>OV121136.1:0-10000000 GCA_921294245.1 Brassicogethes aeneus
TAAAAATGCAAAAATTGTAAAAATGCCGCAAAAATGAGCGAAAACAACCCAAATCAACCCAAACTCAACAACACAACCCGACCGACCCCGCCCCATTGGGCCCCCCCCCCGCCCCATTGAGCAAAAAACCCAACTAAAATATGAGCAAACCCAACTAAAATATGAGCAAACCCAACAAAAATACACCGAAATTAGCAAAAATCAACAACAAAATGGCCAAAAAATGAAAAAAATGCAAAAAAAACTTGTCAAAAATTCAAAAAAAGACAAAAAAAAATTGTAAAAAAATGCAAAAATTGTAAAAATGCCGCAAAAAATGAGCGAAAACAACCCAAATCAACCCAAACCCAACAACACAACCCGACCGACCCCGCCCCCATTGGGCCCCCCCCCGCCCCATTGAGCAAAAAACCCAACTAAAATATGAGCAAACCCAACTAAAAAATAGGCAAAAATTGCCAAATTATGCAAAAAAAAATGGTAAAAAAAAAATACTTGCAAAAATCGTAATCTACGCAAAAAATCACGTAAAATGAGTACCAACAACGCTATGTTTAGAGAACAAACAAAAAAGTTGAACATGAACATCGCAAAACTTAAACACGTGCAAAACTACCCTTAAACGTATGAGGAACATAGGCTTGTGGGGTATCAAACAAATGGATTCGGCACGTTCTACAACATGCACAACAAAAAATGTTATTATTTGGCATTTCAAAATTATTTTTTTTATTTTAATGTAAATCGTATTTTTATTAGTACCTTCTTAATCTACGCAAAAAATCACGTAAAATGAGTACCAACATCGCTATGTTTAGACAACAAACAAAAAAGTTAGGGTTGGGTTGGGTTAGGTTATTATTATTTTTTTTATTTTAATGTAAATCGTATTTTTATTAATACCTTCTTAATCTACGCAAAAAATCACGTTAAATGAGTACCAACATCGCTATGTTTAGACAACAAACAAAAAAGTTAGGGTTGGGTTGCAACCTAACCTAACCTAACCCCCTCAGGAAATGTCCTGAAACGCCCAAAAATGCAAAAAAAAATTGTGAAAAATTCAAGGAAAAAAAAACTTGTAAAAAAATTTAAAAAAAAACAATTATTTTCATAAAATTCCGCAAAAAGTCAAAAATGCAACTATATACGATATTTTACAAAGAGAACAAAGTAGTAAACGACAGGCAAGGCTATCGCTTTGTGCAATAAAAAGTTTTAGATTTCAGACCGTAAAAAAACAAGGTCGATGAAATTTCAAAAAAAAAATTAAAAACGAAAAATCATTTTCATAAAATTCCGCAAAAGTCAAAAATGCAACTATATACGATATTTTACAAAGAGAACAAAGTTGTAAACGACAGGCAAGGCTATAGCTTTGTGCAATAAAAAGTTTTAGAACTCAGACCGTAAAAAAACAACTTGGAAGAAATTTCAAAAAAAAATTAAAAAGAAAAAAATGATTTTCATAAAATCCCGCAAAAGTCAAAAATGCAACCATATACGATATTTTACAAGGAGAACAAAGTTGTAAACGACAGGCAAGGCTATAGCTTTGTGCAATAAAAACTTTTAGATCTCAGACCGTAAAAAAACAAGGTCGATAAAATTTCAAAAAAAAAATTAAAAATCAATTTTTCACTCGGGGCCAAATGATAGAGGGTAGGTCGTGAAAACATTTTTTCATCCTTTTTAAAAGTACTATCGAATGAAGCAATAAAAAAACCCCATATCCAGGGAAAAAAAAAATTACCACTCGATGCCCAAATGATAGAGAAGGTTTGTGGGGATCAAATTGAAGAGCTAAAGAAATAAAAACGATTGAAAGAATAAAAAAACCCCATATCCAGGCATATAAGGAAGTTATGGCCAAAAAACGAAAAAAACTCATCAGTAAAGGGGGTCTTGGGGGGGGGATGGAACCCCCTCGACCACAAAAATCGATTCAGCATCCTCAAATTACTCTAGATTCCAAGTTTCAACATACCTTACCTGAACCACCCCAGCCTATTTCCCAACCCATCACAAAACAAATTGTAACAAAACTTGAAAAAAATGTGATGTGGATAAAATAAATGAGGGAAACGTAACTAATATCAACAAAAAATGATGACAAAAATCCCCGAAATGAGCAAAAATCAACAAAATGAGCAAAAATCAACAAAATTAGCAACAGAATGGCCAAAAATGCAAAAAAAAATGCAAAAAAAACTTGTAAAATTTTTTAAAAAAATTGAAAAAGCAAAAAAAAAGTTGAAAAAAAAATGGATATTGATAAAATACCGCAAAAATGAGCCAAACTCAACAACACAACCCTACCGACCCCGCCCCATTGGCCCCCTCCCGCCCCATTGAACCAACTAAAATGAGCAAAAACCCAACTGAAATGAGCAAAAATTAAAGGAAAACCCAACGAAAATCTAAATTGAGCAAAATCAACAAAAAATCACCGAAATTAGCAAAAATCAACAACAAAATGGCCAAAAATGAAAAAATGCAAAAAAAGACAAAAAAAATTGTAAAAAATGCAAAAAATTGTAAAAATGCCGCAAAAATGAGCGAAAACAACCCAAATCAACCCAAACTCAACAACACAACCCGACCGACCCCGCCCCATTGGGCCCCCCCCCCGCCCCATTGAGCAAAAAACCCAACTAAAATATGAGCAAACCCAACTAAAATATGAGCAAACCCAACAAAAATACACCGAAATTAGCAAAAATCAACAACAAAATGGCCAAAAATGAAAAAATGCAAAAAAAAACTTGTCAAAAATTCAAAAAAAAGACAAAAAAAATTGTAAAAAAATGCAAAAAATTGTAAAAATGCCGCAAAAATGAGCGAAAACAACCCAAATCAACCCAAACCCAACAACACAACCCGACCGACCCCGCCCCATTGGGCCCCCCCCCGCCCCATTGAGCAAAAAACCCAACTAAAATATGAGCAAACCCAACTAAAAAATAGGCAAAAATTGCCAAATTATGCAAAAAAAAATGGTAAAAAAAAATACTTGCAAAAATCGTAATCTACGCAAAAAATCACGTAAAATGAGTACCAACAACGCTATGTTTAGAGAACAAACAAAAAAGTTGAACATGAACATCGCAAAACTTAAACACGTGCAAAACTACCCTTAAACGTATGAGGAACATAGGCTTGTGGGGTATCAAACAAATGGATTCGGCACGTTCTACAACATGCACAACAAAAAATGTTATTATTTGGCATTTCAAAATTATTTTTTTTTATTTTAATGTAAATCGTATTTTTATTAGTACCTTCTTAATCTACGCAAAAAATCACGTAAAATGAGTACCAACATCGCTATGTTTAGACAACAAACAAAAAAGTTAGGGTTGGGTTGGGTTAGGTTATTATTATTTTTTTTATTTTAATGTAAATCGTATTTTTATTAATACCTTCTTAATCTACGCAAAAAATCACGTTAAATGAGTACCAACATCGCTATGTTTAGACAACAAACAAAAAAGTTAGGGTTGGGTTGCAACCTAACCTAACCTAACCCCCTCAGGAAATGTCCTGAAACGCCCCAAAAATGCAAAAAAAAATTGTGAAAAATTCAAGGAAAAAAAAACTTGTAAAAAAAATTTAAAAAAAACAATTATTTTCATAAAATTCCGCAAAAGTCAAAAATGCAACTATATACGATATTTTACAAAGAGAACAAAGTAGTAAACGACAGGCAAGGCTATCGCTTTGTGCAATAAAAAGTTTTAGATTTCAGACCGTAAAAAAACAAGGTCGATGAAATTTCAAAAAAAAAATTAAAAACGAAAAATCATTTTCATAAAATTCCGCAAAAGTCAAAAATGCAACTATATACGATATTTTACAAAGAGAACAAAGTTGTAAACGACAGGCAAGGCTATAGCTTTGTGCAATAAAAAGTTTTAGAACTCAGACCGTAAAAAAACAACTTGGAAGAAATTTCAAAAAAAAATTAAAAAGAAAAAAATGATTTTCATAAAATCCCGCAAAAGTCAAAAATGCAACCATATACGATATTTTACAAGGAGAACAAAGTTGTAAACGACAGGCAAGGCTATAGCTTTGTGCAATAAAAACTTTTAGATCTCAGACCGTAAAAAAACAAGGTCGATAAAATTTCAAAAAAAAAATTAAAAATCAATTTTTCACTCGGGGCCAAATGATAGAGGGTAGGTCGTGAAAACATTTTTTCATCCTTTTTAAAAGTACTATCGAATGAAGCAATAAAAAAACCCCATATCCAGGGAAAAAAAAAATTACCACTCGATGCCCAAATGATAGAGAAGGTTTGTGGGGATCAAATTGAAGAGCTAAAGAAATAAAAACGATTGAAAGAATAAAAAAACCCCATATCCAGGCATATAAGGAAGTTAATGGCCAAAAAACGAAAAAAACTCATCAGTAAAGGGGGTCTTGGGGGGGGGGATGGAACCCCCTCGACCACAAAAATCGATTCAGCATCCTCAAATTACTCTAGATTCCAAGTTTCAACATACCTTACCTGAACCACCCCAGCCTATTTCCCAACCCATCACAAAACAAATTGTAACAAAACTTGAAAAAAATGTGATGTGGATAAAATAAATGAGGGAAACGTAACTAATATCAACAAAAAATGATGACAAAAATCCCCGAAATGAGCAAAAATCAACAAAATGAGCAAAAATCAACAAAATTAGCAACAGAATGGCCAAAAATGCAAAAAAAAAATGCAAAAAAACTTGTAAAATTTTTTAAAAAAATTGAAAAAGCAAAAAAAAAGTTGAAAAAAAATGGATATTGATAAAATACCGCAAAAAATGAGCCAAACTCAACAACACAACCCTACCGACCCCCGCCCCATTGGCCCCCTCCCGCCCCATTGAACCAACTAAAATGAGCAAAAACCCAACTGAAATGAGCAAAAATTAAAGGAAAACCCAACGAAAATCTAAATTGAGCAAAATCAACAAAAAATCACCGAAATTAGCAAAAATCAACAACAAAATGGCCAAAAATGAAAAAATGCAAAAAAAAAGACAAAAAAAATTGTAAAAAATGCAAAAATTGTAAAAAATGCCGCAAAAAATGAGCGAAAACAACCCAAATCAACCCAAACTCAACAACACAACCCGACCGACCCCGCCCCATTGGGCCCCCCCCCCGCCCCATTGAGCAAAAAACCCAACTAAAATATGAGCAAACCCAACTAAAATATGAGCAAACCCAACAAAAATACACCGAAATTAGCAAAAATCAACAACAAAATGGCCAAAAAATGAAAAAATGCAAAAAAAAACTTGTCAAAAATTCAAAAAAAGACAAAAAAAATTGTAAAAAATGCAAAAATTGTAAAAATGCCGCAAAAATGAGCGAAAACAACCCAAATCAACCCAAACCCAACAACACAACCCGACCGACCCCGCCCCATTGGGCCCCCCCCGCCCCATTGAGCAAAAAAACCCAACTAAAATATGAGCAAACCCAACTAAAAAATAGGCAAAAATTGCCAAATTATGCAAAAAAAAATGGTAAAAAAAAATACTTGCAAAAATCGTAATCTACGCAAAAAATCACGTAAAATGAGTACCAACAACGCTATGTTTAGAGAACAAACAAAAAAGTTGAACATGAACATCGCAAAACTTAAACACGTGCAAAACTACCCTTAAACGTATGAGGAACATAGGCTTGTGGGGTATCAAACAAATGGATTCGGCACGTTCTACAACATGCACAACAAAAAATGTTATTATTTGGCATTTCAAAATTATTTTTTTTATTTTAATGTAAATCGTATTTTTATTAGTACCTTCTTAATCTACGCAAAAAATCACGTAAAATGAGTACCAACATCGCTATGTTTAGACAACAAACAAAAAAGTTAGGGTTGGGTTGGGTTAGGTTATTATTATTTTTTTTATTTTAATGTAAATCGTATTTTTATTAATACCTTCTTAATCTACGCAAAAAATCACGTTAAATGAGTACCAACATCGCTATGTTTAGACAACAAACAAAAAAGTTAGGGTTGGGTTGCAACCTAACCTAACCTAACCCCCTCAGGAAATGTCCTGAAACGCCCAAAAATGCAAAAAAAAAATTGTGAAAAATTCAAGGAAAAAAAAACTTGTAAAAAAATTTAAAAAAAACAATTATTTTCATAAAATTCCGCAAAAGTCAAAAATGCAACTATATACGATATTTTACAAAGAGAACAAAGTAGTAAACGACAGGCAAGGCTATCGCTTTGTGCAATAAAAAGTTTTAGATTTCAGACCGTAAAAAAACAAGGTCGATGAAATTTCAAAAAAAAAATTAAAAACGAAAAATCATTTTCATAAAATTCCGCAAAAGTCAAAAATGCAACTATATACGATATTTTACAAAGAGAACAAAGTTGTAAACGACAGGCAAGGCTATAGCTTTGTGCAATAAAAAGTTTTAGAACTCAGACCGTAAAAAAACAACTTGGAAGAAATTTCAAAAAAAAATTAAAAAGAAAAAAATGATTTTCATAAAATCCCGCAAAAGTCAAAAATGCAACCATATACGATATTTTACAAGGAGAACAAAGTTGTAAACGACAGGCAAGGCTATAGCTTTGTGCAATAAAAACTTTTAGATCTCAGACCGTAAAAAAACAAGGTCGATAAAATTTCAAAAAAAAAATTAAAAATCAATTTTTCACTCGGGGCCAAATGATAGAGGGTAGGTCGTGAAAACATTTTTTCATCCTTTTTAAAAGTACTATCGAATGAAGCAATAAAAAAACCCCATATCCAGGGAAAAAAAAAAATTACCACTCGATGCCCAAATGATAGAGAAGGTTTGTGGGGATCAAATTGAAGAGCTAAAGAAATAAAAACGATTGAAAGAATAAAAAAACCCCATATCCAGGCATATAAGGAAGTTATGGCCAAAAAACGAAAAAAACTCATCAGTAAAGGGGGTCTTGGGGGGGGGATGGAACCCCCTCGACCACAAAAATCGATTCAGCATCCTCAAATTACTCTAGATTCCAAGTTTCAACATACCTTACCTGAACCACCCCAGCCTATTTCCCAACCCATCACAAAACAAATTGTAACAAAACTTGAAAAAAATGTGATGTGGATAAAATAAATGAGGGAAACGTAACTAATATCAACAAAAAATGATGACAAAAATCCCCGAAATGAGCAAAAATCAACAAAATGAGCAAAAATCAACAAAATTAGCAACAGAATGGCCAAAAATGCAAAAAAAAATGCAAAAAAACTTGTAAAATTTTTTAAAAAAATTGAAAAAGCAAAAAAAAAAGTTGAAAAAAAATGGATATTGATAAAATACCGCAAAAATGAGCCAAACTCAACAACACAACCCTACCGACCCCGCCCCATTGGCCCCCTCCCGCCCCATTGAACCAACTAAAATGAGCAAAAACCCAACTGAAATGAGCAAAAATTAAAGGAAAACCCAACGAAAATCTAAATTGAGCAAAATCAACAAAAAATCACCGAAATTAGCAAAAATCAACAACAAAATGGCCAAAAATGAAAAAATGCAAAAAAAAGACAAAAAAAATTGTAAAAAATGCAAAAATTGTAAAAATGCCGCAAAAATGAGCGAAAACAACCCAAATCAACCCAAACTCAACAACACAACCCGACCGACCCCGCCCCATTGGGCCCCCCCCCGCCCCATTGAGCAAAAAACCCAACTAAAATATGAGCAAACCCAACTAAAATATGAGCAAACCCAACAAAAATACACCGAAATTAGCAAAAATCAACAACAAAATGGCCAAAAATGAAAAAATGCAAAAAAAACTTGTCAAAAATTCAAAAAAAGACAAAAAAAATTGTAAAAAATGCAAAAATTGTAAAAATGCCGCAAAAATGAGCGAAAACAACCCAAATCAACCCAAACCCAACAACACAACCCGACCGACCCCGCCCCATTGGGCCCCCCCCCGCCCCATTGAGCAAAAAACCCAACTAAAATATGAGCAAACCCAACTAAAAAATAGGCAAAAATTGCCAAATTATGCAAAAAAAAATGGTAAAAAAAAATACTTGCAAAAATCGTAATCTACGCAAAAAATCACGTAAAATGAGTACCAACAACGCTATGTTTAGAGAACAAACAAAAAAGTTGAACATGAACATCGCAAAACTTAAACACGTGCAAAACTACCCTTAAACGTATGAGGAACATAGGCTTGTGGGGTATCAAACAAATGGATTCGGCACGTTCTACAACATGCACAACAAAAAATGTTATTATTTGGCATTTCAAAATTATTTTTTTTATTTTAATGTAAATCGTATTTTTATTAGTACCTTCTTAATCTACGCAAAAAATCACGTAAAATGAGTACCAACATCGCTATGTTTAGACAACAAACAAAAAAGTTAGGGTTGGGTTGGGTTAGGTTATTATTATTTTTTTTATTTTAATGTAAATCGTATTTTTATTAATACCTTCTTAATCTACGCAAAAAATCACGTTAAATGAGTACCAACATCGCTATGTTTAGACAACAAACAAAAAAGTTAGGGTTGGGTTGCAACCTAACCTAACCTAACCCCCTCAGGAAATGTCCTGAAACGCCCAAAAATGCAAAAAAAAATTGTGAAAAATTCAAGGAAAAAAAAACTTGTAAAAAAATTTAAAAAAAAACAATTATTTTCATAAAATTCCGCAAAAGTCAAAAATGCAACTATATACGATATTTTACAAAGAGAACAAAGTAGTAAACGACAGGCAAGGCTATCGCTTTGTGCAATAAAAAGTTTTAGATTTCAGACCGTAAAAAAACAAGGTCGATGAAATTTCAAAAAAAAAATTAAAAACGAAAAATCATTTTCATAAAATTCCGCAAAAGTCAAAAATGCAACTATATACGATATTTTACAAAGAGAACAAAGTTGTAAACGACAGGCAAGGCTATAGCTTTGTGCAATAAAAAGTTTTAGAACTCAGACCGTAAAAAAACAACTTGGAAGAAATTTCAAAAAAAAATTAAAAAGAAAAAAATGATTTTCATAAAATCCCGCAAAAGTCAAAAATGCAACCATATACGATATTTTACAAGGAGAACAAAGTTGTAAACGACAGGCAAGGCTATAGCTTTGTGCAATAAAAACTTTTAGATCTCAGACCGTAAAAAAACAAGGTCGATAAAATTTCAAAAAAAAAATTAAAAATCAATTTTTCACTCGGGGCCAAATGATAGAGGGTAGGTCGTGAAAACATTTTTTCATCCTTTTTAAAAGTACTATCGAATGAAGCAATAAAAAAACCCCATATCCAGGGAAAAAAAAAATTACCACTCGATGCCCAAATGATAGAGAAGGTTTGTGGGGATCAAATTGAAGAGCTAAAGAAATAAAAACGATTGAAAGAATAAAAAAACCCCATATCCAGGCATATAAGGAAGTTATGGCCAAAAAACGAAAAAAACTCATCAGTAAAGGGGGTCTTGGGGGGGGGATGGAACCCCCTCGACCACAAAAATCGATTCAGCATCCTCAAATTACTCTAGATTCCAAGTTTCAACATACCTTACCTGAACCACCCCAGCCTATTTCCCAACCCAACCCAACCCAACCCAACCAAAACTCAACAACACAACCCTACCGACCCCGCCCCATTGGCCCCCCCCCCGCCCCACTGCGCAAAATCAACAGAAATCCCCGAAATTGGCAAAAATCACCAAAATGAGCAAAAAAATGCAAAACTTCTTCAAAAAAGCTTGTAAAAATTCTAAAAAGAAAAAAAACGTGAAAAAAATTCATAAAAAAAATTGCAAAAAATTCAAAAAAAAAAAAAAAATCTCAACCCAACCCCCTCTTAAAATGTTCTGAAACGTCCAAAAAAGCAAAAAAAATTTTTGAAAATTTCAAAGAAAAAAAAAAATCTTAGAAAAAAATCGCAACCCAACCCCTTCATAAAATTTCATATAGAGGGTGCACGGGGAATGATAGGGGGTAAGTCCATATGAAACTTTTTGATCCTTATCCAAAGTACTATCCGATGGCAAAATAAAAAAAGGGGGCATTACTGAAAAAAAAAAATGACCCCCCGCGCGGGGAATGATACAAAATTTCTTTTTGGATATAATTGAAGGGCGTAAAAAAAGAGTGGTTTTGAAAAAAAAAAAAAGGGGGGTATCAAACTTCATAAGAAAGTTATGGCCAAAAAACGAAAAAAATTCATCAGTCAAGGGGGTCTTGGGGGGGGGATGGAACGCTCTCGACCACAAAAATCGATTCTCCGTCCTCGAAATAGCCTAGTTACATACTTTTTAGACGTCCCCCCTGTACCAACCAAACCTATTTCCCAACCAAAACTCAACAACACAACCCTACCGACCCCGCCCCATTGGCCCCCCCCCCGCCCCACTGCGCAAAATCAACAGAAATCCCCGAAATTGGCAAAAATCACCAAAATGAGCAAAAAAATGCAAAACTTCTTCAAAAAAGCTTGTAAAAATTCTAAAAAGAAAAAAAACGTGAAAAAAATTCATAAAAAAAATTGCAAAAAATTCAAAAAAAAAAAAAAAATCTCAACCCAACCCCCTCTTAAAATGTTCTGAAACGT
Organism: Brassicogethes aeneus; assembly: GCA_921294245.1. NCBI lineage: Eukaryota > Metazoa > Arthropoda > Insecta > Coleoptera > Nitidulidae > Brassicogethes > Brassicogethes aeneus. The sequence goes on from OV121136.1 coordinate 10,579, forward strand.
CCAAAAAAGCAAAAAAAATTTTTGAAAATTTCAAAGAAAAAAAAAAATCTTAGAAAAAAATCGCAACCCAACCCCTTCATAAAATTTCATATAGAGGGTGCACGGGGAATGATAGGGGGTAAGTCCATATGAAACTTTTTGATCCTTATCCAAAGTACTATCCGATGGCAAAATAAAAAAAGGGGGCATTACTGAAAAAAAAAATGACCCCCCGCGCGGGGAATGATACAAAATTTCTTTTTGGATATAATTGAAGGGCGTAAAAAAAGAGTGGTTTTGAAAAAAAAAAAAAGGGGGGTATCAAACTTCATAAGAAAGTTATGGCCAAAAAACGAAAAAAATTCATCAGTCAAGGGGGTCTTGGGGGGGGGATGGAACGCTCTCGACCACAAAAATCGATTCTCCGTCCTCGAAATAGCCTAGTTACATACTTTTTAGACGTCCCCCCTGTACCAACCAAACCTATTTCCCAACCCAACCATTTCCCAACAAAAATCAACAAAAATTAGCAAAACCCCAACTGAAATGAGCAAAAATTAAAGGAAAACCCAACGAAAATCTAAATTGAGCAAAATCAACAAAAAATGACAAAAATCACCGAAATTAGCAAAAATCAACAACAAAATGGCCAAAAATGAAAAAATGCAAAAAAAACTTGTCAAAAATTCAAAAAAAGACAAAAAAAATTGTAAAAAATGCAAAAATTGTAAAAATGCCGCAAAAATGAGCGAAAACAACCCAAATCAACCCAAACTCAACAACACAACCCGACCGACCCCGCCCCATTGGGCCCCCCCCGCCCCATTGAGCAAAAAACCCAACTAAAATATGAGCAAACCCAACAAAAATAGGCAAAAATTGCCAAAATATGCAAAAAAAATGGTAAAAAAAAAATACTTGTAAAAATCGTAATCCACGCAAAAAATCACGTAAAATGAGTACCAACAACGCTATGTTTAGAGAACAAACAAAAAAGTTGAACATGAACATCGCAAAACTTAAACGTGCAAAACTACCCTTAAACGTATGAGGAACATAGGCTTGTGGGGTATCAAACAAATGGATTCGGCACGTTCTACAACATGCACAACAAAAAATGTTATTATGTGGCATTTCAAAATTATTTTTTTTATTTTAATGTAAATCGTATTTTTATTAGTACCTTCTTAATCTACGCAAAAATCACGTAAAATGAGTACCAACATCGCTATGTTTAGACAACAAACAAAAAAGTTAGGGTTGGGTTGGGTTAGGTTATTATTATTTTTTTTATTTTAATGTAAATCGTATTTTTATTAATACCTTGTTTAGAGAACAAACAAAAAAGTTGAACATGAACATCGCAAAACTTAAACGTGCAAAACTACCCTTAAACGTATGAGGAACATAGGCTTGTGGGGTATCAAACAAATGGATTCGGCACGTTCTACAACATGCACAACAAAAAATGTTATTATTTGGCATTTTAAAATTATTTTTTTTATTTTAATGTAAATCGTATTTTTATTAGTACCTTCTTAATCTACGCAAAAAATCACGTAAAATGAGTACCAACATCGTTATGTTTAGACAACAAACAAAAAAGTTAGGGTTGGGTTGGGTTAGGTTATTATTATTTTTTTTATTTTAATGTAAATCGTATTTTTATTAATACCTTCTTAATCTACGCAAAAAATCACGTTTTTTGTAAGACTTTTTATGTCAGATTTGTTGTGAAGGAATGGTTTTTTACCCTGAACTTGTTTTGGATAATGGCAAGTTCTTACGTTACTGAAAAGCCATCCTGTAAAATCTGACATAGTGGGAGACTTCAACATCGGAAGCCAATCTACCAGGTCGTACCAATTTTGAATTTTAATGTTAACGTGCAATACACTCCTTATACGTTTGTGTACTTTTGAGTTGAGAGTTCAACATAGTTATTTTAAGTATATTTTTTTTATGTATCATCGATAATATTTTGTCAGTTAATTTAGTCTATTAGACTTTGGTTTTTGTAAACCATATATGGCCATATAAGGGTGCACCAAAATTATAGATCAAACAAATATTTAATATTACATGAAAAGTGATCACTGCTACATCGGTGTAACAAATATAACTGATTTATATTTTTTTAAACTTGACTTTTAATAACCACCCTTAATCTTGTGTCTGACTTACTTGGATTTTAACAACTGGCCATAATAAGACACTGGCACCCAATTTTAATTTGTCTTTATTTAAATTTAGTAAATATATTTGTATACACGTAAGTATTGAAAAACAACATTTGCCCATCGACCTATCTCTCCGCTGAAAAGCTGACGTTCGCCATAGCCCTCGAGTTGAGGTTACATTACATATCCCAATAAACTGATCTCAAAGAATTCAGAAAAACCAATTCATTTGTGTGAACTGGCGTTAATCGATTCTTGAATCAGAACACATTATTTGTGGAGCAAACATGCAAAAACCGATAAATCCATTTTAACATTTTAAGAAGATAGTGCCGATTCTTAGTAATTTTGGTAAACCGAAACAGAGAGAACCCAAGATGAGTAACAAAATATTTGTGGGACTCTGCTGTATACATTTTTTGTCAATATGTCAGAATAAGTTAAAATGGATTTGTATATATATATGCTCCACATTTAATGTTGATACCAAGCGTTCAGAAGCAACCACTCTGTGGAAGCAACTGATGCTCCAAGCACAGACAAAAACTTCATAGCCACCTTACTGATAAATCAGTGCATCCAACTATAGGGCATTGCCAACATTGCCAGAATAAACTCATTTACAAATTATTTATTAAATTTGGTTTGCTCGAAATCAAGGTGCAGTAATCCACAAAATAACCTTTATCGCCGGTTATGACAGTAAACGCGGTTAACCGGTTAAACCGTAGTTTCAAAATAACCTGAAATAAGCAGTTAACTACAAGAACAATAACCGGTTACTTTTGCGCATCCCTAACGGTGACTCGAAAACGTGAACCCACGTGAGTCGACGTCGAGTAGCATGGTGTAGGTTGGCGTGGGCCAAGTGGGTTCTTAGTGCTACCACCGCTATCGGTGTTCAAATTCATAAAATTAAATGATTCTACACGTGAACTAACAAAACCAAGTGCAAAAAGGGTCTAAGTGAGGTGATTGAATACAAAGAATAATTTTTTCTGGATTACCATCATAGAAACAAAACGTGCTAATAGTTCGCTTTCGAGGTTAAGGAATAATTTCACAATACCTGCCTGTCGATGCACCTGAAGACTTCAGGCTGAAGTCCAAGTCTGCATAAACCGGATAAGTAAACCTACCAAAAATTGGATGACCTTAATAATACTTAAAAACTAAATTTTAATGCGAAATTCGCAATCTCAACTTATAGAGAACTTCACGAGGTAAAAATTAATTAGTCGCCATGGGAACAGCAAGCATGGTCAAAGAACTCATAAATAAGGGCTCACATAAGCAGTCTTTATTCACTCAAGTTTAAATAAACACTAGGCAAAAGAAACTAATTCTAAAAAAAACATCTATAGATTACTAAGCACATTTAAGGGAGCCATAAATTACGTTCTATGCGAAATAATAAACAACTGCACATTGGGGTGTAACGTTATCGATAGTCAGCAACCTTGGAATCCTACTCGGACAGACACGGACACATACTTCAAGACCAGATAAGTTTTTTTATTATTTTTTTTTATTGAGAATAATATCTAAATAGTTACAAGAACTTTGACAGATTTGTGTTATATTAGCAATAATATATATTTAGATGTTTAAATAACAGCAATAAATAGTATAAATAATATAAATAACAGCAGTAAACAAGAAAAAAAATACACATTAGATTAGGGTGTTTTGCCTTCTGTTTATAATAAAGAATTTTAATTGTTTTTTAAAACTTATATAGTTCTTTGTGTTCTTGATCTCTTTTGGTATATGAATATAGAGTCTGGCACCTTCAGTCAGTATTCGTTTTTGTCCTATTTTGGTCTTTGAGCTTGGTATATCGATTTTGTAATTTTTTGTTCATGTACTTCAGATCTTATAATTATATTTAAGTCTTTATCAATGTGTTCTTTTTCCAGTATTTTTTTTTATTATTTTTATAGTTTCCATTTCTCTTAATTCTTCAATATCTAATGTGTTTGTTATATTGTATACTTCCTTTGTTGGTGTAGATTTTTTTAGATTGTATAAGGTTTTTAATAGTTTGTTTTGTTATCTTTGTAGTGTGCTTATTTCAGTTTTATTACCTGTGGCCCAAAAAGGAATCATATACATTATTTTGCTTTTTATGTAGCTTCGTAAATCATCCTTTTTTGTTTTTCAGGCAGTATGTTACATATTTTATGGGCAAGCCCTTTGTATGTCGAAAGATGTTTGTTTTGCTGACTAATGTGACTTTTCCAGTTTAGATTTTTATCGATAGTAAGACCCAGGTATTTAATTTTTTCTTCTTCTATAATTTTCTCTGAATTTATGGTGATTCTTATGTTGTGTTTTTTTGTTTTACTTTCAAAGTTTATTATGTGACATTTAGCACTATTTAAAGTTAATTTGTTTGTATTAGTCCATTTTAACAATTTGTCTATGTCTCTTTGTAGTTGGTGTTCTGTTTCCTTGTCATTTGTGTTTTCATAGCATAGATCATCATTTTTCCATAAAATGTAAAAGTGTAACAGTGTAAAAGTGTAAAAGTCCTAGCAGCGTACTAACCGAGCCCCATTCATGAACCAAAATTGAATGGGTTAATTACTAAATTCCTGGTTGAGGGGGACTGCGGATTGTACTTAGTTATGGATCAGTTCAATGTCCCTCAAAAACCAAAATGTTTTCCCTCCCTGTCTCCACTCCACTAGCCTAAATCGGGCGTATGGTCGGCCCGGCTACAAAATTCCGGGAGTGGCCTTAACCATCGACACTGTCATCCAGGACCTCCTAGACGAAATTTACCAGCCGGGGTAAAAATTCGGATCCACCAAACACTGGCAATGCTGTGCAGTGGCGGGGAATCAGTGTAATGCGTTGCCGATGGGGCCAGTCATACGTTCCTCATATTCTTAATCACAATACAAAAAAAGTTTACAAAAGTGCTCTTTTAGTTCCACCCTTATTTCTTAAGAAGTCCCATAAGCCAACTGAATGGCTTGTGCGGGTTAGGGGTAGGAACGGACCGCGGGCTTAAAGTCCCCTCCGAAGGACTAATACACAATAGGACAAACACAAATAAACAGCCATACCCCTGGTGGGATTCGAACCCACGACCTCCGGCTTGTAGTCAGCAGCACTAACCACTAGACCACCGTCAGCGATGCAATAAAAGAATGAATAATTTAAAAATTGATCAACACATGTTTAGAATACAGACATATCTGCAAAATTCTTGCACATATTTTCAGCAACACAGACATATCTTCAAAATTGATGCACACCTTCTACGGCAACACAGAAATATGTACAAATAGCTCTTATTCAAAAAGAGTATTTTTTAAAATCTAATTTTTAACTGGCTCAGAATCTTACTGTGGTTCCTCCTTTGCAAAGAAAATACTGTAAGTTTATAAAATTTTACAAATATGTTAGAATTTTGTTATTTAATAATCTTTGACGGTCATTATCTCGGAATTAAGGTTTTACTACTTATGACACTGTTGTCGCCCATGTGCGATTTGTTTAATATTTAAAATATTATTAAACTTAAATGTTGTAAAAGATATAATTTAATTAAATTTTATAAATATAAATAAATATGTTTTAATTATATAATAAAATATTGTAATACTTATCAAATGTGTAGAAAAAAATTAATAATTAGTCTGATTTATTTACTACAAAGAATAGCAGTTATTGATAAGTCACGTTTACATTTCTTACAACAAAACCACACTTATAAAAATCAGATTTGTTAATATAAGTTTGTTGTTTGTTAATTTGGTTGTCCTTAAAGTGTGATTTTTTTACTACAATTAATAGTAGTCATTGATTAATCACCTTTACGTTTCTTACAAAAAACCTCTACATCTTGAATATTACAGGACATTTTTGGTAGGCTTGTTACTATATTTTTTAAGTATTAAAAAACGCTGAGCGTAGATATTAACAGCATCATCAAGGTTCCTGTCTGCTTCTCCATAAATCAAAATCATTTCTATTTTTTCTTCCACTGTTAAAAAATCCATTATGAATAACTGCTTAACGAAAGAAGGTCCTTTTGTCTGCAAATTAATCTACGAACTAAATTGATCAAAAATGTAACTATAGTTATATGTAGGTATAAATAGTTTCTTTATACCTTAATAATAATTATTATTTATAACTAAATACCATTTGTTTATACCTCAATAAGGATTAAATTAATTAATTGACAAAATAATGATTTTTTTACCTTAAATGGAGTATTTTTATTAAAAATAGTACAATAATCTTTTAAATTAAAAGATTTAATGCTGACAGGTAAAAAGTGACCATGGTGCGCAATTGATAATTCTCACCAAAGGAAACTTAAAAGGAAACTTATTAGTTAAAAATATCGTGGGTACTTACAAAAATCAGATTTAATTTAATAGGATAATTATTACCAAAAAAGTGATATTTTTATAGAAAAATTATTGCAGAATCGTATAAGAAGAAAAATCGAACAAAATTGATTTTTTTTCATTACAGTCCCATCTATTACAAATATGAAAAAATGTTTTAGACAAAATCTACCTATTTTTAGTCGAATGATCCGAATCTGCAATAAAAATAGGGTATTTCATAAGAAATTTCAAAGTTACCCCCTTTTCTTCCTTTAAGGAGGAGTATGAGGACCAATTACTGATTGATTTCCCCCCTCAAATCATTTAATTTTTGTTTTAAAGATTTTTTCGTAAAATGCATACTAACTGAGATATTTCAAAGTTTTAAGTTAAATGACTCACCATGTATATATATATTAAGGTGTTTTAAGGTGTTAAAAAAAAACAATTAGTTTTTTCCCAATTAATAGTACATTAAAATCATGTGAGATACGTATTGAATTAATTAGAGAATAGTACATTCTGTAACAAGTTTGGAATACAGCATATTCCGCTCGAGGAAAAATTTACGAGAGTGGAATATGCTATTCCAAACGTGTTTCAGACATTATTTTCTCTACGACTACGTAAGAATAGTAACGCTTATATAATTTTAAACAGAGAAAAAAAACCAAGCAGTTTTTGACATTTAGGTTTTTTGTATTGTCAAACCATTTTGTGCCGTCACAATTTTATAATGTAAATTATAATAAATTTAAACAAATGGTATGCCTAAATCTTTATTATAATTAAAAATAGTTATTTACACTAACTAATAAAAAAAAAATAACATTGTAACAAATACAAAACTAATTTTACAAGTAATCTATGTTAACATCTATTCTTTTTCTACATTTTAAAGGTCTTTTTTTAAACTTTTTGAATCTGTCAAAACTTCAAAGCCGGTATAGTAGGTAACTGGTTTATCATTTTAATATCAAATTTATTATAATTTTGATTTGTATATTTGAAAAACAATTAATATAACCATTTTTTTGTGCCTAAGCCTTAATTATACAACTGCTATTATTTTTTATTAATAAATAATACAGTAATATTTAAATATTTTTAAATTTTTTACGTTTAGTAAACAGCCAGGAGATGTCGTTACTTGTGACTATTCTTAAACAAGAGTAAGAATATTCTCGCACAGTATTGCAGAAAAACATCCTTTCTATGATCAAAAATTACACTAGAATGTTACTATTCTTAAGTAGTCGTAGAGAAAAAAAGTTTACAGTGTCAGGTTAACAGAATTAAAGTGATTTTACCTAAAAAATAATATAAATATGGCATATGATATATTTTTGTAGTTTTATTGGAAAATATTTGAAATTTTTTGATTAGTGTTATTTTTGATCGCTGATATCTTTGAAACGGTTGATCTGAAGAACTTTGACCTTTAGTCGTTTTTTGTAGAGCGTGAAATTTCCTATAAATCCTCTCGCTTGGGTGTTGCAAAAACAAACCATTCCAAAGTTATAAGAATTTAAAATTAAAAAAAAAATTCAGTGTTATTGAAATGGAAAAACCACAAATGAATTGAGGCAAACCTTAACATGAATATTAAGGGCTCAAATAGGCGCCAAAATTTTTGTTTTTTAATGTACTATTAATTTCACAACACCATTGGAAGAAAAAAATAATTGTTAATAATTAATATTATTATATTGTGTTAGAAGTTAAAAGGACCAAAAAGCGAACAAAACAAGTTTGTATTCGATTACATATTTATTAGTACAGTTTAATTGGGTATGTATTGTTTATGTACAAAATAAAAATATCGTTAAATTAATACACGTATTTACAATATCTATACTATCTATTATCTAATTATGTGCAGTACAACATAGTACGATTGCAATTTTATTTTCTGTACGTTGAGAAACTAAACAGTCACGATATATAGTATGTAACAAAAACAAATTAATAAATATTATTACAAAATCTAAATATTAGACAGTTAAAAACAGTACAATATGTACGATAATATAATATTTCAAACAAACTAATTCGAAGTTAAAAGGAGAAGGTATTACAGAGTTGTGTTTTATTTTTGTAATGTAAAGTTTTAAGACCCTGTATATTATAGTGTATACTGTTATGAAGGGATATAATGCGAAAACGTTTAAATCACAGTATTGTGCGTTATATTATACAGATTTAAATAACATTTAAAAACGAATAATTTTGGATAAACTAAATTTGGTAAAAATATTGCAAAACTATAATTCTAATTTCAAATTAATAAATACCTAATTACATTAAAATCACATTTATTTTGTGATCTGTGTTTAAAGGGTTTATTATAAAAGGCGCTTTGATTAAATTTTCTTTTATTTTGCTGGAGGCACTTTTTATAATAAATCATTCACATAACATAGTCTTTTCAGATATTTTTACAAAAACAGTGATTTTTAGCATGTTTTTTCGACTAGACACAACTTGCAAATCAAACTTACCTATATTATATAGAATATACGCAGAAAAAAATAAATGGTTACATTAAAAATAAAGTTTCAAAAATGGCGAATGCGCCGGGATTTATACAGAGGCACAAAAACTGTTTTAGTATTGATATGTCTATTTAAATATTTTAGAATCCTAAAATTCTATAACCATGTTGCCAAATAGAAAAAAATACTTATTACACTATGATAGTTCGATTTACTAACATTGAGTACGCCCACCTATATTACCTAATTTTGGGCTGCTGATTTCAAAAATGCCACTCATTTTGCTCCAGGACGTCTAGGATTCGAAATAATTGCGTAATAAAATGCTTTGCCCAATTATCTCAAAATGTAAGTTTTTCGTTAATATTTTGATTATTTATTAAATTATTTTGCCTTAAATCTATTTTGGATGTTCAGTATATTTTTTACGTTTTTTATCAAAAATATACAGGACTCCATACAAAGTCATTGGTGAATAAATGTCAAATAGAAATTTTGTTTGCTCCATTGTAGCCGTATAGGTACTATAGTGGTATTTTATAAGGGATATTGAATAAATCACTTTTCTGCAGAGAAGTGCTTTACCAAAACTAACATTATAATGTTTTTTTGGTAAAAAGTATAATTTTTGTGTGTTTTTTTTAATTACTAATTAAATTGAAAAGGCAACAAAGTAAATGGGTTTCGGTATAAGCATTACTCTTCGAATATTATTTGATATGTTTTTATTCACATCATGTCTAAAGTACCCAAAAATTAAATCTTGAATCTTATTTATTAAGTCTTATCAAAATTTAATATCGAATTAAAGTATAAAGGCGCCTTTATCTACTTTATCGTTCAAGCACACTAATTAATTATTGACATTTAAAATTTAAACTTTAAATTGTATTTTTACTTGAAAGTGATTTTAAGCACCAAAAATGAAAAAAGAGCAGGAAATTGAAGTGGTAATGGAAGTGGCAGAGAAAGAGAAAGGAGACGAACATTTATGTCGTCGTTGTAAATTTGTTTTGTTTTTGTTGCGGTACCTTTACGCCCAAGAAAAAGCAACGCAATATTTTATAACAAAATTTTATGAGATATACCTACTACTTTAATTTTGCAGAAATATTAAATGGACCTGACATACGACGTTTAATGAAAGATCAAGTACCTATTCAAAAATGCTCTCAAAGTTGACGAGCTTGTCGCATATGGCAGTGAAAACTGTCATTGAAAATGTTCTTGGTTTATATCTGGCCTAAAATTGGCGCCAATTCATTGAAAAAATGCTTTCCGTTTTGCAAAGAATTAGCGTTAAATACATTTTTTTTTCATCCTGATAAATTTGCCGAACTGATGAACATGGAGAACGATTTCACCAAGTAACTGCAAGTCTAGAGCATTGGTAGATATCTATGGGTATAGCGGAAAGAAGTTTGAATTTGCAGCAAAAGATGTACGACGATGATGAGGATACTGAGGTACAAGCAACGATGAGTGAATATAGTGAAAGTACTAACAGGTACACGCCGCCTGTCAATCCAGAAGAATATTTTATGGAAAAGTAAGTTATATTTTTTTTATTTTTAACCTTAATTATTTATACCTTTTTCTTTTCAGAAATATAACTCCACCTCCACATCTGATGCCCTTAAAACAGTAAGTTATTTATTTAATGTTTATTACTTATTTATCTATTTTTTCTTGCAGAGCAATAAATTGGGCTTACAGGCGAGAATGCGAAGACTGTGGCAGGCTTTTCTGCTTTTGTTTTGTCGACTACAGGCAATACACACAACTTTTTTTCTAATTTAAGTTTTAATTTTTTTTTCTTTTTAGAACTCAGTCACCTTCCCCACTACCCTCACCAATAGCATCGGAGCCTTCGCCGCCAACCTCACCCTCACCGATGCCATTAGAGTCTTCCCCACTGCCTCCGTTCCGTTGCCTGCTAGAACCAAATGAGGGGGTGGTGGATTTGTTCGATAATGAATCACCATCCCCAGCTAAAAAAAGGCGTTATGTGTACATTAACACAATAAGCACGATTTAATAAATTTAAATTAGAAAATGCATTAAATTTTGAGGTTAAAATACCAACAAAAAACTTACATTTTGAGGTGATTGAGCAGAGCATTTTATTACGAAATTATTTTAAATCCTAGACGTCCTAGAGACAAACTAATGACATTTTTGAAATCACCGGCCCAAAGCTGGAGTACTTAATGTTAGGAAAAAGTTTGTAAAACTATCATAGTGTTATTTTTCTCTGCGTACCGAATTGCGTAAATCTATTTGTTTGCGTTTTCTCCTAAAGCAGGAAAGTCTTTAGATGATGTTAGGAGGACGCCATTAACTTGGCAGCCGCAGTGACGTGGTGCTGATGATGGTAGGCCATGTCTCCGTTGGTGGAGGCCCCGCTAGGAAATCCGAAGATCTGCTGGTACGGATAGGAAGGCTGGTTCTGCAGGTAGTTGTACTCATAGCCGGGTTCGCTTTTAATTGCGCCGGTGCTCGTGGCGGGGAGAAGGGATGTCTGACCCAGGTACGGTCGGTCTATGGGAGACGACTTCTCCATTTGATGGCTCTGTTGTTGTTGCTGCTGCTGCTGGTTTTGGGAAGATGTTTGTTGTTGCTGCTGGGTTTGTTGTTGTTGTTGCTGCTGTTGTTGGGAGGATGGAAGTCCGAGGGAAGGTGTTTTACTTTCTGAAAAAAAATACAAAATAAGTTGCGATAATAAACTTTTATCCGAAATCAGCAGTAAAGTAGTCAACAATCGGCAGTAAAGTAGAACTTTACTGCCGATTTAATACGAGTATTGTATGCAACCCATTATACATTTTAAGATGTGTCTACTGCTCCTCAGCAGCAACTAAATAATATTTTAAAAAAGCACTGTCTCGGAGGTCGATTGGACCCTTTCATAAAATGTTGTTTAATAAAAGTTGTAGAGGGCTCAATTACCTTTGTTTGGTCAAAACGATCAACTAGAACTCGAAGTATACTCTAAAACGTCAAAACACCTCAGAAAATTAACAAAAAAACAATTGAAAATTCATATCTTGAAAACGCTTCCATGAAAAAAACTTTAAGTATGATTTTCGCGTTTAGTGAGACAAACTATAGTTTGGGTATACACAAGAAAATCATAGTGAGACATGGTGGGCATTATGGCTGTAAACTAGTGTAATTAAGAAGAGTTCTACAAATAAATAACAGGAAATTCAAAAATAAAACTTTGTACCTATTCTAATTACCTACATAATTAATAGTTTATTAATTAAATTAAAAACAACATAAAAAATAAATAGGTAACAATATAAATTGTTAATTTGTTGTTATAATGGCAAAAGTAAGGTTTTAAACTGTCATAGTTTGTGTTTTTAAGTTTGCAGCACAAAATTTGACATGGCAATTTTAATAAAAATAAATGAGTTTGACCTACACTTTTATTGTGTTTTGAACTTTCATAATTAAGTACCTAGATATTACAGCTCAGCTTCCAGATTTTTAACCGCAATTAATTATTTTTGTACAATGTTTTAAAAGTCTAAAAGCTATCCTCCGTGACTGTTACTCTTTCTAGGTTAACTTTTATGTTTTCAAATATCTGAGGTAGGAAAAGCATACTAAAAATATCAGTTCACTAAGTAAATTAAACACATCCAAATAGGTATAAAATATTATTCAAAATTAAAAGAAATAATTTTTATAACCATTTATGTAGGTGTTACAAAAATTGATTCTATCCTTCGTGAATCTTTTTTTTCATTAAATTTTATGCAACGGATGGCGCTTTAATAATTTTAAATAAGCAAAAACCTCTGTTTACGACATTATAGATGCATGCATGTGATTCCTGAAGGTCAGTTAGAATTTATATGCAGATGAGAGTGTTGCTGTTTTATAATTCTATCCACCGTGAAGTGTAATATCTCAGTAAGTAGATATTTTTATAAATATTTTATGTATGTACAATTTTATTTATAAAAAATATTGTCAAAAGATACAATAACTTATTTCAAATATGAAATCCTAACCTCCGTGCAGCTATCTTTCGTGAAGCTCTATTGTTCACAATGTATGATTTTCTTAAAATTCTTGCATTAGTGCAGAACCACTTATGTTATGTTATTACTAGACCTGGTGGCTTCTCAAAAACCCCATTCTAGACTAACAGTGAAACAACCAAAAATAAAAATAATCATTTTCACTTGGGGGACATCTCAATATATTCACCCATATATTATAACTTATAATAATAAATTATAATTAGTTTAATACTTTGTTACGGTCCAAATTAGGGCTTAATATTAAGTAATATTTTAATTTTATTAGACGTAAAATTTATAACAATTTTGTAAAGCTAGCGACATCTTACCATAATTAGTGAATAATTTTAAACTTACTTTAAAGAAATCAGTAAAAACGATTTGTTGATTTGCAGGTGTTTATAAACAAAAAAAATAAACGCATTTATTGTTATTCTCTTTACTTACCGTCAATTTTATAAATAATGAAATCTGTAATTATTAACTGGTCTTTTATTTTAATTAAAATCTATTTACATTTTATAACATCTAAATTGTTAACAAGCATAAGCAAAGTTTCTTGTTACTAAGTAATTTTAAGTCAGTACCTAAAATTTCTAATTTCTTAAATATTTTATTGGCCATCTATACAAAACTTCCCTAAGTATTACCCGTAGTCTGATTTTCCCGCTTCTTGAGATTCGTTTTTTAACACTCTGTTGGTGACTCTCCATGTTGGTTCTTCTGGACAGAAATATAAGTTTGGCTGTATTTAGTGCCATCGTTGTTGGTAACGGATTTTAATATTTCTTCCTGTGCCATTTACATCCTGTAAAGTGGTTGTAGTGAATTATTTTGGTAGAAGGTAGTTTGTATTACGGGATGTTAACGGATTTATTCCGGATGTTGGAAAGAACCATTTCACCCTCATTTTTCTTGTAATCGGTAAGTCTTTTGTCTTTTGTCTTGTATATTTCTAATTTTGTTGTTTATATTCTTAGTTCCTGTACTTAATCTGTACACTGGATAAATCCATGAGGTTTATATAAATTTCCAAAGACAGTATATTTTCCTTGTAAGGGTTGAAGCCACAAGAAGTGTGCAAGGCTGCTGGTAGGGGAAGCAGGGGTAATGGCGCTCACCGGGTAATGCCGCTCACCCCAGTTACTTGATAAATACGGTGCATAGAAACACGGCCGATGGCTAAGTCGTAAGGGGTATGACGCCTAAGTGGGCAAGCTACATAACATCAGTCCACTTGCACAGCCGAGAAAGTGAGGTGAGTTTATTTGTTTGTGGCGGCTGTCATCTAATTTTTAGCTAAACTATTTTATCGGTAAATCAAGATTTTTAGCACTTAATAGTATCCAAGGAAATTATCAGTCAGATAAACTTAACAATAGGTGAATAAACTGGCCCTAAGACTGTTTTAGTTATTTAAGGTTGATCTCTTTAGTATTTGTTAATTAAAATGGATATCTTAGATTTAAGCGTCATTACCCCTTTGCCTGAGCGGTATTACCCATTACCCAGGGGCAATGACGCTCAATCCTGTTTTTTTTTTAAGTTTTCCTACTATTTGTAAGTGAAATATAATTACTTTCTGTATTAAAATCTTGATTACCAAAGAGTTAAACTGTTGTTATTTGTTCGTACATTTAAAATAAACTAACGTTTTTTAAAAATACCGAGTTTTTTTCTTAACTGAGCGGCATTCCCCCTGCTTCCCCTACACCCCCAGTCCATTTGTACGAGGCTGGAACCCTTGAAGATTGAATAATTTAGCCTTAGCACATATTCTGGATTTTGGATTCGTTTGGGAACCTGGACACTGATAAGTACCATAATTTTAAGTTTGGGCTGCAAGTATATTCCACAGCGCGTACCGGAAATTGCTTTGTTAAACCCGGAGTATTATTATTGTTCTTTCGTTTTATTCACTTTACATCTTAAGAGTTTAAGTTAAGATACATACGTGTAAAGACAAATTAGCTAATTTGCGCTCTAATTAATTTACATTTTCTTTATTGTTTTATTTTAAATATTTTATATTCATTTATCATTTTACACCGAATATACTTACTCAATAGCGTTAAACGTTTATTTTTTGATACTTATCAACCTTAGCCATTAGACACGGATTTTGCAATTTGTCCAAGCCTATATTTTTCGCCGGGGTAAATTGCATGGCGCCCTCTTATCGTTTAAAATTTTAGTACTAATTGTACCCCACCCCCTTCTCCATTGAGCCACCGGAGCAACCCAGGCTTCTTCAAGTCTCCTTGCTACGAACACCGTAACAACTTCTTTAATAATTTAGTAAATAATTAAATTAAAAACAAATATAATTTTTTACCAAATTAATTATAGTAAACTTGATAGTTTATTATCATTTATTTATTTAAGAATTTAATACGTACAAGGCAATACAATTAAAGGTTGACAGCAACGAGTATATTATTAGTGCTGCCCTCTATGTGGTGTGCTCCCAAGCATACAACATTTTCAACATCTCCGTTGCAGAAAGCTGTAATCGTAATTAAAACCGAGGCTTGCTATATTAAATTGTCACATAAACAACATTTACCATCGTAGAAGCACAATGAAAATGCAAGGTTTAATTTAGACGAACGTTTTTATTGCCATGATATCGGGTAGGCATAGGCCTACGCATCGGATAAACTAGAAAAAAACGTCCTTATTCTCTAGTAACGAGTGCAAAAAAGACGCGAGACTCGCAAGTCCGGGGGTGGCGATAAAAAATAAATTATTATTATGCCGTATCTCTTTACGCACTGACAGGAGACCATAAGCTGCTGGCAGTGCGTGAGTATTATCACGTCGCCTCGGCCTCGTCGACCAATCGCGTAAAAGTGGGCGGTACTAACCTTCCAAGGAGGCGGAGCTCGTCTCCTCTCTGTCGCCGCCCGACGGCTTCTTGGGTTTGCGCTTGCGCGTCTGGATGCCGTCTTTGCGCATCGCTAAGGGTCGATTCACGCCGTGCAGCTTGAAGTAGAGGCCGCACGCGTTGCACACGGGCTCGCCGTCGTTGTTTCGCCGCCACAGGGTGGTGGTTCTGGTGCCGCAGTTCGTGCAACACAAGCCTAATCGCCTCGTAGCCGTCTGCAACGGAAAATCCTATTTTACATTTTAACAGGTCTACTAATGGTAGGATTGAAGGCAAATTAATATAAAATATAAAGGAACATATTAAAAGTATGGAGATATAAAATATGGAATAAGAAATTTGGTAAACAATGCAGCGTTTTTTTTTAATCTTTTTCGATCACATATAGCGTTTATCCAAAAGGAACCAAGCACCAAAAACTTTTTCTGGGTTAAACAAAATTATTTGAAAAAAACAAGAATTTCGTTGAATAATTTGAATAACTTTTAATTGAGTGAATTTAGCCAAAAATGTTATGGGCTGTTTTTGTAAAGCATTTGATTTCCCATAAGAATATTCATCGGTTTTTTTCTGGGTACTGATTTTTACATGAATTACAAAAGTTAAAAGATCAAAATGAAAAACTATACCAATTTTTAAGGCATGATTTTAAGGAAACGGTTCATCTGACGGAAAATTTCATTTTAACCTTTTTTTGTAGAGCATTTAATTTTCTTAAAAAAATATTTCTGAGTCAATTTTGTTAAACTCAATAGTTTGGGAGTTTTAAGACAAAAACTTGCTGAGGAAAAAAAATTTAAAATTGGGATGATAGACCTCTTAATATTAATATTATGGACTCAAACTTTCACCCCAAGCCATATTTTCGATAAACTTAAAAAAAAAATGATTTTTTGGCCCAATCTAGTAGTAATACTATAACTCTGTTAGGTTGGTATACCAACTACACGGAGAGAAAAATTTTGCCGAAATAACTATCCAAAGTATTGTTAAATGACGTATCGTTAATTTAGTTAACTGTTTTATTAAACTGAGGATCTGTATAGCTGATTTAGCCATACAAATCCTCAGTTTAATAAAACAGTTGACTAAATTCACGATACGTATACCTACGTATTAAGTAAAGTATTGTTAAATTATAATTTAACAATACTTTGGATAGTTGTTTTAGCAAAATTTTTCTCTCCGTGTATTATAATAGCTTGGATCACATTTTTAAAAAAGTATCGGAAGGTACATTTTGTTAATAGTACATTTATCTATAAAGTATTTCTTTTAAATATAGCATACCTACATTATGTAGGCTACATACATATGTAGTTTCACTTTCAAACACGATTTAATTATATATAATTTTTCTAATATGTTTGTTTAATAGTGAAATAAACAGAAATCGTCTTATCTTTTACTTTTATTACCTGTACAATTATTGTACTAATCATAAAAATGATATATTGTACATAACATTTTTAAATACAAAAAAATAAAAATACACGACATTACTGTGTATCTCATAATAAAGAATGTTTATCTAGATGTTGTTAAACTATTTTTTTATAATTATCAAATTTTAACTTTATAAAAATTTTGTTTCCAATTATACGCTAAAGAAGTATCGGGTTTTCGCAACGCGCCATCTGGTGGACTTCAAAAGCATACGAACTGTACATCATTTTTAAATAAATAGGTAGGTAACTAGTTTTTTCACAAAAGAGAGGAAGCCGGAAGTCTTACTCTATAATTTGTATACAAATTTTGTTAAATTGCACAACTAAATAGCGCACGTTATTTGTGTTTTACGTTGCAAGGAAAAAACTAAAAAACTGGTTTAGTACTCGATTTCGATTCATTATTCCTTATATCATTAATTAAGGAACTCAACGCTTAAATGCTTATGTATAGTTACGTTAGTGTGTGTATTTTATCTAAGGGATCATGTTGAATTATTGTGTTTTTAATTGTAAATAAAATTCAAGAACTAAATCGTTGCATTTTCATGTTTTGTCAAGGGATCCAATTCGGTAAGTACCTACATTTGTTGGTGCAGAATTAACTAATTATCACATTACCTAATATAATTTATATTTAAGTTTGGACATTTTTAGGAATATTAAAAAATAATTTTTTCACAATCATAACCTTAAAATCAACCATTTTCATATTTGAGTTCTCTAAAAAACGCCGACAACTACCTACATTTTAAACAACAAAATATACCTACGAAATTATGGCAACATATAATGGTATTTTACCGTTGAGTTGAGACTTTAAAGAATTCTTAATCAACGCTTTTAATAATGCTAAATGCTGTTTAAATGTAGAGGACTTATTTGTTTGACGATTATTACTGAATTGAAATGTTTACACTTTTCACGTTAATCATTACTAAAATGTGTATACACATTTTAGTAATACATATATATATATTATGTGTGTATGTATTGTATCTAATAGATACAAGTTATATTTACAGGGACTGTATGAAATTTATTTCTTCATTCAGATTAACACTGTTTATTGAAAAACTGATAAAAACTCAACCCAGGATTTCCTCTCGAAATACACCCAACAACACAACAAATCGTGCCAAGGTTTTTTTTTCGATATTTTTTTAACATTTTCCTGCTGTATTCTCAAAAACACTCGTTTGTAACATAAGCGTTTGACAGCTGATTATTAAAAGTTGTACTTTTGTTACGATGATAACAGCCGAGTGGTGGCGCTACTAGCGATACTTCTTTAGCGTATTTTATTAATTAATATTTACCAGTCGTTTTGATGGTTTAATAAGTGGTCGGTTCATTCCATTCATTTTATGATAAAGTCCACACGCATTGCACAAATAGTGGCCAGTTCCGTCTCTTCTCCATAGAGGAGTTGAAATTGCCCCACAATTTACACATTCCCTTCCTTCACCGAATTGAAATTCAACACCAGCATCTGAAAAGAAAAAAGATAAAAATACAATTGAGTTCATAAATTTATATATAAAATAAAATTCTTTTTTATCAAATTTATAAGTTTTAAACTTTGACAATGCCGAAGATATACTATACTATACTATACCATACCTTGTATAGTCTTAAATATTACATTATTGAGAAAAAATATTAGTTTAAATAAACTTTATTTACGTTTACTTAAAAATAAGAATATTTAAATTTTTAATAATAGTTTTTATAAAAACATGCAAAAAAGTATAGTAATTTGACACATGGATCATAGTTATTGGACATAACATTTTTATATAAACATAACAACTTTACATCAAATAACATAAATTGTTAAATATTTTTTAAAGATAAATTGCTGTTTTAGGTAATTTTTTTTATTTCGTTTTTGTAAATATCATATAATTCATATATTTCTTTTTCGGATTCCTCATCCCTTTTCTGGATTCTGAAGGTAACTCTAATTCCTTGGTCTAACTTCTGAAATAGTTTGTTGCAAATATCATTCATTAAGTGTGGTTCTCTAGTTTGTGAAGCATTTATAATATTTAGGCCTGAACAGGATGATTTATATATATCTAATATTTTTTCGGGTGGTATGTTAAAAGTTTTTTCCGAATTTATTAATTTTGTTGCGATTACTTTTTTTATGTTCTCTATGCACTGTTATTCTGCAAGATGTCCTGAGACGAAGAAATCACTATATTACTTACTCTCTAAAAATGAATTAGTTAAATATTTCAAAGCGAAAAAGCAGCCACTAATAATTCTCGTCAACAGCAATTTGTATCCAGGACATTTAGCAGTCAATTCCTATAAAATATTATTCGCTGAATCCGAAAATGTCGTCAAAAGTTATAAAACTAGAACAGTTTTTTAAATATAATCAATTTTACATATAATATGGAATTGACTATATCTCAAAAACTGCTTAACTTTTATAGTTTTCGGATTCAGGGAACAATTTTACATATAATTGGCTGGTAAATGTCCGGGATACAAATAGAGTATGATATTGGACATAATAATAGAAATTTACATTTTTTACCAACCAGTAATTGGACACTGGCCATTTTACTGTTTGTTCTCAGAATTAAAATTAAAACGCATTAAAGTGACAATGTTTAAACCATGAGAAACACTTTTATACCACACACTGATCTGTACACTTTTTAGAAATATTTTTTATGGTAATTTAAACACAGAGAAAAAGACATAATAATATTAACTGTTACAAGGTAATAGTTACCCTTTAGTGGATTCGTATTCTGCCAAACCTATATGAACTAACAGTTATAATACTACAAGGTATAAAGAAGTACTTAATCTTACCTTTCATTTATTAATAGAAAGGTTTTGAAATATTAATAGTTAAATCACTTTAATAACTATTAAATTTACCTTATTATTTTAAATATTGTATTTACTAACTGTTATATTATTTGGTTTTCTATTAGAATTTTATTATAATAATTACATTTTCTGAGTTATCAGTTATTTTTCCATCAGCTAATAGTTAATATATGAAAGTAAGTATTATAATACTTAAAATAATTATTTTAGCATATGATTATGCAAACAACATGGTTCACATACTTAAAAAGTATAAATACGAAATTAATTTAACAAATAATACTTATGTACATCCATCAGCATTAAAACAATTCATATAATAATAAGTATTAACACTAATATAAACTATTACCTAACCTCATGGTTCAAACGCTTGTTACTTCTATCATGGTGGCAAAAACAAGATTTTGGCGTATTAATTATGGTATATCTCTTAGAAAGCATCGTTTTTGGAAAAGCACAAGTAGATATTTATAATAACTAAGTACAAACCCCACAATTCTAATAATTATTTGATGTTCTGTCATTGTATCAACCTCACCGCATGAGTATTTTCACTGAATTAGGCGTACGCTGTGTACATCATGCATATCAGCTGCTAATAACTCATTCGCTAATAGTTACCTTTTTACTTTTCGCACAACTCGGTTATAATGATAGTTATAATTTATCACCTGAAAGTTAATTTTTGATTAATATTATAAAGAATATTATATTTTGCAATAACATTCAAATGCTGATAATTATTGCAACTTATACTTGATATCAGCATACCAAGGTATAAGTTTATTTATCATAAAATAACAGTTACCCATTTATATTATAATTTATAATATTTTCCTAAATACTTGTAACAAACTGAGTATATTAACAACAAACCTACATCCACTAACATTAAATCAATAGCCTTTAACTTATACCAGGTTACTATTAAGAAAACCACATTCTATTATTTAGAATACAATTTTTAAAATAATTTTAGTAATATATTTAGTATATTGCTTTACTGTATGTTAGCATATATGCCTTAAACTTATATTTATTAACTATTAATCAAATTTTTCTTTCTGTGAACACAGCCCTGCTCTTAACAAAAAACAAACATCTTATCACCAAAGTAACGCGCGAACTTTTTTTGTCCTATATTGGACCTATATAGGACTACTTTACCTTAATATTTTTAACTTTAATATTAGTATAAAACATACAAAATAAATTATAAACTAAAATCGAAAAGTTTATTTGCACACTAGTACCTAATGGGTTAATTAGCATGTTTGTAGATATTATATCATAATCAACGAAGAAGCGTAAGTGGTACTACATAAAACATTGCCATAAAGCATTAACAAAATTTCTACGACCTACCTAGGCACATAGCAGAATGAAGTTTACGTGCAATATAAACATAGTCAGTAATTTTAATTTCATTTATGTTTATACATGCACCAACTTATCTCATAAATTATAAGCGAAAACAATAAAACCGACTGTAAAGATTATTTATATTGCATATATTCTACATACATACTTAAATTAGTTGCTACATAAAATGGCATGACAATTTTTTACTCTCTTTATGATATAATATTTAAGTGGTTTGTTTTGAGTGTTAAAAGTCTTAAACCTATCCTCCGTGACTGTTACTCTTTCTAGATTAACCTATATGTTTTCAAATATCTGAGGTAGTAAAAGCATACTAAAAATATCAGTTTACTAAGTAAATTAAACACATCCAAAGCAATCGTATCGAATATAAAATATTATTAAAAATTAAAAGAAATAATTTTTATAACCATTTATGTAGGTGTTACAAAAATTGATTCTATGCTCCGTGAATCTGTTTTTGCTTTAAATTGTATGAAACGGATGGCTTAGTCCCATCTCGGGACCTCCCATCTCGGGACCTTTCCCAATTCGGGACCCAGACCCTAAGCCATAAAGTTTCCAAAATTAAAAAGTCCCATCTCGGGACCTATACAAGGTAATACATTTTTATACCTGTCATGAACAAAATACTTAAGGCGGCTGCACGGCTTTTTGTTATTAACGGGACACTTTAACTTAATTTATATTAACAGCACAACAAAACAAAAAACAAAATGAGCAAAAATCAACAAAATGGAGAAAAATGCAATAAAAATGCAAAAAAACTTGTAAAAAATTCCAAAAAAGCAAAAATTGTAAAGAAAACTTGTAAAAAATAGATATTGATTAAACACAGCAAAAATTAGCCAAACTCAACAACACAACCCTACCGACCCCGCCCCATTGGCCCCCCATAGGTTTGATTTTTAAATGTTTTGTGTTTGTTTATCCATAAAATAGATTGAAAGATATATAACTTTCTAACGCTTAAAATATTATAGTTTTAAAAATATCTTTGCAGTAGCATAAAATAGACGCTGTTTAATAATTTTGCAAAATAATACAATATTCCTTTAATGCTTACATGTATACATGTATATTAGGGTGGGCCGAAAATCCGCTTTTTTAGAATTTCGTTTAGTAATAGCAAAAATTTTGTTCATTATGTTGTAAAAAAAAAAATGTGTAAAGATTAAAATTTTCGATCAACATCCTAGGCTCGCCCAACGCAATTAAAGATCAAAATGTTCAAAAAAAAATTTTTCTTAACTTATTTTGATCGGAAATTTTATGCTCTACACAAAATTACTTCAGATGGATAGTTTCAGAAATTTGTTGTAAAAAAAAATTGTGTAAAAGATTAAAATTTTCGATCATCATCCTAGGCTCGCCCAACGCGTTGCAACGCAACTAAAGATCAAAATGTTAAAAAAAAAATTTTCCTAACTTATTTCGATCGGAAATTTTATGCTCTACAAAAAAGGTCCTTACACAAAATTACTTCAGATGGATAGTTTCAGAAATAAACCCGATTTTAGTATCAACATTTTTTGAACATTTTGATCTTTAATTGCGTTGGGCGAGCCTAGGATGTTGATCGAAAAATTTAATCTTTTACACAAAATTTGTTTACAACATAATAAACAAAATTTTTGCTATTACTAAACGAAATTCTAAAAAAGCGGATTTTCGGCCCACCCTAATGTATATATATATATTTTATAAAAACTGACCGCGAAGTAATCCTTTTACTTAGGTCCTCAGATGGCACTTTTAAACTTGTACCAGTAGACTCGGTCCCGAGATGGCACAGAAACAGGTAAATTTTCCCTAGGTCCCGAGATGGGAGGTCCCGAGATGGGACGACACCAAACGGGTGGCGCTTTAATCATTTTAAATAAGCATAAACCTCTGTTTACGACATTATAGATGCATGTGATTCCTGAAGGTCAGTTAGAGTTTATATGCAGATGAGAGTGTTGCTGTTTGATAATTCAAAAGTTTATGTTCATTAATTTGCTATTTAAAAACCTATCCACCGTGAAGGGTGATATCTCAGTAAGTAGTTTTTTTTATAAATATTTTATGTATGTACAATTGTACTTTTAAAAAATATTAAGGTGTCAAAAGATACAATAACTTATTTCAAATATACAAAGGGATGTTTTAAAAAAAGCATACGAAATACGTGAAGCTCTAATATTCAAAATATATGATTTCTTAAAATTCTTGCATTAGTACAGAACCACTTATGTTATGTTATTACTAGACCTGGTGGCTTCCCAAAAACCCCATTCTAGACTAACAGTGAAACAACCAAAAATAAAGAATAATCATTTTCACTTGGGGGACATATCAATATACACTCACAGGCAAAATAATCGATCCACAAAAATTTTCGATGAATTTCAATCGCAAATAACTTTTTTATTTGGTGTCGGATTTAAACGAATATTAAAGAATATTGTAAATTAATGGACAATCGCTCACATTTTAAAAAATTACTAAAAAATAGACTTACGTTTATAATATACAGGTTTAAACAAAAATATGTTTTTTACCATAAGTTTATGTTTAAGTTTTATTTATCAAATCACCTCTATTCTTAACAGTTTTGTTTTTGGTTCACCTCGATATATTTATTTTTGTGGAAAATATGAATTTTTTAAAAAACATTGCAATTTCCAATATTTTTCTGTATGAAGAACTAAGGTTGCTATGGTCCATCCATATGCTATGGAGAATGACAGTGACAGTTTTGTTGAATCATCCTTGGACATGTCATACACGGCTTTCAAAAGCTATCAAATTGTTTTTTGCAAATTAATGTTTAAATTTTGAGGCGTCTTCTCACTTTAAAAAATGGATATGTCCCCGACTGATGTTGCCAGAGCCATTAATTTAATCCAGGATGGACGGACACAGTATTACGTTGCAAGTGTTTTAAACGTCACAAGAAATAAAGTACAAAGGGCAACATCAGTCGGAGACATTTTTAAAAGTAAGAAGACACCTCAAAATTAACACATTAATTTACAAAAAACAATTTGAAAGCTGTATATGACATGTAAGTATGGGATGATTCAACAAAACTGTCACTGTCATCCTCCGTAGGCTATGGATGGACCATAGCAACCTTAGTTCTTTATACAGGAAAAATATTGGAAATTGCAATGATTTTATAAAAAATCCATAATTTCCACAAAAATAAATATATCAAGGTGAACCAAAAACAAAACTGTTAAAAATAGATGTGACTTGATAATTAAAACTTAATTTAGAACAATATACGGTTTTGCCACTCTACAGAGTGTCTTAAACTTATGGTAAAAAATATATTTTTGTTTAAACCTGTATATTATAAACGTACGTGTATTTTTTAGTAATTTTTAAAATGTGAGCGATTCTCCATTAATGTATCTACAATATTCTTTAATATTTGTTTAAATCCGAAATCAAATAAAAAAATTATTTGCGATTGAAATTCATCGAAAATTTGTGTGGATCGATTATTTTGCCTGTGAGTGTATTCACCCTTATAAGATAATAGGTTGTAATATAATAATTACTTAGTTTAATCTTTTAAGTAATAAACAAAAAAGCAGAACCAGACACGGTTTCTAAAAAAAGGGTGTGAGTAATTTTCAGATTTCCCTTTGGCTTTGAAACAAGGAAACCGACCGCGCCCACTTAAAAATTCATTTATGGATATTGATAGGCATCGGGCGTGCATGCATGCATGCTCCAGATCTGCACAGTGTTTCTCTGCCGCGTTTGATGCGTGATTTATGCTGATGCTTCTTATCACAGATCCTAATGCAGTCTCTAAATAACTCGCTTAAAGTTACGACCGGCTAGGGATCGTAAAGCATGCGCCTTTCCTTCCTATGGAGATGTAATTCTTTAACGCGAACACGCGCAAACGAGAAACCACGGTGTCATTGGTTAATTATCGGTTTCCGCTAATAGCAATTGCAAAGATAAGCATAAAGTATGTTTCTATTAAATAAGATTTTTTTATTAAAACATCCATTCTGTAGACTCTGAATAAATAAGACCTGTAAGGTGAGAAAGGAAAAATTACTATCCTTATCACGGTGGTCAAAACTAAAGTATAGGACGAACAAAAATGCCAACCAAAACTGATTATAGACCCTTTTGGTAAAACTAACATGTATTTATCAAAATCCCAGCTATTTTAAAGTTTTGCAAACTTTTTTGTTTTTCTATTTCTATATATTATTTTGCAATTATTGTACTAAAACTACCTGTATACAGGTATACAATTTTAATAAAATTAAGCAAAATAATAAACTTTGTATCATTTAAATTACTTTACTCCCCAGTATTAATTTATTGAGTCACCTATTATTTTTTACCACTCAATACAAAACATAACAAAAAAAACGAAGATTTATATCTTAAATATTTTTTATAATAAAAAATACTGGAAGTTTGTCTATGAAATAATTACAACTTGCAAATTTTGTAAAACAATAATTAAGGTGGTTATGAAAAAAATTGCTATACGTTATAACGCAAGTGACATTTTGCTTTAGTTGTTTATTTAATGTATACTTTATAAGGTTAAAAATAGTATTTTAAAATGAAAATTAAACCGAAATTCAAGTTAAGCCAAGAAGAAAATCAAAAGAAGGTATGTGCTGGCTGTGGAGAAAAAATTGTTTTTGGTAATCGAAAAATTCAGAGTTTAGGGTTTCTGAGAAAATATAAAAATTACTGCAGACTTTTTCAAACGAACACTTTAACTTAAGTGATTCAAAATTACCTACTTCAATATGGTAAAAACGGTATTTTTGCATAGCCACAATTGCCAAATTTTCAAAATTTAGAAATTACTAGAGAATTTCGCGGCAGCCAAGAATGTATGTGCTTTATCTGCAAAATGGCAAGATATAAAGGGCATAAAAAATATTAAGGGAAGAGGACGGACGAACGAACTAAAGTTTTGATATGCTCTTCCTTTCTAGGGGATATCGCTAGATGTAAGAAGCATGTTTGTACAGAGACTGAAGAATTTAAAAATACTGTTTCCATGTTAAAAACAATTCCATGTAAACTAACCAAAAAAAAGTTTTACTGAAAATTTAAGGCAAGCAGTATTCGATTTTGCTTCAGAGAATCTTTAGTTATTTATTAGTTTTGTATTAGGTACCTTAAAACAATAAATAAGATATTGCAAACTGTATCTTACATTATTTTGTGTTTATAATGTAATTTATCCATATTTCAATCATGTATCTGCCACATTTTTAAAAACATTTGATAATGGTACTAGATTATCTTATCGAAATGGCATAAACAATTTTAAAATACTAAGAAATATGCAAAACTTTAATAAATGATCAGCTGGGATTTTGATAAATACATTTTTGTGTTACCAAAAGAGTCTATAATCAGATTATGCTATCAGTTTTGGTTGGCATTTTTGTTCGTCCTATACTTTAGTTTTGACCACCGGGTTATAGAAAATAATTTAGTACCAGCTGATTTTTAAATTTTTTTAAATAAAAATATTTAATAGAAAATAAAAATATAAGTACTTATTACAAATACATGTCTATATGGGTGAATATATTGAGATGTCCTCCTAGTGAAAATGATTATTTTTTATTTTTGGTTGTTTCACTGTTAGTCTAGAATGGGGTTTTTGGGAAGCCACCAGGTCTAGTAATAGCATAACATATGTAAGTGGTTCTGCACTAATGCAAGAATTTTAAGAAATCATACATTTTGAGTATTAGAGCTTTACGGAAGATAGCTTCACGGAGGTTAGGATTTCGTATGTTTTAAACATCCCTTTGTATATTTGAAATAAGTTATTGTATATTTTGACACCTTAATATTTAAAAAAAATACAATTGTACATACTGAGATATAACACTTCACGGTGGATAGGTTTTTAAATAGCGACCTCGTGAGCAACTTAAACACTCACATTTTAACACTTGTAAAACATTTAAAACATAAAATAGCATATACATAGTGGTCTTAAAATGTATAATTGTCCCAAATTGTACCCAATTTTTTTATTTTGGAAAGTAGACCACTTTTTTTCTAATTTTTCAATCAAACAGAAACACTATTAACATTAACAGTACGATTTCAACACTAAAAATTAATTTAAAAAAAACTAACAACCTATAAGACGTTAAAACATTACAAATAAATAAGATGTAGGTACCACATTCAACATATTTCAAAACTTTAATAGCGCTTTTAATATCTGGACAATTAAAAAGTGTCAATATAGATATAACAATAAATTATGAAAGAAAAACAAGACAACTATGACGTAGTACGTAGGCATGTCAGG
This sequence comes from Brassicogethes aeneus, assembly GCA_921294245.1. Classification (NCBI taxonomy): domain Eukaryota; kingdom Metazoa; phylum Arthropoda; class Insecta; order Coleoptera; family Nitidulidae; genus Brassicogethes; species Brassicogethes aeneus. Next base: position 38,518 of record OV121136.1, read on the forward strand.
TCAAGTTAACATCAAATGTATGTAAATGGTAATGACATCGATGTATTTTATAACGTAAATCAAATTGAGTGTGCACTTAATAATACAATGCATCTAAATATCTACACTTTAAAAACTTAATAGGTTTGTATAGTGTACATGTTTTGAGACAATTGTATTTAAAGAGACATTGATCCATTCCCATAGATATTTTTAATAACTTATTATTTATGTTTGGATATACCTACAGGGTTTTTAATCCCTGACGTGAGAAAAATCGATTTAAAATAAACTTGCCGACTTCCAAGCTTTATTTCTTTTTTCTTGCAAAGTTTGAGCTTGGATAGGGAGAAAATTTGTCATAATTTCTATCGATCGAAAATTTATTATCTTATTAGAATCAATAAAAACCAAAATCGTCTTCTCGGTCATGTGTATTACAAATATTCACTTAATTACATTAATTTTATGTCATTATTTTAAAATTATCTAAAATGGCGAATGCGCCGGGATAATTATTTTATGAATTGAATGAGTAGAAAACATTTATTAAATTCAATAAATGTTTTCTACTCCCACCCATTATCGTACATGTTTCTATGACACCAAGTGACCTTTTACATACACATCGACAAGTTGTGGCTTTATGGCGTTTTAGTCACGGGCTGAAAGTAGCAACAATATTTAAGTTAGTTGACAGTTGTCTAATGCCATACAATCGTTAAAATGTAGTGCCTTTTTTGTAAAATAATACTAAATGTGAAAATTATTTTATTATATCAACACAAAAATACAGTTTATATAAACTAGATTTAACTTAATTTTGTTTGGGAATCAACCGTGGAGTGCCCATAAAAGATTTCCTTCACTTTCAGTGTGAAAACCTGTTGTCAGTCCATTTTCAAGGGATACCTACATTTCGATTTACATATAAAAATTAGACATTTTCACGGGTTTGCCGGTAATACAGATTTCCAAGTTGGTTACTCTATTTTTTTATAAATAATTTTTAGATAATAATAAGTATTTGTCGTAGAAAAAGTATAGTATGCAACTCGTTAATAAATTTTTCTAGACACTCATTTAATTAAACACTCGCTCGCAAGTTTCATGGAAAAGGAAAGTTTAAACAAATTTAGTAATTTGTGTTTCTGTTATATTTATTTTTGGAAATAGCTGACATAGGTAGGTACATTATTGTATCATGATGAACGTTATTTCCCAAGTTGGATTTTTACACTTGGGTATCATCTAAATTATTTGTTTAGTCAATTTTGGATTTTTTTCCCGATGTCGTTAAATCCAGCTTATTTTTTATTTTAATTATATAATAAAAAAATTATAACTTGCTAATAAATAAATATACATACTCTCTAAAAATGAATTAGGTAGTCAAAAATGACTAATAGTTATTATATCACTTGTACTATGGTTAACCATGGAATACCATGGTATCCCAAAATTTAACGGCCAATTCTTATGTAAAATTGTTCCCTAAATCCGAAAATGTCGTCAAAAGTTAAAAACGTATAACAGCTTTTGAGATATAGTCAATTTTCCATTTAATATGGAATTGACTATACCTCAAAAACTCCTCCACTTTCATAATTTTTGATGACATTTTCGGATTCAGGGGTCAATTTTACATAAGAATTTGCTGTTAAATTTTGGGATACCTTGGTATTCCATGGTTAACCATGATACAAGTGAAAAAGCAGCCACTAGTAACTAATAAATTAGTTATTTTTGACTAATTCATTTTTAGAGAGTATGTATAAAATTTAACTTTTCTCCATAAAAGCTTTACTTTTTCCCATAAAGCACAATCGCATAAACCTTAACAATTACAAAGTGAGTTTTTGCAATGTATGACAATTGCAAAAAGTATTTTGACTTTTATATTCTTTTTTCTACTCCCACCTTTAAAACGCCCTTTATCGTACATGTTTCCATGACACTAAGTGACCTTTTAAATACACAGTGACAAGTTGTGGCTTTACGGCGCTTTAGTCACGGGCTGAAGTTAGTTTTAAGTTAGTTGACAGTTGTCAAATGTCATACAATCGTTAAAATAAAGTGCCTTTCTTGCAAAATAATACTAAATGTGAAAATTATTTTATTATTTCAATACAAAAATACAAAAATATTAAATAGTTTCTCAACGCCAATATTTGAAAAGTTTATATGAACATTGACTGACCTTTTAATTCGGGCACGGACTCTACTGTAAAGTCCTCATAAAACATTTCCTTTACTTTCACTGTGAAAAACTGTCAATTTTCAATATACGTAGGTATATTGTATAATGTACATTTCGATTTATAACCTTTATAATTGTGTTTATAAAATGTAAAAATGTGACATTTGACAGTTTCCCCTGTTGTTTCAAAGATGGCCTTCTATAAAATTTTTGATTTAAATAATTTTAAGGTAATAATAAGTATTTGTCGTAGAAAAAGTATAGTATGCACCTCGTTTATAAACTTTTCTATTTATATACTCATTAATTTAAGAATTCGCTCGCAAGCTCGCTCGTGCCTAAATTAAATTCGTGTATAAAATGGCGTTTATTAAAGTTGATTCATAATATACTATTAATTAATAAGGTTTTTCAACACACGAGTGTTGCAATAACTATTTATTATTTATAGTATTAGTGATACCTTTTAATGTAAATAGCTACATACAACTCTTAAGACTTTTTACAATATAGGTAAGATAATTCTTGAGTTTTTGCAATAAACGATAATTGCAAAAACTATTTTTTTTTACTGTGTATGTTTCTTAATAGATGAACAATTCTTAATAAAGAATTGTATATACCAAACTTTTTCATTATTGTATTAAAAAATTGATTTCTAAATAGAAAGCACTTACCGTAAGGCGAAGTTCTCTGAAAGCCGGCCCCATCGTAAGCCCTCCACGAGCTCATCATCATATTTTGCGCGTAAAACTGCCCGGCGCTTAGAGCGCCGCCATGATGCGGCGCAGCGCCCAGCCCGTGCGCGGCGGGCGCCGTCATCTCGCCGTAGCCGCCGCCCGCGTGCCACCCCCCTTGGTGGGCAGCTCCGAAGTGGCCGCCCGTCGGCGTGCCGTACTGGGGAACGGCCCGGTTGCTGGGCACGTAAACCGGGGACTGCTGGAGGTGTTGGTGGAAACCGGCCGCGGCGGCGGCGTTCGAGTCCGTGTAGCCGCCGGACTGGGCGCTCGAGTGGAACATTATGGGGTTCGGGTGGTTGTACGGGTAATTTGTGTTGGTCATCTGAAAAAAGATTAATCAATATAGTGCTTTGATTGTGCAAAATCATCATTAGCTTGTGTGATAAACGACATGACGAAAGGTCGAGCAGGTAAGACGACTTAAAAAATTAAATGATAATAATGCAAAAAATCTCATTAGCGATGCAGGCTATTTGCTTAGCTACTGTACGAGGTGTGTTCAGAAATTAACGGGAATTGTTAAATTTCGCGGGTTCAGAGGGTCCGGTTGTCATAAAATTTTCTTTATTATGTTGGTATACATGCCCCCGAAGTATGATAAAAACTTTAGCTGCTTTCATTGTTTACTTCGTCTGTGGCAGCCGCTAAGGTTAGACGTGTTTTATGAGCTCGGCGATTTTTCGTTCGTTAAAAAAATGGATCAAAGAATTTGCATCCAATTTTGCTTAAAAAATGAAATAAATTCTGTGAAATGTTAACAAAGTGAGTCTGCTATAAGTAAAACAAGAGTTTACAAGTGGTATAAGAGTTTCCAAGACGTTGAAGATGACGAACGCTCCGAACGCACAAGCACATTAACAACCGATAAAAACACGGAAAAAGTGGAATAAACCATCAGAGAAGTTGCTATATCGATTGGCTCATCCCATGAAATTTTATCCTTCAGATTTGAACCACAAGTATTTAAGTAATCGGCGTTGAATTACTTCAAGAGCATTACTTTGAATTCACGTTGTAGTATGGGCTCCAAACTACTGAACAGTACTCCAACCTTGATCTCACCAGTGAAAAATACAAAGTTTTAACTGCACTAAGCCCTCTAAAGTCTTTACAATTTCTAATAATAAAGCCAAGTATTTTAAGTAAGGTAGATGATATATTCTCAATGTGAGTGTTGAAATTTAAATTGCTGTCAAAATATACCCCGAGGTCTTTTATGTCAGAACATCTTTCAATGATTTCTTCATTTAATGTATAGTCATACATAATAAAATTGATTTTTCTCGTAAAGGTACAGATTTTGCATTTACCTACGTTAAGCGATAATTTAGTTACTTAGTATATTCAATTGTTCTTGGACGTAAAAGCAGTTTTCTATTGTTTTAATGTTATAAAAAATTTTGAGATAATCAGCAAATAGCAAGTGATGAGTGCCTAAAGACCTTGAAAGGTCATTAATAAAAAGCACAAATAAAAGAGGTCCAAGGTTAGAGCCTTGGGGCACACTGGATGTTGCATAACATTGTTTAGATCTATAGCTATTGTATAGGACATACTTTAAAACACACTGTATATTATTATATACCCACTATTTAAATTAAAAAAACAGTAATAAAAATACATCTAAATTATATTTTTATTAATAAAAATTTAAATAAAAAAGACCGCCCATAGAATCTATAGCAAAACAAGAAAATTTAAATCCTTAATCTGTTCTATGACCTTTAACTTAACCAAAACTAATAAGTCACAAACTCGATATTTAAAAACTTCTCGCTTCCCACAAAATCGCACCTATGTATTTCTATTTGTGTGTCTCATCAATAATTCATTTCGGTTTAGGAAGCCCCTGGCGATATTTCAAACCACGGTGTGCAGAGGAAATCTGTCGTCGAACGTGTGCTGGCAACATGATCCCGTGAATTCCACACGAGTTAATGGACTATGAATAAGGGCAGGAATTTCGAGAAGCAGCCCATAATTGCATCCCTTTCGCTTGTAACGCGATGTTTGTCACTTTAAATTAGGATGTTTGACATAAACGCCCCAAATGTTTTGAATACCGATGCTTTATTTAATTGATCTTTTGTTTTATAGTCAAATGTCAAACAATTGGGGTTTTGTAGTTTTTGTTTTAATGTGACATGTAAATTACTTGTAGATTTGTGATTTATAAATGCCATAACTGTGTTGGCAAAAAGAGTAAATTAATTCGGACACTTTATAGTTATTGGACAATTAACATTAATACTGTAAAAAGAAGAGTTCTATAAATAGTTACCTTAAAGTCAAATCATTAGATGACGCTGTATATAATTATAACTTTCTCAGTCGGTAATAATACAGAACTACTTTATTTTGGGTGCAATATAGGACAAAAAAGTTCGCACGTTACTTTGGAGGTAAGATTTTTTTGTTTGTGTTTAAATTACAACAAAAAATATTTCTAAAAAGTGTGCAGATCAGTGTGTGGTATAAATGTGTCCCTCATTGTTTAAACATTGTCACTTTAATGTGTTTTAATTTTAATTCTGAAAAAAAAACAGTAAAATGGCCAGTGTCCAATTACTGGTTGGTAAAAAATGTAAATTTATTTTATTGGACATACGTCCAATATCATACTCTATTTGTATCCCGGACATTTACCAGCCAATTCTTATTCTTAAAAGACCGTCAAAAACTATAAAAGTTAAGCAGTTTTAGAGATATAGTCAATTCCATATTATATTTCAAAAACTTTTCTACTTTTATAACTTTTGACGACATTTTCGGATTCAGCGAATAATATTTCATAGGAATTGACTGCTAAATGTCCTGGATACAAATTGCTGTTGACGAGAATTATTCGTGGCTGCTTTTCTAGAGAGTAAGTAATATAGTGATTTCTTCGTCAAAGGACATCAAATAAAAATAAAAAAATTACTTAAAACATCAACTTATCTTTAAAAAATATTTAACAAATTTTATTATTTGATGTAAAGTTGTTATATTTATATAAAAATTGTATGTCCAATAACTGTGGTCCATGTGTCCAATTACTATACAGGGTGTTTCTTTTAACTTGAGATAGCTCAATATCTCGAGAAATACGCATTTCACGGAAAAATGTCTTAAATAAAAGGTTAATGTGACTAAAGGGGACATTATTTGGTGCTACCGCTAGCCACCCCCTACCCCTCCTTAAGGGTGAAACGGGGGGTAACTTTGGAAAGTCAAATGGAATGACCCGATTTTTTTCACAGAGTTTGGTAGTACATAAAAAAAAAATATTTTTTATTTAAAACTTTTTTCAATTTATCAACAGATGGCGCTGTAATTCAAAATTTAAGAAAAATGAGTTTCCTTGTAAAATGTATTATTTGAAACGTTTGAAAAACAAAAATTAACATTAACAACAATAGTCGGCTATGAAAACAATTTATAACAAATAAAGTTTAAACAAAGGAACTATCCTTTTTATATATTTATAAGAAAAAAACTAAAATCTTTAAAACAACGGCATACCTATATAAATTTTAAATAAATAATATTCCAATAACTATGTGTTAGTTTGTTGCAAAAGTAGTATTTACAAAAGGTTTAACTACAAGAAAACGAAAAGGGAAAATTTTGTTTAAAATAAAAATCAAATAGAAAAAATAAACAAAAAAATATTTTTTTGGTGGCGCACCATATACTTTTCTATATATAAAACCCTACAGTATACCCGGGTCATTTTCAAGAAATTGTTTGAATAAATAAATTCAGCTGGGTAATGTGTATGTCCGAACATCATTTGTTGATCACGTGAGTGCCAAAAAAGTTGCCATATATATGTTTTTTTTAATATTCTATCGGTAACACGACGGACGTAACGCAACGGAAAAAATGTCTGAGACAAATTTAAAAAAAGTAGATTAAAATTAATTATTTTATATATAAATTGTTTACTGTATTAACTAAGGATGTTATACATTGCTATAAAGCAACACAAAGTTCTGGTTATTCAATATTTAAAAAAAACAAGAATGTAAGTTTTATAAAACGCTATGGGACATGCGAAAATGTGTGTTTCACAAGTATCAAAATTAAAGAAAATTTTTTTCTGAAAGAGTTTACTAAGGGCTTGTTAGGCTTTCACTTGGTTTTTAAATCAATAAGATCCGATAATTTTTAACAAAGGTATTGGAATTCAAACTTACGGACAGCGGAAGGCGGGTGTTTTTTGAAAACGATCCATCCCATGTAAGCTACTAAGTAACCTACAAAGTCGTTATACTTTGTTTACTTCTATATTTAAGCATTACCAAATAAAGTAATTGCTAAGATTTTGTTTCCTTATATTTTAGTGTTCGAAAGTTATCAAACAAAAGAAATTATTAAATTTAATAACTCTTTTTGACTTGAAAACGAAAACCCATAGAGCACAAATTTATAACTCAAGGATTTTGCTGTTTTGTTTTGCGAGTCCCATACAAAATATGTAAAATTAAAATTATGAATTTATTTAAATTGTAGCTCGACATTCTCAGAAAATGAACGTATTTCCCTGTGCAATTAGACATTTAAAATTAAAATGAAATCCAAACTCGACTTTTCCGTTTCTTGAAAAACCGCCTTAAAATTGGCAGTGTCTCTGATGTCAAAATGGTTGGATATTTAAACTTAAAATTTAACAAAAATAATATTATGATGTTCCCAAATCGTCTGTAAATAGTCACAAATTATAAAATAATTAAAAATTTGTTAACAATATTGTTTAGAAGTGGGAAAATATGATGTTGACAATGTTGATAATTAAATAATAAATAAATACTGACTAACATGTATCTCTGACAGACAAATTGGACATTGTAATAATTGTTTAATGGGTTATTATAGATATGCTAATTATTTGATTTTATTGATTTACTATTTAAATGTCTAATAAAAATAAGCCCTGTTTAAATAATCAATAATAATAATATAATCTATTTAATTTCACATTTGTTTTTTATATTAAGGGTGCGTTTTAGGAGAAGTAACCTGGTAGCGGGGTACGTCAAAAAAACGTTCTATGGTTCATACCACAGACTGTGGTTCATACCATAGAGAAAGGTCCACACCCAAAAGTCCCACCATGTGACTTTCATACCAATAATTTAGGTTATCTTTCTGTCAGTGCTGATTTCGCCTTATTTTTTTTAAATAATACATTTTGTGTATTACTTTACACACACATTGTAATATTTCAGAAAAAAGTAGAAAAGCTTGAAACTGACAAAAAGATGGGGTGCGCTGCTTGATTTTTTATTTTAATAAAAAAAATTGAGGATGATCTTTTAGGTATCAAATATGAAAATCCGTTACCGTTTTAATTTTTGGAGTCTTTACTTTTAATCGGCACCCTTTAGAAATCTAAAATCGTGTCAATTTCTTATTCTCTTATAATGGGCTAGAACTTTTTTTCTGTGACAAATATTGAAATGATTTAAATTTGTTTTACTGTTCAGTAAGTGTGTTTTCGATATAAATTATTATTATCCAATTAGTTCTAATCTCATAAAAGAATGGTAAACCACTAAAAATTCATGATAATTTGCCAATTTTTGTGATTTTTGTCTGGCTCCTGTGCCTATTCTACTAAATCTAGAAAGTTTCTAGACTATCATTTTCTTTATTAAAAAAAATTATTGAAACTTAATAATTCTTAAAATTAGTCAATTTTGCCCTCAGAAATCATTATGTTAAGGATCTTTTCAGTCCAGTTAGTCTTAAGACAAAACAATTGTTTTGTTATTTTTATTCCTTTAAAAGATATATTAATTTTTTTAATGCCCGTTTAGTATACTATAGCTATAGCGATATAATATTGTTTTATTTATAATTTAAAATTTAGATGGCTTTCATGTTTGGTGAAGAAGTGTCAGAACTGTCAAAAATATTTCATAAATATTATTTATGCGTATTTCTTTGAAAAATTTTGTATAATAAGTGAAATTAATAAAGAGTTAATTTAAACGTATACCTAAACAAAGCGTTAAGCAGTTTTTTGTCGGTTTCTTTTACAATTTAAACCAAGTTTTGTTCTATTATTTCAATAGTTAAAAGTTATATGTAGGTATGTATTTTAAATGTTAGTGTTGGAAAAACATTTACACAATCTGTAAATACTTCTTTAAATTTTAGTTTTTAGGTAACTGGTTAAAATAAAACATGTTATAATAAAGGGGTTTATTTAGAATATTTTTTGGTTTTTGCTTTTTTTAACAATTTAAAACTTCTCAGAACTTGAATATTTTCTATGAGAAAGAGGTACAAACTTATGATATGATCTTTCATTTTTAATTGCAATTAAATTCATGAATCTCGAACACTCAGTCATTTATTACACTTGCAAACTTGCAAACTTTTTGAAATCACAATTTAAATACGCACAAATAATATTTATAAAATATTTTTGATAGTTCTGATATTTCTCTACCTAACATGAATTGACTAAGTCAAAGCCATCTAAATTTTAAATTATAAATAAAACTAACAATATCGCTTCTGCATTCTGCATTAAAAAAATTATTATATCTTTTATATGGATAAAAATAATAAAACAAGACTAACTAGTCTGAAAAGATGAAAGTGGGGACTACATTTCCTGAAAGTTTCAGATTTTTATTTTTTACTTAACATAATAATTTCTGAGGGCATGCAAAATTGTCTAATTTTGAAAATGATCAAGTTTAAATAATTTTTTAATAAAGAAAATGATAGTCTAGAAACTTAAAATAATAGTTTTCTATTGTATAAGTACTTGATACCTGAAAAAAGCAACTTTCTAGATTTAGCACACTGAGAAAAAACAATGGTTATCTTAATCAAATATATAGTAACTTTTACTAAATATTCTGATTAGTATAGGCACAGCCATATTTACTGTTATGTTAACCATGTTTATATTGTAACAGTTTTATTGTCACTTTAACTATATTTTTGTTGTTGCACAAAACAATAATTTATTTAGTTATAATAATCATATGCAAATACCTTATAATCCTCTAAATGGTTAAATATACTATACATATGATATGTATAAACTTTCTCTATAGTAAAAACTACAACGACATATTGTTAATAATGAGTGACAACATTATATTGTTATTGTAACCAGATAATCTTATAATTTTAACCATCTAGTGTATAGTAGTAACAGTTTAGCCCTACATGATGGTTGTAATAGCCTAATCAAATATCTAACTTTACTAAATTTTTATAACAAAATGATTAGAGTACATATAACAAAACTAATTTTACCTATATTGTTATTACAAGCATAAGTGCAGAATAGGTACAGGAGCCAGACAAAAATCACAAAAATTGGCAAATTATTACAAATCTTTAGTGTTTTACCATTCTTTTATGAGATGAACTAATTAGATAATAATAATAATAATAATAATAATAATAATAATAATAATAATAATAATAATAATAATAATAATAATAATTAATATTAAAAACATACTTTAGGCATTAAAATAAAATTATAATCATTTCAATAATGCCACAAAAAAGTGCCTCTTATAAGAGAGTAAAAAAATGACCCGATTTCAGGGTGCCCATTAAAAATAAAGCAACTAAAAATTAAAACGGCAACGGTTTTTCATATATGATACCTGAAAGGTCATCCTCAAATTTTTTCATTAAAATAAAAAATCATGCAGCGCACTTTTAAATTAATTTTTGGTGTTTTCATTTGGATTGACTAATTTAATAGTTAATAGTGGCTACTTGTTCCATGGTTAACCATGGGATACCAGGGTATCCCAAAATTTAAAAGCCGATTCTTATGTAAAATTGTTCCCTGAATCCGAAAATGTCGACAAAAGTTAAAAAAGTAGAAGAGTTTTTAAGATATAGACAATTTTCCATTTAATATGGAATTGACTATATCTTAAAAACTGCTCCAATTTCATAATTGTTGACGGTATTTCCGGATTCAGGGGACAATTTTTCATAAGAATTAGCTGTTAAATTTTCGGATACCATGTTATTCCATGAATAACCAAGGTACAAGTGAAAAAGCAGCCACTAATAATAACTAAATTAATCATTTTTGACCAATTCATTTTTAGAGATCACTCGTACAGTGTTCTTGTAATATTTCGTGGAACGCACCCTAGGCATTTAATTATTTTTATAAAAGAATGTTTTTTGTAATCAGTTTCAAAACTGCAATTATAAAGAAACTTTCAATTGAAGCAATCATATATTTAATTACTTAAACAAGTAGGTATCTACTACACGTAAAAATAATTATAAATTTAAATGTTGTTATGCGATTTTGTTTGCTTTTAAATTACAGTTTCATGTCATATAATTACAAAAGTATTGACAAGTTTTTATTCAAAGGAACGATTAAATGAAACTTTGCAAAGTTATGGTAGAATTTACTCTCTAAAAATAAATTAGTCAAAAATGTCATTAACAGTTATTAGTGGCTGCTTTTTCACTTGTACCATGGTTAACCTTGGAATACCATGGTATCCCAAAATTTCAACCTTTCACATTCTTTCTAAGTAAACAGTTTTTGGTCGTTTGGTGGTTTTATTATTAAATTTCACATATTCTCATATAAAATGAAAGGGAGTTAAAATATTATCTTGGTAAATAAAACACAATAAATATTATGCGCTAATTTTTTCGCGATAAAGTATTGTGTAGCTAAATGCGTAGGCCTGGTTGTCGATAAGATGTTTCGCTGTTATCAATGTTTTTTATGTATTTCGAATGACACTAATTATGGGCTGATAACGTTATCATAATTTCCTTGCTACAACGTCGGTTGCTTTACCTACTTGTGCATGCATGCCACTTAAATTCGAAATTTTCCATGATTGTTGTGTAATTTGGACGAAATTGTTTAAAAATGCCAAATTTTATTTTTTTGAATATTTAAAATTTGTTTTTAAACTTAATAATAGTAGGTACAAGTATGCTTAGATAACGAGGAAATTGTTTTAATTTTTTGAGTTTTCGAGAAATTCTAACATAAAAGTGAAAAAACGCATTTTTGTATAATATTACATTAAAACTAACTTTTTCCTCAAAATACTTCCCACACTTTTATTGTGTTTTGTTCTTTCATAATTAAGTAGATATTACAGCTCAGGTTCCAGATTTTTAACCGCAATTAATTATTTTTTACAATGATTTAAAATTCTAAAACCTATCCTCCGTGACTGTTACTCTTTCTAGGTTAACCTATATGTTTTCAAATATCTGAGGTAGTAAAAGCATACTAAAAATATCAGTTCACTAAGTAAATTAAACACATCCAAAGCAATCGAACCAAATATAAAATTTTATTCAAAATTAAAAGAAATAATTTTCATAAACATTTATGTAGGTGTTACAAAAATTGATTCTATCCTCCGTGAATATGTTTTGCTTTAAATTTTATGCAACGGATGGCGCTTTAATCATTTTAAATAAGCAAAAACCTCTGTTTACGACATTATAGATGCATGCGATTCCTGAAGGTAAGTTAGAATTTATATGCAGATGAGAGTGTTGCTGTTTTATAATTCAAAAGTTTAAGTTCATTCACCGTGAAGTGTAATATCTTCGTAAGTAGATTTTTTTATAAATATTTTATGTATGTACAATTGTATTTTTTAAAAATATTAAGGTGTCAAAAGATACACTGATAAAAATGGTATCCTTGTGGCAAAAGAATCCATTCATTTGAAAAATATTGATTTAATTCAAAGAAACTGTATTTATTTTAAATCCGTTTCCCTTTGGATAAGATAATTGCTGCATTTAGGTGTAATTCTCGATTCTTTTGACATTTAATTACTTTAAGGCAAAGTAAAGGCATTTAGACAAAAGAAATCTTCAATTCATGTCTTTCTGTCAAAATTTAATGTTATTGCTAGAAATCCCACGGTTTTGTGCCAAACTACACTGATAAACATGGATTATTTTAGGCAAAAGAATCCATTCATTTGAAAATTATTCTTTTAGTTTAAAGAAAGTTAACTTTTTGCAAATTCCTTGGCATTTGACTAAAATAGGTGATGCATTTAAGACAAACTCTTGATTCTTTTGGCTAAATCCTTTTTAATAACTTTATTTCAAGAACAAAGCATTTGTCGGAAATCACTCGGTAATTTGATAGTTCTTGCAACAATGAGTGTCCTTCAGTATCAGTCCACGCGTCGCGTCCACAGTACTTCGTCAAAGGTGTTCATCTCGCGCGAATAAATAACTAGTGTGATACTTTTTCTATGGCTATAAATCAAGATTATTTGTACCATAGTGTTATAGATCGAGATTATGGGTACCATAAAGGAACTGCTTAAACTTTGGGATTATTCATTTATTTCCAAAATTTGGAGGTTTAATTTTATAGGTAATGTATTCTTTTTTTTTAATTTTAATCGATTAGGAATGTAATACAGAAAAATACCTAATTAATAAGCTAAAATCGACTAAAATATAATTATTTCATGCAAATATTATCATTCTGTAAAACGCTTTCTTAGAACAGGAAAATAAAAATGGCTACCTATACCTTCTCCCAAAGATTAAAATTTTGTAAGAAAATAATGCGGCATTTGTCAATATGTTTTAAGACTTTAACACAAAAGCATCATAATATTAAATAAATCCCCGTGCATTTGAGCCAAAACCTACATGTCAGCAAGTCATGTCCTCCATAGATAAAACACACATATATGTAGGTTTTGGCTCAAATGCACTGGGATTAATTCAATATTAGAATGGTTTTGTGTTAAAGTCTTAAAACATATTGACAAATAAGTACTTACGGCATTATTTTCCAAAAAAATTAATCTTTGGGAGGAGAATATATCCTTCTTATTTCTTGACAGATATCCAGAGGCGGATTTCTAAAAAGGCCAGCTAGACCATAGCCCTAGGTGGAAATTTCTTTGAGTTTAAGAATAATCAGTTTTTTGTATTTTGTACACTGAAAAAACTTAGCATTAAATATAAACGCTATGCATTTGTGGTGAAGTAGTTACGGGTTCGGATATGGCCTAAGAAACGTGCATTTGATATAAATGCATGGTGGATTTGAAATATTAAAAGTTAGTTGAGTTATTTTTAACTGCATCATTACTTTAAGTAAACATCGAGTTGCCTTAACATCTAGAATAGGCTTATTTTTGAAACACATTAAATGTATTTGTTGTTAAAACAATGTCTTATTATTTAATGCTTGGAGCCTGCTAGCAAACAGCATTTTTAGGTAATATGTACTAAAGTGAAAATGCAAAACTAAATACCAAATTATCGGATTGCGAGATTTTGTTTTGATCTGCAGACATGTACTTGGGTATTATTTTTTTTTGTTTTATCAAAATTGTATTTATGTTAGCACTTGAATAATTTTAAGTAGACAAAAAAATGTTTATTGATACAAAAGTACAGACCACATAAATAACAAAATCTCAAAATCCGCTGATTTGGCAACGTTTTGCATTTCCACTATAGAATTTTTTTGACTAATGTATACTAATGTATAGCCTGAATTTCATACTTTTTGTTTGATTGATGAGAAATAAAATGTGCATATAATATTTTTAAACAATTTTATTATATCCTATTTTATAGAATATAAAAATACAAAATGGACTAAATAAATACTCTTAGGCTGTGGTCAGAGCACCTTGATCGGCCGAAATTTAATACTGTCGCATACGGCCAATGCCGAACGACTCTGACCACATCTTTAAAACAGTTAACAAAAATACTACCTGATAACAGATCATTAATTGCTCCTGCTTATCTCGTAACTCTGTAATTTTTTGATGACTGCAATTCTCTCTCCTAATTTAGAAATAAGTTGGAAAACACTTTGCGAGTCGAGGACTAGCAGCACTTCAAGCGTAATGGCTTCTTCTAAATAATAAAAAAGAGTCACCTATCACAAATGTACCTTTCCCAAATTAATTTACATGAGGTCTAAACACTTATAAGTGTTCAAAGGTATACCTTTGAATTTGGGAATAGACCTAAACCCTCCAGTTGCTCCTTACATGACATTTTTTCTTTACCATAAACACAAAAAACTGTTTTATGAAACCGACAAAACGTACAAAGTATCTGCATGGAGGCTCTCGTACCAATGACGCAATACCAACTTGTTGTTATAGGTTATGATTTCTTTCTGATGCTTGCAAGGAATGTAAACAACGAATACTAACGTTAAAATAAATTCATTGTGCATTATAGTTTTATCCCTATATAACCTATAACAATAATAGCTTGATTATTTAATAAAATCCCTGAATTCATAACAATAAAGAAACAAGTACTTCCAATATAAATAAATGTTTATATATTTACCCTAAAGAAAATTGTCTTAATAATAAAGACACGCAGGGTTACATTAAATTCATGTACCCAAATGCTCTACGAGTTAAATGTTAGGAAACACTTATTATAATAATATTGAATGTTTCATTAAATTAATTACGGTTCTTAACTTTTATAGACAGTGTTTTAAATAATAAAAGGTTGGCCTCAAATTCACCTACAACTTAAAAATTAATACTGACTTTTTTCAGTGTATAAACAATGTATTTTATGTTTATGAGTGAAAGAATAATCAGTTTTTTGTATTTTGTATAAACAATGTATTTTATGCTTATGACTGTATAAACAATGTCTTTTATATTTTTAATAAAAATATGTTTTTAGTAAAAATTATTGTAGTTTTTTTTAATTTAGGCAGGCAATTTTCTAAAAACAAAGAGTTTCAGCTAAAGACATTCGGGCTTTGGTTCAAATGCCCATAGATTAAGAGCAAGAAATCCGAGTTTTGATACAAATAACAATAGTTTTTTAATCAAACGCTTATGGATTTGAAATAAAAACTTGGATTTTGTTACAAAAAATTAAATTACTTAACTTAAATGCTAATAGATTTAAATCCAGACATCCGACTTTTGCTACAAATTCCTAATTCTTTAAGAACAAGAACCTAAGATTTTGTAGTAAGCCCGCTTTTCTTTATTTCAATTTACTTAAGCCTTTGATCCAAATCAGTACCGGGTTATTAATAAAAGCACGGCATTTAAGGACCTATAACGAAGATCTTCTTCTAAATTCATGTTTCTTTGCAACAAAGACAAATCATGAAATGATCTCAAAGAAATGACGTATTTGCTTTAAACCCTTCATTCATTTGGACCTATCCAAAGTCCCCATTCCTTTGAGTGAATGGCAGATTTCCTTGGGGCAAAGGTTTCTTTTTTTCAGTGTACAATAACTTATTTCAAATACACAAAGGAATGTTTATAAAAAACATACGAAATCCTAACCTCCGTGAAGCTATCTTCCGTGAAGCTCTAATATTCAAAATGTATGATTTCTTAAAATTCTTGCAATAGTGCAGAACCACTTATGTTATGTTATTACTAGACCTGGTGGCTTCCCAAAAACCCCATTCTAGACTAACAGTGAAAAAACCAAAAATAAAAAAATAATCATTTTCACTTGGGGGACATCTCAATATATTCACCCATATATATAAATAAAATCTACAATTTATAGATTATCAATGTTTTTCAATTATTTACTCTTTTATTGCAAAAACATAAGTAGGAAAATATTCAAAATATAAATGAATTTCCGTATTATTATAAATGTTTACATATTAATTAACTTAAATCACAACCAACATTAATGGTACCCCTATAATTATGTCATGCTACTACATTAACAAATAGTATGTTTTTGCTACATATAACCATTTTATCAATAACTAATTATTTCTGTGTATTTAACGTAATTGGATATACCTAACTAAAATAAAATTATTCATCATCCACATCATACAATTATTACCATAATTAAAATAATTAAAACAAAAATCCTACTTTAGTCCTTATCAAAAATAGTAATTAAGCATGCTGAAGCAAGCTCTTTTTTTACAATACGATATATATATACGAGGAAGGTATCTTATCTAAGCTCATTAAGGTCTGTCATTATCCTAGACATGTGCTTTTTGAAGTGCAGCTTGCAGATTAGCGGAAAGTAGGTCTTGGATGGGTCCTATCGCGTAACAAAACACCTCAATTACCATGGATATCAGAAAAATTTGACCCAATCTAACCGCTTTCTTTATTATAACTATTAGGTAGGTAGGTATTATCTTTCCGGTAAAAAATACGAAATACCTAAGTATTCCTTCCTGATAGGTTCTTCAAATCCGATAAGTTAGATGCGATAGTAATAAGAAACTATTAAGTACCAGTTTTAGCATTTTTAATAAAAGTTTGTAGGAGTTTATTATTCTTACTTCTTTGGATAACATGTGAAAAAGAATAATTCATTCTGTAATATAAGTAAGTATACTTTAAGGAATATATGTCATTCCACTTTAAAAAGTGATATGGATTGGTTTAAATTTTCATGAAAATATAGTTTTATGAATTTTTATAAGTGAGGTATCATTTAATATGATTCATATTCAGAAGTTGTCATTTTTAGTTATGTTTAAGATTAGGTTTGATTTTACAGGTTTCAGATACTTACTACTTTTATGATAAGTTAGTTTATATACAATAAATAATTTTTTCTACTCCCACCTTTAAAACGTCCTTTATCGTACATGTTTTCATGACACTAAGTGATCTTTTAAATACACATTGATAAGTTGTGGCCTTATGGCGCTTTAGTCACGGGCTGAAGTTAGTTTTAAGTTAGTTGACAGTTGTCAAATGTCACACAATCGTTAAAATAAATTGCCTTTCTTGTAAAATAATACTAAATGTGAAAATTATTTTATTATCTCAATACAAAAATACAAAAGTATTAAATAGTTTCTCAACGCCAATATTTGAAAAGTTTATATGAACATTGTACTGACCTTTTAATTTCGCCGGCAGTAAACTATAACTTAAATTCGGGCACGGACTCCACTGTAAAGTCCTCATAAAACATTTTCTTTACTTTCACTGTGAAAAACTGTCAATTTTCAAGAAATACATTTCGATTTATAATTGTGTTTATAAAATGTAAAAACGCGACATTTGACACTTTCCCCTGTTGTTTCATAGATGGCGCTCTAAACAAATTTTTGATTTAAATCATTTTAAGATAATAATAAGTATTTGTCGTAGAAAAAGTATAGTATGCACCTCGTTTATAAACTTTTCTATACCCTCATTAACTTATTTTTTGTCAAACTTGATACATAAAATACTATAATAGGTATACTACATTATAATCAAGTTTTTGTCATTCGTCTAGTCCTAGATTGTTGTTTACTTTTTTAGTTTTTAATTATTAACAAAAAATGATTTAGGTACACTTCTTACCTACTTAAAATCTAAAACCAAAACTTAAATTCCACTAAATATTAACTTATAAACCGTTTGAGATATAAATAATCCTATAAAACAGGTTATAAACCAGCCTTTTTAAATTCCTTTCAACAAAAATGCACTCACCTAAACTCTATCGATCAAAAAAGTTGCACGAAACACTGTTAACCAAGTGAACACATATGTGCACCCCAAAATGTTTCACAAAACCACTGAAATCCTGCACAAAATCAGTTAAAAATCTGAACGAAACGTCACTGTTACGCACCCAAACGAAAACTGGATAAGTGACTCGAGTCACTCGAGCAGGTTCTCGGGTACCGTAGGCAGTTGCTGAGGAGGCTGGCCCGTACCGTGCGAAATAGAGAGAAACGACTGGCGAGTGCCCAGTAACGGCGCAGCAGGCCGCGACTGGGCGTGGCCTCACGTCTAATAACCTGCTCTTCGGGCCCAATGACGTCACGCCGGCAATGGCTGATCATCACGGTTGGATCTGCCCGGCGAATTCCTGCCGTATCGCTGCTGCGGCTACTGCCGCTTAATTGACAGATCGATTATAAGAGCTTTTTGATATGTTGGATGTTGCCGTCACTTTTTTATCGGGCAATTATCGAAAATTATTCCATGTTGTGGGAAAAGTCAGTTCAAACCCCAAGATTCTTTTTGAACATTTCAGCAGGCGGGTTTTTGATGGTATGGGCGCCATTCTTTCCGTATTTTTTATAAATATTGTTTTTGTTACTGTATTAAGTACAAGTTAACGCATTCGCCATTTTTATAAAAATGGCGAATGCGCCGGTATCATTTTTCTATTTTTAGGTCGTAAGGAGGTCACATATATAATGTCGTAAACAGAGGTTTTTGCTTATTTAAAATGATTAAAGCCCCATCCGTTGCAAAAAATTTAAAGCAAAAACAGATTCACGGAGGATAGAATCAATTTTTGTAACACCTACATAAATGGTTATAAAAATTATCTTATTTAATTTTTAATAATATTTTATATTTGATTCGATTGCTTAGGATGTGTTTTAAACACAGTGTTTAATTTACTTAGTGAACTGATATTTTTAGTATCCTTTTACTACCTCAGATATTTGAAAACATATAGGTTAACCTAGAAAGAGTAACTTTCACGGAGGATAGGTTTTAGACTTTTAAAACATTGTAAAAAATAATTAATTGCGGTTAAAAATCTGGAACCTGAGCTGCAATATCTACTTAATTATGAAAGATCAAAACACAATAAAAGTGTAGGTCAAACTCATTTAGTTTTATTAAATATCATGGGGTAACACCATCGGGGGACATTTCGTGAGATTCAGGATATATAGGTACTCCTAAACCATATATAACTGCTCGTCATAAAAATCGACGCACCTAGTTTTTTGGAAAATATTTGAAAGCTCGTTATTGGAAAATTACTGAATCGATTTTGAAAATCTTTGAAAATTCTGAATAGTTGATTCTTTGACTCTTATGTCTAATTTTGGGAATACGATATTTTGCACATAGCATTATACTACAGGGTGTTAAACGAAGAGATGCATTTTTTTCGAAATTTCAAGTTATTCCCATTCATAGGGCAGTTGACTTTGATAGTCGTAATACCTCTCCCTGGTATAAGTTGGGTAATCCCTCGGAACGTTTTCAAGATTTTGTGGATATCTTGGCTAACTACGATTATATGCCAATTTTTTTAAAATTGTCCTTATTCCCCAGTTTAGTCCAAAAAATGAGCAATAGTGGATTCTTTGACTTACGTCTAATTTTGGGAATACGATATTGTGTACATGACATTATACTACAGGGTGTTAAAAAAAGAGATATTTTTTTCCAAAATTCCAAATCCCCATTCACAGGGCAGTTGTGCTTGATAGTCGTAATACCCCTCCCTAGTAACAGTTAGGTAATCCCTCGGGACGTTTTCGAGATTTTGTGGATATCTTGACTAACTACGATTATATGGCAATTTTTCGAAAATTGTCGTTATTCTCCATTTTAGTCCAAAAAATGAGCAATAGTTGATTCTTTGACTCTTATGTCTAATTTTGGGAATACTATATTGTACACTTAGCTACATACTACAGGGTGTTAAAAAAAAGAGATATTTTTTTTTTCCAAAATTCCAAATCCCCATTCACAGGGCAGTTAAGCTTGATAGTCGTAATACCCCTCCCTAATAACAGTTAGGTAATCCCTCGGGACATTTTCGAGATTTTGGGGATATCTTGGCTAACTACGATTATATGGCAATTTTTTGAAAATTGTCGTAATTCTCCATTTTAGTCCAAATAATGAGCAATAGTTGATTCTTTGACCCTTATGTCCAAGTTTGGGAATACAATATTGTGCACATAGCATAGCAAAAATATTTTCATATTCGACGAAAAAAATGACAACAATAATTGAAGCGATGAAAGTCAAAACCAGATATGCACCATATTTTTTAAACATTCATGGTCAACCGTTTGTAGAAAATTGCATGAATATAGCCTGCATAAGTTTACGAGAATAATGCTGTTTGGTTTGCGTTTTTATTTTGAATTTCACCAAAAAAAAAATGCTTTCGTGTAAAAAATTTCAGATTTAATGAATCACGCAACGTACATAAACTGAAAGCACTGATAACTAATAGATACCTTCCGTAGTTTGCTCATTTTTGTGACTTAAGAGGAGAATAACGTGAATTTTATAAAAATTGCCTTATAATCGTAGTTAGCCAAGATATCCACAAAATCTCGAAAACTTGCCGAGGGATTACCTAACTGTTATTAGGGAGAGGTATTACGACTATCAAGCTCAACTGCCCTGTAAATGGGGATTTGGAATTTTGGAAAAAAACATCTCTTTTTTTTTAACACCCTGTAGTATGTAGCTAAGTGCACAATATCGTATTCCCAAAACTAGACATAAGAGTCAAAGAATCAACTATTGCTCATTTTTTGGACTAAAATGGAGAATAACGACAATTTTCGAAAAATTGCCATATAATCGTAGTTAGCCAAGATATCCACAAAATCTCGAAAATGTCCCGAGGGATTACCTAACTGTTACTAGGGAGGGGTATTACGACTATTAAGCACAACTGCCCTGTGAATGGGGATTTGGAATTTTGGAAAAAAACATCTCTTTTTTTAACACCCTGTAGTATAATGTCATGTACACAATATCGTATTCCCAAAATTAGACATAAGTCAAAGAATCTACTATTGCTCATTTTTTGGACTAAACTGGGGAATAAGGACAATTTTCAAAAAATTGGCATATAATCGTAGTTAGCCAAGATATCCACAAAATCTCGAAAACGTTCCAAGGGATTACCCAACTTATATCAGGGAGCGGTATTACGACTATCAAGCTCAACTGCCCTGTGAATGGGGATTTGAAATGTTGGAAAAAAACATCTCTTTTTTTTTAACACCCTGTAGTATGTAGCTAAGTGCACAATATCGTATTCCCAAAATTAGACATAAGAGTCAAAGAATCAACTATTGCTCATTTTTTGGACTAAAATGGAGAATAACGACAATTTTCGAAAAATTGCCATATAATCGTAGTTAGCCAAGATATCCACAAAATCATGAAAACGTCCCGAGGGATTACCTAACTGTTACTAGGGAGGGGTATTACGACTATCAAGCACAACTGCCCTGTGAATGGGGATTTGGAATTTTGGAAAAACACATCTCTTTTTTTAACACCCTGTAGTATAATGTCATGTACACAATATCGTATTCCCAAAATTAGACGTAAGTCAAAGAATCCACTATTGCTCATTTTTTGGACTAAACTGGGGAATAAGGACAATTTTCAAAAAATTGGCATATAATCGTAGTTAGCCAAGATATCCACAAAATCTCGAAAACGTTCCGAGGGATTACCCAACTTATATCAGGGAGGGGTATTACGACTATCAAAGTCAACTGCCCTATGAATGGGAATAACTTGAAATTTCGAAAAAAATTCATCTCTTCGTTTAACACCCTGTAGTATAATGCTATGTGCAAAATATCGTATTCCCAAAATTAGACATAAGAGTCAAAGAATCAGCTATTCAGAATTTTCAAAGATTTTCAAAATCGATTCAGTTATTTTCCAATAACGAGCTTTCAAATATTTTCCAAAAAACTAGGTGCGTCGTTTTTTATGACGAGCAGTTTATATAGGTATATACTGACTTTCAGTTAAACAATGTCATAAAAAAGATGACTCAGGTACCACCGGACAAACATTGTAGGTACCCAATGCGTAAATATAAAAATTGACTTTTATTTTATAGATTTTCCTAATTTGTTCACATTTTTTAAAGCCCTTTCTCTTTTAGTTATAAATTGATTAGTTACAACTGCGGTGTACTATGCTCCACACCTCAAAGTCCCACCACTTGACCACGTACGGAACGCAGTCTTTTGAAAATTTGTCATTTAAGGCTTTTCAGGTTATGTATCTTTCAAAGTATAGTCAATGAAAGAAATAATATTTACAGTGTTACCGCTTATGTTTAAGCGTTAAAAGTTAATAAATCTTCATAGTATCACAATAACAATGGCTGGTTTAAGAATTTAGGAATATAAATACTGCATTTAATGAAATTCCAAAGTGTAAGGTGCAATACAAGTGATATTTTTGTGCATTGGTTCTACATTTCTCCATAAAATAGTTTTAACTAAACAGCATTTATTAAAAAAAATCTTACTTCTCTATTATGAAATAAGAATATCTGTATCAAAGGTAGGTTAATGTATTAGAACAAAAAATATCATCTAATTTTGTATTTTAAGGTTAGAAAAATCTATTTTGACCAAAATATATAAGTGGATTATTTGGAAGAGTGTGTTAATATGGTCATAAATAAATTTAGGAATACTAAATAATTGTTGAATATGGTCCAAATTAAATTGAAGCTTTTATACTTCTAACGACAAAACTTGTGCATACCTCTCGGCATACCTACTTTAAGTTAGATTATAAGAAAACAAACAATTTTTAGAGGAACTTGCAATGTGAAAATATTTAATACTCCCATGACATGTGATTTATTAAAATTTTTAAAGTTATAATGATTTTGTGATGTAGATCAAGTTCAGTCGAAGCTTTTTAACTATTTGTATTGACAAAACTTTATGTAGGTACACTTTAAGCTGGATAAGAAAAACTACCACATTTATAAATTATTATATTATATTATATTATACTGTGTTTTAAATAATCCAAATTACTTATTTATTTTGGTCAAAATAAATTTTTCTAACCTTAAAATTACAAAATTAGATGATATTTTTGTTATAATATATTAACCTACCTTTAATACAGATATTCTTATTCCATAATAGAGAAGCTAGATTTTTTTAATAAATACTGTTTAGTTAAAATTATTTTATGGAGAAAACCGGATATTTGGCCCAAATATACCAAAATATTACTTATTTGGCACCATACACTTTAGAATTTCATTAAATGCAGTATTTATATTCTTAAATTCTTAAACCATCCATTGTTATTGTAATGTTATAAATATTTTATACATTTTTAACGCCTAAACATAATACCTATTATTTCTTTCGTTGACTATACTTTGACAGATACATAACCTGAAAAGCCTTAAATGCCAAATTTTCAAAAAACTGCGTTCCGTACGTGGTGGGACTTTGAGGTGTGGAGCATAGTACCTATATAATAATAAATAATTAAATTAAATTAATTTTGTTACTTTTCAAGTAAGTAGATTAAATTAAATCAAGAATCAAAAATTCCACAATTTAAATAAAATAGTCTTTAATTTAAAATGTACTGAAATGTTTTAAACATTAAAAAAATACTTATATCTATGATTCAGCAGTCATTTCAATAGTTATTGCTTATCGCAAT
Source organism: Brassicogethes aeneus (assembly GCA_921294245.1). Taxonomy (NCBI): domain Eukaryota; kingdom Metazoa; phylum Arthropoda; class Insecta; order Coleoptera; family Nitidulidae; genus Brassicogethes; species Brassicogethes aeneus. The sequence goes on from OV121136.1 coordinate 62,625, forward strand.
GATAAAAATATATTTTCCTACATGGAACTGAACTGATAGCAGATAATTTCATGGTGTGTGTGTTGTCAAATGCTGGTTGATAACAATACATACAGACTAATCAGTAGTAGTGTTTTTCTATGATAATACCCACATAGTTTAAAAGTGGGTGATAACACACTGTTAGTCGCTGATAAGCCCTTCTTTTGTTTTCTGGGTACAGGTTGCAAAATGATTTTAAAACCATATACATATAGGTAAACTTATTGTATATAATCATGAAATTTTATACTTATATTTTTAATAAAATTTGCCAATAAAAATATTTGATAAATATCAATAGTACATATACCATAACAGGCAACTCCAGGAGTGATTTGTAAACGTAATTTAAAAAAGTTTATATTTTTTATGTATTCAAAACGCGTATATTATTTTATATAAAATGTTGTTGCCTAGAAACTCTTCTTAGGTATTAGTATTAAATTTTGTATTACCTTGTATCTCAGACAATTTTAGGACCTGTTTGTTTGCCAATTTTGGGGTACCCTGTATATAGGCTCATAAAATCAAGAAAATACAAAGATAAAACTAAAAGAAATAAAATTATTTTTTTAATTTTTTTAAATTTTATTGGAAAACTATAATTCCTTGGTACCAATTATCAAGATATTACATTTCAATGAAACAGTGGCGGCCCGTGACATTTCATTGTGGTGAGGCAGAGGCAGGGTTAAGCCCTCAGGCGAAGAAAATTGTTTAAACCCAACTTAAAAAAACTAAGTAAAAAAACTTAGACTGTGGTGGGGAAGGAATCCTCTACTGTGTCAATGAAATATATTTTATTGTAAAAATGACGTTTCTTTTTAATATACCTCATTTTTATCTAATTAATACTTTATTGTTCAGCACGAACCACGTAAAGGTCAACAATATCGGTACAATTTTTCACCGTAATATCCATAATGACTAAATTCACATAAATCACCAAGTTAACTTGGTGATTTATGTGAATGAACTAAACCCACAGAATAAACCACTTACAAAAGAATCATAAAATAGACAAACTCATAGAAAAAGAATAAATAAAATATTGCGTTAATAACGACAGATTTGTTCTTTAAACAGTTCAGAATTTTATAACCAAAACAAACCTAAAGAAGGAATCTGTATTTATTTTATTGGTTACTGTGATGGCTACAAGATGGCGATAGTGTTAAAATATGTTTATTTTAGAATTGAAATATAATTTCGATTAAATCGATTTATTATAAGATAAATAATACCATTTATTATTGAATTTTGAAAAACGTTTGAAGTATAATTTATCTAAAATTCCGCAACAGTGTTGCCACAACACCTGCTTATTTCCTTGGATGTAGGCGTGCCTGCCTCGCGTATGCTAATACGAGAGAAGGAGACAACTATGATATCGCATTGTAATAGAACGAGACAACAAGGCTAACGCCAATCGTGAGTCTAAATTAGTTCAGGCATGCTTCTGAGCCAATCATCTAGCTAAAAATATTAGTTTAAATTGCGGTCGTTTCAAATTCAAATAATTTAAATGTTGTTGGGTATTCCACGTATAAAATCAATCAATTTTATTGACTATTTCACAATTCATGTAATCCAAATATTAAAAATTTATATTATATTATAGAAAGTAAAATATTTAAATTATACACTGAGAGAAAAGAATATTTTTAACAAACGTTGCAATTGTTTGAGCCTGATTTCTTTGAATCAAACAAATGAAATTTAATTCAAAATTAGTACTTTTGCTTAGAATAGGTGAACTGCTTTGCCAGAAATGGTTGATTCGTTTAGGCTGCTGTGTTTGCTTGGAATATTATTAAGTTCTATGCAAACTTTGTACTGATAGTCAATAATATTAGTTTTTTTACGTTTGAATTAAATTTAGGTGGGTTTTCATAAAACGTGCAATATTTTCCACTAAAATTTATTAATGGGTTAACTGAAATAGATAAAACTTATAATAAATCGGCTACAATTTTTGCGAAAACCTTAGCATTTGCAACAAATATAATAAGTTTGTGGCAAACATATCAAAGTTAATGGGGAATTGTGCTTAGTTTGGAACGCGCAATTTTTGGAGTGGGGGATCGCCTCTTGAAACGCGTCTTCTCGTGCACTTACAGTGTCTTATAAAGTTTTAAATTTGCCTCCACTGTATACATACGTTTCTTACAAAATAATTTTGCTTCTATGAAAACATTTGTATGAAATGGCATAGCGTTTAAGAATATTGTATAAATAGTCGGCCCTATCACGAAGTGGCCTAAACCACAAAATTGAAAACAGTGACATTTTGAGAGAGTTAACTTACGATGGACTATTCTATTACTCCACGAGGTGGTAGAAAGTCTGAACTGTAAAAATAGATAGGCCATTTCGTGAGAATAGAATAGACAATCGTAAGTTAATCTGCGAAAAATCTCATTTTGTTTTTAAATTTTGTGGGTTAGGCGACTTCGTGATAAGGCCGACGATTTATACAATATTCTTAAGCGTTATGGCGTTTCATCCAAAGAAACCGTAATATCTTCAGAAATGCAGGTACGTTTAATGGAAATGAACTTTATGGTAACAAGCAGATACCAATTTTTCCTAAAGTTACTTGCCAAGAAATTCAAAATTAGTAAGTTTGAGTCATACTTACATCGATTCATACAAAATCGACTATACTGGTAGCAAGCAATTACCAATTTATCAGAAAAGTATTCAACAAATAATTCAAACTCAGCAAATTTGACAGAAATCTACATGCGTTTCGTTCAAAAGCAGTTTTCCGGAATCTCCAAAGTGATGGTTTTTTACCATTAAACCTTGGTACATTCCGCCGTATTTAAATATGTTATACGTTTAAACTTTTTTTTATAAGAAAACACTTTTAGTTAAATGCAAAAGAAATATTGATTTTACACCTTTAATTAATTACATTAGTTACATTTTAAGTAAATTTTTAAAAGTAAATTAACTTAATAATGCGTATAATTCGTAATAATCATCCAAACTTCAACATCACCAAAATTTAAAATTTTGTTTATTTTTTTTAATTTCTTAGTTATTATTAGGTAGATCAAAGCAATATTTAACGAAGATTATTATTATTACAATACAACTTTATATCAACATAAATAAACAAACTAATTTGAAAAACTAAATATTGTAGATATGCCTAATTACCACTTAATACGCCATTAATTACAAAAAACATAAACATTCCAGTTTCGCTTGGATCATTTAGAGGAATGGTAATTTATATTAATTGCAATTTTATGCAACGGTGCTTACCTGAGTTCTTTAACTCATCCATAGACGCGGCAGGTACTTGAACATTCCCGCCCATCAAAACTCAAAAGTCTTCAACTGCAGTTTTACAACTTATTTCCTTTTCATGATTTGATGCGTTTATTTTTTTGTTTGAATACTTCCCTTGAGAAAAATGCTACCTGTTCTTTATTAACTAATGGTTTAATTAAATTGTTTGACACAAAGGTACAGTTGTTCAGTTTTGAAGATTTACTCTTTTTAATGGTACTAAAGAAAATTAAATTATCTAATTCATTTGTATTTAATTGTTATTCTCGCTTTAGTAAAGCTGAATAAATGAATTCACTTAAATTATACTAATGTACTTAATAGCAATTGCTTTATCTTTATCTAATTTAACTACTGTGCTTCTGTAATAATGTTTAATGAAGATAAATTGTAATTTTTATAAATATTATAGTTTATGTATTTTTAATTAAGTTTAAACATGTGAATTAAAATTTTACTTAAAACAAAGGTAGGAAAATAGTATATTATACGAGAGATAATGCGCATTTATTTCTTAAATTTTATTTACAATTAAAAACAAAACTTAATTCACCATGATCACTTATAAATGATCTATAGATAAAAGACCCACACAAACGTAACTTAAGCATATAAATTGTTATAAAATTAATTTTAAATAAAATGTACTTAGTTCACAAACTTTTGACTCCAATTTTATTTTTTATTAAAAATTGTATGCCTTTTTTAAATATTTATGTTAGTTAAGTTACTTTTTAAAAGACACCATTCCGATTCTTTGTTAAAAAAATAATAACATTAATATTTTTTTTTAGTCACTGTATTAGTGAGTCAAACTCTAATTTATAAACAGGTATTAGTGATAGTAAAATCATTAAAAGGATTTTTTTTAACAAAAACTAAAAAAAAATAACGAAATAGACATTGGTATCACAACGGACTGGGGTACACAAAGGACTTAATCAAAAAATGTAAAAAAGAAACTATATAGGGTGGTACGATTTTAGAGTAATGCATAAACAAAATCCCTTGTAGTGGTGCTCACTTGCAGAATAACAACTTAGATTTCTAAATTGTAGACACCCTTTTTCTTTGACTATAAGCTGGTGTCTTTTAGTACTTGTATATTGCGTGGAATTTTCCCTTGGATGTAATCTATATCATGAGTTGTAATCACAAATAATTTTAAATTGGTTTATCATAAACTACTTTTAATAAAAGCGACGGTAAATATCCACTTTGTGGTCAAAAAAATCTATTGCGTTACCCTAAATTCCATTGCGTTACCATAAGGTAACGTAATGGACTCGGTAACGCAGTGGACAAAGTTTTGTGAAACCATATTTAAAAAATAATAATAAAAAATTACATGTAATTTGCAGTCATTAATTACTCTCAATGAGCTTTAGTGCCCTAAAATAAACGTAAACATGAAAAATAGTATTTTTTCTTACCTTATTTTTATTATTTTTTTGAGTAACTTAGCGGACAAACAATTATTACATTCGCGTTACCCTGTTTCAACCGATATCTTCTTCCTGATTGAATAAATAAATTCAGCTGGGTAATGTGTACGTCCGAACATCATTTGTTAATCACGTGAGTGCCAAAAAATGCCATATATATGTTTTTTTAAATATTCTATCGGTAACGCAACGGACGTAACGCAACGGAAAAAATGTCTGGGACATGAGTCAAATTTAAAAAAAGTAGATTAAAATTAACATTATTATATATATTATTATACTTTATTTACTAAGGATGTTATGGATTGCTATAAAGCAACACAAAGTTCTGGTTATTCAATATTAAAAAAAAAACATGTATGTAAGTTTTATAAAACGCTAATGGGACATGCGAAAATGTGTGTTTCACAAGTTTCAAAATTAAAAAAAAATTATTCTGAAATAACTAAACAAACCTTTTCTGAAAGAGTTTACTAAGGGCTTGTTAGTTGTTCACTTGGTTTTTAAATCAATAAGATCCGATAATTTTTAACAAAGTTATTGGAATTCAAATTTACGGACAGCGGAAGGCGGGTGTTTTTTGAAAACGACCCATTAACCCTTTAAAAACGTATACAAAATAAGATACTAGTGTTGGAACCAAGAGAACAATTTCCTATGAGTTTTCAAAAAGTGGTTGCTAACCGGTCACAGTCAATAGTACAATTTAAAGCAATTAGGTATCGGTCAAAAATACTTTCTCGGTGCCAAGGTTTAAATATAAAACGTATTTTATTAACTTTTTTACAGTTCTAATGGAAAAGCATTGTTATAATTCCGTAAATGGGTCTAGACAGTTCAGCAGATGTATCATCATCACTTTTTACCAATGTGGTACGTCTCTATCAATAAGTTCCATTAGCGCTACACGCTTCCAAACAGATCTCTCCCCATCTTACATTGACGCCGCACTCCTTTATCTGACCATTACAGTCGCTTTTTGGTCACTAGCACACTGTTCAGTGTAATAAAAATGCATTAGATTTTCTTCCTTTACCGATATATCGATTTGGGTGAATCTTAGGAAATGTCCCCGATGGTGTTACCCCGTGATATTTAATAAAACTAAATGAGTTTGACCTACACTTTTATTGTGTTTTGATCTTTCATAATTAAGTAGATATTACAGCTCAGGATCCACATTTTTAACCGCAATTAATTATTTTTTACAATGTTTTAAAAGTCTAAAACCTATCCTCCGTGACTGTTACTCTTTCTAGGTTAACCTATATGTTTTCAAATATCAGAGGTAATAAAAGCATACTAAAAATATCAGTTCACTAAGTAAATTAAACACATCCAAAGCAATCCAATCATTAAAAATTAAAAGAAATAATTTTTATAACCATTTATGTAGGTGTTACAAAAATTGATTCTATCCTCCGTGAATCGGTTTTTTCTTTAAATTTTATGCAACGGATGGCGCTTTAATCATTTTAATCTTCCGTGAAGCTCTAATATTCAAAATGTATGATTTTTTAAAATTCTTGCATTAGTGCAGAACCACTTATGTTATGTTATTACTAGACCTAGTGGCTTCCCAAAAACCCCATTTTAGACTAGCAGTGAAACAACCAAAACTAAAAAATAATCATTTTCTCTTTGGGGACATCTCAATATATTCACCTATTTATGATGATGGGAATTACAGCGCCAGACCCAAAACATAGAAATTGTGCATTACGAAATGATTTTTTACCCAAATAAGGAAAGTTAAAATGGGTCCAATGTCAATTTGAACATTTCTTCTTAAAAATCAACATTTTTATTAGTTTTAAAAAATGTTTATATTTAAATGTTTATTATTAACAATATTCATAAAATTTGGGGTGTTAAAAATGGTAAAACCGTCATTTAACCCCTTTTCATAAATAAAAAATAGTAAATATCTCTCACCGCTGTGGCTGTACCTGTTTGCTATATAAGGCAGCACTCTCAAAACAAAATCACGTTAACGATAAAGTTTTCACAACAAGGACACAACACCGTAAGTAGAAAACCATTGTTTGAAACTATATTTAGCTTATCAAGTCTAGTCAAAAGGGCGACAGAATATGCTTTTAAAAGAGTCTTAAGACCCGGATACAGAGCTTGGTATTGCATTAATGCACAAAGCATTTTTAACTTGAACCTTTTAAACGGTGTTTAATTTTTATGAAATTTTGTTAGGGCATCTTCCTTTGCAAGAAGTGTACATCTTTTTTTAAATAAATAGGTAGTTTTTTCACAAAAGAAAGGAAGGCAGAAGTCTTACTCGACAAACTTTGTTCAATTGCACAGCTGAATTGCGCACCTTATTTGTGTTTTACGTTGCAAGGAAAAAATTAAAAAACTTACTTAGTATACTCGATTTTGATTGATTATTCCTTATATCATTGATTAAGAAACTCAACGCTTAAATGCTTAATATAGTTACGTTAGTGTGTAGTTTATCTAAAGAATCATGGTGAATTATTGTGTTTTTAATTGTAAATAAAATTCAAGAACTAATCGTTGCATTTTCATTGTTTTGCCAAAGGATCCAATTCGGTAAGTACATTTGTTGGTGCAGAATTAACTAATGATAACTTTACCTAATATTAATATTAATTTATATTTAAGTTTGGAAATTTTTAAGAAATTAGTAAAAAATAATTTTTGCACAAACATAACCTTAAATCAACCATTTTTATATTTGAGTTCTCTAAAAAACGCCGACAACTGCATTTTAAACAACAAAATATACCTAAGAATTCATGGCAACATAATATTATGTATAATAAATAATAAAATGGTATTTTACCGTTGAGTGGAGACTTTCTTAATCAACGCTTTTAATAATGCTAAATGCTGTTTAAATTTAGACGACTTATTTGTTTGACGATTTTTACTGAATTGAAATGTTTACGTTAATCACTACTAAAATGTGTATTTATTGTATCTACAATTTATATTTACAGAGACTGTATGCAATTTATTTCTTCATTAAGATTAACACTGTTTATTGGAAAACCGGTAAAAACTCAACCCAGGATTTTCTCTCGAAATACACCCAACAACACAATAAATCGAGCCACGGTTTTTTTTTTCGATATATTTTAACATTTTCCGGCTTTATTCTTAAAAACACAAAACAAGCGTTTGACAGCTGATTATTAAAAGTTGGACTTTTGTTACGATGATAACAGCCGAGTGGTGGCGCTACTAGCGATACTTCCTAAGCGTATAATTAATTATTTTTTAAAAAATTAAAAAAGTTACGTTTAATTAAAAAGTGACGTTTACATTCCTAAAGTCGTTCCAATTAAGTTAGTACGCTTACCTTATTCAAGTTATTTAAACTAAACACTATAAATGCTTATTCAATTAATAATAGTATATTATTATACGAGCATATAATGAGGGCTATTATTCACGAAGGTTAAGTTTATGTCACGAGCGTAGCGAGTGGCATAATTAACCTGAGTGAATAATAGCTCATTATATGTGAGTAGAATACTATGCTTTGTCCACGACTACTATTGACTTTTAACGGATTTTAATGCAAAAAAATTATATTTATTATAACCTATTTGACATTAACAAAACCAAAAATTAAAGATGCCTGTGGCTATTTTTAAAACTATTTATTTATATTAATTGTAATATATATATAAAATATACCAGTAAAACTGACTTTGAGAATGAATTAATTTTCTTGGTCGCTCTCCAGTCCATAAAGGTGTTGTACACAGATACGAACAAATTTTGGGATTTCTCAGGCAACAAATTCAGGGAAGTGACTTTTGCAGCTTCTGTTATCTCCGGTGGAGTACACAATATATCTTCCTCACTATCAATTTCCATTGTTAACGTATTTTTGAAAGCAAATTATAATTTTAACAGGAATTATTATTGCACCACCGCGTCGTTAAAATTTGACGTTTCAAATAATTATAATTATTAGTTGTCAGTTGATTACATGGCTTACTACCTCCTTGATAATTCTATTATTTATAGATTATGCAGTATTTTATTTCCAATGAATGTGATTTTTTTAGGTAATTCGTATTTCGAAAAGAGACTTCTGTGAAGCTTTGTTGAGTGCGTAACATCTCTTCATCTTTCACGCTTTGATTTTTTATGTATAATTTAAGCTTAATAATAATTTGTAACAAAAATCGTGTGCTGAATCGAAGTTATGACGTTTCAAATTGACAGCAATTTATGCTAAGCTTGTCATGTCATGTCACGTTACTTGAAATAGTCTACTTAATGTTAAATTTTTATTCAATTGCATTAAAAAAAACATATTAAAGTAATACTTTAACAAGACTTTTATGATTGGTATAAAGTTAGCTAATTAAAGTGCCTGGCTATAATTGCCTAGACGAACTTATAAGTGCTTGCCAGATACAATCTATATCGTGTGTCCTATAGGAACTCTAGACCAGTGAATAATGATTATTCACTGCTATTATTCACTCTGTGAAATATGACTATCATTTTGCTTTAGAAAACTCATTTATAAAGTATATATTATAAGGTAGTCGTGGATAAAATTAACTTATTATTTTATTAAACAACATTTTATGAAAGGGTCCAATCGACCTCCGCTAAACTAAATATTATTTAGTTGCTGCTGAGGAGCAGTAGACACATGTTAAAATGTATAATGGGTTGCATACAATACTCGCATTAAATCGGCAGTAAAGTTCTACTTTACTGCCGATTTCCTTTACTTCACTGCATTTTGGTTATTGGAAAATAAAACCCGAAGAAAAGTATATATAAACATTATAATAATGTCATTATTTTTGTTTTGTTAATATAGAGGTAAGGGTGTCTGTCAATCCACAAATTTTATTCTGAAACAAAATAAAAATAGTTTGGGTTTTAACACTCAAAATACTTGAGCAGTTATGTATGTAAAGGTACTTAACGCGAGTTTAAAAAGTAAACTTGATATCACTTACCTAAATATTACATATCACTTTTATCATTCATATTTTTAAATTTAGTATATGTAATAAATAATTAGATGTAGTAAATTTTTTGACATAAATTTAATATTTATTAGTAAAAAGTATTCGGTGCGACACATGGGCGTATAATTGATGATGGTGATTTTTCATTACCCCTACTGACATCTGTCTTACTCAGCCACACGTGTTTTGAAATTCGATCTAATAGGGCATTAGTATGCTTAAAGTGAAGGCGACGAAGGTATAATATTTGAAAAGTTATTGCTTAAAGAAAGGTGCTGTAAAAAACGACATCTTCTTATTTTACACCAACAGATTTGCAGTGGGTTTCATTTTTTATCTGTGCGAACAAGTTATGAGTATAATCTGATATTTCACATGCAAACAGATTTTATCGCTTTAAATTAAAATAAAAATACTTTATACAATGTTGGTAAGTAGTTTATTTAATCATCTTATGTTACTAATTACCATCTGCAAAAATTATTAAACATCAAAAAAGCCGTCGTATTTATTACTTTATTTTTCACAGCTCCCTTAATAACACTTCTTAAGGTACAGTTTCGTTGATGCGACTCGCGGCTGCGACTTGCGGCTGCGACCTTAGCCGCGCCACTGCTTAGTACAATTTGTGTGTATATGTTTTGGTTGGCGCGTTCAGTCGCAGTCTGCGACTGAACGCGTCAACCAAAACATATACAAACAAATTGTACTAAGCAGTGGAGCGGCTACGATCGCAGCCGCAAGCCGCAGCCGCGAGTCGCATCAACGAATCCGTACCTTTAGCGATAAAAATGCCATACATTTCGAGCTGAATTCATTTATTTTTTTACCTTAATTTTTATTAATTAAATAAACAGTGCAATCATCAATGAGCTGAAATATAAAATACTATAGGTTATTATAATAATAGGGTGAATCTCACGAAATGTCCCTCGATGGTGTTACTCCGTGATATTTAATGAAACTAAATGAGTTTGACCTACACTTTTATTGTGTTTTGATCTTTCATAATTAAGTAGATATTACAGCTCAGCTTCCAGATTTTTAACCGCAATTAATTATGTTTTACAATGTTTCAAAAGTCTAAAACCTATCCTCCGTGACTGTTACTCTTTCTAGGTTAACTTATATGTTTTCAAATATCTGAGGCATACTTAAAATATCAGTTCACTAAGTAAATTAAACACATCCAAAGCAATCGAATCAAATATAACATATTATTAAAAATTAAAAGAAATAATTTTTATAACCATTTATGTTGGTGTTACACAAATAGATTCTATCCTCCGTGAATCTATTTTTGCTTTAAATTTTATGCAAATCATTTTAAATAAGCAAAACCTCTGTTTACGACATTATATATGCATGTGATTCCTGAAGGTCAGTTAGAATTTATATGCAGATGAGGGTGTTGCTGTTTTATAATTAAAAAGTTTAAGTTCATTAATTTGCTATTAAGGTGTCAAAAGATACAATAACTCATTTCAAATATACAAAAGATATGTTTTAAAAAAACATACGAAATCCTAACCTCCGTGAAGTTATTTTCCTTGAAGCTCTAATATTCAAAATGTATGATTTCTTAAAATACTTGCATTCGTGCAGAACCACTTATGTTGTGTTATTACTAGACCTGGTGGCTTCCCAAAAATCCCATTCTAGACTAACAGTGAAACAACCAAAAATAAAAAATAACCATTTTCACTTGGGAAACCCTTGAATTTTCATTTTAAAAAATGTTCGATTTAAATTTGTTGTTGTTCAAATAATTAGATTTTGAATTAAATATATTTGTTTGAAATTACCAATTTTTTGGTGTAGGCGGCAATTTGTTTTAGTCCTTAGGCGGCAAATTTGTAAATCTGGGCCTTTAAAATGGTGTTACTTGTAAAATGTTCACTAAAGATCAAAATGTAGGACTTAAAATGGACTAACAACCGTTTAAGTCCGATATAGAAGCAGTTTTTTACTGTGAAAGTACAGTACAAAAGTGCATCACAGATTGGCGTAAAGAAACTGTTTAATAATTTTGTATTTTTGTATTAAGATAATAAAATAATTTTCACATTTAAAATTATATCATATGAATAGCAATTTATTTTAACCAGTTCTTGATTTTAACGATTGTATGACATTTGATAACTGTTAACTAATGGGCTTTATAAAACTTGATACATGATATTCTATTATTATAGCTTAGTTATAGCAGAAGTTATTTTAGTAGGAAATTGTTTCCATAGTTACGAGGTGTGTTCAGAAAATAACGGGAATTGTTAAATTTCGCGGGTTCGGAGGGTCCGGTTGTCATAAAATTTTCTTTATTATGTTGGTATACATGCCCCCGAAGTGTGATAAAAACTTTAGCTGTTTTCATTGTTTACTTTGTCTGTGGCAGCCGCTAAGGTTAGACGTGTTTTATGAGCTCGGCGATTTTTCGTTTGTTAAAAGAAATGGATCAAAGAATTTGTATTCAATTTTGCTTAATAAATGAAATAAATTCTGTGAAATGTTAAAAAAGGCTTATAGTGAGTCTGCTATAAGTAAAACAAGAGTTTACAAGTGGTATAAGATTTTCCAAGATGGCCGTGAAGACGTTGAAGATGACGAACGCCCCGAACGCACAAGCACATTAACATCGATAAAAACATGAAAAAAGTGGAAGAAATGGTTATAAACCACCAGAGAAGTCGCTGATGATGTTAATATATTATATCGATTGGCTCACCCCATGAAATTTTTTCGATTGTTTTGGGTATGTAACGCGTGGCAGCAAAATTTGTTCTAAAATTGTTAAATTTTGAACAAAATTTTTGGCCAAAAACAATACTGTAATGATTCCCCAGCCTCCATATTCGCCACACATGCCTCTGTCTGACTTTGTACTATTCCCAAAAATAAAGAGAACTTTAAAGGGCCGTCGTTTTGCAAGCATAGATGACATTAAAAGCGCATCGCTGAAAGAACTATTAGTTAAAAGGCTATAGCTATATATCCCAAAGATTGAGTTTTAGAAGTGTTTCCAGTATTGGAAGAAGAGCTGGCATATGTGCATAATATCCAATGTGGACTATTTTAAAGGCGACAACATTAATGTAGACTAATAAATCATAAAAAACGAAAATTCCCGATATTTTCTGAACACACCTCGTATACAGTTTCAGTCATAATTTAATATATTAAATTAAACATCAATTAGTGGAAATAAAAATATTAAGAAAGTTAGCATAAGGTGGCATGCAAATATAAAATTTAGTTGATAGTAGATAAATTTTTATTTTAAGTCCTTGGCAACTGACTACTATATTTACATTTGAAATATTTTATTTAAAAAACTCAATATGAAATTATTTTTATAATCAGAAAGTAAATTTAATATTTATTTATAATTTTATTCCACTATACCGGGTTAAAATTTTGTATATTCTGAAAATGACATTTGAATCCGTAGCGCATTTTTTCTATTGTGAAGATAATTTTGTTTTGAATTTTACCACACTCAAATAATGTTCATGTTAGTTTATACAATTCCACTTGGGCTAGTATTATAATTGTTTGCATTAACTAACGTTGTACGATTATAATAATTATTTTTAATACGAAATTGTATTCTTATTTTAAAAACGTATGCCTCTTTTTGAAGACCTTTTTTTGTTCAGAGCTTTAATTTTTAAGTTTCTCCGCTAAATAATAATAATAATAATCTAGGATTTGAAATAATTGCGTATTAAAATGCTCTGCCCAATTATCTCAAAATGTAAGTTTTTTGTTAATATTTTGATTATTTATAAAATTATCTTGCCTTAAATCTATTTTGGATGTTCAGTATATTTTTTACGTTTTTTGTCAAAAACATACAGGGACTCCATACAAAGTCATCGGTAGATAAATGTCAAATAAAAATTGTTTTATTGTAGCCGTATACTATAGTAGTATTATATAAGGAATATTCAATAAAGTACTTTTCTGCAGAGAAGTGCTGTATAAAATACCAAAACTAAAATTATAATGTTTTTTTGGTAAAAAGTATCATTTTTTTAAATTTTTGTGTCGTTTTTTTATTACTAATTAAATTAAAAAGGCAACAAAGTAAATGGGTTTCGGTATATTACTCTTTGACTATTTTTTTATTCTCCAATCTTATTTATTAAGTCTTATCAAAATTAAAGTATAAAGGCGCCTTTATCTACTTTATCGTTCAAACACACTATAGTGCATCTATTAATTATTGACAGTTAAAATTTAAACTTTAAATTGTATTTTTACTTGAAAGTGATTTTAAGAACCAAAAATGAAAAAAGAGCAGGAAATTGAAGTGGTAACGGAAGTGGCAGAGAAAGAGAAAGGAGACGAACATTTATGTCGTCGTTGTAAATTTGTTTTGTTTTTGTTGCGGTACCTCTACGCCCAAGAAAAACCAACGCAATATTTCATTACAAAATTTTATGAGATATACTTTAATTTTGCAGGAATATTAAATGGACCTGATATACGACGTTTAATGACAAATCAATCATTAAAAAATGCTCTCAAAGTTGACGAGCTTGTCGCATATGGCAGTGTTAAAGCTGTTATTGAAAATGTTCTTGGTTCATATCGGGCCTATAATTGCCGCCAATTCATTGAAAAAATGATTGTCGTTTTGCAAAGAATTAGTGTTAATATGTCATGTAAAATACATTTTCTTTTTTTTTCTTCCTGATAAATTTGCCGAACTGATGAACATGGAGAACGATTTCACTAAGTAACTGCAAATTATTGGTGAATATCTATGGGTATAGCGGAAAGAAGTTGTATTCATTGCTAGGAGACATTGACAATTCAAGCCAAATTTAAATAAATATATATAGTTAACTCGAAGAAGAAATTTTATTCAGTTTTTTTAACTACCGAATTATGTTGTATATCTAAAGATATATTTAGATATTTATAACGACACATATCTATATACGTAATTAACAAATTCAATTTAATTATAATATAATTGTGTGTGCCACCGAATATCCAAAGGTTTGGAAGAAGAAGTCGGCCGGTCATTAATTAGTGTCCAGTAATTTGATTAAGGTAATTAAATCATCGGCGGTAATTGAAAGAAGGAATGGTGATTGAACAAGTCGGGCAAGAGACAGAGCGGTAAGCCTAATTGATACAATTCCATGGTGGAGCAAGGTACGGATGACAGGTCTCTGTCGCTGTCGTCTGTAGCTGGAGCCGATTCGAGAAAGGGTTTCTGTGTATCGTCGCGCCGGCGATATTGTGTCTCACCGGCACTACTGGCTATAGGAGGGAAGACGGAGTCGCCCGACCGCCAGTAGAATTGGAATTTACAAAAATGTAATATTGCATACACAGTAAAAAAAAATCAACTCTAAGCAACACTAATTAGAGTTCACACAGGTCCACACTAAATAGTGTTGTTTTATAACACTACAATTAGAGTTAATATGTAGTGTAATTTTCCCCAAGTAAGCAAGTATGATTTAACACTATAGTACTGAGGATAAAGTAATAATAATAATAATAAATGTTCTTTATTGAAAAAAATACATTTTTCAAAAGGCCATTGACTTTCGTCCTTCAGCCGGAATATACATTTTTGAAATACTTATTAATAATTATACTAAAATATTTTGAATGTTATAGTTTATATTATCATTGAGAATTATCTCAATGGTTGTTTTTGATGGATGTCTGGGCCTGGCATTTTCCAATCTTGTCATGCAAAATTCCATAAAAATATCTTTTGACTCTTCTCTCTCTCTCTGTATTTGGCTGCCAAGATCCGAATTCTCTCCGTTATTGGAATTATTCCTGTTCTTTGGTATAACAAAGGATTGTGAGGGTTATGTAGCGGATTGTTGGGATGTCGGATTTTTGAAATTTTCCTTAGTGATGATGTTTCAGCTACTTGTAGGTTTTTTAAGGTGGGAGTTTTGGCATTAAGAAATAGGGGAAAACCATATTCGATAATGGGTCTACAGATCAGTTTGTAAATTCTGATAAGGTGTGTGATGCTTAATCCATATTTATTAATCCTTAAACCAGAAAAGTGTTTTGCCCTGGCTATTGTTTTCTTTTTTGTTAGTTGGGTGTGCAGTTTCAGATTTATTTTATGGTCTAATAGTATGCCCAGGTAATTGGTGGATTTTTCTGGGAGAATTGTATGGCCTTGCAGAGAAATGGATGGAAATTGGTCGGTAATACGGTGGTGGAAGATTAAAAGATGATATTTGCTAGGATTTGGTGTAAGTCTCCATTTTGAAAACCATTCTGATGTCGAGTTAACTAGGTTTTGCAGGCTCATCATCACTTGGGGTATAGATTTTTTGTGGGAGATTAATACCGTGTCATCAGCAAATTGAAGAGTGTATGATTCGAAACTAAAGTTGTTTTCATTTGAGAATTGGTGGCTATATATATCATAGCAAAATATGTTGTAAAGCAAAGGCGAAAGGGAAGAACCTTGTGGTAGGCCTTGCTCGGTGCCGAATGTTTTTGAGTAGGAGTTTCCGACCTTGACTTTGAGGGTTCTATTGTTTAATATTTTGAATAGAAGTGAAATGAAATGTTTTGGGCAGTTCATGTGGAAGAGTTTAAACAATAGACCCTTTATCCAAATGGAATCAAATGCCTTACTTACGTCCAGAAACAGTGCTGCCGATTTTTCGCCATTCAGTTTGGCTGTTTCAATGTTGTTTTTCAGTATGGTTAGAGCGTGGATAGTAGAACAGCCCTCCTTAAATCCGAACTGGTACCGGGGAATTTTGTTACCAACCTCATTTTGTAGTAAATGCTTGAATATTTTTTCAAAATTTTTCCCTATTACTTGCAAAAGAGTTATAGGCCGGTGATTTTTTATTTGAGAATGGTCCGTGTTTGCTTTGGGAATTGTGATAATGGTGCCCATTTTCCACTCGATTGGAAAGAAGTTGTTAACAAAACAGTATCTGTAAATTTTAATTATGCATACATGTATTCGTAAATTTTAAGGTCCAGTTTTCTTATATTGTTTTTAGTAATATGGTCGTGCCCTGGTGCTGTGTTTTTGCCGGTAAATACAATGTCAAAATACAATTCATCCAGGTTGTCGGATAAAGTAATTTTACACTGTATTAAAAAGTGCTAATTTACCTAAAATCGTGTACTTCTATACTTCCTGGGTAAAATCCCACTTTTGTTCAGTGTAAATTAACACTACTTTGGAAAAGTTCTAATTTTAGAAAGGTACTTTTACTCTTTTAGTGCAAACTTCTAGTGTAAATTAACACTATTATTTGAGTAAAACCTATTGGTGGTAGTGAATAAAACGAAAAGGTAAATAAAAAGAAACATTTATTTGGAACAAAAATCTATGACAATTATCAAAATCGGTGCCTTTTAAAATATAATTTTATATTTGAGTCGGCTTAAGCAAAATGGTTCCTTAAAACGTAAAAGTTCTAGATCAATGCAGTGTTTTACTGGCTGTCAACTTGTAAGCAATGAATTATCTTGAGAATTCATCAGTAATCCATTTTTCTGTTTTAAAAAATGGGTGATCCCATTGGTAGAGAGGCGTCAGGCGGCTGTATGTCGGGAATTTACCACACGTGTACAAATTTTCCATAATATTAATAAAAATGTAGGTATAGGTTAATATAACAACCATTACGCTTGAAAATAAAAAGTTAATCAAGTGTGTTTGTATTTTATTAATGTTACAAGTACCCGACCTACTGTCATAAATTATTAATATGTAATATAGGTCGGGTATGGACATCCTTTTAACATATTGGTATTTATTGAGTATTAAGGCTTAAAGAAAAAATATAATACTTACCAAAAAATAATAATGTCCTCTTATGGATTCACCGTAATTAAAATCTAACTGAACAAAAATGCCACACTTCCACAACGCGGTATCTCCGGATATGCACTGCGTAGATAGATAAGTACCAACCAAACATTTTAAAACGCATTTCGGTTATTACCAGTTTTTTCAGTCTATTTTGCCACTATTGGTGTAATTTAACTTTAATTGTGATACAATGTGCACTAGTAGTGTAAAGAAAAAAAAGCTCTTAGTAACATCAAAACAGACAAAGAAATTGGCATGCACTGTAGTATACATTTTGTCACTATTTAACACATTAAGGGGTAATAAACACTTGCATTAAGTTTTTATACCCTTTTTGATTTATTTTAATAATAAATAGTGTGAATTTACCAATGAATAATGTTCATATTCTTTAAATGTGTTTAATAAAGTTAATAAGCACTAAATGCTACCTAGTGTATTTTGTAGTGTAACTTTTACACTTACAAATCAACTCTAATATTTTTACCCCTACACTAAAAAATTTACACGGGCAAATTTTTTTAATGTGTAACATTTTCAGACGTATTGTGATTATTTTTAATTGAATTTAAAAGTACTTAAAATGTATTGGTATTACCTGGACATTTATATACTCTCTAAAAATGAATTAGTCCAAAAAGACTAGTTACTAGTTATTAGTGGCTGCTTTTCCACTTATACCGTGGTTAACCATGGGACTCCATGATATCCCCAATTCTCATGTAAAATTGTCCCCTGAATCCAAAAAAAAACCGTCAACAATTATAAAAGTAGAGCAATTTTAGAGATATAGTTAATTAAAAAAATATCTAACTTGGTACACAACTGAAATAATCAGTAACATAAAAACTTAAGAAATGTATTGCAGAAATTTTTAAAAACATAGTATAAGAATGAACATTTTTTAAACGAATTTAAACGGATTAGAAAAGTTCTTAAATCTCAAATAAATATATTCAACAAACCATTCAATACCAGTCAATGTTTTTTAAAAGATACAGAATATGGAACTCCTTAAGATGTTAATTAATGGCAGATTATTTTGGTAGTATTTATTCTGTTGGTGATAATAATTCTTTTATGAATCCCGTGTTTATATTTAATCCAGATATACAAATTACATCTTTTTCAGAGGAGCTTAGGTATACTACAGAGTAAACTAAAAAACAACAGTGGTGTTGACATAATCCCAAACTTCTTAATTAAAGATTGCTCGTTGATATTTGCATATCCTCCTCTCTAAATATTGTTTAAGATGATTTTGTTAACTTTACTTTTCCAGATTTATTATATATAAAAATAAAAACACTGGTCTCCAAAATGTAAGTATATAAATAAACAATTTTTCTCCAAAAACCGTTATGCCATCTAAATTTACCTACTACTCTTCCTTTTCAAAATCTTTTTTAGTTTGTATCCCCGAGAATCGAAACAATGATAATTGTTGCTTAATTTTTGAAGTAAATAGGGTAGATAACTAATATGCTAAACTCATCAATTTTAATTAGAAATTTAACAGAGAAGAAAATATAGATACTCGTAAAATCGAAGTTTTTAATATAACGTTATCTAAATTAAATTAGTTTTACTATAATTATAATAGAGGAAAATTATTATTATATTATTCGAGAAAATGGGAACAAGAAAATTTGCGTGGAAATATACCCTCTAAAAATAAATTAGTCAAAAATGACTTTTCACTGGTACCATGGTTAACCATGGTATCCCAAAATTTAGCCAATTCTTATATAAAATTGTCCCCTGAATCCGAAAATGTCATCAAAAGTTAAAAAAGTAGAACAGTTTTTGAGATATAGTCAATTTTCTATTTAATATGGAATTGACTATATCTCAAAAACTGCTCTACTTTCATAATTTTTGACGGTATTTTCGGATTCACGGGACAATTTTACATAAGAATTGGCTGTTAAATTTTGGGATATCATGGTATTTCATGGTTAACCATGGTACAAGTGAAAAAGCAGCAACTAATAACTATTAAATTAGTCATTTTTGACTAATTCATTTTTAGAGAGTATATTTCCATTTTAGAGGCTACCACGAAAATTAAAACAGAAATTATTAAATATCTACTTAAGATCACTATTTATGGTATTAACTATTCTTAATTTCTTGTATACCTATAGGTACTTCATGTCATGAAGTTCTTGTATAAGGGTGATTCTACAAAAGTTGTATAACTTGATGTCATCAGTCAATAAAGTAAATATTTTAATATTTTTTGTAAATATTTTAGTATATTACAAAAGATCCAGGTTTTTTAAAACTTGTCCACCCAATTTTAATGTATTTTTTCAAAAGCGCGTTTGTAGAAAACATAATAAAATTCAAAACATCAGTACCTTGGCGTGTCACAACTCCTGAATTAAATATATGAGTGATTTTATTTTAAAATATATTCAATTTAATGTATTTTTCATATTTTATCATAGATTCGAATAACAAGCAATTTAAAAAAAAAGATAATCTCGTCAGTTCTGTGTCCAATGTTAAAATTCAAAATTCCTGCGAAATATTGAAGTTTAAACGTCAAGTCCTCGTTTTAACTCAAGTGTTGGTAAAAAATTACCTACAGAGCCCGCCCTTTGCACGACAGTCATCTTGAAAACAATGCAAGCGGCGAAGTTGTGGTGAATGCACCTATAGTTCCAGTGAAAACTTCAGTACTGTGGTGAGTAGTTATTTTCTTACGTATATATATTTCTTTGTAATTTATATAAGGCTATATGTGATTTGTTGATAAGTAGCATCCACTAATAAAAAATATCAGTAAAATTATCCCATTCATCAGTACTGTGTCGTCAATTCCTTGTTCGATGTTTCGATTATCTTTTTTTCGCAAAATTTAAATTCTGCTTGCGCATAATGTTATTATGAACTCATTCAAATTTGGTGTGGGTCCCATATCTAATATTGAGATATCGGTACACCCAAAATCCACCAGCCGCCACTGATGTGTGGTATTATTTGATTTTAAGATGTTTAATTAGTACACTGGTATACTCGACACTTCCCTTGCATTCAAATTTAGAAAACACAGATATTTCAGAAACTGAAAAAGTGACTGGTCCGGTCTGGCACAGTATATTTATTATATTATCTATGTTCTCATAACAAAATACAGTTTAATTTTCTCCGAAAACTATATAAACAAAATGAGGTCAAAAGTTGCCCAACTTTTGTAGAATCACCCATAAGCTAAATATTCTTTAAAATATTGTGCAGTTGTCATTTACAGGGGTTAAAATTGATATGAATTTTGTAGGATTTTTACGATTTTATAAATGTAATTTAATAGTATTATGGAATTTTATTTATTTTATTAAATTTGATAAATAAACTTTTGACGCATCTTTATAGATACAGTATAATATACTGAGTATATGAAGCATTAATTGGATTTTTTTCAGTGCCTTCTTTGATAAATCCGGCACTGCTTACAGTTATAGACAGCGGGCCCGACAACAACGTCTTGACAACTTAACTTTCCAATATTCGGTTTTTTATTGGCAATTATCGGTCATTGTCGACATCGATTCAAGTTCAATACAAACTTGCTCGCCATCTACATTGTAACTTAATATTTAATCGATTCTTTACATTTCTTATTAAGCCATAAACATTTTTACAGTTCACCAATACAATTTTAATTGTTTTAATCTTTTTTATACTCCCACCTTTAAAACGCCCTTTATCGTACATGTTTCCATGACACTAAGTGACCTTTTAAATACACATTGACAAGTTGTGGCTTTATGGCGCTTTAGTCACGGGCCGAAGTTAGCAACAGGTTTTTAGTAACGGGCTGAAGTTAGTTTTAAGTTAGTTGGCAGTTGTCAAATGTCATACAATCGTTAAAATAAAGTGCCTTTCTTGTAAAACAATACTAAATGTGATAATTATTTTATTATCTCAATACAAAAATACAAAAGTATTAAATAGTGTCTCAACGCCAATATTTGAAAAGTTTATATGAACATTGTACTGACCTTTTAATTTCGCCGGCAGTAAACTATAACTCCCATTTCAACAAATTATGGCAAATTACAATAAAATCGAAGGTCATATAGATTTTTTTCATGCAAAGTCGATGTTTTAAAACGTTTTTTTTTTAACTGTTAAAGATTTTTGTTTTGCAGAAATACTGTTATTTTAAATAAGTATATTAAATATCTATTTGTAATTTTTGTATATATACCTTAGGTATAATACCTACATATATTCTGTAATTGGGCGTTGAGCCTGTAGAATATTTACTAAATAAATAAATAAATAAATAAATAAATAAATAAAACTTAAATTCGGGCACGGACTCTACTCTAAAGTTCTCATAAAACATTTCCTTTACTTTTACTGTGAAAAACTGTCAATTTTCAAGATACATTTCGATTTATAACCTTTATAATTGTGTTTATAAAATGTAAAAATGTGACATTTGACAGTTTCCACTGTTGTTTCATAGATGGCGCTCTATACAAATATATTTGTAAATCATTTTAAGATAATAATAAGTATTTGTCGTAGAAAAAGTATAGTATGCACCTCGTTTATAAACTTTTCTATACACTCATTAACTTAAGCACTCGCTCGCAAGCTCGCTCGTGCCTAAATTAAATTCGTGTATAAAATGGAGTTTATCAAACTTGATACATAATATACTATTAAACAATAAATATATTAAATTAACTGTTAACAAAATCATGGTATATTATTAGTTATAAAATTAAAAAATCATGGTACCTGAGACACCTCTCTTAAATATTTAATTAAAGAATTGTCAAAAAAATTAAAAAATTAGTATTTTTTTTAATAAAACCCCCGGTATACTTTTAAATATTTAGGGAGACATTTTTTGTTATTGCCTGTTGAACATAAGGGCAAATTATAATTTATAATGACAAAATTAAGTTTTAGTAATTAGGTATGTTAATTTTATCCTTTTTTATATTTAGGCGAATTATAAAAATGCATTTTAGTGTTAAATAAGGGTGATTCTACAAAAGTTGGGCAACTTTTCACCTCATTTTGTTTATATAGTTTCCAGAGAAAATTAAACAGTATTTTGTTATGAGAACATAGATAATATAATAAATATACTGTTCCAGACCGGGCCAGTCACTTTTTCAAACAGTTTCTGAAATATCTGTGTTTTCTAAATTTGAATGCAAGGGAAGTGACGAGTATACCAGGGTACTAATTAAATACATAATTTATAGGAAAATATAAGATTTATTGCAACTTTGAGCATATTATACATTAAATATCTTAAAATCAAATAATACCACACATCAGTGGCGGCTGGTGGATTTTGGGTATACCGATATCTCAATTATTAGATATGGCACCCACACCAAATTTATAATGACATTAAATGAAGTTTGCGAAAAAAAGACCAAAATATCGAACATGGAACTGACGACGGTACTGATGAATGGGATACAAATTTGAGATTATAATTCGGAATTAAGTATTTTACTGATATTTTTTATTAGTGGATGCTACTTATCAACAAATCACATATAGGGCCGGTTTTTCAATCGTTGGTTAAGTTTATCTTACGGTTAATTTCCTTAGATACTATTGTTAACACAATAGTATCTAAGAAAGTAAACCATAACATAAACTTAACCAACGATTGAAAAACTGGCCCATAGTCTTATATAAATTACAATGAAATATATATACGTAAGAAAACAACTACTCACCACAGTACTGAAATTTTGACTGGAACTATACGTGCATTCACCACAACTTAGCCGCTTGCATTGTTATCAAGATGACTATCTGTAGGTAATTGTTTACCAACATTTGAGTTAAAACAAGGACTTGACGTTTAAATTTCAATATTTCGCAGGAATTTTGAATTTTAACATTGGACATAGAACTGACGGCTAAAAGTGAGAACAAAGATTATCAATTGCTATTATTCGAATCTATGATAAAATATGAAAAATACATTACTTAATGTTTTATTGTTTGTAGTGAAATTGAAAAATTTAAGATAAATTGAATATATTTCAAAATACAACCACTCAAATATTTGATTCAGGAGTTGTGACACGCCAAGGTACTGATGTTTTGAATATTTATTATGTTTTTCTACAAACGTGCTTTTGAAAAAGTACATTAAATTTGGGTGGACAATTTAAACAAACCTGGATCTTTAGTAATACTAAAATATTTACAAAAAATATTAAAATACCTACTCTATTGACTGATGACATCAAGTTGCCCAACTTTTGTAGAATCACCCATAAGCATTGCTTTTAAGTTTTTTCGGAATATATTTTTAGCAATTGTTTCAAATCTAAACTTATTAAAGTATCTTGTTGCAACTACTAACAAAAGTTAACCTTTTTTTATTTGTCAAATACCTACCTACTCTAATATCAAATATAACCCGTATGTCTCCATTATCTCAACACAAAATACCAAATGGTGCCAACCTTAAAATTTAAAACCCTTAAAAGCCAGGTGTTATGACGTTAATTGGCCAAGTGCAAATTCTGACACAAATATTTACTTTCGTTAAATGGTATTATATCCTTTTCTACTTAAATGCAGGTATATTTCGAAATTTGATCCCAAATAAGGATATCATCGGTTAAGGTCAGCTTTTACCTGTTCCAAGAAAATTCAGATATTTCTTGGTACCAAGAATAAACAGTGGCTAAAAAGTTAATTATAGGCTTAAAGTATCTAATGATTAGTATACTATTAGTTACTATTAGTATACTAATATGCTGTCAAAACATTTTTTGAGATATTTATCTTTTGGTTTAGAAAGATCTTAATAGTTAGGTAGTTTTTTTTTAAGGATTTGAAGATTTTGCGTTTTTATGTAATGTGCCAATCAGAATTGTCAATTAAGATTTGTCTATATTAGGGTGTCCCAAAAAAAAAGAATATATATTTTTTTCTTGTCTCTTGTAAAAACATGTTAGTTTATCATGCTGTAAGAGCCCTTTCAAAATATCAGCTCGATTAAAAATTTTGTAGGGGTCGCTCAAGATTTTTAAAAATTTTCAAAATCGTCAAAAATTGAATTTTTGTTTTATTTTAATTCTTTTTCCCGCCTCGATATTATTTTTTAGGTTGAAAATATTAAAAATTCTGTAAATTTCAAATCAATATTTTGATTTCTAAAGGTCGCTAAAAGTTCTTTGATATTTATATTCAGAGGTCGCTTGAAAACATTCAAAATACTCTACTTTGAAAGTTAAAAAAATCTTGAGCGACCTTTAGAAATTAAAATATCGATTTGAAATTTTCAGAATCATTATTATTTTTAAATTAAAAAAATAATATCGGAACGAGAAAAAAAATTAAAATAAAAAAAAATCAAAAAGCCAATTTTTGACGATTTTGGTAATTTTTTAAAATCTTGAGCGACCCCTAAAAATTTTTTAATGGTGCTGATCTTTTGACAGGGCTCTTAAAACATGACAAACCAACATATTTTCACAAGAGAAGAGAAGAAAAAAAATATTCTTTTTTTTGGGACACCCAAGTCTATATATTGGTTCCAGAGTTTTAACCGCAATTAATTATTTTTTACAATGTTTAAAAGCTATCCTCCGTGACTGTTACTATTTCTAGGTTAACCTATATGTTTTCAAATATCTGAGGTAGTAAAAGCATACTAAAAAAATATAAGTTCACTAAGTAAATTAAACACATTAAAAGCAATCGAATCAAATATAAAATATTATTAAAAATGAAAAGAAATAATTTTTATAACCATTTATGTAGGTGTTACAAAAATTGATTCTATCCTCCGTGAATCTGTTTTTTCTTTAAATTTTATGCAACGGATGGCGCTTTAATCATTTTAAATAAGCAAAAACCTCTGTTTACTACATTATAGATGAAAATTTATATGCAGATGAAAGCGTTGCTGTTTTATAAGTTCATTAATTTGGCATTTAAAAACCTATCCACCGTGAAGTGTAATATCTCAGTAACTGTAACGAAATATATTTATCTTGAATACATGTTTTATTTCTTTTTCAAAAACAAGCCCATATAACACATTTCATAAGATATGTCCAAGAAATAATATACACATTTTCTCTCTACAAACAATAATTTCTTTTTAAAATTAAACGACTTTTATTTGTTTTAAAGTGTAGACCTTGATAAACTGTAAACTGCAAAAAACACCACATTTTTACAGAAAATAAGTTCAGTTTTTGAGAGTAAATTTTTAAGATCTCATATTAGCCATTTAGAAAAAATTCATTCACGGCACTGGATTCACCACCTTTTAAAACGATCATGAAAAAACCATTTAAATAAAATTAAACTAATAGTAACATGGTATAAATATTCTTATGTTTAGTTTTAATAAATAAAAAAAGCAATAGAAACTTAAAAAACAATAAAACAAAAAATACAGAATTCCAAAAATTTTCCACAATTACATTTTCGTCACCTCTACTAATCCATTTATTTCAATTCACTTTCATATTTCTTCTGAAGTAATGACTGCGCATGTTTGTATTACCCCAGTATCAGTGCTGGATTAACCTATAGGCCAACCTAGGCCATGGCCTAGGGCGCCGCGAAGCCAATAGGCGCCCAGGCAGAAGGCTAATTTTTTTAAGTAGGTTAAATATTAAAATTAATCAATTAAATTAACTCTAAAAATGAATTAGACAAAAATGACTATTTTAATAGTTATTAGTGTCTGCTTTTTCACTTGTACCATGGTTAACCATGGAATACCATGGTATCCCAATTCTTATGTAAAATTTTCCCCTGAATCCGAAAATATCGTCAAAAGTTAAAAAAGTAGAACAGTTTTTAAGATATGTTCAATTTTCCATTTAATATGTAATTGACTATATCTCAAAAACTGCTTCACTTTTATAATTTTTGGATTCAGGGGACTATTTTACATAAGAATTGGCGGTTAAATTTTGTGATACTATGGTATTCCATGGTTAACCATGGTACAAGTGAAAAAGCAGCCACTAATAACTATTAAATAAGTCATTTTTGACTAATTCATTTTTAGAGAGTACCCTTTTTTATTTTAACAACAAAATCGGAAATATAAATAATTATTTTATTCTTTGATGGATGTCGCCTAAATTGCATGCATGATCAATAATTTAACTACAACCACTGGCTTTTAGCCCCTGTCGGCTAAAATGTATTGTGTTATATTAAAACCATAGGTACTAACATGGCCTATAATAATTATTATAGGCGCCATTTTATTATTAGCCTAGGGCAACAAATTGTCTTAATCCGGCCCTGCCCAGTATACTGGGGTAATACAAGCCTGTATACATACATAGATAACCAAGAGTAGTTCTTGTGCATGCATTGCAATAGAGGTGACAAAAATCTCATTTTGAATTATCTATAGATAATCTATAGATAACTTAAAACAACAATGAAACAAAAAATATATTTTTTGTTTCATTGTTGTTTTAAGTTTTCTTGCATTTTTTATTTGTCAAAACTAAGCATAGGAATATTTGTACCATGTTAATTTTATTTCAATAATTTTTCATGGACAACTTGACAAAATAAATTTTTGTAAATAGTTATTAGTATTTATTTTTAATTTGGCTACAAAATCGTTCCTACACATAAAAAGCGCTTTGATATAGTCAATAACAATGCTATAATTGATTGTTTTTTCATTTCTCCAATAAAAGTTTATTCAATAAAATATGTTTGGAGCATTTGAGGGTAAGTGATGGATGTAATTACAAATATTATATTCAGCCCATAACAAAATATTCTCAAGTTAAAAAACTTGTTATAGAGTGAATGGCTCTTTAGATTTAAAACTAATGGAAATGTGTACTTCCTTGAAAATTTTAGAAATGATTGCATTTAAAGTTTATCAAGGTAAAATTAACAATATTTAATTAAATATAACATTGATTTATATTAAAAGCTTCAACCAAAAATTAAAAACAAATGAACTAAGAATAGCCTTTGTTTCTTTTAATGCTTTTTTATTCCAATGGAAACTAAGGTAAAGTAAGTTATTACTGTCTTACAGTGAATATCTACCAATATTTCCTTGAAAAATGCTTGTTATTTGCCCAATTATCATTCCCATTTTTTCAATGCGGTCTATATTCAATTTAATGATTGCTAAAATTCAGACAAACGCGCCAGGGCATCCCCTGCCACACCACACATCGGCAACCTGCAATCGCGTATGTGCATGCCTATAGTTAAATTTAATCAACTGATTAATCGGTATTTCTTGTTATCTCTGGATGGGGTTTCTTGGGGGTTATACTTCCTAATCCCGAATTTTTAAGGTAAGCTGTACATGTTTTTTAATTTTATGTCCGCCATGCATTATCCAGTAATTTAATTAATCAATTATATCTAAATGATAACAAAAAGGTAAATGTGTACTCATATAGGTATATACCATGGACACAGTTTATCTTGATATTCGCTGTCATGCCTTAAAATAGCTAGTTTTTAGTTCCATCATGATATCCTTGAAGGGCGTCCTGAAAGTATATATTGCTTTAGAGCTTCTAAATACATAATATGAAATTCCTATTTCGTTTTAGAATAACCATGTGCCATGGCAGACAGATCCTGCACATCCAGTACAGTAACTGTTGCTAGTGATGTCAGCAACTTTCTTATTAGGCTCTATAGAGCCTAATATCACCAACACTTCTAGTGGGTTCCTAATAGTTCCTACTGAAAACAGAACAATTTCATTTTATGGATCGAAAAACCTGTGTACACAAGACTACCAGAAGCAGTTTCCAAAATTCATTTTATTTAAAGTTCATATTAATGTATTATAAAGGGTGGGCCATCTATAAGTTGAATTTTAAACTACGTGCTATTAATGAAGCTTTCAACTTAAGCTCCATGAATTGTTGACAGTGGTTTAGTTTTAAGCTTCCGATTACAAAATATGAACCGAATAAATTTGGATCAACGTTTCGAAATACTCAAAACTTACTTTGAATGTGACTGTGATCGCAGAGACAGCAAGAAAATTGCGTTTGGAAGAAATGAGGCGCCGTCAAACCAAAGTATTACAAATTTGATCAAAAAATTGCGCAGAAATGGAATGCTGGTGGACATAAAACATGTTTCGCATGCTCGTCCTAGACGTACACCAGAAGCAATCGCTGCTGTGGCCGAAAATGTACGCATGAACGCGTCAACATCAACTCGGTGCAGATGTCAACAACTCGGCCTTTCCCGTACCACTCTGAGGATGATTCTGCACAAAGACCTCGGTATGTTTGCGTACAAAGTCCAGCTTGTTCAGGAGTTAAAGCAAGTTGACCATCCACAACGTTTTCGCTTTGCTGAGTGGGCTTTAAACCAGTTGAACGATGACCCTAATTTTGCAAGAAAAATCATCTTTTCGGATAAGGCGCATTTTTACCTCGGAGGTTATGTCCACAAGCAAAACTGTAGGATTTGGGCCACGGAAAATCCACACGTCGCCGTAACAAAGACTATTCACCATTTAAAACAAAACATTCAAGCTCAAATTGCCTAAATAGAGGAGCAAACTTTTGACAAAGTGCTCGAAAATTGGTGTTCCAGGATGGGCTACTGCCGAGCCAGCTGAGGTGGCCACTTAAATAAAATCATTTTCCATACTTAATCGGAAGAAACATTGTATAAAGCAAAATTCGTTGAAAAAAAATCAGTTTTTCTTGTTATTTGCTATTTTATAATTCAACATAAACATGGCCCACCCTTTACAACCAATAAATGGACAAGAATATACATATTTAAAGGAAATAGAGCTTTGATTGCATTTAATGTAGCCATTCATTAGAAACCATAACTTTATTCATGCCAATGATAGTTTTTCATTAAGATTCATTGTGGCTTCAATTAAATAACAAATTAATTCAATAATTTCTTATGTTTTAACTAAGTTTTAATACGGATTTAATAGAATCACAATTTAATTTAATGACTTCTTATGTTTGAACTAATTTTAAGTAGGTTTGGACAAATAAAAGTAAGACAATCATTTATTTGATAATAGCTGTAATTCAGGTATTGCAAATACAGTACACCATTGGCTCAATGGTTAACCCAATCACAATATAAAAGCTTTTTCTATGTATATTTTGTAAAATATGGCATTTTCTTCTCCAAAATACAGTTTAAAACAAATCCTGTAAAAATCACACAATAAATAAAGATTTTACAGGGGTGAGTGTACAAAAAAGATCGACTATTTTAATGGAAGTAGACACAAAAAGAGTATTTTTGGATACTTAAAATGAAACGTACTTGCATGATCACTTTATTAAGCATTTCCGAGGTACTTATTTTATGTTTAATACTCTTGAAACCGTCTGCATAGGCAACAAATCCCTTTTATAAATCCTAGTAGGCCATAAGTACACACACAACTGCCGCAGACGGGGTCGGCTTTCTAATCCTTCCTAAAAGAAGGCAGATCGTAAAAAACTGTCTCTGCTTCATGTAAGTACCTCAAGGGTCTCTTCTGAGCACGGCGTTCCCTTTCTATGACGACACAGTGCGGCGCTTGCTTTGATTCGATCCGAAACCGAATCCCGATCACTTCGTGTGACATTAGACAGGCGCCAAGTCGGACACAAATGCCATAAAAAACGGGCATAAAAAAGCCGTGGTCCTATTACCATGGATTATCTCGATACGGCGCTATCAAAATATAAGAGAATATGTCGATAACTTTTGCTTTTTTACCTTGCACATTATTTTGGAATTGTTTCATTTTAAAAAAATTAAAATTGGCTATATGTTATAGCCTAACCTTTTATAAATAAAATGAGAGAATTTTCATAATATAAATTTTAATCCTACAATACAGAAGATATGGATGATTATTTTCCTCATGAACCAATCAAAAGCCTTAAATTTTCGAATAAATTTCGTTTCAATAAGCGATTCAATCACTAGAACTATTTAACAGCGATTAAATTTTAGCCTCCATGGAGGCTAAAATATGCATATTGGATTTTATGGTGTTATTTACAAGTTTTCTAGTTTACGAAATATCAATTATTACTTATTACATACCTTAAATTAATAGAATTTTTTTTTAAAATTTTTTTATAAATTTTACACATATGTGTATACATATGTATATACGTCAGATTTTATGAATTGTCAAATAGTTTCCTTTAATTCGAGAAATAATCTAGACGTATATCACTCAACCTATAAATTTAATTTGTCAAACTATGCTCAGTAAGTTTTTTATTTGATTTTTCTTTTTGGAAAATAGTTTCATGCGAAGAAAGCCGGAAAATGTTAAAAAATATCGGAAAAAACCGTGGCTCGATTTGTTGTGTGGTTGGGTGTATTTCGAGAGGAAATCCTGGGTTGAGTTTTTACCGGTTTTCCAATAAACAGGGTTAATCTGAATGAAGAAATAAATTGCATACAGTCTCTGTAAATATAAATTGTACCTATTAGATACAATAAATACACATTTTAGTAGTGATGAACGTGAAACGTGTAAATATTTCAATTCAGTAAAAATCGTCAAATAACTAACGGTAAAATACCATTATATTATGTATTATATAATATATAATATTATGTTGCCATGAATTCGTAGGTATATTTTGTTGTTTAAAATGCAGTTGTCGGTGTTTTTTAGAAAACTCAAATATAAAAATGATTGATTTTAAGGTTATGTTTGTGCAAAAATTATTTTTTACTAATTTCTTAAAAATGTCCAAACTTAAATATAAATTGTATTAGGTAAAGTTATCCTTAGTTAATTCTTCACCAACAAATGTACTTACCGAATTGGATCCTTTAGCAAAACATGAAAATGCAACGCGTTGAGTTTCTTAATCAATGATATAAGGGATAATCAATGGAAATCGAGTACTAACCCAGTTTTTTAAGTTTTTTCCTTGCAACGTAAAACACAAATAACGTGCGCGATTTAGCTGTGCAATTGAACAAAATTCTGCCTTCCTCTCTTTTGTGAAAAAACTACCTATTAATTTAAAAATGATGTACAGTTCGTAAGCTTTAAATGTATTGTTGACAATTCTTAAATACACGCAATGCTATAAAACTTGCTTGCAACAAAATCGCGTACACTTCAAAAATCAAATAACCTAGTTGTTACAAATATTGTGTTGTGTAAATGTGTATTTTTTTTAATTTTGACTTTATTTCAAATATGCTGTAAACTAAGTGACATTTTCTTTAATTGTATAAAATGTATGAAAATATCATGTCATGTATATTTTGACTTTTTATTTTAAATAAGTTATAAACTAACAGTGACATTTTCATGCAACAAAATAGCGTACATTTTTAATATTAAAGTAACTTAGTTGTCACAAATATGAATAAATATTGAAAATAAATATTGCTCTAAGGGGACATCCATTAATTACGTGAGGCATTTTTCTGATAAATTGGACCCCTCCCTCCCCCTTGGTGAGATTTGATATCCCGCACGGAAGATTCTAGCCATTAAGCTTTCTTTGTGGACAACATGATAAACCCAAAAAAAAAACTGATTACTTTTTTTTAACAAATTTGAATTATAATACATATTCTTCAAACCCAAAAGTTGACGTGACCCCCCTCCCTTAAAATGAGATTTGGTGAGATTTTGCTAGACCCCTCCCACCCTATTTTTATCTTACGTAAATAATGGATGTCCCCTAAATTATTCTATGGCTCTAACTAGGCCTAATATTTTGTCATGGCTCCATTAGCTTCCAAAACATGATTGAGGCATAGAATTAATTACTGTACGAAAATAGTTTTCGTTTTCGCTGAGCTCCTTCCAACTATTTTTTTTATAGCCATCCATAGTTTTTCTTCATTTCGACAATTTTAGTTCAATTAGAACTAAATTGTCTAAGAAAATTGATATTTTTGACATTTTAGTTCATTAAAATGCTTTTTTTGTGTAATCGTAAAACTGTGTTTAGCTTTAGTTGTATCCTTCTAGTTAAACAGCGATTTAAATAATAAACTTACAAAGAGCTATTATAATAACCCTTTTTGAAAGCATTTTTGTACAAGTCGTTTTGTCAGGTAGATCTAAAAATGTTTAATAAAATCATGTGCACCCGATTTGGGAGTATAGAGATATATAATTACAAGGTTGTTATAGACACTAACATGTTCTACAAAGAATATTGTTATTTTAAAAATCATTTGGAATCAATTTATAAAATCAAATTGAAGATCGGTAAGAAGGCAATGAAAATAAAATAAAAATCGATGGATATGTAAGTTGTTCTTCGGGTCTGTCGGTGTGTGAGTAAAGAATACCACCATCTCCGGGACTAATGGACCAACATATACATATACTTTTCGGATGACATCATTCTCTCATCAAACCCTAATAAAAATAACATTGTCCGTCGACCAAAACTAGGCGCCAGGTAAATTAAACATCACTTTGCGGACAGAAGATATATTACCGACCCGTTCGCGTCACCAACTACTTACTTTTTTTCTGGGTTAATAAAAAAGTAAAGTCTGTTTTTTATTATGATGAAAATGCTGAAGTGCTTTAAGAAGTTAAAATCCTCAAAAACGAAAAAAAGGATATAATTTTTGATAGAATTGTGTATGTAGTTTATTTAAAAAAAAAACAGATACTAATATTATTCCTTGTTAAATTAAATTATAATGAACTATATAAATTATATGATTTACTTGATCCTACATTGGACCAGTCACAAAAAGTCAAACTAGACTAGACAGAACTAATCTAGACTAGACATTACTATTACTTGGTTATATCCTATAGATTTTTCTTAATCCAAAAATTACCTAAGTTTAAGACATATATACTGACACTTAACTTATATTTAAATTAAAAAATTAAAAATATAAGTAATATACACTCACAGGCAAAATAATCAATCCACACAAATTTTCGATGAATTTCAATCGCAAATAACTTTTTTATTTGATGTCGGATTTAAACGAATATTAAAGAATATTGTAGATAAATTAATGGACAATCGCTCACATTTTAAAAAATTACTAAAAAATCGACGTACGTTTATAATATACAGGTTTAAACAAAAAGATGTTTTTTACCATAAGTTTAAGACACTGTAGAGTGGCAAAGCCGTATATTGTTCTAAATTAAGTTTTATTTATCAAGTCACAACTATTCTTAACAGTTTTGTTTTTGGTTCACCTCGATTTATTTATTTTTGTGAAAAATATAGATTTTTTAAGAAAACATTGCAATTTCCAATATTTTTCTGTATGAAGAACTAAGGTTGCTATGGTCCATCCATAGGCTATGGAGAATGACAGTGACAGTTTTGTTAAATCATCCCATACTTGGACATGTCATACACAGCTTTCAAAAGCTATCAAATTGTTTTTTGCAAATTAATGTTTAGATTTTGAGGTGTCTTCTTACTTTAAAAAATGGATATGTCTCCGAATGATGTTGCCAGAGCCATTAATTTAATCCAGGATGGACGGTCACAGTATTACGTGGCAAGTGTTTTAAACGTCACAAGAAGTACAAAGGGCAACATCATTTGGAGACATTTTTAAAAGTAAGAAGACACCTCAAAATTAACACATTAATTTACAAAAAAACAATTTGATAGATTTTGAAAGATGTATATGACATGTCATATACATACATGTCCAAGTATGGGATGATTCAAAAAAACTGTCACTGTCATCCTCCATAGGCTATGGATAGACCATAGCAACCTAAGTTCTTCATACAGGAAAAATATTGGAAATTGCAATGTTTTTTTAAAAAAATCCATATTTTCCACAAAAATAAATATATCAAGGTGAACCAAAAATAAAACTGTTAAAAATAGATGTGACTTAATAATTAAAACTTAATTTAGAACAATATACGGTTTTGCCACTCTACAGAGTATCTTAAACTTATGGTAAAAAACATATTTTTGTTTAAACTTGTATATTATAAACGTACGTGAATTTTTTAGAAATTTTTAAAATGTGAGCGATTCTCCATTAATGTATCTACAATATTCTTTAATATTTGTTTAAATCCGAAAACAAATAAAAAAGTTATTTGCGATTGAAATTCATCGAAAATTTGTGTGGATCGATTATTTTGCCTGTGAGTGTATTTTAATTTATTTTAAAAGAGTTACATAAAAAACAATTATTAATACGCGCAAAATTGAAAAGCCACTGGTTGCTAAAAACGCGAATAACGCGTAAAATAGATAAGTTTATTCAATAAACTTTATTCTGATATTTGTAATATTGTATTATACAATTTAAATTTTATATTTACAGGTTTTAATCTGTGTAAGTATTTTCTTTAGGGAAATAAAGTAAGTAATCATAGAGTGTATAATTAAATTAGATAACCATAACATAGGATATGATTTTTCACTAGGTTAGTCTATTTTAATAAATTTAGCGAATTGTAGGTTTAATTACATTAATTACAACTTAATTTACAAAATTAACTTAACCCCATGGTGTTGAACCTTGCAACCATGATACTAAATATGTAGTATCATGCTTGCAACTGAATGACTTGAGCGGGTTAGGGGTAGGAACGGGCCGAATTTTAAGAAATCATACATTTTGAATATAAGCTTCACGGAGGTGTGTGTTACCAATTTGAAATCCAAAATTTAATTTAATAAAAAAAGTTGTTATAAAAATAATTTAAAATAAAATGATCTTAGTTCACAAACTATTGACTTCAATTTTTTATTTTATTTTTTATTAAAAATTGTTTGTTTTTTTTAAATATTAATGTTAGTTAAGTTACTTTTTAAAAGAAACCATTCCGATTCTTTGTTAAAAAAAACAATACCATTAATATTTTCTTTTAGACACTGTATTAGTGAGTTAAACTCTAATTTATAAACACGTATTACCTAGTGATAGTGTATAAAAATCATTTTATGTATTTTTTTAACAAAAACAAAGTAACGAAATAGACATTGGTATAACAACGGACTGGGGTACACAAAGGACTTAATCAGATAACGTAAAAAAGAAACTACATATATACCCTATAGGGTGGTACGATTTTAGAGTAATGCATAAACAAAATCCCTTGTAGTGGTGCTCACTTGCAGAACAACTTAGATTTCTAAATTATAGACACCCTTTTTCTTTGACTAAGGTCTTTCGTCCCTTTTAGTACTTGTATATTGCGTGGAATTTTCCCCTGGATGTAATCTATATCATGAGTTGTAATCACAAATAATTTTAAATTGGTTTATCATAAACTACTTTTAATAAAAGCGACGGTAATTATCCACTTTGTTGTCGAAAAATTCTATTGCGTTACCCTAAACTCCATTGCGTTACCATACGGTAACGTAGTGGACTCGGTAACGCAGTGGAAAAAGTTTTGAGAAACCATATTTAAAAAATAATAATAAGACATTACAGTCATTAATTACTTTTAATGAGCTTTAGTGCCCTAAAATAAACATAAACATGAAAAATAGTATTTTTTCTTACCTTATTTTTATTATTTTTTTTGAGTAATTTAGCAGACAAACAATTATTACATTCGCGTTACCCGCACCTGTTTTAACCGATATCTTCTTCCTGATTGAATAAATAAATTCAGCTGGGTAATGTGTACGTCCGAACATCATTTATTGATCACGTGAGTGCCAAAAAAGTTGCCATATTTATGTTTTTTAAAATATTCTATCGGTAACGCGGCGGACGTAACGCAACGGAAAAAATGTCTGGGACATGAGTCAAATTTAAAAAAAGTATATTTAAATTAATTAATTTATATATAAATTGTTTACTGTATTAACTAAGGATGTTATGGATTGCTATAAAGCACAAAGTTCTGGTTATTCAATATTAAAAAAAAAACATGTATGTAAGTTTTATAAAACGCTAATGGGACATGCGAAAATGTGAAAACGACCCAAATATCTAAATATGTGTTAGAAATAATAAAATATCACCTAAATAAAATTAGGTCTAAACGGTCCAAATTATTAACAGCCATTTTTTCTTTGTTTAGGCTTTAAGAAATGGTTTGTGAAACAAATATTTTTAGCAAGTTATTATCTTAACTATATTTACACCTTTCTAGTGCGACTCAATTACACCATAATATGAATTTAGCCTAAACAAATCGTAGCCTGATCCCTTTATTTTCAAAGTGCCCGTGCAAAATATATTCAAATATACCTTCAAAACAAAACTCCATCGATAGAGTTGGAATCTTATCTAAGATCGGTAAATAAAAACAGTTGACTGTCAATATCTGGCGCCTCGGTCAACTTTTACCTGGCTATCTAGATGGGAACAGGTAATTTGTGAAACCGGAAGTAAGTGGAAGAAATATTGCCTCGATTGTATCTTGGTTTATTTTTGTCTTTATACCTGCCATTTGCCATTCATGCTCTTCAACGACTGTGTCGAATTGCGTAATTAGGAAAAACATTTGGTTATTGACGCTGATTGGGATCTGCTTTGTCTGTGGCTACAGGTACGGCCCAAGGATGCGGTAGGTATTTCAGGAAATCGTGAATCATTTACCGAAAATTCTTTGCAATTTCAAGGTAAAAATATCAATTGGTTATACTGAATTTACTTAGTATGTTTTATGGGCCATTACAACACAAAATTAGTAAAAATTTCGATTTTTCCATTTTCGAATGTAATAATTGTTTGTCCGCTAAGTTACTCAAAAAAATAATAAAAATAAGGTAATAAAAAATACTATTTTTCATGTTTATGTTTATTTTAGGGCACTTAAGCTCATTGAGAGTAATTCATGACTGTAATGTCTTATTATTATTTTTTAAATATGGTTTCACAAAACTTTTTCCACTGCGTTACCGAGTCCATTACGTTACCTTATGTTAACGCAATGGAATTTAGGGTAACGCAATAGAATTTTTCGACAACAAAGTGGATATTTTCCGTTGCTTTTATTAAAAGTAGTTTATGATAAACCAATTTAAAATTATTTGTGATTACAACTCATGATATAGATTACATCCAAGGGAAAATTCCACGCAATATACAAGTACTAAAAGGGACCTTCACCAGCTTAAAGTCAAAGAAAAAGGGTGTCTACAATTTAGAAATCTAAGTTGTTATTTTGCTAGTAAGCACCACTACAAGGGATTTTGTTAATGGATTACTCTAAAATCATACGACCCTATATAGTTTCTTTTTTACGTTATCTGATTGTCCTTTGTGTACCCCAATCCGTTGCGATACCAATGTCTATTTCGTTACTTTTTTTAGTTTTTTTTTTAATATTTAAAATGATTTTTATACACTATCACTTGGTAATACGTGCTTATAAATTACAGTTTAACTCACTAATACAGTGATTAAAAGAAAATATTAATGGTATTGTTTTTTAACAAAGAATCGGAATGGTTTCTTTTAAAAAGTAACTTAACGAACATACATATTTATAAAAAGCATACAATTTTTAATAAAAAATAAAAAAAAATTGAAGTCAAAAGTTTGTGGACTAATTACTTAAGTACATTTTATTTCAAATTATTTTTATAACAACTTTTTTTATTGAATAAAATTTTGGATTTCAAATTGGTAACACAGTTGAGATATATAAAGCTAGCTAAACACATTTTTCTGAAAAAAAACGTAAATGTAAGTAAACAAAACTCTAAACATTTATAAAAATCCAAACAAAAGTCAATTTAAGCAAAAAAAATAATTTGATCTTCATTTTCCTGAAAGCGGGTGTTTCTTGAAAATGAAATATTATAAAATGCTACGAGACAAAAAATTAAAATGTGGATGAATAGCATGGATATCAGTAAAGTTTTGACATTGTATAATAAATAACAAATCCATACACAGCTTTATTTACTGTTTTATCAATATGCTTGAAAAAATTTAACTTTGTATCAAAACTTTTCAGTTCATCATTTTTAATAAAATAATTATAATTTCAGGTACAAGAATTTTTAGAAAAAAAATTACCTTACATTTACTTACATTAAAAAAAATTCTCATCACACCAGTCAATAATACAATTAAGGTCTGATTGAAAAATTTGGCAACTTTTTTATATGACTTGAAATCATCCGCTAATTAGATAAATTCTAAAACTTACACACATGTAATAATATCATTAATAAAAAGCAAAAACAAAATAGGGTCCAAATGAGACCCTTGCGGTACTCCTGGAGGAACTTCAATAAAATATGAAAGATAATCTACTATATAGTGGATACAACTACAATTAGTTCTATTAGTCAACTAACTTTATCAACTTTATCTGTTGAACAAGGAACCAGTAATATTATAAGACTTAAGTTTTAAAAGCAATAAATCAATATCAAAACTATGAAACGCCTTTTAAAAATCAGTATAAATGGAGTCTACTTCAATACCCAAATCCATGACCGATTTCTTATTTAGAACACCTATTATCTTGAAAATATTTTTTTAATTCAAGTCAACTTTCTTTAAAATAAGAATTTAGGTATATTTCAACAAAAAATATTTAACTTCTTTAAAAAAGAATTTTTTAGTTTTGGAAATATTCTTCATGTTTTAAAAAGTTGCATGTTTCAATCCAAATATTAAATATTCTTGAACACTGAAAGAAAAAGGCTGTTAATAGTTAACTCTTGATTAGTTTTGGGTAATTTACTGATATTTAGCTCACGATTTTTTGTTTACAAGCATAGGTATTAATATTCATAGATGCTAATTTCGGAGAAAATAATGAACAATTTTAAAATTAAATGACCCTATGTTTGAAGATTTTATTTTAATATAAACAAACTGCTCTCATTATTAAATTACTTTATTGTATTTTATCTAATCTGTAACATACTCATAATTGTTAGCGAAAGGTATTTTACCAGTCACCGGGGTGTTAGTTAATTTAGAAGCAATGGAAAGAATTATAACAAAATAATCATTTTCTAATAGTTAAATTCTATATTTAAGTGTTAAGTCGTGAGTTAATAATTAACTTTCGCAGTGTAAATACTTATTTATTGTTTATTATGGCGCGCGCATCCCCCCTCTTCCCAAACTAACTCCACTGTGCGTTTGCCTGTGATAGGTACATGCTGATGGATGCATCGATAGTTTTTGGTTAAAAGTTACCTAATAAGTGAATATGTGATTTTAAAACGTGTACTTAAATAATACATATTATATTATTGTATTATATTATAAGCTTTATTTATAATGCACTGAAAGAAATATAT
This sequence comes from Brassicogethes aeneus, assembly GCA_921294245.1. Lineage (NCBI taxonomy): Eukaryota > Metazoa > Arthropoda > Insecta > Coleoptera > Nitidulidae > Brassicogethes > Brassicogethes aeneus. The sequence goes on from OV121136.1 coordinate 102,406, forward strand.
GTTTGTTTTAGCAAATGTATGTGGTTCATATATGGACTACCACATACATTGCTAAAACAAACATATATTATATTTAGTTTTAACATAATATGTTAAAACTAAATATAAAAATGGTTAAGGTAAATATATTTTATGTTTCATATATAGACTACCACATACATTGCTAAAACAAACATATATTTCTTTCAGTGTGACCGAAGAAGAGGACTGCACAAAATTTCTGGAATGTTGTGGCTTAGGTCATCTTGCCGCCAAATTCGAAGGTAGGTACGTAATATTAATATATATTTTTCCCCCTTTACCACTGGTAACCAGGCAAATTAATAAATCTGTTGTAGTTTCTATAATAATAATAAAGCAATATCGGTTTAACATTGCCTTCTTTAATAATTAGAGAAGGCAATGCCTTAACAGAGTATTAGCAGCCATTTCTTGTCTTCGTAAGTACGAATTGACTGTGATTTAATATTTAACGAATCGGGCAAACGAGTGTAAATTTAAATGACGTAAGTTAAATATAAACTAAACCCTTAATAGGGAGCAAGCCAGAAAAAGTATATTTCTTCAGTTTTAAATTTACTCTTTTGTAACAAACATCTGTGTTTTATGGAAAAGCATTAAAACTTTAATAAATTCTTTATCATAAACTAATTTGTACTAAACAATTTGTCTTTTAGATGCAGAGGAAGCCATTTCAATGAAAGTGTTGTGCACACGAACACCGGAGAATTTGAAGGAGCTAGTTCCAAAATTAGGAGAGAGATGTATCCTTATTAACCAAATATCCTATATGATCATACGTACACATTACCCGAACGAGTTCGTTCGCCTTTTAGAATATTATTTCGTTTTTATGAAGTTACAGAATGTGCAATGTTTAAAAAATTTTTTTTTATATTTTTATAAAATATTTAAATAAATCAATATTATTTACATTAACTGTTTTATTGCCAACATTTGATAAGTTAATATTAAAATTGCATTAGTTTATAATTAAGTCAACACCAGAACTACCATAGATTTAAGAATCTAATATTAATAGAAAGTAAGTAACGTAAAGATTTATAAGATTTCTATTACCAAGTTATTAGTTAACATTTAACTCAATAAAACTACACACTAATTCATAAGTTGTTACTAAGCGCCGCTAGATTTCTATTACCACGTTATTAGTTAACATTTAACTCATTAAAACTACACACTAATACATAAGTTTTTTAAAAATAATACATGATGAATTAGAATTTCTCCAACGAACCATATTTTAGAATCAAACTCACATTATGTGCGCCCTATTCTAAGTTGTAGCTCGTTAGAAATTAACCAGTTACTTTAACAGTTAACGACCATTTTTCTCAGTGAAGGAAATCTTAGTATACTATAGGTTTCTTGGTACAATTGTTAATATTTTTTTATATCAAGAACAAGATATTCTTATTTTTTTTAATTGTTTAATTTTTTTATATTAAAAATTAGATAGGTATTCGTTTTAATTAACAGTATTTTCTTTTGCCAAGAATACATATTTTTGAAATCGTGTAGGAGTGGAGATGCCGACACGTTTCTCTGAAATTGTATGCCTAATCATGCAGTGTTTCTTTCTATTTGTGAGGGAGAGGGCGTATTTCATTAAAAAATTATTAGAAGAGTGGTCAGCATCGAAGGAAATTATAAAAAAAATTGAAGGTAAGTAAGTTGTTATTGTTATACCACCCTTTTTTAAATTTAGCGTATTTAGCTATAGCATTTACGTTTAGGTAGGTAGGTTTATTGTTTAAATATTTACTAATATTTATTAAGGATGCCTTTAAATTATTTTATTCATAAATAAATAGTCTTTTCAGTGAAAACCAAAATATCTTATGTGTTTAACACTTTGATTTGTATGGCTCTATAATTTTAAGTTAATAAACTTAATTTATTTTATGACATTTAAAAAGATTTTCTTTTATAAGTAATTTTGTTACACACTTTGGGGTATAACATTAATTTTGATTCATATAGGGTGGAGTTCATTGGCAATATCACTAAATTATTTTTTAAAATTGGTAATTGCTTTTCTTCTATGCCTAAAATATTAAAAATTATTTAAAATGAAAAATATGTCAATAATAATGATTAAGTTCCCTACGTTAATTTATAATAATGTATACATTTTATTAAAAACGAAATAAATGTGTTTGATCAACGTTTATTTTTTTTATTTTCTAAACTAAATTTTTTTGCTTACTGCACCACCTAGAAACGATACAACGTATACTTTGGCCCTTCAGTAAGTTTGGCTCAATTTTGAATAATCCGTAAGTATTTAAATATAAAGTTTTGTTTAAGATTTGGCAACAATCCTTAAAAAATTACAGGATATTTAAAATTACTCTAGTCCCCTTTAAGTGTTTCGTCGTATTTTTATTTTAAAGTTTATTTCTTTTGCAGTAATATTCCTAAATGTAAAGATGTTTTTATTATTAAAATAAATAATTTTTAGTTAATAGACGTATGATTATTTAAAATTGTATTGATTTTAAATACAAAATGATAGATTTTTTGAAACATTGCTAAAAGTAGCTTAAAATTAAGATAGATACATTTTATTTTTAACGATACTTCTTGCATTGTTTTAAAATAAATATTATTTTGTAATAAATGAAATAAAATTTTAAATCTTGTATCTATTAATTAAAAAGAAATATTGTTGCCTTATTTCAATATCACATGTTTTTGTTTAAAAAAAAATTATTCTTGAACTAAGTAAGTATCGTTTTTATTTAAGAATACCACAAATTTATTTTTAAAATAACATATTCTTGCTTTAAAACAACCAATTATTTGGTTAAAGAAAATACATTTTCTTGAATTAAGTAAATATTGCTGCCTTATTTCAAAAATTATATTTTCTTGCTTTTAAACTATCAAAGTTTTATTTAAAGAAATTTAATTTTCTTACATTAAGAAAAGATTCTTGAAGTAAATCAACTTAAATTAATAAAAAACTTTACTATTTTAAAAAATATATTCTCTTCGTTATATATGAGACAAATTTTGTTTTGAATCAAATAAATTTATTTGATACAAGAATACTTTTTTCAGTGTAGAGATATAATCAGAATAAATTAATGAATGCGTAACTGTTGGTTTTCCTTTCAAAAATTATTATTAAATTAAATTAAATCAACAATGCATTGTTATGACCATGGTCATATTTTTCCTATAATGTAATTTGTACTGACCGCACCCCCTAGGCACGGGCCTGCTAACTTAATGATTTGGTAAAATTTGTCAAAAGTTTATAATGCTTTTATCGTGAATTTTTTATGATGGCTACCTGAAGTTTTCAATAACCACCACCCTACGTTTTAAATGGGGAACTTTGATCACCTACCATAATGGCAATGCATATAAAAAAGACACCCCAATGATGTGGGTCGGCCACCTAAAGAGAGAAAGACAGATAGAAGTCGGTGAGATCGTTATCTGAAATGGCCACGCGCCTTCCAAATTTACGGTCGCAATTTGGCGAATACCCGGACATGGAATGTGTAGGGACAAGGAGGCCCGCGAACCAGGCGCCCATCCTGAGAACACAGACGTGTTCTTCGGCGTTTTATTGCGAATTTACTGTCTCCCGTACTCGGAAATACACTTAAAACTTAATTGACTTAACTGGTTCCAGACGAATTTCAAACGTCATATTGTGACTTATAAATATAATTATACGATACGATCAAATATTCTTATTGTTTTGCTTAATGGCCACTGCAGTGGTTATATTACTCTTCAAAGAACTGTGGATTGCAACATTGATGTCATATACGCTAAAGATGTATCATCGTAACAAAAGTACCACTTTTAATAATCAGCTGTCAAACGCATATTTTACAAACGAGTGTTTTTGAGAATAAAGCCGGAAAGTGTTAAAAAATGTCGTGGGTGTATTTCGAGAGGAAATCCTGGATTGAGTTTTTACCGGTTTTACAATAAACAGTGTTAATCTGAATGAAGAAATAAATTGCATACAGTCTCTGTAAATATAAATTGCACTATGCTCCACACCTCAAAGTCCCACCACGTGACCACGTACGAAACGCAGTCTTTTGAAAATTTGGCATTTAAGGCTTTTCAGGTTATCTATCTGTCAAAGTATAGACAACGAAAGAAATAATATTATGTTTAGGCGTTAAAAATGTATAAATCTTTATAACATTACAATAACAATGGATGGTTTAAGAATTGCCAAATAAGTAATATTTTTGTGCATTTGGTCCAAATATCTGGTTTTCTCCATAAAATAATTTTAACTAAACAACATTTATTAAAAAAATCTAGCTTCTCTATTATGGAATAAGATTATCTGTTTTAAAGGTAGGTTAATATATTATAACAAAAATATCATCTAATTTTGTAATTTTAAGGTTAGAAAAATTTATTTTGATCAAAACAAAGAAGTATTTTGGATTATTTAAAAGACTGTATAATATGATATTTAAAAATGTGGTAGTTTTTCTTATCCAGCTTAAAGTGTATTTACATAAAGTTTTGTCAATACAAATAGTTAAAAAGCTTCGACTGAACTTGATCTACATCGAAATATCATTATAACTTTAAAAATTTTAATAAATCATATGTCATGGGAGTATTAAATATTTTCAGATTGCAATTTTCTCTAAAAATTGTTTGTTCTCTTATAATCTAACTTAAAGTAGGTATACCGAGAGGTATGCACAAGTTTTGTCATTAGAAATATAAAAGCTTCAATTTAATTTGAACCTTATTAAACAATTATTTAGTATACCTATATTTATTTATGACCATATTAACACACTCTTCCAAATAATCCACTTATTTATTTTGGTCAAAATAGATTTTTCTAAACTTAAAATACAAAATTGGATAATATTTTTTGTTCTAATACATTAACCTACCTTTGATACAGATATTCTTATTTCATAATAGAGAAGTTAGATTTTTTTAAATAAATGCTGTTTAGTTAAAACTATTTTATGGAGAAATGTAGACCAAATGCACAAAAATATCACTTATATTGCACCTTACACTTTGGAATTTCATTAAATGCAGTATTTATATTCCTAAATTCTTAAACCAACCATTGTTATTGTGATAAAGATTTATTAACTTTTAACGCTTAAACATAAGCGGTAACACTATAAATATTATTTCTTTCATTGACTATACTTTGACAGATACATAACCTGAAAAGCCTTAAATGCCAAATTTTCAAGACTGCGATCCGTACGTGGTCACGTGGTGGGACTTAGAGGTGTGGAGCATAGTACCTATTAGATACAATTTATTGTATCTAATAGGTACTATGCTCCACACCTCTAAGTCCCACCACGTGACCACGTGTTTATAAACACAAATTTTAGTAGTGATTAACGTAAAAAGTTTAAACATATCAATTCAGTAAAAATCGTCAAACAAATAAGTCGTCTAAATTTAAACAGCATTTAGCATTATTAAAAGCGTTGATTAAGAAAGTCTCCACTCAACGGTAAAATACCATTATATTATGTTTTATACATATATAACATTATGTTGCCATGAATTCGTAGGTATATTTTGTTGTTTAAAATGCAGTTGTCGGCATTTAACTCAAATATAAAAATGGTTGATTTTAAGGTTAACGATTTAGTTCTTGAATTTTATTTACAATTAAAAACACAATAATTCACCATGATTCCTTAGATAAAATACACACACTAACGTAACTTATATAACTTTATATAAGCATTTAAGCGTTGAGTTTCTTAATCAATGATATAAGGAATAATCAATCGAAATCGAGTACTAAAAAAGTTTTTTAATTTTTTCCTTGCAACGTAAAACACAAATAACGTGCGCGATTTAGCTGTACAATTGAAAAAAAAATTGTAGAGACTTCTGCCTTCCTCTCTTTTGGAAAAAAAACTACAAATTTATTTAAAAATGTATAATCGGTGCTTTAAATGTATTTATGACTTAAATGCTGATTTACTTTTTATGTTAAGTTTAAATAATAATTTTATTAACTGACTAACAATGATAATTTTGAAAAGAAACCAAACCTGTCAAAACTATTTATTAAACAAAAGTGTTGCCTGGCAACGGTGATGGTTAACTAGATCTTTTTATTTACTCCTTGTTCGCAATTAAATGTAAACAACTGATAGTTATTATTATTGCATGATCGTATATATGGGTCGTTTTCAAAAAACACCCGCCTTCCGCTGTCCGTAATTTTGAATTCCAATAACTTTGTTAAAAATTATCGGATCTTATTGATTTAACAACCAAGTGAAAGCCTAACAAGCCCTTAGTAAACTCTTTCAGAAAATGTTTGTTTAGTTATTTCAGAATAATTTTTTTTTAATTTTGAAACTCGTGAAACACACATTTTCGCATGTCCCATTAGCGTTTTAAAAAACTTACATACATGTTTTTTTTTAATATTGAATAACCAGAACTTTGTGTTGCTTTATAGCAATCCATAACATCGTTAGTTAATATAGTAAACAATTTAATTATAAAATAATGAATTTTAATCTACTTTTTTTAAATTTGACTCATGTCCCATTCCTTTTTTCCGTTGCGTTACGTCCGTCGCGTTACCGATAGAATATTAAAAAAAAACATATATATGGCAACTTTTTTGACACTCACGTGATCAACAAATGATGTTCGGACGGACACATTACCCAGCTGAATTTATTTATTCAATCAGGAAGAAGATATCGGTTGAAACGGGTGCTTGTAACGCGAATGTAATAATTGTTTGTCCGCTAAATTACTCAAAAAAATAATAAAAATAAAGTAAGAAAAAATACTATTTTTCATGTTTATGTTTATTTTAGGACACTAAAGCTCATTGAGAGTAATTAATGACTGTAATGTCTTATGGTAACGCAATGGAATTTAGGGTAACGCAATAGAATTTTTCGACAACAAAGTGGATATTTACCGTCGCTTTTATTAAAATTAGTTTATTGTAAACCAATTTAAAATTATTTGTGATTACAACTCATGATATAGATTACATCCAAGGGAAAATTCCACGCAATATACAAGTACTAAAAGGGATCTTCACCAGCTTATAGTCAAAGAAAAAGGGTGTCTACAATTTAGAAATCTAAGTTGTTATTCTGCAAGTGAGCACCACTACAAGGGATTTTGTTTATGCATTACTCTAAAATCGTACCACCCTTTATAGTTTCTTTTTTACGTTATCTGCTTAAGTCCTTTGTGTACCCCAGTCCGTTGTGATACCAATGTCTATTTCGTTACTTTTTTAGTTAAAAAAAATATTAAAATTTTTATACACTATCACTTGGTAATACGTGATAAGAGTTTAACTCACTAATACAGTGACTAAAAGAAAATATTAATGGTATTGTTTTTTTAGCAAAGAATCGGAATGGTGTCTTTTAAAAAGTAACTTAACTAACATAAATATTTAAAAACGGCATACAATTTTTAATAAAAAATAAAATTGGAGTCAAAATTTTGTGAACTAAGTACATTTTATTTCAAATTATTTTTATAACAACTTTTTTTATTGAATTAAATTTTGGATTTCAAATTGGTAACATAGTGGAGATATATAAAGCTAGCTAAACACATTTTTTCTAAACATTTATAAAAATCCAAGCAAAAGTCAATTAAGCATTTTGATCTTCATTTTCCTGAAAGCGGGTGTTTCTTGAAAATGACCCATATACTTCAACTAAACATACATTATTTATGTACTCAATTAAAAAACTTTTTTTATTATTATAAAATAACTCCTTTTAATAAATTATTTATATGACTTCCTTACAAAAGCTAATTATAGATAAAATCCATATAAAGCCGAATATTTTTATTAAAAGCCACCAGGTTAGGATACTCTAATAGCTAAATTTAAGGGAGATTTAATAGAGCCATCCAATAACAGGTCAAACGATAGCATGTCCTCCCCAAATAAAACCAGCTTCGACCATATATAACCCGAAAAATCACTCACTAAATTACACCACTTCTATGGGGACATATTTTTTCCGCCGCTATAATTAAGTCCTGTCCAATAAGCCGGTCACGTTTAGTCAATAACAACGGCAATTACCGCGGTGGCATGACCTGCCCTGCCCTGCCCAAAACGCATCGTTCTCTAGCAATATAAGTAGCAAACGGAAGGGACCACTAAATATAATGTATTGTTATAGCAAAATATCGTGACCAACGTTGTGCCTTAAGGCAATTGAAAATGGTATATAGTTTATAAGAGTACACTGAAAAAAATATATAAATATATTTGATTCAAAACAATCTTTGTCTCATATATAACGAAGAGAATATATTCTTTAAAATGGTAAAGTATTTTCTCTACGACTACTTAAGAATAGTAACATTATAGACTAGAATTTCTAGTGTAATTTTTGATCATAGAAAGGATGTTTTTCTGCAATACTGTGCGAGAATATTCCTACTCTTTTTTAAGAATGGTCACAAGTAACGACATCTCCTGGCTGTTTACTAAACGTAAAAAATTTAAAAATATTTAAATATTGCTGTATTATTTATTAATTAAAAAATAATAGCAGTTGTATAATTTGGGTTTAGGCACAAAAAATTAGTTATATTTATTGTTTTTCAAATCAAAATTATAATAAATTTGATATTAAAATGATAAACCAGTTACCTACTATACCGGCTTTGAAGTTTTGACAGATTCGAAAAATTAAAAAAAAAGACCTTTAAAATGTAGAAAAAGAATAGATGTTGACATAGATTACTTGTAAATAACTATTTTTAATTATAATAAAGATTTAGGCATACCATTTGTTTAAATTTATTACAATTTATATTATAAAATTGTGACGGCACAAAATGGTTTGACAATACAAAAAACTTAAATGTCAAAAATTGCTTGGTTTCTTTTCTCTGTTTAAAATTATATAAGCGTTACTATTCTTACGTAGTCGTAGAGAAAATAATGTCTGAAACACGTTTGGAATAGCATATTCCACTCTCGTAAAACCATCACACTCGCCTTCGGCTCGTGTGTCAAATTTTTCCTCGAGCGAAATATGCTGTATTCCAAACTTGTTACAGAATGTATTATTCTTAATTCACGTTGATTTACTTCAAGAATATTTTCTTAATGTAAGAAATTTCTTTAAGAGTCATTCTAAATAAAAACACCAAATGGGGTGCGCTGCTTGATTTTTTATTTTAATAAAAAAAATTGAGGATAATATTTTATGTATCAAATATGAAAATCCGTTGCCGTTTTAATTTTTGGATTCTTTACTTTTAATCGGCACCCTTTAGAAATCTGAAATCATGTCAATTTCTTACTCTCTTATAGTGGGACAGAACTTTTTTTCTGTGACAAATATTGAAATGATTTTAATTTTGTTTTACTGTTCAGTAAGTGTGTTTTCGATATAAATTATTATTATCCAATTAGTTAATCTCATAAAAGAATGATAAACCACTAAAGATTCATGATAATTTGCCAATTTTTTTGATTTTTGTCTGGCTCCTGTGCCTATTCTGCTAAATCTAGAAAGTTGATTTTTTTAAGGTATCAAGTACTTATACACGGAGAGAAATGTATAGTAAATTTTAGATAGTTAAAAAAATATATTAAAATTTACTTTAAAAAATGTTTAGTTTAACAATATTAAATATTCGTCAGTAAAATATAAAGATTGTAATACGAAATAGTATTTTTTATTATACAATTTTAGTAAAGATTACAACACCAATATTATTAGATCAAAAATGTATAATACGTATTTTAATTTTGAATATATTCGTATAGTAAATTGATTTTACTATCTACAAATAGTAATATTTACTATATGATATAATCAAATGTATTATACAAAATAATAAAATACACTATTTTGTTTCTTATGGGTTACGTATCTATTATATTTATTTTTAAAATTTACTATCTAATTATAATAAGAATTAAAAACAAAATTGGTTGAGAATAATAACCTTAAGGTTTAATATACATGGATATTTAAAAATTACTAAATATGCATAGTAACTGGCAATATACAAGATAGTTGTCCCAAATAGTAATATATAATATAGTAAAGGGTATTATAATTATGGTAATCAGTAATATACTTTTCTCTCCGTGTACAATAGAAAACGTAACTATTATTTTAAGTTTCTAGACTATCATTTTCTTTATTAAAAAAATTATTGAAACTTGATAATTCTTAAAATTAGTCAATTTTGCCCTCAGAAATCATTGAAAATCTGAAACTTTCAGGAAATGTAATCCCCACCTTCATCTTTTCAGTCCAGTTAGTCTTGTTTTGATATTTTTATTCCTTTGAAAGATATATTAGTAGAGATACAAAGAGAGCACCACACCGGAAGTGTTTAATGCCCGTTTAGTAGCGATATTGTTAGTTTTATTTATAATTAAAATTTAGATGGCTTTCATGTTTGGTGGAGAAGTGTCAGAACTGTTAAAAATATTTCATAAATATTATTTGTGCGTATTTTTTGGTAAATTTTGTATATAACATAATATGTCATTTTATGTTATAAAACTTTGTTATACAAAACTTTAAAATCACCAAAGGAATACCACAAATAATAATTATGAAATATTTTTGACAGTTTTGATATATTTGGTAGTTATGTTATATTTTATGTATTGTATAATCATATATAAATATATATATATACATATATGTATACACAATCTGTAAACACTTCTTTAAATTTTAGTTTTTAGGTAAATGGTTAAAATAAAACATGTTATAATAAAGGGGTTTATTTAAAATATATTCTGGTTTTTGCTTATTTTTAACAATTTAAAACTTCTCAGAACTTAAATATTTTCTATGAGAAAGAGGTACAAAATTATGATATGTTCTTGCTTTTTTAATTGCAATTAAACTCATGAATCTCGAACACTCCGACATTTATTACACTTGCAAACTTTTTGAAATCACAATTTAAATACGCACAAATAATATTTATGAAATATTTTTGACAGTTCGGACATTTCTCTACCAAACATGAATTAACTAAGTCAAAGCCATCTAAATTTTAAATTATAAATAAAACTAATAACTCTTAATGAGTATGAGTATGAGTATAAGAGACGTATAACCAGCCCCATTTCCTCTTGACTCTCGAACCCCGTACAGGCCTATGTTTACTTACGCCGATTTTTGTTCTTCCCCAGCAACTGCACGGCTTCACCCGTGTTTGCTGGGTGCGAATGTCCATTGCGTTCCGTACTGTCCCCTATTTGGGGCTCGAGAGCGAGAGGCGAATAGTTATAATAGCCATTCCCGGGTTCGCCGAGCCTATGCTATACGCTCGGTGGGGTATGGATGAGGGACGGGAGGGAGTTGGTTTTTGGGGGACAATTACGCCGACTTAAAACTAAGTACGACGCGGAATCCCCCTAGACCAGTCGATTAGTAATACTCCAAACATTTGGGATTACTATTTGGAGTTGGGGAGTTGTTATTTCGCTGCAGGGGTGTAGTTTCCTAGTCAAGGTCTTTGTCTTGTTCGTTATTGTCATTGTCCGTGTTCTGGTCAGATAGTTCCTGCCCTTGGTAAAGTGTGTCAGTTGTTTTTAATATTTTTGTCCCAAGCACATTTTGTGGTAGAGTTCCGTCTTTGTTTATCAAATTCCAAAGCTTGCATTTATTCACTAGTCAAACAAATCACAAGCGCGATTATTCTGTTGTCTAATGTTTACAAATCTCGAGTTTGGCTATTAGGCCCTTTTTTTTAATGTGTTAGAATTATGTGTTCAATGTTAGTTTACTCTGTCAGTCCAGTGTTTATTTCGGTCTCGATTGGGACCGCCTTACGCATTTGCTGTTGACAGACTTATTGCCCCACGCCGCGTGCCCTTCATGGGTTTTGAAGATATCCCAATAAACACTTTAACGATACCTAACACCATTAACATTGCCCGTGTAAGAATTTTTAACACTTTTTAATACAATTTTGCAATGATAGTAATTAAAAACAAAACAATTGTTTAAAGTTCTTAACATAATCATATTTTAAAGTTATTTTAACATTTTCAAGTAAAATAAATGTTATGTTTAATGAAATGAATACGGGCAATGTTAATGGTGACAAATAACGGAAAATGCTTGCCGTATTTATATTGCAGATTTGTATCAGGTCATGCATACTCTTAAAGTAAAACTTATCAGATTTTTCCCTTTGCGGATGGCCACCTCCCCTCTTCTCCGACCTCCCCCGTCCGTCCAGTGAAAAGCCTCCAATGACAGGTGGCACCCAAGTCATTCATATTACCCAACACTCCACTCCTCAATGACCGTTACACCATTTAGCTTGCACTCCATGAAAATGTTTGTTTCACTTATCAGTTCGCACCCCTTTTTTTTTAATTATTGTTGGTTTCATCTTTAAACTTTTACGTTTCAAGAGCTCGCCCGCGTGACGCGACTCGTCTTCTCGAGAGCTGGAGCCGAACTGAAAACTAATAACTCTTAACTGCATAAAAAAAATTATTATATGTTTTACATAAAATAACAAAACAAGACTAACTAGACTGAAAAGATGAAGGTGGGGACTGCATTTCCTGAAAGTTTCAGATTTTTATTTTTTCCTCAATATAATGATTTCTGAGGGCAAAATTGGCTAATTTTGAAAATTACCAAGTTTCAATAATTTTTTTAATAAAGAAAATGATAATCTAGAATCTTAAAATAATACTTAAGTTTTTTATTGTATAAGTACTTGATACCTGAAAAAAATCAACTTTCTAGATTTAGCAGATTAGGCACAGGAGCCAGGCAAAAATCACAAAAATTGGCAAATTATTACAAATCTTTAGTGGTTTACCATTCTTTTATGAGATGAACTATGTTTTCGATATTAATTATGTTTTCAATATTAATTATTATTATCTAATTATAATTAGATAATAATAATTAATATTGAAAACATACTTACTGGGCAAAAATATAAAATTACAATCATTTCAATAATTGCCACAGAAAATAAGTTTTAGCCTCTTATAAGAGAGTAAGAAAATGACACGATTTTCTAAAGGGTGCCGATTAAAAATAAAGCAACTAAAAATTAAAACGGCAACGGTTTTTTATATATGATACCTAAAAGATCATCCTCAAATTTTTTCAATAAAATAAAAAATCATGCAGCACACTTTTAAATTCATTTTTGGTGTTTTCATTTGGATTGACTCTTAAATAAAACTTTGATTGTTTAAAAGCAAGAATATATAATTTTTGAAATAAGGCAGCAATATTTACTTAATTCAAGAAAATGTATTTTCTTTTAATAAATAATTGGTTGTTTTAAAGCAAGAATATGTTCTTTTAAAAATAAATTACTGGTATTCTTAAATAAAAAAGATACACACTTAATTCAAGAATAAATTTTCTTAAAACATAAACATGTGATATTGAAATAAGGCAATAATTTTCTTAAATCAAGATGTTTTCTATAACCCGATATTTTTTATAATTAATAGATACAAGATTTAAAATTTTATTTCATTGATTACAAAATAATATTTATTTTAAAACAATGCAAGAAGTATCGTTAAAAATAAAATATATCTATCATAATTTTAAGCTACTTTTAGCAATGTTTCAAAAAATCTATCATTTTGTATTTAAAATCAATAAAATTTCAAAAAATGATACCTACGTCTGTTAAATAAAAATTATTTATTTTAATAATAAAAACATCTTTATATTTAGGAATATTACTGCAAAAGAAATAAAATTTAAAATAAAAATACGTCTAAACACTTGAAGGGGACTGGAGTAATTTTAAATATCCTGTAATTTTTTAAGGATTGTTGTCTAATCTTAAACAAAACTTTATATTTAAATACTTACAGATTATTCAAAATTGAGCCAAACTTACTGAAGGGACAAAGTATACGTTGTATCGTTTATAGGTGGTGCAGTAAGCAAAAAAATTTAGGTTGGAAAATAAGAAAGCAAACGTTGAACAAACACATTTATTTTGTTTTTAATACAAGAAAAATCTAAAATGTATACATTATTATAAATTAACGTAGGGAACTTAATCATTATTATCGACATATTTTTCATTTTAAATAATTTGTAATATTTAAGGCATAGTAGAAAATCAATTACCAATTTTATAAAATAATTTAGGGCTATTGTCAATGAACTCCACCCTATATATATTAGTAAATATTTAAACAATAAACGTACCTACCTACACGTAAATGTAACGCTAAATTTAAAAAACGGTGGTATATCAATAACAACTCACTTACCTTCAATTTTTTTTATAATTTCAGTCGATGCTGACCATTCTTCCAATAATTTTTTAATGAAATACCTACGCCCTCTCCCTCACAAAGAGAAAGAAACACTGAATGATTAGGCATAAAATTTTAGAACGTGTCGGCATCTCCACTCCTACACGATTTCAAAAATATGTATTCTTGGCAAAAAAAATACTGTTTATTAAAACGAATAAAAAAATTTAAGAATATCTAATCCTAATATAAAAAAATTAAACAAATACAAAAATAAGTATATCTTATTCTTGATAAAAAAAACTATTAACAATTGTACCAAGAAACCAACTAAGATTTCCTTCAAGAATATTTAATATTTTTATTGAAACATGCAATTTTTTAAAACAAGAAATATTTTTTAATATTAGAAAATTTCCAAAACTACAAAATTCTTTTTTAAAAAAGTTAAAACAATTTTAGTTGAAATATATATTCTTATTTTAAAGCAAGTTGACTTGAATTAAAAATAATATTTTTAAGATAATAGGTGTTCTAAATATAAGAAATATTTTTTTTCAGTGAAGGTATATCTATCGATGCTTTTTTATTTTACCTGCGATTCATATCGATATGATTTGTAAAATCTTTTTTATATCATCTTGCCCCCCTACTTGTCCATCGGCTGGACTCCCATTAATATTTATCTACACCAAGTTTTGGTATCTTAACTCATAGCTTATACTATTGTTTTTATTTTAGATTTGAAAACACTTAAATATTTATTTGAATCATAATTCCACAATGCGTTTTATGTGAGTCGGTTTCTTATTGCTGCAGCACTACTTTAATTGAATTATAAATAAAAATAGATTAAACAGACCTCGGTCATACATTATCGTTAAAGATCAAGTGGCTTTTTGCATAGCAGCATCTGGTTAATCGACTTCATATCTTAAAAATTATACCAGTTCAAAAATACTTTTCAAGTAAGATACTTGAAATCAACAGATTTCATTTCTCAAGTCGGAACTAAATTGTGACTTGAATAAAGTAATTTCGTACTTGTTTGATAAAGGCAATTTTAAATAACGTAAATACTTTTGAATAGTGTTGTGTTTAGTGTTTTTATACAACTTAACAGTTAATTGTAGATAACGTAAGAAAAGGGTAATATAAACTATAGGTTATTGGTATTTTAATTTCTATATTATCTATATTTTACATATACCTACCTATACTTATATTTTTATAAAGATTACCGGTTTTATTTTTTTCAATAAAAATACAAGAACAATAAAATCTATTTAATTATATTTAATATACAATGGTTAAGATTTTTATAATAACTCAAACTACTATAACATAATCATTGGGCTTAAAATCTTAAATAAAAGTACTTACAAGGTTATATCAGTGTTTAAATAAACACTTAAAAAATAGGCAAAAAAATAGGGTGGGAATTAAAGGTGTTAAGTTGGATATTAATATTTACATGTAAAAAAATATTTTGGGTTGACCAATGTAATTAATTCATTTTGGAAGAATTAACTTAACTAGTGTTTTCTAAACGGTGATTCTTCTAATCGAGTGATAACACAGTACAACACGATTTTCCTCCCATGAAAATCGGAACCGATTGGATGGCCCAGGCATTTATCACATTCCATGTTCCTGCGGAAAATACGTTGGCCAGACAGGACGAAACATCAGCACCAGGGTAGGGAAACATAAAGCAGATATAAGAAGAAAGAGCACAAGATCAGCGGTTGCAGAACACTTCCTGGACACTGGACATTCTATAAAATTTGACCAAACAAGAGTCCTATCTAGGTGTAGTAATTTTTGGCCGAGAATATATAGAGAATCTATAGAGATTCAAAAATTCTCGAACTTCAACAGAGACCAAGAAATCGAATTGGACGCCATTTGGAAGAACATGTTTCGCAACACCGGTACGTCACGGACTAGTAATCCGGAAAACACAGATGAGCACACAACAACTGGTGCATGAAATCACTCACCGGAACACCAACCAGAGGCCCAAAAACACCTATATAAAGACGTGAACCGATCCAATCTCTTTAGTTTCAGTTTTCTGAAGAAGACAGCAACATGGCTATCGAAACGTCAAACCGAATTACAATGATACGTGGCTTAAAACCCGGAAACCTTTTTACTTCTAAAGAAAATAACCGCGAAAGCCTTAGAGATCTTAAAAACATTATTTAAAACATTTTTCAATAAATTACCCGAGAAACCCTAGGGCAAATTGGGCTAACTTGAAACTTTAATACATTTTTTATTTGTTGGTATGTTAAAAAATTGACATGGAATCTTTTAAACAATGTTTTAAGATTCCAAAAATTCCACTTCCATTTCTGCAAACCTAATAGCATGAAAGTTATAGGCTATTTTTGATTGACGCGCATTTGTCATATTTTAACGGAAAAAATTAATAACTCCAAAACTATTTACTCTAGGTACAGTAATTTTACTCAAAATTTTATGTAGAATTTAAAAATGTAAAATTATATGATGTGTTCCACTTAAAATAACAAAGTTGATGTCACTTCCGGTCAAGCCGGAAGTGGCATTTAATTTAAAATATTTTAGAAAAATAGGCTTAATTGGATTATAAAAGTTTAAAAAATTCAAATCGATATGTTTTGCCGTTCCTCAGAAACTCTCAATGGACCACGACCGTGAAACACCAGTATTTCGTAAATGTGCAACACCCTGTATATAATTATAATAATTTTAAAATAAATAAATAATCTTAATGGTTGGTCATTTATTCAGTGAATAAATTTTTTGCATGATTTTTTATTTGAATGAAAAAATTTGAGGATGATCTTTTAGGTATCATGAAAAATAGTTGCCGTTTTAATTTTTAGTTGCTTTATTAAATCGTGTCATTTTATTACTTTTTATAAAAGGCTAAAACTTTTTTTCTTACTACCTCGACTCAAAATACGTTGTTTCGTCCCCGATTTCACGGCAGAAAGTTTACGTTTCTTGCATTGGTCAAGCTATACGCGCACACTCTAATAGCGGGAGTAAAAATTTTTTAGTCGTTCAAATTTCGTACTGCCAACATGAGAAACAAAAAAATATGACAGTTTTAAACCATAATTTTGCAATTATAACAACAAATAAACAATTTATGTTTTTACTTTTTTACTTTTTATGTTGTTTTAAGTGTTTAATGGTACTTTTATTTGTTATAAAGTAGTGATTTGTTAATTAAAATACAACCTTTTATTTTTACTGTATTGGCACCGCTGAATTCACGGCCTACTGTTATTTATTTATCAAGCTCTTCAAATTGAGATAGGTACATAAATACACATTTAATTTTTTCCCGTATTTTCGGCCGGGTTGTATTTTCGGCCGAGGTAGTAAGAAAAATAGTATACACTACACGGGCAGAAAGTGTGAGAGTCCTGAACTGCGCGCCATGATGCCCTCGGCTTCGCCTCGGGCATCATGGCGCGCAGTGCAGGAATCTCACACTTTCTGCCCTTGTAGTGTAATATACTATTTCTGTGGCAATTATTGAAATGATTGTAATTTTATTTTACTGCCTAGTAAGTACACAGTAAAAAATTTCTGGTAAAAAACAACACCAAAAGTGGTCTATATAGGTCCACACTAGAAATGGTATATCTAACCACATACAATTTGGTAAAATTTACCCTTTTTAATTGGTTAAAAATCTACACGTACTATTCGTACAAAAAACTCGTAACAGTGTAAAAATCATCAAATATAATACACTCTTAGGGGTAAAAGCAACACGCAATATTGGTAAAAGAACTCCATTCAAGAGTAGAAAATGCTCAATTTGGTGTAATTTACTACACATGTAGGTGTTAAAAATGGTGGGTGTTTTAATATTAAACACAGCATGTAATGTAAAATAAAGTATATTTTATATTACTTACAAACTATTAGATATAAATACAAATAGGCTTTGACATAAAATTTAAAAAAAATGATTAACACTACTTAGGTGTATTCTTATACCCAAGAAGTGTTAATATATTTTTTTATTTGAATGAAAAGTAGTACTTAATATTTTAAGTTTTTTCCAGTTTGTGCAAAACCATATTTAGCTTATATAGGTATATAAGTTAAATATGATTTTTCACTGGCTCAAAAAACTTAAAATTTTACTAAATTTCATATTTCACTTAAAAATCACAGGTAAAAAAACATGTTTTATCACAAACATAAGTTGCATCCACTGTCACATTGCACCACTTTACCCGACCACTGAATTTTAATTTAAAAACCATGGTCTTAAAATAGCATGCATAGGTACACTACCATCAACTGCACTCGGAATACTGAGCGAATGGTGATGCCTACGTGACTTTTTTACCACAATGTGTGTAGCTGTCAACAAATAATAGTGTCAAATGTACACTGCGTCGAGTTTATCTTTAAATTAACACTAGATTGACACGGTGCTGTGTAAAATAAATTTAAATTAACACGAATGAATTTTACCACATATTAAAATAAACACTTAATATTTTTGACCAATTTTAGTGTATAAATTAACACCAAATGATTTTACCACTCCATTTGGTAACTTTACACCGAAATATTTTTTACTGTGTATGTTTTCAATATTAATTATTATTATCTAATTAGTTCATCTCATAAAAGAATGGTAAACCACTAAAGATTTGTAATAATTTGCCAATATTTGTGATTTTTGTCTGGCTCCTGTGCCTATTCTGCAAAATCTAGAAAGTTGATTTTTTTCAGGTATCAAGTACTTATACAATAGAAAATGTAACTATTATTTTAAGTTTCTAGACTATCATTTTCTTTATTTAAACAATTATTGAAACTTGATAATTTTCAAAATTAGCCAATTTTGCCCTCAGAAATCATTATGTTGAGGAAAACATAAAAATCTGAAACTTTCAGGAAATGTAGTCCCCACCTTCATGTTTTCAGTCTAGTTAGTCTTGTTTTGTTATTTTTATCCATGTAAAAGATATAATTTTTTTAATACAGATAAAAAGCGATATTTATTTATAATTTAAATTTTATAATTTAAAATTTAGATGGCTTTGACTTAGTCAATTCATGTTTGGTAGAGAAATGTCAGAACTGTCAAAAATATTTCATAAATATTATTTGTGCGTATTTAAATTGTGATTTCAAAAAGTTTGCAAGGCTGCAAGTTTAATAAATGACGAAGTGTTCGAGATTCATGAATTTAATTGCAATTAAAAATGCAAGAACATATCATAATTTTGTACCTCTTTCTCATAGAAAATATTCAAGTTCTGAGAAGTTTTAAGTTGTTAAAAATAAGCAAAAACAAAAAAATGTTTTAAATAAACCCCGTTATTATAACATATTTTATACAATACATAAAATATATCATAACTACCAAATTTATCAGAACTGTCAAAAATATTTCATAATTATTATTTGTGGTATTCCTTTGGTGATTTTAAAAAGTTTTGTATATAACATAATATGACATATTATATTATATACAAAATTTACCAAAGAAATACGCACAAATAATGTTTATAAAATATTTTTGGCAGTTCTAACACTTCTCCACCAAACATTAAAGCCATCTAAAGTTTAAATTATAAATAAAACTAACAATATCGCTACTAAACGGGCATTAAAAAATTAATATATCTTTTAAAGGAATAAAAATATCAAAACAAGACTAACTGGACTAAAAAGATGGAGGTGGGTACTACATTTTCTGAAAGTTTCAGATTTTTATTTTTTCCTCAACATAATGATTTCTGAGGGCAAAATTGACTAGTTTTAAGAATTATCAAGTTTCAATAATTTTTTTAATAAAGAAAATAATATTCTAGAAACTTAAAATAATAGTTACGTTTTCTATTGTATAAGTTCTTGATACCTGAAAAAAATAACTTTCTAGATTTAGTAGAATAGCCACAGGAGCCAGACAACAATAAAAAAAATTGTCAAATTATCATGAATCTTTAGTGGTTTACCATTCTTTTATGAGATTAACTAATTGGATAATAATAATTTATATCGAAAACATACTTACTGAACAGTAAAACAAAATTAAAATCATTTCAATTTTTGTCACAGAAAAAAGGTTCTGGCCAGTAAGAAATTGACACGATTTCAAATTTCTAAAGGGTGCCGATTAAAAGTAAAGAATCAAAAAATTAAAACGGCAACAGATTTTCATATTTGATACCTAAAAGATCATCCTCAATTTTTTTTATCAAAATAAAAAATCAAGCAGCGCACCCCATTTGGTGTTTTTATTTGGAATGACTCATCTGTTAAATTATGTGCCTAATACCGTGGATAACATTTTATTCAAAATCTGTAGAAATATTTCATGGGAGAGAAAAAAGTCAAATTTTGTCGTACTGTGTAATAGGCAATATTTCCTCCTGCAGTTTTATTTTACTGCGAACAGTATTTAAAAAACATTAAAAAAATGGAAATGAAAATTGCACAAAAAATATCTAAAAATACAGTTCCCACTAATTTTTTACAGCCAAATAATATTTACGGTTAACATTTTGCCTACAGTTGTTTTGTTAACAATGTTGTAAATAAATTTATTTGTTTGCTTTAGAGGAAGATTTTATTTTTTTGATTAATATTAGAATTAAGTTTTTTTGTATTAATATTAATCAATAATGTCTTAAAATTGTATAAGGTGGGCTAAATTTAGAACCTTGTGGCACACCTTCAATACAAACAATAATATTTTAAAATAATATAAATTAAAATCTATACTTGCTTCTAGGATATGGTCTAAACAATGTGTATTTATGTAGTTTATTTAATTCATGTTCAGTAGCGAAAGCTTTATTTTGCAACTGTCTCTGACAGTTTGCTTAATGGTCCTTCGTTTCAGATACCGTATGTTCTTTTGCGACAAGTTTCAAAACTAAAATCATTAATAACGTTCAGGGTGTGTCATATTTGCTGCTACCAGGCCACTGTCTACCAACGTTAATGGGTTACAAAAAAAACAGTCAACAACTAACTATGCCAAATGGCTTTTTTGTTTTCACCATTAACATTTTTAATTTGATGTACGGTTTGGTTATAATTTGTTTTGTTTTTTATTTTTGACATTTATAATGTTAATATTATTAATCCTCTGCATGCAAGCATGCCGGGCCCAGATTTGCGTGTTAAAACAATTCAATACATTTTTACCAGTTACTTTTTAGTCAGAATTATTTAGTACTAAAACATTGTAAAACGTTTTATTAGAACTTAAGGCTTCTGAAACTTTAGAGATTTTATAATCCATACTACGAAAAGATTTTCGTATTGGAATAATTTTTAATAGAAATTTTCATATTATATATTTAGAAAGACATACTTGTGAGCAGTTCAAAAATCAAATTATTATATACCACCGTATAAAAATGATATTTCATAAAATATCATATGAAGAGTGGTTCCATACGCTAAAGAAGTATCTCTAGTAGCGCCACAACGCGGCTGTTATCATCATAACAAAACTACAACTTTTGATAATAGGCTGTCAAACGCGTGTGTTACAAACGAGTGTTTTTGAGAGTAAAGCCGGAAAATGTTAAAAAGTACCAAAAAAACCGTGGCACGATTTTTTGTGCTGTTGGGTGATTCAAGAGGAAATCCTGGGTTGAGTTTTTATCGGTTTTCCAATAAACAGTGATAATCCGAATAAAGAAATAAATTTCTTACAGTCCCTGTAAATATAAATTGTATCTAGATACAATAAATACACATTTTAGTAATGATTAATCTGAAAAGTGTAAACATAAACAGTAAAAATCGTCTAAATTCAAACAGCATTTAGCATTATTAAAAGCGTTGATTAAGAATTCTTTAAAGTCTCCACCCAACGGTAAAATTGCATTATATTATGCATTATATAAATTTTATGTTGCCATGAATTCGTAGGTATATTTTGTTGTTTAAAATGGAGTTGTCGGCGTTTTTTAGAGAACTCAAATATAAAAATGGTTGATTTTAAGGTTATGTTTGTGCAAAAATTATTTTTTACTAATTATATTAGGTAAAGTTATCGTTAGTTAACTCTGCACCAACAAATGTACTTACCGAATTGGATCCTTTGGCATAACATGAAAATGCAACGATTTAGTTTTTAAATTTTATTTACAATTAAAAATACAATAATTCACTATGATCCCTTTGATAAAATACACACACTAACGTAACTATATAAGCATTTAAGCGTTGAGTTTCTTAATCAATGATATAAAGAATAATCAATCGAAATCGAGTACTAAACCAGTTTTTTAGTTTTTTCCTTGCAACGCAAAACACAAATAACGTGCGCGATTTAGCTGTGCAATTGAACAAAATTTGTCGAGTAAGACTTCTGCCTTCCTCTTATTTGTGAAGCTACCTATTTATTTAAAAATGATGTGCAGTTCGATAATGTACTAATTATTAATTTTACATTTGACATTTATTGTAATTTTTCCAAGTTAAAACCCCAATTCTTTAACATTGATCAAGTTGATTTCTATATCAAAAAACCCTTTTCCTTAAAGCTTTTAAGATTTTAACCAGTCGATATGATATAACCCTTGGTTATTTATAACTAAAAAGTTACAGACCCCTTATATTTGTAAACAAAAATATTTCAATAATATATTTTCCTTGTTGTGTTTTAAGAGACTTGTTTTTACGTGACCTTTGCTTGCGGGCGAGTGTTTAATAAAAACGAGTGTCTATAGAAATTAATAAAACGAGATTCATGCCATACTTTTTTACGGCGAACACAAATAAGACTCTAAAGACAATTTTAATTTTTAAATATTTGACATCTGATGAATTTAACCTCATTTTTTCCCAATTTATAATAAAGGTAAGTTCGGCCCGTGACTAAAATGCCCAAAATGCACTATTACTGACTTTAGCCCGTGACTTAAACACCATAAAGCTTGCCAATGTGGGAGTAAACAGAATTTTTAATTTAGCGCATACATGTTATATCGTATAGTTTATTATTAATAACACTATGAAAGTTCGATTTACTAACATTGAGTACACCCACCTACACGGAGAGAAAAATTTTGCTAAAATAACTATCCAAAGTATTGTTAAATGACGTATCGTGAATTTAGTCAACTGTTTTATTAAACTGAGGATTTGTATGGCTAAATTAGCTATACAGATCCTCAGTTTAATAAAACAGTTGACTAAATTCACGATTTAACAATACTTTGGATGGTTATTTTGGCAAAATTTTTCTCTCCGTGTATATTACCTAATTTTGGGCTGCCGATTTCAAAAATGCAACTCGTTTTGCTCCAGGACGTCTAGGATTCGAAATAATTGGATAATAAAATGCTCTGCCCAATTATCTCAAAATGTAAGTTTTTTGTTAATATTTTGATTATTTATTAAATTATTTTGCCTTAAATCTATTTTGGATGTTCAGAATATTTTTCATGTTTTTTGTCAAAAATATACAGGGACTCCATACAAAGTCATCGGTAGATAAATGTCAAATAGAAATTTTGTTTGTTCCATTGTAGCCGTATACTATAGTAGTATTATATAAGGAATATTTAATAAAGCACTTTTCTGCAGAGAAGTGTTTTATTAAATACCAAAACTAAAATTATAATGTTTTTTTTATTAAAAAGTATAATTTTTTTAAATTTTTGTGTCATTTTTTAAATTACTAATTAAATTGAAAAGGCTACAAAATAAATGGGTTTCGGTATGAGCATTACTCTTCGACTATTATTTGATATATTTTTATTCATATCATGCCTTAAGTACTCAAAAATTTAATCTTGAATCTTATTAATTAAGTCTTATCAAAGCTTAATATCGAATTGAAGTATAATCTACTTTATCGTTCAAGCACACTAAAGTGCATCTATTAAATATTGACATTTAAAATTTAAACTTTAAATTGTATTTTTACTTGAAAGTGATTTTAAGAACCAAAAATGTAAAAAGAGCAGAAAATGGAAGTGGTAATGGAAGTGGCAGAGAAAGAGAAAGGAGACGAACATGTATGTCGTCGTTGTAAATTTGTTTTGTTTTTGTTGCGGTACCTTTACGCCCAAGAAAAACCAACGCAATATTTCATTACAAAATTGTATGAGATATAAATACTACTTTAATTTTTCAGGAATATTAAATGGACCTGATATACGACGTTTAATGAAATATCAAGCATATATGCTTTGAGATATGCTTTGAGAGCATTTTTGTATACAAAAATGCTCTCAAAGTTGACGAGCTTGTCTCATATGGCAGTGTTAAAGCTGTCATAGAAAATGTTCTTGGTTTATATCCTAGACCAAACCAATAGATAAATATCTTATGTCGGATGTCGGTACAGTATTATAATATTTAGCCAAGCCAAGAGAGGGCGCGGATTTTATAATTTTTTGACATGTCAATTATATCCGTAGTTATCGCATTTTTGTAAGATTTTGTGTATTTGTGTGTTTTTATTGTGTATTGTTTCTAAGATTTGTATTGTAATAATAATTTATAAACGACACTTTGACCGAATCATAATCTTTCAGATGGTAGGCATGTATTGTTTAATAAAATTTATAAACTTAACAGTATTCTTCAATTTCAAAATAATGATTAATGAGACAGTTACTTTTGGTAGACAATCATAAATAACAAAAACAATGTTTCTTACCATATATGAATGGTACTTTTGTGAATAAGTATGATAATGATTCAACGAGTTTTACAAATGAAAAAAATCACAGATTTTACAAATGAATACACTACTAAATACACTTGTTTTACATTTACATACATTCCTCATTGCTTTTCCATAAATCTGCGAATTTCATAGTTTATAAAAGTTGCTTGAGAATTACTAAACAGCATAACCACAGAAGTAGGTACCTTAAATACATGGTAGAAAACAAAGTTATTGTTTTCGTTACTAATAGTTATCTATTGTTTTGGTTTAGGGTTTATATCGGGCCTAAAATTGGCGCCAATTCATTGAAAAAATGCTTTCCGTTTTGCAAAGAATTAGCGGTAATATGTCATTTAATATACATTTTATTTTTTTTCTTCCTGATAAATTTGCCGAACTGATGAACATGGAGAACGATTTCACCAAGTAACTGCAAATCTAGAGCATTGGTAGATATCTATGGGTATAGCGAAAATAAGTTGGATTCATTGCTAGGAGACATTTGCTGGAATTTGCAGTAAAAGATGTACGACGATGATGAGGATTAAGAACAATAATATTATAATCCAATTTGATATTTGATACGATTTAATAAATTTAAGGTAGAAAAAGCAAAATTATGCAATGCCTTAAATTTGGAGGGCTTAATTTTGATAAAAAATACTGAAACTTGTTTACTTTGTTGCCCTTTCAATTTAATAATTAAAATAAACGACAAAAAATGTCAAATAATGGTTGTTTCTTTACATAAAATACATTAAAATTTTAGTTTTAGTATTTAAAATGTCATATTGTTAAGATAAATATGATCTATTTCCCGTATACCAATTACTTTAGTACATTCAAGATAAAATAATTTAAAAAATAATTAAAATACCAACAAAACAAAACGACATTTTGAGGTGATTGAGCAGAGCATTTTATTACGAAATTATTTTAAATCCTAGACGTCCTAGAGAAAAATTAATGACATTTTTGAAATCAGCGGCCCAAAATTAGTTAAACTAAGCTGGAGTAGGTACTTAATGTTAGGAAAAATAGTTTGTAAAACTATCATAGAATAATAATGTATACATATATATAATCAAATTTTATAAAACTTATGGATTCTAAACATGAAATAATCCAAACATTTTTTATTAAAAAAGTAACAGCATCAAATTATAACAAAAACACTAACAAGTACATACAAGTGCTACAGGTCTCAATTAAGTTTTTACCTTCGCGATATCGTACCCATTCGGTCGGCTTCCGTACTTTTTCTTTGTTTCAACGTTTGTCGATTGTTTTTCAACACGGTCGCGCGATCGTAAAAAATAGGAATGCCGCGTACAAGATTTTTAATTGACTCAAAATTTTTTTGAAGTTTAATTGGACAAATCGGCAATAAATCAAATCACGCGGTCTTGTTAACATTTTAGGTTTTGCTTTAATTGATCCGGTTAATTCGATATAAATTCCTAACTTATCTTACATTAAACTTATTGAATTAACGTAATTATTTATTACTAATTAAATTACCTTAACCATGTATTTTAAGATAAATATAATAATATTTATTTTATTTATATGTACAGGGCAGCACAATCAAACAAAAAATTCTTCACCTCAGAAAAAATATTTAGGAATTTTAAAATTTATATATTATATTAAGTTGTCACTAACAACTTGTTAGTACAATAGTTTTATAGATTATAGTGTATGTTATAGATTATATACAATCTATAGATCCATATTATAATAATATTAGGGTCTTTATATTTATCAGATTCCCCTATTGTTTTATAGATGGCGCTCTATACAAATATTTGATTTAAATCATTTTAAATATTTTAAGTATTTGTCGTAGAAAAAGTAAAGTAAGTACCTCGTTTATAAACTTTTCTAGACACTCATTAATTTAAGCACTCGCTCACAAGCTCGCTTTTGCCTAAATTAAATTCGTGTCTAAAATGGCGTTTATCAAACTTATATATAAAAAACTATGCTCCTTAATTAATAATGTTAAATATAAAGATATTTTTTATAATTAACACTCATATATGGGACATTCCATGTCAAATTTGCGATTTCAGTTTTGTATCGGCCTGATATTTTGTGCATTTTTCTACTTAAAATTTTTCAATAAAATTTAGTAAAGGGTCGTTTTGAGGGGTGGTGAATTCAGTGCCGTGCTTAGATTTTGTTTAAAAAATCGCTAATATGAATTCTACTCCTAAAAACTGACATAGAAGGCCAGATTTTACAGGGGTGAGTCGCAAACCAATGGGCCACACTGTATATATATATATATATATATATATATATATATAAAAACAATAAAATTTGCATAAATGTAATTATAATTTTAATGCCAATTTAAATTAATTAATTTTATTTGTAGTTTTCTAATATAAATGGATACCCATTTACAAGGTATACCTTTATAAAGTAAGATGAATCGTCATGTCGATGGTAGGTATTGATAATTAATTAATTAATTAAGTTCTTTCAATATGGAGAAGCAAATGTAATTATAATGTTTTAATTACATTGCACGGTGAATAAGATTAATAGAATCTAATTTGAAATTTAAATTAACTAAAAATAAATTAAACCTTTTCCACACTTAGTCAGAAACATGCTGGTTTTGTAAAATATGCTAAATAGTGGTAATTTTGTTTATTTCGTTTGTTTTTTACTCATAAAAGGGGCAATGGGTTTTGTTCTTTTATTCGTTTAACAAATGACTTTTGTTTTAAGGATTGTAAAGGGATTTTATTGTAAACACAAAAATAAATTAAAAAACTCAAATAAATGAACATATTTTTAACTGAATAAAAACTTTAACAACTTTATTTCTTTTGGCTAAATATTAATTTGTTAAGTTGTCTACAGCCTGCAAAGTAAAAATCTGGAATATTTTGTTTTATATGAGATTTAAAACTATTTGATGCCTTTAGATAAGTACGTGACAAAATAGGGATTTTAATTGGGCTGGCAATATTTTTTTAATTTTTGACTTAACTTCCTTATATTCTTAAATTTTTGAATTTGTTGCATTTTGCTAGTAGAACTCCTCATCGTATTACCCTTTACAAGTATTTTATTTAAATTTAAATTTACCTTACCTTACCTTAAAGGACCTTTTTGTAAAAACCTTTTATAAAGTTATTTTCTTTGAAACTTAAATACCTACCTTTTTATTAAATTGTTGTTTATTGTTTAAATCAACCACATAATTATTAGATACTTCAAAACCAAAGTAATTTATGGTATTTATTTATCTTGAAATGTTAAATATAATTTTAAACATAAATACAGCTATTTGAAGCCAACATTCTAACCGATTGACATCAATTAATCAAAATTAAGTATCTGCGTATTTACTGTTTTATAGATAAATTGGTATTTAGATGGATTAAGACAGCAGAACTATTGCATACATATTAAAACCATATGGTTAAATTAAATTAATTGACCACGAGGATCCATAAATAAGGACAGAAATATATCGTTAATAATTTAATGTTGGTTTTCATTCATAATTTAATTTATTAGTTTTATAAATATTTTTTATACATAAATAATTATTAGGTAAGTACATTCTTTATTTTAACAACGATGGCACATCTTATACATAAAAATAATATTACGCATTGTTACAGGACTTTAAGTACTAAAAATATTTTACTAATTATCCTTACTTATAAGTTATAATTAAATTTATCCTGCAAATGTAAATTCTTTGGTAAACATTTAAATTAAATTTTTTTCAACCAAATGATTAAAGCTAATTGTCGTTATATACAAGGTGAAAACATTAGTTTTAAAGTCAGTGACAGTACAAAACAATTATTGTGCTAATTAAATTAAATTTATGAAGTTAATAAAATAGTTACCCTAATGATACTAATAACTATCATAGTTCCATATAAGTATAGTGGTCGTTTAAAAAGAGTAAATATAAAATCACAAAAAACATATTTAGAAATTAATTACATACAATACAAGACATTTTATATTTTAAAAGATATTGGGAAAACATTTAACTTAATTTTGATTAATCTGGTTTTTCAGTGGGTTAACTTAAGTATTTTAATTATACAGGGTAATATTAAATCACAAAAATTGGACCACTTATATTTTTTTTATATTTATTGATACTACTTACAAACACAATACAAATTGTAATTAAAAGTAAGAGATATTAAGAAAAATTAATGAACCAGAATTAAGTAATATAATTTAATTATAATTTATAATTATATAATTTATGTATTATAATTTAGTCCTCCTATAACTAAATTTGCATGAAAAGTTCGGTTAGGTTAAAGACTATTTTTTAAGTAAAGACTATATGATCGAAAATAAATAATCATCCTGTTTAATGTTAAAAACAAAAACTCTAGTTCAGAAGAAAAAGACAAATTCTACCATATTTTATTTGACAAACCATTTTTCCATTATGTCGGCTGGTGAAATTCTGATGATAAACATGTGTATTTAAAAAAATTGAAGTACGATTTAACCAAACCTTTTAATAAAAACTCATATATTTTTTGCAAAAATTATTTAACTCTTAAGTTAAATCAAGGCTTTCCTATAGGATAATAATTATTATAATGAAAAATAGTAATATCTATAAACTTTTTTTAAATTTAGATTGGTATGAATATTTGCAAAAAAGGAAATACAAATTGCAAATTTTTGAGAAAATATTTGCTCATGTTATAAAGATGTTTTAACCATATTTTGATAAAGCTACAAACAATATATTTTGTAAAATTGGCAAAAATACTTTATCTATTTTTAATTTTAATGAAAGTAAAAAATAAAAAATTTTAACTTGCTTTCTGAGCTACAAAATTGATATATAAAATACCCCTTAGTATCTGAAATGTTCCATCTATGCAGCATCCAACATATGTTAAGATGCTTATCGGATCAACTTGATAAAATCTCCTAATTGTGTGTTTATAGTGACAAACCACCGCGGTGCACCGATAAAAATATTGCCTTCATACTATTTTTTGGAAATGTATTTATATTTGCTTCATCCATATCGGATTTTGTAAAAAAATTATAATCATTATTATAATTTTCTTGTTATAATAATTAAAAAAAAAAAAGTTTCGTTGGCTAATCGCTTGTTGGTATCTCCACTTAAATATCTATTTTTGTTAATTATTTGTGATAACATCATTGAATATGGTAGACTATGATATCATTAACTTTAAAATTTAATACATGTTGTAATAATCCTATTATTAAACCGCTTCTTTAATATACTTGTTTCATAACTTAAATAAAATATGCCAAAGCATTTTAGTCTTATTTATTTTATTTGGTTTGTTATATTATAACACATACTGTGTAACCCAAACTTTTAGTTGATTTTGGTTTTTGGCAGTTTTAGACAATCCTGTATATGCATTATTATCAATTTTATAAAAAAATTACTCTTTTTGTTCGGCTTCCTGAAAAAATATTATGTGACTATTAAAACTTCAACAGTTTTTGCTATGGAAATGTTTTGATTGACTGCCTGAAATCATGTACTTTTTAACGAAATAATTTGTTAAGCATTAACAAAATAATCTGTAACCTTTAAAATTAACAAAATGCTTACAAAACTTTCGGTAAAATATTCAACAAATCTGATTTTGATAACAGTGTACTGAAACTATATTAAAATATCTTTATCCATATCTATAGATGCGTTTTATTATTAAATAGAAACTATATAAACTATAAATACAAAAAATAATTTTTAAGTTGCTGTGGAAAATAAAAGTGGGTATTCCAACTTTTAACCGTTAGGCTTCACCATGGTCACTTACCGTCGGACAGTCGATACAAAATATTATATTTACTTTAAAGTTTAAGCAGTAAGTATTTTAATTTTTATACAACCTGGTTTGGTTTTTTTGTTAAACATACACTCACAGGCAAAATAATCGATCCACCCACACAAATTTTCGATGAATTTCAATGGCAAATAACTTTTTTATTTGATTTCGGATTTAAACACATATCAAAGAATATTGTAGATACATTAATGGAGAATCGCTCACATTTTAAAAATTACTAAAAAATACACGTACCTTTATAATATACAGGTTTAAACAAAAAGATCTTTTTTACCATAAGTTTAAGACACTCTGCAGAGTGGCAAAACCGTATATTGTTCTAAATTAAGTTTTATTTATCAAGTCACATCTATTTTTAACAGTTTTGTTTTTGGTTCACCTTGATATATTTATTTTTGTGGGAAATATGGATTTAAAAAAAAACATTGCAATTTCCAATATTTTTCTGTATGAAGAACTAAGGTTGCTATGGTCCATCCATAGCCTATGGAGGATGGCAGTGACAGTTTTGTTGAATCATCCCATACTTGGACATATCATATACAGCTTTCAAAAGCTATCAAATTGTTTTTTGTAAATTAACGTGTTAATTTTGTGGTGTCTTCTTACTTTTAAAAATGTCTCCGACTGATGTTGCCCTTTGTACTTTACTTCTTGTGAGGTTTAAAACACTTGCCACGTAATACTGTGACCGTCCATCCTGGATTAAATTAATGGCTCTGGCTGGCAACATCAGTCGGAGACATATCCATTTTTTAAAGTAAGAAGACACCTCAAAATTTAAACATTAATTTGCAAAAAACAATTTGATAGCTTTTGAAAGCCGTGTATGACATGTCCAAGTATGGGATGATTCAACAAAACTGTCACTGTCATTCTCCATAGCCTATGGATGGACCATAGCAACCTTAGTTCTTCATACAGGAGAAATATTGGAAATTGCAATGTTTTTTTTTAAATCCATATTTTCCACAAAAATAAATATATCGAGGTGAACCAAAAACAAAACTGTTAAGAATAGATGTGACTTGATAAATAAAAATTAATTTAGAACAATATACGGTTTTGCCATTCTACAGAGTGTCTTGAACTTATGGTAAAAAACATCTTTCTGTATAAACCTGTATATTATAAACGTACGTCAATTTTTTAGTAATTTTTTAAAATGTTGGTGATTGCCTGTGAGTGTATATTACTCAAAATATCAATAATTGTTTTATTTTTTCCTTTTAGTTGGAATTTTGCTATTATCATTGATCCAAGAATAACACAGTGCAACAATTTTTAGGACATGGCTTTCAGCCCAAATGGTTCCAACGCGAAATGAAAGTAGGCCAACAGACTAAGAAAACCCTCGGAGGGTTTGGTGATATTAGCTCGCATTTTTTTTTATGGCCTCTTGAAGCTCGCATTCCTTGCGGTCAATAAAATAAATGAATCGATGAATCAAACAAGTGGAATTAAGTATAGTTGCATTAAAAAAGGCAAAATATCGTACATTATTTACTTTTTAGTAGTTATAAAGCTTGTTTGGTACTTTTTCAGTATACTTTTCGCATTTTGACTCAATTTTTGCAATATATTTCATGTGGTAAAGTAAACGATCTTCTTTTTTACTTATTTTTTTCGTTAATCACTTAAAACATTACATGGAATATACAAAAAAGGAATAGCATCTATGTCGTTCGAGCTCTTTTTGATTCTAATTGGAGTGGACAATGATCGCTATTTTCGCTGTCATCGTCAGGGTCTGCATCTAAATTGACATCTTCTGTTTTTCTTTCTGTCTCTTCTCTGTCTCCTTCTTCTCCGTGATAATCGTCTTCGAAAATATTCTTGCTCCACCAACAAATTTCCGCGAGAACTGCGTCGGGCGTTTTTTTCCCTCGAAATCTAAAAATGTTTTCTTAATAATTTTATTAAGAAACAAAAAAATAAAATATTACCTGATTTCAAATGGTATAGCAATTTGGTGGTAACGCTCACCCTGTTCATCCGACTAGGTGGCTAACTGTCGACCGAAATAATCCAGATGGTGGTGCAAGAAGTGAATTTTCAGCGACATGTTCACACCAATTTCGGAAAACTTATTCAACATAGTATGAACAGAGCGTTCATAGTCTTCAGAGCGATGTTTTCCCAACAAGCCTCCAATAACTTCTTTTATTGAATGCCAAGCAGTTAGTTCGTTTTTGTTCAAAACTTTGTCAAATGCTTGAGTTTTCACGAGTTTCCGAATGTCTGGCCCATTCACAACTCCTAATAGAAGACATTATTTTAGTCACAGGAATAATATTATATTTTAAGGAAATACTTAATGTTATAAAGAAACATACATACCATGTTATAGAGAAACTTACAAACATAAGTGTACTATGAAATGAGAAAATGAAAGATTTTAATTATTTGACAATGAAACTGTTTGTGCATGTGTCAAATTGCATATATGGGGCATTCCACGCCAAATCGGATGGTTTGAAATTTTTTTTATTCCTCCAATTTTTTATATTTTATAGTACTCCTTAAAAGAGCTTTCCCAGTAAATTTTGAGATTTTTTTAATCACGGGTTCAAAAGATATCAAATTTAAAAAAAAAAACGCTTTTTTTGTTTTTCGCTCATAACTTCTTAAAAAATGGTCCAAATCAAAATTTTCATTCTATATAAAATTTTCGTTTTTTAATGTACTTTTCGAAAAAAAATACATTGAAAATATTTGAAGCGTTCTAAGTCAATATTTTTGAGTTTTAAAGTTTAAATCGTGTTTTTAAAATTGTGTGTCTTCTTCGATTTACGCGAAGATTTTTTATTTTTAACTTCTATCTATTTAACAACTATACAGCCTGGTCCGGTAGTGGGCCTTCCATAGTTACTATTTTTTTTTTCGATTTTTCAAAATTAAATTCTTTTTTTAATTTTGAAAAATCGAAAAAAAAAGTAATTATGGCCCACTACCGGCTGAATAGTTTTTGAATAGATAGAAGTTAAAAATAAAAATTTTTCGCGAAAATCGAACGAGATACAATTTTAAAAACACGATTTAAACTTTAAAACTCAAAAATATTGACTTCAAATATTTTAAATGTATTTTTTTGAAAAGTAAATTAAAAAACAAAAATTTTATATAGAATGAAAATTTTGATTTGGACCATTTTTTGAGAAGTTATGAGCGAAAAACAAAAAAAGCGGTTTTTTCTTTTGAACCCGTGATCAAAAAAATCTCAAAATTTACTGAGAAAGCTCTTTTAGGGAGTAATAAAAAATATAAAAAAATTGGAGGAATCAAGAAAATTTTTTTCAAACCATCCGATTTGGCGTGGAATGCCTCATATATTTTACTTTCATTTCAATATCATATGATATTGTAGTACATATTACATTTATATGATAATTATAATTATAATTATGTATTTATATACAAACAATTTTAAAGTATTGTAATAGTAATTGTTTATACCTTCTTTTAATTTACTCTCGCTGAGTCCAGGGAAAATTTCACCTAAAACCAAGTAAACTTCCTGTCGCTTAGCCACAGTTTTCAGAAAACTTTTGACAATGCCAAGTTTCACATGAAGTGGAGGCAATAAGACTCTGTCTTGTGGTACCAAAGGATCTTGAATGACGTTGGCGTTCACGTGTTTGCTCAATCCTCTACTCTTCCATGAGTGGTTTGTATACTGGTCGCCTTTATATCTGGAGTCCCAATCGCAAATAAAACACATATATTTTATGTAACCTGTTTGCAACCCACGAAGAATTGCAACAACCTTCAAGTCACAGCATATTCGCCATTTATATTTGTCGTAATCAACATTTTGTAGTATTGTTCTTAATGAGTCGTAAGTTTCTTTCGTTTCAATACTGTAGGCAATAGGTACCGATGGTTTTGTGTTTGTTTTATGAAGTAATACTGCTTTCAAGCTTAATTTGGAGCTGTCGATGAACAGTCTCCAGTCATCTGCTCTGTACTGGATGTCCATTTCTCTCATGAGTCTTTCGACGTCATTGCAGTATGCAGCTGTTTTCTCTTTATTCGTTGTGAAACATTTTTGCAGTCTCTCTTGGCGGTTTCTATATGCCGAGACTTTTGTTCCAGGCTCCAACAGATTGTTTGAATTCAAAAATGAAGCCAATTCTTCTGATTTACGTTGTGAAAGTCCTAATTTTGCAACTATGGAGTCCAGCTTATTTTGAGTAACTAAAATTGGCGCCTTAGATAAACTTGGCCCAGGTACATACAGAGAAATACCATCATCCCATTTAGTTTCAAAAGTGGTACCTGATAACACGTCTGGGCTCGGTGTTCTTGGCACTGGAATGTTTTCTGTATGTGGTAATGGTAATTGAGCACTAGAGACCCCTAGATACTCTTTGTTCTTATTTTTTTTTTCTGTTCATTCCGCAACCTGAATTTGCACAAGCATAACAATTAGATGGATCATGATTACCAGGGTTTGTCCAGATCATCGGCACTCCAAACGACAAATTTGGTTTTATTTTATGCATCCAATTCAAAAGATCAGAGTAACACTTTTTGCAAACGATATTTGGTGCCCAAATCACGTTGGAAATAAGTGGTAGATTAAAGTATTTCTCGTAGGCAAACTTAAATTTTTCACTTAAGTATCCATGTTTTGTCCTTTGTGGCGTGAAATGGCCACAAACGTAACAAAAATTGTTTATATTGCAAACCATCGTTTTTCGTATTAAACTTAAATAAAACTTAAACGTATACTGAATTAGCATAAGAAAGTCTCAAATATTTATCCTATGAACGTAAACTAAAGAAAACAATCACAAAAAAACGTAAATTGAACACAAAAACCAAGAGTACCTCCGAATATATATTTGTCGTATAAACTCACCGGCACGAAAAATGGAGCAGTTAAATTTATTAAACAAATTTAAAATTTTTATGCTTTTTTTAATGATACAATACATAATTCCACTAGTTTGGTTTATTAATTTATTTACTGTAAAGGCTTACAAGTCGAAAATTGGCCACAAAGAATGCTTTCTTCAAGAGGCCATAAAAAAAAATTCGAGCTAATATCACCAAACCCTTCGAGAGTTTTCTTAGTCTGTTGTCCTACTTTCATTTCGCGTTGGATTCATTTGGGCTGAAATTTCTTGTCAATTTTTTAGTAATTTTTTAAAATGTTAGTGATTGCCTGTGAGTGTATATTACTCAAAATATCAATAATTGTTTTATTTTTTCCTTTTAGTTGGAATTTTGCTATTATCATTGATCCAAGAATAATTGTACGTAAAATATGTTTTTTAGGTTTTCTATACCTACCAAAAGTTTGTATATCAATACTTAATGCTTAAATCAATATTTTAATATTTTTTATGTCAATTATGATTTTACAACAATATTATATGGCCTGGTAAAATATATTGACATATCGTATACTATTAAACAATTACGTTAAACATGTATTATAAATATTTGTATTATTTATGTTATTCAACCATCTAAATAACCAGCATTGCTACAACAATAGACCGATAAGCCACTACTGTATTTCCACATTGATAAGAACTTGCAGATAATTCGTTTATTTTATTTTAAACACACAATTGGAACTAAATAAAACAGTACAATTCAGTAAGTATGGCAATTTAATAATAACAATTATTATAATCATAATTGCGGTTAATCAGATAACAAACATAAGCAATTAGCCTTTAATTATTTACAATTACAGTTTTTATGGTTGTGGGCAATTAATATTTATCATTCATGTAGTACATACAAGAAATTATTAAATTTATTGCAATTATCTATTTAAAATTAAAAAAATATATATTAAAAAAATATTAAAAGAACTAAGTTTTTTCGTTTTAGAATATTTCCGAAATTAAAGAGGGGAAGGTTTGTACTTTTAACGTTTAAAAAATAAATAAACAAATTTAAAAAATAAAACCAAGTATTTTATTTAAAAATTATTGGAGAATCGTATACAGAAGAAAAATCGAACAAAATTGATTTTTTTTTATTACAGCGCCATCTATTACAAATATGAAAAAATGTTTTAGACAAAATCTACCTATTTTTAATCGAATGATCCGAATCTGCAATAAAAAATAGGGTGTTTAAATGAAAATTTTAAAGTTACCCCCTGTTCCCCCTATAAGGAGAAGAGTATGAGGACCAATTTTAATAATGATTGATTTCCCCCCTCGAATCATGTAATTTTTATTTTAAACATTTTTTCGTAAACGACTCACCCTTTATACAAATACAATTAATTTTGTATTTTATTAAACATAGACAATTGTGTATTTGGGCATTTTCAAGAAACACCCGCTTTCAGGAAAATGAAGATCAAAATATATTTTTTTGTTTAAATTGACTTTTGGTTGGATTTTTATAAAATTACATTTAATGTTTGGAGTTTTGTTTACTTTTAATTTTGTTTACGTTTTTTTCAGAAAAATGTGTTTAGCTAGATTTATATTTAATCTCCACTACCAATTTGAAATCCAAAATTTAATTCAATAAAAAAGTTGTTATAAAAATAATTTGAAATAAAATGTACTTAGTTCACAAACTTTTGACTCAAATTTTTTATTTTATTTTTTATTAAAAATTGTATGCTTTTTTTAAATATGTATGTTCGTTAAGTTACTTTTTAAAAGAAACCATTCCGATTCTTTGTTAAAAAAACAATACCATTAATATTTTCTTTTAGTCACTGTATTAGTGAATTAAACTCTAATTTATAAACACGTATTATTATGTTTATTG
Organism: Brassicogethes aeneus; assembly: GCA_921294245.1. NCBI lineage: Eukaryota > Metazoa > Arthropoda > Insecta > Coleoptera > Nitidulidae > Brassicogethes > Brassicogethes aeneus. Next base: position 139,955 of record OV121136.1, read on the forward strand.
AACAGTATGTATATTAATTTTTAAGTTTTCTGTTAAATCCTTCTGTTTAATCTTTCAATAAACGTTATTATTATTATTATTATTATTACCAAGTGATAGTGTATAAAAATCATTTTAAGTATTTTTTAACAAAAACTAAAAAAAGTAACGAAATAGACATTGGTATCACAACGGATTGGGGTACACAAAGGACTTAATCAGATAACGTAAAAAAGAAACTATATAGGGTGGTACGATTTTAGAGTAATGCATAAACAAAATCCCTTGTAGTGGTGCTCATTTGCAGAATAACAACTTAGATTTCTAAATTGTAGACACCCTTTTTCTTTGACTATAAGCTGGTGAAGGTCCCTTTTAGTACTTTTATATTGCGTGGAATTTTTCCTTGGATGTAATCTATATCATGAGTTGTAATTACAAATAATTTTAAATTGGTTAATCATAAACTACTTTTATAAAAGCGACGGTAAATATCCACTTTGTTGTCAAAAAATTCTATTGCGTTACCCTAAATTCCATTGCGTTACCATAAGGTAACATAGTGGACTCGGTAACGCAGTGGACAAAGTTTTGTAAAACCATATTTAAAAAATAAAAATAAGACATTACAGTCATTAATTACTCTCAATGAGCTTTAGTGCCCTAAAATAAACATAAACATGAAAAATAGTATTTTTTCTTACCTTATTATTATTTTTTTTTGAGTAACTTAGCGGACAAACAATTATTACATTCGCGTTACCCGCACCTGTTTCAACAGATATCTTCTTCCTGATTGAATAAATAAATTCAGCTGGGTAATGTGTACGTCCGAACATCATTTGTTAATCACGTGAGTACCAAAAAAGTTGCCATATATATGTTTTTTTTTAATATTATATCGGTAACGCGACGGACGTAACGCAACGAAAAAAATATCTGGGACATGAGTCAAATTTAAAAAAAGTAGATTAAAATAAATTATTTTATATATAAATTGTTTACTTTATTAACTAAGGATGTTATGGATTGCTATAAAGCAAAACAAAGTTCTGGTTATTCAATATTTAAAAAAAACATGTATGTAAGTTTTATAAAACGCTAATGGGACATGCGAAAATGTATGTTTCACAAGTTTCAAAATTAAAAAAAAATATTCTGAAATAATTAAACAAAAATTTTGTTAGGCTTTCACTTGGTTTTGAAATCAATAAGGTCCGATAATTTTTAACAAAGTTATTGGAATTCAAACTTACGGACAGCGGAAGGCGGGTTTTCTTTGAAAACGACCCATTTATTAAATTTTATTTAACCAACAAATGTTTATACTTTTAGTCACATTATAAGCAAAAACAATTCAAATAATATTTTTGGCCCAACCTAGTTAAAACATCAGACTTACCCCTTAATTAAGTACCTACCTAGCAACAAAGTAAAAAGTTTTGTAATTAATTTTATAGGTCTCTCTCTCACTGAACCAAAACCAGAAAGTTCACTTTAAGAAACAAAGTGTAAATGATAATAAAAAACAAGAAAATAACGTCAAATATTTATTTCATAGGCAAAGCCAACTGACTTTTTAACGGAGAACTGTAAAAGCTGTCATCGCCTGCTCGATTCCGATTAATACTGCAAATTTTCAGTGTTTTAGCGCCGCCCATTTTTTATAGGGGGAGAGATACTTTAAATCGCGATTTTTAATGTTTTGTTTTTATAATTAGCGCCTTATTTAAAATTGTTTAATTGTTTAATTTTAATGACCTATGCGTCAAAATTTGTTAAATCCTATTTTTAGTTTTGGTACAATGGTCGATTACTTTATAGACCAGTGCAGAAGCCTTTAAAAATGGTAAAAAGAGAAAAAAATAACAGTGGGATAAAACCCATTGGAAAAGGAGGGGAATATAATAAAAATTAAAGGAAAAATAAATTACGGCCGATCTGACTTCGGGAAGTGGGAGGGGGGGGGGGGGGTTTTAAGGGTAAAAAATGGTTTATCTCGATTTCCGGCAAAACTACAAGTCGTATGGAAAAAAGTTAAATGTTAAAGTTGTACGTAATAAAAAGATCTACAACTTTTGTATTTACAATTTTTTCACATAACCTCAAAATTTATGTGAAAAATTCAAAAAACCATGAATAACGTAATCAGAATGAAGTATCTAAATTCAATAGTATGATTTACATGTATTTTTATATTTTATGAGATAAATGTTATTAGAATTTAATAAATAAACTTTTTAACTAAAAAAAATTGCAACAATCACTTTTTTTGATGAAATTGTACATAATGATTAAAATAAATTTTCGAATTCGAGTTTTTTTCGTTATTCATTATAATATTTTTTGCATTTACTGAGAACATTTACCATAGTAATGTATATTTTTTTTACACCATCAGAAAGTAGAGATTTCAACAAACAAAAAGCACACCGACTTTTTGAAAAAAGCTGATATTTTGACGCGAGAATTTTCGATTGAAAATTAGGGTGCTTTTTGATATTAAGTCAAAATAAGGCGAAATAATAAATATTTCAAATCAAATAAATTACAGTGTATTTGGGACATAAAAAGGTAAGTTTTCACCAAATTTCGTGGAAAAAATTTTTTTTTTAAAAGATAAAAATAAAAAACCAAAAACTTGGTTTTTTGAATTTTTCCCATAAATTTTGGGGTTATGTAAAAAAATTGTAATTACAAAAGTTGTAGATCCTTTTATTACCTACAACTTTGCCATTTAACTTTTTTCCATAGGACTTGTAGTTTTGCCGGAAATCGAGATAAACCATTTTTTACCCTTAAACCCCCCCCCTCCCACTTCCCGAAGTCAGATCGCCCGTAATTTATTTTTCCTTTCATTTTTATTATATTCTTCTCCTTTTCCAATGGGTTTTATCCTACTGTTATTTTTTTTGGTTTCAAAAATTATCGACCCTGGTCTATTAAGAGTTTAAAACCTTATAGAGTACATTCCGGAAAGGTGGTATTATTATTAAAAAAGCTAAATTTTTTAATATGCAAATTATACAAATAATTCAAACCATTCCAGTAATTCAAACTATTCGAATAATTCGAACTATTCGAAAATTTCGAATAACACCATGATAGTTTTACAAACTTTTTTTCTAACATTAAGTACTCCAGCTGATTTGGGCCGCTGATTTCAAAATGGTCATTCGTTTTTCTCTAGGATGTCTAGGATTTAAAATAATTTTGTAATAAAATGCTCTGCTCAATCACCTCAAAATGTAAGTTTTTTGTTGGTATTTTAATTATTTATTAAATTATTTTGGCTTAAATTTATCTTTAATGAAGTAATTGGTATACGTCAAATATATCATATTTTAAATACTAAAACTAAATGTATTTGTATGTAAAAACACTTGTCTGTTTTACCTGCAGAAAAGGGAAGCTTTTTTGAAGAAAAAAACGTATAGAAAATGGAGGAAACCTATGAAAATTACGTTCCTGAGGATATCCGTACGGAAGCAGAAGAAGCAGCGATGCAGATTTTGACAGAAAAGTCCCGAGATGCTAACGAAATGGAGTTAAAAATTGGCTTTTTTTACATTTGCAAAAAAAATTAGCCCCATTGTCGCTATGGACCAAATACTCAATGCTTCGCTCGACTATTCACCTTTATAAAAAAATCGACATTTCAAAATATGTCAAACTAACGAGGTTTTTGAAAAGCAAATCATGGGGATACAAACTAAAGAAGTGCAAGACATTAAAACGACCTGAAATAGAGAAGTTTTTGAACGAAGCTCCCGACGACGAGTACCTGTTGATGAAAGTGGCTTTAATAATGGGGATTAGCAATGCTTATAGATGCGATGAATTGGTCAATTTGAAAATAGAAAATATTCAAGACAAAGGGAAATATTTTCACGTAGTTTTGCCAAACTAAAACCAAGAAATTGATAAGTTACACCATACTTGAAGAAGTATTCAGTCAACCCGATCAATTTGTGTAAAAAATACATGTCTTTGAGACCAAAGAATACTAGTTCTAGCCGCTTTTTTGTTTTTTACAAAAATGGGATGTGTACCAGCCAGTGTGTGGGAATAAATACGTTGTCCAAGATACCTTCAAGAATTGTAAAGTTTTTGAAATTGGAGGAACCAGCGCTCTACACCGGTCACTGCCTGAGAAGGTCTTCAGCGACTCTTGGCCAATGCAGGGGCTAACATGACTACTTTAAAGCGTCACGGAGGATGGAAGTCCTCGACGGTAGCAGAAGGATACCTAGAAGAATCGGTGCACAACAAAATACAAATTGCAGAAAAAATACAAGGTTCTAATGCGTCGGCGTCTTCCAGCACTATCAGCAGCTGTACCGTTATGGGAGCGTCTGGTTCCAATGAACCAACGAATTTTACAATGACTTCAAATTCGAATAAACCGTTAGCTTTTTGCTTTAATTTTAATATCAATATAAATTCTGCTTGTAATAGTAATAAATAAATAGAATACTACTTTAAATATGAACGTGAGTAATTTGATAGTTTACTTGAATAAAATGACATTAATAATGACAGTCATAACTGTCATGTGTTGGATAAAGAATATTTTATATAAATTAGGAAACATATTACCTTCTTTAATTTATTTCACACAATCCAGTATGTAATAAAATCTTTTTATTTTTACAAACTGTAATTTTAAAATATGTTTGTTGTTATTATTATTAATAATTGTAATCAAAGATAATACATAATAATAATAATAATAATAATAATAATAATAATAATAATAATAATAATAATAATAATAATAATAATAATAGATAATAATAATATTATCTTTGATTGTAATATCTTAAAATATTACATTAGCTGTATTTATATTTAAAATGACTAAATTAGATACATAATATACTATTATGAATATTATATTCTATATTTTTAACAATTTATAAAGAAGCCTAATCCTATTAAAATTAATTTTTAACTATTAATGTTATCCCTTCCGCAAGAATGTCCAAACTAATTCAAATAGTTTTTATGTCGATATATTTTATTTAATCAGGGTGTAGGTATTTATTAAAGAAGCCTTGAGGCCCTATGAAAAGTAAAGTGGTCTGTTTTTAATGGATTTGGTTACATTTAGAGGAAAATGCTGTTCCTATGTTCCAAACCAACCAGCACAGCACACTTAATACCAGAGGATTAACTACCGCGTCTAAGTTTTCGTATAGTCGCTGGCGCCTGAACAGATAAGCGTATCGTCATTATTAATCAAACTGGCCAAGTGGACTTTTTACTCTAAATATAAAGTCTTTATTCTTATTTTTAGATGTTTATTTTTTAAAGTTTAGATCGTAATGTTTTGTTCCCAACATTTTTGTTTTGTTTTTATTATTAAACAATATTTTCGTTGGTCGTCAAAATAGAACTATCTTTGACCTACAGTGTATGAATTTAATACAGGTAGCGCCATCTATGGCAGATAGAGTTATAAGTTGGTAGTTGCCGGCTGGAGCTGGTGTATCGCCTTTAGCGAACGACAAGAAGAGTCACCACTCGGCCGTTATCATCGTAACAAAAGTACAACTTTTAATAATCAGCTGTTAAACGCTTACGTTACAAACGAATGTTTTTGAGAATAAAGCCGGATAATGTTAAAAAATATCGAAAAAAAAACGTGGCACGATTTGTTGGGTTGTTGGGTGTATTTCCAGAGGAAATCCTGGGTTGAGTTTTTACCGGTTTTCCTATAAACAGTATTAATCTGAATGAAGAAATAAATTTCATACAGTCCCTGTAAATATAAATTGTATCTATTAGATTCAATGAATGAGTGAAAAGTGTAAACATTTTAATTCAGTAAAACTCATCAAACAAATAAGTCGTCTAAATTCAAACAGCATTTAGCATTATTAAAAACGTTGTTTAAGAAAGTCTCCACTCAAAGGTAAAATACCATTATATTATGTATTATATATAATATTATATTGCCATGAATTCGTAAGTATATTTTGTTGTTTAAAATGCAGTTGTCGGTGTTTTATAGAGAACTCAAATATAAAAATGTTCGATTTTAAGGTTATGTTTGTGCAACAATTATTTTTTACTAATTTCTTAAATATAAATTATATTAGGTAAAATTATCAGGCTATTTGATTATCTACTGTGTCGCGCGTTGGAGGGAGGCGAGGCCACGCCCAAAACGTTTCCCTATATTCGGTTTTACTCTGAACAGGCTGTATATACTTTAAATGTATTGTTGACAATTTTTAAATTCACACAGTGCTATCGAAGTCCACCAAAAGTTATATTTTTATATTGCTAATAATATATAAAAAACTTTAAAATGTATAGAAACAACAAAAATTATTTTTTATAAAAACTTAAATAATTAGGTAGAAAGCTACCGGGAAATTTAAACCCAAATGTTTACTATTTACTATACTATAATTGTTATTTTAGTATTTTTGTTGTAGATTAATTTTTAAGAAAAATACAATACTAATCTCTAAAAATGACTAATTGTCATAGTGAAAAAGCTGCCACTAATAATTTTTGTCAATATCCCGAACATTTAGCAGTCAATTTCCATGTAAAATTCTCCCCTCATTTCAAATATGTCGTCAAAAGTTATAAAAGTAGAACAGTTTTTGAGATATAGTCAATTTTCCATAAAATATGTTGTGGTATAAGTGAAAAAGCAGCCACTAATAACTGTAGTAACTAGTCATTTATGACTAATTTAGGAGAGAAGGTAATCGTATTCTTGTTGTAAATTTTCATCAACTTTTAAGACAAATACAACACTATAGTATACTACGGTAATTTTACTTATTTAATCAAGCAAAAAACTTCTTATTTTTATTGTAAAAATGAGATAAATTTGAAATTTTTAACAGTGTACAAATACAACTTTGTTTGCGCTGTTTGATTATTTTTGGTGTATGGGATGATTATTTTTAATATGAATATAAAAGTTCAAGTTATTTACTATATTTTAGTAAAATTTTTGTGTTTAAGATCAACAAGTTTAACTAACTGTATAGTTCGAAACACAAACGAAAGTATGATTCCTCGTCCTTATATAGGTTTTGGAATCATTCACTGCGGTGAGACGAAAGTAAGTGGTGCCATCTACCTTTATAATGACGAGAAATCATAATTCCGTTTGTGTTCCGCACCAATAAAGGGAAACAGCTGTTTATCGATGCTGGTGAGGAACAGGAACGAAATTAAAGAAAAGCGGGGACGAAATAATGACATCAGTAAGTGTTGTAGTAGTACTGATAAGTATTATTGTACCAAATATCTTTATAATTTGATGATTTCAGAATTATGTAATTGTGTGTATTTTTTTTTTAGTTCATTTTTGTAGGTTTGTGTTAATTTTTTTGTTTAGGAAAATTACTAAAAAAGCAACATTTCTTATCAAAATTCTTTTAATTTAACTTCCGAGAGTTTCAAAAAATACTTTTGTTACTGGGTTTACAAAAAGGTTGTAAAAATACAAAATTACAAGAAATATGGTTAAAATATTGACATAGCATTTTGTTATTAAATCTATAAAATGTTTGTTATATAATAATTATTACAAACTACTGGATTAACATAAAATCTAGTTAACATTTGGTTATTATTGTATAACCAAATTTTGATTTAACGTATTAAAACTATAAGAACAAATATTATTTCAATATAGAATAGAATACTTATTTCATCAATCAAAAGTTAAATGAAATGTCACACAAAACAAGAAGTTTAAATTTGATACAAATATAAAATTTAATATACGACAATAATAAATATAAATATATATGTATGTAAAAAATAAATAAGAAACTAACATTTTGTACAAATAGGTGATTCAAAAAATTCTGTAATTGAATAAAATGAATTGTTTAATAAATATGTTTTCAATGGTGTAAGAAGTCTTCTTTCTGGCTGCTGGCTCCAGGAATTTGGTAAATGGTTAAATAGTTTCGCTCTTTTTTAAATGAATTGGTATTTGTAATTTATTTTTGTTTCTGGTGTTTATTTGGTATTGGCCAACTTGTGCAAATATTTGCATATTATTTTTTACATACTTTACACATTCAAAAATATAGAGTGACGGTAAGGTAAGAATATTTTCTTTCTTAAAGTATTCTTTACAGCTTTCGGTTTGTTTAAGGTTGCATAGAGCCCTAAGAGCTCTTTTCTGTTATTTAAATAGGTTGGTAGCTGCTGATGATTGGCCCCATAACAAAATACCATAGGACAGGATGTAGTAAGCTGCTTTTGCTATTTGTGATGTACCAATTTTTTTCATCATGTGTATTGTAAATATTGCTTTGGAGACTTTTTTTCTTTCATTTATATATGTGCAGTCCAGTTAAGTTTATTGTCTATTACTATGCCTAAGAATTTAAGGTTATCATTTACATTTTCTCCAATACTAAGTATTTGGATTTTATTTTTGTTAATTTGAAGTTTGTTTGAGGTAAACCAGTTTGCACTTTTATTAAGTATATTGTGTTAATCATCAGTCAGCATAAGTAGTATTGCGAATCAGATAGGTGGTATCGTCTGCGTATAGGTAAGTACTAACATTTTCATCTTTAAATAGTAAATCGTTAATGTAGATTATAAATAGGATTGGACCAAGTATTGAACCTTGTGGGACTCCATGTTTTAATGTAAGTTTATTTGATGTTTTATTATTCCAATATACGAGTTGATTTCGATTTTCAAAATAACTTTTTTTTAGTTTTAATTGGTTTCCTCTAATTCCATAATACTCCAGTTTATCAAGTAAGATTTCATGATTAACCGAGTCAAAAGCCTTAGATAGATCGCATGATATTAACTCAATTTTTTTGTTTTCATCATCCGCTTGGTATAGCTCCTTTAACATATCTATTATAGCTGAAATCGTACTTCTTTTCTTTCTAAAGCCATATTGTTAATGTCCAAGAATATAATATTTTTCCATAAAGCTTACCAATCTAGCCTTTATAACATTTTCAAAATTTTTTAAAAATGTCGCGAGTATTTATATAAGTCTATAATTTGTTGGCTCATTTTTATCACCATTTTTATCAACTGGTATAACTTTGGCCTCTTTTAGAAGTTCTGGAAAATGTCCTTCCATTAAGCTTTTGTTTAATATTTCGGTAAGTGGAATAGCCACCTCGTCTGATAAGTTTTTTTTATAAAAAAAGGTTGTCATGTCATAAATATCTTTTGTATGTGTTGTTTTTATTGTTTTGGTTCGAAAAAAACACGTATGTGGGCATCTATGGGTATATTTCTTTAGTTGGATTAATGCTTGATTTGTGTCTTTTGGCATATTTTTTATTATGTTTTCCCCAACATTTGAGAAGAACACATTAAAAGTATTAGCACTTATCATGGATTCTGGTTTGACTTTACTTAGGTGTTTTGTTTCATTGTTGATTATTTTCCATATCATTTTCGTTTTATTTTCTGAGTATAATACAAGGTTTTCATTTTTTTCCCTTCTAATTTCATTAATTCTATTAATATAAATATGTTTGTATTGTTTGTAGGCATTTAACGCTTCTTGTGTCTTTTGTACTTTAAATATTGTGTGTAGTGCATTAATAATGTTTTCCATTTCATGTAATTCCTGTGAAAACCAGTTTAATTTATTGGGTATTTTGTTTATTACTTTCCTTTTAACAGGTGCAAATTTATTTAACACTAATGTATGATTATTAAAAAATATTTTAAATGATTCCTCTTATGTTTTATTATAGAAGTTGGCCAGTCTATTGAATTTAAGGATTTTTTTATATGGTAAGTTCAACTGATATATTTCTACCAAATTGTATTTCATTATTATATGTTTCTTTTTTTGCCCCTAATTTTATAAATTGTGCATAATGGTCGCCAAGGTGAAGATTTTGAGTTTTTACTTGGGCCCTTGATACATTAAAGTTGCAGAATATGTTATCTATACATGTGGTCGATTGTGCTGTTACTCTACTGGGTTCATTTATAATATATTTCATGTTATAGCTACTAAATACATTAAGTGGTAAATCTTTTTCCCTTGAAGTTTCTAAAAAATTTACATTAAAATCACCACTTACTATTAAAAAAATAATAAAAATAAGGTAAGAAAAAATACTATTTTTCATGTTTATGTTTATTTTAGGGCACTAAAGCTCATTGAGAGTAATTAATGACTATATACCTATATAATGTCTTATTAGTTTTTTAAAAATGGTTTTACAAAACTTTGTCCACTGCGTTACCGAGTCCACTATGTTACCGTATGGTAACGCAATTGAATTTAGGGTAACGCAATAGAATTTTTCGACAACAAAGTGGATATTTACCGTACTAAAGTAAAGTAAGTAAGTAAGTAAGTAAGTAAAGTACTAAAAGGGACCTTCACCAGCTTATAGTCAAAGAAAAAGGGCGCCTACAATTTAGAAATCTAAGTTGTTATTCTGCAAGTAAGCACTACTACAAGGGATTTTGTTTATGCATTACTCTAAAATCGTACCACCCTATATAGTTTCTTTTTTACGTTATCTGATTAAGTCATTTGTGTACCCCTGTCGGTTGTGATACCAATGTCAATTTCGTTACTTTTTTTAGTTTTTGTTAAAAAAAATACTTAAAATGATTTTTATACACTATCACTTGGTAATACGTGTTTATAAATTAGAGTTTAATTCACTAATACAGTGAATAAAAGGAAATATTAATGGTATTGTTTTTTTAACAAAGAATCGGAATGGTTTCTTTTAAAAAGTAACTTAACAAACATACATATTTAAAAAAAAGCATACAATTTTTAATAAAAAATAAAATAAAAAATTGGAGTTAAAAGTTTGTGAACTAAGTACATTTTATTTCAAAATATTTTTATAACAACTTATTTTATTGAATTAAATTTTGGATTTCAAATTGGTAACACAGTGGAGATATATAAAGCTAGCTAAACACATTTTTCTGAAAAAAACGTAAAAAAAATTAAAAAGTGCACTGCCTGTCTTAAATGTAAGTAAACAAAACTCTAATCATTTATAAAAATCCAACCAAAAGTCAATTTAAGCAAAACAAAATATTTTGATCTTCATTTTCCTGAAAGCGGGTGTTTCTTGAAAATGACCCATTTATCTCAGAAACTACTGTCCCAAATAATGTGTAGAGAACATATTATATATATCTAGATTATAGCCAGTATTAAACAACTGGAATGAAATCAAAATTATAACAGTTACTAAACAGCTTATTGTCTTCATAAACAAATTTTTCAATATTCTTTAAGAGATTGTGTGCTTCCAAAACTTCTAGGCAACTTTATCTATATGATTTTATCAATAGTAACCCCCAAAATGTTACAAATGTTTCTTTGTTTGTCCCGTTCCATACCAAATTTCATCAAAATCCGTTCAACTGTTAAATTTTTAAAAAAATGGCGAATGCGCCGGGATAAATTACACAGTACAACACGATTTCCCTCCCATGAAAAATTTTAGCAGATTTTGAAAATAGAGGTAAAAAAAACGTACCCGTGTCTCACAGTTTTGCGAGATCACGTCATAAAAAAATTTTAAGCCGTCATTCCTATTATTTATGCTTATACAGATTGTACATTTTTTACTCGGTTAAAAATATATTTTTTTGTAAATATTGTATGTTTTTACACAATACAAAAAACAAATATAAAAAAAGTTTATATTTTGATTTTTTTTAAATAATTTTTTTTTTTTTTTAATGAAACACATTTGTATTTATCTTATATTCAATACATGTTGGAATAAAATCTTGGTCGTTTAGTTTGACGATTATATATTGCTTCAGAATCTCGAACAATTGACCAGCAATATTCACCCAGCAAATGCCTGACGTCTTTTCCCTTGAAGCGTTTTTTAATTGTTAAAATGTCTTGGTGAAAACGTTCGCCATGTTCGTCACTAAAATCCCAAATTTGGTGGAAAATGGTCCAAATGAGCATGGAGAAAATGTATTTTCAGTGACATATGTACTTTCATGTCCTGAAAAGCAGAAATCATTTCTGCAACAATTTCTTTGTAGTTGTCTGCTTTTTTGTTTCCCAAAAATAAAGATTGTTTTGAAAACAATGCTTTTTATGTATAAATGCCGCAGATGTGTAAATTTTTTGTTTTTTTGCTGTTTCAATTGACTTCGTATACTTAAATAATTTTTTTACTTAAATTAAATATGTTTTAGGTACACTTGCTTTAAGACTTAAATCAATTCATTTAAATATCTTTTAATTTTTAGTATTAAAAATGTTAATTCAACAAAGCTCAATTTTTACAAAAAATTGAATAAATAAAAACTTTAATCACCCGACTTTAAAGCATTTTGATTGGCTTAAAATTGAAACATTTTGTTACTTGGTTTAAAAGTAAACCGTTTGATATATTTCTTAAATGTGCAAAACTCTGAATAAGATTAAAATAATTTTAAAATGCATCTATAATGGTTGCCTATCCATTTAGTAAATATATATATTTTTAACTATGCAGTCCAGCTGTTATCGAGTCTATTAAAATATGTCGCGAATAGTGTGTATAACATTTTATTGGATAGCCCTTAAAAAAAATTATGACGTGATGTGAAAAAACGCCGAGACACGGGTATCATTTTTTTTACTCTATTTTTAGAATCTGTAGAAATTTTTCTTGGGAGGGACCAAAAATCAAATTTTGTCGTACTGTGTTATAATTGAATTTTGGGGGACCCAATTTATATTTATATTTAGGATGAAATTTCAAACATTTAGGTTATTCATGTCATTATGTCAAAATTTCAGCCCTTTAGTACCAGCGGTTTGATCTGACCGTTGATGAATTTATCAACTCCTATAATTTTTAATATTTTAACTATAATAATTTTTATTATTTATGTTTTGCTACATATACAGGGAAAAAATATATTTTTATATCCAAAAATAGTTTCATACTTATAATTTTATATGACTCAATAATAATTTACTTAGTAAAAAATACTTTATTATTCATTAAAATATTTGCATACTCTTTTAATATTCATTTTAAGTATTTTTTATTTAAACAAAGAATAAAAAATATATTTTATTAAATAAAGGATTGTTCTTAAATTAGGTGAAAATGTTTGACATATTTTATATCCATATAATTTTTCAACTCAAATAAGATTTCAATTATAGTATAATATAATAATATAATAATAATAATAATATAATATTATTATATATCAAATTTGGTAGACGCCATTTTAAACACGAATTTAATTTAGGCACGAGCGAGCTTGCGAGCGAGTTCTTAAATTAATGAGTGTATAGAAAAGTTTATAAACGAGGTGCATACTATACTTTTTCTACGACAAATACTTATTATTATCTTAAAATGATCTAAATCAACAATTTGTATAGAGCGCCATCTATGAAACAACAGGGGAAACTGTCAAATGTCAAATTTTTACATTTTATAAACACAATTATAAAGGTTATAAATCGAAATGTATATTGAAAATTGACAGTTTTTCACAGTGAAAGTAAAAGAAATGTTTTAGGAGGATTTCACAGTAGAGTCCGTGCCCGAATTTAAGTTATAGTTTACTGCCGGCGAAATTAAAAGGTCAGTACAATGTTCATATAAACTTTTCAAATATTGGCGTTGAGAAACTATTTAATATTTTTGTATTTTTGCATTGAGATAATAAAATAATTTTCACATTTAGTATTATTTTTCAAGAAAGGCACTTTATTTTAACGATTGTATGACATTTGAAAACTGCCAACTAACTTAAAACTAACTTCAGCCCGTGACTAAAGCGCCGTAAAGCCACATCTTGTCAATGTGTATTTAAAAGGTCACTTAGTGTCATGGAAACATGTACGATAAAGGGCGTTTTAAAGGTGGGAGTAGAAAAAATATATTAACTATTGCAATATCACTTAATTATACTTGTATAATTATTATAACATTAGATTAAATTTAAGACAAGTACCATTTTAATGAACAAAAAGCAATTAATCTTTGCCAACGGGAATAAACAAGGAAAAATACCGAGAAAAATGCAAAAAATTATTAGGCACTATTTCCATGGGTAAAAACAAACCGTTATTTATTATAAAAGGTTTGTCCTAGCATCAAATTTCTGATGGTTGAGGCTGGTTTAGTGGATTGAGCAACTGTGCGTTTTGATCTGAAGTCTTGTTGCAAACGGTTTGGGGCAATTTCGAATAAAAAATGTGATGCAGTACTTACTGCCTTAATAGAGTTAGTTTTACTAATATATAAATATAGGAATGTATTTATATAAATGTTTTTTGTACCTACCTACCTTATTTCATATATCAAGTGTAAACACTACAGCGACATTAGTGCAATTAGCATCCATCTTTTATTATAATTGAGTAAAAAAATAATTACATTTTAGGGTTTTCCTTGCAAGGAAAACCCTAAAATGTAATGTAATGTAGGCATGCCTGACCCCCTAAACAATGCCATTGTATATTAATCATTTTTTGTAAATCAAACATATAGCTATACCTATATACAATATGTATATTAATAAATAAATTTAAAGCAACAAAGATATACAATATTATAATATTTTTAGGGTATTCATTTTGTCAATGTTATCTACTGAAAGGTGGGTACTATTTGCAATAAAACATTACTTTTCTTTTTTAATTAGATCCTTGTAAGTAGATGTATATGTTGGATTACATAAATTGTAAAATAGTCAATAAAATTGATTGATTTTATACGTGGAATACCCAGCAACATTTAAATTATTTGAATTTGAAACGACCGCAATTTAAACTAATATTTATAGCTCAGAAGCATGCCTGAACTAATTTAGACTCACGATTGGCGTTAGCCTTGTTGTCTCGTTCTATTACAATGCGATATCATAGTTGTCTCCTTCTCTCGTATTAGCATACGCGAGGCAGGCACGCCTACATCCAAGGAAATAAGCAGGTGTTGTGGCAACACTGTTGCGGAATTTTAAATAAATTATACTTCAGACGTTTTTCGAAATTCAATAATAAATGGTATTATTTTTCTTATAATAAATCGATTTAATCGAAATTTATATTCTAAAATAAACATACTTTAACACTATCGCCATCTTGTAGCCATCACAGTAACCAATAAAATAAATACAGATTCCTTCTTTAGGTTTGTTTTGGTTATAAAATTCCGAACTGTTTAAAGAACAAATCTGTGGTTATTTACGCAATATTTTGTTTATTCTTTTTCTATGAGTTTGTCTATTTTATGATTCTATTGTAAGTGGTTTGTTTATTCTGTGGGTTTAGTTAATTGAACTTGGTGATTTATGTGAATTTAGTCATTATGGATAATTACGGTGAGAAATTGTACCGATATTGTTTACCTTCACGTGGTTCTTGCTGAACAATGAAATATGAATTAGACAAAAATGAGGTTTATTTAAAATAAACGTCATTTTTACAATAAAATATATTTCATTGACAAAGTAAAGGATTCCTTCCCCACCACAGTCTAAGTTTTTTACTTAGTTTTAAGTATAGGTTGTGAACTGCGACGTCAGTTTTTTTAAGTTGGGTTTAAAAAATTTGTTTGCCTTTAAATGAGGGCGAAACCCTGCCTCTGCCTCACCAAAATGAAATGTCACGGGCCGCCACTGTAGATGTGTGAAATTATTTTTAATGTAGTCGTCATGGTTATGTTTCTTGCCTTTTTAGGGAGGTGTAAAGAGTTTTTTTTGTATTTTATAATCTTTACAAATATATTATTTGTTCTTAAGTGTTCGCCAAGTGGTTTCTTGATTTATCACAATCGCGAAAATCATTTTTTTTAAGTGAGTAGCCCTTACGCATCTCTAGAGGGTTTACGGAGTGGTTTTTATATTAAATTTTTTTGTTATTGTTATTGCAACTTTAAAAATTGGAAAAATATTTTTTTATTAATTATGCGGAAAATACAAAATCGAGTTACCTAAAATTTACAGGGTTTACGTATAAGTCTATGGACATCAAAAAAATTAAATATTTGGTAAAGAAAAAATTTGTTAATGAATTTATAAATAAATGCTTGTTTTTAAATGTTCTTTATCGGTAAAAAAACCTTTTTTTTGACTTTTTATAATAGTGATACATAATTATTACAGAAAATAATGCACACAATGCCACACTGTCACAATGTCCCGCCTGTCACAATTAAAAATTGTGAGTAAAAACCACAACTTATTAAATTAATATTTTAAAATATTTTTTTAATGTGCTTATAATCTTATTACAAGCATAATAAACAATATTTTAACAGTATATTATGTATCAAGTGATAAACGACATTTTATATAAACGAATTTAATTTGGGCACGAGCGAGCTTGCGAGCGAGTGCTTAAATTAATGAGTGTATACATTTATACATTTAGTATTATTTTACAAGAAAGGCACTTTATTTTAACGATTGTATGACATTTAACAACTGTCAACTAACTTAAAACTAACTTCAGCCCTTGACTAAAAACCTGTTGTTAACTTCAGCCCGTGACTAAAGCGCCGTAAAGCAACAACTTGTCAATGTGTATTTAAAAGGTCACTTAGTGTCATGGAAACATGTACGATAAAGGGCGTTTTAAAGGTGGGAGTAGAAAAAATAAATTTTATAACGTGTATTTTTTACTCACAATTTTTAATTGTGACGGGCGGGACAAAAATACCCGAGTATCGTGGAATGACCCATATCCTATACTTTTTTTTACTTTTTAACAAAGCCATTTAGAAAAGAAACTATTTTTTTGTATGTAAAGTAGATGTAATTTTGTTAATAAGTTTAAATAAATTCCAAACATTGTGGTAGAATAAAAAAGTTCAAATATTAAATTTTGAATACCTATATAAACTATGTTGAATATTAGGAATTTTTTTAAATTTTAAAAGAAGTAGGTAAATGTAAAAAAATAAAAATGCCTTTTTAATAAAACTAATAATATTGTAATTTTAATCCCGTGATAGAACTAAACATCAAGTAAAAAAGCAACACAGTTCATATTAAAATTATTTTTATTTATGGTATAAATAATTTTCCCACATATGATGTATTCAAAAAACATAAATTTGTCAATTTTATTGTGATTATAATCTTTATTATATGCCTAGTTAAGATTTAATTATCGACTCTTGTGGATTTATATGAATTAAATATCTTTAATAATGCATATTAATTAAAAGCAATTTAAAACTATTACCAACTTTTTTATATTATCTAAATGGTCCAAATTAGGTTTGATAATAAAACTTGTTTAGTTCTTTCTCATATAAATAATTAACGTGTTAAAATTAAATGTTATTTCTCCTAATTAAAACTGATATAGTATCACAAATTTAAATATAATACAAAGTATATTAATTTCCTAAAAGTTTTGTTATACACTCTTTATACAGGGTGTCCCAAAAGTCAACGATATCCTTTGAAGGACTGACAGGCCAACTCATGATCAGAAAAACTAAACATGACCTTAGTAAAAAATCGCTAGTTTTTGAGATAGTGTCATTTTTGTGATAACAAAAGTTTTTCTTAAATGGTTCCTGTACTACTTTGAAAAAAATTGTCGATCCTTGATAGATATTTAAACCATGACAAAACATCGTCTTTCTGAGAAAGCAACTTTTTCAGAAAATCTCAAATTCATAAGGTTCCACTAAAGTATTTGTTCTTTACCGAACTTTTACAGATGTTCTATTTTCAACCTAATAATTCATAAATTTTTTTAAAAAATTACCTTTTTTTAAACGAAAAATTTTGTTGGTTGGTCCTTATATATAAGGACCATAGTCCACTGAAAATGGTTTACAGACCAAAACTAGGATAATCTATTTAATAAAGAAACATAATCATTTATACTTAAATTTTTACATTTAAGTTTGTGTTGCTAAGGAAATTTATGCTGACAAAAAATCAGAATGTTGGAAAAAATCTAAAATTTCAGCACGGATTTAAAGCTCACAGAGCGATGGTCATGTTCCCTTAAAACTTGAGGAAGTTGCACCTTATAAGCAAATAACCCGAGGTCTTTATGCAAAACTTTTGACAAGATATTCGTCAAATAGAGCAAAATTGGGTGAAGACAACCAAGCTATCCGCGTTGGTCATTTAACTAAAAGTGTTTTCCATACCTACTCTCTAAAAGTGAAACAGTGAAATTTTCACTATTTCCGTCAGTGAGTTATTATTAGGGATGGGATATTTAGGTACTAAAAACTGAAAAATAGGTAACTAAAAAGGTACTAAAAAAAAGCATTTAAGGTTAAAAAAAAACAGCATTTTAGGTAAAAAAAAAACATTAAAAGTTTAAGTTTCGTTTATAATTTTGTTTAGCCGCATACCCAAACACAGAACATACCCACAATAAACTATTTCTATGCAATAAACTGTGTTTTACTGAGTGACACTCACTACACAGAAGTTCTATGACAGAACATAAGCTCACTAGTAGTGAGTCACTACGAAGAAGGTAACTGTAAAGAAAGTTACTGTTACAGTCTGTAAGAATAAGAAAAAATTCTATACCGTTGAGTTGCACGCCCTGGATAAAATATTGGCGCAAATTTTTAAAAGAACAAAAAAAATAAAATAAGTAAAAATACGTAAAAATAGGTACCTAACAAATATATGAAAATAAACTGACATATTAAAAAATATGTAACAAAAGTATAAAAAGGTAGTTTAAAGCAAAAACCTCCAAAAAAGGTAAAAAAAGGTGAAAAAAAAGTTAAAAAAATAATTAACAAAAGTATAAAAAAGGTAGTTAAAAGCAAAAACCTCCAAAAAAGGTAAAAAAGGTGAAAACAAGTAAGGTTCATATAAAAGAAAATCTTTTAAAACACATTTTGGCATTATTGGTTTTCAAATAGTTACATCGGTTAAAAAAAGGTAAAATAACTAAAATCCCATCCCTAGTTATTATTCACTGTAAAATTAGTGTTTTTCAATATAAATTAGTGAAATTTTAACTTCTTTAAATTAGTGTTTTTTATTATCACTACTTTTCCGGAACTCTCGACATAAAACAATATAAAAACATGTAAAAAATATGTGAACTTAAGGGGGCCCAGTAAATATTTTCATTTTAAATATTAAAACTAAAATTTTAATGTATTTTATGTAAAAAAACAACCATATTTGACATTTTTTGTCGTTAATTTTAATTAATAAATTGAAGGGCAACAAAGTAAACAAGTTTTAGTATTTTTTTATCCAAATTAAGCCCTTAAAATTAATCCATTGCATAATTTTGCTTTTTTCTCCCTTAAATTTATTAAATCAAGTATCAAATTGGATTATAGTATTATTGTGCTTAATCCTCATCATCGTAAATCTTTTGCTGCAAATTTCAGCAAATGACTCCTAGCAATGAATCCAACTTCTTTCCGCTATACCCATAGATATCTACCAATGCTCTAGATTTGCAGTTACTTGGTGAAATCGTTCTCCATATTCATCAGTTCGGCAAATTTATTAGGATAAAAAAAAGAAAATGTATTTTAAATGAGATATTAACGCTAATTCTCTGCAAAGAATTTTTTCAATGAATTGGCGCTAATTTTAGGCCCGATATGAACCAAGAACATTTTCAATGAAAGCTTTAACACTGCCATATGTGACAAGCTCGTCAACTTTGAGAGCATTTTTGAATGCTTGATCTTTTATTAAACGTCGTATATCAGGTCCATTTAATATTCCTGCAAAATTAAAGTAGTAGGTGTATCTTATAAAATTTTGAAATGAAATATTGCGTTGGTTTTTCTTGGGCGTATACGCCCTATAGAGGTACCGCAACAAAAACAAAACAAATTTACAACGACGACATAAATGTTCGTCTCCTTTCTATTTCTCTGTCACTTCCATTACCAATTCCATTTCCTGCTATTTTTTCATTTTTGGTTCTTTAAATCACTTTCAAGTAAAAATACAATTTAAAGTTTAAATTTTTAATGTCAATAATTATCTAATAGGTGCACTTTAGTGTCCTTCAACGATAAAGAAGATAAAGGCGCCTTTATACTTTATTTCGATATTAAATTTTTTTAAAACTATGAAGTCATTCCAAATAAAAACACCAAATGGGGTGCGCTGCTTGATTTTTTATTTTGATAAAAAAAATTGAGGATGATCTTTTAGGTATCAAATATGAAAATCCGTTGCAGTTTTAATTTTTGGATTCTTTACTTTTAATCGGCACCCTTTAGAAATTTGAAATCGTGTCAATTTCTTACTCTCTCTCCAGAACTTTTTTTCTGTGACAAATATTGAAATGATTTTAATTTTGTTTTACTGAACATGTTCAGTAAGTGTGTTTTCGATATAGATTATTATTATCCAATTAGTTAATCTCATAAAAGAATGGTAAACCACTAAAGATTCATGATAATTTGCCAATTTTTGTGATAATAATAATTATGAAATATTTTTGACAGTTCTGATAAATTTGTTAGTTATGATTTATTTTATGTAAAGTATAATAAGTGAAATTAATAAAGAGTTAATTTAAACGTATAAAAAATGCGTTAAGCAGTTTTTTGTCGGTTTCTTTCACAATTTAAACCAAGTTAGTCTTGTTCTATTATTTTGATCCCTTTAGTAAGGCACTGAATAGTTAAAAGTTATATAAGTATATGTATTTTAAATGTTAGTGTTGGAAAAAAATTTACACAATCTGTAAATACTTCTTTAAATTTTAGTTTTTAGGTAACTGGTTAAAATAAAACATTTTATAATAAAGGGGTTTATTTAGAATATTTTTTAGTTTTTGCTTATTTTTAACAATTTAAAACTTCTCAGAACTTGAATATTTTCTATGAGAATAAGGTA
This sequence comes from Brassicogethes aeneus, assembly GCA_921294245.1. NCBI lineage: Eukaryota > Metazoa > Arthropoda > Insecta > Coleoptera > Nitidulidae > Brassicogethes > Brassicogethes aeneus. The sequence goes on from OV121136.1 coordinate 160,742, forward strand.
CAAAATTATGATATGTTCATGCATTTTTAATTGCAATTAAATTCATGAATCTCGAACACTCATTATTACACTTGCAAACTTGCAAACTTTTTGAAATCACAATTTAAATACGCACAAATAATATTTATGAAATATTTTTGACAGTTTTGACATTTCTCTACCAAACATGAAAGCCAACTAAATTTTAAATTATAAATAAAACTAACAATATCGCTTCTTAACTGCATTAAAAAAATTATTATATTTTTTACATGGATAAAAATAACAAAACAAAAATAACTAGACTGAAAATATGAAGGTGGGGACTACATTTCCTGAAAGTTTAAGATTTTTATTTTTTCCTCAACATACACCGAAAAAAATATATTCGTTGAGTTAACATTTGCCTAAATGTCATTTTTGAAAATGTTGTTTCAACAAAAAACCTATTGGATTAATCTATATTTTGGTGTCAAAGCAATAGTCAGAGTTTGTCAAAGTTTATTTGTTCATTTGACAATTTAAAATATTGATCTTACATGAACTAATTGTTTGAATTAAAGTTTTTATCCTATTTTGATTTAATAGCTGGAATTGGTTAAATCAAATACTAAAATTGTTGGGATTACCTAAAAAAACTATTAGATTAACGTTTAGTTGCTGTTTAATCCACAACATTAAATTTGTTCATTTAACAAATTGTAAATGTTATTTTAAAATTTAAAATGTTAAATTTGCATTCATAAAGTTGCCTTAACACTCTAAGAATGTTAAATTAACAAAATTAGCAGATTGGAACAAATATCCTAATTTTGTTCATTTGACTGTTATTTGTTGTTCAATTAAACAATACAATTTGACATTTTTAGATGGTTAAGTAAACGTGCAAAAACCATTGCTTGTATTTAAAGTGCATAAAGAGTTGAATTAATATTTTTTTTGTTGTTTCAACAGCTTATTTTTTTCAGTGTAATGATTTCTGAGGGCAAAATTGGCTAATTTTGAAAATTATCAAGTTTCAATTATTTCTTTAATGAAGAAAATGATAGTCTAGAAACTTAAAATAATAGTTACTTTTCTATTGTATAAGTACTTGATACCTGAAAAAAAGCAACTTTCTGGATTTAGCAGAATGGACACAGGAGCCAGACAAAAATCACAAAAATTGGCAAATTATCATGAATTTTTAGTGGTTTACCATTCTTTTATGAGATGAACTAATTAGATAATAATAATTAATATTGAAAACATACTTACTAGGCAGTAAAATAAAATTACAATCATTTCAATAATTGCCACAGAAAAAAAGTTTTAGCCTCTTATAAGAGAGTAAGAAAATGACACGGTTTCATTCAATTTAATTCAATTCAATTCATTTTTGGTGTTTTCATTTGGATTGACTCAATACGAACTATCATAGTGTAATTATTATTGTGATAATATTAAAAATCAGTCAAATGGTATCTTACAATTACTTAAGTAAAGAGCTAAGAAACAATTAGCGAAGCTGATCATTACTCGTGCGAGATAACGCGTGATGGCTAACGGGTCCTCCACGCGAGTCTACAAAAAGTGAAGAAAAGTGAGAAAGTCAAGAGACGAGATCGTTTCGTCATAGTTCAGCGTGCGTCTCCGGTAATAGTTAGTGGCGCCAGCGCTCTTAAGCAGCTACATGCCGCCCGTAAAAGCTTCATAAATAAATCCGCTCTCACAATAAAAATCAAATAAAAAGAAGAATAACGAACAAAACAACAACGGCCGTATAGTCGGGACGCGCTATCAGCCGCGCATTGGTTCTCGAGAGATAAGCCACGCCTCCGCGCACTGCTCCGTTGCTATTAGCAACGTCACTCGCAATCGAATGGGACGCTTTTGAATCCTGGAAAAGGATGTGGAGAATTCCACCTAGACCTTAGAGTTCATAAAATGGTTATCTGAATAGAAAAAAACATGTTGTAATGAAAACATTATTTTCTATTATTTCTTTGGGTGAATCTCACGAAATGTCCCCCGTGATATTTAATAAAACTAAATGAGTTTGACCTACACTTTTATTGTGTTTTCATCTTTTATAATTAAGTAAATATTACAGCTCAGGTTCCAGATTTTTAACCGCAATTAATTATTTTTTACAATGTTTTAAAAGTCTAAAACCTATCCTCCATGACTGTTACTCTTTCTAGGTTAACCTATATGTTTTCAAATATCTGAGGTACAAAAAGCATACTAAAAATATCAGTTCCCTAAGTAAATTAAACACATCCAAAGCAATCGAATCAAATATAAAATATTCTTAAAAATTAAAAGAAATAATTTTTATTACCATTTATGTGGGTGTTAAAAAAATTGATTCTATACTCCGTGAATCTGTTTTTGCTTTAAATTTTATGCAACGGATGGGGCTTTAATCATTTTAAATAAGCAACGACATTATAGATGCATGTGATTCCTGAAGGTCAGTTAGAATTTTTATGCAGATGAGAGTGTTGCTGTTTTATAATTCAAAAGTTTAAGTTCATTAATTTGCTATTTAAAAACCTATCCACCGTGAAGTGTTATATCTCAGTAAGTAGTTTTTTTATAAATATTTTATGTATGTACAATTGTATTTTTAAAAAATATTAAGGTGTCAAAAGATATACAGTGCTTGCAATATCAACTCCGACCGCACTGGAAAGGACGGCTGTTCAATACCCGCGTGAAAAGAACAAGGATAGAACGCCAAATAGAATTTGATTGGCCAGCCGGCAGGCTACGACAACGCATACCCATCGCGCACCTCGCAGCGTGGTTGACACGAGGATATCAGAACGAGAACTGCAGTGGTGCGAGCAAGAGGTAGTAATTTTAGTGAAAAAGATTATTTAATTAAAAAATGTACACGTTAGAACAAAAAGTTCAGATTTTAATCTGGCATTTTGCTGGTAATTCTGAACGAGAAATTCAAAGATTATTTGCGGGAATGTTCGAGGCCAGACCAAACAGAGAAACAATTCGACGAACCGTTAATAATTTTTGAGTTTATTTATTTTTATTATTTATTTTTAGAGTTTTATTTTTATTTAGAGTTTTATTTTTATTTATACCTAGTTATTTTTATTCAGAATTATTTTTTATTTGAGAAATCTTTTTTATTAAGAATACTATTTTTGTTGTTGCCCTAGTTCTCAAGGAAAAAATCAAAAAATTTTATTTTTAGGATTCGGGTACCTATAAAATATTTAAAAAGAAAATTAAAATGTGCATCTACACTCTTACGCAGTTTGCTTGACACTAAATCATTTAGTCTAAATGCAGCCAGACTGAGAGTTGACCTCGCTTACAATTCGCACGCATCCGGCAGCCGGCTCTGGCCAATCAAATTCTATTTGGCGTTCTATCCTTGTTCTTTTCACGCGGGTATTGAACAGCCGTCCTTTCCAGTGTGGTCGGACTTGGATTTGCAAGCACTGTATATAAAATTTACAAAGGGATGTTTAAAAAAACATACGAAATCCTCACCTCCGTGAAGCTATCTTCCGTGAAGCTCTAATATTCAAAATGTATGATTTCTTAAAATTCTTGCATTAGTGCCGAACCACTTATATTATGTTATTACTAGACCTGGTGGCTTCCCAAAAACCCCATTCTAGACTAACAGTGAAACAACCAAAAATAAAAAATAAACATTTTCACTTGGGGGGACATCTCAATATATTCACCCATATATCAAAAAGTTATGGTGATTTACCAAATTTTTATTTTTTATAGAAAATACACGTAAACTACCTATATGTTAACTTCAGCTGCTAAAGTATATTCAAATTCAAGCTGGAATAAATGTAAACCCAATCTTCCGAATCGACCAATAAGAACTCACAATCCGAGTCACACCATCAGAATCGACCAATAAGAACGAGTTATCATGCGTCTGGGCGTTTTTGTTTAGTCCAGCTTGGATTTGAATAAACTTTAGGTGCCTTGTTTATATACCAACCCCTCTTAGATGACTGATCCAGAAACAATTCTGGGATGAGGTTTAATTTTTACCTAAAATCTACATAATATGTATACTTCTATGGGTATTTTTTTAAATGGTTCAATTAGAGAAAAGTTGCGTTATTACAAGCCTATTAACATGAAACTTATAAATGAAAAAAACAGCGGTTCTCAAAATTTTTTTTTTTAAGTGTTAATTATTTTTAAAATATTGTATTATTTTTTCCATTTGTTTTATCCACGGTCTTATATACATACATATTATGTATGTATATAAGACCGTGGATAAAACAAATGGAAAAAATAATACAATATTTTAAAAATAATTTATATATGAAGCCAAATTTTGCCTTTTCCGTATAAAATATAAATTAATGCATAAATAACTACACAGGCTGTATAGAAAATACTTAAAACATATTTTAAGCCGGCCGGCCGCGGCCATAGACTATGTATTTCATACATGTACACCTCAAAATGTAAGTTTTTTATTGGTATTTTAATTATTTATTAAATTATTTTGGAGCTAATTTTAGGCCCGATATGAACCAAGAACATTTTCAATGACAGCTTTAACACTGCCATATGCGACAAGCTCGTCAACTTTGAGACCATTTTTGAATGCTTGATCTTTCATTAAACTTCGTATATCAGGTCCATTTAATATTCCTGCAAAATTAAAGTAGTAGATATATGTCATAAAATTTTGTAATGAAATATTGCGTTGGTTTTTCTTGGGCGTAAAGGTACCGCAACAAAAACCAAACAAATTTACAACAACATTAAGGTTCGTCTCCTTTCTCTTTCTCTGCCACTTTCATTTCCTGCTCTTTTTTCATTTTTGGTTCTTAAAATAACTTTAAAGTAAAAATACAATTTAAAGTTTAAATTTTAAATGTCAAAAATTAACGATAAAGTAGATAGGCGCCTTTATACTTCAATTCGATATTAAATTTTGATAACACTTAATAAATAAGATTAGAGATTTGGGTACTAATTAGTACATTAATGTGAATAAAAAAATATCAAATAATAGTCGAAGAGTAATGTTTATACCGAAAGCCATTTACTTTGTTGCCTTTTCAATTTAATTAGTAGGTAATTAAAAAACGAAACAAAAATTTCAAAAAATGATACTTTTTAACCAAAAAAACATTATAATTTTAGTTTTGGTATTTAATACTACTATAGTATACAGCTATAATGAAACAAAAAATTTTCCATTTGACATTTATCTACCGATGACTTTGTATGGAGTGACTCCATTGTATATTTTTGACAAAAAACGTAAAAAATATACTAAACATCCAAATTAGATTTAAGGCAAAATAATTTAATAAATAATCAAAATATTAACAATAAACTTTCATTTTGAGATAATTGAGCATTTTATTACGCAATTATTTCGAATCCTAGACGTCCTGGAGCAAACAAGTGGCATTTTTCAAAACAGCAGCCCAAAATTAGGTAATATTATAGTGTTATTATATTTAAATTTACTATCCCTTGATGTATAGAAAAATATTTTAAAATTGATGACCCAAAAAAATATCCCAGTGCTTTCGCCATTTTTAACAATATTATTAGGAAAGTCTTTAGCACAGTGGTCCTCGACTAGCCATGGGTTGTATGAAAATGGCGCCAAAAAATGAGTTCGGCTTTTGATAGGTATATCTATAAGCATTGCAAAAATTCATCAAGTAAAACCGTAGCTGATTATTAACTTATTTTATGAATGTAACAATTTCGCATTTTTATATAGCCTTTAGATTCCTACAATTTTAAAAAAGTACTTTTTATTTTTACAGTGAAAAAAGGTTATTGACCAAAATAAATTCACATATACTCAATATTTGTTACAAATGTCTAGAGGAGAACTCAACAACAGCTTTCTTTAACTGGATTTGATAGCAAGGATCTTGTAAGGGATTTATTTTATATCGGTTCCAGTACTTGACAAACTCTCTATAAATAGATTCTCCTGCTTGCTCTGACCATAAACCAAGTCCACCTTCTTGAAGAAACTGCAAAGATTGAGTAATATGTTTCAAAATGACGTGCAATTTAAGCTATCTAAAAATGAATTAGTCAAAAATGACTAATTTAATAGTTATTGGTTTTTTCACTTGTACCATGAAATACCATGGTATCCCAAAATTCCCCTGAATCCGAAAATGTCTTCAAAAATTAAAAAAGTAGAACAGTTTTTGAGATATAGTCAATTTTCCATTTAATATAAAATTGACTACATCTCAAAAACTGCTACACTTTCATAATTTTTGACGGTATTTTCGGATTTAGGGGACAATTTTACATGATAATTGGCTTTTAAATTTTGGGATACCATGGCGACAAGTATTGCAACTTGGGATTCTGTAATTAAAAATTTTGACGATTTTGTATTACCCATAATAATTTTCTGCCCACATGCTGTTATGCTCATGGTTGCTTACAATTTCAATAGGGTTCATTTTATCATAAAAGTAACAATAAAACCGACAAAAATTATTAGATTTGTGTTTTAAGGCAAACAGTAACTGACAACCCTAGACCAAACCTAGGCTGACAACTGACAAGTTAATCAAATATTTCAGTGCCAACTTATCAATGAACCTATATGTAAACTTTTGTGACCTCCAATTATGTGCCAATTCTTTAAATTAAATTAAAAATATGGTCAAATGTAAACATAAATAAAAGTATCACAAAAACATATTTTTATGATCAGCTATGATTTGACTTGCAGCGTTTTTGTAACCTTGATATACATGCCTACTAATATCTGAACCTATTTTTTGGCGCCATTTTCATAAAACCCATGGCTAGTCGAGGACCACTGTGTTAGGTAGATGTAGCCATTAGAGTGGAAAATTCTTTGTGCAAAAATTTCGATACTAATTACCTTGAAGAATATAAACAAATATTGAAAATATTCCCCAACACAAAAACAAAACACAAAGTACTTTTCGCCAACAATGTTGGCTTCTTCAGAAGCGAAGTGTAACTAAATCTAAATGCTTAATCTACCATATTTATACTACAAAATTTCTGGTAAAAAACAACTACTAGAAACTAGAAATGGTATTCCTGACCACATACAATTTGGTAAATTTTACCCTTTTTAATTGGTTAATAATCTACACGTACTATTCGTACAAAAAACAGTGTACAAATTATCAAATATTAATACACTTATAAAATCAACACGCACTATTGGTAAAAGAAATCAATTTAAGAGTAAAAAATGCTCAATTTGGTGTAATTTACTACACAGGTAGGTGTTAAAAATGGTGGGCATAAAATTAAAAAAAAATTATTAACACTACAGTAACTTAGGTGTAAGCATTCTTATAGCCAAGAAGTATTAATAATTTTTTATAATTGAATGAAAAGTAGTAATATTTTAAGCTTTTTCCAGTTTGTGCAAAACCATACTGCAAACCAGACCACTGAATTTTAGTTTAAAAACTATGGTCTTAAAATAAAATAGCATGCATAGGTACACTACCATCTACTGCACTCGGAATACTGATCGCGCCCTTGCCGTTAGCAAATGGTGATGACTACTTGACTTACCACATTTTGTGTAGCTTTCAACACATAATAGTTTCAAATGTACACCGAGTCGAGTTTATCTTTAAATTAACACTAGATTGACACGGTGCTGGGTTAAATGAATTTAAATTAACACGAATGAATTTTACCACAATTTAAAATAAACACTTCATATTTTTGACCAAGTGTATAAATTAACACCAAATGATTTTAGGTACCACTCCATTTGGCTTATCTTTCTGAACAACAAAAATTAACAATCAATAGCTCTTCTTTGTAACTTATGTATAAAAAAGGTTGAACATTTCAATGCAACTTTATAGTAAAAAAAAAACCATTTTCGTCTGTTATCGAGTTTATATACATATAAGTCTATAAGATCAATAAGATATAAAATGTCATACGACAATAAATTACACAAATCAACAGAGACTATTTTTAAATAAGCCGCTGTTGTAAATAACAATTTATTATTATTATAAAATTGACTACCAACTAAATCAAATATTTGGCATAATAAAAAAATATAACTCTACTAAGATAAGTTATTTTTGTTAAAACTTGAAAAGACAACTTCCCCAATTTTAATAGATAACAACTTTTGTTTTCCTATGGCAGCCATATTGGAATTTTACATGGTTAGATAGAAAAAAAAATAAAGGAACCCAATTATGCATCAAACTACATAAGTTATGGAGGCCATTATAAAAAGAAACGATGGTGATGTGTTCCAAAACATAGTAGCGAAGAAAAAATATAGATTAATGTGTAATATTTTGGAATAAAAATTCGGAATCAAAACATTAAAAAACTTGGTCTAATGCTTGTTAATATTTTGTGTTTCTCCCTCGGGCTTGAATAAAAACACCAATTCGTCTAGGCATACTTTGAATAAGATTATTAATGATGTTTTGATCAAGATTTTACCATTCTTCTTGGAGCGCATAACAAAGTCTGGACAAAAATGTCGAGCTTTAAGTCGTCTCTCTAATTGATCCCATACTTGATCTATCGGATTCATGTCTAGGCTCATAGCCGGCCATACTGAACGCTCAATTTCGACTTTCTCCAAATAGCCTACGCCTCATGTGGCCTTCCAGTATCCTGCATTAACAAGAAATTTGGACCAATATAGGAGGCAAACGCAACAGCATAGAATTAAAAGGTATGTTTTTCCTTCTAAGGAAATCCCAGCCCAACCATTAGTCCCAAAAATTATCTTGCTGCACTACACAGTAGAAAATATACTAACAACGTTATTCTAGCTACCCAAACAGGTCTCCTTAACTTCAAACCATTTTCATCCAAGCGTCGTCTAACTGTTTGAGCACGTACAACTCATTGTAATGTTTTTTTGAAAATAAAATTTTGTATGTCATTGGGCTGAGAATGTCTTGTTGTCGTCGCTAAATTGTAGTCTTTGAGCTTAGTACAAAAAGACTCACTTCTCAGCCTTATAACATAAATAACATTTTGATTAATAATTTAAAAGCTAATAGTTTATATAATAAAGTATTAGCTTTTAAATTATTATTTAAAAATATACAGTCATTCAACAGATTAAAATTTAGTCGACAGTGAATAAGAATTTGTGGTAATTAATAGTTGTAAATTCATTGCGGTATAGGGTAAATTAATTACCACATCACAGACCCAAGTATATATCATAAGCAAATTTACTACTTGACATCTAGCTTTGCTAGGTACTATTGCGGCCGATAAAAAGTAATCGACTAATTTTCCCGTTGTAAATATGGTTGTCACCAGTGGCATTTCAAAAATAATTTTATAAAATTAAGTAACGTCATCTTAAACTAAGTAAAGTCATTATTTAATTATGCCTTACCATACTTTAAGTGAAGCAGAGAAAGGCTATATTATCGCCAAAATTGGAGGATGGTCTCAACAACAAATAGCAGATGAAATATACTGCGGCAAAAGCGCTATTCAAAAATTAAACAAAAAGTGGGTGGAAACTGGTGACCTGAATAGGGTAATGGGTTCTGGGCGTCCAAGAAAGACAACTCCAGTAAACGACAATGAGTTGGTTGAATATGTGAGGCAAAACCCATTTTCTAACTCCATATAAGCCAAAGAGGAAACCAACTTCCCAGCATCTGTTAGGACGGCAAGAAAACGGTTGCGAGAACAAGGTTTATTTAACTGCGTGAGTGCTAAAAAGCCTCGCTTGACGGATGTTAAAGAGGCAAGAGTGGAGTTTGCAAATAATTTTTTAAATCGAAATGCTGAATATTGGGAGCGAGTAGTCTTTTCAGATGAAAAAATATTTCAATCCTGCTATAATGGGCAACTGCGAGTTTATCGTCCCAGAAACCATAAGTTTAATGAAGAATACATCCACAAAACTGACAACAGCGGAAGATTTTCTGTCCACGTGTGGGCGTGGATATCATCTTCAGGGGCTGGTATAATTCATATTGTAGAAGGCCGATTAACTGGGAACCGATACGTGGAAATTTTAAACGATGTAATGCTACCGTCAGTGCAAGAAAGATTTGATAATGATTTTGTGTTTCAACACGTAACACTTTATGATTTATCTTTCCTAATCAAAAAAATATTTTTTTTTTCATTTTAAGGATAACTCGCCAGTTCACACTGCTCATGTGGTTCATATTTGGCTAGAAGAAAATAGCATTACAACTCTTCCTTGGCCCGTCAAGAAGCCCCGATTTAAACCCAATAGAAAATATTTGGGGATATCTCGTAAAAAAATATATATAAATATGAATTTAGACCAAGAAATAGAGAAGACCTTATTAATGCAATTCAAAATGAGTGGAACAATTTGGAAGAAAATTACGATATGCAAAATTTAATTAGTTCCATGCCTAGGAGATTACAAAATGTTATAGTTCTACCAAGTATTAATTATTTTTTTAAATGGAGTTTTTATAGCATAACAAATGTGTAAGATTATGTAAGATAATGCCCGAGGGAGGGCTGAATGAAAAAATTGCCAGGGCCGGTTTTTCTGAGCCCATCCAACCCTGGTTGGCTCATCTTTTATAAATGTTATAGTCGTCGAATACTATTTCTTTTTAAGTTTAAATTTATTTATTTTGGTCGCCCAATAAATAATTTGTTTTTTTTTTGTTTGTATTACGAATAAACATGCTTTATATAATTTAAGTTTTTTTTATTAAAAAATTAAAAATAAATAATAATAAATAAATAATTTGTTCTTTTTGTTTGTATTACGAATAAACATGCTTTATATAATTTAAGTTTTTTTTATTAAAAAATTAAATATGGCATACACCTATGATTTCTTGTCAAAATAATTTAATTGACATGACTGACGTAAAAAACCTACTTACAATAGCCAATATTTAAGAAAAACATGCAACTTGATAAAGAATCGATTACTTTTTATCGGCCGCAATAGTACGCATTTGATTTTCTTGGTATGGAAGTTTAAAAGGGAGAACGAAAACTGGTAGGGTTTTATTTTATTTTTATTTAGGTGTGGAATTTTTTTACATCCATCTATTTTTTATCAAATTATAAACATTTGGGCAAAGGAAGGGTATTTCAAACTTGTTACAGAATAAACTATTCTTTAAATATCGCTGTTCAAATTCATAAAATCAATCAAAATTCTACACGTGATCTACGAGAACCAAGTGCAAAAAGGATGTAATTTGCGTGTGGCACCTTCACCTGGATTAAGTCTCAGAGTGCTCTACCTGTGAAAAACGGTGTGACTGAATACATCGAACAACTTTTCCTGGATTACTAACACAGAAACAACGCGTGCTAATAGTGGGCGGTCGAAGTTAAGGAATAACTTCCTGCCTATGTATCATGCACCTCTTCAGTTCAAGTCCAACTCTGCATAAGGTAAATTTTCACCAAAAGTACTTCATTTTTTTGACAAAATCTGGCAACCCTACTCATATATGGGTCATTCTTACAATAGGGAAAATTTTATGTCCCTGACTTGCCATGCTCAGTCAAGTGCATGTTCACCATTTTTTATTTTATATTTATTTAGGGGTTTATTGACCCTATTCATACACCTATTAACTTAATAATAAAACAAAACCAATTCGATACATTTTCCCTTTAATTACATAAATTGTCATTAGCGTGGATGTCCCTGGATATCCTTTCACCAGAATATTTTTTTTTTTGCAAATTAAGAAAGTGTCCATAAATACTCTAGCAATAGTATATTATAGACAACACTTTTTAAGATATGTTAAGCGGGATTGAGACAAAAAAATAAAATTGAATTGAAAAAAAAACATTTCTTAAATGTGTCCCTGAGTTTGACATCATTAGCGTGGATTATAATGATACGTATTTAAAATTCCCGCCTACTTTAAATTTTCCAGTTAGCGACCGTTATTATAAACATTTTGGTATACGCTATTTACTTGATTTGGCGCCAAACGCAAACAGTTGCACAGTGAACTATGAAGTATGAAGTTGTTATGTGTTTCATGGGCGTATGTTTATAGTGCATCATTGGAGTGCTAGTGACAATTTTGTTTATCTAAAAGCTATTAGAAAAATATTGACAATAATTAATGAGCAGTGACAACTACAAAAGGTATGCATAATTTAAATTAAATTCATTAATCCATTTGCTGTCCAAAGAACCTTAACCTTAAGTTAGTCATTGGCGTGGATATTTACTTGCATCATTGGCGTGGACTTTTTTGTCCACGCTAATGACGGACTATCCACGCCAATGATATTTTGTACGAATAATGATAATAAGATATTTTTATCTAAAATCGGCAGTAAAGTAGTCAACAATCGACAGTAAAGTAAAAGAAAACGGCAGTAAAGTAGAACTTTAGTACCGATTTAATACGAGCATTGTATGCAAACCATTACTGCTCCTTAGCAGCAACTAAATAATATTTTAAAAAAAGCACCATCGCGGAGATCAATTGGAACCTTTCATAAAATGTTAAAAAAAATAATAATAAGTTAATTTTATTAATTAAATTAAAAAATCGCCACGGCGGGCAAATATATCATAACCCAAAGATAATATATAATATAATAATATAATAATATAATAATATAATAATATAATAATATAATAATATAATAATATAATAATATAATAATATAATAATATAATAAATAATATAATAATATATAATATAATATAAGATAATATATTATCTTTGTCATAACCATCGCAACAAACAGTATACGCATACGTGTCCATGGACACTACATTCAAATGACATTCGATTCAAATTTTAATGCAGAAGGTGTCTACTGTTTAAAAAGGTAAATAATTTATAATTATTAAATGCGATTTCGGATAAAATTTAATATCGTTACCCTAATTCGCAAAAGACGTAAGTCTACTTTTGAAAAACCAGGTTTTAGTGCCATCTTCTGTTCATGAACCTGCAGGTTTAATATCTACATAAACCGGCAAGTAGCATTACATTTACAATGGGTAGCTGCAATTTACATAGACATGGTATCCAGGTATGTCTTTTTTTATTAATATCGAGCACTGAGGTAAATTATTTTTCGGAATAATTGAGGATATAAATGGAGAAAACATAACTAAAGGGTGTATCAATAAGAGCGCAAGATTTCAAAGTTTAATAAAACATGGTTTTAAGTATTAAAGCATTTAAATATTTATTGATTTATAAAGTACACATTTGGAAATTATGTATAAAATAACACATCTGGTAAATGGCCACCTCGGCTTAACTGGCACATGCGTATTCTTTTGGCAAAATTTGCAATAACATTATTGAATACATGTGGCGGTATTTCGTTGATAGAGCGTCTAATTTCTGCTTTTAAGGCTTCGATGGTGGCGGGCTTGTTGGCATAAACTTGTGACTTCAAATAACCCCACAGCCAAAAGTCCAAGGGTGTTAAATAGTGGTGAAAATGGGCCTCATCACTGAAAATGATTTTGTCCGCAAAATCGGCATTCACTTCTTGCTGCTCAAGGATCCAATTTGTGAACTCTCTTCGCTGTTTTTGCTGGAGTTGTTGAGTCAATTGGACTTTGTAGGCATGAAGATGCAAATCTTTAGTAAGAATTCGCTGAAAAGTGGCTTTTTTAATGTCCAATTCTTGTGCACGATGGCGAATCGACGTCTCTGGACTCTCGGCCACACTCTCACGAACTGCTGCGATATTTTGTCCTGAACGACCTCTACGAGCTCGTGTCGTGTGTTTCACATCACTAACCGAAGCAGTGCTTTCGAATTTTTTGATTATTATTTTCAAAGTAGATGAATTATTATGAACATTATTTTAAAAAAATATTGGACGCCCTTTACGAATCGTGGAAATCAAACTTTCATCATTTTGATAATAGTGTTTAACAATCGGGACGGGTTTTTCTATCGTGTAATGCTCCATATTTACTAACTCCCATCTGTCTTCTATCAATCTGTTATATCATTAATGATTTGACATCATAGTTGCCAAACTGAGGCGAAATTCAAATCTTGCGCTCTTATTGATACACCCTTTATTACCTTTATGGCAAGAAGTGGTAAATATTTTTATTGGCCTGGATCAACTGATCGACAAATCTTTACAGAAGCTGGTATATTATGTAAACTTGATTTGCCACCACAGCCAATTTCAAATAGATTTTTTAAAGTACCAAACTCCGAGGAAATTGATAAAATATGCTTAATTCATAAATTTTTTTTGTAACCAATGTTTACTTATAAATAAATATTAAAAATATATTTTGTATCATTATTCAATGAAAACTGTCATTACCCTGCCTCTTAGTCATTGGCGTGGATATGGATTTTTGAAAAAGCCCCAAAATTAAAAATTGAGCTCAACAGACTCATCATTTCATAAACTTTATTCATTTCTTATAAAACAGTAGTTTTTCAAAATTTTCTGTAACTGTTTTTTTTTTAAATTTCTTATACTCAAGATTGCTCCTATTATAAGAATATCCTATATACTCATAACGCGTTTAGAATGTCTCCGTAACATAGTGTCGAGGGCCTGGTTCTCAGGGCCAGTTGTACAAATAGCACATAAACTGAAGACAGAAAACGTCAGTTCAGTATGAACTGACGTTCAAGTGTCAATTTTAGATCATATTTTGTCTAGGGTGTCAAAGTGTTGTGCAATGCTCCAAACACTATAGTCCCACCACGTGACTCTGATAGAAATAATTAAGGTTAATTTTCTGTCAGTGTCAAGCTAACTTCTTCTTATTTACTAAAAATAATACAATATGGATGAATCTCACGAAATGTCCCCCGATGGTATTACCTGTGATATTTAATAAAACTAAATGACTTTGACGTACACTTTTATTGTGTTTTCATCTTTCATAATCAAGTAAATATTACAGCTCAGGTTCCAGATTTTTAACCGTAATTAATTATTTTTTACAATGTTTTAAAAGTCTAAAACCTATCCTCCGTGACTGTTACTCTTTCTAGGTTAACCTATATGTTTTCAAATATCTGAGGTAGTAAAAGCATACTAAAAATATCAGCTCACTAAGTAAATTAAAAACAAAATATAAAATATTATTAAAAATTAAAAGAAATAATGTTTATAAGCATTTATGTAGTTGTTACAAAAATTGATTCTATCCTCCGTGAATCTGTTTTTGCTTTAAATTTTATGCAACGGATGGCGCTTTAATCATTTTAAATAACCAAAAACCTCTGTTTATGACATTATAGATGCATGTGATTCCTAAAGGTCAGTTAGAATTTATATGCAGAGTGTTGCTGTTTTATAATTCAAAAGTTTAAGTTCATTAATTTGCTATTTAAAAACCTATCCACCGTGAAGTGTAATACCTCAGTAAGTAGATTTTTTTTATAAACATTTTATGTAGGTACAATTGTATTTTTTTTAATATTAAGGTGTCAAAAGATACAATAAATTATTTCAAATATACACAGGGATGTTTAAAAAAAAACATTCGAAATCCTAACCTCCGTGAAGCTCTAATATTCAAAATGTATGATATCTTAAAATTCTTGCATTAGTGCAGAGTCACTTATGTTATGTTATTACTAGACGTGGTGGCTTTTCAAAAACCCCATTCTAGACTAACAGTGAAACAACCAAAAATAAAAAATAATCATTTTCACTTGGGGGACATCTCAATATATTCACCCATATATATTATTTTAATACATATTTTATATTTTGTCATGGATTTTCTTTCCGTTAATAAAATTTATTATTATTATTATTATTATTATTATTATTATTATTATTATTATTATTATTATTATTATTATTATTATTATTATTATTATTATTATTATTATTATTATTATTATTATTATTATTATTATTATTATTATTATTATTATTATTATTATTATTATTATTATTATTATTATATGTATTATTTGTTTTCGTTATAAATATGAAAATATTAAAAAAAGAAAAAAGCAGAAAGTTGCAGACCAAGCATTTTAACAGGTGGGGGTCCAGGAAAGATTTTTCAGTATCTATTCAAATCTAGAAAATGCAATCATCAACATTGCTGGAACCCAATTATATGTAATACATGTAATTGAAACCGAGTTAAATTTTGATGATGATTGTGACGGTAAGTTATAGATAATGTCGAATGTTGCTTTAAATACAACACAGGTAAAAAAATATATACTAATTAGTAAAACAATATAATATATTATATATACATATATACATAAATATATATATATATATATATATATATATGCAAAACGGCTAATACACATCCGAAATAGATACTTTTGTGAAGAAAGCGGCTCCGAAATCGGAGCCGCATTCGAAAAATCGGAGGCCAAATGGTAAGCACGTGTATCTCTTTACTATGGGTAGTCAAGGTCATTTTAGGACGTGTGGCAAATTTTAGCCTGGAGGTCAATTCCACTTGGATACACCTACAGTTACACAATCGGGTTCACCGTTCTTCCGATGAGGGCGCCACTGTTATATACAGATGTATATAAAAATAAGTATACCAGTTGATATACCTCAGAATATTTTCTAATCAACTAGTCTCCGAAATTTGGCAACAGTGTACGGAGGCCATTTAATGCCACGAGTATGTATTTCTGTAAATGTACTTTATTCAGAGAAATCTTATATTTTTAATACGTTAATGAAATAATGATATAGGAATATGGTATAACTGGACTCCTGAATAAAGGTATTATTAAGAATAATAGACGTATCTATGGGTATACAAATACAAAGTGTAAGTCATAGAAAAAGTGTAAGTGTGGTCATCAATGTAATGTAGACATGAATTAAATATTTAATAACATATGGTAAAAAGTAATCTACTAATTGCAGGTTAATTATAATTTTGTTTTTCAGGCTTAGCGCGGTTGATTAGTACTGTCGTTTTTAGGAAAATAATATAAATAGTATTTTAAAAGAAAGAATTGAACCTTCACCTCGCCAGACTTTTCATTTTGAGTGCGTTCCACTTTTGAATAATACCAGTGGATTTAAAGAAACTAAGAAAATTGAATGTTTAGTTAATTTTAACATTAGTTATTATAGTTATATAGTTTATTATAAGGCATTAAAATGAATACCTGTAGAAATATTTTATTATACAATTTTTATAATAAACGGTTTATTAGATACTAACAAATTTTAGCAGATTTGGTGTTCATAAACACTATACAGAAGTTTTTAAAATATAGGTTAGGTATAGGTATTTATAATAATAAATTAAACTGAATTTGACAAACATTAAGTGTACATATAAAATAAATAAAAATTATACTAAACTATTATTTTTTTTAATAAATAAAACATATATAAATAATGACTGCGTTTATTTATAAAATAATTATTAAAAATTATAATTAAAACACACATTTATAAAAAAAAGACTAATACTAAAATTAAAGAGCAGCTAGGTAAAAATAGTACCCATTAATAATGAGATAATGCCGCGTCTGTACTAACAAAACAAAATTATAAAAAATACATATTTTTTTAATATGGATTCTATAAAATGTCTTTATTAGGCTCCGCAAAACTAAGCTTAGAATTTATTTTTAAAGCGATTACAATTTCCAATCCCTGCTGAAAATGACGGATGATTGCGGGTTTCTTCGTCAAAACCGGATAAAATCAGATGATTGCGGGTATAAATTCTTCGTCGAAGCCGGATAAAAGCGGGTAAAAATATCATCTGATAACATCTGCTTTTGTCCGCATCGCTATATCCGCGAACACCCGGTTGGTTGTGTTTTATGTCCGGTTAGTGCACCTCCGCAATCATCTGTTTTTAACCGTCTTCACTGTGTTTCGATTATATCTGAATTTGTCCGGAATCATCTGCAAACGTCTGCTTACGTCTGGGTTTATCCGCGAGCATATGCTTTTACCCGCAAACGTCTGCCTACTCCAATTTCACCCGCCAACATATGCGAACATCTGCAATTACCCGCGAACAACTGTTTTTATCCGCAAACATCTGCAATCACCCGCGAACATCTGCAATCACCCGCGAACAACTGCTTTTATCCGCGAACATCTGCAATCACACGCGAACATCTGCTTTTACCCGCGAACGTCTCCTTTCATACGGTTTCACCCGCAAACATGCTTTTATCTGCGAACGCCTGATATTATCCGCAAACATCTGCTTTTATCGGCAAACATCTGCTTTTATCCGCAAACATCTGATTTTATAGGCAAACATCTGCTTTTATTCGAAAACATCTGCTTTTATCTGCAAACATCTGATTTTATACGCAAACATCTGCTTTTATCCGCAAATATCTGCTTTTATCCGCAAACATCTGCATTTATCCGCAAATATCGAAACTCGATCCTTTTTGATCACGAAAACAGGAGACAAAACCCTTATCAAAAATGATCAAAAAGGATCGAGATTTAAACTCGATCCATTTTCGATCAGTTTTTTTCAGCAGGGTTATTCCAATAATTCCTTTTAGAGTTATAAAGTTGTGTGCCGTGAACGGCTAACAACCAGTTAGTTAAAGCTCAGTAAAATTTGACAAAGCAGGTAAACTAAACTAAAGTATACACGAGAAAAAGGAAAACAAAAAGCGCTAATGAAACCAGACGTTTGCGTACGAAACAGGACCGAAATGGACAAAGGAAATGCAGGCAAACCGAACGCGGATGAAAGCAGAGGTTTGCAATTAAAAGCAGATGTTTGCAGATGTTCGCGGATAAAAGCAGATATTTGCGGATAAATGCAGATGTTTGCGGATAAAATCAGATGTTTGCGATTAAAATCAGATGTTTGCTATTAAAATCAGATGTTTGCGGATAAAATCAGATGTTTGCGGATAAAAGCAGATGTTTGCGGATAAAAGCAGATGTTTGCGATTAAAATCAGATGTTTGCGGATAAAAGTAGATGTTTGTCGATAAAAGAAGATGTTTGCGGGTAAAATCAGATGTTTGCGGATAAAAGCATATGTTTGCGGATAAAATCAGATGTTTGCGGATAAAAGCAGATGTTTGCAGATTAAAATAGATGTTTGCGGATAAAAGCAGATGTTTGGAGATTAAAACAGATGTTTGCGGATAAAAGCAGATGTTTTCAGATAGAATCAGATGTTTGCGGATTAAAACAGATGTTTGCGGATTAAAGGAGGCGTTCGCGGATAAATGCAGATGTTTGCGGATAAAAGCAGAAGTTTGCGGATTAAAGCAGACGTTCACAGATAAAAGCAGATCTTCGCGGATAAAAGCAGATGCTTGCAGGTGAAATCGGATGAATCAGAGTTTTGCGGACTAAATTAGATGTTTGCGGATTAAAACAGATGTTTGTGGATTAAAGCAGATGTTCAAAGATAAAATCCGATCTTTGCGGATATAAGCAGATGTTTGCCTATAAAATAAGATGTTTGCGGATAAAAGCAGATGTTTGCCGATAAAAGCAGATGTTTGCGGATAATATCAGATGTTTGCAGATAAAAGCATGTTTGCGGGTGAAACCGTATGAAAGCAGATGTTCGCGGATAAAATGAGATGTTTGCGGATAAAAGCAGGCGTTCGTGGATAAATGCAGATGTTTGCGGATAAAAGCAGAAGTTTGCGGATTAAAGCAGACGTTCACAGATAAAAGCAGATCTTCGCGGATAAAAGCAGATGTTTGCAGGTGAAATCGGATGAATTAGAGTTTTGCGGACTAAATTAGATGTTTGCGGATTAAAACAGATGTTTGTGGATATAAGCAGATAAATCGGATGAAGCAGACTTTTGCGGACTAAAGTAGATGTTTGCGGATGAAATCAGATGTTTGTGGATTAAAATAGATGTTTGCGAATAAAAGCAGATGTTTGCAGGTGCAATCGGATAAAGCAGACGTTTACGGATAAAATCAGATAAAACCGGGTGAATGCAGATATAAACCCTTATACAGGTATTTGCGGATGAAACCAGATGAAAGCAGACATAGAACTAAACAGATAAAACCCGACGTTCACGGATAATATTTATACCCGCAATTGCAGATAAAAACCGACAGATACGACAGATATGTCGGATGAAAACAGATATAAATGGACATAAAACTAGCTTGTTTTTTTTATCCGCAATCACGTTTTGAATAATTCAGACATTTTATAGAATCCATATTAAAAAAGCTAATAAACCATGTTTTTATTTATAATATCTTATTAGCTTATTATAATTATCAATGGGTACTATTTTTACCTTGATGCAAATTATTTATTAAATTTAATTTACTAAAATTTAATTTATTACAATTATTTTTATTGCAAGGCATGGTTCTTGCATTTACTGAATAACATAATACACTTTTGTTTTATTAAAATTAACGCAAAAACATATAATGCCGTGGTTATTTTTAAATTTAAATTAAAGGTGCTGTTAGTGTTTTTTTCTAATTTGGTTTTTATTACAATTATTACGCACTATTTTAATTATCTATTTAAAACTTCATTTATGGCAAAATGTTTAAACTACATTACATTCTTAAAACATGATCGTTTAGTTAAAAGCAAAAAGAAAATTTTTTAGTTGTAGATTTTGAAAAATTATTAATTTTTTCCAAAGCAAACGATAGATAAGTAGGTACACGAAAATTTCAATTTTTTGTGAATTTATAATATTTGTTTAAAAACCCATTTTAAAGAACAAAAATGATGTATCTATATATACCTACCATTTATATCTAAATATATTATATAATTTATATTTAAAGGTCAATTAAATGTGTACATCCAAATTACCACTTAATGGCATCATTAGATGCATTATAAATAAAAGAAACCAATCCATACCTTAAATGTTAAATTATAAATGTATTTATATATTTAATGAAATAAATATATTTTGGAGGAGTCCAATTAACCGATAAACGCAATCATCAAAATACATAAAAAGGCTTAAAATGAAAAATAATATAAATACATGTGAGGGTCAGTGCGGCAACGTCGCTGGAGGCAAGTTCAACCGAGGCACCTCTGGAAATATATTCACAGGAGGCAAAAAGATTGTCTACTGTGTGGAGGCGACTTCACCTTAAGCCTTATCAAAAATGTGTATAAAAATTCTTTCTTTATTTTTAAGAAAAGTTTTCCCCTCTCAGGTTGCTCATATAAAGAAAGACTATATTAATTTATTTCTATAAAAAAAACTCGTAAATTCCTATTCCTTCTGGTGGAGGCCAGGTCTCCTTCGAACGTATGGAGCCGAAGAAGATAGGCGTGCACATATATATATATATATATATATATATATATATATATAGATTTTGTTTTAGCAGCAACAGAATTTGTACAACCTTTTAGTTTAAAAACCATTTAAAGGAGCCTTGGTAAGAAAGTCGTTTTATCACTATTATAAATTTATAAAATGGATTTTATTTTTGCATTCACTTGACACCAATGAGATTGGGCAAAATATACTTTTGATGTGTTAAAAACTCCCAGGTCAAAAGCACTTTTCAGAGGATCCACAAGCAAATGTAAACATTATAAATACGTATTATACAAATTTTTATTAGACCAAACAGTAAAATTGTAAACTACCTACTACACGATAAAGTAAAATCAAACAATTAAAAAATACAAAAATTGTATTTTACTTTATCTTATATTATTATTAATATTATTTTTTAGAAGAGTGGCTTTCTACAAAGATAAAATTTACAGACCTCCGTAAAAAATTCACAAATACTTGAAAAAAACGTTTTATGCTGAACTAGCCAAAGAACAGATCCTTTGGTGGGGCTATTAAGTCCATCCTTAAATGGAAAAGGGTACTCTTAAAAGTATATTATGTATCAAGTTTGATAAACCCCATTTTATACACGAATTTAATTTAGGCACGAGCGAGCTTGCGAGCGAGTGCTTAAGTTAATGAGTGTATAGAAAAGTTTATAAACGAGGTGCATACTATACTTTTTCTACGACAAATACTTATTATTATCTTAAAATGATTGAAATCAAAAATTTGTATAGAGCGCCATCTATGAAACAACAGGGGAAACTGTCAAATGTTACATTTTTACATTTTTTAAACACAATTATAAAGGTTATAAATCAAAATGTATATTGAAAATTGACAGTTTTTTACAGTGAAAGTAAAGGAAATGTCTTATGAGGACTTTAAAGTAAAGTCCGTGCCCGAATTTAAGTTATAGTTTACTGCCGGCGAAATTAAAAGGTCAGTACAATGTTCATATAAACTTTTCAAATTTTGGCGTTGAGAAACTATTTAATAATTTTGTATTTTTGTATTGAGATAATAAAATAATTTTCACATTTAGTATTATTTTACAAGAAAGGCACTTTATTTTAACGATTGTATGACATTTGACAACTGTCAACTAACTTAAAACTAACTTTAGCCCGTGACTAAAAACCTGTTGCTAACTTCAGCCTGTGACTAAAGCGCCGTAAAGCCACAACTTGTCAATGTGTATTTAAAAGGTCACTAAGTGTCATGGAAACATGTACGACAAAGGGCGTTTTAAAGGTAGGAGGAGGAAAAAATATCTTAAAATAATTATTTGTTACTTTTATGTAAATAGGTATATACCTAGGTAAACAAGGTCCATGTAAGGAAAAGGGCAAGGAAACTAGGCATTTCTCACATGAAGACTGGCAATGTCGAGGAGCCAGTAAAACAACTTAATGACATTAAGGATAAATTAACAGGGAAGTTAGTGGTGGAGGGATTACCATCTTTTGAATTCTATATTGACCAGCCTTTAAGGCTACAACAGAGAGGCAAAAAGAGATCAAGAGAATGTCCAACTTAAACTCTGATAAGTAGCGAAGGTGTAGAGTGTTCTTTACTGTAGGGTATTTCAATTGTAACGGGTGTGACACTATAGTGTTTATAAAACTGCGTTTTTTTATGATAATAAAGTGTTTGCTCATATATATCAAGATACGTTAATATGAAAAAATAGTATAAAAAATTAAGTATTTAACTCAAACAAAATGTCAGTAAAAACTTGTATGGCTTCTAAAGTTGAGACTGTAAAATTTTGGATGAAAGCATATAGTAATAATCTTTTGTGTAAAACTTAAATAGTAACCTTAAACAAGCACGTATTTTAAATGCACAAATATTGATTACTTTATTTTCTAAAATTTTCTCAAAATGTAACCGGTGCGACATTTGAACATTTTATCGAGTATTGAAACTCTTCCGTATTTATTCTTTATATTGGCTTCTTTCCATCACAATGTACGAATACTTTAAGGTTATAAATTAGGTCGCAATTACACTATTTTACTTCAGATATAGTTTTTATTTTATTAAATACCACATCTGTTTTTTTGTTAAGGGGTAAGATTTCGTGGAAATACTCTGTAGAGGTTTTAAAAGGTATTGATAAAACCTAAAAGGGATTTTAAAATTAAACAAAAAAGTTAGCTCCCATTTGAAAAAATTGAGATAAGTTTTTAGATGCACAATTTTTTTGTATTTTATAAGCTCTTATACTTTTGTTTCACTAATTTTTTGTCTTTATTTTTGTGTAATAATATTACAGGTATTTGATATTTTATATTTGTTATATTTTTTTAATAAAATATATTTTTTCCAATTTATTTTTTATTTTACCAATATACATAGTTTTTAGAAGTGTTTTTAGACACTTTGGCCCCCTTGGCATATTGTAAAAGTCTTGACCTCGCTCTCCCCAAATTCTCATCCCACTAAGATTTTTTAATTTTCAGGTTTTTTTTTAATCAACTAATTTTATCAAACAATTTCCAAAGAAATTTTTTTTTTGTATTACTTATCATAATTCAAAAAAAAATTTTAATAATTAAAAAAACAAACCATAAAAATATTTTTGAGTATGAGTATGAGTATGAGTATGAGTCAGGTTTTTTTTTAATCAACTAATTTTATCAAACAATTTCCCAAGAAAATTTTTTTTTTGTATTACTTATCATAATTCAAAAATACATTTTAATAATTAAAAAAACAAACCATAAAAATATTTTTAATATTGCAAAAAAATTTATTTGTTTTGTCCTTTATTATTAAAATTTTGCTTGCCCCTGAGTAGAAATTTGCCAATTTTTTTTATTGAAAATCGCATATACTTAATACCCAGGTAGCACACTGACGTTTGCTGACGTTTATATGACGTCTTCTGACGTTTAAATGACGTTAGCAACGTCATTTCAACGTCATATAAACGTCAGCAGACGTCAGTGTGCTACCTGGGTAATAAAAGTACTATTTTAGAGAACCTTATTTGTAGATATTGTGTTTCCCTGGTATTATTTAATGTTAATATAGCTTAACTACATTAGGTTTAAATGTCTACTTTTAACAAAAATATGTATATGTAAATAGGAAACACAATCTAAATGAATAAATTTAAAAATATATAGGTTCCTTTAAATAAAAATACATTTTCTGTTGAACACGAAAACATCCGATATTCAATTTAGCAGTAAAAGAAAACAAAGAGCAAAAATAAAAACATAAGAAAGAATTGTTTTGAGTGCATTTTCGTGCTCGGACCCGCGAGTTCCCGGAATTGACTTGGAGGTTTGATGGCTTTACAAAAAGGCCATAATTTATAGTCCGGATTACTAAATGCAAATTACATTATAACAGATAACACTATCGTTTGATAATATTTCGCATTTTTTTCACATACGCGGTTTTATATTTTTGCTGTTAGCCGTTAAATGATCTGATTAATTAAGGCTTTCTTGTTTGTGAATGTTATGCATGCAGCACTTATTATAATTAATGCAATGTTTTAATAATATTCATGAAAGTTTTAAAAAATATGTAAAATTAAAAATTGTGGTCTGCGGCCTTGTTAACAAAAAAATTGTTTTAAAGATAGCAGTTTTCTGAAAAGATAAGCGTGTAATGATACACTACAAAAATACCATTGAAATATATAAAAAAAGTTTTTTGTACAATTTTTTAAAAATCTGATTTTTTTAATACTTTGATGCTCGGTAGGGGGCAAAAGGTTTATCACCATATAAAAATTGCAAATAAAAATTATCTTTGCATTATCAATCTCCTAATCAAAATTTCAAAATGTTCATTTTCATTTTTTTTTTCAAATTTTTGATCCCTGGTAGAGGGCAAAAGACGTCACAAAAACAAAAAACTGTAAATAGAAATTATTTTTGTTAGGCCAAAAGGCAACTTTTTGACCCTATTCCAAATCCAATTTCTAGTTTTTCGGCCCATATAATAATATAATAAAACTATATGTGACATATCGTTTTAAAGGTATTTTCATTCTTAATAAGATTGTGCAATTTTTTCAAAAATCTGTTGGTAGTTTTCGAGAAATTTCTATTTAAATTAGGTAAATTAAGAAAAAAATGTATATGTTTAATGGAGAAGTAATTGTCGCTATTGGAGCGATAACAATCCACATTTGGTCCTTAAAACCCACACTAAAGTTCCCCAAAAGTTTTGGCCTCAATTTTTGGACCATTTTTCATTGATGGCAACTTCAATGAAGACATTTATCTAGAAATGTTAAATAATTAATAATAATAATAATAATAATTAAAATTTTAAATTTCCATTTCAAAAGAAATATTTTTTTTATTTTTATTTGATCGACTACAAAAAACATTTTGAAAGAAAACTATTTCTAGTTCAAATATGTAGGCCATACATTGTATAGCCATAAGATATTTGTATATATTTATATCATGTTAATGGGATACTTTGTATACAAACTATAGTTTGAATAAAACGCTATGGCTAGGGCACCTTTAATTCACAATTTGAAGTATCCAATGCTTATTAGCATTATATTGGACAATAATTTAAATACCTATAGCATTTTGAAACATAGCTTATATAATAGGCAAATTATCCATTATTGTATAGTATGTTATTAGATGTAGATTGGTCGTTTTTATAGCGAATTAACGATGTAAATATTATGTGTGATCAGTTTAATAAGTTTATTTATGATTGATGATGTGTACCCAGTATGAGTATTAAACCTATTTAAAAAAAATGAAACGTTTAGGTGACGTGTATATTGATTGATTGACATAAAAACACAAGAAAATTAGAAAAAACAAATTGCAATCTCATATAAATAAACATAGAAATAATATCTAAACAAACATAAAAAATGAACCAAAATCATTTTGGTCATATCAGAAAAAGGATTTTCTCGCATTCCAGGAAAGGTAAGCTAAGATAATAAGGAATTTCAACCCCTAATGATATAGAATATAGAATGTAGAATATAGAATATAGAATATAGAATATAGAATATAGAATATAGAATATAGAATATAGAATATAGAATATAGAATATAGAATATAGAATATAGAATATAGAATATAGAATATAGAATATAGAATATAGAATATAGAATATAGAATATAGAATATAGAATATAGAATATAGAATATAGAATATAGAATATAGAATATAGAATATAGAATATAGAATATAGAATATAGAATATAGAATATAGAATATAGAATATAGAATATAGAATATAGAATATAGAATATAGAATATAGAATATAGAATATAGAATATAGAATATAGAATATAGAATATAGAATAAATACATTTGGCTAAAATAAATGCAGCTTTGTTTGTGAATAATGTTACATTGAACTGTTTTGGTGTATTTTTTTCACCTCTTCCAGTAATTTTTGACAAAATTATAAAATGTTGGAAGTTACCGGATACATGGAAGGTTTCAAAAATCGTGCTGGTTTAAAAAAAATGTGATTCCTGTCACAACAAATTATCGTCCAATCTCTATTCTGTGTAACATTGTTAAAATATTTGAAATGATTATATATTTAAAACTGTATGGCCAACTAAAAAATTTAATCTCTCCATTTCAACATGGGTTTGTTGAAATAAAGTCCACAGTAACTAATTTAGCCTGATGTTATACTGACTACCAAAAAGCGTTTGATCAAATTGATCACTATATTTTTTCTAAAACATTTTTTCATATTTGTAATAGATGTAATGAAAAAAAAAAACAATTTTATTCGATTTTTCTTCTGTATTTTGCAATAATTTTTCTATAAAAATATCACTTTTTTTGGTAATAATTTTCTTATTAAATTAAATCTGATTTTTTTAAGTATCCCATATTATAAATATAGTCGTTAGAGGCTTTCTTGTTTTAGTCTTATTTTATTTTATTTTATTAATTTACCCATCACAATTTCTTTACTTCATTTACAAAATGTGAAAATTTACGTTGCATTGCCAAAAGGGTAAAAATTACCTTAAAAATATTGTTTTATTATTGATAAAACATGTCTTATGAACATAGCTATATGCAACCCAACAATCACTTTCTTTTTACTCAGTTGCCTAACCAATGCAACTAAATTAACGCATTTTAGTACTGGGTTTTGTCGTGAGGTTTATAAGGTTTGTTTTAAACTTATTGTTTATTGTTAATGCTTTTTAAATTAAGGAATCCCTTATTTATATACCTTTTATCCAACTTGCTTACTTTAGAATTGGCCAACAATAATTATATAATATAATAAAATAATGAAGAGCAGTTTTCAATACATTATAAAAAAATATTATTCGATTTTTTAACGATCCTAAAGTAAAAATCCGAGAAAATCTTTTCATCTTTTCATAAGGGTGAAAAATCGCATATTTTGACATGACAGACATTTGGTTTGGACTACTGTGGCTGTTTTGTGATTGTAAACGAAAATAATATTTTCGTTATGTTAATGGGTGAATATATTGAGATGATCCCCAAGTGAAAATGATTTTTATTTTTAGAAATCATACATTTTGAATATTAGAGCTTCATGGAGGTTAGGATTTTGAAATAAGTTATTGTATCTTTTGTACATACATTAAATATTTAAAAAAAAATCTACTTACTGAGATATTACACTTCACAGTGGATAGGTTTTTAAATAGCAAATTATTGAACTAAAACTTTTGAATTATAAAACAGCAACACTCTCATCTGCATTATGCAGGAATCACATGCATCTATAATGTCGTAAACAGAGGTTTTTGCTTATTTAAAATGATTACAGCGCCATCCGTTGCAAAAAATTTAAAGCAAAAACAGATTCACGGAGGATAGAATCCATGTTTGTAACACCTACTTAAATGGGTATAAAAATTAGTTCTTTTAATTTTTAATAATATTTTATATTTGATTCGATTGCTTTGGATGTGTTTAATTTACTTAGTGAACTGATATTTTAGTATGCTTTTACTACCTCAGATATTTGAAAACATATAGGTTAAGCTAGATAGAGTAACAGTCACGGAGGATAGGTTTAAGACTTTTAAAACATTGTAAAAAATAATTAAAGCTGAGCTTTAATATCTACTTAATTATGAAAGATCTAAACACAATAAATGTGAAGGTCAAACTTAAGATTCACCCAAATATACGAGTTTCAGCAAATTTGAGGTTCAGTTTTAAAGAATACCTACGTATATTCAACGCCATGGTTTACATTTGGATAATGTTATTTGTATTAAATGGTTTTATTAAATATAATTTAAAAAATCGATAAGATATATCATATTTTTGATATAATTTTTCCAAAACCGATAAAGAGTCAAAATGAAGACCAAAATTTATTGATATCCCTTTAATCTTAAATATTATATATCTCTGCAGCCCAAATGTGATAAATTTTGAGATACATACATACATACCTACATAATCTATGGTTTCAATAAAACTACTACATGTCACATATTCTTTAAACAATTGAAGGTTAATGAACAAAAGATTGTTGTATTATCATCAAATTTATTTAAAAAGTATACTCAAAATGTCTTCATTAAATGATTGTATTCTATGGTATTAATTGTTTTTTGATATAGACCAAAAAATAATTTAGATTTTGGGTTAGGCTATTTAATAACCTACCCCAAATTCTAAATTATTTTGCCTAGGTCATTATCAATCACTTTAGTACCGAGTAATAAGGTTTAAATTATAGACCGGTTAAAGATAAAATATTTATTTCAAATAAATTTATTTAAACTAAGGTATCTACAAAGATATACTTATATTATTATACGTGTAAAAACTATGTATAAATACTAAGGGCCCGTTTCAATAAATATTACAAGAACATTACAAGCGAATATTACAATAAAAAATTAAAAGGAGTACGAGAGAGGAAATTATAGGCGATTGTATTAGTATCAGAAAAAGGATTTTCAAACAATAAAAAATAAAAGAATATTAAACATAACATAGAACAGATGTTGGATATTCATTTAAAAGTTAACTTATAAGTTATTATTTAAATTAATCCTAAAACAGTATCTTATTTTTAACAAAATAAATACAAGGAAAATTCTGAATATTTGTACCTACCTACTAACTTGAAATATTATACAAATTTTGATTTTAACATATTTGAAGTTTTCAAAAATTATTTTAAGCATAAAATAAATCAGAAGATATGTTCATCAAGGGCTCATCAAGCGCCTTGATTCAAGGCATATTAACATATATAATTCTTAAAATATTTTCTTGTAACATTCAGTTGTAATCTATTCTTGTAACATTTCGTGAAACCCACCATAAATTAAAAGAAATAGTTACAATAAATAATATTAAAACCTATTTAACATTTAAAATATAAAACTAGTAAAATAATAAAAGTAGGTATGACTAGACATACAATTTATAAAAACTTAATTATTCAATATTCAAAACAACATTTTAAAGAAAAAAATACGTTTTTTATATTTTTACTTATTGTTATTGACTATTTAGTCAAATAAACTTTAAAGTTTATTCAACGCTATTTATTAAAAAATGGCAAACGAGATCAATAATTATTTTCGAGCTATTTTAGTTTTTGTTAAAATAAAAAACACATAGTCTTGAAAATCAAACTTAAAGTACATTTTTAGTCTTATCACCAATTTCAATTTTAACTTAAAATGTATAATTTAAAAAATGTTTTGCTAACCTAAGAAATTTTTACAAAAATTATCAGGTGCTGACTTTTATTTCGATGTTTTTATTGGTCATTGTCCATCTTCTTCGTCCATTTGATCCTGGTAGTTTTGGTGGTGAGAAGTCGAAGTTATAACAGAAGAGTCCTCTTCATGCGGAGTAACACGTAAATATGACTCGCTAAAAATAAATTATTTATTATAAAAATTATTAAAATAAATTAAATAAGTCATATTAGGGTGAATCTCAGGTTCCAGATTTTTAACCGCAATTAATTATTTTTTACAATGTTTTAAAGTCTAAAACCTATCCTCCGTGACTTTACTCTTTCTAGTTTAACCTATATGTTTTCAAATATCTGAGCTAGTAAAAGCATACTAAAAATATCAGTTCACTAAGTAAATTAAACACATCCAAATCAATCGAATCAAATATAAAATATTATAATATTAAAAATTAAAAGAAATAATTTTTTTAACCATTTATGTAGGTGTTACAAAATTGATTCTATCCTCCGTGAATCTGTTTTTGCTTTAAATTGTATGCAACGGATGGCGCTTTAATCATTTAAATAAGCAAAAACCTCTGTAGATGCATGTGATTCCTGAAGGTCAGTTAGAATTTATATGCAGATGAGAGTGTTGCTGTTTTATAATTCAAAAGTATAAGTTCATTAATTTGCTATTTAAAAACCTATCCACCGTGAAGTGTAATATCTCAGTAAGTAAATGTATGTACAATTGTATTTTTTTAAAATATTAAGGTGTCAAAAGTTACAATAACTTATTTCAAATATTCAAAGGGATGTTTAAAAAAAACATACGAAATCCTAACCTCCGTGAAGCTCTAATATTTAAAATGTATGATTTCTTAAAATTCTTGCATTAGTGCAGAAAAAATATTTAATATTTTACTACAAAAGAAAATATTTAAGAAACTTCTAGCTACACCGTATTTATCGTACAAAAAAATTTAAAATATGTACCTTTGAGTATTTACCCTATTATAATAATTCATTGGATGGGGTAATTCGTATCCATCTTGTATCTCTGTAGGTAAAGGATATGGAGATGTGTAGTGTTGTGCGGGTGTGCCTAAAATAATAATTAGTAATTATAAATAATGTTTAATAGTTTTTCTTAGTTGTGTTTTTAAAAGCTTTGGTATTTAATTAACAATATTTCTAAATTTTGCAAAAAAATAATTCCATTTTGATCAATTAGAATTTGTTTTCAAAACATTGTAAAAAACGTTTTTTTATATTTAAATTGGTATATACAAGGTGTCCCCAAACTTATTGGCATAAATTTAGGAAAAGATTGAGCAAGTCAAAATAAGACGAAAACCTAAATAAATATTTTTCCTAATTACTTATGTTTCCAAGATACAGGGTGTTACTTATCATATCAGTTTTTTTAAATATAACTTCTACCATGGTAGTCTTGGAAAGGTGATATCTTGAGAACAGTCACTTACTACCAAAACACATATTCACACATAATTACAATTGTTTGAGTGAACAGTGTCGTAGAAACGGGGGTTGCTTTAAGCTTATTGACCCATACAAACTTTGAGGTTAGGTTTTTATAACATTTGTTGCAATTTTTCGATTACACAGTTCGGCTGCCATTAAAAAGGTGTACCTCTAAAACTTCGATAAAATAAACCGTTTCCGAGATATTCGAGATTACAATAATTGTTATATCGCATTATTTATAAGGATTTAAAGGTATATGATAACAAATTTAATTTTTTAATTAAAAAAACTAAAAAGGGCATTCTATGAGCCTCGGGACTTTTTGCCCAGACCGTCACATTAAAAAAATTGTTGTTTTTTTAATTAAAAATTTGTTATTATATACCTTTAGCCCTTTAATGCGATATAACCATTATTGTAATCTTGAATATCTCGGAAACGGTTTATTTTATCGAATTTTGGTAGATCTTTTTAATAGTAGCAGAACTGAGTAATCAAAAAATTGCATCAAATGGTATAAAAACCTAACCTCAAAGTTTGTATGGGACAATAAGCTTAAGCAACCCCTGTGTTCACTCGAACAATTGTAATTATGTGTAAATATGTGTTTTGGTAGTAAGTGACTGTTCGAAAAATATCACCTTTCCAAGCCTACCATAGTAGAAGTTATATTAAAAAAACTGATATGATAAGGAACACTTTATCACCCTGTATCTTTTAAACATACGTAATTAGGAAAAATATTTATTTAGATTTTCGTCTTATTTTGACTTGCTTAATCTGCTCCTAAATTTATGCCACCAAGTTTAGGGACACCTTGTATATATTTTTTTAATTAAATACTTTAACCAAGGATTATTTGTCATGTAGCTATTCCTAATTTAACTAAAAAAATTAATTATACACATACATTTAGTAAGTCCCTTAAAAAAAATATTTTTAAAAAATAAAATTGTTTTTTGGCATAAATACATTCGACAATTTTTAAAGTTCCAAGTGCTGTTACCCGAACAATGATTGTCCAATTTTATTGAAATTTACAAATTTGTGTAGCTTTATTTATCTACTGTCAAAATATTTAAGATGAAAATAAATTAGTGGTAACCATTTCCCCTGCTTAGGGCTTGTGTGGGGTTGAAAATATAAAAATAAATTGTTCCCCTAAAATTAAAAATAAAATTTATTAAGTTAAAAAAAACTTTATCCTTAATACTTCAATTACTTAAGCAAATAGTAAGTTGCCATTATTAAGATAAGATAAATCAAATTTTAACAATATAATACTTGGAGAGAGAGCGTGATAAATATT
Source organism: Brassicogethes aeneus (assembly GCA_921294245.1). Lineage (NCBI taxonomy): Eukaryota > Metazoa > Arthropoda > Insecta > Coleoptera > Nitidulidae > Brassicogethes > Brassicogethes aeneus. The sequence continues at coordinate 193,439 of OV121136.1, forward strand.
TCCTAGAATTATATCAACGTATATGTAATATTTTTATTTGTAAATGGTACCTAAACTCGTGATAATAATTGAAATTTAAAAAAATAAAAAAATTACATAATTAAATAAACAAGTACCTTTGCATTATTTATTTGCGTCTGACAATGATTTTAAACTTTAAACAATTAAACAATAAGGAGGCTACAAAAGGTAATATTTAGTTAAATATAAGTATTTGTTTTAAAAATAAAAAATATATTTTATCATACCAATACCTACACCCGAATATAATTAGGCTGATTTTGAATCTAATTTCAAATGTTTAAGGAATAATTTTTCCACTTACCCAGCCTAGAAGAATGGTGAACTATAGAAGAGCTCGGCCCAGAGCTGGAGGTATTCTTTGGTCTCCTTTTTCTTGTTTGGATGCCCTCCTTCTTCATACTTAGTGGCCTTACAACCTGAATGAAAAAATTACGATTAAAATGAATGATGTTTTATCTTAACAGATAATTTATCTTTCGTTTACCAGTTTTTTGTTATTATTTACTACTGAAATAGATATAGAAAGATATTAAACATATCTTAGATTAGTTGGTAGACTGTTTGGGTATACATAAAAAATTATCTGCGCACCACCTGCTGATTATGTAAAAATATAAATTTATCATGAAAAATTCTAAACTATCTAATCTACTTCCAAAATAGGAAGTTTATCCTTCTATATCATTAAGGTAGGTCACAAAATATACCTCGTATATTATTAGAAATATTCATTTTTACTTTAATAGTTGAGTGTTAAAAAAATTACGAAATGTTTAAACATTTAAACGTAAGTCGTGTAAATACACCATATTTATTTATTTTAAACAAACACAATTTATTTATATAAAGGTATATGTGGTACAAGTAGTACCACACTTTATTTGTAAAATGCTCGATATATTTTCCTTGTATTTTATAGCCAATCGCTCACATTTAAAAAATTACTAAAAAAATAGACGTACGTTTATAATATACAGGTTTAAACAAAAAGATTATTTTTACCATAAGTTTAAGACACTCTGTAGAGTGGCAAAACCGTATATTGTTCTAAATTAAGTTTTATTTATCAAGTCACATCTATTCTTAACAGTTTTGTTTTTCGTTCACCTCGATATATTTATTTTTGTGGAAAATATGGATTTTTAAAAAAAAACATTGCAATTTCCAAAATTTTTCTGCTTGAAGAACTAAGGTTGCTATGGTCCATCCATAGGCTATGGAGAATGACAGTGACAGTTTTGTTGAATCATACCATACTTGAACATGTCATACACGGCTTTCAAAAGCTATCAAATTGTTTTTTGCAAATTAATGTTTAAATTTTGAGGTGTCTTCTTACTTTAAAAAATGGATATGTCTCCGACTGATGTTGCCAGAGCCAATAATTTAATCCAGGATGGACGGTCACAGTATTACGTGGCAAGTATTTTAAACGTCACAAGAAGTAAAGTACAAACAACCTTAGTTCTTCATACAGGAAAAATATTGGAAATTGCAATGTTTTTTAAAAAAATCCATATTTTCCACAAAAATAAATATATCAAGGTGAACCAAAAAAAACTGTTAAAAATAGATGTGACTTGATAATTAAAACTTAATTTAGAATAATATACGGTTTTGCCACTCTACAGAGTGTCTTAAACTTATGGTAAAAAAAACATATTTTTGTTTAAACCTGTATATTATAAACGTACGTGTATTTTTTAATATTTTTTAAAATTTGAGCGATTCTCCATTAATGAATCTACAATATTCTTTAATATTTGTTTAAATCCGAAATCAAATAAAAAAGTTATTTGCGATTGAAAGTCATTGAATTTGTGTGGATCGATTATTTTGCCTGTGAGTGTACTTATAATACTGAATGCATTTTCTTACCCCGTGAAGTTTGAAGTAAAGTCCACATGCGTTACATACTGGTTCCCCTTGATTATTTCTTCTCCACAACGTTGTATTTGTGGTCTTACAATTCGCACAATTTACTCCACTTCTTCTGTTGCTATTTGGTGATATTAATTCCTAAATTAAAAAAAAAAACAAAAAACCTTCAATAATTATTTATAATTTTAAAGGTAAGATAAAAATACGTAAATAAAATTTAGTTTTCTATTACCTATGAGGTCATACACAAATTGTACTTGAATCTGGAAATGTTATCATCCAAAGTAAACATTTGTTTCGACCCATTTTACTTAAATAATTCTTATTTAAACAATGATAACATTTCACTTATTGTTAATACCCTTTTGGGCTTTATATTCTTGATTTTATTTAACAGGGCAGCCACGAAAAATGAATTTTAATATTTTGGACCTATACTCTCTAAAAATGAATTAGTCAAAAATAACTAATTTAATTAGTTTTCACTTGTACCATGGTTATAACCATGGAATACCATGATATCCAAAAAAGCCAATTCTTATGTAAAACTGTCCCCTGAATCCGAAAATGTCGTCAAAAGTTAAAAGAGTAAATCAGTTTTTGAGATATAGTCAATTTTCCATTTAGTATGGAATATGTTTGGAAAATGCTTAAAAAATGCAAGTCACTAAACTTGTTAGTTTGTCATAGATTTAGGTAATCTATGGTTTTAATAGTTCCAGACAGGGACTTTTTTATTTGCTTTTTTCAAGTCTGACGTAAAATAAATAACCTCTAAGTAAAAGTTACAAATTTGACACAATTTACCAGTTGCCATTTAAAAAAATATGAATCCCCTTTATCTTTTTGTATTTCTGTATGTCTAATATTTATTTATTTTTTCTTAATAAATTGCCTATTTTGTAATTCTATAATTATGTAGTTTGAAAATAGACAAGTTAATATTGTCTGTAATTTTTAATAATATATATGCGTTAATTTTGCGGCAAAATTTAATTTTTATTTTGAAGAAAATTTATCGTTAATTCGCTAGTAAAATATATTATCACAATAGTGATTATAATTACTTTTATGTATACGTAACACTGAAAAAATAAGGAACATTATGTAAAAGACCAAACGTTATTAAATGTTGGTTACAGGACAGTTTTGACTGAAAACCAATAGGTACCTACATGTTTTAAGCACAAAATAGATTGTTATACTTGTGAGAAAAGCTTTCTTCAAGCTCGTGTTAATGCACACTCGGCCTAACGGCCTCGTGGGCAACTTAAAAACTCGCATGAAAAAGTCGCTTTTCAACACTTGTAAAACAAATAACTATTCTGTGACCCTTTTATTTTTTATTATTTTTAAATACAAAACAAAATAACCTAAAAACTTTTTTGACAGCTGAATGTCAAACGATGCTTTCAATTTCTTTTCACACAGACCTGTAACTTTTCACACAGAAATGTCACTTTACATTCGTGTTTTGCCTTGCTAATGAAAAGATTCATTTTCTAAGCAATGATGCCATCATGAAAAGTGACTTTTACATAGTGGTCGTAGAAAAACAAATTTTATTAATTTTTCAAAAAATTATTTGGCAACCAAAAATAAACATTTTTCAATTAAAGTAGGTAGGTGCTTCAAAAATGTTAAAATAAAAGATCCCAATAATTAATTTAATAAGCTGATTAGTTTAATGTATTTATTTATATTTATTTATATTTATTTATTTATATTTATTTATATTTATTTATATTTATTTATATTTATTTATATTTATTTATATTTATTTATATTTATTTATTTATATTTATTTATATTTATTTATATTTATTTATATTTATTTATATTTATTTATATTTATTTATATTTATTTATATTTATTTATATTTATTTATATTTATTTATATTTATTTATATTTATTTATATTTATTTATATTTATTTATATTTATTTATATTTATTTATATTTATTTATATTTATTTATATTTATTTATATTTATTTATATTTATTTATATTTATTTATATTTATTTATATTTATTTATATTTATTTATATTTATTTATATTTATTTATATTTATTTATATTTATTTATATTTATTTATATTTATTTATGTTTATTTATATTTATTTATATTTATTTATGTTTATTTATATTTATTTATGTTTATTTATATTTATTTATATTTATTTATATTTATTTATGTTTATTTATATTTATTTATATTTATTTATATTTATTTATGTTTATTTATGTTTATTTATATTTATTTATATTTATTCTAACCTTTAAAAATATATGACCCAAATAAAAATTTAGACAAAAACTTGGCACCACAAGATTTGAAATAGGTGCTTATGCATAATCTTGACATGTCAAGATTATAATCTAAGCCTTAGATTGTAAGGAGCATTTTTAAATACCTAAAAAATTGTTTAAGTCAGGTTAGAAATGTTAATTTTAGTTTATTTGTGAATCAAAACTAAAAATCAAATCTAAATAAATATAAAAAGTTAAATTTACAACCGTAAAAATAAAAAGCATGTTACTTCTTAACAAAAAAAAATAAAATACAACCAAGGTAATATATATCAAATAAAATATTCCAAAACCAAATTTAAAAATTGTTAAAAAAATTATAAAGCTGCAGCCTATCGATAATGGTTACTTATTTATTTTTCCGTTTTGTCTTTATAAAAATAAATTTTAATGTATGAAAGGAACGTTATTAATTATTAATAGTAAACACTAATTAAGTAAAATTTATTGCAATTATGATTGAAAAATTACGATTTATTTCAAACATTCGTTTTTTTAGTAATCTTGCAAAGTCACTTTCATCAACAGGTACTCGTCGTCGGGAGCTTCGTTCAAACACTTATATACAAATTTTCTTTACAAGCTTGTAAAGAAAATTTGTATATAAGTGTTTGAACGAAGCTCCCGACGACGAGTACCTGTTGATGAAAGTGACTTTGATAATGGCGATTAGCGGTGCTTGCAGATGCGATGAATTGGTTAATTTGAAAATAGAAAATATTGAAGACAAAGTGAAATATTTTCACGTAGTTTTGCCAGACACTAAAACCAAGAAATTGAGAAGTTTCACCATACTTAAAGAAGGATTTCCAGTCAACCCGATCAATTTGTGTAAAAAATAGTTGTCTTTGGGACCAAAGACCACTAGTTCTACTGTTTTTTACAAAAATGGGAGGTGTACCAGCCAGTGTGTGGGAATAAATACGTTGTCGAAGACACCTTCAAGAAGTGCAATGTTTTTGAAATTGGAGGAACCAGAAGGTCTACGGCGACTCTTTTGGCCAATGCAGTAGCTAACATGACTAATTGAAACGTCACGGAGGATGGAAGTCCTCGACGGTAGCAGAAGGATGCCTAGAAGAATCGGTGCACAACAAAATACAAATTGCAGAAAAAATACAAGGTTCTAATGCGTCGGCGTCTTCCAGCACTATCAGCAGCTGTACCGATATGGGAACGTCTGGTTCCAATGAACCAACGAATTTTACAATGACCCTTAGCGTTTTCCTTTATTTGATTCTAAAAACATTAAAAAGACATGGGACCATGAAATTTGTACTTAATAACTTCAGTGACTTTAACAATATATTTTTAGTATTCCGCAATAAAATTTTGAAAAAAGCTAATATCTACTAAAAATTGTGCCAAAAAACTTACCGCCTGTGCCTTTTTCATGGGCTTCACTGGCGGCCTATTCACCCCATTAATCTTGTTATAAAGTCCGCAAGCATTGCACAAGTAATGACCCGTACCGTCTCTGCGCCACAGCGGCGTTACGCCAGACCCACAATTCACGCATTCCTTTACCTGTGGGTTTGACGATGTCCCTGCCCCCTCGTTTAGGCCGCCACTGCTTCCGCCGCCGTTGGCGTAACCGTTGAACTGCGTGCTGTCGGCTTGCGCCAGCATCTGAGCCGGACCGTTGTAAACTGAAGCTGACTGCGACTGAGGAGTCCAGTTCTGAGCGTAGCTGATGTGGTAGTTTTGCTGACCGCTGTATTGCGCGATGTGGCCACCTGGGTTTTGCACTACAGCACCACCTGCATATGGACCCTATATTACAACATAAATGTTATAAAATAAACATGGTGTATACATGGTGTATAAACATGGTGTATACACAGCAAATAGAACTGTATACGATGACTCCCCGTTTGATCAGAACTGTATTGAATCGTGCTTTGCTTTTATATTTTTCGCCTCTATACCTGCACGACTAAATTTAAAGTCAAACTCAATGGTGTCTTACAAGATACATTATTTTGATTTTCTATATTCAACAGAGAGGTAGAAACTCGACCCTGTCGAATGGTGCAGTCATTTATGTCTCTAGAAATTATTGAAAAATGGTTCAGTCCAATGGTGCAGCAACTTCGGATTCCTATTCTCTTCATGAGACATAGAAACTCAAGCTTTTCGAATTTTACTGGTCCACGAGAATTATACAAAAACAGCGCAATCCAATATCGCAACGGTTTCGACTTTTCTTTACTCTACCAAGTTATAGAAACTGGAACTATCTAATACTGTTCTAGTCAATAATTCTGAGAGAATAAAAAGAGGGTGTAATTCAATATTGCAAGAAGTTTTGATCTTTTGATGGATGCAAGTAGTTTGAATTTTCTAATTTCTGCATATGATTTTGTTGAAATTAGTTTCTTTCTTTGGTTCCTTTGTCTGATTTTTATTTACCGTTACAACTCAGGTATGTAAAGCACAGAGGATATGATGTAAAGTATTATATAAAGTACCTATATTTGTATTAAAAATTTTAGAAGTTATATTAAAAAAATGATCGATATGCTATTAAACTTTGATAATTTAGTAATGAGGTCTGTTGGTAGACCCTGCACATCTTCACTGGTAGTTTTATGTTAGTTTAGCAATATTTAAATCTGGTTGATTAAAAAGTACAAACCAGTGCAGGTATTGTAGCATCTACGAATAAATGAATTAAAGGCCCATTGGCAATTATTTCTTTAGGAAAAATATTCAACACAGCTTAATTAATTAATAAAATGAAAAAAAATCACAAGCATGTCGTATATATTTTTTTTTTCAAGCATAAAATAATTTTCATATTAATACTAGTTCAAAAGTCAAATTACGACCTCTATTCTGTGGAGAGTATTGAAACACTCGACTGACGAATACAACTCTATACCGTCATGGCGTCATGACGCGTCATCCAATACACTTCTATATTGTTCCGTTTGCTGTGTACCAAAAAATGTAATGATACAATGAAGGTTGTAGGTCTCGATTTTGAAATTGGTCGTTAAAAATACTTTTTAGTGACCAGGGCTTTGGAGAGAAAATAAACTTATTGTAAAATAATATTCTAAGGGATTAATATCCTAAATTTAAAATTAAAAAATAAAATTTTAATGTTTAAACGTGTCACATAATTTTATGAATTTGTTTTAAGAAAAATTCAAATTGTGTTATTTTGGAAGAAGGCGATTAAGTCACAGCTTTATATTAAAAAAAGAACAATATTTAACTAATTTAAAAAACAAAATTGTATAAAAATAATATGTTTACCATATTTCTATTTTGATGTCCTTATCTTCATTAAAAAAATGGACTAGTATGCTTTTTACGAAAAAAATTTTAAAATAAAAATTAAATGATTCGAGGGGGAAAATCAATCAGTAATAAAATTGATCCTCATATTCTCCTCCATATAGGGGGAACAGGGGGTAACTTGACAATTTTCAATGGAACATCCCATTTTTATTGCAGATTCGGATCATTCGACTGAAAATAGGTAGATTTTGTTTAAAACATTTTATCATATTTGTAATAGATGGCGCTGTAATGAAAAAAATCAATTTTGTTCGATTTTTCTTCTTATACGGTTCTGCAATAATTTTTATCTTAATTAATCTGATTTTTTAAGTACCCACGATTTTATAACTAATATTTAAGTTTCCTTTGGTTTAAGTTATATACATTATTTTATTCGGTGATAATTATCAATTGCGCACCATGGTCACTTTTTACCTGCCAGCATTAAAGCCTTTAATTTAAAGGATTATTGTACTATTTTTAATAAAAATACCTCATTTAAGGTAAAAATATATTTTGTCAATTAATTAATTTAATCATAATTGATGTATAAAAAAATGGTATTTAGTTATAAATAATAATTATTATTAAGGTATAAAGAAACTATTTATAAATAGTTTAGTATTATTTAATCAATTTAGTTCGAAGATTAATTTGCAAACAGCAGTTATTCATAATGGATTTTTTAACAGTGGAAGAAAAAATAGAAATGGTTTTGATTTATGGAGAAGCAGGCAGGAATCTTGATGATGCTGTTAATATCTACGCTCAGCGTTTTCCGGAAAAAAATCGATTACGTACTTCGTTTCACCGTACAGTCAAGCAGTTTACTACAAACGGGACTGTTCAACCGAAGAAAAGAGTTCGTCGAGCATCTATTACAAATATGAAAAAATGTTCCAATGAAAATTTTACACAATTTTTAACGATAAAATGAAAATTTGATGGCATTGCGTCACAATCAATTAAGCACATTAAAAGGTTTCTTACTTCAGGTTCAGTACAATATCTGATTGAAGCTGCAGCCATGTTTGGATCTCTATTTAACAAGTACGAAGCTTGCGGCGATGAAGAATTCTCGATACTGTATTCATCGTAATTGTTTGGAATGATATAATTCGCACTGTAATCCATATTTCCGTTGACACTTTCCAAATTCACGTAAACATTTGTTGGTAATTCATTGATGGTTTCAGAATTGCCAACCAAAGTCACCACGGTGTTTCCAGCGAACCTTTCTGAATTGTAACTGTCTAAGTCTTGCATGACGTGTTCCTCGTACTTAATATTCTCTGCTGCGACCTGATCTTCGTTACTTTCTGGAGGTTCTTGTGGCGAAGAGTTGGAAGATTTCACCACTTCCTCATTGACGATCTCTATGTTACTTTCTATGGTTCCGTCGGCTGTTAGCTGCCTCGTAATCACTGACACATTGGCGACACTTTCTTCAACTTTTGGTTTCACTTCGTCGGGACTTTCAGGGTTTTCAGCCGGCGACTGTTGCTGCTCTTCCATTGTGCTTTTAAAAATGATTCTGTCAGAAAAGTAAAACAAATATGTTAAGGTTTGTTTGAAGAATTAGTGCTCGAGCAGTGTCGGCTCTAGACAAGTGTGCACAAGTGCCAAAAACTGTTTTCGTGGCTTATCTTATCTTTGTAGTATAAGATCAATTATTATCGGTTTTATGCCGAATTTAATAATTATCCTTAAAATATTATTCGTTAATTTATTAAAAATAATTATCATATGGTCTACGAGCCGACTATGCCACATAAAAGCAAACAACTGTGAGGATTTCTTTACACAATGGTTCAGATAAATATTGATGTCAACTTTAAAACATATCCTGTAGAATATTCATTTGGAACACATTTATTTTTCAGTGTAGGTGCGAACAGAATAGACATCGGAAGTTATGTCTCATATTTGAACAAAATTTCCGTTTTCCGCCACGCGAACTCGTTCATTTTTTATGTTTACCAAGAAATTGTGTACCCAACAATGATCTACTAAAATTATGAAAAATACATGTTTTACGTATAAAGCAATGTAAATAGGTTTTCGGTGACGCAAGATGATTTAGGTACATCCTTAACCATAAATTTATTAGGAGAATTCTACATACTATGTACAAGTTTAAAAAAAATGTCCGAATTTATCTATTTTTAAGTATGATTCAATGATAAGATTTTAATTTTAATAATTATAAAAATCCCCGAGCTGATCTATTATTAAGTCCCCCAAGTGAAAATGATTATTTTTTATTTTTGGTTGCTTCACTGTTAGTTTAGAATGAAACATAACATAAGTGGTTCTGCACTAAAGCAAGAATTTTATCAAATCATACATTTTGAGTATTAGAGCTTCACGGAGGTTAGGAGTTCGTATGTTTTTTTAAAAACATCCCTTTGTATATTTTAAATAAGTTATTGTATATTTTGACACCTTAATATTTATTAAAAATACAATTTTACATGCATAAAATATTTATAAAAAAATCTACTTACTGAGATATTACACTTCACGGTGAATAGCTTTTTAAATAGCAAATTAATGAACATAAACTTTTAAATTATAAAACAGCATATGGATATAAGTTCTAACTGACCTTCTAAGTCATCTATAATGCCGTAAACAGAGGTTTTTGCTTATTAAAAATGATTAAAGCGCCATCCGTTGCATATAATTTAAAGCAAAAACAAATTCACGGAGGATAGAATCAATTTTTGTAACACCTACATAAATGGTTATAAAAATTATTTCTTTTAATTTTTAATAATATTTTATATTTAATTTGATTGCTTTGGATGTGTTTAATTTACTTAGTGAATGATTTTTAGTATGCTTTTACTACTTCAGATATTTGAAAACATATAGGTTAACCTAGAAAGAGTAACAGTCACGGATGATAGGTTTTAGACTTTTAAAACATTGTAAAAAATAATTAATTGCGGTTAAAAATCTGTAACCTGAGCTGTAATATCTACTTAATTATGAAAGATCAAAACCCAATAAAAATGTAGGTGAAACTCATTTAGTTTTATAATAATTATTAATATAAATTATAATAGTTATTAAATTACGTATTTAGGGGGTCAATTTTTTAATTTTTCTATGCCTGTAGTAAAAAAAATTGTGTTATAGTTAAAGTTGAATAGGGTGTATTTTATATTTTGTCATTTTAATATTTAACCCCAAAAAATGTAAAATAAAATCGAAAATCAACGAAGCCTAATGCGCCAAAAGTTTAATGATAGCTTCGAATAAACCCACAAAAAATCGCATTTAATTTAAAAATGTTTAAACCTTCAAAACTACGTTACTGGCTGAGCTGGAACAGGTCGTCCGTCGTATTTTATAATAATTGTAAAGATCAACTCTTCACATCAAAAAAAATATATAGTTAACAAACCAGGTAGCGACTATATAGAATATGTAACACCTGAAAATGGGACCGCTAAGACAATAGCTTCAACCATTTAAAGTTTTTTCGTAAAAACTGCATCTTAGAAACAACATGCCAAAGTTTAATACAAAATAAGATTACAAAGTAATAAATTTAAAAAAAATATTTTTTATCTCGTTTTTTTTACTTTAATGCCGAGGTGCATACCTATTAAATTTTATCCGAAATCACATTTAATAATACTAATAATTAATATTGATGATTAAATCAAATGCTATTTGATGATCAAATCAAATGTCATTTGTTGCGACGGTTATTATATACGGTTATTATATATTTTATTTAGTTGCTGCTGAGGAGCAGTAGACACATCTTAAAATGTATAATGGGTTGCATACAATACTCGTATTAAATCGGTAGTAAAAATACGACTTTACTGCCTTGATACATAACTATTATTGTACAATTATGACTTTTTTTGGTGTTTAATACTACGAAATTGATAAATTGCATCAATATTATAAAGACAGATACTACAATAGCATCCGAAAGTAAATTTAAAAGATAAGAAGTTGGTGAGATGGTTCATTATCAAGGAGATGGTAAACCAAATATTATGTAAAGGCAAATAACCAAAACCGATACAGATTAAATAATATTTTAAATAAATGTTTTATTTTGGTTTTAGAGTTATATTTTCTTAAGATTACTAAACTATTATTAGTGTTAAAAAAAAAATATTTTTATTTATAAATTTTTTGAAAAAATATTAAATATAATTTAACTATTTTTTTTTATTTTTTATAAATGTATAGGTACATTAAATCTACTTGTGTAAATTGTATTAATGAATATAAACTTTTAAAAGATAAAACAGATGATTTAAGATTAAAAAACAAATAAGGAAGAAAAATAATTTTACAGATTCGACACGTGTAACCTAAGTGGCAAATATATCCTTAATTTTCATTTTTCATCACAAGGGAGTGACATACTTTCAAAATAATGTTGCCTGTAGGGCTTGAGTGAGGTTTGAGAAAAGATCTGAAGAATTATTTTCAATGTATTGATCTCCCTTGTGGTTTTCGTTGCCCCAACAATGCCCCCACAATAAAGACAAATTTGTCTTAATTGTTTATTTCAAAGAAATACTTCAAATTATTTATATCAAGAAAATACTTCAAACTATTGTCGGCAATAACGTAAGCATAACATTCCCATTATAATAATATTTTGATTGGCTTAAACGTACATGACTTAAATTGTGAGTTTCTATTGGTTTTAGAAACGTCAAAAAAAAATCGTTTGAGCAAATTAATAATAACGCAAAGAACATAAAATAAAACAAAATAGAAACATTTAATAATAGGGTAAAGTAGACAGTTATCGGACACTTATAGTTATTGGACGATTAACATTAATACTGTAAAAACAAGAGTTCTATATATAGTTCGGTAATAATATAGAACTACTTTATTTTGGGTCCAATATAGGACAAAAAAGTTCGCACGTTACTTTGGTGGTAATATTTTTTTGTGTTAAGAGCAGGGCTGTGTTTAAATTACAATAAAAAATATTTCTAAAAAGTGTGTGGTATAAATGTGTTCCTCATGGTTTAAACATTGTCACTTTAATGGGTTTTAATTTTAATTCTGAAAACAAATAGTAAAGTGTCCAATTACTGGTTGGTAAAAAATGTAATTTTCTATTATTGGACATATGTCCAATATGATACTCTATTTAATTCCCGGAGCCAACTCTTATGTAAAATTGTCCACTGAATCCGAAAAGACCGTCAAAACTATAAAAGTTAAAGATATAGTCAATTCCATATTATATGTAAAATTGATTATATTTCAAAAACTGTCCTACTTTTATAGGATATGACAAATTGCTTTTGACGAGAATTATTAGCGGCTGCTTTTTCGCTATGACATATTTGACTAATTCATTTATAGAGAGTAAGTAATATAGTGATTTCTTTGTCACAGGACATCTTGCAGAATAACAGTGATTTAAATACAGTGCATGATAGAGACCATAAAAAACTAATGACAACAAAATTAATAAATTCGGAAAATACTTTTAACATACAACCCGAAAAAATATTAGATATATATAAATCATCCTGTTTCGGCCTAAACATTATAAATGCTTCACAAACTAGAGATACCACACTTAATGATATTTGCAACAAACTATTTCAGAAGTCATACAAAGGAATTAGTAGTTACCTTTAGAATCCAGAAAAGGGATGAAGAATCCGAGAAAGAAATATATGAATTATATGTTATAGTTAGAAAAACGAAATATAAAAATTACCTAAAACAGCAATTTATTTTTAAAAAATATTTTTTAAAAATATTAATTTGATGTAAGGTTGTTATGTTTATATAAAAATTGTATGTCCAATAACTATTGTCCATGTGTCCAATTACTATATAAAATGTCCAATTACTATACTTTTTTGCATGTTTTTAAAAAACTATTAGGTATTAAAAATTCAAATATTCTTATTTTTAAGTAAACGTAAATAAAGTTTAAACAAACATTTTATTTTTATATATTTATAAGAAAAAAAACTAAAATCTTTAAAACAAAGGCATTTTAAATGTTAAATAAATAATATACCTTGAGTGTCCAATAACTATGTGGTTTACCTATAAGTTGCAGAAGGACACGAGAACTAAATAACTGGAAAACTAAATGAGTTTGACCTAAACTTTTATTGTGTTTTGATCTTTCATAATTAAGTAGATATTACAGCTCAGGTTCCAGATTTTTAACCGCAATTAATTATTTTTTACAATGTTTTAAAAGTATAAAACCTATCCTCCGTGACTGTTACTCTTTCTAGGTTAACCTATATGTTTTCAGATATCTGATGTAGTAAAAGCATACTAAAAATATCAGTTCACTAAGGGCCGGTTTATCAATCTCTAGTTAAGTTTCAGTTAGTCTATCTGACAGTTAAATTTCATATCGATCGTTCTGAGAACAATGGTATCCATGGAAATTATATAACAGATAACTAACTGCAACTTTAACTGGACATTGATAAACCGGCCCTAAGTAAATTAAACACATCCAAAGCAATCGAATCAAATATAAAATATTATAAAAATTAAAAGAAATAATTTTTATAAACATTGATTGAAAAATTAATTCTATCCTCCGTGAATCTGTTTTTGCTTTAAATTTTATGCAACGTTTGGCACTTTATTCATTTTAAATAATCAAAAACTTCTGTTTACGACATTATAGATGCATGTGATTCCTGAAGGTCGGTTAGAATTTATATGCAGATGAGAGTGTTGCTGTTTTATAATTCAAAAGTTTAAAATCATTAATTTGCTATTTAAAAACCTATCCAACGTGAAGTGTAATATCTCAGTAAGTAGATTTTTTTTATAAATATTTTATTTATGTACAATTGTATTTTTAAAGGTGTCAAAAGATACAATAACTTATTTCAAATATACAAAGGGATGTTTTAAAAAAACATACAAAATCCTAACCTCCGTGAAGCTCTAATATTCAAAATGTATGATTTCTTAAAATTCTTGCATTAGTGCAGAACCACTTATGATATGTTATTACTAGACCCGGTGGCTTTCCAAAAACCCCATTCTAGACTAACAGTGAAACAACCAAAAATAACCCATATACATCATAATTATATTTAGGGGAAGGTGGGGGAATTCTGCGCATCTAAGCAAAATCTCTAGTATCTTTGTTAAGTTTAAATGTGAAATTTTGCAATTAATACCAGCGATAGTCTACTATGTTTACTATGTGTGTATAATGCGCAATTTATAAAAAAAAAATTGTTTGGTATGCAAAAACTACATTTTTTTAAATAATGCATTTGCGCAAAATTACCCACCTATCAGGGTAATTTTGCGCATCATGGGGGGAAAATTTGCGCTGTATAGAGAAAGATTTGTAGGTATCTAAATAAACCGTTTATTTCTATAATATTGTTAGATTAAAACATAAAAATAAAACAAAACTATTTTCTCTATGAAACAAACAAAACAAACAAGATCAAAAATAAATAACTAAAAATAAAATTTTTGTTCTTAGAAATAAGAGGGTCTACATGCAGCAGTTGTCACATATATAGTTTTAGGGGTTGTTTTTTACGCTACACTCCGCGTGTGCTCAAATGGAACTGTTTATGATGAACAATCTAGGCTCCTGTACCAAAAACTCCCATATTGGCCAAATTTTGCAGCGCAAAATTACCCCAATTTTTCAGCGTAAAATTACCCCCATTGCAAGAAAAATATTGTGATACTAAAAAACATTCCAAAAGTTAACCTGAACAATTTAAACATACACCAGATTACGAGGAAAGATCATATAAAGTTGTGTTATAAACATTTAAGCGATTGGACAGAAATTTAAACTTAACTCGTAGCGGAAACGACATGGATTTCTTAGATCAACGTACATGTATCACAGTTAGCTAGTGACCATGGTCACTAGCTAAAAGCTACAAGCTTAATTGCGGTACACTTTAGTCCCCATATACCCAAAGCAACGTTTTCAAGTTTGCAACATTCAAAAAATGTATTATTTACTTCATATCTGGAAGAATTGTTTATGCGTAAAATTACCCACCGCGCAAAATTCCCCCACCTTCCCCTAAACAGCGTTATGACACATGAAACCAACCCAAATGGGGACAAGTAGGACATTTTTTTTGGGCAATAAAAAATGCAGAAAAATACTAAATTAAAATATTAAAAATAATACAGGACTCTGTAACCACACTTTTTAAATCTCAACAAAGGTCCAACTCTCTATATTATTATATGAAACGTTGAACCTTGAATTATCACTAAATTAATGTAGGAACCACAAAAATGTACGGACGCTATTATCTCAGTTTGACAAAAGTAAGGGTTAGTTCCTTGTTGCATAACCCCATTCAAATAATATATAAAAAATGGTCTCACAGAAAGCCCCAAAAGGACCTCTCTGAACAACACTGTGTAAAATTTATTTCTAGGTGACAAACAGAAAATTTAAGTGTGCATTTTTTTATTTACAAGTAGGTATCTATTGTAAAATATTTAAAGATAATATTTAAAGATGTTTAGAAATATTATTGATAAAATTATTTTTATAAAATAAAAACTTACACAAAATAATAGAAAAATGCGTATAAAGACTTGCAGCTTTCAGACACAGACTGCTATCACTACTAAATCAAGTAAATCAAAATGAGTGATAAGGTGCTCCCTCCCTAATTTAGCGCCATCTACCTGGCGTTTTATATTAAATATCAATTATTAATTCAAAAACAATATTTTTAAGCTTAATTTTCCTTATTTTTTAAAATTTATTATAGGAATTCCTTAACAAACATTGTAACAATATTATTAAAAAGATATGATAACCAGTATCTAAACTGTAAACATAATTTACCTACCTACGGTTTTATCTTATATCGTATCTTTGTTTAATTTAGCATAGGGTTGCTTAAACTCCTCAGTACCAATTTTTTTCTTCCTTATAGGTTTTAAGAGTCGCACACAGTAAAAGTTAGTTCTTCTGTCTTAAAATACACACACACTTTTTAATATTTGGTAAGTCAAATATATTTATATTTATATGTATATCTTCTTAAATGAAATAGAACATTCACAAAATACTTATTTGGTTTTATTTCAATATTAACTACAGTTTTCAAATATTGCTGCTTTAACATAAATATAAAATTTGATGAATTTTTACCTTCTATTTGAAAACGCACACCTTTATTTACTTATATCACGTGGTGATGATAAGAGATAGTATACAGGTAACAATATTTAATATGTGTCGAAAGTACTCCAAATAAAAATTAATTTTAAAATTATTTTATATAAATTTATGTATCCTGTATGTAGATTTAAAATTTGATTTATTCATCATCTGTACCTATTTAAAAATATATCTCTGGATAATCAAACTATAAACATGGCACAATCTGATAAAAAAAATGATAAATTAGTTAGATAACTCATTAAAATTAAAACTACAGGTTAAAAAAACAGTTGCCATTTAGTTTTTGGTATGATATTTTGTTTACAACTTCTTATTAATCAAACAAGTTTCAATAATGGCTAAGGTTTTATTTAATTTTAAAAATGGCGAATGCGCTAGGATTAAAAAACTAAATTGGTCATGAAGATCACAATTGTGATGAAGATTATATTTTTGTAGGTAGGTAGGTAGGTAGGTAAAACCTTGGGTTAAAAAATATTAGAGAACCCAAATTATATTATTTATATTTAAGTTAGGTCATTTTTAAGAAATTAGTAAAAAATAATTTTTGCACAAACATAACCTAACCATAACTAATCAATCATTTTTATATTTGAGTTCTCTAAAGAACTTCGACAACTGCATTTTAATATACCTACAAATTCATGGCAACATAATATTATATATAATACATAATACAATGGTATTTTACCGTTGAGTGGAGACTTTAAAGAATTCTTAATCAACGCTTTTAATAATGCTAAATGTTGTTTAAATTTAGTCGACTTATTTTTTTTACGATTTTTACTGAATTGAAATGTTTACACTTTTCACGTTAATCAATACTAAAATGTGTATTTATTGTACCTAATAGGTACAATTTATATTTACAGAGACTGTATGCAATTTATTTCTTCATTCAGATTAACACTGTTTATTGGAAAACCGGTAAAAACTCAACCCAGGATTTCCTCTCGAAATACACCCAACAACATAACAAATCGATGCACGATATTTTTTAAAATTTTCCGGCTTTATTCTTAAAAGCACTCGTTTGTAACCCAAGCGTTTATGAAAAGTAACGTAACATTAACCAAAATATTATGCAACAATCGTAATATCTAACATTACAGTTACATAACCTGATGGTTGCAAATAGGTAACAATGTTGCGTTGCTGTTACTTTTTCGCAATCCAACTTATGTTACATAACATGGCCTTTACGGTTATGTAACATTGTTACGTTGTAACGTTATTATGCTCAACATGAGAAAGTCCCGTCAGTTAAACGCTAAAACGTATCAAATGATACATAATATCGTATTCTGACTTTCCCATAATCAGGCAGACTGTTTGAGGTCCAATGACAAATGGACATGGTGCGCTGTTTTAACTTCCTTTATATACCTAGCCGAGGTGGTAACACGAGCGAGATGTAAATGATGTGTATAAGTATAAGTTTGTTACGTAACGTAAATGTAACTGTTACGTAACAAACTTATTACAATAGTATCATTGGTAATTTTGTTACATTACAATAGTTTCACAATGTTACATTATTGTTATATTGCTTATTGGTAATTTTGTTACATTACAATAGTTTCACAATGTTACGTTGCTGTTATATTGCTTATTGGTAATTTTGTTAAATTACAATAGTTTCACAATGTTACGTTGATGTTATATTGCTTATTGGTAATTTTGTTACATAACAATAGTTTCAAATTGTTACGTTGCTGTTTTATTGCTTATTGGTAATTTTGTTACATTAAAATAGTTTCACAATTTTACGTTGCTGTTATATTGCTTATTGGTAATTTAGTTACTTTACAATAGTTTCACAATGTTACGTTATTGTTATATTGCTTATTGGTAATTTTGTTACATTACAATAGTTTCACAATGTTACGTTGCTGTTATATTGCTTATTGGTAATTTTGTTACATTACAATAGTTTCACAATTTTACGTTGCTGTTATATTGCTTATTGGTAATTTAGTTACTTTACAATAGTTTCACAATGTTACGTTGCTGTTATATTGCTTATTAATAATTTTGTTACATTACAATAGTTTCACAATGTTACGTTGCTGTTATATTGCTTATTGGTAATTTTGTTACATTACAATAGTTTCACAATGTTACGTTGCTGTTATATTGCTTATTGGTAATTTTGTTACATAACAATAGTTTCAAATTGTTACGTTATTGTAATATTGCTTATTGGTAATTTTGTTATATTACAATAGTTTCACAATGTTACATTGTTGTTACATTGCTTATGGGTAATTTTGTTACATTACAATAGTATCGCAATGTTACGTTATTGTTATATTGCCTATTGGTTAACTTGGAACGGTTACAATGTTACCATTATTTTAGGTAACTGTTGTGTTGCATTTTAGTAACATCGTTACATTGCAATGTGACTTCTATGTTACATAACGTCAATACTGTGTTACGTTAAATGTTGACCAGGTAGTACCTATCCAGTGGTATATAAATGTATACTAATTATTGTTTGTATCATTTACATTAAAACGACAGTTGGTTATTTTGAAAATTATCTCTACAAACAATTTAGTGTGCCTCTTTAAAGTTTTAAACAATTTTTTTTAATATATATATACATTACAATTATAAAAAAAATCATTTGTGGAATGAAACAATAACAATTTAATAATATAATTTTATTTCATTATGAAAAATTTGCATAACAATTACGATTAATTCTAGGGAAAATGTATTTAAGTATAAAAACATTTTCCAAATAAAATTTTACATTGTAAAATATAAAATATACAATTCAAATATTTATTCTATATAATTACAATATATATCAGTAAAATTAACAAAACAAACAAGCTTTAACTTATTTACAATTACAAATAAGATCTTTAAATGATCCAGACATAAATCAGTCAAAAAACGGGATGTATAAACTATAATAAAACTAAAGAAAAAAACTATAGATTACTTACTTAAAACTATAAAATAAATGTTTACGTTGTTTTTTGTTTAGAAACGATGAAACAACAAAGAAAAAAGCATTATGATTAGAATTTACACTCATTATTCAGACAAGCAAAATCTGAACTCTGTGCTGAAACATTTCGAAACTAACTATTAGCTAAATATGTACATTGTCGATATATTATAAATATAAATAAAAACAATATAAGGTTGTCTTTGGTAAATTATTGAGATTTTTTTCAGTAATTTTAGAGTAGAGTATTGTTGGAATGCAATTTTGAGAAATGTGTATGTTTAACTCTCAGATCTTTGAAATGTTTAATATCACAGCAATATTAAATTTTATTTTTCCTAAACAACCCTAAGCAAATTATTGCATACACTTACAAATTTCAGGCAAGACGTTTCAATCATTTGTACATTAAATTCAATTTTTGAATATATTATATTTTTATTCTTTAGTCATAGTGAGACGGTTCATGGAAAGGACGATTGGTTTGTTTTCCAAATTGTGATCACTGCCAATTATGACTTTTGTGTTGTTGTTGTTATTGTTGTTAACTATGTGAGGTTGACTTTCGCTGTCGGAATCTGGTGATGGGGGGCTTGGACTAGGCTGCATGTCGTAGTAAGCATTGGAAGAGATTGGTGATTGGTGATTGGTGTATGGAGATAACCTCTGATGAGACTGACTGTTGTTGAGAAAACTGTAGTTTTGAGTGGAACTGTGTTGCAAATGTAGAGATGGTAGAGCTCTGTATTCATCTATAAAAAAAATCTAAGGTTAGAATCATAATTTTCAATATAATTTTTTCTAAACGTAGAAAAAGTTTAGTCTGAAACACATTTGGAATTGCATATTACTCTCTGGTGAAACTGTCAAACTTGCTTTCATTTGATATCACTATTACCTAGAAATCGATCCACACAAATTTTTGATGAATTTCAATCGCAAATAACTTTTTTATTGGGTGTCGGATTTAAACGAATATTAAAGAATATTGTAGATAAATTAATGGACAATCGCTCACATTTTAAAAAAATACTAAAAAATAGACGTACGTTTATAATATACAGGTTTAAACAAAAAGATGTTTTTTACCATAAGTTTAAGACACTCTGTAGAGTGGCAAAACCGTATATTGTTCTAAATTAAGTTTTATTTATCAAGTCACATCTATTATTAACAGTTTTGTTTTTGGTTCACCTCGATATATTTATTTTTGTGGAAAATATGGATTTAAAAAAAAAACATTGCAATTTCCAATATTTCTCCTGTATGAAGAACTAAGGTTGCTATGGTCCATCCATAGCATATGGAGAATGACAGTGACAGTTTTGTTGAATCATCCCATACTTGGACATGTCATATACAGCTTTCAAAAGCTATCAAATTGTTTTTTGTAAATTAATGTGTTAATTTTGAGGTGTCTTCTTACTTTTAAAAATGTCTCCGACTGATGTTGCCCTTTGTTCTTTACTTCTTATGACGTTTAAAACACTTGCCACGTAATACTGTGACCGTCCATCCTGGATTAAATTAATGGCTCTGGCAACATCAGTCGCAGACATATCCATTTTTTAAAGTAAGAAGACACCCCAAAATTTAAACATTAATTTGCAAAAAACAATTTGATAGCTTTTGAAAGCCGTGTATGACATGTCCAAGTATGGGATGATTCAACAAGACTGTCACCGTCATTCTCCATAGCCTTAGTTCTTCATACAGAAAAATATTAAAAATTGCAATGTTTTTAAAAAAAAATCCATATTTTCCAAAAAAATAAATTTATCGGGGTGAACCAAAAACAAAACTGTTAATAATAGATGTGACTTGATAAATAAAACTTAATTTAGAACAATATACGGTTTGCCACTCTAAAGAGTGTCTTAAACTTATTGTAAAAAACATATTTTTGTTTAAACCTGTATATTATAAACGTACGTCTATTTTTTAGTATTTTTTTAAAATGTGAGCGATTGTCCATTAATTTATCTACAATATTCTTCAATATTCGTTTAAATCCGACATTAAATAAAAAAGTTATTTGCGATTGAAATTCATCGAAAATTTGTGTGGATCGATTATTTTGCCTGTGAGTGTATTTGATAAACAATGTGAACTTCAAATTTTCAGAAATTTTCATTAGTAGGTAATTTGTAAATAATAACAGGACAAAGACTAAATGTTCAAAAGAACAAGGTCTTAATTGTGTTTCCAATAATACCGCAATGGTGCGCCATACAAATAAAAAAAATGTAAGGAGTCAAACAAATTTCCGCTAATCAGTTTTTTTATTTGACCTTGAATTTCCAGTAAAGTTGGCTAGTTATTTTATTTGAAACTGTTTTTTCAATAGTTAAAAAGATTTTTTATAGATTTTATGTAAAATAGAGTTTTGTTAGCAAAACATTTCTTTGTAAAGGTTATATTATTGTATTAAATTGTGCAATAACTTGAATGAATATGAACTTGTCTGATAAAATGGCGAATGCGCCGGGATTAAATATAATTGTTATTTATGGTAATAGTGTGTTATGTTGAAAATAAGTCACTCGAGAAAAATTTATATAAATTCTCAAGTGAAACATAACACACGAGTGGCATACAACGTTTTATCCAACAAGTGGAAGAAACCATTTTTTTATGAGATAATAATTAATAACCTTTGTGATCAAATCAAAGCTACTTGCGTCTCAGTACTCTATAAATGTCAGAATGACTTTTCGGTCAAAATAAGTTGTTTGTTTGGTTGCCAAATAAATTTTGACACTTGTCAGTTTTCCCTGCAAACAAGGGAAGCTTTATGAAGAAAAAAACGTATAGAAAAAGGAGGAAACCGATGAAAATTACGTTCCTGAGGATATCCTTACGGAACCAGAAGAAGCAGCGATGTAGATTTTGCCAGAAAAGTCCCGAGATGCTTACGACAAGGAGTTCAAAATTTTGAGTCTTGGATGAATTCACGGAAGATAAAAAGTATCGATGAAAATGTTCTATTGGCTTATTTTTTATATTTGCAAAAAAAATTAGCCTTATCGTCGCTATGGACCAAATACTCGATGCTTCGCTCGACTATTCATCTTTATAAAAAATCGACATTTTAAAATATGGCAAACTAACGAGCTTTTTGAAAAGCAAATCACAGGGATACAAACCAAAGAAGTCCAAGACATTAGAACGACCTGAAATAGAGAAGTTTTTGAACGAAGCTCCCGACGACGAGTACCTGTTGATGAAAGTGGCTTTGATAATGGGGATTAGCGGTGCTTGTAGATGCGATGAATTGGTCAATTTGAAAATAGAAAATATTCAAGATAAAGGGAAATAGTTGCACGTGGTTTTGCCAGACACTAAAACCAACAAATTGAGAAGTTTCACCATACTTGAGGAAGGATTTCCAGTCAACCCGATCAATTAGTGTAAAAAATACGTGTCTTTGAGACCAAAGAATACTAGTTCTAGCCGCTTTTTTGTTTTTTACAAAAATGGGAGGTGTACCAGCCAGTGTGAGGAAATAAATACGTTGTCCAAGAAACCTTCAAGAATTGCAAAGTTTTTGAAATTGGAGGAACCAGCGCTCTACACAGGTCACTGCCTGAGAAGGTCTTCGGCGACTCTTTTGGCCAATGCAGGGGCTAACATGACTACTTTGAAGCGTCACGGAGGATGGAAGTCCTCGACGGTAGCTAGAAGAGTCGGTGCATAAAAAAATACAAATTGCAGAAAAAATACAAGGTTCTAATGCGTCGGCGTCTTCCAGCACTATCAGCAGCTGTACCGATATGGGAGCGTCTGGTTCCAATGAACCAACGAATTTTACGATGACTTCAAATTCGAAAAAACCGTTAGCGTTTTCCTTTAATTTCAATATCAATGTGAATTCTATTGTTTTTTTCTACTAGCGTGAGCAAAAATATGAGAATTTTGATAATCATTGTTATCTAATTTTGCGCACGCCAGTAGAAAAAATATTGTTCCTAACACATGCGCAAAGTAATTTTTCCGCACTTACTGCTTGCCCAGTAGCGTGCGGAAAAATATAACTGCGCACTTGTTAGGAAAATAATTATTGTGTGGCGGTTCATTACCCAGTGTGTATTTAATGTCTATTTTAGAAAGTTTACTGATGTATTTATTTTGTACAAATTTTCTTACCTA
This sequence comes from Brassicogethes aeneus, assembly GCA_921294245.1. NCBI lineage: Eukaryota > Metazoa > Arthropoda > Insecta > Coleoptera > Nitidulidae > Brassicogethes > Brassicogethes aeneus. The sequence goes on from OV121136.1 coordinate 217,247, forward strand.
ATTGTGGTTCTACTTTAACCCCTTGATGTGATGATGAGGATAAATATCCAGTGGCTTCTAGATTCATACCAATTGGAGCTTTCTTGATCTGTGCATTAGCATTAGAACTGTTATCTTTGCTACCCTTTGGCTTCCTTTTCCTAGTCTGTAAAATATAAAATCATAAAACATAAAATATTCATAGTAACAAAAATAATATACCCATGTTAAAGGTTAAATTATTTTTTTTTTCTAAAAGCTACATCTTAATTTATCAAATACATTCACGTCCAAAATAATCGATCCACACAAATTTTCGATGAATTTCAATCGCAAATAAACAATTTGATAGCATTTGAAAGCTGTATATGACATGTCCAAGTATGGGATGATTCAAAAAAACTGTCACTGTCATTCTCCATAGGCTATGGATGGACCATAGCAACCATACAGGAAAAATATTGGAAATTGCAAAAAAATCCATATTTCCCACAAAAATAAATATATCGAGGTAAACCAAAAACAAAACTGTTAAGAATAGATGTGACTTGATAAATAAAACTTAATTTAGAACAATATACGGTTTTGCCACTCTACAGAGTGTCTTAAACTTATGGTAAAAAACATCTTTTTGTTTAAACCTGTATATTATAAACGTACGTCAATTTTTTAGTATTTTTTTAAAATGTGCGCGATTGTCAATATTCTTTATTATTCGTTTAAATCCGACATCAAATAAAAAAGTTATTTGCGATTGAAATTCATCGAAAATTTGTGTGGATCGATTATTTTGCACGTAAGTGTATATTAATTTGGTCATAATATACCATAAAAATTAATATTCGCGGACACTTCCAGATTTTAGAGGTTACTCAAAAACACACCAACTTTTGTCTGCAATTGCAGACGTCTGCTATGTATATCCCAAAATTTTATATTAAGGGACATGCGTCTGTAATTGCAGACGTTAATAAACTAAATGCCGGTTTCGATAATAAGAAGAAAATCGTAAAAAACATAAACTTTATTCAAATGAATAATAAAAAATACAACAAAATAAACTTTTAATCCAAGTCTTTGTCATCTGAACCAGAAAATGGATCTTCTATACTAGTACTGCTTGATCTATCACCCTCAGACTCTGATTCAGTTTCCACTTCTTCATAAAATGTTAGTAATCTAGCTTCTTCTTTAGGATCCATTTTATTTGCAACCTAAAAAAGTATTTTTATTATATAAGGTACCTAGTAAATACAAATATAAATATAACTGTAAGAAATCAATCCAATTTCTGTCCCTCTATACATATTTGGGTAGTTTTAAGAAATGACGTATTACGTATGACGTAATTTACGTATCCCTATAGGGCAATACGAAACATCATCTCTTTTGCCAATGATCTTAAAAATTTTATAACCAAATATAAAACCGTATTTAGCTTTAGGCAGGAATATTTTCTTAGAATAAAAATAAATAAAAATATTTGAACAAACCCTTATTAAAAATATAGTACTTACCGAGAGTTAAAATCGAAAAAAACAACTTATAATAACATTTAAAAACAACAACAAAATAAAATCGAAATTTACAGGGACACTTCATAACCTCTTCCATTGGCCGTTAAGAAGTTACTGTCTGCTTTTGCAGACATGACGCTTTTCGTGAGAAAACAATCTGCGCGGGAACTATATATTTAACCTTAAAATGTATCACTTAGAGGGACACTTTTCTGCTAAAAAACTTGATGTACAGGGACAATATGCTTCCATTAATACGTATTTAATAGTAAATAGCGACTGCTAATGCAGACATGCGTTTTTCTGTGGTTTAAAATTTGTCTATCAATTGCAGTCGTGTCCCTACACATGTGTCTGCAATAGCAGTCGTGTCCGCGAATGTGTTAAAGAAAATTTTACCTGTATTTGGTCTTTCTTCATAGACATTGGTCGGTTCACATTATGCAGTTTGAAATATAAACCGCATGCATTGCACACTGGTTCTCCCAAACCGTTTCTTCTCCACAAGGAAGTGTTACTTGTGTGACAGTTGGTGCAGGTTAATCCCACCCTTCTTGAAGCTGACTAAAAATCAAAAAAACAATTTAAATATTGAAAAAACTGATATACTCTCTAAAAATTAAATAGTCAAAATTCTACTATTTGAATTAGTACCAGCATTTTTTACGTAAATAGTTAAAGTTTGACTAATTTATAATTAGTCACCATCTTTGACTATTTCTGAGAGTTAAAAGTAACTAATTTCTTTAACCGTTTGCTGCCAACAACAAAGAATTATTTGAATTAAATTCATATACCTAAGCTCCATAGTTAAATGACCCAAAAAACAAATAAAGATGCAAAAAGTTCAGCTCAAAACCAGCAACACAAATAATATATTCAACTTTAAAATATTTATTGACAAATAAAATTGATTTTTATAAGAACGACTGATAGCCGAATGGGTTATGACAACAGCTTGTGACAAACCTGAGTTCAATCCCCGGCTGGGTCAAACTAATTTTACAATTTCATTTTAAGAGAGTAAGGATCATAAAAAAATAAAAACTGTTAAAATTAATTATTTTAAAAACATAATTAATATACCTAACAATACAACCAAGATCGAGATAAACATTATAAAAATCATTAAAACTTGTACTGCAAAAAAAACAATGTACCCTCTAAAAATGAATTAGTCAAAAATGACTATTTTAATAGTTCACTTGTACCATTGGAATACCATGGTATCCCAAAATTTAACAGCCAATTCTTATATAAAATTGTCCCCTGAATCCGAAAATATCGTCAAAAATTATGAAAGTGGAGCAGTTTTTGAGATATAGTCAATTCCATATTAAATGGAAAATTTACCATATCTCAAAAACTGTTTTGGGATACCATGGTAACTATTGTACAAGTGAAAAAGAAGCCATTAATGACTATTAAATTAGTCATTTTTCATTAATTCATTTTTAGAGAGTAAGCTTTCCTTAGGATAGTATATTTAAAAAGGTTTGTTTGTTTACTGATACATTTAGTTTAGTTATCAATGTATGTTGCATAAAACTGTCCACAAAATTTTTAGAAAGCAATGTTCAAGTTGAACAACTTAACCGGGTTGTAGTGTTAATTTATATTACACTCACAGGCAAAATAATCGATCCACACAAATTTTCGATGAATTTCAATCGCAAATAACTTTTTTATTTGATGTCGGATTTAAACAAGTATTAAAGAATATTGTAAATAAATTAATGGACAATCGCTCACATTTAAAAAAATTATTAAAAAAATAGACGTACGTTTATAATATACAGGTTTAAACAAAAATATGTTTTTTACCATAAGTTTAAGACACTCTTTAGAGTGGCAAAACCGTATATTGTTCTAAATTAAGTTTTATTTATCAAGTCACATCTATTCTTAACAGTTTTGTTTTTAATTCACCTAGATATATTTATTTTTGTGAAAAATATGGATTTAAAAAAAACTGCAATTTCCAATATTTTTCTGTATGAAGAACTAAGGTTGCTATGGTCCATCCATAGGCTATGGAGAATGACAGTGACAGTTTTGTTGAATCATCCCATACTTTGACATGTCATACACGGCTTTAAAAAGCTATCAAATTGTTTTTTGCAAATTAATGTTTAAATTTTGAGGTGTCTTCTTACTTTAAAAAATGGATATGTCTCCAACTGATGTTGCCAGAGCCATTAATTTAATCCAGGATGGACGATCACAGTATTACGTGGCAAGTGTTTTAAACGTCACAAGAAGTAAAGTACAAAGGGCAACATCAGTTTTAAAAGTATAAGGACACCTCAAAATTAACACATTAATTTACAAAAAAACAATTTGATAGCTTTTGAAAGCTGTATATGACATGTATGAGATGATGCACTGTCATTCTCCATACACGGAAAAAAAATGCGTTAGTTATTTTTATTATATGTGTTTAGTTAAAAAAATATTGTTATATTTATCGAAATTTATAATCAATTTTACAAAACCAAAAGGTTAATTTAATATTAATGTATAAGATTAAAAATACCTTAATGTTTTAATTGAAACATATAAATAGGTTAGTTCTTTTAATCAATTTTACAGTTATTGTAATTACAGAAAATAACAAAAATATTAAATTAAAAACAGCTGTAGTATTTAGTTATAATAACTAAATAGGTTTATAAAAACAACTACCTAGAGTTTGGTTAAATTCTAAAGGTTATTTTTTAGACATCTGCCAGAGGAAAGTTAACGAGTTTTACGTTGTTTGTTTAAAGACATTGCATGTTTGCATAAGTGCGGTCGTGATTTTTGTGATTTTTAGAATAAGTAAGTAAAACAATTGTTAATTAATATATTTATAAAATTTAATGAAACTACTAATGTGATTCATAAATTTCAAGATCATAAAGGGTGTTCATCAGCCTATTGTCAGCACAATCCAAACAAGGTCTGTTTGATCTGTTCGATTTTTTATAAGCCTGTTTACAATTATCGTGCTGTAAGTTTGTGCTTTTTATACAAATTTATAAACGTTATTAGTTAGTTTTTATTGGTTTTATCGAGAAAAACCGTAATAATTTTGATAGAAGTAAAATTTTTACTGTTTGCGGCTATCTGTTAAATAACATTAATCACAGATCGAGCACATTGTTGTATGAATTGTGTACAACAATGCGCTCGATCTGTCAGTTATAAAAGTCAGTGTTATTTTGTCACAGATTAACATGTCTTTTGAGTTGATGAAAGTAAAGTTAACTAGTTGGGGACTGGTACATCTAGTTGAAAAGTTTCCAGGTCTAGAATATTTCATTAGGAAAGTAAATATTGGGTTTTAAAAGTAATAATTGTTTTTAGAAGAAGCAGTAGATGATGAGGCTTTTATTAGACTTACTCCTGCCCTTATTGACAAATTAGGATTGAAAGTACATAGGTAGGTGATTTAGCCAAGTTTAATAAAAATTTTAATGAATTTAAGAATAATACTTTGCTGCCTATTGACGATATTGAATCTTATTCAAGTAGTTCAGTGGAAAAAGATACCATAGAAAAAGATATTGTAGAAAATACAGTTTTGGGTATTTTATTAATGCAGTTTATAATTTGCTAAAATAACTTTTTATATTGTTTTTAGAGGTCATCCCTACACCCTATAACTAATGAAATGTAAGCTTTTCATTAGAGTTATAGGGTGTAGGGATGACCTCTAAAAAAATTATACACGTGATTAAATTTGATGATATTATACGAAATTTTACTTTTAATATGATTAAAATAAACGATTTATTTTTATTAATAAAGCGCCAAATATTTAATTTAGCCCAGTTCGTATTTTTCTACTTTTACAACGATTTGTTGCCGCACTACTTGTTTATTTAGATGTTAGAAAAGATCCTGAGGCTATATCTATAGTTTAATTTTTTAGTTTAGGGATTTTCAGTTTTTAGGTTTTAAAATACTGCTTTTTTTTATCGAAAAATTTATTTCATTAAACTAAAAAATTAAATATCCTCAGAATTTCCTTTTTATAAACAAATAGTTTTACCAATTTGCATGTATCTTAAGTTTATGATCTCTTAATATTAAAAAAAAAAATAATTATTTGATTTGTTTAGACATCCTTAGCATAAATAAAAATTATTTTATGAGATAAATGTTTCATTTACGATTAAATATATGCATGCATACTCTTTACAAAACTTTAAAAAGAGCAACAAAACTGTTTACTAAGAATAAACAGGTAAGTATAATTAAAACAACTATAATTTTAGATTAAATTTTAATTAAGTAAAATGATTAATTTAAATATTTAACATTTATTGTTACTATCATGTTTTCTTAGTTTTTTTTATTAAAAAATAATAATTAAAAGCACTACATTTTTTTACTGAAATAACAAATTATGTGAAATTAAAATAAACAATGATCGTTGAGTTAAAATAACCAAATTTTTCTGGTTAAAAAATAACTAAACTGATTGGTTGAATCAAGAATATAATTTTAACTGAACCCAGTTTAGTAAAAATGATTAAATAGTTCTGTTGGCGCATATATGATTAATTTTTTTAATTAAAATAACTAAACTTTTTTTTCCGTGTAGGCTATGGATGGACCATAGCAACCTTAGTTCTTCTTACACGAAAAATATTGGAAATTGTTTTTTTTTTAAAATCCATATTTTCCACAAAAATAAATATATCAAGGTGAACCAAAAACAAAACTGTTAAAAATAGATATGACTTGATAATTAAAACTTAATTTAGAACAATATACGGTTTTGCCACTCTACAGAGTGTCTTAAATCCGAAAACAAATAAAAAAGTTATTTGCGATTGAAATTCATCGAAAATTTGTGTGGATCGATTATTTTGCCTGTGAGTGTATTATGGTTTATGTTAAAATAAGTCTCATAAGGGTTTAAATTTTTAAATACTTCAGAGATTATCATTAAAGGTTTTACTCTTAATAATGCATATTTTAATACATAAGTAAAAAAAAGTTGGTAATTTCAAGTTTTTAACAGACTACTAAATTAACATACTCAAAACTTTTACTTCTAGTAGGATAAAAATCTAACTAAGGTTATAATCTACTTTGTTAGTATCAGAAAAAATTGGGCATAAGGGATTTTTAACATTGAAAAAAATTTAACGTTACAATTACAATAATATATAAAAACCTACCAATCGTCGACCAGTGGATTTTTCTTCGATAGTATGTAATGTGGGAGTACGCGGTGTCCCGTTATACCCAAAGTAGTTCTTGTAGTACTCAGAAACACCCCCATGTCCTGGCTCAGCCGCCACTGCAACGCAAAAAGGGGTGGTATTAGTGAAAAACGTTCAAAACGTTTTGGAATCAAAAAATTACACTACATTAAACTAATTAATTGGTAGCAGCTTTGCCTCGCACATCGGGGGTTTCATTTTTTTAGTTTTATTTGACCGAAGATTTTCGTTTGGTACAACTAAATTTCGAATGATTTTATGCGAACGAAATTTAGTTGTAGCAAATCTTTTACTGATATTCTTAATCCTGAAATAGGAGCATAATAATAGTGATGGTTCCAATGTTAGTATGAATTTGATGATTGAATTATTGAATGATCATGCAGAAACACAAAACCTTTCCAAAATTATTTTGGAATTGTTTTGCATTGCCCCACCGGACTGTTTCGGTCAAATAAAACCATAACAATGAAGTTCGGTTAATGATAATTAAAAACAAAAATAACAAAAAAGTACCAATCTACGAGGCTGCTTGACCAAAGGGCGGTTCATGCCGTTCATCTTGTGGTAGAGGCCACACGCGTTGCACAGATAGTGCCCGGTGCCGTCTCTTCTCCATAACGGGGTATCTATTGCCCCACAATTTACACATTCCCTACCTTCCGTGAAATACTCCGTTGTTCTTGGGTCAACTGTTAAAAAATTGACAAATTAGGATCAGATCTAGCATAGAGTAAACTAGACACTTTATAGTTATTGGACAATTAACATTAATACTAAAAACAAGAGTTCTATAAATACTATTTACTAAATGGTTACCTTAAAGTCAAAACATATAGAACTAAAGTCTATTCAAATCCAAGCTGGACCAAATGTAAACACAATCCTCCGAATCGACCAATAAGAACTCACAATCCGAGTCACAGAATCGACCAATAAGAACGAGTTATCATGCGTCTGGGCGTTTTTGTTTAGTCCAGCTTGGATTTGAATAAACTTTACTTTATTTTGGGTCCAACGTTACTTTGGTGGTAAGATTTTTTGTTAAGAGCAGGGCTGTGTTTAAATTACAATAAAAAATATTTCTGAAAAGTACAGATCAGTGTGTGGTATAAATTCCTCATTGTTTAAACATTGTCACTTTAATGCGTTTGAATTTTAATTCTGAAAACAAACTTATTCTTATGTAAAATTGTCCCCTAAATCCGAAAAGACCATCAAAAACTATAAAACTTGAGCAGTTTTTGAGTCAATTCCATATTATATGTAAAATTGATTATATTTCAAAAACTCTGCTACTTTTATAACTTTTGACGACATTTTCAGCAAATAATATTTCATAGGAATTGACTGCCAAATATCCTGGATACAAGTTGCTGTTGATGAGAATTATTATTGGCTGCTTTTTCGCTATGACATTTTTAGAGAGTAAGTAATATAGTGATTTCTTCGTCACAGGACATCTTGCAGAATAACAGTGATTTAAATACAGTGCATGATAAAGAACAGAAAAAACTAATGGCAACAAAATTAATAAATTCGGAAAATACTTTTAACATACCACCCGAAAAAATATAAGATATATATATAAATCATCCTGTTCCGACCTAAACATTATAAATGCTTCACAAACTAGAGATACCACCCTTAATGATATTTGCAACAAACTATTCATACAAAGGAATTAGTAGTTACCTTCAGAATCCAGAAAAGGGATGAGGAATACGAGAAAGAAATATATGAATTATATGATATTTACAAAAACGAAATAAAAAAAATTACCTAAAACAGCAACTTATCTTTAAAAAATATTTAACAATTTATATTATTTGATGTAAAGTTGTTGTTTATATAAAAATTGTATGTCCAATAACTATGAACCATGTGTCCAATTCCTATACTTTTTTGCATGTTTTTTAGAACTATTATTAAAAATTCAAATATTCTTATTTTTAAGTAAACGTAAATAAAGTTTAAACAAATAAACTATAATTTTTAAATATTTATAAGAAAAAAACTAAAATATTTAAAACAATGGCATATATAAATTTTAAATAAATAAACGAAATAAAAAAATTACCTAAAACAGCAACTTATCTTTAAAAAATATTTAACAATTTATATTATTTGATGTACCTAAAGTTGTTGTTTATATAAAAATTGTATGTCCAATAACTATGAACCATGTGTCCAATTACTATACTTTTTTGCATGTTTTTATAGAACTATTATTAAAAATTCAAATATTCTTATTTTTAAGTAAACGTAAATAAAGTTTAAACAAATAAACTATTATTTTTAAATATTTATAAGAAAAAAACTAAAATCTTTAAAACAATGGCATATATAAATTTTAAATAAATAAACGAAATAAAAAAATTACCTAAAACAGCAACTTATCTTTAAAAAATATTTAACAATTTATATTATTTGATGTTAAGTTGTTGTTTATATAAAAATTGTGTGTCCAATAACTATGAACCATGTGTCCAATTACTATACTTTTTTGCATGTTTTTATAGAACCATTATTAAAAATTCAAATATTCTTATTTTTAAGTAAACGTAAATAAAGTTTAAACAAATAAACTATCCTTTTTAAATATTTATAAGAAAAAAACTAAAATCTTTAAAACAATGGCATATATAAATTTTAAATAAATAAACGAAATAAAAAAAATTACCTAAAACAGCAACTTATCTTTAAAAAATATTTAACAATTTATATTATTTGATGTTTATATAAAAATTGTGTGTCCAATAACTATGAACCATGTGTCCAATTACTATACTTATAACTAAAATCTTTAAAACAATGGCATATATAAATTTTAAATAAATAAACGAAATAAAAAAAATTACCTAAAACAGCAACTTATCTTTAAAAAATATTTAACAATTTATATTATTTGTTGTTTATATAAAAATTGTGTGTCCAATAACTATGAACCATGTGTCCAATTACTATACTTTTTTGCATGTTTTTATAGAAAAATTCAAATATTCTTATTTTTAAGTAAACGTAAATAAAGTTTAAACAAACAAACTATCATTTTTAAATATTTATAAGAAAAAAACTAAAATCTTTAAAACAACGGCATATATAAATTTTAAATAAATAATATTCCTTAAGTGTCCAATAACTATGTGGTTTACCCTACTTGATTTTGAAATTTATTACATTTACAATTATTGTACACATTTTTTGATAATAGATCTATATGCATACATATATGCTTTTAGTTAAATTTATGGAATGAAATATTTTTAATTAGGTAAATATAGTATAGATCTTGCGCATTTGCTGGACAAATGACCAATATTATGATTAAATATTATTAATATTATTATAAAAATTTACTTAGATTTTTAGAATTTTGGAATGCAGACTACAATAATTGTAGTCTGCATTATTGTTGGATTTTAAATTTTTCTAAATTAATCCTAAAACTTTCTAACCAGATAAAAAATTTAAACCTGAGCAAAACTGAAGAATTATTAGATTTTATATAAATAAGATTATGAGACACACAGCGTTGCCAAGTTTACTTAAGGTATTAAAAAGTTTCATACATGTATTAAAAAATGTCGTAAACCTGAAAATAATATTGTATACAAATTATGGTTCGAATTCAGTGTTTTAACGTTTAATAAAAATGCCAAGAGGATGACTAATAAACATCAATATTTTAAGTCGTTTGACGTTTCCTATTGGCATTTATTGAGTACACAGTCAAAGGTATTGTATCGCGACGGAAAACAGGTAAAAAGTATCGAGACGGATCCGTGTACCTAAATACCGGAAACGGCAGAGTAAATGAACTAACTACGGATCTACCACTTTACGTTTGTATGTAAAAGAAACGAACGTTATCGGTAAGCTTGGCGCGTGTTCAGATAACACCAGAAACCATTTGTTTCCTAATTGAAAATGCAGCATAATGTACTTCACTAAAAGTATTTAACTTATTTCTTATGTTACAAACAAATTTGGAGTCATTTTGTGTGAAACGATGCTTAACAGGGCGAGTCATTTAACTTTAGACTTTGAAATTTCTCAGTTTGTATGCATTTTACGAAAAAATGTTTATAATAAAAATTAAATGATTCGAGAGTATGCTAATATGGTTTTTGTTTATGGCTTTTGTAATGGCAATGCCACAGCTACCGTAGAAGAATATCGGCGACGTTTTCCACGTGAAAGGGCTCCTGACAAAAACGTATTTATTCGAGTTTTTAACAAACTTTGCGAGACTGGAACTCTTCCAAGTGCTAAAATAACATCTGAAAAAGCTTTGTCGATCAGCTTTAGAAGAAGTGGAAAATATTTTGGATCTAGTGGAAGAAGATGTAACGACCAGCACCAGAAGAATCGCTACTCAATTGGACATTTCACAAAAACACTTCACGAGCAAGGCTTATACCCATACCATTTACAAAGAGTACAGTTTCTACACTCTAAGAAAATATATTGTAATCCCTAACAATATAGATTTGTTATGCAAAATATGGTTCATTTAATTATAACTTATGGTTGTAATAACAATATAAGTAAAATTAGTTTTGTTATATGTACTTTAATCATTTTGTTATAAAAATTTAGTAAAGTTAGATATTTGATTAGGCTATTACAACCATCATGTACGGCTAAACTGTTAGTACTACACTAGATGGTTAAATTTATAAGATTATCTGGTTACAATAACAATATAATGTTGTCACACAATATTAACAATATGTCGTTGTAGTTTTTACTATACAGAAAGTTTATACATATCATACGTATAGTATATTTAACCATATAGAGGGTTATAAGGTATTTGCATATGATTATTATAACTAAATAAATTATTGTTTTGTGCAACAACAAAAATATAGTTAAAGTGACAATAAAACTGTTACAATATAAACATGGTTAACATAACAGTAAATATGGCTGTGCCTATACTAATCAGAATGTTTAGTAAAAGTTACTATATATTTGATTAAGATAACCATTGTTTTTTCTCAGTGTACACCCGGAAGAATATGCTAAACGTGTGGAATTTTGTCGGTGGGTAACTAACAATCGTAGAGTTGTATCGCGTAGACTTTTTACTGATGAAGCAACATTTACCCGTGACGGCATTAATAATACGCACAACTCTCACGTATGGTCTGACGAAAATCCCCATGCTATAGTCGAAACCAATTTTCAGCACAGGTTTTCAGTAAATGTGTGGTGTGCTATGATTGCTGGGTATTATCATGGAGAATCGCCTCACAGGGGAACACTACCTTAATTTTTTATAAATGAGTTGCCAGGATTACTAGAGAATGTCCCTGTAAACGTAAGAAGGCGAATGTACTATCAGCATGATGGAGCCCCTGCACATTTCGCTCGTGAGGTCAAGCAACACTTGGATGAAATGTTTCCAGAGCGTTGGATTGGTCGCGGAGGTCCAATTAGTTGGCGTCCAAGAAGTCCAGATCTAACACCACTAGATTTTTGTTTATGGGATTGGTTTAAAACAGAAGTTTACAAAGATAAGGTGAATAATCGAGAGGCACTAATTCAACGAATAATTAATACTGGCGCAGTTCTTAAAGAAAAAACAAGAGTTAATAGGACAAGCAACAGGCGCTGTTCGCAGACGTAGCAGAGCATGTTTAGAATTCAATGGGGGTATTTTTGAACACCTTATAAAAAGTCATAACTATTAAACAAATGTTACCGTTTCATTTTATTTATTTTTTAATTACGCTATAACTTCAAAACAAATGATAATCGAACAAGAACATTTGAGTTTTTTTAATTATTTTAATGTGTAGAATGCAGTCCTAGAGTTCGGTGCGATCCTTCCTATTCACCCTGTATATAAAAATTATAATAAATAATTTGCTTTTGTTAAGCAGTTATTCATATTGGATTTTTTAACAGTGGAAGAAAAAAAGAAATGATTCGATCACGTACTTCATTTCACCGTAAAGTCAAGCAGTTTACTACAAACGGGAGTGTTCAACCGAAAAAAAGAGTTCGTCGAGCAACAGTCCCAGGTGGAAATAAAAAATAAATAAATAAATTTAAAAAATAAAACCAAGTCTTTTATTCAAAAATTATTGCAGAATCGTATACAGAAGAAAAATCGAACAAAATTGATTTTTTTTCATTACAGCGCTATCTATTACAAATATGAACAAATGTTTTATACAAAATCTACCTATTTTTAGTCGATTGATCCGAATCTGCAATAAAAAATTAAAAAACATTGCCCATTAAACTTTTCTTACGTTCCTAGAAATATTGAATAAAAACTGATGACCAAGCAAAACGACCCGTACAAACTTTTTCATTTGTTTTAACAGCCTCCCTGGATTGTTTAAGAACCATTTATTATGACTGCCTGCCGGCGATATGTTTGTAACATCCGATACGATTGTGTTACGTAAAAAATCGCCCGCCTATTTCGCAAATTAATTATAAACAAAAATGCGTCGATAGTACAGTACAAACAAAAGAGTGTCTAAATATTAAAAGATTTCATGATAAATCTAAACCTAAACAATGGTTGTATTCTATTATATCGTGTATCGTGTTACGAATTCATTGAATTAAGACAAAAGATATTTGATTGGTGATCGATAGCTTATAAATTCGAAGTAAAATTTATCATCTATTTACAACACTTGCAAAAATGACTAAAATATTGAATATGCGGCTGGTAAAAAATCACTCTTAAAATATCCAAAAACGTTTGGCTACCGAACTCAATCATCGAGCTTATTTATATGTTAATGGTACCTTGGTTGAGTGGCGCCAATTTTTTGTGGTCTGAAAAAAGGGATGGTATTAATTTTACACCCCTCATAAATCTTTAAACTTTCGTTTACAACCAAATGTCACCACAGTTTATTGCCTTCACCTAATACCACTAAAAGAAATTCGTCATAATGAGTTTATCTTTTTTACTGTACAAACTTTTTAGTGCGATTTTAATTTTATTACTTATTTTTTCTATAAAAATAAAAATATTTCACACACTACTCTTACCAATAAATAAAAGTGCCACTTATATTATATGTATTAAGTAAAAGTGTTTAAAGTGTGTGTTTTTTGTACATGTGTTTTTAAATATCACATGCAGGCACATAAAAAACATAATAATAATTTATTTTTGTATATTGGAGAAACACATTGTGGGTTGAACTTGCTTTGTTTTTAAATTCAGTGGAACCATGGAAACCACAACTGATAAGAACTTACTGATAATTCAATACAATGTCAAAATAAAATTATATGAAAACCACACACCCTAGTAACTTCTAAAGTTTTATGTATCTGTTAAACCTACCTAAATTAACTAATAATATTAATCGAGACTGGTAAAAAAATATAATTAATAAATAAACTTTTTCTGATGGTATGAAAAACCCAAATTGATTTTTAATAGTATTTAAAAAATGTTTCTCCTAAATTTAGTAACAATTCTGGGAAATAAATTTAAATACATTTTTACAAGAAATATAAAATATTGAAATTAGGATAGGTCAAGTTTAGAAAAAATGCGACTGTTGCATATTTGCTGCATAAAACTGATTAACTAATCAAAAATTAAAAAAACATAAAATATGCAAAATAATATATTTTATCAATTTTGTCATTGTATAGGTCAGTTATTAATATCATCGAGAAAATGCATTGGGACAGTAATTTGGAATATTTTTTGTTGCAACACCCGATTCCGTGTTCGTCTTAACCTTATCGTTTGCCAAGAACAAAATAATTTTGATAATTTTTATTTATAACTAGGCCTTATCGCAAATTTCGATAAAATTCGTGGCATTAATTAATATTAATTAGGAATAAAAAATAAATTTGTTCCAGTTTTGGTTACATGATTTTTTCAGGTATGCCTAACATGTGTTACCACTTGACAAGCATCAGCCAAAAGGACCAGCATACATCATTCGTATAGGCAAAAACCACACACAAGTAAAAGTGCACCGAAACTCCCAAGTGACTTACGCCCCTTTGTATGTTTTCTATCACTTTTATTACTTTACATTTACACGAAAAGTGATGTTCCTGGTTTAACAAAAAACTGTATGCTTTATTCTCACAAAATGTTCTCACGAAATGTCCCTTGATCGTGTTACCCCGTAAAAAATAGGATAAAATTCTTTGGATAAAAATAGGAAAGAAACTTATTATAGCCATTTTCAATTTCAATAAAAAAAATTTTTTTTTTTAAGTTCCCTAATATCTGAAAAAACCTACAAATACAATAATAATATAACTAAATTTGTAATAAAAATCCATTTTTATTTAAAATTTTTAAATATGTACTATGCTCCACACCTAAAAGTCCCACCACGTGACCACGTACGGAACGCAGTCTTTAGGCTTTTCAGGTTATGTATCTGTTAAAGTATAGTCAACGAAAGAAATAATATGATGTTTAGGCGTTAAAAATGTATAAATCTTTATAACATTACAATAACAATGGATGGTTTAAGAAGTTAAGAATATAAATACTGCATTTAATTAAATTCGAAAGTGTATAGTGCCAAATAAGTAATATTTTTGTGCATTTGGTCCAAATATCTGGTTTTCTCCATAAAATAATTTTAACTAAACAGCATTTATTTAAAAAATCTAGCTTCTCTATTATGGAATAAGAATATCTGTATTAAAGGTAGGTTAATGTATTATAACAAAAATATTATCTAATTTTGTAATTTTAAGGTTAGAAAAATTTATTTTGACCAAAATAAATAAGTATTTTGAATTATTTAAAAGACTGTACAATATGGTATTTAAAAATGTGGTAGTTTTTCTTATCCAGCTTAAAGTGTACCTACATAAAGTTTTGTCAATACAAATACCTAGTTAAAGAGCTTCGACTGAACTTGATCTACATCGAAAAATCATTATAACTTTAAAAATTTTAATAAATCGCATGTCATGGGACTATTAAATATTTTCACATTGCAAGTTTCTCTAAAAATTGTTTGTTTTCTTATACTTAAAGTAGGTATGCCGAGAGGTATGCACAAGTTTTGTCATTAGAAGTATAAAAGCTTCAATTTAATTTGAACCATATTCAACAATTATTTAGTATACCTATATTTATTTATGACCATATTAACACACTCTTTCAAATATTCCACTTATTTATTTTGGTCAAAATAGATTTTTCTAACCTTATAATAAAAAATTAGATGATATTTTTTGTTCTAATACATTAACCTACCTTTGATACAGATATTCTTATTTCATAATAGAGAAGTTAGATTTTTTTTAATAAATGCTGTTTAGTTAAAACTATTTTATGGAGAAATGTAGACCCAATGCACAAAAAAATCACTTATATTGCACCTTACACTGGAATTTCATTAAATGCAGTATTTATATTCCTAAATTCTTAAACCAACCATTGTTATTGTGATACTATAAAGATATATTAACTTTTAACGCTTAAACATAAGCGGTAACACTATAAATATTATTTCTTTCATTGACTATACTTTGACAGATACATAACCTGAAAAGCCTTAAATGCCAAATTTTTAAAAGACTGCGTTCCGTCGTGGTCACGTGGTGTACCTATTTCTATTTTGAGCATATTTGTAATTCTTACTTGATTGAAAAGTGTGAAAATAAATTGTTTTTTCTTGAAACTTGAAACAATTGTTTACAATTTATGTAAAAATGCATTTTATTTTTTAGTATGTCATAATAGCAAAGCGAAAGTTTGACTAAAATATGACAGTGGTAAATAAACTTAAAAAACAAAAACTTGTTCCGTTATAAAAAAAAGTGAAGTGTTTGGAACAGCACTTGTCATATATGATGAAGTGTGACTGTAGACACATGGGGGGCAGGTAGTGAACGCGGTGTCTAGTCTCAAAACTCGTATGTCATCGATTTTTTGGCAAATGGGATTAAAGAGCCATAAAATTGAAACCCAACACCATTTGGTGTTCGATCTTGCTGAAAGCTACAAAATCGAGCTATTTAAGTAAGTCGATACCTTTTTTTTGAAATTTATGGCCCTTTTGGGTGGCCCCTCTTAGCGCCACCAAAACCAAAGCAAATTTCCCACGTACAAATTAAATGTATCATACGAAAATTACAAACGTAATGGAACAACGTTCAATGTGTTTTTCGGATTTTAATTTCGCTTTCAAATTAAAAAGGATGTTTCTCATTTTTTTGCATTTTATTAAAACTGTTTGTTCTCAAAATTCAAAGTTCAACTCGGCTTTATACACTCACAGGCAAAATAATCGATCCACACAAATTTTCCATTAATTTCAATCGCAAATAACTTTTTTATTTGATGTCGGATTTAAACGAATATTAAAGAATATTGTAGATAAATTAATGGACAATCGCTCACATTTTAAAAAATTACTAAAAAATAGACTTACGTTTATAATATACAGGTTTAAAAAAAAGATGTTTTTTACCATAAGTTCTAATTGTTTTTTGCAAATTAATGTTTAAATTTTGAGGTGTCTTCTTACTTTAAAAAATGGGTATGTCTCCGACTGATGTTGCCAGAGCCATTAATTTAATCCAGGATGGACGGTTACAGTATTACGTAGCAAGTGTTCTAAACGTCACAAGAAGTAAAGTACAAAGGAGACATTTTTAAAAGTAAGAAGACACCTCAAAATTAACACATTAATTTACAAAAAACAATTTGATAGCTTTTGAAAGCCGTGTATGACATGTCCAAGTATGGGATGATTTAACAAAACTGTCACTGTCACCCTCCATAGGCTATGGATGGACCATAGTGTAAGTCATTATTTTATTAAACCTATTTTATCGAAATTAAATGACGAAAAATGAACGTGGGCAATACATAAACACACGCTCGACTGTTTATATTAACTGCTTGATGAAATTCTAGCCGCTCTTGAAATAAGTACGATAAAGGGGCTTTGGTTTACGATTATTGTACACACATAGATTTTAAAATATAAAAGTCTTAAGTAACGTAAAATCATTTGAATCATTCATGTATGAGCAGTGTGTTGAAGTTGTTGTTTAGTTCAGTTGATACAAATACTTTTTATAGTGCAAGACTCTTTATATTTGTGGGTGTAAAATAACTACAAGCTAAACAGGTGAGCTTATCACTGAGTGTCTTTTCTTTAGTAATCTGAATGTATATTTAGGCAGCGTTGTTATTTACTAGTAATTATTGTATTTACTTTGAATATGAAAATAACCGATTTAAGGACTGATTTAATAATAGTCCGTACACACGTAAAATTATCTGGAGCGGACAATTGCGTGTTTAATCCCTTTTGTCCATTGCACTACTCAGATGTCGACCACAGGTCAAGCTCTAGTAGCTGGAGCGAGCAAGTTGCGAGTTTAGCCCTTCATGCTCATTGCACAACTCAGTACTAGGAGAAGTATGAGACGTACCGCGTGTTTAATCCCTTTACGTCTAAGGGTGATAACTAGGTAGAGGTCACGTCGCGTGTTTAATCCCCTCGTGACCTAACTGCGATCTCCTAGTTACCACGCCTTGATTATGAACAAGCTATACTAGCTATATAAATAGCAATAAAATACAATGCGTGTTATATCCCTTTGTATTTTGGTGATTGTACGAATCGTTATTAAATTGATTAGTATTTAGCAGGGTTATGAGAGTAGACACTCATGTACGTTTTCTTTATTATAGGTAAACCAGATTATGCGCACTAAATGGAAAGTACCTCGACCATCAATCAGACCATCTTGACACTTGTTAGTTTATTTGGTAATTACATTAAACATTAAATGGGTTAATAAAAACAGTTATTAATTAAAATCGTTATTTGACTTTTAACATTCTTTTCTTTTAGTTTACTTTTTAATATTTTTAAATTAAATTACAATTAATTTTTCCGCGTTACAATTTTCAGAAGTGGGATAAAATTCATGCGAAAATTAATTTTTTAAAGTTTAAGTTTAAATGGTCGAGGTATATATATAATTATTGATATTAAGACATTATTTTTTATTTGGTTGTCTCTTTGATTAAGGTTTAAATTACAAAATGGGTAGAGGACAAAAACGTAAACAATTAGCCGAGCCATCACTTGCTATAGTTTCTGAAGTAACTCCTAGTACAAGTACTACCGCGTCTGAAACAAATGATTCGATGGACAGGTTGGCAGAAATTATGTCAAACATGTTTCAAAATTCATCAGCAAATGTGGGTGCGGCAAAAGGGGAGGTTGTACCTAAATTTAATCCGGAAGACAAGGAGCAAAGTTCTGAACTCTGGCTTAAGAAAGTGGACGAATTACGCCAAATTTTTAAGTGGACTGAACAGGCCACAATTTACTTCGCTCTATCTAAACTTAGTGGGTTGGCGGAGACTTGGTACAAGGGCTTAAGTACTATAAGCTATACTTGGGAGGAATGGAAACAAAACATTTTATTGGCATTTCCAGTTAGTCAAGATTTCTATGAGAATCTTCAAGAAATGATTCAACGCAGAAAGCGGTTCGATGAGGGTTATCCAAAATACTTTTACGAAAAAATGGCCCTGATAAATCGCTGCAAAATAATGGGAGCTGAGGCAGTTTCCTGCATTTTAGGGGGTATTGATGATGTAGTAGTAAAAACTGCAGCTAAGGCTGGTAATTACCAAGCCCCTGAGGAACTTTTTCGTTACTTAAGCACTCTAAATGACCTGCGTACCTCTACAAGTAGACCCATTGCAAAACCAGTTTACAAATTTGACAAAAAGAAATCAGCAGGATTTAGAAAGGAAGATCGAGGATTTTCTTCCTCATCTTTGCCTAAGTGTCATAAATGTGGCAAACCTGGACATTTGATGAGAGATTGCAGACAAAAGAGATGCTCTTTTTGCCGTAATTTAGGACACTTGGAAAGTGAGTGTTACATTAAAAAGTCGAAGAAAGGAGATAAAGTTGTCGCATGACTAGAAGGCGATAAAAATGATTATCCCAACAATAAATATTTTAAGGATGTTTTAATTAATAATCAGGCTTCTAAAGCATATATAGATTTTGGAAGCTCTTGTATAACCATTAAACTTAGTGAAGTAAGAAGATTAGGTTTATGTTATGATAAGACCAAAAAAGTAGTAATTAAAGGATATGGTAATGGAAAATGTTTAACATTAGGATTAACTAGTTTTTTATTAAGTATAGATGGCGTTAAGGCTACAGTTAACGCTAATGTAGTTCAGGACTGTATACAAAGCGTACCAATTTTAGTTGGACATCCATTTACTGAGTTACCAGGAGTACTAGTTGTTAAGGACAATAAACAATTAATAATTACGGAAAATGAGATAAATGGTATTGAAGATATATTTCCAAAAAATGATAAGGTTACATTGTGGACTAAAAATAACATTTTAATTCCTAGAGGTTACATGGTGAACGCTATCATAGAATCACGGGATAGCAAGTTTTGTGGCGACCTATTTGTGGAGGCAAGTTTTCGTTTGGAGAAAGGTAAGGAGTATTGTATACCTAGAACAGTTTTGACATTCGAGAAAAATAAGGAAGTAGTTATGCCTCTCATAAATTTGTCTGATAACGACATTATCCTTAAAAATAAGAAACCTCTAGTTAGGGCTACGCCTTGCATTCCAGAAGAGCAAAGAGATATAAATCAAATTTTAAGTATGAGCACCAAAGTAAAAACTTCTTCATCACTACCTATAGAGGAAATAAAAGTTGGACCAATAGACCCTACTCATAAAGAAGCTTTGATCAAGTTATTACAAGAATACAGGGACTGTTTTGCCGAAAACACCGCGGAATTAGGCAGTGCAAAGTCTGCTGAAATGGAAATAGTTTTGGAAGATAATAGGCCCTTTACTTATAGACCGTATCGAATGTCCATTATTGAACAACAAAAGGTAAAAACAATGATTGGTGAATTATTGGAAAACGAAATCATACGTGAATCCAATTCTCCATATGCATCGCCCATATTACTTGTGAAGAAAAAGACTGGTGATGATAGAATGTGCATCGATTATAGGAAATTAAATTCAATGACAGTTAAGGATCGTTACCCGTTACCACGCATAGATGACCAGTTAGATAGATTACAAGGAAGTATTTATTTTACAAGTTTGGATCTTCGATCCGGATATCATCAAATACCAGTTGCTGAAAAATCTAAACAGTACACCGCCTTTGTAACTTCGGATGGTCAATTTGAATACAATCGTATGCCTTTTGGTCTGGCGAATGCGCCAGCCGTTTTCCAAAGACTAATAAATAAGGTTTTGGCTCCTGCAAGAGAGACTGCAGCCGTGTATCTTGATGATGTTCTAATCCATACAAAAACAATAGAGGAGGGATTACAAAAACTAGAGACAGTTTTAAAATTACTTAGAAACGAAGGCCTTACTTTAAATGTATCAAAATGTAGTTTTCTATTTCAATCTGTAAATTATCTGGGTTTTGAAATTTCGAATGGAACATTTAAACCAGGTCTTGCAAAGACAAAAGCTATTGAGGAGTTTCCAGTACCAAAAAGCGTACACAACGTCCGCCAATTTATTGGACTAACAGGTTATTTTCGACAATTCGTCAAGGATTATGCAACAATAGCGCGGCCTCTAACTGCCTTGTTAAAGAAAAGCGTGGCGTGGCATTGGGGAGAAGATGAGCAGAAAGCATTTGAAAAACTACGATCAGCTTTGTCCCAAAGACCAATTCTAGCCATATTTAATCCTGATGCTCACACGGAAGTCCACACAGATGCAAGCTCACACGGTTTGGCTGGAATCTTGCTTCAAAAACAACCAGATGAGCGTTTGCATCCAATTGCATATTACAGTAGGCAAACTAGCAACACTGAGAGTAAATTTCATTCTTATGAATTAGAAACTTTGGCAGTCGTGGAAAGTTTAAAGAAGTTTAGAGTATACCTTCTAGGTTTGCACTTTACTGTGGTAACAGACTGCAATGCCTTAAAAGCAACAAGTACAAAAAAAGATATACTACCCCGTATAGCACGATGGTGGTTGCAACTGCAAGATTTTAACTTCGAGGTAAATTATCGACCGGGTAATAGATTAAAACATGTGGATGCTCTTAGCAGAAACCCATCAACAAGTGAAGAACCACCAGCTGAAATTTTACGAGTAGAGCAAGCTGATTGGGTTTTATCAGGACAACTTACAGACGAAAAGCTGAAAGAAATTAAAGAAGTTTTGTCCAAGCCACCAAATTCTGATTATGAAAAGGAAATATACAAAAACTACGCTTTGCGAGATGGAAGGATTTATCGCATAACTGTAAAAGGATTACTTTGGGTAATACCACGTGGTATGCGACAACAGATAGTTCGAATGGCACATGATGAAAGTGGACATTTCGCTACAGAAAAGACGTTGAAACGATTATGTGAGCATTATTGGTTTCCTCGAATGCGAGAATACGTGCAGAAATACATTACTTGTTGCATTCCATGCTTGTTTAACAAACGTCCAAGTGGAAAGCGAGAAGGATTTCTACATCCTATCGAGAAGATGCCTGTACCATTACACATGATTCACATTGATCATGTAGGACCTTTTCCAAAAAGTCGTCGAGGAAATATTCATCTTATTGTAGCTGTAGATGCTTTTACCAAGTTTGTGTTTTTGAAACCAGTAAAGTCGACAAAAACAAAGCTAGTTATTGATTATTTACAGGAAATTTATAGCTACTATGGTCATCCCCATACCTTAGTATCTGACCAGGGAAGTGCATTTACCTCATCTAAATTTAAACAATACTGCAAATATAACTTTATTAAACATATACAAAACGCAGTAGCTACACCAAGAGCTAATGGGCAGGTTGAAAGATTGAATCGCACAATTAAAGGAGCTATTTTGGCAACAACTACTGATGAAGATAGATGGGATGAGAATATAAAGAATATTCAGTTAATAATTAATACTACTTGTTCACAAACAACAGGAAAGACACCGACAGAACTATTCTATGGTTATAAGCCTAGACGTGGAACAAGTATACCTTTACTAGATGAAATTGTGAAAATTCCTACTTTAATCCAAGATCTTCCCACACTACGCTTAGAGGTTGCTCAGAAAATTTCCTCCAATCAAATCAAACAAAAGGCACAATATGACAAGAAAAGAAAAACTCCCAAGAAATATAAGAAAGGCGACTTGGTACTCATCGAGAAACAACGCTCAGCTGAAGGCACTAGTCGAAAATTAGTCCCTCCTTATGCCGGACCCATGATGGTAAAAGCGGTATTACCAAATGACAGATACCTAATTGTCGACATGCCAAAGTCCCATAGAACTATTAAGTCCACTAACTACGAGAAGGTCATTGCTGTCGACAGGATGAAGCCATGGGCTAATCACGGAGGAATATCAGATGAAACAAGCAGTGATAGCGGTGAAGATGATGTGGAGTTGAGTTCTGATGATTCAGTATCCAACTAGAGTGACCACCTCGGGGCGAGGTGATTTCAGGATGGCCGAATGTAAGTCATTATTTTATTAAACCTATTTTATCGAAATTAAATGACGAAAAATGAACGTGGGCAATACATAAACACACGCTCGACTGTTTATATTAACTGCTTGATGAAATTCTAGCCGCTCTTGAAATAAGTACGATAAAGGGGCTTTGGTTTACGATTATTGTACACACATAGATTTTAAAATATAAAAGTCTTAAGTAACGTAAAATCATTTGAATCATTCATGTATGAGCAGTGTGTTGAAGTTGTTGTTTAGTTCAGTTGATACAAATACTTTTTATAGTGCAAGACTCTTTATATTTGTGGGTGTAAAATAACTACAAGCTAAACAGGTGAGCTTATCACTGAGTGTCTTTTCTTTAGTAATCTGAATGTATATTTAGGCAGCGTTGTTATTTACTAGTAATTATTGTATTTACTTTGAATATGAAAATAACCGATTTAAGGACTGATTTAATAATAGTCCGTACACACGTAAAATTATCTGGAGCGGACAATTGCGTGTTTAATCCCTTTTGTCCATTGCACTACTCAGATGTCGACCACAGGTCAAGCTCTAGTAGCTGGAGCGAGCAAGTTGCGAGTTTAGCCCTTCATGCTCATTGCACAACTCAGTACTAGGAGAAGTATGAGACGTACCGCGTGTTTAATCCCTTTACGTCTAAGGGTGATAACTAGGTAGAGGTCACGTCGCGTGTTTAATCCCCTCGTGACCTAACTGCGATCTCCTAGTTACCACGCCTTGATTATGAACAAGCTATACTAGCTATATAAATAGCAATAAAATACAATGCGTGTTATATCCCTTTGTATTTTGGTGATTGTACGAATCGTTATTAAATTGATTAGTATTTAGCAGGGTTATGAGAGTAGACACTCATGTACGTTTTCTTTATTATAGGTAAACCAGATTATGCGCACTAAATGGAAAGTACCTCGACCATCAATCAGACCATCTTGACACTTGTTAGTTTATTTGGTAATTACATTAAACATTAAATGGGTTAATAAAAACAGTTATTAATTAAAATCGTTATTTGACTTTTAACATTCTTTTCTTTTAGTTTACTTTTTAATATTTTTAAATTAAATTACAATTAATTTTTCCGCGTTACAATAGCAACCTTAGTTCTTCATACAGGAAAAATATTGGAAATTGCAATGTTTTTTTAAAAGATCCATATTTTCCACAAAAATAAATATATCGAGGTGAACCAAAAACAAAACTGTTAAGAATAGATGTGACTTGATAATTAAAACTTAATTTAGAACAATATACGGTTTTGCCACTCTACAGAGTGTCTTAAACTTATGGTAAAAAACATCTTTTTGTTAAACCTGTATATTATAAACGTACTTTTATTTTTTAGTAATTTTTAAAATGTGAACCATTCTCCATTAATGTATCTACAATATTCTTTAATATTTGTATAAATCCGAAATCAAATAAAAAAGTTATTTGCGATTGAAATTCATCGAAAATTTGTGTGGATCGATTATTTTGCCTGTGAGTGTAGTTAATTAATTGAAATAGACACCTAGTTCAAATGTAAAACTAATTGTAGTAAACAGCATGTGACATTGAAAATCTTTACTTTAGAGACCTTAAAAATGTGTTCATTGAGTTACAATTTAAATTAGTTTTTATGCCGAATTGGACAGGATATTTGCTGGTCGTCATGCAAATAACCGCTTTTTACTTTGAAGAACCTTAAATAAACATACAAAAATACGTTATACATTAAATAAAATTCATTTTAAAGGACCAAAGTGTTCATTTCAAATGCTAACATTGACTAATCTTTTGTTTACAGATTAAAAAAGACAATTTGCAAAAACTTAAGGTAGGTCTAGATCAAAATTTATTTGTTTTAAAATTGCATTCTTAAAATGCCCTAAATTTTATAATTAAGCGCGATAGTCAAATTTAAAATATATTGTTTACGTCATATCCCGCATTAAAACTATTTAGTAGATATTACAGATTTTTAACCGCAATTAATTATTTTTTACAATGTTTTAAAAGTCTGAAACCTATCCTCCGTGACTGTTACTGTTTCTAGGTTAACCTATATGTTTTCAAATATCTGAGGTAGTAAAAGCATACTAAAAATATCAGTTCACTAAGTAAATTAAACACATTCAAAGCAATCGAATCAAATATTAAATTAAATTAAATAAAGAAATAATTTTATAACCATTTATGTAGGTGTTACAAAAATTGATTCTATCCTCCGTGAATCTGTTTTTGCTTTAAATTTTATGCAACGGATGGCGCTTTAATCATTTTAAATAAGCAAAAACCTCTGTTTACGACATTATAGATGCATGTGATTCCTGAAGCTCAGTTAGAATTTACATGCAGATGTGTTGCTGTTTTATAATTCAAAAGTTTAATTTCTTTAATTTGCTATTTAAAAAGTAGATTTTTATGTATGTACAATTGAATTTTCAAAAAATATTAAGGTGTCAAAAGATACAAAAACTTATTTTAAATATAAGGTATGTTTAAAAAAAACATACGAAATCCTAACCTCCGTGAAGCTATCTTCCGTGAATTTCTAATATTCAAAATGTATGATTTCTTAAAATTCTTGCATTAGTGCAGAACCACTTATGTTATGTTATTACTAGACCTGGTGGCTTCCCAAAAACCCCATTCTAGACTAACAGTGAAACAACGAAAAATAAAAATTAATCATTTTTACTTGGGGGACATCTCAATATAAAAAATATTATAGATAATTATTTTAATTTAATAGTATCAAAATAATGGCTACATTTTATCACAAAGAAATCCAATATAACGAATCAAAATGAAAAAAATATTATTTCAAAAGATTAACCATCAAAAGTTAATTGTATTTTCACTTTTCCTCATTGTACCACCTCAACAAACTTAATTTTTTTAATTCTTCTATACTAGCTCAAAAGGTAGCTCTGAATCAATCACCAGATTAAGTTTATTATGGTGGATAGAGATTATAAAACATCTATTAAAAAATGCGTTAATAATAACCAAATTAGCGACACTTACTTGCAGACAACGAAGCTGAAGCTGGAAGCCGATTTCGCTGGGTGTTTTGCGATGTTCCGTAGTGGATGGCTCTGCTTTGATCAACGTAGGTCGGCTGTTGCCAATCGTAGGTGCCGTTGATGATGTTTGGCAACGAGTCGTATTGCGTCACTCTGTGATTGTTCGCTGCCTGAAATGGTGATGTCAGAGGTCGTTGGAAGCTTGGCAACGTGGTGCTCACCTTCGAGTAGTCTTCGAGGTTTGAGTTTACCCCTGAAAAATTTAATTAAATATACATTGGTACTATGCTCCACATCTCAAAGTCCCAACACGTGACCACGTACGGAACGCAGTCTTTTGAAAATTTGCCATTCAAGGCTTTTCAGGTTATGTATCTGTCAAAGTATAGTCAATGAAAGAAATAATATTTATAGTGTTACCGCTTAAAATAGTTTTAACTAAACAGCATTTATTAAAAAAAATCTAACTTCTCTATTATGAAATAAGAATATCTGTATCAAAGGTAGGTTAATGTATTAGAACAAAAAATATCATCTAATTTTGAATTTTAAGGTTAGAAAAATCTATTTTGACCAAAATAAATAAGTGGATTATTTGGAAGAGTGTGTTAATATGGTCATAAATAAATATAGGTAAGTTTACTAAATAATTGTTGAATATGGTTCAAATTAAATTGAAGCTTTTATACTTCTAACGACAAAACTTGTGCATACCTCTCGGCATAATTACTTTAAGTTAGATTATAAGAAAACAAACAATTTTTAGAGAAACTTGCAATGTGAAAATATTTAATACTCCCATGACATGTGATTTATTAAAATTTTTAAAGTTATAATGATTTTTTGATGTAGATCAAATTCAGTAGAAGCTTTTTAACTATTTGTATTGACAAAACTTTATGTAGGTACACTTTAAGCTGGGTAAGAAAAACCACCACATTTTGAAATACCATATTATACAGTCTTTTAAATAATCCAAAATACTTATTTATTTTGGTCAAAATAAATTTTTCTAACCTTAAAATTACAAAATTATATGATATGTTTGTTATAATATATTAACCTTTAAAACAGATATTCTTATTCCATAATAGAGAAGCTAGATTTTTTTAATAAATGTTGTTTAGTTAAAATTATTTTATAGAGAAAACCAGATATTTGAACCAAATGCACAAAAATATTACTTATTTGGCACCATACACTTTAGAATTTCATTAAATGCAGTATTTATATTCTTAAATTCTTAAACCATCCATTATTATTGTAATGTTATAAAGATTTATACATTTTTAACGCCTAAACATAATATTATTTCTTTCGTTGACTATACTTTGACAGATACATAACCTGAAAAGCCTTAAATGCCAAATTTTCAAAAGACTGCGTTCCGTACGGGTGACGTTCATAATATCGAAATTCACTTTATCGAATTCAAAATATCGAACACTTTTTATCGAAAATCAAAATATCGAAAATACAAAATGTCGAAAATCAAAATATCGAAAATTAAAATGTCGAAAATGATAATATCGAAATTTTATTTAATCGAATTTTCAATTTATCGAAAATAAAATATCGACGTTCATAATATCGAAATTCACTTTATCGAATTCAAAATATCGAACACTTTTTATCGAAAATCAAAATATCGAAAATACAAAATGTCGAAAATTAAAATGTCGAAAATACAAAATGTCGAAATATTTTCTTATTTTGAATTTGATATTTTGTTTAAATATTTCAATTAATCGACATATTATTTTAATCCGAAGTGTATATGTACAGAGGCGCCTCTGATATAGAAATGTACTCAAACTCAACAACACAACCCAACCGACCCCGCCCCATTGGCCCCCCCCCGCCCCATTGAGCAAAAAACCCAACTAAAATGGGCTAATTTATGTAATTAAAAAGTGTTTTATTTTTATCGTAACATGAATTTGCCCATTTTAGTTGGGTTTTTTGCTCAATGGGGCGGGGGGGGGGGGCAATGGGGCGGGGTCGGTTGGGTTGTGTTGTTGAGTTTGAGTACATTTCTATAAAACGCGCATCTCTAGGAGCCAGGGAGCCAAGATAATTCGGTGCATAACCGTAACTTTATCTACAGAGGCGCCTCTGTACATATACACTTCGATTTTAATCATACATTTTAATTTTCGATATTTTTAAATCGATATTTTAATTTTCGAAATTTTAATTATTCGACATTTTCAAATCGACATTTTAATTTTCGATATTATCATTTTCGACATTTTAATTTTCGAAATTTTAATTATTCGACATTTTCAAATCGACATTTTAATTTTCGATATTATCATTTTCGACATTTTAATTTTCGATATTTTGATTTTCGACATTTTGTATTTTCGATATTTTGATTTTCGATAAAAAGTGTTCGATATTTTGAATTCGATATAATGAATTTCGATATTGTGAACGTCACCCGTTCCGTACGTGGTCACGTGGTGGGACTTTGAGGTGTGGAGCATAGTACATATTTTTATCCTTATTTAAGCTTAATTATTGTCAAAGCTCACTACCACACTACTACACTCATTATCTCATGGGCTGTAAAAATAATTTAAACCAATCTAGTGAAGATTTTTACATCCTAGTCTGTAAAAAACCCGTCAGGACCAATAAAAGAATCCTATAACTGATCTGAATCTATCTTACAAAAAAAAATACTTTTAATAATTGTAAAATTTTGATTTTATAGGTTGGCTATATTAACTGTTTCATATAAAAAAAAATTAAATTTATGTAGGTGGGCCTTTAAATAGAAGAAATATAAACATAAATCCGTTTTGAAGGAATTGCAAAAAATATTTGCTTGATTGCATTTATAAAATCTTAGATCAAGTATCAAGCAGTTAAATCATAAACAAATAGACTAATTTATTTGAGGCTGATGATAAGTTCTTGTTCGATAATAGTCATACATATTAATATTTGATTGTTTAATAGTATATTATGTATCAAGTTTGATAAACGCCATTTTATACAGGAATTTAATTTAGGCACAAGCGAGCTTGCATTGAGATAATAAAATAATTTTCACATTTAGTATTATTTTACAAGAAAGGCACTTTATTTTAACGAATGTATGACATTTGACAACTGTCAACTAACTTAAAACTAACTTCAGCCCGTGACTAAAAACCTGTTGCTAACTTCAGCCCGTGACTAAAGCGCCATAAAGCCACAACTTGTCAATGTGTATTTAAAAGGTCACTTAGTGTCATGGAAACATGTACGATAAAGGGCGTTTTAAAGGTGGGAGTAGAAAAATTTAAAAAATTTAATTCATAAAAGTTTTAATTATTACTTAAGAACTTATTTTTTGAAAACAATTTAAACAAAATTAAATACTGTTAAGAAATATTTTGTTCATTATTTCTGTACCTATATTTAACTATGAAATTAAAGTTATTTTTATAGATTGTCATCATAGTAATAATACTAACTATTTATAAGCAAATCAAACATAAAATCGCAAAATTAAATAGACAATAGGAGATTTTAATAAATTATCGATATTTAATGTCCCACACATACTTCGTAAAT
This sequence comes from Brassicogethes aeneus, assembly GCA_921294245.1. NCBI lineage: Eukaryota > Metazoa > Arthropoda > Insecta > Coleoptera > Nitidulidae > Brassicogethes > Brassicogethes aeneus. Next base: position 247,053 of record OV121136.1, read on the forward strand.
TTACACAATTGTTGATAAATATAATGTTTTATTGTAATCATTTGTAATAATTAAGCGACAAAAGAATATTATAAAAGTTACTTTTATTTAAAATATAGTTTTAAATTATAACTACATGAATTCCTATAGTAAATTTTTTATTATTTTTAAAATATTTAGCAGGTCAGTTACAAAAACAATTCTAGATAGGGCACATAATTTGCAAAGTCTTTATCGTTAAGCATGTTATAATAATTTATTTTAAGTTTATGCCTCTTTACTTGAGACAGTTGCTTGTTAAAAACGCACTGTTTTGACTAAATTTTTATCGAAAAACCGATAAAAATGCAGCAATGATTTTCACGGTCAATTTTTGGAAAAATTTATTAAAATAATTTACTGATTAATTTATAATTTTAAGTAAATTTAATTACGCAGTGTAAAAAGTTTTTAAATTCAATAAACAAGGAAGATAAAAACAATACAAGTATTCATTTTTTACGAACTTTTGTTTAGGTAGCAAGAAACATTTTAGATTTAAGCAATTTACAAAAAATCTAAGAACCCATTAGAAATATTTAATAATCATAAAAAAATATTAAATTAATAGTAAAGTTTTATGTACAAAAAATAATTATTTATGTCATAAGGATTAGATATGACAGTAATCGAATTTTTTACAGACTAGGAGGTAAAAAACTTTACCCGATTGGTCTAAATTATTTGTATAGCCAAGGCGGTTTTTTGATTAAAGATTAAGAATTTTACATGAAAAATACTATAGGAAAAACAACCTGTATGTGGTAGTGGTCTTTTCTGTGGTAGATATATATTTTATCAACATTTTTAAAAACAATATTTTTCTGCACAAAATGTGAGTTTTGTTCTTTATTTAGATATAAATATAAGCTGATTAAATTATAATTTTATCAATGATAGTTCAAAAACCGTTTTTTAATAAATCTTAGTTATCGCTTTACGCAGAAAGATTACCAAGAAGCAAAAAATATTAAATAAAATATTTTTTTAAATACACAATAATAAAACGGTTTAGTTTTTATGGCCCGTTTTAATGGGGTAAAATAAAATAATCTTACCTGAATTTGTCCACATTTGCGTTGATTGAGGAAGTTCTGGAGATCCTGTGTTGGTGTAATAAGGTATATTTCCTGAATAGGAATTTGTATTCCTTGTTGCATAAAGCGAGCTGAAAAAATAAAGCAATAAAGTTTTCGAAAAAAAATTATAAAAAAACAAGTAAAACTAACTTTGAATGTTGTAAAAAATTCAAATCCATATTGAGAACACTTTAAAAAAATCACAAAATTCGATGCGCACGATATTATTTAATGTCAACACTGACTGAACTAGTACAAGAGAAGCGTCACTATGGGAGTACGGTGCTTGACTATCAACTTTAACAAATCTAGCAGGACCCCATAAGCACATAACGCTGCACTGCCTTCTTAGTCACGTGGGAGCGTGACGTCACCGTAAGCTCGACTGTTTACGAGATGCAACCTCGAAGGGTGGGGGTAAGATAGCTTAAAGAATTAAAGCACCGAACACGCGAATACAATTAAACTTTGATTAAAAATGGTACTCAAAAAAATTAATTTGGTTGAGTGCGAGTGACCAGTACCTAGTATGGCAGGCATTTTACTGCTAGACTATGCAAACATTAGTTAAGCATGCTTAACTATATATACATATACTGTGTTTTAAGGAAGGTCACAAAAATTCGTTTGTTTTTAAATACTGTAGAAATAGTATAAACTTCCCAGTTGATAGGTTATTAACTTTATGATTTTAATGCAATATATTTAAGTACACATGGTTTATCACAAAAAAAAATTTTTACTTTAAGGTTTAGATTTACAAAAATATGCTCCACACCTCAAAGTCCCACCACGTGACCACGTACGGAACGCAGTCTTTTGAAAATTTGGCATTTAAGGCTTTTCAAGTTATGTATCTGTCAAAGTATAGTCAACGAAAGAAAAAATATTATGTTTAGGTGTTAAAAATGTATAAATCTTTATAACATTAGAATAACAATGGATGGTTTAAAAATTTAAGAATATGAATACTGCATTTAATGAAATTCTAAAGTGTATGGTGCCAAATAAGTAATATTTTTGTGCATTTGGTCCAAATATCTGGTTTTCTCTAAACAGCATTTATTAACAAAAATCTAGCTTCTCTATTATGGAATAAGAATATCTGTTTCAAAGGTAGGTTAATATATTATAACAAAAATATCATCTAATTTTGTAATTTTAAGGTTAGAAAAATTAATTTTGACTAAAATAAATAAATATTTTGGATTATTTAAATGGTATTTAAAAATGTGGTAGTTTTTCTTATCCAGCTTAAAGTGTACGTACCTACATAAAGTTTTGTCAATACAAATAGTTAAATAGCTTCGACTGAACTTGATCTACATCGAAAAATCATTATAAATTTAAAAATTTTAATAAATCACATGCCATGGGAGTACTAAATATTTTCACAGTGCAAGTTTCTTTAAAAATTGTTTGTTTTCTTATAATCTAACTTAAGTAGGTATACCGAGAGGTATGCACAAGTTTTGTCATTAGAAGAATAAAAGCTTCAATTTAATTTGAACCATATTCAACAATTATTTAGTATACCAATTTTTATTTATGACCATATTTACACACTCTTCCAAATAATCCACTTATTTATTTTGGTCAAAATAGATTTTTCTAACCTTAAAACAAAAAATTAGATGATATTTTTTGTTCTTATACATTAACCTACCTTTGATACAGATATTCTTATTTCTTAATAGAGAAGTTAGATTTTTTTAATAAATGTTGTTTAGTTAAAACTATTTTATGGAGAAATGTAGACCCAATGCACAAAAATATTACTTATATTGCACCTTACACTTTGGAACTTCATTAAATGCAGTATTTATATTCCTAAATTCTTAAACCAACCATTGTTATTGTGATACTATAAAGATTTATTAACTTTTAACGCTTAAACATAAGCGGTAACACTGTAAATATTATTTCTTTCATTGACTATACTTTGACAGATAGATAACCTGAAAAGCCTTAAATGACAAATTTTCAAAAGACTGCGTTCCGTACGTGGTCACGTGGTGGGACTTTGAGGTGTGAAGCATAGTACATGTTTGTATTTAAAATTTAATAAAGGCAATGTAAATAAAAATCAAAAATTATAAAGTTTTTCAATATTTTGTAAACAGGATTATAATTTATTATTTTACTATTTTGAAGTACTTATAAATCTGTATTTTGTTCTTTGATTCTTATTTAGAGGTTTACACCTATTAATTTGAGTGAGATTTAAATTTTAAAAACAAAACATTCTAGACGTTAACAAGAAATTTAAGCAGACAAAAACATTTACCTACATATTAGAAAAACATAAATTCACGAATATTCAAAAGGTTCACCCAAACACAGATATCGTATTCTAATTATTATAACTGCATTAACATAGAATACCGAAAAAATATTGGTGCTGGTTATGGTCTGCAAGATTTGCTAATTTTCTAATCGCATATCATTTTTTGTGCATTTTTGAAGTGTAATTACTTTTTTTTATGTCGAAACGATAAGAAGTATTATTTAGATAAGTTTTTTAACATTTTGACCGCTGTATGTTTAATAACATTGTTATTATGGTGTGATGGTTATGTAAAAAATGTCGTTAAATAATAAAATAATAATAAATAAATAAACGAATTTATTTAAAATAAAAATGAAGGTTGGAAAATCCATATAATTATAATTATTTGGGTCAAGTTAATTAAATCTTTATAAAGGTAGTCAGTGCTATGAAAGTAAATTTGTAACACTAATATACACAATACACACAAATTTTGTGACCGAATAATCCAGAAGGAATTATTCAATTAGCAACTTGTAGCAAAAATGTATAATCAAGCCTAAGTTTTAGCAACATTTATTTATAGAAAACAAAATAAAAAAGTATGCAAATGTATATTAACAGAAAAAAAGCAAGACATGTCTTCGTAGGTAGGTCTCCAGTAGCACAAATATATTGGCCCAATATTCGTAATCATATTGGTCCAATATATGGGTCATTTTCAAGAAACACCCGCTTTCAGGAAAATGAAGATCAAAATATTTTTTTGCTTAAATTGACTTTTGGTTGGATTTTTATAAATGTTTTGTTTACTTACATTTAAGACAGGCAGTGCACTTTTTTCGGAAAAATTTGTTTAGCTAGCTTTATATTACCGATTTGAAATCCAACAATTTAATTCAATAAAAAAGTTGTTATAAAAATAATTGGAAATAAAATTTACTTACTTCACAAACTTTTGACTCCAATTTTTATTTTATTTTTTATTAAAAATTGTATGCGTTTTTTAATATGTATGTTCGTTAAGTTACTTTTTAAAAGAAACCATTCCGATTCTTTGTTAAAAAAACAATACCATTAATATTTTCTTTTAGTCACTGTATTAGTGAATTAAACTCTAATTTATAAACACGTATTACCAAGTGATAGTGTATAAAAATCATTATGTATTTTTTTTTAACAAAAACTAAAAAAAGTAACGAAATGGACATTGGTATCACAACGGACAGGGGTACACAAAGTCTTAATCAGATAACGTAAAAAATAAACTATATAGGGTGGTACGATTTTAGAGTAATGCATAAACAAAATCCCTTGTAGTGGTGCTCACTTGCAGAATAACAACTTAGATTTCTAAATTGTAGACACCCTTTTTCTTTGACTATAAGCTGGTGAAGGTCCCTTTTAGTACTTTTATATTGCGTGGAATTTTTCCTTGGATGTAATCTATATCATGAGTTGTAATTACAAATAATTTTAAATTGGTTAATCATAAACTACTTTTAATAAAAGCGACGGTAAATATCCACTTTGTTGTCGAAAAATTCTATTGCGTTACCCTAAATTCCATTGCGTTACCATAAGGTAACATAGTTGACTCAGTTTTGTAAAACCATATTTAAAAAATAATAATAAGACATTACAGTCATTAATTACTCTCAATGAGCTTTTAGACGCCTCACATATAGGACCAATATTTTGTGCTACTGGGGTAGTACCTACTATACAAATATATATATGTATACATCTTTATATTAGGCTTTTATGTAGAATCTCATAAATATAAACTGACCCGTTGTAATCTAGACGCTGCTACCTACCAAAGTAGAAAAGGAATTATATGACATCACCGAATGATTTGAAAAGTTTTCTCTATTAGTCGATATCGTTTTGGAAAAAAATCGAGTTATCGATGTACACATGTAAGAAAAGAGGAATTCGATGTAACGAAACAAATTAGTCGCGTGCTTAGGCACAGGCCACCACCGGCATCGGTACCGGTACCGGTGCTACCTTCTAAGTAAAACTTCTTGTAAACCAAACGACCACGGTAAGTGCATCATGCTTGGCACGCTTATTCGCCCTGATGTCTTCGTGTTAGCACACGTGGGTCCAATAGACCGCGATCTTTATTTCCTGGTCAACTACTTAACTGAACGTGTATTGTGTGCATTTAACATTTGTATTAATAAACAACTTTTCACTTTAAAAGTTTAACCATTACGAATATTGGGCCAATATCTTTGTGCTACTGGGGTTTTTATTATTAAAGAGTATAGAATAGACAACCAGTGGCGGCCCGTGACATTTCATTTTGGTGAGGCCCTCATTTAAAGGCGAAGAAACATTTTTAAACCCAACTTAAAAAAACTGACGTCGCAGTTCACAACCCATACTTAAAACTAAGTAAAAAACTTAGACTGTGGTGGGGAAGGAATCCTCTACTTTGTCAATGAAATATATTTTATTGTAAAAATGACGTTTATTTTAAATAAACCTCATTTTTGTCTAATTGATATTTCATTGTTCAGCAAGAACCACGTGAAGGTCAACAATATCGGTACAATTTCTCACCGTAATATCCATAATGACTAAATTCACATAAATCACCAAGTTCAATTAACTAAACCCACAGAATAAACCACTTACAAAAGAATCATAAAATAGACAAACTCATAGAAAAAGAATAAACAAAATATTGCGTAAATAACCACAGATTTGTTTTTTAAACAGTTCAGAATTTTATAACCAAAACAAACCTAAAGAAGGAATCTGTATTTATTTTATTGGTTACTGTGATGGCTACAAGATGGCGATAGTGTTAAAATATATTTATTTTAGAATAGAAATATAATTTCGATTAAATCGATTTATTATAAGAAAAATAATACCCCTTATTATTGAATTTTGACTTATCTAAAATTCCGCAACAGTGTTGCCACAACACCTGCTTATTTCCTTGGATGTAGGCGTGCCTGCCTCGCGTGTGCTAATACGAGAGAAGGAGACAACTATGATATCGCATTGTAATAGAACGAGACAACAAGGCTAACGCCAATCGTAAGTCTAAATTAGTTCAGGCATGCTTCTGAGCCAATCATCTAGCTATAAATATTAGTTTAAATTGTGATCGTTTCAAATTCAAATAATTTAAATGTTGCTGGGTATTCCACGTATAAAATCAATCAATTCATGTAGGTAATCCAAATATTAAAAAATTATGGTATATTATAGAAAGTAAAATATTTAAATTATACTTAATTTTTTAATTCTCTATGATGAGGCACTGCCTCTCCTGACGGGCCGCCACTGTAGACAACATAAACCAAAAACAAAATCTTGTTTTGTAATTTCATTTACTAAATATATACTATTGTATTTTTTCTGTTTTATTAACTTTATTACTTTTTCTACAACATGTATTTTTCTGAAGGTTTTTGACATGCATGTCAAAAATCATGATGAATTTTTAATTCGACCTTAAAATTGCATTTCTTTAATATTTGAGGTTATCCCAAGATATTCTTTTTCCATAAAAATTACCTAAATATTGAAAAAATTTAAAATGGCGTAACTATATTTGTAGAAAAAATTGTTTAAAAACCCAAAATCAAGCAATACAAAACAAAGTTTATTATAAAAATGTAGAGTTACTATTTTTCTCTATAATCTGTAACTAGAGATATACATAAAGTATGCACTAACAAATATCTGTAAATTTTTAAAAAAGTTGTATTTAAGTTATTTGAGTATTTTGTTTGTTTAATAAAAAAACAAGGCGACACATTTTTAACAAACTGGTTATTTAGTTTGTTTATAAACCTCGTTAAATGTATTTTAAAATTTTAAAAATTTTAAAAATTAAACATAAAAGATTTCAAAATTTTACAAGTTTACTAAAAAACGTAAAACATTATAATAAACATTTTATAGTTAGGTATACCAACCTAATATGTTTAAAACCTACTGTACAAAGGTTTAGTTAAATTTTTTGTCGAATATAATTTTTTGTCGAATATAATTTTTTGTCGAATATAATTTTTTGAACTAAACTGTTCTATTTATTTATGAGCGTATAGTACAAACATATAATAATACAAATTATTTAAATAATTATTGTACGTTTTATGTATTCTTGAGAAATACAATTGTGCCTTAAAGATTAAATATTTTATACCATTCGGCTGAGAAGTTTTTTTTGTGCTTCACTTTATCGTGCTGAAAACTTTAAACTCAGCACAAAATGACTCACTTCTCAGCCTAATGACATAAATAACTATTATAATAGTAAATACTTAAATTGGTAAAATTTACGGGGTTAAAAAACAAAAATAATATTTTGTATACATAAAAATAAGGTAATATATTTAATTGGCAGCTAAAATACAGTCACTTATTTACAAACATATTTACAAAATAGTGCGACAACAAACAATAATTAGGTGCATAATAGTAAAAGTAGAAGAAAGTTAAGTAGTTTAATTTGTCTAGTCAATAAAAAACTGCCATAAATGGATACCGTTTTCTTATTTGTTGTTTTAAGTACTTTTATCTTTTAAAACGTGAACATAAAATAAATTACCTGATAATATACCTACAATACAATATACCTTAGTTTAAGGAAAACGTTTTGTTACGATTATTCTTTTCAGTTAATGAACTAACTTAACAATAAGTAAACTTTTTTTAAAACAATATATAAAATATAAAAATTATTATTATTGCATTTGCCAAAAAAATACTTATTCTAGTTAAATAAATAAAAAATTAATCATTATTTTTATTATATTTACAATTTCCAAGCTAATGAATCATTAAAATAGTAAATATATGAGACTTATCAACATTAAATTGTTTTTATTTAAATTTGTTGAGGTAACATTATATGTTTTAGTGTTTATGTTCATAACGCATAATCAAGATGGTTATCGATTGATTTTTTATAATTTTATTTGGGCCAGTTTTACATAATGGGACAATTTCAGAAAACAATTTTTTAGATAGGTTCCAGATTTTTTTGCGCAATTAATTTTTTACAATGTTTTAAAAGTTAAAACCTATCCTCCGTGACTGTTACTCTTTCTAGGTTAACCTATATGTTTTCAAATATCTGAGGTAGTAAAAGCATACTAAAAATATCAGTTCACTAAGTAAATTAAACAATCGAATCAAATATAAAACATTATTAAAAATTTAAAGAAATAATTTATATAACCATTTATGTAGGTGTTACAAAAATTGATTCTATCCTCCGTGAATCTGTTTTTTGCTTTAAATTTTATACAACGGATGGCGCTTTAACCATTTTAAATAAGCAAAAACCTCTGTTTACGACATTATAGATGCATGTGATTCTTGAAGGTCAGTTAGAATTTATATGCAGATGAGAGTGTTGCTGTTTTATAATTCAAAAGTTTAAGTTCATTAATTTGCTATTTAAAAACCTATCCACCGTGAAGTGTAATATCTCAGTAAGTAGATTTTTTTATAAATATTTTATGTACCTATGTAAAATTGTACATAGCAAAAACTTGTACCCTTTTGCTTCTCACCCCTTTAAATCGTCATTTTGGTAACACGTAAATTCTTCACTGTTAATTTTTACCCTCGATATAAAATGTACAATATTGTGGCATGTGATATTTTATAAAAATAAAAAATATTCAATATTCTTAGTCATTAACATTGACATTGATTTTTTCCCGTAGATCCTTTCCTTAGATATTGAAATAGGTTATTAGCCTGATTGGGGTGAACGAACCATTTTTTTTTTAAATTATTGTTTAGTAATTAATACGTAATTATTGTTTGTTGATTAATTATACCAGACATGTTAGACATACGCTCAGGTTAATAACTTAAAAAAATGAACTCGTGGTTTGTTTAAAACTGAATCTATAACAGGAAGAAAAACAATTTGAAATAAAATTGAATGAAATAAATAGTAAAAATTTATATCTACTATTTGATCACTTATTTTAATTTGTACATTATTAATAGTAAAATTTAATTATTTTTTTTTTGAAAATTAAATGACTTCTAAATATACAATTCATCTTCATCTTTATGTGTTGAAATAAATTGTAATTGTCCGAAAATAAATAAAGAATCTTAAATTAAATACTTGCCTCTCTAAAAATGAAATAGTCAAAATTCTACTATTTGAATTAGTACCAGCATTTTTTACTAATAAAATAGTCGTTTTCACGTTTAAATAGTTATTTTTTACTACGTAAATAGTTAAAGTTTGACTAATTTAAGATTAGTCACCATCTTTGACTATTTCTAAGAGTTAAAAGTAACTAATTTCTTTAATCGTTTGCGGCCAACTACAAAGTATTATTTGAATTAAATGCATATAGGCTCAATGGTTAAATGGCCCATAAAAACAAACAAAGATGCAAAAAGTTTAGCTCAAAACAGCAACACAAATAATATATTCAACTTTAAAATAGTATGAACAATATTTATTGACAAATAAAATTGATTTTTATAAGAGCGGCTGATAGCCGAATGGGTTATGACAACAGCTTGACAAGCTTGACAAGTGACAGACCTGAGTTCAATCCTCGGCTGGGTCAAATTTTTTTTTTAATTTAAATCTACTAATTTGACTAATTATTAGTGACTGCTTTTTCGTATGGCAATTAGTCAAATATGACTTATAATAATTTATTTTAGACTAATTCATTTTAAAAGAGTAGACAACTCAAAATTCGATTCTAAAACATCTTTAAAAAAATGGTACTCGACAGATGATTTTTACATCAAAGCAAACATATCGGTCAGACACTAATTTAAACATACTAAACAATTAAGTGAAAAGAATAGGTATAGTATAAATCATTGTTATTAAATTAAACATAAATGTTTACAAAATGTATCATGTTCAAAAATGCGCAACGTGCATTTGAATTGACTGGCATAGGTTTTACTTACAATCGCTGTTATATGTGTGCATTTAAGAAACGAATAATAATTAGAATATATTTTATTGCTTTTTCTTGGTAAAAATAAAACCATTTAAATTGTATTTATGCGAGTCTTTAACCTTAGGAAGGCCATTTAGAAATGTTATTAATTCTACATTAGGTTTTAAACTTAATAATATTGACACGTTTTATTGTAACGTGCTGCAAAGTTTAATTATTCCAAAATTTTTATTATGGTATGTTTAAGTCTATACTAAAAAACATATTTTAATAGTATATTATTTGTATTATGTATATTTTATGTAAATACAATTTTAAGTAAAGATTTTTTTATTTAATAATATTTTATAAGTTTACTTTTATTTATAATGAAAAAAATTAATTACTGGAAAATTTTGGGTGAATATATTGAGATGTCCCCCAAGTGAAAATGGTTATTTTTTATTTTTGGTTGTTTCACTGTTAGTCTAGAATGGGGTTTTTGGGAAGCCACCAGGTCTAGTAATAACATAACATAAGTGGTTCTGCACTAATGCAAGAATTTTAAGAAATCATACATTTCGAATATTAGAGCTTCACGGAAGATAGCTTCATGGAGGTTAGGATTTCGTATGTTTCTTTAAACATCCCTTTGTATATTTGAAATAAATTATTGTATCTTTTGACAAATTAATATTTTTTAAAAATACAATTGTAAATACATACATAAAATATTTATAAAAAAAATCTACTTACTGAGATATTACACTTCACGGTGGATAGGTTTTTAAATAGCAAATGAATGAACTTAAACTTTTGAATTATAAAACAGCAACACTCTCATCTGCATATAAATTCTAACTGACCTTCAGGAATCACATACATCTATAATGTCGTACACGAAGGTTTTTGCTTATTTAAAATGATTAAAGCGCCATCCGTTGCATAAAATTTAAAGCAAAAAAAAAAACAGATTCACGGAGGATAGAATCAATTTTTGTAACACCTACATAAATGGTTATAAAAATTATTTCTTTTAATTTTTAATAATATTTTATATTTGATTCGATTGCTTTGGATGTGTTTAATTTACTGATATTTTCAGTATGCTTTTACTACCTCAGATATTTGAAAACATATAGCTTAACCTAGAAAGAGTAACAGTCACGGAGGATAGGTTTTAGACTTTTGAAACATTGTAAAAATTTGGAAGCTGAGCTGTAATATCTACTTAATTATGAAAGATGAAAACACAATAAAAGTGTAGGTCAAACTCATTTAGTTTTATTAAATATTAAAATATTTTATTATGGGCCACCTCTAAATTTAAAAAAAAACCTGCATGTGAAGACAAAATATTTAAAACTTTAATTTTTGTACTACTTGTACTATTGATATTTTGTATGTTTATTAAATAAGTAAGTACGTAATGACGTAAAGTTCAACGTTAAATAAACGATTTTTCCTTATTTGAACCTTATCAATCCTTATCAATAAGGAAAAATTCCCTTGTGATTTTCATTAGTCTGCGATTTTATAATTTAAAAAAATTATTTAAAACTTTTATTTTTGGACAACTTGTAGATACTATTAATATTTTGGATGTATGTGTGTATGAAAGTATGTACACTGTTAAAAATAATGATAAATTTACTAAATGTTTACCATTGAAAAGTATAGTGAAATTACAAATCTTAGTTACGAGAATGACACTTACTATACTGAATCAGGATATTTACATAATGTTATTGTATTCTTAAAATTTTTGTTGTAAAGATTAACTGGTAAAAAAATTAAGAAAAATACAATACTACTACGGTTATATTACTTTTACAATTAGGCATAATAGATATTTATGGTACTAGTGTGTTATGTTGAAAATAAGTCACCCAAGAAAGAATTCTCAAGTGACTTAGGAAACATAACACACGAGTGGCATACAATGTTTTATCCAACAAGTGGAAGAAACCATTTTTTTATGAGATAATAATTAATAAGGTTTGTGATCAAATCAAAGCTACTTGCGTCTCAGTACCCTATAAAAGTCAGAATGACTTGACAGTGACTTTTTTACATTTTGGTCAAAGTAGGTTGTTTGTTTAATATACATTGTTAGCAAATGTTTAAATAAATTTTGATACTTGTCGGTTTTCCCTGCAGAAAAGGGAAGCTTTTTTGAAGAACAAAACGTATAGAAAATGGAGGAAACCGATGAAAATTACGTTCCTGAGGATATCCTTACGGAAGCGGAAGAAGCTGCGATGTAGATTTTGCCAGAAAAGTCCCGAGATTCTTACGAAAAGTAGTTCAAAATGTTTGAGTCTTGGATGAATTCACGGAATATAAAAGGTGTCGATGAAAATGTTCTATTGGCTTATTTTTTACATTTGCAAAAAAAAATTAGCCCCATCGTCGCTATGGACCAAATACTCGATGCTTCGCTCGACTATTCACCTTTATAAAAAATCGACATTTCAAAATATGGCAAACTAACGAGCTTTTTGAAAAGCAAATCACAGGGATACAAACCAAAGAAGTCCAAGACATTGGAACGACCTGAAATAGAAAAGTTTTTGAACAAAGCTCTCGACGACGAGTACCTGTTGATGAAAGTGGCTTTGATAATGGGGATTAGCATTGCTTGTAGATGCGATGAGTTGGTCAATTTGAAAATAGAGCCAGCCAGTGTGTGGTAATAAATACGTTGTTGAAGATACCTTCAAGAATTTCAATGTTTTTGAAATTGGAGGAACCAGCGCTCTACACCGGTCACTGCCTGAGAAGGTCTTCGGCGACTCTTTTGGCCAATGCAGGGGCTAACATGACTACTTTGAAGCGTCACGGAGGATGGAAGTCCTCGACGGTAGAAGAAGGATACCTAGAAGAATCGGTGCATAACAAAATACAAATTGCAGAAAAAATACAAGGTTCTAATGCGTCGGCGTCTTCCAGCACTATCAGCAGCTGTACCGATATGGGAGCGTCTGGTTCACTAGTGATTTAATGATAATATGATGAAATTATAAAATATATTTATTTTCCAACAAATACCTTGGAATGAAAACCTGAAACCCTTAACAGACAACAGCATGGTATGCAGACGACAAATAAATAAATAACCACGTAACATAACAACGCAACGTCTATTTGAGACTCTGAAATTGAAGACCTGCGAATAAACACATACGTTCGGAGACACACACAAGGTGCTAAAAAAAATTGGTGTGGGCGGTCGCGGTCTTCACACGGTTATTATATAATGCTCTCGGTTGGTCGGGCGACTCGGAATGCCTTTTTCTGTTCGCTCGCAAGTGCAATTGCTTAGAAGGCAGTTCGCATCAAATTTCATTTCTTGAATTTATCAGATCGTGTTTTCCCCGCTCAAGATTTATTATTATAGTTCGTTAATTATTTTTCGCTTTGCGCATATGAATCATCGCTTTTGTTTTATGTTGTGTGTTGTTATTTTATTATTAAATGCAGCTCGCAAACGACGACGATTCTGCTGATTCCGATTTTCATTTGTTTTCGATGAGATCATAAATATTAGTAATTGTGTTATTGGGTTACCTTTTCGTGATTTTGCTTTGCTATCGGAACTACTATTGATGAGCACGACAGCACAAGGGTCGATAAAATTTATAACATTAGCTATGAAACATAAGTTAAATTGTATATTTATCTTTTCAGAAATATTCTATAGAATAATGATCGCAAATAAATTGTTAAAATGGTAAGCTATACCTAGCTTTCATACTCATTTAATCATTTTATCATTGATAAAATAAAATTAAAATAAAATAAAATAACACACGAATTACAAAGTTTTACCATTTAAAATATTATACAGGGTCGTGCAACAATGCGTCGGGCTTTCCTAGTGCCTTTACAGTGAGGTATAGAAAAAAAGTTTCCTACAAAAAAATATTGGTTTGAAAATCTTTATGCCAAGAAATTATTTTCAACAATGTTCCATTTTTGCGGTATATCAAAAACATATATTTTTTAAATGGAACACACTGTATTTATTTAAGTTTTCCGATAACATCTTTCAACCTCTACATTGTTGTCCATTTACTTTTTGATTAAAATACAGTGTTGTCAACTTACAATTTTTTTTCCAAAAAATCTTGCAAAAGCAAGCTGAAAAAATAATATGACTTTTACACATTTCTTATACATTTCGACAGTTGTTTTGCACCAACACTTCCTACTTAGGATCATAGAAATGTAATTAAACGGTTACTTTTGCGAAAAATATTGAATTACCTAAAAACTATGGGACCCCATCAAATTAAAGAAAAGAAAAAGACCTATCGAATGGTGTCATAAAATAGGGGGCATTCCATTTGAAAAAAATAAGTTACACCACTTTGAAGTTTGCAAAGTTTGGTATTTTTTTCTGAACACCCTGTATTACTAAATTTAAATTGCTTATTGTTAAAATGTTGCTTATTAACCGTACTAAGATTATAGTTAAAAGTTATTTTTTTCTTAAAAAAACGAGGTCGATACGATTTTTTAAACTTCAGATTGCTTTTGCAAGATTTTTTGGAAAAAAATTGTAAGTTGACAACACTGTATTTTAATCAAAAGAGGTTGAAAGATGTTATTGGAAAACTTAAATAAATACAGTGTGGTCCATTTAAAAAAAATGTATGTTTTTGTTATACCGTAAAAATAGAACACCCTGTATTGTTGAAAATAATTTCTCGGCATAAAGATTTTCAAACCAATAATTTTTTGTAGGAACAGGGGGTAACTTTAAAATTTCCAATGGAACACCCTATTTTTTATTGCAGATTCGGATCATTCGACTAAAAATAGGTAGATTTTGTCTAAAACATTTTTTCATATTTGTAATAGAATGTAATGAAAAAAATCAATTTTGTTTGATTTTTCTTCTTATACAATTCTGCAATAATTTTTCTATAATAATATCACTTTTTTGTAATAATTATCTTATTAAATTAAATCTGATTTTTTAATAATATTTAAGTTTCCTTTGGTTTAAGTTTTACACATTATTTCATTCGGTGATAATTATCAATTGCCCACCATGGTCACTTTTTACCTGCCAGCATTAAATCCTTTAATTTAAAAGATTATTGTACTATTTTTAATAAAAAATACCTCATTTAAGGTAAAAAAAAAACATTATTTTGTCAATTAATTAATTTAATCCTAATTGAGGTATAAAAAAATGGTATTTAGTTATAAATAATAATTATTATTGAGGTATAAAGAAACTATTTATACATAGTTTAGTATTATTTAATCAATTTAGTTTGAAGATTAATTTGCAAACAAAAAGACCTCCTTTCGTTAAGCAGTTATTCATAATGGATTTTTTAACAGTGGAAGAAAAAATGGAAATGATTTTGATTTATGGAGAAGCAGGCAGGAATCTTGATGCTGCTGTTAATATCTACGCTCAGCGTTTTCCGGATAAAATTCGATCACGTACTTCATTTCACCGCACAGTCAAGCAGTTTACTACAAACGGAAGTGTTCAACCGAAAAAAAAAGAGTTCGTCGAGCAACAGTCACAGGTGGAAATAATGAAATAAATGTATTAGCAGCAACGGCCGCTAATCCTCATGCAAGCACACGAGAATTATCTAGAGATTTGGGAATATCCTAGAACAGTGTTCTGAAGGTACTGATTGATTTCCCCCCTTGAATAATTTAATTTTTATTTTAAAATTTTTTTCGTTAAATGCATTCTAACTTACATATTTCAAGTTTCAAGTTAAATGACTCAACCAGTATACTATGAAAATGGGTTATTTTTTTACATTTGAAGAATAATTATTACTAAACCTTGAATGTACTTAAAAGGTATTTACATTATTTTAATAATTAATCATTAATATACTTGTTTACAAAGTCTCTTCAATAATACAAAAATGGGATGTTCCATTGAAACTAATAAAGTTGGTATTATTTTAGTACATTTTTTTTGTGTCTCGAGCAGTTTCTGAGATAAGTACAAAAATGTATTGGTACATTTTTGTTTATGACTCCAGCAGTTACTGAGATAAGTACACGGTTAATTTTACGAGAACCTTATAACCAAGAATGTATTGGTAAATTCGGTTAAGAACTTAAGATATAAATAATTTTTTTTTATCTATTTTGCGTTCATAATGACGTCATTAAAACACCGCTTTCGGTGGTGTAATGAGATACTTTATCCCACCCAAAATTTTGATTTTATAGGTTGGCTATACTTTAAACAGCATAATATTTTGCATATTGGTTATAATATTTTTATGATTTTTCTAGTACTTGCGAGACTTTTCTGGCAATAAAACACCAAAGAAAATCCTTTTTTTCTTCTTTAACATTAACAGCCGCTTATTGTAAATAAGTAAATTAAGGACGGCATGGCGAATCGATGCTGACATTAACTGTCAACCCAATGATTGTGATACCAACTATCTAAAGTGAAATTCGATCAAATTAAATATAAGGTATAAAATTAATTTTTTTTTATAGAATTTTTGCAAAATAGATAAATAACTCATGTCGCACTCGTCCATTACAATGACATTAGTTCTTTAATAAACTATTATAATATCATTATTCAGACTTAAAACAATTTAACACAATAGTCTTTTTTTCACAATTTTCTATTTTCCTTTAAATGAGACGATGTGTGTGTGTTATTTTCCTTATCGTTTTGTTGTAACGAGCACATTACCCCGTTTTTCAGCGATAACGAAACCCGCATAGCATTATTATAAATGCAGGCGGAAAGCCAAACGAGAATAAATTGAAAAATTATGTTCAACAGACTGAGACTTGAAATTTTCAAAATTTATTTTATTTACTTACAAACTCGAAACATGTAGCGAAGCGGTCTAAAATTTATTACCACAAAAAATTGATAACAACCAAGTTTTTAGTTTAGGTGTAAGCGGTTAAAACCGAATTACTGTTATAAAAATTAGATTTGTTAACTTGAGTTTGTAGTTTGTTAATTTTATTTTGTAATATTTTAACATATTTTTTTGTAGAAAACAAGGGTTTGTAATTATTTTAACAAAGGAAAATATTTTAAAGGTTACAGATTATTTTGCTAATGCTTAAGAAATTATTTCGTTAAAAAAGTACTTGATTTCAGGCAGTCAATCAAAACATTTCCTATTTAGAATACGCATTAACAATTTTAACCAACTGTATGGTTCGGAACACAAACGAAATTATGATTCCTCGTCCTTATATAGGTTTTGGAATCATTCACTGCGGTGAGACGAAAGTAAGTGCCATCTACCGTCTTTTGACATGTTCTTTATGTTATAGTAAAAATAGTTATTAGGTTATTACTAGTGTTTTATTTTATTATTAATTATTAATTGTTTCTATACACCATGAACAAAAATCTAAAAGGTCTGAGCATTCATTACTATGACTAATTATCTATGAAAGTATATCTTGGATTACAACCAATTTCACTCTAACAAAGAGGTAAAAAGAAAGGTCAGTAAATCCTTAGGTGAACAGAAAATTCAGTAGGCTCACTAATAGGAATGTTTTAAATTGTTTAACCAGTTAAAAATCTTGTAGGTGCCTAATAGTTTCAGATAAGGCGTCTAGTCGATTTTCAGACGAATGCCTTTTAACATATCTTCAAAATGTTTATAAATAAGCTTAAAAATGTTAAAAACATTTGACCTTGCCACAAAAATGTCTTATATTCTTACTGTTTAAAAAACTATCGTTTTAATTGAAAATCAAACTACAAAAAACAGGATAATTACTTTTATCCGTATCAATACAAATATGAATAATGTTAAAATATAAAGCAAACTAGAAAAGATAATTGCGTATATTTTTTAACAATAAGATAAAAAATTACCTCACAAAACGATTTAATGACTCAAAAATGATAAATTTGCACAGGTTTAAATAATAATAATAATAATAGCACCGGAACGTGTCAAAGTTGCAAATAATGGTTAAACAAGCCGCAAAAAGGAAACCAGGAAAGTTGGTTTGTAAAGTAAACTAACAAAAACAAAAAAATATTTGCAGAATGTGCCTTTGATGGGTACTTGAGAATCGTAACTTAACACAGGTGTGAAAAGGCAAATAAAAAGGGGAATCAACCAATTTTAAAATAAATAGTTTAATCTCATTCTATTCCAAAACTTTTTATATTGACGTTTCTACTTATTTTACTTACACTGAAAAAAAGATTTCTTATATTTAGAACACCTATTATTTTGAAAATATTTTTTTAATTCAACTCAACTTGCTTTAAAATTAATAAATAAAATAAACAGTATTTTTTTTCTTTTGCCAACATATTTTTGAAATCGTGTAGGAGTGGAGATGCCGACACGTTCCTCTGAAATTTTATGCCTAATACTGCAGTGTTCTTTCTCTATTATGTGTTTAACACTCTGATTTGTATGGCTCTATAATTTTAAGTTAATAAAATTAATTTATTTTATGACATTTAAAAATATTTTGTTTTAGAAGTAATTTTGGGGTATAACATTAATTTTTATTCATATTGGCAATAGCTCTAAATTATTTTATAAAATTGGTAATTGCTTTTTTACTATGCCTAAAATATTACAAATTATTTAAAATGAAAAATATGTCGATAATAATGATTAAGTTCCCTACGTGAATTTATAATAATGTATACATTTTAGATTTTATTTATTTAAAACAAAATAAATGTGTTTGTTCAACGTTTGTTTTTTATTTTCTAACCTATTTTTTTTTGCTTACTGCACCACCTAGAAACGATACAACGTATAGGTACTTGGGCCTTCAGTAAGTTTGGCTCAATTTTGAATAATCCGTAAGTATTTAAATATAAAGTTTTGTTTAAGATTAGACAACAATCCTTAAAAAATTACAGGATTTTTAAAATTACTCCAGTCCCCTTCAAGTGTTTAGACGTATTTTTATTTTTTATTTTATTTCTTTTGCAGTAATATTCCGAAATATTAAGATGTTTTTATTATTAAAATAAATAATTTTTAGTTAAAAGATGTATCATTATTTAAAGTTTTATTGATTTTAAATACCAATTGATAGATTTTTTGAAACATTGCTAAAAGTAGCTTAAAATTAAGATAGATACATTTTATTTTTAACGATACTTCTTGCAATGTTTTAAAATAAATATTATTTTTTAATCAATGAAATAAAATTTTAAATCTTGTATCTATTAATTAAAAAAATAATGGGTTATAGAAAACATTTTGATTTGAAATGATTGCCTTATTTCATTATCACATGTTTTTGTTTTAAGAAAATTTATTCTTGAATTAAGTAAGTATATTTTATATTTAAGAATACCACTAATTTATTTTTAAAAGAACATATTCTTGCTTTAAAACAACCAATTATTTGGTTAAAGAAGAAAGAAAATACTTTACTATTTTTAAGAATATATTCTCTTCGTTTTATATGAGACAAAGATTGTTTTGTATCAAATAAATTTATTTGATGCAAGAATTTTTTTTCAGTGTAGGTCAATTTCCCGCCCTAACAATTGTTTGACAGTACAAAGGCTTTTGGAAATTAAAAAACCTAAAAAACTAAAATGCCAAAAATTAAATAAATTTTTAACTTTAAAGTGCAAACTTCATTTGACAGGGTAAAATATATTTACCTTCCTAAATAATTGTTCTACGCCATTATTTTAAAAATATACACAGGAAGTAGCCTTATCATAGTTTCTTTCCTGTTTTATATTTTAGTACGCTCCGTTCTACTGTGCTTTTTGTATTTAAAGAAATAAACGCGCAATATTTCTATTTATAATTCAGAATTTATTTTATGTAGATATAGGCAATGCAGAAATATTGCAATTAACAATTTAAATTTAAAGTATTATTATAGTACCTTCATCGATAATAAATTTATGGCATTATGTAAAAATTGTGTTACTTACGTAAAATCCATGACGTACGTACTCAATCACGACACTTTTTTGAATTTAAGAATAATTTTCCGTGTTTTATTTAATCTGTTTTATCAATATGCAAATAGGGAGAATAGCAATCAGACAGGAATCAACAAGAGAAATTCAGTGATCGGTCGCACTTTTATTTCCGATTGAAAGATAAGATCATATCAATAAAAGGCGACGAAAATATTAAAAAGAATTCTACAAAACATGGAATGAAATTAAGAGCCATAGTCAAAATGAGTTTGACCTACACTTTTATTGTGTTTTGATCTTTCATAATTAAGTAGATACAGATTTTTAACCGCAATTAATTATTTTTTACAATGTTTTAAAAATTTAAAACCTATCCTCAGTGACTGTTACTCTTTCTAGGTTAACCTATATGTTTTCAAATATCTGAGGTAGTAAATACTAAAAATATCAGTCCACTAAGTAAATTAAACACATCCAAAGCAATCGAATCAAATATAAAATATTATTAAAAATTTAAAGAAATAATTTTTATAACCATTTATGTAGGTGTTACAAAAATTGATTCTATCCTCCGTGAATCTGTTTTTGCTTTAAATTTTATACAACGGATGACGCTTTAATCATTTTAAATAAGCAAAAACCTCTGTCTACGACATTATAGATGTATGTGATTCCTGAAGGTCAGTTAGAATTTATATGCAAATGAGAGTGTTGCTGTTTTATAATTCAAAAGTTTAAGTTCATTAATTTGCTATTTAAACACCTATCCACCGTGAAGTGTAATATCTCAGTAGGTTGATTTTTTTTATAAATATTTTATCTAGGTAAAATTGTATCTTTAAAAAATATTTAGGTGTCAAAAGATATAATAACTTATTTCAAATATACAAAGGCGTGTTTAAAAAACATACGAAATCCTAACCTCCGTGAAGCTCTAATATTCAAAATGTATGATTTCTTAAAATTCTTGCATTAGTGCAGAACCACTTATGCATAATGGGGTTTTCGGGAAGCCACCAGGTCTAGTAATATTATAACATATATGTTATAATATTACTAGACCTGGTGGCTTCCCGAAAACCCCATTCTAGACTAACAGTGAAACAATTAAAAATAAAAAATAATCATTTTTACTTGGGGGACATCTCAATATATTCACCCAAAATTTTCCTTTTCACTTTCACTTTTATCTTAAAAATTGATTAGGTTTTCAAAAAAGATTGTTAAAGGAAATTATTTTATCATACATTTTTGCAACAATATTTTAATAAAATTAATGAAGCTTCAATGGACTTAAGTTTCGAAATTATTGGAAATGGTAAAGATTTTTTTAATAAACGTGTATATATTTTATATTTTTTTAATTTAGCCTTTTTATTATTTTATTCCTAAATTGTTTTTATGCAACTCCAGAATAGTTTAGATTTATATAAAATCATTTATTTATACAAATATTAAAGAATATTGTAGAGGCATTAATGGAGAATCGCTCACATTTTAAAAATTACTAAAAAATAAACGTAGTTTATATTATAAACTTTATATATATTATAATATACAGGTTTAAACAAAAAGATGTTTTTTACCATAAGTTTAAGACACTCTGTAGAGTGGCAAAACCGTATATTGTTCTAAATTAAGTTTTATTTATCAAGTCACATCTATTCTTAACAGTTTTGTTTTTGGTTCACCTCGATATATTTATTTTTGTGGAAAATATGGATTTTTTTTTTAAAACATTGCAATTTACAGTATTTTTCTGTATGAACTTCATACTATGAAGAATTATTAAGGTTGCTATGGTCCATCCACAGGCTATGGAGGATGACAGTGACAGTTTTGTTGAATCATCCCATACTTGCCAAGTATTACTTGGACATGTCATATACAGCTTTCAAAAGCTATCAAATTATTTTTTGCAAATTAATGTTTAAATTTTGAGGTGTCTTCTTACTTTAAAAAATGGATATGTCTCCGACTGATGTTGCCAGAGCTATTAATTTAATCCAGGATGGACGGTCACAGTATTACGTGGCAAGTGTTTTAAACGTCACAAGAAGTAAAGTACAAAGGGCAACATCAGTCGAAGACATTTTTAAAAGTAAGAAGACACGTCAAAATTAACACATTAATTTACAAAAAACAATTTGATAGCTTTTGAACGCTGTATATGACATGTCCAAGTATGGGATGATTCAACAAAACTGTCACTGTCATCCTCCATAGCCTATTCTTTAATATTCGTTTAAATCCGAAATCAAATAAAAAAGTTACCCCTTCCAGAAGCAAAATCTAGGTAAGCTACTGGTAGGTAGGTATGCCTACTAAAATTATACGTTACGGTACCATGATGCACCTATCGTATCTTTCTGTATCTCTCCACTACCTCTGCTCGGTACGTACCTGGGCGGCGAGTCCATCTCGCTAGCGTAGCTGTGACTGGTCAGCTGAGTGAGCTGCGTTCCCTCCATATGATGGTCGTCTGCGCTGGCCGAGTTCTGCGGTACCGCGTGCAAGTTTTCGTAAGCCCTGGCGGTGCCCGGAGACAAAGGGCTGTGGCTGCCACTGCCATGTGGAGAGTCCGTTACCACGGTACCTCCTGGGGCGCCCAGCTGCAGAAAATCAGTACTGCCCGAACCGTCGTTCACTTCAACCACCTAAATAACAAACATACATTCAATAATCTGTTTTGTTATTGATTTCTTATTTTTGTTACATTTCTAGATATCAAAAAGTACTTTTCTACTCCTACCTTTAAAACGCCCTTTATCGTACATGTTTCCATGACACTAAGTGACCTTTTAAATACTCATTGACAAGTTGTGGCTTTACGACGCCTTAGTCACGGGCTGAAGTTAGCAACAGGTTTTTAGTCACGGGCTGAAGTTAGTTTTAAGTTAGTTGACAGCTGTCAAATGTCATACAATCGTTAAAATAAAGTGCCTTTCTTGTAAAATAATACTAAATGTGAAAATTATTTTATTATCTCAATACAAAAATACTAAAAAGTTTCTCAACGCCAATATTTGAAAATTTTATATGAACATTGTACTGACCTTTTAATTTCGCCGGCAGTAAACTATAACTTAAATTCGGGCACGGACTCTACTGTAAAGTCCTCATAAAACATTTCCTTTACTTTCACTGTGAAAAACTGTACATTTTCAAGAAATAAATTTCGATTTAAAAAATGTTTAAAAAATGTAAAAATGTGACATTTGACAGTTTCCCCTGTTGTTTCATAGATGGCGCTCTATACAATTTTTTGATTTAAATCATTTTAATATAATAATAAGTATTTGTCGTAGAAAAAGTATAATATGGACCTCGTTTATAAACTTTTCTATACACTCATTAACTTAAGCACTCGCTCGCAAGCTCGCTCGTGCCTAAATTAAATTCGTGTATAAAATGGCGTTTATCAAACTTGATACATAATATACTATTTTAATAAAATGAGTGTCTAGAAAAGTTTATTAGGTTTAAAAAATAAGGTAAGTATTATCAATTCATTTCAATATTTGTTTAGAGCGACATCTATACAAAAATGGAGTAACCTGTGAATCTGTTATACCTACCGGCTTTTAAAATGTTTCTATATAAAATCTAAATTTATTTCTTAAAATGGGCTAGCAACTGTTTAAATCAGATATAGAAGCAGTTTTTTACACTAAAGTTTTTTTACAGTTAATTTTGATGATTAAATCAAATGTCATTTGATGATCAAATCAAATGTCATTTGAATGTACTAATTGTCTACGTATACTGTTTGTTGCGATGGTTATTATAGGTATATTTGCCCGCCACGGCGATTTTTTAATCTAATTAATAAAATTAACTTATTATTTTAATTAAACAACATTTTATGAAAGGGTCCAATCGACCTCCGCGACAGGGCTTTTTACATAAGTAACCCTTAATAACTTTATTAAGGGTAAATAACTAATAAAAGCTACCTTTAGGTTTATATAGTTTATTTATGTCATTAGGTTAAGAAGTAAGGCTTTTTGTGCTAAGCTCAAGGTTTGAAGGCCGACGCGTAGCATACATTTTATCTTCAAAGCACTTTATATAGGTCAATTTAATTTAACATCAAAGCGGCCTAACCTCACTTTTTTAGAATATCATTTATTTATTAGCTAAAGATTGCATTAAAATTTAATGTACAATAATTATTATTGCTTTTAGAAGCAGTAATAGTTTGACAATACCTAGCTACATGATTTAAGTAGAAATGGATTTTTGGTATTACATTGAATTCAATTAATTGTTTAATAAATAGGTAGGTAGGTTTCATATTGCAATTTGTTTGAATTTTTATTTAAAAAATAGGTATTTTGTAATGTTTAAGCTGTGTTTAACATTTAATTTCACTGAAAACTTAAAGCAAATTAAAACTTAAAGATAATTTAAATCGTAGAAAAAGAATCGTGCGTTTTCTTGGTTGCCTAACCTCACTTTTTGTTTTATTATTCATATTTAATTTTACAATAATTTAATGAAAAATATTAAACATTAACAGCAAAACAAATAAATTAGTGCTTATTATAAATAAATTAAACCAGTTTAGTACGTTTATTTCTTAGTAAAGGATTAATTTGTCAAAACAATACCCCTAGCGAGAAAAAATCGAACTAATTACTTGTCTCATAAAATTTTTTATCGGCCTAGGCCATAACAAGGTATTTCTTTATCGAATGTTGACAACAATAGAGTTTAAATTATATCTTTTATAATATATTATACTTTTTAATTATGAGCATACCATGGTAGGTACCTTTTGTACATTTTTTCGTAACTACCTACTTTGCGTTAAATTTACTTACGCAATATTTGGGCCCGCTGTCGTCCATAAAAGTGACCGGAAAATATCCGGAGCCATCTGGCCTGGTCAGCTGCGTGGCATATGCGTAGCCTTCGTCGTGGTCGCCGTTTTCGGCGCCGCCCGTCGACGTTGCGTACGTGATGCACCCGAGGGGCGTGGCCGCCCGCGACTGCGGCGACTGACCCGCCCCGTCCGGCTGGGAGGCGGGGCTGTACTGACCTTGTTCGTCGACGTAACCGTCTACACCTGAAACGCATCAAACTGTTATCTGGGTTGCCTATGTTATCCTAAGGGTTTTTACACTAGTGCACTGCTAAGGTGGGCAGGGTCGGACTTAAACATTTTTCAAGCTATACAAAATGTAATGAACACAATACACGGTGCTGTTCTGAGAGGTGATTTTTGGACTTTCTGTGTAACCTAATTTTTTTTATATTCTTGTTAATTAGGTCATAACTAAAATTTTAAGAGCAAAATAAAAAAAAATTGACGGTTTGAATTGTTTTAATTGGCTGTTTATTATGCACTCTTTCAATTATCCAATTAAAACTAGCGATTTTATTTAAATATTTAATATTTGCATAACTAAAAAAAAAGGTTTTTACAATTTTTTTTTATATATTTTACTGTTTTGTTGCAATAAACTTTCAAAATTTTAATCTAACCTTTGACGTATATGTTCCCTTAATTAATATATCCTTAAAGGTTGCCATGAAACTTAGATCTATTAAAAATTTATTTGACGTTTGAATTGTCATTTTCAGTAGTATACGTATTCTATAATTTTTGTTTAGTTTTTTGAAGTGTTTTTTATAAACAAAAATGAAAAATTGTAGTAAAAGTCACGAAGAAATTCATGAAATTTAACTACCGGTTTATTCATCTTTAGTAAAGTTTATCGGGCCGATAACTTTCATGTCTTGGCAATATCTAGTATCCAAAGAAATTATTCGTCAAATAAATCAAAAATGAATAAATCGGCCCTAAATAAAATGTGGCACCCTTAGAATTATTGTTTAATAAATGTATACTATACATTTAACCTTAAATTAAAACTTTAAACGTGTATTACAACAAACCAGTAAAAGATATAAAAAATTATAGACCTTTTTTAGGAAATTAACTAATCTTTAATCTGATTTAAAAAGTTATGATAATATTTAAATAAAATCGCAAGTTTTAATTGGAGAATTGAAAGTGTGCATACATATTTTTAATAAACATCCAATTAAAACAAAATTAACCGTCAATTTTTTTTTATTTTGCTCTTAAAATTTTAGTTATGACCTAATTAACAAGAATATAAAAAAATTAGGTTTCACAGAAAGTCCAAAAATCACCTTTCAGAACATTACTGTGAATATTAATATTATAACAATATCGATGGTTATTTGACAAAACATCGTAAGCGACAAAACCTAAATTTTACAGGAGAAATTTTTTTTTGTGTGGGTGCTTTATTTTTAAAGTTATTTATCTGAAAACTGGTGAGGCATTATTTTATTAATGTAGAATTCAAACATTTAAGTAAGATCGAATCCAATCTAAAATTTTCATTAAATTTTGTGGCATACGATATTTTATAAATAATAAATAAATCTTTGGGAAAATGTAAAATTAGTCTCGTCGCTAAGTTACATTTACGTTACTGAGGGATATAGATTTGATGATTACTTTTGTCAAAACATCGTTAGCGACATTTATTTTTTTACTTTTATTATTAAATAAAAAAAATTACAAAAACATTTATTTATAAAATATCACAAATATTTTGCCAAACCATTTTTATTCACAAACCAGTATATAACCCATGGAGCCTACACAAGGAGCCCGAACTTAATAGTGGAAATTGACAAAACCTGCTAAATTGTACAAATTAAGTTTCTTTTTTTCACCACCAGCGGCGCTGATTGTCGATGCTAGCATTTCGGAACAATGAAACAATTGTCGCTTACGATGTTTTGTCAAATAACCATCGATATTAATATTAAAACAATTTAGTGGAGTATATAATATATATTATGGAGTATATCTATCAAAAAACTAATTTTTTAACATTTAGTACAAACAAAATGGTGGTTAAGTTGTAAAACGTATTATAATATCAAAAATGTTTTTTAATGTCCATATCCCATTAAATCTTTTCCATTTCAAATTTAAGTTGTTAAAAGACATTTTTTATCTTTATCTTCTTTCCGATGGTGTTACCCCGTGGTATTTAATAAAACTAAATGAGTTTCACCTACACTTTTATTGTGTTTTCATCTTTCATAATTAAGTAGATATTACAGCTCAGGTTCCACATTTTTAACCGCAATTAATTATTTTTTACAATGTTTTAAAAGTCTAAAACCTATCCTCCGTGACTGTTACTCTTTCTAGGTGAACCTATATGTTTTCAAATATCTGAGGTAGTAAAAGCATACTAAAAATATCAGTTCACACATCCAAAGCAATCGAATCAAATATAAAATATTATTAAAAATTAAAAGAAATAATTTTTATAACCATTTATGTAGGTATTGCAAAAATTGATTCTAACCTCCGTGAATCTGTTTTTGCTTTAAATTTTATTCAACGGATGGCGCTTTAATCATTTTAAATAAGCAAAAACCTCTGTTTACGACATTATAGATGCATGTGATTCCTGAAGGTCAGTTAAAATTTATATGCAAATGAGAGTGTTGCTGTTTTATAATTTAAAAGTTTAAGTTTATTAATTTGCTATTTTAAAACCTATCCACCGTGAAGTGTAATATCTCAGTAAGTAGATTTTTTTATAAAAAATTTATGTACCTATGTATACAATTGTATTTTTAAAAAATATTAAGGTGTCAAAAGATATAATAACTTATTTCAAATATACAAAGGGATGTTTTAAAAAAACATACGAAATCCTAACCTCCGTGAAGCTCTAATATTCAAAATGTATGATATCTTAAAATTCTTGCATTAGTGCAGAACCACTTATGTTATGTTATTACTATACCTGGTGGCTTCCCAAAATCCCCATTCTAGATTATATTCACCCATATACATATGTTATTGCAGCAGGCTGTGATATTGGATTTGTGATTTTACTTATTGCATAATTTTTTTTACGTATGTACTACCGTTGTGTGAATAAAATCTACTAATATTACTAAACATGTTGTATGACCTTATCTATTTTTGTTGTCTCATTTAAACACCTTTTTATTTCTATTTTGGGTGGAAGCAAAACATAATTTATATAATTATAATTATAATTAATCTAAAAGTATCCAGATCCAATGAAATCTGTATCTACATAGTTACAAATATACACAGTGTACATACTTAGTGTATAAATTTTGGTAAGTCAACGTTTAAGAACTTAATATCCTTACCATCGTCAGATTTATCAAAATATATCAAATTTGTCAGTAAATCATAATATACGCGTTATTTACTGACAAATTTGATATTTTTTGATAAATCTGGCAATGCTAAACATAATTAATTCTCAAAAGTTGATGACGTAAGTGCAACTTTGTTTGTTTAATTTCTACTATATCTGTATTTATAAATATAGTTACAAATTTATGTAAGTAACTGTAACTGTAAGTTACAGTTGCTTACCAAAATTTGTATCTAATCACAGTAAGTTGCAAGTTGTATGTCATCAACTTGTACCTGTATTTTACCTATAGGTAAAATAATTATTGTTACGATAAGTAAAAAATTTATCATTTTATTTTTTTGTAATAGATCTGTTGATATTAACAATTGTAAATTAAAAATAAAACATAAAATAATACAAATACAATACAAAATTATCTATACTTACATAAACATTTTCTCATAGTAATATATACACTTATGCTTATAAGCTTAACCGTTATAAAATCAACACCTAATTAAACAACAGGTCTTTAAATACTTGTAGCATTTACTTTTTTCTCAATTTTGCACCCAAACCAAACAATATCGCATTTCACCAATATACTTATCACCGCTTATCTCTGATTTATCCACATAGATGTATTATAATTTTTTATTACATAAAATTAATGGGTGTCGTGAACTTTCGATCGTTTTTCTTTAGTTTTTTTATTTGGGTCTCTTGAGATAACGAGTGTTTATTAGTAAATAAATGGGGGATGCAACAGATATATTTAATGATGTGGTGATAAATAAAAGAACCGCGTGCGTCAAAAGAAAACTTAAGTGGTTATTGGAAAGATAACGACTGGGCGTTTATTGCTTGTATCACATTTTTTAAGAAATACATAAATTTAAGGGATATAACTTCTAAAAAAGAATATTTATATATCCAAGATTGATGTTAACGATTACAAACGACCACAAAAAATTATATAAATTAGGTTAAAGTCAGTTTGAGAAGTTAAACCTTTAAGGTTAAAAAAAATGTTAAAACAAAATATCTGAAATCAGTTTTGTTGGAAAATTTTGAATAGAGCAGGTCAAAAACCTCACTTATGTAACAAGTGTTTAAATAAATTATTTAAACGCTTAAATTAATAAATTTGGGCGGCAATAAATGGCATATAGAAAATTTTAGGTAAGTACCTAAAACAAAATAGTTCTTTGGGTGAATCTACAATGGGGTGGGAGTTTTACCTACAATTTTATTGTGTTTTGATCTTTCATAATTAAGTATATCTATAGATATTACAGCTCAGGTTCCAGATTTTTAACCGCAATTAATTATTTTTTACAATGTTTTAAAAGTCTAAAACCTATCCTACGTGACTGTTACTCTCTCTAGGTTAACCTATATGTTTTCAAATATCTGAGGCACTAAAAGTTTACCAAAAATATCAGTTCACTAAGTAAACTAAACACATCCAAAGTAATCGAATCAAATATAAAACATTATTAAACATTAAAAGAAATAATTTTTATAACCATTTATGTAGGTGTTACAAAAATTGATTCTATCCTTCGTGAATCTGTTTTTGCTTTAAATTTTATGCAACGGATGGCGCTTTAATCATTTTAAATAAGCAAAAACCTCTGTTTACGACATTATAGATGCATGTGATTTCTGAAGGTCAGTTAGAATTTATATGCAGATGAAAGTGTTGCTGTTTTATAATTCAAAATTTTAAGTTCATTAATTTGCTACTTAAAAACTTATCCACATGAAGATGTCTTAGATAACTTTTTTCACTTATTTCAAATATACAAAGGAATGTTAAAAAAAAACATACGAAATCCATACCTCCGTGAAGCTATCTTCCGTGAAGCTCTAATATTCAAATTGTATGATTTGTTAAAATTCTTGCATATTATCATATTTGATTTTTTTGACCAAAACGCATATTTTTTTACATTTTTATTTTAAAATTAGAAACTCATATAAACGAGGTTTTTTTTACCTAAATAGTAGATTTTTCACTTCAAAACTGAAAAAAACAATCGTTTTTTGAAACCTGATATCAGATTTCAATATTGGACCATGGTCCATAAAGTAATGAGTGGAATCGTCTATGTACATAAAAAGACAGATCATTTAAAAATAAATTATAAAAATTTGTCGAAATGCGTATTTTTTCGGCGAAATTAACATTACAAGGAGATATGACGATTCATTGACGAATATCTTGATAGCATGCTGTGCACAGGATTAATTAACTTATAAGTTTTTTGGGTAAATTATGTCTATGTTTACACAATTGTGCGGGCAATGACAAAATGGTTTTTTACAGACGAGGAGGTAAAAACACTAGTATTTTATAGAACTCTTGAAGAAGAAATAGATTTTTGATGTACTAAAAACCATTATAGTAAAAAAAATTAAAGCATAAGAAGTGCTAATTAAAATCATTTAGAAATGAAAATTCATAAGAATGCATGCACAAAAAAATCATGAATCGGAAACAAAGGCCCCAGACGAGGCAATAAAAAGTTTGAGTGATATTGCCTACACGGAGAGAAAATTTAATAAATGATATTAGATATACTGCTATTTATTATATTTTACGTTAAATATAGTGACAGCTAAATCTTACGATAAATTTTAATATGAAAATATAATTAAGATATATTGTAAATATAATAATATTTTATATTATTAAACTGCTTTCACATATTACTTAATTTATATAAAATATTAATTTAAAAGTGTAAAATTAATAAATGATATAATTAGAGATATCTATATGCGACTTGAAAAAAAAACGGTCCGTTTTTTTCATTGTTTTTTTTCAAATGGTTTTTTTTCACATTTTAGGTTTTTTTTCAAGATTAGTCCCATTTGCCTAATTTTTTATATTTCCATGGACTAAAATACGACCATTTTTAACAAAAATACAGCTATCTGAAAAATCGGGAAAAAAAAATTATCCTTTAATTTTTACATTGGTATTGGTTTCTAATGTGAAAACTACCAAATAATAAGAAATCAGATTTTTTAGTCTTGGTCAAAATTTTCAATAATGATAAATGTAATATATTCTACATTTTACTTTATTATTATAATATTATAATATACATTAAAAAAAAACAAAAAAAACCGGTTTTTTTTTCATATCTGAAAAAAAACCGTTTTTTATATCTCTAGATATAATACTATTTATTTTGATTATAATCAACAGTATCATAACTTCAATCATAAGACGATTGTAATATTTTTATTTACTTATTAACATCCAGTAGGTATTTTAATTCATTCATTTAATCGTAAGACGATTGTAATATTTTTATTTACTTATTAACATCCAGTAGGTATTTTAATTTATATAGGTAATAATTTATTTTACTTTCTATTTTATAAATTTTAATATGCGTTTTTTAACATACATTTTTCTCCCTGTAGGCATAAGAAAAAATTATTTTTGGTATAATAAATTCATGCATTATAAGTTTTGACTAAACGTGTCAAAAAACATTGCTATTTGCGATAAGTTTTGACATTCGTTGGTGGTTACCAAAAAAGCTGATAGCAGAAAAGTTATATTTATGTTTGCTGGGCCCGATTGTGATCTAGATAAGAAGGCAAATACAGAACAAACGATATTATCCCGGACTACAGGCGGAAATCCTATTAGCTGGGCAGATAACAATGAAACACTTTGTCTGACCATGTAAGCCAGCAAAAATATATAAATAAACAAAGTATTAAAAAATATATACTTTATTTTATTATGATAATACAAAAGTATTAAACAGTTTTTTATTGACCTTTTAATTTCGTCGTCAGTAAACTGGATTTAACTTAATTATGGGTGGAGACTCCACCGGGAAGTGTCCATAAAAAATTTTCTTTACTTTCACTGTAAAAAACTGCTTCTATAGCGAATTTAAACGATCCATTTTCAAGGGATACATTTCGATTTAGACATAAAAATTTGACATTCTCAAAAATAATTTTTTGATAATAATAATAATTTTAATTAATTAATTAATTATTTTCGAAACTTGTTAAGCTAGGTTATGGATAGATATCAGTACATAAAAAATGTACTCCTTAATCAAAAACTTAAAATTATTAAAACCTTCACACCATTAATTTTAAAAATAAAACTTCACAAGTCATTTTTTGAATTAAAAAATATTATTTATTTATAATGGAAAACAACGCGGCTAATGAGCGTCGATGAAATAAATCAGTCAAAACGATTCGTTATGTAAACAAATTCGATTTCAGTAGCTCTGACTTGACCCTAAAGGTCGAAACGAATGAGAATCGGGACTCTGTTGCCTAGCGACTTAACCCCCAAACGAACGTCGGCACAATATTTTTCAACTTCAATTAAACTAATGAGTTTTTTTCTTGTGTTATAAGTTATTACCATGGAATTTTGAAAAGAAATTGGGCATGTTAAAATTAATTACTAAATGTTACATATGTACCTACCGTAACTTTAACAGGTGGTAATGTCATCAGAGAATAACAAATCTTTTAATATTGCTGTTTCCAAAAGTTACAAATTTTTTGTGCAAATTAATATTTAGGGTATGATTATTTTTAGCAAAACATTCAGAAAAGATGGCGGGAAACAATTTTGCCCCGAGTGCTAAAATGGCCTTTTTATTAAGACTGATAAAAGTTATTTTGGATTATTTTAAATCCAAAGTAAATTAATGAGTGTAAAGAAAAGTTTATAAACAATGTGCATACTATACTTTTTCTACGACAAATACTTATTATTATCTTAAAATGATTTAAAACAAAAATTTGTGTAGAGCGCCATCTATGAAACAATAGGGGAATCTTTGTGTCACCGTCAAATGTCAAATTTTTAAATTTTATAAACACAGATTATAAAGGTTATAAATCGAAATATATTTCTTGAAAATTGACAGTTTTTCACAGTGAAAGTAAAGAAAATGTTTTATGAGCACTTTACAGTGGAGTCCGTGTCCGAATTTAAGTTATAGTTTACTGCCGGCGAAATTAAAAGGTCAGTACAATGTTCATATAAACATTTCAAATATTGGCGTTGAGAAACTATTTAATACTTTTGTATTTTTGTATTGAGATAATAAAATAGTTTTTACATTTAGTATTATTTTACAAGAAAGGCACTTTATTTTAACGATTGTATGACATTTGACAACTGTCAACTAACTTAAAACTAACTTCAGCCAGTGACTAAAAACCTGTTGCTAACTTCAGCCCGTGACTAAAGCGCCATAAAGCCACAACTTGTCAATGTGTATTTAAAAGGTCACTTAGTGTCATGGAAACGTGTACGATAAAGGGCGTTTTAAAGGTGGGAGTGGAAATATATTTTTTTATTTTTCGCCCATATCATTTTTTGATAAACTTACATATTAGGTAAATAATTCGTTTTAAATGCAGATATTGTTATAATTAATGCTTAATAAAGTTCAAGTACTTTCTCAAAATTTCAATGACCTTTACATGTTATCTGTGTGATCACTTCACAGAATCGTGTAATGAAATGTTTTAAAATAATTTAATGAAATAATTTACTTATAAGTTAATCAGTTATGATTTAAAGTTAACCAATAATTTAAAATGTATTTATATCAAATATTATAAATAAATTCATGCTCTTTTCAAAGAATTAAACCGTTCTGTGTTTTTTAATTAATGAAGTTTTTAATAGGTTTATATTAAAATTGCAACTAAGGACTTATGGGTGAATATATTGAGATGTCCCCCAAGTGAAAATGATTATTTTTTTTTGGTTGTTTCACAGTTAGTCTAGAATGGGGTTTTTGGGAAGCCACCAGGTCTAGTAATAACATAACATAAATGGTTTTGCACTAATGCAAGAATTTTAAGAAATCATACATTTTGAATATTATAGCTTCACGGAAGATAGCTTCACGGAGGTTAGGATTTCTTAAAACATCCCATTGTATATTTGAAATAAGTTAATATTTTAAAAAAATACAATTGTACATACATAAAATATTTATAAAAAAATCAACTAACTGAGATATTACACTTCACGGTGGATAGGTTTTTAAATAGCAAATTAATGAACTTAAACTTTTGAATTATAAAACAGCAACACTCTCATCTGCATATAAATTCTAACTGACCTTAAGAAATCACATGCATCTATAATGTCGTAAACAGAGGTTTTTGCTTATTTAAAATGATTAAAGAACCATCCGTTGCATAAAATTTAAAGCAAAAACAGATTCACGGAAGATAGAATCAATTTTTGTAACACCTACATAAATGGTTATAAAAATATTTCTTTTAATTTTTAATAATATTTTATATTTGATTCGATTGGTTTGCATTTGTTTAATTTACTTATATTTTTAGTATGCTTTTACTACCTCAGATATTTGAAAACATATAGGTTTAACCTATTAGGTTAACCTAGAAAGAGTAACAGTCACGGATGAAAGGTTTTAGACTTTTAAAATATTGTAAAAAATAATTAATTGCGGTTAAAAATGTGGATCCTGAGCTGTAATATCTACTTAATTATGAAAGATTAAAACACAATAAAAGTGTAGGTCAAACTCATTTGGTTTTATTAAATATCACGGGGTAACACCATCGGGGGACATTTCGTGAGATTCATCCTTATACATATGTTTAAAAGTACTTGCAATTTTATTAATTATCGTAAATGTAAGACGAAATTTCATAACAGGACAATTTCAGATTTTGTTGTGATACGTTTCAGAAGCAGTGCTTTATGCGAATAAAGATTATTTTTGTTATTTTGATAAAATAGAAAATCTCTGGTCTGGTCTGAAATTAACCCTTACCTACACCTAGTACTGTAAATTTGCCAAATTTTCTGTATACATAATATTATGAACTAAATCAAAGTTGTTATAAATTCCAACATTTTTTGTATTAAAAAGCGTAGGTAAACCATAAATTGATAAACAAATATTTGCATTAATAACGGTTTGTCTTGAACGTACCTAAAGGTTCGTTTACCCTTTATACTACGATATATCAAATTGCTGACAAATCATAACCCAATTACATACAGTCGTTTTAATTTCCTTTTGTTCATTCAGAATCCAGTGCAGTGGTTATAATTTTCTTAAAGCTCAGCTGCTGCCAAGTTATGTTTATAGTTATCGACTATTTGCTCATAAATGGATCGTTGCAATAAGGAAATGCCACAAGAACAATGCACGTTACGCATTATGGTACGACCTGTTGTGACCTTTTTACATTTTTTTTTGAAAACCTACACCCGACAAGAAAATAAAAAGCGCTAGCGGACAAAATTGGAATTTCCAATACATATAAATACGATAAACCATCACAACAAATTTGGGTGGTTTTCAGCAACTTTTCTCTCTAAAAATGAAATAGTCAAATTTCTACTATTTGAATTAGTACCAGCATTTTTACCAATAAAATAGTTGTTTTTACTTTTAAATAGTTATTTTTTACTACGTAAATAGTTAAAGTTTGACTAATTTAAGATTAGTTACCATCTTTGACTATTTATGAGAGTTTGCGGCCAACAAGAAAGTATACTTTATATTATAAAGTATACTTTCTTGTTGGCCGCAAACGATTAAAGAAATTAGTTACTTTTAACTCTCAGAAATAGTCAAAGATGTTAACTTATCTTAAATTAGTCAAACTTTAACTATTTACGTAGTAAAAAATAACTATTTAAAAGTAAAAACAACTATTTTATTGGTAAAAATGCTGGTACTAATTCAAATAGTAGAAATTTGACTATTTCATTTTTAGAGAGAAAAGTTGCTGAAAACCACCCAAATTTGTTGTGATGGTTTATCGTATTTATATGTATTGGAAATTCCAATTTTGTTCGCTAGCGCTTTTTATTTTTTTGTCGGGTGTAGGTTTTCAAAAAAAATGTATTATATATTATTTGAATTAAATTATATTATATATTATTTGAATTAAATGCATATGCCTAAGCTCCAAGGTTAAATGACCCATAATACTAAATAAAGATGCAAAAAGTTTAGCTCAAACCAGAAACACAAATAATATATTCAACTTTAAAATATTATGACTGATAGCGGAATGGGTTATGACAACAGCTTGACAAGTGACAGACCTGAGTTCAATCCCCGGCTGGGTCAAAATTTTTTTTTTATTTAAATCTACTAATTTGACTATTTCAATCAGTAGAATTTGACTAATTATTAGTGACTGCTTTTTAAACCTATATAACCTTATATTAGCCATAATGTTTTTTTAACATTTTATTGGACCGTCGTATGTCCCTCGAGCAAAATCCAATATTTACGATATTCTAAAAATGTAATTCAACTTTTAAGTAGCCAAATAAAATGATATTGAACAAAAGTTGGTTTTTTTGTTATAAAATTGTCTTAAATAACCATTATTGTTAATGTTTAGGCTAAAAATAATAACTGAACGTTGTCCCGACGTTTTCTTCACATAACCGTAGATGGTACTGCATGTGTGAATTAAAATATTTTGTTATTGCAAATGGCGACACTTAATGTTCCTATCGTGTATTTTGATATAGAAAAGGTAAGTTGAAGTTCTTCGTATTTTTTTATTAACATGACCGTCTATAGTGATAAAATAGCAACATAAATAGTTATAAATTGCTCGCTATGTTTTTTTTGTTATCGGTTGTTTACCGGTGGAAAATCTATCCTAAAATTCACAACATGGGGATACTTTTAATTTTGGGCAAATAAAAATGTGTGAAATCACATGAAAAAAAGTAACGACGGTCATGTTAAAAATTTGTTTGATTTTTATTTAAAACCCTTCTGTTTTATTTTTATGCACATAAAGCACTTTCTTCATCATTCTGGCATATCAAATTTTGACCAAATTATCTAAAAGAAAAAAGTCAGTTGAACTAAATACGAACAATTTTTTTTTTCAAAATTAAATCAGAATCTTAAAAGACACTGAGTTTTTTCCAAAAAATTTGAATGGTTTTAGAAATTACTATCCCGCAGTATACAATTGCAATTTTTTTATAAATATTAATATTAATAGCATTATAATGCTATTAATATTAATATTTATAAAAAAATTGCAAAAATATATTTTGAATAAATTATTAACTTGTTTTACAAAAAGCACAAACGTGATTAAAGACGTAAACATTAGAATACTTGGGTTATTCCAGGAAAATGGTAAAATTTGGTTAATTTTTCATTTTTATTTCTATTATGTTGAGTTTTGACCATATTGTGTAATTTGACGGTACTAAAGAAATTATGTCCAAACATGTAGGGTTATCTACATAAGCCCATTTTGATTTTAATTAACCTATTTACTGTAACTGTCTTATGGCCACTTGCACCGTTTTCTCTAACCGATCAGTTAAATAAACTGACAAGTTAAAAGCTTAGGTAACAGGAGATTAGTGTACAAAATCTTGCACCGAGATTTTTTAACTATGGTTTAAAATTTAACTAGTGATCTAGGGAATT
Source organism: Brassicogethes aeneus (assembly GCA_921294245.1). Lineage (NCBI taxonomy): Eukaryota > Metazoa > Arthropoda > Insecta > Coleoptera > Nitidulidae > Brassicogethes > Brassicogethes aeneus. Next base: position 284,914 of record OV121136.1, read on the forward strand.
TGACTAAAAAATGGGAAAGATTGGTGTATAACCAACTAATAACCAACGTTAAGAGTTCGATTCTTTATAATCTGGTTTGATCCTTTATCATCTGTGGTTCGATTCTATTTCATGTACGACCGATTCAGTTGATGGTAATAGAGAATAATATGGATACAGAACCTGAAAAAAGGGGGCGCTCCTCAAATTTTTCAGAAAATGAAAATATCATTTAATTAATCTTGTGGATACAGGGGTATCATTGAAAACAAAGAGACAGATAGGGCTGAAACAATTAGAGCAGGAAATTAACAACAAAAATGATGTAAAAGAAATGACTCTTTCAGATTTAAAAATTTTAGAAGAAAAATAAAAACTTAATATATGTATTATAATAATAAACAAGAAGTGACTACTTATTTTATTTTAATTTTAAATAAGTATAAATTAAATAAAACATCAAAAATATTATTTACATTAAATTTTATAAATTCGCAAAATAATCTTGTATTAATTGATTTTGAAACATAATGCGATCTTGTGGATGAGTAACAACATGGTACTAATATCATCAGGCAATGGCGGCTCTAGAGCTGGTTTATTCATTTCTCTAGAAATATTATGTAGTACAGCTGCAGCTGGAATAATGGACAAAACTGTACCTAGTTTTAATCTTAAGCCATATGCCAACACTGGAAACCTTCTTTTCCAAATTCCAAATACTCTTTCTATTATATTTCTGGTTCTTAGTAGTGACTCATTATAGAGTTCCTGACCTCTATACCTATAACTATAGATATTGGATTTGCTAAAGATGTCAATAAATAATATCTTCGAAAAAAAAAAGATCTTGAATACCGATGATTAGTACTCTTGAGGTTATAAATCGTTAACGGTGTATTAAAGTAATTTAATCCCCCGAAATTGAAGGTTTATTTTAACCGTAGTTTAGTGGTATTTAGACAAGGATTAATTGTGGAAAGTGTGAAGCAAGCTGTAAACAGTTTCATGCATAATTTAATAATAAATGATATTATTTAGGAACTGAATGGACAGAAAAGGATTAAAATGAATAGATTACCTTAAAAAGCGAATTTTGAGTTTTTATTAATAATACAGATATACGGCTCACAAATCTGGAAAATTACTAAATTTACGACCCTTAAGTTAGGTAAACAATAAATAAACTATAACACATTTCTTTTATTTGACCGTGCAAAATCCTAAACAAACATATTTAAAACAAGGTATGAAAAAGTGTATTCGTACCACGCGACAAACAGCCAAATGTTTGACAAATATCGGGTAAAATTTTGGGCTGATAAAGTTTGTTTGAAGTTCAAACTTTGAACACAAAACATGGAGCATAATTATCTGATTCTCATTTTTGCCGATTACAATATTGTTTTTGGCGCATAGTTAAGCAGGTAAAATGTAACTAACTATTCAGGGCATTCGAAAAACAAATATTTTGTAAACATTAGTTTGATATTTAACCTTCACATAAAACACATTCGTATAAAATATTCCATATACGTTATGTAAAAGTGAGTTTGTTCGTCATTATTGCTAGGTACTCTAGTTACTGTTTATGAATTTCTGGTGACCGTGATAAATTTTATTACTTTACCTTTGCCATGCGTATGAACCCAGAGCTACTACGATGTAGGTTTTATTAAGGAAAATACCTTACTAAACTTTGTAGTGAGATGTTTTCAAGACGCATTAGCAATTGTTGCAAAAATGTTTTTGGTGAAACACCCTTATAAAAGCATAGTTAAATAAAAAAAGAATAATAAAGGTGGTAAGTAGTTAATTAATCAAAATGACAAAAAAAGTTTTAATATATTCTTTCCTTGTATACTAAAAAAAAACAAGTTGAAGGTTTTAAATAAGTTCATACTTAAGGGAACAGTAAAAAATATCGCCATGGACGTCAAAATATACAAGAAAATTAACTGGTCCAAAAAAGTTTATTTTGTAAAAACCAACAAAAAAATGTGTCAATTTTACAGTTTAGGTTAAAAATTAACATGATATTAAAATGGCCTTGTTTAAAAATTTTACCATTAACAAAATTTTTAAATATTCCTTTAACTACATAATTCAATTTTTTTAATAAATATAACAAAAAAAGTAGTTTATCTTAATAAGGTAAAGATCCCTATTCGTCCAACAATTGAGGCGTTTCTCGGAAAAACATCATTAGTCCAATATCGTCCAAATTAAGATATTAGCACCAACTGTTTCCTAACCTCCATATATACGTATACAAATTCCAAATTTCTCGTAAAAATGTCATAGGTTCCATAATAATTAAATATGAAATTTAGCTTGTTCTTCTAAAAACATCACAAGTCCACTCCGTTTCGTCTAAGAAAGTCACATGTACACAACATATGACGTTTTTGGACACTCTAGAAAAGCTTCTACCTCTTTTACATTACCACAGCAATAGAAAATTTTATGATAACTTAATAAAAGACCAGAAGACCATAGCACCTGACAGTCCTGATAACACGGTCGACAACGATGATAACAGCAGTGGATGCGAAGACTTAGTGTGGCAGTAATACAGTTTTAGTTTTTTCATTTATTTTGTTACTCAGAGTTAGTATTTAGTTTGTAGTGTTTTTTTCTTCTAAAAACCTCACATGTTCATGTATTTTTTGTGTTTTTTTCATATTCGTTTGAAAATACAAACATGGGGAATTCTGGACAAAGTATCTTACATTTTTTACATGTAGTAAATAGGTCAATAAAGTATTTTGGTCAAAAATGGGAATGTCGGAGAGTTTTTTTCATTTTCCCAAATATGTTAATTTTGGACTAATGATGTTTTTCCGAGAAACGCGTCAATTGCTTTCGTTACGGCAAAAAGATCATTTTTATAAAAATTATAATTTGCGTTTGTAGATAAATATATTTATCTACAAACGCTGCTTTCATTAATAGCATTAACATTAATTATAAAGTAAATTTACGTTATGTTTATAAAAATAACACTCTTCCAGATGCAGAAACGCATTAATAAATATAGTTATTATTATTTGTCCAAAAAACAGTTCTATACCGTTTATATAAACGTTTTGTAGTATTAATGAAACCCTAATGATATTATTCATAGAAATTTTGTAAATTTTACGAACCCCTTTTCGTTTAAAATAAAACTTTTTTTTATAATATTAATAAAATTTATGTAAATTTACACAGTAAAAAATTTTGCCCGTGTAAATTTTTTAGTGTATTAGAGTTGATTTGTAAGTCTAAAAGTTACATTACAAAATACACTAGGTAGCATTTAGTGCTTATTAACTTTATTAAACACATTTAAAGAATATGAACATTATTCATTGGTAAATTCACACTATTTATTATTAAAAGGGTAAAAAAACTTAATGCGAGTGTTTATTACCCCTTAATGTGTTAAATAGTGACAAAATGTAAACTACAGTGCATGCCAATTTCTTTGTCTGTTTTGAGCTCTTTTTTCTTTACACTATTAGTGCACATTGTATCACAATTAAAGTTAAATTACACCAATAGTGGCAAAATACACTGAAAAAACTTGTAATAACCGAAATGCGTTTTAAAATGTTTGGTTGGTAGGTACCCACCTACGCAGTGCATATCCGGAGATATCGCGTTGTGGAAGTGTGGCATTTTTGTTCAGTTAGATTTTAATTACGGTGAATCCATAAGGGGACATTCTTATTTTTTGGTAAGTATTATACTTCCTTTTTCTTTAAGTCTTAATACTCAATAAATTCCAATATGTTAAAAGGATGTCCATACCCGACATACAGCCGCCTGACGCCTCTCTACCAATGGGATCAACCATTTTTTATAACAGAAAAATGGATTACTGATGAATTCTCAAGGTAATTCATTGCTTACAAGTTGACAGCCAGTAAAACATTGCATTGATCCAAAACTTTTACGTTTTAAGGAACCAGCCATACGACTCAAATATAAAATTATATTTTAAAAGGCACCGATTTTGATAATTGTCATAGATTTTTGTTACAAATAAATGTTTCTCTTTATTTACCTTTTCGTTTTATTCACTACCACCAATAGGTTTTACTCAAATAATAGTGTTAATTTAATTTAAAATTAGAACTTTTCCAAAGTAGGTAGTGTTAATTTAGACTGAACAAAAGTGAGATTTTACCCAGGAAGTGTAGAAGTACACGATTTTAGGGAAATTAACACTTTTTAATAGAGTGTAAAATTACTTTATCCTCAGTGCTATAGTGTTAAATCATACTTTCTTATAAGTATACTTGGGGAAAATTACACTACAAATTAACTCTAATTGTAGTGTTATAAAACATCACTATTTAGTGTGGACCTATGAGAACTCTAATTAGTGTTGCTTAGAGTTGATTAATTCAATAAACTATTTTCATTGTAACAATGGTCACATTTTCAACCTACTGTTGGGTATTGGGTAGTTTTTTTTTAAATAATTGCAAGGCATTAAAACAAATTAATTATTATAACAAAAAAATTAACTCATATTATATGATGTACAAAATAAAAAAAATATAAACTTACTTTTTAAACAACAAGTCTGCTTCGTTTATAGAATAGACCTTAAATATTTCTTTTAGAAAACGTCGAAATTTTAATTTTCTTAGTGATCTTTTTGTTATTTTTATCATGCTAGATTTTACCACACTTCACTCGCACAAGTGAAATCAATAAGATGATAACACAGACCGTGGATTATAAAGTTATGTTCACCAAGGAGAGCGCTGGCCCTTTCCCCCTCTTTTTAAGGGTAATAACAAACATTTTGTTACCATTGCAAAACAATAGTAAATATTAAAAAAGTCTTTTTATAGTAATACAATATTTTTGTTATTGTTTTTAACGTAAGCTATTAACAAAGATTTCTAACTGAAATAAAATTAGTTTGAATTATAACGATAGTATTTTAAAAAAGACATAGTAAAATGAACAATTTTTACTAAAACAACTGCGCATTACTTTATGTAAGCGCAATTTAAACCCAACTATAGATTTAACAAAAACATTTTAATTTCGACAAAGATTTAATATAAACATAAAATATTTCTTATTGAAATGACAATATAACATATTACTTTGTTGGATGAAAATTTTTTTTGTAAAAGCTCAACATTGCTGCTCCATTATAGTAAATGAGAATTTTATTAACAGTAAAAAAGTTTATTCGGTAAATAAAAATAATCTCATTACTTTGACAAATCGTAGGTTTTTGTCCAAATAAGGCACTAAAAATTTAATAAAAAAAGGTACCTTAGGTGGTAAATTTTTATAGCCATTATGTATGTATTTAATTAGATTTTAAAGCCATATAAAATTTATTAAATTTCCATACTTTTTAAAGTATACTCCAGAAAATTATAGTTTGTTCTTTGACTACCAATATCCATTCTATTTATCATTCCATTAAGCAAGCTCAAAGATTTGTTGTGTCTGCATTATTTATAGCAAGAATTAAACAAATAACAACGTACAGATGAATAATATCGATTTTAAACAAAACATGCAAAGTTAACAACAAATTGCAAAAATGACTAACAACCCACCTCATACATGTTTGCGTACTCTATTCATAGTCAATATTAAACTTTAAACAATCATTTTTAACGTAGTCGTGCTGTTTAAGCTAAATAGCTTTAAAGCAATGCTGACGTAACGCGTCTCGTCATTGATAAGGAAATTTTTTTGCTGAAAATACGGTAGTCAGCGCATATGCTATGTAGAAGGAAAAACCTGAGATAACAGCTTCCTAATGAATGGAAAATAGGAAGGATGAAGTGAATGCACCGAAAATATAATAAACGTATACACGTGATAACGTATCGCACTATTATCGCTATTATTATGACGAAGTATATACATTTTTATCAACTTTCGTTGATAATAGACCATGAATTCGCTATTGCTCAAGGAAGGGGCGATAGTGCAATCTCAACCCGGTATCTTCCATAGCCCAGTTACCAGTTTGTTTTCTAGGTGAACACCACGCTCAAATTGAACCCCTTAAGTGATCTCAGACTTAGTGCGCATAGTGCCAGTGTTTAGAGTAGGTTTATAGTGCATCAACTTTTGGATATCCATAATTTTACAGTAATGTAAATATTTTATTTTTGTTAAATATGTAAACATGTTATTAACTCTTATACTTCATTCCATATGAAATAAACAATTAAATGGTTTAAAAAATAGTTATCAATTTGGCCCAAGGCAATTTAATTTTTAAATTATTTAAGTAATTTATGACTCAAAAATAGAACACCTCATTCAATCAACGTAGGAATATATTGCTGCTACTTTAATAAACATATTTAAAATATTTTTGTTTAATTTATGAAAACCCCATTTCGATAGTAAAAATGTACAACAGGAAGCAGACTCAAGCCACTTCCTCTGACAAGTAATATGTAGGCGCAAAATATTGTTTCTAAAATATAATTTCCAATAAATATTATATACCATTGTTCTCTTAATTAAACCATGCATTTATAGCAATGTTCAATACGTATAAAATTAAATTTTGCAAATAAAGTTATATTTATTTTAAGGAATTTATAAAATAATAAATAGGCACATATTTTTAATTCTGGTGCTGCAGCAAATAAATTATTATGTTATTATTAATAATATGATAAATATTGTTCAAGGTTGTAACTAGTAACGAATAAATTTAAACCAAATGCAAATACTTTTTAAAATTTGTATATTTTTTTAATGAGTTTGACCTACACTTTTATTGTGTTTTGATCTTTCATAATTAAGTTTTTACAATGTTTTAAAAGTCTAAAACCTATCCTCCGTGACTGTTATTCTTTCTAGGTTAAAAGCATACTAAAAATATTAGTTCACTAAGTAAATTTAACAATCGAATCAAATATAAAACTTTATTAAAAATTAAAAGAAATAATTTTTATAACCATTTATGTAGGTGTTACAAAAATTGATTCTATCCTCCGTGAATCTGTTTTTGCTTTAAGTTTTATGCAACGGATGGCGCTTTAATCATTTTAAATAAGCAAAAACCTCTGTTTACGACATTATAGGTGCATGTGATTCCTGAAGGTCAGTTAGAATTTATATGCAGGTGAGAGTGTTGCTGTTTTATAATTCAAAAGTTTAAGTTCATTAATTTGCTATTTAAAAACCTATCCACCGTGAAGTGTAATATCTCAGTAAGTGTTTTTTTTATAAATATTGTATGTATGTACAATTGTATTTTTAAAAAATTTTAAGGTGTCAAAAGATACCATAACTTATTTCAAATATACAATGGGATGTTTTAAAAAAAAACCTACGAAATCCTAACCTCCGTAAAGCTCTAATATTCAAAATGTATGATTTCCTAAAATTCTTGCATTAGTGCAAAACCACTTAAGTTATGTAATTACTAGACCTGGTAGCTTCCCAAAAACCCCATTCTAGACTAACAGTGAAACAACCAAAAATAAAAAATAATCATTTTCACTTGAGGGACATCTCAATATATTCACCCATATTCGTATTTAAACGATTTTTAAAACTTTCTAGAAATATCAAATTATCAAATTTTGATATTAATTTAATAAAATTGAATTAAAATTAGGAAAAAGTTGTTGGTTTTTATAGTATTTATACTTCCGATTCTGCTTCTGTTATGATACTTCCGTTGCTTTACTATAGTATATACACAGAAAAAACGCTTTGATATAGTCAATAACAATGCTATCATTAATGGTTTTTCATTTCTCCAATAAAAGTTAAAGTTTATTCAATGTTATTACAAATATTATATTCAGCCCATAACAAAATATTAAGTAATATCAAGTTAAAATTACTTTACTAGATTTAAACCTAATGGAAATGTGTACTTCCTTGAAAATTTTAGAAATGATTGTATTCAAAGTTTATCTGATCAAGGTAAAATTAACAATATTTAATAAAATATAAAATTGATTTATATTAAAAGTTGTAATGCTTCAACCAAAAATTAAAAACAAATGAATTAAGATTGATGATTTTTATTCCAATGGAACCTAAGGTTAAGTAAGTTTTTACTGTCTTACAGTGAATACCAATGTTTTCACTGTCTTAAAAAATACTTGTTATTTGCCCAATTATCATTTCCATTTTTTCAATGCGACCTACATTCGATTTAATGATTGCTAAAATTCAGACATATGCGCCTGGGCATCCCCTGCCACACCACACATCGGCAACCTGCAATCGCGTACGTGCGTATAGTTAAATGTATGATGTAAGTATATGGGTTATCTCTGGTGTAGGTAGTGTTTGGTTGTTTGTTATATTTGCTAATTTCTTGGGGGTTGTACTTCCTAATCCCGAATTTTCATGGTAAGTTGTACATGTTTTTTAATTGTATGTCCAGTAATTTAATTACTCAATTATATCTAAATGATAACAAAAAGGTAAATGTGTACTCATATAGGTATATACCATGGACACAGTTTATCTTGATATTCGGTTTTTTCTTAAATGGACGAAGTTTTTATTAATTTATAAAAAAACTTATCATATTCCTTCAGTATCATTATGATATCCTTGCAGGGCGTCCTAAAAGTATATATTTCTTTAGGACTTTCAGCAATCTCTTTCGCTTCTAAATACATAAGATGTAATTCCTATTTCATTTTAGAATAACCATGTGCCATGACAGACAGATCCTGCACATCTAGTACAGTAACTGTTATAACAATTACTGTACTAGTATACTAGTGATGGGTCAGCAACTTTCTTAGAGCCTATAGCCTATATAATATCACCAACACTTCTAATAGGTTCCTAATAGTTTCTACAGAAAACAGAACAATTTCATTTTATGGATCGAAAAACCTGTGTTCACAATACTACCAGAAGCAGTTTCCAGAATTCATTTTATTTAAAGTTTATATTAATGTATAATACAACTAATATTTGCTCAAGAATATACTGCATTTATGCCAATGATAGTTTTTCATTAAGATTCATTGTGGCTTCAATTAAATACAATTTTAATTCAATAATTTCTTATGTTTGAACTAATTTTAAGCAGGTTTGCACAAAAAAAAGTAAGACAATCATTTATTTGATCATGGCTGTAATTCAGGTATTGCAAATACAGTACACCATTGGCTCAATGGTGTACTGTATAATAATATTCCCTGAAATATTAATTAAATAATAATCAAAAGCATTTTTTTAATGGATTTATTCCTTGCTTATTAAAAATATTATTTAAACATTCAAATATTTTACATTAATAAAGGAAATAATAATATTACTATGGTACAAGTAAAAATGCTAAAACAACAAAATATCTAGTGAATTTTCTTTATCAATACCTTTGTCCCTGCATTATACAGTTTTAACTATGTTAAACCACGACGTCTCGTTGTATACTTGGTATTTATGGTTATTTACAACATTTATTTACACGCGCACACCGTTTCCGTTTACATTGTATACAAAGAAATTATTTTTTCATTTTATTGTACGGCTTAACAACTTATTTTATGTGCCTTAAATGCCTTTATAAGCAGTGGCGTAGCTAGCCTCAAAGGGGCCCTGTATCAAAAATCTGGGGGTCCCCAATACGGCAGAACAAATCCACGTACCACGTCCAAAATAAGTCTATTTTGACCAAACAAAAACCTTTAGTACCAGCATTTTTATCTAATAACATAGTCGTTTTTACTTTTAAATAGTTATTTTTTACTACGTAAATGGTTAGTTTTCAAAAAACACCGGCCTTCCGATGTCCGTAAGTTTGAATTCCAATAACTTTGTTAAAAATTATCGCTTCTTATTGATTTAAAAACCAAGTGAAAGCCTAACAAGCCCTTAGTAAACTCTTTCAGAAAATGTTTGTTTAGTTATTTCAAAATATATTTTTTTTAATTTTGAAACTTGTGAAACACACATTTTCCCATGTCCCATTAGCGTTTTATAAAACTTACATACATGTTTTTTTTTAATATTGAATAACCAGAACTTTGTGTTGCTTTATAGCAATCCATAACATCCTTAGTTAATACAGTAAACAATTTATATATAAAATAATTAATTTTAATCTACTTTTTTAAATTTGACTCATGTCCCAGACATTTTTTCGGTTGCGATACGGCCGTCGCGTTATAACCGATAGAATATTAAAAAAACATATATATGGCAACTTTTTTGGTACTCAGGGGATCAACAAATGATGTTTGGACGTACACAACCCAGCTAAATTTATTTATTCAATCAGGATCCTTCGAAGAAGATATCGGTTGAGACAGGTGCGGGTAACGCGAATGTAATAATTGTTTGTCCGCTAAGTTACTCACAAAAAAATAAAGATAAGGTAAGAAAAAATACTATTTTTCATGTTTATGTTTATTTTAGGGCACTAAAGCTCATTGAGAGTAATTAATGACTGTATTATTTTTTAAATATGGTTTTACAAAACTTTGTCCACTGCCTTACCGAGTATATATATATATATATATATATATATATATATATATATATATATATAATTTTTCGACAACAAAGTGGATATTTACTGTCGCTTTTATTAAAATGATTAACCAATTTAAAATTATTTGTAATTACAACTCATGATATAGATTACATCCAAGAAAAAATTCCACGCAATTTAAAAGTACTAAAAGGGACCTTTACCAGCTTATAGTCAAAGAAAAAGGGTATCTACAATTTAGAAATCTAAGTTGTTATTCTGCAAGTGAGAACCACTACAAGGGATTTTGTTTATGCATTACTCTAAAATCGTACCACCCTATATAGTTTCTTTTTTACGTTATCTGATTAAGTCCTTTGTGTACCCCTGTCCGTTGTGATACCAATGTCTATTTCGTTACTTTTATAAGTTTTTGTTAAAAAAAATACATAATGTTTTTATACACTACTATCAGTTGGTAATACGTGTTTATAAATTAGAGTTTAATTCACTAATACAGTGACTAAAAGAAAATATTAATGGTATTGTTTTTTTAACAAAGAATCGGAATGGTTTTTTTTTAAAAGCATACAATTTAAAAAAAAATAAAATAAAAAATTGGAGTCAAAAGTTTGTGAACAAAGTACATTTTATTTAAAATTATTTTTATACCAACTTTTTTTATTGAATTAAATTTTTGATTTCAAATTGGTAATGAAGATATATAAAGCTAGATAAGCACATTTTTCTGAAAAAAAACGTAAAAAAAATTAAAAAGTGCACTGCCTGTCTTAAATGTAAGTAAACAAAACTCTAAACATTTATTGATTAAAAATCCAACCAAAAGTCAATTTAAGCAAAAAAAATATTTTGATCTTCATTTTCCTGAAAGCGGGTGTTTCTTGAAAATGACCCAGTTATTTAAGAAAAATCTTCATTTTTACGACTACCTCAAAATTTAATTGAGGCATAAAAAATAAGTATTTTATATGTCTTCGGTATAGTTTTTGACACTTGCTTCAAATAAATATTAAACATTACTGTTATTTTAAAATATAACGTCCGTTGTATTCAAATTTAATGAGCTAAGATAAAATTTCCTTATCAATTGTAGTGAACTCGTTATAACTATAGTTACTTAATTAATGTATTAATAAATTGACGACCACCTCCTTATCGCTTACTCTGTTTTTAAGGTCAATATTTTGTACCTTTAAGAACTTTTCATAAATAAATATTTAAAAGAAAATTCTAGAAACTTTTTTTACATATATTACAAATTTAAATTTTAAGATTTTTTCCAATCGAACTAACTACTTATTTTTTGAATAACGTGATGTCTGGCCAAAATTTGGAAATAAATATTTAATAAGTAGTAATAGTAAATTTACTAACTTTAAAAAATTAACAAAATTCAGATCTTTTCGTATCAGTTTTACATATCCGAAATTTTATTCGAAAAATGTAATATATATTTTATTTATTTTAAGATTCATTTAATATTGTTTATGTAAAATTATTTTAATTTATTCTTGCATACAGTGTTTTATATAAAAAATAATAATAAACATTTTAACTGACAACAAAAAGTGGAGCACCATTAAATAATTTAAAATTTAAAATATAATTATATGAATGTATTTTAATGTATTCCATTTTATTCTTTTATAAACGGTAAATAGAATTACTTCATTATCATAACTTTGTTTTACGTCACTTTAACAAGACTCATTAATTTATGTTATAATAAAAAGTTATAAACATTCTACCAGTCGATGTAGAAAGCAAAGGTCGAATGTCATAAATTATAAAAATACGACCCTACTTCTTTATATTTCAATATTTTACTGATAATTTTTAGCAATATTAGCGAAAGTTAAACGTAAAATACTCAATATTTCACTTGCAATAAGATTTTTAATTACAAAAGTAAACGTTTGGTGCATCCGCCATTTTTGAAAACACAATTTATTTACATAATTGTCCAATTAAACCGGTGAAAGAATGCTTGTTAAAAAATACCAGAATAATCCGTCACAAGTTTAGTTTAGTTGTATACATACATTTACAATATACAGTAAGATCTCTTTAATCCAAAAAGATTAGATTTATTTTGTAAATTTTCTTTTAATTTTTGGTGTTTTTGAGAATAAAGCCGGAAAATGTTAAAAAAATATCGAAAAAAAACCGTAGGACGATTTGTTGTGTTGTTGGGTGTATTTCGAGAGGAAATCCTGGGTTGAGTTTTTATCGGTTTTCCAATAAACAGTGTTAATATTAAAACAGTCCCTGTAAATATAAATTGTATCTATAGATATTTGATACAATAAATACACATTTTAGTCATGGTTAACGTGAAAAGTGTAAACATTTCAATTAAGTAATAATCGTCAAACAAATAAGTCGTCTAAATTTAAACAGCATTTAGCATTATTAAAAGCGTTGATTAAAATACCATTATATTATGTATTATTATAATATTATGTTGCCATGAATTCGTAGGTATATTTTGTTGTTTAAAATGCAGTTGTCGGCGTTTTTTAGAGAACTCAAATATAAAAATGGTTAATTTTAAGGTTGTTTGTGCAAAAATTATTTATAATTTCTTAAAAATGTCCAAACTTAAATATAAATTATATTAGGTAAAGTTATCATTAGTTAATTCTGCACCAACAAATGTACTTACCGAATTGGATACTTTAGCAAAACTTGTAAGTATACATATATACATATATACTTAAAACAATTTAAATAAGGTAGTTTGACATGGTTAAAATAAAACCTTAAAATTTAATTTTTATTTTAATTGAATTTAAGTTCAAGTAACTATAAATAACCTTGTTATTGTTAACAAATTTTAACTTAAAAAATTGTTTTATATTTTTAGTATACTACAGCTGTAGTATTAAAACTTTTGTATTTGTTTTTCATAGGAGTATTTTTTTGCTGTTAAGCGTTTAATAAAAAAACACATTTAAGTATAAACTATGAATAGATTTTTTAGCTTTTAAGCGTTTAATAAAAAAAAACATATTTAAACCAATGAATAGATAAGATTGACATAACTGTCAGATATATTTTTTCAAAACTTTGTTATAATTAATAATTTTAACTTTAGTTTTTAAGTACCTATTTTAAAAATGTGGAATTTTTTTAATATCATTGTGGCATCTTGTTTTTTCTCTAAAAAGAGATATTATCACCCCCGTATATAGGCCTATAGGCGTATACTTACCAAATTTTAATAATATACATACAAATGTTCTTTATTTAAAAAAAAAATGCAACTTCAACACCTTATATTTCTGAAACTGAGTTTTTGATATACCTACCTATAGGTATAGGTAGATATAGGTACCTAAGTTTATAAACAAATTTAATATTATTTTAACATTTTATAATGATTCTCAAATTAACAAAGGTTCCTTTTGGATCACACAAATAGACTAAAATACTGAAATGTCAACAATACATTTAAAACACAGATTATACATCATTTTTAAATAAATGTCTTACTCGACAAATTTTGTTCAATTGCACAGCTAAATCGCGCACGTTATTTGTGTTTTACGTTGCAAGGAATAAACTAAAAAACTGTTTTAGTACACGATTTCGATTGATTATTCTTTATATCATTGATTAAGAAATTCAAGAACTAAATCGTTGCATTTTCATGTTTTGCCAAAGGATCCAATTCGGTAAGTACATTTGTTGGTGCAGAATTAACTAATGCATTAGTTAATCATGATATCTTTACCTAATATAATTTATATTTAAGTTTGGACACTTTTAAGAAATTAGTAAAAAATAATTTTTGCACAAACATAACCTTAAAATCAACCATTTTTATATTTGAGTTTTCTAAAAAACGCCGACAACTGCATTTTAAACAACAAAATATACCTACGAATTCATGGCAACATAATATTATTATATAGGTATACCGGAAAAATATCATTATATTATGTATTGTAATACATAATATAATGGTATTTTACCGAATTCTTTATCAAAGCTTTTAATAATGCTAAATGCTGTTTAAATTTAGACGACTTATTTGTTTGACGTATATTACTGAATTGAAATGTTTACACTTTTCACGTTAATCATTACTAAAATGTGTATTTATTGTATCTAATATGTACAATTTATATTTATAGAGACTGTATGAAATTTATTTCTTCATTCAGATTAACACTGTTTATTGGAAAACCGGTAAAAACTCAACCCAGGATTTCCTCTCGAAATACACCCAACAACACAACAAATCGAGCCACGGTTTTTTTTTCGATATTTTTTAACATTTTCCGGCTTTATTCTCAAAACACTCGTTTGTAACACACGCGTTTGACAGCTAATTATCAAAAGTTGTATTTTTAGCAATACTTCTTTTTAACATTTTTATAAAAACGTTGAATTTTTTCAACCTAAAAAAGTTATGAATTAAAAAAAAATTTTGCTTCTTTTGGAAAATCATATTTTTTTTAAAAACTGACAAATAAAAATGTTTTCCTTAATTTTGTATTTAAACATATGTTTACCCAGAAAATTTTTGTTGTATATGATTTGTGGATACTTTAGGAGTATTTTCCAACAAAAATCGAAATCCTATACTGAGCACTTTTTTATAAAACTTGATTCAAATTTTTTATTTTTTTTTTATTTTTTTAACACCGAAACTAATTAACAGGTCAAAATTTTTTTTATTGTCTGCAAAGCCTCATAATTGAGAGAAACAACAAAATTAGGGCCTAAACACTGTTTATATTTCACGATAATTTAAATACAATATTTAATTCAAATTATTCTTGAATATACATTATATTTTCTTATACATGCAAACTATTATATTGAGAAACAGCCTTTAATAATTGACAACCATATCTTGCATTGTTAATATCAACTTTGAATCTTTTCCATAATTCATTAAAATCGTGATGGACAGACTCCATCGCCTGTTCGCTGTAATAACCGAGGCCTCTTCCAGTTTTCTTGCAAGATTCAGCAACATGGTAAAAAACTGCGTGAACTTTTGGTGTCACACTAATATTTAAATTTAAGTAGTTTTGAATTGATTTATGTACATTTGATAATTTGGGTCCAGCTCATTTGAGAAACATGAATCAACCACTTTTTTAAAATAATCAAAACATGTGACAAAATCCAAGCACGCAATATTAATCCTGTTACACATCGATCGCAATTTATCGATATTATCCAAGTCTTGCAAGAATTTCCAGCAAAACATGGTTGATCACCGTATCTAACATCCCTTGAAACATTGCAGGCTTTGATCCATGCTAGACTTATATTTTGAAAACTTGACGACAGCATGTGTTTGACTAAATGATTCACTATTCCAATTAAAAGGTGCAATTCAGGAGGAATCACTATGTCAATAATCTCCGTAGTTTTGTCTTGATTGAGAACAGATTTATGAATGCAGATTTTATAAAATTTTGCTTTTTCACTTTTAGAACCATCTTTTGTCCATGCTTCAAAATTTTCTTCGCAGCAGCTAAGCGTTCTGAGATTCCCTAGGGAATCAGCTGATTCGTGTAGTTTATCTTTGGGTACCTCACACCAAGTGCATGGATAATAACATGAATGAGCCATTATTCCAATTAATATATTTGCAAGCTTTAAGTCTGTTGCAACTGTATATTTTAATTCGTTTAACTTTAAAAGAGACCAAAGCGTTGAAACATTTTCATAATTTTCTTGTGAACCAGATACTAAACCCAAAATGAACAATTTTTTCAAACCCGAACTCTTGAATTTTTTTGCTGAAACACCATCTTTATAAGAATGCCGATGTACTACTTGATTACTGCTTGATTAAATCTTTGTTACATATTAATGAAAGACAAATTTTCAAAAATCCACCACCACCATCTATACCCAGTTTAATATGATCTGTTTCGTTTTCTCTCAAATCACTTACATATTCACATAAACCTTTAACATCAATAAAATATGCAAATGATTTTGCACACTCAGTTTTTGTCTTGCCAATAGCGTGAATAAATCTATCTTCTTTAATTTGAAAGAATGAATCTAAAATGTGACCAGCACATACCAATTCAGTTTTTAAATTTTTCTGAAATAATTTAAGGTTTTACTTGCTGCACGAAAAGCTGCAGTAATTCCTAAAGTTGTTTTCTGCAGTAATTCCTAAAGTTGTTTTCTGAGCTAATGAAAACTGAGTCTGAATTTTAGCAACATCGGAGCTTGAGTAGTAGTAGTAGTAGTAGTATTCCCAACAGTGGCTTGAAGTGGCTTACCATGTTCTTGTGACAATTTAATAATTGACGAAGCACTTGCAAGTGGTTTTTGAGAACATTCATCCTTTAAAGTTTTAGCCAAAAAATGACTTTTTGATTTCGGCGATAAAAAATTATTTATTATATTTTGAATATTTTCAATTTTAGTCCCGTAATTACAAACATGTGATTGTCCTTTTGAAATAGGTGTTAAATACTTGGAGCAATTACGATTCGATTTACTGCGTGACTTCGGCTTTTCTTTTATTTTTTTGTTAGTTATTTCACAGGCATTTTCGCGAGCAATTCCACACAAGGTACATTTACATGTTTGATTAAATGCAGTTCGAGTGTACATAGAAGGAAAAGTAAATGTCGAATAATTTGGCATATTCAAATTTTTACCTTTTTTAGCTGCGTCATAAATGTCAATCCTGCAAGTACTACATATCTTACTTGACAAACTTTCATCGTTAAAGTCATAATCAGTGCAATTTTTCAGTTTTTCTTTCATCCCAGAGCCTATATTTTTCATATTTTTCTTCTTTTTGATGCACATAACACACAGTTTCGTTCTATTTTCCTCGTGAGTAAAAGCATGATTTTTAATTGGATTTTGCATTAAGAGTCCATCCATATCCAGTTTGATATTGTATATTAAAAATGTTTATGAATTTTATACATTTATTAACTATTAATCTACTTATTCAGACAAATAATATTTGATAAGTGACTGTTAACCAAACTATCAATGCATAGATGACCGAAGGTATCAATGTCAATGTATTATAAAGTACAAACAAGTCATAGCATGCCCTGATCCATCTATATATATGATACTATCATATTTACGAATTCATATCGAAACAAAATATTGCTTAAGTATTATCCGAAAGATACTTGTCCAATCTTGAAAGTAAGCAGGTAAGGTATATTATCCAAGCCTTATTATTATACTGTATGTGAAATATCGTGAAATATAAATTTTTTTATGCAGCAATTTTGTTGTATATATTTAGTCATTCAATTACGAAGCTTTGCAGACATTAAACACACTTTTGACCTTTTAGTTTCGGTGTTAAAAAAATTAAAAAAAAAATAAAAATTTCGAATCAAGTTTTATAAAAAAGTGCTCAGTATAGGATTTCGATTTTTGTTGGAAAATACTCCTAAAGTATCCACAAATCATATACAACAAAAATTTTCTGGGTTGTCTTTAGCTGGATTTAAAGTTGGTTCAAGCCAACCGTGACATGCTTTTCATAAAAAATAAATATTATTTTTTTATTTTTCTTGCTTTCTTTTCAAAAACAAACTTTAACTTATGGCGCAAACTTATAGTGGGCCAACTTTTCTTTCTATATTTTTTTATTTGAAACTTTTTTAATAATAAAATAAATTTAAATAAATATATGTATAACCATAAAAATGCAAAAGTTCAGTTTAAAAACAGCAACAACGAAAAATAATCAATTTAAAATTTTAAAAATATTTTATCATAATGTTTACAAATGTCATTGAAAAAGGCGGAGTAGAGTCGTCCATAATCGATAATCAAATTTTTAACTTTTTTAATGATTTATTAAACTTTAGTAGAAGTTGGCCCACGAAGGGCATATTAAACGCATAATAAATAAAAAAGGGGATTGAAAAAAAATATGTTTATAAAAAATAACAAACTTATAATTTATAAGTTAAGTATAAAAATAAATGTTTTTTTCTAAGAAACAAAAAAATTATAAAATATGACTTTAAATGTTTTGTTTGATATTTTTTTTCTAAGAAGCACGTTTAAAAATATATTTTTTTTAATATATTACCATTTCGATTAGTCATGACTGCAGTTTTTAAAAAAATTATAAGAATTTAAAAAATCACCACTTTTTTAAACAAATCACAGAATCGAATCGAGTAGTATTACCTATAATTATTTACACTCACAGGCAAAATAATCGATCCACACAAATTTTCGATGAATTTCAATCGCAAATAACTTTTTTATTTGATGTCGGATTTAAACGAATATTAAAGAATATTGTAGATAAATTAATGGAAAATCGCTCACAATTTAAAAAATTACTAAAAAATAGACGTTCGTTTATAATATACAGCTTTAAACAAAAAGATGTTTTTTACCATAAGTTTAAGACACTAGTGTACACTAGAGTACTCTGTAGAGTGGCAAAACCGTATATTGTTCTAAATTAAGTTTTATTTATCAAGTCACATCTATTCTTAACAGTTTTGTTTTTGGTTCACGTCGATTTATTTATTTTTGTGGAAAATATGGATTTTTTTAAAAAAACATTGCAATTTCCAATATTTTTCTGTATGAAGAACTAAGGTTGCTATGATCCATCCATAGGCTATGGAGAATGACAGTGACAGTTTTGTTAAATCATCCCATACTTGGACATGTCATACACGGCTTTCAAAAGCTATCCAATTGTTTTTTGCAAATTAGTGTTTAAATTTTGAGGGGTCTTCCTACTTTAAAAAATGGATATGTCTCCGACTGATGTTGCCAGAGCCATTAATTTAATCCAGGATGGACGGTCACAGTATTACGTGGCAAGTATTTTAAACGTCACAAGAAGTAAAGTACAAAGGGCAACATCAGTCGGAGACATTTTTAAAAGTATGAAGACACCTCAAAATTAATTTACAAAAAACAATTTGATAGCTTTTGAAAGCTGTATATGACATGCCCAAGTATGGGATGATTCAACAAAACTGTCACTGTCATCCTCCATAGGCTATGGATGGACCATAGCAACCTTAGTTCTTCATACAGGAAAAATATTGGAAATTGCAATGTTTTTTTTTAAAAGTCCATATTTTCCACAAAAATAAATATATCAAGGTGACCAAAAACAAAAGTGTTAAAAATAGATGTGACTTGATAATTATAACTTAATTTAGAACAAAATACGGTTTTGCCACTCTACAGAGTGTCTTAAACTTATGGTAAAAAACATCTTTTTGTTTAAACCTGTATATTATAAACGTACGAGAATTTTTTATTAATTTTTAAAATTTGAGCGATTCTCCATTAATGTATCTACAATATTCTGTAATATTTGTTTAAAACCTAAAACAAATAAAAAAGTAATTTGCGATTGAAATTCATCGAAAATTTGTGTGGATCGATTATTTTGCCTGTGAGTGTATATTATATTGGGTAAAATTTTTATAAATTATTATTATTATAAATTATTAGATATTATTATTATAGGTAATATATAAAAACTTTAGCCAATTTAAAAGGTGTCGGTCAAAAGTGGTTAATTTGGCGTGGAATTCCCCATATACATATATGTAATACATATTATGTATATAATGTATATTATACATATAGCCCATAAGTGGGAATTTCGTAGCAGGGTTACCGAAGCATTTTTGGCCAAAACAACTCCTCTTTGCTTGTATATTTTGCATGTAACAACGCGTTAAACCTAATCGTCCCAGTCTAAGAAGTTTTTTCAAAACGCGTCACATATATTTTAAAAATACATTTTGCTTATAGGTGATATAACATTGGTAAAACCAATAATTTAAATGCGTAATTACTCCAATTAAATAGGTTGTTCTAATTGGACAGTTTCTTAACAAAGAATGTTTACAACAATTCTGCTGTTTTCCAAACAAATACCATTAAATATAAATTATGTATACAGCAAGAGAACAAATATTGAAACAACTTTAATAAAATAAACGAATTTCCAATATTAATTGTCATCCGATGTTGACCTTTTAACCTTTACACAGACTGTTCTTATCAGCAAGACTCGAAGCATTTTCATTAAATTTATGGCCGATTTTTATAAAATTATTTTTAATTGTGTGGTTTATTTTTAAGGATGTTTTGCGTAAATTGTTTTGAAGTTATTACTAAAAAACACTTTTTTAATTAAGTAATTCATACAAAAAACACATATATATTTACTTATTTATTTGACTATTTTGAGTTTAAAATATAATTTTTCAAAATTAAAAAAGGTTGTTAAGAAACCAAACCAAAAATCAACAATAGTTGTATGCATACTATGCATGGACTAAAATGATCAGAACAGATATGTTTTGGTCATTTATAAACGCTTTACAAAAATGTTTTCATATAATTTTATGGTAGGTAAATCAACTTGTTCAAAAGTTAATCAAGCTTAAATGGAATTTATAGTAAATTTTAAGTATTACTTAATGTTTGTGAAAAAAACTATCGGATTTATTACAAAATGTCATAGGACTTTTTTGTACATCATTTTATTTTAAATATAAATTTGTTGACTTATAATTTTTAAATCCTATAGTTTAATAGTTACTTGTTTTCAAAAATTAATATTTTTGATTGGAATAACAATTAAGTTTATATGAACATTGTACTGACCTTTTAATTTCGCCGGCAGTAAACTATAACTTAAATTCGGGCACGGACTCCATAAAACATTTTCTTTACTTTCACAGTGAAAGTTTCACTGTGAAAAACTGACAATTTTTAAGAAATACATTTCGATTTATAACCTTTATAATCTGTGTTTATAAAAATGTGACATTTGACGGTGACACACAGATTCCTTTATTGTTGCATAGATGGCGCTCTATACAAATTTTTGAATTAAATAATTTTTTCTACTCCCACCTTTAAAACGCCCTTTATCGTGCATGTTTCCATGACACTAAGTGACCTTTTAAATACACATTGACAAGTTGTGGCTTTATGGCGCTTTAGTCACGGGCTGAAGTTAGTTTTAAGTTAGTTGACAGTGGTCAAATGTCATACAATCGTTAAAATTAAGTGCCTTTCTTGTAAAATAATACTAAATGTGAAAATTATTTTATTATTTCAATACAAAAATACAAAAGTATTAAATAGTTTCTCAACGCCAATATTTAATTTCGCCGGCAGTAAACTATAACTTAAATTCGGGCACGGACTCCACTGTAAAGTCCTCATAAAACTTTTTCTTTACTTTCACTGTGAAAAACTGACAATTTTCAAGAAATACATTTCGATTTATAACCTTTATAATCTGTGTTTATAAAAATGTGACATTTGACGGTGACACACAGATTCCTTTATTGTTTCATAGATGGCTTTCTATACAAATTTTTGATTTAAATCATTTTAAGATAATAATAGGTATTTGTCGTTGAAAAAGTATTGTATGCACCTCGTTTATAAACTTTTCTATACACTCATTAATTTAAGCACTCGCTCGCAAGCTCATTGTGCCTAAATTAAATTCGTGTATAAAATGGCGTTTATCAAACTTGATACATAATACACTGGCGGCAACAATTAGGGGATATTGGTAAATTTCAAGTATTCAAAATTTTGCTCATGGTTGTAATACTATAATTTAAACCTATAGGTTTAAATTATAGTATACCTTATAAATGTGTATTAAATACACATTTATAAGGTATATAAATGTGTATTAAATACACATTTATAAGGTATACTATAATTTAAACCTATAGGTTTAAATTATAGTATTACAACCATGAGCAAAATTTTGAATACTTGAAATTTACCAATATCCCCTAATTGTTGCCGCCAGTGTATACTTACTATTATTGCAAAAAATTAATTTGTAAACAGTAATTTTAAAAAAGTTGATAACAGAATTTTGTACAAAATAAATTGATCTACGAAAAAGGTCCTATGATATTTCGTAATAATTCCGAGGTTATTTGTAGAGCGTTTGATGTTCTATAAAAATTTGTTTTTTCGATTTAGTCTATTGATCCGTTTACGAGTTATATAATTTCAAAATTAAAAATACCATGTTATTTAAATGAAAAATAGAAAAAAGCGATAATCGATTTCTTGATAATAATAACAGGCTCCCGAGTCTATTGAATTAAAAAAAATAGTGTTTTAACAAAGAAATCTAGGTAAGTTGGGTTAAATTGACTATTATAATTTTGAATATGTGGCCTACATTGTTCAGACTTTTTTCAACAGTTTTTGAGATATAGTTAATTTTTCATGTAATATGGAATTATCTATATGACTAATTTATTTTAATAGAGTACACAGAAGAAACGCTAGAATAGCATGAATGGGTGAGCCATTAAACCAATGGGATCTTGTAATCCGTATTCCTGAATAACTGTTCCTATAATACCAATAGGTAGTTTGCACTTGGTTTTTAATCGTTTAGGTACTGTTTTTAAATTAACCACAAAAGTTATGATAACTTAGTTATCGCTTCTAAATCTATTGATTTTTATATTTATATTTATTTGTTAGAATGTTAGAATGTTATTGAATTAAATACTAATTTGATTTATTTAATAACGTTACTTACTATAGTATGTATACATTGAACGCAATAAATTCTTTGACATTTGGGCAAAATGTTTCCCTATTTTGTTTTAATCTATTACTATAGTAATTAATTGAGCAAATAACAATTTAGATTGCTTCAATTTTAATGCTATTGCTTTAATTCTAATGTTAGATTTTTTTATGTGTAGTTAATATAAAAATATATCACTTAAATTTTTTTACTACATTTGAACGAATAACCATTAATAATAAAATAATAAAATATTAAAATTAATAATTAATATGGAGAAAAATAATACTTAATTATAAAGAAAATTGGTTCTTGCAAGTGTTATTTTAAATGACTAATAGAGAGAACACAAAGTGTAATAATTGCCAGCTATTTATTTGTTTTCAAACCATTATATTTTGATTTAATGGATGTGGAATCCATTGTGGATACATTTAATAAGTATTTTAAAAATAAAATTATTAAATACATTAATACATTGTTTATCAGTTTATGTTGTTTACCTGACCAAGATGGGCTTAAATATTTGTCAACAACTTAATGCAAATATTCTAATTTTAAGTTTGTTTATTATCAGTTATTATAACATGAAAAATGTATAATTAATAAGGTTGAAAACATTTTAGTAATACTATAATAAAACATAACATTTTATTAAAAAAAATATCAAATAAGATACTTTAAGTCTTAAGAAAAGATTTAGAAAATAAATAACAGTTGTTCAAATTTATATGCATTAAACCTTAAATTGCCAAATTTTTACCTTTGAATATGCATATTGTGTTTTTTGAAAAAGCCTTTTTCTCGTCAACTTTAGAAAAAGCTTGATTATATATAACGTTATAACGTTAAAAGAAATTAGTCAAAAATTACTAATTTAATACACTCACAGGCAAAATAATCGATCCACACAAATTTTTGATGAATTTCAATCGCAAATAACTTTTTTATTTGATGTCGGATTTAAACGAATATTAAAGAATATTGTAGATAAATTAATGGACAATCGCGCACATTTTAAAAAATTACTAAAAAATAGACGTACGTTTATAATATACAGGTTTAAACAAAAAGATGTTTTTTACCATAAGTTTAAGACACTCTGTAGAGTGGCAAAACCGTATATTGTTCTAAATTAAGTTTTATTTATCAAGTCACATCTATTCTTAACAGTTTTGTTTTTGGTTTCCCTCGATAATTTATTTTTGTGGAAAATATAGATTTTTAAAAAAAACATTGCAATTTCCAGTATTTTTCTGTGTGAAGAACTAAGGTTGCTATGGTCCATCCATAGGCTATGGATAATGACAGTGACAATTTTGTTGAATCATCCCATATTTGGACATGCATGTCATACACGGCTTTCAAAACCTATCAAATTGTTTTTTGCAAATTGATGTTTAAATTTTGAGGTGTCTTCTTACTTTAAAAAATGGATATGTCTTCGACTGATGTTGCCAGAGCCATTAATTTAGTTCAGGATGGATGGTCACAGTGTTGCGGGGCAAGTGTTTTAAACGTCTCAAGAAGTAAAGTACAAAGAGCAACATCAGTGGGAGACATTTTTAAAAGTAAGAAGACACCTCAAAATTAAGACATTAATTTACAAAAAACAATTTGATAACTTTTGAAAGCTGTATATGACATGTCCACTGTCACTGACATCCTCCATAGGCTATGGATGGACCATAGCAACCTTAGTTCTTCATACAGGAAAAATATTGGAAATTGCAATGTTTTTTTTAAAAATCCATATTTTCCACAAAAATAAATTATCGAGGTAAACCAAAAACAAAACTGTTAAGAATAGATGTGAATTGATAATTAAAACTTAATTTAGAACAATATACGGTTTTGTCACTCTACATAGTGTCTTAAACTTATGGTAAAAAACATCTTTTTGTTTAAACCTGTATATTATAAACGTACGTGTATTTTTTAGTAATTTTTAAAATGTGAGCGAATCTCCATTAATGTATCCACAATATTCTTTAATATTTGTTTAAATCCGAAATCAAATAAAAAAGTTATTTGCGATTGAAATTCATCGAAAATTTGTGTGGATCGATTATTTTGCCTGTGAGTGTAGTTATTAGTGGTTGCTTTTTCACTTGTACCATGGAATATCATGGTATCCCAAAATTTAACAGACAATTCTTATGTAAAATTGCCCCCTGAATCTGAAAATGTCGTCAAAAGTTAAAAAAGTGGAACAGTTTTTGAGATATAGTCAATTTTCCATTTAATATGGAATTGACTACCTACACAGAAAGAAAAATTTGATTAATAGTTAATAAATATAAGTTTAAGGCATATATGCTAACATACAGTATAGCAATATACTAAATATATTACTAAAATTATTTTTAAAATTGTATTCTAAATAATAGAATGTGGTTTTCTTAATAGTAACCTGGGATAAGTTAAAGGCTATTGATTTAATGTTAGTGGATGTAGGTTTGTTGTTAATATACTTAGTTTGTTCCAAATATTTATAAAAATATCAGAAATTATAATATAAATTGGTAACTGTTATTTTACGTTAAATAAACTTAAACCTTGGTATGCTGATATTAAGTTTAAGTTGCAATAATTATCAGCATTTGAATGTTGTTACAAAATATAATATTCTTTATAATATCAATCAAAAATTAACTTTTAGGAGATAAATTATAACTATCATTATAACCGAGTTGTGCGAAAAGTAAAAAGGTAACTATTAGCGAATGAGTTATTAACAGCTGATATAGGCATGATGTACGCCATGTAAGTCAGTGCACTGAGAATACTCATGCGGTGAGGTTGATATAATGACAGAATAAGAGAACTTTGGGGTTTGTACTTACTTATTATAAATATCTAGTTTTGCTTTTCCAAAAACTGTGCTATATAGGAGATATGCCATAATTAATACGCCGAAATCGTGTTTTTCCACCATGATAGAAGTAATAAGCGTTTGAACCATGAGGTTTTTTTGTTGTTATTTTCTAAACAATTAGGTAATAGTTTATACTAGTAATAATAATTATTATTATATAAATTGTTTTAATGCTGGTGGATGTACATAAGTATTATTTGTTAAATTAAATTTCGTATTTATACTTTTTAACCATGCTGTTTGCATAATCATATGCTAACATAATACTTACTTTCATAGATTAACTATTAGCTGATGGAAAAATAACTGATAACTCAGAAAATGTGATTATTATAATAAAATACTAATAGAAAACCAAATAACATAACAGTTAGTAAATACAATATTTAAAATAATAAGGTAATTTTAATAGTTATTAAAGTGATTTAACTATTAATATTTCTAAACCTTTCTATTAATAAATAAAAGGTAAGGTTAAGTACTTCTTTATACCTTGTAGTATTATGACTGTTAATTCATATAGGTTTGGCAGAATACGAATCCACTAAAGGGTAACTATTACCTTGTAACAGTTAATGTTATTATTTCTTTTTCTCTGTGTATATATCAAAAACTGCTCCACTTTCAAAATTTTATGGTAGTTTCGGATTCAGGGGACAATTTAACATAAGAATTGGGTGTTAAATTAGTTATTTTTCACTAGTTCATTTAATGTTTATAAACATTAGTTACGTTAATACCTATAAAAAAACTAAATCAAACTAACTCACAATGTAAGCTCATTAAATTTGACATAATAAACTTCATGGTATCTAAAGCCATTTACAGATGACAGCGATAGATATAATGTTTTTTTTTTATATTAACAATATTTTTTTTAAGCTTGGTACCAACAAAAATTAGTATTAGTATTCTAAAAAAACATGAAACTATAGGTGACAGTTGCTACTAGAAATCATTGTGTTGCCAACCTAGTCATATTTTAAATTTAAATATATTAAAAATAGAAGCGATATTGTTGTACCGATTTCGAATAAATCAATGTGATCAGATTTGATAATTTAAAAACGTTCACTTTAAAAACAAAAATCCAAATAATAAGAAAAAAACACATGTAAAATAAGCTATGATGACGTGGTTATAGACGAGGAAAATGTTCCAAAAAAACAGTTATCTAATAGGTATGGAACGCGAAGCTAGATGGTGCGTGGTACCGCGTCAAAAAATCAACTCATCCTGACTAAAAAACAAATGAAACTCAGGCAGGCAACCAACAATAAAATAATCTATGTATATAAAATTTTATCTGACTTACCGTATGTTCGTTGATAATCAGGTTTTGTAGACATATCGTTCGTTATCAACACACCACTATCAACTAACACAATGTTCATTCGAAAATGCGAACAGTATTTCCAAAGCAGGCAGTACGGAGAGAACGGTCGAACAAGTGTTTGAACGATGCGAGCTTGTTTCTCGGCACCATTACGAGATAGAGGGGAGTCGTGGCCAGCTTAGTACCGATCGAAACGGTGGTGGGGATAAGAACGCCTTTTATTTGTGCTATACTGTACTATTTTGAAGCTAATGAGTGTGTGCATACGATGGTCATCTCGGACCTTTTTCGTGGATCCTACGTGTTTATTCAAAATGGCCGAACATTCGTTGTTGTGCTACCTACACACGACGGCTAAGTCGCCATATTTGATTTAACTAATTTTCGATTTACATACATGCTTAAGTAGGAAACGCAAGGTATCGTTTTTTATGTGGAAACCCTTAATAAATAAATATTTAATTTTGGTTTAACTTTTTTAACCTTTCAACTTCAGAATCAGAATAGCTATAGCTGGGTATACCCACACAATTTTCTTTATAATAACAAAATAATAAATCTGCTTAAATAGTTCCAAACTATAGTTATGGTATTTAGGAATTACAGTTAAATTGGCTATTATTAATTTAGCCATATCTAACTTTAAATTTTATAAATAACTTTTTATGTTAGCTATGAGTCATTCCAAATAAAAACACCAAATTGAGGATGATCTTTTAGGTATTAATATGAAAATCCGTTGCCGTTTTAATTTTTGGATTCTTTACTTTTAATCGGCACCCTTTAGAAATCTCAAATCGTGTCAATTTCTTACTCTCTTATAGTGGGCCAGAACTTTTTTCTGTGACAAATATTGAATTGATTTTAATTTTGTTTTACTGTTTAGTAAGTGTGTTTTCGATATAAATTATTATTATCCAATTAGTTAATCTCATAAAAGAATGGTAAACCACTAAAGATTCATGATAATTTGCCAATTTTTGTGATTTTTGTCTGGCTCCTGTGCCTATTCTGCTAAATCTAGAAAGTTGCTTTTTTTCAGGTATCATGTACTTACCTATACAATAAAAAACGTAACTATTATTTTAAGTTTCTAAACTATCATTTTCTTTATTAAAAAAATTATTGAAATTTGATAATTCTTAAAAAGTTATATGTATGTATTTTAAATTTTAGTGTTGGTAAAAAATTTACACAATCTGTAAATACTTCTTTAAATTTTAGTTTTTAGGTAACTGGTTAAAATAAAACATGTTATAATAAAGAAGTTTATTTATTCTCGAACACTTCGTCATTTATTATAATAAATGACGGAGTGTATATATACACTTGCAAACTTGCAAACTTTTTGAAGTCACAATTTAAATACGCACAAATAATATTTATGAAATATTTTTGACAGTTCTGACATTTCTCTACCAAACATAAATTGAATAAGTCAAAGCCATCTAAATTTTTAATTATAAATAAAACTAACAATATCGCTTCTTAACTGCATTAAAAAAAATATTATATCTTTTACATGGATAAAAATAACAAAACAAGACTATAGACTATAACTAGACTGTAAAGATGAAGGTGGGGACTACATTTCCTGAAAGTTTCAGATTTTTATTTTTTCCTCAACATAATGATTTCAGAAGGCTAAATTGGCTAATTTTGAAAATTATCAAGTTTCAATAATTTTTTAATAAAGAAAATGATAGTCTAGAAACTTAAAATAATAGTTACGTTTTATATTGATACATGATACCTGAAAAAAATCAACATTCTAGATTTAGCAGAATAGGCACAGGAGCCAGACAAAAATCACAAAAATTGGCAAATTATTACAAATCTTTAGTGGTTTACCATTCTTTTATGAGATGAACTAATTGGCTATTAATATTTAATATTGAAAACATACTTACTAGGCAGTAAAATAAAATTACAATCATTTCAATAATTGTCACAGAAAAAAAGTTTTAGCCTCTTATAAGAGAGTAAGAAAATGACACGATTTCAGGTTTCTAAAGGTTGCCGATTAAAAATAAAGCAACTAAAAATTAAAACGGCAACGGTTTTTTATATACACAGTGCTTGCAATTGTTTGTACATATGATACCTAAAAGATCATCCTCAATTTTTTTCATTAAAATAAAAAATCATGCAGCGCACTTTTAAATTAATTTTTGGTCTTTTCATTTGGATTGACTCCTATAGGTTTACATGCACAGTAAAAAATATGTATATTTAACATATTTCTTGTG
The DNA here is from genome assembly GCA_921294245.1 of Brassicogethes aeneus. Classification (NCBI taxonomy): domain Eukaryota; kingdom Metazoa; phylum Arthropoda; class Insecta; order Coleoptera; family Nitidulidae; genus Brassicogethes; species Brassicogethes aeneus. Next base: position 314,368 of record OV121136.1, read on the forward strand.
TCCCAGAAAGTCCACTCAAATTTTTTAGTTTTTTTGATTTTTATTACTTATGTTAATTTCTAACACAACAGAATGTGTGAAAGAAAATTAATATACAGGGTGGCCGATTTATCTGAAGACATTGAAATATTTCGAAAACTATGCATCGGATCAAAAAAAGTTTTGAATAAAATTTGTTCGCCTGGAAGGGGGACATCCAATGATACCAAAGTCGACCCCTCACCACCACCCTATGGGGTGGGGGTGGGGGCAACTTTAATATTCTAAATAGGAACCCCCATTTTTTATTGCAGATTCGGATTTACTATTAAAAAATAAGTAACTTTTATGGAAAAACTTTTTTTAAATTCCTGATAGATGGCGCTGTAATCGCGATTTTTGGGAATATCTTGAAAAATTGCAGATTCGGATTTCCCATTAAAAAATATAATTAGTGTATACGAGAATTGTAAGGGAATTCAAAATAAATTAAATTAATTAATTCCTTTTGATGTTCCCATGTTCCCATGGCCATGGGGTGGGGGTGGGGGCAACTTTAATATTCTAAATAGGAACCCCCATTTTTTATTGCAGATTCGGATTTACTATTAAAAAATAAGTAACTTTTATGGAAAAACTTTTTTTAAATTCCTGATAGATGGCGCTGTAATCGCAATTTTTGGGAATATCTTGAAAAATTGCAGATTCGGATTTCCCATTCTTGGGTAATTTTAAAAATAGATGTTAACTTATTGATATACGAATAAAATCCAAAAATTAAACAAGTTTTTCTTTTTTTCGATCCGATGTGTAATTTTTTAAGATATTCCCAAAAATCGGGTTTCTTGCGATTACAGCGCCATCTATCAGGAATTTAAAAAAAGTTTTTCCATAAAAGTTACTTATTTTTTAATAGTAAATCCGAATCTGCAATAAAAAATGGGGGTTCCTATTTAGAATATTAAAGTTGCCCCCACCCCCACCCCATAGGGTGGTGGTGAGGGGTCGACTTTGGTATCATTGGATGTCCCCCTTCCAGGCGAACAAATTTTATTCAAAACTTTTTTTGATCCGATGCGTAGTTTTCGAAATATTTCAATGTCTTCAGATAAATCGGCCACCCTGTATGTTATTTTTTTAAATAACTGCAAAGTTAATTTAACAAATCGTGTTGTCTCATTTTTATTTTCTTAAATTAATAATTGAGGAGCATCCGTGCAAAACCGGCTATATCCACTTTAATAAAATGTTGGGAAAATGGCAAAAACTCTCGGTTTCCTGGCCTTTACAGATAAAAGAAAAAGCAAACTTGAGTTTTGTGGGCTTTGTGGTACTTGATTTATAAGACATACTTTCGTTTTCAAAAACATTATATTAAGGTCAAAATTTCAAAAAATGTTTGGGATATAGCCGGTTTTGCTCGAAAACCGAATAAAAAACGAATAAAATGTGAAAAAAAAACCTTTATTATTTAAAAATATTAACAAAATAAATTTTGCGCAAACATGAAAAAACAGAACAAATTTTAGTAGTAGTATCGACATATCCAAGCCACATATTGGATATAGCCGGGTTTGCTATAAAAACGTGGATTTGGCCGGTTTTGCTCCAAAAGCTACCTTTTAAATGTGATTTAAACATGGATTTAGTCGGATTTAAACTGAATTATCTTGGTTGTCGATAGAAATGAACCCAAAGATGCGAAATTAAAAAAAAAACAAAAACTGAATAAAATGGATTTAGCCGGTTTTGCACGGATGCTCCTCAATTAATAGATATTATTTATCTCCACGCGGTCTATAATTTAAACTTTATTGTTGTCAACATTCGATAAAGAAATACCTTGTTATGGCCTAGGCCGATAAAAATTTTTATGAGGCAAGTAATTAGTTCGATTTTTTCTCGCTAGGGGTATTGTTTTGACAAATTAATCCTTTTCTAAGAAATTAACGTACTAAAATGGTTTAATTTATTTATAATAAGCACTAAATTGTTTGTTTTACTGTTATAACATTATATATGTTTAATATTTTTCATTAAATTATTGTAAAATTAAATATGAATAATAAAACAAAAAGTGAGGTTAGGACATTGCAATTTGACGTTTCACAGTTGTGTTTCTACGATTTAAATTATCTTTAAATTTTAATTTGTTTTAAGTTTTTAGTAAAATTAAATGTTAAACACAGCGTAAACATTCCAAACTACCTATTTTTTTAATAAAAATGCAAACAAATTGAAATTAGATACCTATTTATTAAACAATTAATTGAATTCAATGTAATAGCAAGAGGGTAAGTAAACCATTTTCTTACAAAAATCCATTTCTACTTAAATCATGTAGCTAGGTATTGTCAAACAATTACTGCTTCTAAAAGGAATAATAATTATTGTACATTTAATGTAATCTTTAGCTAATAAATAAATGAGATTCAAAAAAGTGAGGTTAGGCCGCTTTCATGTTGAATTAAATTGACCTAGGGGTCGTTAGCCCTAAAGTCGACCGTCTCCAGTAGTCGACCGACCTAACTATGTTTTAGCTAGAAATAGTTACAAAAGCAGTATTTCGAATATGCCGCCAAATTTTTAGCAACCGGACTTCCTACTTAAAATGCACCTATCAGCTCAAAGCATTTCGTTGAATGTGGTAGGAGTGCCGGCATTTTGTTTTCAGACCTGTCAACGTGCAGGTGTTTACAAGCAAAATATTGCAAAAAGTGATAGAAGTGGCTTCTTTGAGAATAGGATTTACTTACGTAAATTTAATAGATAAACAGGTCAGAACTCATTTATAAGCAGTAGAAAGTATTTTTGTGGATTATCTTGCTAAAAAGCTTAACAAACACGTTTATTCTAATAATTTTATGGTGTACGACTACTGGGTAGGAAGAAACAGGTTAATTTCTAGTGGTCGACATAAGCGGTCGACAACTGGGGAATACGCTTATACAAGCATAAAAAAGAGTTTTATGTTTTTATTGTTCGTGAATCTGTACAATAACAAATTTTAAAATTTTCACTGCATAATTTTGTCAATTTACCAGTAGTCGACCGCTTTTTAAGGTGTTAATATGCAAATGTCCGACTACTGAACCTGTTTTTTTCCAGTAGTCGTCCATCACTGCCTATTGAATCTAAATTCATCTTTGAAATGAATTAGTGTAGGGTACGCCTGAATTTTGATTTTATTTCTTAGAATAGATAATGGGGAAAGTTGCTAGAAAAAGAACAAAGAAAGAAAATTGTGGTAGTAAGCGTCCCATACACCAGTATTCAGAAGAATCGTTACGAGACGCGTTGTTCCAAATTAGGGAAAATAAATTAAGTATACGAAAAGCAAGTAAAACATATGGCGTACCCAAGACCACAATTCACGATAGGCTTTCTGGAAGGATTGCCGAAAATCCTAGAAAAATGGGTCCACCTTCAATTTTAAGCCCAGATGAAGAAAAGGCAATTGTTGATTGGTGCGTAAACCTAGCTAAGTGTGGTTTTCCAAGAAAGACTGATGATATTTTGAATACAGTGCAGAAGATTATACGGGCCACAAATGCCGAAGAAAGAAGAATACCTTTTAAAGATGGACGTCCTGGGAAAAAATGGCTATCTGGATTTTTTAGACGTAATCCAATTTTGGTCCAAAGATACCCACAAAATATTTCAAAAGGCAGGGCAGTTCTTACAGAAGAATGCATAAGGAATTGTTTTTTTCAACTGGGCGAATATTTGAAGAGCCAAGGTGCAGAGGACGTTTTAGATGACCCATCCCGTATAATAAATGGAGATGAGACGAGTTTTACACTATGCCCAAAGACAGGAAAGATCATAGCACCAAGAGGGTACAAAAATATATATCAAATTACAAAGGGCAAAGAAAAGGAAGCATTGACGGTGTTAATAGTTGTCTCTGCAAATGGCAACATAGCAAACCCATGTGTAGTATTTCCCTATGTCAGGCCTCTAAAAGATATAGTTCAAAGTATGGATCCCTCGTGGTGTATGGGTTTAAGCGACACAGGCTGGATGCGGGCTGATGTGTTTTATGAGTATGTTGCGAATTCCTTGAATCCGTGGTTGACTGAAAACCAAATAAAAAAGCCAGTTCTTTTTTTCATAGATGGCCACAAAAGTCACTTAACAATGAATTTAAGTAGGTTTTGTGCAGAGCAAGGAATTATTCTTTATGCACTACCGCCTAATGCGACACACATCCTACAACCGTGTGATGTCAGTGTTTTTAAGGCGCTAAAATCCGAATGGCAAACAACAGTTAGAGAATGGCAAATATGTAAAGACAATATTAACCAAACTCTAACCAAGTCAAAGTTCTGTCCATTGCTTCAGAACATTTTAAAGAAACCAAATTTACCTGAAACTATACGGAATGGATTTCGCAAATGCGGTCTGTACCCTTTTAATCCAGATGCGGTGGATTATTCTAAGTGTGTGCAGAATGTAATGGAAAAATTACAACAGACTAAAGAAAATTCCTCCTTGAAATCAACACCACCCTCTACAACAACCTGTTATGAAATTACTGAAAAAACAATTAAAAATATACAGCAACGTTTAGAAGAGCGTGGTGTCGATGTAAATATAATTTTAGAGGAATTATCCAAGTCGAAAAATTCTGGCCCACAGGATAACCACGAAATAAAGTTTATGAAACCTTCAACTGAGCGAGCTTCTGATTTAAAAGACGATCTTCCAGTTACTATCCTTTGTGACGGTACATTTTTTGATATTGACCATTCTGGATATCTTATTCCAATTATAGAGGACAATGAGATATTTTCGGAGCCATTGGAAATTTTATCCGAGAATACTGAAAAATTGAATGAACACAAAAACATATATAAAAATGAGAAACCAATATTGTTAAATGAGGCAACATATGTACCCATAATGTCCAACAATAAAGATAAAGAAGAAACTGAAATTGAGCAAGCGTTTATACTTTCCCAAGAACCAATTGTGCCTGATGTCCAATCTAGTAATATAACCAAAGAAAACATTCCTGAAAATGAAATTGAATTTATCAAAGACGACGAAAAGAGTACACTTGCCAAAGAACCTGATGTCCAATCTAGTACAGACAAAGAAAACATTCCTGAAAATGGACAGGTTGTGAATGTTAATAATAAAGACAAAGATCTTTTTAGAAAAGCCTCTAGTAGTACTATTAAAATTTTAAGTGACTATCGCATAACACCAACTTGCAGTACTGATGTACTTCAGCAAATCTTGTTATACCCCAAGCCAATACCAAAAGGCAGCAAACAGAACAAACGTCAAAAACGGCCAAGTGCAGTATCATCGGAAATGTGGCGAGAGCTTGAAAAGGAACAGGAAGACATCAAGCAAAGAAAAATAGAAGCTGTGCAAAGGAGAAAAGATGAGGCGCGAAAAAAGAAAGAAGAAAAGCAAGCAGCAGTTGAAAAGAATAGATTGACAAAAAAAAGATCAAAGAAAGCTATAGATAAAACGATTACGGTTAATTTCTATTTTTGATTTTTATTTACCTACCCTATAATCTTCAGGTGTATTTATGCTCACTCCTCTATTAAAAGGTAATAAAAATAAATAATAAGAAATACATCAATAAAAACGCACGAATTTAAAATTTCATGCGTTTTGATTGGTGCATTTCTTATTACTTAATATTAGGAAAGTGAGAAAAAATATCCCTTAAAACTGTACAATCTAGGCGGTCGACTACTGGGGTAATAGAGTCCGAACATAGGGATTTTGTGTCCGACTATAGGGAAATTGTGACTGTTTCAAGGTTACTACAAATATTTTTGTGGAGCGCCTTCTAACGTTTAATATAAATGTTTCCTGACAAAATTTAAATATACACTCTCATATAAAAAAACCCTTGGTAAGTTTGAACAGAAAACTGTGCATAAAACCGGGTGTTTAATTTCTAGTTCTTCTAAAGTGGTCGACTACTGGTGCCTCGACCCCTATATAAAGTGCTTTGAAGATAAAATGTTGTATGCCATTCGGCCAAGAAGTGTCTTTTTGTGCTTCGCTCAATTGTAGGCCTCCGCTACGCGTCGGCCTACAAACTTTGAGCTTAGCACAAAAAGCCTTACTTCTTAACCTAATGACATAAATAACTATTATAATCTGTATAACTGTTTTAACATTATTAATTGTTTATTTTTATTTATTTTAATAAAATATTTAAATTAATATAAGAATATTGGGTTTTGGGCAAAAAATAAAACATGTAAGTTTGTAATAATAATGATTTATTATACTACAACATAATTTTAAAATAAGGCAAGCAATGAAGCATTGGAATTCACTAAAATTGCACAGTCCAGTCCTTTTTTTGTATTCCAAAATAAAATACAAATCCATGCCATAGGGTAAACGGTCTTCAAAGTAAAAAAAACATTATCATAGCAAACTTACCTTTATATTTTGTTAAACACACGCTATATAAAAGCACACTTAACCTTACAATTATAAACCTCGGTTAGAAGACATAAGACCAGGGTGCATATATGCCTATAGGGCCTTGCAAGGTACCGATTTTAATCGAAAGAAGGCGAAAATTAGCGAATTAGAAGAATAACATGTAGGTATATTTAAGTTGAATTCAATAAAGAAAATACTATGATTATAAATGTTCTGTATTCAAATATTTAACAAATATTTTTGAGTTAGATTAACACTTGTTTAGGATTTATTTAAACTAATGTATTATATTGAAATTAACATAATTTTCTCGTAACCTTAACTATAATATTATACTACAATGTACAAAAAAATTATTTAACATTCCTATTTGTGTAGGACCTTTTAACACATTCATGTTTGTTAATTTTTTTAAAATTTTAAGATTTTAATTATTATAATTTTTGTATCAAGTAACATACAGGGTGTTATGTAATTAATGTTATATATTAAAATGGGTTGTTCCTTAGGGTCCATAAAGAAGCACCTGAAACTTTTTTTTCTTCTAAATTCCAAAGTCTAAAAATAATTTATAATAACCTTTATCCTACCAAAAAGTACGCCACTGATCGACTAGGAACTTTAGGTTTTTCTGGTGGATTTATTATGTTATTGTTGGCAACAACAGTGTTTCCAAAATCTCTCAAACAAGTTGACAAACATTGCTTAAATTTAGCTTAATTACAAAAATGACAAAATTAACAATGCAAATTGTCAATTTGGGGTTTTTATTAATTGTTGGTTATGTCATTTTTGTACTGAAGGTAAATTTAAACAAAATCTGCCAACTTTTATGACAGAATCTAGTGCATTTCTTTTAAATTTTAGGTTATGTTTTCAAATTGTAAATATCTTAAGTAAGGGAAGTGCTTTTGGATTTATTTACAAAAATTAAATGTTTAAAGTTTAACCTGTGAACTGGTCCCAATTTCATCTGAGTAAACAGAGAAAAAACTGATGAAAAAATTAATTTTGTGGTTATGGATTTCAAATTTCAAAGGTACTAAATTTTCTAATCATTGCTTAAGCTAATAGCTGAATCAGTAAATAAATACAGAAGGGTATTAGAGCTTTAAGGGCATAAAACTTTTGTATTTATTAAGTTTTTATTTATTTTTTGCAAGAAAAATTTTTAGTAACAATTTTTTACAGCTGGCAACGCATAGCTACTTTGTTGGTTGGTATCTATGTACTCACAAAATACAAGTGTGCAGAGATAAACCAAGTGTGTAACCAGTGGCGTATCACAAAAAATATAAAAAACTTCTAATGCATATTTTTTCTTTATCTTTGAAAAAATGTTTTTTTAAATATTTTTCCTTTATTCCTTATGTCAAAAGGTATTCAGTATTTTAATATATAACATTAATTACATAACACCCTGTATATGTATCATTTAGGCATGTTATAAACACTAGGAAGTTCATGTAAATTTTTACATTTTTTATTTAACACGCATTATTTTTAACACAAATTTTATAACTGTGTAACTAATAATAATAGGTACATTATTATGTCAACTTTGGATAACTAATATATCATTTTATAAGCATAAAAATTAAATAGTAAAAACCTATTTTTATTATATTGTATTGTGAGTATTTGTAATTCCTACTTAGTTACCTATTTGTATCTATAAATTTCAATATATATATATATATATATATATTAGGGTGGCCCAAAAAAAAGAATATTTTTTTTCTTCTCGTCTCTTGTGAAAATATGTTGGTTTGTCATGTTTTAAGAACCCTGTTAAAATATCAGCTCGATTAAAAATTTTGTAGGGGTCGCTCAAGATTTTTAAAAATTTTTAAAATCGTCAAAAATTGAATTTTTGTTTTATTTTAATTCTTTTTCTCGTCTCGATATTATTTTTTAGGTTGAAAATTTTGATTTCTAAAGGTCGCTAAATGTATATTTATATTCAGAGGTCGCTTGAAAACATTCAAAATACTCTACTTTGAAAGTTAAAAAAATCTTGAGCGACCTTTAGAAATTAAAATATCGATTTGAAAATTTCAGAATCATTATTATTTTTAAATTAAAAAATAATATCGGAACGAGAAAAAAAATTAAAATAAAAAAAAATCCAATTTTTGACGATTTTGGTAATTTTTAAAAATCTTGAGCGACCCCTACAAAATTTTTAATCGAGCTGATATTTTGACAGGGCTCTTAAAACATGACAAACCAACATATTTTCACAAGAGACAAGAAGAAAAAAAATATTCTTTTTTTTTGGGCCACCCTAATATATATATATATATATATATATATATATATCTATTTAAATAAAAAATGATTAAAAACATTGTGGATTAAAATAAGGAAAAAATCACATAACCATGGAGATTTTGGGTAGCTTTTTAAACCTAAACAAATTAATAGGAATCGCGAATGGTGAGCTTTAGTACGGTTTTTGGGTTAAAAAATGCTTCATTATCAAATTTAAACGAGAGAAATTTCGATTTTTACAGGAAAATTTGAAAAACTAACACTAACAATTTACAAAGTCCATATTACAGATTCCTGACACCCATTTTGGTTAATCTATTTTTGTATAGATTTATACAAATATTTAAATTAACTAGTAATAAATTATTTTGTACAATATGTTTCTTAAAGAGGTATAGTATTCCAATCGTTTATAAACTTTTCTAGACACTCATTTTTATTAAACACTCGCTCGCAAGCTTTGCTCCTGCAGGACATGTCTAATTAAAATTCGTTACTTAAATAGCGTTTATCAAACCTGATACATAATATAAAATATATTTTGTTTTAAAAAAGTCAGGTCAATTAGCCAAAAATTGGAATAATTTTTAAATTTACTATAAAGATAAAAATCATAAATAAAATTGTGATAACTTCCAAACTATAATAGTCCCCCAGGGAACTGTTTTGAGTCCCAAGCTGTTTGTAATTTACATAAACGAAATGTTGCAAAATTCATTTATCTTAAGAAATAGTGCAGTACAATACCAGGCAAGAAGGTTATGAAAGCTTGGTGAGTTTGGATAAATATATAATTAAGAATAGGCGCCATCTTTATGAAAACTGTGAGAACTGACGCTATGTTTTATTACAAATATAATATTATTGTTATATATTATGTATATACGTATGTATTTATATATGTTCTGCAGCAGAACTATAGGTTTCCACGGGCGTTATATGTATTAATGGTTTTCGGAGATCTGCTCCGTGTTGTCGGTTTTTGGTTCTTAAAAGAACCGCATGTCTGACGATGTTGATGACAAAAAAAAATATGGTGAAAGTTTGCAAACTTGAGTTACTAATATTAATATTTAGAGTCTATAGACTGATATATCATCGCAATTTTTGATTTTTTTTCCAGAGCGAGTTTTTGTCTCATAACTCCCAAATCATTGAGTTTAACAAAATTGACTTAAATTCTCTACAAAAAAGGTTTGATTGGAATTTCCCGTCAGATAAACCGTTTTCTTACAATCATGCCTTAAAAATTGGTATAGTTTTTCACTTTTTTTTTTAACTGGAATTTTGTAATTCATGTAAAAATCAGTACCCTGAAAAAAAAACGATAAATATTCTTATGGTAAATCAAATGCTCTAAAAAAAAGTCTTTTATCATTTTTGGCTAAATTCACTCCATCAAAAGTTATTCAAGATTAAAACGAAGTCAAAACGAAATTTTAACCTTGAATAACTTTTGATTGAGTGAATTTAGCCAAAAATGTAGAGAGGCTTTTTTTGTAAAGCATTTTATTTCCCATAAGAATTTTTATCGGTTTTTTATGGTTTTTACATGAATTACAAAATTCCAATTTAAAAGATCAAAATGTAAAACTATACCAATTTTAAGGAAACGGTTCATCTGACGGAAAATTTCACTTTAACCTTTTTTGTAGAGCATTTAACTTTCTTAAAAAAAGTATTTTCGAGTCAATTTTGTTAAACTCAATGGTTTGGGAGTTCTGAGACAAAAACTTGCTGAGGAAAAAAAATAAAATTGCGATGATAGACCTCTTAATATTAATATTATGGACTCAAACTTTCACAATAATTTTTTTTGTCACCCCAAACCATATTTTCGATATACTTTAAAAAAAATAGTTGATTTTTTTGGCCCAGTCTAATATACCTATATATTATTAAACTAAACTTTTTTCTCGGAAAAATATCCCTGACTTGTCAAGGCTTTAGTCAAATTTGTTTTCACACATCAAATCTATTAAATAAATTTTATAATTTTAATAAAAACTGAAAAACATTTTCTTATGTTTGTTGTCACAATTAATATTCTAGGAAAAACTATTGTTTTTACCAAGTAAAAGAAGTAATAGATAGATAGATTTATTTGTTCAAAAAATTGTTACCAAGGCAGAATGTAGAACACGTCATATATAAATATAGAATAGAATAGTACAAATAAAAATTAATGCAAGTACTAATTAAAAATATAAATTATTAAAAGTATATAGATACTTAGGAATTTTAAAGTAGTTAAAATTCAAATTCAGAATTCATTTATATCGTAGTCACACCAGTAGGTACTAAGTAAGTTTTTAACGCAGGCTTATATATATATATATATATTGTTTTAAATTAAGTTCTCTGAGGGTTAAAGGAAGTTTATTATAAATGATTAAGGAAAAATTATGAATACCTTTGTAAATGGTATGTACCTATTTATGTTTGTTTGGTTAATAGTAATTTTTTTTACGTGTTAAGTAGGTATGATTACGATTTGTTTCAGAAAATAATGAGTATATTTTTTAGAACACTCTCTTAAAAAATGAATTAGTTAAAAATGACTAATTTAATAGTTATTAGTGGCTGCTTTTTCACTTGTACCATGGTTAACCATGGTATTCCAAAATTATGAAAGTGGAGCAGTTTTTGCACTGAGAAAAAACAATGGTTATCTTAATCAAATATATAGTAACTTTTACTAAACATTCTGATTAGTATAGGCACAGCCATATTTACTGTTATGTTAACCATGTTTATATTATTATTATTATTATTATTTATATTATTTACAGTTTTATTGTCACTTTAACTATATTTTTGTTGTTGCACAAAGCAATAATTTATTTAGTTATAATAATCATATGCAAATACCTTATAACCCTCTATATGGTTAAATATACTATACGTATGATATGTATAAACTTTCTGTATAGTAAAAACTACAACGACATATTGTTAATAATGTGTGACAACATTATATTGTTATTGTAACCAGATAATCTTATAATTTTAACCATCTAGTGTAGTACTAACAGTTTAGCCGTACATGATGGTTGTAATAGCCTAATCAAATATCTAACTTTACTAAATTTTTATAACAAAATGATTAGAGTACATATAACAAAACTAATTTTTCGTATATTGTTATTACAACCATAAGTTATAATTAAATGAACCATATTTTGCATAACAAATCTATATTGTTAGGGATTACAATATATTTTCTTAGAGTGTGAGATATAGTCTATTCCAAAAACTGTTCTACCTTTTTAACTTTTGACGACATTTTCGGATTCAAGGGACAATTTTTGTCTAATTCAATTTAAGAGAGCTGAAACTTCATAAATAAATACATGTATACATATCAGTAAAATTTAATAAGTTGTTTTGTCTAATCTTATGCATTTTTTTAAACATAAAAAGATCTAAAGTATAAGCTGAATTGCTCAGAAGACAATATTATATTTTAGGTTAGTGTTTGCAAAATATTTATCAGAACCTTAGATGGGAAACTGAATTTAAGGTTTATTAGCAAATAATAAAATTTATTGATTTTGTTTAGTATATATTCAGCAAGATTTAAAAAAAAAATTACCTTCGATGATAACGCCCAAGAACTTCACAGATCCATTCAAGACATTATCATTATCCAATCTAAGTTTTTACCAAACCTAATAAAATGAGTTGTGTTTAAATTTAATTTTAGTCTATTTTATGTGATGAATTTATGCAAGGTGATTGTTTCAATAATGTTACTGCTAATAGCAGTCTGCTATATATCTGCAGTATCATCAGCAATCAGTACTATTTTTTCATTTTGTCTGGAAAAAGTTGGAAGATCATTGTTGTACAAAATAAAAATTAATGGTCATAATATAGAACCTTTTGGTACACCTTTACTTATGTCTACACTGTAGACTCTACAGAGTCAGACGAAATTTCAACACCGCTCTCTAAAGTTATTTTAACATATTGTTTTCTGTTTGACATTTGAGCTTATCAAATTTAAAGCGACTCCAGCTTCAGGCAGAGCTGTTTATCGATACAGTCAAATTATTTGGATAAATCAAAGAATGCAGCTACTGTCAATTATTTCAAAATTCCATAATAAAATTTTTAACATTAAAAATTGCAAATTCGGTCACGCCTAGCCTCGATTAAGTTCAACCCAAAAGTGCTTGCACCTCTGATTTTTTTGTTTTGCATGTTTTGTTAATGGTTCCTGATTATTTTAATGCCAGGTAGGAAAAAATCTGCTGAGCCGTTTTTGAATTTCCTTTAGAAAATAATTTTTTTGCGGAAAACCTTATCAAAATAAAGCTAAGTAATTATATTTTTTTTAATACCACTCCAAGAATTAAAATTGTAACAAGTTTGCATATTTAGGTAAAAAACTTAAATGTGAAGACTATTATATTCACATACAGCCCGTTGTAACCTCTCTGGGTAGTTTGAATGGTTCTTGGAGACTTTGTATTTTTTCCATACCGAATTAAAATCAAAATGCACAGACTCCATTGCCTGTTCACTAAAGAAGCCCAAGGCCTGTTGCGTTTTATCACAGAAATCTTCGATATGAAAAAAAACTGCATGAACTTTAGGGGTTACACTAATTTCCAGTTCCAGGTAACTCTTCTTGAAGGCCGCAATAGAATTTTTAAAATCTGGATTTAAAACTTGACCAAAACATGATTTAACAACTACTTTAAAGTCTTCAAAGACTTTCACAAACTTTAGGCAGCCCAGGCTGCAATCTCGTCGTAAGACATCAATTTTATCTAAAAGTGTTTTGCACGCGTTTCCCTTGAAAGCGGGATCGCCATGAGTTACTTCACGTTGAACATTTGAATGTTTTGCCCATGCCAAGGCTTCCTTTTCAAAATCTATTAACATATGCGTAAACAACGTATTAACAACGCCAAGCATTAGGTGTAGTTCCGGTGGAGGAATAATATTTAAAAACGTTTTATCTAAGGGAGTTGAGAAAAGCGGCGGATGAATGCAATTTTTGTATTATTTTGCCTTCTCCTTTACAGCCCCCGCTTTAAGCCAAGCGGAATAATTTTGTAATGTGTTAGTAGTACTTCTTAAAGTGCCACGTTCGCAAAGTTTATCTTTTCTGGCGTAACACCATGTACAGGGGAAAAGACTGCTGTGCGACATGATGCCGATTAGAATATTTGCAAGTTTTAAATCAGTTGCAATTGTTCCTTCAAAATCGTTAATGTTAATTGCAGACCATAATTTTGACACATTTTCATAGTTTTCTTGTGAGCATTGCGCTAACCCAAGAAAAAACAATTTTTTCACACCTCTTTAAATCGTTTAGCAGCTATTCCTTCCATGTACTCTTGTCTATGTTTTTCCAATTCCACATTTTCAGTTGATTAAATGGATAAACATATTTTTAAAAACCCTCCACCTCCATCTATTCCAAATTTCAAATGAACCTCAGATGATTGTCGATTTTCCTTAACGTATTCAATGAATCCATCAAGATCCTTGCAGTAAACTACAAGCTCTTTAGCATCAGTCGAAACCTTAGCCTTTATATTCACAAAATCAAAACCCTTTATTCCAAAAAAAATTATCGACGGAATGAATGTTATTTGAAATTTTCCTCTTCAAGTCGGGTTCGATAACTTTGCGGTTTTTATTAGCTACTCTGATAACACTTGCTATTCCATAAGTTGTTTTTTGGCTAAGATTAAAATTTGTTTGTATTTTTAAAAAGTCATCTACTGATAGTATACTATATACTATAGTTGTTTTTTCTGAACGTTATCTTCAGTTCTCTTTGGATTATCAACAACGGTAAGAGGTTGTCCTCCCTTTGATTGAATCAGCGAAAGTGAAGTAGTTTTTAATTTATTTTTTTTATTTTTGTTTTGTTTTACTAGTGAAGAAATGACCTGCTGTTAAAATTTTGATGTAGATTCTAATAGCTCCTTGTTTAAGTTATCAAATCTTGTTGAAAGATTACATTTATGTGTCTTTCCTCTTGCAATAACAGAAAAACAGGAACTACAACGTTTTTCGAAACACGGTCGTTTAGGATTACCTAAATTTTAAGAAGAAATAGATACGTTGGTCTCAATTAATTAAGGGATCTTATACTTACAGGAGGTAGTAGTATTTAAACTATCCACTAATATTCCTTTTCTTGGAGGTAAAATACCGTTTTTTGTAAAATTACCAATTTTAGGAGTTCTTGCAAGTTTACAAACATGACAATCACATTGAAAATGGGCATTAGATCTTGTAATTTTCTTCAGAGGTCGCAATTCAGAAAAAAATGGCAGTTGTATGCTTTTTTGGATTCCATTTTTTACGCGATATATATATCTCTTTTACAACTACTACATAGAGCAAGTGGTAAACGATTATCGTGGACATCGTAATCAAACAGATTTTCTACTTCTTTTTTAAGTTTACCTTGTATCTTAATCATTACTTTAGTTTTTCCGAAACACAAGTAAGCAAATCTTTAGTCGATTCTCATCATGAGTTCCTGCGTGGTATTTGGACATCTTCAAGTAAGTACTTAAGAAAATCATACAGATTAAATGATAGATACAAAACCAATCTGACAGCTACATGACAGTTAGCGCCTACCAAGCTTTGTCGCTTGGAATCGCCAGTGTGCTTGTATATTTGGTTACAATACCTATTTATTATTAGGAAAAAGAAAAAAATACGGTTTTCTCAATAACGGCTCAGCAGATTTTTTCCTACCTGCCATTAAAATAATCAGGAACCATTAACAAAACATGCAAAACAAAAAAATTAGAGGTGCAAGCACCTTTGGGTTAAACTTAATCGAGGCTAGGCGTGCGGTATTACGGCCTTTGAGAAATCCATATTGAGACTTAAAAATATTATATATTTTTCCAAATATTTAATGAGCCGCGTTGATATCGCTATCTCAAAAATTAAAAAAAAAAATAGGAAGCAATGAAATGGGCCTATGGTTGTTAATATTTTTCTTATTTCCTTTTTTGTTCAAAGTTCTGGCAACTGCAATGTTTAATTAATCCGGGAAAATACCCTCTAAGAAACATAAATTTACAATGTAATTAAGAGGAGAAGCTATTACATAAGCATGCTTCTTGATAACATGTTTTGGAATTTCGTCCCACCCTGATTTTTTATTTTTGAGATTACAATATTTTTATTTTTATCAATCAATTGCCACAAGATTTTTGTTAAATTTATATTTAGCTATAATAATTTCAGCTTTTAATCTATTACAAATATTATTATACGTAAATGCTTAAAATATGCAAATTCAGTTTGAAAATATGCAATAATAGCAGTGTTGTAACAGTTACAACATTTTCAGTATCAAGTTTTAGTAACAGTTTCTTACCAAAACTAGATACAGATACCAGTGGCGGACTAAACCCGTCGGGGGCCCGGGGCGGTAAAATAAAATGGGGCCTCTAGTCTGCTTATGAAATTGTTTTGTAAATATTAATGTTTTGTTATTTTAAATTTGTTAGTAGATCCTCTTAGCATATCCTTTGCAACACTCTTAATGTAATCAGGGTTATGAAAATTGATTTCAAGCTTTTTCCAGCGAACTTATAAGTATACTTACATTATTTAACTTGTTAATAATTTAAATTTAAAAAATCAAGGGGCCCACTCATGGCAGTCTTAGATTAACCATTATTAAATTTTAATGTAATTATAACCTTTTTCCTAATTCCTGATGGATTGCAGCTAGGGGCTCCCGAGACCAAAATATTTAAAATCTTTTTTAGTTTTGACATTATATTTTGTTTTTTTTTTATAGCATGTTATTCTTTAGAAACTTGAAATCTCCGGGGTATTTTTTTTTAATCAGTTTATATTTTATGGTAAAGCTGGGTCCTGAAATATTTATACCTATACTAGAGTTTTAAAGTGTCAAAAAAAAAAACGAAAAAATTGGGGAAAAAACAGGCCTCAAAAAAATGTCTTTTTTGGGAAAGTTTGATTTTTTTTTTTAAATAAACTGATCGAAAAAAGTTAAGGATATTGTGAATTCTCTGAGAAAAAAATAGTTTTCAAAAAAATTTGTATAACGTACATTTACTCTCATCTCTTTTAGAATAAAACACATTTGTTTAACTGAAAAAATATTTTAATTAGAATTTACAGGCAACTTTTCTCTTACAATGTAACAAAACAGATAACACTGTGCAACACAAAAAATGAACTGGGATCAAATCTGAAAAAATCGAATCTAGGTAACCCCCAAAACAAATCCTTTAAGGGGTTTTACCAGTTTAGCTCGAATAATGAAGATATACAGGGTGTTTCTTTTAACTTGAGACAGCTCAATATCTCGAGAAATAGGCATTTCACGGAAAAATGTCTTAAATAAAAGGTTAATGTGACTAAAGGGGACATTATTTGGTGCTACCGCTAGCCACCCCCTACCCCTCCTTAAGGGTGAAACGGGGGTAACTTTGGAAAGTCAAATCGAATGACCCGATTTTTTTCACAGAGTTTGGTAGTACATTTGGTAGTACATAAAAACATTTCGAACATTTGTTATAAATTGTTTTCAGAGCCGACTATTGTTGATTTAATGTTAATTTTTGTTTTTCAAACGTTTCAAATAATACATTTTACAAGGAAACCCCTTTTTCTTAACTCTGTGAAAAAAATCGGGTCATTCCATTTGACTTTCCAAAGTTACCCCCCGTTTCAACCTTAAGGAGGGGTAGGGGGTGGCTAGCGATAGCACCAAATAATGTCCCCTTTGGTCACATTAATCTTTTATTTAAGACATTTTTCCGTGAAATGCATATTTCTCGAGATATTGAGCTGTCTCAAGTTAAAAGAAACACCCTGTATATCTTCATTATTCGAGCTAAACTAGCAAAACCCCTTTAAAGATTAGTTTTGGGGTTTGCATAGATTCGGTTTTTCCACATTTCATCCCAGTTCAAATTGTAAGGTCAAAATTTGTCGCACAGTGTAATTATCAAAAAGAAAAAAATGATTAATAGCGTGTAATTCCACCTCTGTTGGCTATTACTGCTTCAACTCGGCGAGGCATGCTTAAAATTAAACGATCCAAGTCATTTTGATCCGTATTACTCTTTGAATAAAATAAAATTTTCCGGAAATTTTAAAACCCTAAATTTTAGATACCTAGTTTTTTGTTGGACTGAGAAAGACTACTTAAGTTTTGGGGGCCCTTCTGGAAAGGGGGCCCGGGGCGGACAGATACCTACATAACTATTTTATTGTACAGTATACTGTATACTATAGTATACAGATACTATACTGTATACTATAGTGTACAGGTAAAATTACCTTAACAATCTTGATCTTGATATTTTTAAATATTTATTATTTTTAACTTCTCTTTCATCCAAATTTCTAAAATAAAAATAAAAGGGAGTTTAAATAATAATAATAATAATAAAAGTCTTTATTTATTTTTTAAAGTTCTGAAATTACAAAATTTACATATCTGGGCGAAGTTCAGATAGATATATCTATCTGAACCTCGTATACAAAAAATTATCCCCTGCTCTATCACTTAACCCAAAGCTACTTAATAAAACTAATAACAAACAAAAAGATCGAATCGTACAGATATCATAAAGTAAAATAAAATATAATTAGATAAAATTAAACTAAATTAAATCAAATTAAATTAATTTAAATTAAATTAAATGCACACATTTTGGATTATAGAATACAAAATATGTATAAATCAGATAGAAGAGAAAAATAAAATAAAATATATTTGATAGCATATTGGGCTTAGGTGTGTCCGGTAAGGAGAAAGTTTTTGTAAGAGATTATAAATTTTCTAAGGTTTAAATTTTTTAATAAAAAATAGATTGTCACAGATTGCTTTACTCAACGGCAGAAGGGTTATTTAAAAATGTATGGTCACACTGTTTAGTAAAATTAAAAATTGTGTACCAGAAAGTGGATGAGGACGTGCTTTCCGTGTAACAATTAATGGCCAAGGCCAAGGCTGTAGCTCAAAGGGGGGTAAAACCCCCGAAATTTTAGAAAATAAAATTTAAGAACGTACTTTAGGAATTCTATAGGCCAAGATACTATCTCAGATTATTAATATAATTGTAGCAAAGAAAGTCAAATTGTATTGTTATTATTTTTTCTTGGATTTTAGAAAAAATCTGATATGTATTTTTTATTTAAAAAAAATGCAAGACCATACCAGAAAGGAAACTAGTAAATAGGAAGTTTTTTATTTTCATGCAAGAAATCTCATCCTGAATTGTTTTGCAATATTTATAAATCACCCTGTATTTAGGAAGTACCATTAAGGTGTAAAAAATCCCAGTAGGTATATTAAACAATCTAACAAGATTGTGTTAACAATTATCCTTATCAGAAGCAGCAGTTAGCTGTAAAACAATTGAAACCAGTCTCGCGACAAACTGTTAAGTAAAAGACCCTTATCTAATCTGGAATGCAGTGTTGTTTTTTGTGTAGGCTGTATCTATTATTTAATTAATATTATATAATTAAATATTTAAATCTTAACCGCACTTGTTTATATTTGTTTATTAAATAGGTATTATTTGTTCACCTAGTTAAACATTTTAGTCAAAATTAAAAATAAGAAAATTTAAAAATGATTTTATTTCGCCTTCATTTTCCCTCCTATTCTTATCATTTAACCCCAGACTATGGTTCCTACAGATACTATCATTTCTATAAGTCAATAGATCTTTTATTTGACAGTTGAACATCAATATTTTGTCTGCTGATTCTAACAACAGTGATTATCTGTTGTGAGATAAGGTTGGGTCAATAATAATTTTTCGAAAATTTACAGATAAGAATTAGTCTTCGCCATCTGTTGAAAAAGTAAATATTTCTGTTATAATTAACATCTAAGAATGATTTATGGTTAGATTTCCCATTAACAACATTGTTAATATAAATTAAAAAATAGGAATATTTACCATACGCAAATTGGAGTAGCAACATTGAAAAATATTGGGTTGCCTATCTAAGGTTTCAAATATTGCCATACAGTTCGTTTTTTTTTCGGGGTTTTCTATGCTAGCCACTAGGCCAAATATGTATTTCTTGGAAAAAGGAATACAAAAAATTTTGTCATGTACTGCATTCATCATCAGACAAAAAAACTTGGAGGTGCTATTTTTTAGGAAGTGCATTTTTTAATGGGTACAGGGCCCGAATTTTTGTGTGGGGGGGGGGCTGATTTAAGGTAATGGACTAAAAGTTAACAATAAATAGGTTGAGTTTTAAAAACGTATTTATTTTTAATACAATAAATTAACAATATTTTGTAAATATTTTTAAGTTATTAAACTATTTACAATTTTTCAATATTAGTTCAAAACATACAGATATTTATACCTTAAATCATAAATAATTATATGTAAATATTTTAAACCATGCATTTCAGGTAAGTGACCTACTCTCTTAAAATGAATTAGTCAAAAATATCATAATAAATTATAAGTCATATTTGACTAATTGTCATATATATATATATATATATATATATATATATATATATATAATAGCGAAAAAGCAGTCACTAATAATTAGTCAAATTCTACTGAATGAAATAGTCAAATTAGTAGATTTAAATTTTAAAAAAAGTTTTGACCCAGCCGGGGATTGAACTCAGGTCTGTCACTTGTCAAGCTGTTGTCATAACCAATGTGGATATCAGTCATTCTTATAAAAACCAATTTTATTTGTCAATAAATCTTGTTCATAATATTTTAAAATATTATTTGTGTTGCTGTTTTGAGCTAAACTTTTTGCATCTTTGTTTGTTTTTATGGGCAATTTAACCATGGAGCCTATTTGCATTTCCATCATCGACTTCAAAAAAATTCTATAGAAATAACACAGGGAAATGTTTTTTTTATTTTGTCTCCAGCATTCCATGTAGGAAGCATTAAATTATCGACAAAAAATTCCATTGAGTCAAGTTTATATTAATATTATTTCAGTAGTAAAGTACTAGTCCAGTCATCTAGGCATTTCACCTCGGAATCTAACGGAATAAGCTGAATTTTTGTACAAACCTTTATTTTAGCATTGCAAATGTTGTCTCAAAAGTCACATATGCCAACGTGTGAGCGGCCTTAGATATTCAAGGTCAAAGGTCGCAAAAATCAATTTTTTGAGAATATCCCCTTTTCTCTGCCTCCTATCGTATTTGCATTTATTATACAAGTTGTAGAGAATAAAATTCTCTACAATTTTTGTTTAAAACATTTTTTTATACGTCTAATCGTTTTTGAGATATAGGGCGCAGAGTGTGGAGCGCTCAGCCATACGTACCTTTAGCGCAAGGTAAATCATTAATTCCAATCTATTATACCGTTTTTTTTAATTAATTATTTATTAAATATTACTTAAATAATAATTTAATACCTTATATTTATTTTTATATATTTTTTTAAAACAAATAGTCATTAAATATTACTTACTTTTGACATACAAATAATTAAATAATGAAGTGAATCATTCTAAATATATTCTAATGTTATTCTAATTAATGATAAATGCATTTTAAGAAGAAAAGATATTAAATGAATATGTCTCTGGTCATCTCTTGGATCCAGATATTGCTTTTAAAATAACAGAAATACTATACTGCCCTACTATAGAGAAAGGCAGTAACTGCAAAAAAATGCAAAATGCGTTTTCTTGTGCTATGGTAAAGCTATGGACATTTTGTAACCGAATTCAACACAGAAATGCAGTCAAATATCTCATAAGTTATTATTAAATCAATTAAATACCTACTGCTTTTTTATAAAAATATCGTTTATGCTAATTTTCCACAAATTTCTTGTTTAGCAGTTACTGCCTTTCTCCATAGTAGGGCAGTATAGTGGGCTTGCTATTAATAAAAAGGTTAGGTATACCTATATTTAAAGCAAGTTGTGACCCTAGGTAAAGGTCTAGGGTTGTGACAGGTAATATTCGTAATATTTTAAAGGTTAACATGGCTGATTTGTATTTTATTTGTAATAAGTTACTTTCTGAAGGTGATTCTGTGACTTTTGTGCGTGGTATAAAGACTTTAAAAAAAGCAATTATTGAGAGAAATAAATATAAACTACCTAAATACTTTGACTTCTGTGAACGTTCATATTGAGTGTCGAAAATTGTACGCTATAGCGTACTAAAGTAAAATTGCAGCAGCAAAACGTCGCCTTGAAGAGACTGGACCTTCAACGTCATCAACTGTACCTTGTAAAAAAGGGAATGATGTGTTTGATTTTAAAATATTGTGCTTATTTTGTGGTGAAGTCGCAGATGAGGCAACAAAGGCAAAAAAATCTGCAAAGTTCAAACGCGTTATAAGTAAATTTTTGAAGATATGACAATTAATGTCAATGATAACGAGGAGAGTGATGATGAGAATGAGTCTGAAATTGCTGGCCAACCTGAAGAAGACGAGGATGAAGAAGATAAAGATTAATAATAATAATAATATTGATATAAATAAAAACATTTTTTCCTACTCCGATACAATTATCCTTCATTAAAATTAAATTAAAATATGAGATATATAATAATAATATTGATATAAATATGAAGATAAAATATATTTGATTTAAAAGAAATATAAGTATAAGGTATTAAATTTTTATTTTAGTAATATTTATTATATAATTTATTAAAAAAACGGTATAATAGATTGGGATTCACGATTTACGTTGCGCTAAAGGTACGTATGGCTGAGCGCTCCACACTCTGCGCCCTCTACCTCAAAAACGGTTCGACGTATAAAAAAATTTTGTATACAAAATGTATGGAGAATTTTATTCTCTACAACTTTTATAATAAATGCAAATACGATAGGAGGCAGAGAAAACGAGATATTCTTAAAAAACTGATTTTTGCGACCTTTGACCTTGAATATCTAAGGTCGCTCACACGTTGGCATATGTGACTTTTGAGACAACATTTGTAATGCTAAAATAAAGGTTTTCAGAAAAATTCAGCTTATTCCGTTAGATTCCGAGGTTGATCCCTTTTTTTGACTAAGATGACTGTACTATACTCCCAAAATGTAATTTTGTTAAACTTATACGTTTATAAGATCTAGAAACTAAACTTTTGCTGATAGATAAAAAAGTTAAATTGAAATTTTGTTATGCTTTTAATTCCCTATAAAATTGTCCTTTTTCCGTTCAATCAAGTTTGAATAATTATTTTTATTTCGATTAAAAAATGGGGTTACAAAATTAAAATATTGACATATGTCAATATATTTAATTCTTTTTTTGTTATGTATTAAAATAAGTTTAAATAAAAACCAATCTATTGAAAGCCTTGCAATCTACTATATATATAAAATTTAGCGGTCTATTTTCATAAATAAAAGTTATGGATTTTTTATGCAATGATACTAAGAAGATTATATAGAATATAATCTTCTTAAATGATACAATGCAAATAGTAAATTTGACGTTACTTAATTATTGTTCATTGTGTCATTTTTTAAATTAAAGTTAACTACGGTTTCGCGAAAGGATCGAACGGTCAAGAAATCGATTGAAACTTTTTTACCTTATTTCTACATCTAAATGCAATACTTTTTTCAAAAAAAACTTGGTTTTTATTTTTATTTTTTTCTTCACTGTGTTAATTTTTTTTTTAATAACTTTATTATTTCAAAATGTATCGATTTGAAATTTGGACAAAATGTAGATCTTACTAATGACAATTAATCCATCCATCCAATTTAGATTTTAACATACAGGGGGCGCTGGTGATAATTTAATTTAAAATTTAACAATTTTTAAAGGGTAAATAATCGAAGAAGCAACTTTGTTTTATAAATTTGGCCAGGATCAGTTTTGAATTAGCAGTAGCAGTATTCATAAAAACATAATAATAATTAAGTGTAGCATAAACACATAAATGACGATTAAAATACAGGGTGTTTCACGTACGTAGTCCGTTAGAAGTTTCTAGGGAATCGCGAAATACATCGATTTAAAATTTTAATAGCGTAAATTATTCGATTTAGACTTTTTCCTAAATTATTACAAAATAATACTTCCTGTTTTACCGGAAATGTTATTTTAAACAGGACACCTCATATATTTTTACATTTTTTAATTCTACATAATTTTCTGAGTAAAATTTCTATACCTACCATATCCCAGTGGCGGCTGGTGGATTTTATGTTACCCACACCAAATTCATAATAGTTTATAATGACATTAAATAAACAAGTTCGGCGCAATACTTGAGATAATTCAAATTAAAGTGGTGCAATTTATTATCTATAGATAGTATACTATAATTTATCGACAAATTTAAAATTTATTTTTACTTTGAAGTATATATTCTTTTTATTTTTACTTTGAAGTATATATTCTTTTTATCTAGTTTTACTTTTAACAACGACAAATTTAAAAAATCCAAATATTACAGGTTTTATACCATTTTAAATATTTTTTTATTTTAATAAAATAAATAATAAAAATTTAAAATCGAATAAAATTTGTAATATTTGGATTTTTTAAATTTGTCGTTGTTAAAAGTAAAACTAGATAAAAGAATATATACTTTGTATACAAAAACATGTAAGTATTATGCCCTTTAAAGGCCTAACTTAGAAATGATGTATCTCGTAGAAACATAATTTGCATGTAGAAGTTTATACCTACATATATCAAATAATAGTAAATTATCAGTACCTACTTTAACATGATATACTCAAAATTATACAACAACGTTGCTTCATCGACTTTTTAACCCTTATAAAATGGTAAAATTTTAAATTAAATTGTCCCCAGCGCCCCCTGTATGTTAAAATCTGAAAAAAAATACGTGGATTTATTGCCATTAATAAGGTCTACATTTTATCTTAATTTTAAAACGATACGTTTTTAAATAAAAATGTTATTACAAAATATCGAAATTTATCTATTTTTAACACAGTACAGTGACTTAAGGCCTGAAAACCACAGCTGTAAATGAATGAATTTTTTTGTAATGCACCATTTAGATGGAGAAACAAGGTTAAAAAAATATATTCAATTCTGGCATCACTTGCAAACAAATGTCCAAAATTTGTTCGATTTTTACGCGAAACCATAAAGTTAATTTTTTTTATCAAGACTGCGGCAACGTTGCAAATTTAAGGTTTTGGTTGGTAAATACAGTTGTCAAGTTGGTCGCATTGATTAAAACAAACTAAGCCAAAGATATTATCTTTGAACTAAGCTAGTTATAAATCCAATTGTGGTTATGTATAAATTATTGTAGGTTACATTGTGCAGTTGTAATATAATCTGTGGTTGTCAAGTTGAGTTGTCGAAATTCGTAGTTAAAAATGCAATTGATTTGGCTTTGGTGGTGCTTGGATGAGTAAAATCATATAAAAAGTAGTTAAATATAGGTTGTTTTACGGCCGAGAAGAGAAAATATTCCTAGCGGATAATAATCTTCGCTTTGAAAAGAATTTCTATAAAAGAAATTAAATTTTTTTGTGAACGAAAATGTTGTCCAATGGTGAATAGGTATTTTGTTAAAGCCAATAAGAATTATAATGTATACCCTGTCGAAAATGCCCCTTTAAGAACAATAGAAACCAATATAAATTTATGTTTTAATATATGGGTTTGAATCTGGTGTATTGGTATCAATTGGGAATAGAATTGACTTTAATTGGTTTGAATGGTTAATTCCTATTTAGCCTTTAAAACCGATTGGTATCATATAAGATAAAACTCGGTACCAATACACATATTGTCGAACCAAATTCCTTTATTTTTTCTCCCTACTTTTTGCATTTTATTTTCCCTCTTATTTTTAAGTAGGTATCTCAAAAATTTTTGATCTGCTTTGCTGAAAATAATGTGTGATGTAATATTTCTAAAACCAAATTCGTTACTTTTTTACTCTAAAAATGTCCATAAGGTGATGTACTTTTTCTTCCATTGTGGCATTTGGCATAATTTCATCAAAATGAAGTTTTGCCCTCAAAAGGGCTTTTAAATTCGAATTTGTTGCTATTATTTTTGGCATAATTATCTTTTTATTTATAATTGACAAGTAAATTATCAATAATAAATATTATTGTCAATTTGACAGTGTCAAAGTGTTTAATTAAATTCTTTAGCAGAAGTACCATTTTTAAATACTAAAAATACTAAGTCAAACTGGCATAAGTCACCAACCTAACAAAAAAAACACGAGTCCAGATAAAAAAAATGAACCTTATAAGGTTAACTATAGTTAATTTATACAAAATGTCCCTCTATTTTTTGACAGAATCTGGTCACTTCGCCGTTTTCCGTCAGTTTTTGTGTCAAACTGACGTCTGTGGGGTTTTTAAACAGTACCGCGGTAGCGTATTGAAACCTAAAAACAATTTTTCTACTTCTATTACAGAATTTGACCGTTCTAATATCACTTTATTTATGGAATGACATATATTCCGTAAAGTCTTACAGAATGAAATATTCTATCATCTGATGACAGAATGAACACTCGTGGCGACATCTCTGTTTTTAATATCTAACAAATTTAGACCGATCCAACCTCACTTTCTTCCAATCAAATGACTTTTCTATGGTATATTTTGGAAAGGTAGAAAAAGTATAGTCTGAAACACGTTTGGAATTGCATATTCCGCTCTCGTGAAACCGTCAAACTCGCCTTCGGCTCGTGTGACAAACTCTTCACTCGAGCGGAATATGCTGTATTCCAAACTTGTTACAGCATATACATACTATTCTTTGCCTGTTGCGCGTAAAATCTATAGAGCGGTATGAAAACATAAATAAAAATTGGTACTCGCCTTTTTTTTTGTTCGTTTTTTAAAACCGCAATGCATAATTTCCCGTAGTGTGTGGTAGTCGCGGAACGCCCCAGGTAGCACAACGTGACATTAAAAATTAGAAGTGACGAAAACGAGACAATATTTCGTTACGATTAAGGAAATTTTAATAAAAAGTAAATAAATTGCGTGACGCCAAATTCGTGACGAGGGGTCTATGAAAATACGTGACGAATTTTTTCATAAAGTCGTTAGTCACACGAAATAGTGATAATTTTACTTTAAATTTTGGTATAAAATTCTTGACGTGCAGCTCGTTACAAAAACGTTACAAAATATTTATACAAATCGTCACGAAAACATCACGTAAAGTCGTGACACCAATGCGCAGTCGCCAATAGTCATATGTTCTGTGCATCTCCAGTAGGATCTCCATTTTGAATGATTGGTAACGACCCAAGCCATTGGTTTCTGTAGGTTTTTCTATATTTCTGCAAAGTTTTTAATGGTAAACAAAAGGATAGTTTAAAACCGTAAGTACTTTTGCTTTTCTATATTTCAGTAGCTTAAGACAATTGTCTGCAATGCTAAACAACTCCACACTAATCTAAGAAATGTTTTGCTGTAGCAACAAAATATAAGTAACCACAACATTTTTAGTGTGTTAATATATCCTTAACAAATTTATTATTATAGCTTAAGTATTTTAAGTTGAATTTCTACTGAAAGAGGAAAAAATACATTTTTTTGTACGTGAAATAAAATTTTACAAAGCCATGGAGAAAACTACTTATTTCTTCTCATTTTGCAGGTCAATTAAAATTAAAAAATTGGTAACCAACATAACATACACTGTTTTACAGTCGACACTCTGGACACACTCCACACAACTGGAAAACTTTAGACTAAAAGACATATTGATGGCAAACACAATTGTCTTCGCCCAGATAGCACAAGAGGTACCCAGGACGTCCATTTTGGGTCCCACATAGGTCCGAACGTCCTAGACCTATATCGGAAGTTTTGGGTACGCCCAGTCTCTTACTTATTTGGGAAAATTATAGCGGATATACTGGGTACGTCCCAAGGACGTAATTGAAGCATTGTGTTTCCAAAGGGTCTAAGTGCCAAGTTGGTTAAATAATATATTATCATTTATTTAATTAAACTGTAGTTATATGATATCTTACAGTATTATCTTTTCTTACTTCTTACTGAATCATATTATTAACTTTTTAAGACGTCAACTTGGAGACGTCACATTTATGACATTTTATTGCGATTCTGTCTTCTCACCGCTTGTGTTTGATATAAGAAGCGGCGAAGTAGAATTTAGAGCGTGCTTCATACCAAACGGTCTTAGACCTAGGTAAACGGCTACTCGATACTGACGAGCTCCAAAAGCGGGAAACAGGCCGTCTATCGGTGCCGGTGAAGAGCACGCTTAAATTTAAACAAAAGTGAGACGAAGTAATCGCAATTCCTAAAATAAGCGAATACGAGCAAATTATTAAAATGATTTTAATAAAATCCATTTAACAAATTAATAAAATACGTCATATTGCTGTCTGGGCCTTTGGGAATACCACTCTTCAATTCTGTAAAGCTTGTCCTTTAGTCCCCAATAAAGCATTTCAGGATGGCCAGAGGATGTCCTACTTAGGACGTTCTGGGGACCGACGATTTGGTAACATCGGATGTCCCTGGAACGTCCTGGGGAAGGTTCAGGACCTGATTCGGACGTACTCGGAACTTACTAATGTCTGATACAAGATATACTCAGGACGTTTTTAGTACTTCTTTGTGCTATCTGGGCGGTTGTCTCGGGGGAAAGAAATATTACAAAGGATGACGTTGAAAAGCACATTATGCACATTAAGCATACATATGATAAGATGAAATCACAGGTTTGTACTTCAGCTGAACCCTAGTGTTATTTAAGTAAGTTTATTATAAATAAATGTTGCAGTTAAAGAAACTGCAGAAATAAAATAAAAATTTTATACTACATGAATTATTAATTGACTTCATTCATTTCATTTTTTAATTTATAAGAGAAATACTTGTTTATTTTGTTTTACTGTTTTAAAATTTTATATTAGGTATATTCTAATAAAATAGTGTTTTATTCTACAGGAGAATTATATTTTTGTGTACTGTTTTATCCTTAAAATAGAAAAATAATTTAATTTTTTTTCAAAGATATGAAATTTGAAAACTAATTGCAATTATTGCTGGTTTTCAAAAGTGGAGGTATTTTTATTGTATAAGAGTAATATTTTTTTATTTTGTTAGTGTTTTTCTATATATATATATATATATATATATATATATAATATATATTATAGTTTATTGTAGAATATGTTTTTATTGTTTTTCTAATAAAATATAATTCAGTTAAATGTTCTTTGCATTAACATTGCAAAACTAAACAATCCTAACAACAATATGTTATTATTTGGGGGTGTAATAATATTGTGTAGTGTAATGCAGTGCAGTACAGTATAGTGGGTTGTTCTGTGTATTGTGGAATTATTGCTTACCTTCAAAGTTTTGTAATTTGATTTCCCACCTGATGATGAGGTTAAAATCAAATTACAAAACTTTGAAGGTAAGCAATAATTCCACAATACACAAAACAACCCACTATACCGTACTGCACTGCATTACACTACACAATATTATTACACCCCCAAATAATGCAACTATACGCCACAATTACGTGACCAGTTCAGTTCACTATTCGGTAACGAAGCGTCGTGACGAAACCGTGACAAATCATCGTGAAGAATCCGTGGCGTATTCTTAACTACATCGTGAAGATTTTTATTCATAATAATGTAACGTATTCGTCACAAAAACTATGCTTAAATTTAGCGCGGTTTGGCAACTGTTTTTAATTAAATACGTTACGATTTTTAAATAACGTCCAAGTCATGACTTGCACGTGCACGACTGACTGAAAACGTCTCGTTTACGTCAAGATTTCGTTACGTTGTGCTACCTGGGGTTGCGCATTGTACAATACTTTTTCGAAGTAAAAACGAGTCTTGTTCATCAGGAAATATGTACTTTTTTCCACATAAAGTCCATTTTTATTCCTCTACCAGAAATTTTCACCTAAACCGTTTTCATACATTTTAACTAATGATTTCTCAATAAGAAGGGATATTGAAAACATTTATAAGGATTTTGAAGGGGTTATGGATACAAAAATACTATAATATAACCTCAATTAGTAATTTTAAGATCAAATTTTTGATTGAACATGTCAACAAAATTGTTTTGATTTTAAAATGGTGTAGACCTGCAGAATGAAAACGTACAATAAAACCTACACACAAAATTTCTCAACAGATGGGGTTGTGGCCCAAATGTTTTGTCAGATCTAAAGGAGAGCCCAAATATTAAAAGTACTCAAGTATAAAAGTATTTTTAATTTTAAATAAATTAAGAATTATCTAATTTTAATACTTTATGGTGAATCTCACGAAATGTCCCCCGATGGTGTTACCTAGTGATATTTAATAAAACTAAATGAGTTTGACCTACACTTTTATTGATTTTTGATCTTTCATAATTAAGTAGATATTACAGCTTAGCTTCTAGATTTTGCTTTAAATGTTATGCTTGAATCATTTTAAATAAGCAAAAACCTCTGTTTACGACATTATAGATGCATGTGATTCCTGAAGGTCAGTTAGAATTTATATGCAGATGAGAGTGTTGCTGTTTTATAATTCAAAAGTTTAAGATCATTAATGTGCTAGTTAAAAACTTATCCACCGTGAAGTGTAATATCTCAGTAAGTAGATTTTTTTATAAATATTTTTGTATACATACACATGTACATATACATGTACAATTTTATAAAAAAAAAACGAAATCCTAACCTCCGTGAAGCTCTAATATTCACCCATTTAGAAACTTTTTGCTTGATACCACAATTTTTTTATTGAAAGGTTGAAAAAATATTATTTAAAAAACGCAAGGAAATAAAACTAAATAAAAACAAATAAAAGTAGCATTTTTCTTTATTTCGCCTATAAGGCATAACACAGTAAAAAACTACAAGTAATCTAACCGACTTGTACATTAATAAATATATTACATTAAAATATTCTAGAATGAATAGTATAATTAGAACAATTTACAAAATTTTATTTATAATATAAATAAGGTATTCGAAATAAAAGATGATGAAAATGTTCATTCTTATATTAATATACTTATATCTGTACAAATATATCTGATCAATAAAATATATCATTAAAAGGTAAACCTTATAAATAAAAAACTATTATAATCTTTTCAAGGAGTTCACTCCTAACGAACCAGCTTTCATTTTTCTTGTTGGTTGTACCGACA
This sequence comes from Brassicogethes aeneus, assembly GCA_921294245.1. Taxonomy (NCBI): domain Eukaryota; kingdom Metazoa; phylum Arthropoda; class Insecta; order Coleoptera; family Nitidulidae; genus Brassicogethes; species Brassicogethes aeneus. The sequence continues at coordinate 345,200 of OV121136.1, forward strand.
TGGGCGCCACTGGCGGAGATTCATCCTCATTTTCTGTATTCCCTAATTCCTGAAATCAAAAAAAATTTATGAATTCAATTATTAATTAAAGTATTAATAACATATATCTTTAATTTAAACTTATTTTTATTGTTTTCCATTACAATATGGGCTTTTAAATTATAAATTGTTTTAAGGTGAAAGGGTAGCAAGAAACTTGTAAAATATGTGTGTAAAACTTCAATATTTCGGTGGTTATGGCGATTTTTTAAATATAAGAAGTCAGTGAATATTTAATTACAAATACACTGAAAAAAAAGATTTCTTATATTTAGAACACCTATCATCTTAAAAATATTTATATAATTGAAGTCAACTTGCTTTAAAATAAGATATATAGGTATTTCAACTAAAAATATTTAACTTCTTTAAAAAAGAATTTTGTAGTTTTGGAAATATTCTAATATTGTTTCAATCCAAATATTAAATATTCTTGAAGGAAATCTTAGTTGGTTTCTTGGTACAATTGTTAATATTTTTTTATATCAAGAATAAGATATTCTTATTTTTTTGTTCATTTTTTTTTTATTAAGAATTAGATATTCTTAATTTTTGTATTCGTTTTAATAAACAGTATTTTCTTTTGCCAAGAATACATATTTTTGAAATCGTGTAGGAGTGGAGATGCCGACACGTTCCTCTGAAATTTTATGCCTAATCATGCAGTATTTCTTTCTCGTTGTGAGGGAGAGGGCGTATTTCATTAAAAAATTATTAGAAGAGTGGTCAGCATCGAAGGAAATTATAAAAAAAAATTGAAGGTAAGTAAGTAGTTATTGATATACCACTCTTTTTTAAATTTAGCGTCGCATTTACGTGTAGGTAGGTAGGTTTATTGTTTAAATATTTACTAATATACATTAAGGATGCCTTAAAATTATTTTATTCATAAATAAATAGGCTTTTCAGTAATAACCAAAATATATTATGTGTTTAACAATCTGATTTGTATGGCTCTATAATTTTAAGTTAATAAACTTTATTTATTTTATGACATTTAAAAAAAAATTGTTTTAGAAGTAATTTTGTTACACACTTTGGGGTATAACATTAATTTTGATTCATATAGGGTGGAGTTCATTGGCAATAGCTCTAAATTATTTTATAAAATTGGTAATTGTTTTTTTACTATGCCTAAAATATTACAAATTATTTAAAATGAAAAATATGTCGATAATAATAATTAAGTTCCCTACGTTAATTTATAATAATGTATACATTTTAGATTTTTCTTGTATTAAAAACAAAGTAAATGTGTTTGTTCAACGTTTGGTTTTTTATTTTCTAACCTACATTTTTTTGCTTACTGCACCACCTAGAAACGATACAACGTATACTTTGGCCCTTCAGTAAGTTTGGCTCAATTTTGAATAATCCGTAAGTATTTAAATATAAAGTTTCGTTTAAGATTAGACAGGATTTTTAAAATTACTCCAGTCCCCTTCAAGTGTTTAGACGTATTTTTATTTTAAATTTTATTTCTTTTGCAGTAATATTCCTAATTGCTTTTATTATTAAAATAAATAATATTTAGTTAATATCAGTATGTAAAATTTTATTGATTTTAAATACAAAATGATAGATTTTTTGTAACATTGCTAAAAGTAGCTTAAAATTAAGATATATACATTTTATTTTTACCAATACTTCTTGCATTGTTTTAAAATAAATATTATTTTGTAATCAATGAAATAAAATTTTAAAACTTGAATCAATTAATTAAAAAAATATTGGGTTACAGAAAACATCTTGATTTAAGAAAATTATTGCCTTATTTTAATATCACATGTTTTTGTTTTAAGAAAATTTATTCTTGAATAAAGTAAGTATCTTTTTTATTTAAGAATACCACTAATTTATTTTTAAAAGAACATATTCTTGCTTTAAAACAATCAATTATTTGGTTAAAGAAAATACATATTCTCTTCGTTATACATATATGAGACAAAGATTGTTTTGAATCAAATAAATTTATTTGATACAAGAATATTTTTTTTCAGTGTATTTCTCGTATTACAATACAGTCCTTGATAAACATCAATAGTTTATTAATATTTTATGAATCATGCTTGAATAAAAACCAATAATGCAAATATAATACCAATATAAATCAATATAATTTATAAAAATAGTTAATGTGAATAAAATAAGCATAGCAAAAAAACACAAGCATTAATATAAAACTATACTTACCCTTTTGTGATATACAATAAAATATACATATTTACAATATTAAAGTAAATATTTAGGATATGTTTAAGGTGAGATGAAAAATGTGCAAATTGAATTTCGTGAAATTGGATTTTTGAAAATAAAACAATATATTGCAGCTTAGTTTTGGTTTATTTTAATCTATGCTACAGCATGCAACATTTTTTAATTAATTTTGAAATTTTATCACATAAGTAATCAAATAAAATGTATAAATATTTAATATAATCAACTGTAAATATATATATAGAATAATTATTTATGTAAAAGTTAATACTTTATTGCAAAAAGCGTTAGAAGCAAAACAAAATAATAGCAAGTTATAAAAGATTTAAAGCGTTCATCAAATAGTACATTTTAGATTCACGTGGCATCTGAAAATATAGTAAAAATATTTATATAACTTGTTCCAATGTATGAATAAAGTTCTTCTTTAAAAATTAAAAAAAAATCAACAGAGATGGGCTATATTTTTTCTGTTCAGGTCAGCCAAAGAATTTTTCGCGTAATAGCCATTTTTTGTTTTTTTAATGAAATTTAAAAAATTGCTTGGTTTTGTTATCATTCAAATTGAATTATCAACACCATACACGAGATATGAACGTTGTTCAATTATCAATTCTTGTCCTAAACACAAAAAAAGATATCCCATCACATACAGTGGTAGGTTTTAAATATTTTATATTGTAGGCATTTTTGGGATAATAGTCTAGTGTACTTTGATGGGACATCAGAAATAAATAAAATATGTTTTGTGATTAAATATATTGAAGGGGAAGCAGGGTTGTGCAAAAAAAAATTATCAGGATAATTTATTGAAAAATAGAGGTAGTTTGTCAAAAAAAATGTGGTCAAATTGTACTTTCTTTCTTAGTAAATTTCATATACCTACAGTGTGTTCCATCTAAAAAGAACCACCTTAAATAACTCAGCTGCTGTATAAATTATAATTTAAACAGCAGCTGAGTTATTTAAGGTATTTCGTTTTAGATGGAACACACTGTAGGTATATGAAATTTACTAATAATTATTGGCAAAAGCCAAGACATGACGATTTAAGTTTGAAGGGGGAGATTTTTTTTAAATTAGTTTGCGATTGCGCACATTAACCAACTGTAATTTTTTTCCCTTTTTTTTGTAATAAAATTGGTTAGGATAAGGTGCTTTTTATTTTCAATTTCTATTTTTAAAGTAAAATACTGTTTCTCGTAATAACATATGAGATTGGTTACATACATACAGTGTGAGCCATTTGTTTGCGACTCACCCCTGTAAAATCTTTATTAATTGTGCGATTTTAACCGGATTTGTTTTAAAGTGTAGATCTTGATAAACTGTATTTTTGGAGCAAAAACGCCATATTTTTACAAGGCCTACTATGTTAGTTTTTAAGAGTATATCATATTTTTTTAAACAAAATCTAAGCACGGCACTAGATTCAGCACCCCTCTCACTAAATTTTAATGAAAAAAATGAACAACAATAACTACAAAAATTTATTCTGTCAAGTTATTTATAAACAAAATATTGAAATAAAATTAAACTAAAAGTCACATTACTATTACTAAGCTTTATTTTATTTCAATGGTTTCTTGGTACAATTGTTAATATTTTTTTATATCAAGAATTAGATATTCTTAAATTTTTTGATTCGTTTTAATAAACAGTATTTTCTTTTGCCAAGAATACATATTTTTGAAATCGTGTAGGAGTGGAGATGCCGACACGTTCCTCTGAAATTTTATGCCTATTCATGCAGCGTTTCTTTCTCTTTGTAAGGGAGAGGGCGTATTTCATTAAAAAATTATTAGAAGAGTGGTCAGCATCGAAGTAAATTATTAAAGAAAATTGAAGGTAAGTAAGTTGTTATTGATATACCACCCTTTTTTAAATTTAGCGTCGCATTTACGCGTAGGTAGGTAGGTTGTTTAAATATTTACTAATATGCATTAAGGATACCTTAAAATTATTTTATTCTTGATTCTTGATTCATATAGAGTGGAGTTCATTGGCAATAGCCCTAAATTAAACAAAAAAATTTATTCTGTCAAGTTATTCATGAAAAAAATATTGAAATAAAATTAAACTAATAGTAACATGGTACTATTACTATAAGTTTAGTTTTATTTCAATGTTTTTTCATGGATTACTTGACAGAATAAATGTTTGTAGTTATTATTGTGCATTTTTCTACTTAAAATTGTTTAATAAAATTAAGGGTCCACTGCCGTTCTTAGATTTTGTTAAAAAAAAACTTAAAAATTGAATCTTAAAAACTGGCATAGTAGGCTTTGTATTTAGTACAAATATGGCGTTTTTTGCTCCAAAAATACAGTTTAGAAAGATCTACACTTTAAAACAAATCCGGTTAAAATCCCACAATAAATAAAGATTTGTAGATATGTAGATTTGTAGATATGAATATATAAAAAATGTAGGCGTGATTTTAAAAAAGTGGACTTAATAGGTACAGTTTGGCTCTGGGTTAAATATTCTAGTTTCGTTTTTTCTCAATTTTTTTTGATTTAATAGTAAATAAAAAATAGTTATATATAACTATTTTTTATTTACTATTAAATCAAAAAAAATTGAGAAAAAACGAAACTAGAATATTTAACCCAGAGCCAAACTGTACCTATTAAGTCCACTTTTTTAAAATCACGCCTACATTTTTTCGCTCTTTCCAATGATAAATAGGATTCAGTCCTGTCTGACTTAGTTTTTGATATATCAAAGAACTAATAAAGCCCGCATTTAATTTTGTTTACCATTGGAAATAGCGGAAAAATGTGTAATGTGATTTTAAAATTGTGGACTTAATACAGTTTGGCTCTGGGTTACAGAAATATGTATTGATGTAGACAGTTTTATTAAGGATAAGGCAAAATCCAACTATATTTTATTTGACAAACTACCTTTATTTTTTAAAAAACTATTGACTGGATAAATTATGATGTTAAATGTGGCTACATGGTGTTTCTTTTAACTTGAATGTGATCTGACCGAGTCAAATCAATCCTGGATTCGGATTCAGCGACCCAACCCAAAAAACGTATATGAATGTTTGTATAATCTCGTGGACAATACTTTTTTATTTCTTGTGCTTATGTGTAATTATTATTATTATTATTAATATTATTATTATTAACTTTTATAGAGTAATGATTTTTTTAAATTTAGTTTTTTAATAATGTACTAAAAATTATTTTGTAGATATACAGGGTGAGTCATTTAACTTGAAACTGAAATATCTCATTTTACGAAAAAATGTTTAAAATAAAAATTAAATGATTCGAGGAGGGAAATCAATCAGTACTAAAATTGGTCCTCATACTCTCCTCATTATAGGGGGAACAGGGGGCAACTTTAAAATTTTCAATGGAACACCCTATTTTTTATTGCAGATTCGTATCATTCGACTAAAAATAGGTAGATTTTGTCTAAAACATTTTTTCATATTTTTGATAGATGGCGCTGTAATAAAAAAAAATCAATTTTGTTCGATTTTTCTTCTTATACGATTCTGCAATAATTTTTCTATAAAAATATCACTTTAATGTTAATAATTATCTTATTAAATTAAATCTGATTTTTTTAAGTACCCACGATTTTTTAACTAATATTTAAGTTTCCTTTGGTTTAAGTTTTATACATTATTTCATTTGGTGATAATTATCAATTGCGCACCATGGTCACTTTTTACCTGCCAGCATTACATCCTTTAATTTAAAGGATTATTGTACTATTTTTAATAAAACTACCTCATTTAAGGTAAAAAAAAACATTATTTTGTCAATTAATTAATTTAATCCTAATTGAGGTATAAACAAATGGTATTTAGTTATAAATAATAAATAAAAAAAATAAACTATTTATACATAGTTTAACATTATTTAATAAATTCAGTTCGAAGATTAATTTGCAAACAAAAGACCTCATTTCGTTAAGTAGTTATTCATAATGGATTTTTTAACAGTGGAAGAAAAAATAGAAATGATTTTGAGTTTGCTCAGCGTTTTCCGGAAAAAATTCGATCACATAGGTACTTCATTTCACCGTACAGTCAAGCAGTTTACTACAAACGGGAGTGTTCAACCGAAAAAAAGAGTTCGTCGAGTAACAGTCACAGGTGTAAATAATGAAATTAATGTATTAGCATTTGGAATATCCCAGAGCATTGTTAGCAGAATATTAAAACAAAATAAATTAAATTAAAATTTAAAAAAAATAATAATAAATTTAAAAAATAAAACCAAGTATTTTATTCAAAAATTATTGGAGAATCGTATAGAGAAAAATTGATTTTTTTTCATTACAGCGCCATCTATTACAAATAGGAAAGAATGTTTTAGACAAAATCTACCTATTTTTAGTTATGAGGAGAGTATGAGGACCAATTTTAGTAGTGATTGAATTCCCCCTCGAATCATTTAATTTTTATTTTAAACATTTTTTTGTAAAATGCATCCTAACTGATAAATTTCAAAGTTTCAAGTTAAATGAATCACCCTGTATAATAACTAAACGTTGTTAATCAGGTCATTGCAACTGCCAAAATAAACAAAAAACAGGACAAACCAAACAAATACCTAAATCACCAACACCATACAAAAACCACTCCAAAAAAAAAATGAAAACATTGAATAAGCACTTACGTTTATGTTAGTGTAGCTTTGCAGCTTCATCTGGGCGAGCTGCGAGGCCGGCGTCAGGTTGGTGGAGCTGCCGAATGGCGACATCATCGAAGAAACGGCGCGCTTCAGCTTCGACGGCGTCTTGTTGAAGGAGAAGGCGCGACCGACTTTCAGGCGCGTGCGCGTTGCAAAAGCTCTCGCTTTCGATAACGTGCCGTTCGAGATGTCGGTGTCGATGTCGAGCTGACTAGGTTCCAGATACGCGAGGAACTTGTCCTGAAAAACACGATGGCCGATCAGAGATTTTAGCCAGTGTTACTATCAGAGCGGGGAAAGTCACTTCTGAAAAGTATCTAGTTACTTTTCTAACATACTTTAAACAAAATAACTTAGTTACCTCTGGTAACTACAAACTTTGAGTAAAAAGTATCTTAGTTACAAGATACTTTAAAAAGTATCTAAGATACTATCCGAAAATTTTTAAGATACTATATGAAAGTATCTAAGATACTTTTGAGTAACTAAGATGCTTTTAAGTAACTAAGATACTTTTGAGTCACTAAGTTACTTTTAAGTGTGAATAAAAACTATAAAATTATGAAAATTCAACAAGTTGTAGGTTATTCAATTACTTTGAATCATTCTGGAATTCCACCAATTTTCTCTAAGAAAGTATCTAAGTTACACTGAAAAGTATCTAAGTTGCATTAAAAAGTATCTTAGTTACTTTAAAAAGTATCATAGTTAATTTAAAGTATCTAAGTTACTTGAATGTATCATGTTACAAGATACTTTCTGTCCAATATAAAAAGTATCTTAGATAAAGTATCTAAGTTACTTCTAAGTATCTTTTTTTTAAGATACTCCCAGCTGTGGTTACTATACAGGGTATCCCGAAAATTGCAAACTAACGCTATATTGCCCTGCTAAGCAAAAAGGCCGTACCTACAATATTAAGTAATAAATAACAAAAGTCGGTTTTTATTGTTACCTATTGTTTTTAATATAAAAAAATTACTCTTATCCTAATACTTTCAATATTTTATATGCTGCCTTTTGGCTTAGTATTTTTAAGACAAGCTTTTTAAAGAATTAAGCATTTAATTTTGAATAACTTAATTAAGTGAAATTTTCCACAACTAAAAATAGTACAAAAGTGCTCTTACTTCCTAAGAAGTCCCAGAAGCCAATTGAATGGCTTGTGCGGGTTAGGGGTAGGAACGGACCGCGGGCTTAAAGGACTAATATACAATAGGACAAACACAAATAAACTGTTGCTGTTTTGTATACTTGTCTAACAGTATGTTTTTAAATTTTTCTCTTATTATAATAATATTATAATAATTATTGACCGTCCACTTGACAAACTTGTCCAAAAGTATTTTTAAAACTTATTTGCTTAGTGTTGACCGCGTATTATCTGGTTCACGGTATGTTTCTATGACAATTAGTGATTTAAATACACATTGACAAGTTGTGACTTTGTGCGTTTTAGTCACAGTAAAAAAAAGAGGTTTGCAAACAATAAAAACAATAAATAAACCAACAAGCTATCTAATGTGAAATAAAAATTACAAAGGGCTTTTCCATTTCAAAACGACCGGTACTAGCAGGTCATGATTTTCTTCTTCTATGAAACTTAAATATGTTGTTTTTTGGTCGAAATAATTAGACACGCATTTTTTTTGGCGAAAAAAAAATCTTTTTGTTGATTTTGGCGATTTATTTTTTGTGGTAAAAATAGATTTTTTCAGTTGACCAAAAAGCTTTTTTGAAATACGTATAACGATTATACCACAATGAACTTTAAATTACAATCTTATTTGTTTGCTATTACACATAAAATTTACTTTCAAAATCAAATTTTAAATACGCGATCGTATATAATTTGAAAAAAAAATCATGTCTTCTTAATGAAAAGTTTTGGCTAACAGTCTTAGCCTTAGCCAAAATGCAGTTTGGACTGTCTACTTTTTGATAACTAAAAAATTAACTTTTTGAAAAATTAAATTTTGAAAAAATTCTGTACACAATGAATTTAAAATTTTTGTTACTTTTAATGGAAAGTGTACAAGCACTTTGCAAGTTTAATTGTCAAATCAGTCAATTTTTGAACAAGTTATACGCATTTAAAAAAAGGCTTTTCGCCAAAAATCAATTGAAACAATTTTTTTTCGCCAAAAAAAAATATGCGTCTTATTATTTCGACCAGAAACAACATATTTAAGTTTCATAGAAAAAGAAAATCATGACTTGCGCGTACCGGTCGTTTTGAAATGGAAAAAGCCAAAGGAATAATTAGGTGTAATTTAGTAAAAATCGCACAATGCTTGTCTGGTTACATTCGAAATATTTTCGCTTCTTATCATATTTTTCGTGTATTTATAAAGCTACGACACAATAAGAAACTTTTTATTGCTTTGAAAACAAAAAGTCTCTGGGATTCCACAAGCATTTCAAGCTTGTTAATTTCAAATAATATGTTGTTACTCCACTTAAGACCAAACGAAACAAATTAAATAAAAATAGCAACATACCTACTGTCTCCAATGCCGCAATAAAAAGATTAAAATTAACTTTTTCCTTTGAGGTTTACCTCTGAACAGAAAAAACAAACATAAAGCATCTTTTCATTTTGTGCCTGAATGGGGTTTAAGTCACATAAAAATGCCACCAAAAACTGATTGCAGTTTCTTGTTCGGGACTATTTGGTAATTTAAAAATGATATTTACCAAAATCCTAACTGCTCCTCTTTTCGAAATTTTTTGAAAATACATGATTTTTTTCAATTTTTGTTTATCTTAAAGTCTATCTTTGACAGAGTACACATTTATACACATAAATTTATAATATTGGAGTATATTGTTATCGCTTCTTTTAATAAAGGAAAAGCGTAAATTCATGATTTTGGCATAACACGCAAAAAAGATATACCCAACCATGTTTTTTTTAGATATTTTTATGTTTATCAGGCTACAAAATGGGATTCTTATTAACCCTTTGTAGGGAAAATTGATTTTGAATAAAATTACATTTTTTGGAGATAAATCTTTTTTGTGCATTATGCTTTTTACTACCTATATATAAAAGTGATTTTTGGCTAACCCTGTATAAATCTAATGATGTGCTCAGCATGAAAACAGCATTCTATATATTTACGGAGGATAGAATCAATTTTTGGAACACCCACATAAATGGTTATAAAAAATATTTCTTTTAATTTTTAATAATATTTTATACTTGATTCGATTGCTTTGGATGTGTTTAATTTACTTAGTGAAGTGATATTTTTAGTATGCTTTTACCACCTCAGATATTTGAAAACAAATAGGTTAAGCTAGAAAAAGTATCAGTTACGGAGGATAGGTTTTAGTAATAAAGGGTGATCCAATTAGTGCTTTAGGATTTTAAAGTGAAATTTATTTATATTTGACAGTTTTGTAGGTTAGGTTATTACAAAACAACATGAAACATTTAACACCAGAACAACGTTTCGAGATTATTAAAATTTATTATCAAAACCAAAGCTCTGTAAAGGCAACTTGGCGCGGATTACGTGCACGATATGGTCCACATCAACGACCAAGTGAACAAGCAATTCGTAATGTTGTGAAGAAATTTGAAAATGAGTTTGCATTGTTGAATAATCCAAAAACAAATCGTGTCAGAAATGTGAGAAATGCAGACAATGTTCAAAATAATCCAAATTTGTCTGTTAGACATCGTTCTCAGCAATTGGACCTTACATATGGATCAACCTGGAGGATTTTACGGAAGGATTTAGGTTTGCATCCATACAAAATTCAATTGGTTGAAGAACTAAAGCCGTAGCGTAATTTCGCTGCTTGGGCGATCGAACATTTGACTGAAGATCCGTCATCAGCGATGAGGCTCATTTTTTTTTTAAACGGCTACGTTAATAAGCAGCACTGCAGAATTTGGGGTGAGGAGAATCCTCATGCATATGAAGAAACGCCGTTGCATCCAGAAAAGGTTACAGTGTGGTGTGCCATCCATGCGCGTGGAATCATTGGGCCTTATTTCTTCGAGAACGCCCAAGGAGAGCGTGTTACGGTAAACGGAGTTCGTTATCGGGCAATGTTGAACGACTATTTCTTGCCAATTGTTAACGAAAACCAACTGGAACAATGGGGTAGTTAAATTTTTTCTGACCTATACTTTTTATGGTTTTATTCAAGGCGTTTTGTAATTTTAAACATCTTTGTGAAATCGGAATTTCAATTAAGTTTACCGTTTTCGAGATATTTACAAAAAAGTCTCCTAATTACGTCACTAGGCTATTGACAACGTTGCCAGCTTATTCTATGGTGTTTAGTTTAAGATTCTCACGATAGATGGCGCCACGTTATAATATTTTAGTTTTAAAACTACTTGATCTAAAATTTTAGTTGAGAAGAAGAAGAAGAATTGATTTTTTGACGTTTCTTTTTTTCGGGTTGTTTTTTTTAAATTTAGATTATTGAAAATCAATGTTATTGTTATGTTATTTGTAATTGATATTAGATAAGTGATTTATTAATAACGGACTCCAAAGCAGAGGAATCTTGTGGAATGGTTGGTTACATTGAACATTGGAGCTTTTAAACAAATAAAGTAAGCACCTATAATTATAATCATATTTTGTCGTAAATGCATTTCATTAGTATAATGCCTAGTTCTTTATATTCTTTTAGATATATCTTGGACTCTAAAATATCAAACAGTAATATGATACCTCGTTATAAGTAAGATAGGTAGTTAATGAATTTGGTGACCATCTTTCACTCAACTGACAGTGACAGTATTTGTACATAACCTCTTCGGGTATTTTCTGACATAACCGAATGAAATCATTAACAAGACAACTTGACAACAGGGTAATTTTCAACCAATAGAAATCTTAGAATGTTGGTCACATGGTGAGGTTTGTGACGTCATAAAAATGTATATTTTTTGTAAATATCTCGAAAACGGTAAACTCAATTGAAATTCTGATTTCACAGAAATGTTTAATATTACAAAACCCCTTGAATAAAACCATAAAAAGTATAGGTCAGAAAAAATTTAACTACCTCATTGTGGTTCCAACAGGACGGCGCTACGAGCCACACCGCCAACGAAACCATGGAGTTATTGGTGAAAAAGGTATTTCAAGAAATGGCCCTGTAATTTATCCAGCAAGATAATTGATGATGATTTCTTCCTGTGAGGTTATGTGAAGTCGAACGCTAACAATCCAAGAACAATTGAGGATTTAAAAACCAACATCAGAAATGTTATTTGTGAGATACCGTGCGCTATTGTCAACAAAGTCATTTGACCGATATTATTTTTAAAACATAATTAGTTAGTCTTTCAAATAAAAACAAAATACTTTGGCCTTGCAACAATGTTTGTGTTTTATTTTGTTTTAAAATCCTAAAGCACTAATTGGATCAAATTGGGGGGTAACACATTTCGTGAGATTCACCCAGCTAGGATTTTGGTAAATATCATTTTTAAGTCACCAAAGGGCCCCGAACAAGAAACTGCAATGTGACTTAAACTCCGTGAACAACTAGCATTGGAAGTTGGTGGAACATTTTAGGAAACATGCAAATGTTATTTTGTTTGTTATAATGTTTAGTACTTACAGCATCGGCCGTGCAGGAATTATTCGCCATCTGCCTCGACAACGTCCTCAGAAACTCCCCCTTCTCCAAGGTTTTCGGCGCGTCCCTCCCCTCCGGCTCGTCGTTGGCGACCACCTGGAACGAGTATAGGCGCTCCTTGATCTCGTCGTTGTGCCGGCAAACGAGACTGAACACGTTCACGCACTCGTCCGACTCTGCGACGTCGATGACGCGCTTGATCGCGTTCAACGTCATCAGCTTGACGTGCTTGTACTTGCTCTGCGCGCCGCCGCCCCCTACGCCCGGGCTCTTCAAGCTGTTGAACGCTTTCGATTTCTTCTTGCACACCTCGAGGCGATCGGAAAAGAGGAACAACACCAGGTTGGAGCCTTTGCTCGACAGGCCCTCCGAAGAGTTCAGCTGCGTCACGTCCGTTTTCGCGATGAAATGCCGGTGAGACGACACGATTTCCGGCTGAAATTTAATTTATAAGCTCACATTGTATGGTGACATTTTTCCTTTTCTTACAGGGCAGTTGTCGATTTCGTTGAATATCGTGAAAATCTTCACCTGACATTCGGCTTTTCTCTTGTCCTCGTTTATGTTGGTCATCACTTCTCTTATCATTGTCATTGCTAGCTCCAACGACGCGTAGTCAGGATTTGTTTTCGGAGTGTGTTTTAAAATGTCTGAAACAAGACAAATCTCATGTGCCCGAAAATGCTATTTAAAAGGTTACAATACTATGAAAGGTTATAATACTATGATAGTTTTACTCCAGCTTAGTTTAACTAATTCTAGGCCGCTGATTTCAAAAATGTCATTAGTTTTCTCTAGGACGACTAGGATTTAAAATAATTTCGTAATTAAATGTTCTGCTTAATCAAAACAAAATGTAAGTTTTTTGTTGGTATTTTAATTATTTGTTAAATTATTTTCACTTAAATTTATCTTGAATGTACTAAAGTAATTAGCATACAGCAAATAGATCATATTTATCTTAACAATATGACATTTTAAATACTTAAACTAAAATTTTAATGTATTTTATGTAAAAAAACAACATTATTTGACATTTTTTGTCGTTTATTTTAATTATTGAATTTAAAGGGCAACAAAGTAAACAAGTTTCGGTATTTTTTATCCAAACTAAGCCCACAAAATTTAATGCATTGCATAATTTTGCTTTTTTCTACCTTAAATTTATTAAATCGTATCAGATATCGAATTGATTATAGTATTATTGTGCTTAATCCTCAGCATCGTCGTACATCTTTTGCTGCAAATTCCAGCAAATGTCTCCTAGCAATGAATCCAACTTCTTTCCGCTATACCCATAGATATCTACCAATGCACTAGATTTGCAGTTACTTGGTGAAATCGTTCTCCATGTTCATCAGTTCGACAAATTTATCAGAATCAAAAAAAGAAAATGTATTTTAAATGACATAGGTATTAACGCTAATTCTTTACAAAACGGAGAGCATTTTTTCAATGAATTGGCGCCAATTTTAGGCCCGATATGAACCAAGAACATTTTCAATGACAGCTTTAACACTGCCATATGCGACAAGCTTATCAACATTTTTGAATGCTTGATCTTTCATTAAACGTCGTATATCAGGTCCATTTAATATTCCTGCAAAATTAAAGTAGTATTTATATCTCATAAAATTTTGTAATGAAATATTGCGTTGGTTTTTCTTGGGCGTAAAGGTACCGCAACAAAACAAAACAAATTTACAACGACGACATAAATGTTCGTCTCCTTCCTCTTTCTCTGTCACTTCCATTACCACTCCCATTTCCTGCTCTTTTTTCATTTTTGGTCCTTAAAATCAGTTTCAAGTAAAAATACAATATAAAGTTTAAATTTTAAATGTCAATAATTAATAGATGCACTTTAGTGCGCTTGAACGATAAAGTAGATAAAGGCGCCTTTATTCTTCAATTCGATATTAAATTTTGATAAGACTTAATAATTAATAAATAAGATTGGAGATTGAATTTTTGGGTGCTTTAGGCATAATGTGAATAAAAACATATCAAATAATAGTCGAAGAGTAATGCTTATACCGAAACCCATTTAAAGAAACGACACAAAAATTTAAAAAAAAGACTTTTTATCAAAAAAAACATTATAATTTTAATTTTGGTATTTAATAAAGCACTTCTCTGCAGAAAAATGCTGTATTGAATATCCCTTATAAAATACTACTATAGTATATGGCTACAATGGAACAAACAAAATTTCTATTTGACATTTATCTATCGATGACTTTGTATGGAGTCCCTCACATCCAAAATAGATTTAAGGCAAAATAATTTAATAAATAATCAAAATATTAACAAAAAAACTTATAATACGACAATAAGACATTTACAAAGTTTCAGAAAGATTGTGTTTGGTTTTTGAAAATATTAAGGTTGGCAAAACTAAATAGTATTTGATTAATGTACTATGCTCCACACCTCAAAGTCCCACCACGTGACCACGTACGGAACGCAATCTTTTGAAAATTTGGCATTTAAGAAATAATATTATGTTTAGGCGTTAAAAATGTATAAATCTTTATAACATTACAATAACAATGGATGTAGTACAGTCATCTTAGTCAAAAAAAGGGATCAACCTCGGAATCTAACGGAATAAGCTGAATTTTTGTGACAACCTTTATTTTAGCATTACAAATGTTGTCTCAAAAGTCACATATGCCAACGTGTGAGCGGCCTTAGATATTCAAGGTCAAAGGTCGCAAAAATCAGTTTTTTGAGAATATCTCGTTTTCTCTGCCTCCTATCGTATTTGCATTTATTATAAAAGTTGTAGAGAATAAAATTCTCTACAAATTTTGTTCAAAAAAATTTTTTATATGTCGAACCGTTTTTGAGATAGAGGGCGCAGAGTGTGGAGCGCTCAGCCATACGTACCTTTAGCACAAGGTAAATCGTGAATCCCAATCTATTATACCGTTTTTTTAATTAATTATATAATAAATATTACTAAAACAAAATTTAATACCTTATACTTATATTTATATTTCTTTTAAATCAAATATATTTTATCTTTATATATATATATATATATCTTATATTTTAATTTAATTTTAATGAAGGATAATTGGATCGGAGTAGAAAAAAATGTTTTTATTTATATCAATATTATTATTATTTCCATTATTATTATTATTATTATTATTATTATTATTATTATTATTTATCTTTATCTTCTTCATCCTCGTCTTCTTCAGGTTGGCCAGCAATTTCAGACTCATTCTCATCATCACTCTCCTCGTTATCATTGACATTAATTGTCATATCTTTAAAAACTTACTTATAACGCGTTTGTACTTTGCAGATTTTTTTTGCCTTTGTTGCCTCATCTGCGAATTCACCACAAAATAAGCACAATATAGTAAATTTAAAAGTAAACTACGTACACGTCATCAATAAAACAAAAATTTTACGCATTGGTACCAACACTAAATGACTAAATCGAAGTCTGTAATTGAATATTTGAATGCATTTTAACCAAATTAAGTTGGCAACAATTGTGATGTTGTCATGTTTACATTCAAATTTTTCATATTTAAATGACACATAAAAAAGAATTTGACGTTTTAGAATTTCGAAGCTGTCAGTTGTGTTTTTGAATATTTCGTTTAATTCGTGTATTATTTCGTTTATTTTGTTTGTTGTTTGTGTTATTTTATATCGTTTAAGTTTTCATTGCCGTTTTTGTGTTTGTTATATATCGTTTTTTTGTGTTTCCTATATTTAAAATGCCGAAGCATTTAAATAGTCGGAGTAAAGAGTTGGTGTCATCCTTAATACGCTATTTTGAGGCAGAACGGGATAATAATGGACCTTTGTTACCTTTAACAGCTGTTAGAGAGGTAAATAGGATTATTAATAATTATATATTAGAATATTTAACAAAATATATGTTGGATACATGAAATAATAATATTTATACCAGAGACTGACTTTAGATGGCAAAATTTTTGGGTTTTATATCAGAAAATGTCTTTTAAAATGGCTAAAAACATACTTTTGGCGGTGCATCATATAGGTTATAAAAACTCAGACTTTTGACATTTTGGCATTATTCATGTAAACGCCATCTATCGCCCTATAGTTGCACTACCACTTTCCCTTGATGCAAGGATTTTAGCATCACATTGACAACCGTGCCCGATCAGCTGATTGATGACGTGTACGTAGTTTACTTTTAAATTTACTATATTTTAAAATCAAACACATCATTCCCTTTTTTACGAGGTACAGTTGATGACGTTGAAGGTCCAGTCTCTTCAAGGCGACGTTTTGCTGCCGCAATTTTACTATACGTAGTACGCTATAGCGTACCATTTTCGACACTCAATATAAACGTTCACAGAAGTCAAAGTATTTAGGTAGTTTATGTTTATTTCTCTCAATAATTGCTTCTTTTAAAGTCTTTATACCGCGCACAAAAGTCACAGAATCACCTTCAGAAAGTAACTTATTACAAATAAAACACAAATCAGCCCTTTAAAATATTACGAATATTACCTGTCACAACCCTAGACCTACACCTAGGGTCACAACTTGCTTTAAATATAGGTATACCTAACCTTTTTATTTATAGCAAGCCCACTATAGTATTTCCAGGTCTGTTATTTTAAAAGCAATATCTGGATCCAAGAGATGACCAGAGACATATTCAAGGCAAATTCATTTAATGTCTTTTCTTCTTAAAATGCATTTAGCATTAACTAGAATAACATTAAAATATATTTAGAATGATTCACTTCATTATTTAATTATTTTTATGTCAGAAGTAAGTAATATTTAATGACTATTTGTTTTAAAAAAATATATAAAAATAAATATAAGGTTTTAAATTGTTATTTAAGTAATATTTAATAAATAATTAATTAAAAAACGGTATAATAGATTGGGATTCATGATTTACCTTGCGCTAAAGGTACGTATGGCTGAGCGCACCACACAAAATTTCTAGAGAATTTTATTCTCTTTGACCTTGAATATCTAAGGTCGCTCACACGTTGGCATATGTGACTTTTGAGACAACATTTGCAATGCTAAAATAAAGGTTTGTACAAAAAATCAGCTTATTCCGTTAGATCCCGAGGTGAAATGCCTAGATGACTGGACTAATGGTTTAATTTAAGAATATAAATACTGCATTTAATGAAATTCTAAAGTGTATGGTGCCAAATAAGTAATATTTTTGTGCATTTGGTCGAAATATCTGGTTTTCTCCATAAAATAATTTTAACTAAACAGCATTTGTTTAAAAAAATCTAACTTTTCTATTATGGAATAATAATATCTGTATTAAAGGTAGGTTAATATATTATAACAAAAATATCATCTAATTTTGTAATTTTAAGGTTAGAAAAATTTATTTTGACCAAAATAAATAGGTATTTTGGATTATTTAAAAGACTGTATAATATAGTATTTAAAAATGTGGTAGTTTTTCTTATCCAGCTTAAAGTGTACCTACATAAAGTTTTGTCAATACAAATAGTTAAAAAGCTTCGACTGAATTTGATCTACATCAAAAAATCATTATAACTTTAAAAATTTTAATAAATCACATTTCATGGGTGTATTAAATATTTTCACATTGCAAGTTTCTCTAAAAATTGTTTGTTTTCTTATAATCTAATTTAAAGTAAGTATGCCGAGAGGTATGCACAAGTTTTGTTGTTAGAAGTATAAAAGCTTTAATTTAATTTGAACTATATTCAACAATTATTTAGTATACCTATTTTTATTTATGAACATATTAACACACTCTTTCAAATAATCCACTTATTTATTTTGGCCAAAATAGATTTTTTTAACCTTAAAAAACAAAATTAGATATTTTTTGTTGATATACATTAACCTAACTTTGATACAGATATTCTTATTTTATAATAGAAAAGTTAGATTTTTTTTTAATAAATGCTGTTTAGTTAAAACTATTTTATGGAGAAATGTAGACCCAATGCACAAAAATATCACTTATATTGCACCTTACACTTTGGAATTTCATTAAATGCAGTTTTTATATTCCTAAATTCTTAAACCATCCATTGTTATTGTAATGTTATAAATATTTATACATTTTTAACGCCTAAACATAATATTATTTCTTTTGTTGACTATACTTTGACAGATACATAACCTGAAAAGCCTTAAATGCCAAATTTTCAAAAGACTGCGTTCCGTACGTGGTCACGTGGTGGGACTTTGAGGGGTGGAGCATAGTACAATATTATAATATTATCTTATAACGTGATGATAAGAAATTGATGAAACTTTCTATACGAGCCCTAACACAAAAATGTTCGGACACTTTATAATTTATACAGAAATATTTTTCGTGAATACTATCTCAAAATTATTAGAAGTTATGAAAAATACAGCTTATTTTGGCATATACCACTCAAAGCAATTTTTATTTTTAAAAGGTTTACCTTTTATTTTTGGCTTTTAAGAAAAGGCTAACTTTTTAACTTTTTTTTGTATGAGTAAAAAAAGTTATAAATGGGCCCATTAAAAAGAACATAAAATATTATACAAACCCTGAAAATTTGGTAAAAATTGTATAAATAATAAGTTATAACGATATATATATAATCTGCAAAATCTCCCGTTTCCTAAGAAAATTGCAAAAACTCTTTAAAAATAGCATTTTTAAATTACTTATACTTTTTTATAACTAATTTATTTTTTACCAAATTTTCAGGGTTTGTATAATATTTTATGCTCTTTTTAATGGGTCCATTTATAACTTTTTTTACTCATACAAAAAAAAGTTTAAAAGTTAGCCTTTTTTTAAAAGCTAAAAATAAAAGGTAAACTTTTTAAAAATAAAAATCGCTTCGAGGGGTATATGCTAAAATGAGCTGAATTTTTCATAACTTCTAAAAATTTTGAGATAGTATTCACGAAAAATATTTCTGTATAAATTATGAAGTGTTCGAACATTTTTGTGTTAGGGCTCGTACTTGGCCAAGTACAAATACGTGCCGTATATTTTCAGAGTTGTGGGTGTGGTTTAGACAACTCGTTTGTGGTAAAAGGAACACAGCTATGGGAAATAAAAGATTACGTCTCGAGAATATACGGCACGCTATTCTGTCTCAAGTATTCTTGCAATAACCTAACGGAATCAAATTTACTATTTACTAAAATAAACGTTTTAATATTCTATAGTTTTTTATACCATTGTACACTAATGTACCGTATAAGAAAATCCTTTTTCTGTATCTTAAAAATTGCTTCATTTAGTTTAATAAAATAATCGAAAAACTCACCATGTAAGAGTAAACTGATGCTGCCCAAGCGTTGAACGGGTCTGATCATCAGTTCTGGCAACGTCTGTCTGCCGCACTCCTGCTTCGTCAGCTTTGCCTTGAGGAAAGCGTGGAAACGCGGGTACTTCGTGTCGCAACGCATTATCGTCTCCTTCATCTCTTCGAAGTAATTGATGAAGTGCGGATAAGCGCTCTGCAACTTGTCCTTGTGCTTGCAAATCGTGTCGCCGATTTTCGCGTCCTCCGTCCACGAGTTCTTATAGAACTCGAACTCTTTGAGCATGAGGGAATGCGCCTCGTAGATCGGCGGCAGTTTGCCGAATATCAGGTTCATCTCCGTGGAGTTTATCAGTTTGTCGTCTTGCTCTTCCAACTCTCTTTTAAATAGCTAAAAAATACGAAAACTTAGGAACTTTTCTTTTTTTGAAGTGAAACTTCTTTGGTGGCGTTCTGATATTTCACGAGAATGGAGAATGAATTGGAAAAAATGTAACGTTCCGAGATTTCGTTACCCGAGAGAGAAAAAAGATGTAACGTAGAGAGAAGGAGAAAGAGAGCTATACAACACAAGGAGAAAGAGAGCTATACGACACAAAGTATATAACTTGAAAACATGATTTCTTGATGGCAAATAATTTTTGTGAAAACGGCACGAGTCCATCTTTTTTCGTTTTGGAGTTTGGATTTTTTGAAAATAAAGAACCGTACTTTGAGGATCAAACTGCCCTGCTGCAATAAAAGTGTGTAAAATAAGAGTAATAAAGGACAAAAGATCATTTTAATTGTTAAAAACAATAAACATTCATTATTATTTAATTTCCAATTGAGGAGTGATTTTTCAAAAGGCCTTATTTCCATTTTTACTTTAATGTAATTTTTTGACAAAATCCCAAAGGTATGGTTAAAAGGCATATATGACAGCAGGTCTGAAGTATTATTAAATATTCATCAGAATTTTTTTTTTAATTATCTATATTGCCCTAACCTATACAGGTTATAGTCATTTTTTTGAAAAATTGTTGCAAATGGAAATACGACTTTTTGAAAAATCACTCCCCAATTACAATTTCCAAGTACGTTCTTTATGTTAATTATTTATTTGCTTATAAATTGTTAGACACGGATTGGTCGGGTGTTTGGGTTACCGGCCTTCCACGCAGCAGGTCCGGGTTCAATTCTCGGTGAAGAAATACTTTTTTTAATTTTTTTTTCTCACTCGAAAATCCTTAATTTTAGAAAAAAATGGCTTTTTAATTGTCAAATTAACTGGATACAATAATACAATTGAGGTATAAAAAATGATATTTAGTTATAAATAATAATTATTATTGATGTATAAAGAAACTATTTATAGTTTAGCATTATTTAATCAATTTAGTTCAAAGATTAATTTGCAAACAAAAATACCTCCTTTCGTTAAGCAGTTATTCATAATGGATTTTTTAACAGTGGAAGAAAAAATAGAAGTGATTTTGATTTATGGAGATTCTCCATTGGAGAAGCAGGCAGGAATCTTGATGATGCTGTTAATATCTACGCTCAGCGTTTTCCGGATAAAATTCGATCACGTACTTCATTTCACCGTACAGTCAAGCAGTTTACTACAAACGGGAGTGTTCAACCGAAAAAAGATTTCGTCGAGCAACAGTCACAGGTGGAAATAATGAAATTAAGGTATTGGCCGCTAATCCTCATGCAAGCACACGGGAATTATATAGAGATTTGGGAATATCCCAGAGCAGAATATTAAAACGAAATAAATAAATAAATTTAAAAAATAAAAGCAAGCATTTCATTCAATAATTATTGGAGAATCGTATACAGAAGAAAAATCGAACAAAATTGATTTTTTTCATTACAGCGCTATCTATTACAAATATGAAAACATGTTTTAGACAAAATCTACCTATTTTTAGTCGAATGATCCGAATCTGCAATAAAAAATAGGGTGTTCCATTGAAAAGTTTAAAGTTACACCTTGTTCCCCATATAAGGAGGAGAGTATGAGGACCAATTTTAGTACTGATTAATTTCCCCCCTCGAATAATTTATTTTTTATTTTAAACATTTTTTCGTAAAATGCATACCAACTGAGATATTTCAAAGTTTCAAGTTAAATGACTCACCATGTATTAGGTGAAACAAGTAGCATATTCTGTGAAAAATGAGAGTAATTAATGACTGTAATGTCTTATTATTATTTTTTAAATATGGTTTCACAAAACTTTGTCCACTGCGTTACCTTATGGTAACGCAATGGAATTTAGGGTAACGCAATAGAATTTTTCGACAACAAAGTGGATATTTACCGTTGCTTTTATTTAAAGTAGTTTTTGATAAACCAATTTAAAATTATTTGTGATTACAACTCATGATATAGATTACATCCAAGGGAAAATTCCACGCAATATACAAGTACTAAAAGAAACCAGCTTATAGTCAAAGAAAAAGGGTGTCTATAATTTAGAAATCTAAGTTGTTATTCTGCAAGTGAGCATCACTACAAGGGATTTTGTTTATGCATTACTCTAAAATCGTACCACCCTTTATAGTTTCTTTTTTACGTTATCTGATTAAGTCCGTTGTGATACCAATGTCTATTTCGTTACTTTTTTTAGTTTTTGTTAAAAAAATCCTTAAAATGAATTTACTATCACTTGGTAATACCTGTTTATAAATGAGAGTTTAACTCACTAATACAGTGACTAAAAGAAAATATTAATGGTATTGTTTTTTTAACAAAGAATCGGAATGGTGTCTTTTAAAAAGTAACGACTAACATAAATATTTATAAAAGGCATCTAATTTTTAATAAAAAATAAAATTGGAGTCAAAAGTTTGTGAACTAAGTACATTTTATTTCAAATTATTTGTATAACAACTTTTTTTATTGAATTAAATTTTGGAAAAAAACTAAAAAGTGCACTGCCTGTCTTAAATGTAAGTAAACAAAACTCTAAACATTTATAAAAATCCAACCAAAAGTCAATTTAAGCAAAAAAAAAATTTGATCTTCATTTTCCTGAAAGCGGGTGTTTGTTGAAAATCACCCTTATACGTAACGAATTCTTAAATTGTTGCTTGGGTTAAGTATCTAAGTTACTTTTTTTCAAGATACTCCCAGCTCCCAAACTTGTCTCTTTGTAAAAATCCAAACATTATGAATAAATTAAATGATTGTACTCACGTTTAATATCACTTCCAAAATCTCGACGTAGTTCTTTTCGGTCTGCACCAGTTCCAAGAACACTTGGTGCCTGGCCGTCACCTGTTTCTTCGGACTGTCCGCCGTCGCGACGCAGCCATCGTTGGCTTTGCCTTCGGGACTCTGCGTGTAGTCCAGGAAGGAGTTCGAGACGGACAGGAGGCCGGCATCGCTCACCGACGACCTCCTCTTGTGCACGCTGGGCGACTGGTGCGCCAGAGACGAGATGATCTCGTTCTGCAGTCGTTTCCGCTTCCGGCGGCTCTGGCTGCCCGGCGTCGCCAGGTGACTGTCGCGACGCGCGTTGGGCGACAACACGTTGTCCGGAGGCTGCAAAACAATCCCGCCTTAAAACACCTCCTTTACCCTACGCATTTTACCGTGCCTAACCCGTATCAAGTACTGATGCATGCTTGGAATTCTTTAATTATTATCACGTTTTTGTCGCAATTTTTTTCAACCAGCAAAAACTGACGGGTATACTAAAAACTATTGTTATTCTTTAAACGATTTATTTACAAAAATACTTATAAACTACATACATATAGAGCATAAACTAAAACTAATAAAATAGTGACGTGTTGGAAACACAAAAATTGATAACAACCGTAAACATTTGCATAAAAAAACAATTTCTCATTCAATAAATAACTTAAAAATAAGTTCAAATAAAAATGTATTACACTGCGCGTCAAAACAAGTAAAAAATCCAAGTCTAAAACGCCAATCTTTATAAAATTTTGTATAAAAATACTTCAATTTTAGAGATTTTTTTTTTAAGTAAATAAAAATATGCTGTGAAATACCGTACTTTTGTAAGTATACCCTGAAAATATTGTACAAATCAAACGAACAGGAACGAAAATACAGCGCTTTAAAGTCGTCAAAAATGACCACTTTTTAGCAAAATAATCAAAAAGGAGTCATTTTTACCGACTTTGAAGCACTGTATCTTCGTTCTTTTTTTAATTCCCTAAAAGTTATTTTTCGAACGATTTTTTTATCATTAAATAAAAGGGCTTTAAAAATATTTTCTCGAAAAACCCTCAAACACGTAAACTGAGATATAAGTTGAAGTATTTTTATACAAAATTTCATAAAGGCGTTTTAGAGTTAGAATGCGTTAATTTTGACGCGCAGTCTAGTTAAAATAAAAATGTATTATATTAATTTTTTATTCATTTCATTTTTACCGACTAGTTGAAAAATATTGCAAGAATTAACAAAGGTATGTAGTGGGTGCCAAAGAAACACTCAACAAACTGTGCTTTTTACTCCTCTTATTATTATACCAAATTTTACTTTGCAAAAGTATACTTTACTACAACACATTATTGTACCACATCTACTTGTTTTGAAAATTAAGTTTTGGAATTAAATAAAGTTTATGTACAGTGTGACCCATTTGTTTGCGACTCACCCCTGTAAAATCTTTATTTATTGTGCGATTTTAACCGGATTTGTTTTAGAGTGTAGATCTTGATAAATTGTATTTTTAAAACAAAAAACGCCATATTTTTACAAAATACAAGGCCTACTATGTCAGTTTTGAAGAGTAAATTTTTAATAATTCATATGAGCGATTTTTTAAACAAAATCTAAGCACGGCACTGGATTCACCACCCCTCAAAACGACCCTATACTAAATTTTATTGAAAAATTTTAAGAAAAAAAAATGCACAATAATAACTACAAAAATTTATTTTGTCAAGTTATCCATGAAAAAAAAAACATTGAAATAAATATAAACTAATAGCAACATACTATAAGTTCAATTTTATTTCAATGTTTTTATATGGATAACTTGACAAAATAAATTTTTGTAGTTATTATTGTGCATTTTTATACTTAAAATTTTTCAAAAAAATTTAGTATAGGGTAATTTTGAGGGGTGGTGAATTCAGCTGAACTAGTGCCCTGCTTAGATTTTGTTTAAAAAAA
Source organism: Brassicogethes aeneus (assembly GCA_921294245.1). Taxonomy (NCBI): domain Eukaryota; kingdom Metazoa; phylum Arthropoda; class Insecta; order Coleoptera; family Nitidulidae; genus Brassicogethes; species Brassicogethes aeneus. The sequence continues at coordinate 370,162 of OV121136.1, forward strand.
TCGACTATATGAATTCTTAAAAATTTACTCTTAAAAACTGTATATTGGGTTTTTTGCTTCAAAAATACAGTTTATCAAGATATACATTTTAAAACAAATCCGGTTAAAATCGCACAATAAATAAAGAAATTACATTACTGTATGTATATCGACGTTAACAAATAACGACATATTTTCGGAGTAATGCAGGAAATATCTGATAAGTTGTAGAAAAAATTATAAAATACTTATAACTTTTTACTTGAATATTGATAAAATGAAAGAACTTTATAAGCTTTATAATATTAATAAAAAATGATAAGATTTTGACGTAGCACGATTATTTATGAAAATAATCGAACTCCCTATAGCTAGTTGAAGTGTTTCATAGGCACCCAGTGTATACCATTAAAATGTTTAATATTAAGATAAAGTACTGTAAAACAGTTAAACTAGACAACAAGGATTTAGAAAATATTATTGCCTTAGTTCTGATCAAACAGTTTTTGCTTTCATATTAAAATTACTAATGTATGTGAAGTAAACTGGGCCAAAAAAATCTACTATTTTTTTTTGTAAAGTATATCGAAAATATTGTTTCGGGTGCAAAAAAAAATTATGGTGAAAGTTTGAGTCCGTAATATTAATACTAAGAGGTCTATCCTCGCAATTTTAGATTTTTTTTTCCTGAGCGAGTTTTTGTCTGAGAACTCCTAAACCATTGAGTTTAACAAAATTGACTCAAAAATATTTTTTTAAGAAATTTAAATGCTCTACAAAAAAGGTTAAAATGAAATTTTCCGTCAAATGAACCGTTTCCTTAAAATCATGCCTTAAAAATTGGAATAGTTTTACAATTTGATCTTTTAACTTTGGAATTTTGTAATTCATGTAAAAATAAGTACCTACCCGGAAAAAAAACGATAAATATTCTTATGGGAAATCAAATGCTCTACAAAAAAAATCTCCTAGAATTTTTGGCTAAATTCGCTCCATCAAAAACTATTCAAGGTTAAACGAAATTCTTGTTTTTTCCGCTCTAGATTTTTTTTGGGTCAGTTAAAACTTGAATTCTTTTATCAATGATAAACTTTATGTTATTGTTAAAATTACTGAAAATTAAAAAAAAATAACACATTAGAGTTTTTTCGCTTTAAGCAGCTATTTTCTTTAGAAAATATTATTTTCACTGTTACCTATTTAATCGTTCAAATAATAACAATCATGTTGTTTTTTTATTGGAAATTGTTAATTAGTTATATAATACACATTTATATAGACAAAAATCAAATTATCATCCATAAAAAAATAAATTTACAGAGGAAAAGAATTTCGTTTTGACTTCAACTTTAACCTTGAATAACTTTTGATTGAGTGAATTTAGCCAAAAATGTTAAAAGGCTTTTTTTGTAAAGCATTTGTACTGATTTTTACATTAATTACAAAATTCCAAAGTTAAAAGATCTAAATGAAAAAACTATACCAATTTTTAAGGCATGATTTTAAGGAAACGGTTCATCTGACGGAAAATTTCATTCAACCTTTTTTGTACAGCATTTAATTTCCTTAAAAAAATATTTGTTAATATAATGGACTCAAACTTTCACAATAATTTTTTTTTGTCAACCCAAACAATATTTTCGATATACGTTACAAAAACAATCGATTTTTTTGGCCCAGTCTAATGTGAAGTTTATTAATAATAATAAAGAAAAATTGTAGGAACTACAAAATATTGCAACAAGTATTTTCAACGGTACTTTCAAATTCCAGCAACGGTTTAACTTCAAACTCAAAATATTTATCAATGAAAGACTTATTAAGAAGCACCACACTTTCGTTTTTACTTATATCGGCAAGCGATTTAACTACAGCGTCTATTGCGCAAGTGCATTTCTTCTTTTTGGGCAAAACGGGAATTCCGCCTTCCAAAAAAACTTTTAAAAGTTGCTCGATCTTGTAAATTTTCCTGCAATCGCAATCATCGATGTCGAAGAAGCAGACGTACTTTTTTAAAAATCGCTGAAACTCGTGATTATCGAACGAAATTTGTTGAGTTGAAGACAGCGGGTCTTGCGAGCAAAAAGATTCGTTTAGAACTGACCCTAAGACCAAAGTTTCGGCCTCCGAGTAGAGGCAGGCGCCTAGAGAATCACTACTTACTTCCTGCAAAGTGTACTCCTTCTCCTCCAGACTGACTTCCTTTTGCACGGAGGTCCAGAACCATTCTGCTTTCACCACATGCGCCTTATTCGCTGCTTCCGGTTGCTGCTTGTCGTTGCGCGACGATTCGTCCACCACCTAAATTCAAGGGAAAATTAGACGTTTTAAAGGGTTGCGTTTTAAAAACCTCGCATATTTTTGGAGAGGGTGATGCATTCAAGCGGGAAGACAAACCTAAGTCGATTTTCAAAACGAACCAAAGACCAAGATGTGAATTACGTTTGGGACGTTTTGAAAATGTTTACGAAATTAGTGCGTATGTTTTTGCAAAAAGTTTTTATCACGTCATATTTAATACTGTTTGGAATCATACAAATTTGATTATTTTATCTCATTTAAATTCAATATATCCAAAGTTGTTTTTTACTTTTTGTAAAAGAGAAAGTTTTTATTTTAAAAAACGTTAACATTTATCATTTTTTTGTCGGCAACCATAAAAATGTCAGTGACATATTAGAGTTTAACTTGTATCTTGAAAACGAAAAAAAAAATAGATTTGTTGATTCCCGTTTAACCAGTCAAAGTTACCAGCCCTGAATATCAGGCACATGAAATTTGATTTTTTTTAAATAACTATAGTAATAATAATATTACAAAGTTGATACTTATTTATATCTAAATTCCATGCCCAATCAAGCAGTTTTAAACCAAAAAAACCTTTGTGATTTTTTTTAATTTTTACTCTTGAAATAGGTTTTGGTTGTATTTTTAAAAGAACTTTTCAAAAAATTTAAATCCTTTTTAAAATCATAAATAAAGTCAAACTTAAAAGTTAAAATTAAGTGAGAAAAAAATCGTTATTCATTTAATTAAAATCTAATTTTAATTTTTACTCATTAAATATTGTTCAAAATTGCTGTGCAAATTAAAAAACCAATCACCAATTTTGACAAATTTGTTGAAGAAAAACTTGAGATTTTTTTATATTGTCCAAATGTTGCCCATTTTTCTACTGGCACTCCTAGAATTTGCCATCACGTTCGGACAAGTTTGCGCAGTTATAACGATAAACTCGACTTTAAAGATATACTCATAAAAGTCATATGGAGTCAGAGCTTGGAGTATTTTGAAAAAAAAGATACTTAAAAGTAACTTTAAAACTTAAAGTATCTAAGATACTCTATCATAGATACTTTTTATATTGGAACTTAATTACTTTGGAAAAGTATCTTGTAACTTTTATCTAAAAAAGTATCTTAGTTACTTGGTAAAGTAACTAAGATACATTCAAGTAACTTAGATACTTTAAAGTAGATACTTTTTAAAGTAACTTAGATACTTTTTAGTGTAACTTAGATACTTTCTTAGAGAAAATTAGGGGATTCCAGAATGAAAGTAATTACCTAACCTAAAACTTGTTGAATTTTCATAATTTTATAGTTTTTATTCATACTTAAAAGTAATCAGAGCTGGGAGTATCTTGAAAAAAAAGATAAGTAACTTAGATACTTAAAGTATAAAGATACTTTATCTTAGATACTTTTTATATTGGACAGAAAGTATCTTTAACTTAGTTACTTTAGAAAAGTATCTTCTAACTTGTAGCTTAAAAAGTATCTAAGTTACTCAGTAAAGTAACCAAGATATATTCAAGTAACTTAGATACTTTAAAGTAACTGAGATACTTTTTAAAGTAACTAAGATACTTTTTAAAGTAACTTGGATACTTTTCAGTGTAACTTTCTGAGATAAAATTGGGGGAATTCCAGAATGATTCAAAGTAATTACCTAACCTACAACTTGTTGAATTTTTATAATTTTATAGTTTTTATTCAAACTTAAAAGTAACTTAGTTACTCAAAAGTATCTTAGTTACTTTTTCAAGTCTCTTGTAACTAAAAATACTTTCAACTCATAGTATCTAGTTACCCGAGGTAACTAAGTTATTTTGTTTAAAGTATCTTAGAAAAGTAACTAGATACTTTTCAGAAGTAACTTTCCCAGCTCTGAAAGTAATTTAGTAACTCAAAAGTATCTTAGTTACTCAAAAGTATTTTAGATACTTTCATATAGTATCTTAGATACTTTCAGATAGTATCTTAGATACTTTTAAAAGTATCTTGTAACTAAAGATACTTTTAACTCAAAGTATCTAGTTACCAGAGGTAACTAAGTTATTTTGTTTAAAGTATCTTAGAAAAGTAACTAGATACTTTTCAGAAGTAACTTTCCTAGCTCTGAAAGTAACTTAGTATGTAACTCAAAAGTATCTTAGTTACTTAAAAGTATCTTAGTTACTCAAAAGTATCTTAGATACTTTCAACTCAAAGTATCTAGTTATCCAATGTAACTAAGTTATTTTGTTAAAAGTATCTTGGAAAAGTAACTAGATACTTTTCAGAAGTAACTTTCCCAGCTCTGAAAGGAACTTAGTAACTCTAAAGTATCTTAGTTACTTCCTTTTGTTCTAAGGTTACTTCACAGTATCTTAGTTACTTAACAGTATCTTAGTTACTCAAAAGTATTTTAGATACTTTCATATAGTATCTTAGATACTTTTATATAGTATCTTAGATATTTTCGGATAGTATCTTAGATACTTTTTAAAGTATCTTGTAACTAAAGATACTTTCAACTCAAAGTATCTAGTTACCAGAGGTAACTAAGTTATTTTGTTTAAAGTATCTTAGAAAAGTAGCTAGATACTTTTCAGAAGTAACTTTCCCAGCTCTGAAAGTACCTTAGTTACTCAAAATTATCTTAGATACTTTCATATAGTATCTTAGATACTTTCGGATAGTATCTTAGATACTTTTTAAAGTATCTTGTAACTAAAGATACTTTCAACTCAAAGTGTCTAGTTACCAGAGGTAACTAAGTTATTTTGTTTAAAGTATCTCCCCTTCGAAAAATCAGTTTTTTAGAAAAAAGTTAGGAAAATTTGTCAGATCATGATTTTAGATTCCGTGCCAGGAGAAAAATGGGCAACATTACCTTAAAAAAATTGGCAAAATAGGTCGACTGTTTATTTATTTTCTAATTTGAACTTCATATAGTAAAAAACTAACACCATGATGTAATGTAATCCTTTTAAATTTATTAATTTTAATGTAAAACTTTTTGCAAAAACTCTTTAATACAGTGAAATGAAGTTAGTACCGATGATGCAGGGGGTCCTTTGTTGGCCTTTAGAACGTCAATTTTAATTTCGGAACGGGATTGTCGGATGGATTGGTTGATGGAAAAGTCCGGAAAACAACTCGCGTTCATTTTGTCGGGGCCATCGGGTTCGGCAGCCTCGCTAAACGACAGTCGCGTGGCGTTCAAGTCGCCCTTTTTCGACTTGGACCGCAAAAATTTCGACGAGCTAAACGTGCGAGTGAACAGGTTTTTCTTGGCGCGCTTTTGAGTACCGCGCGGCGTGTCGTCGTTGCAGCAGCTTAGGTTCGAAACGGTTTCCACATTGAAAAGGCCGGAAGTGGAGAGAACGCTCTCGTTCATACTGTTACTAAAACTAGTCGCGTCAATTGTCCGCCGTCTATTCGAAAAGTAGTTGATGGGGGTTTTGAAAAACTCCGACACTTTTTTCTTTTTCTCGCTGTAACATTTGTCTCGTTTGCGTTTCGCACCCGGTTCATCCGGCGAAATGAACTTGCGCTTTCTGTGTCCCACGTCGAACGAAATTTCGGAAATTTCGTCTTGCGACGTTTCCCGCAACGTTTCCAAACACGATACGGTTTGATTCGCTTTGTTCGAAAACATCGAGGTTATGCAACAGTTGTTTAACTGGTAACTGGGAGTGTGGGGATTGGTTTTTTGGGCGGATGACGGTTGTTGAGGAGTGGGAGGCGGTGTCACGTTTTCGGGGGAGGTTATCTTGGGGGAAAATGGTCCACTGGCCGGCTCCAGTGTGTAGACTTCGGAATGCTCCATTACCTAAAACCCACGACCATGCAAATGATGTTTTTAGTTTATGGCCTAATTAATTTAATCTACTGTGCAAATTTTAAAGATTTAAAGGTAATTTTTAGGTTAGTAGTGGGGGGTAAACCTGCCAGGCGCTTCTTAAATGGTATAGTTCCACATAATTTACGATTAAGCCACTTAAGTAATATCAAAGACAAAAATGATGATGATGATTTAAAAACAGTATCGTTCTTGTTTAATTTAATTAGACAGTTATCGGACACTTTATAGTTATTGGACAATTAAAATTAATACTGTAAAAACAAGAGTTATATAAATAGTTACCTTAAAGTCAAATCATTAGATGACTCTGTATACAATTATAAATATCTTAGTCGGTAATAATATAGAACAACTTTATTTTGGGTCCAATATAGGACAAAAAAGTTCGCACGTTACTTTGGTGGTAAGATTTTTGTTTTTTTGTGTTTAAATTACCATAAAAAACCTTTCTAAAAAGTTTGTAGTATAAATGTGTTTCTCATGGTTTAAACATTGTCACTTTAATGCGATTTAATTTTAATTCTGAAAACAAACAGTAAAATGTAAATTTCTATTATTGGACATATGTCCAAAATCATACTCTATTTGTATCCCGGACATATGCCAGCCAATTCTTATGTAAAATTGTCCCCTGAATCCGTTTTTGTTTTTGAGATATAGTCAATTCCATATTAGTTTAATTATATATATATATATAATATATAATTATATTTCAAAAACTGTTCTACTTTTATAAGTTTTGAAGACATTTTCGGATTCAGCGAATAATATTTCAAAGGAATTGACTGCTAAATGTCCTGGATACAAATTGCTGTTGACGAGAATTATTAGTGGCTGCTTTTTCGCTATGACATATTTGACTAATTCATTTTTATAGAGTAAGTAATATGGTGATTTCTTCTTTACAGGACATCTTGCAGAATAACAGTGATTTAAATACAGTGCATGATAGAGAACATAAAAAAGTAATGGCAACAAAATTCGGAAAACAATTTTAACATACCACCCGAAAAAAATATTAGATATATATATAAATCATCCAGTTCCGGCCTAAACATTATAAATGCTTCACAAACTAGAGATACCACACTTAATGATATTTGCAACAAACTATTTCAGATGTCAGAGCAAGGAATTAGTAGTTACCTTCAGAATCCAGAAAAGGGATGAGGAATCCGAGAAAGAAATATATGAATTATATGATATTTACAAAAACGAAATAAAAAAATTTCCTAAAACAGCAATTTATCCAATAACTATGCAATAACTATGGTCCATGTGTCAAATTACTATATAAAATTTCTTTTGCATGTTTTTATAAAACTATTAGGTATTAAAAATTCAAATATTCTTATTTTTAAGTAAACGTAAATAAAGTTTAAATAAACAAACTATCCTTTTTATATATTTATAAGAAAAAAACTAAAATCATTAAAACAACGGCATATATAAATTTTAAATAAATAATATTCCTTAAGTGTCCAATAACTATATATTTGGTTTACCCTATTTAATAATAATAATAATATCGAGGGCATTAAAGTAGAGGGGCATATGCGCCAAAATGAAAAATTTGACAATAGAAGATTAAAAGTTTTTATGAAAAATATTTCAGTTTGGTTTTTGTAAATATTTAGTAGTATTTTCAGGCACACGGAACTTTTAAACGTTTTTTTCTTCTGGTAATTTTTTATTTTGGCACATACGACTCTCTGATTTAATGCCCTAGATATTTAGGAACATAATAATATTGTACAATAAACACAATACCAAAGAACAGATTTTAAACCCTTTACAGATTTTCTGTGTACTAGATCCTATTGCACTATTTTAGGCATAAAGAAAAATATTCTAATAGGCAAATAAAATAAAAGATACCCTTTAAATCTATACCTAAAAGCATGTTAAATTCTTATAGATAATACAGGCAACATTTTTTTTGAACTTATTCTTAAAATAAAACAATATTTTATTCAAACTATTTGCGTTTTTTACGACTTTTAAAATTAATATTATGTTTTTTGATTGATTGTGTAATACACTGCGCGTCAAAATTAACGCATAACAAGTTAAAAAATCCAACTCTAAAACGCCTTTACCAATCTTTATAAAGTTTTGGATAAAAATACTTATATCTCAGTTTACGTGTTGAAGGGTTTTTCGAGAAAATATCCTTAAAACCCTTATATTTAATAATAAAAAACGCTCAAAAAAACCTTTTTAAGTAAATAAAAATATGCTATGAAATACCGTATTTTTATTAGTATACACTGAAAATTTTGAAGAAATCAAACGAACTATAACGAAAATACAGCGCTTCAAGGTCGTCAAAAATAATCCCTTTTCAGCAAAATAATCAAAAAGGGGCCATTTTTACCGACTTTGAAGCGCTGTTACCGTTTGTTTGATTGGTACAAAATTTTCAGGGTATACTAACAAAAATACGGTCTTTAACAGCATATTTTTATTTACTTAAAAAAAATACTTAAAAGTTATTTTTGGAACGTTTTTTTATTATTAAATAAAAGGGCTTTAAAAATATTTAAACTGAGATATAATTTAAAGTATTTTTATCCAAAATTTTATAAAGATTTTATAAAAGGCGTTTTAGAGGTGGATTGTTTGTACTGCAGTGTATTATATTTTAAAAGTTATAAAAACGCAAATATCTTAAATAGTTTGAATAAAATATTATTTCAAGTAATAATTACAAAAACTTATTATTATTGCTGATTTGCAATAGAAATTATTTGTCTTTAAATATTATGATATATCACTTGAAAAACAATATTTTGTTTATTCTGTTGTAAATAAGATAATTTCTAATTTAATTAAATAATATTTATTCTAACCCTTAAAGATAAAGCAATAAAGCCTGTTGGATACAAATAAATAAGAAAAAACATTATCAATAATTTGTAATTTAAAGAAATTGATATTGTAAATAAATTTAAATTAAAACGAAAAATTGAAATTTAATGATAATTTTTAAAACATATATTTAGATTAAACGCAATATTCTTAAATGCATAATAATATCTGAATAAATTAAATGTATACCATGATAACCCAAATTAAAACATAACAATACAATGCCATTTTTTAATTTTAAAACCTTCATTTTTCAGCTTTAAGTAGATAAAAAATGTTTTGTTAAATACAACCTTAAATTTCAAAAACTAAAATATCATGCAAGAAAAAATGGTGTATTATTAAATTAATTAATTATTATTTATATCAATGATAATAAAATAAAAATTGTTGTTTTTCTTACCACATGGGTGCAACCTGGATCATCAATGGTGGTGGGTGTGCCTCCATTCCCAACAAGAATTTCAGTCATATGTTTTTCTTCATCTTCTGGAAAACCGAAGAAACACACTTTGGCTCCATGGAAAGGCTTCAATTTATAATCCATCTTAAAAATGGGAGAAAAAATTAAAAACAATACTTGCATAAATTTCATTAACATTAAAATTTATGTTTAAAGTGCAATAATCCAAAAAAATAAACTACCTATAGTGTTAAAAGATCTTAGATAAAAAAAATTGCGTATATTTAAAATTTTTAAAATTGATAAATATTTCTTAAATTATTTACTTCAAGTGTAGGGAATAGTTACATCAAACAAAAGGTTTTTAATTCACTATTTGATTATGTAAAAACATAATCACATTTTACATTTTAAATAAAGTTTTAACTTTTCAAGTGGGTTTTCTTTGTTAAAAAATGTTAAAGAATTGACAAAAAATCTTCTAAACAATTTTTTTTAAATTACAAAAATTCCACCCCCTATTCGTAAACCCAATAGCAAAAAAGTTATAGGTTATTTTTGATTGACACGCATTTCTCAAATTTTAACGAAAAATATTAATAACTTGAAAACTATTGACTTTAGGTATAGTTATTTTACTTGTAATATTATGTAGAATTTAAAAATGTAAAAATATATGAGGTGTTCTATTTAAAATAAGAAAGTTGAGGCATTTTGTTTAAAATATTTTAGAAAAAATTTTAATTCAATATCTTCTTCCGTTCACCAAAAACTTCTAATGTAAAACACCCTGTATACAGTTAAGTTCATATATATTTACAAAATGTATAGTTATTTTACTTGGAATATTATGTAGAATTTAAAAATTTAAAAATATAGTGTTCTATTTAAAATAACAAAGTTTAGGGCTTTTTTTTCAAAAAATGTTAGAAAAAACCTAAATGAATTATAAAGGCTTTTAAAATTTTAATTCGATATCGATATTCGATATAAAATATTTTAGAAAAAATTTTAATTCAATATCTTCTTCCGTTCACAAAAAACTTCTAATGTAAAACACCCTGTATACAGTTAAGTTCCTATATATTTACGATATTTTACTTGGAATATTATGTAGAATTTAAAAATGTAAAAATATATGAGGTGTTCTAATAACAAAGTTGAGGCATTTTGTTCAAAATATTTTAGAAAAATATAAAATAGTTCCTATATATTTACAAAATGTAGTTAAGTTTTAAATAAATTAATTCCTAAAAACTTGTCCCATTTATTTTTATTATATTAAATTCTTAAAATTTGTCATAACTTATTTTAGTTTAGTTTAGTAAACTAAAACCACTTCTTACCAACGAATTTGTCATTTAAAAAACCAATATGTAAAAAAGTTCCGTTTTCTTACAATCATGACTTAAAAATTGGTTATAGTTTTACAATTTGATATTTTAACTTTGGAATTTTGTAATTCATGTAAAAATCAGTACCCGGAAAAAAAACCGATAGATATTCTTATGGGAAATCAAATGCTCTACAAAAAAAGTCTTCTATCATTTTTGGCTAAATTCACTCCATCAAAAGTTATTCAAGGTTAAATTTGAAGTCAAAACGAAATTCTTGTTTTTTCCGCTCCAGATTTTTTTTTTTTGGTCAGTTTAAAACGAATTCTTTTATCGATGATAATCTTTATGTTATTGAAAAAATTACTGAAAATTAAAAAAAAATATAACACATTCGATTTTTTTCGCTTTAAGAAGCTATTTTCTTTAGAAAATATTATTTCCACTGTTACCTATTTAATCGTTTACATAATAACAATCATGTTGTTTTTTTATTGTAAATTGTTAATTAGTTATATAATACACATTTAAAAAGAAAAAAATCAAATTATCATCCATAAAAAAATAAATCTAGAGAGAAAAAAAAAAGAATTTCGTTTTGACTTCAACTTTAACCTTGAATAATTTTTCATTGGGTGAATTTAGCCAAAAATGAATATGAATAAGAATATTCATCGGATTTTTTCCGGGTACTGATTTTTACATGAATTACAAAATTCCAAAGTTAAATGATCAAAATGTTAAACTATACCAATTTTTAAGGCATGATTTTAAGGAAACGGTTTATCTGACGGAAAATATCATTTTAACCTTTTTTGTAGAGCATTCAATTTCCTTAAAAAAATATCTCTGAGTCAATTTTGTTAAACTCAATGGTTTGAGAGTTTTGAGACAAAAACTTGCTAAGAAAAAAAAATTTAAAATTGTGATGATAGACCTCTTAATATTAATATAACACGGTGCTGTTCTGAGAGGTGATTTTTGGACTTTCTGTGAAACCTAATTTTTTTTTATATTCTTGTTAATTAGGTCATAACTAAAATTTTAAGAGAAAATAAAAAAAAATTGACGGTTTGAATTGTTTTAATTGGCTGTTTATTAAAAATATTATGCACTCTTTCAATAACCAATTAAAACTAGCGATTTAATTTAAATATTTAATATTTGCATAACTAAAAAAAGGTTTTTACAATTTTTTTTATATATATTTTACTGTTTTGTTGCAATAAACGTTCAAACTTTTAATCTAACCTTTGACGTATACATTTATGTTCCCTTAATTAATATATCCTTAAAGGTTGCCATGAAACTTAGATCTATTAAAAATTTATTTGACGTTTGAATTGTCATTTTCAGTTTACCTATTCTATAATTTTTGTTTAGTTTTTTAAAGTGTTTTTTATAAACAAAAATGAAAAATTGTAGTAAAAGTTACGAAGAAATTCATGAAATTTAACCAAGGGCCAGTTTATTCATCTTTAGTAAAGTTTATCGGGCCGATAACTTTCATGTCTTGGCAATATCTAGTATCCAAAGAAATTATTCGTCAAATAAATCAAAAATGAATAAATCGGCCCTAAATAAAATGTGGCACCCTTAGAATTATTGTTTAATAAACGTGTATTACAACAAAACAGTAAAAGATATAAAAAATGTATAACCTTTTTTTAGGAAATTAACTAATCTTTAATCTGATTTAAAAAGTTATGATAATATTTAAATAAAATCGCAAGTTTTAATTGGAGAATTAAAAGTGTGCATACATATTTTTAATAAACATCCAATTAAAACAATTCAAACCGTCACATTTTTTTTTATTTTGCTCTTAAAATTTTAGTTATGACCTAATTAACAAGAATATAAAAAAAATTAGATTTCACAGAAAGTCCAAAAATCACCTCTCAGAACAGCACCGTGATAATGGACTCAAACTTTCACAATAATTTTTTTTTGGCACCCCAAACCATATTTTCAAAGAAAATAGATGATTTTTTTAGCCCAGTCTAATTGCTATAGAAAAAGTTAAATTTGTATGTAACTAAAAATTTTCTAATAATATTTACCAAAGTATTTCTACCAACATATGAATAGATCTATTTTCTGTTTTGTTAATACTAAATTGGAAAACTTACAATAAATGTATCTTGCGAGGCACTAAAATCCAAATCATCCTTTTTTTCCCAACTGGAGTGAACCCAATTCAGATTCATTATTGGTACCCTAAATGTTGTAGCATAGTGGTATTTTTCCCCCCCTGCATGATTTGCTATTAAATGTGTAACTTTTTGGGAAACATCTTTTCTTATTGAGCCACCCATGTGATGGATTAAAGGAACGATTTTTGTCTAAAACCAATCTCAAAATAAACACGTTTAAAGGAAATATAACGCAAACATCTTACAAGTTCTTCCTTAACCCTAAACCCCGTAAAACACGAAACCACCCCACTCATAGCCAAGTTATAGAGGGGTCGAGTGTTTTCGGGTAAAGCTTCCTTCTTTTTCGCCAGTTGTTGTAAAGCAGGAGGCCCCAATAAACACTGTTTGTATTTCGATAACACATTGTAAATTTCTCCGTGAAATTGTTTAATTACAAATACAGTACTACACTTTTCATCGACATATTCACGACCATCACTCGAAGTGACCACAGGTACACCAAAACTTTCCGCCACAGTGTGAAGTTTATCATCATTTTGTAAATCACCCACTAAACAAATCCGTCTGTCTACAGGAGCTAAAAAAAAAATAGGAAAATCATTGCATGTTTTAGATTTTTTTTTACAAAAATAGAGCGAATGAACTTAAATCTTAACCTTGAAAAAGTCAACATAACCTAACTATAAAATCTAACGTATATTTTTAGATAAGGAACATTCGAATTGGTATTGCAAAAGTGATTACCTACTTACCAATAATTGCAGGCGTTTCGTCTCCCGTAGACTCGCTACAAATCGAACTTTGCGATTTGATTTGAGCGTTAACTACGTCCATTTTGGTCAAGCGACTTTTTGGTTACAACATCAATATAGAAGACACAACAATAATAAAAGACCTATTTACAATTAACACACACTACAAAACACCATATTTGTATATAAAATTAGTTTCACACTTTTTAGACGACTTTAACCACATTTTTAGGCTTTTTTACTTTGTTTGGAACAAAAAATGCATCCTAGAAACTTTGAAGTTAAATATAGCTTTTTCATTGGTCAACGAAATCGGCTCCAATCGTCAGGTACAAAATTACAAACCTGCGCTGTTGCCACCTCTAACGTTTTTTCCCAATCCACCGAATGCTTTATTACAGGATGTTTTTATTATTGTAAATAAAATTTGACAAGCATGTTATTAGTATGACAAGTAAAGAACCTCATTGTTTGTATCACAAATTGTGATTCACAATCCACACAAGGTCTGTTCTATCTCATGCTAAAAATACTAAAAATCACTGCAACACTGCACAGAGTTTAACAGCGGCCATTTTTGTTGTTTACAATTTTTGTGCTTTGGGTTTGTGCTGTTTAATAATTGTTTTAAACGTTGAGTTTCTTACAGAGCCTCAAATAAGGCCTTTAAGTGCTAAGGACAAACATTTTACTCCTCTTTTATAATAAATATACCTTATTCTATCAGGGCTGTCAAATGACAATTTGAAGGTTAATTTGTGGGTTATAATTTAACCTTAAAATTGACATTTGACAGTTTTATGACAGCCCTGATAGAATAAAGTTTATTTTTTACAATAGAGGAGTAAAATAGTTGTTCTTAGCACTTTAAGGCCTCTTTTAAGGCTTACTATGAGAAACACAACGTTTAAAACGATTATTAATCTGTATAAACAGAGCACAAACCCAAAGCACAAAAATTGTAAACAACAAAAATGGCCGCCGTTAAACTGTGCAGTGTTGCAGTGATTTTTTGTATTTTTAGTACGAGATAGAACAGACCTTGTTGTGTGGATTGTAATATGTAGTAAATTATTAATTATTGTAGGTGTATATGCCATATATTATATGGGTGAATATATTATATATTATATAAATTTTTCCATAAAAACAAATTTTTTACCCCTACAAAATGATATTTTTTATCCGCAGATTGTATTAAAAATATCTATTAAAAATAAATACCTATACATTATAGGTATATTATTTAAACCAGCGGTGTTTAAACCGCCAAAAAGATTTTAATTAAATTGAGTAAAGTTATAAAAGTAAACTTGGCAACGCTGTTGCGTGCTCATTAGAATTCGCGTGATCTCTTTTTGCTTTTTCATCGCGTCAGCGAAAGCTTGAGACAAAGTGTTATTTGGCTTGCGAAATACAAATAGTAAATGAAACAAAAATGAAAATAATAATAATAATAAACGTATTGTAAAATACTCAGCGAATGTTCATTCAAATGTACATGATGTACAATGACCGTTTCGCCAGGTGAGTCATAAATTCGCGGTAAAACCGCCACTAAAATAGAAAAATTGCGGAAATAGCGTTGGGAAAATGTTTTTAGTATATTTTTATAACTTTCACTAATCTGTTTTAACGTAAGGATGATTGTTTTTCATGGAATTCCAATTATAAACAAATAAATTAAAGCGGCTTACGTGTAGAAGAATAATAACTAAAAACGGAAATCAGTTTCAAATTCAAATCCACAAGTGGGGGTGTCGCTCGTTTCCTGGGAAGGAAGCGATTCAACCGCCGTAACGATATTTTCATAACAGGTAGATTTAAATTTGTTTATACATACATGCACATGATAAATTTCATGTAAGGCATTATTTTTAAGCTAAAAAAACCCACGCTATAGCGTATAATAATAATAATAATAATAATCATACTTTTGATTTATTTTTTTAACTTTATTTATCATGTAATTATTAACTCACAAAATTGTAGAAAGTTCTATAGGTTTTTGAATATTTTTTACTTTTCCGCACGTAGGTATAAAATGTATACGCTAAAGAAGTATCGGCGATACTGTATCGCTAGTAGCGCCACCACTCGGTTGTTATCATCGTAACAAAAGTACAACTTTTAATAATCAGCTTTCAAACGTTTGGGTTACAAACGAGTGTTTTTGAGAATAAAGCCAGATAATCTTAAAAAATATCGAAAAAAAAACCGTGGATCGATTTGTTGTGTTCTCAGAGGTTCGAAAATATTCCAGGAATATTCCGTATCGCCTAGGAATATTCCGCTTCATTCTAGGAATATTCATTGGGAATATTCCTAGCTAGAATGATCCTCTAAAACTTCCAAGCATCATCTAAGAATATTCCCAGTGAATATTCATTAGTTTAGTTGCAATACCTCTCACCGTTGCTTACGCACGCTTGATAACTATATATACCGATAGGTTAATAATATTAGTTGGAGATGTGCGTCTGTGATGGCACAGCCAAACAATGATTAGAGTGGGACTGATCTACTCAGTAACTCAATAATGGCTATACTTAAGTTAAGTTTCTGGGTATAAGAGGCAATATGGGCTGGGAATAATCCCCAAATTATATCAAGGAATATTCCCCTAATAATCCTTGAGTCTTCTGCAGGCAGATATATGGAATATTCTTTTTATGATGCCTGGGTTAATCAAAAAGCGGACATTTGATTATGCCAGGAATATTCCTGGGAATATTCTGGGACGATTGGAATATTCCTGGGAATATTCCTGGCATGTGCAGGGAATGTGATTTTGCGGTCTGGGTTGTTGGGTGTATTTCGAGAGGAAATCCTGGGTTGAGTTTTTATCGGTTTTCCAATAAACAGTGTTAATCCGAATGAAGAAATAAATTTCATACAGTCCCTGTAAATATAAATTGTATCTATTAGGTACAATAAATACACATTTTAGTAATGATTAACGTGAAAAGTGTAAACATTTCAATTCAGTAATTCAATAATCGTCAAACAAATAATTAAAAGCGTTGATTAAGAATTCTTTAAAGTCTCCATGGAGTGCACTCAACGGTAAAATACCATTATATTATGAATTATTATAATATTATCTTGCAATGAATTCGTAGGTATATTTTGTTGTTTAAAATGCAGTTGTCGGCGTTTTTAAGAGAGCTCAAATATAAAAATGGTTGATTTTAAGGTTATGTTTGTGCAAAAATTATTATTTACTAATTTCTTAAAAATGTCCAAACTTAAATATATGTAAAGTTATCATTAGTTAATTCTGCACCAACAAATGTACTTACCGAATTGGATCCTTTGGTAAAATATGAAAATGCAACGATTTAGTTCTTGAATTTTATTTACAATTAAAAGCACAATAATTCACCATGATCCCTTAGATAAAATATACACACTAACTTAACTATATAAGCATTTAATTAAGCGTTGAGTTTCTTAATCAATGATAGTCTATCATCGATAGAAGGAATAATCAATCGAAATCGAGTGCTAAAAAAGTTTTTAAATTTTTTCCTTGCAACGTAAAACACAAATAACGTGCGCGATTTAGCTGTGCAATTGAACAAAATTTGCCGAGTAAGACTTCTGCCTTCCTCTCTTTTGTGAAAAAACTACCTATTTATTTAAAAATGATGTACAGTTCGTATGCTTTAAATGTATTGTTGACAAATCTTAAATTCACGCAATGCTTTTAAAATCCACCAGATGGCGCGCGTGTTGCGAAAACCCGATACTTCTTTAGCGTATTGTTTTATAAATGGCGCTCTATACAAATACTTAATTTAAATCATTTTTAAATAATAATACTTATAAGTACCTAACTATTTGTCGTAGAAAAAGTATAGTATGCAACCCGGTCAACATTTAACGTAACACAGTATTGCTGTTATGTAACATTGGAGTCACATTGCAATGTAACGATATTACTAAAATGCAACCCAACAATTACCTACAAGCAATATAACAATAACGTAACATTATGAAACTATTGTAAGGTAACAAAATTACCGATAAGCAATGTAACAACAATGTAACATTGTGAAACTATTGTAATGTAACAAAATTACCAATTAGCAATGTAACAACAACGTGACATTGTGAAACTATTGTAATGTAACAAAATTAAAAATAAGCAATGTAACAACAAGGTAACATTGTGAAACTATTGTAATATACCAAAATTACCAATTAGCAATTAATTGCTAATGTAACAAAAACGTAACATTGCGATACTATTGTAATAAGTTTGTTACGTAACAATTACATTTATATTATTTAACAAACTTATACTTATACACATTATTTACATCTCGCTCGTTTTACCAACCTCGGCTAGGTATATTTCAGTTTTTTTGCGCGATTTAGCTGTGCAATTGAACCAAATTTGTCGAGTAAGACTTCTGCCTTTCTCTCTCTTGTGAAAAAACTACCTATTTATTTAAAAATGATGTACAGTTCGTATGCTTTAAATGTATTGTTGACAATTCTTAAATTCACGCAATGCTATCGAAGTCCACCAGATGGCGCCCGCGTTGCGAAAACCCGATACTTCTTTAGCGTATACTTCCAGGATGGTTTTATTTTCCTTAATAATACGCACATTTAAATTTTGTTTTATTAAAAAATAATAATGCATTATTATAAACAATTTATTATTCAGTCAGTTATAAAATTGTATACCTAAAAAATATAACAAGTTTTGACTTAATTAAAACTAAATAACTAAGCAATATTTAAAAAATTTGTCTCTTAAATTAAAAAACTGCCATAAAATCTTAAACATATAAAGAGCAATAAATGTAACAATAATTATTGTTAATAATAAAGAACAAAAATATTTTAAAACAATTAAAGTATGCACATGTGCACTGGTGCTGAATATTAACAATACATATTTGTTCATTATTAAGTTTGGCGATATAAAAAAACAATCTTGGCACCTAAATTTTATTGCTTACAGCAATACTGGCCTTTCTCATATCTTTTTTGCTGGTAAACCAAGAAGACAACCCAATTACAATATACAGCGCTCCCACAACAATAAAGAAAATCCCATACACAAAATACTGATCACGGGGCCCCAACGCAAATCCCACGTTTTTGGTGACGACAACAGCTGTTATAATCGATTGCAAAACCAACGCAAAAAAAGTGTTTATCCCAAACACCAAACCGAAACCATCCTCTGAAATATTCTTAGCTATTTCCGAACTCGCGATGGTTATCATGAAGTGGAAAAATCCACCGAAAGTTATGTAGCACACGTACCCCACTTCAAGGCTTCCGGTCTGCGAGATATAGAGGAGCACGAAACCCTCCAGAAGTGAAATTATCGACATTGCCAGTTCGCCCTTCATCGGCCAGTCGACTTTCAAAACGCCCCCAGCTAGGGTCCCCAAAAACCCAAGCACCGTCAAAATCGCCTCGACGGCTCCGTTGTAAATAGTCTTGCTCTTGTCAGTCTGGATAACCGACCACAGCGGTTGCATGTACGTCTGCACCTGGAGATAACCACACAAGTTCAATGTCCACCACAGCGACCATTTAATGATGTAAGGGTTAGAGAACGAAGTAAAAAAATGGTGCCGCATTTTGTTCAGGGCGCTCTTTGTTTTCTCACTTGCCGAGTGGGCACTTTTCGAGTCTTGGTGGAAGTAGACGCTTTGGTTGGCAGATGGTAGAAATATTGCCCAAAGAGTCGCAAATATCATGGCTGAAACAAAAAAAAGTATTATTTTCGGATTAAATCTTCCAGTGGGAATATTCTTAGGATCATGCTATATTTCTTCTAGTGATGTTCTAAGAATGTTTTTTAAACCTTCCAGTGAGAATATTCTTAGGATCATCCTAAGAATATTCTCACTGGCCTATAGGCAGGTTTTTAGAAGGTGCAAAGTTTAGTGGTAAAAATTAATCCACTCTAAATATATGCTTAGAATGTTGAGAAAGTAATTGCTATAGAAAGTTCATTTAGGAATATTCCTGGAACATTCTGCTAAGCATATTCAGTTCAGTTAGGTACCTATTTAATAGAAAAATATACCATAATCTACGTATAAAGGTAACCTATACTTAGTATTAAATACTAAGTAAAAAACACAAGCCAAAATAATTTTTTATAGTTATTTGTCAAATTAAAACAATATTTGATAACAAAAATACTTTTACTATAGGTATCTAAATTATCCGGGTTTTAGATAAAATCTTCTATCCAACCATACAATGAAAAATGTTTTTTTATGAAGAACTATTTTTTATGAAGAATTATTTTATAAGGAAATATTTTGTTTTTTTATATTTTATTTTATGTTAAAAATAATAATTTATTAATTTGTATACCGATTTATTATTTCTGAATTAACATTTTTATGTATAATTATTATAATCCTAACTATCTTCAACTTCAATCTAATCTGACTTATCCCACAAAATTTTCCAATTTTACTTGATATGAAATAATGTCATACAACTTATGGTTAGAGGTCAAATTGTTTATTTATTATTTTATTTTTAAATAAATATATATTAATATGTCGCTAATTTTTTTAAGGGGACGACAAATACATTTCACTGTCATATTATGACAGGGAGGCGTATTTGTCGCCTCCTGAAGAATTTTACGAATGTAGAATCCAACATATTAGAACGTGGGTATCTGACATATTTGGAAATATTCTCAAAAGCTTCCCAGAAGCTCCATAAGAAACCTTCTAAGAACATTCCAAAAACGTATTCTTAAAATGTTCTTAGAATGCTTTTTAGGAAGGTTTTAAGAAGCTTCTAAGAATCTAATTGCATCATTAAAAGGGTATCTATTGAATATTTTAAAAGTCCCTAAGAACATTCTTAGCAATAAGGGAAGGTTCTAAGAATATTCCATTATTCCGGGTCATATCTTCTTAGAAGATTCTTAGAATCAAATTTTGCTATCAGGGAGTACATTCAAACTGTAAACATTTAAAAAAAATGACCGTGGTTTTGCATGAATATTTTAAGGCTCATAGGAAAAAACTTTGCGGATCCAACCTCTAATTTTTTTTAAATTTTGTAAACAAAAATCATGTGTAGCATCGTACGCGTGATAGAAGTGAAACTTCTTATAAACCAGGGAATGTGAGAAATTTTAGTTGTGTGTGTGTATGTGACAGAGACAGGGATAATTTCAAAAGAAATATAATAGTATAATATTTGGGTAAATTTTTTTTAATTAATTTCATCTGAAATAAATTTATATCCTTGGCATAAAAACAGAAGCGAATTTGCTTTCGGCACGCGCCTAAAGAGCGGCATGCTTTGAGCATGCCACGCCTTTGTCTTTTGTCGGCTTTACACCGCGTTGTTACAAATAAGACGCATTATTATAAAATAATAAAAACAGTAGAATATTCGCTATTCTACCGTACAATAATTATTGTTTATTTGATTTATTTTTGGTAGCAATTTTTACTTTTTTTTAAGTAATTTTGCTCTAGAATATCGTTTATTTCACAAAAATGTGCGTTACTTTTTACTGCCTTACTTATAAGGTTTGTAATTCTTTACAAAGTAGCCTAATCATTTCATGGTTCCTTGTATGGTTCGACTTTACTAGAAATATTGTGAACAGTAGGTATATTAAATAACTTAAAATTAATATTGCAATGTATTCTAGATTAAAAAAATAATACATATTTAACTTAACTATGACACGTTACTATTAAATAAAATATTAATCCTTAAAATTTAGTATTTAGGTATTACTTTTAACAATCAATACCACCTAACGGAATATTAATATTAAGAGGTCTATCATCGCAATTTTAGATTTTTTTCCTGAGCGAGTTTTTGTCTCAGAACTCCTAACCATTGAGTTTAACAAAATTGAATGTTCTACAAAAAAGCTTTGATTGGAATTTCCCGTCAGATGAACCGTTTTCTTACAATCATGCCTTAAAATTGGTATAGTTTTACAATTTGATCTTTTAACATTGGAATTTTGTAATTCATTTAAAAATCAGTACCCGGAAAAAAAAACCGATAGAAATTTTTATGGGAAATCAAATGCTCAACAAAAAAAGTCTTCTATCATTTTTGGCTAAATTCGCTACATCAAAAGTTATTCAAGGTTAAATTTTAAGTCAAAACGAAATTCTTGTTTTTTCCGCTTTTTTTGGGTCAGATAAAAACTTCTGATTCTTTTATCGATGATAATCTTTATATTATGTTATTGATAAAATTACTGAAAGCGGAAAGGCAATTGCTAATGGTTAGACAAAAATTCGGTTTGGTTTAAAGTTTTTTTAGACGTATTTTTTTTTACTCACCTAAGCAATCCCTATAATTATTTAATTTAATTATTAAGTAGTAGGAACCATTTATTGAAAACGACTATTCGTTGTTTTCTTGTTGTGGTAGAAATTGTGTTAACGCTTTTTTTAACAATTAAGTAATTGCATTTATATTTATTTTTTTATACTCGAGAAGCTCTCCCAGTTTGTTTATTTAATGCAAAGATTAGAAAATGGTTTGATTAGTTACTTACATAGGATTTATGCGTTTATTAAGTACTACTTGTCACGTCCTATACTGCCTGTACATTCGGTATCTTTAATTTAGGGGTTCGTCAGACCTGTCTATATTTTTGTCGTAAGTCTATAAAAGTCTATTTTTTTTACCTTAAGTCTATAAAGTCTATATTTTCTGTTAAAATCAACTATTTTTTTTAAATATACATATTCACAGTTTCATAAATATCGAAACCACAGTAAACCAAGTGAAACATTCGAAAACTTCGCAGTTTACATTTAAAGTTCCCGCCGTCCAGACCCGACCCGCCCGCCAAAATTATTGCTGAATTGTTTCTGGTTTGGTCTAGGGTTTCGTTTACGTTTTAAGTTTCGGTTCGCTAAGTCCCCCCTAAAGCAATTTTTTTATATAAATGTGATTCTATTTATTATAAGTTATAATTTATTACAGAATTTAATATTTTTTTTTGTTATTTATGTATTTTAATAATAATAATAATAATAATAATAATTTATTCATCAGTAAAACAAAATTACACAGTAAATTTTGCCTATATGACTAGACACAAAAATAAGTAAAAATAATGACACTTAATATTAAATACTATACTATATATACTATACTATAACATATACAAGAATAAAATTTAATGATAAAATTAAAAAGAATCCTTAAAAAATTCTTCAACAGAATAGTACATTTTATTAAAAAAATAGTGTGTAATTTTTTCTTTAAAATATTAATATTTTTACAAGGTAAAATAACATATTCCCTGATAAGCAAAGGCTTAAGAGACTGACAATCTGGAATAAGGCAAATATAGGTTTTTATTACCTCTTGTACCATAACTATGCATATCCTTTGTTTATATAAATAAACCTTTATTTTCTTCAATGTATATAATTAAATTGTAAATAAATAAACAGGCTAGTGTTAAAAATGAATAAATAAACCTTTATTTTCTTCAATGTATATAATTAAATTGTAAATAAATAAACAGGCTAGTGTTAAAAATGAATATTTTTTAACTAACGGTTTACACGAATATGATGGACTTTTACTATCTAGACATAAGTTTTTTTTGTAATAAAAATACTCTTTCAAAGTGAGCTGAAACACCCCAAAAAATAATACCCTATGACAATATAGATTGAATTACGCCAAAATACATTAATCTCAATACAGGAAAGGACACTGTGTCTCTAAGAGACCTTATTAAAAAACATAAGGAGCTTAATCTCTTACATACAGAATTTATATGTGGTTCCCAAGTCAATTTTGGGTCCAATGTTATCCCTAAGAATTTTACTGTATCGCAGGCTGGAATTGATGAACTATTAATGTTTATGTATAGGCTAGAATCAAGCCTTGCATTTTTATTAACATTTAAAAGTAATCCATTTTATTGACACCATTTACTAAACTGTTTGACACCAAGGAAGAGTTTTTGGAAAGATTTTTCACTTCTTTATCCACAAACAAAACATTTGTAACATCAGCATACAATACAAATTTAGCAAGTTCATTAAATAAGACAGATATGTCATTATTAAACATAAAAAAAACAAAGGCCCCAGAATTGACCCCTGTGGAACCCCAAGTAAGACTTTTTCACACCTTGATTGTGAATTTTTAAAAAAAGCCATCTGAGTTCTGTCGGATAAATAAGAGGAGACCCACTTAAGCGGTGGACCCCGTATACACCTACGGATTCAAGTTTTTTGAGCAAAAGTTTATGGTTAACCATATCAAATGCTCGACTTAGGTCAAAAAATAAGCCCACCATTTGCTGCTTATTATTGAGACCTTCATATATAAAATTAAGGGCATCAGCTATAGCGGTATGTGTGGATTTTCCTTGTCGAAAGCCATTTTGATTTTCAATAACAAGGTTATTATTTTCTAGGAAATCTCGCAGTCTTTTATAATATAAATAATCTAAAACCTTGCCAAATTGACTTGATAGGCACATTGATCTATAATTGGTTGGATCACTTTTGCAACCCTTCCCCTTATACACCGGAATACACACGCCAGAGGAATAGCTACAATTTCTCCCACCAAGTTTAAGATTTTACCGTCGATATTGTCAAATCCAGCTGCATGTTTTTTAGTAGTTTTTTTAATTGTTTCAATAATTTCAAAATGAGTTACAGGATGAAGAAAAAAACTTTTCCGACCAGGTACCAGATTAATTTTGTCAAATTCAGGTACTAAAGTATTGTTTATATTATTAATAAAATGATTGTTAAAAATTTCACACATATCTTTTGGATCATTAAAGGAAGTATTATTTACTATTATTTCAGATATTGAATGCCTTATGGCTTTAGACTTATTATTATTATCTTCCAACTTTTCTTTGAGATGTTAGTAGCATTTTGAATTCTAGAATTATTTATTGTTTTTTGGCATTAATTATAGAGTTTTCATAAATTCCCTTAAATTCTTTATATCGTTTCGTATATGTCGGGTTATTAAGAGTCCTAGAAAGAGTTTTCATTTCGCATAATTGTAGTTTTTTTACACAATGGAAATGCACAGTTATAATAAAAAAGATATCTATTAAGAAAAAATTCAAATTTAGCACTTGAATAGATAAAAGATAAAAGTTTACAGAATCTATTAATATTTTCTACAGAAAAATCCCTTCTGAATATACATCTTTTTTCAGTCCGACTGGATTCCTCAAGAAAAAAATTACACAACTGATAGCAATGATCCGTAAAGTATATATCCTTAACTTGAATATTATTTACATCCAAGTTTGAAAATATATTATCAATGCAAGTACTTGAATTACTTGTTATACGGGTAGGAACATTTATGTGAGGTTTTATGTTAAACTCACTTAAGACAACAAATAATGTTTTTGATGGGAATCTAATAAGATATTTATATTTAAGTCGCCCCACACAATATAAAAATAATTGTTCAATTTTTCAATAAATACGTTAAAATCACTATTGGGTGAACGATATACACAAATAATGTAGATTTTTAACTTGCCACTATTGTATTCACTAACACACTTCAAAATGCTTCTCAATTGATTTATTATAAACCAGGGTTCTTAAATTTAACTTGGCCTTTGCAAAAATACAAACACCACCACGTATAAAAGTTTCTCTACAGTAAAAGCTTATTAGATTAAAATTGTCCAGTTTTATAAAATCAATGTCTGATATGGTTACTTGTTAAATTTAATTCAATAAAAATTTATAATTTCAAGTTATCTCTTGTATTTTAAATTTAAATTTAGATCTTTTATGCCAAAAAAAATGTATACCTCCATTTTATAGTTATTTCGGTAATTAATTTGGTCTATATTTGGTCGTTTATTTTTTATTATTAGTCACTATTTCTCGCAACATGGACTGCTGGGAGCCCTGGGGTTCGTTAAACCTGTTCAACTCTTTTATTATTTCTTGTTGATTTCTACTGATTTGTCACTTGGAAAGGTATAAAACACACCCGTAGGCTCGTATTTTGAATTCTTATTTACGCAAAAAGCGAAGTGCAAATATTAAAAACTTATCTGAATATGGCTCCTTGTCCCCTTGTAATTGTTCTCTTCCAGGTTCATGCCGCGATGAACTACCTGTTCAGGTGGGTGGTCCCGTGACTCCGAAAGGAGGGGTGGCAGTTCACTTCGCGCTTTTAAACTTTTAGATTAGGATTTAAATGCACTGTATACTTGTTTTTAGCTCAGAGCGGGGAAACTATCAGATCTCTACCGTAGAAGCGTTGATTTTGACTTAACACTTATTAAATTTATCATATTAAAACTTTACATTTCTTTTCAATATTTATTTCATTTTAAAGTTTCATATTCATATCTCCTTTTTAAAAAACTCCTTTAATTTGCTAAATTTTATATTTTAATACAACCAATTTTGACAAATTTTTTAAGTCTTTTCGAACATGACTTGTAAGTTGAATTAATGATTAAATAAAGTTTTTTCCACCGGGACACAAAAAAATAAAATGTTGTGTGCTAAGAAAGCCACATGTAAGATTATCCGTTGTAATGTATCTAAAGTGCTATCTTGATGCCATTTTTTTCGGTTTTTGTCATTTTTGTAATTTAAATTTTTTTTGATTTGTACAAAATTTATTTAAAAGTAATTAACAAATCAAACAATTTAAAAATAAAAAAATGACAAATATGGTTACAAAATTGAATCAAGAGCCAACCTCAAGGACTGCCTTCAGGTCTTTATAAAGTACAGCACAGCGAATGTTTAATTTATATTTGTTGATTGTTAATTTTTTCAAATGTTTTATGGTTTAATTATTTTTGGTTTTTGTTAAATAATTATAAGTTTTATTATTAATGGATTTATTTTGTTTTTTATTTGATTTATTTTATTGTTTAATATTAATTAATATTAATAGGATTTTTAATCGCTATCTACAATTATCTGACAATTAATGCTATGATATAATTGCAATGTGCGAGCAATCAATCGCCCCTAAACATCTGGGAAAGTTATATTTTTCCATGAAACCATCAATCTTCTTTTGTCCAAGGTATTAAGGAACATAATCCATTTGGTTAATAGATGATTATTTATAATATTTGTCACTTCATACATTGACTTATGCTTGGTTGGCTAGTTGCAAATGCCGAAGTTAATTGATAACTACATGTGCCGAAAAAATGCAAACATGTTAAAAAAAATTTCTACTCCCACCTTTAAAACGCCCTTTATCGCTCGTGCCTAAATTAAATTCGTGTATAAAATGGCGTTTATCAAACTTAATACATAATATACTATTAAGAGCACTGGTATTGCAGTGTTTTTTTTTCTGGTTATTTTATGTGTTGCCCAATCATATATTTTATTATCCTCGAAACATCTTTATTAATACAAAACATGCTTAAAAATATCCTGGGGGAAATTAAAATGGATCACGCATATCCCTTTTAAATAAAAGGATTTTCATGTATTTTAATGGATAAATAAGTTAATGTACCTATATAAATAAAAAGATTATTTTATTATTTTATTTTAAAAGTATTTGTTTAAGGTTTTTGTGATTTTATATATGAATTTGTATATAAATAAAAAGATTATTTTATTATTTTATTTTAAAAGTATTTGTTTAAGGTTTTTGTGATTTTATATATGAATTTGTATTGATATATCTAAAGGTATATTCCATGCCTGCTAGATAGAAAATAAAAACATGAAATTTAACCCCATTAATTTACACAATTGTATGTCAAGGACACAAAATCAATATTAATCAGAGATCTTAAAAAATATAAATTATACGAGGTATGTTCAGAAAATAACGGGAATTGTTAAATTTTCTTTATTATGTTGGTATACATGCCCCCGAAGTATGATAAAAACTTTAGCTGTTTTCATTGTTTAAAATGAAATAAATTCTGTAAAATGTTAACAAAGGTCTATGTGAGTCTGCTATAAGTAAAACAAGAGTTTACAAGTGGTATAAGAGTTTCCAAGATGGCCGTGAAGACGTTGAAGATGACGAACGCCCCGAACGCACAAGCACATTAACAACCGATAAAAACATGGAAAAAGTGGAATAAATGGTTATAAAACATTAGAGAAGTCGCTGATGATGTTGGTATATCGATTGGCTCATCCCATGAATTTTTTTCGAATGTTTTGGGTATGAAACGCGTGGCAACAAAATTTGTTCTAAAATTGTTAAATTTTGAACAAAATTTTTGGCCAAAAACAATACTGTAATGATGCCCCAGCCTCCATATTCGCCAGACATGCCTCTGTCTGACTTTTTCCTATTCCCCAAAATAAAGAGAACCTTAAAGGGCCGTCGTTTTGCAAGCATAGATGACATTAAAAGCGCATCGCTAAAAGAACTAAAGGCTATCCCAAAGTTGAGTTTTAGAAGTGTTTCGAGTATTGAAAGAAGAGCTGACACATGTGCATAATATTGAAGGCGACAACATTAATGTAGACGAATAAATAAATATTTTTTTCAAAAACGAAAATTCCCGATATTTTCTGAACACACCTCGTATTATTTATTTTATCTTTTAATTTTAATTAAATTTTTTTATATTTGTACAATTTTTTAAACGGGAATAAAAATATAATTTTTTATCATCTAATACACAGTTAAAAATTTTTGGTAAAAAACAACACCAAAAGTGGTCTATATAGGTCCACACTAGAAATGGTATATCTAACCACATACAATTTGGTAAATTTTACCCTTTTTAATTGGTTAAAATCTACACGCACTATTCGTACAAAAAACTCGTAACAGTGTAAAAATCATCAAATATAATACACTCTTAGGGGTATACCCCTTTTATAAAAGCAACATTGGTAAAAGAACTCCATTCATGAATGGAGTAGAAAATGCTCAATTTGGTGTAATTTACTACACATGTAGGTGTTACGTGGGTGTTTTAATATTAAACACAGCATGTAATGTAAAATAAAGTATATTTTATATTACTTACAAACTATTAGATATGAATACAAATAGGCTTTGGCATAAAATTGAAAAAAAAATGATTAACACTACTTAGGTGTATTCTTATACCCAAGCAGTGTTAATAATTTTTTTTATTTGAATGAAAAGTAGTACTTAATATTTTAAGTTTTTTCCAGTTTGTGCAAAACCATATTTAGCTTATATAGGTATATAAGTTAAATATGATTTTTCACTATCTCAAAAAACTTAAAATTTTACTAAATTTCATATTTCACTTAAAAATCACAGGTAAAAAAAACATGTTATATCAAAAACATAAGTTGCATCCACTGTCACATTGCAATATTTTTGACCAATTCTAGTGTATAAATTAACACCAAATGATTTTACCACTCCATTTGGTAACTTTACACCGAAATATTTTTTACTGTGTAATAAAAAATTATATTTCTATTATAATCTAAATATTTCTATTATAATCATTATTATAATGAATATTACATGGTCAAAAATGTATACCAATAACTGATTTTTTTTACTTAAAAAACTACATTCTATAGAATTCTATATAATTTAACAACCACTCTCTAACAATAAATAAGTTAAAATGACTTATGTTTCTCGTCAACAGCAATTTGTATCCCGAAGACATTTAGCAGTCAATTCCTATGTAAAATTGTCTGCTAAATCCGAAAATATCGTCAAAAGTAATAAATGTGAAACAGTTTTTAAGATATAGTCAATTTTTCATATAATATGAAATTTAGGATATCTCAAAAACTGATCTACTTTTATAATCTTTACCTATTCATTTTTAGAGAGCATATTTTATAAAAATGTATTAATTTTTTTAACCTTGAATTATACAATATAATGACAACGAAATTAAAGTAATAAAAAATACATTTCCTGATTTCTATAAGAAAAAACATTAATTTAAATGTAACCAATTCAATTATTTAAAAATGAAATAATCATTAAAGCATTAAGTTAAGTAAGCAAAAAATATCTATTTCTTACCAGTAAAAGTAATATAGTTTAATTCCCGATAATCCATAATTTCAAAGGAAACTAAAATTTGAGCAATTATTCCGGAAAGAGCTCGCCCTGCCAATATTGCAGCCCTGGTGTGGGAAGTGACCAACTGGTAATGTTCCTTGTCGACTTTGGCATAAATATATGTGTAATATGCCACCTCGGTAGCACAAAATGTTCCATACAAAACCTAAAAAATAAAAAATCAAAATGTATCCCACAATTTTATTATAAGGCTGTTTCATATAACAGGACAATTTAAAATGTTTTGTTGTTTGCTTTAGTTTACTCATCATGTACCTTATTTAACTCTTAAAAAAACATTTATTTTTTAATAAATATATATATATTATATTTATTATTATTTATTATTATATATAATAGAAACGCGTTCTTAATTCGTACTGCGTTTCTGTCATTTATTTAAAGGGCAAAAGAAAGGAATAAACGCGTTTATTCCTAGTTACGACTGATTATAACACTATAATAGTTTTACAAACTTTTTTTCCTAACATTAAGTACCTACTTCAGCTTAGTTTAATTTTGGGCAGCTGATTTCAAAAATGTCACTAGTTCTGAGACGTCTAGGATTTAAAATAATTTCGTAATAAAATGCTCTGCTCAATCACCTCAAAATGTAAGATTTTTGTTGGTATTTTAATTATTTATTAAATTATTTTGGCTTAAATTTATCTTGAATGTACTAAAGTAATTGGTATACGGCAAATAAATCATAATTATCTTAACAATATGACATTTTAAATACTAAAACTAAAATTTTATGTATTTTATGTAAAAAAACAACCATTATTTTTTATCCAAATTAAGCCCTCAAAATTTAATGCATTGCATATTTTTGCTTTTTTCTACCTTAAATTTATTAAATCGTATCAAATATCAAATTGGATTATAGTATTATTGTGCTTAATCCTCATCATCGTCGTACATCTTTTGCTGCAAATTCCAGCAAATGTCTCCTAGCAATGAATCCACCTTCTTTCCGCAATACCCATAGATATCTACCAATGCTCTAGATTTGCAGTTACTTGGTGAAATCGTTCTCCATGTTCATCAGTTCGGCAAATTTATCAGGATGAAAAAAAAAGAAAATGTTTTTTAAATGACATATTAACGCTAATTCTTTGCAAAACTAAAAGCATTTTTTCAATGAATTGGCGCCAAGAACATTTTTAATGACAGGTTTAACACTGCCATATGCGACAAGCATTTTTGAATTCTTCATCTTTCATTAAACGGCGTATATCAGGTCCATTTAATATTCCTGCAAAATTAAAGTAGTAGGTATATCTCATAAAATTTTGTAATGAAATATTGCGTTGTTTTTTTTGGGCAAGGTACCGCAACAAAACAAAACAAATTTACAACGACGACATAAATGTTCGTCTCCTTTCTCTTTTGCTGCCACTTCCAATACCACTTCCATTTCCTGCTCTTTTTTCATTTTTGGTTCTTAAAATCACTTTCAAGTAAAAATACAATTTAAAGTTTAAATTTTAAATGTCAATAATTAATAGATGCACTTTAGTGTGCTTGAACGATAAAGTAGATAAAGGCGCCTTCAATTCGATATTAAATTTTAATAAGACTTAATAAATAGGATTCGAGATTAAATTTGAGGGTACTTTAGGCATGATGTGAATAAAAAACTATCAAATAATAGTCGAAGAGTAATGCTTATTCCGAAACCCATTTACTTTGTAGCCTTTTCAATTTAATTTGGTATTTAATAAAGCACTTCTCTGCAGAAAAGTGCTTTATTAAATATCCCTTATAAAATACTACTATAGTACCTATACGGCTACAATGGAACAAACAAAATTTCTATTTGACATTTATTCACCAATGACTTTGTATGGAGTCCCTGCATATTTTTGACAAAAAACGTCAAAAATATACTGAACATCCAAAATAGATTTAAGGCAAAATAATTTAATAATCAAAATATTAACAAAAAACTTACATTTTGAGATAATTAGGCAGAGCATAATAAAGAAAATTGTATGACATAATAAAGAAAATTGTATGACAACCGGACCCTCCGAACCCGCGAAATTTAACAATTCCCGTTATTTTCTGAACACACCTCGTATAGGCCAACCCAACCCAACTGAATCTGCAAGATACATTGGTACCTACTGGATTTATTAATAATATTTATTTAATTTTAAATTATACTTAGAACAATATACGGTTTTGCCACTCTACAGAGTGTCTTAAACTTATAGTAAAAAACATCTTTTTGTTAGGGTTAAACCTGTATATTATAAACGTACGTGTATTTTTTAGTCATATTTAAATTGTGTGCGATTTTCAATTAATGTATCTACAATATTCTTTAATATTTGTTTAAATCCGAAATCAAATAAAAAAGTTATTTGCGATTGAAATTCATCGAAAATTTGTGTGGATCGATTATTTAGCCTGTGAGTGCATTTCTAATAGAAATTTTCTATAGCACATACAAATGCACATTGATGCCTTTCTGTGTATTTAAGCATATTTATTGTTGTAATTTGTATATTTTGTTTTAGCTGTAAGTATGCAAACAATAAATATTATTATTATTATTATTAACTAATCCTATAATTTAGATAAACAATGAAAATATTTTTATTGGTATACTTATAAACATTTTGTTTGCAGTTTATTATGTTAGTACGGTTTTTATGATGTAGGTACTTAAGCAATTTTAACAGTGGTTTTTAATTTGCTGTTAATTTGGAAACTTTTTAAAAATGACTCAAATCGGGTAAACAAAATATATCATCGTCCTTCAGTTATTTTCAATAACACTTTTGGTTTATTCAGGTTAGCGTAAAAGCAAATTATATATATATATATAATATATATATATATATATATATAATTTGCTTTTATATTATATATATATATATATATGGGTGAATCTCACGAAATGTCCCCCGATGGTGTTACCCCGTGATATTTAATAAAACTAAATGAGTTTGACCTACACTTTTATTGTGTTTTGATCTTTCATAATTAAGTAGATATTACGGCTCAGGTTCCAGATTTTTAACCGCAATTAATTATTTTTTACAATGTTTTAAAAGTCTCAGACATATCCTCCGTGACTGTTACTCTTTCTAGCTTTACTCTATAAGTTTAAATTAATATTTATTAAATTTTTTAAGTACAAAAATAAACACTCTTGATAAATGACTTATCTTTCTCTCAATATTTGCACGTTCTACGCAAATTACTATGTATTATAATTCAATAATTGTACGATACCTAATAAAATAACATTATTTTGACAAAAAACATTTTATTTAAATATAAAATATTTTGAACGAAAGAAAGTTTAAAACTTAAGTGTTTTAAATCAGAACATACAAAAATTGTTAGACCTTAATCATTTATTTACATATGTAGTACCTAAACAGAAAAGTCGAAAATGTCGAGATCCCATTTTATTTTATACATCAAAATTTTGGGGAAGGATTTTCTTTCTTTTAATAAAAATAATAGTATATTATGTATCAAGTTTGATAAACGGCATTTTGACACCTGTCAACCAAATTAAAACTAACTTTAGCCCGTGACTAAAAATCTGTTGCTAACTTCAGCCCGTGACTAAAACGCCATAAAGCCACAACTTTTCAATGTGTATTTAAAAGGTCACTTATTGTCATGGAAGCGTGTACAATAATAGTCGTTTAAAAGTTAAAAGTAGAAAAAAAAAGTTAAAAGTGTCCCTTTTTTGAGAAATAAGTAAAAATATGTGACTACAAACCTGTTGCTAATTTCAGCCCGTGACTAAAACGACATAAAGCCACAACTTTTCAATGTGTATTTAAAAGGTCACTTATTGTCATGGAAGCGTGTACAATAAGTAGTCGTTTTAAAGATAAAAGTAGAAAAAAAGTTAAAAGTGTCCCTTTTTTGAGAAATAAGTAAAAATATTTTTTAAATCGATTTTAATGTTAAATTTTGACATTTAGTATGGGTAGGTAGAATAAGGAAATCAAATTTCCAAACCCATGTATATCTGCTACCCTCCAGTTTGCCAGTTTGCAAAATTAAAGTAGTACCTACATTGATTTAGCAAAATTGATTCACAAAGCGTTGTGTCTTTTTTTACCAAGGACACAACACGAATATAGCTTGAATTATTTACAGCGCGTTGTAAGCCTAAAATATATACTTTTTTTATATCAGGTTAATTTATAAATTAACTATAGTTGTGATATAAATTAAATAATGTAATTAAATATATTGGTGGTCAAAAATACATGCACATGGGTAACCATTTTTTTAATGCATTTTAATTTATTTTTTAATTATTATTATCAGACTTTCCTGTACCTACTATTACTAGAATATAGTAATTATTTTTGTGAATTTTTGGAAATATTCCTACAATGATCCTCTAAAACTTCCAAGCACCATCTAAGAACATCCCTAGTGAATATTCATTGGGAATATTTCATAAAATGATCCTCTACAACTTCCAAGCAACATCTTGGAACATTCTCAGTAAATGTTCTTAATATTTAAAAAACCATAAGTAATTTTTCCTTTCTACAAATTGGTTATATTCCAGGAATATGCGCTATCATCTAGGAATAATCCGCTTCATTCTAGGAATATTCATTGGGAATATTCCATAGAATGATCCTCTAAAACTTACAAGCACCATCTAAGAACATTCCCAGTGAATATTCATTGGGAATATTTCATAAAATGATCCTCTACAACCTCCAAGCAACATCTTGGAACATTCTCAGTAAATGTTCTTTATACTCAAAAAACAATAAGTAATTTTTCCTTTCTACGAATTGGATATATTCCAGGAATATGCGCTATCATCTAGGAATAATCCGCTTCATTCTAGGAATATTCATTGGAAAAATTCCATAGAATGATCCTCTATTAGGACCTCTAAAACTTCCAAGCACCATCTAAGAACATTCCAAGTGCATATTCTTGGGAATATTTCATAGAATGTTCTTCTACAACTTCCAAGCAACATCTTGGAAAATTCTCAGTAAATGTTGTTTATATTCAAAACACAATAAATAATTTTCTCTTTCTACAAATTGGTTATATTCCAGGAATATGCGCTATCATCAGGGAATAAATCCGCTTCATTGTAGGAATATTCATTGGGAGTATTCCATAGAATGGTCCTCTAAAACTTCCAAGCACCATCTAAGAACATTCCCAGTGAATATTTTATAGAATGATCCTCTACAACTTCCAAACAACATCTTGGGACATTCTCAGTAAATGTTCTTTATATTCAAAATACAATAAATAATTTTCTCTTTCTACAAATTGGTTATATTCCAGGAATATGCGCTATCATCTAGGAATAATCCGCATCATTCTAGGAATATTCACTGGGAATATTCCATAGAATGATCCTCTAAAACTTCCAAGCACCATCCAAGAATATTCCCAGTGAATATTCATTGGGAATATTTTATAGAATGATCCTCTACAACTTCCAAGCAACATCTTGGAACATTCTCAGTAAATGCTCTTTATATTCAAAAAACAATATGTAATTTTTCCTTTCTACAAATTGGTTATATTCCAGGAATATGCGCTATCATCTAGGAATAATCCGCTTCATTATAGGAATATTCATTGGAAATATTCCATAGAATGATCCTCTAAAACTTCCAAGCGCCATCTAAGAACATTCCAAGTGAATATTCTTGGGAATATTTCATAGAATGTTCTTCTACAACTTCCAAGCAACATCTTGGAAAATTCTCAGTAAATGTCGTTTATATTTAGAAAACAATAAATAATTTTCTCTTTCTACAAATTGGTTATATTCCAGGAATATGCGCTATCATCTAGGAATAATCCGCTTCATTCTAGGAATATTCATTGTGAATATTCCATAGAATAATCCTCTAAAACTTCCAAGCACCATCTAAGAACATTCCAAGTGAATATTCTTGGGAATATTTCATATAATGTTCTTCTACAACTTCCAAGCAACATCTTGGAAATTTCTCAGTAAATGTCGTTTATATTTAGAAAACAATAAATAATTTTCTCTTTATACAAATTGGTTATATTCCAGGAATATGCGCTATCATCTAGGAATAATCCGCTTCATTGTAGGAATTTTTACTGGGAATATTCCATAGAATGATCCTCTAAAACTTCCAAGCACCATCTAAGAACATTCCCAGTGAATATTCATTGGGAATATTTCATAGAATGATCCTCTACAACTTCCAAGCAACATCTTGGAACATTCTCAGTAAATGTTGTTTATATTCAGAAAACAATAAATAATTTTCTTTCTACAAATTGGTTATATTCCAGGAATATGCGCTATCATCTAGGAAAAAACCGCTTCATTCTAGGAATATTCATTGGGAATATTCCATAAAATGATCCTCTAAAACTTCCAAGCACCATCTAAGAACATTCCCAGTGAATATTCATTGGGAATATTTCATAGAATGATCCTCTACAACTTCCAAGCAACATCTTGGAACATTCTCAGTAAATGTTCTTTATATTCAAAAAACAATAAATAATTTTCTCTTTCTACGAATTGGTTGTATTCCAGGAATATGCGCTATCATCTAGGAATAAACCGCTTCATTCTAGGAATATTCATTGGGAATATAAGTTTAGTTGCAATACCTCTCACCGTTGCTTACGCATATAATAACTATATATACCGATAGGTTAAAAATATCAGTTGGAGATGTGCGTCTGTGATGGCACAGCTAAACAATGATTAGAGTGTAACTAATAATGGCTAGTTAAGTTAAGGTCCTGGGTATAAGTGGCCATAAGGGCTAGGAGTAATCCCCACATTCTCCTAACAATACTTAAGTCTTATGCCGCTACATGAAATATTTTTTATACCATGAGTGGGTTAACTAAAAAGCGGACATTTGATTACGCCAGGAATATTCGTGGGAATAATCCTAATAATATTCCTGACATATGCAGGGAATGGGATTTTGCACTCTTGGTATAAACTACCCAATTTAAATTGTTGCGCAACTGTGTGGAATATGGCGCCAAAAATTAAATTAAAACAACACTTACTTCAAGCACTTGCAGAGCAAATAGAGTTTTTGTCCATAATAAAAGCGCCCAAACGGCGATTGCTGACAATCCACAAACAATTATCAAAGGTTTGTATTTGCACATATCGGTAATTAAAAAAACTATCACTAATTGAGCCAAATACGCGTAAATTCCCACAGGATAAACTTCTTGCGTGACCTGGTCGTCCGTAACGTTTCTCCATTGCTTGTCAATTAAAAACTCGTAGATGAAGGGTTCCGACGGCCTTATTTCCTTCAGGAACCCGAAAAGGCAAAGTATCAACGAGATTTTCAGCCACTCTTTCATTTTTTAAGGTTATGTATTTTTCTCCGAGAGTAAAATTAAAGTTGTTTTCCGCGATGATTTTCACTCGCAGAATTTTTTTCGTTGTGTTTTTTGTGGAGTTTTCTTGGTGACATTTTTGATAATGCTAGCGCGATGTTTAATTTACTACTATTAGTAAAATGTGAAGTGCCGAACATTTTGTTAAGGTAGGTTATTTCTGACCTGCGTGCTTCAATTTATTTATTTTATTAAATAAGAATTAGGTAATACTCGGACAATTTTGAGATAAATATTTTATCTAGTTTTTTTATTCATTATATTTTTTTACATAATTGTTATAGAATTTATTCATTTAATTATTTAAGTCATTTGAAGAAAAAAAGTTGAAGGTTATGTGCTATTTACAACTGTATATTGGGTTGCCTATTACTAGAACACTCCAAACTAAATTATTACATCCAAGACATCCAAGACAAACAACCAAATTTTAGTAGGTACTAAACCTATTTTTTATAACTATTTAATACATTAATTATCGGTATAAACATGTTTAAAATGTAAATTCTATTAATTTTTTTTATATTTATTATTTTTTATATCTATATGTAATTGTAAATTGAAAATGCAAATATTTCCCTTAGGATATTTTAAATGCCTAAAATCAATAATACACATTTAACCTAAATAAAGGTTTATAACATGCTTGTTTAATTTTATTTTGGTACTAGTAGGTTGCATAGTATTTATACAGACGTTTATTTTTAGTAATTTAAAGATAACACTTTAAAAACATTAATCCCGGCGCATTCGCCATTTTCAAAAAATTGTACCATTTAAAATTTAGTACATACTTAGGTATAAAAAGTTTAATTTTATATTTACAATATTAAATTATTTAGGTACATAAATTATAAATTTATAGCGCCTCCTATAAATTATTAAATATTGTCACCTAAATTAGTATTTTAGTTTGTAGATTATTATCGCCACATTTACGCTTACACTACTAGATAAAATTGATAATATTGAATTAAATTAGATAAAATTTACGATGTTCCCTTTAAAAAACCTTAACGTAAATTTTGTTTAATTATAAATATTATACGGGGTGTAACATAAAGGTTGGAGGCCCATTTGATTTACTTTGTAAATATTGTAGTACCTAGCACCAATTTGTGTAAATCCCAACGAACTTGTTTATGATTTTGAAAAATCAATTCATTTAACACAAGCGTTGTATGAAAACATTCGCACACGATGTGCCTGAAAAAAGTTTAACTAAAACATGATATTTACCAAAATCCTAGCTGCTCCTCTTTTCAAAATTTTTTAAAAATTCCTGTTTTTTTTTTTTTAATTTTTGTTTATCTTATAGTCTACCTTTGACAGAATACGATTTTTATAAAATTAGAGTATATTATTGAGGAGACTTAAAGAATACTTTTTAATGCCATTTTGTAACCTGATAAACGTAGAAATATCTAACAAAAATGGGGAAAAATCTTTTTTGCGTGTTATGCCAAAATCATGAATTTACGCTTTTGCTTTATTAAAAGAAGCGATTTTTGGCTAACCCTGTATACATCAAATAATGTGAACAGTATTAAAAAGTATTCTTTAAGTACAAATGTGTACTCTGTCAAAGGTAGACTTTGAAATAAACAAAAATTTTAAAAAAATCATTAATTTTCAAAAAATTTCATAAAGAGGAGCAGCTAGTATTTTGGTAAATATCATTTTTGACACCAAAGGGTCCCGAACAAGAAACTGTAATCAGTTTTTGGCGGCATTTTTATGTGACTTAAACTTCGTTCAGGCACACCGTGCACATACTACCTAGTTAAAAATTAAGTTTTGCGAAAAATTAGCACAGTAGTGTAAATATAAAAAATGGTGGGATAAATTTTGAAAATTTTCCAAACTTGTAATCAAAAAATGTGTTCCCCTACAATTTATGTTATTGAGTCGATGCTCTAGAACGAAACATTGTAAAAGTAAAGCAGCACACGGTGGTCAAAACTTAAGTATAGGACGAACAAAAATGCCAACCAAAACTGATAGCATATTTTGATTATAGACCCTTTTGGTAACTCTAACATGTATTTATCAAAATCCCAGCTGATCATATTTTAAAGTTTTGCAAACTTTTTTGTTTTTCTATTTCTATATATTATTTTGCAATTATTGTACTAAAACTACCTGTACAATTTTAATAAAATTAAGCAAAATAATAATTACTTTACTCCCCAGTATTAATTTATTGAGTCACCTATTATAATAATTATTTTTTACCACTCAAAACAAAACATAACAAAAAAAACGAAGATTAAAATCTTAAATATTTTTTATAACAAAAAATACTGGAAGTTTGTCTATGAAATAATCACAACTTGCAAATTTTGTAAAACAATAATTAAGGTGGTTATGAAAAAAATTGCTATACGTTATAACGAAAGTGACATTTTGCTTTAGTTGTTTATTTAATGTATACTTTATAAAGTTAAAAATAGTATTTTAAAATGAAAATTAAACCGAAATTCAAGTTAAGCCATGAAGAAAATCGAAAGAGGGTATGTGCTGGCTGTGGAGACAAAATTGTTTTTGGTAATCGAAAAATTCAGAGTTTCTGAGAAAATATAAAAATTACAAACGATCACTTTAACTTAAGTGATTCAAAATTACCTACTTCAATTTCGTAAAAACGGTATTTTTGCATAGCCACAATTGCCAAATTTTCAAAATTTTGAAATTGCTAGAGAATTTCGCGGCAGCCAAGAATGTATGTGCTTTATCTGCAAAATGGCAAGATATAAAGGGCATAAAAAATTATTAAGGGAAGAGGACGGACGAACGAACTAAAGTTTTGATATGCTTTTCCTTTCTAGGGGATATCGCTAGATGTAAGAAGCATGTTTGTACAGAGACTGAAGAATTTAAAACTACTGTTTCCATGTTTGATAAATACATTTTTGTGTTACCAAAAGAGTCTATAATCAGATTATGCTATCAGTTTTGGTTGGCATTTTTGTTCGTCATATACTTTAGTTTTGACCACCTTGAGCACTATTATTAAAAAAGTTGATTGTCTTGAAAAAAATTACAAAATTCATTTTAATTTTTTTTTCCTACAATAGGTAAACCGTTTCGGAGTTATAGCACGACGTGTTTTTGATCAAAAAGTTTTTGGATTTTTTTTCATAATCAGTAGGTTTAAGAAAAAAAAGTTTGTCAAAATTTTTCATGCAATATTCGTACATTGGAAGCCAGAATTGGGATTGAATATTACAGATTGCAGCAGTGAAGCTTTATAGAAAAATAAATAAGACATTGATCACATAAAAGTTTATTAATATCTTTAAAAATACATCGATATAATATATCGTTTATACATACATAATAAATATAGATAATATAATTTTTGTTCATAATACTTTTGCAAGTCTTAAATTCTCAATCATAATAACAGTTTTAACCTGTCAATTAAATATTGAAGTCCATTAATTTTACATTGAAAATACATTTAGAGCAAATATTACAAATAAATGAACTTTTAAATTATGTGAGAATATAGTACAGTGCTACTGAGAGATAATCACAGATAACTTTAATTTATAATATTTTTGGTTAACACTTAGGTTGAATTCTGCTAAATGGCTGAAATATGTATTAATATTTATTTATAAGATAATAGATTTAAGAATTTGAAAGAAGTCATAGATAATATTCTAAAACACTTATTTCATATTCTCATATATCAGGGGCGGACCCAGAAACAATGTCAGCTTTTAGGGGATTTCCTCCATTTTGCCCCCTAGATCCGCCACTGCTCACATTGACATAAAGCTTAAAAAACACATTTTATTTGTTATAGGAATGAGGATTATATAGTAAATAGGTTTAACATTAAGATTCGAAGAATAATAAGAATAATATTTTTCATTACTTTTTCAAGCCATTTGCTCGTATTTCGCCTTATTTATGACGCTCGCTAGGCAGCACGAAAGTATAACGCCTAGCAAAGGAAAGAATGCTATACCAACAGCTGCTCCAGCTACCAATCCGATGTTCGAGTTTAAAAAGTCAATGATTTTTTCGTAGCACCCCTAAAAAATAAAAATATGTTTGTTTTTAAAAAATCTGCCTTATAAGACATTATTTCAGTTAAAAATTAATTTAAAAAATATATATAATAAACGAGTATAAAGTTGCATTTGGGCAGTGGACTAGTGTTGTAAATAGAAATATTTTCATGGAAATGGAAATATTAAAAATTTTCGAAATATAATTATATTATTACATTTTTTTTGGGTGTGACCCATGCGGATTTTTAAAAAAAATTGTAAACTTATTCTTCACATTAAAATAATGATTTACTAAATATTTGAGCACTTAATATTAAGTACTTTTCCAGTAATGATTTTTCGAATTTTCACGAAATATACATACGGCTGATTCTACAAAAGTTGGACAACTTGATGTCATTAGTCAATAACTATATTTTAATATTTTTTGTAAATAACAACTCCTGAATCAAATATTTGATTCATTTTATTTTAAAATATATTCAGTTTATCATTTTTTAATTTCACTGCAAACTATAAAACATTAAATAATGTATTTTTCATATTTTATCACAGATTCGAATAATAGCAATTTTTAAAAAATTGATAATCTTTGTACTCACTTTTACCCGTCAGTTCTGTGTCCAATGTTAAAATTCAAAATTCCTGTGAAATATTGATGTTTAAACGTCAAGTCCTCGTTTTAACTCAAGTGTTGGTAAAAAATTACCTACAAAGCCCGCCCTTTGCACGACAGTCATCTTGAAAACAATGTAAGCGGCGAAGTTGTGGTGAATGCACTTACGAGGTGTGTTCAGAAAATATCGAGAATTTTCATTTTTTGAAACAAATATTTATTTATTCGTCTACATTAATGTTGTCGCCTTCAAAATAGTCCCCATTGGATATTATGCACATGTGCCAGTTCTTCTTCCAATACTTGAAACACTTCTAAAACTCGTTCTTTGAGATAGCCTTTAGTTCTTTCAGCGATGCGCTTTTAATGTCATCTATGCTTGCAAAACGACGGCCCTTTAAGGTTCACTTTATTTTTGGGAATAGAAAAAAGTCAGACAAAGGCATGTCTGGCGAATATGGAGGCTGGGTCATCATTACAGTATTGTTTTTGGCCAAAAATTTTGTTAAAAATTTAACAATTTTGAAACAAATTTTGCTGCCACGCGTTTCATACCCAAAACATTTGAAAAAATTTCATGGGGTGAGCCAATCGATATACCAACATCATCAGCGACTTCTCTGATGGTTTATAACCATTTCTTCCACGTTTTCCGTGTTTTTATCGGTTGTTAATGTGCTTGTGCGTTCGGGGCGTTCGTCATCTTCAACGTCTTCACGGCCATCTTGAAAACTCTTATACTACTTGTAAACTCTTGTTTTACTTATGGCAGACTCACTATAGGCCTTTATTTCATTTTATAAGCAAAATTGGATACAAATTCTTTTTGATCCATTTCTTTTAACGAACGAAAATCGCCGAGCTCATAAAACACGTCTAACCTTAGAGGCTGCCACAGACAAAGTAAACAATCAAAACAGCTAATCATACTTCGGGGGCATGTATACCAACATAATAAATAAAATTTTATGACAACCGGACCCTCCGAAGCCGCGAAATTTAACAATTCCCGTTATTTTCTGAACTGCAGTCAAAATTTCAGTACTGTGGTGAGTAGTTATTTTCTTACGTATATATATTTCATTGTAATTTATATAAGGCTATATGTGATTTGTTGATAAGTAGCATCCACTAATAAAAAATATCAGTAAAATACTTAATTCCGAATTATAATCTCAAATTTGTATCCGTGTCGTCAGTTCCATGTTCGATGTTTCGGTTATCTTTTTTTCGCAAACTTCAATTTAAATTCTGCTTGCGCAGAACTTGTTTATTTAATGTCATTATAAACTCATATAAATTTGGTGTGGGTCCCATATCTAATAATTGAGATATCGGTATACCCAAAATCCACCAGCCGCCACTGATGTGTGGTAATATTTGATTTTAAGATATTTAATTTATAATATGCTCAAAGTTTCAATATATTTTATATTTACCAATACATTATGTATTTAATTAGTACCCTGGTATACTCGTCACTTCCCTTGCATTCAAATTTAGAAAACACAGATATTTCAGAAACTGTTTGAAAAAGTGACTGGCCCGGTCTGCAACAGTATATTTATTATATTATCTATGTTCTCATAACAAAATACTATTTAATTTTCTCCGAAAACTATATAAACAAAATGAGGTCAAAAGTTGACCAACTTTTGTAGAATCACCCAAATTTTTTGGATGTAAATAATGTTTTATAAAACTACAAACAGTACTGTTTTTTTTTGTTGGAAAAAATGCATCTTCCCAAAATAAATTAGTAAACTCTTTTTATATTATATTGGCTGTTAGTCGAAATATTTGACTAACTAGTTAATATATTAAATAGTTACAGCTGCAGTTGGCCAGATAATAAAACTTATTATAACATCGAAAAATG
Source organism: Brassicogethes aeneus (assembly GCA_921294245.1). NCBI lineage: Eukaryota > Metazoa > Arthropoda > Insecta > Coleoptera > Nitidulidae > Brassicogethes > Brassicogethes aeneus. The sequence continues at coordinate 413,727 of OV121136.1, forward strand.
ACGATGGTGGTGGTAACTCAAAATCTACTAGGCGAAAAAAATTAAATTTGATAAAAATGTTAACATGTAAAATATACTTTATCTACTTTACGTTCATAATGACTTCATTATAACACCGCTTTCGGTGCTGTAATTAGATACTTTATCCCACCCAAAATTTTGATTTTATAGGTTGGCTATACTTTAAACAGCATAATATTTTGCATATTGGTTATAATATTTTTATGATTTTTCTAGTACTTACGAGACTTTTCTGGCAATAAACACCAAAGAAAATCCTTTTTTTTCTTTAACATTAACAGCCGCTTATTGTAAATAAGTAAATTAAGGACGGCATGGTGAATCGATTTTGACATTAACTGTGATACCAACTAAGTAAAATTCGACCAAATTAAATTTAAGGTATAAAATTATTTTTTTTAAGAATTTTTGCAAAATAGATAAAATAGCATAAAGAACTCATGTCATGTCACCTTTTGTCGCACTCATCCATTACAAATTATAAATTGTCCGCGTGCGACAAAATGACGTCTTATGACATTAGTTCTTTAAAAATCATAAAAATAAGAGTTGGTGGGTCTATAACTTTTTAAACATTATTGGTACAACAATTTTGTAGAACATCATCAATAGTTTAGTTTAAAAACCTAAAATATGCATAATTTTTAGAAATTACCATTTTCAAAGTTCTTTAGTAAGTAAAAGTTAGAAACTTGACTCCATGAAATTTTTTGTAGAAAATGTAATGCTTTTTAAGGATAATAAGTCATTTATATGAAAAAAATGGTACACAAAAAGCAGAAAGTAAAAGCGATAAAACATATTATACTATGTTAATCCTAGGGTAAATTTTAAAACTCGATGATGCACCTTTTAAAATTGAAATTAAGGGTCAGAATTTTTATAAAATTTATGTAAACCAACAAACAAAAGTAAAATGATTCAACTCAATCGGGTTAGGTTTTTTACAGCCTATAGGCTGTTAAAATTTACCCTAGGATTAACATAGTATAATATGTTTTATCGCTTTTTTTTTATTGGTCCAAAGTATACAAAAATAAATAGTTACTTCCTATAGGAAGTAACTATTTATTTTTGTATACTTTGGACCAATAAAAAAATTAGACTACTGTCAGATCTACCTCATTAACATCACTTTCTAGTTAATAATTACACTCTGCTCGAATCGGAAACTTTTTTTTTGGTTTTAAACGGTAAATCTATATAATAATCGATTTCCATTTAAATTCAATAAGTTCAGCGTTGATAACAATAAATAAATTATAGACCGAGATAAAAAATATTAACATTCCATAGATATTGTTTTTACTGAATAGCAGCGTTTATACACTGAAAAAAATATTTCTTATATTTAGAACCTGTGTTTAGAACACCTATTATTTTGAAAATATTTTTTTAATTCAAGTCAACTTGCTTTAAAATAAGAATATATATTTCAACTAAAAATATTTAACTTTTTTTAAATTTTGTAGTTTTGGAATTATTCTAATATTAAGAAACATTTCTTGTTTTAAAAAGTTGCATGTTTCAATCCAAATATTAAATATTCTTGAAGAAAATCTTAGTTGGTTTCTTGGTACAATTGTTAATATTTTTTATATCAAGAATAAGATATTCTTATTTTTTTATTTGTTTAATTTTTTTAAATTAAGAATTAGATATTCTTAAATTTTTTTATTCGTTTTAATAAACAGTATTTTCTTTTGCCAAGAATACATATTTTTGAAATCGTGTAGGAGTGGAGATGCTGACCCGTTCCTCTGAAATTTTATGCGTAATCATGCAGTGTTTCTTTCCCTTTGCGAGGGAGAGGGCGTATTTCATTAAAAAAATATTATAAGAATGGTCAGCATCGAAGGAAATTATAGAAAAAAAAGGTAAGTAAGTTGTTATTGATAAACCACCCTTTTTTAAATTTAGCGTCGCATTTACGTGTAGGTAGGTAGGTTTATTGTTTAAATATTTACTAATATGCATTATGGATGCAATTATTTTATTCATAAATAAATAGGCCTTGCAGTGATAAACAAAATATCTTATTTGTTTAACACTCTGATTTGTATGGCTCTATAATTTTAAGTTAATAAACTTAATTTATTTTATGACATTTAAAAAGATTTTGTTTTGAATATAACTTTGTTACACACTTTGGGGTATAACATTAATTTTGATTCATATAGGGTGGAGTTCATTGACAATAGCCCCAAATTATTTTATAAAATTGGTAATTGCTTTTCTACTACGCCTAAAATATTACAAATTATTTAAAATGAAAAATAAATATGTAGATAATAATGATTAAGTTTCCTACGTTAATTTATAATAATGTATACATTTTAGATTTTTTTTGTATTAAAAACAAAATAAATGTGTTTGTTCAACGTTTTGTTTTTTTTATTTTCTAACCTAATTTTTTTTGCTTACTGCACCACCTAGAAACTATTCAACTAGGGAATGCAATCTCGGTATCTTGATTTAAGAAAATTATTGCCTTATTTCAATATCACATGTTTTTGTTTTAAGAAAATATATTCTTCAATTAAGTATCATTTTTATTTAAGATTTTAAAAGAACATATTCTTGCTTTAAATAAATAATTATTTGGTTAAAGAAAATACATTTTCTTACATTAAGAAAATATTCTTGAAGTAAATCAACGTGAATTAAGAAAATACTTTACTATTTTAAAGAATATATTCTCTTCTTTATATATGAGACAAAGATTGTTTTGAGTCAAATAAATTTATTTGATACAAGAATATTTTTTTTCAGTGTAGATAAAATTAATACAAAAACCGTAAAATGAATGATGAAATGCCAAGCGTGCTGTGATGAGTACATACATGCATGAATGATTCCAGATGGCTGTTTATAAGAATATCATTAAATGTATTGCCTTACCAAGAAAAATTACACTGCATTTACTTATTTAAACATTATTTCATCTTTAAGCGTTTTAAAATGGAAGCTTTATAAAATATTTGATTATCTCCTAGGCTGTAAAAATAATTCATACCAATCAGTTAAAGTTTTTTACAACCTGGTCTGTAAAAAAACCGTTAGAACCAATTAAAAAATTTAATAACTTATAACAGGTCTGAGCTAACTATTTATTTAATTTACTTCGGAAAAAATCGTAGCTAAGATTTATATTCTGAATCTTGTTTATATGGGCACTGGTAATATTACCTATAGCCCATTCCATTTAAGAATAAAGCATTGAGTTGAATAGGATTTATTTTAGACCAATCATAACGCATAAAATTGTGGTTTTATTTACTCAGGCCAAAATTTGAAAACCTCTCTGTCTAATACGTTGGATATTTGATTAACTTAGCTCTCGCACACTAAATATTTTCTCATACAAAGTTGCCATTGCTTCTAAAAACAAATTTAAAAACTGACATAATAATATTATACAATAAACCAGCAAGAATTTTTTTATTATTTAAATTATAAAATTATATTATATTAGCTTTTGTTGTCAATTTTTCAAAAATATTTTAATTATAGAAAGAATATATATTTTCAAAAGGTTTGATTCATCGCTCTTTGGCAACATAGCATTCAATTTGTTTTTTTAATGGCTTTATTTGCATCAGCTGTATATTTTGTTAATTTATTGCATGTTCTGTGATTTATTGGCTTTATTCAACGCATTAAAATTAATGAATTGTTACTAATGAACAGGTAAGTGAATTAAAATCGCTTAACATAACCAAAGAAAAATATTTTTATATTTTTGAGAGACAATATTGTTAATAGGGACAATATAAACAATGTGGACAATGTGGAAAACCAACCATCTGTCCTAAAAAACAAATCTGGCCAATATATAGGACGAGGTCAAAGAATAATACTTAATGCGGTAAAAAAACATATTTATAAAGGAAAATCAAATTAAGTGAGGAACAAAAGAAGCCCATAAGAAATAATGAAATACCAAATTTAAGTAAAATCTATTAATTACTTAGTAAGTAATTATGTTATGGAAATAATAATAATAATAATAATAATTATTATTATTATTATTATTATAATAATAACAAATAATAAAAATAGGTTTTGCTTTAAATAAATATGTTTTTATTATTAAAACAAACGTTTTGTGTATATACTAATTGTTTTTCCTTTTTTCTGCCGTAAAGGATGATATATCGTCAACTTACCACCAATTTCTGTGACAAATTTATGGAGAATTAAAAAAAACTTGACTTTAGTATGAAAAAAGGGGTAGGAATAATTTACTAGTCGAAAAAAGTGAAATAGTAATTTGGAGAAAAAAATATACCTATTGATAATATCAGGAGTTCCCGATTACAGGATCAAAAAATATATTACATGGATGAGACTTCAATATTTTTTGTTTATTTTTTTTTTGTAAAATTTATATTTATAATACATTAACAATTAATTTTTTAATTAAAATTAAAAATCTAATACAAATAAATGTTAAAAAATATATTCTAAGGGAATATTAATTATTACGATTTATGTATTTAAATTTAAATTCTATAACCAAGTTGAAATTGGGAGGTCATTTTAACGTGATTCGTCTCTCTAAAATTTTGTATTTTTTTTTATAAAACTTTCATTAATTGCATTTATATTTTATTTAAGGCTTACTTTAGAAAAAAAACTAGATTTAATTTTTTAAATAACTTTTTTCAGTGGTGAAAGTAGGGACCCATTTAGAATGAATGTAAAAAAAATTTACAATAGCTATTTTATTTTCTTGACTGTAACTGATACATTAGGTTAACCCAAATTTAATTAAAATATAAATCGATGGCCTTTTGTATATTTTGTATTTCATTGTTCTATATGTACTCAATAGGCAATAAAAACTTTATTTATTTATATAAATCAATGAATAAATAATAGACAACGCCAATACAATTTTGCTTGGGACTTTTGAGACATTATAACTAGTACCCATATAAACCAGTTTCCTATAAAAATCTGTGATAGGACTTTTTACGAACTCTCTTTAAATAAATTAATCAAAAATGATAAATTTTCATGGTGAAAAAGCAGCCACTAGAATTATTTATCGGGGACATTTAACAGTCAATTTCTATGTAAACTTGTCCGTTGTCAAAATAATAAGAGTAGAACAGAAAAATTGGTAAAGAAAAACTATCTTAGAATTTCTTTAAAAAAATTGTATTTAAAAGGTTATTACCTGGGAATAAATTTGTCTATCGTCACTGCTGTCACAGCCTTCTTGGACGCAGCAAGATGTTGGGATCGGAGATGGAGGTGTTAAATTTAACCAATCGCTGGCCTGGTGATTTCCGCAACAGTGTAACTAGAATGAAAACTAAATTATTAGTTTATAAAATTTTACATAAAAAATATAATTAGATTATAAGATATTTCAATGATACATTAAATTATATCATTACCGACGATTTAAAATGCTGAACAAATTGTTTGGTGTTCTTATGGTGATCAGAACTGGGAGTATCTTGAAAAAAAAGATAACTTAGATAATTAAAGTATCTAAGATACTTTTTAGATATATTGGCAGAAAGTATCTTTAACTAAGTTACTCGGTGAAGTAACTAAGATACATTCAAGTAACTTAGATACTTTAAAGTAACTAAGATACTTTTTAAAGTAACTAAGATACTTTTTAAAGTAACTTAAATACTTTTCAGTGTAACTTGTATACTTTATTAGAGAAAATTGGGGGAATTTCAAAATGACCTACTGTTTATGTTTCACTTCTTCTGTGTAATACGCAAAATAAAAACACCTTTGGTTTTTTATAACACAAGCTCTTTTCTTTATTTTTAACAAGAATATACACTGTAAAAAGCATTTGCGGCGTACAATGCCGTGCACCTAGACCAGGGTTTTCACCAGGATTCCACCCTGACCTAGACCTAGGCCGTGCATCACTCTAGCTTCTCTAAAAAGCCGCTAGCGCCACCGTCTCTTACTGTCAAAAACAAGCGCGAAATTTAAATTTAAAATAAATAAAATGCACAAATACCGACACCTACAATTGTAGGTCATTTTAGTTACTTTTAAGTATGAATAAAAACTATAAAATTATAAAAAATCAACAAGTTATAACTTGTTGATTTTTTATAATTTTATAGTTTTTATTCATACTTAAAAGTAACTTAGTTATTCAAAAGTATCTTACTTTCGGATAGTAATACTTTTTAAAGTATCTTGTAACTAAAGATACTTTTAACTCAAAGTTATTTTAGCTTAGATGGTGATAGCATTTAAATGTTACTTCAGGCTTTTGAAATAACCGATGAGGTGTGAAAATTTTACATGCTGGCTAATTTTATCAAAAACACACTAGGTAAATTTTTGTTTTTAAAAAGTCATGGAAAAAAGTATAAAATTGATTTTGATGATGATGATTTAACATTTAAATCATTTATAAAAATTTAGCTTTTTACCAAAAAATTTACATAGAAATGTATTTTTTCTTTAAATAAAATTATAAATATTTAATTATTATATCTATATTTAAATAAAACGCGGAGGAGAATTGAAACATCAGATTAAAATATTTACCTTTTTTATTTTAGTGCTTGAAAATGGCGAATGTGCCTTTCAAAAATTTTAAATTTAGCAGCAGTAAACAAATAATAGTTATGGATTAATCTCACGAAATGTCCCCCGATGGTGTTACCCCGTGATATTTAATAAAACCAAATGAGTTTCACCTACACTTTTATTGTGTTTTGATCTTTCATAATTAAGTAGATATTATAGCTCAGGTTCCAGATTTTTAAATGCAATTAATTATTTTTTACAATGTTTTAAAAGTCTAAAACCTATCCTCCGTGACTGTTACTCTTTCTAGGGGAACCTATATGTTTTCAAATATCTGAGGTAGTAAAAGCATACTAAAAATAATAAGTAAATTACACATCCAAAGCAATCGAATCAAATATAAAATATTATTAAAAGTTGATTCTATCCTCCGTAAATCTATTTTTGCTTTAAATTTTATGCAACGGATGGCGCTTCAATCATTTTAAATAAGCAAAAACCTCTGTCTACGACATTATAGATGCATGTGATTTTCGAAGGTCAGTTTGAATTTATATGCAGATGAGAGTGTTGCTGTTTTATAATTCAAAAGTTTAAGTTTATTAATTTGCTATTTAAAAACCTATCCACCGTGAATTGTAATATCTCAGTATGTAGATTTTTTTATAAATATTTATGTATGTACAATTGTATTTTTAAAAAATATTAAGGTGTCAAAAGATAATAATAACTTATTTCAAATATACAAAGGGATGTTTAAAAAAAACATACGAAATCCTAACCTCCGTGAAGCTCTAATATTCAAAATGTATGATTTCTTAAAATTCTTGCATAAGTGCAGAACCATTTAACAGTGAAACAACCAAAAATAAAAAATAATCATTTTCACTTGGTGGACATCTCAATATATTCACCCAATATTTGCCTTTAAAACAAATAATGCAGATTGCTACAAATATGCCGTGAGAACTCCCTTCCAATCGACAAATGTCAAGAATTTGTTAAATATTCATCCGCCAATTATAATTGCCTATTTAGTTTTGTGTCGTTTCTTTTCAAATGGCGTTCAGAACGTAGCAATTAAACAATTAACTTTCTCGCACGTTCAGGGAAGTTGTTAAACGTCGAATTAGTTTGAACTATTGTTCTTCAAACAAAAGAACAACAATTCAAATGAATGGGGTTTTACGTTTTTTTTAAATTTGTTTAATGGTTTATTGTTTTATTTCGTAGCAATAAACTGAACTTTAAATAGTACTACCTATAAGTACGTTCAACTGTATCAAAATATTATAAAAATAGCATGTATCAAAATATGTTTGTAATTTTTTAATTTTTGGTTTGAATGAATGAACAACTTTGTATTCAACATTTTTAACATAAACTCCGAGAAAGGGAACCTAAGCATCCAAAAATCGATTTCAGGATTATGATTGTTATAGATTAATTAAAGACTTCTCTTTAATTATCTGAATTAGGAAATAATTTTCTTTGAAAATTTTACATTTAATCACAATTAGGTGATCACGAGTCACAAAGTCACAAAATTTTGAATTTGTTAATTTTTAATAAAACTTGTTTTAACGAACCCTAATATTCCTAATTGCAAAATATTGTTTAAATATGAAAATTCTCCATTAAAACTTAAATTATATAAGATTAATGTTAAAAGAATGTTACTTATTAATTACTCTATATATAGGAGATAACATTGTAAGTAAATTTAATACCAGAAGCCATAATTCTGCCACAATAACGGTTAATGAAGCTTTATTAATTTCTTTTTATAGCAAGTAAGATAAAAATGTGAGGAAAGAGTTAAAGTATGCATACATAAATAAATTAAAAAAGATAATGGAATAGATAACAAACAGTTTAATTGTTTTAGTTTGAATTTAAATAATATTGCCATATACAAAAATACGTTTGCAAATTTTTGTGGGTAATTATTTATTAACAAAAAAAATGTTGACTTATGACCATATACTTCCACACAAATAAAATCATTTCTAACTGTTTCTATTTCGTGGGGTTAAAGTAGGTAAAGTGAAAATATCATTGCCGGTTTAAAAAAAATACTATATTTCTGTCCCTATTTGGGTATAATAAATACTTTTTAATAAATTGTATGAAAAAAAGCATTTAACAATAATAAACACACAAAATGATAATATTTTAGATTTTATAGTGGCATGTTTAAAACAGCGTATTTCTTCTACGATTTTATTATAGACATTCTAATATGTAGATGGTTTTTATAATTAACCATTTTTTTGTTTTCTGTTGTATACCAATTGTTTTGGCATTATTTTTTTCATTTTTATAGAAGCGTTTCGTGGTAAAAAATTAATTGCCTTATGTCGTTTTTAAACGAGCGATTTATTCATAAAAGACACACAGTTTTTGAAAAAGCAAAAGTAGATATTTATAATAAGTAAGTACTCTCCACAACTCAGTAATTAAACTAGCTAAACCCCAAAGTTCCAATAAATTTTTGGTGTTCTGGTCTGCCATTGTATCAACCTCATCGCATGAACATTACTCATTGACTTAGGCGTACAATGCGTTAGCTGTTTTACGTTTCGCACAACTCGGTTATAATGATAGTTATAATTTATCTCCTAAAAGTTAATTTTTGCTTAATATTATAAAGAATATTATATTTTGCAATAACATTCAAATGATGATAATTATTGCATAACATATAGGTAAGTTTATTTATCATAAAATAACAGTTACCAATTTATATTATATTTTCTGATATTTTTCTAAATATTTGGAACAAACTGAACTGAACTGAACAAACCTACATCCACTAACATTAAATCAATAGTCTTTAACTTATCCCAGGTTACTATTAAGAAAACCACATTCTATTATTTAGAATACAATTTTTAAAATAATTTTGGTAATATATTTAGTATATTGCTATACTGTATGTTAGCATTAGGGTGTTTAAAAAAAACAATTATTTTTTTCCAATGGTGTTGAGAAATTAATAGTACATTAAAAACAAAAATTTTGGCGCCTATTTGAGCCCTTAATATTCATATTAAGGTTTGCCTCAATTCATTTGTTGTTTTTCCATTTCAATAACACGGGATTAACTTTGGAATGGTTTGTTTTCGCAACACCCAAGCGAGAGGATGTATAGGAAATTTCACGCTCTACAAAAAACATCTGAAGGTCAAAGTTCTTCAGATCAACCGTTTCAAAGATATCAGCGATCAAAAATAACACTAATAAAAAATTTCAAATATTTTCCAATAAAAGTACAAACAAATATTATATGCCATATTTATAGTATTTTTTATGTAAAATCACTTAAATTCTGTTAACCGGACACTGTAAACTTATTTTTTTGCGAATTAATTTAATACGTAACTCACAAAAATTACAAATACATAAATAATACAATGATATGATTTTTGGGTCTCTTTTATAAGAAATTTATTTTATTTTCTGCTAAATACTAAGAAATTGTATTGAACAATTAATTCTATACCGGGTGTATCTGAGAATAGGCGTAACTTTTTTATTTATAAAGATAGACACATGAAATTTTGCATGGATAATTAGGATATAAAATGCCACTTATAACAGTACAAAATTTTTTGAACTTCCGGTTTCGCCGGAAATGATACCAACTTTTGATTTTTAAATGGAATGCTCTATATATTTTTACATATTTGGAATCCTGAGGAAATTCTGAGTCAGACAGCATCCTCAAATTGACCTTTTGACGTTTTGTCATCAGAAAATGTATCATCATAAAGATCAATCTAGAGTGCTTTGAACTATCTTATTTTCTTTCAATGGATTCACACAATGCCTGAAAAATGCCTTAGAAAGTTGTCATCCAGCAGTCTAAACTTGTCAAAATTCGTTTTTCTCAAATAGTTCAAAGAACTCTAGATTGATCTTTATGATGATGCATTTTCTGATTATAAAAAATTATAAAAAAAATCCCGTCTTATGGAAATGGAAAACCACAAATGAATTAAGGCAAACCTTAATATTAATATTAAGGGCTCAAATAGGCGCCAACATTTTTGTTTTTTAATGTAGGTACTATTAATTTTTCAACACCATTAGAAGAAAAAAATAATTGTTTTATTTTAAACACCCTAGTTAGCATATATGCCTTAAACTTATATTTATTATTATTATTATTCAAATTATTAACTATTAATCAAATTTTTCTTTCTGTGTTCTATCTTGAACAATCTAATATTTTTAAATCGGCTTTTATTGTCTTGTAACTTTAAATATTAATTTCCTTAATTTTTAAAACATTTAATTGACTTAACTCTTTGTTTAGGTTTGTGTAAAAACTTTTACAGATAAAAAGAAACAAAACTGGACATAAAATTGTCACTTTACTTTTTTATTAATTTTAATGTTGAATATAATACACTCACCGGCAAAATAATCGAGCCACACAAATTTTCGATGAATGTCAATCGCAAATAACTTGTTATTTGATGTCGGATTTAAACGAATATTATAGAATATTGTAGATAAATTAATAGACAATCGCTCACATTTTAAAAAATTACTAAAAAATACACGTACGTTTATAATATACAGGTTTAAACAAAAAGATGTTTTTTACCATAAGTTTAAGACACTCTGCAGAGTGGCAAAACCGTATATTATTCTAAATTAAGTTTTATTTATCAAGTCACATCTATCCTTAACAGTTTTGTTTTTGGTTCACCTCGATATATTTATTTTTGTGGAAAATATGGATTTTTAAAAAAACATTGCAATTTCCAATATTTTTCTGTATGAAGAACTAAGGTTGCTATGGTCCACCCATAGGCTATGGAGAATGACAGTGACAGTTTTGTTGAATCATCCCATACTTGGACATGTCATACACGGCTTTCAAAAGCTATCAAATTGTTTTTTAAAAATTAATGTTTAAATTTTGAGGTGTCTTCTTACTTTAAAAAATGTCTCCAACTGATGTTTCCAGAGCCATTAATTTAATACAGTATGGACGGTCACAGTATTACGTGGCAAGTGTTTTAAACGTCACCAGAAGTAAAGTACAAAGGGCAACATCAGTCGGAGGCATATCAATTTTTTAAAGAAAGAAGACACCTCAAAATTAACACATTAATTAATAAAAAACAATTTTATAGCTTTTGAAAGATGTATATGACATGTCCAAGTATGGGATGATTCAACAAAACTGTCACTGTCATCCTCTATAGGCTATGGATGGACCAAAGCAACCTTAGTTCTTCATACAGGAATGTATCGGAAATTGCAATGTTTTTTTTTTAAATCCATATTTTCCACAAAAATAAATATATCAAGGTGAACCAAAAACTGTTAAAAATAGATGTGACTTGATAAATATAACTTAATTTAGAACAATATACGGTTTTGCCACTCTACAGAGTGTCTTAAACTTATGGTAAAAAACATATTTTTGTTTAAACCTGTATATTATAAACGTACGTGTATTTTTTAGTAATTTTTAAAATGTGAGCGATTCTCCATTGATGTATCTACAATATTCTTTAATATTTGTTTAAATCCGAAATCAAATAAAAAAGTTATTTGCGATTGAAATTCATCGAAAATTTGTGTGGATCGATTATTTTGCCTGTGAGTGTAGTAACATGGTTTAAAAAAATAAATAGAATTTAATTCGTTCAACTAGGTCTAAAAATATTAAACATTTCACTCGTCGAAATGTATGAATCAGTACCATGGTACCTAGGTACCTGGTATGTGAAATTATAAATATAAAAATAATAATGTAAATTTTCCGTGATCTCGAACTCTAAATGCTATTGTGTATGTTGGCCATGAGAAAAGTTTATCGACCTTTGGCCATAATATCGCTTATTGCTGAAGAAGAAATTTCTTCGACATCACGGCATAATTCCTTTTATTACAACAACATTAACAACTGCACTGTGTTCGCTATTGAAATTGCATGCATCAAAAGTTATTAACTCACCGTTTTTTGCATTAGATCGAAATTATCGGCCAAATGGGCGGTATCGTTCCTGTAATTGATCATCGCTTGGGTTAGTCCTTTCTCAAATCCTTCGTTTAGTTTGGTCCTGTATGCAAATATGGACACCCCTGCACCCAGCTCCAGGACGAAAATAATTGCCAAAAATGCACCATACTAAAATACATTCATTTAAGTGTAAAAATAGTGGATGATAAAATTTCACTAAAAAAAAAGTTCATATTTAAATATTTTCTTTTAGGAAGCAATACATTTTTAAATGAAAAAATTGAGGACAGTTTTACAGTCTAAATCAGCGGTTCTAAACAGTGGCGGCCCGCCAGGGGAGGCAGGTGAGACAGTGCCTCATCATAGAGGATTAAAAATTAAGTATAATTTAAATATTTCACTTTCTATGATATACTAAAAAAATTTAATATTTGGATTAGATGAATTGTGAAATAGTCTATAAAATTGATTGATTTTATACGTGGAATACCCAGCAACATTTAAATTATTTGAATTTGAAACGACCGCAATTTAAACTAATATTTATAGCTCGATAATTGGCTCAGAAGCATGCCTGAACTAATTTAGACTCACGATTGGCGTTAGCCTTGTTGTCTCGTTCTATACAATGCAATATCAACGTTGTCTCCTTCTCTCGTATCAGCATACGCGAGGCAGGCACGCCTACATCCAAAGAAATAAGCAGGTGTTGTGGCAACACTGTTGCGGAATTTTAGATAAATTATACTTCACACTTTTTTTAAAATTCAATAATAAATGGTATTATTTTTCTTATAATAAATCGATTTAATCGAAATTATATTTCAATTCTAAAATAAACATATTTTAACACTATCGCCATCTTGTAGCCATCACAGTAACCAATAAAATAAATACAGATTCCTTCTTTAGGTTTGTTTTGGTTATAAAATTCTGAACTGTTCAAAGAACAAATCTGTGGTTATTTACGCAATATTTTGTTTATTCTTTTTCTATGAGTTTGTCTATTTTATGATTCTTTTGTAAGTTTAGTTAATTGACTTTGGTGATTTATGTGAATTTAGTCATTATGGATATTACGGTGAGAAATTGTCATTTTTACAATAAAATATATTTTATTGACAAAGTTTTATCAGAACTGTATTGAATCGTGCTTTTTTTATATTTTTCGCCTCTTACATTATTTTGATTTTCTTTATTCAACAGAGAGGTAGAAACTCGACCCTGTCGAATGGTGCAGTCATTTATGTCTCTAGAAACTATTGAAAAAGGGTTCAGTCCAATGGTGCAGCAACTTCGGATTCCTATTCTCTTCAGAGACATAGAAACTCAAGCTTTTCGAATTTTACTGGCAATGAATTTCCTTAATGTGTCCGAGAATTATACAAAAACAGCGCAATGCAATATCGCAACGGTTTCGACTTCTCTTTACTCTACCAAGTTATAGAAACTGGAGTCTATCTAATACTGTTCTAGTCAATATTTCTGAGAGTATAAAAAGAGGGTGTAATTCAATATTGCAAGAAGTTTTGATCTTTTGATGGATGCAAGTAGTTTAAATATTCTCATTTCTGCATATGATTTTGTTGAAAATATGTCCTTTCTTTGGTTCCTTTGTCTGATTTTTATTTACCATAACAACTAAGGTATGTAAAGCACAGAGGATATGATATATATATTTATGTATTATATAAAGTACCTATTTTTGTATTAAAAATTTCAGAGGTAATGTTGAAAAAATGATCGAAATGATATTAAACTTTAATAATTTAGTAATGAGGTCTGTTGGTAGACCCTGCACTATCTCCACTGGTATATGTTAGTTTTATAATATTTAAATCTGGTTGATGAAAAAGTACACACCAGTGCAGGTTATTGTAGCATCTACGAACAAATGAATTAATGGCCCATTGGCAATTATTCCTTTAGGAAAAATATTCAAAACAGCTTAATTAATTAATAAAATGAAAAAAATCACAATCATGTCGTATATAGTTTTTTTTTTTTCAAGCATAAAATAAGTTTCATATTAATACTAGTTTATAAGTGAGCTCCTCTTTTCGAAATTTTTTGAAAAATCTTTTTTATGCATTATGCTTTTTACTATATATATAAAAAAGTGATTTTTGTCTAACCCTGTATAAATCTAAGCATATATATAAAAACAGTTTCTCTCGTTTACAATGTCGGTGTACAAATGTGTACTCTGGCAAAGGTAGACTTTGCTATAAACAAATAATTTTAAAAAAATTGAATTTTTTACAAATTAAAAAAAACAGTTAGGATTTTGGTAAATATATTTTTTAACTTCAACCAATTTTTCGTTCAAAATTGAAAACTACTAAAAAGCCTAAATTAAACAACATTTTAAATACTCTCTAAGCGTTATTTTATTAAATGTTATTACAAATCTATTTTTCTTGTAAAAGGTTAATAATAATGCCATTTTGTAACCTGATAAACCTAGAAATATCTATAAAAAAATTGGGAATAAATATTTTTCGCGTGTTATGCTAAAATCATGAATTTACGCTTTTGCATTATTAAAAATAAGTGATTTTTGGCTAACCCTGTATATATCAAATGATGTGAACAGTATTAAAAAATATTCTCTAAGTCTACTAAATAATATACTCCAATTTTATAAAAATCCGTGTGCAAATGTGTACTCTGTCAAAGAGAAAAACAAAAATTTGAAAAAAAAATCATGAATTTTCGAAAAATTTCGAAAAGAGGAGCAGCTAGAACTTTGGTAAATATCATTTTTAAGTCATCAAAGGGTCCCGAACAAGAAACTACAATCAGTTTTTGGCTGCATTTTTATGTGACTTAAACTTCGTTCAGGCACACCGTTAAACCGTTCGAACGGACGAGCTAGCAGCGAAGCGCGCCGCGTACTGATCAAGCGCACAGCCGGACAAAAAAATTAATATCTCCGGAATGACATATGAAAGGCAAATTTTTGAGTACATCTTATTAAACGGAAACGTTTGCCGCATATTATGACACAAGATTAATTTTTTTTCAGCGTGAAGAACACATACAAAATTTCAATTGTTTATAATAAATGTATGCAAAATTCTTTTATTTAAACAAATTAACCTTAATTAAATGATCATTATATACAGTGGCGGGGGTTTAGAAAACTGTATTCAAACGTGGGGACATCCAATACACTTCTATATTTTTCCGTTTGCTGTGCACTAACTAATTAGGAGTTTGTTACGGGCACATTCTGATTAAATGTGTTTATAGAGGAAACAAACACAGTTTCGTACATTTTTATTACAAATGTATATACATAACAAAGAAATTCTAAATTACCAGAAACGCAAAAATACCAAATTACCAGTCGTCTTTGTTGTCAGAGCGAACCAGGCCAGACTTGGAGTATGATTATCTCCCCAAATTTATTATTAAGGGCGCAATATCTTCGCAATCTAATAACTTGTAACATTGTTTGCACAATAGGTACATTGTTAGAGTATGATAAACACAATGTATAAAATTATTTATAAAAATCTGCAACAAACGATGCATCGCGATACTTACGGACGAAACGTCAAAATTACAAAAGAACGTCAAATATAACAAGACAGTGCCTTAAATATGGTTTCGCGTAAAAATCGAACATTTGAGTTCTAAACATGCTCTGCTACGTCTGCGAACAGCGCCTGTTGCTTGTCCTATTAACTCTTGTTTTTCTTTAAGAACTGCGCCAGTATTAATTATTCGTTGAATTAGTGCCTCTCGATTATTCACTTTAACTTTGTAAACTTCTGTTTTAAACCAACCCCATAAACAAAAATCTAGTGGTGTTAGATCTGGACTTCTTGGAGGCCAACTAATTGGACCTCCGCGACCAATCCAACGCTCTGGAAACATTTCATCCAAGTGTTGCTTGACCTCACGAGCGAAATATGCAGGGGCTCCATCATGCTGATAGTACATTCGTCTTCTTACGTTTACAGGGACATTATCTAGTAATCCTGGCAACTCATTTATTAAAAAATTAAGGTAGTGTTCCCCTGTGAGGCGATTCTCCATGATAAAAGGGCCAATTAAATACAATCATAGCACACCACACATTTACTGAAAACCTGGGCTGAAAATTGGTTTCGACCATAGCATGGGGATTTTCGTCAGACCATACGTGAAAGTTGTGCGTATTATTAATGCCGTCACGGGTAAATGTTGCTTCATCAGTAAAAAGTATACGCGATACAACTCTACGATTGTTAGTTACCCACCGACAAAATTCCACACGTTTAGCATAATCTTCCGGGTGTAGAAACTGTAGTCTTTGTAAATGGTATGGGTTTATACCCTTGCTCGTGAAGTGTGTGTATTACCCGTTTTTGTGAAATGTCCAATTGAGTAGCGTTTCTTCTGGTGCTGGTTGTTGCATCTTCTTCCACTAGATCCAAAATATTTTCCACTTCTAAAGTTTGTCGATCAGCTTTTTCAGATGTTATTTTAGCACTTGGAAGAGTTCCAGTCTCGAAAAGTTTGTTAAAAACTCGAATAAACACGTTTTTGTCAAATTTGAATAAACTTTTGGCATTTTAAAAAAATTTATACTGGAAAATTACAAAAATACCACTGACGCTGACAGTTAGGCCTTTTAAATGTAAACAATATGTATAACTATGGAAACAAAAACTTTGTTTCCATAGTTTTTCAAAGAACATTAGGTAATAATTTATTTTTTTAAATTTTATTTTTTTTTAAATTTCGCTAAAACTTGAAAACAAATAAGAATCGGATAAGAATAGTTGAGTTGTTTAAACTATAAAACCAAAATTTTGGGTGGGGTAAAGTATCTCATTACAGCACCGAAGGCGGTGTTATAATAAAGTCAATATGAACGCAAAATAGATCAAATTAATTTTAAATAATTTTTTACTAAAAATGCGTCAATTTAAAACATATAAACTGTACTGTTAAGTTTAAGGTCCTAGGCCAATACAATTATCAATATTCGATATAGGTGTCATTTCGTTAAAGGAGATATAACACTAATATTATAATAACATATAGGTTATGGTGGCCCAAAAAAAAAGAATATTTTTTTTTTACTCCTCTCTTATAAAAATATGTTAGTTTATTATGCTGTAAGAGCCCTGTCAAAATATCAGCTCGATTAAAAAAATTTTAGGGGTCGCTCAAGATTTTTTAAAATTTTCAAAATCGTCAAAAATTGAATTTTTGTTTTATTTTAATTTTTTTTCTCGTCTCGATATTATTTTTTTGGTTGAAAATAATAAAAATTCTGTAAATTTCAAATCAATATTTTGATTTCTAAAGGTCGCTAAAAGTTCGTTGATATTTATATTCAGAGGTCGCTCAAAAACATTCAAAATACTCTACTTTGAAAGTTAAACAAATCTTGAGCGACCTTTATAAATCAAAATATCGATTTGAAATTTTCAGAATCATTATTATTTTTAAATTAATAATTAATATCGGAACGAGAAAAAAAATTAAAATAAAAAAAAATCCAATTTTTGACGATTTTGGAAATTTTTAAAAATCTTGAGCGACCCCTAAAATTTTTTTAATGGAGCTGATCTTTTGACATTAAACATTAAAAACCAACATATTTTCACAAGAGACGAGAGAAAAAAAATATTCTAATATAGGTATTATGAAAAATAATGAATACTCCAAAGTCATTGACACTATAAAATGTAATTAGAAATTGTAATTTTTAAGATGCATACCTAGCAGTTCATGCGTTTTTTAATTACTTAATTATTTTATCATAAGCATAATTAATTAATTTTTTTTATTTCGTAATTATTATAAAATATTGTGCATTAATAAACATTTTTCGAAACTTTAATTGCCAGTTCCGTTAAATTCTTAAAATAAAAGTTTCTGAGTAAAAGATCAACAATACATATTTTGTATAATATTTTTTGCTTACCACATACAGCAGTACTGGTTGTCCCTTGACAGTGCAACAGCAAGCGAAAGATCCAATAATTATTATTAAAGATCCAGTACCGATTAGTACGTATGGAGCAGTTCCGCTAAATTCGGTACTCATCTCCATGTATTTGTAAAGTTCTATTTCCATCCATACTCCAATGGCCAAAATAACTATTCCAGAAATCTAAAGAAAAAATGGTTTTTAATACAAAATTTATGTATTGAATGAATACCATTTAAAAGATATTCAAGATGGACGTTTGAAGAATTACAAAAAAAATTTTAAATTAAATTTGTAACTGTATGAATTTAAGGCTCTACAGAAAATGTCTTATGTGTTTAATTGATTACTCTAACCGTTGAGAAGATATTCGTATCCGTACGCATTGATATTCGGATACGAATATCTTCTTAACGGTTAGAGTAATCAATTAAACACATAAAATCTTTTCTGTAGGTTTTTGTAGTTAATTTTGACAGGAAGGAAATATTGGAAAATGTGTTGGATATTTAAAGCAATTTAGTTGAATTTTAGTTTTTTATTTTTGGGTTTTAAAAAAGTGCTTGATAAAAAATGGATAAAATAAAAACCTCAACTACTATTTTTATTGTGCTCATAATTATTTGTTTAGCTGCTTGAAAAGCTTCTGTAAGCAAAAAAAAATAATTTTGTCGTCATACCTCTTCTATCCTTAAAAAAAACAAACTGTAAGGACGGAATGGGGTGGGTATACTGTTTAAAATATCTGTGCTGTAAAGAGTAATCTTAAAATGGTGTCAAAATCCAACACCAAGTGGTGTTAATATAACACCATGAATTATGGTTGAAAATGTTATATACAGCAAACACCAAAACGGTGTTTATCTAAAAATATTTGAGAAGTGCACCTACACAGAAAAAAAGGAATAGTTCATTTAACTAAATTAATTTGGTTGACCCATAAGTATTTATTTTTGTATTTTTTTTATTTTTATCAACTGTGGAAAGGTTAATATAAACAAAGATTAGTCTGACGGTACTAAACCAGATAGTTATTTTTTTTTTAATTGGTTAAATTAACCCAGAAAACTTTAGTGAAACCAACCCGCTGTACACAGTAAAAAAAGATGCTTTCAGTCAAATACTGTAGGTTTAAACCAAAGCATTCATTGTTTTAAATAGCCACAAATAAATTATCTATTAGACTCAAGATAAGTTTATATTTGTAATTTAAATATATCATGATCTTAGAAAAAGTAAATGCGCGCTTTAAATTAAATGCATGTTATGACTTAGTTTAAAACTAATATATTCTTAAATGGAAAAGTTGGGCTTCTTTATGTAAATATATAATGACTTTGTCGTAAGTATTGGATATTTTTTATAGAAAACTACGATATATTTAATTTAAAAATATATTAAATTTGACGCAAAAATAATGTTTTTTGGTTAAAATTTAACATAATATGGTTGATTTAAATGTATAATATTTTTGTTGGAAGAAATTCATGCTTTCATATTAAGGCAACGATGTGTTTAATTTAAATAATTTTTATACTTACTTTAAGGTCAAATTTAGATTTAAAGCAAAAATGTAATATTTTTTAATAAATCCTTTTATATAGGCTTTATTTAAATTAAAATGTTTATTTACACACAAAATGTACATACATAATGTAGTTTAAAATAATGTAACAAGTTAATTTAAGTAAGAATGTACCTTATACACTTACATATATAAATATAGTAATATTATATTAGTTAAAATAAGCATTTTAATAAGTTAATCCTTCTGTTTATTGTTTGGTAATTGTTGTTAAATAGTTGCTCGAAGGACCATAAAACGATGCTTGTGTTTGTTTGATGTTGTTGTATTGTTGATTAAAACCACAATAGTGTATGGTTTTTAAGTAGATATTTATTTACACATAACTTTTAAGTTTAAAAACTAAAACTATTTAAACAAGTGAAATAAAAACTAGATAATTGGCGATCAATTTGGGTAGTCGATACTGCCCATGTGTTTCAATGCTGCTTAATTGAGTAAATGTCGCGATTGTCGTCCTACAGTTCGGGTGGTTTTAACCCCCTCGCTACTAGACATATGATTGGCTTGCCTCTAAAGTGGGAGTGGCAATATAAGCCTGCTTAAATTATACTTAAAACTATACATTTACGTTATAAAGAATTAAAAATTGAAACTTTGCTTTAACACATTCTTTGCAGAATTAATTTAAAAACATTACATTTTTGCCTACAGTCTAGTAGATTAAGTCTACAGTAGATAACAGCTTTAAGTTCCTTTAGCTTGAATATATTACCATGATTTAAATTGTTCAAGAACTCCACTAAGTAGGTATGTTTTATTTTTTAAAATAAAGAAATAATACATTAAATAATTAAAAATCCATATTTATTTAATTATAATTATTTTAGTACAAATAATATAAATTTACAAGAGCATCATGAAACTAATCCTAAAATAACAAAAAATATTAAAAATATTATTCGCATATAAAATGGAACAAAAGATAAACCTTCGTATTTAAAATTAAACAAAAATAAACAATACGGTATCTTATAAAATATAAGATATTATACCGTATTTTAAATATAACATATTACGATATTAATAATAATAATTTTAAAAGCAAAACAATAACAATACACTTATTACTATTATTATTAATAACATATTACCTACCTTTAAAAACAAGGATTAGATCTTCCAAATTACATTGTTCTAATAGTTCTTCCATATTTTTGCACAAACTTTTATAAACTACACCAGAGGAAACACATAAACGAAATGGCGGCTAAAAAGAATACCGGCACCGATACCGAAGCGAAACAGTTTCTGGTAACCCATTGGTTCCATAAGTCACGTGATACTAACATTTCATCAGTTTCTGGTAACCCATTGGTTGCATAAGTCACGTGCTACTAAAATCTCGCGTTAAAATATTTTAAACATACCATATATTTAAAATAAAATTATATTTTTAAATCAATTATACATATTATTTGTTTGAAGAATTAAAATTTTAGTTCAAATCAAAAATATTACTTTGTCTTAAAACTCTTGGTATTTTATTATGAAATAAATCATATACTTAAATCAAAAATAAAATTGTATTAGATTAAATACCTTTATATTCTTAAAATCGAAGAAAAATATTAGTTAAATCAAATATTTCAATATTTAGCTAAAGAAGCTTTTATTTGATAACGAAGATTTTTTATTTCTTGGAAAAAGAAAATTGCAAAGCTTAATTGAAAGATATATTTTTAAACTAAATAATTGATTATTTCACTCAAAAATATATTTCCAATTATAGCAATTTTCTTAAATTAAGAATATTAGTTTTTACTGTGTATGGTTTACTTTACTAAATATGTTGTTTGTAAAATAACAGTTACTTCAACCTAAAGCACTCTGTTAAAACGATTAAAACAATTTGCCGTGCATTCCCGGTTGCATAGTGTGTACCGATCGCGGCAAAGGCGGTGTGGATCACGTGATGTTCTTAAATCTCGCCTCTGTTGACTTACATGAAGAGTATATAAGCTCAGGTAGTCCTTTGCTTTGGTGACACTACAAGTTGTTCGATACTAAAGAGACCTTAAATAGGTGGAAACAGCTGTCATTACTTGTATTTTAAGTGCACTAAAAACATTATCTCTAGCGAGTTGAAGGTTCCATTTTCTGGAATAATACCACTGGTAATTTACTAGTAATGCGTCAAGGAACTTCCTGTTTCCTTTTTTTTTCCTTTTTTCTGTGTAGTATGATTTAATTTGACCATAAACACATAATATTTAACACTGAAAAGGAGTTCAATTTACACCAGGTAAAATTTATTTTAATACTATGTGAAAGTTAAATTAACACTATTTAAGTATTTGAATTTACACCGGACCAACGAACCATATTTAACACCATTTTGGTTTGTATCGATATAGACCATGTATTGTGTTAATTTGGTGTTAAAATGGTCATGAAATTTTGAACAGTGTATTTTGAAAAAAATAAATAAATAAAATTATGAATTTCTGCTAATCAAATTTTTTTTATTGATGCTTACACAGTAAAAAAGTATTTGTTAATTTTAAAAAAATAATAACCAGATTTTATAAATAAAATAAAGTAAATTTAATCTGCTTTAAATATTTTTATAAAACCTTTTAATAAAAATTGTTTATTTGAGAAAATATTGCATGTTATAGTAGTTTACGCCCTTGATGCATACATTACATTAAAATAGGTTTGGCAAAAATCCAATGTGCCTCAGGTTTCCTTTTAAATACCAAACAATGGTAATTTTTATAAACTTCAATTTTGTTCTTTTTTCTATCACACATTCCACATAAGTTTGAGATCAGTAGAGCTACTTAGCTCTACCTACTACTTATCACTTCAAAAACGGCATTTTCCTTATTTTAAATCGTCTCAGTCAATAAACTTTAATTAAAAATGAAATAAGTGGATAATGCTCAACTGTTCTTAATTGAGTTTTTTTTAATTTTATGGTATTAAGTTTATGCATTAATTCAAGAAGATTATAAACATTTAGTTAATATAATGAGACTTATTGTTTATCCATGTAATCTTATTGTTTCTTAATATAAGTAGTAGGTAGTATTTTGACCTAATTTAGAAATAAGTTTAATTATTTATACAGGCCACAAATTATAAATAAACACACCGGCTAGGGGGGCCCCGATTGGCTTCGACATGCGTAAGCAAAAAACATGTTAAAAAAATGAGGCATGAAATTAAATAAATAAATAAATAATATTATTATTTAATTGTTTAAACTTCGATTTATTAAATTAATTAATTAATTTTTCTGAATACCCTCCTGTTCCAACGAGGCCGTGAACTCATACGAATTGTTTCTGCCCGCACCTTTTCGCTATGCGTTGTCTGAGGCGCAGTCTGCGCATATTGTTCTGTGCTCTGCGCCGCATACTGAGTCTGCTTTGCGTATTATTATCATAGGTTACATTAATAGCAATTTAGAAATATTTATTAGCGTTACAATTATTTCAAATGACTTGCCTTTATTTTAAAATAGAAAACTTTTAAAAGATGTTGAAGAACGGTAAATGACTAAAACCAGACCAAATTCTAAAATTTGCCTGTACCTAAAAAGCTATGTTTATATATTATTTAAAAAAATTATAAAAAAATGCTTTTCCCTTATAAGGGCCCCTACCAGATTTTTGATACGGGCCCTCTCGAGGCTAGATACGACACTGAATATAATATTAATTTATACGTAATTTAAATAATATAAGTTTCACTTTAAAGGTTGTATTATATTACCTATCAGCAATTCCACATGAATAGTAATAATAGTTTATTTTGATTTTTTATTGTGGTTTTAAATTTAAGAATTGTAAAAGAAATTGACCAAATAAAAACTTATTTTCTCGTTTCTAATTTATTAAATCACTTTGGCTTACAAATATGGTTTAACAAGATAGTTAACAATCCTCAATCAATACATCTTTTATTAAAGAATGTTGAAAGATTTATAAATAAAATCTTGATAAATTACTTCGTCATAGCTTTCCATATGGTAGGTACTTATAAGATTAGCACAAAAAATTGACTTAATAAAATTAATTTTCTTACCCAAAAGACAAAATTAAAGACCATCAGTAGACTTTTCATGCACGCCATTGCGGCAACAGTTTGTAGATGTTTTCCCATTGTTGTAATATTAATTTTCTAAAAACTTCCTATCGTACGTTATTCACTTGAGTTAAAATTGACGGACACTTTATAGTTGCAATAATTGGACGAGAGATATGTGTGTGTTTTTTCAAAGTCACTTAAGTGGTCAGTGCGAAAATTGCGTTGGTTAGTGGCCAACACATTTAACTATACGAGTATAGTCGGCTAAGGGAGAGCGTTCGCTAGCGAGGTTTACATGCTTTAATAAAATCGATCGTTAGGGAAGATGTGCTGCGCAAAACCAACAATACACCTTTTGAAATATTTAAATTTTATAAAAAAATAATTACTTTAAGTTTGTGTAAAAATGGGGAATGCACAGTAAACAAATATTTGTTAATTTTAACCAAATGTAATTATATAACAAACATTTTATAGGAAGTTGACTAAAAAAGCATGTGTTAATTTTTTTGTTAATAAACAAAAAAATTAACACATACCTACATAAATGAACTTAAAACCATACACACAATTAAATAACATAATTCTAAAATTATCAAATTATAAAGATATTTGGTACAATATAATTTATCAGTACTACTAAAATCAATAAACAGCTGTTTCCCTTTATTGGAACATCAGTACCGAGTTGCTGTATGGTGCGGAACACAAACGAAATTATGATTTCTCGTCCTTATAAAAGTTTTGAAATCATTCACTGCGGTGAGGCGAAAGTAAGTGGTGCCATCTAACGTCTTAAACATATAACATAAAGAACATGTCAAAAGACGGTAGATGGCACCACTTACTTTCGTCTCACCGCAGTAAATGATTCCAAAACCTATATAAGGACGAGGAATCATAATTTCGTTTGTGTTCCGAACCATACAGTTAGTTAAACTTGTTAATGCATATTCTAAATGGGAAATATTTTGATTGACTGCCTGAAATTACGTACTTTTTAACGAAATAATTTGTTAATCATTAACAAAATAATCTGTAACCTTTAAAATTAACAAAATGCTTACAAAATGCATATTACCTTTACAAAACTTTCGGTAAACTAATATTTTAAAAATATTTTCCTTTGTTAAAATAATTACAAACCCTTGTTTTCTACAAAAAATAATGTTAAAATTTTACAAAATAAAATTAACAAACTACAAACTCACGTTAACAAATCTGATTTTTATAACAGTGTACCCTTTTGGTACAGAAAAAGTGCCCAAATATTTTTTCCCACCTTTTAGGAAAAATATAACTTTACGGACAATAACTATTGTCATTGTTAAGGAAAATAACTATTGCCAGGCTTCAGGAAGTTGCCAGGCTCCCTAAAGCTCGCATTTACTTCTATTTTAATAGCCTGTTTACAGTGATATTTTTATAAAAATGTCACTTTACCGTCTAGGTCTAAATATACTATTTCACAATACTATTAATACTATTAATGGCTATTAATAGCTAAACAGTTAATGGTTTTATTGATTATTAATATTATTGAAATGAAATAAAAACAGGTTATTATATTATTAGGTAATTTAAATAATATAAAAAAATTAAAAATACTATTAAACCAGTTTTAGTTATACAATATATATAAATATTAATAGTATAGTAATATTTACAGTTAAATCTGCTTCTTCCTTTAATAATATCTATTTATAACAATTATTTTTAAATAAATAGTGCTAATTAAAAATACCAATTTTAAATCAATTTGTATAAATTATATTTGTGTAGGTAAAGTATACTAATTAAATAAGACCTAAGTATGGCGTCTACCTTATTATAATTTACTGTAACTGATTAATTATGTGTAGACAGACAAGTCTATATAATTATAATTATAAAAAGTGTAAATACGTGTAAAAGTATAACATTTTATTTTTTTAATTATCTATAGGTAATTTATATAATTCTTTATTTGTTTAACATTTTCTACCACTAACTAATAAATTTAAAAATACTATATCTTGCGCGATATAAAATGTTAATTAATTAATGAATTATTACCTTATTATTAATTGTGTTTATTGCAATGCTCTAGCTAAATTATGAATTAATATTTTTTATAATTAAAATATTTACAAACTAAATATTACTAATATGATATTAGGTATATTAAAATAAAAATGCAAACAGAAGAGAAAAGTATATTCAGTAAATTTAAATAAATAAAATAAACACAAGAAAAGCAAAAAAATAACGTAAATATGGCATAGATAAATTTCCTTACAAATTATTTTAAAAATAAGGTTTTTGCTTATCGATGCATCGCAATGTGGCAAAACTTAATGATCTATATTGTATGTAGTTCAGTAAAAACATTAAACTAGTTTAACTGTTTTTAAACAATTACAATACAATTACTAATAACACCAACACCAACAATTAAATTAATGTTAATGGTTCATGCAATAAAACAATAAAAATAGCATTGTTATTTTCGTGATTTAATTTTATTTTGGTTATTTTAAAATTTTCCAATCCTAAAATGATTTATCTAATTTTAATGTCCCATTCTTACGAAAATTATGGTAGCAGTTAATAATTTTTATGAGTAGATTAATATTTTACGAGCAATTAGGTAAACATGTTCATAATATAATAATGAATAATAAATAACAAATTACGTGTTATTGCTTTAATTTTAAAGCATGTACAATATACAGTGTACATATGTTGCCGGACCGAATTAATTTAATGTCTTTTTAAAAACAATTTATTTTATCTCCACGCGGTTTATAATATAAACTTTATTGTTGTCAACATTCGATAAAGAAATACCTTGTTATGGCCTAGGCCGATAAAAAATTTTATGAGGCAAGTAATTAGTTCGATTTTTTCTCGCTAGGGGTATTGTTTTGACAAATTAATCCTATTCTAAGAAATTAACGTACTAAACTGGTTTAATTTATTTATAATAAGCACTAATTTGTTTGTTTTACTGTTAATGTTTAATATTTTTCATTAAATTATTGTAAAATTAAATATGAATAATAAAACAAAAAGTGAGGATAGGCAACCAAGAAAACGCACGATTCTTTTTCTATGATTTAAATTATCTTTAAGTTTTAATTTGCTTTAAGTTTTCAGTGAAATTAAATGTTAAACACAGCTTAAACATTCCAAACTACCTATTTTTTAAATAAAAATCCAAACAAATTGAAATTAGATACCTACCTATTTATTAAACAATTAATTGAATTAAATGTAAAAGCAAAAATCCATTTCTACTTAAATCATGTTGCTAGGTATTGTCAAACTATTACTGCTTCTAAAAGCAATAATAATTATTGTACATTTAATGTAATCTTTAGCTAATAAATAAATAAGATTCTAAAAAAGTGAGGTTAGGCCGCTTTGATGTTGAATTAAATTGACCTATATAAAGTGCTTTGAAGATAAAATGTTGTATGCCATTCGGCCAAGAAGTGCCTTTTTTGTGCTTCGCTCAATTGAGCTTAGCACAAAAAGCCTTACTTCTTAACCTAATGACATAAATAACTATTATAACAAAAACACTTACAAATATTATTAAAGAATAGCACTTAAAAATAAATATAAAAGAATAATTATTTTAATTTTAACATTAAACAATAATAATAATAATAATAATAAACCAATTTATTTAACATCAACAGTCATTGCCTAATTACAGATGAGAATAATATAATAAATAGTAATAAATAATAAAAAACAAAAATAAACATAATAAAAAAAATAATAATGTTTATCTTAAGCTTATTCTGTTATTTTGGCAAGACTATTTAACCTTTGTCTTTGATTTTATTAAACCCTTGGCTTTTGATATTATAAAATTAAGTATATAAAATTTGTAACATATTAAAAAAAATAACGATCTAAAATATTTATTCCAAGTGGTGTAACAGCAATTTATAATAATATGTTTCGGCGCATACAAGGTAAAACTATTGTCATAATGATAATGTTTCTCTTGCCTTTTAAAGCCCTATTGCTAAACAACAATTGCGAGCTAGATAGCGTGGTTCCGGTATGATGGAACCATCTCGGAAATAGCTGCCCATAATGAAGGGATCGATGAAATTACATACATACGTGTGTACAGCCGTAAGCGTTAGCTGCACATTATTTATAAAGATAATTTTGCATCAAGAAACGTTATATTGATTAAGGTTAATTAGTTATTTTTAAAGTGTACGTGTTGATTTAGTTTTTTTAATTAGGCAGTGTAAGGAAATACGCAGGATGATCTCGGTGAGTGAGACATAATTGTACCTACACAATTTCAAAATACAACCTTATTTAACGGTATTCTTAGAAATATGATATAATGTGGTTTAAAAATTATTTCATTTTTAAGTAGGTATGAAAGTGAACAATTTTAAGAATATAATAAAAAAAATATAAGGGTGATTCTACAAAAGTTGGGCAACTTTCGGAGAAAATTAAACAGTATTTTGTTATGAGAACATAGATAATATAATAAATATACTGTTCCAGACCGGGCCAGTCACTTTTTCAAACAGTTTCTGAAATATCTGTGTTTTCTAAATTTGAATGCAAGGGAAGTGACGAGTATAACAGGGTACTAATTAAATACATAATTTATTGGAAAATATAAGATTTATTGCAACTTTGAGCATATTATGCATTAAATATCTTAAAATCGACTAATACCACACATCAGTGGCGGCTGGTGGATTTTGGGTATCCCGATATCTCAATTATTAGATATGGGACCCACACCAAATTTATATGAGTTTATAATGACATTAAATAAACAAGTTCTGCGCAAGCAGAATTTAAATTGAAGTTTTAGAAAAAAAGAACATGGAACTGACGACACGGTACTGATGAATGGGATACAAATTTGAGATTATAATTCGGAATTAAGAATTTTACTGATATTTTTTATTAGTGGATGCTACTTATCAACAAATCACATATAGCCTTATATAAATTACAATGAAATATATAACTACTCACCACAGTACTGAAATTTTGACTGGAACTATACGTGCATTCAGCACAACTTCGCCGCTTGCATTGTTTTCAAAATGACTGTCTTGCAAAGGGCGGGCTCTGTAGGTAATTTTTTACCAACGCTTAAGTTAAAACGAGGACTTGACGTTTAAACTTAAATATTTCGCAGGAATTTTGAATTTTAACATTGGACTCAGAACTGACGGGTAAAAGTGAGTACACTCATTATCAATTTTTAAAAAAATTATAATATACTAAAATATTTACAAAAAATATTAAATAGCTACTCTATATATAGATTGACTGATGACATCAAGTTGTCCAACTTTTGTAGAACCACCCATAACTATTATCTTAGGAAAAATGGAAATGGTAGAACTATAGTATACGGTCTAAAGCAAAAGAATATTAATTTATTTTCTTTTTTGATATAATTTTAACACTGTTAAAAATAAAAAAAAAAACATAAAAATGCATATTTGCGTGACAGCTGAATGAATCACAATAAAATATCGTTTAAACATAACATTTATTTGTACAAATTAGCATAAAATTAAAGTGCGGTGTACCTAGTCGATATATCCTAATAAGATTTTTTTTTGTGTATAAAATAAAAAATTATATTTTATCAAATATTTTTAGGTAATAATACACTATAGTGTGTTAAGTTACTTTACACTCTTTAAAATATCTGTGGTGTAAAGAGTAATCTTAAAATGGTGTCAAAATCCAACACCAAGTGGTGTTAATATAACACCATGAATTATGGTTAAAAATGTTATATACAGCAAACACCAAAACGGTGTTTATCTAAAAATATTTGAGAAGTGCACCTACACAGAAAAAAAGGAATAGTTCATTTAACTATATTAATTTAGTTGACCCATAAGTATTTATTTTTGTATTTTTTTTATTTTTATAACTATGGGAAGGTTAATATAAACAAAGATTAGTCTGGCGGTACTAAACCAGATAGTTATTTTTTTTTTAAATTGGTTAAATTAACCCAGAAAACTTTAGTGAAACCAACCCGCTGTATGGTTCACTTTACTAAATATGTTGTTTGTAAAATAAGAGTTACTTCAACCTGAAGCACTCTGTTAAAACGATTAAAACAATTTGCCGTGCATTCCCGGTTGCATAGTGTGTACCGATCGCGGCAAAGGCGGTGTGGATCACGTGATGTTCTTAAATCTCGCCACTGTTGACTTACATGAAGAATATATAAGCTCAGGTAGTCCTTTGCTTTGGTGTGACACTACAAGTTGTTCGATACTAAAGAGACCTTAAACAGGTGGAAACAGCTGTCAATACTTGAAGTATTTTAAGTTAGTGAAACGCACTAGAAACATTATCTCTAGCGAGTTGAAGGTTCCATTTTCTGGAATAATACCACTGGTAATATACTAGTAATGCGTCAAGGAACTTCCTGTTTCCTTTTTTTTCCTTTTTTCTGTGTAGTATGATTTAATTTGACCACAAACACATAATATTTAACACTGAAAAGGAGTTCAATTTACACCAGGTAAAATTTATTTTAATACTGTGTGAAAGTTAAATTAACACCATTTTAGTATTTGAATTTACACCGGACCAACGAACCATATTTAACACCATTTTGGTTTGTATCGAATCGATACTATCGATATAGACCATGTATGGTGTTAATTTGGTGTTAAAATGGTCATGAAATTTTGAACAGTGTATGCTAAAATGCATTAAATTGGGAAAAAGAAAGGTTAACACCGTTTGACAGATGTAAAAACTTAATTAAGTTTTTACATCTGTCAAACGGTGTTAACCTTTCTTTAATTAATTAAACCCGTCTGATAGATCAGATTGGTATAAAGTAACGATACCTACCTCATATATGCTAATAATAATATAATATATATAATATAATAATATAAGCTAATAAAGCTTACTGTAATATATTATGTTATGTTTTAAACATCCCATAAAGGCAGATATTATTTACAATCCTAAAGCATAAAGACATTAGCAAAGTGTTGACAAAAACACAATAAAAGCAAATACAAACATTCTCATAGAAATGACTGCCGCAAACAACAAAAGGAAAAAGAATAGGCATACCATAAAAAAGAGAAAAATATTCCATAACGGAATAGAATTACAGGAAGTGCGCGACTCAGGTGGGGGCCTTTGGATGGTAGAGATTGCGATGAAGAAACTTCAGTGAAAAGCCGGTTACTGCTCTTGGTGGTACTTGCAAGGTATCAGTACCGAGTTTTTTTACATCGCGTAAGATTTAAATAAAACTGTGGTCGACAGCGATTTTGGAGGTGATAGTGCATGAAATGGTTTTAAATTTTTGTGGTTAATCTTTTGGTTTTGTGATCTTCAATATTTTTGCAAAATGCAAGTTTTGGAGCTGCACTTGGCGGATTATGTACGTTTTAAATTTTATTTGACAACATAATTATGTTAAAACAATCCTAAATATACCCTATTTATTTCAATTATCTTTCTAAAATTGAATTAGTCAAAAATGACTAATTTATTAGTTATTATAATATTAAATGGAAAATTAACTATATCTCAAAAACTGTTCTATTTTTTTTTAAGTTTTGACGACATTTTCGGATTCAGAGGACAATTTTACATAAGAATTGTCTGTTAAATTTTGGGATACCATGGTTAACCATAGTACAAGTGGCCACTAATAACTATTAAATTAGTCATTTTTAACTAATTCATTTTTAGAGAAATAATTAAGAATATTTTACATTAAATGAATAGCAAAGTTATTTTTTTTAAAGACTAATACACAAATTTATAAAAACAAAACACTGTTTTTTTAAGTTTCTTGTTATTATTTTAATTTTAACACAGTAGCTTTTACAAAAAAGATTTTTTCAAAATTGAATTTCTTTTATATTATTTTTGAAAACGCGACGTGAAACTTAAAAAACAGTGATTTGTTTTAACACATTTATAT
The DNA here is from genome assembly GCA_921294245.1 of Brassicogethes aeneus. Classification (NCBI taxonomy): domain Eukaryota; kingdom Metazoa; phylum Arthropoda; class Insecta; order Coleoptera; family Nitidulidae; genus Brassicogethes; species Brassicogethes aeneus. Next base: position 445,786 of record OV121136.1, read on the forward strand.
ATTAATGTATACATTAGTGACATGGAGTTTTATCAAGTAAAGGTCGAAACAATAAAATATAAAAAATGGCTAATTCACAATTATTTATATATATGGGTGAATATATTGAGATGTCCCCCAAGTGAAAATGATTATATTTTATTTTTGGTTGTTTCACTGAATTTATGATTTTAAGAAATCATACAGTTGGAATATTAGAGCTTCACGGAGGTTAGGATTTAGTATGTTTTTTTTAAACATCCCTTTGTATATTTGAAATAAGTTGTTGTATCTTTTGACACCTTAATATTTTTTAAAAATACAATTGTACATACATACATATTTATAAAAAAAAATCTACTTACTGAGATATTACACTTCACGGTGGATAGGTTTTTAAATAGCAAATTAATAAACTTAAACTTTTGAATTATAAAACAGCAACACTCTCATCTGCATATAAATTCTAACTGAGCTTCAGGAATCACATGCATCTATAATGTCGTAAACAGAGGTTTTTGCTTATTTAAAATGATTAAAGCGCCATCCTTTGTAGAAAATTTAAAGCAAAAACAGATTTACGGAGGATAGAATCAATTTTTGGAACACCTACATAAATGGTTATAAAAATTATTTTTTAAAATTTTTAATAATATTTTATATTTGATTCGATTGCTTTGGATGTGTTTAATTTACTTAGTGAACTGATATTGTAGTATGCTTTTACTACCTCAGATATTTGAAAACATATAGGTTAACCTAGACAGAGTAACAGTCACGGAGGATAGGTTTTAGACTTTTAAATCATTGTAAAAAATAATTAATTGTGGTTAAAAATCTGGAACCTGAGCTGTAATATCTACTTGATTATGAAAGATCAAAACACAATAAAAGTGTAGGTCGAACTCATTTAATTTTATTAAATATCACGGGGTAACACCATCAGGGGACATTTCGTGAGATTCACCCATATATAATATATAGAGAACTAAAAAAAACAAACTTACTGCCACTTTCGGTTCAACCGGTAGTTATAAATAATATAGAAAAATAGATCACATTGCGCTATAGCAGCAACCAAAAATGCACTTAATAACACATAATACATATTTTTAAACTCGGGTAAAAGTAAAAAAGAGAAATTATATGTAAAATGTTATTCTTGTTCTTACATTCTTAATACATTTTCTTGGCAAGTCAAACTCGTTTTATTAATTAAAAAGTACATGTTTATTACAAGGTATGTAGTACAGTACTACTGACTCAATGTTATAAATATTAAACACTTTTGTAAATGAAATCTACATTTTTCATACAATCGGTATCTTTACGCGAATTACAATTTTAATTTTGTTATTAAAATCTAAAGTTCAATAATTATTCTTAAACCTAAGATATTGTTATAGTCAAAAACATTTGGAGAGCCAACATGTTGGAGTCAATTTTTAAAGTATAATTTTTTTATGAAAACAAATTAAATGCACAGTATTTTATTTTAATATCAAATACCTAATATTCGTTCAGTTTTACCTAAGCAAATTAATTTTTAGCGCATATAAAATCCCTCCAAAAATAATATTTATGCTCGTTAAGTAAAAAATTATTCAGGACTACCAGACTAGACTAGACTAGATAACTAACTAAAAATTATAAACCTAATTGGTCTATTAAAATATAAGTATATTTACTTTAATTTTAATTAATAATAATAAAATAATGATCAATTACCCTAATTATTTAATTACTTTGGGTAATTTTTAATGCCAATTAAAATAAAGTAAACTTATTTTATACATGGTACAAATAACATTCGTGGCAAATTGCTTACTTAATGATTTATAAATTCGGAGTAATTTTTTAATGATACGGAAGCATTTTTAATAAAATTACTTTACCGGCTGTAATTAAATTTGCACACGGTATTTTTAATAGCTTTAACTGTAAATAACTTCATTTAAATTATTAATATTATTTTATTTTTTAAATTATACTTGTCCAAATAAATACAATTAGAAGAACAATTATTTAATTTAACTTTTTAACTAATTATTAGCAAAACAAATATCGTAAATTATTTCGAAATCGATTATTATTTTTATGACGGGTATTAAGTTTTTATTAATTGTCAATAGACAATTAATAATCAGTTACTAAAATTCCTTTTGCTTGGTCGATTTGAGATGGAATGACCCATATACAAAAATAAGATCTTATTTAAATAAAAATTGAACAACAAAAAACAAATAAAAAACTAACAAATTATTAATTCGAACGACTAACGATTTTAATTTATTGTCATATTAAAGTGGCTATGATTTAAATAAAAAAAGTGTCAAATTAATATTGTGGAGTTGTTTTATAATGGTTTCTAATTTACCATGTTAAAAATGGCCCGTGGTAAGGCAGCTTCTAAGGAAACTCGAAAAATTGTAATAAAACAGTACCATTATATTTTAAATTTAAATAATACTTCTAGAATGAGTAAATATTTCTGAAAATTGGTATCGTCCGAAAATTAAGTTGTTAATCAATATTATTTAAATAATAAAAAATAAATATTACAAATCATTTTTTCTCCATGTTTGCTTTTAACAGCTCTTGTCTCGTTAAATTATTTAGATTTTCAAGACCAGAGTTTCGATTAAGTTAACTTTTTTGTTTTGTGCATTTTTTAATAAAAAAATATGGTCATTAATAAATAAATATTAAAAAAATCAAAAGTACTAAACAGGTATTATATTTACCATTTTAGACAAGCATTTAAGCATTTTAGGCAAGGTTTAGGTATTTTAGGCATTTTTTTAAGTCAAAAATGTCAAAAAGCAAAATTGATGTTGGGTTAAAATTGCACAAAAAAATGTCCAAAACACATTTTGAAAATTTGACAGTAGGAATTTTGCGTACAATCCAGGCTTTAATAACAATAATTTATAAAGGTCGCTTAAAATGATTAGAAAAATGGTTTAAAAATAATAAGCGACCTAAATATTTATTTTATATAAAATATTAATAATAATTATTATTATAAAATATTAATATATATTAATATTTTGACTTTAAATTTTAGTATGCGACCTACATAAACAAGTTTAAACTAGTGGAAAATCAAAGATTAAAAAAAAATGGTCTTAGTTGGTTTTCAGAATTCTTGAGCGACCTCTAAGAATTTTTTGTTTCAGTTGAGGATTCTTCAAATTATAAAAAAAATTTCATGTGAACTCAAAACAAAATCAAAAAAAATTTCCCATCCTATTATCGTAATTTCTCATAATTTTATTTTTAAACAAGTTTTAAAATAATATTAACAATTGTTTTTATTTAAATGTTCTATTTACTCACCTCGTCAAAGTTTTTTGTTTTGAGTGCGTTCCACCAACTTCAAATACCGACAGACAGCTGTTTCGACCTATATTAGGTCTCATCAGTGTCGGGCAACTTGGTGTAGTGAAACACACCCAAAACAAAGGACTACTTCTGCTTATATACTGCGCTGACAAGTCAACAGAGGCGAGATGTAAGAACATCACGTGATCCACACATCCTAACGATGTTTAATTCTTTCTTATAAATATTAACAGTAATGGGTCAAGAGAGTTTCTAGAAGAAACTAAAAGAATTGAATGTTTATATTTACTATAGTATACTTTTAGTTATTTTGTATAGCATTCTGTAAAAAAATATAGCAAACTTATTAAAAGTAAATTCATCTTAACTTTACTAAAACCAAGTCTAGGAAACGATTTTAAATAAGTTGCCTTAAAACTAAACTGCGGAATGTGTCGCAAAACGACATAACTTTTTTGTTTTTTAAACGATTTTATTTTGGTCTGTAGGTAATGTCTGCTAGCCTCATCCTCTGGCAATGGGGTAGTTAAATTTTTTCTGACCTATACTTTTTATGGTTTTATTCAAGGCGTTTTGTAATTTTAAACATTTCTGTGAAATCGGAATTTCAATTGAGTTTACCGTTTTCGAGATATTTACAAAACAAAATCTCCTAATTACGTCACTAGGCTATTGACAACGTTGCCAGCTTTTTCTATGCTTGCCAGTGTGTTTAGTTTAAGATTCTTACGATAGATGGCGCCACGTTATAATATTCTAGTTGAGAAGAAGAAGAAGAATTGATTTTTTGACGTTTCTTTTTTTCGGGTTGTTTTTTTTTAAATTTAGATTATTGAAAATCAATGTTACTGTTATGTTATTTGTAATTGATATTAGATAAGTGATTTATTAATAACGGACTCCAAAGCAGAGGAATCTTGTGGAATGGTTGGTTACATTGAACATTGGAGCTTTTAAACAAATAAAGTAAGTACCTATAATTATAATCATATTTTGTCGTAAATGCATTTCATTAGTATAATGCCTAGTTCTTTATATTCTTTTAGATATATTATTATTTTTTGTAAATTTATTTCATTCATTTTCAGCTTTATTTTGCCACTTTTTTCTATGAAATATATTAAACTCTGCTTTAGACAGTTATTAGGTACCTATTTATTACATTTTATTAGGTTTCACACGGTGTTTCAATGTGTAAACCTATCAATAAAACTTTTAATTTCAGAATTTTCTTTAACCTCCTCTTCTTCTTCTTTCACTCAACTGACAGTGACAGTATTTGTACATAACCTCTTCGGGTATTTTCTGACATAACCGAATGAAATCATTAACAAAACAACTTGACAACAGGGTAATTTTCAACCAATAGAAATCTTAGAATGTTGGTCACATGGCGGGGTTTGTGACGTCATAAAAATTTATATTTTTTGTAAATATCTCGAAAACGGTAAACTCAATTGAAATTCTGATTTCACAGAAATGTTTAATATTACAAAACGCCTTGAATAAAACCATAAAAAGTATAGGTCAGAAAAAATTTAACTACCCCATTCATACTATAGATCTGAAGCTCACGGTTCTTCAAGTAAATTTCCTACAGTTTTATATGTTAAACGGTAAAAAATTTCAATAACTTCATCCAAGCCCCGTTTGTAAAAAAATAATTTTTTTATCGTTTTTACTTTAAAATAATAAAGTATTATGTCTTACCTTGAGAAGATTTCAAATTTTTCGAATTTAAATCTTAGCAACGAAAATATAATTTTTTTCCAAAAGAGTACATTTAAGGGTTTTTGGCAATATCTACACTCAGTCATTTAAGAACAAGAAGATAAAATGGTGAAAGATTGTTCATTGAATAATTTTGAACAAACGACAAGCAACAAACTTAATATTATCTGAAAATTAAATTTGACAACTGAATCACAATCAGGAGGTCAAAATTATAAAGAAAACATGTCACGAACGTAAATATCGGTTGCTTGTCGCTTGTTTAGAATTATTTAAGGAACATTCTCTCACCGTCTTATCTTCTTGTTCCTAAAAAGGCTGAGTGTATTGCCTATAAAAAAGCCTTAAATGTAGGTACTCTTTTGGAAAAAAAATCATATTTTCGTTGCTAAGATTCCAATTCGAAAAATTTGACAAACGTTTCAAGGTAAGACATAATACTTCATTATTTCAAAGTAAAAACGAGAAAAAAATATTTTTGTTACAAACGGGGCTTGGATGAAGTTATTGAAATTTTTCACCGTTTAACATATCACCCTGTAGGAAATTTACTTGAAGAACCGTGAGCTTCAAATCTATAGCATGAATTGCCAGAGGATGAGGCTAGCAGACAACACAGGCCAAAATAAAATAGTTCAAGAAACAAAAAAGTTATGTCGTTTTGAAAAAGAACGAACTTTTTGGTCGCGACACATTGAGTCATACAATTCTATAGCGTAATTAATTCTTAAGATGTCTAAATAATAGCAATGTCTCTTTTAAAATAACATTTATTTATTAATGTATTCAAATATTTTTTATTATTTCTTTACAGGATGAGTCGTACAAAAATGGAACGAACGCAGTTTTGGATATCGCTTTTAGGAAAGTTAACAAAAATTTTACCGCATTTCAAATATGGAGAGTAGAGGTATGTGATATTTCTTGATAATATATTTACATTATATAAGTAGTACATACATCTTGTGATCTATAGTCGCACACAATATTTTATTCAACTACCGCAAGGAATTTAATTTAATTTGATATATAATCTGACATCTGACAACTGTCAAACATTTGTAGCCTTACTTTTTCCAATTTTAACTTAAAGTCAACTTTATTCTGTGGGCAATATGCTATTTCGCCCACGGGTTAATTAAAACATAAAAATCAGGAAGTACATGTATATTAGGGTGTCCGTTATTTACAAACTTGTTTTTTTGTTCGCAGCGCCCCCTATTTTTAGTTTATGACCTAATTAAAAAATATAAAAAAAATTATTTTAAAGTTATTTAAGGTTAAAATTGAACTTATAGTAATTTTTTCGATTTTTTTACTTGTGACTGCAAAATCATTATTTTTATGAAAATAAATTGTTAATTTTTAAAAATATGTGATTTTATTGTATTATTGAAAAAGTAAAAATTATTAAAAAGAGATAAGTGAAAATTATTGACAAGAGATTCCGATAAATTAAAAATTTTTTATTACATTAAAAGAATCTGGTACTATAGTTTTACTCAAAGTTAGTACGATTACTTTTTTTACATTATATTTTTATTTCTGTGAAATTTTACAAAATTTTATACAATGCAAAATTTCAGCTATGGCAAATGACGTAGAAATTCTTTTAACAATTATTTTTACGAAAAAATTAAATTTGTAGTTATGCATGCGCACTAAAGTATGATTTAGTACTTTGACCACAGAAGGCAGAAGTCGCACTTCACAGATTTCGTGTCGCAAAGTTGAAGTTTGAAGTAGATCAATCACCCATCGTCTGTGGCATTTTTTATATAATAGTATAGGTATTATGTATCAAGTTTTATAAACGCGATTTTAGTTTAGTTTTATTAGGCATGAGCAAAGCTTATTAAAAACGAGTGTCTAGATAGGTTTATAAAACGAGTTGCATACTAAGTATATCTACTTTATCTACGACGAACACAAAAAAGAATTTAAAGTCAATTATATTTGTTGACATCTGTCAAATGTCAACGGAATTAACCTCACTTTTCTCTAATATATAATAAAGCTAATTTCAGCCCGTGACTAAAATGCCCAAAAGCCACTACTTATTGCCAACTTCAGCCCGTGACTAAAGCGCCATAAAGTCACAGCTCGTCAATGTAAAAGTAGATAATAGTATATTATGTATCAAGTTTGATAAACGCCATTTTATACACGAATTTAATTTGCACGATCGAGCTTGCGAGCGAGTGCTTAAGTTAATGAGTGTATAGAAAAGTTTATAAACGAGGTGCATACTATACTTTTTCTACGACAAATACTTATTATTATCTTAAAATGATTTAAATCAAAAATTTGTATAGAGCGCCATCTATGAAACAACAGGGGAAACTGTCAAATGTCACATTTTTACATTTTATAAACACAATTATAAAGGTTATAAATCGAAATGTATTTCTTGAAAATTGACAGTTTTTCACAGTGAAAGTAAAGAAAATGTTTTTTGAGCACTTTACAGTGGAGTCCGTGCCCGAATTTAAGTTATAGTTTACTGCCGGCGAAATTAAAAGGTCAGTACAATGTTCATATAAACTTTTCAAATATTGGCGTTGAGAAACTATTTAATACTTTTGTATTTTTGTATTGAGATAATAAAATAATTTTCACATTTAGTATTATTTTACAAGAAAGGCACTTTATTTTAACGATTGTATGACTTTTGACAACTGTCAACTAACTTAAAACTAACTTCAGCCCGTGACTAAAAACCTGTTGCTAACTTCAGCCCGTGACTAAAGCGCCATAAAGCCACAACTTGTCAATGTGTGTTTAAAAGGTAACTTAGTGTCATGGAAACATGTACGATAAAGGGCGTTTTAAAGGTGGGAGTAGAAAAAATAAATTAGGTTTATTAACTTAAAATTATAGAGCTATACAAATCAGAGTGTTAAACACATAAGATATTTGGTTATCACTGCAAAGCCTATTTATTTATGAATAAAATTATTTTTAGGCATCCTTAATGCATATTAGTAAATATTTAAACAATAAACCTACCTACCTACATGTAAATGCGACGCTAAATTTAAAAAAGTGGTATATCAATAACAACTCACTTACCTTCAATTTTTTTTTTAATTTCCTTCGATGCTGACCACTCTTCTAATAATTTTTTAATGAAATACGCCCTTCCTCACAAAGAGAAAGAACACTGAATGATTAGGCATAACATTTCAGAGGAACGTGTCGGCATCTCCACTCCTACACGATTTCAAAAATATGTATTCTTGGCAAAAGAAAATACTGTTAAAACAAATAAAAAAATAAGAATATCTTATTCTTGATATAAAAAAATATTAACAATTGTACCAAGAAACCAACTAAGATTTCCTTCAAGAATATTTAATATTTGGATTGAAACATGCAACTTTATTAGAATATTTCCAAAACTACAAAATTCTTTCTTAAAGAAGTTAAATATTTTTAGTTGAAATATATATTCTTATTTTAAAGCAAGTTGACTTGAATTAAAAAAAATATTTTCAAGATGATAGGTATTCTATAATATATATACATATTATATAAGAATTCTTTTTTTTTTTCAGTGTAGATTTATGTTAAATCCATTTGCTCAAAAATTGCATGCAACGTTGGTTTAAATACTGAAAAATTGTTGTTGTAACTTTTTTTTTATTTTAGAATATGTCGATTGTTGCCCTACCAAAAGATCAATATGGAATATTTTATGATACTGATTCTTACATTATATACGCATCCTCACTATGCGATCAACCAGCAAGCATAGATACCGTGGTAAGTTAAAAAAATTAAACATCTTAATGATTTTCATAAATCATTAGAGGAAATTGGCCTGATTTTCAATAGTTTTCTTATACATGGGTACCAACGGTATACCACGTTATAGAGGGGGTTATTTTAAGTAAAACAAAATAAAATATAAACACAATTTTTTGAATACAATCGCATTATTAGTTATTAAGATATTAGGGTGGATTTATGAAAATTTGTTTTATTTATTACCTAACAAGTATTTTAAGCATACCTACATGTGTAAAAAGTATTAATTTTTGTTACAATTATTTATTAAAACAATTATAAAACGCCGTCGTAACATAACTACAATTGGGTCAGTTAAATTGTTAAAATACGGTATTATTTTAATAAAAACATTTTCTAGTCATCGTTATAAAGTGTTAGTAAACTAAAATTCCCTTTATGCTCCTTCAACTGTAGCGTAACTTGTTTGTAAAAAATATCGTAGCGTAACAAATTGCAATTTACTGCTAAGCTACGTTATCCGTAATAATTTTTTTGCTTTATATTTAATGAAAATATTGATTGTTATCTAGCACTTCATTAAAAATTAATATTAATTAAACCGTATGTATTAAATTAAATGCTTTGATACAGGGTACTATATTATAATAGAATGTGAAAAAAATATTTAAAAAAATTCCATATTTCCATAAAATCTTGTATAAATATAATTTTGTATTCTAGCCCAAAGAAATCAAGGGTGCTACTTTAGAATATCACATTCACTTTTGGTTGGGAGCAAATACGAACCCAGAAAAATCCGGGGTGGCTGCTTATAAATCGGTGGAGTTGGATGCCTTTTTAAATTCACAAACAATCCAGCATAGAGAAACACAAGGAAATGAAAGTTCCAGATTCTTGAGCTATTTTAAAAACGGATTTAAGTAAGTTACTTAGTGGAAATTGTTTTAATCTTATCCTAAGATGATATTTATGTTCTAAAATGCGGATCTACTTTCTAGCATAAAATTATGTATTTGCCATTCATTTTGCAAATAGACTAAGCAACAAAAATAATGCACCTCCTCAAAATTTTGCCACACTTTGATGATATGAACTTTGTTCGTTAAGTTTTATTCAAAATATTTTTTCAATTTTAATATCTTATGTAGTTTTTTAAAGAATTAGCTTTAAACTCTAATAGTGCTCATGTAGCTGGTCGATATCAATATTATTAAAATTCCATAATCGTTTGGAGTTGGATTAAACAGTTCAAATAGTAAAACAGTTGGTGCAAAATTGAGGGTACACTGAAAAAAAATATTCTTGTATCAAATAAATTTATTTGATTCAAAATTCAAAACAATCAAACTTTGATTGTTTAAAAGCAAGAATATATAATTTTTGAAATAAGGCAGCAATATTTAGTTAATTCAAGAGAATGTATTTTCTTTAACCAAATAATTAGTTGTTTTTCTTAAAACAAAAACATTTGATAATGAAATAAGACAATAATTTTCTTAAATCAAGATGTTTTCCGTAACCCAATATTTTTTTTTATTAATAGATACAAGATTTAAAACAATGCAAGAAGTATCGTTAAAAATAAAATGTATCTTAATTTTAAGCTACTTTTAGCAATGTTTCAAAAAATCTATCATTTTGTATTTAAAATCAATACAATTTTAAATAATGATACGTCTATTAACCAAAAATTATTTATTTTAATCTTTATATTTAGGAATATTACTGCAAAAGAAACAAAATTTAAAATTCTAAACACTTGAAGGGGACTGGAGTAATTTTAAATATCCTGTAATTTTTTCAGTATTGTTGTCTAAACTTAAACAAAACTTTATATTTAAATACTTACGGATTATTCAAAATTGAGCCAAACTTACTGAAGGGCCAAAGTATCCGTTGTATCGTTTCTAGGTACTGCAGTAAGCAAAAAAATTTAAGTTAGAAAATAAAAAAACAAACGTTGGACAAACACATTTATTTTGTTTTTAATACAAGAAAAATCTAAAATGTATACATTATTATAAATTAACGTAGGGAACTTAATCATTATTATCGACATATTTTTTATTTTAAATAATTTGTAATATTTTAGGCATAGTAGAAAAGCAATTACCAATTTTATAAAATAATTTAGGGCTATTGCCAATGAACTCCACCCTATATGAATCAAAATTAATGTTATACCCCAAAGTATATAACAAAATTACTTCTAAAACAAAATCTTTTTAAATGTCATAAAATAAATTAGGTTTATTAACTTAAAATTATAAAGCCATACAAATAAGATATTTTGGTTATTACTGCAAAGCCTATTTATTTATGAATAAAATAATTTTAAGGCATCCTTAAATCATATTAGTAAATATTTAAATAATAAACCTACACGTAAATGCGACGCTAAATTTAAAAAAGGGTGGTATATCAATAACAACTTACTTCCCTTACTTTTTTTTATAATATCCTTCGATGCTGCCACTTTTCTAATAATTTTTAAATGAAATACGCCCTCTCCCTCACAAAGAGAAAGAAACACTGCATGATTAGGCATAAAATTTCAGAGGAACGTGTCGGCTTCTCCACTCCTACACGATTTCAAAAGTATGTATTCTTGGCAAAAGAAAATACTGTTTATTAAAAAATATTACGAACTAAGATTTCCTTCAAGAATATTTAATATTTGGATTGAAACATGCAACTTTTTAAAACAAGAAATGTTACTTAATATTAGAATATTTCCAAAACTACAAAATTCTTTTTTAAATAAGTAAATATTTTTAGTTTAAATATATTATTATTATTTTAAAGCAAGTTGACTTGAATTAAAAAAATATTTTCAAGATATAAGAAATCTTTTCTTTCAGTGTAGGTCAGTCAAGACAAATGTCCTATTTTCCCTGTAAGAATTGTATTCTAAAATATTCGTATTGGGTATAGTAAAAATATCAGAAACAAAGATTAGGTATGTGGCCAAGAAAAAAAGGTAAATTTTGCAAAAAAAGAACGGGTAGAGAAGTGAGTAAATAAATAAGTTAATGCTGGGTGCACATGTTAGAAAGTCCAAATTTTATTGTCGTCAAAATTTTACTGTTTCCTGAAGTTCCCCCAGTTGTAAAACATCCTGTATTATTTAATTGCCTAATATAAAATATTGGCCAATTAATTCTTAACCCGTTAACCATAAAATTATTTGAGTGCCATTAAGAAGATATAAATAAAATAATAACACCTTTTGTTTGTAGAGTACTTAAGTCGGAATTAATATTAAACGGTAACAAATCTCAACCAAAACTGTATAAAGTAAATGGTAAAAGAACACCCGTTTTGACCGAAATAAATAATGTTTCGTGGGAGCATTTTAATAGTTCTGAAGTGTTTATTTTAAAAACAGAAAAATGTCTTTTTGTATGGATCGGACGAGCTGCAGCTTCCATAGAAAAGATGCACGCAACAAAAGTAAAAATACTAACAACCTTAAAGTGTTTGGTGTTTATTTAATACATATATATTTTAGATTTGTTTGGAAATGAAGGAGAGTCTAAAAATATCAAACATCGTGTTTGTGGATGATGGTTATGAGAAAACTATGGATGATAGTTATAAAAACGAGATTAACAAATATTTACCATTGGATAAAAGGCATATTTTGCCTGAAAGTTCCATGGAAGAAGCTACTACTTTAAGCGGTAGAAACAATATAAGGCTTTACAAATGTTCAGAGAACAATGGAAAATATAGGGTTACAGAGTTAAGAAGCGGACCATTTTTACAAGGAGACTTGAACCCAGATGTGAGCGAAATAAAATATACTTTATAAATCATTATATATATTATATGAATATTATACAAGTTAATTTTCGGCTGTTCTTTCACTATGATAGTTTTAGAAACTTTTTTTCCTAACATTAACTACTCCATCTTAGTTTAACTAATATTGGGCCGCTGATTTCAAAAATGTAATTAGTTTTTCTCTAGGACGTCTAGGGTTTAAAATAATTTCGTGATAAAATGCTCTGCTCAATCACCTCAAAATGTAAGTTTTTTGTTGGTATTTTAATTATTTATTAAATTATTTTTGCTTAAATTTATCTTGAATGTACTAAAGTAATTTGTATACGGCAAATAGATCATATTTATCTTAACAATATGACATTTTAAATACTAAAACTAAAATTTTAATGTATTTTATTTGACTATTTCCCTCGTCTTAATTTCCACCAATCACAAACGCGTAATTTTGAATTACAAATGGTTTCTAGGTGAAAAAACTGTGTGACAGCACCTGTCAGCAGTTTTTTCGAGTTTACCCGCGGCAAAACTTGACAGCTGTTGTCAACAAAAATTGCAATTTATATTTTAATTGTTAACTGTTACTCATGAAATAGTCTTGTCAAATACCATTCGGGCATGTAATTTTTCCTGTGAAAAAAATCGAAAAAACACAATGCTAAGTAATATTTTTTAACAAGAAGCATTCGTGCAGGTGCAAAAATCCTCCTCTTCGACTCGGATTTTTGTTGCCACCAGCACTCATGCTTTTTGTTAAAATATCACTTAGCAACGTGTTTTTTCGATTCTTTTCGGAAAAATTAAATGCCCTTATGATATTACTTACGAAAAAACAACAATTATTTGACATTTTTTGTCGTTTATTTTAATTATTAAATTGAAAGGGCAACAAAGTAAACAAGTTTCAGTATATTAAGCCTCAAGCCCTCAAAATTTAATGCATTGCATAATTTTGCTTTTTTCTACCTTAAATTTATTAAATCGTATCAAATATCAAATTGGATTATAGTATTATTGTGCTTAATCCTCATCATAGTCGTACATCTTTTGCTGCAAATTCCAGCAAATGTCTCCTAGCAATGAATCCAACTTAAAGAATTCTTTCCGCTATACTCATAGATATCTACCAATGCTCTAGATTTGCAGTTACTTGATGAAATCGGTCTCCATGTTCATCAGTTCGGCAAATTTATCATTATGAAATATTTTAAATTACATATTAACGCTAATTCTTTGCAAAACGGAAAGCATTTTTTTAATGAATTAATTAAATTGGCGCCAATTTTAGGCCCGATATGAACCAAGAACATTTTCAATGACAGCTTTAACACTGCCATATGCGACAAGCTCGTCAACTTTGAGAGCATTTTTGAATGCTTGATCTTTCATTGAACGTCGTAGATCAGGTCCATTTAATTTTCCTGCAAAATTAAAGTGGTACCTAGATATATCTCATACAATTTTGTAATGAAATATTGGGTTGGTTTTTCTTGGGCGTAAAGGTACCGCAACAAAAAAACAAAACAAATTTACAACGACGACATAAATTTTTGTCTCCTTTCTCTTTCTCTGCCACTTCCATTTCCTGCTCTTTTTTCATTTTTGGTTCTTAAAATCATTTTCAAGTAAAAATACAATTTAAAGTTTAAATTTTAAATGTTAGTAATTAATAGATGCACTTTAGTGTGCTTGAACAATAAAGTAGATAAAAGGGCCTTTATACTTCAATTCGATATTAAATTTTGATAAGACTTAATAAATAAGATTCGAGATTAAGTTTTTGGGAACTTTAGGCATGATGTGAATAAAAACATATCAAATAATAGACGAAGAGTAATGTTTATACCGAAACCCATTTACTTTGTTGCCTTTTCAATATTTAATTAATTTAAAAAAACGACACAAAAATTTAAAAAAATGATAATTTTTAACAAAAAAAACATTATAATTTTAGTTTTGGTATTTAATAAAGCACTTCTCTGCAGAAAAGTGTTTTATAAAATATCCCTTATAATACTACTATAGCATTGAGTAAGATGTTACTCAATGACTATAGTATAGGTACTGCTACAATGGAACAAACAAAATTTCTATTTGACATTTATCTACCGATGACTTTGTATGGAGTTTAAGGCAAAATAATTTAATAAATAATCAAAATATTAACAAAAACTTTACATTTTGAGATAATTGGGCAGAGCATTTTATTACGCAATTATTTCGAATCCTAGACGTCCTGGAGCAAAACGAGTGGCATTTCTGAAATCAGCTGCCCAATATTAGGTAATATAGGTGGGCGTACTCAATGTTAGTAATTCGAACTCTCATAGTGTTATTATTTATTGCAATTAATTTTTTCAAAAAAATCAAAACCAGCTTATACAGTACACAAATTGACAGCTGACAACAGACCATAGATAACAAAGCCAGACAACCAAGACAGCTATTAATTTGCATACACTTTCAGACATGTTTGCCAATATAACAAAAAAATTAACATTACCCAAGAAAAACTAATATACTCTAAACACAATCAGATGATTTACCCATTGTATGGAATAAATAACTGTTCAATATCAACTTAATCTGTCCAAATGAAAAAACAATATAAATTATTTTTATTCAAGGGTTAATTTTTATTTGTGATAGGATGTTTATATTGTCGACCAAGAGTCTTATGGTATCTGGGTATGGGTCGGTAAAAGAGCCAACGATAAAGAAAGGTCCGAAGCTTTAAGAAACGCCAGAGGATTTGTAAAAAAGAAAAAATACCCCAGCTATACCAAAGTAACCAGAGTTCTCGATGGACACGAGCCCATGGAATTCAAAATGCTGTTTCCATTTTGGAAGAGCGAATCACCAATAAAAGGTAGGTACTAAAATTTAGCGTTATTGCATTTTATTATGAAATACAGTAAGCTTATTAATGAACTTAAATATTAATGTTATGTATATTTAAGTTAACGGTCAAATTAAGTAATAACAATATAAGAGAGCATGATGCCACGGGTAATATTTTTATTTTATTTTCATATTTATCATTTGAGATCTCTCATAACACAATCATAAACGGTTTTGGACCCAAATAGATACTGATAATGGCGGAGACAAGAACACAGCAAACTGATAAATAACTGTATAGGACGACTCCCTGTTTGAATACTAAATCTTAAAGTTTTATCAGAACTGTATTGAATTGTGCTTTGTTTTCATATTTTTCGCCTCTATACCTATGCACGACTATATTTAAAGTCAAACTTAATGGTGCCTTACAAGATACATTATTTTTATTTTTTATATTCAACAGAGAGGTAGAAACTCGACCCTGTCGAATGGTGCAGCCATTTATGTCTCTAGAAATTATTGAAAAAGGGTTCAGTCCAATGGTGCAGCAACTTCGGATTTCTATCCTCTTCAGAGACATAGAAACTCAAGCATTTCGAATTTTACTGGCTATGATTTTCGTTAATGTCTCCGAGAATTATACAAAAACAGCGCAATCCAATATCGCAACGGTTTCGACTTCTCTTTACTCTACCAAGTTATAGAAACTGGAGTCTATCTAATACTGTTCTAGTCAATATTTCTGAGAGTGTAAAAAGAGGGTGTAATTCAATATTGCAAGAAGTTTTGATCTTTTGATGGATGCAAGTAGTTTGAATTTTCTCATTTCTGCATATGATTTTGTTGAAAATAGTTCCTTTCTTTGGTTCCTTTGTCTGATTTTTATTTACCGTAACAACTCATATATGTAAAGTACAGAAATATGATGTAAAGTATATTTATGTATTATATAAAGTACCTATATTTGTATTAAAAATTTCAGAGGTTATATTGAAAAAATGATCGATTTGCTATTAAACTTTAATAATTTAGTAATCAGGTCTGTTGGTAGACCCTGCACATATCCACTGGTAGTTTTATGTTAGTTCAGCAATATTTAAATCTGGTTGATTAAAAAGTACACACCAGTGCAGGTATTGTAGCATCTACGAACAAATGAATTAATGGCCCATTGGCAATTATTCCGTTAGGAAAAATATTCAACACAGCCTAATTAATTAATAAAATGAAAAAAGCACAATCATGTCGTTTTTCAAGCTTAAAATAATTTTCATATTAATACTAGATACTATCTAGTAGATAGTTAAAAAGTGAAATTACGACCTCTATACTGTGGAGAGTATTGAAAAACTGACGAATACAACTCTATACCGTGGCGAGGGTTTAGAAAACTGTATTCAAACGTGGCGTCATCCAATACACTTCTATATTTTTCCGTTTGCTGTGAACCTGTTACTTTCTAAAAAAGATGTTTATACAAAATAAAAATAACTCCAAATATATGTAATAACACTTTAACACATTTCTTTAGCAAACAAACCAAAGATGTTGGTATCCAAATTCGATGCAGAAACATTGGAAGATCGGCCTCTTCTTGCCGCTGAAGTCCAGTTAATCGACGATGGCTCTGGCAGCACCACCATATGGAGGGTGAAACAAAACAATATTGTCGAGCTACCCAAGGAACGTCATGGTTTCTTTTTTTCCGGGGATTGTTACATAATTTTGTACAGCTATCAACCAACTGCTGAGTTGAAGCATTTGCTTTACTGCTGGCTGGTAAGACAAAAAATATTGAATTTAAAAACTGTTGCCACTTGGTGTATTTCCTGGCAACAGGTTTTTGAAATTCTGTAGAATTATTTTTAATTTATTCTTACTCTCTTGTGATTAGTTACTACTAAAAATGATAATTCATAAAACGCTTTATACTTTATATTGTGAATGGTGTACTGTATTTGCAATACCTGAATTACAGCTATGATCAAATAAATGATTGTCTTACTTTTATTTTTGCAAACCTGCTTAAAATTAGTTTAAACATAAGAAATTATTGAATTAAATTTTTATTTAATTGTAGCCACAATGAATCTTAATGAAAAACTATCATTGACATAAATAAAGTTTTGGTTTCTAATGAATGGCTACATTAAATGCAATCAAAGCTCTAATTCCTTTAAATATGTTTATTCTTGTGCAAATATTAGTTGTATAATAAATTAATATGAACTTTAAATAAAATGAATTCTGGACACTGCTTCTGGTAGTCTTGTGTACACAGGTTTTTCGATCCATAAAATGAAATTGTTCTGTTTTCTGTAGAAACTATTAGGAACCCACTAGAAGTGTTGGTGATATTAGGCTCTAAGAAAGTTGCTGACCCATCACTAGCAACAGTTACTGTACTAGATGTGCAGGATCTGTCTGCCATGGCACATGGATATTCTAAAACGAAATAGGAATTTTATCTTATGTATTTAGTATCATGATGGTACTGAAAGACTATGATAAGTTTTTTTATAAATTAATAAAAACTTCGTCTATTTAAGAAAAATACCGAATATCAAGATAAACTGTGTCCATGGTATATACCTATATGAGTACACATTTACCTTTTTGTTATCATTTAGATGTAATTGAGTAATTAAATTACATGGCGGACATTCGGGATTAGGGAGTACAACCCCCAAGAAATTAGCAAATATAACAAACAACCAAACACTACCTACACCAGAGATAACCCATACACTTACATCAATCGGCGTCACCAGAAATACCGATTAATCAGTTGATCACATAATGTGATTCACATTTAACTACACGCACGTGTGGTGTGGCAGGGGATGCCCTGGCGCGTTTTTCTGACTTTAGGCAATCATTAAATTGAATATAGACCGCATTGAAAAAATGGGAATGATAATTGGACAAATAACAAGTATTTTTCAAGACAGTGAAAACATTGGTATTCACTGTAAGACAGTAATATCTTACTATACCTTAGGTTCCATTGGAATAAAAATCATGAACATTAAAAGAAACAAAGACTATTCTTATTTCGTCTAATTTTAATTTTTGGTTGAAGCATTATAACTTTTAATATAAATCAATTTTATATTTAATTAAATATTGTTAATTTTACCTTGATCAGATAAACTTTGAATACAATCATTACCCTCAATTGCACATATTTGATTTTATTGGAGAAATGAAAAACAATCAATTATAGCATTGTTATTAGAGTCAACCCTTTGTTATACTTTCATATTTTTATTTATAAAGGGTTCCCACGCCACCCAAGAGGATATAAATTGCACCACTCATAAAGTAAGCGAAATAGATGATGAGCTAGGCCATCTAGGATTTCAAGCAAGAATAATCCAAGGGCGAGAAACGGCTCATTTCTTGCAAATATTTGGAGGAAAATTTATAACTTTTAAAGGAAAAGGAACTGACTTTGATGGTAACATAAATAAATATACCTAAAAAACATAATTCAATTATATATTTGTATAATTCTAGAATCTGGAAGAAATCTAAAAAATCCATCTCAATACATGTTGCAAATATTTGGATCCACTTTATATAGCAGCAAAGGTGTTCAAGTGGTGGCTAAAGCTTTATCTTTAAATTCGAATTACTGTTTCGTAATGAAAAGAGGCAAAAGAGCGCATGTCTGGTGCGGAAATTATTCGACAGGCGACCAAAGGGAAATGGCAAAACTTTTTGCTGGCAAAGATTTTGAACTTGTATTGGAAGGTAATAAAAAATAGTAAAACCTTGAAGAGAGTTTCTAACGGTTTTATTTTAGGAAAGGAAAAAGATGATTTCTTTTCTTTAATAGGAGGTAAAACTGCCTATAATACGCAGCTAATGAAAAATGACTATGATGCTAGAACACCAAGACTTTTTAACTGTAACACTAACACAAATAACTTTAAAGGTAAAGTATAAATAGACAGAGATGTCAAAAAAAAAACTTTTAAATTTTAAATACATATTAATGTATATAATAGTTCTTGTTGTACGCCATTTACTATAGTATTTATTTTTATAGTACTTATACACAGTAAACAATATTTTTTAGTTGAAGAACTAATGTATTTCACCCAAAAAGATCTAATCCCAGAAAACATTATGCTCCTAGATTTACAAGATTGTTTATACATCTGGATAGGTAAACTGAGTTCCAGAGAAGACCAAAGGTTGAGTATTAAGATGGCTATAGAATATCTTCAATCAGGTGCGGTTTATAATAAATAATTAATAATACTTTACATACGTATGATTTTAACTTTCAGACCCTGCTGGTAGGGATATGAATATAGCCATAATAAACGTTAAACAAGGAAAGGAACCGCCTACATTTACAGGACTTTTTCCTGCTTGGGATAAAAAATTTTGGAAGGTGAGTTTATCAAAATGCAAAAAACATGTCTTAAGATAACTGTTTCATAACTGGTGACAAAAAATGAAATCTCATATAGCAATTTAATTTTTAAATATAAAATTTAGAATATACAGCTTGTTCATACTAAACCCGAATATATCTATATATATATGGGACGTGGCCTCGCCTCCCTCCAAGGCGCATCACAGTTGCTTGTGTGATAAACGACATGGCGAAAGGTCGAGCAGGTAAGACGACTTAAAAAATTAAATGATAATAATGCAAAAAATCTCATTAGCGATGCAGTCTATTTGCTTAGCTACTGTGTCGCGCGTTGGAGGGAGGCGAGGCCACGCCCCATATATATATAGATATATTCGGTTTTAGTATAAACAAGCTGTATAATTCTTTGGTTCAAAATTAAGACATTTTTAAAAACGATTATTTATTGGGCTATGGTTTTATTTTGTTTGTTTTATTACTTTTATGTCTACAGGGTGTCCCAAAAATAGTATGCAGGAAGAAAAAATAATTTATTTTCGGGAACAATATGTGCCTACTTACCTATTTTTTATTAATATTTCTTAAGAAACAATTGTTAAATATATTAAATTGAATTTAAATTTGTAACTTCATTTTTATTCGAAATCTGTGCATTTTGTTCAACGAACTCAAATAAAAATTATAAATTTTGTTGTTATTTTTAAATTGAGCATAAAAATTTAAGCATACAAAATTTCATTATTTTATATCGAACCGTTTCGGAAATAATAAAAAAAAACATCTTCAGGTCCTTAAGGACCTAAAGCCTTAAGGACCTTAAGGACCTAAGCCCCTAAATTTAGGGGCCGATAAGAAGATTTTCTATTTTTGTCTTTAGAAACCACGTGTAAAGTATTGCACACTATTTTCGGGACATCCTGTAGAGAATAATATACTATAATACCTACTAGTATATACTATAGTATATATACTATAATATAATATATATACTATATAATATAGTATATATACTATATAATTTTCCATATGAGATTTGATTTTGCGACACCGGTTAATAAATACTATTTTAGCATTATAAGTCGTTTGGAAAAATCAGACATGATATTGAAATATCAAGCAATAATATTAATGGTAAAGCAACTAATGGCTACACCCAAGAAAAATCTGGACATAGCGATTTTGACCAGTTTGATAAATACCCCATTAATATTCTAAAAGAACCAAATGAGAAACTGCCTGCAAGGATTGATCCTTTAAACAAGGAGGTAGGTACACCTAGATGTTATAACGTTATAGCTATTAAGCTATATAGCTTGAGCCAGCCATAGTCGTAACTCCTGTAAAATGTCATTTTTTGTCCCAGTTTCGGTTTTTGGATTTTTCCGGATGGAGGCTAAAAAGAATTTAATTTAAACAGTAGTTATGTCTGGTTTTAGACAAGTTAAAATTTAAATCCCTAAAACCAAGACCCTTCCCAAGCAGCATTTTTGGTTCCAAAAACCATTACCAAAGTGGTGATAACTTTAAATTAGTTAAGCTACAGCTACCTACTTTAATTTTTACCCAAGAAGGTAAAGTAAATTTAATTTGTAGCAGTTACTTTCGGTTGCTACATAAAGATTACATTATAATAATTATTATTTTTACTTTGTAGTTCCTTTGCAAGTTAAAATCTGGAACATGAGTTAAAAACTACAAAGATAATAACTTAAAAGATATTATTTTAGTATTTGGAACGTTTATGGTACTATCCAAAACTACAGTAAAGTAAATTAAGGTGGAAAAAAACTTTAAAGTAGCGAAATCTACTTCAAACGAAAATGCTTCTTATCGGCCATTTTTTACTGTACGGTACCACGTGGTAATGTAAATAATAAATTATTTTAATTGTTTGTAAATGGTTGTTTACTTTTTAATAAATAGTAATTTTGTTGGTAATAGACGGTATAATAATTAAATAAAAAATTAATAATAAATATTAAGATTTTTTATTTATAAACATTATTAAATAAATAATTTGTTTATAATTACGTAAATATTGATGAACCGCATTTATTTTAGAAAAACTAAATTCATAAGTTCAAAAGTAAAATTTAAAGGGTTTATAAATTTACCTGCCTAATTAAACATTATATTGTTATTATATAGTTATAAACTACCAGTACATATTTAATAAACGACGACATTGAAAAGCCAAGTCCGTAGTGGTTCCATTTAAAAAAGGAGGGATAGTATAATCTAATATAAGTTTGACAAAGACAGTTAATATAGAAGTAAAAACAAATAAATAAAAGTAATTATAACGCTTTAGCAACGATATTGGAACGTTCTAGTAACGTAGCAGCTACGTTCCAAATAATAATTGTTCCCCACTTTAGTCGTAACTTAGTAATGAAAGAGACCGTCGCACACCACTTTAAAGTTTCTTCAATAGTCCCATATACGTAACAAATACTTAAATTGTTGCTTGGGTTGTCTCTGCCTAAAACTGTTTTATTGATTTAAATTTTAATTTGCCTTTCGCTTCATCGAAACAAGTACAATAATATTGTTCCTACTTAATGTTAACTAATGAAATGGCTGCAATGTACCTACATACGAGGTGTGTTCAGAAAATAATGGGAATTGTTAAATTTCGCGGGTTCGGAGGGTCCGGTTGTCATAAAATTTTCTTTATTATGTTGGTATATATGCCCCTGAAGTATGATAAAAACTTTAGCTGTTTTCATTGTTTACTTTGTCTGTGGCAGCCGCTAAGGTTAGACGTGTTTTATGAGCTCGGCGATTTTTCGTTCGTTAAAAGAAATGGATCAAAGAATTTGTATCCAATTTTGCTTAAAAAATTAAATAAATTCTGTGAAATGTTAACAAAGGCCTATAGCGAGTCTGCTATAGGTAAAACAAGAGTTTACAAGTGGTATAAGAGTTTCCAAGATGGCCGTGAAGACGTTAAAGATGACGAACGCCCCGAACGCACAAGCACATTAACAACCGATAAAAACATGGAAAAAGTGGAAGAAATGGTTATAAACCATCAGAGAAGTCGCTGATGATGTTGGTATATCGATTGGCTCATCCCATGAAACTTTTTCGAATGTTTTGGGTATGAAACGCGTGGCAGCAAAATTTGTTCTAAATTGTTAAATTTTGAACAACATTTTTGGCCAAAAACAATACTGTAATTGTGCCCCAGCCTCCATATTCGCCAGACATGCCTCTGTCTGACTTTTTCCTATTCCCAAAAATAAAGAGAACCTTAAAGGGCCGTCGTTTTGCAAGCATAGATGACATTAAAAGCGCATCGCTGAAAGAACTAAAGGCTATCCCAAAGATCGAGTTTTAGAAGTGTTTCGAGTATTGGAAGAAGAGCTGGCACATGTGCATAATATCCAATGGGGACTTTTTGAAGGCGACAGACGAATAAATAATTATTTATTCGTCTATTTAAATATTTGTTTCAAAAAACGAAAATTCCCGATATTTTCTGAACACACCTCGTATTGTTCTCAAAACGTCCCGACAACATTTATAAAACATATTTGTAATGTGGAAAGCATAGAATGACTAAAGTCATAAGGCCTATACTTAATTAATTGGTTGATAATTTATTAATGAGTTGTAAAGTAAATCTAAATTTTTATATTATGTTATAGTTTTACCTAATATAAATATACATAGTATATAGTATAGGTACCTACTCATAAAATTTTTACTTTAAATTTAGTTTTTATTTATAGACTATAAAACCGAATTGTATTATATACTAATAGACAATTTTCAACTGTCAGGATGGCCGAGCGGTCTAAGGCGCCAGACTCAAGGTTACCTTGCCTACTCTGTAGGTTTCGAGCGTTCTGGTCCACTTTGTGGGCGTGGGTTCGAATCCCACTTCTGACAATACTTTTTTTATTTTTTTTTTAATATATATTATTTATTTATTTTCAGTTGCATTTAACACACGACGATTTTGTTTCGCTTTTTAAAATGAAATATGTCGATTTTGAAAAATTACCAAAATGGAAACGACAAGAAATGAAGAAAACATGTGGGTTGTTTTAGTTTTAGATGTTTAAGTATATTATTTTTAATATTATTCAGGCAAAAAGACCTTCGTCTATAATGATTGTCTACCAATATAGATTTTTACTATTGTATTAAATATTTATTATCAAAATGTATTTTATTTTGTCCTTCAAAACCGTACAACGTAATATTTTAAAAAAATACTATTTACATACATAAAATATTTATAAAAAAATCTACTTACTGGGATATTACACTTCACGGTGAATAGGTTTTTAAATAGCAAATTAAAAAACTTAAACTTTTGAATTATAAAACAGCAACACTTTTTTCTGCATATAAATTCTAACTGACCTTCAGGAATCACATGCATCTATTATGTCGTAAACAGAGGTTTTTGCTTATTTAAAATGATTAAAGCGCCATCCGTTGCATAAAATTTAAAGCAAAAACAGATTCACGGAGGATAGAATCAATTTTTGTAATACCTACATAAATGGTTATAAAAATTATTTCTTTTAATTTTTAATAATATTTTATATTTGATTCGATTGCTTTGGATGTGTTTAATTTACTTAGTGAACTGATATTTTTAATATGCTTTTACTACCTTAGATATTTGAAAACATAGGTTAACCTAGAAAAAGTAACAGTCACGGAGAATAGGTTTTAGACTTTTAAAACATTGTAAAAAATATTTAATTGCGGTTAAAAATCTGGAACCTGAGCTGTAATATCTACTTAATTATGAAAGATCAAAACACAATAAAAGTTTAGTTCAAACTCATTTAGTTTTATTAAATATCACGGGGTAACATTTTGTGAGATTCACCCAATTACATTGTAAAATTAAGTCTTTGCATAAAATATAATAAATTATTGAGCAACATGTGGGATAAAATGACAAATGAAACATCAATTTTAATAAATTAAATAAATTTATTGTAAAGTCAATTTTGGTGTCCAATTTGTATACATACATAAGGCAAAATCTTATCATTAAAATGTTCCTAAATATGTTGGTGTCAACAATAATACAAAGGTATTATTTAAGGCACACAATAATACAAAAAACTGTACTTACATGAAGGAGCAATAAATAGATTACATGTTTTGTACATTAAAAAAAGCATTTACAACTTAAATCAAAACTTAAAATGCAAAAATACAGTTTAAAAATTAACCAAATAAAATAACTTTCTGTATAATAACATAAAAAATTTATAAATTATTTTTGCATTTTAAGACATTTTGTAGGAATGTCTTGAAATTAAACTACAACCAAGACATCTTGGTATTCTGGATAGATCAAAATTATTTACTTCAGACTCAAAATTTAAGGATGGCGGATTTAAGTAACAAACATGCTTGGATAAAATTGAGCAAATTATATCACATTATTAATGTCTGAATTAAACAATTTGATTTTAACAGCTAAAAACAAAAAATACACTGGTTAATTTTAGCACCAAATTAGAGCAATGGTTAATTTCAACATTTAGCAACCTAAGAGAATAAAGTTTAATATTAGTGTTATATTAAATAAAAATAAATATGTACAAAAATTAATAATGACTAAAGTATTATTATACAATTTACAAATTAATTAAAAACAAAATAGCGGGTTTTTGGTTGGGTAATGGAAAACTAACGAAATTAAATTTAAACTTGATTATATAACTGTAGGAACTTAATTAATTAATAAGACTTTAACAAAAATAATATTTAACAAAAAGAGTTTGGTTCCTAATAATTCTCCATAGCCTATCACTTGTCAATTGGCTCAAAGCTTAGAAAACACAATTCAATTAGGCACCTACTCCTAATTAAACAATTTAAAATATTTAAGATGCAAGGCCATGATAAAATATACTATCAAATCCATAACAGTAATGTTACATTAATATCACAAAGTGTAACAATTATTTTGATTGGTGATGAAATATGAAGCGTTTCAGATTAAGTTCCGATTTAAGAAAGTGTCTTAACCAATTTTTAAAGTCATTTGCCGCCCATCGAAGAGTTTGCAGGTAAAGTGGCTGAACGCTGTTGAACGTTCAAATATGGCTTCAAACTAGACCTTGTCGATTCCCTGTTAAAAAACACATCCTTTTTATAATTATTATTTTTTGCTTTTAAGGACAATCTATTGTTTAAGGTAGTATCTCCATTTAGAGAGTTTTCATAGAATGTCTTCAAATTTAATATATAAATTTGTATTTTTATAAAAACAAAACTAAATATTCAATGTTTAAGCTATCAACATTATCCTATTTTATTTCTCAAGATTAGGAAACTCAACGCTTAAATGCTTATATAGTTACGTTAGTGTGTGTATTTTATCGAAGGGATCATGGTGAATTATTGTGTTTTTAATTGTAAATAAAATTCAAGAACTAAATCGTTGCAATTTCATGTTTTGCCAAAGGATCCAATTCGGTAAGTACATTTGTTGGTGCAGAATTAACTAATGATAACTTTACCTAATATAATTCATATTTAAGTTTGGACATTTTTAAGAAATTAGTAAAAAATAATTTTTGCACAAACATAACCTTAAAATCAACCATTTTTATGTTTGAGTTCTCTAAAAAACGCCGACAATTGTATTTTAAACAACAAAATATACCCACGAATTCATGGCAACATAATATTATATATAATACATAATATAATGGTATTTTACCGTTGAGTGGAGACTTTCTTAATCAACGCTTTTAATAATGCTACATGCTGTTTAAATTTAGACTACTTATTTGTTTGAAATGTTTACACTTCTCACGTTAAAATGTGTATTTATTGTATATAATAGGTACAATTTAAATTTACAGAGACTGTATGCAATTTATTTCTTCATTCAGATTAACACTGTTTATTGGAAAACCGGTAAAAACTCAACCCAGGATTTCCTCTCGAAATACACCCAACAACACAACAAATCGAGCCACGTTTTTTCCCGATATTTTTTAACATTTTCCGGCTTTATTCTCAAAAACACTCGTTTGTAACATAAGCGTTTGACAGCTGATTATTAAAAGTTATACTTTTGTTACGATGATAACAACCGAGTGGTGGCGCTACTAGTGATACTTCTTTAGTGTATTGTTTTCTACTACATTGAACTACTGAATTTGCTGTCACCACCTACTAGTATTTATTTATAAAACTCTTCAAATGGAGATACTACCTTAACATCTTAAAATAAGGAAATTATTTAGTTTTTCTAAGCCATTACATACAAAAAGGCCATTTTAAGTATGAAAATAAAAATATTTCAAATTATTGAGCATTATTACTGAGTTTGGAAAAATTTGAAAAAGCTTTGTTTTAATCATAAGTTGAAATATACCAGTAATAATTTAAAATAGTTTTGAAACAAACTGTCTTAAAATACATTTGACAACCATTAAAATAAATTTAAATTACAGAAAAGTTGCGTAATTACATGCCTGTTAACATTGAATTTATAAATTCAAAAAAATCCAGCGGTTCTCAAAATATTTGAAGAAAAAACCTTTCAAAACAAAAATTGTTTTAAGTTTTTTATTCCTGAGAATTTTGAAACAAAGTATGTTTTACATGTAAACATACACATTTTGTGTATTTTTACATGTGAAACTTACTTTTTTTTTATTTCCAGAAATAACGATTTTTTATCAAATTTTTTAATTTCATTTTAATGCGCGTCAAAATTAACGTATAAGTAAACAAATTTTAACTTTAAAACGCCTTTACCAATCTATATAAAATTTTGGATAAATAGTATATTATGTATCAAGTTTGATAAACGCCATTTTATACACGAATTTAATTTAGGCACGAGCGAGCTTGCGAGGTGCATACTATACTTTTTCTACGACAAATACTTATTATTATCTTAAAATGATTTAAATCAAAAATTTGTATAGAGCGCCATCTATGAAACAATAGGGGAATCTGTGTGTCACCGTGAAATGTCACATTTTGAAATTTTATAAACACAGATTATAAAGGTTATAAATCGAAATGTATTTCTTGAAAATGGACAGTTTTTGAGTGAAAGTAAAGAAAATGTTTTATGAGGACTTTACAGTGGAGTCCGTGCCAGAATTTAAGTTATAGATTACTGCCGGCGAAATTAAAAGGTCAGTACAATGTTCATATAAACTTTTCAAATATTGGCGTTGAGAAACTATTTAATACTTTTGTATTTTTGTATTGAGATAATAAAATAATTTTCACATTTAGTATTATTTTACAAGAAAGGCACTTTATTTTAACGATTGTATGACATTTGACAACTGTCAACTAACTTAAAACTAACTTCAGCCCGTGACTAAAAACCTGTTGCCAACTTCAGCCCGTGACTAAAGCGCCATAAAGCCACAACTTGTCAATGTGTATTTAAAAGGTCACTTAGTGTCATGGAAAGATGTACGATAAAGGGCGTTTTAAAGGTGGGAGTAGAAAAAATACTTTTTGTTACTGTTCCTTTGATTTGTACAAAATTTTTAGGATATACTAACAAAAATACGGTCTTTAACACCATATTTTTAATTTACTTAAAAAAAATTCTCTAAAAGTTATTTTTAGAACGTTTTTTTATTATTTAATTAAAGGACTTTAAAAATATTTTTTTTTAAACCCTCAAACACGTAAACTGAGATATAAGTTAAAGTATTTTTATACAAAATTTCATAAAGATTGGTAAAGGCGTTTTAGAGTTAACATTTTTTTACTTATTATGCGTTAACTTTTGACGGGCAGTGTAGAAGGGTACTTGGTGCACCCTGTATATTTTTAATTTTAAAAATCTTATAAAATAGTGCCCATGAAAAAATAATTACATGAAATCTAAAGAGATGGGACTAAATTTTAAAAGTTAGCTTATTTACTTGTCAAACTAAGGCATGGTTGTCACATGTGAATCGTTATCATCGTGACTGTAATAATAAAGAAATGTAAATTTATTATTTCCACATTTTTTGCATCCACTTAGACAACCTAAAAACTAAAATTAAAACCAAGCAATACTAATCCTAATCTAAAATTTGAACATTCACTAAACTAGTCCTAAAGCATTTCACAAGCAAATGTTTGTAAAGCAGAGCTAAAATACTCACCAAGGTTGCAAATATCTAACTAAAACAAAGCAGTAGCAAGGAAATAAAGAGGAGAACTAATGGAGAAAAAACAGTTAAAATTAAACCCCAATGAACTTTATACAGTTTATTTAAACGCAATAAAAAAATACAAAAATACGTTTGTCTGTTAATAAATCCAAGCAACATTCTTACAAGAATAAAATCAACCAAATATTAAAGCTCAACTTTGAAATTTTCTACAAATTACGAAAATCCTAGTCGATGCAAGAAAATCGAGCTTTGATAGATGGCACATGAGAGGATTTTGAAATTTTTTATATCACATTATTAAAAAACTAGAAATTATAGTGTTAATAATAATAATAAAATAATAAAAAGAACTGAATATAGCATTCAACATAAAAAGTTCTTAAATTCAATAAATACATGCGGCCGGGTAAATAATAAATAAACTATTGATAAAGCAAAGTCTTAAATACGTTATCAACAAATGTGTTGAAATAACAATAGTTAAAGTATATAATTTACAAAAGAAACATAATTAATCAGCAAGAGGAGATGTTTATAGAATATATTATAATATATTATGAAGTAGGTATCACATAAAAAAAATAAATGTTTAATGAAAATAAATAATTTTAATTGTGTCAAATAATATGTTGATGAATATAAGGTTTAAATATTATAGCAGAATTTTTAAACCAAAGCTAGGAAACTGCATGGATAAAGGGCACCCAGGATATTTTATTTTAATAAAAGTAGAGAAGGATGAGCACTTTTAAAAACGATTATAAATGCTCTTAAACCACTCAAAAGTATTCAAAGTTCTACACTGCGCGTCAAAATTAATGCATAAAGTAAAAAAGGTCTAAAACGCCTTTACCAATCTTTATGAAATTTTGTATAGGAATACTTCAACTTATATCTCAGTTTACGTGTTTGAGGGTTTTTCGAGAAAATATTTCTGAAAGCCCTTTTATTTAATTAGAAAAAAAACGTTCGAAAAATTATTGATTATTTTGCTGAAAAGTGGTCATTTTTGAAGACTTTGAAGCGCTGTATTTTCGTTACTGTTCGTTCGATTTGTACAACATTTTCAGGGTATACTTACAAAAATACTGTATTTCACTGCATATTTTTTATTTACTTAAAAAAATTCCCTATAAGTTTTTTTTCAAACGTTTTTTTATTATTAAATAAAAGGGCTTTAAGGATATTTTTTCGAAAAACCCTTGAACACGAAAACTGAGATATAAGTTAAAGTATTTTTATCCAAAATTTCATAAAGAATAATAAAGGCGTTTTAGAGTTAGAATTTTTTTACTTAATATGCGTTAATTTTGACGCGCAGTGTATTAATAATGCTCGAAAACTGCTTATACTTGAATTTGGCGCCAAAACTAAAAAGCGGGATTATAACATACCCAACAAATTGTTTACATCCAATTTCCAACTGGAAAAGCGCTCGAGCAACTGTCATCTCCAATAGTACATGTTATAAACAAGAATTTTAGTTAAAAATTCTTGTCCATTAAATAAAAAAATGCGTTGGATATGTGATGTCAGTTTAATTTTTACATTAGTTAAAACAAAGATACTTTTCAAAAGCCATAAAGAGTTGTTCTACTAATACTTGTACTGGTGATATAAAATTTAAAAAGGTTAAAATTTTTAAGGGTTAAAAATTTGTTTTCTTTAAATAATCCATGGTTTTTGATCAAAGTATTTAAAAAATATCAGAGCTCTATGGCACGCCGTTTTAACATTTATTAAATAATTTTTTAATTTAAAAGTTTATTGGTTTAAAATTTTCCTAACTAAAAATTTTAGGTTTACATTTATAAATTTATAATATTTTTATCTATCATGTTTTAAAAGACAATTTTACTAGCCAACAGTTTACTTCTGTATTAAACAATATTATTTTCTATCAATGTTTGCAAAAATGTCTAACTATCATTTTTTAATAAAAATAATTTCTCAAGTATAATTTATTTGGGTGGCATTTTGTTAACTTAAATTAATATTTTATAAAATTATTGAGATTAATTTGGTAAAGTTAAATTTTTTAGTATTTACAAATAGTATCAAGCCATTTAAAATAAAAACACATATAAAACATTTTCTACCAAAATAGTTTAAAAAGTTAAATTTTTGTAAACTCTATTGATAATCAAAAAATATTTTAAATATAAAATGCAACTGTAAAAGTTCAAGTTTAAAAAAATTAATTTTTAAAAAATGGAATTTTAATATTTTATTCTTCAAAATTATTGGTTTGAATTTGTAAAGAGTCATTTAAATGATAGTCGATAAATTTTCAAAACAAAAATTTAAACATTACATTTAAATGTTAGTTTTAAATTTTAAAGTGGTAATTTTTGCATGTAAAATTTATCGACTATCATTTAAATGACTCTTTACAAATTTAAACCAATAACTTTTATTTTTAACAATTTTAAATTGATACATTTTTAAGACAAAATTTATAACTTTACATTTTAAGTTACAAAGTGTAAACGTAGCTTTAGTAGAAGGCACAGTGTTGCCAAATCGTGCTTGCTCCATAAATATTTGACTCGTTTTACAAATTATCGTAATGAAATGTTTCTTTATTACATACATTTAATAATAGAACAACAACATTTTTAGTGCCTATTGTACTAAGTTAATTCGACAATTAAAAAACATCAACGGATCAAACTGGCTGCATCGTGGCTCCGATCCCACACTCTTGTGCCTTCCATTAAAGGTACGTTTACACTTTGTAATTTAAAAATTATCGACTTACATTTAAATGTAAAGTTATAAATTTTGTCTTAAAAATATATCACTTTAAAATTGTTAAAAATAAAAAAATTTGGTTTAAATTTGTAGAGAGTCATTTAAATGATAGTCGATAAATTTTTAATCCAAAAATTAATACTTTAAAATTTAAAACTTACATTTAATGTAAAGTGAGAATTTTTGTATTATAAATTTATCAACTATCATTTAAATGACTCTTTAAAAATTTAAACCAATAATTTTGTAGAATAAAATATTACAACCAAATCTTCTAAAAATCAATATTTTTAAACATACATTTTTACTGTTGCATTTTATATTTAAAATATTTTTTGACCATCAATTGTTTTGAGTTTAAAAAAATATAACGTTATAAATTTCTGTTAAAACATAATTTAAGTGCTAAACTTTAATCTTTAAACTTTTATCTGATAAATGCTAAAACGGCGTGCCATAGAGCTCGCGGTATTAACTTAAATGCATTTCAAAAATTGTGCAAAAATTTTGTCTTTGTAATATTTGAACAATCGTACAAATATTTACGATGGAAAATTGAATAAATAAATCTTACAATGAATATACACTCCCGTGGAAAATAATCGATCCACACAAATTTTCGATGAATTTCAATCGCAAATAACTTTTTTATTTGATGTCGGATTTAAACGAATATTAAAGAATATTGTAGATAAATTAATGGACATTCGCTCACATTTTAAAAAAATACTAAAAAATAGACGTACGTTCATAATATACAGGTTTAAACAAAAATATGTTTTTTTACCATAAGTTTAAGAGACTCTGTAGAGTGGCAAAACCGTATATTGTTCTAAATTAAGTTTTATTTATCAAGTCGCATCTATTCTTAACAGTTTTGTTCTTGGTTCACCTCGATATATTTATTTTTGTGGAAAATATGGATTTTTAAAAAAAAACATTGCAATTTCCAATATGTTTCTGTATGAAGAACTAAGGTTGCTATGGTCCATCCATAGCCTATGGAGAATGACAGTGACAGTTTTGTTGGCAACATCAGATGTTGCCCTTTGTACTTTACTTATGACGTTTAAAACACTTGCCACGTAATACTATGACCGTCCATCCTGGATTAAATTAATAGCTCTGGCAACATCAGTCGGAGACATATCCATTTTATAAAGTAAGAAGACACCTCAAAATTTAAACATTAATTTGCAAAAAACAATTTGATAGCGTTTGAAAGCCGTGTGTCCAAGTATGGGATGATAAAACTTAATTTAGAATAATATACGGTTTTGCCACTCTACAGAGTGTCTTAAACTTATGGTAAAAAACATATTTTTGTTTAAACCTGTATATTATAAACGTACGTCTATTTTTTAGTATTATTTTAAAATGTGAGCGATTATCCATTAATTTATCTACAATATTCTTTAATATTCGTTTAAATCCGACATCAAATAAAAAAGTTATTTGCGATTGAAATTCATCGAAAATTTGTGTGGATCGATTATTTTGCACGTGAGTGTATTTGAACAAGCTTACAAATATTTACGATGAAAAATTGAAAAAATAAATCTTACAATGAATATAGTTAAAAAATAATCTTTATTTTCTCAAAAAGGCAAAATTCAATAGTTTTAGAAAATGTCATTTAGGATGGGGGTGTTCAAAAGCAGTACAAAGCTGGATTTTAAGTTTTCTTCACAAATTTGTTTACTTTACGTCTTATTTTATTTTAAAACTGTATTATTGCGACTTGGGGAATTTTTGTAATCAGCAAATTCCTATACACGTTCTGCTACAGCATGCCTCAAAAAACTAGCAAAGGAAAAAAACAACGGAAAATAACGGGAAAACGATCACATTTTGTCTTACCTGGGCGAAATCTTGGCCGAGTCTATGGCATTCGAATTGTTCGCTTTGAACCCGCACTTCTGAATCTTTTTGCTGAGCCGCGTAACCCACAGCTTTTGATCTTCGTTCGATGCCGCCAGCAGCAGCAATTCTTTGGCATATGACGGGTCGTAGTGCAGCTTGCACGGCGGCACCAAGTCGTTCTTTTCTATGTGGTCCTTGTGGATTTTTGTCCGACATCCTAAAACAATCAAAAATTAACCTATTTTTTTAGTATACAGTGTGTATTAAAACGAATAGATACACTAAAATAAAACAAGTGCCAAACCCCGCCCACTGTGGTAGGGATTGAATTTGTTTGCTTGCCCTAGCATTGTCGTATGATCTGTGCGCAGTGTTGCCAGCGTCAGTACGTTTGTACCGAATTCAGTACTTTCGAATTAAAAAAAGTACGCAAGTACCTCGTTGATGGTTTTCGGTACGTTTTCCAGTTTTAGATTTTTTTTCCTTTATTTAAATAAAAATTAAAGAAAAAATTAAGTTTAGGTTATTTTAGTATCCTGGTATTTTAAGTTTTAAACTGTTGTCTACTTAGTGTTGACATAAGGTTTGTTCCAAGTTCGCCAAGAACCGCTCATAGGAATAATAGGAATTATTAAAGCCAAATACCTCAATCTTTGTTAAAAAAGAAAATTAATTATCGATAGGTAGACTATTTTTTAATTTTACCAACAATATTGTTTTTTTTTCAAAGTTTTTTTGTATAGGTATAATAATAATTATCTATTTTGTTTTTTTGATGTTTATAGTTTATTTATGTGCATGTGTTTATTAATAAAGTACAAAATAAAATTACCTTCATGTAAGTTTAATATTTATTTTTCAAAATTGGAGGAAAACCCAAAGTCAGTATGTTATCTTTCAAATTCAATACGTTTTTATTGCCATTTCAGTACTTTAATTTTTCTACTACTGGCAACACTGTCTGTGCGTCAGTTTAAGAAGTGCACTGAGACTTTGCGTACGTCTTTGTAAGAATAAAAAAGTATTTTCTCAAATAAAATGGTTTTTACCCGTGAGGAAAAATACCAAATTATGGTATGGCATCACACTGGTAGATCGTTGCCATATTATTGTTTCCTAAAAGGGTTGTTTTTCTTATTTTTTAATATTAAAAGTAAGAAAATTAACTAAATCAAATTATTTTTGACATATTATTAATATTTTTGTTATTTTTAAAGTTTCAAACAAATAAAATTGAACTATTAAATAATTATAATCGTTCTCTTCTGATTTAAAACAAGCTTGCAACTATGGTTCGTAATTACGAATGGCTTGGTTTAAACCACGCCCAATTAAAGTTTGTTTCTTTTTCTCTGATCAGAATATAATTTGTCATCCTTGTCTCCAGCCTTACTTTCTTGATTCTATACAGTCTGTATTAAATTTTGCAATGGTTTTACAAAATATTTGACAGCCTTAATATTAAATTGGGATGCTGAATTTTTAAAATTTATTTAAGATTTTAGTTTGAAAAACGTTTGAACACAAGCTTGCGGAAATTGAAATATTAAAGTGTGGTAAAAACTTACTTTTGCACTCGAGGGCCGGCGGCGGCCTGAACATGTGCCACATCGGCTTGGGGCAGACCTCGCAGGTGGTCGGCATGTGGTAGGAGATGATGAAGAACTCGTGTCCCTTGTGCGACACCGACAGCGGCTGCTTGTCGTCGTAGTTCTTGAGCGAGCTCACGTCCAACGTGCTGTTCTGGTGGTGCTCGTCCGGCTTGCGGGCCTCGCCCTCCCCTGCGTACAGCAGCTGGAAGATGCGCGGTATGTCTTTCGAATCGGCGCGGATCACGTCGCCCTGCGTCACCGATCGCACGTGGAACACTTTGCTGAACGAACAAAACCATAAGTCAGTTTTTATACTTTACATTTGGTACGGTCTCGATAACACTTTAAACACGAATCCCTTGAAAAGAGTTTTCCTTTACTAATTTTCAAAATTTCCACAACCAAGCATAATATCAAAGATTATCTGGTGATCTGTCTAATAAATTTAAAGGTAGGTAAATATACCATATAAAAAGAATATACGCAAACTGCAGTTTTAGTGATTTTTTACACTTTTCAAAGCTTTTAAACATACGGATTTTTGAATTAAAAAAAATAATCCTGGTATAGATTCTTTGGGAAATTTTATGCTCTACAAGAATCCGCGACGTAAAAATTTTCATCTCAAACGGTTCAAAAGTTATAGTCTTTTTAATGAAAAAAGATTTTTTTAAGTGTTATTTCAATGGAAATGGAAATTTTGCCTTACAGGGAAATTTTTTGCTCGGTATGTAGGTTCATTTTAACCCATAAATCCGATAGGTTAGTTTTTTTTGGCTCACCCTAATAAACATATATCAAAAAATGCCCCCTAACGGAGCTACGCCCCCCTAAATAGGAGCTTAAGAGCATCATTTTTTTAAAACTATTCCTAGAGGGTTGAACATGAAGACATGAATTTTGGGGACTTTGGTAATTTTGACATTCTGAATCTGGATCTATAATCAAAACTGTTAAAATTTAATCATAGGCGTAACATTTGACGGGGCAAATTTACAAAAACAGCCCCAACTTTTTGCAGAGTGAGTATTTTAATGTTTTGTTATAAAATTATGAAAATGTATAGTTTTTCACGAAAAATAGGTACTCTTGCTTTGAATCGCTCAGATGCACCATTTTCGAGAAAATTGCAATTTAAATTACTATGCTTAGCATAATTTCTAATATTTTCATTAAAAGGCTTTGGGACAAAAGTGACGTTTGGGTTATTTGCTGACTTTACATTTATTTTTATAGTTTAGATAATTTTTTTGGCTTGATTTTTGTTATTTTTTATTATGGAGAGATTTTCCAAATTTTAACACAAAATTTTAACGAAAATATGAGATGTGTATGCTATGCAGAGTAATTTATAAATGCATTTTTCTCTAAACTGGTGCATCTGAGCGATTCAAATCAAGACTACCTATTTTGCTTAAAAAACTATAAGTTTTCATAATTTCATAAAAAAAATTAAAATATTATCTCAGAAAAAAGTTGGGGCTATTTTTATAACTTTTCCCCCCCAAATGTTACGCCTATGATTAAATTTTAACAGTTTTGATCTTAGATCTTGATTCAGCATCTAAAAATTACCAAAGTGCCAAAATTTCATTTCTTCATGTTTAACGCTCTAGGAATAGTTTAAAAAAAAAACTATTCTCTTAGGATCCTATTCAGGGGGCCGTAGCTCCGTTAGGGGGCATTTTTTAATACATGTTTATTTAACCAAAAAGTGTTACTTTTCTATGAAGAATGCACTGTTTAAGTTTGGCCCCCTAATTTCGGGACTCCCTGTATATATTTTTTAAACTTCTAATTTAAGCAAGGATAGGTAGTTGGTAATGTTGCTATAGGTCTTTATTAAACTAAAAAAAAATACCAAATACATTGATAATGGTATTCTCTTTAAAAATCTTGCTTTCATCGAAAGAAAATCGATTTTTTAGCCAAAAATCGGATATTTTTAAAATTCAAAGTGATACAGCATGATCAATTTTTGCCCGATTTAAATAAAATTTACATTATTTGTAGCTATTTATCTACTTTCTAGTATTAAAATTTCAATGCAATCAAAAATTGAATGATAGTAGTGCTGCCGTGCAAAGCTAAACCCCCGTATCTGCAATATAATAATTTTCATTTTTATTTTGTCCTTTATTATTTAATATTACAGATACGGGGGTTTAGCTTAGCACGACAGAGTGTATGATAGTAGAGTATTGAGAGCAGCAGCAGATACTCTACTCATACTCTCATACACTAAAACTAATAGAAAAAAAACAATAATATTTTTGACATCTTCTTATTAGACATACTTAAATCAGGTCTAAAATCCTAGGCACAAACATTGTCCACTTAAATAGGCTCTATGAATATTAATAGCTATTCACGGAGTTTATTTAAGTGGTAACCAACTTTGGTTGATTTTATTGCCATGTTGCCAATTTTTATTTGATTTCATTGAAATTTTATCAAAATAAAGTAGATAAATAGAGCTACAATAGGGTATATAATTTTATTTAAATCGGGCAAAAATTGATCATGCTTTATCACTTTGAATTTTAAAAATTTCCGAATTTTGTCTAAAAAAATCGATTTTATTTCGATGAAAGCAAGATTTTTAAAGAGAATACCATTATCAATGTATATGGTATTTTTTTACAGTTTAATAAAGACCCATAGCAATATTACCAACTATCCTTGCTTAAATCAGAAGTTTAAAAAAATATATATAATTTGAATGTGCGCATATAAAAAAAATGATTTTTTGTCTACATCGCAAAAACAAGAGCTGATTGAGCAAAATGATGGTCATTTTTGGAATCGGCGTACTCAAATTACCCTAAAAAAGTTGTTGTCTACGGTAGACAGTCTACCCTGCACCAAAATGGTTGTCAACCAGTGTTATTCTTTATATCATTGATTAAGAAACTTAACGATTAAATACTTATATAAGTATATGTATAGTTACGTTAGTGTGTGTATTTTATTGTAACCAGCATGCCCCAGGGATCATGGTGAATTATTGTTTTTAATTTTAAATAAAATTCAAGAACTAAATCGTTGCATTTTCATGTTTTGCCAAAGGATCCAATTCGGTAAGTATATTTGTTGATGCAGAATTAACTAATAATAACTTTACCTAAAATAATTTATATTTTTGTTTGGACATTTTTAAGAAATTAGTACAAAATAATTTTTGCACAAACATAACCTTAAAATCAACCATTTTTATGTTTGAATTCTCTAAAAAACGCCGACAACTACATTGTAAACAACAAAATATACCTACAAATTCATGGCAACATAATATTACATATAATACATAATATAATGGTATTTTACTGTTGAGTGGAGACTTTAAAGAATTCTTAGTCAACGCTTTTAATAATGCTAAATGCTGTTTAAATTTAGACGACTTATTTGTTTGACGATTTTTACTGAATTGAAATGTTTACACTTTTCACGTTAATCATTACTAAAATGTGTATTTATTGTATCTAATAGGTACAATTTATATTTACAGAGACAGTATGCAATTTATTTATTCATTCAGATTAACACTGTTTATTGGAAAACCGGTAAAAACTCAACCCAGGATTTCCTCTCGAAATACACAACAAATCGAGCAACGGTTTTTTTCCCGATATTTTCCGGCTTTATTCTCAAAAACACTCGTTTGTAACATAAGTGTTTGACAGCTGATTATCAAAAGTTGTACTTTTGTTAGGATGATAACAGCCGAGTGGTGGCCCTACTAGCGATACTTCTTTAGCGCATACCAATTTAAGAAAATAAAATTAAGTTACATTTATTATTTTTAGTGATGTAACAAAAACCTTTTTTTAATTTGATAAAAAAACTTCCATATTAATTAAAAAAGCGTTTTTTTTTTGTTTTAATGAAAAAAATAAACAAAACAATTTATACTTCTAACAGAAGGAAAATGGACAGAGTCCAGTTTGCAGATTCAACTGTTTCTTTTTTATTAACTTTTAAACGTATAAATTCTAAACAAAATTGATATTTTTACATTTAGCGGCTAAAGTACTAATCGTAGAAGAAAAAGTTAATTAGCAATTTTGAAGATCTTTTAATACTCTACAAATTCGTTCTGAACATTTTTTTTAATCACCTTCAAAAGTTATAAGTGTCTAAAATTCTATTTTCATGATTATGCATAATATATTATTATAATATTAACTGTAGGAAAAAAAGATTAGGGACAATTTTGCAGGAAACTTGAAGCTCTATAAATAACGTACCAAGATTCTTCAACACACTCAATTAATCGCTGAATTTAAGCTAAAATAGCCTAACTTTTATGATATTCTTAATTTCATGATCCAGCTTTAGACTGCAAATAAATTTTATACTTTTGAAATACTGAAAATAATTTTAAACCTTGAGTCTGTTGAAGAATTTTGTGGAAAGCTATTTATAGAGCTTTGAGTTTCCTGCAAAATTGTCCCTAAACTTTTTTTCCTACATTGAATATTATAATAATAAATAATGCATAATAATTAAAAAATTTTTAGACACTTTTAACTTTTGAACTGTAGGTGATAAAAAAAATGTTTTGAACAAATTTGTAGGGCATTAAAAGATATTCAAAATTGCTAATTAACTTTTTCTTCTACGATTAGTACTTTAGCCGCTAAATGTAAAAATATCATTTTTTTTTTAGAATTTATACGTTTTAACGTTAATAAAAAAGAAAGAATCTACAAACTGGAGTCTGTAATATTTTTTGTAGATAATTTAATGCTCAAAAAAGACCAGTGATTGTTTATAAAAAAATGTTCTACTTAGTATGCAGGCGAAATAAATCTTAAAAAACTATTTTTCCATGTAAAATCAAGGGGAAAACTTAAAATTAATATGCTCAAGTGCTCAAATTTTGACATACTAAGTAAATTAAACATATCCAAAGCAATCGAATCAAATATAAAATATTATTAAAAATTAAAAGAAATAATTTTTATAACCATTTATGTAGGTGTCACAAAAATTGATTCTATCCTCCGTGAATCTGTTTTTGCTTTAAATTTTATGCAACGGATGGCGCTTTAATCATTTTAAATTAGCAAAAACCTCTGTTTACGACATTATAGATGCATGTGATTCCTGAAGGTCAGTTAGAATTTATATACAGAAGGTCAGTGCAGAATATATATGAGAGTGTTGCTGTTTTATAATTCATTAATTTGCTATATAAAAACCTATCCACCGTGAACACATATCAGAGTGCGTGCGACTTGAAAAAAAACGCGCTTGTTTTGATTTGGTCCTAAAAAAGTAACTACATATAATATTTTTGATTCAGCGCTTGATTTTTGAAAAAGCTACCAAAAGAACTTTTTTCATGATTTTTTAAATTCATGTAGAGTGGAATTAAAAAAAAACAATAGGAAATTCTTGTAGAACATTTATTCATTGGTGGTTAAGTCAGAACATTCCGTGGACCAAAAAAGAAAGCAAAAAAAATCGATTTTTTTATTACGGCATTCGTTAGGATTGAACGTTGCACGTTTTTCATCTAAAAATCTCAATACTAGAAACTTCAAGCTTCAAATTGCTTTTTTACGGCTCCAATAATAATTTTTAACAAAGATAAAATCGCAAACATTTTTTTTTATCCTTTAATTTTTTGTATAAGTGTAGAAGTTTTACATTGCTATTGGTTTCTAATGTGGAAACTACCAAAGAAGAAAGAAATTAGATTTTTTAGTCTTGGTCAAAATTTTCAATAATGAAAAATGTAATATATTCTACATTTTACTTTATTATTAATGTACATTTAACTCAAAATTTCATTTAAAAAAAAAACCGTCGATTTTTTTTATAAATATTTTATGTATGTCCAATTGTTTTTTAAAAAACATTATGGTCAAAAGATACAATAACTTATTTCAAAAATACAAAGGGATGTTTAAAAAAACATGCGAAATCCTAACCTCCGTGAAGCTCTAATATTCAAAATGACTTGGTGGCTTCCCAAAAACCCAATTTTAGACTAACAGTCAAACAACCAAACTAACTTCCCTGGACTAAAATTAGATATAGAGTATAAAATGAACTCACCACAAATCGAGTACTATCACAGGATCAGTGTTCTGCTTGTCGTTCTCGGAATTGTAGAAGATGATCTTCCTGCTGGAGACGACCACGTATTGGCGCTTCCAGCCGTGCCTCCTGATGTTCTGCTTCGACGGGATCGAGAGCCAGCCTTCGAACACCGACTCGGAATTGATTTCGTCGCCGTCGTTGTCCGCCGAACTCAGCGAAGCCGTCTCGCTGCTCACCGCCAGCTTCAGCTGCAGCTGCTCGATCTCAGAGTCTTTGCTGTCCAGTTCCATCTGAAGGCGCTGGCGGGCAGCCACTTCTTCGTTGAATTGCGCCTAAAAGTTTTGCAATATAAACTTCTTTTCAAAACGAAATGACTTTTTTGTTTCTCGAACTATTTTATTTTGGTCTGTGTTGTCTGCTAGCCTCACCCTCTGGCAATTCATGCTATACAGGGTGTATCACGGTCGATGGTAGGTTAGACGTTTATATGGAGAACGGCAAAAGATATCGAATTGAAATTTTTATAGCAATTATAATATCATTTAAACTATTTTTCTAAATTATTTTAAACAAAATTCCTCTTCCGGTTTTAACGGAAGTGATATCAACTTTGTTATTTTAAATGGATCATCATAATTTTTTTTACATTTTTAAATTCCTACTATCATTCCTTATAAAATGGCTATACCATGTCCTATACCTAAACTTAATAGTTTTTGAGTTATTAATCTTTTTTGTAAAATTTGGTCAGTTTCACCCTCAACAAAAAGAGCGTATAACTTTTTTAATATAAGGTTTGTTGATATTCGGTTGGATTTATTGAAATCCTAAAGCACTGTTTTAAAAGTTCCATGTAAATTATTATAATATTTCTAAAAAGATACTTGTAAAAAAATAATGTGAATGTAGCTAACTTAAAACAACAATAACTTTTTTATTCTCAATGGAACGCCCTATATATTTTTACATAATTAAATATGAAATTATAATACCTTTTCATTGATATAACCATTCCCTATACCTAAAGTTAATATTAAGAAATATATTTTACAATTAACCTAATAATATGAAGAAAAACTGATAAAATGTTGCTTATGTGTATTAATTTGGTATGAATAACAAAACTTTCCCGATATTTATTATTATTAAAATAAAGGAAAATAACTACTCAAAAGAAGTTGAAAATATTTATGCTTAATGGATAGGTAACCAAATTAAAGGTACAACATACAAAAAGTTTCTGCATTTTCTAGCAATAAGTTTGTTATATTGTCAATGAAGAATAAACAAGTTCATCAAAACTTCATTTGAATAGTGATTTTTAACTATTTTATTAACAATTTTTGTTAATTTAAAACATTATTTTTATTTAATTAATGTATTTTTAACCTTATTAGTAAATAATAATATACCTTTTAATGAAGGTACCGGGCGTTCAATCAGACCGTTTATACACATACCTACAAAACGACTTATTTACTTTTTGTTTCTGTGCTCTCTAAAAATAAATTAGTCAAAAATGACTAAATTAATAATTATTAGTAGCTGCTTTTAAACTTGTACCATGGTTAACCATGAAATATCATGGTATACCAAAAATTATTAAAGTGAAGCAGTTTTTGAGATATAGTCAATTCCATATTAAATGGAAAATTGACTATATCTCAAAATCTGTTTTACTTTCTTAACTTTTGACATTTTCAGATTCAGGGGACAATTTTACATAAGAATTGACTGTTAAATTTTGAGATACCATGGTATTCCATGGTTAACAATGGTACAAGTGAAAAAGCAGCCACTAACTATTAAATTAGTCATTTTTGACTAATTCATTTTTAGAGAGTGCTTTTATTTACAAACACCGAAAAAAAATATTCTTATTATTAATATTATTTTCTTGTCATATGATTTTTAAAACTCATTCGTAGATTACACTAGTATTGTTTATTAATTTAAATTAATATTAATATTTATTTAAAAATTTGAAATACATAATAAATAATAGGAATTGTAAAATATCTTTGTTATTATTAACTTTAGGTATAGGGAATAGTTATATCAATGAAAAGGTATTATAATTTCATATTTAATTATGTAAAAATATACAGGGCGTTCCATTGAAAATAAAAAAGTTATTGCTGTTTTAAGTTAGCTACATTCACATTGTTTTTTATCAAGTATCTTTTTAGAAATATTAAAATAAATTACATGGAATCTTTAAAAGAATGATTTAGGATTCCAATAAATCCAACTGGATATCAGCAAACCTAATAATAAAAAAGTTATAAGCTCTTTTTGTTGAGGGTGAAACTGACCGAATTTTACAAAAAAAATTAATAACTCAAAAACTATTAAGTTTAGGTATAGGACATGGTATAGCCATTTTATAAGGAATGATGGTAGGAATTTAAAAATGTAAAAAAAATATGATGATCCATTTAAAATAACAAAGTTGATATCACTTCCGTTAAAACCGGAAGAGGAATTTTGTTCAAAATAATTTAGAAAAATAGTTTAAATGATATTATAATTGCTATAAAAATTTCAATTCGAAATCTTTTGCCGTTCTCCATAAACGTCTAACCTACCATCGACCGTGATACACCCTGTACCGGTATGAAGCTCACGGTTCTTCAAGTGAATTTCCTACAGGGTGATATGTTAAACGGTGAAAAATTTCAATAACTTCATCCAAGCCCCGTTTGTAGAAAAATAATTTTTTTCCCGTTTTTACTTTGAAATAATGAAGTATTAGGTCTTACCTTAAAATGTTTTTCAAATTTTTCGAATTGGAATCTTAGCAACAAAAATATGATTTTTTTTTCAAAAGAGTACATTAACGGCTTTATTCGTAGGCAATACACTCAGTCTTTTTAGGAACAAGAAAATAAGATGGTGAAATAATGTTCCTTAAATAATTCTGAACAAGCGACAAGCAACAAACTTCCATTATTTTCAAAGGTCCTAAGCAAAGACCACTTTTTCAAAATAACATTTTGGTGAAAATTTGCGAAAACTAAACCTAAACCGATATTTACGTTCGTGACATGTTTTCTTCATAATTTTGACCTCCTGATTGTGATTCAGTTGTCAAATTTAAGTTTCAGATAAAACCAAAATCACCAAAAATCAAGATTCGAAAACAATTCCCGGCTGTTAAATGTCTCGATAAAATACGATTGCTGGTTTTTACTGTTTTTTTACTGTGTTTTGCATCTTTAGTACGTTATTATCATCTCGCTGAGTGATCAAATAGAGGATCAAATAAAAATTACACTCATGTGCAAAATAATCGATCCACACAAATTTTCGATGAATTTCAATCGCAAATAACTTTTTTATTTGATGTCGGATTTAAACGAATATTAAAGAATATTGTAGATAAATTAATGGACAATCACTCAAATTTAAAAAAAATACTAAAAAATAGACGTACGTTTATAATATACAGGTTTAAACAAAAATATGTTTTTTACCATAAGTTTAAGACACTCTGTAGAGTTTTGTTTTTGGTTTTCTTGATATATTTATTTTTGTGGAAAATATGGATTTTTTTGAAAAACATTGCAATTTCCAATATTTTTCCTGTATGAAGAACTAAGGTTGCTATGGTCCATCCATAGCCTATGGAGAATGACAGTGACAGTTTTGTTGAATCATCCCATACTTGGACATGTCATATACAGCTTTCAAAAGCTATCAAATTGTTTTTTGTAAAATAATGTGTTAATTTTG
Source organism: Brassicogethes aeneus (assembly GCA_921294245.1). NCBI lineage: Eukaryota > Metazoa > Arthropoda > Insecta > Coleoptera > Nitidulidae > Brassicogethes > Brassicogethes aeneus. The sequence continues at coordinate 490,746 of OV121136.1, forward strand.
AGGTGTCTTCTTACTTTTAAAAATGTCTCCGACTGATGTTGCCCTTTGTACTTTACTTCTTATGACGTTTAAAACACTTGCCACGTAATACTGTGACCGTCAATCCTGGATTAAATTAATAGCTCTGGCAACATCAGTCGGAGACATATTCATTTTATAAAGTAAGAAGACACCTCAAAATTTAAACATTAATTTGCAAAAAACAATTTGATAGCTTTTGAAAGCCGTGTATGACATGTCCAAGTATGGGATGATTCAACAAAACTGTCACTGTCATCCTCCATAGCCTATGGATGGACCATAGCAACCTTAGTTCTTCATACAGAAAAATATTGGAAATTGCAATGTTTTTGAAAAAAATCCATATTTTCCACAAAAATAAATATATCGAGGTGAACCAAAAACAAAACTGTTAAGAATAGATGTGACTTGATAAATAAAACTTAATTTAGAACAATATACGGTTTTGCCACTCTACAGAGTGTCTTAAACTTATGGTAAAAAACATCTTTTTGTTTAAACCTGTATATTATAAACGTACGTCTATTTTTTAGTATTTTTTTAAAATGTGAGCGATTCTCCATTAATTTATCTACAATATTCTTTAATATTCGTTTAAATCCGACATCAAATAAAAAAGTTATTTGCGATTGAAATTCATCGAAAATTTGTGTGGATCGATTATTTTGCACGTGAGTGTAGTTCTTGAAAAACATTTAAAACGCATTATGAAGGATATTCTTGATTTTTTCAGTTTGCTTGTGTTTTTCCAAATTTCGAAGTTTTTTTGCATCAACCTATCTTACCCAAGTAACTTCCATTCTTCCTTTAAATGATTAAAATATCAATGCCAGACTTTGCTGCAGCTACGGGAATTAACATCTCCAAATCAACGGTTCGCATAAGATTGCACGAAACGGGACGCAAGTGTGGCTTTTGGAGGTGGAGGAGTTACTGTTTGGGGTGGAATGGCGATGATTGAAAAGAGTGAATGCTGAGAGATATAGAGATTTGGTTGTTAGTGATATCGAGGTCCCTTATGCTCAAAATGTTGCCAATAATTGGTGTTAGTGGACGACAATGCCCGTCCGCACCGCGCCAATATCGTAAATGAGTATTTAAGGGACCACCATATTGAGAAAATGAATTGGCCACCTTTGTCTCCGGATATGAATCCTATTGAGCATGTGTGGAGCAGGATGAAACTGAAGATGAAAGAGAGGGAAGGACGAATGGAGAATTTGGATGAATTGGTAGTTGATATTCAGGAAGAATGGAATACCCCAGAAATTTATAAGGAACTTGGTCTAGGGAATGCCCAGGAGGGTTAACGAATTATTACAGGTTAGAGGAGTGCCAACGAAATATTAAAAGTTATTATTGTTATTATTTGTTACATTTTTCTGTTGAATGTTGTAGTTTTGATTATGATTATATCTTCGCATAAAATTTTCCTAAATGAACAACAATATTTTTATTTAACTTTATTACCAATTAGGTAGGTACTTATCAGTGATAAGTTATCACTAGTGTGCAATGTAAATGTAAGTTAAATGTAACATTATCATAACCACTCAAATAATAAATTTCAGTAATTTCCCAATCTTCAAATGGCATTTTAATCATAAATATGCAAAAAACACGCCAGCAATCGGATTTTATTAAGACATTTAACAGCGGGGAATTTTTTTCGAATTTAGATTCTTGGTGATTTCGTTTTTATCTGAAACTTAAATTTGACAACTGAATCACAATCAGGAGGTCAAAATTATAAAGAAAACAGGTCACGAACGTAAATATCGGTTCAGGTTTAGTTTTCTTAAATTTTCACCAAAATGTTATTTTGAAAAAGTGGTCTTTGCTTAGGCCCCTCTGAAAATAATGAAAGTTTGTTGCTTGTCTCTTGTTCAAAATTATTCAAGGAACAATCTTTCACCATTTTGTTCTTGAAAAAGACCGAGTGTATTGCCTTCAAAAAACCCTTAAATGTACTCTTTTGGAGAGAAAAAATCATATTTTCGTTGCTAAGATTCCAATTCGAAAAATTTGAAAACCTTTTCAAGGTAAGACATTTTTCACCGTTTTACATATCACATTGTAGGAAATTTATTGAAAGAACCGTGAGCTTCATTCTATAGCCTGAATTGCCCGAGGATGGGGCTAGCAAACAACACAGACCAAAATAAAATCGTTCAAGAAACAAAAAAGTTATGTCGATATGATTTGAAATAAAAATTGAATTACCTTAATATCCTGTATATCATTTTGGTGTTTTACAATAGTTTGATTTAATTTCTCCTTTTCTTGACTTAATTCTTGCTGCATCTTTTTCAACTCCTTCTCTTTCCTTCTGAGATCGGAATTCGAAATCTTCGACTTGCTCTTGGTGTTATTCAAATCCTTTCTGTTCATAATTTCGTGCAACTTATTAACAGCTTGTTGCTTAAGCAACTGTTCCGTTTGAAGCTTGTGTTGCAACTTATCGAACTCCTTGAACTTCGCCATGTTTCTGTCGAACTCGTCTTGGACTCTTTGCAAGTCTCTCTTTAGTTCTTCATTTTCCTTTTCGCTCAGCTCGCAGATCTTCTTTCCGCTAGCCTCCCAGTCCCTCAACTGACCGATCACGCCTTCCTTAGCGTTGATCTCGTTGCGATACTTCGTCATTATGTCCTTCAACTCCAAATCCTTCATCGTCCTTTCCTTCTCCAAATCCGCGATGGTTTCTTCGGCGATGGACCTGGCCAACGCTTCCGAGTCGGCCCTGGCCAAAGCCAACTGACACTGATGCTTCAAAGAGGCCCTCTCCTCCTCGAACTCCCGATTGACGCGGTTCTTCTCGTCGAGCTCCTCCTTTAGCTCTTGCGTCTGAGTTTTGTAGAGCGTAGCGAAATACTGCTCAGCTTCCAAGGAATCTTGCAGCTCTTTCATTTGCAGCTGATCCATCTGCCAGTTTCTCTTCACTTTCACAAAGTCCTCTTCAATCAGTTTCTTGGTCTCTTGAATGGCCTGCAGCTCGGCCAATAAGGCAGTTTCTTTGGATTTTAGTTTGGCCAGTCCGCCTGCTTGCTGAGCAAACTCAGATTGCAGGATGCTTTTCTTTTGCTGTTCTTGTTCGATTTGGCTGTGCAGCGCTTTTACTTTTTCCATTTCTTGGCGGTATTCGCCCTCTAGTTTTTGCAATCTCTGCTGAATTTGTCGATAGTCTACTGAAAGCATGGAGATTTGGCGTTCCTTTTCTTGAGAATTGAGATCGGCTTTTTGTCTAGCGCTTTTTTCCTCGTTCAGTTTTGATTGTAAGGCTAGAAAGAGTTTAAAATTATTATATAAATTGTAGTTCTAGTGAAAATCGTCCTTTTTTACGCATCTTCCTTAAAAGTTATTTCATATTTTTTTACAAACCTTTATTTAGTATGTACAGGGTTAACGCGAGAATAATGGTTGCCATGGATAAAAAACTTTTACCCTAAAATAAACACATTTGGAACCAGAGCTGGGAAGGCTACTTCTGAATCTAGTTACTTTTCTAAGATACTTTAAACAAAATAACTTAGTTACCTCTGGTAACTAGATACTTTGAGTTAAAAGTATCTTTAGTTACAAAATACTTTAAAAAGTATCTAAGATACTATCCAAAAGTATCTAAGATACTAAACTGATCGAAAAAAGTTAAGCATATTTTTGAACAAAGTTGAAATCAAACTGGATACCGACTGATACCTAAAATGCGTTTTTTCGACTTCGTTCTTTTTGTCTAAGATTCTTTCATTTTTACGTTTTTATTACCAAATATTAAAATAAAGTATACAAGGCGTATACAATTGTATCGTTAAATTTATGTTTTGGTCAAAATATCTTAATATGCTTAACTTTATTCGATTAGTTTATATGAAAGTATCCAAGATCACAGACCACCAAAACAAATGGACGGCGCATTGCCATTCAATAACAATGCTTTGTTTGCGGTCAACAAACGGTCACAGTCTAAGCGTCAAATTGGAGATAGAATTTTATGTTTTCTTCCAGTGACGTCAACAAACGGTCACATTCTAAGCGTTAGATTGGCGATAGAATTTTATGTCTTCTTCCAGTGACGTATTGGGATTTAAAAAATAATAAGTAGGTAGGTACTTACAAACGATATTTCCATGTATTGTTATTTTTAGTAAAATATTATGTATTTAAACTTCATAATTAACTTAAACACGATAGAAATACACAAACGAAAACACAAAACAACAAGCTGTCAACCTTTTTCTATGCTGTCATATATGGCAAATTTACCAACGTTGTTAAAATTTAATTTTAATAATTATAAAATGATTTACTTTCTTTAAATACAGAAAAATATCTAAAGAAAATGATGAACAAATCCTTTTTACAATTTTTTTATTATTCAACCGAATTACTGGTAATTATTAATGTTCATTATGTTATGATGAACGTCCAAAAAGGCGTGTAATCTATACTTCTGACAACGTTGGAAGCCGTGTTTCTTTCGACGGTGTTTAGAATGTGAAACTATGCTTTACTCGCTTTTTAAACGTAAACAAATCCGTCCATTTGTTTTGGTGGTCTGTGTCCAAGATACTTTTGAGTAACTAAGATACTTTTAAGTAACTAAGATACTTGTGAGTAACTAAGTTACTTTTAAGTATGAATAAAAACTATAAAATTATGAAAATTCATCAAGTTGTAGGTTAGGTAATTACTTTGAATCATTCTGGAATTCCCCCAATTTTCTCTAAGAAAGTATCTAAGTTACACTGAAAAGTATCTGTTACTTTAAAAAGTATCTTAGTTACTTTAAAAACTATTTTAGTTACTTTAAAGTATCTAAGTTACTTGAATGTATCTTAGTTACTTTACCGAGTAACTTAGATACTTTTTTAGGTACAAGTTACATACTTTTCCAAATTAACTTAGTTAAAGATACTTTCTGTCCAATATAAAAAGTATCTAAGAAAATTTAAGTATCTAAATTACTTTCAAGTAACTTTTTTTTCAAGCTCTGTTTTGGAACACATATATTAGCGGTTTGTTAAAAATTAATAATAAAAACATGGTTATTTCAGGACGTGAGTTATTTATCCATAGTAACTATGATTTTTATTAAGCCAGGTTTTTGGTTCAAGTATATGTTATATATAAATTATAAATATTTAAAAATATACAGGATGTTCCATTTAAAAAAAATTTGTCAAAAAATATATAAAAAACACCCTGTACATAAGGATATGCCAAAAAAGGCGATATCGTTTGTTTTTCGCTCACATGAAAATTCCATAGAAAACTTCAAAATAAAAATTCACAATTTTAATTTTAAAAGGAGCATCATTGGGTTTTAAAATTTCCCATAGGAATAACACAAACGAATATTTTTTTCAAACCTGTCAAAACCAAAAATCGTTATAACTTTGTTATTTCTGGGAATTTTGAAAAAAAAAGTAAGTTTTATATGTAAACATACACATTTATCTACTTTCATCCAATTTGTGATTCGTTTTGCCTACTAGATTTTTGAGTGGTGGTATACCATCACCATCTTCATTATTACACTATGATAGTTCGAATTACTAACATTGAGTGTTGTCCACCTATATTATAATACCTAATTTTTGGCTGCTGATTTCAAAAATGACAATCGTTTTGCTCCAGGACGTATGGGATTCGAAATAATTGCGTTATACAATGCTCTGCCCAATTATCTCAAAATGTAAGTTTTTCATTAATATTTTGATTATTTATTAAATTATTTTGCCTTAAATCTATTTTGGATGTTCAGTATATTTTTGACGTTTTTTGTCAAAAATATACAGGGACTCCATACAAAGTCATCGGTAGATAAATGTCAAATATAAATTTTTTTGTTCCATTGTAGCCATATATTAATATAATTATAGTAGTATTTTATAAGGGATATTTAATAAAGCACTTTTCTGCAGAGAAGTGCTTTATTAAATACAAAAACTAAAATTATAATGCTTTAATGGTAAAAAGTATCATTTTTTTAAATTTTTGTGTCGTTTTTTTAATTACTAATTAAATTTAAAAAGCAACAAAGTAAATGTGTTTTGGTATAAGCATTATTCTTCGACTATTATTTGATATGTTTTAATCTCGAATCTTATTTATTAAGTCTTATCAAATTTAATATCAAATTGAAGTATAAAGGCGCCTTTATCTACTTTATCGTTCAAGCACACTAAAGTGCATCTATTATATAATTATTGACATTCAAAATTTAAACTTTAAATTGTATTTTTACTTGAAAGTAATTTTAAGAACCAAAAATAAAAAAAGAGCAGGAAATGGAAGTGGTAATGGAAGAGGCAGAGAAAGAGAAAGGTGACGAACATTTATGTCGTCGTTGTAAATTTGTTTTGTTTCTGTTGCGGTACCTTTACGCCCAAGAAAAACCAACGCAATATTTCATTACAAAATTTTATGAGATATATCTACTACTTTTTTTGCAGGAATATTAAATGGACCTGATATACGACGTTTAAGGAAAGATCAAGCATTCAAAAATGCTCTCAAAGTTGACGAGCTTGTCGCAAATGGCAGTGTTAAAGCTGTCATTGAAAATGTTCTTGGTTCATATCGGGACTAAAATTGGCGCCAATTCATTAAAAAAATGCTTACTGTTTTGTAAAAAATTAGCGTTAATATGTCATTTAAAATACATTTTCTTTTGATAAATTTGCCGAACTGATGAACATGGAGAACGATTTCACAAGGTAACTGCAAATCTAAAGTATTGGTAGATATCTATGGGTATAGCGGAAAGAAGTTGGATTCATTGCTAGGATACATTTGCTGGAATTTGCAGCAAAAGATGTACGACGATGATGAGGATTAAGCACAATAATACTATAATCCAATTCGATATTTGATACGATTTAATAAATTTAAGGTAGAAAAAAGCAAAATTATGCAATGCATTAAATTTTGAGGGCTTAGTTTGGATAAAAAATACTGAAACTGGTTTACTTTGCTGCCCTTTCAATTTAATACTTAGAGAAAAACTAATGACATTTTTGAAATCAGCGGCCCAAAATTAGTCAAACTAAGCTGGAGTACTTAATTTCTAAAACTATCATAGTGTTATATTCAAATAAATAAATATTAATAAATTGTTTACCCTTTATAATTCTTTCCATTAGTTCTGCATGTAACATTAGAAAATTATGATGAATATTTTTTTTAAGTAAAACCATAAATAACATACCTTTGACAACTTCCATGTTAGCTTCTTCCTTGTTGAGCATTCTGCTTTTCTCGGTTTCTTCATGCGCTCTGACCTCCTGCTGGTACATGCTCTTGGCCGTTTTCAACTCCAAATCCAAACCGGCGCATTCCTTCTCCAAATAAGACACCTTCTCGATCAACTGCGTGTTGTCCGCCGATATCTTGTTCTCCTTCTGGACGCTCCTCTCCAATTCCGCGTTCAAAGATTGAATTTTGTTCTCCAAAACCATCTGTTGATCGGAGGCCTGCGATCGCGAGTTCTTCTCTTGCATCAGCTGCGTTTGCAGCGAGTCCACTTCGGATTGCAGGGCGTCTCTCGTAAGCTGCAACGCTTGAATTTTGCCGTAGTATTCGTTCACTTTCAGTTCCGAATTGGATTTGGCCATCGTAAGCTCGTTTGCCTGCTTGCGCAGCTTTTGGCAGTTCTCCGTTTCCACTTTGAGCTTCTCTTGCATGTCGTTCACTTGCTTCTCCAGCATGTGTATTTTGTCGTTGTTCATTTCTCTCGTTCTCTTGATCTGCTCGTCTTCGAACCTACCCTTGAGTTCCGACAGAATTTTCTCCGTCTTCCTCCTCACTTCGCTCTCGCACTCGGCCTTCCTCTGCACCTCTTTGTAGTTGTGCTTCAAAATCGCGATGTCTTTTTCGTATTTGGCAGCTTCGTCGCGTATTTCCGTTTCCCTTTGAGCAACGCTGTCCAGTTGAGCGATGAGTATTCGTTGCTTGTTCTCCAAGGTTTCCACTTTGCCGCGCTCTTGCTCCAGCAAGTTTTCCAGTTTGGCCACGTCTTTGTTTTTGTAATGCTTGGCTCCGTCCACGCTGTCCGAGCTGAGCAGCTGATAGTCGGAATTGTAAGTGAACCCGACGAAGGGCAAATGGTTGCCGACGAAGTTGTTGGGCACCGGGAAGATCTCTTCGGGGCTTTCGTCCTTCTCGTAATCGTCAAAGTTGGATGTGTCGTCGTCGCCGCTCAACTCGGGCACCACTGGAGGAGCGGTGTCGCGCAGATTTTCGAACGTCCATTGCTCTTTGTTGATGAAGAACGGGTGGTTTTTAATCTCCTCCACGCTGTTCCTACCCAAACGTTTGGTTCTGTCGCAGAGCAAGCCTTGAATCAGCGACTTGGCCTCGTTGGAAATCTCCACGTCTTCAGGGAAAGTCAGGTTGTTTTCGTGGTACATAATCTTGTTGTACGTGCCCAACAAACTATCAGCGTAGAAGGGAGTTTCGCCAACCAACATCTCGTACACGAATATCCCTACGGACCACCAATCGCACTCCCTCCCGTAAATTCCTTTGCCGTGACTTTGCAGGACCTCCGGGGAAATGTAGTCGGGCGTGCCGACAACGTTGTTGGATCTGACGAGGCCGTCCTCGTCCATTCGCATGCACGTGCCGAAGTCGGCCAGTTTCAGGTGGCCGTACTTGTCCAACAGCATGTTGTCCGGTTTGACGTCCCGATGAACGAATCCCATCGAGTGGATGACGTCGAGAGCGAGAACGACCTCCATCGTGTAGAATTTCGCCCAAGTTTCGGGGATATCGTAGTTCGACATCAGGTTGACGATGTCGCCACCGGGCATGTAGTCCATCACCATGTAAAGGTGTTTTGCATCCTAATTTAGAAATTACACAATATAAGTAAAGTAGTAGTACCGTAAACACGGGTGACTTTAGCCCTTGTATGAAAAAATTAACATTTATAATTTGTTGGTCTAAACCTGTCAATTGAGCGATTCTATTGTGTTTATATTACAGGAAAATCAGTGTTTTAAAAAAATAAATGGGATTTATTACACTTAAAAGTTGTATATACAGGGTGTTATGTAATTAATGTTATATATTAAAATGGGTTGTTCCTTAGGGTCCATAAAGAAGCACCTAAAACTTTTTTTCTAAATTCCAAAGACTAAAAATAATTTATAATAACCTTTATCCTACCAAAAAGTACGCCACTGATCGACTAGGAACTTTAGGGTAATCTGGTTGCCTAATTTAATTTATTATGTTATGGTTTGTAACCCTGGTTAATAACAACAGCGTTTCCAAATTCTGTCAAAAAAGTTGACAAACATTGTTTAAATTTAGCTTAATTACAAAAATGATAAAATTAACAATGCAAATTGTCAATTTGGCGTTTTTATTAATTGTTGGTTATGTCATTTTTGTACTGAAGGTAAATTCAAACTAAATCTGCCAACTTTTATGACAGAATCTAGTGCATTTTTTTCAAATTTTAGGTTATGTGCTCAAATTGTAAATATTTTAACTAAGGGAAGTGCTTTTGGATTTATTTACACAAATTAATTGTTTAAAGTTTAACCTGTGAACTGGTCCCAATTTCATCTGAGTAAACAGAAAGAAAAAAACCGAGGAAAAAATTAATTTTGTGGTTATGGATTTTTTAAAATAGGTACTAAATTAATTTTCTAATCATTGCTTAAGCTAATAGCTGGATGAGTAAAGGGTAATTAGGGCATAAAACTTGTATTTATTGAGTTTTTATTTATTTTTTGCAAGAAAATTGTTTAGTAACAATTTTTTTACAACTGGCAACGCGCAGCTACTTTGTTGGTTGGTATCTATGTCCTCACAGAACACAAGTGTGCAGAGATAAACCAAGTGTGTAACCAGTGGCGTATCACAAAAAATATAAAAAACTTCTAATGCCTATTTCTTCTTTATCTTTGGAAAAATATTTTTTTAAATATTTTTCCTTTACTCCTTATGTCAAAAGGTATTCAGTATTTTAATATATAACATTAATTACATAACACCCTGTATTGCATTAGTGCAAAACTCTTAAAAATACACGCGTTTCAATTTCTATATTAAGCGCAATTCTTTGGAATGATGATCCTTGGTTAACTACAGGTCGATTTTTTATTATTTTTATCGGTAATTCCTTGCAATTGCTATTGTCTCAGAACTGCCAAACCACTGAGTTTAACAAAATTGACTGAATATTTTTTAAAGAAAATTGAATATTCTACAAAAAAGGTTTAATTGAAATTTCCCGTCAGATGAACCGTTTCCATAAAATCATGCCTTAAAAATTGGTATAGTTTTACATTTTCATCTTTTAACTTTGGAATTTTGTAATTCATGTAAAAATCAGTATCCAGAAAAAAACCAATGAGTATTCTTATGGGAAATCAAATGCTTTACAAAAAAGCCTCTTAACATTTTTAGCTAAATTTACTCAATCAAAAGTTATTCGAGGTTAAAGTTGAAGTCAAAACGAAATTCTTGTTTTTTCCTCTGTAGATTTATTTTTTTACGGGTGATAATTTGATTTTTTTTCTTTATAAATGTGTATTATATAACTAATTAACAATTTCCAATAAAAAAACAACATGATTGTTATTATTTAAACGGTAACAGTGAAAATAGTATTTTTGAAAGAAAATAGCTTCTCAAAGCGAAAAATTCGAATGTGTTATTTTTTTTTTAATTTTCAGTAATTTTATCAATAACATAAAGATTATCATCGATAAAAGAATTCAAGTTTTTAACTGACCCAAAAAAAATCTAGATCGAAAAAAACAAGAATTTCGTTTTGACTTCAACTTTAACCTTCAATAACTTTTGATGGAGTAAATTTAGCCAAAAATCTTAAGAGACTTTTTTTGTAGAGCATTTGATTTCCCAAAAGAATATAGGTTTTTTTCCAGGTACTTATTTTTACATGAATTACAAAATTCCAAAGTTAAAAGATCAAATTGTAAAACTATAACAATTTTTAAGGCATGATTGTAAGAAAACGGTTCATCTAACGGGAAATTCCAATTAAACCTTTTTTGTAGAATATTCAATTTTCTTTAAAAAATATTCAGTCAATTTTGTTAAACTCAGTGGTTTGGCAGTTCTGAGACAAAAACTCGCTCAGGAAAAAAAATCTAAAATTGCGATGATAGACCTCTTCATATTAATAATTATTATGGACTCAAACTTTCACCATAATTTTTTTTGTCACCTCAAACAATATTTTCGATATACTTTACAAAAAAAAATTTGGCACAGTCTAATATTTATATTTTTGAAATTTGTGTATTTTAAAAAAACTATATGTTATTTGATCAAACTAATCGTAATCACACTTACTTATTAGAATAGAATTATTACTAATAAAACAAACGAAAATTAACACTGTCTATAGTGGTATTATCAACCATGCCTTACTTTTATATAACATGCTTCCTAATATATTAGGCCTTAAAAATCTTAATATTAGAAAATTTAAACCAGCATTAAAAGAATATCTAGTAACTAAATGTGACTATAGCGTAAATGAATTTTTAATGTAAATCTTAAATAAAATGTATACTTTTTATACTCTGTATTTGTTAATAATAATTAAGTGTTAATTTAATATTATATCTACATATAGGTTTATTTTTTTATATTTAGTTTTTAAAGTTTTTTTGTTCTGACTTGTTCTCTGTTGTTATACAATCTTTTTTGAACTAATAAAGATATTTCTATTTCTATTGATTTAGACAATTTTATCTTATACAGGGTGAGTCGTTTAACTTGAAACTTTGAAATTTATCAGTTGGTATGCATTTTAAGAAAAAATGTTTAAAATAAAAATTAAATGAGTACTAAAATTGGTCCTCATACTCTCCTCCTTATAGGGGGAACAGGGGGTAACTTTAAAATTTCCAATAAAACATTGCAGATTCGGCTAAAAATAGGTAAATTTTGTCTAAAACATTTTTTCATATTTTTAATAGATGGCGATGTAATGATTCTGCAATAATTTTTCTATAAAAATATCACTTTTTTTGGTATTAATTATCTTATTAAATTAAATCTGATTTTTTAACTACCCACGATTTTTAACTAATATTTCAGTTCCCTTTGGTTTAAGTTTTATACATTATTTCATTCGGTGATAATTATCAATTGCGCACCATGGTCACTTTTTACCTGCCAGCATTAAATCCTTTAATTTAAAGGATTATTGTACTATTTTTAATAAAAATATTTCATTTAAAGTAAACATTTGCAAAACAAAAAGACCTCATTTCGTTAAGCAGTTACTCATAATGGAATTTTTAACAGTGGAAGAAAAAATAGAAATGATTTTGATTTATGTAGAAGCAGGCAGGAATCTTGATGATGCTGTTAATATCTACGCTCAGCGTTTTCCGGATAAAATTCGATCACGTACTTCATTTCACCGTACAGTCGAGCAGTTTACTACAAACAGGAGTGTTCAACCGAAAAAAAAGAGTTCGTCGAGCAACAGTCACAGGTGGAAATAATGAAATTAATGTATTAGCAGCAACGGCCGCTAATACTCATGCAAGCACACGAGAATTATCTAGAGCCTTCGGTGGTGTAGTAGTTAGCACTGCGGACTACAAGCCGAGAGGTCGTGGGTTCGAATCCCACCAGGGGTATGGCTGTTTATTTGTGTTTGTTATTGTGTACTTCTGTAATTGGGCCTGGTGCCTGTTGAAGGCACATTAAAAATAATAAAATAAATAAAATAAATAAAATTTGGGAATTTCCCAGAGCAGTGTTAGCAGAATATTAAAACGAAATAAATAAATTAATTTAAAAAATAAAACCAAGTATTTTATTCAAAAATTATTGGAGAATCGTATACAGAAGAAAAATTGATTTTTTTTATTACAGCGCCATCTATTACAAATATGAAAAAATAATACAGATATTTGCATCAACCATGTTTTATATACAGGTTGTCCCCACGTCTTAACAACAAATTATTTGATGAATTTTATAAAGATTTTGTTTTTACCAAATTTAAATATTTACAAAATTAAGCAAGATACAGACTGTATAGAATCAAGTAAGTAAGGCTGGAGACAAGGATGACAAATTATATTCTGATCAGAGAAAAAGTTGCCAGGTTGTTTTAAATCAGAAGAGAACGATTATAATTATTTAATAAATAATTAAATTTTATTTATTTGAAACTTTAAAAATATCAAAAAAATTAATATGTCAAAAATAATTTGATTTAGTTAATTTTCTTACTTTTAATATTAAAAAATAAGAAAAACAACCCTTTTAGGAAACAATAATAGCATATGGCAACAGCGCGGCATGCAGCCAGAAACAAGGGCATGCAGTTTGATCTACTGTGTTTGTTCAGTAGCTCCGACGCTGTCGTAGGGAAATGTGTATAGTTTTTACGAAATACATTTTCACCATTAACTGAACGTTCTAAGCATATGTTTAGAGTAGACTAATTTTTACCACTAAAACTTTGCACCTTCTAAGAACCTGCCTATAGGCCAGTTAGAAAATTCTTAGGATCATGCTATATGTCTTTTAAGAAGAAATATAGCATGATCCTAAGAATATTCTCACTGGAAGGTTTAAAAAAGAATAAAGAATCAGGGAGAGTTAAGTATAAAAAGTATTATTTTTTGGACACCGAGGATATAAAATAATTTTTTCACGATTCAAATAAAAAAGTTTTAAAATATTAACAAAAATAACAAATTTAAACCCTTTCAATCAAAAACTAATTTTAATTTATATTTTGTTTAAGGACTGTGTTTTTTGTTGTTGAATGTAGTGTATGATAGCTAAGCTATAGGTATAACTACATCCATTTGGGTAAGAAATTGTATTTTTTTGCACAGTAAGGCTTCTTTGCCTAAAATTTCGAAATTTTCTAATATAAAGTATTTATTCAAAGGCAAATTTAAAAATATTTATTTTTTATAAAAATATTAACACTTTCTTATTTTTATTGAAATAAAAACTGTCATAAATGCCTACTATACCCCTTAAAGTGAAACAATTTATTTAATGTATAATGTGTTGCCTAATAGTTGTCAAATGTATATAAATATAAATTTATTTCATAACATGGATTAAATGATTAAAATTTACAAAATAGGGGCCAATAAATACTTATTTTTTGCTTATATAAAAAAATATTTCAAAAAACTTGCATTTTTCAATGTTGGCAACGCGCTTTATCACGCCATTCAGTTCAACCTTCTTTATCTTTGATTTAGTCTACAACAACTTTATCTAGTTCATAGAAATGATATGAATCCATCATATAATCTAATCTATGGTTGACAATTGTCGTCTTTATCGAGTGTTGTGTATTTGTTGTTCAATACCTATATTTCAGGTGTTCCTGCAGCTTTTGTTTTCGAAGAAAAACATTGGTTTGTTTCCAGTTTTTGTTCAAGGTAAGGTTTATGCATGTTTGTCTGTTATTTGACGGTATCAAATCAAATTTCATTTGATATGTTTTTACACAATCAATTTTGTCTACGTTTATATAAAAATCGAAAGAATATTCATAAACATTAAATACATTGAGGCTGTAGATAAACTTTGGGGATTCCCTTGTAATAATTGTAAGGTCTTAGGGAATCCCCTAATTATTATATGGTCTAAGGGGATTCCCCATGAGATAATATTAGCCATGATATGATTGATATACAGGGTGTCTGGAAAATTGTAAACATAACATGTCACACGCAAAAAATACTCAATTTGGAAGCTAAATTATTGTCAAATTAACTTAATACAACTTTGCACTAAAACATTGATTCTATTAAAGTTATTTAAGCCTGATTTTCCTTCCTTCCTCCCGTAAAAGATGATCAATACGAAAACCGTGGTGCTGTTTATAGATTCCCGTACGGTAATATATAAACAGCACTACGGTTTTCGTATTGTTCATCTTTGATCCTTCCTTTTTAATTATAAAATTATTGCGATTAATCCTTTTAAGTGAAAGGACATTCTTAAAAAAATAAAATAAAGAAAATAAAATTCAATTTTTCAAACCCTTTTTGTATTTTATTTTAAAATTTACATTAATTTACATCTGTTGGTATTTTCTAAATGAGTCGCAGTCGTGCTGTGAGTTTTTAGATTTTAATAACGTTACCGAAAAGTCTTTTTGTAAAAGATTATCCTCAATTTTCTTTATCAAAATCTAAAAACATTTTATTTGCAGACGATATGGCCACCAAAACGATAGATCAGTTTACTGATGATCTTTTGAAAGAAAAAATATTCCACTGCCAGATTTGCGATGAACTTTGCACGTCCGATGTTTTCCTGGTCAAAGGTAAAGGAAATTTGTGTGCGAACTGTTTTGAAGAAAAGTGTGGGGAGGAAATGAAGTCCAGGGCTGAATTAAACACAGCCCTCATCTTAATTATGGCAAAGCTGATGCTGCCGTGCATATACCAATCCAGTGGTTGCGGTAAGAGGGTGGACTCCAAAAAGTACTCCAAGCACATTGCTACTTGCGATTTCAAAATAAAACCGTGCCCGATGAAAAATCTTGAGGGTTGTGATTGGAGTGGATGCAACTTCGAAGTAAGCGGACATTTATTGAAAAATCATCAAGAGCACGTCATTAAAAGTGAAAATAATATTTTTAAAGTTGAGTCGTCCTTGTCTGAACCTTTCAACGTAAAGATATTATCTGATGATTACCAAAATTGCATTCTAAAGACTTCAGTTGTTGATGATAAATTTTATTACGCTTTAAATCCGGTTGAAAAATCAGAAAAAAATATGGAATACTCGGTGAAGCACAAAGGTATTCAAACATCAAACCATTTAGTATTAAAAAGCGTTGGTACACTTACCAAACTGAATGGTATTTATAACGAAGAAAACCTGGATAAAAACCCCAACGCGACTGTGGTGGACATCGATCTGTTGAAACATTTTGCAGACGAAAAAAATATGATTTTAAACGAATTTGACTTAAAACCTGCAGAAATCGACAATAATACATTAAAACTATTGGAATGTCCAGTCTTTGTGAATACCATGCGACCGCCAATCTATAATTGCACCAACGGACATAGCATTTGCATGATATGCAAAGAACTAACAAATGAATGTCCCACATGTAAGGAAGGGTGGACCAGTTCAAGGTGTTACTTTATAGAAAATTTAACTTCAAACATCAAGTATCCATGCAAATACAGTAAATTGGGATGCAAAGAAATTGACATTGACAGGCAATTAAAGAAACACGAAGAAACATGTCCGTCGCATAACTATCAATGCCCGATGCATTGTTCTAAAACTGGAACCTTTGAATTTATTTTGAAACATGAACATGGGGATGATGAATTTACTGAAAAGATAATAAAAAACCAATTTTTTTTGGAAAGACTTACATGGAAGCTGTTTGATTCAAAATTATTTAGAATATCATATTATTTTTCGAAAAATATTTTATATTGGGCTGTCCAATTGGTTTGCTCCAATGAAAACCCCAAACTGTATACTTATGAAGTTAAAATTTCAAATCATAAACAGGCATTAGGATGGACATTAGTAAAAGATTCCACTTGCTTTAAAGAAATAACGCAGCGACCATTAGAAAAAAAATGGGACTGTTTGAATTATTCTTATCAAAACCCTATGACATTTAATGTTACTATTAAAAAAAGTAATTAATTAACTGTGCACCAAAAAAATATCTGAGTTGGGAGTCCATTTTTTATGGTCCCAACTTGTGACCATAAAAATGGATACAGTATTAAAAAAAATGAATATGTGTTTTGGGATTTTTCATATTAGGTCCAGTTTTAGAGAATTTAAGTTTTTATTTTAATTAATTTTTAATTTTTGTATACTGTATCCATTTTTCATGGTCCTAATCTGGATATTTTCATCAAATGTTATCGCACAGGTATTTATAACTTTTAACAAACTTTGTATTACTTTTGTTAATCCTTTATTATATTTAATATGAGTTCTGTGTTTTACTTTTTAATGCTATTTTTTCTACTCCCACCTTTAAAACGCGTACATGTTTCCATGACAATAAGTGACCTTTTAAATACACATTGACAGGTTGTGGCTTTATGGCGCTTTAGTCACGGGCTGAAGTTAGCAACAGGTTTTTAGTCACGGGCTGAAGTTAGTGCCTTTCTTGTAATATAATACTAAATGTGAAAATTATTTTATTATCTCAATACAAAAATACAAACGTATTTAATAGTTTCTCAACGCCAATATTTGAAAAGTTTATATGAACATTGTACTGACCTTTTAATTTCGCCGGCAGTAAACTATAACTTAAATTCGGACACGGACTCCACTGTAAAGTGCTCATAAAACATTCTCTTTACTTTCACTGTGGAAAACTGTCAATTTTCAAGAAATACATTTCGATTTATAACCTTTATAATCTGTGTTTATAAAATAAAAAAAATTGACATTTGACGGTGACACACAGATTCCCCTATTGTTTCATAGATGGCGCTGTATACAAATTTTTGATTTAAATCATTTTAAGATAATAATAAGTATTTGTCGTAGAAAAAGTATAGTATGCACCTCGTTTATAAACTTTTCTATACACTCGCTCGCAAGCTCGCTCGTTCCTAAATTAAATTCGTGTATAAAATGGCGTTTTTCAAACTTGAAACATAATACAGACTGTATAGAATCAAGTAAGTAAGGCTGGAGACAAGGATGACAAATTATATTCTGATTAGAGAAAAAGAAACAAACTTTAATTGGGCGTGGTTTAAACCAAGCCATTCGTAATTACGAACCATAGTTGCCAGGTTGTTTTAAATCAGAAGATAACGATTATAATTGTTTAATAAAAAGTTCAATTTTATTTGTTTGAAACTTTAAAAATGTCAAAAATAATTTGATTTAGTCAATTTTCTTACTTTTAATATTAAAAAATAAGAAAAACAACCCTTTTAGGAAACAATAATAGCATATGGCAACAGCGGCCTAACCTCACTTTTTTAGAATCTCATTGATTTATTACCTAAAGATTACATTAAATGTACTTACAATAATTATTATTGCTTTTAGAAGCAGTAATAGTTTGACAATAGCTAGCAACATGATTTAAGTAGAAATGGATTTTTGCTATTACATTGAATTAAATTAATTGTTTAATAAATAGGTGGGTATCTAATTTTAATTTGTTTGGATTTTTATTTAAAAAATAGATAGTTTGGAATGTTTAAGCTGTGTTTAACATTTAATTTCACTGAAAACTTAAAGCAAATTAAAACTTAAAGATAATTTAAATCGTAGGAAAAGAATCGTGCGTTTTCTTGGCTGCCTAACCTCACTTTTTGTTTTAGTGGCCGGGTTTGGCACTTGTTTTATTTAAGTGTATCTATTCGTTTTAATACACACTGTATAGCGCTTTACATATTTATTTTATTATTATTATAATTAACTCATTTTACCCTAATTTTTAATGCATTCTAATTAAAAACAAAGTTAATTAACATAAAACTACTAGTATTATTTAAAAAAAAATGAAATAGTTCTTTCATCCCTAAAAAATAAGTGTTCCCGTTGTACGTTCTAAACGAAATTAATTTTCGTACTTTTTCATGGTTTAAAGATTTTGAAATAATTATGAACCGCTAATATTATTTTCAGCTCTTATACCTGCTGTTTAACACGTTTGCAAGATTAAATTAGTTTCCTACCTGAAATGCAAAGTGCAGCTGCACAATCCACACGGACCTGGCGTGAGCCATGATGTGCCTCTCTTCCCAAAAGAAAGCAGAGTCGGACCGTTTGATGAGATCCGCTTTGCTGAGGCGTTTCATCGCGTAAACCTGCCGAGTGTACTTGTGCCTGACCAGCTGTACTTTGCCGAAAGCCCCTCTGCCTATCACCTTGATGTTCTCGAAATCGTCGGTCTTCATGCGCAGATTTATTATGTCGCTGGCGAACTCGTCATCTGAAATTTTGCAATTTTATTCATTTTCTCAAGTTACTTCGTTTATTTAGTTAAATTTGGACACATTTATTTGGTTGTTATTAAAGTAAACGGACAAAATGATTACGGTTAAATAAAGGGAAATTATTTTAAAAACATTGCAAAAATGTTATGACGTTTTTACAAAATAATGACAATGTTTTGCGTAAAATATTTTTATACGACACACTTCGCAAGTTTAAGACTTTTTTGGCCTTTTTTTTATACTATAATAATAATATAATATAATAGGTTAGACCATAGATAACAAAGCCTTAGACTGGGCCAAAAAAATCGACTATTTTTTTTGTAAATTTGTTTGGGGTGACAAAAAAAATTATGGTGAAAGAACATTTTTTGAAGAAAATTGTTGTACAAAAAAGGTTTGATTGGAATTTCCCGTCAGATGAACCTTTTTCTTACAATTATGCCTTAAAAATTGGTATAGTTTTACAATTTGATCTTTTAACTTTGGAATTTTGTAATTCATGTAAAAATCAGTACCCGGAAAAAAAACCGATAGATATTCTTATGGGAAATCAAATGCTCTACAAAAAAGTCTCCTAACATTTTTAGCTAAATTCACTCCATCAAAAGTTATTCAAGGTGAAATTTGAAATCAAAACGAAATTCTTGTTTTTTCCGCTCTAGATTTTTTTTTGGGTCAGTTAAAAACTTGATTTCTTTTATTGATGATAATCTTTGTTATTGATAAAATTACTTTAAGAAGCTATTTTCTTTAGAAAAAAATTATTTTCACTGTTACCTATTTAATCGTTTAAATAATAATAATCATGTTTTTTTTATTGAAAATTGTTAATTAGTTATATAATACACATTTCTAAAGAAAAAAGTCAAATTATCACCCATAATAGTATATTATGTATCAAGTTTGATAAACGCCATTTTAAAAACGAATTTAATTTAGGCACAAGCGAGCTTGCGAGCGAGTGCTTAAGTTAATGAGTGTATATAAAAGTTTATAAACGAGGTGCATACTATACTTTTTCTACGACAAATGCCTATTATTATCTTAAAATGATTTAAATAAAAAATTTGTATAGAGCGCCATCTATGAAACAACAGGGGAAACTGTCAAATGTCACATTTTTAAATTTTATAAACACAATTATAAAGGTTCGAAATGTATTGAAAATTGACAGTTTTTCACAGTGAAAGTAAAGGAAATGTTTTATAAGGACTTTACAGTAGAGTCCATGCCCGAATTTAAGTTATAGTTTACTGCCGGCGAAATTAAAAGGTCAGTACAATGTTTATATAAACTTTTCAAATATTGGCGTTGAGAAGCTATTTAATACTTTTGTATTTTTGTATTGAGATAATAAAATAATTTTCACATTTAGTATTATTTTACAAGAAAGGCACTTTATTTTAACGATTGTATGACATTTGACAACTGTCAACTAACTTAAAACTAACTTCAGCCCGTGACTAAAAACCTGTTGCTAACTTCAGCCCGTGACTAAAGCGCCATAAAGCCACAACTTGTCAATGAGTATTTAAAAGGTCACTTAGTGTCATGGAAACATGTACGATAAAGGGCGTTTTAAAGGTGGGAGTAGAAAAAAAAATATCTACAGAGGAAAAAACAAGAATTTCGTTTTGACTTCAACTTTAATCTTGAATAACTTTTGATTGAGTGAATTTGGCCAAAAATGTTAAGAGGCTTTTTTGTAAAGCAGTTGATTTCTCATAAGAATATTCATCGATTTTCACATGAATTACAAAATTCCAAAGTTAAAAGATCAAAATGTAAAACAATACCAATTTTTTAAGGCATGATTTTAAGGAAACGGTTCATCTGACGGGAAATTCCAATCAAAACTTTTTTGTAGAGCATTTAATTTACTTAAAAAAATATTTCTGAGTCAATTTTGTTAAACTCAATAGTTCTGAGTTCTGAGACAAAAAATTGCTGAGGAAAAAAAAATTAAAATTGCGATGATAAACCTCTTAATATTAATATTATGGACTCAAACTTTCACAATAATTTTTTTTGACCCCCCAAACCATATTTTTGATATACTTTAAAAAAAAATAATTCATTTTTTTGGCCCAGTCTAATAATAGGTATATAATATAATAATAGCTATAATAGGTAGAAAAATTGAATTTTATTTTAATGTTTAAGACCAAAGATAATATCTTTGTTTAAGACTAATAATTTATATAGGGTGTCGTGTAATAAGTTGTCAATCCTTGAGCGCGTTCGAAAACTCGCAAGAGTGCACTCTGGAATCCAGTAGTAAACTTGGAGTGTATCCAGAGTCTGGATACACTCCAAGTTAACTTTGCGCCTTTTATTTCACTGGTAACATTTATTAATATTTTTTATAAGTACGCTGATTTCGACAATGATTTTTGACATCATGACATGCATTGTTTTTATAATAATACCTTTTGAATGTTGATATAAACTAGTATTTACAGTTATTTATGTCAAAGGCCAAGAAATGAGTATTTTTGTGCTGATTCTAAAACAATGCAAAAATCCTTTTTGGTCGAATAACAGTAAAAGGCGAAAAATTAAAATTTGCGCTAGAGATTGCAACCCATAGATTGCAACATATTTTTTTTCTGATCGGCCTTTGTTTTGGAGATATCATAGGCATGAAATTTTCTAAACTTTTTTGCTTTAACATTAATAGTAAATTATGGAAATTGCTTTAAAACAAAAGTTATTGACAGTTCTCACATAGTATTGCTCCTAATTTTCAGTGTAAAAAAGATACAAACCTTATCATGAATTTAACTGTTACAATAATAAAATAAAGTTTTCATATGGCCTACTATTTGTTTTCTGTGAAACTTGACATTGAAAAGTTTGAATTATATCTTTCAAAAGTTAAAACCTCAAAAGTAAAGTCTTAAAAAAATATTTTGCATTTTTACTAAAAAATACAATAACGAATTTGAATTTTAATTTTTTGCGAATAAATGTATAAATCATCCTTTATTTTCTTTTGAAATAAAAGTAAAAAACGGCTTTGGATCAAGCAATACTATAAATGCCTAATTTTATGTTTAAAAAAATCCGGAAAAGCATGATTCAAAAAGTAAATAATATTCTAATACAGATTACAAAATACACTATTTCGTAATATTTGGGAAAAACCACCAAGGGTTTACTGTTTTAATAGCTATTTTCTTGTTTAATTTACCAATTTAAAATACCACAGTTAATTTTTGTTTCTTATGTGGGTATATTTTTTTATGTAAGACATTTATTTGTGCAATGTTTATCAAATATCAACTAACTCGAGTTACTTAATTTGTTTTTTATATGGGTGAATCTTACGAAATGTCCCCCGATGGTGTTACCCCGTGATATTTAATAAAACCAAATAAGTTTGACCTACACTTTTATTGTGTTTTGATCTTTCATAATTAAGTAGATATTACAGCTCAGGTTCCAGATTTTTAACCGCAATTAATTATTTTTTACAATGTTTTAAAAGTCTAAAACCTATCTTCCGTGACTGTTACTCTTTCTAGGTTAACCTATATGTTTTCAAATATCTGAGGTAGTAAAAGCATACTAAAAATATCAGTTCACTAAGTAAATTAAAGACATCCAAAGTAATCGAATCAAATATAAAATATTATTAAAAATAATATAATAATTTTTATAACCATTTTAATAGCAACGGATGGCGCTTTAATCATTTTAAATAAGCAAAAACCTCTGTTTACGAAATTATAGATGCATGTGATTCCTAAAGGTCAGTTAGAATTTATATGCAGATGAGAGTGTTGCTGCTTTATAATTCAAAAGTTTAAGTTCATTAATTTGCTATTTAAAAACCTATCCACCGTGAAGTGTAATATCTCAGTAAGTAGATTTTTTTTATAAATATTTTATGTATGTACAATTGTATTTTTTTTAAATATTAAGGTGACAAAAGATACAATAACTTATTACAAATATACAAAGGAATGTTTAAAAAAAAACATACGAAATCCCAACCTCCGTGAAGCTCTAATATTCAAAATGAATGATTTCTTAAAATTCTGGCATTAGTGCAGAACCACTTATGTTATTTTATTACTAGACCTGGTGGCTTCCCAAAAATAAAAAATAATTATTTTTACTTGGGGGACATCTCAATATATTCATATTCATTATACATACTACAAGGTAATTTAAAAAAAAAAATTTACTTTGTTTATTGACTAATAGTGGTTTGTTATTTTTTTCCCTCATGCTTTGGTCTTATCTTAAAAGCCTAATAATAATAATTAAATATACATATTTTAATAATTCTCAGAAGTTGCAGTATAAAGATTTCCTTATTTTAATCAATTTTAATTAATGTGGCAATTGCCACAATACCACATGCAATTTAATAAAAAATTAGGTAACCATTTAAGTCAAATACATTATTTTACCATTTACAAAAATTCCTACTTAAATACTATTATTGTTGTAGATAAAGTTTAAGAAATAAGACATAGCATTCCCAAACGCGGTAAAATATAAAATGAAATAAAATTGCAAATAATCAAATAGTCATGCAATATATTATAATTTTGGTATACCTATAATTAATATTATTTTTAATATTATTTTCATAATATGTTTATAAAACAAGAAATGGAATTTATTTCATAAATATTTAAAATATAAAAAAAACATTTAAGGAAATAAAATCTAATTATTTATATTAAAATTTAAGATCTATTTTGAAATATCCTGTACACATGGATGATAACATTAATAATTATTATTTCTGCTATAAGTGTAATAAATATTTTTGCCTTTAAACCCTTAAATCCATTTATCA
Organism: Brassicogethes aeneus; assembly: GCA_921294245.1. NCBI lineage: Eukaryota > Metazoa > Arthropoda > Insecta > Coleoptera > Nitidulidae > Brassicogethes > Brassicogethes aeneus. Next base: position 514,524 of record OV121136.1, read on the forward strand.
AGGATTAATTAAAATATACCTATCATTAAAACAGATAAGATATGGTGAATAAAAATAAATAAATAAACTTACATCTGTTTAAGTAAACTTCAACATTTTTCATTTTCTTAATAGAAGGATGGTCACAATCTGTATACAAAGCTTGCACTGTATCCAGCAGTGAATCAATGTTTCCTCTACCTCTTGGATCTTGAATTTGCTCCTCCAGAAGACGAAGTCTCCTCTTCCGATCCTCATCATTTATGATATCCATAATTGATTGATTTATTTGCTAAAGTACTCTTTTTACTATGATATAGGTATATAATATAATTTCCTAGTCCTGAAAGCAAAATAACTATGATTAAATATAGTTTTTTTGGCCATATTTGCTAAAGAAACAAAATGTTTAAAGTAAATGGTGTTTTGAAAACAATTGCCACCTTGTTAAAGAAAATAATCATATCAATTAGGCACTATAATAAATTATGTTAATTGTTACATTTTAATATCATTGCGTTTATCTTTTCAGACAAATTGAAATTAAAAATTATCAGTGGAATACAACAGAGTTTAACACCCTATTTTTTAAAGAAATTATAATAATTGATTGTTCCTTTATTGACTATTACCACCTGTTAGTTATCTAACACCCTGTATATGCCCTATTTTAACCTCATGTTAAATTACATTTGAACATAAACCATTCAAAAGATTAGTAAACTATCGCAATTTATATAACTTTATTAAATAAATATTGTGATTTTGTGTAAATTTGAAGGTTCATAGAGCCGTCATCAGTATCAGAACAAAACTTATCGTTTCTTTGTATGAACTAGCAAAACAATATAATTACCTTAACATTACAAAAGCATGGAAGACGATTTTTTTCCTCTTTAAATTCATATGAATCACTAGGAACTACTCCACAAATAAGGAATATTCACCATACCACCGAAAAAAATCATATTTACTTAAGTTCAGCAGCCATTTTCATTAATCATCAACACTTTTCTACAACACTCGAATCTTTCGAAAATGTCCAAAAAGAAAACTTTCTTGCTGTCAAAAATGACAATCCATTGTTAGTAGAACTTTTAACCCATAGATGGCGCTAATTACGAGTGACATCTATTTTGTAAAATTACAAGTTTAAATGATAAAGTAGACTCCTATTTTTCTATTTGTTATAACCTCACAAATAAGAACGTTGTTTGACAGCCTCCAATGTAGTTTTTTAAAATACTTGTTTTCTGTTTTGTTGTGGAATTCTTAACAAAAACTTGTGCTAATTAATATGTTATGTGTTAAACGAAGTAATTGGACTTCTAATAAAGTGCCTAGGTGTGATAGTTATTTTAAGATACATGTTTTTATTTACTCACGTGGATGCTGTGCAACCTCAACCCAAAATAAAGTATTTATTAATTAATTAATGTGAATATGGATTCTAAATATAATATAGCGCATAGTAGCAAATCAACGGTAACAAAGTTCCAGATTAAATCAAAACCTATCCCCATTTTATTTAGTGGTAAAAATGGGCCGCCGTCGCCTAAAAAGGTTAAATTAAACGGAGATGACAAGAAAAAAATTACTTTTTCATCCAAGATTCTACAACCGAAGATAAGTATTCAAGAACAAAGAAGAAAACTGCCTGTGTTTCAACAGAGAAACAAACTTTTGGACATAATTAAACGACATAAAACCTTAATTATATTAGGAGAGACTGGAAGTGGGAAAACAACGCAAATACCTCAATACATTTACTCTGCAAGACTGCAAGAAAATGGGAAAATTGGCATCACACAGCCTCGCAGAGTTGCGGCAATTAGTGTAGCAATGAGAGTGGCTCAGGAACATGGAAATGGGGTATACATTTTAATTTTACAATTAGGATAAAATTTATATACACTTATAGCTAAAACAGAATTATTGTTTTTATAATTTTAAGAAACTGAAAAAGTAAGGTTATCTTATCATTGAAACCTGCTATTATAGTAGTTTCTAGTATTTGTAAGGCCATTTTAGCATTTATTAGATAAAAGTTTAAAGATTAAAGTTTAGCACTTAAATTATGTTTTAACAGAAATTTATTAAGTTAAATTTTTTTAAACTGAAAGCAATGGATAGTCAACAAAATATTTTAAATATAAAATGCGACAGTAAAAATTTATGTTTAAAAATATTAATTTTTAAAAGTTTTGGTTATAATATTTTATTCTACAAAATTATTGTTTAAATTTTTAAAGAGTCATTTAAATGATAGTTGATAAATTTTTAATACAAAAATTCTCACATTACATTTAAATGTAAGTTTTAAATTTTAAAGTAGTAATTTTTGGATTAAAAATTTAACGACAATCATTTAAATGACTCTTTACAAATTTAAACCAAATTTTTTTATTTTTAACAATTTTAAAGTGATATATTTTTAAGACAAATTTTATAACTTTACATTTAAATGTAAGTCGATAATTTTTAAATTACAAAGTGTAAATGTAGCTTTAGTAGAAGGCACAAGAGTCTGGGATCGGAGCCACGATGCAGCCAGTTTGATCCGCAGTGTTGCCAAATCGTGCTTGCTCCATAAATATTTGACGCGTTTTAGAAATTATCGTATTGAAATGTTTCTTTATTAAATAAATTTAATTGTAGAATAAGAACATTTTTAGTACCTATTGTAATAAGTTATTTTGACAATTAAAAAATTTTTTTCTAATTTTTAAGAGAATTTTTTTTTAAATGTAAAATTGTCGAATTAACTTACAAGTACAGTAGGCACTAAAATGTTGTTTTTCTAATATTAAATTTATGTAATAAATACCATAATTTGTAAAACGCCTAAAATATTTATGGAGCAAGCACGATTTGGCAACACTGCGGATCACACTGGCTGCATTGTGGCTCCGATCCCAGACTCTCGTGCCTTCTACTAAAGCTACGGTTACACTTTGTAATTTGAAAATTATCGACTTACATTTAAATGTAAAGTTATAAATTTTGTCTTAAAAATGTATCAATTTAAAATTGTTAAAAATAAAAGTTATTGGTTTAAATTTTTAAAGAGTCATTTAAATGATAGTTGATAAAATTTTAATGCAAAAATTACCACTTTAAAATTTAAAACTAACATTTAAATTTAATGTTCAAATTTTTTTTTTTAAATTTATCGACTATCATTTAAATGACTTTACAAATTCAAACCAATAATTTTGAAAAATAAGTTATTAAAATTCCATTTTTTAAAAATCAATATTTTTAAACTTAAACTTTTACAGTTGCATTTTATATTTAAAATATTGTTTGGTTTTCAATAGTTTTGAGTTTATAAAAATTTATCTTTTTAAACTGTTTTGGTAGAAAATCTTTTATATGTGTTTTTATTTTAAATGGATTGATACTATTGTTAAATACAAAAAAATTTAACTTTACCAAATTAATCTCAATAATTTTATAAAATATTTATTTAAGTTTACTAAATGCCACCCAAATAAATTATACTTGGGAAATTATTTTTATTAAAAAATAATAGTTGGAAATTTTTGCAAAAATAATATTGTTTAATACAGAAGTGAACTGTTAGTTAGTAAATTTTGCCTTTCAATACTTGATAGTTGAAAAGATTTTAAATTTATAAATGTAAACCTAAAATTTTAAACCAATAAAATTTTAAATTAAGAAATTATTTAATAAATTTATGTTAAAACGGATGGCACGCCGTTATTTGACTGAATTTCTATGGTTCAGTCAAACAAATTTCTTAAAACTGAGGTCTGTAATAAAAGTATTATAATAAAAAAAATTACTATAATTAATATATTGAGATGTCCCCCAAGTGAAAATAATTATTTTTTATTTTTGGTTGTTTCACTGTAAGTCTAGAATGGGGTTTTTGGGAAGCCACCAGGTCTAGTAATAACATAACATAAGTGGTTCTGCACTAATGCAAGAATTTTAAGAAATCATACATTTTGAATATTAGAGCTTCACTGAAGATAGCTTCACGGAGGTTAGGATTTCGTATTTCGGTTTTTTTTAAACATCCCTTTGTATATTTGAAATAAGTTATTGTGTATCTTTTGACAAATTAATATTTTTAAAAAATACAATTGTACATACATAAAATATTTATTAAAAAAATCAACTTACTGAGATATGACACTTCACGGTGGATAGGTTTTTAAATAGCAAATTAATGAACTTAAACTTTTGAATTATAAAACAGCAACACTCATCTGCATATAAATTCTAACTGACCTTCAGGAATCACATGCATCTATAATGTCGTAAACAGAGGTTTTTGCTTATTTAAAATGATTAAAGCGCCATTCGTTGCATAAAATTTAAAGCAAAAACAGACTCACGGAGGATAGAAACAATGTTTGTAACACCTACATAAATGGTTATAAAAATTATTTCTTTTAATTTTTTATAATATTTTATATTTGATTCGATTGCTTTGGATGTGTTTAATTTACTTAGTGAACTGATATTTTTAGTATGCTTTTACTACCTCAGATATTTGAAAACATATAGGTTAACCTAGAAAGAGTAACAGTCACGGAGGATAGGTTTTAGACTTTTAAAACATTGTAAAAAATAATTAATTGCGGTAAAAAATCTGGAACCTGAGCTGTAATATTTACTTGATTATAAAAGATCAAAACACAATAAAAGTGTAGGTGAAACTCATTTAGTTTTATTAAATATCACGGGGTAACACAATCGGGGGACATTTCGTGAGATTCACCCAAATAACAAGCTCTAAATTGGTTGGTTTGTTGGTTAGTTGGTTGGTTTTACTTTTATTTATTTACTAGCATTCATTATTTATATTTTGCAAGAATTTAATACTAAAAATAGAGCTAAATACCAATGCATATAATATTTATAGATGGAGGTGGGAGACTTGGTGGGTTATACAGTGAGATTTGAAGATGTTACTTCATCAAAAACTAAAATCAAATATTTGACTGATGGTATGATGTTAAGAGAAGCAATGTTTGATAAACTGTTAATGGAGTACACTGTGATCATATTGGATGAAGCCCATGAAAGAACTATACACACTGATGTGTTATTTGGAATTGTTAAAAGGGCCCAAAAAATTCGAATAGAAAAGAAAGTTACCCCATTAAAGGTAATAAAATAATATATTTAAGTACTTAGTTGTAATAAAAATTTGTAACATTAATTTAAAATTTGAATTTTCACACTAGTTCTCTAAAAATATACGCTAAAGAAGTATCGCTAGTAGCGCCACCACTCGGCTGTTATCATCGTAACAAAAGTACAACTTTTGATAATCAGCTGTCGAATATCGAAAAAAAAAAACCGTGGCACGATTTGTTGTGTTGTTGGGTGTATTTCGAGAGGAAATCCTGGGTTGAGTTTTTATCGGTTTTCCAATAAACAGTGTTAATCCGAATAAAGAAATAAATTTCATACAGTCTCTGTAAATATAAATTGTACCTATTAGATACAATAAATACACATTTTAGTAATGATTAACGTGAAAAGTGTAAACATTTCAATTCAGTAATAATCGTCAAACAAATAAGTCGTCTAAATTTAATCAGCATTTATCATTATTAAAAGCGTTAATTAAGAATTTTTTTTAATTATGTATTATATATAATATTATGTTGCCATGAATTCATGGTACATTTTGTTGATTAAAATGCAGTTGTCGGCGTTTTTTAGAGAACTCAAATATAAAAATGGTTGATTTTAAGGTTATGTTTGTGTAAAAATTATTGTTTACTAATTTCTTAAAAATGTCCAAACTAAAATATAAATTATATTAGGTAAAGTTATCATTAGTTAATTCTGCACCAACAAATGTACTTACCGAATTGAATCCTTTGGCAAAACATGAAAATGCAACGATTTAGTTCTTGAATTTTATTTACAATTAAAAACACAATAATTCACCATGATCCCTTAGATAAAATGCACACACTAACGTAACTTTATAAGCATTTAAGCGTTGAGTTTCTTAATCAATGATATAAAGAATAATCAATCGAAATCGATTATTAAAAAAGTTTTATTTTTTTCCTCGCAACGTAAAACACAAATAATGTGCGCGATTTAGCTGTGCAATTGAACAAAATTTGTTGAGTAAGACTTTTGCCTTCCTCTCTTTTGTAAAAAAAATACCTATTTATTTAAAAATTATGTACAGTTCGTATGCTTTAAATTTATTGTTGACAATACTTAAATTCACGCAATGCTTTTGAAGTCCACCAGATGGCGCGCGCGTTGCGAAAACCCGATACTTCTTTAGCGCATATACCCATATAAGTAAAATTTATTGCCACAAATTTTAAATATTTTGTATCATTTGTTTCAATCCCAAAGGACTAAGAAAAACATGACACTGGCATAAATTACCCAATTTACTTGTCAAAGTTGTTTTTGGGCTTATTATGGTCTTTTTTAGATAATAATAATGTCAGCTACAATGGATGTGGACCATTTTTCCAAATACTTTAACGACTGCCAAGCTGTTTATTTAGAAGGACGAACCTACCCTGTAAATATTTTTTATACACTCAAACCCCATGACGATTATCAATTAGCCTGTGTAAATGCATTTTTTAAAATACACAAAGAAGCACCACCTGAGTAAGCCAAATATCCCTAAAAATGATTTTATATTATTTATATTTTTAATTTTAGTCATGATGTTCTAATATTTTTAACTGGTCAAGAAGAAATTGAATCCGTAGCCCATCAAATAAGAACCTTGGCTAAAGAACCTGACGTTGAAGGTCCTATGGTCAGGGTGTTTTCTTTATATGCAGCTCAACCTAGTAACCAACAAATGGCAGTGTTTCAAACCACACCCACGAATACTAGGAAAGTCATTATTAGTACCAACATTGCAGAAACTAGTGTCACTATAGCAGGGATCAAGTATGTTATAGATGGAGGCATGGTAAAAGCAAGGTAAGCATTTTTATGATCCAGTGTTACAGTCTCTGTAAATATAAATTGTACCTATTAGATACAATAAATACACATTTTAGTAATGATTAACGTGAAAAGTGTAAACATTTCAATTCAGTAATAATCGTCAAACAAATAAGTCGTCTAAATTTAAACAGCATTAGCATTATTAAAAGCGTTGAATTTCAAAGTCTCCACTTATAATATTATGTTGCCATAAATTCGTAGGTATATTTTGTTGTTTAAAATGCAGTTGTCAGCGTTTTTTAGAGAATTCTCTAGTTAATTAACTTAAATATAAAAATGGTCGATTTTAAGGTTATGTTTGTGCAAAAATTATTTTTTACTAACTTCTTACAAATGTCCAAACTTAAATATAAATTATATTAGGTAAAGTTATCAATAGTTAATTTTGCACCAATAAATGTACTTACCGAATTGGATCCTTTGGCAAAACATGAAAATGCAACGATTTAGTTCTTGAAATTTATTTACAATTAAAAACACAATAATTTACCACGATTCTTTAGATAAAATACACATATTATATAAGCATTTAAGCGTTGAGTTTCTTATTCAATGATATAAGGAATAATCAATCAAAATCGAGTACTAAAAAAGTTTTTTAATTTTTTCCTTGCAACGTAAAACACGAATAACGTGCACGATTTAGCTGTGCAATTGAACAAAATTTGTCGAGTAAGACTTCTGCCTTCCTCTCTTTTGTGAAAAAACTACCTTTTTATTTAAAAATGATTTATAATCTGTGCTTTAAATGTATTGTTGACAATTCTTAAATTCTCGCAATGCATTCGAAGTCCACCAGATGGCGCGTGCGTTGCGATTTACCACATACTTCTACACATATACAAATCATTTCTAACTGAGACTGTTTCCATTTCATGGGGGTAAAGTAGGGGAAATTTTCTCACATGGTAGCGGGCATTGAGGCGCATTTAAGAAGTATAATAAATACTTTTTAATAAATTATATATAAATTGTATGAAAAAAAAGCATTTAACAATAATAAACTCATAAAATGATGATATTTTAGATTTTATAATGGCATATTTATAAATGCAAAAATTTGGCAACATCGTATTTTGATTACGATTATCGTATCATAGCACATACTGAGTATTTGTATCATAGCCAAAAAGTTTTTCTGATAGACATATAAATATGGGCCATTCCACGCGTAACGGATAGGATAGTTGCCGTGTTTTTATTTACAAAATAATATTGTTCTATTATATTACCAATGTCAAATTTTTATAAATAGTTCTAAACTAAAGCTGTTTAACAAGGTTTTTATTTGGCAAAATTAGGTATCGTGGTTGACTGTTTAATTCCTTAAAAACTAATAATTTAAAGCGTAACGGTCGGGACTTTGCAATAGTCCCGGTATGAATATATTTTACGCACACCAAAACAACAGATTTTCCCTCAGAAACGGGAAAAAGTCATCTATACAAAATATAGGCAATAAGTGTGGAAGTATGTGCGATTTACGTAGTAAAAGAACTATTTAAAAGTGAAAACTATTTTTTTATTAGTAAAAAATGCTGGTACTGATTCAAATAGTAGAATTTTGACTATTTAATTTTAAGAGAGTAGGTAAGAAAAATATTTTTTTGGCTTCCAGGACTTTTCATCCTTCAACCGGACTGGAACTGCTGAAAATCCAAAGGATATCGCAAGAGCAGTCCTGGCAAAGAGCGGGAAGAGCCGGCAGAGACTCGGAGGGATCGTGTTACAGAATATACACGAGATCGCAATTCGAAGCGATGCAAAAGTCGACGGTTCCCGAGATACAGCGCGCGAACCTGAACTCGGTCGCCATCCAGCTGCTGGCCATGGGCGTGCACGCCTTGACCTTCGATTTCATGGACAAACCGCCGAAAGAGGCGGTGGTGGCAGCCTTCGAGCAATTAAAAATGCTCGGCGCGGTGGAGTCGCTGAACGCGGCGCACCTCACGCCGCTGGGCACGAAGATGTCGAAGTTCCCGCTGGACCCGCGCTTCAGCAAGGTGCTGCTCAGCGCGCACCAGTTTTCATGCGTAGAAGAGTCGCTCACGGTGATCGCTCTTCTAAGTGCCGAATCTATTCTCATCAGTCCGCCGAACAAGCGGGAGCTCGCGCAGAAAGTAAGGCAAAAATTCACCTCCGGTTACGGCGACCACATAACTCTGTTAAATATATACAGGGAGTTTAACAGTATCGGGCAGAATAGCAGGAGGAATTGGTGCCACGAGCACTACATTAATTTGAGGAATATTTTGCACGCTAGGGAGATTAGGAATCAGCTGGAGGAAATCTGTAGGAGCTCCGACATACCCAACTCTTCCTGCGGAAGTAACATGGATCAATTGAGGAAAGCTCTTATCACGGGGCTATTTATGAATGTGGCAGAGCTGCACAGGGACAGGCAGTATATTACAGTAAGTATTTTTTACTAAATTTTAAAAAATTTCAAATGAAATTTTCAATCCGAAAGTTTCGCAATTTACTGAAAATTTCGCATAAATTTCACATGCGGCCTCCCCTGGGACCTTTAATAATAATTTACAACAGATTCCGAATCGACCAATAAGAACGAGTTATCAAGCGTCTGGGCGTGTTTGTTTAGTTCGGCTTTGATTTGAATACACTATAAGTAATTATTGTTACTCATATGCATAAATTAATTTAAATAATTTAATTCAGTTACCAATTTAATTTGTAAATTAAATCAGACTTTAAAATTTTTTTTAAAGTCATGATTAATTTAAACTTTTACTTTTGCTATAATTTCATCGGAAAACGGATAAAAATGCCTTTGGCTCATAAAATTTTGATGAAGTTTTTATAAGTAATTATTGTTACTCATATGCATAAATTAATTTAAATAATTTAATTCAGTTACCAATTTAATTTGTAAATTAAATCAGACTTTAAAATTTTTTTTAAAGTCATGATTAATTTAAACTTTTACTTTTGCTATAATTGCATCGGAAAACGGATAAAAATGCCTTTGGCTCATAAAATTTTGATGAAGTTTCTTCAATTTTCGTAAAATTTCAGAAAAATATTTAAAAAATAATAAATATATATAAATATAAAACAATGAAAGTGACACAATCTCATTAGCTTACCAAAAAGTGCTATATCTCTTTTAGTTTTAGTAATTTTAAAAATATTTTAAAAGGAAATCTCAAGAAATTTGTGGTAAACATAGGTATTTATATTATTGGTGCAGGGGCCCACAGAGAGGCAATTTGCCATGGTCCCCGAGTGGGCTAATTTCAATATTAATATACCTATAACACTTAAAGTGATTGAAATTTATTGAAAGTTTCAATAAATTTCATGAAATTTAGGAAATTTTAATAAATTTCATAAATGTCATGAAAATTTCAAGTGAAATTTCAAGTACAAGCAAAAAGTGAAATTTTCCCAACCCTACTTCTAACAGTAAATCATTAATTAAGGTGTAAAATCATTATTTGTTTTGCATTTAACTAAAAAAATTTCTTATAAAAAAAATAGTTCTCTTTAAAACAAATTAAAATAAATATGTACATCAATTCTCTTAAAACAAAACTAAAAATCAAACTTCTTAAAATGTAAAAATAATAAATTAGCTTATTTTCAAACGTTTGTTATTGTTCTAATTGACGGAATAGAACGTTCCCGATATTTAACTATGAATAGGTCTCTTGTTTGACTTAATTTTTTCTTCTGTTAAATATAAATAATTTGTTTTTATTTTTAGTTGGATAAAAAACAAACCGTTTTTATCCATCCCAGTTCCTCATTGCATGGACAACAACCGGGTCTAATTTTGTTTACCGAAGTAGTTCAAACGAGTAAGTGTTACTTACGTGGTTTGACGACAATAGAAAGTGAATGGTTGCAAGATATAGCGCCGGAGTATATCAGAACACATAATATAAAATGTACAAAAGAAAGTTGATGGTATTGTACAACTCACCTTTATTTAAATATTCAACTTGGATACAAAGATATATTACATTTATTATATTCCACATTGTAATTGTAAGATTTCAAATATACACACGTAAGAATTTAAAATTCGTATCTTTATTAAAAAAAAAAATTAGTATGCTTCAATTTTTTAAAATTGTTTTTAGCAAAATATTTTATTTTTTAAGGTAAGTTCGTTTTATAAAATTTCGTAACAAAATTGTTTTTATTTGATTGTATAAATTTGTTAACAGAAACTTATTTAAGTGCCAACAAATGTAATTTTACCTATACAAATTATATTTTGTTTACAAGTATGTGTATTATTCAAAAATTTGTCTATTCCCAGCTTTCCTATTTTATTCCAGGAATATTCTTCCCCAAGCAACAATTTAAGTATTTTTTACGTATTTGGGACTATTGAAGAAACTTACAAGTGTTTTGCGACAGTCGCCGGTCTATTTATATTACCAAGTTACGACTAAAGTGGGGAACAATTATTGAGTTCCAAAAAGGTAACAAATATGTCACTAGCTATAAACCCTGCTACTATTTGGAACGTAGCTGCTACGTTACTAAAACGTTTCAATACCGTTGCTAGAGCGTTATAATTACTTTTATTTATTTGTTTTTAGTTATATATTAACTGTCTTTGTCAAACTTATATTAGATTATACTATCCCTCCTTTTTTAAATGGGACCACTACGGACTTGGCTTTTCAATGTCGTCGTTTATTAAATATTTACTGGCAGTTTATAACTTCCAGAATAACAATATAATGTTTAATTAGGCAGGTAAATTTATAAACCTTTTAAATTTTACTGTTGAACTTATGAATTTAGTTTTTGTAAAATAAATGCGCTTCATCAATATTTAAGTATAAACAAATTATTTATTTAATAATGTTTATAAATAAAAAAATCTTAATATTTATTAATAATTTTTTATTTAATTATTAATATCGTCTATTACCAACAAAATTACTATTTATTAAAAAGTAAACAACCATTTACAAACAATTAATAGTATATTATGTATCAAGTTTGATAAACGCCATTTTATACACGAATTTAATGAGTGTATAGAAAAGTTTAGAAACGAGGTGCATACTATACTTTTTCTACGACAAATACTTATTATTATCTTAAAATGATTTAAATCAAAAATTTGTATAGAGCGCCATCTATGAAACAACAGGGGAAACTGTCAAATGTCACATTTTTACATTTTATAAACACAATTATAAAGGTTACAAATCGAAATGTATCTTGAAAATTGACATTTTTTCACAGTGAAAGTAAAGGAAATGTTTTATGATGACTTTACAGTGGAGTCCGTACCCGAATTTAAGTTATAGTTTACTGCCGGCGAAATTAAAAGGTCAGTACAATGTTCATATAAACTTTTCAAATATTGGGGTTAAGAAACTATTTAATATTTTTGTATTGAGATAATAAAATAATTTTTACATTTAGTATTATTTTACAAGAAAGGCACTTTATTTTAACGATTGTATGACATTTGACAACTGTCAACTAACTTAAAACTAACTAACTAACTGAATTCAGCCCGTGACTAAAGCGACATAAAGCCACAACTTGTCAATGTGTATTTAAAAGGTCACTTAAGTCACTAATTAGTGTCATGGAAACATACGATGTACGATAAAGGGCGTTTTAAAGGTGGGAGTAAAAAAAATAATTTATTATTTACATTACCACGTGGTACTGTACAGTAAAAAATGGCTGATAAGCATTTTCCTTTGAAGTAGTTTTCGCTACATTAAAGTTTCTTTCCACCTTAATTTACTTTACGGTAGTTTTGATTGGTACCATTAATGTTCCAAATACTAAAATAATAGCTTTTAAGTTATTAACTTTGTAGTTTTTAACTCATGTTCCAGTTTCGAGATTTTAACTTGCAAGGGGACTACAAAGTAAAAATAGTTATAATGTAATCTTCAGGCAGCAACCGAAAGTAACTGCTACAAATTAAATTTACTTTAAAGTTTTTTTTACTTATAACACCCTTTTTAAAGTTGCAAAATCTTAAGACTTAAAAATTCTTGGGGGCAACCAAGTTTTACTTAAATGTTTTTTACTTTATAGTATCCATTTAAGAAAAGGATGAACTTTCTGTTACAAAATATTGCTATTTAAAAGTTAGAATTACTTTTAAGTAAAAATTAAAGTAGCCGAAGATACACTCCCATTAAAAAGTTTGAGAACTGCTGCCCTGGACGTATGTCTGTGCTGAGTTCTTTGATCTGTGTGTTTTGTGCGTAGGTCGTAGATTATAGCCCAGAACATAAAGATATCTTCATCTGTCAAGTTCAAAAACGTTTCGAAAATTTTTATTTTCATCCTTCAAAATTGACAAGTGTTGCTGAATTTGAAAGTAAGTTATTTAAAACTCTACAATATTATTAAATCCCGATTTAATCCTTCAAATTAAATTGGTGGCAAATTATTTCGCAAAATTTCATCACCTAACCTTATTTCTAGAAGTTTCCGGGTCGTAAACAAATACGATAATGGCTCTAATGCTAGCAAGCAGACTTTGCAGGGCCCCTGTACTAAACAATGTCGCTGTAAAGAGCTTACCAAATTATGCAGCCAAACGAGTTTTTTCTGAAGAAGGCAAAGATGCCCTCGGTAGGGCAATCAGAAGAAGTCCCACTATTAAGGAAAGAGCCATGGCTCCTGCAGGAGACACAGGTACTATTTAACTAACTAATCTTTTAAAATAACTGACCATCACGAAATTTTATATTGGATACATAACCTTAATTTATTAATTATAAAATAATAATAATTAACGACTTTTATTGATCAAAAAAAAATAACCAACTGGACATCAACATAAAATATATTTTGTGATCTATGTACTATAACATAGTACAATACAAGTTTATGGGACAAGTAACCACTATAATGGGGTAAAAGTACTTGACCCTTTCATTTTTAATTTAGAATTTATCATCTTTTTCAGAATTCATAATGTTTTTGCATTTGTAACTTGTGAATTGTAGGTATCTCCTAAAATTCAAAAATTATTTTTTACACCAGAGTCATTCCATATGAAAACGCCGAAACTCGTTGCTCGACCATGTTGGATTTTGCTCAAATTTTTTAGAAATATTTATTAGGGTCCCAAATGACAAAATCCACCCTTATTTATTTTTTCGCATGTGTCAAATCCGGCCTATTCGAATAAAAATCTTAAAAACGTCATTTTAATGCTTTAATAATTTAAGCTGTAATTTTTTTCTATTAAAGATATTTTAAATTTTCTGATGTCATTTTAAAGCTAAAAAATAGTAGGTAGTTTTTATAAAAAATAAATAAATTCACTTAATCAATATTTCTAAATTATTACACGGTGCTGAAAAACGTGTATTTTACTAATTTTTCGTGTTTTTTAAATGCGTCCCATGTCTCGGCTGTTTAATATGAACAGCTAATTTTTTTCATATATAAATACATAGCAAAGACAAAATAAAACTTACAATTGACCCGTTTGGCATACGGATTCCAAAAAAAAAATTGCTTAAAATTTTAAAATTCTAGAAAATCGCATTATTTAGGCCATTATATAAGGATGTTGACTTCCAAATAGAATTATGAAATTTACAGGATAATTTGCTCTCACCTTAATGTTCAAATGCCTGGTAGTTTGGTTTTGTTATTTTCATCTTTGATGGTTATACAGTAGCTTTAAAAGGAGACAAATATTAAAATAATAAAAAGTCGCATTATTTAATCCATTATATGTATAAGTATGTTGACTTTAATATAGAAATATGACATTAACAGGATATTTATTCCTTATCTTGAAAATAAAATGCCTCTTTGACTTGTTTTGATATTTTCATCCATTTTGCTTTTACATGGGCTTTAAAAAAGGCTAACACATGAAAAATTAAAAAACGCTTCATTTTATCCTTTGTTAACTTCTAGATAGAAATATAAAACTTACAGGAAATTTAGTCCTTATCACAAAGTTTAAAAGCTTGTGTAGCTCATTTTGCTTTTTTTTGTAATTGTACAGATGCTTTAAAAACAGCAAAAATATAATAAAATTTAAAAAAATCGCATATGTTAAGTACCTACATAAATATGCATATGCATGCATAAGCCAAACAGGCATCATACACATTCTTCAAATAGAAAATTAAACAATAATCGTTTTTTAAATTTCAATATGTTTGCTCCTTTTAAAGCCCATATAAAAGCAAAATGGATGAAAATATCAAAATATGTTAAATATGCATTTAAACTTTAAGGTAAGGGCTAAATATCCTGTTCTGTATTTAAGTCATAAAATGGATGAAATAATGCGACTTTTTATTATTTCAATATTTGTCTCCTTTTAAAGCTACTGTATAACCTTCAAAGATGAAAATAACAAAACCAAACTACCAGGCATTTGAACATCAAGGTAGGGACTAATTATCCTGTACATTTCATAATTCTATTTGGAAGTCAACATCCTCATATAATGGCCTAAATAATGCGATTTTCTAGCATTTTAAAATTTTAAGCAATTTTTTTTTGGAATCCGTATGCCAAACGGGTCAATTGTAAGTTTTATTTTGTCTTTGGTATGAAAAAAATTAGCTGGTCATATTAAACAGCCGAGACATGGGACGCATTTAAAAAACACGAAAATTTAGTAAAATACACGTTTTTTCAGCACCGTGTAATTATTTAGAAATATTGATTGAGTAAATTTATATATTTTTTATAAATACTACTATTTTTTAGCTTTAAAATGACATCTTAAAATTTAAAATATCTTTAAAAAAAAAATTACAGCTTAAATTATTGAAGCATAAAAATGACGCTTTTAAAAAGTTTTAATTCGAATAGGCCGGGTTTGTCACATGCGAAAAATTAAATAAGGGTGGATTTTGTCCTTTGGGACAATGAATATTTCTATAAAATTTGAGCAAAATCCAAGATGGTCGAGCAACGAGTTTCGGAGTTTTCATATGAATTGACTTACCAGTAAGAAATATGTAGGTAACTAAGTTACCATAACTTCACTGAGGGTGGGTGAAATAATCAATTTCCTCATTGTTTATTTTATAACTCCAACCCATTGGCAGAATGCTGCTTTGCCCACAAGCTGAAGTTAGCTTTAAATTAAAATTGCAAAAAAGTGACATTTAAACAAATGTCAAATGTCAGATAAAATATGAAATGAAATATAATTTTTCTACCACCACTATGTAAAATTCACATTTCGTAATGGCATTGTTGCTTAGAAAATGAATCTTTTCATTGGCAAGGCAAAACTCGAATGTAAAGTGACATTTCTGTGTGAAAAGTAACAGAAAAAGAAATTAATTATTTTATTTTGTATTTGAAAATAATAAAAAATAAAAGGGTCGTAGAAAAAACATTTTATTTCACTTGTGAGAAAAGTCATATTTTGTATCAATTTATTATAATCAATTGACAACTTAGTTAACTTCTGGCCTGTGTAAAAAATGATTTTAATCTAAATATCTCAGTGCCACTAAAATTATGTGATAAACACTTCACTGATCACAAAACGATTTTGTTTGAATTTGAATCCAATAAAGATTGTCAAAAAAAAGACATACCTACACATAAAAAATAATTAACTAAGTACCACAAATTAAATAAATGTCTGTCTGACCACTTTAATAATAATAATAATAAATATAAAACAGTTGAAGTAAGTAGCTTTGAAAACCTTGTGAAAATACTAAACAAACTGATACAAGAAAACACAAAAACTAAAGCAAGATCCTTTACTAAATCAATTAAAGAAGGCTGGTATAAAGAAGAAGTAAGAGCAAAGACAAAGGAAAGAGATAAAATGTATAAAAAGAGTAAAAAGTCTCCAAGAAATGAACTGTATGAATTAAAACTTAAAAGATTAAGACAAAAGGTGAAAAAACTTGCTGCCCGCTTGCAGTATATAAATATTAAATATGGTGTTCCACAAGGTTCGGTTATCGGTCCACTACTCTTTTTGGTGTACATCAATGACCTTACCCAGTGCAATATAAATGGCGATATGGTGCTCTTTGCAGATGATATGGGTCTCTTTTATGCTGGTGAAAAGTGAAAAAGAAGTTTTTGAGATGGCTCAAAGAGACTTAATAACTATTAGTGAATGGACTAAAGACACCTAGTGTTTAATAAATCAAAATGTGATAATAATGCTTTAATATTAAATAATACAGTGCTAAAACAAGTACATAGTGCTAAGTATCTAGACAATTCCTTAAATTTTGCATACATTGGCTCCCACTTGATGTACCTTTCTGCGTTTTAAGGCTCTTCAAACTACCCAAAATAAACTTATAAAATTACTTTTTAATAAATCGCCTATAGAACTAACACAACTAAACTATACAACGAATTAAACATTTTAAATATTAATGAATCAATTAAATTGGACCGTGCAAAAATTATTTACAAAATAAAGAATAATTTAATTAATACAGATGTAACACTAACAAAAAACTGTTGTAAGGACAATTATTCCACAAGAAATAATTTACAATATTATGTACCATCTACAATTTCAAATTCTGGAAGAAAAAAAATTACTCAGACTGCCCTCAAATGGTTTAACAATCTCCCAGAACATGTCAAAAACCAAAAAAACTATTTGGCTCAAGAACATTATATATCAATATGAAATAATATGTAAATATCAGGGCTTCCACACATCCTAAAACTAAATCTTGAAAACTCCTAAAATTCTCCTAAAATTGCATTCAATCTCCTAAAACTCCTAAAATCCTAAAAATTAAATTTAAATAAGCCAACCTGACTGCGTTTAATTAAGGTAGTGCTAAAAAATTCTTTTTTAAAAAGCAATTTAAAAATATATATTTTTAGGTTCAATTTTATTAAATTAAATCACAACCAAATTTTTTCTTAAAAAAAAACAAAAAAAAAATTTACAAAATTGTTATTTTTAGCGAAATTTCGTTTTTTTAGTCAAAAATATACCGTGTTATATATCAAACAAAAGGATTTTTAATTTTCTTTTAAATGACAGCTAAAATAGTAAACAATCTAAAGAATGTTTTGCTGTATTTTGCAAACTTCATATTTTGTTATGAGATTTTTAAGTATTAAGATCCACATTACAATTAAATTGGTGAGAAGAATAATAATAATGCTTATTTTGTAATAAAGATTACAGAAAACGTCAGGTACATAGGTAAACAAAGAAAATATACCCCAATAAAGTGTTACAGACATCCAATGGATTTAAAATAATTTACACTAATACTAACAAATAAACTAATTAATAAATACAATTAAATTTTAAATTAAATTAAAGTTAAAATCTAAAAATTCTTGTACAGAATAAAACACAATTTTTATAAGTAATTGTTTCACAGTCTTTAAAAACAGACATCCAATGGATTTAAAATAATTTACACTAATACTAACAAATAAACTAATTAATAAATACAATTAAATTTTAAATTAAATTAAAGTTAAAATCTAAAAATTCTTGTACAGAATAAAACACAATTTTTATAAGTAATTGTTTCACAGTCTTTAAAAACATTTTATTATTTAGAACCTTAATGTCTTTTGGAATAAGAACATGTTACTGTGTACTGCAGTACAAGTCCAAAAATTTAATTTTGACAATTTATTTTTTAAAATCAATTTTAAAGTTTGAAATACATTTTTGTGAGAAGATATAAATTATTTTACATTATATGAATATTATATTCCATAAAATAGTTAAAATGTTCTAACAAAAATGCATTTAAAACTATAAAACTGATTTTTGAAATATTTTATCAAAAATTTTACTTTTGGACTTGTACTATTCTTAATCTTACCGATTCAATTACTGTTAGTTATTAACTAAACGGTTAACATATTTTTTCTTAAAATATAAAAATAACATCATTTGATTTTGGCCTAGTTTTTTTAGCCAAATCATCGACGCATTTTTTTAAATAAAATTAAAAGTATGGTGAAATTTATACTTGTAGATATATATGTACCTCAGATATATACAAAAGTAGTGATTTTACCTCACTTTTTTTATTTAAAAAACTCGTCCAGCGATTTGGCTTCTTATTTTTTAAGTTGTAAAGGATTGTTTTTATTTAGTTGAAGAAATTCATTTCTATAGTTTATTTCTCCTAAAATTTTACAAAAAACCTCCTAAATTCCTAAATAAAATTTGTAATTTAGCCGTGGGAGCCCTGAAATATAAAAGTAAAATTGTGATACTACTGTGATATTTTGAATTGTAACTCTTAATTATAAATATTTAATATTACCTATGTATTACCTATACTTATTCTTTTAAGGTTTAATAAATAAATTTAAAAAAAATCTCCATTTCTAAACCGTTTTAAGGTGACAATTATACCAAAAAAGTACTTTTTTTTCTTCCTTATAGACGTTTGGTTTTTTTTGTTTAGCTTTTAATATTGGAAGAAGTGCCTTAGCTGGAGGGTCTGTCTTGGGTATTGGAGCCCTTTGTTATTATGGTGTAGGTTTGGGTAAAGATGTTGGAGCTCTTGAAAAACATCAGTAAGTTTATATTTCTAGTGTAAAATACCTCTTTTTATCATTTCTATTCGTAGTTTGTGGCCACAATATGTAAAAGATCGTATTAAGACAACCTATTTATATTTTGGATCATCTTTGGTTGTTACTGCAGCTAGTGCTGTAGCAGCTGCTTCTTCCCCAGCTATTATGAATTTGGTTATGAGAAATGGATTTATGGTAAGTTTTTTATCTCTAGCGTGTATTCTAGGATTTTTACGTCCATATTTAATGATTAAAGGATTGCTCTTGCCAATAAGGTACTAAACATTCGAAAATATTTTGTGTTTGTTTTATAGCATTTTTTAAAAGATACCTATCGTATTTTGGACGTCTCTTTAAATGTACTTTTTATGTAAAAACTATTAAGAATAAATTTAACGAATGTGTTCACTAAAATTATAGTGAATCTTTAATTTTGACCCTTAAATTAGAACTATCCAATACGCTAAAGAAGTATCGCTAGTAGCGCCACCACTCGGTTGTTATCATCGTAACAAAATTACAAATTTTAATAATCAGCTGTCAAATGCTTATGTTACAAATGAAAAAAAAAACGTGGCTCGATTTGTTGTGTTGGGTGTATTTCGAGAGGAAATCCTAGGTTGAGTTTTTACCGGTTTTCCAATAAACAGTGTTAATCTGAATGAAGAAATAAATTGCATACAGTCTCTGTAAATATAAATTGTACATATTAGATACAATAAATACACATTTTATTAGTGATTAACGTGAAAAGTGTAAACATGTAGTTAATTCTGCACCAACAAATGTACTATGCTCCACACCTCAAAGTACCACCACGTGACCACGTACGGAACGCAATCTTTTAAAAATTTGACATTTAAGGTTTTTCAGGTTATGTATCTGTCAAAGTATAGTCAACGAAAGAAATAATATTTATAGTGTTACCGCTTATGTTTAAGCGTTAAAAGTTAATAAATCTTTATAGTATCACAATAACAATGGTTGGTTTAAGAATTTAGGAATATAAATACTGCATTTAATGAAATTCCAAATTGTAAGGTGCAATATAAGTGATATTTTTGTGCATTGGGTCTTCATTTCTCCATAAAATAGTTTTAACTAAACAGCATTTATTAAAAAAAATCTAACTTCTCTATTAATATTAAATGAAATAAGAATATCTGTATCAAAGGTAGGTTAATGTATTAGAACAACAAATATCATCTAATTTTGTATTTTAAGGTTAGAAAAATCTATTTTGACCAAAATAAATAAGTGGATTACTTGAAAGAGTGTGTTAATATGGTCATAAATAAATATAGGTATACTAAATAATTGTTGAATATAGTTCAAATTAAATTGAAGCTTTTATACTTTTAAGGACAAAACTTGTGCATACCTCTCAGCATACTTACTTTAAGTTAGATTATAAGAAAACAAACAATTTTTAGAGAAACTTGCAATGTGAAAATATTTAATACATGACATGTGATTTATTAAAATTTTTAAAGTTATAATGATTTTTTTGATGTAGATCAAATTCATTTAAAGCTTTTTAACTATTTGTATTTACAAAACTTTATGTAGGTACACTTTAAGCTGGATAAGAAAAACTACCACATTTTTAAATACCATATTATACAGTCTTTTAAATAATCCTAAATACTTATTTATTTTTGTCAAAATAAATTTTTCTAACCTTAAAATTACAAAATTAGATGATATTTTTGTATAATATATTAACCTATCTTTAATACAGATATTCTTATTCCATAATAGAGAAGCTAGATTTTTTTAAATAAATGCTGTTTAGTTATAATTATTTTATGGAGAAAACCAAATATTTGGACCAAATTCACAAAAATATTACTTATTTGGCACCATACACTTTAGAATTTCATTAAAAGCAGTATTTATATTCTTAAATTCTTAAACCATCCATTGTTATTGTAATGTTATAAAGATTTATACATTTTTAACGACTAAACATAATATTATTTCTTTCGTTGACTATACTTTGACAGATACATAACCTGAAAAGCCTTAAATGCCAAATTTTCAAAAGACTGCGTTCCGTACGTGGTCACGTGGTGGGACTTTGAGGTGTGGAGCATAGTACATACCGAATTGGATCCTTTGGCAAAACATGAAAATGCAATGATTTAGTTCTTGAATTTTATTTACAATTAAAAACGCAATAATTCACCATGATCCCTTAGATAAAATACACACACTAACCTAACTATATAAGCATTTAAGCGTTGAGTTTCCTAATCAATGATATAAAGAATAATCAATCAAAATCGAGTACTAAAAAAGTTTTTTACTTTTTTCCTTGCAACGTAAAACACAAATAGTAAGACTTCTGCCTTCCTCTCTTTTGTGAAAAAACTATCTATTTATTTAAAAATGATGTATAATCTGTGTTTTAAATGTATTGTTGCGAAAACCCGATACTTCTTTAGCGTATACATTAATTTTATTCAATGATAGTCCCTACAAAAAAAAAAAAAATAATTATTTTAGGGTATGGCTATTAGCTTAGCAGCTATAATGGGTACAGGTATGTTAGCCCAAGGTATCGAGTACAAAGAAGGATTTGGAGCTAAACAAATGGCTTGGTTGTTGCATACAGCCACCATGGGAGCCATGGTAGCCCCCTTGTGTTTTCTTGGTGGACCTTTGCTCATTAGAGCAGCTTGGTATACTGCTGGTGTTGTTGGAGGACTAAGCACAATTGCTGTAAGTATAGTATATATTTTTTATTGTTTTTTTAAATTATGGTAATTTTTTGTCTAGTAAAAGAGTCATTCCAAATAAAAACACCAAAGGGGGTGCGCTGCTTGGTTTTTTATTTTGATAAAAAAAATTGAGGATGATCTTTTAGGTATCAAATATGAAAATCCGTTG
Source organism: Brassicogethes aeneus (assembly GCA_921294245.1). Lineage (NCBI taxonomy): Eukaryota > Metazoa > Arthropoda > Insecta > Coleoptera > Nitidulidae > Brassicogethes > Brassicogethes aeneus. Next base: position 536,877 of record OV121136.1, read on the forward strand.
CCGTTTTAATTTTTGGATTCTTTACTTTTAATCGGCACCCTTTAGAAATCTGAAATCGTGTCAATTTCTTACTCTCCTATAGTGGGCCAGAACTTTTTTTCTGTGACAAATATTGAAATGATTTTAATTTTGTTTTATTTACTGTTCAGTAAGTGTGTTTTCGATATAAATTATTATTATCCAATTAGTTAATCTCATAAAAGAATGGTAAACCACTAAAGATTCATGATAATTTGCCAATTTTTGTGATTTTTGTCTGGCTTTTGTGCCTATTCTACTAAATCTAGAAAGTTATTTTTTTTCAGGTATCAAGTACTTATACAATAGAAAACGTAACTATTATTTTTAGTTTCTAGACTATCATTTTCTTTATTAAAAAAATTATTGAAATTTATTATTTGTGCGTATTTCTTTGGTAAATTTTGTATATAACATAATATGTCATATACAAAACTTTTTTAAATCACCAAAGGAATACCACAAATAATAATTATGAAATATTTTTGACAGTTCTGATATATTATGTATATGTATTATTATATATTATATACATTATAATGAAGTATTTAATTGGCTAATTGGTGTTTAAAGAAGAAGAATGTAAAAAATATATTCAAGATCCTTATGGTTTATATCGTAAAGTATAATAAGTGAAATTAATAAAGAGTTAATTTAAACGTACAAAAAATGCGTTAAGCAGTTTTTTGTCGGTTTCTTTCACAATTTAAACCAAGTTAGTCTTGTTCTAATATTTTAATCCCTTTAGTAAGGCACTGAATAGTTAAAAGTTATTTGTATGTATTTTAAATGTTAGTGTTGGAAAAAAATTTACACAATCTGTAAATACTTCTTTAAATTTTAGTTTTTGGGTAACTGGTTAAAATAAAATATGTTATAATAAAGGGGTTTATTTAGAATATTTTTTGGTTTTTGCTTATTTTTAACAATTTAAAACTTCTCAAAACTTAAATATTTTCTATGAAAAAGAGGTACAAAATTATGATATGTTCTTGCATTTTTAATTGCAATTAAATTCATAAATCTCGACACTCCGTCATTTATTACACTTGCAAACTTGCAAACTTTTTGAAATCACAATTTAAATACGCACAAATAATATTTATGAAATATTTTTGACAGTTCTGACATTTCTCTACCAAACATGAATTGATTAAATCAAAGCCATCTAAATTTTAAATTATAAATACAACTAACAATATCGCTTCTTAACTGCATTAAAAAAATTATTATATCTTTTACATGGATAAAAATAACAAAACAAGACTAACTAGACTGAAAAGATGAAGGTGGGGACTACATTTCCTGAAAGTTACAGATTTTTATTTTTTCCTCAACATAATGATTTCTGAGGGCAAAATTAGCTAATTTTGAAAATTATCAAGTTTCAATAATTTTTTTAATAAAGAAAATGATAGTCTAAAATAATAGTTACGTTTTCTATTGTATAAGTACTTAATACCTGAAAAAAAAATATTTTAGATAACTCTAGATTTAGCAGAATAGGCACAGGAGCCAGACAAAAATTACAAAAATTGACAAAGTATTAAAAATCTTTAGTGGTTTACCATTCTTTTATGAGATGAACTAATTAGATAATAATAATTAATATTGAAAACATACTTACTAGGCAGTAAAATAAAATTACAATCATTTCAATAATTGCCACAGAAAAAAAGTGTTAGCCTCTTATAAGAGAGTAAGAAAATGACACGATTTCATGTTTCTAAAGGGTGCCGATTAAAAATAAAGCAACTAAAAATTAAAACGGCAACGGTTTTTCATATATGATACCTAAAAGATCATCCTCAAATTTTTTCATTAGAATAAAGAATCATGCAGCGCAATTTTAAATTCATTTTTGGTGTTTTCATTTTATTTAAAAACATGTTTTTGGTTTAAAGGTTTGCGCCCCCAGTGAGCAATTTTTGTACATGGGTGGCCCCCTAGCAATGGGTCTTGGAGTTGTTTTTGTATCATCCATTGGTACAATGTTCTTTCCAGCCTCAACAGCCTTTGGTGCTGGTTTAGCCTCAGTTTCTATCTATGGAGGACTTTTACTTTTTTCTGGGTTCCTTCTGTATGATACACAAAGAATTATTACACAGGCTGAAAGTTATCCACCTTCACCTGGTATCTATGGAGTTAGACCCTATGACCCAATTAACGCGTAAGAAATATATATACAATATAAAAATAATATACATTTTGCTAAAATGTATGTTTTAGGTCTATTTCAATATATTTGGATACTTTGAACATATTTATTAGAATTGCTACAATTTTAGCTGGTGGTGGACAACAAAGAAAATAAATTTATGATTTATTATGTATAAGACCTTGTAAATAAATTTGTCTTTCATGTTATTACTTTACTCTAATTATTAGGTTACAATTAATTTATTTTATTAAAAGGACTTCTTTATTTATTTTTATCTTTTATTTAGCCACCCAAAATTATTAAAAATTTTTTAAAAAATTTATTAGGTTCCAAAACTTTCTAAATGAAGTTGTGAAGTGTTTTGATCTTTCCATTGGTTCCAGATTTTTAACCGCAATTAATTATTTTTTACAATGTTTTAAAAGTCTAAAACCTATCCTCCGTGACTGATACTCTTTCTAGGTTAACCTATATGTTTTCAAATATCTAAGGTAGTAAAAGCATATTAGAAATATCAGTTTACTAAGTAAATTAAACACATCCAAAGCAATCGAATCAAATATAAAATATTAAAAATTAAAAGAAATAATTTTTATAACCATTTATGTAGGTGTAACAAAAATTGATTCTATCCTCCGTGAATCTGTTTTTGCTTTAAATTTGGCGCTTTAATCATTTTAAATAAGCAAAAACCTCTGTTTTCGACATTATATATATATATATATATATATATATATATATATATATATATGTAAATATATGTGATTCCTAAAGGTCAGAATTTATATGCAGATGAGAGTGTTGCTGTTTTATAATTCAAAAGTTTAAGTTCATTAATTTGCTATTTAAAAACCTATCCACCGTGAAGTGTAATATCTCAGTAAGTAGTTTTTTTATAAATATTTTATGTATGTATAATTGTATTTTTTAAAAATATTAAGGTGTCAAAAGATACAATAACTTATTTTAAATATACAAAGGGATGTTTAAAAAAACATACAAAATCCTAACCTCCGTGAAGCTCTAATATTCAAAATGTATGATTTCTTAATATTCTTGCATTAGTGCAGAACCACTTATTTTATGTTATTACTAGACCTGGTGGCTTAAGGGAGGGAATTCCCAAAAACCAATTCTAGACTAACAGTGAAACAACAAAAAATAAAAAAAAAATATTTTCACTTGGGGGACATCTCATATATTTGTTCTTTAGTAGATTTGACCACCTAGTTAAATATAAATACTGCCTCAACAATTCTTTGGCTTGGCTAGGACACCCGCCCTTTCATTTAAGGCCCTTCTAAGTTGAGAGCATTTTCTAGAGTAAAATTTAAGATTGTATTTAAAAATCCCCTTAATATATTTTACGGTTTACTAGTTGGTAAAATAAAAAATACCTACCATAAGTGTAAATCTAGATATGATCATTTAGAAAAAGACCTAAGTATAGCTAATATCTACAATTGGCAAATTGGTGAAACCTGTCCTTTTTATTCGAAGCCACAGAATTATGTTTTACTTAATATGTAAAAATTTAAAAAATCCAAATTGTCAAAATCTTGGAAGTTGCTATATCTGTCCCTTAAGCTTATGCAGTTTTATCGCAATATTCACAATCATGATACATTTATTTTATTGCATTTTACTGTGTACCATTTTTATTTTACTACCTAATTTATAATTTATTGTGATATTTAATTTAATGTAAATTCTATACGGATTTTAAACTAAGCCAAATAAATAAATTCAAATAAATATAAAGGATATATTTTAGCGATATTATTGATGGACAAAAAATTAATCTATTGCTTATGAACTTTAAAACTTATATAAGTGGGATAAGCGCTTTATTAACGTACGCATGCGAAATTTGGGCAATCGCAAAAGTACGTTAATAAAGCGTTATCACACGTATATTGTACAAATTTTTATCTAGGCCTCTAAATGAAAAAATAAACGGTAATTATTTTTGTCTAAGACTTAATTTAGGGTTAATTTGGCATTTTGACTTTTTTATTTGATTGGTTAAAAGCAGAGAAAAACGCATGCGTTAATGAACTTCTTATCTCACTCAAAATGAGTGGGATAAGAAGTTCTTATCTCACTGGCGTAGATAAAAGTAATTATAACGCTCTAGCAACGATATTGGAACGTTCTAGTAACGAAGCAGCTACGTTCCAAATAGTAGCAGTGACATATTTGCTACCTTTTTGGAACTCAATAATTGTTCCCCACTTTAGTCGTAACTTAAGTTTCTTCAATAGTCCCATATATGTAACAATTACTTAAATTGTTACTTGTAAATTTATCATTAATTTATTTATGAATTTGTAAAAAGATACCTACCTAATTTTAATTAAAATAAGATATTTTTCTATAAATGTAGACAATTGTCACAAAAACTAAAATAAATGACTTAAAGAAAAAGATTATTACTTATTAACCAAAATTTCGTAATAAATCAATTTCATGAATGATTAACAGCCGAGTTTTGGACTTGCCTTATCTTAATTTGATTGTTTTTCTTACAACGTTTCGATTAGTAATTATCTCTTATGGTCTTCAGGTAATAATTATTATTATTGTCTTCAGTTAACTGACGAAATTAAAGATAATTACTAATCGAAACGTAAGAAAAACAATCAAATTAAGGTAATGCAAGTCCAAAATTCACCTGTTAATCATGCCCAGAAAAATTTCTTCAACCATCACATGTGCGGGCCATATGAACCTCAATTGATGACGCAAATGATGCATATATGCTTGCGGATTACAATCACGTTGTGACTGCAATATTCGTCAATTATGAACCTCATAATGTTATCTGGGCAGCAGTTAGACTTAGTTACACTTTGCTTCTGAAGATGCCATCTAGATTTTTTTTAATTTGAAAGTATTATTCTTATAATTTAAAATTCGTTTGGAATGGACTTGTGGAGGGATTGCAATATTAAAACAGAGTAAGTAATGTTTATGTAGTTTATTTAAGCATTTATATTCACAATTATTTAAATTTTTAGTATTATAATAAATAGTTGTCACTTTTTAAATGTTCGAGTAAGTTTAATATGATTCTTTGGATACATGTGCAGTCATAACCAAATTGTATTTAAGTAGTGTTGGGCTAAATAAACACTATGGCACATTCAAGTACATTATGAAATGATAAATGATAATTTTGTAAAGCTATATATTTGATGTTCTATTTAACACTAAGGAAAATATTCATTTTCGTTAGATTAAAATCCTCAGTGTGAGTCTAATATCTAAAACATGGCAAGTTTACTACTTAATAAAAGTATATGAATAATGAACTTTTGCCTTAACTTTATAAGCTGGTATATTCAAAGGGTGACTCTTAGTCCTACTTTTTTATATGTATGTACAATAAAAGCTTCAGTCAATTAAATACAATTAATTGCACTATGATAGTTCGAATTACTAACATTGAGTACGCCCACCTATATAACCTAATTTTGGGCTGCTGATTTCAAAAATACCACTCGTTTTGCTACAGGACGTCTAGGATTCGAAATAATTGCATAATAAAATGCTCTGCCGAATTATCTCAAAATGTAAGTTATTTTGTTAATATTTTGATTATTAAATTATTTTGCCTTAAATCTATTTTGGATGTTCAGCACAGATTCTAAAGGTTATGTTCAGTATATTTTTACGTTTTTTGTCAAAAGTATACAGAGACTCCATACAAAGTCATCAGTAGATAAATGTCAAATAGAAATTTTGTTTGTTCCATTGTTCCAACCTACTATACTGCCCTACTATGGAGAAAAGCAGTAACTGCTAAACAAGAAATTTGTGGAAAATTAGCATAAACTACATTTTGAAAAAAAGTAGTAGGTATTTAATTGATATTTTTAACTTATGAGATATTTGACTGCATTTCTGTGTTGAATTCGGTTACAAAATGTCCATAGCTTTACCATAGCACAAGAAAACGCATTTTGCATTTTTTTGCAGTTACTGCCTTTCTCCATACTATGGAGTCCATAGTAGGGCAGTATAGTAGTATTTTATAAGGGATATTTAATAAAGCACTTTTCTGCAGAGAAGTGCTTTATTAAATACCAAAACTAAAATTATGTTTTTTTGGTAAAAAGTATCATTTTTTGAAATTTTTGTGTCGTTTTTTTAATTACTAATTAAATTGAAAAGGCAACAAAGTAAATGGGTTTCTGTATAAGCATTACTCTTCGACTATTATTTTATATGTTTTTATTCACATCATGCCTAAAGTACCCAAAAATTTAATCTCGAATCTTATTTATTAAGTCTTATCAAAATTTAATATCAAATTGAAGTATAAAGGCGCCTTTATCTACTTTATCGTTCAAGCACACTAAATTATTACATTTAAAAGTTACTCTTTAAATTGTATTTTTACTTGAAAGTGATTTTAAGCACCAAAAATGAAAAAGAGCAGGAAATGGAAGTGGCAGAGAAAGAGAAAGGAGACGAACATTTATGTCGTCGTTGTAAATTAAACCTACGCCCAAGAAAAACCAACGCAATATTTCATTACAAAATTTTATGAGATATACCTACTACTTTAATTTTGCAGGAATATTAAATGGACCTGATATACGACGTTTAATGAAAGATCAAGCATTCAAAAATGCTCTCAAAGTTGACAAGCTTGTCGCATATGGCAGTGCTAAAGCTGTCATTAAAAATGTTCTTGGTTCATATGGGACCTAAAACTGGCGCCAATTCATTGAATAAATGCTCTTCGTTTTGCAAAGAATTAGCGTTAATTTGTCATTTAAAATACATTTTCTTTTTTTTCATCCTGATAAACATGGAGAACGATTTAACCAAGTAACTGCAAATCTAGAGCATTGGTAGATATCTATGGGTATAGCGGAAAGAAGTTGGATTCATTGCTAGGAGACATTTGCTGGAATTGGCAGCAAAAGATGTACGACGATGATGAGGATTAAGCACAATAATACTATAATCCAATTCGATATTTGATACGATTTAATAAATTTAAGGTGGAAAAAAGCAAAATTATGCAATGCATTAAATTTTGAGGGCTTAATTTGGATAAAAAATACTGAAACTTGTTTACTTTGTTGCCCTTTCAATTTAATAATTAAAATACCAACAAAAAACTTACATTTTGAGGTGATTGAGCAGAGCATTTTATTACGAAATTATTTTAAATCCCAGACATCCTAGAGAAAAACTAAAGACATTTTTGAATTCAGCGGCCCAAAATTAGTTAAACTAAGCTGGAGTACTTAATGTTAGGAAAAAAAAGTTTGTAAAACTATCATAGTGTTGTTTATCTCAAACTAATTAACAATTTCCTGTTAAATTTGTTTGTGATTCGACTGGGAAAGTCAATGGCATCCTACTGGTTGGACTTAACTGCCTTATTACCTTCTAATTTTTATGTATGCATTTAATTACGTATTTCATATTCTAAAAATCAATGCTTTAATTTATCCAATCAGAAGATACTGTGTGACTTAAATTATGGTGGAAAACACTTATGTAAGTAATGATATTTATATGTGAGAAACATTTAGATTTTAATGTTTATCTTGAGATATAATACACAACCAAATTCCAAATATACCAATCACTTAACATACATACAAATTATGTACAATCATTTGCGATTTTGTAAAAATAAACTACTGTGATATGTCAAAGTATAAAAATAAATAACTTACTAAAATTTTAATCTAAAAAATATCACTTAAAACAATGGGCTTGAAATTCCACAATAATTATGAATTATAGGAACATTTCCTACTTTTGTTCACATTCTTTTGATTATGTTAACTATACTTACCAAAATTTATTTAGACAAATTGTACTATCGAAAATCTAAATTTATTTATTTAGGATTTGGTAACATTCAAGGGCTTATTTAAGAATTAAAATGGCCTAAGCTCAAATATCATAAACGAAAAACAAACCTCCAAGCTAACAATACGTTGAGTTATATACACTTCAAAGAAAGTTCAAGACTTAAACTTAACGAGGTTACTTTTTGACAAGATTCGCTATCCTATGTAGGTGAGGTTTGACGCTACTGTTTAGCGCCGCCAATGGCGAAGAGGGGGCAGGCGAGGGGGGCGATACATTGTTATTTTGAGTCGGAGCCAGGTTTTGTTCCTTGAACACTTGTTCTTTTGCTCCCCTGAAACAAACATTTTACAATTAAATAACGGTGTTAAAGACAATACGCTAAAGAAGTATCGGGTTTTTTGCAACGCGCGCGCCATCTGGTGGACTTCAAAAGCATTGCGTGAATTTAAGAATTGTCAACCATACATTTAAAGCACAGATTATACATCATTTTTAAATAAATTTCGATTGATTATTCTTTATATCTTTGATTAAGAAACTCAACGCTTAAATGCTTAAATAGTTACGTTAGTGTGTGTATTTTATCAAAGGGATCTTGGTGTATTATTGTGTTTTTAATTGGAAATAAAATTCAAGAACTAAATCGTTGCATTTTCATGTTTTGCCAAAGGATCCAATTCGGTAAGTACACTTGTTGGTGCAGAATTAACTAATGATAACTTTACCTAATATAATTTATATTTAAGTTTGGACATTTTTAAGAAATTAGTAAAAAATTATTTTTGCACAAACATAACCTTAAAATCAACCATTTTTATGTATGAGTTCTCTAAAAAACGCCGACAACTGCATTTTAAACAGCAAAATATACCCATGGCAACATATATACATAATATAATGGTATTTTACCGTTGAGTGGAGACTTTAAAGAATTCTGAATCAACGCTTTTAATAATCCTAAATGCTATTTAGGATTATTAAAATATTTATTTGTTTGACGATTTTTACTGAATTGAAATGTTTACACTTTTCACGTTAATCACTACTAAAATGTGTATTTATTGTATCTAATAGGTACAATTTATATTTACAGATACTGTGTGCAATTTATTTCTTCATTCAGATTAACACTGTTTATTGGAAAACCATTAAAAACCCAGGATTTCCTCTCGAAATACACCCAACAACACAACAAATCGAGCCACGGTTTTTTTTTTCGATATTTTTTTTACGTTTTCCGTCTTTATTCTAAAAAACATTTGTTTATATACTTTTGTTACGATGCTTCTTTAGCGTATAGGCATATTTATGCCCACTTAAAATTAAGTTAATATACAGCAATAAGAAACATAGTTTTTTAGGAAATTGAACGCTGTACAAAAAAGCTCTCCCATGATTTTTTCAAAAATTCACTTATTTAAAAGTTATTTAAGGTTAACATAATTCAATAAAATCACATATTTTCAAAAATAAACAATTTATTTTCATAAAAATAATTATAATTTTGCAGTCAAAGTAAAAATATCGAAAAAATTACTATAAGTTTAACTATAATTATAGTTAAACTTATAGTAATTTTTTCGATATTTTTACTTTGACTGCAAAATTATAATTATTTTTATGAAAATAAATTGTTTATTTTTGAAAATATGTGATTTTATTGAATTATTGAAAAAATAAAAATTATTGAAAAGAGATTCCGATAAATTCAATTTTTTTTATTACATTAAACGGTACTAGTTTTTCTCAATTTTAGTACGAATACTTTTTTACATAATCTTTTTATTTCTGTGAAATTCTACAACATTTTATACGATTTTATAATCGAAAAATCATATGGCGTCTTTTCCTCAAAAAATACGGTTTATCAAGACCTATACTTTAAAAGAAATCCGGTTAAAATAGCACAATAAATAATAATAATAATAAGATTTTACAGAGGTGAGTCGCAAACAAATGGGTCACACTGTATTATAAATAACGCTCATGTGGTGGGCTCTATTTTCGAGACACCTTGTATACACGATAAAAACGAATTTCATAAATAACAAAATTTATTATAACCTCACTTTCTCCCGATTTTGAAGATCTTTATTGTATATTATGTTACCTCACTTTTTCTCAATTTAATGATTGGCCAAATCACAATTAATATTAAAATCAGCCAATGATGCCTAACAACGTAAATGAATTCATTATTCCCGTTGTTAGAAGAGGCCATTACCAAATGGTAACGATAATAATAGTATATAACATTATATTATATTATAATATAATAAAATGTTATATAATATAATTTATATAATTATATTTCATGATCATAGATATGTAAGTAGAATTTAGAATAAAAGTAAGTATTAGTTAACATTGGAATTAATTACGTAAAAAGTCATTATTAAAACAGTTTGGCATAAAAACTATATCTATTAAGGTTATTTTTGTTTAAATGGAGTTTATCTAAGAAACGACTTTTTTAAGAACAAATTTTAAACATTGTGGACAAAACTTTCTTAGAGTATTATATTGTAGTTAAAAGGTTTTCCGATGTATATAATAATTTTATGTTATATATTTATATACTTTTAAAGTATCACTCAAATTTAAAATTAACTCACTCACATACGATTGTGACACTCAACTCCAATTTATTTAAAATAAATTATTTTATTAACTTCACTATGGCAGTGTACAAAAATGGTGCAAGTGGTTTATCGCTATAAAATCGCCGTTAAAACTAAGAAGTCTTATATAACAGACCCAAGATCTAAGTTTTTTATTGCACCATTTAAATATTTTTTATTCCGACTTTCTGGAACAGATGCGTTTGTAACAAATTCGCTTACATTGTTTATCTTGATGTGAACTTAATGGAGTTTCCCTAGTTATTGCTTGATGAGCGGAGAGTCTGAACAAATTATACCATGTTCTTACTTGAAAGCATGAAATATATCCCTTTTTACAATCACTGGGAAAATGTGTGGAGAGGAAATAGTGTAAAATATAATTTTTTTCCTGACATTCCAGTTGACTTCACTGACTTTCCCTGACTAACATAAGCTTCCCTGACTTTTTACTAACTTACCCTGATTTAACAGAAAGATTAAACATAGCAATTTTTTTTAATTTTTAACATAACTATTATGAACAAATTTAGCAAAACTTTCGCATTACGACAGTAAACACTCCACGACTTTAATCACATTTTATTTTTCTAATAAACAAGCATTAACGTCATTTTTATTTTTTCACAAAAGAGAGGAAAGCAGAAGTCTTACTCGAAAAATTTTGTTCGCAAAGTTGCAATTGCACAGCTTAATAGCGCACGTTATTTGTGCAAGTAAAAACTGAAAAACTTGGTTTACTACTCGATTTAGATTTATTGTTCTTTATATGCTTATATAGTTACGTTTGTGTGTGTATTTTAGCCAAGTGATCATGGTGAATTATTGTTTTTAATTGTAAATGTAATTCATGGCAATATAATATTATTATTTTATATATTATACTATATATTTAACTTGAAACTTTTAAATATCTCAGTTAGTATGAATTTTACAAAAAAATGTTTAAATTAAAAATTAAATCGTTCGAGGGGGGAAATCAATCAGTACTAAAATTGGCCCTCATACTCTCCTCCTTATAGGGGGAACAGGGGGTAACTTTAAAATTTCCAATAGAACACCGTATTTTTTATTGCAGATTCGGATCATTCGACTAAAAATAGGTAGATTTTGTCAAAACCATTTTTTCATATCTGTAATAGATGGCGATGTAATAAAATAAATCAATTTTGTTCGATTTTTCTTCTGTATACGATTCTCCAATAATTTTTGAATAAAATACTTGGTTTTATTTTTTAAATTTATTTATTTATTTCGTTTTAATATTCTGCTAACACAGCTCTGGGATATTCCCAAATCCTAGATAATTTTCGTGTGCTTGCATGAGGATTAGCGGCCGTTGCTGCTAATACATTAATTTCATTATATCCACCTGTGACTGTTGCTCGACGAACTCTTTTTTTCGGTTGAACACTCCCGTTTGTAGTAAACTGCTCGACTGTGCAGTGAAATGAAATACGTGATCAAATTTTATCCGGAAAACGCTGAGCGTAGATATTTACAGCATCATCAAGATTCCTGTCTGCTTCTCCATAAATCAAAATCATTTCCATTTTTTCTTTTACTGTTAAAAAATCCATTATGAATAACTGCTTAACGAAAGGAGGTCTTTTTGTTTGCAAATTAATCTTTGAACTAATTTGATTAAATAATGCTAAACTATGTATAAATAGTTTCTTTATACCGCAATAATAATTATTATTTATAACTAAATACCATTTTTTTTACCTCAATTTGGATTAAATTAATTAATTGACAAAATAATGTTTTTACCTTGAATGAGGTATTTTTATTCAAAGTAGTACATTAATTCTTTAAATTAAAAGATTTGGGGCTGGCAGGTAAAAAGTGACCATGGTAATTATCACCGAATGAAATAATGTATAAAACTTAAACCAAAGGAAACTTAAATAATAACTAAAAAATCGTGGGAAAACATCAGATTTAATTTAATAAGATAATTATTACCAAAAAAGTGATATTTTTATAGAAAAATTATTGCAGAATCGTATAAGAAGAAAAATCGAACAAAATCTATTACAAATATTTTTAGTCAAATGATCCGAATCTGCAATAAAAAATAAGGTGTTCCATTGGAAATTTTAAAGTTACCCCCTGTTCCCCCTATAAGCAGGAGAGTATAAGAACCAATTTCAGTACTGATTGATTTCCCCCCTCGAATCATTTAATTTTTATTTTAAACATTTTTTCGTAAAATTAAGCTAAATGACTCACCATGTGTAATACATAATATAATACCGGTTTTTGGTCTTTTACCGTTGAGTGAATACTTTCTAAATTAACGCTTTTGCTAGTTCATCATGCAGTTTACCATTAACCATTAATAAAATTTGAATTTATTGTATCTAATAGGTACAATTGATATTTTGCAGGGACTTGTATGCAATTTATTTCTTTATTCTGATTCCCACTGTTAATTGGGAAACCCGTAAAAACTCAACCACGGAATTCCTCTAAAAAAACAACACAATAGTTACACGGTTTTGTTGTTGATATTCTTAACATTTTCTGGCCTCATTCTCAAAAACACTCGATGCTTCTTTAGCGTGTATTGTTTTTCTATGGTGCTAAATTTCGCCGTTTTACGCACTGCTTGTCTCAAGCGAATGATTGCTAATTAAAATTGCATGTTGTTCCAGTTTTACATTTTCAGGACACTATATAATTTACATTTACAAACTTAAATTTAAATTGTAAATATGCAATAAATGTACATTATGAAAACCCCATAATATATTTATGGAAATACCTCAGGAAATACTTAAATAGGAGAATAATACAGGCACACAAAATAAAAAAGTTATTGTCCACCAGATGAGACAAACATTTTTTTAGTGTATAGGAATGTTTATCTCCTCTGTTGGACAAGATCTTTTTTTTTATTTTGTGTGCCTATACATTAAAGAAGTATAGCTAGTAGCGCCACCACTCGGCTGTAATCATCGTAACAAAAGTACCACTGTTAAAAAAAATCGAAAAAAAAAAACCGTGGCACGATTTGTTGTGTTGTTGGGTGTATTACGAGAGGAAATCCTGGGTTGAGTTTTTATCGGTTTTCCAATAAATAGTGTTAATCCGAATGAAGAAATAAATAAATTTCATACAGTCCCTGTAAATATAAATCGTATCTATTAGATACAATAAATACACATTTTAGTAACGTGAAAAGTGTAAACATTTCAATTCAGTAATAATCATCGAACAAATAAGTCGTCTAAATTTAAACAGCATTTAGCATTATTAAAAGCGTTGATTAAAAAAGTCTCCACTCAACGGTAAAATACCATTATATTATGTATTATATATAATATTATGTTGCCATGAATTCGTAGGTATATTTTGTTGTTTAAAATGTAGCTGTCGGCGATTTTTCGAGAACTCAAATATAAAAATGGTTGATTTTAAGGTTATGTTTGTTCAAAAATTAATTTTTACTAATTTCCTAAAAAACTTAAATATAAATTATATTAGGTAAAGTTATTATTGGTTAATTCTGCACCAACAAATGTATAGTAAATTTAAAAGTAAACTACGTACACGTCATCAATCAGCTGATCGGGCACGGTTGTCAATGTGATGCTAAAATCCTTGCATCAAGGGAAAGTGGTAGTGCAACTACAGGGCGATAGATGGCGTTTACATGAATAATACCAAAATGTCAAGTCCTATATGATGCACCGCCAAAAGTATGTTTTAGCCATTTTTAAAGACATTTTCTGATATAAAACCCAAAAATTTTGCCATCTAAAGTCAGTCTCTGGTATATTATATATACCGTATATATATTATTATTTCATGTATCCAACATATATTTTGTTAAATATTCTAATATATAATTAATAATAATCCTATTTACCTCTCTAACAGCTGTTAAAGGTAACAAAGGTCCATTATTATCCCGTTCTGCCTCAAAATAGCGTATTAAGGATGACACCAACTCTTGACTCCGACTATTTAAATGCTTCGGCATTTTAAATATAGGAAACACAAAAAAACGATATATAACAATCACAAAAACGGCAATGAAAACTTAAACGATATAAAATAACACAAACAACAAACAAAATAAACGAAATAATACACGAATTAAACGAAATATTCAAAAACACAACTGACAGCTTCGAAATTCTAAAACGTCAAATTCTTTTATATGTGTCATTTAAATATGAAAAATTTGAATGTAAACATGACAACATCACAATTGTTGCCAACTTAATTTGGTTAAAATGCATTCAAATATTCAATTACAGACTTCGATTTAGTCATTTAGTGTTGGTACCAATGCGTAAAATTTTTGTTTTATTGATGACGTGTACGTAGTTTACTTTTAAATTTACTATACTTACCGAATTGGATCCTTTGGCAAAACATGAAAATGCAACGATTTAGTTCTTGAATTTTATTTACAATTAAAAACACAATAATTCACCATGATCCCTTAGATAAAATACACACACTAACGTAAGTATATAAGCATTTAAGCGTTGATTTTCTTAATCAATGATATAAAGAATAATCAATCGAAATCGAGTACAAAACCAGTTTTTTAATTTTTTCCTTGCAACGTAAAACACAAATAACGTGCGCGATTTAGCTGTGCAACTGAACAAAATTTGTCGAGTAAGACTTCTACCTTCCTCTCTTTTGTGAAAAAACTACCTATTTATTTAAAAATGATGTACAGTTTGTATTGCTTTAAATGTATTGTTGACAATTCTTAAATTCCACCAGATAGCGCGCGCGTTGCGAAAACCCGATACTTATTTAGCGTAAAAAGCAGTTTTGATATTTTATTTCAAGAACTATTTAAATTTAAATAACAAGTTAACTTACAAATATCTGGTCAAATCTTCAATATCTACGAGCATGGAGTCCTGCTCCATGTGCAGATCATCTCTGTCCATCAGATATTTCACGAGGTTTTCGTTAAGGGTTTCTATTTGAGTATGAAGATCGTTCACTATCACTTGCAGTTGAGCCACGTTCATTTCCGTCAGAATCTGTCTCGAGAGCCGTCGTTTCTCCTCGGGAAACGGTATACCCACCTTTTCGAGACTGTGCCTCACCATCTCTGTGATGGGGCTCTTCTTTTGTTTTTGTCGCTCAATCTGTAATGTTAAAAATCCCAATTTACAAAGGTTTGTTTCACAAAGAGCTGGGAGTATCTTGAAAAAAAGATACTTAAAAGTAACTTATAAACTTTATCTTAGATACTTTTTATATTGGACAGAAAGTATCTTTAACTAAGTTACTTTGGAAAAGTATCTTGTAACTTATATCTAAAAAAGTTACTCGATAATGTAACTAAGATACATTCAAGTAACTAAGATAACTTTTTAAAGAAACTAAGATACTTTTTAAAGTAACTTAGATACTTTCTTAGAGAAAATTGGGGGAATTCCAGAATTTGTATAATTTTTAAGTTTTTATTCAAACTTAAAAGTAACTTAGTTCCTCAAAAGTATCTTAGTTACTTAAAAGTATCTAAGTTACTCAAAAGTATCTTAGATACTTTTTAAAGTATCTTGTAACTAAAGAAGTTCAGAAGTAACTTTCCCAGCTTTGGTTTCACATATGTTTCAAGGATTGTTTTTTAACACAATGGTATATTCGACTTAACATTACTTAAATGTATATTACCATATCCTTAATTTTAAAATTATCTTGCGGTTTTCTGAATTTTTTTTCATGGTCAAAATATTTAATTATTTTTTAAATAATAACATAAATGTTTATTCTTAATTAAACTATTAAGTAATCCACTATTTTTTTTATTAAGAAGGTACATTGCTTTCATACTAAATGCGCTATGGCGAAAGGAACCAACTTGCAAAAACAAAATTTTATTTGTCATTTTATTTCATTTGATTTAAAAAACAGCTAATTTTCAAATTGATTTTATAATTATTTGGTATTTTAATGCAAAAGGCAGTATATACATGGGTGAATCTCACGAAATGTCCCCCGATAGTGTTACCCCGTGATATTTAATAAAACTAAATGAGTTTGACCTACACTTTTATTGTGTTTTGATCTTTCATAATTAAGTAGATATTACAGCTCATGTTCCAGATTTTTAACCTCAATTAATTATTTTTTACAATGTTTTAAAAGTCTAAAACCTATCCTCCGTGACTTTTTCTAGGTTACCCTATATGTTTTCAAATATCTGAGGTAAACTAAATGAGTTTGACCTACACTTTTATTGTGTTTTGATCTTTCATAATTAAGTAGATATTACAGCTCATGTTCCAGATTTTTAACCTCAATTAATTATTTTTTACAATGTTTTAAAAGTCTAAAACCTATCCTCCGTGACTTTTTCTAGGTTACCCTATATGTTTTCAAATATCTGAGGTAGTAAAAGCATACTAAAAATATAAGTTCACTAAGTAAATTAAACATCCAAAGCAATCGAATCAAATATAAAATATTATTAAAAATTAAAAGAAACAATTTTAATAACCATTTATTTAGGTGTTTTTATCATCCGTGAATCTGTTTTTGCTTTAAATTTTATGCAACGGATGATGCTTTAATCATTTTAAATAAGCAAAACCTGTTTACGACATTATAGATGCATGTGAATCCTGAAGGTCAGTTAGAATTTATATGCAGAGAGTGTTGCTGTTTTATAATTCAAAAGTTTAAGCTCATTAATTTGCTATTTAAAAACCTATCCACCGTGAAGTGTAATATCTCAGTAAGTAGATTTTTTTTATAAATATTTTATATATGTACAATTGGATTTTTAAAAAATATTAAGGTGTCAAAAGATACAATAACTTATTTCAAATATACAAAGGGATGATTTATAAAAAACATTCGAAATCCGCGAAGCTATCTTCCGTGAAGCTCTAATATCCAAAATGTATGATTTCTTAAAATTCTTGCATTAATACAGAACCACTTACATGTTATGTTATTACTAGACCTGGTGGCTTCCCAAAAACCCCATTCTAGACTAACAGTAAAAGAACCAAAAAAATCATTTTCACTTGGGGGACATCACAATATATTCACCTACATATATATTGTAAGTTACAATTTGGAACGTGAATTAAAAACGTAAAAAATAGGACGTAAACGCGACAACATTGCGAGTTGTTGATAGTTGGTTTCTATGGTAATACTTTTTGCTTTTGACAGTGACATTTCTATATGCAGTGTTATTTAATATATAAAAATGAGTTTTGAAAACGAATGAATCCACTACAAAGAAAAAAGTATTTAAAAAAAAGTAACAAAAAAACAAAGCAACAGGAAAAATGCAGTATGTTAAATGCAGAGAAAGTCTGAAGAGACGAGCAGAGAAGAAAACCATTGAATGTAGAAGGATTGTCTAATTATTTCACATAATAAATAACTTGCAGTCACCAAATAAATCAAACCAAATATCCCTAGCGTTCATAATCCAGTGTTGCCGGATCTTCTAGACCAGAATGACAGATTGATAATATTGGGTTTGAATGAAAAAAACTGGTTTCCTATACAAATATATACAAATGTATTGTCCCAAGTTAAGAGTTTCTAGGGAACGGAAAAGTATATCGATTTGAAATTTTTCTAAAATATTTGGAACAAAATACCACTTCCGGTTTGACCGGAAGTGACAACAACTTTGTTATTTCAAATAGAACACCCCATATATTTTTATATTTTTAAATCGTACATAAAATTCTAAGTAGTTTTCGTTAAAATTTGACAAATGCGCGTCAATCAAAAATAGCCTATAACTTTGTCGTTATTATGTTTGCGGATATGGGGGTTGAATTTTTGGAATCTTAAAACATTGTTTAAAATATTTAATGTTAATTCTTTAACATATACCAACAAATTACTTAAGAAAAACAATGGCAAATTAGGCAAAGTTGAAACGTTTATAACTTTTTTATTTTAAATATAACAGCCTGTACCTATGTTTTTACATAATCAAATAGGAAATTAAAAAAACATTTAGATTAAGAAATGCTTGAATGTAAATGGGGGACACTTTGAACATTTAGTAATAAATTAGTAATAAAAATTGTTCATTATTGCTTTAATAAATTGTTAGTTACGCATTCTTTTTGTTATTAAAATATTTCATAAAATAAATTTTATATGTTAATCTTTTTAATGAGCTATTGCTTCATCTAGTTGACATCCTACAAATTCGTTGATTTTTTTTTTAAATTAGCAAATACTGTTTGTATTACTTAAAAGTTTTAAAAATGTTTGGCTTGTGAATGTCACGGACTGCTATTTTATATCAGTAATGTTGTTTACAAAACACTTAGTCAACAAATTGTTTATAACAAACTGAAAAATTGACGGCATTAAATTTTGAACAATGAAAGATTACTGTCCGTTCAGGCTAAGTTGAGCGGTCTAAGGAATGTCACCCCGTCCATCATCTCTATGTTCAGGCACAATTAAATACATGTACTTCGGTAGCCGCTCTGTACTAACAAACGGCAAGCGGCTGCACTGATAAATCATCTTCTTGTTACCGAAATCTCGCGACGATTCGATGTTTAATTTAATTAACGGCCACATGATCCCCCACCAAAGCGCTCAACTTAGCCTGAACGGACTGTATGTGGTAACCATAGATACCGTCAACTCACCTGTCACTGGTTTCTTGATAAAAAATAATTACACTGGTTTACAAAATCGACAAAAAATGTATTTTCACCCATCAAACACGAAATTCACACTAATTTTTTTTTATGAAAGCGTTTTTGAAATATGAATTTTCAATTTTCGGAGGTGTTTTAACCTTTTTGTGTATAGCTTGAAATCTAATTGATTGATTTGGTCAAACAAGCTCTTAAATTAAAGGTATTTGAGCCCTTTAAAACTTTCTTTTACATACTTTTGATATCGGATAAGTATTTTGACGCTAGCGATTTTAATAACTTAAAAAATTCGTTTTTATGGCAAAAATTTGGGTCGAAAATTTACATATTGTCCTGGGAAAGGTTTAAATCAAACAGATAACTCCAGTTTGAATTTTTCTTCGTGAAGCTGACATTTTTACAAAGAAAAACATCTAATGTTGATAAAAATAAATGGAAAAATGGCGAAGTTATGAATTTTTTAGTGGAAGACCAAAATTCAGCTTGTTGTCGATTTTTATTTTATTTTTTTTCTTTTATTTTGTTATAATGAAAACCTAAATAAAGTGCATGAATGGAATTTTTTGAGTTTTTTACTTACCTACTTTTTTCACCAAAAACAAAATTCTTTTGTTACTCGTGTTGGCATATTGATATTTTACTGATATTTTATGATATTTCGACAAGGTATTTTTATCATGGTTTTATTTAGTTTATAAAAAGTGTAAAATGAGTAAAAGAAGTAGAGTTCGAGTGCGTAAATAACCCGCACAATCTGGGCGACGTAAGTGATGAGCACGGAGAACGTTTTCACCAGCAAATGAAGGCTATGGAGCGGCGGTATCACGGCTTCTGGGATGCAGCCATGATGGGTGATTACATTTGGTCCCTCATACGAGAAACGGAATACGAAAGCAACAAAAAACAAAGAAGTAGCCAGAATTTTTTTAAACCTATGCTTATTACAACAAAATAAAACTTTCAATTTCTTCAATGTTCAATATTTATTGTTTAATATTCAATATATAATTTAATTTTAATATTTAATGTTTAAAATAAAAATCAATGTTCAATATTAAAATTTTATATAATTCAATAAAATGAAGAAAAAACGTAAAAATTCTCGAAAAACTGAATTTTGGTTTTCCACTGAAAAATTCATAACTTCGCCATTTATCCATGGATTTTTATAAACAGCAGCTTATTTTTTCGCTTTAAGTATAATCTATACGTTAAATAAATCAAACTGGAATTATCTTTTCGATTTCTATCTTTCCCAGAATAATATGTAAATTTTCGACCTAGATTTTTGTAAAAAAAGGACTTTTTCAACTTCATAAAATCGCCAGTATCGAACTACTGAGCCGATACCAAAACTATACAAGAGCTAGAAAGTTATAGAGGGCTCAATTACCTTTCATTTAAGTGCTTGTTTGGTCAAATCGACCAATTGGGACTCGAAGTATACTCTAAAACGTCAAAACACCTCGCGTTTAGTGAGCCAAACTACTAAAGAAAAGCATAATGAGACATGGTGGGCAAAATGGATATAAACTAGTGTTATTAACTTAACGTATAGTTGCATCAATTGAAAGGTTTTTAATTTACTAGTTGATTAGGTAAAAACATACCAGGTGTTACATTTAAAATAAAAAAGTTATTAACATTTAGTTAGTCCAATTTGTCCTGGGTTTTCTCAGGTAATTTGTTAAAAAATGTTAAAGAATTAACATGGATTTTTTTAAACAATGTTTTAAGATTCCAAAAATTCCACCCCCATATCCGCAAACCTTAAATTTTTTCATAGCGACTAGTCGACTAATATCGTTCCCAAACTTGTAAGTTTTTTCTTAATATTTTGAATATTTATTAAATTATTTTGCCTTAAATCTATTTTGGATGTTCAGTAAATTTTTTACGTTTTTTGTCAAAAATATACAGCGACTCCATACAAAGTCATCGGCAGATAAATGTCAAATAGAATTTTTTTTGTTACATTGTAGTTAACACTTTCAATTTAATTAGTAATTAAAAAAACGACACAAAAATTTTAAAAAATGATACTTTTTACCAAAAAAACATTAAAATTTTATAAAGCACTTCTCTGCAGAAAAGTTCTTTATTAAATATCCCTTATATAATACTACTATATTATACAACACTTTTCTGCAGAGAAGTGCTTTATAAAGTTATAATGTTTTTTTGGTAAAAAGTATCATTTTTTAAAATTTTTGTGTCGTTTTTTTAATTACTAATTAAATTGAAAAGGCAACAAAGTAAATGGATTTTGGTATAAGCATTACTCTTCGACTATTATTTGATATGTTTTTATTCACATCATGCCTAAAGTACCCAAAAATTTAATCTCGAATCTTATTTATTAAGTCTTATCAAAATTTAATATCGAATTGAAGTATAAAGGCGCCTTTATCTACTTTATCGTTCAAGCACATTAAAGTTCATCTATTAATTATGGACTTTTAAAATTTAAATTTTAAATTGTATTTTTACTTGAAAGTGATTTTAAGAACCAAAAATGAAAAAAGAGCAGGAAATGGAAGTGGTAATAAAAGTGGCAGAGAAAGAGAAAGGAGACGAACATTTATGTCGTCGTTGTAAATGTGTTTTGTTTTTGTTGCGGTACCTTTACGCCCAAGAAAAACCAACGCAATATTTTATTACAAAATTGTATGAGATATATCTACTACTTTAATTTTGCAGGAATATTAAATGGACCTGATATACGACGTTTAATGAAAGATCAAGCATTCAAAAATGCTCTCAAAGTTGACGAGCTTGTCGCATATGGCAGTGTTAAAAGCTTAATTTGGATAAAAAATACTGAAACTTGTTTACTTTGTTGCCCTTTCAATTTAATAATTAAAACAAACAACAAAAAATGTCAAATAATGTTTTTTTTTACATAAAATACATTAAAATTTTAGTTTTAGTATTAAAAATGTCATATTGTTAAGATAAATATGATCTATTTGCCGTATACCAATTACTTTAGTACATTCAAGATAAATTTAAGCATTTAGGAAAAAAAAGTTTCTAAAACTATCATAGTGTAATTTTATAACAAATAGAAAATCTGGAAATACAAAACCGTTTTGAAAATAAGAAATATTGTTGGTCTTACCTCCATTTGCATTCGGGCCATCTCCTTGGCCTGCGCAAGTGCCATTCGAGCTTCAGTTTGCAGTCTAGCCTGTCTGGCAAAAAAATCAGTCTCTGTCATAGGCTCTTTGATTGGTTGCAGCAACGGTTGACTTATGTTCAAGGTTGCAGGCCTTTGGGCGGGCGCTGTTCCGTTGCTAATTTTTTGCTTATTGTACGCAGCGTTAGCGTTCTTTGGAGAAGTCTTTGGTTGCTTAGGGTTGGTCATCGGGCACTCGGAATCGGAGCTGGGGCTTTCCGTGTCGGAAGCCGTTTCGTTCATAAAGCAAATTTGCAGGTTCATGCCGCTCTGCAGTCGGGCCTGCAGACTGGGCTTGCGACCTGGGCGGTCCGTGTAGTAGTCGTCTTCCGAGCCCATTGCCAGTCTGCGGCGGATTTCTTCTCTGTCTGTACGCCTCTGCAAGAAAATAAACCAATTATACAGGCTGTTACTTTAATAGCTGGTTATGTCATTAGAGCTTAAGTAAAATATTGCTGTTAGTTTGGTAGACAGTTTAAAGTTACAACTTTACATTTTATCTCCACGCGGTCTATAATTTAAACTTTATTGTTGTCAATATTCGATAAAGAAATACCTTGTTATGGCCTAGGCCGATAAAAAAATGTATGAGGCAAGTAATTAGTTCGATTTTTTCTCGCTAGGGGTATTGTTTTGACAAATTAATCCTTTTCTAAGAAATTAACGTACTAAACTGGTTTAATTTATTTATTATAAGCACTAATTTGTTTGTTTTACTGTTAATGTTTAATATTTTATTATATATCATTAAATTATTGTAAAATTAAATATATATAATAAAACAAAAAGTGAGGTTAGGCAACCAAGAAAACGCACGATTCTTTTTCTACGATTTAAATTATCTTTAAGTTTTCAGTGAAATTAAATGTTAAACACAGCTTAAACATTCCAAACTACCTATTTTTTAAATAAAAATCCAAACAATTAATTGATTAATTGAAATTAGATAATACCTATTTATTAAAAAATAAATTGAATTCAATGTAATAGAAAAAATCCATTTCTACTTAAATCATGTAGCTAGGTATATGCCATTCGGCCAAAAAGTGCATTTTTGTGCTTCGCTCAAACCTTGAGCTTAGCACAAAAAGCCTTACTTCTTAACCTAATGACATAACATAACATAACTATTATATGCCATTAATATTTATGCAATTATCTTTTGACAAAGCCAAAATTTAAATTGAAAGATCAGTTTTTTTTCTCAAGATGTTTGACGTGCTGAATCCGTATTCGACTTTATAATAATTCTGAGTTTAAATTAGGGTTTAAGTGTCGTTTTTTCCCAGGCCTTTGAAAAATTAACTTTTTTGGGAAAAATTGAATTTTTTTTATAGACATTTGAAAAAAAGTGGCAATCAACAACTTAACATTATTTTAAATAAAAAAAATCCTTTATTGCAAAAAAAATAAAACTGAACATTAAATTAAATTTAAGAAAATAAACGTAAACGTGAAATATACTGTCTGTTGTTTTTTTTGTTGAAAAAAGGAGTCCATTAAAAATATCTAACTATAAAATAATGAATGATTTATAAAGTTAAATTACAAAATTATAATTTTATAAATCGAAGTGTTAAATAGAAGTTATGTTAATATAGCACCAAATATGTTTTTTGCGGCCCGGTAGAATATTCTTACTGAATTAAAATAAAAGGAATACTAATAGTGTTAAATTTCTGGTAAAACTTTCCTTTATTGCAATGATAAAAACTTATAAAAACGGTTGTCCGTAAAATTAACTCAAAATTCGTAAATTCGTGAGTTTTTTTAGCTTTCCGGTAAAACTTTGTACACATCATCTAGAATCAACTTTTGCAAAACAATTTAGAGTAACAAGCCTCATTCAGAAATAACAAATATTTCTGCTTAAAAGTATCGCATATTCAGTAGACTGGCCCAAAAAAATCGAATATTTTTTTAAAGTATATCGAAAATATTGTTTGGGGTGACAAAAAAAATATGGTGAAAGTTTAAGTCCATAATATTAATATTAAGCAATTTTAGATTTTTTTTTCCTGAGCGAGTTTTTGTCTCAGAACTCCCAAATCATTGAGTTTAACAAAATTGACTTAAGAATATTTTTTGAAGAAAACTGAATGCTCTACAAAAAAGGTTTGATTGGAATTTCCCGACAGATAAACCGTTTTCTTACAATCATGCCTTTAAAATTGGTATACTTTGGAATTTTGTAATTCATGTAAAAATGAGTACACGGAAAAAACCGATACATATTCTTATGGGAAATCAAATGCTCTACAAAAAAAGTCTCCTAACATTTTTGGCTAAATTCGCGCCATCAAAAGTTATTCAAGGTTAAATTTGAAGTCAAAACGAAATTCTTGTTTTTTCCGCTCTAGATTTTTTTTTTGGGTCAGTTAAAAACTTGAATTCATTTATCGATGATAATCTTTATGTTATTGATAAAATTACTGAAAATTAAAAAAAAATAACACATTCTAATTTTTTCGCTTTAAAAAGCAATTTTCTTTATAAAATATTATTTTCACTGTTAACTATTTAATCGTTTAAATAATAACAATCATGTTGTTTTTTCTTGGAAATTGATAATTAGTTATATAATACACATTTAAAAAGAAAAAAATCAAATTATCATCCATGAAAAAATAAATCTACATAGGAAAAAAACAAGAATTTCGTTTTGACTTCAACTTTAACCTTGAATAATTTTTGATTGAGTGAATTTAGCCAAAAGTGTTAAGAGACTTTTTTGTAGAGCATTTGATTTCCCATAAGAATATTCATCGGCGTTTTCCGGTACTGATTTTTACATGAATTACAAAATTCCAAAGTTAAAAGATGAAAATGTAAAATTATACCAATTTTTAAGGCATGATTTTAGGGAAACGGTTCATCTGAGGGAAAATTTCATTTTAACCTTTTTTGTAGAGCATTCAATTTCCTTAAAAAAATATATTTGAGTCAATTTTGTTAAACTCAATGGTTTGGGAGTTCTGACACAAAAACTTGCTCAGGAAAAAAAAATTAAAATTGCTATGATAGACCTCTTAATATTAATATTATGGACTCAAACATTCACAATCATTTTTTTTGTCAGCCCAAACCAAATTTTCGAAATACTTAAAAAAAAATAGTAGATTTTTTTGGCCCAGTCTAATATAAAGTGTGTGGATTTAACTACCTATTATAGGTACTTGTAAAAATATTTATTTTAAATTTTTCAAAGTCACTGCTCATAATTTCATCTGCTTGTTATATAAATAGCATTCACGATGAGAAACTTATATTTTGTTATACAGGGTGCGCAAAAAAAAATACAATTGTAAATTTTGCAAAATAAAAAATTGTTTTTTGAAGGTCTAATATGAAGAGCTTGTAAGGAGAAACCAAAAAGTCAAATTAAGTTTTTCTTGTGAGTTGTTGTTACTAAGATATTTGTTATTAAAAATAAAATCAATTCAGGTCCTAATTTGAGAAATTGACATTTTGGGATTATGAATCAAGGTTGTTGCTTTCAACTGACATGTCTACAATATCTACAATTATTTGTTAAAACTTGAAAACTAATATCTTAAATTTTCAAGTATCTTAGTATCAAAAACTCATATGAAAAAACTTCATTTGACTTTTTGATTTCTTTTTATCAACTCTATAAGTATTAGAGCTTCAAAAAAAAATATTTAAAATTTTTAAATTTTGAAATTCAGTATATTTGCTTACCCTGTACCACTAAATGGATGATGAAAAATGACTTTTTCTCGAAAAATTTAAAATAAATATTTTTACAAGTATAGTTAAGTCCATAAGTATTATTATTATTATTATTATTTGCTTTGTAGGTATATGTATAATTCCAGTTGATATGTACCTAATAAATTTTACCTAAAATAAATTTTACACCCTGTATTTATAACTTAAAACTCAATTATTATTATGAAAGGCCCTATATACAGTGTGTCCCAGAATATAGTTTAAATTAGGTTTAGACTTTGCTTGTCTTGAAGCTATACATAGCTTCAAGACAATATATTTTTAAATTTAAGATTTACAAGTACTGTACATAGTACCCCCAGCAAACAAAAAAAAAATTGGGCTAGAATTGTCCAAAGTTTTGTCTTTTTAACATCAAAAGTAAAAATTATCATTATTGTATCTTTGCTATTTACAGAATCAAACAACAAACAAATTATGTACTCCCAAAAGTCCAACTTTGACATTTAAATACAAATAATTAAGGTTATCTATCTGCCAGTTTAATACAAAATTATCGTTAAACTGACAATTTTAAATGTGAATGTGGGACTTTTGTGTGTGGAGCTAGTAGGTACCTTAATTACTTTGATTTCAATAGATTATAGTATTAAATATTTTCAAACCATAATCATAGGCCATATTATAATCTCCATACTGGGACACACTGTATATCAACACCTTTTATGACACAAATAAAAAATATTTAAAGCACTTTTTTTATCTCGGAACCAAATCAATATCAATAAACACTTGCAGCTCCTATTATAAATTTACAGTACTTATATCTTTAACACACAGGGTGTTAGAAAGATATAAGTTTAATGTTTTAACATACATCAAGACTGTTGGTATCATCATTAATCGTTATAACTCTAATAAACCTATCGACTATGTTTTGTTCATCGTAAGTAGGTGGTACATAAGGAAACCACTCCATATTCTCGTTTACTGCATTGTAGTCCATACTAAAAGTAGTCATCGAATAGGCCCGTGGTGACAGGAAATCATTGTCAAAATAATCTGGGTCTTCTTTGTGTGTCACTGTATAATATGTAGTTTTGCTTTTTTGCGCGAACTGGTTCTTTATTGTATTTATGTTCGATGAAAATCGTCGCGACTTGGACTTAAGGTTGTCGCTTAAGTTATTTGTGTGATTTTTAATGGCCGTAATTAAGTTATCGAACATTATAGCCGCGTTATTAACTTATAAACTGACTCGTACACTACTGAACCAATAACTTATGCATTTAATGGTAATGCAATCAATTAATTAATCGCTCGAATGGTATTTTTAAATCGGAGTCACGTTATTATTCTTTGTTTTGGCACATGGTTTATCAACTGTTTTACTACTTTGTTGTGGCGTCTCGATGACAAAGTCAGCCATTCACCGACCGCATCGCACTGACAAAGACGGAGATAGAACACGCTGTGCACCTGTCAGGTCTCCAAGGTTACGCGATTCACTAAAGAATTAAAGAGGGAGGCACTGATAAAAGCAGCGCTTCTTTTTGAATATTTCAAATCCAATTTGGTGATTAAATAAAAGCCGCGCTTTTATATTTCATGCTATCTCGACGGACACTCCACACAGGTTTGTTGAGAACTGTCTGAATAACAAATTAAAATTTATTTAACGATTAAAATCAATTAAATATAAATTATACTCTATAATGCAATAATACAATTACATAAATACATGGGCACACACATGTCCTGGTAATAATTAATTTTTACAAATATCAATGTAAATATTTTAATTACATTTTTATTAAAAAATACCTAGGTAGTTGAAATTTACAGAAGCATAGAAGAAGCCCATGGTTATAATTGTGGTTTAACAATTTATCAATAATTAATTATTAATCAATAACTATTCTATTTATACTTACGCTTTTTACTTAACGGTTTATAAACCATTTTTGTTGTTTACAATTATTGTGCTTGGGTTTGTGCTGTTTATACAGATTAATAATCGTTTTAAATGTTGTGTTTCTTACAGAGGCACTTGTAAGTTTAATGATGCCTTATAAGGCCTCTTTATAAAATGCTAAGGGCAACCATTTTACTATTCTTTTCAAAAGAATCTTTTGTAAAAAATAAACCTTATAAGAAATATATTCTATCAGGGCTGTCATCAAACTGTCAAATGTCAATTTTAAGTTAAAATTTTTAACTTAAAATTTTTAAGGTTAATTTTTTTAGGTGGTATCGGCTTAGTGCGAAATTTTCTGAATAGTATCTAGACACTGTATACTAAAAATAGTAATAATATATATTTCTGTAATAATAGAATACCTACCGCATTTTTGAAATTAAAAGAAAATATCATCCCTATGTTATATAAAAATAACATATGTTTATATAAGCTTATACGCTAAAGAACTTAAGAATTCTTTAGCGTATAAGCTTATATAAACATAATATGTGGGTTGAGTATTATAATGTTCTAACAGCACTTTTGGCGCGAAATCGGCTTTTTTGATAGAAAAATAGTACATAAAATTTCTGTTCTATGTATATAAAAATGCCTGTTTAATTTAATACACAAACTAAAAAAAAATCATTATTAAATTGTTCTATCGTACTTATTTAAAACGGTTTAAAATTATAATATCCTAACAGACCAACCAATGAGAGAAGAGAATTTTCATCTGTTAGAACAATATAATTTTTGCGGTTTCAGTTTTGTATGCAAGTAATAATCACGTGGTTGTGCGGTGCAATTTAAAAAAAAAGAATACGTAGGTATGTTCTTATTTAAGGGATACTTCTTAGAACCCTAAAGTTTTGGAATTCTTTAGAACTAAAAACTTTTAGTTTTAAAGAATTTTGTATGCTGTTAAAACAAAATCTGATGTTTTGTGTAAAATTTTCGTTTTCAATAAAAAAAATGTTCTATCAAAAATTGTTTATTTTGTAAAACCCAGTATTGGAAGAAATAAGTTCAAATACATTTTTTAATTCTTAAGGATACGAGTCCAAAACCAGTACTTAAAATTATAATAATCTTTACAAACGGTATTAGAATGAGCCATTCCCCAACAATTTCATTTTGGATTTATAGAACAATATAATACTCAACCCACGATATGTTATTTTTATTATAAAAATTTTATATAACATAGGTATGAAATTTTCTTTTAAACCCAACCCAACCCAACCCTATATAGGGTTTTCGCAACGCGCGCGCCATCTGGTGGACTTCGAATGTATGCGTGAATTTAAGAATTGTTAACAATACATTTAGAGCACAGATTATACATCATTTTAAAATTAATAAGCAGTTTTTTTTTACAAAAGAGAGGAAGGCAGAAGTCTTACTCGAAAAATTTTGTTCAATCGCGCGAGTTATTTGTGTTTTACGTTGCAAGAAAAAAATTTAAAAACTTTTTTTCTACGACCAATATGTAAAAGTCACATTTCGTATTGGCATCGTTGTTTAGAAAATAAATCTTTTCATTGGCAAGGCAAAACACGAATGTAAAGTGACATTTCTGTCTGAAAAGTGGCAGGTCTGTGTGAAAAGAAATTGACAGCATCGTTTGACATTCGTTTCAAAATTTGTATTGTATTTATATATGTGTCTAAATATCATTTAGAACACAATTAATTGTGTTTGTATAATAAATTCTAGTTTTAGTGGCTTTATTTAAATTGAGAAAGTAAGTTTATTAATTTTAAGTAACTTATACCTTAAAAATTAAAAGAATAAGATGAAAGAATTTTAACAGCTGTCTAACACGTTTTTAGGTTATTTTGTTTTGTATTTGAATATAATACAAAATAAAAGGGTCGTAGAAAAAACATTGTGTTTCACTTGTGAGAAAAGCTTTTTTCAAGCTCGTGTTAATGCACACTCGGCATGAAGGCCTCGTGAGCAACTTAAACACTTGCATGAAAAAGTCGCTTTTCAACACTTGTAAAACAAATAACTATTTTGTACTCGATTTCGATTGATTATTCCTTATATCATTGATTAAGAAACTCAACGCTTAAATGCTTATATACTTACGTTATAACACTATAGTGTGTATTTTATCTAAGGGATCGTGGTGAATTATTGTGTTTTTAATTGTAAATAAGAACTAAATCGTTGCATTTTCATGTTTTGCCAAAAGATCCAATTCGGTAAGTACATTTGTTGGTGCAGAATTAACTAATTAACTTTACCTAATATAATTTATATTTTGGTTTGGACATTTTTAAGAAATTAGTAAAAAATAATTTTTTCACAAACATAACCTTAAAATCAACCATTTTTATATTTGAGTTCTCTAAAAAACGCCGACTTCATTTAAACAACAATTTTATATTTTAAAATATACCTACGAATTTATGGCAATATAATATTATAATATAAGAAATTATATATAATTTCTTATATTTTGGCCGTTGAGTGGAGACTTTAAAGAATTCTTAATCCATGCTTTTAATAATGCTAAATGCTGTTTAAATTTAGACGACTTATTTGTTTGACGATTTTTACTGAATTGAAATGTTTGTAACATAAGCGTTTGACAGCTGATTATTAAAAGTTGTACTTTTGTTACGATGATAACAGCCGAGTGGTGGCGCTACTAGCGATACTTCTTTAGCGTATAGGTCTATATCTAATAGATATAGACCTAGATATTATCTATATAGCTCGAGCTATAATGTGCTAAAATTATTTTGCGTACCTAACACGAATAACTTGAACAGAGATTTTCAAAATTAGTATTATTTGTACATTAAATTTGGCACCAGATATCCGGAACGCTTACGTGTTAATTGTAAATAAATAATAGTACTTAATCGAATTCTACTCACAGTTTCGTCCAAACTTTCTAGCGTTTCGTTTTCGTCAAAAGTTAACGTGTACAAATCGTACAAATAGCTGGTATCTTTCTTGTAATGTCTCTTTCGCTTTAATGATGTCATTGTCGTTCGAATACCCGATAACGCACAACAAAACTGATAAACAAATCTGAACAACAACAAACAGTCATTCGTTTAGCGCCGAAGAAAGTTAACTACTGAGTAAACGCAATGCGAATTTTTTACGACGATTTCTACTTATTGCAAGCGGTAAAGTTTTATGGGAACTGCAACGGAAATTTAGATATGCTTTTGAATTGTTTTGTATAATCATCTTGAAATCAGCTGTGCTTATTAGTCCGTGCAAGGCTGTTTTAATAATGAAATTGTTTGCTACGTTTTTTACAGCGGGGTCTTTAACACTTAACGCGACCAATGGAACCTAGCTATTCCACAATTTTAGTAAAATTAAAAAATGTACGTTGGGAATTATGTAAAGTTTATAATTGCAACCTTATTTAAAAAGTGTAAATTTGATTAATTTTATTAAATTATCCACTTTTTATAAGCGGCCCTAAAAATTAATATATAATATAACCTACATTTTCAGTCATATTGTATAAAATTTTTCATGTCTTTTATTTTTTTTTTGTTAAAAAAAAATTGGATTTATTCGCGTGTCAGTTTTAACATTTTAGCGCATTTTAATTAATTAATAAAAACAAATTCAAATTTAATACAATCTAACTTTTTTAATATTTTACCATGCGTAACTAGAAAGAATATGCGAATAAATGTAGAGGAATTGTAAAAAACTCATAGATAAAATTTAAAAAAATTATATGTGAAAACAACCATGTTTAATAAAACTAAATGAGTTTGACCTACACCTTTATTGTGTTTTGATCTTTCATAATTAAGTAGATTCCATATTTTTAACCGCAATTAATTATTTTTTACAATGTTTTAAAAGTCTAAAACATATCCTCCGTGACTGTTACTCTTTCTAGGTTAACGTATATGGTTTCAAATATCTGAGGTAGTAAAAGCATACTAAAAATATCAGTTCACTAAGTAAATTAAACACATCCAAAGCAATCGAATCAAATATAAAATATTATTAAGAATTAAAAGAAATAATTTTTATAACCATTTATGTAGGTGTTACAAAAATTGATTCTATCCTCCGTGAATCTGTTTTTTCTTTAAATTGTATGCAACGGATGGCGCTTTAATCATTTTAAATAAGCAAAAACCTCTGTGATTCCTAGCAACACTCTCATCTGCATATAAACTGACCTTCAGCTGAAGGTCAGTTTATATGCAGATGAGAGTGTTGCTGTTTTATAATTCAAAAGTTTAAGTTCATTAATTTGCTATTTAAAAACCTATCCACCGTGAAGTGTATTATCTCAGTAAGTATACATTTTTTATAAATACATATGTATGTACAATTGTAGATATTTTTAAAAAATATTAAGGTTTCAAAAGATACAATAACTTATTTCAAATATACAAAGGGATGATTAAAAAAAACATACGAAATCCTAACCTCCGTGAAGCTATCTTCCGTGAAGCTCTAATATTCAAAATGTATGATTTCTTAAAATTTTTGCATTAGTGCAGAACCACTTATGTTATGTTATTACTAGACCTGGTGGCTTCCCAAAAACCTCATTCTAGACTAGAACAACCAAAAATAAAAAATAATTATTTTCACTTGGGGGACGTCTTAATATTTTCACCCAGTTATTAACTTTTAAAGTTTTTGCTATATAGGAAAATCTGGATTTCAATATTGTTGTTTGTATTAATCAACATGCAGAACTAGTACAATTTTTACGTGAGAAAATTAAAAAAAAAATGGACTCTATAGAGTATACTCTCTAAAAATGAATTAATCAAAAATTACTAATTACTACAGTTATTATAATAACTGTAGTAATTAGTAATTAATAGTGGCTGCTTTGTCGCTATGACAATTAGTCATTTTTGACTAATTCATTTTTAGAGGGTAAACTACCCAATTCTGCACGTAACTTATTTTGAAAATGTTTTATGTCAGGAATCATTATTTGTAATTGACAAATTTAATTTTAATTATAATAGTTATTTATGTATTAAGGGCATAATAAGGTTTTTATGGTCCGAGGCGCTATTTCGAGCCCGAGCGCGTTAGCGCGAGGGCTAGAAAAGCGTCGTAGGACCATAAAAACCAGTTATGCCAGCAATGCATACAAAACTTTATGCACGATTAATATATTATTATTTTTAACATATTATTGTTTTTAAAGACGTTTACGTCAAAGAATTTTTGTTATAATTGTCATATTATAATGTCAACTGACATCAGTCAGTTTTAAAGTTTAAAGATAAATGAAATTGAGGAAGCAGCTGAAAAGGCGAAAAATTGCGGCCTGCTGCCGGTAAAATCAAAATCTTTATACGAAAAAACTTACTTCGAATATATCAAATGGTGTAACATTGTTGTTTTTAATTTTTGACGTTTCATTATAGCCCGCTGGGCCATAATAACGCCCGCGGGCTATAAAAAGACGTTTACGTCAAAGAATTTTTGTTATAATTGTCATATTATAATGTCATCGTGCATAAATGACATTTATTATATAAATATTAAGTAATAATAATTAATATTAAATAAGTAAGAAGCAAAAGGGTACAAGAGCATTTTATCATGAAAATAATATTGTTTTATATTGCTTAAGTCGTCACCTGAGAATTATTGTGTTCTATCTGCATTTTTTTTAATTGAGGTTAGTCTTGTTTTAAGTCTTAAGGATGCATATTGTTCTATCTATATATAATTGGGGTAGAAATTGTACAGTTTAAGGCTTAAACTGTACAATTTTTACCCCAATTATATATAGATAGAACGATATGCACCTTTAAGACTTAAAATAAGACTAACCTCAATTAAAAAAAAAATGCAGATAGATCACTTTAATTCTCAGGTGACGAACTGTTTAATTGCATTCTTAAAGGTAATTTTTTACAATTGTATTTAAGTACAATTTTTTAAGTAGCTTTATTTAAAAATCACAAAATTTAATAAAATAGGTAGGTACAATATAAATTTTGTATATTCTATATACATTTGTTTGCAAATATTTGCTAATTGTTATGTAATATTTTATCTTTTGTGATAAAAATAATTTATTAACGGTAATGCGGTTATAGATATGTTTCGAATAAATGTATATTTCAACATATTTGGAAAATACCTTTAAGTAAAATTTATAAACATTACATACTTTCAAAATTTATCGATGTATACTCTCTTAAAATGAATTAGTCAAAAATAACTAATTATAAGTCATATTTGACTAATTGTCATAGCGAAAAAGCAGTCACTAATAATTAGTCAAATTCTACTGAATGAAATAGTCAAATTAGTAGATTTAAATTTAAAAAAGTTTTAACCCAGCCGGGGATCGAACTCAGGTCTGTCACTTGTCAAGCTTGTCAAGCTGTTGTCATAACCAATTTGGCTATCAGTCACTCTAATAATAATCAATTTTATCCGAAATGGTCAGTAAAGTAGTCAACAATCGGCAGTAAAGTAGAACTTTACTGCCGATTAAATACGAGTATTGTATGCAACCCATTATACATTTTAAGATTTGTCCACTGCTCCTCAGCAGCAACTAAATAATATTTAAAAAAAAGCACCGTCGCGGACGTCGATTGGACCCTTTCATAAATAGTTATTTATGTCATTAGGTTAAGAAGTAAGGCTTTTTGTGCTAAACTCAAGGTTTGAAGGCCGACGCGTAGCGGAGGCCTACAATTGAGCGAAGCACAAAAAGGCACTTCTTGGCCGAATGGCATACAACATTTTATCTTCAAAGCACTTTATAATTCAACATCAAAGCGGCTCAACCTCACTTTTTTAGAATCTCATTTATTTACTAGCTAAAGATTACATTAAATGTACAATAATTATTATTGCTTTTAGAAGCAGTAATAGTTTGACAATACCTAGCAACATGATTTAAGTAGAAATGGATTTTTGCTATTACATTGAATTCAATTAATTCTTGAATAAATAGGTAGGTATCTAATTTTAATTTGTTTGGATTTTTACTTAAAAAATAGGTAGTTTGGAATGTTTAAGCTGTGTTTAACTGAAAACTTAAAGCAAATTAAGATAATTTAAATCGTAGAAAAAGAATCGTGCGTTTTCTTGGTTGCCTAACCTCACTTTTTGTTTTATTATATATATTTTATTTTACAATAATTTAATGATATATAATAAAATATTAAACATTAACAGTAAAACAAACAAATTAGTGCTTATTATAAATAAATTAAACCGGTTTAGTACGTTAATTTTTTAGAAACGGATTAATTTGTCAAAACAATACCCCTAGCGAGAAAAAATCGAACTAATTACTTGCCTCATAAAAATTTCTTTATCGAATGTTGACAAAAATAAAGTTAAAATTAGAGACCGCGTGGAGATAAATGTTGTTTAATAAAAATAATAACGTTAATTTTATTAATTAGATTAAAAAATCGCCGCAGCGGGCAAATATATAATAACCGTCGCAACAAACAGTATACGTAGACACTTCCTACATTCAAATGACATTTGATTTGATCATCAAATGAGATTTGATTTATTCATCAATACTAATTATTAGTATTATTAAATGTGATTTTGGATAAAGTTTGGTAACTAATCTTAAATTAGTCAAACTTAAACTATTTACGTACCTAGTAATTTAAAAGTGAAAACGACTATTTTATTAGTAAAAAATGCTGATACTAATTCAAATAGTAGAATTTTGACTATTTCATTTTAAGAGAGTAGACAAAGTATTATAAATTACTACCTGAGAAAATACATCCTTAAATAAAATTTTCTTGGCTAAATTAACACAAAGCGGATCATCATCGTCTAACACCGAGAACTCCCGTAACATTTTTTACAATCCGATTTTTTATTAAAAAAATTGACACTTGAACCATTTAATTTAACAACCATAATTAATAATATCCGCGGAGTAGAATACTCAAACTCAAGTTGATTTATAATTATCATTGATAACACATTTATTAGGTATGTCCTTATCATTAAAACAACATTTTATATTGTAAAAAGGTAAGTATAGCGATATTAAAATAATATAAAATGACTTAATTTAAATTTAAATAATTATAGGCCTGTGCAAATATTTCTAACAGAGCAAAGTACCATTTATTAATTATTATGGTATTCAATTTATTTAGTTAACACGGTAATTTGGCTATTTAGCTTGGGTATCATCTTAATTAAAAATAATTTTGAAATTTTTAAATTATTTTCCAATGTAGATTAAGAGAAGAAAAATCATAACCGCAAATAAATAGATATGTGACAATACACAAGACTTATTTATTGTGTTTTTAATTGTAAATAAAATTCAAGAACTAAATCGTTGCATTTTCATGTTTTGCCAAAGGATCCAAGACGGTAAGTACATGTGTTGGTGCAGAATTAACTAATGATAACTTTACCTAATATAATTTATATTTAAATTTGGACATTTTTAAGAAATTAGTAAAAAATAATTTTTGCACAAACATAACCTTAAAATCAACCATTTTTATATTTGAGTCTGCAACTGCATTTTAAACAACAAAATATACCTACGAATTCATGGCAATATAATATTCTACATAATCCATATCAGGGTTTTTTACCGTTGAGTGGAGACTTTAAAGAATTCTTAATCAACGCTTTTAATAATGCTAAATGCTGTTTAAATTTAGAGGACTTATTTGTTTGACGATGATTACTGAATTGAAATGTTTACACTTTCAGTTTATTAATTACTAAAAATTTATTGTATCTAATAGATACAATTTATATTTACAGGGACTGTATGGAATTTATTTCTTCATTTGGATTAACACTGTTTATTGAAAAACCGATAAAAACTCAACCCAGGATTTCCTCTCGAAATACATCCAACAACACAACAAATCGTTCCACGGGTTTTTTCGATATTTTTTAACATTTTCCGGCTTTATTCTCAAAAACACTCGTTTGTAACATAAGCGTTTGACAGCTGATTATTAAAAGTTATACTTTTGTTACGATGATATCAGCCGAGTGGTGGCGCTACTAGCGATACTTCTTTAGCTTATGGTTTAAATTATTATTAAACCTAAAATGTCATCATAAAAATGATGTAACTGAATCAAAAGAAATTATATTATTAAATGCTTGAAAAAAATTGTATATAACACCCGGCAGCAAAAACCTATTGTTAATAAATTTATGTGTTTTCTCCACCTGGTCTATAATGTACTATTTTTCTCTGAATTTTTCGTAGTTGTTTTTTTTTTACTTGGGCTTCATATAAAATATTTTTGTACAATTTTTGAACATTTTTTTGATGTCGTTTAACCCTGACTAAATAAAATGATTTTTATTTTTAAAATAGTCAAAATTTAATTATTTTTTAAAATATTTTTATGAGGTAAATTTTGGTCAAGCCATTTAATATTGACTGAGAAATTTTGTAAAACTTGTTTTATTCTTTAGGTATTTTTTATTTAATAGATGGTACTATTATAAATTAATAATAACGGTTATTCTTATAAATAAAATAATTAAACCCGGCACATTCGCCATTTTTGTAACTGCCGAATTTAATAAAGATTTTTGTGATTTTGTTTTTTTTATATTGCTTACCCTGCTTTTGTAAGGCTTGGGAAAATCCATGATAACATCAGTTCAGGTACACAATTAAACACTTAAAAACTAACGCGAAACTATCAAAAGCGTCTTTTTCCGCGGGCCTATGCGTTGGGTTACACCATTTTAAATTGAAATTTCCATTCAAATTCGGTGAGATCAGTTCGCAAAATAAATGAGCGCGTACGATAAATTTGCCAAACGGATGTGAGCCTTATTGCGGTGGCCCGTAGAGGCGAAAATGCAGGCCGCGCGAGCTATTTCATTAGACATTTTATTAGTGTAGGAGAATGAATCAACATGTGCGCTCAGAACGTTACACAGGAACGTATCACATATTTTTTAAGGGTCGTCTTAGAACCAAAAAATTTTTTGTTTTAAAAGTCTAAAACCTATCCTCCGTGACTGTTACTCTTTCTAGGTTAACCTATATGTTTTCAAATATCTGAGGTAGTAAAAGCATACTAAAAATATCAGTCCACTAAGTAAATTAAACACATCCAAAGCAATCGAATCAAATATAAAATATTATTAAAAATTAAAAGAAATAATTTTTATAACCATTTATGTGGGTGTTACAAAAATTGATTCTATCCTCCGTGAATCTCTTTTTGCTTTAAATTTTATGCAACGAATGGCGCTTTAATCATTTTTAATAAGCAAAAACCTCCGTTTACGACATTATAGATGCATGTGATTCCTGAAGGTCAGTTAGAATTTATATGCAGATGAGAGTGTTGCTGTTTTATAATTCAAAAGTTTAAGTTCATTATTTTGCTATTTAAAAACCTATCTACCGTGAAGTGTAATATCTCAGTAAGTAGATTTTTTATAAATATTTTATATATGTACAATTGCATTTTTTTAAAATATTAAGGTTTCAAAAGATACAATAACTTATTTCAAATATACAAAGGGTTGTAAAAAACATACGAAATCCTAACCTCCGTAAAGCTATCTTCCGTGAAGCTCTAATATTCAAAATGTATGATTTCTTAAAATTCTTGCATTAGTGCAGAACAACTTATGTTATGTTATTACTAGACCTAGTGGCTTCCCAAAAACCCCATTCTAGACTAACAGTGAAACAACAACAACAAAAAATTTTTCGTTAAATATGCACGTTATTGATATTTTAACCCCACTCTTACATTATCTTAAATACACCCCTAGATACTCTAATAGAAAAACAAAAATAAAAATATGTTAAACTGTAATAAATAAAAATGTACATTTACCAAATTAAGAAATATTATTTAACTACAAATTTATATAATACTGTACTGTACTGTCAATCGTTTAAGTACATTACCAGATAAAAAAATTAAAGAATGGAATTTCATATAGGTCATAGCATAGCAATTGCAAGACTCTTTGGATGCATTTTTATTTTTAGGCAATTAAGGTGCGTGGAATATTTAACTTTAGGTTTATTGATTTAAGCTACGTTTTACGTCAATGCTGCTTGTAATATAAATATTTAAGTCAAGGCAGGATGAAATTATACCACCCACATTAAAAAAAACCCAAAATCTATTAATAAATAAAGCTTTAAGTGGTGTAACAATACAATTTGTTTGTTTTTTAATTATTTATAATAAGTGTCATTAAAGATAATTTGTTACCCCGTGATATTTAATAAAACTAAATGAGTTTCACCTACACTTTTATTGTGTTTTGATTTTTCATAATAAAGTAGATATTACAGCTCAAGTTCCAGATTTTTAACCGCAATTAATTATTTTTTACAATGTTCTCAAAGTCTAAAACCTATCCTCCGTGACGGTTACTCTTTCTAGGTTAACCTATATGTTTTCAAATATCTGAGGTAGTAAAAGCATACTAAAAATATCAGTTAGCTAAGTAAATTAAACACATGTGTTTAATGTATACAAAGCAATCGAATCAAATATAAAAAAATTATTAAAAATTAAAAGAAATAATTTTTATAACCATTTATGTAGGTGTTACAAAAATTGATTCTATTCTCCGTGAATTTGTTTTTGCTTTAAATTTTGGCGCTTTAATCATTTTAAATAAGCAAAAACCTCTGTTTACGACATGTCGTAAACAGAGGTTTTTATGCATAATAGATGCATGTGATTCCTGAACGTCAGTTAGAATTTATATGCAGATGAGAGTGTTGCTGTTTTATAATTCAAAATTTAAGTTCATTAATTTGCTATTTTAAAACTTATCCACCGTGAAGTGTAATATCTCAGTAAGTAGATTTTTTTTATAAATATTTTATGTATGTACTATTGTATTTTTAAAAAATATTAAGGTGTCAATAGATACAATAACTTATTTCAAATATACAAAGGGATGTTTAAAAAAAATATACGAAATCCTAACCTCCGTAAAGCTATCTTCCGTGAAGCTCTAATATTCAAAATGTATTATTTCTTAAAATTCTTGCATTAGTGCAGAACCAATTTTCTCACGTTTCATGTACATATATAACACCATGTTTAAAAGAAAGTAAACATAATGAACTTACCCTTCTTTCTTCGTCTCTTGCTGCTCTTAAGTGTGATTCAATGGCTTCTAAATCTATTTTAGGCATTGCTGTTTCGATATTGTATACATCAAATCCACCTAAAAAATGAATCATATCATTTTGGATGTATCATAACCACATACAAATTTTATCTTTTAAATAATATTAAAAATAAAAGTGATTTAACTCGTTAATAAAGTTATAAATAAATCGGTCAATGAAACTCGATCTCTAAGAAATCGTATAGTTTCTTAAAGGGGACTTAATATGATTAAAGAATTCCCATGTAAATCAGTTTATGCATATACCCTATAGGTATAGAAATATGTAGGTTTTACTTGGCTTATGAAAATAATCGTTAAGGGCCTAAAATAACTAAAACATTCAAAGCATGCTACTGGGAGATATTAGCGAAAAGCGCGCGGTCACTGTGTCCCATTAACACATATTATTTGAGTATTATTCTCCATTAAATATACGTATAACGGTCAAGTTAATAATAGTAATAAATAACACTATGATAGTTCGATTTACTAACATTGAGTACGCCCACCTATATTAGCTAATTTTGAGCTGCTGATTTCAAAAATTCCACTCGTTTTATAATAATTGCGTAATAAAATGATCTGCTCAATTATCTCAAATGTAAGTTTTTTGTTAATATTTTAATTATTTATTAAATTATTTTGCCTTAAATCTATTTTGGACGTTCAGTATATTTTTGACATTTTTTGTTGACTCCACACAAAGTCATCGGTAGATAAATGTCAAATAGAAAATTTGTTTGTTTTATTGTAGCCGTATACCTACTATAGTAAAACTAAAATTATAATGTTTTTTTAAATTTAAATTGTATTTTTACTTGAAAGTGATTTTAAGAACCAAAAATGAAAAAAGAGCAGGGAATGGAAGTGGTAATGGAAGTGGCAGAGAAAGAGAAAGGAGACGAACATTTATGTCGTCGTTGTAAATTTGTTTTGTTTTTGTTGCTGTACCTTTACGCCCAAGAAAAACCAACGCAATCCCAAGTAGCACAACTGGTTAAATTAACGTTAAATTTACGTTCTGTCTGGTTAATTTACTTAAGTTATATTGTACTACGAGCCCTAACCACATAATGTTCGGACACTTCATAATTTATACAGAAATTTTTTTCGTGAATACCATCTCAAAATTATTAGAAGTTATGAAAAATTCAGCTTATTTTGGCATATACCCCTCGAAGCGATTTTTATTTTTAAAAAGTTTACCTTTTATTTTTAGCTTTTAAAAAAAGGCTAACTTTTTAACTTTTTTTTGCATGAGTAAAAAAAGTTATAAATGGGCCCATTAAAAAGAACATAAAATATTATACAAACCCTGAAAATTTGGTAAAAATTGTATAAATAATAAGAAAGTTATAGCGATATATATATCTGCAAAATCTCCCGTTTCCTAAGAAAATTGCAAAAACTCTTTAAAAATAGCATTTTTAAATTACTTATACTTTTTTATAACTTATTTATTTTTTACCAAATTTTCAGGGTTTGTATAATATTTTATGCTCTTTTTAATGGGTCCATTTATAACTTTTTTTACTCATACAAAAAAAAGTTAAAAAGTTAGCCTTTTTTTAAAAGCTAAAAATAAAAGGTAAACTTTTTAAAAATAAAAATCGCTTCGAGGGGTATATGCCAAAATAAGCTGAATTTTTCATAACTTCTAATAATTTTGAGATAGTATTCACGAAAAAAATTTCTGTATAAATTATGAAATGTCCGAACATTATGTGGTTAGGGCTCGTATAACGTTAAATTTACCTTAAATTAACGATATTTTGTAATAAGTGGGGAATCAAAATCATGGTTAATTTAACTTTACATTAAGTAAATTTAACTTCTTGGTTAATATACCTGTCGGTTAAAAAAATATATTTGGTAATTTTTGGTTAATTTTACCCTTTTTTACTGCTTTTTAACTCTTTAGTCAACTTAAACTAAAGTGGAAAAACCAACCATTTTAAGTTTATTTTAACTTAATATAATTATAATTTACCAAATATATATTATACTACACCAAGTATGCATAGATCTATGAGTCTTAGGATTTTAAATAAAATGTCTCCCCTGAATATTAATATCTTCATTTTAATATTTAAAAGAGATAGTTCTATAGAAGAAAAACCAATGGGGCATTTTTTTTCTGATGAAATGGCTCATAATACTTTTATATTTTAAACGCGATCAAAAAAGAATAAGAAATAAAGAAAACAAAAATTTTAAAAAAATATTTTTTTGCTTATTTATTTTTTATTTTACTTAAAATTGATTTAAAATACTTTCAAACATAAAATAATACTATTTTTTTATTATTGGTTTATTTAAATTACCTTATTTTTGAAATAAAAATCAAAAATAAAAATTAATGGCATTTCCTTTTGTAAAATGAACAGCAAGCAATATGGCGATTATAGGATGCTTTTACTAATTGGTTATTTAACCAATATAAATTAACCTGCAAGTTTATTTAAACCATTTAGTTATTTTCTTGTGTTTAAGTTAACTACTTTATTTACCCATCAGTAATTTATAACTCTTTGGTTTTGGTTTCAATTTGGTTACATTTAACACATAGTTAAAAATTACAAAAATTTAGTTAAGTTAAACTAACTTGTTATTTTCAAAATAACTAACCTAAAATAAATTCCCGCCAAACGTTCTGGAAAACGTTGCAGTGTACTACATTATGTAGTTTACATAGACACTCGTGTGGCGTTCAAAGTTTATTTATTAAGAGACTTTATTTCTGGTACCTATTTAAGTTCCTAACATGTCATATTTTTCTATGTAGGTAACAATGAAAACTGCAAAACCATCACTTTTTTAACGAGTTGGTTGATTAACGTTAATTTGCCATTTAGTTAAAATACATTTGGTAAAATGCAACTTGTTGGTTAAAAAATATAGTCAAATTAACCAAAACTGTGGTTATCTTACCTAAAGGTTCAATTTATAGTTAAAATGAACCAAAATATAACAAAAAATTAACTACTCTTTACCAGTTTTATTGGTTAACATTTAAAGTTAATATAACGTTATATAACTTCTAAAATAACCTACTTATTAACTAATTTAAATTAAGGTTATTTTAAAAGTTAGGTACAATTAACCATTTTTTTAACTTGGAAGTATTGTTTCACTCATCAGTGAGTTTTAAAGTTAAATTATAGTAAAAAATAACTTTTAAATTAATTCTTAAGTAATAGCAACTAGTTTGTTAATTTAAAGGTTTTTTTTAGTTTATAATAACCGTAAAAAAACTAATTGGATAATTCAGATTGGTTAAAAAACCAAGATAAAAAAAAACGTCATTTAACTTAGATTTCGGTTAATTTACTTATAATACTAGTTATTTAACCGTTTGTGCTACTTGGGATATTTCATTACAAAATTTTACTACTTTATTTTTGCAGGAATATTAAATGGACCTGATATACGACGTTTAATGAAAGATCAAGCATTCAAAAATGCTCTCAAAGTTGACGAGCTTGTCCCACATGGCAGTGTTAAAGCTGTCATTGAAAATGTTCTTGGTTCATATCGGGCCTAAAATTGCCGCCAATTCAATAAAAAA
Organism: Brassicogethes aeneus; assembly: GCA_921294245.1. Taxonomy (NCBI): domain Eukaryota; kingdom Metazoa; phylum Arthropoda; class Insecta; order Coleoptera; family Nitidulidae; genus Brassicogethes; species Brassicogethes aeneus. Next base: position 580,694 of record OV121136.1, read on the forward strand.
ATGCTATCCTTTTTGCAAAGAATTAGCGTTACTATGCATATATGTCATTTAAAATACATTTTCTTTTTTTTCATAAATATAAATTTGCCGAACTGATGAACATGGAGAACGATTTCACCAAGAAACTGCAAATCTAGAGTATTGGTAGATACCAATGGATATAGCGGAAAGAAGTTGGATTCATTGCTAGGAGACATTTGCTGGAATTTGCAGCAAAAGATGTACAATGTAGAAGTACAATAATACTATAATCCAATTTGATATTTGATACGATTTAATAAATTTAAGGTAGAACAAAGCAAAATTATGCAATGCATTAAATTTTGAGGGCTTATTTTTTATAAAAAATACTGAAACTTGTTTACTTTGTTGCCCTTTCAATTCAATAATTAAAATAAACGACAAAAAATGTCAAATAATGGTTGTTTTTTAAATTAAAATACATTACAATTTTAGTTTTAGTATTTAAAATGTCATATTGTTAAGATAAATATGATCTAATTGCCGTATATCAATTACTTCAGTACATTGAAGATAAATTTAAGCAAAAATAATTTAATAAATAATTAAAATACCAACAAAAAACTTACATTTTGAGGTGATTTTATTACGAAATTATTTTAAATCCTAGACGTCCTAGAGAAAAACTAATGACGTTTTTGAAATCAGCGGCCCAAAATTAGTTAAACTAAGCTGGAGTACTTAATGTTATTGATTTTTATTTTGTAAAACGCATAATAAAAAAGTTGTTCCTATTGGAAACCCGATCCGTGGACTATTATAATACGTATAATACGCATACTGTTAACATTAACACTATGTCAACTGTTTGCAGCTGCTAAAAGTTTATCGAAAGCAGTCAATGTTGCCAACATCATCCCAGATAACATTATGAGGTTCATAATTGACGCATATTGCAGTCACAACGTGATTGTAATCCGCACGTATGCACGCATATATGCATCATTTGCGTCATCATTGAGGTTCATATAACCAGCACATGTGATGGTTGAAGAAATTTTTCTGGGCATGATTAACAGGTGAATTTTGGACTTGCATTGCCTTAATTTGATTGTTTTTCTTACGTTTCGATTAGTAATTATCTTTAATTGTCTTCAGTTATTACCTGAAGATCATTATAGGTAATTACTAATCGAAACGTTGTAGGAAAAACAATAAAATTAAGACAAGGCAAGTCCAAAACTCAGCTAATTCATAAAATTGATTTATTGCGAAATTTTGGTTATTATATTATAAGTAATAATCCAAAAGATCTTTTTCTTTAAGTCATTTATTTTAGTTTTTGTGACAATTGCCTACATTTATAGAAAGATATTTTATTTTAATTAACATTAGGTATCTTTCTACAAATTGATAAATAAATTAATGATAAATTAATTTATAAACGTCATCTTAAGATCAACGTGTTAACTCGTTGATCTTAAGATCAATTCCAATTTGGAATTCCAAAATTATGTATATTTTTATACAAATAAAGCCTTTACAAATCCAGTCTTTTCATAAATTAACCATATGGTGTAATTCAATTTTTTGAAAATTTTAGTAATAATATGAAGTAAAATCAACAACTTTCGCAAGATGTAGTGTAGATCTAGTAATACATCTACAATTTTGCGATAACTATTTTATTTGGGCCCTAGAATTACCGTCTCAAATGTACCATGCTTTATGTAAATATATAAATAATTGTTTACAATATTTACGTAGGACTAATCTAAAGATTAAACTTACCCAAAGATTCAATCGAAACTTTCTTCTTGTCTCTTGCCATCGGTACTGATCTTCTGTTCAGAGTGTCTCTGTTTCGTCCGCTTAAGTCCCTACGCGGAAAGCTTATAAGACTTCCAAACTGTTGGTTGTAATCGCGTCTTTTTTTGACGTAAAAATCGATTTTTTCTTTTTTCCTCGGCACGGCACTGTCGTCTTCCTTTTCCTTGTAGCTCTTTGTTATATCTTCTTTGCAGAATTTTTCCAACTCGTCCAATTTTAAATTTGTGTCTGATTTAATCTTCTTTATTTGACATTCGATTTCTTCCAGTTCTCGGTTTGAATCTCTTCTTGATATATCAGATTTCTTCATAGTATCCACTTCCATTTTGTTTTCTTGTATGTTTAAATTAGAATCAATAGAAATTGTTTCAGGAATATTTTCCTGGGCGTTTGAAAGAAAAGCATCAGCTATTTTTAGATCTACATCGCAATTATCATGCATGGTTTCCATGTTGTTGTTATTGGCGATAACTTCAGTATCTTCAAGAACTATAGGTTCGGGTGTTTGTTTTGTAGGGGATAATTTGTTAAAAGGTTGTTCAATATTCGGTTCAATATTGTATTTGGCTGCTGATGGTTGCAAATCGGTTAGAACAGCTAATTTTTCAACCGCTTCTTCAAGTTCTAAAATAATAGCTTTTTCCAGTTCAAGAACCAAGTACGGATCAGGGAAAGGTTCTATGTAATCATTGGTAGTTTGATTTTTCAAGGAAATTTTGCCCAACTCTTGTTCCACTTCCTTGCCAAAATCACCAACAATGTTTTCGTGCGAAATATGTTCTTCCAACTTAATATTCAGATCAACTTGACTGTTTAAATTTTCACAATCGTCAATGTTAAACACCGGCTTATCGTAGAACACTTTTTGTATATTCTCGACGCTATCAAGGCGATTTACGCTGTCGATGTGATCCAAGGGAAAATCAGTGTCTTCTTCAGCGTTGTTGTTGTTGTTGTTGCAATTGGAGTCTTGTTGCTCCTTGCTGAGGAGGTCGCAATCAATTTCGTCGTCAGTAAGATCAACATCAGAGGAAACCTTGATGGTGTAGTCCAAAGTATGGGCGAGGTGCTGGAAGCCAGGGTAATTGGGGTTCACTATACCTCGACGCTGAATGGTGCCTCTACAAAATAAGGAAGAAATATAGAAAGAATATTTCAATCTAACTAAAAAATAAAAAATAACTTTTATTTTTACATTTTGTTTTTTTCTCATTGATTGCGAAAGAGGGATTTAAAGAAACCAAGTGGTAAAGATTTAGATAAAACCTCAATTTGACAAACTTACATTTACTAAGAGAAATATGTTTAAGTTACATTTACGAATAATAATTAAAACAATATATTACCAAATTTAATAGTATAATCATAAAAGTTAATGTCTAAATAATTGCTAGATAGCATTCTGGGGGTTTCACTATATGATTAAGAAATAATCAGGACTTGTTTATAAATATGAAAGGATATACGAAAGGAAAAATATAAAACAAACAAGACCCAAATAAATAAAATAAATATTGACAATTAGGATTTTAAATAATAATACGAATAATTATCATTATTGTATGGTTAATCATAGTGTTTTTGTTCTAATTTGGTGTGAACATTCGTGGATGTAGGACAATAATTGAATCAGTAAGAACAAGAACAGTCCAAAAATTTAATTTTGACAAGTCATTTTCAGAAATTAATTTTGAAGTTCAAAATACATTTTTATTTATTTATTTTGTGAGAACATATAAATCATTTAACAGAATATGAATATTATAGTCCATGGCATTAATATCATCAGGCAATGGCGGCTCTGGTTTATTCATGTCTCTAGCAATATTATGTATACATACTATAGTACAACTGCAGCTGGAATAATGGACAAAACTGTATCTAGTTTTAATATTATTAAGATATCTTAAGCCATATGTTAACACTGGAAACCTTCTTTTCTAAATTTCAGATACTCTTTCTATTATATTTCTGGTTCTTGGTAGTGACTCATTATAGAGTTGCTGACCTCTATACCTATAACTATAGTTATTGGATTTGCTAAAGATGTCAATAAATAAAATCTTTGAAAAAAAAAGATCTTGAATACCGATGACTAGTACTTTTGAGGTTATAAATCGTTAATGGTGGATTAAAGTAATTTAAACCACCGAAATTGGGGGTTTATTTTAACAGTAGTTTAGAGGTATTTAAACAAGGATTAATTTACGGTGCAAGCCAGTTATGAAAAATAAACCTGGGTTAAAAATAAAACCACTGTTAAACTTACGATGCAAGTGGCCACAAAACACAAATAAAAAAAATTATATATAGGTACTATGCTCCACACCTCAAAGTCCCACCACGTGACCACGTACGGAACGCAGTCTTTTGAAAATTTGGCATTTAAGGCTTTTCAGGTTATTTATCTGTGAAAGTATAGTCAATGAAAGAAATAACATTTATAGTGTTACCGCTTATGTTTAAGCGTTAAAAGTTAATAAAACTTTATAGTATCACAATAACAATGGTTGGTTTAAGAATTTAGGAATATAAATACTGCATTTAATGAAATTCCAAAGTGTAAGGTGCAATATAAGTGATATTTTTGTGCATTGGGTCTACATTTCTCCATAAAAAAGTTTTAACTAAACAGCATTTATTAAAAAAAATTTACTTCTCTATTATGAAATAAGAATATCTGTATCAAAGGTAGGTTAATGTATTAGAACAAAAAATATCATCTAATTTTGTATTTTAAGGTTAGAAAAATTTATTTTGACCAAAATAAATAAGTGGATCATTTGGAAGAGTGTGCTAATATGGTCATAAATAAATATAGGTATACTAAATAATTGTTGAATAAGGTTCAAATTAAATTGAAGCTTTTATACTTCTAACGACAAAACTTGTGCATACCTCTCGGCATTCCTACTTTAAGTTAGATTATAAGAAAACAAACAATTTTTAGAGAAACTTGCAATGTGAAAATATTTAATCCTGCCATGATATGTGATTTATTAAAAATTTTAAAGTTATAATGATTTTTCGATGTAGATCAAGTTCAGTCGAAGCTTTTTAACTATTTGTATTGACAAAACTTTAAGCTGGATAAGAAAAACTACTAAATTTTTAAATACCATATTATACAGTCTTTTAAGTAATCCAAATTACTTATTTATTTTGGTCAAAATAAATTTTTCTAACCTTAAAATTACAAAATTAGATGATATTTTTTTATAATATATTAACCTACCTTTAAAACAGATATTCTTATTCCATAATAGAGAAGCTAGATTTTTTTTAATAAATGCTGTTTAGTTAAAATTATTTTATGGAGAAAACCAGATATTTGGACCAAATGCACAAAAATATTACTTATTTGGCACCATACACTTTAGAATTTCATTAAATGCAGTATTTATATTATTAAATTCTTAAACCTTCCATTGTTATTGTAATGTTATAACGATTCATACATTTTTAACGCCTAAACATAATATTATTTCTTTCGTTGACTATACTTTGACAGATACATAACCTGAAAAGCCTTAAATGCCAAATTTTCAAAAGACTGCGTTCCGTACGTGGTCACGTGGTGGGACTTTGAGGTGTGGAGCATAGTACATAAGCGCCTCACTGACCAGAATTAAAGTAAAAACTGCATAGTGTCCCCCACCTGACCGGGTAGTTCAACCCAATTAAAAAGCATGTTTGATAAAATTGATAAATTTTTTTTGGCCACAATAATGGTTTTAAAAAGGAAAACTTCGAACAAAAAATATCATCTGTTTAGCAACAATAAAAATAGAAATATCGTTTACCTTGTGTTGCTTAAGTTCCCCTCGTCGGAAGACTCAGAGTCCGACAAATCGAATCCTCTGTCCTCTTCTTGTGGGGACGTGTCGGCCGACGAGCCGCTTTGATGGGCGTCTGTAAAAAACCGACAAGATTTAGTGTTATTGCGTCCAAAATGGACCTGCCAAATTCCCCGTATTAACCTTTCGTTTCGCACGGATCTATTTAATACGCTTTTCGTGGCCTATTTATACGATTCGTCGTTACCCGGATCGGATAATTACGGACATTTTTAACGGATAAATGAGGATTTTTTGTTCGTAATTAGAACCAACCTCGTCAAAGTTGGAATTTTTGAATTAACAAATAATTGATGAGAATTACCAATGGATTAAAGAAACATTGAGATAATTTTATTTATAACACTATGATAGTTCGAATTACTAACATTGAGTACGCCCACCTATATTACCTAATTTTGGGCTGCTAATTTCAAAAATGCCACTCGTTTTGCTCCAGGACGTCTAGGATTCGAAATAATTGCATAATAAAATGCTCTGTCCACACTGTTTAAAATTTCTGTGGTGTAAAAAGTAATCTTAAAACGGTGTCAAAATCCAACACCCAGTGGTGTTAATATAACACCATGAATTATGGTTGAAAATGTGTACCGATCGCGGCAAAGGCGGTGTGGATCACGTGATGTTCTTAAATCTCGCCTCTGTTGACTTACATGAAGAATATATAAACTCAGGTGATCCTTTGCTCTGGTGTGACACTACAAGTTGTTCGATACTAAAGAGACCTTAAATAGGTGGAAACAGCTGTCAATACTTGAAGTATTTTAAGTTAGTGGAACGCACTAAAAACATTATCTCTAGCGAGTTGAAGGTTCCATTTTCTGGAATATTACCACTGGTAATATACTAGTAATGCGTCAAGGAATTCCTTCCTGTTTCTTTTTTTTTTCCTTTTTTCTGTGTAGTATGATTTAATTTAACCACAAACACATAATATTTAACACTGAAAAGGAGTTCAATGTACACCAGGTAAAATTTATTTTAATACTGTGTGAAAGTTAAATTAACACCATTTTAGTATTTGAATTAACCGGGCCAACGGACCACATTTAACACCATTTTGGTTTGTATCGATATATACCATGTATGGTGTTAATTTGGTGTTAAAATGGTCATGAAATTTTGAACAGTGCAATTATCTCAAAATGTAAGTTTTTCGTTATTAAATATTTTGCCTTAAATCTATTTTGGATGTTTCGTATATTTTTGACGTTTTTTGTCAAAAATATACAGGGTCTCCATACAAAGTCATCGGTAGATAAATGTCAAATAGAAATTTTGTTTGTTCCATTGTAGCAGTACAATAGGGGTCATTCTCACTAAAACGTTCAATTTACTGTCCCTTATTAATAATTTACATACTTACGGCAAAATATATATTTTTAAGATTAAAGAATATTACCCTTAACGCTAGTCCATATGCATTTTGACAAATATTATTAAAATCTTATAAAAATTTTAGTTAACAGTACGTGAGATCTCACGTTTGTTAGTTGTCCCCCGCCAGAGTCACTATATTTCAATTTCAATTTTCTTATTTATAAAATTAAAGTTTTAACCGCAAAAATAATAAACAGCACGAAAATACCACAAGTTTTTTCATCTTGTTAAAAAATATTAGTAAATGTTTTTTATATCCCCACAGATAATTGTTTTATAAGTGTCCCTGGATGACTTTCTCACCTCCGTTAATATAGACATAAATTGTAATAAAATATCCTAGATGGCTCTTACGTTGCCAGGTATTTGTTAGCCTAAAAATAGTTATTTTTAGTTTGATTCTTGGTGCGTGACATATTATTTTTAAGTTTTTTGGAACATTTTCGAGAATATCAGGTATTAAGTGTTCTAACGTGGAGCATAATTCTTACTGCTGTTAGTGATTATCAAAAGGTAAGCAATTAGATATTAATAAATATAATTACATATTTAAATAATATGAATAGGCAAGAGTTTATATTGTCTGGGACCGGGGTCTTTATAACCAGTAGACAGGTCAATAGGGGGAAATTTGAATAAAAACCTCACACCCGTTAATCTCACTGCTGTTAAAAGTGAGGTTTTATAGTACCTATTCTGGTATATTTGTATAATGAGGAGTTCGTTAACGTTTTCTGTTAAATTAATCAGTTCCTAACACCTGAAAAATAATCAGCAGTCAACAAAGTCCTGATGAGGTCTTCATTATTGAAATGTATAAGTACTCTGACGGTTTACCTATATCTTCATTAGAGTGTCTCAAAAAAACCGAATTTTTTTTCCAAAGAACATTGAAAATTCGTCAGAGTATCTCTAGAAAATGACCCTGTGAAAGTAAGAGCTCTTAATATTAATATTTAGAGGTGGCGTTTTGTAATTTTCTATTTCCCATTTAAATAACATGGGAAATTTTTATTTTCAAATTTGGAATTTTGTAACGTGATAACGAGCTACTTTATAAGTATGACGAAATTACTCGTTATAGGAAATTTCATGCTCTACAAAAAAGGTCTGATTGACTTTTTGCGTAAGTCAAGCCGTTTCAAAGATATCGAGCCTCAAACTTCAGAATGTTTAAAATTATGCTTTTTTTTTCTTAAATACAAAAAAATCAATTTGTATGTATTGAAGACCCAAAATTATTAACTTGAGAATAAATATATGCATATATTTGATGGAATCCAGATCTAAAATTCTTAATAATTTGATAAATGATAATTTTTATTGATTTTTAGCAAAAAATATTCACTTACCTAAAAAAATTTGGTAGAAGTTTACTATAAATTTATTTACATTATGTATTAATAATATTATATTATACAGTCATGTTAATAGTCCATTTCACTTTATATCAACTTTCTTCTGTTATCTCCTGATTTAAGCAAATAAGTAATTCAAATTTCGTTAAGGTTGTTCATACAATTATTTTTTGCGCCATCTACCTGTAAAAAAGCATAATTTTAAAAATTCTGAAGTTTGAGGCTCGATATCTTTGAAACGGCTTGACTTACGCAAAAAGTCAATCAAACCTTTTTTGTAGAGCATTAAATTTCCTATAAGGAGTAATTTCGTCATACTTATAAAGTAGCTCGTTATCACGTTACAAAATTCCAAATTTGAAAATAAAAATTTCCCATGTTATTTAAATGGGAAATAGAAAATTACAAAACGCCACCTCTAAATATTAATATTAAGAGCTCTTACTTTCACAGGGTCATTTTCTAGAGATACTCTGACGAATTTTCAATGTTCTTTGGAAAAAAAATAGTCGGTTTTTTTGAGACACTCTAATCTTCATGGGTTAGCAATCAGTGACAATCAGTGACAAAACCGATCGATGATTTTGTGGTAGTTAAACTGTGCAGTAAAATAGTATATTAAAGAACTAATTTTCTTAATTCACTCCTCCGTTAATATCAAATTTAAGTTTTTACAAATGTTTTCTTAGATTTTTTTTCAAGCTTAGAGTATTCGGGTAACTGATAAATATACATATGCAATAATATACATATCTAATTATTTAGGTAAAATTTTTTTTCAAAATTAATACCGGGAAGTTCATGATAATGACCCATAGTAGTATTTTATAAGGGATATTAAAAAAGTGCTTTATTAAATTTTAATAAAGCACTTTTCTGCATAGAAGTGCTTTATTAAATACCAAAACTAAAATTATAATGTTTTTTTTGGTTAAAACTTTTTACCAAAAAAACATTATAATTTTAGTTTTACTAAAAAGTATAATTTTTGAAATTTTTATGTCGTTTTTTTAATTACTAATTAAATTGAAAAGGCAAAAAAGTAAATGAGTTTCTGTATAAGCATTACTCTTCGACTATTATTTGATATGTTTTTATTCACAGCATGCCTAAAGTACCCAAAAATTTAATCTCAAATTTATTAAGTCGTATCAAAATTTAATATCGAATTGAAGTATAAAGGCGCCTTTATCTAGTTTATCATTCAAGCACATTAAAGTGTATCTATTAAATTTTGACATTTAAAATTTAAATTGTATTTGTACTTGAAAGTGATTTTAAGAACCAAAAATGAAAAAAGAGCAGGAAATGGAAGTGGCAGAGAAAGAGAAAGGAGACGAACCTTAATGTCGTTGTAAATTTGTTTTGTTTTTGTTGCGGTACCTTTACGCCCAAGAAAAACCAACGCAATATTTCATTACAAAATTTTATGAGATATACCTACTACCTACTTTAATTTGGCAGAAATATTAAATGGACCTGATATACGACGCGACGTTTATTGAAAACTGTCATTGAAAATGTTCTTGGTTCATATCGGGCCTAAAATTGGCGACAATTCATTGAAAAAAATGCTCTCCGTTTTGTAAAGAATTAGCGTTAATATGTAATTTAAAATACATTTTCTTTTTTTTTCACCCTGATAAATTTGCAGAACTGATGAACATGGAGAACGATTTCACCAAGTAACTGCAAATCTAGAGCATTGGTAGATATCTATGGGTATGGCGGAAAGAAGTTGGATTCATTGCTAGGAGACATTTGCTGGAATTTGCAGCAAAATATGTACGACGATGATGAGGATTACGCACAATAATACTATAATCCAATTTGATATTTGATACGATTTAATAAATTTAAGGTAGAAAAAAGCAAAATTATGCAATGCATTAAATTTTGAGGGCTTAGTTTGGATAAAAAAAATACTAAAACTTGTTTACTTTGTTGCCCTTTCAATTTAATAATTAAAGCCCAAAATTAGTTAAACTAAGCTGGAGTACTTAATGTTAGGGAAAAAAGTTTCTAAAACTATCATAGTGTTATTAACAATCATTTGGTTAGATTTTGCATTGACAAATGGAGACTTTTTAAATTTAACTTAAATATTTTATACCTTCAAAATCAAGAAGACTATCATCTGGCGATGACTCCGTGTACATCGAGTTTGAAGTGGTGCGGTGCAGCGCGTTCGAGTTGTTGGTAGCAGCCAGCTTGCCGCTGTTGAAGTTTAACAGTTGATTGCGGTTGTTCGTATTGTTGATCAGCTGACGCTTCTGCAGTTCCGTTGCAGGATTGCACCATTGCACCCGATCTACGTTCGTCACGTTGTTCAGTGTGTTTAGGTCTTCTGTAACACAATACATATCTTTGTTATTAACTATAAATTGTACCTTTTTTCTTAAATACACACTGTTTTTAATGTTTACGATAAATAGCCACCTTGATTGTAAATAAAGTTAATATCGTTTTTTAAAATATGTTTCTGACCACAATAAACTAATTCTAATACGAACCAAAAAGTTCGTTCTTTTTCAAAACTACATAAGTTTTTTGTTTCTTGAACGATTTTATTTTGGTCTGGGATGTCTGCTAGCCTCATCCTCTGGCAATTCATGCTATAGATATGAAGCTCACGGTAATAATGAAGTATTATGTCTTACCTTGAAACGCTTTACATTTTTTTGTATGCAATACACTCAGTCTTTTTAGGAACAAGATGGTGAAAGAATGTTCCTTAAATAATTCTGAACAAGCGACAAGCAACAAACTTCCATTATTTTCAGAGGGCCTAAGCAAAGACCACTTTTTCAAAATACGATTTTGGTGAAAATTTGAGAAAACTAAACCTAAACCGATATTTACGTTCGTGACATGTTTTCTTCATAATTTTGACCTCCTGATTGTGATTCAGTTGTCAAATTTAAGTTTCAGATAAAACCAAAATCACCAAGAATCAAGATTTGAAAACAATTCCCGGCTGTTAAATGTCTCAATAAAATACGATTGCTGGTTTATACTATTTTTTTACTGTTTTGCATCTTTAGTAAGTTCTTATCATATCGCTGAATGATCAAATCGAGGATCAAATAAAAATTTGTTCTTGAAAAACATTTAACATTTTTTTCAGTTTGCTTGTGTTTTTCAAAATTTCGAAGTTTTTTTGCATAAGTTATACCTACCTACCTACCTACATAGCCCTATCTTACCCAGGTTACTTCCATTCTTCCTTAAAATAATTAAAATACCAATGCCAGACTTTGCTGCAGCTACGGGAATTAACATCTCAAAATCAACGGTTCGCAGAAGATTGCACGAAACGGGAGGTAAGGGTGGCGTTTGGAGGTGGAGGGGTGACTGTTTGGGGTGGAATGGCGATTAATGGAAATAGTGAATGCTGAGAGATATAGAGATTTGGTTGTTGGTGATATCGTGGTCCCTTATGCTCAAAATGTTGCCAATAGTTGGTGTTGGTGGACGACAATGCCCGTCCGTACCGCGCCAATATCTTAAATGAGTATTTAAGGGACCACATATTGAGAGAATGAATTGGCCACCTTTGTCTCCGGATATGAATCCTATTAAGCATGTGTGGAGCAGGATGAAACTGAAGATGAAAGAGAGGGAAGGACGTATGAAAAATTTGGATGAATTGGTAAATGCCATTCAGGAAGAATGGGATACCCCAGGAATTTATAAGGAACTTGGCCGAGGCCCAGGAGGGTTAACGAATTATTACGGGTTAGGGGAGGGCGAACGAAATATTTAAAGTTATTATTGTTATTGTTTGTTACATTTTTCTGTTGAATGTTGTAGTTTTGATTATGTTTATATCTTTATATTTTTAATTAACTTTATTACCAATTAGGTAGGTGCTTATGTGTGATAAGTTATCACTAGTGCGCAATGTTATTGTAAGTTATGTAACAATATCCTAACCACTCAAACAAATTGCAGTAATTTCGCCCAAAAAATGAATCCCCAAATGGCATTTTAATCATAAATATGCAAGAAACACACCAGCAATCGGATTTTATTAAGATATTTAACAACCGGAAATTGTTTTCGAATTTTGATTCTTGGTGATTTTGGTTTCATCTGAATCACAATCAGGAGGCCAAAATTATAAAGAAAACATTTTTAAAAAGTGGTCTTTGCTTAGGCCCCTCTGAAAATAATGGAAGTTTGTTGCTTGTCGCTTCTTCAGAATTATTCAAGGAACAATCTTTCACCATTTTATCTTATTGTTCTTAAAAAGACCGAGTGTATTGCCTACCAAAAACCCTTAAATGTACTCTTTTGAAAAAAAATCATATTTTCCTTGCTAAGATTCCAATTCGAAAAATTTGAAAAACGGTACAAAGTAAGACATAATACTTCATTATTTTAAAGTAAAAACGAGAAAAAAATTATTTTGTTATAAACGGGGCTTGGATGAAGTTATTGAAAATTTTTACCGTTTTACATATCACCCTGTAGGAAATTTACTTGAAGAACCGTGAGCTTCATATCTATAGCATGAATTGCCAGAGGATGGGGCTATTAGACATTACAGACCAAAATAAAATCGTTTAAAAAAACAAAAAGGTTATGTCGTTTTGAAAAAGGATGAACTTTTTAGTCGCGACACATTGAGTGGTGACCAGTTTATTTAATAACTATAATTATGATTCTAACGATTTATGTAAGCAAGCAGCAATGCTTCGTACACAAGGTCGTAGTTTTTGCTATTTTTTCAGGCCATTAGCTTGTATTCTTTTTGATACATGTTGTTAGATTTTTGGGGATTTTTGATTGATTATAATTAACTGTCCAGTATACGTATACGTTTATATAGTTAAGAATATATTCCAAATACTACAGAAAAAGTACATTTGTGGTAATATTTAAAAATACAAGTGGCTAAAATAACCCCTAAAGTTTGTTCCCTAATTTTGGTCCCCTAGGTCACGTCTCCTGGGTCACAGCTTTTATAAATGACCTTTTGAATTGGGCGCACATTTTTTGGTGCTGCCCACTTGCAGCAATGGATTTTAGTGGAAACTATCTTGAAGCCACATCACGTTTTTATGTATTTTTTATATCAGGGTGGTAGAACTGTGCAGTTGGACTTTTGTGAGATTGAAAAGGATATGCCATAGTTATTGGAAATATATACATATTTTTAAAAATACAGTTATATGCTAATTATTAACTTTTAATAATAAAATTTGTTACACTGGTACACTGTATAGAAGCCAAGAGATACAACTGTCATTTGAATAGTAAAAGCTACATTTTACTTGGCAGTCAGTGGATATATCTTAATTTGAAGCTTGTGAAATTTATACAAAGTCATAAATCAAGAAGCAATTTTGACTCCAAGAGGGTTTAACTTTAAATATTATTATCGCAAAACTAAACAAAATATACTTTTACCCCTTGCCTTATATCACAAAGGAATTTTTTAAAATGTGAGCGATTGTCCATTAATTTATCTACAATATTCTTTAATATTCGTATAAATCCGAAAACAAATTTGTGTGGATCTTTTATTTTGCCTGTGAGTGTATAAAAAAATGTGTTTTTATTATCTTATATTTAGTTTTAATAAAAATTATATAACATACCTGTATTAATAGTATAATTGGTGGTAGTAACATCGTTGCTCGTCAAGTTGCTGGTGTTGTTGCTATAATTTGTATTGATGATGTTGCTATTTTGCAATGTGTTTATCCTTTTCGGTGAATTAAGGATATCGTTGTTAACATTATTGTGAACGGACAGCGGTCCGTCCGCCGATTTCAAGCGCATTTCCTTGACCTGTAACAACAAAAGCAACATTTAGAACAATAAAAATTTTCAGATTAAAAAGTTTGGACAGGTTACGGTCTCCAACACGTATGCCATGTGCTAACGATCCCACATTAAAATCTCAAAAAGCCCCTAAATACACTTTAACCGGCATAAACAACTTCTTCGCGGTAGGTTGAGTGGGATTTATGTTTCAAACTATTCTCCCTTAAAGTTACAATGGAAATCCTACTTCGACTAAATTACCCGAATTCATAACTTTAGACTGACCCTTTTAACATGCACATGTGCAGATACATTAAGAGATGGAGGTGTTGGCCTATTTATCGTTCTTAATCATATTTTTTTAAATGGCAACATTGCGTACTAATAAATTTGTTGATTTATTCTTAATCATTGTGACAACAAACAACAATATTAAACTTAAATTTTACTTAAAGTTTATTCATTTTACGTCAGACTTGACAGAGGAGAGATATTGGATAAAGTTCGTCTCGAGTAGCCAGACGAGAGACTTAAATTATCCAAGTGAATTATGCGCATAATCTCGAGTGTACGAGGTGTGTTCAGAAAACAACGGGAATTGTTAAATTTCGCGGGTTTGGAGGGTCAGGTTGTCATAAAATTTTCTTTATTATGTTGTTATACATGCCCCCGAAGTATGATAAAAACTTTAGCTGTTTTCATTGTTTACTTTGTCTGTGGCAGCCGCTAAGGTTGGACGTGTTTTATGATCTCGGCGATTTTTCGTTCGTTGAAAGAAATGTATCAAAGAATTTGTATCCAATTTTGCTTAAAAAATGAAATAAATTCTGTGAAATGTTAACAAAGGCCTATAGTAAGTCTGCTATAAGTAAAACAAGAGTTTACAAGTGGTATAAGAGTTTCCAAGATGGCCGTGAAGACGTTGAAGATGACGAACGCCCCGAACGCACAAGCACATTAACAACCGATAAAAACATGGAAAAAGTGGAAGAAATGGTTATAAACCATCAGAGAAGTCGCTGATAATGTTGGTATATCGATTGGCTCATCCCATGAAATTTTTTCAAATGTTTTGGGTATGAAACGCGTGGCAGCAAAATTTGTTCCAAAATTGTTAAATTTTGAACAAAATTTTTGGCCAAAAACAATACTGTATTGATGCCCCAGCCTCCATATTCGCCAGACATGCCCCTGTCTGAAAGAACTAAAGGCTATCCCAAAGTTTTAGAAGTGTCTCGAGTATTGGAAGGAGAGCTGGCAAATGTAAATGTAGACGAATAAATAAATATTTGTTTCAAAAAACGAAAATTCCCGATATTTTCTGAACACACCTCGTATACACTCTAAAAATGAAATAGTCAAAATTCTACTATTTGAATTAGTACCAGCATTTTTTACTAATAAAATAGTCGTTTTAACTTTTAAATAGTTATTTTTTACTACGTAAATAGTTAATGTTTCACTAATTTAAGATTAGTCACCATCTTTTTGGACCATTTCTGAGAGTAAAAAGTAACTAATTTCTTTAATCGTTTGCGGCCAAAAACAAAGTATTATTTGAATTAAATGCATATACCTAAGCTCCATGGTTAAATGACCCATAATAACAAAAAAGATGCAAAAAGTTTAGCTCAAAACAGCAACATAAATAATATATTCAGCTTTAAAATATTATGAACAATATTTATTGACAAAAAAAATTGATTTTTATAAGAGCGGCTGGTAGCCGAATGGGTTATGACAACAGCTTGACAAGTGACAGACCTGAGTTCAATCCCCGGCTGGGTCAAAACTTTTTTAAATTTAAATCTACTAATTTGACTATTTCATTCAGTAGAATTTGAATAATTATTAGTGACTGCTTTTTCGCTATGACAATTAGTCAAATATGACTTATAATTAGTTATTTTTGACTAATTCATTTTAAGAGAGTATTACTATACTTATTGGAGTAGATAGATAATTAAATGATTTTCAAAAATAAATATATGAAATCTGACATTTGTCAAATGGTTGACCTTATTTTGTACCAATTTTAAATGTTAAATCACAGTGAACATTGAAATCGCCCAATCACTCATGCCTAACAAATCCAAATTATGCAATAGGAGTAGATAAAACAATAGATTACATTCATAAAGAAAAATTGGACAAATATTAACATTAAATTTTCACAAACACAGTCTAAATGACTAGCATTTTTCAAACACTGTCAATTGTCTATACAGTTTTTAGGTGCGATTTTAACAGATAACAACACTGTTAAAAATGTTTGTAAAATTACTACATTTTTACTAAGCAGTTGCATAGTAAAATTACAAAATGTTGTATTGTATTGCAATTTTAATACGCATTTGTTGTAATATTACATTTTGTTATAGCCAAAGTACTAAACAGGTTCCAATTTTACAAGGTTTTTGTTTTTGTCAGATACTTAGTAATTTAACAATTCTGTATTGTAGAATTGAACTTGAAATTTTGTAAAAATTTTATACATATTAGGAATTTAATTTTAATAAGATAATCAATAAAATTACTAACCAAAATTTGCTATTTTAATTACAATAAGTGTTTGGAAATATACAAATCATTATTTATTTTATTTAACTTCTGTTTGCATTTTTACTACATATCATTTTAATCATGGACACTGTTAAATTTTTTTTTTAATTACAATTGTTTTGCAAAACAAAGGATAAGTAAAATTACAAATCAGTGTATACTAATACAAAATTATAATACAATTTGAGTAATCTTTCAAGACATGTTGGGAAATCTACTAGGATAAGTTGTAATTTTACAATCTATATGTATAAATCCTACACGCATTGTAATTTTACCAAACAGTTTGACAGTTTCTAATAAAAAGCATCTCTGATTTACAAACGTTGTACCGATTGCGGCAATCACGTGATGTTCTTACATCTCGCCTCGGTTGACTTAGGTGGACAGTATATAAGCTCAAGGGTCTTTCGTTTTAGGTGTGTTCCAATACACCAAATTGCCCGACCCAAAATAGGTCTATCTATCTAGCTGTCTGTCGGTATTTGAAGTTGGTGGAACGGACTTAAAACAAAAACTGTGAAGAGGTGAAGGTTCAATTTTTTTAAATCTTTACAGTAATGGGTCCAGAAAGTTTCTTGAAGAAACTAAGAAAATTGCAGGTTTTTTTTTCGTAGTATAATTACAGTACCATCATTCGTAAATTACTAAATATTTTTAGTGTAATTTGTTGTACAAAATAACAATATTTGTATTGTAATATTGCGAAACAAATTTTCTTCAGTTCAGTAAAATTGTAAAATATATTTTGTAATTTTCTTAAACTGAGTTAAAATGAATTGTTAAGTATTATTGTGTAATTTATTGTGTAAATATTACAATACATCATTTTAAAATAACTAAACATATTTAGTAGTTTTTTTTAGCAAAATTACTGAAAAAATTTTTAATAAATGCTTAGTGAATTTTAGGCTTTCAGCGTTTTTCTATATTTTTTGAAAAAAATTAAATTTTTGAATTAAGTTTTTTCCGAGATACATTTATTTTTTTAAATGCATGGTCTACTAAGTAATTTAAAACCATCTTTATATTAAAATGCTTCAAACAAAAAATATTTGTGGCGCCTACTAGCACTTGATTTTATATTTATTTAAAAGACAGCTATTAAAAACACTTAACACAGAGTGTGAGAATGCGTGACATTTTTTAAAACCTTAGTATTGTTTATACACACATCAAAAATATACAGCGCTTTCTTTATTGGCGTAGGGACAGAACAATAATTATAAAAACTTACCATTATTTGTTCCAGCCATAACGTATGACAGTATTGAATACAATGATGGTCAAAAATTAAAAATAAATTAGGAATTAACATTACAATTGTAAGAGAAGCAAAACCTTCACGCGCAATTTACCAACACAAAGCAAGTAATTATAATTCTTAAACTTTGACCGGTTACCTGATAAAAATTCAACAGATTTGAAGGTGATATAACAATTTTTGATTTGCTACAGATATTAAACAATTCAAAATTCACTAAATTTTGTCGAAATACAACACTTGCTTATTTTGAATTTAATTGTTTTTGGACAAGAATATGGATTATTTAAAAAAAAATTATCTGGGCCCGTATTTAAAGATATTAATTAATTGTAAATAATAGTTATTTATATTATTATATTATTATATTATTTAAGTTTAAAAGAAAATAAAATTTTTCCTCAACAACACAGTTTGGTTTGGAGCGTGGCTTAGTGCCAAAGTTACATGGGTACAGGCGAATGGTAAGTGGGCGTTTGCCAGTTAATTAGTTTTAATTGCAACGATAAGGATTATCGCTAGATTTGCATACATGTATATCGAATAACAGATTATAACGACCGAACGATATTGAAAATATTTTAATGCTGCCTTTAAACTATATAAAATAGAAACGTTCTGCTATATTTTTTGGTCTTTCCTTTTTATTTTAAAATTCCCTGTATGATTATCAAATTGTTAATAATGGAAAAATAATATTTTAAAACTGTCATATTTTTGTGTTTCTAAAGTAACAAATGTAACAAAAACTATTTTGTTGGAATCGGTTTTGTAAAAAAATATAAAATTTTTTGTAAATGTGTTGGATGCCTCACAAAATCATATATTAAATTAAAAGACATTCTATGGAGACTCTCGAAATGGAGATACTACCTTAATCAAAAACTTCCTAGGCTGTAAAAATAATTTAGACCAATTCGTCTTATTTATTGTTTGACAACAAAATTAAGACTTTAAGATAAAATGTTGTATGCCATGTGACTGAGAATTGTGTTTTTTTACTTCGTTCAAACTTTGATCTCAACATAAAAAGATCACCATATTATAACACTATGATAGTTCTAGCATTCGAAATAATTGCGTAATAAAATGCTCTGTCCAATTATCTCAAAATGTAAGTTTGTTGATAATATTTTGATTATTTATTAAATTATTCTGCCTTAAATATATTTTGGATGTTCAGTATATTTTTAACGTTTTTTATCAAAAATATACAGGGACTTTTTTTTTTGTTTCATTGTAGCCGTATACTATAGTAGTATTTTATAAGGGATATTTAAAAAAGCTCTTTTCTGCAGAGAAGTGCTTTATTAAACACCAAAACTAAAATTATAATGTTTTTTTGCTAAAAAGTATAATTTTTTTGAAATTTTTGTGTCGTTTTTTTAATTACTAATTAAATTGAAAAAGCACCAAAGTAAATGGGTTAAGCATTACTTTTCGACTATTATTTGATATGTTTTTATTTACATCATGCTTAAAGTACCCTAAAATTTAATCTCGAATCTTATTTATTAAGTCTTATCAAAATTTAATATCGAATTGAAGTATAAAGGCGCCTTTATCTACTTTATCGTTCAAGCACACTAAAGTGCATCTATTAGTTATTGACATTTAAACTTTAAATTGTATTTTTACTTGAAAGTGATTTTAAGAACCAAAAATGAAAAAAGAGCAGGAAATGGAAGTGGTAATGGAAGTGGCAGAGAAAGAGAAAGGAGACGAACATTTATGTCGTCATTATAAATTTGTTTTGTTTTTGTTGCGGTACTTTTACGCCCAAGAAAAACCAAAGCAATATTTCATTAAAAAATTTTATGAGATATACCTACTACTTTAATTTTGCAGGAATATTAAATGGACCTGATATACGACGTTTAATGAAAGATAAAGCATTCAAAAATGCTCTCAAAGTTGACGAGCTTGTCGCATGTGGCAGTGTTAAAGCTGTCATTGAAAATGTTCTTGGTTCATATCGGGCCTAAAATTGGAGCCAATTCATTGAAAAAATGCTTTCAGTTTTGCAAAGAATAAGCGTTAATATGTCATTTAAAATACATTTTCTTTTTTTTTTCATGCTGATAAATTTGCAGAACTGATGAACATGGATAACGATTTCACCAAGTAACTGGAAATCTAGAGCATTGGTAGATATTTGCAGGAATTTGCAGCAAAAGATGTACGACGATGATGAGGATAATAATATAATCCAATTTGATATTTGATACGATTTAATAAATATAAGGTAGAAAAAAGCAAAATTATGCAATGCATTAAATTTTGAGGGCTTAATTTGGATAAAAAATACTGAAACTTGTTTACTTTGTTGCCTTTTCAATTTAATAATTAAAATAAACGGCAAAAAATGTCACATAATGGTTGTTTTCTTACATAAAATACATTAAAATTTACCAATTACTTTAGTACATTCAAGATAAATTTAAGCCAAAATAATTTAATAAATAATTCAAATACCAACAAAAAACATTTTTGAAATCAGCGGCCCAAAATTAGTTAAACTAAGCTGGAGTACTTAATTTTAGGAAAAAAAGTTTGTAAAACTATCATGTTATTAAACATACCTGTTAACAAATCCTTCAAGGTATATTTTTTCTTTCTTGTTTGACAATCTTATGGACAAAATATAATAAATTTTTATAAGCTGTGCCGCATAAAATTTATGATACCTTGTCATTATTTGTCCAGGATTCGAAGCAACTTGTTGCTATACTGTTATGTGTTTTATAGTTTATTACGCTAGTACACCATAAATTATTTCCACAGAATTTTTTACCTATAGGCGTTAAAAGAACAAAACAATTATAATTGGTTCTTGTAAAATAAAGTCCCACTAACACAATTTTACGACAAACAATGTAATGCAAAACACCGTTCCATTTGAATAATGGAATTCATCTCATATTCTTTCGAGTTTCTTATAGCAGCCCCGCCGTAATTTTAATAAATACCCAAAGTTCCAGTTTGCGAACTAATACGCCAACACTATTTACGAGTGTTAAATTTCGAACTTAGCAAACTTAATCTGGCTTCAAGCTCCGAAGTTTGATCTTAAATTATCGAGGATGTTTTTTTGCTATATTTCTGAAAGTTTAAAAAAGTAAACAATTTTATTTATATGTTACCAATTTATTTGAAAACATTTTTTAATTTTTAATATAAGATGCCTTTAATTTAAATTTAAAATTTTGTATAAACTTTTTGTTCAATAAATGTTCCTCCTTGTAATCAAAAATATACAGGGTGAATCGGAAGGATCGCACCGAACTCTAGGACTGCATTTTACACATTAAAATAATTAAAAAAACTCAAATGTTCTTATTCGATTCTCATTTGCTTTGAAGTTATAGCGTAATTAAAAAATAAATAAAATGAAACGGTAACATTTGTTTAATAGTTATGACTTTTTATAAGGTGTTCAAAAATATCCCCATTGAGTTCTAAACATGCTCTGCTACGTCTGCGAACAGCGCCTGTTGCTTGTCCTATTAACTCTTGTTTTTCTTTAAGAACTGCGCCAGTATTAATTATTCGTTGAATTAGTGCCTCTTGATTATTCACTTTAACTTTATAAACTTCTTTTTTAGACCAA
The DNA here is from genome assembly GCA_921294245.1 of Brassicogethes aeneus. Taxonomy (NCBI): domain Eukaryota; kingdom Metazoa; phylum Arthropoda; class Insecta; order Coleoptera; family Nitidulidae; genus Brassicogethes; species Brassicogethes aeneus. Next base: position 602,291 of record OV121136.1, read on the forward strand.
CCCCATAAACAAAAATCTAGTGGTGTTAGATCTGGACTTCTTGGAGGCCAACTAATTGGACCTCCGCGACCAATGTAACGCTCTGGAAACATTTCATTCAAGTGTTGCTTGACCTCACGAGCGAAATGTGCATCATGCTGATAGTATATTCGCCTTCTTACATTTACAGGGACATTCTATAGTAATCCTGGCAACTCATTTATTAAAAAATTAAGGTAATGTTCCCTGTGAGGCGATTCTCCATGATAAAAGGGCCAATTAAATACCCAGAAATCATAGCACACCACACATTTACTGAAAACCTGTGCTGAAAATTGGTTTCGACTATAGCATGGGGATTTTCGTCAGACCATACGTGAGAGTTGTGCGTATTATTAATGCCGTCACGGGTAAATGTTGCTTCATCAGTAAAAAGTATACGCGATACAACTCTACGATTGTTAGTTACCCACTGACAAAATTCCACATGTTTGCATAATCTTCCGGGTGTAGAAACTATACTCTTTGTAAATTATATGGGTATAAATAAGCCTTGCTCGTGAAGTGTGTGTATTACCCGTTTTTGTGAAATGTCCAATTGAGTAGCGATTCTTCTGGTGCTGGACGTTGCATCTTCTTCCACTAGATCCAAAATATTTTCCACTTCTTCTAAAGTTTGTCGATCAGCTTTTTCAGATGTTATTTTAGCACTTGAAAGAGTTCCAGTCTTGCAAAGTTTGTTAAAAAGTCGAATAAACACGTTTTTGTCAGGAGCCCTTTCACGTGGAAAAAGTCGCCGATGTTCTTCTACAGCATCTGTGGCATTGCCATAAACAAAAACCATATTAGCATACTCTAAATTTGAATAAACTTTTGGCATTTAAAAAAAATTAAACTGGAAAATAACAAAAATACCACTGACGCTTACAGTTAGGCCTTTTAAATGTAAACAATATGTTTAACTATGGAAACAATATTTGTTTACAAAGTTTTTCAAAGAACATTAGATAATAATTTATTTTTAAAAATTTTTTTTTTTTTAATTTCGCTATAAGTTGAAAACAAATAATAATCGGATAAGAACAGTTGAGTTTTTTTTATTATTTTGATGTGTAGAATGCATTCCTAGAGTGTAGTGCGATTCTTCCGATTCACCCTGTGTATTGAAAATTTTGAGGTGTGATATATCGAATATTGTTTGTGGTTGGTTCAAACATAGCACAAAATATTCGACATATTTATGATTACTGTTGGTATTATAAATTGATTTTTTTTTCATTACAGCGCAATCTATTACAAATATAAAAAAATGCTTTAGACAAAATCTACCTATTTTTAGTCGAATGATCCGAATCTGCAATAAAAAATAGGGTGTTCCATCGGAAATTTTAAAGTTACACCCTGTTCCCTCTATAAGAAGTATAGTATGAGGACCAATTTTAGTACTGGATGATTTCCCCCCTTGAATCATTTAATTTTTATTTTAAACATTTTTTAATGGATACTAACTGAGATATTTCAAAGTTTCAAGTTAAATGAATCACCATGTGTAATACATAATATAATACCGGTTTTTGGTCTTTTACCGTTGAGTGAATACTTCTTAAATTAACGCTTTTGCTAATTCATAATGCAGTTTTCTCTGTTTGCATTTAGACGACTTAGTTAAGTATTTAGTTTGTTTTTAGTTAACCATTTGAATATAAAAAGTATACTTTAGCTATACTTTTTTTTTGGAAAAACCTTTTAATCTTTAATGTTATTTTTTTGGTTTAAGTTCATATTAAAGTTTCTGCAAACGTAAAAAATATTTTTATTAAAATTCGAGAAAATCATAAAATAAATGTGCCACAGCCGGCTTGTGCAATTTTAAAAACTTTTATAATGCAATCCAACGTTGGCAAAAATAAAAAGGGCATATCTTCGTGCAGTGTCGTAAAACACATTCGAGATTCATGTGTCTTTACTGTCCGTGTAAGTGCAGGTGATATATATCATTAGGCAGGACATTTAACCGCAAAGGAAATGTTTTACGGGCTATTTTATTCTCGATTTTCTATTTTATTCCCCTAATATTTTATTAGGATAAATTGATATTGGACTTGTAAAACGGATCCTAAACTTTTTCCAACTGAATTTTTCATAATATGAGATATCCATGAAATTTATTTCAGAAGACATATTCAGAGCATCTACTAAAAGATGGTGCGTTATTCTGTAAAACTTTTTCTTAAGAACGTAGTAAATCATAAGTATTTATTTAGGAAAGTGTTGTGAGTAATTCAGTAATTCTTAAATGACCCTCTCAGGATTTGGGTTTTACGACGTTTGACGTAGGATTTATATAGGTAGAATAGGCAGAAACAACAGGAATTAACTATAAGACACAAGTTGGAAAGATGTTTCCCAGAAACCTTAACTTATTTAAAACCTCACCGGGAACATGCAAATTTAAACGAAAATTCCTTCTGTTACTTTTATTTTAGATAGGTACATACAAACAAATAATTTATACAGTTATTTACTGTTTTAGAAATCGCATAAAACGAACAAATATAAAATATAAAATACATACGTACATCGTATATAATACATATTTTTTACAATGTTTTAAAAGTCTTAAACCTATCCTCCGTGACTGTTACTCTTTCTAGGTTAACGTATATGTTTTCAAATATCTGAGGTAGTAAAAGCATACTAAAAATATCAGTTCACTAAGTAAATTAAGCACATCCAAAGCAATCGAATCAAATATAAAATATTCTTAAAAATTAAAAGAAATAATTTTTATAACCATTTATGTAGGTGTTAAGCAAAAACCTCTGTTTACGAAATTATAGATGCGTGTGATTCCTGAAGTTCAGTTAAAATTTATATGCAGATGAGAGTGTTGCTGCTTTATAATTCAAAAGTTTAAATGTATTTTTTTTCAAGCGGCCATGATATACAACCTTATATGCCTGTATAGAGATAGTTGAAGTGCGTCTTTTTCATTAGCGGCAGACAAAAAACTCAAAAAAGCCTAGGGATAGAAGTAAATCCATAGGTGTCTCAATAGACGTCAAATAATAAAATTAATTTAGCATTTCATACAAAGCAATCACGATGTATTAATTATATTAATTACACTGTGCTCGAATCGGAAACTTTTTTTTTCTAACAAAAATGGCTTCTGGGTGGTTAATGTATTTGGGGCCTGCTAAATTCAGTGGTGAAATCCGTTTTTCTAAGTTAGGTCATTTTTTTGAGATATTTAAATTTAAAGATTTGACATAAGAGTACATAAAATTGCTATGGGGGGAATTCAATCAAATATCCATTAGGGTGTTTCATTTAAACCAAACATTTTTTTTTCTTGCTGACACATGAAAATATTGTTTTTAGGTTGAAAAAAAAATTCCCTGAAAATTTGAGCCCTTAACTTTTATTCTAAGTACTTCCTTTTTAATTTTGTAGTTTTTCCATATAAAAAGCATGTATTTTTAATCATTTTTACTTTAAATTTTTATATTTTGGCTGGGTTTTGAATTATAATTTTTATCACCATAATTTCCTGCATAGTATTCACGATTTTTGAAAGGCCCTGCATCAATTTTGTTTTTGATTTATTTAAGTTGATTGTAGTAGCTCCAAAAGTCGTTTTTTCACTTTTACTCACATATTTTTGAGAAAATAGAGCGAATGACTGGTTTTATTGAAAAATTTTAAATAAAAAAGTTGTAGGAAATTTAATTTTTGACAAAAAAGGTTTTTACGTTCATATCACTAAAGTGCTTTGTTTAAGAGATATAAGCAATTCAATAATCAAAAACAAAGGAAAAATAGGTTGTATTGAAATTTATGTAATTTGATTAAACAACTATATATTGCTTATATCTCTTAAAAAAGCACTTTAGTGATATGAACGTAAAAACCTTTTTTGTCAAAAATTAAATTTTCTACAACTTTTTTATTTGAACTTTTTCGGTAAAACCAGTCATTCGCTCGATTTTCTCAAAAATATGTGAAAAGAGTGAAAAAACGACTTTTGGAGCTACTACAATCAACGTAAATAAATCAAAAACAAAATTGATGCAGGGCCTTTCAAAAACCGTGAATACTATGCAGAAAATTATAGTGATAAAAATTATAATTCAAAACCCGGCCAAAATATAGAAATTTAAAGTAAAAATGATTAAAAATACATGCTTTTTATATGGAAAAACTACAAAATTAAAAAGGAAGTACTTAGAATCAAAATTAAGGGCTCAAATTTTCAGGGAATTTTTTTTTCAACCTAAAAACCAAAATTTTCATGTGTCAGCAAGAAAAAAAAATTTTCGTTTTAAATGAAACACCCTAATATCCATTTTTCTTTTAAATATACACTGTATAAGACTTTTTTATGATTTTTCGATTTTTTTTAATAAATAACATTTTTTTCCCACCTTAAAACAGTTTTTATTTAATTATATTTTTTTAAAATTTTATTTAAATACATTTAAAACAGTTTTAATGTTCAAATTGTTATTTAGGCAAAATAATACGAAAATTAGGGGTACTGAGCAAAACTATATTTTTTAAAAATAAAATATGACTTCTATATTTTATTCTATTTTTGTAAAATATGAATATGAGTATGAGTATGAGTATAAGAGACGTATAACCAGCCCCATTTCCTCTTGACTCTCGAACCCCGTACAGGCCTATGTTTACTTACGCCGATTTTTGTTCTTCCCCATCAACTGCACGGCTTCACCCGTGTTTGCTGGGTGCGAATGTCCATTGCGTTCAGTACTGTCCCCTATTTGGGGCTCGAGAGCGAGAGGCGAATAGTTATAATAGCCATTCCCGGGTTCGCCGAGCCTATGCTATACGCTCGGTGGGGTATGGATGAGGGACGGGAGGGAGTTGGTTTTTGGGGGACAATTACGCCGACTTAAAACTAAGTACGACGCGGAATCCCCCTAGACCAGTCGATTAGTATTACTCCAAACATTTGGGATTACTATTTGGAGTTGGGGAGTTGTTATTTCGCTGCAGGGGTGTAGTTTCCTAGTCAAGGTCTTTGTCTTGTTCGTTATTGTCACTGTCCGTGTCCTGGTCAGACAGCTCCTGCCCTTGGTAAAGTGTGTCAGTTGTTTTTAATAATTTTTGTCCCAAGCACGCCTTGTGGCAGAGCTCCGTCTTTGTTTATCAAATTCCAAGCATTGCACTTATTCACTAGTCAAACAAATCACAAGCGCGATTATTCTGCTGTCCAATGTTTACAAATCTCGAGTTTGGCCATTAGGCCCTTTTTTTTAATGTGTTAGAATTATGTGATCAATGTTAGTTTACTCTGTCAGTCCAGTGTTTATTTCGGTCTCGATTGGGACCGCCTTACGCATTTGCTGTTGACAGACTTATTGCCCCACGCCGCGTGCCCTTCATAGGTTTTAGAGATATCCCAATAAACACTTTAACGATACCTATCACCTAACATTGCCCGTGTAAGAATTTTTAACACTTTTTAATACAATTTTGCAATGATAGTAATTAAAAACGAAACAATTGTTTAAAGTTCTTAACATAATCATATTTTAAAGTTATTTTAACATTTTCAAGTAAAACAAATGTTATGTTTAATGAAATGAATACGGGCAACGTTAATGGAGACAAATAACGGAAAATGCTTGCCGGGATCTGCCGTATTTATATTGCAGATTTGTATCAGGTCATGCATACTCTTAAAGTAAAACTTATCAGATTTTTCCCCTTGCGGATGACCACCTCCCCTCTTCTCCGACCTCCCCCGTCCGTCCAGTGAAAAGCCTCCCATGACAGGTGGCACCCAAGTCATTCATATCACCCAACACTCCACTCCTCAATGACCGTTACACCATTTAGCCTGCACTCCATGAAAATGTTTGCCTCACTTATCAGTTCGCACCCCTTTTTTTTTAATTGTTGGTTTCATCTTTAAACTTTTACGTTTCAAGAGCTATCCCGCACTCAAGTCGCGTGACGCGACTCGTCTTCTCGAACGCTGGAGCCGAACTATTTTTGTAAAATATGAATATACGATTAAATTGCACCAACGTTAGTTCAATAAAAGATTAACATTTAAGCGAATTGGAGCACTTAACGTCAAATGTTTAACATAAAATATTTCGAAAAAATGACCTAACTTTAAAAAATGGATTTCACCACTGAATTCCGAACACCCAAAATATGTTAAATACCCAGGTCCCATTTTTGTTAGATTTTTCAACTAGCACAGTGTTATAATCGCACGGAATATTTAGTGATTATTTATTAAATTTTAATTGAACGAAATAAAGAACAACTAGTTTATTAGTATAATATAATGATGATAGACGTGTCGCCAATGTCGGAACTCCAAACAAATGTCAGTACGTCAAAATTAATTCAAGCGCAGCATTTTGACAGAGCAGTGTTTATTTTTAGTTTAGGCTTTGTTATCTATGGTTTAGGATATTTATCGGCACTGTAAGTAAGGGTTATACGTTTTTTTTACTTTTTATCAATAATTTGTGATGCTTTTAGCCAAAATTTTATACCACATGAGTTATAAGTAAATAAAATAATTATATTGCTTATCCTATTTATATTACGCCCTTGAAAAAAAAGTTGTATATGTTATTTGGAGTAGAAGCTCTTTTTGTGCTTCGTACAGTTGCCTGCCTCAGCTACGCTTCGGCCGTCAATCTCTGTACTCACCACAAAAAGAGCCACTTCTACTCCTTATGACATAATCTACTATTTCGGATGTAACTGTGACAAATGTAACCTAGTCACTTTTAACAGTATTTTAATTATATTAGTATATTAATTTAGTCTATTGTTTAAAATCATTAATTTTTAGTTTGATTTCAAGATAATAGTTTTAGTTAAATGCAAAACAAATAATGATTTATACATTTAAATAAATAAAAACTTACTGTTAAGTGACTAACACCAACAATTAATTAAATTAATTAATGCAGTATTTAATTAGTAATAATAATAATAATAATAGTTTTAAAAACTTTTTTTTTCTAACATTAAGTACTCCAGTTTAGTTTAACTAATTTTGGGCCGCTGATTTCAAAAATGTCATTAGTTTTTCTCTAGGGCGTCTAGGATTTAAAATAATTTCGTAATAAAATGCTCTGCTCAATCACCTCAAAATGTAAGTTTTTTGTTGGTATTTTAATTATTTATTGAATTATTTTGGCTTAAATTTATCTTGAATGTACTAAAGTAATTGGTATACGGCAAATAGATCATATTTATCTTAACAATATAACATTTAAATACTAAAACTAAAATTGTAATGTATTTTATGTAAAAAAACAACCATTATTTGATAAACATTCAATTTTCTTAGTTTCTTTAAGAAACTTTCTTGACCCATCACTGGTAATATTCATAAGAATATAAGAAAAAATTGAACCTACACCTCGCCAAAGTTTTTTGTTTCGAATGCGTTCCACCAACTTCAAATACCGACAGACAGCTGTTTCGACCTTTATTGGGTCTCATCAGTGTCGGGCAACTTGGTGTAGTGGAACACAATCAAAACAAATTACTCCCTCAGCTTAGTTGCCCGACACTGATGAGACCCAATAAAGGTCGAAACAGCTGTCTGTCGGTATTTGAAGTTGGTGGAACGCATTCGAAACAAAAAACTTTGGCGAGGTGTAGGTTCAACCATTATTTGACATTTTTTTGTCGTGTATTTTAATTATTAAATTGAAAGGACAACAAAGTAAACAAGTTTCAGTATTTTTTATCCAAATTAAGCCTTCAAAATTTAATGCATTGCATAATTTTGGTTTTTTCTACCTTAAATTTATTAAATCGTATCAAATATCAAATTGGATTATAATATTATTGTGCTTAATCCTCATCATCGTCGCACATCTTTTGCTACAAATTCCAGCAAATGTCTCCTAGCAATGAATCCAACTTCTTTCCGCTACACCCATAGATATCTACCAATGCTCTAGATTTGCAGTTACTTGGTGAAATCGTTCTCCATGTTCATCAGTTCGGCAAATTTATCAGGATGAAAAAAAAAAAGAAAATGTATTTTAAATAACGTATTAACGCTAATTCCTTGCAAAACGGAAAGCATTTTTTCAATGAATTTGCGCCAATTTTAGGCCCGATATGAACCAAGAACATTTTCAATGACAGCTTTAACACTGCCATATGCGACAAGCTCGTGAACTTTGAGTGCATTTTTTAATGCTTGATCTTTCATTAAACGTCGTATGTCAGGTATATTTAAAATTCCTGCAAAATTAAAGTATATCTCATAAAATTTTGTAATAAAATATTACGTTGGTTTTTCTTGGGCGTAAAGGTACCGCAACAAAAACAAAACAAATTTACGACGACGACATAAATGTTCGTCTCCTTTCTCTTTCTCTGCCACTTCCATTACCACTTCCATTTCCTGTTCTTTTTTCATTTTTGGTTCTTAAAATCACTTTCAAGTAAAAATACAATTTAAAGTTTAAATTTTAAATGTCAATAATTAATAGATGCACTTTAGTGTGCTTGAACGATAAAGTAGATAAAGGCGCCTTTATACTTCAATTCGATATTAAATTTTGATAAGACTTAATAAATAAAATTCGAGATTAAATTTTTGGGTACTTTAGGCAAGATGTGAATAAAAGCATATCAAATAATGGTCGAAGAGTAATCTTGTACCGTAACCCATTTACTTTGTTGCCTTTTCAATTTAATTAGTAATTAAAAAAAGACACAAAAATTTAAAAAAATGATACTTTTTACCAAAAAAACATTATAATTTTAGTTTTGGTATTTTAAATATCCCTTATATAATACTACTATAGTATACGACTACAATGGAACAAACAAAATTTCTAATTGACATTTATCTACCGATGACTTTGTATACTCCATGTATATTTTTTTACAAAAAACGTCAAAAATATACTGAACATCCAAAATAGATTTAAGGCAAAATAATTTAATAAATAATCAAAATAATAACAAAAAATTAACATTTTGAGATAATTGGGCAGATCATTTTATTACGCCATTATTTCGAATCCTAGACGTCCTGGAGTAAAACGAGTAGCATTTTAAAATCAGGAGCCCAAAATTAGTTAATATACTCAATGTAAGTAAATCGAACTATCATGTTATGAATGCACGCATGAAAAAAACGTTTTAGACGGTATTTTTATTATAACTCTTTAAAAAACAATTAATGAGTAGCTACAAATGAATTTAGTAGGTGTTGCAACCACAGACCACCAAAACAAATGGACGGCGCATTGCCATTAAATAACAATGCTTTGTTTGCGGTCAACGAACGGTCACAGTCTAAGCGGTAAATTGGCTATGGAATTTTATGTTTTCTTCCAATGACGTATTGTGTACTCCAAAACAGCTGACATATAACAAATATGACAGCTGACTGCCGTGGTGTTAAATAGGGATAATTTAAAAATAGTTTAATTTAATTGTGATTACTTACCTATGAAAGGATAGATTTGGATTTCTTTGGTTTGTTTTTTTACAAACAGTACACGCACCATTTTTAGTAAAAAATAATGTATTTAAACTCAATAATTAAATTAACAAGATAGAAATACACAAACGAAAACACAAAACAAAAAGATGTCAACCTTTTTCTATGCTGTCAACCACAATCCACTGAACGCAAATATGACGAATTTACCAACGTTGTTAATATTTAATTTTAATGATTATTAAATGATTTACTTTCTTTAAAATAGAGAAAAATATCTAAAGAAAATGATGAACAAATCCTTTTACAATTTTTTTATTATTTAAACGAATTACTGGTAATTTTTAATGTTCATTATGTTATGATGAACGTCCAAAAAGGCGTGTAATCTATACTTCTGACAACGTTGGAAGCCGTGTTTCTTTCGACGGTGTTTGGAATGTGAAACTATGCTTTACTCGCTTTTTAAACGTAAACAAATCCGTCCATTTGTTTTGGTGGTCTGTGTCATTATTAAAAATTATAATATGTCTGTGGGTAAAAGGCATAAGGGGATAAGTAAAAAAAAGCAATTTTTCAGTAGAGCCTTAAACGTCTTCGCATTAATTCAGGAAACATATTTATGGTTAACGGGTATACCCTTTTGTTACCACATGTCATATGCTAACAAAAGCGTATACCCGCTAAACATAAATATATTTCCTGAATTAATGCGATCACGTTAAAGGCTCTATTGAAAAATTCCTTTTTTTGACTTATCCCCTTATGCCTTTTACCCACAGATGTTCTATATAAAGAACATTTTTTGAAATTTGGGTTGGTTTTTTTGTTTTAAAGGAACAAAATTTGAAATTTTGTATTGTAAGATTAAACAGTAATTAGCTTAATGCCTTCGGGGATTTGTCCCCCGCAGTCACGTAGATATTATGTCACCATTATGCTGCCACTTTGTTTGAGCTCGCAAACAAAAATTTCACTTTTAAATTAGCACAGAAAGAGTAAAATTAAATTAAATTCTAGATGAGCTCATTGAATTCTTTACATCTTTTTCTACCCGTTTTATTATTACTGAACAATTTTTATGGCGTTCTTTAATAAAATTTGCCCTTAGTTTTGGAAATAACGACCGGGGCAATTGCAAAATACTCTGCACGGTTACCGTTTACCATAACGATAAATTATTTCCAGTCTGCATATTTTAATTAATTCAAAAAAACATCAACAATATTTAGTAATGGCAGGTTTCCTTATAAATAAGGTATTTTAGATTTAAGTCCTTCTTCAGCTTTTTATGATTACTTTTTATCGCAATTTTGTTTGTGATATCAATGTTTGCTTTATTTTGTAGACCAATACAATTTAAACTATGAATTCATACGCAAAAAAACAATGATTTTATATTATTTAAAAAATGGGTCTATTGTGATTAACACAATGTGTAAAGAAATATAACGAATTCAATAAGTCTTATTAAATTTTCCACACTGTTTTTAAGAAATAAATTGTTTAAATTTGGTTTTAAATATACATTTTTATCAATAATTACTTAAATAGTAGGTGAACAAATTATAAAATTGTTTAAAATCACATTTGTAACATTGGTAATATTTCTTTGTAACATTGGCACCTAATACACTCACAGGCAAAATAATCGATCCACACAAATTTTCGATGAATTTCAATCGCGGATTTAAACGAATATTAAAGAATATTGTAGATAAATTAATGGACAATCGCTCACATTTTAAAAAATTACTAAAAAATGGACGTACGTTTATAATATACAGGTTCTAAATTAAGTTTTATTTATCAAGTCACATCTATTCTTAACAGTTTTGTTTTTGGTTCACCTCGATATATTTATTTTTGTGGAAAATATGGATTTTTAAAAAAAAACATTGCAATTTTCAATATTTTTCTGTATGAAGAACTAAGGTTGCTATGGTCCATCCATATGCTATGGAGAATGACAATGACAGTTTTGTTGAATCATCCCATACTTGGACATGTCATACACGGCTTTCAAAAGCTATCAAATTGTTTTTTGCAAATTAATGTTTAAATTTTGAGGTGTCCTCTCACTTTAAAAAATGTATATGTCCCCGACTGATGTTGCCAGAGCCATTAATTTAATCCAGGATGGACGGTCACAGTATTACGTGGCAAGTATTTTAAACGTCACAAGAAGTAAAGTACAAAGGGCAACATCAGTCGGAGACATTTTTAAAAGTAAGAAGACACCTCAAAATTAACACATTAATTTACAAAAAACAATTTGATAGCTTTTGAAAGCTGTATGACATGTCCAAGTATGGGATGATTCAACAAAACTGTCACTGTTATCCTCCGTAGGCTATGGATGGACCATAGCAACCTTAGTTTTTCATACAGGAAAAATATTGGAAATTGCAATGTTTTTAAAAAAAATCCATATTTTCCACAAAATTAAATATATCAAGGTGAACCAAAAACAAAACTATTAAAAATAGATGTGACTTGATAATTAAAACTTAATTTAGAACAATATACGGTTTTGCCATTCTACAGAGTGTCTTAAACTTATGGTAAAAACATCTTTTTGTTTAAACCTGTATATTATAAACGTACGTGTATTTTTTAGTAATTTTTAAAATGTTAGCGATTCTCCATTAATGTATCTACAATATTCTTTAATATTTGTTTAAATCCGAAATCAAATAAAAAAGTTATTTGCGATTGAAATTCATCGAAAATTTGTGTGGATGGATTATTTTGCCTGTGAGTGTATTTCTATAAAAGCTACGAAATAGCTATTTGTCACGGTGTGCCTGAACGAACTTTAGTCACATAAAAATACCGCCAAAAACTGATTGCAGTTAAAAATGATATTTTCCAAAATCCTAGCTGCTCCTCTTTTCGAAATTTTTTGAAAATTCATGATTTTTTTTAAATTTTTGTTTATCTTAAAGTCTACCTTTGACAGAGTACACATTTGTACACCGATTTTTATAATATTGGAGTATATGGTTAAGGAGATTTGGAGAATACTTTTTTATACTGTGCACATCATTTAATGTATACAGGGTTAGCCAAAAATCGCTTCTTTTAATAAAGCAAAAGCGTAAATTCATGATTTTGGCATAACACGCAAAAAAGATATATACCCACCCATGTTTTTTTACATATTTTTATGTTTATCAGGTTAAAAAATGGGATTCTTATTAAGACTTTACAAGAAAAATTGATTTTGAATAAAATTAAATAAAATAACATTTTTTCGAGATAAATCTTTTTTGTGCATTTTGCTTTTTACTTAAAAAGTGATTTTTGGCTAACCTTGTATAAATCTAATGATGTGCTCAGTATTCTCCAAGTCTCGTTATAACAATATACTCCAATATTATACAAATGTGTACTCTGTCAAAGGTAAGATAAAAAAAATAAGATTTTTCAAAAAATTTCGAAAAGAGGAGCAGCTAGGAATTTGGTAAATATCATTTTAAAGTTACCAATGGGTCCCGAACAAGAAACTGCAATCAATAAAAATCGGTGTTCAAATGTGTACTTTGGCAAAGGTAGACTTTGCAATAAAGAAATAATTTAAAAAAATGATTTTTTAACAAACTTAAAAAAAGCAGTTAGAATTATGGTAAATATCGTTTTTAAATCTCCAAAGAGTGCCAATCAAAAAACTTTAACGTTTTTCGTTCAAAATTGAAAACTACTAAAAAGCCTAAATTAAACAACATTTTAAATATTTTCTAAGCGTTATTTTATTTAATTTTATTAAAAATCTATTTTTTTTATAAAAGGTTAATAAGAATGCCATTTTGTAACCTGATAAACGTAGAAATATTAAAAAAAAATGGGGATAAATCTGTTTTGCGTGTTATGCCAAAATCATGAATTTACGCTTTTGTTTTATTAAAAATAAGCGATTTTTGGCTAACCCTGTATATTTTAAATGATGTGCACAGTATTAAAAAGTATTCTTTAAGTCTCCTCTATCAAAGGTAGACTTTGAAACAAACAAAAATTTAAAAAAAAATCATGAATTTTCAAAAAATTTGAAAAGAGAAGCAGCTAGGATTTTATTAAATATCATTTTTAAGTCACCAAAGGGTCCCGAACAAGAAACTGCAATCAGTTTTTGGGGGCATTTTTATGTGACTTAAACTTCGTTCAGGCACACCTTGTTGTGTATTCAGAGGGCAAAGTGATACATTGTCGCTCTGAGCGAGAAGTTTGGCTATCTCGCGAGAGCGGAAATGTCACTTTGCGCTCAAATTACACATAGGATTTTTTCTACAACCGGTGTTTCTATAAGAATGTTTGATAATAATTAATAATTATTGATAACCTCAAACTTTACGTTTGTGTCAAAAGTCGCAAATGGACCTTCGGTCATCTATGAAATGGAATTGGAAGCGTTTCCTCATTTACAACACTATTTATACGTATTTAAATTAGCTAAACCTTAAACACACAAACAAATATGTTTATTTGAAGAGCATTATAAACAAGCATAAAATCGTACGTACCTAGGGAAAAACTATTTTATTCGAAGATTTATTTTTAGAATGCAATATGTGCGTGGGGCACACACACATTTAATATGTATTATATACAAGTATATCAAATACAAGAGATCTATTTGATATTTATTACTAGCCACATACCTACTAGTTTCCTTTAAAGGTAACATGTAACTTTAATTGCCTTGTAAATATCCATTTAATGTTTATTGTTTAATTTTATTTTTATTGTTACTACTAACGCTCATTATGATACCTAAGCAAATAGAAAAAATTTTGGAGTGCAATATAATATATTATTACCATATAAATTAGGTTTAACTCTACAAAAATTGTTTTAATATAATAATGTTTTATATATTATTTAGTTTTTTTAAGTCATGACCCTCAAAAACCAAAATAAAATAATATATTATGTATCAAGTTTAATAAACGCCATTTTATACACGAATTTAATTTAATGAGTGTATAGAAAAGTTTATAAACGAGGTATAGTATATATACTTTTTCTACGACAAATAATTATTATTATCTTAAAATTTTAATTCAAAAATTTGTATAGAGCGCCATCTATGAAACAATAGGGGAATTTGTGTGTTACCGTCAAATGTTACATTTATATATTTTATAAACACAGATTATAAAGGTTATAAATCGAAATGTATTTCTTGAAAATTGTCAGTTTTTCACAGTGAAAGTATAATTTAAGTTATAGTTTACTGCCGGCGAAATTAAAAGGTCCGTGCAATGTTCATATAAACTTTTCAAATATTGCCGTTGAGAAACTATTTAATACTTTTGTATTTTTGTATTGAAATAATAAAATAATTTTCACATTTAGTATTATTTTACAAGAAAGGCACTTTATTTTAACGATTGTATGACATTTGACAACTGTCAACTAACTTAAAACTAACCCGTGACTAAAAACCTGTTGCTAACTTTAGCCCGTGACTAAAGCGCCATAAAGCCACAACTTGTCAATGTGTATTTAAAAGGTCACTTAGTGTCACGGAAACATGTACAATAAAGAGCGTTTTAAAGGTGGGAGTAGAAAAAAGACATTAAAGCTCATATAGGTATAGTTACCTATAGGTTGGTATACTAGACATTTAATCTACTATGTGATCTCCATAGGAAAATTATATATCCACCTTCGTTTCTGAGAAAAACATTTTTCGCACTAGTAAAATCTCCATTATTTAATTATACTTGCACAATCTATCTATCTAAGCCAATTTTATCGTAGGAAATAAAACCTCATAATAGATGTTCCCATATATCTCCACATTTTCACTTAAATCGCCAAAATTAAATTCGATTCAGCCTTTAATTTTTGCCTCATTCGTCTTTTGGGCAAAGTAAATTCGTGTTTTATTCTCGCGTACGCCACTGAACTTTAAGGATTTTATGTTCCGTCTGCCTGCCTCCTGCCTAGGGGGATTTATTTATCTAGATTAATTAGGTGAAGCTAAAATTGCCTACAAAACTGCCTAATCTTGTTCACATAGCAATTAACAACTCTACGTGGCAATTTGTTTACTTATTCTTTGACAAAACAAAAAAAAAACAATTTTCCAAAATGATCTTACTTTGTTTGAGATTTGTGTTAGCTTAATAAGTGGGATATATTGAGATGTCCCCCAAGTGAAAATAATTATTTTTTATTTTTGGTTGTTTCACTGTTAGTCTAGAATGGGGTTTTTGGGAAGCCACCAGGTCTAGTAATAACATAACATAAGTGGTTCTGCACTAATGCAAGAATTTTAAGAAATCATACATTTTGAATATTAGATCTTCACGGAGGTTAGGATTTCGTATGTTTTTTTTAAACATCCCTTTGTATATTTGAAATAAGTTATTGTATCTTTTGACACCTTTATATTTTTTAAAAATACAATTGTACATACATAAAATATATATAAAAAAATCTACTTACTGAGATATTACTTAAACTTTTGAATTATAAAATAGCAACACTCTCATCTGCATATAAATTCTAACTGACCTTAAGGAATCACATGCATCTATAATGTCGTAAACAAAGGTTTTTGCTTATTTAAAATGAGTAAAGCTCGTTGCATAAAATTTAAAGCAAAAACAGATTCACGGAGGATAGAATCAATTTTTGGAACACTTACATAAATGTTTATAAAAATTATTTCTTTTAATTTTTAATAATATTTTATATTTGATTCAATTGCTTTGGATGTGTTTAATTTATTCAGTAAACTGATATTTTTAGTATGCTTTTACTACCTCACATATTTGAAAACATATAGGTTAACCTAGAAAGGGTAACATTCACAGATGATAGGTTTTAGACTTTTAAAACATTGTAAAAAATAATTAATTGCGGTTAAAAATGTGGAACCTGAGCTGTAATATCTACTTAATTATGAAAGATGAAAACACAATAAAAGTGTAGGTCAAACTGATTTAGTTTTATTAAATATCACGGGGTAACACCATCGTGGGACATTTCGTGAGTTTCACCCAAGTATATTAATTTAACTAATTATTTTTAAAAAAAGGCAATAAAGATTATAATTATTATTTGGGGGTAAGATATTATTGCGTTTCTTTTTGATTTAATATTTTAGTTTGATTGACACTATTTAACTTACGTTTTGAAATAAATGATTGTCTTTAAAATAAAACTGTACATAAAAATTAAATATTTACAAATGACTATGCTATGACTAATTGTCATAGAGAAAAAGAAGCTACTAATAATTCTTGTCTACAGATATTTTTATTAGGAACACTTAGCAGTTAATTCCTATGTAGAATTGCCCCCTGAATCCGAAAATGTCGTCAAAAGTAGAACAGTTTTTGAGATATAGTCAATTTTCCATATGATATGGAATTGACTATATCTCAAAAACTGGTAAACTTTTATAATTTTTGACGATATTTTAGCATTAAGGGGACCATTTTACAAAGGAATTGACTGTTTATTGTCCGGGATACAATTATTTAGTGGATGCTTTTTTACTATGGAAACTAGTAATTGTTGACTAATTAATTTTTCGAAAGTAGACACATACGAGGTGTGTTCAGAAAATATCGGAAATTTTCGTTTTTTGAAACAAATATTTATTTATTCGTGTACATTTATGTTGTCGCTTTCAAAATAGTCCTCATTGGATATTATGCACATGTGCCAGCTCTTCTTTCAATACTCGAAACACTTCTAAAACTTGATCTTTGGGATAGCCTTTGGTTCTTTCAGCGATGCGCTTTTAATGTCATCTATGCTTGCAAAACGACGGCCCTTTAAGGTTCTCTTTATTTTTGGGAATAGGAAAAAGTCAGACAGAGGCATGTCTGGCGAATATGGAGGCTGGGGCATCATTACAGTATTGTTTTTGGCCAAAAATTTTGTTCAAAATTTAACAATTTTAGAACAAATTTTGCTGCCACGCGTTTCATACACAAAACATTTGAAAAAATGAGCCAATCGATATACCAACATTATCAGCGACTTCTCTGATGGTTTATAACCATTTCTTCCACTTTTTCCATGTTTTTATCGGTTGTGCGTTCGGGGCGTTCGTCATTTTCAACGTCTTCACGGCCATCTTGGAAACTCTTATACCACTTGTAAACTCTTGTTTTACTTATAGCAGACTCACTATAGGCCTTTGTTAACATTTCACAGAATTTATTTCATTTTTTAAGCAAAATTGGATACAAATGGATCAAAGACCATTTCTTTTAACGAACGAAAATCGCTGAGCTCATAAAACACGTCTAACCTTAGCGGCTGCCACAGACAAAGTAAACAATGAAAACATCTAAAGTTTTTATCATACTTCGGAGGCATGTATACCAACATAATAAATAAAATTTTATGACAACCGGACCCTCCGAAGCCGCGAAATTTAACAATTTTCTGAACACACCTCGTACACTGACGGATTTCTGAATTTCAGTGTATTTTATAAAAAAAAGTATTAAAAATAAATACCATCCATATAATGCAATTATTTCCAAAACCAAACATATTTATTATTAATGAGATTTTAAATTAAATTGTTTTATTTTATTAATTAATTCAAACAAAATAAGTATCAAATTTCAACACAATTTATTTGTGTAATGAATAACTTCAACAATACATTTTGCATTAAACACGGGGGACATTTTGTATGAATTTAATTTAATTACAAAATTGAAATATATTATTATTTTAATGATACAATGCAAATTGTAAGTTTGACGTTACTTAATAATTGTTGATTGTGTTATTTTTGTAATTACGGTTTATTCCCAAAAAAGATTTTTTTTTTGACAGAATCTCGAGTGGTATTCAAAATAATATTTTTTGACGATATACGCTAAAGAAGTATCGGGTTTTCGCAACGCGCGCGCCATCCGGTGGAATTCAAAAGCATTGCGTAAATTTAAGAATTGCCAACAATACATTTAAAGCATACGAACTGTACATCATTTTTAAATAAATAGGTAGTTTTTTCACTAAATAGGGGAAGGCAGAAGTCTTACTCGGCAAATTTTGTTCAATTGCACAGCTAAATTGCGCACGTTATTTGTGATTTACGTTGCACGGAAAAAACTAAAAAACTGGTTTAGTACTCGATTTCGATTGATTATTCTTTATATCATTGATTAAGAAACTCGACGCTTAAATGCTTATATAGTTACGTTAGTGTGTGTATTTTATCTGAGGGATCATGGTGAATTATTGTGTTTTAATTGTAAATAAAATTCAAGAACTAAATCGTTGCATTTTCATGTTTTGCCAAAGGATCCAATTCGGTAAGTAAATTTAAATTTTACCTTTCATTCTCATTTCGTTAAATTTTTTCTATTAAACTTCACTCAATGTGAACGAAAATTACCAACACATTCAGGAATTCAATAATTTGACATGTCTAGGCATGAAAAGAAGGAAAAATTACGACAGCCCACACATTTTCTCAGAAACCTGTCCGTTAGACGGGAGACAGTTGCGTGAGGTAAGATTATTATGTATTAACGTTTTATAGCTTGTCGTGATCGAATAAAAAATATTGCACGTTTTATGGAAATATAAACTAATTTAAAAAGGACGGATTTTTTAAGATTCCAAAGAAAAATTTGAAAGCAAATTAAAATATTTATATAATGACTGCTATTTCAAAAAATTTAAATTACTATCTTTATATGGGTATTATTATTTAAAATAAAATATAATCAGTGGTAATTAACCACATTTGAATAAAGTTGGATTTTAAAACTTATTATATTTTTAATAGTGGTATATTATGTATCAAGCCATTTTAGACACGAATTTAATTTAGGTTAAGTTATGGAGTGTCTAGAATATACTTATTATTATCTAAAAATGGAGAATCTGTGTAACCGTCAAATATCAAATTTGTATGTGTTATAAATCGAAATGTATCCCTTGAAAATGGATTAACAACAGTTTTTCAGAGTGAAAGTGAAGAAAATGTTTTATGAGCACTTTACGGTGTTAGCGTTATTTAGCCTGTGTGTGTCAATTTAATGTTAAAATGACATATGACACATTGTGTTTATTTTTTTTATAGATTTAATCTATGGTTTTAATAGTTCCCGACAGGAACTTTATGTATTTAATTCTGTTAAGTTTGACGTAAAATAAATATCCTTTAAGTTTAACATTTTTAATATTGTTGTTTGTTGTCAATGACATATTTTTGTTTTATGTTTATGGATCTGTTAAAATATGGTTTTCAAAATAATTTTTTTTTTTAATTAAGTATGTTTTTTGTCTCTTACCATCCCTTGTTTTAAATTAAAAATGTACTCACCTGCAACAAAAAATATTATTAATCAATTATATACCTACTAACAATAGTGTCTATAGTATTATACTAGAATCCATTAATAAATATAATGTACCTATAGTATATAGTATAAAGGATAGAAATAAATAATGCGTTTAGGGTATAACTAATTGTTTTTTAAAATTATATGACTCAGGCTTTAAATTGTAATAATGTACTTCAAATTTTGACGATTTTAGACCCCTCCCCCAAGGTCACACTTTTTTGAATTTCTTGTTTTTTTATAAATCCTATTAATTTACACATGTATCTTTGCAAACTTTAGCAGGGCACTAAAGCTTTGACTGCAAGGAAGTACCTATATTGTAGGTGGCCTATTAAGCCTAATAATAAGTTTTTAAGTTGATCCACACCTCTTTAGTTTACAAGGATGAAACCTGTTATGTTACAACTAAGTCTTGTTATGTTATCAATGAGTCCTATTAGTAACTACTTAAGTTTATTTTATGGAATAATAGTATATTATGTATCAAGTTTGATAAACGCCATTTTATACACGAATATAATTTAGGCACGAGCGAGCTTGCGAGCGAGTGCTTAAATTAATGAGTGTATAGAAAAGTTTATAAACGAGGTGCATACTATACTTTTTCTAAGACAAATACTTATTATTATTTTAAAATGAGTAGATCAGTCACACTCTAATCATTTTTTAGCTGTGCCATCACAGATGCACATCTCCAACTAATATTATTAACCTATCGGTATATATAGTTATCAAGATTGCGTAAGCAACGGTGAGAGGTATTGCAACTAAACTAATGAATATTCCTAGAATGAAGCGGATTATTCCTAGATGATAACGCATATTCCTGGAATAAAACCAATTTGTAGAAAGAGAAAATTATTTATCGTTTTTTGAATATAAAGAACATTCACTGGGAATGTTCCAAGACGTTGCTTGGAAGTTGTAGAGGATCATTCTATGAAATATTCCCAGTGAATATTCACTGGGAATGTTCTTAGATGGTGCTTGGAAGTTTTAGAGGATCATTCTATGGAACATTCCCAATGAATATTCCTAGAATGAAGTGGAATATTTCTAGATGATAGGGCATATTCCTGGAATATTTTCGAACCTTTATTGCAGTCTGGGATAATGTATCTGATTCTAACGCGAGTTACAATGGAATGTCCCTTCTTATTTCATCAGTGTCAAATTACTACCGATTAATTAAATTAATTTATTTTTTCTACTCCCACCTTTAAAACGCCCTTTATCGTACATGTTTCCATGACACTAAGTGACCTTTTAAATACACATTGACAAGTTGTGGCTTTACGGTGCTTTAGTCACGGGCTGAAGTTAGCAACAGGTTTTTAGTCACGGGCTGAAGTTAGTTTTAAGTTAGTTGTCAAATGTCATACAATCGTTAAAATAAAGTGCCTTTCTTGTAAAATAATACTAAATGTGAAAATTATTTTATTATCTCAATACAAAAATACAAAAATATTAAATAGTTTCTCAACGCCAATATTTCAAAAGTTTATATGAACATTGTACTGACCTTTTAATTTCCCGGCAGTAAACTATAACTTAAATTCTCATAAAACATTTTCTTTTCTTTCACTGTGAAAAACTGTCAATTTTCAAGATACATTTCGATTTATAACCTTTATAATTGTGTTTATAAAATGTAAAAATGTGACATTTGACAGTTTCCCCTGTTGTTTCATAGATGGCGTCTTTACAAATTTTTGATTTAAATCATTTTAAGATAATAATAAGTATTTGTCGTAGAAAAAGTATAGTATGGACCTCATTTATAAACTTTTCTATACACTCATTAACTTAAGCACTCGCTCGCAAGCTCGCTCGTGCCTAAATTAAATTCGTGTATAAAATGGCGTTTATCAAACTTCATACATAATATACTATTATAACAATCAATAATAATTTAAGATTAATTATCAAAATATTTAAATGAAAATAAATAATTTAACCCTAATAATTAAGCTTTATTTAAAATTTATATTCACAATTTTAGACCAGATTTAAGTATGTTTAGAATATATTTAGTTAGAATCATGTATTTAAAATTTAAGTTAGTTAATTTAAATATAAGTTTGTAATTTTATTTTATATTGAATTTTTTGTAATAATTTAATAATAAAAAAATCCAATAAGGATTTATTGGGTTTATTTATTTAACATTTATTTACATATTTTACTTGATTAGAATTTATGCAAGTGTAGTTTATTCAGTGCTCTCAACATAAAATATTATTTATAACGTACCATTTTCGTGCGCTATCCAAAACCGCATTGTCACACTAAAAAAGACGTTATCCAAAGTTCGCAAACCGTGAAATCAATCCGTAGCAGACATCGTCTTGTGGAAAACGGAGGGAAGCAAAACGACGGCGTCGCCTATATTCGTTGCTCCGGTCGATGTAAAACTGAAACGATCGAGTGTGCGACGTTTGACGTTCGAGGAATAACAACAAGAACAACGGTCTAGTGGGCGCCGGCAAATGGATTTTCATCGGAAAACGAGCGCGGTCTAGTGGCCTGCGGAATGGAATTATCGCGTAAATGGACGCGGCGCATAATTAAATTCTAATGGGGTGCCTAATATAATGGAAAATTCATGCGGACGAAAATTATTACTCTTTTTTTCTTTTCGATTAATAATCTTGATAAAAAATAAATATAAATGAAGTGCATAGGCGGAGTTAGACACCCAAATCTGGGGGTGCAGTTGTAGTCCGAACCTAAATCTTTTGGATTATTATATTATACACATAGAAAATAAATTGCTATTTTCAAAAATTTATAGGCATCTATTTAGTAAAAATTAAGTACATATGGATGAATATATTGGGATGGCCCCCAAGTAAAAATGATTATTTTTTATTTTTGGTTGTTTCACTGTTAGTCTAGAATGAGGTAATGCAAGAATTTTAGGAAATCATACATTTTGAATATTAGAGCTTCACGGAAGATAGCTTCACGAAGGTTAGGATTTCGTATGTTCTTTTTAAAACGTCCCTTTGTATATTTAAAATAAGTTATTGTATCTTTTGACACCTTAATAGTTTTTAAAAATACATATGTTCATACATAAACGTTTGAATTATAAAACAGCAACACTCTCATCTGCATATTAATTCTAACTGACCTTTAGGAATCCCATGCATCTATAATAAAACAGAGGTTTTTGCTTATTTAAAATTATTAAAGCCCTATCTGTTGCATACAATTTAAAGCAAAAATAGATTCACGGAGGATAGAATCAATTTTTGTAACACCTACATAAATGGTTAGAAAAATTATTTCTTTTAATTATATTTTATATTTGATTCGATTGCTTTGGATGTGTTTAATTTACTTAGTGAACTGATATTTTCAGTATGCTTTTACTACCTCAGATATTTGAAAACATATAGAAAGAGTAACAGTCACGGAGGATAGGTTTTAGACTTTTAAAACGTTGTAAAAAATAATTAATTGCGGTTAAAAATCTGGAACCTGAACTGTAATATCTACTTAATTATGAAAGATCATAAAACAATAAAAGTGTAGGTGAAACTCATTTAGTTTTATTAAATATCACGGGATAACACCATCAAGTTTTAATATTGAACTCTTTAAGCCATCTCGATGTTTTATGGTGTTTTTTATGACGATCATTTAAGCTTTCAAAATATCTTGCGGTATTTTAAATTTGATAGCTTATGATTAACGAAGCGAGAACTACCATCAAAATCAAATTTTATAAAATTGTCGATAGCATTGGTCATTTATTGACTTTCTGAGGAAAATCTTTCTTTTAAATTTCCAATCATTGCGCCGAGTATAGCATAGGTTTTATAAGCAAAGTATTCATTGACATTTTAGATTCCTCCTTGATTTTAGAATTAAAATAATATACAAGAAAAAAGAAAAAATAATTCATAAAATGTTGATGAACTAAACGATTTTTTTAAATGTTACAAGAATAAATTACAAGATATGACTTGAAAAAAGTATGTTCTAGTTTATTTTATACCTGAAATTAATTTTGCAATCCTTAAATCTGTAAAAATCAAATTTTTTATTATGTTATAATTTCTATCTGATTTAATAGTATATTATGTATCAAGTTTCATAAACGCCATTTTATTTACGAATTTAATGTAAGCTTGCGAGCGAGTGCTTAATTAAATGATTGTTTAGAAAATTTTATAAACGAGTTGCATACATACATACATTATAAAAATGATTTAAATTAAATATTTGTATAGAGCGACATCTATACCCATTTTTTTAGGTTAGGAATCAAATTCGATCGGACAGAGACAAACCAACCCCAACCCTTTTATTTTATTAATTTAATAAAAATTATAATATTAGTTTATATACTTAAGTATCATAATAAGCAACATTATGATAGGCATTTGCGTTATATCTCATTACGATACGCAAATAGATGTTTTTTTTACATATTTGGCAACACGATATGTTTTCATTAATAAAAACGTCAGTTACTATCATAAAAAATACTTTATCTATTTTGCGTTCATAATGACTTTATTATAACACCGCTTTCGGTGCTGTAATGAGATAGGTACTTTATCCCACGTAAAAATTTTGATTTTATAGGTTGACTATACTTTAAACAGCATAATATTTTGCATATTGGTTATAATATTTTTATGATTTTTCTAGTACGAGAGTACGAGACTTTTCTGGCAATAAATTTTGTTTAAAAGTAAAGAAAATCCTTTTTTTCTTCTTTATCATTAACACACGCTTATTGTAAATAAGTAAATTAAGGACGGCATGGCGAATCGACTTTGACATTAACTGTCAAACCAATGATTGTTATACCAACTATCTAAAGTAAAATTCGACCAAATAAAATTTAAGGTATAAAATTAATTTTTTTATAGAATTTTTGCAAAATAGATAAAATAGCATAAAGAACACCTGTAAGACCTTTTGTCTGCGTGCGACAAAATGACGTCTTATACCATTAGTTCTTTAATATACTATTTTACCAATGATTTTACTATTAATATTATTTTTTAGAGGAACATTTATCAGTAATTTTAAAATTATTAAACACTTTACCAACAATACTTCAGCCTAGATTTGATAATATATGCTTATAATCTGTGTGATGTATTATTTAAGATAAAAATTAAGGTTATGTTTACATGTCGTGTACCTACCAACTGCAGCATAAATCCCTAAACCGCAATATGGATTATAATTTGATAACTTTTATCAACATTTTGTGAAATTGTATAAGTTTTATAACATATTTGTTCTTTGCCATTTAATAATTACGAGTTATATTGGGCGCGGGTGTCTAGAGAAGTTAATAAAACGAGTTGCATACTATACTTTATCTATGACGAACACAAAGAAGAATTTAAAGCAAATTTTATTTGTGTAACATTTGACATCTGTCAACCCTAAACGGATTTAACCTCACTTTTCCCTAATTTATTATAAAACTAACTTCAGCCCGTGACTAAAATGCCCAAAAGCCAGTATTGCTAACTTCAGCCCGTGACTAAAATGCCATGAAGTCACAGCTCGTCAATGTAATAGTATATTACGTATCAAGTTTGATAAACGCCATTTTATACACGAATTTAATTTAGGCACGAGCAATCTTGCGAGCGAGTGCTTAAGTTAATGAGTGTATAGAAAAGTTTATAAACGAGGTGCATACTATACTTTTTCTACGACAAATACTTATTATTATCTTAAAATGATTTAAATAAAAAAATTGTTGAGAACGCCATCTATGTAACAACAGGGGAAACTGTCAAATGTCACATTTTTACATTTTATAAACACAATTATAAAGGTTATAAATCGAAATGTATCTTGAAAATTGACAGTTTTTCACAGTGAAAGTAAAGGAAATGTATTATGAGGACTTTACAGTAGAGTCCGTGCCCGAATTTAAGTTATAGTTTACTGCCGACGAAATTAAAAGGTCAGTACAATGTTCATATAAACTTTTCAAATATTGGCGTTGAGAAACTATTTAATATTTTTGTATTTTTGTATTGAGATAATAAAATAATTTTCACATTTAGTATTATTTTACAATAACGGCACTTTATTTTAACGATTGTATGACATTTGACAACTGTCAACTAACTTAAAACTAACTTCAGCCCGTGACTAAAAACCTGTTGCTAACTTCAGCCCGTGACTAAAGCGCCGTAAAGCCACAACTTGTCAATGTGTATTTAAAAGGTCACTTAGTGTCATGGAAACATGTACGATAAAGCGCGTTTTAAAGGTGGGAGTAGAAAAAATAAATTATTGTCATTTCTGTATATAACAAATGTAATATAAATTAATTATATATATATAATTACTAACTGGCTATAAAAATGTAAGTTTAAGTTTGTTCTTTGTTGTAAAACCGGGCAGTTTTCACGAGCAAACCGTTATTGTAAATTCGGTTATATTTCAAGTAAATTGTTGCCAAAACGGGAGTGAAATTCGCAGGCCACACACGTATTTGGCCATCGAACAGGGAACATTGTATGTGTCTGTTATCAGGACGCCGACGACGCCGACGACGACGTCGCGGCGCCATTAATGGTTATGATTCTTTCGGCGCTCCTGCTGTAGCTGCGTCCCAAGGTCTTAGCAGGACAAATGAGCAGGAGACGGTCCTGAATAAAATGTAAAATAACATTTTTATTAAACTAAATTCCTAATATATAAATTTTTTATATGATGTTTATATAAATTGTTGTGCTCTCATGGTTCAAACATTTATTTTATAGAGGTTTCACCAAAAATGATCTATATAAAAGTAGAACAATAATATAAATATATTTAATTTTATTTGCTAGGTTTTTAGTTTTGTTCTGTGTTGTCTGCTAGCATCATCCACTGGCAATTCATGCTATAGATATAAAGCTCACGGTTCTTCAAGTAAATTTCCTACAGGGTGATATGTAAAACGGTGAAAAATTTCAATAACTTCATCCAAGCCCCGTTTGAAAAAGAGTACATTTAAGGGTTTTTGGTAGGCAACACACTTAGTCTTTTAAAGAACAAGAAGATAAAATGGTGAAAGATTGTTCCTTGAATAATTTTGAACAAGCGACAAGCAACAAACTTCCATTATTTTCAGAGAGGCCTAAGCAACGACCACTTTTTCAAAATGACATTTTGGTGAAAATTTGCGAAAACTAAACCTGAACCGATATTTACGTTCGTGACATGTTTTCTTTATAACTTTGACCTCCTGATTGAGACTCAGTTGTCAAATTTAAGTTTCAGATAAAACCGAAATCACCAAGAATCAAAATTCGAAAACAATTCCCGGCTGTTAAATGTCTTAATAAAATCCGATTGATGGAGTGTTTCTGGCAAATTTATGATTAAAATGCCATTTGGGGATTCATTTTTTGGGCGAAATTACTGCAATTTGTTTGAGTGGTTAGGTTACATTTAACCACAGATTATAAAGGTTTAACTTACATTTACATTGCGCACTAGTGATAACTTATCACTGATAAGTATCTACCTAATTGGTAATAAAGTTAAATAATAGTATATTACACTACAAGGGCAGAAAGTGTGAGATTCCTGCACTGCGCGCCATGATGCCCGAGGCAAAGCCGAGGGCATCATGGCGCGCAGTTCAGGGCTCTCACACTTTCTGCCCGTGTAGTGTATACTATTTTCCTTACTACCTCGGCCGAAAATACAACCCGGCCGAAAATACGGGAAAAAATTAAATGTGTATTTATGTACCTATCTCCATTTGAAGAGCTTGATAAATAAATAACAGTAGGCCGTGAATTCAGCGGTGCCAATACAGTAAAAATAAAAGGTTGTATTTTAATTAACAAATTACTACTTTATAACAAATAAAAGTACCATTAAACACTTAAAACAACATAAAAAGTAAAAAAGTAAAAACATAAATTGTTTATTTGTTGTTATAATTGCAAAATTATGGTTTAAAACTGTCATATTTTTGTGTTTCTCATGTTGGCAGTACGAAATTTGAATGTTAAGCACACGACTAAAAATTTTTTACCCCCGCTATTAGAGTGTGCGCGTATAGCTTGACCAATGCATAAAACGTAAACTTTCTGCCGTGGAATCGGGGACGAAACAACGTATTTTGAGTCGAGGTAGTAAGAAAATATATTTTTGTTCATTTTGGAAAATTTTATGCGAAGATATAATCATAATCAAAACTACAACATTCAACAGAAAAATGTAACAAACAATAACAATAATAACTTTCAATATTTCGTTGACCCTCCCCTAACCCGTAATAATTTGTTAACCCACCTGGGCCTCGACCAAGTTCCTTATAAATTCCTGGGGTATCCCATTCCTCCTGAATAGCATTTACCAATTCATCCAAATTTTCCATGCGTCCTTCCCTCTCTTTCAACTTCAGCTTTATCCTGCTCCACTCATGCTCAATAGGATTCATATCCGGAGACAAAGGTGGCCAATTTATTCTCTCAATATGGTGATCCCTAAAATACTCATTTACGATATTGGCGCGGTGCGGACGGGCATTGTCGTCCACCAACACCAATTATTGGCAACATTTTGAGCATAAGGGACCTCAATATCACTAACAACCAAATCTCTATATCTCTCAGCATTCATTTTTACCATTCCTCGCCATTCTACCCCAAACAGTCACTTCTCCACCTGCAAAAGCCACCCTTGCCTCCCGTTTCGTGCAATCTTATGCGAACCGTTGATTTGGAGATGTTAATTCCCGTAGCTGCAGCAAAGTCTGGATTGGTATTTTAATCATTTAAAGGAAGAATGGAAGTAACCTGGGTAAGATTGGGGTAGGTATGTAGGTAGGTAGGTATAACTTGCAAAAAAACTTCGAAATTTGAAAAAACACAAGCAAACTGAAAAATCAAGAATATCCCTCATAATGCGTTTTAAATGTTTTTCAAGAACTAATTTTCATTTGATCCTCGATTTGTTCATTCAGCGACATGATAATAACGTACTAAAGATGCAAAACACAGTAAAAACATAGTAAAAACCAGCAATCGTATTTTATTGAGACATTTAACAGCCGGGAATTATTTTCGAATCTTGATTCTTGGTGATTTTGGTTTTATCTGAAGTTTAAATTTGACAACACATGAATCACAATCAAGAGGTAAAAATTATGAAGAAAACATGTCACGAACGTAAATATCGGTTTAGTTTTAGTTATCTCAAATTTTCACCAAAATGTTATTTTGAAAAAGTGGTCTTTGCTTAGGCCCTCTGAAAATAATGGAAGTTTGTTGCTTGTCGCTTGTTTAGAATTATTTAAGGAACATTCTTTCATCATCTTATCTTCTTGTTCCTAAAAAGACTGAGTGTATTGCCTATAAAAAAGCCTTAAATGTACTCTTTTGGAAAAAAATTATATTTTCGTTGCTAGGATTCCAATTCGAAAAATTTAAAAAGGTTTTAAGGTAAGACATAATACTTCATTATTTCAAAGTAAAAACGAGAAAAAAATTATTTTTACAAACGGGGCTTGGATGAAGTTATTGAAATTTTTCACCGTTTAACATATCATCCTGTAGGAAATTTATTTTATATCTATAGCATGAATTGCCAGAGGTTGGGGCTAGCAGACATTACAGACCAAAATAAAATCGTTTAAGAAACAAAAAAGTTATGTCGTTTTGAAAAAGGGTGAAATTTTTGGTCGCGACACATTGAGTGGTGCGAAGTTTATTTCTAAACAATATGTGGATTAAAATGATTCATAGTAAAGCTTTTAACCTAATTAAAAACAAATGAAAGCAAAAGTCAAAGAATTGTTCTTAAACATTGTGGCCGTGAGTTTTGACATATAGTAAAATGTTAATTTTGTTATACTACATATCTTTTTATGGTTTTTCTATAAAACAATCCTTTTTTCTGTAAAGATCCTAAACAAGTATGAGAGTAAGGTATTTAACTGAAAAATAATGTTTTATTTTAAAAGTAAAGTGAAATGTAAATTAAACAATACAGAAATAGTTATTTGTTTTACAAGTGTTGAAAAGCGACTTTTTCATGCGAGTTTTTAAGTTGCCCACGAGGCCGTTAGGCCGAGTGTGCATTAACACGAGCTTGAAGAAAGCTTTTCTCACAAGTATAACACAATGTTTTTTCTGCGACCCTTTTATTTTTTATTATTTTTAAATACAAAACAAAATAACCTAAAAACTTTTTTGACAGCTGAATGTCAAACGATGCTTTCCGGTTCTTTTCACACAGACCTGTCACTTTTCACACAGAAATGTCACTTTACATTCGTGTTTTGCCTTGCCAATGAAAAGATTCATTTTCTAAGCAACGATGCCATCATGAAAAGTGACTTTTACATAATGGTCGTAGAAAAAATATCTTTATACGAGGTGTGTTCAGAAAATATCGAAAATTTTAGGTTTTTGAAACAAATATTTATTTATTCGTCTACATTAATGTTGTCGCTTTCAAAATAGTCCCCATTTGATATTATGCACATGTGCCAGCTCTTCTTCCAATACTCGAAACACTTCTAAAACTGGGATAGCCTTTAGTTCTTTCAGCGATGCGCTTTTAATGTCATCTATGCTTTAAGGTTCTCTTTATTTTTGGGAATAGGAAAAAGTCAGACAGAGGCTTGTCTGGCGAATATGGAGGCTGGGGCATCATTACAGTAATGTTTTTGGCCAAAAATTGTGTTCAAAATTTAACAATTTTAGAACAAATTTTGCTGCCACGCGTTTCATACCCAAAACATTCGAAAAAATTTCATGGGATCAGCGACTTCTCTGATGGTTTATAACCATTTCTTCCACTTTTTCCATGTTTTTATCGGTTGTTAATGTGCTTGTGCGTTTGGGGCGTTCGTCATCTTCAACGTCTTCACGGCCATCTTGGAAACTCTTATACCACTTGTAAACTCTTGTTTTACTTATAGCAGACTCACTATAGGCCTTTGTTAACATTTCACAGAATTTATTTAAGCAAAATTGGATACAAATTCTTTGATCCATTTCTTTTAACGAACGAAAAATCGCCGAGCTCATAAAACACGTCTAACCTTAGCGGCTGCCACAGACAAAGTAAACGATGAAAACAGCTAAAGTTTTTATCATACTTCGGGGGCATGTATACCAACATAATAAAGAAAATTCCACACCTGTAATTTTTAACCAATCAAAACGTGTATTTTTGACAGATCACCATGGCAACGGATGAATTTTAGTGGAAATTTTTTCCTCGTGGGTACCCAACAGCGAATTATACTGGAAATTTTTTTGACGTTTATAATGACAGAATATTTTTTTGACAATTTGGTTTTTATTTGTTTACATGATAATTTTGATACATTTACATTACAAAGTTTAGATGTTTTCTATATTCGTTAGACACCTCCTTTCTTCTTAATGGCGAAAATGCAGGACTTGAAATAAATTAAATGTCTATGTCTAATAAATAAATAAATAAATAAATAAATAAATAAATATCTTTATTGACGGATTAACTATTAGATATAAACAAAAATAATCATTACAATTTTACATTAAAGACCTTTTGAAGGACTGAAGAGTATTGCCAAAGAAATCTACATTTAAAGTATTTGCATTTCTGCACATCCTATGTAATGGTGCATAATAACCATAGTTTGTATTGTGGTGACATATATAAAAAAGATTTTTATTTCTTAGTCTTAACTGAGGCACTTGAAAATTAATTCTGCCAAGCAATTCAGGGCTATCCATAATCCCATTTAAAAGTTTAAATAGGAAATGCATATCAAATTTATCCCTTCTTTTGCTTAGGGTATCAACATTAATCAAGTGTCTCAATTGTACATAATCATAGTCATCAATAATTAAATTTAATTTAAATGCACAAAATCTTAAAAATTTATTTTGTACTCTTTCGATTTGCATACAATAAGTTAAGTAGTGAGGAGACCATACTACACAACCATATTCCAAAATACTTCGAACAAATGAAAAATACACATTTTTTATACACATCACATCATTAAAATCTTTTAAGTTCCGTTTAACAAAACCTAACATTTTTAAAGCTCTATTACTTATAATATTTATATGTTCGTTAAATGTAACCTTAGAATCAAATAAACACCCAGATCCTTAATTACATTTACATTTTCTAAAATAACATCATTAATACTATAAGAAAAATTTATTTTATTTTTTATCCTAAAAAAATTTATTACTTTGCATTTGCTAATATTTAAAGACATACAATTATCACTGCACCAAGATTCTAAATTCTTAATATCCACTTGAATTTTTTTACAGTCATCTAAACTGGACACTACACTATACAATTTAAGGTCATCTGCAAACAATAATACCTTACAAAATTTTATCCTATTACAAATATCGTTTATAAAACAGTTAAAAAGAAGTGGGGACAGATGACCACCTTGTGGTACACCTGATGATACAGCTATTTTAACTGACCGAAACCGATTATTAATTAAAACAGTTTGGGAAATATATATAATATTTAGACACTATTCTATTCACCTTATTTCCATTTAGCACTTTGAATTTTTAATACTAGTATTCGCGGGTGTCAACTGCTTAATCTCCTGGCGAATATTTCCTTTGCTTTCTTGACCGAAGCGAAACATTTTTTTACGTCGTGCCGCTTGACAGCTTCAAAACTGAAATAACTTTTAGGTTGGGGTTGACTTAGTTGCCATGGTAACTAAATAATTAAGTCGAGGTCAAGTTAAATCAAAAAATAAATTTTAATTATTTAAACACAATTTGGTGTGGAATTTTCTTACCGAATACCATTATCATTCCACTGATGATTCTTTACATAGAATTTCTGCTTGTCCATTATACGATGAACCTCGTCAAATTTTGATTGATTGTACCCCTTATTGGCCTATTTCACCTTCTAATCTTTTAAAATTTTTGATTGATAACAACAAAACAGACTTATTGACACCATTTTCCATTTGCGGAGATTTACCTTTTCATTAATTACTCTTTAACTATACATTTATTGTAAAACTGATTGCATTTGCCTTTCTGGAGAGTGATTTCTTTTCTTTATACAGTAATATTATTATTACTATTTCTTTATAAATAATATAATTTTTTGAAAATACTTTTACATTCATCTATAATCTGAGATTATATTATTAATAGATGAATTTCTGATTTATTAAAATCAACTTTATTTTTAGATTATTTTATATTAAATTTTTTTGTAATATCTTGATAAAGCAAAAATGTTAATTAAATCTAATTTTTATTTTTTTTCTTAAATTCTTACAAGGGTTGTAGGTACCTTGTAACACATATGTGTATCTTTTTGAGTAGAGTTTCTCATTTGTTTTGATAATTTATTATTATTGAATCACCATATACTGATGTCATTTTTGCTTTCTTCAATTTAATTTTTAATTCAAAATGTATACAATTCTCCTTCTATATATGTTAAATAACTAAAATTTTATAATTATGTACACTCTTAAATAAATAAAAAATTGAAAAAGAGAGTGGTTTGGCACTGGGTATGTGGGTGGGGCCTCCTCTCTCTTTTTTTTTTTTTACCGAATACCACACGAGGTCAAATAAAATCCGGAAATTTTTTCTCCCTCATGAATATTTTTAGAAAATTATCCCTCGTCTTCGACTCGGGATAATTTTCAATTCATGAGCTCGAAAAAATTTCCGGAAATAATTTGACCTCTAGTGGTATTACTAGTGAAAATTTTATGACAACCGGACCCTCCCATTCCGCGAAATTTAACAATTCCCGTTATTTTCTGAACACACCTCGTATATTTTTAACGATTAAAACATAAGGGGTATAATAGCGTGATACATTATGGAAATGCATGCCAATTAAAGTATAACGTTGTCATGTAGTAATTTTATAATGGGTTTTTGATTAGCAAAATAACTATTGGCCATTTTATAATCCATATTATACAAAACCTTAACCAAATAAATTAGTGGAATGGCTAATTAATAATTGTAATATTGATTTTTTAATATCACCGTTAAGGATATACAGATATTTTTTAATTGTAAGGTTATTTAGTTATAGGCTATGTAGGATTAGGTTTAGGCACTCGTACATGTAATTACAATGTTCTGTTGTGTTTGTAGGAGAATAAGTAAATAATAATCTCTGAGATAACAAAACATAAATTATCTAAAATAAAAAATTGTAAAAAATTAATTTTAATCTTGTAAATGTTTTATAAAGGCTTAAAAAGCAAAATTGCCTTTATAATTAAATGCAAACAAAATGGCCTAAAAGGATTCTTCCGTATATTAATTGAGTTACAGCATGTTATATATTATTTAGCCGCAAGATGTGGAGTTCTAAATGAACATGAAATTGTGTTACAATTTTCATAAAATTAATTAAAATTGTTTCCAATTTCTTGTGGCCGTTTTTTGCTAATTTTTGGGGATTTTTTGGTGACTTTAAATTGCATGTAATTTTATTTGCCCCCTTCTGGACTATTTTCTGCCGGCGCCATGGTTAAATCATCGATAACAATCAGGGACAAGCCTATTAACCTATTTGATAAATGGTGGCTTTTTTATGCGTTAAGTTTATAAGCAATTGCTAATACATTAAACTGGAACAGTAGTTTAACGAGCGCTATATCTTGTTATCTAGCAATAATGGCGATCGATTGGCTCATTGGCTAATAAACTACCGTGTAGCAAATATTTATTTCAACTAGGTACACAACCTATACTATTAGATTAAAGTGAGGTCTTTCTAAAATAACAAAAACATATCCATAAGAAAGTAATATTAAAATTTTGATTATGAGATAATAAAAGAATAAAATAGTAGATTTTAAATTATTATAAGTAAATTTGATCAGGATATTCCTTAGGCACACTGCTCACACTAGATGCTTTGGAGGTTAAACGTAGGTGCATCATTAATACGATTTGTTATGTAACCAAACTTCGGTAGAAGCAAGCGACAAAGTAAAAAACGCTCGCTCCTCGGAAAAGTGCAACTTGGTTGTAGAAAAATAATTATTTAGGTTGTATACAAATAATTATTTACCCATTGATCTAAATTATAATTAAGACTAATCTAGTATGGTTTTTTACTTTCTAGGTTGTAAAAGACCCATTTGAACCAATCAAAAAATTTCATAATTATTAGTTCTATCTAACCTCACTTTGAACCTCACTTTTTACTTATAATAATTACACTATGATAGTTCGATTTACTAACATTAAGTACGCCCAACTATATTACCCAATTTTGGGCTGCTGATTTCAAAAATGACACTCGTTACCCGTCTACAATTCGAAATAATTGCGTTATAAAATGCTCTGCCCAATTATGTCAAAATGCACGTTTTTTGTTAATATTTTGATTATTTATTAAATTATTTTGCCTTAAATCTATTTTGGATGTTCAGTAAATTTTTGATGTTTTTTTCAAAAATATACAGGGACTCCATACAAAGTCATCGGTAGATAAATGTTAAATAGAAATTTTGTTTGTTCCATTGTAGCCATATACTAGTAGTATTTTATAAGGGATATTTAATTCAAAAATTTAATATCGAATTGAAGTATAAAGGCGTCTTTATCTACTTTATCGTTCAAGCATCTATTAATTATTGACATTTAAAATTTAAACTTTAAATTGTATTTTTACTTGAAAGTGATTTTAAGAACCAAAAATGAAAAAAGAGCAGGAAATGGAAGTGGTAATGGAAGTGGCAGAGAAAGAGAAAGGAGACGAACATTTATGTCGTCGTTGTAAATTTGTTTTGTTTTTGTTGCGGTACCTTTACGCCCAAGAAAAACCAACGCAATATTTCATTAAAAATTTTTATGAGATATCTACCTTCTTTAATTTTGCAGGAATATTAAATGGACCTGATATACGACGTTTAATGAAAGATCAAGCATTCAAAAATGCTCTCAATGTTGACGAGCTTGTCGCATATGGCAGAGTTAAAGCTGTCATTGAAAATGTTCTTGGTTCATATCGGGCCTAAAATTGGCGCCAATTTATTGAAAAAATGCTTTCCGTTTTGCAAAGAATTAGCGAATATGTAATTTAAAATACTTCTTTTTTTTTCTTCCTGATAAATTTGCCGAACTGATGAACATGGAGAACGATTTCACCAAGTAACTGCAAATCTAGAGCATTGATAGATTTCTATGGGTATAGGGGAAAGAAGTTGGATTCATTGCTAGGAGACATTTGCTGGAATTTGCAGCAAATGTACGACGATGATGAGGATTAAGCACAATAATACCATAATCCAATTTGATATTTGATACGATTTAATAAATTTAAGGTAGAGAAAAGCAAAATTATGCAACGAAAAACTTACATTTTGAGGTGATTATTTTAAATCCTAGACGTCCTAGAGAAAAACTAATAACATTTTTGAAATCAGCGGCCCAAAATTAGTTAGACTAAGCTGAAGTACTTAATGTTAGGAAAAAACAGTTTGTAAAACAATCATAGTGTTATTATAAGAGTTCGTTTTATGTATCGTTTAACAAATAAAATTTTGCCTTGAAGAAAACAAAAAAGTTGTTCTTGCTTATAAAGTTTTTCATGTTATATTGCAAAATGTAGTGGTACACCAAATATTCTGTTTACTGGTTTACATCGATTATAAAATATTCTCGGTTAAACGTAATGCAATTTAAGAGGGTGGCACATCGTAAAATGAATTTAAAGGCAAGTGGTCTTGTTCTGTGTCGTACTTTTAAATAAAGTTGGCCGTATCAAAAAGTTTACCGTTAACACTGGTGCAGTAATCCTATTACCGTTAACGTTTCCAACTTTCCGTACGCTTCCTTTTACTATAGACCGGCGCTTTTTAATACGATGCCAAGCATTTTCTAAATTTTTAGTTACTTTTGAACTCCGCAAGAATACGGAAGAAGTTTGTCCGTGGACGCCGATATCTAATGTACAAGTTTTAAAGGGATTGTACGAGGTGTGTTCAGAAAATATCGGGAATTTTCGTTTTTTGAAACAAATATTTATTTATTCGTCTACATTAATGTTGTCGCCTTCAAAATAGTCCCCATTGGATATTATGCACATGTGCCAGCCCTTCTTCCAATACTCGAAACACTTCTAAAACTCGATCTTTGGTATAGCCTTTAGTTCTTTCAGCGATGCGCTTTTAATGTCATCTATGCTTGCAAAACGACGGCCCTTTAAGGTTCTCTTTATTTTTGGGAATAGGAAAAAGTCAGACAGAGGCATGTCTGGCGAATATGGAGGCTGGGGCATCATTACAGTATTGTTTTTGGCCAAAAATTTTGTTCAAAATTTGACAATTTTAGAACAAATTTTGCTGCCACGCGTTTCATAGCAAAAACATTCGAAAAAATTTCATGGGATGAGCCAATCGATATACCAACATCATCAGCGACTTCTCTGATGGTTTATAACCATTTCTTCCACTTTTTTCATGTTTTTATCGGTTGTTAATGTGCTTGTGCGTTCGGGGCGTTCGTCATCTTCAACGTCTTCACGGCCATCTTGGAAACTCTTATACCACTTGTAAACTCTTGTTTTACTTATAGGAGACTCACTATAGACCTTTGTTAACATTTCACAGAATTTATTTCATTTGTTAAGCAAAATTGGATACAAATTCTTTGATCCATTTCTTTTAACGAACGAAAAATCGCCGAGCTCATAAAACACGTCTAACCTTAGCGGCTGCTACAGACAAAGTAAACAATGAAAACAGCCAAAGTTTTTATCATACTTTGGGGGCATGTATACCAACATAATAAAGAAAATTTTATGACAACCGGACCCTCCGAACCCGCGAAATTTAACAATTCCCGTTATTTTCTGAACACACCTCGTATGTGATGTTTCTAGATTTTTTCTAGTTTTTACATAATACCTACAAATAATTATGATCTTAAAGAATTAAAGTTTAAAAAAAATAATTCGAGAATGCAAAAGAAATTCGCAATCGAATAAACTTTATCCCACAGTTTATCAATAATTAAGAAACTGTGGTATTTATTACTAAAAATGTGAAGAGAAAATTTTGAAACTAATTTAAAGGTATTTTGCAACAGAAGTAAAAGTATTTTGCGTACATACATAGCAACAAATGTAAAAGACTTTTACGTTCTGTAGACAAAAAAAATTGTTTTGACACTTAATGAATATAATGTAAAAGTCAACTTTTAAAGACAGTTTAAGAAAAATTTATTTTTACAGCCTAGGCGATAACCAATCACTTTAGTAGTAATTGTGGATAAAGTTTAAAAAATATAATTATTTTTGTTTAATTTTGCCTATTATTTTAATGAAATATTTTTTGCCTATGCAGTTACCAAATACACAAACTGTTTTGTATAAGGGTAAATCTCACGAAATGTCCCCCGATGGTGTTACCCCGTGATATTTAATAAAACTAAATGAGTTTCACCTACACTTTTATTGTGTTTTGATCTTTCATAATTAAGTAGATATTACAGCTCAGGTTCCAGATTTTTAACCGCAATTAATTATTTTTTACAATGTTTTAAAAGTCTAAAACCTATCCTCCGTGACTGTT
The DNA here is from genome assembly GCA_921294245.1 of Brassicogethes aeneus. Lineage (NCBI taxonomy): Eukaryota > Metazoa > Arthropoda > Insecta > Coleoptera > Nitidulidae > Brassicogethes > Brassicogethes aeneus. The sequence goes on from OV121136.1 coordinate 640,635, forward strand.
ACTCTTTCTAGGTTAACCTATAAGTTTTCAAATATCTGAGGTAGTAAAAGCAAACTAAAAATATCAGTTCACTAAGTAAATTAAACACACCCAAAGCAATCGAATCAAATATAAAATATTATTAAAAATTAAAAGAAATAATTTGTATAACCATTTATGTAGGTGTTACAAAAATTGATTCTATCCTCCGTGAATCTGTTTTTGCTTTAAATTTTATGCAACGGATGGCGCTTTAATCATTTTAAATAAGCAAAAACCTCTGTTTACGACATTATAGATGCATGTGATTCCTGAAGGTCAGTTAGAATTTATATGAGATGAGAGTGTGGCTGTTTTATAATTTAAAAGTTTAAGTTCATTAATTTGCTATTTAAAAACCCATCCACCGCGAAGTGTAATATCTCAGTAAGTAGATTTTTTTATAAATATTTTATGTATATACAATTGTATTTTTAAAAAATATTAAGATGTCAAAAGATACAATAACTTATTTCAAATATACTAAATCCTAACCTCCGTGAATCTATCTTCCGTGAAGCTCTAATATTTAAAATGTATGATTTCTTAAAATTCTTGCATTAGTGCAGAACCACTTATGTTATGTTATTCCCAAAAACCCCATTCTAGACTAACAACAAAAAACAATTTCCAAATTGTTATTTTTTTGATATAAGCAATTCAATACAATTAACAAAATTTCTTGTATTTACCAAAACACGTTTAAACAATACATTAATTAACTGGTTTTACAAAGATTCGTGAAGAAAAAAATGGGGAATATAATATTCTTAAGGTAGTATAGTTAAACCATGTAATTTGTCTTAGGCGAACCGAAATCCGTAGTGTTGTACATAAATAGGCTTTGAGTGTAACCGCAACACCTTCTACTGTAGAGTAAATCCCAAACATAAGTTAACATTGCATAGTAATGTCCTTTATCCTTGATGGAAATCCTGAAAGCCGCCGCAGGGTATTTGTCTAAACATACGACCTTGAATCTTCATTCCAAAATAAAATGTTTAAATATTAAATGAGTTTTAGCAAACAAAAGTAATTTAATTATAAAATTTATTTCGTAAATTACCCTTTGTTAGAAAAGCTTGTTTATTTTAATTTAAATTCAAATCACATCATTCAAAGAGCCAGAACCCTTTCTACATCAAAGACCAACAAGTTAAGAGTTAAGGCAAGTTTAAGTGAATTTCGGTTGAAATTCTTTTTCTTTACTTAAACAAAAATCTCTGCAGTAAAAGAAATTCAAATAAATGTTCAGTATTTAAACATAAAGTTTAAAAATTTATTTTATAATATAAAATTTTATTGTACATTGTAACACAGCTGTAAAAGATTGATAAAAACTAATGTCTGGTTACTTTCTAAAGAACAACATAATATGAATTTATATATCAAATTTTAAAACATGTTTACTGTAAATAACAATACCAGCTTGCGCAAACAAGACTTTATAGTTTTGTTTCATATCAACGCAATACACCAAACCATACATTATATGTAATAATAATATATAGGGTGAGTCATTTAACTTGAAACTTTGAAATATCTCAGTTAGTATGCATTTTACGAAAAAATATTGAAAATAAAAATTAAATGATTCGAGAGGGGAAATCAATCAGTACTAAAATTGGTCCTCATACTCTCCTTATAGAGGAACAGGGTGTAACTTTAAAATTTCCAATGGAACACCCTATTTTTTATTGCAGATTCGGATCATTCGAATAAAAATCTAATCTAAAACATTTTTTCATATTTGGGTCGTTTTCAAAAAACACCCGCCTTCCGCTGTCCGTAAGTTTGAATTCCAATAACTTTGTTAAAAATTATCGGATCTTATTGATTTAAAAACCAAGTGAAAGCCTAACAAGCCCTTAGTAAACTCTTTCAGAAAATTTTTGTTTAGTTATTTCAGAATAATTTTTTTTTAATTTTGAAACTTGTGAAACACACATTTTTGCATGTCCCATTAGCGTTTTATAAAACTTACATACATGTTTTTAAATATTGAATAACCAGAACTTTGTGTTGCTTTATAGCAATCCATAACATCCTTAGTTAATACAGTAAACAATTTACATATAAAATAATTAATTTTAATGTACTTTTTTTAAATTTGACTCATGTCCCAGACATTTTTTCCGTTGCGTTACGTCCGTCGCGTTACCGATAGAATATAAAAAAAAACATATATATGGCAACTTTTTTGGTACTCACGTGATCAACAAATGATGTTCGGACGTAAACATTACCCAGCTGAATTTATTTATTTAATCAGGAAGAAGATATCGGTTGAAACAGGTGCGGGTAACGAGAATGTAATAATTGTTTCTCTACTAAGTTACTCAAAAAAATAATAAAAATATGGTAAGAAAAAATACAATTTTTCATGTTTATGTTTATTTTAGGGCACTAAAGCTCATTGAGAGTAATTAATGACTATAATGTCTTACTATTATTTTTTAAATATGGTTTTACAAAACTTTCTCCACTGCGTTACCGAGTCCACTATGTTACCTTATGGTAACGCAATGGAATTTAGGGTAACGCAATAGAATTTTTCGACAACAAAGTGGATATTTACCGTCGCTTTTATTAAAAGTAGTTTATGATTAACCAATTTAAAATTATTTGTAATTACCACTCATGATATAGATTACATCCAAGGAAAAATTCCACGCAATATAAAAGTACTAAAAGGGACCTTCACCAGCTTATAGTCAAAGAATAAAAGGGTGTCTATTTAAAAATCTAAGTTGTTATTCTGCAAGTGAGTACCACTACAAGGGATTTTGTTTATGCATTACTCTAAAATCGTACCACCCTAAATAGTTTCTTTTTTACGTTATCTGATTAAGTCCTTTGTGTACCCCTGTCCGTTGTGATACCAATGTCTATTTCGTTACTTTTTTTAGTTTTTGTTAAAAAAAATACTTAAAATGATTTTATACACTATCACTTGGTAATATGTGTTTATAAATTGGAGTTTAATTCACTAATACAGTGACTGAAAGAAAATATTAATGGTATTGTTTTTTTAACAAAGAATCTGAATGGTTTCCTTTAAAAAGTAACTTAACGAACATACATATTTAAATTTTTAATAAAAAATAAAATAAAAAATTGGAGTCAAAAGTTTGTGAACTAAGTACATTTTATTTCAAATTATTTTTATAACAACTTTTTTTATTGAATTAAATTTTGGAATTCAAATTGGTAACACAGTTGAGATATATAAAGCTAGCTAAACATATTTTTCTGAAAAAAACGTAAAAAAAATAAAAAGTGCACTGCCTGTCTTAAATGTAAGTAAACAAAACTCTAAACATTTATAAAAATCCAACGAAAAGTCAATTTAAGCAAAAAAAATATTTTGATCTTCATTTTCCTGAAAGCGGGTGTTTCTTAGAACTGACCCATTAACCTAATATTTTTTTTTCAAAAAATTTAAAAAAATGTTAAAGTTAATTTACCATAACCCATATCACAAACTCAAATATATTTGCACATATGCTCTTGACCCACCTTTGGCACAAAACCATTGTTAAAGTTTTTTTTATCCTTTAATTATTTTAATAGAAAATTTCTCAATTATGTTAGTCGTTTTATAAAATTTAAGTAAGACGCTCAAAGTTATTTTAAGTCACTTGTATTAGAAAGTTGGGGAAGTTACCGGTCCCTCTCCCACGGGAAATCAGGCGCAATAGTCTGGCATAGGTATTGAAATGTAGTGGACCCTGATGGGCCATGTTAAGGAAACATTACACACACTTTTCATCATTAGTTCTTTCGAATGTTTTTATGTAACTTCACGCTTAACGGCCTAACAAGTCGTTACGCTGCTTTAATACTATTTATAGAGATTTCATTTACACATGCAAAATCAAATTTTCAGGCAAAGAAATGAAGATAATAAAAAATAAAAATTTACGAAATATAAGTTGTTCTGCTCTAATGCAAGAATTTTAAGAAATCGTACATTTTGAATATTAGAGCTTCACGGAAGATAGCTTCACGGAGGTTAGGATTTCGTATTTTTTTAAATCTCCCTTTCTATATTTGAAATAAGTTATTGTATCTTTTGACACCTTAATATTAAAAAAAATACAATTCTACATACATAAAATATTTATAAAAAAAAATCTACTTACTGAGATATTACACTTCACGGTGGATAGGTTTTTAAATAGAAAATTAATGAACTTAAACTTTTGAATTATAAAACAGCAACACTCTCATCTGCATATAAATTCTAATTGACCTTCAGGAATCACATGCATCTATAATGCCGTAAACAGAGGTTTTTGCTTATTTAAAATGATTGAAGCGCCATCCGTTGCATAAAATTTAAAGCAAAAACAGATTCACGGAGGATAGAATCAATTGTTGTAACACCTACATAAATGGTTATAAAAATTATTTATTTTAATTTTTAATAATATTTTATATTTGATTCGTTTGCTTTGGATGTGTTTAATTTACTGAGTGAACTGATATTTTTGGTATGCTTTTACTACCTCAGATATTTGAACACATATAGGTTAACCTAGAAAGAGTAACAGTCCCGGAGGATAGGTTTTAGACTTTTAAAACATTGTAAAAAATAATTCAGTGCGGTTAAAAATCTGGAATCTGAGCTGTAATATCTACTTAATTAAAACACAATAAAAGTGTAGGCGAAACTCATTTAGATTTATTAAATATCACGGGGTAACACCATCGGGGGACATTTCGTGAGATTCACCCATATATATATATATATATATATATATATGTTAGATAAATAAATTGGTTCACGTACGGCCATGGTACGTTATTTATTGGTAATGGATATAGCTGAGATGTTATGTTTAGTTAATATCCCTGATTCATCAAAAAGTCGAGTAGTACGGAGTTATGTTATATGTCATTTCACACCTTTCTTAAAAGCATTCTCTAGTTAGGCCCTTTACTTTAGGATATTAGTTTTAAGTATCTTTAAGTATTCATAGATGCATGAGAATTTTATGTATTTTTTAGTTTTTAAGACCATTCTAAAAATTGTGAGCAACGAACGTAGTCGTTCACTGAATTTTTGTTTCACCTAATATATAAATACTTAAGTAAAGTATATAGTTTTTTTTTGCTAAATTTATCAACGAATAACTTAATTGGCGCAGTCGTTAAGGATAGTGCAAAAGTCCGCTGAAGAAATTTGCGTACTTTTTGGTATTAACCATTAATGCTCTACATCGAACCAGAACTTCCAAATAAGTGCTTATTACATAAGAGTACATCTATAATAATTAGTGCTACAAATCGTCGAAGTTTGGACCTGAATTAAGGCAACGCCGTTCCAGCCCCAGACAAGACCCCCTGCTGTTGTGCGTACCAAATAAGTGCTTATTACATTGGAGTACATCTATAATAATTAGTGCTACAAATCGTCGAAGTTTAGACCTGACTTAAGGCAACGCCGTTCCAGCCCCAGACAAGACCCCCTGCTGTTGTGTGTACCAACTCACCCAGATAATAAATCAAAGGTATTGTGTGCATGCTTAACTGTTTTCCTTCTTTCTCAACAATCCTTTAGCGAATTTTGAATATACGTATATTGCTACCTACCTTTTGTCAAGTAATTTATAATATACCTATTATTGTATGATTAATCTTAATAATATTATAGAAGATTTTGCTAATATGGCGTTAAATAATCAACAAATTAATAATAATGCACCGAATGTGCTTTCAATTCGAGATGCCAAAGAAATGGCAACAACTTTGCGACCTTTCAATGGTCACCATTTAAATTTAACAACATTTTTATTAGATGTAGATTCGTATTATAATACATACGGCAGAACCTTAGATCAAAATTTAACAAATTACGTAAACGCGGTAATTCGTTCAAAATTAACCGATGAAGCAGCTCATTGGCTGGTTTGCAGACCGGACCTTCGCGTTTGGCCGGCGATTAAAAACGGGTTAACCGAAAAATTTAGCGATCGTACAAATCGTCACTTGCTTCAACAACAATTTTCATATTTGACTAAAGAAATTAACGAAGACATTCTTCCTTTTATCGAGCGTTTAAAATCTTTACAAATACGGCTTAATTTAAAAATTCAATCCGATCAAACATTAGCTCAAAATGCTCGAGATGCCCTTATGGCTCAAAATGAATCCATTGCTGTAACTGTAATAATAGCCAATTCTTGCCCAATGTTACAACAATTATTAATTGTTCAAAATCCAAATACCTTGGATGAAGCTAGCACTACTGTTAACAATTTTGTGTTGCGACAACAACACATTAATCAAATTCGTTCAACTGCCGGTACTAGTAATCATAAAACACAATCGAACACCAAATCAAAACCACAACATTTTCAACGACCAGTACCTGAACAAAATAACTTTTTACCTACCAATTATCATAAAAACCCTACACCTCAATACAACACGTTTTTGCGAACAAATCAACAAACTTGGCAAAGCGAAAATCAGGTGCCATCTTCGTTTCAACCTAACTATAAACCACATTTTCCATCTCAACCAATTTCCATCCGGGCCCAACCTGTAAAAAATAATTTCCCAACTAATAGACAAGTGTTTGGGTCACAAAAAAATGTATTTCATCCGAAAAATGCACCACGACCCACCAATTTACCTGAACCAATGTCGACCTCATCACGACTACCTTCCAGACAAATCAGTCAGAGATATAACTATTTTAACCCTTCAGGCCCCCGCAATTTTGTGTCTGAAGAACTAACAAATATTAATTTTGAAGATGAAGTAGACCAAACAGGTGAATATGAAAAATACTCAGAACAAAATCTCGAAAATTATGAGAACCACGATAATGAATATCAAATACCACCACATAACGACGATATAAATTTTCAAGTAACCGAGCCTTCGACAGACACTACATAGACCTAAACAATTTAATACCCAATTCTCTGCCTTTCATACAACTTACCGAACCACCCATAAAACTTCTTATCGACACGGGGTGCCATTGTTCAATGTTACGCCCCTATATTGCCGAAACATATTTTCCCCATACAATTATAAAAGATGATACCCCAATAAAAACATGTGCGGGGACAAGACAAGCTCAGTTTAAAGCAAAAATACCGCTTATCCACAACATTCCGCTTGACTTTGTATTATTTTCATTTCATGACTACTTTGATGGTATTCTCGGTATCCGAGACTTAAAGAATTTAGGACTATACTTAGACTTTCAAAACCAACAGTTAATCGGTAAAAACTTAACACTCCCATTCCTTTATCGCGATGACTTTTCCTTCCAAAAGCTCGAAATACCTCCCAATTCAACGATCATAAAAAATGTCAAAGTAAACTTACCTGACCAGCAATATATTATACCAGCCATACGAGTAGGATCACTAAACATCCCTTCAGGATTAATTGAAGTAAAAAATGGGTCTACTAATATAGAATTCGTTAATAACTATAATCAAACAAAATTAGAACGCTTCTCCTTAGACTTTTTAAAACCTTTTGTTACGCAGGCAAATAATTACGAATGTTATAACGCCGAACTAATAATCCCGGAAAGATTAAATCCCATGGAAACGCTACAAGAACTTAATATGTCCTTAATTCGAAGTGATCACCTCAATAACGAAGAAGAAAAAGAATTATTTAAATTACTTTCTTCTTATTGCGATGTTCTCTACCACCCGACTAACAGACTTTCATTTACCAACAAAATCAAACACGAAATTAAAACTACAGATGAGACACCTATCCATACTAAATCCTATCGATACCCGTATGTGCATAAAGAAGAAGTACGTAGGCAAATTAATGAAATGCTTGAAAACGAAATTATTAGACCTTCACAATCTCCCTGGAGTTCTCCAATTTGGATCGTTCCAAAAAAATTAGATGCCAGTGGAAAACAAAAATGGCGTATTGTGGTAGATTATAGAAAAATTAACGAAAAAACGGTAGATGATCGTTACCCAATACCAAATATTAATGACATTTTAGATAAATTAGGGCGTTGTAATTATTTCAGTACGTTAGATTTAGCATCCGGTTTTCATCAAATCGAGATGCATCCAGATTCCATAAAAAAAACTGCATTTAATGTTGAAAACGGCCATTACGAATTTGTCCGTATGCCATTTGGCTTGAAAAATGCGCCGGCTACATTTCAACGCGTAATGGATCATGTTTTAAAAGACTTGCAAGGAAAGGTGTGTTTAGTATATATGGACGACATTATTATCTTTTCGTCGTCATTACAAGAACACATTAATAATTTAAAATTAGTTTTCAATAAACTCAGGGAGGCAAGGTTAAAAATTCAGTTAGATAAATCAGAATTTCTCTGCAAATCAGTAGAATTTTTAGGACATGTCATAACCCCTGAAGGCATTAAACCAAATCCGAAAAAAATAGCAGCAATAAAAAATTTCCCTATACCTAAAACCACCAAAGAAATCAAATCGTTTTTAGGACTTACCGGTTACTACCGTAAATTTATAAAAAATTTTGCAAAAATCACTAAACCCATGACCAATTGTTTAAAAAAAAATAATAAAATAGAACACACCTCCGAATTTATTAAAAGTTTTAATTTGTGCAAATCCATCCTCATAAACGAACCAATTTTACAACACCCTGACTTTACCAAACCTTTTAATGTGACAACTGATGCGTCAAATTATGCATTAGGGGCTGTACTTTCTCAGGGACCCCCTGGAAATGACCTTCCCATTGCGTATGCATCTCGCACGCTTAATCCAGCAGAAATAAACTACAGCACAATTGAAAAAGAATTGCTAGCAGTAGTGTGGGCTGTTAAATATTTTCGGCCCTACCTGTATGGGACAAAGTTTAAAATAATTACCGACCATAAACCCCTCCAGTGGCTGTTCTCACTTAAAGAACCTAACAGTAAGCTTGTCCGTTGGAGATTAAAGCTCGAAGAGTATGACTACGAAATTATTTACAAAAAAGGGACACAAAATCTAAATGCAGATGCTCTTTCTAGAATTAGAAACACAGAGTGCAATGTATTAGAGTGCCACCCACTTGAATTAAATAGTGATGATAAGCTGTCAATTATTGCTAATTATGACCCCAATGAACAAGAAAATCGACACTTAACAGAGCTTACTTCAGAACAAGAAATAGACTTACAGGATTTAAATGAAATTATTAACAACGAAATGACAATAGACGAAAGACCCGAAATTAATATTTTACAAGACATACAAATAAGGCCCCCTGACGATCGCAATAACGATGACTTAAATACTATCCATTCTAGTTACGAAGATCCAATTTTTGGAGCAAAATATACAGAAAAGGCAGTCAATTTATTTAAGAACCAGATTTTTTTTGAAGCCATCAATACCATCCATGAAACCACAAAACAGACAATTAAAGCAAGAAAGCAAACAATTTTTGGTAATACTAGACTTTCCATTTGTTATTATCTACATCTTATCCCTAGCGAACAAGAATTAGTACAATTTATAAAAGAATATTTAAAGCCTAAAACAACATATTGTTTGTATGTGAATGATGAATGCGAAACCATAATTAACAAACTTTTGAAACTATTACAAAATTCATTTAAAGCGTCCGCTTTCAATTTAATTTTATCACGTAATTACTTACAAGATATTACAAATGTCGAAGATCAGTGGCAAAAAATTAAATTTCAACATGAAACCAAAACCACCCATAGGGGTTACAATGAAAATCTTAATAGTCTACAACGTCTATATTATTGGCCAAAAATGGCAGAAAATGTTCGACATTACATTAATACCTGTACGATATGCCAAAAAAGTAAATATGAAAGACATCCTCACAAAATTGTTTATAAACCTACCCCAATAGGCTCTGAGCCTTTTAATCATTTATATATCGATACATTTAAAATTGAAGGCAAAATATTTCTTACTGTTATAGACAGTTTTTCAAAATTCGGCAATTTATTTCCAATAAATGCCATAGTTAGCACTGAAATAGCTCGAAACCTTCTTAATTGGATCTCACACCATGGTATCCCAAAGAAAATCACTTTCGATCAGGGTACCGAATTTAAAAATGGTCTAATTGAACAATTTTGCCAAATTTATAATATTGAAATTCATTATATTACTCGACAACATCCGAATAGCAACAGCCCAGTAGAAAGATTTCACTCAACAATTATCGAAGGTCTACGTGTTTTGCGACAAGAAAAACCAAAAGCCCCTATTTTCGAATTAATCGATTATGCAACTCTCTCCTATAACAATTCTATACACTCGGCATTAGATTATACTCCCTTTCAAGTGATAAAAGGTCGACTAGACTACGTTTCCCCATTTGAACTTCATCCCACTCAGGTGGTAGCCGATTGGATTGACGAACATACACAAAATGTAAAAATTCTTAATCAACAAATTCGACAAAAATTAGGGCAGAAACAAGATCAAATTTTAGAGTCGCGAAATCAGAATCGAGATAGGATTGATATTAATCACGATGAACCACTCTTTATAAAAGGTGGAAATTTAAGCCGTAGATGGAAAGTAAAAACGCATCCCTTATACAAACGAGTAGAAAACCCAGTAACAACAACCGAATTCAAAATAAATGATAATAATAAAATCTATTATTACGACAAATTAAAACCTCAACGGTATATTGCAAATTATAATGAAACTAACTGAAAAAAAAAAATATATATATATACATAATCCATAACTCATAATTTCTATATTTAAAATACGCATAGTTTTCCTCAATATCTCATTCTCCTTAATACCCATTTATCCTAGCAAACCTAACAGTATAAAGCAACACAAAAGTAATAAAAATACTCTCTTGCAACGATTTTTTCAACTAGACAGTGAAGTGCTTCGTATTAAATGCAAACGATCCTTGTGTAATGGTAAATAATTGTTAACCAACTATGTTCGACCCTAAGTGCACATAAACCCATTTTTCTGCGAATGCATTTAATGATAATATTAAGTTTAGTTTTAGCATTATTATTTTTATTTTTTTTGTATCCACATTTATTGTTATTAGTATTTTTAAGATATGTAGTTTATTAATCATTTTTATTGTTAATTAAATAAATAAAAAAAAAGGGACTTTGTAAATAAATATTTGCAATTGTGCCCTTATTTTTTTGCTTAATGAGGGAGGAGTTATGTTATATGTCATTTCACACCTTTCTTAAAAGCATTCTCTAGTTAGGCCCTTTACTTTAGGATATTAGTTTTAAGAATCTTTAAGTATTCATAGATGCATGAGAATTTTATGTATTTTTTAGTTTTTAAGACCATTCTAAAAATTGTGAGCAACGAACGTAGTCGTTCACTGAATTTTTGTTTCACCTAATATATAAATACTTAAGTAAAGTATATAGTTTTTTTTTGCTAAATTTATCAACGAATAACTTAATTACAGAATAAACTGTAAAAACGAGGGCAGTATAAAAGCTTGCGTTGAGATATATGGTTTATAGATAGAGTGCTTATCGATATCAGAAGTGAGATATTATCCAATAGTGCCCGTGTAAATAAAAACATTAAAAATGCAGTCGATTTGTGATTACGAAAGTGATGCAGATGCTACAGACGATGAATTTAGTGTTATCGCTGATCAAAATATAAATAAAGATAGTAATATTGTTGAAAGTGTTCCCGCGATACAACAATCGGTTCCTCAAGTGGCAGTGCCTTACGTACAAGCATTTGAAAAGACCATGCAAATATTTTTAAAACATTTAAAAGAACGTGACCAAACAAGGTTAGCCGCCGACAGTGTACAACTGCCAGAATCAGTCAACACCTCATTAATCAAGCCCGATGCTCGTTTTCGTTTGACGGCCTTCGACCCAGATGATGACGCCCATACGGTAGTTGAATGGTTGGAAGACGTGACAAAAATAAAGGATCGGCTCTTGATAGACGAAAGCTGGATGATTGTGCGTTGCGCAGATGCACTGAAAGGTAAGGCGTTAAATTTTTATAACCATTGGCGTCCCGTTGAACGGAATTGGACGAATTTTGTTAATGATTTTACCAACGCATTTCCTGATGGCGAAACACATGGGACACGAATGGTGCGGGCCGCAAATTTAAAAAGTGAAAACTTTAAAACTTTAAATGATTACGTGTTAACAAAAATTCGTTATTTAAAGAGATTTTTAAACACGCTTTCGTGGGACTATATTTTAAGTTGTGTCGTGACGGGATTAGAAAACCAAAGTGCACGAGATTTAATTCAGGCTAGGCAGCCTAAAGATCAACAAAGTTTATTAAAATTACTCGGACAATACGAGGCTGAAAAATCACTTGTGTCTCGACAAAAAGACGAAATGTATCGTTCAAATAAGCGCTTAAATACTAGTACGGTGTCACGCGAATCAAAGTTTGGACGATGGGATCGAAATACGCATAAAGGAGAAACCAGTACGTCTGGAAATCGCGTTCGTAATAAAGACATTAATTTCTTTGGAAAATGTTTCGGGTGTGGTAAAACGGGTCATCGCGAAAAAAACTGTTACAAACGCGATCGGCCAAGCGGTACACAACGGAGCGGATCTGAAAAAGAGCAATATAAAGGAAAAGAGTGTACTTATTGTAAGAAGCTAGGGCATCTGGAAGAGGACTGTTATACCAAGAAGAATGGTAAACCTAAAGTAGTTCAATGCATACGACCTGTTCGATCAATTTATCAAACTCCAATTGCAACGATTTTGTTAGAAGGAAGAGCTGCTAATTTATCTTATTTAATTGATACTGGATCTGAAGTTTCAATAATTCGGAAAAGTTTTGTCAATCGTTTGTGCGTTACAATATTACCCGATTACACAAAGCTTAATACGGTGGGAACCTCCGTAACCTGCGAAGGACGATGCATACTTTTTGTTGCTTTACCCAATGTTTTACTGGAAATTTCATTTTTGATCATTGCTGATGAAGCCATGCCTGGTAGCGCAGACGCTTTGATAGGCCTGGATATTATTCAGCTTCCAGGTTTAGAATTAGTGAAGTCAGCAGGATGTATAGACCTTAAGTATAAAAATGCATACATTTCTACGGTGGCTGCTGTGAAGCGGAGCAGCGATATTTCTATTGATGAGACAGGATTGGCCGAAGCGGAAAAACAACGTTTGTTGTGCCTGTTAACGCAAAATCTTGATAAAACAATACCTTTTATAACAACGGCTGAGTTAACTGTTAAATTAAAGGATTCCACACCTGTAGTACATCGTCCACGTCATCTGGCCTACGCCGAAAGAATTAGAGTCAAAGCTCTTATCGATGAAATGATGCAAAAGGGACTTGTTCGTGAAAGCCATTCCGAATATGCTAGCCCAATTGTCCTTGTTACCAAGAAGGATGGTTCTTTGCGATTATGCGTGGATTACCGTGATCTCAATAAGCGGGTAGCTAAAGAGCACTATCCCCCACCAAGAATACAGGATCAAATAGATGCTTTGTATAAATATCGCTATTTCTCACTACTTGACATGAAGGCAGGATTTCACCAAATGAAAATAGAAGAAAATTCGAAGCATCTGTTTGCTTTTATTACACCAGATGGTCATTTTGAATACAATGTAATGCCATTTGGTTTTGTTAATGCCCCATCAGCCTATCAACGAGCCATTGACAAGGCATTGGGCACCTTAAAGAACAATGTAGCTCTGGTATACATGGATGATGTTATATGTCCAGCAGAAACTAAAGAAAAAGCGTTCGAAAATCTCTCGTTGGTTCTAGATGCACTGGCTGTTGGAGGATTTTCCCTGAATAATGAGAAGTGCCGTTTTCTTCGGCAGGAGATTGATTATTTGGGTCTTCAAGTAGGTAATGGATGTGTTAAACCTAGTCCAAATAAAGTTGAGGCACTAGCCAAATCAGCACCGCCAACTGACCAACGAGGTGTTCGTCAATTTCTGGGATTAGCAAGCTATTTTCGACGATTTATCAAAAACTTTGGGGTAAGAACAGCATCTATTACATCACTTTTACGAAAAAATAATACAACTTTTAAATGGGAAGAGTCACACGAACAAATTCGACAAGAAATCATTGAATTGCTAACAGCACAACCCATATTAAAAATTTATAATCCCGACCTCGATATAGAACTTCACACTGATGCTTCTGCATTGGGAATTGGAGGAATGCTGTTACAGAAACATGAGGACAAAATGCACCCTGTGGCCTATTTTAGTCGCAGAACAACTGAGTGTGAGTCGAAATACCATTCGTTTGACCTTGAGACACTAGCCATCGTGGAAGCTACTCAATATTTTCGAGTTTATTTATTCGGTCATCATTTTACAATTTTTACTGATTGTAATGCAGTTCGAGCTACAGCATTAAAAAAGGAAATGCACCCGCGAGTGGCCCGTTGGTGGATTAAATTACAAGAATTTGACTTTAACATTGAATATCGTCCAGGACATAAAATGCAACATGTCGACTATCTGAGCCGTAATCCAGTTGTACGCCGGGTTGTCAAATCTGACTTGAATAAACCCCTTTTGTCTATAGAAGAATACCAAAAAGATGATGAAATTTGTAGAAATGCTATGCAAGGAACATTGCCTATTCCTGAACAGCATCAATTTCGCATTAAAGATGGAATAGTTTACAGAATTGTAGGCCCAACAAAGGTTTTGCGTTGTTATGTACCTGAAAAAGCACGACTTCGAATTTTAAAGGCATATCATGACGATTCAACACACATTGGCGCTGGTAAAATGATTGCAAAACTACAAGAATCACTCTATTGGCCGAGGTTGCAAAAGTGCGTCCGAAAATATGTTGATAATTGTCGTGCTTGTGCAATAGGAAAATCGCACACTGGTTATCGGCGAGGTCTATTTCAGTTAGGTGAAAAGCCAGATCAACCGTTGGACATATGGCATATTGATCATGCGGGACCGCTGGTTAAGTCGAATGGCTGCACGCAAATACTTGTCATAATAGATGCATTTACAAAATTTTGCAAATTAATTCCAGTTAACAAAAAGACTACACATGATGTTATTGTTGCACTTGATAAGGTTTTTGAGCAGGTTGGTGTGCCTAAAAAGATTATTGCTGATCGAGGAACTGCTTTTTCATCAAAAGATTTTGCCCAATTTTTAGAAGCCTTTGGAATAAAATTACATTTGGTAGCCACAGGAGTTCCTCGTGGAAATGGTGTCGTAGAGCGACTTATGAGAACCTTGTTTAACCTGATGAGATCCACATTAACTGCGGAAAGAGAAAAAATATGGACCAGCATTCTGCCACAAATAGAAGAAAATATTAATTATACTATCAATACATCCACTGGTATGACTCCGGCAGCTCTAATGTTGGGTACAAATTTAGAATTGCCAGCTACACAGCCGTTGTTAAGAAATGTTAGTCGGCCAAGTATCAATACGGAAACCGCAACTGAAGCTGTAAAACAGCGTTTAATCAAAAAAAAGTCAAAACACTATAAATCGGCTGAATCAAAATCGGAAGCCAGCAAACGCTTTTAATGTTGGTGATCGTGTACTGGTTGAGGATACTCAAGCTCCTGGAAGGGGAAAATTGGGCCCGAGATATAAGGGGCCATTCACTGTCAAGGAGGTGTTGCCTAATGACCGTTATTGCCTAGGGAAAGGTGGAAAGCGGGAAACTGTTGCTGCCAGCGAGCAGATGCGAATTTGGCCGACAGCTGTGTTAAACAAATTGTAAGACCAGTTTTTTTTTTATTATTATTATGTTCCATGTTTGTTTATGTTACTTTATAAATTGAGAGTCTCATATAACGTTGTTAATTAAGAATGTATTGGATTTAGAATGATTTAATTATAAAATAATAAAATTTTCAAAAGAATTATTTAATTGTTATTTTAAATAAATACAGAAAAATTGCTACCACTTTTGCAGTAGGTGAAAAAGTATTAATTGAGGAGACACAGGCTCCCGGCAGGGGCAAATTAGGTGCCAGGTTTAAGGGTCCGTTTGTGGTACAAAAGGTCCTAAAGAATGATCGCTACTGTCTCGGTAGTGGGGGCAAGCGAACAACGGTAGCCTCACGGGACCAGCTAAGACGTTGGCCTTCAGTAAACACTGGAAAATTATGATCGAAACTACAAAAATTGTAAGTATTTTTGTTTTTATTTTATTTATTTATTATTATGTGGAGAGTATCCATTTGAAAGATTTTGAAATCTTTGTAAATAGCGAGAGTTGTTCACTATTGATTGAGGGTGCGCTGCCCGGATTGAGAGTATCAATCCAAAAGAAATATTTTGTGAGAGATTTACAAAATTTTGTCGTGTTGAAACTGAGAGTCTCAGATTCATTGTTTGATAAGGTGCGCTGCCTTGGTTGAGAGTATCAACCGAAAGAAAATAAATTGTTGGTGTTACCAAAATTAATATTTTATGTAACTGGGAGTACCAGTTGAATTTTTGGTGAACTGGAGTCCACTAAATGATTAGATGTGAAATACATTAGGGAGTCCCTAATGTGATGTTTCCTGGCCCGGGAGTCCCGGTAGCCATTTAAGAGTTTAAATCAATTATACATGGGAGTCCCATAAAATAAATTTCTGATTGGTTGAGAGTATCAACAGCGTGCAATGGAGAGTCTCCATGTAAAATAATTAGACAGTCCCTAAATGATGTTTGTTCCGGGAGTCCCGGTAGTCATTTGTGATTTAAGAGTCTTAAATCAGTAATTATGTAAGAGTCTTAAATCAGTAATTATGTGAGAGTCTCACATAATTAATTAGTTGGGAGACCCAATATGTTAAAATTGTAGTAAATAGTACTTGTGTAAGAGTACCTCATAAGTTGTATAGAAAGGAGTGTCATCTAAGTTTTTACTTTGAAAGTTACTTTATGTAAAAGTGCTTATTATTAATAATAATTTAATTTTAGGATTGCAATTTTTACCTTCCAATTCTATAGTGTTCAAAATAAGTAATGTAAGGAATTTGAAGTCCCACTAGGTTGGGTAAGGAGTCTCTGCCTCATGCTTAGTATATTGCTAAAGTTACAATGAGTAATTATGATAATAAGAAAATATAAGGTGGGTAAGTTATATCACCCTAGCATGAGGGCATGCTAATTGCAGAATGGCCGTGTTAGATAAATAAATTGGTTCACGTACGGCCATGGTACGTTATTTATTGGTAATGGATATAGCTGAGATGTTATGTTTAGTTAATATCCCTGATTCATCAAAAAGTCGAGTAGTACGGAATAAACTGTAAAAACGAGGGCAGTATAAAAGCTTGCGTTGAGATATATGGTTTATAGATAGAGTGCTTATCGATATATGGTTAATGTAATTAGCTCGGTGGGAGGTCGGGAGGTTGAGCTAAACAATTATATTGTTGTTTGTAAAAATATTTTCATAGTGTTCTTACATATATATATATATATAACAAAAGAACGTTAATTAAAAAACGTAAAAAATAGAACTTAAACGCGACAAAACTTCAAGTTGTTGTTGTTGTTGTTGTTGTTTCTATGGTAACGCTTTTCGGTAACAGTGGCAGTGATAGTTCTTTATGCAGTGTCATTTTAAATCTAAAAATAAGTTGTGTTTGTAATCAATCCAGTTTTGCCTGTTCTAGACAAGGATGACAGATTGAAACTTTTGGTTTGGTGCAAAATATAAATATTTTTAAAATTGAAAACTTCTGTATATTCTCAGATACACCCGATATATATGCTATATATATTGGGTGTATCTGAGAATAGGCGCACCCCTGTAACTTTTTTATTTATTAACATAGACACATGAAATTTAGCATTGTTAATTAGGATATAAAATGCCACTTATAAGAGTACAAAATAAATTTTTTGAACTTTGAAATGATATCAACTTTCGATTTTTAAATGGAACGCCCTATATATTTTTACATATTTAGAATCCTGAGAAAATTCTGAGTAGGACAGCATCCTGAAATGGACTTTTCGACGTTTCGTCATCAGAAAATGCATCATCATAAAGATCAATCTAGAGTGCTTTGAACTATTTGAGAAAAACGAATTTTGACAAGTTTAGACTGCTGGGAATAGCTGAATAACAACTTTCTAAGGCAAGTTCTATTTTTCAGTGGATCCATTAGAGGAAAATAAGATGGTTCAAAACACTCTAGATTGATCTTTATTATGATGCATTTTCTGATGACGAAACGTCAAAAGGTTCATTTGAGGATGCTGTCTAACTCAGAATTTCCTCAGGATTCCAAATAGGTAAAAATATATAGGGCATTCTATTTAAAAATCGAAAGTTGATATCATTTCCGGCGAAACCGGAAGTTCAAAAAATTAATTTTGTACTCTTATAAATGGCATTTCCAAAGCCATCCAAAGCCATCTTAAATTATAATATTCAGACGTATACTATAAATATTTGCATATTTCAGATAAAGCGTGAATCCGCCGATTTGGTTTGTTTTTCTTTGAAAGGGTCGAATTTTGAAAATGTTACTTAAGTTAAAACTAAACATTTTGGTGAAAATATCATTTAAAAAATATATTTTTTTAACCGTCTTCTACCCTCGCTAAAAATATTTTTTTTTTCAGCAAAATATTTTTTTATTACACACAAATCTCCTTAATCTCACTATTTAATTATTTTATGCCGCGTTAACTATTTTTAAAGCACTCAAATCCTCCAAGAGACATTGCGATTGTGTAAGACTTCATACAGTGAATCTTTGCGGTTCAATGGCCAACTATAAATTCGATTAAAGGGTTACCGAGCGCCACTGGAAGTCTGCAATCGTTTGGATAGAGTCGAGCCCTTTGACGGTCCGTTATTGTGGCCTCCTCAAGGATAATAAAACCGAATGAAAGGAAGGACTCAAAACTTTGGCTTTTGTAACCGAGCCCATTCGAATATTTCAATGGATGTTTTTCGTTTTATTGAAATAAGTTTTTCTAAACGTGTTAAGAATTTTAATAGTTGGGTGAATCTTACTAAATGTCTCCTAATGGTGTTACCCCGTGATATTTAATAAAACTAAATGAGTTTGACCTACACTTTTATTGTGTTTTGATCTTTTATAATTAAGTAGATATTGCAGCTCAGGTTCCAGATTTTTAAACGCAATTAAATATTTTTTACAATGTTTTAAACGTCTAAAACCTATCCTCCGTGACTGTTACTCTTTATAGGTCAATCTATATGTTTTCAAATATCTGAGGTAGTAAAAGCATACTAAAAATATCAGTTCACTAAGTAAATTAAACACATCCAAAGCAATCGAATCAAATATAAAATATTATTAAAAATTAAAATGTAAATGTAGGTGTTACAAAAATTGATTCTATCCCCTCCGTGAATCTGTTTTTGCTTTAAATTTTATGCAACGGATGGCGCTTTTATCATTTTAAATAAGCATAAACCTCTGTTTACGACATTATAGGTGCATATGATTCCTGAAGGTCAGTTAGAATTTATATGCAGATGAGATTGTTGCTGTTTTATAATTCAAAAGTTTAAGTTCATTAATTTGCTATTTAAAAACATAACCACCGTGAAGTTTAATATCTCAGTAGATTTTTTATATAAATATTTTATGTATGTAGGTACAATTGTATTTTTTAAAAATATTAATGTGTCAAAAGATACAATAACTTATTTCAAATATACAAAGAGATGTTTAAAAAAACATAATAAATCCTAACCTCCGTGAAGCTATCTTCCGTGATGCTCTAATATTCAAAATGTATGATTTCTTGCATTAGTGCAGAACCACTTATGTTATGTTATTACTAGACCTGGTGGCTTGCCAAAAACCCCATTCTAGACTAAAGCCTGAATTATAGATTGCCTTCCTTCCTTCCTCCCGTAGTCGTGCCCGTACGATTTGTGCGTCTTGTAAAAAGTCAATTTATAGATTTCCGTGTAAAATTCCGTAACCATGCGCGATGACACCTAAAATGGTTGACATTTGTTTTTGTTTATATTCTGCGTTTTACCCATTGTGTGTAAATATGAAAGATAATCATTTATATATTAGTGCAGTGATCACAATTTTAATTGCCCAGGCAGCTTGTTGTATACTACCCAACTATGGAGAAAGGCAGTAACTGCTAAACAAGAAATTTGTGGGATATTAGCAAAAACTTAATTTTTGTGAAAATCAGTAGGTATATAACTGATTTATTTAACTTGAAAGATAGTTTACTGCATTTCTTTGTTGAATTAAGATACAAAATGTCCATAGCTTTATCATAGCACAAGAAAACGCATTTGTAGTTACTGCCTTTCTCCATAGTAGGGCAGTATAATGAAAAAAAAACATCGAACAAGACGTTGGAAGACTCACCCACTTTAGCAAGACCGGGAAACTAGGGGGTTTTACAAAGCAACGTTTATAAAAATGAAAAACATTGATCATAAACAATATTAAAATATCCTATTTAGAGACACAAATTATTTAATAAACTGAGCACCTATCTTAAATAATACTAAACAATCATGTATTTTAAATATTTTGTGCCTAAGTGCTGTCACCCTACAGCGCATGTCCATAACAAGCACTGTGATCATGTCAAAGACCTTTACGGTGAAAAATAAAACTTCCACGGGAGGAAGGAATGCCGTCCTTACGGTACGGGAATCTATAACTGGCACTACGATTTAAATAAACATTTTTGACGTAATTGTTACCATTAACATTGCCCGTTATTAATTTTAATTAAACTTAACAATTATTGATACTTTAAAATATTAAAATAACTTCAAAGTATGATTTTGTTAAGAAAACATTTTATTCTTTAATTTTCTTTATTACTATAATTGCAAAATATTATTACAAAGTATTAAAAATTCGTACACGGGAAATGTTAATGGTGACAATTACGTAATGTTCATCTTCTACGGGAGAAAGGAAGGAGGGAAGGCATTCTATAATTCAGGCTTAACAGTGAAACAACCAAAAATAAAAAATAATCATTTTTACTTGAGGGACATCTCAATATATTCACCCAGTTCTTAATCTTTTGTTTAAACAAAAGAAATAAATTTTAAAACTTGAAATTTTTGTTTTAATTTTAATGTTTACCTTTTTCTGAGTTTGACACAATTTATTATGTTGGTACTGTATGTAAATATACTTTGGTATTTTTAATATTTAAATGCCAAAAATAACTGAAAATTCTAAACAAAAATAAATTTTTGAAAACATCGATTTATCTCTTTTTACGAGTGCCATTTCTTAATAAAAATGCCATAACTTGGCCATAAATGTTTGGATCGTTACAATTTTTTTTTAAATATTAGGTAAATGTTTACTTCATGCCAAAAAATTAAGTAAAATCACTCAATTTTTTTAAAATTTGGTATATTATCTAGGGCCATGAATACAATAGCTGATTAAACAAATTATATTAATTTTTTGTATACAGTTTAACTAAATTACCCCAGAAAAGTGTCGTGATTATTTTAAAAGGTTGAATGAAAAAACCATCTGGATTTTATAACATTACATTTATAGAGTGTAACATATTCATAAATATATTAATCTATTAAACCATTACCTGGCCGAGGCAGGGGATCTGACAGTGTAGCTTAATTTTAGACACTTTGGAGTGAAATTACTTGACCTTGAGCTTAAGCTTTTAAGGGGGATAGAAAGGATTTCGTCGTGAATACGTAATGTAGAAAATTTTAAAATTAAAATTCAATGCAGGGGAAATATCAATGTTACAACTTTCAAATAACCGATGACTCCTCGTTTCATAAAATGCTCACAAGATTATTAAATTCGAATCTGAAAGTAAAATATCGATCTAATTTTAAGATATTTTTATATATTGGGTAATATTTTTTCAATACATTTTATATTTAAAGAAAAAAATTATTGTGGTGTCAACACAGTTTTTAACATTAAACAAATTAACACGATATAAAAGTAAAACTTCTTTCAGTATTCACAATTACACCAGGAAAGAGGTTAGAAAATTGGTAAAATTTGTTAAATATAGTTACTTAACACTAAAATAGCTAGTTACACATGCAAATACATAATCTAGATACTGTATCTAGTTACTTGTAACTAGATAGGTTACAACACTGCTAATAGTAAGCCAATAACATTGTACCTTACGAGTCATTACATTTTACGGGAATTAATAGACTGGAGTAATTTTCGGGGCAAATTTTAAGGATATTGGTAAACGTAATGGCACTTTTCTTATTGACCGTTAAATTTTATGCGAGTCGTTAAAATGTAAACGTTCACGTGATAAAAAGAGCATGTGACATCTTTTAATACCCTTAGTAGGTAGTTTATCGTTTAACTTTTTATACTGGTCTCGGTATTCTATAGATTTTACGCACTACAAGAAGGATCTTGTCCATGGGTGAATCTTACGAAATGTCCCCCCATGGTGTTACCCCGTCATATTTAATAAAACTAAATGAGTTTGACCTACACTTTTATTGTGTTTTGATCTTTCATAATTAAGTAGATATTACAGCTCAAGTTCCAGATTTTTAACCGCAATTAATTATTTTTTACAATGTTTTAAAAGTCTAAAACCTATTATCCGTGACTGATACTCTTTCTAGATTAACCTATATGTTTTCAAATACCTAAGGTAGTAAAAGCATACCAAAAATATCAGTTCACTGAGTAAATTAAACACACCCAAAGCAATCGAATCAAATATAAAATATTATTAAAAATTAAAAGAAATCATTTTTATAACCATTTATGTAGGTGTTACAAAAATTGATTCTATCATCCGGGAATCTGTTTTTGCTTTAAATTATATGCAACGGATGGCGCTTTAATCATTTTAAATAAGCAAAAACCTCTGTTTAAGACATTATAGATGCATGTGATTCCTGAAGGTCAGTTAGAATTTATATGTAGATGAGAGTGTTACTGTTTTATAATTCAAAAGTTCATTCATTTGCTATTTAAAAACCTATCCACCGTGAAGTGTAATATCTCAGTAAGTAGATTTTTTTTATAAATATTTTATGTAGAAATAGAAATAGAAAGAGCTTTATTAGTTCAAAAAAAAAAATTGTATACACAACAAAGAACACGTCACAATAGTAAAAAATTTAAATCTCTACAAAAACAAAATAAACAGTACATGTGAGTAATATAAATAAAATACAGAGTGTATCATAATATTAAGAATACATTAAAATTGCAAAGTAAGCTTACATTAGAAAATCACCTATACTGTAATCACACCTACTAACCAGATATTTTTTAAGAGCTGGTTTAAATTTTTTAGGATTTAGATTTTGATGGAATCAGGTAGTTTATTATATACTAATATGGCGAAATTGGAAATACCATTATTGTATATAATTTTTGTTTGTTTCGTTAATAGTAAACTTTTATTTCTTGTCGTGTAAGCGTGATTACGATAAGTGTCTTGAAACAACATATAATTTTTTTTGTAAAATAAGCAAACTTCAAAGATATAGATATCAGGTAGAGTTAGTAAATTATTTTGTACAAAAATAGGTCTGCACGATTCTGTTCGTTTTAGATCAAATATACATCGAATACATTTTTTTTGGAATACAAAAAGATCCGTTATATGTGCTGAATTTCCCCAAAAAATAATGCCATACTTTAAGTTTGAGTATACATATCCAAAATAAACACTAAGTATTACATTTTTTGGTACAACAAATTTTAAGTTAAGTAATAAATAATAATATTTGTTTATTTTAGTTAAGACATACTCCGTTTGTTTTTTCCAAGTAAATTTGCTATCTAAGAATACACCCAAAAACTTTACTGTTGAATCCAATTCAACCTTAAATCCATTTTTAAGATAGATTGGAAGGGTATTAGAAAAACCAAAGTCACCAAACTTGATGTACTGGGTTTTGCTCAAATTAAGTTTCATTCCATTTTTGTTAAAATAATTAAACATGTTTTCTTGAGATGAATTCAATGTCGATGTTAGCATTTCAAAAGTAGTACCTTGGTAGACGCCGGCAGTGTCATCGGCAAACATTATTATTCTTTTATTTACTATATCATTCTTGATTAAATCATTAATGTATAGAATAAAAAGTAAAGGTCCAAGGATTGATCCTTGTGGGACACCTTTATTTAAGTCTACAGAATATGTACAATTGTATATATACTTCACAGTTGGGTCTTGACTCTTGAAGTGTAAGGACGCTCAAAGATAGTTAACGAGACCCCTCCTAAGCAGCGTAGACGATACAAACGTAGTAAAGTACCAAAAGCGAATCTAAGTATGCAGAAATATCGGTAATCGGCAATAAATAAATAAATAAACAAACAAGTGCGAAAAGTGCAACAAATGCGAAAAGTGCGCCGTAAAATAACAAAAAATCAATATCGATTCTACACGTGATAACTGGTTAACGCCGTAAAATAATAAAAAATCAATATCGATTCTACACGTGATAACTGCCCCAAGTGCAAAAGAGTGCAAATTATGTGTGGTACCTCCCCCTGGATTAAGTCCTCAAGTGTTTGACCTGGTTAAAAGGTGTGAGAGAGACGATCAGTTCCAATGAAAATTTCCTGGGCTACCACACGTGCGGGCGGCATGCGATAAGGATCAATTTCAGCACACCTGCCTGGCAAATATCCCGATGTTCAAGTCTGCATAAACTAGATAAGTATCTACCAAATTGCATGACCATGACCACCCAATAATATTAATACTAGTTAATACGAAATATGCAACCTTTAACTAACAATAATTCTTCAGGTAAAATTAATTAGTCGCAAACAATTTCCAAGATTCTTATGCAAACGAAACAGTAAAATAAAACTATAAACACAAGTGCACATAAGAAGCCATTAATCACTCAAGTTACGATATACATTAGGCAAAAGAAACCATCCTAAAGAAATATATTTATTTATGTTTACATCTATAGATTACTAAAACGTTAAGGGGGTCATAAATTGAGTAAAAACCGTTCTAAGCGTAAAATAGCCGCAATGCACAGTGAGGCGCAAAGATGGACCCAACCCCAAGTGAATGGGGATCACGCACAGTGGGAAAAAAAATAATTCGAGGGTCGACAATTCCAGTAGGTTAAACGAATTTCCACATAGTCAGAGGGCACTAATTACGGCGGGGTGCGGCCGGCAACACTTCGGTTCTGAAGATAAGACTCATTCGCACAGGGGGGCAAATAATTCTAAAGCGGCTATCAGGAATCGAAATCCGACTCGTACATCGACGAACGGGAAGTACACCATCAAGGAAAGGCGCTAGCAGCATACTAATCCACCTACCCCCATTCAGGAATCCCAAATGAATGGGGTTATTACTAAAGCCCTGGTTGAGGAGGATTCCGGATTGTACTTAGTTTTGTGTCAGTTCAATGTCCTCCAAAAACCCTTTTTAAACTGGACATATGGCCCGACCCGGCTGACAAAAATTCGTGGAGCGGCCTTAACCTTTGACTCTGTCATCCACGAACTCCTAGGGTGGATCTACCAGCCGGCGTAAAAACTTCGGATCCAACAAACACAGGTAATGCCGGGAGATTAGTGGGGGATAATATATTTGGGGCCTGCCATACGTTCCCATACTCATACTCATACAATTGTATATGTACTTGAAAAATAAAAATGTTATAACAACTCCACCTGTATTTAGTCTTCTTGGTTAAATAGACTAATTCTGAACCAGGAATCCATGGTCTTCCGATTTCCACTTATTTTTTGGACACCCTATATATTTTAAAAGTAATTTCATTATAACATCCGAAAGAACAAATCGGATAAATTAAAAACATATTTTTCAGTTTTCTTATTTAAAAATAATATCCTTATAGAACGAGTTGTGCAAACTTATTTTCTCAAATGGGATTTGAGTTAAGCTGCTTTATACATTTTAAAGTTGTATACGTCTTACAAGTAAAAATTCCATTCGGAAAACTATAAGACAAGGACGGCAGAACGCAATTTTCCTGCCGGTCGCCATGGAAACGGCGAAATAAGAAAGAACCTTTCTCGGAACTCGGTAGATATCAAATTAAATATAGAAATGAATTTGGAGTTTTCGGTCCCTCCCGAGACCAGACCTACACTTTTGGAAAAATACTTAAAATAAAATTATGGCCCTTAATACCATCGACTTATTTATCTTTCAGTGAGGGGAGATATTAAGGAACACATTCCCAGACTAATGTGTTTAGGAAATAAAAGAAAGCGCAAAATTTTTCCGACCAATTTATAAAGAAAAATAAACGGAATAAACTCAATTATCTTCACGAATTTAATATACGCTTTTAAGAATAATAAAACTTTGTCTTTATAAAGAAAACATTTTGAATAGATAAAAGCTATTTATGGGGCAAAATTTGTCACCGATTTTGTTTAAACTTTACTTATTTGTTGTTCTTATAACGAAGAATTATAGCATAAAATTTTTTTGCTCTAGGATTGTTCATTCAAGAGTTATGGATTATTGAAATTTATCGATTTATTACTTTTTGGTGAAATCGCTTTTTATTTGAAAATTTATAACTTCTGTTCATCTCTTTATTAAATATTTCAATTTAACCACCTTAAATGATTTTTTCCGTACTTTTCAATGGGCTATACCGTTTTTTCAAAAAAAAAATGCAATTTTTTTTTTAAATTTTGCAATATTTTGCATTTTTTTAAACAATGTGTATTTTTTAATTTTTTAAAATAGCATAAAATCGAAGTTTATTATGTTACCTTTGAATAAAAAAAAATTAGAGTGGGCCCGACATGTCATATTTGAATGCGTGCGGGTCTAGCCATATACTATACTGCCGTATGCGTTTATACCTAGTAGATGCGAGTAAACGAATACAAAATGATAATTTAAAATGTAAAATTATGTTTGAGTAGTCAATGATATATTTTAAATATTTACACTGCCGCACGATATAGTTTTTTAACTGTATTTTTTTGCACAAATTGTTTAAGCATGGGTCTACATAGATTTCGCAAGGAGGATTGATGATATTAAATAAAAAATTTATTGTTATAACCGTAACGGCTTGCCTATAAGCTGAATAGGTCAATGGCGTTAATAATATATAATGTCTATAAACGGTTTTTGCTGTCATGACGAGCTCTAAACATTCGCCGTACGGACATTACTTACTTTTTAAACCGTAACGGTCAGTCAGAATATTTGTGTTGCCAATCGGCAGATTAAAATATGATTTGTAGATTTCGAAATTCGGAGGATTTTTGGCGGATATTAGTAGAATTATGTTAATTTTTATTTTTGTGGCTAAAGTAAAATACAGAAAGAATAAAGTGTTGTTTAAATTAAATTAAAAAGAATTATGGTTGAAAATGTTTTATACAGCAAACACCAAAACGGTGTTTATCTAAAAATATTTGAGAAGTGCACCTACACAGAAAAAAAAGGAATAGTTCATTTAACAATATTAATTTAGTTGACCCATAAGTATTTATTTAAATCAACTGTGGGAAGATTAATATAAACAAAGATTAGTTTGACGGTACTAAACCAGATAATTATTTTATTTTTTTAAATTGATTAAATTAACCCAGAAAACTTTAGTGAAACCCGCTGTATGGTTCAGTTACTTCAACCTAAAGCACTCTGTTAAAACGATTAAAACAATTTGCCGTGCATTCCCGGTTACATAGTGTGTACCGATCGCGGCAAAGGCGGTGTGTATCATGTGATGTTTTTAAATCTCGCCTCTGTTGACTTACATGAAGAGTATATAAGCTCAGGTAGTCCTTTGCTTTGGTGTGACACTACAAGTTGTTCGATACTAAAGAGACCTTAAATAGGTGGAAACGGCTGTCAATAGTTGAAGTATTTTAAGTTGGTGGAACGCAATAAAAACATTATCTCTAGCGAGTTAAAGGTTCAATTTTCTGGAATAATACCACTGGTAATATACTTGTAATGCGTCAAGGAACTTCCTGTTTCCTTTTTTTTGTGTAGTATGATTTAATTTGACCAAAAACACATTATATTTAACACTGAAAAGGGGTTCAATTTACACCAGGTAAAATTTATTTTAATACTGTGTGAAAGTTTAATTTACACCATTTTAGTATTTGAATTTACACCGGACCAACGAACCTTATTTAACACCATTTTGGTTTGTATCGATAGACCATGACATGACCATACATTGTATAGGGGCGATTGCACGCGCAATGTAATTTTTTCCATCAGTTTTAAGCAGGGCACAATGAAACAAAAATATACTTAAGTTAATCATTAATGGTGAAATTAGTTGAAAAAACTAAAAAATTTTATCTCAGGTACTTATTATTTTAAAAAAATATGGTCAAAAATAAGCAATTTTCCGATGTTAAAATTTATATGCAAAGTAGCATTTTAACCAAGGTGGCTTTTACCTATAACAGTAAGTGACGCTTCCGAAAACGTCCGTTTTGATTAGACGCCACTATTAGTGAACATATTACTGAATATTTTTTTTGCAAGTAAGTAAACTGTTCTAGAAATTTAAATTTATAATATTATTGTATATATGTCCCATCAGTAACGAAATTATATGATAAGTTTTAATATCGCAAGTATGCAACTTGCCCAGTTTCTAATTAATATTAAAAATGTTTGTCCCTATTTCACATTTGCTTACGCGATAAAAATATATTGGTTTGCTGTCCCAGATTTTTGTATTTCTTTTTTTTTAAGTTGGTCCCGTCAGTAACGAAATGTGATAATTTTTAGGATGGCAAAAAAAAAACGTGCTTGACAAAGAAAATACGAAGCGGCGGGTTAAAAAATAAGGCAAAAAAATTTATGAAAATCCTGTTTTAAAAAAGACTTACCTGTCTAAAAATGCTTCAAGCGCAAAAAAGTACAGAGAAAAATTAAAAAAGTTGTCGGAAAATTATGGTGGGTTTAAAATGCAGCAAAAAATTAATGAAAGAGAAAGGAAAAGAAAGTTTAGAGAAAATAAAAAGCAGCAAACAAAAAAAACAAAAAAAATTGAATACCTGATATATTAAGTTCACACTATTTTAAGTTTGTTGATGGTACTCACACTATGAATCCGAAAAATTTGTTCAAATGCTTTTAAATTTTTTGCAGTTGTTATTATCATGTTAAAATTATTTTTGAAGTTATTTAGTTAAATTAACCAATTACACATTTGTTTCAGTGTATAATAAATAATAATAATAAATGTCCCATCAGTAATGTCCCGTCAGTAACGAGAAATCAAAATGCATTGCCTATATAGATTACACTGAAAGATGAGTGATGTCAAAATAAGTTATACTAACTGCATCTGCAACTTGGTTCATCTATACTTTTCTTCAACATTATTCTGTTTCAGAGAATTATTCTCTTCTAGTAACCAGAAATTTTTATGACCTTTTTCTTGTCCCATCAGTAACAACATTTTATTGATTTCTAGTTCGTAAAATAAAAAACATTTTAATAGCTCTGATACTGAAAATTTTACACAAACTATAGCTTTAATAGTTACCCAAATATTACCGTCATTAGCCCATTACTGATAGCAACAAATATCAAAAAATAGTTAAATTTTTTTCCGATTGTCCCATCAGTAACGCGTGCAATCGCCCATAGTGTTAATTTGGTGTTAAAATGGTCATAAAATTTTGAACAGTGTAAGACACCTTTAAACCAAATTTCATCAAAATCCGTTAAGCTGTTAACTATGGTTTATTGAAAAAATCGAACAAATTTTTGACAGTGATGCCAGAATTGAATATATTTTTTAACCTTGTTTCTCTATCTAAATGGTGTATTTTTTTCAAAACAAAAATTTCATCCATTGACCGCTGTTGTTTTCAGGCTTTAAGTCACTCTACTGTGTTAAAAATAGATCAATTTCGATATATTAAAATAACATTTTTATTTAAAAACGTATCGTTTTATAATAATAATAATAATAATAATAATATCTTTATTTACGGTTAAACCATTACAAAATATGGGTTCAATTTTAATTACAAAAATTACATATAATTACTACTAAACAAATTGTTGACATTACTTTTAAACTTGGTTAGAGAGTTACAGAAGAGATCCACAACATACTTATTCGCCACTGCACACACTCTATCAATAGGCATGGATTGCCCGTAGTTGGTATTATGGGTTTTTATATAGAATAAACTGTATTGTCTAGTATGCCGTATAGGTACATGGAAGTTAATTCTGCTTAGCAATGCACTACAGTTTATAGAATTATTGAGGAGTTTATATAAAAACACTAGTTGGGCTTTTTCCCTCCTGACGGACAATGGATCTAGACCCAATAAGTGCCTTATCTGAAAATACACTATTTCCTCAGTAGGAATATTGAGTCTGAAAGCACAATGACGAAGAAACTTGTTTTGAACTCTCTCAATTAAATTACTATGGCATGCGTAATATGGGGTCCATATGACACAACAATATTCAAGAACACTTCGGACAAATGACATATACACATATTTTATACAGGTAACATTGAATTCTTTCATATTTCTGCTTATGAAACCTAAAGTTTTTAAGGCTCTATTTGCAGTCATGTTTATATGCTGATTAAAAGATACTTTTGAATCAAAATACACACCCAAGTCCTTAATGAGCAACACATTATCAAGGGTAAAATTTTTTAAACTATATGGAAATTTAATACATTTTTTAGATCTACAAAAGTTGATAACTTTGCATTTAGCTACATTAAGTTCCATATAGTTAATTTCACACCATCTTTCCAAGCTGTGCAAATCATCTTGAATTAAGAAACAGTCATCAATTGATTTTACTTCCTTGTATAATTTTAAATCATCAGCGAATAAGAGGCAGTTACTAAATTTAATATTAAAAAGTATATCGTTTATAAAACAATTAAAAAGTAAGGGAGAGAGATGTCCACCTTGGGGAACTCCAGATGTGACAGAAATAACTTTAGATTTAAACTGACTATTTAAAAGAATTATTTGTGTTCTAGAGTTTAAATAACTTTTTAACCAGGCGTGAAGTTTACCATCCACACCCAAAGCTTTTAGTTTTGCCAGCAAAAGTTGATGTTCAACCTTATCAAATGCCTTGGAAAAATCTGTATAGATGGCATCCATCTGAGTGTGACTTTCCAAGGCACTCAACAAAGCCTGTTGATAGACCATTAGGTTAGTAGCTGTAGATCTTCCCTTACAAAAACCATGTTGTTCCTCGATAATAATATTC
Source organism: Brassicogethes aeneus (assembly GCA_921294245.1). Taxonomy (NCBI): domain Eukaryota; kingdom Metazoa; phylum Arthropoda; class Insecta; order Coleoptera; family Nitidulidae; genus Brassicogethes; species Brassicogethes aeneus. Next base: position 671,824 of record OV121136.1, read on the forward strand.
TTAAAAAGGGGTGTTATTTTACAAGTTAATATTTTTTCCATTAGCTTGGGAATATGAGATATTTTGCATATTGGTCTATAGTTAATAACTTGGCTTTTGTCACCGCTTTTAAATAATGGTAAAATAAAGCTGGTTTTCCATAACTCCGGATAAACACAGTTATCTAAAGATAAGTTAAACAACATAGTCAATGGTTTTGCAAGGGAAAATCTACAGTGCCTTAAGATCAGAGGGGATACATTGTCTGGTCCTGAACCCTTATAAATATTCAGCTTACTGAGTTCACCAAAAACATCACACTCACTTAACAAACAATTGCTAATATCAACTGTGTTACTGTAACAAAAATCTGGTATATTTATATCACCATTATTTGTAAAAACAGAGGAAAATTGATCAGCAAAAAAATTTGCAATCTCTATAGGATCTTCAGATTCTAGATTATTGTAAAACATTTTACTTGGTAATGTGTTGCTAGATTTTTTGCTATTAACATATTTCCAAAAATATTTAGGGTTATCATTTATATTATGTTCTAATGTTTCAATGTAATTTTTATAACAATCATTGGATAATTTAGTACAGACATTTCTTAGGTCGTGAAATTTTAAATAATTACCCTGAGTAGGACATTGTTTATAAGTTTTGTGGGCAATTTTTTTATCAAATATTTTACTTTTTAGTTCGGATGAGAACCAAATTGGAAATTTAGATTTAACACATTTTTTCATAGGAACATACAATTCAAAAAAATAATACAAAATCTCATAAAATGATGATAAACAAATATTAATATCGTTACTTGAAAAAACTAAGTTCCAATCTACAAAACTTAAATGATTATTTAGCGAATAAAAATCGGCATTTTTGAAATCAAAGTAAAAGTGCTCTAACTTCATTTCGTCATGTTTTTTTTGGTATGTTAAGTCTAATATAAAGAGCCGGATGATATGCATCACAAGGTAAAAGTGTATCATTAGCTATCTCGGTAACGACACTAATATTGCTTGAAAAAACTAGATCTAAAATTTTATTAAAGGAGTTGGTTACTGTATTCACTTGATAATAATTGCAATGAGCAACACAATCCGACACTATTTGTCCATTAATTGGGATATTTTCACCAGTAGCACTAGCACCTAAGTCACAATTTACCCAGTTAATATTTGGTAAATTATAATCACCGCAGAGTACTGTTGTAACATCTTCATCAAGAATGCTGTTAATAGATTCGATACTTAAGCAATGGGCTTCGTAGATATTATTGGCATTGGGTGGAATGTAGACAGTGCCTATTATAATAGTTTTATTGTTGATTTTTACTTTTACAAATAAATGCTCAACACAATTGTTAACATCGGGAATAATACTTGATATCAAAGACCTTTTCACTGCAATAAGTACGCCACCACCACGCTTGAAATTGCTAGTAAGGGGGTTTCTGTCCAATCTGTACACAGTATATGCATTTAATTGAAGTTCATTAGTTGAAATATCATCGTTTAGCCAGGTTTCAGAAAAACAAATTATGTCATAGTTAGTGAGAGAAATTGATTTTTCAAGATTCACAAGTTTTGTTCTAAGACCTCTGACATTTTGGTAATAAATATTTAGTTTGTTGAATTGACTAACTGTTATATGACTGGTTTTATGTTTTTCCTTGGGTGAAAAAACCTATTTAAGTACGCTCCCTGTGGCCACAAATCAGGGTTAATAACTTTTTCAAAATTTGTTAGATCCACAGTTAATTTGAAAGATGAATAGTGATTAGGAAATTTTGATTCAATAACATCACATGAAACCTCCGGAAACTGATCTTTCAGGTAATTAACCAAATCGTCCTTATTGGTTGTTGGGTCGAGCCTTGAGACATAAACAAAAGACTTTTTTGGGATAACCTTTAGAATACAATTGGAATTTTTTAGGTTGCCCACAATACTGGTCTTATTGTTCGACGACTTATTATGTTTTTTCTTAACAGCATCTGTCCAATCAGAGTTATTAGTTGGGGTGGAAGATTTGTTTATATTGATGAATTTATCACATGCACTTTTTGTTGCTTCCTCCAATGTTTTTAGCGTTGTAGAGGGAGTTGGTGTAGTGCCTTCTTTTGATTTAGGTGCATTATTTTTAATTGTGACGGATTTATTATCTATATTTTTATTTTTATTAGCCATGGACTTGTTGGTGTTTAATTGGATATTTTGATCTTTTTTAATATTATTTTGAACATTTAATAAATTAATTTGCTCTTTTAAACTGTCGATAGTTATTGTTTGATTGTAAATTATCGATTCTTTATCTTTAATAATTTCCTTAAGATAATATATTTCCAATAATAAGGGATTATTAGTTATTGCAACATCTTCTGAAGTTAGTTGAGGATCACTATTATCACCACAACAATACATTAGCTTATCGTTAATTTTGGCTACGTTTTTTAATTCTGCGCAACTAGGATGCATTACTGCTTCACATTTAACACACTTTACAAAAATTTTAGGAACTTTCTGACACCTTTTACAACCATTAGTGGTAATTTCACCAGCACCATCCGTAGCCAAGTCCGGCATGAGCCAGCCGGGTCCACCACGGGCCACAGCGAGCAGAGTTCGAACCCCGTGAGGTAACTACAAATTTTTGTTTAGGATTTATATAAAGTTTTTTTTGTATAGAGTTTTTGCATCTAATACTTTTTTGTTAGTCACTTATTTAGTTAATTGAACAAATTAAATTGTTTATTAATTAATAAAACGATAGTCACTTAACTTAAACATATATAAACTATCACAAATCATTGTTTATTCACTTATTTACTATTAGATGAAAGTTTTTAATATTGAATTACAATATATCATAATAATTTATTCGATAAAGCGGGACGCATAAAATACACGTCCGACCTATATATAACTATCTATATCTTATCTTGAAATTAAAATAAAATGTAGGCCTTATTAATAATGGCAATAAATCCACGTATTATTTTTTTTCAATTCTTACATATTTATTTAAAAAATCGCCGTAGATGGAGCTAAAATAACTTTTATTTATAAATTTAAAAAATTTGTAAGTACTAATTTTGATCATGGTAGGAATTATAGACTTTTCTCTATGGTAACCTTCCATTGGAAGCATGAAATATAATATGACAGTTCAGTTTATAAGTTGACAGATTGCGTTTCAATTTATAAGTTATAGCTCCATCTACACTCAAAACATTAATTTATTAAAATGAATAAACTAAATAATAATTAAGCTTAAAGACTTTATTTTTATGTTGCGATTGCCTATTTAGATATACTTATGTATTATTCAGTTGTTCTTCGCTTTTATGTAATTAGTTATTTTGCATTTTTTTATATTTAATATAATGCTATACAGAGTGTTTCTGAAGAAACGCAAATGATATGATAATATTATTTAAATAATTAGTTGTTTTAAAGGTTTTTCAACAAATAGCTTAATAAAACCATTTGAAATTAGGCAAACAAACAATAATAACGTTTTTATTATAATAAAAAAAACCCTGTTTATATTTTAACATAATCAAATAGAAAATTAAAGAATCTTTTGATTGGTATAATAAGACATTTAACAATTTCTAATAATTTCAATAATATTTTCTATCAACTAACCTGTGAAATTCTACATGTGGGTTAATATGGTTACCACATTGTTTAAAATTAATTAAAATATTTTATTAAAAAATTAATAATTAACATTTTACTCAGAATTTTAAGCAGAATTAAAAAATGTAAAATATATGAGGTGTCCTGTTTAAAATAACATTTCCGGTAAAACAGTATTAATTTGTACAAAATAATTTAGGAAAAAAGTCTAAATCGAATAATTTACGCTATTAAAATTTTAAATCGATGCCTTTCGCGATTCCCTAGAAACTTCTAACGGACTACGTACGTGAAACACCCTGTATATTAAACGTCATTTTTGTGTTATGCTATACTTAATTATTAATAAAAGGTAAAAAAGTTTCAATCGATTTCTTTAACCCTTGCAAATCGACCTTACGATCCTTTCGCGAAACTGTAGTTAAATACTTACAAAAATGGCGGATGCACCGGGATAAATAAATTTTGTGTCCCAATTTACACCCTTAAGGATGGAATTTTAAAAACTGCTTTCTTAATGGTTATCACCGATGGTGTTATCCCGTGATATTTAATAAAACCAAATGATTTTGACCTAAACTTTTATTGTGTTTTCATCTTTCATAATTAAGTAGATATTACAGCTCAGGTTCCAGATTTTTAACAGAATTCACCAGGCTACCAGGGTCAGAAGTTCTTCAATGCATTATCAGAAGAAGTCAAACAAATAAACAGTTATACTCAATTTAAAAAAAAATCTTGGCAATGCTTAAGGAAAATAATTTTTATAGTATAAATGAATTTCTAAAATTTTTAAGTAAATAATATATCATATTAAATTTTTGTAAATGTCTTTAAATTGATGTTATAATATTTTGTATTTTTATCTTTTGACATGTCTTATACAATTGTAAAATTGTCTTTTGGACTAATAAATATATTATTATTATTATACCCGCAATTAATTATTTTTTACATCCTCCGTGACTGTTACTCTTTTTAGGTTAACCTATATGGTTTCAAATTTCTGAGGTAGTGAAAGCTTACTAAAATATTAGTTCACTAAGTAAATTATACACATCCAAAGCAATCGAATCAAATATAAAATATTATTCAAAATTAAAACACCTACAAAAATGGTTATAAAAATTGATTCTATCCTCCGTGAATCTGTTTTTGCTTAAAATTTTATGCAACGGATGGCGCTTTAATCATTTTAAATAAGCAAAAACCTCTGTTTACGACATTATAGATGCATGTGATTCCTGAAGCTCAGTTAGAATTTATATGCAGATGAGAGTGTTGCTGTTTTATAATTCAAAAGTTTAAGTTCATTAATTTGCTATTTAAAAACCTATCTACCGTGAAGTGTAATATCTCAATTGACATTAGATGGAAATAAACTTCCCAAAAGCCCCATTCTAGACTAACAGTAAAACAACCAAAAATAAAAAATAATCATTTTTACTTGGGGGACATCTTAAAATATTCAACAATAAAGGTCTTCATTTAAAAAAAAAAAATGCATATATTATATTATTATTATTATTATTATTAAGAAAATGAGACGAAATTAGCGTTAAACGGACCTAAGATCTGAGATAACCTTAATTATTTGTGTTCAAACTTTAACGTGGGATTCTTGGGGTTGAAGCATAGTTAATAATATTTTAGCATTTTTATTTATATTAGGTTAGGTTTTTATAAAATTTAATCTAAAACAAACTCAATATTTTGAAATAATGTTGTCGATTTCTACCCCCAAATAAAATGTGTTTGCCAAACAAAGACTAAATTCGTCAACAATAAATTTTATGGACGTTAATAAAGTTTCAAACGCCACAAAGTAATTTATTCCATTGCTCAAAATCGGAAGTGACACCGTTTTAAAATGTTAAATATGACAGACATATAACGCACCGCATCGTATCGATTGAATATTTTAGTAGCAGATTGCATTTTAAAAATACAATTTTATTTTATTTTATTTTGAAAGTTTTGACTAGATTGGATAACAATAACAATGTTTGTTTAAAGCTTATCTTATATCAATATTAGCTATATTAGGGTAATTTAAATAAAAGCTTAAATAAAAGCGAAATTATAAAGTTGTTAAACTATTTAATTATTTTAGGATTTTAAACTAACGTATAGCCTAAGTTATAGGACAAAAAAATTTTGTTCAATTGCTAAGCTAAATTTGTGTTTTACGTTGCAAGGAAAAAACTAAAAAACTGGTTTAGTACTAGATTTCGATTGATTATAAGAATAATTATTCTTTATATCATTGATTAAGAAACTCAACGCTGAAATGCTTATATGGTTACGTTACTGTGTGTATTTTATCCACAGTGGTGGTCTGTGATTTTATCTAAGGGATCATGGTAAATTATTGTGTTTTTAATTGTAAATAAAATTCAAGAACTAAATCGTTGCATTTTCATGTTTTGCCAAAGGATCCATTTCGGTAAGTACATTTGTTGGTGCAGAATTAACTAATGATAACTTTACCTAATATAATTTATATTTAAGTTTGGACATTTTTAATAAATTAGTAAAAAATAATTTTTGCTCAAACATAACCTTAAAATCAACCATTTATATATTTGAGTTCTCCAAAAAACTCGACAACTGGCAACTCATGGCAACATAATATTATATATAATACATAATATACAGGGTGTTATGTAATTAATGTTATATATTAAAATGCGTTGTTCCTTAGGGTCCATAAAGAAGCACCTGAAACTTTATTTCTAAATTCCAAAGTCTAAAAATAATTTATAATAACCTTTATCCTACCAAAAAGTACGCCACTGATCGACTAGGAACTTTAGGTTAATTTGGTGGATTTATTATGTTATGGTTGGTAACAACAGTTTTTCCAAAATCTCTCAAAAAAGTTGACAAACATTGTTTAAATTTAGCTTAATTACAAAAATGACAAAATTAACAAGCAAATTGTCAATTTGGCGTTTTTATTAATTGTTGGTTATTTCATTTTTGTACTGAAGGTAAATTCAAACAAAATCTGCCAACTTTTATGACAGAATCTAGTGCATTTCTTTTAAATTTTAGGTTATGTTTTAAGTATCTTTAAAGTAAGTTAAGTAAAAATTTAATTAAACGTTAATATTGTCCTCAAAAATTACGTATGTAATTTTCCTATAAAGCACGTACCTACGTAAGTTCGTGTTATATCATATTGATATATAAAATTCCTAAAAGTTATAAATTATTGCAAAAAGTACTATTTTTATCATTTTAATATAACTAAGGGTTTCAACTACCCTTAACGAGCTCTTGTTAAAACAAGAGTTTTAATAAATGGAAAATGCGTGTGGCATCAAACAAAGGATAAAAAACAAAAACCTTGCCGTACAAACAACTATTATTATTCCTTCTGTTGGAAACCTTTCTATACATTGTTATTAATTTGGGTAAACCTCTCCTCATAATATTCAAAATGAATGTCTATTATCATTTTTTCTTTCTATCGGCAAAATTTTATTAAAATTTTTTAAGATGTGTACAATCTTTTTGGGGCCAGACCAACGTTTATGTTATACTTAATATTCTATGAATGTTCGGGTACAGAAAAAATAAAATATTGAGAAAACATGAAGGCAATTTTAACAAACTACATTTAAATTTTAATATACAAAAATGTAAATATGACCATTTTATTACTTTTATTTTTAATAAAATTTACTTTGAAACCATTATTTATGATAAATACTTGTGTTACGACTTGGCTTTACTAAAACTTTATGACTAAATTTATATTCAACTTTAATGTTTATTTATCTAAAGAAAGTATATTAAAATCTTATTGCATGACTTTATGTATTTTAGGTATTCATAGCTAGAATGCACATTTATTTCTATATTTTTGCATAACAAATTGAGTTCTTGTTAATAAAACTTAATGCAATACATATTTCGAATAAAATTATATAAAATCACGAAACAAAACAATTGATAATCAAAAAATATTTTAAATATAAAATGCAACCGTAAAGTTTAAAAATATTGATTTTAAAAAATTGTAGTTCTAGTATTTTATTCTAAAAAATTATACATTACATTAATTTAAATTTTAAAGGGGTAATTTTTGGATTAAAAATTTATCCACTATCATTTAAATGACTCTTTTACAAATATAAGCCACAAATTTTTATTTTTAACAATTTTAAATTGATACTTTTTTAACACAAAATTTATAACATTATATTTAAATGTAAGTCGATAATTTTTAATTGATGAAGTGTAAACGTAGCTTTAGCTTTAGACAGTGTTTAATGCATAGTCTATATATTGTTTATTTTATATTATACGCCGTTTAAAAGTAATACCTACAAGAAAAGATGAATAAATGTTAACAAAAATGTTTCATAACTTAATTATTACTTATGTTTGGTGCGAGGCTAAAATACACAATGTTCCTTAACCTTTAAATTTACATATGATTTAAAAAAACTTTATTGTTTCATTATGGTCTCCTTAATTTTTTGATAACTTAAGCAAAATATTTTTAAAATTTCACAAAATTCTAATTTTAATCCAAAATGTAAACAACAATAGAACTTTTGGGTTTTTTAAATATAAATGGGTTTTTAGTATTATTTGTAACAAACAAAAATTCTCAAAAACGATATACAAACTATTTCGGATAGCAGATACCTAAAATTTAAAAATCCATCAGCTCAAAGTTTTTAAATTTTAAATATTTCATTTTTGTAACAGAGAGCCAATGATTGTCTTACATTTATTTTTGCAAACCTGCTTAAAATTAGTTCATACATAAGAAATCATTGAATTAAATTGTGATTCTATTAAATCCGTATTAAAACTTAGTTAAAACATAAGAAAATATTGAATTAAATTGTTATTTAATTGAAGCCACAATTAATCTTAATGATAACTATTTTTATATAAATTAAAGTTATGCTTTCTAATAAATGGCTACATTAAATGCAATCAAAGTTCTAATTTCTTTAAATATGTATATTCTTGTGCAAGTATTAGTTGTATAATACATTAATATGAACTTTAAATAAAATGAATTCTGGAAACTGCTTCTGGTAGTCTTGTGTACACAGGTTTTTCGATCCATAAAATAAAATTGTTCTTTTTTCTGTAGGAACTATTAGGAACCCACTAGAAGTGTTGGTTCTAAGAAAGTTGCTGATCCATCACTAGCAATAGTTACTGTACTGGATGTGCAGGATCTGTCTGCCATGGCACATAGTTATTCTAAAACCAAAATAGGAATTTCATCTTACAAATTTAGAGGCGAATCCTAAAGATTGCTGAAAGTCCTAAAGCAATATATAATTTCAGGACGCCCTGCAAGGATATCATGATGGTACTGAAAGACTATTAGAAGTTTTTTTATAAATAAAGAAAAACTTACTCCATTTAAGCAAAATAGCCATTTTAAGGCATGACAGCGAATATCAAGATAAACTGTGTCCATGGGATATACCTATATGAGTACACATTTACCTTTTTGTTATCATTTAGATATAAAGGAGTAGTTAAATTACTGGATAATGCATGGAGGACATACAATTAAAAAATATGTACAACCTACCATGTAAATTCGGGATTAGGGAGTACAACTCCTAAGAAATTAGCAAATATAACAAACAACCAAACACTACCCACAAAAAAGATAACCCATACACTTACATCAATCGGCGTTGATCACATTTAACTATACCCACGTACGCGATTGCAGGTTGCCGATGTGTGGTGAGACAGGGGATGCCCTGGCGCGTTTGTCTGAATTTTAGCAATCAATAAATTAAATATAGGCCGCATTGAAAAAATGGGAATGATAATTGGGCAAATAACAAGTATTTTTCAAGACAGTGAAAACAGTGGTATTCACTGTAAGACAGTCATAACTTACTTTACCTTAGTTTCCTTTGGAAAAAATCATGAACATTAAAAGAAACAAAGACTATTCTTATTTTATTTGTTTTTAATTTTGGGTTAAAGTATTATAACTTTTAATATAAATCAATTTTATATTTAACTAAATATTGTTAATTTTACCTTGATCAGATAAACTTTGAATACCTTCATTTCTAAAATAAAAGTTCACCTTTCCATTAGGTTTAAATATAAAGAGCCATTCACACTATAACAAGTAATTTTAACGTGATAATATTTTGTTATGGGCTGAATATAATATTTGTAATAACATCAATCCCTTACCCTCAATTGCTCCAAACATATTTTATTGAATAAGCTTTAACTTTTATTGAAGAAATAAAAAAAACAATTAATTATAGCATTGTTATTGACCATATCAAAGCGTTTTTTTCTGTGTACGAAAAGTCTTGTTTACAATACTTAAACGTACCATACTGTTTCACACTATTAGAATGCATTTTGCATGCTTGTAAGCAACCTTTTTAACCACCCTTTTCTAACACTTTAACTGATAGTGTCAGATTTTCTCGGTTGAAAGGAGACGACGAACAAAATCGATTTTGTCCCTGTAGAAAATGCATTTCATTGCTAAAGTGCCGGAAGGAAGTCTAGAAGATACATTAGGACTAGATAATATGGTACGTAATCTAGGTTAATGTAGCTAATTGTACACCCAAGTTGACGCCGCTTTAATGTATCATCAATCTTATTGACTGCGCCATTCCAATATCAGATATTATGCTCATTAGGAAAATGGTACACTTAATTGACTATTACAAGTACTTATTAAACAATGTGATTCATTAATATTAAGAAAACTTTCTATTTCTGTTTTGCGGACATTTAAAATGGCTATTAAATCCGATATCATTTCTTAGATAGTAACTTTGTAAACTCTTAAACTTAAGAATTTTAATAACTGTTTACTCAAACAAGTTATTTTAGTAAACAAGTTAAAGTATTATTAATGTGACAATATATTTAAGTAATCATTTTATTTAATAAACGGGTTTAAATTGTAGGACTGTGTCAAGAAGATAAAATTAATTATACAAAATCCTATACAATGTAAAGGCAAACATTTATTCTGGAAAAAGACAATCTTATCCCGGGCAACAATAAAAGAAAGAAATAAATTAAGAGTGAGGCAAACAAGCGACGGCTCGTTGCGCAAGGTAAGTATTTATTAATGCCGCCGAGGCGCGAAACGAACGTCGCGACGCCGTCATGACATCCCCGAGGACTGCAATATGCAGCATGCAGCGAGACAGTGGCGTACTTGGCAATAACAAAAAATATATTGCTTTTTAAAGTTAATTAATTTAAACAAAAATACTTTCTTAAAAAAGGTACTAATAGTACGTTTTGCAAGATCCAAAAAAATAATAATAATATTAAACTATTTAAATATTATATCCAGCTTATTGCCCCCCAACTATTTTTATTTACCTATTTGACCGCGTGATTAGGGGCGTAAGTGTATTAACAACGAATAAACGATAAACATTGATCTACCACGCGACATTGTACCCGCTTTATCCCGCTTTGTGTATCGCACCCGCTTGAAACCATCGCTAGCCTATCTGCCAGAAACCAGGACCCTGAGTGTCATTATCAACACCAGCAACAAGGTAGGACTTTACTTTATTAGTATTCTTACTGCCCACCTTTTATCTATTCACATAAATCAGTCAACTTATACCACCACCCCTATTTCTCACATTCATACAGTCCACTGCCTACCAAACTTAATTATTTTGTTTTTTAACTTTGTATTACATTTGCTTTTATAAATAAAACAGTATGCTACACTACAGAAAATACACTCACAGTCAAAATAATCGATCCACACAAATTTTTTGATGAATTTCAATCGCAAATAACTTTTTTATTTGTTTTCGGATTTAAACAAATATTAAAGAATATTGTAGATACATTAATGGAGAATCGCTCACATTTTAAAAATTACTAAAAAATACACGTACGTTTATAATATACAGGTTTAAACAAAAAGATGTTTTTTACCATAAGTTTAAGACACTCTGTAAAGTGGCAAAACCGTATATTGTTCTAAATTAAGTTTTAATTATTAAGTCACATCTATTTTTCACAGTTTTGTTTTTGGTTCACCTTGATATATTTAATTTGTGGAAAATATGGATTTTTTTAAAAAAATATGGCAATTTCCAATATTTTTCCTGTATGAAGAACTAAGGTTGCTATGGTCTATCCTTAGCCTATGGAGGATGACAGTGACAGTTTTGTTGAATCATCCCATACTTGGACATGTCATATACAGCTTGCAAAAGCTATCAAATTGTTTTTTAAATTAATGTGTTAATTTTGAGGTGTCTTCTTACTTTAAAAAATGTCTCCGACTGATGTTGCCCTTTGTACTTTACTTCTTGTGACGTTTAAAACACTTGCCACGTAATACTGTGACCGTCCATCCTGGATTAAATTAATGGCTCTGGCAACATCAGTCGGAGACATATCCATTTTTTAAAGTAAGAAGACACCTCAAAATTTAAACATTAATTTGCATAAAACAATTTGATGACAGAATGCATTCTACATAGCCTATGCATGGACCATAGCAACCTTAGTTCTTCATACAGAAAAATATTGGAAATTGCAATGTTTTTTTAAAAAATCCATATTTTTCACAAAAATAAATATATTGAGGTGAACCAAAAACAAAACTGTTAAGAATAGATGTGAGTTAATAAATAAAACTTAATTTAGAACAATATACTCTACAGAGTGTCTTAAACTTATGGTAAAAAAGATATTTTTGTTTAAACCTGTATATTATAAACGTACGTCTATTTTTTAGTAATATTTTAAAATGTGAGCGATTGTCCATTCATTTATCTACAATATTCTTTAATATTCGTTTAAATCCAACATCAAATAAAAAAGTTATTTGCGATTGAAATTCATCGAAAATTTGTGTGGATCGATTATTTTGCATGTGAGTGTATATTAAAAGTAATAAAAATTATAATTTTTTTTACCGACAAGTACTTTTTGAGTTCTAAAGCATAATATATATATTATACAGTAAAAAAACTCCGCAACCCAGTTATATCACACATTAAAAAAATAGGCAGCTTATCTGCGGCGATTTAAATTAACAAGAGTTTGTCATAAATATATTTTTTTTTTCAAGCGTACATTATGTTTTGTATTATTTGACTGATAAGTCTATATAGAAAGACTTTATATTAATTAGTTCAAAAGTCAAATTATTATTAAACTGCGTACTGAAATAAAGCTAAAATTTCATCACTAAGCTAAAAATGATGTAACAGAATCTAAAGGAATTATTTAATTATACGCTAAAGAAGTATCGCTAGTAGCGCCACCACTCGTAACAAAAGTACAACTTTTAATAATGAGCTGTCAAACGCTTATGTTACAAGAATAAAGCCAGAAAATGTTAAAAAATATCGGAAAAAAAAACTGTTGCACGATTTGTTCTGTTGTTGGTTGTATTTCGAGAGGAAATCCTGGGTTGAATTTTTACCGGTTTTCCAATAAACAGTGTTAATCTAAATGTAGAAATAAATTAATACAGTCTCTGTAAATATAAATTGTACCTATCTGATACAATAAATACATATTTTAGTAGTGATTAACGTGAAAAGTGTAAACAATGTAATTAAGTAAAAATCGTCAAACAAATAAGTCTTCTAAATTTAAACAGTAATTAGCCTTATTAAAACTGTTGATTAAGAAAGTCTCCACGGTAAAATGCCATTATATTATGTATTATATATAATATATATATTATATAGTATTATGTTGCCATGAATTCGTAGGTATATTTTGTTGTTTAAAATGCAGTTGTCGGCATTTTTTAGAGAACTCAAACATAAAAATGGTTGATTTTAAGGTTATGTTTGTGCAAAAATTATTTTTTACTAATTTCTTAAAAATGTCCAAACTTAAATATAAATTATATAAGGTAAAGTTATAATTAGTTAATTCTGCACCAACAAATGTACTTAGCGAATTGGATCCTTTGGCAAAACATGAAAATGCAACGATTTAGTTCTTGAATTTTATTTACAATTAAAAACACCATAATTCACCATCATCCCTTAGATAAAATACACACACTAACGTAACTATATAAGCATTTAAGCGTTGAGTTTCTTAATCAATGATATAAAGAATAATCAATGGAAATCTAGTACTAAACCAGTTTTTTAGTTTTTTCCTTGCAACGTAAAACACAAATAACGTGCGCGATTTAGCTGTGCAATTTTATATAAAACCTGGCAAAAGCTTATTAATTGCCTCTCATACGATCTACTTCTTCGGCATTGAAACGTATGCTCGGAGGTAATATGTGCTTTCTCCGCCTGGTCTATAATGTACTATAATCCTAAAATCATCATAACTTTGTTATTAATAACAAATTTAAACTTAATACTTTTAAAATACCATCATTAATATATAAAAAAAATCACTCTTTGACTCAACTACTTGAATTTTGTATACTAAAAAAGCCTACAGTGCGCCATTTTCGTGAGACCCTGTATATTTTAAACTGACCAGTAATCAAATTTTAAATGCAAGTTATGGTACTACATAATTATAAAACAAAATAGAATAGTAAATATATTCTTAAAAAATGGTTGCTGCCAATAATCATTTTCAAACTTGGTAAAACCTTGGAAATGATGAAAACAAATTAGCATTATTCTTAAATGCGACTTATTTAATCAATTCACATCAGATGCATTTTAACGAATCGCGTAATCAATTGACGCATTTTAGTAAAACCATTTTAATCAATCCACTCCGCCACAATTTAATCTAATTAAAAAATTTAATAATTTAAATTTTAAGGATTTTTATTAAATTTTTACCAACTTAAACTTACACTGTTATTAAAATCAAATTTTAACATAATTTTTAGTAGAAAACAACGGTTTGTAAGTATTTTAACAAAGGAATATATTTTACCGAAAGTTTTGTAAACGTAATATGCATTTTGTTAATTTTAAAGGTTACAGATTATTTTGTTAATGCTTAACAAATTATTTCGTTAAAAAAGTACGTGATTTCAGGCAGTCAATCAAAACATTTCCCATTTAGAATACGCATTAACAAGTTTAACTAACTGTATGGTACGGAACACAAACGAAATTATGATTCCTCGTCCTTATATAGGTTTTGGAATCATTCTCTGCGGTGAGAAGAAAGTAAGTGGTGCCATCTACCGTCTTTTGACAAGTTCTTTATGTTATATGTTTAAGACGGTAGATGGCACCACTTACTTTCGCCTCACCGCAGTGAATGATTACAAAACCTTTATAAGGACGAGAAATCATAATTTCGTTTGTGTTCCGCACCATACAGCATCTCGGTACTGATGTTACAATAAAGGGAAACAGCTGTTTATCGATGCTGGTGAGGAACACGAATGAAATTAAAGAAAAGCGGAGACGAAATATTTACATCAGTAAGTGTTGTGGTAGTACTGATAAATTATATTGTACCAAATATCTATATAATTTGATGATTTCAGAATTATGTTATTTAATTGTGTGTATGTTTTTTTTGAGTTCATTTATGTATGTGTTAATTTTTTTGTTTAGGAAATTGACTAACAAAGTAACATTTCTTATCAAAATTCTTTTCATTTAACTTCCGAGAGTTACAAAAAATACTTTTGTTACTGGGTCTACAAAAAGGTTTGTAAAAATACAAAATTACGAGAATTATGGTTAAAATATTGACACAGGATTTTGTTATTAAATTTACAAAATGATTGTTATATAATTACAAAGTACTTAATCAATTAGTTAACAGATTACAGTTGGTTGTAAACATAACATAAAGTTATGTGGACCTGGATTAACATATAATCTAGTTAACATTTGGTTAAAATTAACAAATATTTTTTTACTGTGTATTACCTGGTATTTACAAATTGAAAATTTTTTTGGACATACAGTGTAGTTGTAAACGATAGTGAGCAAATTCTCAACCCGACACTGCAGTTCAGGATGCACAGGATACGCTAGCCAGAGGCATAGCGACGGGACGATTCATCATTCCGACATATGCACCATTCGTTGCATTGTCAGTGTGAGAGAAAGGCAGGCGAGCGAACGAGCTAATTCGAATATTCTTCGAATGCAATGATGAATGGGGATCTTTGCGAGCGATAGCCATTGGTAAGTTGTTGCCATGCAGGTTTTATAAAGATTTCCATCTAGAGAATCAATGTGAATCAAATATGTTAAGAAAGAGTTATAGGTAGTTTTGGATAACAGAGATTTAAACGGTTTAATTCCAAAATATTTCTGGCATATCTTTTTTTTCCAAATTAGTTTATTTTTGTATAGTTTTTGTTGGAGGTAAATATTGCCGACTTATAGTGAAAAAATAAACACAGCTCTGGGATATTCCCAAATCTCTAGATAATTCTCGTGTGCTCGCATGAGGATTAGCGGCCGTTGCTGCTAATACATTAATTTCATTATTTCCACCTGTGACTGTTGCTCGACGAACTCGTTTTTTCGGTTGAACACTCCCGTTTGTAGTAAACTGCTTGACTGTACGGTGAAATGAAGTACGTGATCGATTTTTATCCGGAAAACGCTGAGCGTTCATCAAGATTCCTGATGCTTCTCCATAAATCAAAATTATTTCTATTTTTTCTTCCATTGTTAAAAAATCCATTATGAATAACTGCTTAACGAAAGGAGGTCTTTTTGTTTGCAAATTAATCTTCGAACTAAATTGATTAAATAATGCTAAACTATGTATAAATAGTTTCTTTACACCTCAATAATAATTATTATTTATAACTAAATACCATTTTTTATACCTTAACTAGATATTTTTATTAAAAACAGTACAATAATCCTTCAAATTAAAGGAATTAATGCTGGCAGGTAAAAAGTGACCATGGTGCGCAATTGATAATAATCACCGAATGAAATAATGTATAAAACTTAAACCAATGGAAACTTAAATATTAGTTTTTGTACTATCTTGATAATTCTAAATTACAAATCATCTTGGAATTGTACCTTTTGAAATATATTAACCTAAACGATTGGCAGTATATATTTATACCCGATAATAATGAGCATAAGCATTAAGCATATAAAGGGTGGGCCATGTTTATGTTGAATTATAAATTAGCAATGAGAACAAGAAAAACTGATTTTTTTTCAACGAATTTTGCTTTCTTTGATACAATGTTTCTTCCGATTAAGTATGGAAAATGATTTTATATAAGTGGCCACCTCAGCTGGCTCGGCAGTAGCCCATCCTGGAACACCAATTTTCGAGCACTTTGTCAAAACTTTGCTGCTCTATTTAGGCAATTTGAGTTTGAATGTTTTGTTTTAAATGGTGAACAGGCTTTGTTACGGCGACGTGTGGATTTTCCGTGGCCCAAATCCTACAGTTTTGCTTGTTGACATAACTCCGAGGTAAAAATGCGCCTCATCCGAAAAGATGATTTTTCTTGCAAAATTAGGGTCATCGTTCAACTGGTTTAAAGCCCACTCAGCAAAGCGAAAACGTTGTGGATGGTCAACTTGCTTTAACTCCTGAACCAACTGGACTTTGTACGCAAAAATACCGAGGTCTTTGTGCAGAATCATCCTCAGAGTGGTACGGGAAAGGCCGAGTTGTTGACATCTGCGCCGAGTTGATGTTGACGCGTTCTTGCGTACATTTTCGGCCACAGCAGCGATTGCTTCAGGTGTACGTCTAGGACGAGCATGCGAAACATGTTTTATGTCCACCAGCATTCCATTTCTGCGCAATTTTTTGATCAAATTTGTAATACTTTGGTGTGACGGCGCCTCATTTCTTTCAAACGCAATTTTCTTGCCGTCTCTGCGATCACAGTCACATTCAAAGTAAGTTTTGAGTATTTCGAAACGTTGATCCAAATTTATTCGGTGCATATTTTGTAATCGGAAGGTTAAAACTAAACCACTGTCAGCAATTCATGGCGCTTAAGTTGAAAGCTTCATTAATAGCACGTAGTTTAAAATTCAACTTACAGATGGCCCACCCTTTACTAATAAAATACTGCTTAAATACTACTTTGATTATTTAAAATGTGAGGGTTTCAAAATAATTTATTTTGGTACCCTTACATTTTTAAAGCATTATTTAAGATTTAAGTTTTTGTAGGTTAACCACATAGTTATTGGACACTTAAGGAATATTATTTATTTTAAATTTATATAAGCCGTTGTTTTAAAGATTTTATTTTTTTTTCTTACAAATATATAAAAGGATAGTTTGTTTGTTTAAACTTTATTTAAGTTTACTTAAAAATAAGAATATTTGAATTTTTAATAAAACCTATAAAACCTATAATACCTATAGTAATTGGACATTTTATATAGTACGTGGACACATGTACCGTAGTTATTGGACATACAATTTTTATATAAACATAACAACTTTACATCAATTTCGTTTTTGTAAAAATCATATAATTCATATATTTCTTTCTCGGATTCCTCATCCCTTTTCTGGATTCTAAAGGTAACTACTAATTCCTTGGTCTGACTTATGAAATAGTTTGCAAATATCATCTAGTTTGTGAAGCATTTATAATGTTTAGGCCTGAACAGGATGATTTATATATATCTAATATTTTTTTGGGTGGTATGTTAAAGTATTTTCCGAATTTATTAATTTTGTTGCCATTCGTTTTTTTCTCTATCATGTACTGTATTTAAATCCCTGTTATTCTGCAAGATGTCCTGTGACGAAGAAATGACTATATTACTTACTCTCTAAAAATGAATTAGTCAAAAATGTCATAGCAAAAAAGCAGCCACAAATAATTCTCGTCAAAAGCAATTTGTATCCAGTACATTTAGCAGTCAATTCCTATGAAATATTATTCGCTGAATCCGAAAATGTCGTCAAAAGTTATAAAAGTAGAACAGTTTTTTAAATATAATCAATGTTACATATAATATGGAGTTGACTAAATCTCAAAAACTGCTTAATTTTTATAGTTTTTGACGGTCTTTTCGGACAATTTTACATAAGAATTGGCAGGTAAATGCCCGAGATATAAATAAAGTATGATATTGGACATAATACACTGTTCAAAATTTCATGACCATTTTAACACCAAATTAACACCATACATGGTCTATATCGATACAAACAAAAATGGTGTTAAATATGGTTCGTTGGTCCAGTGTAAATTCAAATACTAAAATAGTGTAAATTTCACTTTCAAACAGTATTAAAATAAATTTTACCTGGTGTAAATTGAACTCCTTTTCAGTGTTAAATATTATGTGTTCCTTGACGCATTACTAGTATATTACCAGTGGTATTATTCCAAAAAATTAAACCTTTAACTCTCTAGAGATAATGCTTTTAGTGCGTTCCACCAACTTAAAATACTTCAAGTATTGACAGCTGTTTCCACCTATTTAAGGTCTGTTTAGTATCGAACAACTTGTAGTGTCACACCAAAGCAAAGGACTACCTGAGCTTATATACTCTTCATGTAAGTCAACAGAGGCGAGATTTAAGAACATCACGTGATATACACTGCCTTTGCCGCGATCGGTACATACTATGCAACCAGGAATGCACAGCAAATTGTTTTAATCGTTTTAACAGAGTGCTTTAGGTTGAAGTAACTCTTATTTTACAATCAACATATTTAGTAAACTGAACCATACAGCGGGTTGGTTTCACTAAAGTTTTCTGGGTTAATTTAACCAATTTAAAAAAAATAAAATTACTATCTGGTTTAGTACCGTCAAACTAATCTTTGTTTATATTAACCTTCCCACAGTTAAACTATTCCTTTTTTCTGTGTAGGTGCACTTCTCAAATATTTTTAGATAAACACCGTTTTGGTGTTTGGTGTATATAACATTTTCAACCATAATTCATGGTGTTTATATTAACACCACTTGGTGTTGGATTTAGATACCATTTTAAGATTACTTTTTACACCACAGATATTTTAAACAGTGTATGTCCAATAATATAAATTTACATTTTTTACCAACCATTAACACATTGAATCCACTATTGTTTCATAGATAGCGCTCTATGAAAATATTTGATTTAAATCATTTTAAGATAATAATAAGTATTTGTCGTAGACAGGGTGTTATGTAATTAATGTTATATATTAAAATTGGTTGTTCCTTAGGGTCCATAAAGAAGCACCTGAAACTTTTTTTTTCTAAATTCCAAAGTCTAAAAATAATTTATAATAACCTTTATCCTACCAAAAAGTACGCCACTGATCGACTAGGAACTTTAGGTTAATCTGGTGGATTTATTATGTTATGGTTGGTAACAGTGTTTCCAAAATCTCTCAAAAAAGTTGACAAACATTGTTTAAATTTAGCTTAATTACAAAAATGACAAAATTAACAATGCAAATTGTCAATTTGGCGTTTTTATTAATTGTTGGTTATTTCATTTTTGTACTGAAGGTAAATTCAAACAAAATCTGCCAACTTTTATGACAGAATCTAGTGCATTTCTTTTAAATTTTAGGTTATGTTTTCAAATTGTAAATATCTTAACTAAGGGAAGTGCTTTTGGATTTATTTACACAAATTAAATGTTTAAAGTTTAACCTGTGAACTGGTCCCAATTTCATCTGAGTAAACAGAGAAAAAAACTGATGAAAAAATTAATTTTGTGGTTATGGATTTCAAATTTAGGTACTAAATTTTCTAATCATTGCTTAAGCTAATAGCTGGATCAGTAAATAAATACAGAAGGGTATTAGAGCTTTAAGGGCATAAAACTTTTGTATTTATTGAGTTTTTATTTATTTTTTGCAAGAAAAATTTTTAGTAACAATTTTTTACATCTGGCAACGCATAGCTACTTTGTTGGTTGGTATCTATGTACTCACAAAATACAGGTGTGCAGAGATAAACAAGTGTGTAACCAGTGGCGTATCACAAAAAATATAAAAAACTTCTAATGCATATTTTTTCTTTATCTTTGGAAAAATGTTTTTTTTAAATATTTTTCCTTTATTCCTTATCTCAAAAGGTATTCAGTATTTTAATATATAACATTAATTACATAACACCCTGTAGTATGCTTTATATTATTATTTTATATATTTTATAAACTTTTCTATAAACACATTAATTTAAGAACTCGCTCGCAAGCTCGCTCGTGCCTAAATTAAATTTTTGTATAAAATGGCGTTTATCAAACTTGATACATAATATACTTTTAATTTACTTATAAATGCATGTAAATCGCAATTCATTTTAACAATTAACCAACTCTAAACATTTAATTGTCTATTCGCCCATTTACAAGCTTGACTAGGGTTTTATTTCGCTACTTTTTTGTTTATTTGGTGTTAATAAACAGACAGATTTTACAGATGAAATGGTTATTTTGTGCAAAGTTGCACGCGAAACGTATTACAAATGAATCTGAAAATATGAGCTGAAAACGTGAAAAGTGACTGTTGTTTAGGTTTAATAGTTTAACTTTTTTATGTTTAGGCGTAAAAAATGTATAAATCTTTATAACATTACAATAACAATGGATGGTTTAAGAATATAAATACTGCATTTAATGAAATTCTAAAGTGTATGGTGCCAAATAAGTAATATTTTTGTGCATTTGGTACAAATATCTGGTTTTCTCCATAAAATAATTTTAACTAAACAGCATTTATTAAAAAAAATCTAGCTTCTCTATTATTGAATAAGAATATCTGTATTATAACAAAAATATCATCTAATTTTGTAATTTTAAGGTTAGAAAAATTTATTTTGTACAAAATAAATAAGTATTTTGGATTATTTAAAAGACTGTATAATATGGTATTTAAAAATGTGGTAGTTTTTCTTATCCAGCTTAAAGTTTACCTACATAAAGTTTTGTCAATACAAATAGTTAAAAAGCTTCGACTGAATTTGATCTACATCTACTTTAAAAATTTTAATAAATCACATGTCATGGGAGTATTAAATATTTTCACATTGCAAGTTTCTCTAAAAATTGTTTGTTTTCTTATAATCTAACTTAAAGTAGGTATGCACTAGTTTTGTCATTAGAAGTATAAAAGCTTCAATTTAATTTGAACCATATTCAACAATTACTTAGTATACCTATATTTATTTATGACCATATTAACACACTCTTCCAAATAATCCACTTATTTATTTTGGTCAAAATAGATTTTTCTAACCTTAAAATACAAAATTAGATGATATTTTTTGTTCTAATACATTAACCTACCTTTGATACAGATTCTTATTTCATAATAGAGAAGTTAGATTTTTTTAATAAATGCTGTTTAGTTAAAACTATTTTATGGAAAAATGTAGACCCAATGCACAAAAATATCACTTATATTGCACCTCACACTTTGGAATTTCATTAAATGCAGTATTTATAATCCTAAATTCTTAAACCAGCCATTGTTATTGTGATACTATAAAGATTTATTAACTTTTAACGCTTAAACATAAGCGGTAACACTATAAATATTATTTCTTTCATTGACTATACTTTGACAGATACATAATC
Source organism: Brassicogethes aeneus (assembly GCA_921294245.1). Classification (NCBI taxonomy): domain Eukaryota; kingdom Metazoa; phylum Arthropoda; class Insecta; order Coleoptera; family Nitidulidae; genus Brassicogethes; species Brassicogethes aeneus. Next base: position 693,930 of record OV121136.1, read on the forward strand.
TAAGAAGCCTTTGAGGTGTGGAGTATAGTACATAGCTAATATTTTACACCAATATAATTATATTTCAATTAATATTTAGTTGGAGACTTATGGTCAGAAAGAAAAAATGGGATAAGTAATTTGAAAAAAAATTGTTAAATATTAGAAAAAAAATATATTTAATTCCTTAAGTAGTCATTAATTTATAAATAGGACATTAAAACTGTGTATTTTAAAATGAGTGCTTTGGATTAACATGAAAAATTGAAAAAAAATAAGTGTTGTACAACATATTTATGATAGTTTATAATATATATATATATATATATATATATATATATATATATATATATATACACGAAAATTTGAGTTACCTACCTACAAATATACATAAAGATAAAACTAATAAATTTTGAAGTTTAAGTTCCTATAATCTGTGGGAATTCGGTAGAAACAGCAAAATTTTTAGGAATTTTATTTCAAAATTGGGTTCTACAAAATATTACAAAATGATGAGTATTATTTCGTAAAATTTATTTTAATATTTTTATATATTCATGGGAATATTTATTTTTGAGTAGAGACCGTCGTTTAACCAATAATAGTCTAATATGTTTCAAGTTTGATAAACGCCATTTTAATCCTAAGCACCAGGGAGCTTGCGAGAGAGTGTTTAATAAAATGAGTGTCTATAAAAGTTTATAAACGAGTTGCATAATATATTTTTTCTACGACAAATACTTATATTTTAATAGATTACCAAATTTATCCCTTGAAAATGGACTAACAACCGATTAAATCCTATACAGAAAAAGTTTGTCACAGTGAAAGTAAAGATAATGTTTTATGGGTATTCCACTTTTTGATTAATTTTTAATGCATATAAAATTTGTATCCTTCACTTTGAATTACATTTACAAAAATTTAAAAAAAGTAGGTAAACAAATATTGGTGTAAATTAATATTAATGGCTAAGAAAAATACAAATTTACTTCGTAAAAGCGAAACCAAGTTACCAATAACGGATAATAAAAGTTGAAGCTAACTTGATGTATCGATTATCCATTAATGTTAAAAAAAACAGTGAAATGGCCAACTAAGACTATCTGCAGTAAAAAAACATTTAGGTTTATTTTTATTGCCAAGTTGGGAAGTTTGATAGCATACTTAAAAAAATTAAATCTTTGAACTACTTCTTTAATTAACTTGTTTACTTGTTATATTTTTTTATATTATCTTAACTAATGTGTCATAATAAAATTTAGTATTTTAGGTTTTATGTATTTATAGTGATATTTAACCTATAATTTTCCCATTTTAGGCAAACATTTATTCTTTTTAGGCAAGGTGTAGACCACAATCCACATTGTGGTGTAGACATGTGATTGTGTGATTGTGTGATTGTGGTGTAGACATTTTAGTATTTATAAGTCTATAGACTTATAAATACTTAGACTTATAAATACTAAAATGTCTATAAAAAGGAAAAAAGTCACAGACAGTTGACAAATTGAGCATTTAAATATAATTTAGACCAATTGGGTTAGGTTTTTTACAACCTAGGGAGTAAAATTAGTAGATTATGTTATTATAAGGAGAAGTGAGTCTTTTTGTGCTGAGCACAAAAGCGAAATATTGTTTGGTTAGCAAAATACAATGTTGTTTGGCAAACTTACAAGCCATTATATAATATTCCTTAAAATATTACTCCCTCATCATGCCCTAAATTCCTTAAATTCCCATTCACATCGTAACGTGTCATCCAAGATATATCGCTTAATTTAACTACAAATTTTAAGGACCTATTGATTTGCAACCCCACTAGGTATTAAATAAAATGAGTTTTAACGGTAGCAGTGAATTATTTGTCAGAGACTGTACCTAAATTAGATTAAAGTTTAACGTGAACAAATTGCGGTTTTTTTGGTTTATCGGAGATGTATTTTTATGTCAAATTCTTACGTGCCAAGCTACAATAAAGGTTAAAGTAAGCCATTTTGGTTTTGTCTTGACATAAAATAAAGCTGCATTTGAAATATGCATTTATGAGACGTAAAAAATAAAAATAACGCTAATAAACTGTTAGCGGATCGATAAAATACGTAATTTCATTAAAAAATTGATCGAAGTTTTAAAATATCATTTACATAATAAAAACATAATGACATGCAGTTTTTAATTAAATGGATTTTTCAGTAAATTTAATCCACTTTTGTTGGAAATTAAAAGTAGTTGAGAATTTAATAAACTATTTTTTATTTACCAAGTATAATATTTTTTAACTATTATCTGTAAATAAAAATACTGAATATTTAATATGGCAATTTGTATTTTATACATAGGTAGATATAAATATTCTTTCTGTAATCCTGAATTTCGTTGGATATTATGATTAATGGATTTTTGTATTCTCTTGTTCTATTTTGTTAGTTTTGGGTATTTGCCAAGCAAATTTGATTCTTTATTGTTTGGTACAAAAAAGGTTATTTAGGAAAATCAATACTAATAAAAAAATAGATAAATATTTGTATTTTTTATCGCACAAAACTATTGGATTTGAAGATATATGGGTCTGTATTTTTTTCTAACAAAGATATAAGATATTACATTATTACATATTATAGCCGAACATACATTTTACTGCCGAGGCGCTAGCCAGGGCAGTAAATTGTGTACGAGGTAATTAATAAACTTTTACCGATGAATTTTATGTACAGGGTGATTCCCTATAATGTCGCCCCCCTTTAACTTTTTTATTTTAAGTGTCCCAAAAAATTAAAAATTGTGGTTATGTAGGTACTAAAAAATACTTTTTTTCTACCTATAAAAAAATTGAAAATTGATCAATATTCAGGGAAAAACAAAAAGTTTATTTTTTTTTCAACGAATCACCCTATACATATACATGTATTTTTTAGTAGGTACCTACATAACCACACTTTTAAATTTTTGGGACACTTAAAATAAAAAAGTTAAAGGGGGCGACATTATAGGGGATCACCCTGTACTACATACCAATTTTTTAAGCGTTTTATTTTTAACAATTTTTTTTTATTAAAATATTGTTTAATTAATATAATTTATATTTAATGGTGAATTAAATTTTAAAGAAATGGGTTAAGATTTTTTTTATTTTTATTTTTTTTTAAATAAAGTTAATGGTAAATTGCATGGATTTATTATTAAATTAAAAATTAAAATTGTATTTAAGTTTATGTATTAAATGATAACACTATGATAGTTCGATTTACTAACATATAGTACGCCCACCTATATTACCTAATTTTAGGCTGCTGATTTCAAAAAATGCCACTCGTTTTGCTCCAGGACGTCTAGAATTCGAAATAATTGCTTAATAAAATGCTCTGCCCAATTATTAGTTTTTGTTAATATTTTGATTATTTATTAAATTATTTTGCCTTAAATCTATTTTAGATGTTCAGTATATCTTTGACGTTTTTTGTCAAAAATATACAGGGACTCCATACAAAGTCATCGGTAGAAATGTTGTTTGTTCCATTGTAGCCGTATACTATAGTAGTATTATATAATAAAGCACTTTTCTGCAGAGAAGTGCTTTATTAAATACCAAAACTTAAATTATATTGTTTTTTTTGGTAAAAAACACAATTGTGGTAAAAAGTATCATTTTTTAAAAATTTTGTGTCGTTTTTTTAATTACTAATTAATTGAAAAGGCAACAAAGTAAATGGGTTTCGGTATAAGCATTACTCTTCGACTATTATTTGATATGTTTTTAATCACATCATGCCCGAAGTACCCAAAAATTTAATCTTAAATCTTATTTGTTAAGTCTTATCAAAATTTAATATCAAATTAAAGTATAAAGGCGCCTTTATCTACTTTATCGTTCAAGCACACTAATTATTGACATTTAAAATTTAAACTTTAAATTGTTTTTTACTTGAAAGTTATTTTAAGAACCAAAAATTAAAAAAGAGCAAGAAATGGAAGTGGTAATGGAAGTGGCAGAGAAAGAGAAAGGAGACGAACATTTATGTCGTCGTTGTAAATTTGTTTTGTTTTGTTGTGGTACCTTGCCCAAAAAAACCAACGCAATATATCATAACAAAATTTTATGAGATATACCTACTTCTTTAATTTTGTAGGAATATTAAGTGGATCTGATATACCACGTTTAATGAAAGATCAAGCATTCAAAAATGCTCTCAAAGTTGACGAGCTTGTCGCATATGGCAGTGTTAAAGCTGTCATTGAAAATGTTCTTGGTTCATATCGGGCCTAAAATTGGCACCAATTCATTGAAAAAATGAATTTCGTTTTGCAAAGAATTTGCGTTATTATGTCATTTAAAATAAATTTTCTTTTTTTTTTTCATCCTGATAAATTTGCCGAACTGATGAACATGGAGAACGATTTCACCAAGTAATTGCAAATCTAGAGCGTTGGTAGATATCTATCTTACATTTTGAGGTGATTACGAAATTATTTTAAATCCTACACACAAAAAAATCTAATATCAATTTGAACAAATAACATATTTTCAAATAATTAGGTTTAGGTTAATACAAATAAGGTTTATTCTGTTACCAAAATTAATTCATAGCAAGTATAATATATTGTTAAAAATAATTATTAAATTGATTATAAAAATATGTATTTTTATGTATATCAAAGATAACTAAATTTAGCTATAATAATAACAAAACATCCCTGTGAACACTTGCTTTATACTTAAAACATCCTTACATGTAATCATTCCAATAATAAAAAGTGACACTATCATTATTTTAATAATTAAAACGTACTCTATCTTCAAATTGAGCATAACAAAAAAACCGCGCAAAAATACGTTCTACAAAGAGGGCGGCATCAATCTTCTTTGGCATAGTAAACTTCCGATGCGCGTGAACCTGTTTTGTGTAATTCTTGTGCCTGTGGTTTGTTCTGTGGTGGTGATTGTGTTATTTCTTAAAGAAATAGTATTTCTGAAATACCTATTATGGAGGAATTGCTTAGAACATGGGGGTATCCTGACGAAGTAATAAATTCATTTCTACGTAAGTACCATAAAAAATATTTGATATTTTTTCACATCATAAAGTCATTTGTATTGCTTTACCCTTTACAACAAAGCATAAATGACATTTGGTGGCTATACAAATATTTTGTTTACCTATTAGGTATTATCATTGTGTACTAAACATGTATAGTCTTATATTGATGTATATTGCAGTAGATAGTTTAGAGTGTATAAAATTTTACTTATTATCAGACCCTATATAAATGTATAAAGAATTTGTGTTTTTATTTAGAAAATATTGTATTTTTATTTAGAAAATAAATCGTTCCATAATATTTTTTGTTAGTTTTCATTTAAAAATAAATATAGTAATCTAAAAATAAAGAAGTTTAAAAAAAAAGATAAGTATGATAAGTGTTACACTTAAAGTAAGTATAATTCAATTTAACCTAAAGCAAGACCTAATTTCAATATTAACATATAAGAATACAAGCCCAGCATATTCTTATTTAAACCTTAAACTACATGTCTTAATTAAAAAATAGTTTTACTCCGATAAAAGACAAGCTATATTAACATATATAATAATTATTTTCAATTTGAACTTAAACTATATTTAATCTAAATAAAACCAATTCTAAATAGACCCATAAGATAGTTTTAAATTGAAGTTAAGGCTAATATTAAATCGAGTTTAAATTTAAATTTATACCTATAACATAAGTACTCTCAAGTTAAATACAAAGTAGGTATACATTTGGTATAAAAGTTAAAGAAAAGGTAATTTCAACGTAAGCATACACTAATCTTGCTCCTATTCATGACTATGATAGTTTCATACTGATGCTAATAGTTTCAACTCGAGATTAGATTTTTTTGTGTGTAGATGTCCTAGAGAAAAACCAATTACATTTTTGAAATCAGCGGAAAAAAATAGTTTGTAAAACTATCATAGTGTAATTTTTTAAATTATATGTCTAATTTTGAAATCTCAAATCTTATTAATTTAAATTTTAAACAGTTTCGTTTTTTATCTTTATTTATCTTGACTAACAATATTTAAAAATATAAAAGGCAATGCAATATTTTTAATTTAAAATAGGTGTACAAGTGCCAATTTTATCCTTTTTAGAAGCTTATTGAAAATTATCCGCCAATTACTCTTTGATTTGAATCAGCGTTGTTCAGTGGCGTAACGAGTGCTTTATCGAAACATTAAAGAAACTCATTAAAGCAAATTGCCGATATTAAATTTTATTAAACAGCTGAATTACTCGAAACGACTATTTATGTTTGAACTTGTGTGGAAGTTTTCCGAAGCGCCAACTTACAATATTTTATTATTCAATCTTGGCCCATTTTACAGCCAATTTATACTTTATGCCGCCATCGAATTAGTAAACGGTTGCTTTAAATTCATTTCATAACATTTAGTGTGCTGGCTGAAATCACGAATGAAAATCTAAAAAGTAAACCAGCTTGAGTTAAAAAATTGTGGTGTAAGTTTTTAAATATGGGTTAATACCGAATTTTATTTATTTTTTATTTTATTGCATTTTATTTTATGCAATAAAAGGGTCGTTTTCAAAAAACACCCACCTTCCGCTGTCCGTAAGTTTGAATTCCAATAACTGTTAAAAATTATCGGATCTTATTGATTTAAAAACCAAGTGAAAGCCTAACAAGCCCTTAGTAAACTCTTTCAGAATTTTTTTTTTTAATTTTGAAACTTGTGAAAGACACATTTTCGCATGTCAGATTAGCGTTTTATAAAACTTACATACATGTTTTTTTTTAAATATTGAATAACCAGAACTTTGTGTTGCTTTATAGCAATCCATAACATCCTTAGTTAATAAAGTAAACAATTTATATATAAATTAATTAATTTTAATCTACCTTTTTTAAACTTGACTTATGTCCCAGACATTTTTTCCGATGTGTACGTCCGTCGCGTTACCGATAGAATATTTTAAAAAACATATATATGGCAACTTTTTTGAACTCACGTGATCAACAAATGATGTTCGGACATTACCCAGTTGAATTTATTTATTCATTTAGGAAGAAGATATCGGTTGAAACAGGTGCGGGTAACGCGAATGTAATAATTATTTGTCCGCTAAGTTACTCAAAAAAATAATAAAAATAAGGTAAGAAAAAATACTATTTTTCATTATTATGTTTATTTTGGGGCACTAAAGCTCATTGAGAGAAATTAATGACTGTAATGTCTTATTATTATTTTTTAAATGTGGTTTCACAAAACTTTGTTCACTGCGTTACCGAGTCCCTTATGTTACCTTATGGTAACGCAATGGAATTTAGGGTAACGCAATAGAATTTTTCGACAACAAAGTGGATATTTACCGTCGCTTTTATTAAAAGTAGTTTATGATAAACCAATTTAAAATTATTTGTGATTACAACTCATGATATAGATTACATCCAAGGAAAAATTCCACGCAATATACAAGTACTAAAAGGTCAAAGTCAAAGTCAAAGAAAAAGGGTGTCTACAATTTAGAAATCTAAGTTGTTATTCTGCAAGTGAGCACCGCTACAAGGGATTTTGTTTATGCATTACTCTAAAATCGTACCACCCTATATAGTTTCTTTTTTACGTTATCTGATTAAGTCCTTTGTGTACCCCAGTCCGTTGTGATACCAATGTCTATTTCGTTACTTTTTTTGTTAAAAAAAATCCTTAAAATGATTTTACTGTCACTTGGTAATACCTGTTTATAAATTAGAGTTTAACTCAATAATATAGTGACTAAAAAAATATATTAATGGTATTGTTTTTTTAACAAAGAATCGGGTACAAAGGCATACAATTTTTAATAAAAAATAAAATTGGAGTCAAAAGTTTGCGAACTAAGTACATTTTATTTCAAATTATTTTTATAACAACTTTTTTTATTGAATTAAATTTTGGATTTCAAATTGGCAACACAGTGGAGACATATAAAGCTAGCTATACATATTTTTCTGAAAAAAACGTAAAAAAAATTAAAAAGTGCACTGCCTGTCTTAAATGTAAGTAAACAAAACTCTAAACATTTATAAAAATCCAACCAAAAGTCAATTTAAGCAAAAAAAATTTTGATCTTCATTTTCCTGAAAGTGGGTGTTTCTTGAAAATGACCCAAAAAATACAAAAATGAAATCAAATATACTTGCATAATTGCCTAATAAGATTGTTTTTGTTGGTAATAGAGCCATTGTTTTAAACACAGATTGTTCTATTTAGATTTAATACTTGGTTCTGCATGTTTAATTAGATTTGCCTCAAGAGTTAAACATTATTCATGCACAGTAAACACTGCATGTGACAGCTAATGATTTGTAATATGCCATGTATTCCCAACAATATGTAAAACAAATTAAGTTATTGGATGTCACGTGTTCGAATTTGAAATTAAGTAACAATTCGAATGCAGAACTTAATGTAAAGATTTCTTCAATTTTAATTTAAATTTATATTCAAAGTGCGGATGATATGCTTAGTCCCCAAGTGAGCCTGGAATTATACACGTACATAATTAGGTTTTACAAATTAAATATTACATTTTACAAAATCTAATTTAGTTTATTCATTTTGAAAGGTACGGAAAATAAACATTTTGGTGGAAAACTAAAAGTTTTTATTTATTTGATCATATATTATATCACGAGAATTATGAATTCAATCGGTTAAACTAGGATCAGTAGTTTTTTGTTTGGTTTTTGTTGGAAAATGTTGAATGCAAAATAATTTAATAAAATCACGAGACCGCATAGCGGTCGAGGGGTTTTATTTTTAATTATTTTGCATGAAACTATTTTCCAAAAAGAAAAATCAAATAAAAAACTTACTGAGCATAGTTTGACATATTAAATTTATAGGTTGAGTGATATACGTCTAGATTATTTCTCGAATTAAAGTAAACTATTTGACAATTCATAAAATCTGACGTATGTGTCAAAATTTATAAATATTTTTTTAAAGAAAATTCCATTAATTTAAGGTATGTAATAAGTAATAATTGATATTTCGTAAACTAGATATTTTATTTTTTATTGTTTTTAAAAAAATGTATGTTAAAACTTGTAAATAACACCATAAAATCGTAAACAAAAATCCAATATGAAGGCTAAAATTTAATCGCTGTTAAATAGTTCTAGTGATTTAATCGCTTATTTAAACGAAATTTATTCGAAAATTTAAGGCTTTTGATTGGTTCATATTGTAATGAGGGAAATAATCAATAAAAATTTTATATCTCAAAAATTGCGAATGCGCCGGGTTACTGTAATAATTAATATTCATAGACAGTATACTGTCCTTTATAAGAGATAGTTTATTTATAATATTATTTTTTTTATTTTTTTAAATTTTATTTTTATTTTTTTAAATTAAAGGTAATATGCATTTTGTAAGCATGTTAGTTTTAAAGGTTACAGATTATTTTGTCATTGCTTAACAAATTATTTCGTTAAAAAAGTACGTGATTTCAGGCAGTCAATCAAAACATTTCCCATTTAGAATACGCATTAACAAGTTTAACTAACTGTATGGTTAGGAACACAAACGAAATTATGATTCCTCGTCCTTATATAGCTTTTGGAATCATTCACTGCGGTGAGACGAAAGTAAGTGGTGCCATCTACCGTCTTTTGACATGTTCTTTATGTTATATGTTTAAGACGGTAGATGGCACCACTTACTTTCGCCTCACCGCAGTGAATGATTTCAAAACCTTTATAAGGACGAGAAATCATAATTTCGTTTGAGTTCCGCACTCGGTACTGATGTTCCAATAAAGGGAAACAGCTGTTTATCCATGATAGTGTGGAACACGAACAAAATTAAAGAAAAGCGGAGGCAAAATAATTACATCAGTAAGTGTTGTAGTAGTACTGATAAATTATATTGTACCAAATATCTTTATAATTTGATGATTTCAGAATTATGTTATTTAATTGTGTGTATGTTTTTATATAATTACAACTACTTAATCAATTAGTTAACAGATAATTGGTTGTAAACTTAACATAAAGTTATGTGGACCTGGATTAACATAAAATCTAGTTAACATTTGGTTAAAATTAACGAATATTTTTTTTACTGTGTACCCTTGAAAAATTTAAATTTATGGCTTAGTTTCTGAAATATTTGAATTTAAATTTTAGGGAACACAATCCAAAATACTGTGGCCAATTTTAAAGTAAGTAGACTAAACTTGTACGACAAATTGTCAACTATTTTAACTTAAAACTTTAAATACAAGATGCTTTGTTTATTTCGTTATCATAACCATTATTAGGTATATCATAACAATCATTCTTAGATTTTTTTGACGAACTTTGTTTAGCAATATTTTTTAATAAAATTCTACTTTATTTTTAATGCTCTATCAACAATTAAAATTAGTGACGTATAAACTGGACCAAGTATGTTACTTAAAATTCATATATCATAAAATATAATATATAGATGTATCATATTAGTATATTATTAAACGAGAGATAATTTGTGTTTGTCCTATTGTGTAATAGTCCTTCGGAGGGGACTTTAAGCCCGCGGTCCGTTCCTACCCCTAACCCGATCAAGCCATTCAGTTGGCTTCTGGGACTTCTTAGGAAGTAAGGGTGAAACTAAAAGATCACTTTTGTATATAAACTTTTTTTTGTATATAATGCAGGCTATTATTATTATAATATACGAGGATGAGGTTTGTAAATCATCTGGAATGGAATGGAAATTAAATAAAGCAGTTTTTCACATTGAAAGTAAAGATATTTTTTTTTGGGCACTACACCTTAAATTTTTAATGCTTTATCAGTTAAAGCTAGTTTACTGCTGGCGAAATTAAAAGGTCAGTTCAAACCTGTATATAAACATTTCAAATATTGGCAACTTTCATATTTGGGTGAATCTCACGAAATGTCCACCGATGGTGTTACCCCGTGATATTTAATAAAACTAAATGAGTTTGACCTACACTTTTATTTTGTTTTCATCTTTCATAATTAAGTAGATATTACAGCTCAGGTTCCAGAATTTTAACCGCAATTAATTATTTTTTACAATGTTTTAAATGTCCAAAACCTATCCTCCGTGACTGTTACTCTTTCTAGGTTAACCTGTATGTTTTCAAAAATCTGAGGTAGTAAAAGCATACTAAAAATATCAGTTCTCTAAGTTAATTAAACACATCCAAAGCAATCGAATCAAATATAAAATATTATTTATAAATTTTTATAACCATTTATGTAGATGTTACAAAAATTGATTCTATCCTCCGTGAATCTGTTTTTGCTTTAAATTTTATGCAACGGATGGCGCTTTAGTCATTTTAAATAAGCAAAAACCTCTGTTTACGACATTATAGATGCATGTGATTCCTGAAGGTCAGTTAGAATTTATGTATATGTAGATGAGAGTGTTGCTGTTTTATAATTCAAAAGTTTAAGTTCATTAATTTGCAGAACCACATGTTATGTTATTACTAGACCTGGTGGCTTCCCAAAAACCCCATTTTAGACTAACAGCGAAACAACCAAAAATAAAAATTAATCATTTTCACTTGGGGGACATCTCAATATATTCACCCATTAAATAAATAATTATGGGCATATTATGTTTAAAACATATTTTATTAAGTTCTCTCTTTGTTGAACACAATGTGCTTTCAGGAAAAATTAATTAATGGCATATTTTAAAAGCTTTTACATTGTAGCCTTGAGCATAGGGAAAAAATAAATCTACGTTTTTTTATAAACCCAAGATATTATTTATTTATTTTTATTGTTAATAAATTTAACAAAAATTATTTAAAACATGTTATAGATTATCGTGGTATTTTTATTTACACGTTTCTAACCTAAGTATGAAAGAAAAAACGCCGGCATTATTTGACAACCGACGTAGCACTATCGTCTATTTACGGAATATCGATACAACATAAGAAAGCGTTTATAAATTGCAGACAAATCGTTAAAAAGCCTTAAAGTACATGAATGTAATGGCAATGATCAAGGACTTACCGAAAGACATATCTAAGTCCATATTTGCTTGGTTAAGAATGCAGAATGGGAAACAAATCGAATACGAATCGAATACGGCGCCCGACCGAACACGTAAGTACGACAGTGGCAGTCGTGTTCTGTCACTGTGTGTATTTCCACCTGTTCAAGGTACAAGGATGTGGTAGTGGCGACGCCCTGGATACAAGTCCACGTTTCGACGGAGCGCCGTTCCCGCTAACACGCATGCGCATGCCGGCAACCGCCACAGTTGAATCAAGTGGAAGTTTTTGCGGAGAAACATGCAACCCAATTGTTAATAAATAGTTATTTGTTTTACAAGTGTTGAAAAGCGACTTTTTCATGCCAGTTTTTAAGTGCATTAACACGAGCTTGAAGAAAGTTTTTCTCAAAAGTGAAACAAAATGTTTTTTCTCCGACCCTTTTATTTTTTATTACATTCAAATACAAAACAAAATAACCTAAAAACGAGTTTGACAGCAGTTATTTAAAATCAGTAAACTTACCTTCTCAATTTAAATAAAGGCACTAAAAACTAGAATTTATTATACAAACACAATTAATTGTGTTCTAAATCATATTTATACATACATATACAAATACAATACAAAATTTGATACGAATGTCAAACGATCTAAATCATATTTATACATACATATACAAATACAATACAAAATTTGATACGAATGTCAAACGATGCTGTCAATTTCTTTTCACACAGACCTGACACTTTTCCCACAGAAATGTCACTTTACATTCGTGTTTTGCCTTGCCAATGAAAAGATTCATTTTCTAATCATTGATGCCAATATGAAATGTGACTTTTACATAGTGGTCGTAGAAGAAAGTTTTTAAATTTGAAGTTTGGGTTGCAATCGCATTACTAAGAATAAACCTACCATATTTTAAAGTTAAATATAGGTTTCGGAAAAGTGGAAAGCGGAAAAGTAACGGCAAAGGGCAATGCAAAGAATTTTGTATGGCGATGTTTCTTTGATTAAGGTTATTTTGAAGGTCCTTAATTTTATTGTAGTAGCATCTAAAGAAAACATTAAATGGTTTTTAAAAGTTTTATAATATTCCAATATTTTTAATTGTATCATTTTATTTGTGTATTTCTATAGTCACCGCTATTTATTGTGGATTTATAATAACTTTATATTTTCAAATCTACCATGTTATTTAATTCTTTACAAATATTGTTTGTTTTTTCCAAATTGCTTGCTTGTAATAGAAAAAAAATCCAATTTTGCTATTTTACATGTACATATATGGGTGAATATATTGAGATGTCCCTCAAGTGAAAATGATTATTTTTAATTTTTGGTTGTTTCACTGTTAGTCTAGAATGGGGTTTTTTGGAAGCCACCAGGTCTTGTAATAACATAACATAAGTGGTTCTGCACTAATGCAAGAATTTTAAGAAATCATACATTTTGAATATTAGAGCTTCACGGAAGATAGCTTCACGGAGGTTAGGATTTCGTATGTTTTTTTTTTAAACATCCCTTTGTATATTTGAAATAAGTTATTGTATCTTTAGACACCTTAATATTTTTTAAAAATACAATTGTACATACATAAAATATTTATAAAAAAAATCTACTTACTGAGATATAACCCTTCATGGTGGATAGTTTTTTAAATAGCAAATTAATGAACTTTCGAATTATAAAACAACAACACTCTCATCTGCATATAAATTCTAACTGACCTTCAGGAATCACATGCATCTATAATGTCGTAAACAGAGGTTTTTGCTTATTTAATAGTATATTATGTATCAAGTTTGATAAACGCCATTTTATACACGAATTTAATTTAGGCACGAGCGAGCTTGCGAGCGAGTGCTTAAATTAATGAGTGTATAGAAAAGTTTATAAACGAGGTGCATACTATACTTTTTCTACGACAAATACTTATTATTATCTTAAAATTATTTAAATCAAAAATTTTTATAGAGCGCCATCTATGAAACAATAGGGGAATCTGTGTGTCACCGTCAAATGTCAAATTTTTAAATTTTATAAACACAATTGTAAAGGTTATAAATCGAAATGAATTTTTTGAAAATTGACAGTTTTTCACAGTGAAAGTAAAGAAAATGTTTTATGAGCACTTTACAGTGGAGTCCGTACCCGAATTTAAGTTATAGTTTACTGCCGGTGAAATTAAAAGGTCAGTACAATGTTCATATAAACTTTTTAAATATTGGCGTTGAGAAACTATTTAATACCTTTGTATTTTTGTATTGAGATAAAAAAATTATTTTCACATTTAGTATTATTTTACATGAAAAGCAATTTATTTTAACGATGGTATGACATTTGACAACTGTCAACTAACTTAAAATTAACTTCAGCCCGTGACTAAAAACCTGTTGCTAACTTCAGCCCGTGACTAAAGCCACAACTTGTCAAAGTGTATTTAAAAGGTCACTTAGTGTCATGGAAACATGTACGATAAAGGGCGTTTTAAGGGTGGGAGTAGAAAAAATAATTTAAGGTCCATCCGTTGCACAAAATTTACAGAAAAAACAGATTCACGGAGGATATAATCAATTTTTGTAACACCTACATAAATGGTTATAAAAATTTCTTTAAATTTTTAACAATATTTCACCCACATATCTGTAAACCTAATAGCAAACAAGTTATGGGCTATTTTTTAACGAAAAAAAAATAATAACTCGAAAACTATTCACTTTAGGTATAGGCCATGGTATAGTAATTTTACTAAGAATTTTATGTAGCATCTAAAAATGTAAAAATATATGGGGTGATCTATTTGAAATAACAAGGAAAAAATAGACTTATATGGATTGATTATAAACGCTTTCCGTTCCCCAGAAACCAATGTACCACGAATGTGAAACACCCTGTATATCAAGTGGTGTTTTTTAGGTGGTGATGCCACTATAGATTATAAATAAATGTATAATCGTCAAAGTAAAAGATCAAGATTTGTTTTCAACATATATTTAATATAAGATAAATACAAATCTGTTGTTTTATAAAAAAAACAAAAAATTAAAACCAGAAATCTTTTTTTACTGAAAAGAAAATTAAAATTATTATTTTCTTTAGGTATAATTTTTGTATTATGTAAAAACATACAATATTTGAAAAAAAAATTATTTTCCTTTAACAAAATAAAGAATTAAAAATTTGTATAGGTTAAAATAATAAGAATGGCTGTATACAAAATTTAAATGACTTTATTTGACATAAAATACGATATACCTAAAATTTTACAAAAAAATGAGCGCAAATTTGGGAGGTAGCAATAATTTTATTTATGGTTTATATGCTATACAACTTTTGTAATGTTAAATAAATTATTAAAATATATGTTTTATAATTATAATTATAGCATGTTATGTAGAAAGTATTTATACACTCACAGGCAAAATAATCGATCCACACAAATTTTCGATGAATTTCAATCGCAAATAACTTTTTTAATTGATTTCGGATTTAAACAAATATTAAGGAATATTGTAGATACATTAATGAAGAATCGGTCACATTTTAATAATAACTAAAAAATACACGTACGTTTATAATATCAAGGTTTAACCAAAAAGATGTTTTTTACCATAAGTTTAAAACACTCTGTAGAGTGGCAAAACCGTATATTTTTCTAAATTAAGTTTTAATTATCAAGTCGCATCTATTTTTAACAGTTTTGTTTTTGGTTCACCTTGATATATTTATTTTTGTGGAAAATATGGATTTAAAAAAAAAAACATTAAAATTTCCAATATTTTTCCTGTATGAAGAACTAATGTTGCTATGGTCCATCCAAAGCCTATGGAGGATGACAGTGACAGTTTTGTTGAATCATCCCATACTTGGACATGTCATATACAGCTTTCAAAAGCTATCAAATTGTTTTTTGTAAATTAATGTGTTAATTTTGAGGTGTCTTCTTACTTTTAAAAATGTCTCCGACTGATATTGCCCTTTGTACTTTACTTCTTGTGATGTTTAAAACACTTGCCACGTAATACTGTGACCGTCCATCCTGGATTAAATTAATGGCTCTGGCAACATCAGTCGGAGACTGAGAAAAATTTTGGAAATTGCAATGTTTTTTTTTAAATCCATTTTTTCCACAAAAATAAATATATTGAGGTCAACCAAAAACAAAACTGTTAAGAATAGATGTGACTTGATAAATAAAACTTAATTTAAAACAATATACGGTTTTGCCACTCTACCGAGTGTCTTAAACTTATGCTAAAAAACATCTTTTTGTTTAAACCTGTATATTATAAACTTACGTATATTTTTTAGTAATTTTTTAAAATGGGAGCGATTGTCCATTAATTTATCTACAATATTCTTTAATATTCGTTTAAATCCGAAATCAAATAAAAAAGTTATTTGCGATTGTAATTCATCGAAAATTTGTGTGGATCGATTATTTTGCCTGTGAGTATTATATTATATTATATTATATTATATTATATTATATTATATTATATTATATTATATTATATTATATTATATTATATTATATTATATTATATTATATTATATTATATTATATTATATTATATTATATTATATTATTTTTTCCAAACTGTAAAAAAAGATTGTTTTTAAATCTAAGAATTTTTTAAATCCATAACATTTTACAACTGTGCGCTACCGCATATAGGAAAAATTACGTGAACAAGAAGCATATTTGTTATGGAATAGGCGCGTGTGTATTAGTTGGATGAAGACATTTTCGACCGTTTTGTTGGATATTTTGTTTTGTTGCGCCCACAGAAGTATACTGGGGGCAATTTCGGCCACCTTTTTACTAAATCTTTATTAATTTTTCTACCGACCTACTTAACTTAGTTGAAAACTGTTTTAGGCAAACAAACTTTTATTTAAATACATCGCTCAAAAAGACCCTTTTTTATTTTGTTAAGTTGGGGCAAGGCCTCCTGTCTTAAATTGACGTATCCGGTATTCTAAGAATGAATTAATGTGGAGTTTATAATATCCTTTTTTATGTTCTTTTAGTCAATATTTTTATAGTAATTCTACTCTTACCACTTACTTGTATGTTAAGAAAATATTGACTTTAATGTATTAAATTCTCCACAAACAACTTTAATATAAATGCGCAACATGTAAAAAAAATATAAAACATAAAATTTAATAAATTAAATTAAATATATAATAAACAAAACACAAAATGGATAAATTAAAAACTATATTTTTTGTAAATATTTATACATATTATTTATATTATATTATACAGTTATTTTACTCTTACATATGTATCTACAAACCTATTATTCCACACAAAAAATCTGTTATATACATGTATTATTACACTATGATAGTCCGATTTACTAACTATACAGGGTGTCCTGAAATTAGTGCACCATACTTTAACAGCAGATTGTACGTGCAAAAATAAGAAAAATGCCTCTTTAGGGAGCTACAGCCCCCAAAAGGAAAGCCCCTGAAGATGGTTTTTATTTAATATCTCCAAAACCGTTAAAGATATAAAAGTGAAATTTGGGAAATTAATTAAACTTTTTATGACCAATAAGACGTAACAATAACAATTTAAAAATTTTTATGAGGTTTGGGTCAGATTGATAGGAAGTAGGGTTAAAACCACCTTAACTTTTTTGTACGTATCTTGTACCAGAATTTGGTGTCAGATTATGAAATTTTAGAGTTTTGCACATAAAAAAGGTCATCTTGTTGAACATCGATAACATACACCGTTTTCGCATAAAATCGATTTGAAAATTATTTTACATGGCATAAAAATTCACAATTAAATCACAACCATAGAAATGAACTCGCGTGGTCCTTGGAATACGGCTGCCATATTTAGGAAAAAATGGAATAATTCAAGACAGGTGACAGTTTCATGTAGTAAGTGACAGGGTGTTTCTATTTTTTTATTTATATTAGATAAAAACCATCTTTAGGGGCTCTCTTTTTGGGGGCTGTAGCTCCCTTAGGAGGCATTTCTCGACCTATATTTATAGGGACTTTTTTCTTATTTTTGCACGTATAATCTGCTGTTAAAGTATGGTGCACTAATTTCGGAACACCCTGTATTACCTGATTTCAAAAATGCCACTCGTTTTGCTCCAGGACGTCTAGGATTCGAAATAATTGCGTAATAAAATGCCCTGCCCAATTATGTCAAAATGTAAGTTTTTCGTTAATATTTTGCATATTTATTAAATTATTTTGCCTACAATCTATTTTGGATGTTCAGCATATTTTTGACGTTTTTTGTCAAAAATATACAGGGACTCCATACAAAGTCATCGGTAGATAGATGTAAAATAGAAATTTTGTTTGTTCCATTGTAGCCGTATACTATAGTAGTATTATATAAGGGATATTTAATAAAGCACTTTTCTGCAGAGACCAAAACAAAAATTATAATGTTTTTTTTGGTAAAAAGTATCATTTTGTGAAATTTTTGTGTCGTTTTTTTTAATTACTAATTATTGAAAAGCCAACAAAGTAAATGGGTTATAAGCATGGTATAAGCATTACTCTTCGACTATTATTTGATATGTTTTTATTCACATCATGCCTAAAGTACCCAAAAATTTAATCTCGAATCTTATATTAAAATTTAATATCGAATTGAAGTATAAAGGTGCCTTTATACTTATACCTACTTTATCGTTCAAGCACACTAAAGTGCATCTATTAATTATTGACATTTAAAATTTAAACTTTATATTGTATTTTTACTTGAAACTGATTTTAAGGACCAAAAATGAAAAAAAGTGCAGGAAATGGAAGTGGTAATGGAAGACGCAGAGAAAGTGAAAGGAGATGAACATTTATGTCGCCATTGTAAATTTGTTTTGTTTTTTTTTGCGGTACCTTTACGCCCAAGAAAATCCAACGCAATATTTCATTACAAAATTTTATGAGATATACCTATTACTTAAATTTTGCAGGAATATTAAATAGACCTGATGTACGACGGTTAATGAAAGATCAAGCATTCAAAAATGCTCTCAAAGTTGACGAGCTTGTCGCATATGGCAGTGTTAAAGCTGTCATTGAAAATGTTCTTGGTTCATATCGGGCCTGAAATTGGCGCCAATCCATTGAAAAAATGCTTTCCGTTTTGTAAAGAATTAGCGTTAATGTCATTTAAAATACATTTTCTTTTTTTTCATCCTGATAAATTTGCCGAACTGATGAACATGGAGAACGATTTCACCAAGTAACTGCAAATCTAGAGCATTGGTAGATATCTATGGGTATAGCGGAAAGAAGTTGGATTCATTGCTAGGAGACATTTGCTGGAATTTGCAGCAAAAGATGTACGACGATGATGAGGATTAAGCACAATAATACTATAATCCAATTTGATATTTGATACGATTTAATAAATTTAAGGTAGAAAAAAGCAAAATTATAAAATGCATTAAATTTTGAGGGCTTAATTTGGATAAAAAATACTGAAACTTGTTTACTTTGTTGCCCTTTAGTTTAAGTATTTAAAATGTCATATTGTTAAGATAAATATGATCTATTTGCTGTATACCAATAACTTTAGTACATTCAAGGTAAATTTAAGAAAAATAATTTAATAAATAATTAAAATACCAACAAAAAACTTATGTTTTGATTGAGCAGAGCATTTTATTACAAAATTATTTTAAATCCCAGACGTCCTAGAGAAAAACTATTACATTTTTGAAATCAGCGGCCCAAAATTAGTTAAACCAAGATGGAGTACTTAATGTTAGGAAAAAAAGTTTGTAAAACTATCATAGTGTTATTATTATGTTATGCATAAAAATCTGTAATCTCTTAATTTCAACCCGAAAATAAATCTTAAGAAGTTTAAATGATATAACTATTACATTTTGCATCAGAAAGGTTTAATAACATAAATTAATATCTCAAATAGTTAAATAGTTAAAAGTTCTAAATTTGAAGAAATGTTATTAAAATTTCTTACCTTTTAGTTATACTGGTAAAAATACGATGTAAACCTGTAACAATATAAATAAAAGGTTAAAACGTTTTAAAATGTACTGACACTAAAATTACTTTATCGCAGTATAGGTTCTTGATTAATCCTTACAACTTACAAATAAAGTATCTGTTAGTAAAAGCAGTGGCGTGTAAATTATGTCACACAGCTTACAATTAAATAACGAAATGTACACAAAATTTAAATTTTAGAAATTTACTAATATCTACAAATAAAGCTATTATTTCTATATTTTGATGGGAAATAAAAAATGTTGATGTAAATATTTATATGGCGTAAAATAAGACAGTAAATCATTTAAATGCCGGACCATGTCCATAAATTACATTGTTTTAAAATTTATGGTCATTTTATGAATGCAATAAAATCAAAATAGGAATCCCCTTTAATTCAAGCAAAATAATAAATTACCCATGTGGTCAAATGGTGGTTTAAAACAGCATCAACATTAATTCCAGAATTTTTTAGGTTTTAAAACTTGGTGCCATATTTTACTAGCAACATAAAAATACTAAGAAAATAATACAAATAAGATGATTTAATACATGTCATATAAACTTTTGTTGTTTATGATGAATAATATATTTACTTGATTTTTCAATAATGTTCAATCCAAATGAAAACACAAAAAATGAATTTAAAAGTGCGCTGCATAATTTTTTATTTTAATGAAAAAATTTGGATGATCTTTTAGCTATCATATATGAACAACCGTTTGGATTTCTTACTTTTAATCGGCACCCTTTAGAAATTTGAAATCGTGTCATTTTCTTACTCTCTTATAAAAGGCTAAAACTTTTTTTCTGTGG
Source organism: Brassicogethes aeneus (assembly GCA_921294245.1). NCBI lineage: Eukaryota > Metazoa > Arthropoda > Insecta > Coleoptera > Nitidulidae > Brassicogethes > Brassicogethes aeneus. Next base: position 714,756 of record OV121136.1, read on the forward strand.
CAATTATTGAAATTATTATGCAATTTTATTTTACTGCCTAGTAAGTATGTTTTCAATATTAATTATTATTATCTAATTAGTTCATCTCATAAAAGAATAGTAAACCACTAAAGATTTGTAATAATTTGCCAATTTTTGTGATTTTTGTCTGGCTCCTGTGCCTATTCTACTATTTAATCTAGAAAGTTATTTTTTTTCAGGTATCAAGTACTTATACAATAGAAAACGTAACTATTATTTTTAGTTTCTAGACTATCATTTTCTTTGTTAAAAAAATTATTGAAACTTGATAATATTCAAAATTAGCCAATTTTGCCCTCAGAAATCATTATGTTGAGGAAAAAATAAAAATCTGAAACTTTCAGGAAATGTAGTCCCCACCTTCATATTTTCAGTCTAGTTAGTCTTGTTTTGTTATTTTTATCCATGTAAAAGATATAATAATTTTTTTTATGTTATGTTAAGAAGCGATATTGTTAGTTTTATTAATTTTAAATTTAGATGGCTTTGACTTAGTCAATTCATGTTTGGTAGAGAAATGTCAGAAATGTCAAAAATATTTCATAAATATTATTTGTGCGTAGATATTTAAATTGTGATTTCAAAAAGTTGCAAGTTTGCAAGTGTAATAAATGACGGAGTGTTCGAGATTCATGAATTTAATTGCAATTAAAAATGCAAGAACATATCATAATTTTGTACTTCTTTCTCATAGAAAATATTCAAGTTCTGAGAAGTTTTATATTGATTAAAATAAGCAAAACCAAAAAATATTCTAAATAAACCCCTTTATTATAACATGTTTTATTTTAACCAGTTACCTAAAAACTAAAATTTAAAGAAGTGTTTACAGATTGTGTAATTTTTTTTCCAACACTAACATTTTAAATACATACATATAACTTTTAAACCGACAAAAAACTGTTTAACGCATTTTTTATACGTATTAACTCTTTATTAATTTCACTTATTATACTTTACGAAATAAACCATAAGGATAAGGAGAGGAATATATTATTTATATTCTTCTTTTTTAAACACCAATTTGCCAATTAAATAAATACTTCATTATAAAGAAATAAATATATAATGTATAATCATATACTTATATATTTATATATTATACAATACATAAAATATAACAGAACTACCAAATATATCAGAACTGTCAAAAATCTTTCATAATTATTATTTGTGGTATTCCTTTGGTGATTTTAAAAAGTTTTGTATATAACATAATATGACATATTAGGTTATATACAAAATTTACCAAAGAAATACGCACAAATAATATTTATGAAGTACTTTTGACAGTTCTGATACTTCTTCACCAAACATGAAAGCCATCTTAATTTTAAATTATAAATAAAACTAACAATATCGCTACTAAACGGGCATTAAAAAAACTAATATATCTTTTAAAGGAATAAAAATAACAAAACAAGACTAACTGGACTGAAAAGATGAAGGGGGGGACTACATTTCCTGAAAGTTTCACATTTTTATTTTTTCCTCAACATAATGATTTCTGAGGGCAAAATTGACTAATTATAAGAATTATCAAGTTTCAATATTTTTTTTTATAAAGAAAATGATAGTCTAAAAACTTAAAATAATAGTTACGTTTTCTATTGTATAAGTACTTGATATCTGAAAAAAAGCAACTTTCTAGATTTAGTAGAATAGGCACAGGAGCCAGACAAAAATCACAAAAATTGGCAAATTATCATGAATCTTTAGTGGTTTAACATTCTTTTATGAGATTAACTAATTGGATAATAACAATTTATATCGAAAACACACTTACTGAAGAGTAAAACAAAATTAAAATAATTTCAATATTTGTCACAGAAAAAAGTTCTGGCCCACTATAGGAGAGTCAGAAATTGACACGATTTCAGATTTCTAAAGGGTGCCGATTAAAAGTAAAGAATCCAAAAATTAAAACGGCAACGGATTTTCATATTTGATACCTTAATTTTTTTTTATCAAAATAAAAAATCAAGCAGAGCACCCCATTTGGTGTTTTTATTTGGAATGACTCATAATAAAAATATATCGCAAATTAGTTTCTTCTCAAGTAAGACTGAGACTAAGTTTATATGAACTTTTTTCTTTTTAATCAAGGATTGAGTGAGTATCTGCCATCAAATAAAAAACACCTTGTGTATTGTGTATTATTATTTTATGTTGTAAACATATTGTTTAAAACAAATATTCTTGAGAAACTGCTATATTTTTGCATTGTGCAAACAAATAAAAACAAGAATTTAATTTTTATTTTATTTTTACGAACTTTTTTTCGAAAATCAATTCTCGTCTTGTGCTAACATGATAAATTTATATTTGTCGTAGAAATTTAAATCAGATTGGAAATTCAAATTTTTCTGTCACGTATTCAATATTTTCATAATATGATGGACCATCTGTTCAAAACCCTATAATTCAGTGTGCATATGCTCGGCGGTGCTATTTGCAAGTTAAGTAATTCAATATTCATTCAAATTCGCATGAACTTGATAACACAATACCAATTTATTGCATTGAATTTGAGCGTCACATGAATTTTCATTTGTTCAATTAACTTTTGCACTTCATAATTTTTAGACTTAAAAAAGTTAATTGCTTTGGTCGTAAAAATGAATCCTATTAAAATTGATTTTGATGATCTAATAAAAATATACATTTTTCGAAAAATATTTAATTTTGATTTTTTAAGGACATACCAAATTGTATAGCGGCACTACATATATGTTTATTGAGCTGGAAATGTATTTTTTAAACATAATAAGTACCTACCTAGTTTATTAAAAAAATGATTTTATTCATTGGAGTTTTTTTTATATATTAATTTTTGTGTTACTTTTTTGCTTGGACAAATTTCAAGAAAATATTTTAAATATAGCTAGATTTTTATAAACAACAAATTACATATATTTAAGTAAGTAATTTAAACATAACCTTAACGAAAGTCTTGATAGATAGATAATTTTTAAATGCACAAATATGCTGTATTAAACCAATAATATTGGTTTCTCCAAATTTCCCCTAAAGACAAGATGCACTGAACAGTTAAGACAAGTAAATTCATTCTATTGTAATCGAAGCGACATTTGTTGAAACTATATTACTAGTATTAATATCAAGCGTACGCTGTTATATTCGGGATAAATCCTCCATATAATTCAAAATGGTTACGTCCTATTAAAATTACTATGGTTGCTATAACATTTATCAAACTTGGATACTCAGAATTAAATAGGTTTTTTTAATAAATTGTTTTAAAATGTACAAGATAAATCTGTAATACGTTATAAAATACTAATTTAAAGTTTAATTTAATCATTTTTCTCTTCTTATAAAAAACTAAATATTATTTTAAGCATAAAAAAATTATTTCCAAATAGTTTTTGAGTTATATAATTGTCTTTATTTAAATTTTTTTAGGAATATTTATTTATAAAAACGAATTTAATGCAAAATAATTTGGTAATAATACAAAGTTATGATGATTTCAAGTTTTTGAAACAAAATTCTTTAAAAGTTTATTTATTACAATCGATTTTTAAATGTTTTTTATGTACCTACTCTCTAAAAATTAATTAGTCAAAAATGACTAATTTAATAGTTATTAGTGCTTTCTCACATGTACCATGGTATCCCAAAATTTAACAGCCAATTCTTATGTAAAATTTTCCCCTGAATCCGAAAATACCGTCAAAAGTTAAAAAAGTAAAACAGTTTATGAGATATAGTCAATGTTCCATTTAATATGGAATTGACTATATCTCAAAAACTCCTTCACTCCTCAACATAATTTTTGACGGTATTTTCGGATTCAGGACAATTTTACATAAGAATTGGCAGTTAAATTTTGGGATACCATGGTATTTCATGGTTAACCATGGTACAAGTGAAAAAGCAGCCACTAATAACTATTAAATTAGTAATTTTTCACTAATTCATTTTTAGAGAGTATTAATCCGATGTATGTACGAGGTGTGTTCAGAAAATAACGGTTAAAGTTAATGTACAACTGCTACTACTGCTACTACTGCAAATGCTATAGCAGACTTAAATTTTAAGCAAATGTGTTGAAATTAAAATTTTTAGTTACAGAACTTACTGTATAGTATAGTTAAAACAGTTAAAATCATATTATTATTTATTAAATTTTATTAGAAAATGTAGGTACATTTTTTTCATATCATATAATATTCTATAAACTTAATTTTGCGTTGAAAGCACTAAGAATTGAAAAACTTTGCGACAAAGTGGCAAATAATGCAATTTAGGAAAAGTTTTAAGCACTTAGGAGGGACCTTTTGCAATCGGAAATATCGGACTAATTCGCAAATTGTAAGTTACAGCTGCGGATTTCATTGCTCGCATTATTCCATATTAACCGCGACCGTAAAAAGGTTCAATTCTTCCTTATTGCCCCAAATATTTTTCATTCTTGTTTCAATATGAATTTACATTATGTTTGTTACATAAATAAAATATTTAGTTAGTCTAGAATAGGGTTTTTGGAAAGCCACCAGGTTTAGCAATAACATAACATAAGTGGTTCTGCACTAATGCAAGAATTTTAAGAAATCATACATTTTGAATATTAGAGCTTCACGGAAGATAGCTTCACGGAGGTTAGGATTTCGTATGTTTTTTTTAAACATCCCTTTGTATATTTGAAATAAGTTATTGTTTGACACTTAAATATTTTTAAAAATACAATTGTACATACATAAAATATTTATAAAAAAATCTACTTACTGAGATATTACACTTCACGGTGGATAGATTTTTAAATAGCAAATTAATGAACTTAAACTTTTGAATCATAAAACAGGAACACTCTCATCTGCTTATAAATTCTAACTGACCTTCAGGAATCACATGCATGCATCTATAATGTCGTAAACAGAGGTTTTGCTTATTTAAAATGATTAAAGCGCCATCCTTCGCATAAAATTTAAAGCAAAAACAGATTCACGGAGGATAGAATCAATTTTTGTAACACCTACATAAATTTTTATAAAAATTATTTCTTTTAATTTTTAATAATATTTTATATTTGATTCGATTGCTTTGGATGTGTAAACTGATATTTTTAGTATGCTTGTAGATATTTGAAAACATCTAGATTAATCTAGAAAGAGTAACAGTCACAGAGGATAGATTTTAGACGTTTAAAACATTGTAAAAAATAATTAATTGCGGTTAAACATCTGGAACCTGAGCTGTAATATCTACTTAATTATGAAAAATCAAAACACAATAAAAGTGTAGGTGAAACTCATTTAGTTTTATTAAATATCACGGGGGACATTTCGTGAGATTCACCCAATCATATAAAATTAAATATTTTTTGTTGTTATTTACTTTATTGCAAATTGTTTTTACAATTTTACATAAATAAACTAGTTTAGTGGCTTAATTTTAGCTTTTGGCCTAAGATGACATTTTTGGCAAAAGCCAAGGCTTTGGTCCTACTCTACAAATTGTATTTATTTTACCTACAATAAATATTCTCGATATATCATATTGGCCCATTCTTTATTTTGTTTTCCCTGCTTGTTATTTGGGGGAGAAGATTGTTGGACAAAAATAGGATTTAGGTTATGCTTATAAGTTTAAGCCCATTACAAGCATAATAAACATGTGTGCAATATTAACTATTGTAACAGTATTTAATTTAATTACGGTAGCTTTTACTCACAATTTTTGATTGTAACGGACGTTACAAAAATTCCCGAGTAGCGTGGAATGGCTGTAATATCTACACCTATATATGGGTGCAACCCCAGATTTTTTAGGTCACGAGCCGCCACTGGCCCATTGGCTGGCGAGTCGCCAGCGAGTGGCGACGCCCTTGTCAAAGCTTTCAGACTATACATATGAAATACAGCGTTTATATCAATAAATTAAAAAAAAAGTGAATTCGTTTCTGTTTTATTTAAAAAATTGGGGATTTTTAATTTTAAGATTTATATTTTATTATATTTTTTAATTGAAAAACTTAATTAATAAAAAAACAGACAAATTTATTAAAATAAAACCAAAATTTACTTTTTATTTTAAAATCGTTCTTGATAAATATGTATACATTTTAACAGTAATTATATTAATGGGTGAATCTAACGATGGTGTTACCCCGTGATATTTAATAAAACTAAATGAGTTTCACCTACACTTTTATTGTGTTTTCATCTTTCGGAATTAAGTAGATATTACAGCTCAGGTTACAGATTTTTAACCGCAATTAATTGTTACTCTTTCTAGGTTAACCTATATGTTTTCAAATATCTGAGGTAGTAAAAGCATACTAAAAATATCAGTTCACTAAGTAAATTAAACACATCCAAGGCAATCGAATCAAATATAAAATATTATTAAAAATTAAAACAAATAATTTTTATAACCAATTATGTAGGTGTTACAAAAATTGATTCTATCCTCCGTGAATATGTTTTTGCTTTAAATTTTATGCAACGGATGGCGCTTTAATCATTTTAAATCAAAAACCTCTGTTTACGACATTATAGATGCATGTGATTCCTGCAGGTCAGTTATAATTTATATGCAGTGTTGCTGTTTTATAATTCAAAAGTTTAAGTTCATAATTTGCTATTTAAAAACCTATCCACCGTGAAGTGTAATATCTCAGTAAGTAGTTTTTCTTTATAAATATTTTATGTATGTTCAATTGTATTTTATTGAAAATATTAAGGTGTCAAAAGATACAATAACTTATTTCAAATACAAAGGGATGTTTAAAAAAACATACGAAATCCTAGTCTTCGCGAAATTCTATTATTCAAAATGTATGATTTCTTAAAATTCTTGCATTAGTGCAGAACCACTTATGTTATGTTATTACTAGACCTGGTGGCTTCCCAAAAACCCCATTCTAGATTAACAGTGAAACAACCAAAAATAAAAAATAATTATTTTAACTTGGGGGAAATCTCAATATATTCAATAATATTATTATTTATTATATGCGTTATAATATTTTTGACCTCATATTTTTTAATTTCATAGAACCCCCCTCACATACAGTGTGGCCCATTTGTTTGCGACTCACCCCTTTATTTATTGTGTGATTTAATCGGATTAGTTTTAAAGTGTACATCTTGATAAACATTGATAACTTGACAGAATAATTTTTTTTAGTTATTATTAATCGCTAATATGAATTCTTATAAATTAACTCTTAAAAACTGATATAACCCTTGTATTTTGTAAAAATATGGCGCAGTTTATCAAGATGTACACTTTAAAACAAATCCGGTTAAAATCGCACAATAAATAAAGATTTTACAGGGGCGAGTCGCAAACAAATGGATCACACTGTATAACAAAAAACGGAAATTAATTTTTGATTGCTTTAAATCGATTTTCCATTCGTTTTTCTCACTTAATAGTGTAAAACGGGCATCGAAGCGCGAAAACAAATAAATATCTGTTCAAAGAGTGTAAATAAAATGTGCTGTACGATCAGATTTGTGGTAAAAAAAGGATAAAAATAAACTTTGAAATGTTGTTGTCTTTGAACAAAACTTCGATGCCAAGGGGTTGGCAACATGTGTTTTTAATATAAGATACAAATACCAACATATGCGTGGCAGAAGCAGAGAAGGATCCAAGAAAATCTGAAAAGAATTTTTTTAACAATATATATCTATTTTGATTATTCTTTTATCAATTTATTAATTGAAATTTAAAAAAATAAAATATATATTTGTTTTACGTTTCAATTAAATTTTGTATAAATGGGCAAATAAATATCTTTAAAAAAAATAATGAACCACCATATAATCGTAATAATAATGATTATTTCCCTCATTATAATATGAACCAATCAAAAGCCTTGAATTTTCGAATAAATTTCGTTTATGCACGATGACATTATAATATGACAATTATAACAAAAATTCTTTGACGTAAACGTCTTTTTATAGCCCGCGGGCGTTATTATGACCCAGCGGGCTATAATGAAACGTCAAAAATTAAAAACAACAATGTTACACCATTTGATATATTCGAAGTAAGTTTTTTCGTATAAAGATTTCGATTTTTCCGGCAGCAGGCCGCAATTTTTTGCCTTTTCAGCTGCTTCCTCAATTTCATTCATCTTTAAACTTTAAAACTGACTGATGTCAGTTGACATTATAATATGACAATAATAACAAAAATTCTTTGACGTAAACGTCTTTAAAAACAATAATATATTAAAAATAATAATATATTAATCGTGCATAAAGTTTTGTATGCATTGCTGGCATAACTGGTTTTTATGGTCCTACGTCGCTTTTCTAGCCCTCGCGCTAACGCGCTCGGGCTCGAAATAGCGCCTCGGACCATAAAAACCTTATTATGCCCTTAATACATAAATAACTATTAAATAAGCGAATAAATCATTAGAACTATTTAACAGCGATTAAATTTTAGCCTCCATATTGGATTTTTGCTTACGATTTTATGGTGTTATTTACAAGTTTTAACAAACATTTTTTAAAAAACAATAAAAAATAAGTTATCTAGTTTACGAAATATCAATTATTACTTATTACATACCTTAAATTAATGGAATTTTCTTTAAAAAAATATTTAAACTTTGACACATACGTCAGATTTTATGAATGGTCAAATAGTTTCCTTTTATTCGAGAAATAATCTAGACGTATATCACTTAACCTATAAATTTAATCTGTCAAACTATGCTCAGTAAGCTTTTTATTTGATTTTTCTTTTTGGAAAATTGTTTCATGCAAAATAATTAAAAATAAAACCCCTCGACCGCTACGCGGTCTCGTGATTTTATTAAGTTATTTTGCATTCAACATTTTCCAAGAAAAACCAAACAAAAAACTACTGAGCCTAGTTTAACCGATTAAATTCATAGTTCTCGTGATATAATATATGATAAATACTACCATGGAGAAAATTAAAATCTCGTTGTTTCAGTGGAGAGTTACCGTGGAGAAAGAGATTAATTTTCTCCACAGTTTAAGACTGAACCACTTTGTCAATTTAAAAACGTATAGGAAATGTACGAATTCTTTAATATGATTAGAAAATGTATTTTTACAAATTCTTAGGTAGTATAGTTTTTCTTTAGATTTACTTTAAAAGTCTAAAACCTATTCCCCGTGACTGTTACTCTTTCTAGGTTAACCTATATTTTTTCAAATATCTGAGGTAGTAAAACCATACTATAGTATAGTGATATTTTTATAAAAATATCACTTCATCAAGTAAATTAAACACATTAAAAGCAATCGAATCAAATATAAAAAAATTATTAAAAAATAAAAGAAAAATTTTTATAACCATTTATGTAGGTGTTACAAAAATTGATTCTATCCTCCGTAAATCTGTTTTTGCTTTAAATGTTATGCAACAGATGGCGCTTTAATCATGCAGATTAAAGTGTTGCTGTTTATAATTCAAAAGTTTAACTTCATTAATTTGCTATTTAAAAACCTATCCACCGTGAAGTGCAATATCTTAGTAAGTAGATTTTTTTTATAAATATTTTATGTATGGTCCACATCTCAAAGTCGCACCACGTGACCACGAAGTCTCTTGAAAATTTGGCATTTAAGGCTTTTCAGGTTATGTATCTGTCAAAGAATAGTCAATGAAAGAAATAATATTTATAGTGTTACCGCTTATGTTTAAGCGTTAAAAGTTAATAAATCTTTATAGAATCACAATAACAATGGTTGGTTTAAGAATTTAGGATTATAAATACTGCATTTAATGAAATTCCAAAGTGTAAGGTGCAATATAAGTGATATTTTTGTGCATTGGGTCTACATTTCTCCATAAAATAGTTTTAACTAAACAGCATTTATTTAAAAAAATCTAACTTCTCTATTATGAAATAAGAATATCCGTATCCGTTAATGTATTAGAACAAAAAATATTATCTAATTTTGTATTTTAAAGTTAGAAAAATCTATTTTGACCTAATTAAATAAGTGGATTATTTGAAAGAGTGTGTTAATATGGTCATAAATAAATATAGGTATACTAAATAATTGTTAAATATAGTTCAAATTAAATTGAAGCTTTTATACTTCTAACGACAAAACTTGTGCATACCTCTCGGCATACTTACTTTAGGTTAGATTATAAAAAAAAAACAATTTTTAGAGAAACTTGCAATTTGAAAATATTTAATACATTAATAATAATAATTACATGTGATTTATTAAAATTTTTAATGATTTTTTAATGTAGATCAAATTCAGTCGAAGCTTTTTAACTATTTGTATTGACAAAACTTTATGTAGGTACAGTGTACACTAGGGTGATTCATTTCTGCAAAGTTTTTGTTTTCTTCGGTGCTCAAGCAAAATATTAATCTGCATATAGAAAAAAAAATTCTCAACAAGATTGAGCTCTTAATATAAATTTTAAGTACTTACTATTTAAATTTAAAATTTTACCGTTTAAAATGCATGTAAAAAATATATTTTTTTTTCAAATTTCTAATGCTTACCCACCTTTGACAATATTGCAAATCGGTTTAATACACCTTATGGGGAATTTCACGCTCTTTAAAATTGCTCTTGAGTTTTTTTTGTAACTCTCATTGGTTCACCAGTAGGAATCGTCAAAGGACAGTTTTTGAAAAAAATCGTTTTTTTTTAATTTTTTTCTAACAAACCGCAAAAAGTAGGGAGAAAAAAGGGCTGAATCATAAAAAAAAGTTAACCAACCAATATTTAATGACCTTAAAATTACAAAATTAGATAATATTTTCCTACAGATATTCTTATTCCATAATAGAGAAGCTAGAGTTTTTTAAATAAATGCTGTTTAGTTAAAATTATTTTATGGAGAAAACCAGATATTTGGACTAAATGCACAAAAATATTACTTATTTGGCACCATACACTTTAGAATTTTATTAAATGCAGTATTTATATTCTTAAACCATCCATTGTTATTGTGATGTTATAAAGATTTATACATTTTTAAAGCCTAAACATTATATTATTTCTTTCGTTGACTATACTTTTACAGATACATAACTTGAAAAGCCATAAATTCGATTCGATTGGTTTCGATGTGTTTAATTTACTTAGTAAACTGATATTTTAGTATGCTTTTACTACCTCAGATATTTGAAAACATTTCGTTAGATTCACCCATATACATATTAAAAACAAAAATATATCAATTAAAAGTTTGAATTAATATATTTTTAGTTCGAAAAATCACATTAAAAAATTAAAAACTAAAACCAATTAATAAATATTAAAGGGGCTTTTATTATTTTCTTTTATGGCAAAGAAGACTTCCTCATTCAGGATCTGGCTAGTGACGTAGTTGATCGATCTCGGGATGGCTGAGGTAACGGGGTCACCTCAGTCCTCCCACCCCCGACCCCCAACCAATCTCCGATTCTACTTCACCCCCTTCTTCACCGTTTCGACTCCTTTAGTTTATTCTTTAGCCTACGCCACAATAACTTGTATAAGAACCCATCCTCCACCTCATATCCTTTTTATGCTACTTTTTATTTTTCAATTACAGATATCCTTAGAACCAAGTAATGTCACGTCTACTTTTCCTAGTTTAGAGCTTTCCGTGTTTCCGACAAATAATGATCACTTTTATTTATTACCGATGACTTTAAAGAAATACAATTATAATTGGATTTTCAATTTTTTTTTTTTAAATATTTCTTAGAAGATTTTTCAACTGTTTATTTTGTTAGCTCCGTCCAACATTAACATTTTATGTTAATCCAGGTCCACATAACTTTATGTTAAGTTTACAACCAACTGTAATCTGTTAACTAATTGAATAAGTAATTTGTAACAAACTTTTTGTAGATTTAATAACAAAATCCTGTGTCAATATTTTAACCATAATTCTTGTAATTTTGAATTTTTACAAACCTTTTTGTAGACCCAGTAGCACAAGTATTTTTTGTAACTCTCGGAAGTTAAATGAAAATATTTTTGATAATAAATGTTGCTTTTTTAGTCAATTTCCTAAACAAAAAAAATAACACATACCTACATAAATTAACTCAAAAAAACACACACACAATTAAATAACATAATTCTGAAATCATCAAATTATAAAGATATTTGGTACAATATAATTTATCAAAACTACTACAAAACTTACTAATGTAATTATTTCGTTTACGCTTTTCTTTAATTTCGTTCGTGTTCCTTACCAGCATCGATAAACAGCTGTTTCCCTTTATTGGAACATCAGTTCCGAGTTGCTATATGGTGTGGAACACAAAAGAAATTATGATTTCTCTTCCTTATAAAGGTTTTGAAATCATTCACCGCGGTGAGGCGAAAGTGGTGCCATCTACCGTCTTAAACATATAACATAAAGAACATGTCAAAAGACGGTAGATGGCACCACTTACTTTCGTCTCACCGCAGTGAATGATTCCAAAACCTATATAAGGACTAGGAATCATAATTTCGTTTGTGTTCCGAACCATACAGTTAGTTAAACTTATTAATGCGTATTCTAAATGGGAAATGTTTTAATTGACTGCCTGAAATCACGAACTTTTTTAACGAAATAATTTGTTAAGCATTAACAAAATATTCTGTAACCTTTAAAATTAACAAAATGCTTACAAAATGCATAGTACCTTTACAAAACTTTCAGAAAAATATTTTTCTTTGTTAAAATAATTACAAACCCTTGTTTTCTACAAAAAAATATGTTACAATTTTACAAAATAAAATTAACAAACTACAAACTCATGTTAACAAATCTGATTTTTATAACAGTGTAATAAAGTTCGATAAATTATAATATATAATTTTATAAAGTGAAAATATCACATGCATGATCATATGTGATATTATGTATTATCGCTAGCTGATGAATTTTTTTTAAGAATTTGTTTTCATTTTTATATCATTGACCGCTTTGTTGTAATATGCGATTAAAGTTTAAATTAACTTATAAACAGTGGCGGCCCGTCAGGGGAGGCAGGTGAGGCAGTGCCTCTTCATAAAGAATTAAAAAATTAAGTATAATTTAAATATTTTACTTTCTATAATATAATATAAATTTTTAATATTTGGATTACATGAATTGTGAAATAGTCAATAAAACTGATTGATTTTATACGTAAAATACCCAGCAACATTTAAATTATTTGAATTTGACCGCAATTTAAACTAATATTTATAGCTAGATGATTGGCTCAGAAGAAGAACTAATTTAGACTCACGATTGGCGTGAACCTTGTTGTCTTGTTCTATTACAATGCGATATCATAGTTGTCTCCTTCTCTCGTATTAGCATACGCGAGGCAGGCACGCCTACATCCAAGGATATAAGCAGGTGTTGTGGCAACACTGTTGCGGAATTTTAGATAAATTATACTTCACACGTTTTTCAAAATTCAATAATAAATGGTGTTATTTTTCTTTAAATCGATTTAATCGAAATTATATTTCAATTCTAAAATAAACATATTTTAACACTATCGTCATCTTGTAGCCATCACAGTAACCAATAAAATAAATACAGATTCCTTATTTAGGTTTGTTTTGGTTATACAATTCTAAAATTCTTCGCCTTTAATGAGGGCGAAACCCTGCCTCTGCCTCACCAAAATGAAATGTCACGGGCCGCCACTGCTTATAAAGGTATGCTTTTGGTTTCTTTATTAAAAATGTATGTTAAGATGCCATAAAGTGAAAATTTTGATGTATCCTTTTTAATACACCGCTAAATTTCCGACAAAACTGTCACTGTCATTCTCCATAGCCTATGGATGGACCATAGCAACCTTAGTTCTTCATACAGAAAAATATTGGAAATTGCAATGTTTTTTAAAAAATCCATATTTTTCACAAAAATAAATATATCGAGGTGAACCAAAAACAAAACTGTTAAGAATAGACGTGACTTGATAAATAAAACTTAATTTAAAACAATATATGGTTTTGCCACCCTACAGAGTGTCTTAAACTTATGGTAAAAAACATATTTTTGTTTAAACCTGTATATTATAAACGTCCGTATATTTTTTAGAAATTTTTAAAATGTAAGCGATTCTCCATTAATGTATCTACAATATTCTTTAATATTTGTTTAAATCTGAAATCAAATAAAATGTTATTTGCGATTGAAATTCATCGAAAATTTGTGTGGATCGATTATTTTGCCTGTGAGTGTATAAATTTATACACTCACAGGCAAAATACAAAAATTATGGTATTATTATAAAATGTAAAATAAACGTTTTTAAATAACAAAAACTGTGACCATCTTTAATAAAATATCCTATTATATAATTTTAATTATAAGAAAAGAATTGGAATAATTTTCATCAAATAAATAAATGTATACAGCATACTGTTTTAAAAATATTCTTTTAATAATTTTAAAAATAATATGCTATCTAAGTTTGCAAAATATTTTAATTTCTTAAAGATTATAATACAAATTAAAAATTAACTATATTAGGATATATTTTATATTAGATCCTATCAAAAGAACTCTGAAGAAGCTACAGTGTGGCGAAACAATTATTAATTACGTAAAAATTTCAAATTATATTTTATTTATCATATTACCAAAATAATATTAATTTATTTTATTATTATTATTAATTTAGGTTATAAAAAATAATAATATTAATATTATTATACTACATTAGTATTATAAGCGCGTAAATAAAATTTATTATAAGGAAAAGGTTTCCAGGTCAAATAAAGAAAACTTGGTAAAATTCCACACAGAGGGCGCTAACGGTTACGATTTCCACTCTATGGAAGCATCCTGTTTTTCAGATATGCTAGGAGAGAGTCCTGGATTTTATAAAAACTGAAAAACTGTAGTTCTGGTATTCGCCGCTAGATGTTGTCACGGTAGCAAATTTCGTTTATACTTTTATCTGCATTAATTTAGAGATATAATTAAAATTGTGCACGTTTTAATAAAATAGATTAAAATGTTTCACATTAAATTTGAATTTGCCAATATTCTTTATGCCGATGCAAATTGAAGAATTGTTTCCGCGAAATTTCAATATCGAAACGGGAATGAATAATACCAGAAGCCGTAGTTACCGTTACAGATTTGATTTTTATGAGCGACGCAGGTGTTGTTACTTTGTTTCGATCGTAAAGTTTTGCATTTCGTGATACATTTGCCTGAAGATATTGCACTGCGTTTTTGGCTTGCGTATTTCTTGGACTTCCTTCGCAACCTAAATAAAAATACCCAATATTTTGCTCAATTAGCCTTTGTTTTCGAGATATTATAAAAAATCGTTATTTTCCATTTTTAAACATTCAAATTCCTTCATATGTTTTTTAAGCTATGAATCCTAATTTAACAAAAAATATTTTTAAAGAAATAAAATCGCTTTTTTATTAAAAATTCGACAATTTTCAAAGTTCAAAGTGCTGATTTGCGAACAATTTTTGTTTTTTCTGTAGCTTCATTTATATGCTTTATTGTGTTAAACTTTTAACGAAATCAAATAAAAATTGCCAAAATGGCACCCAAAAAACTAAAAAAATATTTAAATGTGCAGTATTATATAAACTATATGGGTGATTCTACAAAAGTTGAACAACTTGATGTCATCAGTCAATAGAGTAGGTATTTTAATATTTTTTGTAAATATTTTCAATTTATCTTAAATTTTTTAATTTCACTACAAACTATAAAACAATAAATAATGTATTTTTCATATTTTATCATAGATTCGAATAATAGCAATTTTAAAAAAAATTATAATCTTTGTACTCACTTTTACCCGTCAGTTCTGTGTCCAATGTTAAAATTCAAAATTCCTGCGAAATATTTAAGTTTAAACGTCAAGTCCTCGTTTTAACTCAAGTGTTGGTAAAAAATTACCTACAGAGCCCGCCCTTTGCACGACAGTCATCTTGAAAACAATGCAAGCGGCGAAGTTGTGGTGAATGCACGTATAGTTCCAGTCGAAATTTCAGTACTATGGTGAGTAGTTATTTTCTTACGTATATATATTTCAATGTAATTTACATTAACATACACTAATAAAATATATCAGTAAAATACTTCATTTCAAATTACAAACTCATATTAATTTGGTGTGGGTCCCATATCCAATAATTGAGATATCGGTATACCCAAAATTAAGTATTAAGTATTATTAATGTATAATATGCTCAAAGTTGCTATAAATCTTATATTTTCCAATAAATGAAGTATTTAATTAGTACCCTGGTATACTCGTGAAATTTAGAAAACACAGATATTTCAGAAACTGTTTGAAAAAGTGACTAGCCCGGTCTGGAACAGTATATTTATTATATTATCTATGTTCTCATAACAAAATACTGTTTAATTTTCTCCGAAAACTATATAAACAAAATGAGGTCAAAAGTTGCTCAATTTTTGTAGAATCACCCATATATAAAAGCAGATTTCAATTATTCAATCTTGTTCGAATTTGGGAAATTTTAAAACCCGCACGACGTTTCCGGTTCATCTTTCGTAACGTCAATTGGTTTTGGTTTACTCCGTCAGCAAAGAAGTTTACTTAAAAATAAGTCAATATTGCCCCCTTCCAAGACCAAAGATACCATTTTCTCAATCAATCCGTTTACACGTTAAATACTTTAAAAAATGGCGAATGCGCCGGGATTAAAACCTAATTTTAGGTCCCCAATACCTAAAATTCTTTTTCTACGGAATATGTCCGTTCTAATATCACTTTTTAATGTAAAATAAAATATATTCCTTAAAGTATTACATAATGAATCATTTTATAACGGAATAAACACTGGTGGCGACATCTCTGTGTTTATTATCCAACAACTTTTAGACCGATCCAAACTAACTTTCTCCTAATTTAAGCACAAGTCTGTGCTGTTTATACTTAAAGCTTTATCATAAAAATATCAATTTATAATGTAATATATATTATCTTGCTAAATTAACGATTACTGCCTGAAAATATTAATTTAAAATATAAGTTTACGTGAATACTAATTTGAACTGTTTTTGTAAGAAGCACCTCAATTATACTTTTGATTCCGATTTCATTATTTCAGTTTAGTTTAGTAATTTTTTTTTATTTTTAATCATAACATTTGATAAAATAATCTTTTACATAGTGTTCACCTTAGGTTGATAAAACCAAATATTTAGTTAAGTTTTGACCATTATGGTAACAATTTATTTAAATAAAAGGATCATAATATATTTTTTTCGGGCCTTTATTTTTTTTAGAAATATTCAATACAGTAAAATTTTCCAGTAGGTGTACATATATGCATGTCACATATGTTGAATTTATTATTTCAGTATTGACTTCAATAAATTTCCAGAAACTACCGTTTATTGAAATGAATCACGTATTTCAAAAATACTCTTTTGTTCAAAATGTGTTACATTTATATGGAATATAAAATATAGAAAAGCGTTTCGTGAATCATCTTTTGATTAATAATAATGCTTATACTTCATTAATAAAAAAAAGGTTTATTAAAAATAAAAAATGTCAATTTTAATGATAATGGCTTGCAGGGTGATTCTTAACCATTATGCTAAAATATGTTTTTTTCTATGTTTCTTGTAAGTATAAAACCTATCCTCCGTGACACCGTGCATACTAAAAATTTCAGTTCACTAAGTAAATTAAACACATCCAAAGCAATCGAATCCAAAAGAAATAATTTTTATAACCATTTATGTAGGTGTTACAAAAATTGATTCTATCCTCCGTGAATCTGTTTTTTTTGCTTTAAATTTTATGCAACGGATGGCGCTTTAATCATTTTAAATAAGCAAAAACCTCTGTTTACGACATAATAGATGAATTATGAATTATAAAACAGCAACACTCTCATCTGCATATAACTGACCTTCAGGAATCATATGCATTGCATATGATTCCTGAAGGTCAGTTATATGCAGATGAGAGTGTTGCTGTTTTATAATTCAAAAGTTTAAGTTCATTAATTTGCTATTTAAAAACCTATCCACCGTGAAGTGTAATATCTTAGTAAGTAGATTTTTTTATAAATATTTTATGTATGTACAATTGTATTTTAAAAAAATTAAGGTGTCAAAAGATATAATAACTTTTTTCAAATATACAAAGAGATGTTTAAAAAAACATATAAAATCCTAACCTCTATGAAGCTATCTTCCGTGAAGGTCTAATATTCAAAATGTATGATTTGTTAAAATTCTTGCATTAGTGCAGAACCACTTATGTAATGTTATTACTAGACCTGGTGGCTTCCCAAAAACCCCATTCTAGACTAACAGTGAAACTACCAAAAATAAAAAATAATCATTTTCACTTGGGGGACATCTCAATATATTCACTCACATAAAACAAAATAGAAGCCCCATAAATTTGACTAAAAACTTTGAGTATTGTTCATTTTAATATTGGAAAGAAGACTTCTTAGTTCGGTATTGTTTTTTTTAAATATTTTATAAATTAATGTTTTAAGTATTCAATAGCTAAATTAGGGTGTGCCAAAAAATCTCGATATTTCTTTTTTCTTGCTCTCCACCCAAAATATCGTAGAATATGTCTAAACAAATATTCTGTTAAAAGCGGAGCTCATAATTTCAATTTTAAGAGGTCCCTCATCGAATCTGAAGTTTTGCCGCTTAAATAACACAGAAAACTGACTTTTTTACCTTATTTATTCTTGCAACCTAGGAAGAAATTTTTTTTTCATAAAATCCATGACCAAATCTTAAAAAGCATTAAATTTGGACAAAAAAATCTTATTAAGCCGAATTTCTATTTTCATTATTTGATTTTTTACAGAGCTTTAAATTTAAAGTTAATAATACAAAAATGATGAATTTATACGCCTGTAACTTTTAGAATATTGACGATACAAAAAATTCGCCAAAAACTTTTTTGTGCTCCATCAGACAAGCTAAAAAATTGCCATTTGACTTTTTCATCTAACTTCAATAGTTTAGCTGAAAAAGGCAAAAAACGTAAAATTTTAAATTTAAAGCTCTGTAAAAAATCAAATAATGAAAATAGAAATTCGGCTTAATAAGATTTTTTCGTCCAAATTTAATGCTTTGTAAGATTTGGTCATGGATTTTATGAAAAAAAAATTTCTTCCTAGGTTGCAAGAATAAATAAGGTAAAAAAGTCAGTTTTCTGTGTTATTTAAGCGGCAAAACTTCAGATTCGATGAGGGACCTCTTAAAATTGAAATTATGAGCTCCGCTTTTAACAGAATATTTGTTAAGACATATTCTACGATATTTTGGGTGGAGAGCAAGAAAAAAGAAATATCGAGTTTTTTTGGCACACCCTAAGCTAAATATTACATATTCTGTTTTTTATTAACATTACATTACAACCCATATTATATTATTTAATCGCAGAATTAATAACTTTTAAAATATTTAACTAAAAACACAAAATATTAATTTCCAACCCCTTGAACCCTTTAGCAAAATATAAACTTAAAGACAACCCAATAGTCTCAATCCCTGGGTATTAGAAAACAGGTAAGTTTAAGAAAAATATAAGTAAAGTAGTAAATATAAGTAGATTTAGCTTTAACTATTCTAGCTAAAAAGCCATATTGATTTTTAAAGCGACCAGGTTGGCAACACTGGGTTAGATTATAAATTAAGTGTAAAATATCATAAAACCATTTACTTAAATTGATTTTATTATAAAAACTTTGAACATTTTAACTATGGTTTCGCGTAAAAATCGAACAAATTTTGGACATTTGTTTGCAAGTGATGCCAGAATTGAATATATTTTTTTAACCTTGTTTCTACATCTAAATGGTACATTTAAAAAAAAATTCATCCATTAACAGCTGTGGTTTTTAGGCCTTAAGTCAATCTACTGTGTTAAAAATAGATAAATTTCGATATTTTGTAATATCATTTTTATTTAAAAATGTATCGATTTGAAATTAAGTTAAAATGTAGACCTTATTACTGGCAATAAATCCACGTAATATTTTTTTTTAGATTTTAACATACAGGGGGCGCTGGGGACAATTTAATTTAAAATTTTACCATTTTTTAAAGGTTAAAAAGTCGAAGAAGCAACGTTGTTTTAAAATTTTGAGTATATCAAGTTAAAGTACCTACTGATAATTAACTATTTGATATATAAAATTTTACATGCAAATTATGTTTCTACGAGAGACACCATTCTTAAGTTAGGCCTTCAAAGAGCATAATACTAACGTGTTTTACAAATTATATATTCTTGCATCTAGTTTTATAAGATACTGTATTATATATTACATATTAAACATTATATATTTATATATTACATATAATATATTATATATAACATATAATTCTTACATATTTATTTTTAAATCGCCATAGATGGAGCTAAAATAAGTTTTATTTATAAATTTTAAATTTTTTCAAGTTTACTAGTTTTGATCATAGTAGGCATCATAGACTTTTCTCTATGGTAACCTACCATTGTAAGCATGAAAGATAATATGACAGTTCAGTTTATAAGTTGCAAATGACTGATTGCGTTTCAACTTATAAGTGTAGTATAAACTCAAAACATTAATTTATTAAAATGAATAAACTAAATAATAATTTTAAACAGTGTCAGCAAGTTAGAAATTATAACCTACTTTAATTTTATTTTTTGCTCCACAACCAAGCATCAATTTATTTTTTACTCGATAAGCAAGCTTCAATTTTAATTCCAAACTGAGGAAAGTAATATTTACCCAATAAATAAATTAGAATAAAGACTTTATTATGTTGTAATCGGTTATTTAGATATATCTATATTTTTTTTAGTTGTTTTTCGATTTTTTGTAATTAGTTATTTTGCATTTTATTATATTTAATATAATGCTATGCAGGGTGTTTCTTGAGAAACGCAAACGATATGGATTTGAAATTTTAATAGCATATACAATTTGATTTAGACTATACCTAAAGTCAATAGTTTTCAAGATATTAATTTGTTTCGTTAAAATTTTGCAAAATGCACGTTACCTAATCAAAAACAGCATCTAATTTTTTTGTTATTATGTTTGCTGACATGGGGTTGGAATTTTTGGAATATTAAAACATTGTTTCAATTATTTCATTTTTTAAAGGTTTTTCAACAAATACCTTGAGAAAAACCACTTGAAATTAGGCAAACTTTAACCAATATAATGTTTTTATTATAAATGTAAAACCTTGTATGTTTTAACATAATCAAATAGAACATTAAAGAATCTTTCGATTGGTATTATAATAACTGTTTCCTAAAGTTAAAATTTCAGAGATATTTAACAATTTCTAATATTTTCAATACTACTTTGTATCAACAAACCTGTGAAATTCTACATGTGGTTTAATGTGACAGTATCCACGGTTACCAAATCTGTCATTGTTTAAAATTAATTAAAATATTTGATTGAAAAATATAGACTTTAGGTGTAGAATTTTATGTAGAATTAAAAAATGTAAAAATATATGAGGTCTCCTGTTTAAAATAACAATGTTAAAGACATTTCCGGTAAAACAGGAAGTATTATTTTTTTCAAAATAATTTACGAAAAAAGTCTTAAGTGAATAATTTACATACGCTATTAAAATTTTAAATCGATGTCTTTCGCGATTCTCTAGAAACTTCTAACGGACAACGTTCGTAAAACACCCTGTATATTAAACGTCATTTATGTGTTATGCTATACTTAATTATTATTAAAATATACAAGAATATTTGTATAAAAATAACAAAATGACTAAACTAAACATTTATGAATACTGCTACTGCTTATTCAAAACTGATCCTGGCGACAGAAACATAATTTGCATTAAAAAGTGAATATATCAAATAATAGTCAAATATCAATATTTTATAAAAATTAAGTTACTTCTTCGATTATTTACCCTTTAAAATTTGTTAAATCTTAAATTAAATTACACTGTGCGACAAATTTTGACCTTACAATTTGAACTGGGATGAAATGTGGAAAAATCGAATCTATGCAACCCCCAAAACTAATCTTTAAAGGGGTTTTGCTGGTTTAGCTCGAATAATGGAAATATACAGGGTGTTTCTTTTAACTTGAGACAGCTCAATATCTCGAGAAATACGCATTTCATGGAAAAATGTCTTAAATAAAAGGTTAATGTGACCAAAGGGGACATTATTTGGTGCTACCGCTAGCCACCCCCTACCCCTCCTTAAGGGTGAAACTTTGGAAAATCAAATAGAATGACCCGATTTTCACAGAGTTTGGTAGTACATAAAAAAATGAATAACTTTTATTTAAAAGTTTTTTTCAATTTATCAACAGATGGCGCTGTAATTCAAAATTTAAGAAAAAGGGGTTTCCTTGTAAAATGTATTATTTGAAACGTTTGAAAAACAAAAATTAACATTAAATCAACAATAGTCGGCTCTGAAAACAATTTATAACAAATGTTCGAAATGTCGTCCTTCCATTTCAACACATTTTTGAATGCGGGTAATGAATTCTGGCACACAACGCGCCAACATGTCGGGCGGTATCGCATTCCATTTGACTTTCCAAAGTTACCCCCCGTTTCACCCTTAAGGAGGGGTAGGGGGTGGCTAGCGGTAGCACCAAATAATGTCCCCTTTAGTCACATTAACCTTTTATTTAAGACATTTTTCCGTGAAATGCGTATTTCTCGAGATATTGAGCTGTCTTAAGTTAAAAGAAACACCCTGTATATCTCCATTATTCGAGCTAAACTGGTAAAACCCCTTAAAGGATTTGTTTTGGGGGTTGCCTAGATTCGATTTTTTCAGATTTGATCCCAGTTCATTTTTTGTGTTGCACAGTGTTATCACCCCTTGTACGTAAAATCTAAACAAAATTTCATGGAATTAGTGTCATTAGTAAGACCTACATTTTGTCCAAATTTCAAATCGATACGTTTTGAAATAAAAAACTTGTTTAAAAAAAAATGAAATTTCTTCATTTTTAACACAGTGAAGAAAAAATAAAAACAAAGTTTTAAATGGACTAGATTTTTTTTAAAGTACCTACTGCATTTAGATGTAGAAATAAGGTAAAAAAGTTTCAATCGGTTTCTTGAACCCTTGCAAATCGACCGTTTGATCCTTTAGCGTAACCGTAGTTAAAATAAAAATAAAATAAATAAACGATTGGGAACAAACAAAATATAACGAAAAGTCGGCCCACTTTTGGATTAGCGGCATTAATCGCAGAATAAATTAAAGTTAAAAAAATGGCAAATTTTTATATAACTCAAAAATTAAAATTGGATTTTTTTTCCCTAAAAATTATATTCAAAAATAAAAAATAAAATTTTTGAAAAAGCGAAATTTTAAAAATTATTTTTGGTTGGTTTAAAAAACATTTTAAGGCCCACTCCAGAGTTAAAAAAGATAAAAAAAAAAATCAAAAGGGGTCGATTTGGGGTGGAATATGTATTATATACCTATGTATACTTGTATTTATTTTAATGAAACAGTTTGGAAATTATTTTTTTAAATATTTTTAGACTTTTATAAATATTTTTGAAAATGTAATGAAAAAATAAACTGTTTCATTTAGAGAACTATAAAATGGCTAATACCCCGGGATTAATGTTATTATTTAAGAACTTCATTTAATATTTAGTAAATTTTAAATATTATTCAAGTTAAAACTTTTTATATTTATCTAAAAATTATTTAATTATAAAAAAATTATCTTGGCAAAAATAATGTTTTTTCTAATCAACTCTGCAGACCGCAAACTTATAATTAAGTAATTCGCCAATTACGTTGGTCTGGCTTATTTCTTAAAGTAAAAGTTTGCTTTACTAATTAGAGACAAGTAAATTATGCAGCATTTTGCAAACGATTTAATCTTCTAATCCTTGCAAGCGCTACGGGGTCAAACAAGACAGTTCAAAGTGTATCGACGAACCACCCGACAGACAGACTTCTTGCACTCGCTCTCTTCACTTAGTCACCCCATTATCCATTCCAGTCATCCGCCTGTCCTGCTGCTTCTGTTACTGATGCCTACTCCTTGTAATTAACAATTAGCTTTACTTGGCTCCACTTAATGTCGCAAACTTTGGAACGTGAAGACAGGGGCGCGACCAAAATTTTACCTATTCATTTTACTGAAATACATACTATGCTCCACTTCAGGTTATGTATCTGTCAAAGTATAGTCAATGAAAGAAATAATATTTATAGTGTTACCGCTTATGTTTAAGCGTTAAAAGTTAATAAATCTTTATAGTATCACAATAACAATGGTTGGTTTAAGAATTTAGGAATATAAATACTGCATTTAATGAAATTCCAAAGTGTAAGGAGCAATATAAGTGATATTTTTGTGCATTGGGTCTACATTTCTCCATAAAATAGTTTTAACTTAACAGCATTTATTAAAAAAAATCTAACTTCTCTATTATGAAATAAGAATATCTGTATCAAAGGTAGGTTAATATATTAGCACAAAAAATATCATGTAATTTTGCATTTTAAGGTTAGAAAAA
This sequence comes from Brassicogethes aeneus, assembly GCA_921294245.1. NCBI lineage: Eukaryota > Metazoa > Arthropoda > Insecta > Coleoptera > Nitidulidae > Brassicogethes > Brassicogethes aeneus. The sequence continues at coordinate 739,242 of OV121136.1, forward strand.
TCTATTTTGACTAAAATAAATAAGTGAAATATTTGAAAGAGTCATAAATAAATATAGGTATACTAAATAATTGTAGAATATAGTTCAAATTAAATTGAAGCTTTTATACTTCTAACGACAAAACTTGTGCATACCTCTCGGCATACTTACTTTAAGTTAGATTTTAAGAATACCAACAATTTTTAGAGAAACTTGCAATGTGAAAATATTTAATACTCCCATGACATGTGATTTATTAAAATTTTTAAAGTTATAATGATTTTTTGATGTAGATCAAATTCAGTCGAAGCTTTTTAACGATTTGTATTGACAAAACTTTATGTACACTTTAACCCAAATATGCCTACTGTCCTTGTAAAAGGACACATAAATCTAGGAATAATTTTATTTAATTTTGGGCATTTAAACTTTTAATTGATAGATGGCGCTGGTTTGTTTCTCTTTATAGAGACATTGTTTAAGTGTTTTGATATTTCAGTTGAGGTTAAAACATGATAGAGAGTTTATATACAGTGAAAATTTTTAAAAATGGATAGCCCAATTGATCTAAAACTTGTTGGGTAAGTAAATATATATAAAATACCTACAAATACATTTAACTACCGTTGTATTTTATAAAACTGTTACCCAGGTTTGGGTTGGAACTATTTAGTTAAGAAATTATTAGTAATTGGGGGCCCATTTTGATATTTGATCGGGTGTCCTTTTAAAAGGACAGTAGGCTAATACATCATATATTTTTTCAGAGGTCTAACATTTGATGAGTTACTTCATGAGTTGGAGGACGATAGTGCTAATTTTCCTGACGATGTAGAAGTTGCCCTTTTGCCACCCACAAATGCATGCGATCCGGTCACGGATGAAGATTCCGGTGACGAAGATTATGTCAACGTAAATAACTTACCCGGTTCCCAACTACGTGCAGAAGCGGAAATCTTCCATGATTTGGATTCTTTGCAAATATTTTCACCAAGATCTTCACCTACGCCAGTTACGATTCCTGAACCAGCAAACATTAGTGATGAATATAGTTCTGAAGACAATTTGCCGTTGAGTGAAACCAGACCGCGAATAAAAAAACTAAAAGCACCAAGAGCGGACCAATAAAAAGGAGTTATAAATGGGAAAAGCGTGACATTGACCTGCCTAATATAGAAATACCAGTGGTTCATAATGTTTTAAATAATAATTCACCAATTGAACTTTTTGAATTTTTTTGGAGTGAAGAAATAATAAATATGATTTTAGAATTTTCCAATCGGTACGCAAGTCAACATAATAAACCGGCTAATATTACTAAAGAAGAAATCAGATGTTTTTTTGGTATTTTATTGGTCAGTGGATATGTTCACATCCCTCGTCGCAGGATGTTTTGGGAAAATACAGCAGATGCCCATAACAATTTAGTTTCAAATGCCCTTTCTAGAGATCGATTTGAATACATTTTTAGTAATATACATTGCTGTAATAACGCTTCTTTGGATAAATCAGACAGATTTACAAAAGTGCGACCATTGATAAGAAAAATGAATGAATCGTTTCAAAAGTTTGCCCCTTTACAAGAAAACCATAGCGTTGATGAAGCAATGGTACCGGAGCAAAACAATTTATACGTGGCAAACCTATTTGTTATGGGTACAAGTTTTGGACTGGTGCTATTGATTCAGGATATGTTGTATGGATTGAACCATACCAGGGCGCTAAGAGCGAAATAAAGGTCCAATATAGAGAGTTTGGGTTAGGACCATCAGTAATTCTTCAATATGCAGAGATTCTTTTGTCAATTAGAATTTATCCCGATCATATTTTCTGTGACAATTTTTTTACAACAATTCCTCTAACAGATGAACTAAAAAAGATGAACATACGATTAACAGGCACCATAAGAGAAAACCGAACATCAAATTGTAGTTTAATTAGTACAGCCGAGATGAAAAAAAAGAAGCGAGGATACCTAGACTATAAATCCAATAAAAATGGGACAGTAGTTGTAAAGTGGCATGATAATAGTTGTGTTTCCTTGGCATCCAATGGAGTACCTGTACATCCTTTACATTCGGTTAACCGATATTCTGTAAAAGAGCAAAAAAAAATAAAAGTCGATCAGCCCAAAAATATATTTGAATACAACCGTCACATGGGTGGGGTTGATAGGGCTGATCAGAACATAAGCCTTTATAGGGTAGCTTTTAGAGGCAAAAAATGGTACATTCCTATAATATTTCACATGCTTGATTTGTCTGTACAAAATGCCTGGCAACTTCACAGACAACAAAATGGTAAGCTGGACCATTTGACCTTTCGCAGAAGGATTGCGCTGGCAATTTTGGAAGGTCACCAAAGAAAATTTGCAAAAAGATCAAGACCGTCTCTATTAGAAAATGCAGATTCTAGGTATGATCGAATGGACCATTTGATCATACCCCAAGAAAAACAAACTAGATGTAGGCAGTGCCACAAAAAAGTTTCTACCAAATGCGAAAAATGTGATATAGCCCTACATATTGCATGTTTTAAGCCATACCATACTCCACAATAAAAATATTTGTTTTGTGTCACACTATACTAGTTCTAAAGTTTGATTTTTTAATTATTTATAAAAGTTTATATTATGTTCGTATTTAAATAAATTTTTGTATTCATATGCCTACTGTCCTTTTAAAAAAACACCATTTTTTTCATTCTTCCCATGATGTAAATTTTAAAAACCTCGAAAAACATCATAAATACATACCAAATAACTAGTTTATGCAAAAAAAAATTAAATTTTATTTATAAAAAATTTCAGGCATATCTGGGTTAAGCTGGATATAAACTACCACATTTTTAAATACCATATTATACGGTCTTTTAAGTAATCCAAAATACTTATTTATTTTGGTCAAAATAAATTTTTCTAACCTTAAAATTACAAAATTAATTGATATTTTTGTTATAATATATTAACCTACCTTTAATACAGATATTCTTATTCCATAATAGAGAAGCTAGTTTTTTTTAAATAAATGCTGTTTAGTTAAAATTATTTTATAGAGAAAACCAGATATTTGGACCAAATGCACAAAAATATTACTTATTTGGCACCATACACTTTAGAATTTCATTAAATGCAGTATTAATATTCTTAAATTCTTAAACCATCCCTTGTTATTGTAAAGTTATAAAGATTTGTACATTTTTAACGCCTAAACATAATATTATTTCTTTCGTTGACTATAGTCAGTATATATACTTTGACAGATACATAACCTAAAAAGCCTTAAATGCCAAATTTTCAAAAGACTGCGTTCCGTACGTGGTCACGTGGTGGGACTTTGAGGTGTGGAGCATAGTACATCAAATAAGTCACTTTTAAAATTGTTCAGGAGAACTCAAATAAAAAAATTGTATGACTTGATATCATCCAACTGGACATAAAATTATATGGCTTTAAATAAATTTGCAAAAATGCATCCAGAATACTTTACTCCAAACTGTGCATACAACAGATCTAGACCAACTAGATACGGACACTTGATCAGTATACCTACGCACAATACGAAAAATCTACCCACTTTCGAGCTCTCAAGACCTACAATAAATTACCAGCTGCCAGAAAAAACCTCACACTCAAACTTAAAAAAAAAGAGGTAAAATATTTTTTTACTCTGCACCCATTTTTCGGTGCATTAGAATCAAGTATTCTTGCACATGTGCAAGAATACTTGATTCTAATGTGTGATACGAGGTGTGTTCAGAATATATCGGGCATTTTCATTTTTTGACAAATATTTATTTATTCGTCTACATTAATGTTGTCGCCTTCAAAATAGTCCCCATTGGATATTATGCACATGTGCCAGCTCTTGTTCCAATACTCGAAACACTTCTAAAACTCGATCTTTGAGATAGCCTTTAGTTCTTTCAGCGATGCGCTTTTAATGTCATCTATGCTTGCAAAACGACGGCCCTTTAAGGTTCTCTTTATTTTTGAGAATAGGAAAAAGTCAGACAGAGGCATGTCTGGCGAATATGGAGGCTTCATTACAGTATTGTTTTTGGCCAAAAATTTTGTTCAAAATTTAACAATTTTGGAACAAATTTTGCTGCCATGCGTTTCATACCCAAAACATTTGAAAAAATTTCATGGGATGAGCCAATCGATATATCAACATTATCAGCGACTTCTCTGATGGTTTATAACCATTTCTTCCACTTTTTCCATGTTTTTATCGGTTGTTAATGTGCTTGTGCGTTCAGGACGTTCGTCATCTTCAACGTCTTCACGGCCATCTTGGAAACTCTTATACCACTTGTAAACTCTTATTTTACTTATAGCAGACTTACTATAGGCCTTTGTTAACATTTCACAGAATTTATTTCATTTTTTAAGCAAAATTGGATACAAATTCTCTTTGATCCATTTTTTTAACGAACGAAAATCGCCGAACTCATAAAACACGTCTAACCTTAGCGGCTGCCACAGACAAAGTAAACAATTAAAACAGCTAAAGTTTGTATCATACTTCGGGGGCATCTATACCAACATAATAAATAAAATTTTATGACAACCGGACCCTCCGAAGCCGCGAAAATTTCTGAACACACCTCGTATGTCTGTATCACTATCATATGTTTGTATCATTATCATTTGTTTGTATCACTATTATATGTTTGTATCATATTGAATGTAAAAATTATTATTTTGTAATTTATATACTACTATTTTATAATTGACACTATCCAACAAAATGTTTTTTTTTTAGATGGAAATAAACAGTATTATTATTATTATTATTATTATTATTAAATAATAATAATATTATTAACATAAGTGGTTCTGCACTAATGAAAGAATTTTAACAAATCATACATTTTGAATATTAGAGCTTCACGGAAGATAGCTTCACTGAGGTTAGGATTTCGTATGTTTTTTTTTAACATCCCTTTGTATATTTGAAATAAGTTATTGTATCTTTTGACACCTTAATATTTTTATACATACATAAAATATTTATAAAAAAAATCTACTTACTGAGATATTACACTTCACGGTGGATAGGTTTTTAAATAGCAAATTAATGAACTTAAAGTTTGAATTATAAAACAGCAACACTCTCATCTGCATATAAATTCTAACTGACCTTCAGGAATCACATGGATCTATAATGTCGTAAACAGAGGTTTTTGCTTATTTAAAATGAATAAAGCTCCATCCGTTGCATAAAATTAAAAGCAAAAACAGATTCACGGAAGATAGAATGAATTTTAATATTTTATATTTGATTCGATTGCTTTAAATGTGTTTAATTTACTTAGTGAACTGATATTTTTATTATGCTTTTAATACCTGAGATATTTGAAAACATATAGGTTAACCTAGAAAGAGGATAGGTTTTAGACTTTTAAAACATTGTGAAAAATAATTAATTGCGGTTAAAATTCTGGAACCTGAGCTGTAATATCTACTTAATTATGAAAGATCAAAACACAATAAAAGTTTAGGTCAAACTCATTTAGTTTTATTAAATATCAAGGGGTAACACCATCGGGGGACATCTCGTGAAATTCACCCGCATAAACAAATTTGATATTTGGTTGGGTTATTTACTTTTTGCACGTTTATGGTTTAAACTTAAGCAAATAGTTAAATTTGCGTGTTAATAAGGGCACAGAACATGGGCATACGCATGTCGTTGCGTTTACGTCTCCATGTATAAACCCTGCTAGTTTAAATAACAAACTGTTTCGGAGCGGTTATTTAAATAAGGGTCTGCTAATGACTCGTAAATAGTTTTGCGGCGAATAATGCTCTAATTAAATTAACTATGCGACTAGAAAATGCTTTATCCCGTAAATTTGTCAATTATAAATTGTTTCGTTTAACTAATTTACTGGCGTGACCGAAAGTTAAAGTGCTATTGTAATGGGTTTGTTAATATTTAACACCTTCATTATAATTAAAGAGTAATCCAGTTATGTCAAAGCAGAATAAACTTAATTTAAGTATCTGTTTATTTAATGGCAAATTTTGCTTTTAGTTGTGGTTATGAGGTTCCACCTTTTAAGCCTCCGTGGAATTAACAACAACAAATTTTAGTACTAGCATCTATTTTCTTTGCTTTAGAAATGAACTTGCTTGTCACTGTCATATATACATTACGTATTATATTATAAAATTTATACCACGAGGCCGTCAGACCGAGTGGTATAAATTCTCAAGTGACTTAGGAAACATAACACACGAGTGGCATACAATGTTTTTATAACAAGCAGAAGAAATCGTTTTTTTATGAGATAGTAATTAATAAGCTTTGTGATTAAATCAAAGCTACTTGCGTCTCAGTAAACTATAAATGTCAGAATGACTTGACAGTGACTTTTTTACATTTTTGTCAAAGTAGGTTGTTTGTTTGGTTGCCACAGGCATGATACATTGTTAGCAAATGGTTAAATAAATTTAGACACTTGTCAGTTTTCCCTGCAGAAAAGGGAAGCTTTTTTGAAGTAAAAAACGTATAGAAAATAGAGGAAACCGATGAAAATTACGTTCCTGAGGACATCCTTATGGAAGCGGAAGAAGCAGCGATGCAGATTTTGCCAGAAAAGTCCCGAGATGCTTACGAGAAGAAGTTCAAAATATTTGAGTCTTGGATGAATTCACGGAAGATAAAAGGTATCGATAAAAATGTTTTATTGGCTTATTTTTTACATTTGCAAAAAAAATTAGCCCCATCGTCGCTATGGACCAAATACTCGATGCTTTGCTCGACTATTCACCTTTATAAAAAAATCGACATTTCAAAATATGGCAAACTAACGAGCTTTTTGAAAAACAAATCACAGGGATACAAACCAAAGAAGTCCAAGACATTAGAACGACCTGAAATAGAGAAGTTTTTGAACGAAGCTCCCGACGACGAGTACCTGTTGATGAAAGTGGCTTTGATAATGGGGATTAGCGGTGCTTGTACATGCGATGAATTGGTCAATTGAAAATAGAAAATAGGAAATATTTTCACGTAGTTTTGCCAGGCACTAAAACCAAGAAATTGAGAAGTTTCACCATACTTCTAGCCGCTTTTTTATTTTTTACAAAAATGGGAGGTGTACCAGCCAGTGTGTGGGAATAAATACGTTGTCGAATATACCTTCAAGAATTGCAATGTTTTTGAAATTGGAGGAACCAGCGCTCTACACCGGTCACTGCCTGAGACTTTTTTGGTCGATGCAGGGGCCAACATGACTTTGAAACGTTACGGAGGATGAAAGTCCTCGACGGTAGCATAAGGATACCTAGAAGAATCAGTGCATAACAAAATACAAATTGCAGAAAAAATACAAGTTTCTAATGTGTCGGCGTCTTCCAGCACTATCAGCAGCTGTACCGATATGGGAGCGTATGGTTCCAATGAACCAACGAATTTTACAATTACTTCAAATTCGAATAAACCGTTAGCGTTTTCCTTTAATTTCAATATCAATGTTTAGATTATTTACAAGTACAAGTACAATTTAAAATAAAAATATAAATTAATATTTAGAGTATACCTTCATCTTGGGTAAAATTATCAATTAGATTGTTGGCGAGCCCTTATTATTAATGGTGTATAATTTATTATAAAGCCATACAGAAATCGCCCCAAAATTCCGTATCGTAGTCTGTTTATTATTATTGCTTAGGTTGCATTATAATTACCTGACAAAACGTAGTGCCAGTAGTTAATTTCAATAGTTAATGGCTCCTTTCTCTATTAGTATCCTTAGATAACTCGGTCTTCATTAACTTTATCGCAAAATACTAAATTACAAATTTGTAGTCAAATGCGCCTTTGACATTAAAGTTTAAGAACTTTAGTAGGAAAGAGGACTGAAAAGCAAATGCAAAAAGTTATTTGAAAGTAATTTAGACAGTTACACAAGCCAATAATTTTCTTAAAGCAAACTACGAATTGCATTATTTTATGTTAAAAAACCCAAAACTTTAATGTTTGCATCCTAAAATTGTTTTAAAGTCATCTTAAGACGAAAAAATAAAATTCACTATTAGAAAATTTAATTAAAGTCAATATTTATATTAGACAAGATAGTTAAACTAAAACTTTCTAAATTCAATATTACATTATGTAACTTAGTTAATCTTGACCATCAAACAGTTTGGGTTAAAAGTTTTCAGTGTAATCAAACTAATTATAATTAGATGGAATATAGTTACAAGTTAAAACGTAACTGGTACAGTAAATTTCATATACCTAACATGGCTACATATTATATATTTTTATCGGTTTGGCTTTGGACAGATATTATTGTCAAGTTTACCAACATCCTACTAAACAAAAGACTCCAAAAAGTGATTTATCATAATTTGCACTTTAAGTAGTGATAAACGTTGAAGTGTTCTTTATGGGGACAATAAAAGTAAAGCTTATAAAGCTATATAAAATATAAGGTTATCCTTAGTTGATTGGCTACCGCTATTAAATTGTACTATAATAACCCTTTCAAAGTAAAACATTTTCGTTCTCTATATTAGGATTTAAAATAAGATAACTTTAGGTACTTATGTATCATAAAACCGATTAGTAATAAGAAGGTTTACAACGTGTACTTTAGTAGATATCGACCCAGACATAGAAATAGTAAATAGGCTCCATATGCATATGTATATATATTTATATATACAGGGTGAGTTTTAAGTTGACGCGTTCCTTTTTCCTGATAGCAAAATTTTATTTTAAGAATCTTCTAAGAAGATATTAGGATTTAAAATAAGATAACTTTAGGTACTTATGTATCATAAAACCGATTAGTAATAAGAAGGTTACAACGGGTACTTTAGTAGATATCGACCCAGACATAGAAATAGTAAAAAGGCTCCATATGCATATGTATATATATTTATATATACAGGGTGAGTTTTAAGTTGACGCGTTCCTTTTTTCTGATAGCAAAATTTTATTTTAAGAATCTTCTAAGAAGATATGACCCGGAATAATGGAATATTCTTAGAAGCTTCCCTTATTGCTAAGAATGTTCTTAGGAACTTTTAAAACATTCAATAGATACCCTTTTAATGATGCAATTAGATTCTTAAAAGCTTCTTAAAACCTTCTTAAAAAGCATCCCAAGAACATTTTAAGAATGCGTTTTTGGAATGTTCTTAGAAGGTTTCTAATGGAGCTTCTAGAAGGCTTTTGATAATATTCCCAAATATGTCAGATACCCACGTTTTAATATGTTGTATTCTACATTCGTAAAATCCTTCAGGAGACGACAAATACACCTCACTGTCATAATATGACAGTAAAATGTATTTTTCGTCCCCTTAAAAATTTTTCCGACATATTAATATAGGTATTTATTTAAAAATATTTATTTAAAAATATTAAATAAACAATTTGACCTCTAAACCATAAGTTGTATGACATTATTTCATAAAAAGTAAAATTGGAAAATTTTGTGGGATAAGTCAGATTAGATTGAAGTTGAAGATAGTTAGGATTATTATACATAAAAATGTTAATTCAGAAAAAAAATCGGTATACAAATTAATAAATATTTATTTTTAACATAAAATAAAATACCTATAGTAAAAGTATTTTTGTTATCGAATATTGTTTTAATTTGACAAATAACTATAAAAAATATTTTGGATTGTGTTTTTTACTTAGTATTTAATACTAATTAATAATTATGTACTTAAATATAGGTATACCTTTATACGTAGTTTATGGTATATTTTACAATTATATAGGTAACTGAACTAAATATGCTTAACAGGAATATTCCTAAATGAACTTTCTATAGCAATTACTTTCTTAACATTCTAAGCATATGTTTAGAGTAGACTAATTTTCACCATTAAAACTTTGTACCTTCTAAGAACCTGCCTATAGGCCAGTAAGAATATTCTTAGGATCATGCTATATTTCTTTTAAGAATGTTCTTTAGAAGAAATATAGCATGATCCTAAGAATATTCTCACTGGAAGGTAAAAAACATTCTTAGAATAAAGTGTGCTATCAGGGTTAACAGCGCTTAGAAAAATATAATACTTTTGTTAAATCTACCTCCAATTTTGAAAAAAAAGTACCCATTTGGTGCTGTTCTTGTTAAGTTTGGTCCAATACAATGCCATGATTCTTAACGAATTTTGCGACACCACACTTTTTCATGTATATATACTTATATATAAGTATGTGTGTGAGTATATGAGTATATGTGTAATACACATTGTGTATAAGTGTACACAGTATATTTTTTTAATTAATAGTTTTTAAATACATGAAACACAATATATACATTTTGTGTCCGTTATTTAACTTGTTTTTTTTTGTTCGCAGCGCCCCCTAAATTTTTAGTTTATGACCTAAAAGATTTATAAAAAAATAAAAAAAAATATTCATATTAACCCGTGCCACAAAGACGATACATTTTCCATTTAAATAACATAGGGTTTCGGTTTATTTTTTTTCTTCTCCCGAGGAAGTTTATTAACTACAGTAATAAGTAATACATTATAGGAAATTGAACGCTGCACAAAAAAGATCTCTTATGATTTTTCGATAAATTCACTGGTTTAAAAGGTATTTAAGGTTAAAATTGAATTTATTTTTTCAATTTTTTTAAATTGTTAATTTTTGAAAATATGTAATTTTATTGTATTATTGAAAAAGTAAAAATTATTAAAAAGAGATAAGTGAAAACTATTGACAAGAGATTTCGATAAATTAAAAATTTTTTATTACATTAAAAGAATCTGGTACCAGTTTTACTCAAATTTAGAACGATTACTTTTTTTACATAATCTTTTTATTTCTGTGAAATTTTACAAAATTTTATACGATTTTATAAAATATTACTACAATAAAAAATTTCAGCTGTAGCTAATGACGTAGAAATTCTTTTAACAATTATTTTTACGAAAAAATAAAATTTGTCGTTACGCACGCGCACTAAAGTATACAAAAGTGCTCTTTTATTTCCACCCTTACTTCTTAAGAAGTCCCATAAGCCAACTGAATGGCTTGTGCGGGTTAGGGGTAGGAACGGACCGCGGGCTTAAAGTCCCCTCCGAAGGACTGTTACACAATAGGACAACACAAATAAACAGCCATACCCCCGGTGGGATTCGAACCCACGACCTCCGGCTTGTAGTCAGCAGCACTAACCACTAGACCACCGTCGGCGATATGATTAAGTACTTTGACCACAGAAGGCAGAAGTCGCACTTCACAGATTTCGTGTCCCAAAGTTGAAGTTGGTCTAGATAAGAGTTGCATACCAAGTATAGTTTATCTACGACGAACACAAAAAAGAATTTAAAGCCAATTATATTTGTAAAACATTTGACATCTGTCAAATGTCAACGGGATTAACCTCACTTTTCTCTAATATATAATAAAGCTAATTTCACCCCGTGACTAAAATGCCCAAAAGGCACTACTTATTGCCAACTTTAGCCCGTGACTAAAGCGCCATAAAGTCACAGCTCGTCAATGTAGAAGTAGATAAATAGCCAAAATGTAAGCCAAACTACGAATTTTATTTTGTCGTAATTGCTAAAAGAATTTCTACGTCATTAGCTGTAGTGAAGGAAAACTTTTTATTGTACATATAATATTTTATAAAATCGTATAAAATTTTGTAGAATTTCACAGAAATAAAAAGATTAAAACTAGTACCAGATTCATTTAATGTAATAAAAAATTTGAATTTATTGGAATCTCTTGTCAATAATTTTTACTTATCTCTTTTCAATAATTTTTATTTTTTCAATAATACAAAAAAATCATATATTTTTAAAAATAAACAATTTATTTTTATAAAAATAATTATAATTTTGCAGTCAAAGAAAAAATATCGAAAAAATTACTATAAGTTTAACTTTAACCTTAAATAACTTTTAAATCAGTGAAGTGAACAAATAACGCTAGCATAGCATGTAATCCGTATTCCTAAATAACAGTTCCCATAATACCAATAGGTAGTTAGCACTTGGTTTATAATCGTTTACTGTTTTTAAATTAACAACAAAAGTTATCGCTTCTAAATCTATTGATATTTATTTGTTAGAATGTTAGAATGTTATTGCATTAAATACTAATTTGATTCATTTAATAACGTTACTATTGTATGTATACTATGTATACATTTAACGCAATAAATTCCTTGACATTTAGGCAAAATGTTTCCCTATTTTGGTTTAATAATAATAAATTGAGCAAATAACAATTTGGATTGCTTCAATTTTAATGAATTCAATGACAGCGCTGTTCTTGGTACTATGTTAGATTTTTTTTATGTGTAGTTATTAGTGACTGTTTTTTCACTTGTACCATGGTTAACCATGGAATACCAAGGTATCCCAAAATTGTCCCCCGAATCCGAAAATACCGTCAAAAATTATGAAAGTGGAGCAGTTTTCGAGATATAGTCAATTCCATATTAAATGGAAAATTGACTTTATCTCAAAAACTAACTTTTGATACTTTCAGAAAAAATATTTTACCCTGTATACATTAAAATTCTCATAAAAGAAACATAAGATACTCTATGCAAAAATGGCATTCTTGATATTTTAATGGCCCTAGCTTTATTTTTATTTGTTTTAACAAAATTTGATTCTTTCATCTCCCTGACTCGGAGTCAGTGACTCCATACACTGTATAATCATTGAATACTTCTCAGTCAACGGTATATTTAGACAGATATTTGGAAAACATGTAAAATGTACGTAACCATATTTTACATGTGCATTGTTAACAGGTGTTATTTACAAAATCTAATCTATTCGACAAAAACGGGGTTTAAATTAGTTTACATGGAAACCATGTAAGCCAAAATCAATTTAGCATGAGAAAATTGGAATAACTAGATTTTGTCCCTGGACGTGTTCTAAAACTTTATTCGATATTGACCAATCGGAAAGTGACTTGCTTTTGTTTAACATTGACATCACTGCAGCGCATATAATGTACATCCTGACAAACGCAATTAAACTTTCTGTATTGCTTGTTAGCAAACCCTAAACGGCTTAAACTATTAAGGTACAGGTTTTTATCCAAAACTCAGATGCTTTCCATTTTTAGTTAAATCTTAGTTACTAGCGTACTTTATATCACAAACAAATATCTAGTTTTTGGGAATACTACACGGAGAGAAAAGTATAATTCTGATTACCATAATTATAATACCCTTTACTATAATTTATATTGTTATTTGGGACAACAATCTTGTATATTGCCAGATACTATGCATATTTAGTAATTTTTAAATATCCATGTATGTTAAACCTTAGGGTAAAATATTATTATTCTCAACCAATTTTGTTTTTAATTCTTATTATAATTAGATTTTTCCATTACTAATAAGTATAGTAAATTTAAAATATTATGTTGCCATTTTAAATATAAAATATTATAAAATCGAATAATTTTTATATGTTATCAATTAAAAATTGTAACATATTTATTGTACTTTTTAATATACAAAAATGTTATGAGCAAGAATTGAACTTACACCTCGCCAAAGTTTTTTGTTTTGAGTGCGTTCCACCAACTTCAAATACCGACAGACAGGTGTTTTGACCTATATTGGGTATCATCAGTGTCGACACGACTAGCAAGTAGTGGAACACACCCAAAACAAAGAAATACCTGAGCTTATATAACATGGTTGGTAAGCCAACAGAGGCGAGATGTAAGAACATCACGTGATCCACACCGTCTAACGACGCGTCGCGACGTGGCCTTTGCCGCAATCGGTACATACTATGCAACCAAGTAGGTTCAATTCTTTCTTATAAGTATTACCAGTAATGGGTCAAGTAATATACGAGTATTGTATGCAACCCATTCTACATTTTAAGATGTGTCTACTGCTCCTCAGCAGCAACTAAATAATATTAAAAAAAGCACTGTCGCGGTAATTTCGGTAGCCAATGAAATCGTCATGTCATTCGGATTTTTTTGGGTAAATAAGAATCTCTAAAGGCATCTTTTGCACACCCAGGCATATTGGTTTTTGAAAATGACCTGTTTCAGAGAAACCTAAGCCATTGATATTGCATAAATTAATTATCTGTTTATACTTTAAATGACGTTTAAAACTTTTAAATATAATGACGCTAATACATCATGCAAAAATCAAATCCCGGGATTTGGAAACGCCGTCCATCGTTTAGTATTTTGTAAACTCTTTCATTATTATGACAGGTTATTAATTAACGATCCGATTACGGGAGTTGGGCTCGAAATATTTAAATTAAGCTAAATTAGATTTCTACGTGTAAGGAATGATGTATAGGTGTCCATTAATTTTCTATTTAAAATCGATGCTTGACCATGTAGTCGCACTACACATGCCACCACTCCATCACGCATGATGCATGGCCCACGGCTTGATTAAGAATAACGATCTCGAATAGGAAATATTTATTCAAAACACCCGGAAAAATTTATCAAAATGTTATTTTTACAAGTGATTTAGTACCTACTTAATCCGTTTAACTCGTTCGTATAGCGTGTTACTGATATATTTTTCTCTCCAAAGTTAATAAATAATATTGTAAAATTAAAATCTATTATTTTCTGTATGTAAATTCGCCACTAGGAAAAGTAGTATTCTTTATCCAACACATGACAATTATGACTGTAATTATTAAAGTAATTATAGAAAAAACTCACTAGTGACTTATGGATTATAACTTACTTTAATATTTAAAGAAGTATTCCATTTATTTATTACTATTACAAGCAAAATTCACATTGATATTGAAATTAAAGGAAAACGCTAACGGACGCCGCATTAGAACATTGTATTTTTTCTGCAATTTGTATTTTGTTATGCACCGATTCTTCTAGGTATCCTTCAGCTACCGTCGAGGACTTCCATCCTCCGTGATGCTTCAAAGTAGTCATTTTAGCCCCTGCATTGGCCAAAAGAGTCGCCGAAGACCTTCTCAGGCAGTGACCGGTGTAGAACGCTGGTTCCTCCAATTTCAAAAACATTACAATTCTTAAAGGTATCTTCGACAACGTATTTATTCCCACACACTAGCTGGTAGACCTCCCATTTTTGTAAAAAAACAAAAAAGCGACTAGAGCTAGTATTCTTTGGCCTCAAAGACATGTATTTTTTACACAAATTGATCGGGTTGACTGGAAATCCTTCTTCAAGTAACGTGAAACTTCTTAATTTCTTGTTTTAGTGTCTGGCAAAACTACGTGAAAATATTTCCCTTTGTCTTAAATATTTTCTATTTTCAAATTGACCAATTCATCGCTAAGCCCCATTATTAAAGCCACTTTCATCAACAGGTACTCGTCGTCGGGAGCCTTGTTCAAAAATTTCTCTATTTCAGGTCGTTCTAATGTCTTGGACTTTTCTGGTTTGTATCCCTGTGATTTGCTTTTCAAAAAGCTCGTTAGTTTGCCATATTTTGAAATGTCGATTTTTTTACAAATGTAAAAATAAGCCAATAGAACATTTTCATCGATACCTTTTATCTTCCGTAAATTCATCCAAATCTCAAACATTTTGAACTCCTTGTCCTAAGCATCTCTGGACTTTTCTGGACAAATCTGCATCGCTGCTTCTTCCGCTTCCGTAAGGATATCCTCAGGAACGTAATTTTAATCGGTTTCCTCCATTTTCTATACGTTTTTTCTTCAAAAAAGCTTCCCTTTTCTGCAGGGAAAACTGACAGGTGTCAACATTTATTTAACCATTTGCTAACAAAGTATCATGCCCGTGGCAACCAAACAAACAACCTACTTGGACCAAAATGTAAAAAGTCACTGTCAAGTCATTCTGACATTTATAGGGTACTGATACGCAAGTAGCTTTGATTTGATCACAAAGCTTATTAATTATTATCTCATAAAAAATGATTTCTTCCTTGTTGGATAAAACATTGTATGCCACTCGTGTGTTATGTTTCCTAAGTCACTTGAGAATTTATACCACTCGGCCTGACGGCCTCGTGTGACTTATTTTTAACATAACACACTAGTACCGTAAATAAATATTATTTTTAGTGATAAAACAATAGTTTCTATGGGATAAACATACCAGGTAAAATTATAGATTCAAAAGTCGAACAATTTATCGAACGATTGATCGTTGCATCACTATATTTTTATATTCAATAATTTGCGCGTTTTCAACACGAAAATATTGGATAAACAGCGTGCTAGATAGGATATCGTATGCATTTAATTTGCATAAACCGCAAGCAAGTTAATTTGCAAATTGCCGTTTACGCTTGTCCTCCACAGCAAAACAGTATTAGAACCCTAAAAAGGGTGGTCAGAATCTTTGTTGACCGAAGGCTTTAAATTTATCCGAAACCGCGACATAATCGCCTCAGAGGAATTTATAGTGGTATTTGTGCAAAATTGTGTAGGTATATCCATATAAATAATTTCAAAGTTCAAAGGTTTAAATATAAAAAAAGATCCTAACATGCGAAACAAATTTTATTTATTAACAATTTTATAAAAATCAGATTTGTTAACATGAGTTTGAAGTTTGTTAATTTAATTTTGTAAAATTTTAACATAATTTTTTGTAGAAAACAAGCGTTTGTAATTATTTTGACAAGGGAAAATATTTTACCGAAAGTATTGTAAGCATTTTGTTAATTTTAATGGTTACAGATTATTTTGTTAATGCTTAACAAATTATTTCATTAAAAAAGTACGTGATTTCAGGCAGTCAATCAAGACATTTCCCATTTAGAATACGCTAACTGTATGGTTCGGAACACAAACGAAATTATGATTCCTCGTCCTTATATAGGTTTTGGAATCATTCACTGCGTTGAGACGAAAGTAAGTGGTGCCATCTACCGTCTTTTGACATTTTCTTTATGTTATATGTTTAAGATGGTAGATGGCACCACTTTCGCCTTACCGCGGTGAATGATTTCAAAACCTTTATAAGGACGAGAAATCATAATTTCGTTTGTGTTCCGCACCATACAGCAACTCGGTACTGATGTTGCAATAAAGGGAAACAGCTGTTTATCGATGCTGCAGCATGCTGGTGAGGAACATGAAAGAAATTAAAGAAAAGCGGAGACGAAATAACTACATCAATAAGGGCCGGTTTTTCAATCGTAGTTTTAACTTGGTTCAGCATTTGAACTTGGTTTAAACAAAATATGCCGTTTTTCAATCAAAGTTCAAGTTTGAATTTGGTTTAAACTAAATCAAAAGATGAACCGTTACTGTTGGCCGTTTAAACGAAGTTCAACTTAACATAACTTAATTTTTCTCTGCTTTATTGTGTATTACGTTGTTTATTTCTTATTTTATGATCTGCTGTTATAATAAACCAATGGATATGTTTTAGGTAGTTAGTGAGGATGATGAGGAAATTAGCGAATTCCTAAATAATATTTAACTTCGTGTGCACAGGCCACGGGTAAGACTGAATCATTTTGCAAGGTGGAATAATGATGAATTTTTTTGCCAGATTTCGGTTTTCCAAACCATTTGTACGTAGGATAGTGGATTTAATTATACCAGTTATTGCAAATTCGACCAATAGGTCAGGTATAAAAATAATTACTGAATAGGTAATAAATTTTAGTAAAATTCATCACATGTAACAAAAAACGACAAATTCATTTTATACTTTAAAACGAAATACATACATAGGTACCAATAATTCCTCCTTAAAAGAGGTAAAGTTGGCAGCACGATTTTTATTCATAATAAATAATAATTATAATTATTGTTCTTTAACAAAAGTAAATTGTTTTAAAGCACCCTTTCGCAAAGATAAGAACTTATTAAAACAGCACAGATAAACAAAACTCCAAAAGAAAACACAAAATCCTTTTTCAAAATGACAGTTTTAACTACTATTAAATTAATTAATAATATTAATAGTATTAATGTAGGCATATACTAAATTCGGTTGTACCAACTTAACGTTGACACGTTAATCTAAGTTCAACAAAACTGCTGTTGAGTCCACATTGAAAAACTCATTTGACTGTGAACTGAGTTCATTAACTGATCTAAGTTCTCCTGAACCAAGGTTTAAACCCTAATTGAAAAAGTGTTGTAGTAGTACTAATAAATAATATTGTAGCAAATATCTTTATAATTTGATGATTTCAGAATGATGTTATTTAATTTTGTGTATGTTTTTTTGAGTTTATTTATGTGTTAATTTTTTTGTTTAGGAAATTGACTAAAAAGCAACATTTTTTACCAATTTTTTTTTCATTTAACTTACAAATAATACTTTTTTTACTGGGTCTACAAAAAGGTTTGTAAAAATACAAAATTACAAGAATTATGGTTAAAATATTGACATAGGATTTTGTTATTAAATCTACAAAATGTTTGTTATATAATTACAAACTACTTATTCAATTACTTTACAGATTACAGTTAGTTGTAAACTTTACATAAAGTTTTGTGGACCTGGATTAACATCTAGGTAACATTTCGCACATGGGCGACAACAGTGTCATAAGCCGAAAAAACTGAATTTTGGGGTATTCAGTGGATTAAGTGTAAAATTACTCATAGTTGCAGTGGTAAAAAGATATTTTTGAAATTAATCCCTGGATGGAGACTTGTGTCTGTTTGCAATTTGTATAATGCCTATCATAATTTTCATCAACAGTGTCATAAGTAAGTTGGCTATAAGTTGTAACAGTAATTTTGTTAGCGTAGGTTAGTAAAATTAAAGTTGTCAACAATAAAAGAATGAATAAGTGAAGCTTCTCACCTTAAGGCAAACGGTCGTGTATCTAGGGTCTCGTTTAAAGCGTTCGTACTTTCATAGTGCTACCACCGCTATCGGTGTTCAAATTCATAAAATCAATTAATGATTCTACACGTTATCTAACAAAACAAACAAAAGTGCAAAAAGGGTGCAAATTACGTGTGGATTCCTGTAAAAAGGGTGGTTATATACAACAAATAATTTGTCCTGGATTAGTTTATATAATTTTACAAATATGTTAGATTTTTGTTATTCAAAAATCTTTGTCGGTCATTATCTCGGAATTAAGGTTTTACTACTTATGACACTATTGTCGCCCATGTGCGATTTGGTTAAAATTAACAAATATTTTTATTTCTGTGTATGTAACATTCTTTAATTTTTTTTTAATTAAAATTATTAAAATAATTTGTACAACCTGGTATAGTTTTAAAATTTAAGTATTGCATTTCATTTTGCCATAGTCCCATATTAAACTTGTTTTATTTAAAGTTTTTATTTTAGAAGACATTTAAAATTTTTTTAAGAATATAAATATATCAGGAAAAACCAATATTTTGACAACTTTTAAATTAAATATCTCTTCTAGCTTCTAAGCCTCCTGTTTGGATAAATATAGGTAACTCAAAAATGTAAACGCAATATAATTAAAAATACCTTATCGTCGGCATTGTAATTACGATTTACCGGATGAGATGGCTGCTAATGGCGACATTTGAAATCAGCGGCGGCCTATAGGTATCGATAGATAGGAGGAAGGGAATTGCCAGGCAGATGGGAAGAATATGGGTTACGACTTTTCGCTTATTACATTCATATCTGATCAACGTCGTTTAATATTCATTCCTGCAAAACTAATTCGAACGAAATCGAACCGAAATTTACAACCCATTTTGATCTTTATGGTTCGCATTTTGGTCTACCGGGACACATTTTAAACCGCGTCTGTTTTTAATGACTTATTTGCCGATATTATTTTACAGGTTTTTGTTTGCAAATATCGTTAACTACAAATTGGAACGTAAATTTTCAAGTTTTACGAGTTTTCTTTTCAACCTAATAAAATTCTTAAGCTTCCGGCTTGCAGTGTACAGTATAAAATATTTGAATAAGGTTTTTTTATTATCAATTACCCAGAAAAAAATACCTACTTGGACAACTTTTACGTTATAAAGCATTTTTTTGAAAATCTTATTACGTATTTTAGAGAAAATAGTTTATTAAAAAACATTAAAATCTCATAAATTATAAAAGTTAACCAAATTCATAAATAGGTACTTATTTAAAGCAATAATTTTGGGCTTGCAAAAATATACTGTATTCAATCTAAATAATAGATAGTCCTATTTTTATACAATATATTTTAAATGTTATTTGCTGTAATTAATATATATTTGCTTTAACAAAATGAATTAATACATTTTAAATTTACATAAATTCCAACTGGGCATATGGTTTTTTATAAATATAAGGGTGATTCTAGAAAAGTTGGACAACTTGATGTCATCAGTCAATAGAGTAGGTATTTTAATATTTTTTGTAAATATTTTAGTATATTACAAAAGATCCAGGTTTTTTTAACTTGTCCACCCAATTTTAATGTATTTTTTCAAAAGCACGTTTGTAGAAAACATAATAAATATTCAAAACATCAATACCTTGGCGTGTCACAATTCCTAAATCAAATATTTGGGTAATTTTATTTTAAAATATATTCAATTTATCTTAAATTTTTCAATTTTACTACAAACTATAAAACATAAAATAATGTATTTTTCATAGATTATCATAGATATGAAAAATAGTAATTTTTTAAAAATTGATAAACTTTGTACTCACTTTTACCCGTCAGTTCTGTGTCCAATGTTAATATTAAAAATTCCTGAAGTTTAAACGTCAAGTCCTCGTTTTAACTCAAGTGTTGGTAAAAAACTACCTACAGAGCCAATTTTACTACAAACTATAAAACATAAAATAATGTATTTTTCATAGATTATCATAGATTCGAAAAATAGCAATTTTTTAAAAATTGATAAACTTTGTACTCACTTTTACCCGTCAGTTCTGTGTCCAATGTTAAAATTAAAAATTCCTGAAGTTTAAACGTCAAGTCCTCGTTTTAACTCAAGTGTTGGTAAAAAACTATCTACAGAGCCCAACCCTTTGCACGAAAGTCATCTTGAAAACAATGCAAGCGGCGAAGTTGTGGTAAATGCACGTATAGTTCCAGTCAAAATATCAGTACTGTGGTGAGTAGTTATTTTCTTACGTATATATATTTCATTGTAATTTATATAAGGCTATATTTGATGTGTTGATAAGTAGCATCCACTAATAAAAAATATCAGTAAAATACTTAATTTTGAATTATAATCTCAAATTTGTATTCCATTCATCAGTACCGTGTCGTCAGTTCCATGTTCGATGTTTCGGGTATCTTTTTTTCGCAAAAATCAATTTAAATTCTGCTTGCGCAGAACTTGTTTATTTAATGTCATTATAAACTCATATAAATTTGGTGTGGGTTCCATATCTAATAACTGAGATATCGGTATACCCAAAATCCACCAGCCGCCACTGATGTGTGGTATTATTTGATTTTAAGATATTTAATGTATAATATGCTCAAAGTTGCAATATATCTTATATTTTCCAATACATTATGTATTTAATTAGTATCCTGGTATACTCGTCACTTCCCTTGCATTCAAATTTATAAATTTCTATAGAAAACACAGATATTTCAGAAACTGTTTGAAAAAGTGACTGGCCCGGTCTGAAACAGTATATTTATTATATTATCTATGTTCTCATAACAAAATACTGTTTAATTTTTTCCGAAAACTATATAAACAAAATAAGGTCAAAAGTTGCCCAACTTTTGTAGAATCACCATAATTTTGATTTATTTCTTTGACCTTTTTACGCCTGTGATGGTTGGATTAAATAAAAAGTATTTATTAATTTTTCACATTACATGTGTAGGCTTAT
Organism: Brassicogethes aeneus; assembly: GCA_921294245.1. Taxonomy (NCBI): domain Eukaryota; kingdom Metazoa; phylum Arthropoda; class Insecta; order Coleoptera; family Nitidulidae; genus Brassicogethes; species Brassicogethes aeneus. Next base: position 760,962 of record OV121136.1, read on the forward strand.
TCGAGTAGGTATATATAGTCATTGCAATACAAGGCAGCGCCTAAACATTAAGATAAATGCAAATGATAACAAAGGACATAACCGGTTAGTTAACGGATTATTAACACAGTCGGCGGTTGTTAATTTAGCACGTGACTTGGTCTTTATACAGGAGGTATAACAGCGGAAACCGTGATTTGCAGGAAAATCTTAACTAGATGGTAATTGAAAACAATTAAATCTAATAGTGGTGGTTTTGTAGTTGGTTGTTTTGGATAAAAATGAAACCATTTATAAAAATTGTGAAACAATTTTAGGAAAAATCTTTCTGAACAAAGATCTGACATTATAGCATTAGATCAAATTGGATCAAAATTTGGTTTCAATTTGAGGTTATGTCATCTGTCAAATTAATCTTTTCTTTGATATTTTTTTTCGGAATTTTATGGAAAGCTTGGTGACTGTTGCGTTTTTTTCTTTCGAAATACTAGGCCGCTTAAATGTAGGTTCTATTTTCGGAATCTCAATCGGAATATATTCTGTTCAGTTTTTATGGCTGTCATCAAATTTTAAAATTGAATGAGATACTCTTAAGAAGTATCGGGTTTTCGCAACGTGGGCGCCATCTGGTGGACTTGCATTGCGTGAATTTAAGAATTGTCAACAATACGTTTAAAGCATACGAACTGTACATCATTTTTAAATAAATGGGTAGTTTTTTCACAAAAGAGAGGAAGGCAGAAGTCTTACTCGACAAATTTTGTTCAATTGCACAGCTAAATATGATCTCTAAAAATAAAATAGTCAAAATTCTACTATTTGAATTAGTACCAACATTTTTTACTAATAAAATAGTCGTTTTCACTTTTAAATAGCTATTTTTTACTACGTAAATAGTTAAGGTTTGACTAATTTAAGATTAGTCACCATATTTGACTATTTCTGACAGTTAAAAGTAACTAATTTCTTTAATCGTTTACGGCCAACAAAAAAGTATTATTTGAATTAAATGCATATACCTCTCTATGGTTAAATGACCCATAAAACAAATAAAGATGCAAAAAGTTTAGCTCAAAACAGTAACATAAATAATATATTAAATTTTAAAATATTATGAACAATATTTATTGACAAATAAAATTTATTTTTATAAGAGCGGCTGACAGCCGACTGGTTATAAGGTTAGGTTGACAAGCTTCTCAAGTGACAGACGTGAGTTCAATCCCAGGCTGGGTCAAAACTTTTTTTAAATTTAAATTTACTAATTAAACTATTTCATTCAGTGGAATTTGACTAATTATTAGTGACTGCTTTTTCGCTATGACAATTAGTCAAATATGACTTATAATTAGTTATTTTTGACTAATTTATTTTAAGAGAGTGTGTTTAACGTTGCAAGGAAAAAACTATAAAACTTTTTTAGTACTCGATTTCGATTGATTATTCCTTATATCATTGATTAAGAAACTCAACGCTTAAATGCTTATATAGTTACGTTAGTGTGTGTATTTTATCGAAGGGATCATGGTAAATTATTGTGTTTTTAATTGTAAATAAAATTCAAGAACTCAATCGTTGCATTTTCATGTTTTGCCAAAGGATCCAATTCGGTAAGTACATTTGTTGGTGCAGAATTAACTAATGATAACTTTACTTATTATAATTTATATTTAAATTTGGACATTTTTAAGAAATTAGTAAAAAATAATTTTTGCACAAACATAACCTTAAAATCAACCATTTTTATATTTGAGTTCTCTAAAAAATGCCGACAACTGCAATTTAAACAACAAAATATACCTACGAATTCATGGCAACATAATATAATATATAATACTTAATATAAGAGTATTTTAACGTTGAGTGGATACTTTCTTAATTAACGCTTTTACACAGTTAAAAAAAATCAACTCTAAGCAACACTAATTGGAGCACACAGGTCCACATTAAATGGTAATTAGAGTTAATTTGTAGTGTAATTTTCCCCAAGTAAGCAAGTATGATTTAACACTATAGCACTGAGGATAAAGTAATTTTACACTGTATTAAAAAGTGTTAATTTACCTAAAATCGTGTACTTCTACTCTTCCTGGGTAAAATCCCACTTTAGTTCAGTGTAAATTAACACTACTTTGGAAAGTTCTAATTTTAGAAAGGTACTTTTACTCTTTTAGTGCAATCTTCTAGTGTAAATTAACACTATTATTTGAGTAAAACCTATTGGTGGTAGTGAATAAAACGAAAAGGTAAATAAAGAGAAACATTTATTTGGAACAAAAATCTATGACAATTATCAAAATCGGTGCCTTTTAAAATATAATTTTATATTTGAGTCGTATGGCTGGCTTAAGCAAAATGGTTCCTTAAAACGTAAAAGTTTTAGATCAATGCAATGTTTTACTGCCTGTCAACTTGTAAGCAAGCTTGAGAATTTATCAGTAATCCATTTTTCTGTTATAATAAATGGGTGATCCCATTGGTAGAGAGGCGTCAGGCGGCTGTATGTCGGGGATTTACCACAAGTGTACACATTTTCCATAATAATAATAAAAATGTAGGTATAGGTTAATATAACAACCATTACGCTTGAAAATAAAAAGTAAATCAAGTGTGTATGAATTTATATTATTAATGTTACAAGTACCCGACCTACTGCCGTAAATTAGGTACCAACCAAACATTTTAAAAGGCATTTCGGTTATTACCAGTTTTTTCAGTCTATTTTGCCAGTATTGGTGTAATTTAACTTTAATTGTGATACAATGTACACTAATAGTGTAAAGAGCTCTTAGTAACATCAAAACAGACAAAGAAATTGGCATGCACTGTGTGTACATTTTGTCACTATTTAACTCATTAAGGAGTAATAAACACTCGCATTAAGTTTTTCTACCCTTTTAATAATAAATAGTGTGACTGTACCAATGAATAATGTTCATATTCTTTAAATGTGTTTAATAAAGGGATACTGCTTTAGCGTATTGTCATTATTATCAAAATCCAATGTATACATAGTTTCAGCTTACCGAAGCGAAGAAAAATTAATTTCACCTATATCTAAGTACATACTTTAAGAGCACATAAAATAAAGTTTATTACAAAACTGCGAATAGTGTTACAGAGGCAAGAGGGGCTGGCAGACCGTGTTTGCAGTGCCACTATCTGTAACGATGCTCATTTATTCGAGCGGATTCGCCGCTCGAGCGGAGTTTTAATGATTGTTACATTAAACCGTAGTGCCGAAGTGTCATTAATATCGAGAACAATTGCCGGCCAAGTCCGGCGTACAAGTTCATAAGGCCGGCCCTGCTGTTTTGTTGAGCCCTCCGGAGACCACACTCCCGATATATTTTGTTTAAATTGTAAATAAGCTTTTAGCGTTGATTAAATGTTTTGGAGGAAGTATTTACTTTATATAGAGAAGCACAATACTTATCATAATTAACTGTAGAAGTTGTCTAAATAATTATTCATAAATTTGTAATATATAATATTTTACTAAATATTATTGTATTTTATAATGTTATAATATTGTTTGTTTTAAAATATTTTTTGATAAAACATTTAGGTAAAATAACACTATGGTAGTTCTATTTACTAACATTGAGTACGCCCACCTATTATTGACATTTAAAATTTAAACTTTAAATTGTATTTTTACTTGAAAGTGATTTTAAGAACCAAAAATGAAAAAAGAGCAGGAAATGGAAGTGGTAATGGAAGTGGCAGAGAAAGAGAAAGGAGACGAACATTTATGTTGTCGTTGTAAATTTGTTTTGTTTTTGTTGCGGTACCTTTACGTCCAAGAAAAACCAACCCAATATTTCATTACAAAATTTACTACTTTAATTTGTAGGAATATTAAATGGACCTGATATACGACGTTTAATGAAAGATCAAGCATTCAAAAATGCTCTCAAAGTTGACGAGCTTGTCGCATATGGCAGAGTTAAAGCTGTCATTGAAAATGTTCTTGGTTCATATCGGGCCTAAAATTGGCGCCAATTCATTAAAAAAATGCTTTCCGTTTTGCAAAGAATAAGCGTTAATATGTCATTTAAAATACATTTTCTTTTTTTTTTCATCCTGATAAATTTGCCGAACTGATGAACATGGAGAACGATTTCACCAAGTAACTGCAAATTTAGAGCATTGGTACACTGAAAATTTTTATTTAAAAATTTTTACTACTACGTAATTGTAGTATAGGTTCAGTAGAAAATAAAAAGGCAAAATGTTTAATATACATTTACGATGCATAAAGAAAAACTAAGCATTTATCTAGTAATACTGCAACAAAAATGTAGCCTAAATTAGTATGAAATAATACATGCTTTAGTATTAATGGCGACTCAAAACCCTTAATATATAACAACAGGAAATATGTCAAATATGTAACAGTTGTTATAGTAGGCTTAACTAAAACAGATCCTATTCAAAAGTATTACAAAATGCTGCCAAACTAATACCACATCGTTAATTTATAAACAACTCAGACAGATAGGTATTATAAGTAAATCATGTAACAAGTAACTCTTCCGAATATGAATTCTTTCATCGGCACTAAACATTTATGGTAAGTATTACTACAACGTTCTATTATATCTTACAAATTTAGTTTTTGTTAATACTAAAACCAAGCTTATCTATACTGTTCATCGCGCACAATCGCCATTGTTGTTAGTAAGCTTGCATAAAGACGCCTCAATGACGATTTGCTAATAAATTGGAAGTTACAAGATTTAATTTGTGTTTTTAAGGGTAAGTAAATACTTAATTATTTATGTATTATTAAGAATAATATATTATATACCTAACATAACTTTAATTTGCTTCATTCTAATATTACGCTTTTTGCTTTTGCTTGTAAAGGGGTACTTCATTCTATTTAATAGTTTGATCAGTATCACCTTTAGGTTTATATTCGCTTGCAGCCTTTGCGTGGTGACGGGATAAACATTTTTGCCCTTTACCATGGAAAAACTATTCTTTTCTATGCTTTTCCGTAAAAAACCTATTTGGGTATTTCTTCTTACAGCTTACAGTTACAGGTATTTTTATAATAAGATTCAATGTTCAATATTTGTTTTGAAGAGTTTTGACGTTATTTTTTAATATATTAGTATATCCACAGAACAAGTGTTCTGTGGTAATATCTATACAGTGGAGCTATGAGTTTGAAAACTTATAGCTAACCCTTTTGGGAATGACAAACACTTGTTTAATATTAAGTAAAATTAACAAATAAGTAAATTATTTATTTTATTTTTATTAAATGTTATATTGTTACACCTTCTCATATTTAGTATATATTGTATTATTGTTGGTTTAGGTTTTTTTGTTTATCATAAAAGTTAAGGAGAAGATATCATTTATTTTATTCTAAAAATTTTATATATATTTTTTTAATAAAGATTTGTTGAAAAACATGTTCTTTTATCCTATAACCTTTACTGCATACTTTTACATAACACCAAAAAATCGATAATCGATAACCTTTTAATTCAGTATTTATTCCCTTTGGATGAAGTGACCAGATTTTGTCTAAAAATAGGGGGACATTTTGTATGAATTTACCTTAATTACAAAATTAACACAATGATACAATGCAAATTGAAAATTTACGTTACTTAATTATTGTTAATTTTTTGTAATTAAGGTTAATTTACACAAAATGTCCCTCTATTTTTTGACAGAATCTGGTAACTTTACGTTTGGAAGTAGTACTGCTTAGCAAATAAGAAAATTATTGGTTAAATACCGTAACATTAGTACATACTGGTTATACAAGTACTAAATATTACCCTGATAAGTTAATAAATAATAAATATTACTATTTTTAATAGCATTTCGTTGTTATTAAATATATCTTACTTAAAGCATATTTTAAACGACTAAAGAATGTTCAGACTTACTATAATGCAGTAGTAACTATCAGAATTCGGTAATTCTATTTGATACCACAACGTTGTAGTACTGCTTAAGAAGCTATTAATGGTTAATATGTAACACGACATCTCATTTAACATTACTAAGACTTAAAAACATTTTTGTTGTGGTAATAAATACCACAAACATTTGCTGTCACCTATTTCAACCGTAACAATCTATACTTATTTAACAATTTTTCGGTAACGGCTAAGGATACATTTTTTCAGTGTAGATATCTATGTGTATAGAGGAAAAAAGTTGTATTCATTGCTAGGAGACATTTGCTGGAATTTGCAGCAAAAAATGTACGACGATGATGAGGATTAAGCACAATAATACTATAATCCAATTTGATTGATAAGGTAGAAAAAAGCAAAATTATGCAATGCATTAAATTTTGAGGGCTTAATTTGGATAAAAAATACTGAAACTTGTTTACTTTGTTGCCCTTTTAATTTAATAATTAAAATAAACGACAAAAAATGTCAAATAATGGTTGTTTTTACATAAAATACATTAAAATTTTAGTTTTAGTATTGTCATATTCTTAATATAAATATGATCTATTTGCCGTATAGCAATTACTTTAGTACATTCAAGATAAATTTAAGCCCAAATAATTTAATAAATAATTAAAATACCAACAAAAAACTTACATTTTGAGGTGATTGGGCAGAGCATTTTATTACGAAATTATTTTAAATCCTAGAGAAAAACTAATGACATTTTTGAAATCAGCGGCCCAAAATTAGTTAAACTAAGCTGAAGTAGTTAATGTTAGGAAAAAAAAGTTTGTAAAACTATCATAGTGTTATACTAGAAATTATACATATTTAAGGCGAATATGCATCTGACTTAGTCATATATGCATCTGACATATTTCTTGCAATATTTTCTTGTAATATTCACTTGTAATGTGAAACGCACCTTAGGGTCAAAACAAATGTACACTAGGGTGATTTCAAAAATCTACTATATATTCTTTTTTGTTACCTATTTTTGTGGAAAATTAACTGTTCTACAAAAAATGCTTATTTAGTTTTTTTTAATAAATGTAAGCATTTTAAATTTAATCGCAACCAAAGTTCAGCTTATAGGTACACTGTAAAAAATTGCCCGTGTAAATTTTTTAGTGTAGGGGTAAAAATATTGATTTGAGAGTTGATTTGTAAGTGTAAAAGTTACACTACAAAATACACTAGGTAGTATTCAGTGCTTATTAAATTTATTAAACACATTTTAAGAATATGAACATTATTAATTGGTACATTCACACTATTTATTATTAAAATAAATCAAAATGGTAGAAAAACTTAATGCGAATGTTTATTACCCCTTAATGTGTTAAATAGTGACAAAATGTAAACTACAGTGCATAATAATTTCTTTGTCTGTTTTGATGTTACTAAGAGCTCTTTTTTCTTTACACTACTAGTGCACATTGTATCACAATTAAAGTTAAATTACACCAATAGTGGCAAAATAGAAAAAACTGATAATATCCGAAATGCGTTTTAAAATGTTTGGTTGGTACCTATCTACCTACGCAGTGCATATCCGGAGATACTGCGTTGTGGAAGTGTGGCATTTTTGTTCAGTTAGATTTTAATTACGGTGAATCCATATGAGGACATTCTTATATTTTGGTAAGTATTATACTTCCTTTTTCTTTAAGCCTTAATACTTAATAAATACCAATATGTTAAAAGGATGTCCATTAGGGTGTCCCTTATTTTTATTTTTTTACGCATACCCTCTAATTATATTTATTACGTGTTTATATACTCCCAGTAAAAATTTCAGCTCATTCTATAAACGGGAACCCGTGCCGACTTGCATCTGAACCATCCGTTAGCCAACGTTAGGCGCGCGGTATTTTGTAACACGGTTGGTCGCGAAGTCATTTTGTGTTTGTTATTATGTGACCTTTATATTATAAATTATTGAGAAATGTTAAAATATAGTTTTATTTATGTGTATACTTTGATAAAAATGTATATTTTCACAGGGAGTGGCTAGTTACCCGGAGGGGTCTGTTGAATAGGCCGTAAACTCTGAAATTGATAAACTTAATGGGTTTTACTCTAAATAACTAAAAGAGTCTATTGTGAGAGATGACTACCGAAAACTTATTGAACTGTCTGAAATATTTTTAGGAGGACATCAAGAAAATAAATTATTATAAAAAGCTGAAATTTCATATATTTTAGCAATACTAATTAGTATATTAATATATTTAAGGGATAAAATCAACTAAATTAGTGAAACAAATGATAGAAACAAACGCAATAATATTAATTAGTAATCATATTTAATAAAATCATTAGAAAAATACAGTCATGAAGTATATCTTCTTTTTAAAGTGTTTCGTGTTACAAAATACCGCGCGCGCCTAACGTTGGCTAACGGAGGGTTCAGATGCAAGTCGGCACGGGTTCCCGTTTATAGAATGAACTGAAATTTTTACTGGGAGTATATAAACATGTAATAAATATAATTAGAGGGTATGCGTAAAAAAAAATAAAAATAAGGGACACCCTAATGTCCATACCCGATCTATATTATATATCAATAATTTACGGCAGTAGGTCGGGTACTTGTAACATTAATAATATAAATACATTCACACTTCATTTACTTTTTATTTTCATGTGTAATGGTTGTTATATTAACCTATACCTACATTTTTATTAATATTATGGAAAATTTGTACATACAGCCGCCTGACGCCTCTCTACCAATGGGATCACCCATTTTTATAACAGAAAAATGTATTACTGATGAACTCAAGATAATTTATTGCTTACAAGTTGACAGTCAGTAAAACATTGCATTGATCTAAAACTTTTACGTTTTAAGGAACCATTTTGCTTAAGCAAGCCATACGACTCAAATATAAAATTATATTTTAAAAGGCACCGATTTTGATAATTGTCATAGATTTTTGTTCCAAATAAATGTTTCTCTTTATTTACCTTTTCGTTTTATTCACTACCACCAATAGGTTTTACTCTAATAATAGTGTTAATTTACACTAGAAGTTTGCACTAAAAGAGTAAAAGTACCTTTCTAAAATTAGAACTTTTCCAAAGTACTGTTAATTTACACTGAACAAAAGTGAGATTTTACCCAGGAAGTGTAGAAGTACAAGATTTTAGGTAAATTAACACTTTTTAATACAGTGTAAAATTACTTTATCCTCAGTGCTATAGTGTTAAATCATACTTGCTTACTTGGGGAAAATTACACTACAAATTAACTCTAATTGATGTGTTATAAAACAACACTATTTAGTGTGGACCTGTGTGAACTCTAATTAGTGTTGCTTAGAGTTGATTTTTTTTACTGTGTATTTATAAAAATTATTTCGGTTATTCCTGGATACGAGAAATTTAAAACATTTATTTGTCATATTAATAATTAAAATAAAACGTTTATATAAATATTAATGATCATTGTAGTGACCTTTTAATTTCGCCGGCAGTAAACTCTAGATATAACTTAATTTCGGGCTCGGACTCCAACGTGAAAGGCTCATAAAACACTTTCTTCACTTACTGTGAAAAACTGTTGTCCATGTAATTTATTTTCAAGGGATACATTTCGAATTATAACACATACATTTGACATTTGACTGTAACACAGATTCCCCTATTGTTTTATAGATGGCGCTTTATACAAATATTTAATTTATTCATTTAAGATAATAATAAGTATTTGTCGTAGAAAAAGTATAGTATGAGGTGTGTTCAGAAAATATCGGGAATTTTCGTTTTTTGAAACAAATATTTATTTATTCGTCTACATTAATGTTGTCGCCTTCAAAATAGTCCCTATTGGATATTATGCACATGTGCCAGCTCTTCTTCCAATACTCGAAATACTTATAAAACTCGATCTTTGGGATAGCCTTTAGTTCTTTCAGCGATGCGCTTTTAATGTCATCTATGCTTGCAAAACGACGGCCCTTTAAGGTTCTCTTTATTTTTGGGAATAGGAAAAAATCAGACAGAGGCATGTCTGGCGAATATGGAGGCTGGGGCATAATTACAGTATTGTTTTTGGCAAAACATTTTTTTCAAAATTTAACAATTTTAGAACAAATTTTGCTGCCACGCGTTTCATACCCAAAACATTCGAAAAAATTTCATGGGATGAGCCAATCGATATACCAACATCATCAGCGACTTCTCTGTTGGTTTATAACCATTTCTTCCACTTTTTCCATGTTTTTATCGGTTGTTAATGTGCTTGTGCGTTCGGGGCGTTCGTCATCTTCAACATCTTCACGGCCATCTTGGAAACTCTTATACCACTTGTAAACTCTTGTTTTACTTATAGCAGACTCACTTTAGGCCTTTGTTAACATTTCACAGAATTTATTTAATTTTTTAAGCAAAATTGGATACAAATTCTTTAATCCATTTCTTTTAACGAACGAAAAATCGCCGAGCTCATAAAACACGTCTAACCTTAGCGGCTGCCACAGACAAAGTAAACAATAAAAACAGCTAAAGTTTGTATCATACTTCGGGGGCATGTATACCAACATAACAAGGAAAATTTTATGACAACCGGACCCTCCGAACCCGCGAAATTTAACAAGTCCCGTTATTTTCTGAACACACCTCTTATACAACTCGTTATTTAATTAAAGAATACATATTTTATGAGTGTCAAAAATACTACTAAAAACTATTATATGGTCTTGATCATTTATAGAACCATCCATAAATATCTGGAATCTTGTTTTAACACAAGTAGCATAAACTAATTAAAGAAATTTAAACAACAAAATTGATATAAAAACCAAAGTTTTGGAATTAATACCTTAGTTGACCCCTGCCATAAAAGCTCAGCAGACTTCAAAGTTCCCGAACAAGGAACATCTGAAAGATAATTACATGCATTTCGGATTAAGAAACTAACCGAAGCTTTGCCTGGGTGAAAAGGAAAACTTGCACACTCACCTGCAAACTACTAGAATCTGCAAGCTCTTGTTTTATTTCAGCAAACTCCTTTAAATTATAAAATAATTGTTACCTTAAAATCGCTTTAAAGTAGGCAACTTTGGTTAAAAGTTTAGATATGAGTTTTCGAAAGATGAAATGATGTTAACAGCCCATTAAAAAGGCTATTATAATACTTTAAAGCGATTTTAAGGTAACAATTATTTTATAATTTAAAGGAGTTTGCTGAAATAAAACAAGAGCTTGCAGATTCTAGTAGTTTGCAGGTGAGTGTGCAAGTTTTCCTTTTCACCCAGGCAAAGCTTCGGTTAGTTTCTTAATATAGTTCACAAACTTTTGACTTTTTTATTTTATTTTTTATTAAAAATTGTATGCTTTTTTTAAATATGTATGTTCGTTAAGTTACTTTTTAAAAGAAACCATTCTTTGTTAAAAAAACAATACCATTAATATTTTCTTTTAGTCACTGTATTAGTGAGTTAAACTCTGATTTATAAACACGTATTACCAAGTGATAGTGTATAAAAATCATTTTAACAAAAACTAAAAAATGTAACGAAATAGACATCGGTATCACAACGGACGGGTTCACAAAGGACTTAATCAGATAACGTAAAAAAGAAACTATATAGGGTGGTGCGATTTTAGAGTAATGCATAAACAAAATCCCTTGTAGTGGTGCTCAGTTGCAGAATAGATAGACAGATTTCTAAATTGTAGACACCCTTTTTCTTTGACTATAAGCTGGTGAAGGTCCCTTTTAGTACTTGTATATTGCGTGGAATTTTCCCTTGGATGTAATCTATATCATGAGTTGTAATCACAAATAATTTTAAATTGGTAAATATCCACTTTGTTGTCGAAAAATTCTATTGCGTTACCTAAATTCCATTGCGTTACTATAAGGTAACATAATGGACTCGGTAACGCAGTGGAAAAAGTTTTGTGAAACCATTTAAAAAATAATAATAATAAGACATTACAGTCATTAATTACTCTCAATGAGCTTTAGTGCCCTAAAATAAAAATAAAAATGAAAAATAGTATTTTTTCTTACCTTATTTTTATTATTTTTTTTGAGTAACTTAGCGGACAAACAATTATTTCATTCGCGTTACCCGCACCTGATCAACCGATATCTTCTTCCTGATTGAATAAATAAATTCAGCTGGGTAATCTGTACGTCCGAACATCATTTGTTGATCAAGTGAGTGCCAAAAAAGTTGCCATATATATATATACATATGTTTTTTTTAATGTTCTATCGGTAACGCGACGGACGTAACGCAAAGGAAAAAATGTCTGGGACATGAGTCAAATTTAAAAAAGTAGATTAAAATGAATTATTTTATATATAATTTGTTTACTGTATTAACTAAGGATGTTATGGATTGCTATAAAGCAACACAAAGTTCTGGTTATTCAATATTAAAAAAAAACATGTATGTAAGTTTTATAAAACGCTAATGTGTGTTTCACAAGTTTCAAAATTAAAAAAAATTATTCTGAAATAACTAAACAAACATTTTCTGAAAGAGTTTACTAAGGGCTTGTTAGGCTTTCACTTGGTTTTTAAATCAATAAGATCCGATAATTTTTAACAAAGTTATTGGAATTCAAACTTACGGACAGCGGAAGCAGGGTGTTTTTTGAAAACGACCCATTTGCTAATTTTGCTTTGATTGCATTTATTGTAGCCATTCATTAAAAACCATAACTTTATTTATGCCAATGATAGTTTTTCATTAAGATTCATTGTGGCTTCAATTAAATAACAATTTATTAAATTGAATTTAATTCAATAATTTCTTACATTTTAACTAAGTTTTAATATGGATTTAATAGAATCACAATTTAATTCAATGAATTCTTATGTTTGAACTAATTTTAAACAGGTTTGCACAAATAAAAGTAAGACAATCATTTATTTGATCATAGCTGTAATTCAGGTATTGCAAATAAGTAAGTACACCATTGGCTCAATGGTTAACCTATTCACAATATAAAAGCTTTTTCTCTGTGCAGATGCGGAAAAAAACAACCGTAGCCGCAGTCGAATTGGTAAGTGGATATCATTTATTTGAAGGGAGTGTCAATCGGCTTGTTCTGGGAGGTTCTGGTACGGCAGTGACAAGGGAAACGTCTCAGAGTGTTAGCAGGATCATTAACTTTATTTCTGAAATCGTTTCAATTTAACGCCGTTTCTTTATCTCACTTGACCGTCTATGCCGAAAACTTTCCACCATCCAGCTTGAACAACGAAGTATTAAATGGAAAAGTAGTGAAAGAACATATAGTACTGACCACAATGTATCTTAAAATCAATTAAATTCTTAAATATTAAAATGTTGTTGTCTAAAGAATAATTATTCTATAATAGTTTTACAAACTTTTTTTTCCTAACATTAAGTACTCCAGTTATTAAATTTATTTATTTATTTATTATTTATTTATTTATTCGTATCCAACAGAGCAACAAAGTAAACCAGTTTCAGTATTTTTTATCCAAATTAAGCCCTCAAAATTTAATGCATCGCATAATTTTGCTTTTTTCTACCTTAAATTTATTAAATCGTATCAAATATCAAATTGGATTATAAAGGGTGTTTCAATAAGAGCGCAAGATTTGAATTGCGCGCCATGATTGACGGTCATAATGTCACCTGATTATGACATGACAGATCGAAAGTAGACAGATGGAAGTTTGTAACCATGCAACATTACACGGTAGAACAACGCGTCCTGATTGTTAAAAATTACTATCAAAATGGTGAAAGTTTGATTGCCACCATTCGTAAAGTGCGTCCAATATTCGGTCCAAATAATGTCCCTAATTCATCAACTGTGAAAAGAATAATTGAAAAATTTGAAAGTACTGGTTCGGTAAGTGATGTGAAACATACGACACGAGTTCGTAGGGGTCGTTCAGGACAAAACATCACGGCAGTTCGCGAGAGTGTGGCCGAAAGTCCAGAGACGTCAATTCGTCATCGTGCACAGGAATTGGACATTTCAACAACCACTCTTCAGCGTATTCTCACTAAAGATTTGAATCACCATGCCTACAAAGTCCAATTGACTCAACAACTTCTGCCAACAGACCATGAACAGCGAAGAGAATTCACCAATTGGATCCTTGAGCAACATGCTGATTTTGCGGACAAAATCATTTTTAGTGATGAGGCCCATTTTCATCTCGATGGCTTCGTTAATCGGCAAAACTGCCGCATTTGGGGCTCAGAAAATCCACGAATTATTCATCAAAAAGCAATGCATCCAAAACGTGTCACTGTTTGGTGTGCATTGTGGTCTGGAGGAATCATTGGACCGTTTTTCTTTGAAAATGACGCAGGTAATGCAATAACGGTGAATGGTGAACTTTATCGGGCTATGATAACGCAGTTTTTTGTGCCTCAATGGGAAGATATTGCTCTTGATGACATGTGGTTCCAGCAGGACGGTGCCACATGTCATACCGCCCGTGAAACATTAACGCTTTTGCAAGAGTTTGCTCCTGGTCGTGTCATTTCTCGATTTGGTGACCAGAATTGGCCGCCACGTTCTTGCGATTTAACGCCTTTAGACTTCTGGCTGTGGGGTTATCTAAAGTCACAGGTTTATGCCAACAAGCCCGAGACCACCGAAGCATTAAAGGCCGAAATTAGACGCTGTATCAATGAAATACCGCCACATGTATGCAATAATGTTATTGAAAATTTCGCCAAAAGAGTACGCATATGCCAGCAAAGCCGTGGCGGCCATTTACAAGATGTTTTATTTCATACATAATTTTCAAGTTTATACATTATAATTCAATAAAAATTTCAATACTTTAATACAAGAAAACCTGTTTAATTGAACTTTGAAATCTTGCGCTCTTATTGAAACACCCTTTAGTATTATTGTGCTTAATCCTCATCATCGTCATACATCTTTTGCTGCAAATTTCAGAAAATGTCTCCTAGCAATGAATCCAACTTCTTTCCGCTATATAATACCCATAGATATCTACCAATGATCTAGATTTGCAATTACTTGGTGAAATCATTATTCATGTTCATCAGACCAAATTTTAGGCCGTTAAAAATTGGAAATTAGGAGACTTAAATAGGCAATAAAAACCTACATTTTAGGCTGTTTTAGGCCCAAAGTGCCAAAAATTGGCCTCAACCGCCTAAAATAGGATTTTAGGCCATTAAAAATTGGAAATTAGGACACATAAATAGGCAATAAAAACCTACATTTTAGGCTGTTTTAGGCCTAAAGTGACAAAAATTGGCCTCAACAGCCTAAAATAGGCCGTTAAAAATTGGAAATTAGGACACATAAATAGGCAATAAAAACCTACATTTTAGGCCGTTTTAGGCCCAAAGTGCCAAAAATAGGACTCAACATTGGCGTAACTAGCCATCTGACCCGGGGGGGCCTAGGGTGGGCCTGTTATTTTGACCAGGAATCTTTAAAAAAGTAAAACAAATGTTGTCTCCAAAAGGCACAAATAACAATTTTTTTAAACAAACAGTTTCAGTGAGAAAGGAAGTAACTACTACAATGTGATCTTGAGGACGAGTCCAAATATAATTGATGACCGTTTTTACCGCGCATGACCGTTTGTTATTATGAAAAGGTACATACACCTTAAGTGTATGTGCGCATGATGGGCGGGTCTTAAATACGTCACTTGTTGAGTATTTTTAAATCTTTAATTATCTGCTGCGAAAATTCTTGTTTTTGCGATGCTGTTGGATGTTAACTTGCTCTATTTTTTTTAACTTGTTGTTTGTGAGGTTCGAATTACTTTTCAGTGTTCAAATTATTGTTATTGCCTTATAGCGCAGAATCTCTATCATAGACTCTGAACCACAAAATCCCGCTAGCTCAGATGGTCGTGGGTGAATGTTCTTCGTAATTACTACTTACCTTCGAACTTTTAAAATTGGGCACCAAGTAATTTTTTTAAGAGATTAGAATAAAAGAAATTACTAAAAAAAATTGAAGTGTATTTTACACGAAGTTTATACAGTATAAAAAAATACTTAAATCAGATCCCCAAGACAAGTTGTTTAAAGTACAAGTGATTTAAAGTACAAGTTATTAAAAGTACCCTGGTATTACAGTATGATATTTAACACCCTTCGTGTATATTGGCCAATGTACCCGCAGTTCACACTAATCAAAGATTATATTAAATATGAATAAAGTTTAAAAAAAAATATTCTACCAGGACCAAATTGTTTGATAAAGAAATGGATCTGACCTTAGTTGTGCACTTTGTAATACAAAATTGGTGTACGTGGAACTTTTCCTGTATGAATTGTACGTCAGTCCATCCGTGTACGGTATCCAATATCTAATATCCTGGTGATCGTGGGTGACACAGGAGGTGCGACTTAAAACAATTTGATCTTTATACTTGATACAATAAT
This sequence comes from Brassicogethes aeneus, assembly GCA_921294245.1. Lineage (NCBI taxonomy): Eukaryota > Metazoa > Arthropoda > Insecta > Coleoptera > Nitidulidae > Brassicogethes > Brassicogethes aeneus. Next base: position 777,268 of record OV121136.1, read on the forward strand.
CTTGCTCGAGACTTAAACTGAGGCTCTAGGCCCAGAATTAAAAATTAAAGCTCAAAACTTAAAAGTCAAAACTAAAAACCCTAAAAGAAAAAATGAGCATAAGAATTTGCATCTTGGATGAAGAAACTAACCTTACCTTCGAGAAGGGTTTTGTCTTCGTAGGAAATAGATCTTAATTATCTCCAAATCATATCAAAAGCGGATTGATGTAGATCCAGCAAAGTTTGGTCAGGTGAAGTTAAATCCAGTTATATCCGAAATACATCGATAGGATCCGGCACTCAAAATACCATCAATTGCCAACAAACAACATTGCACGGTTCCTAATATGAATAAACATGTCTTATATCCCTTTAATAAGGTTTCACTTGGCAGAGCGAAAAATCGACCATGTTATTCTCTGGACAACCATCACAAGACAAACCTGCTTCCGGCTTCTACATTACTTTGTCCCCCTTCGAAAACCAGACCTGCGCACAACCATCCCAAAATGTCAAAATATGCTCTTAAATGGAAACTAACCATGTCAAATAAAAAAACAATTACTAAAAGTCTGACAACAATAAAAACTCCCGATATTAAACAACATATAGCGGTAAAAAGGCTTGACAAAAGATCTTAAATTCAAATTAGGTACGAAAATTAAACCAATAGGAAAGCAACTACAACAGGTGCCGGATATATGAACAGTGTTGCTCCGTACATTGCATCCTACACGAACCTGCCTATTCCACGCTTTAAAATCGCTGAGCGATACACTTGGCAACCCCGCGATAAAACGCCGCCTAGTGCGATCAATTCGATCTACCTTTACGTCAATACAAATGTCAACCCGTTTAAAGTAAGTAAACAATTAATAACTGAATAACTCTACGACCACAGTTCTAAAAGATGAAGGCTACATTAATAAACACGCTTTTTGTTTTTAGGTATCATAAGCAGCACTAACTGCTGATCCCGCCAACAACTTTTGAACTAAGATTGCAAAGTCAAACATTCATTATTTAAGACATCCAAAAGCAATAAAACAAAGGTAAGTTAGGCACATTGTCTAAAAAATATATATCACAAACCAAGTTTATAACGTAAGCCAACTATTATTAAATTCTATTACTTTTAGGTTATGCTGGACCTTAGAGTAACAAAACAAAGTTTTGTTACTCTAAGTGCTGGACGAATGACAAGGTTATTACATATTTGTATTGTTGTTGATGTTGTTCAATAAAGTTTCAAGAATTAATAGATGTTTTAGTTGTCATGAGGAAGTCTTAAGGAAGTAAAATAAAATAACCAAGGGCAAGGCAAATTTACAAAACTACGATTACAATGCTCAACACTGAACCGTAGTATACATTATCTAACAAAAATAGGGTAAAGCACAATTTCTTGTGAAACAAAAATGGTAGTATTAAAATCCAAACCGTAAGGTTACAGCCTTGTTAACCTGTTCTGTTTGTTTATTATTCTTTTTGTGTTGCGTTGAAACTTTTATTCGTGTATTCTCACGGCAACTACTCATCAAGTGACGTCATGCGCGGCACGAACCAAAACTCGTCCACGGGAGCATCCAGCCCGTGTTTTTATTTAAAGGGTTTTTCTTGCATCCAAATATGCCACACCGCATTTTAATAAATGCAAATGGCACGACACAAACTAAAATACAAACAAAACAAATTAACGCAACACAAAAACAATAATAAACTAACAGAACAGGTTAACACAACGTAATACATATATGGAAATTACAATAAAACCTATGAAAACAAAGTAAATAATAATGTTTAACAATTATTTTACAAACTTAATATTTAATGTTATCCATAATTATTTATAATAAATATTTAGATATAACAAAAACACAATTACGTTTTTCATTAGATTTTCACTAGTTTTGTAATTTGTGGTCCTCGTACTCGCCAAGGCCGTCTAGGCGAAATAAGAGCAAGAAAGCAGGGCCTAATTAAAAATCATTTAATTTTTCGCATTGAAAAATATATTTTTTCTGAAAAATTAAAAGAGCCTATTTTAGGCTCTTAAAAATTTCTTTTTAGGACCCTAAATCAAAATTTCGCCATTTTAGGCTTTTAGGCAAAAACAAAGGGGTGCCAAACGCTTTATTTTTTTAAGTTTAGGATTAATATCAAGGTCCCAAACAAATGCCTAAAATAGAAACGAAAAGGCATTTTGCCTAAAATCCTGTCCTTGTTCATCAGTTCTGCAAATTTATCAGGAAGAAAAAAAAGCAAATGTATTTTAAATGACATATTAACGCTAATTCTTTGCAAATGGAAAGCATTTTTCCAATGAATTGGCGCCAATTTTAGGCCCGATATGAACCAAGAACCTTTACAATGACAGCTTTAACACTGCCTTATGCGACAAGCACGTCAACTTTGAAAGCATTTTTAAATGCTTGATCTTTCATTAAACGTCGTATATCAGGTCCATTTAATATTCCTGCAAAATTAAAGTAGTACGTATATCTCAAAAAATTTTGTAATGAAATATTGCGTTGGTTTTTCTTGGGCGTAAAGGTACTGCAACAAAAACAAAACAAATTTACAACGACGACATAAATGTTCGTCTCCTTTCTCTTTCTCTGCCACTTCCATTACCACTTTCATTTCCTGCTCTTTTTTCATTTTTGGTTCTTAAAATCACTTTCAAGTAAAAATACAATTTAAAGTTTAAATTTTAAATGTCAATAATTAATAGATGCACTTTAATGTGCTTGAACGGTAAAGTAGATAAAGGCGCCTTTATACTTCAATTCGATATTAAATTTTGACTTAGGACTAAGGATTCGAGATTAAATTTTTGGGTACTTTAGGCATGATGTGTATAAAAACATATCAAATAATAGTCGAAGAGTAAGGCTTATACAGAAAGCCATTTACTTTGTTGCCTTTTCAATTTAATTAGTAATTAAAAAAACGACCCAAAAATTTCAAAAAATAATACTTTTTACCAAAAAAACATTATAATTTTAATATATATACTACTATAGTATAGTATAATATATATATATATATATTAGGGTGTGCCAAAAAAACTCGATATTTCTTTTTTCTTGCTCTCCACCCAAAATATCGTAGAATATGCCCGAACAAATATTCTGTTAAAAGCGGAGCTCATAATTTCAATTTTAAGAGGTCCCTCATCGAATCTGAAGTTTTGCCGCTTAAATAACACAGAAAACTGACTGTTTTACCTTATTTATTCTTGCAACCTAGGAAGAAATTTTTTTTTCTTAAAATCCATGACCAAATCTTACAAAGCATTAAATTTGGACGAAAAAATCTTATTAAGCCGAATTTCTATTTTCATTATTTGATTTTTTACAGAGCTTTAAATTTAAAATTTTACGTTTTTTGCCTTTTTCAGCTAAACTATTGAAGTTAGACGAAAAAGTCAAAAGGCAATTTTTTAGCTTGTCTGATGGACCACAAAAAAGTTTTAGACGAATTTTTTGTATCGTCAATATTCTAAAAGTTACAGGCGTATAAATTCATCATTTTTGTATTATTAACTTTAAATTTAAAGCTCTGTAAAAAATCAAATAATTAAAATAGAAATTCGGCTTAATAAGATTTTTTTGTCCAAATTTAATGCTTTGTAAGAATTAGTCATGGATTTTATGGAAAAAAAATTTCTTCCTAGGTTGCAAGAATAAATAAGGTAAAAAAGTCAGTTTTATGTGTTATTTAAGCGGCAAAACTTCAGATTCGATGAGGAACCTCTTAACATTGAAATTATGAGCTCCGCTTTTAACAGAATATTTGTTCGGACATATTCTACGATATTTTGGGCGGAGAGCAAGAAAAAAAAATATCGAGTTTTTTTGGCACACCCTAATATATATACTACTATAGTATACGGCTACAATGAAAAAAAAATTAATCTCGAATCTCAATGTTAGTAAATCGAACTATCATAGTGTTGTTGTCTAAAGAATAATAAACCAATAAGTTTAGAAAAAGTTGAGACCTAAATTTAATAAATTGCAATTAATATTAAAAGAATAACAATATTTTTGTGCATTTTAAATATTAAGTACCTTAAAATAACAAAATATATTGTATTTCTTTTAAAATAACAATGTTGTTTCAACCCAGTGGTGTAGCAATGACTTTCCATCCTCAATAACTAAAGTTCGAGAAAATTGGAAGATTTGACAGCATGTATAAATATTGTTTGGTCAAAACAAATCACTTATACCCTAAGTTGTAAAAGATGTAAAAAGAAATAACAAATTAGTCAGTTAAACTTACACATTTTATATTTTTTATATACCTACTTGCAGCACACTTACTTAATGTGGTTAATATTTTGGTTGGGCCTGAGGCGACTGGATGGATTAGAGAATCGCGTTATCCAGATCACATGGGATTAATTGAGCCTGAATTAGTTTCTACGGATCCTTTGTTCATTTGTAATTGTAATGTACTTTGAGAAAATCTCAACTTATTTTATTTGCTCGTTAATGTAATGTTATCTGTGTTAACTATGTTTTCAACAAAGACATTTAGTCTGAGGGATCAACCACTAATGTTTTAGAAAATTAGTAGTTTTGATAAAGTTAAAATAAAACTTACCTTTTCGATTGTTAAGCTCCTCTTTCAGGTAAGTTTACAGAATACCTAAAAAATAATAATCAGGGTGTTAATACTTGTGGTTTAATTTTACATACATTTATTTTTATTTTGTTTCCCTTATGTGACTGGAGAAAAAACACCTTCCTATGACAAGAAATAATACAAATTTAAAATGATATAAAATCTGTATGATTTAGATTTTTAAATAAAATTTAAAATTTGTCGATAAACTATGGTAAGTAACAGTTTACAAAATTGAAAAGAAATTCTGCCCACCATATCCAATTATAATTTTTCCATGTATTTTAACCCACTTAACACGAAAATCACACTCAATTTTGTTTTTATGGAAGCGTTTTTAAAATATGAATTTTCAATTGTTTTTTTTTTTCAATTTTCGGAGGTGTTTTGAGGTTGAAATCTAATTGATCGATTTGGTCAAACAAGCCCTTAAATTGAAGGTATTTGAGCCCTCTAAAACTTCAATTTACATACTTTTGATATCGGATAAATATTTTGACGTTAGCGATTTTAATAACTTAGAAAATTTGTTTTTATGGGAAAAATTGTGGTCAAAAATTTACATATCTTCCTGGGAAGGTTTTAAATCAAACATATAACTCCAGTTTATTTTTTTTTCGTGAATCTGACATTCTTACAAAAAGAACAAGCTATAGCTTTATAATAATGTTGTTGTTTATTATAATGTTGATAATGAAAATACATGGAAAAATGGCCAAGTTATAAATTTTTTAGTGGAAGACCAAAATTCAGCTTTTTGACGATTTTTATTTTGTTTTGTTCTTTTATTTTGTAATATGTTTATTCTTTAAAGAAAACCTAAGTAAAGTGCATAATTGATATTTTTTACGTACTTTTTTCACCGAAAACATTATTGATATTTTAACAATGTATTTTTATCATGGTTTTATTAAGTTAATAAAAAGGGTAAAATGAGTAAAAGAAGTAGATAGTTCTAGTGCGTAAATAACCCGGACAATCTGGGTGACGTAAGAGATGAGCACGGAGAAAGTTTTCACCAGCAAATGAAGGCCAAGGAGCGGCGGTATCACGGCTTCTGGGATGCAGCCATGATGGGTGATTACATTTGGTCCCTCATACGAGAAACGGAATACGAAAGCAACAAAAAACAAAGAAGGAGCCAGACTTTTTCTAAACCTATGCTTATTAAAACAAAATAAAAACAAAATCTTCAATGTTCAATATTTATTGTTCAATATTCAATATATAATTTAATTTCAATATTTAATGTTTAAAATAAAAATCAATGTTCAACATTAAATTTTATATAATTCCATAAAATGAAGAAAAACGTAAAAATTCTCGAAAAACTGAATTTTGCTCTTCCACTGAAAAATTCATAACTTCGCCATTTATCCATGGATTTTTATCAACAGAAGCTAATTTTTTTCCTTTAAGTATAATCTATACGTAAAATAAATCAAACTGGACTTATCTTTTCGATTTCTATCTTTCCCAGAAAGATATGTAAATTTTCGTCCTTGATTTTTGTAAAAAAAAGGACTTCATAAAATCGCCAGTATCGAACTAACCATGGAATACCATGGTATCCCAAAATTTAACAGCCAATTATGCAAAATCGTCTCCTGAATCCGAAAATGTCGTCAAAAGTTAAAAAAGTAAACAGTTTTTGAGATATAGTCAATTTTCCATTTAATATGGAATTGACTATATCTTAAAAACTGCTCCACTTTCATAATCTTTAACGGTATTTTCGGATTCAGGGGAGAATTTTACATAAGAATTGGCTGTTAAATTTTGGGATACTTTTAGGGAGTAGATTTGATGTTTCGCCATAAAAAATCCAATGGCCAATCCTAGGCATAGGATGCCCTATTTTGAAATAATTCAATTTGAAAACAAATTAGGTACATTTATGGTGTAATTCAAAAACCAATTTGTTCTCTATTAAACTGTAGTTAAACTTTGTAACCGGCAACAAAGAGAAGGCAAGAAAAAAGTTGTTCATCATTTGCATCTAGTGTTTTGAATTCACAGTCACTGCAGTGTTGACCCTATAATTCCCTTGAATTCCAGAACCGATCAAAATCATAGCTTTGGTGTTTGCAATGGGCCTTCGTGTTTATATAAAACGCCAATATTGTTGTGTTTACATAGCCGTGAAGGTTGTACGACATTTCAGATTTGCTTACGAGAAATATTTTCCATAAAAATAATATTTATTTTGTATATTAAATTAATAAAGTATTCACAGAAAAAACGCTTTAATATAGTCAATAACAATGCCATAATTGATTGTTTTTTCATTTCTCCAATAAAAGTTAAAGTTTATTCAATCAAATATGTTTGGAGAAATTTAGGGTAAGGGATTGATGATATTACAAATATTATATTCAGCCCAAAACAAAATATTATCAAGTTAAAATTATTTGTTATAGAGTGAATTACTCTTTAGATTTAAAACTAATGGAAATGTGTACCTACTTCCTTGAAAATTTTAGAAATGATTGTATTCAAAGTTTATCTGATCAAGGTAAAATTAACAATATTTAATTAAGTATAAAATTGATTCATATTAAAAGTTATAATGCTGCAACCAAACATTAAAAACAAATGAAATAAGAATAGTCTTTGTTTCTTTTAATGTTCATGATTTTTATTCCAATGAAACCTAAGGTAAAGTAAGTTATTACTGTCTTACAGTGAATACTGTCTTGAAAAATACTTGTTATTTGCCCAATTATCATCCCCATTTTTTCAATGCGGTCTATATTCAATTTGATGATCGCTAACATTCGGACAAAAGCGCCAGGGCATCCCCTGCCACACCACACGTGCGTGTAGTTAAATGTGAATCACATTATGTGATCAACTGATTAATCGGTATTTCTGGTGACGCCGATTGATGTAAGTGTATGGGTTATCTCTGGTGTAGGTAGTGTTTGGTGTTTGTTATATTTGCTAATTTCTTGGGGGTTGTACTATCTAATCCTGAAATTTCAAGGTAAGTTGTTTATGTTTTTTAATTATATGTCCGTCATGCATTATCCAGTAATTTAATTACCCAAATATATCTAAATGTGTACTCATATAGGTATATACCATGGACACAGATTATCTTGATATTCGGTATTTTTCTTAAATGGACGAAGTTTTTATTTATTTATAAAAAAACTTATCATAGTCTTTCATTACCATCATGATATCCTTGCAGGGCGTCCTGAAAGTATATATTGCTTTAGGAATTTCAGCAAACTTTAGGGTTCGCCTCTAAATACATAGGATGAAATTCCTATTTCGTTTTAGAATAACCATGCAGACAGATACGGTACATCTAGTACAGTGACTGTTGCTAGTGATGGGTCAGCAACTTTCTTTGAGCCTAATATCACCAACACTTCTAGTGGGTTCCTAATAGTTTCTACAGAAAACAGAGCAATTTCATTTTATGGATCGAAAAACCTGTGTACACAAGACTACCAGAAGCAGTATCCAGAATTCATTTTATTTAAAGTTCATATTAATGTATTATACAACTAATATTTGCACAAGAATATGCATATTTAAAGGAATTAGAGCTTTGATTGCATTTAATGTAGCCATTCATTAGAAACCATAACTTTATTTATGCCAATGATAGTTTTTTCATTGTGGCTTCAATTAAATAAGAATTTAATTTAATGACTTCTTATGTTTCAACTAATTTTAAGCAAGTTTGTACAAATAAAAGTAAGACAATCGTTCATTTGATCATAGCTGTAATTCAGGTATTGCAAATACATTACACCATTGGCTCAATGCCCATTCACAATATAAAAGCTTTTTTTCTGTGTTATGAGAATAAAGAAAATATTTTATATTCACCTTGTATTATCTATATTAATATTAATATTTGGTTTCTATTTTATCCACTTTTCCACTTATTTTTTAATACACAATGTTTACCAACGAGCACAATTTTTTTTTTTTAATTTATAGATTTCGTTTATTCTTTTCTACTACTTTAATTAATTTAAATGCTTCACAAAATAAACTATAAGTAGATCTAGGACACGTACGCGTGTTTCCAATCAGGGCGAATGCAGAGACGCCTTGGCGTCGCGGCGTCGAAAAGCTCGGCAGCAAGAGCGGGTAGCAGGAATGCAGGCAGCTGCTCGTTACGTGTTATCGCCTCTGCGGGGTAGTTGGCACTGATAAGGCGGCATGACAATAAGGCCGTATCGCTGATAGCGCCGCATAAAAGACCCAATGCTCTTTCGAATATACGTCTTTGAGAGACTACTTTTATTTCGCGAAATGAAGGACTGGCGATCATTATCAAGGATTTAGGCAGTTCGAGGTTAAGTCGGTTATCGCAAAGACAGTTAATTAAATTTTATTTTAACGGCTGAATATTGGGTAACATGATCCATGGATATATAAAAGAAAATTACATATTTCGTTTTATTTATTTTATAACTATATAACTCACGTTCATATTTAAAGTAATATTTTATTTATTTATTACTTAGTCCGGTCAAATAAGACCAAAACATAACAGTGAAGGTACATAAATTTACAACAGGCTGAAAATCAGTAAAATTGTTCAGAATATAATTATAAATAAAATTTCAAAGTTCCCCATCATTCCCCTGCATGGAAAAAATTTTATTCAAGGTCAAAGGTCAAAAAAATTAGTTTTTCGCGATTTTCAGCAAAACGGGAAGTTTTATCACAAAAATATTTCTGACAAAAATTGTAGATCATAAAATTGTCTACAAAAATATATCGAAACTTTTTTTCCTAAGAGCCACCGTTTCTGAGATATAACGATTCGAAAAGTTGTAATCTTCATAATATACATGAGTACGTCACGTATATACATCTCTAGAGTTTTAATATATGTTAATATATTTTTATATCGGTCATTTTCACTTACACTTAAAATATAAAATATACCTACATAAGTTATATATAAGTTATAAAGTTATAACTATAAGAATATCAAGTGAAATAAAACTCAGTCCCTTTAGGGACTGGGTATAAATTAATTAATTTATACGCCATCGAGACAACATCTGTGACAGATGACAGATGATGTGTCATCTGTCAACTTGACATCTGTCACCTGTCATCTGTCACCTGTCATCTGTTACCTGTCATCTGTTACCTGTCATCTGTCACCGGTCATCTGTCACCTGTCATCTGTCACCTGTCATTTGACCCTGTCAAATGCCACCTGTCATTTGCCACCTTATCGATTTGATTTCGGGGATTTTAATTGGTTAACTTTTTTAAATACACAACAAAAATTAAACGGGCTTCTGGCCGATTAGTTTTCATTCGATGAAGCTCATCTTTTAGTCAAACTTTGGTCTTTTACCCGTCGATTCGTGTATTTCGTTCGGCCAATTTCGAAAATTTCTCTCGCCCTAAAAAACGTTTAAAATTTTTTCGAAAAAAATAAAAAAGATCGAAAAGTTTTCGGCGGATCCGGCCCGTTTGCAATATTTATTTTTTCCGTTGTCTGCTAGTCTGTATATCCTTTTTTTTTCTAAAAGCCGTAGCTCGGAGGCCGTTGAAGGCGGACACTCGAAATTTGCATCCTTTTTTCTGCCCACGAGACCTATCCGCGGACCAAATTTTTCCGGTGTTGAAAAGGCCCAAGTCCACTTTTTTTCGATTTTTCCGTCAAATTTGGCACGTTCCGTTGTCTTCGCTTAACTTTCGAATGAGCGGAGATTTTTCGGCCAAACTCGAGGAAAAGGTGCTTCGGGACAAGAAGTTATCACCAACGGCATTCGATTTCTTCTTTCTATATACGGAGCTCCTAAAAAAACTACCTGCTTTGATAAGTATCGATATGCATGTTTCGTTAAAAATACTAAAATAAAAAACAAGTTCAATTAGCTTGTCTTCCTCCGACCTCAGTTGCTGCTCATCAAAATATTTTTTGGGTATATTACCAAGTTCAAGTGTGGCTTGGTTATCAGCTAGACCCTACAGACTGGGGTTGGAAGTTGGTCAACAACCCATTAGAACCAGTTCAAACTTTACTCCCACCTGCGCCGGAAAAAATGCTGAACACAATTTTTTGCAACTGCAAAAAGGGATGCAGTGCTAAATGTGGTTGCAAAAAAGTCGGACTGTTTTATTCTCTGGTATGTACGAATTGTCAAGGCCGGTCGTGCTCTAATGTTGAATCACCAACAGCGGAGGATCCATTTAATTCCAACGAAGTGACATGCGATACATCGCTACTGACGCAATTTACTTGTAACCAGGATGAAGATGAAGAAGAAGAAGAACAAGAACAAGTAGAAGAATAAGAAGAAGAATTTAAATGTTACGAATCAGACTAATTAACTTCAGTACTTTTTTTTAATTTACATCGCTTTTATCTTTTCCAATCATTGCTAATTTCCGTTATTTTGCAATAGTTTCAAATTAAACAGGATCACAACTGACCCGTGGAAAAGGCTACTGGGGAAACCACGTTAAAAAACGCGCTAAGTACACTACCTAATGGGTGGCGTGGAAACGTGTGCATATTATGACGATTATAACTTTTACAACTTTTCGAATCGTTATATCTCAGAAACGGTGGCTCGTAAAAAAAAGTATTGATACATTTTTTATAGATAATTTTTTGATCTACAATATTTGTCTGGGGTATTTGATGATAAAATTTACCGTTTTGCCGAAAATCGCGAAAAATCAATTTTTTTGACCTTTGACCTTGAATAAAAATTTTTCCATACAGGGGAATTATGGGGAACTTTAAAATTTTATTTATAATTATATTCTGAACAATTTAACTGATTTTCAGCTTGTTGTAAATTTATGTACCTTCGAATGTCTAGATTGACCGGACTATACTAGTACAAGCAGAATTCACATTGATATTGAAATTAAAGGAAAACGCTAACGGTTTATTCGAATTTGAAGTCATTGTAAAATTCGTTGGTTCATTGGAACCAGACGCTCCCATGTCGGTACAGCTGCTGATAGTGCTGGAAGACGCCGACGCATTAGAACCTTGTATTTTTTCTGCAATTTGTATATTGTTATGCACCGATTCTTCTAGGTATCCTTCTGCTACCGTCGAAGACTTCCATCCTCCGTGACGCTTCAAAGTAGTCATGTTACCCCCTGCATTTGCCAAAAGTGTCTCCGAAGACCTTCTCAGGCAGTGAGCGGTGTAGAGCGCTGGTTCCTCCAATTTTAAAAACATTGCAATTCTTGAAGGTATCTTCGACAACCTATTTATTCCCACACCTCCCATTTTTGTAAAAAACAAAAAAGCGGCTAGAACTAGTATTCTTTGGTCTCAAAGACATTTACACAAATTGATCGGGTTGACTTGAAATCCTTCTATAAGTATGGTGAAACTTCTCAATTTCTTGGTTTTAGTGTCTGGCAAAACTACGTGAAAATATTTCCCTTTGTCTTGAATATTTTCTATTTACAAATTAACCAATTCATCGCATCTACATTATGAAAGCCACTTTCATCAACAGGTACTCGTCGTCGGGAGCTTCGTTTAAAGACTTCTCTATTTCAGGTCGTTCTAATGTCTTGGACTTCTTTGGTTTGTATCCCTGTGATTTGCTTTTCAAAAGTTTGCCATATTTTGAAATGTCGATTTTTTTATAAAGGTGAATAGTCGAGCGAAGCATAGAGTATTTGGTCCATAAAGACGACGGGGCTAATTTTTTTTGCAAATGTAAAAAATAAGCCAATAGAACATTTTTATCGATACCTTTTATCTTCCGTGAATTCATCCAAGACTCAAACATTTTGAACTCCTTGTCGTAAGCATCTCGGGACTTTTCTGGCAAAATCTGCATCGCTGATTCTTCCGCTTCCGTAAGGATATCCTCAGGAACGTAATTTTCATCAGTTTGCTCCATTTTCTATACGTTTTTTCTTAAAAAAAGCTTCCCTTTTCTGCAGGGAAAACTGACAAGTGTCAAAATTTATTTAAACATTTGCTAACAATGTATCATGCCCGTGGCAACCAAACAAACAACCTACTTTGACCAAAATGTAAAAAAGTCACTGTCAAGTCATTCTGATATTTATAGGGTACTGAGAAGCAAGTAGCTTTGATTTGATCACAAAGCTTATTAATTATTATCTCCTAAAAAAACGATTTCTTCCACTTGTTGGATAAATCATTTTATGCCAAACGATTTGTTGCTGCACTATAAAGTTTAAACAAAATCTATAGGTTATAACATATGTTAGATTTCGCTTAAACTTTATAGGAACCTTCCCTAAAGACGGAAATCCACGATGATTTATTTTTTTAATCCGTCACTTCTTATTATTTTTATGCTTTATGATTTAAGCTTCACGTTTTTTTATTTGAGATACCGATCTACTTGTTTAAGATGACATTATAAAGTTAAAAGATAGCAATTTCTGTACAAAAAACACACCTCTGAAAAATAACATGGTATACTGGGCGAATTTTCGTTAAATGTACATTTTGTATATATATTTTGTCCAGGCAGGTCAATTTGATCGATTTTTTTTTCTTTGTGATAGAACACATAAGTTTATAAATAACAAATATAAACTTTAAAGAAATAAAACTTATAGGGTTAATCTGAAATAGGGAAGGAACACAAGGAAGAAATGAAACATTGTCCTCCTCCTAACGCATCTTCCTGAACGTTTTATGACACATTCCTTTTGACTTTTTCAAACGTTATTTTTTAGAAATACTGTTAAATGTAAATATCTTTCGGCATTTGTTTGGAATTTCTACTATGCTATAATACAAAATAAAAATAAAAAAGTTAACTTCTAAAACAAGAGTTGTATGTAGCGTTTTGTAAAAGACACCAAAAGTGTACGCAAAAAAATCTTACTTTTAAAATATTTACAAAAAAATTCATACACTTTACTCGTGCTCACTTGTGGTTGCCTAACTATCAAACATGTATGCCCTTTAGAAATAACACGATAGTATCTCTATCTCGTGTCTCTATTTCGAAGCAGTCGGCATAGAAGACGACGTTAGGAAAAAGACAAGATTTTTGAATGTAAACTTTAATATTTTTTTCGGTTTAAACTACTTTGTAGAAAACTATTTTATTTTTATATACGAATAAAAGAACTTTCCATTGTTCAAAAATAATTTATTTCTTCAGACGAAAGTTGCAAAGAAGAAGAATATAATAATTTAAATAAAAAAATCGCCTCTGGGGACAGTTAGGTTACAGGACATTTCACCTAGTTTTTCTGCCATATATAGAAACATAAAGTAATTAAAAAAAAAATACGATGGGTCCTAACAGGAAGGGGGTATTTAAATATAATAAATACAAAACTTATCAACAAAGGTAAAAAATAAAAATAAAATTAGCTGGGGACAGAAAATGTACATTTAACGAAAATTTGCCAATAAAATACACGTATTTGTAGTACTACAAATACGTGTATTTTACCGACTTTTTGTGATTTTTTATTTATTACTGTTTAATATACATATTTGTCCTTCCATCTCGAATTGACCATTAAATTTTGCCAGTGTGTTTTTATTGGTTTTTATTATTTACCTTATTAAACTTAATATTTTTAAACATACACATCTACAAATACGAATATATATCTATTTATATGTCTTTTTAGCTTTATCAAAATAATTTTGTTTGGAAAGAGTAAATAGGATTAATGACAAATGAAATCGTTCTAATATACTGCCATGTTCAACAATGAGATAAATAAATCTGGACAAAAGAACAAAGAAACAAGCCAGCGCAAAATTAACTATTGAATCAGTGACGTTTACTTTCCAAAGTAAATTGATAGGTACCGATCCTATATTGCCTCGTTTTCTTTCATCTTTATTAGGGACGAGAATATTGCCTTTTCGATTGAGTTACCCTTAAAAGTCTAATTGCGCAAATTATTTATTATCGTTGTTTGGTTTACTGAAATTTATTGTTGTTGGACTTTTATTACAAAATGAGAAAAAAATTCATGAATTGTAAATTTGGTAATAGTTATTTACGTGTCAAGCTTTGTAAATTAATCTTTACGGGCGAACTGTCATGTCATAAAAAATCTGTCATCTGTCGTAAATACTATAGTCACCATTTATGGAAACATCCCCAAAAACAAATCATATACAGGGACACCCAACAAAATATCAAGCAACACTCATGTTAAGTAGACGTGTATTGACAGTCTAACCTTTGTTGTTTGTAGATTTAAGAAAATTCTGTATTCACAGACAAATTGTATTATAAAAAAGTAGATTTTGAACAAAAAAATTGATTATCGCCTAGGCTATTAATATGGTAAATATGTTTACCTCCAAGTCTGTAAAAAACCCCTTGTGGATCAATAAACAGATTTATAAATTTTCTTCAATTGCACAGATAAATCGCGCACGTTATTTGTGTTTTACGTTGCAAGGAAAAACTAAAAACTGGTTTAGTACTCGATTTCGATTGATTATTCTTTATATCATTGATTAAGAAACTCAACGCTTAAATGCTTATATACTTACGTTAGTGTGTATATTTTATCTAAGGGAACATGGTGAATTATTGTGTTTTTAATTGTAAATAAAATTCAAAAACTAAATCGTTGCATTTTCATGTTTTGCAAAAGAATCCAATTCGGTAAGTACATTTGTTGGTGCAGAATTAACTAGTGATAACTTTACCAAATTTAATTTATAATTAATTTTGGACATTTTTTAAATTAGTAAAAAATAATTTTTGCACAAACATAACCTTAAAATCAACCATTTTTATATTTGAGTTCTCTAAAACACGCCGACAACTGCATTTTAAACAACAAAATATACCTTCGAATTCATGGCAACATAATATTATAAATAATACATAATATAATGGTATTTTACCGTTTACCGTTTACCAACAACACAACAAATCGTGCCACAGTTTTTTTTTTCGATATTTTTTAACATTTTCCGGCTTTATTCTCAAAAACACTCGTTTGTAACATAAGCTGATTATCAAAAGTTGTACTTTTGTTACGATGATAACAACCGAGTGGTGGCGCTACTAGCGATACTTCTTTAGCGTATGAGTGGATTCCAATCTACGTAATATCCCTTTAGAAATTTTAGTTAAAATTGTTTTAATTATACTACATTTTTAAAAACACTATTTGATTATATAAATTTAGCCTACAGGTTTGGTTATTTTGTTTGTAGATATTTTAAAAAGTTGTACAATAAATTTAAACAAGGCATACTTATTCAAAACAAGAAATTTATCTTTGCGAGTGCCTAATCCTTTACAAGACCAATTTAGTTTAGCTGGTTGTTTTCTCGTCAAAGATCCAGTCGGTTTATTTAGTATGCTCTTTGTGTCAGAGCCATTCAATCTCAGTAAAAGATAAACAGAAATTTGTTCAAGTCGCCCGGATAAACTCAACTACATTTACGGTGTCTTATGAAAAATGTCAACAAAATTGAAGCTGCAACTGAGCAACACAAAGAATCTTAATGTGCTTTGTAGTGTCGGTGCAAATGAAAGAAATAAAAAGTAAAAACACTGCATTTAAAACAAGCTGTTTCAGTTTAAGGAAGTTGGAATTCTTGATTGGAAAATGTAAGATTTTATTTTCTTTGTGCTTTCTTTTTTTTGGAAATCTATTACTGAGATTTGTATTAATTCAATATTGAAGAGTAAATAATAGTAGTAACGTAATAAAAATGTTTGTTTTTATGTAAAAGTGTTATATTTTATAATTCAAAATAACCCTCCAATCTTGTATATGGGTGATTCTACAAAAGTTGGACAACTTGTAAATATTTTAGTATATAACAAAAGATACAGGTTGTTTTAACTTGTCCACCCAATTTGAATAAATTTTTTCAAATGCACGTTTGTAGAAAAACATAATAAATATTCGAAACATCAGTACCTTGGCGTGTCACAACTCCTGAATCAAATATTTGAGTGATTGTATTTTAAAACATATTCAATTTATCTTAAATTTTTCAATTTCACTACAAACTATAAAACAATAAATAATGTATTTTTCATATTTTATCATAGATTCGAATAATAGCAATTTTTAAAAAAATGATAATCTTTGTACTCACTTTTACCCGTCAGTTCTGTGTGCAATGTTAAAATTCAAAATTCCTACGAAATATTATATATAAGTTTTAAACGTCAAGTCCTCGTTTTAACTAAAGTGTTGGTAAAAATTACCTACAGAGCCCGCCCTTTGCACGACAGTCATCTTGAAAACAATGCAAGCGGCGAAGTTGTGGTGAATGCACGTATAGTTCCAGTCAAAATATCAATATATTCCATTGTAATTTATATAAGGCTATATTTGATTGTTGAAAAGTAGCATCCACTAATAAAAATATCAGTAAAATACTTAATTCCGAATTATAATTTCAAATTTGTATCCCATTCATCAGTACCGTGTCGTCAGTTCCATGTTCGATGTTTCGGTTATCTTTTTTTCGCAAACTTCAATTTAAATTCTGCTTGCGCAGAACTTGTTTATTTAATGTCATTATAAACTCATATAAATTTGGTGTGGGTCCCATATCTAATAATTGAGAAATCGGTATACCCAAAATCCACCAGCCGCCACTGATGTGTGGTATTATTTGATTTTGAGATATTTAATGTATAATATGCTCAAAGTTGCAATAAATTTTATATTTTCCAATAAATTATGTATTTAATTAGTACCCTGGTATACTCGTCACTTCCCTTACATTCAAATTTAGAAAACACAGATATTTCGGAAACTGAAAAAGTGACTGGCCCGGTCTGGAACAGTATATTTATTATATTATTTATGTTTTCAAAACAAAATACTGTTTAATTTTCTCCGAAAACTTTATAAACAAAAAGTTGCCCAACTTTTATAGAATCACCCATATAAGTAAAACAAAATGTTTATTGGGAACATCTGTGGATGTAAAAATGGTGAATGCGCCGGGATAAATTACACAGACAAAAAAGCATAATTGCTTCATTACCCACGGTTTTTGGCCTATAGTCGAAATACCCCTAGAAATTCAATAAATCAGGTTGTACTGGTCCAGAAATTAATATCGAATAATGACAATAGATCAGGGTTTCTATATTTATATATATACATATTTCTATATGCCATGAAAATTTACCCTTCTACGAGTAAGTATAGTGGTAAACTGGATGCCGTTGCATTTCAATTATAAAAAACGCGGCTATACTAAATATATTATTTGTTCTGCTATTGTTAAAAACTAGGTACCATGCAGCACTTGCAAAATGTGTTTCCAGCGATTACAAACGGAAAATTTTGACTTTAAAAATACAACACACAACCAAGAAAGTCTAATGTGAGTAGTTGGATCAGTTATTGAAACAATAAACTTGTCAAACTGAACATAAACTCGATATTCACTGATTCAAGTTTGATAAAAGCCATTTTATACACGAATTTAATTAAGGCAGGAGCGAGCTTGAGCGAGTGCTTAAATTAATGAGTGTATAGAAAAGTTTATAAACGAGGTGCATACTATACTTTTTCTACGACAAATACTTATTATTATCTTAAAATGATTTAAATCAAAAATTATATATAGATTATAAAGGTTATAAATCGAAATGTATTTCTTGAAAATTGACAGTTTTTCACAGTGAAAGTAAAGAAAATGTTTTATGAGGACTTACCGGCGAAATTAAAAGGTAAGTACAATGTTCATATAAACTTTTCAAATATTGGCGTTGAGAAACTATTTAATATTTTTGTATTTTTGTATTGAGATAATAAAATAATTTTCACATTTAGTATTATTTTACAAGAAAGGCACTTTATTTTAACGATTGTATGACATTTGACAACTGTCAACTAACTTAAAACTAACTTCAGCCCGTGACTAAAAACCTGTTGCTAACTTCAGCCCGTGACTAAAGCGCCATAGAGCCACAACTTGTCAATGTGTATTTAAAAGGTCACTTAGTGTCATGGAAACATGTACGATAAAGGGCGTTTTAAAGGTGGGAGTAAAAAAAATTAATTAAAAAAAAATATTGTCAAATTTAATAATATGTTTAATTACAATTTCGCTTTTCGGTGTTTTAGTTCTGCTTAGAGTTTAAGTAGTTTTGTTACCTAAAGTTTCGTTACTCTTCTGTTACTTGTTGAAAACAATTTCCAACAATCCGTTTTTAATTATGTCTTTCTAAGTTACTCGGAACAATAACAGCAGAAACGGAGTTTCGTTTCTATACGAGGTTATGTTACAAGTCCCTGAATAAAACTGTGCCTTGAAGATAACATGTTGTATGCCATAAACAATAAAACAAACGCTTTTAATGAACCAAATTAAAATAGTATAGTAGGTTACTCAACATATTCCCTATAATAATTTGGCTGGATAAAGTCAATAAAGAAAAAGCATAATTTAGCTTTTAGGTATACCCAAAGATAATACTAATAATAATAATAATAATAATATATTAGATAATAATGTATTATCTTTGGGTATACCTACCTATAAGAAATCTTTTATAATAAAAAATACACAATGTTAATAATAAAACCCATTTCCAATTAAGTAACTGTTTAAATATTTAAGTTTAACGATTGCCTATTTAAAAGACTTTCAAATAAAATTGTTTAAAGGGTCGCCTAATTTAAATATAAATACGAACTTACGTGAAAAGAAAACCTTGCCCAAAGTAAAATGGGCAATAATAAAAATCATGCTTTTAAAGCGCTATTCTTCCGCCACTTTCGCAAAAATTGTTACTGGTTATCGGCAAAGGATCTGAGAAAATTAGGGTGCGTTAACGACAAAATGGCCATCTAATTTAGCATAAAATGTGCCCTGAAAGGTAATTATTGTAATAAAGGTATCATTTAATGACGGTGTTCCAAAAACAATTTAATACATTTTTCTACTCCAGGAGTAGGAGTAGTACTCCTACTACCTACGGAATATGACCGTTTTATCACTTTTTAATGTGGATAACATATATTCCTTAGTGTTATAGAATTAATTATTTTTTCTACTCCCACCTTTAAAACGCTCTTTATCGTACATGTTTCCATGACACTAAGTCCCCTTTTAAATACACATTGACAAGTTGTGGCTTTGTCGCTTTAGTCACAGGCTGAAGTTAGTTTTTGGTTAGTTGATAGTTGTCAAATGTCATACAATCGTTAAAATAAAGTGCCTTTCTTGTAAAATAATACTAAATGTGAAAATTATTTTATTATCTCAATACAAAAATACAAAAGTATTAAATAGTTTCTCAACGCCAATATTTGAAAAGTTTATATGAACATTGTACTGACCTTTTAATTTCGCTGGCAGTAAACTATAACTTAAATTCGGGCACGGACTTCACTGTAAAGTGCTTTCTTTACTTTCACTGTGAAAAACTGTTAATTTTCAAGAAATACATTTCGATTTTTAACCTTTATAATTGTGTTCATAAAATTTAAAAAATTGACATTCGACGGTGACACAGAGATTCCCCTATTGTTTTATAGATGGCGCTCTATACAAATTTATTATTTAAATCATTTTAAGATAATAATAAGTATTTGTCGTAGAAAAACTATAGTATGCACCTCGTTTATAAAATTTTCTATACACTCATTAATTTAAGCACTCGCTTAAGTGTCAAATGTTTATTATTGGCCTCGTTTGGGTTAAAATTAATGTTGTTTTGTTGGGGCTGTTCTTTAAGCTTTGGTGTATCACCGTGATAGTTCGAATGGGAAGTTTTGTTTTTTTTGTTGTTTATCTTTTTTCTTTATTATTTTATGGTGTTTGGTTAGTATTGTCTTTCTCATGTTTCTATTGTTACTGATGTTTATTGTGTTAAGCAGTGTGCCTTTCTTAGGATTTTAAAGGTATCCGTCGTGTTTAATTTTGCAAATTATGTGTTAGGTCATGCATATGCGCATATGCTTGAGGATACTTATCAATTTTTGCAGATGGCCTCTTCTCCTCTTGTTTGACCTCTTTTGTTTGTCTAGTGTAAAGCGTCCAATGACAGGTGGTAGAATAACCAGGAAGCTGAAACTTGTCACTTAACTCTTTCTTATCACTCTTTATTGACCGTTACACTATTTTAGTTTGAACTTTATGAAAATTGTTTGTTGGTTTTGTTCTCTTTTGTTTGTCCAGTAAAAGCATCCAGTTGAGAGGTGGAATGACCGCCCAGAAGCTTACTTGTCACTTAACTCTTTCTTATCACTTAACTCTTAACTCATTCTTGACCGTAGGGTAGTCTATACGCACTGTAGTTGTTTGACTATATTTGGTTTGCACTTTTGAGAAATTATTTGTTGGTTTTTACGTTTTAAGAGCTCTCGCTTCTACAATGCGTCTTGCCTTGTCAAGTGCTGGAACCTGACTGTACTATTTATTATCAATGCTTAAGTATACTTTAAGATATTGGTTTTATTTTATTTTAAGGTATACCTTTAAAACTTTTTAAAAGCAAACATAAATGAAATTATAATCGAATTTTACATGACAAATGTTATTTTTGGTGTATCCTATATATACATTGTATTGACTGGCACAGGTTGTTAGTATGACTTCTTTACTTGTTTAAATGCCTTTGGAAATATCTCGTATCAGTTTAAAAATATTTGGAAATCGTAATAACCGTTTAAGAAATATAAAAATGCAAAATAGATATAAATCATACAAAATCATAGATCGTTACTAAAAATTCATTTTGCTATTCCCCCGAAAATAAATTTATGGATTAGATGGAAACCACCAAATTTATACAATAAATACGTTATTATGCAACCCCGACGACACCTCGGGCGGTGTAATCCCCGATTAAAATTCAGGACACAAGTATCTGGGACCGCTATCACAATTCCTGTATATAACGCAGTAAAAATGCCATAACCTACGGGTCGGACAATGGTCCTAAATCCTTGTATTGGTCATTTCCCGATGACCTCTCATTTTTTGGACGTCTTTTTCCCGCTTCGGCTTCAAAATAATCTCACGCACTGATCTGCCCATTGTTAACAATGCAATTTCGGCATTCCAAAATCTTAATAAAATGCCTGATAATGGCTAAAAAGAATTTATACTTTTAAAATTACTAAATAAGGAAAGTGATTACACAGTAAAAAAACTTCACACTATAGGCTTCACTAAAGAACACTAGTTATAGCTTGAGCAGGTCCACTTTATTAGAGTTCAAATTTTCACCTTAAATTTAGTGTGAATTTTAGTGTTTTTTTAACTCTAGAGGTGTTCTTGTAGTTTAACACATTTAACACAGTTCGTGCGACTTCATACACTATTTGATTGAAAATTACTACACTAACCGTGTTCGGTAGCTAATTTATTTGCATTTATTTCACTTTTAGTGTGAATGCTATTTCTAATAGTGCCTGTTTATCCTAACACTAATAGATTTAAAAATTGTACACCAATATTGTATAAGAGCATTGGATTTTGTAATTCTTTTAATATCTGTCACATCATTTTTATTTTAGGTTCAACTGACGATGACATTTTAGCTTTATTTCGGTAGAAAGTGTAATAATAATTTGACTTTTGAACTAGTATTAATATTCATAAAGTCTTTTTATATGGACTTGAAACGTTATAATATAAATATTTTTTGGTAAGTATTATAATCCCTTTTTCTTTAAGCCTTAATACTCAACCAATATGTTAAAAGAATGTCCATACCCGACCTATATTTTATAACAATAATTTACGACAGTAGGTCGGGTACTTGTAAAATTAATAATATAAATACATACACACTTGATTTACTTTTTATTTTCAAGCGTAATGGTTGTTATATTAACCTATACCTATATTTTTATTAATATTATGGAAAATTTGTACATGTGTGGTAAATTCCCGACATACAGCCGCCTGACGCCTCTCTACCAATGGGATCACCCATTTTTATAACAGAAAAATGGATTACTGATGAATTCTCAAGATAATTCATTGCTTACAAGTTGACAGCCAGTAAAACATTGCATTGATCTAAAACTTTTACGTTTTAAGGAACCATTTTGCTTAAGCCAGCCATACGACTCAAATATAAAATTATATTTTAAAAGGCACCGATTTTAATGATTGTCATAGATTTTTGTTCCAAATAAATGTTTCTCTTTATTTATCTTTTCGTTTTATTCACTACCACCAATAGGTTTTACTCAAATAATAGTGTTAATTTACACTAGAAGTTTGCACTAAAAGAGTAAAAGTACCTTTCTAAAATTAGAACTTTTCCAAAGTAGTGTTAATTTACACTGAACAAAAGTGGGCTTTTACCCAGGAAGTGTAGAAGTACAAGATTTTAGGTAAATTGACACTTTTTAATACGGTGTAAAATTACTTTATCCTCAGTGCTATAGTGTTAAATCATACTTGCTTACTTGGGGAAAATTACACTACAAATTAACTCTAATTGTAGTGTTATAAAACAACACTATTTAGTGTGGACCTGTGTGAACTCTAATTAGTGTTGCTTAGAGTTGATTTTTTTTACTGTGTATTATATACCTAATTATGTTTTATTTATTTCCTGTACCTGAATAGAATAGAATAGAATAGATTTATTAGTTCAGAAAGATTGCAATGGTTACAATGTTGAACACGTCCAAAAAAGTATATATAAATATTTAAGATTAACAATGTACTAACAAACAAATCCAAGAAAATTTGGTACAAATAAACAAATACAAGAAAAACATTTAGTTAAAAAAATCATCAACGCAGTAATCACATCTGTTTACAAGGTATGCTCTTAAGCAAGGTTTAAATTCCCTAAAACTAAGGCATTTTATTGTTTTTGGCAATTTATTATATAAAGTTAAAGCAAAGTTTTGAATACTCCTGTAAACGGTGTGGATCCTTGTTTGATTAATTAACATTAAATCTTTATTTCTAGTGAAGTAGGAATGCTGTCTACTAGTATTGTTAAACATAAAACTGTTTTTCTTGTAAAAAATTAAAGTTTCAAAAATATAAAGATCTGGTAATGTTAGTAGGTTATTTTTTACAAACGTTTGCTTGCATGATTCATTAAATTCTAACTTAAAAATAATTCTAATATTTTTTTTCTGAAAAATGAATAGATTTTTTGTATGGGATGAATTACCCCAAAAAATTATGCCATATTTTAAATTGGAATAAACAAATGCATAATACACATTTAAGAGTGTCACTCTTGAAACAACAAATCTTAGATTAAGGATTAAGTATAGATACTTATTGATTTTTTTTAAAACACTATCTGTTTGTTCCTTCCATAAAAATTTGTTGTCCAAAATAACACCCAAAAATTTAATTGAAGTACTCAACTTGATGGTACACTTATTGTTAATATTAATATTGTTATTGGTAAACCCATACTCTCCAAATTTTATGTACTGTGTTTTGTCAACATTTAACTTAAGGCCATTATTTTGAAACCATTGAAATATATTTTTTTGTGTTAAATTAATATTAGTTATTAGATCATTTTTAGTAGAGGATTTAAAAATTGAAGTAGTATCATCTGCATACATAAAAATATTGTCGTGGCATTGGGGCAAATCATTTACATACAAAATAAATAAAATTGGGCCAAGAATTGAGCCCTGAGGAACTCCTTTTTTTAACTCCACTGTGTTGGAATATAACTCCAACCCATTTTCCGATGATATTTTTACCCTTTGTTTTCGGTTGGACAGATAGGATTTAAATAAATTTAGCGCAGTACCTCTTATGCCATATCTTTCTAATTTCAACTCCAATAGTTCTTAATCCATGGTGTCAAAGGCTTTGGATAAGTCAAAAAAGGCAGATACTGCCAGAGTTTTACTATTCCAAAGGTCCATGATCCTATCAACAAAATTAAATATTGCTAATTCCGTATTACTACCTTTAACGAAACCATATTGATGTTTAGAAATTATACAATGTTTATTACAATATTTTATCAATCTGGTAGAAATTGATATTTCCAGTATTTTTGAAAAGATAGGTAATAAGGAAATAGGTCTATAGTTATTAACATTAGTTTCAGGACCCTTTTTATGCAAAACCCTGACAATAGCCAACTTTAATCCATCCGGAAAAACGCCACTTAAAAAGCAAAGATTTATAATATGACTAAGAGGACTTGCTATGACGTATGCGCACCTTTTAATAATTTTTGTTGGAATTTCATCCCAACCAGTGGATTTTTTATTTTTTAGATTGTTTATAATGTCATAAACTTCAACGGCATCTGAGGGATATAAAAACATATTGGAGTTAATGGATTCAATGTTGTTGACATTAAGTTTTGGTGATGGCAAATTTAGTGTATCAGATATATTAGCAAAAAATACATTAAATTCATTAGCTACATTCAATGGACTATCTATAACAATATTTTCTTTTTCCAAAATAATATTTTTGGATTTAGAAACTAAAGTTTTATTTTTATTTATTAATCTCCACATTTGTTGCTGGTTGTTTGGAGCATTGTCTATAAGTTTATTATTATAATGAAGTTTGGCTTTTCTTAATTCAAAATTTAAAGTTTTAGATATTTTTTTATAATTATTTTTTAAAAAAGGGTAAGTAATATTGTTTCTACAATTTATTAGATTTTGATGCATTTCTCTTTTTTATAAAGTATAAAATTTATAAAAGTTGAACTTTTTATATAACGACCCTTATCCTGTCAGCAAGTAAGTATAATAATTCTTATGAAAAATGCATAATTTCGTTTATAAGACATATTTTATTCATTATTCACGATGTTAGGTGCGAAGGTTATAATGGTTTTTATTATATATGGGAAAATCAAATTTTATACAATATTTTATTTATAAAATAAGTGTTAATTTTTGTCAATAATTTAAATTATAGATTTACCAAACCCTGCATAGGATCTTTTCTTTTAAGTATAATTCCAAGTAAAAAAGGATTATTAAAAAAGTAAATTTATTTGATAACTTGAAAAGGATTCCAAAAACAAAACAACAAGGAAAAGTATAAAAGTTTTCCTTTTTCCAGCAAAATTGTTTATGGGTTAATATTGCGTTTTCAGCTCGCAGTATCGCCGACTCAATATCAAGTTCGATAAGTTTTAAATCAGGTCAGAGGTGTAAAAGAAAACTACGAAGTTGAAAAATACAAACCCTAAAAATTCTTTCGCTTTCCGACTTTAACAAGAACAGTTTTTCAGCGTGAAAAACCGATTTTAAAATTGTAACACGTATATAATACGTGACATGGTTAATTTTGTAGTTTTAGTTGTTGTTTTTTTTAATTAAACAAAATTAGAAAAATCTTTTACTGCAGGACGAGTACAATTAAATTATGACATGTCTTATATCATCTAAAGTGTTTTTTGTTTTTACAATTTTTAAGGCTTTAATTATTTTAATATTTATAATTACAAAAAAAAACACAGTAAAAAAAAATCAACTCTAAGCAACACTAATTAGAGTTCACACAGGTCCACACTAAATAATGTTGTTTTATAACACTACAATTAGGGTTAATTTGTAGTGAAATTTTCCCCAAGTAAGCAAGTATGATTTAACACTATGGCACTGAGGATAAAGTAATTTTACACTGTATTAAAAATTGTTAATTTACCTAAAATCGTGTATAAAAATCGGTGCCTTTTAAAATATAATTTTATATTTGAGTCGTATGGTTAGCTTAAGCAAAATGGTTCCTTAAAAAGTAAAAGTTTTAGATCAATGCAATGTTTTACTGGCTGTCAACTTGTAAGCAATGAATTATCTTGAGAATTCATCAGTAATCCATTTTTCTGTTATAAAAAATGGGTAATCCCATTGGTAAAGAGGCGTCAGGCGGCTGTATGTCGGGGATTTACCACACGTGTACAAAATTTCCATAATATTAATAAAAATGTATAGTAGAGGATCCCAAGTAAGGTCGACCTTCACCCATCTGCTTACCAGATGAAAATTATATTTTATCAAATAAAATATGTTTCTGAACATAAACCAATAGGGTTGCCATAAAAAATATGATCAAGGCTAGCTATAATAAATAAAAAATTAAAAAAAAATAATTAATTTTTTAAATTTCACCGACTTGCTTGCCAAATGAACGAAATTCCAATGGAAAGCATAAAACATACAGAATATGTAACAGCTAGGTTGCCTACCTTTTTCTGGTCCCTATTACCTGGTTGCTTTGTACAGGGTGATCCCCTATAATGTCGCCCCCCTTTAACTTTTTTATTTTAAGTGTCCCAAAAAATTTAAAAGTTTGGTTATGTAGGTACTAAAAAATACTTTTTTTCTACGTATAAAGAAAATTGGAAAATTGATCAGTATACAGGGAAAAACAAAAAGTTTATTTTTTTTCAATGGATCACCGTATATATGAATTTATTTTTCGATTCCTTGTAAAATTCTGAGCATAATTTATATAACAAACCATATACCTAAATTCAACCGTTTCTGAAATATTCGCATTCGAAATGTCATCATTAAATGTTTTTTTAAACTGTTAGAAATCAAGAAGCCTCAGTATACCAAAATTTTTATTGAAAATAAATTACTATAGTGACATTATGTCAATAAGTGTTGTTAAATAAGTAAAAATGGCGTACTCAGACAGAGAAAAACATACTATTTCAACTTATTATCTTAAAAATAATTTAAATATTTCAGAAACGGTTGAATTTAGGTATATGGTATGATATATGAAATATGCTTAGAATTTTACAAGGAATCGAAAAATAAATTCATATATAGGGTGATCCATTGAAAAAAATAAACTTTTTGTTTTCCCTGTATACTTATCAATTTTCCAATTTTCTTTATACGTAGAAAAAAAGTATTTTTTAGTTCCTACATAACCACACTTTTAAATTTTTTGGGACACTTAAAATAAAAAAGTTAAAGGGGGGCGACATTATAGGGGATCACCCTGTACAAAGCAACCAGGTAATAGGGACCAGAAAAAGGTAGGCAACCTAGCTGTTACATATTCTGTATGTTGTATGCTTTCCATTGGAATTTCGTTCATTTGGCAAGCAAGTCGGTGAAATTTAAAAAATTAATTATTTTTTTTTTATTTTTTATTTATTATAGCTAGCCTTGATCATATTTTTTATGGCAACCCTATTGTTTTATGTTCAGAAACATATTTTATTTGATAAAATATAATTTTCATCTGGTAAGCAGATGGGTGAAGGTCGACTTTACTTGGGATCTTAGACTAGTAGGTATAGGTTAATATAACAACCATTACGCTTAAAAATAAAAAGTAAATCAAGTGTGTATGTATTATTAATGTTACCCGACCTACTGCCGTAAATTATTGATATATAATATAGGTCGGGTATGGACAACCTTTTAACAAATTGGTATTTATTGAGTATTAAGGCTTAAAGAAAAAGAAAGTATAATACTTACCAAAAAATAAGAATGTCCCCTTATGGATTCACCGTAATTAAAATCTAACTGAACAAAAATGCCACACTTCCACAACGCGGTATCCCCGGATATGCACTGCCAGAGATAAACCAAACATTTTAAAACGCATTTCGATTATTACCAGTTTTTTCAGTCTATTTTGCCACTATTGGTGTAATTTAACTTTATTTGTGAAAAAAGAGCTCTTAGTAACATCAAAACATACAAAGAAATTGGCATGCACTGTAGTGTACATTTTGTCACTATTTAACACATTAAGGGGTAATAAACACTTGCATTAAGTTTTTCTACCCTTTTTATTTATTTTAATAATAAATAGTGTGAATGCACCAATGAATAATGTTCATATTCTTTAAATGGGTTTAATAAAATTTATAAGCACTAAATGCTACCTAGTGTATTTTGTAGTGTAACTTTTACACTTACTAATCAACTCTAATATTTTTACCTCTACACTAAAAAATTTACAAGGGCAAAATTTTTTACTGTGTATGAAAATTCTACTCAATACAATAATTTCCTTCTTAATTTTTATCTTAATATTTTAAAATTTCATATTTTTATGTTGAACGAATATTATAAGATTACCCGATTACCAACCCCCATAAATAAAAAAAATGTAGCCAATATAATTTACACTATATAAGGAAATTACATTTGGCCAAGTTATCGTACATCTTTTACCATTCACAAAATAAATATCGTTTAATGGTATACAGGGCCGCCTGTTTCCATACATAATACATAAGTTTTCATGTATAAGCAAATAAATAACCGTAAGGAATATAAATTGAAATCTTTTAAAAGCGGAAAAGTGAATTTCTGGCCGGAAAGGCAAAACCATTTTAGTAAGCAATTTCTTGTTTGATGAATCAAATAGAATTGGGTCCCTTATTGTTGCATATAGGATTTTAAACGACCTTAAAATATGTTTACGTATACCAAAAAAAAATCGAAATTTTATTCAAAAATTGAGTATGCAACTCAGTGACGCCTTTTTAAAATTAAAAGTAAAAAGTTAAACATACGTAAAAATAATTGTTTTTTAGATGAAAAAATAATATGAATATTTTTTATAAGATTTGCATTTAGGACAATTATAAATTATAATTAAGGTGGCTGTAAAACACCAAAACGGTTGTGTTATCTCTTGATTATGTGTCATTTAACTTATGGAGGATATTTTAATTGAGGCCTGTCATAAAGGAGACCTTAGCATAATTTTTATCTTGCATGTTGGTAGATAAAATGTCTCGTCCTCGTTGATGGTCTTGCTATTAAGAAATGTAACAGGGATAAAATACACAAAATATCCTAAACCAGTATCCAGCAGTACCTCATTAAATTTTCTCTCAGGAAAATTAAAATTTTAGGAATTTTTGCTAAACTTTCTCAATTTTCGTTTTGTAAGTAGAATAGAAATGGTACCAAACAAGAGATCCGTATTCAAGTCTTAAAACAACATAGGAACTATAGAGTGTCCTAAGTGCAAGATAATTACTGTAGTTACGAATTATATATCCTGATATACGATACGCAGAGCAACACATATTATTAATGTGAGTATCGAAAAAGAACCTTTACTCAAAATGAGTTTTCTTTTGATATTTATTCTTTTTATATAAAAGTATAGGGTCAAGTGGGGTAAAAGTAAACGAATAAGTTTGATTTTGAATTAAAGTTTACATTAAAATCACCGACAATAATAGTTATCTCATTGATATCATCATGATGTTATACAATACACTGCTAAGTTTATCAAGTACAAGTTTAAAGCTATTATCAGACATATCAGGTACAATATATAGTATAAATACATAAATTATTACAGAATCGATTTCAACTTTACATCCAATTATATCAGGGTGAATCTCACAAAATGTTCCCCGATGGTGTTACCTCGTAATATTTAATAAAACTAAATGAGTTTGACCTACACTTTTATTGTGTTTTGATCTTTCATAATTAAGTAGATATTATAGCTCAGGTTCCAGATTTTTAACCGCAATTAATTATTTTTTACAATTTTTTTTAAGTCTAAAACCTATCCTCGGTGACTGTTACTCTTTCTAGGTTAACCTATATGTTTTCAAATATCTGAGGTAGTAAAAGCATATTAAAAATATCAGTTCACTACGTAAATTAAACACTTCCAAAGCAATCGAATCAAATATAAAAAATTTAAAAAAATTAAAAGAAATAATTTTTATAACTATTTATGTAGGTTAGGGTGATTCATTTCCTCAAAAAACTTTTTTTTTTCTCGGCGTTCAAGCAAAATATTAATCTACCTATAGAAAAAAAAATTTTCACCAAGGTAGAGCTCTTAATATCAATTTTATGTACTTGCAGTTTAAATTTAAAGTTTTCCCATTTAAAATGCATGTAAAAAAATAGTAGATTATGTTATAAGGAGTAGAAGTGACTCTTTTTGTGGTGAGTACATAGATTGACGGCCGAAGCGTAGCTGAGGCAGGCAACTGTACGAAGCACAAAAAGAGCTTCTACTCCAAATAACATACCTATACAATTTTTTTTTCAAGGGCATAATATAAATAGGATAAGCAATAGAATTATTTTATTTACTCATAACTCGTGTGGGATAAAATTTTGGCTAAACGCATTAGAAATTATTGATAAAAACTAAAAAAACTAATAAACCTTACTTACAATGCCGATAAATATCCGAAACCAAAACTAAACACTGCTCTGTCAAAATGCTGCGCTTGAATTAATTTTGACGTACTGACATTTGTTTGAAGTTTCGACATTGGCGACTCGTCTATCATCATAATATTATACTAATAAACTAGTTTTTCTTTATTTCGTTCAATTAAAATTTAATAAATAATCACTAAATATTCCGTGCGATTATAATTAATATAATTAATACATCGTGATTGCTTTGTATGAAATGCTAAATTAATTTTATTATTTGACGTTTATTGAGTCACCTATGGATTTACTTCTATCCCTAGGCTTTTTTGAGTTTTTTGTCTGCCGCTAATGAAAAAGACGCACTTCAACTATCTCTATACATGCATATAAGGTTGTATATCATGGCCGCTTGAAAAAAATGTTTTTTTTTTTCAAATTTCTAATGCTCGCCCGCTCTTTACAATATTGTGAATCGGTTTTATGGACCTTATAGGGAATTTCAAGCTCTTCAAAATTGTCTTTGTGTTTTTTTGTGTAACTCGTAGTGGTTCTCCAGTAGGAGTCATCAAAGTTCAATTTTTTGAATGAACATTTTTTTTGCAATTTTTTTTAACAATTCGCAAAAAATAGTGAAAAAAAGAGCTGAATCGTAAAAAATAGTCTTTTAACAAATATTTGATGAATTTACGGCCATTTTTATATCTTAAAACGTAAGTAATTGATAAATATTAACCAATTATGCTATTTAAATTAAACTTTCTTATTTACTATCGAAATAATTCTCTACAACAATAACTTTTCCAGAGTTATTATGATTTTTGACTTATAATAAATATAAAAAAACACATTAATTTATAAAAAAAACAACAAATATACAATTGCAACTTAGATTCTGCAATTTTTCAACATTTCCGTAATATAGCAATAAATATAAATGAAGGTTATTCAATTTTTTTAACAAAATTCTTAAATTAACGAAAAAGTAAATTGTTTTTATTGTCAACTTCATTTGCTTCAATATTGTATAAGGGCCATTCCACGCTTAACGGATAGGACAGTTGCCGTGTTTTTATTTACAAAATAATATTGTTCTATTATATTACCAATGTCAAATTTTTATAAATAGTTCTAAACAAAAGCTGTTTAACAAGGTTTTTATTTGGCAAAATTAGGTATCGTGATTGACTGTTTAATTCCTTAAAAATTAATAATTTAAAGCGTAACGGACGGGACTATTACGAAGTCCCGTCCGTTACGCTTTAAATTATTAGTTTTTAAGGAATTAAACAGTCAACCACGATACCTAATTTTGCCAAATAAAAACCTTGTTAAACAGCTTTTGTTTAGAACTATTTATAAAAATTTGACATTGGTAATATAATAGAACAATATTATTTTGTAAATAAAAACACGGCAACTGTCCTATCCGTTACGCGTGGAATGGCTCATAAGTAGAAATTGCTATTTGAATAATTGCACTAAATAATATTTTGATGGCATATTCGAACATAAGTAAAAAAATAATGATAATTATTTGATTGGGAAAGCAACTGTTACAATTTTATGATTGCTCTAGTTAATTAGTATGACGTTAGCGACTCTATTGTCTTTGTAAACGGGTTTGATGCTTTATGTTATACTTAACCCCAAAATGTATTGTTTGTTGTATTTAGTGATTAGTCCGAGAACAAAGTACGAAGTGACAAGGTGCACGTTAGAGTGCCTGCAATTTATTTTTTACGGGCACGCTAGTGACGTAATAGATAAAAAACGTCATCACTGCCGTGCCGCTTAATTTAAAATTGGCGGCACAACAATAATATAATAATAAATTGTACCTGTATACATGTTAAGGGCACGTTAGTTACGTCATAAAATAAAATATTAATTTGCTTTGTATAAAAGTCGAAATAATTTAATATTTATCAACTTGTTTATTTATGACTATTGAGATTTTTATTAAATTTGCAATATATTATCCAATAATGTAATCTGTTATTTGTTTTGATTAAAGTTTTGTTGTTTTTTTATGAATTGATGTGTTATGTTTATATTTATTTTTAGTCAGAAATCATAATAACTCTGAAAAAGTTATTGTTGTAGATAATTATATCGATAGTAAATAAGAAAGTTTAATTTAAATAGCATAATTGGTTAATATTTATCAATTACTTACGTTTTAAGATATAAAAATGGCCGTAAATTCATCAAATATTTGTTAAAAGACTATTTTTTACGATTCAGCTCTTTTTTTTCACTATTTTTCGCGAATTGTTAAAAAAAATTGCAAAAAAAATGTTCATTCAAAAAATTGAACTTTGATGACTCCTACTGGCGAACCACTACGAGTTACACAAAAAAACACAAAGACAATTTTGAAGAGCGTGAAATTCCCTATAAGGTCCATAAAACCGATTCACAATATTGTAAAGAGCGGGCGAGCATTAGAAATTTGAAAAAAAAACATTTTTTTACATGCATTTTAAATGGGAAAACTTTAAATTTAAACTGCAAGTACTTAAAATTGATATTAAGAGCTCTACCTTGGTGAAATTTTTTTTTTCTATAGGTAGATTAATATTTTGCTTGAGCACCTTTTTACCAAAAATTTAATCTAGAATCTTGTTCATTAAGTCTTATCAAAATTTAATATCGAATTGAAGTATAAAGGCGCCTTTATCTACTTTATCGTTTAAGCATACTAAAGTGCATCTATTAATTATTGACATTTAAAATTTAAACTTTAAATTGTATTTTTACTTGAAAGTAATTTTAAGAACCAAAACTGAAAAAAGAGCAGGAAATGAAGTGGTAGGTAATGGAAGTGGTAATGGAAGTAAGATAAAGGAGACAAACATTTATGTCGTCATTGTAAATTTGTTTTGTTTTTGTTGCGGTACCTTTACGCCCAAAAAAAACCAACGCAATATTTCATCACAAAATATTATGAGATATACCTACTACTTTAATTTTGCAGGAATATTAAATGGACCTGATATACGACGTTTAATGAAAGATCAAGCATTCAAAAATGCTCTCAAAGTTTACGAGCTTGTCGCATATGGCAGTGTTAAAGCTGTCATTGAAAATGTTCTTGGTTCAAATTGGGCCTAAAATTGGCGCCAATTCATTGAAAAAATGCTTTCCGTTTTGCAAAGAATTAGCGTTAATATGTCATTTAAAATACATTTTTTTATCCTGATATATTTGCCGAAATGATGAACATGGAGAACGATTTCACCAAGTAACTGCAAATCTAGTGCATTGGTAGATATCTATGGGTATAGCGGAAAGAAGTTGAATTTATTGCTAGGAGATATTTGCTGGAATTTGCAGCAAAAGATTTACGACGATGATGAAGATTAAGCACAATAATACTACAATCCAATTTGATATTTGATACGATTTAATAAATTTAAAGTAGAAAAAAGCAAAATTATGCAATGCATTAAATGTTGAGGGCTTAATTTGGATAAAAAATACCGAAACTTGTTAACTTTGTTGCCCTTTCAATTTAATAATTAAAATAAACGACAAAAAATGTCAAATAATGGTTGATTTTTTACATAAAATACATTAAAATTTTAGTTTTAGTTTTTAAAATGTCATATTGTTAAGATAAATATGATTTACCAATTACTTTAGTACATTCAAAATAAATTTAAGCCAAAATAATTTAATAAATAATTAAAATACCAACAAAAAACTTACATTTTAAGGTGAAGAGCATTTTATTACGAAATTATTTAAAACTAATGACATTTTTGAAATCAGCGGCCCAAAATTAGTTAAACTAAGCTGGAGTTCTTAATGTTAGGAAAAAAAAAGTTTGTAAAACTATCATAGTCAAATTCTACTAAATGAAATAGTCAAATTAGTAGATTTAAATTTAAAAAAGTGTTGACTTAGCTGGGGATTGAACTCAGGTCTGTCGCTTGTCAAGCTGTTATAACCAATGTGGCTTTCAGCACTTTTATAAAAATCGCAAACCGCAAACGATTAAAGAAATTAGTTACTTTTAACTTTCAGAAATAGTCAAAGATGGTGACTAATCTTAAATTAGTCAAACTTTAACTATTATTTTAGAGTACGTAATCTTACGTAATCATAAGTTTTGGAGCCCTAATGGGTATGCACTAAAGCACCTTTAATATACTAAATATTTTTACGCTGTCGAATAAAAGTTAACTCTGCTTTATATACGTATTTTAAAACATAAAATTCTTTTATGAGTCCTCGAATGTTAACTGAAGCATTTTAATATTATTAAATAAAAACGAGGACTTTTCGTTATTTTTTTTATTTATTATAGCAGCCTTATTCGTTTTTATTATAATTTAAAAAATATAAAGCCGGTTTTATTTTCTTATAGTCCCCTATTATTAATTGCTTTAAACTCTGTATCTCACAAAGCCTATTATCATATTTTTATAAGCTTAAATTTAAATTACCGCTCAAATCGTATATCTAAATGCAAATAGGGGTTACTTAAGTCAGTTTAAAAGGAAAAAATGCAATGTATATTACAGCCAACCATAACTTAGATTAAATGCGGGATTAGACCTATTTTATGGCTCTTTACTTCTCTCCACACTAACCGCGAAATATTGGTGTGTAGAAATGATGAAAACATATAAAATGAAATGTAATATAGAATAGGGCACTTCCGTCATATTTATTGATACATATTTTATGTTAAACTGCTAATGCAAAGTTTAAAGTTTAGTAAAATATATGGGTAAATATACACTCGTTTTATTGTAGGTGATAAAAAATTAAGTCTCTCTATTCTTGTACATAATTTTCTTGATACAAAGTTAAAAAAAAATCAACTCTAAGCAACACTAATTAGAGTTCACACAGGTCCACACTAAATAGTGTTGTTTTATAACACTACAATTAGAGTTAACTTGTAGTGTAATTTTCCCCAAGTAAGCAAATATGATTTAACACTATAGCACTGAGAATAAAGTAATTTTACACTGTATTAAAAAGTGTTAATTTACCTAAAATCGTGTACTTCTTCACTTCCTGGGTAAAATCCCACTTTTGTTCAGTGTAAATTCAGTGTAATTAACACTACTTTGAAAAAGTACTTTTCCTCTTTTAGTGCAAACTTCTAGTGTAAATTAACACTATTATTTGAGTAAAACATATTGGTGGTAGGGAATAAAACGAAAAGGTAAATAAAGAGAAACATTTATTTGGAACAAAAATCTATGACAATTATCAAAATCGATGCCTTTTAAAATATAATTTTATATTTGAGTCGTATGGCTGGCTTAAGCAAAATGGTTCCTTAAAACGTAAAAGTTTTACTGTCTGTCAACTTGTAGGCAATGAACTATCTTGAGAATTCATCAGTAATTCATTTTTCTGTTATAAAAAATGAGTGATCCCATTGGTAGAGAGGCGTCAGGCGGCTGTATGTCGGGGATTTACCACACGTGTACAAATTTTCCATAATATTAATAAAAATGTAGGTATAGGTTAATATAACAACCATTACGCTTGAAAATAAAAATTAAATCAAGTGTGTATGTATTTATATTATTAATGTTACAAGAACCCGACCTACTGCCGTAAATTATTGATATATCATGTAGGTCGGATATGGACATCCTTTTAACATATTGGTATTTATTGAGTATGAAGGCTTAAAGAAAAACGAAGTATAATACTTACCAAAAAATAAGAATGTCCTCTTATGGATTCACCGTAATTAAAATCTAACTGAACATAAATGCCACACTTCCACAACGCGGTATCCCAACCGAACATTTTAAAACGCATTTTAGTTATTACCAGTTTTAAAAAAGTGACTGGCCCGGTCTGGAACAATATATTTATTATATTATCTATGTTCTCATAACAAAATACTGTTTAATTTTCTCCGAAAACTATATAAATAAAATGAGGTCAAAAGTTGCCCAACTTTTGTAGAATAATTATAATTATATAATATAAGTTATAAACATAAAGAAGAAAAAATTATTTTACAAAAAAGTGTTTTTTTCATTAGGGCACTTTCCTCTACAAAGGTATTTTTATTATACAGTTAAATCAAGAAGCATAAACTATTTTCTTTAAAAGTTGTTGTTTTGTGAGAAAACAAAGTTATACAATTTAAGGATAAAACAGACAAAAATTTTCCCCCAAGTCTCCGAAAAGAAAATAGACTTTTTCCT
Organism: Brassicogethes aeneus; assembly: GCA_921294245.1. NCBI lineage: Eukaryota > Metazoa > Arthropoda > Insecta > Coleoptera > Nitidulidae > Brassicogethes > Brassicogethes aeneus. The sequence continues at coordinate 814,109 of OV121136.1, forward strand.
AATATACGCACTCTATCTTTGTTAGTTTTAGGAAGGGTCGCTCAGACCTTATCGTAATTGATATTTATTTTACCAGTGGACAAATGCAATACATCTCCGAGATAAAAAAAATAAAGGTTGTTTCTTGCAGCCAATTTAAGAATATTTAAATTTATTGCGCAAAAATATTGTCCTCTTAATTATGTAGTTTTATGATCTTGTTTTAAAGCACTTCAGTTTGTTTAATAACTTTTCAAGTTAGTTTGCAGCTTGTTTAAGAGTTTTAATATTCTTTTTTTAAATGCAAACAAAAAATAAAAGAATATACCATTCTTCTCGAATTTGTAGTTCAATTACCACAGGACCCTTGTTAAGTATTTTATAGACAATGGATTGCGCCATTTTTCGCTTAGTTGCACTTTTCCTTTTTCCTAACTGGATAGGCGAAAGAAACGTAGCAGGAATTTGCAGGATATTTCCCAGGGACTTGCGTGTCCTGACGTCGGTAATGCGACCGAAGAGGGTTCTTATCCTTATAGTTATATTCGAAACATGTTCAGACGCACTCATTTTACCAAACCGTCTACACGAATGTATAGTCTCTGAACAATTACAAAAGAATAAAAAATCAGGAATTCGCTGCCTAAAGCATTAATCCAAAAATGACCATGACCGAAAATGTCTAAAATATTTAAATATTAGTTAAATACTTTCATCAACAATATTTTCCTTTTAAAAATAGTTTTAAATAACTACCAAGCATACTCTAAGTTAAAGAAAAAACAATTTTGGATAAAAAGCTTAAGCAAACAAACATTTTTGTTCTGGCATTGGAGCAGGGTACAGAATAGTAAATTAATGACCTGACTACTTACTTAACCAGCTCGTGTTTTGTTTTGTTATTCCATGTGCAGAAAATTCTTTAAACTCTAAAAGGATTAACGAATGCTAGTTTGGTGCTATTGTTAAGCCAAACGACAGCGTTTCCAACTTTCCAGACTTGTTTTCCAGAATTACCAACAAAAAGTAAAAAAAACGAAAAAATATGTTTATCCCAGATTCACAAAATTAAACTCTTTAGGAACACAGCTATTTTATCTAATTAAAATTTTTACAATCTTTATTTATAAAAAGTTTTGATGCCTTGAGGAATTTAAAAATCTTTTTGACTTTTTTGATAACCTAACTTTTAATGGTATTATTAAGCTAATTTTTTTTCGCAACATAAATTTTGTTTATTACCCAATACAATGGTAGGTTAACTTTAAGCGAAAATAAAAACATAAAATGGTCCCTTAAAAATTAAAACAACGGTATCAAAGTATCTTGACTATAGTCATTATTATTATAGCATACTATAATTATAATTATAAATTTAGTAAACTTTTACGATTTTGAACATGTAGAGAATTATAGACAATCCCAGAAATAACTAAAGCTTTGTTTCTACAACGAAAATATCTGACGTAATAAAGGTTTGTATTTCTTTAAATAAAATAAACAGAATCATTAGATCGCGAAAGTGAGTGAAGAAGAAACATAAGTTAAGTCCCAGGGAATAATTTTATTTGGCGCTGGTAATTGAGATTACTTTAATTCCCACCGATAAGACCAAATGGGAAGTTAGAAGAATTAAACTGATATCACGCAACTCCAATTGCCTTCGTATATCTCTATGGCCTTAATAATATGCCCTATAGACATCTGTTTTTGTATGAATTTTAAAAAGAACATTTTACAACATTAGGCATGCTTTTATACTACCGTATAAGTTAAAAAGACACAATTTAATTTTTATTGATATTATAAAAAAATCATGCAAATAAATGATTATCTTTTCGATTTCTTAAAAAAAATAACCCATTGTAGGTTTGTCCCAAGCTGTTCGGTACATTAAAAAAGTGTAACTTTTTTTGTGCATGCTTAGAGAATACAATAAACTATACAAATGTCCAGCTTGGGACATACATAACAATTTTCTAAACAATACAACATAAACATGTTCTGTTCCACTTATTGGTATATTTTTAACATGGTATCTCCGGATCAAATTTAAAGAAATTTTAAGATTTTAAGTCAAATCTCATAAAAAAAATAGTTTTTATAAAAATAAGCAAATTGATATACAAAAAAATATATAATAGTTATTTATAGTACTAGTTTGTTATGTTGAAAATAAGTCACGCGAGAAAGATTTATATTGAGAATTAAGAAGTAAAACTTAGTCCGCCCCTGGTAAACAAAAAAAGCAAAACATGTTTCAATGACACTATTATAAGAGGTCCTTACCAGGGTCCATCATATTAAATTTTTATTAAATTATATTTAGTACTTTAAAAGTTATTCAAGGAAAACCAATTTGCAGGGGAGTCCTTTCGGGGCCCATGTCTCCGTAAGGATGGTCAGTAGGAAAAATTTTTATAGGAACGTGTCATCTTATTTTTTCATGTTCTATCTGAATCCGAGAGATTTCCCACATTTTCCCGGACACCCTGTATATATAAATATATATATCCTCCCTATATACTCCCACCTTTAAAACGACCATTATCGTACATGTTTCCATGACACTAAGTTACCTTTTAAATACACATTGACAAGTTGTGGCTTTAAGGCGCTTTAGTCACGGGCTGAAGTTAGCAACTGGTTTTCTTGTAAAATAATACTTAATGTGAAAATTATTTTATTATCTTAATACAAAAATACAAAAGTATTAAATAGTTTCTCAAAGCCAATATTTGAAAAGTTTATATGAACATTGTAATGACCGTTTAATTTCGCCGGCTTAAATAAACTTAAATTCGGGCACGGACTCCACCGTAAAGTGCTCATAAAACATTTCCTTTACTTTCACTGTAAAAAACTGTCCATTTTCAAGAAATACATTTCGATTTATAACCTTTATAATCTGTGTTTATAAAATATAAAAATTTGACATTTGACGGTGACACACATATTCCCCTATTGTTTCATAGATGGCGCTCTATAAAAATATTTGATTTAAATCATTTTAAAATAATAATAAGTATTTGTCGTAGAAAAAGTATAGTATGCACCTCGTTTATCAAACTTGATACATAATATACTATTATTTATATTTATTTTCCAGGAGGAGTGACAGATCCTTATAGCTTTCATATAAACATCTGGTTTTGTTTGTATTTAACAAAAAACAGAACATTTAATGTATGCTTTTATGGTTGGATTATTAAAATTTATATAACTTTTGCTTTAATTTTGCGATAGCTTTGTATGCTGGCCTGAATGCAGCAATTTTAAACATGTGTGTAATTTAGGCCTGGAAATACTTAAAATTCTTAGTCTGGTGCCCTTGGCAATTTCCATTACACGATGTGATTGTTGTTATCCGGAAATATAAGTTTGGAATATGTTTTTGCGTTAAAGAGGAAAATTATATAAACTTTGTTGGGAAAGGGTCTTTTTATGGCAAACATATATTCCATGAATATTGCCTAGAATTAATTAATTTCGATATTGGACATGGCCACAAGCATATCCTGAGTTTGTCAAAATGAATGTATTAGTTACACAACATATTAAGTGTATGCGTCTATACAGACATAATAAACATTTATTGGACAAATGTATAATATACATTGCTTGTTTATACAAATAAATTTAGGACGATTATATTTAAATTAAATTAATTTATTAATTATATTATACACAGAAAAAAATCTAACATAGTACCAAGAACAGCGCTGTCATTGAATGTATTAAAATTGAAGCAATCTAAATTGTGATTTGCTCAATTAATTACTATTAAACCAAAATAGGGAAATATTTTGCCTAAATGTCAAAGAATTTATTGCGTTAAATGTATACATAGTATACATACAATAGTAACGTTATTAAATAAATCAAATTAGTATTTAATGCAATAACATTCTAACATTCTAACAAATAAATATCAATATGAATATCAATAGATTAAGGAGCGATAACTTTTGTTGTTAATTTAAAAACAGTAAACGATTATAAACCAAGTGCTAACTACCTATTGGTATTATAGGAACTGTTATTCAGGAATACGGATTACAAGATCCCATTGGTTTAATGGCCCAACCCATTCATGCTATGCTAGCGTTTTTTCTGTGTAGTTATGATAGTTTTATAAACTTTTTTTTTCTTACATTGATTTCAAAAATGTCTCTCGTTTTGCTCTAGGACTAGGATTTAAAATAATTGCGTAATAAAATGCTCTGCTCAATTACCTCAAAATGAAGGCTTATATTTTTCTATTTACCTTTTCTATAGTAACGGATGTATTATTGTATAGAAAAATGAGAAAGTGACACAAAAATTAATTTTGATTCTTAAAATGCCATTTCTTTGGTCTAAATATTTTCATATATGAGGGATAAAATACTACTGCTACAATGGAACAAAAAATTCAAAATAATAGTACATTCTGTAACAAGTTTGGAATACAGCATATTCCGCTCGAGGAAAAATTTGACACACGAGCCGAAGGCGAGTGTGACGGTTTTACGAGAGTGGAATATGCTGTATTCCAAACATGTTTCAGACATTATTTTCTCTACGACTACGTAAGAATAGTAACGCTTATATAATTTTAAACAGAGAAAAGAAACCAAGCAGTTTTTGACATTTAAGTTTTTTGTGTAAATTATAATAAATTTAAACAAATGGTATGCATAAATCTTTATTATAATGGAAAATAGTTATTTACACTAACTAATAAAAAAAATAACATTGTAACAAATACAAATACAAAACTAATTTTACAAGTAATCTATGTCAACATCTATTCTTTTTTTACATTTTAAAGGTCTTTTTTTAAACTTTTTGAATCTGTCAAAACTTCAAAGCCGGTATAGTAGGTAACTGGTTTATCATTTTAATATCAAATTTATTATAATTTTGATTTGATTATTTGAAAAACAATAAATATAAATAATTTTTTGTGCCTAAACCTTAATTATACAACTGCTATTATTTTTTAATTAATAAATAATACAGTAATATTTAAATATTTTTAAATTTTTGACGTTTAGTAAACAGCCAGGAGATGTCGTTACTTGTGACCATTCTTAAACAAGAGTAGGAATATTCTCGCACAGTATTGCAGAAAAACATCCTTTCTATGATCAAAAATTACACTAGAATGTTACTATTCTTAAGTAGTCGTAGAGAAAAATATTTTCTATTTGACATATACCTACTTTGTATGGAGTCCCTGTATATTTTTGACAAAAAGGGTCAAAAATATACAGTTACTCGTTACTTTCAAAATAGATTTAGGGCAAAATAATTTTATAAGTAATCAAAATATTAATGAGAAAACTTACATTTTAAGATAATTGGACAGAGCATTTTATTACGCAATTATTTCAAATCCTAGACGTCCTGGAGCAAAACGAGTGGCATTTTTAAAATCAGCAGCCCAAAATTAGGCAATGTAGGTGGTGTACTCAATGTTAATAATTCGAACTATTATAATAATTATTAATAGTAATAGTAAAAAGTTGCATATTTTTTGCCTTTTGTCATTGTTTTTTAATTTAAAAATGTATAGGTTTAATAGAATTACTTTTAACCTAACTTATTTAACTAAATACACTCGCTATTAAAAACTATCGTAATGTTAACAGATAATTAGGGTGCAGGACCGTAGAGAAAAAATCGGGACCCAGGAAAAATCTAAAATGCGGGCCCCCACCCTTAATTTTATGATATTTCATACAATTTGTTTAGTTTCAGAGAGCATTAGGTTAATTTTACGTTATGTCCATTTTATGTTCATTTTACATGTTTTTTTTTAATTTTTAAGATGCTTTTTTGAGTAAATAATTAGGTAAAATATAAATACCTACCTGCATTTTTAAATATTTGTTTTCTTATTAAAAAGATATCTTTTAAAATTTATTCCATAGTCCAAGTCCATGTTGCTTAAAAGTTATCAATGTGTGTAAAATTTTTAATATATAATAATTGCCCTCAATTTTAATTTCTGTTCAAGTAGGTATTATGTTTGAAATAAATCAAAAGCTGCAGAACTACAAAATAAGGCAATGCGTGTAATCCCAAAATGTAATCGTTACACACCCATTAATGTTATGTTAGATACCGTAAGTTTATTGAATGTCATATATTTTATCTACTCCTACATTGACGAGCTGTGACCTAATGGTATTTTAGTCACGGGCTGAAGTTAGCAATAGTGGCTTTTGGGCATTTTAGTCACGGGCTGAAGATAGCTTTATTATAAATTGGGGGAAAAGTGAGGTTAATCCCGTTGACATTTGACAGATGTCATTATTATTATATTATTATTATTATTATTATTATTATTATTATTATTATTATTATTATTATTATTATTATTATTATTATTATTATTATTATTATTATTATTATTATTATTATTATTATTATTATTATTATTATTATTATTACAATACACTTTTTTTAAATTCATGCCCTTCTATCATTTATCTATGCTTTTAGGCAAAAATAAATACCAGCACCCCATCAATCTCCTTTCGCACTAATATGCATGTTAAATACGAAATTTACATTATTTAAGAGTGGAAATTCTTGAGTAAGCTTCAAGATTTATTAGTGCGTGGCGAAGTTTCCCTAATAAAGGATGGGGCGGAAAGGCTTAAAAGTATACTCTGGACTTTATGATTTATTTCTCTCATTTTATATGCGTCAGTGCACTTACGGTTTCCTAATTTAACTAAGTAAGCCTTCCTTGAAGATTTTAATTTCAAATCGATTCCATTTAAACGCACTTTAAATTCTCTCCCCATGAAAATACGTTTTTATCAAAACTAAAGTAACAAGCTGTCACGGAGGATAGGTTTTAGACTTTTAAAACATTGTAAATAATAATTAATTCCGGTTAAAAATCTGGAACCTGAGCTGTAATATCTACCTAATTATGAAAGATCAAAAAACAATAAAAGTGTAGGTGAAACTCATTTAGTTTTATTAAATATCACGGGGTAACACCATCGGGGGACATTTCGTGAGATTCACCCATGTTCAGAAAAAATTATATGTTAAGAAAAATGATCAAACAATAAACCCAAATCTTTGACCACATTGCAACGGACTAACTGGGTATTCTTCTAGTGGTAGTTAAGTTATGAAAAAAAAATTCTTCCAAAAGTTTAAATTAAGTAATGGAAAAAAAGTGTTATGCCTACTTAAATAAAATGCTTATAAAGTAAAATTGGGCATATTGTTTTTATTAATTTTTAAACGAAGCAAGGTATTAACATCAAATCAAAAGACAACAATTTATTATATTGACTCTTTACTTTAAATAACTTTTTATATCAGCTGGTAAAGCCTGCTACTAAAACCTGAAACAGAAGTCAAATATAATAATAATAATAATAATAATAATAATAATAATAATAATAATAATAATAATAATAATAATAATAATAATAATAATATCGTTTATTTTCAAAAATTTGCACATTAAATTACAAGAAAAACCACAATAATATGTACAAAAAAAAAATCAAAAAATACATAAATACTTTAAATGTAAAAACAAATCATGAAAGGAGTATGGCTCCAGATCACAAAAATAGTTAAACAATTCCTTCTTAAGTAAATTTAGGTTGTTAATTTCCTTGATATTAGCAGGTAGACTATTAAATATTTTTATACATGCATAAAAACAGCCTTTTTTGTTTATTGATAACCTATGATAAGGGTAATAAAAATAATTGTGTCTTGTGCTTAAAGATTTTAGATCTTAAAATAAAAATTTATTTTTGTACATAAATAAGACAAGTTCACAAGCATTAAGACCATAAATGGTTAAGATTTTGTTTGTTTTAAAAATACCTCTGCATGATTCCATGTGTCCTAATTCCAACATTGTGCGCAAGACCTTTTTTTGTATTACAAAAATATCTCCAACGTTAGTACTTTGGCCCCAGAAAATGATAGCATATCTCAACAAGGATTGAATATTTGCAAAATACAATGTTTTTAAGGTTTGAAAGTCTACATACGATTGAATTACTCTAAAGGAGTAATATGTTTTATAAAGTTTTTTGCAAAATTGTTCAACATGTACCTTCCAGTTTAAATTTTCATCAATGTGATTTCCCAAAAACTTTGTATTTTTTGCTAAATCAATGGTTGTGTCAAACACTTTTATTGTATTTATACTTTCAAACCTTGACTTTATATTATTAAAATAAATACACTGAGTTTTATCCTTGTTAAGTATGAGTCCATTCTCGGCGAACCAATAAATACTTATAAAAAAAGATTATTTAAGTGACCTTGACAACAAACAAACTTTATGTCTAAATAATTCAGGCGGACGTCATAAGTGACCATAATCACCCGAAAGTTCTTTGAGAAGATCAATCAAGAGGGTCAGAAGTGCTTATCCCCTGTTCTCTTAGATAACACAGAATTGATGTAACAAGTAGTAACTTTTTTATACCTAGGATCTAAAAAAGTCTTTGCTGTGAGACAAGAGACGAATTGAAGTGTACGTCTTTTGCAGTTACGCCAACAGTTTTTTATTTATTTTGACATTATTCTTTACATGATTTATATTATATTTCTTTAGTGCTTTTGTAGTATTTCATTTAAATTTAAACTAGGGAGGAGTTTTCAAATTTCAGCTCTTGCTGGGGAATTACGAATCGTATTGGATTATCACGTTAAATTAAATGTTTGGTTTGCTGGAGACATAACGTTTTGGCAGAAATTTGCCCTTTCGGTTCTGCATGCGGTCTGTCTGACGGGACAAGACACTGATTTAAATTGATTTTGGTGACTCCTTTGTCGCCTTAAATTAATTTAATTTGTTTTACACCAAATAACACGTGTGAGACAAAATATACAATAAATTTAAAATTAAACCTTCGAATTAAGCGTTGAACTTTGGATATTAGGTTAACCAGGAAGGCAGCTTATTGGAACTAAAATTGAACATACATATAATATAATGCCAAGTCTAATTAAAGGTTGTGTAATTTGGTTTTGTAATTGATTTTGGAATATTGAAATCCCATAAACTAGTTTGGTAGTTTTAATTTACTAAACATTTTAATGAAAACGTTTTTAATTACCCAAAAAAGTTAATAGATTTTCTAAATTATATTAGATAAGGCTTTTTAGAAAAATGTATTTTTAGTATCCCTGAGGTAAAATTGCAAGTTTTCCTATAAACAGCCTTAATTCTTAACTCTATTATGATACCAAATTTCTGCCAACTATACACAGAAAAAACGCTTATTACAAATATTATATTCAGCCCATAAAAAAATATTATCAAGTTAAAATTACTTGTTATAGAGTGAATGGCTCTTTAGATTTAAACCTAATGGAAATGTGTATTTCCTTGAAAATTTTAGAAATGATTGAATTCAAATTCAAATTCAAATTCTTTGTTTCTTATGATTTTTATTCCAATGGAAACTAAGGTAAAGTAAGTTTTTACTGTCTTACAGTGAATATCAATGTTTTCACTGTCTTGAAAAATACTTGTTATTTGCCCAATTATCATTCATTTTTTCAATGCGGCCTATATTCAATTTAATGATTGCTAAAATTCAGACAAACGCGCTAGGGCATCCCCTGCCACACCACACATCAGCAACCTGAAATGTGATCATTGATCACTGATCAACTGATTAATTGGTATTTCTGGTGACCCGATTGATGTAAGTGTATGGGTTAACTCTGGTGTAGGTAGTGTTTGGTTGTTTGTTATATTTGCTAATTTCTTGGGGGTTGTACTTCCTAATTTTCAAGGTAAGTTGTACATGTTTTTTAATTGTATGTCCGCCATGCATTACCCAATAATTTAATTACTCAATTATATCTTAATGATAACAAAAAGGTTAATGTGTACTCATGTAGGTATATACCATGGACACAGTTTATCTTGATATTCGGTGTCATGCCTTAAAATGGCTATTTTGCTTGAATGGACGAAGTTTTTATTTATTTATAAAAAATCTTCTCATAGTCTTTTAGTACCATCATGATATCCTTGCAGGGCGTCCTGAAAGTATATATTGCTTTAGGACTTTCAGCAATCTTTAGGATTCGCCTCTAAATACATATGATGAAAATCCTATTTCAGACAGATCCTGCACATCCAGTAGGTACAGTAAATGTTGCTAGTGATGAGTCAGCAACTTTCTTAGAGCCTAGTATCATCAACACTTCTAGTGGGATCCTAATAGTTCCTACAGAAAACAGAACAATTTCATTTTATGGATCGAAACACAAGACACAAGACTACCAGAAGCAGTTTGCAGAATTCATTTTATTTAAATTCATATTAATGTATTATACAACTAATATTTGCAGAAGAATATACATATTTAAAGGAAATAGAGCTTTGATTGCATTTAAATTAAGTTATGGTTTCTAATGAATGGCTACATTAAATGATTTAATGTAGCCATTCATTAGAAACCATAACTTTTTTTATGACATGCTAGTTTTTCATTCAGATTTATTGTGGCTTCAATTAAATAACAATTTAATTCAATAATTTCTTATGTTTACTAACTAAGTTTTTATACGGATTTAATAAAATCACAATTTAATTTAATGACTTCTTATGTTTTAACCAATTTTAAGCAGGTGTGCACAAATAAAAGTAAGACAATCATTCATTTGATCATAGCTGTAATTCAGGTATTGCAAATACAGTATACCATTGGCTCAATGGTTAACCCATTCACAATATAAAAGCTTTTTCTCTGTGTATGCAAATTAGATATTAGCTGCATATTTTTGGTGGTAAAATGGGGGTTCTATTGTCACTTGACAATATTTTTTGTGGCAGTTTCACACAACCCAAGCAGCACAATAGGTAAAATATAACAACACGTAGCATTGAAAAAGAACGACTCGCCATATTTTTGTTTAGTTTCTTTTTGGGTGACGTGCAGGTCCGGGCTAATATTTCAATGTCAAGGCACGGTATCCAGGGAATCGGTTAAATGGAATCGATCGTATAGAACATGGAATTTTTTCTAGAACTTAAGCTTTAAAGGTGCACTATAACTTAAGATACTAAATATAGTAAAATAGTTATTTTGATGGTAGATTGCGAAATGCCATTTTTGCATTCGAGTATAAAAGCGAGTAACAACGAACAAAAATCATTCGAGAATGCAAAAGAATTTTGCAATTGAGGATCAAACAACATTTTTTAGAAAATTGTATTTCAGTTTAAAAATTATACCAAATGTTTTTTTTTTACATTTACAATTATTTTATTTGACACGTTTGTCATCTACAATTTGCTGTACATATTTTAGCATAGGATATTATAGTATGTATCAAGGCAGTAAAGTCGTATTTTTCATCACGAATGTGGAAATAACCACGTGAGTGATAAAAAATGACTTTAATGCCGAGGTGCATATTAAATTTTATCCGAAATCACATTTAATAATACTAATAATTAATATTGATGATTAAATCAAATGTCATTTGAATGTAGGAAGTGTCTACGTATACTGTTTGTTGCGACGGTTATAATATATTTTTTAATCTAATTAATAAAATTAACTTATTATTTTTATTAAACAATATTTTTTTTTTTTAATATTATTTAGTTGCTGCTGAGGAGTAGTAGACACATCTTAAAATGTATAATGGGTTGCATACAATACTCATAATTAATCGGCAGTAAAGTTCTACTCTAAATACAAAATTCTGCTTTTTTACTCCAAAGTTGGCTTTCCAAAGAAAACATGCTGTCGAGGTTTTATAAACGGAGAGAGGAAGTAAAATAATGTTTAAGCAATAATTATTAATAGTGCCTTTCAACTTCATATTTTCTGGATATGAATGGCACTGAACCAATGATTTAGCAGTTGGTAAACAGTATGCAGGGAAAAAAATTCACTAAAATAATATTCTTATTATTATTATTAATAATTATTGATCTAAAACAAAGCTTTAATGTTATAACATGGGCAATAGTTTTTGAATCTGTATTTTACCGTCAAAAGGTTTAAATAACTTTTGTAGAAAGTAAAACATAATATACTTACTAAGCTTTTATGTCTATTAGTCTAAGATAAACGATAGCAGTTAAGTACTTACCGAGTAAAAGTTAATGAAGCAGATCTGAAACTAGAAAATTCATTAATTATTGGGAGATAGTGTGTTCCTAAAATATTAATTAAAATTATGCTAACTTGTTAAACAATAGTATAAAATGATTGAGTTTGATAAACGCCATTTTGGTCACGAAATTAATTTAGGCACGAGCGAGCTTGCAAGTGAGTACTTAATTAAATGAGTGTCTAGAAAAGTTTATAAACGAGTTGTATATTACACCTTTTCTTCAAAAAATACTACAATATTTATTATCTAAAAATTATTTAAAAATAAAGTAACCATAAGAATGGGAATCTGTTTTACCGCCGCGGCGTGTATGTTTAAATCGAAATGTATCCCTTTAAAATGCACTAACAACAGTTTCTCATAGCGAAAGTAAAGAACATGTACTATGCTCCACACTTCCCACCACGTGACCACGTACGGAACGCAGTCTTTTGAAAATTTGGCATTTAAGGCTTTTCAGGTTATGTATCTGTCAAAGTATAGTCAACGAAAGAAATAATATAATGTTTAGGCGTTAAAAATGTATAAATCTTTATATAATTACTATAACAATTGTTATAGTAATTAATGGATGGTTTAAGAATTTAAGAATATAAATACTGCATTTAATGAAATTCCAAAGTGTATGGTGCCAAATAAGTAATATTTTTGTGCATTTGGTCCAAATATCTGGTTTTCTCCATTAAATAATTTTAACTAAACAGCATTTATTAAAAAAATCTAGCTTCTCTATTATGGAATAAGAATATCTGTTTTAAAGATAGGTTAATATATTATAACAAAAATATCATCTAATTTTGTAATTTTAAGGTTGGAAAAATTTATTTTGGCCAAAATAAATAAGTATTTTGGATTATTTAAAAGACTGTATAATATGGTATTTAAAAATGTGGTACTTTTTCTTATCCAGATTAAAGTGTACCTACATAAAGTTTTGTCAATACAAATAGTTAAAAAGCTTCGACTGAACTTGATCTACATTGAAAAATCATTATAACTTTAAAATTTTTAATAAATCACATGTGATGGGAGGATTAAATATTTTCACATTGCAAGTTTCTCTAAAAATTGTTTGTTTTCTTGTAATCTAACTTAAAGTAGTTATGCCGAGAGGTATGCACAAGTTTTGTCATTAGACGTATAAAAGCTTTAATTTAATTTAAACCATTTTCAATAATTATTTAGTATACCTATATTTATTTATGACCATATTAACAGACTCTTCCAAATAATCCACTTATTTATTTTGGTCAAAATAGATTTTTCTAACCTTTAAATACAAAATTAGGTGATATTTTTTGTTCTAATACATTAACCTACCTTTGATACAGATATTCTTATTTCATAATAGAGAAGTTAGATTTTTTTAATAAATGCTGTTTAGTTAAAACTATTTTATGGAGAAATGTAGACTCAATGCACAAAAATATCACTTAAATTGCACCTTACACTTTGGAATTTCATTAAATGCAGTATTTATATTCCTAAATTCTTAAACCAACCATTGTTATTGTGATACTATAAAGATTTATCAACTTTTAACGCTTTAACATAAGCGGTAACACTATAAATATTATTTCTTTCATTGACTATACTTTGACAGATACATAACCTGAAAAGCCTTAAATGCCAAATTTTCAAAAGACTGCGTTCCGTACGTGGTCACATGGTGGGACTTTATAATATGAAGTTTATATTAATGTTATATTCAATGAATGATTTTAATTTTTAATCCTTAGTGCATATTTTTCTATGACCCAACAAAGCAGCCAACATAAAGTTGTAAAATATTTAATTATTTTGTTGATTGTTTCGACCTTTACTTGATGAAACTCCATATTATTAATATATGAATGAAAACAACACTGTTTTAAAGTTTCACTAATTTATTTATGTTTTTAATAATTAACAATTGTTTCGCTACACTGTAGCTTCTTCAGAATTTAATAATTCTGAAGAAGCTACAGTGTAGCGAAACAATTGTTAATTATTAAAAACATAAATAAATTAGTGAAACTTTAAAACAGTGTTGTTTTCATTCATATATTATTTAATTATTTTCATTTTTGTCAGTTTATCTATGAATAAACGGAGTCACGCTTGACATTTCTAATAAACAAGCTTAAATGTAAAGCTGAAACTGGGTTAAAGTTTTTTGTTTGTTTTGTTGCAAACTGAATGCCAAACAAATTACTTGGTTCTTTATACAAAATGAAATTTACGACTTCATTGGAAATTATTGTTGCTTCTTGAATAAAATTTACGGTTTTAGTTGCCAAGTTTACATCTACATCGACCATGAAGATGTAGATGTTACTTAGTTCAAGGTTACAATGATCATTTACTTGTGAAATTTTATTTATTGCCTTTTTAATCTATCTTAATATAGTGTTTTTTTTAATTTTATCGGAATAAATATTATACCGTATGCTCACTCTAAAGTCACAGGTGCTGAGTGCATCTGAACGCAAAAAATGTTGCCCGTGTAAATTTTTTGGTGTATATTACAGTTGATTTGTAAGTGTAAAAGTTATACTACAAAATACACTAGGTAGCATTTAGTGCTTATTAACTTTATTAAACACATTTAAAGAATATGAACATTATTCATTGGTACATTCACACTATTTATTATTAAAATAAATCAAAAGGGTAGAAAAACTTAATGCGAGTGTGTATTACCCCTTAATGGATTACTGATGAATTCTCAAGGTAATTCATTGCTTACAAGTTGACAGCCAGTTGCCAGTTGCATTGATCTAAAACTTTTACGTTTTAAGGAACCATTTTGCTTAACCTTGTAGTAGTGGCGCCTTATATTTAACATTGGTGGTGGCGCCCGGCCTGTCAGGCCCGTAAATTTAAAAAAATCATATTTATGCTAGTATTTTTTTTCTTTGTGAATTTTTTACTTTTAATTTATTACTTTATCCTATTGTGACCAAGTTCACTGATTTTTTTAACAAAAAAATCTCATATATTTGAAATATGGGGTTAATTTTATGGGGGACAGGATTATAAGGTGACATAATATTATTTTACAAAAAACTAAATAAAAAAAGTATTCTACCAAAAAAACAACAAATGGTTTATAAGCTTGAATAACAAAATATCGTATTAAACGTGGTTTTGATTTTTTTCTACATAATTATGACACATAATTTTGGCATGGGTCATACATAGAAATTTTTGGCTATCAAGTGTGTGGTCCTTCTGTCTATGCGACATTCTGCACACCTTTTTCTGGTGCCAGGGGGAATTATTTTAGAGGTTCAACATTATCGGCAGAAGTCCCAGCTACTTCTTGTCGCCTTTGACATACCTTGGTAAATTTTGTTCCATAGAACGGCGTTTCAAATGCTTCTACTAGGACATAGCGCCGTTCTTCAAGAGCCTTCGCATTAATAATTTGAATTATTAGCAGTGTGTATTACTTGGGCATTTATTTCAGCCACATTCATTAGCCCATAAAATATGACCATATTTGATAGAATAAAGTATAAAGATATGCTAAATAATTAATATATCACAAAATAGTCGTATAACATAAATGGTGGCGCGCGGCCTTTCAGGCCGTTTTAGGTTATAACTTTTTAAGTTAGAACTGTAAGTAAATAAACATTGAACTACACCTTTCTACGCAAAAAGTTAGGAAGGTACTGAAAAATACAGAGTTGTCTCTTAATTATTTTCATAATGATCCGCTAAATAAGATCGCTTGGGCCTGTTAAGCCGTGCGCCACCAGTAAAAGGTTAAGCCAGCCATACGACTCAAATATAAAATTATATTTTAAAAGGCACCGATTTTGATAATTGTCATAGATTTTTGTTCCAAATAAATGTTTCTCTTTATTTACCTTTTCGTTTTATTCACTACCACCAATAGGTTTTACTCAAATATTAGTGTTAATTTACACTAGAAGTTTGCACTAAAAGAGTAAAAGTACCTTTCTAAAATTAGAACTTTTCCAAAGTAGTGTTAATTTACACTGAACAAAAGTGGGATTTTACCTATAAAGTGTAGAAGTACAAGATTTTAGGTAAATTAACACTTTTTAATACAGTGTAAAATTACTTTATCCTCAGTGCTATAGTGTTAAATCATACTCGCTTACTTGGGGAAAATTACACTACAAATTAACTCTAATTGTAGTGTTATAAAACAACACTTTTTAGTGTTGACCTGTGTGAACCATAATTAGTGTTGCTTAGAGTTGATTTTTTTTACTGTGTACAAGTATCAGTGGCGTTTTGCATTTGCTATGCTGTACTTTGTAATAATTTATTAATATCTGTTATTTTATATCAAATGGTTGTATTTTGAAATGTACAAATGTAACGTAATCAGTAATTTATTAATTTAGTCTAATTTGTAAAATAAATATTTGTTAAAAATAAAGGATGAAACTAACAATTTACTGTTAAAAGTAACTAGGTAGGTTACATTTAAAGTGTCTAAATCATTTTTAAAATGCATATCGGAGTTCAACTATCACCGTGTCGAATTATTCTCCCGAATGCTGCTATGATATGTCAGTTGTTTGCACTAAAAATGAAAACAAGGTATATATTATAATTACCAAAATAGTCAATTTTTTAATAGTCAAGATTACAAGCTTTTTCTGTAAGCTAAAAACTGTTCCCATGGGTATGTCTCATTTAACTTAAAAATGACCTGTCCCGGCCAAATATTTTTTTAAATAATAATATTTTGCAAGTTTTTAGGACATCACTTAAAAACTATCATGCTCTTTAGCGCATTTATATAAAATAAATTGTAAAAAATATATAAAATATATTTTTATTTAATTGGAAACATTTATAATGTCACCTACACTACCGGTCCCTCACCCGAAACTAAATGTGCAAAATAGTTTTTTAAATGTAAATTGCACTGTTTCTTAAGTTTAACCTTATAAACTCATAGAGTAAACATCAAGTTCACCCAATTTATCAAATTTTAGTTTTTTTTTTAATTTGTTTAGTTTTTAAGACTCTAGATATTGTGTCCCATAAGGTAAGGGTCATCTACGCCACTTACTATTATTTACGAAATGGAATATTGGTGGGGATGATTTTTGGTCAAACGTTCTTGACTAGAGCAGTGAATCAGTCTTATTTTGCTACTGGAAACGTGTAGGTGGTTTATTTATTGTCGTTGTTCCAGAAAATTCTACTTGATTCTGTTGGAGCAGGTACGTACTTTTATTACTCGTCACCTTCGTTACCGGTTTTGTTAGACTACTGCGTTTTTTTATATATAAAAAAACGCAGTAGTCTAATAAAACCGGCAACGAAGGTGACGAGTAATAAAAGTACGTACTGTATTTTGATAATAAATAATGATATATACTAAAAACTATTTAATTAATTTTAAACTTAAATTTAAATATTTTTTTTAATTGGTGGCGTAGATGACTTGATATTTTGCTTAAAACCTTAAAAAAAAAGATAAAATGGGTAAAAACTGTACTGCTTTTGGTAGGTATATACTTGCAAAGGTTTACTGAATTTAAAAATCCAAAAAAATATAATTTTTTGAACAATCAAAAATACTTAAAAAGTTATATCTGGAATTTAAAGTTAAATGAGACATACCCCCATATATTTATTCATTTAAATAAAAATGTTTATTGATCTAAATAAACTCGAGTACTCGTTTCTTTACTAAAATAAAAAAAAATCGACAGTCGTAAAGAAGAACATCGTATAGGTATCTATTTTTAGAGACATTTAACTTATTACCACTGTCCGTGGTCTCCTGACATAAGAAGCCCATTTTGAACTACTATCTTGTAAATTTTGGTAATTATAAAAAGAGCATCGTATAGGTATCCTTTTTTTAATAACATAAGTTTACATGAGTAAACAATTGCCTATATGATGATTTGTTTATCAAAATAATATACAAGGTATAATTATTATACATAAGTACAATGTACTTCGTACATATATTTATACATACATATATTTTAAAAACATTCAAAAACTAAAAAATATTATTATCTTATCTTGTTTATTTATTAATTAAAAATTACCTAATTAAATAATTTATATTTTCCTAATTTCCTAACGATTTTAATTTCTAAGCTGCTTTTTTTCTGTCTCTTGGAGGATGAGCCACACTTTTTTGCTCATCCCTGTATTTAAATATAGTAATCTTATTGTTAATATAAAAAAATAAGAATTCTAGTATTCTGATAATTGGCTCATTTTCAAGAAACACCCGCTTTCAGGAAAATGAAGATCAAAATATTTTTTTTGCTTTAATTGACTTTTGGTTGGATTTTTATAAATGTTTAGAGTTTTGTTTACTTACATTTAAGACAGGCAGTGCACTTTTTAATTTTTTAACGTTTTTTTTCAGAAAAATTTATTTAGCTAGCTTTATATATCTCCATTACCAATAAATATTTTATTTTAGTCACTGTATTAGTGAATTAAACTCTAATTTATAAACACGTATTACCAAGTGATAGTGTATAAAAATCATTTTAAGTATTTTTTTTAACAAAAACTAAAAAAAGTAACGAAATAGACATTGATATCACAACGAACAGGGGTACACAAAGGACTTAATCAGATAACGTAAAAAAGAAACTATATAGGGTGGTACGATTTTAGAGTAATGCATAAACAAAATCCCTTGTAGTGCACTACATGCACCATGGTGCTCACTTGCAGAATAACAACTTAGATTTCTAAATTGTTGACATCCTTTTTCTTTGACTATAAGCTGGTGAAGGTCCCTTTAAGTACTTTTATATTGCGTGGAATTTTTCCTTGGATGTAATCTATATCATGAGTTGTAATTACAAATAATTTTAAATTGGTTAATCATAAACTACTTTTAATAAAAGCGACGGTAAACATACACTTTGTTGCCGAAAAATTCTATTGCGTTACCCTAAATTCCATTGCGTTTTCATAAGGTAACATATATGTAACATATATATGTCCACTATAGTGGACTCGGTAACTCATTTTTTGTAAAACCATATTTAAAAAATAATAATAAGACATTACAGTCATTAATTACTCTCAATGAGCTTTAGTGCCCTAAAATAACATAATCATGAAAAATAGTATTTTTTTTACCTTATTTTTATTATTTTTTTGAGTATCTTAGCGGACAAACAATTATTACATTCGCGTTACCCGGACCTGTTTCCACCGATATCTTCTTCCTGATTGAATAAATAAATTCAGCTGGGTAATGTTTACGTCCGAACATTATTTGTTGATCACGTGAGTACCAAAAAGTTGCCATATATATGTTTTTTTTAATATTCTATCCTTAACGCGACGGATGTAACGCAACGGAAAAAATGTCTGGGACATGAGTCAAATTTAAAAAAAGTAGATTAAAATTAATTATTTTTATATAAATTGTTTACTGTATTAACTAAGGATGTTATGGATTGCTATAAAGCAAAACAAAGTTCTGGTTATTCAATATTTAAAAAAAACATGTATGTAAGTTTTATAAAACGCTAATGGGACATGCGAAAATGTGTGTTTCACAAGTTTCAAAATTAAAAAAAAATTATTCTGAAATAACTAAACAAAAATTTTCTGAAAGAGTTTACTAAGGGCTTGTTAGGCTTTCACTTGGTTTTTAAATCAATAAGATCCGATAATTTTTAACAAAGTTATTGGAATTCAAACTTACGGACAGCGGAAGGCGGGTGTTTTTTTAAAACGACCCATATTTAACAAAGCACATGATAAACACCTAAAGAGCTTTTGTCATTAGATCCATTAATAAAATTAATAGTAATAAGTAATAAAAATTGCAGACTATCATTATCTTAGTCAAAGCTTTTAGCGTTTGGTAATAAAAATTCCTCTTAAGTGTGCTACTCATGTATAATTAATTAAATCTTAATTTATATTAGGAGATGACATTTATTTTGCCTTAAAAACAACATAAATTTTGTTTTTGAGCTTTACATAAATACGATAAATAAAGTGTTTCTTAAAAGCAAGTTTCTATAAAATTTATTGCAACATTGTAAACTGTTTACAACTTCTGAGATTTGTATGCGGACCCACCTAAAACCGTATGCTTTAAAGTTGCATTACAAATGTTTCACCTTTGTTATATCCGGAGTTGTAATTTTATATTAATGCAGGAAAACTAAATGTTTGTGTAAATAAACTTAGTAATACATTGTATGAAATCTTCTTGAATATTAACAGTTTATTTAATAAAATAGTGGTCAGCTTATGTAAAGATGGTAGGAACTTGTCACTTTTAATAACAGTAATAGCAAATTTTATTTAAACTAAAAATAAAAACTTTTTGTACCCTGTATATTTTTGTCTCATTAGCATTCCGAAAGTCTGAGACTAGACATGCTGCTACTCTAAACATAGGTATGAGTGCCATATAAGCTGAAATATGTGCTATGCAAGTGCAGAATATAGATTAAGGAACAGGCCAAAGGACATCTTAACTCAAAGGATTTTAAAATACGTTTACTACAGGATTTTTAAAGTATGTTTTGCATGTGTTAAATTTTGCAAATATGGCGAATGTACAAGAATATTTTAGAATTGATTTTGTAATATTTATTGCAGAATTAAAAATTTTAACAAGAATGCCTACAAGAAATACTCCACAGCTAAATCGGGCACGTTATTTGTGGTTGCAGTTGCAAGTAAAAACTAAAAAATTTGGTTTAGTACTCGATTTCAATTTGTTATTCCTTATGTAAGGAAACAATAATCTTAAGACTGAAATTAATGATGAAATAAAAAGTGAACTAAAAACCAAAAATTAAAAGAAGAAAATAGCTTACTTAAAAATAAAATAAAGCAGAAGAAATATAATCTATGCGTATACGGACTCAAATATGAAAAAACAAAAACACAAGAAAACTTAATCCAGATTCTAGAAGAGGCTTTAAAAATAAATTGTAACATCAAGGATTTCAGGGATATATACAGAATTGGTAAAACAACTAATAAGCCAAGATCTGTACTTATGGAGGTATCCAATTATAATCTAAAAAAAATATTCCAACAAAAGCAGCATCTAACTCTGAAACGCTAAAAAAGAAACAAATTTACCAAACGTAAAACTTTGAACAAATTTCTTAAAGAAGCAAGATAGAAGAATCCTAAAGCCAAGATTATTAAAAACAAACTTGTGTTGAATGGAAAAGAATTCGGCTATGAAGAACTGTGCAACAACAGTATTGGTATTTGGAAGATTCTGAAAAATCAAACATAGATAATCCAGAAACTACAAATAAAAGAAAACTAAAAGAAACACCTACGAAATCAACAGGAGAGATTTCTAAACGTGTAACACACGAAACCAAAATTTAAATTAAAAATAATAATTAAATTCTCTTTAACAAAAAAATCATATTTTAGAAAAATCGTATGATGTTGTAAGTATAACAGAAACCTTGTTGGATGATCGTATAACCACCAACGTAGTTGACATTGATAATTTTACTTTTTTAGGCACGATAGAATGCATAGAGACCCCCGTTAAATAGATATGTAAGTGTTATTAATGGAGATCTCGAAATGCTGTATAAAAAATCTAAGGATCATTTATTGACTGTTAATCCCAGTAAATCTTTGGTATTGGTATTTGCGATCTACTATAATATCTAACATAAAAATCAAATTAGTAGACATGACTCTTAAGTTTGTAGACAATCCAAAAAAATCTAGGTCTTATACTGGATAGCAAACTAAGATTCAAGCTTCATGTAAACTCTATACTTAAAAAAAGTTATGGTAGTTTAAAAATGATCTATAGGACTACTTAAATCAAAAAACCAAACAAACTTTATCTGAATCTTTGGTTTTAAGTCATAGCAATCACTGTGACGTGGTGTATGGGTCTAATCTTGATGGTATTGGCAAAAAAATACTTCAGTATCTTCAAAATTCTTTTTTAAGATTGATATTTGGTATAGGAATCTGGGTCTATGAATAATAGAAGAATTCTGCATATGTGTTGTTTTTATTATAGAATTCTAAAATACAAAAGTCCAAAATATTTGCTTGATAAAATAAGATTTAGAACAGACTTTTACAATTTAAATATAAGCAGAAAACAAATTTTAGATATAATATATGCAAACTTGTTAATACTTATAACCTCTCAAACTTTTACTTATATGCAAAATATAATCTCAGCAACAGGTGATTTAACTTTTTTTATCTCTCTTTGTGATAATATTGTCTTTTTACGTTTATATACAATTAGCTTAATTATTAATAGTATATTATGTATCAAGTTTGATATACGCCATTTTATACACGAATTTAATTTACGCACGAGCGAGCTTGCGAGCGAGTGTTTAAATTAATGAGTGTATAGAAAAGTTTATAAACGAGGTGCATACTATACTTTTTCTACGACAAATACTTATTATTATCTTAAAATGATTTAAATCAAAAATTTGTATAGAGCGCCATCTATGAAACAACAGGGGAAACTGTCAAATGTCACATTTTTACATTTTATAAACACAATTATAAAGGTTATAAATCGAAATGTATATTGAAAATTGACAGTTTTTCACAGCGAAAGTAAAGAAAATGTTTTATGAGCACTTTACAGTGGAGTCCGTGCCCGAATTTAAGTTATAGTTTACTGCCGGGGAAATTAAAAGGTCAGTACAATGTTCATATAAACTTTTCAAATATTGGCGTTGAGAAACTATTTAATACTTTTGTATTTTTGTATTGAGATAATAAAATAATTTTCACATTTAGTATTATTTTACAAGGCAATTTCTTTTAACGATTGTATGACATTTGACAAAAAATAGTATATTATGTATCAAGTTTGATAAACGCCATTTTATACACGAATTTAATTTAGGCACGAGCAAGCTTGCGAGCGAGTGCTTAAATTAATGAGTGTATAGAAAAGTTTATAAACTATACTTTTTCTACGACAAATACTTATTATTACCTTAAAATGATTTAAATCAAAAATTTCTGTAGAGCGCCATCTATGAAACAATAGGGGAAACTGTGTGTCACCGTCAAATGTCACATTTTTTTATTTTATAAACACAATTATAAAGGTTATAAATCGAAATGTATTTCTTGAAAATTAACAGTTTTTTACAGTGAAAGTAAAGAAAATGTTTTATGAGGACTTTACAGTAGAGTCCGTGCCCAAATTTAAGTTATAGTTTACTGCCGGCGAACTTAAAAGGTCAGTACAATGTTCATATAAACTTTTCAAATATTGGCGTTGAGAAACTATTTAATACTTTTGTATTTTTGTATTGAGATAATTAATAATAATAATAATAATTTTCACATTTAGTATTATTTTACGAGAAAGGCACTTTATTTTATGGATTGTATGACATTTGACAACTGTCAACTAACTAAAAACTAACTTCAGCCCGTGACTAAAGCGCCATAAAGCCACAACTTGTCAATGTGTATTTAAAAAGTCACTTAGTGTCATGGAAACATGTACGATAAAGGGCGTTTTAAAGGTGGGAGTAGAAAAAATACATTATTTAAAATCATTATAAATATAAAGTAAAATATCTACACTAACAAATTAAAAGTTAATAAATTCATTTAAGGAGTAAAAACAGTTTTGTAATAGAAAATATTTACAGCATATTTATATTTTGTAACTGATGAGATGTCCTTAATTTCATTTGGTAACTTATAGATGACTTATTTGTTTTATGATTTTTACTGAATTGAAATGTTTACAATTTTCACGTAAATCATTACTAAATTGTGTATGTATTAAAACGTAATTCAAAAATATTAAATACTATGCAAAAAAATTAAACAAAAGTACCAAGAACTAAACTAAAGTTTTATTATTTAATTAAACGCTTTTGATTGATATCAACATAATTAAACGATGCAATTTGAACTACTGTTAATCCAATTTAAATTCCGCAAATGGTACCTTATTTGGTCGTAAATTAGAGACCAATACAATTTCAATCTGTGATTAACTTTTCTTTTATCAACAACAACCGTAACCATAAATTATGGAATTTGCCCAGCAATGATCATTCCATCATTGATTATCTATTGGCGTGCGGTCAATTTAAACCCTGTTTAATGCAACGCATTGTATTAAATTGCAAATGTGGCACATTTCGTTAAATGTTATTGAGTTGCCACTCAGCCATTCTCTATATGTGCCCGTTGACGTAATCGAATCATACGAACTACTGGCGAAAAATGTGTGCCTAAATTTTATTATCTACACTGTTACCTATATAAATCGGATTTGTTAACATGAGTTTGTAGTTTGTTAATTTTATTTTGTAAAATTTTAACATAATTTTTTGTAGAAAACAAGGAATTGTAATTATTTTAACAAAGGAAAATATTTTACCGAAAGTTTTGTAAAGGAAATATGCATTTTGTAAGCATTTTGTTAATTTTAAAGGTTACAGATTATTTTGTTAATACTTAACAAATTATTTCGTTAAAAAAGTACATGATTTCAGGCAGTCAATCAAAACATTTCCCATTTAGAGTACGCATTAACAAGTTTAACTAACTGTATGGTTCGGAACACAAACGAAATTATGATTCCTCGCCCTTATATAGGTTTTGGAATCATTCACTGCGGTGAGACGATAGTAAGTGGTGCCATCTACCGTCTTTTGACATGTTCTTTATTTTATATGTTTAAGACGGTAGATGGCACCACTTACTTTCGCCTCACCGCAGTGAATGATTTAAAAACCTTTAAAAGGACGAGAAATCATAATTTGGTTTGTGTTCCACACCATACAGCAACTCGGTACTGATGTTTCAATAAAGGGAAATGTTCAGCTGTTTATCGATGCTGGTGAGAAACACGAACGAAATTAAAGAAAAGCGGAGAAAAAATAATTACATCAGTAAGTGTTGTAGTAGTACTGATAAATTATATTGTACCAAATATTTTTATAATTTGATTATTTCAGAATTATGTTATTTAATTGTGTGTATTTTTTTTGAGTTCATTTATGTAGGTATGTGTTAATTTTTTTGTTTAGGAAATTGACTAAAAAAGCAACATTTCTTATCAAAATTCTTTTCATTTATCTTCCGAGAGTTACAAAAAATACTTTTGTTACTGGATCTACAAAAAGGTTTGTAAAAATACAAAAATACAAGAATTATGGTTAAAATATTGACATAGGATTTTGTTATTAAATCTACAAAATGTTTGTTATATAATTACAAACTATTTATTCAATTAGTTAACAGATTACAGTTGGTTGTAAACTTTACACAAAGTTAACATTAAATATAGTTAAAATTTTGTTAAGATTAACAAATATTTTTTTACTGTGTACTCGTATATACTGTGTTTTAATTGGTAGCTTTCACAAACTACATCAGACTGTTTTTCATCAATTTGCAACATTTCACAGCTTTTTAATATAATAATTAATAATATTTATGTCATTAGGCGAAGTGAGTCTTTTAGTGCTGAGAATCTCAACTGCATGGCATAGAACATTTTATGTTTGTGGAATAATAATTGATCAAAACGGATTTTTTACACACTAGAAGGTAAAAAACATTACCCTATTGGTCTAAATAATTTTTACAGCCTAGGCGATAATTAATTACTATATTAGTGAGTGTTGACAATAATAAAATTGAAATAAAAGAATACTTTAAGTCTTCAAGTTAAAGATAATAACTCATGGTAGTTTTGAAATAGATAAAAACTATTTCTGCATTTTAAGGTTAAAACAAGAAACTATAAATTCAAAATAGAAATAGTCGTATAGAAATGAAAAATGAATTCTTCTGTTGTATAAAAAAGTTTATAATATAATTTTTTCGTATTCTTAATGGAGTTTTATAAATAGAAAATTGCACAGAAACGTACTAGTTTCATAGTTAGCAACACTTTTTTACGTAGCAACACTTTTATAGGCAAATCCTAAAATCGTAAATGAAAGTACCTACGTTTTATTTGACGTATGTCAGATGTAGTAGTGTGCAAAAGGCGAGTATAATGATCGATGATGATTTTTATTTTATTAGTTAATGCTTAAAAGCATGGAAACTTTCATTAAGAATAGCGTGATAAAAGTGAGTTTACTATCTTATGAAAATTTTCACTCAAACTTTTCTTCACTGATAGAAATTAATAATTAATAAATTGTAAACAATACATAATACTCGAGATAAAACTTCTGCCATAACAAACTTTTAAACATAGTGTCCTGGAAAATTTAATAAACGCACTCACAAATTTTCTTTAATTTTGGGAATTTGTAAAATAGTTGATACCTTTTCACAAAAATGCAGTCTTGAACCAAAAAAAGTGATTTTATGAATATAATTGAAAACGTTTTTTGGACAATAAAACCCATTTTTACAAAAAAATTAAAATTAATCGATTTTACATTTTTTTAATAAAATTTTTCAAAAAAGACATGTTGTGCTTTACAAGTAATTTTGATTACAACATGGTTAGAGATGTGTCTCATATTGAAATTATTTCAAAAATTAGTTTTAAAGCCCAAAAGTCGTTTGTTTATATTAATTTTATAACATAATATACAGTCATATGAGTCATTTAACTTGAAACTTTGAAATATCTCAGTTAGTATGCATTTTACGAAAAAATGTTTAAAATAAAAATTAAATGATTCGAGGGGGAAAATCAATCAGTACTAAAATTGATCCTCATACTCTCCTCCTTATAGGGGGAACAGGGGGGTAACTTTAAAATTTCCAATGGAACACCCTATCTTTTATTGCAGATTCGGATCATTCCACTAAAAATAGGTAGATTTTGTCTAAAACATTTTTTCATATTTGTAATGAAAAATAAATCAATTTTGTTGTCAATATTTTTTTATATTTTAAATTTATTTATTTGTTTTTTAAATTAAAATTAAATTTTTAAATTAATTTAATTTAATTTATTTCGTTTTAATATTCTACTAACACTGCTCTGGGATATTCCCAAATCTCTAGATAATTCTCGTGTGCTTGCATGAGGATTAGCGGCCGTTGCTGCTAATACATTAATTTCATTATTTCCACCTGTGACTGTTGCTCGACGATTTTTTTTTTTCGGTTGAACACTCCCGTTTGTAGTAAACTGCTTGACTGTACGGTGAAATGAAGTACGTGATCGAATTTTATCCGGAAAACGCTGAGCGTAGATATTAACAGCATCATCAAGATTCCTGCCTGCTTCTCCATAAATCAAAATCATTTCTATTTTTTCTTCCACTGTTAAAAAATCCATTATGAATAACTGCTTAAAGAAAGAAGGTCTTTTTGTTTGCAAATTAATCTTCGAACTAAATTGTTTAAATAATGCTAAAACTATGTATAAATAGTTTCTTTATACCTCAATAATAATTATTTTTTATAACTAAATACATTTTTTTATACCTCAATTTGGATTAAATTAATTAATTGACAAAATATTGTTTTTTTACCTTAAATGAGGTATTTTTATTAAAAATAGTACAAAATTCCTAAAAATTGGCCAGGGACTATTTCTAATTCAGAATGGTTTATATTTAACAAACATAGAATAATTAATTAATATTTTTTTTCTTTTTTAACACATATCGTAAACATTTAAAAAAGAAAATTCTTTAAAGATTCCTATCGCGTCTGTTCTTAGACAGATCCTGGCGGCCTTAAATTGTCCTGCAGGCATGTCATTTAAAATTCCTGCTAGTCCCGCTTGCTGAAAAATGAAAACTTTCGCGTTGCGAAGGCCCGGAAAATATGACGCCGAAGCCAAAGGGGAAAATACGTTCTGTATTATTACTCAATTCCTTTTGCCTTTTGATACAAATACTATTTTAATGCACTGAAAGAAATATATGTTTGTTTTAGCAATGTATGTGGTAGTCTATATATGAAACATAAAATATATTTACCTTAACCATTTTTATATTTAGTTTTAACATATTATGTTAAAACTAAATATAATATATGTTTGTTTTAGCAATGTATGTGGTAGTCCATATTATGAACCACATACATTTGCTAAAACAAACATATATTTCTTTCAGTGTGGTATATTATGTATCAAGTTTAATAAACGCTATTTTAGGCACAAATTTTAATTAGGAATGAGCGGGCTAAAAATAAATCAAATAAACAATAAACAATTATGAGTACGGTAGCTCAAAGCATGCCGCACTTTAGACGCGTATCGAAAGCAAATTCGCTTCTGTTTTTATGGCAAGAATATAAATTTATTTCAGATGAAATTAATAAAAAAATATTTTTTACAAAAATTTTATTATCTACGATTTTAGTAGATGAAAGACAGAAGCTATATAGAAAAAGTTATTTACAGACCTCAAAACAAACTGTAACAATAAATCATGTGTCTTCTTTCAATTGTTAAGAACATAATATCAGTCAAACACTTCTATTAGAAGCAGGCAAAAAGTTTTTAAAAAATGTGTGAAATTTTCGTGGTAAGCAGTAAACGACAATTTCACTATCGGAGCGATGATAAATTGACTTAGTTTGAATAAAGCTGCATGCGATTCTAATAAAGGTGATATATCATTGCGTTTACATGCCTTTGTGAACAATCTACCACTTAACTTTGCCACCGGTTTTGAATGCTACGAGTTTGTTTGCTTGCTTGCTTTTTTAAATTCTGCTTCTACTAAATGTTAGGACTGATATTGAGAAAGTTTTGTTCAATAATATTTGAATCGCAAAGTGCATTATCACCATGTAAATATACGTCTTACCAAAAAAATATACAGAAAATTATTAATTTATTTTAATTGTAACTTTAAAGTATGTTTTAGGTCAATTGAAGTGAGTCGGTCATTTCCGATTCTTTCCAACACAAAAGTGGAGCCAAACTTACATTTTTACTTAAAATAAATTAAACTATAGATGAAAATATGAAATAAATAATACCTAAAGTAATTTAAAATTGTAGCCAATACAATAAAATATGATAAATTACAATAAATGGATTATCAATTTATCTTTTCCCTTATTTTGAGGGTTCTACATCTCCAGCACACATTGGAGAGACCCGCAGTAAAAATATATATAAATATATATCGCTTCTATGTCTACCAAGAAAATAGACTCTAAATTATTAATAGGGCCGTTACACATTTCCTGTTTCTCAATGCTTTTTTAGCCGAATTCGTTTTTTATGTGTTTATGGTTTTCTTCGCTTTGTTTTTAGATTTTTTGCGCTGTTGCTCGCTACTATCACTGTCAGTCTCTCCCTATATGGCTAAATAAGTAATGGTCCATAGGAAGCAAATCAATCTTTATTTTCACAAATAGAATTATAAAATTATAAGAAATATTTTTATATATATAATAATTAATAATACTATAGTATAATACTAGTACTAGGTATTCAAAGTTTATAGGTCATTTAGCAATGCTTATTTTCTGTAGCTCATATATTTCTTTCATTGCTGTTTTAGTTAACATAATACCGAATTACAACCTTATTATTATTTATTTCATTCACAGTGAGACTTATTAAATACTTTAATTTACTCTGTGCTTTAGTCTGGCTCATTGGACAATATCAAGATCTACCTTATCTTTACCAGTGCCCGACCGATATTAGTTAGCCATCCGCCTTGTCAAAAGTGTCAGGCCTTTCATACGAGTTTATATAATATATTTTCTAAATATAGCAATTTTGACAATGCTATATTGTAACCTTACTTTAATGTATTGCTTTATCTTGGTGTTTATATAGAAAATAATACAAAATTGGTGTTAAACTGATAGATGCATGCATAACTATGAAGATGCGTTCATCATTCAAATGTCAAAGTAGACCTTTTGGGTGTAGAGCATAACAACATATCTAACTGAAGAACAATGAAGACATATCTCCCAAGCAACAATTTAAGTATTTGTTACGTATATGGGACTATTGAAGAAACTTAAAAAAGTGTTTTACGACAGTCGCCGGTCTATTTATATTACTAAGTTACGACTAAAGTGGGGAACAATTATTGAGTTCCAAACTATCTATATCTATAAACCCTGCCACTATTTGGAACGTAGCTGCTCCGTTACTAGAACGGTTCAATATCGTTGCTAGAGCGTTATAATTACTTTTATTTATTTGTTTTTACTTCTACATTAACTGTCTTTGTTAAACTTTATATTAGGTTATACTATCCCTCCTTTTTAAATGGAATCACTACGGACTTGGCTTTTCAATGTCGTCGTTTATTAAATATGTAGTTTATAACTTCCAGAATAACAATATAATGTTAAATTATGTAAATTTATAAACCCTTTAAATTTTACTATTGAACTTATGAATTTAGTTTTTGTAAAATAAATGCTCTTCATCAATATTTAAGTATAATAAAATTATTTATTTTATAATGTTTATAAATAAAAAAATCTTAATATTTATTATTAATTTTTTATTTAATTATTAATACCGTTTATTACCAACAAAATTAATATTTATTAAAAAGTAAACAACCATTTACAAACAATTAAAAAAATTTATTATTTACATTACCATACAGTAAAAAATGGCCGATAAGAAGCATTTTCCTTTGAAGTAGTTTTCGCTACTTTAAAGTTTTTTCTCCGCCTTAATTTACTTTACGGTAGTTTTGGTTAGTACCATAAACGTTCCAAATACTAAAATAATAACTTTTAAGTTATTAACTTTGTAGTTTTTAACTCATGTTCCAGTTTCGAGATTTTAACTTGCAAATAATTATAATGTAATCTTTAGGTAGCAACCAAAATTAACGGCTACAAATTAAATTTACTTGAAAGTTTTTTTACTAATAACACCTTTTTTAAAGTTGCAAATCCTTCTTGGGGGCAACCAAGTTTTACTTAAATGTTTATTATTTTATATTAACCATTTAAGGAAAGAATAAAGTTTCTGTTACAAAATATTGCTATTTAAAAGTAAAAGTAAAAATTAAAGTAGCTGTTTAGTATACTTAACTAATTTAAAGTTATCACCACTTTGGTAATGATTTTTGGAACCAAAAATGCTGCTTAGTCTCTTTCACAACTACTTATGCGCATGTCTTGAAATTGAGAAAATGAATTGCAGAACTGGTCAAGTAGTAGAAAATAGTAAAAAGGATAAAAACAAATTTACGAATGGTGCATAAATTATCTATAAGATTATGTAGCCCTCCATATAGATTCAAAAATACATATTTTTCGTAAAAATACATAGATCTGGCAATGCTGTATGGAATTAAAGGTTATAACCACAATCCACACAACAAGGTCTGTTCTATCTCATGCTAAAAATACTAAAAATCACTGCAACACTGCACAGAGTTTAACGGCGGCCATTTTTGTTGTTTACAATTCTTGTGCTTTGGGTTTATGCTGTTTAATAATTGTTTTAAACGTTGGGTTTCTTACAGAGGCACTTGTAAGCCTCAAATAAGGCATTTAAGTGCTAAGGACAACGATTTTACTCCTCTTTTATTATAAATATACCTTATTCTATCAGGGCTGTATAATTTAACCTTAAAATCGACATTTGACAGTTTTATCACAGCCCTGATAGAATTAAGTTTATTTTTTACAATAGAGGAGTAAAATGGTTGTTCTTAGCACTTTAAAGACTCTTTTAAGGCTTAATATGAGAAACAAAACGTTTAAAACGATTATTAGTCTGTATAAACAGAGCACAAACCCAAAGCACAAAAATTGTAAACAACAAAAATGGCCGATGTTAAACTGTGCAGTGTTGCAGTGATTTTTTGTATTTTTAGTACGAGATAGAAGAGACCTTGTTGTGTGGATTGTGGTTATAACCAAATTAAAGATGTACAAGTTTCAAAATAAAAATGAAAATACAATGTTTTGTAGGTCTATAATAGTGTATTCACGTGTATTTATGTACCTATCTCCATTAAATAAATAACAGTAGGCCGTGAATTCAGCGGTGCCAATACAGTAAAAATAAAAGGTTGTATTTTAATTAACAAATTACTACTTTATAACAAATAAAAGTACCATTAAACACTTAAAACAATATAAAAAGTAAAAAATTAAAAACATAAATTGTTTATTTGTTGTTATAATTGCAAAATTATGGTTTAAAACTGTCATATTTTTGTGTTTCTCATGTTGGCAGTACGAAATTTGAATGTTAAGCACACGACTAAAAAATTTTTACTCCCGCTATTAGAGTGTGCGCGTATAGCTTGACCAATGCATAAAACGTAAACTTTCTGCCGTGGAATCGGGGACGAAACAACGTATTTTGAGTCGAGGTAGTAAGAAAAAATAATTTAGGTAATAGTATATACTTTTTAAAAAAAATTGGCAAATTTTAATACACCTAAAATTATTTTAATCTAAAAAAATAACAGTTTAATAAGGAATAGTGAAATAAATTGTTGCGCTTTTTACCTTAATATTTAGCTTGTTTTTGTTAAAAACCTTAAAAACTTTTTTAGTAATTGACTTTTATTTTTTTCATCTATCTTTAAAAAAATAAAATACCTATTTAAAGACTAAACAAATATTGTTCTCGCGACATAAACATACAACAATACTGTTACTAATATAAGCTAGGTGAAGTTAATTTTCCTATTAAAAAACACAAGGTTCGCTAAGTGTGAAATTTGATATTCCAGACGTTGGAAACTGTATGCAAGAGTGTCGTTAAAAAGATACAACATAAGGTTACTTAGTATTCACATGTGTTGTTCTACAATGTTTACATTTTATTTCTATACTTTTCACTTTTTTTTACCGAATTATATTAATGCAGCTCACGGTTGCTTTTTTCTCCTTTGCTGTTTTGCAAATGTGTATGTTTGTATAAAGAGCTAATACACTTCTATGTTTATCATTATAAGAATATTTTAATATATTCTTATAATTGAAACATATACGCGAATAAAATAAAACTTTAAGAGAAAAGGTATTGTATGGGTCTATTGTATGGAGTAATATTTTGTTTTTTTAACTAAAACTATGCTAAATGTTTACAGAAAAAAGTTTTCCCTATCTGTCGATTTCCTAGATTATAGTTTTTAAAAAGTTTTAAACAAGAATTCTTTCTCATCAACTGTTAAGTAAATTTAAGTCCTCTGGAGGGGACTTTAAGCCCACGGTCCGTTTCTACCCCTAACCCATACAATCCTGGGACCTCTTAGAAAGTAAGGGTGGAAATAAAAAAAATTAAAATAAATTTCATAATTTTTACAAACAAGCAAAAACTGAAACAAGGGATATGGTTTATGAGATAAGACCCCTGTATACACTGTTCAAAATTTCATGACCATTTTAACACCAAATTAACACCATACATGGTCTATATCGATACAAACCAAAATGGTGTTAAATGTGGTCCGTTGGCCCGGTGTTAATTCAAATACTAAAATGGTGTTAATTTAACTTTCACACAGTATAAAAATAAATTTTACCTGGTGTAAATTGAACTCCTTTTCAGTGTTAAATATTATGTGTTTGTGGTCAAATTAAATCATACTACACAGAAAAAAGGAAAAAAAAAGAAAACAGGAAGTTCCTTGACGCATTACTAGTATATTACCAGTGGTATTATTCTAGAAAATGGAACCTTCAACTCGCTAGAGATAATGTTTTTAGTGCGTTCCACTAACTTAAAATACTTCAAGTATTGACAGCTGTTTCCACCTATTTAAGGTCTCTTTAGTATCGAACAACTTGTAGTGTCACACCAAAGCAAAGGATCACCTGGGTTTATATATTCTTCATGTAAGTAAACAGAGGCGAGATTTAAGAACATCACGTGATCCACACCGCATTTGCCGCGATTGGTACACATTTTCAACCATAATTCATGGTGTTATATTAACACCACTTGGTGTTGGATTTTGACACCATTTTAAGATTACTTTTACACCACAGATATTTCAAACAGTGTACTTATAAATACATTTATTTATATATAATATTACATACATAACAAACAGAATATTAACCCCAAGCAAATGAGAAAAAGTTTAGTTAAAATTATTATTATTTTTTAAAATTTTATATCATATTACGTATATTATCAAAAAAGCAGAGGCCAAAAAGTACAAAAACAATAAATTATGAGACACCATTGAGTTTATGAATGTTAAAGTAAGAAAGATACAAATAGCGCAATAAAATGTTTTGGAGATGACAAAAAAAGAATGCATATTTTTATTAGTTATATTTTTCATATTATATAAATTGAATATGTCATGTTAGTTGAAGTTTTGATTACACTATGATAGTTTTAGAAACTTTTTTTCCTAACATTGAGTACTCCAGCTAATTAGGGGCCGCTGATTTCAAAAATGGCATTGGTTTTTCTCTAGGATGTCTAGGATTTAAAATAATTTCGTAATAAAATGCTCAAAATGTAAGTTTTTTTTTAGTAATTTAATTATTTATTAAATTATTTTGTCGTAAATTTATCTTGAATATACTGAAGTAATTGGTAGACGGCAAAAAGATCATATTTATCTTAACAATATGGCATTTTAAATACTAAAATTAAAGTTTTAATGTATTTTTTGTAAAAAAAACAAACATTATTTGACAACAAAGTAAACAAGTTTCAGCCCCTTAAAATTAAATGCATTGCATAATTTTGCTTGTTCTACCTTAAATTTATTAAATCGTATCAAATATCAAATTGGATTATAGTATTATTGTGCTTAATCCTCATCATCGTCGTACATCTTTTGATGCAAATTCCAGCAAATATCTCCTAGCAATGAATCCAACTTCTTTCCGCTATACCCATAGACATCTCTCAATGCTTTAGATTTGCAGTTACTTGGTGAAATCGTTCTCCATGTTCATCAGTTCGGCAAATTTATCAGGATGAAAAAAACCAAAATGTATTTTAAATGATATTAACGCTAATTCTTTGCAAAACAAAAAGTATTTTTTCAATGAATTGGCGCCAATTTTAGGCTCGATATGAACCAAAATGACATATTAACGCTAATTCTTTGCAAAACGGAAAGCATTTTTTCAATGAATTGGCGCCAATTTTAGGCCCGATATGAACCAAGAGCAGTTTTAACACTGCCATATGCGACAAGCTCGTCAACTTTGAGAGCATTTTTAATGCTTGATCTTTCATTAAACGTCGTATATCAGGTCCATTTAATATTCCTGCAAAATTAAAGTAGTAAGTATATCTCATAAAATTTTGTAATTAAATATTGCGTTGGTTGTTCTTGGGCGTAAAGGTACCGCAACAAAAACAAAACAAATTTACAACGACGACATAAATGTTCGCCCCCTTTCTCTTTCTCTGCCACTTCCATTACCACTTCAATTTCCTGCTCTTTTTTCATTTTTTGTTCTTAAAATCACTTTCAAGTAAAAATACAATTTAAAGTTTAAATTTTAAATGTCAATAATTAATAGATGCACTTTAGTGTGCTTGAACGATAAAGTAGATAAAGGCGCCTTTATACTTCAATTCGATATAAAATTTTGAGGAGACTTAAAAAATAATATTCGAGATTAAATTTTTGGGTATTTTAGGCATGATGTGGATAAAAACATATAAAATAATAGTCGAAGAGTAATGCTTGCAAAATAATTTAATAAATAATCAAAATATTAACATTTTGAGATAATTAAGCAGAGCATTTTATAACGCAATTATTTGTATTGTATAATTTTTATTGTTTATTGTAACTATATACATTTTTTAAATGTAATATTACTTAAAATAAGAGTTATAGGTAGATACTTATGATAGGCCCCTACAGGGGATCAAAAATATTACTTTCAATATTATTTTGGGTCTCGATTAAGTAAATTTATTGTTCTATCCGAAATGGAAAGGACATCGAGGCCATGCGAAAATTGGATGCGTAAACGAGCGCCCTCTGCAAAAATATTATGCTTTGGTCTCATCCTTTGAAGGGGCCGCCAATAATTGTCCGATTTTCAAATTGCCCCTCCAATGGCTTTTATTGTAATATGTACACTTGTTTTTGTTGTTTCTGCCGTCCTACTCACCATTTCACTGTATATAGTTTTTCCTTTTTCTTACTTTTATGTCCCCATTCTCGTTTACCAGATAATCTTAAGGGTAATTTAATTTTGGATACAGTCCACACAGGTACACTAAAAATGTTTGTTTATATGTTGCAAAGTTTTAAATGAAATGATTAAATTTTGCTTTTGTAATATTTTAATAAACAAATATGGTAAAAATATAAAATATCCATGCAAATTTAATATTTTAAAATCAAAATTATTATTTTTATTTCAAGACCAACAAATTTAAATTTATTTCAAAATTAAATATTTAAATATTCTTTGTTCTAAAATATAAAAAATAGTATAAAATAGCCATTATAACTTTTAATATTAATCAATTTTATATTTAATTAAATATTGTTAATTTTATCAGATAACCTTTGAATTCAATCATTTCTAACATTTTCACTAGGTTTAAATATAAAGAGCCATTCACACTATAACAAGTAATTTTAACTTGATAATATTTTGTTATGGGCTGAATATAATATTTGTAATAACATAAATCCCTAACCCTTAATTGCTCCAAACATATTTGATTGAATAAAATTTAACTTTTATTGGAGAAATCAATTATAGCATTGTTGAGACTCTACGTATATCGAAAACAGGGTTTTGACATTTTAAATTGTTAAAATTTGATGACGCAAGGTAAAATATTCGCCGGACAGATTGGTCAAAAGAGGAGATTCCACACTCAAGGAATCGTGTTTGCAAAAATGGCGAATGCGCCGGGATTAAATATAAATTTAATAGTGATTTGGGTCGTTTTCAAAAAACCCCCGCCTTCCGCTGTCCGTAAGTTTAAATTCCAATAACTTTGTTAAAAATTATCGGATCTTATTGATTTAACAACCAAGTGAAAGCCTAACAAGCCCTTAGTAAACTCCTTCAGAAAATGTTTGTTTAGTTATTTCAGAATAATTTTTTTTTAATTTTGAAACTTGTGAAACACACATTTTTGAATGTCCCATGAGCCTTTTATAAAACTTACATACATGTTTTTTTTAAATATTGAATAACCAGAACTTTGTGTTGCTTTATAGCAATCCATAACATCCTTAGTTAATACAGTAAACAATTTATATATAAAATAATTAATTTTAATATACTTTTTTTAAATTTGACTCATGTCCCAGACATTTTTTCCGTTGCGTTACCGATAGAATATTAAAAAAAAACATATATATGGCAAACAGGTGCGGGTAACGCGAATGTAATAATTGTTTGTCCGCTAAGTTACTCAAAAAAATAATAAAGTAAGGTAAGAAAAAATACTATTGTTCATGATATAGATTACATCCAAGGGAAAATTCCACGCAATTTACAAGTACTAAAAGGGACCTTCACCAGCTTTTAGTCAAAGAAAAAGGGTGTCTACAATTTAGAAATCTAAGTTGTTATTCTGCAAGTGAGCACCACTACAAGGGATTTTGTTTATGCATTACTCTAAAATTGTACCACCCTATATAGTTTCTTTTTTACGTTATCTGATTAAGTCCTTCGTGTACCCCAGTCCGTTGTAATACCAATGTCTATTTCGTTACTTTTTTTAGTTTTTGTTAAAAAAAATCCTTAAAATGATTTTACTATCACTTGGTAATACCTGTTTATAAATTAGAGTTTAACTCTCTAATACAGTGACTAAAAGAAAATATTAATGGTATTGTTTTTTTAACAAAGAATCGGAATGGTTTCTTTTAAAACGTAACTTAACATACATATTTAAAAAAAGCATACAATTTTTAATAAAAAATAAAATAAAAAATTGGAGTCAAAAGTTTGTGAACTAAGTAAATTTTATTTCAAATTATTTTTATAACAACTTCTTTTATTGAATTAAATTTTGGATTTCAAATTGGTAACACAGTGGAGATATATAAAGCTATAGCTAAACACATTTTTCTGAAAAAAACGTAAAAATAAATTAAAAAATGCACTGCCTGTCTTAAATGTAAGTAAAGAAAACTCTAAACATTTATAAAAATCCAACCAAAAGTCAATTTAAGCAACAAAAAAATTTGATCTTCATTTTCCTGAAAGCGGGTGTTTCTTGAAAATGACCCATTTATGAATGTAGTTAGTTTGTATCCCCAAAAAGATTGTAAAAATAAGAAAGTATCGGACAATAAATAAAATGCTAATAAAATACTCGCTGACGTTTTGCCTTTATTGTTTAAAGGCATCTTCAGAGCTTGTATTCAAAACATTTGATAGCTGATTGTTAAATTATACGATTTAAGATTTTTTGAAGATAAAACTAAATCAATATAGTAAAAAGTATAAAGCATAACTAAAAAAGTAATCATTAAATTAAATTAAATGCTTACTGTTTAGTTATAATTTAAGTTTCGTCTTGTTTAATAAGTAAGTATGTGCCTAGCAAAAGTTTAACAAAATATCCAACCGTATACACTTTAAGTGAAATATGACTGGAGCTTTTCATTGTACCTACATGTCCCAAAGGCAACATATCGAATATCAAATGTTATGGTGCTGCTTTTTCCTCTATTTTTAAGCCATTGTGGTTTTGCCAGAAATTTCAATTTCCTATTTTTAAATGTAACTTATTACCTATACATTTCACTTTTACGAAGCAGATGGTGCCCCTTTTTAATTTTTTTTATCTACTCCTACATTGACGAGCTGTAACTTTATGGCGTTTTATTGACGGGCTGAAGTTAACAACAGTGGCTTTTCGACATTTTACGTCACGGGCTGAAGTTAGCTTTATTATAAATTGGGAAAAAGTGAGGTTAAATTCGGGTGACAGTTGACAGATGTCAAAATTTTAACAAATAAAATTGGCTTTAAATTCTGTTTTGTGTTTGTCGTAGATAAAGTATAGTATGCAACTCGTTTATAAACTTCTCTAGACACTCGTTTTTATTAAACACCCGCTCGCAAGCTTCGCTCGTGCTTAATTAAACTCGTAACTAAAATGGCGTTTATAAAACTTGATACATAATATACTATTAAGTGTATCATGCTGTTTTTACTAGTGATATAATAAAATTTAAACTTATTGAAAAATTATTTTTAACTAATACTGTTAGTTACTACTACTATAGGATGAAGATAAAATAAAAAACAATAAAAAAAAGTATAGCTACATTATTAAAAAAAATAATTACGTATATTTAATTTATAAAATGTTTTAATACATTACAAGATTTTACTAAAACTATAATAGTTCGGTGGTTTTTAAATATTATTTCATAAAATACAGACATAATGCTCACCATACATAATAGTATATTATGTATCAAGTTTGATAAACGGTATTTTATACACGAATTTAATTTAATGAGTGTATAGAAAAGTTTATAAACGAGGTGCATACTATACTTTTTCTACGACAAATACTTATAATTATCTTAAAATGATTACAATCAAAAATTTGTATAAAGCGCCATCTATGAAACAATAGAGGAATCTGTGTGTCACCGTCAAATGTCAAATTTTTGTATTTTATAAACATAATTATAAAGGTTATAAATCGAAATGTATTTCTTGAAAATTGACAGTTTTTCACAGTGAAAGTAAAGAAAATGTTTTATGAGCACTTTACAGTGTAGTCCGTGCCCGAATTTAAGTTATAGTTTACTGCCGGCGAAATTAAAAGGCCAGTACAATGTTCATATAAACTTTTCAAATATTGGCGTTGAGAAACTATTTAATACTTTTGTATTTTTGTATTGAGATAATAAAATAATTTTCACATTTCGTATTATTTTACAAGAAAGGCAATTTCTTTTAACGATTTTATGACATTTGAAAACTGTCAACTATCTTAAAACTAACTTCAGCGCGTGACTAAAGAGCCATAAAGCCACAACTTGTCAATGTGTATTTAAAAGGTCACTTAGTGTCATGGAAACATGTACGATAAAGGGCGTTTTAAAGGTGGGAGTAGAAGAAATCAATTTATTTATTTGTTTGCTAGTAAACTTTAGATTAAAAATTGATTAAATCGTTTTCAGTCTAGATGCCAAAATCGAAGATAAATAAAAATACGAATACCACTTTTTAAATAGGGATTTGATTGCTCTTTTAAAATCGATAGCTTCAGGGGAAAAATATATAAATTTACCATTATTATATGCAGTAAAAAAGCTATCAGCGATAACTTTTTAGATACATTTAAAAGTAGTATGAATATTTGGCAGAAATTTAATAAAATATGGAAAAACCAAGTTTTTGTTTGTCTGATATTATTTTATTTTACTATTTTAAAAAATTAAACACACTAAAGAAGTTCATTATTTTTATAAAATAAATTTAAATTATCCATTAAAATGTTGTAAATACAGAAACATTACAATTTGCAAAATGAATGTTTATTGGCGAATATTTCCTAATTGGTTATAGAAAATTTTATCTCAGTACATGAATCTTCATAAAAGAGCCTGTATTATAAGAAAAAAAATCAATAATTTTTAAAAATATTTTTTTACATATAATTAAAAAATAAAATAGGCACCTCTAAATATCAATATTAAGAGCTCTTATTTAAGTAAGATATTATTTAAGATGCTGTACTGTGCAACAAAAAAACTTTTCGACAATGTATTTATACATGTAGGTACTGTATCTTATATATTTTCACTTTTACTTTAAGTTAAAAAGTTGGAAAAAACTTTCCCGTAATATAAATAGAAAATATAAACCCTAAAAAAGTACAAATAAGACCAAACTTTTCACAACTATACTTTTAAGTTGAAGCTATTTACAAAGTTGTTTTCGTAATACCTAAAACATTAAAAGTATAACCCTTTTGCGGTCCAAAAAAGTTTGCCAATGCTAACTAAAGAGCCTAAACATAATTAGCACACTTTATTTGTATATTGTATTATTATAATGTTATGATTATAATTACCATAATTTATATTAATTATAACTAACAAATGCATATAACATGCCTGTGATTAAATATAGAATAATTTAATATATATTAAAATTAAAATATTAATTTGCATTTGCCATATAAAAGCCTAATTGCCGAATATCCTGTAATGTTAAAAGCAATGCTAATTCCTGTATGCTTCAAAGTTACCTCACACAATCAGAATAACTTGTCATTTGTCTGTAATTAAATGAAATCTCCAAAACTACTAACTTTAAGGTATTTCAGCACAGACAAGCTGTTATTGCATTATACGAGTATTTATTTAAATGTCAGAAATATCAAAGGAAAATTTAATAACAACACATTTTAAGAAAACGTAAAAAAATACAATTTTTTGGCGTAGTATCAATTAAACTGTTAATTTATAGCTATTTACATACCATGGGAAGAAAATTGTGCTTTTCCACTCCAGCCCGTGACTAAAATGACCAAAATCCACTATTGCTTACTGCATCCTGTGACTAAAATGCACAGTCACAGTGTCATTGTGGATACAATTTATTATTTATTAATTTCTCTGTTTTTAATGTCATAAAATATTAAAATTTTAAAATGACGCTGTTCCTAAATGTTTTTTTATTTAAGCTTTTGTCTTTTATGATTTTATTTTTTTTTTTAATTTTATTTTAAGCAAAATTTAAGTGTAATTCACTCACAGGCAAAATAATCGATCCACACAAATTTTCGATGAATTTCAATCGCAAATAACTTTTTTATTTGATTTCGGATTTAAACAATTATTAAAAAATATTGTTGATACATTAATGGAGAATCGCTCACATTTTAAAAATTACTAAAAAATATACGTACAGGTTTAAACAAAAAGATGTTTTTACCATAAGTTTAAGACACTCTGTAGAGTGGCCAAACCGTATATTGTTCTAAATTAAGTTTTAATTATCAAGTCACATCTATTTTTAACAGTTTTGTTTTTGGTTCACCTTGATATATTTATTTTTGTGGAAAATATGGATTTTTTTAAAACAACATTGCAATTTCCAATATTTTCCTGTATGAAGAACTAAGTTTGCTATGGTCCATCCATAGGCTATGGAGGATGACAGTGACAGTTTTGTTGAATCATCCCATACTTGGACATGTCATATACAGCTTTCAAAAGCTATCAAATTGTTTTTTGTAAATTAATGTGTTAATTTTGAGGTGTCTTCTTACTTTTAAAAATGTCTCCGACTGATGTTGCCCTTTGTACTTTACTTCTTGTGACGTTTAAAACAATTGCCACGTAATACTGTGACTGTTCATCCTGGATAAAATTAATGGCTCCGGCAACATCAGTCGAAAACATATCGATTTTTTAAAGTAAGAGGACACCTCAAAATTTAAACATTAATTTGCAAAAAACAATTTGATAGCTTTTGAAAGCCGTGTATGACATGTCCAAGTACGGGATGATTCAACAAAACTGTCACTGTCATCCTCCAAAGGCTATGGATGGACCATAGCAACCTTAGTTCTTCATACAGAAAAAATATTGGAAATTGCCATGTTTTATTAAAAAATCCATATTTTCCATAAAAATAAATATTTCGAGGTGAACCAAAAAACAAAACTGTTAAGAATAGATGTGACTTGATAAATAATTTAGAACAATATACCGTTTTGTCACTCTACAGAGTGTCTTAAACTTATGGTAAAAAATATATTTTTGTTTAAACCTGTATATTATAAACGTACGTCTATTTTTAGTAATTTTTAAAAATGTGAGCGATTGTCCATTAATTTATCTACAATATTATATATTCGTTTAAATCCGACATCAAATAAAAAAGTTATTTGCTATTGAAATTCATCGAAAAGTTGTGTGGATCGATTATTTTGCCTGTGAGTGTATTTAAAATACGCTTATAACATAAAAACTTAATAGAAACTCGGCAGCAATATGCAATAATTTTTCTTCAAGCTTTAATGCCATTATTTTGCAACAATATAAGATAATAGTATTTTCTCTAAACGCTTTACTAAAATTATTTCCTTTATGAGATGTTTAACGGCGTCATATTTTAACCATGAAATAAATGAATTCCGTTGTTAATACAATTTCTTGTTTTAATGACCCAAGAAACTGTTCTTTTTCAAACGTAAAAATGTATTTGCACAATTTATAATTCCTACAATAGGAGGGTATAATCTTTTGATTAATTTAAATTACGTTTTAAAGTTTTTACAAATATTGTAGGGGTAGATAATAAAGTCATAAACATATTTTTACAAAATAGTATATTATGTATAAAGTTTTATAAACGCCAAACAAGTGTCTAGAGAAATTTATAAAACGAGTTGCATACTATACTTTATCAACGACGAAAAAAGAATTTAAAGTCAATATTAATTTATAAATATTTCACATTTGACAAATTTAACCTCACTTTTTTGCAATTTATAATAAAGCTAACTTCAGCACTAAAATGCCCAAAAACCACTGTTGTTAACTTCAGCCCGTGACTAAAACGCCATAAAGCGAGTGCTTAAATGAATGAATTTATAGAAAAGTTTATAAACGAGATGCATACTATACTTTTTCTACGACAAATACTTATTATTATCTTAAAATGATTTAAATCAAAAATTTGTATAGAGCGCCATCTATGAAACAATAGGGGAATCTGTGTGTCACCGTCAAATGTCAATTTTTTATATTTTATAAACACATATTATAAAGGTTATAAATCGAAATGTATTTCTTGAAAATTGACAGTTTTTCACAGTGAAAGTAAAGAAAATGCTTTATGAGCACTTTACAGTAAAGTCCGTGCCCGAATTTAAGTTATAGTATACTGCCGGCGAAATTAAAAGGTCAGTACAATGTTCATATAAACTTTTTAAATATTGGCGTTGAGAAACTATTTAATACTTTTGTATTTTTGTATTGAGATAATAAAATAATTTTCACATTTAGTATTATTTTACAAGAAAGGCACTTTATTTTAACGATTGTATGACATTTGACAACTGTCAACTAACTTAAAACTAACTTGTGACTAAAGCGCCATAAAGCCACAACTTGTCAATGTGTATTTAAAAGGTCACTTAGTGTCATGGAAACATGTACGATAAAGGGCGTTTTAAAGGTGGGAGTAGAAATTTTTTTTAAATAGATCCATCATAAAAAATGTTTGTCAGTTTTTATAAAGATCATAAAACGAATAAACCTGTAGATTTGATAAACTGGTAAAGCCGCTTTAATTTAGAAGATGAGAATATGTGAACTTTGGGACTATTAATATCAATGGAAAAGCTAGAATAGACCAATGCAATAAACACCGTTTATTTTCAATGTTCAAGGGGCAGTTTAAAA
Source organism: Brassicogethes aeneus (assembly GCA_921294245.1). Lineage (NCBI taxonomy): Eukaryota > Metazoa > Arthropoda > Insecta > Coleoptera > Nitidulidae > Brassicogethes > Brassicogethes aeneus. Next base: position 858,436 of record OV121136.1, read on the forward strand.
ATAAATTGAATTTTAATTGAGTTATATGGTTTTGAAAATTAAACATCAAGCTTTCATTGCCCAAACAAAATTTTATTGCGGCAATATTTCCTGTTTGCCAGGCAATTTATAAAAACGATGAAATCAATCTTCTATAAATTTTGATTTTGCATAGTATTGATATTCACTCAATATTTATATTCATTTTGTAAAAGATTTATCAGGGCTAACAAAATGCCAATAAATATTGCTTGTAAAAAAACGGAATATAAAACAGAAAACCCCACACAGATTTTTGATATATTATTGGCAATTTATTTTATGTGCGTATAAAATTGTTGTTTTAAATGCTACATTTTAATTAAAAAGTTTAATCAGTTTGGTAAAATATTTAGCAAGTTAGTAAAATATTGCTGTGGTAATGTTAACTAAATTTATTTTTAAAATGAGATTTTTTAATAATAAAGGTGCGTTTCACGACACATCCCCAGTGGGGATTCCCCACTCTCTAAAAGTGAAATAGTGAAATTTTCACCATTTTCGTCAGTGAGTTATTATTCACTGTAAAATTAGTATTTTTCAATATAAATTAGTGAAATTTTAACTTCTCCAAATTAGTGTTTTTTATTATCAATACTTTTCCGGAACTCTCGACATAAAATAGTGAAATTTTAACTTTTTTGAACTAAACCTATTTCACTAATTTGTACAGTGTAATTTCCACTAAATAAATTAGTGCAAAGAAATCGCTACATGAAAAAGTGAGTATTCGCTAATTGCTAGTGGTATACTTATCACTGCGGCAAATAGTTAATATGCACTGTCAATCAGTGAAAATCCACTGTTTCATTTTTAGAGAGTAAAAAATATTGGTCATTTTTAAAATTTAAAATGGAATTTCAAAATCTTTATTTCCACCTTCTTAGTAAATGACACTTTATGGGTTAATTTTGTTGTTTTTGTATCCAAGTAAACGATACATTATGGGAACATACCTGTAATATTTTACGGGCTTGTATAAAAGACCTGTAAAGGCATGGCGAAAATGCATACTTTGATACATTTGTTTAAAATTTTAAATTGTTTTCAAAGTTATAAATATTTAAGTTTCTAACTCGCAGCAGAGCAGCAACAGCAGCCCAGCAGATAAGACCTGAAGATGGTACATGAGATTGTACCGAAACGTCGTCAGACCGACAACACGGAGCAAACATTATACACCAACCTGATTAAAAATATTGTTATAATATAAATTTTATTTGAGTAATTATATTAGTTAAAAAATCCATAAAAATGATAAAGAATACAACATAATTTGATGATGCATAAATTTAACGATTTTATACAATACTAATTATTCATTAAGAATGTCACAAAATTTTCCATTTTTATTTAAATTGTATATAAAATAAAAACCGTGTCTATATATTTATATTCAATATATTTTTGATAAAAATAACACAAACTATAGTTTAAATTATTTCAAACGGGTTAAGTTTTGGGTTTTGTTTGATTCGTTTTTATTTTAATTCTATAGGCATAAAAATGTTATTGTTTTAAAAAGATTTAAAATTAAAACACATTGATAACGTATTTTTTGAGAATAAAAGTCGTATTGTAGGGTGAAAATTGAGTTTAGCATAAATTCACGTATTTTATTTTAGCAATGCAAACTTAATCCGCTATAAATACCGGAATTTCATTGACTTTACAGTGCTTCAGATTTATCGAGAATACATTTTAAAGTGGCTTTATTAAGAGCTATAAAGCGAAAATTTAAATTTTAATATGGTTTTTCTTGTCAAGTCTTCTCTAAAAGAATAAAAGTATGCTGGAACTTTGTTAAAAATTTCAATGTACTGTCATTTTCGTAAAAGTTTACCTTTATCAGATACAGGTGCAATTGTGTGTAAAAATTTAAAAAGAAATTACTTTCAAAATTATCCTTTATTTATACTTTGCAAAAACAGAAGGCTTAAAAGCTATAATCCTCTTCTTTGTTTTAAAAATTAACTTGGCATAATAGTATATTATGTATCAAGTTTGATAAACTCCATTTTATATATGAATTTAATTTAGGCACGAGCGAGCTTGCGATCGAGTGCTTAAATTAATGAGTGTATAGAAAAGTTTATACACGAGCTGCATACTATACTTTTTCCACGACAAATACATTATTATCTTAAAATGATTAAAATCAAAAATTTGTATAGAGCGCCATCTATGAAACAATAGGGGAATCTGCGTGTCACCGTCAAATGTCAAATTTTTATATTTTATAAACACAGATTATAAAGGATATAAATTGAAATGTATTTCTTGAAATTTGACAGTTTTTCACGGTGAAAGTAAAGAAAATGCTTTATGAGCACTTTACAGTGGAGTCCGTGCCCGAATTTAAGTTATAGTTTACTGCCGGCGAAATTAAAAGGTCAGTACAATGTTTAAATAAAATTTTCAAATATTAGCGTTGAGAAACTATTTAATACTTTTGTATTTTTGTATTAAGATAATAAAATAATTTTCACATTTAGTATTATTTTACAAGAAAGACACTTTATTTTAACGATTGTATGACATTTCACAACTGTTAACTAACTTAAAACTAACTTCAGCCTGTGACTAAAAACCTGTTGCTCACTTCAGCCCGTGACTAAATCGCCATAAAGCCACAACTTGTCAATGTATATTTAAGAGGTCAGAGTGTCATGGAAACATGTACGATAAAGGGCGTTTTCAAGGTGGGAGTAGAAAAAAATGGTTTATGGTTTAACTTATAAAAAAAATTAATTATGCTAAGAGTTGTATTAAGTTTCAAAAATTTAGAATTGTGTCAACAACTAAAAAATGTACCTTTCTACCTACCTCAGCGAACAAAGTAAATAAACAATAATTAAGAGTAATTTATAAAAACCAATAATAACTAAATAACACAGTAAAAGACAAAATTTTAAACCACATTATTTCCCTCATTATAATATGAACCAATCAAAAGCCTTGAATTTTCGAATAAATTTCGTTTAAATAAGCGATTAAATCACTAGAACTATTTAACAGCGATTAAATTTTAGCCTCCATATTGGATTTTCGTTTACGATTGTATGGTGTTATTTACAAGTTTTAACAAACATTTTTTAAAAAACAATAAAAAATAAGTTATCTAGTTTACGAAATATCAATTATTACTTATTACATACCTTAAATTAATGGAATTTTCTTTAAAAAAATATTTATAAATTTTGACACATACGTCAGATTTTATGAATTGTCAAATAGTTTCCTTTAATTCGATAAATAATCTAGACGTATATCACTCAACCTATAAATTTAATCTGTCAAACTATGCTCAGTAAGTTTTTTATTTGATTTTTCTTTTTGGAAAATAGTACGCGGTCTCGTGATTTTATTAAATTATTTTGCATTCAACATTTTCCAACAAAAACCAAACAAAAAACTACTGAGCCTAGTTTACCGATTAAATTCATGGTTCTCGTGATATAATATATGATTAAATTGTTATTTCCTAAAAGTATACCAATTTAATAATTAAACCCTTGTTGGATTTGTAAAATTTAGCTTGATTTTTTTGTCTATGGTCTAAAGTTTTTGACTTTTAGGTTAGGTACCAATTGTAAATTAACATACTTCAAATTTCCCTTAAATCTAAATATTTTATCAAAGTAGTTGATGTTTTTCATTCTGATTCATATATTTATGACATAAGAAAATTGAATGCACCTTGCAAATTATTAGACGCAAAATGGTTAAATATGGAAGAAAGACGAAAACTTCATCCGGCAACACTGTTTCACCCCATAATAACAAGAATACAATAATATTAGATCTTCTCCTTAATATTTTTTAAAAATACAATTGTACATAGGTAGATAAAATATTTATAAAAAAAATCTACTTACTGAGATATTACACTTCAGGGTGGATAGGTTTTTAAATAGCAACTTAATGAACTTAAACTTTTGAAATATAAAACAGCAACACTCTCATCTGCATATAAATTTTAACTGAGCTTCAGGAATCACATGCATCTATAATGTCGAAAACAGAGGTTTTTGATTATTTAAAATGATTAAAGCGCCATCCGTTGCATAAACTTTAAAGCTAAAACAGATTCACGGAGGATAGAATCAATTTATGTAACACCTACATAAATGGCTATAAAAAATATTTCTTTTAATTTTTAATAATATTTTATATTTGATTCGATTGCTTTGGATGTGTTTAATTTACTTAGTGAACTGATATTTTTAGTATGCTTTTACTACCTCAGATACTTCAAAACATATAGGTTAACTTAGAAAGAGTAACAGTCACGGAGGATAGGTTTTACTTTTAAAACATTGTAAAAAATAGTTAATTGCGGTTAAAAATCTGGAACCTGAGCTGTAATATCTACTTAATTATGAAAGATCAAAACACAACAAAAGTGTAGGTCAAACTCTTTTAGTTTTATTAAATATCATGGGGTAACACCATCGGGGGATATTTCGTGAGATTCACCCATATATACAAAAAAAATAAGAGAATGGAATTTTTATATACATATTGAATATACGGTATGTACAATTTCAATAAATATTCCACAACTTTAAAAAATTATTATTTGCTTGTAAAAATAAAGGTTCGACTTCAACTTGGCAAAGTATGTCGGTTATGTACGTTATAGAAAATATACAGTCCTGAAAAATGCACGCACCATAAAGCAGCTTAGTGTGGCAAAAAGATCATAATAATATTGTTATCGGTACGTTCAGATCGGCGATTTGTACACGAGAGCCAGCTATATCCGACTGTACAGGAATACAAAGTGCAAATTCATTCAAATTTTATACTAATACTGGCCCTATTTAAGATATGCAAAAATTTTAAAATTGTTAAATAAGAATGAATACGTGCATTAAATTATAAATTATTTATAATGTATATAAAGAAGATTTGTATTATGCTTGAAATAAAATTAGAATTTTCAAAATTTCAAAATTAAAGCATATGGATCATTCAATAATTAACAGCGAACTTACTACAAATTAAACATTTTTTTAATAAGAAGTAATGGGTAAAATGTTCAATTCAACATAATTTTAAATCACATTTAATTCGTAGTCAAAGTAAAAAAAAAGATAAAATAATAAATAAGTATTTTTTTCAAGCGTATAACAATTTTCATATTATAAAACTCATAAGCCTATATAGAAAGACTTTATATTTGTACGCATTTCAAAAGTCAAATTAAAAATACATTGAAATTCATTTGCGTTGTTAGGTCGGTTATCGTACAACAATGATAACAAACATATGGGTGATACTACAAAAGTTGGGCAACTTTTGAACTCATTTTGTTTATATATTATAGTTTTCGGAGAAAATTAAACAGTATTTTGTTATGAGAACATATTATAATATAATAAATATACTGTTCCAGACCGGGCCAGTCACTTTTTCAAACAGTTTTCTAAATTTGAATGCAAGGGAAGTGACGAGTATACCAGGGTACTAATTAAATACAGAATTTATTGAAAAATATAAGATTTATTGCAACTTTGATCATATCATTAAATATCTTAAAATCAAATAATACCACACATTATTGGCGGCTGGTGGATTTTGGGTATACCGATATCTCAATTATTAGATATGGGACCCACACCAAATTTATATGAGTTTATAATGACATTAAATAAACAAGTTTTGCGCAAGCAGAATTTAAATTGAAGTTTGCGAAAAAAAGATAACCGAAACATCGAACATGGAACTGACGACACGGTACTGATGAATGGGATACACATTTAAGATTATAATTCGGAATTAAGTATTTTACTGATATTTTTTATTAGTGGATGCTACTTTTTAACAAATCACATATAGCCTTATATAAATAACAATGAAATATATATACGTAAGAAAATAACTACTCACCACTGTACTGAAATTTTGACTGGAACTATACCTGCATTCACCACAACTTCGCCGCTTGCATTGTTTTCAAGATGACTGCCGTGCAAAGGGCGTGCTCTGTATACCTATAGGTAATTTTTTACCAACACTTGAGTTAAAACGAGGACTTGACGTTTAAATTTCAATATTTTGCAGGAATTTTGAATTTTAACATTGGACACAGAACTGACGGGTAAAAGTGAGTACAAAGATTATCAATTTTTTAAAAATTGCTATTATTCGAATCTATGATAAAATATAAAAAATACATTATTTAATGTTTTATAGTTTGTAGTGAAATTGAAAAATGTAAGATAATTGAATATATTTAAAAATAAAATCACTCAAATATTGTGACACGCCAAGGTACTGATGTTTTGAATATTTATTATGTTTTTCTACAAACGTGCTTTTGAAAAAATATATTAAAATTGAGTGGACAAGTTAAAAAAACCTGGATCTTTTGTAATATACTAAAATATTTACAAAAAATGTTAAAATACCTACTCTATTGACTGATGACATCAAGTTGTCCAAATTTTGTAGAATCACCCATATTATGATTATTAATTAAATTATTTCATATTATCATGGTAAACATGGTAAAAATTTTAATATTCTCTAATTTTAAAATGCAGTGTTCAGAGGAAAACAGTTAAAGGCATTTTCAATTTAAATGCAAATATTACGAATACAAGTGGAAGAGTGTTTTCAATTCAAGAAATCTAAGAAACATGGTTCGAAATTAATTAAAAGATAATTGCTAGAAATGCAGGCGAAATAAAAGAAACAAGGCCCGTTTTAAATTAAGAATTTCCCAAGATAGAAACACAAACAACAGCCCATCGCCAAAATATTGATGAAACTTTTAATCTGCTGCTGAACAAGCAGATAAATAAAACTTCAAAAAATTAAAATGTAAATCAGACTTTTTGGTGTCAGTTGTTTAGCTTTTTGGCATAATTCATGCAAATAGATTATGTAAATTGTTTCAAATTCATATGCTATTTAATTAAAAAGTCAAAAAAAGTAAAAAAAACCTTTTCATAAAATACAGCAATTAACATTTTTTTGTTTATTAAATTAAATAGGTTTTAAAGAGTTGTAAGAGTCCTCCTCATTTAACCCAATCTGTCTAAACAAGCTCCGTCTAGGATGGAAAAAATGGAAAAAACAAATTGCATTACTTTCCCAAAATATCACGTATCTCCAAAAAATTAAACTTTTCATTATTTAACGATTAGCCGATAAAAGTTTTTGGTGATTTAGCTTCACTTTACATATATATGTTTTTTAAAGATTAAGGTTATATTTACTCCATCATATGAATTAAGATAATTGAATACTTGTCAAAAATCATTTTTATTTATTTGCGTTAATTTTAACACAATACAGAAGGTAAATAAGGCAAAAAACGATTTTTTTCTACTCCCACCTTTAAAACGCCCTTTATCGTACATGTTTCCATGACACTAAGTGACCTTTTAAATACACATTGACAAGTTGTGGCTTTATGACGCTTTAGTCACGGGCTGAAGTTAGTTTTAAGTTAGTTGACAGTTGTCAAATGTCATACAATCGTTAAAATAAAGTGCATTTTTTCTAAAATAATACTAAATGTAAAAATTATTTTATTATCTCAATAATAAGATACAAAAGTATTTAATAGTTTCTCAACGCCAATATTTGAAAAGTTTATATAAACATTGTACTGACCTTTTAATTTCGCCGGCAGTAAACTATAACTTAAATTCGGTCACGGACTCCACTGTAAAGTGCTCATAAAACATTTTCTTTACTTTAACTGTGAAAAACTGTCAATTTTCAAGAAATACATTTCGATTTATAACCTTTATAATCTGTGTTTATAAAATAAAAAAAATTTGACAATTGACGGACATAGATTCCTCTATTGTTTCATAGATGGCGCTCTATACAAATTTTTTATTTAATAGTCCTTCGGAGGGGACTTTAAGCCGTCGGTCCGTTCCTACCCCTAACCCGCACAAGCCATTCAGTTGGCTTATGGGACATCTTAGTTTGGATGTAAGGGTGGAACTAAAAGAGCACTTTATAACTTTAACTTTAATCATTTTAAGATAATAATAAGTATTTGTCGTAGAAAAAGTATAGTATGCACCTCGTTTAAAAACTTTTCTATACACTTATTAATTTAAATACTCGCTCGCAAGCTCGCTCGTGCCTAAATTAAATTCGTGTATAAAATGGCGTTTATCAAATTTCATACATAATATACTATTATTTCATACATAATATACTATTATTCCGTTAAAAATATTTTTTAAGGGACTTAAATTAAAAAAGTTATTAGTTTTTGTTGAAACTAACCAAATTTTACAAAAATAATTAATACCTCAAAAACTATTAAGTTTAAGTATAGGACATGATATGGCCATTTTATAAGGGATGATGGTAAGAATTTAAAAATGTTAAAAAAATTGTGGTGATCCATTTAAAATAACAAAGTTGATATCCCTTCCATGCATGCTTTATTATACACAAAAAATAAACTTGGTCTGGTACTGTTCTTAATCTCAATAAAATTCTGACACAGAATTCTTATAATAATCTTTAGAATTTTGTTTTAGAATTGAAAAAAAATAAACATCACGTTGTGGGAAAGCTTTTTTTATAGATACAGAGCATTATTTTTTAACAAAAAGCATTTTTATCATGCGTATTAGTGTTTAGCCAGGATGTTACTTGGTGGTAAAACTCTAGATCTTCTCCCTTGATGTACTTCATTCAGTGGCGGCTCGTGGGTGTACAGAAGGGTGAGGCCACATAAGGTTAATTTTGTCTAAATACGAATAAATTTCCACGTCACCCGGGAGATATTATTCTGCGACGCGTTGACCTTTTTTAAAATGGAGCCGATAGCCCTACTAAACCAAAAAATAAACTCTAAAAAACAAAACAAACAAAATATCACATCAAAGACTAGTTTTAATCTTAAACTTAAAAATATAGTCTTAAAAAAGTTAAAAATAAATAAATAAATCAAAAAATAAAAATAAAACTAAAAAGTCGACCCCCACTTAAGTATTAAAAAATATAAAATACTATACGTCTATCTTTTAAGATTGCAAATTTATCTATTATTTGGTCGTAAAATTGTGGGTCTGCAGTGAGATTTAAAAGAAATTCTAAATTTTCAAACCGAGTCTCTAATTGAAGAATTATGCAATCTATTAATTCAAAATATAAAATTTGTTCAATAAAAAATGTTAAATCTACTTTAGTGTGTTCCCTACAATAATTAAATTTACTAATCGAGACAAAAACTATAAAAGATCAGCCAAAAGTTTTATAGTTATTTACGATATAAGTGGGATAAGAGCAATCGCAATCAGAATGAGTGGGATAAGAAGTTCTTATCTCACTGGCGTAGATAAAATAATTTAATCTGAATCAAAACAATAACGTGCTCTACAAACGATAAGAGAAGACTAGCAACCTTTTTTGTCTCTGCTGGCATCCCACCATAAACGGACCCCCACAAGCGATTATCATCGGTCATGTGATAAAACCACCAATCAGAACAAGCTAAGCTAACTAAATTTCGCCTCATCTACGGTGTTTATTCGCGAACTTACGGCGATATTTTTGTTGGTGAGTCATTTTCGCTTTCAAGAGGTAAATGGGAGCTTCCGAGGCTGTGAAAATTTCGCCTCTGTCCAAGCGACTCTCAACGATGCACGTTAACTTGACGCACTTTGCGCCTGGATTTTTATTTACGCTTAGTATGATTGATTGGTTTTTTACTTTTTATTGGGTAGAACTGTTGTAAAAATACACTTGTAATAGGCAAAAATATAAATACAAAAAGTCGTTCGTTCCTTCATTTTAAGGGTGAGGCGCGGCCTCAAAGGCCTACCCTGACGAGCCGCCACTGACTTCATTATATTTTTTATATCATTTCTTTTCTTTTCATTACATGGTGGTCCAGTTCTTTTTTCTTCGACGATTTTTCCAGATGCTGTTTCGAATTTAAATGGCTATTTCAGATGAAAATGTCAAATTTTGGACTTGTAGTATTCTTATTCTCACTGATTCAATTATTACCCCTTATACATAAGTGGAACCTCTTAAATAACACTATGATAGTTCGATTTACTAACATTGAGTACGCCCACCTATATTATCTAATTTTGGGCTGCTTATTTCAAAAATGCCACTCGTTTTGCTCCAGGACGTCTAGGATTCGAAATAATTGCGTAATAAAATGCGCTGTCCAATTATCTCAAAATGTAAGTTTTTTGTTAATATTTTGATTATTTATTAAAATATTTTGCCTTGAATTTATTTTGGATGTTCAGTATATTTTTGACGTTTTTTGTTAAAAATATACAGGGACTCCATACATCGTAATCGGTAGATAAATGTCAAATGGAAATTTTGTTTTTTCCATTGTAGCCATATAAGGAAGTGGGGGTAATTCGGAATACTGTTGGTAATTTGGAATACTTAAATATTGAAGCTATGCTTAGCCCCATCTCGTTAAATATGAAATAAACTACTAGAATAGCCTGTATTTTGTGGACATGTGATTTTGTAGATATTTTGATTTATGGTAGAGGGCCAACACATGTGAAAAATTAATTGTGCACCCCATGGGGTAACTAAAACTTTTTTAGTGGTAATTAAATCGCCAATCATAGCTTCGATTTTCATCTTTAAATTAACTTAAATTGTATCCTCAGGTAAGTAAAGGGTTATATTTTTAGTTGTTAATTGTACTTTTTCGATATGTTAAAGCATTTACTTTTTTTTACATATTATGGCGTAGGTGTTTATATTGCTAATTTGGAATACTATAAATAATGCAAATTTGAAATATTCCAAATTATATTAATTTTTTGTAATATTTGATAATCAATCCAATTTTCTCTTTTAATTAATATTTGGTTACCTTTTTAAAATGTTTTATTAACCTTTTTAATATAAAACATTTGCTGCTACTTTGAAATATTCCAAATTGGTGGTATTCCAAATTAACTTCATGTTACGTAAACAGAGATTTTTACACTTTTTTTTCATTAATGAAAAAATCCTTGTAAAGTATTTTAAATAGTTTAAAATTTTCGTATGGCATAGTACAAATGTAGATCTTGGACATGTTATTTATTTTAATCGAAATAATTTAAATTTAAATTTTTTGCTTTTTTTAAACTACTATTCCAAAATACCCTCACTTCCTCTACTATTATAGTAGTATTTTATTAGGGATATTTAATAAAGCACTTTTCTAGAGAAGTGCTTTATTAAATACCAAAACTATAATTATAATGTTTTTTGGTCAAAAGTATCATTTTTTGACATTTTTGTGTCGTTTTTTTAATTATTAATTAAATACTCTTCGACTATTAATTGATATATTTTTATTCACATCATGCCTAAAGTACCCTAAAATTTAATATCGAATTGAAGTATTAAGGCGCCTTTATCTACTTTATCGTTCAAGCACACTAAAGTGCATCTATTAATTATTGACATTTAAAATTTAAACTTTAAATTGTATTTTTACTTGAAAGTGATTTTAAGAACCAAAAATAAAAAAAAAACAGCTGCTCTTTTTTATTTTTGGTTCTTAAATGGAAGTGGTAATGGATGTGGCAGAGAAAGAGAAAGGAGACGAATATTGTTGAAAATTTATTTTTGTTGCGGTACCTTTACGCCCAAGAAAAACCAACGCAATATTTCTTTACAAAATTTTATGATATATCATAAAATTTTGTATATATATATACCTACTACTTTAATTTTGCAGGAATATTAAATGGACCTGATATATGACGTTTAATGAAAGATCAAGCATTCAAAAATGCTCTCAAAGTTGACGAGCTTGTCGCATATGGCAGTGTTTATATCGGGCTTAAAATTGGCGCCAATTCATTGAAAAAATGCTCTCCGTTTTGCAAAGAGTTAGCGTTAATATGTTATTTAAAAAACATTTTCTTTTTTTTCATCCTGATAAATTTGCCGAACTGATGAACATGGAGAACGATTTCACCAAGTAACCGCAAATCTAGAGCATTGGTAGATATCTATGGGTATAGAGGAAATAAGTTGGATTCATTGCTAGGAGACATTTGCTGGAATTTGCAGCAAAAGATGTACGACGATGATGAGAATTAAGCACAATAATACTATAATTCAATTCGATATTAGCGACATTATGCAATGCACTAACGAACATTACGAAATTATTTTAAATCGTAGACTAGTCAATGCTAGGAAAAAAAGTTTCTAAAACTATCATAGTGTAATTGTAGGTAACACAAAATTACAGAACATTAAAATCATTTTGTTAATTCTGACCTTTGTGAAAATATATGAGCATAAAAAAAAATGGGGTTCTTGTAATTTCCAACGTTTATCCCTTTCGACTTTTAATTGCGCGTGCAGGTTTGCCAACGCAAAATAGGGCGTTTTTTTGTGGCTGTAGCAGAAAAAAATGAGAGAAGCATCGGCATGCAAATAAACGGTCGTACATGACGGAGTTAGCAGGCGTCCCGACGACGGGGTCGAAAGTCAACTTTGAGCGTCGAGGTCAGCCTGAAAAGGCCCGCCGCCTGCATCCCAACAAAACCCTGCCTTATTGAACGCGCGATCTCGATAAGGGATCTGTTCCAATTTTAATTCAATATTAAACTTTCAAAATTGTTTTGATATTTGCTTATTAATTGAATTTGTGAGATTAAAAACAGTCCAAAAACTTAATTTTGACAGGTCATATTCTAAAATCAATTTTAAAGTTCAAAATACATTGTTGTAAGTACATAAGTACAGGGTAAGTCATTTAACTTGAAACTTTGAAATATCTCAGTTAGTATTCGATTTTTCTTCTGTTTACAATTCTTTTAGCTTTTAAATTTATTTATATATTTCGTTTTAATATTCTGCTAACACTGCTCTGGGATATTCCCAAATCTCTAGATAATTCTCTTGTGCTTGCATGAGGATTAGCGGCCGTTGCTGCTAAAATAATAATACATTAATTTCATTATTTCCACCTGTGACTGTTACTCGACGAACTCTTTTTTTTTAACACTCCCATTTGTAGTAAATTGCTTGACTGTACGGTGAAATGACAGTACCTGATCGATTTTTTTTCGGAAAACGCTGAGCGTATAAATTAACAGCATCATCAAGATTCCTGCCTGCTTCTCCATAAATCAAAATCATTTCTATTTTTCTTCCACTGTTAAAAAATCCATTATAAATAACTGCTTAACGAAAGCAGGTCTTTTTGTTTGCAAATTAATCTTCAAACTAAATTGATTAAATAATGCTAAACTATGTATAAATAGTTTCTTTATACCTTAATAATAATTATTATTTATAACCAAATATCATTTTTTTTTACCTCAATTAGGATTAAATTAATTAATTGACAAAATAATGTTTTTTTTTCCTTAAATGGTATTTTTATTAAAAATAGTATAATACTACTTTAAATTAAAGAATTTAATGCTGGCAGGTAAAAAGTGACCATGGTGCGCAATTCATAATTATCACCGAATGAAATAATGTATAAAACTTAAGTTTTATTTATTTAAGGTAAAAACCAAAGGAAACTTAAATATTAGTTAAAAATTCGTGGGTACTTACCTACTTAAAAAATCAGGTTAAATTTAATAAAACAATTTTTACCAAAAAAGTGATATTTTTATAAAAAAATTATTGCAGAATCGTATACAGAAGAAAAATCGAACAAAATTGTTTTTTTTATTACAGCCTCATCTATTACAAATATGAAAAAATGTTTTTGACAAAATCTACCTATTTTTAGTCGAATGATGAAATTTTAAAGTTTCCCTCTGTTCCCCCTATAAGGAGGAGAGTATGAGGACCAGTTTTAGTACTTATTTATTTCCCTCCTTGAATCATACTAACTGAGATATTTCGAAGTTTCAAGTTAAATGACACCCTGTATAAATCACTTTACAGAATATGATTATTATATTTTATAAAATAGTTAAATACTCTCACAAAAATGCATTTAGAACTATATATAAAAATGATTTTATAAAATATTTTGTCAAAAATAACTTTTGGACTTGTAATGTTCTTAATCTAACCGATTCAATAATACAGGGTAATTCACCTGCAGGTGACAGTAAACTCACTTATTTCTAGGCAATAAGATAAAATAAATAAACAATTTTTCTTGTGTGGTGACAGTAAGGCTTTTTGTGCTAAGCTCAAGGTAAAATTTAGCGAAGCACAAAAAGGCACTTCTTGGCCGAATGGCATACAACATTTTATCTTCAAAGCACTTTATATAGGTCAATTTAATTCAACATCAAAGCGGCCTAACCTCACTTTTTTAGAATCTCATTTATTTGTTAGCTAAAGATTACATTAAATGTGAAATAATTATTATTGCTTTTAGAAGCAGTAATAGTTTGACAATACCTAGCTACATGATTTAAGTAGAAATGGATTTTTGCTATTACACTGAATTCAATTAATTGTTTAATAAGTTTTTGCTATTACATTAAATTCAATTAATTTTTTAATAAATAATAATAAATTTATTATTTATTCTACGATTTAAATTATCTTTAAGTTTTTATTTGCTTTAAGTTTTCAGTGAAATTAAATGTTAAACACAGCTTAAACATTCCAAACTACCTATTTTTTTTTAATAAAAATCCAAACAAATTGAAATTAGATACCTACCTATTTATAAGTAGGTATCTAATTTCTATTACAAAGTCCTGTCCGTTACGCTTTAAATTATTAGTTTTTAAGGAATTAAACAGTCAACCACGATACCTAATTTTGCCAAATAAAAACCTTGTTAAACAGCTTTTGTTTAGAACTATTTATAAAAATTTGACATTGGTAATATAATAGAACAATATTATTTTGTAAATAAAAACACGGCAAGTGTCCTATCCGTTACGCGTGGAATGGCTCAGTGGCGAACCTATATATATTTTTTTAATTTTTTTTACTATGAAAAATATAAATAATAATTAATATACATAAATATAAAATGACTGAGCAATATTAAAATGTTTATTATTTAAAAAAAATGTAAATGCTGTAAAAATATGCAAATTTAAAAAAAACATAAATCCACTCACACAATAATTAAAAACTGAACCCATTATTAAACATTAAAAATGCCGCGTAACAGCGTATTCAGTGTATAGTATACCCCTCATAATTTATTATGTCACATACTTAAAAATTGCGTTTCACTATATCACTTGTGCAATATTAACACAAGCCAGTGTTTATATCGCACTTAATTTTAACCGAGAGTATAACAAAAGGGAGTTTATGTCTGTACAAACATAAAAACAAGCTCATACACACGAATAAACTTGAGGGCACATTAAGCATGTTGATGTGGGAAATTAATAAAGCAAAAAAGTATGTTTAAAATGTATAAAATAACTACCAATATAATTATTTAATTTAATTCTATTTGATTTATGGAGAAGCAGGCAGGAACCTTGATGATGCTGTTAATATCTACGCTCAGCGTTTTCCGGATAAAATTCGATCACGTACTTCATTTCACCGTACAGTCAAGCAGTTTACTACAAACGGGAGAGTTCAACCAAAAAGAGTTCATCGAGCAAATATTTAATAATTTTATTTTGAGCACCTACTTTAATTAAAATTTAAAAATAAATAAATAAATTTAAAAAATAAAACCAAGTATTTTATTCAAAAATTATTATATATATTATTCAAATATGAAAAAATGTTTTAGACAAAATCTACATATTTTTAGATGAATGATCTGAATCTGCAATAAAAAATAGGGTGTTCCATTGGAAATTTTAAAGTGACCCCCTGTTCCCCGTATAAGGAGGAGAGTATAAGGACCAATTTTAGTACTGATTCGAATCATTTAATTTTTATTCTAAACATTTTTTCGTAAAATTTATACTAAGTGAGATATTTCAAGTTAAATGACCCGTATACTGATCACTCTTATTAAACCCGGCAATTTGAAAATATAACACTAACAAATAAGATATTTAGATATGATATATGCAAAATATGACCCAATTTCAGTTTCATGGTACCTATTCTTAATTATATATTTAACCAAATTTGCCTTTTGGCTCTGTGTGAAATATTATTTTTCTGTGTTTGTAATTTTCTGAAGAAGTGCAGCATGGACAATTATATGTTGGTAAAAATTTTTTATTTATGTTTTCAAACCAATTATTTTTACAAACTCAAACGTCTTCAAACACATCAAAAGTACTACCAATCAATCAAAATCAAAACAATAAAGTAAAGAGGAAGTGGATCAAAATTTACTTGTCTGGAAACCTATAATTGGTGTACATGTTAACGCCTGTTAAATTATTTTTCCAATATTGGGATGATGAAGTAATTGATGTGCTCGTCAATTATTCGAATAATTATGCTGTTTTACATATCCTATAGGTAATATTATTTCAAATAAAATTCGTTGTTTTATAGGTATTTTATTATTTAGCAAGTATGTGGATTTTCCAAGATGTTCAACGTTTTGGGATAGTTTTTCAGACACTCATATTAAGCTTGTCTAAATCAATGGCTAAAAATCGCTGTTAATTTATTATGAAAATTTTTAATTGTAATGATGATGGCAATTTGAATCAAACTAGTATAAAAATCAGATTTGTTAACATATGTTTGTAGTTTGTTAATTTCATTTTGTAAAATTTTAACATAATTTTTTGTAGAAAACAAGGTTTGTAATTATTTTAACAAAGGAAAATATTTTACCAAAAGTTTTGTAAAGGTAATATGCATTTTGTTAATTTTAAAGGTTACAGATAATTTTGTTAATGCTTAACAAATTATTTCGTTTAAAAAGTACGTGATTTCAGGCAGTCAATCAAAACATTTCCCATTTAGAATAAGCATTAACAATTTTAACTAACTGTATGGTTTGGAACACAAACGAAATTTTGATTCCTCGTCCTTATATAGGTTTTGGAATCATTCACTGCGGTGAAACGAAAGTAAGTGGTGCCATCTACCGTCTTTTGACATGTTCTTTATGTTATCAGTAAGTGTAGTAGTACTGATAAATTATATTGTACTAAATATCTTTATAATTTGATTATTTCAGAATTATGTTATTTAATTGTGTGTATGTTTTTTTAGTTCATTTATGTAGGAATGTGTTAATTTTTTTGTTTATAAATTGACTAAAAAAGCAACATTTCTTAAAAAAAATTCTTTTTATTTAACTTTCGAGAGTTACAAAAAATACTTTTTTTACTTGATCCATAGATCCAGTAAAAAAAGTATTTTTTGTAACTCTCGAAAGTTGTATACAAAAAGGTTTGTAAAAATACAAAATTACAAGAATTATGGTTAAAATATTTATTAAATCTACGAAATGTTTGTTAATAATAACAAACTACTCGTACTTATTCAATTAGTTAACAGATTACAGTTGGTTGTAAAGTTATGTGGACCAGGATTAACATAAAATCTAGTTAACATTTGGTTAAAATTAAAAAATATTTTTTACTGTGTACTGAAACCCTATTATTGTTGATACATAAAAATATTTTGTCAACAAAAAAAGTTAAAATTGTATTTAATACAATTTTCAAAACTCAAGTCATAAATAATTTTTTGCAACTAATTTTTAAACAATTCTAAAAATTGGATAAAAAGGATATAAACAAGTATGTTTTTCTACTCCCACCTTTAAAACGCCCTTTATCGTACATGACACAAAGTGACCTTTTAAATACACATTGACAATTGGCTTTATGGCGCTTTAGTCACGGGCTGAAGTTAGTTGACAGTTATCAAATGTTATACAATCGTTAAAATTAAGTGCCTTTCTTGAAAATAATACTAAAAGTGAAAATTATTTTATTATCTCAATACAAAAATACAAAAGTATTAAATAGTTTCTCAACGCCAATATTTGAAAAGTTTATATGAACATTGTACTGACCTTTTAATTTCGCCGGCAGTAAACTATAACTTAAATTCGGGCACGGATTCCACTCTAAAGTGCTCATAAAACATTTTTTTTACTTTCACTGTGAAAAACTGTAAATTTTCAAGAAATACATTTCGATTCATAACCTTTATAATCTGTGTTTATAAAATATAAAAATGTGACATTTGACGGTGACACACAGATGCCCCTATTGTTTAATAGATGGAGCTCTATACAAATTTTTGATTTAAATCATTTTAAGATAATAATAAGTATTTGGGGCATTCCACGTTACTCGGTAATTTTTGTCCCGCCCGTCGCAATTAAAAATTGTGAGTAAAAACCACAAGTTATAAAATTAATATTTTATAATATTATTTTTATTGTGCTTATAACTTATTAAAAGCATAATAAAACAATATTTTTAAATAAATTTTATAACGTGTAGTTTTTACTCACAATTTTTAATTGTGACGGGCGCGCCCGCGGGACAAAAATCCCCGAGTAACGTGGAATGACCCATTTGTCGTAGAAAAAGTATAGTATGCACCTCGTTTATAAACATTTCTATACACTCATTAATTTAAGCACTCGCTCGCAAGCTCGCTCCTGCCTAAATTAAATTTGTGTATAAGATGGCGTTTATCAAACTTGATACATAATATACTATTACATGTAATTTTATTAAATTCTCAGGAATAACGAAGTTATTACGAATTTTGGTTTTGGCAGGTTTTCAGATTTTTAAATTATAATTAAATAATTATTTGAGAACCGCATATTTTTTTACAATTTTTAAATGCTGTTTTAAAAGTCTTTTCTCTCATTTAACCATCTTTGTAGCTCTTTAAATAAAAAGATACTTATACATAGAAGGATACTTAGTGCACCCTGTATATATGTCAGGATAATGAATTTTATTATTTCCAAGTTCCTTGATATTTTAAATTCAAAGCAGAATAGCTTTTAGAACATAAAGGCTCTAATAATTCTTTGTTGTGGGAAAAATCTCGAGGATCATTAAAATACCTCTTCTTTATTATTCCGGCTTAGTGCTAATATCCTTGTTAATTTTGAACGAGACAAGGCTACATTTAACCATACAAAAAGTTCGGTTATTTGTCTTTTCTAGGTAAATGGTGTGCCTCGTAAAATATTTTATGGGGATAAAACTCAATGTTTTTGTAAATATTAGTCCTGGGGCTAAGCTATGTAATCTTGGTATTTTAAATCTATATTATATTTAATTTAAAAAAAAATCGTTTATACATGTCAACGATATGTAATCAAAATAACAACATAAGATGTGAATACATTAATTAGAAATATATAAATGTAAACTGTGTCTAACTCTTTGAAGCATCAAAATAGACAAATAGACAAATTTGACATTTTATTTTCACTGACATTAAATATTTAATTTTGCCATTTCGCTTCACGTCTATTGTGCCAACCTAAACTTAAATTACTTGGTTTGTTTAAAGATTTATTTAATTTTATTGATGAATAATTGAGAAGCATCCGTGCAAAACCGGCTTATACCATTTTATTCAGTTTTGGTTTTTTTTCTGATTTCGCATCTTTGGGTTCATTTCTATCGACAACCAATATAATTCTATTTAAATCCGTCTATATCCATGTTAAAATCACATTTAAAAGGTAGCTTTAGGAGCAAAACCGGCCAAATCCACGTTTTTATAGCAAATCCGGCTATATCCCATAAATAATAATGATGATGAGCATGTGGCTTGGATATGTCGATACTACTACTAAAATTTGTTCTGTTTTTTCATGTTTGCACTAAATTTATTTTGTTAATATTTTTGAATAATAAAGGTTTTTTTTTTCACATTTTATTCGTTTTTTATTCGGTTTTCGAGCAAAACCGGCTATATACAAAACATTTTTTGAAATTTTGGCCTTAATATAAAGTTTTTGAAAACGAAAGTATGTCTTATAAATTAAGTACCACAAAGCCCACAAAACTCAAGTTTGTTTTTTCTTTTATCTGTAAAGGCCAGGAAACCGAGAGTTTTTGCCATTTTCCCAACATTTTATTAAAGTGGATATAGCCGGTTTTGCACGGATGCTCCTCAATTATTCATGATAGTTCAAATTACTAACATTGAGTACGCCACCTATATTACCTAATTTTGGACTGCTGATTTCAAAAATGCCACTCGTTTTGCTCCAGGACGTCTAGGATTCGAAATAATTGCGTAATAAAATGCTCTGCCCAATTATCTCAAAATGTAAGTTTTTCGTTAATATTTTGATTATAATAATTATTTATTAAATTATGTTGCTTTAAATCTATTTTATCTCCACGCGGTCTATAATTTAAACTTTATTGTTGTCAACATTCGATAAAGAAATAACTTGTTATGGCCTAGGCCGATAAAAAATTTTATGAGGCAAGTAATTAGTTCGATTTTTTCTCGCTAGGGGTTTGTTTTGACAAAGTAATCCTTTTCTAAGAAATTTAGTACGTTAATTGGTTTAATTTATTTATAATAAGCACTTATTTGTTTGTTTTACTGTTAATGTTTATTATTTTTCATTAAATTATTGTAAAATTAAATATGAATAATAAAAGAAAAAGTGAGGTTAGGACATTGCAATTTGACGTTTCTGTGGATTTCACAGTTGTGTTTTCTTTTTCTACGATTTAAATTATCTTTAAGTTTTAATTTGCCTTTAAGTTTTCAGTGAAATTAAATGTCAAACACAGCGTAAAGATTCCAAACTACCTATTTTTTTAATAAAAATGCAAACAAATTGAAATTAGATACCTATTTATTAAACAATTAATTGAATTCAATGTAATAGCAAGAGGGTAAGTAAACCATTTTCTTACAAAAATCCATTTCTACTTAAATCATGTAGCTAGGTATTGTCAAACTATTACTGCTTCTTAAAGGAATAATAATTATTGTACATTTAATGTAATCTTTAGCTAATAAATAAATGAGATGCTTAAAAAGTGAGGTTAGGCCGTTTTTATGTTGAATTAAATTGACCTATATAAAGTGCTTTGAAGATAAAATGTTGTATGCCATTCGGCCAAGAAAACTTTGAGCTTAGCACAAAAAGCCTTACTTCTTAACCTAATGACATAAATAACTATTTCTTACTACCTCGACTCAAAATACGTTGTTTCGTCCCCGATTTCACGACAGAAAGATTACGTTTCTTGCATTGGTCAAGCTATACACGCACACTCTAATAGCGGGAGTAAAAATTTTTTAGTCGTGTGCTTATCATTCAAATTTCGTACTGCCAACATGGGAAACACAAAAATATGACAGTTTTAAACCATAATTTTGCAATTATAACAACAAATAAACAATTTATGTTTTTACTATTTTACTTTTTATGTTGTTTTAAGTGTTTAATGGTACTTTTATTTGTTATAAAGTAGTAATTTGTTAATTAAAATACAACGTTTTATTTTTACTGTATTGGCACCGCTGAATTCACGGCCTACTGTTATTTATTTATCAAGCTCTTCAAATGGAGATAGGTACATAAATACACATTTAATTTTTTCCCGTATTTTCGGCCGGGTTGTATTTTCGGCCGAGGTAGTAAGAAAAATAGTATTATACTATTTTTCTTACTACCTCTTACTATTAGTATACACTACACGGGCAGAAAGTGTGAGAGTCCTGAACTGCGCGCCATGATGCCCTCGGCTTCGCCTCGGGCATCATGGCGCGCAGTGCAGGAATCTCACACTTTTTGCCCTTTTAGTGTAATATACTATTGTATTTTCAGTATACTTTTGACGTTTTTGTCAAAAATATGCAGGGGCTCTATACAAAGTCATCGGTAGATAAATGTCAAATAGAAATTTTTTCTACTACCTTACTAGAAAACTTATTTTTCCACCCCCGAGCGAGGGAGGAAAATGCTTCTTTTCCTCCCCGGGAGGAAAAAAAATTTCCTCCCTCTATTTCTTAAAAAAATTTACATTGGCAAGAGTTTTTGTACCTTGTCTAGCCTTATTTGATTTTGTAGGAAAAAGATTTACTCCGCGCTTGTCCAACCATTCTTTTAACATTCTTTTAACAAACTATATTCATATTAACTATTAAATTTATGATAAACATTATGACAGCTTATAAAAACTGTTATGTTGGTATTACCTAAAATACCATAGCAACAAAGCGTTGTCAACACAACGTCGGCGACGCAAAACCTACTTAATATTTTGTCATAATTTTATAACCCCATACCGGGTAAGTAAAAGGAACCGGAACGCTTAAAATGTCTTAAAACCGTTAAAAGGTAATAGAAAAAACTATATACATACCTCAGGAGGAAAATGCATTTCCTCCCTTGAATATTTAATGCCCTTCGCTTCGCGTCGGGCATCAAACTATTCGCGGGAGGAAATGCAATATTTTCCTCCCATGGTATGTAAATAGCTATTGTTTTTCCATTGTTGCCGTATATAGTAGTATTTTTTTTTAATAAAGCACTTTTTCTTACTACCTCGACTCAAAATACGTTGTTTCGTCCCCGATTTCACGGCAGAAAGTTTACGTTTCTTGCATTGGTCAAGCTATACGCGCACACTCTAATAGCGGGAGTAAAAATTTTTTAGTCGTGTGCTTAACATTCAAATTTCGTACTGCCAACATGAGAAACACAAAAATATGACAGTTTTAAACCATAATTTTGCAATTTTAACAACAAATAAACAATTTATGTTTTTACTTTTTTACTTTTTATGTTGTTTTAAGTGTTTAATGGTACTTTTATTTGTTATAAAGTAGTAATTTGTTAATTAAAATACAACCTTTTATTTTTACTGTATTGGCACCGCTGAATTACCATGACAACGCTACAGTTTGATTGATTTTGAATGTAAACGTCAGAATTAAATTAAACGTCAGATTTTAATTTTGACACAAGGTTTTTTATATACATTTAATTTTTTCCCGTATTTTCTGCGGGGTAGCAAGAAAAATAGTATACACTACACGGGCAGAAAGTGTGAGAGTCCTGAACTGCGCGCCATGATGCCCTCGGCTTCGCCTCGGGCATCATGGCGCGCAGTGCAGGAATCTCACACTTTCTGCCCTTGTAGTGTAATATACTATTTCTTACTACCTCGACTCAAAATACGTTGTTTCGTCCCCGATTCCACGGCAGAAAGTTTACGTTTCTTGCATTGGTCAAGCTATACGCGCACACTCTAATAGCGGGAGTAAAATTTTTTTAGTCGTGTGCTTAACATTCAAATTTTGTACTGCCAACATGAGAAACACAAAAATATGACAGTTTTAAACCATAATTTTGCAATTATAACAACAAATAAACAATTTATGTTTTTACTTTTTTACTTTTTATGTTGTTTTAAGTGTTTAATGGTACTTTTATTTGTTATAAAGTAGTAATTTGTTAATTAAAATACAACCTTTTATTTTTACTGTATTGGCACCGCTGAATTACCATGACAACGCTACAGTTTGATTGATTTTGAATGTAAACGTCAGAATTAAATTAAACGTAAGATTTTAATTTTGACACAAGTTTTTTTATATACATTTAATTTTTTACCTTATTTTCTGCCGGGTAGCAAGAAAAATAGTATACACTACACGGGCAGAAAGTGTAAGAGCCCTGAACTGCGCGCCATGATGCCCGAGTGTAGTGCAGGAATCTTACACTTTCTGCCCTTGTAGTGTAATATACTATTTTGCAGAGAAGTGCTTTATTAAATACCAAAACTAAAATTATAATGTATTTTTGGTAAAAAGTATCATTTTTTGAAATTTTTGTGTCGTTTTTTAATTACTTATTAAACTGAAAAGGTAAGAAAGTAAATGGGTTTCGGTATCAGCATTACTCTTCGACTATTATTTGATATGTTTTTATTTACATCATGCCAAAAGTACCCAAAATTTAATATCGAATTGAAGTATAAAGGCCCTATAGAGGCGCCTTTTTCTACTTTATCGTTCAAGCACACTAGTGCATCTATTAAATATTGACATTTAAAATTTAAACTTTAAATTTTATTTTTACTTTAAAGTGATTTTAAGAACCAAAAATGAAAAAAGAGCAGAAAATGAAAGTGGTAATGGAAGTGGCAGAGAAAGAGAAAGGAGACGAACATTTATGACGTCATTGTAAATTTGTTTTGTTTTTGTTGCGGTACCTTTACGCCCAAGAAAAACCAACGCAATATTTCATTACAAAATTTTATGGGATATGCCTATTGCTTTAATTTTGCAAGAACGTCGAACGTTTAATGAAAGATCAAGCATTCAAAAATGGTCTTGGTTCATATCGGGCCTAAAATTGGCGCCAATTCATTGAAAAAATGCTTTCCATTTTGCAAAGAATTAGCGTTAATATGTCATTTATAATACATTTTCTTTTTTTTTTCATCCTGATAAATTTGCCGAACTGATGAACATGGAGAATGATTTCACCAAGTAACCGCAAATCTAGAGCATTGGTAGATATCTATGGGTATAGCGGAAAGAATTCTTAAGTTGGATTCATTGCTAGGAGACATTTGCTGGAATTTTCAGTAAAAGATGTACGAGGATAATGAGGATTAAGCACAATAATACTATAATCCAATTTGATATTTGATACGATTTAATAAATTTAAGGTAGAAAATTTTGAGGGCTTAAAAATACTGAAACTTGTTTACTTTGTTGCCCTTTCAATTTAATAATTAAAATAAACGACAAAAAATGTTAAATAATGGTTGTTTTTTACATAAAATACATTAAAATTTTAGTTTTAGTATTTAAAATGTCATATAGTTAAGATAAATATGATCTATTTGCTGTATACCAATTACTTTAGTACATTCAAGATAAATTTAAGCCAAAATAATTAAAATAAAAAAAAATTAAAAAGGTGATTGAGAAGAGAATTTTATTACGAAATTATTTAAATCCTAGACGTCCTAGAGAACAACTAATGACATTTTTGAAATCATCGGCCCAAAATTAGCTAAACTAAGCTGGAGTACTTAATGTTAGGAAAAAAAGTTTGTAAAACTATCATAGTATAATTATTATGGTCAAAATAGATAAAATAGTACGATAAACTCGTGTGACAATGACTTATTGTGATACTCGTACTATTAATAAAATAACTCGGAATTATAATAAGTGTTATTGTAATACTAGTTTTACTTTGACTGAAAAAAGTATAAAAACTTTTAGCATTTATTTTAAATTATTTTTGGAATACAATGCCATTTTATAAGCCTTTTAAAGCTTTGAGACAAAAACCGGAAAATTTGAGAGAAAATACTGTTTTTTCGTTTTTTTCACCGGCCATGGAAAAACTGGGTTTTATTGGGAAACATTTAAATTTTTTGGAAAAATTAAAAAATACACATGTTTTTTTAAATATTATTTTTACGCACCTTGCACATAAATAGAAACATTTGCAGAAACATTGACTGCGCAGTATAAATGCAAAAGTCAATTTTTCTGTAATTTCGGAAAATTGGAAAAATATTCCAACTTGTACAATTTAAAATACAAAAAAATGTTGAATCGAACTGAAGTGCAAAAACTTTATCATCATGGCATTTTTGCTCTATGTAGATCTTTTTAAACGATATTTGTATGCCAAGAAAACTTTGTATTATAAATTATTATTAAAATATGCATAAATTCTAAAAGTCAATTGTGTAACGTATTTTATTTTGATTACATTTAGATATTTGTTTTAACATGGGTAATTAAAAAGTAATAAAGTTCATCATAAAAAAAAAATAATAAAAACTTACCCAGAAACCGATTATGTATAAATTTAATTTAACCAGTTAACCTGTAAAAAAAAGTTTTATTTTAGATTTATTAAAAAATATAGAAAATTCAGTGTGGCAGGGCACCAACCAGATACACAAAGGCAGCAAAATTTTAGTTTAAAATCAATTTGACTTAATTGTCTTATCCAAAAATGCATCTTTGTAGATAACCATTTACAACAACAATAAAATTATTTCTTTACTTCTAATTGTTTAAATGTTCTTGTTGGGATACGCGTATATAATAAATACATTGGGGGTGCTTTTTTTCACGACTATTTTTATTTTTCCCTCCCAACTCAAAATCTTGTTGAAAATGTTCAAAAAAAATTCCCTGAAAATTTGAGCCCTTAATATTAACTCAAAGTACTCTACCAAAGCGTATAAAGATTTCCCATTTAAAATAGACGTTAAATTTGATTATTTTTTTATAAATATCTATATCTCAGCCGCATTTTATGCTATTGAATTGTTTCAAAAAAGGATTTACTCGTAATCAAAAGTTCTACAAAAATGCTTTATGTGCCATAGCTGTAATCTGCACCTGTAGGATGGTACGGGTCACTAAATCTTATTTTAGTAAAAAATTCTCATATTTTTGAAGATATTTTAAAAGTAACTAAATTCTTTGAAAAAAGGACAAACTTGTAGAAAATTTAATTTTCTTTAAAAAAGGTCTTATCAGTTGAATCGCTAAGATTGATATTTGTTGAGATATAAAGCGTATACATTGACATTTTATGAAATTTTCAGGATTTTCGTACACAGAAAAAACGCTAGCATAGCATGAATGGGTGAGCCATTAAGGCAATGGGATCTTGTAATCCGTATTCCTGAATAACAGTTCCTATAATACCAATAGGTAGCTAGCACTTGGTTTACAATCGTTTACAGTTTTTAAATTAACAACAAAAGTTATCGCTCCTAAATCTATTGATATTCATATTGATATTTATTAGGATGTTAGAATGTTATTGCATTAAATACTAATTTGATTTATTTAATAACGTTACTATTGTATGTATAATATGAATACATTTAACGCAATAAATTCTTTGACATTTAGGCAAAATATTTCCCTATTTTGGTTTAATAGTAATTAATTGAGCAAATAATAATTTAGATTGCTTCAATTTTAATGAATTCAATGACAGCGCTGTTCTTGGTACTATGTTAGATTTTTTTCTATGTACCAAACTTTTTATAAATGATGATTTTCAATTGTCTATCAGTACAATTTCATGTAATTACGTTTTTTTTACAGTCGTCGGGTAATTAGGGAAAAATAAATAACTAAAACAATCAAGCATAATTATTAATAAAATAACATGTATGTAATACACCTCGTTATATCAATTTTTAGGTTAGATATATCTTTTCTCTTTAAAGTTATGTTATTAATACATATATGCTTGATTGTTTTATTTATATATTTTTCTCTAATCACCCGACTGTAGAAAAAACGTAATTAGATGAAATTGTACTGATAAACAATTAAAAATCATCATTTATTAAAAGTTTGGTAGGAAAATCCTAAAAATTTCATAAATTGTCAATATAAACGCTTTATATCTCAACAAATATCAATCTTAGCGATTCAACTAATAGAAACTTTTTTAAAGAAAATTAAATTTTTTACAAGTTTGTTTTATACATTTTTTCAAAGAATCCAGTCACTTTTGAGATATCTTCAAAAATATGAGATTTTTTCACTAAAATAAGATTTAGTGACCCGTACCATCCTACAGGTGCAGATTACAGCTATGGCACATAAAGCATTTTTTATAACTTTTGATTACGAGTAAATCCTTTTTTGAAACAATGCAATAGCATAAAATGCGGCTGAGATATGGATATTTAAAAATAATAATCAATGTTTACGTGTATTTTAAATGGGAAATCTTTATAAGCTTTGGTGGAGTATTTTGAGTTAATATTAAATGTTAAATTTTCAGGGAATTTTTTTTTGAACATTTTCAACAAGATTTTGAGTTGGGAGCGAAAAAATAAAAATAGTATACATACATATACGTTATATGCATATATAACAGCAGTACAAATACACGAAAATTATTCTTACAAACATCCATATAAATGTGGGCCCTAATTTAACACCAAATTCGCTACATACAAATACAGAATACGTGATGAGGATTAAAAAAGTTATCTATCGGATTTAATTTTATCATTTATTTTTAGACCGAAATTTTGTTTGTTTGTTCGCTTCGGATTGAACAAACAACACAAATTAGCCTTAGTTAGCCAACTAAAGATTTGTTTGGAATTTGATTTATTAGCGAGAAATATAATAAAAGTTTTATTTTTTTGGCTATGTAATTTTTGTTAAACTTTAAGTTTAATGACTCAATTTAAAAAAAAATATATGTTTAATCTAAAAAATGGCCAATTCACAAACTACCCTGGACATCATGTATAACATTAAATTGTTACGTATTAAACTAATTGAAAACTAGGTTTCAATTTAATCTAAATGCAAATTACACAATGTACGAGGAAACTTTGATATTGATAAATAAATTAAAATATAAAATACTTGCTTTTATTTTAAAAATGAGTTATGGCAAAAATTTAAATACATAAATGCTTGGCTAACCCATCAGCTTTAATATTAACTATTGCTACAACTATGGTTATAATTCATTTATGTCGACAACTTTTTTCTTTTTTTTTATAAAAATAAAAGCGCACCTTTATTCTTAATGGCTTGTTATTTATTCTTTGCACAAACGGAATCCCTACGGCCTTCTGTTTCCTCTAAAAGATCAGCAGAAGTGTAAATTGGTTTGTTAGGATTTGAGAAGAAAAAATAATTTAATTAATTATAACTTTTTTAAATCAAACACCCAACACTTGAAATACCTAAAATGGTATAAGAAATAATTAGCTTACAAATGAATTATAACTATATGAATTTTCCGTGAAAACGATATCATGCTTTCCTAAATGTTAAGCGATATTTAATGTTTTTTAAAAAGTTATCAAAACCATAAATCTATGTTATTTGTAATAAATCACGATTGCGTGCATTTTAATACGTCGAAATCTTAATATCTAACCAAGACCATTTTTTATTTTTTATATGTATATACTTATGGGTGATTCTACAAAAGTTGGGCAACTTTTTTCCTCATTTTGTTTATATAGTTTTCAAAGAAAATTAAACAAAATTTGTTATGAGAACATAGATAATATAATAAATATACTGTTCCAGACCGGGCCAGTCACTTTTTCAAACAATTTCTGAAATATCTGTGTTTTCTAAATTTGAATGCAAGGGAAGTGACGAGTATACCAGGGTACTAATTAAATACATAACTTTAAGCATATTTTACATTAAATATCTTAAAATCAAATAATACCACACATCAGTGGCGGCTCGTGGATTTTGGGTATACCGATATATCAATTATTAGACATGGGACCCACACCAAATTTATATGAGTTTATAATGACATTAAATAAATAAGTTCTGCGCAAGCAGCATTTAAATTGAAGTTTGCGAAAAAAAGATAACCGAAACATCGAACATGGAACTGACGACACGGTACTGATGAATGGGATACAAATTTGAGATTATAATTCGGAATTAAGTATTTTACTGATATTTTTTATTAGTGGATGCTACTTATCAACAAAACACATATAGCCTTATATAAATTACAATGAAATATATATACGTAAGAAAATAACTACTCACCACAGTACTGACATTTTAACTGGAACTATACGTGCATTCAGCACAACTTCGCCGCTTGCATTGTTTTCAAGATGACTGTCCTGCAAAGGGCGGGCTCTGTAGGTAATTTTTTACCAACACTTGAGTTAAAACGAGGATTTAACGTTTAAAATTCAATATTTCGCAGGAATTTTGAATTTTAACATTGGACACATAACTGACGGGTAAAAGTGAGTACAAAGATTATCATTTTTATAAAAAATGCTATTATTCGAATCTATAATAAAATATGAAGAATACATTATTTATATTTTATAGTTTGTAGTTAAATTGAAAAATTTCAGATAAATTGAATATATTTTAAAATAAAATCACTCAGATATTGTGACACGCCAAGGTACTGATGTTTTGAATATTTATTATGTTTTTCTACAAACGTGCTTTTGAAAAAATACATTAAAATTGGGTGGACAAGTTAAAAAACCTGGATCTTTTGTAATATACTAAAATATATACAAAAAAATATTAAAATACCTACTCTATTGACTGATGACATCAAGTTGTCCAACTTTTGTAGAATCACCCATATACTTAAGTTATTTTACTAGTAATAAAAAAATTAGCTTTGCATTTATTTAACCCTAATGTAGTACGGCTCAAACAAGTCAGCATTGAATTTACTTTTTAAATCTCGTTTGTGTTTAAACATAACCTCAAAGTTAACAAGTCAACAAATCAAAAAAGGAAAATTACAACGTCTTCTTCGAAAATATATAACAAATATATAAATTTAATTTTTATTTAATTTAATTCAGCCAGGACTTAATCCTGTTTACCACTGGAAAGAGCGGAAAAACGCAAAAATATGTAACGTGATTTTGGAAAAGTGTACTTAACATAGTTTAGTCTGGGGTGCAGATATGAAGTTATGTTATATTTCTTTACATTCTACATTTAAATTATTAAAATATACTATAAATCCCGGCGCATTTGCCATTTTTGTAAAAAGAAGAGATTTTGTATTAAGTATTAAAAAAATTGGGTCAGTCACTGCGCCTAAATTAGAGGTTTTCTTTCATAAAATTATAATACACGGAAAAAATACATTTCTATATCCAAAAATAGTTCTATACTTTACTCAGTAGAACAATAATTTATTATTCAATAAAGTATTTGCTTAATCTTAATTTTCAACTCTATCAATATTAATTTCAAGTATTTTTTATTTAAACAAACAATAAAAAATATATTTTTAATAATATGTTTGGGAATTATAAATGAGTTAAAATATTTAAAACTGTTATCATTAAAATAATAAGATGAATATAAAAAACTATTTTAATTTTAAACCGTTTTGAGACCGATAGTCAAATAAAACGTATCACAACATTGAAATGAGTAACACACAACGTAAGAAATTCCGACGCAAACACAAGCGAATATTTCCACTAAAGTAAGTCGGCATTTTAAACGAGATTACTTCGTGCAATGGTAACATTTAGTGTATCATAAAATTAATCAAAAGTGGGTCCCCTAAATGTCCCTTGACTGCCGTAAAGCACAGTTTAGATGTTCCCAGTTCGAAAATGTTGCTACGTCATCTAAAATTGAGGTAAGTAACGTCGAAACCCGGATTGTTTATTTCTTTTTGGGACGTAAACAAAACATCCTATTGTGCTTTCGGTAAATAGGGTCTTGTTTTTGACAGATCAAAGAGCTTTTTGGCTGGTTATCGCTTCCTTTGATACATACCAGTTCTGTGTCAATATATTTACCTCAGCAAAAAAATCCATTACATAGATAAATCTTGTTCTGGTTCTTTAAGCCTAACATAATATGTTATACGAGGTGTGTTCAGAAAATAACGGGAATTGTTAAATTTCGCGGGTTCGGAGGGTCCGGTTGTCATAAAATTTTATTTATTATGTTGGTATACATGCCCCCGAAGTATGGTAAAAACTTTAGCTGTTTTCATTGTTTACTTTGTCTGTGGCAGCCGCTAAGGTTAGACGTGTTTTATGAGCTCGGAGATTTTCGTTCGTTAAAAGAAATGGATCAAAGAATTTTTATCCAATTTTGCTTAAAAAATAAAATAAATTCTGTGAAATGTTAACAAAGGCATATAGTGAGTCTGCTATAAGTAAAACAAGAGTTTACAAGTGGTATAAGAGTTTCCAAGATGGCCGTGAAGACGTCGAAGATGACGAACGCCCCGAACGCCCAAGAACATTAACAACCGATAAAATAGTGAAAGAAATGGATATAAACCATCAGAGAAGTCGCTAATGATGTTGATATATCGATTGGCTCAAACGCATGAAATATTTTCGAATGTTTTGACTTTTTCCTATTCCCAAAAATAAAGAGAACCTTAAAGGGCCGTCGTTTTGCAAGCATAGATGGCATTAAAAGCGCATCGCTGAAAGAACTAAAGGCTATTCCAAAGATCGATTTTTAGAAGTGTTTCGAGTATTGGAAGAAGAGCTGGCACATGTGCATAATATCCAATGGGGACTATTTTGAAGCCGACAACATTAATGTAGACGAATAAGTAAATATTTGTTTCAAAAAACGAAAATTCCCGATATTTTCTGAACAAACCTCGTATATTATAAGATAAAGTATAAAGCTTTTGTTCGTAACTTTACCTGATAAAAAATTTTAATAACGACAACAAAAAATATAAACAACAATAAAAGCGGTATTATCCCGTAACTCATTTAAATCCTCAACCTGATTTTGACCAGGGGATTACTTTGCATTTTCCATTCGCCGTCTATTGTAAATTATCCTGCTAAGCCTTGGAATAAATACCATTGCTTGCTGGCCCAATGGCCATCCTTAATGAAAATACTGGACCATATAATCGCCGAGACCGAATTCTAAGCAAAAGTTTCTCTGCTAATTTATTTATTTGGAAAATGCTGTAAAGTCAAGAAAAAATATTTTTGAAAAAAGTAACCTATTTATATTCTGTCTCTCAAAAAAACTTTTTATATTTTTTATTATTGTCATTATTTTTTACTCGTAATATTTTTTTTTATTCAATAAAGCTAAACCAAATTGTCCCTAAACTTTATTGTGTTTTAATCTTTCATAATTAAGTAGATTTTACAGCTCAGGTTTCAGATTTTTACCGCAATTAATTATTTTTTACAAATACCAATCCTCCGTGACTGTTGCTAGGTTAACTATATGTTTTTAAATATCTCAGGTAGTAAAAGCATACTAAAAATATCAGTTCACTAAGTAAATTAAACACATCCAAAGCAATCGAATCAAATATTAAATATTATTAAAAATTAAAAGAAATAATTTTTATAACCATTTATGAAGGTGTTACAAAAATTGATTCTATCCTCCGTGAACCTGTTTTTGCTTTAAATTTTATGCAACGGATGACGATTTAATCATATTTAATAAGCAAAAACCTTGGTTTACGACATTATAGATGCATGTGATTCCTTAAGGTCAGTTAGAATTTAGATGCAGATGAGAGTGTTGCTGTTTTATAATACAAAAGATTAAGTTCATTAATTTGCTATTTAAAAGTCTATCCAATGTGAAGTGTAATATCTCAGTAAAAAGGTTTTTTTATAAATATTTTATGTAAATACAATTGTATTTTTAAATAATATTAAGGTGTCAAAAGATACAATAACTTATTTCATATGTACAAAGGAATGTTTAAAAAATACATACGAAATCCTAACCTCCGTGAAACTATCTTTCGTGAAGCTCTAATATTCAAAATGTATGATTTCTTAAAATTCTTGCATTAGGGCAGAACTATTTATGTTATTTTCTTTTTTTTTGTAAATAAATTTGTTTGGATTAAAATTGCACTTTTAATCCAAACAGATTTATTTACAAAACTAAAGTACCACTTCTTAAATGGATTACATAATTAAACAAATATTTATGTTATGTTATTACTAGACCTGGTGGCTTCCCAAAAACCCCATTCTATACTAACAGTGAAACAACCAAAAATAAAAAATAATCATTTTCACTTGGTGGACATATATTCATTATTATATATTATATATCGTCAATTTCTTCAAAATCTTTCAAATTTCAAGGGCATAAAGGTCCGGTCTGTTCATTATTTACAAGAGCGTGAATCATGACAAGAACGAACAACAATTTTGGACAGTCGATTAATTTTTTATGCGCGTAAATATTTTTAAATCCTTACAAGGATTATCGGATTACGGTCCGCCCACTGTTGTGTCGGATTAGGAATTTATTTTCCAAATGAGAAATATTGCGTTCTATTGTTAAATTCTCTGGAACTTAAGAATTTTCTGCATTCTTTACTTTGTCAAGTACATCGTTCATTAAAAAGAAAGCCACATTTTTAACGACAATTTTTCTTTATTACTATAATATTTTTATATTAGTGTAAATTGTATTAAAAGTTACATTGTAAATAAATTCAAAATTGTTTAACCAAACTACACTTCATAATTGGAAAATTATAATTAAACGAGGCTTTAATTAAGCGTCAAGTTTCTGTAATAACAAATGTTTTTAGTGTTAATTAAATTTTCAAAGCAAAATATTTAGTTTGCCATAGGGCTACTTTATTCCATTTTAATTAGAATTGTGTTTATTAATTAATTTGGGTAATGCACACAGATAAATTTGTCATTCAATCATATAGTACACAAAATAAAATTTTGATTTTTGGTTTAAAATTGTCGGTAGTAGTTAAATTATTTTCGATATTAAATTTAAATATTCTACTTGTTTTATTTTATCAAAATGGTTTATTTATTAAAACTGATTTTTTTTCAATTTATAAACCTTATATAGGTAGGGTAAAGTAGTCAGTTATCGGACACTTTATAGTTATTAGACAATTAACATTAATACTGTAAAAACAATAGTTCTATAAATAGTTACTTTAAAGTCAAATCATTAGATGACGCTGTATACAATTATAACTATCTCAGTAACTATATAACTACTTTATTTTGGGTCCAATGTAGGACAAAAAAGTTCTCACGATACTTTGGTGGTAAAATTTTTATTTTTCTTGTTAGGAGCAGGGCTGTGTATAAATTATAATAAAAAATATTTCTAAAAAGTGTACAGATCAGTGTGTGGTATAAATGTGTTCCTCATGGTTTAAACATTATCACTTTAATGCATTTTAATTTTAATTCTAAAAACAAACACTAAAATGGCCAGTGTCCAATTACTGGTTGGTAAAAAATGCAAATTTCTATTATTGGACATATGTCCAATATCATACTCTATTTGTATACCGGACATTTATCAGCCAATTCTTATGTAAAATTGGCCCCTGAATCCGAAAATACTATCAAAAACTATAAAAATTAAGCAGTTTTTGAGATATAGTCAATTCCATATTACATGTAAAATTGATTATATTTCAAAAACTGTTCTACTTTTATAACTTTCATAGGAATTGACTGCTAAATGTCCTGGATACAAATTGCTGTTGACGAGAATTATCAGTGGCTGCTTTTTCACTATGATATTTTTGACTAATTCATTTTTAGAGAGTAAGTAATATAGTAATTTCTTCGTCACAGGACATCTTGCAGAATAACAGTGATTTAAATACAGTGCATGAAAGAGAACATAAAAAACTAATGACAAGAAAATTAATAAATTCGGAAAATACTTTTAACATACATATCATCCTGTTCCGGCCTAAACATTATAAATGCTTCACAAACTAGATATACCACACCTAATGATATTTGCAACAAACTATTTCAGAAGTCAGACCAAGGAATTAGTAGTTACCTTTAGAATCCAGAAAAGGGATGAGGAATCCGAGTAAGATATGATATTTACAAAAACGAAATAAAAAAAATTACCTAAAACAGCAATTTATCTTTATAAAATATTTAACAATTTATGTTATTTGATGTAAAGTTGTTATGTTTATATAAAAATTGTTTGTCCAATAACTATGTTCTATGTATCCAATTATTATATAAAATGTCCAATTACTATATTTTTTTGCATGTTTTTATAAAACTATTATTAAAAATTCAAGTGTCCAATAACTATGTGGTTTACCCTATATTTTGTTTATACAAACACATTTAATAAATTTAATCAAAAACGTTATCAAATTGATTAAAGGTTAAATTAGACTAAAATTAGTAAAATCTTCGAAACTAATTTAAAATTTTCTTCAATTTAATAAAAGACTTAAACGAGTAAAAAGGTAATTAATTTTCAGTCAATCTCATCAATTTAAGGTAACAATAAAGTTTAGAAATGGCTAAGAATTCCGAGGTAATCAAATTGGGTTAAACGAATTGAACTGAGTGGAAACTTTCTTACGTCAGACATCAACTGTATTATTATTGAGTAGGACTTTAAGAGTTTACGTTAAAACTTTAAACTAACTGACATTTAATTAGGTAGTTGTGTTGATTGATACTTATAGTTATTTGTTTCAACGTTAAATTTTAAACAATATTAATTAGGTAATTAATATTTTTGAGATTGATTACCTACAGTATTAGAAATAATTGAAAGTCGCTATTTGAAGATAGATAAACTGAAATAATAATATTTTTCTATCTAATACGAGGTGTGTTCAGAAAATAACAGGAATTGTTAAATTTCGCGGGTTCGGAGGATCCGGTTGTCATAAAATTTTCTTTATTATGTTGGTATACATGCCCCCGAAGTATGATAAAAACTTTAGCTGTTTTCATTGTTTACTTTGTCTGTAACAGCCGCTAAGGTTAGACGTGTTTTATGAGCTCGGCGATTTTTCGTTCGTTAAAAGAAATGGATCAAAGAATTTGTATCCAATTTTGCTTAAAAAATGAAATAAATTCTGTGAAATGTTAACAAAGGCCTATAGTGAGTCTGCTATAAGTAAAACAAAAGTTTACAAGTGGTATAAGAGTTTCCAAGATGGCCGTGAAGAAGTTGAAGATGACGAACGCCCCGAACGCACAAGCGCATTAACAACCGATAAAAACATGGAAAAAGTGGAAGAAATGGTTATATACCATCAGAGAAGTCGCTGATGATGGTATATCGATTGGCTCATCCCATGAAATTTTTTTGAATGTTTTGGGTATGAAAAGCATGGCAGCAAAATTTGTTCCAAAATTGTTAAATTTTGAACAACATTTTTGGCCAAAAACAATACTGTAATGATGCCCCAGCCTCCATATTCGCCAGACATACCTCTGTCTGACTTTTTCCTATTCCCAAAAATAAAGAGAACCTTAAAGGGCCGTCGTTTGTTGATGGTATATCGATTGGCTCATCCCATGAAATTTTTTTGAATGTTTTGGGTATGAAAAGCGTGGCAGCAAAATTTGTTCCAAAATTGTTGAATTTTGAACAACATTTTTGGCCAAAAACAATACTGTAATGATGCCCCAGCCTCCATATTCGCCAGACATACCTCTGTCTGACTTTTTCCTATTCCCAAAAATAAAGAGAACCTTAAAGGGCCGTCGTTTTGCAAGCATAGATGACATTAAAAGAACTAAAGGCTATCCCAAAGATCGAGTTTTAGAAGTGTTTCGAGTATTGGAAGAAGAGCTGGCACATGTGCATAATATCCTAAAACGAAAATTCCCGATATTTTCTGAACACACCTCGTATGTAAATGATGTTTGAATAAAAATAGTTACTTTTACCAATATGTTAAAAAATATATTTACAGAATACATTTTTTAAATAGTCCACATCTAGGTTTTAGTAAAAAAAAGGTACTTAAAATACAGTATAATATTATTTTATTATAAGTATCCCTTTATTGCTTTTGGTGTTCTTAACGCCTTAGCAACTAAAAAAGGTATCGTTAGATACAATATATTATTTAATATATCCAAAGTTGCTTCATTTATTTTAAATTACGTAAAAACTATATGAGGATTATTTTATCAGAAAAGTATGAAGTGTTTTTAATTTATTTGAGCTTTGCATTTTGCAATGTTTATTTTGCATTTTCTTTAAATTGATGTTATAACTTGTGCTTTTTAAATGCAAATTGTAGTATGTTTTCCTTTTTTTAAAGCATCATAACTCATGAAAGAACGAATAGATCTAAAATAATAATTTTAAAAATGTATTTTTGTTATTAAAAATAACATCAAGGTCTTTCCTTTCGTTGCGACCCATGAAAAAGGCAATATTTTTTTACCAGATTTGTAAAAATAAATTTTATATATTTTGTGGTTTTATATAAAAATATAAATGTATATTACCTATACCTTGTATAAGTGGTTAAATTATTGTTTCAATAAACAATAATAATAATTGTTGATTTTAATAATTAAAATAAACTCTAAATTATAAAGTCTATATAAGTCTTAAGTATAATTTATATCTAATTTGTCATTTTTAGTTTCCTTGTGAAGGCTATATGCGTTAATAAAGGTTATACTTATAATTATTATACATATATATAACTTCAAAGATCGGTTTGTATAAATAAAAAAAAATGCTTGCCCCATAAATGTAAACTTTAAAGTGTTTCTTTTTTAACATTATTACAATTTTAAAATAATAGTATATTATGTATCAAGTTTGATAAACGCAAGTTTATACACGAATTTAATTTAGGCACGAGCGAGCTTGCGAGCGAGTGCTTAAATTAATGAGTGTATAGAAAAGTTTATAAACGAGGTGGATACTATACTTTTTTTACGACAAATACTTATTATTACCTTAAAATGATTTAAATCAAAAATTTGTATAGAGCGCCATCTATGAAACAATAGGAGAATCTGTGTGTCACCGTCAAATGTCAAATTTTTCTATTTTATAAACACAGATTATAAAGGATATAAATCGAAATGTATTTCTTGAAAATTGACAGTTTTTTACAGTGAAAGTAAAGAAAATGTTTTATGAGCACTTTACAGTGGAGTCCGTGCCCGAATTTAAGTTATAGTTTACTGCAGGCGAAATTAAAAGGACAGTACAATGTTAATATAAACTTTTCAAATATTGGCGTTGAGAAACTATTTAATACTTTTGTATTTTTGTATTAAGATAATGAAATAAATTTCACATTTAGTATTATTTTACAAGAAAGGCAATTTATTTTAAGGATTGTATGACATGTGACAACTGTCAACTAACTCACCTTCAGGAATCACATGCATCTATAATGTCGTAAACAGAGGTTTTTGCTTATTTAAAATGTTTAAAGCTCCATCCGTTGCATAAAATTTAAAGCAAAAACATATTCACGGAGGATAGAATCAATTTTGTAACACCTACATAAATGGTTATAAAAATTATTTGTTTTTATTTTTAATATTATTTTATATTTGATTCGATTGCTTTGGATGTGTTTAATTTACTTAGTGAACTGATATTTTTAGTATGCTTTTACTACTTCAGATATTTGAAAATATATAGGTTAACCTAGAAAGAGTAACAGTCACGAAGGATATGTTTTATTTAGACTTTTAAAACATTGTAAAAAATAATTAATTACTGTTAAAAATCTGGAACCTGAGCTGTAATATCTAATTAATTATGAAAGATGAAAACACAATAAAAGTGTAGGTCAAACTCATTTAGTTTTATTAAATATCACGGGGTAACACCATCGGGGGACATTTCGTGAGATTCACCCATATATACAGGGTGTCCGGGAAAATGTGGGAAATCTCTCGGATTCAGATAGAACATGAAAAAATAAGATGACACGTTCCTATACATTTTTTTCCTACTGGCCATCCTTACGGAGACATGGGCCCCGAAAGGACTCCCCTGCAAATTGGTTTTCCTTGAATAACTTTTAAAGTACTAAATATAATTTAATAAAAATTTAATATGATGGACCCTGGTAAGGACCTCTTAAAATAGTGTCATTGAAACATGTTTTGCTTTTTTTGTTTACCAGGGGCGGACTAAGTTTTACTTTTTAATGCTTAAATTTTGATGTATGACAAAGACTTAAAAAAACTAAATCTGCATAGCTTGAACCTTAAACTAAAATAAAGGTACTCTTGTTTATTGTCAATAAAATGAACCGTTTTCGAGAAAAAGAATAATAAACAAATTTATGTTTTATTTTTTAATAAAAAGGACCATAAAAAAATAATATAACGTATTGTTGCAAACCTTAAATTGAAGGACGATAATTCGAAACAATTAATTAAAAACTTTATAAGAGGGTTCAACATGGGTTCCGTGAACTCTGATACATTAGCGGGCACGACGAATTGAGGACTGCTGTACCCGCCAGAATAACCCAGAATTGTTTCTTATCATATCACAATAAAACGTGATTATCTGTAGAAGTTCCTCCCTAGTATCTATCGGAGTGGAATACACCAAGTTTTTTTAGGTATCCCCACAGGAAAAAATCCATCAGCCTAAGGTCGGAAAATCGAGGAGTCCAGTCAATAGGTCCTCCTCTACCTATCCAACGGTTTGGATAAACGTTATTCAAGTGCTCCCGCACAGCAACGCTGAAATGAGGTGGTGCCCCATCGTGCAAGAAGTACATGTTTAGGCGGGTTTCAAGTGGTAAGGGCTCTATTAAATCCCGAAAAGCGTTTTGGAGAAACTCCAAAAAAGTTGTCCATTCAATCGTGCCAGCAATACGAATGGTCCAATCAAAATATTGCCAATGATTCCTGCCCACATATTAATTGGTTGAAACTGATGTTGAAAATGCGAAACAATAGTGGCATGAGGATTTTCATCAGCCCATACATGTGTGTTACCTTTTTTGGCAAATCCTGCTTCATCCGTGAAAAGAAAACTTTTTTTACAAACGTATGTACCTGAAATTATGAAGGAAGTCAATAATATTACTTTAATAAATGAAATTGTTCACCATTCTCTTCTTATTATTCGAAATCAGAAGACATTTTAACGAATTGACCAACGTCTTAGAGAGAATGGTGGACAATTTCAGTTATTAAAGTAATATTATTGACTTTCTTCATAATTTTAGGTAAGTTTGAAAAATATTTTAAATGCTGTAGATGACACTCCTTCAACGAGCACTCGAAAATTATCAGCACAGTTTAATACGTCGAAAACAATAGTGCATGATGTTCTTTAAGAACAGCTGTTATATCCTTATCATATGCAAAAAGTGCATAAACTTATTTCTGAAGATTTTCCTTGTAGAATGCAGTTTGCAAACTGGCTATTGGATCAGCAACAAAATAATGTAAACTTCATTAGCACTATTCTTTCCAGCCCTTACCACTTGAAACCCGCCTAAACATGTACTTCTTGCACGATAGGGCACCACCTCATTTCAGCGTTGCTGTGCGGGAGCACTTGAATAACGTTTATCATAGGTAGAGGAGAACCTATTGACTGGCCTCATCGATTTCCCGACCTTAGGCTGATTTTTTCCTGTGGGGATACCTAAAAAAACTTGGTGTATTCCACTCCGATAGATACTAGGGAGGAACTTCTACAGATAATCACGTTTTATTGTGATATGATAAGAAACAATTCTGGGTTATTCTGGCGGGCACAGCAGTCAATTCGTCGTGCCTGCGAATGTATCAGAGTTCACGGAACCCATGTTGAACCCTCTTATAAAGTTTTTAATTAATTGTTTCAAATTATCGTCCTTCAATTTAAGGTTTGCAACAATACGTTATATTATTTTTTTATGGTCCTTTTTATTAAAAAATAAAACATGAATTTGTTTATTATTCCTTTTTCTCGAAAACTGTTCATTTTATTGACAATAAACAAGAGTACCTTTATTTTAGTTTAAGGTTCAAGCTATGCAGATTTAGTTTTTTTAAGTCTTTGTCATACGGAGTGTTCAAAATTTAAGCATTAAAAAGTAAAACTTAGTCCGCCCCTGGTAAACAAAAAAAGCAAAATATGTTTCAATGACACTATTTTAAGAGGTCCTTACCAGGGTCCATCATATTAAATTTTTATTAAATTATATTTAGTACTTTAAAAGTTATTCAAAGAAAACCAATTTGCAGGGGAGTCCTTTCGGGGCCCATGTCTCCGTAAGGATGGCCAGTAGGAAAAAAATTTATAGGAACGTGTCATCTTATTTTTTCATGTTCTATCTGAATCCGAGAGATTTCCCACATTTTCCCGGACACCCTGTATACTAATTATTAGTAATTTTATTCAATCAAGTGTATCAAGCTATTTTTTTCTATTTGGTAAAATTTACATCTTTTATATTCAACACTTAAGCTTTAAATAACATTATGTAAAAACAATGCGAACCTGCAAAGCTAGACGAGGGATTATTGTAAAAGTTGAAGTCTCAAGCCGTCCTAAATTGTAAAACTATAGCTGCTTAACATATTCTCGCACGTCTTGTTTTTTTGCAGCGCGTTCGCTAAAGTTTTTCTTGTATATGGAAATACAGGGGCATAACTTAAATTTATTAAGACACACAACGCTTTTTTATACTCGGCACACAATGAAGTTTGCTTAGCGCGAAAGTTTATACAAATGTGAGTTTCTACTTATGTTGCTCTTGTGTTTTAAAAAATGTCGCATTTCGCACGAATGGAATATAAAAGTAAATATTTATGAGTAAAATAATAAAAAATATGATGAATAAAAGTTGCGTAGATTGGTAGGTAAGAAAGATTGCAATACATATTTTTGAAGGTTTCAGAATTTTTTATTTTGAGTGTATGAAAGGAGTAAGTACTTACGCTTATACTTTACCAATTAGTTTTAAAATACCACTTTTTATAGGAAATTATTTATAATGTTTAACAATAATATAACAATTTAAAATGATGAAATAAGTGAAAATAATAAATAAAATAAATATGTAATACCTTTTAAAACTTATTTAACTATGATAAAAATATTATATGGGTGATTCTACAAAAGTTGGGCAACTTTTGACCTCATTTTGTTTATATAGTTTTCGGACAAAATTAAACAGTATTTTGTTATGAGAACATAGATAATATAATAAATATACTGTTCCAGGCCGGGCCAGTCACTTTTTCGAAGAGTTTCTGAAATATCTGTGTTTTCTAAATTTGAATGCAAGGGAAGTGATGAGTATGCCAGGGTACCAATTAAATACATAATTTATTGGAAAATATAAAATTTATTGCAACTTTGAGCATATTATACATTAAATATCTTAAAATCAACTAATACCACACATCAGTGGCGGCTGGTGGATTTTGGGTATACCGATATCTCAATTATTAGAAATGGGACCCACACCAAATTTATATGAGTTTATAATGACATTAAATAAACAAGTTCTGCGCAAGCAGAATTTAAATTGAAGTTTGCGAAAAAAAGATAACCGAAACATCGAACATGGAACTGACGACACGGGATTATAATTCGAAATTAAGTATTTTTTATTAGTGGATGCTACTTATCAACAAATCACATATAGCCTTATATAAATTACAATGAAATATATATACGTAAGAAAATAACTACTCACCACAGTACTGAAATTTTGACTGGAACTATATGTGCATTCACCACAACTTCGCCGCTTGCATTGTTTTCAAGATGACTGTCATGCAAAGGGCGGGCTCTGTAGGTAATTTTTTACCAACACTTGAGTTAAAACGAGGACTTGACGTTTAAACTTCAATATTTCGCAGGAATTTTGAATTTTAACATTGGACACAGAACTGACGGGTAAAAGTGAGTACAAAGATTATCAATTTTTAAAAAATTGCTATTATTCGAATTTATGATAAAATATGAAAAAAAATACATTAATGTTTTATAGTTTGTAGTGAAATTTAAAAATTTAAGATAAATTGAATATATTTTAAAATAAAACCACTCAAATATTTGATTCAGGAATTGTGACACGCCAAGGTACTGATGTTTTGAATATTTATTATGTTTTTCTACAAACGTGCTTTTGAAAAAATACATTAAAATTGGTGGACAAGTTAAAAAAGCCTTTTTTTCTTTTGTTATATACTAAGATATTTAAAAAAATATATTAAAATACCTACTCTATTGACTGATGACATCAAGTTGTCCAACTTTTGTAGAATCACCCATATATTTTATCCCAAAAACAGTCCCCTGTCAAATTTTTGAATTACATGCCCCGTCATGCAAAACAAAAACAATCGTACCTAGTTATGCGTCAAACAAAATACGCCGACGCTAATTTATTTAATGTCAACACTCTTCAAATAAGAATAAAGTATGAGGTATAAAAAAATGTTTATGTTCTTTTAAGTCAATAATAAGTTATTCATTGACTACATTTTTAGACATACTATTATGGCAAAAAATGCAAATTTTACAAGGGTGGTAAGGTCTTAAGTGGGACACACTGTATATGTAAAAAGAAATAAGGTATTTAGGATACCTTTAAAATATCTCTCTGGTCTTTACAGAATCGTCTTTGGAATACAAGAGCTGTGTAAGTTTAGTTTGTGTCCAAAGTTCAAAGGACAAAGCTTTCTAGTCACCTATCACTTTCCGATAATACTCTCTGTTTGATTTTCCCTTTCGATTTTCATGCTCTATTACATATTTCACATAGAAAAGCAATTTATAGCTTTATCCACTTCTAAAGCGCTACATGAAATATCTATTGGGAAACAATGTAAGGGCTCTATTTTCAAAGATGCATTTTAGAGTTTCAGTTTTTCAACAGTTCACTGCGCCCTTAGGATAAGGCTTTGCCAAATCAACGAGCAATATTATTTTTCGATTTCATATTTTTCGCTTATGTGCATGTATGAGATATTTTATCAAATTCTTGGATACTTTTTCGCAGCAAACCTTTATAAACAAAAAACTATGCCTAAAGTTTATTGATTTTAAATAATATTAAGTTAATTGTTTTTAATTTGTATAAGGTTGTCTTAAAAAATGGTTGCGTTTGATAGATAGGGATAATCAATTTAAAGTTAAAATTTATAAGACAGTTATATATGGGTGAATCTCACAAAATGTCCCCCGATGGTGTTACCCCGTGATATTTAATAAAACTAAATGAGTTTGACCTACACTTTTATTGTGTTTTGATCTTTCATAATTAAGTAGATAATACAGCTCAGGTTCCACATTTTTAACCGCAATTAATTATTTTTTACAGTGTTTTAAAAGTCTAAAACCTATTTTCTGTTCTAGGTTAACCTATATGTTTTCAAATATCTGAGGTAGTAAAAGCATACTAAAAATATCAGTTCACTAAGTAAATTAAACACATCCAAAGCAATCGAATCAAATATAAAATAAATAATAATAATAAAATTTAAACAAATAATTTTTATAACCATTTATGTAGGTGTTACAAAAATTGATTCTATCCTCCGTTAAGCTGTTTTTGCTTTACATTTTATGCAACGGATGGCGCGTTTAATCATATATTTAAAAATATTAAGGTGTCAAAAGATACAATAACTTATTTCAAATATACAAAGGGATGTTTTTAAACATACGAAATCCTAACCTTCGTGAAGCTCTAATATTCAAAATGTATGATTTCTTAAA
Source organism: Brassicogethes aeneus (assembly GCA_921294245.1). Lineage (NCBI taxonomy): Eukaryota > Metazoa > Arthropoda > Insecta > Coleoptera > Nitidulidae > Brassicogethes > Brassicogethes aeneus. The sequence continues at coordinate 903,248 of OV121136.1, forward strand.
ATTCTTGCATTAGTGCAGAACCACTTATGTTATGTTAATACTAGACCTGGTGGCTTCCTAAAAACCCCATTCTAGACTAACAGTGAAACAACCAAAAATAAAAAATAATCATTTTCACTTGGGGAACATCTCAATATATACGTAAATTAAGTTTTATATTTATTTAGGTATATTTATGTATATATACATATGTATATGTTCTGCTTTAGGTTTCCACGGGCTTTATATGTATTAATGGTTTTCCGAAATCTGCTCCGTGTTGTCGGTTTTATCATGACAATTAGAAATTGATGATTTTTTTCTCGTATGCACTTACACCTGTAGAACTGGCATATAAATTGTTGTTAACATTTGCAACACAGTTTTCCAATAACAAAAGATAACAACCCTCTAGTCTTAGCAACTTTAATATTTTTTTATTCGGAAAACAGACGGTCAAACCTTCTAAAACTTTGTAAATATCTTTTAAGTAGGCTTTACTGCAACCTAGAATGTTTTCAACATTTTCTCAGAGCGACTAATATCCCTTAATTTGTCGCTGTTTATTTCTTTTATTTTTGACATTCATAAATGATACTCTTGTATAGAAAAACCCAAATGCATTTATAAATGTCGTTCATATGTTCGTGTATTATATTATAATAAGTTGATATTCATAAAAAAGTTTTAAGATGGTTATACAGTTTAGGTTGGCAAGTGTTTACCAATAAGCCCTTTGGAATTCTAAAAGTGTTTACCACTCGCATATTCAGCTGTATGACACAACTACAGTTCATTTTTTTTTATCTGGACTTGTGTTTTTTTGTTAGGTTGGTGGCTTATGCCAGTTTGACTTAGTATTTTTAGTATTTAAAAATGGTACTTCTGCTAAAGAACTGTCAAATTGACAATAATATTTATTATTGATAATTTACTTGTCAATTATAAATAAAAAGATAATTATGCCAAAAATAATAGCAACGAATTTGAATGTAAGCCCTTTTGAAGCAATGTTAAAAACTCTTGGACAAGCAATATTAAAATAAAAAAATCAAGCGCATAATCCGTTATATAATATTTATAGAGTAAAATATATTTCATTAAAAATCGATAATATTCCAAAATTAAATTTCATTTATAATAAAAGGTGAAAGCATTTTCCCAATTTCATTTATTTCTTATCATAAGAAAATACCTAAAATTTCAAAGACTCTTTCATTATTAAATGACTCAAAAGATTATCGTTTTCACCTTTAATTGGATGTCTTAATATTACTCAAGGTGAATAACACACAATTTGGGATCGGTCCCCACAATATTCGCTTAATTTAATTTGGAGGGTAAAGTTCGCCCGATGAACTCACTTTTCCCCAACCGAAATGTGCATACAACATGCAACGGTTCGTCTCCTAGCAACTTCAGATGGACACCAGGGGTGTAATTAATTGGAAGCTTATCGTAAAACACCTACACTATATCGGTTTTTTTTTTCGAACTAAATTTATTATTTACAAATATAATTTAAGTATAAATATTTCTTGTAACTAATTTGTAAATTTGAATTTCACTGAAAATTGTTTGCATTATTTTATAATATACTATGTCAATTTTTAATTTTCGTTCAATTTGTATACCTACACCTTTTTTTATTGAATCCTTAAATGACAAATATAATGGACTAAATCATTAAACGAAAATTTGACGGTGAAATAATTAAATAATTATGACAATTTTTTTTTTTTACAAAAAACAATGCCATTTTTTTGCAAAAATTGTTAAAGGACGTCACGCTTTTTTAGAGGATTTTTGATGTCACGTATTTTGATTTACGAAATTCGGACATTGGTAGTAGAGTCGAGTTAATACCCTCTTTTGTTGTTTAAATAACAATTACTTAAAACAGCGAATAATAATAAGTAAATAATTGTGCAATGCAGTTAATTGTCATTTAGTTCAAATTATAGTGATACTAAATAAATGTACCTACCTACCTATATAATACTTATAGTCTATAGTCTAAACCAATTAAATAGATATACAGGGTGAATCGGAAGGATCGAACCGAACTCTAGGACTGCATTCTGCAGATTAAAATAATTAAAAAAAACTCAAATGTTCTTATTCGATTCTCATTTGTTTTAAAGTTATAGTGTAATTAAAAAATAAATAAAATGAAACGGTAACATTTGTTTAATAGTTATGACTTTTTATAAGGTGTTCAAAAATACCCCCATTAATAGGACAAGCAACAGGCGCTGTTCGCAGACGTAGCAGAGCATGTTTAGAACTCAATTGAGTTCTAAATATGCTCTGCTACGTCTGCGAACAGCGCCTGTTGCTTGTCCTATTAACTCTTGTTTTTCTTTAAGAACTGCGCCAGTATTAATTATTTGTTGAATTAGTGCCTCTCGATTATTCACTTTAACTTTGTAAACTTCTGTTTTAAACCAACCCCATAAACAAAAATCTAGTGGTGTTAGATCTGGACTTCTTGGAGGCCAACTAATTGGACCTCCGCGACCAATCCAACGCTCTGGAAATATTTCACCAAGTGTTGATTGACCTCACGAGCGAAATGTGCAGGGGCTCCATCATGCTGATAGTACATTCGCCTTCTTACGTTTAAAGGGACATTCTCTAGTAATCCTGGCAACTCATTTATTAAAAAATTCCCCTGTGAGGCAATTCTCCATTATAATAGTTTCAATTAAATACCCAGCAATCATAGCACACCACACATTTACAACCTGTGCTGAAAATTGGTTTCGACTATAGCATGGGGATTTTCGTCAGACCATACGTGAGAGTTGTGCGTATTATTAATGCCGTCACGGGTGAATGTTGCTTCATCAGTAAAAAGTATACGCGATACAACTCTACGATTGTTAGTTACCCACCGACAAAATTCCACACGTTTAGCATAATCCTCCGCGGGTGTAGAAACTGTACTCTTTTTAAATGGTATGGGTATAAGCCTTGCTCGTGAAGTGTGTGTATTACCCGTTTTTGTGAAATGTCCAATTGAGTAGCGATTCTTCTGGTGCTGGTCGTTGCATCTTCTTCCACTAGATCCAAAATATTTTCCACTTCTTCTAAAGTTTGTCGATCAGCTTTTTCAGATGTTGAAAACGTCACCGATATTCTTTTAAGTTTGAATAAACTTTTGGCATTTAAAAAAATTTTAACTGGAAAATAACAAAAATACCACTGACGCTGACATTTAGGCCTTTTAAATGTAAACAATATGTATAACTATGGAAACAAAAACTTTGTTTCCATAGTTTTTTAAAGAAGATTAGATAATATTTTTTTTTTATTATTTTTTTTTAAATTTCGCTATAACTTGAAAACAAATAAGAATCGGATAAGAATAGTTGAATTTTTTTTATTATTTTGATGTGTAGAATGCAGTCCTAAAGTTTAGTGCGATCCTTCCGATTCACCCTATAAAAAAATTTAGTAATGTTCCAAAAAATTACATAAATCATAGCCATAACTTCCACAGCCAGCAATATTCGTTTTGTTCTTTCATCACTTGTTCCAAGGAATGAAAATACAAAATGAATTTTGCCTATGAAGTCAGATATGATTTATGCAATTTTTTATTTTAATATCATGAACTACTACTATCTTTCAGCTCTAACATGCTATATTAGACAAGTAGATATCTCTAAAAAAAATGTCTGCGGGGCTGAAGCATAAAAATAAAACATTTCAAATTATTTATTTTGTGCAGACATATTAAATCACCGAGGATTTTCTTTTTTGAGACACTAAAGAACAATCCTACAAAGTTAAAGCAATATCTAACAATTTTTTAAAATTTTATTTGGAAAAACTAATTCGATATAATCGATCATAAATTAATAAGTTTATTTATATATTATATCACGAGAACTATGAATTTAATCGGTTAAACTAGGCTCAGTAGTTTTTTGTTTGGTTTTTGATGGAAAATGTTGAATGCAAAATAATTTAATAATTTTAATTATTTTGCATGAAACTATTTTCCAAAAAGAAAAATCAAATAAAAAACTTACTGAGCATAGTTTGACAGATTAAATTTATAGGTTGAGTGATATAATATATGAATAAACTTATTAATTTATGATCGATTATATCAAATTGGTTATTCCAAATGAAATTTAAAAAAATTGTTATTTGCTATTGCTATTTTACAATTCATAAAATCTGACGTATGTATCAAAATTTATAAATATTTTTTTAAAGAAAATTCCATTAATTTAAGGTATGTAATAAGTAATAATTGATATTTCGTAAACTAGATAACTTATTTTTTATTGTTTTTAAAAAAATGTTTGTTAAAACTTGTAAATAACATCATAAAAATCCAATATGGAGGCTAAAATTTAATCGCAAGTAATATCATAAGGGCATTTAATTTTTCCGAAAAGAATCGAAAAAACACGTTGCTAAGTAATATTTTAACAAAAAGCATGAGTGCTGGTGGCAACAAAAATCCGAGTCGAAGAGGAGGATTTTTGCACCTGCACGAATGCATTTTGTTAAAAAATATTACTTAGCATTGTGTTTTTTCGATTTTTTTCACAGGAAAAATTAGATGCCCGAATGGTATTTGACAAAACTATTTCATGAGTAACAGTTAACAATTAAAATATAAATTGCAATTTTTGGTGACAACAGCTGTCAAGTTTTGCTGCGGGTAAACTCGAATAAACTGCTGACAGGTGCTGTCACACAGTTTTTTCACCTAGAAACCATTTGTAATTCAAAATTGCGCGTTTGTGATTGGTGGAAATTAAGACGAGGGAAATAGTCGCTGTTAAATAGTTCTAGTGATTTAATCGCTTATTTAAACGAAATTTATTCGAGGCTTTTGATTGGTTCATATTATAATGAGGGAAATAATCAAAATAAAATTATTTTGCTGATATTAAATTATAATTTAATCATCATTGTGAATAATTGTTTATCGCGTCTTGGGGTGGGTAGGTATACTTTCCGCTATACATTCTATACAAAGACATCATATTAGATAACCATAAATTATGGTCTAAGCAAAACAGTGGCATCCCTTGATGGGAAAAGGAGGGCGGATTTAAAGGGTGGATCACGTTTGAGCAGCAGTTTCGATGGGATTAGCCTTTCGAGGCATGAATTTCTGCCTTGCCTAGGTCTAGACCAACAATATCAAATGAAATGGATATATATCCCTACAGAATAGCCGCTTTACGCCGTTCCTGAACGAAAACTTATATTATGCGAATGTTTCGCTTCTTAATGCCGGATCAACTTTCACAAAAATAAATTTTTATATCAAATATTTAATATAATTCCGATAAAACCTTGCCTTAAGACCACATCCTAAAATTAACAGGTATTTGATTTGTTTTTATGAGAGTATGATACTTGAAAGTAACGTATCTAAGATACTTTATCTTAGATACTTTTTATATTGGACAGAAAGTATCTCTAACTAAGTAACTTTGGAAAAGTCTCTTGTAACTATTCAATTTTCATAGTTTCATTAAGAAACTTTCTTGACTCATTACTGGTTACTATTACCAGTAATGGGTCAAGAAAGTTTCTTAATGAAACTAAAAAAATTGAATGTTTACCTTAATGTTTAGCCCGGTTGGGTTAATTCTAGATTCCTTTAGGCCATATTAGTATCTGTGATACATTGCTGTGTGCAGTCTCGGTTGCATAGTATGTACCGATTGCGGCAAATGCCACGTCGTTTGACGGTGTGGATCACCTGATGTTCTTACATCTCGCCTCTGTTGGCTTACCAACCGAGCATATAAGCTCAGGGAGTTCTTTGTTTTGAGTGTGTTCCACTACACCAAGTTTCCCGACACTGATGAGACCCAATATACTAGTAGGTCGAAACAGCTGTCTGTCGGTATTTGAAATTAGTGGAACGCACTCAAAACAAAAAACTTTGGCGAGGTGTAGGTTCAATCTTGTAACTTGTATCTAAAAAAGTATCTAAGTTACTCGGTAAAGTATCTAAGATACATTCAAGTAACTTAGATACTTTAAAGTAACTAAGATACTTTTTAAACTAACTAAAATACTTTTTAAAGTAACTGAGATACTTTTTAGTGTAACTTTCATACTTTCTTAGAGAAAATTGGGGGAATTCCAGAATGATTCAAAGTAATTACCTAACCTACAACTTGTTGAATTTTCATAATTTAATAGTTTTTATTTAAACTTAAAAGTAACTTAGTTACTTAAAAGTATCTGAGTTACTTAAAAGTGTCTTAGTTACTCAAAAGTATCTTAGATACTTTCATATAGTATCTTAGATACTTTCGGATAGTATCTTAGATACTTTTTAAAGTATCTTGTAACTAAAGATACTTTTAACTCAAAGTATCTAGTTACCAGAGGTATCTAAGTTATTATGTTTAAAGTATATTAGAAAAGTAACTAGATACTTTTCAGAAGTAACTTTTCCAGCTCTGGTTCGTAGCTAAGGGCAAAGCAACTTTCCATCTTATATGATTGCGATGCTAATCCTGGAATCAAATTTATATGTCTGATGAGCGACCGCAATATTACTTTGGTTGTACGTAGCAAAATACGTAAAGTGAACAATAAACAAATGACGGAAAACAAGGAAATGAGTTTGAGCTCCATGCACGACGTTATTAGATCCAGGCATTTGAATGTTGTTGAATCTGCTTCACTCTATTTACAATAAAATAAGCGACATGTGCACAAGTTCAAAGGAAAAACATTTTAAATAAGGATTTTACATTTTTGTCGCGGTATTAAAGTATAAGTGTGCATCGGGCTTTGAGAGAAGATAATAAATAAAATCAAACAAAGAAATTTTAATTTAAAATATTAAATAGGTGTGTTCAGAAAATATCGGGAATTTTCGTTTTTTGAAACAAATATTTATTTATTCGTCTACATTAATGTTGTCGCCTTCAAAATAGTCCCTATTGGATATTATGCACATGTGCCAGCTCTTCTTCCAATACTCGAAACACTTCTAAAACTCGATCTTTGGGATAGCCTTTAGTTCTTTCAGCGATGCGCTTTTAATGTCATCTATGCTTGCAAAACGACGGCCCTTTAAGGTTCTCTTTATTTTTGGGAATAGGAAAAAGTCAGACAGAGATATGTCTGGCGAATATAGAGGCTGGGGCATCATTACAGTATTGTTTTTTCTGCCACGCGTTTCATACCCAAAACATTCGAAAAAATTTCATGGGATGAGCCAATCGATATACCAACATCATCAGTGACTTCTCTGATGGTTTATAACCATTTCTTCCACTTTTTTCATGTTTTTATCGGTTGTTAATGTGCTTGTGCGTTCGGGGCGTTCGTCATATTCAACGTCTTCACGGCCATCTTGGAAACTCTTATACCACTTGTAAACTCTTGTTTTACTTATAGCAGACTCACTATAGGCCTTTGTTAACATTTCACAGAATTTATTTCATTTTTTAAGCAAAATTGGATACAAATTCTTTGATCCATTTCTTTTAACGAACGAAAAATCGCCGAGCTCATAAAACACGTCTAAATTTAGCGGCTGACACAGACAAAGTAAATGATGAAAACAGCTAAAGTTTTTATCATACTTCGGGGGCATGTATACCGACATAATAAAGAAAATTTTATGACAACCGAACCCGCGAAATTTATAAATTCCCGTTATATATATATATATTTGATTATAAAAAATAATTTAATAACATTTTTGATTTAATAAACATATGTGAAAATTATTAAAATATCTTTACCGTGTCTTTTTGTTAATTAAGTTTATTTTTTTTTATTACACTATGATAGTTCGATTTACTAACATTGAGTACGCCCACCCATAACCGAAAATAAATAATCATCCTGTATAATATTAAAAACATAAACTCTATTTCAGAAGAAAAAGCCAAATTCTACCATATTTTATTTGACAAACCATTTTTCCATTATTTTGGCTGGTGAAATTCTGATGATAAACATGTGTATTTAAAAAAGTTGAAGTACGATTTAACCAAACCTTTTAATAAAAATTCACTTTTGGTAAAAAGTATCATTTTTTGAAATTATTGTGTCGTTTTTTAATTACTAATTAAATTTTAAAAGACAACAAAGTAAATGGGTTTCGGTATAAGCATTACTCTTCGACTATTATTTGATATGTTTTTATTCACATCATGCCTAAAGTACCCAAAAATTTAATCTCGAATCTTATTTATTAAGTCTTATCAAAATTTAATATCGAATTGAAGTATAAAGGCGCCTTTATCTACTTTATCATTCAAGCACACTAAAGTGCATCTATTAATTATTGACATTAAACTTTAAATTGTATTTTAACTTGAAAGTGATTTTTAGAACCAAAAATGAAAAAAGAGCAGGAAATGGAAGTGGTAATGGAAGTGGCGGAGAAAAAGAAAGGAGACGAACATTTATGTCGTCGTTGTAAATTTGTTTTGTTTTTGTTGCGGTACCTCTACGCCCAAGAAAAACCAACGCAATATTTTATTACAAAATTTTTTGAGATATACCTACTACTTAATTTTGCAGGAATATTAAATGGATTTGATATACCACATTTAATGAAAGATCAAGCATTCAAAAACGCTCTTAAAGTTGAGGAGCTTGTCTCATATGGCAGTGTTAAAGCTGTCATTAAATATGTTATTAGTTCATATCGGGCCTAAAATTGGCGCCAATTTATTGAAAAAATGCTTTTCGTTTTGCAAAGAATTAGCGTTAATGTCATTTAAAATACATTTTCCTGTTTTTTTTCATCCTGATAAATTTGCCGAACTAATGAACATGGAGAACGATTTTACCAAGTAACTGCAAATCTAGAGCATTGGTAGATATCTATGGGTATAGCGGAAATAAGTTGGATTCATTGCTAGGAGACATTTGCTGGAATTTGCAGCAAAAGATCATCAGGATTAAGCACAATATAACTATAATCCAATTTGATATTTGATACGATTTAATAAATTTAAAGTAGAAAAAGGCAAAATTATGCAATGCATTAAATTTTGAGGGCTTAATTTGGATAAAAAATACTGAAATTTGTTTACTTTGTTGCCTTTCAATTTAATAATTAAAATAAACCACAAAAAGTGTCAAATAATGGTTGTTTTTTACATAAAATACATTAAAATTTTAGTTTTAGGATTAAAAATTTAAAATAAAATGTCAACGGCCCAAAATTAGTTAAAATAAGCTGGAGAACTTAATGTTGGGAAAAAAAAGTTTGTAAAACTAACTTTTTGGCTTGTAATATGTAAAAATGGTTTTCTTTTTACTTTTTAATGATTTTCTTATTAACCCAATTTGGGCGCCTTAGTAAAAAGTTTATTCCAAATATTAGTACACATTCAATTTTACTGCCACACCAAAAAGTGATCCAAGATCATTTCATAATACGAGTTTCTCCAAAAGGCTGGCGCTCAGCTTTTACAATCCACTTTAATCCATGTGTTCCCTCCCATATAACGAGTTATGACGTCATAGTATAATCATAAATGTTAAATGTTCAGAGGGAAGATCCATTTTTCGTCTGCCAAATATAAAAGAGAAAGGATATTAATTTATCCTGCAATTTCTTGCTGCCAAGTTTTGTTCCATGTTATTTTCCGGCATATTCTACATTCTGACACGACCGTAACTACAATGCCTTGGAGCCTCGAATATGGGGGTCCCTGTCTTGGATAAAAACACAAGCTTTATTAAAAGTTATTTAAATAAAATGGAAATATTAATTTTCTTAGTCTATGAAGTTTCATAGTCGCGGTACGTACAATTGGCGTCTCCGAAATGTGAACGATTTTTTGTTGTCATGGATTTTTTTCATAAAATTTATTCGTTCATTCGTGGCTTCGGCCAGTGGTGTTACATATAGAAGGGAGAATACTAAGAATAAGAACAATATCCTAAATCGTTCTATTTTTTTAATAATATTTTAACAAACAATAATATAAACAATATAACAAATAAATTAACTTTAATTAACTTTATTTTTTTAATAATATTTTAACAAACAATAATATAAACAATATAACAAATAAATTAACTTTAATTTGGTTTTATACAACAATATAAATTAACAAGTAGGTAAATACACAATAAAAATAACATAACTAAATTAACATATTGCTCAAGAAAATTGGTTTTTAAGTGAAATAGCGGCAGATTTAAATGTCAGTAAAAGCTGCATATTTTATATCAAAAAACGTTGGCAAAAACAACAAAGATTGAGAAGACCTATCAGGCAAGGTGTAGGTAAAATCTCCAACGAAAATGAAGACAATGCTCTTGTCGCACTTATTAGGCAAAATCCTTTCAATAGCGCATTTAAGGCCCGAGAAGATACACAATTTCCAGGATCTCTTCGAACAGCTCAAAAAAAATTGAAACAAGCTGGCTTAAAAAACTGTGCTGCTAAGCTATTTTAATACTTAATTGCAGAGCCATTAGCTGCCACAACCCTTTGCAACCTTCTTGGCATGGACATTATTAGCTCACGCATGTCGTATGAATCAGCAAGCTCATCCCAAGAATTTTCAACAGCACTCCATAGTTCATCTCGGTTTGCTGGCCTAAAGTCCCGTTGATATATATTTTTAACTATAAAACCCCACACGTTTTCAATGGGGTTTAAGTCAGGGCTTCTAGCTGGCCATGGCAAAACAGTTATGTGGTTGTTGTTTACCCACTCTGTAACCACGCGAGCTGTGTGAACTGGTGCATTGTCCTGTAATATAATATTTATTAGAATCGTTTTTGAATACTATACAGTTTTCTTACATGTTGAAATATAAAGTTTTCTGGAAACACATGTCTAACTGAAGGTAGCATAACGTTGTCCAAAATCCTGGTATAGTGCTCAGCCGTTAATCTACCATCAATTTCCCAACATACTCCCTGACCATGGATGCTTATCCACGCCCAAACATTTATGGAAAAGCGTCCACTATTTGAGGTTTTTAATGTATAGTTCTCCTCAAATCTTGCGTTTCTTGGACGATATACACGCAGCCTTCCATTATTGCAAGATTGGAACGTTTTTTCATCCGAAAATATAACATTATTCCAAAAATCTTCTCCATAATTTAAATAGTCATTGGCGAACTGGACTCTCCTGCGCTTATTTTCTTCAGTTAAAAAAACCTTATGAGCAGCAGCACAGTTTTTTAAACCAGCTTGTTTCAATCTTTTTTGAGCTGTTCGAAGAGATCCTGGAAATTGTGTATCTTCTCGGGCCTTAACTGCGCTATTGAAAGGATTTTGCCTAATATGTGCGACAAGAGCATTGTCTTCATTTTCGTTGGAGATTTTTCCTACACCTTGCCTGATAGGTCTTCTTAATCTTTGTTGTTCTTGCCAATGTTTTTTGATATAAAATATGCAGCTTTTACTGACATTTAAATCTGCAGCTACTTCACTTAAAGACCAATTTTCTTCTAATTTGGCTATTGCCCTGGACCTCTGAGCCTCGGTTAAGTGGGGTGGCATTTTTAATATTGCAATTGACAACTATTATCAAATTTGACAACTACCGACGACACTGATGCAAAGCCCATATTACACGATTAAATTTTGCCGTTCACATTTCGGGGACGCCAATTGTACCTATACGGGTTTTCAAAAAACACCCGCCTTCCGCTGTCCGTAAGTTTGAATTCCAATAACTTTGTTAAAAATTATCGAATCTTATTGATTTAAAAACCAAATGAAACCTAATTTTGAAACTTGTGAAACAATTTTCGCATGTCCCATTAGCGTTTTATAAAACTTACATACATGTTTTTTTTTAATATTGAATAACCAGAACTTTGTGTTGCTTTATAGCAATCCATAACATCCTTAGTTAATACAGTAAACAATTTATATATAATATAATTAATTTTAATCTACTTTTTTTTAAATTTGACTAATGTCCCAGACATTTTTTCCGTTGCGTTACGTCCGTCGCGTTACCGATAGAATATTAAAAAAACATATATATGGCAACTTTTTTGGTACTCACGGGATCAACAAATGATGTTCGGACGTACGCATTACCCAGCTAAATTTATTTATTCAATCAGGAAGAAGATATCGGTTGAAACAGATGCGGGTAACGCGAATGTAATAATTGTTTGTCCGCTAAGTTACTCAAAAAAATAATAAAAATAAGGTATGAAAAAATACTATTTTTCATGTTTATGTTTATTTTAGGGCACTAAAGCTCATTGAGAGTAATTAATGACTGTAATGTCTTATTATTATTTTTTAAATATGGTTTTACAAAACTTTGTCCAGTGCGTTACCTTATGGTAACGCAATGGAATTTAGGGTAACGCAATAGCATTTTTCGACAACAAAGTGGATATTTACCGTCGCTTTTATTAAAAGTAGTTTATGATTAACCAATTTAAAATTATTTGAAATTACAACTCATGTTATAGATTACTTCCAAGGAAAACTTCCACGCAATATAAAAGTACTAAAAGGGACCTTCACCAGCTTATAGTCAAAGAAAAAGGGTGTCTACAATTTAGAAATCTAAGTTGTTATTCTGCAAGTGAGCACCACTACAAGGGATTTTGTTTATGCATTACTCTAAAATCGTACCACCCTGTATAGTTTCTTTTTTACGTTATCTGATTAAGTCCTTTGTTTTGTTAAAAAAATACTTTAAATGATTTTTATACACTGTCACTTGGTAATACGTGTTTATAAATTAGAGTTTAATTCACTAATACAGTGACTAAAAGAAAATATTAATGGTATTGTTTTTTTAACAAAGAATCGGAATGGTTTCTTTTAAAAAGTAACTTAACGAACATACATCTTTAAAAAAAAGCATACATTTTTTAATAAAAAATTAAATAAAAAATTGGAGTCAAAAGTTTGTGAACTAAGTACATTTTATTTCAAATTATTTTTACAACAACTTTTTTTATTGAATTAAATTTTGGATTTCAAATTGGTAATGGAGATATATAAAGCTATTATAGCTAAACACATTTTTCTGAAAAAAACGTAAAAAAAATTAAAAAGTGCACTGCCTGTCTTAAATGTAAGTAAACAAAACTCTAAACATTTATAAAAATCCAACCAAAAGTCAATTTTTAAAAAAATATTTTGATCTTCATTTTCCTGAAAGCGGGTGTTTCTTGAAAATGACCAATACCTACTTTCAATTTAAAGTTTAAAAAAATATACGAGACCTATTATATAAATATATATATATATATATATATAATATATTATATAAATATATATATATATTATATATATATATATATATATATGGGTAAATATATTGAGATGTCCCCCAAGTGAAAATGATTATTTTTTATTTTTGGTTGTTTTACTGTTAGTCTAGAATGGGGTTTTTGGGAAGCCACCAGGTCTAGTAATAACATAACATAAGAGTTTCTACACTAATGCAAGAATTTTAAGAATTCATACGTTTTGAATATTAGAGCTTCACGGAGGTTAGGATTTCGTATGTTTTTTTAAAAACATCCCTTTGCATATTTGAAATAAGTTATTGTATCTTTTGACACCTTAAATTTTTACACACACAATATTTATAAAAAAAATCTACTTACTGAGATATTACACTTCACGGTGGATAGGTTTTTAAATAGCAAATTAATGAACTTAAACTTTTGAATTATAAAACAGCAACACTCTCATCTGCATATAAATTCTAACTGACCTTCAGGAATCACATGCATCTATAATGTCGTAAACAGAGGTTTTTGCTTATTGAAAATGATTAAAGCGCCATCCGTTGAATAAAATTTAAAGCAAAAACAGATTCACGGAGGATAGAATCAATTTTTGTAATACCTACATAAATGGTTATAAAAATTATTTTTTTTTTAATTTTTAATAATATTTTATATTTGATTCGATTGCTTTGGATGTGTTTAATTTACTTAGAGAACTGATATTTTTAGTATGCTTTTACTACCTCAGATATTTGAAAACATTTAGGTTAACCTAGAAAGAGTAACAGTCACGAAGGATAGGTTTTAGACTTTTAAAACATTGTAAAAAATAATTAATTGCGGTTAAAAATCTGGAACCTGAGCTGTAATCTTATTAGCATTTTGATTAACCAAACCGTCTATTAAATCAAAAATTGTATTATTAAAAGTTAAATGGAATTATTATATGTTAGTTAGTCTATTTTTTGTTTCAATCATTCGCTACTTTTAGCCCAAGCTACGGTCCTGCATTCTGGTTTATCAAATTGTAACCCTGTTAGCTTTTTGTCTAGTAAAATTGCAGACAAAACTCTTAGGAAATAAATCCCCATTGATGGGAAAATGTTGGATCGTACAACCGTATAGAAGCACTTTTCAGCCGCCACCCGTTCTCAAAGAACGGAGGGGTCTTTAAATTAAGGGGAGGGTAGTGGCACTGGCAGACTATCAGGAAATTTGTCACGAGAGAGTTTATATTGAATTCTTTCAGCTTTCCCATAAAATAAAAGTTCAATCCAATCAAGACATACTGGCATTTTGTTTTTTAACAACAAACCACTTCAAATGTCACTACATGTATTCTCTCTGTGGTATGAATTGTTATTGTGCCAAGCCTTTTACAGCGAAATACTTCAAAATACATGATGGCATAGCTTAAATATTGACGACACTTGAGCAATGTGCAATTTAAGCACTAAAAAATATTTTTTCTACTCCCAAGTTATGGCTTTACGGCGCTTTAGTCACGGGCTGAAGTTAGTTTTAAGTTAGTTGACAGTTGTCAAATGTCATACAATCGTTAAAATAAAGTGCCTTTCTTGTAAAATAATACTAAATGTGACAATTATTTTATTATCTCAATACAAAAATACAAAAGTATTAAATAGTTTCTCAACGCCAATATTTGAAAAGTTTATATGAACATTGTACTGACCTTTTAATTTCGCCGGCAATAAACTATAACTTAAATTCTGGCACGGACTCCACTGAAAAGTGCTCATAAAACATTTTCTTTACTTTCACTGTGAAAAACTGTCAATTTTGAAGAAATACATTTCGATTTATAACCTTTATAATCTGTGTTTATAAAATATAAAAATTTGACATTTGACGGTGACACACAGGTTCCCCTATTGTTTCATAGATGGCGCTCTATACAAATAATTGATTTAAATCATTTCAAGATAATAATAAGTATTTGTCGTAAAAAAAGTATTGTATGCACCTCGTTTATAAACTTTTCTATATATATATATAAAATGACGTTTATCAAACTTGATACATAATATACTATTAATTTTATTCTGGTTTTCCCAAAGCAATTAGCAAATAAGTAACAAAGAAAATATTTTATTTGCGTTCACAATGAGGTACTTTACCCCGCCCAAAATTTTGATTTTATAGGTTGGCTACTTTAAACAGCATACTAGTAAAATAATATTTTGCATATTTATTATAATATTTTTATGATTTTTCTAGTACTTACGAGACTTTTCTGGCAATAAATTTTGTTTAACACCAACAGCCGCTTATTGTAAACAAGTAAATTAAGGACGCCATGGCGAATCGATTTTGACATTAACCCTAGCTAAAGTAAAATTCGACCAAATTAAATATAAGGTATAAAATTAATTTTTTTAAAGAATTTTTAGATAAAATAGCATAAAAAACTCATGTAATAAGACCTTTTGTCGTCTTATGACATTAGTTCTTTAATATACTATTGTAGTTATAATTAAAAACTAAACTAAGAAATAAAAATAACGTAGTACAACCCCAAAATAGAACCGAATAGAATAAAATTATATAGCCTGATTTTTATACCTTTACTACATAAATACCGGGAAGCCACCAGGTCTAGTAATAACATAACATAAGTTAGAGCTTCACGGAAGATAGTTTCACGGAGGTTAGATTTCGTATATTTTTTTAAACATCCCTTTGTATATTTGAAATAAGTTATTGTAACTTTTGACACCTTAATATTTTTAAAAAATACAATTGTACAGGGTGATCCCCTATAATGTCGCCTCCCTTTTTTATTTTAAGTGTCCCAAAAAATTTAAAAGTGTGGTTATGTAGGAACTAAAAAATACTTTTTTTCTACGTTTAAAGAAAATTGGAAAATTGATCAATATACAGGGAAAAACAAAAAGTTTATTTTTTTTCAATGGATCACCTTATATATGAATTTATTTTTCGATTCCTTGTAAAATTCTGAGCATAATTCATATAACAAACCATATCCTAAATTCAACTGTTTTTAAAATATTCGCATTTGAAATGTTATCATTAAATGGTTTTTTAAACTGTTAGAAATCAAGAAGCATCAGTATACCAAATTTTTTATTGAAAATAAATTATTATACTGATATTATGACAATATGTCTTGTTAAATAAGTAAAAATGGCCTACTCAGACAGAGAAAGACAAACTATTTCAACTTATTATCTTAAAAATAATTTAAATATTTCAGAAACGGTTGAATTTAGGTATATGGTATGTTATATGAATTATGCTCAGAATTTTACAAGGAATCGAAAAATAAATTTATATATAGGGTGATCCATTGAAAAAAATAAACTTTTTGTTTTTCCCTGTATACTGATCAATTTTCCAATTTTCTTTAAACGTAGAAAAAAAGTTTTTTTTAGTTCCTACATAACCACACTTTTAAATTTTTTGGGACACTTAAAATAAAAAAGTTAAAGGGGGGCGACATTATAGGGGATCACCCTGTACATACATAAAATATTTATAAAAAAAAATCTACACTTTACGGTGGATAGGTTTTTAAATAGCAAATTAATGAACTTAAACTTTTGAATTATAAAACAGCAGCACTCTTATCTGCATATAAATTCTAACTGACCTTCAGGAATCACATGCATCTATAATTTCGTAAACAGTGGTTTTTGCTATTTAAAACCATTAAAGCGCCATCCGTTGCATAAAATTTAAAGCAAAAACAGATTCACGGAGGATAGAATCAATTTTTGTAACACCTACATAAATGGTTATAAAAAATTATTTCTTTTAATTTTTAACAATATTTTATATTTGATTCAATTGCTTTGGATGTGTTTAATTTACTTAGTGAACTGATATTTTTAGTATGCTCTTACTACCTCAGATATTTGAAAAATTAAAGGTTAACCTAGAAAGAGTAACATTCACGGAGGATAGGTTTTAGACTTTTAAAACATTGTAAAAAATAATTAATTGCGGTTAAAAATCTGGAAGCTGAGCTGTAATATCTACTTAATTATGAAAGATGAAAACACAATATAAGTGTAGGTCAAACTCATTTAGTTTCATTAAATATTACGGGGTAACACCATCGGGGGACATTTCTTGAGATTCACCCATAAAGAAAAGAGAATTTATGTCACCCCCGATTTAATAATAATTGTAATTGTAAATTTTTGGAATTTTAATGCATAATTATTTTCTTGTTTTTTTTTTAAATAATACTTTATACTAATACAATGCTCCTTGAAAAAAACATTTTAAAATAATAGGTATGTAATTTTTGTGGCTTACTGTATATATGTACTTATTTCAATATAATTGTAGCTTTAGCTTCTGTTAATCCTTTTAGCTATAGTATTAGTTGGAAAAGCCATAAAATCCAAACTCAACATCTGTGTCGAGATACAATTATCTTGGTAACTCCTTGCCAACAAACAGCCTAATTAAACTCGATATGTTAATTTTCGATTAGGCTTGTAATACTTCACCAAAGTTAATATTGTTAATTTACCTCGGCAACAACTTAAAATAGTTTCGTGATGTTTTATCCCTCAGTGGTATCTTGTATTATTTATTGTGGTAATAAATAACTTCCTTTAAATTTAACTTCGTTTTATTAACCATGTAATTACATAGAACCAAAAAAACTTCCTTGCTCAACTACTCTGCCCGTTCAGTCAGAGACTAATAATGCGCTTCTAAGATTTATGTTGTTGAAAGTTTGTATGTCAAGAGTCATTGTTTTTCCTTCCACACTTCACTTTACTTGCTTTTGCTTTATTTTTATTATTTACCGGTTGCATCAACTGCAGTTTTTTGAGAAGCTTAAATCAATTATTTTTTAATTTGGGTACATTTTATCTTCATTCTCAATATTATTTAACACTTAAATGCACCCTAGCATCAAGTCTGCATTCCTACATGTAATTTACCCTTCTAATAATTCATTTTACATTATAGGTGCAAATCAAAAATAGGATTGGAAAATAGAAATATTTAAAACAAATACTAATATTTACAATACTTTTTTTGTTAACACCAACTTTTTAAATTTAGTGTGAGAACAAGATATACATTTTTAATATTTGTGATGCGGAAAGATAAAAACCAAATTATTTTTTCTACACCAAATTAATAATAATAATAATTATTTCAAAATAATTTGTACATTTAAAGTAAATTACAAAAATATTGGAAATATTGTCACAGAAGAAAAGTATAGAGCTAATATTGCTCCATTTCAACTAAATAATTAAAAACATTTGATTTAAAACTATTAAAATTTTGAACAGTCTTAAGACGAGTTGGTAATTTATTATAACAGACAATATATTATATGTATACATGAATAAAAGCAACTTTTTTCATATATGGTTAATCTATGACTAGGATACATGTAAGAACGCACTTGTGTGTGACTAGATTTAAGTTGTTCAAATAAGTGCTTGTTTTTAAACATAAAAATCAGTAGTTCGTATGTATATAACCCAGTAACTGTCAATATTTTACTTGATTTAAACAAACCTCTACAGGACATGACACTTTTTTTATTATTATTAATAATTCTAATTCTACGTTTCTGTGTGACAAAAATGTTTTTGATATTTTTACTTCTTCCCCAAAAAATAATCCCGTACCTTAGCAGAGATTGGAAATTTGAGAAATACACTACCATTAGTGTTGACTTATCAAGGTAATTTTTTAAAACTCGTAGCGAGTATGCTACCCCATTCAATTTGCTATATAAAAAATCTGTGTGAACACACCAATCTAGATGTTCCAAGAAATTTAGTCGCAGATGTAAAATTTATTCTATTTTGGTTAATTTTTGCATTAGCTGGAGTGGTCAATTGATCTTGAACTTTTTTAAAAAGAATACAATTTGTTTTATCAGCATTTATTTTCAGCCTATTCATAAAAAATACCTCTCAGTAGCTTCCATCAAATTTCCAATCTCTGCCAGTACATCTGGGTAAGTTTGTACCCTTACAAGCAAGTTTGTGTCATCTGCAAAGTTGACCATGACCTGATTTTCACTAGAGACTACATTCTCAATATCATTTATATACAAGTATATAAGAAACAAAAATGGCCCTATGGTGCTTCCCTGTGGGATCCCCAGACTTATGTGCTGTGTCTCAGAACCAAAACTTTTACCATCCTTGAACAATCTAACCCTTTGGCTTCTCCCTGTCAAATAGGACTGTGTCCACCTTAATGCACAGCCTCTTACTCCATATCTTTCCAACTTTTTATATAGTATGTCGTAATTAAGACAATCATATGCCTTAGACAAATCAATAAATAATTCATTTTCTCTCTCAATCTCTCTTTGCATGCGCATTAAAAAGATGTAATATTTTTTTAAATAATTAATTTAAATAATGTTTTTAGTCAAAAGGAAGCACAAATGGCAAAGGCACTGAAAACTGTGTACAATTCATGAAGAAGCATTAACTAAATCTATAATAATAATTTTAGACGTGGATTTGAAAAAGCAGCCCAAAGCAGGGCCCCGGGAATGTTTTAATGAAGGCGACGCGTGACGTCACCCAGTCGTCTCATTTACTATGCCTTTGACACGTTTCAGTGTTAGTGTAGTTTACATATTTTATATAAATCCCTTGCGTTATTAGTGTAATTGTATAATGTGTACGTAGGTCTTTAGTGATTACGGCCGTGGTGGCGGAAAATTCACCCCCTTTGTTAAATTATTATATCGCAATAATCAAAGGAAAATGACAATGATATTTTTTATTATAATGCCAACCAACATATATTAATAGATGAGTTGCTAAATGTATGCCAATCAAACAGTTTTTAAGTAAGCAAGTAAGTTTCCATTGTGTCCATGTTGATAGTTCGATTTACTAACATTGAGTACGCCCACCTATATTACCTAATTTTGGGCTGCTGATTTCAAAAATGCTCCAGGACGTCTAGGATTCGAAATAATTGCCTAATAAAATGCTCAGCCCAATTATCAAAATGTAAGTTTTTTGTTAATATTATGATTATCTATTAAATTATTTTGTCTTAAATCTATTTTGGATTTTTTACGTTTTTTTGTCAAAAACATACAGGGACATCATACAAAGCCATCGGTAGATAAATGTCAAATAAAAATTTTGTTTGTTCCATTGTAGCCGTATACTATAGTAGTCACAATCCACACAACAAGGTCTGTTCTATCTCATGCTAAAAATACTAAAAATCACTGCAACACTGCACAGAGTTTAACGGCGGCCATTTTTGTTGTTGCAGATTCACATTTATGTTCCGTAATTAGTTGTGATTTTTACCAGTCATATTTAATATTTTGGTATTACATTTGGAGTGAGTGGCAACAGTGATTGTACGATAGCGACATTTGATTTATCCACTGTCCGTGGAGTCCTGATACAACAAGACCATTTTGAATTACTATCCTGTAAATTTTATTAGGTGCCGGCCGGTTTGATTTCATCTGACTGCTTTGTTATTTGTGTCATTTTGAATGCCTAGTATTTTATGGTAATTAATAATTTATTAAAGTATTTCGACAAATGAGGCATAATAGACAATTGCGAACCCTCAGTTAAAGCGATCTTGAGCCTGATTTATTTACTCCTTTTTCTAACAGTTGATTGAGTCTGAACTCTGAAACTGAAAATATTACATAAAAAATTATGTAACAGTAAACTTAAATTCAACAGTAAATAATTATATAAAAACTTTATTTGGATGATGGAGGCCTAATGCAGATGGAATGCTTAATGAATAAAGTTAAATTTCAAATACAAAAATAGAGACTAAGACTCAATCTACTTTCACCAAACAAACAAACAAATAAGCAAACAAACAAATAAACAAATTAAAACGAGGAGCATCAAAACGAGAGCTTAGAATTCTCTAGTATGATGTAGGTATTATTTATCTAATGGTATTTATATATTTATTTATTTATATTATGTGGGTTGTGGTCGCAGTAAGGAGATATTGTGTGGTTCTAATGGTTTGTAAGATGTACCTTTCTTTCAGTTGCTCTGTCCAAATAAATATCATTATTGTTTGTTATAAATTTTAAATATTTTATACGTTTAACTCTCTTCCATAATCCCTCATTTTGGAAGGTTTTATAAGCGATATTTATATAAAAATAAACGGGAGCCTTCGGGGTGTTTGACCTGAGTTCAAACGTAACATTTTCCTTTTATTTACTGTATTTATAATTTTCCTTTTAATACTTTCCCCATGAATACAACACCTCAAAGGTACCTTGGGTTACTAAATTAATGCCGTAAGTACTTACCGTAAACTTTAAATTGTATTTTTACTTTAAAGTGATTTTAAGGACCAAAAATGAAAAAAGTGGTAATGGAAGCGCCAGAGAAAGAGAAAGAAGACGAACATTTATGTCGTCGTTGTAAATTTGTTTTGTTTTTGTTGCGGTACCTTTACGCCCAAGAAAAACCAACGCAATATTTAATTACAAAATTTTATAAAATATACCTACTACTTTAATTTTGTAGGAATATTAAATGGACCTGATATACGACGTTTAATGGAAGATGAAGCATTCAAAAATGCTCTCAAAGTTTACGAGCTTGTCGCATATGGCAGTGTTAAAGCTGTCATTGAAAATGTTCTTGGTTCCTATCGGGCCTAAAATTGGCGCCAATTTATTGAAAAAATGCTTTCCGTTTTGCAAAGAATTAGCGTTAATATGTCATTTAATATACATTTTCTTTTTTTTTTCATCCGATAAATTTGCCGAACTGATGAACATGGAGAACGATTTCAACAAGTAACTGCAAATCTAGAGCATTAATTTAAGGTAGAAAAAAGCAAAATTATGCAATGCTTTAAATTTTGAGGGCTTAATTTGGATAAAAAATTCTGAAACTTATTTACTTTGTTGCCCTTTCAATTTAATAATTAAAATAAACGACAAGGGCAGACCAGTAATAACTCGTTCTTATTGGTCGATTCGAAAGGTGTGACTCGAATTGTGTTAAGTTAACACTGTTAACATTTAGGTCGCGTTGAATTGGAATACACTTTAGGTGAAGTATTTTAAACTTGGTATCCTGATCGTAAAATGCATACTAACTGAGATATTTCAAAGTTTCAAGTTAAATGACTCACCCTGTATATATATATATATATATATACAGGGTGTTATGTAATTAATGTTATATATTAAAATACTGAATACCTTTTGACATAAGGTGTAATGGAAAAATATTTTATTTTAAAAGATATTTTAATAAAGATAAAGAAAACATATGCATTCGAAGTTTTTTATATTTTTTGTGATACGCCACTGGTTACACACTTGTGTTCTGTGAGTACATAGATACAAACCAACAAAGTAGCTGCGCGTTGCCAGTTGTAAAAAATTGTTACTAAAAAATTTTCTTGCATAAAATAAATAAAAACTCAATAAATACAAAAGTTTTATGCCCTTAAAGCTCTAATACCATTCTGTATTTATTTACTCATCCAGCTATTAACTTAAGCAATGATAAGAAAAATTGGTACCTATTTAAAATCTCCATAAAATTAATTTTTTCATCGGTTTTTTTCTTTCTGATTACTCAGATATAATTAGGACAAGTTCACAGGTTAATCGTTAAACATTCAATTTGTGTAAATAAATCCAAACGCCCAAAAACACTTCCCTTAGTTAAGATATTTACAATTTCAGCACATAACCTACAATTTTTTGACAGAATGTGTTACCAACCATAACAATAAATTAAACCAGATTAACTTAAAGTAAAGTAAATCATTACGAATTATGAATAAAGTTTAAATCTGGTGTGTCTAAATTTAAATATATTTTTTATAAGTATGTTTTTAAATCACAATGTTAAAACGATTTTTAAAAAATCATTAGTTTACAAATTTTTACAAGGTCTAATTAGTGATCTAGCGATTTCAGGTTTTCATTTTTTTTTTCAAGTTTTTTCAGGTTTTTATTCTTTTATAAATATTTTTAAAGTTTGAAAATTTGTGTTTTATTAGTAATAATAATAAGTAATTAGTGCGAAAGATTTTATGCTATGGCGGGTCGGGCGCTCACAAATATTAAATTAACAAATATGGTTTTGCGTTACAGGGAAGCGATGCAAAATGCTCGTCAAGCAAAAATTGTCTAGGTATATTCAAAATTATCACAACGCCAATGAAGGACATCCACCGCCCTCGGAGCAAAGTTTTGTACGTGCTGTGCAAAATTTAAGGGACCGCGGAAGATTTAGCGCATTTGTTGGTGATAGGGGTCGGGCTCAGGGACGTGAATTTGTGGCCCTTGAAGAGCAAATTTTGGACGAAGTGGAAGCAAATCCGAGAACTAGTACAAGACGATTAACTGCCCAACTTGGACAAATGTCCAACTTTGTTATGTGGCGCACGATTCACGAAAATAGTTTGTACCCCTATCACCTACCAAAAAGTTCAAGCTCTTCAGGATGGAGATTATGCACTGCGGTTGGAATTTTGCCAAATTTACATTTGGCAACACTGCATTAAAAAGTAATAGGTAAGGTTAATTCGCGGTTCCTAGTCGATCAGTGGCGTACTTTTTGGTAGGATAAAGGTTATTATAAATTATTTTTAGTCTTTGGAATTTAGAAAAAAAAAGTTTCAGGTGCTTCTTTATGGACCCTAAGGAACTACCCATTTTAATATATAACATTAATGACATAACACCCTGTATATTATATATATATTAAATTATATATATAACGTTTGTGCGCCTTTTTCTTGAATTTATGGTTGTGTGGCTTGACTTCCTTGACTTTTACTTATACATTTTTTATAATTTTAAAATGTATCGTTTAAAGATATTAAGGAAATATACGAAAATCGAGCATTCAACTTCATTTAAAACTACTGAGTCTAAACTTAAAAAAAGGGAATATAGCCACACTCATGATTATAGAAAAACCTAAAAACAATTAACGTTAAACGGAATAGTACGGTTTTTTTATCTTATCTTCGCACGGCAACATAATAAAGTGACTAGAATTTTTTCAAAATACGATTAATTGTTTCCCTAGTTGAAAGGAACGAACCGAAAGTTAGAGAACACGCAAGTAAAAGGCAAAATTTAAATTAAATCTTATTTGCCACTGTTTATAAGAAAATAATAGATTAATTAATGTTATTTTTTTAAATTTCCATTAGGCATTCAATACTTTTTTAGAATCCACTCCACTGTATACTGTAATGGTATTAAAAAACGTATATTTCACTTGGATTCTGACTGAAAATGATTGAAATAAGGAGTTTCCAGTATCTTATATTTAAATACATCTTGAATGGGAAAGGCCTCATTGTTCGACGCCTGAGTTAGTTGATTTCATTTTCTCTTGTACACATAGCAGCATTCAATATTGTTTTCCATTCCGGGAAGGGAGCCATTGTTCTAAACTATTTAACCCAATTTCGAATTTATTTACTCGCTCGCTAAGTTTATATTTGCTTTTCCCCGCGTTTTGTCGAAGCCTACGTAGATACGTATTTTGTTATATTTATAGAAATTTACCTATTGTAAATATCTATATAGGTTTAAAAATAAACCTGACTTTTGTAGATTATTAAAATCACATTACCTGAGGTAGAAATATAAAGTAAAGCCAGCAAGAATATTTTTTTTATTAAAGTGCTCTCTATAGATGATACAATTTAATAGGCTCTCATTTTGAAGAAACCTGAAGTATTCAAGTATGTCAGAAATTGCTTTAAAGTGTGGGACAATAGTTATTTATGTATCAAGGCAGTAAAGTCGGATTTTTTATCACGAATGCTGCAAATAACCCCGTGAGTGATATATAAAAAAATACTTTAATGCCGAGGTGCATTTCAAATTTTATCCGAAATCACATTTAATAATACTAATAATTAATATTGGAGATTAAATCAAATGTCATTTGATGATCAAATCAAATAATAATAATATTAATAATAATAATAATAATAGGCTTTATTTCAGAAGACATATACATGTGTAGAAAACGTCAAGGTAAATTTGAAATAGACAAACATAATACATAAGAAATTACAAAATGGTTCATAATGTACATAAATAAATTTTAACAACTTTAGCTAGATTATAAGAAATTCATTCAAGCTATAGAAACATTTGGACAACAAATATGACTTTAAAAGTGTTTTAAAAATGTGAACTGATTTTGAGTTTTTAATTTCCAAAGGAAGTCTATTAAATATATGTATTCCTAAACTGTTTGGAGACTTTTTACCTAAATTTAGTCGATTAAAAGGTATTCTCAGATCATTTTTATTTCGTGTATTAAAATTATGGACATCACAGTTCATTGAAAATTTACTTTTATTTAAAAATACGTATGTACATAATTCTAAAATTTGAACGCATGGGACTGGCAATATATTAAATTTTTTAAATAAATTTCTACATGAATAATCATTTGAAACCCCAGCTATGCATCTGATAATTCGCTTTTGAGAAATAAATACATGCTCAGCACAGGTAGATGATCCCCAAAAACAAATACCATAGCGGAGCCGACTGTCTACTTGGGCATGATTTAAAGAAAGTAATTGTTCCAAAACCAATACTTGTCTAAGATTTCTAAATAAATAGACTAAAGAACTTAACTTTGAAATCAAAAAGTCACAATGATGCTTCCAATTTAAATACCATTTGAATGTAGGAAGTGTCTACGTATACTGTTTTTTGCGACGGTTATTATATATTTTTTTAATCTAATTAATAAAATTAACTTATTATTTTTAATAAACAACATTTTATGAAAGGGTCCAATCGACCTACGCGACGTTGCTTTTTTTTAATATTATTTAGTTGCTGCTGAGGAGCAGTAGACACATCTTAAAATGTATAATGGGTTGCATATTTGCCGATTTATTTTACTTTACTGCCGATTGTTGACTACTTTACTGCCGATTTCGGATAAAAGTTAATTATACGCATACCACTAAGAATTATTCACTACTAAGTACTTAGTACCCTAGGGTAGCAGTACTTAATACGTCAATGAAACAAATTTTTTAGAAGTATGCATAAAGGATGTTTTTTTTTAATGTTTATTTAAGCTCAAATAACAAATATTTACCTATTTTAAAAAGTGTTTTTGATAGATCTAAAATCTCTATTAAGTTTTCGATTTTGAGTACAATTTAATATAGCTAATTTATCAAATAAAAATATTTTTGTATTAAAGGTGTAGGATTAAAATTTATGTAGTTATTGAAAAATATCAATAATCAATAGGGTAATAAGTTAGTTACTTAATAATTCAGTTTAAAAAAAACATGAACAATTATTTTAGTTTTTTATCAAAGGGGAAGGGTCAAAAATCCCAATTCATTCACAATTTTTCAAAGCAATTTTTTTTAATATCACTTTTTTTGCAATCAGTGAGAAATTTTTCGTAAAAACCGATTTGGTTTCAATACGTCCTCCGAAATATTTTCAAACGAATACAATTCAATAAATTCGCGATTATTAACAATGTATAATGTCACTTACAATTTAGGACCTTAAAATAAAAGGGGTATCTATCTATATTTTTTGATTTTTATAACTCAATCAAAACATTTCCCATTTAGAATAGGCATTAACAAGTTTAACTAACTGTATGGTTCGGAACACAAACGACATTAGGATTCCTCATCCTTATATAGCTTTTGGAATCATTCACTGCGGTGAGACGATAGTAAGTGGTGCCATCTACCGTATTTTGACATGTTCTTTAAGTTATATGTTTAAGACGGTAGATGGCACCACTTACTTTCGCCTCACCGCAGTGAATGATTTCAAAACCTTTATAAGGACGAGAAATCATAATTTCGTTTGTGTTCCGCACCATACAGCAACTCGGTACTGATGTTCCAATAAAGGGAAACAGCTGTTTATCGATGATGGTGAGGAACACGAACGAAATTAAAGAAAAGCGGAGACGAAATAATTACATCAGTAAGTGTTGTAGTAGTACTGATAAATTATATTGTACCAAATATCTTTATAATTTGATTATTTCAGAATTATGTTATTTATTTGTGTGTATGTTTTTTTGAGTTCATTTATGTAGGTTTGTGTTAATTTTTTTGTTTAGGAAATTGACTAAAAAGCAACATTTCTTATCAAAATTCTTTTCATTTAACTTCCGAGAGTTACAAAAAATACTTTTGTTACTGGGTCTACAAAAAGGTTTGTTAAAATACAAAAATATAAGAATTATGGTTAAAATATTAACATAGGATTTTGTTATTAAATCTTCAAAATGTTTGTTATATAATTAAAAACTACTTATTCAATTAGTTAACAGATTACAGTTGGTTGTAAACTTAACATAAAGTTATGTGGACCTGGATTAATATAAAATCTAGTTAACATTTGGTTAAAATTAACAAATATTTGTTTACTGTGTATGGCCCTCAATTGACAACTTAATTAAATATTGCGGGTTTTTTTTTCAATCTTGTTTAGATATATTATAAAACTAGCGTAATTAAAATTGTACAATTTTTAATTATTATTGTTACAGACGTTTTATAAGTGACAGACGTGAGGCAACCACCTAATTAATCCTTAGTAAAAGGAAGTTTAATAAGCTAGAAATGAGGCGACGCAAAATTTTATTTCATTCTAATGGCTGAATGTTAATGAGATGTTCGTCCTTGTTGGAGTTTTATCTCTCTGACGAATGACTTTTCATTTTATGTTATGTTATTTAAATAAGGTGCCCCAGTGTTCGCTAAAGTATAATAAATGAATTATACAAGTTCTTTAGTATATAAACATTTAAAGCATAAACATATAAATTTTGATTTTAACAGATTTGACGTTTGCAATAATAATTTTTAGTATAAAATAATCTAAGACATACGTTTTTCAAGGCATATAAGATTTAAAATTGTTGCAATATTTTCTGATAACATTCACTTGTAATGTATTGTTGTAATATTGCATGAAACGCACCCCTAGCGTCCAAAATTGAAGAGATTTATAAAATTACTTACAGCAAATATCAAAAAATAATTTTAATATTTTCTTTATAAGTGAATAATTAAAAAGGTTCATCGATTTTAAATATAAGGGTGATTCTACAAAAGTTGGGCAACTTTTAACCTCATTTTGTTTATACAGTTTTCGGAGAAAATTAAACAGTATTTTGTTATGAGAACATAGATAATATAATAAATATACTGTTCCAGACCGGGCAAGTCACTTTTTCAAACAGTTTCTGAAATATCAGTGTTTTCTAAATTTGAATGCAAGGGAAGTGACGAGTATACCAGGGTACTAATTAAATACATAATTTATTGGAATATATAAGATTTATTGGAACTTTGAGCATATTTTACATTAAATATGTTAAATTCAAATAATACCACACATCAGTGGCGGCTGGTGGATTTTGGGTATTAGATATGGGATCCACACAAAATTTATATGAGTTAATAATTTCATTAAATGCGTAAGCAGAATTTAAATTGAAGTTTGCAAAAAAAAGTTAACCGAAACATCGAACATGGAACTGACGACACGGTACTGATTAATGGGATACAAATTTGAAATTATAATTCGTAATTAAGTATTTTACTGATATTTTTTATTAGTAGATGCTACTTATCAACAAATCACATATAGCCTTATATAAATTACAATGAAATATATATAGGTAAGAAAATAACTACTCACCACTACTGAAATTTTGACTGGAACTATACGTGCATTCACCACAACTTCACCGCTTGCATTGTTTTCAAGATGACTGTCGTGCAAAGGGCGGGCTCTGTAGGTAATTTTTTACCAACCCTTGAGTTAAAACGAGGACTTGACTTAAACTTCAATATTTCGCAGGAATTTTGAATTTTAAAATTGGACACAGAACTGACGGGTACAAGTGAGTACAAAGATTATCAATTTTAAAAAATTGCCATTATTCGAATCTATGATAAAATATGAAAAATACATTATTTAATGTTTTATAAAAAAACCTGAATCTTTTGTAATATGCTAAAATATTTACAAAAAATATTAAAATACCTACTCTATTAACAATATATATTGTTTTATGTATATTTATTACCAAGTTATAAATTTTTCTATTATATCATTAAAATGAAAAGTATAGGCAGGGTTAAACAACCTCGGAGTTTTTATTTTCTTAAATAGTTGTTACATTATTATCAAATAATTTAGATGATACCCAAGTGAAAAAAGACAAATATTGAAAAATTGGGACACCCAAATATTAAGAGTGTCTTAGATTTTAATAGGGAAAATTTAGTAGTCAATAGAAGTCCCAAAAATAAGAAGAAAAGAACTTGTATGTTTTAAAGATTCGTTTTTGGGAGGAGGTAAATTTATTTAAAAAATATTAATTTTTCAAAAATTTCAAATACAACTTAGCCGAATTTAATAAAAACTTATCATGTTTTTAAAAATGGGCATGGAGTTTAATTTAATGTAATTAAATTTAATTTTGTTAATCCAGAGGGTGAATATATTGAGATGTCCCCCAAGTGAAAATGATTATTTTTTATTTTTAGTTGTTTCACTGTTAGTCTAGAAAGGGGTTTTTGGGAAGCCACCATGTTTAGTAATAACATAACATAAGTGGTCCTGCACTAATGCATGAATTTTAAGACATCATATATTTTGAATATAAGAGCTTCACGGAGGTTAGGATTTCGTATGTTTTTTTTAAACATCCCTTTGTGTATTTGAAATAAGTTATTGTATCTATTAACACCTTAATATTTTTAAAAAATTCAATTGTACATACCTACATAAAATATTTATAAAAAAAATCTACTTACTGAGATATTACACTTCACGTTGGATAGGTTTTAACATAGCAAATTAATGAACTTAAACTTTTGAATTATAAAACAAATAAATTCTAACTGACCTTCAGGAATCACATGCATCTATAATGTCGTAAACAGAGGTTTTTGCTTATTTAAAATGATTAAAGCGCCATCCGTTGCATAAAATTCAAAGCAAAAACAGATTCACGAAGGGTAGAATCAATTTTTGTAACACCTACATAAATGGTTATAAAAATTATTTCTTTCAATTTTTAATAATATTTTATATTTGATTCCATTGCTTTGGACGTGTTTAATTTAGTTAGTGAACTGATATTTTTAGTATGGTTTTACTACCTCAGATATTTGAAAACATATAGGTTAACCCAGAATGAGTAACAGTCACGGAGGATAGGTTTAAGACTTTTAAAACATTGTAAAAAATAATTAATTGCGGTTAAAAATCTGGAACCTGAGCTGTAATATTTAGTTACTTTATTATGAAAGATCAAAACACAATAAAAGTGTAGGTCAAACTCATTTAGTTTTATTCAATATCACGGGGTAACACCATCGAGGGACATTTCGTGAGATTCACCCTTATGCGATTTAGAGAAAAAATGGAAAAGACAAAAAAGTTTTATTTTTAATTGCCTAATCTAAATATAATATCAAAAGCTTGAATTTAATAAAGCATCAATAAACCTATGGTTTAAATAAAATCAATTGACATTGGTTTTTGTCATCTATTGGAGTAATCAAGTGTAAAGTACTAATACTATTGGTCACCTTTGGTAATAGCGTTCTAATAAGGACCTACATTCATGTGAACTTTTTATGTTTTCATATGTAGGTACCTACATAGAATATTCCCTTGAATTATACGAACAGAGTTTCCAGACACCCTGTATATATTATAATTTTTTTTATGTCGACAAAATATAAAATCAATAAAAAAGACTGCTAAAATATATTAATATTTACATATCCACCATTTCATTTCAGTTCTCAAACGTGACGGGAATAAGACCACAATAAAAGTTTGTTATAAAAGATTTACGAACGTTTTAGTAATCTGGAACTTAAAAAGTACAAACGCCGAGAAAGAAATCTGAAAGTACAAAAACTTTTCATCCATAAACTTTTTTATTTATTAGTATGTGTCTCATCTTCGCTTATTATTTTCTTGTTTTAAAAGTTAAGACGAAAGCTTTAAAGTTTGTTTTATGTACTAAAGGTTATACGAATAATGCAAGCACGCACGCACGCGTTTAAAATGTCATAAAAACTATAATGGATTAAACAAGGGAAATGACTGGCGTAGAAAAAAAATAAAAGATGTGTATCGAAGTGTAAAAGAGTTGGTTACGCAGGCCTAATAAACAACATAAAAGTATCCGTAAATCTTACGTAAACCTCAAGTACGTTAAGTTTACGGCCTTGTCAATAAATCCAACCTTTTTACTCCATCTTTAATTCAAACGGTTGCCTTTTTATTTTCTGTCAAAACAATTGCTCTTCTCGTAATCTAATTAAGGGGGGCCAAAGCCAACTCGAATATCATAGCGACTGCGCCACACTATAATTGTGTTACCAAATACACTTTTATTATAAAAAATAAATAACAAAAGGGTGAATATATTGAGATGTCCCCCAAATTTTTGGTTGTTTCACTGTTAGTCTAGAATGGGGTTTTTGGGAAGCCACCAGGTCTAGTAGTAACATAACATAAGTGGTTCTGCAATAATGCAAAAATTTTAACAAATCATACATTTTGAATATTAGAGCTTCACGGAGGTTAGGAGTTCGTATATTTTTTTAAACATCCCTTTGTATATTTGAAATAAGTTATTGTATCTTTTGACACCTTAATATTTTTTAAAAATTCAATTGTACATACCTACATAAAATATTTATAAAAAATATCTACTTACTGAGATATTACCCTTCACGGTGGATAGGTTTTTAAATAGTAAATTAATGAAGTTAAACTTTTGAATTATAAAACAGCAACACTCTCATCTGCATATAAATTCTAACTGACCTTCAGGAATTACATGCATCTATAATGTCGTAAACAGAGGTTTTTGCTTATTTAAAATGATTAAAGCGCCATCCGTTGCATAAAATTTAAAGCAAAAACAGATTCACGGAGGATAGAATCCTACATAAATGGTTATAAAAATTATTTCTTTTAATTTTTAATAATATTTTATATTTGATTCGATTGCTTTGGATGTTTTTAATTTACTTAGTGAACTGATATTTTTAGTATGCTTTTACTACCTCAGATATTTGAAAACATATAGATTAACCTAGAAAAAGTAACAGTCACGGAGGATAGGTTTTACATTGTAAAAAATAATTAATTGCGGTTAAAAATGTGGAACCTGATCTGTAATATCTACTTAATTATGAATGATCAAAACACAATAAAAGTGTAGGTCAAACTCATTTAGTTTTATTAAATATCACGGGGTAACACCATCGGGGGACATTTCGTGAGATTCACCCAAAAATCTTTAAATTTAATATACATATATGTATGTATGGTTATTTTAATTTTAATTTAACAAATTATTTTTATCAATATTATTATAATTACTACTATTATAATTAATATTATTATTATTTTAGCGTTAGAAGCATCGACTGCCTTGGTCTTTAGCTTTACACTAAAAAAAATATTATTCATAATATGAATGAACAACCATCATCAACTGATATTTCATTACGCACATAAATTTTTCATTAAGGTAATGAAATGCTATTCATAAATCAATATTACCTTTCATCAATATTATGAATTCATATTCATCCATATAATGAATAGCACGTCCTTAAATTAATGTAAAATGGTAATAACCGCAATACAATTTTCATCAAAATAATGATTTTTTTCATTGAATCAATAAATTCGTGTATTTTAATTAAATACTACTTTTACTATAATAAATTGGATAGTCTTATAAAAATCTAAAATTTCTGCAATTTCAGCTTCAAGAATGATTTATCTATTTTTCTACCATATTCCAAGAATTTATGATAATGTAATTCCCTAAAAAGCTTTTGATTTCTTATAGAAAATACAAGAAATATGCCAACTTTACCTTAAATTTTAACTATAAAATATTACCAAGGTTATGTTTGTTTTATTTATAAAATAAACATTTTTAATTAAACCTCGCAGTAATTTAAGTTTATCCAGGCATTGAAGAAAATATAAATTACCTTATAAAGTATTTCCTGATTTCTTGCTTCTTTAAAAGGATTTTGCTTAGTATTGGAAATTTGCTTCTATTCTAAAGTTTAAGATACATAATTAAAAAAAATACGAACCATTTTATTTTAATTTAATATAAATATTAAAACTTAAATTTAAAATATTTTAGTTAAAATATTTTCTACAATCGGAGGTTAAAATTAAATAAAGTTTATACTTAAAGAGTTTCAATATTTTTTGTATTTTAGGTATAGTATCTAGGTATATAAAAAATCTTAATGCTTAAGTCCTTGTATATTTATTGCTGCATATTAGACTGGGCCAAAAAATCAACTATTTTTTTTTTTTTGAAAATATGGTTTGGGGTGACAAAAAAAAATGTAAAAGTTTGAGTCCATAATATTAATATTAAGAGGTCTATCGTCGCAATTTTATTTTTTTTCCTCAGCAAGTTTTTGTCTCAGAACTCCCAAACTATTGAGTTTAACAAAATTGACTCAGAAATATTTTTTTAAGAAAATTAAATGCTCTACAAAAAAGTTTAAATGAAATTTTCCGTCAGATGAACCGTTTCCTTAAAATCATTCCTTAAAAATTGGTGTAGTTTTACATTTTGATCTTTTAACTTTGGAATTTTGTAATTCATGTAAAATCAGTACCCAGAAAAAAATTCTTTTGGGAAATCAAATGCTTTACAAAAAAAGCCTCCTAACATTTTTCACTAAATTCACTCATTCAAAAGTTATTCAAAGTTAAAGTTGAAGTCAAAACGAAATTCTTGTTTTTCCTCTGTAGATTTATTTTTTTATAGGTGATAATTTGATTTTTTTCTTTATAAATGTGTATTTTATATACTAATTCAATTTCCAATAAAAAACAACATGATTTTTATTATTTAAACGATTAACTATGATTTCGCGAAAGAATCGAACGATTTTGGGGTATTTTTTTATAACACATCTCAGATTTTTTTTATATTTTAATATTGTGTTTATACATCTAATTCCACCCTAAATCTAAAATTTTTCTTTTATCTGACCTAAACTTTGGCTCCCAGAGACCATTTAATTTTACCTTTCGCAAAAAGCCATAATTTCATTATATTAGCATAATTTTTTTATTAAAATACTGAATGTTTTGAGATGTGGTCCATAAATGACCCTTATTAGTACCTACAATTGTACCAAAAAAAAATTAATTTTTTTACATATAGGTGGCGCTGCAATTTTTTCTTCTTCAAAAATAGACGTTTTTTGAAGACCAAAAACTCTCTTAAGCAACAATGCTCAAAAAAACTAAATAGTATACCAGATAATATACATATTCCTTTATAATTTGATATGTAAAAATTTACTTGCAAATGATGTTGCCGCCCGTAAAGCCAACTTAAAGTTTTGTTTACCGCATTAAAAAAAATTGAATTACACTTACAACTTTATTCTTATTTATTAACTAAGAAATTCCAGGAGATTACTTTTATTGGTAACAATAACACAGCAAAAAAAAAGTTTTATTTTTTTACACCCAGGGGGCGCTGCAGCTTTTTTTCTTTAAAAACTATATAGCATTTCAGATAATATAGTTATGTATTCCTTTATTATAAAGAGTTGCGTATTCCTTTATTTATTTAATAGGTTTATTCTTTATTTTATTTATTATGTTTTTCTTTATTATTATTATTGATATTACTATTTCTTTATTATTTAACATATAACAATTTATCTGCAAGATTTGCATATATTAAATAATAAAAATATATCCTAATAATTATTATTACCTTTACCTTAAATTTTAAACTTGTTCGGCTCTAAGGGGTATATTCGCTAACTTTTTAGTTATAAATAACCCTGGTTTATATCATACCGGCTGGTTCAAATCTCTAGAGCGATTCTCAGAATCAGTCTAGAGATTTTAACCAGGGTTATTTATAACTTAAAAGTTACTTAGGCCGCAAAGGAACTACTTTAAAACTGATAAAACTTCAAAAAAAGTTCATCCGCTTCTGGGCTAATTTCTTCAATTTCTTCCGGCAAATTTTTTAATTTTCTTTTTCTATTTTACTTAACCTTCTATCTGACGATAATCTTGATAATAAGCCGCGTATCTGATTAGGATGCATATACTCGTTTGAAGAAAAATAAAATTTGCCATTTACTTCATAATTTTGTAAAGCTGTTGCTATATATTCAAGCGTATATTTAATTTTAGTTTTTTCACCTTCTTCAAAAAGGTTGCCAACAAAATCTTTTTGTTTTTCATTAAAACGTGATTTTTTAATTTTGCGCCTTCCGAACCCTTTTGCATAAACTCGAAAAAACGTCTTTTTATCTTCTTCATTTGGGCATATATTAACGGTAGATATTGTTGAACTAGTTGCAGTTTTTGTTTTAAAAATTCCATTCTAGCAACATCACCTATAGTTTGTCTAATTTCAGAAATTTATGATTTTGAAATTTAAGGTGGTTTAGAAGATCATCTTCATTTTCAAAAACCCTACTGCAAAGTAATTCGTCGCACCTATATTTAATTGCTTTTAAATTATTTAGATTTTCCTTTTGTCGACTCGATGATGTCCAAGGAACTTTCATGTTTACTCCAGAAGAAAATTCAATTCCTAGAATTTTGATTTACTTAAAGAAAATTCATTAACTTTGCGTACCTTTAAAACCATGAAATTTTCCCTCTCCAATTTCAACTTTTGTAATAACGGCAAAATTTTAAATGTTATTATGGTTACCGTTTGACAGTAACTATCAACTGTTGGGGGTAACTTGATTTCCAGCCTATAGGCTTGACTTTAGTTTAATTTTAAAGTAAGATAATAAAGAATGCTTTGCCTTTCGAAATATACTAAAATATATTTAAACAAATGGTCATATTACTATTACTATAGAGTCACTGAAATACTTGTTACCATTTGTAATTAAAATTTCTTTGGTTTTGTTACCTTTTGTCCGCATACAACAATAAAAGCGAAAAAAGGCGTTTATATAACAATATGCACTAGTGCACTTACTATAGTACGTGCACTAGTGCATATTGTTATACCCGCATGCGGGTACGTGCACTAGTTATAATTTTAATAGTCCCTACAACAGGCATTAATTATTGCAAATAAATTTTTATATGTCAAACAATAAAAGAATATCTATATTATCGGATACATTATAAATAATGTCATTAGTTTTTTAAGCAATGTTGCTTAAGTAACTTTATGGTCTCTATTTTTGAAAAAAAGGCTGCAGCGCCCCCTGTATATAAAAACTTTTTTTGTTGCGTTTTAGTTACCAATAAAAGCCATCACCTGGAGTTCCTTAGTTTATAAATAAGGATAGAGTTGAAAGTGTAATTCAATTTTTTTTAATGCGGTAGACCAAACTTTAAGTTGGCTTTACGGGCGGCAACATCATTTGCAAGTAAATTTTTATATGTCGAATTATAAAGGAATATCTATATTATCTGGTACGCTATTTAGTTTTTTTTGAGCATTGTTGCTTAAGAGAATTTTTTGTCTTCAAAAAACGTCTACTTTCGAAGAAAAAAAAAATTGCAGCGCCACCTGTATGTAAAAAATTAAAACTTTTTTTGACAGAATTGTAGGTACTAATATGGGTCATACATGGGCCAAATTTCAAATCATTCAGTATTTTAATAAAAAATGTATGCCAAAATAATGGAATTTGGCCTTTTTGTGAAAGGCAAAATTAAATGGTTTCTAGGAACTAAAGTTTAAGTCAGATTAAAGAAAAATTTTAGATTTAGTGTTAAATTGGATGTATAAACAAAATATTAAAATTTAAAAAAAATCTGAGATGTGTTGTAAATCGATCGTTCGATTCTTTCGCGAAATCATAGTTAAATAGGTAACAGTGAAAATAATATTTTTTAAAGAAAATAGCTTCTTAAAGCGACTATTTCCCTCGTCTTAATTTCCACCAATCACAAACGCGCAATTTTGAATTACAAATGGTTTCTAGGTGAAAAAACTGTGTGACAGCACCTGTCAGCAGTTTATTCGAGTTTACCCGCGGCAAAACTTGACAGCTGTTGTCACCAAAAATTGCAATTTATATTTTAATTGTTAACTGTTACTCATGAAATAGTCTTGTCAAATACCATTCGGGCATCTAATTTTTCCTGTGAAAAAAAATCGAAAAAACACAATGCTAAGTAATATTTTTTAACAAAATGCATTCGTACAAATGCAAAAATCCTCCTCTTCGACTCGGATTTTTGTTGCCACCAGCACTAATGCTTTTTGTTAAAATATTACTTAGCAACGTGTTTTTTCGATTCTTTTCGGAAAAATTAAATGCCCTTATGATATTACTTACAAAAAAACTCTGTGTTATTTTTTTTTTAATTTTCAGTAATTTTATCAATAACATAAAGATTATCAACGATAAAAGAATTCAAGTTTTTAAATGACCCAAAAACAAAAATCTAGAGCGAAAAGAACAAGAATTTCGTTTTGACTTCAAATTTAACCTTGAATAACTTTTGATGGAGTGAATTTAGCCAAAAATGTTAGAAGACTTTTTTTGTAGACCATTTGATTTTCCATAAGAATATCTATGACTTTTTTTCCGGGTACTGATTTTTACATGAATTACAAAATTCCAAAGTTAAAAGATCAAATTGTAAAACTATAACAATTTTTAAGGCATGATTGTAAGAAAACGGTTCATCTGACGGGAAATTCCAATCAAACCTTTTTTGTAGAACATTCAATTTTCTTCAAAAACTCGCTTAGAAAAAAAATCTAAAATTGCGAAGATAGACCTATTAATATTAATATTATGGACTCAAACTTTCACCATATTTTTTTTTGTCACCCCAAACAATATTTTTGATATAGTTTACAAAAAAAATAGTCGATTTTTTTGGCCCAGTCTAGTGCATATTGTACTGGGAGAGTCAGGATAAATCCTGATTTTTAAACAAAATGAAAATGGAATCCTATTTTTAAACAAAAATGAATAAAATTAAGTAATTCTCAATAGAAATTCTTAAGATGTTAATAATATAATGACTATTTTCCAAATTTAAAATTAAAATTTATTTCTTACACAACATTTTATAATAATGTAGGTACTTAAATAGAATTTATAGAAGACTTTAGAGAATGGAAACTAATCTCCTAATGTTGTATGAAATTTCGATTAGATATATGAAAATCCCATTACGGAAAATAGATTTTCATCTAAACGTAATTGAACCGAATTTTCTTACCAAACTAAATTCGATTTTCGGGTCTGCGAATTTCTACAATGCTGATAGCTTGCCTCTAGTTTATCTTAGCAGGTTACTATATACAAATTTAAATATTTTACCTTTTCCTCGTAAAAAATATCACAAGGAAACTACTATATAATTAAAACATATTAATTCATTACTTCTTATAAAGATTAATAAACACATACATTTCCTAGGAAACATTACTAGTGTACTTGTTATAAAATTAAGTTAAAGAAAAAAATAAGAGATCAAAATAAAAATGGAATTGCTTTTGTTACGCCAAATCATATACATAATCTTCAAACCAAACACGAATAAAACCCATTTGCATAAAATTAGGTAATAAACAAAAAAGAAAATAATAGATTGAGTAATTTGTCCATTTTTAGTAAGAAAGAATTATATTTGGTCGTTGGTGTTCGTTATTTTGACGTTTTTGCCTGAAGATGACGACTGAAACCAGTCGCAAATATTTGTTTTTAAATACTACTAATATTTACCCCGGCTCATTCGCCATTTTTTAAAGTAAGTAGGTACCGTACACGTAGGTACTATGCTCCACACGTCAAAGTCTCACCACGTGACCACGTACGGAACGCAGTCTTTTGAAAATTTGGCATTTAAGGCTTTTCAGGTTATGTATCTGTCAAAGTATAGTCA
Source organism: Brassicogethes aeneus (assembly GCA_921294245.1). Lineage (NCBI taxonomy): Eukaryota > Metazoa > Arthropoda > Insecta > Coleoptera > Nitidulidae > Brassicogethes > Brassicogethes aeneus. The sequence continues at coordinate 942,371 of OV121136.1, forward strand.
ATGAAAGAAGTAATATTTATAGTGTTACCGCTTATGTTTAAGCGTTAAAAGTTAATAAATCTTTATAGTATCACAATAACAATGGTTGGTTTAAGAATTTAGGAATATAAATACTGCATTTAATGAAATTCCAAAGTGTAAGGTGCAATATAAGTGAAATTTTTGTGCATTGGGTCTACATTTCTCCATAAAATAGTTTTAACTAAACAGAATTTATTAAAAAAAAATCCAACTTCTCTATTATGAAATAAGAATATCTGTATCAAGGGTAGGTTAATGTATTAGAACAAAAAATATCATCTAATTTTGTATTTTAAGGTTAGAAAAATCTATTTTGACCAAAATAAATAAGTGGATTATTTGGAAGAGTGTGTTAATATGGTCATAAATAAATATAGGTACACTAAATAATTGTTGAATATGGTTCAAATTAAATTGAAGCTTTAATACTGCTAACGACAAAAATTGTGCATACCTCTCGGCATACCTACTTTAAGTTAGATTATAAGAAAACAAACAATTTTAAGAGAAACTTGCAATGTGAAAATATTTAATAATCCCATGACATGTGATTTATTAAAATATTAAAGTTATAATGATTTTTCGATGTAGATCAAATTCAGTCGAAGCTTTTAAACTATTTGTATTGACAAAACTTTATGTAGGTACACTTTAAGCTGGATAAGAAAAACTATCACATTTTTAAATACCATTTTATACTGTCTTTTAAATAATCCAAAATAAATTTTTCTAACCTTAAAATTACAAAATTAGATGATATTTTGGTTATAATATATTAACCTACCTTTAATACAGATATTCTTATTCCATAATAGAGAAGCTAGATTTTTTTTAATAAATGCTGTTTAGTTAAAATTGTTTTATGGAGAAAACCAGATATTTGGACCAAATACACAAAAATATTACTTATTTGGCACCATACACTTTAGAATTTCATTAAATGCAGTATTTATATTCTTAAATTCTTAAACCATCCATTGGTATTGTAATGTTATAAAGATTTTATAAATTTTTAACGTCTAAACATAATATTATTTCTTTCGTCGACTATACTTTGGCAGATACATAACCTGAAAAGCCTTAAATGCCAAATTTTCAAAAAACTGCGTTCCGTACGTGGTCACGTGGTGGGACTTTGAGGTGTGGAGCATAGTACCTACTTTTTAATACAATCTTTAATTAATAAAGGGAAAGAGCATAAACTTTGAATAAAAAGTCCTATACACCCGGTAGGTACCTATACACTGTTTAAAATATCTGTGGTGTAAAGAGTAATCTTAAAACGGTGTCAAAATCCAACACCAAGTGGTGTTATATAAACACCATGAATTATGGTTGAAAATTTTATATACAGCAAACACTGTCACTTTTCATTTTTAACTGTTAATAATTAAGAGTTAAAAATGAAAAGATAAAAAACAAGGAACATTAAGAATTATTCTTTGTTTGTTAATGTATTTATATGGTTTGAAATATCGCTTTATTGATAATAAAATTATACTGCTATACAACTACATTATACGATATATATCGTATATCTTTTAATTTAATGTTGTTAAAGCTAATGACATCAATGAAATTTCCGTAAAGCCTATAACTTAAGATCATAATTCGGTAAAGTGTTTTAGACACTTGTTATTTAATTGATTCCGTCATTAATTTTAACCGAATTAGGGTAAATTATGCGCTGGCCTTAATTAATGCAAAAACAATATCCCAAGTTTGCTGATAGAAAAGTAAACGTAATTAACGAATTACAGTTACTTGCACAAGAGTAATTAATTATAAGACTTATAATACATACTCTAATATAACTTTTAAGTAAATTAAATTAAAATAAATTAATCAATTTTTAATTGCCATACAGATTTATCTTGATTATAAATAAAACATTTATTTTAGTTCTGATCCAACATGAAAACCGTACTTAAAATGATCACTGTTATATGCTTCATACAGACTAATATTATGCAACACTCAAAATTATCGTTTCAAGGTTTTTATATACTGCTAGTAATAGTACAACCGTCAAATATAACGATTATATTAAACATTTTGTCCCACACCACAAAGTAAGCTATTGTTGCACTAGTTGAACAGTAGTCACATATATTTGATGAAATTTTACACATATTAAATACTTTTTATAGAAAGAAATAATTTAAGTTAGAGAAAGTGAGGTTATAGTATATTAAGTATGATAAATTCGGTCGAATTTTACTTTAGATAGTATCACAGTCATTGGTTTGACAGTTAATATCAAAATCGATTCGCCATGCCGTCCTTAATTTACTTATTTACAATAAGCGGCTGTTAATTTTAAAGAAGAAAAAAGGATTTTTTTTGGTGTTAAACAAAATTTATTGCCAGAAAAGTCTCGTAAGTACTAGAAAAATCATAAAAATATTTATAAACCAGGTGCATACTATACTTTTTCTACGACAAATACTTATTATTATCTTAAAATGATTTAAATCAAAAATTTCTATAGAGCCCCATCTATGAAACAATAGGGGAATCTGTGTGTCACCGTCAAATGTCAAATTTTTACATTTTATAAACACAATTATAAAGGTTATAAATCGAAATGTATTTCTTGAAAATTGACAGTTTTTCACAGTGAAAGTAAAGAAAATGTTTTATGAGCACTTTACAGTGGAGTCCGTGCCCGAATTTAAGTTATAGTTTACTGCCGGCGAAATTAAAAGGTCAGTACAATGTTCATATAAACTTTTCAAATATTGGCGTTGAGAAACTATTTAATACTTTTGTATTTTTGTATTGAGATAATAAAATAATTTTCACATTTAGTATTATTTTACAAGAAAGGCAATTTATTTTAACGATTGTATGACATTTGACAAATGTCAACTAACTGACTTAAAACTAACTTCAGCCCGTGACTAAAAACCTGTTCCTAACTACAGCCCGTGACTAAAGCGCCATAAAGCCACAACTTGTCATTGTGTATTTAAAAGGTCACTTAGTGTCATGGAAACATGTACAATAAAGGGCCTTTTAAAGGTGGGAGTAGAAAAAACAATTTATATAATAATAATTTTTAATACTAATAATATAAACTATTAATTTGTAAATTACAAATAAAAATTGTAATAATTTATTAAAATTTTAATTATTTATATGTTTTAAATTTACTGACTAATTTAATTATAATGTACTATTTTAATTTAATTTTTTATATAAATCAAAATAAAAATTGTTTAAATAAAATATTATATAAGTTTATCACAAATTTAAGTTTTTTAAAGGTCAAATTTTAGTCCCGGCACATTCGCCATTTTTTAAAATCTTTTTTATCAAATATTTTTTATTTTTATCTAATTAATTGAAAAGCTCTAATAAAATTTTAACTTCAATTATAATAAAAAGAAAAACTCAATGGCATCCACTCAATAGCGTTTAACTTTGCAATTCCTGAATTAAATGAAGCATACCTAAATTATGGAGCGACAAATCATAAAGCCCTTTACATTTCTCATTTTTGACGAAATTCTTTTTAATTTATAAGAGAGTTAAAAATAATTTATAAATTGGAATATTGCAAATATAAATTCTTAAATTATATTTAGAATTGTATCTATCTTTATTTCCGTTTGAATAAAATGTATGATGATTCATCATACATTTTATTGATGAACAGCAATAACAATAAATCTAACAAATTTCAAACAACAGTTAATACATTTAAATTATTAACTAAGAAAGTACGAAAGAATGCGTGTTTGTATGTAGTAAACACTTTATTGGTCGTATGTTTTATTTAGTATTATTTGTTTTATATACATATATGCTATATCATTTTAAAAAGTGATAGGGTTTTAGTTGTGGATGATCTGATTTAAAATATTGGTTTAAATAATAGTACATTAGACCAGGCGGAGAAAGTACATATTATAGTGGGGAAACCATTGTGTGCGAGATAAATAATTAACTAGTATTATTATGAAGACTTTCTATATAGACTTATAAGGGTGAATCTCACGAAATGTCCCCCGATAGTGTTACCCCCTGATATTTAATAAAACTAAATGAGTTTGACCTACACTTTTATTGTGTTTTGATCTTTCATAATTAAGTAGATATTACAGCTCAGGTTCCAGATTTTTAACCGCAATTAATTATTTTTTACAATGTTTTAAAAGTCTAAAACCTACCCTCCGTGATTGTTACTCTTTCTAGGTTAACCTATATGTTTTCAAATATCTGAGGTAGTAAAAGTAAATTAAACACATCCAAACCAATCGAATTAAATATAAAATATTATTAAAAATTAAAAGAAATAATTTTTATAACTATTTATGTAGGTGTTACACAAATTGATTATATCCTCCGTGAATCTGTTTTTGCTTTAAATTTTATGCAACGGATGGCGCTTTAATCATTTTAAATAAGCAAAAACCTCTGTTTACGACATTATAGATGCATTTGATTCCTGAAGGTCAGTTAGAATTTAATTGCAGATGAGAGTGTTGCTGTTTTATAATTCAAAAGTTTGAGTTCATTAATTTGCTATTTAAAAACCTATACACCGTGAAGTGTAATATCTCAGTAAGTAGATTTCTTTTATAAATATTTTATGTACAGTGTGGCCCACTTAAGATGGAAACACCCCCGTAACTTTTTTATTTGTAACCCGATTTTATTGAACAAAGGCTCAAAAGATAGAGAATCAAAAACTCTATTAGAGCTGTTAAAGTTGTTTTTATAGTCACCCGACACATGCCTACTATAATTTTTTTTCTGTGTCAAAATTAAAAAAAACATTTAGGGTAATTTTTACGAAAAAAATAAGTACGCCACTGAATTAGGCATGCTTAAAAATGGGTAAATACCAAATTTCATTAAAAACAATCGATTGATAATTGTTTTACAACGGTTTATTTATTGATTTTTTAAATGTTTATAACGACAATAGAAACACATATAAAAGGTTTAGGAAAAAAATTGGTACGCCACCGAGTTTGGCAGGCTTTAAAATGGGTATATACCAAATTTCATCAAAAATAAACAATTAATAACTATTTTGGGCAAGTTTATTTTCTACGTTATAATCATTAATAACACTAGGCAACAAATTTTAACTTAAAAAAAAAGGTCCTGGTTAAAAATAGAATTTTTCGATTGTTTATAACTGAAATAGATCCAAAATGTTTTTAAAAAAATTATACTAAACGGACAATTTCAATTTTGTGCTCTAAATTTATGATTGTAGATAAGAACTTTTAAATACATTGTTAAAAAATACACAAAAAGGACGCTACCATTTTCTGTCAAATCGCCTGTTTTTGGTTTGACGTTTGTTTGAAGTTGTAAGCATAGCTATCTTAGTTTTTGTTTTGTAGCAATAATTAATTATAATTAATTATTAATGATTATAACGTAAAAAAATAAACTTGCCCAAAATAGTTATTAATTGTTTATTTTTGATAAAATTTGGTATATACCCATTTTAAAGCCTGCCAAACTCGGTGGCGTACCTATTTTTTTCCTAAACCTTTTATATGTGTTTCTATTGTCGTTATAAACATTTACAAAATCAATAAATAAACCGTTGTAAAATAATTATCAATCGATTGTTTTTAATGAAATTTGGTATTTACCCATTTTTAAGCATGCCAAATTCAGTGGCGTACAAATTTTTTTCGTAAAAATTACCCTAAATGTTTTTTTTAATTTTGACACAGAAAAAAAATTATAGTAGGCATGTGTCGGGTGACTTTAAAAACAACTTTAACAGCTCTAATAGAGTTTTTTATTCTCTATTTTTTGAGCCTTTGTTCAATAAAATCGGGTTACAAATAAAAAAGTTACGGGGGTGTTTCCATCTTAAGTGGGCCACACTGTATGTACAATTGTATTTTTTTAAAATATTAAGGTGTCAAAAGATACAATAACTCATTTTAAATATACAAAGGAGTGTTTTAAAAACAACATACGAAATCCTAACCTCCGTGAAGCTCTAATATTCAAAATGTATGATTTCTTAAAATTCTTGCATTAGTGCAGAATCACTCATGTTATTTTATTACTAGACCTGGTGGCTTCCCAAAAAACCCATTCTAGACTAACAGTGAAACAACCAAAAATAAAAAATAATCATTCACTTGGGGGACGTCTCAATATATTCATCCATTTGGTTTCTTTTTTATTGGCTTTTATTTTTTGTATTTTATAAAAAAATACATAATATCACAAAATCTAAAGAATTAATTCACACTAAATTTAGTGTTTCCTGTAAAATCACTGTAAAGAAACTTTTAATATTTCTAAAATATATAATATAAATTATTCAATACATTTTTTTACTCTTGTTAATACATACTTATTATTTAATAGTATATTATGTATCAAGTTTTATAAACGCCATTTTAGTTACGAGTTTAATTAAGCACGAGCGAGTGTTTAATAAAAACGAGTGTCTAGAGAAGTTTATAAACGAGTTGCATACTATACTTTATCTACGACGAACAGAAATAAGAATTTAAAGCCAATTTAATTTGTTAAAATTTTGACATCTGTCAACTGTCACCCGAATTTAACCTCACTTTTTCCCAATTTATAATAAAGCTAACTTCAGCCCGTGACGTAAAATGTCGAAAAGCCACAGCCCGTCAATAAAACGCCATAAAGTCACAGCTCGTCAATGTAGGAGTAGATAAATAAAATTTATTTATTAAATATTCCCTAGTTAGAGTTTATTTGTTCGTTATAATATTTTTTACAATAGTAATATTTATCTTCAATCGGTCTAAATATTAAATTATTGTTGTCAACGCTTAAAACTTAATTGATTGTTTATAATCTAGGCACATACCTACAAATAATTGCGACCAATTAAGTAGAGTCAAACTATATAATTTGAACCAATCATAAAATTCGATATGTCAGATTAATCCAACCTCACTCTCTACTTTTAATAACACAGTGCAACAGTGCAAAAGGGAATGGGATGAAACCAAATGCAAATGAAAGGTAATAGCTTCTACAAAAAAACCCTATTAGGTTTTTTTTAGATCACGTCTCAGTTTCTTATTATACGCATTTAAAGTTGGTAGATTTTTGGACACCCTATAATAGGAAAAAAATAAGTAAAACAATTTTAATTTTTTTAAATTATTCTGGCAATATAGTCGAGGAATCCATTCCAAGTAAAGAGCATTTTTACTAGAAAATTGGGCATTGTTATAAAAAAAATATTTTCTTTAATGCTTTAATCAAATCACAATACTTTTATACAAAAACTACATTTTTTTGTGGTAATATATCGATGGTATTTTTGCAAAAGGGCGAATATGCCATTTTCCTGTTTTGATAAAAACAAAAAAAAGTATTTCGGCGTATTCTCCCTTTTGAAAAAATATTATTACTACAAAAAATTGCAGTTTTTGTAGCAAAAACGAGGTTGTTTAAAGCTAAAATTGATTTGTTTACTTAAAAACACATAATATTATGTACTATATATAGTAAATCAGTGACAGTAACATAAAACGTTTTTCTTAATTAATATATTTAATTAAATATTTTTTTTTATTTAAACGACAATATAATATAAAACAAAACTTAGTTCCAAAATATAAAAATGTAAAAAATTGTACCTACAATATTACGGTATACATATAATTGAATATGTTGAAAAGTTTGCAGAACTTGTAATAACAATTTAATTAAATGATCACAAAAGAAAAAGAAGTCAATGAAATTTGGTGTTCCAATGTTGTGGTATAATTCAGGTATTTTTTTATTTTTATACTAAAACATGGTATTTTTGATTATATTAATTATATTTTGCATTTTTATCAATTTTTGGATGAAGAGCTGGAACTTCTGGTACTTAAACTCGTGTTACTGCCGGTTACAGCAGTGACAGTTTTTAAATAAAAATAAAATAGCGAATTTAATAATGTTTAGTTTAAGAAGTAAAAATGCTATTTTTTCTTAAAAAAATAAGTTTTCTATACTAATAAATCCAAAATATTAAAAATTGCTTTCGAATATCTCCTAGGGTATATTTTACAACAAACGGATGACAAAAATGGATTTCTTACCTTCAAAAATAGTAAAAATTAGTAACAATTTTTTGATAGCGTCCTCTTCTGAGGGTCTTTGGTAAAAATTAACATCACAAATGGATTCCTCGATCAAATTGACAAAATTATTTTGAATAATTAACATAGTTTTACTTATGTTTTTCCTATAGGGTGTCAAAAAATTTACCATCTTTAAATGCGTACAAAAAAAAACTGAGACGTGATATAAAAAAACCCTGATAGGGTTTTCTTGTGGAAAGTATTAACTTTCATTTGCTTTTGGTTTTATTCCATTCCCTTTCACAAACCTTAATTTTGTATCACAGTGTAATTGTACGTTTAATTTTTCATACACTTATGCACATGAATAACTATTTAAGTAATTATAAATAGTAAATTAATTTTGTAAAATGTGTTAGCCTGTCTAATAGACAGTGTCTATATATAATTTTTTATATTATCTAAATATTCTAATATACTCATGCATTGTATTCTACGGATAAAAATATTCATGAGACATACAATAATGGGATGGTCTGGAAAATTCGGTCCGCAATGGGGAAATCTTCGGAATCGCCGATCACGTTGATACGCAGCGAAAAACTGTGTGGATCGACGGTTGCTAGGAGCAGCGTAACGACGCGCCGATGACTGAAAGCGTCCACGGCGTCTTCGCGCTTTTATACGCCTCCAATTTTCATAGTAAAGTGCGCGCGCCCAAAAATCTTCCTTCCGGATAGATTCTTTGTTAACCCTGTGTTTCCTTTCAATTCCTGATTTTTCGATTTCTGGTTTATTTGTAAAAAATATTTAAAGAAAAATATAATTTTTTTTGTCATTTTTAATGACGGTCATTTTAACAATAATATTAAATTTAACACTATAAAGGGTAAACCCCAAGAAAAGCATAAACTTTACGTTAAAAATAACAATTAAAATATCGAAATGAAACTGATTAGTTTAATAATTATGGGTGATTATAAGTGAAAATGATTATTTTATATTTTTGGTTGTTTCTCTGTTAGTCTGGCAAGCCACCAGTCTAGTAATAACATAACATAAGTGATTCTGAACTAATGCAAAAATTTTAAGAAATCATACATATTGAATATTAGAGCTTCATAAAAGATAGATTCACGGAGGTTAGGGTTTCGTATGTTTTTTCAAAACATCCCTTTGCATATATACATGTATATTTGAAATAAGTTATTGTATCTTTTGACACCTTAATATTTTTTAAAAATACAATACATAAAATATTTATAAAAAAATCTACTTACTGAGATATTACACTTCACGGTGGATAGGTTTTTAAATAGCAAATTAATGAACTTAAACTTTTGAATTATAAAACAGCAACACTCTCATCTGCATATAAATTCTAACTGACCTTCAGGAATCACATGCATACATAATGTCCTAAACAGAAGTTTTTGCTTATTTAAAATAATTAAAGCGCCAACCGTTGCATAAAATTTAAAGCAAAAACAGATTCACGGAGGATAGAATCAATTTATGTAACACCTACATAAATGGTAATAAAAATTATTTCTTTTAATTTTTAATAATATTTTGTATTTGATTCGATTGCTTTGGATGTTTTTAATTTACTTAGTGAACTGATATTTTTAGTATGCTTTTAGTACCTCAGATATTTGAAAACATATAGGTTAACCTAGAAAGAGTAACAATCACGGAGGATAGGTTTTAGACTTTTAAAACATTGTAAAAAATAGTTAATTGCGGTTAAAAATCTTGGACCTGAGCTGTAATATCTACTTAATTATGAAAGATTAAAACACAATAAAAGTGCACTTTTGTGACCTACATGTAGGTCAAACTCATTTAGTTTTATTAAATATCACGGTGTAACACCATCGGGGGACATTTCCCAAGCAACAATTTAAGTATTTGTTACGTATATGGGACTATTGAAGAAACTTTAAAGTGTTTTGCGACAGTCGCCGGTCTCTTTATATTACTCTTTCATTACTAAGTTACGACTAAAGTGGGGAACAATTATTGAGTTCCAAAAAGGTAACAAATATGTCACTAGCTATAAACCCTGCTACTTGGAACGTAGCTGCTACGTTACTAGAACGTTTCAATATCGTTGCTAGAGCGTTATAATTACTTGTTTTACTTCTATATTAACTGTCTTTTTCAAACTTATATTAGATTATACTATCCCTCCTTTTTTAAATGGAACCACTATGGACTTGGCTTTTCAATGTCGTCGTTTATTGAATATGTACTGGTGGTTTATAACTTCCAGAATAACAATATAATGTTTAATTAGGCAGGTAAATTTATAAACCCTTCAAATTTTACTGTTGAACTTATGAATTTAGTTTTTGTAAAATAAATGCGCTTCATCAATATTTAAGTATAAACAAATTATTTATTTAATAATGTTTATAAACATATATATAAATAAAAAAATCTTAAGATTTATTATTAATTTTTTATTTAATTATTAATACCGTCTATTACCAACAAAATTACTATTTATTAAAAAGTAAACAACCATTTACAAACAATTAAAATAATTCATTATTTACATTACCACGTGGTACTGTACAGTAAAAAATGGCCGATAAGAAGAATTTTCCTTTGAAGTAGTTTTCGCCACCTTAATTTACTTTACGGTAGTTTTGGTTAGTACCATAAACGTTCCAAATACTAAAATAATAACTTTTAAGTTATTAACTTTGTAGTTTTTAATTCATGTTCCAGTTTAGAGATTTTAACTTGCAAAGCGACTACAAAGTAAAAATAACTATAATGTAAACTTTAGGTAGCAACCGAAAGTAACTGCTACAAATTAAATTTACTTGAAAGTTTTTTTTACTTATAACCCCTTTTTTAAAGTTGCAAAGTCTTCTTGGGGGCAACCAAGTTTTACTTAAATGTTTATTACTTTATAGTAACCATTTAAGGAAAGAATTAAGTTTTTGTTACAAAATATTGCTATTTAAAAGTTGGAATTACTTTTTAGTAAAAATTAAAGTAGCTGCAGCTTATAATACAATTTTAAATTAAATAGGTAGGTATATTTAAGTGCAATTTATAAACTTTCGGTTAGCATTAGGTAAAACATTAAAGGTGAATACATGCATGCATTTTTATACCGTACCTTTATTTGTAAGCTATACATAAGCTCGAGGGTAACAAATGGGCTGATGGATTGGCCAAATTTTGGGGATCATAAGGAGACAGGTGAAATAGGCCCTAAATGAAAAGGCAAATGACAGGTGGAGGAGTGATGGCAAGCCAGAGACTTCACTTCTTTAGTTATACAAAAACTACATATGTAGTTTTCTGTTCTTTTTTATGTTTTCATAAAAATAAATATTTAAATTAAAAAATAAGACTTTTATTTTAAAACCCAATATTATTTATTGAAAAGTAAATATCCATTGATTCACCATATCCAATACAGATGACAACCATATTGCATTAAATACTCTATCCATTGGATATCCATACAATCTCCATATTGAATACAGATTACAACCTTATTGCATACAATACTATATCCAATGGATATCCATTGGATATCCACACTATGTCCAGGAGGGTCGGACATTTATATATCCAATGGTTATCCATTGGATATCCCGGATATCCTATGTATATCCTGGATATCCATAAAAGAAATCCATTGGATATCCATTGGATGTAATTGTTCCGTGTGGGTGTTTAGTATACTTAACTAATTTAAAGTTATCACCACTTTGGCAATGGTTTTTGGAACCAAAAATGCTGCTTGGATTGAGATTCAACCAATTATAAATATTGTCAAATTCATTCATGAACGTTATTTTGTAACATTATTTGTCGAGAACGGAACGCAACGTTACTTAAACTGAAATAACGCGTTACCAGTTAACCTGTATGTAGCATTAAAAAATAATGATGTTGTACAACGGAACGATGGAAGGGTATAAGTAATGCCGATTCATCGTTTCTTTGTACAACATTGTATAACAATAAAATAATAACTACGAAATGTAATGTCTAAGTATATATACAGATATGGACAGCTAAATAAAGTGGTTTAAGAGATAAGTAATCCATACCCACTAAATAAGCTACCTAAATATTAAATAAATTTCCAAAATATAAAATACCATTGGGTAATAAGTTAAGTTAATAAGTTAAGGTACTACCCCAGAGAGCCATATCAGGTTAAAACATGGCCAAGAATTGCCCATTACCTTTGGAAAAGTTTTGCCAATAAATGTACTATGTAGGACTGTATATTTCTATGGTATTTGTGCAATCGCGATGGCCAACAATAAATGACCAAATTGTGCCCAATAATATGCCAAAGCAGTTTGCATAAATTAGGTAGGTTACCGTTGGTTTAATTTTGGGAATGTTTGGGCATGGAAAAACGATGACAAATTTTTTATGTTTATTTGGGCAATTAGGCTTTTAAAAAATTGACCAAATATTGGTAAATATTTGGACAAATCCAAAGTATTAACAAATATTATTATTATATTTGAAAGAACCCAGCAAACACAACCGTAAAGGTTCTGTAATGGCCCTTTAAACGCGTGCCTTTAATAAACTAAAGGCCCTATAAAGGCTGACTTTAATGGACCTCTACATATTATGTCGCGTTCACCTTTTATGGGCATGTGACGGCAGTCGATAAAGACACTTACAAGAACCGCTAAAGGTTCCGATATGGCAGGTTAAAGGTACAAATGTGGCAAGCTAAAGGTTCTTATATGGGGTGTTAAAGATTCTATAGTGGTTAGTTAAATATTCTTTAATGGATAAGTAAAGTACCTATTATGTCGGATTAAATGTGGTACCTATATATTTACTAGGTACGGATATTCCATGATAATTGAAATATTTTATCCCGAGCGATTTTTGACGGTAGGGATAAAAATTCCCGATTATCGTGTAATATCCGACCTAATAAATATATACCTACCAAATTTAATCAACCATAATAGATAGGTACTTTACTATATAGATAACAGTCGGGACAAAAATTTCGTTATTATGGAATGTCCCTAAAACTTTCAAAAAATTAAAAAATACAAAGTGTTTAATGTGTTATAAAATACATGTTATTCAAAGATAATTATAACATAACATATTTAATTAAAAAAAAAACTTAACAAATATTATAAAATAAAATCAAATTTCAACAGTTTCCATTTCTATGGAATCGAATGAATTAAATTGAACACAAAAACAAATTAAGTAGATAAATCCACCCACACGGAACAATTACATCCAATGGATATCCAATGGATTTCTTTTATGGATATCCAGGATATACATAGGATATCCGGGATATCCAATGGATAACCATTGGATATATAAATGTCCGACCCTCCTGGACATAGTGTGGATATCCAATGGATACCCAGTGGATATAGTATTGTATGCAATATGGTTGTAATCTGTATTCAATATGGAGATTGTATGGATATCCAATGGATAACCATTGGATATATAAATGTCCGACCCTCCTGGACATAGTGTGGATATCCAATGGATACCCAGTGGATATAGTATTGTATGCAATATGGTTGTCATCTGTATTGGATATGGTGAATCAATGGATATTTACTTTTCAATAAATAACATTGGGTTTTAAAATAAAAGTCTTATTCTTTAATTTAAATATTTATTTTTATGAAAACATAAAATAGAACAGAAAACTACATATAACTAAATTTAGTCCAGTCTTTAGCACAATGGATATATGGCTAAATCACATGCATAAGAGATCTCTATTCTATTGCTAAATCATTGACGACTGCAGTGCACTGTAGGAATGGTCTTATAATGGGATTCTAATTTGCAAGTTTTTCTAAAAAAAAAGCTTCGTTTTCAATAGAGATAATTAAATAGGGTTAAATATTCAAAACATGATGCGCTAAAAGTTGCGCCATGGATTTTGGCTTAATTCTTTGAAGTACCTAATTTTATATTGGAAGATTTAAAATTTTAAAATAGGTCACATGAAATAGGTTATTAAATAGTACGACATTAATGTAAAAATTGTACAGTAAAAATACTTACTTGAAAAAGATACTACCTAGTTGTTTAGTTCATTAATAATTAATTATAAAATACACCTATTAGATAATTAATTAATATACCAAAACCTATATTATTTTTCTACATGCATATGCATAATACCACTAACATGAGGCAATTCATTAGTAAATATGGTGTAAAGCAAAGGAAAACATTTGGCACTGTAATGGTGTGTTACAGTTCCATTAACTTGATACTTATAATTGCCATATGTGGGCCTTTAATGTTAAATTATACATATCATTGCCTAAAAAGGGCCATTGCAAGACCTTACCACGACAGCCTTTGGTCTAAATTGACATTTATTAACGAAAAATTCCTGTAGAGGCCCAGTACAAGAACAGCTTGGGTTAAAAATGCCATCATTTAACCATTAAACGCTGTAATGGGCCATTACATTACCAGACTTATGTGTTTGCTGGGAATATTACTCTTTTCCTCATTTATATTAAAATCCATTAATCTATCTATTAATTTTTTGGAGAGTATTTGAAAATTGGGTAAATAATAAAAAAATAAAACGCTTTTTATAAAACAAACAAAAAAATTTGTATTTATATTTTTTAATTATAATAAAAAAATAAAACAGTATGTTCCAATACTGGAACAGTGGTCAAAAATAAAATTAAAAAAAAACAAATGTATAAATAAAAAATATTTAAAATAATCAAAATTGGAAAAAATATTGTTTTTTATGTTGAATCCCAAGCAGTGATTTAATTGTTTTTTGCAATAAGGCCTTTTTTTGATTTCGGACCCGTTGCTTCGCGTTGTTTAAGGCCACGTCAAAGGACCTCTGGAATTCTAAAGCCCCTGGAGGAGGAAATTTATCATGTTCATGTAAACTCTCTAAAAAATACTTTAAGTAACAAAATTGTCTAGGAAATAATATTAAAATATAAAACATACATGTCAAAATTACCAAAGTACGGAAAATTCATTTCTTCATGTTCAACCCTCTACGAATAAATTTAAAAAAATTATCCCCTTAGGCTCCTATTCAGAGGGCCATAGCTCCGTTAGGGGGCATTTTTTGATACATGTTTACAAAAAAGTGTTATTTTTCTATGAAGAATGCACTGTTTAAGATTGGCCCCCTAATTTCAGGACACCCTGTATATCTATAGATTTCTTTAAGTGCAGATGTATTCTTGGTTGAGTTTTTCTTGTTTGACAGGTTAACACAAATTGTGTTACACAATTTTTTAAATTAAATTACCTATGTTACGTTTCATTACATTACTTTAAATGCCGGCTAAATCCACCTTTATACTTGATCTAATATTATGATACAAATAGAATTACAATCAGGCTATCAAGAATTATGCTTTATTAAACATTAAGAACTTATTGTAAAATAGTTTGTGATTGGTAACGTTATGTTATGAAGAACTTTAAAAATAAAAAAGAAATATATTTTTAAATTCAATAAAAAAATTGCAATTACCTTGCTCACTTCTAGCACAATAGATCTTAAAACCCAATAAATCCTCTTTTTCCTTCGTGACATAGGTATATAGGTAGAAAATTTATTTTTAAATTGTCCTGCTTGTAGTAAAAGCCTAGTACCTACCCATAAACACTATTTACCTAGAAAAAGGCAGTTATTTTTCTTCACTGCAACTTCAAGATGAAAATCTGTAACAATTAACAAAAAATAAGTACATAATATAAAACTACCAATGTAATTTTATATTACTTCAAAATTAATAAGGGAATAAAATCTTCGAGAAGTAAGAAATTGTATAATAATTGAATGTTTTATTAAAAACTTTAAAAAACATAACCTTAATTACTTACTCAAAATTTAAAGCCGTTTAAAACTTAACACGTTTAGTTAGTGCACAGATGATTATATTTTTTTGTAATAACTATCACACAAGCACTTTTTGACGCCTTTTTGTAGAGAAGGTCTTGAAATATTAACGACATATAACTCGCCATTGCGATTCTTTTTCCATGCTGATCAATTATTTGCCAAGTTTCGATCAATCTGAATTACAAACGCTTTGCCAATTTTCGACCAAACATCATTACAAACGACGTTGGCCAATAATAACTCTATCTAGGACTGTATATTTGTGTAGTTTTTGTGCTATCGCATTGGAAAATAATTTGGCATAAAACATGTCAATTTTTGGTCAAACTTTATGAAAATACAATTAATATGTCCAAATAAACCCCAATAAATGTAAAATATCGTAGTTCAAACTTAGTTGGGAAAAAGTTGACTAATTTCTTTCCCAAAGCATGGCTCTCTGGGACCTAGCTATCTCAAAAGGCCCAATTGTACATATAAAAACATATGGATTTATTATGAAGATAAACAAAAATTTAAAAAAAATCATGAATTTTCAAAAAATTTCGAAAAGAGGATTTTGGTAAATATCATTTTTAAGTCACCAAAGGGTCCCGAAACTGCAATCAGTTTTTGGCGGCATTTTTATGTGACTTAAACTTCGTTCAGGCACACCGCCCAGATAGCACAAAGGTATACTATGGACGTCCAATGGACATATGCTCGTGGACGTCTGTATGTACAGAGGATGTCCATTTTTTTTCTATGGACGTCCCATGGACATCCGTTTAGAGTCCAGATGTCACAACTTTGGACATCCATAAGTCGTCCACCGATGGACGTCTATAAGGTGTTTGAACCATTCCTCCAGCATCCAGGACTTGCTTTAACTGTTTTTTGCGACTGTATTTTCATTGCGATGTTGCAGAAAATTTTCTACAACATGACTGAAATGCCTTTTGTCTGGCTCAGTAACAATCCCACTAGGAATATAAATATTCTAAAAGTTGTTAAAAGTTACAACATTCAATGTTGAACATTGCAGGAAATCCTTGTATTCGACTCAGGAACATTACATTTGCAATACTACAAGTGTTTAACATTTCATTGATAGCTTAAGTCCTTTATAGCACGCGCTTGCTTGAACGTCAGTGAGATTGATCATAACTGTTGTTATGCAGCCAACAATACGTTTCAACTTGCATTTCTGTAATAATAATTATGGACGTAAAATGGACACTATATGGACGTCCATTAAAATCGTACAAAGGATGTAAATATATGGACGTACATAGTACATCCATTTTTAGTCCGTGGACCAATGTACTTAAAATGGATCTTAAACGGACGTCCATTGGACGAATGGTGCTATCTGGGCGTAACACATCACATAAAAATGCCGCCAAAAACTGATTGCAGTTTCTTGTTCGGGACCCTTTGTTTACTTAAAAATTATATTTACCAAAGTCCTAGCTGCTCCCCTTTTCGAAATTTTTTGAAAATTCATGATTTTTTTAAATTTTTGTTTATCTTAAAGTCTACCTTTGGCAGCTCTAGCTACTGTAGAGTACACATTTGTACACCGATTTTTATAATATTGGGGTATATTGTAAAGGAGATTTGGAGAATACTTTTTTATACTGTGCACATCATTTAATATATACAGGGTTAGCCAAAAGTCGCTTCTTTTAATAAAGCGAAAGCGTAAATTCATGATTTTGGCATAACACGCAAAAAATATGTTTTTTTAGATATTTTTATGTTTATCAGGCTACAAAACATTTTTTGGAGATAATTTTTTTTTGTGCATTATGCTTTTTACTATATAAAAAAGTGATTTTTGGCTAACCCTGTATAAATCTAATGATGTGCTCAGTATGAAAACAGTATTCTCCAAGTCTCGAGACTCCAATATTGTAAAAATCAGTGCACAAATGTGTACTCTGTCAAAGGCAAGATAAACAAAAATAAAAAAAATAGAATTTTCAAAAAATTTCGAAAAGAGGAGCTCCTATAGCTATAGCTGCTACACTGAGAAAAAAATGGGACAAATAAACTGTGTAGCTAATACTTTTATTTATAGTGAATATATTGTTTATTACCTCTAAATAGTCGAAATAATAACGATAAATTTATATTAATATACTTTAGTAAAACTTTATGTGTTGGGAATAAAAATATATTTAGGATAAATAAACTGTACCCTTGTCCCATATTTAAATATTTTTTTTATTTGGGAGCAATAAACTTTTTTCTCAGTGTAGCAGCTAGGATTTTGGTAAATATCAATTTAAAGTTACCAAAGGGTACCGAACAAGAAACTGCAATCAATAAAAATCGGTGTACAAATGTGTACTCTAGCAAAGGTAGAGTTTGCGATAAACAAATAATTAAAAAAAATGATTATTTAACAAATTTTAAAAAAAGCACAATTTTGGTAAATATCGTTTTTAAATCTCCAAAGAGTTCCGATTAAAAAACTTTAACCGGTTTTTCGTTCAAAATTGAAAACTACTAAAAAGCCTAAATTAAACAACATTTTAAATATTCTCTAAGCGTTATTTTATTTAATTTTATTAAAAATCTATTTTTTATAAAAGTTTAATAAGAATGCCATTTTGTAACCTGCAGGTCATGATAAACGTAGAAATATCTAAAAAAAAAATGGGGATAAATCTTTTTTGCGTGTTATGCCAAAATCATGAATTTACGATTTTGCTTTATTAAAAATAAGCGATTTTTGGCTCACCCTGTATACATCATTTGATATCAAATGATGTGAACAGTATTAAAAAGTATTCTTTAAGTCTCCTCAATAATATATTACACATTTGAACACCGATTTTTATAAAATTAGAGTATATAGGTATACTCTAATTTTATAAAAATCGGTGTACAAATGTGTACTCTAGAGACAGCTGTCAAAGGTACTTTGAAATAAACAAAAATTAAAAAAAAACATGAATTTTCAAAAAAATTCGAAAAGCTCTAGAGGAGCAGCCAGGATTTTGGTAAATATAATTTTTAAGTCACCAAAGGGTCCCGAACAAGAGATTTTGCAGTTAACTGCAATCAGTTTTTGGCGGCATTTTTATGTGACTCAGAGATAGTTGCTGGTCAGCGTATTTTACTAATTAAATTTATAAATATCACAATTAATTAAATATATTCATGAGTGCATGATAAAATTAATTATCTATAGATAATATTATTATTGTATGTAGAGCATAAAGGAATCTATAAATGAAGTTAAATTGTTAAATACACAATGAATATCTACTATTGCCTGAAAAGTTTTGATTATATTCAAGGATGTAGATATGCTTTTATCAACAAGCAATAACAACAAATAATTTAAATAATTTTCCCTGTTGAGTGCTTGCAGTTAACTAAGTACTGTCTGTCCACTCTAAGTTGGCGGAACTAAGGAATTTTGTAATTTAGATATTAAAGAATTGTCGTACTGTGTGCTTTTAAAACAGATTTTATATTATAAATAATACTAGTAGATATTATATACTAGTATTATTTATAATATAAAATCTGTTTTAAAAGCACACAGTACGACAATTCATTAATATCTAAACAACAAAATTCCTTAGTTCAGCCAACTTAGAGTGGACAGACAGTAGTTTGTGACGTGCGCTTCAAATAGATTTGGTGCGTCGGTTTTGAAATTCCCACCCTCGTTTTAGTTTTAGTGGGTTGCGCGCCCTGCCGTTTGACAGTTGCTTTAGAACTCTTGAAATGTCAGGGGTTTATTTATAAGATTTCAAACGTTTAATTAAACTGTTTAACTGATTAATATGTAAGCCTAAAATAATGCTCCATGAAGGACATGCAGTGCAAATTTATTTTATTCATTGAAAGTATCGATTTTTATGTTACTTAATTATTAGTGAAGATGTCTGGAGTTTTTGGTTATAGTCGGGAAGCTGTCAGAGTTAAAGTTAAGGTAAGCGGTAAATAAATAATGCGTAAATTATTGATTTTAATCTAAACTTTCTGTTGTAGAAATGTGAAGGAACACAGCCCCCTGAACTACGAAAGTTCAGTGTGGATCCACAAATTACATCGTTTGAAGTTCTGCAAAGCATTTTAGCCAAAGCATTTGATTTAAAAGGAGAATTTACTGTTTACTATAAAGTTAATGATGTCAGTGGTTTTGAATCTTACATGCCTTTACTTTCAGATTGGGATTTGGATGCAGCATTTTTAAAGTAAGTAATTAATTTTGGTTTTTATTTGACCAGTCTATTACATGTATGTTATTAAATAAAAGTTTTAAAGGTATATAATAATTATATGGTATTTTATTAATTTTTTGGAGAATTTCTTATAATTCCTTACTTGGTTGGTCTTCCATCTAAAAATGTAGTTTTTGAAATAATATTTTTTTTATTTTATTATTTATGTAATATCCACTCTAATTATTCATATAACATTGTTAAACAACAGTAAACTTTTGATATTTTTTTATCTATTGTACTTTGCATAAATTTCAACTTATTTTTTTGTGTCAACATAAATTTATTTATTAAAGGTTGATGACTTCTTATTTAATTAATCAGTGATATTTTTTATTTTAGAACTCACAATCTATCAGTTATCACAAATTCAGAGCCGTGTCTTTGTTTGCGAGTGGATTTAAGGCCTTTTGAAGAATATTCAGATGATTGGCAGATTAAACACAATGCTCCAATTACCACTCAAATTAAAAATATTCAGGAAATTAAAAGTTCTCAACGGTTGCATGGAATTTTTAATCAGGTAAGGAAAATTTAAACAAGTATATAATTTATTAAGTTATTGAAAATTTAAACAAGTATATAATTTATTAAGTTATTGATACCTAAACTAAACGCTAGTTCAATTAATTACATTTACACCAGAATTTAATCATTATACTGGTTACAACCACATAATTAAATATAGATATAAAACTATATAACAAAGTGTATAAGCTCGCTATTAAAGTAAAACTTATAAAGAAGATGATAGGAATTGTTTTAGAGTAATGATTAGGGTTCTGTTGTTATTAGGTATATCATTGATTTAAATATTTTATTATTTTTCCACATAAACAAAATTAATAAATAAAATTAAACTTATAGGAAAAGTTCCATATTACTATTAGTTTAATTTTATTTCAATGTTTTTACATGGATAACTTGAGAAAATAATTTTTTGTAGTTTTGCATTTTTTTACTTAAAATTTGTCAATAAAATTTAGTAAAGGGTCTTTTTAGGGGTGGTGAATCCAGTGCCTTGCTTAGATTTTGTTTAAAAAATCGCTAATATGAATTATTACTCTTAAAAACTCACATATTAGGCCTAGTATTTTGTACTTATATGGCCTTTTTTTGCAGTTTATCAAGATCTACACTTTAAAACAAATCCGATTAAAATCGCACAATAAATAAAGATTTTACAGGGGTGAGTCGCAAACAAATGGGTCACACTGTATATATATATATATATATATATATATATATATATATACAGGGTGTTATGTAATTAATGTTATATATTAAAATACTGAATACCTTTTGACATAAGGAATAAAGGAAAAATATTTTAAAAAGCATTTTTCCAAAGATAAAGAAAAAATATGCATTAGAAGTTTTTTATATTTTTTGTGATACGCCACTGGTTACACACTTGTTTATCTCTGCACACCTGTATTTTGTGAGTACAAAGATACCAACCAACAAAGTAGCTATGCATTGCCAGATGTAAAAATTTGTTACTAAAAATTTTTCTTGCAAAAAACAAATAAAAACTCAATAAATACAAAAGTTTTATGCCCTTAAAGCTCTAATACCCTTCTGTATTTATTTACTGATCCAGCTATTAGCTTAAGCAATGATTAGAAAATTTAGTACCTTTGAAATTTGAAATCCATAACCACAAAATTAATTTTTTCATCAGTTTTTTTCTCTGTTTACTCAGATGAAATTGGGACCAGTTCACAGGTTAAACTTTAAACATTTAATTTGTGTAAATAAATCCAAAAGCACTTCCCTTAGTTAAGATATTTACAATTTGAAAACATAACCTAAAATTTAAAAGAAATGCACTAGATTCTGTCATAAAAGTTGTCAGATTTTGTTTGAATTTACCTTCAGTACAAAAATGAAATAACCAACAATTAATAAAAACGCCAAATTGACAATTTGCATTGTTAATTTTGTCATTTTTGTAATTAAGCTAAATTTAAACAATGTTTGTCAACTTTTTGAGAGATTTTGGAAAAACTGTTGTTACCAACCATAACATAATAAATCCACCAGATTAACCTAAAGTTTCTAGTCGATCAGTGGCGTACTTTTTGGTAGGATAAAGGTTATTATAAATTATTTTTAGACTTTGGAATTTAGAAAAAAAAAGTTTCAGGTGCTTCTTTATGGACCCTAAGGAACAACCCATTTTAATATATAACATTAATTACATAACACCCTGTATATATAATAACTAATTAAATAGCAACGTTTAAAACCACAGGCAACCTAAATTAAAAAAAAAATGTATTTAAAAAAATAAACGTAGAATTTGATAGATATTATAATAGATAGATAAAAAGATATTATAATAATAGATATTATTTTATTTGTTATTTTAATATGCATGGATGGCAAATAGGTACCATTAAATAAAAATTACAAAAGTCAAAACGCTTGGACATTTAAACTTTAGTTTTTATTTTAAATGTTATAATTTTAATGTAAAAAAATGAAAAAGACTTTTTTTTCAAATGTGCTACAATAAAGCATATTCTGTCAATAAATAACATCAATCTTAAAAATGGAGTATTTTTTCAATATGAAATTTTGAGCAAAATGTATAATAATAATAATAAAATGAAACGAGGCGTATACTGCAAAAGCGGCCTAATGGAAAAAATCATTTTGTGGTTTTATCTATAAATATTCCTATTATCGAGTGGTGTATCAATGCACCACAGGTTAATAAAAGAAGAGATTGTACTTAAAGTTATATTCCTTTATTTTGTTATCTATATTTAATTTAATATTTATCTAAACAAGTAGGTATTTTTAATATCTTATTTCCTCCATATCCATTAATATCTTTCTTATAATTTCTTATTTTATTATCTTTCTTCTTATATCTTTCTTCTTGTATAATTTCCTTTTATATTATCTGTATGTTATTTATATATGTTTTATATTGGTTATTTTATTTAATATTTTATGATTATGATTCTTTTTATTTTATATATTTTTTATTATTATTAAGTTATATTATTTTTGTTATAGTTATCATGGATAACTATTTTTTAATATAAAAGTATCAAAGATATTATCGATAGTCTTAAGTTGAGACTCTCAACTAACAATAACACAAAATAAAGGTTATGTAACCAAAGTCACATCCACAATTAAACCAACCCAAGGCGCAATATTTGGCGCCAATAGTAAGTAAAAAAATTACTCTACAACGCCTTTACCAATCTTAATGAAATTTTGTATAAAAATACTTCAACTTATATCTCAGTTTACGTGTTTGAGGGTTTTTCGAGAAAATGTTTTTAAATCCCTTTTATTTAATAATAAAAAAACGTTCGAAAAATAAGTTTTAGGGATTTTTTTAAGTAAATAAAAAATATGCTGCTAAAGACCGTATTTTCGTTAGTATACCCTAAAAATTTTGTACAAATCAAACGAACAGTAACGAAGATACATCGCTTCAAAGTCGGTAAAAATGACCCCTTTTTGTATTTTTGGTACTGTTTGTTTGATTTGCACAAAATTTTCAAGGTATACTAACAAAAATTCGGTCTTTCACACAATATTTTTTATTTACTTAAAAAAAATCCCTATAAAAGTTTTTTTTCAAGCGTTTTTTATCATTAAATATTATTAAATATTAAGGATATTTTCTCGAAAAACCCTTGAACACGTAAACTGAGATAAAAGTTAAAGTATTTTTATCCAAAATTTTATAAAGATTGGTAAAGGCGTTTTAGAGTTGGATTTTTGCGTTAATTTTGACGCGCAGTGTATATAGAAATAAATGCGCCTTGCGACGAGACTCTCGTCCTACATATCAATATATTTTTAGATAGTGTGTTGTTGATTAAAACAGAATAAATAATTATTATCTAATTATTAAATAAATTGTACAGATCAAGATATTTTTAGATACTGTGTGTTATTGAATAAAACAAAGGTTTTTAATATTATTTAGGTATTTATTTATTTTTTTGTGTCTAGATGGGCAAAACACTCAATTTGGTGCAAAAAGCCTTTAACTTTGGAGAAGATGGCGCCACTTCATTTATTCAACCACCACGACCACCTCTATCTGATGCTGAATTTCGGAAATTTCTTGATCCAGTTGGACAAATAGGTACAAAAATATATTGATGCCATAAGGGTTGTTTTTTAGTTTTTTAATTTGTTGGGTTTGGTTTGTTTTTTCATTCAATACGTTGCAAGTAGAGACCAGAAAATATGCAAATGTATACTTGGTTGTTTTTACAGATTTAAGCATTATCGCGGGCGAAATTTTTAAATAATATTCTTAAATATAGCATCTAAGAACTGCCTAGTAACCTGGGTGGACATGAAGCGTTCATTTACAATTTATAAAAACATTTAAAAAAATTGGAGGCACAACCTTACAACATAAAATTTCGAAGGTTATGATTGTAAACATTTACAATAACAAACATTACCTATTATATTATATTTTTTTAAATTTTTAAACCTACCTTGCCCTGCATATTTCAAGCATTTTTTATTTATTTATTTATTGAATGCAAATGCAATAATTTTACTTTGCATATAATCCGGTATTTAATTAAGTGTCAATAAATGTTGCTTTTTGAAATTATGATTATAATAAATTAGGATTGTGATCGTTGTAGATTTATGAAAGACTACTTTAATATTTAAAGTTAGAAATAATTTTTCTTGAATAGTGTGTCTGTTTTTTCCTTTCTACTCTAAATTTAGCGCTGGGACGCTTAGGTCCCTTTTCTTGGATCGCGTCACAAATATTGCAAGTTCAGGGTTTTAAATTATCCAAGTAATCAAAACTTATATTATTAGTCTAATAACTTATCTACTCCTATTGCATAATATTGTGTTTTTTCGTATATATGCATTATATTGCCGCATTGCACTCCTATGATTTAGGAGATGAGTCAAGTTTTAGTTTTTAAGCTGTTTACACTGACTCTGTATCGACTATAATAGACTGCATTATCTATCATATAAAAATATGATAGTTTTACAAACTTTTTTTTCTAACATTAAGTACTCCAGCTTAGTTGAATTAGTTTTTTCTGGGGCGTCTAGGATTTAAAATAATTTCGTAATAAAATGCTCTGCTCAATCACCTCAAAATGTAAGTTTTTTGTTGGTATTTTAATTATTTATTAAATTATTTTTGCCTTAATTTATCTTGAATGTACTAAAGTAATTGGTATACGGCAAATAGATCATATTTATCTTAACAATATGACTAAAATTGTAATGTATTTTATGTAAAAAACAACCATTATTTGACATTTTTTGTCGTTTATTTTAGTTATTAAATTAAAAGGGCAACAAAGTAAACGAGTTTCAGTATTTTTTATCCAAATTAAGCCCTCAAAATTTAATGTATTGCATAATTTTGCTTTTTTTCTACCTTAAATAATTTAAATTATTTATTAAATCGTATCAAATATCAAATTGGGTTATAGTATTATTGTGCTTAATCCTCAACATCGTCGTACATCTTTTGCTGCAAATTCCAGCAAATGTCTCCTAGCAATGAATCCAACTTCTTTCCGCCATACCCATAGACCAATGCTCTAGATTTGCAGTTACTTCGTGAAATCGTTCTCCATGTTCATCAGTTCGGCAAATTTATCAGGATGAAAAAAAAAGAAAATGTATTTTAATTGACGCTAATTCTTTGCAAAACGGAAAGCATTTTTTCAATGAATTGGCGCCAATTTTAGGCCCGATATGAACCAAGAAAATTTTCAATGACAGCTGTATCACTGCCATATGCGACAAGCTCGTCAACTTTGAGAGCATTTTTGAATGCTTGATCTTTCATTAAACGTCCATTTAATATTCCTGAAAAATTAAAGTAGTAGGTATATCTCATAAAATTTTGTAATGAAATATTGCGTTGGTTTTTCTTGGGTGTAAAGGTACCGCAACAAAAACAGAACAAATTTACAACGGCGACATAAATGTTCGTCTCCTTTCTCTTTCTCTGCCACTTCCATTTCCTACTCTTTTTTCATTTTAGGTTCTTAAAATCACTTTCAAGAAAAAATACAATTTTAAGTTTAAATTTTAAATGTCAATAATTAATAGATGCACTTTAGTGTGCTTGAAAAGTAGATAAAGACGCCTTTATACTTCAATTATTAAATTATGATAAGACTTAATAAATAAAATTCGAGATTAAATTTTTGAGTACTTTAGGCATGAATAAAAACATATCAAATAATAGTCGAAGAGTAATGCTTATACCGAAACCCATTTACTTTGTTGCCTTTTCAATTTAATTAGTAATTAAAAAACGATAGAAAAATTTCAAAAAATGATACTTTTTACCAACAAACCATTAAAATTTTAGTTTTGGTATTAAATAAAGCACTTCTCTGCAGAAAAGTGCTTTATTAAATATCCCTTATATAATACTACTATTGTACAGTGCTTACAAATCCAAGTCCGACCGCACTGGAAAGGACGGCTGTTCAATACCCGCGTGAAAAGAATAAGGATAGAATGCCAAACAGAATTTGATTGGTCAGAGCGTCAGGCGTGCGTATTGTAAGCGCCTTCTGTTTGGCGTTCTATCCTTGTTATTTTCACGCGTCCTTCTCAAACCGGTCGGACTTGGATTTGCAAGCACTGTATATGGCTATAATGGAAAAAAAATTCTATTTGACATTTATCTACCGATAACTTTGTATAGAGTCCCTATATATTTTTGACAAAAAACGTCAAAAATAAACTGAACATCCAAAATAGATTTAAGGCAAAATAATTTAATAAATAATCAAAATATTAACGAAAAACTTACATTTTGAGATATTTGGGCAGATCATTTTATTACGCAATTATTTCGAATCCTAGACGTCCTGGAGCAATACGAGTGGCATTTTTTAAATCAGCAGCCCAAAGGTAATGTAGGTGGGCGCAAAGATAATACACCCCATAGATTGGAAACTGCACTAGCGCTAGTGGCAAAAGGCTAAAGTAAATTAACGCCATCTAGGTCTACAATACCCTTAGCAATGCCAAAAATTGAAGTAGATTTCTGTAACATATATTGACGCCATATTTGAATGTTGATGCTTAGTAGGGCGCCTTTATATATTGTATTTACTGCTGTATTTTAAATAAAACAAGTATGAATATAAGATTTATTTATTGTAGTAATAATATAATATAAAATAAAATACATATATCTATATTTACATATTAAATACATAATCAGTATACATGAATATGTTTTTTGTTTGGGAGTGCAAACCTAAAAAATATTAGTCTTAACTCTTCAATAATAAGAGAATATTGTAAAATTTGGTAATTTAGTCCAGGCTACTTATACATATACATACATATATAGGAATTTGTACAAGGCTTTTGAGTGAGGAATTTTGGCCTGGACTAAATTACCATTAAACAAGCAATCCCAAATAATTCATAATTAACAAACAGTATTTTTACGCTAGAGCGATACTCCCGTGCTTAGCCAAAAATACGCAACTCCACATTTTTACTTTATAAATTATAGCGCTTTATTTTTTTTTTCATAAGATACGTTCAATTTAATTAGAAATTTTTAGGAGATATAGTACTTAAAAATGTATGTATAGTTAAAAAGCGTCTTTTTTGCTACGAGAATAATTTAATAATGAGATGAGTCTTTTAGGACGGCAGGATAGTCAATACTTACAAATTGGTTACATTTCTGCACCCAACAACAATATAATTTACAATCATTAACACGTTTTATCACTTTTAAGGCGCAAAAATGTATTTAATTATTCAAAAATTATGATCGACATCAATAATTATGATTGACATTGACATTTGCAAATAGCGTTGGTACGGATGTCTGCAATTTACAAATAGATATAGTTCAGGTATTGTAGCTCTAGAGGGCAGTGGTGGGAGAGTTTCCAATCTATGGGGTGTATTATCTTTGGGTGGGCGTACTCAATGTTAGTAATTCGTAGTAGTACCTATCATAGTGTTATTGTTAAGACCAAACAAAATTAATTGTAACGTAATTGCAAAGGTCATGCCAAAGAGCTCCGTTCGGTGATCTACTTCGGAGGCATCGAACCGAGTTTGCGGAAGGTCGTGTGGAAACACTTGCTGAACGTTTATCCGCACGGCATGACCGGCAGGGAGCGCATGGACTACATCAAGAAGAAAGCGCTCGAGTACGAGGGACTGCGCGAAGCGTGGAAAACCGCCATCGCGCAGGGCCCGGTGCTCGGAGAGCTGGCCTACACCACCGGAATGGTAAGGAAAGACGTCCTCAGAACCGACAGGCATCATCCGTACTACGCGGGCAGCGACGATAACCAACATATTGCTTCCTTATTTAATATTCTTACCACGTAAGTATCCCACAACTAATTTTACCCCTTTAATTGAATATTGCGGCTAAGAAACATTATTTTTGGTAGTATACCATCAGAATCCACTAAACTACAGTGGCGGCTGGTGGATTTTGGGCACACCCAGTTATTAGACATGGGACCCACATCAAATTTATATGTGTTTATAATGACATTATATAGACAAGTTCTGCGCAAGCAGAATTTAAATTAAAGTTTGCGAAAAAGTTAGTTTTTAAGTGTAGGGTCCCTGAATATTAGCCCTAGGTATTCTATTTCTTCTACTTTGCCTAAAGTTGCTCGATTGATTTCGATGTTGATGTTGTATTCTTTTGTTAGTTTTTTACATACACTCACAGGCAAAATAATCGATCCACACAAATTTTCGATGAATTTCAATCGCAAATAACTTTTTTATTTGATGTCGGATTTAAACGAATATTAAAGAATATTGTAGATAAATTAATGGACAATCGCCCATATTTTAAAAAATTACTAAAAAATTGACGTACGTTTATAATATACAACAAAAAGATGTTTTTTACAATAAGTTTAAGACACTCTGTAGAGTGGCAAAACCGTATATTGTTCTAAATTAAGTTTTATTTATCAAGTCACGTCTATTCTTAACAGTTTTGTTTTTGGTTCACCTCGATATATTTATTTTTGTGGAAATTTTTTTAGAAAACATTGCAATTTTCAATATTTTTCTGTATGAAGAATTAAGGTTGCTCTGGTCCATCCATAGGCTATGAAGAATGACAGTGACAGTTTTGTTGAATCATCCCATACTTGGACATGTCATACACGGCTTTCAAAAGCTATCAAATTGTTTTTTGCAAATTAATGTTTAAATTTTGAGGTATCTTCTTACTTTAAAAAATGGATATGTCTCCGACTGATGTTGCCAGAGCCATTAATTTAATCCAGGATGGATGGTCACAGTATTACGTGGCAAGAGTTTTAAACGTCACAAGAAGTAAAGTACAAAGGGCAACATCAGTCGGAGACATTTTTAAAAGTAAGAAGACACCTCAAAATTAACACATTAATTTACAAAAAACAATTTGATAGCTTTTGAAAGCTGTATTTGACATGTCCAAGTATGGAATGATTCGACAAAACTGTCACTGTTATCTTCCATAGGCTATGGATGGACCATAGCAACTTTAGTTCTTCATACAGAAAAAAAATTGGAAATTGCAATGTTTTTTTTAAAAAAATCCATATTTTCCACAAAAATAAATATATCAAGGTGAACCGTGAACTGTTAAAAATAGATCTGACTTGATAATTAAAACTTAATTTAGAACAATATACGGTTTTGCCACTCTACAGAGTGTCTTAAACTTATGGTAAAAAACATCTTTTTGTTTAAACCTGTATATTATAAACGTACGTGTATTTTTTAGTAATTTTTAAAATGTGAGCGATTCTCCATTAATGTATCTACAATATTCTATAATATTTGATAAATCCGAAATCAAATAAAAAAGTTATTTGCCATTGAAATTCATCGAAAATTTGTGTGGATCGATTATTTTGCCTGTGAGTGTATATGAATCAGGTTGCATTTTTAAAATTATGATAACTAAAAATCTGAAAAAACTGTACTATTATAAGGTAGAAGTCTGCTAAGTTTCGTATTTTTTGAACAGTTACTTTGGCCGGATTAAAAAAATGGTTATTTAATGACATGTTATTCAGATGTATTCAATGTATTTTAAGAGACAGTTGTTTATTTTAGTTTCGTTAAGTTCTAAACACTAATTTTATTGGGGCTGGCCTCTTAAGTTGATGCGTATATTATATTTTCTGACATTCTTGCTTAATTGTTGGTTTATTTACACTGTTACGCTGTTTTTACAGTAATAATGATTGATGTTTTTTTGCATATTTGCGTGATAGGTCATACTTAGTAGGTACTTATCAGATTTTGGAGCTGATGGTCCCTTTCACTCGTTTGTTCTTTATTGTTCTTTACATAAGGTGATTAATATTGGCCTGTGGTTAGTCCGCCAGGTATGCTGTCACTTAATTACTTCTGTGTCCGTATGGTCGTTATTCACTTTTTAAAAGATTGCTTTTTAATGCACTAATTTAGTGTTTCTATTAAGACTTTGGAGAGTTCACTGATTTCACCTGCGAAGGCAGTAAGTCTTTGTAATAATTTCTCACAGTATTTTTCTTGAACTACACTGTATATGAGCGATTTTTATTTTCTTTAAGACTTTTATTATTATTAGGTACACTTAAAAGCGTATGAACAACCCTAGTTTTTACACAGGGTGTCCTGAAAATGGATTATTAAATGAGTTTTTATCCTTTGGAACGTATACATATTTTCAGTAACAACTTCTGCTTTGTGGGGTCACAAAATGATGAAGGAAAAACTAGGACAATTCCTTTTTATTTACAAAAATATCGTTATGAATTATATATTTTATTGAGCTGGATTAATTCAAATATCAGAGGTACAGTGGCGGACGACGATCATCCTGTTGACATCAAAATCTTAACTGCCTTTATTATCATTAGTCTTGTCATTTTGACAGCGAAAGCAAAAATGGTCTTTGCTGTTTACAGATTGGACAACCAAATTATGTCGTTCAAATTTTTTTGTCTGCCACTACAAGATTCATAACAGGTTACCTTTGTAGAAATGTTTTTACAGGAGACGATTTACATCTTTACTTGGTGGACAAGCCTTGCATCGCTTTCTTGTTGTTTTAGTTACGCGCCTTGACATATGAGCTGTGACCAAACAATATGTTTGTAAAAAGTTTTAAAAACACGTAACTTTGGCAAATTATCACTACTACATAGTTGCAAGGATACACGGAAACATAATCAATTATAATTTTTTTGTGAATTCCACTTGCTCCAAAAGATAAAATTGTCTAATGGCGTTTCAAAAAGTTTGTTAATATACGCTAAAGAAGTATCGCTAAATACACATTTTAGTCATGATTAACGTGAAAAGTGTAAACATTTTAATTATTAATAATAATAATAATAATTATTTGTTTGACGATTATTATAATCGTCAAATTTAAACATCATTTAGCATTATTAAAAGCGTTTATTAAGAATTCTTTAAAGTCTCCACTCAACGGTAAAATACCATTATATTATGTATGATATATAATATTATGTTGTCATGAATTCGTAGAAATATTTTGTTGTTTAAAATGCAGTTGTCGGCGTTTTTTAGAGAACTCAAATATAAAAATGGTTGATTTTAAGGTTATGTTTGTGCAAAAATTCTTTTTTACTAATTTCTTAAAAATGTCCAAACTTAAATATAAATTATGTTAAGTAAAGTTATCATTAGTTAATTCTGCACCAACAAATGTACTTACCGAATTGGATCCTTTGGCAAAACATGAAAACGCAACGATTTAGTTCTTGAATTTTATTTACAATTAAAAACATAATAATTCACCATGATCCCTTAGATAAAATACACACACTAACCTAACTATACAAGCATTTAAGCGTTGAGTTTCTTAATCAATGATATAAGGAATAATCAATCGAAATCGAGTACTAAAAAAGTTTTTTAATTTTTTCCTTGCAACGTAAAGCACAAATAACGTGCGCGATTTAGATGTGTAATTAAACAGACTTCTGTCTTCATCTCTTTTGTGAAAAAACTAGCTATTTTTTTAAAAATGATGTACAGTTCGTATGCTTTAAATGTATTGTTGGCAATTCTTAAATTCACGTAATGCTTTTGAAGTCCACCAGATGGCGCGCGCGTTGCGAAAATCCGATACTTCTTTAGCGTATATAAATAATCAATTTTTTAAACGAACTTCCTTCAAATAATGTTTTTAAAATGATTTTTGTTTCGTTATCTTTAGATATGCTTTAAATCACCCAAAGGTCAGCTACTGCCAAGGTATGAGTGATTTGGCTTCTCCTCTGTTGGTGACCATGGATGATGAAGCGCATGCTTACATTTGTTTTTGCGCTCTTATGGAACGATTGTGTACGAATTTCATGATAGACGGTATCGCAATGACGCAAAAGTTTACGCATCTAGCCGAGGGACTGATGTACTACGATCCAGAGCTTTATAGTTACCTAAAAATGCATCAGGTAAAACTACTGTTTGATTAAAATATTATTTTCGTTCAAAGTTTATTTATTTTTCAGGCCGACGACTTATTGTTTTGCTACCGATGGTTATTATTAGAAATGAAAAGGGAGTTTGCCTTCGAGGATTCGCTGAGAATGTTGGAAGTGTTGTGGAGCTCGCTTCCCGCAGATCCTCCTGAAAAAGAGCTAAAATTATTCGATACACAATTTCAGCCGCTTCAAAAATCCACTCCGCCAATCAGCCCTTTAGTTAAAACCCCCCGCGAGAATGCCTACACGAAAGTTTGCGCCCTGCGCAGACAAAGTTCCTCCGTGTCGCTCATAAATTACACGGGTAAGAAAGTGAACACGGTTAAAAGGCAAAATCATAGCTTGGACGAGACCATCGGTAGATGCAGAAACAACATTCTCGACGGCAAAAATAAACATCAAAGTTTGGACGACGCCGCATTAATAAACAAATCTCCGCAACACAAATCCCTCAAAGACAATTCCTTCGAGTCTCCTAGCAAATCGCAACTGCGGCCTAGATCGGTTTCACCGCTCGAACAGAAATCGGATTCGGTCCTTCTCAACAACCGCATCAATTCCACTCAACTGGTCGCGAAATCGAAAGCGGCCAGCCTCTCTTCCAGCATGTCGAATCTAATCAAAAACAACAAAAAGGCGGGGCATTTTAAAGACCTGAAAGATCGGATAGCCGCCGCCAAATTGTTCTCCTCGTTGGATCGCCTGGATAACTCCAACCAATCGATAAAAGAGGAGACGGAGAGAAGACCTAAAACCAAGATGGTTAAGAATCTGAACGAATTCTTGAACTTTGCGACCGTCAACAAAAACAAAATTTCCGATAAACTGTCTTCGATGAGCAGCATCGATAGCAGTACGAACGATAAACCGAAAATTTTGCTCACCAAATCGAGTTTCGACGATTCCGAAAGTTCCAGTTTTGATCGTAACTCTTCCATGAGAAATTACTCATCAGCTTCGAATAGTTGCGATGATACGTTCGACGAATGCAGCCCTGACGACTCGCAGGAGTATTTCCCGTTGACCACTTCCGTCACTAGAGAGTTGAAATTGGAAATGGAAAATTTGGACAGGAAAGTTTTCGGGGATAAATTTATCGGAAGGCTTTCGGAATCGCCGTCCAGTGAATGCAACAGCGAGATGCTCAAAACGGAGAAAGATGTTTCCACTAAGCCTGAGCTAAATGTGGAGGATAAACAACGTGATGACATATTTATTTGGGAAAACCCACTGCATCAAACGAGCCCGAATGTTGGGAAAAACATTCCGAACTACATGCCCACCCCTGACGAGCAAGCCGACATCGAGTTCGACGACGACACGCCGACAATCGTGAACGAAACTTCGGCGACCAAGACTGTAACACCAATCAAAATCCTTAACGTAACCCAGCCGACCAAATCGACGATTATAGAAAGTAAAACGAACGAAGAGGAAATCGTTCCGACTGCGAAAATGGACAATATAACTGTGAACGGGGTTGTGAACATGACGAATTCTTGCGAGGAGGTGACGGAGCTGATAAATCGTCAATCCTCGAAGTTGCTTCCGCCTCCGAACGAATTCGGCGGCGGCAATCCTTTCCTGATGTTTTTGTGTATAACTGTGCTGCTGCAGCACAGAGATCACATCATCAGCACGGCCATGGACTATAACGAGATGGCGATGCATTTCGATAAAATGGTGAGGAAACACAATGTTATACGAGTTTTGAATCAGGCCAGGCAGATGTACGCTAGGTACATCAAACAGCATACCATTGCACTGCAAAAAATTGATTTCAAACACGAGGACTGTTAATTTTTTTATTCATTTTCATTCTCTACACTTACTTACTGTGATATTTTGTTTTTATATTTACTTATTAGTATTATGGACTATGTTATTTTTTTGGTTTATTTAATAAATTGTGCCTATGACAAACATATTATTGCAATTATTTTTTACCTAAAAATAAACATAACCACCTAAGCCATTCTCTAAGACATAAAATTTAAGACGTGGGAACTATTTCCCGGGCCCTAAAATCATTCCAGCTCGCGCCTGATCATGTACTGCTGGTTTATTACAATTATTTTAATAATAAAATTTCATAAATACCTACCTTAAAACATACTGCTATCTAATATAACTAGGAGTTATTAACTACTGATTAATTTCATCTGAAATAAATTTATATCCTTGGCATAAAAACAGAAGAGAATTTGCTTTCGGCACGCGCCTAAAGAGCGGCATGCTTTGTCTTTTGTCGGCTTTACACCGCGTTAATACCTACAAATAAGCCGCATTATTATAAAATAAAAAAAACTAGAATATTCGCTACTCTACCGTACTCATAATTGTTTATTGTTTATTTGATTTCTTTTTGGTAGAAATAAACCATTTGGTAAAGTTTAAATGTAATTTTGCGCTAGAATATCGTTTATTTCTTTGTATCAAGTCAATTTGAAAATAAAAACAACCATTTTTTTAATTAAGTATTTTCGAGAGAAAAAAAAATTAAAAAAGTATTTCTCCACCTAGAATTGAACCCTACTGCGTGGGAGGCCGGTAACCCAAACACCCGACCAATCCGTGTCTAACAATTTATAAGCTAATTAAATAATTAACGTAAAGAACGTACTTGGAAATTGTAATTGGAAATTGGATAAAAATAAATGTTTATTGCTTTTAACAATTAAAATGATCTTTTATTCTTTATTACTCTTATTTTACACACTTTTATTGCAGCAGCTTTAACTCCAAAACGAAAAAATATAGACTCGTGCCGTTTTCCCCAAATTATTTGCCATCAAGAAATCATTTTTTCAAATTATATACTTTGTGTCGCTAAAATTACGTTTTCCGCCTCGAAATGCGAACAATTATTTTAAACCTTTGAATAACGTTTGTTATTGTTCTAATTGACGGAATAGAACTATCCGGACATTTAACTAAGAATAGGTCTCTTGTTTGACCAGGGTTCCCTCTCACCTGGAAATCCTTGAAAACCTGGAATAGTCAGGGAATCCGTTTAAGTCCAATAAAATCAGGGAAAAGTCAGGGAATTTTGAAAGTCAGCGCAAAAGTCAGGGAATTTGTTAATATTATGGTGAAAGTCAGGGAAATTTATAAAACGGCTTGTTTTCTGACCCTTTTTCGTTGAAAGTCGCCGTATTGGCAACACTGGTATCGTAAACAATTGTTTTCGTACGGCGCCGATTTTACACAAAAAAATTTTACACATCGCAAAGCAATGCACCTGATAAACAAACGAACAATTAACAATAATTAAAACAATTGTCATAATTAATTTTAAATTGTTAAAGTTTGTTTTGCATTGCTTTGATGAATATGGTATATTTGTATGAATGTATACCAAAGAATGTTTTTTATGTTTGTACCAAAGAATCTATTTTATGTTAAACTGTTTTTATTAAAATTTTATTTTAATTTTTATTATAATATTTAATTTTTAAATAAATATTAACAAAAATAAATGCTATTTTTGACTTAACATAATTCTGATGGGACACTATTTTGGGAGATAATTGTCTTTATGTCTTTCTTTTATTTATCTGGAATTATAGGGACTTTGGTCAGGGAAAACCTGGAAAAGTCAGGGAATTTTAAATGGTTTTAAAAGAGGGAACCCTGTTGACGTAGAGAATTGCCCACTAAAGATCAGCTTATTATGTCAATTTTCTCTTGCAATGTGTAGGAGATTATAACTTATAATTTTAAATAAAAGAAATTAATTTATGTTAAATATAGAGATTGTGAGGGGTCTGGATTTCTTATCACCCTCAAATTAAATGTTCTCTTTCAGAAAATTATCATATTGTGAGGTAAGAGACATTATTAACAGCATTAAAAATAAAAATAGCCGTGATATACATGGTCTAAACATCAAATTAATTAAAACCATTAAAGATTTAATTGTAATCCCTCTTACAAAGCTAATCAACCTATGTCTAAAGGAAGGTACTTTCCCGGGGGTTCTCAAGAGGGCTGTGGTGGTTCCAATACATAAGAAGGGTGACATTGATAAGCCTGAAAACTACAGACCTATCTTCCTGCTGCCAGTAATTTCAAAAATCATAGAGAAAAGCATGGCCAAACAAATATCAACTTTTTTTGAGGAAAATAACCTACTCACTGATTGTCAATTTGGATTTAGAAGGGGAAGAAACACAGTTCTGGGTATAGTAGATTTAATATCAAGCATTCAAAAATCTTTCCAAAACATGGAGTATAATTCTGTCCTATTCTGCGACCTGAGCAAGGCATTTGACTGTGTGGACCACAACATTTTAATTAAAAAGCTCTATTGTTACACTTTTGGTGAAAATAGCATAAATCTGCTTAAATCTTATTTACAGAACAGAAGCCAAGTGGTGAGAGTCAGTGGTGTGTCGTCAGCAGAGAGAGATATCACGGTAGGCGTTCCTCAGGGATCTATTCTAGGACCGCTGCTATTCTTAATATTTATTAATGACTTGCCGAGAAGCGACCCTAGTATAAATTTTACTCTCTTTGCTGATGATACCACACTGTCTCTCAGTGCAAATACACAAACTGATGCAGACGTCAGATTGTCAATAGCTCAGGAAAAGGCAGAAAACTGGTTTAGGGCAAACAAACTCTTATTAAACAAAGAGAAAACCTGCAAAATGATGTTTACCATGCGAAAGGTGGAGCAGGAAGTAGAAAAAAACAAGTTTCTAGGAGTCTATCTGGACCCCACGTTGCTGTGGGATCAACACATAGACTTTATTGCTTCAAAACTTAGTAGGAGTTTGTTTGTCCTAAGAAATCTCATGAACTGTGTTTCCGCTGAAGTTTTAAAAGTGTCGTACTTCTCACTTTTCCAAGCCCACCTTTCATACGCCATTTTGGCATGGGGCCATGCACCTCAAAGTGAAAGGTTGTTTAATATACAGAGAAGGACTATTAGACTGTTGGCAGGTTTAAGCTTTCAGGATGATTGTAAGCAGGCATTTTTGGACATGAACAGTCCCGTCATTGTACATCTACGAGTGTTTAATCCACATACACAAAAATGGTTCTCAATATGTTTCTCATGGAGACGTTCACCAATATGACACAAGGAAACGAAATAACGTAGCACCAATATATTGCCGCCTGAAAAGGTGTCAAGATGGACCTAAATACTGGGGCATTAAATTTTATAATGTACTACCATCAAAAATTAAAGCTTTAAATGAAAAAGACTTTAAAAGGGCTGTTAAACTAATTTTAATTGAAAACGT
This sequence comes from Brassicogethes aeneus, assembly GCA_921294245.1. Classification (NCBI taxonomy): domain Eukaryota; kingdom Metazoa; phylum Arthropoda; class Insecta; order Coleoptera; family Nitidulidae; genus Brassicogethes; species Brassicogethes aeneus. The sequence goes on from OV121136.1 coordinate 980,306, forward strand.
AATATACACCAAAGATGAGTATCTGAACCTCTTTATTTTGTAGTATATTTTATTCTTTATAATCTAGTAATGTATCTGATATATCTGACTGACTTGTGTATATACATATATGTATTTTAACATGAATAAATTTGATTTGATTTGATATAGCCAACCTATAAAATCAAAATTTTGGGTGTGATAAAGTATCTCATTACAGCACCGAAAGCGGTGTTATAATGAAGTCATTATGAACGCAAAATAGATAAAAAAATTAAATAACTCAACATATGATTATAGTCGATTCCAAGCCATAAAATATAATATGCAGGATTAAAAACATATTTGGCCAGTTCTTATTTAAAATATGGTTTTTTATTTTGTATATTGCATTTTATGTTTAGGAATCGCGGGCAACATAAAAATACAAGTTTTCGAAATTTCTTATGTTAACATAATATTAAAATAGTAATTGGGTCATTTTCAAGAAACACCCGCTCTCAGGAAAATGAAGATCAAAATTTTTTTTTGCTTAAATTGACTTTAGGTTGGATTTTTATAAATGTTTAGAGTTTTGTTTACTTACATTTAAGACTGCCTGTACACTTTTTAATTTTTTTTACGTTTTTTTTTCAGAAAAATGTGTTTAGCTAGCTTTATATGTCCCCACTTTGTTACCAATTTGAAATCCAAAATTTAATTCAATAAAAAAAGTTCTTATAAAAATAATTTGAAATAAAATGTACTTAGTTCACAAACTTTTGACTCCAATTTTTTTTTTAAATTGTATGTTTTTTTAAATATTTATGTTAGTTAAGTTACTTTTTAAAAGACACCATTCCGATTCTTTGTTAAAAAAACAATACCATTAATATTTTCTTTTAGTCACTGTATTAGTGAGTTAAACTCTAATTTATAAACAGGTATTACCAAGTGATAGTAAAATCATTTTAAGGATTTTTTTAACAAAAACTAAAAAAAGTAACGAAATAGACATTGGTATCACAACGGACGGGTACACAAAGGACTTAATCAGATAAAGTAAAAAAGAAACTATATAGGGTGGTACGATTTTAGAGTAATGCATAAACAAAATCCCTTGTAGTGGTGCTCACTTGCAGAATAACAACTTGGATTTCAAAATTATAGACGCCCTTTTTCTTTGAATATAAGCTGGTGTCTTTTGGTACTTGTATATTGCATGGAATTTTCCCTTGGATGTAATTTATATCATGAGTTGTAATCACAAATAATTTTAAATTGGTTTATCATAAACTACTTTTAATAAAAGCGACGGTAAATATCCACTTTATTGTCGAAAAATTCTATTGCGTTACCCTAAATTCCATTGCGTTACCATAAGGTAACGTAATGGACTCTGTAACGCAGTGGACAAAGTTTTGTGAAACCATATTTAAAAAATAATAATAAAACATTTTAGTCATTAATTACTCTCAATGAGCTTTAGTGCCCTAAAATAAACATAAACATGAAAAATAGTATTTTTTCTTACCTTATTTTTAAAATTTTTTTGAGTAACTTAGCGGACAAACAATTATAACATTCGCGTTACCCGCACCTGTTTCAACCGATATCTTTTTCCTGATTGAATAAATAAATTCAGCTGGGTAATGTGTACGTCCAAACATCATTTGTTAATCAGTGCCAAAAAAGTTGCCATTTATATGTTTTTTTAAATATTCTATCGGTAACGCGACGGACGTAACGCAAAGTCAAATTTAAAAAAAGTAGATTAAAATTAATTAATTTATATATAAATTGTTTACTTTATTAACTAAGGATGTTATGGATTGCTATAAAGCAACACAAAGTTCTGGTTATTCAATATTAAAAAAAAAACATGTATGTAAGTTTTATAAAACGCTAATGGGACATGCAAAAATGTGTGTTTCACAAGTTTCAAAATTAAAAAAATATTATTCTGAAATAACTAAACAAACATTTTCTGAAAGAGTTTACTAAGGGCTTGTTAGGCTTTCACTTGGTTTTTAAATCAATAAGATCCGATAATTTTTAACAAAGTTATTGGAATTCAAACTTACGGACAGCGGAAGGCGGGTGTTTTTTGAAAATGACCCAATTATAACTAAACATTGACACCAATTATTATTGTTTGTTTTTGAAGCTTCGTGGCCGCGTGCAATTTGTATGTCAGTTTTAAAATTAAAATAATTTTTTAGCCCCAAAGATTCGAAATCTAAAAAATAGGTTCGCTCTTATTTTTGTGTTGCCGGCTTATCGTGATTAATTAAAAGTTGTGATGTAATAGATATAAATAAAACATTAACTATGTTAAAATTATTTACTAAAATAATACAATATTCTTATAGTACGTCAAATAAATTTGAACACAAGTCTTAATACAATAAACTTATAAAAAAATACAAGTTAAATTAATAAAATATTGCTCCTTTAGTGGCCTTACAGATAAAACTCTCTTTGGAAAACCCATATCTAGGTATTAGTGGCAAGGACGGCTTTCACACTTGCCCAATCACTTTCGTCGAAATCTTTGGGATTAATTTGCAAATACTTTTTGACGACTACCTGCAACGCGTACCGCGCTTCCCTCTCGTCATTCAATTGTTTCGTCAGATGCTCCATTTTAAAGTCGAGGCTGCGCAGTTTTAGCAGAACCTGCGACATGTCTGGCGCAGTCTTAAAAGACTCGATTTTTGGTCCATTTGTTATGTTCACTGAAATTGGAGCGATACAGATAAAACAGTCCAAACGTGGTAAAATTTATTTACTAAATGGGTGTAAAATGCTTATAAAAATTTCCAACACGATATCAAAAACACTCATTAAAAATATATATAATCACAGATGTGTTTGGTACCATTAATTAAATTAAATTGACTTCCACAACAATCCAAATTTAGCACAAGGTTTTGATGTTTTTTCTATATACAATTCATTGGATAGATATAATTATTAATTAATTTAACAGTACATTTAAAAATATCTTGATAAAAATTTACACAAAACGTATACTTGTTAATACTGTTACTCTTTAAACCAAAGGATCAAAAATATATTTGTGCAAATTTTTATCAAAAAACTGGATGAAACTAAACTAAGGCACAACCAACTCCCATGATTTGTTAGTAAGCATTCATAGTATAACAATAATGGCGATATAACCAAACTAATATCAACATAAATAAAAAAATATTGGCACAACGATCATATCAATAACATTTTTTAAACGTAAGACCTACAAAAGTAATAGTAATTAATATGAGCTCAATATTCTTGTGTACAATTTCTTATACAAAAGTTCCTACAAACGTGTTGCTTTATTATTTTCCTATGTTTTACATATCGACGACGATATACACGGTGATTCATTAATGTAGCGAAACAATTCAGGATAAGAATCCTTATATGAAAAAAAAACTTCCTATAGGAATTTAAGAGATACTGAGTGTTGCAATTTTTCTTAACATCTGCAACTTCCGATTTTATACAAACTGTTAATAGAAATATATTTAATTCTTAATAATAGCTTTTGATATTTTTTGATTTTATTCATTTCTGCTGTTGCTTTTAAGAAGAAATATAACACGCCACTACCCTCTATTTATTTTAATATTTATTCCAGGGAAAACAACTAAAAATAAAACATTCTTATTTCCTTACTGATTTTCGCATCTTAAAATATGGAATATTTAAAAAAGTTTTATAAAAATAAAACCTATTATTGTTTTTTACCTATTATGAAAATTCAGATACTGATTTTATTCATATTATGCATAAAAAAATGCAATGTTTTTTTTTTAATTTATATTTTCCACATAAATAAATATATCGAGGTGAACCAAAAACAAAACTGTTAAGAATAGACGTGGCTTGATAATTAAAACTTAATTTAGAACAATATACCACTGTACAGAGTGTCTTATGGTAGAAAACATCTTTTTGTTTAAACCTGTATATTATAAACATACGTCTATTTTTTAGTAAATTTTTAAAATGTAAGCGATTCTCCATTAATTTATCTACAATATTCTTCAATATTCGTTTAAATCCGAAACCAAATAAAAAAGTTATTTTTGAAATTCATCGAAAATTTATGTGGATCGATTATTTTGCCTGTGAGTGAACTTTTCATTAGCGTAGAAAGATTTTCCATTAAAAATACACGTAAACTTTTATTTGCTTTTTTCTTTATTTTTATAACGTTTTATGCTACCGTTTTTTAAAGCGTTTTGCTAAGAATTAAATGATACAAAATGCCCCCTGTAAGTTACAGTCTGTAACTCACACAATGTTATAAATTTGTTGTTTTTGCTGTTTTTCATAAACGATAAGACTTACAGGAAAAATGTCAGCCCTTCCACATAAACTCGGTATTTACAAGGATTAATTTTTTGGCATATATAATGAGCTTTTGGAAAATAGTCCTTCACACGGTGGTCAAAACTTATATAGGACGAACAAAAATGCCAACCAAAACTGATAGCATATTTTGATTATAGACCCTTTTGGTAACACTGACATGTATTTATCAAAATCCCAGCTGATCCTATTTTAAAGTTTTGCAAACTTTTTTGTTTTTCTATTTCTTTATATTATTTTGCAATTATTGTACAAAACTACCTAGACAATTTTAATAAAATTAAGCAAAATAATAAACTTTGTATCATTTAAATTACTTTACTCCCCAGTATTAATTTATTGAGTCACCTATTATTTTTTACCACTCAAAACAAAACATAACAAAAAAAAACGAAGATTTATATCTTAAATATTTTTTATAACAAAAAATACTGGAAGTTTGTCTATGAAATAATTACAACTTGCATTTTGTAAAACAATAATTAAGGTGGTTATGAAAAAAATTGCTATACGTTATAACGCAAGTAACATTTTGCTTTAGTGTTTTTTTAATATTAAATATATGTATACTTTATAAAGTTAAAAATAGTATTTTAAAATGAAAATTAAACCGAAATTCAAGTTAAGCCATGAAGAAAATCGAAAGAAGGTATGTGATGGCTGTGGAGACAAAATTGTTTTCGGTAATCGAAAAATTCAGAGTTTAGGGTTTCTGAGAAAATATAAAAATTACTGCACACTTTTTTAAACGAACACTTTAACTTATGTGATTCAAAATTACCTACTTCAATATCGCATAGCCACAATTGCCAAATTTTCAAAATTTAGAAATTGCTAGAGAATTTCGCGGCAGCCAAGAATGTATGTGCTTTATCTGCAAAATGGCAAGATATAAAGGGCATAAAAAATTATTAAGGGAAGAAGACGGACGAACGAACTAAAGTTTTGATATGCTCTTCCTTTCTAGGGGATATCGCTAGATGTAAGAAGCATGTTTGTACAGAGACTGAAAAATTTAAAAATACTTTTTCCATGTTAAAAACAATTCCATGTAAAACCCAAGAAACAGTTTTACTGAAAATTTAAGGCAAGCAGTAATCGATTTTGCTTCAAAGAATCTTTAGTTATTTATTAGTTTTGTATTAGGTACCTTAAAACAATAAAAAGATATTGCAATCTGTATTTTACATTATTTTGTATTTATAATGTAATTTATCCATATTTCAGTCATGTATCTCCCAAATTTTTAAAAACATTTGATAATGGTAGTAGAGTATTTTATCGAAAAGGCATAAACAATTTTAAAATACTAAGAAATATGCAAAACTTTAATAAAGGATCAGCTGGGATTTTGAAAAATACATTTTTGTGTTACCAAAAGAGTCTATAATCAGATTATGCTATCAGTTTTGGTTGGCATTTTTGTTCGTCCTATACTTTAGTTTTGACCACCGTGTTCAGCACTAAATTTATGAAAAAATGGTAATCTTGGATTTTTTTTTTGGATAGGGTTAACTGTAAAAAGTTTCACCAAAAACTTTATCAGAATAACTTTATCGTGAAACTTTTTTTTTTTGATTTTAAAAAATACCAATTTTCCAAATATTTTTACAGATTGCGTTTTGAAAAAAAAAATCATCATAATATGATGCCATATTATGCCATCCAGATCACCAGTGAATATGTTAAGGGAAACTCATTTAATAAAGGTTTATAGGAACTTTTGTTATTTTTAGCAGTAAAATTTGTTTATATAAAAGCTTTTTAAATTTTTTACTTATTATAATTGATGGTAGAAATACTATCGTCATTTAAAAAAAGATATAACAGCTTCCTTGTCAATATTAGTCTAAGTTTTGTCGTGATACTCACTGTAAGCCAAAAAACCAAAAACATTTTAACATTAGCCAAACCATCTGAGTCAATCCATATGAAAACGCCGAAACTCGTTGCCCGAACACCTTGGATTTTGCTCAAATTTAATAGAAATATTCATTGGGGTCCCAAAGGACAAAATCCACCCTTATTTAATTTTTCGCATGTGTCAAAACCGGCCTATTCGAATTAAAACTTTTTAAAAACGTCATTTTTATGCTTTAATAATTTAAGCTGTAATTTTTTTCTATTAAAGATATTTGAAATTTTAAGATGCCATTTTAAAGCTAAAAAATAGTGGTTCTAATAAAAAAATATAAATTCACTTAATCAATATTTCTAAATAATTACACTGTGCTGAAAAAACGTTTATTTTAATAATGTTTCGTGTTTTTTTTAAATGCCTCTCGTGTCGGCTGTTTAATATGAACAGCTAATTTTTTTCATATATTAAGTTTACATGCCAAAGACAAAATAAAACTTACAATTGACCCGTTTGGCATGCGGTTTCCAAAAAAAAAATTGCTTGAAATTTTGCAATTCTAGAAAATCGCATTATTTAGGCCATTATATGAGGATGTTGACCAAAGAGAATTATGAAATGTACAGGATAATTAGCCCCTACCTTAATATTTAAATGCCTGGTAGTTTGGTTTTGTTATTTTCATCTTTGAAGGTTCTAAAGTAGCTTTAAATGGAGAAAAATATTGAAATAATAAAAAGTCGCATTATTTAATCCATTTTATGACTTAAATATAGAAATTTGAAATTAACAGGATATCTAGTTAGAAGTTTAAATGCCTATTTAACTTGTTTTGATATTTTCATCCATTTTGCTTTTACTTGGGCTTTAAAAGGAGCAAACATATTGAAATTTAAAAAACTTCAAGATAGAAACATGAAACTTACAGGATATTTAGTCCTTACTATGATGTTTAAATGCCTGTTTGGCTTATGCATGCCTATGCATATAAATTTTTAAAATTGTATTATATTCTTGCTGCTTTTAAAGCATCTGTACAATCACAAAAAAGCAAAATGAGCTATACAAGCTTTTAAACTTTGTGATAGGGACTAAATTTCCTGTAAGTTTTATATTTCTATCTAGAAGTTAACATTTTTTTTTGTAAAGGAAAAAATTTTTGCGTTTTTTAATTTTTCTTGTGTTAGCCTTTTTTAAAGCCCATGTAAAAGCAAAATGGATGAAAATATCAAAACAAGTCAAACAGGCATTTCATTTTCAAGGTAAGGAATAAATATCCTGTTAATGTCATATTTCTATATTAAAGTCAACATACTTAATGGATGCATCCATTCATGAAATAATGCGACTTTTTATTATTTCAATATTTTTCTCCTTTTAAAGCTACTGTATAGCCTTTAAAGATAAAAATAACAAAACCAAACTACCAGGCATTTTAACATTAAGGTAGGAGCTAATTATCCTGTAAATTTCATAATTCTATTTGGAAGTCAGTATCCTTATATAATAGCCTAAATAATGCGATTTTCTAGAATTTTAAAATTTCAAGCATTTTTTTTTGGAAACCGTATGCCAAACGGGTCAATTGAAGTTTTATTTTGTCTTTGGTATGTAAACTTAATATATATATATATATATGAAAAAAATTTGCTGTTCATATTAAACAGCCGCGACATGGGACGCATTTAAAAAACACGAAAAATTAGTAAAATACACGTTTTTTCAGCACCGTGTAATTATTTGGAAATATTGATTGAGTAAATTTATATTTTTTTTATAAAAACCACTATTTTTTAGCTTTAAAATGACATCTTAAAATTTAAAATATCTTTTTCTACTTCCACCTTTAAAACGCCCTTTATCGTACATGTTTCCATGACACTAAGTGACCTTTTAAATACACATTGACAAGTTGTGGCTTTATGGCGCTTTAGTCACGGGCTGAAGTTAGTTTTAAGTTAGTTGACAGTTGTCAAATGTCATACAATCGTTAAAATAAAGTGCCTTTCTTGTAAAATAATACTAAATGTGAAAATTATTTGATTATCTCAATACAAAAATACAAAAATATTAAATAGTTTCTCAACGCAAATATTTGAAAAGTATATATGAACATTGTACTGACCTTTTAATTTCGCCGGCAGTAAACTATAACTTAAATTCGGGCACGGACTCTACTGTAAAGTCTTCATAAAACATTTCCTTTACTTTCACTGTGAAAAACTGTCAATTTTCAAGATACATTTCGATTTATAACCTTTATAATTGTGTTTATAAAATGTAAAAATGTGACATTTGACAGTTTCCCCTGTTGTTTCATAGATGGCGCTCTATACGAATTTTTGATTTAAATCATTTTAAGATAATAATAAGTATTTGTCGTAGAAAAAGTATAGTATGCACCTCGTTTATAAACTTTTCTATACACTCATTAATTTAAATTAAATTCGTGTATAAAATGGCGTTTATCAAATTTGATACATAATATACTATTAATTAGAGATGTAAAAAAACGGTTTTTTCAGATGTGAAAAAAAAACATAAAAAAAAACTAAAAAAAAAACGGTTTTTTTTGTTTTTTTTTCAAAATGAAATTTTGAGTAAAATGTAGAATATATTACATTTTTCATTATTAAAAATTTTGACGAAGACTAAAAAATCTGATTTCTTATTATTTGGTAGTTTCCACATTAAAAACCAATAGGTAATACAAAAAATTAAAGGATACAAATTTTTTTGCGATTTTTCGGATAGCTGTATATTTGTTAAAAATGGTCGTATTGGAGCCGTAAAAAAAGCAATTTGAAGCTTGTTTATAGTTTTGAGATTTTTAAATGAAAAACGTGCAACGCTCAATTCTAACGAATACAGTAATAAAAAAAAATCGATTTTTTTTTTGGTTCACGGAATTTTTCTGACCACCAATGAATAAATGTTCTACAAGAATTTGCTATTGTTTTAAAAAAAAAATCCATACTCAACATAAATTTGAAAAATCATGAAAAAAGTGCTTTTGGTAGCTTCTTGAAAAATTAAGCGCTGAATCAAAAATATTATATGTAGTTACTTTTTTAGGACCAAATCAAAATAAGCGCGGCCCTTATTGGTCAAATCGGTGGTTGTGGCGAGTGCCTAACGCGAGACTGTATTTACATTTAATAATTGTCATTTAGTGGCTAATTTTAGTCCATGAAAACATAAAAAATTAGGCAAATAGGACTAATCTTGAAAAAAAACCTAAAATGTGAAAAAAAACCATTTTTTAAGTCGCATCTCTACTATTAATAGAAAAAAAATTACAGCTTAAATTATTGACGTTTTTAAAGAGTTTTAATTCGATTAGGCCGGATTTGACACATGCGAAAAATTAAATAAGGGTGTATTTTGTCCTTTGAGACCCTAATGAATATTTCTGTAAAATTTGAGCAAAATCCAAGATGGTCGAGCATCGAGTTTCTGCGTTTTCATATATGGATTGACTCTGATACAAAAAGCACGAAACACAAACGACACGCCATTCATTCGTAGTGCTGCGTTCTGCGCAGCTGCCGGACGACGAACGAGCCGCAGCACCAAGTGGAGGCGCGCGGCCCGTGCGGCCGATAGAGTCGCGCGTTTAGCGGCTGCTGCTGCTGCGCAGTAGCAGCGCCGAAGGTCGTCGCAGAGGACGCGCGGCTCAAGTCCAAGCTGGAACGGTGACTGCGTGCCAGTTTGTCATGCATTTGTACGTTACCGCCGGTTAACAGATCCACTGCGAGTCATCGAACCACCACCACCACCAAAGACAGACATAGATAGAGGATAGATGAAACAAAGTACACAGTTTAGGAGGCTAGATACACAGTTATGCTAAATATACATATGCACACAAATAGAATTTCATTATCACTTGTTTATTTAATAATGCCACTGTGCTAGTTCAAAAATCTAACAAGCGGGGCACCAAGGGACCAAATTACGCTGAATCTAATGGTGTTAATCGTTTTTTTAGGTTAGCTCTTGTTTTCGAGATATTTTAGATATAAATTTAGACCCTACAACCACAAAAAAAACATTTCCCCATTTTTAGATCATTTATTGAATTAAAATTTATGAAAACAGATATATATATATATATATATATATATATATATATACAGGGTATTTCACATACGCGGTCCGTTAGAAGTTAGAACGAAAAAAGATATCGATTTGAAATTTTAAAAGCGTTTATAATCCATTTAACTATATTTTTCTAAAATATTTTTTAACAAAATGCTACATCCGGTTTATCCGGAAGTGACATCAACTTTGTTATTTTAAATAAAACACCCCATATATTTTTACATTTTTTAATTATACATAAAATTCTGATTAAAATTACTAAGCCATGTCCTATACCTACTTATGTATTATTGTACTATAATAGTGAATAGTTTTAGGGTTATTAATTTTTTTTTTGTTAAAATTTGACAATTGCGCGTCAATCAAAGAAGTCTATAAATTTTTTTTATTAGGTTTGCAAATATGAGGTTGGAATTTTTGGAATCTTAAAACATTGTTTAAAAGAAAATTCTTTTACATTTTTTAACAAATCACTTGAGAAAACCCAGGGCAAATTAGGGTAACTTGAAAGGTTAATAACTTTTTTATTTCAAATGTAACAACCAGTGTGTTTTTACCTAATCAAATAGTAAATTAAAAAACCTTTCGTTTAATTTTACTATTCCCTATACCTAAAGTTAATAATTTAAGAAATATTTAACAATTTCTAAAATTTTAAATAATATTTTGTATCAAGAAACCTGTGACGGGTGAGTTGACGGTATCTATGGTTACCACGTAATCTGTCATTGTTTAAAATTTAAAGTGAGATCCATTGCCGCTGATCGTTGTTTATATAAACAGTGTGTATAAACAATGTTTCTTTTTGCAATATAATTCTTGGATGTAGAAGTTATCATTGATAAAAAACATAAGAAAGACTACTTGGCAATCAGGGCCATATTCCAAACATTTTAGTACGTTTAATACTGTATTTATAAAAAATTATGAAAACCTTTGAAAAAAAAATTATAAAAAACACTACAACATCGACCAAATTAATTTTTTTAACAGTTTCTTTTCAATATGTATCTGTCTATACATTTAATTCATCGATTTTTATCAATTTATAATTAGTAAATGATTTTTAAAATGAACAAAATAATGTTTTTTTGTGATGCTTGGATCTACAATTTAAATCTAAAATATCTCGAAAACAAGAGCTAACCTAAAAAAGCGACTTGTACTATTGGATTAAGCGTATTCGAATTAGGTAATCCCCATGGGTGCCCTGCTTGTTAGAAAAAAAAGTTTCCGATTCGAGCACAATGTGTTTAATTTGACAATGCACACTGTAAATTATGGTGGCTAATAACCTGATTTAAGAATTCGCAGATTATATTTAACACATGATTGTCTTTGCGCCCCTTGCGTAGTTCAAAATATCCTTATTACGTTTATTTAGCATGACTTCCTGCCAAAGTATCGCAAGCAACATAACTCAAATTTCGGGAATTAAAAACATTTTTTGTCTGTTTTAAACCATATGTACGCTAAAGAAGTATCGGGTTTTCGCAACGCGCGCGCCATCTGGTGGACTTCAAAAGCATCGCGTAAAAACGACACCAAAATACAGGAGTTGAAAAACGACATGCTAAAAAGAGAAGAAGACCTACAGAACATAGAAACCACCCTACCAAGACTCGGCGCTACCTACCTAAGAGTAATTTTGGGTAATGTAGATGTCTCATTTCTAAACAAAGAGGCCAAACTTCGTTACAAAGATGATTTTGAGGAGTTCAAGTTGATATCCCACATAGCTTGCTTTATAGTTATACTAATAAACCTACAGGTGTACTTTAGACCTTTAGAGCTACTATATTTTTTCTTTTTGGTTTGGTATTACTGTACACTGACAGTTCGTGAGACCATTCTGAAGGTAAACGGCTCCAAAATCAGAGGATGGTGGAGGGTCCACCACCTCTTCTCCATAGCTTTATCAGCCATACTACTTACATGGCCCAGCGATCAAATATGGTTAACGTTTAGATACCAGTTTTACTGCTACAATATCTATGTGTGCTTGGTTCAATACCTATTATTCCAATACCAAAAAGGTCAATTATATAGACTTAAAGCCTTAGGAAAAAGAGATAATACCATGGATATAACAATCGAAGGGTTCCACAAATGGATGTGGAGGGGTCTATCCTTCTTGCTACCATTCCTCTTCATAGCCTACTTCATCCAACTAGCCAACGCTTTCAGATTGATCAATCTATGTAGATACTACGACTTCACCTGGCATGTTCCCGCCATAATAGTATTGTTCATAGTGCTATTCATCGGTAACACAGCCACCACAATAATGGTGGTTCCTGACAAGTTGAAAAAGAAAATGGTGAACCAGTACAGATTGAAGCTGAATGTTGGTGGCATCGCCAAAATTTCCAGCTTCACCAACCTCACCAGAATGGCGCAAGATAATTCCAATGGAAAATAATTTGTGATATTAAAAAAAAAAAAAAATTGAATAAATTTAAGAATTGTCAACAATACATTTAAAGCATACGAACTGTACAACATTTTTAAATAAATAGGTAGTTCTTTCACAAAAGAGAGGAAGGCAGAAGTCTTACTCGACAAATTTTGTTCAATTGCACAGTTAAATCGCGAACGTTATTTGTGTTTTAAGTTGTAAGGAAAAAAAACAAAAACTGCTTTAGTACTTGATTTCGATTAATTATTCTTTATATCATTGATTAAGAAACTCAACGCTTAAATGCTTATATAGTTACGTAGGTGTGTGTTTTTAGCTAAGGGATCATGGTGAATTATTTTGTTTTTAATTGTAAATAGAATTCAAGAACAAAATCGTTGCATTTTCATGTTTTGCCAAAGGATCCAATTCGGTAAGTACATTTTTTGGTGCAGAATTAACTAATGATAACTTGTATTTTGAGAGGAAATCCTGGGATGAGTTTTTATCGGTTTTCCAATAAACAGTGTTAATCCGAATGAAGAAATAAATTTCATAGGGTCCCTGTAAATATAAATTGTATCTATTAGATACAATAAATACACATTTTAGTAACGATTAACGTAAAAAATGTAAAAATTTCAAATCAGTAAAAATCGTCAAACAAATAAGTCGTCTAAATTTAAACAGCATTTAGCATTATTAAAAGCATTGATTAAGAAAGTCTTCACTCAACGCAAAAATACCATTATATTATGTATTATATATAATATTATGTTGCCATGAATTCGTAGGTATATTTTGTTGTTTAAAATGCAGTTGTCGGCGTTTTTCAGAAAACTGAAATATAAAAATGGTTGAGTTTATGGTTATGTTTTTACAAAAATTATATTTTACTAATTTCTTAAAAATGTCCAAACTTAAATATAAATTATATTAGGTAAAGTTATCATTAGTTAATTCTGCACCAACAAATGTACTTACCGAATTGGATCCTTTGGCAAAACATGAAAATGCAACGATTTAGTTCTTGAATTTTATTTACAATCAAAAACACAATAATTCACCATGATCCCTTAGATAAAATACACACACTAATGTAACTATATAAGCATTTAAACGTAGAGTTTCTTAATCAATGATATAAAGAATAATCAATCGAAATCGAGTACTAAACCAGTTTTTTAGTTTTTTCCTTGCAACGTAAAACACAAATAACGTGCGCGATTTAGCTGTGTAATCGAACAAAATTTGTCGAGTAAGACTTCTGCCTTTCTCTCTTTTGTGAAAAATCTTCCTATTTATTTAAAAATGATGTACAGTTCATATGCTTTAAGTGTATTGTTGACAATTCCTAAATTCACACAATGCTATCGAAGTCCACCAGATGGCGCGCGCGTTGCGAAAACCCGATACTTTTTTAGCGTATATAAATAAATAATATTAACATTAAAAAGCGTCGTCCATAGTGTGTATATATGTAATAATTATAATTATAATAGTCTAAGGACCAGACTCAAAAATGTGTATTTAGCTTCATACTTGGTAAATATGCATATTTAGCATAACCAAGGGTTATTTTGTTGGGGAGTAGGAAGTACTAAATATTACCAACCAATAGAATTTTAGGAAATCATTTTGAGAGGCTCACCTGAGTTAACAGTGTGCCTGGGCTTGGCCAGCGCGTAATACGTCTCGATTAAATCGAATATCAGTCCGTCTTCTTGCGTATCGGCCGGTTTGCTGTTGTACCTGATGTAGGGGGGTTCGTTGTGCGAGCCCAAGGCGAGTGTGGGTCTCAGGGGTGGCGCCGGTCTCAAGGAGGTGGCCGCCCAACCTTTCTGGTTCGGGCCGATTCCGTGAGGGGGCGGTGCAGGCGATACGTTGATGTTGTTGTTATTGTTTATGATGTTGCTAATGCTTCCGGTGCGGTTGTTTGTCGGGGATGTTGTCCCCTGAGCTGCGTGTTGTGGAGACATCTAAAAAAGATCAAAGTTGTACGTTAAGTACTAATAATGCGATCTTTTTTACTCTAAAGTGTGTTGAGATTTTAGCTTCCTCCTTACAAATACTGCATATGTTGTGCGGTGCCCGGACAACATTCGTGATATTCATACGACGTGATTTTCACAAATTTTATTCTTACTGATATCATACGGATGTCACTGCGTGAGAAATGAAAATCATGTCGTGATTTTTTATGTCATCGCTGTTTGCGATTGACCGATGGCACAAAAAATCATGTCGTGATTTTTTATGCCAACGGTGTTTGGATAATCATTTTTGCGCCACGTTCGTACACTTAGAGAAAAATTATGTTGAATCAACAGTTTTTGCGGTTAAATAAATTAAATATTTTCTTGGATTTAAACTAACTATATATACCTAGTTCATTTAAATCCAAGAAAATATTGAATGTTAAACTGTTGATCCAAACACCGATGTCCTAAAAGTCAACGATATCCTTTGGAGGACTGATAGACCAACTCATGACTAAGCAGAAAATCAAAATATGACCTTAGTACAAAATCGTTAGTTTTTGAGATATAGTAATTTTTATGAATTTTGTAAAACTTGACACCTTAGATCAGTTTTTCGAGTGCCACAGCTACAAAATCTACTATTCATTTAATTTTGAATTGTAATTAATAGCAGTCCTATTTAGGGTTACGCAAAATAAAATATAATCTAAGAATATAGAATGTTCTGGTTGTGGCACTCGAAAAACTGATTTTATGTGTCACAAAATTCATAAAAATGCCAATATCTTAAAAAGGTCATGTTTTGATATTCTGATTAGTCATGAGCTGACCTATTAGTCCTTCAAAGGATATCGTTGACTTTTGGGACACCCTGTATATAGCATTTCTCCTGCAAGTACACTTTATTTGGATTAAGATGGTATGTAATATATTTGAAAATTAGTAATTCAATTTTAAATATTTTGTCAGTTTTTTTGGCAAATATTCTGTCGATTTCTAGATATAACTAACAGTAATACAGGGAGAGTCATTTAACTTGAAACTTAGAAATATCTCAGTTAGTATGCATTTTATGAAGAATTGTTTAAAATAAAAATTAAATGATTCGAGGGGGGAAATCAATCAGTACTAAAATTGGTCCTCATACTCTCCTCCTTATAGGGGGAACAGAGGGTAACTTTAAAATTTCTAATGGAACACCCTATTTTTTATTGCAGAAGTCGGATCATTCGACTAAAAATAGGTACATTTTGTCTAAAACATATTTTCATATTTGTAATAGATGGCGCTGTAATGAAAAAAAAGTCAATTTTGTCGATTTTTCTTCTGTATACGATTCTGTATACGATTCACCAATAATTTTTGAATAAAATACTTGGTTTTATTTTTTAAATTTAAATCATATAAATATATATTATGTATATTTAAATGGTAATTCGCCTTTCTTTTTAATATTCTGCTAACACTGCTCTGGGATATTCCCAAATCTCTAGATAATTATCGTGTGCTTGCATGAGGATTAGCGGCCGTTGCTGATAATACATTAATCTCATTATTTCCACCTGTGGTGAAATGAAGTACGTGATCGAATTTATTCCGGAAAACGCTAAGCGTAGATATTAACAGCATCATCAAGATTCCTGCCTGCTTCACCATAAATCAAAATAATTTTTTCTTCCACTGTTAAAAAATCCATTATGAATAACTGCTTAACAAAAAGAGGTATTTTTGTTTGCAAGTTAATCTTCGAACTAAATTGATTAAATAATGCTAAACTATGTGTAAATAGTTTCTTTATACCTCAATAATAATTATTATTTATAAGTAAATACCATTCTTTTATACCTCAATTAGGATTAAATTAATTAATTGACAAAATAATGTTCTTTTTTACCTTAAATAAGGAATTTTTATTAAAAATAGTGCAATAATCCCTTAAATTAAAGGATTTAATGCTGGCAAAGTGACCATGGTGCGCAATTGATAATTATCACCGAATGAAATAAAGTATAAAACTTAAACCAAAGGAAATTTAAATATTAGTTAAAAAATCGTGGGTACTTAAAAAATCAGATTTAATTTAATAAGATAATTATTACCAAAAAAAGTGATATTTTTATAGAAAAATTATTGCAGAATCGTATAAGAAGAAAAATCGAACAAAATTGATTTTTTTTTTCATTACAAATATGAAAAAATGTTTAGACAAAATCTACCTATTTTTAGTCAAATGATCCGAATCTGAAATAAAAAATAGGGTGTTCCAAATATGAAAAAATGTTTAGACAAAATCTACCTATTTTTAGTCAAATGATCCGAATCTGAAATAAAAAATAGGGTGTTCCTTTTGAAATTTTAAACATAAACATTTTTTTGTAAAATGCATACTAACTGAGATATTCAGTTACCAGTTAAATGACTCACCCTGTATATAAAAAAACAGTATTATATTTTAGTTTGTTTTAATAGTCAAAGGTTTTAATCAATGTAGACAGTATTTCCGTTTTTAATGTCCAAATAAAAAATATCTTTAGAAAATTATCTCCGTTTAGTAATCACCAGTTTGTCAAATTTCCTCTAGAACTGTATCCTTAAACATTGTGTTGTAAATTAGTTAATTCTTAAAAATCCAAAAAGCCGTTAATTTTCAAGAATAAAGAATAGTTAGTTATTGTACACAGGCAAGGGCTAAAACACACAAAAGAAAGCACTGGTTAAAATGGTTAAAGCTTGAATCACACGCCCTTGCCTGTAGTAGGAGAGCGAGTGTCCTGATAGATTCCCCGGAGAACGCTGTTCGGTATTTTCGCCTTGAGCCACCAATGCGCATACAGGCCCGACTTGTAAACCGGCGGATTGTCGTCGTAAGTTTTTTCTTCGCTGCATCGTGATCCGCTCGAAGAGTTGTCGCCTTGCTCCCATCGCTCGACGCATTCGGGATCGGGTATGGGTTCTAATTTAATTTCGCTGGAATGGATTTTGGGTAGTATATCAATACTGGAGGTGACGGAGGTGCGCAAACTCTCGCGAGATCCGGTGAACACGTTTTCCGATACGTACGGCTGACAGAAAGTTCTCGGCGTGGAGTCAAACGGCGAAGTGCACTGACACTCGGACTCAAAGTCTCTGGCTTCGATTTCACTCAGGGATATAACATTCCTGCAGGCGTCGCCTGAAAACGGCGGGAGATCACTGAATTTGTGAAACAAGTTCGACATATTGTCCATACTGCAACGCTGCTGCATGGAGCAGCCGGCCAGATCCGGAGAATTTAGCGTACAACTTCCGGCCATACCGGAATCAGAAGACCTCGGACTGTAATTGTCCATGCAGCATCTGCAGACTTCTTCGCTAAAATCTTGCGGATTTATTTGGATGCTGGATCGTCGCCTCGGTTTGTCGGAATTAATACTGTGCTTGCGGAAACCGATGTGTTTTATATCTAAACTTAAAGTATTGTTTTCAAACATTTTCGGCGGTTTAATCACCGTTCTGGAAGAATGTTCCGTTACATCGCTATCTAACGATTCCGATTGATTAAATTCGCCGTCAATGTTGTACAATAATTCTGCTACTATGTTATCCGGCAAAGGTAGCGTATTCACAGGCAATTCCAGACTGCTGGAATGCGTTGTGCTAGAGCTATTACTGTGAACTTCAAATTTAGTTTGGCAAGATATGTTATTATCGCTGTTCGACCAAGATGGTATGTAAATCGTCGTGAGACTGCTTTCGTTGAATTTATTGCCGACGAACTTTGTAGGACAGCTTTGCCTCGCGTTAGGGATGTAATTCTGAGGTACCGATAAAACACTCATTTCCGTGTTGTCGTCCAAGTTGGGAATATCGATGCAAGCCAAATTAGGCTTCGAGGTAACAAAGGAACTGGCGTTTGATGACTCGGAATCTTGCTTCGTTAATTTAAGGGTAGCAGTGGAGGTAACAACGATGCTTTTCTTTTTGGGTTCGTCCTCCAAAATCACTAGAGCGCCGGGTTTGGCAACAAACGGTTCGCCGTAATCCACAAAACTCTCGTACTTTTTCTCCTCCCTCTCCAACCCAGTTCGCGGGTTGTAGTAACGAATGTACCCGAACGGATTGTCGGAACTGTCTTCCGAGTCCGAATCCAAGTCCACGGCATTTTGGCGCTTTATGTTGCCGTCATCACTAGAATCCGAATCGCTGCTATCGCTGTCGGTATCACTGTCACTATCGCAATTTATGATGCTGTCTCTGAGATGGTAACTCTTAGTCACTATAACGCACTCGCTTTTGTGATGCCGTATTCTTACCAAGTTGAGGTTCATTTTATTTAGGTACTCGCTGTAAAGCAACTGTCTTAATAAGCGCTGAGTAATGATCTTTTCTTTGATCAATTTATGGAAATATTTTGTTAGACCTGCGAATGGAGCGGTGGGAGGGTAATTTTCCGGCGGGTTTGTAGGCTTATAATTTAACTCTACTCTAAAACTTATCACCGAAGATCTATTCGAATAACCACGAAGATTCAACTGCTAAATTAAAAAAAGAAACCTTTACTATGTACAATTATTATAGGTATGGAACAATCAATATTACTAGCCAACAAAATTTACCTTCGAAAAATTATTAACAACTAATTTTAAAAAAGGTTTAAGACATTAAATACAAAATAGGGATATTATAATATAAAAAGTTTTTTCTACTCCTATTACACTATATAGTTTGAATTACTAACATTGAGTACGCCCACCGATATTACCTAATTTAGGGCTGCTGATTTCAAAAATGCCACTCGTTTTGCTCCTGGACGTCTAGGATTCGAAATAATTGCGTAATAAAATTCTCTGCCCGATTATCTCAAAATGTAAGTTTTTTTTAATATTTTGATTATTTATTAAATTCTTTTGCCTTAAATCTATTTTGGATGTTCAGTATATTTTTGACGCTTTTTGTCCAAAATATACAGGGACTCCATACAAAGTCATCGATAAATAGAAATTTTGTTTGTTCCATTGTAGCCATATACTATAGTAGTATTTTATAAAGCAGAGAAGTGCTTTATTAAATACCAAAACTAAAATTATAATGTTTTTTTGGTAAAAAGTATCATTTTTTGAAATTTTTATGTCATTTTTTTAATTACTAATTAAATTGAAAAGGCAACAAAGTAAATGGGTTTTGGTATAAGCATTACTATTCGACTATTATTTGATATGTTTTTATTCACATTATGCCTAAAGGATAAAATTTAATAATGAATTGAAGTATAAAGGCGCCTTTATCTACTTTATTATGGCACGCCGTTTTACTTTTTAATGTCATGTTTATTAAAGCTAAATATTAATTCAAGTTGCTTTTTTAAAAATTGACTGAACATTTTAAAGTAAAATTTTTATGATGTCTTGGTATATTGAGTACACAATTTTAAGCACAGAATAAGAATTAAAGTAATTTTAATTCTGGAACTGAATGGCGTATTTTCTGACTAAAAAATTTGATTAATTAAAATTTTGGTTGAGATAATTTTAATAAGGCGCTACTTGGAGAAACAGGCAGTCAAATTGAAATTATTTAAACCAAAATTTTAATTCATCGAATTTCTTAGCCAATTAATTCAAGGTGCGCAACATTTATTTAAGAAAAAGTAATACTGAAATTATCATTATGTCGCAATTAATTTCTATTATTACTCGTCGACATAAAAATCAATTTACCTGTTAGAAATTAAAGTGATAAAGTTTCTTATTCGACACACAAATATTTTGCACGAAATATTTGTTTTAATATTTAAATGTTTATAATATTACTTAAAATTTTATTTGACTAATAAGAATTGAATACAATTTTATTTTTATTGATATTTTTAAAAATTTTAATATTTACTTTTAATACGAATTATTTGTTGTTTAAAACTCTTTGAAACAATTTTTATACGGGAATAAAGTTGTGGTATAGTTGTTATTAATTATTATGTTATTTAAATCTAGCAATACGAATTTTCATTTAAGAATCTTTCTACCATATTTCTTTTAATCTGACTATTTTTTAGATAATAAATTCAATGCTATTTGTATGTGACAGAATAATAATTCCTTATTTTTATTTTTTGGAATAAATATTATGTACCTCGAATTTTCTGACTGAAAAATTCGATGAATTAAAATGTTGGTTATCACTTGTAAACAGAATTTTAATTTGGCGCTAGTGCATATTGCGGTTGTGTTACGTACTACTGCCACCAAGCGAAGGTAAATAAATTAGGCAACGTTGCATTCAAATTCAGTGCTGTCATTTTATTTACTTACCTGTTTTGCTTTCCTTAATTTCTTATCTAATTTATTGATTAATTTTTTGAAATAAAAATAAAGAAAATCTTTTTTACTAAAATATTGGTTTTTATTGACTAAAAGATAAAAAAAACAATAGAATATTTTCAATCAACCATTAATTACATTCATTAAGTTTGTGGATTATTTATACTGTACAGGTAGTCGGCTCGGACACGTAACGAGTAGGACAATTGAGGACCCTATAAGCCAAGGGGTATAAGTACATTTTGTTTAGTTTTGAAATAATCATTTTTAAAGTAAAAAAAACACTTGTAATTGGGGGTCAAAATTGTTTGTGGTTTTATGACTCGGTTTTTCAACATGTCTTAGCTTAGAATTCAGTTATATCCCTTGGATACCAAGTAAAATGTACCATTTACTACCTTTTTCTGTACATAACTACTTTTTTTTTTAAATGTCACTTGTATCCCTTGGCTTCTAGGGTCCTCAATTGAAGGGGTTAGAATAAAAAGGGTATAAGTAACATTTTCATTTTTTGGAGATATTTGAAGTTAAAGTTATGTTACCATAAAAAAGTGAAGAATTTTTGTTTAGTAATGTTTTTCTACTGGATAATAGAGGTCCCTAGAAGTATGAAAATTTCTTAAATCCTTTTCATTTCGATACGTCGGAACCTTATCTTTCACAAAACGAACTTATCTCCTAAATTAAAGAAATTGCACTTATACCCTTTCTATTCTAACCCCTTCAATTCTGGTAATTATATAAATATCTTCTTCAGCGAGAAATCCTATTGCATAGACAACTAAGCAAATAATGAACCACAATTAAATTGTCTATTAGAAGAGTCCATATCTAAATTATTTCGAATAAAGTGAGGTTAGCCAGCAGGGCAGTCTTGTTGAAATGCACCCCTTACATAATTTAATAATCATTATCATGTCGTTATACATTAATGTATTACATTATTGATAGCACTGAAAATTTTGGACTGCACTGTTGCCTAATTTATTTTCGAGCTTACCTTCGACGTTACGTGGTTTCGCTTCGTGGCAGTAGTACGTAACACAACCGCACTATGCACTAGCGCCAAATTAAAATTCTGTTTACGAGTGTTAAACAACATTTTAATTCATCGAATTTTTCATCGAGAAAATTAGCCTTGCGCTTACAGATTTAAATCTTGTCTAATTTTTATTCCAAAATAAATATTCTACTTTAACTTAATTTTAAATTAATAAATGAAATATTATTATTTACATATAAGCACCTCTTTTAAATAGAAAAAAAATATTCATACAATAAAAACTGAGGCTTAAAAATATAGATCACACGAGAATGATGTAAATATATATGGAAAATTATCCAATACACCAAAAAATAAATTGGTAGATTTTAATTTATAATTAAATTTAATTTAGTATTTTTTATGAACGTTTATATTTTCTAGGCAATTTTTAATTTTGATAATATTTGTTTTGAGTTAATTTTTTGATGTCAATAAAAAGTAAAACGGCGTGCCATACTTTATCGTTCAAGCACACTAAAGTGCATCTATTAATTATTGACATTTAAAATTTAAACTTTAAATTGTATTTTTATTTGAAAGTGATTTTAAGAACCAAAAATGATAAAAGAGCAGGAAATGGAAGTGGTAATGGAAGTGGCAGAAAAAGAGAAAGGAGACGAACATTTATGTCGTCGTTGTAAATTTGTTTTGTTATTGTTGCGGTACCTTTACGCCCAAGAAAAACCAACGCAATATTTCATTACAAAATTTTATGAGATATACTTACTACTTTTATTTTGCAGGAATATTAAATGGACCTGATATACGCCGTTTAATGAAAGATCAAGCATTCAAAAATGCTCTCAAAGTTGACGGCAGTGTTAAAGCTGTCATTGAAAATGTTCTTGGTTCATATCGGGCCTAAAATTGGCGCCAATTCATTGAAATGCTTTCAGTTTTGCAAAGAATTAGCGTTAATATGTCATTTAAAATACATTTTCTTTCTTTTTTCATCCTGATAAATTTGCCGAACTGATGAACATGGAGAACGATTTCACCAAGTAACTGCAAATCTAGAGCATTGGTAGATATCTATGGGTAATTAAAATAAAATAAACGACAAAAAATGTCAAATAATGGTTGTTTTTTACATAAAATACATTAAAATTTTAGTTTTAGTATTTAAAATGTCATATCGTTAATATAAATATGATCTATTTGCCATATACGAATTACTTCATTACATTCAAGATAAATTTAAGCCAAAATAATTTAATAAATAATTAAAATACCAACAAAAAACTTTCATTTTGAGGGGATTGAGCAGAGCATTTTATTACGAAATTATTTTAAATCCTAGATGTCCTAGAGAAAAACTAATGACATTTTTGAAATCAGCGGCCCAAAATTAGTTAAACCAAGCTGGAGTACTTAATGTTAGGAAAAAAAGTTTGTAAAACTTTCATATGTAGTGTTATCTATGTAGTGTTACAGAATATTTATTCTGTGAGAATAATTTGGACCAATCGGGTAGTTGCAAACTAACTTATTCAAAAATCATAGTCGCCTGTCGTATAAAATCTAACATCTGTCGGAAGTTTTTAACCTCACTTTCTCCTACTTATTTGTTTATTTATTTTTTAAAAGTGATTTTTGTAAGCGTAGAAAAAGATTAGTCTAAAACACATTTGGAATTGCATATTCCGCTCTCGTAAAACCGCCAAACACGCTATGGCTTGTGTAAAAAAAAATTTCATTTAAGCGGAATATGCCGTTTTCAAAACTTGTAGAACATTTTCCAAATTAACAATCAATTTATTGCTTTGGTCACAAGTTATTTTTTTATTTTTAATCTTGGTTAACTTTAAACTCCCAAACCTGAGCTACCCTATTGAATATACAGGGTGTTATGTAATTAATGTTATATATTAAAATAGGTTGTTCCTTAGGGTCGATAAAGAAGCACCTCAAACTTTTTTTTCTAAATTCCAAAGTCTAAAAATAATTTATAATAACCTTTATCCTACCAAAAAGTATGCCACTGATCGACTAGGAACTTTAGGCTAATCTGGTTGCCTAATTTAATTTATTATGTTATGGTTGGTAACAACAGCCTTTCCAAAATCTGTCAAAAAAGTTGGTAAACATTGTTTAAATTTAGCTTAATTACAAAATGACAAAATTAACAATGCAAATTGTCAATTTGCGTTTTTATTAATTGTTGGTTATGTCATTTTTGTACTGAAGGTAAATTCAAACAAAATCTGCCAACTTTTATGACAGAATCTAGTGCATTTCTTTCAAATTTTAGGTTATGTGCTCAAATTGTAAATCTTAACTAAGGGAAGTGCCTTTGGGTTTATTTACATAAATTAAATGTTTAACCTGTGAACTCATCCTAATTTCATCTGAGTAAACAGAAAGAAAAAAATTGATGAAAAAATTAATTTTGTGGTTATGGATTTTTTAAAATAGGTACTAAATTTTCTAATCATTGCTTAAGCTAATAGCTGGATGAGTAAATAAATACAGAAGGGTATTAGAGCTTTAAGGGCATAAAACTTTTGTATTTATTGAGTTTTTATTTATTTTTTGCAAGACAAATTTTTAGTAACAATTTTTTACATCTGGCAACGTGCAGCTACTTTGTTGGTTGGTATCTATGTACTCACAGAACACAAGTGTTCAGACTCTGAACTTCAGAGATAAACCAAGTGTGTAACCAGTGGCGTATCACAAAAAATATAAAAAACTTCTAATGCATATTTTTTCTTTATCTTTGAAAAATATTTTTTTAAATATTTTTAATTTACTCCTTATGTCAAAAGGTATTCAGTATTTTAATATATAACATTAATTATATAACACCCTGTATGCAGCTTTCCTGCCGTCTTCTGTTGCTCAGATAATAATTAAGTTAGTATTTTATACTTGACAAACTTTAACTGTGTCTTAGGACTCATTTTAGAGAATTGTTTTTTATTATACAGCGTGTTTTTTTTTAATTACATTCCATACATTTTTGGCTTATTTGGGTCCTGGTGTAAAGTTTCGTTAAAAAATTTTCTTGATCTGATTTATAGATTATAAAATTATAAAATTGAATGTCAAACTTCTTAATTTTTTAGAATTAATCCAGCTATCATCTGCCAAAGTTTATTATAGAGCTTGTAGAACACCTTGTATAATCAACAATAACATAGGTTTTCAAATTCCGGCCAACTGTTGGACCTGAGCAGATAAAAACAATTCTTAACGTTAATTGATGCACTAAATCAATTATAATTCAACAAGTTAGAACTAATAAAAGGCACTCAAATCTTACTTTTATAGTAAGAAGTAACATTCACCTGCATAATACAAGAACAAGTTCCAATATATGTAATATTATTAAAAAAATTATAAAAAAAATATTCATTTTAAACCGTGCTACACAGACGATACATTTTCCATTTAAATAACATAGGGTTTCGGCAAGTTTTACACTTATTTATTTGTTCTGTGGAGCAATACAGCAAAAAGGGACACATATTTTTATAGGAAATTGAACGCTGTACAAAAAAGCTTTCTTATGATTTTTCTATAATTTCACTGGTTTATAAGTTATTTAAGGTGAAAATTGAACTTATAGTAATTTTAATTTTTTTACTTTGACTGTAAAATCATCATTATTTTTATTAAAATAAATGTGATTTTATTGTATTATTGAAAAAGTAAAAATTATTAAAAAGAGATAAGTGAAAATTATTGATAAAAGATTTCGATAAATTAAAAATTGTTTATTACATTAAAAGAATCTGGTACCAGTTTTACTCAAATTTAGAACGATTACTTTTTTTACATAATCTTTTTATTTCTGCGAAATTTTACAAAATTTTATACGATTTTATAAAATATTATTACAATGAAAAATTTCAGCTGTCGCTAATGACGTAGAAATTATTTTTACGAAAAAATAAAATTTGTAGTTACGCATGCGCACTAAAGTATGATTTAGTACCACAGAAGGCAGAAGTCGCACTTCACAGATTTCGTCTGTGGCACCTTTTATAATATAATATAATATTATAATAGTATAGGTAGGTATTATGTATCAAGTTTTATAAACGCCATTTTAGTTACGAGTTTTATTAGGCACGAGCGAAGCTTATTAAAAACGAGTGTCTAGATAAGTTTATAAAGCGAGTTGCATACTAAGTATACTTTATCTACGACGAACACAAAAAAGAAATTAAAGCCAATTATATTTGTTAAACATTTGACATCTGTCAAATGTCAACGGAATTAACCTTACTTCTCTCTAATGTAGACCCTTAAATTCCCAAAAGCCACTACTTATTGCCAACTTCAACCAGTGACTAAAGCGCCATAAAGTCACAGCTCGTCAATATAAAAGTAGATAAATAGATAGAATTTATCGAAATCTCTTGTCAATAATTTTTACTTATAAGATAAATCTCTTTTCAATAACTTTTATTTTTTCAATAATACAATAAAATTACATATTTTCAAAAATAAACAATTCATTTTCATAAAAATAGTTTTACAGTCAAAGTAAAAAAATCGAAAAAATTACTATAAGTTTAACTTTAACCTTAAATCAGTTAATTTATGAAAAAATTATAGAAAAGCTTTTTTGTACACCGTTTAATTTGTTCAATATGTGTATCTTATTTCTGTATATTATTAACATGCTCGGGAGAAAAAAAATTAAACTTGCCGAAACCCCATGTTATTTAAATGGAAAATGTATTGTCTTTGTGGCACGGTTTAATATTTATAAATATTTTTTTGTATAATTTTTTTAATATTTTTTTTAGGTCATAAACTTAAAATTTAGGGGGCGCTGCGAACAAAAAAACCAAGTTGGTAAATAACGGACACCCTAATGTATATAGAAAGACCATTTTGGTATAAATGCATAATGAGCAACTACCTATTGTAACAGTTGTAATTATTGATTATAAGTTGGAATTGAATACAATTGGCTATTAATTGTGGAAAATCGTAAAAAAGTATGTTATTGAATATCTCGAAAACTAGAACCAACGATTGGGATTCAACGCCCCAAATAACATTAGAAACAAATTTTGGTTGCTCAGGTCCAAAACCGTGTATGCTTGAGTAATTCTCAAAAGCACCCTAGAACTGTAGAGAAAGAAAAAACATGCCTAGAACACAGTTAAAGTCAAATATAATGTCAGTGCTTCTGGAAATTGTATAACTCTTTTTTTCCAATGTATAACTAGTACGCAAATAAAAAATAAAATATACTAAATTAAGAAAATTTTGAAACAATTTTAAAAAGATAATTTTGTCAGCTAATGGTTGAAATACTTACATGAGGAGGTGGTTGAGGAACGTACTGAGCCTGAGACGGCGCCACCTTTTGGTTAAGGGAAGTGGTAGAGCTTCTCGGCATAGATTTACGCAGCAGATCCACCCAGTGGTCTGCTTCTTCTTTGCTTTGGCACACGGCTAATCTTCTGTCTATCATGGCACCGGTTATTTCGAACGCATTTTTATATTGCGCATTATCTTCCAAACGATTTACTGTAAGACCAGACAAAAACAACTTTCCCTACAAATAATTTACCTTCATTACAGGGGTGTGCGAACATTTGAATTTAGAGAGGAATTGAATAATTTGAACTATTTTAATACGCTAAAGAAGTATCCCTAGTAGCACCACCACTCGGCTGTTATCAGTACAACTTTTAATAATCAGCTGTCAAACTATGAGGCGCCGTTTGTGTCAAAACTAAAAGTGCTAAATAGACTTATTTTGTTTTATAAAAAATTAATTATATGCTTTACCAAATAATTTTTTTTTTAGTTATTTTTTTATAAATTAATTCATTTTTATAAAATTATTTTTTCATTTATAGGATTTAAATTATTATAATTTTTTTTATTGGCTTTTGTTTGACGCAATTTGGGGGAACGATTGAAAATAATAATTTATTATTTTTATTAATTAATTAATTAATTCTCTTGTTAAAAACTAAAATAAATAAATAAATAAAATAATTCTCTTGAAAACCAATTAAAATAAATAAATCAATTCTCTTAAAACAAAACTAAAAATCAAAATAAATGTAGATAAAAAAATAAATAAATTAATTAATAAAAATAATAAATTGTTATTTTCAAGCGCTCCCCCAAATTGCGTCAAACAAAAGCCCAGTCCGTCATAAAATTGTATCTGGGGAGGGGTTCGGGTTCACTCGGGTTTACTCGAGTCACTCGAGTCGAGTGTCTACAAACAAATAGAGATGGCTGCAGTATAAATTAATTTATAAATGCGCCCGTCGTCTTTTATAAAATAATTTTTGATTCGCAGAAAATTATTTTATAAAAAAATAATTTTATAAAAAAAATTATTTTATAAAAAAATAATTTTATTCAAAAATAATTTTATTAAAAAATAATTTTATAAACTTAAAAAAAATTATTTTATAAAACATAATTTTATAAAAAAATTATTTTATAAAAAAATTATTTTATAAAAAAAATATTTTATAAAGAAATAATTTTATAAAAAAAAATTATTTTATAAATAAATAATTTTATAAAGCATATAATTAATTATTTATAATACAAAATAAGTTTATTTGGCACTTTTAATTTTGACACAAACGGCGCCTCATATCAAAAGCTTATGTTACAAACAAGTGTTTTTGAGAATAAAGCAGAAATATTTTAAAAATATCGAAAAAAACCGTGGCACGATTTGTTGTGTTGTCGGGTGTATTTCGAAAGGAAATCCTGGGTTGAGTTTTTATCGGTTTAATCCGAATGAGGAAATAAATTTCATACAGTCCCTGTAAATATAAATTGTATCAATTCAGCAATAACCGTCAAACAAATAAGTTTTAAAAATCATTTTTATGTTTGAGTTTTCTAAAAAACGCCGACAACTGCTTTTTAAACAACAAAATATACCTACGAATTCATGGCAACATAATATTATATATAACACATAATATAATGGTATTTTACCGTTAAGTGGAGACTTTCTTAATCAACGCTTTTAATAATGCTAAATGATGTTTAAATTTAGACGACTTATTTGTTTGACGATTTTTACTGATTTGAATTATTTACACTTTTCACGTTAATCACTACTAAAATGTGTAGTTACTGTATCTAATAGGTACAATTTATATTTACAGAGACTGTATGCAATTTATTTCTTCATTCAGATTAACACTGCTTATTGGAAAACAGGAAAAACTCAACCAAGGATTTTCTCTTGAAATACACTTAACAAAACAACAAATCGAGCCACGCTTTTTTTCGATATTTTTTAACATTTTCCGGCTTTATTCTCAAAAACACTCGTTTGTAACATAAGCGTTTGACAGCTGTTATACTTTTGTTATGATAACAACCGAGTGGTGGCGCTACTAGCGATACTTCTTTAGCGTATGGTAAGAAAAAAATAACATAAAAACTAAAATAAGGTTAAGATATAATAATTATTGCTTACCTCATAAATAAATGCACTAAGCCTATGGCTGACTGATAATATAAGGAGAGTTGTGGGAAACAGTACAAAATATCTGTCATTGTGTTGAGGACCTAATGCAACAGAACCCATGCAAATTATTTCACCGAGAGTGGTTAGGCTGGGTCCCTCCCAGCCTCTTACTTGCCCAGTTAGTACTTGTAGTTCCAGTTCTTTTTGTCTTCTAACAGCTAAACACTTGGTCTGAAATTAATAAATTCCCTGTATATTTTTTTGACGTTAATCAATCATTTAAAATGACTATAAAATATAGCGCAAGAAATTGTTCGAGCAGACACCTAAACAGGCAGTATATTTTGTATAAACTAAGACTTGAATTAATGAGAAATAGAAAAGAACGAAGAAATAATGCAATATTAAAATGCAGAAACTTAAGTGTTAATAGCCCATGTAAGGATTTTGAAGAATTGGAATTAATTCAAAAAAAGACTCAAGAAGAAATGGAAGACTACCTTCAATCCCTTGAAGATGAAATTAAAGGTCTATTAACCCCTTGCCTTTTATGTTCTGATTTGGCAGAGACAAATCTATGTGAATCGTGCCAATCAATCTTATGTAGTGAGTTTAAAAATGAAATGAAATTAAAATAACATACAGCAATTTCTTTGTAAACGGCAACTGATCTTTGCGTGTCGCCTCGATCAGGATGGCACTCTTCAACATGGCGTTCCAGTTCTTGAAGCATTCCCGAATATTTTTCCAATCTTCTAAACGGTTTGCTCAACATTGTAGTTAATACCAAAACTCCAGGGCTGGCCGCCCCTTTTGATTCCATATATTTTGCCAGTTCCTCCCTAAAAAAAATAATTTGCAAAATGTACCATAATAAGGCGTTATTAACATGAATTTTGATATGATATATTTTATCCAAACAAAAAATAATACAATAGGCAAAATTGGTTCTGACACAAATGGTTCAGTTCTATTACTGTTGTTCAAGTTTAAAAACACATTTCAAGGAGGCGTACGGCAATATACATTAGGCTGGGCCAAAAAAATCGACTTTTTTTTTGTAAAGTGGGTATAACGAAAATATGTTTTTTTTTAAATTTCTTCAGCAAGTTTTTGTCTCAGAACTCCCAAACTATTGAGTTTAACAAAATTGACTATTAAATGCTCTAAAAAAGTTTCCTTAAAATCATGCCTTAAAAATTGGTATAGTTTTACATTTTGATCTTTTAACTTTGGAATTTTGTTATTCAAGTAAAAATCAGTACCCAGAAAAAACCGATGAATATTCTTATGGGAAATCAAATACTTTACAAAAAAAGCCTCTTAACATTTTTGGCTAAATTCACTCAATCAAAAGTTATTCAAGTTTAAAGTTGAAGTCAAACCGAAATTCTAGTTTTTTCCTTTGTAAATTTATTTTTTATGGGTGATAAATTGATTTTTTTCTTTATAAATGTGTTTTATATAAATAATTAACAATTTCCAATAAAAAACAACTTGATTGTTATTATTTTAACGATTAAATAGGTAACAGTGAAAATAATATTTTCCAAAGAAAATAGCTTCTTAAAGCGACTATTTCCCTCGTCTTAATTTCGACCAATCACAAACGCGCAATTTTGAATTACAAATGGTTTCTAGGTGGAAAAACTGTCAGCAGTTTATTCGAGTTTACCCGCGGCAAAACTTGACAGCTGTTGTCACCAAAAATTGCAATTTATATTTTAATTGTTAACTGTTACTCATGAAATAGTCTTGTCAAATACCATTCGGGCATCTAATTTTTCCTGTGAAAAAAATCGAAAAAACACAATGCTAAGTAATATTTTTTAACAAAAAGCATTCGTGCAGGTGCAAAAATCCTCCTCTTCGACTCGGATTTTTGTTGCCACCAGCACTCATGCTTTTTGTTAAAATATCACTTAGCAACGTGTTTTTTCGATTCTTTTCGGAAAAATTAAATGCCCTTATGATATTACTTACGAAAAAACTCTAATGTGTTATTTTTTTTTAATTTTCAGTAATTTTATCAATCGATAAAAGAATTCAAATTTTTAACTGAACCAAAAAAAAAATTAGAGCGGAAAAAACTGCTAATTCAAAACTGATCCTGGCCACAGAAACATAATTTGCATAAAAAAGTGAATATATCAAATAATAGACAAATATCAATACTTTATAAAAATTTATAAAACAAAGTTGCTTCTTCGATTATTTACCCTTTAAAAATTGTTAAATAATAAATTAATTATCACCAGCGCCCCCTGTACGTTAAAATCTAAACAAAATTGTTTCATGGATTAATTGTATTAGTAAGATCTTCATTTTGTCCAAATTTCAAATCGATACGTTTTGAAATAAAAAAGTTATTAAAAAATTAAATTTCTTCATTTTTAACACAGTGAATAGAAAAATAAAAACAAAGTTGTCAAAGAACGAGATTTTTTTTTAAACTAGGTACTGCATTAGATGCATTTTAAGAATCTTTTAGAAATTTGGAAAACTTTTTTGCTGCGCGTGTGAAAAGGTATTTTTGTCTCAATTATATTTTTTTTATAAAAATAAATTATATATATTCCAAAAAAAATACTTAGATTTTAGATTTAGAAATTCCCATATGTATTGTTAGTACTTACTTGTATTTATCCAATATAAGCACTGCTCTGGGATGTAGGGAGCAATAGGTTTGGTGTATTTTTTTAATTTTCGGCGCCCACGTAAGAAAAAGTCTACCAACTCGTTGATCATTGCCAGTTTTAAGGGACTCCGCTTCAATAAGCCCTAAAAGTTTTTGTTGATTTTCAAGTACTTCCTCTATGTTCCCCGTTAACTGTTTATATTCGTCCGAGGTTAATCTATAATAATGAATTTATATAAGTTATAAGTTATTATAGAAAATATAGTTTACATATTGCTTTTTTCTAAAGGCTGCAAGAAATTGGTGACAAGTCCTTCCAATTCTGTAACATGGGCTTTTTCTGAGTCAATCAGGTCTTTCAGCACAACACCTTTATATTGGCTTTGTTGCACCGCTGTTTGTACTGAAACATCTAAATAAAACAACGTATACAAAATCTTCAAAAAAAAAAGAAGGTACCCTACCTTTGCATTCTTTAACATAGTTACTTGGAAACCATCCAGTTTTGTCGTTTAACGTGCCTTCCCACCATCCTCCATCTTCTTGCTGAGTGATGGTAATCAAATCTCCTTTTTTGAAGCATAACTAAAAAACAAAATTGTTTCTAGAAATGTCATATCATTGTAATTTTAGATTTTTTTCCTGGGCGAGTGTTTGTCTCAAAACTCCCAAACCATTGAGTTTAACAAAATTGACTTGGGAATATTTTTTGAAGAAAATTGAATGCTCTACAAAAAAGGTTTGATTGGAATTTCCCGTCAGATGAACCGTTTTCTTACAATCATGCCTTAAAAATTGGTATAGTTTTACAATTTGATCTGTTAACTTTGGAGTTTTGTAATTCATGTAAAAATCAGTACCCGGAAAAAACCGATAGATATTCTCATGGGAAATCAAATGCTCTACAAAAAAAGTCTTTTAACATTTTTGGCTAAATTCACTCCATCAAAAGTTATTCAAGGTTAAATTTGTCAAGTCAAAACGAAATTCTTGTTTTTTCCGCTCTAGATTTTTTTTGGGTCAGTTAAAAACTTTAATTCTTTTATCGATAATAATCTTTGTTATTGATAAAATTACTGAAAATTAAAAAAATAACAAATTAGAGTTTTTTCGCTTTAAGAAGCTATTTTCTTTAGAAGATATTATTTTCACTGTTACCTATTTTTTAATCGTTTAAATAATAACAATTATGTTGTTTTTTTATTGGAAATTGTAAATTAGTTATATAATACAAAAAAAATCAAATTATCATCCATAAAAAAATAAATCTAAGAGGAAAAAAAAAGAATTTCGATTTGACTTCAACTTTAACCTTGAATAACTTTTGATTGAGTGAATTCAGCCAAAAATGTTAAGAGGCTTTTTTTGTAAAGCATTTGATTTCCTATAAGAATATTTATCGTTTTTTATAGGTAATGATTTTTACAAAATTACAAAGATCAAAATGTAAAACTATACCAATTTTTAAGGCATTATTTTAAGGAAACGGTTCATCTGACGAAAAATTTCATTTAATCTTATTTGTAGGGCATTTAATTTTCTAAAAAAAATATATTTGAGTCAATTTTGTTAAACTCAATGGTTTGGGAGTTCTGAGACAAAAACTTGCTCAGGAAAAAAATTTAAAATTGCGATGATAGACCTCTTAATATTAATATTATGAACTCAAACTTTCACAATAATTGTTGTCACCCCAAACCATATTTTCGATATACTTTTCAAAAAAAAAATAGTTGATTTTTTTGGCCCAGTCTATCGTTATATTCGTTTAGCTGTAGTTCAATCAATCGGGCATATATTCTTTAAGAATTAAAATCATCTTTAAATTAACTTAATAATTATAATTTAACGGACTTTGACTAAACCAAATGAAGCTGTGATGCGTCAGCAAAAATAAAAATACGGTTTAAGGCTTTTTTATAGAAATAACAATTTTCTCAATAAACATTACAATTTTAAGTGATGGTAAAAAAATCATATACCTATTAATTTTAAAAATATTTTCCTCTTCCTGTTGTAGGTATATCTAAACCAATAAAAAATGTATTTTTGCAAAAATACATTTTTTATTGGTTTAGATATACTCCATGGAGTAGTAATTATACATCATGCAGATTGGTTTCATATTCGTTATGAATGGGTATATTTTAATAATAAAACAGTTAAGTGCTCAATATAAAATACGGTTTAAGGCTTTTTTATAGAAATAACAATTTTCTCAATAAACATTACAATTTTAAGTGATGGTAAAAAAATCATATACCTATTAATTTTAAAAATATTTTCCTCTTCCTGTTGTAGGTATATCTAAACCAATAAAAAATGTATTTTTGCAAAAATACATTTTTTATTGGTTTAGATATACTCCATGGAGTAGTAATTATACATCATGCAGATTGGTTTCATATTCGTTATGAATGGGTATATTTTAATAATAAAACAGTTAAGTGCTCAATATAAATTATAAAGCTATTACTTTTTCATAAAAACTGATTGGCATAAAATTGCTTTAACGCGCTAATTTTTAAAATGTCATTAAATACGCTTGATTGAAAGTCATAACAAGGTTATTACAATAATTGCAGATAAAATTTTAACTATTGTATTAAATCACTTTAAAGTGAATTTCAATTAAATCTTAAGTAAACAAATCTAACTTTAATCTCATTAAAAAAATCCCTACTTTTTTTTAGAACGCTACAGCGTTTTTATAGTTTTTATGGTACCAATTATAGTATACTATGTATATACTATGTGTATACTATTATAGTATTAGTATTACTATACTATGTATATACAGGTAAGGTGTTTTAGTTTGTCTATGATTTTAAGAAACTATAAACTTATAGTTTTATAGTTTTTATGGTACCAATTATAGTATACTATGTATATACTATGTGTATACTATTATAGTATTAGTATTACTATACTATGTATATACAGGTAAGGTGTTTTAGTTTGTCTATGATTTTAAGAAACTATAAACTTTAAGTTACATTGACAATAAGATAACTTAGTTTTCCATCTGTCAGGAAAGCTACAGTGGAAATGCATAAATTAGATTACGTTTTGGAAATAAATAGGTATTTAAAATTTGTATTGTTTATGGTAACAAGTTGTTACTAACAACAATTAAGGACCCTAGAAGCCAAGGGGTATCTATAAGTACATTTTGTTTAGTTTTGAGATAATCATGTCTAAAGTACCTAAAAAAACACTTGTAATTTGGGGTCAAAATTGTTGTTTTATGACTTGGTTTTTCAATATAAGCTTAGAATTCAGTTATATCCTTTGGATACCAAGTAAAATGTACCATTTACTAATTTTTTCTGTACATAACTACATTTGTTTTAAATGTCACATGTATCCCTTGGCTTCTAGGGTCCTCAATTGATCTTAACATAACTATGTGTGTTTAATATAACTACTTATGCATAATTAACTCAAAATTTTGATTTTATTAAATATGTAATCTGTTTAAAACTACCTATGTATAGTGAATTGATAGTATTTTTTAATTAAATTGAAAAGTGTATTTAGCCATTGGTATTTCTGGAATGTGATTTGCACAGTGCAAATTTAATAAAACACTAAAAATCATAGTTTAAAGTTGAACACTTACCTCATCATTATTGTTTCCCTTAAACGAGTAGACAGCTTCAACAATTAAAGGTTCATTAGCCATGTTTGGTCCATTAATAACTGCACAACAAAAACCATCAATTTTCCTTAATCCTTAATTATTTTACAATAAACTTTTAGCACATATTATTAAGAATGGAGCTGCTTTTCTGGCAATAATTTTGGCCATGATTTGAAGGAAAAATAATTTTTAAACAGTGTCACATTCTTGGCAAAGGAAATTACTTTAAGATAAATTTGGAACTGGGCCAAAAATATATACAAGCCCATTCAATTTAATATAGCATAAACAGATTTCAATAACTTGCATGTCTAAATATTACCACCCACTAATAATAACTATTTATTTCATAAAAAAGCATGACTAAAATATAAAATAGTTGATTTTGATAAGGATAACAATAAATAATATAATTAAAATAAATAAAATATAATGAATCAAAGAGTTAATACAAATACTGCTTATCTTGTTGGATAAACTTACGTTATTATTTTAATGATATATTTGCAGTATAGAACATATAAACACTTCAATTAAAAATTCACTTTATTCAAAACTAAATACATAAATAAATAAAGATAATAGGACAAAATCTGTCAAACTAAAATGTCATAATTGGTAAAACAGTAATCTTTAAAGTTTATTGTTGTTTTGTAGTTTACTGGTAGATGGCAATACCTTCATAGGTTTGTTCCATAGGCGTGTCTCGTCTATTGTTTTATTCGCAGTCCCTCCAAAGATAATACACCCTCTACTAATGTCTGACAGCACAGGCGTTCTTTGTTTAAAAATATACCATAATAACCACAGTGTGATAATAACCAACAAACCTATTAGGTTTGTTCACAGATCTAAACTCGCTCGAGCTAGGAACAAGGCTAATATTGGTTGGTATTATTGTAAACCGTTGCCAATATTTAAAGTTGGCAATAAACTGTCAAAATATTCAAACATGACAGGCTGTCATTGACAGCAAATAACTTTGCATGACAGTAGACATATCTGTAATTAGTAAAAAATGAGTTTATTAGCTGAAGTGCTATCTTCTGCTGAGAAAGTAGAATTAAAAGACGTTGAAGCAAACGTTCCAAGATTGGTCGCACAGGTTCAAAATGTAAAAAGTGACGTGTTGAAATACACAAACAGTGCGTACGTTAAGTTCACTCAAAATGTAAAACAAAACACTGAACTTTTAAACAAAGCTAAAAAAGCGCACAGTGAAATTGGTGATTTGCTGAAAACTGTGGAGTCAATAACCAAAAAAGATTTAAGCAAAGCTAAATTGGAGATAAAGGAACTGGAAAATGAGTTACGAGGAGAAGAATTTGCTCTTCAAGTGGTCTTGCCTTTATGTAAAATTAATGAAGATTTGCTGCTATTTAATAAAATGCTAAGGAACAAGTCTCTGGTTAAATGTATGGAATTGGTAAAAAGTATGGAACTACAAATAGGTTCGATTTCAGATGAAGAATGTTTGGATGCTTTAATTGAGTTGAGTTTTCTAATTAAATCAAAAAAACAAGAGTTGATTAACGTTTTGCATAATATTTTCAATGATAATATTATTTTGTCCAAGAATGAAAATAATATAAAAATAAAAGTGAGGGATGGGGATGATGATGTACAGGAGGCACTTTTGGCTCTGTATACAGAAGAAACAATTTTTCCTCTGGACAGGGTCACATCGTTTTTATGGAATGAGGTGTTTATATGGTTGGTCGACAATACCACAAAAATCAATAAATTTGAAGATGATTGTTACAAAGTTTTGGAAATTGAAATGGTAAATGAGAAAGCAGATACATATAAAAACGTATTTGATAGAATTACATCTGTTTTCGTTTTTTTACATGAACATTTCGATTTACCAGTTAGTTCGGATCTTACTACTTTGGGATATATTGGGAGAGATATTAGAGATAATTTGTCTGAACTACTAATAAATAATTGCTTACAAAAAACGGTTCCTTCCAGCGATGAAGGGCTGGCAGAATATAAAATTGTAATCGAAGACACAGAAAAATTGCAAAAATGTCTTGTTGAATGTAATATTTTTACTGAAGACACAATGGGTATTATTGAGTATGCCAATAACATTGATACTCATTTTATAAATAAAAAATGCCAGGAGTACATGAGAGAAGCGCAAGCAATAATGAAGAAGGATTTGCATGATATGGTCGAAGTTGGGGTTCCCTATAATCCTAATAATCCTTTTGCTGTAGCCAATAATGACTTTGTGCAATGTTCTATATCAAAAAACGTCAAAGAAATTTTAAGTTTCATGGAAAGTATTTTGCAGAAATCTTTAACTTCATCGGAGGTTTGTGCAGGTAGATTATTTTGTACAGTCCAGAATATTATTGTTACTTATGGTGAATTTGTCTTGGAACATCACAAAAAACTGTTACAAACAATTCCACAGCAAATTGCCCTGTTTTACAATAATTGCATGTATATTTCCCACAAACTACATAAATGGGAAACCCCATACTGTTTAAAATTAAATCCAATATTAAAAATGGAAATTAATTTTCATGCACAATGTGATCAATTAGAAACATTAGCAAAGCAATCTTTCGAAAATTACATTGAAACACAAATTAAGCAGATCAATGAAATTATGACTAATGCAGGACTTAGTGCTGAAAGTTTGACAAAATTGGAACCAGCAACTGAAAAATGCGTAAGACAATCTTTAAGGCAACAAGAACTACTAAAAACTGTGTGGTCAAAAGTTTTATCATACATTGTGTACAACAAAACATTAGGTGTTATATTTGACTTTCTTTGTCAAATTATTGTTAAATCAGTGGTCAAATTTGAAGACATTCCATCAGATGTAGCCGAACAACTAGCTGACATTATAAAAATTGTTCTTACAAGGGGCCCAAAACTATTTACTGATCCCAATGAAATTAGCCTGTATGTTAAGTCATGGTACAGGCTGAATGAATTAAACTTTATCCTAAGTTCAAATTTAATTAGCATTAATGATAGATGGGCAGATGGAAAGGGACCTCTGGCATTGCAATTTAAATGTGACGAATTAAAACA
This sequence comes from Brassicogethes aeneus, assembly GCA_921294245.1. Classification (NCBI taxonomy): domain Eukaryota; kingdom Metazoa; phylum Arthropoda; class Insecta; order Coleoptera; family Nitidulidae; genus Brassicogethes; species Brassicogethes aeneus. Next base: position 1,019,091 of record OV121136.1, read on the forward strand.
ACTTATTAGAGCTTTATTTCAAAATACTGATAGGAGAGCAGCTATTTTAGCCAAAATACAAGAATAACTGTTATACCCTATTATACACATTAAATATTAAATTTGCACGTTTTTTATTTCCACCTTTGCCAATTATTTTATTCAAAACAATTATACATTCTAAAATTTTTTATCTTAATCAATTGATTAATTATCATTAATCATTAGATGCAAAACTCGGTTTTTGCAAATTTTTAAAATAGTTATTTGTTTTACAAGTGTTGAAAAGCCACTTTTTCATGCGAGTGTTGAAAGCTTTTCTCACAAGTTGAACAATGTTTTTTCTACGACCCTTTTATTTTTTATTATTTTCAAATACAAAATAATCTGAAAACGTGTTTGACAGCTGTTAAAATTACTTTCATTCTTTTAATTTTTAAGGTATAAGTTACGTAAAATCAATAAATTTACCTTCTCACTTTAAATAAAGGCACTAAAAATTAGAATTTAGTATACAAACACAATTAACTGTGTTCCTTTATTTAATTTATGCTCACTAAAAATAAGAAATAAAAATAAGAAATAGGAAATAAGAAATAGTTTCATTTGTTGTCATTTATGTCGGAAAAATAATAAAAATAAGAAATAAGAAAAATATGCAAAAGTGAGGTTAAAATTGATTGTTTGACAGTTCCCAAAGCGTTCGTTTCTGGTTTCTTTGGTTGGTTTGTTCTGTGGTAATCTTTTAAAAATGAGAATTAGAATTAAAAAAATGTTATTGCTTACAACAGCATTTTTACTGTTGCAAAAAAGAATTGTTCGTAAGAAACGGACTGCGAGGCGGTACAGCATTTGACCGCTAAATCGTAATCGCAGGTTTACGGGAAATTTTTAAAGTAATTAAACAACACAACAATTAAGAATTAACTATTAAAATAACACAAAAACAATCCAAAAACACTAATTATTGTACAAACAGTAATTAAACAACACAACAATTATGAATTAACTATTGCACAAAAGTATTTGCGAATTTCCCGGGCGAAACAAAAACCTGTCAGCTGATGACGAAAATAAATCCTTTGCGCACAAAAATACGCAGAATAAGAATCTTAAGTTTAAAATTGCCAACTTTTATTTTTATTTCTTATTTCTTATTTTCGTGAGCATAAAGTGATGTTAGCAATTACAAACCTTTAACTTTTATTTTTATTTCTTATTTTTTATTTTTATTTCTTATTTCTTATTTTAAGTGAGCATAAATTCACCTTTAAGGTGAATTTATGCTCACTTAAAATGATATTTAGACAAACATACAAATACAATACAAATTTTGAAACAAATGTCAAACGATGCTGTCAATTTCTTTTCACACAGAAATGTCACTTTTCATTTACTTTTTCTACGACCAATGTAAAAGTCACATTTCGTCCCAGCTAGCACAGAAACATCCCAACAATGTACAGCGATGTAAAATTGGGTACATTAAACCTCCCGTGCAATGTACTGTTGATATCGCATGTCTATTGAGGCAACCTCCGAATTTCCGCAACATGTTTACATTGGACAATGTTTTCGAGATGTTACTTTGTTACGTACTGAAAACGTTAGTTTGAAACATCAATTAAAGTAACTTTAAAACATGCATGCTATGTTTAGATGTAATGTTCCATGAATGTAACTTATTGATATAAAAAGGCTTTAGCAAAAGATACAGGCATCCGGCAAATCATTTTATGTTTTTATACTTCTTTTTTTAGTATTTGTTTTATAAAATGTAAAAAAACTTAAATTTTTAGATAATTTTTGTTACATTATAAACAAATTTGTTTATAATGTAACAAAACTTATCTAAAAATTTAAGTTTTTCTACATTTTATAAAACAAATACTAAAAAAAGAAGTATAAAAACAAAAAATGATTTGCCGGATGCCTGTATCTTTTGCTAAAGCCTTTTTATATCAATAAGTATATTAATGCATAAAAAAGAAAAACAAAAACACAAAGTAATTTGCTTAATATGTAAGTTCTAAAGAAATTTAAAAAAACTACTTATAATAAATTAATATATTCAGCTAAAAAAAATTGTATACACACTGTACAAATAATAAATTCACGTTTTCCAATCATGTTGAGAACATTGCTTCTGGATCTATGAAAAGCTTGGGATTTATAATTCGCAATACTGGGGGTTTTAGAGATATTAGAACATTTCAGTCTCTTTATTATGCATTTGTTGTATCTAAGCTGGAATACTGCTGTATTGTTTGGAGTCCGCAATACAATATTTATAAGGATAGGCTTGAAATTTGTTTCATTTAGACTTGACGGTATCTATTCTGCTAGAGGAACAAACCACTTGCAGCTTCTTAATAGATTTTCTTTACTGCCTTTGGAGCTAAAAAGAATAATAATGCATTTGAAGTTTTTGTATGGACTGTTGCATAACCAGATTGATTCTATAGCACTCCTTGAATCTGTGAATTTGCGTGTTCCATTTTTTCAAAGCCGTAGTCAATTAACTTTTACATATAAAACACCTAGAATAAATGCCATGTATAATTCACCCGTTCAGAGAATGTGCAGATACTTTAATATTTACTGTAGCTCATGTGATATTTTTTACCAGACTTTTAATAGTATAGTTAGTGCTGCATCTAGCAATTATAATTTACTTTAATTTTAATATTATCCATAATATATTTAATATACTTAACAAATTTCTTTTTCTTTGTATGTATTTTGTCCTGTAATTGGAACATGTTCTGTTGGGCAATAAATAAATAAATAATAATAAAAACAACAAATTTAGATACAAAATATATATTCCAATTTATGGGTTTTAGTGGCAAGAGGTTTACTAAAGCTGTCTAATCTGTAAGCATGGCAAATGCGTCTGGCAGGTGAAAAACTGAACATTATTTTTCAGTTTTTTACCTGCCAGGCGCATTTGCTATGCATACAGATTACTGACTTTTTTAATGAACTTTAGTACACCCCACAATCCACAAATTGTGGATTGTGGTACACCCCTTGCCACTAAAACCATTTTTATCAGTGAAGAAAAACCCATCGGAAAACCCACTTAATTTCATATATACAGGATGTCCCAAAATCACCGATACAAAAACAAAAGAATAAGTAAAAAAGATCACAGCATAGACACAGTAAACTACTTACAGAACAAACCACGCTAGCATCAGAGATAAACGCCATAGAAAAAGAAGTGTTCTTTGGTGGGAAATAGAACATGAGATAACCTAAAATGAATGGCTTCCAACTTGATAAATGCAAAATTGACATAACATTGATAGATTTTATTATCACCATCAATAATACTAGATATTAATAAATGAAATTTCGATTGTTTTTAAAGTTTTTTCACTAATAATATTTAAATAAATTATAATTTCACTCTATTTAAGCCTTTTATTTTATTTATTTATTTTTATATTGTTGGTACCGTTAATCATATGACAAGTAATTACCTTTAGTTACATTCTTGGTACATTTACATTAGATGTTTGTTGCAAGTACTTATGTCATGTTATAGGTATGTAACAATACATCGATGTGCAATATTAAAAAATAATATATCGGCAATATACCTGGTATGTTTTTAACGAGATGTATTTATGCGACCTAAACAGAACATCGCACGAGCTCGCGTTATGTATCCAGGGCCTATTTTACCTAAAGGCCCATAAGGCCCGGGCCTTGGGCCCGGAGGAAAATGGGGCCCGAAAAAAGCCCTTAAAAAAAAAATTATAAACCATTTCAATTTAAATTTAAAATAAAGCCATACCTATTTTATAAAGAAAATTAAATATTAAATAAAAGTGGCTTAGATTGGTATAATAACGATATTGATATTATACAGGTGATATTGTAATAAAGATTGCGTTGAGCGGCAGCTTTTTCATTCGTAATTCGTCAGCAAAAGATTTGTCGGTACTTATAGCGGCATAAACAAAAACGCCGTAAAAGAGACCGCCGATGTTTTATGTTTTTGAATCTAACTAAAATTATATAGGTCTCTTTTACGGCGTTTTTGTTTATGCCGCTATAAGTACCGACAAATCTTTTGCTGACGAATTACGAATGAAAAAGCGGCCGCTCAACGCAATCTTTATTACCGCCTAGTCCTAGTCGAAAGTATTATTGTGAATTTTATAATTTCTTTTTACAATTGCAATCGTCCGAACTCCGAAATTTAACTTAAGGTAAGTTATAATTATTAATTAATATATTATTTTTGTATATGTTACGGCTAATGTGCAAACTTGGATAGTTTATAAACTAGCTGGATAGTTTATAAACTAGCCAAACTGTCAGCTATTTTAATTGAAATTGTATTTTCAACTAAATTAGCGGCTAGTTTGCAAAATAACCAAGGATCTTGGCTAATTTGAAATTATTAGGGAAACTAAAATAGCTGGATAGTTTGAATACTATCCAATTCAATTTGGCTAATATGAAAACCAAAATTTCTAGTAACACAAAATAGCCAAGCTTTAGCTAGTTTGTAAACTAACCAACTAATTCTCTGGCTAATTTATTAAAAAAGTGAGGTTACGGCATTGTTTTACGTTTTGTCGGCTTAACCGGATTTGTTTTGTGCATTTTAACGTTTTTAAAATGAATCATAGGCAAAATTTTAACGCTTCCTTGTTAGAAAACTCAACAACACAATCCTACCGACCCCGCCCCATTGCCCCCCCCGCCCCATTGGTCAAATGGTCAAAAATGAGAGAAAAAACCCAAACCAACCCAAACAGCAACACAACCGAAGTTTTGCTTGGGCCTTGGGGCCCCACTAAGTCAAAAATAGGCCCTGTATGTATCGTGCTAGCTGGGGTAGTGGCATTGTTGCTTAGAAAATGAATCTTTTCACTAGCAAGGCAAAACACGAATGTAAAGTGACATTTCTTTGTGAAAAGTGACAGGTCTGTGTGAAAAGAAATTCACAGCATCGTTTGACATTCGTTTCAAAATTTATATTGTATATAGGTATAATAATAATATATAATAATAATAATAATAATAATAATTTTTAGTGCCTTTATTTAAATTGATAAGGTAAGTTTATTGATTTTAAGTAAATTATACCTTAAAAATTAAAAGAATAAGATGAAGGTAATTTTAAACACGTTTGTAGGTTATTTTGTTTTGTATTTGAATATAATAAAAAATAAAATGGTTGGAGAAAAAACATTGTATTTAAAATTTAGGCCGAGTGTGCATTAACACGAGTTTGAAGAAAACTTTTCTCACAATTTAAACTTTCCTCGTAGTGAAAAAGTCGCTTTTCAACACTAAACAAATAACTATTTTAAAAATCCCGCTACTCTTCAAAGAACTTTGCTACCGTTTTTACCTTTGAATTTTTATTCAAAGGTTTTTAAAATGAATAATAGATGGCGCTTTTTAAGTCTTAGGTTATGTCCGTTTTGTTGTGATTTTATAAAAACAAAAAATAATGGAAAGAACGGCTCCGATGGAGAGAATCCAGGTCCTGGACTCAATTGAAAAGGACATTATAACATGTTTACACAGTGCAGGTAAATTCGGCATTGGATAATAAATTATAAAGTTACATTTAAAATTTAAGGACAAGTGATGGCAGAGCTAAGCAAAGAAAAATCGAGTCTTAAACAAGCTGAAAATCATACACAAATGTTTCTGAAAACTCTGGGTGCAGTGGAAAGTAAGCTTACAGACCAAATTAACTACCTAACTCAAGTTTCGACGGGTCAGCCTCACGAAGGTTCAGGTTATGCTTCACAAAAGGTTTTGCAGATGGCTTGGCATAGATTAGAGCACGCTAGATCAAGGGTTAATGAGTTAGATAGGATTAAAGTTCGTCATGTACAAGGAAGAACAGCGGGAAGATCTCAACAATCAAACGGTAGTCAGGTTTCAACAGGATCAGGTGGAAATGTGGCAACTGGTCAGGGAACTTAGTTCTAAGGTTTTAAATATTTATATTTACTAATGTACAGGGTGTTATAGTTTACATTTGGATAAAAAATACAACAGATTATGCACATTTTTTAATCTGGGAATAATATTTAAAAAGTATTATAACTTGATCAAGGTAAAAATGGGTTGTAAAACATTTATTACATTTTTTATAATTTTACCAACTGTCTTTCTTTTTGGAACACAAAAATAAGAAGGCAAAGTATATTTTATAAAATTTTAACTGCATTGGTTGGCCTAGAAGGTATACATAATTTAAATTGTTTAAATACTTAATTGTTATTAAAAAAAAAATTGCAAAAATTTTTCTAAAATATTCATAGTAAAAAGAAAACATTTTACAGCAGTATAAAAAGTATCTAATTATTGAGAATGAGTTGTGAGTTATTAATTTTTCTTTTAAATGTTGTAAAATTCTTATGTACTAAAAATAATAAAAACAGTGTAGAATTTCGAAAAATATTTTGTTGTTTAGTTATTACCTACACGGAGAAAAAAGTTTATTGCTCCCAAATAAAAAAAATATTTAAATATGGGACAAGGGTACAGTTTATTTATCCTAAATATATTTTTATTCCCGACATATAAAGTTTTACCAAAGTATATTTATCGTTATTATTTCGACTATTTAGAGGTAATAAACAATATATTCACTACAAATAAAAGTATTAGGTAAACAGTTTATTTGTCCCATTTTTTTCTCAGTGTACAGATTTTTTAAATTATTACTTTCCAAAAAAAATCAATTAAAATTCATTTTTTGTGGTAAATAAAAATAAATAATTTATGAAATCAAAATATTGATAAATATTGATAGATATTGATAGATAGATAGGTATATGGGTGAATATATTGAGATGTCCCCCAAATGAAAATAATTATTTTTTATTTTTTGTTGTTGAGTGGTTCTGCACTAATTTAACTCATTTAATTTTATTAAATATCACGGGGTAACATCTAATTTTACTGAACCAAAACTTTTTATAAGTATAACATAGAAAAATTATTGAGAATTTACTGAACTTTACAGCCAAAATGCTTAGTATCATTATTATGAAATAATGATATTAATCATTTTGCTTTAGTGTTCTTGTGCGCAATATTAAATTTCAATAGTGTCAATTCTGTAAAAAAATCGCTAAATTTGGTTTGAATTTCAAGCGCGCGAAACGCACGAATTAAAAAACTGTTTTTATAAAAAAATTGAAGGTAATTTATTTTTTTATAAAAACAGTTTTGTGATTTGTCCTGTCCGCATGCTTGAAATGGCCCTTAATTACAAAAATTAAAAAACAACAATAATTAAATAACAACTTTTGTAATTAACGCCAATGTACAGTTCATTTTTTTTATTTGGACTCGTGTTTTTTTATTAAGTTGGTAGCTTAAGCTTATGATTTGATTTAGTATTTTTAGTATTTAAAAAATGGTACTTCTGCTGAAAACCGGTCTCAATTAAATATTCTGACACTGTCAAATTGACAGTAATATTTATTATTTATAATTTACTTGTTAATTATTAATAATTTAATATATAATATCAATATAAAAAGATAACTATGCCAAAAATTATATCAGATTCTAGTAGTAAAAGAACTTTTAAAGGCAAAACTTCATTTTGATAAAGAAAAAGGACTATGCCTTATTTCCCCCTTATTTAGGTAGGTATTAATATTTTAAAAAAATTTGTTTTGCTTAGTTAAAATAATGTGTAATTTAATATTTGTAAAACCAAAAACGTTACTTTTTTACTCCAAAAATGTACATAAGGCTTATGGACATTTTTGGAGGAAAAAAGTAACGTTTTTGGTTTTACAAATATTTAATTTCACATTATTTTCAGCTAAGCAAAACAAAATTTTTTGAAATTTCAATAAATAAGGGGAAATAATGATTGGACAACATTCACGTGTGTTCACATAAAATTTTAATTTTTATAATATAAATTCTTTTCAAAGCGAAGATTATACTTTGTGTCTCCTGGGCCGTAGTCACCTATATTTAACTACTTTTTTATATGATTTTACTCAACTGTTCAATATAACCTACAATAATTTAAACATAACCACAATTACATTTATGACTATAGTTTAGTTTGTTTTAATCAATGCAACCAATTTTGGTTCTGTATTTACCAACCAAAACCCTAAATTTGCAACGTTGCCGCAGTTCAGACAAAAAAAATGAGCTTTATGTCCTTTACATTTCATAGACAAATTGTATGATAAAATATATGTATTAAATAAAATTTCTATAGAAAATAAAACAAAATATATTGAAGCAAGGTATTTAAAATTTAAGTTGTATGCATGTATGTAATTTGTCAAAAGAATAATAATAACACTCTACTAATATTTATGTTAGATTAAGTTAATAAAGATTTTTGTAAGTTATCAATGATCATTTAATTCTATTATTTATTTTATTAATATTTAATTATTTATTTTATTCAAAAGATATTTTGTCTCATATAAAGATATAACATATAAAAAGTCTTATTTTTCAGGTTTGTTGTGATGTTCCTTGGTTTTTCAGTTGGTTTCTTTTCCATTTTTCGACTTCTCTTAATATTCTGGTAACATCTATGGCATAGGTTCTGCAACAACCGCCTATCCATGTCACACCCATGTCCAACCATTTACCAACATAGGTTTCCACTGGTTCACATTTGTCTCTATTTATCCATCTAAAAAATAAGATTTCGTACTAATTACATTTAAATAATATTTTTATGTTAATTAAAAACTCCTGAAAATGCAAATTTATTTTTTTAATCCCAGGTAACCAAACGTAACGAAACGAAAAAGTGATATTATAGGGTAGCCAAAGTAAAATAAATTAAAATATTTTCTTACCCCACTTCTACATTGTAACTTTCTCCACTATTTGGGTAAACAATTAATGGGATGGGATTCTTTTTTCTGTCCTTGTTTATTCCATTTATGAGTTTTTCAACCAAACTTGGTGCTACACAGTTAACACCAACTGCTATCAACTGACGTGGGTTCAGATCATAACAATACTTTACTGTATCTTGAAAATCTTCGCCGTTTGCAATTGTCTTTCCGTCTTGCTATAAAAAGTCATTTTATTAATTATATTAAACAGGCGCGTAGGCAGACAAAAATTTGGGGGGGGGTGTTAAAATATAAGAGTAAAATAAATCTATAAAGATTATAAACTTGCTAGAATTTTTAAAAATATATAAACCCCAAACATACAATTTTTAATGAAATCAACTAAAGGGTGGTAAAAATATGGTAAAAACTTCGAATTTTCATCATTAGGTTATCGGTTTTTGAGCTACCTACCAGGGGTAAAAAAAAATCGATTCACAAACTAAAAAAACTCACCGACTTCCCTGATAGCAAAATTTGATCCTAAGAAGATATGACCCGGAATAATAGAATATTCTTAGAACCTTCCCTTATTGCTAAGAATGTTCTTAGGGACTTTTAAAACATTCAATAGATACCCTTAATGATGCAATTATATTCTTAAAAGCTTCTTAAAACCTTCCTAAAAAGCATCCTATAGAACATTTTAAGAATACGTTTTTGGAATGTTCTTAGAAGGTTTCTTATGGAGTTTCTAGGAAGATTTTGAGAATATTTCCAAATATGTCAGATACCCACGTTCTAATATGTTGGATTCTACATTCGTAAAATTCTTCAGGAGGCGACAAATACGCCTATAATATGACAGTGAAATGTATTTGTCGCCCCCTTAAAAAATTTTGCGACATAAAAATATATATTTATTTAAAAATATTAAATAAACAATTTGAGCTCTAAACCATAAGTTGTATGACATTATTTCATAAAAAGTAAAATTGGAAAATTTTGTGAGATAAGTCAGATTAGATTGAAGTTGAAGATAGTTAGGATTATTATACATAAAAATGTTAATTCAGAAATAAAAAAATCGGTATACAAATTAATAAATATTTATTTTTAACATAAAATAAAATATCTATAGTAAAAGTATTTTTGTTATTGAATATTGTTTTAATTTGACAAATGACTATAAAAAAATATTTTGGATTATGTTTTTTACTTAGTATTTAATATTAATTATTAATTTGTAGGTATACAGATTTTTTATTTCTGAATTAACATTTTTATGTATAATAATACTAACTATCTTCAACTTCAATCTAATCTGACTTATCTCACAAAATTTTCCAATTTTACTTTTTATGAAATAATAATAATACTTTTACTTTTTATAAATAACTTATGGTTTAGAGGTCAAATTGTTTATTTAATATTTTTAAATAAATATATATTAATATGTCGCAAATTTTTTTAAGGGGACGACAAATACATTTCACTGTATAATTATTATAATACTTAGTTTATGGTATATTTTACTATTATATAGGTAACTGAACTAAATATGCTTAACAGGAATATTCCTAAATGAACTTTCTATAGCAACTACTTTCTTAACATTCTAAGCATATGTTTAGAGTAGACTAATTTTTACCACTAAAACTTTCCACCTTCTAAGAACCTGGATCATGCTATATTTCTTCTAAAGAACATAAAGCATGATCCTAAGAATATTCTTACTGGCCCATAGGCAGGTTCTTAGAAGGTGCAAAGTTTTAGTGGTAAATATTAGTCTACTCTAAACATATGCTTAGAATGTTAAGAAAGTAATTGCTATAGAAAGTTAATTTAGGAATATTCCAGTTAAGCATATTTAGTTCAGTTACCTATATAATAGTAAAATATACCATATATAATATTATACATTATAATATTATAACTTATAATATCAGGAAAACTAGAGATATATCTAGATTACCTATAGGTAATTAAGCAAAATGATGTTAATGTTTGGCTTCAATTTGCCCATTTTACCTTATAAAAATCTTTTTGTCTACCCTGCAGAAAACAGATTTTTTTTGTTGGTCAGTGTAATTTTCTTGAAATTTGCAAGTTTGTTTTTTATTAAAACCTGCCGTGATCTGGTAATTTGCTTTCTATTGATAGCAAACTGTCAATAAATTTAAAAAAACAAAAAATATCAAATATTTAAATTTTAAGTCTTTAAGATAAAGGACTGAATCAGTATTTAGCTAAGACTCAAGCTGATAAGGTTTATCAGGTTTGGCTGTAATATGTTATTGTAAATTATAAAAACAAACTTGATTTTATTTGTAGGTATTTTTTTAAATTAAATATGAATTTTAATGATTAACTTTTTGAATTCCTTGTGGCCATGTGCACAAAACTTTTAAATCAATGACTATAGTAAGTCATTCACTAAACTTTTAGACATAATAAGTAACTACCACACTATATATACCATATGGTATTGTATTATTAACACTGTCTTTAACTTAAAAAGTTAAGATTAAAGCGAAATTGGGTTGCAAAAGTGGTGTCGTGTTACTTAATATTAACTTAAATTATACTTACGCTGACACTAAATGATAGCCAGGCTTTGACATGAGGAAATTTTTCTTTTAACATCTCAATTAGCACAAGGGCTTCAATTTTACAAGGTATGGTTTCCAATCCCAACATATCGACACCAGCTTCCACAAGGGCAGATATTCTGGGTAAATGCCAGTCTCTAATTACTTCTTTTGGAGTGGTTTTCGCGTAGGACCCTGTATATTCGGAACCGTCGTGTAGTGAGGCACCATAAGGACCCACAGAACCCACTATTTTAGGCTGTCCTAAAATTTGTTTTTAGTATTTTTAGATTCTTAATTAAGTAGATAGGTATGTTTTTTTTACTGGAGAATGGGTGTTCCTCAGAGTATCTTTTAATTGCAGTTCTTGCCAATTCCACGGATTCCTTGATCAATTCGTATCCTTCTTCTTCTGTCATATTTAGGTGCTTGGCGTATAATTTTACGTCTGCTTGATATGTATTCGTCATAATTATATCGGAACCAGCTAAAAAACACTATCGTTAAAAAAATAAATTAAGCCTACACCGAATTACTAAATAAAAACAACATAATTAATTAAAAAATATTCTTGTTTAAGAAGCCTGTACAATTGACGCATACTGCAGTCACAACGTGATTGTAATCCGCACGTATGCATCCATATATGCATCATTTGCGTCATCAATTGAGGTTCATATAGCCAGCACATGTTATGGTTGGAGAAACATTGCGAGGTTCATAATTTACGCATAATGCAGTCACAACGTGATTCTTAATCCGCAAGTATGTCACATATATGCATCATTTCCGTCATCAATTGAGGCTCATATTGCCAGCACATGTGATGGTTGGAGAAATTTATCTGGGCATGATTAACAGGTGAATTTTGGACTTGCATTGCCCTAATTTGATTGTTTTTCTTATCTTTAATTGTCTTTAGTTAGTACCTGAAGCTTATTAGAGATAATTACTAATCGAAACGTTAAAAACAATAAAATTAAGATAAGTCCAAAACTACATTTATAGAAAGATATCTTATTTTTAATTAATACCTAATTAAAATTAGGTATCTTTTTACAAATTCATAAATAAATTAATGATAAATTAATTTATAAACGTGATCTTAAGATCAAAGTGTTAACTCGTTGATCTGAAGATCAATTCCTTTGGAATTCCAAATAAAATTATGTATATGTTTTATACAAATGTAGTCTATGGATTTGATAGATTGAATTTACTTTATATTATAACTAAAATTTTCAAAAAATTGACTTACACCATATATGGTGTAAATTGTATACAAATCCAGTCTTTTATTAACCATATATGGTTAATAAAAGACTGGATTTGTATACAATTTATTAAGTTTGATCCCAGATAGCACAAAGGTGTACTATGGACGTCCAATGGACGTATGCTCGTGGACGTCTGTATGTACATAGGATGTCCATTTTTTTTCTATGGACGTCCCATGGACATCCGTTTAGAGTCCAGATGTCACAACTTTGGACATCCATAAGTCGTCCACCGATGGACGTCTATAAGGTGTTTGAACCATTCCTCCACCATCCAGGACCTGCTTTTTTGCTTACTTTAACTGTTTTTTGCGACTGTATTTTCATTGCAATGTTGCAGAAAATTTTCTACAACATGACTGAAATGCCTTTTGTCTGGCTCAGTAACAATCCCACTAGGAATATAAATATTCTAAAAGTTGTTAAAAGTTACAACATTCAATGTTGAACATTGCAGGAAATCCTTGTATTCGACTCAAGAACATTACATTTTCATACTACTAGTGTTTAACATTTCATTGATAGCTTAGGTCCTTTATAGCACGCGCTTGCTTGAATGTCAGTGAGATTGATCATAACTGTTGCTATGCAGCCAACAATACGTCTTTACTTGCATTTCTGTAATAATAATTATGGACGTAAAATGGACACTATATGGACGTCCATTAAAATCGTACAAAGGATGTAAATATATGGACGTACATAGTACATCCATTTTTAGTCCGTGGACCAATGTACTTAAAATGGATCTTAAACGGACGTCCATTGGACGAATGGTGCTATCTGGGATCAACGCCATTTTATACACGAATTTAATTTAGGCTTAATTAATGAGTGTCTAGAAAAGTTTATAAAGAGTTGCGTACATATCCTACGACAAATACTTATTATTATCTTAAAATGATTTAAATCAAATATTCATATACTTAGTAAGTAAGTACATACTATCGCTAACAAAAAAAAACTCATACAGCTATATTGTGGCTGTGTGAATAAAACTTCTCCGTCAATGTCAAGTTGACATCGAGCTTTGTCACATCCATTATGACTTTTTTAACAACATTTTCAACCAAACAATACAGACGAACTCTGGCAAGCCATTGAAGCCATTTGGAACGAGATAAAGCAAGACGGCGACTTCCATGCTTTGCAGTTTGCGGGCAGTAATTGACAAAAACAGAGGGATGACGAAATATTATTTTTTTTTTCAAACTTCAACCTAACTTTGTATTTAATTTTAGACCTTTCAAATGTGACGTATCATGTTAAAAGCCATAATTACTCCAACGAAATGATAGAAAATCAGGAACACTAGATTTTTAAGCTGTATGAGTTTTTTTTGTTAGCGATAGTATATGCAAATATTTGTATAGAGCGCCATCTATAAAGCAATAGGGGAATCTGTGTTAGGTACCGTCAAATGTCAAATTTTTATGTGTTATAAAGGTTATAAATTGAAATGTATTCCTTGAAAATCGATAAACAAAAGTTTTTCACAGTAAATGTTTTACTGTTTTACAGTTTACTTTCGGCGAAATTAAAAGGTCAGTACAATGTTCATATAAACTTTTTAAATATTGGCGTTGAGAAAGTATTTAATGCTTTTGTAATTTTGTAGACCATTTTCAAGAAACACCCGCTCTCAGGAAAATGAAGATCAAAATATTTTTTTTTGCTTAAATTGACTTTTGGTTAGATTTTTATAAATGTTTAGAGTTTTTTTACTTACATTTAAGACAGACAGTGCACTTTTTAATTTTTTTAACCTTTTTTCAGAAAAATGTGTTTAGCTATCTCCATTACCAATTTGAAATCCAAAAAAATCAATAAAAAAAGTTGTTATAAAAATAATTTGAAATAAAATGTACTTATAGTTCACAAACTTTTGACTCCAATTTTTTATTTTATTTTTTATTAAAAATTGTATGCTTTTTTTTAAATATGTATGTTCGTTAAGTTACTTTTTAAAAGAAACTATTCCGATTTATTGTTAAAAAAACAATCCCATTAATATTTTCTTTTAGTCACTTTATTTATTTAACAAACTAAAAAAAGTAACGAAATAGACATTGGTATCACAATGGACAGGGGCACACAAAGGATTTAATCAGATAACATAAAAAAGAAACTATATAGGGTGGTACGATTTTAGAGTAATGCATAAACAAAATCCCTTGTAGTGGTGCTCACTTAAGTGCAATTGCAGAATAACAACTAAGATTTCTAAATTGTAGACACCCTTTTTCTTTGACTATAAGCTGGTGAAGGTCCCTTTTAGTACTTTTATATTGCGTGGAATTTTTCCTTGGATGTAATCTATATCATGAGTTGTAATTACAAATAATTTTAAATTGGTTTATCATAAACTACTTTTAATAAAAGCGGTAAATGTCCACTTTGTTGTCGAAAATTCTATTGCGTTACCCTAAATTCCATTGCATTACCATAAGGTAACATAGTGGACTCTGTAACGCAGTGGAAAAAGTTTTGTGAAACTATATTTAAAAAATAATAATAAGACATTACAGTCATTAATTACTCTCAATGAGCTTTAGTTCCCTAAAATAAACATATTTTTTTTTTTGAGTAACTTAGCGGACAAACAATTATTACATTCGCGTTACCCGCACCTGTTTCAACCGATATCTTCTTCCTGATTGAATAAATAAATTCAGCTGGGTAATGTGTACGACGTACACTGTACGTCCGAACATCATTTGTTGATCACGTGAGTACCAAAAAAGTTGCCATATATATGTTTTTTTTAATATTCTATCGGTAACGCGACGGACGTAACGCAACGGAAAAAATGTCTGGGACATGAGTCAAATTTAGAAAAAGTAGATGAAAATTAATTATTTTATATATAAATTGTTTACTGTATTAACTAAGGATGTTATGGATTGCTATAAAGCAACACAAAGTTCTGGTTATTCAATATTAAAAAAAAAACATGTATGTAAGTTTTATAAAACGCTAATGGGACATGCGAAAATGTGTGTTTCGCAAGTTTCAAAATTTAAAAAAAATTATTCTGAAATAACTAAACAAAAATTTTCTGAAAGAGTTTACTAAGGGCTTGTTAGGCTTTCACTTGCTTTTTAAATCAATAAGATCCGATAATTTTTAACAAAGTTATTGCAATTCAAACTTACGGACAGCGGAAGGCGGGTGTTTTTTGAAAACGACTCAGGTATTAAGATAATAAAATAATGTTCACATTTAGTATTATTTTACAAGAAGGGCACTTTATTTTAACGATTGTATGACATTTGACAACTGTCAACTAACTTAAAACTAACTTGAGCCCGTGACTAAAACGCCATAAAGCCACAACTTGTCAATGTGTATTTAGTGTCATGGAAACATGTACGATAATGGGAAAATTAGTCTATAAAACATAAACAAATCCCACTTTTGAAGCACTAACCTCTAAGAAAGTCCAAATGATAATGGGCAAATTAGTCTAAAAAACATAAATAAAAATCACTGTTAAAGCACTAACCTCTAAGAAAGTCCAAATGGGAGTTGATGACGGCCTCCTTGTCGGTTGCCAGGAACCTGGAGCTCCACAAAACATCTCCATCGATTTGCTTGTCAACGTGACAGCTTAGTTGGGTAGCGAAACCGCCGTCCAACACGACGATCCTCTTTTCTTCGGCTCCGCTCATTTTATGTGCTGTCGACGATGGGCTGACTACTTCTGAGGAGCTGCTTACACCCGGTGGCGCCATTAAACGAAATCTTAAATAAAAAGCGATAAACTTGCTTAATCGTCATTTAATTACCACACTAATTGGAATCATTCTTAATTTATTTATTATTATGATAATACACAGTAATGGAACAAAGAACAGTGCGATAAAGTATTGCAAATTTTTGAATCATTCTATAAGTGAATAATAAATATTAATAAATCTGCGCGATAGTTTTAAGCTTTTTTGGGTAACTATCAGTCAACAATATGAGAATCAAAATTAAAATCGTTGTTTAGCTGAAATGTATCAGGTTTTTTAATTATAGTAACACATTTAAATCTGTCACATTAAAACACGTAGGTACCTATTACTTAATTAAACCAAGTAAAATTTTAAATTTTTATAATACCTACAAAGGAAAAAAACTATTCTATATACAGTGTGTCGCATTTAAGATGAAGACACCCCCATATTTTCGCTATTTCAAGGAATAGAGATTTGAATTTTTTCACATTCATACATGTTGATGGGTCACATTTTTTAAGCTACTCAACTGAAATCTGAACTTTAAACTTGCCCTACTACAAATTCACAAACAGGGCCAGTTCTCGATATTTTGCTTCGCGTTAGAGATATCGAAAAAAGTTATTGGAAAAAGTTGTTCAGAATATTATTCTAACCCCATATACCAATTTTCATAACAAAATTCGCATTTTTAATTTTTTTTTATTTTGGTCCACACAAAATTATTACAAGTTCATTTTTTAGTTTGATAATAAGGGAGCCATGGAAAGTAATAATTTGATACTTACTAGTGTTTATGACCGTTAAATAAATAATTAAAACAATTTTTGGAAATTACAAATCAATTATAATTTATTAAATTAAGGAAATGGTATAAAACAATAATAAAACTAATAAAAATAAATAAATTAGAAATGCGAATTTTGCTATGAAAATCGGTATACGGGGTTAGAATAATATTCTGAACAACTTTTTCTAATAATTTTTTTCGATATTTCTTACGCGAAGCAAAATATCGACAACTGGCCCCGTTTGTGAATTCGTAGTAGGCCAGATTTCACTCGGGTATCTTAAAAAATGTGACCCACCAACATGTATGGATGTGAAAAAATTCAAATCTCTATTCCTTGAAATAGCGAAAATATGGGGGTGTCTTCATCTTAAATGCGACACACTGTATATTATTATAATAAATATACTTATTTATATATTTTTATAATTTATTGCACGACTAAGTTATTCGTCCAATTGTCTCATGATTGCAATACCTATCGTTTTTTATCCTTATCGTCTTTTACTACGTTTGTAATTTTTTTTTACTTGCAGTGCAAAATTTTCCTGTTTAAAAACACATTATTTTGCAAATTAATGATGATGAAAACTAATTATATCGAAAAATCTTGTCTGTATGAATATATTTAATAAATAATATTTAAATGGAACGTTGCTCATATGTGAAACAAAATTTCAAAAAAAAAATTACATATTATTTAATCCCTAAAATGTAATTTTTTTTGTAGAAATTTTGTTTCACATATTATAGGAGATGTATTTATTTTATATTGAGTAAAATGTTACTTACGTATGTAGGTACCTACTTAAAATGTACAAGTTCAACGTTTATTTTATTGATTAGCCATTGCAATGTTACTTACTTAGTACTTGGTACTTAAAATGTACAAGTTCAACGTTTATTTTATTGATTAGCCATTGCAATGTTAAATAAATAATAAATCATTACATTTGGATGGTGATAAGGAGGCCAGTAATCCTTTCAAGAAAACGATATAAATATTATGTTGTTGCATCTAATATGTATATATAATTGCGTCTAATATGTATAAAATGACATTCAACTTGATCCAAAAGCACTGACGTATTTTAACAATGAACAACGTAATGAACAACTTTTTTTCTAAGAAAGTAATAACGCAAAGTGGTTTCATATTAACCCTAAGGTATACCCATAGACAATATTTATCTTAATCTTTTTAAAATGTTTACGTATCGATATCTTTAAAAGCATGAATATCCCGCACAACATTCGTGATATCTATACGAACATCACGTCGTAATTTTCACAAATTTTATTCATACTGATATCATACGGATGTCACTGCGTGAGAAATGAAAATCATGTCGTGAATTGTATGCCATCGCTGTTTGAGATTGACCGATGGCACAAAAAATTATGTCGTGATTTTTTATGCCAACGGTGCACTGTGGTCTGAGAGCTAAATTTACGCGGAAAAAATTATTCTTTAAATATTTTTCCCAACACGTGTGTTTTTTATGTTTTAGGTGTGCTAAATTTACTTACTTTTTCAAAAATATTTGGTATTGAGGATGGGGATGTCTATCCAAATGATATAAAATGAATTTTTTCAATATTCCTGTATTTTTTATGTTCTTTTTTTATGTTTTATATTTAATAATTTATTTATTGAATAAATAAATGTTTATAGTTTGCCAATGTTGGCGATTGCAACATGGCGCAAGCATAATTTTTAACATAAATAATCGAAAAACCATTACCTTCAAAGTATCAAAAATTATTATTATATCAACATTTTACATTTCACCATATTTCTTTTTAACAACCCTTTAGCCAATATCGTGATGGTTGACAATAGGACAACTTATTATTTTTATTATGTGTTAAATACTCTTGCTTGTTTTAAAAATGAGATTCCTATACAAAAATTGTACTACCCTCTTGAAGCACTTTTCTGTTTTTTTAATTTCTGAGAACCCTGTTCATTTAATTAAAAATGTTTGTTAGGAATCTCATTTTTAAAACCAAGCAGAAGTTTTTATGAAGAATGATTTTTTGCTATTTTGTTACGAATATTTTACTACTTCTCTATTATTTAGATATATAATTTTTTTAATTTCTGAGCATCCTGTACATATAATTAATTTTTTTATGAAAGTCTAAATTTTTAACCATAAAATATTTTCATAGAAAAATCATTTTTCCATAAAACACTTCTATTTTTTTAGGTTTTTTAGTTTCTGAGCACCCTGTACATTTAATTTAAAATGTTTATGTAGAAATCTTATTTTTGAAACAAGCAAGAGTTTTTATAAAAAATGTTTTTTTTTCGTAACAAAATAAAAAAGTTTTGTTTCTATTGTCAATCCGATCCGTATAATATACAAAGTATATTATTAAAAAAATATTAGGTAATATGAGTAAAAAAATTGTATTACCTTTCTTAAATGCAATAATTATTGTCAGATTCGAAAAATATATTACTTTTATGACCAGGTTGGCGGTAATTTTTGTCACCATTTTTCATTATAGGCGCATAAAGGCAGATGAAATTTTATAAAATCTTAGCTGGAGGTTCATATTTTCGAATGCACTATGTGGTTCTGGGCAAGTAATTATAAATCTTTACTTACATTTCATTTAATATTTGAAATTACACACTTGAGAATTTGTAGGTTAAAAAACGCTATATTTTTGGAAAAAAATCCAAAAAAGACATTTTAAAGTTGTATTTGTACTCACCTTTATCAGTATTATACATTTTTGACATTAATTTTCACTATTATATTTACGCAACATCTTTTTTACACAAAAAAGCCAAGATTCCGAAAGTAAGAGTGTTTTTGACAATTCTTTCATGTATTTGTTATAACGCAACGCATACGAAGTAAATTCTACTTCGCAGTTTAAAATCTTTGGTAATAATCTGTCACGAACAATAAAGAGGCATCAAAATGCGTTTTTAAAGTGTTTTAAAATTAACTTAACATTTAATGAAACCGACCTCCGCGACGGTGCTTTTTAAAAAAATATTATTTAGTTGCTACTGAGGAGCAGTAGACACATCTTAAAATGTATAATGGGTTGCATACAATACTCGTATTAAATCGGAAGTAAAGTTCTACTTTACTGCCGATTTTTTTTTACTTTACTGCCAATTGTTGACTACTTTACTGCCGATTTCGGATAAAGATCTTTTTCATATAAAAAGCATAGATTGAACAGACTTACCTCCAAATTTAGATACCCAATTTTTTAATCAGGCTAATCCTTGGGATAAATATCGCTGGATAGAATTTAATGAAGGCCTTCTTCGACCTAAATTTCTTCTGTACTATAGTTGAAGACGCAAATATAAATGAGTTAGTATTACCAAATAGCTTAAATAATACGAGCCCTAACCACATAATGTTCGGACACTTCATAATTTATACAGAAATTTTTTTCGTGAATACTATCTCAAAATTATTAGAAGTTATGAAAAATTCAGCTTATTTTGGCATATACCCCTCGAAGCGATTTTTATTTTTAAAAAGTTTACCTTTTATTTTTAGCTTTTAAAAAAAGGCTAACTTTTTAACTTTTTTTTGCATGAGTAAAAAAAGTTATAAATGGGCCCATTAAAAAGAGCATAAAATATTATACAAACCCTGAAAATTTGGTAAAAAATAAATAAGTTATAAAAAAGTATAAGTAATTTAAAAATGCTATTTTTAAAGAGTTTTTGCAATTTTCTTAGGAAACGGGAGATTTTGCAGATATATATATCGCTATAACTTTCTTATTATTTATACAATTTTTACCAAATTTTCAGGGTTTGTATAATATTTTATGTTCTTTTTAATGGGCCCATTTATAACTTTTTTTACTCATGCAAAAAAAGTTAAAAAGTTAGCCTTTTTTTAAAAGCTAAAAATAAAAGGTAAACTTTTTAAAAATAAAAATCGCTTCGAGGGGTATATGCCAAAATAAGCTGAATTTTTCATAACTTCTAATAATTTTGAGATAGTATTCACGAAAAAAATTTCTGTATAAATTATGAAGTGTCCGAACATTATGTGGTTAGGGCTCGTATTTATTGAAAAACGTTTACATCATTTTAAGTCCTTGTTCCTTACTGCCACAATAAAAAACTATTTTATATATTTTTTTATTAGAACATTCAATAAACATAACTTAAAAACTAGACATGCTTTGGACATTAGACATATTTTAACTCACTAAACAAAAGTACTTTATACAAACATGTTTGAGAAATTGGTTTAATAGAATATTGTCCAAAAATATTTGGTGTTGTTTGCCCAAAAATTGGTTGTGAAGCTGAGTTATTTATATCTTGTAAGTTTTTCCCTGGCACAATAATCAAACCATTTGCTCCCAACAAACTGTTTAATCTGCTACTAACTTGAGATCCTGTGGTATGTGCGCTAAGAATACCATTTTTAAAACTAACAACCGCCCTTGCGTACTCAGGTCTTGCGTCAGAATTTTTTATTTCAGGTATAGACACATGAACAAATGGATATTTTATGGTTTCTGCGCGTTCAATTTTTCTCAAAAATGGAATTACGAATAATATAGATGTAACGCAACTGGAAACTGGATTGCCCGGCAATGCGAAGACGTATTTTCTCTTGTCGTTGTAGTCCAACGTTGCGAAAGTGGTTGGTTTGCCAGGTTTCATGTTTATCCGCCCAAAATGTATAATTGCATTGAAATCGATCGTTAGCACTTGTTTAATGACATCAAACTCGCCCATTGAAACGCCTCCCGAAGTGATGACTACATCGTTTTTCTCGAAGGCCTTTGCAAAGGACTTATACACATCATCGGGGTTATCCCTTGCAATGCCATAGTCGGTAGCTTGATAGTGGTATTCTTTAAGAAGATTCATTAAAGTCAACTTATTGCTGTCATATATTTGGCCAGGTTTTAGTGGTTCTCCAGCTTTGCATAGTTCGTTACCCGTGGATAAAATTCCTATCGATGCTTGTTTAAAAACATGAACTTTGGAATAGCCCAACATTGCCATCACTCCGACGTCTGCCGCAGAAATTTTATTGTATCGTTTTATAACCAGAACGCCTTTCTCAACATCGCTGCCAATTTTTCTTATGTCCTGACCAGTTTTAGGATTTATTTTTATTTCTATTTCAAGCTCTTCGCCGTCCTGACTTTTAATTAATTTAGTATCTTCCACTTGTACAACAGCATCTGCACCAAGTGGTATGGGTGCACCCGTGCTAATTCTAATGACTTCTCCTTCTTTTAAGGTGGAATCGATTGGAGTATCCCCAGCGGCTGCGTAATAACGAACTTTTTTAATACCTAAGCCGTCTGACGCCCTAACAGCGTAGCCATCTTTAATTGAAGCTTCAAATGGAGGCACTGGAGCCTTGGCAAAAATATCGTTCGCTAGGATTCTATAAAGGCTTTCTTCGACCAGTATTTCTTCTGTTTTATTTGTAGCAGCGCATTCATTTAACACTAAGGCAGTAGCGGCATCTACTTCGAGCATAGGATAGGTGGAATGGCGGTCTCTTTTGGAAGCATCAATTTTAACTTTGCTTGTGCGTTGTACATCTTTGTGTGCTTTTTCCACCTCCAATTTCTTACCGGTTAATACACTGACAGCATGAGGTAATGATTCGCTAATAAACCCAAAACATTCTGCGGCAGCCTTTTCACTTCCTGGTAAATTTATTATAATTGTTGTGTTTTTGATTCCGCATACAGCCCTGGAAAGCATGGCGTACTGAGTTTTTTCCAAACTTTTGGAAGTCATAACATGGGATAGGCCGTTTGCTTCTCTTTCAATAATTTGTTTGGTTGCTTCTGGAGTAACATCTCTTTGCGAGAATCCTGTGCCACCGGTTGTTAAAATAACGTTGTATGATTGAAAAACGAAACGTTTTAAGCACTCTTTTATTTCTTCGACCTCGTCAGGAACAATATGTTTTTCCGCAATTTTTGCCATCGGAAATTTGTTTAATATTTCCTGTTCCAATCTCGGTCCAGATGTGTCTTTGCTCTCTCCTTTAAAGCATCTGTCGCTGACTGTCAGAATTCCAAATGTTAGTGCCATTTTAATAATACGATCTGCAGAATACGATAAAAATAAAATATTATTTACGAACTTTTTAATTATTTTGCTAAACAAAAAGTGTTTATTTACTTTTTAATCTAGTAATTATTCAGTATTGACCATTATAATATTGAGTTAAATTAACCATCTAATGATCTTTTCTACAATATAGTATGCTTGCTAATTCACCATTTCCACTTTATTACCGTATTAAATTGATAAATTGTCTAGGTGTTATGAGGATCTCATTAATTTTGATTTTCAATGTAATTACAAATTAAGGAGGTTCGGGACGATATTAGTTCCCATGGAAAATGGGTTTTACCCTGGTAAGAATGATCATTAAATGAAAAAAATATTTAAGGATCCTTTCAGTATCAGCCATCGTTTAAGAAACACCCTGCGTATATTAGGGGTCTAATATAACACAGCAAGGTCCAATATTTTTTATTACTAAATTCCATCACATTTATCAAAATTTTCGAGTCCAGCTCTAATTATAAATTTATCATATCTTACGGTCGTTTAACAAATATTTCTATAGGTACAAATATAGGTAAGTTAACCTGTAATATTAGAGATTCTGCGCTTTTAAACAACTTACAACCATGTTATAAAATAATCTATTTAAATATTTATAAAACCTTATAATATAATTATGTATGTATGTATGTTTGGTTTTCTAGATGCGTGTATCTTATGTATCAAGTTTGATAAACGCCATTTTATACACGAATTTAATTTAGGCACGAGCGAGTGCTTAAGTTAATGAGTGTATATAAAAGTTTATAAACGAGGTGCATACTATACTTTTTCTACGACAAATACTTATTATTATCTTAAAATGATTTAAATCAAAAATTTGTATAGAGCGCCATCTATGAAACAACAGGGGAAACTGTCAAATGTCACATTTTTACATTTTATAAACACAATTATAAAGGTTATAAATCGAAATGTATTTCTTGAAAATTGACAGTTTTTCACAGTGAAAGTAAAGGAAATGTTTTATGAGCACTTTACAGTGGAGTCCGTGCCCGAATTTAAATTAAAAGGAGTACAATGTTCATATAAACTTTTCAAATATGGCGTTGAGAAACTATTTAATATTTTTTTATTGAGATAATAAAATAATTTTCACATTTAGTATTATTTTACAAGAAAGGCACTTTATTTTAACGATTGTATGACATTTGACAACTGTCAACTAACTTAAAACTAACTTCAGCCCGTGACTAAAAACCTGTTGCTAACTTCAGCCTGTGACTAAAGCGCCGTAAAGCCACAACTTGTCAATGGGTATTTAAAAGGTTACTTAGTGTCATGGAAACATGTACAGTTGTATTCAATAAAAAAGCGTACAAGAATTAGAATGAGAGAAAACTGTCAAAATAATATTATTGCTTAAAACCGGCTTATCACTGACATAAGTCATTAAAATAATTACTATAGGTTATAAAGAGCATTGACGTCGTAGGTTAATTAAATAATATTACAAAAATTGTTAATTTTTAATATAGATTTTTTATTTCTATTATACCACGGTACGAATTGACCATTCTTCTTCGATTCTTGATACTATTTGAGCCTTTTTAACTGACGAGGCATTTTTATTTTCTACTGTCAGTTATAGTGACTTAAGTCAGTGGAAAGCCGGTTTTACGCAATATTGTTGACAGTTTTCTCTCATTCTAATTCTTGTACGCTTTTTTAATGAATACAACTGTACGATAGCGTTTTAAAGGTGGGAGTAGAAAAATGTGTTTGTTCAATTGAACGAATTTGTTGCAGAAAGGACAGAAATAAGTTATTATCATTAAATATTATTCACTAGCAAAAAAGTTGAACTAATTTGTAGAATCCCATATGAAAACAGTGGAATCATAAAATTCAGTTTGCCTTAAGGTTTCAAAAACTTATTTTTTTTCCGGGTATTTTTTCCTTTTTGGCCCAATATAAAAAATAATAAACACATCTGTACAGGAACTTTTTTATTATCAATACTCTCTTAAAATAAATTGGTTAAAAATGACTAATTATCATTAATTGTAAAACACCAAAGGTATTATCTTTGCTTGGAACCATGTAACCTTGTAACCTTACTAATCAAAATAATAAAACGCAATTTATAGTAAAAAAATTAACAAATATGTGGTGGTTTTATTTAAAAGTGACAAAATATGCGTTGAAAAAATGAAAATAAGAAGTTATTTTGTTTCTTAATTTTCTGCTTAAGTATAAATCTGTTGTGAGACGTGTCAATTGGAACTACAATGTCATGTACTTACATGTACACTTGCTTGCAACAAAATCGCGTACACTTCAGTTAACTATTGTCGCAAATAATAAGCTGTGTAAATGTGTCTTTTTTTAAATTTTGACTTTTAAAATTGATGTTTATTTATTTGTCAGTGTCAGTGTCATATTATCACAATGGCAAAATTAAATGAACGCCAGAAAATTTTAATCCTCTCGAAGTTGGAAGAAGGATGGTCCATCAGGGCAGTTGCGAACCATTACGATGTTAATAAAAGTACCATAATGAGGGTGAAGAAAAGGTGGATGGAGGAAGAAAGCGTATGCAGAAAAGATGGTTCGGGCCGCTCGAGAAAATCTAATGTCGATCAGGATGAAGCGCTTATTGCCTATTTAAGGGAAAATCCATTTAAAACCGCAAGAGATGCCGTGTTCGAAACTAACTTTCCAGCGTCGTGGTCAACAGCATGCCGGAGAATAGGAAACTCGGATATCAAGAATTGGGCAAGTGCCAAGAAGAGCATCCTAACAGAAGAACAAAAGCAAGCCCGGATCTTGTTTTGCTTAAATTATGCCTTATATTCTTGAAATAATGTTGTATTTACTGACAAAAAAGTTTTCCAGTCTAGTAATGACGGACATATTCGTGTATATCGACCTGCAAATTCTAGGTTTCATGAAAAATACGTGTCTCCACGGAACAGGTCCGGACGATTCTCAGTTAATGTTTGGGCATGGATAAGCGTGCATGGACCTGGTGTAGCATGGCATTTGGTTGGTAGACTCAATGTGCAGGTTTACAGGGATATTTTGGAAAATGTTATGCCTCCTTCAGTGGAGCAATTATACCCCAACAACAACTTCATCTACCAACAGGACAACTGCCCTGTCCATACAGCAAGAATAATAACAAGTAAGTAAAACAAGAATTTAATCTTGCAATTTAAAACTAAAATTTGCTCACTTTTCAGGGCTAGCCCTGATGATGTCACTAGACAAGTGACGAAAGCGCTTGGCTACTCATTTTATTAATAAATATACCTATATACAAAACACACCCCCTTTTTATTAACACTCATGGTATATACCATGAGTGTTAATAAAAAGGGGGTGTGTTTTGTATATAGGTATATTTATTAATAAAATGAGTAGCCAAGCGCTTTCGTCACTTGTCTAGTGACATCATCAGGGCTAGCCCTGAAAAGTGAGCAAATTTTAGTTTTAAATTGCAAGATTAAATTCTTGTTTTACTTACTTGTTGTATATACAAGTCAAATAATACAGTTTAATAACACAATGGTTCGGAGCTAATAATATTGAACTATTACCGTGGCCTTCTTATAGTCCAGATCTAAACCCAATTAAAAACGTTTGGGGTTTGCTAGTGAAAAAAATTTATAACCGAAACTTTAGGCCAAGAAATGAAGAAGAACTATGGATGGCTATTGAAGATGGTTGGGAGGAGCTCAGAGAAAACGAAAACTATTTTCGTACACTAATTAATTCTATGCCCACAAGACTCAATTATGTTTTTTAAGCTAATGGAACAAAATATTAGGTCTAGTTTGAGCCATAGAATAAGTTAGAGCAATATATATTTTTAATTTTTATTCATATTTGTGACAACTGGGTTATTTAATATTAAAAATGTACGCGATTTTGTTGCTGTTAGTTTATAACCTCATTTATAACCTATTTAAAATAAAAAGTCAAAATAACATGTAAAGGGTGGGCCATCTATAAGTTGAATTTTAAACTACGTGCTATTAATGAAGCTTTCAACTTGAGCGCCATGAATTGCTGACCCCCCGCCCACCCAACCAATCCCTTATCTATGTTGCTGACAGTGGTTTAGTTTTAACCTTCCGATTACAAAATATGCACCGAATAAATTTGGACCAACGTTTCGAAATACTCAAAACTTACTTTGAATGTGACTGTGATCGCAGAGACGGCAAGAAAATTGCGTTTGGAAGAAATGAGGCGCCGTCAAACCAAAGTATTACAAATTTGATCAAAAAATTGCGCATAAATGGAATGCTCGTGGACATAAAACAAGTTTCGCATGCTCGTCCTAGACGTACACCTGAAGAAATCGCTGCTGTGGCCGAAAATGTACGCACGAACGCGTCAACATCAACTCGGCGCAGATGTCAACAACTCGGCCTTTCCCGTACCACTCTGAGGATGATTCTGCACAAAGACCTCGGTATGTTTGAGTACAAAGTCCAGCTTGTTCAGGAGTTAAAGCAAGTTGACCATCCACAACGTTTTCGCTTTGCTGAGTGGGCTTTAAACCAGTTGAACGATGACCCTAATTTTGCAAGAAAAATCATCTTTTCGGATAAGGCGCATTTTTACCTCGGAGGTTATGTCAACAAGCAAAACTGTAGGATTTGGGACACGGAAAATCCACACGTCGCCGTAACAAAGCCTATTCACCATTTAAAACAAAACATTCAAGCTCAAATTGCCTAAATAGAGCTGCAAACTTTTGACAAAGTACTCGAAAATTGGTGTTCCAGGATGGGCTACTGTCGAGCCAGCTGAGGTGGCCACTTAAATAAAATAATTTTCCATACTTAATCGAAAGAAACATTGTATCAAATAAAGCAAAATTCGTTGAAAAAAAATCAGTTTTTCTTGTTGTCATTGCTATTTTATAATTCAACATAAACATGGCCCACCCTTTATAAAGAAAATGTCACTTAGTTTATAACCTATTTGAAATAAAAAGTCAAAATTTAAAAAAATACACATTTACACAGCACAATATTTGTAACAACTAGGTTATTTGATTTTTGAAGTGTACGCGATTTTGTTGCAAGCAAGTGTACGAGATGTGTTCAGAAAATATCGGGAATTTTCGTTTTTTGAAACAAATATTTATTTATTCGTCTACATTAATGTTGTCGCCTTCAAAATAGTCCCTATTGGATATTATGCACATGTGCCAGCTCTTCTTCCAATACTCGAAACACTTTTAAAACTCGATCTTTGGGATAGCCTTTAGTTCTTTCAGCGATGCCCTGTTAATGTCATCTATGCTTGCAAAACGACGGTCCTTTAAGGTTTTCCTTATTTTTGGGAATAGGAAAAAGTCAGACAGAGGCATGTCTGGCGAATATGGAGGCCGGGGCATCATTACAGTATTGTTTTTGGCCAAAAATTTTGTTCAAAATTTAACAATTTTAGAACAAATTTTGCTGCCACGCGTTTCATACCCAAAACATTCGAAAAAATTTCATGGGATGAGCCAATCGATATACCAACATCATCAGCGACTTCTCTGATGGATTATAACCATTTATTTCACTTTTTCCATGTTTTTATCGGTTGTTAATGTGCTTGTGCGTTCTGGGCGTTCGTCATCTTCAACGTCTTTACGGCCATATTGGAAACTCTTATACCACTTGTAAACTCTTGTTTTACTTATAGCAGACTCACTATAGACCGTTGTTAACATTTTACAGAATTTGCTTAATTTTTTAAGCAAAATTGGATACAAATTCTTTGATCCATTTCTTTTAACGAACGAAAAATCGCCGAGCTTATAAAACACGTCTAACCTTAGTGGCTGCCACAGACAAAGTAAACAATGAAAACAGCTAAAGTTTTTATCATACTTCGGGGGCATGTATACCAACATAATAAAGAAAATTTTATGACAACCGGACCCTCCGAACCCGCATAATTTAACAATTCCCGTTATTTTCTGAACACACCTCGTATACATATTTATTACGGGTGCTGAATAAATAATATTCTGGTAGTAAATACAACTTTAAAATCGTCAATCTGTTTTGAAATTTTTGTTCATGA
This sequence comes from Brassicogethes aeneus, assembly GCA_921294245.1. Classification (NCBI taxonomy): domain Eukaryota; kingdom Metazoa; phylum Arthropoda; class Insecta; order Coleoptera; family Nitidulidae; genus Brassicogethes; species Brassicogethes aeneus. The sequence continues at coordinate 1,048,417 of OV121136.1, forward strand.
ACAATAAGATATGTTGTTATAGAACTTATTTAGGCTGGTAGAATTAAGTGGTATTAAAGTATGGTTGACTAATATCTAATAGTGTGGGGTTACCTGTAGGTTAAAAAATTAAAATTATAAAGATAAGAATTATCTGATAATAAGTAATTACTACTTTTGTAAAAATAAACTTGTTTACTGTATTTTTTTAAATGAATTATCATTTAGAAAACGCGCTATAATTAGAATGTTGTTAAGGCGAAATAAATTTAATTTTAAACAGACGGAGTTATTTTTGAACACTATTACAATGTAAGTTACGTACCAGTAAACAGTTAACTGGATGTGGGACACAGATTTTTTAATGGTTTTTGGTCGTTGTTTACAATCAACCGCACTATTCTATATTGGATGGATGATACGTCACCAACGCGCCAGAATTATCAAAATAACAAACGAAATCTTTCACACGACTGCGCCGATTAACTGTAAGGCACTGAGCTCACAAACAATATCATATCTTTATAAAAGCATGTTTACACAAATATACTTCATAACTATTAAAATTTATACGGTGTCGAGATTGTAAATTTAATTAAAATTTAGACGACACATCAAAATGTAATTTTAAATTGTCACTTGCGAACAGTATCTATTGTAAGGGTTTTTAGTTATTAGCAAGTTTATTTAAGATATTAAGGAGAGAGTAAACAATTTCTCGCCTCAAATACGAGGGTCATTCGAAAAGTTCTTGACTAGTGTATTGGATTCACTCTAATAACGATAATTTTGTATATTATAAAGCCATTTAGCCAAAAATGCGCTTTGCCAGAAAATACTATTTTTTGTGCGAAATGCTCTTTGATTTTGATAAGGTGTAAACCATTTTTAAATATGGTAAAATAAAATGATTCGTGGTGAAACTTTAAAACTTACTAAATGCAAAAAAACAAAAAGCAGATGAGTCAATCCAAATGAAAACACCAAAAATAAATTTAAAAGTGCGCTGCATAATTTTTATTTTAATGAAAAAATTTGAGGATGATCTTTTAGGTATTATATATCAAAAACCGTTGCCGTTTTAATTTCTAGTTGCTTTATTTTTAATCGGCACCCTTTAGAAACCTGAAATCGTGTCATTTTCTTACTCTCCTACAAGAGGCTAAAACTTTTTTTCTGTGGCAATTATTGAAATGATTTTAATTTTGTTTTACTGTTCAGTAAGTGTGTTTTCAATATTAATTATTATTATCTAATTAGTTCATCTCATAAAAGAATGGTAAACCACTAAATATTCATGATAATTTGCCAATTTTTGTGATTTTTGTCTGGCTCCTGTGCCTATTCTACTAAATCTAGAAAGTTATTTTTTTTCAGGTATCAAGTACTTATACAATAGAAAACGTAACTATTATTTTAAGTTTCTAGACTATCATTTTCTTTATTAAAAAAATTATTGAAACTTGATAATTTTCAAAATTAGCCAATTTTGCCCTCAGAAGTCATTATGTTGAGGAAAAAATAAAAATCTGAAACTTTCAGGAAATGTAGTCCCCACCTTCATCTTTTCAGTCCAGTTAGTCTTGTTTTGTTATTTTTATTCCTTTAAAAGATATATTAATTTTTTTAATGCCCGTTTAGTAGCGATATAATATTGTTTTATTTATAATTTAAAATTTAGATGGCTTTGACTCGAAATGTCAGAACTGTCAAAAATATTTCATAAATATTATTTGTGCGTATTTAAATTGTGATTTCAAAAAGTTTGCAAGTTTGCAAGTGTAATAAATGACTGAGTGTTCGAGATTCATGAATTTAATTGCAATTAAAAATGAAAGAACATATCATAATTTTGTACTTTTTTCTCATAGAAAATATTCAAGTTCTGAGAAGTTTTAAATTGTTAAAAAAAAGCAAAAACTAAAAAATATTCTAAATAAACCCCTTTATTATAACATGTTTTATTTTAACCAGTTACCTAAAAACTAAAATTTAAAGAAGTATTTACAGATTGTGTAATTTTTTTTTCCAACACTAACATTTAAAATACATACATATAACTTTTAACTATTCAGTGCCTTACTAAAGGGATCAAAATAATAGAACTAGACTAACTTGGTTTAAATTGTGAAAGAAACCGACAGAAAACTGCTTAACGCATTTTTTATACGTTTAAATTAACTCATATATTATATCACGAGAACTATGAATTTAATCGGTTAAACTAGGCTCAGTAGTTTTTTGTTTGGTTTTTGTTGGAAAATTTTGAATGCAAAATAATTTAATAAAATCACGAGACCGGGTAGCGGTCGAGGGGTTTTATTTTTAATTATTTTGCATGAAACTATTTTCCAAAAAGAAAAATCAAATAAAAAACTTACTGAGCTTAGTTTGACAGATTTATACATAGGTTGAGTGATATACGTCTAGATTATTTCTCGAATTAAAGGAAACTATTTGACAATTCATAAAATCTGACGTATGTGTCAAAATTTATAAATAGTTTTTTAAAGAAAATTCCATTAATTTAAGGTATGTAATAAGTAATAATTGATATTTCGTAAACTAGATAACTTATTTTTTATTGTTTTTTAAAAAATGTTTGTTAAAACTTGTAAATAACACCATAAAATCGTAAACAAAAATCCAATATGGTGGCTAAAATTTAATCGTAAGTAATATCATAAGGGCATTTAATTTTTCCGAAAAGAATCGAAAAAACACGTTGCTAAGTAATATTTTAACAAAAAGCATGAGTGCTGGTGGCAACAAAAATCCGAGTCGAAGAGGAGGATTTTTGCACCTGCACGAATGCATTTTGCTAAAAAATATTACTTAGCATTGTGTTTTTTCGATTTTTTTCACAGGAAAAATTAGATGCCCAAATGGTATTTGACAAGACTATTTCATGAGTAACAGTTAACAATTACAAAATATAAATTGCAATTTTTGGTGACAACAGCTGTCAAGTTTTGCCGCGGGTAAACTCGAATAAACTGCTGACAGGTGCTGTCACACAGTTTTTTCGTAAGTAATATCATAAGGGCATTTAATTTTTCCGAAAAGAATCGAAAAAACACGTTGCTAAGTAATATTTTAACAAAAAGCATGAGTGCTGGTGGCAACAAAAATCCGAGTCGAAGAGGAGGATTTTTGCACCTGCACGAATGCATTTTGTTAAAAAATATTACTTAGCATTGTGTTTTTTCGATTTTTTTCACAGGAAAAATCAGATGCCCGAATGGTATTTGACAAGACTATTTCATGAGTAACAGTTAACAATTACAAAATATAAATTGCAATTTTTGGTGACAACAGCTGTCAAGTTTTGCCGCGGGTAAACTCGAATAAACTGCTGACAGGTGCTGTCACACAGTTTTTTCACCTAGAAACCATTTGTAATTCAAAATTGCGCGTTTGTGATTGGTGGATATTAAGACGAGGGAAATAGTCACCTAGAAACCATTTGTAATTCAAAATTGCGCGTTTGTGATTGGTGGAAATTAAGACGAGGGAAATAGTCGCTGTTAAATAGTTCTAGTGATTTAATCGCTTATTTAAACGAAATTTATTCGAAAATTCAAGGCTTTTGATTGGTTCATATTATATTGAGGGAAATAATCTTTATTAATTTCACTTATTATACAAAATTTACCAAAAAAATACGCACAAATAATGTTTATGAAATATTTTTTGACAGTTCTGACACTTTCTCCACCAAACATGAAAGCCATCTAAATTTTAAATTATAAATAAAACAATATTATATCGCTACTAAACGGGCATTAAAAAAATTAATATATCTTTTAAAGGAATAAAAATAACAAAACAAGACTAACTGGACTGAAAAGATGAAGGTGGGGACTACATTTCCTGAAAGTTTCAGATTTTTATTTTTTACTCAACATTATGATTTCTGAGGGCAAAATTGGCTAATTTTGAAAATTATCAAGTTTCAATAATTTTTTTAATAAAGAAAATGATAGTCTAGAATCCTAAAATAATAGTTACGTTTTATATTGTATATTGTACTTGATACCTGAAAAAAAATAACTTTCTAGATTTAGTAGAATAGGCACAGGAGCCAGACAAAAATCACAAAAATTGGCAAATTATCATGAATCTTTAGTGGTTTACCATTCTTTTATGAGATTAACTAATTGGTTAATAATAATTTATATCGAAAACATACTTACTGAACAGTAAAACAAAATTAAAATCATTTCAATATTTGTCACAGAAAAAAAGTTCTGGCCCACTATAAGAGAGTAAGAAATTGATACGATTTCAGATTTCTAAAGGGTGCCGATTAAAAGTAAAGAATCCAAAAATTAAAACGGCAACGGATTTTCATATTTGATACCTAAAAGATCATCCTAAATTGTTTTTATTAAAATAAAAATCAAGCAGCGCACCCCATTTGGTGTTTTTATTTGGAATGACTCAGATATTTTTTTAAACGTGGTCCCCTTAATTTATTACATTCTTATTGGTAAGTGGAATTTTTTAAAACAGGGTCGTGTTGAAATTGCTGTAAAATTCTCAAAAATCATCAGATTTTGAAAAAGCTTTCACTTTTGTAGAAAAAACTGTTTCTATTTTTATGAACTGGTAAAATCGTTAAAGTCGTGATATAGATATGAATCTACCTGGTCGTCTATTTTGAAGATTGGTTCTATACCATTGTTGTCCCTATTTAAGAAACAAGAATGGAGCTAAGGTTTGTTTATTACCCAGGGATACATTGTTTGCCAATTTAATAACAATAACAAATTTTTTATTGCAGATTTTAGTTGGTGACAACATATCTTCACATTTTTCTAAAGTTTTATTAAAAACTTGCCAAGAAACGAATATATCTTTTGTCTGCCTACCCTTTTACTAAACGCATCTCAATCATCAATTATCAGCAGTCATGTTAATATACAATTAATACCTACAGTTTAAAAAAAATATCCAACCTACAAACTTTTGGAATAAAATTAGGGGACTGATGTCTATGGCACGCCGTTTTAGCATTTATTAGATAAAAGTTTAAAGGTTAAAGTTTAGCACTTAAATTATGTTTTAACAGAAATTTATAAAGTTATATTTTTTTAAACTCAAAACAATTGATAGTCAACAAATATTTTAAATATAAAATGCAACAGTTAAAATTTATGTTTAAAAATATTGATTTTTAAAAGTTTTTGTTGTAATATTTTATTCTACAAAATTATTGGTTTAAATTTTTAAAGAGTCATTTAAATGATAGTTGATTAATTTTTAATACAAAAATTCCCACATTACATTAAATGTAAATTTTAAAGTAGTAATTTTTGGATTAAAAATTTATCGACTATCATTTAAATGACCCTTTACAAATTTAAAACCAAATTTCTTTATTTTTAACAATTTTAAAGTGATATATTTTTAAGACAAAGTTTACAACTTTACAATTAAATGTAAGTCGATAATTTTTAAATTACAAAGTGTAAACGTAGCTTTAGTAGAAGGCACAAGAGTCTGGGATCGGAGCCACGATGCAGCCAGTTTGATCCGTTGATGTTTTTTAATTGTCGAATTAACTTAGTACAATAGGCACTAAAAATGTTGTTCTATTATTAAATTTATGTAATAAAGAAACATTTCATTACGATAATTTGTAAAACGCGTCAAATACTTATGGAGCAAGCACGATTTGGCAACACTGTGCCATCTACTAAAGGTACGTTTAAAAAGTTAAATTTTTGTAAGCTCAAAACTATTGATAATCAAAAAATATTTTAAATATAAAATGCAACTGTAAAAATTTAAGTTTAAAAATATTAATTTTTAAAAAATGAAATTTTAATATTTTATTCTTCAAAATTATTAGTTTGAATTTGTAAAGAATCATTTAAATGATAGTCGATAATTTTTAATTCAAAAATTTGAACATTACATTTAAATGTTAGTTTTAAATTTTAAAGTGGTAATTTTTGCATTAAAAATTATCGACTTACATTTAAATGTTAAGTTATAAATTTTGTTTTAAAAATGTATCAATTTAAAATGGTTAAAAATAAGGGTTTTTTTTTAAATTTGTAAAGAGTCATTTAAATGATAGTCGATAAATTTTTAATGCAAAAATTACCACTTTAAAACTTAAAACTAACATTTAAATGTAATTTTCAAATTTTTGAATTAAAAATTTATCGACTTTCATTTAAATGATTCTTTACAAATTCAAACCAATAATTTTGAAGAATAAAATATTAAAATTCCATTTTTTAAAAATTAATATTTTTAAACTTAAATTTTTACAGTTGCATTTTATATTTAAAATATTTTTTGATTATCAATAGTTTTGAGTTTACAAAAATTTAACTTTTTAAACTATTTTGGTAGAAAATGTTTTATATGTGTTTTTATTTTAAATGGCTTGATACTACTTTTAAATACTAAAAAATTTACAAACAAAATGCCACCCAAATAAATTATACTTGAGAAATTATTTTTATTAAAACATGATAGATAGAAGTTTTTGCAAAAATTGATAGAAAATAATATTGTTTAATACAAAAGTAAACTGTTGGTTAGTAAATTTTTTCTTTCAATACATAATAGTTGAAAATATTATAAATTTATAAATGTAAACCTAAAATTTTTGGTTGGGAAAATTTTAAAACAATAAAATTTTAAATTAAAAAATTATTTAATAAATGTTACAACGGCGTGCCATAGATAAAGTGGTTTCAATTTCAATAATAATTTCAGTTTGCACAGTAAATTGAAAAAAAATCGAATAAAACTTAGCGATTCCTAACACCATTTGTGAAAGATACAGAAGATGTGTCTGAAGAACAAATAAAAAAACAGATAGCAGATATTTTAAGTTCTTTTTTAGAGTTTGTTTTTATGATTTTAGAATTAGTACAGCATTATTTTATGGTTTTAGTAGGTCGTTTTTTTATTTAGAGATGACCAAAAATATTTATGGGGCATCCCTAAATAGAAAAATATGCCTTTGATATGTCTTAAAAGGCCCTGTGGGCAGTTTAACATTAGATTGTGTTTTATAGTTTTTATATATAAAACAAGTTTTATAAATAAAGTAATTTAACTTTTTTTTTATTATTCATTAAATTACATTTTGCTATACGCGTAAACCTATAGGTATGTATGTATACATTTGCTTACATTTACGGGCGAAATTGCACATTTCCCGTTATGCTCACTTTTACCATAACATAAACCTACCTTTATATACCTACATATTATGGTGTTTAATATACATAAAAAACACTGTTTATAATGTTTATTATAATTTAAAAATTAAGATATAAAAAATTAAATAATAAATAAATCCACCAAACAGTTAATTATCTAAAATTAATTTAGGTAATGCTGTAAAAGCATGATCATGTTTTCTTTGTATCATGCTGTAAGATAATAATTTAACTTTTTTGACCTTGTAAGTACTTTCTGTAAACCACTTTTTGTTTAACAATTTTATTAATTAATAATTAATGTATTAATTAAAACATATGCTCAACTCACCAATTAACTTCAACCAACTATTAATTTATTTAATAAATTTTAATGGGATATTTGTTTACATTAACTAGTATACTTAAATGTAGTAATTTAAATAAAAACTAAACAAAACACAAACAACTAATCTGAAATAGGTTATGAACACAAATTTGTTGGTTATGTTATGTATACTTATCTATAACATTTAATTACATATTATTATTTAAATAAACCCTTAACTACCTTAACTATGTGGATATAAAAACAACTTTGTTGTAAAGTTTCACGAAATTTATTAAATTTTTTTTCGCTACACTACACTGTAGTGACTACAGCTATAATTGACCTGTATCTTAGGCAATCAAATAACATTGCCATAACATGAGTTGCATACCTCCCAGGATTGTGCTAGCTTTTATTGTATTTTATAACAATTTAAAGTGATAAACACGTAATCTACAAAAATTGCTAGATAGGCTTGCATTTTTTTAACGTATCTATTAGAGAAATTTAAATTACCTTAAAAAATACTGTAAATTTCTTTGAATATTGAAAAAATCCCTCAAATGGACTTTTTACTTTTTTTATTGTATTTTTTTTTAGGACCAATATGTTATCGCCTTATAACTAATCTAACCAGAACGCAGCAATGCATTTTTAAGAAATAATTCATCTTTATAGCATATAATTATTAAACACTATAGTGTTTAATAATTATATGCTATTCTTTTTGTGTTTTTAACTAAATTTCGTTAAACATCTTAAGTGTAGATTAAATAATAAAACAGCCTTTTATAAATATAGACCATTTTTTGTTTTTAGCCCCACCCAAATTTTCGATGTAACAGTGTTTACATAAAAAACGAAGATTTGTTTTACAATAATATATATTATTATTATTATATTATTATTATTAATATTATATTATTATTACACTGTTACTGTTACAATTATATAATTGTAACAGTAACAGTGTAAAGACAATGTAAAACATAAAATATTTCGTGTGGGTAATTGTCGTATACCTAGGTAAAACCGCAATCGATAAAATAATATTAAAATAATATAGGGGAGAGTGGGTAGACATTGGACAATTTTTAGACTTTTTTGCCTGGGTCTCTTAGAAATGTAATTATTTCTAATTTCAAAGTTTCAGGTAATAGTGTTGACTTTTGAAAACGCAAAGAGATAAATATGTGCACTTTAAACCGTAAGATGGGTTTGCAACGAATTTTTGAAAATTTTCGGTCATCTGTCCAAAGTCACCCCACATACGGGGAGATTCTGGACAACGCACGGGGTGCATTTGGACACTATAAAAATATTATAAATTTAGGAATTTTATTGAAAAAATCAGAGCAAAACTTATTCAATACTATATTGCGACAAATTAAAATTAAAGTAAATCATGTTATGGAATCGAACTCCGTCAGTGGGGGGAAGAACCAATACCACTTCCTTAAAATCCACCAGGGCTTCATCTTCATGTGTTTCCCCTGCTGAAAAAGCCGGGTGATTGCGGGCGTAAATTTCGATTGAAATATGCATCAAAACCGGGTGATTGCGGGTGAAAATCTTATCTGCCCATACCCGCACACGCCTGCTTTACTTTATCCGCGAACGCCCGGTTATACCTGTCTTTCGTCCGGTTAGTGCACCCCCGCAATCATCTGCAATCACCCGCGAACGCCGGCATTTAGTTTGATCTACTTTCGCCCGGTTTCACCCGCAAACGTCTACTTTTACCTGCAAACGCCTGCTTTCACCCGCAAACGTCTGCTTTTACCCGCGAACGCCTGATTTCATCCGCGAACGTCTGATTTCATACTTTTTCACCCGCAAACGTCTGCTTTCACCTGCGAACGCCCGGTTATACCTGTATTTCGCCCGGTTAGTGCAACCTCACAATCATCTGCAATCACCCGCGAACGCCGGCATTTAGTTTGATCTACTTTCGCCCGGTTTCACCCGCAAACGTCTACTTTTACCTGCAAACGCCTGCTTTCACCCGCAAACGTCTGCTTTTACCCGCGAACGTCTGCTTTTGCCTGTTTTCACCCGCAAACGTCTACTTTTACCTGCAAACGCCTGCTTTCATCCGCAAAAGTCTGCTTTTACCCGCGAACGCCTGATTTCATCCGCGAACGTTTGCTTTCATACTTTTTCACCCGCAAACGTCTGCTTTCACCTGCGAACGCCCGGTTATACCTGTCTTTCGCCCGGTTAGTGCAACCTCGCAATCATCTGCAATCACCCGCGATCGCCGGCATTTAGTTTTATCTGCATTAACCCGCGAACGTCTGATTTCACCCGCAAACGTCTGCTTTTGCCTGTTTTCACCCGCAAACGTCTACTTTTACCTGCAAACGCCTGCTTTCACCCGCAAAAGTCTGCTTTTACCCGCGAACGCCTGATTTCATCCGCGAACGTCTGCTTTCATACTTTTTCACCCGCAAACGTCTGCTTTCACCTGCGAACGACTGCTTTGCTTCGTCTACGAACGCCCGCAAATGTCGGCTTTCGTCCGCGAACGTCTGATTTTATCCGCGAACGTCTACTTTTACCCGCGAACGTCAGCTTTCACCCGCAAACGTCTGCTTTTACCCGCAAACGCCTGATTTCATCCGCGAACGTCTGCTTTTACCCGCGAACGTCTGCTTTTGCCTGTTTTCACCCGCAAATGTCTACTTTTACCTGCAAACGCCTGCTTTCACCCGCAAAAGTCTGCTTTTACCCGCGAACGCCTGATTTCATCCGCGAACGTCTGCTTTCATACTTTTTCACCCGCAAACGTCTGCTTTCACCTGCGAACGCCCGGTTATACCTATCTTTCGCCCGGTTAGTGCAACCTCGCAATCATCTGCAATCACCCGCGATCGCCGGCATTTAGTTTTATCTGCATTAACCCGCGAACGTCTGATTTCACCCGCAAACGTCTGCTTTTGCCTGTTTTCACCCGCAAACGTCTACTTTTACCTGCAAACGCCTGCTTTCACCCGCAAAAGTCTGCTTTTACCCGCGAACGCCTGATTTCATCCGCGAACGTCTGCTTTCATACTTTTTCACCCGCAAACGTCTGCTTTCACCTGCGAACGCCCGGTTATACCTGTCTTTCGCCCGGTTAGTGCAACCTCGCAATCATCTGCAATCACCCGCGAACGCCGGCATTTAGTTTGATCTACTTTCGCCCGGTTTCACCCGCAAACGTCTACTTTTACCTGCAAACGCCTGCTTTCACCCGCAAACGTCTGCTTTTACCCGCGAACGCCTGATTTCATCCGCGAACGTCTGCTTTCATACTTTTTCACCCGCAAACGTCTGCTTTCACCTGCGAACGCCCGGTTATACCTGTCTTTCGCCCGGTTAGTGCAACCTCGCAATCTACTTTCGCCCGGTTTCATTCGCAAACGTCGGCTTTCGTCTGCGAACGCCTGCTTTCACCTGCGTACGTCTGTTTTTGCCCGCAAACGTATGCTTTTGCCTGTTTTTACCCGCAAACGTCTAATTTTACCTGCAAACGCCTGCTTTCACCCGCAAACGTCTGCTTTTACCCGCGAACGCCTGATTTCATCCGCGAACGTCTGATTTCATACTTTTTCACCCGCAAACGTCTGCTTTCACCTGCGAACGCCCGGTTATACCTGTCTTTCGCCCGGTTAGTACAACCTCGCAATTATCTGAAATCACCCGCGATCGCCGGCATTTAGTTTTATCTACTTTCGCTGCTTACGTATGTTTTTACCCGCCAACGTCTGCTTTTGCCTGTTTTCACCCGCAAACGTCTACTTTTACCTGCAAACGCCTGCTTTCACCCGCAAACGTCTGCTTTTACCCGCAAACGCCTGATTTCATCCGCGAACGTCTGATTTCGTACTTTTTCACCCGCAAACGTCTGCTTTCACCTGCGAACGCCCGGTTATACCTGTCTTTCGCCCGGTTAGTACAACCTCGCAATTATCTGAAATCACCCGCGATCGCCGGCATTTAGTTTTATCTACTTTCGCTGCTTACGTATGTTTTTACCCGCCAACGTCTGCTTTTGCCTGTTTTCACCCGCAAACGTCTACTTTTACCTGCAAACGCCTGCTTTCACCCGCAAACGTCTGCTTTTACCCGCAAACGCCTGATTTCATCCGCGAACGTCTGATTTCGTACTTTTTCACCCGCAAACGTCTGATTTCGACTGCGAACGCCTGCGTACGTCCGTTTTTACCCGTAAACGTCTGTTTTTGCTCGTTTTCAACCGCAAACGTCTGCTTTCGTCCGATTTTATCCGCGATTGCCAGCATTTCGTTTGTTTGTTTTCTTTCGGTTTCATACACTTTTATTATAGAACGTCTTCTAGAAAAAAAAACTTTTATTAAATTAGGTCCTTAAAAGCTTCCTTTCGTATATTGAGGGTGTTAAAATTTTATTTATTTATATAGTAGTCCAATGTTATTAAAATTTGAATTATAAAATAAATTTATAAAGAAATAATATTGGTTTATCAGGGTGAATAAACAAATGTTTTAAAGAAAATTTTTGAACAAAATTTGTACACCACTAACTTGTTTGCTTTTTGCATAGTTATGTAAACATTTAATACGTATTATTGGGTACCCAATAAAAGTCAACCCCCTGACATTTTTTCGATTTTGTCTACACTACGCTATAAGGGATTTTTCCCACCATTTGTACCATAATTAAAAGCAATAAAACCATGTTTAAAAAAAATAATTTATTAAAGAAAATCCATTTTCCCTAAAAAAATATATTAGATAAAATTAGTAATTGTATTCATTAAAATTTACTTAATGGGTTGAAAACAAAATGTTTGTTTTTTTTTCTTAGCATGGGGTATAATTTGTACCTTATAAAAAAAGAAAATTTTTCAATAGAAAAATTTTTTTTGACTCAACATCTTGAGGTGGCCCACTCGTTTTTTAAATAAATATTTAATCAAATGGGGTAGTTCCAACGGGAAATTCTTTTTTTGGTCCAAAATCGTGGAAAACATGTGATTTTTTTTCACTCAACTTTCCTTATAAAACAAAAGAAAGTTCTTTTAATATTTTACTTAAATTACAAAAACAATGGAAAAAAAACTTTTTCAATTTTTGACTTCCAATTGGCTTTTAAGGGCGACACCCTACAGATTCTAGAACAAAAAAAAGAATTTCCCGTTGGAACTACCCCATTTGATTAAATATTTATTTAAAAAACGAGTGGCCCACCTCAAGATATTGAGTAAATTTTTTTTTATTTTCTTTTTTTATAAGGTACAAATTCTACCCCCATGCTTGGAAAAAAAACAAACATTTTGTTTTCAACCCACCTATTATAATAGAAGGTATACAATGGCGGATTTTTGATTTTGGTTTGGCGGGCACATAGGCTATTATGTGCTAAGAAACCTATAAATATCCTGTCTTTCTAAAAAAAGTAATTTAGATAAAGTCTAATTGATTAACAGAATATACCTGGATAATAAGTTGTATTTTCACCATACAAAATTTGGTTTGGTTTGGGACTAATCAGTCAATTTCTGAAGCTATTATTCAACTAGTTGGCTCAATTTTTTAAGCTATTAAGGCCAATAAGGGATATTTATTTACTGGAACGTTTTTTGTATGTTATAAGTACTTGTTATTTAAAAAATATAAATGCATATTTTTTATAGGAAAACCGCAAAATAGAGTAAAAATATTTGAACAAATTTATTTAATTTCTTTGAAAAAAATTTTTTTTAACTTGTAAAAAAATTAAGTAACAGTTTTTTGTTTTCTTAAAAATATATGCATTTCTGATTTTTCAATAAATAATACATATAAGTATACATATAATCAAATATTTGCATATAAAAAATATGTATATACAGAAAACTAAAGGAGATCTAAAAAACAAAAGCCAGTTAATGGAATATTCCTGATAAATGACCTAAAAACGCAAGTCAATTGCTTAAATAATAGTTTAAAAAATCGAGTGATTTCATTATTTTCTCATCAATATTTTTTGGTTCAATTCCAGTCTAAAAATAATTTAAAATGTTAAAAATTATTATAATTTGGTTGGGAGTAGACAATTTTTTTTTCTTAAAATATTTTATCTACATATGTAAATTGTAAAACGCTTTAAAAATTATTATTTTAAATATGTAAAAGTCTATAAAATTTAATTTATTTGTTATTAACATTGAATAATGTAATTCTAGATTAATTAATGGAAAATAACTTTTGTGCATAATAATAATGGCAACATAATATATATTATATGTAAATGAATGTTCATGTTTATTACTTACAAAATTAAGTACTTAAACAGTGATTCACTATCATCCAATTCCGACTCTTAAAACTTTATTGGTCGCTTTTTTGGCATTGGATGTTCAATTTGTCTTTTAGGTCATCTTTAGATTCTAAAAATTCCATGCAAATTTCTTTCAAAACGTGTCTTTTTGATTTCTGAAATAATCATAACAATTTGCACCCACACCCTCTGGTCTTCAGCCATCATTTGCGAGACATTCCCATTGCATGCTGACATAATAAATGGATGGCCCCTTAAAAAAGAATTTATGCATTTAGATTAATATAAATAGATAGCTATAGGTTATAGCCTATAACTAGGTATATATACACTTTTAGGTACCTTACACAAATAGCACATAAGCTTCATAATTAGTTGTTGGGTCCTTATCAGGAGGCCTTGTGGCATTCAAGGTATTTTTTTATAGTCTACATCTTTTTTATTTGTAGCTTTATTTTAAATATGTTCAGCTTTAATTATATGCGAGGTACCTAGGTATCATCATCTATAAATGCATGTAGGTAAAACCAAACTAAAACAAGATAAACATCGATTCAAAATAAATTCCTATTTAAATAATTTTATATACTTACGTTTTAATTAGTTTAAGTTCCCCAAAAAAAATTATAAACAGTAAAACTACACAAAACAATAAATATGTTAGGAAAAAATTTACAATTTTGCCTACACAAATAAAGGTTATGTCCAATGACAAGCAGTCTCTGTTGACAAGCGTGCTTTGATGCCATGTTGCCACTTTAGTCAGAAACTCCCAGAAATATAATTCAAATTTATCGCCTTACAAGTTTGTTATTAAAGTAACCCCATTTCAGAAAAAATATAAATATAACACTTAGTAAAAATACGTTATTAATTAAAAAAAAAATGATTTTAAGTCTCCTCAACGCTATTAATTAAAAAAAAAAAGATTTTAATTCTCCTCAACGTTTTAAACTAGCTCACCAAGCTGAGTTTGTTGCTCGCTGCAGGTGTGAATCGCGCCGCGTCACATGTCATCTGTCACACGTCATCTGTCACATGTTATCTATCACCTACCATTTTTGATCAGTCATCTGCCATTTGTCATCTGCCACCTGTCATATGGCACCTGCCATCTATCATTTGTCAACTTGACTTTTGTCACTTGACATGTCACCTGTTCACTTGACATCTGTCACCTGTCATCTGGCACCTGTCACCTTTCATCTTTCACCTGTCATCTGTCACCTGTCATCTGTTAAGTTGACATCTGTCACCTGTTATCTGGCACCTTTCATCTTTCACCTGTCATCTGTCATTTGTCATCTGCCACCTATCATTTGTCATCTGTCACCTGTCAACTTGACATCCGCCACTTGACATGTCGGGCAAAATTTGTCGGAAAAATCGAAAAAAAGTGGACTTGGGCCTTTTCGACACCGGATGGTCCGCGGGTAGGTCTCGTGGGCACAAAAAAAGGATGCCAATTTCGAGTGTCCACCTTCAACGGCCTCCGAGTACGGTTTTTAAGAAGTAAAAATAAACGACAACCGTGCTTTTCTGCGCAGGTGCCTTAGCTCATGTGTAATAATGAAAAAATGTTTATTAATTTTTTTAATGAAGACTTAATTTTTGTTTTGCGAAACAATGTCAAAATCCAATAAATTTATTTTCTTTACATTTTTTTAAATTTAAATAATTCCTTTAAAGTTAAGAAATTATGGGAAGGGATGAAAGCTGACGTTCGCGGGTAAAAGTAGACGTTCGCGGATAAAATCAGACGTTCGCGGACGAAAGCCGACATTTGCGGGCGGTCGTAGACGAAGCGAAGCAGTCGTTCGCAGGTGAAAGCAGACGTTTGCGGGTGAAAAAGTATGAAAGCAGACGTTCGCAGATGAAATCAGGCGTTCGCGGGTAAAAGCAGACGTTTGCGGGTGAAAGCAGGCGTTTGCAGGTAAAAGTAGACGTTTGCGGGTGAAAACAGGCTTACGCAGGTGAAAGCAGGCGTTCGCAGACGAAAGCCGACGTTTGCGGATGAAACCGGGCGAAAGTACCTAGATCAAACTAAATGCCGGCGATCGCGGGTGATTGCAGATGATTGCGAGGTTGCACTAACCGGGCGTTCGCAGGTGAAAGCAGACGTTTGCGGGTGAAAAAGTATGAAAGCAGACGTTCGCGGATGAAATCAGGCGTTTGCGGGTAAAAGCAGACGTTTGCGGGTGAAAGCTGACGTTCGCGGGTAAAAGTAGACGTTCGCGGATAAAATCAGACGTTCGCGGACGAAAGCCGACATTTGCGGGCGTTCGTAGACGAAGCGAAGCAGTCGTTCGCAGGTGAAAGCAGACGTTTGCGGGTGAAAAAGTATGAAAGCAGACGTTCGCAGATGAAATCAGGCGTTCGCGGGTAAAAGCAGACGTTTGCGGGTGAAAGCAGGCGTTTGCAGGTAAAAGTGGACGTTTGCGGGTGAAAACAGGCAAAAGCAGACGTTTGCGGGTGAAATCAGACGTTCGCGGGTTAATGCAGATAAAACTAAATGCCGGCGATCGCGGGTGATTGCAGATGATTGCGAGGTTGCACTAACCGGGCGAAAGACAGGTATAACCGGGCGTTCGCAGGTGAAAGCAGACGTTTGCGGGTGAAAAAGTATGAAAGCAGACGTTCGCGGATGAAATCAGGCGTTCGCGGGTAAAAGCAGACTTTTGCGGGTGAAAGCAGGCGTTTGCAGGTAAAAGTAGACGTTTGCGGGTGAAAACAGGCAAAAGCAGACGTTTGCGGGTGAAATCAGACGTTCGCGGGTTAATGCAGATAAAACTAAATGCCGGCGATCGCGGGTGATTGCAGATGATTGCGAGGTTGCACTAACCGGGCGAAAGACAGGTATAACCGGGCGTCTGCGGGTGAAAGCAGGCGTTTGCAGGTAAAAGCAGGCGTTTCCAGGTAAAAGTGGACGTTTGCGGGTGAAAACAGGCAAAAGCAGACGTTTGCGGGTGAAATCAGACGTTCGCGGGTTAATGCAGATAAAACTAAATGCCGGCGATCGCGGGTGATTGCAGATGATTGCGAGGTTGCACTAACCAGGCGAAAGACAGGTATAACCGGGCGTTTGCGGGTGAAAGCAGGCATTTGCAGGTAAAAGCAGGCGTTTGCAGGTAAAAGTGGACGTTTGCGGGTGAAAACAGGCAAAAGCAGACGTTTGCGGGTGAAATCAGGCGTTCGCGGGTAAAAGCAGACGTTTGCGGGTGAAAGCAGGCGTACGCAGGTGAAAGCAGGCGTTCGCAGACGAAATCCGACGTTTGCCGATGAAATGCCGGCGATCGCGGGTGATTGCAGATGATTGCGAGTTTGCACTAACCGGGCGAAAGACAGGTATAACCGGGCGTTCGCAGGTGAAAGCAGACGTTTGCGGGTGAAAAAGTATGAAAGCAGACGTTCGCGGATGAAATCAGGCGTTCGCGGGTAAAAGCAGACGTTTGCGGGTCAAAGCAGGCGTTTGCAGGGAAAAGTAGACGTTTGCGGGTGAAAACAGGCAAAAGCAGACGTTCGCGGGTGAAATCAGACGTTCGCGGGTTAATGCAGACGTTCGCGGACGAATGCAGACGTACGCATGTAAAAACGTACGTTCGCGGATGAAACCGGGAGAATGCAGACAAAAACAGAAAATCAAAATGCAGGTAAACGCGGGTGAAATCAGGCGAAAACATAATCTTATATATAATTAACGTCAATACCGGGCGTTTGCGGGTGATATTTACACCCGGTAGCGCAGGTGAAAGCAGGCGTGCGGGCAAAATCTGGTATGGCAGGCAAAATACATATATAACCGGGCGTAAAACCAGCTTGGTTTTTCACCCGCACATACCTGCAATCACCCGGCTTTTTCAGCAGGGTCTTTAAATCTGTATGATAGAAACTGCCTTTTAAGGAATTTGACTGTATATCCTTGGTTTAATTTTTGCAATATTCTGCTAACGAAGTGCCGGGACTATGTTTGGACAATAGAGGAAGACTCTAGACAGTGTGTCCAAACTCTCCCTACATGATGTGAAACAAAAAAAATGTTCATAATTTCAAAATATAGCAACAGAATAAAGTAAGGATATAACAAAAGTTTCATGCTTTATACATGCTTTAATATGTAGTAACTTTAAATTATTTATCTACAACGGTCTGGGCAGAAAAGCTTACAAGGGGAAAGTAAAATATTACATGAAAAAACTCGAAAATAAACTTTTCCACTTACCTCTTCTACAGCTAAACTCAAACTTATTTCACTACCACTATTTGATACCTTACCAACTTGACGATGTGTAATAGTAGAACCAACCTGAAACTTTTACTGGAACCGCGAAATTCGTCCATTGTCCATTGTCTCCCAGTGTCCAGACTCTACCCACTCTCCCCTAACAGGTTCAGCACCATTTTTTGTATAATCGTGTTAAAAACAACATAATATTTAAATAAACATTTTAAATTTCTTAAAATTAGATATTTTAAATTGTTTAAAAAGTTTCCCACACGGAACAATTTCATCCAATGGATATCCAATAGGATTTCCTCTATGGATATCCAGGATATACATAGGATATCCGGGATATCCAATGGATAACCATTGGATATATAAATGTCCGACCCTCCTGGACATAGTGTGGATATCCAATGGATATCCAGTGGATATAGTATTGTATGCAATAAGGTTGTAATCTGTATTCAATATGGAGATTGTATGGATATCCAATGGATAGGGTATTTAATGCAATATGGTTGTCATCTGTATTGGATATGGTGAATAAATGGATATTTACTTTTTAATAAATAACATTGGGTTTTAAAATAAAAGTCTTATTCTTTAATTTAAATATTTATTTTTACGAAAACATAAAAAAGAACAGAAAACCACATATAACTAAAGAAGTGAAGTCTCTGGCTTGCCATCACTCCTCCAGCTGCCATTTGCCTTTTTATCAGCCTAATTATTTAGGGCCTATTTCACCTGTCTCCTTATGATCCCCAAAATTTGTCCAATCCATCAGCCCATTTGTTACCCTCGACCGCAAACTATAAGTCTTATACATACCGATACACCCTATAGAAACACGATACATTCCAATACAAATTTCTATCGGTTTTTACAGGGTCTCTATGGGGTATTTTAAGCAGGGTGGTACCTATACTACAAAGATAAAGAATGTAAACCAGTCATCAACTATAACAGCAATTTCCCTATTCTGTGCCATAAACTTCCGGTTGGCGTTCGCGCTTGGCGTTGTGATAAAGGCCGGTGAAACCAGTAAAACACCAGAAATAATTTAATTTAAAATTGTATTAGTTTTAGACCAACACAAATTAAAATGATAACTATGATTATAATCATAGTTATCATTTTAATTTGTGTTGGTCTAAAACTAACACAATTTTAAATTAAATTATTTCTATAGAAAATTAATAAAATATTCACTTACCACTATAGACCTCAAACAAATAACCACAAAACACAATAACTTGGCAATAAACTTTATGACAAACATATAACAAATAGCAATGATGGCGAATGAACCTTTACAATCTGTGGAATGAAGCAAATAAACATGAAAACCCTTTGCATGTACCTAACAATCATGGCATCATATTTAACGGACGCTACCATAGAAAAAGGACGCTTCTTTATCTTCTGCGGCAGTGTTGTCAGACGTTTAAATAATTTCAGAAAGCTCATCAAAATGGCGGTTATAGTATTAAATCTTTAATACTTAATTAATTAGTATACCTAGTATACCTATTTGACATAAATGTGGTGAATAATTATTTTAAATTTATTTAATTTATTTATTAAAACTTAATAAAGTACGGAAATATATTTCGTTTAGTTATTTTGCTTATAACCGGCAACACTGAAGATTCTCAAATTCAGCGCGTGCGTAGTACTATGAAATACAATAATAAACAAAAGGGACTTTTTTAAGTATTTTTTTATTGTATTGCAGACTGTCATAGTCATATTATTAACAGAAATAATATTATTAATATATAAATATTATTATCTGGGTAAAGTGAACATTTCAAAATTAAAAATTTGGTAGCTCTTGGCAAAAAATCAATTTACCGTAAAGTTGTTTTTTTTACATATGCTAGTTTAAACCATCACAAAATCCCACATGTATACATACAAGTATATATACAAGATATCCATATCAGTTATCCACCGGATATACATTAGATGTACAGTGGATATACTTTGGACATACATTAGTTATCCATTGGATATATATTAGAGATACTTTGTTGAAATTGGGTTAATAACGATTTAAATCATATTTATTAATCATTACATAAATTTATCCTATAAGGGGCTATTTTAACAAAGAAAAAATATTTTTAATGTTTTTGTTTTTTTTTTGAACATCCAGTATGGATATCCATTGGATATCCAGTGGATATACATTAGATGTACAGTGGATATACTTTGGACATACATTAGTTATCCATTGGATATATATTAGAGATACTTTGTTGAAATTGGGTTAATAACGATTTAAATCATATTTATTAATCATTACATAAATTTATCCTATAAGGGGCTATTTTAAAAAAGAAAAAAATATTTTTAATGTTTTTGTTTTTTTGTACATCCAATATGGATATCCATTGGATATCCAGTGGATATCCAGTGGATATACATTAGATGTACAGTGGATATACTTTGGACATACATTAGTTATCCATTGGATATATATTAAAGATACTTTGTTGAAATTTAAATCATATTTATTAATCATTACATAAATTTATCCTATAAGGGGCTATTTTAAAAAAGAAAAAAATATTTTTAATGTTTTTGGTTTTTTTTTAACATCCAGTATGGATATCCATTGGATATCCAGTGGATATCCAGTGGATATACATTAGATATACAGTGGATATACTTTGGACATACATTAGTTATCCATTGGATATATATTAGAGATACTTTGTTGAAATTGGGTTAATAACGATTTAAATCATATTTATTAATCATTACATAAATTTATCCTATAAGGGGCTATTTTAAAAAAGAAAAAAATATTTTTAATGTTTTTGTTTTTTTTTGAACATCTAGTATGGATATCCATTGGATATCCAATGGATATCGTAAAAGGCATGGATGTTATATGGACATTGGGATATCCATTGGATATCCATTGGATAGCGTGTTCTTTGTGGGTAGGTACCTATAGGTACCTAATTAATACATAATGCTCCAAACATCAAAGTCCCATCACTTGAAAAATGATCTTTTTAAAGTGAGGTTTACAGATTTTTCGTAAAATAATTTTTTTTTAAAGTTTGGGGATTTTATAAATTAATCCCAGCGGATCCGCCATTTTAGGCAAATACAACATTTTTGAAAATTTTGGCATACATTTCTTATCATTTTAATCTTCTGAAGGTACTCCCAAAGTTTCAGATTTTTAAATTAATTTTTAACCTGAGCCCCGACCACTTCTGAAGGTACTCCCAAAGTTTTAGATTTTTAAATTAATTTTTACCCTAAGCCCTGACCACTTTAAGAGATATCAAACAAATACTAAAAAAGTGTGAATAAATCATATTTTTTTATTGCAGAAAACGATAGCATTGGGTTTCGTCTACCACTCTAAATTATATTCAGATTTGTAGCAGATCACAAAGTTAATTTTTGCGGTATTTTTTATGTGAAAAATTAAAAATAACTTTTAATACCTATATTTTTCACAATTTTGTTTTAATCCTAATTTTCAGGGTATACTTTTCAAAATACGGATATTTAATTAATTTAATTGGTACACTACAAATTGTTTTTTGAAAGAAATGGCGGGACTAATTTATAAAAACCTAATAACGAAAAATCTGTTAACGTTACTTTAAAAAAAACATTTTTCTTGATATATCCATCAACTTTTATAAAACAATTATTTTGGATGATGTAAAAAATTAAAAATATTTTTTTTAAAAACGTATATTTGTCACAAATATGCTTTAATCTTAATGAAATTTTCAGGTTATACTTTTCAAAATACGAATATGTATTTAATTTAATTGGTAAGTATGTTAAAATTTTCAAAAATGTCGTGTTCGTAAAATGGCGGATGCGCCGGGATATAACAAGAAAAATGATCTTTTTACAGTGACGTTGGCACATTTTTCGTAAAATATTTTTATGTGTTTTTATAAATTAATCCCGGTGCATCTGCCCTGCTTCACAACATGAATAATAAACTCATTATTCATCTTGTCAGGCATTGATGATTGGCCGATTTCAATATTCACTGTGATTTGAACCAATCGGGTTTTAAATTGAAAGAAGGCGACTATAATAACCACAGACCTAGGTAGGTCTGTGATAATAACATTTAAAATTGGTAAAAAGTACAGTTAACCATTTGACAGCTGCATCTAGATGTAAGATTTTATTTATTTAGTTTTTAAAATCATTTAATTATCTACGTATTACACTCGATATTATGCGCATTATTTACTTGGTCTGGCGACTCGAGACACAAATAATAGCATTCTGCATTATCTCTTGTATAATAATACTATTTTTTTGCAGAAAACGTTAGCATTGGGTTTCGTCTACCACTCTAAATTATATTCAGATTTGTAGCAGATCACAAACTTGATTTATGCGGTATTTTTTATGTAAAAAAATAAAAACAACTTTGAAATAGGTACCTATATTTTTTACAATTTTACTTTAATCCCAATAACATTTTCAGGGTATACTTTTCATAATAAGAATATTTAATTAATTTAATTGGTATGCTAAAAAATTTAAGAATGTAGTTTTTTGCAAAGTATACCATTTAAAAAAGGATTTTACGAAAAATCTGTTAACTTTTTTATATATCCCTCAATTTTCATAAAACTCTCATTAAAATTGTGGAAGAAACAATTTTTTATGTAAAAAATTAAAAATATATTTTTAAAAAACGTATATTTTTCACAATTTTGCTTCAATCCTAATGAAATTGTCAGGGAATACTTTTCAAAATACAAATATGTATTTAATTGTTATGCTTAAATTTTTAAAAATATTGTTTTCGCAAAAAAATGGCGGATGCGCTGGGATTAATTTATAAAAACTTCGTAACTTTTCTTGATACATCCCTCAATTTTTATGAAACTCTCATTAAATTGTTGATGATACAATTTATTATGTAAAAAATTTAAAATTAATTTTGCATTAATTTTAATGAAATTGTTAGGGAATACTAATACTAATTTTTCACAACTCGTGCAACGTGAGGCCTGGCATTATCTTGCATCAACAAAAATCCTTGCCATATATATGGCGCATATGGCAATACATATTGGTCTAACACTTCCAGTTAAAGCAGCAATTCTAGGTCTCAAATTATGCTCCCTTAGTCGCTGACGAACAGTTTCTGTACAACCTTGTAAACCATTAGCATCTCGAAGCTGAGTCTTATTAAGACTGTCTTAATGCTGAGAGTCTTAAAAACCGTTCCTGAATCGGAGTGGTTTTTCGTTTTCTTTCTTCACAGTAAAAAAAGCTTCACACTAGGCTTTACTAGAGAACACTATTTATAGCTTGAGCAGGTCCACTTTATTAGAGTTCAAATTTTCACCTTAAATTTAGTGTGAATTTTAGTGTTGTTTTAACTATAGAGGTTGTACTCTTGTAGTGTAACACATTTAACATAGTTCGTGCGACTGCATACACTATTTGATTGAAAATTACTACACTAACCGTGTTCGGTAGTTCTCTAAAAGTGTTCACTTTGACACTAATTTATTTGCATTTATTTCACTTTTAGTATGAATGCTATTTCTAATAGTGCTGGAAATTTAATCTATCCAGTGTTTATCCTAACACTAATAGATTTAAAAATTGTTCACCAATATTGTATAAGATTGGTGTCTGCAGTGCATAAAATAAATAAAATTCATTTAATGTCGATAAAAATGGTATAATATATAATATAATATTAGTACATTAAAGATCAAGCTGAGAAATGACTTATTATCGCTGAGCATACATTTTACTGCCGAGGTGTCAGCTGAGGCAATAGATTGTGTGTAAGGCAATTATTAAGCTTTCGATGCCATGTTTTATATATTTTTTTCAAGCATTGCATTTTTAATTTTTTTTAAATTCTGTCACATCATTTTTATTTTAGGTTCAACTGACGATGTCATTTTAGCTTTATTTCGGTAGAAATTTTAATAATAATTTGACGTTTGAACTAGTATTAGTCTTGAAGTGTTATAATATAAAAATTATTGTACGCTTAAAAAAATTATAATAAAGGTTTTCAATGATTCTGCTCTTATTAATTTTTCAAAAAATCAAACCGCAGTTTCGTAACTCTTCGCATTTGGGAGTTTCACTCGAAAACCGCGATATTTTATACCAAGGTAAATTTTTTTCTGAAAAACCTAAAATCGAAAGTTGCCCAATTAATTTTTAAACATGATTTCTTTACTAATTCGACCACGCTGATTTCAAAAAATCAAACCGCTATTTCGTAACTCTTCGCGTTTGGGAGTTTCACTCGAAAACCGCGATATTTTTTTATAAGGGGGGACCAAGGTAAATTTTTTTCTGAAAAACATGAAATCGAAAGTTGCCCATTTAATTTTTTTTAACCTGATTTCTTTACTAATTCAAACACGCTGATTTCAAAAAATCAAACTGCAGTTTCGTAACTCTTCGCCTTTGGGAGTTAGGCTTTTCGGAAGCGCCGACCCTCCCAAAAATAGGGGAACTTTGAAGGGTTTTAGCATCCAAACGAACGCTCCTATTAATTTTTGGTTTGCATAGTTTTATAGAGCAACTCTTTACGAACAGTGATTACTAATAAAATATCTTTGTAATCTTAAGCAAAATAATGATTATTTACATTGTTTTTAAAAACAATGGTATTTAATAATCGCGCTGCATTGAATAATTCCAAGAAAGCAAACGCCAAATTGTTTTTGACAACCGCAGTGAATAATTGTGCTTTTTTGTGGATTTTGACGGTTTTATTACACTGATAAATTTATGTTTACATAAAAAACGAACATTTGTTTTACAATAATAATTATTATTGTTAGTATACGTCAGTAACAATTTACATGATATAAAGACAATATAAGACATAAAATCTTTCGTGTAGGTAATTGTCGTAACAAACTACAAACGATAAAATAATATTTAAAATTATTTATTATCTAGAAATAATACACTATAATTTGTTTCACAAACAGTGTGTCCACGGATGGACTAACTATACTTGTAAAAAATATTTATTTTCAATTTTTCGAGGAAAAGTCATTTTTCATACATTCTTTTCGATTCGGGTAAAGAAACATCCATTTTAGAAATAATAACCTAATTTAATTTTATTATTTTTGCTCAACAACCAAGCTTCAATTTATTTTTTCTCGATAAGCAAGCTTCAATTTTAATTCCAAACTGAGGAAAGTTTTATTTACTGAATAAATAAATTAGAATAAGGAA
This sequence comes from Brassicogethes aeneus, assembly GCA_921294245.1. Taxonomy (NCBI): domain Eukaryota; kingdom Metazoa; phylum Arthropoda; class Insecta; order Coleoptera; family Nitidulidae; genus Brassicogethes; species Brassicogethes aeneus. The sequence continues at coordinate 1,073,642 of OV121136.1, forward strand.
TTTAGTTTTTATGTTGTGATCGGTTATTTAGATATATGTATATTTTTTATTCCGTGGTTTTTTGTTTTTTTGTAATTGGTTATTTTGCATTTTTTTATATTTAATATAATGCTATACATGGTGTGCAATTAATCTTTACTAGGCCCACAATTTTTTTCACCCATAGAGATTCATTTACAAAGGCTTTGTATCAAAGCTTGACACGTAAATAACTATAATTGTTTATACTTCGATTTATTAAATTAAATTAAATTCCTGAATAGCCTCCTGTTCCAACGAGGCCGTGAACTCATACGAATTGTTTCTGCCCGCACTTTTCCGCCATGCGTTGTCTGCGGCGCAGTCTGCGCATATGGTTCTGTGCTCTGCGTCACATTCTGAGTCTGCTTTGCGTGTTATTATCATAGGTATATTAATAGCAAATTAAAAATAATTATTAGCGTTACAATTATTTCAAATGGCTTGCCTTTATTTTAAAATAGAAACCTTTTAAAAGATGTTGAAGAACGCTAAATGTCTAAAACCCAACCAAATTTTAAAATTTTCCTGTACATGAAAAGCTAAGTATACATACATTATTTATTAAATTATAAAAAATTGATAAATGCAAAAAAATGATACCCTAAAAATTTTTTTTGTTTGCCCAAAATAGACTTTGAGCGTGACACCCAGATATTTTGTTACCAGCAGCTTTTTCCGTATAAGGGCCCCTACCAGATTTTTGATACGGGGCCCCCTCGAGGCTAGCTACGCCACTGGTAATACCATTACCAGATCTGGTAATATCAACTCAGTTTTAGTAATGAAGTTTTTTAAAACAATATCTAGCAATATTTTTAGTAATAAGGAATTTATCTAGTAATAATTCTAGTATTTTCGTATTAGTCCAATTGAAATGCTAAAATTAAACTTTGCAAGCAATGAAAACAGCGAAACTGCATGTGACTCGATACACACTACCCTTTCGCTCAAACGTGAACCGGGAATATGACGCGCAGATCTCATGACATAACCTAGAATTACCATGTGGTGGTGGTGAGTAAAAGCCGTGCTTTTTTTATATTTTTACAATATCTGTACCCCGGACGTAAACATCATTTTCTATAAACCTTTACCTTTGAGGTGCATATATATGTATTTGTTTTTTTTATTTTGTTTTTTGTTTGTCCAGAATAAAAATTTTATTTTTTTAAATAAATTTTATTTTTAAAATATTATTATTGTATTTCGATTTGTATTTTTAGTTTTATAATCTGGTAAAATGGCTATTTATATTGTTGGTATCCTCGCCGGCGCATGCTTGGGAGGAAGTAGTGGCCTTCTGCGTAGACTCCGCGGCGTAGCACGCCTGCGCTTCGTTCTTGGGTGGCGAGTGGACGACTGCGGGCGACTACGTGGGGCTTCTTGTGTTCTGCTGGCAAGATGGCGGAGTTTTAATGTTAGTTGACTCACGTTTCTGCTTTTGTTAAGTATGGAAGTAGTCCTTATTCTTTTTGTAGCGCTGTCGCATCTCTTCTATGACTGCTGGGTTGTTGGAAAAGGTGGCTCTAAGGCCTCGTCCTCTGCCTAGCGTAGTTTTAGCCCCAGTTTTCGCCGGTTTGTCACACACATTGTTTGTACTTATTTAGGCACTACTCTGCCGTCCAACGGAAAAACACCGTATGTTATCATTTCTGAAATGATAACATACGGTGTTTTTCCGTTGGACGGCAGTACTAGCGTCCGAAACTTGCACAGAACGAACACATACACTTATTCAGTCTTTGGCTGTCTTAAAACTATGATTAAATATAGAAAAATATAATAACTATTTGGGAACTCTTAGATTTCGCCGGAGCGCTTTGAAACACGTCCGCTCGCTACGAGAGTCGAACGGAGAACGGGTTCTCTGTATCAAATCAAATCAAATCAAATCAAATCAAATCAAAGACATTTATTTTACAATTAGTATCACAGTCAATCACAGGAAACAGTTTTACATAGTAGCAATAGTTTACAACACATTTATGGATTACAAAAATATAATACACTGAATGCTGCATCGCTATGTCCTGGCGTCGCGACGCCCCGGTCCACTGACGTTGTTTGTCACCTATGTTTTGCCGCTCCTGTTCATCATTACATCGTTCGGCCATTCCAGTCGCTTAGCGATTTAGGGGCATTATGGGGGTTAGAGACCTTTGTCGATATTTAAGATATTTATTGTTAGCTATAAGATAGATAGATTGTTATGTATATGCCCGGGAAAAGCAAGAAAAACCCGGTTAGAAAATTTTTTCATAGTTTATTTGGGTCCACACCTTTATTTTGTTTATAAAGGTGTACTGTCGGCATATAAAGGTGCAGCGACCGGTCGGTCGCTACACCTTTACGATATGTTAAAGGTGTGCCGTCGTGTGAAATAGAGGTGTAGCGACCGTCTCGGTCGCTACACCTTTATTCGTAGATAAAGGTGTAGTGACAATGAAATAAAGGTGCAGCGACCGGGTCGGTCGCTACACCTTTAAGTTGATAAAGGTGTGCCGTCAGCAAGTGTAAAGGTGTAGCGACCGACTCGGTCGCTACACCTTTAAGTCCGAAATAAAGGTGTGCCGTCAATGCAGTCGCTCCACCTTTATATTTTTATTGCAAATTATCAGGAAGCAAATGTTAAAGCGCACTTGTTCCTGTTTGTTTTGATAAGTTGTGAAAAACATTTTGAGTGTTTTTCACTTTTTTCGTCCATCACACTCGGGACCCGACGTCAATGTAGGATACATTGGCGCAGGGTATCTCCCGAATGGAGAGAGTGTTTATGGTATGCTACGTTAGGTAGCGACAGCCGTTTTTGCGCGCATCTATATATCGACTATCAGGTATTTTAAAATAAAGGTGAGGTGACTAATTTTGACGGCGCTGATAGAAAATTGGCAAAGTGCCATATATTAGTCTGTGTTTGTACAATATATTATCCCAGTGCCTCAAGTTTGTTATGTTTGTGGTAAGCGGACTTTTATCCATTTTATACATGTAAAAGTTATTTGACAGTACGTTTATATGATCATGTATTAGTTCAAGTCCCGTCATCTCGTGTAGGTTGTCCTGCGTTTCGTAGCGCCCGCTACTTGTAATGTAACGGAGCGTTTTGTTTTGCAATCGTTGCAGTGAGAGCATCTGGGTCCGTGAAGCGGAACACCAGGCAGGGCAACCGTAAGTGATGACGGGTCTGATGCATGTTTTGTAGAGAATGATCTTATTCTCTACTGATAATGGACTTGTCGCGCTTATGAGAGGGTAAATGGCCTTAAGGGCGGTGTAATATTTTTCCCTGACATATTGTATATGCGGGACAAACGTTAGGCGTTTGTCGAAGTAAATGCCAAGGTATTTAGCCTTTGGCGTGGGCTGAATCGAGACATCGTTGATTTTTATCGGCGTGAATATTTTGTTGTTTGTGAATTTAACGCTGAAGTTCACTAATTCAGTCTTTGTGTGGTTTATGCTTATCTTCCACTTCGCAAAGTATTTTAATAAGGTGTTGAAATATATTTTCAGTTGGTTTGCGGCTACCTGCGAGTGGAACGATGAAGCATAAACCGCGGTGTCGTCTGCAAACAGGCCTATCTTTGTATGCGTCGAGCGTGGAATATCTGCGGTGTAAAATGTGTACAGTTTTGGGGCAAGGACTGTGCCTTGGGGGACACCGGCTCTAATACTGAATATAGTCGACTTTACTCGGTTGACACTGACTTGAAATGTTCTATCAGCCAAGAACGACGAGACGAGCTTGGTTATTTGATTCGGCACTCCGAATGCTACTAGCTTGGCTGTCATGCCGTCCAACCAGACCGTATCGAATGCCTTTTCGACATCAAGCAGGGCCATAACTGTGTTTTTACCACCGTTATAGGCCTGCTTGATGTCATGGGCAATTCGCACCACCTGGTGAACGGTGCTGAGGCCTCGCCGAAATCCGAATTGCTCGTTAGGAGTAATTCGTCGCTCTCTGTCAACTATATTCAATATCTCCAGTATCGCACGTTCGGCCACCTTGGAGAGGTTGCTGACCAGCGAGATCGGTCTGTAGCTGGTAGGCTGTGTTCGGTCCTTGCCCGCTTTGTGTATTGGTACAACTATAGCGTGTTTCCACGCTCTTGGGAAATACGACAGCCTGATGCAGGCGTTTACGATGTACATAAGTTGTACGACTGCCTTTTTAGGTAAATTTTTAATCACGATGTTCTCGATTCCGTCCACGCCAGGGGCTTTGTTATTAGCTAGCCTCCGTATTATCTGCTTTATTTTAGCAGGTGTTCTCTGTATCGTTCCAATTTTAGTATATGTACCGCCGAAGCGAGTACACTTAATAGTTCACCCTACTGCTATATATGCTTAGCGCTGCTGCTTGGACAGCGGTGAGATACATAAAAAACACATAAGACTAATCAATACTATAACTATTTTTTTTCATTTGTATACCATAATAAGCACAGTACGATGGCAGTATTATAAATATCTTAAATTATAATATTAAAATTTTTACATAATAATAGATGTATTTTAATATTAAAATATTAAATATTGTTATTGTCAAAAAATGTGGAACGCTTCACGATTTTGCGTGTCATCCTTGCGCAGGGGCCATGCTAATCTTCTCTGTATCGTTCCAATTTTAGTATATGTACCGCCGAAGCGAGTACACTTAATAGTTCACCCTACTGCTATATATGCTTAGCGCTGCTGCTTGAACAGCGGTGAGATACATAAAAAACACATAAGACTAATCAATACTATAACTATTTTTTTTCATTTGTATACCATAATAAGCACAGTACGATGGCAGTATTATAAACATCTTAAATTATAATATTAAAATTTTTACATAATAATAGATGTATTTTAATAATAAAATATTAAATATTGTTATTGTAAAAAAATGTGGAACGCTTCACGATTTTGCGTGTCATCCTTGCGCAGGGGCCATGCTAATCTTCTCTGTATCAAATCAAATCAAATCAAAAACATTTATTCTTAATTAATATCACAGTTAGATACAGACATGGTTTAACAAAATAGCATAAGTATTACAACAATTTTCTGGCATAGGTGTTGTATTGCTGCCTCCAGGAGCCATGGCACCCCGGTTGCTGACGATGTTTGTCAATCCTTGTTGAACCAGCCCGTTTGGTGTTCCTAGAGTTCGGCCGTTCCATTCGCTTGGCGATTTAGGGGCTCTATGGGATGCGTGACCTAAGTCGAGAATTGAGCAAAGCATGGTTTTTTAATTTATTGTATAAAGTTTAGAATGACAGCCCAGGAAAAATATAACAAAAACCTGGTTAAATATTTGGTGGTAAGTTCTACGATTTTTTACCTGAGCTACGTCAGGTAGCGGCAGCTGGGACTTAATTTGCCCGAGAATTGGTCGGCACACCTTTACCAAGATAAAGGTGCACCGACACTTTATAAATGTGTGGTGACGGTGGACGGTCGCTACACCTTTAAGTTAATAAAGGTGCAGCGACCGAAATGATAAAGGTGCAGCGACCGGCGTCGGTCGCTACACCTTTAAGTTATTATAAAGGTATGGCGACTAGTTGAAATAAAGGTGCAGCGACCGACATCGGTCGCCACTCCTTTAAGTTATAAAGGTGTGGGGACGGGGTGCGAAAAATAAAGGTGCAGCGACCGATTTGGTCGCTCCGCCTTTTTTGTAATAATTGGATTTAAAACCAATTATTTATGTTGGCCTTTAGGGTTTTGTTGGTTTTTAATAAAAAATAAACTTTTATGTTATTTTTATGTTTTTTCCCGTCGAGCTCAGAAGGAACCCGACGGCTGCACCCGTTCGATTGGCGCAGGTGTTGGCAAGGATGCCAAGGCACACAACGGTCTGCCGCGTTAGGTAGCGGCAGCCGAAAATGTGCGCTTATATATATCGAGGTGCTACGCGCGCCTTGATATATTTTATGTGTGTGAAACATTATTAGTGACCTATTTAGGTCACTTCTATATACAGGGTGTCCACTATAGTGGAGATGGCTAATTAAGTCTTGGCTGGTGAAAAATGGGCAATGTGCCGTAAATTAAGCGATGCTTGTACAACACATTGTCCGCGTGCCTCAAGTTGGTAATGTCTCTAGTAAGAGGGTGTTTGTCGAGCTTAAATGAGTAAAAATTATTTGCTAGCCGCCTTATATGGTCATGGATTAATTCCAGGCCTGTCATTTCATGCAGACTATCCTGCGACTCATACCTACCGCTACTGGTGACGTAGCGGAGGATTTTGTTCTGCAACCGTTGTAGCGTTAGCAACTGGGTTGCAGAAGCGGAGCACCACACAGGACAGCCATATGCAATAACAGGCCTGATGACTGTTTTATATAGTATTATTTTGTTAGCCATTGATAGGGGGCTGTCTTTACAGATTAGCGGGTATATAGCTTTAACCGCTATGTAGGCTTTCTCCCTAATTTTGTTGAGGTGGGCAACAAATGTAAGGCGGCTATCAAAGGTTATCCCCAGGTACTTGACAGTTGGTGCAGCTAAGATGGGCGTGTTGTTCAATATGATGGGCGAGAATATACGGTTGTTCGTGAATTTAACCGTAAAGTTCGCAAGTTCCGTCTTACCGTGGTTGATATTTATCTTCCATTTGGCAAAGTATTTAAGTAGGGAATTAAAGAAGATCTTAATTTGGTTGACGGCAACTTGCGAGTGGAAAGACGAAGCGTAAATCGCCGTATCGTCTGCGAATAGGCCTATTTTAGCATGTGTCGAGTGTGGTATATCGGCCGTATATAAGGTATACAGTTTTGGGGCAAGGACTGTGCCTTGTGGGACTCCAGCTCTAGTTACAAATGTGGCAGACTTTTCCTGATTGACGCTCACTTGGAAAGTGCGGCCAATCAAGAACGACGCGATGAGCTTGGTTAATTGATTTGGAATTTGAAAGCGGACAAACTTGGCTATCAGGCCGTCCAGCCAGACCGTGTCGAATGCCTTTTCGACATCAAGCAGTGCCATAACAGTGTTTTTACCACTGTTAAAGGCCTGCTTGACGTCATGGGCAATTCGCACGGCTTGGTGCACGGTACTCAAGCCAGGTCTGAATCCAAATTGCTCAGGTGGCGTTATGCGCCGCTCTTTGTCCACCACATTGATGAGTGACAATATGACCCGTTCAGCAACCTTAGAAAGGTTGCTTACTAAGGATATTGGTCTGTAACTGGCTGGTTTGGCCAAGTCCTTGCCGACTTTAGGTATGGGTATGATTATGGCGTGTTTCCACGCCTTTGGAAAATACGCCACTCTGACACATGCGTTTATTAGATACATCAATTGAACAACAGCCTTTCTTGGTAGGTTTTTAATGAGTATATTGTCAATGCCGTCTGCACCTGGGGCCTTGTTGTTGGAAAGCTTTCTTATGATTTTATAGATCTTAGCAGGTGTAGTAAGATAGTTATTATTACTGTCATTGAATAAGGGGGCGTCACGTTTGAATTCCCCAGCCAGATTCATTATTTCAACCTGCTCGGGTGTGAGGTTGTCGGTTCTATTGTTAGTGGTCTGATAGAAGCACTCGGCAATAGCCTCTGCTTTCTCCATGTTGGTGGTGTGGAGTGTATCGCCAGTAATGATAGTTGGGAAGTAATTAGACCTCGGTCTGATCTTGCGAGCAAGCTTCCAGAGGCTATTGTCGGACGCTTTGAGGTTCCGAACCGTGTCGCCCCAGACCCGGTCACGATACTCCTGCAGTTCGTGTTTGATCTCAGATCTGAGCAAGTTGTACTGCGCCTTATATTCGTCCCTACGATGCTTATCGTAGAGACGCTTGAACTTGTTCTTATCTTTGATCTTTTCGGCGATTTCCACAGGAATATCGTCAGCGGGCCTTCTGGTCTTAATGACTTTGGTGGTCTTATCGCGAGCGTGAATGATGATATCAGTGAATCTGGCTACGGATTCGTCTATGTCTGCAATAGAACTGACATTGTTATTTATTACGATTTTATCGTTTAATATATCGCGGTATTTGCGCCAGTCTGTTTTGGAGTAATTAAAGGTAGGCCTAGGTGGTGGTGGTGGGCTTATTCTTGTCTGAATTTGAAACAGTACTGGGACATGATCAGAGTCCAGTTCATGGAGGATCTTGGGCTCCTCAGGTAAAATAACATTTTTAGTTATTGCGAAGTCGAGTGTCGAAGGTGTCTGTCCGTTTGTCGGGTAGTGTGTCGGCTCACTCGGATATGCGAGTAGGCATTCGCTATTTGCGATATAATCATCGACCGTGCGGCCGTTCTCATTGGTTCGGTTGCAGTTCCAAGTGGGACTTGTCGCATTAAGATCCCCAATGAGTAGGCATTTGTTTGAATAAAGTAAAGAGTCTAGATCGTTATGCGTAAAGTGATTTATTGGTGAGTTATAAGCAGAAATGATGTTTATGTTGTTAATTTTAATAATAAGATGTTCTATAAGAGTATTAACGTTACTTAGTTTGGTATGCGGAATATTATTATTAACCAGAATGGCTACGCCGCCACTGCGATGGGCGCCTGGGCGGTCTTGCCGATAAACCTGGTAATGCTTGATTTTAAATTTGTCTGAAGGAACTAAAAAGGTCTCATTAATTACCATTACGTCAATCGAGTGAGCGGTCAAAAAGTGTATCAGTCCGGTTGTCTTGCTTCTCAAGGAATTTGCATTCCATTGAGCTATATTTATGTGTTGTCGAGAGGCAGCGAACTAAATGTTGTACTTACCAAGGTTTTCAGTGAAATTGTAAAATACCGTGAACTTTTCCACCGGATCGCTTACATCTTGTAGGACTTGATTTAGGTCACGCACCGCTTGTAGCATTCCCTGTAAGTTAATGAGTGAACTGAGGCGGCCGAACTCTGAAACAAGCGTGTTAAAACAGTTACGGTCATTATTGGGTGACTTATCTTGAGCATTCCGGTGTGCCATGGCAGTTGGGGCGTTTGTAGCGTTTGGGTTCGTGGTATTTGCTGCGGCGGCTTTGGCAGCTCTGGCAGACCAGTAATTCTGCGTTGGTGGTGGGGCTTCGGTCCATTTTGCGTTGTCGTTCGCGGTGGACTGCGGTTTGCGTTTTTCCAGGGCCCCGGTCCGGAATAGGTAGACTTCACAGTTTGGCGAGTTGGACTTGTGTTGTCCCTCACAGTTTGCGCATTTCATCCTTTCGTCGGCACCAAGGATGCATTCTTTAGTCCAGTGGCTGCCCGCGCATTTCATACACGGTGTATGATACACCGTATGTCTCGTTGGCAGTTGGACGTTGCGTGGCCCCATCGCTGGCAGCGGTGGCATTGGATTATTTTGCGGTTCTGGCGACGTAGTTCCCAGTATATGCGGGTGTTGAGGATGTGTCTAGCGGATTTGTTCAGGAATTGGAGCGTAACGCTTGGGTCGGTTACGACCATGTACAATGGGCGGCCCTCTGTGTTGAGCTGAAATAATTTATGAATATTTAACTTATGTTCCCTTTCGAGGTCTTCTTGGATTTCGGCGAGTGTAAGGCCTTGTCCAAGTCCGCGAACTACGAATGCGTGGGTCTTTTTATCGTTAGGAGTGTAAGTGTGAAATTGGGTCTTTTGTTGTTTTAGGGTTTCTATCACGGAGTCATAGTCCTGCGGATTTTGGGTGTTAAGAATAATATTATTGCGCGTATTCTTAATGGTAAATTGTTTGGTGCAAACGGATTTGATGCCTTGGATAAAATCTTTGTGAACTGTGTATTCGCCCGATATGACTATTGGCGGCTGATTATTTTTCTTCGCGGTGTTTGCACTGGTTGAGTTTGAGCGTTCCGCGGTTTTGGGGGCACTATTAGAGGTTTTTTGGTTAGAAGAACCAGCGGTTGCGTTGGCTTCTGTGAAATTTGGTAAGTGTTGAAACCGATTATTCAGGGGAATGGCTGGTTTAGCGCGGATTTGTCTTTTAGCTACTTCAACTATTGGTATAGTTTTCTTAGGGATTACGTAATCGTCTTTATCGTTCGCGGGGGTTATAGGGTCATTAGCGTTTTTAGGAGTGTCACTATCACTTTTACTGTTGTCACCAGAGTGGCTACCACCACTAATACTTAGCATGTCGACTTCGCTTGGGTCCCCGTCGCCTTTTTGCTGGTTGTTGTCATCGGTGGCCGTTTGGTTGCCACCGGTTAGCCCGGTCAGGTTGCTTGTGGCGGCCATCTTACTCTGTTGAATCAGTTGGATGGTGTTGGCTTCAAGTTCCGAGTCGCTACGGAACTCGGCTGGTGGGGGGGTCGACTGCTGCCGTTCCCATGAAGGTCTACGCGTAGGGGTAGGGTTACGAGGCCTGCGCTCCTGCGGTGATCTTGATCTGCGTACCGGTAGGTGGAACTGCGCGTCTGCATGGACTTGCGCCTTGGTGATTTCCGTGTGGCCGGATGTTGGTTTGCTGCACGTGGCCGGCTGCTTGCCGGTGCTACGAGTAATGGCGGACTCACTTTGGCGTTTTTCTCTGAGTTTTCGTTGGGTTTGACGGTTTTTGGCACGTATTTGTTCTATGAGTTCGTTAGACGAGTTATAGTTCAATCGTGGGGCCCTAGCACGGCCTACTGTTGGTGGTGAGGTAGAATCGCCGGACAAGTTGCCCGGTTTGTCAAAGGCATGCCTGCCAGTAATTTCGGCACTACTTAGCGTCCGAAACTACACTTGCACTGCACATAACACAAAACACACAATTTGCAGTCTTATCTGTTCATACACTATTATTTAACTTAGAAAAATCTATTTAACTTTAGACAATCTATGATTCGGCCGGAGCGCTTTACGACACGTCCGTTCGCTACGAAAGCAGAACGGCTACTTCTCTGTATCGTTCCAATTTTAGTATATGTACCGCCGAAGCGAGTACACTTAATAGTTCACCCTACTGCTATATATGCTTAGCGCTGCTGCTTGAACAGCGGTGAGATACATAAAAAACACATAAGACTAATCAATACTATAACTAGTTTTTTTCATTTGTATACCATAATAAGCACAGTACGATGGCAGTATTATAATAGTTATTTATGTATTAAGGGCATAATAAGGTTTTTATGGTCCGAGGCGCTATTTCGAGCCCGAGCGCGTTAGCGCGAGGGCTAGAAAAGCGTCGTAGGACCATAAAAACCAGTTATGCCAGCAATGCATACAAAACTTTATGCACGATTAATATATTATTATTTTTAATATATTATTGTTTTTAAAGACGTTTACGTCAAAGAATTTTTGTTATAATTGTCATATTATAATGTCAACTGACATCAGTCAGTTTTAAAGTTTAAAGATAAATAAAATTGAGGAAGCAGCTGAAAAGGCGAAAAATTGCGGCCTGCTGCCGGTAAAATCAAAATCTTTATACGAAAAAACTTACTTCGAATATATCAAATGGTGTAACATTGTTGTTTTTAATTTTTGACGTTTCATTATAGCCCGCTGGGCCATAATAAAGCCCGCGGGCTATAAAAAGACGTTTACGTCAAATAATTTTTGTTATAATTGTCATATTATAATGTCATCGTGCATAAATATCTTAAATTATAATATTAAAATTTTTACATAATAATAGATGTATTTTAATATTAAAATATTAAATATTGTTATTGTCAAAAAATGTGGAACGCTTCACGATTTTGCGTGTCATCCTTGCGCAGGGGCCATGCTAATCTTCTCTGTATCGTTCCAATTTTAGTATATGTACCGCCGAAGCGAGTACACTTAATAGTTCACCCTACTGCTATATATGCTTAGCGCTGCTGCTTGGACAGCGGTGAGATACATAAAAAACACATAAGACTAATCAATACTATAACTATTTTTTTTCATTTGTATACCATAATAAGCACAGTACGATGGCAGGATTATAAATATCTTAAATTATAATATTAAAATTTTTACATAATAATAGATTTATTTTAATATTAAAATATTAGCACAGTACGATGGCAGTATTATAAACATCTTAAATTATAATATTAAAATTTTTACATAATAATAGATGTATTTTAATAATAAAATATTAAATATTGTTATTGTCAAAAAATGTGGAACGCTTCACGATTTTGCGTGTCATCCTTGCGCAGGGGCCATGCTAATCTTCTCTGTATCGTTCCAATTTTAGTATATGTACCGCCGAAGCGAGTACACTTAATAGTTCACCCTACTGCTATATATGCTTAGCGCTGCTGCTTGAACAGCGGTGAGATACATAAAAAACACATAAGACTAATCAATACTATAACTATTTTTTTTCATTTGTATACCATAATAAGCACAGTACGATGGCAGGATTATAAATATCTTAAATTATAATATTAAAATTTTTACATAATAATAGATTTATTTTAATATTAAAATATTAGCACAGTACGATGGCAGTATTATAAACATCTTAAATTATAATATTAAAATTTTTACATAATAATAGATGTATTTTAATAATAAAATATTAAATATTGTTATTGTCAAAAAATGTGGAACGCTTCACGATTTTGCGTGTCATCCTTGCGCAGGGGCCATGCTAATCTTCTCTGTATCGTTCCAATTTTAGTATATGTACCGCCGAAGCGAGTACACTTAATAGTTCACCCTACTGCTATATATGCTTAGCGCTGCTGCTTGAACAGCGGTGAGATACATAAAAAACACATAAGACTAATCAATACTATAACTATTTTTTTTCATTTGTATACCATAATAAGCACAGTACGATGGCAGGATTATAAATATCTTAAATTATAATATTAAAATTTTTACATAATAATAGATTTATTTTAATATTAAAATATTAGCACAGTACGATGGCAGTATTATAAACATCTTAAATTATAATATTAAAATTTTTACATAATAATAGATGTATTTTATAGTTGAATTTTTAAGTCATGAGCCCTACGGCAACAATGTCAAGCAACTGAATCAAATCGAGGGCAAAATCAGTGGCGTATCGTGGAGTTTTATTTGGGGTTCGAAATGTTGTATACGTATACACGTTTGTGCTTTGGGTTGCGAATCAAAATATGAGAATCGTATTTTGCCTGGCTTAAACCATATTATGATTCGTTTTAACTTAAATCCTTCATTTGAACGTGCAAATTTATTAAAACAGTAACTCTTATGTAATTATATTATTAAATGAAACGTTGTAATTTATATATATTAAATTATTGTAATTTTAAATTATATAGTTTGCGTTACCCATTCTGCGTGGAGAAAATTAAGGGTACCTATTCTACTACTAAAAAATTCCCTATACTTTGCAAATTTTCAAAATATGTATGTTAATTAATTTGGAAATATTAATATTTGTATAATGCACAATGGTTAAGATATTATTTTATATAATCATTTAGTTGTGGAGATTGCACACACAAATAAGCTCAAATGGAGACAAAAATGGGACGTCTAATTTTTGTTTAATAGTAAAATGCAATATACTCTGAAAAAAATTGGTTTATTTAATAATGTAATGATAAATGCTCTTAACTCCATTATTTTCATCTATTAATATGTTAATATTTATATATAAGATATCTTAATCGCTATCATCTTCCGATTCATCGTCGTTGACGTTACCAATGTGGATTATCATTTCATGACCATGATCATCGTCCAAGATTCTTTCTTTATTGTACCATTCCTCTATAATTTTTTCAGTGTGTGCTATTTTTGACTTCCATGATTCTGGAGTAACTTTTTGTAATGCCCGTTCCCACATAGTAAGCACTTTATCATTGCCATATGGCAATGTAGCCATCTTCACCAATATGTTTATTATAATAATCCTTTGCATCGGCCCATACCATTTCAATTGCGTTAAATTGACAATGGTACGGAGGCAATCTTAAAGCTTCATGTCCATTTTCTTGTAGCAATTCATCAACCTTATATCGTATTGGTTTTTTATGTTTCTTGGCTAAATTTAAAAGTTGTACTTTGAACATATCATTATTTAATGGTATATTATTTTCTTCCAACCATTCCTTAATTTTGTTTTTAGTCCATGAAACCGTTGGTTGTTTTTCCATTAAGACGCTATGGTAAGACGCGTTGTCCATTATAATTAGAGAAGGTTCCTGTAAATTTGGGATGAATTGTTCTTGCAACCATTTCAAAAAAAATTCTGAGTTCATATCACCATGATAATTCGCCAGTTTGGACCTCGTGGAGTAAACCAATGCGGCATCGCGAATAAAACCTTTTTCATTACCAGCATGCAACACAATGAAACGTTTTCCATCATAACCTTCTGGTTTGCGTACACTTTTTGTGGATGAGTCTTGCCAGGATCTTGTATGGCTTCCTTTAGCAAATATCCAAGTTTCATCTAAATTTAAATACGCAAATTATGAAAAATATTAAAAAATTCAAGTACACCAATGATGACAGGCTGTCAAAGTTTTGTAGACATTTGTGCATTTAGCTATCTTTGTCGATCCCATTATTATAAAAATATAAACATAAAGAACGTATGTTGTGGTATTATTAGACATACGTTTATCTATCGCTATATGCTACGTCCCAGTGGTCCTGCGGCGTGGAAATACAATACGAATGTCTGAGCTATATCCTTACATATGTCACGTGAGGGTCATGATTAAAAAACCAAACTATAATAATAAAATATTAAATATTGTTATTGTCAAAAAATGTGGAACGCTTCACGATTTTGCGTGTCATCCTTGCGCAGGGGCCATGCTAATCTTCTCTGTATCGTTCCAATTTTAGTATATGTACCGCCGAAGCGAGTACACTTAATAGTTCACCCTACTGCTATATATGCTTAGCGCTGCTGCTTGAACAGCGGTGAGATACATAAAAAACACATAAGACTAATCAATACTATAACTATTTTTTTTCATTTGTATACCATAATAAGCACAGTACGATGGCAGTATTATAAATATCTTAAATTATAATATTAAAATTTTTACATAATAATAGATGTATTTTAATATTAAAATATTAAATATTGTTATTGTCAAAAAATGTGGAACGCTTCACGATTTTGCGTGTCATCCTTGCGCAGGGGCCATGCTAATCTTCTCTGTATCGTTCCAATTTTAGTATATGTACCGCCGAAGCGAGTACACTTAATAGTTCACCCTACTGCTATATATGCTTAGCGCTGCTGCTTGAACAGCGGTGAGATACATAAAAAACACATAAGACTAATCAATACTATAACTAGTTTTTTTCATTTGTATACCATAATAAGCACAGTACGATGGCAGTATTATAAATATCTTAAATTATAATATTAAAATTTTTACATAATAATAGATGTATTTTAATAATAAAATATTAAATATTGTTATTGTAAAAAAATGTGGAACGCTTCACGATTTTGCGTGTCATCCTTGCGCAGGGGCCATGCTAATCTTCTCTGTATCGTTCCAATTTTAGTATATGTACCGCCGAAGCGAGTACACTTAATAGTTCACCCTACTGCTATATATGCTTAGCGCTGCTGCTTGAACAGCGGTGAGATACATAAAAAACACATAAGACTAATCAATACTATAACTATTTTTTTTCATTTGTATACCATAATAAGCACAGTACGATGGCAGGATTATAAATATCTTAAATTATAATATTAAAATTTTTACATAATAATAGATTTATTTTAATATTAAAATATTAGCACAGTACGATGGCAGTATTATAAACATCTTAAATTATAATATTAAAATTTTTACATAATAATAGATGTATTTTAATAATAAAATATTAAATATTGTTATTGTAAAAAAATGTGGAACGCTTCACGATTTTGCGTGTCATCCTTGCGCAGGGGCCATGCTAATCTTCTCTGTATCGTTCCAATTTTTTTCCAAATTCCAAATTCCAAAATTCCAAAATAGTTTATTTAACAATAATTACATAATAAATTTTAATCAGCCTAACTATAAAGGTATAAAGGTACAATGTATATATGAAAGAGAATTTATAGAATTTAAGTAATTTAGAAAGTTAATAAATTTTGAGGTAATCCTGACAAGAGTACGTGGTCTAAAGGGGGCAAATATAAAAGTGAAAAAAAAAAGAGTGAGTGGAAAATGTTAAAATTTTGAGGTGACAAGGAGGTTAAAACGTAAGTAATTAACCTCCTTGTGCGAACTTTGTACCGCATAGAGGCCCAGATTATCGTAATTGGTCAGTGCTGTTCCACTTTTACTCGCATGGCGATTTTGAGGAAGATACTCAGTAAAAAATTTTAGAAAAGTAATGGGAGATAAGGTGAAGTAATGAATAAATAAAATAGTGAGTGATTTGAAGGAAAAACAAATTAGAAAAAACCTTCTTAAAAGTAATGATGTATTTTTTTAAAAAAAAAAGAAGAAAGAAGGGATAGTACAAGAGGAAAAAGAAAAATTTTAAGTGCCGGATATGTCTAGGAAAAATTTTGAAAAAACCTAAATATGAATAAATGAGGAAAATTAAAATTAATAAAAAACCTCGCTGTGGATGGTAGTTTTTGATTTAGAAGCAAGTGCGACTATTGGAGAAAAATGGGAAGTTTCCTGTAAATAAGGCCGTGTCTGATGTTATGATTGTCGAAGCGTCTGATTTGTGTAATTTGTGAAGTTAAGTTGGAATTTTGGATGGAATTTTCGAAAAATTTACTCGAAATGGCGAAAACAAAATCTTTAATGAATTGGATGCCCGTCATATCGTGCATGCGGGCGATCCTTGTGTATCTGTCCGAGTTGGTGACATGTCTGAGGGCCTGGTTCTGCAAACGTTGCAGAGTAACGTAATTGGTCTCAGACATGGAGCACCAAACCGGACAACCGTAGGTTAAAATTGGCCGAATTAGTGATTTGTATAAAATAATTTTGTTTTCAAGGCTCAGTGCACTCCTCTTATTAATAAGAGGGTACACTGAACCGATTGCCGAAAAAAGTCTGCGCTTGAGTGTATTAATGTGTTGTGTAAATGTGACTTTGTCGTCTAGAGTAACACCAAGATACTTAACCCTTCTCTTGATCTCAACATCATTTCCACATACCCTGATCGGCGAAAAAATTTTGTTGTTGGTAAATTTTTTCGAAAAATGAATTGCCTCGGTCTTCGCGCCGTTAATTTTGATTTTAGTATATGTACCGCCGAAGCGAGTACACTTAATAGTTCACCCTACTGCTATATATGCTTAGCGCTGCTGCTTGAACAGCGGTGAGATACATAAAAAACACATAAGACTAATCAATACTATAACTATTTTTTTTCATTTGTATACCATAATAAGCACAGTACGATGGCAGGATTATAAATATCTTAAATTATAATATTAAAATTTTTACATAATAATAGATTTATTTTAATATTAAAATATTAGCACAGTACGATGGCAGTATTATAAACATCTTAAATTATAATATTAAAATTTTTACATAATAATAGATGTATTTTAATATTAAAATATTAAATATTGTTATTGTCAAAAAATGTGGAACGCTTCACGATTTTGCGTGTCATCCTTGCGCAGGGGCCATGCTAATCTTCTCTGTATCGTTCCAATTTTAGTATATGTACCGCCGAAGCGAGTACACTTAATAGTTCACCCTACTGCTATATATGCTTAGCGCTGCTGCTTGAACAGCGGTGAGATACATAAAAAACACATAAGACTAATCAATACTATAACTATTTTTTTTCATTTGTATACCATAATAAGCACAGTACGATGGCAGTATTATAAATATCTTAAATTATAATATTAAAATTTTTACATAATAATAGATGTATTTTAATAATAAAATATTAAATATTGTTATTGTAAAAAAATGTGGAACGCTTCACGATTTTGCGTGTCATCCTTGCGCAGGGGCCATGCTAATCTTCTCTGTATCGTTCCAATTTTAGTATATGTACCGCCGAAGCGAGTACACTTAATAGTTCACCCTACTGCTATATATGCTTAGCGCTGCTGCTTGAACAACGGTGAGATACATAAAAAACACATAAGACTAATCAATACTATAACTAGTTTTTTTCATTTGTATACCATAATAAGCACAGTACGATGGCAGTATTATAAATATCTTAAATTATAATATTAAAATTTTTACATAATAATAGATTTATTTTAATATTAAAATATTAGCACAGTACGATGGCAGTATTATAAACATCTTAAATTATAATATTAAAATTTTTACATAATAATAGATGTATTTTAATAATAAAATATTAAATATTGTTATTGTAAAAAAATGTGGAACGCTTCACGATTTTGCGTGTCATCCTTGCGCAGGGGCCATGCTAATCTTCTCTGTATCGTTCCAATTTTAGTATATGTACCGCCGAAGCGAGTACACTTAATAGTTCACCCTACTGCTATATATGCTTAGCGCTGCTGCTTGGACAGCGGTGAGATACATAAAAAACACATAAGACTAATCAATACTATAACTATTTTTTTTCATTTGTATACCATAATAAGCACAGTACGATGGCAGGATTATAAATATCTTAAATTATAATATTAAAATTTTTACATAATAATAGATTTATTTTAATATTAAAATATTAGCACAGTACGATGGCAGTATTATAAACATCTTAAATTATAATATTAAAATTTTTACATAATAATAGATGTATTTTAATAATAAAATATTAAATATTGTTATTGTCAAAAAATGTGGAACGCTTCACGATTTTGCGTGTCATCCTTGCGCAGGGGCCATGCTAATCTTCTCTGTATCGTTCCAATTTTAGTATATGTACCGCCGAAGCGAGTACACTTAATAGTTCACCCTACTGCTATATATGCTTAGCGCTGCTGCTTGAACAGCGGTGAGATACATAAAAAACACATAAGACTAATCAATACTATAACTAGTTTTTTTCATTTGTATACCATAATAAGCACAGTACGATGGCAGTATTATAATAGTTATTTATGTATTAAGGGCATAATAAGGTTTTTATGGTCCGAGGCGCTATTTCGAGCCCGAGCGCGTTAGCGCGAGGGCTAGAAAAGCGTCGTAGGACCATAAAAACCAGTTATGCCAGCAATGCATACAAAACTTTATGCACGATTAATATATTATTATTTTTAATATATTATTGTTTTTAAAGACGTTTACGTCAAAGAATTTTTGTTATAATTGTCATATTATAATGTCAACTGACATCAGTCAGTTTTAAAGTTTAAAGATAAATGAAATTGAGGAAGCAGCTGAAAAGGCGAAAAATTGCGGCCTGCTGCCGGTAAAATCAAAATCTTTATACGAAAAAACTTACTTCGAATATATCAAATGGTGTAACATTGTTGTTTTTAATTTTTGACGTTTCATTATAGCCCGCTGGGCCATAATAAAGCCCGCGGGCTATAAAAAGACGTTTACGTCAAAGAATTTTTGTTATAATTGTCATATTATAATGTCATCGTGCATAAATATCTTAAATTATAATATTAAAATTTTTACATAATAATAGATGTATTTTAATATTAAAATATTAAATATTGTTATTGTCAAAAAATGTGGAACGCTTCACGATTTTGCGTGTCATCCTTGCGCAGGGGCCATGCTAATCTTCTCTGTATCGTTCCAATTTTAGTATATGTACCGCCGAAGCGAGTACACTTAATAGTTCACCCTACTGCTATATATGCTTAGCGCTGCTGCTTGAACAGCGGTGAGATACATAAAAAACACATAAGACTAATCAATACTATAACTAGTTTTTTTCATTTGTATACCATAATAAGCACAGTACGATGGCAGTATTATAATAGTTATTTATGTATTAAGGGCATAATAAGGTTTTTATGGTCCGAGGCGCTATTTCGAGCCCGAGCGCGTTAGCGCGAGGGCTAGAAAAGCGTCGTAGGACCATAAAAACCAGTTATGCCAGCAATGCATACAAAACTTTATGCACGATTAATATATTATTATTTTTAATATATTATTGTTTTTAAAGACGTTTACGTCAAAGAATTTTTGTTATAATTGTCATATTATAATGTCAACTGACATCAGTCAGTTTTAAAGTTTAAAGATAAATGAAATTGAGGAAGCAGCTGAAAAGGCGAAAAATTGCGGCCTGCTGCCGGTAAAATCAAAATCTTTATACGAAAAAACTTACTTCGAATATATCAAATGGTGTAACATTGTTGTTTTTAATTTTTGACGTTTCATTATAGCCCGCTGGGCCATAATAAAGCCCGCGGGCTATAAAAAGACGTTTACGTCAAAGAATTTTTGTTATAATTGTCATATTATAATGTCATCGTGCATAAATATCTTAAATTATAATATTAAAATTTTTACATAATAATAGATGTATTTTAATATTAAAATATTAAATATTGTTATTGTCAAAAAATGTGGAACGCTTCACGATTTTGCGTGTCATCCTTGCGCAGGGGCCATGCTAATCTTCTCTGTATCGTTCCAATTTTAGTATATGTACCGCCGAAGCGAGTACACTTAATAGTTCACCCTACTGCTATATATGCTTAGCGCTGCTGCTTGAACAGCGGTGAGATACATAAAAAACACATAAGACTAATCAATACTATAACTATTTTTTTTCATTTGTATACCATAATAAGCACAGTACGATGGCAGGATTATAAATATCTTAAATTATAATATTAAAATTTTTACATAATAATAGATGTATTTTAATATTAAAATATTAAATATTGTTATTGTCAAAAAATGTGGAACGCTTCACGATTTTGCGTGTCATCCTTGCGCAGGGGCCATGCTAATCTTCTCTGTATCGTTCCAATTTTAGTATATGTACCGCCGAAGCGAGTACACTTAATAGTTCACCCTACTGCTATATATGCTTAGCGCTGCTGCTTGGACAGCGGTGAGATACATAAAAAACACATAAGACTAATCAATACTATAACTATTTTTTTTCATTTGTATACCATAATAAGCACAGTACGATGGCAGGATTATAAATATCTTAAATTATAATATTAAAATTTTTACATAATAATAGATTTATTTTAATATTAAAATATTAGCACAGTACGATGGCAGTATTATAAACATCTTAAATTATAATATTAAAATTTTTACATAATAATAGATGTATTTTAATAATAAAATATTAAATATTGTTATTGTCAAAAAATGTGGAACGCTTCACGATTTTGCGTGTCATCCTTGCGCAGGGGCCATGCTAATCTTCTCTGTATCGTTCCAATTTTAGTATATGTACCGCCGAAGCGAGTACACTTAATAGTTCACCCTACTGCTATATATGCTTAGCGCTGCTGCTTGAACAGCGGTGAGATACATAAAAAACACATAAGACTAATCAATACTATAACTATTTTTTTTCATTTGTATACCATAATAAGCACAGTACGATGGCAGGATTATAAATATCTTAAATTATAATATTAAAATTTTTACATAATAATAGATGTATTTTAATATTAAAATATTAAATATTGTTATTGTCAAAAAATGTGGAACGCTTCACGATTTTGCGTGTCATCCTTGCGCAGGGGCCATGCTAATCTTCTCTGTATCGTTCCAATTTTAGTATATGTACCGCCGAAGCGAGTACACTTAATAGTTCACCCTACTGCTATATATGCTTAGCGCTGCTGCTTGAACAGCGGTGAGATACATAAAAAACACATAAGACTAATCAATACTATAACTATTTTTTTTCATTTGTATACCATAATAAGCACAGTACGATGGCAGTATTATAAATATCTTAAATTATAATATTAAAATTTTTACATAATAATAGATGTATTTTAATATTAAAATATTAAATATTGTTATTGTCAAAAAATGTGGAACGCTTCACGATTTTGCGTGTCATCCTTGCGCAGGGGCCATGCTAATCTTCTCTGTATCAAATCAAATCAAATCAAATCAAAGACATTTATTTTACAATTACAATATCACAGTCAATTACAGGAATCAGTTTAACAAAGTAGCAATATATAGTTTACAACACAATTACAATTTATTACAATAAGATATAACAATGTGCGTGTTGTATCGCTGTGTCCAAGCGTCGCGACGCCCCGGACCACTGACGTTGTTTGTCACCTTTGCTTGCTGATCCTGTTCACCATTTTCATCGTTCGGCCGTTCCAGTCGCTTAGCGATTAAGGGGCATTATGGGGTTCGAGACTAGGGTTGCCACCTTTTTTTTTGCAGTTAAAGTAC
This sequence comes from Brassicogethes aeneus, assembly GCA_921294245.1. Lineage (NCBI taxonomy): Eukaryota > Metazoa > Arthropoda > Insecta > Coleoptera > Nitidulidae > Brassicogethes > Brassicogethes aeneus. Next base: position 1,095,822 of record OV121136.1, read on the forward strand.
ATTGGTTATTAAAGGTAAGAAAAAAAAAGTACATAGTATCAAAATAAAGTACAATTTATTTTTGTTTAAATTTAAAAACCTATTTTTTATTGCTTTTTGCGGTTTAAACATTTTTTTGGTGTAACATTCACTATCAAATATTTGATCCGTTTCACTACCGAAATTACGTTTTGTAGGTGTATGTGGAGTATTCTTGTCCATAATTTACTAATAGTATAGTAAATTACTATACCTAGCATAAATCTATAAAACTATAAATCGTATTCTTATTGCACTTAAACCGCTTCGCACAAATTAAACAAGAAATTGTGTCTTCTTCTTCTTTCAACTAGGGCGGATTTATGGCTTAACCACGGTGGTTAAACCACCGCCCTTATGGTCCTGGACAAACGTCTTTATTAACCAGATTAACACAATGCGTCTGTGGCGCTGGCGAGTGGCGATATCGATAAATTTCGTTTAACGAAAAAATATTTACGACTAAACTTTTCAAAATCCCAAAGAAATCAAATCATGCGAAATAAAGTATTTTTGTGTACTTTATTGTTCTCATAAAGTATAGAGTACAATTACCTAAAATAACGTACAATACTTTATTATAAAGTACGGGTGGCAACCCTATTCGAGACCTTGGTCGATAATTAAGATAGTTTGGTTAGCAGCTAGAGAATAAATAGTTTATGATATATGCCCGGGAAAAACATGAAAAACCCGGTTAGGAAATTGTGTTATAGATTATCTGGTGCCACACCTTTATTTTATCTATAAAGGTGTACTGTCGGCATATAAAGGTGCAGCGACCGGTCGGTCGCTACACCTTTACGATATGTTAAGGGTGTGCCGTCGTGTGAAATAGAGGTGTAGCGACCGCTTCGGTCGCCACACCTTTACATTGTAGATACAGGTGTGCTGACAGTGAAATAAAGGTGCAGCGACCGGGTCGGTCGCTACACCTTTAAGTTGATAAAGGTGTGCCGTCGGTATGTATAAAGGTGTAGCGACCGACCCGGTCGCTACACCTTTAAGTTCGAAATAAAGGTGTGCCGTCAATGCAGTCGCTACACCTTTATGTTTTTATCGCAAGTTATCAGCGAACGAGTGTCAAAGTGCACTTGTTCCTGTTTATTTAAGATAATTGTGAAAAACATTTTGAATGTTTTTTCACTTTTTTCGCCCGTCGCATTCGGAACCCGACGTCAATGTAGGATACATTGGCGCAGGGTATCTTCCAAATGAGACGAGTGTTTATGGTCTGCCACGTTAGGAAGCGACAGCCGTTTTTGCGCGCATCTATATATACTAGGGTGTGCCAAAAAACCTCGATATATTTTTTTTCTTGCTCTCAACCCAAAATATCGTAGAATATGTCCGAACAAATATTCTGTTAAAAGCGGAGCTCATAATTTCAATTTTAAGAGGTGCCTCATCGAATCTGAAGTTTTGCCGCTTAAATAACACAGAAAACTGACTTTTTTACCTTATTTATTCTTGCAACCTAGGAAGAAATTTTTTTTTCATAAAATCCATGACTAATTCTTACAAAGCATTAAATTTGGAAGAAAAAATCCTATTAAGCCGAATTTCTATTTTCATTATTTGATTTTTTACAAAGCTTTAAATTTAAAATTTTACGTTTTTTGCCTTTTTCAGCTAAACTATTTAAGTTAGACGAAAAAGTCAAATGGCAATTTTTTAGCTTGTCTGATGGACCACAAAAAAGTTTTAGGCGAATTTTTTGTATCGTCAATATTCTTAAAGTTACAGGCGTATAAAGTGACCATTTTTGTATTATTAACTTTAAATTTAAAGCTCTGTAAAAAATCAAATATTAAAAATAGAAATTCAGCTTAATAAGATTTTTTTGTCCAAATTTAATGCTTTGTAAGAATTAGTCATGGATTTTATGGAAAAAAAATTTCTTCCTAGGTTGCAAGAATAAATAAGGTAAAAAAGTCAGTTTTCTGTGTTATTTAAGCGGCAAAACTTCAGATTCGATGGAGGACCTCTTAAAATTGAAATTATGAGCTCCGCTTTTAACAGAATATTTGTTCGGACATATTCTACGATATTTTGGGTTAAGAGCAAGAAAAAAAAATATCGAGGTTTTTTGGCACACCCTAATATATACACTACCCAACAAAGTGAAATAAAGGTATGGTGACTAGTTTTGCCGGCGCTGGCGAAAAATTGGCAAAGTGCCGTATATAAGCCTATGCTTGTACAGTATGTTATCCCAGTGCCTCAAGTTGGTTATATTTGTAGTAAGTGGACTTTTATCCATTTTGTACGTATAAAAATCGTTTGACAGTCTGTTTATGTGGTCATGCATTAGTTCGAGTCCCGTCATCTCGTGTAGGTTGTCTTGCGTTTCGTAGCGCCCGCTACTTGTAACGTAGCGAAGCGCTTTGTTTTGCAATCGCTGCAGTGATAGCATCTCCCAAGTAACATTTTTAATTACCTAAAGTTCTCATTATTTATATAAAAGGTTTATAATAGTAAAACAAATTACCCACAGGGATTCAGGTTTTAAAGTGGTTATATCGATTACTTATCCCCAAAAGTTTTATAACATGGTTGCGGAATACTGTTCATTACCTTTCTTACAAAACCTTTAGTTCCAAGCATCTCAAGTATTATAAACTGGTTATATAACTGTTTTGTAAATTTGTTTATAAAACTTGTTGCACCGGGTTTTATAAAGGAAATTATTTACACTATTTTGTTACTTCAATTGATTTTAGAAACCGTTATATAAAACTTAACACTTCTGGTTACGAAGATTTCTTTAAGTTGTTTTTATAAAACGTCAAGTACTTTTAGTTTCCTTTATATAATAATTATTATAGTTCATTAACATTGCTTTTAATTCGTCTTTGGCCGACTTATACAAAAGAAAAGATTATCTTTTTTTTATACATGGGTATTTTATCCAGTCGTCCTCTGGCATGGAAAATGGATCTTTTATAATTCTTGATGTTTTTTTATTTTTGCGCCAAAATAAAACATTATTTACCTCCCAACCACAAGGCACAATTGTCAATGAGGGTTTTTCACGCCCTGGTTCCTCGGTCTGCACGATTTTGTAGGACATATTATGATAATATTATTATCTATTTAGCAAACCTTATGTTCTGTGTAGCAAACCTTCAATAACAAAAATCTGAGGTTATATTTTCATCAGTATTTTCTACGCAAGCGCCAACACCTTAGGTTATATAACACACATAGATAACCAATAGTCATGGTCGTTACCTCTGAATTTATATAGGTAATGATGACCACTACGTGTTTTATAACTGCTGATAAGAAGTAATAAATATCCCTAAAATTTCCTTTATATAACATAAGGTGTGGAGTAAATTATAAAACATGTAGTGATAACTATTACCTAGATCTGCGGTGGCCATACTCTTCTGAGATTTTTAATTTTAGGTTAGAAAATTTATTAAAAAAATATGCTTTAAAAATTGCGTAAAGCTTAAAAATATTAAACTATGCACATTTTTGGGTCTTGTGAAGCCAAAGATTTAAGTGATCTTTATTTTTAACTGTATTATAAAAAAATGTAATATATATTCATAGTTTTTATTAACAAAAAAATTACCAAAAACGCTTGCATTCCGAGGCCGCCGTGTTTTCCTTGAGTAAAACACAATTTTACACAGTACAAAAGAAATCGCAAGTGAATTTCTACCTACCTGAGAGTTTTAGCAAACATTTACCTCACTGCATTGCAAGAGTAGCCATTTTAAAATAATAATCTTCCCCACCCGAAGTGATGCTGAGCTGTTAAGTGTTTGCTTAGTAAAGATAGATTATGAATATTAAAAAAGAAGCAGGCTGACAAAGACAATAAATATAAACCATGCTCACGCATGCGCCCCTTCCCGGGATAAATGTATGTAGGTACTGCAGTTCCTTAAAGGTTACGGGAAATATTATATAACTTTTAGTACTGGTTCTATTTAGGTAAAGGTAACCAGTTAAGACCTTACTTTAAGTTTTATAGTAGTTACTGGGTTAGTTTTATAAAGGTTTTTTTAAGGTGTTCTCTACTATCAGTAGCGTACTCTAGGTCATTGTAGTTACTAAAAAAACAGTTATAAACTAGGCCATTTAAGGCCTATAACGCTTTTATAATTGGCATAAACAATTTTTCCTGACTATTAAATATGACCTTAAGTTATATAAGTTAGTGATGGTTACCTTCCTAAACCTAATATAAAACTAAAAATGTTACTTGGGCTGTGTCCGTGAAGCGGAACACCAGGCAGGGCAGCCGTAGGTGATGACGGGTCTAATGCATGTTTTGTAGAGAATAATCTCTATTCTCTGTATCGTTCCAATTTTAGTATATGTACCGCCGAAGCGAGTACACTTAATAGTTCACCCTACTGCTATATATGCTTAGCGCTGCTGCTTGGACAGCGGTGAGATACATAAAAAACACATAAGACTAATCAATACTATAACTATTTTTTTTTATTTGTATACCATAATAAGCACAGTACGATAGCAGTATTATAAATAATAATAATAATAATTAGTCATGGTTTAACGTGTAATAGGGTAAAAATCTGAAGTTTCACTAAATTTCAAAGAAATGGTTGTTTTGAAGAATTAAGAAATTTAATACTTAGAAGGATTTTTAAGAGAGCCAGATGTCACTTGGGGGGGCCTAGGAGCATGTTTTGGAAGTAATAAATAAATAGATAGAAAGTTTCTTTGTCCCCGAAACGCGCACTAAAAAGTAGCCAGATGATGTTTTTCTTGGAAAAAGCCTTAACGCTCAATTGAAAACGCTTCCCTTTGTTTAAATCGATCGTTGGAAAATTAAATAATAGAGAAAGTAGTTAAAAGAATAATAACAAATTTATTTAGTTAATAATCATTTAGATTAAAGAATTAGGACTAAGATAAGGATATAACCAGCCGTATAGTAGTTTTACCGATAGGTTTTAAGAATTTAATGTAACCCGAGAAAATTGTCTAATTGTATAACTTAGGTTGAAGTAAAAGGGTAGTTAGTAATTGCAGACATAGGATATTTTAATGTTTTGGACTTTGTTAACAGATTTAAATTTTTATAGAAAATAAGTAACTTTGTAGTTAGGCAACCCCGAATTCACCCTAAAGTCAGCGTTAAGTAGGGGTAGAAATTTCTCACTGCACGCCTCTGATTGGCCAGAAACTTCAACCCTGAGGCAAGTCACGCCCTCGACTTAAGAAAGTCTTTAAATACTCTGTACCACAGGGTTTGACAGATTTTATCTTGCAAGATTTCGCGCGCGTCGTTTCCGAGTTCGAAGGTCGAAGTTCTAGCCAGTCAGTGTAATTAATAAAGTCAGGTATATTGTTAAGTTTATTGTAAAGTTGCTTATACAGGTGCTCGCAGTTACGTTCACCTTAAGTGACCGGTTTAGTTTAAAATTTGTAGTTTAAAGTATTAGTTTTATAAGATTCATTTAGGTTACCTTTTTCTAAAGTTAATTTAGTTTTCGCTTATCAGTTTAATTCAAAAGTTAGTTTTTTAATCTTAATTTCTCCGTAAATTCTTTGTTAATTTTCTTTACCGTTAAATTATTAATTTTTCTTATTTCCTTTGTTAATTTTTATTCTTCTTCTTAATTGTAAATATATTGTTTGTGGTTAGAATCGGCTGTGTTTCTTTGGGTACCTGTTAATTCTAATTACCCAGTGCTTGGCAAGCGTAAGTATATCGGGATTCGCGAAGTGTTCCGGGAGATCCGTCGCGAGTGACTTAGTGTGGTAATTCGTGCTTATTGGGATTACCAAATCATCGGCAACCGTCGCTGGATTAAAGGTCAGATTAGTGGTAACATCCTTGTAACGGACTGATAGTAGTCTATATCAGCCCCGCTCCCCGCGTTAATTAACCCAAAAAACCACCCGTTACAACTGGATTACCAAATCATCGGCAACCGTCGCTGGATTAAAGGTCAGATTAGTGGTAACATCCTTGTAACGGACTGATAGTAGTCTATATCAGCCCCGCTCCCCGCGTTAATTAACCCAAAAAACCACCCGTTACAACTGGTGTCAGATGTGTCTCATAATTTTTCAGAACTAAATTTCTCTTGCATTAATTATTTGATTGTATATAGGTGTATATGGAATTAAATATTAATATAAGTTTTTATTACATGTAATCGTATTATCAAAATACCTTAAATAGACACAACTGGTTTCAGGTGTACCCCCGTAAAGCGCATTTATTTTGTGAAATAGCTATACACTTATGTTGATTTGTAAATGTTAAGTTTTATAGCGATTGAAAAAGTACCTAAAAGTTAAAGTTGTAAAAAGTCGAAATCTCTAGTAAATAAAGCGCGCGCAAGGTAATTTAGGGGCTGTTAGGACGCGTGCGGATAAAAGCTAGGTAGATCTCCGGCAATAAACTAATCACTCAATGGTTATTGTCGTTATTAATAGCAAAGGGCAATTACTCAAAATTGTTTAAGAAATTAAATAATTTTCTGTAATTGTTTTCATTGTTTTTGAGTGTTAGGGTATGTGTAAAGGTGCTATTGTAAAGACAAATGGGAACAATGCATCTTTATTACATTTAAGAAATTAGGAGACAGACAAGTAATTTTAATTTGATTTAAGGCACAATAGCTAACAGGAAGCGGTAAAACATTGCATATATAGATGTATAACCTTGAAAAATTTATATGTTTCAGGAATTAATCGATTTTACACCGTTAATTAAATTTTGTGACAGGTGGAATTAAGAGTTAATTATACAAAATTTTTATTAACGTATTTTGTATTAGTGTGTCTGTCTCCCCAAATAATTAGTTATAATAATTAATATTCCGTTGCGAAGCAATTAAATAATTACGAGTCATATTGGTAAACTATCTCTTTGTTAATTCCTCCAAAAAGTTACTTGCAATTTAAAGAGTCTATAAAAACAATAAATGCAGTTAAGATAAACAGTTTAAGGATTAAGATCGCAGCAGTTTAGAGTTTACAAGGTATAAAGAGTAGACAATAGTACAAAAGCGCAGAAAGTAAACTCGATCTAATTACGTGTGCTTCGTTAATTAGATATAAGGTCGTCTCGATTTCCACAGCAAAAAGTCGTACACAGCCAGGAACTCTGTGACGCAGGAGACCCACAGAGGACCACATAGCCAGACATATTATTTCCTGTGCCAATAAAGTTGTTTTTATTCGTCAACTCATCGTCCCCATAACCGCGAAGTGATAGGTTTGATTTATTTCCATAGCTTTTCGGGTTACAGTTGTCAGTTAGTGATTTGTTAAAATGACAAATCAAACCACAGTATTACCTAATGGAACACTCCAAAATAATTTAGAAGAAACAATAAGCACAAATAAGCTGTCCGACTTATTTCAAAAAATAACATTGGGCACAACTCTCAATTTAATAGACGATTATAAGGGAGGACCTGATTATGACCTCTTTATCAATAGAATCCAAGCAATAGGGCGGAAAAACCAATGGACGGAACAAGACATGATGGAAGCTATGGAACATAAACTCAAGGACATGGCGAAAACGTATTATTTTGCGCTAAGGGACGATGACAAACCAGGTTCGATAGAAGAAATGCGAACATGGTTAAAAAGGGTATTTGGAAAAAGAAAAAATTTCCAACAAGCCAAGTTAGAATTAGCAGCGTGTAAAAGAAAACAGGAAGAAACGTTAGGGGCCTTTGCAGAAAGAATTAAAATGGCCGCTAACAACATCTTTTCGGTAGAGGAACAAACACCGGAGAAAAAAATTTACAAGAATGCATTGATTGCAGAACAGTTTATAAACGGGCTAGACACGCGTCTAGCTAACGAAATTTTGTCCGTAGGTGTTTTTCTTAATTTAAAAGAAGCTCTTGAAGTAGCTGAGAAAAAAGAGAATATTGTAGACAGGTTAAGGGTAAATCCGCCGCAGGATTTAGATGTTGTAGCTACAATAAGAGCTTTGTTGTCGGAGAAGGAACAGCTCACAGGAGATGATATAGAACCAAAGAATCTACCTAATGACAGACACCGGGGGGAAATTCTAAAACACAGCGAAGGCCGCCGAAAGGATGGTAACGAAGACAACCACGATGATAAAAATAACCGCGAACGCAGCCGGGAAAGAAGTAACCGTAATCGTAGCTACGACAGAAATCTTCGCGATCACAGCCGCGATAGAAAAAATCGCAATATTAAGGGAAAACAACTCCGCGATAAAAGTTACGAAAGGAGTGATCGTGACTACGGATATGAAGAACGTAACCGGAGTTACGATTACGATAGCGATCGTAACCGCGGGTACGAAAGGAGTGATCGTGACAGCAACCATGACCACCGTAACCGGGGTTACGATTACGGAAGTAGCGATCGTGACCGCGGGTATGAAAGGCATAGCCGCGATTACAGTTACGAAAGACGTGACCGCAGCTACGGCAGGAGAGAGCGCAGAGATTATAGTCGCGAAAGAGAATTACAGCGGGAAAATCGCAACGAGGCACGAAAAGTTAATTTTGAAGACAATGGCCCACGCGGAACTAACTACCGAAACGCACCGAGAAACCGCGATGAACGGCTACCGAAATTTAAATATATGTTTAACAGGTGCATAAAATGCGCCAAACCTGGACATTATAGCAGCTGCTGCAGGAGCGAAAAAATATTTTTTTGTTTCAACTGTGGCGACCGCAGCCATACCTACAGTAACTGTTTTTTAAACTGGAACATAGCCTCGATAACACAACAGAAATAACACACACAATTTTAAAACTCAACCCAGAAAATTCAAAATATATTGTGTTGTTTATTAATAATCAAACATCGACTTGGCTTCTAGACACAGGAGCAAGCATAAGTTTAATTAAAGCCAGGATTGTAAGTTTATTTAATTTAACAATACAAGAAGATAATCACATAATAACGGATATATCTGGGAAACAAATAAATAAAACAGGTAAATGTAACATAGAACTAAAATTAAATAAAACTGGCAGTAAGATATTAAAGCATACATTTATAATTTGCGACGATAATTTAAATTTCCCCACGGATGGTCTAATAGGTATGGATTTTTTGGAGTTATACACGCCCCAACTTTGCTTCGCGAAAGGCAGGCTTATGCTATGTGGTTTAGGTTTACCTCTGCTAGACACATCACGGTTAAATCGGACGGTTACTAACAGTAATTCGGCGGAAGAAATAAACTGCAGACGTGTAGGCAGTCGACTCGGACGGCTTAAAAGTTCTTCCGAAGTGTCAACACTAAAAGTTAAGGAAATTAATAGCCCAGAAGAATCTAATCACAATGCATTGACAAAAAATAACGTTCGATTTCAGGAAACAGACAATGGTAGGGATCTGATCAATCCTAAAACCAATACAAATGGTATTAGCTCCAAGCAACCAAGTGTAGTCAGATTGACTGAAGATTTAAGTATACCTGCATTTCACGGTTGTAATGTTAGTATTAGAGTAAGTAAGCGCATACCCTCTGGTACTATGATTTGCGAACCACTCAACAACACAGCTTCGGGAATTGTAACCGAGCAAACAATAGTTAATTTACAAAATACATCAAACAATAACGATAGAGAAATTGTGGTTAGAATTCTAAACGTTACTCCGATACCTCAGTCCATAAAGAAAAATACTCCAATCATTAAAATGACACTTTCGAATAACCGTGTATGTGAAGATTATAGTATTACAAAGGATAGAGAGAGTTTGCCGAGAAACAATAAGGAATTCGTGGTCAGGGCTTCTAGCAGTAGGGAGTTGTGTATTGTAGTTTGTAAGTTTTTAAAGGATTGGGAAGACATTTTTGCAGTGTCAGGTAGACCGCTGAAGTTCACGAAGGGTGTGAGACATGAAATCGAGATAGACGGGACAAAGGGTCCAATTAGAAAAGCACCCTACAGAGTACCAGTGGCTAAAAAGAAAATAGTGGAGGAAAAAATTGAAGAAATGTTAAAAAATGACATAATTCGCCCTAGTTCTAGCCCATGGAGCGCTCCTATAGTATTAATAGAGAAGAAAACCGAGACAGGTAGCATTGATTATAGATTTTGTATAGACTATAGAGCTTTAAATGCAATAACAAAGAGAGACTATTTTCCTATTCCAAACATACATGAAACAATAGATTCACTAGGCGGTGCCGAACTATTTACTAAATTAGATTTAAAATCAGGCTATTGGCAGGTAGAAGTACATCCCAAAGATAGAGAAAAGACAGCGTTTTCAGTACCTTGGGGTCATTACGAGTGCAACAGGATGCCGTTTGGTCTAGTTAATGCGCCATCCACGTGGCAGAGGTTAATGTATTCAGTCTTGGCGGGGTTGATAGGTATTCATTGCTTTGTGTACCTGGACGACATTATTGTTTTTTCAAAAAACAATGTGGAGGAACATTTTAATAAACTTCGAATGGTTTTCCAGCGTTTACGAGATTACGGATTAAGTTTAAACAAAGAAAAATGTGAATTTTTGCAGGAAGAGGTTAAGTACCTGGGTCATATAATTAGCAAGAAGGGAATTAAACCTGATCCTAGTAAGATTTCTACAATCAAGAAAATTCCAGTTCCCAAAAATGTCACAGAAATTCAGTCGTTCTTAGGTATTACGGGTTATTATAGGAAGTTTGTAAAAAATTTTTCAGCTATTGCATATCCTTTAACTCAACTAACGAAGAAAAATGTCAAATTTCAATGGACAGATAAGTGCCAGTCGTCCTTCGAGACACTAAAAAATTATCTTCTTAAGGAACCCATTTTAAAATACCCAGATGTTAATAAACAATTCATTCTTTTAACAGACGCTTCTTCTTATGCCCTAGGCGCCATCCTTTGTCAAGTTCACAGCGGTAAAGAGTTACCTATAGCGTACGCCAGTAGACAACTTTCCAAAGCGGAAATAAATTATTCTACCACAGAGCGCGAATGCTTAGCTTTAGTTTGGGGAATTAAACATTACAGAATTTATTTATATGGTAATGATTTCATTGTTTACAGTGATCACCAACCACTTAAATGGTTAATGTCTGTTAAGGACCCAAGCAATCGACTAATGCGTTGGTCGCTTTCCTTATCCGAGTACAGTTTTAAAGTTATGTATCGTCCTGGAAAAAATCATTCAAATGTAGATGCGCTGTCAAGAATAAAGTTGGTTAGGTTAATAAATGCTACGGAAATTTGGGACCCAATGTGGAGTCGTAACGAAGTAAAAAACTTACAAAAGGCAGATGCGAGCTTAAAAACTATTTATAATGCATTACACTTAGGCAAGGGTAGTAACTATTATTTGGATATAGACGGATTATTGTATAAAAAATCAAAGGATCAGCGCTACGAAGATATGTTAGTGGCTCCGGCAACGATGATCCCATCCATAATGAAGGCGTACCATGATTTACCACTTTCAGGTCATGTAGGAATAGACAAAACATTAGAAAGGATTAACAAACATTTTTATTGGCCAAAAATGGCCGAGGACATAAAAAATTACGTAAACGCATGCATACCGTGCGCGAAAAGGAAAACATCACCGCATATTAAACCGACACTTTTACAAAAATTTACTATACCACCGAGACCTTTCTACAGAATAGCAATGGATGTTGTTGGACCGTTGCCGGTAACCGATCAACAAAATAAATACATATTAACCATCCAAGATGCATTGACTAAATACGTAGAAGCTTTCCCAATGAAAGACCAAACAGCAGATACGGTAGCCAGAACTTTTATTACAGGGATAATTTTAAGACACGGAACGCCCAAACAATTATTAACCGATTTAGGAACTAATTTTACCTCAAAACTCTTCGAAAAAATGTGCAACCTTTTGAAAATTAAACATTTGAAAACGACTGCGTATAGACCGCAATGCAACGGAGCATTAGAAAGGTTTCATAGGACATTAAAAGATTTATTGTCACATTACGTTCAACCGAATCATAGAGACTGGGATATTTGGCTACCGTTCGCCTTAGCATCGTATTGTTCTTCAACACATAGCGCCACAGGTGAAAATCCTTTCTTTTTATTGTTCGGTAGAGATATGGATTATCCATATGACGAGATGTTCAAGCCACTACAGGTAAAGTACGATAACGACGTAAATTATGTCTCGGAATTTTTAAATAGGATGAAAATAGCGCACAAAAATGCAATAGATATGATAGAGAGAAATACAGAAAGGGTGCACGACACATTTAATAGAAAAGCGGAATTACACAAGTTTAAAATAGGAGATAGAGTATATGTGTTCGATCCGTCAGATAAGCCAGGAATAAGCAGGAAATTAACAAAGAGATGGAAAGGACCTTATAGAATTATAAATTTAAATAACGTTACCGCCGAGGTAAAAGAAATACACGGGAATAAAATAGACAAAGTACATGTTAATAGATTAAAATTATGCCTAGCAACGGAAAATCAGGTAAATCAAATGGGACTTATACCCATTAAGGTAAGACAAACGAACGATTTAAACAAGTATCCAACGATCGGATTGTATACCGAGGAAGACCCCGAGCATATACCAAGGAAAGTTAATAATACAATAACACAATCGTCCAGTTCACAACATCAAGAAATTAATTCTTCAGCAAGGGATAATAATTTTTCTTTCAGGAACATTGATAATAATCCAAATCTAGTTTTCAGTAAAGATCCCCCTGTAGCTTTCGATCAGCAAGTAAACCCAACAAATACGGAGACAGCAACAAATTCAACAGCCAAAGTGAGGTCCTCTACACCAACCAGGAAAGAAAAGCCGACCGAGTTACATCCCATGGTTCTGCGTAGCAGAGGGAAGGCCGAAACACAGCCATGGATGTATAAGAGAAGAAAATAAATATCGTTAAACCAAAATATGTTAGATCCTCATTTAGTTTTCGAAATGTTTTAGAAATGTCCACCACGGGGGTAATCAAAAGAAGAAGGCGGAAATAACAACGAGCCAACAAATATGCATCCAAGGAGAATCGCACACAATCAAAAGTCCAATCAGACCGTCCAAAGAATCCAATTGGACCAAAGCGGCCTGTTCCAGCCTATCACAGCATCCCAGACGTACCATGCCAAGATGTAAACGAAGAAGACGACCGCACCTCAGGAACAACAATATTGCAAAGGGACGCAAAGAAGTTCAAAAAGAAAGAAAAAGAAGCCAATAGCCTAGAAGAAAGAAAAGTTATGACGAACCCAGCAGTTAGAACGATTTAAGATGATTAGCCACAAAATCATTCTATATGTCAAACGTTACAATGACTAAAGAACCTTGAAGAATACACCAGCAGCATAGCAGATGCAGGAAATAGCAGCAACAACCCCGGTAGCAATCCAATCATCAGCGCCAACACCTACAAGTACAAGGAGCAACGTTGGAGAAAAACTAAACCAACCTAGAAAGTGCAGAGACGAACAAGTGAAGTGTTTGGTGCGTGATACAGTGACACAAACATAGTGAGAGTTAAAGAACAGACCAAGCCTGAGTGAAATCATGGACTAGGGAAAGACTAATTAGTATAGATTTAAGAGGATTGTACACCTTATATTTAGTTTGTTAGTTTTAGTTTAAGTTGCTTGGTTTTTTAACGAATCAATTTGTTATTTTGCAATTTTTTTTTATTGATTCGTTTAAAAAGGGGGGAGTGATGTAATAGGGTAAAAATCTGAAGTTTCACTAAATTTCAAAGAAATGGTTGTTTTGAAGAATTAAGAAATTTAATACTTAGAAGGATTTTTAAGAGAGCCAGATGTCACTTGGGGGGGCCTAGGAGCATGTTTTGGAAGTAATAAATAAATAGATAGAAAGTTTCTTTGTCCCCGAAACGCGCACTAAAAAGTAGCCAGATGATGTTTTTCTTGGAAAAAGCCTTAACGCTCAATTGAAAACGCTTCCCTTTGTTTAAATCGATCGTTGGAAAATTAAATAATAGAGAAAGTAGTTAAAAGAATAATAACAAATTTATTTAGTTAATAATCATTTAGATTAAAGAATTAGGACTAAGATAAGGATATAACCAGCCGTATAGTAGTTTTACCGATAGGTTTTAAGAATTTAATGTAACCCGAGAAAATTGTCTAATTGTATAACTTAGGTTGAAGTAAAAGGGTAGTTAGTAATTGCAGACATAGGATATTTTAATGTTTTGGACTTTGTTAACAGATTTAAATTTTTATAGAAAATAAGTAACTTTGTAGTTAGGCAACCCCGAATTCACCCTAAAGTCAGCGTTAAGTAGGGGTAGAAATTTCTCACTGCACGCCTCTGATTGGCCAGAAACTTCAACCCTGAGGCAAGTCACGCCCTCGACTTAAGAAAGTCTTTAAATACTCTGTACCACAGGGTTTGACAGATTTTATCTTGCAAGATTTCGCGCGCGTCGTTTCCGAGTTCGAAGGTCGAAGTTCTAGCCAGTCAGTGTAATTAATAAAGTCAGGTATATTGTTAAGTTTATTGTAAAGTTGCTTATACAGGTGCTCGCAGTTACGTTCACCTTAAGTGACCGGTTTAGTTTAAAATTTGTAGTTTAAAGTATTAGTTTTATAAGATTCATTTAGGTTACCTTTTTCTAAAGTTAATTTAGTTTTCGCTTATCAGTTTAATTCAAAAGTTAGTTTTTTAATCTTAATTTCTCCGTAAATTCTTTGTTAATTTTCTTTACCGTTAAATTATTAATTTTTCTTATTTCCTTTGTTAATTTTTATTCTTCTTCTTAATTGTAAATATATTGTTTGTGGTTAGAATCGGCTGTGTTTCTTTGGGTACCTGTTAATTCTAATTACCCAGTGCTTGGCAAGCGTAAGTATATCGGGATTCGCGAAGTGTTCCGGGAGATCCGTCGCGAGTGACTTAGTGTGGTAATTCGTGCTTATTGGGATTACCAAATCATCGGCAACCGTCGCTGGATTAAAGGTCAGATTAGTGGTAACATCCTTGTAACGGACTGATAGTAGTCTATATCAGCCCCGCTCCCCGCGTTAATTAACCCAAAAAACCACCCGTTACAACTGGATTACCAAATCATCGGCAACCGTCGCTGGATTAAAGGTCAGATTAGTGGTAACATCCTTGTAACGGACTGATAGTAGTCTATATCAGCCCCGCTCCCCGCGTTAATTAACCCAAAAAACCACCCGTTACAAACGATTACATGGTTCACTAAGCCACATACATGTTCTTGTTCACTGGCTCTTGCCTTTATATAAAAAGTGTAATGTTAAAAGTTTTATTATTCTTCTGCTCGTTTGTCACTTTGTTTAGTTTATATTGTTTACCTTATAAGGTAATTTGCCAGTGGAAATATGGTGCAGCATAGTTCTATGGTTAGATGGAAATTCTTTGCTTTCTGCATCAAAATCTTATCCTTACTGGTCATATATTTTCCAAGGTGACTTAGTACTTAATACAAATTTGAAAAAAAAATTAAAAGACAGAAACAAACTAATGTACACTTCATCTAAAGACCATTCAAAGAGATTCTGAAAAAACTTGTTATATTCAAGAAGTTCAGGGTACTTGTAAGAATCGTAAACGTGACTTATCAATAACTACTATTCTTTATGGTACAAAAATCAGACATAAAATATTGTTTATTATAAAATATATGATTTAATTAAACAAATTATTTGCATTACAATATTTTAAAAGTCATTGGACCATAATTAGTCATGGTTTAACGATTTCATGGTTCACTAAGCCACATGCATGTTCTTGTTCACTGGCTCTTGCCTATATATAAAACGTCTAATGTTCATCAAAATCTTATGCTTACTGGTCATATATTTTCCAAGGTGACTTGGTACTTAATACAAATTTGAAAAAAAAAAAATTAAAAGACATAAACAAACTAATGGACACTTCATCTAAAGACCATTTATTTAAAGATTCAGAAAAAACCTGTTATATTCAAGAAGTTCAGGGTACTTGTAAGAATCGTAAACGTGATTTATCATTAAACACTATTAATTGTAGTAAATAAATCAGACTTTAAGGACAACCAAATTAAAAAACAACAAACTGACTGTTTTCATAACAGTGTGGGTTTTTTGTAAGAAATGTGACTTATCAATAACTACTTTTCTTTATGGTACAAAAATCAGACATAAAATATTGTTTATTATAAAATCTATGATTTAATTTATACAAATTATTTGCATTAAAATATTTTACAAGTCAGTGGACCATAATTAGTCATGGTTTAACGATTTCATGGTTCACTAAGCCACATACATGATCTTGTTCACTGGCTCTTGCCTATATATAAAACGTCTAATGTTAAAAGTATTATTATTCTTCTGCTCGTTTGTCACTTTGTTTAGTTTATATTGTTTACCTTATAAGGTAATATATTTGCCAGTGGAAATATGGTGGAGCACATTTCTATGGTTAGACGGAAATTCTTTGCTTTCTGCGTCAAAATCTTATCCTTACTGGTCATATATTTTCCAAGCTGACTTGGAATTAGTAGTAATTAATACAATTTAAAAAAAATTAAAAGACAGAAAAAAACTAATGGACACTTCATCTAAAGACCATTCAAAGAGATTCTGAAAAAACTTGTTATATTCAAGAAGTTCAGGGTACTTGTAAGAATCGTAAACGTGATTTATTATTAACTACTATTAATTGTAGTAAAAAAAAACAGACTTTAAGGACAACCAAATAAAAAAACAACAAACTGACTGTTTTCATAACAGTGTGGGTTTTTTGTAAACGTGACTTATCAATAACTACTAATCTTTATGGTACAAAAATCAGACATAAAATATTGTTTATTATAAAATATATGATTTAATTTATACAAATTATTTGCGTTAAAATATTTTAAAAGTCATTGGACCATAATTGGTCATGGTTTGACGATTTCATGGTTCACTAAGCCACATACATGTTCTTGTTCACTGGCTCTTGCCTATATATAAAACGTCTAATGTTAAAAGTATTATTGTTCTTCTGCTAGTTTGTCACTTTGTTTAGTTTATATTACCTTATGCCAGTGGAAATATGGTGCAGCATATTTCTATGGTTAGATGGAAATTCTTTGCTTTCTGCGTCAAAATTTTATCCTTACTGGTCATATATTTTCCGAGGTGACTTTGTACTTAATACAAATTAGAAAAAAAAATTAAAAGACAGTAACAAACTAATGGACACTTCACCATTCAAGGAGATTCTGAAAAAACTTGTTATATTCAAGAAGTTCAGGGTACGTGTAAGAATCGTAAACGTGATTTATCATTAAGTATACTAAAGTGTCGCAATTTTTCAGGCGCAACTTTCAAACGCGAAGAGTTACGAAATTGCGGTTTAATTTTTTGAAATCAGCGTGGTCGAATTAGTAGAATAAATCATGTTAAAAACTTTTTTGTCCCATAAAAAATTTCAGCTTGGTCCCCCCTTATGAAAAAAGTGTCGCAATTTTTCAGGCCCAAATTCCAAACGCGATTGTTACGAAAGTGCGGTTTGATTTTTTAAAATCAGCGTGGTCGAATTAGTAAAAAAAATCATGTTAAAAAACTTTTTTTTTGAGTGTCGCATAAAAAATTTCAGATGCGACTTCCAAACGCGAAGAGTTACGAAAATGCGGTTTGATTTTTTGAAATCAGCGTGGTCGAATTAGTAAAAAAAATCACGTTAAAAAACTTTTTTATTTCGAGTGTCCCATAAAAAATTTTAGCTTAGTCCCCCTTAAGAAAAAAGTTTCGCAATTTTTCAGGCGCAACTTTTAAACGAGAAGAGTTACGAAATTGCGGTTTGATTTTTTGAAATCAGCGTGGTCGAATTAGTAAAAAAATCATGTTAAAAAACTTTTTTATTTCAAATGTCCCATAAAAAATTTCAGCTTGGTCCCCCTTAAGAAAAAAGTTTCGCAATTTTTCAGGAGCAACTTTTAAACGAGAAGAGTTACGAAATTGCGGTTTGATTTTTTGAAATCAGCGTGGTCGAATTAGTAAAAAAATCATGTTAAAAATCTTTTTTATTTCGAGTGTCGCATAAAAAATTGGTCCCCCTTGTGAAAAAAGTGTCGTAATTTTTTAGGCACAACTTCCAAACGCGAAGAGTTACAAAATTGCGGTTTGATTTTTTGAAATCAGCGTGGTCAAATTAGTAAAATAAATCATGTTTAAAACTTTTTTATTTCGAGTGTCGCATAAAAAATTTCAGGTTGGTCCCCCCTTGTGAAAAAAGTGTAGCAATTTTTCAGGCAACTTCCAAACGCGAAGAGTTACGAAAATGCGGTTTGATTTTTTGAAATCAGCGTGGTCGAATTAGTAAAAAAAATCATGTTAAAAAACTTTTTTATTTCGAGTGTCGCATAAAAAATTTCAGCTTGGTCCCCCCTTATAAAAAAAGTGTCGCAATTTTTCAGGCGCAACTTCCAAACGAGAAGAGTAACGAAAGTGCGGTTTGATTTTTTGAAATCAGCGTGGTCGAATTAGTAAAAAAAATCATGTTAAGAAACTTTTTTATTTCGAGTGTCGCATAAAAAATTTCAGGTTGGTCCTCCCTTATGAAAAAAGTGTCGCAATTTTTCAGGCGCAACTTCCAAACGAGAAGAGTTACGAAGTTGCAATTTGATTTTTTGAAATCAGCGTGGTCAAATTAGTAAAAAAAATAATGTTCAAAAACTTTTTTATTTCGAGTGTCGCATAAAAAATTTCAGCTTGGTCCCCCCTTATAAAAAAGTGTCGCTATTTTTCAGGCGCAACTTCCAAAAGAGAAGAGTTACGAAAGTGCGGTTTGATTTTTTGAAATCAGCGTGGTCAAATTAGTAAAAAAAACTTTTTTATTTCGAGTGTCGCATAAAAAATTTCAGGTTGTGCCCCCTTATGAAAAAAGTGTCGCAATTTTTCAGGCGCAACTTCCAAACGAGAAGAGTTACGAAATTGCGGTTCGATTTTTTGAAATTAGCGTGGTCGAATTAGTAAAATTAATCATGTTAAAAAACTTTTTTATTTCGAGTGTCGCATAAAAAATTTCAGGTTGGTCCCCCCTTATGAAAAAAGTGTCGCAATTTTTCAGGCGCAACTTCCAAACGAGAAGAGTTACGAAATTGCGGTTCGATTTTTTGAAATCAGCGTGGTCAAATTAGTAAATTAAATCATGTTAAAAACTTTTTTATTTCGAGTGTCTCATAAAAAATTTCAGCTTGGTCCCCCCTTGTAAAAAAAGTGTTGTAATTTTTCAGGCGAAACTTCCAAACGAGAAGAGTTACGAAAGTGCGGTTCGATTTTTTGAAATCAGCGTGGTCGAATTAGTAAAATTAATCATGTTAAAAAACTTTTTTATTTCGAGTGTCGCAATTTTTTAGGCGCAACTTCCAAACGAGAAGAGTTACGAAATTGCGGTTCGATTTTTTGAAATTAGCGTGGTCGAATTAGTAAAATTAATCATGTTAAAAAACTTTTTTATTTCGAGTGTCGCATAAAAAATTTCAGGTTGGTCCCCCCTTATGAAAAAAGTGTCGCAATTTTTCAGGCGCAACTTCCAAACGAGAAGAGTTACGAAATTGCGGTTCGATTTTTTAAAATCAGCGTGGTCGAATTAGTAAAATTAATCATGTTAAAAAACTTTTTTATTTCGAGTGTCGCATAAAAAATTTCAGGTTGTGCCCCCTTATGAAAAAAGTGTCGCAATTTTTCAGGCGCAACTTCCAAACGAGAAGGGTTACGAAATTGCGGTTCGATTTTTTAAAATCAGCGTGGTCGAATTAGTAAAATTAATCATGTTAAAAAACTTTTTTATTTCGAGTGTCGCAATTTTTTAGGCGCAACTTCCAAACGAGAAGAGTTACGAAATTGCGGTTCGATTTTTTGAAATTAGCGTGGTCGAATTAGTAAAATTAATCATGTTAAAAAACTTTTTTATTTCGAGTGTCGCATAAAAAATTTCAGGTTGGTCCCCCCTTATGAAAAAAGTGTCGCAATTTTTCAGGCGCAACTTCCAAACGAGAAGAGTTACGAAATTGCGGTTCGATTTTTTAAAATCAGCGTGGTCGAATTAGTAAAATTAATCATGTTAAAAAACTTTTTTATTTCGAGTGTCGCAATTTTTTAGGCGCAACTTCCAAACGAGAAGAGTTACGAAATTGCGGTTCGATTTTTTGAAATTAGCGTGGTCGAATTAGTAAAATTAATCATGTTAAAAAACTTTTTTATTTCGAGTGTCGCATAAAAAATTTCAGGTTGGTCCCCCCTTATGAAAAAAGTGTCGCAATTTTTCAGGCGCAACTTCCAAACGAGAAGAGTAACGAAATTGCGGTTCGATTTTTTAAAATCAGCGTGGTCGAATTAGTAAAATTAATCATGTTAAAAAACTTTTTTATTTCGAGTGTCGCATAAAAAATTTCAGCTTGGTCCCCCCTTATAAAAAAAATGTCGCAATTTTTCAGGCGCAACTTCCAAACGAGAAGAGTTACGAAAGTGCGGTTTGATTTTTTGAAATCAGCGTGGTCGAATTAGTAAAAAAAATCATGTTAAAAAACTTTTTTATTTCGAGTGTCGCATAAAAAATTTCAGCTTGGTCCCCCCTTATAAAAAAAGTGTCGCAATTTTTCAGGCGCAACTTCCAAACGAAAAGAGTTACGAAAGTGCGGTTTGATTTTTTGAAATCAGCGTGGTCGAATTAGTAAAAAAAATCATGTTAAAAAACTTTTTTATTTCGAGTGTCGCATAAAAAATTTCAGGTTGGTCCTCCCTTATGAAAAAAGTGTCGCAATTTTTCAGGCGCAACTTCCAAACGAGAAGAGTTACGAAGTTGCAATTTGATTTTTTGAAATCAGCGTGGTCAAATTAGTAAAAAAAATAATGTTCAAAAACTTTTTTATTTCGAGTGTCGCATAAAAATTTCAGCTTGGTCCCCCGTTATGAAAAAAGTGTTGCAATTTTTCAGGCGCAAATTCCAAACGCGAAGAGTTACGAAATTGTGGTTTGATTTTTTAAAATCAGCGTGGTCGAATTAGTAAAAAAAATCATGTTAAAAACTTTTTTATTTCGAGTGTCCCATAAAAAATTTCAGCTTAGTCCCCCCTTATGAAAAAAGTGTCGATATTTTTCAGGCGCAACTTCCAAACGCGAAGGGTTACGAAAGTGCGGTTTGATTTTTTGAAATCAGCGTGGTCAAATTAGTAAAAAAAACTTTTTTATTTCAAGTTTCACATAAAAAATTTCAGCTTGGTCCCCCTTATGAAAAAAGTGTCGCAATTTTTCAGGCGCAACTTCCAAACGAGAAGAGTTACGAAATTGTGGTTTAATTTTTTGAAATCAGCGTGGTCGAATTAGTAAAAAAAATCACGTTAAAAAACTTTTTTATTTCGAGTGTCCCATAAAAAATTTCAGCTTGGTCCCCCCTTATGAAAAAAGTGTCGCAATTTTTCAGGCGCAACTTCCAAACGAGAAGAGTTACGAAAGTGCGGTTTAATTTTTTGAAATCAGCGTGGTCGAATTAGTAAAAAAAATAATGTTAAAAAACTTTTTTATTTCGAGTGTCGCAATTTTTCAGGCGCAACTTCCAAACGAGAAGAGTTACGAAATTGCGGTTCGATTTTTTGAAATCAGCGTGGTCGAATTAGTAAAATTAATCATGTTAAAAAACTTTTTTATTTCGAGTGTCGCATAAAAAATTTCAGGTTGGTCCCCCCTTATGAAAAAAGTGTCGCAATTTTTCAGGCGCAACTTCCAAACGAGAAGAGTTACGAAATTGCGGTTGGATTTTTTAAAATCAGCGTGGTCGAATTAGTAAAATTAATCATGTTAAAAAACTTTTTTATTTCGAGTGTCGCATAAAAAATTTCAGCTTGGTCCCCCCTTATAAAAAAAATGTCGCAATTTTTCAGGCGCAACTTCCAAACGAGAAGAGTTACGAAAGTGCGGTTTGATTTTTTGAAATCAGCGTGGTCGAATTAGTAAAAAAAATCATGTTAAAAAACTTTTTTATTTCGAGTGTCGCATAAAAAATTTCAGCTTGGTCCCCCCTTATAAAAAAAAGTGTCGCAATTTTTCAGGCGCAACTTCCAAACGAGAAGAGTTACAAAAGTGCGGTTTGATTTTTTGAAATCAGCGTGGTCGAATTAGTAAAAAAAATCATGTTAAAAAACTTTTTTATTTCGAGTGTCGCATAAAAAATTTCAGGTTGGTCCCCCGTTATGAAAAAAGTGTCGCAATTTTTCAGGCGCAACTTCCAAACGAGAAGAGTTACGAAGTTGCAATTTGATTTTTTGAAATCAGCGTGGTCAAATTAGTAAAAAAAATAATGTTCAAAAACTTTTTTATTTCGAGTGTCGCATAAAAATTTCAGCTTGGTCCCCCGTTATGAAAAAAGTGTTGCAATTTTTCAGGCGCAAATTCCAAACGCGAAGAGTTACGAAATTGTGGTTTGATTTTTTAAAATCAGCGTGGTCGAATTAGTAAAAAAAATCATGTTAAAAACTTTTTTATTTCGAGTGTCCCATAAAAAATTTCAGCTTGGTCCCCCCTTATGAAAAAAGTGTCGCAATTTTTCAGGCGCAACTTCCAAACGCGAAGGGTTACGAAAGTGCGGTTTGATTTTTTGAAATCAGCGTGGTCGAATTAGTAAAAAAAATCATTTTAAAAACTTTTTTATTTCGAGTGTCTCATAAAAAATTTCAGCTTGGTTGGTCCCCTCTTGTAAAAAAAGTGTCGTAATTTTTCAGGCGCAACTTCCAAACGCGAAGAGTTACGAAAGTGTGGTTTGATTTTTTGAAATCAGCGTGGTCGAATTAGTAAAAAAAATCATGTTAAAAACTTTTTTATTTCGAGTGTCTCATAAAAAATTTCAGCTTGGTCCCCCCTTATGAAAAAAGTGTCCCAATTTTTCAGGCGCAACTTCCAAACGAGAAGAGTTACGAAAGTGCGGTTTGATTTTTTAAAATCAGCGTGGTCGAATTAGTAAAATAAATCATGTTAAAAACTTTTTTATTTCGAGTGTCGCATAAAAAATTTCAGCTTGGTCCCCCCTTATGAAAAAAGTGTCGCAATTTTTCAGGCGCAACTTCCAAACGAGAAGAGTTACGAAAGTGCGGTTTGATTTTTTGAAATCAGCGTGGTCAAATTAGTAAAAAAAACTTTTTTATTTCGAGTGTCTCATAAAAAATTTCAGCTTGGTCCCCCCTTGTGAAAAAAGTGTCGTAATTTTTCAGGCGCAACTTCCAAACGAGAAGAGTTACGAAATTGCGGTTTGATTTTTTGAAATCAGCGTGGTCGAATTAGTAAAAAAAAATGTTAAAAAACTTTTTATTTCGAGTGTCTCATAAAAAATTTCAGCTTGGTCCCCCCTTGTGAAAAAAGTGTCGTAATTTTTCAGGCGCAACTTCCAAACGAGAAGAGTTACGAAAGTGCGGTTTGATTTTTTGAAATCAGCGTGGTCGATTTAGTAAAATAAATCATGTTAAAAACTTTTTTATTTCGAGTGTCGCATAAAAAATTTCAGATTGGTCCCCCCTTATGAAAAAAGTGTCGCAATTTTTCAGGGGCAACTTCCAAACGAGAAGAGTTACGAAATTGCGGTTCGATTTTTTGAAATCAGCGTGGTCGAATTAGTAAAATAAATCATGTTAAAAAATTTTTTTATTTCGAGTGTCGCATAAAAAATTTCAGGTTGGTCCCCCCTTATAAAAAAAGTGTCGCAATGTTTCAGGGGCAACTTCCAAACGAGAAGAGTTACGAAATTGCGGTTCGATTTTTTGAAATCAGCGTGGTCGAATTAGTAAAATAAATCATGTTAAAATTTTTTTTATTTCGAGTGTCGCATAAAAAATTTCAGCTTGGTCCCCCCTTGTGAAAAAAGTGTCGTAATTTTTCAGGCGCAACTTCCAAACGCGAAGAGTTACGAAATTGCGGTTTGATTTTTTGAAATCAGCGTGGTCGAATTAGTGAAAAAATCATGTTAAAAAACTTTTTTATTTCGAGTGTCGCATAAAAAATTTCAGCTTGGTCCCCCCCTATAAAAAAAGTAATTTTTCAGGCGCAACTTCCAAACGCAAAGAGTTCCGAAAGTGCGGTTTGATTTTATGAAATCAGCGTGGTCGAATTAGTGAAAAAATCATGTTAAAAAACTTTTTTATTTCGAGTGTCGCATAAAAAATTTCAGCTTGGTCCCCCCCTATAAAAAAAGTAATTTTTCAGGCGCAACTTCCAAACGAGAAGAGTTACGAAAGTGCGGTTTGATTTTTTGAAATCAGCGTGGTCAAATTAGTAAAAAAAATAATGTTAAAAAACTTTTTTATTTCGAGTGTCGCATAAAAAATTTCAGCTTGGTCCCCCCTTATAAAAAAAGTGTCGCAATTTTTCAGGCGCAACTTCCAAACGAGAAGAGTTACGAAAGTGCGGTTTGATTTTTTGAAATCAGCGTGGTCAAATTAGTAAAAAAAACTTTTTTATTTTGAGTGTCTCATAAAAAATTTCAGGTTGGTCCCCCCTTATGAAAAAAGTGTCGCAATTTTTCAGGCGCAACTTCCAAACGCAAAGAGTTCCGAAAGTGCGGTTTGATTTTATGAAATCAGCGTGGTCGAATTAGTGAAAAAATCATGTTAAAAAACTTTTTTATTTCGAGTGTCGCATAAAAAATTTCAGCTTGGTCCCCCCCTATAAAAAAAGTAATTTTTCAGGCGCAACTTCCAAACGAGAAGAGTTACGAAAGTGCGGTTTGATTTTTTGAAATCAGCGTGGTCAAATTAGTAAAAAAAATAATGTTAAAAAACTTTTTTATTTCGAGTGTCGCATAAAAAATTTCAGCTTGGTCCCCCCTTATAAAAAAAGTGTCGCAATTTTTCAGGCGCAACTTCCAAACGAGAAGAGTTACGAAAGTGCGGTTTGATTTTTTGAAATCAGCGTGGTCAAATTAGTAAAAAAAACTTTTTTATTTTGAGTTTCACATAAAAAATTTCAGCTTGGTCCCCCCTTATGAAAAAAATGTCCCAATTTTTCAGGCGCAACTTCCAAACGAGAAGAGTTACGTAATTGCGGTTTGATTTTTTGAAATCAGCGTGGTCGAATTAGTAAAATAAATCATGTTAAAAACTTTTTTATTTTGAGTGTCTCATAAAAAATTTCAGCTTGGTCCCCCCTTTTAAAAAAAGTGTCGTAATTTTTCAGGCGCAACTTCCAAACGAGAAGTTACGAAAGTGCGGTTTGATTTTTTGAAATCAGCGTGGTCAAATTAGTAAAAAAAACTTTTTTATTTTGAGTTTCACATAAAAAATTTCAGGGGCAACTTCCAAACGAGAAGAGTTACGAAATTGCGGTTCGATTTTTTGAAATCAGCGTGGTCAAATTAGTAAAATAAATCATGTTAAAAAACTTTTTTATTTCGAGTGTCGCATAAAAAATTTCAGGTTGGTCCCCCCTTGTAAAAAAAGTGTCGCAATGTTTCAGGGGCAACTTCCAAACGAGAAGAGTTACGAAATTGCGGTTCGATTTTTTGAAATCAGCGTGGTCGAATTAGTAAAATAAATCATGTTAAAAACTTTTTTATTTCGAGTGTCTCATAAAAAATTTCAGCTTGGTCCCCCCTTGTGAAAACAGTGTCGTAATTTTTCAGGCGCAACTTCCAAACGAGAAGAGTTACGAAAGTGCGGTTTGATTTTTTGAAATCAGCGTGGTGGAATTAGTAAAAAAAATCATGTTAAAAACTTTTTTATTTCGAGTGTCGCATAAAAAATTTCAGCTTGGTCCCCCCTTATGAAAAAAGTGTCGCAATTTTTCAGGCGCAACTTCCAAACGAGAAGAGTTACGAAAGTGCGGTTTGATTTTTTGAAATCAGCGTGGTCAAATTAGTAAAAAAAACTTTTTTATTTCGAGTGTCTCATAAAAAATTTCAGCTTGGTCCCCTCTTGTGAAAAAAGTGTCGTAATTTTTCAGGCGCAACTTCCAAACGAGAAGAGTTACGAAAGTGCGGTTTGATTTTTTGAAATCAGCGTGGTCGAATTAGTAAAATAAATCATGTTAAAAACTTTTTTATTTCGAGTGTCGCATAAAAAATTTCAGCTTGGTCCCCCCTTATGAAAAAAGTGTCCCAATTTTCCAGGCGCAACTTCCAAACGAGAAGAGTTACGAAAGTGCGGTTTGATTTTTTGAAATCAGCGTGGTCGAATTAGTAAAATAAATCATGTTAAAAACTTTTTTATTTCGAGTGTCGCATAAAAAATTTCAGCTTGGTCCCCCCTTATGAAAAAAGTGTCGCAATTTTTCAGGCGCAACTTCCAAACGAGAAGAGTTACGAAAGTGCGGTTTGAATTTTTGAAATCAGCGTGGTGGAATTAGTTAAAAAAATAATGTTAAAAAACTTTTTTATTTCGAGTGTCGCATAAAAAATTTCAGCTTGGTCCCCCCTTATGAAAAAAGTGTCCCAATTTTTCAGGCGCAACTTCCAAACGAGAAGAGTTACGAAAGTGCGGTTTGATTTTTTGAAATCAGCGTGGTCAAATTAGTAAAAAAAACTTTTTTATTTCGAGTGTCTCATAAAAAATTTCAGCTTGGTCCCCCCTTGTGAAAAAAGTGTCGTAATTTTTCAGGCGCAACTTCCAAACGAGAAGAGTTACGAAAGTGCGGTTTGATTTTTTGAAATCAGCGTGGTCGAATTAGTAAAATAAATCATGTTAAAAACTTTTTTATTTCGAGTGTCGCATAAAAAATTTCAGCTTGGTCCCCCCTTATGAAAAAAGTGTCCCAATTTTTCAGGCGCAACTTCCAAACGAGAAGAGTTACGAAAGTGCTGTTTGATTTTTTGAAATCAGCGTGGTCGAATTAGTAAAATAAATCATGTTAAAAACTTTTTTATTTCGAGTGTCGCATAAAAAATTTCAGCTTGGTCCCCCCTTATGAAAAAAGTGTCCCAATTTTTCAGGCGCAACTTCCAAACGAGAAGAGTTACGAAAGTGCTGTTTGATTTTTTGAAATCAGCGTGGTCGAATTAGTAAAATAAATCATGTTAAAAACTTTTTTATTTCGAGTGTCGCATAAAAAATTTCAGCTTGGTCCCCCCTTATGAAAAAAGTGTCGCAATTTTTCAGGCGCAACTTCCAAACGAGAAGAGTTACGAAAGTGCGGTTTGATTTTTTGAAATCAGCGTGGTGGAATTAGTTAAAAAAATAATGTTAAAAAACTTTTTTATTTCGAGTGTCGCATAAAAAATTTCAGCTTGGTCCCCCCTTATGAAAAAAGTGTCCCAATTTTTCAGGCGCAACTTCCAAACGAGAAGAGTTACGAAAGTGCGGTTTGATTTTTTAAAATCA
This sequence comes from Brassicogethes aeneus, assembly GCA_921294245.1. Lineage (NCBI taxonomy): Eukaryota > Metazoa > Arthropoda > Insecta > Coleoptera > Nitidulidae > Brassicogethes > Brassicogethes aeneus. The sequence goes on from OV121136.1 coordinate 1,123,087, forward strand.
GCGTGGTCGAATTAGTAAAATAAATCATGTTAAAAACTTTTTTATTTCGAGTGTCGCATAAAAAATTTCAGCTTGGTCCCCCCTTATGAAAAAAGTGTCGCAATTTTTCAGGCGCAACTTCCAAACGAGAAGAGTTACGAAAGTGCGGTTTGATTTTTTGAAATCAGCGTGGTCAAATTAGTAAAAAAAACTTTTTTATTTCGAGTGTCTCATAAAAAATTTCAGCTTGGTCCCCCCTTGTGAAAAAAGTGTCGTAATTTTTCAGGCGCAACTTCCAAACGAGAAGAGTTACGAAATTGCGGTTTGATTTTTTGAAATCAGCGTGGTCGAATTAGTAAAAAAAAATGTTAAAAAACTTTTTATTTCGAGTGTCTCATAAAAAATTTCAGCTTGGTCCCCCCTTGTGAAAAAAGTGTCGTAATTTTTCAGGCGCAACTTCCAAACGAGAAGAGTTACGAAAGTGCGGTTTGATTTTTTGAAATCAGCGTGGTCGATTTAGTAAAATAAATCATGTTAAAAACTTTTTTATTTCGAGTGTCGCATAAAAAATTTCAGATTGGTCCCCCCTTATGAAAAAAGTGTCGCAATTTTTCAGGGGCAACTTCCAAACGAGAAGAGTTACGAAATTGCGGTTCGATTTTTTGAAATCAGCGTGGTCGAATTAGTAAAATAAATCATGTTAAAAAATTTTTTTATTTCGAGTGTCGCATAAAAAATTTCAGGTTGGTCCCCCCTTATAAAAAAAGTGTCGCAATGTTTCAGGGGCAACTTCCAAACGAGAAGAGTTACGAAATTGCGGTTCGATTTTTTGAAATCAGCGTGGTCGAATTAGTAAAATAAATCATGTTAAAATTTTTTTTATTTCGAGTGTCGCATAAAAAATTTCAGCTTGGTCCCCCCTTGTGAAAAAAGTGTCGTAATTTTTCAGGCGCAACTTCCAAACGCGAAGAGTTACGAAATTGCGGTTTGATTTTTTGAAATCAGCGTGGTCGAATTAGTGAAAAAATCATGTTAAAAAACTTTTTTATTTCGAGTGTCGCATAAAAAATTTCAGCTTGGTCCCCCCCTATAAAAAAAGTAATTTTTCAGGCGCAACTTCCAAACGCAAAGAGTTCCGAAAGTGCGGTTTGATTTTATGAAATCAGCGTGGTCGAATTAGTGAAAAAATCATGTTAAAAAACTTTTTTATTTCGAGTGTCGCATAAAAAATTTCAGCTTGGTCCCCCCCTATAAAAAAAGTAATTTTTCAGGCGCAACTTCCAAACGAGAAGAGTTACGAAAGTGCGGTTTGATTTTTTGAAATCAGCGTGGTCAAATTAGTAAAAAAAATAATGTTAAAAAACTTTTTTATTTCGAGTGTCGCATAAAAAATTTCAGCTTGGTCCCCCCTTATAAAAAAAGTGTCGCAATTTTTCAGGCGCAACTTCCAAACGAGAAGAGTTACGAAAGTGCGGTTTGATTTTTTGAAATCAGCGTGGTCAAATTAGTAAAAAAAACTTTTTTATTTTGAGTTTCACATAAAAAATTTCAGCTTTGGTCCCCCCTTATGAAAAAAGTGTCCCAATTTTTCAGGCGCAACTTCCAAACGAGAAGAGTTACGAAAGTGCGGTTTGATTTTTTGAAATCAGCGTGGTCGAATTAGTAAAATAAATCATGTTAAAAACTTTTTTATTTCGAGTGTCGCATAAAAAATTTCAGCTTGGTCCCCCCTTATGAAAAAAGTGTCGCAATTTTTCAGGCGCAACTTCCAAACGAGAAGAGTTACGAAAGTGCGGTTTGATTTTTTGAAATCAGCGTGGTCAAATTAGTAAAAAAAACTTTTTTATTTCGAGTGTCTCATAAAAAATTTCAGCTTGGTCCCCCCTTGTGAAAAAAGTGTCGTAATTTTTCAGGCGCAACTTCCAAACGAGAAGAGTTACGAAATTGCGGTTTGATTTTTTGAAATCAGCGTGGTCGAATTAGTAAAAAAAAATGTTAAAAAACTTTTTATTTCGAGTGTCTCATAAAAAATTTCAGCTTGGTCCCCCCTTGTGAAAAAAGTGTCGTAATTTTTCAGGCGCAACTTCCAAACGAGAAGAGTTACGAAATTGCGGTTTGATTTATTGAAATCAGCGTGGTCGAATTAGTAAAAAAAAAAATGTTAAAAAACTTTTTATTTCGAGTGTCTCATAAAAAATTTCAGCTTGGTCTCCCCTTGTGAAAAAAGTGTCGTAATTTTTCAGGCGCAACTTCCAAACGAGAAGAGTTACGAAAGTGCGGTTTGATTTTTTGAAATCAGCGTGGTCGATTTAGTGAAATAAATCATGTTAAAAACTTTTTTATTTCGAGTGTCGCATAAAAAATTTCAGCTTGGTCCCCCCTTATGAAAAAAGTGTCGCAATTTTTCAGGGGTAACTTCCAAACGAGAAGAGTTACGAAATTGCGGTTCGATTTTTTGAAATCAGCGTGGTCGAATTAGTAAAATAAATCATGTTAAAAAATTTTTTTATTTCGAGTGTCGCATAAAAAATTTCAGGTTGGTCCCCCCTTATAAAAAAAGTGTCGCAATGTTTCAGGGGCAACTTCCAAACGAGAAGAGTTACGAAATTGCGGTTCGATTTTTTGAAATCAGCGTGGTCGAATTAGTAAAATAAATCATGTTAAAAAATTTTTTATTTCGAGTGTCGCATAAAAAATTTCAGCTTGGTCCCCCCTTGTGAAAAAAGTGTCGTAATTTTTCAGGCGCAACTTCCAAACGCGAAGAGTTACGAAATTGCGGTTTGATTTTTTGAAATCAGCGTGGTCGAATTAGTAAAATAAATCATGTTAAAAACTTTTTTATTTCTAGTGTCTCATAAAAAATTTCAGCTTGGTCTCCCCTTGTGAAAAAAGTGTCGTAATTTTTCAGGCGCAACTTCCAAACGCGAAGAGTTACGAAATTGCTGTTTGATTTTTTGAAATCAGCGTGGTCGAATTAGTAAAAAAAATCATGTTAAAAAACTTTTTTATTTCGAGTGTCGCATAAAAAATTTCAGGTTGGTCCCCCCTTATAAAAAAAGTGTCGCAATTTTTCAGGGGCAACTTCCAAACGAGAAGAGTTACGAAATTGCGGTTCGATTTTTTGAAATCAGCGTGGTCGAATTAGTAAAATAAATCATGTTAAAATAGTATATTAAAGTACAAGTTGCAGAAGGCCACATATTCTCGCACGAATTCGAAATTTGGCCTCGAGCGACGAAGGAGCGAGTGGACGAACGAATGAGTGCGAGAATAGCCTTCTGCAACGTGTGATTTATACTATTTTCTCGATTTTAACTTTTATTTAGGTTTTTTTAATTGTTTTGTGGTCGTTGTTAGTTAGGGGATTTTTCTCGCAAAATGTCAGTTGGCAACACAAAATGACAATATTTGTTATCCTGCACAAGTACAACCTGAACTGCACTTTTACACATTAAACTTAAAATTTTGCATTAAAATGCATTGTTGGAGCAAACTTTATATTACAAAACAATAATAAAGGCTTCGTTTTCAATAAAAGTAATGAATTTGAGGTTATTAATCAGTTTGACATTTTGGGGGTACCAATACTTAAAAAAATCAGCGTGGTCGAATTAGTAAAAAAAAAATGTTAAAAAACTTTTTATTTCGAGTGTCTCATAAAAAATTTCAGCTTGGTCCCCCCTTGTGAAAAAAGTGTCGTAATTTTTCAGGCGCAACTTCCAAACGAGAAGAGTTACGAAAGTGCGGTATGATTTTTTGAAATCAGCGTGGTCGATTTAGTAAAATAAATCATGTTAAAAACTTTTTTATTTTGAGTGTCGCATAAAAAATTTCAGCTTGGTCCCCCCTTATGAAAAAAGTGTCGCAATTTTTCATTCAAACGAGAAGAGTTACGAAATTGCGGTTCGATTTTTTGAAATCAGCGTGGTCGAATTAGTAAAATAAATCATGTTAAAAAAATTTTTTATTTCGAGTGTCGCATAAAAAATTTCAGGTTGGTCCCCCCTTATAAAAAAAGTGTCGCAATGTTTCAGGGGCAACTTCCAAACGAGAAGAGTTACGAAATTGCGGTTCGATTTTTTGAAATCAGCGTGGTCGAATTAGTAAAATAAATCATGTTAAAAACTTTTTTATTTCTAGTGTCTCATAAAAAATTTCAGCTTGGTCTCCCCTTGTGAAAAAAGTGTCGTAATTTTTCAGGCGCAACTTCCAAACGCGAAGAGTTACGAAATTGCTGTTTGATTTTTTGAAATCAGCGTGGTCGAATTAGTAAAAAAAATCATGTTAAAAAACTTTTTTATTTCGAGTGTCGCATAAAAAATTTCAGCTTGGTCCCCCCTTATGAAAAAAGTGTCGCAATTTTTCAGGGGTAACTTCCAAACGAGAAGAGTTACGAAATTGCGGTTCGATTTTTTGAAATCAGCGTGGTCGAATTAGTAAAATAAATCATGTTAAAAAATTTTTTATTTCGAGTGTCGCATAAAAAATTTCAGCTTGGTCCCCCCTTATAAAAAAAGTGTCGCAATTTTTCAGGCGCAACTTCCAAACGAGAAGAGTTACGAAATTGCTGTTTGATTTTTTGAAATCAGCGTGGTCGAATTAGTAAAAAAAATCATGTTAAAAAACTTTTTTATTTCGAGTGTCGCATAAAAAATTTCAGGTTGGTCCCCCCTTATAAAAAAAAGTGTCGCAATTTTTCAGGGGCAACTTCCAAACGAGAAGAGTTACGAAATTGCGGTTCGATTTTTTGAAATCAGCGTGGTCGAATTAGTAAAATAAATCATGTTAAAAAACTTTTTTATTTCGAGTGTCGCATAAAAAATTTCAGGTTGGTCCCCCCTTGTAAAAAAAGTGTCGCAATGTTTCAGGGGCAACTTCCAAACGAGAAAAGTTACGAAATTGCGGTTCGATTTTTTGAAATCAGCGTGGTCGAATTAGTAAAATAAATCATGTTAAAAACTTTTTTATTTCGAGTGTCTCATAAAAAATTTCAGCTTGGTCCCCCCTTGTGAAAAAAGTGTCGTAATTTTTCAGGCGCAACTTCCAAACGAGAAGAGTAACGAAAGTGCGGTTTGATTTTTTGAAATCAGCGTGGTGGAATTAGTTAAAAAAATAATGTTAAAAAACTTTTTTATTTCGAGTGTCGCATAAAAAATTTCAGCTTGGTCCCCCCTTATGAAAAAAGTGTCGCAATTTTTCAGGCGCAACTTCCAAACGAGAAGAGTTACGAAAGTGCGGTTTGATTTTTTGAAATCAGCGTGGTCAAATTAGTAAAAAAAACTTTTTTATTTCGAGTGTCTCATAAAAAATTTCAGCTTGGTCCCCCCTTGTGAAAAAAGTGTCGTAATTTTTCAGGCGCAACTTCCAAACGAGAAGAGTTACGAAATTGCGGTTTGATTTATTGAAATCAGCGTGGTCGAATTAGTAAAAAAAAATGTTAAAAAACTTTTTATTTCGAGCGTCTCATAAAAAATTTCAGCTTGGTCCCCCCTTGTGAAAAAAGTGTCGTAATTTTTCAGGCGCAACTTCCAAACGAGAAGAGTTACGAAAGTGCAGTTTGATTTTTTGAAATCAGCGTGGTCGATTTAGTAAAATAAATCATGTTAAAAACTTTTTTATTTCGAGTGTCGCATAAAAAATTTCAGCTTGGTCCCCCCTTGTGAAAAAAGTGTCGTAATTTTTCAGGCGCAACTTCCAAACGAGAAGAGTTACGAAATTGCGGTTCGATTTTTTGAAATCAGCGTGGTCGAATTCGTAAAATAAATCATGTTAAAAACTTTTTTATTTCGAGTGTCTCATAAAAAATTTCAGCTTGGTCCCCCCTTGTGAAAAAAGTGTCGTAATTTTTCAGGCGCAACTTCCAAACGAGAAGAGTTACGAAAGTGCGGTTTGATTTTTTGAAATCAGCGTGGTGGAATTGGTTAAAAAAATAATGTTAAAAAACTTTTTTATTTCGAGTGTCGCATAAAAAATTTCAGCTTGGTCCCCCCTTATGAAAAAAGTGTCGCAATTTTTCAGGCGCAACTTCCAAACGAGAAGAGTTACGAAAGTGCGGTTTGATTTTTTGAAATCAACGTTGTCAAATTAGTAAAAAAAACTTTTTTATTTCGAGTGTCTCATAAAAAATTTCAGCTTGGTCCCCCCTTGTGAAAAAAGTGTCGTAATTTTTCAGGCGCAACTTCCAAACGAGAAGAGTTACGAAATTGCGGTTTGATTTTTTAAAATCAGCGTGGTCGAATTAGTAAAAAAAAAATGTTAAAAATTTTTTTATTTCGAGTGTCTCATAAAAAATTTCAGCTTGGTCCCCCCTTGTGAAAAAAGTGTCGTAATTTTTCAGGCGCAACTTCCAAACGAGAAGAGTTACGAAAGTGCGGTTTGATTTTTTGAAATCAGCGTGGTCGATTTAGTAAAATAAATCATGTTAAAAACTTTTTTATTTCGAGTGTCGCATAAAAAATTTCAGCTTGGTCCCCCCTTATGAAAAAAGTGTCGCAATTTTTCAGGGGCAACTTCCAAACGAGAAGAGTTACGAAATTGCGGTTCGATTTTTTGAAATCAGCGTGGTCGAATTAGTGAAATAAATCATGTTAAAAAACTTTTTTATTTCGAGTGTCGCATAAAAAATTTCAGGTTGGTCCCCCCTTGTGAAAAAAGTGTCGTAATTTTTCAGGCGCAACTTCCAAACGCGAAGAGTTACGAAATTGCGGTTTGATTTTTTAAAATCAGCGTGGTCGAATTAGTAAAATAAATCATGTTAAAAAACTTTTTATTTCGAGTGTCTCATAAAAAATTTCAGCTTGGTCCCCCCTTGTGAAAAAAGTGTCGTAATTTTTCAGGCGCAACTTCCAAACGAGAAGAGTTACGAAATTGCGGTTTGATTTTTTGAAATCAGCGTGGTCGAATTAGTAAAAAAAAAATGTTAAAAAACTTTTTATTTCGAGTGTCTCATAAAAAATTTCAGCTTGGTCCCCCCTTGTGAAAAAAGTGTCGTAATTTTTCAGGCGCAACTTCCAAACGAGAAGAGTTACGAAAGTGCGGTTTGATTTTTTGAAATCAGCGTGGTCGATTTAGTAAAATAAATCATGTTAAAAACTTTTTTATTTCGAGTGTCGCATAAAAAATTTCAGGTTGGTCCCCCCTTATGAAAAAAGTGTCGCAATTTTTCAGGGGTAACTTCCAAACGAGAAGAGTTACGAAATTGCGGTTCGATTTTTTGAAATCAGCGTGGTCGAATTAGTAAAATAAATCATGTTAAAAAACTTTTTTATTTCGAGTGTCGCATAAAAAATTTCAGGTTGGTCCCCCCTTATAAAAAAAGTGTCGCAATGTTTCAGGGGCAACTTCCAAACGAGAAGAGTTACGAAATTGCGGTTCGATTTTTTGAAATCAGCGTGGTCGAATTAGTAAAATAAATCATGTTAAAAAAATTTTTATTTCGAGTGTCGCATAAAAAATTTCAGCTTGGTCCCCCCTTATAAAAAAAGTGTCGTAATTTTTCAGGCGCAACTTCCAAACGCGAAGAGTTACGAAATTGCTGTTTGATTTTTTGAAATCAGCGTGGTCGAATTAGTAAAAAAAATCATGTTAAAAAACTTTTTTATTTCGAGTGTCGCATAAAAAATTTCAGGTTGGTCCCCCCTTATAAAAAAAGTGTCGCAATTTTTCAGGGGCAACTTCCAAACGAGAAGAGTTACGAAATTGCGGTTCGATTTTTTGAAATCAGCGTGGTCGAATTAGTAAAATAAATCATGTTAAAAAACTTTTTTATTTCGAGTGTCGCATAAAAAATTTCAGGTTGGTCCCCCCTTGTAAAAAAAGTGTCGCAATGTTTCAGGGGCAACTTCCAAACGAGAAGAGTTACGAAATTGCGGTTCGATTTTTTGAAATCAGCGTGGTCGAATTAGTAAAATAAATCATGTTAAAAACTTTTTTATTTCGAGTGTCTCATAAAAAATTTCAGCTTGGTCCCCCCTTGTGAAAAAAGTGTCGTAATTTTTCAGGCGCAACTTCCAAACGAGAAGAGTTACGAAAGTGCGGTTTGATTTTTTGAAATCAGCGTGGTGGAATTAGTTAAAAAAATAATGTTAAAAAACTTTTTTATTTCGAGTGTCGCATAAAAAATTTCAGCTTGGTCCCCCCATATAAAAAAAGTGTCGCAATTTTTCAGGCGCAACTTCCAAACGAGAAGAGTTACGAAAGTGCGGTTTGATTTTTTGAAATCAGCGTGGTCGAATTAGTAAAATAAATCATGTTAAAAACTTTTTTATTTCGAGTGTCGCATAAAAAATTTCAGCTTGGTCCCCCCTTATGAAAAAAGTGTCCCAATTTTTCAGGCGCAACTTCCAAACGAGAAGAGTTACGAAAGTGCGGTTTGATTTTTTGAAATCAGCGTGGTCGAATTAGTAAAATAAATCATGTTAAAAACTTTTTTATTTCGAGTGTCGCATAAAAAATTTCAGCTTGGTCCCCCCTTATGAAAAAAGTGTCGCAATTTTTCAGGCGCAACTTCCAAACGAGAAGAGTTACGAAAGTGCGGTTTGATTTTTTGAAATCAGCGTGGTCAAATTAGTAAAAAAAACTTTTTTATTTCAAGTGTCTCATAAAAAATTTCAGCTTGGTCCCCCCTTGTGAAAAAAGTGTCGTAATTTTTCAGGCGCAACTTCCAAACGAGAAGAGTTACGAAATTGCGGTTTGATTTTTTGAAATCAGCGTGGTCGAATTAGTAAAAAAAAAAATGTTAAAAAACTTTTTATTTCGAGTGTCTCATAAAAAATTTCAGCTTGGTCCCCCCTTGTGAAAAAAGTGTCGTAATTTTTCAGGCGCAACTTCCAAACGAGAAGAGTTACGAAAGTGCGGTTTGATTTTTTGAAATCAGCGTGGTCGATTTAGTAAAATAAATCATGTTAAAAACTTTTTTATTTCGAGTGTCGCATAAAAAATTTCAGCTTGGTCCCCCCTTATGAAAAAAGTGTCGCAATTTTTCAGGGGTAACTTCCAAACGAGAAGAGTTACGAAATTGCGGTTCGATTTTTTGAAATCAGCGTGGTCGAATTAGTAAAATAAATCATGTTAAAATTTTTTTTATTTCGAGTGTCGCATAAAAAATTTCAGCTTGGTCCCCCCTTATAAAAAAAGTGTCGCAATTTTTCAGGCGCAACTTCCAAACGAGAAGAGTTACGAAATTGCTGTTTGATTTTTTGAAATCAGCGTGGTCGAATTAGTAAAAAAAATCATGTTAAAAAACTTTTTTATTTCGAGTGTCGCATAAAAAATTTCAGGTTGGTCCCCCCTTATAAAAAAAGTGTCGCAATTTTTCAGGGGCAACTTCCAAACGAGAAGAGTTACGAAATTGCGGTTCGATTTTTTGAAATCAGCGTGGTCGAATTAGTAAAATAAATCATGTTAAAAAACTTTTTTATTTCGAGTGTCGCATAAAAAATTTCAGGTTGGTCCCCCCTTGTAAAAAAAGTGTCGCAATGTTTCAGGGGCAACTTCCAAACGAGAAGAGTTACGAAATTGCGGTTCGATTTTTTGAAATCAGCGTGGCCGAATTAGTAAAATAAATCATGTTAAAAACTTTTTTATTTCGAGTGTCTCATAAAAAATTTCAGCTTGGTCCCCCCTTGTGAAAAAAGTGTCGTAATTTTTCAGGCGCAACTTCCAAACGAGAAGAGTTACGAAAGTGCGGTTTGATTTTTTGAAATCAGCGTGGTGGAATTAGTTAAAAAAATAATGTTAAAAAACTTTTTTATTTCGAGTGTCGCATAAAAAATTTCAGCTTGGTCCCCCCTTGTGAAAAAAGTGTCGTAATTTTTCAGGCGCAACTTCCAAACGAGAAGAGTAACGAAAGTGCGGTTTGATTTTTTGAAATCAGCGTGGTGGAATTAGTTAAAAAAATAATGTTAAAAAACTTTTTTATTTCGAGTGTCGCATAAAAAATTTCAGCTTGGTCCCCCCATATAAAAAAAGTGTCGCAATTTTTCAGGCGCAACTTCCAAACGAGAAGAGTTACGAAAGTGCGGTTTGATTTTTTGAAATCAGCGTGGTCGAATTAGTAAAATAAATCATGTTAAAAACTTTTTTATTTCGAGTGTCGCATAAAAAATTTCAGCTTGGTCCCCCCTTATGAAAAAAGTGTCGCAATTTTTCAGGCGCAACTTCCAAACGAGAAGAGTTACGAAAGTGCGGTTTGATTTTTTGAAATCAGCGTGGCCGAATTAGTAAAATAAATCATGTTAAAAACTTTTTTATTTCGAGTGTCTCATAAAAAATTTCAGCTTGGTCCCCCCTTGTGAAAAAAGTGTCGTAATTTTTCAGGCGCAACTTCCAAACGAGAAGAGTTACGAAAGTGCGGTTTGATTTTTTGAAATCAGCGTGGTGGAATTAGTTAAAAAAATAATGTTAAAAAACTTTTTTATTTCGAGTGTCGCATAAAAAATTTCAGCTTGGTCCCCCCTTGTGAAAAAAGTGTCGTAATTTTTCAGGCGCAACTTCCAAACGAGAAGAGTAACGAAAGTGCGGTTTGATTTTTTGAAATCAGCGTGGTGGAATTAGTTAAAAAAATAATGTTAAAAAACTTTTTTATTTCGAGTGTCGCATAAAAAATTTCAGCTTGGTCCCCCCATATAAAAAAAGTGTCGCAATTTTTCAGGCGCAACTTCCAAACGAGAAGAGTTACGAAAGTGCGGTTTGATTTTTTGAAATCAGCGTGGTCGAATTAGTAAAATAAATCATGTTAAAAACTTTTTTATTTCGAGTGTCGCATAAAAAATTTCAGCTTGGTCCCCCCTTATGAAAAAAGTGTCGCAATTTTTCAGGCGCAACTTCCAAACGAGAAGAGTTACGAAAGTGCGGTTTGATTTTTTGAAATCAGCGTGGTCAAATTAGTAAAAAAAACTTTTTTATTTCGAGTGTCTCATAAAAAATTTCAGCTTGGTCCCCCCTTGTGAAAAAAGTGTCGTAATTTTTCAGGCGCAACTTCCAAACGAGAAGAGTTACGAAATTGCGGTTTGATTTATTGAAATCAGCGTGGTCGAATTAGTAAAAAAAAAATGTTAAAAAACTTTTTATTTCGAGTGTCTCATAAAAAATTTCAGCTTGGTCCCCCCTTGTGAAAAAAGTGTCGTAATTTTTCAGGCGCAACTTCCAAACGAGAAGAGTTACGAAAGTGCGGTTTGATTTTTTGAAATCAGCGTGGTCGATTTAGTAAAATAAATCATGTTAAAAACTTTTTTATTTCGAGTGTCGCATAAAAAATTTCAGCTTGGTCCCCCCTTATGAAAAAAGTGTCGCAATTTTTTTCCAAACGAGAAGAGTTACGAAATTGCTGTTTGATTTTTTGAAATCAGCGTGGTCGAATTAGTAAAAAAAATCATGTTAAAAAACTTTTTTATTTCGAGTGTCGCATAAAAAATTTCAGGTTGGTCCCCCCTTATGAAAAAAGTGTCGCAATTTTTCAGGCGCAACTTCCAAACGAGAAGAGTTACGAAAGTGCGGTTTGATTTTTTGAAATCAACGTTGTCAAATTAGTAAAAAAAACTTTTTTATTTCGAGTGTCTTATAAAAAATTTCAGCTTGGTCCCCCCTTGTGAAAAAAGTGTCGTAATTTTTCAGGCGCAACTTCCAAACGAGAAGAGTTACGAAAGTGCGGTTTGATTTTTTGAAATCAGCGTGGTCAAATTAGTAAAAAAAACTTTTTTATTTCGAGTGTCTCATAAAAAATTTCAGCTTGGTCCCCCCTTGTGAAAAAAGTGTCGTAATTTTTCAGGCGCAACTTCCAAACGAGAAGAGTTACGAAAGTGCGGTTTGATTTTTTGAAATCAGCGTTGTCAAATTAGTAAAAAAAACTTTTTTATTTCGAGTGTCTCATAAAAAATTTCAGCTTGGTCCCCCCTTGTGAAAAAAGTGTCGTAATTTTTCAGGCGCAACTTCCAAACGAGAAGAGTTACGAAATTGCGGTTTGATTTATTGAAATCAGCGTGGTCGAATTAGTAAAAAAAAAATGTTAAAAAACTTTTTATTTCGAGTGTCTCATAAAAAATTTCAGCTTGGTCCCCCCTTGTGAAAAAAGTGTCGTAATTTTTCAGGCGCAACTTCCAAACGAGAAGAGTTACGAAATTGCGGTTTGATTTATTGAAATCAGCGTGGTCGAATTAGTAAAAAAAAAATGTTAAAAAACTTTTTATTTCGAGTGTCTCATAAAAAATTTCAGCTTGGTCCCCCCTTGTGAAAAAAGTGTCGTAATTTTTCAGGCGCAACTTCCAAACGAGAAGAGTTACGAAATTGCGGTTTGATTTATTGAAATCAGCGTGGTCGAATTAGTAAAATAAATCATGTTAAAAACTTTTTTATTTCGAGTGTCGCATAAAAAATTTCAGCTTGGTCCCCCCTTGTGAAAAAAGTGTCGTAATTTTTCAGGCGCAACTTCCAAACGAGAAGAGTTACGAAAGTGCGGTTTGATTTTTTGAAATCAACGTTGTCAAATTAGTAAAAAAAATGTTAAAAAAATCAGCGTGGTCGAATTAGTAAAATAAATCATGTTAAAAACTTTTTTATTTCGAGTGTCGCATAAAAAATTTCAGCTTGGTCCCCCCTTATGAAAAAAGTGTCGCAATTTTTCAGGCGCAACTTCCAAACGAGAAGAGTTACGAAAGTGCGGTTTGATTTTTTGAAATCAGCGTGGTCAAATTAGTAAAATAAATTATGTTAAAAACTTTTTTATTTCGAGTGTCTCATAAAAAATTTCAGCTTGGTCCCCCCTTGTGAAAAAAGTGTCGTAATTTTTCAGGCGCAACTTCCAAACGAGAAGAGTTACGAAAGTGCGGTTTGATTTTTTGAAATCAACGTTGTCAAATTAGTAAAAAAAATCATGTTAAAAAACTTTTTTATTTCGAGTGTCGCATAAAAAATTTCAGGTTGGTCCCCCCTTGTGAAAAAAGTGTCGTAATTTTTCAGGCGCAACTTCCAAACGCGAAGAGTTACGAAATTGCGGTTTGATTTTTTAAAATCAGCGTGGTCGAATTAGTAAAATAAATCATGTTAAAAAACTTTTTATTTCGAGTGTCTCATAAAAAATTTCAGCTTGGTCCCCCCTTGTGAAAAAAGTGTCGTAATTTTTCAGGCGCAACTTCCAAACGAGAAGAGTTACGAAAGTGCGGTTTGATTTTTTGAAATCAGCGTGGTCGATTTAGTAAAATAAATCATGTTAAAAACTTTTTTATTTCGAGTGTCGCATAAAAAATTTCAGCTTGGTCCCTTATGAAAAAAGTGTCGCAATTTTTCAGGCGCAACTTCCAAACGAGAAGAGTAACGAAAGTGCGGTTTGATTTTTTGAAATCAGCGTGGTCGAATTAGTAAAATAAATCATGTTAAAAACTTTTTTATTTCGAGTGTCACATAAAAAATTTCAGCTTGGTCCCTCCTTATGAAAAAAGTGTCGCAACTTTTCAGGCGCAACTTCCAAACGAGAAGAGTTACGAAATTGCGGTTTGATTTTTTAAAATCAGCGTGGTCAAATTAGTAAAAAAAACTTTTTTATTTCGAGTGTCTCATAAAAAATTTCAGCTTGGTCCCCCCTTGTGAAAAAAGTGTCGTAATTTTTCAGGCGCAACTTCCAAACGAGAAGAGTTACGAAAGTGCGGTTTGATTTTTTGAAATCAGCGTGGTCGAATTAGTAAAACAAATCATGTTAAAAACTTTTTTATTTCGAGTGTCACATAAAAAATTTCAGCTTGGTCCCTCCTTATGAAAAAAGTGTCGCAACTTTTCAGGCGCAACTTCCAAACGAGAAGAGTTACGAAATTGCGGTTTGATTTTTTAAAATCAGCGTGGTCAAATTAGTAAAAAAAACTTTTTTATTTCGAGTGTCTCATAAAAAATTTCAGCTTGGTCCCCCCTTGTGAAAAAAGTGTCGTAATTTTTCAGGCGCAACTTCCAAACGAGAAGAGTTACGAAAGTGCGGTTTGATTTTTTGAAATCAGCGTGGTCGAATTAGTAAAACAAATCATGTTAAAAACTTTTTTATTTCGAGTGTCGCATAAAAAATTTCAGCTTGGTCCCCCTTATGAAAAAAGTGTCGTAATTTTTCAGGCGCAACTTCCAAACGAGAAGAGTAACGAAAGTGCGGTTTGATTTTTTGAAATCAGCGTGGTGGAATTAGTTAAAAAAATAATGTTAAAAAACTTTTTTATTTCGAGTGTCGCATAAAAAATTTCAGCTTGGTCCCCCCTTGTGAAAAAAGTGTCGTAATTTTTCAGGCGCAACTTCCAAACGAGAAGAGTTACGAAAGTGCGGTTTGATTTTTTAAAATCAGCGTGGTCGATTTAGTAAAATAAATCATGTTAAAAACTTTTTTATTTCGAGTGTCGCATAAAAAATTTCAGCTTGGTCCCCCCTTGTGAAAAAAGTGTCGCAATTTTTCAGGCGCAACTTCCAAACGAGAAGAGTTACGAAAGTGCGGTTTGATTTTTTGAAATCAGCGTGGTCGAATTAGTAAAACAAATCATGTTAAAAACTTTTTTATTTCGAGTGTCGCATAAAAAATTTCAGCTTGGTCCCCCCTTATGAAAAAAGTGTCGCAATTTTTCAGGCGCAACTTCCAAACGAGAAGAGTTACGAAAGTGCGGTTTGATTTTTTGAAATCAGCGTGGTCAAATTAGTAAAAAAAACTTTTTTATTTCGAGTGTCTCATAAAAAATTTCAGCTTGGTCCCCCCTTGTGAAAAAAGTGTCGTAATTTTTCAGGCGCAACTTCCAAACGAGAAGAGTTACGAAATTGCGGTTTGATTTATTGAAATCAGCGTGGTCGAATTAGTAAAAAAAAAAATGTTAAAAAACTTTTTATTTCGAGTGTCTCATAAAAAATTTCAGCTTGGTCTCCCCTTGTGAAAAAAGTGTCGTAATTTTTCAGGCGCAACTTCCAAACGAGAAGAGTTACGAAAGTGCGGTTTGATTTTTTGAAATCAGCGTGGTCGATTTAGTGAAATAAATCATGTTAAAAACTTTTTTATTTCGAGTGTCGCATAAAAAATTTCAGCTTGGTCCCCCCTTATGAAAAAAGTGTCGCAATTTTTTTCCAAACGAGAAGAGTTACGAAATTGCTGTTTGATTTTTTGAAATCAGCGTGGTCGAATTAGTAAAAAAAATCATGTTAAAAAACTTTTTTATTTCGAGTGTCGCATAAAAAATTTCAGGTTGGTCCCCCCTTGTAAAAAAAGTGTCGCAATGTTTCAGGGGCAACTTCCAAACGAGAAGAGTTACGAAATTGCGGTTCGATTTTTTGAAATCAGCGTGGTCGAATTCGTAAAATAAATCATGTTAAAAACTTTTTTATTTCGAGTGTCTCATAAAAAATTTCAGCTTGGTCCACCCTTGTGAAAAAAGTGTCGTAATTTTTCAGGCGCAACTTCCAAACGAGAAAAGTTACGAAAGTGCGGTTTGATTTTTTGAAATCAACGTTGTCAAATTAGTAAAAAAAACTTTTTTATTTCGAGTGTCTCATAAAAAATTTCAGCTTGGTCCCCCCTTGTGAAAAAAGTGTCGCAATTTTTCAGGCGCAACTTCCAAACGAGAAGAGTTACGAAAGTGCGGTTTGATTTTTTGAAATCAACGTTGTCAAATTAGTAAAAAAAACTTTTTTATTTCGAGTGTCTCATAAAAAATTTCAGCTTGGTCCCCCCTTGTGAAAAAAGTGTCGTAATTTTTCAGGCGCAACTTCCAAACGAGAAGAGTTACGAAAGTGCGGTTTGATTTTTTGAAATCAGCGTGGTCAAATTAGTAAAAAAACTTTTTTATTTCGAGTGTCTCATAAAAAATTTCAGCTTGGTCCCCCCTTATGAAAAAAGTGTCGCAATTTTTCAGGCCCAACTTCCAAACGAGAAGAGTTACGAAATTGCGGTTTGATTTTTTGAAATCAGCGTGGTCGAATTAGTAAAATAAATCATGTTAAAAACTTTTTTATTTCGAGTGTCTCATAAAAAATTTCAGCTTGGTCCCCCCTTATGAAAAAAGTGTCGCAATTTTTCAGGCGCAACTTCCAAACGCGAAGAGTTACGAAATTGTGGTTTGATTTTTTAAAATCAGCGTAGGCGAATTAGTAAAAAAAACTTTTTTATTTCGAGTTTCACATAAAAAATTTTAGCTTGGTCCCCCCTTATGAAAAAAGTGTCGCAATTTTTCAGGCGCAACTTCCAAACGCGAAGAGTTACGAAATTGCGGTTTGATTTTTTGAAATCAGCGTGGTCGAATTAGTAAAAAAATCATGTTAAAAAACTTTTTTATTTCGAGTGTCGCATAAAAATTTCAGCTTGGTCCCCCCTTGTGAAAAAAGTGTTGCAATTTTTCAGGCGCAAATTCAAAACGCGAAGAGTTACGAAATTGTGGTTTAATTTTTTAAAATCAGCGTGGTCGAATTAGTAAAATAAATCATGTTAAAAACATTTTTATTTCGAGTGTCGCATGAAAAATTTCAGCTTGGTCCCCCCTTGTGAAAAAAGTGTCGTAATTTTTCAGGCGCAACTTCCAAACGCTAAGAGTTACGAAAGTGCGGTTTGATTTTTTGAAATCAGCGTGGTCAAATTAGTAAAAAAACTTTTTTATTTCGAGTTTCACATAAAAAATTTCAGCTTGGTCCCCCCTTATGAAAAAAGTGTCGCAATTTTTCAGGCCCAACTTCCAAACGAGAAGAGTTACGAAATTGCGGTTTGATTTTTTGAAATCAGCGTGGTCGAATTAGTAAAATAAATCATGTTAAAAACTTTTTTATTTCGAGTGTCTCATAAAAAATTTCAGCTTGGTCCCCCCTTATAAAAAAAGTGTCGCAATTTTTCAGGCACAACTTCCAAACGCGAAGAGTTACGAAATTGTGGTTTGATTTTTTAAAATCAGCGTGGTCGAATTAGTAAAAAAAACTTTTTTATTTCGAGTTTCACATAAAAAATTTCAGCTTGGTCCCCCGTTATGAAAAAAGTGTCGCAATTTTTCAGGCGCAACTTCCAAACGCGAAGAGTTACGAAAGTGCGGTTTGATTTTTTAAAATCAGCGTGGTCGAATTAGTAAAAAAATCATGTTAAAAAACTTTTTTATTTCGAGTGTCGCATAAAAATTTCAGTTTGGTCCCCCGTTATGAAAAAAGTGTTGCAATTTTTCAGGCGCAAATTCAAAACGCGAAGAGTTACGAAATTGTGGTTTGATTTTTTAAAATCAGCGTGGTCGAATTAGTAAAATAAATCATGTTAAAAACTTTTTTATTTCGAGTGTCCCATAAAAAATTTCAGCTTGGTCCCCCCTTATGAAAAAAGTGTCGCAATTTTTCAGGCGCAACTTCCAAACGCGAAGAGTTACGAAAGTGCGGTTTGATTTTTTGAAATCAGCGTGGTCAAATTAGTAAAAAAACTTTTTTATTTCGAGTTTCACATAAAAAATTTCAGCTTGGTCCCCCCTTATGAAAAAAGTGTCGCAATTTTTCAGGCCCAACTTCCAAACGAGAAGAGTTACGAAATTGCGGTTTGATTTTTTGAAATCAGCGTGGTCGAATTAGTAAAATAAATCATGTTAAAAACTTTTTTATTTCGAGTGTCTCATAAAAAATTTCAGCTTGGTCCCCCCTTATGAAAAAAGTGTCGCAATGTTTCAGGGGCAACTTCCAAACGAGAAGAGTTACGAAATTGCGGTTCGATTTTTTGAAATCAGCGTGGTCGAATTAGTAAAATAAATCATGTTAAAAACTTTTTTATTTCGAGTGTCTCATAAAAAATTTCAGCTTGGTCCCCCCATATAAAAAAGTGTCGCAATTTTTCAGGCGCAACTTCCAAACGAGAAGAGTTACGAAAGTGCGGTTTGATTTTTTGAAATCAGCGTGGTCGAATTAGTAAAATAAATCATGTTAAAAACTTTTTTATTTCGAGTGTCGCATAAAAAATTTCAGCTTGGTACCCCCTTATGAAAAAAGTGTCGCAATGTTTCAGGGGCAACTTCCAAACGAGAAGAGTTACGAAATTGCGGTTCGATTTTTTGAAATCAGCGTGGTCGAATTAGTAAAATAAATCATGTTAAAAACTTTTTTATTTCGAGTGTCGCATAAAAAATTTCAGCTTGGTCCCCCCATATAAAAAAGTGTCGCAATTTTTCAGGCGCAACTTCCAAACGAGAAGAGTTACGAAAGTGCGGTTTGATTTTTTGAAATCAGCGTGGTCGAATTAGTAAAATAAATCATGTTAAAAACTTTTTTATTTCGAGTGTCGCATAAAAAATTTCAGCTTGGTCCCCCCTTATGAAAAAAGTGTCGCAATTTTTCAGGCGCAACTTCCAAACGAGAAGAGTTACGAAAGTGCGGTTTGATTTTTTGAAATCAGCGTGGTCAAATTAGTAAAAAAAACTTTTTTATTTCGAGTTTCACATAAAAAATTTCAGCTTGGTCCCCCCTTATGAAAAAAGTGTCGCAACTTTTCAGGCGCAACTTCCAAACGAGAAGAGTTACGAAATTGCGGTTTGATTTTTTGAAATCAGCGTGGTCGAATTAGTAAAATAAATCATGTTAAAAACTTTTTTATTTCGAGTGTCTCATAAAAAATTTCAGCTTGGTCCCCCCTTGTGAAAAAAGTGTCGTAATTTTTCAGGCGCAACTTCCAAACGCGAAGAGTTACGAAATTGCGGTTTGATTTTTTGAAATCAGCGTGGTCGAATTAGTAAAATAAATCATGTTAACAACTTTTTTATTTCGAGTGTCTCATAAAAAATTTCAGCTTGGTCCCCCCTTGTGAAAAAAGTGTCGTAATTTTTCAGGCGCAACTTCCAAACGCGAAGAGTTACGAAAGTGCGGTTTGATTTTTTGAAATCAGCGTGGTCAAATTAGTAAAAAATTTTTTTTATTTCGAGTTTCACATAAAAAATTTCAGCTTGGTCCCCCCTTATAAAAAAAGTGTCGCAATTTTTCAGGCGCAACTTCCAAACGAGAAGAGTTACGAAAGTGCGGTTTGATTTTTTGGAATCAGCGTGGTCGAATTAATAAAATAAATCATGTTAAAAACTTTTTTATTTCGAGTGTCTCATAAAAAATTTCAGCTTGGTCCCCCCATATAAAAAAGTGTCGCAATTTTTCAGGCGCAACTTCCAAACGAGAAGAGTTACGAAAGTGTGGTTTGATTTTTTGAAATCAGCGTGGTCGAATTAGTAAAAAAATAATGTTAAAAAACTTTTTTATTTCGAGTGTCGCATAAAAAATTTCAGCTTGGTCCCCCCTTATAAAAAAAGTGTCGCAATTTTTCAGGCGCAACTTCCAAACGAGAAGAGTTACGAAAGTGCGGTTTGATTTTTTGAAATCAGCGTGGTCGAATTAGTAAAATAAATCATGTTAAAAACTTTTTTATTTCGAGTGTCGCATAAAAAATTTCAGCTTGGTCCCCCCTTATGAAAAAAGTGTCGCAATTTTTCAGGCGCAACTTCCAAACGAGAAGAGTTACGAAAGTGCGGTTTGATTTTCGAAGTGTATATGTACAGAGGCGCCTCTGTAGATAAAGTTACGGTTATGTACAGAGGCGCCTCTGTTGATAAAGTTACGGTTATGTACAGAGGCGTCCCTGTAAAAAATATCAATATACAGAGACGCGTTGACTTGTATTAAGTATACTTTATTGTTATATGGTTTAAATTCATTTTATTTTCAAACATTAGGTACCATATATTTGAAATGCTAGCGTCTAGAGGCACCGAATTATCTTGGCTTTCTGGCTCCTAGACATGCGCGTTTTATAGAAATGTACTCAAACTCAACAACACAACCCAACCGACCCCACCCCATTGAGCAAAAAACCCAACTAAAATGGGCTAATTTATGTAATTAAAAAGTGTTTTATTTTTATCGTAACATAAATTTGCACATTTTAGTTGGGTTTTTTGCTCAATGGGGCGGGGTCGGTTGGGTTGTGTTGTTGAGTTTGAGTACATTTCTATAAAACGCGCATGTCTAGGAGCCAGAAAGCCAAGATAATTCGGTGCCTCTAGACGCTAGCATTTCAAATATATGGTACCTAATGTTTGAAAATAAAATGAATTTAAACCATATAACAATATAGTATACTTAATACAAGTCAACGCGTCTCTGTATATTGATATTGGGTTGTGTTGTTGAGTTTGAGTCCATTTCTATAAAACGCGCATCTCTAGGAGCCAGGGAGCCAAGATAATTCGGTGCCTCTAGACGCTAGTTAATCTGCCTCTGTACATAACCGTAACTTTATCTACAGAGGCGCCTCTGTACGTATACACTTCGTTTGATTTTTTGAAATCAGCGTGGTCAAATTAGTAAAAAAAACTTTTTTATTTCGAGTTTCACATAAAAAATTTCAGCTTGGTCCCCCCTTATGAAAAAAGTGTCGCAACTTTTCAGGCGCAACTTCCAAACGAGAAGAGTTACGAAATTGCGGTTTGATTTTTTGAAATCAGCGTGGTCGAATTAGTAAAATAAATCATGTTAAAAACTTTTTTATTTCGAGTGTCTCATAAAAAATTTCAGCTTGGTCCCCCCTTGTGAAAAAAGTGTCGTAATTTTTCAGGCGCAACTTCCAAACGCGAAGAGTTACGAAATTGCGATTTGATTTTTTGAAATCAGCGTGGTCGAATTAGTAAAAAAAATCATGTTAAAAAACTTTTTTATTTCGAGTGTCGCATGAAAAATTTCAGGTTGGTCCCCCCTTATGAAAAAAGTGTCGCAATTTTTCAGGCGCAACTTCCAAACAAGAAGAGTTACGAAATTGCGGTTTGATTTTTTGAAATCAGCGTGGTCGAATTAATAAAAAAAATAATGTTAAAAAACTTTTTTATTTCGAGTGTCTCATAAAAAATTTCAGCTTGGTCCCCCCTTGTGAAAAAAGTGTCGTAATTTTTCAGGCGCAACTTCCAAACGAGAAGAGTTACGAAAGTGCGGTTTGATTTTTTGAAATCAGCGTGGTCGAATTAGTAAAAAAATCATGTTAAAAACTTTTTTATTTCGAGTGTCGCATAAAAAATTTCAGCTTGGTCCCCCCTTATGAAAAAAGTGTCGCAATTTTTCAGGGGCAACTTCCAAACGAGAAGAGTTACGAAATTGCGGTTCGATTTTTTGAAATCAGCGTGGTCGAATTAGTAAAATAAATCATGTTAAAAACTTTTTTATTTCGAGTGTCCCATAAAAAATTTCAGCTTGGTCCCCCCTGTGAAAAAAGTGTCGTAATTTTTCAGGCGCAACTTCCAAACGAGAAGAGTTACGAAAGTGCGGTTTGATTTTTTAAAATCAGCGTGGTCGAATTAGTAAAAAAAATCATGTTAAAAATCTTTTTTATTTCGAGTGTCCCATAAAAAATTTCAGCTTGGTCCCCCCTTAAGAAAAAAGTTTCGCAATTTTTCAGGCGCAAATTCCAAACGAGAAGAGTTACGAAAGTGCGGTTTGATTTTTTGAAATCAGCGTGGTCGAATTAGTAAAAAAAAAATGTTAAAAAACTTTTTTATTTCGAGTGTCGCATAAAAAATTTCAGGCGCAACTTCCAAACGAGAAGAGTTACGAAATTGCGGTTTGATTTTTTGAAATCAGCGTGGTCGAATTAATAAAAAAAATAATGTTAAAAAACTTTTTTATTTCGAGTGTCTCATAAAAAATTTCAGCTTGGTCCCCCCTTGTGAAAAAAGTGTCGTAATTTTTCAGGCGCAACTTCCAAACGAAAAGAGTTACGAAAGTGCGGTTTGATTTTTTGAAATCAGCGTGGTCAAATTAGTAAAAAAAACTTTTTTATTTCGAGTTTCACATAAAAAATTTCAGCTTGGTCCCCCCTTATGAAAAAAGTGTCGCAACTTTTCAGGCGCAACTTCCAAACGAGAAGAGTTACGAAATTGCGGTTTGATTTTTTGAAATCAGCGTGGTCGAATTAGTAAAATAAATCATGTTAAAAACTTTTTTATTTCGAGTGTCTCATAACAAATTTCAGCTTGGTCCCCCCTTGTGAAAAAAGTGTCGTAATTTTTCAGGCGCAACTTCCAAACGCGAAGAGTTACGAAATTGCGGTTTGATTTTTTGAAATCAGCGTGGTCGAATTAGTAAAAAAAATCATGTTAAAAAACTTTTTTATTTCGAGTGTCGCATGAAAAATTTCAGGTTGGTCCCCCCTTATGAAAAAAGTGTCGCAATTTTTCAGGCGCAACTTCCAAACGAGAAGAGTTACGAAATTGCGGTTTGATTTTTTGAAATCAGCGTGGTCGAATTAATAAAAAAAATAATGTTAAAAAACTTTTTTATTTCGAGTGTGGTATAATCAACTTCCAAACGAGAAGAGTTACGAAATTGCGGTTTGATTTTTTGAAATCAGCGTGGTCGAATTAGTAATATAAATCATGTTAAAAACTATTTTATTTCGAGTGTCTCATAAAAAATTTCAGCTTGGTCCCCCCTTATGAAAAAAGTGTCGCAATGTTTCAGGGGCAACTTCCAAACGAGAAGAGTCACGAAATTGCGGTTCGATTTTTTGAAATCAGCGTGGTCGAATTAGTAAAAAAATAATGTTAAAAAACTTTTTATTTCGAGTGTCTCATAAAAAATTTCAGCTTGGTCCCCCCTTGTGAAAAAAGTGTCGTAATTTTTCAGGCGCAACTTCCAAACGAGAAGAGTTACGAAAGTGCGGTTTGATTTTTTGGAATCAGCGTGGTCGAATTAGTAAAATAAATCATGTTAAAAACTTTTTTATTTCGAGTGTCTCATAAAAAATTTCAGCTTGGTCCCCCCTTATAAAAAAAGTGTCGCATTTTTTCAGGCGCAACTTCCAAACGAGAAGAGTTACGAAAGTGCGGTTTGATTTTTTAAAATCAGCGTGGTCGAATTAGTAAAATAAATCATGTTAAAAACTTTTTTATTTCGAGTGTCTCATAAAAAATTTCAGCCTGGTCCCCCCTTGTGAAAAAAGTGTCGGAATTTTTCAGGCGCAACTTCCAAACGCGAAGAGTTACGAAAGTGCGGTTTGATTTTTTGAAATCAGCGTGGTCGAATTAGTAAAAAAAATCATGTTAAAAAACTTTTTTATTTCGAGTGTCTCATAAAAAATTTCAGCTTGGTCCCCCCTTGTGAAAAAAGTGTCGTAATTTTTCAGGCGCAACTTCCAAACGAGAAGAGTTACGAAAGTGCGGTTTGATTTTTTGAAATCAGCGTGGTCAAATTAGTAAAAAAAATAATGTTCAAAAACTTTTTTATTTCGAGTGTCGCATAAAAAATTTCAGCTTGGTCCCCCCTTATGAAAAAAGTGTCGCAATTTTTCAGGCGCAACTTCCAAACGCGAAGAGTTACGAAAGTGCGGTTTGATTTTTTAAAATCAGCGTGGTCGAATTAGTAAAATAAATCATGTTAAAAACTTTTTTATTTCGAGTGTCTCATAAAAAATTTCAGCTTGGTCCCCCCTTGTGAAAAAAGTGTCGCAATTTTTCAGGCGCAACTTCCAAACGCGAAGAGTTACGAAATTGCGGTTTAATTTTTTGAAATCAGCGTGGTCGAATTAGTAAAAAAAATCATGTTAAAAAATTTTTTTATTTCGAGTGTCGCATAAAAAATTTTAGCTTGGTCCCCCCTTGTGAAAAAAGTGTCGTAATTTTTCAGGCGCAACTTCCAAACGCGAAGAGTTACGAAATTGCGGTTTGATTTTTTGAAATCAGCGTGGTCGAATTAGAAAAAAAAATCATGTTAAAAAACTTTTTTATGTCGAGTGTCGCATAAAAAATTTCAGGTTGGTCCCCCCTTATGAAAAAAGTGTCGCAATTTTTCAGGCGCAACTTCCAAACGAGAAGAGTTACAAAAGTGCGGTTTGATTTTTTGAAATCAGCGTGGTCAAATTAGTAAAAAAAACTTTTTTATTTCGAGTTTCATATAAAAAATTTCAGCTTGGTCCCCCCTTATGAAAAAAGTGTCGCAACTTTTCAGGCGCAACTTCCAAACGAGAAGAGTTACGAAATTGCGGTTTGATTTTTTGAAATCTTTTTTATTTCGAGTGTCCCATAAAAAATTTCAGCTTGGTCTCCCCTTAAGAAAAAAGTTTCGCAATTTTTCAGGCGCAACTTTTAAACGAGAAGAGTTACGAAATTGCGGTTTGATTTTTTGAAATCAGCGTGGTCGAATTAGTAACAAAAAATCATGTTAAAAAACTTTTTTATTTCGAGTGTCGCATAAAAAATGTCAGCTTGGTCCCCCCTTAAGAAAAAAGTTTCGCAATTTTTCAGGCGCAACTTTTAAACGCGCAGAGTTACGAAATTGTGGTTTGATTTTTTAAAATCAGCGTGGTCGAATTAGTAAAATAAATCATGTTAAAAACTTTTTTATTTCGAGTGTCCCATAAAAAATTTCAGCTTGGTCCCCCCTTATGAAAAAAATGTCGCAATTTTTCAGGCGCAACTTCCAAACGCGAAGAGTTACGAAAGTGCGGTTTAATTATTTAAGATTAGCGTGGTCGAATTAGTAAAAAAAATCATGTTAAAAACTTTTTTATTTCGAGTATCCCATAAAAAATTTTAGCTTGGTCCCCCCTTATGAAAAAAGTGTCGCAATTTTTCAGGCGCAACTTCCAAACGAGAAGAGTTACGAAAGTGCGGTTTGATTTTTTGAAATCAGCGTGGTCGAATTAGTAAAAAAATAATGTTAAAAAACTTTTTATTTCGAGTGTCTCATAAAAAATTTCAGCTTGGTCCCCCCTTGTGAAAAAAGTGTCGTAATTTTTCAGGCGCAACTTCCAAACGAGAAGAGTTACGAAAGTGCGGTTTGATTTTTTGGAATCAGCGTGGTCGAATTAGTAAAATAAATCATGTTAAAAACTTTTTTATTTCGAGTGTCTCATAAAAAATTTCAGCTTGGTCCCCCCTTATAAAAAAAGTGTCGCATTTTTTCAGGCGCAACTTCCAAACGAGAAGAGTTACGAAAGTGCGGTTTGATTTTTTAAAATCAGCGTGGTCGAATTAGTAAAATAAATCATGTTAAAAACTTTTTTATTTCGAGTGTCTCATAAAAAATTTCAGCCTGGTCCCCCCTTGTGAAAAAAGTGTCGGAATTTTTCAGGCGCAACTTCCAAACGCGAAGAGTTACGAAAGTGCGGTTTGATTTTTTGAAATCAGCGTGGTCGAATTAGTAAAAAAAATCATGTTAAAAAACTTTTTTATTTCGAGTGTCTCATAAAAAATTTCAGCTTGGTCCCCCCTTGTGAAAAAAGTGTCGTAATTTTTCAGGCGCAACTTCCAAACGAGAAGAGTTACGAAAGTGCGGTTTGATTTTTTGAAATCAGCGTGGTCAAATTAGTAAAAAAAATAATGTTCAAAAACTTTTTTATTTCGAGTGTCGCATAAAAAATTTCAGCTTGGTCCCCCCTTATGAAAAAAGTGTCGCAATTTTTCAGGCGCAACTTCCAAACGCGAAGAGTTACGAAAGTGCGGTTTGATTTTTTAAAATCAGCGTGGTCGAATTAGTAAAATAAATCATGTTAAAAACTTTTTTATTTCGAGTGTCTCATAAAAAATTTCAGCTTGGTCCCCCCTTGTGAAAAAAGTGTCGCAATTTTTCAGGCGCAACTTCCAAACGCGAAGAGTTACGAAATTGCGGTTTAATTTTTTGAAATCAGCGTGGTCGAATTAGTAAAAAAAATCATGTTAAAAAATTTTTTTATTTCGAGTGTCGCATAAAAAATTTTAGCTTGGTCCCCCCTTGTGAAAAAAGTGTCGTAATTTTTCAGGCGCAACTTCCAAACGCGAAGAGTTACGAAATTGCGGTTTGATTTTTTGAAATCAGCGTGGTCGAATTAGAAAAAAAAATCATGTTAAAAAACTTTTTTATGTCGAGTGTCGCATAAAAAATTTCAGGTTGGTCCCCCCTTATGAAAAAAGTGTCGCAATTTTTCAGGCGCAACTTCCAAACGAGAAGAGTTACAAAAGTGCGGTTTGATTTTTTGAAATCAGCGTGGTCAAATTAGTAAAAAAAACTTTTTTATTTCGAGTTTCATATAAAAAATTTCAGCTTGGTCCCCCCTTATGAAAAAAGTGTCGCAACTTTTCAGGCGCAACTTCCAAACGAGAAGAGTTACGAAATTGCGGTTTGATTTTTTGAAATCTTTTTTATTTCGAGTGTCCCATAAAAAATTTCAGCTTGGTCTCCCCTTAAGAAAAAAGTTTCGCAATTTTTCAGGCGCAACTTCCAAACGAGAAGAGTTACAAAAGTGCGGTTTGATTTTTTGAAATCAGCGTGGTCAAATTAGTAAAAAAAACTTTTTTATTTCGAGTTTCATATAAAAAATTTCAGCTTGGTCCCCCCTTATGAAAAAAGTGTCGCAACTTTTCAGGCGCAACTTCCAAACGAGAAGAGTTACGAAATTGCGGTTTGATTTTTTGAAATCTTTTTTATTTCGAGTGTCCCATAAAAAATTTCAGCTTGGTCTCCCCTTAAGAAAAAAGTTTCGCAATTTTTCAGGCGCAACTTTTAAACGAGAAGAGTTACGAAATTGCGGTTTGATTTTTTGAAATCAGCGTGGTCGAATTAGTAACAAAAAATCATGTTAAAAAACTTTTTTATTTCGAGTGTCGCATAAAAAATGTCAGCTTGGTCCCCCCTTAAGAAAAAAGTTTCGCAATTTTTCAGGCGCAACTTTTAAACGCGCAGAGTTACGAAATTGTGGTTTGATTTTTTAAAATCAGCGTGGTCGAATTAGTAAAATAAATCATGTTAAAAACTTTTTTATTTCGAGTGTCCCATAAAAAATTTCAGCTTGGTCCCCCCTTATGAAAAAAATGTCGCAATTTTTCAGGCGCAACTTCCAAACGCGAAGAGTTACGAAAGTGCGGTTTAATTATTTAAGATTAGCGTGGTCGAATTAGTAAAAAAAATCATGTTAAAAACTTTTTTATTTCGAGTATCCCATAAAAAATTTTAGCTTGGTCCCCCCTTATGAAAAAAGTGTCGCAATTTTTCAGGCGCAACTTCCAAACGAGAAGAGTTACGAAAGTGCGGTTTGATTTTTTGAAATCAGCGTGGTCGAATTAGTAAAAAAAAAATGTTAAAAAACCTTTTTATTTCGAGTGTCGCATAAAAAATTTCAGCTTGGTCCCCCCTTATGAAAAAAGTGTCGCAATTTTTCAGGCGCAACTTCCAAACGCGAAGAGTTACGAAAGTGCGGTTTGATTTTTTGAAATCAGCGTGGTCGAATTAGTAAAAAAAATCATGTTAAAAAACTTTTTTATTTCGAGTGTCTCATAAAAAATTTCAGCTTGGTCCCCCCTTGTGAAAAAAGTGTCGTAATTTTTCAGGCGCAACTTCCAAACGAGAAGAGTTACGAAAGTGCGGTTTGATTTTTTGAAATCAGCGTGGTCGAATTAGTAAAAAAATAATGTTAAAAAACTTTTTATTTCGAGTGTCTCATAAAAAATTTCAGCTTGGTCCCCCCTTGTGAAAAAAGTGTCGTAATTTTTCAGGCGCAACTTCCAAACGAGAAGAGTTACGAAAGTGCGGTTTGATTTTTTGGAATCAGCGTGGTCGAATTAGTAAAATAAATCATGTTAAAAACTTTTTTATTTCGAGTGTCTCATAAAAAATTTCAGCTTGGTCCCCCCTTATAAAAAAAGTGTCGCATTTTTTCAGGCGCAACTTCCAAACGAGAAGAGTTACGAAAGTGCGGTTTGATTTTTTAAAATCAGCGTGGTCGAATTAGTAAAATAAATCATGTTAAAAACTTTTTTATTTCGAGTGTCTCATAAAAAATTTCAGCCTGGTCCCCCCTTGTGAAAAAAGTGTCGGAATTTTTCAGGCGCAACTTCCAAACGCGAAGAGTTACGAAAGTGCGGTTTGATTTTTTGAAATCAGCGTGGTCGAATTAGTAAAAAAAATCATGTTAAAAAACTTTTTTATTTCGAGTGTCTCATAAAAAATTTCAGCTTGGTCCCCCCTTGTGAAAAAAGTGTCGTAATTTTTCAGGCGCAACTTCCAAACGAGAAGAGTTACGAAAGTGCGGTTTGATTTTTTGAAATCAGCGTGGTCAAATTAGTAAAAAAAATAATGTTCAAAAACTTTTTTATTTCGAGTGTCGCATAAAAAATTTCAGCTTGGTCCCCCCTTATGAAAAAAGTGTCGCAATTTTTCAGGCGCAACTTCCAAACGCGAAGAGTTACGAAAGTGCGGTTTGATTTTTTAAAATCAGCGTGGTCGAATTAGTAAAATAAATCATGTTAAAAACTTTTTTATTTCGAGTGTCTCATAAAAAATTTCAGCTTGGTCCCCCCTTGTGAAAAAAGTGTCGCAATTTTTCAGGCGCAACTTCCAAACGCGAAGAGTTACGAAATTGCGGTTTAATTTTTTGAAATCAGCGTGGTCGAATTAGTAAAAAAAATCATGTTAAAAAATTTTTTTATTTCGAGTGTCGCATAAAAAATTTTAGCTTGGTCCCCCCTTGTGAAAAAAGTGTCGTAATTTTTCAGGCGCAACTTCCAAACGCGAAGAGTTACGAAATTGCGGTTTGATTTTTTGAAATCAGCGTGGTCGAATTAGAAAAAAAAATCATGTTAAAAAACTTTTTTATGTCGAGTGTCGCATAAAAAATTTCAGGTTGGTCCCCCCTTATGAAAAAAGTGTCGCAATTTTTCAGGCGCAACTTCCAAACGAGAAGAGTTACAAAAGTGCGGTTTGATTTTTTGAAATCAGCGTGGTCAAATTAGTAAAAAAAACTTTTTTATTTCGAGTTTCATATAAAAAATTTCAGCTTGGTCCCCCCTTATGAAAAAAGTGTCGCAACTTTTCAGGCGCAACTTCCAAACGAGAAGAGTTACGAAATTGCGGTTTGATTTTTTGAAATCTTTTTTATTTCGAGTGTCCCATAAAAAATTTCAGCTTGGTCTCCCCTTAAGAAAAAAGTTTCGCAATTTTTCAGGCGCAACTTTTAAACGAGAAGAGTTACGAAATTGCGGTTTGATTTTTTGAAATCAGCGTGGTCGAATTAGTAACAAAAAATCATGTTAAAAAACTTTTTTATTTCGAGTGTCGCATAAAAAATGTCAGCTTGGTCCCCCCTTAAGAAAAAAGTTTCGCAATTTTTCAGGCGCAACTTTTAAACGCGCAGAGTTACGAAATTGTGGTTTGATTTTTTAAAATCAGCGTGGTCGAATTAGTAAAATAAATCATGTTAAAAACTTTTTTATTTCGAGTGTCCCATAAAAAATTTCAGCTTGGTCCCCCCTTATGAAAAAAATGTCGCAATTTTTCAGGCGCAACTTCCAAACGCGAAGAGTTACGAAAGTGCGGTTTAATTATTTAAGATTAGCGTGGTCGAATTAGTAAAAAAAATCATGTTAAAAACTTTTTTATTTCGAGTATCCCATAAAAAATTTTAGCTTGGTCCCCCCTTATGAAAAAAGTGTCGCAATTTTTCAGGCGCAACTTCCAAACGAGAAGAGTTACGAAAGTGCGGTTTGATTTTTTGAAATCAGCGTGGTCGAATTAGTAAAAAAAAAATGTTAAAAAACCTTTTTATTTCGAGTGTCGCATAAAAAATTTCAGCTTGGTCCCCCCTTATGAAAAAAGTTTCGCAATTTTTCAGGCGCAACTTCCAAACGCGAAGAGTTACGAAAGTGCGGTTTGATTTTTTAAAATCAGCGTGGTCGAATTAGTAAAAAAAATCATGTTAAAAACTTTTTTATTTCGAGTATCCCATAAAAAATTTCAGCTTGCAACTTCCAAACGAGAAGAGTTACGAAAGTGCGGTTTGATTTTTTGAAATCAGCGTGGTCAAATTAGTAAAAAAAACTTTTTTATTTCGAGTTTCATTTAAAAAATTTCAGCTTGGTCCCCCCTTATGAAAAAAGTGTCGCAATTTTTCAGGGGCAACTTCCAAACGAGAAGAGTTACGAAATTGCGGTTTGATTTTTTGAAATCAGCGTGGTCGAATTAGTAAAATAAATCATGTTAAAAACTTTTTTATTTCGAGTGTCTCATAAAAAATTTCAGCTTGGTCCCCCCTTGTGAAAAAAGTGTCGCAATTTTTCAGGCGCAACTTCCAAACGCGAAGAGTTACGAAAGTGCGGTTTGATTTTTTAAAATCAGCGTGGTCGAATTAGTAAAAAAAATCATGTTAAAAACTTTTTTATTTCGAGTATCCCATAAAAAATTTCAGCTTGCAACTTCCAAACGAGAAGAGTTACGAAAGTGCGGTTTGATTTTTTGAAATCAGCGTGGTCAAATTAGTAAAAAAAACTTTTTTATTTCGAGTTTCATATAAAAAATTTCAGCTTGGTCCCCCCTTATGAAAAAAATGTCGCAATTTTTCAGGCGCAACTTCCAAACGCGAAGAGTTACGAAAGTGCGGTTTGATTTTTTGAAATCAGCGTGGTCGAATTAGTAAAAAAATCATGTTAAAAATCTTTTTTATTTCGAGTGTCCCATAAAAAGTTTCAGCTTGGTCCCCCCTTAAGAAAAAAGTTTCGCAATTTTTTAGGCGCAACTTTTAAACAAGAAGAGTTACGAAATTGCGGTTTGATTTTTTGAAATCAGCGTGGTCGAATTAGTAAAAAAAATCATGTGTCGCATGAAAAATTTTAGCTTGGTCCCCCCTTATGAAAAAAGTGTCGCAATTTTTCAGGCGCAACTTCCAAACGAGAAGAGTTACGAAAGTGCGGTTTGATTTTTTGAAATCAGCGTGGTCGAATTAGTAAAAAAAAAATGTTAAAAAACCTTTTTATTTCGAGTGTCGCATAAAAAATTTCAGCTTGGTCCCCCCTTATGAAAAAAGTGTCGCAATTTTTCAGGCGCAACTTCCAAACGCGAAGAGTTACGAAAGTGCGGTTTGATTTTTTGAAATCAGCGTGGTCGAATTAGTAAAAAAAATCATGTTAAAAAACTTTTTTATTTCGAGTGTCTCATAAAAAATTTCAGCTTGGTCCCCCCTTGTGAAAAAAGTGTCGTAATTTTTCAGGCGCAACTTCCAAACGAGAAGAGTTACGAAAGTGCGGTTTGATTTTTTGAAATCAGCGTGGTCGAATTAGTAAAAAAATAATGTTAAAAAACTTTTTATTTCGAGTGTCTCATAAAAAATTTCAGCTTGGTCCCCCCTTGTGAAAAAAGTGTCGTAATTTTTCAGGCGCAACTTCCAAACGAGAAGAGTTACGAAAGTGCGGTTTGATTTTTTGGAATCAGCGTGGTCGAATTAGTAAAATAAATCATGTTAAAAACTTTTTTATTTCGAGTGTCTCATAAAAAATTTCAGCTTGGTCCCCCCTTATAAAAAAAGTGTCGCATTTTTTCAGGCGCAACTTCCAAACGAGAAGAGTTACGAAAGTGCGGTTTGATTTTTTAAAATCAGCGTGGTCGAATTAGTAAAATAAATCATGTTAAAAACTTTTTTATTTCGAGTGTCTCATAAAAAATTTCAGCCTGGTCCCCCCTTGTGAAAAAAGTGTCGGAATTTTTCAGGCGCAACTTCCAAACGCGAAGAGTTACGAAAGTGCGGTTTGATTTTTTGAAATCAGCGTGGTCGAATTAGTAAAAAAAATCATGTTAAAAAACTTTTTTATTTCGAGTGTCTCATAAAAAATTTCAGCTTGGTCCCCCCTTGTGAAAAAAGTGTCGTAATTTTTCAGGCGCAACTTCCAAACGAGAAGAGTTACGAAAGTGCGGTTTGATTTTTTGAAATCAGCGTGGTCAAATTAGTAAAAAAAATAATGTTCAAAAACTTTTTTATTTCGAGTGTCGCATAAAAAATTTCAGCTTGGTCCCCCCTTATGAAAAAAGTGTCGCAATTTTTCAGGCGCAACTTCCAAACGCGAAGAGTTACGAAAGTGCGGTTTGATTTTTTAAAATCAGCGTGGTCGAATTAGTAAAATAAATCATGTTAAAAACTTTTTTATTTCGAGTGTCTCATAAAAAATTTCAGCTTGGTCCCCCCTTGTGAAAAAAGTGTCGCAATTTTTCAGGCGCAACTTCCAAACGCGAAGAGTTACGAAATTGCGGTTTAATTTTTTGAAATCAGCGTGGTCGAATTAGTAAAAAAAATCATGTTAAAAAATTTTTTTATTTCGAGTGTCGCATAAAAAATTTTAGCTTGGTCCCCCCTTGTGAAAAAAGTGTCGTAATTTTTCAGGCGCAACTTCCAAACGCGAAGAGTTACGAAATTGCGGTTTGATTTTTTGAAATCAGCGTGGTCGAATTAGAAAAAAAAATCATGTTAAAAAACTTTTTTATGTCGAGTGTCGCATAAAAAATTTCAGGTTGGTCCCCCCTTATGAAAAAAGTGTCGCAATTTTTCAGGCGCAACTTCCAAACGAGAAGAGTTACAAAAGTGCGGTTTGATTTTTTGAAATCAGCGTGGTCAAATTAGTAAAAAAAACTTTTTTATTTCGAGTTTCATATAAAAAATTTCAGCTTGGTCCCCCCTTATGAAAAAAGTGTCGCAACTTTTCAGGCGCAACTTCCAAACGAGAAGAGTTACGAAATTGCGGTTTGATTTTTTGAAATCTTTTTTATTTCGAGTGTCCCATAAAAAATTTCAGCTTGGTCTCCCCTTAAGAAAAAAGTTTCGCAATTTTTCAGGCGCAACTTTTAAACGAGAAGAGTTACGAAATTGCGGTTTGATTTTTTGAAATCAGCGTGGTCGAATTAGTAACAAAAAATCATGTTAAAAAACTTTTTTATTTCGAGTGTCGCATAAAAAATGTCAGCTTGGTCCCCCCTTAAGAAAAAAGTTTCGCAATTTTTCAGGCGCAACTTTTAAACGCGCAGAGTTACGAAATTGTGGTTTGATTTTTTAAAATCAGCGTGGTCGAATTAGTAAAATAAATCATGTTAAAAACTTTTTTATTTCGAGTGTCCCATAAAAAATTTCAGCTTGGTCCCCCCTTATGAAAAAAATGTCGCAATTTTTCAGGCGCAACTTCCAAACGCGAAGAGTTACGAAAGTGCGGTTTAATTATTTAAGATTAGCGTGGTCGAATTAGTAAAAAAAATCATGTTAAAAACTTTTTTATTTCGAGTATCCCATAAAAAATTTTAGCTTGGTCCCCCCTTATGAAAAAAGTGTCGCAATTTTTCAGGCGCAACTTCCAAACGAGAAGAGTTACGAAAGTGCGGTTTGATTTTTTGAAATCAGCGTGGTCGAATTAGTAAAAAAAAAATGTTAAAAAACCTTTTTATTTCGAGTGTCGCATAAAAAATTTCAGCTTGGTCCCCCCTTATGAAAAAAGTTTCGCAATTTTTCAGGCGCAACTTCCAAACGCGAAGAGTTACGAAAGTGCGGTTTGATTTTTTAAAATCAGCGTGGTCGAATTAGTAAAAAAAATCATGTTAAAAACTTTTTTATTTCGAGTATCCCATAAAAAATTTCAGCTTGCAACTTCCAAACGAGAAGAGTTACGAAAGTGCGGTTTGATTTTTTGAAATCAGCGTGGTCAAATTAGTAAAAAAAACTTTTTTATTTCGAGTTTCATTTAAAAAATTTCAGCTTGGTCCCCCCTTATGAAAAAAGTGTCGCAATTTTTCAGGGGCAACTTCCAAACGAGAAGAGTTACGAAATTGCGGTTTGATTTTTTGAAATCAGCGTGGTCGAATTAGTAAAATAAATCATGTTAAAAACTTTTTTATTTCGAGTGTCTCATAAAAAATTTCAGCTTGGTCCCCCCTTGTGAAAAAAGTGTCGCAATTTTTCAGGCGCAACTTCCAAACGCGAAGAGTTACGAAAGTGCGGTTTGATTTTTTAAAATCAGCGTGGTCGAATTAGTAAAAAAAATCATGTTAAAAACTTTTTTATTTCGAGTATCCCATAAAAAATTTTAGCTTGCAACTTCCAAACGAGAAGAGTTACGAAAGTGCGGTTTGATTTTTTGAAATCAGCGTGGTCAAATTAGTAAAAAAAACTTTTTTATTTCGAGTTTCATATAAAAAATTTCAGCTTGGTCCCCCCTTATGAAAAAAATGTCGCAATTTTTCAGGCGCAACTTCCAAACGCGAAGAGTTACGAAAGTGCGGTTTGATTTTTTGAAATCAGCGTGGTCGAATTAGTAAAAAAATCATGTTAAAAATCTTTTTTATTTCGAGTGTCCCATAAAAAGTTTCAGCTTGGTCCCCCCTTAAGAAAAAAGTTTCGCAATTTTTTAGGCGCAACTTTTAAACAAGAAGAGTTACGAAATTGCGGTTTGATTTTTTGAAATCAGCGTGGTCGAATTAGTAAAAAAAATCATGTGTCGCATGAAAAATTTTAGCTTGGTCCCCCCTTATGAAAAAAGTGTCGCAATTTTTCAGGCGCAACTTCCAAACGAGAAGAGTTACGAAAGTGCGGTTTGATTTTTTGAAATCAGCGTGGTCGAATTAGTAAAAAAAAAATGTTAAAAAACCTTTTTATTTCGAGTGTCGCATAAAAAATTTCAGCTTGGTCCCCCCTTATGAAAAAAGTGTCGCAATTTTTCAGGCGCAACTTCCAAACGCGAAGAGTTACGAAAGTGCGGTTTGATTTTTTGAAATCAGCGTGGTCGAATTAGTAAAAAAAATCATGTTAAAAAACTTTTTTATTTCGAGTGTCTCATAAAAAATTTCAGCTTGGTCCCCCCTTGTGAAAAAAGTGTCGTAATTTTTCAGGCGCAACTTCCAAACGAGAAGAGTTACGAAAGTGCGGTTTGATTTTTTGAAATCAGCGTGGTCGAATTAGTAAAAAAATAATGTTAAAAAACTTTTTATTTCGAGTGTCTCATAAAAAATTTCAGCTTGGTCCCCCCTTGTGAAAAAAGTGTCGTAATTTTTCAGGCGCAACTTCCAAACGAGAAGAGTTACGAAAGTGCGGTTTGATTTTTTGGAATCAGCGTGGTCGAATTAGTAAAATAAATCATGTTAAAAACTTTTTTATTTCGAGTGTCTCATAAAAAATTTCAGCTTGGTCCCCCCTTATAAAAAAAGTGTCGCATTTTTTCAGGCGCAACTTCCAAACGAGAAGAGTTACGAAAGTGCGGTTTGATTTTTTAAAATCAGCGTGGTCGAATTAGTAAAATAAATCATGTTAAAAACTTTTTTATTTCGAGTGTCTCATAAAAAATTTCAGCCTGGTCCCCCCTTGTGAAAAAAGTGTCGGAATTTTTCAGGCGCAACTTCCAAACGCGAAGAGTTACGAAAGTGCGGTTTGATTTTTTGAAATCAGCGTGGTCGAATTAGTAAAAAAAATCATGTTAAAAAACTTTTTTATTTCGAGTGTCTCATAAAAAATTTCAGCTTGGTCCCCCCTTGTGAAAAAAGTGTCGTAATTTTTCAGGCGCAACTTCCAAACGAGAAGAGTTACGAAAGTGCGGTTTGATTTTTTGAAATCAGCGTGGTCAAATTAGTAAAAAAAATAATGTTCAAAAACTTTTTTATTTCGAGTGTCGCATAAAAAATTTCAGCTTGGTCCCCCCTTATGAAAAAAGTGTCGCAATTTTTCAGGCGCAACTTCCAAACGCGAAGAGTTACGAAAGTGCGGTTTGATTTTTTAAAATCAGCGTGGTCGAATTAGTAAAATAAATCATGTTAAAAACTTTTTTATTTCGAGTGTCTCATAAAAAATTTCAGCTTGGTCCCCCCTTGTGAAAAAAGTGTCGCAATTTTTCAGGCGCAACTTCCAAACGCGAAGAGTTACGAAATTGCGGTTTAATTTTTTGAAATCAGCGTGGTCGAATTAGTAAAAAAAATCATGTTAAAAAATTTTTTTATTTCGAGTGTCGCATAAAAAATTTTAGCTTGGTCCCCCCTTGTGAAAAAAGTGTCGTAATTTTTCAGGCGCAACTTCCAAACGCGAAGAGTTACGAAATTGCGGTTTGATTTTTTGAAATCAGCGTGGTCGAATTAGAAAAAAAAATCATGTTAAAAAACTTTTTTATGTCGAGTGTCGCATAAAAAATTTCAGGTTGGTCCCCCCTTATGAAAAAAGTGTCGCAATTTTTCAGGCGCAACTTCCAAACGAGAAGAGTTACAAAAGTGCGGTTTGATTTTTTGAAATCAGCGTGGTCAAATTAGTAAAAAAAACTTTTTTATTTCGAGTTTCATATAAAAAATTTCAGCTTGGTCCCCCCTTATGAAAAAAGTGTCGCAACTTTTCAGGCGCAACTTCCAAACGAGAAGAGTTACGAAATTGCGGTTTGATTTTTTGAAATCTTTTTTATTTCGAGTGTCCCATAAAAAATTTCAGCTTGGTCTCCCCTTAAGAAAAAAGTTTCGCAATTTTTCAGGCGCAACTTTTAAACGAGAAGAGTTACGAAATTGCGGTTTGATTTTTTGAAATCAGCGTGGTCGAATTAGTAACAAAAAATCATGTTAAAAAACTTTTTTATTTCGAGTGTCGCATAAAAAATGTCAGCTTGGTCCCCCCTTAAGAAAAAAGTTTCGCAATTTTTCAGGCGCAACTTTTAAACGCGCAGAGTTACGAAATTGTGGTTTGATTTTTTAAAATCAGCGTGGTCGAATTAGTAAAATAAATCATGTTAAAAACTTTTTTATTTCGAGTGTCCCATAAAAAATTTCAGCTTGGTCCCCCCTTATGAAAAAAATGTCGCAATTTTTCAGGCGCAACTTCCAAACGCGAAGAGTTACGAAAGTGCGGTTTAATTATTTAAGATTAGCGTGGTCGAATTAGTAAAAAAAATC
Organism: Brassicogethes aeneus; assembly: GCA_921294245.1. NCBI lineage: Eukaryota > Metazoa > Arthropoda > Insecta > Coleoptera > Nitidulidae > Brassicogethes > Brassicogethes aeneus. The sequence continues at coordinate 1,159,675 of OV121136.1, forward strand.
ATGTTAAAAACTTTTTTATTTCGAGTATCCCATAAAAAATTTTAGCTTGGTCCCCCCTTATGAAAAAAGTGTCGCAATTTTTCAGGCGCAACTTCCAAACGAGAAGAGTTACGAAAGTGCGGTTTGATTTTTTGAAATCAGCGTGGTCGAATTAGTAAAAAAAAAATGTTAAAAAACCTTTTTATTTCGAGTGTCGCATAAAAAATTTCAGCTTGGTCCCCCCTTATGAAAAAAGTTTCGCAATTTTTCAGGCGCAACTTCCAAACGCGAAGAGTTACGAAAGTGCGGTTTGATTTTTTAAAATCAGCGTGGTCGAATTAGTAAAAAAAATCATGTTAAAAACTTTTTTATTTCGAGTATCCCATAAAAAATTTCAGCTTGCAACTTCCAAACGAGAAGAGTTACGAAAGTGCGGTTTGATTTTTTGAAATCAGCGTGGTCAAATTAGTAAAAAAAACTTTTTTATTTCGAGTTTCATTTAAAAAATTTCAGCTTGGTCCCCCCTTATGAAAAAAGTGTCGCAATTTTTCAGGGGCAACTTCCAAACGAGAAGAGTTACGAAATTGCGGTTTGATTTTTTGAAATCAGCGTGGTCGAATTAGTAAAATAAATCATGTTAAAAACTTTTTTATTTCGAGTGTCTCATAAAAAATTTCAGCTTGGTCCCCCCTTGTGAAAAAAGTGTCGCAATTTTTCAGGCGCAACTTCCAAACGCGAAGAGTTACGAAAGTGCGGTTTGATTTTTTAAAATCAGCGTGGTCGAATTAGTTAAAAAAATCATGTTAAAAACTTTTTTATTTCGAGTATCCCATAAAAAATTTCAGCTTGCAACTTCCAAACGAGAAGAGTTACGAAAGTGCGGTTTGATTTTTTGAAATCAGCGTGGTCAAATTAGTAAAAAAAACTTTTTTATTTCGAGTTTCATATAAAAAATTTCAGCTTGGTCCCCCCTTATGAAAAAAATGTCGCAATTTTTCAGGCGCAACTTCCAAACGCGAAGAGTTACGAAAGTGCGGTTTGATTTTTTGAAATCAGCGTGGTCGAATTAGTAAAAAAATCATGTTAAAAATCTTTTTTATTTCGAGTGTCCCATAAAAAGTTTCAGCTTGGTCCCCCCTTAAGAAAAAAGTTTCGCAATTTTTTAGGCGCAACTTTTAAACAAGAAGAGTTACGAAATTGCGGTTTGATTTTTTGAAATCAGCGTGGTCGAATTAGTAAAAAAAATCATGTGTCGCATGAAAAATTTCAGGTTGGTCCCCCCTTGTGAAAAAAGTGTCGCAATGTTTCAGGGGCACCTTCCAAACGAGAAGAGTTACGAAATTGCGGTTCGATTTTTTGAAATCAGCGTGGTCGAATTAGTAAAATAAATCATGTTAAAAACTTTTTTATTTCGAGTGTCGCATAAAAAATTTCAGGTTGGTCCCCCCTTGTGAAAAAAGTGTCGCAATGTTTCAGGGGCAACTTCCAAACGAGAAGAGTTACGAAATTGCGGTTCGATTTTTTGAAATCAGCGTGGTCGAATTAGTAAAATAAATCATGTTAAAAACTTTTTTATTTCGAGTGTCTCATAAAAAATTTCAGCTTGGTCCCCCCTTATAAAAAAAGTGTCGCATTTTTTCAGGCGCAACTTCCAAACGAGAAGAGTTACGAAAGTGCGGTTTGATTTTTTAAAATCAGCGTGGTCGAATTAGTAAAATAAATCATGTTAAAAACTTTTTTATTTCGAGTGTCTCATAAAAAATTTCAGCCTGGTCCCCCCTTGTGAAAAAAGTGTCGGAATTTTTCAGGCGCAACTTCCAAACGCGAAGAGTTACGAAAGTGCGGTTTGATTTTTTGAAATCAGCGTGGTCGAATTAGTAAAAAAAATCATGTTAAAAAACTTTTTTATTTCGAGTGTCTCATAAAAAATTTCAGCTTGGTCCCATGTTATGAAAAAAGTGTTGCAATTTTTCAGGCGCAAATTCAAAACGCGAAGAGTTACGAAATTGTGGTTTTATTTTTTAAAATCAGCGTGGTCGAATTGTTAAAAACTTTTTTATTTCGAGTATCCCATAAAAAATTTCAGCTTGGTCCCCCCTTATGAAAAAAGTGTCGCAATTTTTCAGGGGCAACTTCCAAACGAGAAGAGTTACGAAATTGCGGTTCGATTTTTTTAAATCAGCGTGGTCGAATTAGTAAAATAAATCATGTTAAAAAACTTTTTTATTTCGAGTGTCGCATAAAAAATTTCAGGTTGGTCCCCCCTTATAAAAAAAGTGTCGCAATGTTTCAGGGGCAACTTCCAAACGAGAAGAGTTACGAAATTGCGGTTCGATTTTTTGAAATCAGCGTGGTCGAATTAGTAAAATAAATCATGTTAAAAACTTTTTTATTTCGAGTGTCTCATAAAAAATTTCAGCTTGGTCCCCCCTTGTGAAAAAAGTGTCGCAATTTTTCAGGCGCAACTTCCAAACGCGAAGAGTTACGAAATTGCGGTTTAATTTTTTGAAATCAGCGTGGTCGAATTAGTAAAAAAAATCATGTTAAAAAAATTTTTTATTTCGAGTGTCGCATAAAAAATTTCAGCTTGGTCCCCCCTTGTGAAAAAAGTGTCGTAATTTTTCAGGCGCAACTTCCAAACGCGAAGAGTTACGAAATTGCGGTTTGATTTTTTGAAATCAGCGTGGTCGAATTAGTAAAATAAATCATGTTAAAAAACTTTTTTATTTCGAGTGTCGCATAAAAAATTTCAGGTTGGTCCCCCCTTATGAAAAAAGTGTCGCAACTTTTCAGGCGCAACTTCCAAACGAGAAGAGTTACGAAATTGCGGTTTGATTTTTTGAAATCAGCGTGGTCGAATTAGTAAAAAAAAAATGTTAAAGATCTTTTTTATTTCGAGTGTCCCATAAAAAGTTTCAGCTTGGTCCCCCCTTAAGAAAAAAGTGTCGCAATTTTTCAGGCGCAACTTCCAAACGCGAAGAGTTACGAAATTGCGGTTTGATTTTTTGAAATCAGCGTGGTCGAATTAGTAAAAAAAAAATGTTAAAGATCTTTTTTATTTCGAGTGTCCCATAAAAAGTTTCAGCTTGGTCCCCCCTTAAGAAAAAAGTGTCGCAATTTTTCAGGCGCAACTTCCAAACGCGAAGAGTTACGAAATTGCGGTTTGATTTTTTGAAATCAGCGTGGTCGAATTAGTAAAAAAAAAATGTTAAAGATCTTTTTTATTTCGAGTGTCCCATAAAAAGTTTCAGCTTGGTCCCCCCTTAAGAAAAAAGTGTCGCAATTTTTCAGGCGCAACTTCCAAACGCGAAGAGTTACGAAATTGCGGTTTGATTTTTTGAAATCAGCGTGGTCGAATTAGTAAAATAAATCATGTTAAAAAACTTTTTTATTTCGAGTGTCGCATAAAAAATTTCAGGTTGGTCCCCCCTTATAAAAAAAGTGTCGCAATGTTTCAGGGGCAACTTCCAAACGAGAAGAGTTACGAAATTGCGGTTCGATTTTTTGAAATCAGCGTGGTCGAATTAGTAAAATAAATCATGTTAAAAACTTTTTTATTTCGAGTGTCTCATAAAATTTCAGCTTGGTCCCCCCTTGTGAAAAAAGTGTCGCAATTTTTCAGGCGCAACTTCCAAACGCGAAGAGTTACGAAAGTGCGGTTTGATTTTTTAAAATCAGCGTGGTCGAATTAGTAAAAAAAATCATGTTAAAAACTTTTTTATTTCGAGTATCCCATAAAAAATTTCAGCTTGCAACTTCCAAACGAGAAGAGTTACGAAAGTGCGGTTTGATTTTTTGAAATCAGCGTGGTCAAATTAGTAAAAAAAACTTTTTTATTTCGAGTTTCATATAAAAAATTTCAGCTTGGTCCCCCCTTATGAAAAAAATGTCGCAATTTTTCAGGCGCAACTTCCAAACGCGAAGAGTTACGAAAGTGCGGTTTGATTTTTTGAAATCAGCGTGGTCGAATTAGTAAAAAAATCATGTTAAAAATCTTTTTTATTTCGAGTGTCCCATAAAAAGTTTCAGCTTGGTCCCCCCTTAAGAAAAAAGTTTCGCAATTTTTTAGGCGCAACTTTTAAACAAGAAGAGTTACGAAATTGCGGTTTGATTTTTTGAAATCAGCGTGGTCGAATTAGTAAAAAAAATCATGTGTCGCATGAAAAATTTCAGGTTGGTCCCCCCTTGTGAAAAAAGTGTCGCAATGTTTCAGGGGCAACTTCCAAACGAGAAGAGTTACGAAATTGCGGTTCGATTTTTTGAAATCAGCGTGGTCGAATTAGTAAAATAAATCATGTTAAAAACTTTTTTATTTCGAGTGTCTCATAAAAAATTTCAGCTTGGTCCCCCCTTATAAAAAAAGTGTCGCATTTTTTCAGGCGCAACTTCCAAACGAGAAGAGTTACGAAAGTGCGGTTTGATTTTTTAAAATCAGCGTGGTCGAATTAGTAAAATAAATCATGTTAAAAACTTTTTTATTTCGAGTGTCTCATAAAAAATTTCAGCCTGGTCCCCCCTTGTGAAAAAAGTGTCGGAATTTTTCAGGCGCAACTTCCAAACGCGAAGAGTTACGAAAGTGCGGTTTGATTTTTTGAAATCAGCGTGGTCGAATTAGTAAAAAAAATCATGTTAAAAAACTTTTTTATTTCGAGTGTCTCATAAAAAATTTCAGCTTGGTCCCATGTTATGAAAAAAGTGTTGCAATTTTTCAGGCGCAAATTCAAAACGCGAAGAGTTACGAAATTGTGGTTTAATTTTTTAAAATCAGCGTGGTCGAATTAGTAAAATAAATCATGTTAAAAACTTTTTTATTTCGAGTATCCCATAAAAAATTTCAGCTTGGTCCCCCCTTATGAAAAAAGTGTCGCAATTTTTCAGGGGCAACTTCCAAACGAGAAGAGTTACGAAATTGCGGTTCGATTTTTTGAAATCAGCGTGGTCGAATTAGTAAAATAAATCATGTTAAAAAACTTTTTTATTTCGAGTGTCGCATAAAAAATTTCAGGTTGGTCCCCCCTTATAAAAAAAGTGTCGCAATGTTTCAGGGGCAACTTCCAAACGAGAAGAGTTACGAAATTGCGGTTCGATTTTTTGAAATCAGCGTGGTCGAATTAGTAAAATAAATCATGTTAAAAACTTTTTTATTTCGAGTGTCTCATAAAAAATTTCAGCTTGGTCCCCCCTTGTGAAAAAAGTGTCGCAATTTTTCAGGCGCAACTTCCAAACGCGAAGAGTTACGAAATTGCGGTTTAATTTTTTGAAATCAGCGTGGTCGAATTAGTAAAAAAAATCATGTTAAAAAAATTTTTTATTTCGAGTGTCGCATAAAAAATTTCAGCTTGGTCCCCCCTTGTGAAAAAAGTGTCGTAATTTTTCAGGCGCAACTTCCAAACGCGAAGAGTTACGAAATTGCGGTTTGATTTTTTGAAATCAGCGTGGTCGAATTAGAAAAAAAAATCATGTTAAAAAACTTTTTTATGTCGAGTGTCGCATAAAAAATTTCAGGTTGGTCCCCCCTTATGAAAAAAGTGTCGCAACTTTTCAGGCGCAACTTCCAAACGAGAAGAGTTACATAATTGCGGTTTGATTTTTTGAAATCAGCGTGGTCGAATTAGTAAAAAAAAAATGTTAAAGATCTTTTTTATTTCGAGTGTCCCATAAAAAGTTTCAGCTTGGTCCCCCCTTAAGAAAAAAGTGTCGCAATTTTTCAGGCGCAACTTCCAAACGCGAAGAGTTACGAAATTGCGGTTTGATTTTTTGAAATCAGCGTGGTCGAATTAGTAAAAAAAAAATGTTAAAGATCTTTTTTATTTCGAGTGTCCCATAAAAAGTTTCAGCTTGGTCCCCCCTTAAGAAAAAAGTGTCGCAATTTTTCAGGCGCAACTTCCAAACGCGAAGAGTTACGAAATTGCGGTTTGATTTTTTGAAATCAGCGTGGTCGAATTAGTAAAAAAAAAATGTTAAAGATCTTTTTTATTTCGAGTGTCCCATAAAAAGTTTCAGCTTGGTCCCCCCTTAAGAAAAAAGTGTCGCAATTTTTCAGGCGCAACTTCCAAACGCGAAGAGTTACGAAATTGCGGTTTGATTTTTTGAAATCAGCGTGGTCAAATTAGTAAAAAAAACTTTTTCATTTAAAAAATTTCAGCTTGGTCCCCCCTTATGAAAAAAGTGTCGCAATTTTTCAGGGGCAACTTCCAAACGAGAAGAGTTACGAAATTGCGGTTTGATTTTTTGAAATCAGCGTGGTCGAATTAGTAAAAAAAAATGTTAAAGATCTTTTTTATTTCGAGTGTCCCATAAAAAGTTTCAGCTTGGTCCCCCCTTAAGAAAAAAGTGTCGCAATTTTTCAGGCGCAACTTCCAAACGCGAAGAGTTACGAAATTGCGGTTTGATTTTTTGAAATCAGCGTGGTCGAATTAGTAAAAAAAAAATGTTAAAGATCTTTTTTATTTCGAGTGTCCCATAAAAAGTTTCAGCTTGGTCCCCCCTTAAGAAAAAAGTGTCGCAATTTTTCAGGCGCAACTTCCAAACGCGAAGAGTTACGAAAGTGCGGTTTGATTTTTTGAAATCAGCGTGGTCAAATTAGTAAAAAAAACTTTTTTATTTCGAGTTTCATTTAAAAAATTTCAGCTTGGTCCCCCCTTATGAAAAAAGTGTCGCAATTTTTCAGGGGCAACTTCCAAACGAGAAGAGTTACGAAATTGCGGTTTGATTTTTTGAAATCAGCGTGGTCGAATTAGTAAAAAAAAAATGTTAAAGATCTTTTTTATTTCGAGTGTCCCATAAAAAGTTTCAGCTTGGTCCCCCCTTAAGAAAAAAGTGTCGCAATTTTTCAGGCGCAACTTCCAAACGCGAAGAGTTACGAAAGTGCGGTTTGATTTTTTAAAATCAGCGTGGTCGAATTAGTAAAAAAAATCATGTTAAAAACTTTTTTATTTCGAGTATCCCATAAAAAATTTCAGCTTGCAACTTCCAAACGAGAAGAGTTACGAAAGTGCGGTTTGATTTTTTGAAATCAGCGTGGTCAAATTAGTAAAAAAAACTTTTTTATTTCGAGTTTCATTTAAAAAATTTCAGCTTGGTCCCCCCTTATGAAAAAAGTGTCGCAATTTTTCAGGGGCAACTTCCAAACGAGAAGAGTTACGAAATTGCGGTTTGATTTTTTGAAATCAGCGTGGTCGAATTAGTAAAAAAAAAATGTTAAAGATCTTTTTTATTTCGAGTGTCCCATAAAAAGTTTCAGCTTGGTCCCCCCTTAAGAAAAAAGTGTCGCAATTTTTCAGGCGCAACTTCCAAACGCGAAGAGTTACGAAATTGCGGTTTGATTTTTTGAAATCAGCGTGGTCGAATTAGTAAAAAAAAAATGTTAAAGATATTTTTTATTTCGAGTGTCCCATAAAAAGTTTCAGCTTGGTCCCCCCTTAAGAAAAAAGTGTCGCAATTTTTCAGGCGCAACTTTCAAACGCGAAGAGTTACGAAAGTGCGGTTTGATTTTTTGAAATAAGCGTGGTCAAATTAGTAAAAAAAACTTTTTTATTTCGAGTTTCATTTAAAAAATTTCAGCTTGGTCCCCCCTTATGAAAAAAGTGTCGCAATTTTTCAGGGGCAACTTCCAAACGAGAAGAGTTACGAAATTGCGGTTTGATTTTTTGAAATCAGCGTGGTCGAATTAGTAAAAAAAAAATGTTAAAAATCTTTTTTATTTCGAGTGTCCCATAAAAAGTTTCAGCTTGGTCCCCCCTTAAGAAAAAAGTTTCGCAATTTTTCAGGCGCAACTTTTAAACAAGAAGAGTTACGAAATTGCGGTTTGATTTTTTGAAATCAGCGTGGTCGAATTAGTAAAAAAAATCATGTGTCGCATGAAAAATTTCAGGTTGGTCCCCCCTTGTGAAAAAAGTGTCGCAATGTTTCAGGGGCACCTTCCAAACGAGAAGAGTTACGAAATTGCGGTTCGATTTTTTGAAATCAGCGTGGTCGAATTAGTAAAATAAATCATGTTAAAAACTTTTTTATTTCGAGTGTCGCATAAAAAATTTCAGGTTGGTCCCCCCTTGTGAAAAAAGTGTCGCAATGTTTCAGGGGCAACTTCCAAACGAGAAGAGTTACGAAATTGCGGTTCGATTTTTTGAAATCAGCGTGGTCGAATTAGTAAAATAAATCATGTTAAAAACTTTTTTATTTCGAGTGTCTCATAAAAAATTTCATCTTGGTCCCCCCTTATAAAAAAAGTGTCGCATTTTTTCAGGCGCAACTTCCAAACGAGAAGAGTTACGAAAGTGCGGTTTGATTTTTTAAAATCAGCGTGGTCGAATTAGTAAAATAAATCATGTTAAAAACTTTTTTATTTCGAGTGTCTCATAAAAAATTTCAGCCTGGTCCCCCCTTGTGAAAAAAGTGTCGGAATTTTTCAGGCGCAACTTCCAATCGCGAAGAGTTACGAAAGTGCGGTTTGATTTTTTGAAATCAGCGTGGTCGAATTAGTAAAAAAAATTATGTTAAAAAACTTTTTTATTTCGAGTGTCTCATAAAAAATTTCAGCTTGGTCCCCCCTTGTGAAAAAAGTGTCGTAATTTTTCAGGCGCAACTTCCAAACGAGAAGAGTTACGAAAGTGCGGTTTGATTTTTTGAAATCAGCGTGGTCAAATTAGTAAAAAAAATAATGTTCAAAAACTTTTTTATTTCGAGTGTCGCATAAAAAATTTCAGCTTGGTCCCCCCTTATGAAAAAAGTGTCGCAATTTTTCAGGCGCAACTTCCAAACGCGAAGAGTTACGAAAGTGCGGTTTGATTTTTTAAAATCAGCGTGGTCGAATTAGTAAAAAAAATCATGTTAAAAAACTTTTTTATTTCGAGTGTCGCATAAAAATTTCAGCTTGGTCCCATGTTATGAAAAAAGTGTTGCAATTTTTCAGGCGCAAATTCAAAACGCGAAGAGTTACGAAATTGTGGTTTAATTTTTTAAAATCAGCGTGGTCGAATTAGTAAAATAAATCATGTTAAAAAACTTTTTTATTTCGAGTGTCGCATAAAAAATTTCAGGTTGGTCCCCCCTTATAAAAAAAGTGTCGCAATGTTTCAGGGGCAACTTCCAAACGAGAAGAGTTACGAAATTGCGGTTCGATTTTTTGAAATCAGCGTGGTCGAATTAGTAAAATAAATCATGTTAAAAACTTTTTTATTTCGAGTGTCTCATAAAAAATTTCAGCTTGGTCCCCCCTTGTGAAAAAAGTGTCGCAATTTTTCAGGCGCAACTTCCAAACGCGAAGAGTTACGAAAGTGCGGTTTGATTTTTTAAAATCAGCGTGGTCGAATTAGTAAAAAAAATCATGTTAAAAACTTTTTTATTTCGAGTATCCCATAAAAAATTTCAGCTTGCAACTTCCAAACGAGAAGAGTTACGAAAGTGCGGTTTGATTTTTTGAAATCAGCGTGGTCAAATTAGTAAAAAAAACTTTTTTATTTCGAGTTTCATATAAAAAATTTCAGCTTGGTCCCCCCTTGTGAAAAAAGTGTCGCAATTTTTCAGGCGCAACTTCCAAACGCGAAGAGTTACGAAATTGCGGTTTGATTTTTTGAAATCAGCGTGGTCGAATTAGAAAAAAAAATCATGTTAAAAAACTTTTTTATTTCGAGTGTCGCATAAAAAATTTCAGGTTGGTCCCCCCTTATAAAAAAAGTGTCGCAATGTTTCAGGGGCAACTTCCAAACGAGAAGAGTTACGAAATTGCGGTTCGATTTTTTGAAATCAGCGTGGTCGAATTAGTAAAATAAATCATGTTAAAAACTTTTTTATTTCGAGTGTCTCATAAAAAATTTCAGCTTGGTCCCCCCTTGTGAAAAAAGTGTCGCAATTTTTCAGGCGCAACTTCCAAACGCGAAGAGTTACGAAATTGCGGTTTAATTTTTTGAAATCAGCGTGGTCGAATTAGTAAAAAAAATCATGTTAAAAAATTTTTTTATTTCGACTGTCGCATAAAAAATTTCAGCTTGGTCCCCCCTTGTGAAAAAAGTGTCGTAATTTTTCAGGCGCAACTTCCAAACGCGAAGAGTTACGAAATTGCGGTTTGATTTTTTGAAATCAGCGTGGTCGAATTAGAAAAAAAATCATGTTAAAAAACTTTTTTATGTCGAGTGTCGCATAAAAAATTTCAGGTTGGTCCCCCCTTATGAAAAAAGTGTCGCAACTTTTCAGGCGCAACTTCCAAACGAGAAGAGTTACGAAATTGCGGTTTGATTTTTTGAAATCAGCGTGGTCGAATTAGTAAAAAAATCATGTTAAAAATCTTTTTTATTTCGAGTGTCCCATAAAAAATTTCAGCTTGGTCCCCCCTTAAGAAAAAAGTTTCGCAATTTTTCAGGCGCAACTTTTAAACGCGCAGAGTTACGAAATTGTGGTTTGATTTTTTAAAATCAGCGTGGTCGAATTAGTAAAATAAATCATGTTAAAAACTTTTTTATTTCTAGTGTCCCATAAAAAATTTCAGCTTGGTCCCCCCTTATGAAAAAAATGTCGCAATTTTTCAGGCGCAACTTCCAAACGCGAAGAGTTACGAAAGTGCGGTTTGATTTTTTAAAATCAGCGTGGTCAAATAAGTAAAAAAATAAAGTTAAAAAACTTTTGTATTTCGAGTGTCGCATAAAAAATTTCAGCTTGGTCCCCCCTTATGAAAAAAGTGTCACAATTTTTCAGGCGCAACTTCCAAACGCGAAGAGTTACGAAAGTGCGGTTTGATTTTTTGAAATCAGCGTGGTCGAATTAGTAAAAAAAATCATGTTAAAAAAATTTTTAATTCGATTGTCGCATAAAAAATTTCAGCTTGGTCCCCCCTTATGAAAAAAGTGTCGCAATTTTTCAGACGCAACTTCCAAACGAGAAGAATTACGAAATTGCGGTTTGATTTTTTAAAATCAGCGTGGTCAAATTAGTAAAAAAATAAAGTTAAAAAACTTTTGTATTTCCAGTGTCGCATAAAAAATTTCAGCTTGGTCCCCCCTTATGAAAAAAGTGTCGCAATTTTTTAGGCGCAACTTCCAAACGAGAAGAGTTACGAAATTGCGGTTTGATTTTTTGAAATCAGCGTGGTCGAATTAGTAAAATAAATCATGTTAAAAACTTTTTTATTTTGAGTGTCTCATAAAAAATCTCAGCTTGGTCCCCCCTTGTGAAAAAAGTGTCGTAATTTTTCAGGCGCAACTTCCAAACGAGAAGAGTTACGAAAGTGCGGTTTGATTTTTTGAAATCAGCGTGGTCGAATTAGTAAAAAAAATCATGTTAAAAAATTTTTAATTCGAGTGTCTCATAAAAAATCTCAGCTTGGTCCCCCCTTATGAAAAAAGTGTCGCAATTTTTCAGGCGCAACTTCCAAACGAGAAGAGTTACGAAATTGCGGTTTGATTTTTTGAAATCAGCGTGGTCGAATTAGTAAAATAAATCATGTTAAAAACTTTTTTATTTCGAGTGTCTCATAAATAATCTCAGCTTGGTCCCCCCTTGTGAAAAAAGTGTCGTAATTTTTCAGGCGCAACTTCCAAACGCGAAGAGTTACGAAAGTGCGGTTTGATTTTTTGAAATCAGCGTGGTCGAATTAGTAAAAAAAATCATGTTAAAAACTTTTTTAATTCGAGTGTCGCATAAAAAATTTCAGCTTGGTCCCCCCTTATGAAAAAAGTGTCGCAATTTTTCAGGCGCAACTTCCAAACGAGAAGAGTTACGAAATTGCGATTTTTTAAAATCAGCGTGGTCAAATTAGTAAAAAAAATAAAGTTAAAAAACTTTTTTATTTCGAGTGTCGCATAAAAAATTTCAGCTTGGTCCCCCCTTATGAGAAAAGTGTCGCAACTTCCAAACGAGAAGAGTTACGAAATTGCGATTTTTTAAAATCAGCGTGGTCAAATTAGTAAAAAAAATAAAGTTAAAAAACTTTTTTATTTCGAGTGTCGCATACAAAATATCAGCTTGGTCCCCCCTTGTGAAAAAAGTGTCGTAATTTTTCAGGCGCAACTTCCAAACGCGAAGAGTTACGAAAGTGCGGTTTGATTTTTTGAAATCAGCGTGGTCGAATTAGTAAAAAAAATCATGTTAAACAAATTTTTAATTCGAGTGTCGCATAAAAAATTTCAGCTTGGTCCCCCCTTATGAAAAAAGTGTCGCAATTTTTCAGACGCAACTTCCAAACGAAAAGAATTACGAAATTGCGGTTTGATTTTTTAAAATCAGCGTGGTCAAATTAGTAAAAAAAATAAAGTTAAAAAACTTTTTTATTTCGAGTGTCGCATACAAAATATCAGCTTGGTCCCCCCTTATGAGAAAAGTGTCGCAACTTCCAAACGAGAAGAGTTACGAAATTGCGGTTTGATTTTTTAAAATCAGCGTGGTCAAATTAGTAAAAAAAATAAAGTTAAAATACTTTTTTATTTCGAGTGTCGCATACAAAATATCAGCTTGGTCCCCCCTTGTGAAAAAAGTTTCGTAATTTTTCAGGCGCAACTTCCAAACGCGAAGAGTTACGAAAGTGCGGTTTGATTTTTTGAAATCAGCGTGGTCGAATTAGTAAAATAAATCATGTTAAAAACTTTTTTATTTCGAGTGTCTCATAAAAAATCTCAGCTTGGTCCCCCCTTGTGAAAAAAGTGTCGTAATTTTTCAGGCGCAACTTCCAAACGAGAAGAGTTACGAAAGTGCGGTTTGATTTTTTGAAATCAGCGTGGTCGAATTAGTAAAAAAATCATGTTAAAAAATTTTTAATTCGAGTGTCTCATAAAAAATCTCAGCTTGGTCCCCCCTTATGAAAAAAGTGTCGCAATTTTTTAGGCGCAACTTCCAAACGAGAAGAGTTACGAAATTGCGGTTTGATTTTTTGAAATCAGCGTGGTCGAATTAGTAAAATAAATCATGTTAAAAACTTTTTTATTTCGAGTGTCTCATAAATAATCTTAGCTTGGTCCCCCCTTGTGAAAAAAGTTTCGTAATTTTTCAGGCGCAACTTCCAAACGCGAAGAGTTACGAAAGTGCGGTTTGATTTTTTGAAATCAGCGTGGTCGAATTAGTAAAAAAAATCATGTTAAAAACTTTTTTAATTCGAGTGTCGCATACAAAATATCAGCTTGGTCCCCCCTTATGAAAAAAGTGTCGCAATTTTTCAGGCGCAACTTCCAAACGAGAAGAGTTACGAAATTGCGGTTTGATTTTTTGAAATCAGCGTGGTCGAATTAGTAAAATAAATCATGTTAAAAACTTTTTTATTTCGAGTGTCTCATAAATAATCTCAGCTTGGTCCCCCCTTGTGAAAAAAGTGTCGTAATTTTTCAGGCGCAACTTCCAAACGCGAAGAGTTACGAAAGTGCGGTTTGATTATTTGAAATCAGCGTGGTCGAATTAGTAAAAAAAATCATGTTAAAAACTTTTTTAATTCGAGTGTCGCATAAAAAATTTCAGCTTGGTCCCCCCTTATGAAAAAAGTGTCGCAATTTTTCAGGCGCAACTTTCAAACGAGAAGAGTTACGAAAGTGCGGTTTGATTTTTTGAAATCAGCGTGGTCGAATTAGTAAAAAAAATCATGTTAAAAAATTTTTAATTCGAGTATCGCATAAAAAATTTCAGCTTGGTCCCCCCTTATAAAAAAAGTGTCGCAATTTTTCAGGCGCAACTTCCAAACGAGAAGAGTTACGAAATTGCGATTTTTTAAAATCAGCGTGGTCAAATTAGTAAAAAAAATAAAGTTAAAAAACTTTTTTATTTCGAGTGTCGCATAAAAAATTTCAGCTTGGTCCCCCCTTATGAGAAAAGTGTCGCAACTTCCAAACGAGAAGAGTTACGAAATTTCGGTTTGATTTTTTAAAATCAGCGTGGTCAAATTAGTAAAAAAAATAAAGTTAAAAAACTTTTTTATTTCGAGTGTCGCATACAAAATATCAGCTTGGTCCCCCCTTGTGAAAAAAGTGTCGTAATTTTTCAGGCGCAACTTCCAAACGCGAAGAGTTACGAAAGTGCGGTTTGATTTTTTGAAATCAGCGTGGTCGAATTAGTAAAATAAATCATGTTAAAAACTTTTTTATTTCGAGTGTCTCATAAAAAATCTCAGCTTGGTCCCCCCTTTTGAAAAAAGTGTCGTAATTTTTCAGGCGCAACTTCTAAACGCGAAGAGTTACGAAAGTGCGGTTTGATTTTTTGAAATCAGCGTGGTCGAATTAGTAAAAAAAATCTTGTTAAAAAATTTTTTAATTCGAGTGTCGCATAAAAAATTTCAGCTTGGTCCCCCCTTATAAAAAAAGTGTCGCAATTTTTCAGGCGCAACTTCCAAACGAGAAGAGTTACGAAATTGCGGTGTGATTTTTTGAAATCAGCGTGGTCGAATTAGTAAAATAAATCATGTTAAAAACTTTTTTATTTCGAGTGTCTCATAAAAAATCTCAGCTTGGTCCCCCCTTTTGAAAAAAGTGTCGTAATTTTTCAGGCGCAACTTCTAAACGCGAAGAGTTACGAAAGTGCGGTTTGATTTTTTGAAATCAGCGTGGTCGAATTAGTAAAAAAAATTTTGTTAAAAAACTTCTTTATTTCGAGTGTCGCATAAAAAATTTCAGCTTGGTCCCCCCTTATGAAAAAAGTGTCGCAATTTTTCAGGCGCAACTTCCAAACGAGAAGAGTTACGAAATTGCGGTTTGATTTTTTTAAATTAGCGTGGTCGAATTAGTAAAAAAAATCATGTTAAAAAACTTTTTTATTTCGAGTGTCGCATAAAAAATTTCAGGTTGGTCCCCCCTTGTGGAAAAAGTGTCGTAATTTTTCAGGCGCAACTTCCAAACGCGAAGAGCTACGAAAGTGCGGTTTGATTTTTTGAAATCAGCGTGGTCGAATTAGTAAAAAAAATCATGTTAAAAAAATTTTTAATTCGAGTGTCGCATAAAAAATTTCAGCTTGGTCCCCCCTTATGAAAAAAGTGTCGCAATTTTTCAGGCGCAACTTCCAAACGAGAAGAGTTACGAAATTGCGGTTTGATTTTTTAAAATCAGCGTGGTCAAATTAGTAAAAAAACTTTTTTATTTCGAGTGTCGCATACAAAATTTCAGCTTGGTACCCCCTTATGAAAAAAGTGTCGCAATTTTTCAGGCGCAACTTCCAAACGAGAAGAGTTACGAAATTGCGGTTTGATTTTTTAAAATCATCGTGGTCAAATTAGTAAAAAAAATAAAGTTAAAAAACTTTTTTATTTCGAGTGTCGCATAAAAAATTTCAGGTTGGTCCCCCTGTTTACGCACGGCTAAAGCCGGTCCTGCTTACCAATTTAACATTATAATGTTTCTGTTTATACGCGTAAAAAACGTTGATTTTAATATTTGCGAGAACGGGCAGAGCAGTCGGTTTTAAAACGTCGGACGAAAACTATTGCTATGTGCGAAACTAGTAAATTAGAATAAGTTATAAATTTAGATTATTAAATTAAATGAACAATTGTGCGTGAACCAGCCCCATATCTTTCCCTATTGTGACTAAAAACCCCACGGAACACTGGCCGGCCAATCAAGATCAGACGACCGGAAGAAATCAGGGTAAGTCACATTTCCATTCCAAAATAATTTAAATCATACAGTCCACATTCACCAATAGTAGTTATTGATAAGTCAAAAAACGTTTACAAAAAACCCACACTGTTATGAAAACAGTCATTTTGTTGTTTTTTAAAAACAATTAATAATACTTAATGATAAATCACGTTTACGATTCTTACTTCTTAAATATAACAAGTTTTTTCAGAATCTCTTTAAATGGTCTTTAAATGAAGTGTCCATTAGTTTTTTTTAATTTTTTTTCAAATTTGTATTAAGTATTAAGTTTCCTTGGAAAATATATGACCAGTAAGGATAAGATTTTGATGCAGAAAGCAAAGAATTTCCATCTAACCATAGAAAAATGCTGCACCATATTTCCACTGGCATAAGGTATACAATATAAACTAAACAAAGTGACAAACTAGGAACAATAATACTTTTAACATTGGACGTTTTATATATAGGCAAGAGCCAGTGAACAAGAACATGTATGTGGCTTAGTGAACCATGAAATCGTTAAACCATGACTAATTGTGGTCCAATGACTTTTAAAATATTTTAATGCAAATAAATTGTATAACCTAAATCATATATTTTATAATAAACAATATTTTATGTCTTATTTTTGTACCATAAAAAATAGTAGTTATTAATAAGTCACGTTTACATTTCTTACAAAAAACCCACACTGTTATGAACACAGTCGGTTTGTTGCTTTTTAATTTGGTTGTCCTTAAAGTCTGATTTTTTACTACAATTAATAAGTTAATAATAAATCACGTTTACGATTTTTACAAGTACCCTGAACTTCTTGAATATAACAAGTTTTTTCAGAATCTCTTTGAATGGTCTTTAGATGAAGTGTCCATTAGTTTGTTTCTGTCTTTTAATTTTTTTTCAAATCATAGAAATATGTTGCACCATATTTCCACTAGCAAATATATTACCTTATAAGGTACCTAAACAATATAAACTAAACAAAGTGACAAACGAGCAGAAGAATAATAATACTTTTAACATTAGACATTTTATTTATAGGCAAGAGCCAGTGAACAAGAATATGTATGTGGCTTAGTGAACCATGAAATCGTTAAACCATGACTAATTATTAGGGATGGGATATTTAGGTACTAAAAACTGAAAAATAGGTAACTAAAAAGGTACTAAGAAAAGCATTTTAGGTTAAAAAAACAGCATTTTAGGTAAAAAAAAACATTAAAAGTTCACGTTTCGTTTATAATTTTGTTTAGCCGCATACCCAAATACAGAACATACCCACAATAAACTATTTCTATGCAATAAACTGTGTTTCACTGATTGACACTCACTACAAAGAAGGTAACTGTAAAGAAAGTTACTGTTACAGTCTGTGACCATAAGAAAAAATTTTATACCGTTGAGTTGCACGCCCTGGATAAAATATTGGGGCAAAATTTAAAAAGAACACAAAAACATCAAATAAGTAAAAATACGTAATAATAGATAACAAATAGGTGAAAATAAACTGACAAATTAAAAAATATGTAACAAAAGTATAAAAAGGTAGTTTAAAGCAAAAACTTCCAAAAAAGGTAAAAAAGGTGAAAACAAGTTAAAAAAATAGGTAACAAAAGTATAAAAAAGGTGGTTTAAAGCAAAAACCTCCAAAAAAGGTAAAAAAGGTGAAAACAAGTTAGGTTCATATAAAAGAAAATCTTTTAAAACACATTTTGGCATTATTGGTTTTCAAATAGTTACATCGGTTGAAAAAAGGTAAAATAACTAAAATCCCATCCCTACTAATTATGGTCCAATGACTTTTAAAATATTTTAATACTAATAGTTTGTGTAAATTAAATCATATATTTTATAATAAACAATATTTTATGTCTGATTTTTGTACCATAAAGAATAGTAGTTATTGATAAGTCACGTTTACAAAAAACCCACACTGTTATGAAAACAGTCAGTTTGTTGTTTTTTAATTTGGTTGTCCCTAAAGTCTGATTTTTTAAATACAATTAATAGTAGTTAATGATAAATCACGTTTACGATTCTTACAAGTACCCTGAATAGAAAGCAAAGAATTTCCGTCTAATCATAGAAATATGCTGCACCATATTTCCACTGGCAAATATATTACCGTATAAGGTAAACAATATAAACTAAATAAAGTGACAAACGAGCAGAAGAATAATAATACTTTTAACATTAGACGTTTTATATATAGGCAAGAGCCAGTGAACACGAACATGTATGTGGCTTAGTAAACCATAAAACCATGACTAATTATGGTCCAATGGCTTTTAAAATATTTTAATGCAAATAATTTGTATAAATTAAATCATAGATTTTATAATAAACAATATTTTATGTCCGATTTTTGTACCATAAAAAATAGTAGTTATTAATAACTCACGTTTACATTTCTTACAAAAAAACCACACTGTTATGAAAACAGTCAGTTTGTTGTTTTTTAATTTGGTTGTCCTTAAAGTCTGATTTTTTTACTACAATTAATAGTAGTTAATAATAAATCACGTTTACGATTCTTACAAGTACCCTGAACTTCTTGAATATAACAAGTTTTTTCAGAATCTCTTTGAATGGTCTTTAGATGAAGTGTCCATTAGTTTGTTTCTGTCTTTTAATTTTTTTACAAATTTGTATTAATTACTAAGTCACCTTGGAAAATATATGACCAGTAAGGATAAGATTTTGATGCAGTAAGCAAAGAATTTCCATCTAACCATAGAAATGTGCTGCACCATATTTCCACTGGCAAATATATTACCTTATAAAGTAAACAATATAAACTGAACAAAGTGACAAACGAGCAGAAGAATAATAATACTTTTAACATTAGACGTTTTATATATAGGCAAGAGCCAGTGAACAAGAACATGTATGTGGCTTGATTAAACATGAAATCGTTAAACCATGACTAATTATGGTCCAATGACTTTTAAAAAAATTTAATGCAAATAATTTGTATAAATTAAATCATAGGTTTTATAATAAACAATATTTTATGTCTGATTTTTGTACCATAAAGATTAGTACCCAAGCAACACGGCTCTGTAGTATATACGTTTATTAAACGTATTGTTCGTATAAAAACCGTATAACATTTCAAAGGTATAAATAATATACGTTTTTCATATTACTTTTTTATATGAAACGTATAATATACGGATATTATAGGACTTTAACTTCAGTTAACTGATGAATTTATCGTAACATATACGTATATTATAGCAAAAAATATATTACTTTTTTTAACGTATATTAGAAACATATATTATATGTATATAATAATCCATTTTTGACACGAAGTCAAATAAAAGCCTAATTTTTTAATGGTTCTGACTCGAAAAGTATGATAGGCCCTTACAAAACTTGTTTTGTGAATATCCGATAAATTTGAGCTGTAATTAAGAAATTATTAAAAAAAACTAAATTTTAAAAACGTATATAACACGTGTTTAAATTTTGTACTTAAATGGTATAAAGTATACCTATTTTCCACACTACACAATTTGGTATATAAACGGTATACAGTATACGTGTACAAAACCTATATTGAACACTGCAAAATTTTGTCACATGATTAAATTTACCCAATGATGTCGCGTCTTAACCCAAACAGCTACAGGTTCCGCCCGTGGCGTCATTTTGTAAGAAAAGCCTGTTGTGAAGTGAAAACGCCGGGCTCCAGGCATTGCTAAGTAATTATAATTACCTAGGTAAGTGTGCCTAAATACTTTAAAAAAGATTTGCTGTATTCAATTGTTGTTTTTATACATGGTTTTATTCGATTACAGAAGAAAAAAGAAGGCAAGTATCTTACTACACGTGGATAACAATTTTAAGGGTTAGTTCTTTTTATCTTTTGGAAAAGGAGTTGAGGGTAAGTTTTTAATTTATCTTTTAGAAGCTTTTGTTTAACTTTACATGAATGCATTCATGTAGGTACTTTTATCTTTATATGTTAAAATTTGGCAAGTCAAATAAATTAAAAGATTTTTTAGTGTCAAGTAAAGGTTTCGTATACGTATATATACTGTATACTGTATACCGTTTACATACTGCCTGTTAAAAAGGGTGACCTGATGCAGGAAATTTTAGTTTTCTATACTAGAGATTCAAAATTTCCGAAAAATTTGGGTGCCGGAAAATATAATAACTGTTTTTTTGTTTTTTTTTATCTTTTTAATTTATATATTTTTAAAATAAAAAAATATTAAGTTTTAGAATATTAAAAATAATTATAATATTTAAATTTTAAAACAATAAAAATATGATAAAAGTAGTAAATAAACAATGATAATTAATTATTATTTTTTTACCGTATAAGTTTTATTGTTCTAAAATTTAGAATCTTTTTATGTTTTAAATATTTACCCCATTTCAAAATTAAATTACAAACCAATATTAGTTTACAATGTAAACTAATATTTGTTCGTAATATGTCATATCGAAATTGAAAATTTTATTAAGTCTAGACATAATTTTGTTAATCTCTTTGTTAAGGTAAATTTAGAAAAATATTTTATTAAACGTCTTTGTAATAAACTTTTAAATAATTAATTGTCTTATTAATTTTAAATTTTTAACAAAAAAAAGTATATATACTATATAATATGTATAAAGTATACTTTCTTTTGTATACAAAAGAAAGTAGTCTTTATACATATTATAATATGTAATTAAAAAAATTGTCGCAATAAAAATATTTTTATATTTTTTAATTTTTCCGTTTTTCAATTTTTTATTTTTAATATTCTGGAGATATTTCTAAAATTTTCTTTTGTTTTTTTGGTTAATTCATATAGGTACCTATATTTCTAGGTGGTAGGTATTTCTTAATTAATTTATCATAATTAACATTAATTATTCATAATTATGTCCATTTAGTATAACAAGCATAGCTGGAGTTATTAATGGCAAGTACTACCTACTAATTATTTATATTCTTTTTCCATTTTTTAGAAGCTGTAAAATTTTCATATTCAGGAAGAGAACCTCTTGATTTGAACGATTCTGTAATATCCCAAGCGATAAAAGACTGGCTGAAATTAAGCAAACACCGGCATCTGCATAACAGAGAAAAAATGTAAAACCCGTAGATACGTTATTTTTATTATAAGTTATAACTTTGTTTCCTTGTCACATTTGTGCAACAAATTTGTTTATTTAAAGAATATATTTTGTTTTTTTGTATACGAGTTATTATTTCAGTACCGTGCAGTAAGAACAAACTTTTTAATTATTTTAGGTCACTTAAGGACTAATACATTTTATAGTTTATACAGGGTGTTTCCTGACAAAAAGAAGAAGGTAAATTCTCACTTAATTTTAAGACGAAAATGTATTTTTCGAATAAAATTAGGTGAGAATTTACCTTCTTTTTTTTGTCTAAAAGGTTACGAAAAAGAAAAATAACCCTTTCATTATACGTATAAATGAATAAGGAAAAATAACATTTAATACACGTATTTGGTATACGTATAAATTTATATAATACATAACATTTAATAAACGTATTTGGAATACGTGTAAAACCTGTAAATGTAAACTGCTAATATACGTTTACCATTTCATAAAAAAAATCATATATGTAAATACGTTAATGAAATGAATATAGAAATCTGTATATATACGTTGAAGTCGCGGACATTTTGCAGTTTATAATACGTTTCACATATACGACGAAGTGACGGATGGTAGTAGATCGTTTTAAACGTTTAATATACCATTCTGTGTTGCTTGGGTAGTTATTGATAAGTGACGTTTACAAAAAACCCACACTGTTATGAAAACAGTCAGTTTGTTGTTTTTTAATTTGGTTGTCCTTAAAGTCTGATTTTTTAACTACAATTTATAGTAGTTAATGATAAATCATGTTTACTATTCTTACAAGTACCCTGAACTTCTTGAATATAACAGGTTTTTTCAGAATCTCTTTGAATGGTCTTTAGATAAAGTGTCCATTAGTTTGTTTCTGTATTTTAATTTTTTTTTCAAATTTGTATTAAGAACTAAGTCACCTTGAAAAATATATGACCAGTAAGGATAAGATTTTGATGCATAAAGCAAAGAATTTCCATCTAAGCATAGAAATATGCTGCACCATATTTCCACTGGCATAAGGTAAACAATATAAACTAAACAAAGTGACAAACTAGTAGAAGAACAATAATAATTTTAACATTAGACGTTTTATATATAGGCAAAAGCCAGTGAACAAGAACATGAATGTGGCCTAGTGAACCATGAAATCGTTAAACCATGACTAATTATGGTCCAATGACTTTTAAAAAAATTTAATGCAAATAATTTGTATAAATTAAATCATAGATTTTATAATAAACAATATTTTATGTCTGATTTTTGTACCATAAAGAATAGTAGTTATTGATAAGTCACGTTTACAAAAAACCCACACTGTTATGAAAACAGTCAGTTTGTTGTTTTTTAATTTGGTTGTCCTTAAAGTCTGATTTTTTAAATACAATTAATAGTAGTTAATGATAAATCACGTTTACGATTCTTACAAGTACCCTGAATAGAAAGCAAAGAATATCCATCTAACCATAGAAATATGCTGCACCATATTTCCACTGGCAAATATATTACCTTATAAGGTAAACAATATAAACTAAACAAAGTGACAAACGAGCAGAAGAATAATAATACTTTTAACATTAGACGTTTTATATATAGGCAAGAGCCAGTGAACAAGAACATGTATGTGGCTTAGTAAACCAAGAAATCGTTAAACCATAACTAATTATGGTCCAATGGCTTTTAAAATATTTTAATGCAAATAATTTGTATAAATTAAATCATAGATTTTATAATAAACAATATTTTATGTCTGATTTTTGTACCATAAAGAATAGTAGTTATTGATAAGTCACGTTTACAAAAAACGTTTACAAAAAAACCACACTGTTATGAAAACAGTTATTTTGTTGTTTTTTAAAAATAATTAATAATACTTAATGATAAATCACGTTTACGATTCTTACTTCTTAAATATAACAAGTTTTTTCAGAATCTCTTTGAATGGTCTTTAGATGAAGTGTCCATTAGTTTGTTACTGTCTTTTAATTTTTTTTCAAATTTTTATTAAGTACTATGTTTCCTTGGAAAATATATGACCCATAAGGATAAGATTTTGATGCAGAAAGCAAAGAATTTCCATCTAACCATAGAAATATGCTGCACCATATTTCCACTGGCATAAGGTATACAATATAAACTAAACAAAGTGACAAACTAGCAGAAGAACAATAATACTTTTAACATTGGACGTTTTATATATAGGCAAGAGCCAGTGAACAAGAACATGTATGTGGCTTAGTGAACCATGAAATCGTTAAACCATGACTAATTGTGGTCCAATGACTTTTAAAATATTTTAATGCAAATAAATTGTTATACCATAAAGAATAGTAGTTATACCATAAAGAATAGTAGTTATTAATAAGTCACATTTACATTTCTTACAAAAAACCCACACTGTTATGAAAACAGTCAGTTTGTTGCTTTTTAATTTGGTTGTCCTTAAAGTCTGATTTTTTTACTACAATTAATAAGTTAATAATAAATCACGTTTACGATTCTTACAAGTACCCTGAACTTCTTGAATATAACAAGTTTTTTCAGAATCTCTTTGAATGGTCTTTAGATGAAGTGTCCATTAGTTTGTTTCTGTCTTTTATTTTTTTTCAAATCATAGAAATATGCTGCACCATATTTCCACTGGCAAATATATTACCTTATAAGGTAAACAATATAAACTAAACAAAGTGACAAACTAGCAGAAGAATAATAATACTTTTAACATTAGACGTTTTATATATTGGCAAGAGCCAGTGAACAAGAACATGTATGTGGCTTAGTGAACCATGTAATCGTTAAACCATGACTAATTATGGCCCAATGTCTTTTAAAATATTTTAATGCAAATAATTTGTATAAATAAAATCATAGATATTATAATAAACAATATTTTATGTCTGATTTTTGTACCATAAAGAATAGTAGTTATTGATAAGTGACGTTTACAAAAAACGTTTACAAAAAACCCACACTGTTATGAAAACAGTCAGTTTGTTGTTTTTTAAATACAATTAATAGTACTTAATGATAAATCACGTTTAAGATTCTTACAAGTACCCTGAACTTCTTAAATATAACAAGTTTTTTCAGAATCTCTTTGAATGGTCTTTAAATGAAGTGTCCATTAGTTTGTTACTGTCTTTTAATTTTTTTTCAAATTTGTATTAAGTACTAAGTTACCTTGGAAAATATATGACCAGTAAGGATAAGATTTTGATGCAGAAAGCAAAGAATTTCCATCTAACCATAGAAATATGCTGCACCATATTTCCACTGGCATAAGGTATACAATATAAACTAAACAAAGTGACAAACTAGCAGAAGAACAATAATACTTTTAACATTAAACGTTTTATATATAGGCAAGAGCCAGTGAACAAGAACATGTATGTGGCTTAGTGAACCATGAAATCGTTAAACCATGACTAATTATGGTCCAATGACTTTTAAAATATTTTACTGCAAATAATTTGTATAAATTAAATCATTTATTTTATAATAAACAATATTTTATGTCTGATTTTTGTACCATAAAGAATAATAGTTATTGATAAGTCACGTTTACAAAAAAGGTTTACAAAAAACCCACACTGTTATGAAAACAGTCAGTTTGTTGTTTTTTAATTTGGTTGCCTTAAAGTCTGATTTTTTTACTACAATTAATAGTAGTTAATAATAAATCACGTTTACGATTTTTACAAGTACCCTGAACTTCTTGAATATAACAAGTTTTTTCAGAATCTCTTTGAATGGTCTTTAGATGAAGTGTCCATTAGTTTGTTACTGTATTTTAATTTTTTTTTCAAATTTGTATTAAGTACTAAGTCACCTTGGAAAATGTATGACCAGTAAGGATAAGATTTTGATGCAGAAAGCAAATAATTTCCATCTAACCATAGAAATATGTTGCACAATATTTCCACTGGCATAAGGTAAACAATTTAAACTAAACAAAGTGACAAACTAGCAGAAGAACAATAATACTTTTAACATTAGACGTTTTATATATAGGCAAAAGCCAGTGAACAAGAACATATGTTTGTGGCTTAGTGAACCATGGAATCGTTAAACCATGACTAATTATGGTCCAATGACATTTAAAATATTTTAATGCAAATAATTTGTATAAATTAAATCATATATTTTATAATAAACAATATTTTTTGTCTGATTTTTGTACCATAAAAAATAGTAGTTATTGATAAGTCACGTTTACAAAAAACGTTTACAAAAAACCCACACTGTTATGAAAATAGTCAGTTTGTTGAGTTTTAATTTGGTTGTACTTAAAGTCTGATTTTTTTTACTACAATTAATAGTAGTTAATGATGTTTCTGTCTTTTAATATTTTTTCAAATCATAGAAATATGTTGCACCATATTTCCACTAGCAAATATATTACCTTATATATAAGGTAAACAATATAAACTAAACAAATTGACAAACGAGCAGAAGAATAATAATACTTTTAACATTAGACGTTTTATTTATAGGCAAGAGCCAGTGAACAAGAACATGTATGTGGCTTAGTGAACCATGGAATCGTAAAACCATGATTAATTATGGTCCAATGACTTTTAAAATATTTTAATACAAATAATTTGTATAAATTAAATCATATATTTTATAATAAACAATATTTTATGTCTGATTTTTGTACCATAAAGAATAGTAGTTATTGATAAGTCACGTTTACAAAAAACGTTTACAAAAAACCCACACTGTTATGAAAACAGTCAGTTTGTTGTTTTTTAAATACAATTAATAGTACTTAATGATAAATCACGTTTACGATTCTTACAAGTACCCTGAACTTCTTAAATATAACAAGTTTTTTCAGAATCTCTTTGAATGGTCTTTAGATGAAGTGTCCATTAGTTTGTTACTTTTGTCTTTTAATTTTTTTTCAAATTTGTATTAAGTACTAAGTTACCTTGGAAAATATATGACCAGTAAGGATAAGATTTTGATGCAGAAAGCAAAGAATTTCCATCTAACCATAGAAATATGCTGCACCATATTTCCACTGGCATAAGGTATACAATATAAACTAAACAAAGTGACAAACTAGCAGAAGAACAATAATACTTTTAACATTAGACGTTTTATATGTAGGCAAGAGCCAGTGAACAAGAACATGTATGTGGTTTAGGGAACCATGAAATCGTTAAACCATGACTAATTATGGTCCAATGACTTTTAAAATATTTTAATGCAAATAATTTGTATAAATTAAATCATATATTTTATAATAAACAATATTTTATGACTGATTTTTGTACCATAAAGAATAGTAGTTATTAATAAGTCACGTTTACATTTCTTACAAAAAACCCACACTGTTATGAAAACAGTCAGTTTGTTGTTTTTTAATTTGGTTGTCCTTTAAGTCTGATTTTTTTACTACAATTAATAGTAGTTAATAATAAATCACGTTTACGATTCTTACAAGTACCCTGAACTTTTTGAATATAACAAGTTTTTTCAGAATCTCTTTGAATGGTCTTTAGATGAAGTGTCCATTAGTTTGTTTTTGTCTTTTAATTTTTTTTCAAATCATCGAAATATGCTGCATCATATTTCCACTGGCAAATATATTACCTCATAAGGTAAACAATATAAACTAAACAAAGTGACACACGAGCAGAAGAATATTAATACTTTTAACATTAGACGTTTTATATATAGGCAAGACCCAGTGAACAAGAACATGTATGTGGCTTAGTGAACCATGAAATCGTTAAACCATGACTAATTGTGATCCAATGACTTTTAAAATATTTTAATGTAAATAATTTGTATAAAGTTTGTTACTGTCTTTTAATTTTTTTTCAAATTTGTATTAAGTACTAAGTTACCTTGAAAAATATATGACCAGTAAGGATAAGATTTTGATGCATAAAGCAAAGAATTTCCATCTAACCATAGAAATAT
Source organism: Brassicogethes aeneus (assembly GCA_921294245.1). Classification (NCBI taxonomy): domain Eukaryota; kingdom Metazoa; phylum Arthropoda; class Insecta; order Coleoptera; family Nitidulidae; genus Brassicogethes; species Brassicogethes aeneus. The sequence goes on from OV121136.1 coordinate 1,186,242, forward strand.
GCTGCACCATATTTCCACTGGCATAAGGTATACAATATAAACTAAACAAAGTGACAAACTAGCAGAAGAACAATAATACTTTTAACATTAGACGTTTTATATATAGGCAATAGCCAGTGAACAAGAACATGTAAGTTATGTGAGCCACCACTAATTTGTTTAGTTAGCATTTTTAGTTTCTCAAAAACTGCAATTACATATGTAAAGATTATTCTCTGTTTGCATCTCATATTGTACGTAACTCTGCCATTTAGTTGTAAAATAAAATTTTGTCTTTTATAATAAAAAGTAAAAACTTAACTTGCGCAGTCTTGGTAGGATTAGTCGAAGTACAACATCGTGTTTTACTTGTGTTTCAACACTCTATCGACTAATAAACACTTATCGAACATCTAAGACATTTTTCGCAACTTGTGACGAGTACGGTCAACAGTGAACCCAAGGATTTTACCGATCCTGGATAAAGTCTTGCGTGATTCGCCTGATTCATCGAGAACCAGTGGGAGCTGTGAAATCTACAGAGGATCAAAGGGCACTCGTTTCACATCAACAAGGAGCCGCAAGACCTGCAGTAGTCAAGGACAAAAATCGCCTTCAGAATGCTACAGGATCTTATACTGTAAGTCGTATTTATATGTTTTTTGATTTTTTCAAGAGATCTTGTTTTTAAACTGCCTTGAATTACTATTATTTAAATACAAAATTTAAATACTTATTTAAATTTTATAAGTAGGTACTTTACCTTTAAATCTTTATTTCAAAATTGACGAGTTAACCGAGTTATTAACCAATTTAGGAATCAATACAGATTCTAAATATAGCACTATGACAAACATTCCATCTTTCGAAACTAACCATTTAAAAGCTATTCCCGAATTCGTCCGTGACACGTTTACCTTGTCTTGGTATATTAGTTTGTGTGAACTTTTGGTTAAACATTTTTATAACCCAGCTGCAGATCAAGTAAATTGTTACCAAAATAGTTTAATATTGTATTGTCTAATTGGTAAATTAAAAGGACAAGCGAAATTAGTAGTTGATTCGAAACCTATCAACAGCTGGTTAAAGCTCAAAGACGTCTTAACTCGAAATTTCTTTGATTCAAGAAATGAGGAAAACGTCATAATTAATTTAACAAATACGAAACAAAACGAAACCGCACAATGTTTCTATGAACAGTGCTTATCTCAACTTGAACTCAAGTTGAATGCTCGATGTACCTTACACGAGCCAGCCAGAAACAGACCTATCAAGATTAAACAATATCAAAAATTAACATTCAGCATTTTTTCTAAACGGACTGTTGGAACCTTTTTGTACAAATATTTTAAATATGCAATATGCAATATTTATAATAAATCGAAAATCAGTTAACCAAAATTCAGTTTAAAAACATAAAATAGTTCAAAAACCTTTACAACAAAATTCATATCTAAACTTTAAAAAAAAATTCCAAACTTTTAAAATTTTAATAATTTACCCATACAAAACCCTCAGTTTTCATTTATGAGGCGACCATTTCAATACAAAAATATAAAGACCTATTCCGGTCAAACAAAAAATGTTTTTGCCCAAATCCAAATTATCGACCCACATATAAACCTACGCCTATATGTGGAATTTTACAAAATCCAAGCAAACTTTTTCAATAAAAATAGGAATTTTTTCAAACCAAATAGACAAAAATCAAATTTTGTGGCAGAAGAACTTTATAATGCGGAAAATCAGTCAGATGAGTTTTTCGAAAAACCCTCATATGATCTCAAATAAAGTAAACAAGATACTTATGTTATTTCAGGAATCATGCCAGAAGAAAGCGAACAAGTCACGTATCATAACGATGAGTATACAAAATTTTGAACTATAAGTTAATTAAAAAGTTTTTGGTAAATCAAAACAACGTACCGATAAACTAAAAAATAAATATCAAAACAAGTAGTACTTAACGTCAATAGAAAGTAACGAAAATTTATTCTTGCAGCCGATTCCCGGGCCTTCCAACAATAGTGAATCTACCTTTTATTACCCAATCCTTAAATATTCAGAAGACTTTGAAACTTTAGAAGATAACCCAGGACTACTTTCATTTCTAACTGCCTTTTATCAAAAACTACTATTTTATAAAGACCTAAAACTCCTTGTTAACGAGGCAAATTTAATTAATATCCAATACGACAAATTGATTACTACTTTGGGACAAAATTACACACAAATTTTATTAAATGTAGAAATAGTAGACATTAAAAAAACTTGTTAAACATTATCTCTCTAAACGCGGTTTAGGTATATTAGACTATAATCTAATTAAAACAGTAACCAGAAACCTCGATGATAACGACGGTCAACGCTACGTTCAGCTGTTGAATAAATTACAACATAATCAAAAAGATCTCCAGATTTACTTAAACAAACAAAATACAGTATCGCGAAAATTAATAAAATAGCATACTTGAGTAAAAATGTTCAACCAAATAATCACATTATATTTATATTTAATTATATTAATTTAATTATAATTATTATTATAATAACGATAGTTAGGTTAATTCTTTTGGAATTAGATACAGCAATAAACTTTTCAAAATTAAGCAAACTACATTCTTCAATATTGAGTAACTATGACTTACTTTACGAACTCACATTATTAAATACAAAACTTACCAATAAAGCCTGATTATGATAATATATTCGATTACAAAAAAAAAATTATTAAAGTAAGCACTTAAGTTTTTAATTTTAAATTAATTTTTGTTTTGAATACACAAATAATAAACAATGCTAATTTGAGCATTTGTTTTCCATACCCAAAAAAAAAAATAATAATACATTCATGGCAGTTATACAAAAAACAATATTTCTGTTAAAATTTGATAAAACTTATATATTCGATAACCAGTTAAACTGTAAGCAATTAAGAAAAACTTACTTATGCGACTACTCCGATGAAGATAAATTAAACGACCCCAACATCTGTGAAACAAAATTACTGGATAATATTACCGAAATCAAAAGCAACCATCACCGAAGATTGTAACGGCTAAGTAACGAACCTCATTGTAAAACAACCTTGTCTGCTCGAGTCGATCAACTGTCATATAATAGTTGACGATAAAATCATCCGAAGCACAGACATTGAGATGACAACCTACAAAGTCAAATTCGATACAAACATACTATCAATCAAAGAAGATTCAAAATATAAACCTCGATGATCTAATGGACCTCAAGGAATCTCTACAAGAAATCCCTTTGAAGGAACCTAAATTGGAAATTCACCCAATCTGGATATTTTTGCTTTATGGTTTTGGAATGTTATGTTTGTCCCGGTCCATCTGGAGAAACTTGATATTTGTCTACCGAAAAAAACCAACGCCTCAACCAATACCAACTAATTTGGAGACTATCGACCCCCAAATAACTTTCTGATAAGGGAGGAGTTATGTGAGCCACCACTAATTTGTTTAGTTAGCATTTTTAGTTTCTCAAAAACTGCAATTACATATGTAAAGATTATTCTCTGTTTGCATCTCATATTGTACGTAACTCTGCCATTTAGTTGTAAAATAAAATTTTGTCTTTTATAATAAAAAGTAAAAACTTAACTTGTATGTGGCTTAGTGAACCATGAAATCGTTAAACCATGACTAATTATGGTCCAATGACTTTTAAAATATTTTAATGCAAATAATTTGTATAAATTAAATCATATATTTTATAATAACCAATATTTTATGTCTGATTTTTGTACCATAAAGAATAGTAGTTATTAATAAGTCACGTTTACATTTCTTACAAAAAACCCACACTGTTATGAAAACAGTCAGTTTATTGTTTTTTAATTTGGTTGTCCTTAAAGTCTGATTTTTTTACTACAATTAATAGTAGTTAATAATAAATCACGTTTACGATTCTTACAAGTATCCTGAATTTCTTGAATTTCAGAATCTCTTTGAATGGTCTTTAGATGAAGTGTCCATTAGTTTGTTTTGTCTTTTAATTTTTTTTTAAATCATAGAAATATGCTGCATTATATTTCCACTGGCAAATATATTACCTCATAAGGTAAACAATATAAAATAAACAAAGTGACAAACGAGCAGAAGAATATTAATACTTTTAACATTAGACGTTTTATATATAGGCAAGAGCCAGTGAACAAGAACATGTATGTGGCTTAGTGGACCATGAAATCGTTAAACCAAGACTAATTATGGTCCAATGGCTTTTAAAATATTTTAATGCAAATAATTTGTATAAATTAAATCATAGATTTTATAATAAACAATATTTTATGTCTGATTTTTGTACCATAAAGAATAGTAGTTATTGATAAGTCACGTTTACAAAAAACCCACACTGTTATGAAAACAGTCAGTTTGTTGAGTTTTAATTTGGTTGTCCTTAAAGTCTGATTTTTTTACTACAATTAATAGTAGTTAATGATGTTTCTGTCTTTTAATTTTTTTTCAAATCATAGAAATATGTTGCACCATATTTCCACTAGCAAATATATTACATTATAAGGTAAACAATATAAACTAAACAAAGTGACAAACGAGCAGAAGAATAATATTACTTTTAACATTAGACGTTTTATTTATAGCCAGTGAACAAGAATATGTATGTGGCTTAGTGAACCATGAAATTGTTAAACCATAACTAATTGTGGTCCAATGACTTTTAAAATATTTTAATGTAAATAATTTGTATAAATTAAATCATAGATTTTATAATAAACAATATTTTATGTCTGATTTTTGTACCATAAAGAATAGTAGTTATTGATAAGTCACGTTTACAAAAAACGTTTACAAAAAACCCACACTGTTATGAAAACGGTCAGTTTGTTGTTTTTTAAATACAATTAATAGTACTTAATGATAAATCACGTTTAAGATTCTTACAAGTACCCTGAACTTCTTAAATATAACAAGTTTTTTCAGAATCTCTTTGAATGGTCTTTAAATGAAGTGTCTATTAGTTTGTTACTGTCTTTTAATTTTTTTTCAAATTTGTATTAAGTACTAAGTTACCTTGGAAAATATATGACCAGTAAGGATAAGATTTTGATGCAGAAAGCAAAGAATTTCCATCTAACCATAGAAATATGCTGCACCATATTTCCACTGGCATAAGGTATACAATATAAACTAAACAAAGTGACAAACTAGCAGAAGAACAATAATACTTTTAACATTAGACGTTTTTTATATAGGCAAGAGCCAGTGAACAAGAACATGTATGTGGCATAGGGAACCATGAAATCGTTAAACCATGACTAATTATGGTCCAATGACTTTTAAAATATTTTAATGCAAATAATTTGTATAAATTAAATCATATATTTTATAATAAACAATATTTTATGTCTGATTTTTGTACCATAAAGAAAAGTAGTTATTAATAAGTCACGTTTACATTTCTTACAAAAAACCCACACTGTTATGAAAACAGTCAGTTTGTTGTTTTTTAATTTGGTTGTCCTTTAAGTCTGATTTTTTTACTACAATTAATAGTAGTTAATAATAAATCACGTTTACGATTTTTACAAGTACCCTGAACTTCTTGAATATAACAAGTTTTTTCAGAATCTCTTTAAATGGTCTTTAGATGAAGTGTCCATTAGTTTGTTACTGTATTTTAATTTTTTTTTCAAATTTGTATTAAGTACTAAGTCACCTTGGAAAATGTATGACCAGTAAGGATAAGATTTTGATGCAGAAAGCAAATAATTTCCATCTAACCATAGAAATATGTTGCACAATATTTCCACTGGCATAAGGTAAACAATTTAAACTAAACAAAGTGACAAACTAGCAGAAGAACAATAATACTTTTAACATTAGACGTTTTATATATAGGCAAAAGCCAGTGAACAAGAACATATGTTTGTGGCTTAGTGAACCATGGAATCGTTAAACCATGACTAATTATGGTCCAATGACATTTAAAATATTTTAATGCAAATAATTTGTATAAATTAAATCATATATTTTATAATAAACAATATTTTTTGTCTGATTTTTGTACCATAAAAAATAGTAGTTATTGATAAGTCACGTTTACAAAAAACGTTTACAAAAAACCCACACTGTTATGAAAATAGTCAGTTTGTTGAGTTTTAATTTGGTTGTCCTTAAAGTCTGATTTTTTTTACTACAATTAATAGTAGTTAATGATGTTTCTGTCTTTTAATATTTTTTCAAATCATAGAAATATGTTGCACCATATTTCCACTAGCAAATATATTACCTTATATATAAGGTAAACAATATAAACTAAACAAATTGACAAACGAGCAGAAGAATAATAATACTTTTAACATTAGACGTTTTATTTATAGGCAAGAGCCAGTGAACAAGAACATGTATGTGGCTTAGTGAACCATGGAATCGTAAAACCATGATTAATTATGGTCCAATGACTTTTAAAATATTTTAATACAAATAATTTGTATAAATTAAATCATATATTTTATAATAAACAATATTTTATGTCTGATTTTTGTACCATAAAGAATAGTAGTTATTGATAAGTCACGTTTACAAAAAACGTTTACAAAAAACCCACACTGTTATGAAAACAGTCAGTTTGTTGTTTTTTAAATACAATTAATAGTACTTAATGATAAATCACGTTTACGATTCTTACAAGTACCCTGAACTTCTTAAATATAACAAGTTTTTTCAGAATCTCTTTGAATGGTCTTTAGATGAAGTGTCCATTAGTTTGTTACTTTTGTCTTTTAATTTTTTTTCAAATTTGTATTAAGTACTAAGTTACCTTGGAAAATATATGACCAGTAAGGATAAGATTTTGATGCAGAAAGCAAAGAATTTCCATCTAACCATAGAAATATGCTGCACCATATTTCCACTGGCATAAGGTATACAATATAAACTAAACAAAGTGACAAACTAGCAGAAGAACAATAATACTTTTAACATTAGACGTTTTATATATAGGCAAGAGCCAGTGAACAAGAACATGTATGTGGTTTAGGGAACCATGAAATCGTTAAACCATGACTAATTATGGTCCAATGACTTTTAAAATATTTTAATGCAAATAATTTGTATAAATTAAATCATATATTTTATAATAAACAATATTTTATGTCTGATTTTTGTACCATAAAGAATAGTAGTTATTAATAAGTCACGTTTACATTTCTTACAAAAAACCCACACTGTTATGAAAACAGTCAGTTTGTTGTTTTTTAATTTGGTTGTCCTTTAAGTCTGATTTTTTTACTACAATTAATAGTAGTTAATAATAAATCACGTTTACGATTGTTTCGTGTTAATATTATACAGTTTTAGTTTTAATTGATTGAAGTGAGTATTGTTGAGCAATTTAACAATTGTATAGTTTTTGTTTGATAAAAAATTGGGATCGCGAGGGCAGAGGTTGTCAGGCAAAATAATAAGAAAAATAGACAAGAAGAGAAAAAACGTCTGTCGAAAAAAAGAATTTAGATTGGAAGAATTAAAGATAATTAAAGATAAATTGGAATAGTTCAAAAAGGCTTAAATTGTTTCTGGTAAGTCTGACAATCACACGTTATTATTTTCAATAAAAGGAGACAAATAATATATTGCGTGCAAATATTCAAGAGAATCAGCTAACAAAAATATACAGTCCACTTAAACCAACCAACATTTTGGTCCTTTGATCGGATTTGGATTTATTGAATATTTGTTCGAAATTTATTAATTTATGAAAGTTGTGATTTGTCAAAATTGTCATTTTGCTCTCTTATACTCGCTTGTATCGTTGCTAGTAGCTCGCATTATTTGCACTCTCTTCTCTTTAAACTTTCGCCAGACTAACCGCCCTCTCTTTTGAAAGCATAGTTTTTTATCTTTATATAACAAATTAGTTTTTTGAAAATTGACACGTAATTTGCTGCGTAGTTTAATTTTCTGCTCTCTCTATCTTCTCCTAATTGAAAAATTGTTAAAGTCATACTCGAGTTATGGCACCCACAGTTAAACAGCTTAAGATTATACGCTTGTCATATTTTAATGAGTTAAAGGAATTGTTTAAATTAGGGGAAAACTCCTCTAAGGATTCGAATTTGCAAACTCGATTTAAGATTCGTTATCAGTATTTGCAAGGAATATATGCTGAATTTGAAAAAACTCATTTTGATTTGCTCCGTTTAGAGGCTGCTGCTGAAGAGGAGGTTTTAAATGCACATCTTGATCTTCGATCAGAATTTTTAGAAACATACTTTCGGATTAAAGAATTTTACGTCGTAATATTCGGAGATCCTGAAGATCTTGCTAAGAAAATGTGCATAAAAAATGAATCTTCACCCGCTCGAAATATTAAATTATCAAAAATTGAAGTACCAAAGTTTTCAGGCGACTATAAAAAATTTATTACTTATTTTGATACATTTAACTCATTAGTTCATACAAACGAATCTCTTTCAAATATCGAAAAATTTAATCATTTAATTAATTCATTAAGCGGCCCACCTCTTTCACTTGTTCAATGTACTCCTTTAACCTCAGAAAACTATGACATTGCGTATCAGGCATTTGAAAAACGATATCTCAATAAAAGGTTAATTGCTAACGCTTATTTCGAAGACATTTATAATGCCCCCCGCATAACAGAAGGCAACTCTAATTCTCAACACCTTAGAAAGTTAATAGATACATTTACTGAAAATCTATCAGCTTTAAAAAATATGGGATATCCTACCAAAGAATGGGATTTTATAATTGTTTTCTTATTAAATAAATGTTTAGATATTAGCACTGTTACTCGATTTGAACTGGAAGGCTGTATTGATAATAAGACTGATCCGAGTTTTCAATCTTTGGAGAATTTTATAATTAAGCAATGCAATGCTTTAGATGCTGTTGCCAGTAACACTCAAAAACGAACAACAAAAAAGATTGATAATTTTCAGCCTTATAAACCCAAGCAAGCTTCCTCTTTTGTTGTAAATACCCAACAAAATGTTTGCTCGCTTTGTAATCTCTCAAATCACTCAATTTATACTTGTCCTAAGTTTCTCGCTCAATATCCTCAAGAACGTTATGATGTTGTAAAAACACAAAAGTGGTGTCTTAATTGTCTAGGTAACAAACATTATGCTCGTGATTGTACTTCATCCTCTCTTTGTAAACATTGTCGTAAAAGATATCACTCTCTTTTGCATTTCGAATCTCATATTTCGTCTCGAGATTCATCTTTGTTGAATCCTCGCGCTTCCTCTAGTAATATAAATAATAATAAGGCTTTGTCAGGCTCCTCAACCACTGCTCACACTTTGACCAATTTGATTAACACAAATACCACTGTGCTTTTATCCACAGCTGTAGTTAAAGCAAAAGACAACTATGGGAATGTTCATAATATTAGAGTTTTATTAGATAGTGCCTCTCAAGCTAATTTTATTACTCAAAAATGTTGTCGTCGATTAAATCTACGAACATTTCCAATATCGTTTTCGGTACGCAGTGTAGGGGAGACTTTTTCGAATTGTTCAAGGGGACCTACCTGCAAAATATTTGCAGGTGATGATAACTCTATTCAATTTTCATTGGATGTTGTTGTTCTTCCGAAAATCTGTGGGCCAATGCCTACCTCTCAATTGAAACTAAAAGGAATGAATCATATTTCTAATCTCAAATTAGCTGATCCTAAGTTTGATCAACCAGGTGATATCGACATGTTAATAGGTGCAGATACTTTTCCATTGATTTTAGGGTCTGAACGCATTGCTGGAAAAGAAAATGAGCCTACAGCCTTTAACACAGTGTTTGGTTGGGTTCTTATGGGAAAAGTAACTAATCCGTGTACGACAAATGTTAACACATTTTTCTCCTCTTTCGAATCGACAATTAATAAAACTCTTAATAGATTTTGGGAACTTGAAGAAGTTCCAAGGAAGCATACTCTCTCTCCCGATGATGCTCTTTGTGAAAAGATTTTCAAAAGTACTCATTATCGAAATGAAACTGGTCGCTTTGTTGTTTCTCTTTCCTTTAAAGATTTGGAACCTACTTTTTCTAATTCTCGTCCTTCTGCTCAAAAACGTTTTTTGTCGTTAGAACGTCGTCTAACCGCTAACCCTCGACTCTATGAAGAATACTCAAAATTTATGAAAGAATATTTAGATTTAGGTTTTATGTCTTTGGTTAATAGACCCATTAATGCAAATACATATTATATTCCCCATCACTGTATTTTCAGACCTGAAAGTACAACTACCCCAATTCGCGTTGTATTCGATGCATCATCAAAATGTGACGAAGGCTACTCACTAAATGATACTTTGCTTTCTGGTCCAAAACTTCAACAAGATATTTATTCAATTCTTTTAGATTTTCGACTACATTCTGTTGTATTTTGCACAGATATAAAGAAAATGTTTTTGCAGATTTTAATAGATGAAAAATATAGGGATTATCAGCGTATCTTATGGAGATTTTCGCCCTCTGAACCTTTACAAGATTTTTGTTTAAACACAGTTACGTTTGGTATCTCTTCCTCTCCTTATCTTGCTATTCGAACTCTGTTACAACTGGCGGAAGAAAATATTTCTAATTTTCCTAGAGCAGCCAAACTTTTACAAACCTCTACTTACGTCGATGACATTATTGGTGGTTGTGCGTCGTTAGAAGAAGCTCTTTTAACTCGAAATGAATTATTGGAATTGCTTCAATCTGGAGGTTTTGAACTGCGCAAATGGATAAGTAACAATCCGCTATTACTGAACGATTTGCCTGAAACACATTTATACTCGCAATCTCTAGCTTATGATTTAGATAATGATGTATCTATCAAGCTTTTAGGATTGCGTTGGTATCCATCAAAAGATGTGTTTTCTTATAATGTAAATGTTCTAGATCAGCCATGTACAAAGAGAAATATTTTATCAGAACTTGCTCGTATTTTTGACCCACTTGGTTTTTTGACCCCTCTTACTCTATTCGCAAAACATCTAATTCAATACCTTTGGAGTTTGGGTTTAAATTGGGATGAACCACCCCCTCCTGATATTAAAAATAAATGGTGTCGCTACAAATCAGAACTCAAACTGCTCTCAAATCTAAAAATTCCTCGAAGAATTAGTTTTGATAATTCTATTTGTTATGAACTTCATGGTTTTGCTGATGCCTCGGAACGTGGTTATGGTTGCGTTATATATTTTCGTGTGTTATTAAAAGATCAGTCCGTCAAAATTAAATTGGTTTGTGCAAAATCTAAAGTTTCTCCTCTCAAAAGAATATCTATCCCTCGTCTGGAACTTTGTGCGGCAGTTTTATTGTCTGATCTATTTGAATCTGTTAAAACGGCTTATAAAAATATAATGTTTGACCGTGTATATGCATGGACCGATTCTACTGTAGCTTTATCATGGATAAAGTCTTCTCCACATCGTTGGAAGTCGTTCGTTAGTAATCGCGTTAGTCATATTCAAGAAAAATTAGCTCCTCAATATTGGAACCATATTTCTTCAGAAAACAATATCGCCGATTGTGCCTCTCGTGGTTTGTTGCCCGCAGAATTAGTTGAACATTTGGAATGGTGGGCGGGGCCTAAATTTTTACATTGTTCCGGAGAAATAGAACCTCAACGAGTAGATGTTAATACGTCTTTAGATGTAATGGCTGAAGAACATCGATTAACTCTTAATATTTCTTTGAACGAAAATTCAATTGAATTTTTAACACAAAAGTTTTCATCTTTGACTAAGATAAAGCGTGTATTAGCTTTGGTTCAACGGTTTATTTTTAACTGTCGCAATCCTCGCAATCGTCAAGTTGGTACTTTTTCAGAATATGATCTTGATAGTTCGCTTTCAATTTTAATTCAGGAAACACAAAAAAAACACTTTTCCGAAGCAATAACAAATTTAACAAAAATGAAACCTTTGCCCAAATTACTTCGAAAACTTAATCCATTTCTTGACGAACGTGGAATCGTTAGGGTGGGCGGAAGGTTGAAACATTCTCAACTCTTGTACGATGCAAAATTTCCCATTCTTTTGCCAAGTAACTCTAGACTTACTACATTACTTATTTCTTATACTCATGAAAAACACATGCATCCCGGTTTACAAACCTTACAGTTTTTATTAACTCAAAGATTTTGGATTTTATCTGCTAAACGAACCATTAGAAGAATATTGGCAAATTGTTATAAGTGTTGGAAATTGAATCCTAAACCATATCAACCGCCAATGGGAGATTTACCAAAAACCAGGGTATCGCAAATAAAGGCATTTTCATTTGTTGGAGTTGACTATGCTGGTCCTTTCTTAATTACCTTGGGTAAATCGCGAGGCGCAAAAAGTTTTAAGTCATATGTATGTCTATTTGTTTGTTACGCAACTAAGGCTCTTCATATTGAACTAGTTTCAGACCTTACCTCTGATGCATTTTTAGCAGCTCTTCGTCGTTTTATTGCTCGTAGGGGCCGTTGTTCAAAACTCTTTAGTGATTGTGGAACTAATTTTGTAGGTGCAAATAAACAAATTATTGATCTTTTTAAAAACTCAGCAGAAACGGAATCCATTGAATGGTTTTTCAACACCCCCTCTCTGCTCCACATTTTGGAGGATTATGGGAAGCTGGGGTTAAATCGGTAAAAACTCATCTTTATCGTGTAATAGGTGAACAAATTCTCACTTATGAGGAGTTATATACTTTTCTTGTTCAAATTGAAGCAGTGCTGAACTCTAGACCATTATGTCCATTAAGTTCAGACCCCAACGATTTAAGCGTTTTAACTCCGGGACATTTTTTAACTCTCGAACCGTTGACTTGTTTGCCCGATCCTAATATGCAGAATCTTAAAATAAATCGCTTGTCGCGTTGGCAATTGTTACAACGTTTACACCAGGATTTTTGGGCTCGTTGGCATAAAGAGTATCTGCATACTCTACAACAACGTGGAAAGTGGTTGGAACCTGTATCGAATATTGGTACAGGTTCTATGGTGTTGATAAAAAGCGAATTATTACCGCCTTTAAAATGGCATTTGGGGCGCGTGGAAAAATTATATCCTGGTGCTGACGGTGTCACCCGAGTAGTGGACGTTCGTACTTCACAAGGGATTTTAAAGCGCCCGCTCGTAAAATTAAATGCCATGCACTTTAGGTGGGCGGTATGTTTCGTGTTAATATTATACAGTTTTAGTTTTAATTGATTGAAGTGAGTATTGTTGAGCAATTTAACAATTGTATAGTTTTTGTTTGATAAAAAATTGGGATCGCGAGGGCAGAGGTTGTCAGGCAAAATAATAAGAAAAATAGACAAGAAGAGAAAAAACGTCTGTCGAAAAAAAGAATTTAGATTGAAAGAATTAAAGATAATTAAAGATAAATTGGAATAGTTCAAAAAGGCTTAAATTGTTTCTGGTAAGTCTGACAATCACACGTTATTATTTTCAATAAAAGGAGACAAATAATATATTGCGTGCAAATATTCAAGAGAATCAGCTAACAAAAATATACAGTCCACTTAAACCAACCAACAACGATTCTTACAAGTACCCTGAACTTTTTGAATATAACAAGTTTTTTCAGAATCTCTTTGAATGGTCTTTAGATGAAGTGTCCATTAGTTTGTTTTTGTCTTTTAATTTTTTTTCAAATCATCGAAATATGCTGCATCATATTTCCACTGGCAAATATATTACCTCATAAGGTAAACAATATAAACTAAACAAAGTGACAAACGAGCAGAAGAATATTAATACTTTTAACATTAGACGTTTTATATATAGGCAAGACCCAGTGAACAAGAACATGTATGTGGCTTAGTGAACCATGAAATCGTTAAACCATGACTAATTGTGATCCAATGACTTTTAAAATATTTTAATGTAAATAATTTGTATAAAGTTTGTTACTGTCTTTTAATTTTTTTTCAAATTTGTATTAAGTACTAAGTTACCTTGAAAAATATATGACCAGTAAGGATAAGATTTTGATGCATAAAGCAAAGAATTTCCATCTAACCATAGAAATATGCTGCACCATATTTCCACTGGCATAAGGTATACAATATAAACTAAACAAAGTGACAAACTAGCAGAAGAACAATAATACTTTTAACATTAGACGTTTTATATATAGGCAATAGCCAGTGAACAAGAACATGTATGTGGCTTAGTGAACCATGAAATCGTTAAACCATGACTAATTATGGTCCAATGACTTTTAAAATATTTTAATGCAAATAATTTGTATAAATTAAATCATATATTTTATAATAACCAATATTTTATGTCTGATTTTTGTACCATAAAGAATAGTAGTTATTGATAAGTCACGTTTACAAAAAACCCACACTGTTATGAAAACAGTCAGTTTGTTGAGTTTTAATTTGGTTGTCCTTAAAGTCTGATTTTTTTACTACAATTAATAGTAGTTAATGATGTTTCTGTCTTTTAATTTTTTTTCAAATCATAGAAATATGTTGCACCATATTTCCACTAGCAAATATATTACATTATAAGGTAAACAATATAAACTAAACAAAGTGACAAACGAGCAGAAGAATAATATTACTTTTAACATTAGACGTTTTATTTATAGCCAGTGAACAAGAATATGTATGTGGCTTAGTGAACCATGAAATCGTGACTAATTGTGGTCCAATGACTTTTAAAGTATTTTAATGTAAATAATTTGTATAAATTAAATCATAGATTTTATAATAAACAATATTTTATGACTGATTTTTGTACCATAAAGAATATTAGTTATTGATAAGTCACGTTTACAAAAAACGTTTACAAAAAACCCACACTGTTATGAAAACAGTCAGTTTGTTGTTTTTTAAATACAATTAATAGTACTTAATGATAAATCACGTTTACGATTCTTACAAGTACCCTAAACTTCTTAAATATAACAAGTTTTTTCAGAATCTCTTTGAATGGTCTTTAGATGAAGTGTCCATTAGTTTGTTACTGTCTTTTAATTTTTTTTCAAATTTGTATTAAGTACTAAGTTACCTTGAAAAATATATGACCAGTAAGGATAAGATTTTGATGCATAAAGCAAAAAATTTCCATCTAACCATAGAAATATGCTGCACCATATTTCCACTGGCATGCCTTATGCATAAGGTATACAATATAAACTAAACAAAGTGACAAACTAGCAGAAGAACAATAATACTTTTAACATTAGACGTTTTATATATAGGCAATAGCCAGTGAACAAGAACATGTATGTGGCTTAGTGAACCATGAAATCGTTAAACCATGACTAATTATGGTCCAATGAATTTTAAAATATTTTAATGCAAATAATTTGTATAAATTAAATCATATATTTTATAATAAACAATATTTTATGTCTGATTTTTGTACCATAAAGAATAGTAGTTATTAATAAGTCACGTTTACATTTCTTACAAAAAACCCACACTGTTATGAAAACAGTCAGTTTATTGTTTTTTAATTTGGTTGTCCTTAAAGTCTGATTTTTTTACTACAATTAATAGTAGTTAATGATGTTTCTGTCTTTTAATTTTTTTTTAAATCATAGAAATATGTTGCACCATATTTCCACTAGCAAATATATTACATTATAAGGTAAACAATATAAACTAAACAAAGTGACAAACGAGCAGAAGAATAATATTACTTTTAACATTAGACGTTTTTTATATAGGCAAGAGCCAGTGAACAAGAACATGTATGTGGCTTAGTAAACCATGAAATCGTTAAACCATGACTAATTATGGTCCAATGACTTTTAAAATATTTTACTGCAAATAATTTGTATAAATTAAATCATTTATTTTATAATAAACAATATTTTATGTCTGATTTTTGTACCATAAAGAATAGTAGTTATTGATAAGTCACGTTTACAAAAAAGGTTTACAAAAAACCCACACTGTTATGAAAACAGTCAGTTTGTTGTTTTTTAAATACAATTAATAGTACTTAATGATAAATCACGTTTAAGATTCTTACAAGTACCCTGAACTTCTTAAATATAACAAGTTTTTACAGAATCTCTTTGAATGGTCTTTAAATGAAGTGTCCATTAGTTTGTTACTGTCTTTTAATTTTTTTTCAAATTTGTATTAAGTACTAAGTTACCTTGGAAAATATATGACCAGTTAGGATAAGATTTTGATGCAGAAAGCAAAGAATTTCCATCTAACCATAGAAATATGCTGCACCATATTTCCACTGGCATAAGGTATACAATATAAACTAAACAAAGTGACAAACTAGCAGAAGAACAATAATAATTTAACATTAGACGTTTTTTATATAGGCAAGAGCCAGTGAACAAGAACATGTATGTGGCTTAGTAAACCATGAAATCGTTAAACCATGACTAATTATGGTCCAATGACTTTTAAAATATTTTACTGCAAATAATTTGTATAAATTAAATCATTTATTTTATAATAAACAATATTTTATGTCTGATTTTTGTACCATAAAGAATAGTAGTTATTGATAAGTCACGTTTACAAAAAAGGTTTACAAAAAACCCACACTGTTATGAAAACAGTCAGTTTGTTGTTTTTTAAATACAATTAATAGTACTTAATGATAAATCACGTTTACGATTCTTACAAGTACCCTGAACTTCTTAAATATAACAAGTTTTTTTAGAATCTCTTTGAATGGTCTTTAGATGAAGTGTCCATTAGTTTGTTACTGTCTTTTAATTTTTTTTCAAATTTGTATTAAGTACTAAGTTACTTTGGAAAATATATGACCAGTAAGGATAAGATTTTGATGCAAAAAGCAAAGAATTTCTATCTAACCATAGAAATATGCTGCACCATATTTCCACTGGCATAAGGTATACAATATAAACTAAACAAAGTGACAAACTAGCAGAAGAACAATAATACTTTTAATATTGGACGTTTTATATATAGGCAAGAGCCAGTGAACAAGAACATGTATGTGGCTTAGTGAACCATGAAATCGTTAAACCATGACTAATTGTGGTCCAATGACTTTTAAAATATTTTAATGTAAATAATTTGTATAAATTAAATCATAGATTTTATAATAAACAATATTTTATGACTGATTTTTGTACCATAAATAATATTAGTTATTGATAAGTCACGTTTACAAAAAACGTTTACAAAAAACCCACACTGTTATGAAAACAGTCAGTTTGTTGTTTTTTAAATACAATTAATAGTACTTAATGATAAATCACGTTTACGATTCTTACAAGTACCCTAAACTTCTTAAATATAACAAGTTTTTTCAGAATCTCTTTGAATGGTCTTTAGATGAAGTGTCCATTAGTTTGTTACTGTCTTTTAATTTTTTTTCAAATATGTATTAAGTACTAAGTTACCTTGAAAAATATATGACCAGTAAGGATAAGATTTTGATGCAGAAAGCAAAGAATTTCCATCTAACCATAGAAATATGCTGCACCATATTTCCACTGGCATAAGGTATACAATATAAACTAAACAAAGTGACAAACTAGCAGAAGAACAATAATACTTTTAACATTAGACGTTTTATATATAGGCAAGAGCCAGTGAACTATTGTGTTTGTACTGAACGAAACACTGGTAGGTTCTTCAAGTAGTTTATTGAACTATATAACTTTTAAATTACAATATAACAAAGTACATTTTACTGACTCTGACAGACCAGAGCTGACACTCTGACAGTAATGCCACACGGCTTACATAAAGGAACTAATAACTACTATTGATATAACACAATAGACATAACATTTTTCCCTTCTTAACAAAGACCTAATCGTTGAGGAGTGCGACGAATTCGTTCACTACGCCTCAATACCTGAGTAGGCTCTTGTTGAACAGGAGGTACGTCCTCAGTCACTGGTTCATTTAACAACTGATTATTGCTGAGATTTGTTTTTGGACTTTCAACCGTGGAAGTACCTTCAGTCACAAAAGGTTTTGGTTCAACAATATATGGAACAACATACTTATACTTTAAAGTAGTATCAACATATTTTTGCAAACTATTTACATGCTTATACATCATAATATCATCTACATTTACTAAGTACGTCACTGCACTTACATGTTTAACAATTATACCCTCTTTCCATTGTTCCTTAGTATGTGGACCTAATTTTCCTACCAAAACTTTATCTCCTACATTAAACACTGGTGCCCTAACAAAATCTTCCATTTTCTTAAAACACACCTTTTTCCCTTCTTTAGGTTTTAACAAATCAAGCACCGTCTTAGGCATTTTCTTAAAAACTACTTCATTTGGACTAAAACCAGTTGCAGTACTAGGTGTATTTCTAGTTGTAAACAAAAAATTAACAATTTGTTGCTCCGTTGTTAATGTAGAATTTTGCATAAGCAACTTTTTCAAAGCTTTTTTTACTGTCTGAACGTTACGTTCAGCAATACCATTTGATTGTGGGTGATACGGAGGTGACTTTAATACATTTATTCCATTTAAATGACAAAATCTAATGAACCCACTCGAATTAAAAGGTGGACCATTGTCACTTACAATGATACCTGGTAACCCCATATACGCAAAAGTAATTTTCAACTTTTCTATGGTTTGATTTACATCCGTACCTTTATTCATACAGTGTATATCCAACCATTTGGATTTATTATCCACTATTAATAACATAGTTTTGCCGTTCAAATACAAGAAATCTATATGTACGCGATCAAAAACATTTTCTGACTTGGGCCACGAAACCAAGAACTTCTCACTATTATTTTTGAATCTTTGACATATACTACACGAATTTATTAAGGTCTCTAAATCCGACTGCAACCTAGGCCACCATAATATTGAACGTACGATCATTTTAGATCTTACAATACCTATGTGGTCACTATGTATTAATTCTAACACTTTTCTTTGTAATACTTTAGGTATAATAACACGAATACGTATTAACAAACAAGCATTTTCGACCGATAATTCGTTTCGTTTCAGGTAATACGGTTTGTATAAAGATTCAACTTGTTTTGGCCAACCTGTTTTAACAAAATCAATGATTTTCATCAATACATGATCTTTTGACGTAGCTTTTGCTATATCATCATAAGTTAACGGAAGTTCGTCTGATAGATTAAAAGAATTTATACCACTTTCAACCTCAGTCGGTTCTGCTAACGGTAATCTTGAAAGCATATCAGCTTCGAACATTTCACTACCCTTTTTATATTGAATTCCATAATTATACGCGGATAATATTAAACTCCACCGCACAATTCGCGATGCTGACATAACCGAAATATTTTTATCCGGATTAAATATTACTTGTAACGGTTGATGATCCGATAGCAACGTAAATGAACGCCCATATATATATTTATGAAATTTCTTTACCGAAAATATAATAGCCAAAGCCTCTCGCTCCAACTGCGAGTAGTTACGTTCTGCCTTAGAAAGAGTTCCCGATGCAAACATAATGGGTCTATCCACCCCATTTACCCTATGACTCAACACGCCCCCAACACCGTAGGAACTCGCGTCGCACGAAATTACTATAGGTTTTTGCGGATCATAATGAACCAAAATTTGATTCTTATTTAACAACTCTTTACTCTCCCTAAACGCTTTAATACACTCTTCGTCAAATTTAAATTCCACCCCCTTCTCTAATAATTTATACAAAGGTTTAAGTTCTGCTGATAACATTGGTACAAACCTACTATAATAATTAATAAGACCTAGGTAAGCTCTTAACTGAGTTAAATTTTGCGGTTTAGGCGCTTTATTTATGGCATTCAACTTTTCATTTGTAGGGTGAATCCCTTCACTTGTTACCTTATGCCCAAGATACTCAACCTCTTGCTTAAACCATTGGCATTTTTGCCCGTTTACTTTAATGTTATATTTCTCTAATCGCTCTAACACTATATTCACTAAGTTTTTCGCTTCCTCTAAAGATTTACCTGCGATTAGAATGTCATCTAAATAACAATTCACGTTTTCGATTCCTGATAAGACCTGATCCATTACATTCTGGAAAATTGCAGGAGCCGAAGCTATACCATACGTCAATCTGGTATATTGAAACATGCCTAAATGCGTATTTATGGTTAAATATTTTTGAAATTCAGGGTGAACTTTCAACTGCTGATACGCCCCTGCCAAATCTAATACAGAAAAATATTTTCCCCCGGACAAACTAGCAAAAATGTCTTCTGGAGTTGGCAAAGGGTATTGATCAACATTTAAAACTTTATTAACTGTGACCCTAAAATCAGTACATATTCGTACATCCCCGTTTTTCTTTGCTACTACCACAATGGGTGAAGCCCATTCACTATGGTTAACTTGCCTCACAATACCTACGCTACATAACTGTTTTAACTTGTTTTCTACAATAGGCTTTAATGCATATGGCATTGAATATGCCTTTTTAACAACTGGAGCAACATTGTCTTTAATGTTAAACTTTACTTCAAAATGTCTTATAGGATTGCATAAATTTCCATCAAAAACCTTACTGTACCTAGTCTTAATATCTTTTACTAAACTACCTACATCAAAACATACATTATTTATACTAAAATTATGTTTCCATTCGGGATACAATACATCCAACCAATTTCTTCCTAATAATGGAACAAACTCCTTACTAGAATCAATTATGGTAAGATTAAGTATAAATAATTTACCCTTAAACCTAACTTCAACCTTACAAGCTCCTACTGCTTTAATGGTTTGCCCTGATACTACATTAAGTTTAAATGTTACTGGTTCTAATGGTACATTTAACAAATTTTTGAAATATACATAAGACATAATAGTTTTACATGCTCCAGTGTCTACCTCAAACTCAATACTCACATCATTGACATTAAGTTTTACCTTATGAGGTGCACCCATACTTGTACATACATGGTTCATACAAAACAAATCTTCATTGACATACTGACATTGCTGCTCAGCTACAAATGCCACCGTTGACCTTGATCGTCCCTGAATTGCCTCCTTCCCTGGACATAGCTTACGAACATGCCCATACCTTTGACAAGTATAGCATTTCCATCGAACTGCTGGACATTTTCCTTCCAAATGGCTTCTATCACACTTATTACACTTAGGATTTGCCTCTTTAGATTTTACTACAGGTTTCTTCTGGTATTTTTGCTTCTTTACAAAATTAACCGCAACAGCACTATTTACTACAGCACCTCCTTCTGTTAGAGTTTTCACTTGTCTTTGTGCCAACTCTGCAGCTTGTGCTTCCTGACATGCCTTAGTGAAGGTCAAATCTGCTTGAGACAACAGCTTTCTCTGAATATTTTCAGACCTTAACCCACACACAAATTTGTCTCTCAATGCTTCGTCTAAAAAAACTTTAAAATTGCATGTATTTGCTAATTTACGTAGCTCCACAATATAATCAGCTATCGACTGGTCTGGCTTTTGTATACATTTGTTAAATACAAAACGCTCATAAATTTCACTTACAGCAGGTGCATAATGTTTTGTTAACAAACTTGTTATTTCATTATACTTATATTCCACTATTTTCTTTGGAGCACTCAAGTTTTTTAAAGTAGTAAAAACTTGCGACCCTGCTAACGTAATGAACAACGATACTTTCTTGTCATCGTCTATTTTATTTACAGTGAATAAATGTTCTATTCTTTCTAAATATGTTTCAAAATCAGTTATGTTTTCGTTGAAGGTTTCAATATTGCCAATCAAAGCCATATTACTGCCTTTTTACCACAAAAACCATATAATTTTTTTTCTACGAATCTGACTGTTCTAATACACAGCACTGTTTCTAATGACAACCAGCGTCTACAAAAATTTTACACACCGATAAAAATATCATACGTGCCTTTTTTTTTTTGCAGGTATTTTTGTTACCAAGTTTACTGTTCTCAGTATAAACTACACACTGAATCTTGTGTTCACCACAATCCTCGTCGCCAAAATATTGTGTTTGTACTGAACGAAACACTGGTAGGTTCTTCAAGTAGTTTATTGAACTATATAACTTTTAAATTACAATATAACAAAGTACATTTTACTGACTCTGACAGACCAGAGCTGACACTCTGACAGTAATGCCACACGGCTTACATAAAGGAACTAATAACTACTATTGATATAACACAATAGACATAACATGAACAAGAACATGTATGTGGCTTAGTGAACCATGAAATCGTTAAACCATGACTAATTATGGTCCAATGGCTTTTAAAATATTTTAATGCAAATAATTTGTATAAATTAAATCATAGATTTTATAATAAACAATATTTTATGTCTGATTTTTGTACCATAAAGAATAGTTATTATTGATAAGTCACGTTTACAAAAAACGTTTACAAAAAAACCCACACTGTTATGAAAACAGTCAGTTTGTTGTTTTTTAATTTGGTTGTTCTTAAAGTCTGTTTTTTTAAATACAATTAATAGTACTTAATGATAAATCACGTTTACGATTCTTACAAGTACCCTGAACTTCTTGAATATAACAAGTTTTTTCAGAATCTCTTTGAATGGTCTTTAGATGAAGTGTCCATTAGTTTGTTACTGTCTTTTAATTTTTTTTCAAATTTGTATTAGTACTAAGTTACCTTGAAAAATATATGACCAGTAAGAATAAGATTTTGATGCATAAAGCAAAGAATTTCCATCTAACCATAGAAATATGCTGCACCATATTTCCACTGGCATAAGGTATACAATATAAACTAAACAAAGTGACAAACTAGCAGAAGAACAATAATACTTTTAACATTAGACGTTTTATATATAGGCAATAGCCAGTGAACAAGAACATGTATGTGGCTTAGTGAACCATGAAATCGTTAAACCATGACTAATTATGGTCCAATGACTTTTAAAATATTTTAATGCAAATAATTTGTATAAATTAAATCATATATTTTATAATAAACAATATTTTATGTCTGATTTTTGTACCATAAAGAATAGTAGTTATTAATAAGTCACGTTTACATTTCTTACAAAAAACCCACACTGTTATGAAAACAGTCAGTTTATTGTTTTTTAATTTGGTTGTCCTTAAAGTCTGATTTTTTTACTACAATTAATAGTAGTTAATGATGTTTCTGTCTTTTAATGTTTTTTTAAATCATAGAAATATGTTGCACCATATTTCCACTAGCAAATATATTACATTATAAGGTAAACAATATAAACTAAACAAAGTGACAAACGAGCAGAAGAATAATATTACTTTTAACATTAGACGTTTTATTTATAGCCAGTGAACAAGAATATGTATGTGGCTTAGTGAACCATGAAATTGTTAAACCATGACTAATTGTGGTCCAATGACTTTTAAAATATTTTAATGTAAATAATTTGTATAAATTAAATCATAGATTTTATAATAAACAATATTTTATGTCTGATTTTGTGACAAACTAGCAGAAGAACAATAATACTTTTAATATTGGACGTTTTATTTATAGGCAAGAGCCAGTGAACAAGAACATGTATATGGCTTAGTGAACCATGAAATCGTTAAACCATGACTAATTATGGTCCAATGACTTTTAAAATATTTTAATGCAAATAATTTGTATAAATTAAATCATATATTTTATAAAAAACAATATTTTATATCTGATTTTTGTACCATAAAGAATAGTAGTTATTAATAAGTCACGTTTACATTTCTTACAAAAAACCCACACTGTTATGAAAACAGTCAGTTTGTTGTTTTTTAATTTGGTTGTCCTTAAAGTCTGATTTTTTTACTACAATTAATAGGATGTAATAATAAATCACGTTTACGATTCTTACAAGTACCCTGAACTTCTTGAATATAACAAGTTTTTTCAGAATCTCTTTGAATGGCCTTTAGATGAAGTGTCCATTAGTTTGTTTTTGTCTTTTAATTTTTTTTTAAATCATAGAAATACTTATGCTGCATCATATTTCCACTGGCAAATATATTACCTTATAAGGTAAACAATATAAACTAAACAAAGTGACAAACGAGCAGAAGAATATTAATACTTTTAACATTAGACGTTTTATATATAGGCAAGAGCCAGTGAACAAGAATAATAATAATAAAAAATACTTTTTATTATAAAAGACAAAATTTTATTTTACAACTTAATGGCAGAGTAACGTACAATATGAAATGCAAACAGAGAATAACTTTTACAGAATTACAATTTTTATAAGGAATTAAAAATGTTTACTTTAATAATTTTTTTTTTGTAATCGAATATATTATCATAATCAGGCTTTATTGGTAAGTTTAGTTTTGTATTTAATAATGTGAGTTCGTAAAGTAAGTCATAGTTACTCAGTATTGAAGAATGTAGTTTGCTTAATTTTGAAAAGTTTATTGCTGTATCAAATTCCAAAAAAAATAACCTAACTATCGTTATTATAATAATAATTATAATTAAATTAATATAATTAAATATAAATATAATGTGATTATTTGGTTGAACATTTCTACTTAAGTATGCTATTTTATTAATTTTGTATTGAAGTATATGTTTATGATGTATGGTTGACATAATTGCATTAAACTTATTTATTAATTTTCGCGATACTGTATTTTGTTTGTTTAAGTGAATCTGGAGATCTTTTTGATTATGTTGTAATTTATTCAACAGCTGAACGTAGACTATAGTCTAATCTACCTAAACCGCGTTTAGAGAGATAATGTTTAACAAGTTTTTTAATGTCTACTATTTCTACATTTAATAAAATTTGTGTGTAATTTTGTCCCAAAGTAGTAATCAATTTGTAGTATTGGATATTAATTAAATTTGCCTCGTTAACAAGGAGTTTTAGGTCTTTATAAAATAGTAGTTTTTGATAAAAGGCAGTTAGAAATGGAAGTAGTCCTGGGTTATCTGTTAAAGTTTCAAAGTCTTCTGAATATTTTAGGATTGGGTAATACAAGGTAGATTCTTCGTTACTTTCTTTTGACGTTTAGTACTACTTGTTGTTGATATTTATTTTTTAGTTTATCGGTACGTTGTTTTGATTTAACAAAAACTTTTTAATTGACTTATGGTTCAAAATTTTGTATACTTGTCGTTATGTTACGTGACTTGTTCGCTTTCTTCTGGCATGATTCCTGAAATAACATAAGTAGGTATCTTGTTCACTTTATTTGATGTCATATGAGGGTTCTTCGAAAAACTCATCTCACTGATTTTCCGCATTATAAAGTTCTTCTGCCACAAAATTTGATTTTTGTCTATTTGGTTTGAAAAAATTCCTATAATATTGAAAAAGTTTGCTTGGATTTTGTAAAATTCCACATATAGGCGTAGGTTTATATGTGGGTCGATAATTTGGATTTGGGTAAAAACATTTTTTGTTTGACCGGAATAGGTCGTTATATTTTTGTATTGAAATGGTCGCCTCATAAATGAAAACTGAGGGTTTTGTATGGGTAAATTATTAAAATTTGAAAAGTTTGGAAATTTTTTTAAAGTTTAGATATGAATTTTGTTGTAAAGGTTTTTGAACTATTTTATGTTTTTGAACTGAATTTTGGTTAACTGATTTTTGATTTATTATAAATATTGCATATTGCATATTTAAAATATTTGTACAAAAAGGTTCCAACACTCCGTTTAGAAAAAATGCTGAATGTTAATTTTTGATATTGTTTAATCTTGATAGGTCTGTTTCTGGCTGGCTTGTGTTTTTTGAGTTCAAGTTGAGATAAGCACTGTTCATAGAAACATTGTGCGGTTTCCTTTTGTTTCGTATTTGTTAAATAAATTATGACGTTTTCCTCATTTCTTGAATCAAAGAAATTTCGAGTTAAGACGTCTTTTAGCTCTAACCAGCTGTTGATAGGTTGCGAATCAACTACTAATTTCGCTTGTCCTTTTAATTTACCAATTAGGCAATGCAATATTAAACTATTTTGGTAACAATTTACTTGATCTGCAGCTGGGTTATAAAAATGTTTAATCAAAAGTTCACACGAACTAATATACCGAGACAAGGTAAACGTGTCACCGTCAAAGTCGGGAATAGCTTTTAAATGGTTAGTTTCGAAAGATGGAATGTTTGTCATAGTACTAGATTTAGAATCTGTATTGATTCCTAAATTGGTTAATAATTTGGTTAACTCGTCAATTTTGAAATAAAGATTTTAAATTTAAGATTTAAAGGTAAAGTACCTACTTATAAAATTTAAATAAGTATTTAAATTTTGTATTTAAATAATAGTAATTCAAGGCAGTTTAAAAACAAGATCTCTTGAAAAAATCAAAAAACATATAAATACGACTTACAGTATAAGATCCTGTAGCATTCTGAAGGCGATTTTTGTCCTTGACTACTGCAGGTCTTGCGGCTCCTTGTTGATGTGAAACGAGTGCCCTTTGATCCTCTGTAGATTTCACAGCTCCCACTGGTTCTCGATGAATCAGGCGAATCACGCAAGATTTTATCCAGGATCGGTAAAATCCTTGGGTTCACTGTTGACCGTACTCGTCACAAGTTGCGAAAAATGTCTTAGATGTTCAATAAGTGTTTATTAGTCGATAGAGTGTTGAAACACAAGTAAAACACGATGTTGTACTTCGACTAATCCTACCAAGACTGCACCAGTTAAGTTTATTACTTAATAAAAACACTTTTTATTATAAAAGACAAAATTTTATTTTACAACTAAATGGCAGAGTAACGTACAATATGAGATGCAAACAGAGAATAACTTTTACAGAATTACAATTTTTATAAGGAATTAAAAATGCTAACCAAACATATTAAACTTCCAGTGGTGGCGCACATAACTTATATATAAAACGTTTTTACCTTATTTGCCAGTGGAAATATGGTGCCACATATTTCGATTTTTAAATGAAAATTCTTTGATCTTTGCATCAAAATCCCATTTTTATTGGTCTTATATTTCTCAAGGTGACTTGGTACTTAATAAAAAATTTAAAAATGAAAGTAAAACAAGGAAGAAAATTTCTACAAAATTAATACTCGAGCCAAAGCGGCACAAGACTATTCAAAGGGATTCTGGAAAACTTTTACTTTTTAATAATAATACTCAAAAAATACTGTATCAAGCCAACAAGAAATATCCTGTAATATACAAGAAGTAGAGATTTTTTCTAAAAAACGTAAACGGGATTTATCAATAACTACTATTACTTGTAGTAAAAGAATGAGACTCTAAAGGCTATTTATTTCACCATGTTTAAAAATTTAGTTTATATTGTTTACCTTATTTGCCAGCGAAAATACATACTTAATAATTATTACTTATAGTATTATTATATAATAAAAACATTATTTTAAAATGTTGTTAAATTTAACTTTTATAACATTTAATAATAATTCATTTTTATTTTTAAAAGATTGTTTGCAATAAAATCTATAGTTAAATTTATATAAATTATTTGCATTTTAAAATTTTAAAACTCATTGGACCATAATTAGACATGGTTCACTAAGCCAAATGTTTTTGTTCACTGACTCTTGCCTATATATAAAACTTTTTATGTTAAAAGTATTATTATTCTTCTATCTTCTGCTCGGTCGTCACTATGTTTACAAAATTAAGTTTATATTGTTTACCTTATTTGCCAGTGGAAATATGGTGCCACATATTTCGCCTTTTAGATGAAAATTCTTTGATCTTTGCATCAAAATCCTATTCTTATTGGTCTTATATTTCTCAAGGTGACTTGGTACTTAATAAAAAATTGAAAAATGAAAGTAAAAGAAAGAAGCAAATTGCTACAAAATTAATACTTGAGCCAAAGCGGCACAAGACTATTCAAAGGGATTCTGGAAAACTTTTAATTTTTAATATTAATACTCAAAAAAATACTGTATCAAGCCAACAAGAAATATCCTGTAATATACAAGAAATAGAGATTTTTTCTAAGAAACGTAAACGGGATTTATCAATAACTACTTTTACTTGTAGTAAAAGAATGAGACTCTAAAGGCTATTTATTTCACCATGTTTAAAAAATTTAGTTTATATTGTTTACCTTATTTGCCAGCGAAAATACATTCTTGATTATTATTACTTATAGTATTATTATATAATAAAAACATTTTTATTTATTACACCATGTTTAAAAAATTTAGTTTATATTGTTTACCTTATTTGCCAGCGAAAATACATACTTGATAATTATTACTTATAGTATTATTATATAATAAAAACATTTTTATGTATTATTTTAAAATTTTGTTAAATTTAACTTTTATAACATTTAATAATAATTCATTTTTATTTTTAAAAGATTGTTTGCAATAGATGAAAATTCTTTGATCTTTGCATCAAAATCCCATTCTTATTGGTCTTATATTTCTCAAGGTGACTTGGTACTTAATAAAAAATTGAAAAATGAAAGTAAAAGAAGCAAATTGCTACAAAATTAATACTTGAGCCAAAGCGGCACAAGACTATTCAAAGGGATTCTGGAAAACTTAAGTATAAGTTTTAATATTAAAACTCAAAAAAATACTGTATCAAGCCAACATGAAATATCCTGTAATATACAAGAAATAGAGATTTTTTCTAAGAAACGTAAACGGGATTTATCAATAACTACTTTTACTTGTAGTAAAAGAATGAGACTCTAAAGGCTATTTATTTCACCATGTTTAAAAAATTTAGTTTATATTGTTTACCTTATTTGTCAGCGAAAATACATACTTGATAATTATTATTTATAGTATTATTATATAATAAAAACACTTTTATTTATTATTTTAAAATGTTGTTAAATTTAAGTTTAATAACATTTAATAATAATTAATTTTTATTTTTAAAAGATTGTTTGCAATAAAATCTATAGTTAAATTTATATAAATTATTTGCATTTTAATATTTTAAAACTCATTGGACCATAATTAGTCATGGTTCACTAAGCCAAATGTTTTTGTTCACTAACTCTCGCCTATTTATAAAACGTTTTAGGTTAAAAGTATTATTATTCTTCTATCTTCTGCTCGGTCGTCACTATGTTTACAAAATTAAGTTTATATTGTTTACCTTATTTGCCAGTGGAAATATGGTGCCACATATTTCGATTTTTAGATGAAAATTCTTTGATCTTTGCATCAAAATCCTATTCTTATTGGTCTTATATTTCCCAAGGTGACTTGGTACTTAATAAAAAATTTAAAAATGAAAGTAAAAAAAAGAAGCAAATTGCTACAAAATTAATACTCGAGCCAAAGCGGCACAAGACTATTCAAAGGGACTCTGGAAAACTTTTACTTTTAATACTAATAATAATAATAATAATAATAATAATAATAATAATATATTTCAACATCAACAGGCAATGCCCAATTACAGATGAGGATAAAATCCAAATACACATAATATTACATTAAATTAATAATTATAGTAATAACTTTCTTCTAAGCGAGTCTTACATTAAATCTATTATTTATATTTAGACTAATACATTTTTTTCTAAAAGCTTTAAAACTGCCATAAAAAAAGTCTATTTCCCTCGAAACCATGTTACCATAGTAGCTGAAGAGGTACAAGGGTGATGTCATATACACATTTACTCTTGAGCTTGGGATAAAAAATATATCACTATTTTTAGTTAAATTGTTAACTTTAAATTTTATGTGTGATAACAAGTAACTATTATCTAATTCGTTATGTAGCAACTTGTATAACGTAAATATAATGGCTGTAATCCTTCTTAATTCTAGTGTTCTGTATAGGTCAGGGGCGGCTAGTGCATAATGGCTGCAGAGCTGCAGAACTCCCAAAATTTTCTTATTACTTGACTAATTTTTTAATTATTTAATATTTAAGTGCGACAGTGTATGAATATTTCAAACGCATGGCTGCATAAAAAGTTTTTATTATAAACATTCGCCGTACTTGGCCACTACAGTCATCCAAACGACCGGTAAAGGTCTCTAACGCTTAACGCTTACAATACAATAAAGCTGGGCCACGAGTTCTGGCTCCCATTTCAATACCGTAATTTTTCTCCGCGCCGCTCTTGGTCCTAGGTTTAGATAGTGAAATTTAAGCCAAACCGGAGCTGCACCAACATACAGTTCCTACTTCCCGGTCGTTTGCTTTTCGCTTCGCGTTCACGTTTGTTATTCTAACTAGAAGACTGTTCGGTGTATTTTTGTGTTTATTGTTGTAATCTTTTGTAAGAATGAATGTGGTGTATGATTTAATTATGATTTAATTAATTAACTGTAGGTACCATTTAATTAAATGCCCACTGCCCCACATTTTTTTAAACCCACTGGCAGAACTCAAATTTTACTGCCACGAGCCGCCACTGGTATAGGTAAATATTGCATAAGTCTGAATAGTTAGCAAAATTGTCATACACACCATACTCCTTATATTTAAGATATTTTAAAAATCTTTTTTGAACTTTTTCCACTGCATTAATATAACATCTATAATAGGGATACCCATAGACCCATATTCCATCCTCGAACGCACTATGGAATTGTATAGCACTTTAATGCTGTTGTTATCAATAAAGTCTCGCTTATTTCGCACAATAAAACCAAGTTTTGATAATGAAGAGTTAATCATTATATTTATATGTTCTTTAAAAGTAAGTTGATTGTCCACAATTAATCCTAGGTCTTTAAATTTGTCCACTTTTTTTAGTTTTGTCCTATTTATGTAATAATCTTGGTTAATAGCACGCATTTTTTTTGTTATTGTCATTGAAGCACATTTTTGGGCGTTTATCATAAGTTTATTTTGATCACACCACTTCACGATAAAGTCAAGATCTTTTTGCAGTAACTCACTGTCCCTGATAGAGTTAATTTCTTTATAAATTTTTACATCATCAGCATAGATCAAACATTTTGACGATATTGTGTTTTCTGGTAAACTATTAATAACTAACAAAAATAAAAGAGGTCCCAAGTTGGAACCCTGGGGTACTCCTGAACTTTGAGTAAAACATTTAGACTTAAAACCATTAACTTTAACAAATGCTTCGCGGTTTTCAATATATGATTTTAAAATATTAACTAAGGTAAAACTAACATCAAATTTTAACAGGTGCTCAACTAGTATGCTATGTTCTAATTTATCAAAGGCTTTAGTCATGTCTGTGTAAATAACGTCTATTTGTTTATTACTATTTAGTGCTCATTCATAATGGACGTAACCATAAGATGACCGTAAAACGTAAACATAATATCACCATAATTTGTACGTAACGATGAGTTGTGTTTATAATGAACGTATACCTTATGTATATATTATATAAGGCGCGCATGTCCAAGTTCACTAAAATGGCAGCATTGACAGATTTCGTCTAATTATTATGCCTTAAAACTTAAAAGTTTTAAGACATAATAATTATAATTAATTAATTATTACATTATTGGTATTGATATGCGGCCGAATACACCTAGTTTTGTGAGTAATCTTAAAAAAAGAGTTAAGTTGTGTAAATTAATTATTTTTAAGGCCATTTATGGTCATATAGTGAATCGTGTGTTGTGCCTTAATACTAGTATTTTAAAATTTATCTATTTAACAACACATTAGTGATAGTTGAAATTTGTATCTGTCAAAAATTAGGGCTGCAACTTAATTGCAGCCCATGTCTATTGAAAAGGTCATGGCGAATGTAAGTCATACTGGCGACTCCATTACATGCTTTAAATGTAAAATAATATTTGATGATCCCAAATCTATGGTCCAGTGTATAGAGTGTGAAAATTACTACCATATTAAATGTGAAGAAATTGATTTGCGTGGGTTTCATCTAAGGAGAAGTTCATGGAAGTGTTCGTTGTGCCAACCTAAAATTGATGAACCAAAAGCCAGAAAAAGAAGTAGATTAGAAGACTTTCCAATGGATCAAAATGGTTTGGAAGCTATCCAGTCTATACTACAATGTCTAGTTGATAAAGTTAATGACTTAACGTTCAAAATGGATATATATATATATATATTACTGAAGGAAAATAATCTACAGAAAGAGGAAATTAAAGCTCTCAAAGAAGGAAGTAATAAACCTATTTACTTAAATCCACCTCCGTTAATTAACACTCCGTTAATTAACACTCCTTCAACATCTTCCCAAACACCATCATTTGCTTCCGTCATAAAAAATGCGAATAAAGTATTAGTTGTAAAACAAAAGGGTATAACTGATGCTAAGCAAATCAAGGATCAACTAAAGCAGAAAGTAAATCCGACTGAGATAGGTGTAGGTATTTCCATTGGCAGAACAACAAAAACTGGAGGACTTATCATAAATTGTGGAAACGAAAAAGACATTACTAGTGTCCAGTCCCTGATACAGAAGAAAATGGGTGATGATTATAATGTAGTGAAACCTAAAACCCTTGAGAATAGATTAAAAGTAGTAGGAATAAGCAATGATGAATCCAACAATACTGATGATGAAATTATTGCAAAAATAATAAAACAAAATGAGCTTAATAGTGAAGCCAAATTAAGGATTGTACATCGCACAAAGATTGTAAACAATAGGTTTAACATAGTGTTTGTGATGGATAGCAGCACTCATACATCATTTATTGAAAAGCAGAAAATGAATATAGGGTGGAACAGATGCTGGGTTTACAATGATTTTGGTGTAATAAGGTGCTTCAAGTGTTGCCAATATGGTCATCAAGTTAAAGACTGCAAGGAAAATCAGGTCTGCCAAAAATGCAGTGGAAACCACTACCATACTGACTGTTCAAGTACGTTTACTAAATGCTCTAATTGTGTATTATCAAATGAAAGATATGGTATAAATATGAGCACAGATCATGAGGTATGGGAGGTAACTAAATGTTCAACTTTTAAAAGAGTGGAGCAAATGCAGAAGAACAAGTTCAGCACATAGCAACCACTGGAATCGTACGTCCCAAGTATAAGGTTAAGTAAACAACAAAAACAAGATCTCAATCAGAACCCTAAACAAGAATTACATATGTACTACCAAAATGTTAGAGGACTTCGAACCAAGTTAATACCTTTAATGCAATCAGTAGCAATGACTGAGTTTGATGTCCTAATATTCACAGAAACTTGGCTAAATGACACTATAACTAATGCTGAACTTTCCCTTACTAACTATCACATATACAGATTTGACAGAAATCACCAAACTAGTCACCATAGTCGAGGGGGCGGAGTCCTAATTGCTGTAAAAAAATCCATCGCGTCATATCAAATTCAACTGACCCCAAACATTGTCGAACAGCTATTTGTAATGCTAAAACTTGGTTGTTTACAAATTATTGTAGGTTCAGTATATATACCACCAAATTCACCTATAAATGTTTATGAATGCCATTGTACTACCGTAGAGTCTATTGTAGATGAGCTTAAAATTGGTAATAATCTAGTAATCTGTGGTGACTACAATCTACCTAACATTAGTTGGTATAATGATTTAAATGGTCTTAATATAACTGGAAATTTAAATGATAAATCTCTAGCAATTCTTAATTCCTTCAACTATTGTAACTTTTATCAAAATAATGTTGTGCCCAACCATCTTAACCAATGTTTGGATCTTGTATTTTCAAATTCAGGAAACTTACTAGTTAATAGTGCTGATGAAGAACTCTTACCCATAGATAAATACCACCCCCCTCTTCACTTACAATACTCAATTGAGGCAAACCAACAATCAAACTTTAATAAAACTTATTTTGACTTTAAAAATTGTGACTATGAGTCTCTAAACTATTTTTTGGCTGGCATTAACTGGGATACCATTTTCAGTTCTGTCAATGTTAATGAATGTGTTGAGAATTTTTATAAAGTTATATATTACTTGTTTGATTTGTTTGTTCCTGTAAAAAGTGTTTCTAAATTTACATATCCAGTCTGGTTCTCTTCAGAGCTAAAAAAATTAATAACTGCAAAAAAACTGGCTCACAAACATTACAAGCAATTTGTATCTAATGAAAACTATAGCAAATTCTCAGAAGTGAGGAGGCATTGTAATTTAACCAAAGAATGCTACTCAAACTATATAAAAAATATGAGCAATAATATAAATAGTAACCCAAAATATTTTTGGCAATATATAAGATCGAAAAAACAAGACACAGCATTGCCAAAAATAATGAAATCGAACAATGAAAGTATTTCTGATCCTACAAACATAGCTAATTTATTTGCAAATCACTTTGCTTCTGTATATAGTCCAAAACATAATAATGCAGTACCTGATTTTAATTATGAAAAAACAATTGATAATTTTAATTTTGTATTCGGTGATTGTGACATATTTAACGAACTTTCTACTCTTAATAACTGGAAACCTTCAGGTCCAGATTCCGTACCACCATCTGTACTTTATTATTGCAGATTCACTTTAGCTAAGCCAATAAGAATGCTTTTTAATATGTCCTTAAAATGTGCCACATTTCCTCATATCTGGAAGACTAGTTATGTAATTCCTGTGTTGAAAAGCGGCGATAAAACTAATGTAGCAGATGTTACAGACCAATCTCCAAGATATCAACGATACCCAAATTAATGGAAAAAATACTTTGCACACATTTGTCAAATTTAATTTTGCCTATACTAAATGAACAACAGCACGGATTCTGTCGCAAAAAATCTACAACCACAAACTTACTTGAATATGAACAATTCCTGTTGAAGGCCATCGAAAACCATGGCCAGGTAGATACTATCTATACCGATTTTTCGAAGGCCTTCGACAAGGTTGATCATACTATACTGCTTCAAAAGTTAGAGGCACTGGGAATTGGAAGGAATATGAGTGATTGGCTATCTAGCTACTTGGGTGATAGAAATCAAATTATGTTAATTGATGGGAAAATTAAATCCTCTTCTATCGCAGTTACATCCGGGGTTCCTCAAGGAGGTCATTTGTCACCTTTACTATTTAACTGCTTTATAAATGATATAGTATCATGCTTTCAACACAGTTACTGCTTAATGTTTGCAGACGACCTTAAGTTATTTAAAATAATAAATACTCAATACGATTGTAAAAAATTACAAGATGACCTAAATCGGTTACAACACTGGTGCGATGAAAATAAAATGACCCTAAGTACTACTAAATGCAAATCTATAAATTTTACCAGGAAAAGAAATAAAATTTGTTATGTATACAAAATTAAGGATAATCCTCTTGAAAATGTATCCAAAATCAAAGATCTGAGTATAATTTTTGACAATAAACTTACCTTTAATGATCATATAAATGTAATCATAAACAGATCATACCGTATGTTGGGGTTTGTAAATCGGCAATTAAAAGATTTTGATATTTCGTGTCTGAAAACGGTATATATAAGTTACATTAGATCTATCCTAGAATTTAATAGTATCATCTGGTAACCTTAGAGTCCAAAATAAATTTTAAAAACTTGTGCTTATAAACTAAATATTTTTCCAATTCCAGCGGACATATTATGTGACATAAGGCTTATAGTAAATTTACCCTCATGAATAACTAGAAAAAGTATTATTTCTGTACAAAATTCTAAATAATCTAATTAATAGCTCCTCACTTCTGGCCGTTATTAGATTACATACACCTCTAAGAGTAAACCGACTGAATACTTTATTTTACACAAACTCACATAGTACAAATTATTCATACAATACTCCATTGGATCGTGCATGCAGTCTCAGACTGCATGATGCAGACTTGCAAAAGTAGTCAATATTGAATTTTTTGTAAAAAACATCTTCAATTAAAAGTAAATTCAGCTGGGATCTTAGCTAAGCATTGGTACGGATTTGAATTTAATGGTATTTATTTGTTAACTGTTATTTTTTATGGACATTTATTTATTTATGTAGGTATTATTTATTTTTATATCTTACTTTTTTTTAATTTATATATATGTATAACTATATTTTATACATTTTTTATGTTCTGTATGCTAAAATGTTTTGTATTATTATTATTTATTATTAACATTATGTTCCCGAATGAATCTTTTTGTTTGAGCTTGTACCAGTTCTATCGGATTCAGCTCGCACATGTAAGGGGAAAGTTTTAAAGGAATGTGCCCATTGGCCCTTACAATCTCATGAGTTTATATTCCTTCGGCAAACCCCTAGATTCCAAGTTTCAGCCCTCCCCTGTACTATCCCAAGCCTGACCCCTTAAGCAAATGTCCTGAAACGCCTAAAAATGCAAAAAAATCAAAACCCAACTGAAATGAGCAAAAATGAGCAAAACTCAACTGAAATTAGCAAAAACCCAACTGAAATGAGCAAAAATCAACTGAAATGAGCACAATCAACAAAATGGCCAAAAATACCGCAAAAATGAGTGAAACCAACCCAAACTCAACAACACAACCCAACCGACCCCGCCCCATTAAGCAAAAAAACAACCAGAATGCAAAAAAAAATAAAAAAAATCATAACCTAACCCCCTCAGAAAAAGTCCTGAAACGTCCAAAAAAGCAAAAAAAAATTGCAACCCAACCCAACCTGACCCCTTTGGGAAATGTCCTGAAACGCCTAAAAATGCAAAAAAATCAAAAGGAAATGATTGTTTAAAAAAATTCAACTAAAAATTAACAAATGTTTATAGAAATTCTTTAAATGGGCATTCAGTATTTTAGATAAAAGTTTCAAAATTTATTTGATTTCGTCATCGCTGGAGAACTCGTCCATCGTGTCTCCGCTTTGGTCGAAATTGTTTTCGATGCTCCATTCTTCCTCTTCCTCCCCCTCCTCGTCCGTACCCCCACCATCATTTTCCTCCCCCTCCTCTTCCGTACCCCCAACATCCTCCTCCCCCTTCTCGTCCCTATTCACATCTTCTTCCTCTGATGAGGATAAAGAATCGCTCTCCTCCTTTACCCTTTTCGAGGGGAATGCATCCCCGTTTTCAAGTGGCCTTTTGTTCATTGCTTTAAAAAAAATTATTAACTTGTTAATTTTTGGTTAAGTATATCAAAATAGGTAGGTATATTTTGCTTGCTTGATGGGATTTAATTTATGGTTGAATAAAATTTCTTTTTTTAATAATGGCAAAAATGGAGAAAAATGCAAGGGGGCAAAAAAATGCATTTGCCTAATCCAAAAATGTCAAATAAATTAAATCCTGGTACTTCATAATTATGAGTGATTTAACGAATAAACAACTTCTAGAACTAATCGAAACAAAAATCGTTAAGCAGGCAGAAGAAGTTAAAAAATACATCAATATTACACTAAATTCAACACTACAAATTCAGGATGGTAAAATTAAAAAACTATACAAAGAAAACGAAGCTCTTAAATCAAAAGTAAAAGATTTAGAACAAAAAATAATATCTTAATATTTGGAATTAAAGAAGATACCCAGGAAAAGGTCGAGGAAATAGTTATAAACCACTTGCATCAACACTTAAAAATTAGTATAGATTCTTCTGACGTAAAGATGGCTTATCGCATCTGGAAACAACAAAATCGTCCGATTCTTGTCACGTTTTAAGCCTAAAAAAAGCAAGCCATTTTTAAAAATTGCTATCTACTTAAAGGAACAGAAATCTCAATAGCTGATGACCTTATAAAAGAAAACCAAGAAGAACGAAAAATCCTAATAAAACATATGAATGAAGAAAAAAAAGAGAGTCATACTGCAAAAATAAAAGGAAACCGACTCAATATAAATAAAAAACAATGGACAGTAAAAGATGATGATTTCCCGACAAATAATATCCATTTCGCAAACCCAAAGAATATGAAAAGCAAGGGGCAAAACCTAAATCTAATGCATCTAAATATTCGTAGTATTAGAAATAAATTATTAAATATAGAAGTGTATGTAAACTGTCACACTGTAGGGGAACAAATAAACTTCCTTGGCTTTACAAAAACTTAGATTGAACCTAATGAAGACAAATATATTAACTTAAATAACTATAATCTTGTTAGTAGTTTTACAAGAAGTAGTTTTAAACACGGAGGTACTTGCATTTTCTCATTAAAAAATCTAAAATTCACAAATATTGATAAGTATAATTACTTAATAGGTATCTGAAAAAGATATTGAATTTAGTATAGTTAAGCATGAAAAAAATTATGTTATTTGTCTTTACCATTCTTCCTCAGGTGACTTCCAAAAATTTATATTAGGATTGGAGTTACTATTGTCTCAGGTATTCTCTAAACCATATAATAAAATTATTGTTTGTGGCGATTTTAATGTTGATTTTTTAACTGAAAGTCGAGACTGTGCCAAACTATTAGTTAAAGTCAAACAAAATTCATGGTTAAGTAAAGGAATCAGACAATCATCAAAATTATTATATCTTCAGAGCAAAGAAATAATAGAATGTCACATTAAAAATTATTGTAAAATTTACAACAAAGTTATTAAAAAAGCTAAGCAAATAACATACGAAAACAAAATAAAAAACAGTGATAATAAAATCAAATCTATTTGGAATATAGTTGAGGAAGAAACAGAGAGTAAATCAAAAAATGTGATTAAGCTTGATAAGGATAATTTTAATTTAATGAGGGTCTAATGTTTAACGAGGAATATTTGTTAACCTGTTGACCAAAGGTGAAAGGATTTTGACACGTGAGCAACTGACAAAATTGGAGGATCGGGAAATTTAAACGTAGTCAACATGATGGTGACAAATATGTTGGTGATGATTTTCAGGATAATAATGAAGCCGGCAAGGACGTAGATGATTGTCAATACTTAAGAATGATTTATTTTTGATCAGGTTTGTCATGTTTATTTTTATTTTATATTTTTGGACTTCCTTTCTTATATCGTAAGATTTTACTCATGAACTGACGAACTAATATTACTAACTCTATTAACAATTCACATTTGACTCTGACACACGACTTTATATTGTTATATATATATTTTTTCCTGCTTATTTATTTTATTTTATCGTATTTAAATTTACTGATTAGTCTTTATTTTATTTTTCATGTAAATGTAAATGTATGATGTGAGCTATGCTGTAGTTAGTCATGGTGTATATGAGCAGGGACGAACTTAGGTCGAAGGACAGTTGTGAACAGGGGCTTACTCAACTAAAAAGAATAACAGGGATGTTATAAGTTTGACAAGCTGTCCAACGTCATTTGCCAACCTTTTAAAGGGGCGTCTGTAATGGGTTAGTACTTAATACGTTTTACAAATTTATTTTTGAATAAGTTTGGAATTTCTAAATTGTGTTGTAAAATGTAAAAATCTTTGCAAAAGGGATATTTAGGTAAAGAAATTACAAGCTTTTGGAACTTGGCCTAAAGGTCTGGTGTCCAGATGAGGCAAGAAGCGATGGCCCAGGTACACGAAGCGAGTAAAGAGAACAAAAAAAACAGGCAGAAAGCTTTTGAAGATTGTATCGAACACATCGCTCTTATACATTTTTACTAAAACGAAATTTATTGTAAAGTTCTGTTTAAATAATTGTTACAAGTGTTAGTTCTTAATTTTAGTAGCCCAATTATGTAGTAAAGTCCACTAAACGTAGAACTATTTAGATTTAAATAAACTGATCATTAGTTATTTTGCACTACTACGTTTAGTGAATTTTTCCCGATATTAACACCTTTTGTTTTAGCTATTTTTATAAAATCTTTTTGCCTTTTAAGTTTACTGCTAAGTGTAAAAATTTATATTTCTTTCTTTTATTGTCTTGAGCTTAATTTAGTTGTACACTGTCCCTGTAACTCAAATGTT
This sequence comes from Brassicogethes aeneus, assembly GCA_921294245.1. NCBI lineage: Eukaryota > Metazoa > Arthropoda > Insecta > Coleoptera > Nitidulidae > Brassicogethes > Brassicogethes aeneus. Next base: position 1,225,844 of record OV121136.1, read on the forward strand.
TAGACCTTTCCCAACACGATTATGCATTTTTTTGCGGTAATTTTAAAACAAATATTAGTGTAATACAGGACATTTCGTTGCTTAAAAGGGAGTATTGACCGTTAATTTTAAACTTTGAATGGTCCTTTTTCTTAAGCACGTAGTTTGCAGTAGATACTAAAATGCTCCCCTCCGTGAGGGATAACTGGTCACCTAGGTTCTCTAGGTGGCATCGCAACTTTTATCCCGAAACTTCATCTTTACGCGAGTTGGTTCCAGTGTAGACCTCGTTCTCCACAGGGCAACGTTAACATTGACAGACTAACAGTTAACTGCCCTGTTAAACTAACAACGTTTTTCCTATTTTTGAACCTGTAGGGGGTAGATAGCGTAACGAGCGTCGTGTCATTCCATTGATTTGCATAAACTTTTAAAGAAACAATGTCTAATCGTGTATTCCTTTGCTACTTCATAGCCGAACAGGGTTTTTTCTCAAGCTCTTTTCCCTGGTCGGAACTGTTTGTAAAGTAAATTAAATTGGGGTAAACTAAACACTGTATTTTATTTTTTTTTGTATATCTAATTGTCCCAAGTATGATTCTTAAAGCAATGTATTTAATAAAACAAGTAGGTAAACACAACGTAGAGGTCCAAATTTTGGTAAGACGATCACGAGCCATAGTCACAAAATAGTTCATTTATTAATTTTTCATAAAAATTGTTTTAACGTACCTGGTGTAAGGAGAAATCTTTACAATATAATAACATAAACACCCCGTATTTAAAAAACGAAGTTTTAAAGCTGGTTTATTTTGCTATATTATCTAATATCCTAAATCATAAAACTTACATAAATACCTACCTTAGCAAATAAACAAAAGGCACAACACAATTCACAAAATTATTATTAAAAAATATTATTTAATATAATTTTTGATAGTAGTACAACTTAACAACATAAACGACGGTACCTAACTGAGAAAAATCCTGCCAAATCGAGAGAAACGGTGGCGCGCAGGGCCGGGCCTAAGGGGGGTGTAGGGGGGGGGAGTCACCCCCCCAAAGTCTTGGCAGTTGGTTCCAAATCCAAACACGGTTGGCAAAATCTATAGTATTTGGGTCGGTTGGTTGGGTATACCTACCCTACCAACCAACCCATCACAATAAATAAAATGAAATATAATTTTTAAACTTTACCTACATATTACAAAATTATAATTTTTAATCTATTGTAACCTCCTATAATCGTAACCGTCAAGAAAATTGTCGGCACCGCCTCGCGGCTTTGGTTTTGGCGGCGTTTGACTCTTTCTAGATTATTATTTAGTTGAAGCTTATCTAAGCTAAGTAAAACTAGTGTCAATAAATAGGAATTAGTTTTTTTTTAATATGGAAAACAAAGCTAAACCGGGCCGAGTTCTAGTAAAATGCTTATTATGTGGATCTGTGTTTAAGAAGGACTAGAAAAAAATGCATGAGAAAAATATTCACGGTGTAAATTTGGTTAAAATTAAAATTGTTGCTTATCCGGATAATTCACTTACATTGGCAGTAAATCAAAAAAATAGAGAACGAGAATTAATCCCATCGACTTCGAAAGAGCATGCTAATGGTAGGTACAGTAGAAACCGTCAATATATGAACGTGACTCATCCGACACATTCGTACGAAGCAATCTATCGAAGGTCACGGTCCAGTGCAGTCTCGTTTGTAAAAAAATTTGAGTGTAATGTTGGTTGCTATACTTATGATATATTTGCTTTTAAAGTTAAATAATTAACATCTAACATAATTAACATCTACGATAACTAAATAAACTGTAATTTTCTTAGAAACTAATTAATAAATAAACTTTTCTTTTAACTTTAATGAAATATTCTATCATCTGATTACAGAACGTACACTTGTGGCGACATCTCTGATTTTAATAACAAATTTTTAGACCGACCCAACCTCACTTTCTTCCAATTAAATTCTTAGTATAGTCTGAAACACGTTTGGAATTGCATATTCCCCTCTCGTGAAACCGTCAAACTTGTTACAGAATATACTATTCTTTTAACTGTAAACGCAAATATTTCAGAATTGGTGACAAAAAACAAAAATGTTTACGCAGGTCAGGTACAAAGTGAAAGATATTTAAATTGTGTGGATATAAAAACAACTTGCGTTAGTTTCACGAAATTTATTAAATATTGACAATTGTTTCGCTACACAGTAGCTTCTTCAGAATGTATTAAACTAATACTAGTACAAAATTTATATGTATAATAAAAATATTTTTGTATTCTAGCCTAGAATTTCTAGGTAAGGATTTTTATACGACATCTACCTGTGTTACATAATATAAACCACTGCCACTACAACGTTTAAAACGATTATTAATCCGTAAACACACAGTAGAAACAAGATATGCAAAAACAAAGATCATATGACATATAAAAACAAATGGCCGACGGTAAAGTTGGTTGCCTTACTATGTAATAAAATAAAATAAATTCCTAAAACACGAACTCTACTGACTTCCAATAAAATTAAGTAACAAGCTAGGACACAAGCGTCATATGTCCATCTCTGTCCAACACCTAGGCAGTTTTACATCACAGATGGCGCATTTTAGACCGGATGCTTAAAAACCTACGTGTGAGTACATTTACCGCTGCATCGAATGTACAAGACAAGTAAAACATTACTGCTAGCATGTCCGAGATATGTTCGGCACCCGATGAGTCACGTTCATATATTGACGGTTTCTACTGTAAAGACATTCTTTATCTACTATTTACAGCACTTTACATACATGATAAAACTACTGAAAATTTTTACTATTACTACTAAAGTAGGTATCGATAAAAAAATAAGTTGGTTTTTTTATCGTCTCCACCCCCCCCCCAAAAAAGTGTGCCTCGGTACGGCCCTGGTGGCGCGGCGTTTTTCAAACGAGATTTTGCTTGTGGAACGTGCCTTTGACTCTGTCGTCTGCGCTATTTCAAAGTACGCACGCGCAGGTGTTTAGACTAGCGGCCGCCACTGATTTTTTTTACAAAAATGAGTTAATATTAATCCATTTTTATTAAAAAAAAATATTTTATTAAAAATGACCCTTTTAATAAATAACATTTTGTTAAATTCCTTATAATTAACAATTTACAAAAAAATTGCGAAAAAATCAACCCCCGGTAACAACATTTGATTTATTAAACTTTAAAAAATTATTTATTTTGGCAAAAAAACTTTTTAATTATTTCACAACGTCCAAGATTTTTGAATTTATTTATTTATATTTTATAAAAAAATTTTAGATCATACCTAGATAAAAAACAGATTTTTGTCTAAAATTTCAAATGTTTAATTAATATACACACTGTATGGAATCAAGTAAGTAAGGCTGGAGACAAGGATGACAAATAATATTCTGATCAGAGAAAAATAAACAAACTTTAATTGGGCGTGGTTTAAACCAAGCCATTCGTAATTACGAACCATAGTTGCCAGGTTGTTTTAAATCAGAAGAGAACGATTATAATTATTTAATAAATAGTTCAATTTTATTAGTTTGAAACTTAAAAAATAACAAAAAAATTAATAATATATTATTAATTTTTTTGTTATTTTTAAAGTGTTCAAACTAATAAAATTGAACTATTTATTACATACATATATGTCAAAAATAATTTGATTTAGTTAATTTTCTTACTTTTAATATTAAAAAATAAGAAAAACAACCCTTTTAGGAAACAATAATAGCATATGGCAACAGCGCGGCATGCAGCCAGAAACAAGGGCATGCAGTTTGATCTACTGTTTGTTCAGTAGCTCCGACGCTGTCGTAGGGAAATGTGTATAGTTTTTAAGAAATACATTTTCGCCATTAACTGGAATTTAATGGATTTTAAACAATAGTTTTTATTTGCAGAAATGCATTAAAACAAAACCGAATTCGATAAAAATGAAACGAATTCGATAAAAATAAAACCTATAAATTCTCAAACAAAAATATTTCTAAAATAACGAAAATAACTTTTTTTCTAAATTAAATGTTCAAATAGACCACCAGCAGCAGTTAAACAATACCCTAGCCTAGTCAGACGGAGCCATGTCTGGCGAATATGTAGGCTGGGGCATCATTACAGTATTGTTTTTGGCAAAAAATTGTGTTTAAAATTCAACAATTTTGGAACAATTTTTGCTGCCAAGCGTTTCATACCCAAAACAATCGAAACGATTTCATGGTATAAGCCAACTGATTTGCCAAAATCAGCGACTTCTCTGATTGTGATTCGGTGATCGTTCATAACCATTTCTTCCACTTTTTCCATGTTTTTATCGGTTAACCGGTTGTTAATGTGCTTGGGCGTCCGGGGCGTCCGTCATCTTCAACGTCTTTACGGCCATCTTGGAAACTCTTATATCACTTATAAACTCTTGTTTTACTCATAGCAGACTCACCATAGGCCTTTGTTAACATTTCACACACTTTATTTTATTTTTTTACGCAAAATTTGATACGAATTCTTTGATCCATTTTTTTTAACGAACGAAAATCGCGGAGCTCATAAAAACACGTCTAACCTTAGTGGCTGCCACAGACCAAGTAAACAATGAAAACATCTAAAATTTTTATCATTCTTCAGGGGTATGTATACCAACATAATAAAGACAATTTTATGACAACCTGACTCTCCAAACCCGCGAAATTTAAAAATTCCTGTTATTTTCTGAACACACCTCGTATATGGCTTGACACAAAATTGGTACTTTTTAATTAATGTTAATAAATAACAAAATATTTTGTTAAGTTAATAAAATTTAAAAAACGATAATGGATTTTTATTTACTTACCTGGAGAAACTACATGTATTTTTTATTACTAAATATTATTGTTTTTATTATGTTTAGGAAGTAATAAACTTTTTTTAGGCACATAATATTTTATTTAACTTTATCTATAAATATATAAGTGAGTTTTAAAATGGTTATAGTTTTTAAAAACACATATACAGTTCCGATATAGACAAGGAAACACTGCTCCCGGTGTATTTCTATGCAATTGAAGATGAGTGTTATATTTTTTTAAAGAATATAATTTAATTTCGCAAATATTACAGTTTAACATAGTCTAAAACAATTATGAATAAATTATGCATCTTTAACTAATTTTAAAGTACCTACTGTAACGAACGGGGCAAGGGGGCACGTTAATAATTAGAAAAGAATATTAAAACCACAGAAAAACTACCTTTGGCCAAAACAGGTGATCGTCTAGTTTAAAGAAATTAATTTAGGAGCCCTTTTTGTTGTGAATACTGTTCTGGATACGTTTACAAAGCAAAGAAAAAGTATTAAATTAAAATAATTTTATTCATAAAAGCAATTAAAACAAGAGTTAATATTATTGCTACTGTACATTAATAGTATAAATAAAAACATTTATATTTGAAATGTATCACTGATTTAAGTTAATAAGGTAAAACATATACAAACAGACCTGCATATATGTCGCACATCTCAACGATATAAATAATACAACAAAATCAAAGTAATCAATATGAATATAATCAATAATATTATCATATTGCTAAGATTATTCACCTACATAAATAATAGGCTCGGACGGTGTAGAAAAGCAAATACAAATTGAAATAATTATTAGTGTACAGCAACAAACAACAAGAATGTGAAACATAAAGTATAATATAACTTAGGTCACAAACAACAATAATAAATGGTAGTGGTAAATAAAATATATAAATAACAAGTGGTATAGTGGACAACGGTAATGCAATTTAATTGTTCAGTCATAAATAACAAATACGATCAGGTATAATCAAGTAATAAAAACATGTCAGTACAAATCAAATATAGCAAAATAAAATGATTATCAATAATAATAAATTAAGACCATAAAACAACAACTTCATATCAATATCCCTAGCTAACCATTATTTGTCAATCTAAAGCAATTATTGGCAATTGGGTGCACCTGTCAAAGCAAAGCTGTATCCACCGACCTTTACCAGAAACCGTCAACAAAGTTCCCTAACTATATATCTCATTTGATATGCACTGAACTTAAAACAAAGTCCCACCATATTAAATAATGAATATCAATTTATCAAATAAATAAATTAAGATAAACTGTACAAAATAGAGTATGTAAATGTTAAATAGTAATATGTAGTAAAATGGTAAATTATAATTTGTTAAAGTAAATGTAATATAAATATAATAATTATAAACATAAAATAATGATTATAATACATTTGTAATCTGGTTTGACCAACAACAACCTTTAAGATAAAACAATTCAGCTTATTCCTTCTTTCACAAAGAACAAGTTGAAATAATAATATTAAAATATATTTTAAATTAAATATTAAATAATTAACCACTCATTATGATATTTGTGACCTTAGATTATAATATTTAAAAATAAACTACACTTTCTCAAAGACTGAATTTATATAAAATCAATGTATTATTGGTTAAATTCACTCCCTTACAAAAATAAAGAATTCAACTACCCCCTTCAAATAGCAAATATCTCTAAAATATACTGTATTATCTAAGTTTTTAACACGCCCCAATAAACAATTGGACGTAAAAGCGACGTCGTCTGGGGCGACCCGACGTCGGCAGCCGACGTCGTATGACTCACATGATGACCATCATTTGTACCTAAATGGAGCGAACGAATTTGGGTCGTCACGACGTCGGTTTCTGACTACTGAAGTCGAGATTTTTACCTATTTCGTCATTACGCTGCACAAACAAATAGTCGTGCGTTAATTAAATAACTTATCTCTACCAATATTGTAGAAAGACATAGAAATGCAAAAGATGTCGACTCTTTATGAAATGAACATGTATAACAATGTAGTAATGTATTATTTGACTTTGATATATTGGAAAATCATTTTACGATAATGTAGGGGTAATATTAGATTAACCTTGGGCAACCATTTTCAATGATATATTGGATAATCATTTTACGCCAATATGGGGCCAACATAGCACACACATCGACTATGATATATTGGATAATCATGTTACGCCAATATAGGGCCAACCTTGAATAAATATTTTTAATGATATATTGGCGTAAAATGATATGCCAATATAGGACCAACCTTGGATAAATATTTTTAATGATATATTGGCTTAAAATGATATGCCAATATTGGACCGATCTTGGATAAATATCGTCGTTTATCTGACAAAGAGGCGTATCTCATTTTTAAACAAAACGGTGTGAATTGAATTACGCCAGTTTGTACGACACACAAAATGCAAAAATATTAGTTACGCCGAAACTGCTTTATGCTAAAACTTTATTTGTACCTATTTATTATAGAGCTACGCCAGTTTGTGAGATTATAAAGTCGATTTTGGTGATCATTCTGGTATAACTCAAAACCGAATTTTTTCGAGTTACGCCTCTTTGTCAGATAAACGACGATATGTTTAATGATATATTGGCGTAAAATGATATGCCAATATAGGACCAAGATTGGATAAACATTGGCAAGATATATTAAATAACCATTTTATGCCAATATAGGGCCAACATCGGCTAAATAAATCCAATATTGGTCCCAGATAAAATATTGGGCATATATGCGCCCCATATAGGACCAATATTTTGTGCTACTGGGGTAACGGGTGATCTATATTGAAAGGCACTTTACTGATAAATATGGTTATGATTGCTGGCAAAACATGCGTGGGCTCCAAGAAATCTTTCAGTTTTGCATATTTAATTATTTTTGCAAAAAAATAAGTTTTAATAAAAATGTGTTTTTTAAACAAAATTTGGACCAGTTCTAAAAAACTAACTTAAAAAACATAAAAAAGTTGTTATTTTATTTCAATGAACCGTAAAAATCTAAAAAAAAGCAAATCTTTTTTTAATGGCGTCCATCGTCACCTCTTCGTTTTGTTCGGGAAAATGGCGTAGTCAACAAATTAACCAAACTTGTCCACATACCAACCGACGGTCAATAAAAGACGTCTTAACGACGTCGGTAGCTCGAAATACCAATTTCCGACGAAGTTTGAGACCTCGAGTCATTTAAACTACCTATTTTTCCCTCGTAACGACCTACCTAACCTGAAAATCATATGTCAAACTGAAAACTGCTCTTTTTCTGTTAGGGAAGCTTTGCTAATTTGGTCCAATGTTGGTACTATTATTGTGTGTTGTCTATGTTATTATGGAGCATTTTAAAATGGTGTCTGTTAAGGATTTGCCCCAAGGGGGAAGTGGAGCCCGTGCCGCATAGGTGGAAAGAGAAGGAGACACTCTGGTTTCCCAAATCAGTGAGACAAACGATTATCTTTCGTGAACAAATTAATAGTTCTCCCGATAAAAAAAATTGGAGGCAATATAAGTGCAAGGCTATGCAACCTTTAAATTTGCCACGGATGCTGCAAACAATAACTTCAGCATCTGAACAAGAGCACGAGGCCCCCATACATATATTGCAATATATGTATGGGGGCCTCGTGCTCTTGTTCAGATGCTGATGTCTCTGACACTGAGATACCACAGTTATTAATAACAATTGTTTCATGAATACTAAGAGAGAGGTAAAACCTTCCCTAAAATATAAATATAAATTGGCTAAAGAAAATTTTATACCGCAACTAGCCAAAAAAGTTTGCCAGAAAAAGGCTGACGAAAACACTACAAAAATTCTTTTTTTCTTTTCTTTTCGCATTTTTTTTATTTTAATATTGGTTATGTATACTATTTTCTTCTTCTTCTTTCTTCCAGACTATATTTCCGTCGAACAATTCTCGTAATTTTTTTTAACCAAAGTACGACCATAGATAACAAAGCCTTTTTTTTTGAGTACGACTTGACGTTCAACCGACGTAAATATACGTCGAACAATGACTTCGGATACAAAGTTATTATCCGACCGCAATTTTCACTTAAAGCGACGTCGAACATAGTGCAAGTTTAGTCGGAAGTCAGAAAAATGTTTATTGGGGCTCTTTTTATGTTTATTTTTAAGACTAGGAACATGAACCAAAACTTGCTTATTTGGTCTTTCTGTAACAAACCCTTAAGTGGTCGTCCAGATGGAACTCATAAATTATTATTGTATAATAAACAAATAAAGAGTGTATCGAATTCAAGATGGCGAACACTGACGAAAGTGCGACTATTTTATGCAATCATTGCAAAAAAACTGTCAAAGACTGTGTATTCTGTGTTAAATGTGAGCGTTATTTCCACCCAAGTTGAGGGCAAGAACGATTTATTGGAGGAAAATATTAAACTACTAAAAGAAAAAATCGTGTTTAAAGAAAACTTAAAAATTCCCCAGAAGATGGCGCAGGTGAAGTCGGTGGGTAACTTAAAGGTACCTTCTTTACCAACAAAACCGTCAAACGACTTGCCAAATTCATCAACCGTTGGAGCTGGTAGTAAATTCATGGGAAATTGTTACCAAGAAAAAATACAAACCTAAAAGGTTAGGCACTGCAAAATAAAATGAAGCAGGTACTTTCTCTGTTGTAGACAGTAGGGTTGCCAGATGTGCTTCAAAAAAAAACCGGACATCCAGACAAACGCCAAAATATATATAAGAGTATACTTACATTTTTATTAAAAAAAAACATGAGGTCAGAATCAGAACAAAAAAATCGTACAAGAACAAATCATGATTTATTGGCCGCCGTTAATTTAAATTAGCACAGCACAATAATTGCAAACAATAAAATTGTAAACAATGAAAATGGCGACTAAAGAATGAATGTGTTGCCTAATTTCGTGATTTTTAACATGCGCTAAAAAATATCGAACAGACCTTGTTGTTTGGATTGTGTGTGTATCGACATATTCTATCGGAATATTTTTTGTAGCGCCACCTATTATTTAGAAGCAAAACCTAAACATATTAATGAAGCCTGTTATTTTCTCAAATTACACGATTTTTTATGAATTCAATAAAAAACCGGACATTCTGTTGTCCGGTTTATCAAGATTTTCTCGACCGGACTGTCCGATCGAAAACCGGACATCTGGCAAACTAGTAGAGAGACGACTCTGGCTATACATAAATAGGGTTGGAAACACTACCACAGCCAGTGAAATCAAGAACTATATAATAAAGAAACCAGGTTTCGAAGAATACCTAATAGAAGTAGAAGAGCTTGAAAATAATTCCAAATATAGCAAAAATTTTGTTGTCATCGGTCCATTATCCAAAAAAGACAAAATGTATGATCCCACTTTCTGGCCCAGAAATGTGGGTATAAAATGATTTTTATTTGATAAACACAGTGGCTTTCTTAACAAAGAAACCGGAAATTTTTTATAACCCAGTGGATTACACAAGTGGGCAATGAATCCATAGCATATATAAACCTCCAATCAATCAGAAATAAAATTGAAGAAGTTGAGCTATTACTAAGTGAGAAAAAAATGGAAATATTCTGCATTGGTGAACACTTCCTATCAAATGAGGAAATTGAGTCATTGTATATAAAGAATTACACAGTAGCAAGTCAGTTCTGCCGTAGTAACTTAAAACATGGGGGCTCACTTATACTGGCAAAAATAATACTCTCAGTAAAGTAGATATACAGAACATAACAAGCCTAAGCATAGAAGGACATTGTGAAATTTCCGCACTAAAAATGCCTAATCTCATGTGGTGTGGTTTCAGTATACAGGCCCCCAAATGGCAGTGAGGAGTGCTTTTCGACACTATGGAAAAACTCCTAGAGAAACTAAAAACACATACTTATAAATGGTGATTTCAACATCCACTTCAACACACGGGAGAAAAGGTGCCATAAATTCATTGACCTCGTAAACTCTTATGGATTTGAGTAACAAGTGTTCACGAAAACCAGAAAAAATGCTTGTTTGGACAATATTTTTATAAACTTTCAGGAAACAGGAAAGTACAACATCAATGTGTATGACCCAGGGCTCTCGGATCATTATCTGGTTTGAAACCAGTGGTTTCTATTAGTATGGAGTTGCAGCCTCATGGAAACATATCAAGAGAAAAACCAGTGATATGTCGTCCGCTCTCTAAACAGGGGACCTTTTTAATGTACAATAGCTTAGAATCACAAAACTGGTCCTTTATAGACGAAGAAGGCAGTACTGATGAAAAATTTGAGACTTTTTTAAACATATTTTTAACATATTTTTATTCATATTTTCCTCTAGTCACAAAAACAAAAAAAGACCAGTACAAATATAAACTGGTTTAATGATTATTTTTTTAATAAGCGTGAACATCTGAGATTTCTAGTTGAATTTTATTTCAATTTTAGGTGCCCTGAAATTGTAGATATGATACGTAGGCATAGATGTAGATACAAAAGGGTGTTAATGGCAGCAAAGAAAAACGCAAATTGTAAATACATCAATAACAATACAAACAAAGCAAAAGCTGCGTGGGACTTAATTAATTTGCATAGAAAAAAAGGTGAAACGACAGCACTAGTCTGACGGCAACAGAGTTAAATCAATACTTTTACAAGATAGCGGGAGATCTGGTGAGTAAGCTGGGTTCCGCTTAACGCTGAGGAATACCTCGCAAGGCACACAAGTGCGGCCTCGGCAAAAACATTCTCATTTAAGGAAATATCGTTCAACGAAGTCCGGGAGGCAATAGATTCATTGAAATGTAAGCAGAGCAGGGACATCTATGAAATAAACATGGAACTAGTAAAGAGCCTTAAAAATGTTCTTATAATTCCTCTCACAAAACTGTTAAATAAGTGCATTAAAGAAGGTGTTTTTCCTGACAAGTTTAAATGTTCCAAAGTAATTCCAGTATTTAAGAAAGGAGATCCAGAAGATCCAAATAGTTTCAGACCAATATCATTGATTGCGGTGCTTTCAAAAATATTGTAACTTTTAATGAAAAACCAGATTTACAAACATTTAGAAGATAACAAACTATTAAATGACAAACAATACGTTTTTCGTAAAGATAAATCAACAACCTTAGCAGTGGCTGAACTGGTTGAAGCAGTTACCTGTGGTTTTGAAGAAAAACAATTTATGGGTGCAACGTTCTGCGACCTATCAAAAGCGTTTGACTGTGTAGACCATAAAATCTTACTAAGCAAGTTGAAGGCATATGGTTTTGATGATGTGGGTCAGAGGCTGATGGAGAGTTACCTATCAAATAGAAAACAAAGAACAATGTTAGGAAACAGCATTTCGGATGTAGAGGATATAAAGCATGGCATCCCACAGGGTTCAATTCTGGGCCCTTTGCTGTTCCTTGTTTATGTAAATAATGTATCCTCGGCGTTGGGTTCGGGGAGCCTGGTACTATATGCTGACGACACGACCTTTTATAACAAAAATAGTGATTACGATGATCCCGCAGCCTGCATGAATGTAAACCTGGCGAATATAAATGAAACCAAAACTGACAAAATATTATTTTCTTTACGAAGCAGTTTAAGTATGGAAAATGATAAGCATATAAAATTTTTGGGAATTAACTTAGACCCTAAACTATCATTTGAGCCACATATAAATAAAACTTTAAGAAAGGTTACTAAACATATATATTTATTCAAATGTACTATTAATATTCTAGATTTCAATACATCTAAGAAGATTTTTAACTCACTAATCCAAGAAACCATAACCTATGGAATTTTAGTTTGGGGTCATTCATCGCATGCCAGCAGAGTATTTGGATTACAGCGTAGAGCTCTAATAACTCTAGTAAAATCGAAGTATCACGAGAAAATTTGCAAATAGATTTCCTTAGGCTAAATAGATCCAAAAACGCCTTTTCCTATGCCCCCTTATTTTTCAATAAACTGCATTCTCAAGTGAAACTATTGCCTATTGTGTCTTACCAAAATGTGATAAAAAAGTACCTGATCGCTAGCGCTTTTTACAATATTTGTGATTTTATTAAGTCTGATATATTAATAATTCTATGATCTAAATTACCTATGTACAATTCTCTTATCTCTTTTATTGTTATTGTTCTTTTTATATTGTAATAGTTGATAACTGGTATTCCATAAAATGTGTTTGTACATGTATATATGTATATTGTTGTATTTTATGCTGACTTATGTTAAATACGTTTATTTTTGCATCAATAAATTCTATTTTATTCCATTGGTTTAAACAAATAGGGTACCCTTATATGGCCATATAAGGTTTACAAAAACCAAAGACTAAGAGACTAAATTTCATAAAAAATAATTATCGATGATAAAAACTATGTTTATGATAACTGCAAATTAAAAGTTGAAGACTACGTGGAATGCTCCACCAAGGTTCCTCTCCGGTTGACTCTCCAGATATAGAGGAATACCTACCTCGACTTGCTTTTATTCAGTGGAGAAAGTAGGGTTTATAAGAATTAGTTAGGGTTGGTGGTTTAATTTAAAATGCAAGAATAACTTAAACTGGTTATAATTATATATACAGTATTTAAAAAGGTATTGTATACTGTGAACACAAAGGTTCTTTCATAGCCTTCAATTAGGACAGGCAAATGTTACAGGGCTTTTCACAGGCAACTGACAGGCACGGGCGACAGAGCAGATTTGCTATTGGCCTCTAGGGGAAAAATACATATTGTTAGGTTATGTTTTATGCATACAGGATTTACAGTTTAATTAACTCTTTTATTAAAGCTTAATATTATACGGCGAAAAGCCCAGACATATTAAAAACAGGTTAACTTACTGTTAATATTCCATTGAGAGTTCTCTGTGATTTAGTGTTGGTTTTCAGGCTCACAATTGGTAACACCATTTGGAGTTGAGCCACCAGACGACTGATTGTCCATTGAAAAATGCAGCGGTTTTATAGACTAAATTCTGATGACAGGCTTGATGAAAAACAATTGGGGCCGTGTGAAATAAATCCGTCACACAGGCCGTTTGCAACAAGTGTTGACAACACATATGTGGTTGACAACTGTCAAAGCGCCATCTGTTAGAGTTCCGTCTAACTGCAGGTTTCTGGTAGTCCAACTCTTTCCTTGACTTCGGGTAGTTAGGAAAATCATCTTATAGATGTATATGTGTATCGTTACAAAACATGTAATGGAGTGTACTGCACGCTATGTTTTATAACATTAATATACAAAGTTGGTACGACCTGAACTTAGTGGGGCCCTGGTAGATTGTGTTTCCAAATGGGTTGGCTTCCGATGTTGAAGTCTCCCACTATGTCATATTTTACAGGATGGCTTTTCAGTAACGTAAGAACTTGCCATTATCCAAAACAACTTCAGGGTAAAAAACAATTCCTTCACAACAAATCTGACATAAAAAGTCTTAAAAGAACCTCCAACATAAAAACCCTAAAAAAATGGTATGATGCCCAAGCATCTAAAAAACTACCAACCGCCAAACTTACCCTTGTTTAAAGTTTTTATAAATATACAACGTCAGGACTGGATAAAGACCAAAAATGAGGGGATAACACACATCTAAAAGGATAACCTCGTGGATAAGACATTTAAATTCAGTAACAGGTCAAAACTCACCCAGAGCTCATCGTACCACACGAAAAGTGTTTTAGTCGGAACTATACAATTAGATTGAGAGATTTACCACGTGTTATGGGAAATTTTCAACGACCAAATTCAAAATTTGATGCGTAGAAAACTAAATGCGTAGAAAACCTGCTGGAAAAGTCTTGAACCCAATAAAATCTCAACATTGTTGCCTTTGTTAATAGACATTTCCCCAGAGAATTCCCGTAAATTCTACCAGGACCCAAACTTCAACCGTCAATACTCCCTCAGCCACACATGCACTGATACGCCCCTAGTGACATACCCAAAAACCCAAATACCTACCCTCCTAAACGAAAACATTTGGAAAATTTCCTCCACTGACACTAAATTGTCAATAACGGCAACACCGCACACCAAAATGAATATATTAATTATAATTATCATTATAACTACAAACAACCCCTCCCACGCGGAATTGTTTGTTCTGCATACTATAAAATATAAGTTTTTGAATAAAATCAAAAGAAATGGCTTAAAAATAATGTTAAATACCGTTTGCCTTCCTAGGCAATGCTCTCCATGTGTCAGTAAATTTCCATAAAACTAATAAATTCTCTTGGAAAGAGGCATTTAAACAACTAAATAAATATCCTTGTTAAAATATACTTAACATTTAGTCAAACTAAAAATAAAACACTTAACATCCATACCGTTCTAGATGTATAAAACTAATAAAATAAAATTGTCGTAATATAGTTGTTATATTACTTTAATTAATACACTGTACACTAGGGTGCTTCAAAAAAATTTTTTTTCGCTCTTACCCTCTTAAATGTTTTTATTTAATATAAAAAAAATCCTCACCAAATATCAGTACCGTCTTGATGCTCGAAGAGGTCGGATGCGTCAAGATCCCTCCTAAGTGGCGTATACGATACAAATTTGTTAACGTAAAATACCAAAAACGAAACAAAGTATCCGGAAATGTCGGTGATCGTTAATGAATAATAAATAAATACATAAATAAACAAACAAGTGCGAAAATTGTGAGATAACGCCGTAAAAGTGTGCAAGTGAATAAGTGCCTAATTGAGGCTGGGCAGCAACGATAAGTCAACCGGCGCACCTGGATCGGAGCGTTCCAAAAATGTCCTTTTTCTATGCAAAAACCTACAGGAGAAGGCCACCCCGCGAAAGACAAAGCATCAGGTTTATAGCCTAATAATCAAGCTAAGTAATTCTTCTAATTGCATGTCTTACCGTATAATCGTTAAATGTTTATATAAGCATTTCACAATGTTGCAACAAAAAATCTAAGAAATCTATTCGTCTTAAATTAAATTAAATTAAATTTAAAAAATAATAAGAACATTTCCGTAACTGTTAAATAAACAACCTAATTTTCTCATAGTAGACAAACGTAAACAACCAGCGTAAAAGGCGTAAGCAAATAAACCAATTCAAGCAAGAAGACAAAAATTTATCATAAATAAATTTAGGGTCACACTCATAAATCAAGCCAGGCTAATACACGGAACTCAAGAGCCAAGCAGGCCATAAGGCCGCATTCCACTATATGCACCACAGGGCCGGCTCTAGTTTGAAGATCGATATTTACATAAAGTGATTAATTAATTAATTAATAAATTAATTGATTGATTGATATGGATATAATCGTATTGGTATTGGTATTGATGGTGTATTGTTGGTATTGGTGTTGATGTTGATATTGGCATTATAGATATTGATATTAGTATTAATATTGATTTATTAGTTGGTTGATACTGATATTAACGTTAATATTGATTAATTGATTGATTGGTTGATATTGGTATTGATTATTTGTATTATTTGGTATTAGTATTGGTATTGACTAATTGATATTTATATTGAATTTATATAGATACTAATTTAACAGGAAACCAGGCAACAATTGACCATTGCAGAGGGCAGCGTGCGTGTGAGAAGGGAAATCAAGTGGGTGCGTCGCAATATTATATTATTGTATTATATATATTATATAATATACACATAAGCTCACGCAAGCAAAGCTTGGAGGATGGAGAAAGTAAATGGGCAAAGCCCCCACGTGAAAATGAAGTGGTAGGCCATCTATTGAGGCATGCGTTGCACGCCTGACATAGGGGCCGGGTTTCAAATATTGATGCGATACACCACAGGGCCGGCTTTATCTATTTTGTATATTAATATTTTTTTTTAAATTAATTTGAAAAAAAAAAAAATAAGTAAGAAGGCAAAGATATAAATAAATGAAAACGGTATGAACACTAATATAGCAATAAAATAAATAAAGAATATACAAGGTTGGTAGCCGGAGTAAGCAAAAAACTAACATACCCACCCCCATTCACGAATACCAATTGAATGGGGATACTACTAAGGCCTAGGTTGAGGAGGATTCCGGATTGTACTTAGTTTTGGGTCAGTCCAATGTCCTCCAAAAACCCTTCCTAAACTGGACGTATGGCCCGACCCGGCTGACAAAAATCCCGGGAGCTGCCTTAACCTTTGACACTGTCATCCACGAACTCCTAGGGTGGATCTACCAGCCGGCGTAAAAACTTCGGATCCAACAAACACAGGTAATGCTGTGATTTGGCGGGATACGCAGGAGAACGGAAAGGGGGTAATATAACCCCGGGAGATCAGTGGATGATAATATATCTGGGGCTTGCCATACGTTCCCACTCATACTCATACTCATAAAAAAAATCCTCACCAAATATGGGCGTTCCAGCTCAACTCTAAGAGGTCGCTGTTTTTATTTTAGTTTCCCATTGAATTAACATGGGAAAAAATTAATTTATGTTTGGAATTTTATACCTCTGTATACATAGACATTATCTTTTTAACCACGTTATCAGCGACCGAAAGTAATCTAAAAAGTTGACGCATACATCCAAATGCTCACCGTTTTTTGCGATACAGGGTGATTTCCTAATGATATTTTTTGACAATAATTTGAATATCTTTACAGATAAATATTTACGATTTGATACAAATCTCCAAATTTTTATTCACGTTCACGTTCAGAGGCGGTTAAAACAAGGGAAGCCTTGTGACTATAATTCTGCGTTACTTTTATGTTTTTGGAATTATTGACTTTGGAGCTGCAGAATATGAAAAAACAAGATTTTTTTAATTAAATTAATTTTAACTTAGTTAATTAATTATCTGCATCTATATAGAAAAGATCATTATGTAGAAAATTTCGATATTTTATATTCTCTTGAATGGCTCACGACCGTACCTGGTAGGTATCAGTAACAACCAAAAAATGAGAAATCTGTCATTTCTGACTTTTAACCCCAGTTTCATGTTAGCCACCAGAAGCGCGCCGGAATTAATGTAAATGCGCTCCAGACTTTAGTCGTTTTTTCGCGTAAATACCATGAAATACTATGGTTATTAAACTTAACCTTGGTTAAGAGTTAAGGCATTTTTGCGTTTAGAGTGCGTTCAAAAATCCTAACTATGACGTCACAAATACCAGACCATAAAACTATATCGCTGAGCTAGTTATTCAACGTGGTTAATAGTCGTTCTCTTTTTAATATATATTTTTCTCTGTTTCGATCTGTCAAAAAGTTGTTTACATTTGAAATTTAAAATATTTTAAGTAGGTACAATTGCTCTTAAACCGAATTTAAACTTTGTATTAAAATGGTAAACGGGGTGTTGTCAGTAAAAATAAATGATAGGGTGCTCCATATTGTGGAATCTCAACAAGTGGAGGAATTATATGCAGGTTTGTTGTATATTCTTTCTTATTTTGTATTAAACATGTAGGAGAATTGGATAACGTGTATTGAAAAAACTAGTACCTATAAAAAAGAATATACTAGGTATAAGAAGAGGCAAAGAAATTTATTTACACCGGTAAAAGCATAGAAATTAAATATAAACACATTTCAAAAATTATAGGTTATGAAGAAGTAAACAAATGTCAAATGTTAGAAACCCAACCATGGTTATATGAATTAACTGTGACGTCATGACTTATTTAACCGTAGTATTACATAGTATTTACGCGAAAAAACGACTTATAGTTATCTAAAATTCATATCAACTTTTCGAAACTATAGTTATAGCAGAATTGTTTTATATACAGAAAGAACATTGCCTAATTATTCAAAACGGCAGTTCCAACAGCACTTTAGACTATCGAGGCAAGCATTTGAAGCTTTGTTAAAAAGGTAAGTCCCGAAAAGCAGTTGCTTGCAGTCCTTTGGCTTCTTGCTACACCAGATTCGTACCGGTACATAATTTTCTAATTTCATTTAATATAGTGTTAAAATTTTTTTTAGTGGCAGATCGGTTTGATATGGGGAAATCTTCATTGTCTGTATCTTTTATAAGAGTTGTGAAAACACTAAACAATATTGCTGATGCTTTCATTCATTGGCCTTCAGAAAATCAACTAAATGAAAGTCGACATTCATTTCGTTTAATTGCTAATTTGGATAATATAATAGGAGCTGTTGATGGCACTTTCATACCGATAAGAGCGCCCCAGCAAGATCCAGAAGTATATATAACGCGTAAATGTAACTACTCAATTACCCTCCAAGCGGTGTGTGATTGTAAACTACAATTTACTGACGTGTTTGTGGGGTTTCCTGGCTCCGTCAGTGACACCAGAATTTTTCGAAACAGTGATTTGTATTCCAAGGTGGTAGCAAATCCAGTAGAATATTTTCCAAACCAAGAGTTTATCATTGGTGACAAGGCTTATCCGGTGGTTTCATGGTGCATTCCCCCATACATTGACCGCGGGAGACTGACGCAAGCCCAAAGGAACTTTAATCAAGTTCATGCAAAAACGCGCCAAGTAATCGAAAGGGCGTTTGCTTTATTATTTGGCCGTTTTCGAAGGTTAAAATATCTTGATATGAATCGTCATGATGTGATTCCTTCTACAGTTCTTGCCGCATGTACTTTGCATAATGTTTGTCTAAATTATGAAGAATTATTTAGGGAACAGTACCTGCAGGAAGGCAGACAAGACGTTTACAATAACGAGGATGTGGATATTAACGAATTGTTCGAATACAACCATATTCAAGAAGCAACAGTTAAGCGTGACATGATTTGTCGTAACTTATATGACAATAATGTTAGGAGGCAATAATTTATGGGGACAATAATGTTAATTTATTTATTAATAAAATATTTTAAGTAAACAAAATAATTAATCATTCCTACTAAACATAATTATAATAAAAATAACAAAAATAAACTTCTAATAAAGAATTAATGCTGCTGTGCTAAGCAAAAAGGTCCTATCTGCAATATTTGGTAGAAAAGGATAAGAAATTTTTAATTGGTAGTCCCAAAAAAATACTCTTTTCCTTAACTACCTACCAAAAACTGCCATTTAAATAAAAAACGTCATATCTGCAATATTTGGTAGTTAAGCCAAAAGTATTTTTTTTGTTTCTTCTGTCCTTTACCACCAAATATTGCAGATAGCTTAGCATGGCAGAATAATGCTTCAAAGAAAACAAACATTAATTTTTATTCATAGCATTAATTAGTGCATCCATTTTCTGATTAAAATCATCCA
The DNA here is from genome assembly GCA_921294245.1 of Brassicogethes aeneus. NCBI lineage: Eukaryota > Metazoa > Arthropoda > Insecta > Coleoptera > Nitidulidae > Brassicogethes > Brassicogethes aeneus. Next base: position 1,245,893 of record OV121136.1, read on the forward strand.
ATAATTGCCTCTTGAAAATCATATTTTCCTCATGTCGTTCTCTCCTTGAGATCTCACGATTGATTGCATTTTCATGTATTTCCTGTATAACCCTTTCTATACTTGACTTTGCGGAAGGTCGTAGTCTTTTTCTTATGGGCTGTGGGTTATTATCAGTCAGACCATCTGGTGCATTATTCTCTTGGTTCCCTGTTTCATTTTCAGTCTCATAGTCATTACTTAAAATATCGTCGCTCACTGTCAGATTCTCTCTTAATCTCTTACGTCGAACGAGATTCGAGGCCACAGCAACTGGTTTAACATTGGGTTTTGTGCCAAAAATGGCATCTAATTCATTAAAGTACTTAAACTTCACACAAGCTTCACCACTAGATGTGGATTTCATATTGTCTTTTTTTTGTACATACTTGGCTTTCAAATATTTGCATTGATTGGCAGTATATTGAAGACTATTGGCATTTAGCTCGTTGGAGATCCATCCCCACACTTTGTCGTTTTTGTACTTTGTTAAAGCGAAGTCATTTTGATGTTTTTTATACAAATTAATAAGACACATAATTGCTTCATGTGTCCACTTTAATTTGCCCAGGTTTGGGTTTAATAACAGATCAGACGTATCTGATAATAAAACATCAGGCGTATCTGGTAATGACACATCAGGCGTATCTGGTAATTTCTCTACTGTAATGGTTAATTCTTTATTAGCAGAACTCATTAATTAGGTACTACGAAAACTTTACCCATAAAGATGAAAGACTGCTCGTCGGCAACAAACTCATGAATTGCTTCATTGAAGGTCGAAACACATTCATGTTCATTGAAATTTTGGCAATTATTAGCAAAAACCCACTGGCAACATCCGCATTTATCAAATATATGTTCCTATAATAAATTATACATGAATATTTAGCAAACAGTTAATAAAATAAACTTACGTTATCCATTACACATGTAATATCCCCTTTGACATATGACCGAATAACAACACACCTAACCTCAATAACTAAAATTGTCCACTTGTACCCAGTATAAAGTAAGCACAAAAGAGCGCGCTCTGGGAATTTAGTCTAGGTGTTGCTGAACTTGCCAGAATAATTAGTCTGAGACTACTCCAGATACTTCCTGAACGGTATTGGAGTACTTTGAACGCGCTCTAACTATTTTGTTTAGTGATTGCCTTAAGTGATTTGAGTTTCGTCTAAGTTTAGTACCCAGACTTGTTTCTATAGTTCATAAGACCTTGGTTCATCTAATTTTTTAACGATTGTACCTGGTTCCCATTTTCCCTTTACTTCACCCTCTTTAAGGTCTTCTTTTTCCATTGCCTTTCTATCATAATATTTTTTATATAATTCCCGTTTTCTTTCTAAACCTTCATTGTAATTTTTTAAGTTTTCCGGTTTACTTAATAATAAAGGTAATTTAGTTTTAGTTCTCTACATTTTAAACATGGTTTTTTCTCCTTAACACCTGGTTTATTTGTTACATAATTTTTATTTTAAGAAACTGTTTCTTTCCTTGAATAATTTTTATTTACACTTAAAACCGCATTTATTTCAACTTTTTCACCATCTGTTACTATTTTGATTTGTTCCTTAGTTATTTCGGCATTTATGCAAATTTCTGCTGCTCTATCAAGTTTTAAGTCTTCCACATTTAATAATTTCTCCTGTACTTCAAGGTCTCTTATTCCCAACACTATTTTATCTGTTAGGACTGAATCCTCTTGGTCTCCGTACTTACATGACTTTATTAGTTTTTTTAAATCCCCATAAAAGTGCTCAAAGGTTCATTCTCCTTCTGACTTCGCTTATTAAACACAAACCTCTCATGTATATTTTGTTTGAATTTGGTAAGCAGTATTTTTTAAATTCTGCCACTTCTTTTTTATAGTCCCTCTTTTCTGTGTCATCTAATTTAAATGTATTGTACACATCGATGCCTTCTTGTCCAATTAAATTTAACTGGATTGCTACCTTAACTGAATCTGTTTTACTGTCTTTTCCAGTGGCTTCTAAATATATCTCAAAAGCTTGCATACATTTATTATAATTATCAGCTACATTGCCTTCAAATTTCAAAATATCTGGTATTCCACCCTCCATATTTTGAACTCTTGTCTTTCTTCTTCTAGTACCTCTACTGCGCCATGTCGTAATATACACTGAAAGAAATTTGTTGCTAAAAGTAAATACAAATTTATACTAAAAATTTTATACTAGTGCTTTACACATTTATACTACTGTTTATTATGAATGTATGTTAAATTTTGTAATACATTTATTGTAAAGAAGATATGTTAGATCTAAATAAAAATAAACTTACCCTTACTATAAAATGTAAACTATAAGTGAATTACAGCAAAAAAATATTGCTAGAAACACATTTATATTGCTAGGGCAGCAATAGGCTGCTAACCAAACGAATATATTTGTTTTAGCAATGTATGTGGTAGTCCATAAATGAAACATAAAATATATTTGCCCTAATTATTTTTTTATTTAACTTTAGTATATATTTCTTTCAGTGTAGTTGTTATATTACTTTAATTAATACACTGTAAAGTGTGTCCCAAATTGGTTGTCCGTATAGGGTCATATCTCTTAACCTAAAAGAGCTAAAAAAAATCTGTCGACACTAATGAATTCTGTGATAAAAAGTGTCTACATAATATTTTAAACCTGTATTCGTAACTCAAATATTAACGAAGCTACAAGCATTTGGCAAAATTGGCAAAAATTGAAAAAATTGGTATATCTCCTAAACAAATGCGAATCGAGAAAATTCAAAGACATCATCCGATGTATCTTTAAAAAAGACGACGGGGATGCGTGGTCGAATTTTTTCTAGCATTTATATTTACTGAGATAGCCTATACGGACAACCAATTTGGGACACCCTGTACACGTTAAACATAGTTTATTAAACAACAATATTAGAGAACACGTTGACATCTGTCTGACAAGTATTTGTTAAATCATGGCTATTATGACAAAAATAAATGGGTAACTGTCAAAATGACGGTTACAGTTTGTTAAGTTTTAGACGTTGCAACAACAGCATAAAAAAATTCTGTTTATTATATTGCTTACAATATTGCTAAACCTTTAAGTATTCAAGATATTAAATGGTTAGTACAATGTTTTCAATCCACTACTCCATTTCAAGACTTGCATTATTTAGAAGAGGAATGGTATAACAGCATGGATAATTTTTCTTTCTTTACATTGAAAGAACAAATTAAGAACCCGGAAAATATCTTGATTCCAGAAGAAAAAGAAATTTTTTTTTTATTTAATTTATATAAAAAAAATAAAACAATGTTTTAAAAATATTAATATATTTATAAAAAAAAGTAAAAAGTACAGGTATGTATAAAATGTATTATTTAAACAAATTAAATATTTTTTTTAGGATTAATAACTTTTTAAACTTGCTACAAAAGTAACTCTACAAAAGAGGACAATTATTTAGTGAAATTGAACAATCTACACAAGTAACTGTATGCTTACATGGTAAAAAAAAACAATAGATCTTCCATTTTTATAACATATTTTACATAAATTTATATCTTCACTGTTTTCAATACTTTCTCCTTCTTCTTCTTCTTCTTCTTCTGCCTGACTTGGAGTTCTCGAACGTAAATTATTAATTGTTGTGGATTGTTCTACTTGTTTTTGTTTTTCTGCTGAACAAGATGCCTGAGGCGGTGTTGGTCAATCATGCATTGAACCACAAAAATCATTAATATATTCTTCTCTTAATTTTTTAATATAATCTTTACCCAATTTTAATTGTAAAAAAGTACATTTTTCACCAAACACAGCATGTTCTTCCCAAGGATCATCAGTTTCAATCCAATCCTTTAAAATTAGACCACATTGAAAGCAAATACGATGATCTCCTAAACCAACGTAAAAAAATCCTGCACTAGCCATTTCATGAGGTTTTTGATTCCAATATTCAAATGAATCCAATCGATTTTGATTTAACATAAATTTAGGGTGATGCACTTTTTCTTTCTTAACTAAATCTGGAAAAATATTATCTTCAGGAACTGAATTTCGAAAAATTTCAAATATCCCATTTTGGTTTTCTATTATTCCAACACTCTCAGGGTAAAAGCGTTTCCGTTACAAAAATAAAGGTTATTCATACAAGCACTACAAAAACAGTTTTAGTTGTTGAACGTACAAAAGTTTACTGCAAAGTAAATAAAATTTTAAAAGTATTTAATATATTTACCTTTTCTACTATTAAAGCCATTCAACCATCCATCAGTCTAAAACAACAAGTCTAGACAAGTTTCTTTATATTTGAATTTTTATTAGGTAAATCAAGAATTAATTTATAATATGTAATTTTTTTATTTAATATTGTTTGTTGTTTTGTCACTGGCTGTTTCAATTCAAAAATCCTTTTATGAATATGATTTTTACGATAGATTTTATATTGGTCAACTCGATTAATTTTAAAAGCAGACATTTTTTTATGACATTGTGTTCTCTTAAACTTAAATTTAAACTAATAATATTAGTATTATAAAAGGTTTCTTCTACCTCACGGTGTGCCTGAACGAAGTTTAAGTCACATAAAAATGCCGCCAAAAACTGATTGCAGTTTCTTGTTCGGGACCCTTTGGTGAATTAAAAATAATATTTACCAAAATCCTAGCTGATCCTCTTTTCGAAATTTTTTGAAAATTTATGATTTTTTTTTAACTTTTTGTTTATTTCAAAGTCTACCTTTGACAGAGTACACATTTGTACACCGATTTTTATAAAATTAGAGTATATTATTGAGGAGACTTAAAGAATACTTTTTAATACTGTTCACATAATTTGATATATACAGGGTGAGCCAAAAATCGCTTATTTTTAATAAAGCAAAAGCGTAAATTCATGATTTTGGCATAACACGCAAAACAGATGTATCCCCATTTTTTTTTAGATATTTCTACGTTTATTAGGTTACAAAATGGCATTCTTATTAACCTTTTATTAAAAAAATAGATTTTTAATAAAATTAAATAAAATAACGCTTAGAGAATATTTAAAATGTTGTTTAATAATAATATAAGTCTTTATTGAAACATTTTATAATTTCAAACGGCGAAGTTCAACGTGTTTAAAAGAAAACATCTGTTCTTCCACTTAACTTAATTTAGGCTTTTTAGAAGTTTTCAATTTTGAACGAAAAACTGGTTAAAGTTTATTGATCGGCACTCTTTGGAGATTTAAAAACGATATTTACCAAAATTCTAACTTCTTCTCTTTAAATTTGTTAAAAAATCATTTTTTTTTTAATTATTTGTTTATCGCAAAGTCTACCTTTGCCAGAGTACACATTTGTACACCGATTTTTATTGATTGCAGTTTCTTGTTCGAGACCCTTTGGTAACTTTAAAATGATATTTACCAAAATCCTAGCTGCTCCTCTTTTCGAAATTTTTTGAAAATTCTTAATTTTTTTTTTAATTTTTGTTTATCTTACCTTTGACAGAGTACACATTTGTACACCGATTTTTATAATATTGGAGTATATTGTTAACGAGACTTGGAGAATACTGTTTTCATACTGAGCACATCATTAGATTTATACAGGGTTAGCCAAAAATCACGTTTTTATATAGTAAAATGCATAATGCACAAAACAGATTTATCTCCAAAAAACTTTATTTTATTTAATTTTATTCAAAATCAATGTTTCTTATAAAGTCTTGATAAGAATCCCATTTTGTGGCCTGATAAACATAAAAATATCTAAAAAAACATGGGTGGGTAATACCCACTGGGTATATATCTTTTTTGCGTGTTATGCCAAAATCATGAATTTACGCTTTTGCTTTATTAAAAGAAGCAATTTCGGGCTAACCCTGTATATATTAAATGATGTGAACAGTATAAACAGTATTCTCCAAATCTCCTTAACAATATACTCCAATATTATAAAAATCGGTGTACAAATGTGTACTCTGTCAAAGGTAGACATTAAGATAAACAAAAATAAAAAAAAAAATCATGAATTTTCAAAAAATTTTGAAAAGAGGAGCAACTAGGATTTTGGTAAATATCATTTTAAAATTACCAAAGGGTCCCGAACAAGAAACTGCAATTAATAAAAATCGGTGTACAAATGTGTAGGTACTCTGGCAAAGGTAGACTTTGCGATAAACAAATAATTAAAAAAAATGATTTTTTAACAAATTTAAAAAAAAGTAGTTAGAATTTTGATAAATACCGTTTTTAAATCTCCAAAGGGTCCCGAACAAGAAACTGCAATCAGTTTTTGGCGTCATTTTTATGCGACTTAAACTTTGTTCAGGCACACCGTGTTTGTCACTAACTGTTTCAATTCAAAAATCCTTTCATGAATATGATTTTTACGATAGATTTTATATTGGTCAACTCGATTAATTTTAAAAGCAGAAATTTTTTTGTGTTCTCTCAAACTAAAACTTAAACTTAAACTAGGTTTCTCCTACCTATCTATAGACGACGTATTCATGGAAGGGGAACCAAAACTATTATTTTATATATATATTTTTTTATTATTATAATCGAAAGAAAATGATAAATTAAAACAAATTTAAAATGTGGATATAATTTTTTTAATTATAGATTATATAGGCACCTAAAATATTTTTGGCTTTCGTGCACTTCATGCCCCCAATTGTTTGCCGGATGATCCTCACCCCTCCAAAAAATTCCATAGAAGTCAAACTCATTTAACTCGTCCAACCAGGGGCCCGGGTTCTGCAACATGTCGATGAACATCCTGTTGGTTGCCCTTTCTCTCTGCAATCTCTTCATTTCCATAAACATTTACTGCTACTGCTACCTACCTAAATATGCATTTAGGTCTGCCTGACTTGAACTCCAACGTCCCCTTTTTTATTTTTCCCCTCTTCTCCTTTATTTTATTGTTCGAACAACAACAAGAACATCAATACCACTAAAAAATATATATAAAAAAAACATAATAAACGTTGCAACTAGTTTTTTTTTTTAATTTACATTTTTAGTTGTTTTTATTAAACATAACAATGAAAATGTTTGTGGTTGAAATACAATAACATTTATTTAATCATTTTTAATTACATCTAAATATTTTTTATCTCTTTTATGAGATGTAAATGGTTTTGTTAAATTGAATTTAATTAGATAATAAATATATTCTGTTTTATATGGTTCTAAATATACATACTTACAAATATCTAAGTCAAAAGTACTAATAGAGTCATTCCAAATAAAAACACCAAATGGGGTGCGCTGCTTGATTTTTTATTTTGATAAAAAAAATTGAGGATGATCTTTTAGGTATCAAATATGAAAATCCGTTGCTGTTTTAATTTTTGGATTCTTTACTTTTGATCGGCACCCTTTAGAAATCTGAAATCGTGTCAATGTCTTACTCTCTTATAGTGGGCCAGAACTTTTTTCTGTGACAAATATCTAAATGATTTTAATTTTCTTTTACTGTTCAGTAATTGTGTTTTCGACATAAATTATTATTATCCAATTAGTTAATATCATAAAAGAATGGTAAACCACTAAAGATTCATGATAATTTGCCAATTTTTGTGATTTTTGTCTGTCTCCTGTGCCTATTCTACTAAATCTAGAAAGTTATTTTTTTTCAGGTATCAAGTACTTATACAATAGAAAACGTAACTATTATTTTAAGTTTCTAGACTATCATTTTCTTTATTAAAAAAATTATTGAAACTTGATCATTCCTAAAATTAGTCAATTTTGCCCTCAGAAATCATTATGTTGAGGAAAAAATAAAAATCTGAAACTATCAGGAAATGTAGTCCCCACCTTCATCTTTTCAGTCCAGTAAGTCTTGTTTTGTTATTTTAATTTCATTAAAAGATATATTAATTTTTTTAATGCCCGTTTAGTAGCGATATTGTTAGTTTTATTTATAATTTAAAATTTAGATGGCTTTCATGTTTGGTGGAGAAGTGTCAGAACTGTCAAAAATATTTCATAAATATTATTTGTGCGTATTTCTTTGGTAAATTTTGTATATAACATAATATGTCATTTTATGTTATATACAAAACTTTTTAAAATCACCAAAGGAATACCACAAATAATAATTATGAAATATTTTTGACCGTTCTGATATATTTGGTAGTTATGTTATATTTTATGTATTGTATAATTATATATAATTATAATGGAGTATATTTAATTGGCTCATTGGTGTTTAAAGAAGACGAATGTAAAAAATATATTCAAGGTCCTTATGGTTTATATCGTAAAGTATAATAAGCGAAATTAATAAAGAGTTAATTTAAACGTATAAAAAATGCGTTAAGCAGTTTTTTGTCGGTTTCTTTCAAAATTTAAACCAAGTTAGTCTTGTTCTATTATTTTGATCCCTTTAGTAAGGCACTAAATAGTTAAACGTTATATGTATGTATTTTAAATGTTAGTGTTGGAAAAAAATTACACATTCTGTAAATACTTCTTTAAATTTTATTTTTTAGGTAACTGGTTAAAATAAAAGATGTTATAATAAAGGGGTTTATTTAGAATTTTTTTTGGTTTTTGCTTATTTTTAACAATTTAAAACTTCTCAGAACTTGAATATTTTCTATGAGAAAGAGGTACAAAATTATGATATGTTCTTGCATTTTTAATTGCAATTAAATTCATGAATCTCGAACACTCCGTCATTTATTATATTATATTATATTACACTTGCAAACTTGCAAACTTTTTGAAATCACAATTTAAATACGCAAAAATAATATTTATGAAATATTTTTGACAGTTCTGACATTTCTCTACCAAACATGAATTGACCATATGCAAGGAATGCGGTCGATGTTGCCAATGGTAAAAAAATAAAATTCCCTATTGGGAACATTCAATTATATTACGTTGGCTACATTGAAAATTTGAATTTTCCGCACAAACTAAATTAATTTCCATCTTTTTTTAATAATAATAAATAATAATAATTCCCACATTTGAAATTCGCACCTTAATTTATTATACAACATTGGAACTACCTTCTTTATCTCTAGGAACTACTAGAATGTATGTCAGTTTGTGCGGGAAATTCAAAATTTCAGTGTAGCCAACGTAATATAATTGAATGTTCCCAATAGGGAATTTTATTTTTTTACCATTGGCAACATCGACCGCATTCCTTGCATATGGTCAATTGACCAAGTCAAAGCCATCTAAATTTTAAATTATAAATAAAACTAACAATATTGCTTCTAAACTGCATTAAAAAAATTATTATATCTTTTACATGGATAAAAATAACAAAACAAGACCATAGTTATAACTAGACTGATAAGATGAAGGTGGGGACTACATTTCCTGAAAGTTTCAGATTTTTATTTTTTCCTCAACATAATTATTTCTGAGGGCAAAATTGGCTAATTTTGAAAATTATCAATTTTCAATAATTTTTTTAATGAAGAAAATGATAGTCTAGAAACTTAAAATATTAGTTACGTTTTCTATTGTATAAGTACTAGGGTGTTTCAAAAAAATCGACTTTTTCTTTTTCTTCAAATGGTCGGCAAATTCTTTCAGAGGATGTCAACACAAAGACCTCGTCAAAATTTGAGCTTTTAATTTGAAGATTTAGAGGTCGCGGATCGCAATTTTCTATTTCCCATTTAAATAACATGGGAATTTTTTTTTTTTAACTTTGAAATTTTATACGTCTGAATCAAATCAACTTATGTCAAGGATAATCTTAGATTTTCATAGTAAATATAACGCTCTAAAAAAAAGGTCTCCTATCATTTTTCTATAAATTGATTCCTTCCAGAGTTATTCGAGGCCAAAGTTTGATTTCCATCGAATTTTCGCGTTTTTTTAACATTTATGGTACAATCATTATACGGGTGTCCCGAAATCAGGGGGCCAAACTTAAACAGTGCATTATTCGTATAAAAATAACACTTTTTTTGTTTAATAAACATGTATCAAAAAATGCTCCCTAAAGGAGCTACGGCCCCCTGAATAGGAGCCTAAGAGGATAATTTTTTTTAAACTATTCCTAGAGGGTTGAACATGAACAAATGAATTTTCGGTAGGTACTTTGGTAATTTTGACATGCTGAATCTAGATCTATGATCAAAACTGTTAAAATTTAATCATAGGCGTAACATTTGGAGGGGGCAAAGTTACAAAAATAGCCCCAACTTTTTTCTGGGTTAATAATTTAATTTTTTTTATGAAATTATGAGAATTTATAGTTTTTTACGAAAAATAGGTACTCTTGATTTGAATTGCTCAGATGCACCATTTTCGAGAAAAATGCATTTATAAATAAATTACTTTGCATGTTATACACATCTCATATTTTCATTAAAACTTTGTAGTAGGCTTTGGAAAAAAGTGACGTTTTTTTTTTTTTTTGTTTTTTTACAACACTTCATATGTTTCAGATATAAATATGTGATTTTTTTACTACATGATGCTAAAAGTTGAAAAAACGAGAAAATTCGATGGAAATCAAACTTTGGCCTCGAATAACTCTGGAAGAAATTAATTTATAGAAAAATTATAAGAGACATTTTTTATAGAGCGTTAAATTTACTATAAAAATCTAAGATGTTCCTTGCCATAAGTTGATTCGATATAGACGTATAAAATTCCAAAGTTAAAAAAAAAAAATTCCTATGTTATTTAAATGGGAAATAGAAAATTGCGATCCGCGACCTCTAAATCTTCAAATTAAAAGCTCAAATTTTAACGAGGTCTTTGTTTTGACATCCTCTGAAAGAATTTGCTGACCATTTGAAGAAAAAGAAAAAGTCGATTTTTTTGAAACACCCTAATAAGTACTTGATACCTGAAAAAAAGCAACTTTATAGATTTAGCAGAATAGGCACAGGAGCCAGACAAAAATCACAAAAATTGGCAAATTATTACAAACCTTTAGTGGTTTACCATTCTTTTATGAGATGAACTAATTAGATTATAATAATTAATATTGAAAACATACTTACTAGGCAGTAAAATAAAATTACAATGATTTCAAAAATTGCCACAGAAAAAAAGTTTTAGCCTCTTATAAGAGAATAAGAAAATGACACGATTTCAGGTTTCTAAAGGGTGCCGATTAAAAATAAAGCAACTAAAAATTAAAAAGGCAACGGTTTTTTATATATGATACCTAAAAGATCATCCTCAAATTTTTTCATTAAAATAAAAAATCATGCAGAGCACTTTTAAATTCATTTTTGGTGTTTTCATTTGGATTGACTCAATAGTTTTTACAATAAACTGCTCCATAGTTAACATCATTCTTTTCGCGAATTCATATTTATATGATAATTAAATATGGGGTATTTTAAAATTGTTTTAACTAAATTTAGTTCCTTCTATAAATATGTCACAATCTGCATATGTAGTTATTAATCCCAATAGGTATAAAACAATACTGCCTAAAATAAAGGCTCTATTGTTTTGTACAATTGTTTTTAATTTGTCTGTAATTTTTTGTAAAAAGCTTTTTGTTAAATGATGTTTGATCAATCACATAAAATAAAATTTTACTTACAAATTTAAAATCAACCAGTATAATATTATACTAAAAACATAATTTACAAAATATTTTTATCTTGCATTCAAATTAAATATATAACTTACCTAAAATTATACACCAACTCTCACTAAACTAACTAACTAAAGTGCATTAATTTTCACTCACAAATTTAATATGACGCCGAGACCGTTGTCAACAGTTAACTGGTTAAAATCGAACCCGATCCTTCGTCTCTCAATAGAGATGACCCGTATCAATAACACAGACCATGATCCTAAATGAGGGCGCCCTTATTTAACGCGTTTAATAAAAACCATTAACAAACATTAAATGTGTGTGAAAAAATTTCCAGGCATCGGAAATTTAAATTATTTTTAAACCGCACCCAGCGTTTTTTTCTTTTCCAACCCCTTATTTAGGGCGTTTAACAAACAACAATTTTAAATGTGTGTGAAAAAATATCTAAGCGTCGACAATTTAAATTATTTTTAAACCCTACACAGCATTTTTTTTTAATAGTTTTTGACTTTTCCAACACACAAAAAGCAAGTCAATTATTTTATTGTTTTATTTATTTATGCATTTTTTTTCGCACGATTTGTTTCTTTTATCAATTATGATATGAACGTATATATTATAATACAATTTGATTTTCTACGCTTTTTACGTTACACACACATTGATATTGTTATGTTGTATTATAACTTTTATTGTTACTTAAAATTATTTATTTGTTTAACCATCAATTTGAAAATTTAAAATTTGTTCTCCATAATAATAAATGATTCCATCAATCTGTCTGAGCCAAAACTTTCTATAAATATATACGAGTATAAGTGAGCCAGAATTAATTTAATGTTTAAAAGTTAGGTTGATCTCTCATAATGTTAATTTGGTGTTTAAGTGAGTTAGGTCTCTCCTTTATTATCTATTGACGATCTATTAAGGAAATAGCTCCTTTGCTATGTTGCAAATTGCTTTGTAGAAATGAGGTCTCTTTATCCATGGTGGAGAATAGAGATAGGACCTGATTTCTAGGTTACGGATGGTCCAGCCATTGTCCCTGGTCGAGTATCCTCTACATCCACCTGAGCCATGAGCGTTCCTTCCGACAAGGGAGTATTGCTACTACCCCCCTCGGCTGGATCCGTCTTTTTCTCCGGCGCAGCTGGAGCCTTTGCCTTCGCCATGAAAGTGACGTGACTTATCAATAACTACTATTCTTTGTGGCACAAAAATCAAACTTTAGATGCTAATTATTAATCTTTTTTCTACAAATTTGATATTTATTACAATATTTTAATATTTTAATTAAAACATATTTATTTATAATTATACAATTTTCTTCAATTATAACCTTTACAAAATTTAAGTTTAATAATATTTTTTTAATATTTAAAATACTAAACAAATATTAGAAATATTCCCCAACACCAAAGTTCTAATATTTAAGAAGTACAGGTTTTTTGTAAGAAACAAAAAAGTGACTTATCAATAACTACTATTCTTTGTAGTACAAAAATCAGACTTAAAATATTGTTTTTTAAAAAATCTATGATTTAATTTATACAAATTATTTGCATTAAAATATTTTAAAAGTCATTAGACCATAATTAGTAGACTGCAGTAGGCTAGAGCGCGCTTCCAGCACGAAGAAATTCAAAATAAGTAAGTGTTTTATTTCGACCAATTTAGGAAATTTTGAATTCTTTAATATCTGTATATAATAAAACATCTTTAAATCACCTTCAAATCTCTTGAATTTTTATCAGGTAACCAGTCAAAGTTAAGGAATTGTAATTACTTGCTTCGTGTTGATAAATTGCGCGTGAAGGTATTGCTTCTCTTACAATGTTTATTATTAATTTATTATTACTTTTTGACTATAATTGTATTAAATATTGTCATACGTTATGGCTGGAACGAATAATGGTTAGTTTTTATTATTATTGGACTGTCACTACCTTAATAAAGTAACCGCTGCATACTTTTAATGTATGTATGGACATTATTAAGGTTTTAAAAAATGTCACTCACTGTCACACTCTGTGTTTAGGTTTTTTTAATAGCTTACCGTTCTGTCTTTCAAATACATCTTAAATCAGGTTCTAGTAGGCGCAACAAATATGGTTTGTTTATTTTTTTCATTATCCCAAACTCATACGAAGCTTTGTGAAAAGTAAAATTAGTTTTAAATTACTTAATAAAAAAAATTCATTCAATTTTATAGTTAATAATAAATCACGTTTACGATTCTTACACGTACCCTGAACTTCTTGAATATAACAAGTTTTTTCTTTGAATGGTCTTTAGATGAAGTGTCCATTAGTTTGTTTCTGTGTTTTAATTTTTTGTTTTCAAATTTGTATTAAGTACTAAGTCACCTTGGAAAATATATGACCAGTAAGGATAAGATTTTGATGCAGAAAGCAAAGAATTTCCATCTAACCATAGAAATATGCTGCACCATATTTCCACTGGCATAAGGTAAACAATATAAACTAAACAAAGTGACAAACGAGCAGAAGAACAATAATACTTTTAACATAAGACGTTTTATATATAGGCAAGAGCCAGTGAACAAGAACATGTATGTGGCTTAGTGAACAATGAAATCGGTAAACTATGACTAATTATTGTCCAATGACTTTAAAATATATATATATTTTAATGCAAATAATTTGTATAAATTAAATCATAGATTTTATAATAAACAATATTTTATGTCTGATTTTTGTACCATAAAGAATAGTAGTTATTGATAAGTCACGGTTACAAAAAACCCACACTGTTATGAAAACAGTCAGTTTGTTGTTTTTTAAATACAATTAATAGTACTTAATGATAAATCACGTTTACGATTTTTACAAGTACCCTGAACTTCTTGAATATAACAAGTTTTTTCAGAATCTCTTTGAATGGTCTTTAGATGAAGTGTCTATTAGTTTGTTACTGTCTTTTAATTTTTTTTTCAAATTTGTATTAAGTACTAAGTCACCTTGGAAAATGTATGACCAGTAAGGATAAGATTTTGATGCAGAAAGCAAATAATTTCCATCTAACCATAGAAATATGCTGCTCAATATTTCCACTGGCATAAGGTAAACAATATAAACTAAACAAAGTGACAAACTAGCAGAAGAACAATAATACTTTTAACATTAGACGTTTTATATATAGGCAAGAGCCAGTGAACAAGAACATGTATGTGGCTTAGTGAACCATGGAATCGTTAAACCATGACTAATTATGGTCCAATGACATTTAAAATATTTTAATGCAAATAATTTGTATAAATTAAATCATATATTTTATAATAAACAATATTTTTTGTCTGATTTTTGTACCATAAAAAATAGTAGTTATTGATAAGTCACGTTTACAAAAAACGTTTACAAAAAACCCACACTGTTATGAAAATAGTCAGTTTGTTGAGTTTTAATTTGGTTGTCTGATTTTTTTACTACAATTAATAGTAGTTAATGATGTTTCTGTCTTTTAATTTTTTTTCAAATCATAGAAATATGTTGCACCATATTTCCACTGGCATAAGGTAAACAATATAAACTAAACAAAGTGACAAACTAGCAGAAGATACTTTTAACATTAGACGTTTTATTTATAGGCAAGAGCCAGTGAACAAGAACATGTATGTGGCTTAGTGAACCATGAAATCGTTAAATCATGACCTATTATGGTCCAATGACTTTTAAAATATTTTAATGCAAATAATTTGTATAAATTAAATCATTAATTTTATAATAAACAATATTTTAGGTCTAATTTTTGTACCATAAAGAATAGTAGTTATTAATAAGTCACGTTTACATTTCTTACAAAAAACCCACACTGTTATAAAAACAGTCAGTTTGTTGTTTTTTAATTTGGTTGTCCTTAAAGTCTGATTTTTTTACTACAATTAAAAGTAGTTAATAATAAATCACGTTTACGATTCTTACAAGTACCCTGAACTTCTTGAATATAACAAGTTTTTTCAGAATCTCTTTAAATGGTCTTTAGATGAAGTGTCCATTAGTTTGTTTTTGTCTTTTAATTTTTTTTCAAATCATAGAAATATGCTGCATCATATTTCCACTGGCAAATATATTACCTCATAAGGTAAACAATATAAACTAAACAAAGTGACAAACGAACAGAAGAATATTAATACTTTTAACATTAGACGTTTTATATATAGGCAAGAGCCAGTGAACAAGAACATGTATGTGGCTTAGTGAACCATGAAATCGTTAAACCATGACTAATTGTGGTCCAATGACTTTTAAAATATTTTAATGTAAATAATTTGTATAAATTAAATCATAGATTTTATAATAAACAATATTTTATGACTGATTTGTGTACCATAAAGAATATTAGTTATTGATAAGTCACGTTTACAAAAAACGTTTACAAAAAACCCAAACTGTTATGAAAACAGTCAGTTTGTTGTTTTTTAAATACAATTAATAGTACTTAATGATAAATCACGTTTACGATTCTTACAAGTACCCTGAACTTCTTGAATATAACAAGTTTTTTCAGAATCTCTTTGAATGGTCTTTAGATGAAGTGTCCATTAGTTTGTTTTTGTCTTTTAATTTTTTTTCAAATCATAGAAATATGCTGCATCATATTTTCACTGGCAAATATATTACCTTATAAGGTAAACAATATAAACTAAACAAAGTGACAAACGAGCAGAAGAATATTAATACTTTTAACATTAGACGTTTTATATATAGGCAAGACCCAGTGAACAAGAACATGTATGTGGCTTAGTGAACCATGAAATCGTTAAACCATGACTAATTGTGGTCCAATGACTTTTAAAATATTTTAATGTAAATAATTTGTATAAAGTTTGTTACTGTCTTTTAATTTTTTTTCAAATTTGTATTAAGTACTAAGTTACCTTGGAAAATATATGACCAGTAAGGATAAGATTTTAATGCAGAAAGCAAAGAATTTCCATCTAACCATAGAAATATGCTGCACCATATTTCCACTGGCATAAGGTATACAATATAAACTAAACAAAGTGACAAACTAGCAGAAGAACAATAATACTTTTAACATTAGACGTTTTATATATAGGCAAGAGCCAGTGAACAAGAACATGTATGTGGCTTAGTGAACCATGAAATCGTTAAACCATGACTAATTATGGTCCAATGGCTTTTAAAATATTTTAATGCAAATAATTTGTATAAATTAAATCATAGATTTTATAATAAACAATATTTTATGTCTGATTTTTGTACCATAAAGAATAGTTATTATTGATAAGTCACGTTTACAAAAAACGTTTACAAAAAACCCACACTATTATGAAAACAGTCAGTTTGTTGTTTTTTAATTTGGTTGTTCTTAAAGTCTGTTTTTTTAAATACAATTAATAGTACTTAATGATAAATCACGTTTACGATTCTTACAAGTACCCTGAACTTCTTGAATATAACAAGTTTTTTCAGAATCTCTTTGAATGGTCTTTAGATGAAGTGTCCATTAGTTTGTTTTTGTCTTTTAATTTTTTTTCAAATCATAGAAATATGCTGCATCATATTTCCACTGGCAAATATATTACCTTATAAGGTAAACAATATAAACTAAACAAAGTGACAAACGAACAGAAGAATAATAATACTTTTAACATTAGACGTTTTATTTATAGGCAAGAGCCAGTGAAAAAGAATATGTATGTGGCTTAGTGAACCATGAAATCGTTAAACCATGACTAATTGTGGTCCAATGACTTTTAAAATATTTTAATGTAAATAATTTGTATAAATTAAATCATAGATTTTATAATAAACAATATTTTATGACTGATTTTTGTACCATAAAGAATATTAGTTATTGATAAGTCACGTTTACAAAAAACGTTTACAAAAAACCCACACTGTCATGAAAACAGTCAGTTTGATGTTTTTTAAATACAATTAATAGTACTTAATGATAAATCACGTTTACGATTCTTACAAGTACCCTAAACTTCTTAAATATAACAAGTTTTTTCAGAATCTCTTTGAATGGTCTTTAGATGAAGTGTCCATTAGTTTGTTACTGTCTTTTAATTTTTTTTCAAATTTGTATTAAGTACTAAGTTACCTTGAAAAATATATGACAAGTAAGGATAAGATTTTGATGCATAAAGCAAAGAATTTCCATCTAACCATATAAATATGCTGCACCATATTTCCACTGGCATAAGGTATACAATATAAACTAAACAAAGTGACAAACTAGCAGAAGAACAATAATACTTTTAACATTAGACGTTTTATATATAGGCAATAGCCAGTGAACAAGAACATGTATGTGGCTTAGTGAACCATGAAATCGTTAAACCATGACTAATTATGGTCCAATGACTTTTAAAATATTTTAATGCAAATAATTTGTATAAATTAAATCATATATTTTATAATAAACAATATTTTATGTCTGATTTTTGTACCATAAAGAATAGTAGTTAATAATAAGTCACGTTTACATTTCTTACAAAAAACCCACACTGTTATGAAAACAGTCAGTTTATTGTTTTTTAATTTGGTTGTCCTTAAAGTCTGATTTTTTTACTACAATTAATAGTAGTTAATAAAAAATCACGTTTACGATTCTTACAAGTACCCTGAATTTCTTGAATATAACAAGTTTTTTCAGAATCTCTTTGAATGGTCTTTAGATGAAGTGTCCATTAGTTTGTTTTTGTCTTTTAATTTTTTTTAAATCATAGAAATATGCTGCATTATATTTCCACTGGCAAATATATTACCTCATAAGGTAAACAATATAAAATAAACAAAGTGACAAACGAGCAGAAGAATATTAATACTTTTAACATTAGACGTTTTATATATAGGCAAGAGCCAGTGAACAAGAACATGTATGTGGCTTAGTGAACCATGAAATCGTTAAACCAAGACTAATTATGGTCCAATGGCTTTTAAAATATTTTAATGCAAATAATTTGTATAAATTAAATCATAGATTTTATAATAAACAATATTTTATGTCTGATTTTTGTACCATAAAGAATAGTAGTTATTGATAAGTCACGTTTACAAAAAACCCACACTGTTATGAAAACAGTCAGTTTGTTGAGTTTTAATTTGGTTGTCCTTAAAGTCTGATTTTTTTACTACAATTAATAGTAGTTAATGATGTTTCTGTATTTTAATTTTTTTTCAAATCATAGAAATATGTTGCACCATATTTCCACTAGCAAATATATTACATTATAAGGTAAACAATATAAACTAAACAAAGTGACAAACGAGCAGAAGAATAATATTACTTTTAACATTAGACGTTTTATTTATAGCCAGTGAACAAGAATATGTATGTGGCTTAGTGAACCATGAAATTGTTAAACCATGACTAATTGTGGTCCAATGACTTTTAAAATATTTTAATGTAAATAATTTGTATAAATTAAATCATAGATTTTATAATAAACAATATTTTATGTCTGATTTTTGTACCATAAAGAATAGTAGTTATTGATAAGTCACGTTTACAAAAAACGTTTACAAAAAACCCACACTGTTATGAAAACAGTCAGTTTGTTGTTTTTTAAATACAATTAATAGTACTTAATGATAAATCACGTTTAAGATTCTTACAAGTACCCTGAACTTCTTAAATATAACAAGTTTTTTCAGAATCTCTTTGAATGGTCTTTAAATGAAGTGTCCATTAGTTTGTTACTGTCTTTTAATTTTTTTTCAAATTTGTATTAAGTACTAAGTTACCTTGGAAAATATATGACCAGTAAGGATAAGATTTTGATGCAGAAAGCAAAGAATTTCCATCTAACCATAGAAATATGCTGCACCATATTTCCACTGGCATAAGGTATACAATATAAACTAAACAAAGTGACAAACTAGCAAAAGAACAATTTTTTAACATTAGACGTTTTATATATAGGCAAGAGCCAGTGAACAAGAACATGTATGTGGCTTAGTAAACCATGAAATCGTTAAACCATGACTAATTATGGTCCAATGACTTTTAAAATATTTTACTGCAAATAATTTGTATAAATTAAATTATTTATTTTATAATAAGCAATATTTTATGTCTGATTTTTGTACCATAAAGAATAGTAGTTATTGATAAGTCACGTTTACAAAAAAGGTTTACAAAAAACCCACACTGTTATGAAAACAGTCAGTTTGTTGTTTTTTAAATACAATTAATAGTACTTAATGATAAATCACGTTTACGATTCTTACAAGTACCCTGAACTTCTTAAATATAACAAGTTTTTTTAGAATCTCTTTGAATGGTCTTTAGATGAAGTGTCCATTAGTTTGTTACTATCTTTTAATTTTTTTTTCAAATTTGTATTAAGTACTAAGTTACTTTGGAAAATATATGACCAGTAAGGATAAGATTTTGATGCAAAAAGCAAAGAATTTCCATCTAACCATAGAAATATGCTGCACCATATTTCCACTGGCATAAGGTATACAATATAAACTAAACAAAGTGACAAACTAGCAGAAGAACAATAATACTTTTAATATTGGACGTTTTATATATAGGCAAGAGCCAGTGAACAAGAACATGTATGTGGCTTAGTGAACCATGAAATCGTTAAACCATGACTAATTGTGGTCCAATGACTTTTAAAATATTTTAATGTAAATAATTTGTATAAATTAAATCATAGATTTTATAATAAACAATATTTTATGACTGATTTTTTACCATAAAGAATTGTAGTTATTGATGAGTCACGTTTACAAAAAACGTTTACAAAAAACCCACACTGTTATGATAACAGTCAGTTTGTTGTTTTTTAATTTGGTTGTCCTTAAAGCATGATTTTTTAAAAACAATTAATTGTATACTATTTATTGTATTTAAAAAAATTGTTATATTCAAGAAGTTCAGGGTACTTGTAAGAATCGTAAATGTGATTTATTATTAAGTATACTTAATGATAAATCACGTTTACGATTCTTACAAGTACCATGAACGTCTTAAATATAACAAGTTTTTTCAGAATCTCTTTGAATGGTCTTTAGATGAAGTGTCCATTAGTTTGTTACTGTCTTTTATTTTTTTTTCAAATTTGTTTAAGTACTAAGTTACCTTGGAAAATATATGACCAGTAAGGATAAGATTTTGATGCAGAAGAACAATAATACTTTTAACATTAGACGTTTTATATATAGGCAAGAGCCAGTAAACAAGAACATGTATGTGGCTTAGTGAACCATGAAATCGTTAAACTATGACTAATTATGGTCCAATGACTTTTAAAATATTTTATTGCAAATAATTTGTATAAATTAAATCATATATTTTATAATAAACAATAGTTGTTTTTTAAATACAATTAATAGTACTTAATGATAAATCACGTTTACGATTCTTACAAGTACCCTGAACTTTTTAAATATAACAAGTTTTTTCAGAATCTTTTTGAATGGTCTTTAGATGAAGTGTCCATTAGTTTGTTACTGTATTTTAATTTTTTTTCAAATTTGTATTAAGTACTAAGTTACCTTGGAAAATATATGACCAGTAAGGATAAGATTTTGATGCAGAAAGCAAAGAATTTCCATCTAACCATAGAAATATGCTGCACCATATTTCCACTGGCATAAGGTATACAATATAAACTAAACAAAGTGACAAACTAGCAGAATAACAATAATACTTTTAATATTGGACGTTTTATATATAGGCAAGAGCCAGTGAACAAGAACATGTATGTGGCTTAGTGAACCATGAAATCGTTAAACCATGACTAATTATGGTCCAATGAATTTTAAAATATTTTAATGCAAATAATTTGTTTAAATTAAATCATATATTTTATAAAAAACAATATTTTATGTCTGATTTTTGTCTGTTATGAAAACAGTCAGTTTGTTGTTTTTAAATACAATTAATAGTACTTAATGATAAATCACGTTTACGATTCTTACAAGTACCCTGAACTTCTTAAATATAACAAGTTTTTTTAGAATCTCTTTGAATGGTCTTTAGATGAAGTGTCCATTAGTTTGTTACTGTCTTTTAATTTTTTTTCAAATTTGTATTAAGTACCAAGTTACCTTGGAAAATATATGACCAGTAAGGATAAGATTTTGATGCAGAAAGCAAAGAATTTCTATCTAACCATAGAAATATGCTGCACCATATTTCCACTGGCATAAGGTATACAATATAAACTAAACAAAGTGACAAACTAGCAGAAGAACAATAATACTTTTAATATTGGACGTTTTATTTATAGGCAAGAGCCAGTGAACAAGAACATGTATGTGGCTTAGTGAACCATGAAATCGTTAAACCATGACTAATTATGGTCCAATGACTTTTAAAATATTTTAATGCAAATAATTTGTATAAATTAAATCATATATTTTATAATAAACAATATTTTATGTCTGATTTTTGTACCATAAAGAATAGTAGTTATTAATAAGTCACGTTTACATTTCTTACAAAAAACCCACACTGTTATGAAAACAGTCAGTTTGTTGTTTTTTAATTTGGTTGTCCTTAAAGTCTGATTTTTTTACTACAATTAATAGGATGTAATAATAAATCACGTTTACGATTCTTACAAGTACCCTGAACTTCTTGAATATAACAAGTTTTTTCAGAATCTCTTTGAATGGCCTTTAGATGAAGTGTCCATTAGTTTGTTTTTGTCTTTTAATTTTTTTTAAAATCATAGAAATATGCTGCATCATATTTCCACTGGTAAATATATTACCTTATAAGGTAAACAATATAAACTAAACAAAGTGACAAACGAGCAGAAGAATATTAATACTTTTAACATTGGACGTTTTATATATAGGCCAGAGCCAGTGAACAAGAATAATAATAATAAAAAATACTTTTTATTATAAAAGACAAAATTTTATTTTACAACTTAATGGCAGAGTAACGTACAATATGAAATGCAAACAGAGAATAACTTTTACAGAATTACAATTTTTATAAGGAATTAAAAATGCTAACCAAACATATTAAACTTCCAGTGGTGGCGCACATAACTCCTCCCTTATCAGAAAGTTATTTGGGGGTCGACAGACTTCAAATTGTTTGGTATTGGTTGAGGCGTTAGTTTTTTCAGTAGACAAATATCAAGTTTTTTCCAGATGGACCGGGACAAACATAACATTCCAAAACCATAAAGCAAAAATATCCAGATTGGGTGAATTTCCAATTTAGGTTCCTTCAAAGGGATTTCTTGTAGAGATGCCTTGAGGTCCATTGGATCATCGAGGTTTATATTTTGAATCTTCTTTGATTGATAGTATGTTTGTATAGAATTTGACTTTGTAGGTTGTCATCTCAATATCTGTGCTTCGGATGATTTTATCGTCAACTATTATATGACAGTTGATCGACTTGAGCAGACAAGGTTGTTTTACAATGAGGTTCGTTACAATCTTCAGTGATTTCGGTAATATTATCCAGTAATTTTGTTTCACAGATTTTGGGGTCGTTTAATTTATCTTCATCGGAGTAGTCGCATAAGTAAGTTTTTCTTAATTGCTTACAGTTTAACTGGTTATCGAATATATAAGTTTTATCAGATTTTAACAGAAATATTGTTTTTTCTATAACTGCCATGAATGTATTATTTTTTTTTTTGGGTATGGAAAACAAATGCTCAAATTTGCATTGTTTATTATTGGTGTATTCAAAACGAAAATTAATTTAAAATTAAAAACTTAAGTGCTTACTTTAATAATTTTTTTTTGTAATCGAATATATTATCATAATCAGGCTTTATTGGTAAGTTTAGTTTTGTATTTAATAATGTGAGTTCGTAAAGTAAGTCATAGTTACTCAGTATTGAAGAATGTAGTTTGCTTAATTTTGAAAAGTTTATTGCTGTATCAAATTCCAAAAAAATTAACCTAACTATCGTTATTATAATAATTATAATTATAATTAAATTAATATAATTAAATATAAATATAATGTGATTATTTGGTTGAACATTTCTACTTAAGTATGCTATTTTATTAATTTTGTATGGTTGACATAATTGCATTAAACTTATTTATTAATTTTCGCGATACTGTATTTTGTTTGTTTAAGTGAATCTGGAGATCTTTTTGATTATGTTGTAATTTATTCAACAGCTGAACGTAGCGTTGACCGTCATTATCATCGAGGTTTCTGGTTACTGTTTTAATTAGACTATAGTCTAATCTACCTAAACCGCGTTTAGAGAGATAATGTTTAACAAGTTTTTTAATGTCTACTATTTCTACATTTAATAAAATTTGTGTGTAATTTTGTCCCAAAGTAGTAATCAATTTGTCGTATTGGATATTAATTAAATTTGCCTCGTTAACAAGGAGTTTTAGGTCTTTATAAAATAGTAGTTTTTGATAAAAGGCAGTTAGAAATGGAAGTAGTCCTGGGTTATCTGTTAAAGTTTCAAAGTCTTCTGAATATTTTAGGATTGGGTAATACAAGGTAGATTCTTCGTTACTTTCTATTGACGTTTAGTACTACTTGTTGTTGATATTTATTTTTTAGTTTATCGGTACGTTGTTTTGATTTAACAAAAACTTTGTATACTTGTCGTTATGTTACGTGACTTGTTCGCTTTCTTCTGGCATGATTCCTGAAATAACATAAGTATCTTGTTCACTTTATTTGAGGTCATATGAGGGTTCTTCGAAAAACTCATCTGACTGATTTTCCGCATTATAAAGTTCTTCTGCCACAAAATTTGATTTTTGTCTATTTGGTTTGAAAAAATTCCTATATTTATTGAAAAAGTTTGCTTGGATTTTGTAAAATTCCACATATAGGCGTAGGTTTATATGTGGGTCGATAATTTGAATTTGGGCAAAAACATTTTTTGTTTGACCGGAATAGGTCGTTATATTTTTGTATTGAAATGGTCGCCTCATAAATGAAAACTGAGGGTTTTGTATGGGTAAATTATTAAAATTTGAAAAGTTTGGAAATTTTTTTAAAGTTTAGATATGAATTTTGTTGTAAAGGTTTTTGAACTATTTTATGTTTTTGAACTGAATTTTGGTTAACTGATTTTCAATTTATTATAAATATTGCATATTGCATATTTAAAATATTTGTACAAAAAGGTTCCAACACTCCGTTTAGAAAAAATGCTGAATGTTAATTTTTGATATTGTTTAATCTTGATAGGTCTGTTTCTGGCTGGCTTGTGTTTTTTGAGTTCAAGTTGAGATAAGCACTGTTCATAGAAACATTGTGCGGTTTCCTTTTGTTTCGTATTTGTTAAATAAATTATGACGTTTTCCTCATTTCTTGAATCAAAGAAATTTCGAGTTAAGACGTCTTTTAGCTCTAACCAGCTGTTGATAGGTTGCGAATCAACTACTAATTTCGCTTGTCCTTTTAATTTACCAATTAGGCAATGCAATATTAAACTATTTTGGTAACAATTTACTTGATCTGCAGCTGGGTTATAAAAATGTTTAATCAAAAGTTCACACGAACTAATATACCGAGACAAGGTAAACGTGTCACCGTCAAAGTCGGGAATAGCTTTTAAATGGTTAGTTTCGAAAGATGGAATGTTTGTCATAGTACTAGATTTAGAATCTGTATTGATTCCTAAATTGGTTAATAACTCGGTTACTCGTCAATTTTGAAATAAAGATTTTAAATTTAAGATTTAAAGGTAAAGTACCTACTTATAAAATTTAAATAAGTATTTAAATTTTGTATTTAAATAATAGTAATTCAAGGCAGTTTAAAAAACAAGATCTCTTGAAAAAATCAAAAAACATATAAATACGACTTACAGTATAAGATCCTGTAGCATTCTGAAGGCGATTTTTGTCCTTGACTACTGCAGGTCTTGCGGCTCCTTGTTGATGTGAAACGAGTGCCCTTTGATCCTCTGTAGATTTCACAGCTCCCACTGGTTCTCGATGAATCAGGCGAATCACGCAAGATTTTATCCAGGATCGGTAAAATCCTTGGGTTCACTGTTGACCGTACTCGTCACAAGTTGCGAAAAATGTCTTAGATGTTCAATAAGTGTTTATTAGTCGATAGAGTGTTGAAACACAAGTAAAACACGATGTTGTACTTCGACTAATCCTACCAAGACTGCACCAGTTAAGTTTATTACTTAATAAAAACACTTTTTATTATAAAAGACAAAATTTTATTTTACAACTAAATGGCAGAGTAACGTACAATATGAGATGCAAACAGAGAATAACTTTTACAGAATTACAATTTTTATAAGGAATTAAAAATGCTAACCAAACATATTAAACTTCCAGTGGTGGCGCACATAACTTATATATAAAACGTTTTTACCTTATTTGCCAGTGGAAATATGGTGCCACATATTTCGATTTTTAGATGAAAATTCTTTGATCTTTGCATCAAAATCCCATTCTTATTGGTCTTATATTTCTCAAGGTGACTTGGTACTTAATAAAAAATTGAAAAATGAAAGTAAAACAAGGAAGAAAATTTCTACAAAATTAATACTCGAGCCAAAGCGGCACAAGACTATTCAAAGGGATTCTGGAAAACTTTTACTTTTTAATAATAATACTCAAAAAATACTGTATCAAGCCAACAAGAAATATCCTGTAATATACAAGAAGTAGGGATTTTTTCTAAGAAACGTAAACGGGATTTATCAATAACTACTATTACTTGTAGTAAAAGAATGAGACTCTAAAGGCTATTTATTTCACCATGTTTAAAAATTTAGTTTATATTGTTTACCTTATTTGCCAGCGAAAATACATACTTAATAATTATTACTTATAGTATTATTATATAATAAAAACATTATTTTAAAATGTTCTTAAATTTAACTTTTATAACATTTAATAATAATTCATTTTTATTTTTAAAAGATTGTTTGCAATAAAATCTATAGTTAAATTTATATAAATTATTTGCATTTTAAAATTTTAAAACTCATTGGACCATAATTAGACATGGTTCACTAAGCCAAATGTTTTTGTTCACTGACTCTTGCCTATATATATAAAACTTTTTATGTTAAAAGTATTATTATTCTTCTATCTTCTGCTCGGTCGTCACTATGTTTACAAAATTAAGTTTATATTGTTGTTGCGAAAATACATACTTGATAATTATTACTTATAGTATTATTATATAATAAAAAAACTTTTATTTATTATTTTAAAATGTTGTTAAATTTAACTTTTATAACATTTAATAATAATTCATTTTTATTTTTAAAAGATTGTGTGCAATAAAATCTATAGTTAAATTTATATAAATTATTTGCATTTTAAAATTTTAAAACTCATTGGACCATAATTAGACATGGTTCACTAAGCCAAATGTTTTTGTTCACTGACTCTTGCCTATATATAAAACTTTTTCTGTTAAAAGTATTATTATTCTTCTATCTTCTGCTCGGTCGTCACTATGTTTACAAAATTAAGTTTATATTGTTTACCTTATTTGCCAGTGGAAATATGGTGCCACATATTTCGCCTTTTAGATGAAAATTCTTTGATCTTTGCATCAAAATCCTATTCTTATTGGTCTTATATTTCTCAAGGTGACTTGGTACTTAATAAAAAATTTAAAAATGAAAGTAAAAGAAATAAGCAAATTGCTACAAAATTAATACTCGAGCCAAAGCGGCACAACACTATTCAAAGGGATTCTGGAAAACTTTTACTTTTTAATATTAATACTCAAAAAAATACTGTATCAAGCCAACAAGAAATATCCTGTAATATACAAGAAGTAGAGATTTTTTCTAAGAAACGTAAACGGGATTTGTCAATAACTACTATTACTTGTAGTAAAAGAATGAGACTCTAAAGGCTATTTATTTCACCATGTTTATAAAATTTAGTTTATATTGTTAATCTTATTTGCCAGCGTAAATACATACTCGATAAGTATTACTTATAGTATTATTATATAATAAAAACATTTTTATTTATTATTTTAAAATGTTGTTAAATTTAAGTTTTATAACATTTAATTCATAATTCATTGGACCATAATTAGTCATGGTTCACTAAGCCAAATGTTTTTGTTCACTGACTCTCGCCTATATATAAAACGTTTTATGTTAAAAGTATTATTATTCTTCTATCTTCTGCTCGGTCGTCACTATGTTTACAAAATTAAGTTTATATTGTTTACCTTATTTGCCAGTGGAAATATGGTGCCACATATTTCGCCTTTTAGATGAAAATTCTTTGATCTTCGCATCAAAATCCTATTCTTATTGGTATTATATTTCTCAAGGTGACTTGGTTCTTAATAAAAAATTGAAAAATGAAAGTAAAAGAAAGAAGCAAATTGCTACAAAATTAATACTCGAGCCAAAGCGGCACAAGTCTATTCAAAGGGATTCTGGAAAACTTTTACTTTTTAATATTAATACTCAAAAAAATACTGTATCAAGCCAACAAGAAATATCCTGTAATATACAAGAAGTAGAGATTTTTTCTAAGAAACGTAAACGGGATTTATCAATAACTACTATTACTTGTAGTAAAAGAATGAGACTCTAAAGGCTATTTTACCATGTTTAAAAAATTTAATTTAAATTGTTTACCTATTACATACATGATAATTATTACTTATAGTATTATTATATAATAAAAACATTTTTATTTATTATTTTAAAATGTTGTTAAATTTAACTTTTATAACATTTAATAATAATTCATTTTTATTTTTAAAAGATTGTTTGCAATAAAATCTATAGTTAAATTTATATAAACTTTTTGCATTTTAATATTTTAAAACTCATTGGACCATAATTAGTCATGGTTCACTAAGCCAAATGTTTTTGTTCGCTGACTCTCGCCTATATATAAAACGTTTTATGTTAAAAGTATTATTATTCTTCTGCTCGGTCGTCACTATGTTTACAAAATTAAGTTTATATTGTTTACCTTATTTGCCAGTGGAAATATGGTGCCACATATTTCGCCTTTTAGATGAAAATTCTTTGATCTTTGCATCAAAATCCTATTCTTATTGGTCTTATATTTTTCAAGCTGACTTGGTACTTAATAAAAAATTTAAAAATGAAAGTAAAAGAAATAAGCAAATTGCTACAAAATTAATACTCGAGCCAAAGCGGCACAACACTATTCAAAGGGATTCTGGAAAACTTTTACTTTTTAATATTAATACTCAAAAAAATACTGTATTAAGCCAACAAGAAATATCCTGTAATATACAAGAAGTAGAGATTTTTTCTAAGAAAATTAATACTCGAGCCAAAGCGGCACAACACTATTCAAAGGGATTCTGGAAAACTTTTACTTTTTAATATTAATACTCAAAAAAATACTGTATCAAGCCAACAAGAAATATCCTGTAATATACAAGAAGTAGAGATTTTTTCTAAGAAACGTAAACGGGATTTATCAATAACTACTATTACTTGTAGTAAAAGAATGAGACTCTAAAGGCTATTTATTTCACCATGTTTATAAAATTTAGTTTATATTGTTAATCTTATTTGCCAGCGTAAATACATACTCGATAAGTATTACTTATATTATTATTATATAATAAAAACATTTTTATTTATTATTTTAAAATGTTGTTAAATTTAAGTTTTATAACATTTAATTCATAATTCATTGGACCATAATTAGTCATGGTTCACTAAGCCAAATATTTTTGTTCACTGACTCTCGCCTATATATAAAACGTTTTATGTTAAAAGTATTATTATTCTTCTATCTTCTGCTCGGTCGTCACTATGTTAACAAAATTAAGTTTATATTGTTTACCTTATTTGCCAGTGGAAATATGGTGCCACATATTTCGCCTTTTAGATGAAAATTCTTTGATCTTTGCATCAAAATCCTATTCTTATTGGTCTTATATTTTTCAAGCTGACTTGGTACTTAATAAAAAATTTAAAAATGAAAGTAAAAGAAATAAGCAAATTGCTACAAAATTAATACTCGAGCCAAAGCGGCACAACACTATTCAAAGGGATTCTGGAAAACTTTTACTTTTTAATATTAATACTCAAAAAAATACTGTATTAAGCCAACAAGAAATATCCTGTAATATACAAGAAGTAGAGATTTTTTCTAAGAAAATTAATACTCGAGCCAAAGCGGCACAACACTATTCAAAGGGATTCTGGAAAACTTTTACTTTTTAATATTAATACTCAAAAAAATACTGTATCAAGCCAACAAGAAATATCCTGTAATATACAAGAAGTAGAGATTTTTTCTAAGAAACGTAAACGGGATTTATCTATAACTACTATTACTTGTAGTAAAAGAATGAGACTCTAAAGGCTATTTATTTCACCATGTTTATAAAATTTAGTTTATATTGTTAATCTTATTTGCCAGCGTAAATACATACTCGATAAGTATTACTTATATTATTATTATATAATAAAAACATTTTTATTTATTATTTTCAAATGTTGTTAAATTTAAGTTTTATAACATTTAATTCATAATTCATTGGACCATAATTAGTCATGGTTCACTAAGCCAAATGTTTTTGTTCACTGACTCTCGCCTATATATAAAACGTTTTATGTTAAAAGTATTATTATTCTTCTATCTTCTGCTCGGTCGTCACTATGTTAACAAAATTATGTTTATATTGTTTACCGTATTTGCCAGTGGAAATATGGTGCCACATATTTCGCCTTTTAGATGAAAATTCTTTGATCTTTGCATCAAAATCCTATTCTTATTGGTCTTATATTTCTCAAGGTGACTTGGTACTTAATAAAAAATTTAAAAATGAAAGTAAAAGAAATAAGCAAATTGTTACAAAATTAATACTCGAGCCAAAGCGGCACAACACTATTCAAAGGGATTCTGGAAAACTTTTACTTTTTAATATTAATACTCAAAAAAATACTGTATCAAGCCAACAAGAAATATCCGGTAATATACAAGAAGTAGAGATTTTTTCTAAGAAACGTAAACGGGATTTATCAATAACTACTATTACTTGTAGTAAAAGAATGAGACTCTAAAGGCTATTTTACCATGTTTAAAAAATTTAATTTAAATTGTTTACCTATTACATACTTGATAATTATTACTTATAGTATTATTATATAATAAAAACATTTTTATTTATTATTTGAAAATGTTGTTAAATTGAAGTTTTATAACATTTAATTCATAATTCATTGGACCATAATTAGTCATGGTTCACTAAGCCAAAGGTTTTTGTTCACTGACTCTCGCCTATATATAAAACGTTTTATGTTAAAAGTATTATTATTCTTCTATCTTCTGCTCGGTCGTCACTATGTTTACAAAATTAAGTTTATATTGTTTACCTTATTTGCCAGTGGAAATATGGTGCCACATATTTCGCCTTTTAGATGAAAATTCTTTGATCTTCGCATCAAAATCCTATTCTTATTGGTATTATATTTCTCAAGGTGACTTTGTTCTTAATAAAAAATTGAAAAATGAAAGTAAAAGAAAGAAGCAAATTGCTACAAAATTAATACTCGAGCCAAAGCGGCACAATTCTATTTAAAGGGATTCTGGAAAACTTTTACTTTTTAATATTAATACTCAAAAAAATACTGTATCAAGCCAACAAGAAATATCCTGTAATATACAAGAAGTAGAGATTTTTTCTAAGAAACGTAAACGGGATTTATCAATAACTACTATTACTTGTAGTAAAATAATGAGACTCTAAAGGCTATTTTACCATGTTTAAAAAATTTAATTTAAATTGTTTACCTATTACATTCTTGATAATTATTACTTATAGTATTATTATATAATAAAAACATTTTTATTTATTATTTTAAAATGTTGTTAAATTTAACTTTTATAACATTTAATAATAATTCATTTTTATTTTTAAAAGATTGTTTGCAATAAAATCTATAGTTAAATTTATATAAACTTTTTGCATTTTAATATTTTAAAACTCATTGGACCATAATTAGTCATGGTTCACTAAGCCAAATGTTTTTGTTCGCTGACTCTCGCCTATATATAAAACGTTTTATGTTAAAAGTATTATTATTCTTCTATCTTCTGCTCGGTCGTCACTATGTTTACAAAATTAAGTTTATATTGTTTACCTTGTTTGCCAGTGGAAATATGGTGCCACATATTTCGATTTTTAGATTAAAATTCTTTGATCTTTGCATCAAAATCCCATTCTTATTGGTCTTATATTTCCCAAGGTGACTTGGTACTTAATAAAAAATTTAAAAATGAAAGTAAAAGAAATAAGCAAATTGCTACAAAATTAATACTCGAGCCAAAGCGGCACAACACTATTCAAAGGGATTCTGGAAAACTTTTACTTTTTAATATTAATACTCAAAAAAATACTGTATTAAGCCAACAAGAAATATCCTGTAATATACAAGAAGTAGAGATTTTTTCTAAGAAAATTAATACTCGAGCCAAAGCGGCACAACACTATTCAAAGGGATTCTGGAAAACTTTTACTTTTTAATATTAATACTCAAAAAAATACTGTATCAAGCCAACAAGAAATATCCTGTAATATACAAGAAGTAGAGATTTTTTCTAAGAAACGTAAACGGGATTTATCAATAACTACTATTACTTGTAGTAAAAGAATGAGACTCTAAAGGCTATTTATTTCACCATGTTTATAAAATTTAGTTTATATTGTTAATCTTATTTGCCAGCGTAAATACATACTCGATAAGTATTACTTATATTATTATTATATAATAAAAACATTTTTATTTATTATTTTAAAATGTTGTTAAATTTAAGTTTTATAACATTTAATTCATAATTCATTGGACCATAATTAGTCATGGTTCACTAAGCCAAATATTTTTGTTCACTGACTCTCGCCTATATATAAAACGTTTTATGTTAAAAGTATTATTATTCTTCTATCTTCTGCTCGGTCGTCACTATGTTAACAAAATTAAGTTTATATTGTTTACCTTATTTGCCAGTGGAAATATGGTGCCACATATTTCGCCTTTTAGATGAAAATTCTTTGATCTTTGCATCAAAATCCTATTCTTATTGGTATTATATTTCTCAAGGTGACTTGGTACTTAATAAAAAATTGAAAAATTAAAGTAAAAGAAAGAAGCAAATTGCTACAAAATTAATACTTGAGCCAAAGCGGCACAAGTCTATTCAAAGGGATTCTGGAAAACTTTTACTTTTTAATATTAATACTCAAAAAAATACTGTATCAAGCCAACAAGAAATATCCTGTAATATACAAGAAATAGAGATTTTTTCTAAGAAACGTAAACGGGATTTATTAATAACTACTATTACTTGTAGTAAAAGAATGAGACTCTAAAGGCTATTTATTTCACCATGTTTAAAAAATTTAGTTTATATTGTTTATCTTATTTGCCAGCGAAAATACATACTCGATAAGTATTACTGATAGTATTATTATATAATAAAAACATTTTTATTTATTATTTTAAAATGTTGTTAAATTTAACTTTTATAACATTTAATTCATAATTCATCCAAATGTTTTTGTTCACTGACTCTCGCCTATATATAAAACATTTTATGTTAAAAGTATTATAATTCTTCTATCTTCTGCTCGGTCGTCACTATGTTTACAAAATTAAGTTTATATTGTTTACCTTGTTTGCCAGTGGAAATATGGTGCCACATATTTCGATTTTTAGATGAAAATTCTTTGATCTTTGATCCCATTCTTATTGGTCTTATATTTCTCAAGGTGACTTGGTACTTAATAAAAAATTGAAAAATGAAAGTAAAAGAAAGAAGCAAATTGCTACAAAATTAATACTTGAGCCAAAGCGGCACAAGTCTATTCAAAGGGATTCTGGAAAACTTTTACTTTTTAATATTAATACTCAAAAAAATACTGTATCAAGCCAACAAGAAATATCCTGTAATATACAAGAAGTAGAGATTTTTTCTAAGAAACGTAAACGGGATTTATCAATAACTACTATTACTTGTAGTAAAAGAATGAGACTCTAAAGGCTATTTTACCATGTTTAAAAAATTTAGTTTAAATTGTTTACCTATTACATACTTGATAATTATTACTTATAGTATTATTATATAATAAAAACATTTTTATTTATTATTTTAAAATGTTGTTAAATTTAACTTTTATAACATTTAGTAATAATTCATTTTTATTTTTAAAATATTGTTTGCAATAAAATCTATAGTTAAATTTATATAAACTTTTTGCATTTTAATATTTTAAAACTCATTGGACCATAATTAGTCATGGTTCACTAAGCCAAATGTTTTTGTTCGCTGACTCTCGCCTATATATAAAACGTTTTATGTTAAAAGTATTATTATTCTTCTGCTCGGTCGTCACTATGTTTACAAAATTAAGTTTATATTGTTTACCTTATTTGCCAGTGGAAATATGGTGCCACATATTTCGCCTTTTAGATGAAAATTCTTTGATCTTTGCATCAAAATCCTATTCTTATTGGTCTTATATTTTTCAAGCTGACTTGGTACCTAATAAAAAATTTAAAAATGAAAGTAAAAGAAATAAGCAAATTGCTACAAAATTAATACTCGAGCCAAAGCGGCACAACACTATTCAAAGGGATTCTGGAAAACTTTTACTTTTTAATATTAATACTCAAAAAAATACTGTATCAAGCCAACAAGAAATATCCTGTAATATACAAGAAGTATAGATTTTTTCTAAGAAACGTAAACGGGATTTATCAATAACTACTACTTGTAGTAAAAGAATGAGACTCTAAAGGCTATTTATTTCACCATGTTTATAAAATTTAGTTTATATTGTTAATCTTATTTGCCAGCGTAAATACATACTCGATAAGTATTACTTATAGTATTATTATATAATAAAAACATTTTTATTTATTATTTTAAAATGTTGTTAAATTTAACTTTTATAACATTTAATAATAATTCATTTTTATTTTTAAAAGATTGTGTGCAATAAAATCTATAGTTAAATTTATATAAATTATTTGCATTTTCATATTTTAAAACTCATTGGACCATAATAAGTCATGGTTCACTAAGCCAAATGTTTTTATTCACTGACTCTCGCCTATATATAAAACGTTTTATGTTAAAAGTATTATTATTCTTCTATCTTCTGCTCGGTCGTCACTATGTTTACAAAATTAAGTTTATATTGTTTACCTTGTTTGCCAGTGGAAATATGGTGCCACATATTTCGATTTTTAGATGAAAATTCTTTGATCTTTGCATCAAAATCCCATTCTTATTGGTCTTATATTTCTCAAGGTGACTTGGTACTTAATAAAAAATTTAAAAATGAAAGTAAAAGAAATAAGCAAATTGCTACAAAATTAATACTCGAGCCAAAGCGGCACAACACTATTCAAAGGGATTCTGGAAAACTTTTACTTTTTAATATTAATACTCAAAAAAATACTGTATCAAGCCAACAAGAAATATCCTGTAATATACAAGAAGTAGAGATTTTTTCTAAGAAACTTAAACGGGATTTATCAATAACTACTATTACTTGTAGTAAAAGAATGAGACTCTAAAGGCTATTTATTTCACCATGTTTATAAAATTTAGTTTATATTGTTAATCTTATTTGCCAGCGTAAATACATACTCGATAAGTATTACTTATAGTATTATTATATAATAAAAACATTTTTATTTATTATTTTAAAATGTTGTTAAATTTAAGTTTTATAACATTTAATTCATAATTCATTGGACCATAATTAGTCATGGTTCACTAAGCCAAATGTTTTTGTTCACTGACTCTCGCCTATATATAAAACGTTTTATGTTAAAAGTATTATTATTCTTCTATCTTCTGCTCGGTCGTCACTATGTTTACAAAATTAAGTTAATATTGTTTACCTTGTTTGCCAGTGGAAATATGGTGCCACATATTTCGATTTTTAGATTAAAATTCTTTGATCTTTGCATCAAAATCCCATTCTTATTGGTCTTATATTTCTCAAGGTGACTTGGTACTTAATAAAAAATTTAAAAATGAAAGTAAAAGAAATAAGCAAATTGATACAAAATTAATACTCGAGCCAAAGCGGCACAACACTATTCAAAGGGATTCTGGAAAACTTTTACTTTTTAATATTAATACTCAAAAAAATACTGTATCAAGCCAACAAGAAATATCCTGTAATATACAAGAAGTAGAGATTTTTTCTAAGAAACGTAAACGGGATTTATCAATAACTACTATTACTTGTAGTAAAAGAATGAGACTTTAAAGGCTATTTATTTCACCATGTTTATAAAATTTAGTTTATATTGTTAATCTTATTTGCCAGCGTAAATACATACTCGATAAGTATTACTTATATTATTATTATATAATAAAAACATTTTTATTTATTATTTTAAAATGTTGTTAAATTTAAGTTTTATAACATTTAATTCATAATTCATTGGACCATAATTAGTCATGGTTCACTAAGCCAAATATTTTTGTTCACTGACTCTCGCCTATATATAAAACGTTTTATGTTAAAAGTATTATTATTCTTCTATCTTCTGCTCTGTCGTCACTATGTTAACAAAATTAAGTTTATATTGTTTACCTTATTTGCCAGTGGAAATATGGTGCCACATATTTCGCCTTTTAGATGAAAATTCTTTGATCTTTGCATCAAAATCCTATTCTTATTGGTATTATATTTCTCAAGGTGACTTGGTACTTAATAAAAAATTGAAAAATGAAAGTAAAAGAAAGAAGCAAATTGCTACAAAATTAATACTTGAGCCAAAGCGGCACAAGTCTATTCAAAGGGATTCTGGAAAACTTTTACTTTTTAATTTTAATACTCAAAAAAATACTGTATCAAGCCAACAAGAAATATCCTGTAATATACAAGAAGTAGAGATTTTTTCTAAGAAACGTAAACGGGATTTATCAATAACTACTATTACTTGTAGTAAAAGAATGAGACTCTAAAGGCTATTTTACCATGTTTAAAAAATTTAGTTTAAATTGTTTACCTATTACATACTTGATAATTATTACTTATAGTATTATTATATAATAAAAACATTTTTATTTATTATTTTAAAATGTTGTTAAATTTAACTTTTATAACATTTAATAATAATTCATTTTTATTTTTAAAAGATTGTTTGCAATAAAATCTATAGTTAAATTTATATAAACTTTTTGCATTTTAATATTTTAAAACTCATTGGACCATAATTAGTCATGGTTCACTAAGCCAAATGTTTTTGTTCGCTGACTCTCGCCTATATATAAAACGTTTTATGTTAAAAGTATTATTATTCTTCTGCTCGGTC
Source organism: Brassicogethes aeneus (assembly GCA_921294245.1). Taxonomy (NCBI): domain Eukaryota; kingdom Metazoa; phylum Arthropoda; class Insecta; order Coleoptera; family Nitidulidae; genus Brassicogethes; species Brassicogethes aeneus. Next base: position 1,282,698 of record OV121136.1, read on the forward strand.
GTCACTATGTTTACAAAATTAAGTTTATATTGTTTACCTTATTTGCCAGTGGAAATATGGTGCCACATATTTCGCCTTTTAGATGAAAATTCTTTGATCTTTGCATCAAAATCCTATTCTTATTGGTCTTATATTTCTCAAGGTGACTTGGTACTTAATAAAAAATTTAAAAATGAAAGTAAAAGAAAGAAGCAAATTGCTACAAAATTAATACTCGAGCCAAAGCGGCACAACACTATTCAAAGGGATTCTGGAAAACTTTAACTTTTTAATATTAATACTCAAAAAAATACTGTATCAAGCCAACAAGAAATATCCTGTAATATACAAGAAGTAGAGATTTTTTCTAAGAAACGTAAACGGGATTTATCAATAACTACTATTACTTTTAGTAAAAGAATGAGACTCTAAAGGCTATTTTACCATGTTTAAAAAATTTAATTTAAATTGTTTACCTATTACATACTTGATAATTATTACTTATAGTATTATTATATAATAAAAACATTTTTATTTATTATTTGAAAATGTTGTTAAATTTAAGTTTTATAACATTTAATTCATAATTCATTGGACCATAATTAGTCATGGTTCACTAAGCCAAAGGTTTTTGTTCACTGACTCTTGCCTATATATAAAACGTTTTATGTTAAAAGTATTATTATTCTTCTATCTTCTGCTCGGTCGTCACTATGTTTACAAAATTAAGTTTATATTGTTTACCTTATTTGCCAGTGGAAATATGGTGCCACATATTTCGCCTTTTAGATGAAAATTCTTTGATCTTTGCATCAAAATCCTATTCTTATTGGTCTTATATTTCTCAAGGTGACTTGGTACTTAATAAAAAATTTAAAAATGAAAGTAAAAGAAAGAAGCAAATTGCTACAAAATTAATACTCGAGCAAAATCGGCACAACACTATTCAAAGGGATTCTGGAAAACTTTTACTTTTTAATATTAATACTCAAAAAAATACTGTATCAAGCCAACAAGAAATATCCTGTAATATACAAGAAGTAGAGATTTTTTCTAAGAAACGTAAACGGGATTTATCAATAACTACTATTACTTGTAGTAAAAGAATGGGACTCTAAAGGCTATATATTTCACCATGTTTATAAAATTTAGTTTATATTGTTAATCTTATTTGCCAGCGTAAATACATACTCGATAAGTATTACTTATATTATTATTATATAATAAAAACATTTTTATTTATTATTTTAAAATGTTGTTAAATTTAAGTTTTATAACATTTAATTCATAATTCATTGGACCATAATTAGTCATGGTTTACTAAGCCAAATGTTTTTGTTCACTGACTCTCGCCTATATATAAAACGTTTTATGTTAAAAGTATTATTATTCTTTTGCTCGGTCGTCACTATGTTTACAAAATTATGTTTATATTGTTTACCTTATTTGCCAGTGGAAATATGGTGCCACATATTTCGCCTTTTAGATGAAAATTCTTTGATCTTTGCATCAAAATCCTATTCTTATTGGTCTTATATTTCTCAAGGTGACTTGGTACTTAATAAAAAATTTAAAAATGAAAGTAAAAGAAAGAAGCAAATTGCTACAAAATTAATATTCGAGCCAAAGCGGCACAACACTATTCAAAGGGATTCTGGAAAACTTTTACTTTTTAATATTAATACTCAAAAAAATACTGTATCAAGCCAACAAGAAATATCGTGTAATATACAAGAAGTAGAGATTTTTTCTAAGAAACGTAAACGGGATTTATCAATAACTACTATTACTTGTAGTAAAAGAATGAGACTCTAAAGGCTATTTATTTCACCATGTTTATGAAATTTAGTTTATATTGTTAATCTTATTTGCCAGCGTAAATACATACTCGATAAGTATTACTTATATTATTATTATATAATAAAAACATTTTTATTTATTATTTTAAAATGTTGTTAAATTTAAGTTTTATAACATTTAATTCATAATTCATTGGACCATAATTAGTCATGGTTCACTAAGCCAAATGTTTTTGTTCACTGACTCTCGCCTATATATAAAACGTTTTATGTTAAAAGTATTATTATTCTTCTATCTTCTGCTCGGTCGTCACTATGTTAACAAAATTAAGTTTATATTGTTTACCTTATTTGCCAGTGGAAATATGGTGCCACATATTTCGCCTTTTAGATGAAAATTCTTTGATCTTTGCATCAAAATCCTATTCTTATTGGTCTTATATTTCTCAAGGTGACTTGGTACTTAATAAAAAATTTAAAAATGAAAGTAAAAGAAATAAGCAAATTGCTACAAAATTATTACTCGAGCCAAAGCGGCACAACACTATTCAAAGGGATTCTGGAAAACTTTTACTTTTTAATATTAATACTCAAAAAAATACTGTATCAAGCCAACAAGAAATATCCTGTAATATACAAGAAGTAGATTTTTTCTAAGAAACGTAAACGGGATTTATCAATAACTACTATTACTTGTAGTAAAAGAATGAGACTCTAAAGGCTATTTCACCATGTTTAGTTTATATTGTTTACCTTATTTGCCAGCGAAAATACATACTTGATAATTATTACTTATAGTATTATTATATAATAAAAAAACTTTTATTTATTATTTTAAAATGTTGTTAAATTTAACTTTTATAACATTTAATAATAATTCATTTTTATTTTTAAAAGATTGTGTGCAATAAAATCTATAGTTAAATTTATATAAATTATTTGCATTTTAATATTTTAAAACTCATTGGGCCATAATTAGTCATGGTTCACTAAGCCAAATGTTTTTATTCACTGACTCTCGCCTAAATATAAAACGTTTTATGTTAAAAGTATTATTATTCTTCTATCTTCTGCTCGGTCGTCACTATGTTTACAAAATTAAGTTTATATTGTTTACCTTTTTTGCCAGTGGAAATATGGTGCCACATATTTCGATTTTTAGATGAAAATTCTTTGATCTTTGCATCAAAATCCCATTCTTATTGGTCTTATATTTCTCAAGGTGACTTGGTACTTAATAAAAAATTTAAAAATGAAAGTAAAGGAAATAAGCAAATTGCTACAAAATTAATACTCGAGCCAAAGCGGCACAACACTATTCAAAGGGATTCTGGAAAACTTTTACTTTTTAATATTAATACTCAAAAAAATACTGTATCAAGCCAACAAGAAATATCCTGTAATATACAAGAAGTAGAGATTTTTTCTAAGAAACTTAAACGGGATTTATCAATAACTACTATTACTTGTAGTAAAAGAATGAGACTCTAAAGGCTATTTTACCATGTTTAAAAAATTTAGTTTAAATTGTTTACCTATTACATACTTGATAATTATTACTTATAGTATTATTATATAATAAAAACATTTTTATTTATTATTTTAAAATGTTGTTAAATTTAAGTTTTATAACATTTAATTCATAATTCATTGGACCATAATTAGTCATGGTTCACTAAGCCAAATGTTTTTGTTCACTGACTCTCGCCTATATATAAAACGTTTTATGTTAAAAGTATTATTATTCTTCTATCTTCTGCTCGGTCGTCACTATGTTAACAAAATTAAGTTTATATTGTTTACCTTATTTGCCAGTGGAAATATGGTGCCACATATTTCGCCTTTTAGATGAAAATTCTTTGATCTTTGCATCAAAATCCTATTCTTATTGGTCTTATATTTCTCAAGGTGACTTGGTACTTAATAAAAAATTTAAAAATGAAAGTAAAAGAAATAAGCAAATTGCTACAAAATTAATACTCGAGCCAAAGCGGCACAACACTATTCAAAGGGATTCTGAAAAACTTTTACTTTTTAATATTAATACTCAAAAAAATACTGTATCAAGCCAACAAGAAATATCCTGAAATATACAAGAAGTAGAGATTTTTTCTAAGAAACGTAAACGGGATTTATCAATAACTACTATTACTTGTAGTAAAAGAATGAGACTCTAAAGGCTATTTCACCATGTTTAGTTTATATTGTTTACCTTATTTGCCAGCGAAAATACATACTTGATAATTATTACTTATAGTATTATTATATAATAAAAAAACTTTTATTTATTATTTTAAAATGTTGTTAAATTTAACTTTTATAACATTTAATAATAATTCATTTTTATTTTTAAAAGATTGTGTGCAATAAAATCTATAGTTAAATTTATATAAATTATTTGCATTTTAATATTTTAAAACTCATTGGACCATAATTAGTCATGGTTCACTAAGCCAAATGTTTTTATTCACTGACTCTCGCCTATATATAAAACGTTTTATGTTAAAAGTATTATTATTCTTCTATCTTCTGCTCGGTCGTCACTATGTTTACAAAATTAAGTTTATATTGTTTACCTTGTTTGCCAGTGGAAATATGGTGCCACATATTTCGATTTTTAGATGAAAATTCTTTGATCTTTGCATCAAAATCCCATTCTTACTGGTCTTATATTTCTCAAGGTGACTTGGTACTTAATAAAAAATTTAAAAATGAAAGTAAAAGAAATAAGCAAATAGCTACAAAATTAATACTCGAGCCAAAGCGACACAACACTATTCAAAGGGATTCTGGAAAACTTTTACTTTTTAATATTAATACTCAAAAAAATACTGAATCAAGCCAACAAGAAATATCCTGTAATATACAAGAAGTAGAGATTTTTTCTAAGAAACGTAAACGGGATTTATCAATAACTACTATTACTTGTAGTAAAAGAATGAGACTCTAAAGGCTATTTATTTCACCATGTTTATAAAATTTAGTTTATATTGTTAATCTTATTTGCCAGCGTAAATACATACTCGATAAGTATTACTTATAGTATTATTATATAATAAAAACATTTTTATTTATTATTTTAAAATGTTGTTAAATTTAAGTTTTATAACATTTAATTCATAATTCATTGGACCATAATTAGTCATGGTTCACTAAGCCAAATGTTTTTGTTCACTGACTCTCGCCTATATATAAAACGTTTTATGTTAAAAGTATTATTATTCTTCTATCTTCTGCTCGGTCGTCACTATGTTTACAAAATTAAGTTTATATTGTTTACCTTGTTTGCCAGTGGAAATATGGTGCCACATATTTCGATTTTTAGATGAAAATTCTTTGATCTTTGCATCAAAATCCCATTCTTACTGGTCTTATATTTCTCAAGGTGACTTGGTACTTAATAAAAAATTTAAAAATGAAAGTAAAAGAAATAAGCAAATAGCTACAAAATTAATACTCGAGCCAAAGCGACACAACACTATTCAAAGGGATTCTGGAAAACTTTTACTTTTTAATATTAATACTCAAAAAAATACTGAATCAAGCCAACAAGAAATATCCTGTAATATACAAGAAGTAGAGATTTTTTCTAAGAAACGTAAACGGGATTTATCAATAACTACTATTACTTGTAGTAAAAGAATGAGACTCTAAAGGCTATTTCACCATGTTTAGTTTATATTGTTTACCTTATTTGCCAGCGAAAATACATACTTGATAATTATTACTTATAGTATTATTATATAATAAAAACATTTTTATTTATTATTTTAAAATGTTGTTAAATTTAAGTTTTATAACATTTAATTCATAATTCATTGGACCATAATTAGTCATGGTTCACTAAGCCAAATGTTTTTGTTCACTGACTCTCGCCTATATATAAAACGTTTTATGTTAAAAGTATTATTATTCTTCTATCTTCTGCTCGGTCGTCACTATGTTTACAAAATTAAGTTTATATTGTTTACCTTATTTGCCAGTGGAAATATGGTGCCACATATTTCGCCTTTTAGATGAAAATTCTTTGATCTTTGCATCAAAATCCTATTCTTATTGGTATTATATTTCTCAATGTGACTTGGTACTTAATAAAAAATTGAAAAATGATTTTAAAAGAAAGAAGCAAATTGCTACAAAATTAATGCTTGAGCCAAAGCGGCACAAGTCTATTCAAAGGGATTCTGGAAAACTTTTACTTTTTAATATTAATACTCAAAAAAATACTGTATCAAGCCAACAATAAATATCCTGTAATATACAAGAAGTAGAGATTTTTTCTAAGAAACATAAACGGGATTTATCAATAACTACTATTACTTGTAGTAAAAGAATGAGACTCTTAAGGCAATTTATTTCACCATGTTTAAAAAATTTAGTTTATATTGTTTATCTTATTTGCCAGCGAAAATACATACTCGATAAGTATTACTGATAGTATTATTATATAATAAAAACATTTTTATTTATTATTTTAAAATGCTGTTAAATTTAACTTTTATAACATTTAACTATGGTTTCGCGTAAAAATCGAACAAATTTTGCACATTTGTTTGCAAGTGATGCCAGAATTGAATATATTTTTGTTACCTTGTTTGTACATCTAAATGGTACTTTTTTTTCAAAAAAAAAATTTCATCCATTGATCCCTGTGGTTTTCAGGCCTTAAGTCACTCTACTGTGTTAAAAATAGATAAATTTCGATATTTTGTAATAACATTTTTATTTAAATACGTATCGCTTTGAAATTAAGATAAAATGTAGACCTTATTAGTGGCAATAAATCCACGTATTATTTTTTTTAGATTTTAATATACAGGGGGCACGGTGGACAATTTAATTTAAAATTTTACCATTTTTTAAGGGTTAAAAAGTCGAAGAAGCAACGTTGTTTTATAATGTTGAGTATATCACGTTAAAGTACTGATAATTAACTATTATTTGATATATAAACTTCTAAATGCAAATTATGTTTCTACGAGAGACACCATTTTTAAGTTAAGCCTTCAAAGAGCGTAATACTAACGTGTTTTACAAATTATAAATTCTTTTAACTAGTTTTATAAGATAATGTATTATATATTACATACAATATTTTATATATAACATACAATTCTTACATATTTATTTTAAAAAATCGCCATAGATGGAGCTAAAATTAGTTTTATTTATAAATTTTAAATTTTTTTAAGTTTACTAATTTTGATCATAGTAGGCATCACAAACTTATCTCTATCATTAGAAGCATGAAAGATAATTTAACAGTTCAGTTTATAAGTTACAAATGACTGATTGCGTTTCAATTTATAAGTGTACTATAAACATAATAAATAAATTAGAATAAAGACTTTTTATGTTGCAATCGGCTATTTAGATATAACTATATTTTTATTCATTTGTTTTCCGATTTTTTGTAATCAGTTATTTTGCATTTTTTTATATTTAATATAATGCTATAAGGGTGTTTCTGGAGAAACGCAAACAGTATGGATTTGAAATTTTAATAGAATATACAATTTGATTTAGACTATACATAAAGTCAATAGTTTTCAAGATATTATTTTATTTCGTTAAAATGCACGTTAATCAAAATAGCCTCTAATTTGTTTGTTATTATGTTTGTTGACATGGGGTTGGAATTTTTGGAATATTAAAACATTGTTTAGTTTTTTAAAGGTTTTTCAATAAATACCTTAAGAAAAACCACTTAAAATTAGGCAAACTTCAAACAATAACAACGTTTTTATTATAAATGGAAAACCCTGTATGTTTTAACATAATCAAATAGAACATTAAAGAATCCTTCGATTGGTATTATAGTAACTCTTTCCTAAAGTTAAAATTTCAGAGACATTTAACAATTTCTAATATTTTCAATACTATTTTCTATCAACAAACCTCTGAAATTCTACATATGATTTAATGTAACAGTATCCATGGTTACCACCAAATCTGTCATTGTTTAAAATTAATTAAAATATTTGATTGAAAAAATAATAACTCAAAAAATATTGACTTTAGGTAAAATGTAAAATGGCTATACCATATCCTATAGGATATGGTATAGCCATTTTACTCAGAATTTTATTTAGCCATCCTATAGGATATGGTATAGACATTTTACTCAGAATTTTATGTAGAATTAAATAATGTAAAAATATATGAGGTATTCCGGTAAAACAGGAAGTATTATTTTGTTTAAAATAATTTAGGAAAAGAGTCTAAAGCGAATACTTTACGCTATTAAAATTTTAAATCGATGTTTTTCGCGATTCCCTAGAAACTTCCAACGGACTAAGTACGTGAAACACCCTGTATATTAAACGTCATTTATGTGTTATGCTTTACTTAATTATTAATAAAAGATAAAACAATATTTGTATAAAAATGAAAAAATGTACTAAACTAAGCGTTTATGAATACTGCTACTGCAGGACCAGTTTTGAATTAGCATGCTAATTCAAAACTGGTCCTGGCCACAGAAACATCATTTGCATAAAAAAGTTAATATATCAAATAATAGTCAAATATCAATACTTTCACGTGCTATACTCAAATTTATAAAACAAAGTTGCTTCTTCGAATATTTACCCTTTAAAAATTGTTAAATTTTAAACAAAATTATCACCAGCGCCCCCTGTACGTTATAATCTAAACAAAATTTTTTCATGGATTAATTGTCATTAGTAAGATCTACATTTTGTCCAAATTTCAAATCGATACGTTTTGAAATAAAAAAGTTATTTAAAAAAAATGAAATTTCTTCATTTTTAACACAGCGAAGAAAAAAATTAAAATAAAAACAAAGTTGTCAATGGACGAGATTTTTTTTTTGAAAAAAGTACTGCATTAAGATGTAGAAATAAGGTAAAAAAGTTTCAATCGATTTCTTGAACCCTTGCAAATCGACCGTTCGATCCTTTCGCGAAACCGAATTAAAATTCATAATTCATTGGACCATAATTAGTCATGGTTCACTAAGCCAAATGTTTTTGTTCACTGACTCTCGCCTATATATAAAACGTTTTATGTTAAAAGTATTTTTATTCTTCTATCTTCTGCTCGGTCGTCACTATGTTAACAAAATTAAGTTTATATTGTTTACCTTATTTGCCAGTGGAAATATGGTGCCACATATTTCGCCTTTTAGATGAAAATTCTTTGATCTTTGCATCAAAATCCTATTCTTATTGGTATTATATTTCTCAATGTGACTTGGTACTTAATAAAAAATTGAAAAATGAAAGTAAGAGAAATAAGCAAATTGCTACAAAATTAATACTCGAGCCAAAGCGGCACAACACTATTCAAAGGGATTCTGAAAAACTTTTACTTTTTAATATTAATACTCAAAAAAATACTGTATCAAGCCAACAAGAAATATCCTGTAATATACAAGAAGTAGAGATTTTTTCTAAGAAACGTAAACGGGATTTATCAATAACTACTATTACTTGTAGTAAAAGAATGAGACTCTAAAGGCTTTTTCACCATGTTTAGTTTATATTGTTTACCTTATTTGCCAGCGAAAATACATACTTGATAATTATTACTTATAGTATTATTATATAATAAAAAAACTTTTATTTATTATTTTAAAATGTTGTTAAATTTAACTTTTATAACATTTAATAATAATTCATTTTTATTTTTAAAAGATTGTGTGCAATAAAATCTATAGTTAAATTTATATAAATTATTTGCATTTTAATATTTTAAAACTCATTGGACCATAATTAGTCATGGTTCACTAAGCCAAATGTTTTTATTCACTGACTCTCGCCTATATATAAAACGTTTTATGTTAAAAGTATTATTATTCTTCTATCTTCTGCTCGGTCGTCACTATGTTTACAAAATTAAGTTTATATTGTTTACCTTGTTTGCCAGTGGAAATATGATGCCACATATTTCGATTTTTAGATGAAAATTCTTTGATCTTTGCATTAAAATCCCATTCTTATTGGTCTTATATTTCTCAAGGTGACTTGGTACCTAATAAAAAATTTAAAAATGAAAGTAAAAGAAATAAGCAAATTGCTACAAAATTAATACTCGAGCCAAAGCGGCACAACACTATTCAAAGGGATTCTGGAAAACTTTTACTTTTTAATATTAATACTCAAAAAAATACTGTATCAAGCCAACAAGAAATATCCTGTAACAAGAAGTAGAGATTTTTTCTAAGAAACGTAAACGGGATTTATCAATAACTACTATTACTTGTAGTAAAAGAATGAGACTCTAAAGGCTATTTATTTCACCATGTTTATAAAATTTAGTTTATATTGTTAATCTTATTTGCCAGCGTAAATACATACTCGATAAGTATTACTTATAGTATTATTATATAATAAAAACATTTTTATTTATTATTTTAAAATATTGTTAAATTTAAGTTTTATAACATTTAATTCATAATTCATTGGACCATAATTAGTCATGGTTCACTAAGCCAAATGTTTTTGTTCACTGTCTCTCGCCTATATATAAAACGTTTTATGTTAAAAGTATTATTATTCTTCTATCTTCTGCTCGGTCGTCACTATGTTTACAAAATTAAGTTTATATTGTTTACCTTGTTTGCCAGTGGAAATATGGTGCCACATATTTCGATTTTTAGATTAAAATTCTTTGATCTTTGCATCAAAATCCCATTCTTATTGGTCTTATATTTCTCAAGGTGACTTGGTACTTAATAAAAAATTTAAAAATGAAAGTAAAAGAAATAAGCAAATTGCTACAAAATTAATACTCGAGCCAAAGCGGCACAACACTATTCAAAGGGATTCTGGAAAACTTTTACTTTTTAATATTAATACTCAAAAAAATACTGTATCAAGCCAACAAGAAATATCCTGTAATATACAAGAAGTAGAGATTTTTTCTAAGAAACGTAAACGGGATTTATCAATAACTACTATTACTTGTAGTAAAAGAATGAGACTCTAAAGGCTATTATTTCACCATATTTATAAAATTTAGTTTATATTGTTAATCTTATTTGCCAGCGTAAATACATACTCGATAAGTATTACTTATAGTATTATTATATAATAAAAACATTTTTATTTATTATTTTAAAATGTTGTTAAATTTAAGTTTTATAACATTTAATTCATAATTCATTGGACCATAATTAGTCATGGTTCACTAAGCCAAATGTTTTTGTTCACTGACTCTCGCCTATATATAAAACGTTTTAGGTTAAAAGTATTATTATTCTTCTATCTTCTGCTCGGTCGTCACTATGTTTACAAAATTTAGTTTATATTGTTTACCTTATTTGCCAGTGGAAATATGGTGCCACATATTTCGCCTTTTAGATGAAAATTCTTTGATCTTTGCATCAAAATCCTATTCTTATTGGTATTATATTTCTCAATGTGACTTGGTACTTAATAAAAAATTGAAAAATGAAAGTAAAAGAAAGAAGCAAATTGCTACAAAATTAATACTCGAGCCAAAGCGGCACAAGTCTATTCAAAGGGATTCTGGAAAACTTTTACTTTTTAATATTAATACTCAAAAAAATACTGTATCAAGCCAACAAGAAATATCCTGTAATATACAAGAAGTAGATATTTTTTCTAAGAAACGTAAACGGGATTTATCAATAACTGCTATTACACTGAAAGAAATATATGTTTGTTATAGCAATGTATGTAGTAGTCCATATATGAAACATAAAATATATTTACCTTAACCATTTTTATATTTAGTTTAACCATATTATGTTAAAACTAAATATAAAAATGGTTAAGGTAAATATATTTTATGTTTCATATATGGACTATATACTATATACATTGCTAAAATAAACATATATTTCTTTCAGTGTACTTGTAGTAAAAGAATGAGACTCTAAAGGCTATTTTACCATGTTTAAAAAATTTAGTTTAAATTGTTTTCCTATTACATACTCGATAAGTATTACTGATAGTATTATTATATAATAAAAACATTTTTATTTATTATTTTAAAATGTTGTTAAATTTAACTTTTATAACATTTAATTCATAATTCATTGGACCATAATTAGTCAGCCACATGTTTTTGTTCACTGACTCTCGCCTATATATAAAACTTTTATGTTAAAAGTATTATTATTCTTCTATCTTCTGCTCGGTCGTCACTATGTTTACAATATTAAGTTTATATTGTTTACCTTATTTGCCAGTGGAAATATGGTGCCACATATTTCGCCTTTTAGATGAAAATTCTTTGATCTTTGCATCAAAATCCTATTCTTATTGGTCTTATATTTTTCAAGCTGTCTTGGTACTTAATAAAAAATTTAAAAATGAAAGTAAAAGAAATAAGCAAATTGCTACAAAATTAATACTCGAGCCAAAGCGGCACAACACTATTCAAAGGGATTCTGAAAAACTTTTACTTTTTAATATTAATACTCAAAAAAATACTGTATCAAGCCAACAAGAAATATCCTGAAATATACAAGAAGTAGAGTTTTTCTAAGAAACGTAAACGGGATTTATCAATAACTACTATTACTTGTAGTAAAAGAATGAGACTCTAAAGGCTATTTCACCATGTTTAGTTTATATTGTTTACCTTATTTGCCAGCGAAAATACATACTTGATAATTATTACTTATAGTATTATTATATAATAAAAAAACTTTTATTTATTATTTTAAAATGTTGTTAAATTTAACTTTTATAACATTTAATAATAATTCATTTTTATTTTTAAAAGATTGTGTGCAATAAAATCTATAGTTAAATTTATATAAATTATTTGCATTTTAATATTTTAAAACTCATTGGACCATAATTAGTCATGGTTCACTAAGCCAAATGTTTTTATTCACTGACTCTCGCCTATATATAAAACGTTTTATGTTAAAAGTATTATTATTCTTTTATCTTCTGCTCGGTCGTCACTATGTTTACAAAATTAAATTTATATTGTTTACCTTGTTTGCCAGTGGAAATATGGTGCCACATATTTCGATTTTTAGATGAAAATTCTTTGATCTTTGCATCAAAATCCCATTCTTACTGGTCTTATATTTCTCAAGGTGACTTGGTACTTAATAAAAAATTTAAAAATGAAAGTAAAAGAAATAAGCAAATAGCTACAAAATTAATACTCGAGCCAAAGCGACACAACACTATTCAAAGGGATTCTGGAAAACTTTTACTTTTTAATATTAATACTCAAAAAAATACTGAATCAAGCCAACAAGAAATATCCTGTAATATACAAGAAAAAGAGATTTTTTCTAAGAAACGTAAACGGGATTTATCAATAACTACTATTACTTGTAGTAAAAGAATGAGACTCTAAAGGCTATTTATTTCACCATGTTTATAAAATTTAGTTTATATTGTTAATCTTATTTGCCAGCGTAAATACATACTCGATAAGTATTACTTATAGTATTATTATATAATAAAAACATTTTTATTTATTATTTTAAAATGTTGTTAAATTTAAGTTTTATAACATTTAATTCATAATTCATTGGACCATAATTAGTCATGGTTCACTAAGCCAAATGTTTTTGTTCACTGACTCTCGCCTATATATAAAACGTTTTATGTTAAAAGTATTATTATTCTTCTATCTTCTGCTCGGTCGTCACTATGTTTACAAAATTAAGTTTATATTGTTTACCTTGTTTGCCAGTGGAAATATGGTGCCACATATTTCGATTTTTAGATGAAAATTCTTTGATCTTTGCATCAAAATCCCATTCTTACTGGTCTTATATTTCTCAAGGTGACTTGGTACTTAATAAAAAATTTAAAAATGAAAGTAAAAGAAATAAGCAAATAGCTACAAAATTAATACTCGAGCCAAAGCGACACAACACTATTCAAAGGGATTCTGGAAAACTTTTACTTTTTAATAATAATACTCAAAAAAATACTGTATCAAGCCAACAAGAAATATCCTGTAATATACAAGAAGTAGAGATTTTTTCTAAGAAACGTAAACGGGATTTATCAATAACTACTATTACTTGTAGTAAAAGAATGAGACTCTAAAGGCTATTTCACCATGTTTAGTTTATATTGTTTACCTTATTTGCCAGCGAAAATACATACTTGATAATGATTACTTAAAGTATTATTATATAATAAAAAACATTTATTTATTATTTTAAAATGTTGTTAAATTTAACTTTTATAACATTTAATAATAATTCATTTTTATTTTTAAAAGAATGTGTGCAATAAAATCTAAAGTTAAATTTATATAAATTATTTGCATTTTAATATTTTAAAACTCATTGGACCATAATTAGTCATGGTTCACTAAGCCAAATGTTTTTATACACTGACTCTCGCCTATATATAAAACGTTTTATGTTAAAAGTATTATTATTCTTCTATCTTCTGCTCGGTCGTCACTATGTTTACAAAATTAAGTTTATATTGTTTACCTTGTTTGCCAGTGGAAATATGGTGCCACATATTTCGATTTTTAGATGAAAATTCTTTGATCTTTGCATCAAAATCCCATTCTTATTGGTCTTATATTTCTCAAGGTGACTTGGTACTTAATAAAAAATTTAAAAATGAAAATAAAAGAAATAAGCAAATTGCTACAAAATTAATACTCGAGCCAAAGCGGCACAACACTATTCAAAGGGATTCTGGAAAACTTTTACTTTTTAATATTAATACTCAAAAAAATACTGTATCAAGCCAACAAGAAATATCCTGTAATATACAAGAAGTAGAGATTTTTTCTAAGAAACGTAAACGGGATTTATCAATAACTACTATTACTTGTAGTAAAAGAATGAGACTCTAAAGGCTATTTATTTCACCATGTTTAAAAAATTTAGTTTATATTGTTTATCTTATTTGCCAGCGAAAATACATACTCGATAAGTATTACTGATAGTATTACCATATAATAAAAACATTTTTATTTATTATTTTAAAATGTTGTTAAATTTAAGTTTTATAACATTTAATTCATAATTCATTGGACCATAATTAGTCATGGTTCACTAAGCCAAATGTTTTTGTTCACTGACTCTCGCCTATATATAAAACGTTTTATGTTAAAAGTATTATTATTCTTCTATCTTCTGCTCGGTCGTCACTATGTTAACAAAATTAAGTTTATATTGTTTACCTTATTTGCCAGTGGAAATATGGTGCCACATATTTCGCCTTTTAGATGAAAATTCTTTGATCTTTGCATCAAAATCCTATTCTTATTGGTGTTATATTTCTCAAGGTGACTTGGTACTTAATAAAAAATTTAAAAATGAAAGTAAAAGAAAGAAGCAAATTGCTACAAAATTAATACTTGAGCCAAAGCGGCACAAGTCTATTCAAAGGGATTCTGTAAAACTTTTACTTTTTAATATTAATACTCAAAAAAATACTGTATCAAGCCAACAAGAAATATCCTGTAATATACAAGAAGTAGAGATTTTTTCTAAGAAACGTAAACGGGATTTATCAATAACTACTATTACTTGTAGTAAATGAATGAGACTCTAAAGGCTATTTATTTCACCATGTTTAAAAAATTTAGTTTATATTGTTTATCTTATTTGCCAGCGAAAATACATACTCGATAAGTATTACTGATAGTATTACTATATAATAAAAACATTTTTATTTATTATTTTAAAATGTTGTTAAATTTAACTTTTATAACATTTAATTCATAATTCATTGGACCATAATTAGTCATGGTTCACTAAGCCAAATGTTTTTGTTCACTGACTCTCGCCTATATATAAAACTTTTATGTTAAAAGTATTATTATTCTTCTATCTTCTGCTCGGTCGTCACTATGTTTACAATATTAAGTTTATATTGTTTACCTTATTTGCCAGTGGAAATATGGTGCCACATATTTCGCCTTTTAGATGAAAATTCTTTGATCTTTGCATCAAAATCCTATTCTTATTGGTCTTATATTTTTCAAGCTGACTTGGTACTTAATAAAAAAATTTAAAAATGAAAGTAAAAGAAATAAGCAAATTGCTACAAAATTAATACTCGAGCCAAAGCGGCACAACACTATTCAAAGGGATTCTGGAAAACTTTTACTTTTTAATATTAATACTCAAAAAAATACTGTATCAAGCCAACAAGAAATATCCTGTAATATACAAGAAGTAGAGATTTTTTCTAAGAAACGTAAACGAGATTTATCAATAACTACTATTACTTGTAGTAAAAGAATGAGACTCTAAAGGCTATTTCACCATGTTTAGTTTATATTGTTTACCTTATTTGCCAGCGAAAATACATACTTGATAATTATTACTTATAGTATTATTATATAATAAAAAAACTTTTATTTATTATTTTAAAATGTTGTTAAATTTAACTTTTATAACATTTAATAATAATTCATTTTTATTTTTAAAAGATTGTGTGCAATAAAATCTATAGTTAAATTTATATAAATTATTTGCATTTTAATATTTTAAAACTCATTGGACCATAATTAGTCATGGTTCACTAAGCCAAATGTTTTTATTCACTGACTCTCGCCTATATATAAAACGTTTTATGTTAAAAGTATTATTATTCTTCTATCTTCTGCTCGGTCGTCACTATGTTTACAAAATTAAGTTTATATTGTTTACCTTGTTTGCCAGTGGAAATATGGTGCCACATATTTCGATTTTTAGATGAAAATTCTTTGATCTTTGCATCAAAATCCCATTCTTACTGGTCTTATATTTCTCAAGGTGACTTGGTACTTAATAAAAAATTTAAAAATGAAAGTAAAAGAAATAAGCAAATAGCTACAAAATTAATACTCGAGCCAAAGCGGCACAACACTATTCAAAGGGATTCTGGAAAACTTTTACTTTTTAATATTAATACTCAAAAAAATACTGAATCAAGCCAACAAGAAATATCCTGTAATATACAAGAAGTAGAGATTTTTTCTAAGAAACGTAAACGGGATTTATCAATAACTACTATTACTTGTAGTAAAAGAATGAGACTCTAAAGGCTATTTATTTCACCATGTTTATAAAATTTAGTTTATATTGTTAATCTTATTTGCCAGCGTAAATACATACTCGATAAGTATTACTTATAGTATTATTATATAATAAAAACATTTTTATTTATTATTTTAAAATGTTGTTAAATTTAAGTTTTATAACATTTAATTCATAATTCATTGGACCATAATTAGTCATGGTTCACTAAGCCAAATGTTTTTGTTCACTGACTCTCGCCTATATATAAAACGTTTTATGTTAAAAGTATTATTATTCTTCTATCTTCTGCTCGGTCGTCACTATGTTTACAAAATTAAGTTTATATTGTTTACCTTATTTGCCAGTGGAAATATGGTGCCACATATCTCGCCTTTTAGATGAAAATTCTTTGATCTTTGCATCAAAATCCTATTCTTATTGGTGTTATATTTCTCAAGGTGACTTGGTACTTAATAAAAAATTTAAAAATGAAAGTAAAAGAAAGAAGCAAATTGCTACAAAATTAATACTTGAGCCAAAGCGGCACAAGTCTATTCAAAGGGATTCTGTAAAACTTTTACTTTTTAATATTAATACTCAAAAAAATACTGTATCAAGCCAACAAGAAATATCCTGTAATATACAAGAAGTAGAGATTTTTTCTAAGAAACGTAAACGGGATTTATCAATAACTACTATTACTTGTAGTAAATGAATGAGACTCTAAAGGCTATTTATTTCACCATGTTTAAAAAATTTAGTTTATATTGTTTATCTTATTTGCCAGCGAAAATACATACTCGATAAGTATTACTGATAGTATTACTATATAATAAAAACATTTTTATTTATTATTTTAAAATGTTGTTAAATTTAAGTTTTATAACATTTAATTCATAATTCATTGGACCATAATTAGTCATGGTTCACTAAGCCAAATGTTTTTGTTCACTGACTCTCGCCTATATATAAAACTTTTATGTTAAAAGTATTATTATTCTTCTATCTTCTGCTCGGTCGTCACTATGTTTACAATATTAAGTTTATATTGTTTACCTTATTTGCCAGTGGAAATATGGTGCCACATATTTCGCCTTTTAGATGAAAATTCTTTGATCTTTGCATCAAAATCCTATTCTTATTGGTCTTATATTTTTCAAGCTGACTTGGTACTTAATAAAAAAATTTAAAAATGAAAGTAAAAGAAATAAGCAAATTGCTACAAAATTAATACTCGAGCCAAAGCGGCACAACACTATTCAAAGGGATTCTGGAAAACTTTTACTTTTTAATATTAATACTCAAAAAAATACTGTATCAAGCCAACAAGAAATATCCTGTAATATACAAGAAGTAGAGATTTTTTCTAAGAAACGTAAACGAGATTTATCAATAACTACTATTACTTGTAGTAAAAGAATGAGACTCTAAAGGCTATTTCACCATGTTTAGTTTATATTGTTTACCTTATTTGCCAGCGAAAATACATACTTGATAATTATTACTTATAGTATTATTATATAATAAAAAAACTTTTATTTATTATTTTAAAATGTTGTTAAATTTAACTTTTATAACATTTAATAATAATTCATTTTTATTTTTAAAAGATTGTGTGCAATAAAATCTATAGTTAAATTTATATAAATTATTTGCATTTTAATATTTTAAAACTCATTGGACCATAATTAGTCATGGTTCACTAAGCCAAATGTTTTTATTCACTGACTCTCGCCTATATATAAAACGTTTTATGTTAAAAGTATTATTATTCTTCTATCTTCTGCTCGGTCGTCACTATGTTTACAAAATTAAGTTTATATTGTTTACCTTGTTTGCCAGTGGAAATATGGTGCCACATATTTCGATTTTTAGATGAAAATTCTTTGATCTTTGCATCAAAATCCCATTCTTACTGGTCTTATATTTCTCAAGGTGACTTGGTACTTAATAAAAAATTTAAAAATGAAAGTAAAAGAAATAAGCAAATAGCTACAAAATTAATACTCGAGCCAAAGCGGCACAACACTATTCAAAGGGATTCTGGAAAACTTTTACTTTTTAATATTAATACTCAAAAAAATACTGAATCAAGCCAACAAGAAATATCCTGTAATATACAAGAAGTAGAGATTTTTTCTAAGAAACGTAAACGGGATTTATCAATAACTACTATTACTTGTAGTAAAAGAATGAGACTCTAAAGGCTATTTATTTCACCATGTTTATAAAATTTAGTTTATATTGTTAATCTTATTTGCCAGCGTAAATACATACTCGATAAGTATTACTTATAGTATTATTATATAATAAAAACATTTTTATTTATTATTTTAAAATGTTGTTAAATTTAAGTTTTATAACATTTAATTCATAATTCATTGGACCATAATTAGTCATGGTTCACTAAGCCAAATGTTTTTGTTCACTGACTCTCGCCTATATATAAAACGTTTTATGTTAAAAGTATTATTATTCTTCTATCTTCTGCTCGGTCGTCACTATGTTTACAAAATTAAGTTTATATTGTTTACCTTATTTGCCAGTGGAAATATGGTGCCACATATCTCGCCTTTTAGATGAAAATTCTTTGATCTTTGCATCAAAATCCTATTCTTATTGGTGTTATATTTCTCAAGGTGACTTGGTACTTAATAAAAAATTTAAAAATGAAAGTAAAAGAAAGAAGCAAATTGCTACAAAATTAATACTTGAGCCAAAGCGGCACAAGTCTATTCAAAGGGATTCTGTAAAACTTTTACTTTTTAATATTAATACTCAAAAAAATACTGTATCAAGCCAACAAGAAATATCCTGTAATATACAAGAAGTAGAGATTTTTTCTAAGAAACGTAAACGGGATTTATCAATAACTACTATTACTTGTAGTAAATGAATGAGACTCTAAAGGCTATTTATTTCACCATGTTTAAAAAATTTAGTTTATATTGTTTATCTTATTTGCCAGCGAAAATACATACTCGATAAGTATTACTGATAGTATTACTATATAATAAAAACATTTTTATTTATTATTTTAAAATGTTGTTAAATTTAAGTTTTATAACATTTAATTCATAATTCATTGGACCATAATTAGTCATGGTTCACTAAGCCAAATGTTTTTGTTCACTGACTCTCGCCTATATATAAAACTTTTATGTTAAAAGTATTATTATTCTTCTATCTTCTGCTCGGTCGTCACTATGTTTACAATATTAAGTTTATATTGTTTACCTTATTTGCCAGTGGAAATATGGTGCCACATATTTCGCCTTTTAGATGAAAATTCTTTGATCTTTGCATCAAAATCCTATTCTTATTGGTCTTATATTTTTCAAGCTGACTTGGTACTTAATAAAAAAATTTAAAAATGAAAGTAAAAGAAATAAGCAAATTGCTACAAAATTAATACTCGAGCCAAAGCGGCACAACACTATTCAAAGGGATTCTGGAAAACTTTTACTTTTTAATATTAATACTCAAAAAAATACTGTATCAAGCCAACAAGAAATATCCTGTAATATACAAGAAGTAGAGATTTTTTCTAAGAAACGTAAACGAGATTTATCAATAACTACTATTACTTGTAGTAAAAGAATGAGACTCTAAAGGCTATTTCACCATGTTTAGTTTATATTGTTTACCTTATTTGCCAGCGAAAATACATACTTGATAATTATTACTTATAGTATTATTATATAATAAAAAAACTTTTATTTATTATTTTAAAATGTTGTTAAATTTAACTTTTATAACATTTAATAATAATTCATTTTTATTTTTAAAAGATTGTGTGCAATAAAATCTATAGTTAAATTTATATAAATTATTTGCATTTTAATATTTTAAAACTCATTGGACCATAATTAGTCATGGTTCACTAAGCCAAATGTTTTTATTCACTGACTCTCGCCTATATATAAAACGTTTTATGTTAAAAGTATTATTATTCTTCTATCTTCTGCTCGGTCGTCACTATGTTTACAAAATTAAGTTTATATTGTTTACCTTGTTTGCCAGTGGAAATATGGTGCCACATATTTCGATTTTTAGATGAAAATTCTTTGATCTTTGCATCAAAATCCCATTCTTACTGGTCTTATATTTCTCAAGGTGACTTGGTACTTAATAAAAAATTTAAAAATGAAAGTAAAAGAAATAAGCAAATAGCTACAAAATTAATACTCGAGCCAAAGCGGCACAACACTATTCAAAGGGATTCTGGAAAACTTTTACTTTTTAATATTAATACTCAAAAAAATACTGAATCAAGCCAACAAGAAATATCCTGTAATATACAAGAAGTAGAGATTTTTTCTAAGAAACGTAAACGGGATTTATCAATAACTACTATTACTTGTAGTAAAAGAATGAGACTCTAAAGGCTATTTATTTCACCATGTTTATAAAATTTAGTTTATATTGTTAATCTTATTTGCCAGCGTAAATACATACTCGATAAGTATTACTTATAGTATTATTATATAATAAAAACATTTTTATTTATTATTTTAAAATGTTGTTAAATTTAAGTTTTATAACATTTAATTCATAATTCATTGGACCATAATTAGTCATGGTTCACTAAGCCAAATGTTTTTGTTCACTGACTCTCGCCTATATATAAAACGTTTTATGTTAAAAGTATTATTATTCTTCTATCTTCTGCTCGGTCGTCACTATGTTTACAAAATTAAGTTTATATTGTTTACCTTATTTGCCAGTGGAAATATGGTGCCACATATCTCGCCTTTTAGATGAAAATTCTTTGATCTTTGCATCAAAATCCTATTCTTATTGGTGTTATATTTCTCAAGGTGACTTGGTACTTAATAAAAAATTTAAAAATGAAAGTAAAAGAAAGAAGCAAATTGCTACAAAATTAATACTTGAGCCAAAGCGGCACAAGTCTATTCAAAGGGATTCTGGAAAACTTTTACTTTTTAATAATAATACTCAAAAAAATACTGTATCAAGCCAACAAGAAATATCCTGTAATATACAAGAAGTAGAGATTTTTTCTAAGAAACGTAAACGGGATTTATCAATAACTACTATTACTTGTAGTAAAAGAATGAGACTCTAAAGGCTATTTCACCATGTTTAGTTTATATTGTTTACCTTATTTGCCAGCGAAAATACATACTTGATAATTATTACTTATAGTTGTTGTTATTACGAGGTAATCGAGTAAAACTCGCGTGATTCAAGAGCAACTATTTGATTGAAAATCCGTTTATTTTATATACTTCAAACTTACATTAATTACTTCTGTCAAAACTCAACAATACAAATTTAGACTAGATATTCTAAGAAGGCGGATTAAACGCGTACATGTTTAAATCGAACTCCAACACTTCCCCTCGATTTAAAATTTTTTGTTCCAGCGTTTTCTTTATTCTTTACAATATGTCGATGCCCAATTTTGTAATACATTTTGAATGTTTTTGATAAGAAAGTGCTTTCGTAAGCACATCAGCGGGCATTTCTTCGGTAGGTATATATTTTATCTCGATATCGTCTACGTGTTTCGTACGGTTGTGAAAAATGGGATTTCTAGTTAACAGCCCAGCTCCCTGGTTGTCGTTGAAAATAGTTGTAGTGCATTGCTTCCCCAGAATTTCGTACAGGAATCTCCGCAGATGTATGGCTTCCTTCGCTGAGTCGGCTAGTGCCATATATTCGGCCTCGGTGCTTGACATAGCAACAGTTCTCTGCTTTCGTGATTCCCAGCTGACGGAGGCATTTCCTAAGAAAAATGCATACCCCGTATATGATCTTCGGTCGTCGACGTTAGAGCCCCAATCTGCGTCTGCGTAACCGATAAGTTCTTCCCCAGTTTTTCTGAAAATTAATCCTAAATTTTCTGTTCCTTTAAGATACCTGAGTACTCGTTTTGCCGCCATCCAGTGTTGAGCACCGTGGTCCGTGTTGAACTGGCTCAGTACACTCACTGCGTGTGCGATGTCGGGTCTCGTTGATATTGCCAGGTACATCAGGGATCCAATTAGGCTCTGATATGGCAGTTTTTTCGCTTCTCTTTGTTCCTCTTCATTTCTCGGGCACATGGACTTTGATAATTTTTCGCCGACGTTCAAAGGCGTTGACACGCTTTTGCAGTTTTCCATGTTAAAACGGCGGAGGACATCTTTGATGTATTTTTTCTGCGACATTTTTATTTCTTCATTTTTCTTGTTCTGTATAAATTCTATTCCGAGACAGTAATTTAGAGGACCCAAATCTTTCATGTCAAAGGAATTTGACAATTCATATTTTAGTTGGAAGAGTTTATTCGGGTTGTTCGACGCTATCATCAAATCGTCCACATAAATGATGACAATCAATATTTCTTCGCTATCTCGTCTTGTGTAGACGCAGGGATCAGCTTTTAGTGGTTCTAATTTCATATTTTTCAATTTTTCGTCCAACTTTTTGTACCATTGTCGCCCTGATTGTTTTAGGCCATACAATGCCTTTTTAATAAGGCATACCTTTTTTCCAATAAATTTATCATTTTCTTTTCTCCCCAATATTTTGTGAAGTGCTTCAGGCACTTCCATAAATATTTCTTCATCAATGTCACCATTGAGGTAGGCGCTCACAAAATCAAGTTGATTAATTTCGAGCCCAAATTCGACGGCGAGAGCCATGAGCAACCGTATTGAGCCCATCCGTGCCACAGGAGCGAAAGTTTCGTTAAAATCAATGCCTGGTATTTGTGTAAAACCTTTAGCAACCAACCTTGCTTTTCGACGATCGACTTCTCCATTGGCTTTGAACTTCGTGTGCAGGACCCATTTTGATCCAACAATCTTCTTTCCTTCGGGACGATCTACAATTATCCAAGTTCCGTTCTTCTTGAGTGCTTCGTATTCCTTGACCATTGCATCTCGCCACTCGTCTGCTTCAGGGCCGGAAAGTGCTTCAATGGGTCAGAATTTTCTACAAAATTCGCGAAGTGTTCTTGAAGATTTTGAATTTCATCTTCTTCTATCGGATCTTCAATATTTCGTACAGGGAAGACTTCGTGAAACAGTTTTTTCGGTCTACCCTTTCTTCCAGTTTTCTCTATTTTTGGCCTTCCTGGACCCCTTTTCGGAGCTTCTGTAGTTTCTTCTTTTTCCAAGAAATATTTATCGGTGTCTTCCTCTGTGTGTTCAAATTTTTCTTCTTGGTTTTCTTTATTCTCTTCATGCCAATGGGTCTTGACATAGACTTCTGGTTTTCTTTCCCAAATTTCTTGGTCGATGAATTCGGCGAAATTCTTTTCTTCTTGATAAAGACCAGTGAACTTAACGTCTCTGCTTCGGAGAATTTTTCTGGATTCAGGATCCCACAGTCGATATGCTTTTGACTGAGTCGAATATCCGATGAAGACACATTTCTTAGACCTTGGGTCAAATTTTCCTTTCCCAATCGTCTTGTCTAGCATAAAAGCTGATGTTCCGAATCTTTGGAAATAGCTGACTACTGGTATTTTTCCAGTCCATATTTTGAAAGGGGTTTCTCCATTCAAGCTTCTTGAGGGACAACGATTTCGAATGTGATTCGCTGTTAGAATAGCTTCGGCCCAAAAACCTCCTGAGATTCCGGATTGCAGCATCATGCACCGTGCCATTTCCACCAGGGTTCGATTCTTTCTTTCTGCCACCCCGTTTTGCTGTGGAGTATATGCAACAGTAAGTTCGTGTTTTATACCTTCTTTCTTGAGAAAATCATCTAGGTAATGGCTGACGTACTCGAGGCCATTATCGGAACGGACTTTCTTAATTTTTTCCCTAGTTTTCTTCTCAACCATAGCCTTAAATTCTTTAAATTTTTCAGGTACATCGTTCTTCTTTTTCATAAAGTAAACTTCACACCACTTAGACTTGTCGTCAATAAAAGTCACAAAATAGCGTGATCTAGCTAAGGATTCAATTCGCATAGGCCCACAACAGTGGCGGATTGGGGATTTTGGGTACACCAATATCTCACTTATTAGACGTGGGACCTACTCCAAATTTATAATAGTTTATAATGACATTAAATAGACAAGTTCGGCGCAAACAGAATTTAAATTGAAGTTTGCGAAAAAAAGTTAGTTTTTTGTGTCGCCTCACCTGGCTTCTGGCCCCCCCATTTGAGATAATTCAAATTAAAGTGGTGCAATTTATATTCCACTATAATTTATCGACAAATTTAAAATTTTATTTAAAAAATATAAATATTACAGATTTTATACGATTTTAAATTTTTATTATTTATTTTATTATAATAAAAAAATATTTAATATGGTATAAAATCTGTAATATTTGGATTTTTCAAATAAAATTTTAAATTTACCGATAAATTATAGTGAAGTATAAATTGCACAACTTTAATTTGAATTATCTCAAATGGGGGCGCCAGAAGCCAGGTGAGGCGACACAAAAAACTAACTTTTTTTCGCAAACTTCAATTTAAATTCTGTTTGCGCCGAACTTGTCTATTTAATGTCATAATAAACTATTATAAATTTGGTGTGGGTCCCATGTCTAATAACTGAGATATTGGTATACCCAAAATCCCCAATCCGCCACTGGCCCACAAACATCGGAGTGGATGAGATCCAGAATTTTTTCAGACTTGGTACTGGACAACGAGTACGGTTTCTGGGTCTGCTTCCCCACGATACATGTTTCACATACAGGTAGTTTTTCTTCTGTTTTTATGTTGATTCCATCTACTTTTTGTTGGCGGATGAGGTCCTTCAGGTCATTCTCGTTGAGATGACCAAACCGTTCATGCCATTCTTGTAATGGCGACATTATGGGCTGTGCGATTCTGCTTTCTTCTGCTTGGCTGGTGGATTCGGTGACGTAATACAGATCTTTTTTTCTTGTTGCAGTCATGACTTTTGCTTTTGTTCTAGGGTCCAGGACTACAGCTTCATCCTTCTTGAAAATGACTTCAAATCCATGTTGAGTCATTTTACTTACGGATAGGAGGTTTGACCTGAGGTCAGGTACAAACAAAGTATCTTCGAGTTTTGCTGTGACCCCTTCCTTCGTATTCAGTTTCACGACACCACTTCCTTCAATCTTCGTGGAGTTGTTGTTAGCCAGGTTAAGTACCTGTGGTTTCGCAGCTGTTACTACTCGAAATTTTTCTTTTTTCGAGCACATATGAGAAGATGCACCGGAATCCAGGCACCACTGCTCTTCATTCTTCGTGTTTGCTTTCATGGCAACTTCGGATTCGACATGAATCGATTCTTCGGACATTCTGCCCGCTTCTGGGGTATTCTTTTTTCTGTAAAATTTTGATTTACAATTTCGAGCATAATGCCCTATTTTTCCACAAGTATGACAAGGAAATTTAAAACGTTCATTTTTCTCTTTTTCTTTTAGTTTACCTTGATTATAATTTCCTTTACTTTGATTGTGTTTTACAAACATAGCCCCCTGGATTTCCTCATTATTTCTTTTCCGGGCTTCGTATTCTTCTTGGAGTTTTATTTTCAGGTTCTCTGGGCTTGGTAATTTTTCTTGTGTTTCGATAGCGATCCGGAAAGATTCGTATTCGTCGGGGATGCTGTAGAGAAGCATGATGGTGAGCATATCCTCGACGATCTCCAGGTCCATTTCTTGCAGTTTGTCCACTATGTCGAAGAAATTTTTCAAATGATCGCGCATATCTACCCCATTTTTCATTTTTAACAAAATTAAAGATTTCAGGAGCGTAGCTTTTCGAGCGGGGCCCTTCGATTGGTAAACGCTGTGTAATTTGTCCCAAATTTCTTTGGAGCTAGTGCAGTTTTTAATCTGCTTCAATTCGGGAGGACTAATTGCTAAGATTAAATCAGACCTTGCCTTCGCGTCGTTGGTTTCCCATTTCTCGACTTCTTCTGTTGGTTCAATTGGTTTCTTCAGGATTCCCTTTACGTACTTCCAGGTTTCATTTTTGATGAGCAGCGCTTCGACTTGGATTTTCCAGGTGTCAAAATTGTCCCTTCCAAGTGGTTCGATTTTGACGGCTGAGTAACTCATCTTCAAGGATTTTCTTCTTCGTGCTCACGCGTTTTCACTTCGTTCACTCTTTGGCGTAGTGGAAGCGTCGAGGGTCTATAACCTGTTGTTATTACGAGGTAATCGAGTAAAACTCGCGTGATTCAAGAGCAACTATTTGATTGAAAATCCGTTTATTTTATATACTTCAAACTTACATTAATTACTTCTGTCAAAACTCAACAATACAAATTTAGACTAGATATTCTAAGAATGCGGATTAAACGCGTACATGTTTAAATCGAACTCCAACAATAGTATTATTATATAATAAAAAACATTTATTTATTATTTTAAAATGTTGTTAAATTTAACTTTTATAACATTTAATAATAATTCATTTTTATTTTTAAAAGATTGTGTGCAATAAAATCTAAAGTTAAATTTATATAAATTATTTGCATTTTAATATTTTAAAACTCATTGGACCATAATTAGTCATGGTTCACTAAGCCAAATGTTTTTATACACTGACTCTCGCCTATATATAAAACGTTTTATGTTAAAAGTATTATTATTCTTCTATCTTCTGCTCGGTCGTCACTATGTTTACAAAATTAAGTTTATATTGTTTACCTTGTTTGCCAGTGGAAATATGGTGCCACATATTTCGATTTTTAGATGAAAATTCTTTGATCTTTGCATCAAAATCCCATTCTTATTGGTCTTATATTTCTCAAGGTGACTTGGTACTTAATAAAAAATTTAAAAATGAAAGTAAAAGAAATAAGCAAATTGCTACAAAATTAATACTCGAGCCAAAGCGGCACAACACTATTCAAAGGGATTCTGGAAAACTTTTACTTTTTAATATTAATACTCAAAAAAATACTGTATCAAGCCAACAAGAAATATCCTGTAATATACAAGAAGTAGAGATATTTTCTAAGAAACGTAAACGGGATTTATCAATAACTACTATTACTTGTAGTAAAAGAATGAGACTCTAAAGGCTATTTATTTCACCATGTTTATAAAATTTAGTTTATATTGTTAATCTTATTTGCCAGCGTAAATACATACTCGATAAGTATTACTTATAGTATTATTATATAATAAAAACATTTTTATTTATTATTTTAAAATGTTGTTAAATTTAAGTTTTATAACATTTAATTCATAATTCATTGGACCATAATTAGTCATGGTTCACTAAGCCAAATGTTTTTGTTCACTTACTCTCGCCTATATATAAAACGTTTTATGTTAAAAGTATTATTATTCTTCTATCTTATGCTCGGTCGTCACTATGTTTACAAAATTAAGTTTATATTGTTTACCTTATTTGCCAGTGGAAATATGGTGCCACATATTTCGCCTTTTAGATGAAGATTCTTTGATCTTTGCATCAAAATCCTATTCTTATTGGTCTTATATTTTTCAAGCTGACTTGGTACTTAATAAAAAATTGAAAAATGAAAGTAAAAGAAATAAGCAAATTGCTACAAAATTAATACTTGAGCCAAAGCGGCACAAGTCTATTCAAAGGGATTCTGGAAAACTTTTACTTTTTAATATTAATACTCAAAAAAATACTGTATCAAGCCAACAAGAAATATCCTGTAATATACAAGAAGTAGAGATTTTTTCTAGGAAACATAAACGGGATTTATCAATAACTACTATTACTTGTAGTAAAAGAATGAGACTCTAAAGGCTATTTATTTCATTATGTTTAAAAAATTTAGTTTATATTGTTAATCTTATTTGCCAGCGTAAATACATACTCGATAAGTATTACTTATATTATTATTATATAATAAAAACATTTTTATTTATTATTTTAAAATGTTGTTAAATTTAACTTTTATAACATTTAATTCATAATTCATTGGACCATAATTAGTCATGGTTCACTAAGCCAAATGTTTTTGTTCACTGACTCTCGCCTAGGAGTTCGATTTTATCCTCGGTGAGAAGCGCATCGCTCGTGCATTGCTCCATGAAAAGTGTGAAATATAGTTGACTTTGACTCAGGGAGGACAAAATCGGATTCCAGTCCTAGATAATATTCCTCGTTTTGTCCTTTTTTAAAGGAATAGAGAAATTTATATGAACATATAAATTTCAAGGTTATATAACCTATTTGTGTCCACGTGTTCGTTAGAAAACCGTTGTCCAATGGTCTTTGGTTCTTCGGAAATCATTGGACGTTAAAACTAGTAACTGGGCAGTAAGAGCCTAATCGGCTCAAGTCCAATTCTCTCGAAAGAGAGAATAAAAAGTATAGAAGAAGAAGAAGACTCTCGCCTATATATAAAACATTTTATGTTAAAAGTATTATTATTCTTCTATCTTCTGCTCGGTCGTCCCTATGTTTACAAAATTAAGTTTATATTGTTTACCTTATTTGCCAGTGGAAATATGGTGTCACATATTTCGCCTTTTAGATGAAAATTCTTTGATCTTTGCATCAAAATCCTATTCTTATTGGTCTTATATTTCTCAAAGTGACTTGGTACTTAATAAAAAATTGAAAAATGAAAGTAAAAGAAATAAGCAAATTGCTACAAAATTAATACTTGAGCCAAAGCGGCACAAGTGTATTCAAAGGGATTCTGTAAAACTTTTACTTTTTAAATATTAATACTCAAAAAAATACTTTATCAAGCCAACAAGAAATATCCTGTAATATACAAGAAGTAGAGATTTTTTCTAAGAAACGTAAACGGGATTTATCAATAACTACTATTACTTGTAGTAAAAGAATGAGACTCTTAAGGCTATTTTACCATGTTTAAAAAATTTAGTTAAAATTGTTTACCTATTACATACTTGATAATTATTACTTATAGTATTATTATATAATAAAAACATTTTTATTTATTATTTTAAAATGTTGTTAAATTTAACTTTTATAACATTTAATAATAATTCATTTTTATTTTTAAAAGATTGTTTGCAATAAAATCTATAGTTAAATTTATATAAACTTTTTGCATTTTAATATTTTAAAACTCATTGGACCATAATTAGTCATGGTTCACTAAGCCAAATGTTTTTTTCGCTGACTCTCGCCTATATATAAAACGTTTTATGTTAAAAGTATTATTATTCTTTTATCTTCTGCTTGGTCGTCACTATGTTTCCAAAATTAAGTTTATATTGTTTACCTTATTTGCCAGTGGAAATATGGTGCCACATATCTCGCCTTTTAGATGAAAATTCTTTGCTCTTTGCATCAAAATCCTATTCTTATTGGTCTTATATTTCTCAAGGTGACTTGGTACTTAATACAAAATTAAAAAATGAAAGTAAAAGAAATAAGCAAATTGCTACAAAATTAATACTTGAGCCAAAGCGGCACAAGTCTATTCAAAGGGATTCTGGAAAACTTTTACTTTTTAATATTAATACTCAAAAAAATACTGTATCAAGCCAACAAGAAATATCCTGTAATATACAAGAAGTAGAGATTTTTTCTAAGAAACGTAAACGGGATTTATCAATAACTACTATTACTTGTAGTAAAAGAATAAGACTCTAAAGGCTATTTATTTCACCATGTTTAAAAAATTTAGTTTATATTGTTTACCTTATTTGCCAGCGAAAATACAAACTCGATAAGTATTACTTATAGTTTTATTATATAATAAAAACATTTTTATTTATTTTAAAATGTTGTTAAATTTAAGTTTTATAACATTTAATAATAATTCATTTTTATTTTTAAAAGATTGTTTGCAATAAAATCTATAGTTAAATTTATATAAATTATTTGCATTTTAATATTTTAAAACTCATTGGACCATAATTAGTCATGGTTCACTAAGCCAAATGTTTTTGTTCACTGACTCTCGCCTATATATAAAACGTTTTATGTTAAAAGTATTATTATTCTTCTATCTTCTGCTCGGTCGTCACTATGTTTACAAAATTAAGTTTATATTGTTTACCTTATTTGCCAGTGGAAATATGGTGCCACATATTTTGCCTTTTAGATGAAAATTCTTTGATCTTTGCATCAAAATCCTATTCTTATTGGTCTTATATTCCTCAAGGTGACTTGGTATTTAATAAAAAATTGAAAAATGAAAGTAAAAGAAAGAAGAAAATTGCTACAAAATTAATACTCGAGCCAAAGCGGCACAAGACTATTCAAAGGGATTCTGAAAAACTTTTACTTTTTAATATTAATACTCAAAAAAATACTGTATCAAGCCAACAAGAAATATCCTGTAATATACAAGAAGTAGAGATTTTTTCTAAGAAACGTAAACGGTATTTATCAATAACTGCTATTACTTGTAGTAAAAGAATGAGACTCTAAAGGCTATTTCACCATGTTTAAAAAATTTAGTTTATATTGTTTACCTTAATTGCCAGCGAAAATACATACTTGATAATTATTACTTATAGTATTATTATATAATATAAACATTTTTATTTATTATTTTAAAATGTTGTTAAATTTAACTTTTATAACATTTAATAATAATTCAATTTTATTTTTAAAAGATTGTTTGCAATAAAATCTATATTTAAATTTATCTAAATTTTTTGCATTTTAATATTTTCAAACTCATTGAACCATAATTAGTCATGGTTCACTAAGCCAAATGTTTTTGTTCACTCACTCTCGCCTATATATAAAACGTTTTATGTTAAAAGTTTACGTACTTAATAATTATTACTTATAGTATTATTATATAATAAAAACATTTTTATTTATTATTTTAAAATGTCGTTAAATTTAACTATTATAACATTTAATAATAATTCATTTTTATTTTTAAAAGATTGTGTGCAATAAAATCTATAGTTAAATTTAAATAAATTTTTTGCATTTTAATATTTTAAAACTCATTGGACCATAATTAGTCATGGTTCACTAAGCCAAATGTTTTTGTTCACTGACTCTCGCCTATATATAAAACGTTTAATGCTAAAAGTATTATTATTCTTCTATCTTCTGCTCGGTCGTCACTATGTTTACAAAATTAAGTTTATATTGTTTACCTTATTTGCCAGTGGAAATATGGTGCAGCATATTTCAATGGTTAGATGTAAATTCTTTGCTTTCTGCACCAAAATCTTATCCTTACTAGTCATATATTTTCCAACTTAATACTTAATAGAAATTTAAAAATTGAGAAAGTAAAAGACAGAAAATAACTGATGGAAAGTTAATACGTCATCTAAAGTGTTACAAGACCATTCAAACAGATTCTAAAAAACATTACCTTTTAATAATAATACTCAAAAAAATATAGTAACAAGCCTACCAAAAATTTCCTGTAATATACAAGAAGTAGAGGTTTTTTGTAAGAAACGTAAACGTGATTTATCAATGACTACTATTAATTGTAGTAAAAAATTCAGACTTTAAGCACAACCAATTTAACAAAGAACAAAGTTATATTAACCAATCTAATTTTTATAACAGTGTGGATTTTTTTGTAAGAAATGTAAACGTGACGTATCAATATTTGTTATTCTTTGAGTAATTAAATCAGACTTTAGAGACTAATTATTAATTATTTTTTACAAATTTGAAAAGTATTACAATATTTTTTTATATAATTAAAACATATTTATTTATATTTATAAAATTTTCTTAAATTTTAACTTTTACAACATTTAAGTTTAATAATATTTTTTATATTATTTAAAATATTAAACAAATATTAGAAATATTCCCCAAAACCAAAGTTGTAATATTTAAGAAGTAGAGGTTTTTTGTAAGAAACAAAAAAGTGATTTATCAATAACTACTATTCATTGTGGGTTTTTTGTAAGAAATGTAAACGTGACTTATCAATAACTACTATTCTTTGTAGCACAATAATCAGACTTAAAATATTGTTTATTATATAATCTATGATTTAATTTATTATATTTAAGTCATTGGACCATAATTAGTCATGGTTTGACGATTTCATGGTTTACTAAGCCACATACATGTTCTTGTTCACTGGCTCTTACCTATATATAAAACTTCTAATGTTAAAAGCATTATTTTTCTTCAAATAACTACTATTCATTGTAGTAAAAAAATCAGACTTTAAGGACAACCAAATTAAGAAACAACAAACTGATGTTAACTAATCTGTTTTTATAACAGTGTGGGTTTTTTGTAAGAAATGTAAACGTGACTTATCAATAACTACTATTGTTTGTAGTACAAAAATCAGACTTAAAATATTGTTTATTATAAAATCTATGATATAATTTATTATATTTAAGTCATTGTACCATAATTAGTCATGGTTTAACGATTTCATGGTTCACCAAGCCACATGTTCTTGTTCACTGGCTCTTGCCTAACTTCTAATGTTAAAAGTATTATTATTCTTCTGCTCGTTGTCACTTTGTTTAGTTTATATTGAATACCTTATTTGCCAGTGAAAATCTGGTGCAGCATATTTCGATGATTAGATAAAAACTTTTTGCTTTCTGCATCAAAATCTTATCCTTACTGGTCATATTTTTTCTAAGGTGACTTAGAACTTAAATAGAAATTTGAAAAAAGAAAGTAAAAGACAGAAACAAACTGATGGAAAGTTAAAACATCATCTAAAGTGTTACAAGACCATTCAAAGAGAAAAACTTTACCTTTTAATAATAATACCCAAAAAAATATAGTAACAAGCCTACCAAAAATGTCCTGTAATATTCAAGAAATAGAGGTTTTTTGTAAGAAATGTAAACGTGATTTATCAATGACTACTATTAATTGTAGTAAAAAAATCAGACTTTAAGGACAACCAAATTAACAAACAACAAACTTCTGTTAACTAATCTGATTTTTATAACAGTGTGTTTTTTTTGTAAGAAATGTAAACGTGATTTATCAATAACTGCTATTCTTTGTAGTAAATAAATCAGACTTTAGAGACTAATTATTAATTTTTTTCTACAAATTTGAGTTTTACAATATTTTATTATATAATTAAAACCTATTTATTTAAATTTATAAAATTTTCTTAAATTATAACTTTTACAACATTTAAGTTTAAATTTTTTTTTGTATTATTTAAAATATTAAACAAATATTAGAAGTATTTATGTAGGTAAAGTCTTGAAACTTGTCAAAATAAAAATAGTAGGTGTAGCATAATAAGTGACATTAAAATCAATTAGAGCAACACGGAAAAGGCAAAGTGCCGATCGAAGGGTAAGTAGAGTGTTATTCAACGACCTGTCACCGGTAAATTAATTTGTATTTACTAACGAGGTGATATACAAAATTTACTTTGACGTATTTATAATATTCGGAAGAATAACAAAACATACTGAGGATTATTAAAATATTAATTTGGACTTATAACATGTTATGCATCTCTGAAATATTGTTAAATGTTTCAATTGGGACGGTGTCATACAGGGTCATATGCATACTACGAATTTCATAAGAAATTTTAAAATTATTTTGTCTTTACCAAGTTTTATAATAAAAATAAGCAAATAATATTTATATTATTGCATTTATAATCCAAATGCCAGGTAACATTTTTTAAAATATAATGTTTTTACTGAACATAGTATAAACCTACCCAAATATCAACGCGTGCTAGCTTATTTATGTATGCAAAAAGCATAAGGGTGATTCTACAAAAGTTGGGCAACTTTTGACCTCATTTTGTTTATAAAGTTTTCGGAGAATATTAAACAGTATTTTGTTATAGTCCAGTCATCTTAGTAGTTTCACCTCGGAATATGAGATACCAAGCTGTATATTTGTATAAACTTTTATTTTGACATCCTAAAACTTGCCTCAAAACCTACATACTGTAAGGTGTCCGCATCTGTCAAAAATTAAGGTCAAAGGTCACAAAAATCGATTTTTTTAACATTTTCTGCAAATATCTCGTTTCCTATGGGGTTTACGCGATTTGTATTTATTATCAATATTATAGAAGATAAAATTCTCTACAACTTTTGTTAAAAAAGTTTTTTTATACCTCGAATCGTTTTTGAGATAGAGGGCAGTGAGCGCGCAGTGTTTAACTATATAGAGTATCATTTAAGGTCAACCGGAAGGCCCGATCAAAAACAGTTTATAAAATGTTGAGAAATATATAATTATAAATAATTTTAATTTTTTTTAATATTACATTATAGTTAATAACTTTTTTCATGATGTATCTATTGTTAATTAAGTATCAGTGTATTTAATCGCACTTACCTGGTTGTGTACTTAAAAATTACTAAGAGAAATACCTAAATTTTTTGTAATGTTAATCAATGCTATACTAATTACTTAAATAAGTAAAAATGAAGAAATGAAATAAATTTCTAAAATTAATTAATTTAATTTAATTTTAACTTTTTTATTAAAAAATTTTCAATCCTTACATTTATCAGTAAAACTAATTATTCAAACAACGACAAACTCTTTTTTAATTTTTTTTCTCTTCTTCTTTCTCATTATCATTGTCTTCCAGTTGAATTTCAACTGTATCAACTCTACCATCAACACTAATATTATTAGTAATGGTTACCATAAATATATTTACGGTAACCAAAATAATTTTTGTTAAAAAAAATCAAACAATATTAACCTATACCTACACAATATTGTTAATGCAACTCTTTTTATTAATTAGTATTACATACTAAAAGAGTTGATTTAACAATATTCTGTAGGCATAGGTTAATATTGTTTAAGTTCTTTTAAAAAAAAATATTTTTTGGTGATTAAAAGAACTACCAAATGTTATAACAACAAAGCAACAATGTTGTTTTAAAAACAAATAGATTTATAATGAAAACAAATGCAAAAAGTTATAGAAACAAATAAATTATTATGGTATACCGGTACTCTATATAGTTAAACACTGCGCGCTCACTGCCCTCTATCTCAAAAACGATTCGAGGTATAAAAAAAACTTTTTAAACAAAAGTTGTAGAGAATTTTATCTTCTATAATATTGATAATAAATACAAATCGCATAAACCCTATAGGAAACGAGATATTTGCAGAAAATGTTAAAAAAATCAATTTTTGTGACCTTTGACCTTAATTTTTGACAGATGCGGACACCTTACAGTATGTAGGTTTTAAGGCAAGTTTTAGGATGTCAAAATAAAAGTTTATACAAATATACAGCTTGGTATCTCAAATTCCGAGATTCTTACCTTATTTTGACTAAGATGACTGGACTATATGCAAACATAGATAATATAATAAATATACTGTTCCAGACCGAGCCAGTCACTTTTTCAAACAGTTTCTGAAGTATCTGTGTTTTCTAAATTTGAATGCAATGGAAGTGACGAGTATACCAGGCTACTAATTAAATACATAATTTATTGAAAAATATAAGATTTATTGCAACTTTGAGCATATTATACATTAAATATCTTAAAATCAAATAATACCACACATCAGTGGCGGCTGGTGGATTTTGGGTATACCGATATCTCAATTATTAGATATGGGATCCACACCAAATTTATATGAGTTTATAATGACATTAAATAAACAAGTTCTGCGCAAGCAGAATTTAAATTGAAGTTTGCGAAAAAAAGATAACCGAAACATCGAACATGGAACTGACGACACGGTACTGATGAATGGGATACAAATTTGAGATTATAATTCGGAAATAAGTATTTTACTGATATTTTTTATTAGTGGATGCTACTTATCAACAAATCACATATAGCTTTATATAAATTACAATGAAATATATATAGGTAAGAAAATAACTACTCACCACAGTACTGAAATTTTTACTGGAACTATTCGTGCATTCACCACAACTTCGCCGCTTGCATTGTTTTCAAGATGACTGTCGTGCAAAGGGCGGGCTCTGTAGGTAATTTTTTACCAACACTTGAGTTAAAACGAGGACTTGACGTTTAAACTTCAATATTTCGCAGGAATTATGAATTTTAACATTAGACACAGAACTGACGGGTAAAAGTGAGTACAAAGATTATCAATTTTTTAAAAATTGCTATCATTCGAATCTATGATAAAATATGAAAAATACAATATTTAATGTTTTATAGTTTATAGTGAAATTGAAAAATTTAAGATAAATTGAATATATTTTAAAATAAAATCACCCTAATATTTGATTCAGGAGTTGTGACACGCCAAGGTACTGATGTTTTGAATATATATTATGTTTTTCTACAAACGCGCTTTTGAAAAAATACATTAAAATTGGGTGGACAAGTTAAAAAAAACCTGGATCTTTTGTAATATACTAAAATATTTACAAAAAATATTAAAGTACCTACTCTTTTGACTGATGACATCAAGTTGTCCAACTTTTGTAAAATCACCCATAGCTAAATGGCAGCTTTGCTACGCACAGTGGTCCTGAATGAGTCATAGGTCGCATAAAAATGACGCCAAAGACTGAATGCGCTATCGGAATAAGGACCCTCTCTAGAGTTTAAAAACATGTTCAAAATTACAGTTGATCCTTTTTTTTAAATTTTAACTGTAATTGACTTATTTAAGATTTTTGCGAATTTCTTTAAAACTGAGCCCTTTAGGAAAAAATTTAAATTAAAGAATTAAAGAGGACAAAATTATCTATTAAATGATGCTTCAACAACCGCAACCATTGGCGGAGATATAATTTATTTAATTAGAAAATGTTTAAAAACTTGATGTTTTTGCACATTAATCGCCGTAAACATATTTCACAAAAAAAAGGAAACGAAAACAGTAAATGGTTTATGTATTAACAAACTATGTATTTAAGAAAAGCAGGACCCTTAAATGTATATAATCCAAGGAACCGTATGTCGATAAGTCGGTTTTTGACATTTGACATTGATGACGCAATTTGAAACATTCGCCGCGACGACTATATATACCTAAGTAATGTGTTCAGTTGAGGTATACGCTCACGCAATAATACTACCATTTGAGTATTGCAATAAATTGCCAACAAGTAGTAAATACAAAAATCTTGTCAGACGTATTTTGGAACGCACTAGTGAAACTTCTGGGAAAAGAACCAGCGTTGAGATGGCCTAAAATGCTGAATTTGGTCTCTAAGAACTACCAAGGTAACATATTTGAGGGAAATGCTTCTGAAACTCTTCTTACAAAAGATTTTCTGAAAACTGTTAGTCCTTTGGTCATTTTACCATACGTGTCCCAATTTAAGACTATGGATAAATTAGTTAAGAATTATGTTTCCACCAAAACGCCAAATTTGGACTAAATAAAAATGCACATACAATCTTTAGTAGTTATGTTTAAATCTACTGATATATCTCAAACTTTAAAAATTGATGTACTAATTAA
This sequence comes from Brassicogethes aeneus, assembly GCA_921294245.1. Lineage (NCBI taxonomy): Eukaryota > Metazoa > Arthropoda > Insecta > Coleoptera > Nitidulidae > Brassicogethes > Brassicogethes aeneus. Next base: position 1,320,672 of record OV121136.1, read on the forward strand.
TCACTTGGAAGAATGTCCACCGCTAGTTTATAAATTTTTTGAAATAAATACTATATAAACAACATGGCACATCCTAACTTAAAATAGTCGTTAAAAAGAGCAGTTGTAGAGTTTCCATCAAAAAATATTTAATTCTGGTTCTCATGTTGATAACATTATAATAATATTTGACAATTATTAAGTATTTACTTGTCTGTTTTGTTTTATATAGGTTATATCATAGAAAAATGATGCTGCAATGTTGAAAATAACCAGGTTAATACAAAAAACATACCCAGTTAAACATAAAAAATTTACGACTACGTCTATGGATTTCGTAGGCCAATAGTTTAGGCATAATTATGGAGGCATGATTTAAGAGATAATTAAGTCACCTTTATTTCCGTATTCAAACATTTTTTCCAAAGGCCTTCGTTTTAAAGATAATAGCAAAAACTTAAAATTAATCACCAAATGACGATATTTGGATTATTAAGCAAAACTTCAAAAAAGGAACAGCTACAATTTTTAAATTGCTATTAGTTTGATGCCCGACGCGAAGCGAAGGGCATTAAATATTCAAGGAAGGAAACGCATTTTCCTCCTGAGGTATGTATATAGTTTTTTCTATTACCTTTTAACGGTTTTAAAACATTTTAAGCGTTCCGGTTCCTTTTACTAACCCGGTATGGGGCTATAAAATTATGATAAAATATTAGGTGTTGCGTTACCGACCTTATGTTGACAACGCTTTGTTGCCATGGTAATTTTGGTAATACAAACATAACAGTTTTTATAAGCTGTCAGAATGTTTATCATAAATTTGAAATTCTTCCTACGTTTTGAAAATGCGTTCTAGTGAAGAAGACCTGCCGCAAGATCTTGCTAAAAAGGCAAGAATATTTGGAATTAATTTCCTTCTCTAAATATCGAAAGAGCGATATGAAAAAGAATAGTTTGTAAAAAGAATGGTTGGACAAGCGCGGAGTAAATATTTTTCCTACAAAATCAAATGGGACTAGACAAGGTACAAAAACTCTTGATAATGTAAAATTGTTAAAAAAAGAAGCGGGGAGGAAAAGAGGCATTTTCCTCCCTCGCTCGGGGGTGGAAATAGTATATTACACTACAAGGGCAGAAAGTGTGACACTTTCTGCCCGTGTAGTATATACTCTTGCTACCCGCCGAAAATACGGGAAAAAATTAAATGTGTATATCGAAACATATTGATGCCTGCCCCGACATTGGCGGCACGAGCGATATTATAGAGGGCGCGCGTATAGCTTGACCATATATCGATAAATTTGTATATTTTTTATTTTGTAGAAGGATAAAAAATTACATTTTCTTATTACCTCGGCCGAAAATACGTATAGCTTGACCCATGCATCAAACGTAAACTTTCTGCCGTGGAATCGGGGACGAAACAACGTATTTTCGGCCGAGGTAGTAAGAAAATTAAGTTTTCTAGTAAGGTAGTAGAAAACAAATTTTAAACTTAAGATGACATCTTTATTCCAATACTTCAGTCAGTTTTTGGCGTCATTTTCATGTGTCATATGACTCGTTCAGGACCACTGTGTACGCATTTACGAGGTTGCACTCAAAGATAATATTATCTTTGGTTGAAGTCGTGTATGCAACCTTTTGACAATAAGCGCGAATTCAGGCGTATTAACCTTCGGTCATCTATGCCTTAAAGTTCAAGAACCGTCAAGATGTAGAACTGTCAAGACCGAAGCGTTTGTTATTGCTAACTACTTCAATTTTTATTATAAAAAATAGTGTTTTTTGTATACAATTTTACACGTCTATCATCTGAAACATCATTGACACTAATTGAATCTGGTGAGAGTACAAGTCCAAAAGTTAAAATTTTGACAAAATATTTCAAAAAATTAGTTTTATGCGCTAAAGAAGTATCGGGTTGGAAGAAACTCAACGCTTAAATGCTTATTACGGTAGTTACGTTAGTGTGTGTATTTTATCTAAGGGATCATGGTGAATTATTGTGTTTTTAATTGTAAATAAAATTCAAGAACTAAATCGTTGCATTTTCATGTTTTGCCAAAGAATCCAATTCAGTAAGTAGGTACATTTGTTGGTGCAGAATCAACTAATGATAACTTTACCTAATAGAATTTATATTTAAGTTTGGACATTTTTAAGAAATTAGTAAAAATAATGTTGCAACTAACATAACCTTAAAATCAACCATTTTTATATTTGAGTTCTCTAAAAAACGCCGACAACTGCATTTTAATGCATTTTCATGGCAGCAAAAATATTATATATAATACATAATATAATGGTATTTTACCGTTCTGTGGAGACTTTAAAGAATTCTTAATCAACGCTCTTAATAATGCTAAATGCTGTTTAAATTTAGACGACTTATTTGTTTGACGATTTTTACTGAATTGAAATGTTCACACTTTTCACGTTAACCCCTACTAAAATGTGTATTTATTGTATCTAATAGGTACAATTTATATTTACAGAGACTGTATGCAATTTATTTCTTCATTCAGATTAATACTGTTTATTGGAAAACCGGTAAAAACTCAACCCAGGATTTCCTCTCGAAATACACCCAACAACACAAAGTATCGAGCCACGGTTTTTTTTCGATTTTTTTAAACATTTTTTCTCTAGAGCCTAAAGGGCGAACAAGAATTGATTTCAAGAATTGCAAGCATTAAGAGCAGCAGTTTGAGAATTTAACACTAACGAAAGTCCAGATGAATAATCTGATTTGGTCCAAATCATTTGGAGTATTGTTTTATTGATTGTTTCTCAAATCCATATTTCCTGTTAAAAAATTAAGTAATATTTTGACAAGGTAGCAAAAACAAAACAAAAACATGTAATTAATTATTTTTTACAAAACAAAACCTATTCTCCGTGACTGTTACTTTTTCTAGCCTAAATACCTGTAATACTGTAACCTGTAATATTTGGATTTTTTAATTAAAATTTTAAATTTGTCGATAAATTATAGTAAATAATAAATTGCAACACTTTAATTTGAATTATCTTAAATAGGGGGGCCTGGAGGCGGGTGAGGCAACAGGAAAAACTAACTTTTTTTTCGCAAACTTTAATTTAAATTCTTTTTGCGCCGAACTTGTTTATTCAATGTCCTTATAAACTATTATAAATTTGGTGTGGGTCCCATGTCTAATAACTGAGATATTGGTATACCCAAAATCCACCACTGGAATAGAAAATACCGAAATAAACGACAAAAAATGTCAAATAATGGTTGTTTTTTACATAAAATACATTAAAATTTTAGTTTTAGTATTTAAAATGTCATATTGTTAAGATAAATATGATCTATTTGCCGTATACCAATTACTTCAGTACATTCAAGATAAATTTAAGCCAAAATTATTTAATAAACAATTAAAATACAAACAAAAAGCTTACATTTTGAGGTGATTGAGCAGAGCAATTTATTACGAAATTATTTTAAATCTTAGACGCCCTAGAGAAAAACGAATGACATTTTTGAAATCAGCAGCCCAAAATTAGTTAAACTAAGCAAGGGTACTAAATGTTAGGAAACAAATCATAGTGTAATTATTAGTGATAATTAGGGATGGGATTTTAGTTATTTTACCTTTTTTCAACCGATGTAACTATTTGAAAACCAATAATGCCAAAATGTGTTTTAAAAGATTTTCTTTTATATGAACCTAACTTGTTTTCACCTTTTTTACCTTTTTTGGAAGTTTTTGCTTTAAACTACCTTTTTTATACTTTTGTTACCTATTTTTTAACTTGTTTTAACCTTTTTTACCTTTTTTGGAGGTTTTTGCTTTAAACTACCTTTTTATACTTTTGTTACATATTTTTTAATTTGTCAGTTTATTTACACATATTTGTTACCTATTTTTACGTATTTATACTTATTTTATTTTTTTGTGTTCTTTTTACATTTTCCGCCAATATTTTATCCAGGGCGTGCAACTCAACGGTATACAATTTTTTCTTATGGTCACAAAATGTAACAGTAACTTTCTTTACAGTTACCTTCTTTGTAGTGAGCTTATGTTCTGTCATAGAACTTCTGTGTAGTGAGTGTCACTCAGTGAAACACAGTTTATTGCATAGAAATAGTTTATTGTGGGTATGTTCTGTGTTTGGGTATACGGCTAAACAAAATTATAAACGAAACTTGAACTTTTAATGTGTTTTTTACCTAAAATGCTGTTTTTTAACCTAAAATTCTTTTTTTAGTACCTTTTTAGTTACCTATTTTTCAGTTTTTAGTACCTAAATAGGTATCCCATCTTTAGTGATAATGGTAATAAATTCATTATTAATCGTAGGTATAGTAGTTTAATGTAGGTTTTAAGACTATTTTTTTATAAAAAATAATTGTTAACATTCTCTATTCACTCTTAAAGATTCATTGTTAATTACTTTAATTAATATACAAAATATTTGTAAAGTGGATATTACTTACACACAACTAAAGAGTACACCTAGAAATTTTTTATTGTTTTTTATTATTAATAGTTTAAACATTATTTGTTTTAATATAAAAATAAATATAAAAATTTTAAATCTGTTTACAGAGGTCAATACTGTCCAAATAGGAAATCAAATATTAATAAAATGACAAGTGAAATGGCTCGGCGGTAACATGCATTGTTAGTGGGGCGTCAAAGGCCACGCGTTTAAGTGAAATGGTCAACGGGGGCGTTAAAACATACACACATAATAATGATCTACCTGTCAATTTTCAATCAAACAAACCCTATAAAATCTAAACCGTGAAAGTTTTAAGAGTCATTTTTATGTTTGTCCTAAGTGGTGAATTGTGGGCAAATGGGTAGGTAAAATATAATAATATTGTTTATACGGTTCTAAATGTCCTGCCAATATTTTTACAAACGGCTCCTTACATTTTGCTGAATTAAGTAGGTATTTTTATTTTGTTAAGGAAGATCTATACCTACTTCAGTACCTTGCAGAGTTTGTGGTGATAAATCTTATGGTAAACATTATGGAGTGTATTGTTGTGATGGTTGTTCTTGTTTTTTCAAGAGGAGCATAAGAAAAAACAATTTATATACATGCATATGTAAGTAATACTTATTAATTCTTATTTTTAAAATTATTGCCGAACAAAAGCCACCTAAACTGTTGGTGGACTTCTTTGTGTATTTTTTATTTTTGCACAGACAATTATTTTTGTTAGGAAAATTTTAAGGTTACTTTTTATTTTATCGCAGCCCTTCTTTGTCTGGATCTCAAGGAATTTTGACTTACTTCGCTCCAAAAGAGTGCTGAGGGCTTTTCAGATTTTAAAATTTCCATCCAGATTAAATAGGGAATGGAATGTTCGGGAAAGTGCTTGCGTGAGGTGGGTCACGTACGCACTGGATATATAAGGCATAGCGGAGCATCGAGTAGTCAGTCAAGCTTTGGTACTTACGACGAAATAAATTAAATATACTTGCAAATAAATAGACTCAGTAGTGATATATAAATAATGGTACTTACGACGAAATAAATTAAATATACTTGCAATTAAATAGACTCAGTAGTAATATATAAATAATTAGTAGTTAGGGGGTGATTGTTAGTTTTATAGTTTCTTAGGCCCGTTATTTCCATTAATAATAATAATAATAATAATTTTATTTCTTATAAATATACACATAAGAATATACACATATTTACAGAAATATAGTCAGAATATACAGATTAACAAATTGGTAGAAATAAATATTAAGGCACATAATTAAAATATTCATCCAGAGTATAGGGTTCTATTTCGATTAAGTATTCCAATATATATTTTTTATACTCTTTAAAACATCTACAATTTTTAATATGTAAAGGTAACTTATTATATGCTTTAATACCAGTATAAAAACATCCTTTTTTAAATATTGCCAATCTATGAGGTGGTATATTCATAACATTGTGTCTGCTATTAATCCTATTGGATAGCTGACTAGAGAAGACATTCCAATTTTTAAAAACAAATATTAAAACTTCATAAATATATACAGCCACAAAAGTTAAAATTCTGCTATACCTAAAAGAAATCCTACACGTTTGGGTAGCATTAAAATTAAGAATTGCTCTAAGTGCTCTTTTTTGAATTAAAAAAACATCATTTGAATTCACACATTGACCCCAAAATATAATACAATATCTTAAAATAGAATTAAAGTTGGCATGGTAAATTGTTTTTAGGACATTCACATCAACATATTTTTTAAGTACATAAATTGTATATACAACTTTACTATAGTTGTGTAAAAAACTTATAAGTTTTTTACACAACTGCATCACATGAGGAGACCAATCAAGGTGTTCATCAAGATGAACACCCAGGAATTTAGTCTCACTCGTAAATGCAATTGGCAAACCCTGAACAAAAAAACTATTAGGGAGTTTTACCTACCACAAGTAAATTTGTATCATCGGCATAGTTCACCATACTCTGACTGGTATTGGTTATATTAGCTGATATATCGTTTACATATATAATGAACAATAAAGGACCTAACACGCTACACTGGGGAATTCCCAACTAAATATTTTCATATTCAGAGTAATAGGCAACTAAGTCCCTTATTATACACACCCTTTGCATTATATTGCTTAAGTAGGATTTGAACCAGTCGAGTGCAATTCCTCTAATACCATACTTGTACAGTTTTAAGTACAGAACTTCATAATTTAGGCAATCATAGGCTTTAGAAAGGTCTAAAAAGATTCCCATTGCACATTCCCGTTTCGAAAGCTTGAAGAATTTTATTCGTAAAATTGAATACTGCCGTGTCAATGGATCTTCCCTTGATGTACCCATGCTGCGTGATGTTAGATAGTGTACATGTTTTAAAGAAACTCACTAGCCTATTACTCATTGATATTTCAAATACCTTTGAAAAAACTGAAAGAAGACTGATAGGTCTGTAATTACCCATTAGAGTGGGATCCCCCTTTTTGAAAATAGGTTTGACCACTGCCAATTTGAGTCTATCAGGAAATATACCGTATAGGAAACTATTATTAATGATATGTGTTAAAGGCTTACAAAACTCAACAGCACACAACCTAACAATACTTGATGGTATTTCATCAACACCACAACTTAGCTTATTTTTTAAATTTAAAATTATATTATGTATTTCATTGCTACAAACATACATTTAAAATTTGTGACTATATTACATTTAAAATTTTACACTATTTTTATTTATGGTGAAATGGGGCAAAATTTGCACGAAACAGAAAGGGTGTTTAATGAAAGGTACCAAAAAAACCCAATTTGCAGGAAATATCTACGGGATTTGGTGGCAAAATTTCAAACAAGTGGAAGTGTGGGTAGGCAGAAAGGATCGGGAAGGAAATCAATTTCCGAAGAGAAACAGGTGCAAATAGTTGGTTCGGTTGTCAATATTCCACAACAATCGACGGCCGCAGTTGCAGAAACTTGTGTTGTATCTCAAACAACTGATAGGAAATATTTAAAAAAGAACAATTTTATCCCTACAAGCTTCAAATACTCCACCAACTAACTGAAGATGACCCTGATTACCGAATGCAATTTTGTGAACTTATGTGTGAGCGCATAGCACAAAATCCACTCTATAAGTTCAATTTGCTTTAGTGATGAATCCACTTTTTTACCAAATGGTACTGTTAATAGACAAAATGTACGCTACTGGTCAGATGTTAATCCACATTTTTTTCGAGAAGGTCACACCCAGTATCCGCAAAAAGTTAATGTATGGGCGGGAATACTGGGAAACCACATCGTAGGCCCCATCTTTTTGGAACAAAATTTGACCGGTATTCTGTATCTTAACATGCTTCAAACCCAAATTCAACCAATGATTGAGGAAATAATCAATACCTATCCTGATGAATTTGACAGAGAAGTCATATTTCAGCAGGATGGAACGCCCCCACATTATTTTAGGGATGTTAGACAATGGCTTGATAAGAGTTACCCAAATTGGTGGATTGGTAGGCGTGGTCCTACCGAATGGCCGGCTCGTTCTCCCGATTTAACGCCACTTGACTTTTTTGTGGGAATATTAAAAATCGAAGAACCGGAAACCATAGATGATCTTAAACACCGGATTGGACGTGAATGTGCTAGTTTTACGCAAGAAACTTTTGCTAATGTTAGAAATGAATTTTAAGATAGGCTATTTGTGTGTCAAGCTGTCCAAGGGGAATATTTCGAACATCTAATTTAAATTTTTCTTAATAAATTAAAACCAAAATAAAACGTGTTTTTAAAAATTTTAAACCTCAATAACTAAGCTATGGTTAAACGGATTTTAAAAACAAAAAAAGTGTTATATAGAGAATTAAAATACCTTTCAAATGAGGTATCACAAGCACCCCCTTTCCATTTAAAATTTTCAAGTTGATACTGCCCTCTTGGCACTTGTTAGGCAAAAAAATTTCATTTTGAAGTCAAAAAGTAGTAAACACAATATAGTTTACCCCGGTTTTTGTCCGACATCGATATCTTATTTAGTTCAAAAGTTAACAGGGGGGGGGGATTTTAAGGCCCTCACTGTATATAAAACTTAAACCAATGGAAACTTAAATATTAGTTAAAAAATCAGATTTAATTAAATATGATAATTATTACCAAAAAAAGTGATAGTTTTATAGAAAAATTATTGAAGAATCGTATACAGAAGAAAAATCGAGAAAAATTGATTTTTTTTCATTACAGCGCCATCTATTACAAATATGAAAGTTATTTGTTTTACAAGTGTTGAAAAGCGACTTTTTCATGCGAGTGTTTAAGTTGCTCACGAGGCCGTGAGGCCGAGTGTGTATTAACACGAGCTTGAAGAAAGCTTTTCTCACAAGTGAAACACAATGTTTTTTCTACGACCCTTTTATTTTTTAATATTTTTAAATACAAAACAAAATAACCTAAAAACGTGTTTGGCAGCTGTTAAAATTACTTTCATCTTATTCTTTTAATTTTTAGGGTATAAGTTACTTAAAATCAATAAACTTAACTTCTCAATTTAAATAAAGGCACAAAAATTAGAATTTATTATACAAACACAATTAATTCTAAATGATATTTAGACACATATACAAATACAATACAAATTTTGAAACGAATGTCAAACGATGCTGTCAATTTCTTTTCACACAGACCTGTCACTTTTCACACAGAAATGTCACTTTACATTCGTGTTTTGCCTTGCCAATGAAAAGATTCATTTTCTAAGTAACAATGCCATTATGAAATGTGACTTTTACCTAGTGGTAAAAAATGTTTTAGACAAAATCTACCTATTTTTAAAGTTTTTTTATTGTGAGGTGTTCTTAGTTGTATAAACAAATATTTTAAAATTAATAAAGCTATTTCTTTTTATACTTCATAGTTCAGCAAAATCAGCACTAACCTATTATTAAAATTAAAAACTTAAAATGAACAATAATATAAAATGTGTATTCATAAAAAGGTACTAATATTATATAAAACTAATTGCAGCTGGGGATGGTAGATGCATCGTGGATAAGCCAAGAAGAAACTGGTGCCCATACTGCAGATTACAAAGATGCTTCTCTGTAGAAATGAACGTAGCAGCTGTACAAGAAGAACGCGGGCCTAGGAAACCCAAATTAAAACCGAAACCAACCGGAATGTTTATTAGAAGGCCTACTCAACTAGAAACATTGCCATATTTTACATTTAGCTCTTCTTTATCTATCGAAGAAACCCTAAAGCATGAAATGGCAGCTCAGATACTTTTGGTAACTATTAAACAAGCAAGGTGTGGCGTAGGGTTTGGTTTGTTGGCCAGAGATTCGCAGAATATTATATTAAGCCGGCTGTGGGCTCCCTTATTTATATTAAGATTAAGTTATTGGCCAATGGATACTTCTAATATTTTACCAAAATTTACAAAAACCATAATGAAAATAAGGGAGCTAAGATTAGATGGGACCGAGTTAGAATTACTAGAAAATTTGTTGCTTTGTAGAAGTGATTTTTTGGAAGGAAAAAATCAAGTTTGTTTGGCTAATTGCATGCTAGATAAATCCTTGGATGGTTTGTTTTTTAAAACATCTCTGGATAGCAAAAGATTTGCTAATATTTTATTAATTTTGCCTTACTTATTTACTTCGAATGCTGAGGATTTGTATTTGTTACTTTTTAAGCCTGTTATCGGTTCAGTGTCTATGGAAACTGTAATATCAACTATATAATAAAGATAAATAATAATAAGTCTGGTATTTTACTTTTATGTAGCTAGATATAAAATAGTTTTTCAATTTCTAAATCGGTATATAGGTATCTTTAATTTGTAGTTTTTCTTCGAGCTACCAAAAGAGCTAAGATGATAATTTTATTCATTGTCACACCCTAAAAGTTTATCATTAATAATTTGCCAATACACAACCATTTAGAAAAAAGTAAAAAAAATGCCCAGTGTTCTTAAAGATTTTTCTATTTATTATGCACAAAAATTAAGGAAAATATCCGCTGTTAAAAGTTTTCCTACCTTGAGATTAGCAGTATTAAAGCCTCATAAATAAAAGTTAAAAAAACCTCTCGATTAGTCAGTCAGCACCATTTTTTTTTAATTTTTGGTTAGGTAAAAATATTTGAAAAAATTCACAGAAAAGTTTTTACTAAAACCATTGGGTGAATATATTGAGATGTCCCCCAAGTGAAAATGATTATTTTTTATTTTTGGTTCTAGTAATAACATAACATAAGTGGTTCTGCACCAATGCAAGAATTTTAACAAATCATACATTTTGAATATTAGAGCTTCACGGAAGATAGCTTCACGGAGGTTAGGATTTCGTATGTTTTTTTAAAACATCCCTTTGTATATTTGAAATAAGTTATTGTATCTTTTGACACCTTAATATTTTTTAAAAATACAACAATTATTGTACAATGTACATACATAAAATATTTATATAAAAATCTACTTACTGAGATATTACACTTCACGGTGAATAAGTTTTAAAATAGCAAATTAATGAACTTAAACTTTTGAATTATAAAACAGCAACACTCTCATCCGCATATAAATTCTAACTGACCTTCAGGAATCACATGCATCTACATATAATGTCGTAAACAGAGGTTTTTGATTATTTAAAACAGATTCACGGAGGATAGAATCAATTTTTGTAACATGTACAAGTAAATGGTTATAAAAATTATTTCTTTAAATTTTTAATATTATTTGATTCGATTGCTTTGGATGTGTTTAATTTACTTAGTGAACTGATATTTTTAGTATTCTTTTACTACCTCAGATATTTGAAAACATTTAGATTAACCTAGAAAGAGTAACAATCACTGAGGATAGGTTTTAGACTATTAAAACATTGTAAAAAATAATTAATTTCGTTTAAAAATCTGGAACCTGAGCTGTAATATCTACTTAATTAAAAAGAGTAGGTCAAACTCATTTAGTTTTATTAAATATCACGGGGTAACACCATCGGGGGACATTTCGTGAGATTCACCCATATGTAAAAGTATAAAAAAAGATACATAAAAATATGAAATTATTTTATTCTTAATATAGGTACAGATAAAATGATGCCTGGTTAAATTTAAAATAAAAAACGTTAATAAACATATTTAAACCTTCAACATTTAATATAGACAAATCGACATCAAAGCCGTAGCCAAGGGGGGATTAGGGTGTTTAAACTTTTCCCCAAAATTTCTGTAATTTAAATTTAAAAACATATTAAAATAGAAATTGTATGGAGCAAGATACTTTCTAAGGTTATTAATATATTTGCAGAAAAGAAAGTCAAAATATACATATAATATATTAACTTGAAGTTTGAAATATCTCCTAATGTTTAAGTTTCCTTTGGTTTAAGTTTTATCCATTATTTTATTCGGTGATAATTATCAATCCGTTAATTTAAAGGATTATTGTATTTAGTTATAAATAATAATTATTATTGAGGTTTCTAGTTTAGCATTATTTAATCAATTTAGTTCGAAAATTAATTTGCAAACAAAAAGACCTCCTTTTGTTAAGCAGTTATTCATAATGAATTTTTTAACGGTGGAAGAAAAAATAGAAATGATTTTGATTTATGGAGAAGCAGGTAGGAATCTTGATGATGCTGTTAATATCTACGCTCAGCGTTTTCCAGAAAAAATTCGATCACGTACTTCATTTCACCGTACAGTCAAGCAGTTTACTACAAACGGGAGTGTTGAACCGAAAAAAAGAGTTCGTTGAGCAAATATTTAATATTGTTATTTTGAGCACCTAATTTAGTTAAATTTTATAAAATAGATAAATTTAAAAAAAGCCAAGTGTTTTATTTGAAAATTATTGAAGAATCGTATACAGAAGAAAAATCGAACAAAATTGATTTTTTTATCTATTACAAATATGAAAAAAAAATTAGACAAAATCCACCTATTTTTAGTTGAATGATCCGAATCTGCAATAAAAAATTAAGTGTTCCTTTGGAAATTTTAAAGTTACCCCCTGTTTCCCCTTTAAGGAGGAGAGTATGAGGACCAATTTAAGTACTGATTGATTTCATTCCTCGAATCATTTAATTTTTATTTTAAACATTTTTTCGTAAAATGCATACTAACTGAGATATTTCAAAGTTTCAAGTATATACGAGGTGTGTTCAGAAAATAACGGAAAATGTTAAATTTCGCGGGTTCGGAAGGTCCGGTTGTCATACAATTTTCTTTATTATGTTGGTATACATTCCCCCGAAGTATGATAAAAACTTTAGCTGTTTTCATTGTTTACTTTGTCTGTGGCAGCCGCAAAGGTTAGACGTGTTTTATGAGCTCGGCGATTTTTCGTTCGTTAAAAGAAATGGAACAAAGAATTTGTATCCAATTTTGCTTAAAAAATGAAATAAATTCTGTGAAATGTTAACAAAGGCCTATAGTGAGTCTGCTATAGGTAAAACAAGAGTTTACAAGTGGTATAAGAGTTTCCAAGATGGCCGTGAAGACGTTGAAGATGACGAACGCCCCGAACGCACAAGCACATTAACAACCGATGAAAACATGGAAAAAGTGGAAGAAATGGTTGTAAACCATCAGAGAAGTCGCTGATGATGTTGGTATATCGATTGGCTCATCCCATGAAACTTTTTTGAATGTTTTGGGTATGAAACGCGTGGCAGAAAAATTTTTTCTAAAATTGTTAAATTTTAAACAAAATTTTTGGGCAAAAACAATACTGTAATGATGCCCCAGCCTCCATATTCGCCAGACATGCCTCTGTCTGACTTTTTCCTATTCCCAAAAATAAAGAGAACCTTAAAGCGCCGTCGTTTTGCAAGCATAGATGACATTAAAAGCGCATCGCTGAAAGAACTAAAGGCTATCCCAGTTTTAGAAGTGTTTCGAGTATTGGAAGAAGAGCTGGCACATGTGCATAATATCCAATGGGGACTATTTTGAAGGCGACAACATTAATGTAGACGAATAAATAAATATTTAGTTCAAACAACGAAAATTCTCGATATTTTCTGAACACACCTCGTATATTTATGAAATGCCTTTTATACAATTTATACTGAATCTGTATTTTATGGCACCAATCCTCCCCCCGAAAATATTTTCTAGCTAAGGCCTTGATCGACATAGAAATAAAAATTACATAATATTAATAAAGTGTGTTTCTAAGACATCTACTTAAAGTATTTGACATTTACTACAAAACATGATTTTACGTACCTACTTTAATATATCAACATTTAAACTATAAAAATTACAGTCGAATAGATGTAAAGTCTAGTCTTTTAAAAGGACACCTTTAGTAAGTAAATTGCTTATCATTCAGGAATGATGAAAATTCGTGATTTAGAAAATATGACAAAAATAAAACAGGTTATTAAGGTAATACAATGGTTTGTAAAATATTAAAACTAAAAGAGGTAGACTCAGCTAATTACAAATATTAAGACATCTTAGATAAAAAGGAATGTTTTAATTTTGTATTCAATCTATTTTATTTAACAGTCTATCAAGAATGATATATGTAGGTACTTTATATTATTAGTTATTGTATTGTTGCCACTTTAAAATATTTTTTTTTTACCTTAATGGTTTAGAAAAAGTAGAGAATGTATTTTTATATGTTTTATGTCCCTCAGAGCCGAAGCTTTACGTTTTATAGTTATTTATGGTAATAGTGTTTATGTGGATAATAGTGACTTAGGAAACATAACACACGAGTGGCATACAATGTTTTATCCAACAAGTGGAAGAAATCGTTTTTTTATGAGATAATAATTAATAAGCTTTGTGATCAAATCAAAGCTATAGTAAATTTAAAAGTAAACTACGTACACGTCATCAATAAAACAAAAATTGTACGCATTGGTACCAACACTAAATGACTAAATCGAAGTCTGTAATTGAATATTTGAATGCATTTTAAACATCTTCAGTTGGCAACAATTAAAATGTTGTCATATTTACATTCAAATATTTCATATTTAAATGACACATAAAAAAGAATTTGACGTTTTAGAATTTCAAAGCTGTCAGTTGTGTTTTTGAATATTTCGTTTAATTCGTGTATTATTTCGTTTATTTTGTTTGGTGTTTGTGTTATTTTATATCGTTTAAGTTTTCATTGCCGTTTTTGTGTTTCCTATATTTAAAATGCCGAAGCATTTAAATAGTCGGAGTCAAGAGTTGGTGTCACCCTTAATACGCTATTTTGAGGCAGAACGGGATAATAATGGACCTTTGTTACCTTTAACAGCTGTTAGAGAGGTAAATAGGATTATTATTAATTTTTTATTAGAATATTTAACAAAATAAATGTTGGATACATAAAATAATAATAAATATACCAGAGACTGACTTTAGATGGCAAAATTTTTGGGTTTTATATCAGAAAATGTCTTTAAAAATGGCTAAAAACATACTTTTGGCGGTGCATCATATAGGTTATAAAAACTCCCACTTTTTGGTATTATTCATGTAAACGCCATCTATCGCCCTGTAGTTGCACTACCACTTTCCCTTGATGCAAGGATTTTAGCATCACATTGACAACCGTGCCCGATCATCTGATTGATGACGTGTACGTAGTTTACTTTTAAATTTACTATACTTGCGTCTCAGTATCTTATAAATGTCAGAATGACTTGACAGTGACTTTTTTACATTTTGGTCAAAGTATCTTATTTGTTTGGTTGCCACGGGTATGATACATTGTTAGCAAATGTTTAAATCATGGTTTTTCTATGGTTTAAATACATTTTGACACTTGTCAGTTTTCCCTGCAGAAAAGGGAAGCTGTTTTGAAGAAAAAAACGTATAGAAAATGGAGGAAACCGATGAAAATTACGTTTCTGAAGATATCCTTACGGAAGCGGAAGAAGCAGCGATGCAGATTTTGCCAGAAAAGTCCCGAGATGCTTACGACAGGGAGTTCAAAATGTTTGAGTCTTAGATGAATTCATGGAAGATAAAAGGTATCGATGAAAATATACATTTGCAAAAAAAATTAGCCCATCGTCGCTATGGACCAAATACTCGATGCTTTGCTCGACTATTCACCTTTATAAAAAAAATGACATTTCAAAATATGGCAAACAACGAGCTTTTTAAAAAGCAAATCACAGGGATACAAACCAAAGGAGTCCAAGATATTAGAACGACCTGAAATAGAGAAGTTTTTGAACGAAGCTTCCGACCTGTTGATGAAAGTGGCTTTGATAATGGGGATTAGCGGTGCTTGTAGATGCGATGAATTGGTCAATTTGAAAATAAGAAAGTTTCAAGACAAAGGGAAATATTTTCACGTAGGTAGACACTAAAACCAAGAAATTGAGAAGTTTCACCATACTTGAAGAAGAATTTCCAGTCAACCCGATCAATTTGTGTAAAAAATACATGTCTTTAAGACCAAAGAATACTAGTTTTAGCCGATTTATGTTTTTTTACAAAAATGGGAGGTGTACCAACCAGTGTGTGGGAATAAATACGTTGTCGAAGATACCTTCAAGAATTGCAATGTTTTTGAAATTGGAGGAACCAGCGCTCTACACCGGTCACTGCCTGAGAAGGTCTTCGGCGACTCTTTTGGCCAATGCAGGGGCTAACACGACTACTTTGAAGCGTCTCGGAGGATGGAAGTCCTCGACGGTATCAGAAGGATACCCAGAAGAATCGGTGCATAACAAAATACACATTGCAGAAAAAATTCAAGGTTCTAATGCATCGGCGTCTTCCAGCACTATCAGCAGCTGTACCGATATGGGAGCGTCTGGTTCCAATGAACCAACGAATTTTACAATGACTTCAAATTCGAATAAACCGTTAGCGTTTTCCTTTAATTTTAATTTCAATGTGAATTCTGCTTGTAATAGTAATAAATAAATAGAATACTACTTTAAATGAACTAGAGTGCAATTTGATAGTTTTGAAATAGTCTAAAATGATATTAATAATGACAGTCATAACTGTCATGTGTTGGATATAATATTTTATCCACGACTACCTTATAATATATACTTTATAAATAAGTTTTCTAAAGCAAAATGATAGTCATATTTCACAGAGTGAATAATAGCAGTGAATAATCATTATTCACTGGTCAAGAGTTCCTATAGGACACACGATATAGATTGTATCTGACAAGCACTTATAAGTTCGTCTAGGCAATTATAGCCAGGCACTTTAATTATCTAACTTTATACCAATCATAAAAGTCTTGTTAAAGTATTACTTTAATATGTTTTTTTAAGGCAATTGAATAAAAATTTAACATTAAGTAGACTATTTCAAGTAAGTAAGCCATTGACATGACATGACAAGCTTAGCATAAATTGCTGTCAATTTGAAACGTCATAACTTCGATTCAGCACACGATTTTTGTTACAAATTATTATTAATCTTAAATTATACATAAAAAATCAAAGCGTGAAAGATGAAGAGATGTTACGCACTCAACAAAACATCACAGAAGTCACTTTTCGAAATACGAATTACCTAAAAAATCACATTTATTGGAAATAAAATACTGCATAATCTATAAATAATAGAATTATCAAGTAGGTAGTAAGCCATGTAATCAACTGACAACTAATAATTATTTGAAACGTCAAATTTTAACGACGCGGTGGTGCAATAATAATTTCTGTTAAAATTATAATTTGCTTTCAAAAATACGTTAACAATGGAAATTTATAGTAAAGAAGATATATTGTGTACTCCACCGGAGATAACAGAAGCTGCAAAAGTCACTTCCCTGAATTTGTTGCCTGAGAAATCCCAAAATTTGTACGTATCTGTGTACAACACCTTTATGGACTGGAGAGCGACCAAGAAAATTAATTCATTCTCAAAGTCTGTTTTACTGGTATATTTTATATATATATATATATATATATATATATATATTACAATTAATATAAATAAATAGTTTTAAAAATAGTCACAGGCATCTTTAATTTTTGGTTTTGTTAATGTCAAATAGGTTATAATAAATATAAATTTTTTTGCATTAAAATCCGTTAAAAGTCAATAGTAGTCGTGGACAAAGCATAGTATTCTACTAACATATAATGAGCTATTATTCACTCAGGTTAATTATGCCACTCGCTACGCTCGTGACATAAACTTAACCTTCGTGAATAATAGCCCTCATTATATGCTCGTATAATAATATACTATAAACGGCTTCTTCAAAATCAGTTTTTTGGACATGCCTTTTGGCTCTGAGGTACATAAATGTATCTATCACTATATCACTAATAGGACACCATCAATAAAATATTGTTATATTTGCTTTAAATATTAAACATTTAGGTATTTGACATTTAAATTTTAACTTTTAAATATATTTTGCTACAAAAATTAAAAAATATCACAAAATTAGTAGGTAAGTAAATATTATTTAAAAAAAATAGTCGAAATAAATATAAATTTACGAATTGTGGCAACAATCTCATTTACATTTTAAAAATACACACTATGATAGACTTTTTTAAGATATCTTTTTTATTAAAATACCTTATAAAATATATAGATTTAAATAACATTAATATATCTTTGCTGTTATTCTAAATTATAGAAAAAATAAACTACTGATAACTAAATCTAAAACTTTGATTGAGGTAAAATTTTAAAAACTCTTTAAACTACACTTTTATGTTGAATCTTGTTTAAAGAGTTATTAAAAGCAAATAAAACTACTGATCAAGAATGCTAAACATTGATTGTCTCTATAAATATTATTGTTTCACGTCATTCCTTCATTTATTTTGTTGCCCAAGTGGCAACTTGATGTTCGTGAGTTTGGTTAATGTAACAACGAGTCAACTGATATTGACAGGGTACATTGAAGCTGAGTTGGCGACGAAACGTTTGCCGGAACCTCCTCGATTTTTTCCAAATCAGCTGCACCGGCTGAGTTCTGTTTGCAAAGTTTGGAATTCATCTGAAAGGGAGAAAATCTTTTATTTATACAGATAAAATCAAAACACTTTTACTGCCTAATATATTATAAAGGTAAAATTGTATTATTTAAAGAGGTTTGAGATAAAATACATTAAGTTTAAAAAAAATTAAAATTATTTTGGCATGTTTTTTTAACACTTGTTATTGTAATTTTAGAGTTTCAGGTATATAAAAAATTTGATTTTAATTTTTTTTTTAAATTATAAATATTTTATTGTGGCCAAAGAAACTTTTCAAAAAAAAAATAAAACTTGGCATACTTTAACCTCATAATTAGGGATGGGATTTTAGTTATTTTACCTTTTTTCAGCCGATGTAACTATTTGAAAACCAATAATGCCAAATTGTGTTTTAAAAGATTTTCTTTTATATTAACCTAACTTGTTTTCACTTTTTTTACCTTTTTTGGAGGTTTTTGCTTTAAACTACCTTTTTTATACTTTTGTTACATATTTTTTAATTTGTCAGTTTATTTTCACCTATTTGTTACCTATTTTTACGTATTTTTACTTATTTTATTTTTTTTGTGCTCTTTTTAAATTTTGCGCCAATATTTTATCCAGGGCGTGCAACTCAACGGTATAGAATTTTTTCTTATGGTCACAGACTGTAACAGTAACTTTCTTTACAGTTACCTTCTTTGTAGTGAGCTTATGTTCTGTCATAGAACTTCTGTGTATTGAGTGTCACTCAGTGAAACACAGTTTATTGCATATAAATAGTTTATTGTGGGTATGTTCTGTGTTTGGGTATGCGGCTAAACAAAATTATAAACGAAACTTGAACTTTTAATGTTTTTTTTTACCTAAAATGCTGTTTTTTTTAACCTAAAATGCTTTTTTTAGTACCTTTTTAACTACCTATTTTTCAGTTTTTAGTACCTAAATATCCCATCTCTACTCATAATATTTTTACAGAATTTTAAATATTATAATTTTAAAGTAGATAATTTGTTTTTTATTTTTAAATTAAAATCAACTATTTTTTTTTTAAAGTATATCGAAAATATGGTTTGGGGTGACAAAAAAATATATTGTGAAAGTTTGAGTCCATAATATTAATATTAAGAGGTCTATCATCGCAATTTTATTTTTTTTTTCCTCAGCAAGTTTTAGGCTCTGAACTCCCAAACCATTGAGTTTAACAATATTGACTTAAAAATATTTTTTTAAGAAAATTAAATGCTCTACAAAAAAGGTAAAGTAAAATTTTCCGTCAGATGAACCGTTTCCTTAAAATCATGCCTTAAAAATTGGTATAGTTTTACATTTTGATCTTTTAATTTTGGAATTTTGTAATTCATGTAAAAATCAGTACCCATAAAAAACCGATAAATATTCTTATGGGAAATCAAATGCTTTACAAAAAAAGCCTCTTAACATTTTTGGCTAAATTCACTCAATCAAAAGTTATTCAAGGTTAAAATTTCGTTTTGACTTCAAATTTAACCTTGAATAACTTTTGATGGAGAGAATTTAGCCAAAAATGATAAAAGACTTTTTTTGTAGAGCATTTGATTTCCCATAAGAATATTTATTATTTTTTTTTCAGGGTACTGATTTTTACTTGAATTACAAAATTCCAAAGTTAAAAGATCAAATTGTAAAACTATACCAATTTTTAAGGCATGATTGTAAGAAAAGGGTTCAACTGACGGGAAATTCCAATCAAACCTTTTTTGTAGACCATTCAATGTTCTTCAAAAAATAATAATATTTATTGTATTTTCTGAGAACATTTACCATAGTAATGTATATTTTTTTTACACCATCAGAAAGTAGAGAGTTCATCGAAAAAAAAGCACACCGACTTTTTGAAAAAAGCTGATATTTTGACGCGAGAATTTTCGATTGAAAATTAGGGTGCTTTTTTGATATTAAGTCAAAATAAGGCGAAATAATAAATATTTCAAATCAAATAAATTACTGTGTATTTGGGACATAAAAAGGTAAATTTTCACCAAATTTCGTGGAAAAAAAATTTTTTTTGAAAAAGATAAAAATAAAAAACCAAAAACTTGTTTTTTTGAATTTTTCACATAAATTTTGAGGTTATGTGAAAAAATTGTAAATACAAAAGTTGTACATCTTTTTATTACCTACAACTTTGACATTTAACTTTTTTCCATAGGACTTGTAGTTTTGCCGGAAATCGAGATAAACCATTTTTTACCCTTAAACCCCCCCCCTCCCACTTTCCGAACTCAGATCGCCCGTAATTTATTTTTCCTTTAATTTTTATTATATTCCACTCCTTTTCCAATGGGTTTCATCCTACTGTTATTTTTTTTCTCTTTTTACCATTTTTAAAGGCTTCTGCACTGGTCTATTTTACAGTCTATCCATGTCATTTACGCAATGTTTTGTCAACATTTCAGCAGTTTAGGTCCACCGGTTTGGGCGTTAACAAATCTATCTATGTACGAGTATAATAAACATGAATAGATTATTATAAAAGGTTACAAAAAAATACCTATTTCGTTTGAAAAATTAATAATAACGCTTGACTAACCTTACTAACCAATTATTATTTTTAAATACTTTTTAAACGCCATTTTAGTTACAAGTTTTATTAGGCAAGAGCGAGTGTTTAATAAAATCGAGTGTCTAGAAAAGTTTATAAAAAGAGTTGCATGCTATATTTTATCTACGACGAACAGAAACAAGAATTTAAAGCTAATTTTAATTTTTAAATATTTGACATTTGATAAATTTAACCTCACTTTTTTTCAATTTATAATATAGCTAAATTTAGCACGTGACTAAAATGCCCAAAAGCCACTGTTGTTAACTTTAGCCCGTGACTAAAACGTCATAGAGTACATAAAGTACATTTGTTCCAAAATATTGACTAAATATTGTCATAAATGGCGAATTCACTGGGATTAAATAATACAAGTGTCCCATAAAATACAAAATAGCGTGATTGTAAAATATAATAAAACAAGTCAATAAAAGTTCAAGCTTCTTAATCGCAATTTGTATACTTATGGGATTTTGCAAGCTTTAAAATATAGCGAAACTCATAAGGTTTCTGTAACTAGCATGTTTCCATTATATTATAAAATTGTCGTGCTCGTAATTTACTTTTTTAAACTTAGTTTGCATGCAACTTAAAATGATGTAGATATGCGTAAATTTAAACTTTATAATTTTATTGATATTTTGTATTAAATATCTTTCATTTAAGAAAAATATTAAATATGAAATGTTATTTAATTTACTGTTACACATACAGTGTGACCCATTTGTTTGCGACTCACCAGTGTAAAATCTTCATTTATTGTGCGATTTTAACCGCATTTGTTTTAAAGTGTAGATCTTGATAAACTGTATTTTTGAAGCAAAAAACGCCATATTTTTACAAAATACAAGGCCTACTATGTTAGTTTTTATGAGTAAATTTTTAAGATTTCATATAAGCGATTTTTTTAAACAAAATCTAAGCACGGCACTGGATTCACTACCCCTCAAAACGGAACTTTACTAAATTTTATTGAAAAATTTTAAGTAGAAAAATGCACAATAATAACTACAAAAATTTATTCTGTCAAGTTATCCATGAAAAAAACATTGAAATAAAATGAAACTTATAGTAATAGTACCATGTTAATATTAGTTTAATTTTATTTCAATGTTTTTTTCATGGATAACTTGACAAAATAAATTTTTGTTGTTATTATTGTGCATTTTTCTACTTAAAATTTTTCAATAAAATTTAGTATAGTGTCGTTTTGAGGTGTGGTGAATCCAGTGCCGTGTTTAGATTTTGTTTTAAAAAATCGCTAATATGAATTCTTAAAAATTTACTCTTAAAAACTGACATAGTAGGCCTTGTATTTTGTATTAATATGGCGTCTTTTGCTCCAAAAATAGAGTTTATCAAGATCTACACTTTAAAACCCATCGGGTTAATATCGCACAATAAATAAAGATTTTATAGGGGTGAGTCGCAAACAAATGGGTCACACTGTATATAAACACAAAAGGTACATTTGACAATTAGAACCGAATTTAATTACTTAATAATTATACCGGATTCTAGGTATACTGGAAAATATTATGTAAACGAAAAATAAGAGAATAATTTATTAATATGTTTATTAAAATATTAAAATTTTAGTCGAATTTAACTTAATTTATTTACACTATGATAGTTTTACAAACATTAAGTACTCGAGCTTAGTTTAACTAAATTTGTGCCGCTGATTTCAAAAGTCATTAGTTTTTCTCTAGGACGTCTAGGATTTAAAATAATTTCGTAAAAAATGCTCTGCTCAATCACCTCAAAATGTAGGTTTTTTGTTGGTATTATTATTATTTTGGCTTAAATTTATCTTGAATGTGCTAAAGTATACGGCAAATAGATCATGTTGCCATTTACAAAATTTGTATCCGCTGTATATTTTTATTTTTATTAAAATCAAAATCAAAATTAAAATTAAAATCAAAATCAAAATCAAAATCAAAATCAAAATCAAAATCAAAATCAAAATCAAAATCAAAATCAAAATCAAAATCAAAATCAAAATCAAAATCAAAATCAAAATCAAAATCAAAATCAAAATCAAAATCAAAATCAAAATCAAAATCAAAATCAAAATCAAAATCAAAATCAAAATCAAAATCAAAATCAAAATCAAAATCAAAATCAAAATCAAAATCAAAATCAAAATCAAAATCAAAATCAAAATCAAAATCAAAATCAAAATCAAAATCAAAATCAAAATCAAAATCAAAATCAAAATCAAAATCAAAATCAAAATCAAAATCAAAATCAAAATCAAAATCAAAATCAAAATCAAAATCAAAATCAAAATCAAAATCAAAATCAAAATCAAAATCAAAATCAGAATCAAAATCAAAATCAGAATCAGAATCAGAATCAGAATCAGAATCAAAATCAAAATCAAAATCAGAATCAGAATCAGAATCAAAATCAAAATATTTAACAGTTAACTAGATATCGTACAAAAGAAGATATTGTAAATGGCCGTAATGTTTTATAGTTTTTTTGCATCAAATAAGGTATTTTTGTATAATGAAATAAGTGTTTAAGTATTCGATCTTAGCAAAAAGCCGTAAGATTCTGCCCGAAAAATGGTTAGATGGGAACAGCGATTTGTGTTTAATTTCCATTCAATTGTATCCAAGCGGTAAGAGCTGTAGCGACAACAAATTGCTGAAAATGTGTAACCGAGCACTTAGCCTTAAATGGAGTGGTTTTAGCGGCAAAAAAATAATGGAGGAAGTTCCGGAACTAATTATCCACCTCGAAGACGACTGTTTCGACGAGGATGATTACTTTGACGACAGTATTTACATATATAATTTATTGACAATAAAATATATAGTGTACATTACAATATAAAACAATACAAATATTACAAACAATTTTAATTAGATTATCTGAGGGCGTAAATCCTATATAATTTTTATCTGCCTTTTAGCCCAACCCAACAACAATACATTTCACAACATGTTTTATCACTTTTAAGGCGCAAAAATGTATTTAATAATTCCATAATTACACTATGATAGTTCGAATTACTAACATTGAGTACGCCCACCTTTACCTAATTTTGGGCAGATTGCTGAATGCTGATTTCAAAAATGCCACTCGTAATTTTTTTTTGTTTCGTTGTAGCCGTATACTATATTATTTAATACCAAAACTAAAATTAGAATGCTTTTTTAATAAAATCATCAAATCATATCATTTTTTGACATTTTTGTGTCGTTTTTTAAATTTCATACCTAATAATTAAATTAAATTGAAAAGACAAAAAAGTAAATGGGTTTCGGTATAAATATTACTTTTCGACTATTATTTGATATTTTTTATTTACATTATGCCTAAAGTACCCAAAAATTTAATCTCGAATCTTATTTATCAAGTCTTATCAAAATTTAATATCAAATTAAAGTATAAAGGCGCCTTTATCTACTTTATTGTTCAAGCACACTAAAGTGCATCTATTAATTATTGACATTTAAAATTTGTATTTTTACTTGAAAGTGATTTTAAGAACCAAAAATGAAGAAAGAGCAGGAAATGGAAGTGGTAATGGAAGTGATAGAGAAAGAGAAAGGGGACGAACCTTTATGTCGTCGTTGTAAATTTGTTTTGTTTTTGTTGAGGTACCTTTCCTCCCAAGAAAAACCAAGAAAAACCAACGCAATATTTCATTACAAAATTTTATGAGATATGCCTACTACTTTAATTTTGCAGGAATATTAAATAGACCTGATATACGACGTTTAATAAAAGATCAAGCATTCAAAAATGCTCTCAAAGTTGACGACCTTGTCTCATATGAAAGTGTTAAAGTTGTTGGTTCATATCGGTCCTAAATTGGCACCAATTAATTGAAAAAATGCTTTCCGTTTTGCAAGGAATTAGCGTAAATTAAAATACATTTTCTTTTTTTTTTTTCATCCTGATAAATTTGCCGAACTTATGAACATGGAGAACGATTTCACCAAGTAACTGGAAATCTAGAGCATTGGTTGGATTCATTGCTAGGAGACATTTGCTGGAATTTGCAGCAAAATATGTACAACGATAATGAGGATTAAGCACAATAATACTGCCTATAATTCAATTCGATATTTCATATGATTTAATAAAATTTAAGGTAGAAAAAAGCAGAATTATGCAATGGTTTAAATTTTGTGGGCTTAATTTGGATAAAAATACGAAAGTTGTCTACTTTGTTGCTCTTTAAATTCAATAAATCAAATAAACGACAAAAAATGTCAAATAATGGTTGTTTTTTTACATAAAATACATTAAAATTTTAGTCATATTGTTAAGATAAAAATGATCTATTTGCCGTATACCAATTACTTCAGTACATTCAAGATAAATTTAAGCCAAAATAATTTAATAAATAACTAAAATACTAACAAAAAAACTTATATTTTTAAGTGATTGAGCAGAGCATTTTATTACGAAATTATTTTAAATCGTAGACGTCCTAGAGAAAAACTAATGACATTTTTAAAATCAGCGGCCCAAAATTAGTTAAACTAAGCTGGAGTACTTAATGTTAGGAAAAAAGTTTGTAAAACTATCATGGTGTAATAGTAACACCTTCAAGGGACGCAATTTTTTATTCACTTCGCTACGCCTATGTTTTCAAACATTTGGTAAGTCTACTTCAATTTTATAACATATGTTAGTTTTTAGCCGTCTAAAGGGGATATCATTTTTTCTGATATATATCAGAAAAAATGATATCCCCTTAAGACGGCTAAAAACTTATATTATGTTTAGTATCAATTTCCTTAGTGCTTTAATGCTTCCCGTTTAAAAAGTGTAGATAAGTATTTCCAGCATATTTCGTGTTCATCTTTATTTCGGTTCATCTCTTTATAAAGACGTCGAATGACAAACATAAATATCTTCAGAATGTAAATTTTCTTTAAAACGACTGGCTGCCGATATAAGAATTTTTATCTAAATTGCGCACTTAACACGAATAAAATGTTTCCTTTTTGAAGGTTAAACGTTTTTACGCAAATATATAATACAATATAAATAGAATATATTATATATTTATATATATATATATATATTGGTTATATATGGTTAAAGCTGTCCACAAAAAATTTAAAAAAATTATGTTTTTTGCACTATACTTAAATCTGAAATCACGTCATTTAAATTTTTTATACAGCCATTTCTATTATTTTAACCTAAACAGATTTTTAATTCTCTATTTTGTTACAAATAATTTTTTTTCTGCAAATATTTTATGTTTTTACATAATAAAGGGTGGGCCATCTTTAAGTTGAATTTTAAACTACGTGCTATTAATGAAGCTTTCAACTTAAGCGCCATGAATTGTTGACAGTGGTTTAGTTTTAACCTTCCGATTACAAAATATGCTCCGAATAAATTTGGATCAACGTTTCGAAATACTCAAAACTTACTTTGAATGTGACTGTGATCGCAGAGACGGCAAGAAAATTGCGTTTGGAAGAAATGAGGCGCCGTCAAACCAAAGTATTACAAATTTGATCAAAAAATTGCGCAGAAATGGAATGCTGGTGGACATAAAACATGTTTCGCATGCTCGTCCTAGACGTATACCTGAAGCAATCGCTGCTGTGGCCGAAAATGTACGCATGAACGCGTCAACATCAACTCGGCGCAGATGTCAACAACTCGGCCTTTCCCGTACCACTCTGAAGATGATTCTGCACAAAGACCTCGGTATGTTTGCGTACAAAGTCCAGCTTGTTCAGGAGTTAAAGCAAGTTGACCATCCACAACGTTTTCGCTTTGCTGAGTGGGCTTTAAACCAGTTGAACGATGACCCTAATTTTGCAAGAAAAATCATCTTTTCGGATGAGGCGCATTTTTACCTCGGAGTTTATGTCAACAACAAGCAAAACTGTAGGATTTGGGCCACGGAAAATCCACACGTCGCCGTAACAAAGCCTATTCACCATTTAAAACAAAACATTCAAGCTCAAATTGCCTAAATAGAGCATTAAACTTTTGACAAAGTGCTCGAAAATTGGTGTTCCAGGATGGGCTACTGCCGAGCTAGCTGAGGTGGCCACTTAAATAAAATCATTTTCCATACTTAATCGGAAGAAACATTGTATCAAATAAAGCAAAATTCGTTGAAAAAAAATCAGTTTTTCTTGTTCTCATTGCTATTTTATAATTCAACATAAACATGGCCCACCCTTTACAAAAATTATTTTTAAGTAAAAAAAAATATTCCTGGTTTTAATTTTGTATTCTTTTTTTTTGATAAAACAACAGATTTGTATTTATCTTATATTAAATATATGTTGGAAAAAAATCTTGATCTTTTAGTTTGACGATTCTACATTGCTTTTCAATCTATAGTGGGATCACAACCTAAAAACACCACTTGATATACAGGGGGTTTCACATTCGTGGTCCATTGAAAGTTTCTGGGGAACGGAAAAAATATTGATTTGAAATTTAAAAGCGTTTATAATCCATTAACTCTATTTTTTTTAAATATTTTGAACAAAATGCCACTTTCGTTTTGATCGGAAGTTATTTTATTTGTTATTTTAAATAGAACACATACATTTTTACATTTTTAAATTCTACATAAAAGTTACTATATCATGTCCTATACCCAAAGTGAATAGTTTTCTAGATGTTTGCTATTAGGTTTACGGATATGAGGGTAAAATGTTTGGAATCTTAAAACATTGTTTAAAAAATTCCATGTCAATTCTTTAACATTTTTTAACAAATTACCCGAGAAAACCCAGGGCAAATTGGGCTTACTTGAAACGTTAATAACTTTTTATTTTAAATGTAACACCCGGTATGTTAAGGAATTGACATGGAATTTTTTAAACATTGTTTTAAAATTCCAAAAATTCCACCCCCATTTCCGCAAACCTAATAGCAAGAAAGTTATAGGCTATTTTTGAATGACGTGCATTTGTCATATTTTAACTGAAAAAATTAATAACTCAAGAACTATTCACTTTAGGTATAGGACATGGTACAGTAATTTTACTCAAAATTGTATGTAGAATTTAAAAATATATGGGGTGTTCTTTTTAAAATAACAAAGTTGATGTCACTTCCGGTCAAACCGGAAGTGGCATTTTGTTTAAAATATTTTATAAAAATAGGCTTAATTGGATTATAAAATTTCAAATCGATATCTGTTGCTGTTCCTCAAAAACTCTCAATGGACCACGAACGTGAAACACCCGTATTTCGTAAATGTGCAACACCCTGTATATAATTAAAATAATTTTAAAATAAAATAAATAATTTTAATGGTTGTACATTTATTCAGTTAATAAATTTTTTATCAAAATATACTGTCTATAGCTATAGCTGTTATCGAAGCTGTTATATTATGTGCCGAATACCGGACTATGGAAATTAGTTAATTTTGACCATTTTATTTTTATTCTGAATATGGCCACTTTTTATGCAGCTAATGTAGCTGAAGCTATAATAAAGTACGTTTAACTACTCTAAATTTGTCCAGTAACTTTTATTTTTAGTATTAATTTACCTTCCTAAAACTAAGATTTTATCAGTCTATTACTTTTTTTTTAATGTAGTTACTATGCTTCATACTCAAAAGTCCAACCCTGAAATTTAAATACAAATAATCTGACAATTATAATTAATAATAATAATGATAATAATGTAAGTCTTTATTGAAAACATGCTACATTTTCAAACGGCGAAGTTCAGCGTATTTAAAAGAAAAAAAACATCTGTTCTTCCACTTCCAATTGAGATTATCTATTTGTCTTATATAATATATTATAACATATTGTGTTAATATGTTAATATACAGTACTTACATGTATTTTTTGTGCTCTAAATTAATACCTTTATACACAAAAAATACATACAGCGTGTCCCAAAATCACCGGTCAAAACGAAAGTGATCAATTTTATTTAATTTTCCCAAAATTGGTGGCATCACAAAATTGACACCTAAAGGGTAAAGGCTAATCTCTCTAAAAATGTTAACTTATGTTAAGTTAATTGATTAATATAATACTTTTCTTTACGATTTTTAAAATGTGCTTAATAAAAGTGTTGCTGGATAAAAAAGTGTTGCTAACCAGAAAACTTGTATTTTTTTTTACTATTTCTCTTAATAAAGTAAGTATGGTCTTTTTCATTAAGAATACGAACAAATATAGCCTACTAAAATATAGCCTTAAAAAGATTTTTTTTCTAAGTAATTACTATAATAATAATAATAATTATTCATGTTAAAATGTATAGTATAGTATTCCTAATACAGACATTATTTTATAATTATGCAGAATATCAATATTAAAAATTACATAGAAGAAAAATCACATGTTAAGAATGTCTTATTAAAGTTGACTCTTTTATTTCATTTGGAAGTCTATTATAAAAATTAGGTGCAAGTATAATTGGAATCATCTCTAGGTCTATTAATCCGTTAACATATAAATTTAAAAATAAAACGGAAATTTAATTCATTTATATCATGGAATATTAAAACAGTAAATAAACAAACTCGATATCACAATACATTTCAGTCGCGGTGACAACTGCCCTCATGAACATAAATACAGTAACTGTATAATATATATATATATATATATATATATATTAGGGTGTGTCATTTATAAGCAACTTTTTTTTTTCAACTAAAAAACAGGCTAAAAACTTTCAGGAAGGTGAAAAAAGAATCCTCTAAAAATTAACATTAAGTGGTGCCTGTTCCTAACTTTCCATTTTCCATTTAAATAACAAGGATTTTTTTTTTCTTTTTTCTTATTTTTGTAGCTTGACATTTGAGCATTGTAAAAACGAACTGAAAAATTATTTTGGTAGGAAATTTAACGCTCTACAAAAAAGTACAAATTTATTTTTTCATAGAGTAAGCCGTTCTGAAGGTATTCAAACTTAAATTTTTTTTCATGTTATTTAAATGGAAAATGGAAAGTTAGGAATAGGCACCACTTAATGTTTTTATTAAGAGCTCAAATTTTTAGAGGCTTCTTTTTTCACCTTCCTGAAAGTTTTAAGCCTGTTTTTTAGTTGAAAAAAAAAGTTGCTCAAAAATGACACACCCTAATATATATCCTTAATACAATATTGCGTCATTACAATTTGGCAACATTGTAGGACGCAATAAAGTCTGTACAAGCCATATAAAATTTAAAATGAAATATACACGTGACGCAATATTACATCAAGCTTAAAATGGGTTGATAATGTAGTGACTTTTAAAAAAAAGTGTATATCTTATTTTTTATGATAAAAAAAATCTGACCAGATTTTTGGAATCAGCAAAAAAAGTACGCCAATATATTCTATATTTTCGCTAAATACCGTATTTCTAGTAGACGCAATAAGGTCGCGAAATGTAATGGCGCAATATTGTATTACGGATGTATATATATGCATATGTATATATATTCTAATTCGTTTACGCTTAGTAAACGACTTAATATAATTGTACGTTGTTAAACAACGGTTGTTTTGCTAATTTATAGAGCATGTACCATCTAAAACAGCTGTTTTAGATGGTAACCTAGGTTTTATGGACAATAAAGGAAAGATGATGCGGTCGTAAATAAAGTTACTTCCAGAGAATAAGTATGAGAAATTACAAGTACCTACTTAGTTATTGATTTTACAAACTTTCAAACACTTAAAGCAAACAAGATTTTAGATTAGTTTTTGCTTAAAAAAGACATTGAAATAGAAAAAGTTTGATACAGTTCATGAGCAAAATTAAAGGTACCTACGTGCACAAGAAATTACTTACTTTTACTAAAATGACTTGTTTATGTGCACCAAAAGATTTAAGTCCTGAAATAATATAAATGTGTTTAAAGACTGGTCATACACATTAATTTTATGTATACATTTATATTATTTTATATACAATTTAGGATAAGATATAATGTCATTTTTAGTAGCTCCAAACAACGTATTTTTACAAAATTAATATTTTGATTTGTTTTCGTACAAAAAATATTTTAGAGGGAAACAAAATATTTATAGGTATCTACAACTATATCTAAACTAGCAACAAAAATAACGTACGTAAAAAATTCATTGTACTTGTAGTAAGTAGTAAAATGATTATATTTCCTTGAAGTTGAATTTTATTAATAAAATCCGTACAAAAATGAAGCTGAAATGTCATCATGTCAGTTGAACCTAACCTAAAAATAATGTTAATAGACGTCTATTTTTACTGTCCACTTCCTTGGTTCCTTCGGTTAATTTTTGTTTTTTGTTTTCCAGAACCTTGATTTCCGTTATTAATAGCTATTTACATACCATGGGAGGAAAATATTGCTTTTCCTCCCGCGAATAGTTTGATGCCCGACGCGAAGCGAAGGGCATTAAATATTCGAGGGAGGAAACGCATTTTTCTCCTGAGGTATGTATATAGTTTTTTCTATTACCTTTTAACAGTTTTAAGACATTTTAAGCGTTTCGGCTCCTTTTACTAACCCGGTATGGGGCTATAAAATTATGACAAAATATTAAGTAGGTGTTGCGTCGCCGACGTTATGTTGACAAGGCTTTGTTGCTATGGTATTTTTGGTAATACAAACATAACAGTTTTTATAAACTGTCATAATGTTTATCATAAATTTGAAATTCTTCCTACGTTTTGAAAATGAGTTCTAGCGAAGAAGACCTGCCGCAAGATCTTGCTAAAGAGGAAAGAATAGTTGCAATTAATTTCCTTCCTCGAAAGAGCGATATGAAAATGAATACCTACATAATATGTAGGTATTCATTTTCATATCGCTCTTTCGAGGAAGGAAATGTAGTACATATAGTTTGTTAAAACTTTGTCCAACCATTCTTTTAACTGAAAAGAATGGTTGGACAAGTGCGTAGTAAATCTTTTTCCTACAAAATCAAATAGGGCTAGACAAGGTACAGTTGTATTCATTAAAAAAGCGTACAAGAATTAGAATGAGAGAAAACTGTCAACATTATTGCGTAAAACCGGCTTTCCACTGACTTAAGTCACTATAACTGACAGTAGAAAATAAAAATGCCTCGTCAGTTTAAAAGGCTCAAATAGTATCAAGAATCGAAGAAGAATGGTCAATTCGTACCGTGGTATAATAGAAATAAAAAATCTATATTAAAAATTAATAATTTTTGTAATATTATTTAATTAACCTACGACGTCAATGCTCTTTATAACCTATAGTAATTATTTTAATGACTTATGTCAGTGATAAGCCGGTTTTAAGCAATAATATTATTTTGACACGTTTTCTCTCATTCTAATTCTTGTACGCTTTTTTATTGAATACAACTGTACAAAAACTCTTGCTAATGTAAACTTGTTAAAAAAAAGAGGGAGGAAAATTTTTTCCTCCCGGGAGGAAAAGTGGCATTTTCCTCCCTCGCTCGGGGGTGGAAAATTAAGTTTTCTAGTAAGGTAGTAGAAAAACAATTTTTCACAATTACGAGAAAGACTTGTAAATTACCAGATTCTGTCAAAAAAAATCGGGACATTTTGTGTGAATTAACCTTAATTACAAAAATGACACAATGAACAATAATTAAGTAACGTCAAACTTACAATTTGCATTGTATTATTATGTGAATTTTGTAATTAAGGTAAATTCATACAAAATGTCCCGATTTTTTTTGACAGAATCTGGTAACCCTACTTGTAATGTTACTTTGACTTTTGTCAAAGACAAACTGACAGTTACACGATTAGGTAGTTACATTAAAATTGCCCAAGCATTTCATTTATATAAATCATAATGTAGATTGTGTAGGTATTAAGTAAATATTATTTTCTTTTATATTATTATTATTATTATTTTAAGTTGAATCCCGCTATAACGAGGACGCAAGGGGAATTCGTTATATCGAAATCTCGCTATATCGGAACTATTTAATTTTAAGTCATAAATGTCATTATATGTCCAAAAAAATCATATTTTTTCGGGACATTTTGTGTGAATTAACCTTAATTACAAAAATGACACAATGAACAATAATTAAGTAACGTCAAACTTACAATTTGCATTGTATTATTATGTGAATTTTGTAATTAAGGTAAATTCATACAAAATGTCCCGATTTTTTTTGACAGAATCTGGTAACCCTACTTGTAATGTTACTTTGACTTTTGTCAAAGACAAACTGACAGTTACACGATTAGGTAGTTACATTAAAATTGCCCAAGCATTTCATTTATATAAATCATAATGTAGATTGTGTAGGTATTAAGTAAATATTATTTTCTTTTATATTATTATTATTATTATTTTAAGTTGAATCCCGCTATAACGAGGACGCAAGGGGAATTCGTTATATCGAAATCTCGCTATATCGGAACTATTTAATTTTAAGTCATAAATGTCATTATATGTCCAAAAAAATCATATTTTTTGTTGGTTATATTCAAAACTTCATTTTCAAAATACTAGGCGATACAAACACAATTTCTGTAACTGTCTGTCTCTATAATTGACAAGTTAAGCAAATACATTTGTACAGTGTTTATTTAATAAATAAAACAGGCCACAAAAAATTGCAAATATTTTATTTAAAAGAATGTTAATAAATTCAAACGAAATACCGAAGGTCCATTCCAAAACTCGGCTTATCCACAATCCACACAACAAGGTCTGTTCTATTTCATGCTAAAAATACTAAAAATCACTGCAACACTGCACAGAGTTTAACGGCGGCCATTTTTGTTGTTTACAATTCTTGCGCTTTGGGTTTGTGCTGTTTAATAATTGTTTTAAACGTTGGGTTTCTTACAGAGGCACTTGTAAGCCTCAAATAAAGCCTTTAAGTGCTAAGGACAACGATTTTACTCCTCCTTTATAATAAATATACCTTATTTTATCAGGGCTGTCAAATGACAATTTGAAGGTTAATTTGTGGGTTATAATTTAACCTTAAAATTGACATTTGACAGTTTTATGACAGCCCTGATAGAATAAAGTTTATTTTTTACAATAGAGGAGTAAAAGGACTCTTTTAAGGCTTACTATGAGAAACACAACGTTTAAAACGATTATTAATCTGTATAAACCGAGCACAAATCCAAAGCACAAAAATTGTAAACAACAAAAATGGCCGCCGTTAAACTGTACAGTGTTGCAGTGATTTTTTGTATTTTTAGTACGAGATAGAACAGACCTTGTTGTGTGGATTGTGGTCTGTTCTATCTCATGCTAAAAATACTAAAAATCACTGCAACACTGCACAGAGTTCAACGGCTGCCATTTTTGTTGTTTACAATTCTTGTACTTTGGGTTTGTGCTGTTTAATAATTGTTTTAAACGTTGTGTTTCTTACAGAGGCACTTGTAAGCCTCAAATAAGGCCTTCAAGTGCTAAGGACAACCATTTTACTCCTCTTTTATATGATTTCTGAAATCATTAACCTTAAAATTGACATTTGACAGTTTTATGACAGCCCTGATAGAATAAAGTTTATTTTTTACAATAGAGGAGTAAAATGGTTGTTTCAGCACTTTAAGGACTCTTTTAGGGCTTACTATGAGAAACACAACGTTTAAAACGATTATTAATCTGTATAAACAGAGCACAAAAATTGTAAACAACAAAAATGGCCGCCGTTAAACTGTGCAGTGTTGCAGTGATTTTTTGTATTTTTAGTACGAGATAGAACAGACCTTGTTGTGTGGATTGTGGGCTTATCCACTTTTTAATAAAAATGAGTTAGTGGTGTCTGTACATTTAACATGTATCCCCCCACACCCTGAAAAGTTCATAATATTCTAAAACTTACCTTATTCCATTCAAAATTCATTTACAAATTGACTATCGTTCCAAAACTTGCCTTATCCACAATCCACACAACAAGGTCTGTTCGATCTCGTAGTAAAAATACTAAAAATCACTGCAACACTGCACATCATACGATGGCGGCCATTTTTGTTGTTTAAAATTTTTGTGTTTTGGGTTTGTACAGATTAATAATCGTTTTAAAAGTTGTGTTTCTTACAGAGAGACTTGCAAGCCTTGAAAGAGACCTCAAAGTGGTAAGAACAATCATTTTACTCCTCTTTTGTAAAAAATAAACCTTATAAAATAACCTTAAATTAACCTTCAAATTGACATTTGACAGCCCTGATAGGTTTATTTTTTACAAAAGAGGAGTAAAATGATTGTTCTTACCACTTTGAAGTCTCTTTTAAGGCTTGCAAGTCTCTGTAAGAAACACAACGTTTAAAACGATTATTAATCTGTACAAACCCAAAACACAAGAATTGTTAACAACAAAAATGGCCGCCATCGTATGATGTGCAGTGTTGCAGTGATTTTTAGTATTTTTACTACGAGATCGAACAGACCTTGTTGTGTGGATTGTGGCCTTATCTATAGGTTATATCATGCCAGAACTGGCTTATACGTATGTAATTTTAAATTATTTCAAATTAGAGCTATACCTTAATTATTGATCAAGGTATATACATTTTATACTTATACCTATTTATTTCTTTTAAAGTATTCTGTAGGCCTGATATGCGTTAGTACTCACGTGTAAGGTTTTTGACATTTTGCTCAAAAACAACTAATATGGATAAGCCGAGTTTTGGAGTGCACCTCCTCAAATAACATCCATAAACAAACACAAAATTACAAAGTTAAATAAACTTAAATAATCCCCGTCCCCTCTTTACTCCTGCTCTCCTCCCAGTTTCCTTACTCTTCCCTGTACCTCTTTTATCCAATGCACTCCTCTTCTATCCTCATGTAACATATTTTTTTCTACTTTCACTCCGTTCTTTCAACTCACTACGCACAATCTGCATAGGTACTCTCTGCATACCGCTGTCGTTATAATTTAATCACACTATAGGTAGAGAGTTACTTCTCGTTAACTAATTTATTTTGTTAAAGCTTTTGTCTATCTCACCCCTGGTTAAATAATGAAGACTACCTAATTACAGGTAGTCTTCATTACCTAACCAGGGGGTAGAAGGTAAACAAGTATTTTTATTTAGGAGAAATTACTAACAGAACCAATAAAATACAACAAAAAAAATTAATGGAGGCATTAACTAGTTTCAAATGTTGTGGATGCCATTTTCAAGCTGACCCAATATCTCAAGCAGCTCTTCTTTGCTATCTCGGCCATGATTTTCAAGAAAGCCCCTAATTGTTAAAATTGCTGCATTCACTTCTTGACTAGTTGGAGCTAACCCTCTGTCCTCGCCAATTTCTCGCACCGTTATTTCTTCTTCTATATCTTGTCTGTCACTTCCCTCATCGCTACTCTCCTCGCTGCTTACTATTGGACTATTATTAATGATTTCTGAAATCATTTCTTCAGACGTTGGAATGGCACTGGTAGCTAAATGATCATCAATGGCGACAAATTCATCAATATCAATTTCTTCGCTAAGTGAAACATCTTGGCGAAGAATCCACTCTGTTAACGGAATCTCATCTTCAGCTTCAAAGTCGGTATTAAGCCAGCCAGAATGCCTAAAGCAGTTACGAATTACTTCTTCCGAAACAAGTGACCAAGCTTCATTTACGTAAAGAATTGCATCAAGAACAGTAGTCTTAGGCATAACATCTATATCATTTTCCAACCTTTCAATTATGCGCTTTAATAAAAGTTTTCTATATTGCGTTTTCAATGAACGTATAACTCCCTGATCCATAGGTTGAAGAACAGACGATGCATTGGGTGGTAGAAAGAATAATTTGATATTTTTTAATTCTTTCTTTAACTGTGGATGGGCTGTACAGTTGTCAACAATAAGAAGGATGCGTCTCTTGGTTTTAACTAGTTCTTTATCCCAGTGAAGAAGTTCTTTTTTAAACAATTTCGCTGTCATCCACGCTTTTTTGTTGGCCTTGTACTCTACAGGTAGATTTTGGACTTCTTTAAAACATCGGGGCTTAGCTGATTTTCCAATTACAAAAAGCCTCTTTTTATCAGTACCGGTCATGTTCGCGCACACCCAGACAGTAATTCTTTCCTTTGACAATTTTCCTCCAACGCACGGTTCATTTTTAAATCTTAAAGTTTTGTCAGGTGTTAGTTTGTAGTATAGCCCCATTTCATCTCCATTAAAAATATCTTTTTCATTGTAACCAATACTTGCAGCTGCAAATTTTTTTAACCAGTCCTCAACGGCCCTTTTGTCCACACTTTTAGCTTCCCCACAGATCTTTGCACACCCGATATTATGTCTTTTTTTAAACCTATTAAGCCACCCCACGGAACATTTAATAGTTGGGGAATTATCGATTGTTTCAACAATGTTTAGGGCTTTTTCCCTAACAAGACAGCCACTAATTGGTACATTGGAAGCACGATTAGAGGAAAACCATTTAACCAATACTTTTTCCATCTCCGGATTCTTTGAGGGTCGCATCTTTTTCACTTTTGACGAAAATGTTTCACTTCCCAATAAAATTTTGTGTTTGTTTTTGATGATTGTCGCAAGTGTCGAACTAGCCAAGCCAGTTTCGCGGCAGATATCTGCCTTCTTCATACCGTCATCTATTTTTTTGAGTATTTGAACCTTGTATTCTAAGGACAACGCTTTTCTTCTTGGTGTCATATCAAAAATTGGTAAAATAGAAAAATTTTAACTGACACTATACCTATTGTCTTGATGACAGCTCGTGACAGTTTAAAAAAAGCAAAGGGGACTATTCAATAATTGAAGGGACCAGCGATTAGCTCGTTATAGCGGGATTTTCGTTATATCGCGTACTCGTTATATCGAGATTCAACTGTATTAGTATTATTTACAGATAATTCCCTGACTTTTCCCTGACTTTTCGTTTTTTCTTTAAATTCCCTGACTTTTCCATGACTTTTTAGACTCATTTTATATTCCCTGACTTTTCCCGAATTTTGGGTTGCTGATTTCAAAAATGCCACTCGTTTGCTCCAGGACGTCTAGGATTCGAAATAATTGCGTTATTAATTATTTATTAAATTATTTTGCCTTAAATCTATTTTAGATGTTCAGTATATTTTTGACGTTTTTGGTCAAAAATATACAGGGACTCCATACAAAGTCATCACAATAATACTAAAATCCAATAAGATTTAATAAATTTAAGGTATACCAATTACTTTAGTACATTCAAGATAAATTTAAGCTATAATAATAATAACAAAAAAACTTACATTTTGAGGTGATTGAGCAGAGCATTTTATTACGAAATTATTTTAAATAATAGACTTCCTAGAGAAAAACGATTGACATTAGTTAAACTAAGCTTGAGTACTAAATGTTAGAAAAAAAAAGTTTCTAAAACTATTATAGTGTAATTAATATTGTGAATATAGGTGCGATAGGAAATTTTGATATGAAAGTAACTTCTTTAGTTAAAGTTAAAAGATGAGGCTACAAAAAAAATGTTAAAAACATTAAGAAACAATAAAAAAAAGGTTTTAAAGAACGACGTTATATTTGTTGCTTAGTTTATTTTAAATCTATCTAGACACATCAAGACATTTAATATACAGGGTGTCCCAGAACTCGCGCCACAGAGAAAAAGGGGGCGTGCCGATAGCAATGGAGATGCTAAATTTAAAAATAAAAAATTTCTAGGTAATAGTGTAATCGAATGAGAGCAAAAAAGCGGTAGCCAATACCGAGAGAGCTCGCCTAGGTTAAACGTAGGAGCTTTAAAAATTGCTAGGAGACGATGGAACATTGTTGTATTAAAAACATTTAAAAATCTTTTGGCCAACTGTATTTACTAAGTTGTCAAAAGCTTTCAAAAAATGAGGTTATAAATCTATGACTGATACTTCAGAACGCCAATGTTTTAAAGTAAAAAATCAAACCAGTTGTACTTTATTTAGCTTTTTTTGCGCCCACGCTCCCCATAAATAGTTCATCATTTCGGTATAATCATCAAGGAAAACATTATTTATAATATATTATCTAATATAATATTAATGACAAAAGTAAAGATTGACAGCATTGTCAATAATAACTTAATTTATAACCTAATATAATATTAATGACAGAAGTAAAGGTTGACAGCAGTGTTTCAATGAATTGGATTCCAGTGGCCCAAATATTTTACATATTTTTTATTATCAACAATGCAACCTAAGGGTATGTTCCGTAAATACACACGAGTTACCGGTCTGGTTACTGAAATAAATTCCTGGTTTTCTCGGTTAGTTCATATTTACGGGACATCTTCATGTGCAGTAACCACATGAAAATATACCTTCCTAAAAATTAAACATGTCAAGATTTTTTATTGAAACTTTTATTTGTGTCAAAAACTACAACTTGCATATATTTTTAATAATATTTCTATAGTTACATAAACAAACCTAAAACACCCTATACTGAATTCAATTATTTTTGGACAAAACGTATTTTGTATGCGAAGTCTGCTCCTGTGTTAAATTTTTAGGTTAGATAACCAACAAAAAACAGTAATTTTGTTTAGGGCAACACTGTTTCCATTTGGTTTGCAGCACTGGTAACCGATTTAACCGATCATACAGCGTCGGTCGTTTCGGTAACGATTCAATAACCTTTTTTTCAGGAACCGCGTTTCTTAACTACATAATTTTCAGGAATTTTTCATTTACGGGACACCCTAACCGAAACCAAACCAACCAAGTTGACTTACGGAACATACCCTAAGTATCCTAGCAATTTAAAGAATTCCCTGTGGTGATCTATTGGGATTGGCTATCGTTTTTTATTCTTATCTCCCTTATCCTTTGCGTTGGACAATTTGAATTTTTAAATATGTGTTTCAAATTACTTTCGGTACGTTCCCTTTTTCTCTGTGGCGCGAGTTCTGGGACACCCTGTATATTTACAATAAATTTTATATTTTTTATACTTACATGCGTCGTGTCGTCGTTCTTGTACTCTTCGGTTCTATCTAAGCTGAACTGCCTTCTCAGCAGTTTGCCGACCCTTTGTTTGGGACTCAAACATTTATAATGGCTGTAGGGTGTGCTGATGTCTTCCTCGTCGATTTTTCGGTGCCTCCTGAATCCGCAAAGCGAACTCGTCGAGGCACCTAGCAGTGCCGCTGCCACTTCCGACGCTGAGACAGGGGTACCCAGGGGTATTGGCGTGTCACTTGATGTGCTTTTCACCATATGGTAGTCCGATCTACAAGAATAATGAAAACAATTGGTCAGCTTCGGGTAAGGTGGATAATTGGGGAACTACGGGTTAGATGGATAATTGGGGACCTACGGGTAAGGTCTAAGGGCAAGATCTTAATTAGCCAAATGTTTACTTTTTTATAGTTTTCCTAATTCATTGTCATTTTACTTACACACTGTTTAAAATATCTGTGGTGTAAAAAGTTATCTTAAAATGGTGTCAAAATCCAACACCAAGTGGTGTTAATTTAACCACCATGAATTATGGTTGAAAATGTTATATACATCAAACACCAAAACGGTGTTTATCTAAAAATATTTGAGAAGTGCACCTACACAGAAAAAAAGGAATAGTTCGTTTAACTATATTAATTTAGTTGACTCATAAGTATTTATTTAATATAAACAAAGATTAGTTTGACGGTACTAAACCAGATAGTTATTTTTTTTTAATTGGTTAAATTAACACAGAAAGCTTTAGTGAAACCAACCCGCTGTATGGTTCAGTTTACTAAATATGTTGTTTGTAAAATAAGAGTTACTTCAACCTAAAGCAATCTGTTAAAACGATTAAAACAATTTACCGTGCATTCCTTGTTGCAAGTGTGTACCGATCGCAGCAAAGGCGATGTGGATCACGTGATGTTCTTAAATCTCGCCTCTGTTGACTTACATGAAGAGTATATAAGCTCAGGTAGTCCTTTGCTTTGGTGTGACACTACAAGTTGTTCAATACTAAAGAGACCTTAAATAGGTGGAAACAGCTTTCAATACGGAAGTATTTTAAGTTGGTGGAACGCACTAAAAACATTATCTCTAGCGAGTTGAAGGTTCAATTTTCTGGAATAATACCACTGGTAATATACTAGTAATGCATCAGGAACTTCCTTTTTTTCTGTGTAGCATGATTTAATTTGACCAAAAACACATAATATTTAACACTGAAAAGGAGTTCAATTTACACCAGGTAAAATTTATTTTAATACTGTGTGAAAGTTAAATTTACACTATTTTAGTTTTTGAATTTACACCGGACCAACAAACCATATTTAACACCAAAATCCTAAAAATTAAATGAAAAATTGTGATGTTTTGTGTATGTATTATGGTAAGGACCTATTTTATATCTATATAAGATG
Organism: Brassicogethes aeneus; assembly: GCA_921294245.1. Taxonomy (NCBI): domain Eukaryota; kingdom Metazoa; phylum Arthropoda; class Insecta; order Coleoptera; family Nitidulidae; genus Brassicogethes; species Brassicogethes aeneus. The sequence goes on from OV121136.1 coordinate 1,361,880, forward strand.
TTGCCCAAATCACAATTCACAAAACAAGGTCTGTTCGATCTCGTAGTAAAAATACTAAAAATCACTGCAACACTGCACATCATACGATGGCGGCCGTTTTTGTTGTTTACAATTCTTGTGCTTTGGGTTTGTGCAGTTTAAAAATTGTTTTAAACATTATGTTTCTTACAGAGACCTCAAAGTGGTAAGAACAATTATTTTACTCCTCTTTTGTAAAAAATAAACCTTATTCTATCAAATGTCAATTTGAGGGTTAATTTGTGGGTTATAAAATAACCCTAAATTAACCTTAAAATTGACATTTGATAAAATAAGGTTTATTTTTTACAAAAGAGCAATAAATTTATTGTTTGAGGTCTCTTTGAAGGCTTGCAAGTGTCTCTGTTAGAAACACAACGTTTAAAACGATTATTAATCTGTACAAACCCAAAGCACAAGAATTGTAAACAACATATTTCATAAGTTAAAATGGATTTTTTGGTTTTGCACGTTTGCTCCATAATTGATCAAAAGGAACACGTGTCGCTGAGGTTTTTTTCTAGATAATTTGGGAAATTCAAAATGTTTTTTTTATGATTTTTTTTGTTGAGTATAATTGAGGATATGAGGATAATATAATTATTATATTATATTAAAGGAAACAAAAAGCATAGGAATTTTGGCACAAGAGGTGAAATATATTATTTTACACATTATACCAGTTCCCGGATCGGATTGGCAATAGGAAAAACTTTTTTAGACCTGATACAGCTCAACCACGCACGGATTTGGAATCTACGACCAAAAATTATGTTAACATGTCCGAGCGTTTAGCGGTGATATTTCAAGAGTTGAAAATGTACCTAATAAAACACTGTTATTTATAGTTAAATTGTTAAAAATTATTTAAAAACATGCATTTTAAATTTATTTTTTAGTTTAAATATTTGTTTTTGCATAAATATTTAACTGTGCATAACTAATTCTAAATGTTTTTATAAATTACAAACTTAGGAGATGTAAAATATCTTTTCTAAACTTGCCTATGGGTATAGCAAACAAAGGTTAATACAAATTTATTCCAACCCTAAGATCTTCCTTTTTTAACAAATGTAAATTCGAACCAAATTAAATTTAATTTAAATTTCTTTAACATATATACACACCTACACCCCAATTTCAGCATATACATGTAAAGTTTGTTTAAAAACTGCAGTTTACATGTGTCTTCCAACTACCACGACCTTAATTTCCACTTCATTCAGTAAATTCTTTGCTTACCTTTGAAATACTGTATTTCAAAGGTAACAAAGCAATACCTATATTGTTTTGGTTTAACAACCAACATAGGTTAGAAATAAATAAACGAGTATTTATATCTAATTTTAATTTCAGTTTTTAACAAAATTAAACTTTGTATTTTAATTCAATTAAATGTTAAAATGTTAATGAGGTTTAAGCATAATACAATTTTTAACACTACTCTAATTCAGGCACTACTACCTTACCTTTTTTTATTTAATCTGTAAAAAGATATTAAAATATAAAAATCTGTGCTTTTTTAATAATGTTGTGTAACTACAGAATTTAAAGTTATTTTTTTGACATTTTATCTGACATATGACATTTGTCAAGTGGTTTTAAATTTACTTTTTACTAATATGATAACTCTGAGACGGTTTTAACCTCGATTTAATGCACTAGTGCATTGAGTAACTTAATACACTAATGTAATAAATGAAGGAGTAGATAAACTGTTTATTAAAACGTTTACAGTAAAATACATTTATTTTTAAGCATTACGGGTCTAAGGATATGTGGTATCTAAACTGCGCACCACTCAATGTGTCGCGACCAAAAAGTTCGTCCTTTTTAAAAACGACTTTTTGTTTCTTAAACGATTTTATTTTGGTCTGTAATGTCTAATAGCCCCATCCTCTGGCAATTCATGCTATAGCCACGATTCTTCAAGTAAATTTCCTACAGGGTGATATGTAAAACGGTGAAAAGTTTAAATAACTTCATCCAAGCCCCGTTTGAAAAAAAAATATTTTTTCTCGTTTTTACTTTGAAATAATGAAGTATTCTGTCTTACCTTGAAAGGGATTTCAAATTTTTCGAATTGGAATCTTAGCAACGAAAATATGATTTTTTTCCAAAAGAGTACATTTAACAGATTTTGGTAGTCAATACACTCATATCAGTCTTTTTAAGAACAAGAAGATAAAATGGTAAAAGATTGTTCCTTGAATAATTCTGAACAAGCGACAAGCAACAAACTTCCATTATTTTCAGAGGGGCCTAAGCAAAGACCACTTTTTCAAAATGACATTTTGATGAAAATTTGCGAAAACTAAACCTGAACCGATATTTACGTTCCTTCGTTCTTTATAATTTTGACCTCCTGATTGTGATTCAGTTGTCAAATTTAAGTTTCAGTTAAAACCAAAATCACCAAGAATTAAAATTCGAAAACAATTTCCGGCTGTTAAATGTCTTAATAAAATCAAATTACTGCAATTTGTTTGAGTGGTTAGGATAATGCTACATAAGTTACATTTACATTGCGCACTAGTGCATCATGATAACTTATCACTGATAAGTACCTACCTAATTATGAATAAAACATGCCACGAACGTAAATATCGGTTTAGGTTTAGTTTTCTTAAATTTTCACCAAAATGTTATTTTGAAAAAGTGGTATTTGCTTAGGCCTTCTGAAAATAATAGAAGTTTGTTGCTTGTCGCTTGTTCAGAATTATTTAAGGAACATTATTATCTTCTTGTTCCTAAAAAGACTGAGTGTGTTGCCTACAAAAAAGCCTTAAATGTACTCTTTTAAAAAAAATCATATTTTAGTTGCCAAGATTCCCATTCGAAAAATTTGAAATATACTACAAGGTAAGACATAATACTTCATTATTTTAAAGTAAAAACGAGAAAAAAATTATTTTGTTACAAACGGGGCTTGGATGAAGTTATTAAAATTTTTCACCGTTTAACATATCACCCTGTAGGAAATTTACTTAAAGATCCGTGAGCTCATATCTATAGCATAAATTGCCAAAGGATGAGGCTAGCAGACAACACAGACCAAAATAAAATAGTTCAAGAAACAAAAAAGTTATGTCGTTTTGAAAAAGAACGAACTTTTTGGTCGCGACACATTGAGTGGTGCGCAGTTTATATAACAGGTAATAAGTACATGGATAAAACTTAAACTTGAACTAACTAACCAACCAGAGCTGGGAGTATCTTGAAAAAAAAGATACTCGAAAGTAACTAAAAAGTATCTAAGATACTTTTTAAAGTATCTTGTAACTAATGATACTTTTAACTCAAAGTATCTAGTTACTAAAGGTAACTAACTTATTTTGTTTAAAATAACTACATAATTTGCATATTCCGCTCTCGTGAAACCGTCAAACTCGCCTTCGGCTCGTGTGACAAACTCTTCACTCGAGCGGAATATGCTGAATTCCAAACTTGTTACAGAATATACTATTCCCAGCTATGTAACCAACCAATCCGATTAGAGGTGAAAGCGTTGAAAACTCTTCGGCCTTTACCAGTTTAATGCATTTTACTAAGAATTAAACGTTCTACAAAAGTGCCAATTGCAGCGTAACTATAACTTTGAATGTATAACATTTTTGTTTCTTTGCTGTTATTTTATAAATGTAAAAAAATTTATTTAAAAAATTTATTATTTTTTTTTTACTAGAATTAATATTTCTCGAGATATTAAGCTTTGACGTATTTATGAAATTAACTTCCTTACTAGATAATCTGTAAAAAAATCATATCACAAGTTCAATATCTCCAGAAACATCAATCAAAGTGGTTAAAGGTACTTTTATCAATTACAAAATAAATTATGATTGGATTATTTCTTTGCGCATGATTTGGAAAATTGTAAAAAAATCATCAAGATATTTTCTTTAAAATAGGAACTGTTGCTGACGTAACCCAAATAACCTTTAACTTAAAGTAAAGAATTTGGTCTTATACAATAAAAGATAGAGGACGCGTATTTAGATTAGTTGGAAATGTTGAAAAGTATTATCCAAGCTGTGAACAGTTTCATGCATAATTTAATTATAAATGACATCATTCTAAATAAAATACCGTAAAAAATATCTTTTTAAATAAGCTTTTATTTATAAACTATTGAATTAAAAAATTAAACATATTATTTAGTATTATACTATACTAGTATACTATAATAGTTAGTATGCATTTTACGAAAAAATGTTTAAAATAAAAATTAAATGATTCGTACTAAAATCAGTACTAAAATTGGTCCTCATACTCTCCTCCTTATAGGGAGAACAGGGAGTAACTTTAAAATTTCCTATGGTACACCCTATTTTTTATTGATTCGGATAATTCGACTAAAAAAAGGTCGATTTTGTCTAAAACATTTTTTCATATTTGTAATAGGTGGCGCTGTAATGAAAAAAAATCAATTTTCTTCGATTTTTCTTCTTATATGATTCTTCAATAATTTTTTTATAAAAATATCACTGTTTTTTAATAATTATCTTATTAAATTAAATTTGTTTTTCAAGTACCCAAGATTTTTTAACTAATATTTAAGTTTTCTTTGGTTTAAGCTTTATATATTATGTCATTCGGTGATAATAATTGATAATTATTATCAATTGCGCACCATGGTCACTTTTTACCTGCCAGCATTAAATCCTTTAATTTAAAGGATTATTGTAATATTTTTGATAAAAATACCTCATTTAAGGTAAAAAAAAAACATTATTTTATCAATTAATTAATTTAATCCTAATTGAGGTATACAAAAATGGTATTTAATTATAAATATTAATTATTATTGAGGTATAAAGAAACTATTTATACATAGTTTAGCATTATTTGATCAATTTAGTTTCAAGATTAATTTGCAAACAAAAAGACCTCTTTTCGTTAAGCAGTTATTCATAATGGATTTTTTAACAGTGGAAGAAAAAATAGAAATGATTTTGATTTATGGAGAAGCAGGCAGGAATCTTGATGATGCTGTTAGTATCTACGCTCAGCGTTTTCCGGAAAAAAATCGATCACGTACTTCATTTCACCGTACAGTCAAGCAGTTTACTACAAACGGGAGTGTTCAACCGAAAAAAAGAGTTGTCTAAAATTTTTTCGTAAAAAGCATACTAACTGAGATATTTCAAAGTTTCAAGTTAAATGACTTACCCTGTATACACCTATATATAGGTTTAAAAGTACAATAATTCTTAATTAATTAAAGATTTATAATTATTATAATATTTATCAAAAATACAATAAAATAGTGATTGGTTTGAGTTAGTTTTGGTATAAAATAAAAAAAATATCCGTGACCTATTCCTTAGACCCATGATGATTGTGGATGTAATGACCTAAATTAAAATCCTGAATATCTTACCGGCTTGTTGAGTCGCTGTCGACTGTTTTGGTAAGGCTGGAAAATTTTGAGTGTTCCATCGTCCGCATGAACGAAGGTTTCACGTTGGGCACTTTATTAGCTACTTCGTCGACCTGATGCTTCGAGTCTAACGAGGTGCAATCGCCTATCGAGTTGGCGGCCTCTTCGTTCTGACTAATCGCCGACATTGATTTGCTTATCACCAGACTCTCTTCCAAACTAAACGAGAAAACCCTAAATTATAAGGTTGAAAAATCTAATCTTCCTACTATTTATTTAAGAACCACTTAATTTGAAAATGTGTGTAAAATTAAGTTGGGAAGTTTTTAACATTTATAAAATAAATAAATAGGTACTAAAATTAAATTATAGTTATTTATGGTACTAGTGTGTTATGTTGAAAATAAGTCACGCGAGGAAACATAACCCACGATTGTCATACAATGTTTTATCCAACAAGTGGAAGAAATCGCTTTTTATGAGATAATAATTAATAAGCTTTGTGATCAAATCAAAGCTACTTGCGTCTCAGTACCCTATAAATGTCCGAATGACTTGACAGTAACTTTTTTACATTTTGGTCAAAGTAGGTTGTTTGTTTGGTTGCCACGGGCATGATACATTGTTAGCAAATGTTTAAATAAATTTTGACACTTGTCAGTTTTCCCCGCAGAAAAGGTAGAGAAAACCGTTAAAAATTACGTTCCTAAGGATATCCTTACGGAAGCGGAAGAAGCAGCGATGCAGATTTTGCCAGAAAAGTCCCGAGATGCTTACGACAAGGAGTTCAAAATGTTTGAGTCTTGGATGAATTCACGGAAGATAAAAGGCCTATTTTTTATATTTGCAAAAAAATTAGCCCCATCGTCGCTATGGACCAAATACTCGATGCTTTGCTCGACTATTCGCCTTTATAAAAAAATCGACAATTCAAAATATGGCAAACTAACGAGCTTTTAGAAAAGCAAATCACCGGGATACAAACCAAGAAGTCCAAGTCATTAGAACGACCTAAAATAGAGAAGTTTTTGAACAAAGCTCCCGACGACGAGTACCTGTTGATGAAAGTGGCTTTGATAATGAGGATTAGCGGTGCTTGTAGATGCGATTAATTGGTCAATTTGAAAATAGAAAATATTCAAGACAAAAGAAAAAATTTTCACGTAGTTTTGCCAGACACTAAAACCAAGAAATTGAGAAGTTTCACCATACTTTAAGAAGGATTTCTACCCAACCCGAACAATTTGTGTAAAAAATACATGTCTTTGAGACCAAAGAATAACTAGTTCTAGCCGCTTTTTTGTTTTTTACAAAAATGGGTGTAAGTACCAGCCAGTGTGTGGGAATAAATACGTTTTCAAAGATACCTTGAAGAATTGTAATGTTTTTAAAATGGAGGAACCAGCGCTCTACACCGGTCACTGCCTGAGAAGGTCTTCGGCGACTCTTTTGGCCAATGCTGGGCCTAAATGACTACTTTAAAGCGTCACGGAGGATGGAAGTCCTCGACGGTAGCAGGAGGATACCTAGAAGAATCGGTGCATAACAAAATAAAAATTGCAGAAAAAATACAAGGTTCTAATGCTTCAGCGTCTTACAGCACTATCAGCAGCTGTACCGATATGGGAGCGTCTGGTTCCAATAAACCAACGAATTTTACAATGACTTCAAATTCGAATAAACCGTTAGCGTTTTCCTTTAATTTCAACATCAATGTGAATTCTGCTTGTAATAGTAATAAATAAATAGAATACTACTTTAAATATGAACGTGAGGTATAATCCATAACTCACTAGTGAGTTGCTAATGCTAACATCCTTAAACACAATATTGATTGGGAGCTCTTAATGTAAGGACAAATTAATGGGCTCAGAGTAATGGAGTGCAATAGATTTGGTAGTGAATTTGTCACCGGCAATCTATTATTTGCAGAGGATCGTATATTATCTTGCAGTTTACTACGAGTCACTTAAGCCAAAATTCACTATTACGTATGTAATAAAAAGAAAATCCAATATGTGCACAGGAGTTGTGAAATAAATGTATTAAATTCACATTTAATTTAATATATGGATAATATTGTGTATATTGTAAGAAGAGACAGGATTCTTGTGACATGATTGCTTTATGCTATTTTATCTATTTTGAAAAAATTCTATAAAAAAAATTAATGTTATACCTAGGTCTGTGGTTATACCTTATATTTAATTTCGTCGAATTTTACTTTAGATAGTTGGTATCACAGTCATTGGTTTGACAGTTAATGTCAAAATCGATTCGCCATGTCCTTAATTTACTTATTTACAATAAGCGGCTGTTAGTGTTAAAGAAGAAAAAAAAGGAATTTCTTTGGTGTTAAACAAAATTTATTGCCAGAAAAATCTTGTAAGTAATATTATAACCAATATGCAAAATATTATTTTACTAGTATGCTGTTTAAAGTAAAGCGAACCTATAAAATCTATAAAATCTTGGGTGGGGTAGTAATCTCATTACAGCAGCACCGAAAGCGGTGTTATAATGAAGTCATTATGAACTCAAAATAGATAAAATTATTTTATGACAATTTTGATTAAAATTAAATTCATTTTTGGCTTTTTCCTTTTTAAATTTCGTCGGCCTTATCACGAACTAACCCAATTAGCATTTTGTAAATTTTACAAGATAGCAGAAAAAACGAAATGACCGTTATTTATATTGACATAATATGCTGTGTTGTCTGTACTATTGAAGATTTGAACTCTTCATAATATAAGGCAATCACGGTTCGTCAGTTTAAAATTTTTTTTGAAAACATCCATATTGGGGATAGGTATATTTTGAATCTACATAACTTCTGCTTTGAAATAATTAAAGTAAAAAAATGTTTTAGCGGTCATTTTTTTTTATTTATAAAAATGTTTACGGCAACTAAAACTATATTCATCAGCTACCAGCTATCAAAAATAGTTTTTTTCAAATTATATACACATATTAAGTAACTATTTCACAAGAAAACATTTTTATTTTTGTGTCTCTTACATGGCCTGAGTAACGGTACATTTTGTCAATGTAAACGAGTTTTTTATTCAAACACTCGTTTAACCCCCGAATTTTTAAGCGTTATCTTTGTATTTTCTAATAAATCCCCTTTCTCTTCAATACCTAAACATACTTTAAAAAACCCTCCCCTGTCTATACCAAATTTTAAAACATATTCTTTAGTAATTTTTCTTTCTTCTAATAGGTACATACAATACAATAAGAGCAGGAAGATTATCGCAAAATACACTGACATGGAAATTAGTTCTTGTTTTTTTTAAGTTGTTGTCTATACATTGAAATAAATGGTTTGGGTTAAATAAATACAATAGATTTTTCTAATTTGGACAAATTTGGCTCAATATTTTTTTAATATTTGAGTTTTTTTAAGATTCTTGCAACTTTCAAAGTTTTATTGGCCCTTAAGTTAATTAACTGTTGTATTTTTAAAAATGAAGTGGAAGAAAAAACTGTATTATTTTCTGAAGCACTGGATTCAGGCTTATCCTTTTCTATTATTGTCAAGCATTTCCCACAACAACAAATTTTTTTATTTTTTTATTTAAATGATATTTTAATTCCTACTTTATTGTTAATTGTATACAATTAGCCGCCAAAAAAATCTTACAATAGCAACTTTCCATTAAATTTATTTGTGGCATTTGATTAATTAAAAAATTTAATTCTATTTTCTCACCATTTTAAATTTTTTTAAATTTTGCTCGACAGCTAATGCATAAACTGGATCCAAATTTTTTTTGCTCACATCAATTTTTTCGTTGAAATTATCTTGTAGAACTTTTTCTTTTCTTTTATTTACTTTTCTTATTTAACTTTTTCTTTTTTTATAACAAATAAGATACACAAGCCTCTTCAGGTTTTAGGATTATTGTTTTGCATATTGGCTATAATATTTTAATGATTTTTTTAGTACTTACGAGACTTTTCTGGCATTAACAGCCGCTTATTGTAAATAAGTAAATTAGGGACGGCATGGCGAATCGATTTTGACATTAACTGTCAAACCAATGACTGTGATACCAGCTATTTAAAGTAAAGTTTGATCAAATTAAATATAAGGTGTAAAGTTAATTTTTTTTATAGATTTTTTGCAAAATTGATAAAGTAGCATAAAGAACTTATGTCATAAGACCTTTTGTCGCACGCAATTTATATATAAATTTTTATAAAACGAGCGACATTATTTCTTTAATATACTACATTAAGACGCTAGTTTTGAAAAAAATAAATTGTTAGGTTAAAAAGTAGTATTTATTGTCCAAATATTGACCTGTCGATTCTGGAAATAGAAAAGGTGGTAGTTTTTACGTTTTAACGCACTGTATGTGTTTACAATCTTCTGTATTGTCTAAAATAATGAAGCCTTTAAACCCTTAAAATTAAATTATTGACTTTAAAAGACCGGAAAGCTATATTAAGTTACATACCTACAAGATGAAAGGGTAAATAACAACTTATTATATGTATAGCTTATAAACGCTTAGTGTACCTACTACCTACTAACTAATACTTACCCATGACTTTCTCTGATTACAGACATAAACAACGATAAAATTATAAAGTTAATAAAAAAACTTAAACTTTAGTGTGCCATTCTCACATGTACAAGGTGTGTTCAGAAAATAACGGGAATTGTTAAATTTCGCGGCTTCGGAGGGTCCGGTTGTCATAAAATTTTCTTTATTATGCTGGTATACATGCCCCCGAAGTATGATAAAAACTTTAGCTGTTTTCATTGTTTACTTTGTCTGTGTCAGCCGCTAAGGTTAGACGTGTTTTATGAGCTGGGCGATTTTTCCTTCGTTAAAAGAAATGGATCAAAGAATTTGTATCCAATTTTGCTTAAAAAATGAAATAAATTCTGTGAAATGTTAACAAAGGCGTATAGTGAGTCTGCAATAAGTAAAACAAGAGTTTCCAAGATGGCCGTGAAGACGTTGAAGATGACGAACGCCCTGAACGCACAAGCACATTAACAACCGATAAAAACATGGAAAAAGTGGAAGAAATGGTTATAAACCATCAGAGAAGTCGCTGATGATGTTGATATATGGATTAGCTCATCCCATGAAATTTTTTTGAATGTTTTGGGTATGAAACGCGTGGCAGCAAAATTTGTTCTAAAATTGTTAAATTTTGAACAAAATTTTTGGCCAAAAACAATTATTATAGTAGAGGATCCCAAGTAAGGTCGACCTTCACCCATCTGCTTACCAGATGAAAATTATATTTTATCAAATAAAATATGTTTCTGAACATAAACCAATAGGGTTGCCATAAAAAATATGATCAAGGCTAGCTATAATAAATAAAAAAAAAAAAAAATAATTAATTTTTTAAATTTCACCGACTTGCTTGCCAAATGAACGAAATTCCAATGGAAAGCATACAACATACAGAATATGTAACAGCTAGGTTGCCTACCTTTTTCTGGTCCCTATTACCTGGTTGCTTTGTACAGGGTGATCCCCTATAATGTCGCCCCCCTTTAACTTTTTTATTTTAAGTGTCCCAAAAAATTTAAAAGTTTGGTTATGTAGGTACTAAAAAATACTTTTTTTCTACGTATAAAGAAAATTGGAAAATTGATCAGTATACAGGGAAAAACAAAAAGTTTATTTTTTTTCAATGGATCACCGTATATATGAATTTATTTTTCGATTCCTTGTAAAATTCTGAGCATAATTTATATAACAAACCATATACCTAAATTCAACCGTTTCTGAAATATTCGCATTCGAAATGTCATCATTACCTAAATGTTTTTTTAAACTGTTAGAAATCAAGAAGCCTCAGTATACCAAAATTTTTATTGAAAATAAATTACTATAGTGACATTATGTCAATAAGTGTTGTTAAATAAGTAAAAATGGCGTACTCAGACAGAGAAAAACAAACTATTTCAACTTATTATCTTAAAAATAATTTAAATATTTCAGAAACGGTTGAATTTAGGTATATGGTATGATATATGAAATATGCTTAGAATTTTACAAGGAATCGAAAAATAAATTCATATATAGGGTGATCCATTGAAAAAAATAAACTTTTTGTTTTCCCTGTATACTGATCAATTTTCTAATTTTCTTTATACGTAGAAAAAAAGTATTTTTTAGTTCCTACATAACCACAGTTTTAAATTTTTTGGGACACTTAAAATAAAAAAGTTAAAGGGGGGCGACATTATAGGGGATCACCCTGTACAAAGCAACCAGGTAATAGGGACCAGAAAAAGGTAGGCAACCTAGCTGTTACATATTCTGTATGTTGTATGCTTTCCATTGGAATTTCGTTCATTTGGCAAGCAAGTCGGTGAAATTTAAAAAAATAATTATTTTTTTTAAATTTTTTATTTATTATAGCTAGCCTTGATCATATTTTTTATGGCAACCCTATTGGTTTATGTTCAGAAACATATTTTATTTGATAAAATATAATTTTCATCTGGTAAGCAGATGGGTGAAGGTCGACCTTACTTGGGATTTTAGACTAAATACTGTAATGATGACCCAGCCTCCATATTCGCCAGATATGCCTCTGTCTGACTTTTTCCTATTTCCAAAAATAAAGAGAACCTTAAAGGACCGTCGTTTGCAAGCATAGATGACATTAAAAGCGCATCGCTGAAAGAACTAAAGGCTATCCCAAAGATCCAGTTTTAGAAGTGTTTCGAGTATTGAAAGAAGAGCTGGCACATGTGCCTAATATCCAATGGGGACTATTTTGAAGGCGACAATATTAATGTAGACGAATAAATAAATATTTGTTTCAAAAAACGAAAATTCCCGATATTTTCTAAACACTCCTCGTACATGCATATAATGGAATTTATAAATTTATAGGTTGATTTACAATAGGTCTTTTTACATGGTCTTAATGATTGAATAAGAAAAAAAATTTCATATCAATGTATTGGCCTGCTACCTCTTTATTTTGTAAATATAGGATTTTAAAAATTAAAAAAAAAATAGGTTTTAGGCTTGAAGTTTGACATTTTTGTAGTTACATATATTACATTTATTTATATTTCATGCATACATTTTAGATAAATAAATAAAGTACCATTAAATAAATATTATTTATTTATTATTTAAGTCAAAATAAAAAGCTTATTTTAATAAAATTAATATCTAATATTCTTACTTACTTTAATGAAGGTGGGACAGGTAATTCCTTATCGAACCCATCCTTGCCTAACAGCCAGTAGGTATCCATTGTACCTTTGCCTTTTATTTCAGTAGGACCTCTATATTCTATATGATATCCTCCAGCATGTTCCAAATATGCTTTTGTGGCTTCTGACATGTGAATTCTCCAAGCCGCACCTTAAGGACATAACTATATTGTTAAAACAGTTATGCAAAAATATTCTATGTTTTATGAATAAAGTTTGAACCAATTTTATTTGATATCATGGCTCTACCCCCGCTTAGTTTTAATATATAAAAAGGATGTTATTTAATCATCCTTGAACCTTTAATTCGCTACGTTAAAATTAGGTTAACAAAGGTGTTTTGAAATTTTAAAACTCATTACCTTATATTCAGAATGAGTTTTGCATTTATAATTTGCTTTTATAATATTGTATATTAGGGTGGCCCAAAAAAAAAGAATATTTTTTTTCTCTCGTCTCTTGTGGAAATATGTTGGTTAGTCATGTTTTAAGAGCCCTGTCAAAAGATCAGCTCCATTAAAAAAAATTTTTAGGGGTCCCTCAAGATTTTTAAAAATTTCCAAAATCGTCAAAAATTGGATTTTTTTTTATTTTAATTTTTTTTCTCGTTCCAAAATTATTTTTTTAATTAAAAATAATAATGATTCTGAAAATTTCAAATCGATATTTTGATTTCTAAAGGTCGCTCAAGATTTTTTTAACTTTCAAAGTACAGTATTTTGAATGTTTTTCAGTGACCTTTAGAAATCAAAATATTGATTTGAAATTTACAGAATATTTATTATTTTCAACCAAAAAAATAATATCGAGACGAGAAAAAAAATTAAAATAAAACAAAAATTCAATTTTTGACGATTTTGAAAATTTTAAAAAATCTTGAGCGACCCCTAAATTGTTTTTTAATCTAGCTGATATTTTGACAGGGATCTTACAGCATGATAAACTAACATATTTTTACAAGAGACTAGTAAAAAAATATTCTTTTTTTTTGGGCCACCCTATTGTATATATTAAATTTTCTCAAAGAAATAACCTAATAACCAAAAATTAAAATAATTTAATTTAATCTAAATTCATATTAGTTATAAAAAATAATGTATAAGAGTGAATATATTGAGATGTCCCCAAGTAAAAATGATTATTTTTTATTTTTGGTTGTTTCACTGTTAGTTTTTGGGAAGCCCGATGATGTTACCCCGTGATATTTAATAAAACTAAATGAGTTTGACCTACACTTTAATTGTGTTTTGATCTTTCATAATTAAGTAGATATTACAGCTCAGGTTCCAGATTTTTAACCGCAATTAATTATTTTTAAAATGTCTAAAACCTATCCTCCGTGACTTCTAATATCTGAGGTAGTAAAAGCATACTAAAAATATCAGTTCACAAAGTAAATTAAACACATCCAAAGCAATCAAATCAAATATTATTAAAAATTTAAAGAAATAATTTTTATAACCATTTATGTGGGTATAGGGTTGGGACAGTTGAAATTTTCAAATGAAAATTTCAACTTTGAAAGTTTCAAACTTGAAATATTTCATTTAGTTGGAAAAGTAAAATTTTTAAAAATTTCAAATGAAATTTTCAATTCGAACATTTCAACATTGCCTGTGAAACTTTCAGAAATTTCATTGAAAGTTTCGAAATTTACTGAAAATTTCGCATAAATTTCACATGCAGCCTCCCCTGGGACCTTTAATAATAATTTACAACAGATTCCGAATCGACCAATAAGAACGAGTTATCAAGGGTCTGGGCGTTTTTGTTTAGTTCGGCTTGGATTTGAATACACTATAAGTAATTATTGTTACTTATATGCATAAATTAATTTAAATAATTTAATTCAGTTACCAATTTAATTTGTAAATTAAATCAGACTTTAAAATTTTTAAAAGTCATGATTAATTTAAACTTTTACTTTTGCTATAATTGCATCGGAAAACGGATAAAAAATGCCTTTGGCTCATAAAATTTTGATGAAGTTTCTTAAATTTTTGTAAAATATATAAAAATAATAAATATATATAAATATAAAACAATGAAAGTGGCACAATCTCATTAGGTTACCAAAAAGTGCTATATCTCTCCTAGTTTTAGTAATTTTAAAAATATTTTAAAAGGAAATCTCAAGAAATTTGTGGTAAACATAGGTATTTACTATTTATATTATTGGTGCAGGGGCTCCACAGAGGGGTAGGAGGTAAGAGAGGCAATTTGCCATGGTCACCCAGTGGGCTTATTTCAATTTTAATATATTACACTTAAAGTGATGGAAATTTATTGAAAGTTTCAATAAATTTCATAAATTTCATAAATGTCGTGAAAATTTCAAGTGACATTTCAAGTACAAGCAAAAAGTGAAATTTTCCCAACCCTATGTGGGTCACGGCTAGCTGGAAAGCATGTCAACTTAAAGGTGCTTGCACCTCCAATTTTTCTGCAAATCTTTTTTTCGATATGTCTCACGAACAATTTAAGTCCAAAAATAAAAAAATCGGTTGAGCCGTTTTTGTTGAATTGGAAATTATTTAAATTTTACATTGTAAGTTTGGTTCGCTAAGGAGGCTATGGAATGGAAGAACTGTAAATTATTTTTTCTGTTGTCAAGTACCTGTCAGTTTATTGCAGCGTCATTGATTGTTTACTTTTGGCTTAATTTTTGGTGAATTTGTGCAGTTAAAAAATAATATAAAATGACAAAAGATCATGCAGGAACTCACGAAGAAAATCGCCGAAAGGTATGCCTTTTATGCTTTGGAAAAACTAAAGCAATGATTGAGATTCGTGGAAAACTTAAAACTGACGTGGCTAATATTTTTGACTATGATCTTAATGACGAACGCTTACCACTTGCCTTATGTAACGGATGTAAGAGGAATATATATCGCATTAAAAACGGTGTTTGAAAGAATATAGTATTACCGAACATTTCGAAAATTCGCCCTCTTAAAAGAACTACAAGATCCAGGGTGGAGATGCCTTGCGATTGCTATGTTTGTAAACTTGCCAGAACACCACGAGTTGGAAATTTTGCAAAAAATGGTGTTTTACCTCCACCAAAGAGCATATTACTAAATACTTTAAGGGCCGGTTTTTCAATCATAGTTTAAACTTGGTTCATCATTTGAACTTGGTTCAAACAAAATATTCCGTTTTTTAATCAAAGTTCAAGCTTGAATTTGGTTTAAACTAAATCAAAGATGAACTGTTACTGTTGGCCGTTTAAACGAAGTTCAACTTGACATAACTTAATTTTTTTCTGCTTTATTGTGTATTACGTTGTTTATTTCTTGTTTTGTAATCTGCTGTTATAATAAACCAATGGATATGTTTGAGGTAGTTAGTGAGGATGATGAGGAAAGTGGCAAATTCCTAAATAATATTCAAGTTCGTGTGCACAGGCCACAGGTAAGACTGAATCATTTTGAAAGGTGGATTAATGATGAATTTTTTGCTAGATTTCGGTTTTCTAAACCTTTTGTACGTAGGATAGTGGATTTAATTATACCAGTTATTGCAAATCCGACCAATAGGTTAGTTATAAAAATAATTACTGAATAGGTAATAGATTTTAGTAAAATTCATCACATGTAACAAAAAACGACAAATTCATTTTTTACTATAAAACGAAATAAATATAAATAATTCCTCCTTAAAAGAGGTAAAGTTGGCAGCACGATTTTTATCCATGATAAATAATAATTATTGTTTTAAAGCAACCTTTCGCACAGATTAGAACTTTTTTAAAACAGCACAGATAAACAAAAATCCAAAAGTAAACACAAAATCCTTTTGTGAAAATGACAGTTTTAACTACTATTAATGTAGGCGTATACTAAATTCGGTTATACCAACTTAACGTTGACACCGCTGATCTAAGTTCAACAGAACTACTGTTGAGTCGACATTGAAAAACTCATTTGATTGTGAACTGAGTTCATTAACTGATCTAAGTTCCCCTGAACTAAGGTTTAAACCCTAATTGAAAAACCGGCCCTAAGTCCCATAACTGGTAAGCACAATCTGACCATATGATATCATTTTTGACAACGCAATTTCTAGGTAATGAGATAAAATCCCATAAAACCAATGAGAAACGGTGCAGTTCCTGTCTTTCGCTTATTGGAAGGGGAAAATCGCATAAGTGCAACCTATCTACCAGAATAAATAATATTACTAAGTACATTTGTAATTCAAATTCAAAATTTAAAGAACAGGTGATTTGTTCACTGGTTAAAGAAAAGATTAAGGAAAAGCCTGAAACCAAAAACGTAGCAGTTTTGTCACTTATACAGCCAAAGGGTGGACTATCTAAAGTTGCTGTTAATCCCGAGAAATCTGAGCAAACAACAAAGCAATTACTTTCGGCTGACGATTTTATAAAAATTCAAACAAGCTTTAATTTAAGTCAGAAAACTACTTGCGGAATTGCGTCTGCAACTAGCAAAAGAACAGCTATTGTGGAATGTGATTTAAAGAAGAAGCTTTCGGATAAGATTCATAGAGTTGACGAATACTTTACTAGTAAACATTTCGATTTTATAAAATTTAAGGGTAATACATTCATTGATGTTCCTGAATCTGTAGTTTATTGCAACAATCATTGGCTTGGGCAAAAACATGCAACGTCCAACGCGAGATAACTAATGGTGGCACTGAATTCAAAGGAAATGCTAGTAAAATTCTTTTAAAAAATGTCGACTTACTTCGAAGAGATGGCAGCCTGGGATGCCTAAAATTTGTAGAAGCATTCCAAGATTTTCGAGAAGTAGTAGATTCATGCTTTGGTACATCTTTTGACCCAAACTTTAAACAATCTATTGAAGTCTTTAAAAAGAGTTACTACACGGTACATCAACACCACTCCAAAAGTCCATGCAGTGTTTTTTCACGTCGTGGAGTTTTGCGGAAAAAATCAGCAAGGTTTAGGGTTCTTTAGTGAGCAGGCAATGGAGTCCGTCCACTTTGATTTTAACACCACATGGACAAAATATAAAGTTCCCAGGAGCCATCCAGATTATGCGTCACGACTACTACGAGCTATTTGTGAATATAATAGTCTTCACATTTAAAGTACAACATATCATATTTTGTTAATCCTATTTCATTCAGTGTTTTGTTTTTTTAAGTGTTAAAAATTATAATTTATATGGCGGTATTCCCAAACGTCGATTACTAAAATTAAATTTGGGATTAAGCATAGCAGTTAATTTAGATTTTAGTAAATTTGGCAACATAGCACCATTAATTATGTATTAATATATGATTAAACTATTTCATTATATATTAATATACATATATTTAACTGTGCTATTTTTCCACATTTAATAAAAACCTAAATTAACTGCTTTGCTTAATCCCAAATTTAATTAATCGACGTTTGTGCATACGGCCAACAAAAGCACAAAAACGGCTCTGCCGATTTTTTTATTTTTAGACTTAAATTGTTCGTGAGACCTATTATAACAAAGATTAGCAAAAAAAATTAAGGTGCAAGCTCCTTTGAGTTAATATGCTTTCCAGCTAGCCGTGGGGTATTACAAAAATTGATTATATCCTCCGTGAATATGTTTTTGCTTTAAATTTCATGCAATGGATGGCGCTTTAATCATTTTAAGTAAGCAATAACCTCTGTTTACGAAGGTCAGTTAGAATTTATATGCAGATGAGACTGTTGGTGTTTTATAATTCAAAAGTTTAAGTTCATTAATTTGCTATTTAAAAACCTATCCACCGTGAAGTCTAATATCTCAGTAAGTAGATTTTTTTTATAAATATTTTATGTATGTACAATTGTATTTTTAAAAAATATTAAGGTATTTATTTCAAATATGCAAAGGGATGTTTTAAAAAAACATACGAAATTCTAACCTCTGTGAAGCTATCTTCCGTGAAGCTCTAATATTCAAAATGTATGATTTCATAAGAAAAAAATCAAACCTACACCTCGCCAAAGTTTTTGTTTTAAGTGCGTTCCACTAACTTCCAATACCGACAGACAGCTGTTTCGACCTATATTGGGTCTCATCAGTGCCGGGCAACTTGGTGTGGAGGAACACACTTAAAACAAAGGACTAGGTTCAATTTTTTTTTCTTATGAATATTACCAGTAATGGATCAAGAAAGTTTCTTAAAGAAACTAAGAAAATTGAATGTTTACATGTATGATTTCCTAAAATTCTTGCATTAGTGCAGAACCACTTATGTTATGTTATTATTCATTATTCACCCATATAAACTAACCTGTGGATTCCATTCGAGAAGCCGTATTGACAGTATCGCCAAATAGACAATATCGGGGCATCGTAAGTCCAACGACGCCTGTACAGCATGGACCTGTATGCAAACCAATCCTCAATCGCAAAGGTGTCCCCGGTAAGTGACGTATCCTGAACATTCCACTTTGATGCAGAAGATCCAAGGCCATTGTGGCAATCTTAAACCGAAAAAACAGTATTGTATTTTCAAGTCAACCACACAGAAAAAACGCTTTGATATAGTCAATAACAATGCTATAATTGATTGTTTTTTCATTTCTCCAATAAAAGTTAAAGTTTATTCAATCAAATATCTTTACAGCAATTGAGGGTAAGGGATTGATGTTATTACAAATATTACATTCAGCCCTTAACAAAATATTATCAAGTTAAAATTACTTGTTATAGAGTGAATGACTCTTTAGATTTAAACCTAATGGAAATGTGTACTCCATTGAAAATTTTAGAAATGATTGTATTCAAAGTTTATCTGATCAAGGTAAAATTAACAATATTTAAGTAATTATAAAATTGATTTATATTAAAAGTTATAATGCTTCAACTAAAAATTAAAAATAAATGAAATAAGAATAGTCTTTGTTTCTTTTAATGTTTGTGATTTTTATTTCATTGGAAACGAATATAAAGTTAGTTTTTACTGTCTTACAGTGAATAACAATGTTTTTACTGTCTTGAAAAACACTTGTTATTTGCCCAATTATCATTCCCATTTTTTCAATGCGGTCTATATTCAATTTAATGATTGCCAAAATTCAGACAAACGCGCTAGGGCATTCCCTGCCACACCACACATCGGCAACCTGCAATGTGATCAACTGATTAATCGATATTTCTGGTGACGCCGATTGATGTAAGTGTATGGGTTATCTCTGGTGTAGGTAGTGTTTGGTTTTTTGTTATATTTGCTAATTTCTTGGGGGTTGTACTAATCCCGAATTTTCAAGGTAAGTTGTACACTGTTCAAAATTTCATGACCATTTTAACACCAAATTAACACCATACACGGTCTATATCGATACAAACCAAAATGGTGTTAAATATGGTTCGTTGGCCGGTGTAAATTCAAATACTAAAATGGTGTTAATTTAACTTTCACACAGTATTAAAATAAATTTTACCTGGTGTAAATTGAACTCCTTTACAGTGTTAAATATTATGTGTTTGTGGTCAAATTAAATCATACTACACAGAAAAAAGGAAAAAAAAAGGAAAAAGGAAGTTCCTTGACGCATTACTAGTATATTACCAGTGGTATTATTCCAGAAAATGGAACCTTCAACTCGCTAGAGATAATGTTTTTAGTGCGTTTCACTAACTTAAAATACTTCAAGTATTGACAGCTGTTTCCACCTATTTAAGGTCTCTTTAGTATTGAACAACTTGTAGTGTCACACCAAAGCAAAGGACCACCTGAGTTTATATATTCTTCATGTAAGTCAACAGAGGCGAGATTTAAGAACATCACGTGATCCACACCGCCTTTGCCGCGATCAGTACACATTTTCAACCATAATTCATGGAGTTATATTAACACCACTTGGTGTTGGATTTTTACACCACAAATATTTTAAACAGTGTACATGTTGTTTAATTGTATGTCCGCCATGCATTATCCAGGAATTTAATTACTTAATTATATCTAAATGATAACAAAAAGGTAAATGTGTACTAATATATGTATATACCATGGACACAGATTATCTTGATATTCGGTATTTTTCTAAAATGGACGTAGTTTTTATTTATTTATAAAAGAAACGTATCATAGTCTTTTAGTACCATCATGATATCCTTGCTTTAGGACTTTCAGAAATCTTTAGGATACGCCTCTAAATACATAAGATAAAATTCCTATTTCGTTTTAGAATAACCATGTGCCATGGCAGACAGATCCTGCACATCTAGTACAGTAACCGTTGCTAGTGATGGGTCAGCAAGTTTCTTAGAGCCTAATATCACCAACACTTCTAGTGGGTTCCTAATAGTTTCTACAGAAAACAGAGCAATTTTATTTTATGGATTGGAAAACCTGTGTACACAAGACTTCCAGAAGCAGTTTCCAGAATTCATTTTATTTAAAGTTCATATTAATGTATTATACAACTAATATTTGCACAAGAATATATATATATTTAAAGGAATTAGAGCTTTGATTGCATTTAATGTAGCCATTCATTAGAAACCATACCTTTATTTATGCCAATCATAGTTTTTCATTAAGATTTATTGTGGCTTCAATTAAATAACAATTTAATTCAATAATTTTTTATGTTTTAACTAAGTTTAATACGGATTTAATAGAATCACAATTTAATTCAATGACTTCTTATGTTTGAACTAATTTTAAGCAGGCTTGAACAAATAAGACTTAAGTAAGACAATCATTCATTTGATCATAGATGTAATTCAGGTATTGCAAATACAGTACACCATTGGCTCAATGGTTAACCCATTCACAATGTAAAAGCTTTTTCTCTGTGCAGGTAGTTTTAATAAAACATCTATGAACTTAATTAAGTCAAAACCCTTTTCAGTTTGGGATAAAGGAAAAGTCGGCCAGAGTAAAAAATTATGCTCCTTGAAAAGAAGTCGCGCAGCATACGTATTAAACACACAAATTGTCTCTCAGAACAATACGAATGGTATCGTATAAAACTTTGTCCTGGGCCATTCCTCAAACTTATATTTATATATTGCCATTTCATTGGATCTGTTACTTGTTCATTCTAGAATAATTTGTACTATCTGTATTATCACTTTTTATAGAAAATATTTTACCATACGCTAAAGTAGTATCGGGTTTTCGCAACGAGAGCGCCATCTGGTGGACTTCAAAAGCATTGCGTGAATTTAAGTATTGTCAACAATATATTTGAAGCATACGAACTGTAGATACATCATTTTTAAATAAATATTTACTGGCGTGAGCAAATTAAACACTCGCCTGAAAAAGTCGCTTTTCAACACTTGTAAAACACATAACTTTTATCTACTCCAATTGCAAAATTTTGGTGTTTTTCCGTAAATATTGTTAAGCATTATAAATTTCCTGCATAACAACGTGAATAATAAACTCAGTATTCACGTTGTTAGGCATCAGTGATTGGCCGATTTCAGTATTCACTGTGATTTGAACCAATCGTGTTTTAAATTGGAAGAAGGCGACTATAATAACATTTAAAATTGGTAAAAAGTAAGGTTAACCATTTGACAGATGTCAGATTTTATTTATTTAATTTTGAAAATCATTTAATTATCTACTTATTGGAGTAGTTAAAGTATAGTATTAAACTCGAGATTATGCGCAATATTTACATGGATTATTTAGGTCTATCGTCTGGCGACTCGAGACGTAAAATTTTTTTCCACTAGAGAAAGAAGTTAAATTTCGCCCACCGATAAAAGTTAAAAAATGAAATGGTGTTGAATAATATTACATTGTGGGTCTAGTGGGAAAAACAGAAGATTTATCCAGCATAGCGTGTGCTCTATCACTCGAGTGGAATCTCCTCTTTCGACCATTATACCGCAATAAATATGTCTAACCGTGTAAAAACAAAATATGAACAATTAAGAAACCGAAAAAATATGGCGCAAGGAGACAATTTTATTTGATATTTTATTTATATTTGAGATCTGTCAGACAGTTTTAACGTCACTTTTTTTTCAATATTGATTTAAAGTAAAAAACTTCAGCTCTCGAGATGCTATTTCGCCTACTAGTGGGCAAAGTAGCGTTTCGCCCACGGATTGCAGTTAAAAAATAAACAATTAGAAAATTTGTTATTTCACCCACCCACAGTAGGGCTACGAAGTTACATATTTCTTGCGGGTGGTTTAAATATATTACGCTTAAATAAACGAGTACTTTTTTATAGAATAAATTTGATATAACTTTACCAAGAAACTTATAATAATTAATTGCCAAAATCATAACAAATAGCAGTATATGTTTGCCAGAGTATTAAGTTTATATAAAGTTAAGCTTTCAAACTACCACGCTCAACAGTTTGCTAACCAGTTTGAGTGTACACATGTAATAATAGACATTACACAAAATCAATAAATATATCGCCCCCGGTAAACAACTCTATGTATCACAATTTAAAATACCTAATACATCATGTATGAAATGTAATGTAGGTAATCATTAAAAAAAAGATAATAAGTACCTATTTGTCGTAGAAAAAGTAAAGTGTGCACCTTGTTTATAAACCTTCCTATACACTCATTAATTGAAGCACTCGCTCGCAAGCTCGTTCGTGCCTAAATTAAATTTGTGTATAAAGTGGCGTTTATCAAACTTAATACATAATATACTATTATTATCATTATTACCTTAAACCAGAATCTTTTAAAAAGAATTAAATTACCTGTGAGTAATATTTGCTTTAAAATTTATAGTAAAAAGGTTATTGTATAGTATAGTATTTTTAACGATAATGGATGAATATTATCTATGAAAAATGAGCTTTCTTTAGAGTTTAACATTTTTTATTGTAAAAGAGTCTGTATTATACAATGGGGAGTAATGCTGGTGAAACTTAATAAAATGTAACGGCGTATTGTGTAAAACACTCTTTTGAGTGTCATTTAAAATAAATTGCGCACTTCAAACATATTACGAAGTTTCTAAAGAAAAAATTATGGAACTAGTAAGAAATGTAAAAATTATGACGTTAAGTTTTTTATATTAATTAAATATAAGTTAAGGTTTATAAATTGATGCTACAAGGCTGTCAAAATTGCGGATTACAGTATATTAATTATAAATTTAAATATTAAATAAAAATGATTATTATCGCAAAACATCTTTAATCAAGTGGGTAAATTTAATTTATCCGTAATTATTAAGATGCTTACGTTATAGTATAATTATAAATATGCATAACCAATATAATTTAATTAATTATAATTAATTAAATTTTATTGGTTATGCTTATGTAGGTAGAGGGTAATCCCCTATAATGTCGCCCCCTTTTAACTTTTCCCAAAAAATTTAATGTATGGTTATGTAGGAGGTACTGAAACATTATTCAGTTTACAGGGAAAAACAAAAAGTTTATTTTTTCTCAATGGATCATGAATTTATTTTTCGATTCCTTGTTAAATTCTATGCATAATTCATAAAATATACCATATATCTAAAATCTGAAATATTTAAATTATTTTTAAGACAATACAATTCATTATAATTAGAACCAATAAAATGCCAGTATTCCATAGTTACGCATTTTATCACAGCGACTATATTTTTTATCACCTTGTTTACACGTTGCTAAGGATTTTGACACTTTTCCTGATTTGACATTTGTTGACATTTAAATACTGTGTTTGTTAAAAAGATCAAAACACAATAAAAGTGTAGGTCAAACTCATTTAGTTTTATTAAATATCACGGGGTAACACCATCGGGGGACATTTCGTGAGATTCATCCATGTAGTATGATATATGAATTATGCTTAGAATTTTATTTTATTTTTATTGTAAAATTATAAGAATATTAAAATTACACATTATGTAATCTTGCTGGATGCTCCCGTGTACGAGTTTTGGTTCGTCCCGCGCATGACGTCACTTGATGAGTAGTTGCCGAATAATACTAATATTATCAAAGAAAATAGAGAAATATCTGGACATAGGTACTGCGTTTTTATTAAACTTAATATTGAAAAAAGTGTTATAATATGGATAATAGATGCTTTCAGTCCTTGATAACATTTAGGGCTGTAGTTTAAGCGTTGGTGTTTTAAATTTAACTTATAGTCACTGCCCAGAAAATGTTTATAGGAAACAGAAGCGGTCTTAACTTTAATATTGTACATTCTTTTTGTGGTAATTAAACACTGTTTGCACAAATCAAAGTTTTTCGGGAATCGATTAAATTTAATGTTCTTATTTAAAGAGTTTTTCTTGAACTGGTTGTCCGAATTGCATCCAAATATGTCACACCGCATTTTAATAAAAGCAAATGGCACGACACAACATAAAACATAAACAAAACAAGTTAACGCAACACAAAAACAATAATAAACAAACAGAACAGGTTAACACAAAGCAATAACAATAATTTGAACACTGAAAAGTAATTCGAGCCTTACCGAACGCAAGAACAACAAGTTAAACAAAAAATAGAGCAAGTTAACATCCAACAGCATCGCAAAAATAAGAATTTTAGCAGCGGATAATTAAAAAGCACGTTAAGGATTTAAAAACACTCATCAAGTGACGTATTTAAGCCCCGCCCAACATGCGCACCATCCTATCTTAAGGAGTGTGCATACATACAGTAGAAACCACCAATATATGATCGGGTGCCGAACATATCTCAGACATGCTAGCAGTAATGTTTTACTTGTCTTGTACATTCGATGCAGCGGTAAATGTACTCACACGTAGGTTTTTAAGCATCCGGTCTAAAATGCGCCATCTGTGATGTAAAACTGCCTAGGTGTTCGACAAAGATGGACATATGACGCATGTCCTAGCTTGTTACTTAATTTTGTTGGAATTCAGTAGAGCTCGTGTTTTAGGCAATTTATTTTATTTTATTACATAGTAAGGCAACCAACTCTACCGTCGGCCATTTGTTTTTATATGTCATATGATTTTTTGTTTTTGCGTATCGTGTTTCTGCTGTGTGTTTACGGATTAATAATCGTTTTAAACGTTGTAGTGGCAGTGGTTTATATTATGTAACACAGGTAGATGTCGTATAAAAATCCTTACCTAGAAATTCTAGGCTAGAATACAAAAATATTTTTATTATATAAATTTTGTACTAGTATTAGTTTAATACATTCTGAAGAAGCTACTGTGTACCGAAACAATTGTCAATATTTAATAAATTTCGTGAAACTAACTCACATTTCCATCAGCATTTATTCTGCAAAATATCTTATATGTCAAAAAACATTTATCAAATTATAAAACACACACAACTGTTCACCAGCATCACACAAGAAACAAAGATGATTTAATTGTGAGGTTTTCAAGACTGTCAAAAACTCAACATGGGCCAGAGTACCATGGAATAAAATTTTTCAATAAACTTTCAAATCAAAGAAAAAATTTAAGCTTTGATGAATTAAGATTGTTTCTTATAGAACGTTTGATTCGCAAAGCATATTACAGTACGGATGAGTTTTTGAGTAAGATTTGGGATTAGCTCATTGGCAGCTTTTATATTATAGGTTCATTTTATTTCATATGTCTATTATATTTATAATTTATTTATACTTGTATCTACTAATGTTTATTTTCTCTGTATTGACGTTGTACACCTACTGGTTTAGCACTAATAAAGATTATTATTATTATTATTATTATTAAGTTGGTTTTATATCCACACAATTTAAATATCTTTCACTTTGTACCTGACCTGCGTAAACATTTTTGTTTTTTTGTCACCAATTCTGAAATATTTGCGTTTACAGTTAAAAGAATAGTATATTCTGTAACAAATTTGACGGTTTCACGAGAGGGGAATATGCAATTCCAAACGTGTTTCAGACTATACTTTTTCTACGTTTCCAAACATACCATAGAAAAAGAATTTAATTGGAAGAAAGTGAGGTTGGATCGGTCTAAAAATTTGTTAGATATTAAAAACAGAGATGTCGCCACGAGTGAACATTCTGTCATCAAATAATAGAATATTTCATTAAAGTTAAAATAAAAGTTTATTTATTAATTAGTTTTTAAGAAAATTACATTTTATTTAATTATCGTAGATGTTAATTAATAAAATTTAACTTTAAAAAGCAAATATATCAGAAGTATAGCAACCAACATTACACTAAAGATTTTTTACAAATACTTATGCCCCCGTTAGAACAGCACTGCACTGGACCGCGACCTTCGATAGATTGCTTCGTACGAATGTGCCGGATGAGTCACGTTCATATATTCGTGGTTTATACTGTATGTATCTTTCCCTGTGCCTGTTGGATACAAAAAAATAGCCTCGGTAATTAAAAACAACTTACTTGTTCGGCGTGATTGGGGATCCTGACCGGCAGGCCCCCCACCACCATATAAGCGTCGCCGATGGTCTCCACCTTGTAGACATTGTACGCATTAATTGTGGCGTCGAAGCAAGTGTAAAGGTCGTTCAGCAGATCGACAACTTGAAAGGGTGTCGAATGGGCGGATATCGTGGTGAAACCGACGATGTCGCTAAAATAGATTGTCACCTCTTCGAACTGTTCAGGATCTACGGGCATGCCGAGTTTCAGTTTATCGGCAACGTAACTGAAAAATTATTTTTATTAGTCCTAACCTAAATTTTAGTTCTGTAATATACGTAATATTAATAATTATTTTAACAAGATGTTTCCAGAGTAGTGAGAAAATATAAAATTTGAATTGGTTAAATTTCAAAGTTTCTTGTTTTATGTGTCCATTATACGCTTATAAATTAATAGTTATTTATGGTACTAGTGTGTTATGTTGAAAATAAGTCACGGAGAAAGAGGCCGTCAGGCCGAGTGGTATAAATTCTCAAAGGGAAATAACACACTAGTGGCATACTTGTTTTATCCAACAAGTGGAAGAAATCGTTTTTTTATGAGATAATAATTAATAAGCTTTGTGATCAAATCAAACCTACTTGCGTCTCAGTACCCTATAAATGTCAGAATGACTTCCCTATTAAAAATGCCATATAGAAACACAAAATAAAAATCTATCTGGTTTAATATAGGAATTTGAAACAGGCATTGCACTATTGAACCAGATAGAATTCCCAACCTGGAAAACCATATAGAAAAGTGATTTCTATATGGATTGCCATATAGGTTCATATTGCTCTATCTGGCCCAATATGGTTTGGGTATGAAAAAATTATTACCATATAGGGGAATCTATATGGTTTAATATGCAATTTTCGTTTAAATATATATACATTTTAAAATGGAATTCCATATTCAACCATATAGGGAAACCTCTATGGAAATACACATAAAACAGAAACCAGATAAATCCATATAAAAATCCCTAAGTTGTACATTTTAAAATGAAATTCCATATTAAACCATATAGATTCCAAAGTGTAAACCAGGTCGTTCCATATAGGACATATAGAACCATATAAATCAATATTATTTTCCTTATCTGGATCAATATGGGTTCTATAGGGCATTTTTAATAGGGTTGACAGACTTTTTAACATATTGGTCAAAGTAGGTTGTTTGTTAGGTTGCCACGGGCATAATACATTGTTAGCAAATGTTTAAATAAATTTAGACACTTGTCAGTTTTCCCTGCAGAAAAGAGAAGCTTTTTTGAAGAAAAAAACGTATAGGAAAAGAAGGAAACCGATGAAAATTACTTTCCTGAGGATATCCCTACGGAAGCGAAAGAAGCAGCGATGCAGATTTTGCCCGAGATTCTTACTACAAGGAGTTCAAAATGTTTGAGTCTTGGATGTATTTACGGAAGATAAAAGGAATTGATGAAAATGTTCTATTGGCTTATTTTTTGCAAAAAAAATTAGCCCCACCGTCGCTATGGACCAAATACTCGATGCTTCGCTCGACTATTCTGCCCTACTAGGTATGGAGAAAGACAGTAACTACAAAAAAAATTCTAAATGCGTTTTCTTGTGCTATGATAAAGCATTTTGTATCTTAATTCAACAAAGAAATGCAGTAAACTATCTTATAAGTTAAATAAATTAATAAAATATCTACTTACTGCTTTTTATAAAAATGTAGTTTATGATAATTTTTTACAAATTTCTTGTTTAGAAGTTACTGCCTTTCTCCATAGTTGGGCAGTATTCACCTTTATAAAAAAATCGACAATTCAAAATATGGCAAACTACCGAGCTTTTTGAAAAGCAAATCACAGGGATACAAACCAAAGAAGTCCAATACATTAGAACGACCTGAAATAGAGAAGTTTTTGAACAAAGCTCCCGACGACGAGTACCTGTTAATGAAAGTGGCTTTGGTAATGTGGATTAGCGGAGCTTGTAGATGCGATAAATTGGTCAATTTGAAAATAGAAAATATTCAAGACAAAGGGAAATATTTTCATGTAGTTTTTTTGTATGGGAATAAATAAGTTGTCGAAGATACCTTCAAGAATTGCAATGTTTTTGAAATTGGAGGAACCAGCGCTCTACACCGGTCACTGCCTGAGAAGGTCTTCGCGACTCTTTTGGTAAATGCAGGGGCTAACATGACTACTTTGAAGCGTCACGGAGGATGGAAGTCCTAGACCGTAGCAGAAGGATACCTAGAAGAATCGGTGCATAACAAAATACAAATTGCAGAAAAAATACAAGGTTCTAATGCGTCGGGGTCTTCCAGCACTATCAGCAGCTGTACCGATATGGGAGCGTCTGGTTCCAATGAACCAACGAATTGTACAATGACTTCAAATTCGAATAAACCATTAGCGTTTTCCTTTAATTTCAACATTAATTTGAATTCTGCTTGTAATAGTAATAAATAAATAGAATACTACTTTAAATATGAACGTGAATTATAACACACTAGTGTGTTATTTGATAGTTTAGTTGTCTGAAATGACATTAATAATGACAGTCATAACTGTCTTGTGTTGGATAAAATATATAATTTATACTGGCAGTACAATCCTTTTAATAAAATACAAGCAATTAAACACAGTTATATATTTGGTTACTTAAATGTTATATTTAATCCTATTTTTTTAATACAAAATTTGCTATGTCAATATGTATTTTTCAGAACATTCCAAGGAAAATTTTTACTAAATTAAGTTAATTAAAAAAAATAATTTTTTCGGCGGTCAATTTGTTTTAATTTGATAATAATTATATTTTAGTATGTTAAACTGCATTTTTTACCGTTAGATTTGTGTTTTTTGTTTGCTCAAATCCCTTTTTATTTTGGAACTAGGAATTTTCAAAAATTTTAACGGATCTGACTCATTTTCAATAAGCAACTTTTTCTAAAATTTCTCTTCGCAAGCGATTTCGGGTAACCGGACAAAATCGAAAAAATAAACTTGAAAAATTATTAACCTGATTATTTCCCTCATTATAATATGAACAAATCAAAAGCCTTGAATTTTCGAATAAATTTCGTTTAAATAAGCGATTAAATCACTAGAACTATTTAACAGCGATTAAATTTTAGCCTCCATATTGGATTTTTGTTTACGATTTTATGGTGTTATTTACAAGTTTTAACAAACATTTTTTACAATAAAACAATAAAAAATAAGTTATCTAGTTTACGAAATATCAATTATTACTAATTAAATTAATGGAATTTTCTTTAAAAAAATTATATTAATTTTGACACATACGTCAGATTTTATGAATTGTCAAATAGTTTCCTTTAATTCGAGAAATAATCTAGACGTATATCACTCAACCTATAAATTTAATCTGTCAAACTATGCTCAGTAAGTTTTTTATTTGATTTTTCTGTTTGGAAAATAGTTTGATGCAAAATAATTAAAAATAAAACCCCTCGACCGCTACGCGGTCTCGTGATTTTATTAAATTATTTTGCATTCAACATTTTCCAACAAAAACCAAACAAAAAACTACTGAGCCTAGTTTAACCGATTAAATTTATATGATAAATAAACTATGTTTTTATAAACATTGAATAAATTTACCCAAATTTGTTATAAATTGAATTGAATAAATATATTCTTAAATATTATAAAAGTTATTCCTCATTATATGGATATATAATAAAAATATAAATAAATATTACGGCATCAAAAGGTCGCGTAAATCAAACTTCAAATTATCCTGTTTTCACACAAATAATAATTTTATTACTTTAAGCTTTTATTAAAAAAGTAATTGTTGTGTGTTATTAAATTAAATGTAATATTGTTAGCAATAATTTTGTTTTATGTGGAAGAGGCTTTATAATCAAGCGAGTCGGGAGGTTTTGTATTAAGTTAAAATATTAATTTTTACTTCAATGTGGTAGAGAAATATTATTATTACTTTCTCATTAAATTTTATGGTTATGAACACAAATTTAGCTAGGTATAAAACACTTTTGTTAACATTGTTATTTTGTTGAGCATGGAAACATTATGTTCATAATAAATTTTGCAAATTAATAATGAATATTTTGTTACTATAGTAAATTGCATACGATTCCAAATTCTATAGAATTTGGAAACTTATGCAATTTATAATTTTAAATTAAATAAAAAACAGATCAAAAAGATAAAGAAACATTAAACTTTTTATATGTTTTTAACATGTTTGGCTTAATTTGATAAAACTTTTTTAAAACTTTTTGCCATAATAATGAAATGTACAAAAAATACAAGTATTTTTAAATTAAGCACAACTCAGTGGACAATTTTACATAAGAATTGACTTAAATTTTGGGACAAGTGAAAAAGCTGCCACTAATTACTATTAAATTAAGAGTGCAGCATATTTACAGGAGAAATGTATGCTATATGGGAAGCATTAAAACATAAAAGAAAACAAAATAAATACACTCATAACAACAAACTTTGTTCAGTAGATTCGAAAATTGGATCAAATATACATAAAATTTCTTGAGGAGAGAAGTATCAAAATTTATTCTTTTTGACAAATTTTATTAAAAATCAGACAAACATAAAATTGCTTTAAAAAATATTGTAAACAAAATTTAAAAGCATTTTATATTTTCTCAATTTATTAACACCCTGTATATCTGATCTGATTTTTTTATTGCAAACATGTTTTTTTGGCAAGCATAATTTTTTATAAACAACATTTTTTTTCGTAAAATTATAATTAAAGATTTTCCTCCTCTTCTCAACTCCATCCGTGGACACTGTATATACCAAATATACCCACAAACATTTACTAATAAATAAAGGGAGAAGAACCACCTGAATATAATCACTACCTTTGTCGACTGTGCATTAAACATCTTTTAATAAAATCTCCCCTATTAAAAGATCTAAGACAAGAATTCCAGCTAACATCCACCTTCAGTGATATGATTTGGGACATCAAAGATACCACCAAGCTTTTAAATTACTTACGCCTCTTAAATATACTAAACACCTGCTTATGACCATTTGAGGCAGAAGCAGTAACTCAATAAATAAAATACTATAATACGACCATTCCAAGCCCATGGACAGGACACATTTGGCCAAATTTGGCTAATACTTCTCATAAATACTCGTAGAAAAAATAAGTAAACTTAAGGAAGTAACAAGAATATATTTAGACATGTTTTTGATGTGTCCTGTCCATGGGCTTGGAATGGTCGAATAATAAAATGTCGCTTAAACTTTTAGCTAATTTCTTGGCATAATAAAATAAATAACTATTGGTAATAGTTAAAAAACTTAAATTGTTATAACTAGGTAAAATGTAGGCACGTATACTTGTAACTCTATGGTATATCATAAAATTGCACATACACTGTTCAAAATTTCATGACCATTTTAACACCAAATTAACACCATACATGGTCTATATCGATACAAACTAAAATGGTGTTAAATATGGTTCGTTGGTTCGGTGTAAATTTAAATACTAAAATAGTGTTAATTTAAGTTTCACACAGTATTAAAATAAATTTTACCTGGTGTAAATTGAACTCCTTTTCAGTGTTAAATATTATGTGTTATATTAAATCATACTACACAGAAAAAAGGAAAAAAAAGGAAACAGGAAGTTCCTTGACGCATTACTAGTATATTACCAGTGCTATTATTCCAGAAAATGGAACCTTCAACTCGCTAGAGATAATGTTTTTAGTGCGTTCCACTAACTTAAAATACTTCAAGTATTGACAGCTGTTTCCACCTATTGAAGGTCTCTTTAGTATCGAACAACTTGCAAGTTGTAGTGTCACACCAAAGCAAAGGACTACCTGAGCTTATATACTTTTCATGTAAGTCAACAGAGGCGAGATTTAAGAACATCACGTGATCCACACCGCCTTTGCCGCGATCGGTACACACTATGCCACCGGGAAGCATATTCATATGTTACCGACACAAAGAGACAATCGGATTTCCGAACGATGCCGAACACGTAATAATAAGTTGCCGACGTATTCTTAGTTTATGTCTGTAACTTAACGATTTGCAACGACTGCGAGCAGTGGTGTTATTAAAGTATGAAAATTTGTTTATTTCATTACAATAATAAGGCCCAGTTGTATAAAAGTTGGTAAACAGCTGGTTAACTCTTGATATTAATTATATAATTATTAAGCTAACTTTTAAGTTGTATAAACATTGATTAAAATTTAATTAAGTGATTGAAATACAATTAACAACAAAATTAATGAAATGTCAGTATGAATTACCCAAATCAACCCAAACTCAACAACCCAACCCAACCGACCCCGCCCCATTGGCCCCCCCCCGCCCCATTGAGCCCGAAATTGAGCAACTGTATCCCCTGTTGCTTGTATAAGTTACCGACGGAATCCTAAAGTTACGTCTGTAACTTATATAAAATCAATCGGCTTTCCGGAGCGGTTGGTTGTGTCGGTAACATATGAATATGCCACCGGCATTGCACGGCAAATTGTTTTAATCGTTTTAACAGAGTGCTTTAGGTTGAAGTAACTCTTATTTTACAAACAACATATTTAGTAAAGTGAACCATACAGCGGGTTGGTTTCACTAAAGTTTTCTGGGTTAATTTAACCAATTTAAAAAAAATAAAATAACTATCTGGTTTAGTACCGTCAGACTAATTTTTGTTTATATTAACCTTTCCACAGTTGATAAAAATAAAAAAATACAAAAATATATACTAGTGTACTAAAGTGTAAAAAAACACTAAAACTGCAGTTTGAGTGATTTTTTACACTTTTCAAAGCTTTCAAGCATACGAATTTTTGAATTAAAAAAAATAATCCTGGTATAGATTCTTTGGGAAATTTTATGCTCTACAAGAATCCGCGACGTAAAAAATTTTATCTCAAACGGTTTAAAAGTTATATTTTTTTTAATGAAAAAAGATTTTTTTACGTGTTATTTCAATGGAAAACTTAGAATGCTCACCGACACCTTTTAAAATTGAGCAAAAAATTTTGCCTTGCAGGGAAATTTTTTGCTCGGTATGTAGGTTCTTTTTAACCCATAAATCCGATAGGTTAGTTTTTTTAGCTCACCCTAATATATACTTATGGGTCAACTAAATTAATATAGTTAAATGAACTATTCCTTTTTTTTCTGTGTAGGTGCAAATATTTTTAGATAAACACCATTTTGGTGTTTGCTGTATATAACATTTTCAACCATAATTCATGGTGTTATATTAACACCACTTGGTGTTTTAAGATTACTCTTTACACAACAGATATTTTAAACAGTGTACAATGCATTAAGTTTGTATTTGTTATTACATAATTATTTACATTAGGAAGTTTATTTACAGGGTGAACCATATACTTATCCCAGAAACTACTATATAGAGTCACAAAAAAATTCATGCGCGGAGTGTAATATTATTGTATAAATAATAGTTATTTATGTTACTAGTGTGTTATGTTGAAAATAAGTCACTTAGGAAACATGACACACGAGTGGCATACAATGTTTTATCCAACAAGTGGAAGAAATCGTTTTTTTATGAGATAATAATAAATAAGCTTTGTGATCAAATCAAAGCTACTTGCGTCTCAGTACCCTATAAATGTCAGAATGAGTTGACAGTGACTTTTTTACATTTTGGTCAAAGTAGGTTGTTTGTTTGGTTGCCACGGGCATGATACATTGTTAGCAAATCTTTAAATAAATTTTGACAATTGTCAGTTTTCACTTCAGAAAAGGGAAGCTTTTTTGAAGAAGAAAACGTATAGAAAATGGAGGAAACCAATGAAAATAACGTTCCTGGGGATGTCCTTAAGGAAGCGGAAGAAGCAGCGATGCAGATTTTGCCAGAAAAGTCCCTAGATGCTTACGACAAGAAGTTCAAAATGATTGAGTCTTGGATGAATTCACGGAAGATAAAAGGTATCGATAAAAATGTTCTATTGGCTTATTTTTTATATTTGCAAAAAAAATTAGCCCCATCGTCGCTATGCACCAAATACTCGATGCTTCGTTCGACTATTCACCTTTATAAAAAAATCGACATTTCAAAATATGGCAAACTAACGAGCTTTTTGAAAAGCAAATCACAGTGATACAAAGCAAACAAGTCCAAGACATTAGAACGACCTGAAATAGAGAAGTTTTTAAACGAAGCTCCCGACGACGAGTACCTGTTGATGAAAGTGGCTTTGATAATGGCGATTAGCGGTGCTTGTAAATGAGATGAATTGGTCAATTTGAAAATAGAAAATACTCAAGACAAAGGAAAATATTTTCACGTAGTTTTGCCAGACACTAAAACCAATATATTGAGAAGTTTCGTGATACTTGATTCAAGTATCATGAAACTTCTCAATATATTGGTTTTAGTAACTTGAAGAAGGATTTCCAGTCAACCCGATCAATTTGTGTAAAAAATACATATCTTTGAGACCAAAGAATACTAGTTCTAGCCGCTTTTTTGTTTTCCAAAAATGGGAGGTGTACCAGCCAGTGTATGGGAATAAATACGTTGTCGAAGATACCTTTAAGAATTGCAATGTTTTTGAAATTGGAGGAACCAGCGCTCTACACCGGTCACTGAGCCTGAGAAGAGATTTTTTTTGGCCAATGCAGGAGGTAACATGACTACTTTGAAGAGTCACGGAGGATGGAAGTCCTCGACGGTAGCAGAAGGATACCTAGAAGAATCGGTGCATAACAAAATACAAATTGGAGAACAAATACAAGGTTCTAATGAGTCGGCATCTTTCAGCACTATCAGCAGCTGTACCGATATGGGAGCGTCTGGTTCCAATGAACCAACAAATTTTACAATGACTTCAAATTGGAATAAACCGTTAGCGTTTTCCTTTAACTGCAATATCAATGTGAATTCTGCATGTAATAGTAATAAATAAATAGAATACTACTTTAAATATGAACGTGAGTTATAATCCATAACACATTAGTGTGTTATTTGATAGTTTACTTTTCTTAAATGACATTAATAATGACAGTCATAACTGTCAAGTGTTGGATAAATTTATTTATGTAATTTTAATTGTTTACTCATAAGTCGCTTTACGTGGTTCACCCTGTGTAAAAAACTTTTAGACCGATCCACTAACATGAGTCATAGCCACTAGATTAGTGGATATCGTTATATTTAATTGACATGATTAGTCGGATCGGCCGATAACTTGAAGGACTCATGTGAATTGGCCTAAATGTGTAGTACGCAATACTTGTAAACATACCTTGGAAGCATTCTGTTTAAAAGCTGTTCAGTTTTCTTCTTTTCGATATCCAATTGCTCGGTTCTCTCCCTGATCAGGTCCTCCAAATTATTCGAATACTTCTCCAACATTTGAAACATTGTGTCGACTATGTTTACCTTCCTGCCGTGGTTGAGCTTTTTAAACTGGTCGTGTACGGTGTTAAAGTCGGGTCGCATTTCTGCCTGTTCGGCCCAACATTGTCTCATTATATTAATGGCTTCCGGTGGCGCAGCCCCCTTGCTAACCGACGGTCTGATTAATGGTGGGGGGCGTTTTACTTTTTCTATTATTTCTGAAAAAAAATTATCTGAATTAATTTTATAAGCCCTTTTTATTCTATTAATAAAAACGTGTCCTATAGGACATATACATATATGTACTATTTACAATGAATAATAATTTTGTTGATCACTGGTACAACGGTAGACCGGCAACTAAGGGATTTTAAGAAACACTGTTTAATATGAGGGGGTCTAAACGTATTTGTGAATGGATCGCCACATTGTTTTGTGGGAAAAACTGTTAAGGCTCTGTTAATGCTGTTAAGCTGCACTGTTCGAGTGCCACTGATTCGGCGATATACTAAAGCAAAGCTTTGGGAGAGTAATTTTTTAGTTTTAAGTTATCTTTTTATATAAAATTTGGGCTACAGTTTATGCTTTAATTTTAAAAGGTTTATTTTAATATTTCACCTAAATTTATATACTATAATAATCACTATTTGTAAATTAAACATCTACGAAATTTATCACTACCATGGTATAATAACAACATGGTTGTAGGTAATTTTTGTTTTAATATACTTATTACTTTTATTTAATAAAGAACTGTAGTTTACTTTATAGCTATTTTTTTTAATAATTATATAATAAATTTTAAGGTTAACCTTATACAAAACATTTAAAAAAACGATTCGAGCTCTAAACTTCTCCAATAGCAATAAAATATTAATTTAATATACAGTAAAACATATAGCATAATGTAATGTAAAACTTGGCTTGAAAGATTATATATACGTAAAATTGTTTTAATTTTCAAAAAATTTCATTTAAGACTTAATAGTAGGTTATTTATCTTATATAGGTCTCTGGCGTTCACTGAACAATATAAAACTCAGCCTTAGCTTCACCTAATGCCCGACTGAAAACTGTCATTTGCACTACTTTATTTATAAGTCTCAGAGCGAGTTTTAACTATTTTTAATTATTTTACAATTTATTTTTTATTTTTTTTTAGTTTTTTATTTTCCAATGTTTCGTTTTATATTGCAGTTTTTTTATACAATTTTAAATTTGTTTTTAAAATATGTCGTTAATAAAACATTTATTAATTTTTTAAACTTTTAAACAAAAAATAAATTATTTGTTTTTTGCGACAGGGTCCTTTGCTGTGCGATGGACCAATCAACGGAGTCGTTGCCTTGACTTTTTCAATTATTTTTGAAATAAATGAGCGTGGGATTGTACGTGACATGTAAGAATAATTGGAATAAAAACTCTGTCCAGATATGACACGGTGGGCTTAAAATATAAACCTTCAAAGACTTTGTAGTTGTAAATTGATTGTATGGTTATTTTGTACTTACATACTATTTAATCAAGTCCTTTTTTCTGTTCATAAACGAGTAAGAAACTCTAAAAGTCAAAGTCGTGCTTATTGTTTTGTTAAATAATTATTTTAAAGAACTCTTTTAAATGTGATATATTGCAGTTGCACCTTGATAATGTTTTTTTTTACAAAGTTCAGGTTATTTAAAAAGATAATTGTTGTACGCTTTAATACAAAAGTTAAAATACTTTAGGTTTTAATATATAAAATAGTATTTTTCTACAACCAAGCAAAAAGTACAAATTTGCGCTTCCAAAAGAAAGCGAGCGTTTTTTTACTTTGTCGCTGAAAAATATTATTAGTAAGATTGAAATGTATTTCAAGGAGTTAATTATATTTTCTCAACAACAACTTGAGAAATACCAGCCTAGAGATGACTATAAGGAGCTTCTTAACTTATCTATCATCTTTTTGGGAGGCAGCCCCAAAATAGGAACATCTTTCAGGGCTCCGGACTTCATCGCGAAAGATGGATGGCAAAGGCCATCAATTCTCTAAAAATATTTCTGTTCTGAAAACAATTCAAATTGACAAA
This sequence comes from Brassicogethes aeneus, assembly GCA_921294245.1. Taxonomy (NCBI): domain Eukaryota; kingdom Metazoa; phylum Arthropoda; class Insecta; order Coleoptera; family Nitidulidae; genus Brassicogethes; species Brassicogethes aeneus. The sequence goes on from OV121136.1 coordinate 1,400,219, forward strand.
GATAGAAGAAACCGGAATAAGAGAAATTTGCGTTTTTACTATTAAGATTTATTTGAAGCATTGGTTCCAAGCACCTTCAGCATGTTATGCCCCTAGAAATGATTTGCAGCTCCTAAAGGATCTACAAAAATTTGAAAGCACAAACCAAAAACTATCTAGCGTGGCTCTAAATAAGTTTCAAAATCACCTGTGGTACTTGTCAGAGGAGCTTGTGGCGTTCTCCTTTTTTAATGAAAAAGTATCTACGGAAACGAAGAGAAAAATGGTAGCAGCTTTAAAAAATGTGGCATTAGATTACTCTCCTAAACGTATCACAATTGACATGAATCTCATGCACGAAAAATACCTAGAGGATTCTGTATCCAAAAATACATTGAGATTTTTTCACATCACTGGTATTTCACCAGAGTTTCTAAAAAAGGAAGTGGACATTTGGGATACCGATGAAAACTACGTAGAATGCAAGGCTCTTGTGCAGTCCATGAAGGTTGTTAATGATATTGCAGAACGAGGGGTGGCTTTAATTGAACAGTACAATAAATCAAAAACAATATTTACTTTTATTAGTGAAACAACATCGTCAAAAGTATGCAAATACCAACAAATCTACATTATTAGCCTAGTTTTAAATACATACATTTTATATAGTAAATAAACCGTTTTAAAAACATTTAATGGTTTTTTTATTAATATAAACTTAATCTTAACATTCATATCATGTCCAAAATTCTTAATATTTTTATAAATTTTAAACGTCGGTAGCGACCCCTAAATATTTATTTAAAATTCTGAAAAAAATCCTAAAACCGTTTCTCGTTACAGAGAATCTGTGCCCCCTAAAAAAATATAAAATAAATTTTTTTTGAACCTATAAGAAGCACCCTAATATATACACATATATATGTATATATATATATATATATATGTATATATATGTATATATATATATATATATATACATATATATATATATATATAATTTTACAGGTTTGTTGATATAAAATAGTATTGAAAATATTAGAAATTGTTAAATGTTTCTGAAATTTTAACTTTAGGAAACAGTTATTATAATACCAATCGAAAGATTCTTTAATTTTCTATTTGATTATGTTTTACAGTTATAATAAAATCGTTATTAGTATTTGAAGTTTGCCTCAAGTGGGTTTTCTCAAGCTATTTGTTAAAAAACCTTTAAAAAATTGAATTAAACTATGTTTTAATATTCCAGAAATTCCAACCACATTCCATTCCATTCCAACATAATAACAAAAAAATTCGAGGCTTTTTTTGATTAATGTGCATTTAACAAAATTTTTACGACAAAAATTAATATCTTGAAAGGTATTGACTTTGGGTATAGTCTAAATCAAATTGTATGTGCTATTAAAATTTCAAATCCATATCGTTTGCGTTTCTCCAGAAAAACCCTGTATAACATTATATTAAATATAAAAAAATGCAAAATAACTAATTACAAAAAGCGAAAAACAACTGAATAAAAAATATGCATCTATCTAAATAGCCGATCGCAACATAAAAAATAAAGTCTTAATTCTAATTTATTTATTGAGTAAATATTACTTTCCTCAGTTTTGGAATTAAAATTGAAGCTTGCTTATCGAGTAAAAATAAAGTGAAGCTTGGTTGTGGAGCAAAAATTAAAGCAGGTTATAATTTTTAACTTGCTGACACTGTCTATAATTATTATTTAGTTTATACCTACATTTTAATAAATTAATGTTTTGAATTTATAGTACACTTATAAATTGAAACGCAATCAGTAATTTGCAACATATAAACTGAACTGTCAAATTATCTTTCATGCTTCCAATGGTGGGTTACCATAGAGAAAAGCCTACTATGATCAAAATTAGTAAACTTGAACAAATTTTAAATTTATAAATAAAACTAATTTTAGTTTCATCTATGGCGATTTTTTTAAATAAATTTGTAAGAATTGTATGTTATTTATAATATATTATATGTAATATATAATACATAATCTTATAAAACTAGATAAAAGAATATATACTTTGTTATATACACGTTAGTATTATACCTTGAAGACCTAACTTAAAAATGATATCTCTCGTAGAAACTTAATTTGCATGTAGAAGTTTATATATAAAATAATAGTTAATTATAATTAACTATTAAGTACTGATAATTATCAGTACTTTAACGTGATATACTTAAAATTATAAAACAACGTTGCTTCTTCGACTTTTTAACCCTTAAAAAATGGTAAAATTTTAAATTAAATTGTCCTCTGCGCCCTCTGTATGTTAAAATCTAAAAAAAATAATACGTGGATTTTTTGCCACTAATAATGTCTACATTTTATCTGAATTTCAAATCGATACTTTTTTTAAATAAAAATGTTATTACAAAATATCGAAATTTAAGGCCTGAAAACCACAGCGGTCAATGGATGAATTTTTTTTTAATGCACCATTTAGATGTAAAAACAAGGTTAAAAAAATATATTAAATTCTGGCATCACTTGCAAACAAATTTCCAAAATTTGTTCGATTTTAACGCAAAACCATAGTTAAAAAATTTTTCTAGATAAAAATTTTTAAATTATAAGTATAAAAACTTAAAAAACCTGTATAATTAAGAAATAAAAATTATCTTATAAACCATTATTTAAAAATATAAAATCATTACATTTTTGAAAGTCTCGTTGGAGGGTTAAAATGTTGGTTCAATAATATTAAAAAATAAATAAAATAAAAAAAAAATTATTTATGGCCCACCGTGCAAATATGACGGTGCTGATGCTTTTCCCCTGAAACTGCCTTTTATCGTTGATCACCTCTAGCGCAAAAAACTGCACGTTATAAAGGTATAATAATTGAAATATTCATTTAAAGGAATGAAACATTTATGAGCACTTTACTTTAGATCCGTCGAAACGTTTTACCAGACGTGTTAGCTTAACCACTAACCTTCGGGAGTAAGGGCCAGCATACAGAAAGGCTCCCCTCTAACTACCACTTCCTGAAGGATTATGCCGAACGAGTACACGTCTCCCGGTTGAGATCCCTTTTTTCTCATGCTAGCGTGTCGCAACAGTTCCGGCGCCGTCCACAAAAGCTCTAAAACAAATAAACCACAGCTTTATACAAACAATCATTTACATTTATCTTAAATTTTAAACTTAAATTATGTATTATGTTTTATTTTTTCAATAAAATAGTATTTTATGTATCAAGTTTGATAAACGCCATTTTATAGTAAAGTTAGAAACGAGGTGCATACTATACTTTTTCTACGACAAATACTTATTATTATCTTAAAATCATTTAAATTAAAAATTTGTATAGAGCGCCATCTATTAAACAATAGGGAAATATGTGTGTTACCGTCAAATGTCAAATTTTTATATAATTTATAAAGGTTATAAATCGACCTGTATTTCTTGAAAATTGACATTTTTTCACAGTGAAAGTAAAGAAAATGTTTTATGAGCACTTTACAGTGTAGTCCCTGCCCGAATTTAAGTTTTAGTTTACTGCCGGCGAAATTAAAAGGTCAGTACAATGTTCATATAAACTTTTTAAATATTGCCGTTGAGAAACTATTTAATAATTTTGTATCTTTGTATTGAGATAATAAAATAATTTTCACATTTAGTATTATTTTACAAGAAAGGCACTTTATTTTAACGATTGTATGGCATTAAACAACTGTCAACTAACTTCAGCCCGTGACTAAAAACCTGTTGCTAACTTCAGCCAGTGACTAAAGCGCCATAAAGCCACAACTTGTCAATGTGTATTTAAAAGGTCACTTAGTGTCATGGAAAGAACGTTTTAAATGTGCACAGAAAAAAATCTAACATAGTACCAAGAAAAGCGCTGTCATTGAATGCATTAAAATTGAAGCAATCTAAATTGTTATTTGCTCAATTAATTACTATTAAACCAAAATAGGGAAATATTTTACCTAAATGTCAAAGAATTAATTGCGTTAAATGTATACAAAGTATAAGTCTCATTCTGTAAATGGTATTTAACTGTTGGATGTAAATTAAATTAAATAAATAAATAAAAATAAATAAATAGTAACGTTATTAAATAAATCAAATTAGTATTTAATGCAATAACATTCTAACATTCTAACAAATAAATATCGATATGAATATTAATAGATTTAGGAGCGATAACTTTTGTTGTTAATATAAAAACAGTAAACGATTATAAACCAAGTGCTAACTACCTATTGGTATTATAGGAACTGTTATTTAGGAATACGGATTACAGGATCCCATTGATTTAATGGCTCACCCATTCATGCTATGCTAGCGTTTTTTCTGTGTACTTGAAGAAGGATTTCCAGTCAACCCGATCAATTTGTCTTTGAGACCAAAGAATACTAGTTCTAGCCGATTTTTTATTCTTTACAAAATGGGAGGTGTACCAGCCAGTGTGTGGGAATAAATAAGTTGTCGAAGATACCTTCAAGAATTGCAATGTTTTTGAAATTGAAGGAACCAGCGCTCTACACCGGTCACTGCCTGAGAATGTCTTCGGCGACTCTTTTGGTCAATGCAGGGGCTAACATGACTACTTTGAAGCGTCACGGAGGATGGATGTCCTTGACGGTAGCAGAAGGATACCTAGAAGAATCGGTGCATAACAAAATACAAATTGCAGAAAAAATACAAGGTTCTAATGCGTCGGCGTCTTCCAGCACTATCAGCAGCTGTACCGATATGGGAGCGTCCAATGAACCAATGAACCAACGAATTTTACAATGACTTCATACGGATTACAAGATCCCATTGATTTAATGGCTCACCCATTCATGCTATGCTAGCGTTTTTTCTGTGTGGGAGTAGAAAAAAGGATTTTTGAACACAAATATTTATGTTAGATTTATGTTTATTTTGAAAAATATAGTAAATTATTATACAGGATGTTTCCTAACCTTAGCTAATTTTAAAACAAAAAGTATTTATTATATTTTTTTAGCTGTCGCATATATTATTATTTATTAATTATTAACAAATTATAATAATTTTTTAATAAATATTAAGGCTTGGAATTTTTTAGTTTTATAAATTCGAATTATCGTTTAAATATTAATTGGAATAATCAAATTATTCGAATAGTCGAATTATTTCAATACTTGAATTTTCAAATATTTAGATATATGAATATTAAATACTTTAAATAATAAAATTTAAATACTATACAGGGTGAGTCATTAAACTGGAAACACAGTAAGTATGCATTTTACGAAAAAATGTTTAAAATATCAATGACTCGAGGGGGAAACTAAATCAGTACTAAAATTGGTCCTCATACTCTCCTCCTTTGAATACAATACTTGGTTTTATTTTTTAAATTTATTTATTATTTAAATTTTAATTAAAGTAGGTGCTCAAAATGGTGGACCTCGACTTCAATGCATTTATTAATTCGCATTTCGTTTTAATATTCTGCTAACACTGCTCTGGGATATTCCCAAATTTCTAGATAATTCTCGTGTGCTTGCATAAGGATTAGCGGCCGTTGCTGCTAATACATTAATTTCATTATTTCCACCTGTGACTGTTGCTCGATGAACTCTTTTTTTCGGTTGAACACTCCCGTTTGTAGTAAACTGCTTGACTGTACGGTGTAATGAAGTACGTGATCGAATTTTATCCGGAAAACGCTAAGCGTAGATATTAACAGCATCATCAAGATTCCTGCCTGCTTCTCTATAAATCAAAATCATTTCTATTTTTTCTTCCACTGTTAAAAAATCCATTATGAATAACTGCTTAACGAAAGGAGGTCTTAATGTTTGCAAATTAATCTTCAAACTAAATTGATTAAATAATGCTAAACCATAAATAGTTTTTTTATACCTCAATAATAATTATTAATTATAACTAAATACCATTTTTTATACCTCAATTAGGATAAATTAATTAATTGACAAAATATTGTTTTTTACCTAAAATAAGGTATTTTTATTAAAAATAGTATAATAATCCTTTAAATTAAAGGATTTAATGCTTGCAGGTAAAAAGTGACCATGGTGCGCAATTGATTATTATCACCGAATGAAATAATGTATAAAACTTAAACCAAAGGAAACTTAAATATTAGTTAAAAAATCGTGGGTACTTAAAAAATCAAATTTAATTTAATTAGATAATTATTACCAAAAAAGTGATATTTTTAAAGAAAAATTATTGCAGAATCGTATAAAGAAGAAAAATCAAACAAAATTGATTTTTTTCATTAGAACGCCATCTATTACAAATATGATAAAATGTTTTAGACAAAATATACCTATTTTTAGTCGAATGATCTGAATCTGAAACAAAAAATAGGGTGTTCCATTGGATATTTTAAAGTTACCCCCTATAAGGAGGAGAGTATTAGGACCAATTTTAGTACTGATTGATTTCCCCCCTCGAATCATTTAATTTTTATTTTAAACATTTTTTCGTAAAATGCATACTAACTGAGATATTTCAAAGTTTCAAGTTAAATGACTCCCCTGTATATTATTAGAATAATATGTTTCTTATGTTTAAGGTTTGATTTTAAATATTTAAAAAATAAATATATTTCTCGTTCTTATTTTACTCGCACTGACGAGCAATGTTGCGAGGTCTAGTGATTTAATAAAAACTTTTTATGTTTTTTTTTGCTAATAGCATATACAGGGTGTCCATTTTTCTAGGCTAAGCTAAAACTTTTTCCTAATTTAACCAACCATGTATCTCTAAAGATAAGTGAGATAGCCATACTTAGCCGGCCAATAGTTTAAAGTATTTTAAACAATAAAAATGTGTTAATTTTATATGCGTATACAGTTAAGAGGCTCACCCTGTAATTATTGGAATTTAATTTTTATGTGAATTTATACCAGTTTTAAATCAAAATCATAATATTCTATTTTAAAAAATGATATTAGATTCAAATCGAAACTGGCTTAATAAAATAAAATAAAAAAATTTTGACCTAAAGGTTAAATAATATTACAAAAATGGCGAATGTGCCGGGATATTGAAATTCTTGCAAACTTAAAATATTTCTCTAATAAGTTTTGTTTTTAAAGGTAAATTAATTAAAAATACGTTAAAATATTTCCATAATTAAGTTTGTAAATTTTATATAACATACCTGTAGCAAGCACATATATCTATTTACATGTAACAAGATAATTTAATTCGAATAATGGATACCTTTAAAAGAAAATGCGGCAGTAACTAAATTTTAAATTATGTTCCAGAATAAAAATCTTTTGATTTTCCCACATGTTAATATTTGTTTAAGTTTTGTTTTAATAATATTTAAATTGTATGCTTAAATAAGCCGAGAGAATATTTATATATATAATTACTATTTATACCATTTACTTTTATTTGTATTTTCCCAGCGCCTAGACGTATTTTTATTTATATTGAAATTTCAAGACTCCTAATACAGTGTGTTGTATAAAAAACATTGCAGATGTTGCAACCTGTACCTTAGAAAATTTTAGAAATAAGAAATATAAGCCTCATTTTATCTTTTTTACTTATGTACTTGTAATGGGAATGATAGGGCAGTTAATTTTTAACATTTGGTAGTTTAAATTTTTTTCTACTCCCCCATTTAAAACGCCCTTTATCGTACATGTTTCTATGACACCAAGTGACCTTTTAAATACACATTGACAAGTTGTGGCTTCATGGCGCTTTAGTCACGGGCTGAAGTTAGCAACAGGTTTTTAGTCACGGGCTGAAGTAAGTTTTAAGTTAGTTGACAGTTGTCAAATGTCATACAATCGTAAATGTGAAAATTATTTTATTATCTTAATACAAAAGTATTAAATAGTTTCTCAACGCCAATATTTAAAAAGTTTATATGAACATTGTACTGCCCTTTTAATTTCGCCGGCAGTAAACTATAACTTAAATTCGGGTACGGACTCCACTGTAAAGTGCTCATAAAACATTTTCTTTACTTTCACTGTGAAAAACTCAATTTTCAAGAAATACATTTCGATTTATAACCTTTATAAAATATAAAAATTTGACTTTTGACGGTGACACACATTCCCCTATTGTTTTATAGATGGCGCCCTATACAAATTTTTGATTTAAATCATTTTAAGATAATAATAAGTATTTTTCGTATGCACCTCGTTTATAAACTTTTCTATACACCCATTAATTTAAGCACTCGCTCGCAAGCTCGCTCGTGCCTAAATTAAATTCGTGTATAAAATGGCGTTTATCAAACTTGATACATAATATACTATTATCTACTCCCCCAGTGACAAGCTGTGACTTTATGGCGCTTTAGTCACGGGCTGAAGTTATTAACAGTGGATTTTTGGTATTTTAGTCACGGGCTGAAGTTTGCTTTATTATAAATTAAGAAAAAGTGGGTTTTTTTTTCGTCGTAGATAAAGTATAGTATGCAACTCGTTTTATAAACTTCTTTAGACAGTCGTTTTTATTAAACACTATAAAACTTGATACATAATATACTATAACCTTCGTTTTAAAATTGTATTAGGTGTTAGGTATTTATACTTATAAGTTTTCACTTTAGAATTTAATGCACTTTTTATTTTAATCTGGACGACCACTTGAGGGTTCGTTACAGAAAGACCAAATAAACAAGTTTTGGTTTATGTTCCTAGTCTTAAAAATATACATAAAAAAGAGCGTGTTAAAAACCTAGAGGACAGGATATTTTAGACAGTTACGGTTTTCAGTTTAAGAGAATAGTTGAATTCTTTAATAATTAACAATTATTCTTTTAAGTTGTAAATGTAAAATCAGTTTGTGTTATAAATAGTGGTGTAATGATTAGGTATGTTTGTTTATTTTTTACTATTAAATTCTAGGGTCACAAATATCATAATAAGTGATTAATTATTTAATATTTAATTTAAACTACATTTTATTATTATTTCAGCTTGTTCTTTGTGAAAGAAGGAATAAGCTGTTTGTATTTTAATGGTTGTGGTTGGAGAAACCAAATTACAAAGGTATTATCATCATTATTTTATGTTTATAATTATTATATTTATGTTACATTTACTTTAACATATTATATTGTAATGAAATGTACCATTTTACTTTATAATTTTATTTAATATTTACATACTTTATTTTGTACAGTTTATTTTATTTCATTTATTTGATAAATTGATATTCATTATTTGTTTCAATTTCTGCATATGAAATGAGTTAGTTTAGTGAGGGAACTTTGTTGACGGTTCCTGTTAAGGACAGATTTGCTTTGATAATTACCATTTAACCAATTTAGATTGACAAAGAATGGTTGGCTAGGGTTATTGATAAGAAGTTGTTGTTTTATGGTTATTATTGATAATCATGTTATTTTGCTATATTTGATTTGCACTGACATGTTTTTATTACTTGATTATACCTGATTGTATTTATTATTTATTACTGTACAATTAAATTGCATTACCGTTGTACACTACTATACCACTTGTTATTTATATATTTTATTTATACAACTAGGTATTTTTTATATCATAGTAGCAAATATCAACTAATATTACTAGCTGCAGCTGAACAACAATAATGGTCTTTCAATGTCTATTTTTACAATGCTATGACCACTTTTGGCAAAATTATTTTTTCGAACCGAATAAAAAGAAGAACAAAATAGTGTATTTATTTGAAAAAGGCTAGTTTTGGAATGCAACGACCCATTTATCACTACAGTTCTTGACACTACTCATTTATGTCAAAAAACTAACTATTGCTCTTATCAAAGTAACCCGTGAGTTTATATTAGAAATTGTATGATTTTAAATGGTACACTGACATTGATTATACAAGGTGTCCCTAAACTAAGTGGCATAAATTTAGGAGCAGATTAAGCAAGTCAAAATAAGACGAAAATCTAAATAAATATTTTTCCTATTTAGGAATGTTTAAAAGATACAGGGTGATAAAGTGTTACTTATCATATCAGCTTTTTTAATATAACTTTTACTATGGTAGACTTGAAAAGGTGATATTTTTCTAACAGTCACTTACTACCAAATCACATATTCACACATAATTACAATTGTTCGAGTGAACGCAGTGTCGTATAAACAGGGGTTGCTTAAGCTTATTGTCCCATACAAACTTTGAGGTTAGGTTTTTATACCACTTGATGCAATTTTTGGATTCCTCAGTTCGGCTACTATTAAAAAGTGTACCTCTCAAATTTCGATAAAATTAACCGTTTCCGAGATTACAATAATTGTTATATCGCATTAAAGGTATATGATAACAAATTTTTTAATTGAAAAAACTTTTTTTAATGTGACGGCCAGGGCAAAAAGTCTCGAGGCTCATGGAATGCCCTTTTTAGTTTTTTCAATTAAATTTTTTTTTATCATATACCTTTTAATCCTTTTAAATAATGCGTAATAACAATTATTGTAATCTCGAATATCTCGGAAACGGTTTATTTTATCGAAGTTTGAGAGGTACACCTTTTTAATGGTAGCCAAACTGTGTAATCGAAACATTTTATCAAATGTTATAAAAACCTAACCTCAAAGTTTGTATGGGACAACCCCCGTTTTTACGACACTGTATTCACTCAAACAATTGTAATTATGTGTGAATATGTGTTTTGGTAGTAAGTGACTTTTCCCAAAATATCACCTTTCCAAGACTATCATAGTAGAAGTTATATTAAAAAAACTAATATGATAGGTTACATTTTATCACCCTGTATCTTGGAAACATAAGTAATTATTAAAAATATTTATTTAGGTTTTTGTATATTCATCAGAATTTTTTTTTAAATAATCTATATCGCCCTAACCTATACAGGTTGTATTCGTTTTTTTAAAATGAAAATGTATTTTGGCAAGAAATAGGATAAAAATTAAATTAATTTATAGAACATCCAATTATATTTAATCGCAATAAATTTATGTCGACAGAAGTATCGATATTCCTGCCAATGTCGTTGGTCGAATAGAAAAGCTAGAAAAATCTGCAGTACACAAGACACAGCAGCAGAATTGCCGATTTTTATAGTCCAAAGTTTTGAAACGAACTTTGAGCCACAACAACGTAAAGTTATTAATCTTATTTCAGCTTAGGCGGCCTCTAATTGCCTCATAAATACTACGGTTCGCTTCAAATACATTTTTCCGGCGAAATAAATTATATAACAATCCCAACTGCTGCATTAAGGTCTTGTAAATACATAGTTTTTCTAACGCCTTGTTATTCAATTGGTTTTGCATATTTTTAAGTTTCTCTATACAATGAACAGTGTGCATAGTGTGCTTTAGCTCTTTTATATTAGTCTGTGCATAATATGCATATTATGCTTTTTGTGCTTATAAAACATTTTCTTTACTTTTAGTGTGAAAAACTGTCCATTTTCAAGGATTACATTTCGATTTATAACCTTTATAATCTGTGTTTATAAAATAAAAAAAATTGACATTTGACGGTGACACACAAATTCCCCTATTGTTTCATAGATGGCGCTTTATACAAAACTGTTCTACGCTGAAAGAACTACTAGGGTTAATAATTAATAAATATTTATTTGAGACGTTCGTAAATAATGATTATTATAAATAAATCACATTTTCTAACTATTAAATCATATTGTTTGTAAGAAATATAATATATTAATAATTAACAAATGGAATATCGTAACGCGTCGTTTTACCTCGGACGATTCACTTCAGTTTAAAATGTCACCTAGTGACATCTTTGCATACAGGTGGTGGTGGTGGTTTGTGCTCTATTTGTGCTTTTGCATCATTTTTAATATAATATGGAAATTTGTATTGCGTATAAACTGTTGCCGTGATTGTGTAAGTACATAATAATATTTTTCTATGGTGTTGAATGCTAACAAAACAAAAATAGGTCCTTAAACATGGACATAATAGATTCTAAACTGTTATACAGTTTAGAAGATCTAGTTAATACTTTTAAAGGTAAGTTTATGAGTTATTAAAAAAAATAATAATTGAATCCTTGTTATTTCGTATTTGCTAAATTTTGTCGCAGTTTGTTTCAAGATGTTTCCACGTGTTGACTGTCCCATGGGATGCATTAATAATAAAAAAAGTATATTTACTATAAATGCACTTGTTTATTATTAATCAGATGACTTTAAAGAAAATCAGGTTATATTTATTATTAACAAACTTTTTCAGATAGTGGAGTATATTCTTTTAAAGTATTAGCAGATATCGCCTGTGACGATGCTATGAATATAGTTTTAAAGATTATATTATTATTATACCATATCTTTATTTTTTTAAGTTTATTTTTTTTTTAAAATGAATATACTTTACAAGTTTAAAAAATATTGGATTTTATAAAATATTTAAATATACTTCGCTTTCTTAATACAATCATCTTAAAAAAACAAGTATTTTATTTTAAAAATAACCCAAACTGAAGCACATTTTATATCAACATATCGTCGTCAACCTCAAAAAGTGATTTCTAATTTTAGAGATTTTGTATAATTTTACAGGAGAAGATTTTTGCAGTATTCAGGTATTTGTATTAAATATGTATATATTTACAATAAATTTAGCAAACCTAAAGTCGTCAATTTCACAATCCCATTCGGTTTAACAATATACTTCGATTAACATATAAAATTACAGATATAAACAATAACAATTTTATAAGTTTATTTTATACTATAGTATATTTTTAACCTGCAGTAAGTTTTAATACCTGTGGGTATATAATATATATGCTCTCTTGTAAAATTATAAAGAAAATACGTCCCTTTGTGAGATTGACAAGGATATGCCATATTTATTGCAAATATAAACATATTTTTTTTTAAATACAGTTATATTCTAATTATTTATTATTAATAATAAAATTTGTTAATTATAAATAAACTAATTTAAAAAAATAACTCAAAATTAAAATATATTAATGTTTATAATTACTTCCCGGGTTATTTATAATCAACTTGGCTTATTTATAATAAATAAGATGTTTTGTTAATTTTTAATAAATTATTAACTATTTATTAAAATGGCATATTTATAATAAATAAGGGTTTGGTTGTTTTTAATGCAATTTTATTTCTTACAGATAAAGTATTTGTTTATAATAAATAAATATATATTTACCACAAAAAAAGTATATTAAAGTAATACTAATAACTTATTTGTTTTTAAAAAATAAATATTTATTCCGCCATTATCGAATAAATCCTTTAATTATTGTTAAACAACATCATTAATTGTAAATAAACTGTTCTTTCAGTGTATACACTCATTAATTTAAGCATTCGCTAGTATATAAAATGGCGTTTATCAAACTTGATACATAATATACTCTTATCTACACCGAGAGAAAGGTTGGTTTAATAATAACCAAAATGGTTATTTAGTAATAAAAAAATGATTGATAAACCGACGTAACAAATATTGGTTTTATATCACTCTATCATTTGTTAAAAAGTTATAAATAGATTATGGTTTAGGAATAACCCTATGTATTTATATTTAACTAATGTTATTTTTGTAGTGAACCAACTATGTTATTATTAAACGTAGGATTACTTTTTAAATAACAAATTTCTTTATTTGCATTTACTCAATCTATACCTATATTATTTATTAGTATAGGTATTAAAGAACCCCCCCTCCCCACGTAAATGGAAAATAAAAGCAGGTAAGTATAATAAAATACATATATTTATAAAAATATAAAAAATAAATATTTAATTTAATTTTTAATCTATGTCCAATAATTGGACATAACACCTAGAAACTTTCCTCCCCGTGAAGTACCAATTGTTGCAGACTAGTCCTCAATGCAGTTCTCTATATGATAAAAAAGGAAGAAGTTAAACATTAACTATAGCTATAGCGTGGGTATGCATTTTTATTACTATTTAAAACAGTGTGTTAATAATAAATATACGTACGTTAAAAATAATTACAAGCAATAGCTAAAGACAGGCAATGAAAACAAGATTTGGATTTATTTGATTACTTTAGGCACAAAACATCGAGGAAATTAGGCCAAGCCATCATAATGAAATGATAAAGCAGTGGCGGCTGGTGGATTTTGGGTATACCAATATATCAGTTATGTCTATATATAGACATATATGTCTATAGACATGGGACCCACACCAAATTTGTAATAGTTTATAATGACATTAAATAGACAAGTTCGGCGCAAACAGAATTTAAATTGAAGTTTGCGAAAAAAAGTTAGTTTTTCCTGTCGCCTCACCCGCCTCCAGGCCCCCCTATTTAAGATAATTCAAATTAAAGTGGTGCAATTTATTATCTACTATAATTTATCGACAAACTTAAAATTTTATATTTTATAAATTTTTTTTTAAATAGGGGTGCCTGGAGGCGGGTGAGGCGACAGGAAAAACTAATTTTTTTTCGCAAACTTCAATTTAAATTCTGTTTTCGCCGAACTTGTTTATTTAATGTCATTATAAACTATTATAAATTTGGTGTGGGTCCCATGTCTAATAACTGAGATATTGGTATACATAAAATCCACCAGCCGCCACTGGGATAAAGTAGCTATAACTTTACTTACCAACAAAAACCGGGAATAGGGAGGGCAAACCTATGTCACTTAAAAAGTTCGTTAATTCTTCCATTATTTCTTAGTGCATTGCACCTGTTGAGGGTATACCATTTATGAGAGCTACTTAATACGATTCCCAACAAGTAAACTACATCTGATGCAATTACACACTTTAAAAGTGTCACTTTTATTACACCCACACACCTTCCACAGAACAAAATCACAGAACAAGATGCACCTTTTTTATCAATGGCCGACAAAACAAAGCTTCCGCTGCGCGAGTGGCCTGGGGGGAGAACAAATTTATTTATTATTAATAAAAATGTTTTAAATTAAATGCATTATATACTTCCGATATTTTAAACAATTACAGGGTGACAGTAACGCAATGTTGATTAACTATTAATATATAAATATTTTTTTTTATAAGAAACGCTGTGTTAGCATTAATCCTATCCATATATTTATTGTTAATCTGTAAATGCTAATTTACTTTATACAAACACGCTATTGTTAATAATACCCAAGTTGATTTATTTATTAATATTATTCGTGAAAACAGTCGTTGGTTAATTATAAATCTCAGATTTTTCTCGGTGTACTCCTACTTTGACGAGATGTGACTTTATAACGTTTTAGTCACGGGCTGAAGTTAGCTTTATTATAAATTGGGGAAAAGTGAAGTTAAATTCGTTGACATTTGTCAGATGTCAAATGTTTAACAAATAAAATTGGCTTTAAATTATTCTTTGTGATCGTCGTAGATAAAGTATTTGCAACTCTTTTTATAAATTTCTCTAGACACACTAATTTTTATTAAACACTTGCTTGCAAGCTTCGCTCGTGCATAATAAAACTCGTAACTAAAATGGTATACATAATATACTATTTTATTTAATTATTAAAAAAATACTTGTTTCTATTAATTCATTACCTACACAGTAAAAAAATCAACTCTAAGCAACACTAATTAGAGTTCACACAGGTCCACACTAAATAGTGTTGTTTTATAACACTACAATTAGAGTTAATTTTTAGTGTAATTTTCCCCAAGTAAGCAAATATGATTTAACACTATAGCACTGAGGATAAAGTAATTTTACACTGTATTAATAAGTGTTAATTTACCTAAAATCGTGTACTTCTACACTTCCTGGGTAAAATCCCACTTTTGTTTAGGGCACTAGTCAATAATTTACATGTAAATTATTGATACTTTGGAAAAGTTCTAATTTTAGAAAGGTATATTTACTCTTTTAGTGCAAACTTCTAGTGTAAATTAACACTATTATTTGAGTAAAACCTATTGGTGGTAGTGAATAAAACGAGAAGGTAAATAAAGAGAAACATTTATTTGAAACAAAAATCTATAACAATTATCAAAATCGGTGCCTTTTAAAATATAATTTTATATTTGAGTCGTATGGTGGCTGGCTTAAGCAAAGGTTCCTTAAAACGTAAAATTTTTAGATCAATGCAATGTTTTACTGGCTGTCAACTTGTAAGCAATGAATTATTTTGAGAATTCATCAGTAATCCATTTTTCTGTTATAAAAAATGGGTGATCCCATTGGTAGGGAGGCGTCAGGCGGCTGTATGTCGGGGATTTACCACACGTGTACAAAATTTCCATAATATTAATAAAAATGTAGGTATAGGTTAATATAACAACCATTACGCTTGAAAATAAAAGGTAAATGAAGTGTGTATGTATTTATATTATTAATGTTACAAGTACCCGACCTACTGCCGTAAATTATTGATATATAATATAGGTCGGGTATGGACATCCTTTTAACATATTGATGTTTATTGAGCTTAGAGAAAAAGGAAGTATAATATTTACCAAAATATAAGAATGTCCCCTTATGGATTCACCGTAATTAAAATCTATTTGAACAAAAATGCCACACTTCCACAACGCGGTACCAACCAAACATTTTAAAACGCATTTCGGTCATTACCAGTTTTTTCAGTCTATTTTGCCACTATTGGTGTAATTTTACTTTAATTGTGATACAATGAGCACTAGTAGTGTAAAGAAAAAAGAGCTCTTAGTAACATCAAAACAGACAAAGAAATTGGCATGCACTATGTCACTATTTAACACATTAAGGGGTAATAAACACTCGGATTAAGTTTTTCTACCCATTTGAAATAGTGTGAATGTACCAATGAATAATGTTCATATTCTTTAAATGTGTTTAATAAAGTTAATAAGCACTAAATGCTACCTAGTGTATTTTGTAGTGTAACTTTTACACTTACAAATCGACTCTAATATTTTTACCCCTACACTAAAAAATTTACACGGGCAAAATTTTTTACTGTGTACAAAGTGTTTTAGAAATACCAAGTTTTTCTAGTAAAGAACATATTATATTGAAATTTGGTATATTGATTTCTATTATAATAGAAATCAACTATTGTTTGTTTTTATAATACAAGCAGTGGCGTCACTACAGGGGTAGAGAAAAAAAGGTACGCGAATGATCTAAAAAAATCCATATTTTAAAATAAGCAGTCTATTTACGAATCAATAAAAACCTTTAAAATAATATTAATTTTCTTAATAACCTTAAATCGAAAACTCAACAGTTTTATAGTTAATTTTAGTTTTTTCGTAAAATGTATCGTTTCACAGTAAAACTGCAATTCCAATTCACTATAATTAAATTTTATCAAATTTTCCACATGCATCAAATAATTTTTATACATTTCTTAAATTAACAGATTTAAAAAAACGTAAAACGTAAAATTTTACTTAATAAATTTATTCTTAGTAATTTATAGCAAGAAATCAAGCATGTTTATTTTGAATTAAACTAAATAAACAATAACACTAAAATATATTTTACAGAAACTTAAAAATACAAATAAAACTTTAAAAAATTATTTTAGAACAGAAACCTTTCATTATTTGAACTAAGCAAACTAGACGGCAAATGGAAAATTTGATAAAATTGAATTACAGTGAATCGAAATTGCAATTTCACGTTGAAACGATTCATTTTACGAAAAAACTCCAAGAAGACTTTTGTTTCGTAAATTAACTCTGAAACTGTTAAGTTTTCGATATAAGTTTATTAAGAAAATCAATATTATTTTAACGTTTTTTATTGATTCTCCAACTATTAAAGGTTCATTTTGGACCACCCTAAGCTAAGCCTAATAAAAATGTTGATAGGTATTTCAATTCTCTATAGAGGTATATTAAAAAAGGTATATTAGGTATGTATTTTTACCCACTTAATACGAAAATCACACTCAATTTTTTTTTATGAAAGCGTTTTTAAAATATGAAATTTCAATTGTTTTTTTTTTCAATTTTCGGAGGTGTTTTAACGTTTTTGAGTATAGCTTGAAATCTAATTAATTGATTTGGTCACATAAGCCCTTAAATTGAAGGTATTTTAGCCCTCTAAAACTTTATTTTACACACTTTTGATATCGGATAAGTATTTTGAAGCTAGCGATTTTATAAAATATACTATAGTAACTTAAAAAATTCGTTTTTATGGCAAAAATTGAGGTCGAAAATTTTTATATCGTGATGGGAAGGGTTTAAATCAAACAGATAACTCCAGTTTGAATTTTGTTTCGTAAAGCTGACATTTTTACAAAAAATACAAGGAAAAATGGCGAAGTTATGAATTTTTCAGTTGAAGGCCAAAATTCAGCTTTTTGACGATTTTTATTTTATTTTGTTCTTTTATTTTGTAATATGTTTATTCTTTAATAAAAACCTAAGTAAAGGGCATGATTGGAATTTTTTGAGTTTTTTTCGTACTTTTTTTACCGAAAACATTATTCAAAATTTAAATTTAACATGACTCCGCAAACTTGAATTCTTTTGTTTCTCGTGTTGGCAAAGTGACATTTTACTGCTATTTTTTGATATTTCAAAAAGTATTTTTATCATGGTTTTATTTAGTTAATAAAATGTGTAAAATAAGTAGGATTCGAGTGCTTAAATAACGTAAGTGATGAGCACGGAGAACGTTTTCACCAGCAAATGAATGCTATAGCATATATGGAGCGGCGGTATCACGGCTTCTGGGATGCAGCATGATGGGTGATTACATTTGGTCCCTCATACGAGCAACGGAATACGAAAGCAACAAAAACAAAGAAGGAGCCAGAATTTTTTTAAACCTATGCCTATAAAAACAAAATAAAACTTTCAATATCTTCAATGTTCAATATTAAATTTTATATAATTCCATAAAATGAAGAAAAAACGTAATAATTCTCGAAAAACTGAATTTTGCTCTTCCACTGAAAAATTCATAACTTCGCAATTTATCCATGGATTTTTATCAACAGCAGCTTATTTTTTTCCTTTAAGTATAATCTATACGTAAAATAAATTAAACTGGACTTATCTTTTAGATTTCTATATTTCCCAGAAATAAAATCGCCGGTATTGAACTACTGAGCCGATACCAAAACTATACAAAAGAAAGTTGTACAGAGCTCAATTACCTTTGATTTAAGTGCTTGTTTGGACAAATCTATCAATTAGAACTCGAAGTACGAGGTGTGTTCAGAAAATAACAGAAATTGTTAAATTTCGCGGGTTCGGAGGGTCCGGTTGTCATAAAATTTTCTTTATTATGTTGGTATACATTCCCCCGAAGTATGATAAAAACTTTAGCTGTTTTCATTGTTTATTTTGTCTGTGGCAGCTGCTACGGTTGGACGTGTTTTATGAGCTCGGCGATTTTTCGTTCGTTAAAAGAAATGGATCAAAGAATTTGTATCTAATTTTGCTTAAAAAATGAAATAAATTCTGCGAAATGTTAAAAAAGGCCTATAGTGAGTCTGCTATAAGTAAAACAAGAGTTTACAAGTGGTATAAGAGTTTCCAAGATGGCCGTGAAGACGTTGAAGATGACGAACACCCCGAACGCACAAGCACATTAACAACCGATAAAAACATGGAAAAAGTGGAAGAAATGGTTATAAACCAACAGAGAAGTCGCTGATGATGTTGGTATATCAATTGGCTCATCCCATGAAATTTTTTCGAATGTTTTGGGTATGAAATGCGTGGCAGCAAAATTTGTTCTAAAATTGTTAAATTTTGAACAACATTTTTGCCCAAAAACAATACTGTAATGATGCCCCAGCCTCCATATTCGCCAGACATGCCTCTGTCTGACTTTTTCCTATTCCCAAAAATAAAAATAAAGAGAACCTATAAAGGGCCGTCGTTTTGCAAGCATAGATGACATTAAAAGCGCATCGCTGAAAGAACTAAAGGCTATCCCAAAGATCGAGTTTTAGAAGTGTTTGAAGTATTGGAAGAAGAGCTGGCACATGTGCATAATATCCAATGGGGACTATTTTGAAGGCGACAACATTAATGTAGACGAATAAATAAATATTTCTTTCAAAAAACGAAAATTTCCGATATTTTCTGAACACACCTGGTAAACCCTAAAACGTCAACACCTCAGCAAATTAAAAAAAAATTAAAATTCATATCTCGAAAACGCCTCCATGAAAAAAAAATTAAGTGTGATTTTCGCGTTTAGTGAACCAAAGTACACAACAAGTGAGACATGGTGGGCAAAATGGCTGTAAATTATTGTAATAATTAGGTACAAACAAAATTCAAAAAATTAAATAATAACCAAGTAATAATTTAATATGCAATACAACTATTGTATTACAAGATATTAATAGTTTAAGTGTGTCGCTCATCAATGATACTCGAACTCGCATCAATTAACAGATAATTTAACAATACCTCAACTAAGCATTGGTTTTCCAAAGGGCATTGGCTATTAAATATATAAAACGTATTGTTATAACGTAAATTCCAGGATTTCATTCATTTTTAAGTGAAATACGTTTTCCTTGTTTTTTTTCCCTCGATATTGGCCGTTCAAGTCGTAAACAAACATTTACTTTCGTTGTTCCGTCGGTTGGCTGAAATATTTGCTCGCTTCAAGGCGATATTGTTTTGTACACACAGCGTTGATTTTACTGATAAATCCGACTTAATTTTATTGGAACGTTCGATTACTGACTACTATAATTCCTAACAAGTTTTGTTTATTGAAATTTTGTAAATTAATCCTTGTTTAAATACCTCTTAGCTACTGTTAAAATAAACCCCCAATTTCGGTGGTTTAAATTACTTTAATCCACCGTTAAAGATATTATTTATTGACATCCTTAGCAAATCCAATAACTATAGTTATAGGTATAGAGCTCAGAAACTCTGTAATGAGTCAATACTAAGAACCAGAAATATAATAGAAAGAATATTTGGAATTTGGAAAAGAAGGTTTCCAGTGTTGGCATATGGCTTAAGATTAAAACTAGATACAGTTTTGTCCATTATTCCAGCTGCAGCTGTACTACATAATATTTCTAAAAACATGAATAAACTAGAGCCGCCAATGCCTGATGATATTAATGCCATGAACTGGAGTACCCTGTTATTACTCATCCACAAGATCGCATTATGTTTCAAAATCAATTAATACAATATTATTTTGCGAATTTAGAAATTTAATTTGAATAATATTTTTGATGTTGAAAGAAATATAATCTATAATGTGTGTTGGTGTCCATAGATGCAAAAACAGTTGACAGAATATAAAATAAATAAAACTGTCAGTCACTTGTAATTCCTGATAATTGTAATTGTATTAATCGAATAATAAAGATATAACTGGATTTCTCGTTTACTAAACATATTCAAAAGGTTATGGGGCCCAGAAGACTCTAAAAACTCAAAAAAAATTCGACAAAAATAAAAAAGTAAGGAAATCCAACTAAAAACGAGGAAAATTTGCGTTTTCTTCATAAAATATGGCTCCAACGGCAGATGAAATAAATCAAGTGACAAAATTAAGTGGAAAAGAGAATTATCAAGTATGGAAATTCCAGGTTGATATAATATTAAAAGCAAATGCATTTTATGAAATAGTAAATGGAAATGAAGTCACATTGCCAGCAACAGCAAGTGCTGAACAGAAACTGGAATGGGATAGAAAAGATGCCAAGGCACAGAGAGTAATTTCTGGGACGATAAGTCAACAAATCTTAACATATATTATGAACTGTAAGACGTCTTGTGAAATGTACAAAAAAATAATCGAAGTCCAAGAAGGGGACGCTGAGCAACGAAAATGTAATCTACTTCAGGAATTTTTCAGTTATTCATTTAAAAATGAAACATCAGTAGCTACATACACCACAGATCTCCAAAACTTGGTGTGTAAATTAAGAAGTTTGAGTTATGAAGTGGATGATGCAATGCTGATATCAAAAATATTATCGTCACTTCCTGATAAGTTCAAACATTTTGTGAGTGCATGGGACTCGGCAAATAAAACTGAAAAAACTGTAACAAACCTAATATCAAGATTGCTAATGGAAGAAACAAGACTAAAACCGAAAGAAAACGAAAATGATGTAGCCTTTAAGACAGAAAAAAGTAATAATCTAAAATGGACTGAGAAAAAGTGTTTTAACTGTAATAAACCAGGACATTTTTCTCGAGATTGTAAATTTTCGAAACAACCACAATGTGGTATATGCAAGAAAACAAATCATGCTGAAAAAAATTGTTTCTTCAAAAATAAAAATGGGAATTCTTCGGGAAGTTCTCAAATTAAATCAAACAAAAATAAAACCGAACAGAAGAAAGAAAAACTAGTATCATTTCTTGCTAAGAACGACCATAATGCTGAAAAAATAAATTCATTCATTGTAGATTCTGGCTCTTCATCGCATTTGATTAATTCAAAAGAATTTCTTTCAGACATAGAAAATATAAACAAAAGTATTGGTATTGCTAAAGAAGGAGAGTTTATGATAGGAACTAAAATTGGTAAAATTAAGGGAGAAGATTGTTGTTTAAATAATGTAGTATTTGTACCAAAATTAAGTAAAAATTTACTATCAGTAAATGCAGTTACAAAATATGGGGGTGAGGTCATGTTTACAAAAGAAAAGGTACTAATAATGAAGAATAATAAAACCATCCTAGAGGGAAAGAAATGTCAAAATGGTCTTTATGTTGTTGATATAAAACCAAAATTGGAATGTCATCTAACTGGCAAAATTGAAAATGTGCAATTGTGGCATAGAAGGCTCGGACATTTGGGGCGCAATAATATGAAAAATATAATCAATATGACGAAGGGAATAAATTTCACAGAAAAGGATTGCGAAAAACTTGAAGAAATATGTGAAATTTGTGTAAAAACCAAACAAGTCAGGTTACCATTCAAGTCGGTAAGAAATCGAGCGACCAGACCATTGGAAATAATCCATTCAGATCTATGTGGCCCGGTAGATCCTAAAACGTGGGATGAGAAAAAGTATTTCTTAACTTTTCTTGATGATTATACTCATTACTGCGAGGTATATTTATTGGAAAATAAGTCTGAAACTCAAAATTATATACAAGACTTTATTGAAGAAGCTGAGGTTTTTCAAAATCTGAGAGTGTCAAAGCTTAGATGTGATAATGGTGGAGAGTATGCAAGTACAGAGCTGAAAAACTGGTGTAAGAAAAAAGGCATTAAAATCGAAAATACAATACCATATACCCCTCAGTTAAATGGTAAAGCTGAAAGGCTGAATCGAACATTGACAGAAAAAACGAGAGCTCTATTGTCAGATTCAAATATGTCAAAAGAAATGTGGGGCGAAGCTGTGAGAGTGGCAGCCTATTTAACGAACCGTAGTCCCTCGACAACGGTAGAAACAACCCCATTTGAGCAATGGAATAAAAGAAAACCAAATCTGTCAAATATAAGATCGTTTGGGTGTGATTCGTTTGCCAAAATCTTGAGTTATAAAAAGAAACTTGAAGACAGAAGCGAAAAATACAAAATGGTTGGTTATTCTTCACATGGGTACAGATTATGGGATGAAGAAAATCGAAAAATAAAATTAAGCAGAGACGTGATATTTGACGAAAATCAAAAACAAAGTTTTGAATTTGATGATAAAGATGAAATAGAAGAAGTCGAAGATAAGAAAATTGAAGATTCAGAAGAAGAAAGTGATAACGATTTTTTTGAGGCAGGTTTTAATAATGAAAGTGAGAATGAAATCAAAAAAGAAAGAGAGAAGAGACAACGAAGATTACCAGAAAAATTCAAAGATTACGAAATGGGTGAAGAAGACTTAGCTTTACTAACATTTGAAGAAGCAATGAAAAGTCAAGACAAGGAAAAGTGGGTAGAAGCAATAATAGAAGAGAAAAATTCATTAAAAGAAAATAAAACATGGGAGGTTGTAAACAGGACTATGCTGGAGACTTAAAGGATCGTAAAAGCACTACTGGCTTTGTTATATATTTTTGTGAATGTCCGATAGCATGGTGTTCACGTAAACAGCCTATAGTAGCATTATCAAGCACTGAATCGGAATATATTTCAGCTGCAGAATGCGTGAAAGAATTAATGCATTTAAAATCGCTACTAGAAGAACTATTAAATGAAGATATAAAGACTATATTAAATGTTGACAACCAAAGTACTATAAAACTGGTGAAGAATGGTATAGTGAATAAAAGAAGTAAACATATTGATGTTCGCTATTATTATATACATGAGAAAGTTAATGAGAGAAAATTGGAGATTAAATACTGCAATACAAACGAACAAATTGCAGATATCTTCACAAAACCTCTACCAAGAGAAAAGTTTCAAAAATTTAAAAAATTTCTAGTTCAAGAATGTGAAGATTAATAGCTAAACTAAATGTTTAGTTTCATTTATTTTGTTTTTTGAAAAGTTACCATTTGTTACATTATGGATTACGGGAAGGTGTTGAAAGAAATATAATCTATAATGTGTGTTGGTGTCCATAGATGCAAAAACAGTTGACAGAATATAAAATAAATAAAACTGTCATTCACTTGTAATTCCTGATAATTGTAATTGTATTAATCGAATAATAAAGATATAACTGGATTTCTCGTTTACTAAACATATTCAAAATTTGATGTTTTATTTAATTTATACTTATTTAAAATTAAAATAAAATAAATAGTCACTTCTTGTTTATTATTATAATACATATATTACCATTTTCTTTTTCTTCTAAAATTTTTAAATCCGAAAGAGTAATTTCTTTTACATCCTTTTTATTGTTAATTTCCCTTTGTTTTTAATGATACCCTTGTATCCACAAGATTAATTTTTCTAAAAAATTTGAGGAGCGCCCCCTTTTTTTTCAAGATCTGTATCCATATTATTCTCTCTTACCATCAACTGAATCAGTCGTACATGAAATAGAATCGAACCACAGATGATAAAGAATCAAACCACAGATTATAAAGAATCGAACTCTTAACGTCAAAATATATTTGCGTCACAAATAAGTGTGAAGTTAGCATTTTTAGTCAAATTCCCTAGATCACTAGTTAAATTTTAAACCATAGTAAAAAAATCACGGTGCAAGATTTTGGACACTAATCTCCTGAAAACGGTGCAAGTGGCCATTATATAATAAAGTTATGTTAATGTATTATAAATTAAATTTACACCGTTCTAGTGAATGTTAGATAATATTGATTTTATCACATATTTTTATGTAAATTTACAGTTAAAACTTTTGACATACAATTTATGTTAATTAAAAACGAAGGATTAGGACAATTCGGTCGTCCAATATTTAACTTTGCATCTGTCTTCTTTCGAGAGAGAAAATTTTACCGTTGATTAGTCGCCCTATGTTTTTGCAAATTTATTTGCATTGTAAATGGATTTTGCGACTAAATTATTAGGTTCCAAGTTAGTGAGTCCATCCCAGTAATACTTTGTATGACAGCAAAAATGAAACTTATTATAATAAGTTTTATTTTTGCAGATAACAGAATGGATATATACCACCCCATTAAATTAATTTTTTACTCCTATTAAAGGTAATTAGCCCTATATACCGTCTGAACGTGACCAACTAAGTGTTTTGCATGCAGCGGTGTAGCCCGAGGCAGACGCCAAATTGACAGCCTTCTTTTTTTAAAACGTTTAAAATTGCATATTTTTCTGTAGTAAAACCGCCAAACAGTGCCGAAAGTGTCGGCGCGTTTCACAAACTTGATACCAAATGTACTATTCTTTAACTAATTAAAGAATTGTACATATTTATGTTAAATTACAGTACTATGCTTAATATCAAAAAGTTTCACCTTAACTGTTAAGATAACCTCAATTATTTGTATTTAAATGTTAAGGCTTAACATTTAAATACAAATAATTGAGGTTATCTATCCATCACTTTTGGATATTGTCTTAAATATAGGGTGAGTCATTTAACTTGAAATATCTCAGTTAGTATGCATTTTAAGAAAAAATAATTAAAATAAAAATTAAATGATTCGAGGGGGGAAATCAATCAGTACTAAAATTGGTCCTCATACTCTTCTCCTTATAGGGGGAACAGGGGGTAACTTTAATATTCCCAAATCTCTAGATAATTCTCGTGTGCTTTCATGAGGATTAGCGGCCCTTGCTGCTAATACATTAATTTCATTATTTCCAACTGTGACTGTTGCTCAAAAAACTCTTTTTTTTGGTTGAACACTCCCGTTTGTAGTAAACTGCTTAACTGTACGGTGAAATGAAGTACGTGATCGAATTTTACTCGGAAAACGCTCAGCGTAGATATTAACAGCATCATCAAGATTCATGCCTGCTTCTTCATAAATCAAAATCATTTCTATTTTTTCTTTCACTGTTAAAAAAATCATTATGCTTTCAATAACTTTGTTAAAAATTATCGGATCTTATTGATTTAAAAACCAAGCCCTTAGTAAACTCTTTCAGAAAATTTTTGTTTAGTTATTTCAGAATAATTTTTTTTTTTAATTTTGAAACATGTGAAACACATATTTTCATACATGTTTTTTTTAAATATTGAATAACCAGAACTTTGTGTTGCTTTATAGCAATCCATAACATCCTTAGTTAATACAGTAAACAATTTTTATATAAAATAATTAATTTTAATCTACTTTTTTTAAATTTGACTCATGTCCCAGACATTTTTTTCGTTGCGTTACGTCCGTCGCGTTACCGATAGAATATTTTAAAAAACATATATATGGCAACATTTTTGGCACCCACGTGATTAACAAATGATGTTCGGATGTACACATTACCCAGCTGAATTTATTTATTCATTTAGGAAGAAGATATCGGTTGAAACAGGTGCGGGTAACGCGAATGTAATAATTGTTTGTCCGCTAAGTTACTCAAAAAAATAATAAAAATAAGGTAATAAAAAAATGTTTATGTTAATTTTAGGGCACTAAAGCTCATTGATAGTAATTAATGACTGTAATGTCTTATTATTATTTTTTAAATATGGTTTTACAAAACTTTGTCCACTGCGTTACCGACTCTACTATGTTACTTTATGGTAACGCAATGGAATTTAGAGTAACGCAATAGAATTTTTCGACAACAAAGTGGATATTTACCGTCGCTTTTATTAAAAGTAGTTTATGATTAACCAATTTAAAATTATTTGTAATTACAACTCATGATATAGATTACATCCAAGGAAAAATTCCACGCAATATAAAATTACTAAAAGGGACCTTCACCAGCTTATAGTCAAAGAAAAAGGGTGTCTACAATTTAGAAAAGTTCTTATTCTGCAAGTGAGCACCACTACAATGGGTTTATGCATTACTCTAAAATCGTACCACCCTATATAGTTTCTTTTTTACGTTATCTGATTAAGTCATTTGTGTACCCCTGTCCGTTGTGATACCAATGTCTATTTCGTTACTTTTTTTTAGTTTTTGTTAAAAAAAATACTTAAAATGATTTTTATACACAATCACTTGGTAATACGTGTTTATAAATTAGAGTTTAATTCACTAATACAGTGACTAAAAGAAAATATTAATGGTATTGTTTTTTTAACAAAGAATCGGAATGGTTTCTTTTAAAAAGTAACTTAACGAACATACATGTTTAAAAAAAGCATACAATTTTTAATAAAAAATAAAATAAAAAATCAAAAGTACATTTTATTTCAAATTATTTTTATAACAACTTTTTTTATTGAATTAAATTTTGGATTTCAAATTGGTAACACAGTGGAGATACATAAAGCTAGCTTAACACATTTTTATGAAAAAAACGTAAAAAAATTAAAAAGTGCACTGCCTGTCTTAAATGTAAGTAAACAAAACTCTAAACATTTATAAAAATCCAACCAAAAGTCAATTTAAGCAAAAAAAATATTTTGATCTTCATTTTCCTGAAAGCGGGTGTTTCTTGAAAATGACCCTAATATTAATTAAAATGCCACAGAAATTATTTATTTTCCAAGGCGGTTGATTTTCAGAGATAATATTCACATATTAAGATTGCAAATAGCAAACGCAGCTGCCTAATTTTGTAATTATTGTGTTGCAATAGGATTTGTTAATTGATGTGGCTAATTAAGCTGTTTAACGTTTTGGCATTTAATCTATAGATGTAACTAAAATTAACTTAACTAATAAACATCCAGTCAATAAATCAATAATTAAATTATTGGAATTATTTTTATAAATGGCGAATGCGCCAGGAGTAATATGATATAAATTGTAAATATGGTAATGATAACTTTTTCTAAGTAAATTATTATATGTATCTTAAAAACGGTTGCCTATATACTTTAAAATAAACTTATTCTTTTATGGCATTCTCCCAAAATCGTAAAAATAAAATTTAATTTGTCAACCCTTTGAGTTTGCCGTTTTAACAAAATCTAAAAAAGGTTTCATTTTATTATACCCCTTTCAAATACAGTGTCGCATTACTTTTTATACCCACGTAAGATTAAAATTCTTTTATTTTTTTTAACAAAGCACTCTCCAAATTTATTTTATTACACATTCCAAAAAAGAAGTGTAACTCGTAGTGGAAATTTTTATGTTTAACAAAATTTTGTTCATAAAGAACAAAGACAAACCCATTTAATTTTTCATAATAAAAAGTTTTTTATTTGCTTTTCGCTGAAAGGTGCCAAGATAAATCCAAATTAACACCGTGTAATAACTATGGCAAAAAAATTATATCCAGACAAGTAAGTGAGATAAAACTATAATAAACTCGAGAAGAATCTTATTCAACAATGCGAATTAACTCGTATTACAAGTGTGCCGTGACATTTATGAGCTTAAGAATTCAAAAGAATTCTTTCTTTTCAGAATTTTAGGATCTACATTTTAATCAAAGAATAAAATTATTCTACATTATATAGGTTGTCAGACATCTACTCTCTAAAAATAAATTAGTAAAAAATGACTAATTTAATAGTTATTAGTGGCTGCTTTTTCACTTGTACCATGGTTAACCATGGAGTGCCATGGTATCCCAAAATTTAACATCCAATTCGTATGTAAAATTGTCCCCTGAATCCGAAAATACCCTAAAAAATTATGAAAGTGGAGCAGTTTTTTAGATATAATTAATTCCATATTAAATGGAAAATTTACTATATCTCAAAAACTGTTCTACTTTTTTAACTTAAATATTATACAAGGAGTCCATAAACTTATTGGCATAAATTTAGGAAAAAATTGAGCAAGTCAAAATAAGACGAAAACCCAAATAAATATTTTTCCTAATTACTTATGTTTCCAAGATACAGGGTGATAAAGTGTTACTTATCATATTAGATTTTTTTAAATATCCTCTTCTTTGGTAGTCTTGAAAAGGTTATATTTTGCAAACAGTCACTTACTACCAAAACACATAATCACACATAATAATATTTGTTTGAGTGAACACAGTATTGTAGAAACAGGGGTTGCTTAAGCTTATTGTCCCATACAAACTTTGAGGTTAGGTTTTTATCCCATTTGATGCAATTTTTAGATTACTCAGTTCTGCTACCATTAAAAAGGTCTACCTCAAACTTCGATAAAATAAACCGTTTCCGAGATATTAGATATTATAATAATTGTTATATCGCATTATTTAAAAGGATTAAAAGGTATATGATAACAAATTTTATATTTTAGTTTGTGTTGGCCCGGCCTTTGATACTCGTAAGAAAGAAAGTGACAACCAACTATACGCACTTAGTTAAAGTCATATTGACAGAATGAGATGACATTAACAAATTAATTTCAATCAGTCAGCTGTGTTAAAAAAACGTTTAAAAGTTTATTTAAATTATATCGAGTCTTAGCGTGAAAGATTGTTAGTTTGAGTTGGTAATAAAAAAATGGTCTCCTAGAGTAACAAGGTTGTTGATGGGAGTAGGCGAATGAATTTGAAAAAATATAGATATTGATGATTTTTTAAACAAGAAATTGTAGGTATTTTTGAATATAAACATACAAGGTATGATATAAATATTATATTAATCAATTTAATTAATTATTTAAAATGGTTGTAAAGCTTTGACCAAGTTTATTATTTTAATGTGGATTCCTAAGGTTTTAACTCTGATATTTATTTATCTAGTTCAGGAGACGTTATAATTCGTCTATTTTGTATCATAAGTCGATATCATTATATTAAATAAATTAAACCTTAATATTCCTTATTTTTACTATTACATACATAATATTACTATATGCCTTATTTTGATTATTACGTTGATATTATTATCTGCTCTATTATTATTATTATTATTATTCTTACTATATTTTCTATGATTACTATATTGTATATTATTATTGTTTCTCTATTTATTGTGCCATGTAATAGAATTAATAAGAATGAAGGTTTTGCTGTATAAAATTGAATTGTATCTCTGTTTCGACTGTTTATACAAAATGAGTTGATATATTGCTACTGATGATCATTATTATAAATTTATTTGATATTACATTTGGCTTGGTAATACTTATGAATCTGCATTTATTAAACTTTGGAAATAAAACCCTTTAACCCATAAACTTGAAAATATATATATTTCTATAAATCTACCGTATTAAACTAGTCAATCTAAATTCCCTAAAGTGACAAAAAGCTAACTGAAACTAATAATCTCAAAACGTTTGATAAAACCTATTGTTAAAACTAATATTCAAATACAATGAATATAAAGCTGACAACCATTATTTGTGTGTTTTTATTACTTAATCTAATTTCCTCTCTCTGGCATCCTTCCTATCTAGAAGCGAATTCAAATAACACAACGTAGGTACCTTTCCGACTAGACTAGATGATCACACCGTTTTTGGCCACACTTGACAACATTGCGAAGTTGTTGAGGTTATGTTTGAATTCGCGAGATTCTTAAAATCTCCTTGGGTTACTGCCGTTTTTCATGAGTTTGGGGTACCCCACCCCGTGCCCATCACAAGTTGAAAAAAACCAAAAAGGGCACACTAAAAAAATTGTAGTTTTTTCAATTAAAAAATTTGTTATCATATATCTTCTAGTCCTTTAATGCGATGTAACAATTATTGTAATCTCGAATATCTCGGAAACGGTTTATTTTATCGAAGTTTGAAAGGTACACCTTTTTAATAGTAGCCGAACTGAGTAATCGAAAAATTGCATCAAATGGTATAAAAACCTAACCTAAGTTTGTATGGCACAATAAGCTTGTTTGTTTCTACGACACTGTGTTCACTCGAACAATTGTAATTATGTGTGAATATGTGTAAGTGTAGTAAGTGACTGTTCGCAAAATATCACCTTTCCAAGTCTACCATAGTAGAAGTTATATTAAAAAAACTGATATGATAAGTAACACTTTATCACCCTGTATCTCTAATTAGGAAAAATATTTATTTAGATTTTCGTCTTATTTTGATTTAGGTTAGGGATACCTTGTATATTTTTGACAGGATTTCGCTGGTAATAAATTCTCATTTACAGTATTTGCTGCTTCCAGGATGTCATATGGTAGCTCTTCTTCCAAAATGTTTATTTCAATTTCGCGAAAAATCTATAGTGTTACTTTGAGCACCCTAGTAGAAAAACCTTTTTTCTACGGCAAGGCAAAACACGAATATAAAGTGACATTTATGTGTGAAAAGTGACAGGTCTGTGTGAAAAAAAATTGACAGGATCGTTTGACATTCGTTTTAAAATTTGTATGTATTTGTAATAATAAATTCTAATTTATAGTGCCTTTATTTAAATCGATAAGATAAGTTTATTGACTTTAAGTAACTTAAACCTTAAAAATTAAAAGTATAAGATGAAAGTAATTTTTACAGCTGTCAAACACGTTTTTAGGTTATTTTGTTTCGTATTTAAAATAATAAAAAATAAAATGGTCGTAGAAAAAACATTGTGTTTCACTTGAGAGAAAAGCTTTCTTCAAGCTAGTGTTAATGCACACACGGCCTGACGGCCTCGTAAGCAACTTAAACACTCGCATTAAAAAGTCTCTTTTAAACACTTGTAAAACAAATAACTACTCGCATGCGGAAATTAATACTTATCCGAAATCATTTTCGTGCGCAAAGTTGTACTTTTTCGTACGCAAATGCGTTAATACAGAAATAAGCTTATTAATTCATAAAGCCATTAAAAGTATTTTTAATTAAAACAAAAAATATTGCTAACATAATTCAATATAAAAATATAAGTAGTAGCTTTCCGCACGCTTGAAGAAAAAATGTTAAAGTTAAAAATGGAAACTGGTAAAACAAAATTTGCGAGATTCCCTTGCATGTATAAAAATATTGTTCTTTAAACACGCGCAAAGTATTTTTTCGCACTTAGTGCTTTCCCAAACTTCGCTTTGCATCGTTCATGCAATTGCAGTAGCGTGCGGAAAAATATAACTTTGCGCACTTGTTAGGAAAATAATTATTTTGAAATATTTTAAACTCCAACAAATTGGTTGAAAAAGATGTTCAAATACACAGAAAAAACGCTTTGATATAGTCAATAACAATGCTATAATTGATTGTTTTTTCATTTCTCCAATAAAAGTTAAAGTTTATTCAATCAAATATGTTTGGAACAATTGAGGGTAAGGAAATTTTGTTATTACAAATATTATGTTCAGCCCATAACAAAATATTATCAAGTTAAAATTACTTCTTAGTGTAAATGGCTCTTTATACTTAAACCTATGGAAATGTGTACTTCCTTAAACATTTTAGAAATGATTGTATTCAAAGTTTATCTGATCAAGGTAAAATTAACAATATTTAATTAAATATAAAATTGATTTATATTAAAAGTTATAATGCTTCAACCAAAAATTAAAAACAAATGAAATAACTATTCTTTTTGTTTTTTTTTGTGTTATGATATTTATTCCAATGAAAACCAATGTTTTCAATGTCTTGAAAAATTCTTGTTATTTGCCCAATTATCATTCCCATTTTTTCAATGCGGCCTATATTCAATTTAATTATGGCTAAAATTCAGATAAACGCGCCAAGACATCCCCTGCCACACCACACATCGGCAACCTGCAATCGCGTACGTGCCTATAGTTAAATGTGATCAACTGATTAATCGGTATTTCTGGTGACGCCGATTGATGTAAGTGTATGGGTTATTTCTGGTGTAGGTCGTGTTTGGTTGTTTGTTATATTTGCTAATTTCTTGGGGGTTGTACTAATCCCGAATTTTCAAGGTAAGTTGTACATTTTTTTGTCCGCCATGTAATTTAATGACTCAATTACATCTAAACGGTATATACCATGGACACAGTTTATCTTAATATTCGTTGTTATGCCTTAAAATGGAAGAAGTTTTTATTTATTTATATAAAACTTCTCATAGCCTTTCAGTACCATCATGATATCCTTGCAGGGCATCCTGATAGTTATTTATGTCATTAGATTAAGCTCAATTGAGCGAAGCACAAAAAGTCACTTCTTGGCCGAATGGCATACAACATTTTATCTTCAAAGCACTTTATATGGGTCAATTTAATTCAACATCAAAGCGGCCTAACCTCACTTTTTTAGAATCTCATTTATTTATTAGCTAAAGATTACATTAAATGGACAATAATTATTATTGCTTTTAGAAGCAGTAATAGTTTGACAATATCTAGCTACATGATTCAAGTAGAAATGGATTTTTGCTATTAAATTGAATTAAATTAATTGTTTAATAAATAGGTAGGTATCTAATTTCAATTTGTTTGGATTTTTATTTAAAAAATAGGTAGTTTGGAATGTTTAAGCTGTGTTTAACATTTAATTTCACTGAAAACTTAAAGCAAGTTAAAACTTAAAGATAATTTAAATCTAGACAAAGAATCGTTCGTTTTCTTGGTTGCCTAACCTCACTTTTTGTTTTATTATTCATATTTAATTTTACAATAATTTAATGAAAAATATTAAACAATAACAGTAAAACAGACAAATTAGTGCTTATTGTAAATAAATTAAACCAATTTCTTAGAAAAGGATTAATTTTTCAAAACAATACCATACATACTAGCGAGAAAAAATCGAACTAATTCTTTGCCTCATAAAAATTGTTATCGGCCTAAGCCATAACAAGGTATTTCTTTATCGAATGTTGACAATAATAAAGTTTAAATTATAGACCGCGTGGAGATAAAAGTATATATTGCTTTAGGACGTTCAGCAATATTTAGGATTCGCCTCTAAATACATAAGATGAACTTCCTATTTCGTTTTATAATAACCATGTGCCATGGCAGACAGATCCTGCACATCCAGTACAGTAACTGTTGCTAGTGATGGGTCAGCAACTTTCTTAGAGCCTAATATCACCAACACTTTTAGTGGGTTTCTAATAGTTCCTACAGAAAAGAGAACAATTTTATTTTATGGATCGAAAAACCTTTGTACACAAGACTACCAGAGGCAGGTTTCAGAATTCATTTTATTTAAAGTTCATATTAATGTATTATACAATTAATATTTGCACAAGAATATACAAATTTAAAGGAAATAGAGCTTTGATTGCATTTAATGTAGCCATTCATTAGAAACCATAACTTTATTTATACCAATGATAGTTTTTCATTAAGATTCATTGTGGCTTCAATTAAATAACAATTTAATTCAATAATTTCTTATGTTTCAACTAACTAAGTTTTAATGCGGAATTAATTCAATGCCTTCTTATGTTTGAACTAATTTTAAGCAGTTTTGCACAAATAAATGTAAGACAATCATTTATTTGATCATAGCTGTAATTCAGGTATTGCAAATACAGTACACCATTTGATCAATGTTTATACCATTCACAATATGACAGCTTTTTCTCTGTGTAAGATCAGAATATATAAATACATAAAAATTACAAATTTCAAGATGACTAGATGTTTGTAGGCAAATATCTCGTAATCGATTAGATTAAAGAACATTTTTATCTCAATACTTTTTATAGAGGGTGAAATTTTTAAAAGAATTTTTATTTAGTTAATATTAGTTTACGAAATTCCTGAAATGATTTTAAATATGACAAGTCTTACTTCTATAGCGTGTTGTAAGATTACGAGTTCAAATTTTATTTTAAGATTATAATCAGAATAAATCGATTGACATATAAAATAAATTAGACTATTTTAATGTTTTTTCGAAGTTAAACTTACAAAACTGTCTTTTAAAAAAGCTAATTGTTCATTGGTTACTGCAAAAAATGTCTTAAAAAATGCAAACATAGATCGTATCTCTTTTTAATTTAATTGTTTAAAATCTATAAATATAAATAAAATAAAAATGTTTTTTTTCAATTGTTTTGTTAATTGTTATTGTATGTTTTAGTTGACATTTGTCTATTGTCATACAATCTTTAAAATAAAGTGGCCCTTGTAAAATAATAGAAGAATACATTTCTTAAAATCTATTTTGGGTATAAAAAATCAGAAACAGAATTAACCGTCATCGTTTGTCGGTTTACAGACAAGAAAATATATATTTTTGCCAAAATTTTTACAAACAATAATTACATCACAATTATGAATTATAAAAAGCTTGGACAATATTTCCATAAATTGATAAATCTCTATTATAGACTGTTTTAGTATGCAAAATCACTGAAGATTTTAATATACAAATTAAAAAAACACTACTACTTTAGAAGTTAGTAAAAAACAAAAAAATAAAATCTTCAACTATTAATCGGACATCATTCATTATTAACAAGATATAACATAAAATGCGTCGAAAAATTTAAAATACCAAAGGACTGTGTTCTGAAGCGAGTAAACATTAATGTTGAATTTACTAATGACTGTGTTCTGAATTTAATGATTTTCTTAGTGCACACCATTCAATTTAAAAGCGTTTGAGTTGAAATACGTAATTGTTGGAGAACATTTCCAGTATTAACGTCAAAGTACATTCAGTTAGTTCATTATTAATTAAGTTCAGTAATTAGCTGTTAATTATTTAATTGTTGTGGTAGTATATTATGAGACTAAAAACCTGCATAATTTATCTTTACAGTCCCATTAGACTGCCTAATATAGAACTTGTATACATAATGGAAGTTCTATATATAATAGAAGTAAAAAGTTGCAGACACTTTTAAGTATATTTAAACTATTATTTTGAAAAAAATTTCTCTTTCTGTTTTAACGGAAGCGATATCAACTTTGTTATTTTAAATGGATCATCACCAGTTTTTTTACATTTTTAAGTTTTTTCCAACATTTCTTAAATACCTAACTTAATAGGTTTTGAGCTATTAATTTTTATGAATGATTTGATTTGATTCTATTATTTTATATTATATGAAAAGCGTAATGTTTAAACAAAACAGTTTAACTTACCTCTTGCAGTTTTGTTCGGTGGTTGTATACCCTGTGTTTCATAAAAAGCTGGAAGGCCATAATCAGTGACCTTGAGCACCCATCGAGCATCTATCACGCAATTTTTCGAGGTTAAGAAACCATGTACCCTGATTGGTGTTGAGTGTAGATATTTCATACCCTTAAACAAACAAAAAATTGTACTTTAAAAATAAAAAAATATTAATTTTCCGATCTAGACATATTACCACATTATTTTTTTTTGGTTAAATTTTATTGTTTATTTCCTACAAATCATTTATGTTCTAAAATACAAAATACATTCCAAAATTAATTACAAAAAAAAATATGTTTGCTAAAATAAAATTAACGGCTTAAGTGTATTAAAATTTCCTTCCATCCAATTTAAGCAGGTTTACCAAAATTATTTTTTATCATCTTAAACAAGTACCTAAATTTTAAACTTTTATAAATACCTTTACATGGCGATGCGAACAAACCGAATTATTCATAAGTTTGCGCTATTAAAATTTTATACTATAACGTACAACTTTATTTTTAAAGTTTCACTTATGCTAGAACGATAAAAAGTCTATAAAGTTTATTGCCCTGTATTATGCAGTTAACTTTATTTGGATAAGGTTTATAAATAGGATTTTTAGTTTAAATTTATTTTACAATGATTTCACAGCCACTACGTTTTTATTACCGGTTTATTAAATTTATAAAATAAGGTTGCCAAATATTGGAATAGGTTTTTAAAGAAATGTATACGAAAATTAAAATATGCATATCGATATCTACTATTTCAATTTTTGTATAAATTTCTCAGTTTCGGCTGAAAATGGTATTTTGGTCAGACACTAGTTTGGATATTCTTATTGAAAATCCCTTTTTTTAGTAATTCTTAAGACATAATTTTCCCATTGGAAAATAACATAGTCGTATTTTTTTTAAACAGTCTACTATATATGTAGATTGGAAAGATGCGGAAGCCGATAAAGCTACAGCTAAAAAGTTTTTCAATTGTGTTAATCCTTCACTGTTTGAAACTGGCACAAATAAGTCACTTTAAGATGTGATTCCCCCACCTGAATCTTATCTTGGAATAGTTAATACCGTATTTAATCACATGCTACAAGAGTTCAAATACGTTTAAAACTTGTAAAATATTATTAAACAAATTTAAAGTTCTTCTGAAATCTTTAACCCGGAATGCTACAAATATGTAGAGATCTTGACAATTTTTTCTCCAAAGCTTGCTTTACTACTAAGCTTAAACCAGATTTAAGAAAGATCAGTGTTTTTCATGTTAAAGATTTATGTACAAGGAACCAAAAAGGTATGGGTTTCTTTAGTGAACAGGCCATGGAATCTTTTCAAGTCCAGAATATGAAAAACATTTATTGAAGGCTGTCTGCGAATATAGTTTACATCATGTTTAACTGTACAAAAACCGATCAAAACTTTTATTTGTTTAAATGTTCATTGTTACTTAATAAATCGTTTTAAAAACAGCATTTATTGTTTAATTAGTACCTTATTTTGATTTATATTGATGAGGTAAACCTTCTTATTATCGGCACTACCTAATTACGTACTATGCTCCCCACCTCAAAGTCCCACCACGTGACCACGTACGGAACGCAGTCTTTTGAAAATTTGGCATTTAAGGCTTTTCAGGTTATCTATCTGTCAAAGTATAGTCAATGAAAGAAACAATATTTATAGTGTTACCGCTTATGTTTAAGCGTTAAAAATTAATAAATCTTTATAGTATCACAATAACAATGGTTGGTTTAAGAATTTAGTAATATAAATACTGCATTTAATGAAATTCCAAAGTGTAAGGTGCAATATAAGTGATATTTTTGTGCATTGGGTCTACATTTCTCAATAAAATTGTTTTAACTAAACAGCATTTATTAAAAAAACTTCTCTATTATGAAATAAGAATATCTGTATCAAAGGTAGGTTAATGTATTAGAACAAAAAATAACATCTAATTTTGTATTTTATGGTTAGAAAAATCTATTTTGACCAAAATAAATAAGTGGATTATTTGAAAGAGTGTGTTAATATGGTCATAAATAAATATAGGTATACTAAATAATTGTTGAATATAGTTCAAATTAAATTGAGCTTTTATACTTCTAACGACAAAACTTGTGTATACCTCTCGGCATACTTACTTTAAGTTAGATTATAAGAAAACAAACAATTTTTAGAGAAACTTGCAATGTGAAAATATTTAATACTCCCATGACATGTGATTTATTAAAATTTTTAAAAGTTATAATGATTTTTGATGTAGATTAAATTCAGTGGAAGCTTTTTAACTATTTGTAGTGACAAAACTTTATGTAGCTACACTTTAAGCTGGATAAGAAAAACTACCACATTTTTAAATAGTCTTTTAAATAATCTAAAATACTTATTTATTTTGGTCAAAATAAATTTTTCTAACCTTAAAATTACAAAATTAGATGATATTTTTGTTATAATATATTAACCTACCTTTAATACAGATATTCTTATTCCATAATAGAGAAGCTAGATTTTTTAAATAAATGCTGTTTAGTTAAAATTATTTTATGGAGAAAACCAGCTATTTGGACCAAATGCACAAAAATATTATTTATTTGGCACCATACACTTTAGAATTTCATTAAATGCAGTATTTATATTCCTAAATTCTTAAACCATCCATTGCTATTGTAATGTTATAAAGATTTATACATTTTTAACGCCTAAACATAATATTATTTCTTTCGTTGACTATACTTTGACAGATACATAACCTGAAAAGCCTTGAATGCCAAATTTTCAAAAGACTGCGTTCCGTACGTGGTCACGTGGTGGGACTTGGGGGTGTGGAGCATAGTACAACAAGAAGCTAAAGAAAACTTTAATAAACATAAGTACATCATTTTGTTCTTACCCTCACTAAGTCAGTCAACAGGCTTAATCTGAACGACCAGTCCAGCTTGATATCGTCCTGTTGGAGCACATCCTGCAAAGATCCTCGAGTGCAGTATTCAGATACCAAGGCGGCCCTGGGCGGTTCCGCTAGACATCCTATTAAGGGATTTAGATTTTCGTGCCGTAGTCCGTGAAGAAGGACCAAAAGTTCGACAGCCTTCGCTCTTAATTCGCAACCAGTTGTTCCAACACTGGGGACTGGTTTCATCTGAACCAAATCACCCTAAAACAAAAAATAAATTATTTACCATCTTTTAGTGCGGAAAAAAATAAAATTAAACTTAAATACGAGTCCAGTTAAAATAATTAAGTAAAAATATCATATATGGTATCTATATCTATATCATATAGGTATTAGGGTGATTCATTTCCGCAAAAAACTTTTTTTTTTCTAGGCGCTCAAGCAAAATATTAATCTACCTATAGAAAAAAAAAATTCACCAAGGTGGAGATCTTAATATCAATTTTAAGTACTTGCAGTTTAAATTTAAAGTTTTTGTTAAAAGACTATTTTTTACGATTCAGCTCTTTATTTTTTCACTATTTTTTGCGAATTGTTAAAAAAAATTGCAAAAAAAAATGTTTATTCAAAAAATTGAACTTTGATGACTCCTACTGGCGAACCACTACGAGTTACATAAAAAAACACAAAGACAATTTTGAAGAGCGTGAAATTCCCTATAAGGTCCATAAAACCGATTCACAATATTGTAAAAAGCGGGCGAGCATTAGAAATTTGAAAAAAAAAAAACATTTTTTTTACATGCATGCATTTTAAATGGGAAAACTTTAAATTTAAACTGCAAGTACTTAAAATTGATATTAAGAGCTCTACCTTGGTGGAAATTTTTTTTTCTATAGGTAGATTAATATTTTGCTTGAGCACCGAAAAAAAAAAAACTTTGCGGAAATGAATCACCCTAATAGGTATACCTTATATTATTGCTCACATTAACCTGCTAGGGTTTAGAACCCTGAATTATAATAATAATAACTAATAATAAAAATTATTTCTAATGGAAAAGCATTAACTAATGCCCTGGTGACATCTGTCTGATAGACAATCTGGCATCCGTAAGATAGACAAAGTTAGCCACTAGAATCAGTGGTTAACTTAAAGGTCAATTGCTAAATGCAAAATTGCTATTCACTAACTTTTAAAGTCGTTAACTCATAACGACTAGTCTTTAATTCTCCGGTAGTGCTTATCATTACACAACTGCTTTAGACGCGTATAGTGGTATTAATATCTCATGGCGGGTGACCTTGAGAGACGCTGACAGACGCCATTCAATTTAATAAATAAATGGAAACTAAAAACATCCGCCACTTCCATAGACCTTTAAGTTAACTTAAATGTCTATGGATGCTTCCCAAATCTGTCATCTGTTAACTAATATAGTAAAGCGTTTTTTTCTTTATTTTATGAAATATATTGTAACATTAGATAATGACTGCAATTGAAGACCCTGCTGCAAAAAGGAGGTAACTCCATAAAAGTTATTTTTGAGTCATCTTTGCATTAAACAATGCAGAATAGTCTAGTTCAAAGTTGTAAGGGTGTAAAAGTCACTTTTGTAAAAGTTACCCCCTTTTTGCAGCAAGGTCTTCAATTGTTGAGCAATGATCTGTAAAATATATAATGGATTTCAGTAAAAAAAAAGAATAGAATCTGTGTATAATCCGAATTAATGACTTCTTTTTTGCCGTTATTCATTTCGTATAAGAAATATAATATTATAACAAAATTTAATATAATATTATAAAAATTATAATAATAGAACAAATATAACAAATATAATATTATAACAAAATTTGATATAATATTATAACAAATATGATATGACAAATATGATATAACAAATATAATAGAATTTCTAGCCTATAAATATGTTTAAATGTCAATAAATATCAGCTGATGCTAGCATTGCCAACCCTGGGGTAGTATGTTTTTAGGACGGCGAGTACTAGCGCGATTTGACGGATTTGTGACGTTTGCGCGCCCAAGGTCACCCGCCATGAGATATTAATACCACTATAGCTAAATGAACATTTGAGTTGCTAGGTTATTCATTGCCTGCAATAAACATCATTTTTTTTAGATTTAGGGAGTAAATATTTTTTATATTTTTAAGTAGTTCATTATATATCTTTGGACCTAGATAAGTTAAACTTCTCTGCCCAATGGTTTTATTCAATTTTGGAACTGGTAAGCCATTTTAATGTCTTTTATAAACTGATTTTAGAGTTACTGTTTTGTAGCGTGTGTATAAATTAAGATTAAGATGAAAAAGTTGTCTACAGTCCATTTTACCAGATATGAGTTCATTTGTAGGGTAAGTTATTTTAACGTTATGAATAATTTTAAAAATTCTTTTTTGAGTTATTTCCAGATCCTTTAGATGGTTATATAGTACACCACCCCAACCTAAGATGCAGTATCTTATGTGCGATTCCACAAGTGCATCATAAATAATATTTAGTTAAGGAATTGACAGGATTGGTTTTGGAAATTTAAAAAAGGGAATGATGCATCTGATCTTTTTTGTAACTTGTTGCACTTGTAGATCCCATCTCAAGTGTAGATCTAGAGTAATGCCCAAGAGTTTGGCTAATTCAGTCAAATCCAATACAAAGTTAACCTTGGACTTTTTAATAGTTAGAGATTTGAAATGTGGTAAGCTTTTGGAGTAGGAGCCAGACCATGAAATTTGTTTTTTCCATATTTATTGTCAGCATGTTATGATCAAACCATTCATTGTTATGTTATCTTTATAGAAAACTGTGGTATCGTCAGCAAAGCTCAGTATTTTCCATTACCTAATTATGTACAACTAATAAACGTAGGTGGGTAAATCTCACGAAATGTTCCCCGATGGTGTTACCCCGTGATATTTTATAAAACTAAATGAGTTTGACCTACACTTTTATTGTGTTTTGATCTTTCATAATAAAGTAGATATTACAGCTCAGGTTTCAGATTTTTAACCACAATTAATTATTTTTTACAATGTTTTAAAAGTCTAAAACCTATCCTCCGTGACTGTTACTCTTTCTAGGTTAACCTATATGTTTTCAAATATCTGAGGTAGTAAAAGCATACTAAAAATATCAGTTCGCTAAGTAAATTAAACACATCCAAAGCAATCGAATCAAATATAAAATATTATTAAAAATTAAAAGAAATAATTTTTATAACCATTTATGTAGGTGTTACAAAAATTGATTCTACCCTCCGAGAATCTGTTTTTCCTTAAATTTTATGCAACGGATGGCGCTTTAATCATTTTAAATAAGCAAAAATCTCTGTTTACGACATTATAGATGCATGTGATTCCTGAAGGTCAGTTAGAATTTATATGCAGATAAGAGTATTGCTGTTTTATAATTCAAAAGTTTAAGTTCATTAATTTGCTATTTAAAAACCTATCCACCATTTTGCCTCTGTTAAAAATCTAAACAAGTTGTTTATATAAATAAGAAATAGTATAGGGCCTAATATTGTACCTTAAGGTACAATATTGAGTACATCTTATAAGGAAGACATTGAGTACATCTTATAAGGAAGACATTTGTGTACTTAAAGTGGTTCCTATTTTAACGTGTGGAGTGCCTTAGCTAAATCCAAAAATATGCAAATAGCTGGAACACTCTTATCAATAGAATCATAGATATCCTTAGTTAATAATTAATAATAATTAAATAAAAAACGCTTCCAATAAATACTCAAAAGTATTTTTGAAAAAAAAAAATATCTAGAATGTTTAACTTAAAACTAATAAATTTTTATTCTCAAATAAAATTAATAAAAAATTATATTATTCCAAATTTTTAAAGTACATATTCCTAAAAACAAAAAACTATCACTAAAAATTAGTAATGCAACGAATACGAATTAACGTATTTGTCGAATAGTAGACACTTACAGAATATTCGTATTCGGCGAATATTAAAAAAAATATTTTTACCACCGTGTCACACAGTCCGTGTGTAATAAATGGATGAATCTCATGAAATGTCCCCGATGGTGTTACCCCGTGATATTAATAACCTATATGTTTTAGAATATCTGAGGTAGTAAAGGCCTACTAAAAATATCAGTTCACTAAGTAAATTAAACACAAGTTGGTTTGTTGTTCTCGTCCTCTGTGGTATTTAACCGGCGTCGTGGTCTAAGAGCCTTTTTGATGATGGGTTTGGAGAATCCGTTTTGCTGTAGCGTCGTTTGGAATTTCAGGTCTTCTTGTTTCTTGTGGTCACCATCCGCCAGCCTTTCACGTGACAAGTGTCTTAATGATTGACTGCAGTTGTGACGGGTGGTGGTGAGACTGGGCGTGTGCCATTATTTATCTTGATTATGAAGACATCCAGAAAAGGTAATTGGTGTTCTTTCTCGGTTTCCATTGTGAACTTAATCTTTTTGGGAATTCTGGTCCAGGAATTTCTTCAGTTTCTCTTCTCCGTGGGTCCAGATGACAAATGTGTCTTTTACGTACCGTAACATAACTTTCATATTAGTGTTGCCGTTTCGATTGCTCGTACTTCTATGTCTTCCATGAATAATTTGGCTATTGCTGGCGATATTGGGAAATTGACTTTGAAAAAACAAGGGTATTGGCTAGCATTGAAATAGGAAAATGTCCAAAAAACCTCAATAAAAGAGGCGATACACAGAGACTAAGCTTAATGTTGCAAATTAATTTATAAAAAAATACATTTAAGTGTATATCTTCACAACGGCTACATACGCAATTTACCAACGTGTCTGGGGAGACGATATACATGTCCCAAGGCTAAAGAAAACTCGCTAAAAATATTTTTTATTAAAACCGTCTACAGCCGCCTCGGAAAGGCTTTTTTTAACTGCTGGGAATATCCAGATTGAAAAAATAAATTGCCTGTCGCCAGCGAGCCTTTAGGTGTTGCGTTTTCTCAACAAAAATTTGTCACTTGTAAATTTTAATTACTAGAATAAAATAAATAGAAAACGATTAAATATATGAGTTTTTTATTAATATGCCGAGTTATTCGTATTCTTATCAGCCGAATAGTTGTTTTGATATTCGTATTCGTAT
Source organism: Brassicogethes aeneus (assembly GCA_921294245.1). Lineage (NCBI taxonomy): Eukaryota > Metazoa > Arthropoda > Insecta > Coleoptera > Nitidulidae > Brassicogethes > Brassicogethes aeneus. The sequence goes on from OV121136.1 coordinate 1,444,472, forward strand.
TGGTATTTGTAAAAGTATTCGTTGCATCACTACAAAAATTTAAAAATAAAGGTTAAAAAAACGTACCCGTGTCTCACCGTTTCACGAAATCACGTCATTTAATTTTTTTACACAGCCATTCTTATTATTTTAACCTAAACAGATTTTTAATTCTCTATTTTGTTATAAATCATTTTTTGTTCATAAAATATTTTATTTTTTTACATAATATAAAAATTATACTACTAAAATATTAATTTTAATTAAAAAAAAATATTTCTGGGTTTAATTTTTGATTTTTTTTAGTAAAACAACAGATTTATATTATATAGTAAATATATGTTGGAAACAAATCTTGATCATTTAGTTTGACGATTATACATTGCTTTTAAATCTATAGTGGTATCATAACCTAAAAACACCACTTGATATACAGGGTGTTTCACATTCGTGGTCCATTGGAAGTTTCTGGAGAACGGAAAAAATATCGAATTGAAATTTAAAATCGTTTATAATCTATTAAGTCAATTTTTTTTAAATATTTCCGGTTCGTCCGGAAGTGACATCAACTTTTTTATTTCAAATAGAACACCCCATATTTTGACATTATTAAATTCTACATAAAATTCTGAGTAAAATTACTATACCATGTCCTATACCTAAAGTGAATAGTTTTCTAGATGTTTGCTATTAGGTTTACGGATATGGGGGTAAAATGTTTGGAATCTTAAAACATTGTTTAAAAAATTTCATGTCAATTCTTTAACATTTTTCAACAAATTAACCAGGGCAAATTGGGCTAACTTGAAACTTTAATAACTTTTTTATTTTAAATGTAACACCCGGTATGTTAAGGAATTGACATGGAATCTTTTAAACAAGGTTTTAAGATTTCAAAAATTCCACCCCCATTTCCACAAACCTAATAGCAAGAAAGTTATAGGCTATTTTTGATTGACGAGCATTTGTCATATTTTTTAAAAGGGAAAAAATTAATAACTCGAAAACTATTCTGTTTAGGTAAAGGACATGGTACAATAATTTAACTCAGAATTTTATGTAGAATTTAAAAATGTAAAAATATATGAGGTGTTCTATTTAAAATAACAAAGTTGAAGTCATTTAAGTGGCACCACCAGTAGTTCATTAATATTGTTATTATTTTTAATCATTACATGCATTATATCATTTTTAATGTGATTTTGTGACTATTCTATAATATAATTTTAGGTCTTTTTTACTTGAAAGAAGCTTTTATTTTAAATATTTTAGACGACCTTTAATAACAATAAAATTTCATCTATTAATTACTAACATTGAGTATGCCCACCTATATTACCTAATTTTGGGCTGCTGATTTCAAAAATGCCACTCGTTTTGCTCCAGGACGTCTAGGATTCAAAATAATTGCGTAATAAAATGCTCTGCCCAATTATCTCAAAATGTAAATTTTTCCTTTATATTTTGATTATTTTGCCTTAAATCTATTTTGGCTCTTCAGTATATTTTTGACGTTTTTTTGTCAAAAATAAACATTGACTCCATACAAAGTCATCGGTAGATAAATGTCAAATAGACATTTTTTTTGTTTAATTACTATAGTAGTATTAAATACCAAAACTAAAATTATAATGTTTTTTGGAAAAAAGTAAAATTTTTTGTTTCGGTATAAACATTATTGTTCGACTATTATTTGATGTTTTTTTATTCACATCATGCCTAAAGTATCTAAAAATTTAATCTTCAACCTTATTTATTAAGTCTTATCAAAATCTAATATCGAATTGAAGTATAAAGGCGCCTTTACCTAATTTATCGTTCAAGCACATTAAAGTGCATCGATTAATTTTTGACATTTAAAATTTAAACTTTAAATTGTATTTTTACTTGAAAGTGATTTTAAGAACCAAAAATAAAAAAAGAGCAGGAAATGGAAGTGGCAATGGAAGTGGCAAAGAGAAAGGAGACGAACATTTATGTCGTCGTTGTAAATTTGTTTTGTTTTTGTTGCGGTACGTTTACGCCCAAGAAAAACTAATACCAACTACTTTAATTTTGCAGGAATATTAAATGGACCTTATATACGACGTTTAATGAAAGATCAAGCACTCAAAAACGCTTGTCGCATATGGCAGTGTTAAAGCTGTCATTGAAAATGTTCTTGGTTCATATCGAGCCTAAAATTGGCGCCAATTCATTGAAAAAATGCTGTCTGTTTTGTAAAGAATTAGCGTTAATGTGTCATTTAAAATACATTTTATTTTTTTCATCCTGATAAATTTGCCGAACTGATTGAACATTGAGATTTCACCTAGTGACGGCAAATCTAGAGCAGTGGTAGATATCTATTGGTATAGCGGAAAGAAGTTTGATTCATTGCTAGGAGACATTTTCTGGAATTTTCAGCAAAAGATGTACGACGATGATGAGGATTAAGCACAATAATACTATAATTCAATTCGATATTTGATACGATTTAATAAATTTAAGGTAGAAAAAAGCAAAATTATGCAAATTTTGTGGGCTTAATTTGAATAAAAAATACCGAAACTTGTTTACTTTGTTGCCCTTTCAATTCAATAATTAAAATAAACGACAAAAAATGTCAAATAATGGTTGTTTTTTACATATAAATTTAGGTTTAGTATTTAAAATGTCATATTGTTAAGATAAATATCATCTATTTGTCGTATACCAATTACTTTAGTAAATCCAAGATAAAATTAACCCAAAATAATTTAATAAATAATTAAAATACTAAAAAAAAACTTACATTTTGAGGTCAATGAGCAGAGCATTTTATTACAAAATTATTTTAAATCCTAGTGGTCCTAGAGACAAAACAAATGACATTTTTGAAATCAGCGGCACAAAATTAGTTAAACTAAGCTGGAGTACTCAATGTTAGAAAAAAAAGTTTCTAAAACTATCATATATAATTATTTATTAAATATAATTTAAGGATTTAAAGAACAATAAATAAAATCAAAAAGTGCCTTTGACATTGAAAGTTTACAAATGACTATTTCCCTCGTCTTAATTTCCACCAATCACTAACGCGCAATTTTGAATAACAAATGGTTTCTAGGTGAAAAAACTGTGTGACAGCACCTGTCAGCAGTTTATTCGAGTTTACCCGCGGCAAAACTTGACAGCTGTTGTCACCAAAAATTGCAATTTATATTTTAATTGTTAACTGTTACTCATGAAATAGTCTTGTCAAATACCATTCGGGCATCTAATTTTTCCTGTGAAAAAAATCGAAAAAACACAATGCTAAGTAATATTTTTTAACAAAATGCATTCGTGCAGGTGCAAAAATCCTCCTCTTCGACTCGGATTTTTGTTGCCACCAGCACTCATGCTTTTTGTTAAAATATTACTTAGCAACGTGTTTTTTCGATTCTTTTCGGAAAAATTAAATGCCCTTATGATATTACTTACGAATAAACGTCCGCTAATTTTGTACATACAAATATATTTGGTAGTATTGTCCCTGGGGTGCGAATTTGGCTGCCGCAAACCAATTCACTGTCATTTGTCACACCCCTGTTCTCACATTCCGTGTGAAAACCCATTGTTTTTTAAACGTTTATTTTTAGACTCATTTTTTACAAATTTAATTAAATTAGGGACAACATTTTTTGTTAAACATCATAAAAGACTCTTAATTGGTTCGGTAATGTAATTTTTACCCTGCTGTTTTATTAATTTATTCATTTTTGAACTATTAATGTAAATTTATTATTTAAACTAATAAATTTGTATTAAATATTTTTTTTAAGCATAATAAACAAAATCATGTGAGTTGAAATAACTCTAAAACAATTAGAATATTTTACTTTACAAAACAAAAACATTTTTTGAAAATATTAAATGCTAATATAAAATATTAATCTTTTTAGTTGTGTGACTAAACATATGAAGAATGACGCGAAATGAGTTATTTTGTGAATAATTTTACTTTTGTACTTGTAAGTACAGTTGAGGAGCATTCGTGCAAAACCGGCTAAATCCATTTTATTCAGTTTTTGTTTTTTTTCTGATTTCGCATGTTTAGGTTCATTTCTATCGACAACCAAGATAATTCTGTTTAAATCCGACTATATCCATGTTAAAATCACATTTTAAAGGTAGCTAACCGGCCAAATCTAGGTTTTTATAGCAAACCCGGCTATATACAATAAATAATATTGATGATGAGCATGTGGCTTGGATATGTCGATACTACTACTAAAATTTGTTCTGTTTTTTCATGTTTGCACTAAATTTATTTTGATAATATTTATGAATAATAAAGGTTTTTTTTCACATTTTATTCGGTGTTTGAGCAAAACCGGCTATATACAAAATATTTTTTGAAATTTTGGCCTTAATATAAATTTTTTGAAAACGAAAGTATATCTTATAAATCAAGTACCATAAAGCCCATAAAACTCAAGTTTGCTTTTTCTTTTATCTGTAAAGGCCAGGAAACCGAGAGTTTTTGCCATTTTCCCAACATTTTATTGAGTGAAAATGTAATTTTAAGAGTTTTATTATTATTTAATTCAAATTTGTTTGCTATTTATACTTTGTTTTATCTCTTAGGCACAGTTTTATTTAAATAAACGATACATAAAACATAAAATGATAAATTTAAGTATTAAAAGTGAAAGAGATGTAAGGTAGGTTTGATGGTAGTAAAATTGTTTGATTGGCCCAAACAGGTTTTTTACAGCCTATGAGGTAATGGTCTTAATTATTTTTATAGCCTTAAGGCTAGTAAAAGTGTGGAAACCATTTGGTCCACAATGCACAACGATAACAAAATAAATTAAACAAAACAAAAACGAGACATAATTATGTCTTACAACAGTTGTTACTTACAACAAAGGTAGTGTTGATAACATGGATAAAATGGAATCTTCTAATTTAATGGTCTTAATTATTTTTATAGCCTTAAGGCTAGTAAAAGTGTGGAAACCATTTGGTCCACAATGCACAACGATAACAAAATAAATTAAACAAAACAAAAACGAGACATAATTATGTCTTACAACAGTTGTTACTTACAACAAAGGTAGTGTTGATAACATGGATAAAATGGAATCTTCTAATTTAACAAAGTGCAAAATACTTCCCTGGACACTTACCTTATTTTATAAAGCGATTGATATACCTTGCCAGTTATATTATTTCTACAAAAAATCATCCAAAGAACTTTTTATCAAGGTTTCGCCTCGCAATAACCTCGCCTAAAACTCTATTGAAAAATGTTTGCGTAATTTGCTCTGTTATTTCTATTTTCCCCCTTATTACTTTAGGTACAAACAGTGGCGGATTTAACGGATTATAATAAAGAAACTATTTATAGTTTAGGATTATTTAATCAATTTAGTTCGAAGATTAATTTGCAAACAAAAAGACTTCCTTTCGTTAAGCAGTTATTCATAATGGTTTTTAACAGTGGAAGAAAAAATAGAAATGACTTTGATTTATGGAGAGGCAGGCAGGAATCTTAATGATGCTGTTAATATCTACGCTCAGCGTTTTCCGGATAAAATTCGATCACGTACTTCATTTCACCGTACAGTCAAGCAGTTTACTACAAACGGGAGTGTTCAACCGAATAAAAAAAGTTCGTTGAGCAACAGTCACAGGTGGAAATAATGAAATTAAGGTATTAGCAGCAGCGGCCGCTAATCCTCATGCAAGCACACGGGAATTATATAGAGATTTGGGAATATTAGAAAAGTATTAGCAGAATATTAAAACGAAATGCGAATTAATAAATGCATTGAAGTCAAAGGCGACCATTTTGAGCACCTACTTTAATTAAAATTTAAAAACTAAAACCAAGTATTTTATTAAAAAATTATTGCAGAATCGTAAACAGAAAAAAAATCGAACAAAATTAATTTTTTTTATTACAGCGCCATCTAAACTGCTCGTCATCAAAATCGACGCACCTAGTTTTTTAGAAAATATTTGAAAGCTCGTTATTGGAAAATTACTTAATCGATTTTGAAAATCTTTGGAAATCCTGAATAGCTGATTCTTTTCGAGAATTTGTAAATATCGAGGCTTACTACGATTATATGCCAATATTTCGAAAATTGTCGTTATTTCCCAGTTTAGTCCAAAAAATGAGCAATAGTGGATTATTGTACTTCCATCTAATTTTGAGAATAAGATATTGTGCACATAGCATTATACTACAGGGCGTTAAAAAAGAGATGTTTTTTCTAAAATTCCAAATTATAATACCCCTTCCTAATAACAGGTAATCCCTCGGGATATTCTCGAGATTTAGTGGATATCTTGGATAACTACGCTTATATGGCAATTTTTCGAAAATTCACGTTATTCTTCACTTGTCCCAAAAATGAGCAAACTACAGAAGGTATCAACACAGCGTTTTAAGGTAGGTCACGTGCTTCCAGTTGTTGTGCGTTGCGTGATTCATTAAAAGTAAATTGTTTCACACAAAAGCAATTTTTTTCGGTGAAATTCAAAATAAAAACGCAAACCCAACAAAATTATTCTCGTAAACTTATGCAGGCTATATTCATGCAATTTTCTACAAACGGTTGACTATGAAAGTTTAAAAAATATGGCGCATATCTGGTTTTGAGTTTCCTCGCTTCAATTGTTCTTGTCATTTTTGTCATCGAATATGAAAACATTTTTTAAACAGCAAAATACATTTAAAAAAATAAAATGACGGATGTAAGGTTGCATACCACGCAAGACGAAGAGCTGCCTGCCCTCTTTTTCTGCTAGAAGAAAATGGGCAAAAGAACATTCAAATTGGGGAAACGATGTGTTGATAACTAATCGATACATTTAGTAATTTGCTTATTTTTGGGAATTAAGTGGAGAATAACAACAATTTTCAAAAAATTGCTATATAATCGTACACTCAGAGAAATATCATGTCATGAAAAGCATATGAAATGATATTAATTTAAATAATCGGGTAAATTTGATTCAAATAGAAAAAAATGTAGTTTTATATTCATTTACCAACAGTTTTACAATGTTTTTAAACACTTTTAAAGTGTACTCTTTTTAAAATATATATACAAAAAGAAATCTATTTATTTCATTGCCTTTCTCAACGTTATTTTAAAAATATATGTATTATACAATTGTTATACACCTTTTAATTTAATGAGAAACACCAATGACGCCAAAACATATTTGAATCCCTTTGAATTATTAGGGATTCAAATATGTTTTGGCGTCATTGGTGTTTCCCATTAAATTAATAGGTGCATAACAATTGTATAATACATATCTTTTTGAAACAACTTTGAGAAAGGCAATGAAATAAATGGATTTCTTTTTGTATATATATTTTAAAGAGGGTACACTTTAAAAGTGTTTCAAAACATTGTAAAACTGTTGGTAAATGAATGTAAAACTAAAATTTTTTCTATTTGAATCAAATTTACCCGATTATTTAAATTAATATAATTTCATATGCTTTTCATAACTTGATATTTCTCTGAGTGTAGCCAACAATTTAAAAAAAAATTGCTATATAATCGTAGCCAAGATATCCACAAAATCTCGAAAACGTCCTGAGGGATTACCTAATTGTTATTAGGAAGGGGTATTAGGCCTACAAGCTCAACTGCCCTGTGAATGGGAATTTGGAATTTTGGAAAAAAACATATCTTTTTTTAACACCCTGTAGTATCATGCTATGTGCATATCGTATTCCCAAAATTAGACATAAGAGTCAAAGAATCAGCTATTCAGAATTTCCAAAGATTTTCAAAATCGATTCAGTAATTTTCTAATAATGAGCTTTCAAATATTTTCCAAAAAAACTAGGTGCGTCGATTTTTATGACGAGCATTTTATTACTAATATGAAAAAATATGTTAGACACAATCTACCTATTTTTAGTCGAATGATCCGAATCTGCAATGTTCCCCCTATAAGGAGAAGAGTATGAGGACCAATTTTAGTACTGATTGATTTCCCCCCTCGAATCATTTAATTTTTATTTTAAACATTTTTTCGTAAAATTCATACTAACTGAGATATTTCGAAGTTTCAAGTTAAATGACTCACCCTGTATATATAAACAATCGCCGCTTCCAAATAGCGTGTGCTGTATATGCGACAAAGTTTTGCTGACGCTATTATTTATGTCGAAAATAATACTTTTAGATGATTTAAAACTTCTTTATTAATCGAGTGTTCAAGCTTGAACTAGTTTGCAGTTTGTATTGAATTATTGGGTTTTTAAACAATTTTCATTTTAAAATGTATTGTATTTTCTTTTTAATATAAAGGTACCCCAGTAGCACAAAGATATTGGCCCAATATTCGTAATAATATTGGGCCAATATATCTTTCGTCAGATTTTTTCTAGCATGGTCTAATATTGAAACCCAAAATTTGCCCGAAGTTGTTTGACATTATATTCCAGGAAAGTTGAGGGAGAAATTGGAAGAAGAAAAGATAGCCACCTAGTACTTACTACACTGTTCAAAATTGTATGATCATTTTAACACCAAATTAACACCATACATGGTCTATATCGATACAAACCAAAATGGTGTTAAATAAGGTCCGTTGGCCGGTGTAAATTCAAATACTAAAATGGTGTTAATTTAACTTTCACACAGTATTAAAATAAATTTTATTTGGTGTAAATTGAACTCCTTTTCAGTGTTAAATAGTATGTGTTTGTGGTCAAATTAAATCATACTACACAGAAAAAAGGAAAAAAAAAGGAAACAGGAAGTTCCTTGACGCATTACTAGTATATTACCAGTGGTATTATTCCAGAAAATGGAACCTTTAACTCGCTAGAGATAATGTTTTTAGTGCGTTGCACTAACTTAAAATACTTTAAGTATTGACAGCTGTTTCCACCTATTTTAGGTCTCTTTAGTATCGAACAACTTGTAGTGTCACACCAAAGCAAAGGATTAACTCAGTTTATATATTCTTCATGTAAGTCAACAGACGCGAGATTTAAGATCATCACGTGATCCACACCGCCTTTGCCGCGATCGGTACACATTTTCAACCATAATTTATGATGTTAAATTAACACCACTTGGTGTTGGATTTTGACACCATTTTAAGATTACTTTTTACACCACAGATATTTTAAACAGTGCACTGTACATGTACATGTACGTAGTAGGATTATATGTATACCAATATCTCAGTTATTAGACATGGGACCCACACCAAATTTATAATAGTTTATAATGACATTAAATAAACAAGTTCGGCGAAAACAGAATTTAAATTGAAGTTTGCGAAAAAAAGTTAGTTTTTCCTGTTGCTTTACTCGCCTCCAGGCCCCCCTATTTGAGATAATTCAAATTAAAGTGGTGCAATTTATTATCTACTATAATTTATGGACAAATTTAAAATTTTATTTACCAAATATTACAGATTTTATTCGATTTTAAATTTTTATTATTTATTTTATTAAAATAAAAAAATATTTAAAATGGTATAAAACCTGTAATATTTGGATTTTTAAATAAAATTTTAAATTTGTCCATAAATTATAGTAGATAATAAATTGCTACGGGGGGTAGCGTGCCTCGCATGATTTAATACGTGGTAAAGATTCTTAGTTTGGAAAACCCCACGGGTTAAAAGTGTTTTTTGTAGTAATTGTATGTTGTTTTAGCGTCAAATAATTTGACTCAAATTTATAACGGTTAGATCATGGTATCATGCATGGGTTAGATACTGATGTGTGAATAAAAATCGTTCTTTTCTTTTCGTAGAAAGCTAATGTAGATTTTCATTTTCAAACATTGTTTAGCAAAATATCGTTGGTGATATTTTATAAATTAATTTTTTGTAATTTTTTTTATTTAATAATAAAAGTAAAAAAAAAAAAATGTCGCCAACGATGATTTGACGAAAGTAATCATCAAATCTATATCCCACAAAGTAACGTAAATGTAACTTAAGCGACAAGACTAATTTTACATTTTCCTACATGTTTTTATAAAATATGAAATATCTAAATTCTACATTAATAAAATAATGCCTCACAAGTTTTCAGATACATAACTTTAAAAATAAAGCTCCAACACAAAAAAAATTTCTCCTGTAAAATTTAGGTTTTGTCGCTTACGATGTTTGGTCAAATAACCATCGATATAATTTGATTAAAAAATAACTTGATGAAAAAAAATTGTTAAAAAAATGATTTCATAAAAAAATAATTTGATAAAAAAATAAATTGGTAAATATTGCAAATAATTAATTATTTATAAAGCAAAATAGTTTACATATTTTGTACTTTTAATTTTGACACAAACGGCACCTCATATATTTTGCATACAAAAGAATAAATAATATATGCAAATGTTAAAAATCGAGCCAATATAATAATAATTTAGTCGTGTTTTAACACTATTTTTTAACTTTTAATATTTTCTGAATTTTTTAGTAATTCCTTAAACTTTTTAATAATTAATAATTGATAGTTTTAATAATATAATTATTTATTAATCCAATAAAATAATAATAATAAAAATATACCTAGGTACATATTTTATACTGTTACTTTTCATTTATACCTCAAAGTTGGGTCCCTTTTTTCTTAAATCCGCCACCGGGCTTAAATGGGATATTAAGTTTAGGATTCAAATTCATAATTTTTAATTAAAAAGCATTCCTTATTTTAAGATGTCAAAGAAAATGTAACATTTAATTAAATTAAATTATAATAAGTTACTGCATAACAAAAATTAAAAAGGTACTAAAACTATGTTTAGGAAAATTGTATTATAATAAATTTTGGCAATATCTTTTTATGACTGTACCTACTACTTAAAACGGTCAATAAATCTACCCCTTAGCGAAAAACAAATCTCAAACATAACAAAACTTCTCTCTCGTCACACCTCTGCAATATTCAGGGATGTTAACAACAAGACTGGGCGCAAAAAATATTTGAAAAAGTGAAAAAAACTCGTAAAATTTAATGACTGTCTGCTACTCTCTAGCACTACACGTTCTATACACGTTATCTTTGTGGAATGTTGAGCAAAACAATATTTAACTTTGGACCTTAAAATTTTATATTTTTTCATTTTTAAACACATAAAAATATTAAGTTAGCAGTTAAAAGTCCGGTTAAAAAATAATTGTTTGGAAACATACGTACTTTGCAAAAATGGCGAATGCGCCGGGATAGCATTCGCAATTTTGGAAAGTTACATATTTTTTCTACTTCCAGTTTTAAAACGCCCATTATTGTACTATGCTCCACACCTCAAAGTCCCACCACGTGACCACGTACGGAACACAGTCTTTTGAAAATTTTGCATTTAAGGCTTTTCAGGCTATGTATCTGTCAAAGTATAGTCAACGAAAGAAATAATATTATGTTTAGGCGTTAAAAATGTATAAATCTTTATAACATTTCAATAACAATGGATGGTTTAAGAATTAAAGAATATAAATACTGCATTTAATGAAATTCTAAAGTGTATGGTGCCAAATAAGTAATATTTTTGTGCATTTGGTCCAAATATCTGGTTTTCTCCATAAAATAATTTTAACTAAACAGCATTTATTAAAAAAATCTAGCTTCTCTATTATGGAATAAGAATATCTGTATTAAAGGTAGGTTATTATATTATAACAAAAATATCATCTAACTTTGTAATTTTAAGGATAGAAAAATTTATTTTGGCCAAAATAAATAAGTATTTTGGATTATTTAAAAGACCGTATAATATGGTATTTAAAAATGTGGTATTTTTTCTTATCCAGCTTAAAGTGTACCTACATAAAGTTTTGTCAATACAAATAGTTAAAAAGCTTCGACTGAACTTGATCTACATCGAAAAATCATTATAACTTTAAAAATTTTAATAAATCACATGTCATGGGAGTTTTAAATATTTTTAGTTTTTCTTAAAATTGTTTGTTTTCTTATAATCTAACTTAAAGTAGGTATGCCGAGAGGTATGCACAAGTTTTGTCATTAGAAGTATAAAAGCTTCAATTTAATTTGAACGATATTCAACGATTATTTAGTATACCTATATTTATTTATGACCATATTAACACACTCTTCCAAATAATCCAATAATTTATTTTGGTCAAAATAGATTTTTCTAACCTTGAAATACAAAATTAAATGATATTTTTTTTATAAATGCTGTTTAGTTAAAACTATTTTATGGAGAAATGTAGAACCAATGCACAAAAATATCACTTATATTGCACCTTACACTTTGGAATTTAATTAAATGCAGTATTTATATTCCTAAATTTTTAAACCAACCATTGTTATTGTGATACTATAAAGATTTATTAACTTTTAACGCCTAAACATAAGCGGTATCACTATAAATATTATTTCTTTCATTGACTATACTTTGACAGATACATAACCTGAAACGCCTTAAATGCCAAATTTTCAAAAGACTGCGTTCCGTACGTGGTCACGTGGTGGGACTTTGAGGTGTGGAGCATAGTACATGACACTAAGTGATCTTTTAAATACACATAGACAAGCTATGGCTTTTTGGCGCGTGCTGAAGTTAGCTTTAAGTTAGTTGACAATTGTGAAATGTCATTCTTACGGTTACTCTATTCTTGTATAAATATCGCTAAATATAAATATTTAATTTAAATTTTTTTTAGATAAAAAGTATTTATCGTAGAAAAAGTATGGTATGCAACTCGTTTCCTAGACACTAATTTTGTATTGCTTAATACATTTTTTCTACTCCCACCTTTAAAACGCCCTTAATCATACATGTTTCCATGACACTTAGTGACATTTTAAATACACATTGACAAGTTGTGGCTTTATGACGCTTTAGTCACGGGCTGAAGTTAGCAACAGATTTTTAGTCACGGGCTAAAGTTAGTTTTAAGTTAGTTTACAGTTGTCAAATATCATACAATCGTTAAAATAATTTGCCTTTCTTGTAAAATGACACTAAATGTGAAAATTATTTTATTATCTCAATACAAAAATACAAAAGTAATAAATAGTTTCTCAACGCCAATATTTGAAAAGTTTATATGAACATTTGACGGTGACACACAGATTCCCCTATTGTTTCATAGATGGCGCTCTATACAAATTTTTGATTTAAATCATTTTAGGATAATAATAAGTATTTTTCGAAGAAAAAGTATAGTATGCACGTCGCTTATAAACTTTTCTATACACTCATTAATTTAAGCACTCGCTCGTGCCTAAATTAAATTCGTGTATAAAATGGCGTTTATCAAACTTGATACATAATATACTATTAAACAATATAATAATATTATCATACTAGAGATAATACTGTCTGTTTTTTTACTGCAATTAATTATATATCAGTCAGTATTATGCAATATAAGTAGAAAATAGTATATTATGCAACGACCATTTAATGATGGCTATTAAGATATGAGCATAAGAATTATGAGAATGAGTGCCAGTGTCTTAATATTCCATTGAATTGGAGTTACATAAACTATATTATCTAAGACTTTAATAATAAAGTAGAAAAATAACACTTTAATTCTGAAACGGTTTATAAATTTTTGCTGATTTTACGGATAATAAGTTGTTTGTGGATTGTTACAATTTCTCGAGGGGATAAATGTTGAAATTGACAGAATACTAATTAATAATAATAATAATAATTTTATTGCTTGCTAATAATACAATCGTATTTTACAAATCGTCACCTGGAATATATATTGTTCTACCTGCATTTTTTTTAAATTGAGGTTAGTCTTGTTTTAAGTTTCAAATATGCATATTGTTCTATATATATATAATTGGGGTAAAAATTGTACAGTTAGTCGTTTTCTTGGAATTAAATGCCCTTTCCATGTAACCTATGACTGATGTGTCTACCATGCACTGTCGACGGCATATTTAGTTTAAACTATTGATTTCAAAGTTATGGACAGAAAACTTGAGATTGATTTAGAAATACTTCACTAAAACGTAACTAAATTTCAATTTTTGCAATGTAAAATATTTCTAAATCAACAAAATATGGAATTTAAAACCTAATGGTTTTTAAGGTATACATTTTTCTAAGAATACACAAATAAAAATAGAACGGCTAAATTTCATTCTGATTTCTCCTTTTCTATGTAGAAGTAATAACTTTTTTATTTGTTTTATTTTTTGTTATTTGCTTTTTGTTTCTTTTTAAAATAAATATTGTGTTTTAATAAAAATAGAGTTAATTCATCCGAATATAAGCAAAAGTAATATTAAAATTGAAAACATTCAGCAATATAGCCATTTTAAGGAGCGGAGCACTTAGTGCACCGCGCGACCACTTATGTTACAAAAATTGGCGCGAGTAGTTAAGGGTTAAGGCTTAAACTGTACAATGTCTACCCCAAATAGAAAGAACAATATGCATCTTTAAGACTTTTAAGTTAGTCTTGTTTTAAAAAACAAGACTAACTTCAATTTAAAAATGCAGATAGAACACTATAATTCTCAGGTGACGAAATGTCAAATATAATATACAGAGTGTCCACGGATGGACTTAACTATACTTTTAAAAATATTTATTTTCAATTTTTCGAAGAAAAGTCACTTTTCATAATTTCTTGGTTCACGATGAGAAACTTCTATTTTGTTATACAGGGTGCGCAAAAAAACACAATTGTAGATTTTGCAAAATTAAAAATTGTTAAATATTTATTTCTCAGGTCTAATATAAAGAGCTTGTAAGGAGAAACCAAAAAGCCAAATAAAGTTTTTTCATGTGAGTTGTTGTTTTTAAAAATAAAATTTAGGTCCTAACTTGAGTAGTCCTATTATTTTGTAGAAATTTACTGCTATCTCATTTTGTAATTATGACTCAAGGTTGTTGCTTTCAACTGACATATCTACAATATCTACAATTATTTGTTAAAATTTGAAAACTAATATCTTAAATTTTCAATATCAAATATCTTATTTTGAAACTCAGTATTTTTGCTCAACCTGTACAACTAAATGGATGTTTCTCAACGCGAATCGTATTTATATAACAAGCAAAGAAATTATGAAAAATGACTTTTTCTCGAAAAATTTAAAATAAATAGTAAAATACATGTATTATAATATACAATAAACATTAAAAAGTGTACAAGTGCGAAGTAAATACAGGGTGTCTCACCAGCGATGGTACCTTAGACGTTTACGGTTCTCCGTTCTCTGGCTTAGGATATCAATTTGAAATTTTTTTAGCAATTATTGTACAATTTAATCTACCTTTTAAAATTATTTTAAATAAAATTTCTCTTCCGGTTTAACTGGAAGCGACATCAACTTTGTTATTTCCAATGGAACACCCTGTAATTTTTTTTATTTTTAAATTCCTCATGAAATTCTTAATATTCTTAATTGCTGTACCATTCCCTACCTAAACTTAATAGTTTTCGAGTTAATAATTTTTTTCGTAAGATTTTGACAGTTGCACCTTCATTAAAAATTGCTTATAACTTTTTTGATATTCGGTTTGCTGGTATGCTGTAAGGATTTTTGGAATCTTAAAACATTGTTTTAAAGATTATATGTCTGAAATTTTCATATTTATTATCAAAAACCAGAGAAAAATCGTGGTAAATTTGATATATATTATAATGGGAGATATTTTAAAAATAATTATTTTTAAAATATCTTCTTTAAGAAATGTATCAACTGTCAACCAATGACATAACTAATTTGTTGTGACATTTCATCGGTGTCTGAGATAAATATGTCTAAATATTGGATTTTACAGAAATTTGCTTGTATTTCCGAAACCTTACTATTTAGGTATAGGGAATGGTTATACCAATCGAAATGTAATTCATTTTTCTATTTGATTATGTAAAAACATGCATACCGTTCCATTGAAAATAAACAAGTTATTAATGTTTGAAGTTAACCAAATTTACCACGATTTTTCTCTGGTTTTTGATCATAAATATGAAAATTTCAGACATGTAATCTTTAAAACAATGTTTTAGGATTCTAAAAATCTTTACAGCATACCAGCAAACGGAATATCAAAAAAGTTATAAGCAATTTTTAATGAAGGTGCAACTGTCAAAATTTTACGAAAAAAATTATTAACTCGAAAACTATTAAGTTTAGGTATAGGGAATGGTACACCAATTTCATTAAGAATTTCATGAGGAATTTAAAAATAAAAAAATTACAGGGTGTTTCATTGAAAATAACAAAGTTGATGTCGCTTCCGGTTAAACCAGAAGAGGAATTTTATTCAAAATAATTTTAAAAGGTAGATTAAATTGTACAATAATTTCTAAAAAAATTCAAATTGATAACCTCAGCCGTTCTCCGTAAACGTCTAAGGTACCATCGCTGTTGAGACACCCTGTATATAATTACACTGTAGGGAGGTGAAAATATCACAGCTAAACGCTCGGACACCTAAACTTAATTTTTGTTCGTAAATTACAAATCCGTGCTTGGTTTAGCTGTTCAGGTCAAAATTCAAAGATAATGAAAACACCCTGTATAAATTTTTTTTTAATTAAATTTGGCGGGACCCACACATCAGTTCCAAATTAAAAAATAACAAATTCTTGCAAAATTTGGTTTAGCTGTATCAGGTCAAAATTCAAAGATAATGGAAACACCCTGTATAAATTTAAACACTCTGTATAAATTTTTTTTTAATTAAATTTGGCGGGACCCACACATCAGTTCCAAATTAAAAAATAACAAATTCTTGCAAAATTTGAACTTAATTGATCAAAAGTTACACGTGTCCGTAAGGGTTTTTCTTAGATAATTTAGGAAATTTGAAATGTTTTTTTGCCGTTTTTTTTTTATTGAGTATAATTAAGGATATTATATTAAATGAAATAAAAAGCATAAAACTGTTGGCACACAAGAGGTGAATTATATTATTTTACAAATTATAATATACTAGTATACAGTGTGTCCCCGGATCGGATTTTCAATAGGAAAAACTTTTTTAGACCTGATACAGCTAAACCGAGCACGGATTTGGAATCTACGACCAAAAATTATGTTTACGTGTCCGAGCGTTTATCTGTGATATTTCAAAAGTTAAAAATTTACCTACAGTGTTATGAGACTACATATCAACATCATAATTCAAAAACTCACTGATGCTGTAAAATGCCCCATTTAGTAAGTGGCCCTTAATTATACCTTTATAGGCTTTAAGTTCCAAGTCTCTTACCTTTGTGGGAAGATAATTCAAAAGTTTTATTGAATACTAGTTGAAGCCATAGGATGTTCTACATAATCTTAGAGGTAAAGGACAAATGTTTAAGTTATTTTTTGTACTATATGTATTAGACTGGGCCAAAAAGAACTCCCAAACTATTGACTTTAACAAAATTAACATAGAAATATGTTTTTAAGAAAATTAAACGCTCTACAAAAAAGGTAAAAATGAATTTTCCGTCAGTTCAACAGTTTCCTTAAAATCATGCCTTAAAATGTTTTATAGTTTTACATTTTGATCTTTTAACTTTGGAATTTTGTAATTCATGTAAAAATCAGTACCCAGAAAAAAAACGATAAATATTCTTATGGTAAATCAAATGCTTTACAAAAAAGCCTCTTAACATTTTTGGCTAAATTCACTCAATCAAAAGTTATTCAAGTTTTCTAAAGAAAATAGCTTTAAAAAGCGAAAGAATTCGAATGTGTTATTTTTTATTTAATTTTCAGTTGTTTTATCAATAACTTAAAGATTATCATTGATAAAAGAATTCAATTTTTTAACTGACCCAAAAAAAATCTAGAGCGGAAAAAACAGGAATTTCGTTTTGACTTTTGATAGAGTGAATTTAGCCAAAAATGTTAGGAAACTTTTTTTGTAGAGCATTTGATTTCCCATTTCCGGGTACTAATTTTTACATAAATTACAAAAGATAAAAAGTTAAAAGATCAAATTGTAAAACTATACCAATTTTTAAGGCATGATTGTAAGAAAACGGTCCATCTGACGGGAAATTCCAACCACACCTTTTTTGAAGAGCATTCAAATTTATTCAAAAAAATACGCTTAAGACAAGTTTATAAAACTCAATGGTTTGGGAGTTCTGAGACAAAAACTCGCTCAGGAAAAAAATCTTAAATTGCCATGATAGACCTCTTAATATTAATATTATGCACTCAAACTTTCACCATAATTTTTTTTTGTCACCCCAAACAATATTTTTGATATACTTTACAAAACAAAAGATGATTTTTTTAGTCCAGTCTAATATGTATATATACATATATATATATATATATATTAGGGTGATTCATTTCCGCAAAGTTTTTTTTTTTCGGTGCTCAAGCAAAATATTAATCTACCTATAGAAAAAAAATTTTCACCAAGGTAGAGCTCTTAATATCAATTTTAAGTACTTGCAGTTTAAATTTAAAGTTTTCCCATTTAAAATGCATGTAAAAAAATGTTTTTTTTTCAAATTTCTAATGCTCGCCCGCTTTTTACAATATTGTGAATCGGTTTTATGAACCTTATAGGGAATTTCACGCTCTTCAAAATTGTCTGTGTTTTTTGTGTAACTCGTAGTGGTTCGCCAGTAGGCGTCATCAAAGTTCAATTTTTTGAATGAACATTTTTTTTTGCAATTTTTTTTTAACAATTCGCAAAAAATAGTGAAAAAAAGAGCTGAATCGTAAAAAATAGTCTTTTAACAAATATTTGATGAATTTACGGCCATTTTTATATCTTAAAACGTAAGTAATTGATAAATATTAACCAACTATGCTATTTAAATTAAACTTTCTTATTTACTATCGATATAATTCTCTACAACAATAACTTTTTCAGAGTTATTATGATTTCTGACTAAAAATAAATATAAACATAACACATCAATTCATAAAAAAACAACAAAACTTTAATCAAAACAAATAACAGATTACATTATTAGATAATATATTGCAAATTTAATAAAAATCTCAATAGTCATAAGTTGATAAATAATAAATTATTTCGACTTTTATACAAAGCAAATTAAGATTTTATTTTATGACGTAACTAACGTGCCCTTAACATGTATACAGGTACAGGGTGGTCCACGTAAGGTGACCCATATACTTATCTCAGAAACTACTGGAGTCACAAAAAAATTGTAAGGAAGAAATATTGACGAAGTAAAAAATATTTTTAAAATATTATATTTTCATTTATACAGGGTGTTCGGTTTTCCTTGGGACGATACCTACTTTCTTATTTTCAATGGAACACCCTGTATTTTTTTGCATTTTTGGATTCTTCCCACTCTTTTAGGTATACTTTGTAAATATATTAAATAAGAAAATGTTAATACTTTTTGAGTAAAATTAAGATTTATTAAAATTTCTCTAAATGTAGACACTCGCTAAAAGTTAAAAATAACCAACTAAAAGTTAATATTTTTTATATTATGTAGTATCCATCTCTTTAATAATAAGTAAGCTATAAGTTAATTATTATATTTTTTGGAAAATATCATACAGGGTGTTTTCTATGTCCCGTTGAAAATAGCGATTTTAAAAGTTTAAAATCTTGTTTTTCTTCAATGGAACACCCTATATATTTTTGCATAATAGAGTAATTGCATCAAAAATGAAAATCCCTAAAAACCTTTTTATTGTAATCTAGAGGTAAAAACACATTGCGAAAATATTTTTTTATATTCCAAAAGTTCAACCCGGCCCCAAAATATCAAATTGAAAAAAAGGTACTTTTCAAACGTTCCGAACTCCCGCCATATTGCATGACGTCATAAGCTTCACCAGCTGTCAGAAATCAAGATGTCAACAAATAATAAACACCGATAAAGTTTATGTTTAACATGGAAAACGCGAAACCAAAAATTGGTTGTAAATATTGTTTTGTGCCTTGTACAAATACAACCTGGAAAACTCCTGGGAAAAGGTTTATCACCGTGCCAAAAGGGAAAATAAGGATAAAGTGGATTAAAATAGCTCGGCGCGATATCAAAACATCGTCACCATTTTATTGCTCATTTTAAGGATCATTTTAATGTAAGTAAAATAAAATGTCGTTTACTAGGTATATGGTTTGAACAGGTATGTTAAATATTAATAAATTCAAGAAAATACGGCTGAGCCGTAACTACTCTCAGTGTAGGGTCATAAACTTTGCTTTTGATAATTGAAGGGACAACTTTCCCAGGAGTTTTCCAGGTTGTATTTGTACAACAAGGCACAAAACAATATTTACAACCAATTTTTGGTTTCGCGTTTTCCATGTTAAACATAAACTTTATCGGTGTTTATTATTTGTTGACATCTTGATTTCTGACAGCTGGTGAAGCTTATGACGTCATGCAATATGGCGGGAGTTCGGAACGTTTGAAAAGTACCTTTTTTTCAATTTGATATTTTGGGGCCGGGTTGAACTTTTGGAATATAAAAAAATATTTTTGCAATGTGTTTTTACCTCTAGATTACATTAAAAAGGTTTTTAGGGATTTTCATTTTTGATGCAATTACTCTATTGGATAGAATAAGTAATTACCTTTCATTTTATATATATATGTCCTATACCTAAACCTAACTTTGTTCTCGGACTAATCACTAAATACAACAAACAATACATTTTGGGGTTAAGTATAACATAAAGCATCAAACCCGTTTACAAAGACAATAGAGTCGCTAACGTCATACTAATTAACTAGACCAATCATAAAATTGTAACAGTTGCTTTCCCAATCAAATAATTATCATTATTTTTTTACTTATGTTCGAATATGCCATCAAAATATTATTTAGTGCAATTATTTAAATATATTTATATTTGCTATAGCAATTTCTACTTATACAATATTAAAGCAAATGAAGTTGACAATAAAAACAATTTACTTTTTCGTTAATTTAAGAATTTTGTTAAAAAAATTGAATAACCTTCATTTATATTTATTGCTATATTACGGAAATGTTGAAAAATTGCAGAATCTAAGTTGCAATTGTATATTTGTTGTTTTTTTATAAATTAATGTGTTTTTTTATATTTATTATAAGTCAAAAATCATAATAACTCTGGAAAAGTTATTGTTGTAGAGAATTATATCGATAGTAAATAAGAAAGTTTAATTTAAATAGCATAATTGGTTAATATTTATCAATTACTTACGTTTTAAGATATAAAAATGGCCGTAAATTCATCAAATATTTGTTAAAAGACTATTTTTTACGATTCCGTTTTTTTTTTTCACTATTTTTTGCGAATTGTTAAAAAAATTTCAAAAAAAAATGTTCATTAAAAAAATTAAACTTTGATGACTTCTACTGGCGAACCACTACGAGTTACACAAAAAAACACAAAGACAATTTTGAAGAGCGTGAAATTCTCTATAAGGTCCATAAAACCGATTCACAATATTGTAAAGAGCGGGCGAGCATTAGAAATTTGAAAAAAAAACATTTTTTTTACATGCATTTTAAATGGGAAAACTTTAAATTTAAACTGCAAGTACTTAAAATTGATATTAAGAGCTCTACCTTGGTGAAATTTTTTTTTCTATAGGTAGATTAATATTTTGCTTGAGCGCCGAGAAAAAAAAAGTTTTTTGCGGAAATTAATCACCCTAATGTATATGTATATTGCATTTCTATTACTTAAGAATTTGTATCGTAATAAATATGTGTATTACAATGGATCTGACTAGTTTAGGTAGGAATTTCTATAACATTTTGTAATAATTATCATTTAATAAAGTTACGATTTTCACTCACATACATTAATTCGTTTATAATAATATTTTTAATTAATTTTAAAAAATGTTGAACAACGCAGGTGAATTTTGTTTTTATATACATAATATATTGCACATAAATTGGTTGCCCTGTGGGTTCATAGTAAAATTACAAAAATTATAATGTATTATAAATTATATTTAAATAGTTTTAAATCATACGGACTTTATTACAGTATATTTTTTATTTATTTTATTATTACCAATTATTTATTATTATATTTTGGTTAAGCTTATTATTTTTATAATAATAAAATATCTTCAACAAAATATTTAATAATATAAGAACTTTAAGTATTCAAATACGAGATTTTTTACTCAAGAATAATCAAAATCAATTGATGAAATTTGTTAGGTACTTACGTTATATCGCACACGGGGATCGACAATAAGCTGCTTGGCCAAGTTGGGACTGGATCCGCCGCGCAATGGCGTACGCCCGGACGCACCAGACCCTTGCAGAAGATCCGGTTTGTCGACTTCCGGTCCCCCGAACTCCTGCAACTGTTGCAGCCAGCAACAGAGCATCGCTTCAATGCCTTCATCGACCTGAAATTATAAAAATAGACGGTTTTTATGCGAACAATATTGTTTATTTAATAAAATAATGCACGCATTATGGCATTTTCTTCTAAAATTAAATTATATTATGGGTTTATTTTATTCCCAAGCTAATGGATAATGGCTTTTATGATCCTCTTTAATAAAATTATAAAAAAATGCTAGAGCCTAATGTTCAATAAAAATCTATCTACACACTTTACATTTACATTATAAGAAATTAGAAATATATTCTCTAAAGATGAATTATTCAAAAATGACTAATTTAATAGTTAGTCGCTGCTTTTTCACTTGTAACATGGTAAACCAGTCATATTCCCATAAAATTGAAAAAATACGAAAATGTAATAATTTTGCATTTTTTTGACATAATATAGCCCTTTGTACATTTTTATTTACACTATTATCGGGTCTTGATTTTATTAGTTTGTAAAGAAAACATTTGCTTATAGCTATAGCTATAGCTACATTGGGTTACGTTGACCAAAAAATTACGAAGCTGAAAACCTTGTGGTGCGGCCATGTTTTCTTCTTCTTCTTCTTCGGTATGCTTAATCGAACCAAAAAAAAACACTCAATATAAAAATAATAAGTTTTAAGAAAACATTTCTTTGAGATTAACCTCTCACAAAATTAACTAGCATAGCATATATCGTATTAATGCAGATACGATTTTAAATATAAGTAATCTGCTTAAACAGTAGAAAATATATTAGATAGCTACATGGAAAAATGTTCAGTCTTTTGTTCATTTACTCACATGAGTTTGCTTTAATACTCATACTCGAAAAATTCGCGTTCTGATTATTTCAGGTGCTGATGAAACATTAGATACTGGTTGGAATGATGACACTACCGGTAGGTTTTGTGAAATTGACATATTTCCATCTGAGGACTCTTCGTCAGAATGTGGATTAAATTCCGATTCAGATTGAGGATGCGTACCTACTTGCCTCAGACAAACTGTCAGAATCAGATTCCGGTACATTTCCATGACCATTCGGTGCCCTTCGAAGGTAATTTACATGGAATGCAATAATTTTTGTGTTTCGTATTTCGTAAACTATGTTAGATCGATTTCTAACAATTTTCTGAGTGTCTCAGTTCTGGTGCCATAACCTTTTGTTTAACCTCAAATGTTTATGATTTTTATTCCAATGGAAACTAAGGTAAAGAAAGTTATTACTGTCTTACAGTGAATACCAATGTTTTCACTGTCTTGAAAAACACTTGTTATTTGCCCAATTATCATTCCCATTTTTTCAATGCGGCCTATATTCAATTTAATGATTGCTAAAATTCAGACCAACGCGCCAGGGCATCCCCTGCCACACCACACATCGGCAACCTGCAATCGCGTACGTGCCTATAGTTAAATGTGGTCAACTGATTAATCGGTATTTCTGGTGACGCCGATTGAAGTAAGTGTATGGGTTATCTCTGAATGGGGTAGTGTTTGGTTGTTTGTTATATACTAATTTTTTGGAGGTTGTTTTTTAATTGTATGTCCGCCATGCTTTATCCAGTAATTTAATTACTCCATTATATCTAAATAATAACAAAAAGGTAAATGTGTACTCATACATCAAAAATTGCAATTTAAAACAACGATAAAGGAAATAGCAACAAAAAACCTTCATCAAATAAAGAAGCAACTACCGCATCTGCAAATGTAAACAGTGCAGTGAAAGACGGATTTACCACAGAGTCATTCCAAATAAAAACACCAAATGGGGTGCGCTGCGTGATTTTTTATTTTGATGAAAAAATTTGAGGATGATCTTTTAGGTGTCAAATATGAAAATCCGTTGCCGTTTTAATTTTTTGTTGCTTTACTTTTATTTGGCACCCCTTAGAAGTCTGAAATAATGTCAATTTCTTACTCTCTTATAGTGGACCAGAACTTTTTTTCTGTGACAAATATTGAAATAATTTTAATTTTGTTATACTGTCCAGTAAGTGTGTTTTCGATATAAATTATTTTTATCCAATTAGTTAATCTCATAAAAGAATGGTAAACCACTAAAGATTCATGATAATTTGCCAATTTTTGTGATTTTTGTCTGGCTCCTGTGCCTATTCTACTGAATTTAGAAGGTTCATTTTTTCTCAGGTATAAAGTACTTATACAATAGAAAACGTAACTATTATTTTAAGTTTCTAGACTATCAATTTCTTTATTAAAAAAATTATTGAAAATTGATAATTCTCAAAATTAGCCAATTTTGCCCTCAGAAATCATTATGTTGAGGAAAAAATAAAAATCTGAAACTTTCAGGAAATGTAGTCCCCACCTTCATCTTTTCAGTCCAGTTAGTCTTGTTTTGTTATTTTTATTCCTTTAAAAGATATATTAATTTTTTTAATGGCCGTTTAGTAGCGATATTGTTAGTTTTATTTATAATTCAAAATTTAGATGGCTTTCATGTTTGATGGAGAAGTGTCAGAACTGTCAAAAATATTTCATAAATATTATTTGTGCGTATTTCTTTGGTAAATTTTTTATATAACATAATATGTAATATTATGTTATATATAAAACTTTTTAAAATCACCAAAGGAATACCACAAATAATAATTATAAAATATTTTTCAGAGTTCTGATATTTTTGGTAGTTATGTTATATTTTATGTATTGAAAAATCATATATATATATATATATATATATATATATGATTATATATTATATACATTATAATGAAGTATTTAATTGGCTAATTGGTGTTTAAAGAAGAAGAATGTAAAAAATATATTTAAGATCCTTATGGTTTATAATATCGTTAAGTATAATAAGTGAAATTAATAAAGAGTTAATTTAAACGTATAAAAAATGCGTTAACACGTTGATGGACACAGACAAATTTTTGGCGGGACCTGCTGCGTCACTTGAATAATTCATACACCTTTTATCCTATCATCAAAAATTTTTACCGGTAACTTGATGATGCCTTTAGGGCTGTATATGGCCTTTAAAAAAGTTTGACGGCTATAGCCGTCATGTCCAACTATGAGATTTTTTTCAAAAAAAAAAGGTGTGGTGGGTCATGACGGTCATAACCGTCCATGTTTTTTTCATTTTTACTTATCCTTTATGGTAGTATAAAGTCACTGGTGAACAAATTATACTTTAATAATGACAAAATGTCTAGATTCAAATTTAAATATTTATTTTTAATCTATAAATACTTATAATTATAATTTATAAATTATAAAATACCTATAAATAATATAAAATTTATTTTATAAAAAGAAATTGCGTTTTTAGGACAAGAAAAAACATTTTAACGATAAAAATATAGTTATAGAAGTTATAGTGATAAAAAATAATATAATTGTTCAAAAACTTATACTTACTAGTTTTGTTACATCAAAATTTTACTCCACCTCACAACAATCAAATTTTTACTCCACCTAACAACAATCGGTCACAAAAACGGCCGAATTTTAGGTTTAAAATCGCTCTTAACAGATACTCATAAAAATTAATTTGCAACCAACTACATTCTGCAACCCAAAATACATGAGGTCTCATGGGACACATATGTCAGAGCTTCATATGGATCTCATTATTAATGCGCCTGCATATGCAGGCTTGTCATAAATCAGCTAGACTGCTATAGCCGTCGTGTCATATTGGACCTGAAGGCATTTGCAGTCCTGTCCATGAACGTGTTAAGCAGTTTTTTGTCGGTTTCTTTTACAATTTAAACCAAGTTAGTCTTGTTCTATTATTCTATTATTTTGATCCCTTTAGTAAGGCACTAAATAGTTAAAAGTTAAATGTATGTATTTTAAATGTTAGTGTTGGAAAAAATTTACACAATCTGTAAATACTTCTTTAAATTTTAGTTTTTAGGTAACTGGTTAAAATAAAACATGTTATAATAAAGGGGTTTATTTAGAATATTTTTTTGTTTTTTGCTTATTTTTAACAATTTAAAACTTCTCAGAACTTAAATATTTTCTATAAGAAAGAGGTACAAAATTATGATATGTTCTTGCATTTTTAATTGCGATTAAATTCATGAATCTCGAACACTCCGTCATTTTGTACAATTGTAAACTTGCAAACTTTTTGAAATCACAATTTAAATACAAACAAATAAAATTTATGAAATATTTTTGACAGCTCTGACATTTCTCTACCAAACATGAATTGACAAAGTCAAAGCCATCTAAATTTTAAGTTATAAATAAAACTAACAATATCGCTACTAAACGGGCATTAAAAAAATTAATATATCTTTTAAAGGAATAAAAATAACAAAACAAGACTAACTGGACTGAAAAGATGAAGGTGGGGACTACATTTCCTGAAAGTTTCAGATTTTTATTTTTTCCTCAACATAATGATTTATGAGGGCAAAATTGACTAATTTGAAGAATTATCAAGTTTCAATTATTTTTTTAATAAAGAAAATTAAAGTCTAGAAACTTAAAATAATAGTTAAGTTTTCTATTGTTTAAGTTCTTGATACCTGACAAAAATCACAAAAATTGGCAAATTATCATCAGTGGTTTACAATTCTTTTATGAGATTAACTAATTGGATAATAATAATTTATATCGAAAGCACACTTACTGAACAGTAAAACAAAATTAAAATCATTTCAATATTTGTCACAGAAAAAAAGTTCTGGCCCACTATAAGAGAGTAAGAAATTGACACTATTTCAGACTTCTAAGGGGTGCCAAATAAAATTAAAGCAACAAAAAATTAAAACGGCAACGGATTTTTATATTTGACACCTAAAAGATCATCCTCAAATTTTTTCATTACAATAAAAAATCATGCAGCGCACTTTTAAATTCATTTTTGGTGTTTTCATTTGGATGACTCCACAGTAAAATATAAAAATGCGCGCAAAGTGCAGGGTGTCAAAGAAGGAAGTTCCAAAATACAGGGTGTTAAAAAATATGCGTATGTATACGTTGGCCTATTAAAGGTGTAGTTCAAGAAAATGAAATGTTGGAATATCTAAATGAAAATTTTCCAAATAACAGTTTTCAAGTGAAGAAATTAGATTCAAAAGGAAATAACAGCAGCTTTAAAGTAAGTTTAGACCTTAAAAATAAATATATTTTGTTTAACGAATCCAAGTGGCCACAGGGTATTATTGTTAAAGATTATACATTTTTTCGAATTATCAACAAAAAAGCGACATCGCAAAATAGTTTAAACATTTTCCATTTTAATATGCAGGGTTTATTGGAAAAAAATGATGTTTTAAGTTATTTACTTGCAGAATTAAATGTAGATATGGTCTGCCTAAGTGAGCACTGGTTGTCAGAATCTGATATTAAGTTCATCAAGTTAGATAATTTTAAACTTATAAGCTGTTATTGTCGTGAAAATTTTATACAGGGAGGTGTGTGAAACCTAATTTAAATTTAAAAACAGTTATATTTAAATTAAAACATTTTGAAGTGTGTGTTAGTGAATATAATGGTTGCAATTTATGTTGTTTGCGTATATCGGTCTCCCAATAGTGATTTTAATGTTTTTATTAAAAATTTTCAAGAATTTATGTACAAATTTTATAAAAATCATTATTTTTATATTGTTTGTGGAGACTTAAATGTCAATATTTGAGGCCTGTCAACAATCTCCCGTCAGACTAAAACTGAGTAAATTAAGATAATTGATTTTGGTATTTTAAATTCTAGATTTGTAATTTTTTTTATATATTATTTTGAAATATTGTTGTTGTTAGTCTAGTAGCCAACTTCAAGGTCTCCAGGATGCATAGTATTAGTATAGTATATGAATTGCTGGAGATTGCTCATTTTGTTGTAAACGTTTAAGGAGATTTAGAAAAATAAACAAAAAAATAATTGTATTTTTCTCCCTTTAATGGTTATAAAATTTAACTATATAATCAATGTGGAAAAATTCTGAACTGGACCACATAAATCTGGAGTTTCTTCTAAATCTGGGACCAGGTTGCCTCGTGCAACATTTTTTTTATAGTACAACAACTCATCATCTCCTTCCCACTTTGCCCCGTAATGTTTTACTTGCAATGTTTTGACATTATCAGCCTTTTCTTGCTTTACCTTTTCGTCTTATTATGGTATAATAGCACAATATAAACAAGATATCTTTTTTATAATTCTTAAAACAATAAAACGTAGATTTACCTATTTTAAAAATATTTTTTAAGTGCAATTTACTGCAACAGAACTTAACAGTATGTACCAGTAAAAAAACACAAAATTAAATCTCTAAAATACGTTATAATATCAAATGTTAGGATATCAGGTGACACAAATTACTAATTTATAATGGTGGAATTGGAGATTGTATACTTTGCTGCAAATCTATCAGTGGAGATTGTCGACTTTGCACTAAATGTCATTTTTAAAATAGGATTTTAGGCAGGATTTAGCTCCTTTTGCAGCACATAAACTTTATCATCTTATAAATAATTAGTTGAAGTATAGTCTCCGCTAAAAATCTAATTTTTGACCAAAAGTGGAGATTGTCGGTTTTGCTATGACAGGCCTCATTTTATTGGAGAGTAATCAGGAAGATTCCTTAATTAATGTTTTTAGTGAGTTTAATCTAAAACATCATATAAATGTGTCCACCCGCATCACAAACAGCTCAAGCACATGCATTGATACTTAATATATTTTCTAATTTGAATGTTGCTGATACTCAAGTTAAGGATGTATATTTTTCGGATCATTGTTATCAAGTCGGAAATTTGTTTCTGGAGGAATGTAATAAAACCGAACAAAAATTTCTAATAATAAGGGATTTTTCTGATGAAAATATAAATACTTTTTGTTCACTGTTATCTAGATATTTATAAAGAAGCGGTTTTTTTTATTATAATTCTGCATTTCCGATGTGTGAGAAAACTTTGACATTAAAGAATAAAATATGGTTTACTAAAGATCTAAAACAAATGCATCAGCAATTATGTGAAATGAAAATGCTTTCCAGGTGCCTTAATAACACACACAAATACAAAGAATTTAAAAACATTTATGAAAACTCTATAATCAAAGCCAAACATACATTAAACAATACTAAAATCAAAGATGCAACAAATATCTCAAAGGAAAGTTGGAAAATAATTAATAACTCCAAAACAAAAAAACACTCCATAACTGAAATTAAAGTAGATAATAATACCCATAGTGATCCAAAAGAAATATTAGTATTGTTAATAGCGATTTAGTCCCAGAGTTAAATAATGTAAAGATTGTTTCTTATTTTAAAAGTTTTTTCCTGCATCCTGTAACATCCTTTGAAAATTAAGATGCAATAAAAACCAAAATAAAAACCAAAAAACCTGTAGCTGGAATTGATGACATTCACGGTAAAATATAAAATTTGGTTAAAGAAATTATAGCCATTCCTTTGGCACATCTTGTAAACCTGTCTTTTCTAAATGGAGAGTATCCTAATTCATTAAAAATTTCTAAAAGTATACCAGTATACAGTGTGTATTAAAACGAATAGATACACTTAAATAAAACAAGTGCCAAACCCCGCCCACTGTGGTAGGGATTGAATTTGTTTGCTTGCCGTATCATTGTCGTATGATCTGTGCGTCAGTTTAAGAAGTGCACTGAGACTTTGCGTACGCCTTTGTGAGAATAAAAAAGTATTTTCTCAAATAAAATGGTTTTTACCCGTAAGGAAAAATACCAAATTATGGTATGGCATCACACTGTTAGATCGTATCGCCAAATACAAACGTTATTTCAAAATTAAGGGTGCAAATCTTTAATACATTGGGAGATATTCGTCCTGAAATGCTGTTTAACGTGCGCAGAAATTTTTATGATAGGCTAGGGTATTGTTTAACTGCTGCTGGTGGTCTATTTGAACATTTAATTTAGAAAAAAAGTTATTTACGTTATTTTAGAATTATTTTTGTTTGAGAATTTATAGGTTTTATTTTTATCGAATTTGTTTATTTTGTTTTAATGCATTTCTGCAAATAAAAACTAAGTAATGTTTAAAATCCATTAAATTCCAGTTAATGCCATGGCGAAAATGTATTTCTTAAAAACTATACACATTTCCCTACGACAGCGTCGGAGCTACTGAACAAACACAGTAGATCAAACGGCATGCCCTTGTATCTGGCTGCATGCCGCGCTGTTGCCATATGCTATTATTGTTTCCTAAAAGGGTTGTTTTTCTTATTTTTTAATATTAAAAGTAAGAAAATTAACTAAATCAAATTATTTTTGACATATTATTAATTTTTTTGTTATTTTTAAAGTTTCAAACAAATAAAATTGAACTATTTATTAAATAATTATAATCGTTCTCTTCTGATTTAAAAACAACCTGGCAACTATGGTTCGTAATTACGAATGGCTTGGTTTAAACCACGCCCAATTAAAGTTTGTTTCTTTTTCTCTGATCAGAATATAATTTGTCATCCTTGTCTCCAGCCTTACTTACTTGATTCTATACAGTCTGTATAACAACAAAGGTTGCAAAAATGATCTAAACAATTACAGATCCATCAGCATATCCAGTCAATTAAGCAAAGACTTTGATATTTTGATACCCTAAATTATATTTATGATAGACTACAGGTGGTAGGCTTATTTATTTATCTAAGCCGAGCATTTGATATGGTCAGTCATGAGCTTCTAATCACAAAGCTTGAATCTGTTGGTGTGCGTGGTCCACCACTTAGGTGGGTTTCCTCTTACTTATCAAACCGAAGTCAAATAGTATTTTTAAATAATATACAGTCAAGTAGTAAGAAAGTCTCGCTTGGGGTTCCACAGGGTTCAATTTTGGGACCTTTGTTTTTCATTATATTTATTAATGATATTTCTTCTTTATTTAATAATAATCAAAAGTTCATATTGTACGCTGATGATACGAATGTACTTCTCAAGCATAAAGAACTGGAATGTTTGTCAAGAAACTGCTCGTTGGTATCAGGTAATTTTAATGCCTAGTGTCAGGGAAACGGACTAATATTAAATTTAAGTAAAACAAATTTTATGTAATTTTTTCCAAAAAAAAAAGTATTGATCACAGTCTGTACGTCACTTATAAGTTATAATAAATCAACCACTCCAGCTTGTAATAAAATAAAAATTTTAGGCATAACATTGGACCCAAAATTGACCTGGGAGCCTCATATAAATAGTTTGTGTAAACGGTTAAGTTCTGTATGTTCTTTGATAAGGTCTCTTAGGGACACTGTTAACATGTTTCGTTCTCTGTTTTGAGATTGATGTATTTTGGCCTAGTTCAATCTGTGTTGAACTATGGTATAATTTTCTGGGGGCTTTTCTGGCTCACTTTGAGAAAGGGTTCGTAATGCAAAAAAAACTTATTAGATGTCTATACAATAAAAATCCAACATTTCCATGTAAACCATTATTTAAAAAGTATTAATTTTTAACTTTACCATGTCTATACATTTTATAATTTAATTATTTATATTAAATAAAATAAAAGTTTATTTACTCTTACAGCGGATGTGCATAGTTATGAGACAAGAGGTAACAAAAACATATATTTGCCCTATTCTAGATTATCATTTGCGCAGGCATTTGCATATCAGGGAATAAAGTTTCATAACAAAGCCTCAAGAATTATGATGTCTTGTAAAAATATTAATATTTTAAAGAAAAAATTAAGAATTTTTTTGTTACAAAAAATTTACTATTCAGTTAGTGAATTTCTTAATGATAGTTTTTAAAAATATTGTATTTTATTCTAATATATTTTAATTATTTAATGTAAATGTAAGATTGTTTTTCTTTTAATTAATTTTTGCTTTTTATTGACTAGTCTTATGTGTTTTGTAATTTGATTTATGGATGAATAAATATTATTATTATTATCATATAGAGGTATACCATGGACACAGTTTATCTTGATATTCGGTGTCATGCCTTAAAATACCTATTTTGCTTAAATGGACGAAGTTTTTATTTATTTATAAAAAACTTCTTATAGTCTTTTAGTACCATCATATCCTTGTAGGGCGTCCTGAAAGTATATATTGCTTTAGGACTTTCAGCAATCTTTAGGATTCGCCTCTAAATACATAAGATGATATTCCTATTTCGTTTTAGAATAACCATGTGCCATGGCAGACAGATCCTGCACATCCAGTACAGTAACTGTTGCTAGTGATGGGTCAGCAACTTTCTTAGAGCCTAATATCACCAACACTTCTAGTGGGTTCCTAATAGTTAATATCAGAAAACAGAATAATTTTATTTATGGATCGAAAAACCTGTGTACACAAGACTACCAGAAGCAGTTTCCAGAATTCATTTTATTTAAAGTTCATATTAATGTATTATACAACTAATATTTGCACAAGAATATACGTATTTAAAGGAATTAGAGCTTTGATTGCATTTAATGTAGCCATTCGTTAGATACCATAACTTTATTTTTGCCAATGATAGTTTTTCATTAAGATTCATTGTGGCTTCAATTAAAAAACAATCTAATCTAAGTTTTAATACGGATTTAATAGAATCACAATTTATTTCAATGACTTCTTATGTTTGAACTTATTTTAAGCAGGTTTGCACAAATCATAGCTGTAATTCAGGTATTGCAAATACAGTACACCATTGGCTCAATGGTTAACCCATTCACAATGTAAAAGCTTTTTCTCTGTGTTGGTATCTCCGTTCCACTGGGTTACTCTGATGGTGGAAAATCGGCTTCTGACAATGTCTTTATTTTGAATTTTCTGCAGAAGTTTTTATACATATTAGAGATAAATTGTGGGCCATTATCTGATATAATTGTTGATGGGGATCATTTAGGTAATATCTTCGACCTATGAACCTGATTGTTTCATCTCGACCTGGATGAGACTTCTGGGAGATGTTATGTGATATACGGTACCATCTTCAACTGTGTAGTTATTAAGTTGTTTTCTTGTATTTAGCTACCCTTGATTTGACTGAGCCTCCTTCCATTGTGCTATTAGCTTCTGGATTGGTTCTGAAATCCTCTGTGCTTGGATCACTTAAATGTACAGGTCGACATTGGCTATACTGTTGCTTCTACCCACCTTTTAGCATTCCCCTTCAAAACTTTTTGTAGTTTTCTCGCGTCATTAAATACACGATATTCTACGAAATATTTTTCGATTTTATTAATAAATTCGGAAGGGCTGTCGTGCTCTAGGCCGGTAAAAACTACGGCCGAATCAATTTGTCGACGTGTAAGTCAATTGGTTTAATAAACTGATCAGAAATAAGCTTTAACGGGTCTTGAGCCTGGCTTGGCAGCTGCGTATTTGGCTTAAAATTGCAAACCGTGTTGTCAATTTCCGAAATAAAGGGATTTGTATTATTAATAAAAGGATTAGAATTCATACGTGCCTCTACACCCATGGAATGTTGTGTTTCCCAACAGGTTGTTGTCGTCCACCGTCTTCCAGTTGTCCATTTTGTATTAATTTTTGTTACTTATCACACTGATAAACCGGAAATTATTTCACGTTGTGAGCCATATTATCGGGTCTTGTTGTTAGTTTGTAAAGAAAACAGTTGCTTAGCTTTACATTTGATCAGGCTTGGAAATTACGTTAACCAAAAAATTTCGAATCTGAAAACCTTGTGTTGCGGCCTTGCTTTCTTCTTCTTTAATCTAAATTGATATTCTTAAAGAAAAAAACATTGAATTTTTACGTTGTGTTTATAAAATTTAAAAAATGTTACTAATAAATAAGTTGTAGAGGCTTAAAGTTTAGTTTTATACAAGGTAATTAAAGCGCGTTTTAGTTGTTAATAATTGTATATTTAAAAACTTTTTATTTTAAAACAGTTGAGCGGATCTTATGACCCATTATATTTGAATATGCTAAAGAGACAACAGATAAAACGAAGTTGCAAATCGCCTCATTAAAGCCTTCGATTTACAAAACTGGAAATGCAGAATATGAAGTTAATCACACTTTAGTTGAGAGATAATGTTTTTTGTGCGTTCCACCAACTTAAAATATTTTAAGTATTGACAGCTGTTTCCACCTATTTAAGGTCTCTTTAGTATCGAACAACTTGTAGTGTCACACCAAAGCAAAGGACTACCTGAGCTTATATACTCTTCATGTAAGTCAACAGAGGCGAGATTTAAGAAAATCACGTGATCCACACGATCGGTACACACTATGCAACCAGGAATGCACGGCAAATTGTTTTAATCGTTTTAACAGAGTGCTTTAGGTTGAAGTAACTCTTATTTTACAAACAACATATTTAGTAAACTAAACCATACAGCGGGTTGGTTTCACTGAAGTTTTCTGGGTTAATTTAACCAATTTAAAAAAATAAAATAACTATGTGGTTTTGTACCGTCAAACTAATCTTTGTTTATATTAACCTTCCCACATTTGATTTAATTAAATACGTATGGGTCAACTAAATTCATATAGTTAAATTAACTATTCCTTTTTTTCTGTGTAGGTGCACTTCTCAAATATTTTTAGATAAACACCGTTTTGGTGTTTGCTGTATATAACATTTTCAACCATAATTCATGGTGTTTATACTAACACCACTTGGTGTTGGATTTTGACACCATTTTAAGATTACTCTTTACACCACAGATATTTTTAACAGTGTACAACATTCTTAATTTTCGAGGGATAATTAAATTGCTTAACAATTTAGTAGTGTCCATGCCAATATTATTTTTTTCCATGCCTTTTAGAGTGGCAACCAGGGGCAAAAGTAAAAATATTTTAGGCTATAATAGTCATAATAAAATTTCTTAAAGCCCAAAGAATGGAGTAGGTATATAGAGATAATGTTCTTTTATAGAATTTAAATTAAAAAACTTTATAACAGTTTAGCGGCAAAGTATAATGAAATGAAAATTGAAGATTAAATTAATTCACTAACGTAGGTATAATAAAGGAAAATGGAACATGCAATTTTCTTGACAAGGTTAGATGTAATAAAAAGACGTAAGTAAGTTAGAATTTTATATTTAAGTATTTTATTTATTTGTATTTATATTTAACTACGCAGAATTAAAAAAAAAGTATTAAAGGAAAGCTTGCTTACAAATTATATTTGATCATTGTTGGTAATTGTAATTTCCTTTTATACATATTTGCATTCAAGATTACAAACAAATAAAATTTTAGAGCGTAATAAAATCGATTGAAAACTATGTTATTGCATTCAACAGATGTTTTTGTTTGGATAAATTACTAATTTTCCAAAACATAAAAGTAAATTTTATATAATTCGGACAATTTTTTTATCTAAAAAAATTTTTGTCATAAGGTTTACTTTTCTAAATTTAATTTTTTATATGAATCTAAAATGTTACTTTATTATTTGTTTGTCTAGGAAACTGATTAATAAAGGAAAATTTCTTACCAAAAGTGTTTTTTTAACTTCACAATTTCCAACAAATACTTTTTTTACTGGGTTTACAAAAAAGTATGTAAGAAAATTTCAAGAATTATGGTTTAATTATTGACATGGAATTTTGTTATTAAATCTACAAAATGTCAATGTTATATACTTGGTTACAGATAACAGTTTGTTGTAAACGTAACATAAAGTAATATGGACATGGATTTACATAAAATCTGGTTATTATTTGGTTAAAATTAACAATTATTTTTTACTGTGTATAATTTCCGTCTACTCTCTAAAAATAAATTATTCAAAAATGACTAATTTAATAGTTATTAGTGGCTGCTTTTTCACTTATCTTATGGTTAACCATGGAATACCATGATATTCCAAAATTTTACAGCCAATTCTTAGGTAAAATTGTCCTCTGAATCCGAAAATGTCGTCAAAAGTTAAAAAAGTAGAACAGTTTTTGAGATATAGTAAATTTTCCATTTAATATGAAATTGACTATATCTCAAAAACTACTCCACTTTTATAATTTTTGACGGTATGTTTGGATTCAGGGGACAATTTTACACATAAAATATTTCTTTAATGGCCACTTGCACCGTAAGTTTAACAGTGGTTTTATTTTTAACACAGGTTTATTTTTCATAACTGGATTGCACCGTTAATTAATCCTTGTTTAAATACCTCCAAACTATAGTATACTGTTAAAATAAACCTCCAATTTTGGTGGTTTAAATTACTTTAATCCACCTTTAACGATTTATAACCTCAAAATTACTAGTAATCGGTATTCAAGATCTTTTTTTTCCAAAGATAATATTTATTGAAATCTTTAGCAACTCCAATAACTATAGTTATAGGTATAGAGGTCAGCAACTCTATAATGAGTCAATAATAAAAACCAGAAATAGAATAGAAAGAGTATTTGGAATTTGGAAAAAGTTTCCAGTGTTGGCATATGGCTTAAGATTAAAACTAGATACAGTTTTGTCCATTATTCCAGCTGCAGCTGTACTACGTAGTACCCTGTTGTTACTCATCCACAAGAGCGCATTATGTTTTAAAATCAATTAATACAAGATTATTTTGCGAATTTATAAAATTTAATTTGAATAATATTTTTGATGTTTTATTTAATTTATTCTTATTTAAAATTAAAATAAAATATGCACTTCTTGTTTATTATTATAATACATATATTAAGTTTTTCTTTTTCTTCTAAAATTTTTAAATCTGAAAGAGTCATTTCTTTTACATCCTTTAATTTAGTTAATTTCCTGCTCTTATTGTTTTAGCCCTATCTGTCTCTTTGTTTTCAATGATACCCTTGCATCCACAAGATTAATTAAATGATTTTTTTCATTTTATGAAAAATTTGATGAGCGCCCCCTTTTTTTCAGGATCTGTATCCATATTATTCTCTTTTACCATCAACTGAATCGGTCGTACATGAAATAGAATCGAACCACAGATTATAAGGAATCGAACTCTTAACGTCAAAATATATTTGCGTCACAAATAAGTTAGTTATTAGCACCAATCTTTTCCATTTTTTAGTCAAATTCCCTAGATCACTAGTTAAATTTTATACCATAGTAAAAAAATCACGGTGCAAGATTTTGGACATTAATCTCCTGTTACCTTTTAACTTGTCAGTTTATTTAACTGATCAGTTAGAGAAAACGGTGCATTTTGAGGTTTTATTCAAAGGCCCTCAATTATAATTCGATATTATTCAATATATATTTGACACTTACAGTTCTGACAAATATTTACTCAATGGTGCGATAAATTAGGTCTGTGTGAGGTTAGTAATAAACACAAATTATTTAGTAAAACTGTTACCTAATTTATAAGTTTTGCACTACTTTCATTACAGTGTACATAATGACCAACACAGACCTAATATATCGCACCTTCGCTGCAAAAGGGACACAGACAACATTTCAATTCAGTAAATATCGTCAAACAAATAAGTCGTCTAAATTTAAACAGCATTTAGCATTATTAAAAGCGTTGATTAAGAAAGTCTCCACTCAACGGTAAAATACCATTATATTATGTATTATATATGTTACGGCTAATGTGCAAACTTGGATAGTTTATAAACTAGCTGGATAGTTTATAAACTAGCCAAACTGTCAGCTATTTTAATTGAAAATGTATTTTCAACTAAATTAGCGGCTAGTTTACAAAATAACCAAGGACCTTGGCTAATTTACTTGAAATTATTAGGGAAACTAAAATAGCTGGATAGTTTGTATACTATCCAATTCAATTTGGCTAATATAAAAACCAAAATTTCTAGTAACACAAAATAGCCAAGCTTTAGCTAGTTTGTAAACTAACCAACAAAATCTCTGGCTATTTCCCATTTTAGTTGGGTTTTTTGGCTCAATGGGGCGGGGTCGGTTGGGTTGTGTTGTTGAGTTTGGGTTGGTTTGGGTTTATTTCATTTTTGACCATTTGACCAATGGGGCGGGGGGGGCAATGGGGCGGGGTCGGTAGGATTGTTAGTTTTCTAACAAGGAAGCGTTAAAATTTTGCCTATGATTCATTTTAAAAACGTTAAAATGCACAAAACAAATCCGGTTAAGCCGGCAAAACGAAAAACAATGCCGTAACCTCACTTTTTTAATAAATTAGCCAGAGAATTGGTTGGTTAGTTTACAAAGTGGCTAAATCTTGGCTATTTTGTGTTACTAGAAATTTTGGTTTTCAAATTAGCGAAATTGAATTGGATAGTATACAAACTATCCAGCTATTTTAGTTTCCCTAATAATTTCAAGTAAATTAGCCAAGATCCTTGGTTATTTTGTAAACTAGCCGCTAATTTAGTTGAAAATATGTTTTCAATTAAAATAGCTGACAGTTTGGCTAGTTTATAAACTATCCAGCTAGTTTATAAACTATCCAAGTTTGCACATTAGCCATAATATTATGTTGCCATGAATTCGTAGGTGTATTTTGTTGTTTAAAATGCAGTTGTGGGCGTTTTTAGAGAACTCAAAATATAAAAATGGTTGATTTTAAGGTTATGTTTGTGCGAGAATTATTTTTTAATAATTTCTGAAAAATGCCCATACTTAATATATAAATTATATTAGGTAGTTAGGTAGTTATCATTGGTTAATTCTGCACCAACAAATGTACTTACCGAATTGGATCCTTTGGCAAAACATGAAAATGCAACGATTTAGTTCTTGAATTTTATTTACAATTAAAAACACAATAATTCACCATGATCCCTTAGATAAAATACACACACTAACGTAACTATATAAGCATTTAAGCGTTGAGTTTCTTAATCAATGATATAAGAAATAATCAGTCGAAATCGAGTACTAAAAAAGTTTTTTTAGTTTTTTCCTTGCAACGTAAAACACAAATAACGTGCGCGATTTAGCTGTGCAATTGAACAAAATTTGTCGAGTAAGACTTCTACCTTCCTTTCTTTTGTAAAAAAACTACCTATATATTTAAAAATGATGTTGACAAATCTTAAATTCACGCAATGCTTTTGAAGTCCACCAGATGGCGCGCGCGTTGCGTAAACCCGATACTTTTTTAGCCTATACAAATACAATACAAATTTTGAAACGAATGTCACGATGCTGTCAATTTATTTTCATACAGAGCTGTCACTTTTCACACAGAAATGTCACTTTACGTTCGTGTTTTGCCTTGCCAATGAAAAGATTTATTTTCTAAGCAACGATGCCAATACGAAGTGTGACTTTTACATAGTGGTCGTAGAAAAAAATACTTTTGTTACTGGGTCTACAAAAAGGTTTGTAAAAATACAAAATTACAAGAATAATGGTTAAAATATTGAAATAGGATTTTGTTATTAAATCTACAACCTGTTTGTTATATAATTACAAACTTTGGTTGTAAACTTTACATAAAGTTATGTAGACCTGGATTAACATAAAATCTATTTAACATTTGGTTAAAATTAACAAATATTGTTTTACTGTGCAACCATTTATTCATTAGTATTCACTATGTACTACTAAATGATACTGCGATCACAGAAATCCACAATTGGACAATTAAGGAATTCAATTAGGCCCATTTTATTGGATTCCCACATGAAATCGATGTGACTTGCTTACTTAAACTACATTCGCCTAATAATCTTATAAAATCACTAGCTGCCTTTAAATTAAATCTTATCCACTTACAATCAGTTCGGAATATCCAGACGCTGCAGCGCTTATTTAATTTTATTCTTTATAATGTGCAGTTCAATAAAAATTATCATTAAAAACAATTTCTTTACTTTTTTCAAATAAAAAGACATTTTGTTGTAATCCACATATTTAAAGAACTATATTGCGCATGTGAGAGGTTGGACAAAAAGTATAAATGTATAAGTAGAAGTCAAACTTAAATTATCTGCAGCATTTTATGTTAAGAAAATAAACGTAAATAATTATACTTTTTTAACTAAAACACATTGCATTTTAGAATACGGTGTGAAAATTACATATACACACACTTATGTTAAAATCCTATGGCCAAAGGTATTATCTTTGCTTATGGCTATGAATGTATCGTACTGTGAATTAACCCTAATGGTATACTGCCCTACTATGGAGAAAGGCAGTAACTACAAAAAAATGCAAAATGCGTTTTTTTGTGCTACATAGCAAAATATCCATAGTTTTACCATATGGTAAAACTATGGATATTTTGTATCCGAATTCAACACAGAAATGCAGTCAAATATCTCATAAGTTAAAAAAATTAATTAAATACCTACTGCTTTTTATAAAAATGTAGTTTATGCTAATTTACCACAAAATTCTTGTTTAGCAGTTACTGCCTTTCTCCATAGTTGACAAAATATTGTTTTAGTTTTTGGGTTCAGTTTTTATAAAGGGTGTCCAATTAGGTACGCTCGATGTTTGATAGGCGGCTATGGCTATGGCAAGCCGTTTTAGTTTTTATTACACATGGCTATCAAGTCTCATTTTAATTCGACTTGATTTCTATGAGACATTAGATAATTGAAATTATATGTATTTTCCTTAAGGGAAATTACATTTTAATTACAAATTATAAATAAAATTCCTTTTTTAATAAGCATTGAAATTTTGGGTACATTAAATTGAAAAGATTAGATGTAGAGGATGATTTACATTCGAAATTGTAATAAAAATACTAAAACATTTCATTTTTATTTGAAATAATAATAAGAATTACACAGCCACACAAAAAAAAAATTGTGTTCTGATCTGGGGGCCTGACCATATTTTCTATATATTTTTGGGGTCGCTGAATCCGAATCCGAGGTCTATTTAACCCCATCACATCAGGATTTTGCCATAACCTTAAAAAACCCATCATATAAGCTATTACTATATATAACCCTGAGAATGTGGTTTTAATATAAAAATCCAAGCTCTTAAATATCACAACTTTATAACTCACATAACTCCATAACCCTATAACCCATTTAACCTCATAACTCAATGTATATCAACCACGTTTGTCAGATATTTAACTTAATATGTACGTTATTTTAATAACCGCATAACTTTAGTCTCTTCAAAGCTAAATGTCTGACATACGTAACTGTTGGAATTGATGTTGATGGGGTTAAATGGGTTACAAGGTTATGGGATTAAGTGGTTTATGGGATGGGGTTAAAATGGTTATTGGGTTTAATAGCTTGGGTTTTCAGATCACCATTTCATCCTAAGGATTTTATGTTTAAATAGATGATGGGGTTAAGTGGGTCATGGGGTTATGGGGTTAAGTGAGTTTTAGGCTTATAGTGTTTAGGAGCTTGGGTTTTTAGACAACAACTTAATATTTAGGGTTATATGCGTTTAATAGCTTAAATTATAGATTTTTTGAGGTTATGTCAAAATCCTGATGTGATGGGATTAAATAGACCTTGGATTCGGATTCAGCGACCCCAAAAACATAAAAGAAATATGGCAGACCCCCAGATCAAAACACAAAAAAAATTTTGTGTTTTGATCTGGGGGCCTGAGCATATTTTCTATATATTTTTGGGGTCGCTGAATCCGAATCCGAGGTCTATTTAACCCCATCACATCAGGATTTTGCCATAATCTTAAGAAACCGATTATATAAGCTATTACTATAACCCTGAGAATGTGGTTTTCATATAAAAATCCAAGCTGTTAAATATCACAACTTCATAACTCACATAACTCCATAACCCATTTAACCTCATAACTCAATGTACATCAACCACTTTTGTCAGATATTTAACTTAATATGTACGTTATTTTAATAACCGCTTAACTTTAGTCTCTTCAAAGCTAAATGTCTGAGATACGGAACTGTTGGAATTGATGTTGATGGGGTTAAATGGGTTACAAGGTTATGGGTTTAAGTGGTTTATGGGATGGGGTTAAAATGGTTATTGGGTTTAATAGCTTGGGTTTTCAGATCACAATTTCATCCTAAGGATTATATGTTTAAATAGATGATGGGGTTAAGTGGGTCATGGGGTTATGGAGTTAAGTGAGTTTTAGGCTTATAGGGTTTAGGAGCTTGGGTTTTTAGACAACAACTTAATTTTTAGGGTTATATGCGTTTAATAGCTTAAATTATAGATTTTTTGAGGTTATGTCAAAATCCTGATGTGATGGGGTTAAATAGACCTTGAATTCGGATTCAGCGACCCCAAAAACATAAAATAAATATGGTCAGACCCCCAGATCAAAACAAAAAAAAAAAATTGTGTGGCTGTGTTATTTTTATGACAAATAGTAATTTTAATGCAAATTTCGTTAAGGAAAGTAGTTTTTATTATAATTAAGAATTTAAATGCATTTCCGTTAATGGAAATGCAATTTCCCTTAAGGGAAATATCATTTCTGTTAAGAGAAATTGTATTTCCCTTAAGGGAAATAGCATTTCCGTTAAGGGAAATTGGCGCCATCTATGAGAGGACGGCTGAAGTTCAAATAATTAATTTTATCAAAATTCTATAAAATGAAATTATTGCACTGTGATTTTACAAAAGATTTATTAGTAAAAAGAATTTTTTTGATTGTTACCTTTTTAATTTAAAAACCAACCATTACACCTGTTCACATCCACCCACAAAATATCACCCACCAGTGTTGCCAGATGTAAAAAGTGAAATTATCGACAAATCATCGACAAATTATTGACAAAATTATCGAATTTTCAGAAAATTGTCACAAAATTTGTATTGATAATGCTATAATAATAGTAATATTAATAATTATGGGTACTACTCGAGAAAACCAAACTCTCCGAACCGAATCGCGATGACACCGATCGACTTTGGAATCGCATCATTCGAATCGAATGTTGTGTGGCAACGCCGCATGTGTAAGGTGTGTTTTAACGTTTCTAATAAAGGTTATTAAAACGAAAAGAAGTAGTAAATAGCAAACTGTAGTAGTAATATTATCCATTATTGTTAATTGTGTCATATTTGTTGCATTCAAACAAAATGAAAGATTCTGGCATCCCAACCAAAGGCAGAACTCTGTAAGCGGTGGAACCTTCGGCATCTTCACCACAGATAGCGCCACTAATTTCTCTTAAGGGAAATGTAATTTCTGTTAAGGGAAATAGAATTTCCGTTAAGGGAAATAACATTTTCGTTAAGGGAATTGTAATTTCCCTTAACGGAAATAGAAGTTTATTTTTGTTTAGTTAAAAATAAAAGTAATTCGAG
This sequence comes from Brassicogethes aeneus, assembly GCA_921294245.1. Taxonomy (NCBI): domain Eukaryota; kingdom Metazoa; phylum Arthropoda; class Insecta; order Coleoptera; family Nitidulidae; genus Brassicogethes; species Brassicogethes aeneus. The sequence continues at coordinate 1,487,782 of OV121136.1, forward strand.
CTATTTTTTGTACACATGATCATTAAGTCTCATTTTAATTCGATGTTATTTTCTGATTCTTTAAATATTGTTAGACTCTATGTATTGCGGTTCTAAATTTTATTCGGGAACAACATTTCAATGAGTATTTTAAATTAAAATGTTTTTAATTTTTATGTCATTTAGGAAAGTATAAAACTATATCCTTAAGGAAAAATGCATTTATATTCGTAATAGTAATTTTAATTCGTTTTATTTTAATACTTAGCCTAGTCTAACATAAATAAAATGTAACATTGTATCCAAGTCAGAAGCTACTTTAATAAAATTGAATTAAAATAAAATCCTTTTAATGTGTCATAAAATTGCTCCAAAAAACTAAAACAGTACAAATAATTTGCATTAAAATTATAATTAGTAAATTTAATACAATTTCTGTTAACGAAAATTGCTTTCACGTTAAGGACAATATTTAAAAAAACAATGGAAATAAATACAACAAATGCATTATTTTTACTATTTGTAAAGAAAATATGCATTCAATTTTGAAATTATAATAAAAATGTAATTTCCCTTAAGGAAAATACATATAATTTCAATTATCTAATGTCTCATAGAAATCAAGTCGAATTAAAATGAGACTTGATAGCCATGTGTAATAAAAACTAAAACGGCTTGCCATATATGGCTAAGTCAGTACAGACACAGCTGTCAAATATTTTGAAGTTTTGTTGGCATATTATGACATTTGATAATGGAGCGTTACACGGTTGCTCAACACATTCAAATTATGCAAATTTACCAACAAAATCAATGTTTAATTCGCCAAACGTTTTAACGGCGTCATTTTACGCGGCGGCGATATCCAGTGGCCAACGAGATCATGCGATCTAACGCCGTTGGACTTTTTTTGTGGGGCTACGTAAAGTCCCTTGTGTACGTGAATAAGCCACGAACAATTGAAGCACTGAAGGCCAACATAACTCGTATAATAAATGAAATCGAACCCGAAATGTGCGAAAAAGTGATAGAAAATTTGACCTGCAGAATGCGCGCTGTGAAGCGCAGCCGCGGGGGCATTTGAAAGATGTTATTTTTCATAATTAATGCCATAGGATGTTCTTTTAAATAAATATATTTTTTTCCTAATATCTTAAGTGTAGTTTGTTTTATTTCATTTTAAAGTTAGAGCGCTCTTAAGTGGACACCCTTTACAATCCATTTCTTTCCAATCCATATTCTTGGATAATTTAGCCCTTAAAATGTAATTTCAAATATGTAAGCTTGTTTTGGTTAACTAGATAGGTAAGCAATTCCAAACTAGTTTTGAATTTACTTTTATGACATTCTTTAGTACTGCTTGACTGTCAGAGTAGATGAATAAAAGTTAAAGTTTATTCAATCAAATATGTTTGGAGCAATTGAGGGCAAGGGATTGATGGTATTACAAATATTATATTCAGCCCATAACAAAATATTATCAAGTTAAAATTACTTGTTATAGAGTGAATGGCTCTTTAGATTTAAAAGTAATGGAAATGTGTAGTTCCTTGAAAATTTAGAAATGATTAAATTCAAAGTTTATCTCATCAAGGTTAAATTAACAATATTTAATTAAATATAAAATTGATTTATATTATTAGTTATAATGCTTCAACCAAAAATTAAAAACAAATGAAATAAGAATAGTCTTTGTTTCTTTTAATGTTTATGATTTTTATTTCAATGAAAACTAAGGTAAAGTAAGTTTTTACTGTCTTACAGTGAATACCAATGTTTTCACTGGCTTGAAAAATACTTGTTATTTGCCCAACTATCATTTCCATTTTTTCAATGCGGCCTATATTCAATTTAATGATTTCTAAAATTCAGACAAACGCGACAGGGCATCCCTTGCCACACCACACATCGGCGACCTGCAATCGCGTACACGAAAAAAAAATTAATAAATTAAATTTTACAACAACCATATTGTAAAAAAAATTTTTAATTATTTAATACAATTGTTTTGAAATTAACTAAAACTTAAAGCATTTATATCAACGTATAATTTATTTAAAGTACACAAGTTTGGAGCACGTATTATTTTTAATAAAGAATGGCATTAGTCAATACAATATTTTATTAAAATATATAACAATATTAATTTGAAACAGAAATTGTAGTAATTTAACTACAATATATAATTATATCTTCAATAAATTGTTGTTTATTTCTATTACAAATATGTTAAATTATTTCCAACAAATTGTTCTTGGTCGTATTTTTTAAACAATTTATACCAGAAAATTCTACAATTGTAGTACTTTCCACAACATTTTTTTTCCGTGTACGTGCGTATAGTTAAATGTGATCAAATGATTAATGTGTATTTCTTGTGACGCCGATTGATGTAAGTGTATGGTTATCTCTGGGGTAGGTAGTGTTTGGTTGTTTGTTATATTTGCTAATTTCTTGGGGGTTGTACTTCCTAATCCCACATTTTCAAGGTAAGTTGTACATGTTTTTTAATTGTATGTCCGCCATGCATTATCCAGTAATTTAAAAACTCAATTATATCTAAATGATAACAAAAAGGTAAATGTGTACTCATATAGGTATATACCATGGACACAGTTTATCTTTATATTCGGTGTCATGCCTTAAAATGCCTATTTTGGTTAAATGGACGAAGTTTTTATTTATTTATAAAAAAAACTGTTCATAGTCTTTTTGTACCATCACGATATCCTTGCAGGGCGTACTGAAAGTATATTCCTTTAGATTGCTTTAGGACTTTCAGCAATCTTTAGGATTCGCCTCTAAATACCTAAGATAAAATTCCTATTTCGTTTTAGAATAACCATGTGCCATGGCAGACAGATCCTGCACATCTAGTACAGTAACTTTTGCTAGTGATGGGTCAGCAACTTTCTTAGAGCCTAATATCACCAACACTTCTAGTGGGTTCCTAATAGTTCCTACAGAAAACAGAACAATTTCATTTTATGGATCGAAAAACCTGGGTACACAAGACTACCAGAAGCAGTTTCAAAAATTCATTTTATTTAAAGTTCATATTAATGTATTATACAACTAATATTTGCACAAGAATATACATATTTAAAGGAAATAGAGCTTTGATTGCATTTAATAGACATTCATTGGAAACCATAACTTTATTTATGCCAATGATAGTTTTTCATTAAGATTCATTGTGGCTTCAATTAAATAACAATTTGATTCAATAATTTATTATGTTTTAACCAACTAAGTTTTTATACGGATTTAATAGAATCACAATTTAATTCAATGACTTCTTATGTTTGAACTAATTTTAAGCATGTTTGCACAAATAAAAGTATGACAATCATTAATTTGATCATAGCTGTAATTCAGGTATTGCAAATACAGTACACCATTGGCTCAATGGTTAACCCTTTCACAATATAAAAGCTTTTTCTCTGTGTAGCACAATATTGTATGACTATTGATTTAGCCTGGAATACCATGGTCATCTTGCTCAGACTTACGGCTATGTTCGTCCTAGGACTAGTACTTTTATGGGTGGGACTTTGTCCCATGCCTCCCTGTCTGGTATTGAGATAAGTAAAAAAATTTACGAGGTTGCACCTGAATAACAAATAATTATGACTCATATCTGGTGCATTGTCCTGCCTTAATGATGCACCTTCCACTATTTACTCAAATCCCTTTCTAGTTTAGTAACTTATAAGTATTTATAAGAAAAACAGTTCTCATTTCTTATAATATACTGCATATTATAAAGTATTTTGTATCTTAATATAATTTAATATTCTTTCAGTCTAACTAAACCTTTGTAACTATTTTCATATAATTGCTTAGATTTTATGAAATAAATACGGATAAAGTTTATGTATACCCACGTTTACGCGAGTCGATCATGTTCCAAGTGATGTAATTATAATTTATAATTGATTTGATATTGTAAGTAAACAATCGCCGTAAATCAGTGGCAGCCTTTTATTCGTCAATAAATTGTGTGCTCGTACTTCATTAAATTTCATGGAATAATTTTATGAAATATTTTTTTTACATAATATTGAATATAAAATCTAAAACAAACAAATAAGTAGGTACCTACTTATTATGAATAAATTTAGTTAGTTCTGAATGTGATAATAATTACGTTAAAGAAAATTTACCAATTTTTTTTGTGGTACATCTTATAAGATAAGCATGTATTCTATAATTAATCACTTCCGTGTCGAGTGTTGACAAAAGTTTAATTTATAGACGGCTTGAAGATAATAGTTATTTACACAGTAAAAAAATATTTGTTAATTTTAACCAAATGTTAACTAGATTTTATGTTAATCCTGGTCCACATAACTTTTTTTAAAGTTTACAACCAATTGTAATCTGTTAACCAATTGAATAAGTAGTTTGTAATTATATAACAAACATTTTGTATATTTAATAACAAAATTCTATATCAATATTTTAACCATAATTCTTGTAATTTTGTATTTTTACAAACCTTTTTGTAGACCCAGTAACAAAAGTATTTTTTGTAACTCTCGGAAGTTAAATGAAAAGAATTTTGATAAGAAATGTTGCTTTTTTAGTCAATTTCCTAAACAAAAAAATTAACACATACCTACATAAATGAACTAAAAAAAACATACAAACAATTAAATAACATAATTCTGAAATCATCAAATTATAAAAATATTTGGTACAATATTATTTATCAGTACTACTACAACACTAACTGATGTTATTATTTCGTCACCGCTTTTCCTTAATTTCGTTCGTGTTCCTCACCAGCATCGACAAACAGCTGTTTCCCTTTATTGGAACATCAGTACCGAGTTGCTGTATGGTGCGGAACACAAACGAAATTATGATTTCTTTCCTTATAAAGGTTTTGAAATCATTCACTGCAATGAGGCGAAAGTAAGTGGTGCCATCTACTGTCTTAAACATATAACAAAGAACATGTCAAAAGACGGTAGATGGCACCTCTTACTTTCGTCTCACCGCAGTTTATGATTCCAAAACCTATATAAGAACGAAGAATCATAATTTTGTTTGTGTTCCGAACCATACAGTTAGTTAAACTTGTTAATGGGTATTCTAAATGGGAAATGTTTTGATTGACTGCCTGAAATCACGTACTTTTTTAACGAAATAACCTTTAAAATTAACAAAATGCTTATAAAATGCATATTACCTTTGCAAAACTTTCGGTAAAATACTTTCCTTTGTTAATATAATTACAAACCCTTGTGTTCTACAAAAAATTATGTTAAAATTTTACAAAATTAAATTAACAAACTACAAACTCATGTTAACAAATCTTATTTTTATAACAGTGTATGTAATTAGGATGAAAAGGAAATAAATTTATACTGAGCTTAAAGTTTAAATTCTAGAAGCACACTTCTTCGATACATAAAACCGATACAAAGTCCGATAGTGAGACATAGATCTAACACTAGTTGGATCTTTATTGGTACAAACGTTTTTTAAGACTAGGATGAAAAAAACTTTACCCGATTTATCTAAAAATAATAATTTTGTTCGTCATTTCCAAAAAACAAATTCTTAAACAAAAACACCCTATAAACACCTTATAAGGAATATTTAGATTTTAACTATGGTTTTGCGTAAAAATCGAACAAATTTTGGACATTTGTTTGCAATTGCTAAGTGATGCCAGAATTTAATATGTTTTTTTAACCTTGTTTCTACATCTAAATGGTAAATTTTAAAAAAATCATCCATTGACCGCTGTGGTTTTCAGGCCTTAAGTCACTCTACTGTGTTAAAAATAGGATAAATTTCGATATTTTGTAATAACATTTTTATTTAAAAACGTATCGATTTGAAATTAAGATAAAATGTAGATCATATTAATGGCAATAAATCCACGTATTATTTTTTTTTAGATTTTAACATACGCTGGGAATAATTTGATTTAAATATTTACCATTTTTTAAGTGTTCAAAAGTCTAAGAAGCAACGTTGTTTTATAATTTTATGTATATCACGTTAAAGTACTGAAAATTAACTATTATTTGATATAGGTATAAACTTCTACATTTCAGTTTATAAGTTGCAAATGACTGATTGCGTTTCAATTTTATTTTTTGCTCCACAACCAAGCTTCAATTTATTTTTCACTCGATAAGCAAGCTTCAATTTTAATTCCAAACTGAGGAAAATAATATTTACCCAATAAATAAATTAGAATAAAGACTTTATTTTTTATGTTGCGATCAGCTATTTAGATATATGTATATTTTTATTCAGTTGTTTTGCGCTTTTTTGTAATTACTTATTTGCATTTTTTTATATTTAATATAATGCTATAAGTACAGGGTGTTTCTGGAGAAACGCGAACGATATGGATTAGAAATTTTAATAGCATATACAATTTGATTTAGAATATACCTAAAGTAAATGGTTTTCAAGATATTAATTTTTTTCGTTAAAATTTTGGAAATGCACGTTAATCAAAAATAGCCCCTAATGTGTTTGTTATTATGTTTGCTGACATGGGGTTGGAATTTTTGGAATATTAAAATATTGTTTAAATAATTTAATTAAGGTTTTTTAACAAATAGTTTTATAAAAACCACTTGAAATTATGCAAACTTTCGATTGGTATTATAATAACTGATCCTAAAGTTAAAATTTCATAGACATTTAACAATTTCTAATATTTTCAATACTATACCTATACCCAATACCTATTTTATATCAACAAACCTGTGAAATTTTACACGTGGGTTAATGTTAGAGTATCCATACCACTTAATCTGTCATGGTTTAAAATTAATTAAAATATTTAATTGAAAAATTAATAACTCAACAAATATTGACTCCAGGTATAGGATATGGTATACCTAGTAGGGTGTGCCAAAAAAACTTAATATTTTTTTTCTTGCTCTCCACCAAAAATATCGTAGAATATGTCCGAACCACAGACCACCTGTGTTCCGAACAAATATCCTGTTAAAAGCGGAGCTCATAATTTCAATTTTAAGAGGTTCTTCATCGAATCTGAATTTACTCCACACTTTTATAACCTTACTCAAAACAATTTTCGCACTATTACGGATAATAAAGTTTTCGGTGCGATGTTTATAATAAAACAAACAAAACATCACGATTTGGAGGTAACTTCAAATTGCTTAAGGTTTTTATTTAAAAATCTACCAAGTTCATAAACTTTCGTTGACTTGTTTTATTCGACATTGTTTAACAGTGAACAACTTTTATGATAGTTTTATTAATTACGTATAAAAAACTAACCTCAATTAAGTACTAATTACAGCATAAGACAATAGAGCTCACTAATTGATTTTATCGAGCGGAAATTTACCGATATCAAAAGAAAACAATAATACTGCAAGGGCGCTGTTAGTAAATTCTTTGGGAAATTTAAATTTGAATTTAAATATCAACAAAGTTATTATAAGTAAACCGTGTTTTACAATATGTATACCTATCAAGTTCGAAATAAATGAAATAATGTACTGAATATAAATAATATAATGAATATTAATGTAATAATTACAGATTCAGAATTTTTTGTACGATAATAGTTAGTAAGATATTAATATTAGTATTTTAATCAATAATTCACTGTAAACAATGGAATAGGACATGAAATTCTTATAAAATTTTGTATCTATTGTCAATTGTTTATCTGATTTACACAAAAAATATCGAAATAAGCTTAAATAAGTCTTTAAATTTTAATGGTTGACAGTACATCAAATTTTACTAGGATAATTTTTCCGAAAATTCAATTTTTTTTATAATTCACTTTTTGTGCTAACATTAATATTTCACTAACAAAAAGTTAATAATACAAAAATGGTGACTTTATACGCCTGTAACTTTTAGAATATTGACGATACAAAAAATTCGCCTAAAACTTTGTGGTCCATCAGACGAGCTAAAAAATTGCCATTTGACTTTTTCGTCTAACTTCAATATATTATAATATAATATATTATAATATTATAATATAATATATATATATATATAACTATAGTTTAGCTGAAAAAGGGAAAAACGTAAAATTTTAAATATAAAGCTCTGTAAAAAATCAAATAATGAAAATAGAAATTCGGCTTAATAAGATTTTTTTGTCCAAATTTAATGCTTTATAAGAATTAGTCATGGATTTTATGAAAAAAAATTCTTCCTAGGTTGCAAGAATAAATAAGGTAAAAAAGTTAGTTTTCTGTGTTATTTAAGCGGCAAAACTTCAGATTCGATGAAGGACCTCTTAAAATTGAAAGTATGAGCTCCGCTTTTAACAGAATATTTGTTTGGACATATTCTACGATATTATGGGTGGAGAGCAAGAAAAAAAAATATCACACACCCTAATGGTATAGCCATTTTACTCAGAATTTTATGTATTTTATGTCTAAAATAACAAAGTTAAAGACATTTTCGGTAAAACAGGAAGTATTATTATTTTAAAATTTTAAATCGATTTCGCGATTACCTAGAAATTTCTAACGGACTACGTTCGTGAAACACCCTGTATATTAAACTTCATGTATGTGTTATGCTATAGTTAATTATTAATAAAAGATACAAAAATATTTGTATAAAAATGACAAAATGTACTAAACTAAATATTTATGAATGCTATTCAAAACTGATCCTGGCCACAGAAACATCATTTGCATATAAGTTAATATATCAAATAATAGTCAAATATCAATACTTTAACGTGTTATACTCAAATTTATAAAAGAAAGTTGCTTCTTGGATTATTTAGCCTTTAAAAATTGTTAAATTTTAAATTAAATTATCATCAGCGCCCCCTGTACGTTAAAATCTAAACAAAATTAAATTTCTTAATTTTTAACACAGTGAAGAAAAAAAAAGTTGTCAATGAACAATATTTTTTTTTTTAAAGTACTGCATTTAGATCTAGAAAAAGGTAAAAAAGTTTCAATCGATTTCTTGAACCCTTGCAAATCGACCGTTCGATCCTTTCGCGAAACCGTAGTTAAGGTACCAAATTAGGCTAAAATGCGGAACCACTGGAGGGTTTAATTAAATTTACCTTCACTAAAAAATGCATTGTACATAATTCAAATAAATAAATCAACTTACCCTTCTGCTATCGGCAATCTGAGGAAACACAAAATCAGTGGCAGTCAAAAGTACTTTATAAGGTCCTTTCGAAACACGTTTTTTTAATAACTGATTTCTTGCAATGACTGCAGCACCCAAAATAACCGACACAAAAACACACGAACACCCCAAAATAATTAAAACGTTAACAGCCTTCTCCATTTGACTTGCACAGTTATCACACTCTTCCAATTGTATGTGCTTTGAAAACCAATCGTCAAAATAAATCGTATTTTTGTCGACAACAAACGCATTACTGAAATTTTGATACACGTGCATTAATGGCCTGAAAAAAGTGTCGTACAAACAAAACCGATCGCCACTTACTCCGTACAATCTCAAGTATGTCCTTTTTATGTTGTGCACCACTTCAACCTCCAAGGACGAGTTTAACGCCACTTCGTCAACGTACACGAGGATGTGTTTCTGGGTCGAGTAACTAATGTTGTCTAGGAAGTTTGTGATATTATGTTCCGGCGTCGTATTCAACAACTTGTTTCGCCACGATGGTAGAGTTGAAATGTCCAGAATCACCGCTAGCGCGTTGTGATCGTGGGGTAAACGCAACGAGTCGATGGCCCGCATCACTTTTTGTCCTGATTCGTCGGCAGGAAGGCAAAGTATAATGGCTAAAACAAATTAAATGGAAAAATTAGATACTATTTTTGAATAAGTTTGTAATTTATAAATTGTGTTGTAAAATGTAAAAATCTTTGCAAAAGGGGTAAAAACGAACAGTTAGGTAAAGAAATTACAAAGTTTCGTGAAATACCGAAATTTTGCCTGAAATGGGAAAAGATGAAAACAACATCAAAACTTGGGAAAGGAAGAACAGAAAGGGACAGAAAGCGTTTGAAAATTGTATCGAACACATCGGCTCTTATACATTTTTACTAAAACTAAATTTATTATAAAGTTCTGTTTAATAATAATAATAATAATAATAATAATAATAATAATAATAATAATAATAATAATAATAATAATAATAATAATAATAATAATAATAATAATAATAATAATAATAATAATAATAATAATAATAATTTATTTATTGCCCAACAGTTTAAACCATTACAGGACATTTAAATAGGATACATGCGTACTATATAGTATTCAAATTATAAAAAAATATATAGATAAACCTAAACAACAGATTATGTGTGCAACATTTAAAGATGCTAATTAACATATTTAATTATATGGCTAAGCGTATTAAAGTTTATATCACAAGATTCACAGAATTTATTAAAGTTACTGCACATCACAAATAAGGGCGACTTAAGTCCCAATTAGTTTTATTAAAGCTTAGAAGAAAAGTAATTTTATTTTATGCTAGTCAATCTTGGCACCGAAAAGTTAATCTGAGAAAATCACTACAACTAATTTGAGAATTAAGCAACCTAAACAAAAATGAAATTGATGCAATAACCCTTCTCTTTTCTAGAGATTTAAATTCAAATGTCGATAGTAGCAAATCATGGTCAAATCCCTGAGTTGGATATTCATTATATATTCTAAGATGTAAGAGCTTTAAAAATTTGTGTTGTACAGTTTCAATGCTTGTTATATGGACTAGATAGATTGGATACCAGATTATGGAAGCATATTTCATCTTTGACCTTATTAATGCAAAATACAGCATTTTTAATGAGCTTTCATTTATAAATTGCTTGGTATTTCTAATGAGAAAACCCAACATTCTAAAAGATGAGTTTACTACCGCGTTGATATGATTAATAAAATTCAGCTTCGTATCAAACCTAACTCCCAGATCTTTAAATTCTGTAACTTGTTCTAAACGCCTATTGTTGATTTCATAATTATACAATATACTATGCTTTTTCTTTGTATATATCATACTCTTGCATTTATTGATATTTAAATGAAGGTTATTTATGATACACCAATTATATAGATTATTCAAATTATTTTGCAGTTTAATGCAATCATCAACAGTTTTGATTTCTAAGTAGAGTTTCAGATCATCAGCAAATAGTAAATTGTAAGCTGTTAAAATGTCTGGTAGGTCGTTGATGAAGATAAGAAAAAGTAGTGGTCCTAGATTGGATCCTTGTGGAACACCTGATGTTGGAGTAAACGGTTTAGAACAAAACTCATTGTAAGAAACATATAGCTTTCTATCTGTTAAATAGGAAATGAAGAAAAATATTAAATGGTCAGAAAATCCGATTTTTTTTAATTTAATCTGAAGTCTATTATGATCTATTTGGTCAAAGGCTTTCTGGAAATCTGTATAGATTACATCCACTTGTCCATGATTATCAAGCACATTACTGGCAAACTGTGTAAACAATGTTAAATTGGTGACCGTTGACCGTTTTTCAATAAAACCATGTTGTTGATTTGATATTATATGACTTAACTGGAAGTATATTTTTCTATAAATAATACTCTCGAACAATTTTGCAAAATTACAAAGTATAGCAATTGGCCTATAGTTTTCAACGTTAGAAGAATCACCGGATTTCAAGACCAGAACAATTTTTGAAGTTTTCCAAATTTTGGGAAATTTACCGGTACGTAAAATTAGGTTAAATAGATACAGTAACGGTTTCAATAGTCCAACACTGCAATCCTTAGCAATGAAGCTTGGAATATAATCAACTCCGCAAGTAAACTTGTTGCTTAGCTTTTTTACTGCATTTAAAATTTCAGTTTCATTTATTGGATCCACTATAATATTATTTATTAAATAATTGTTACAAGTGTTTGTGTATTCTCCCAGGTTAGTTCTTAATTTTAGTAGCCCAATTATATAGTAAAGTCCACTAAACGTAGAACGATTTAGATTTAAATAAACTGAGCATTAGTTATTTTGCACTACTGCGTTTAGTGAATTTTACTCGATATTAATTTTAGCTATTTTTATAAAATGTTTTTGCCTTTTAGGTTTACTGCTAAATGTAAAAATGTATGTTCCTTTCTTTAATTGTCTTAGGCTTAATTTAGTTGTATACTGTCCCGGTAACTCAAATGTTTAGACCTTCCCCAACACGATTATGCATTTTTTTTGCGGTATATTTACAACAAATATCAGTGTAATACAGGACGTTTCGTTGCTTAAAAGGGAGTATTGACAGTTAATTTTAAACTTTGAATGCTCCTTTTTCTTTAGTACGTAGTTTGCAGTAGATACTAAAATGCTCCCCTCAGTGAGGGATAACTGGTCACCTAGGTTCTCTAGGTGGCATCGCAACTTTTATCCCGAAACTGCATCTTTACGCGAAATGCTTCCAGTGTGGACCTCGTTCTCCACAGGGCAACGTTAACGTTGACAGACTAACAGTTAACTGCCCTGTTAAACTAACAACGTTTATCCTATTTTTGAACCTGTAAGGGTTAGATAGCGTAACGAGCCTCGTGTCATTCCATTGATTTGCATAAACTTTTAAAAGAAACAATGCCTAATCGTGTAATCCTTTGCTACTTTATAGCCGAACAGGGTTTTTTCTCAAGCTCTTTTTCCCTGGTCGTATCTCCCTAAGAGCCACCTAATTCTTCCAAGTATGATTCTTAAAGCAATGTATTTAATAAAACAAGTAACAGCTAACCACAACGTAGAGGTCCAAATTTTGGTAAGAGGATCACGAGCCATAGTCACAAAATAGTTCATTTATTAATTTTTCATAAAACTTGGTTTAACGAACCTGGTGTAAGGAGAAATCTTTACAGTACAAAAATAGAAAAGTTATGGTGTTAAAATACTTGCAGCATAATACTGCTTAACTGGGTTTGAAATAACAAGCCGAAGTAAAAAAAAATAAGTTTGCAAAATTCGACCATATTTTATTTTAAATACTACATAGGTATTTTGTGGTGCCAGTCTAGTTCGTTTTTTTTTTTTGTTAAACTTCTTTCAACATATGGGTGATTCTACAAAAGTTGGACAACTTGATGTCATCAGTCAATAGAGTAGGTATTTTAATATTTTTTGTAAATATTTTAGTATATTACAAAAGATCCAGTTTTTTTAACTTGCCCACCCAATATTAATGTATTTTTTCAAAAGCACGTTTGAAGAAAAACATAATAAATATTCAAAACATCAGTACCTTGGCGTGTCAAAACTCCTGAATCAAATATTTGAGTGATTTTATTTTAAAATATATTCAAATTAGGTATCTTAAATTTTTCAATTTCACTACAAACTATAAAACATTAAAAAATGTATTCTTCATATTTTATCATAGATTCGAATAATAGCAATATTTAAAAAACTAATAATCTTTGTACTCACTTTTACCCGTCAGTTCTGTGTCCAATGTTAAACTTCAAAATTACTGCAAAATATTTAAGTTTAAACGTCAAGTCCTCGTTTTAACTCAAGTGTTGGTAAAAAATTACCTACAGAGCCCGCCCTTTGCACGACAGTCATCTTGAAAACAATGCAAGCGGCGAAGTTGTGGTGAATTCACGTATAGTTCCAGTCAAAATTTCAGTACTGTGGTGAGTAGTTATTTTCTTACGTATATATATTTCATTGAAATTTATATAATATGTGATTTGTTGATAAGTAGCATCCACTAATAAAAAATATCAGTAAAATACTTAATTCCGAATTATAATCTCAAATTTGTATCCCGTGTCGTCAGTTCCATGTTCGATGTTTCGGTTATCTTTTTTTCGCAAACTTCAATTTAAATTCTGCTTGCGCAGAACTTGTTTTTTAATAATTAATGACAATTATTGTCATTATAAACTCATATAAATTTGGTGTGGGTCCCATATCTAATAATTGAGATATCGGTATACCCAAAATCCACCAGCCGCCACTGATGTGTGGTATTATTTGATTTTAAGATATTTAATGTATAATATGCTCAAAGTTGCAATAAATCTTATATTTTCCAATAAATTATGTATTTAATTAGTACCCTGGTATAATCGTCACTTCCCTTGCATTCAAATTTAGAAAATACAGATATTTCAGAAACTGTTTAAAAAAGTGACTGGCCCGGTAGAGAACAGTATATTTATTATATTATCTATGGTTTCATAACAAAATACTGTTTAATTTTCTCCGAAAACTCTATAAACAAAATAAGGTCAAAAGTTGCCCAACTTTTGTAGAATCACCCATATGTAACTTCCAAGTTGTTTATAAAAGGATTTTTGATATTTTGCAGTCGCTTTTTTTTTACACTTGCACCAAACTGTCACTCTAAAAATTATTTTGTAATCACTAAAAATTAAAATGTAATTTGGAATTTTTGTTGTATATCTCAAACATATTTATATACATATATATACAGGGTGAGTCATTTGACTTGAAACATTAAAATATCTCAGTTAGTATGCATTTTACGAAAAAATGTTTAAAATAAAAATTAAATGATTTGATGGGGGAAATCAATCAGTACTAAAATTGGTCCTCTCCTCCTTAAAGGGGGAACAGGGGGTAACTTTAAATTAAAATTTCCAATGGAACACCCTATTTTTTATTGAAGATTAGGATCATTCGACTAAAAATAGGTAGATTTTGTCTAAAACATTTTTTTATATTTGATGGCGCTCAATTTTGTTCGATTTTTCTTCTGTATACGATTCTGCAATAATTTTTCTATAAAAATATCACTTTCTGGTAATAATTATCTTATTAAATTAAATCTTATTTTTTTTAATACCTACGATTTTTTAACTAATATTTAAGTTTCCTTTGGTTTAAGTTTTATACATTATTTCATTCGGTGATAATTATCAATTGCGCACCATGATCAATTTTTACCTGCCAGCCTTAAATCCTTTAATTTAAAGGATTATTGTGCTATTTTTAATAAAAATACCGCATTTAAGGTAAAAAAAAACATTATTTTGTCAATTGTCATTTTAGTTACGGGCTGTTTAGTTTATTATAAATTGGGGCAAAGTGAATGTTTAACAAATAAGATTGGCTTTAAATTCTTCTTTGTGTTCCTTGTAACTTGTAACTACAGTTATATAGCCTGATTTATAGATTCCTCCCTTTCTCCCGTAAAAGATAATCAATACAAAAACCGTTGTGCTGTTTATAGATTCCCGTACGCAAAGAACGCCATTTTTTCGTCCCGTTACGGTAGAAGTTTTCAAGTTTTATAATTTACCGTAAAGATCTCGTGTGGGGTTTTACAGTATCGAAAAAAAAAACGGAAAAATTGGGGAAAAAAGTTTTTACCGTTTTTTTCCAGGCCTTGGAAAAATTGTCTTCTTTGGGAAAAATTGATTTTTTTTTAAATATTCACATCTGAAAAAAAGTTGCAAACAACAACTTAGCATTATTTTAATTTAAAAAAATATCCTTTATTGCAAGAATAAAACTAAATATTGAATTAAATTAGGTTAATTTAAGAAAATAAACGTAAACGTGAAATATACTGTTGGTTGGGTTTTTTTGCAAAAAGGATTCCATTAAATATATCCCTCTACAAAATAATGAATGATTTATAAAGTTAAATTACAAAGTTATAATTTTATAAATCGAAGTGTTAAATAAAATTTATGTTAATACAGTACCAAATATGTTTTTTTGTGGCCCGGTAGAATATTTTTACCAAATTAAAATACAAGGAATAATTATTATAATCATAATATTATGATTATAATCACTATAATCAGAAAAATTGACATGCATTTTTTCGTATTAGGTACCCTTTGAATAAAATTTAAAAAATTAAAAAGTCAATTTTTCTGAAAAATTTCCCAATTTTTCCGTTTTTCTGAAAAAAAACAGATTCATTCCGCTGTCTCAATTTTTCCGGAAATTTTAAAACCCTAGGTAATTTTAAAAACCAATCACAGTATTTGATATAGACATGCGCTATGGGGCAATGGCGTGCAGATATAAAATATTTAATAAAATACGTATTATTATTGAGAAAAGGTCCTTTTTATCCAGGTATAGGCACTTGTTTAGTTTAAATAAAGTTGTTAAGCTGTATTAATTGTGTTTCTTCAGAAATATATCTATATATTAAAAATGGCAGGTAAATATACTTCAAGTTTGGTCGTTAATTATAACAGCTGCAGTGTCTATTATATTATATTAAATATATTTTATGGTTTGTTGTTGGTTATCTTACCCAGACTATTAACAATGTGAACAAAAGATGGTAAATATGTTCCGCAAGAATTTGCATGCTTTTTATTTAAGTAATTTACCTCCACTTATTTAATAAAAAACAACAAACTAAATTTTGTTACCTTTTGTCTATTTTCTTTTTATCTGTTATTCTACTATCAGAATCTGATAAAAAGAGAAAAGTTTAAATTGCAGAAACCTATCAAAATGAAATTTTAATTGACGCTTATTTTGAATAAAGTGGCTACTTATTTTGTTTTTTTGTGTAATTAAAATTAATTATCTGTAATAATAAAAGGTGGCATATGACTAATTTTCATAGCGAAAAAGCAGCCACTAATAATTTTCGTCAACAGAAATTTGTATCACGGACATTTAGCAGTCAATGTATAGGTAAAATTTTCTGATGAATCCGAAAATGTCGTCAAAAGTTATAAAAGTAGAACAGTTTTAAGATTTTTAGTTAATTTTTCATATAATATGGAATTGACAATATCTCAAAAACTGCTCTACTTCCATAATTTTTGACGGTATTTTCAGATTTAAGGGACAATTTTAGACAATAATTGACTGTTAAATATTCGGGATTCAAATTGCTGCGGACTACACTGTTCAAAATTTCATGACCATTTTAACAACAAATTAACACCATACATGGTCTATATCGATACAAACCAAAATGGTGTTAAATATGGTTCGTTGGTCCGGTGTAAATTTAAATACTAAAATAGTGTAAATTTAACTTTCACACAGTATTAAAATAAATTTTACCTGGTGTAAATTGAACTCCTTTTCAGTGTTAAATATTATGTGTTTTTGGTCAAATTAAATCATACTACACAGAAAAAAAGGAAAAAAAAGGAAACAAGAAGTTCCTGGACGCATTATTACCATTTTCCAGAAAATTGAACCTTCAACTCGCTAGAGATAATGTTTTTAGTGCGTTCCACCAACTTCAAATACTTTAAGTATTGACAGCTGTTTCCACCTATTTAAGGCCTCTTTAGTATCAAACAACTTGTAGTGTCACACCAAAGCAAAGCACTACCTGAGCTTATATACTCTTTATGTACGTCAACAGAGGCGAGATTTAAGAACATCACGTGATCCACACCGCCTTTGCCGCGATCGGTACACACTATGCAACTAGGAATGCACAGCAAATTGTTTTAATCGTTTTAACAGAGTGCTTTAGGTTGAAGTAACTCTTATTTTACAAACAACATATTTAGTAAACTGAACCATACAGCGGGTTGGTTTCACTAAAGTTTTCTGGGTTAATTTAACCAATTTAAAAAAAATAAAATAACTATCTGGTATAGTACCGTCAAACTAATCTTTGTTTATATTAACCTTCCCACATTTGGTTTAAATAAATACTTATGAGTCAACTAAATTAATATAGTTAAATGAACTATTTCATTTTTTCTGTGTAGATGTATTTCTCAAATATTTTTAGATTAACACCGTTTTGGTGTTTGCTGTATATAACATTTTCAACCATAAGTCATGGTGTATATTAACACCACTTGGTGTTGGATTTTGACACCATTTTAGGATTACTCTTTACACCACAGATATTTTAAACAGTGTACAGTTATTAGTGGTTGTTTTTTCATTATTTGGTTTTAATAAATATTTTATAAGGTAAAATTACGGTGAAAACAAACCTCTACAGGGAATCTTCTTTAGTAGCCCTAATTTATTTTCAATGTTCTCCTGGGAAGTATTTTGTCCTATCATAAGGAAGTGCCTAGGGACCACGCCGACTTCACGTAGGCGAACATCAATTGACTGCGACAGTAAAGGCCACCAGCCCATTTCTGTAATGCAAAGAAAATTATGATTATATGTTGCCACTCCAAAAATTACATTGGTTTACAGGGTTTACTCTAAAAATGAATTAGTCAAGAATGATTAGTTTTCAAAGTGAAAAAGCAGCCACTAATAACTGTAGTCCATAGCAATTTCAATCCAGGACATTTAACAGTCAATTTTTGTGTAAAATTGTCCACTGAATCCGAAAACGCCGTTAAAAATTATAAAAATAAAGCGATTTTTGAGATATAGTCAATTCCATATAATATGAAAAATTGACTTCATCTAAAAAACTGTTCCAACAATTTTACATAGGAATTTACTAAATGTCCGGGATACAAATTGCTGTTGACGAGAATTATTAGTGGCTGCTTTTTCGCTATGACAATTAGTCATTTTTGACTAATTCATTTTGAGAAAGTAGACCTGTACAAAACGTGCCGTATATCCTTGATGGCATGCAGTATACAAATTGTTTTTGTTGTATACATTTTCATTAAGTAAGTAAGTAGTAAAATATTCTACCCAAGAAGCCTTTCCATAGACTCCAAAAGTCTCAAAAACGTTCTAAAGAAAGTGAATATCAAAATTTAAATGGTAAAATTAAATGAAATAAGTTTAATATTGTGCTGGAATAAGTTTTTTTTTCGTTTACAAACAAAAAAAAATGACACGTATTTTTTTATTTTGAAATTATATGGAAAATTTTAAGATTTTTTTTAAATCTTTAGTTGAATTAAAAAAAAATAATGCATTGTAGGATAAGAAATTATATTTGATACATTTGTATAATCTAAACAAACATAATTTTTTGCATACCTAGGTACATACATTCAAAACATTATCTTCATACATTTTTCAAAGCTTATTTCGATTTCGATTTTGTGAAACTAACTTTGGAATGGGCTTTAAGTGATTCTCTTTTATCTATTTTATCTAATATTTTTATAATTTATAAAAGCGATAACGATTATGAAGCAGCGGCAAAATTTTTGGAGAAGAGTTTTGAGATGGGTAATACGATGTCAGGTACACAACAATTCCATTGTGTTTATCCGGATAACGATAATACTTTTAAAGTTAGAATTTATTCTTCTCCTCCATTATTTTTTCAAAGTTGGTTTCACAAAATCAAAATTGAAATAAGCTTTATATAGTGTATAAAGATAATGTTTTTAATGTACCTATGCACTCTCTTAAAATGAAATAGTTTTGACTATTAGTACCAGCATTTTTTACTAATAAAATAGTCGTTTTCACTTTTAAATAGTAATTTTTTACTACGTAAATAGTTAAAGTTTGACTAATTTAAGATTAGTTACCATCTTTGACTATTTCTGAGAGTTAAAAGTAACTAATTTCTTTAGTCGTTTACGGCCAACAACAAAGTATTATTTGAATTAAATGTATATAGGCTCCATGGTTAAATTGTCTATAAAAACAAACAAAGATGCAAATTAAAAAATAATATCAAATTATAATTTCTTGAGGTGGCCACCAAGGTCCTGCAATTCAACTATCCCAAACTTGTTTATGGGATTATACAAAAGCCAGGATCTATAGACCAGTAAGCGGATAAAAATCACCCCCACTACTAACTTTTAAACAAAAAAGTCGCACATTGGGTAGAAATACCCCTCATAACTGGCATTGAAAAAAATGAAGTTGCTAATAGTATATTCTGTAACAAGTTTGGAATACAGCATATTCCGCTCGAGTGAAGAGTTTGTCACACGAGCCGAAGGCGAGTTTGACGGTTTCACGAGAGCGGAATATGCAATTCCAAACGTGTTTCAGACTATACTTTTTCTACGTTTCCAAAGAATACCATAGGAAAATAATTTAATTGGAAGAAAGTGAGGTTGGATCAGTCTAAAATTTATTAAAATTATTAAAAACAGAGGTGTCGCCACGAGTGTTTATTCTGTCATCCGATGATAGAATATTTCATTCTGTAACACTTTACGGAATATATGTCATTCCATAGATAAAAGTTATATTAGAACGGTCAAATTCCGTAATAGGAGTAGAAAAAATAAATTATGTAGTTATCATACATATTTAAAGGACTAGGTCTTCTTAGAATTAAAATGTTTTGTTACTTTAATAGGTAATTTTAATTAGTGTTTAAGTTAACATTAAAAATCGATATTCTCAAATACACGTCAATGCGTCATTATTATTTTCATCTTCATCATCATTATTGCCTTTCTTAGCTGACTTTCAAAATGCCTTTCATCCAAAAATTCAACTTGGGAGAAAAATATGGAGAACGGTACCCTGTACATTCTAAACGCGTCTAGTTCTATGTAAATCTTCTGCGATAATTGCCCTAGATATTCATGCATTTAGTCCTATGAAAATGCATGTTGTCCTTTTCTGCGGCAGTGTTGTCAGATTACAGAATACTATAAAATTCCCACATACATAAAAATGTTCGTTTTAAGTCAAACAAATTCATATATTTAAATGCGTATACTAAATGGCAAGGTACTATACAGGGTGAATCGGAAGGATCGCACTAAACTCTAGGACTGCATTCTACACATCAAAATAATAAAAAAACCTTAACTGTTCTTCCGATTCTTATTTGTTTTCAAGTTATAGCGAAATTAAAAATAAATTAAAAATAAATTATTATCTAATGTTCTTTGAAAAACTATGGAAAAGACCTAACTGCCAGCGTCAGTGGTATTTTTTAAATGCCAAAAGTTTATTTAAATTTAGATTAAGCTAATATGGTTTTTGTTTATGGATTTTGTAATGGCAATACCACAGCTGCTGTAGAAGAATATCGGCGACTTTTTTCACGTGAAAGGGCTCCTGACAAAAACGTGTTTATTCGAATTTTTAACAAACTTTGCGAGACTGGAACTCTTTCAAGTGCTAAAATAACATCTGAAAAAGCTGATCGACAAACTTTAGAAGAAGTGGAAAATATATTGGATCTAGTGGAAGAAGATGCAACGACCAGCACCAGAAGAATCGCTACTCAATTGGACATTTCACAGAAACGGGTAATACACACACTTCACGAGCAAGGCTTATACCCATACCATTTACAAAGAGTACAGTTTCTACAACCGTAGAGTTGTATCGCGTATACTCTTTACTGATGAAGCAACATTTACCCGTGACGGCATTAATAATACCCACAACTCTCACGTATAGTCTGACGAAAATCCCCATGCTATAGTCGAAACCAATTTTCAGCACAGGTTTTCAGTAAATGTGTGGTGTGCTATGATTGCTGGGTATTTAATTGGCCCTTTTATTATGGAGAATCGCCTCACAGGGGAACACTACCTTAATTTTTTAATAAATGAGTTTCCAGGATTACTAGAGAATGTCCCTTTAAACGTAAGAAGCGTGATGGAGCCCCTGCACATATCGCTCGTGAGGTCAAGCAACACTTGGATGAAATGTTTCCATAGCGTTGGATTGGTCGCGGAGGTCCAATTAGTTGGCCTCCAAGAAGTCCAGATCTAACACCACTAGATTTTTGTTTATGGGGTTGGTTTAAAACAATTAGTTGGCCTCCAAGAAGTCCAGATCTAACACCACTAGATTTTTGTTTATGGGGTTGGTTTAAAACAGAAGTTTACAAAGTTAAAGTGAATAATCGAGAGGCACTAATTCAACGAATAATTAATACTGGCACAGTTCTTAAAGAAAAACAAGAGTTAATAGGACAAGCAACAGGCGCTGTTCGCAGACGTAGCAGAGCATGTTTAGAACTCAATGGGGGTATTTTTGAACACCTTATAAAAAGTCATAACTATTAAACAAATGTTACCGTTTCATTTTATTTATTTTTTAATTACGCTATAACTTCAAAACAAATGAGAATCGATTAAGAACATTTGAGTTTGTTTAAATTATTTTAATGTGTAGAATGCAGTCCTAGAGTTCGGTGCGATCCTTCCGATTCACCCTGTAATTAAAACTATTGATATGAATTGAATAATTTATTTTAACTGAATTTTTGATTTAAGATATTTTATATTTTACTTTACAAGTGTATCTTAAGGCTATTATAATTTTGTCATAAACCTTCTTTAAAAGCATACCTTGTAAACAGATGTGATTACTGTGTTCATGATTTTTTTCTAATTTAAGAGAATTTATTGTATTTATTTATATTTAGTTTTTTATAATATTTATATATTGTTTTTTGACGTGTTTAACATTATAAACACTGCAATATTTTGAACTAATAAAATCTATTATATTCTATAATATTCTATATACGTATAAAATATGTAATAAACATTAATTAATTAAAATGGTAAATGAAAGTATATGATATGACATCAAGATCTAAAAATATGGTGAGTATGAGTGAAAAATAATAGTTATGATTTAAGGTTTTTTGCATTTAAATTATACATTTAGTTTAAAGTATTTAAAAATAATTAGTTTAAAAATAGGCCATTTATTTTTATTTGTGTGATTTATGCATATTTTATGCAAAAACAAGTGGCGTCTAGTAGGAAAGATGGTAATATCCAACATATATGACGAACTCTGAAGAAGCATCTAAAAATCGATTTCTGGATTAGGCCCCTTTTCTTAGAGCGCGTCACAAATTATAATTGAGTTCAAATCAAATCTAATTGATGCATGCATCGATTAACTATTTAATGATTATATTTTAACCTAAAAATCTTATAACAAAATATAATTTTTATTATTATAATATTGTTATGAACAGATATCCAATATAATAATACTTTAGTGTTACGTTACTTTGTTCTGTTTTTCTTTCATGTGGCGAAACACTCTCAATCTTTCATAGCCATTTATCTTACGAATGATCTCTCATACGAAAATATACGTAATGTTTGCTGGTTTTAAGATATTTGTAAAAAAGGAATATTTCGGGACCTATTACTAATTACGCGCCACTCGGATTGATGGGAAACTTTCACACATTTATAACATTGAAACTAAGCTTTCCTCATAGTTGTTAGCCTGTATCTAAGTTTTTCCATACGAATATTAAACTCCTCTGGATTCTAATAAAAAATCTTTATAAAGAGGGTACACTCTAAGAAAATATATTGTAATCCCTAACAATAAAGAAAAAATAGAAAATAGAAAATATGGTTCATTTAATTATAACTTAAGGTTGTAATAACAATATACGAAAAATTAGTTTTGTTATATGTACTCTAATCATTTTGTTATAAAAATTTAGTAAAGTTAGATATTTGATTAGGCTATTACAACCACCATGTACGGCTAAACTGTCAGTACTACACAAGATGGTTAAAATTATAAGATTATCTGGTTACAATAACAATATAATGTTGTCACACATTATTAACAATATTTTGTTGTAGTTTTTACTATACAGAAAGTTTATACATATCATACGTATAGTATATTTAACCATATAGAGGTTATAAAGTATTTGCATATGATTATTATAACTAAATAAATTATTGTTTTGTGCAACAACAAAAATATAGTTAAAGTGCCAATAAAACTGTTACAATATAAACATGGATATATATGACTGTGCCTATACTAATCAGAATATTCGATTAAGATAACCATTGTTTTTTCTCAGTGTATTACATGTGAATTCCTCTATTTTTTTTGGTTATGATTTCATATTGTATTTTCAGAAAAATGCATTAAAAATTTTAGTTATAATTTAACAATTAATAAATTGACAAATTTATATATTATGTAAAATATAATTTTGAAATTTCCTTCTTTCCTACTTAATATATATTAAGTTTAACAGTCTTCATTGTTTTCAGATAAAACAAAAATTTGTGTAACTGCACAGTAAAAAAATATTTGTTAATTTTTACCAAATGTTAACTAAATTTTATGTTTATCCAGGTCCACATAACTTTATGTTA
Source organism: Brassicogethes aeneus (assembly GCA_921294245.1). Classification (NCBI taxonomy): domain Eukaryota; kingdom Metazoa; phylum Arthropoda; class Insecta; order Coleoptera; family Nitidulidae; genus Brassicogethes; species Brassicogethes aeneus. The sequence continues at coordinate 1,511,668 of OV121136.1, forward strand.
AGTTTACAACCAATTGAAATCTGTTTACTAATTGAATAAGTTCTTTGTAATTATATAACAAACATTTTGTAGTTTTGATAACAAAATCCTGTGTCAATATTTTAACCATAATTCTTGTAATTTTGTATTTTTGCAAACCTTTTTGTAGACCCAGTAACAAAAGTCTTTTTTGTAACTCTCGGAAGTTAAATGAAAAAAGTTTTGATTAGAAATGTTGCTTTTTTAGTCAATTTCCTAAACACAAAAATTAACACATAACTACATAAATGAACTCAAAAAAACATACACACAATTAAATAACATAATTCTGAAATCATCAAATTATAAAGATATAATATATCAGTACTACTAGAGCACTTACTGATGTAATTATTTCGTCTCCGCTTTTCTTTAATTTCGTTCGTGTTCCTCACCAGCATCGATAAACAGCTGTTTCCCTTTATTGGAACATCAGTACCGAGTTGCTGTATGGTGCGGAACACAAACGAAATTATGATTCCTGTAAGGCGAAAGTAAGTGGTGCCATCTACCGTCTTAAACATATACCATAAAGAACATGTCAAAAGACGGTATATGGCACCACTTACTTTCATCTCACCGCAGTGAATGATTCCAAAACCTATATAAGGATGAAGAATCATAATTTCGTTTGTGTTCCGAACCATACACACAGTGGTCCTCGACTAGCCATGGGTTTTATGAAAATGGCGCCAAAAAATAGGTTCAGATATTAGTAGGCATGTATATCAAGGTTACAAAAACGCTGCAAGTCAAATCATAGCTGATCATAAAAATTTGTTTTTGTGATACTTTTATTTATGTTTACATTTGACCATTGTTTTAGATTAATTTCAATAATTGGCACATAATTGGAGGTCACAAACGTTGACCTTTAGGTTCATTGATAAGTTGGCACTGAAATATTTGATTAACTTGTCAGTTGTCAGCCTAGGTTTGGTCTAGGGTTGTCAGTTACTGTTTGCCTTAAAACACAAATCTAATAATTTTTGTCGGTTTTATTGTTACTTTTATGATAAAATGAACCCTATTGAAATTGTAAGCAACCATGAGCATAACAGCATGTGGGCAGAAAATTATTATGGGAAATACAAAATCGTCGAAATTTTTAATTACAGAATCCTAAGTTCCCAATTTCAATTTCCATCTGCAATACTTGCCGCCATGGAATCCCAATATTTAAAAGCCAATTATTATGTAAAATTGTTCCCTGAATCCGAAAATACCGTCAAAAATTATAAAAGTTTAGCAGTTTTTGAGATATATCCAATTCCATATTAAATGGAAAATTGACTATATCTCAAAAACTGTTCTACTTTTTTAACTTTTGAAGACATTTTCGGATTCAGGAGACAATTTTACATAAGAATTGGTTGTTAAATTTTGGGATTTCATGGTTAACCATGGTTCAAGTGAAAAAGCCCGTAATAACTAAATTAGTCATTTTTGACTAATTCATTTTTAGAGAGCTGGGCTTTCAAAGTCTCTTAAATTGCACGTCATTTTGGAATATATTACTCAATCTTTGCAGTTTCTTCAAGAAGGTGGACTTGGTTTATGGTCAGAGCAAGCAGGAGAATCTATTCATAGAGAGTTTGTCAAGTACCAACCGATATAAAATAAATCTCTTACAAGATCCTTGCTATCAAATCCAGTTAAAAAAAGGTGTTGTTGAGTTCTCCTCTAGACATTTGTAACAAATATTGAGTATATGTGAATTTGTTTTGATCAATAACCTTTTTTCACTGTAAAAATAAAAAGTACTTTTTAAAATTGTAGGAATCTAAAGGCTATGTAAATATGCGAAATTGTTACATCCATAAAATAAGTTAATGATCAGCTACGATTTTACTTGATGAATTTTTGCAATGCTTATAGATATACCTATCAAAATCCGAACTCATTTTTTGGCGCCATTTTCATACAACCCATGGCTAGTCGAGGACCACTGTGTACAGTTAGCTAAACTTGTTAATGCGTATTCTAAATGGGAAATGTTTTGATTGACAGCCTGAAATTAGGTACTTTTTTAACGAAATAATTTAACAAAATAATCTGTAACCTTTAAAATTAACAAAATGCTTACAAAACTTTCGGTAAAATATATTCCTTTGTTAAAATAATTACAAACCCTTGTTTTCTACAAAAAATTATGTTAAAATTTTACAAAATAAAATTATCAAACTACAAACTCATGTTAACAAATTTGATCAGTGTGAATAATACATTAGGTGGGTTCTTTTTAACTAGGATCTTAACATACGTCAGTTAAAGTGAGCTGAGATGTGGGTCGTTTTCAAAAAATACCCGCCTTCCACTGTCCGTAAGTTTGAATTCCAATAACTTTGTTAAAAATTATCGGATCTTATTGATTTAAAAACCAAGTGAAAGCATAACAATCCCTTAGTAAACTCTTTCAAAAAATGTTTTTTTAGTTATTTCAGAATTTTAAAACTTGTGAAATTTATAATTTTGAAACTTGTGAAACACACATTTTCGCATGTCCCATTAGCGTTTTATAAAACTTACATACATGTTTTTTTTTAATATTGAATAATCAGAACTTTGTGTTGCTTTATAGCAATCCATAACATCCTTAGTTAATACAGTAAACAATTTATATAAAATAATTAATTTTAATCTACTTTTTTTAAATTTGACTCATGTCCCAGACATTTTTTCCGTTGCGTTACGTCCGTCGCGTTACCGATAGAATATTAAAAAAAACATATATATGGCAACTTTTTTGGCACTCACGTGATCAACAAATGATGTTCGGACGTACACATTACCCAGCTGAATTTATTTATTCAATCAGGAAGAAGATATCGGTTGAAACAGGTGCGGGTAACGCGAATGTAATAATTGTTTGTCCGCTAAGTTACTCAAAAAAATAATAAAAATAAGGTAAGAAAAATTACTATTATTCATGTTTATGTTTATTTTAGGGCACTAAATCTCATTGAAAATAATTAATGACTGTAATGTCTTATTATTATTTTTTAAATATGATTTCACAAAACTTTTTCCACTGCGTTACCGAGTCCATTATGTTACCTTATGGTAACGCAATAGAAGTTTTCGACAACAAAGTGGATATTTACTGTCGCTTTTATTAAAAGTAGTTTATGATAAACCAATTTAAAATTATTTGTGATTACAACTCATGATATAGATTACATCCAAGGGAAAATTCCACGCAATATACAAGTACTACAAGGGACCTTCACCAGCTTATAGTCAAAGAAAAAGGGTGTCTACAATTTAGAAATTGTTATTCTGCAAGTGAGCACAACTACAAGGAATTTTGTTTATGCATTACTCTAAAATCGTACCACATATAGTTTCTTTTTTACGTTATCTGATTAAGTCCTTTGTGTACCCCAGTCCGTTGTGATACCAATATCTATTTCGTTACTTTTTTTAGTTTTTGTTAAAAGAAATACTTAAAATGATTTTTATTCACTATCACTTGGTAATAAGTGTTTATAAATTAGAGTTTAACTTACTAATACAGTGACTAAAAGAAAATATTAATGGTATTGTTTTTTTAAAAAAGAATCGAAATGGTTTCTTTTAAAAAGTAACTTAACGAACATACATAATATTTCAAAAAATAAAATTAAAAATTGGAGTCAAAAGTTTGTGAACTAAGTACATTTTATTTCAAATTACGCAACTTTTTTTATTGAATTAAATTTTGGATTTCAAATTGGTAACACAGTGGAGATATATAAAGCTAGCTAAACACATTTTTCTGAAAAAAAACGTAAAAAAAATAAAATGTGAAAATCCAACCAAAAGTCAATTTAAGCAAAAAAAAAATTTTGATCTTCATTTTCCTGAAAGCGGGTGTTTCTTGAAAATGACCCATGTAGTGATGTACTTTATTTCCGACTCATTCAAACTGAGACCCCTTGCACAGCATATGCAGTATCGCCGAGGGGGAGAAAAAAAATTATCAGCTCACTTCGAAGTTAGTGAAGCAAGATGTGAGCTGACATTATAATATGAGTTATAATTGAGATTTCAGTAATAAATAACGCACCTATTTTAGGGATAGATTGTGCATAGGGTTAATAGAGATCTTTGTTTTGTTTTATTTGAAAACCTATACTTTAAATTAGACTATTTCTATTTTTAAAGAAGATGTTGTTTTTCTAATTTCAAATTTTTTTCAGGAATACATAACTCGAGATGAATAAAATATACGATATTTAAACTGCAGCTACTTTCTTTTAAGCTTTTAATAGAGAAATACTTTTACTTCCATAAAACTTTCTGAAATAAAAATTACTTGGGCCACACAACAAAAGCAGGGTATATTAATTACGTACAATTTTAAATTAAACATTTAAAACTTTTGTCTTATTAAAATTTTTAGTAGAACCTCAATCTCAATTAAAAAGTTAAATTAAACCGTCTAGCAATTAATTATTAGCAGCGGGGATTGGCTAGAATCAAAGTCAAAAGAGACGAATGTTTTCAATAAAAACCCGCCAAGAATAAACTGTTGGGTGAGCAAAAATCCATTACGCCATAAAAAACGCGTCAGCTCATCAATCACAATTTGTAAACAGCAACACACGCTTTAAATCTATATCGTTTTATTTCCGAAACGCTAAAAACAATCAACTTCGGAAAATGCATAAATATGAGGGAAACATAAAATATACTATGATATAAAGGCTCAGTCTGTCAAGTTTTTACCAATATAAGTAATAGGGTGAAAAATCGACATGTAAATTTCTTAGATTACGCCTAAATAAAAATTCAACAAAAATCATATGGGTGATTCTACAAAAGTTGGGCAACTTTTGACCTCATTTTGTTTATACAGTTTTTGGAGAAAATTACACAGTATTTTGTTATAAGAACATAGATAATATGTATAATAAATATACTGCTCCAGACCGGGCCAGTCACTTTTTCAAACAGTTTCTGAAATATCTGTGTTTTCTAAATTTGAATGCAAGGGAAGTGACGAGTATACCAAGGTACTAATTAAATACATAATTTATTGGAAACTATAAGATATTGCAAATTTTAGCATATAATACATTAAATATCTTAAAATCAAATAATACCACACATCAGTGGCGGCTGGTGGATTTTGGGTATACCGATATCTCAATTATTGGATATGGGACCCACACCAAATTTATAATTGAATAGGTCAATGCAGAAACTGAATATGTCCACTTTTTAGGGCTATTGAGTTAAACATGGATTTACTATAAGTAAAGGGAGCCCGATCGAATGGCGTAGAAATTTCACATGTCACGGTAATCTAGAATATACAAAGGCGTTAATATAGTAGAGAAACTGAATATTTCCAGAACATATGTCCACTTTCTGTTCAGTTTTTCTTATTTATCTCAAAACTAGATAGGTAGGACATATTCAGTTTCTGCATTGACGTATTCAATTATAGTTTATAATGACATTAAATAAACAAGTTCTGAGCAAGCAGAATTTAAATTGAAGTTTGCGAAAAAAAGATAACCGAAACATCGAACATGGAACTGACGACACGGTACTGATGAATGGAATACAAATTTGAGATTATAATTCGGAATTAAGTATTTTACTGATATTTTTTATTAGTGGATGCTACTTATCAACAAATCACAAATAGCCTTATATAAATTACAATGAAATATATATACGTAAGAAAATATCATAATCACCACAGTACTGAAATTTTGACTGGAACTATACGTGCATTCACCACACTTCGCCGCTTGCATGGTTTTTAAGATGACTGTCGTGTAAAGGGCGGGCTCTGTAGGTAATTTTTTTCCAACACTTGAGTTAAAACGAGGACTTGACGTTTAAACTTCAATATATCGCAGGAATTTTGAATTTTAACATTGGACACAGAACTGACGGGTAAAAGTGAGTACAAAGATTATCAATTTTAATCTATGATAAAATATGAAAAATACAATATTTAATGTTTTTGTAGTGAGTACAAAGATTATCAATTTTAATCTATGATAAAATATGAAAAATACAATATTTAATGCTATTGTAGTGAAATTGAAAAATTTAAGATAAATTGAATATATTTTAAAATAAAATCACTCAAATATTTGATTCAGGAGTTGTGACACGTCAAGGTACTGATGTTTTGAATATTTATTATGTTTTTCTACAAACGTGCTTTTGAAAAAATACATTAAAGTTGGGTGGACAAGTTAAAAAAACCTGGATCTTTTGTAATATACTAAAATATTTACAAAAAATATTAAAATACCTACTCTATTGACTGATGACATTAAGTTTTCCAACTTTTGTAGAATCACCCATATCTTTTAATTTCAATTTTAAAATATTTCCCATTAATATAATGTTGCAAAAATGGCGAATGCGCAGGGATTAATAAAAAAATTGTTTTAACTTAAATACATCGTCCCAACAAAACAAATATATTGCCTTAATGGCTTAATTCCTTTAGAAGTCACACCAGTATATCAGATTCACTATTATAATAACTATGACCAATCCTTAGCCCAAAATATAAAGATTTTACCCAAAATACTCGGGTAAAATGTGCCTTCGTACTGAGATACAGGATTAAAGATTTAAAAATTATTATAAAACATTATTTTAAAATTACGTGATATTTCTTTACCATATTGGGTAGTGTACAAATTATTTAAAAACAATTAGTTGGCCAGTGGCGTACAAATTAAACAGTCGAAGACGAGGATTTTTGCACCTGCACGAATGCATTTTGTTAAAAAATATTACGTAACATTGTGTTTTTTCAATTTTTTTCACAGGAAAATTTAGATGCCGGAATGGTATTTGATAAGACTATTTCCTGAGTAACAGTTATTCTGCATACACATAGCTTACAAAACATACTAACAATTATACTTGCATACATAATAAATATTAATTTGAAAACTGAAAAATAGGTAGACCTGATGAGACCTGGCAACATTTTACAGAAATGTCACATTCGAGTCCCAAAACTAATCACTACCAACCAACCCACAATACCAATCCTATACAAGAAAAATATCTAAACTGGTCGTCATAAAAATCGACGCACCTAGTTTTTTGGAAAATATTTGAAAGCTCGTTATTGGAAAATTACTGAATCGATTTTGAAAATCTTTGGGAATTCTGAATAGCTGATTCTTTGACTCTTATGTCTAATTTTGGGAATATGATATTTTGCACATAGCATTATACTACAGGGTGTTAAACAACTTTTATTAGGAAGGGGTATTACGACTATCAAACTCAACTGCCCTGTGAATGGGGATTTGAAATTTTGCAAAAAAAACATCTCTTTTTTCAACACCCTGTAGTATAATGCTATGTGCACAATATTGTATTCCCAAAATTGGACGTAAGTCAAAGAATCCACTATTGTTAATTTTTTGGACTCTACTGGGGAATAACGACAAATTTTGAAAAATTGGCATATAATCGTAGTAAGCCACGACATTCACAAAATCTCGAAAACGTTCCGAGGGATTACCTAACTTAAAATAGGGAGGAGTATTACGACTATCAAACTCAACTGCCCTATGAATGGGAATAACTTGAAATTTTGGAAAAAATACATTTCTTCGTTTAACACCCTGTAGTATAATGCTGTGCAATATATCGTTTTCTCAAAATTAGACATAAGAGTCAAAGAATTAGCCATTCAGAATTTCGAAAGATTTTCAAAATCGATTCAGTAATTTTCTAATAACGAGCTTTCAAATATTTTCCAAAAAAACTAGGTGCGTCGTTTTTTATTACGATCAGTTTACATAGTGCATAAGAATTATATCATCCAAATAAGAAAACGCAAATATTACAAAAAAAATAGTACCTACATTATTTAACAGGCGGTTTCTACGTTTCTTCTATAAATATTTTAAATCCTAATATGTTAACAGTTCAAACATAACATTAAACCAAATCACATTAGTAGTAGTAGTAACCAGATGAAAACCAATATTGACCAACTCTGTTGTCATACCTTAACCTGAATTTATACGTTGAAAAGTATTAGCGCGCATTAGTCTTGTTTACTTTGTTTCAGTAATACAAGTTTAAAAATAACAAGATTTATGTAAATTTAATTCTTCAGCACCTCAGTTATTTTCGTTTCGGTTTACATTACGAGATCGATAAAATTCAACGTAAATCAGCGGAAATTGAATGCTAAAAAATCGTTTTCATTTTGTAGAGTAGTTGATTTAGGCATTTCTCGGATATTTGCGAATACTGTAATACAATTAATTTTAATGGAAACGATCGTACGATACATTTATAACATTACCAATGACATGTATCTCGTGTGCTTAAATATAATTCAACTAAAAGGTTTTTGTGTAAATAATTGAATGGTGAGTTTGCTTTAAATTACAAATCACAAAAAAAGTTACGAGAGATAATAAATATTATGATATGATAATATAAATTATCAAGTGACTTATGAAACATAACACACGAGTGGCATACAATGTTTTATCCAACAAGTGGAAGAAAAAGTTTTTTTATGAGATGAGATGAGATGAGAAGCTTTGTGATCAAATTAAAACTACTTGCGACTCAGTACCCTATAAATGTCAGAATGACTTGACAGTGACTTTTTTACATTTTGGTCAAAGTAGGTTGTTTGTTTGGTTGCCACGGGCATGATACATTGTTAGCAAATATTTAAATAAATTTTGACACTTGTCAGTTTTCCCTGCAGAAAAGGAAAGCTTTCTTGAAGAAAAAAACGTATAGAAAATGAAGGAAACCGATAAAAATTACGTTCCTGAGGATATCCTTACGGAAGCGGAAGAAGCAGCGATGCAGATTTTGCGAGAAAAGTCCAGAGATGCTTACGACAAGGAGTTCAAAATGTTTGAGTCTTGGATGAATTCACAGAAGATAAAAGGTATCGATGAAAATGTTCTATTGGGTTATTTTTTACATTTGCAAAAAAAATTAGCCCCATCGTCGCTATGGACCAAATACTCGATACTTTGCTCGAATATTATACCTTTATAAAAAAATCGGCATTTCAAAATATGACCTGAAATAGAAGTTGACGACGAGTGTTGATGAAAGTGGCTTTGATAATGGGGATTAGCGGTGCTTGTAGATGCGATGAATTGGTCAATTTGAAAATAAAAAATTTTCAAGACAAAGGGAAATATTTTCAAGTAGTTTTGCCAGACACTAAAACCAAGCAATTGAGAAGTTTCACCATACTTGAAGAAGGATTTCCAGTCAACCCGATCAATTTGTGTCTTTGAGACCAAAGAATACTATTTCTAGCGGCTTTTTTGTTTTTTACAAAAATGGGAGGTGTACCAGCCAGTGTGTGGGTATAAATACGTTGTCGAAGATACCTTCAAGAATCGCAATGTTTTTGAAATTGAAGGAACCAGCGCTCTACACCGGTCACTGCCTGAGAAGGTATTCGGCGACTCTTTTGGCCAATGCAGGGGCTAACATGACTACTTTGAAGCGTCACGGAGGATGGAAGTCCTCGACGGTAGCAGAAGGATACCTAGAAGAATCGGTGCACAACAAAATACAAATTGCAGAAAAAATACAAGGTTCTAATGCGTCGGCGTCTTCCAGCACTATCAGCAGCTGTACCGATATGGGAGCGTCTAGTTCCAATGAACCAACGAATTTTACTATGACTTCAAATATGAATAAACCGATAGCGTTTTCCATTAATTTCAATATCAATGTGAATTCTGCTTGTAATAGTAATAAATAAATAGAATACTACTTTAAATATGGATGTAAGTTATAATCCATAACTTACTGGTGATTTATGGATTATAACATACTAGTGTGTTATTTTATAGTTTACTTGTCTAAAATGACATTAATAATGACAGTCATAACTGTCATGTGTTGGATAAAATCAAAATTACAGGCTTTATTTACAAATTTAATCGTATACATTAGGGTGTTTTTAAAAAATCGAGTTTTTTTTCAAATGGTCGGCAAATTCTTTCAGAGGATGTCAAAACAAAGACCCCGTCAAAATTTAAGCTCTTAATTTGAAGATTTAGAGGTCGCGGATCGCAATTTTCTATTTCCCATTTAAATAACATGGCAAGGATCATCTTAGATTTTTCTATAAATTGATTTCTTCCAGAGTTATTCGAGGTCAAAGTTTGATTTAAACTTTTAGCATCATGTAGTAAAAAAAATATTTATCTACGACTACTTAAGAATAGTAACATTCTAGTGTAATTTTTGATCATAGAAAGGATGTTTTTCTGCAATACTGTGCGAGAATATTTCTACTCTTGTTTAAGAATGGTCACAAGTAACGACATCTCCTGGCTGTTTACTAAACGTAAAAAATTTAAAAATATTTAAATATTACTGTATTATTTATTAATTAAAAAATAATAGCAGTTGTATAATTAAGGTTTAGGCACAAAAAATTAGTTATATTTATTGTTTTTCAAATATACAAATCAAAATTATAATAAATTTGATATTAAAATGATAAACCAGTTACCTACTATACCGGCTTTGAAATTTTGACAGATTCAAAAAGTTTAAAAAAAGACCTTTAAAATGTAGAAAAAGAATAGATTACTTGTAAAATTAGTTTTGTATTCGTTACAATGTTATTTTTTTTATTAGTTAGTGTAAATAACTATTTTAAATTATAATAAAGATTTAGGCATACCATTTGTTTAAATTTATTATAATTTACATTATAAAATTGTGATGGCACAAAATGGTTTGACAAAACAAAAAACTTAAATGTCAAAAACTGCTTGGTTTCTTTTCTCTGTTTAAAATTATATAAGCGCTACTATTCTTAAGCCGGGTCTACAATTGTCGCAGGTCGCAGATCGCAGAATATAAGCTTGCGCAAAGCACCCAGCTGACAAAAGAACGACGTGTGACCTTGCTCCATCGCAACGTGGATGGGTGCTTTGCGCATGCTTACGTTCTGCGATCTGCGTTCTGCGACAATTGTAGACCCGGCTTTACGTAGTCGTAGAGAAAATAATGTCTGAAACACGTTTGGAATAGCATATTCCACTCTCGTAAAACCGTCACACTCGCCTTCGGCTCGTGTGTCAAATTTTTCCTCGAGCGGAATATGCTGTATTCCAAACTTGTTACAGAATGTACTATTATATCTGAAATATCTTATTAGTTTTATTCTAGAAAATTATACAAATTGAAAGTTATTGATTGATACTTTTATATTAACGCTGTTTTATTACAATTAGGATACATTTCTCTATGCATAACATAGTGTTATAACTAGGGATGGGATATTTAGGTACTAAAAACTGAAAAATAGGTAACTAAAAAGGTACTAAAAAAGCATTTTAGGTTAAAAAAACAGCATTTTAGGTAAAAAAAAACATTAAAAGTTCACGTTCCGTTTATAATTTTGTTTAGCCGCATACCCAAATACAGAATATACCCACAATAAACTATTTCCATGCAATAAACTGTGTTTCACTGAGTGACACTCACTACACAGAAGTTCTATGACAGAACATAAGCTCACTACAAAGAAGGTAACTGTACAAAAAGTTACTGTTACAGTCTGTGACCATAAGAAAAAATTTTATACCGTTGAGTTTCACGCCCTGGATAAAATATTGGGGCAAAATTTAAAAAGAACACAAAAAAATAAAATAAGTAAAAATACGTAATAATACGTAATAATAGATAACAAATAGGTGAAAATAAACTGACAAATTAAAAAATATGTAACAAAAGTATAAAAAGGTAGTTTAAAGCAAAAACTTCCAAAAAAGGTAAAAAAGGTGAAAACAAGTTTAAAAAATAGGTAACAAAAGTATAAAAAAGGTAGTTTAAAGCAAAAACATCCAAAAAAGGTAAAAAAGGTAAAAACAAGTTAGGTTCATATAATAGAAAATCTTTTAAAACACATTTTGGCATTATTGGTTTTCAAATAGTTACATCGGTGGAAAAAAGGTAAAATAACTAAAATCCCATCCCTAGTTATAACACTATATTGGTTATTCTATTTTTGTATAGATATCGCTATATACAAATACTTAAATTAATTAGGACGATTGATTTAATCATTCTAACCAATGAAGTCTATTTTTTTCCAAAAAATTTTGTGTTTAAATCAATAATTAGAAATAATTTAAGAATAAACTTTTTTCAAAGTTTCTTAACCATTTCCATTAGTGGCTTTTTTTTGTTCAGGGCTCTTTTTGAACTTAAATGCTCAAGGGACTTTTCCCTAAATCTCTCAATTTCTTTTTCGTTGTTCTTGGTTACATTACAATGCTCGTTTATTTGCCTCCTTACAAGTAAATCTACTATGCTTAATTAATTCTGTATGACTGGAACGGATATTTATCTTGCGGGTAGATAGGTACGCAATAAAAAAAATTCATATTTAAATGCATGGGTTAAAAATTCATAGCCATTTTATGTAAAAAAATTTAAAAGGGCCCTTTATTAAAATTGCCAAGATTGTTTGGATTAATATGATATATATTATAGTAATTTTTTTTATTAATAAAAACCGCTGTCTGACTGCATTTTGTTTTGTAAAGGTAAAACTTAAGATAATATCTCCATTTGAAGAGTTTTTATAGAATGTCTTCAAAATGTTATATATGATTTTGTGACGCATCAGTCAAATTCACAAATAATTTTTTTACAGCACAGATTCTAAAAAAAATAATTTTTAAAGTAATATTTCTTTTCATACGCAACAGGGTATTTTGTATCTTACGAGCACGCTCATGAGATTTATTTAAAAAAGAAACTATAATTATAATTATCAATTTTCAAGATATTCTTTTGTAAACTTGAGCAACAAGCTTACAAATTGTATATAACAGAACATTTTGTATGGAAATCTTAACAAACAATTTTTGTTCTTATACGAAAAGTATACTTTTCAAAACTTTCATTTTAAATTACTTACCCTACTTTTGGCATTATAACAACAAATTAACAATTTATATTGTTAGTTATTTACTTTATGTTGTTTTTAGTTTTCAATAATGCTTTTATTTGTAATGTAGAAGTAGTAATTTGTTAATTAAAATACAATGTTTTGTTTTTACTACATTGGCATTCTTGAATTTGCTGTCATGGCCTACTGTTATTTATTCATTAAACTCTTTAAATGGAAATACTACCTTAATACATAATGTCTTAAAGTTATTTTTATGGTATAAAATCTATTAAGTGCAACTTAAGTTAGATAATAATCTCCTAAAGTTCATATTGAAAATAATTGTCAAAATTCAAAATGTACCCTTCTGTCCCTTATTTAATAATTGTAAATGTTAAAATGAAATGTAATAAATGTCATCAATAGTGTTATTTCATTTTTTAAACTTTCACTTTCTATAACCATTTTATCAATGTAAAAGTAAAATATTAAATACTTTCTATTCAAATTAAAGCTAGAAAAACACAACATATGTAAATTTGTCTTTCCTGTCCATTGACAAAATTTATTTTTATTTTACTATTAAAAAGTTTTAGGGTTTTTAAATAGTAAATACCGGGTGTATCTGAGAATAGGCGCACCCCTGTAACTTTTTTATTTATAAAGATAGACACATGAAATTTAGCATGGTTAATTAGTATGTATAAAATGCCACTTATAAGAGTACAAATTGAATTTTTTGAACTTCCGGTTTCGACGGAAATGATACCAACTTTCGATTTTTAAATGGAATGCCCTATATATTTTTACATATTTGAAATACTGAGGAAATTCTGAGTCAGACAGTATCCTCAAATTGACCTTTCGACGTTTCGTCATCAAAAATTGTATCATTATAAAGATCAATCTAGAGTGCTTTGAACTATTTGAGAAAAACGAATTTTGACAAGTTTAGACTGCTGGGAATAACTAAAACAACGTTCTAAGAAAAGTTCCATTTTTCAGGCATTGTGTGAATCCATTAAAAAGAAAATACAATTTAATATTTCATAATTTTTTTGAAAAAAGAAAAAACCAACAGAAAGAACAAATTTATTATTTTGCCATTTTAATTGTTTTTACAATAGAAAACACCAAATTTAAAAATAAAAAATGACCATAACATGCCCAATATATATACATATATACGAGGTGTGTTCAGAAAATAACGGGAATTGTTAAATTTCGCGGGTTCGGAGGGTCCGGTTTTCATAAAATTGTCTTTATTATGTTGGTATACATGCCCCCGAAGTATGATAAAAACTTTAGCTGTTTTCATTGTTTACTTTGTCTGTGGCAGCCGCTAAGGTTAGACGTGTTTTATGAGCTCTGCGATTTTTCGTTCGTTAAAAGAAATGGATCAAAGAATTTGTATCCAATTTTGCTTATAAAATGAAATAAATTCTGTGAAATGTTAACAAAGGCCTATAGTGAGTCTGCTATAAGTAAAACAAGAGTTTACAAGTGGCATTAGAGTTTCCAAGATGGCCGTGAAGACGTTGAAGAAATGGTTATAAACCATCAGAGAAGTCGCTGATGATGTTGGTATATCGATTGGCTCATTTTTCGAATGTTTTGAGTATGAAATGCGTGGCAGCAAAATTTGTTCCAAAATTGTTAAATTTTGAACAAAATTTTTGGCCAAAAACAATACTGTAATGATGCCCCAGCCTCCATATTCGCCAGACATGCCTCTGTCTGACTTTTTCCTATTCCCAAAAATAAAGAGACATTAAAAGCGCATCGCTGAAAGAACTAAAGGCTATCCCAAAGATCGAGTTTTAGTACACGTGTATATATAATATTTCGATGTGTTATTTTTATTTACAAATATGAACTCAAAGCAAAAGTAACACGTGAAAAGCATTCCTACAAAACAAACCAATGATTGCAGACTAAAAAAAGAAAGCAATATTTTAATCCGAAGACATCGAGGACCGATGAAAGTAGTTTCAGCTTAAGTTTGGTGTGCCGCTTTTGACTCTAAAGAACCATCGGGTTTTCGTAACGCGCACGCCATCTGGTGGCGGTCCATAGCATTATTGGAGTACTATTCTCCACACCTCAAAGTCCCACCACGTGACCACGTACGGAACGCAGTCTTTTGAAAATTTGGCATCTAAGGCTTTTCAGGTTATGTATCTGTCAAAGTATAGTCAACGAAAGAAATAATATTATGTTTAGGCGTTAAAAATGTATAAATCTTTATAACATTACAATAACAATGGATGGTTTAAGAATTTTAGAATATAAATACTGCATTTAATGAAATTCTAAAATGTATGGTGCCAAATAAGTAATATTTTTGTGCATTTGGTCCAAATATCTGGTTTTCTCCATAAAATAATTTTAACTAAACAGCATTTATTTAAAAAAATCTAGCTTCTCTATTATGGAATAAGAATATCTGTTTTAAAGGTAGGTTAATATATTATAACAAAAATATCATCTAATTTTGTAATTTTTAGGTTAGAAAAATTTATTTTGATAAATAAGTATTTTGGATTATTTAAAAGACTGTATAATATGGTATTTAAAAATGTGAAAGTGTACCTACATAAAGTTTTGTCAATACAAAAAAAAGCTTCGACTGAATTTGATCTACATCAAAAAATCATTATAACTTTAAAAATTTTAATAAATCACATGTCATGAGAGTATTAAATATTTTCACATTGCAAGTTTCTCTAAAAATTGTTTGTTTTCTTATAATCTAACTTAAAGTAGGTATGCCGAGAGGTATGAACAAGTTTTGTCGTTAGAAGTATAAAAGCTTCAATTTAATTTGAACTATATTCAACAATTATTTAGTATACCTATATTTATTTAAGACCATATTAACACAAATAATTCACTTAATATTTTGGTCAAAATAGATTTTTCTAACCTTAAAATACAAAATTAGATGATATTTTTTGTTCTTATACATTAACCTACCTTTGATACAGATATTCTTATTTCATAATAGAGAAGTTAGATTTTTTTTAATAAATGCTGTTTAGTTAAAACTATTTTATGGAGAAATGTAGACCCAATGCACAAAAATATCACTTATATTGCACCTTACACTTTGAAATGTCATTAAATGCAGTATTTATATTCCTTAATTCTTTAACCAACCATTGTTATTATGATAATATAAAGATTTATTAACTTTTAACGCTTAAACATAAGCGGTAACACTATAAATATTATTTCTTTTATTGACTATACTTTGACAGATACATAACCGGAAAAGCCTTAAATCAAAAGACTGCGTTCCGTACGTGGTCATGTGGTGGGACTTTGAGGTGTGGAGCATAGTACAAGGTTTGTCAACAATACATTTATAGCATACAAACTGCAAATCATTTTTAAGGTCGAATCTAAAAATACAGCCCAATTTGTTTTCGATTAAATTTATACTTTTTCCCGATAATATTACCTATTTATTGGATTTGGATGGGAAATTTTAGTTTTCTATAGTTTATAACGGCACGTTCGAAAACATCACCTTGCGGTAAACTTCCAATTCGGCATGAAATTTATTATGCTCAAGAGAAGACCGTCCGTCCCGGCAAAACCGTATATTTCCCCAATTCAGACAGAAAATACACAAATGTGGATACTACAATAGACTTTGAAATACTATTGTTAAACTTGATGGGATCCTATTCTGAATAACTTTATTCGAAATTGGTTTAAAGTAAACCAATTTTTTTATAATTATATTATATTTTATGTTATTTTCTATTATTTTCAGAATTTTGATTAATATAGCGCCAATCCAAAATTAGACCAATATCAATAATTCATTCGATTGAATTATTTGCAAGCTTAAATATATCAAACCGTGATAAATAGCAGCAAATAAGTTTTATAAAATTTAGAATAATTGTAGTGAAAATTAAATTCGCCTACGATTTTCTAGAATCCACACAGAAAAAACGCTTTGATATAGTCAATAACAATGCTATAATTGATTGCTTTTTCATTTCTTCAATAAAAGTTAAAGTTTATTCAATCAAATATGTTTGGAGCAATTGAGGGTAAGGAATTTATTACAAATATTATATTCAGCCCATAACAAAATATTATCAAGTTAAAATTACTTGTTATAGAGTGAATGGCTCTTTAGATATAAACCTAATGGAAATGTGTAGTTCCTTGAAAATTTTTGAAATGATTGAATTCAAGGTAAAATTAACAATATTTAATTAAATATAAAATTGATTTATATTAAAAGTTATTATGCTTCAACCAAAAATTAAAAACAAATAAAATAAGAATAGTCTTTGTTTCTTTTATTGTTTATAATTTTTATTCCAATGGAAACTAAGGTAAATAAGTTTTTACTGTCTTACAGTGAATACCAATGTTTTTACTGTCTTGAAAAATACTTGTTATTTGCCCAATTATCATTCCCATCATTTCAATACGGCCTATATTCAATTTAATGATTGCTAAAATTCAGACAAACGCGCTAAGGCATCCCCTGCCACACCACACATCGGCAACCTGCAATGTGATCAACTGATTAATCGGTATTTCTGGTGAGGCTGATTGATGCAAGTAGTGTATGGGTTATCTTTGGTGTAGGTAGTATTTGGTTGTTTGTTATATTTGCTAATTTCTTGGGGGTTGTACTTCCTAATCCGGAATTTTCAAGGTAAGTTGTACAATGTACATGTTTTTTAATTGTATGTCCGCCATGCATTATCCAGTAATTTAATTACTCAATTATATCTAAATGATAACAAAAAGGTAAATGTGTACTCATATAGGTATATACCATGGACACAGTTTATCTTTATATTCGGTGTCATGCCTTAAAATTTCTATTTTGCTTAAATGGACGAAGTTTTTATTTACTTAAAAAAAAAGTCTTTTAGTACCATTATAATATCCTTGCAGGGCGTCCTGAAAGTATATATTGCTTTAGGACTTTCAGCAATCTTTAGATGAAATTCCTATTTCGTTTTAGAATAACCATGTGCCATGGCAGACAGATCCTGCACATCCAGTACAGTAACTGTTGCTAGTGATGGGTCAGCAACTTTCTTAGAGCCTAATATCATCAACAGTTCTAGTGGGTTCCTAATAGTTCCTACAGAAAACAGAACAATTTCATTTTATGGATCGAAAAACCTGTGTACACAAGACTATAGTCTGGTATACCAGAAGCAGTTTCCAGAATTCATTTTATTTAAAGTTCATATATTATACAGCTAATATTTGCACAAGAATATACATATTTAAAGGAAATGGAGCTTTGATTGCATTTAATGTAGCCATTCATTAAAAACCATAACTTTATTTATGCCAATGATAGTTTTTCAAGAAGATTCATTGTGGCTTTAATTAAATAACAATTTGATTCAATAATTTCTTATGTTTTAACTAACTAAGTTTTTATACGGATTTAATAGAATCACAATTTAATTCAATGACTTCTTTATTTGAACTAATTTTAAGCAGGTTTGCACAAATAAAAGTATGACAATCATTCATTTGATCATAGCTGTAATTCAGGTATTGCAAATACTGGTTAACCCATTCACAATATAAAAGCTTTTTCTCTGTGTACTTTGACCATAGAAAGCCTTACAAACACCTCTACAGGTGCCATTTGCTCCAGAGGGAGTAACATGAAGAAGAATCGATACTAAATGTTTTTCATCGGACTAATGTTAAAATTTAAAATTGCAATGAGGAGGATCTTACTCTTAATAGTAAGAGCTTATACGTAGATAGGCTTCTTTTGAGTTGCCCAGCAACCAAGTTTTCGAAGTCAAAAAAAGAATAGTAGATTTTTTAATCACCCTAATGTATATTGAAAATTGAATCACCATGTACCTACTTTAAAAATAAATTTTAAATTGTTTATTTATTTAGAGCAGAAAACTATAGTTACGAATACGAATACGAATGCAATCTGACCCTTTTGTTACCCAGTGGGTAATTTGGAACGGCTATCATCCTGTTGGCATAAAAATCTAAACTTTCTTTATGGACAACTAACCTTACTTTCGGTTATCATTCTTGTTATTTTGAGAGCGAAAGCAAAAATGGTCAATATTGTATCTTTACCTTAGAAGAAAAAGATTTTTACTATTTACAGATTTATACATAGACAACTAAATTATGACGTTCTAAATTCCGTCTCCACAACTGTACCTAGTGAAAAATATTAAAGACTCATATTCTTGCAATTCGTTAAACCTTCATGAGGAAAAAGTAAAAGTACTAAAACCTGAAAAGCGTACACAAAAGAATTAAAGTTTCACCGTCTGCAGAATACGTTAGCGAAATGTCCTTGTTTTTTACAGGGAAAGCGAATGCAAATTGATATCGATGAGATTTCGTTCGGCATTCCATAAAGACACAAAAATATCATTATGATTCCAAACAGGAAGTATTATGTAAATCGTTTATTGAAATTCGGATTCGAAAAAAGCTGCGAAATCGAACTTTAATTCGTTTTAGTTCTGTTGAGCGATAATTGAGTTAAGTTACCGCTGTATTTCATACCAAACATTTTATTAAATATTTAACTTATATTTACATAACCACAATCCTCACGGTACGTTGAATATACGTTTAACGCAAAAGTGCGAACACTCGAAAAAAAATAAATAGAATTTTTTTTTACATATGTGTAATATAAAGAAAAGTTGTAATAGTGGAAATAAATAAATACATAGAAAACCTGAGCCTATATTTAAATTGTAAAAAAATAACAGGTTATGGGCCCAGAGTGTATTGGGTTCGTGGAAAGCATTGTGGCAATAAATGATATCAAAAATAGATTTAATATAACGCAGATTATTATTATACATGGAAATTTAGAATGCATACGTTATTAGAAGAAAAGGATGTGTTTAAGTATATTGTAAAATAATTTAAATTTAAAATCAACTTATAGTGATAAAAAAATTAAAATTAAAAAACATAAATGTGCACTTTTTAATATAATATCTATATTTATATATAAACACAATAAAGTAGATAAATAAAGCTACAATTTTTTTTAAATTTTATTAAAATCGAACAAAAATTGTTCGCGATACAACACGTTGAAATAAAATTGTGGAATGTTTACTAAAAAAGCGATTTTAAAACGTTAAAACTAATTAAAAAAAATATATTTGTGCTTTGCTCAATTAAAGACCTTCGCTACGCGTCGGCATTCAAACTTTGAGCTTAGCACAAAAAGACTTACTTCACAACATAATAGTTATTTATGTCATTAGGTTAAGAAGGCTTTTTGTGCTAAGCTCAAGGTTTGAAGGCCGACGCGTAGCACAAAAAGGCACTTCTTGGCCGAATGGCATACAACATTTTATTTTCAAAGCACTTTATATAGGTCAATTTAATTCAACATCAAAGCGGCCTAACCTCACTTCTTTAGAATCTCATTTATTTATTAGCTAAAGATTACATTAAATGTACAATAATTATTATTGCTTTTAGAAGCAGTACTAGTTTGACAATACCTAGCAACATGATTTAAGTAGAAATGGATTTTTGCTATTACATTGAATTCAATAAATTTTTTAATAAATAGGTACGTCTCTAATTTCAATTTGTTTGGATTTTTATTTAAAAAATAGGTTGTTTGGAATGTTTAAGCTGTGTTTAACATTTAATTTCACTGAAAACTTAAAGCAAATTAAAACTTAAAGATAATTTAAATCGTAGAAAAAGAATCGTGCGTTTTCTTGGTTGCCTAACCTCACTTTTTGTTTTATTATTCATATTTAATTTTACAATAATTTGATGAAAAATTAACACTAAAACAAACAAATTAGTGCTTATTATAAATAAATTAAACCAGTTTAGTACGTTAATTTCTTAGAAAAAGATTAATTTGTCAAAACAATACCCCTAGCGAGAAAAAATCGAACTAATTACTTGCCTCATAAAAAATTTTATCGGCCTAGGCCATGACAAGGTTTTTCTTTATCTAATGTTTAATGTTTATCTATAGATTATAACGTTATAACGTTTAAATTATAGACCGCGTGGAGATAAATAACTATATATTATTTTAAATCGAATAAAAGCTAGTTATTCAAAATTAAAGTACTTTAATTATAAATATTTGTGTATAAATTATTAAAAGGTAAATTATACATTAAATTACCCATAATAATTTCACGAGATGAAAATGTAAATTCAGTGTTTTATTAATTATATATTTAAGGGCTCATAAAATACACATTTTTCGAGAACGATTATTAAAACTTTATTGACTATTAATATACTAGTATATTATATCTTAAATTAAATTTTTTAATGGAAAATTCCCCAAACAATGTTTACGATAACAAAACAAAAAGAATGTGTCTAGATATTTGGGTTATTATACTATTAAAGCTCTCTGCCATGTCAGTTGTTTATAACATTTCTTATTAAAAAATAATAAATTGATACAGCTAATATAGAACTAGATTCATAATTAAGAACAATAACATAAATTATTTTTTCTACTCCCATCTTTAAAACGCCCTTTATCGTACGTACATGTTTCCATGACACTAAGTGACCTTTTAAATACACATTGACAAGTTGTGGCTTTATGGCGCTTTAGTCACTGACTGAAGTTAGCAACAGGTTTTTAGTCACGGGCTGAAGTTAGTTTTAAGTTAGTTGACAGTTGTCAAATGTCATACAATCGTTAAAATAATACTAAATGTGAAAATTATTTTATTATCTCAATACAAAAATACAAAAGTATTAAATAGTTTCTCAACGCCAATATTTGAAAAGTTTATATGAACATTGTACTGACCTTTTAATTTCGCCGGCAGTAAACTATAACTTAAATTCGGGCACGGACTCTACTGTAAAGTCCTCATAAAACATTTCCTTTACTTTCACTGTGAAAAACTGTCAATTTTCAAAATACATTTATTTATAACCTTTATAATTGTGTTTATAAAATGAAAAAATGTGACATTTGACAGTTTCCCCTGTTGTTTCATAGATGGCGCTCTATACAAATTTTTGATTTAAATCATTGTAAGGTAATAATAAGTATTTGTCGTAGAAAAAGTATAGTATGCACCTCGTTTTTAAACTTTTCTATACACTCATTAACTTAAGCACTCGCTCGCAAGTTCGCTCGTGCCTAAATTAAATTCGTGTATAAAATGGCGTTTATCAAACTTGATACATAATATACTATTTTTCAATTAAATGTAATAGTAATTTATGTATACATATGATATATCAAGGCAGTAAAGTGGAAATTATTTGCCGAGGCAAATTAGCACGTGACTTTAATGCCGAGGTGCATATTAAATTTTGTCCGAAATCACATTTAATAATACTAATAGTTAATATCAAATGACATTTGATGATCAAATCAAATGTCATTTGAATGTAGGAAATGTCTACGTACTGTATACTGTTTGTTGCCACAGTTATTATATATTTGCAAGCCGCGGCGATTTTTTAATCTAATTAATAAAATTAACTTATTATTTTATTAAACAACATTTTATGAAAGGGTCCAATCGACCTCCGCGACGGTGCTTTTTTAAATATTATTTAGTTGCTGCTGAGGAGCAGTAGACACATCTTAAAATGTATAATGGGTTGCATATAATACTCGTATTAAATCGGCAGTAAAGTTCTACTTTACTGCCGATTTCGGATAAAAATATTTTTAATGAAAGTTAGTGCTCATCACACTTTATTTAGGTACCCATTATATTGCACTAGTAAGAACTTGGATTTATTTCATAGGTTTTTTATGAAACAAAAATCTAAAACTAAAATGAAATAACAAATATACTGATAGGTCCTCAGTACCAAAAATTTATGGCAATAAACAATGTGATGAAATGTCTGTGAATATATTTTTAAGCGTGACCAAATCTTGTCCTTATATTTGATGTCTACTTCGTCACAAACCGCCTAAATAAAAACAGCTTTGTTATAAACTACACTGGAGTTTAGCATTACATATAAAGAACTTGTAACCCATGTAGTTTTTTTTATTGAGAATAATATCTAAATAGTTCCAAGAACTTTGACAGATATGTAATATATTAGCAATATATATTTAGATGTTTAAATAACAGCAATAAATCGTATAAATAATATAAATAACAGCAGTAAACAAGAAAAAAAAATACACATTAGATTATAACTGTGGTTACAGGATACATGTGTACTAAATAGTATTCAAAGTATAAAAAATATATAAAAAACTCTAAACAGCAGATTATGTTTGCAACATTTAAAAATGCATATTAAAATATGCATTAATTAAGCGTATTAAACTTTATATCACAAGATTCACAGAATTTATTAAAGTTACTGCACATTACAAATAAAGGCGACTTAAATACCAAATTAGCTTGGAAGAAAAGTAGTTTTATTTCTGCTAGTCAATCTTGGCACCGAAAAATTAATCTGAAGAAGCAAATCACTACAACTAATTTGAGAATTAAGAAACCTAAACAAAATTGAAATTTATGCAATAACCCTTCTATTTGAATAATTCATTAAAATCTGGTATTTTTCCAAGTCAACTGAAAGTAGCTGTAGTTAACCCATTGTTTAAAAAAGGTGATCCAACACTGATGAATAATTATAGACCAATTAGTTTGCTTTCATCATTCTCTAAGATATTTGAAGCCTCTATGTGTACTAGGCTTTACGATTTTTTTATTTCAAACAAGCTTATAAATAATAATCAACATGGCTATATTAAAGGTAAATCTGTTGATACTGCAGTGTACAGCTTTTTGCAGCGTATTTTTGACGATTACGAAAGAAAGTATCTGTCATTAGGAATTTTTATTGATTTATCCAAAGCATATGATTGCTTACAGCATGGAATACTTTTCGAAAAGTTAAGTCATTACGGAGTAAGGGGTTGTGCACTGCAGTGGATACAGTCATACTTAAAGAATCGTTGCCAAATAGTAAGAATCTCTGAGAATGGTGTGGTACATCAGTCATCGCTAAAAAACGTCAGTATTGGAATTCCGCAAGGAAGTACAATAGGACCCTTATTACTTGTAATATTTGTAAATGATTTAGCAAATTCTGTGAAAAGTGTAAATCATGGGTTGATAAGCTTTGCAGATGATACAAATATATTGATAAGTGGAAAAACCTACCCAGATATTGTAACAGAGATTGGGGATGTAGAAGATAGGGTAAGAGACTGGTTTGAAAGTAATAAGTTAATTGTAAATCAAGAAAAAACCAGCTGTATTTTATTTAAAAAGACCCAAGATCGAATGGAGACACCTCAGTATATTAATTTAAATAATAAAATAATAAATTTTTCACCGCAAACGAAGTTTTTGGGATTATACATTGATGAGTTTTTGAATTGGTCCTATCAGATTGAACTTCTATGTAAAAAATTAAATCAAGTCTCTTACTTTATCCGTGTATTAAGTACTTATGTTGAAAAAAATACATTAAAAACAGTGTATTTTGCTTGTTTTCAATCTTTGTTGCGATATGGAATAATATTTTGGGGACGTTGTACGACAGTTGAAAGAGTTTTTACCATTCAAAAAAGAATGGTGCGAGTATTATGTAATAAGAAATATAAAGACACATGTAGAGGACTTTTCAAATCAAACGAACTACTGACAGTTGCAGGAATTTATATTTAAGAATTGCTAATTTTTATGTTTAAAAATGGAACCAAATTTGAGTACCTGAAATCTAAAAGTAGTAGATCTTTAGATTATATTTATCCGAGACATCGTTTAATGAGTTATGAAAAGTCTTGTTTTTATTCATGTATAAAATGTTTTAACAAATTACCTTATAGCATTAAGTCATTAAATACTTTTAGTCTTTTTAAAAAACGTGTTTTTGAATATTTGTTGTCAATTGAGCCGTACACTTTCAATGAGTTTTTACTTCATTAAATTATTTTCGCCCTTTTAATGTTATAATATAGGTAATTTATTATTTGTATTGTAATTTTTTTGTTTAAATAGTGCTGAATTTGACATATATTTCTTTTAATTGTTGTAAATTTATATGTATTAAATGTATAACATTACTTTAAAATAAATATTATATTATTATTATTATTACTATTATTATTATTATTATTACTATTATTATTATTATTATTATTATTATTATTATTTTCTAGAGATTTAAACTCAATAGTCGATAGTAGCAAATCATGGTCAAATCCCTGAGTTGGATATTCACGATATATTCTAAGAATAATTTTATAGTTATAATGCTGTTTATATGGTGCTTTCTGAATCAGATAGTGCAGATGATGTATCTACCTGACTATTTGGATTTTTAAGTTGACTTAAGATTTTATTTTTTATTCTTATATCTTTATGATAGATGGAGTTTAGAATGTGTATAATTTTTTGTAAATCGGATAAGTAGTAGAATCTAGGCCCTGCAGTTTTCTACGATTTTGAGGGTGTTTTTGTCTCTAAAAGCATTTTCTATAAAGACGGCTATTTCGTTAAAAGTTAATAAAAAATTTGAGGTGTTGAAGTTAAATATGATTTTTCACCACCTCAAAAAACTTAAAATATTACTAAATTTCATATTTTACTTAAAAATAACAGGTAAAAAACATGTTTGTGATAAGTTGCAACCACTGTCACATTGCACCAATTCACCCGAGCACTGAATTTTAATTTAAAAACCATGGTCCTCAATTAAAATAGCATGCATAGGTACACTACCATCAACTGCACTCGGAATACTGATCGCGCCCTTGCCGTTAGCGAATGGTGATGACTACGTGCCTTTTTTTCCACAATTTGTGTACCTGTCAACACATAATAGTGTCAAATGTACACCGCGACGAGTTTATGTTAAAATTAGCACTAGATTGACACGGTGCTGTGATAAATGAATTTTAATTAACACGAATTAATTTTACCACAATTTAAAATAAACACTTTTATTTTAAAGTCCATTGCAGAAGAAATATTGTGTCCTCTTGTCTATTTGGTTAACTTCTCATTTTCAGCAGGAGATTTCCCAGAGATACTTAAAGTTAACAAGGTTGTTCCAATTTATAAAAAAAAATGATAAACATCATATCGATAACTACAGACCTGTAGCCTGTCAAAAATCTTTGAATACGCTTTCTTAGAGAGGCTAGGCCCATTTCTTGGCAATAAATGCATTGTATACACACCTGATTGACTCCCTTGAAAAGGGAGAGTGTCCTGCTGAGATATTCTGTGATCTCAGTAAGGCATTTGATTGTGTTGATCATGGTAAACTAATGCATAAAATGGAGAGATATGGTATTAGAGGTCTGGCGTACGGCTGGCTAAATAGTTTTCTAAGTAACCGAATGCAATATGTATCACAATTCTCTACAAAATACAACCTAAGTAGTGTATGCATGGGAGTACCACAGGGTTCAATTGTTGGCCCTGTGCTATTTACACTTTATTTTAATGACTTAGAGCTACACCTGAAGGAAAACTGTTTAACCACGCTATACGCCGATGATACAACACTTGCACTATCAAACAAAATTAACCATATTCTTGAGATGGAGTGCAACGCAAACCTGGATTTGTTATCGTCCTGGTTTGCCTATAATTCACTCTATCTGAATGCAACCAAGACTAATTACGTGAGAT
The DNA here is from genome assembly GCA_921294245.1 of Brassicogethes aeneus. Classification (NCBI taxonomy): domain Eukaryota; kingdom Metazoa; phylum Arthropoda; class Insecta; order Coleoptera; family Nitidulidae; genus Brassicogethes; species Brassicogethes aeneus. The sequence continues at coordinate 1,538,218 of OV121136.1, forward strand.
TCTCTACTCAGGGTTATGGGCCTAGTGAATCTCTCAATTTAAGTTTATCGATTGATGGCCTAGATATATCCAGAAAAGACCACCTGATATTCTCAGGTATTATTCTTGATGAGAAACTAAATTGGAAGCATCATTGTGACTTTTTGATTTCAAAGTTAAGTTCTTTAGTCTATTTATTTAGAAATCTTAGACAAGTTTTGGTTTTGGAACAATTACTTTGTTTATATCATGCTTAAGGTAGTTGTCGTGGTACAATATTGTCAAAAAATTTTAGATTATACGCACCGTAAAAGTATACGAGCTGGTAGCTAAGTGATTCATATTTTGTTCGCAAGACTGTACCCTGGAGACGTTATTTTTACGTAATACTTTCAAATATTTTCATTAGTTTTAATCCGGCAACGTCGCTTATGCTCAACCAATAGATATATTGGAGACTGAATCACACGTTTGAATTTACTGCGGAAATTATATCTATACTCGCGTACAGCCTTGCCAAGTTGTTTTTATCTGACACTAGTGATGTATACTTTTTACAAATTGTTGAACTTTAAACGGTTATTTATAAACAATTGGACGGTCAAAAATTTTTAATTATTTTTTTTTAAACTCAGCAATAATACATTAAAACAATGTTAGTTTTTTGAAAGCTTCTGACAGTTAGTTTTTTCTGTATAACTAAGAAACTGGTACAGAACTACAGAAAGCCTATACAATCCATGTTAATTATCCAATTTTTAATTGAATTTATCTCGGGTTATAGACGGTCAATCGACTTCAAATTTTAAGGATATATGTATTGTCATGTCCTTAATAAGTATACAAAAATTCAAAATTTTCTGATGGTATGCTTATAGCACGACAACTACCTTAAGTAGACAGTCGACTCCGCTATGGTATTTGTTGTATGTATTTATTTCTCAAAAGCGAATTATCAGATGCATAGCTGGGGTTTCACATGATTATTCATGTAGGAATTTATTTAAGAAATTTAATATATTGCCAGTCCCATGCGTTTAAATTTTAAAATTATGTATATACGTATTTTTAATTAAAAGTAAATTTTCAATGAACTGTGATCCATTGTCCAAAAATGATCTGAGAATACCTTTTAATCGACTAAATTTAGGTAAAAAGTCTCCAAACAGTTTAGGAATACATATATTTAATAGACTTCCTTTGGAAATTAAAAACTCAAAATCAGTTCACATTTTTAAAACACTTTTGAAGTCATATTTGTTGTCCAAATGATTTTATAGCTTGAATGAATTTCTTATAATTTAGCTAAAGTTGTTTAAATTTATTTATGTACATTATGAACCATTTTGTAATTTCTTATGTATTATGTTTGTCTATTTCAAATTTACCTTGACGTTTTCTACACATGTATATGTCTTCTGAAATAGAGCCTATTATTATTATTATTATTATTATTATTATTATTAAATTTTTGACCAATTTTAGTGTATATATTAACACCAAATGATTTAACCACTCCATTTGGACCATTTACACCGAAATATTTTATACTGTGTAGAAACGTTATGTGTGATACTATTTCAAAACCAATAAATATTTGATAATTGGCTTTTGATGACGTCATGAGGTATACTTCGGCATACATTTGATAAAACAAGCCTTTTCGAGGAAGTTATTATTCTTCTTCGCGTTATTATATATACATAAATATAATTTTCGCGAAAATGTACATAACCAGGATACTTGCTGTACCAATGTTAGCAGATTGGAAAGAATCCGAAATGGAACCAATTATTAGGGCAATGAAGGTAGATTTATTTAAATGTTGCATAAAAAAATACCTCAATAATAAAGCTTTTTTATTATAGTACTTATTTATAGTGCTGATGAATATGTTATGAATAACTGTGGTGATTTTTTTAAATTAAATGTAAGTGTTTAAATACTGTGTTAGGGTGAATCTCACGAAATGTCCCCCGATGGTGTAACCCCGTGATATTTAATAAAACTTAATGAGTTTGACCTACACTTTTATTGTGTTTTGATCTTTCATAATTAAGTAGATATAACAGCTTAGGTTCCACATTTTTAACCGCAATTCATTATTTTACAATGTTTTAAAAATCTAAAACCTATCCTCCGTGTCTGTTACTCTTTCTAGGTTAACCTATATGTTTTCAAATATCTGAGGTAGTAAAAGCATACTAAAAATATCAGTTCACTAAGTAAATTAAACACATTCAAAGCAATCGAATCAAATATAAAATATTATTAAAAATTAAAAGAAATAATTTTTATAACCATTTATGTAGGTGTTACAAAAATTGACTATCCTCCGTGAATCTGTTTTTGCTCTAAATTGTATGCAACGGATGGCGCTTTAATCATTTTTAAATAAGCAAACACCTATTTTTATATGTGATTCCTGAAGGTCAGTTGGAATTTATATGCAGATGAGAGTGTTGCTGTTTTATAATTCAAAAGTTTAAGTTCATTAATTTGCTATTTAAAAACCTATCCAGCGTGAAGTGTAATATCTCAGTAAGTAGATTTTTTTTATAAATATTTTATGTATGTACAATTGTATTTTTACAAAATATTAAGGTGTCAAAAGATACAATAACTTCTTTCAAATATACAAAGGGATATTTTTAAAAAAACATACGAAATCCTAACCTCCGTGACTCTATTTTCGTTTGTGTTCCGAACCATACAGTTAGTTAAACTTGTCAATGCGTATTAGGCTGGTTCAAAAAAATCGAATATTTTTTTTTCTTCAAAGCCCGCATTGAAATAACTTCCTAGCAGTAAAAAAAGAAGCCTGTGAAAATTGTAGCTCTTAATATTAATATTTAGAGGTCGCTCATCGTGAATTTCTATTTTACGTTTAAATAACACAGGAATTCTTTTTTCTTAACTTTGAAATTGTATAACTCGTTTTTGAGTGAACATATTGAAATGAACTCTATATATTTTTAAACAAAATTGAACGTTCTACAAAAAATGTCTCCTATAATTTTTTCGTAAATTCACTCCTTTAATAGTTATTCAAGGTTGAAATTAGACATATAATAAATGTAACGTTTAAACACAGGAATTTTTTTTTTTAACTTTTAATTTTATAACTTTTAATAGGTGATAAAGCATCAAAAATAAGGTAGACTTTCATAAAAAAACATTTCTTAAAAATGTTTCCTAAGAGAAATACAGGCCGTCAAAGTTTACAAAAAAAATAGTTTTCTCTTCATAACTTTTAAACCACAAAATTAATTTGGCACACAATGTAATATAGTCAGTGCCTTAATAATGATGTAGATAATTATTTAAAAAAAAACATCAGTGCCGCAGTTACTTGGGGGGCTGCTCCCCTTTTCACCTCAGTCTTTGACGCCACTGGAAATTTTAAAATAATAAATAAATAAAATTTTGATTTGGAGCTTCGTTTCCAAAATATTTGCTCAAAAATGTTTCCTCGCAAAATTACAGATTTAAAATTTTAATTTAGGACTTCGTTTTTGAAATATTTGGGCACACTCCAAAAAAACTGGATAAATAAATTAATTATTTAAAAAATGAAGCACTAAATCAAAATTTTACATGAGTACTTTTTTTCTCTAAATTAAACAGATAATCTAAAAATAAGATAGATAATCTAAAAATGTGCCCCCCAAGTAACTGCGGCACTGATGTTTTTTTTAAATAATTATCTACATCATTATTAAGGCACTGACTATATTACATTGTATGCCAAATTAATTTTGTGGTTTAAAAGTTATGAAGAGAAAACTATTTTTTTTTGTAAACTTTGACGGCCTGTATTTCTCTTAGGAAACATTTTTAAGAAATGTTTTTTTATGAAAGTCTACCTTATTTTTGATGCTTTATCACCTATTAAAAGTTATAAAATTAAAAGTTAAAAAAAAAATTCCTGTGTTTAAACGTTACATTTATTATATGTCTAATTTCAACCTTGAATAACTATTAAAGGAGTGAATTTACGAAAAAATTATAGGAGACATTTTTTGTAGAACGTTCAATTTTCTTCAAAAATATATAGAGTTCATTCTAATATGTTCACTCAAAAACGAGTTATACAATTTCAAAGTTAAGAAAAAAGAATTCCTGTGTTATTTAAACGTAAAATAGAAATTCACGATGAGCGACCTCTAAATATTAATATTAAGAGCTACAATTTTCACAGGCTTCTTTTTTTACTGCTAGGAAGATATTTCAATGCGGGCTTTGAAGAAAAAAAAATATTCGATTTTTTTAAACCAGTCTAATGCGTATTCTAAATGGGAAATATTTTGATTGACTTCCTGAAATCACGTACTTTATATAATAATTTGTTAAGCATTAACAAAATAATCTGTAACCTTTAAAATTAACAAAATGCTTAAAAAATGCATATTACCTTTACAAAACTTTCGGTAAAATATTTTACTTAGTTAAAATAATTACAAACCCTTGTTTTCTACAAAAAAATATGTTAAAATTTTACAAAATAAAACTAAAAAACTACAAAGTCATGTTAACAAATCTGATTTTTATAACAGTGTACCAACATGTAGTTTTTTGGAATGTTTTGGATCCTTGGGTCTTGGAACACTTTGATCAAGAAGATCCGGCACATTCAGTCCAATTAACGCTGAGGGTCTGTGGAGAGTTGTTTCCTGGGTTTTACGGCAAAGACCTTCAAACTCGTCTGATTTGAATCATATGGACTATTAAGTGTGGTCAATCTTGGAAGAAAAAATTTAAAGAAGCCGGTACAATACCCTAGATGATTAACCTGAACGTTGAATCACTTGGCTTGTGGGTCGATGAAGAACGTAGCTAATTGCGCGTCAACTTGTGAAGGCGGGTTTTCTATTTATTTAGGTAAATGTTTCGTTAATAATAGTTATTTATGTCATTAGGTTAAAAAGTAAGGCTTTTTGTGCTAAGCACAAAAAAGCACTTCTTGGCCGAATGGCATACAACATTTTAACTTCAAAGCACTTTATATAGGTCAATTTAATTCAACATCAAAGCGGCCTAACCTAACTTTTTTAGAATGTCATTTATTTATTGGCTAAAGATTACCTACATTAAATGTATAATAATTATTATTGCTTTTAGAAGCAGTAATAGCTTGACAATACAGCATGATTTAAGTAGAAATGGATTTTTGGTATTAATAGGTAGGTATCTAATTTCAATTTGTTTGGATTTCTATTTAAAAAATAGGTAGTTTGGAATGTTTAAGTTGTGTTTAACATTTAATTTCACTGAAAACTTAAAGCAAATTAAAACTTAAAGATAATTTAAATCGCAGAAAAAGAATCGTGCGTTTTCTTGGTTGCCTAACCTCACTTTTTGTTTTATAGTTCATATTTAATTTTACAATAATTTAATGAAAAATATTAAACATTAACAGTAAAACAAACAAATTAGTGCTTATTATAAATAAATTAAACCAGTTTAGTACGTTAATTTCTTAGAAAAGGATTAATTTGTCAAAACAATACCCCTAGCGAGAAAAAATCAAACTAATTACTTGCCTCATAAAATTTTTTATCGGCCTAGGCCATAAAAAGGTATTTCTTAATCGAATAATGAAAAAAATAAAGTTTAAATTATAGACCGCGTGGAGATCAATATATTTGTTACTGTTTTAAATACAAAATTCCATTATTTATTCAATAATAGAGTAACTGTATGATGCTAAAATGTGATAAAACTTTTATCGCACTCTGTACACAAGTAGAGTTTAAGTTCGCCTTTATTATATTAATATATTATGTTTAAATGAAAATTGTTGTTAAAAAATAATTTAACTGCAAAATTTTGTATTAAAAGTTTTTAAATTACAAAAATAACTGTTTAAAACTCATTTTAAAGTTTTTCATTTATTAAACTCTATTTTAAGTCCAGTACGTATACACTTTTATATAAAATCCATAATCCATTGTATAACTAACCCCCCCTTTTTAAATTAGGGTTATTAAATTTTATTATCTAAACACAATTTCTTGTAAAAACATACTTTATGTTATTAGAATAATTCTAAGCCTTATGCGTTTGATAAATTTAATTTAATATCGAACACGAACTTGAATTCCAATAACGATTCAACGCATCGAAAAAGGTAAAAGAAATAAATAATTTAAACATTTTATGAAGTTTAGGTCGGACCGAAAATTCGTAGAGCATGTCTCTAAAATACGTGCTAAAAATACACTTTGCTACTGTTTATTACCCACCCATTTATCATTTTTGCTAGTGTCGAATATATCCCACTTTAAATAGAGCTTTTATTTATGAAAGACGTCAATCATTCGTGAATAATGCCCATTATTTGGAATGTAATACTATTCTCTTTCTACTCCAATTTAATAATTTTAATTAATAACAAAATTTATTATAAACTCACTTTCTCCCGATTTTAAAGATCATTATATCGTTAATCCTGTTCAACTCTTTTATTCTTTCTTATTGGTTTCTACGGATTTGTCACTTGGGAAGGTATAAACACACCCGTAGGCTCGGTGAATTCTTATTTAGGCAAATATTAAAAAACTTATCTGAATATGGCTCCTTGTCCCTTTGTAATTGATCTCTTCCAGGTTTATGCCGCGATGACTTCGACAGGTGGGGTGGCAGTTCACTTCGCGCTTTTAAACTTTTAGATAAGGTTTTTAATGCAATGACTATGCACTGTATACTTGTTTATAGTTCAGAGCGGAGAAACTATCACGTCTCGACCGTAGGAACATAGATTTGGTACTGTTGAAACCATAAATTGAATTTGATATTAAAAACAAAAAGGGCTTAAAAAAAGTTCACATGAAAATTTAGAAAACGTATTGAATTACCCTTTACCTGCAGTAAGAAATCTAAACAAAATCTGGCCTAATAAGGCCGCGGCGGATCAATATTGGGTCCAACAGTTGCTCAATATTAGTAAACCTATTATAATGTTTATTATTCTATTTCAAAAAAATTGGCATGCTTGTGTATTACGCAGGTTTATTTCTATAGAAATTATTAAAAATGTAATACTTACTGCCCGATATAATTGCAACAGATTTCCACTTCATCTCGAGCACAACCCTCGAAAATCCACTTGTAATTGCTGGTATAGAAGGACTTAGTCTCGACTTCTGCTCTGTATCGATTTCTTTGAATACCTATAAAATATAAAAAACACAAACTTTAGACACCAAATTTTTGCTTTAAGCGTGTTGCACAAACATGCACTCACAGGCAGCATGTTTTGGTCTTATTTAGTACGACCCGAGGTAGAGGACATGTCTACTTTTGATTATTTAAATATGAACTTTTAAACGCACTTATTAGTAAGCTCTCTTAAAATAAAATAGTCAAAAGTCTACTATTTGAATTAGTACCAGCATTTTTTATTAATAAAATACTCGTTTTTACTTTTAAAAAGTTATTTTTTACTACGTAAATAAACTGCGCACCACTCAATGTGTCGCGACCAAAAAGTTAGTTCTTTTTCAAAACGACATAACTTTTTTGTTTCTTGAACGATTTTATTTTGTTCTGTGATGTCTGCTAGCCTCATCCTCTGGCAATTCATGCTATAGATATGAAGCTCACGGTTCTTCAAGTAAATTTCCTACACGGTGAAAAATTTCATCCAAGCCCCGTTTGTAAAAAAATATTTTTTTTTTTCGTTTTTACTTTTAAATAATGAAATATTATGTCTTACCTTAAAACATGTTTCAAATTTTTCGAATTGGAATCTTAGCAACGAAATTATGATTTTTTTCCAAAAGAGTACACGGAAAAAAATCTATACTGATTCCAAGAAAATTCAACTCTATCCAAGTATAGCTTAGTTTCCCTATTCCGCAAGTAAATTTATACTTGTTTCAAGTATCCTCATATTCTTATAAAATAAAGATAGCTTCGGTTTAATCTAAGATTACTACTATACTAAAAATAAGAAACACACTAATTTTGAGTTAAGTATACAAATTTGTCTTCAATGAAGACTACGGTATTCTTGTTGTAACGTTAGTATGTACTTCATCAAAGTATAGTTTCTTTGTGAAATCTTTACAGTATTCTTGTTTTAAGAATATACTTTCTTTAAAATTTATTTATTTATACTTATTGTAAGTACACGCTTTACTTGCATAAAATGCTTGTATTTTACTTTTCCTTTTTTTATATTTGATAAAAGTATATATACTATATATATATACTATAGTATATATTTAAAATAACTTTACACTATTCTTAAAGAAAGTGGTTGATTAGAAAAAAAAATTCCCTCATCTAGCGACTCGGAATAATTTTTACAAAAAAAAACATTCGTGACCCTGAAAAATATTTGTATTAATTATCCTACCACTACGGAAAATACAAGTAAAAGTATATATATTATTTAGTTAGTACTAAAGTACTAACTTAGTATAATAGGCACTGATATCACAATAGGTTTATTACCTAACAGTCTTGGAGGTATTAGAAAAATTCTGTCAATTTATATAAATTCATTCTTTCACGGTTAATTAACATAGATACTATATTTTACATTTTATTTTTTTTAGTACCTAGGTATCACATTTTTGGTGCTTTATGTAAAGGTAAGGTTTTTAATCACAATAGTTATTATTTTTTTAAGTAGGTATTTTTATTGTCAGAAAAATTTATCTCCAAGCTGCAGCTAAATAATTTGTAAAATGAGTCTCTAAGAAGGCTACCATTATCATCGTAGATGGTTTGGTGTTAAATCTTCAATTTTTTCTCCACTCTTGATCCTCAATCCTATTTTTGGAATTAATTCCTTTAAATTCTCCTCGCTTAGGTTTACCATAATATCGAAATCTATCTCGTTTTCTAAAACAAAAATAATATAGCTGAATTGGAGGCTATAGCATCTAACGTTTTACATAAATGTGGTTGCCTTTCTGTTGTTTATGTGCTATTGTCTATTACATTATTATTATTAGCGTATGCTATCCATTTACACTACAGTATACCTATCCATTTTACACTACATTTTTACGATCATGCCTAGTTAATTAGGTACTTAAAATTAATGAAATATTATTTACTTACCCAAAAATGTGTCTAGTAAACATTCTAAGCCCCAATTTTTAAGTTTCTCCTCCATTATTTTTTATTAAAAATAACATCCAGACCGAAAAAGAAAAAAACGAACTACCACCATAGAACACAGGACAGAACTGAACACAGAAACTGCGTCTTTTCTTTTAGCGAAGCGGTCTTAGAGGGTGGACGGTATTTACTTAAGCGAAGAATTAGGTATTTGTTTTAATAATACACGGAGAGAAATGTATAGTAAATTTTAGATAGTTAAAAAAATATATTAAAATTTACTTTAAAAAATGTTTAGTTTAACAATATTAAATATTCGTCAGTAAAATATAAAGATTGTAATACGAAATAGTATTTTTTATTATACAATTTTAGTAAAGATTACAACACCAATATTATTAGATCAAAAATGTATAATACGTATTTTAATTTTAAATATATTCGTATAGTAAATTGATTTTACTATCTACAAATAGTAATATTTACTATATGATTTAATTAAATGTATTATACAAAATAATAAAATACACTATTTAGTTTGTTATGGGTTACGTATCTATTATATTTATTTTTAAAATTTACTATCTAATTATAAGAATTAAAAACAAAATTGGTTGAGAATAATAACCTTAAGGTTTAATATACATGGATATTTAAAAATTACTAAATATGCATAGTAACTGGCAATATACAAGATAGTTGTCCCAAATAGTAATATATAATATAGTAAAGGGTATTATAATTATGGTAATCAGTATTATACTTTTCTCTCCGTGTAGCTATACTTAAATACAGTATAGTGTATTCTTTGTTCTAGAGGTCTTATACTTAAATTGAAGTATAAGCGTTCTTGTATTAAATATACATATATTTAAATAAAGTATACCGAAATTTCATACAAATATACAGAATACTTAAAATAAGTGGCAATATTCCGCTTTGAGTAAAAAACTAGAGCTCTTTCATCTAAGCATTATTGTATATTTTTGATTTAAGTATACCAATTTTCTTTAAAATAAAATACCTTTAAACTCAATCCAAGAATACTCATCTCAAATCAAGTAACCGTTTTTTTTTAAATTAAGTATATCCCATTACTTAGTTTAAATGTACGCTAGTCTCATATAAATAATAAATATACTTAAATCAAGTTCCTAACATGAAGTATAGAACTATTCTTAAACCTAGTAAGGGATTTTTTTCCGTGTATATTTAAGGCTTTTTTGTAGGCAATACACTCAGTCTTTTTAGGAACAAGAAGATAAGATGGTGAAAGATTGTTTCTTAAATAATTCTGAACAAGCCACAAACTTCCATTATTTTCAGAGGGCCTAAGCAAAGAACACTTTTTCAAAATAACATTTTGATAAAAATTTGCGAAAACTAAACCTAAACGGATATTTTCGTTCGTGACATGTTTGGTCTGTGATGTCGGCTAGCCTCATCCTCTGGCAATTCATGCTATAGATATGAAGCTCACGGTGAAAAATTTCATCCAAGCCCCGTTTGTAAAAAAATATTTTTTTTTTCATTTTTACTTTTAAATAATGAAATATTATGTCTCAAATTTTTCGAATTGGAATCTTAGCAACGAAATTATGATTTTTTTCCAAAAGAGTATATTTAAGGCTTTTTTGTAAGCAATACACTCAGTCTTTTTAGGAACAAGAAGATAAGATGGTGAAAGATTGTTTCTTAAATAATTCTGAACAAGCCACAAGACACAAACTTCCATTATTTTCAGAGGGCCTAAGCAAAGAACACTTTTTCAAAATAACATTTTGATAAAAATTTGCGAAAACTAAACCTAAACGGATATTTTCGTTCGTGACATGTTTTCTTCATAATTTTGACCTCCCGATTGTGATTCAGTTGTCAAATTTAAGTTTCAGTTAAAACCAAAATCACCAAGAATTCGAATTCTAAAACAACACAGTAGCTTTTTCAGAATGTATTAAACTAATACTAGCACAAAATTTATATAATAAAAATATTTTTGTATTCTAGCCTAGAGTTTCTAGGTAAGAATTTGTATACGACATCTACCTGTGTTACATAATATAAACCACTGCCACTACAACGTTTAAAACTATTATTAATCCGTAAACACACACCGTTTATTTAAAGTCCAAAAAACGTACAATAACAATTGAGTCAAACCACGTCAAGTGGGACCAGAAAATTTCACGAAATCACCGATTTTGAAAATAATCACATTATTGTGTAGTAGGCGTGACTCATATTTCACAGTAAAAAAATTGTTTTAAAATTCGTTTTTTGGTAATGTTAGTAAGGTTGACAATTTTGTCAAACTTTAGAGCACGGTAAAATTGAAAAAATAGAATCTCTGGGACCACTCTGTATAATTAAATTAAATTTTACACACTATTGTAGAAATGTTTAGACTATATAATGATCATTTAATTAAGGTTAATTTGTTTAAATAAAAGAATTTTGCATACATTTATTATAAACAATTGAAATTTTGTATGTGTTCTTCACGCTGAAAAAAAATTAATCTTGTGTCATAATATGCGGCAAACGTTTCCGTTTAATAAGATGTACTCAAAAATTTGCCTTTCATATGTCATTCCGGAGATATTAATTTTTTTGTCCCGCTGTGCGCTTGATCAGTACGCGGCGCGCTTCGCTGTTAGCTCGTCAGCACACGGTGTGCCTGAACGAAGTTTAAGTCACATAAAAATTCCGCAGTTTCTTGTTCGGGACCCTTTGGTGACTTAAAAATGATATTTACCAAAATCCTAGCTGCTCCTCTTTTCGAAATTTTTTGAAAAATCTTTTTTATGCATTATGCTTTTTACTATATAAAAAAGTGATTTTTGTCTAACCCTGTATAAATCTAAGCATATATATAAAAACAGTTTCTCTCGTTTACAATATCGGTGTACAAATGTGTACTCTGGCAAAGGTAGACTTTGCGATAAAAAATAATTTTAAAAAAATTTAATTTTTTAGAAATTAAAAAAAAAAACAGAATTTTGGTAAATATATTTTTTAACTTCAACCAATTTTTCGTTCAAAATTGAAAACTACTCAAAAGCCTAAATTAAACAACATTTTAAATACTCTCTAAGCGTTATTTTATTAAATGTTATTACAAATCTAGTTTTCTTGTAAAAGGTTAATAATAATGCCATTTTGTAACCTGATAGACCTAGAAATATCTAAAAAAAATTGGGAATACATATTTTTCGCGTGTTATGCTAAAATCATGAATTTACGCTTTTGCATTATTAAAAATAAGTGATTTTTGGCTAACCCTGTATATATCAAATGATGTGAACAGTATTAAAAAATATCTCTAATAGTCTCCTAAATAATATACTCCAATTTTATAAAAATCCGTGTGCAAATGTGTACTCTGTCAAAGAGATAAACAAAAATTTAAAAAAAAATCATGAATTTTCGAACAATTTCGAAAAGGGGAGCAGCTAGAACTTTGGTAAATATCATTTTTAAGTCAACAAAGGGTCCCGAACAAGAAACTACAATCAGTTTTTGGCGGCATTTTTATGTGACTTAAACTTCGTTCAGGCACACAGTTAAACCGTTCGAACGGACGAGCTAGCAGCGAAGCGCGCCGCGTACTGATCAAGCGCACAGCGGGACAAAAAAATTAATATCTCCAGAATGACATATGAAAGGCAAATTTTTGAGTACATCTTATTAAACGGCATATTATGACACAAGATTAATTTTTTTTCAGCGTGAAGAACACATACAAAATTTCAATTGTTTATAATAAATGTATGCAAAATTCTTTTATTTAAACAAATTAACCTTAATTAAATGATCATTATATACTCTAAACATTTCTACAATAGTGTGTAAAATTTAATTCAATTATACAGAGTGGTCCCAGAGATTCTATTTTTTCAATTTTACCGTGCTCTAAAGTTTGACAAAATTGTCAACCTTAATAACATTACCAAAAAAACGAATTTTAAAACAATTTTTTTACTGTGACATATGAGTCATGCCTACTACACAATAATGTGATTATTTTCAAAATCGGTGATTTCGTGAAATTTTCTGGTCCCACTTGACGTGGTTTGACTCAATTGCAATAAGGTTTAATAAACGTGCAATAACAATTGCGATATAAACCACTAGCACTACAACGTTTAAAACGATTATTAATCCGTAAACACACAGCAGAAACACGATATGCAAAAATAAAGATCATATGACAAATAAAAACAAATGCCCGACGGTGCCTAAAACACGAACTCTACTGAATTCCAACAAAAATAAGTAACAAGCCAGGACACGCGTCATATGTCCATCTTTGTCGAACACCTAGGCAGTTTTACATCACAGATGGCGCATTTTAGACCGGATGCTTAAAAACCTACGTGTGAGTACATTTACCGCTGCATCGAATGTACAAGACAAGTAAAACATTACTGCTAGCATGTCTGAGATATGTTCGGCACCCGATTAGTCACGTTCATATATTGGTGGTTTCTACTGTAACGCTTTTTGTTTGACTAAATAGATGAGTGTACACGGACAATTCAAATACCTTTGAAAAGTTGTTGAGAATAGATATAGGCCGATAATTTAATATGTTACTTCTATCACCCGATTTCAATACCGGACATACTTTAGTAATCTTCCAGAGGGTTGGATAATCAGATGTTTTAAGAATGGCGTTGATGATAGAAAATAGTGGCTTAACAAACACATTTGTGCAATCGCAAATCAAAAAACTTGGTATCATGTCATGTCATGTCATGTCATATATGCAGATGAGAGTGTTGCTGTTTTATAATTCAAAAGTTTAAGTTCATTAATTTGCTATTTAAAAAACTATCCACCGTAAAGTGTAATATCTCAGTAAGTAGATTTTTTTTATAAATATTTTATGTATGTACAATTGTTTTTTTTTAAATATTAAGGTGCCAAAAGATACAATAACTTATTTCAAATATACAAAGGGATGTTTAAAAAAAACATACGAAATCCTAACCACCGTGAAGCTCTAATATTTAAAATGTATGATTTCTTAAAATTCTTGCATTAGTGCAGAACCACTTATGTTATGTTATTACTAGACCTGGTGGCTTCCCAAAAACCCCATTCTAGACTAACAGTGAAACAACCAAAAATAAAAAATAATCATTTTCACCCATTACATAAAATAAATAAACATATATGTTTAGGTTTAGAATGATAAAGTAAGAGAAGGTAAAGTAAGAATACAATAATAACAACAATGATACACAGTAAAAAAAGTAGTGAAGATATTTAACTCTAGTAAACTCTAAAAACATTCTATATGCGACGACTTTTTTTAGTTATATTTTCACATTGATGATAGTGTAATAATTCATATTTCTATAGGGTAAATATTATAACGGTATTTAGTGTTACATTTAATTTACTAGTGCATAAATTTAACACTACTATGTGTTAAGGGTACTCTGGGTAGTGACCCGGGAAAAAATAGTTTTGTTAATTAGAGTATTATTTTGCACTATTTTAGCACATTTAGACTCTTATTAATGAGTTATTTAATCTTTTAGAGTAAACAAACTACTCTATTTTTAGTTAATTTGCATACCTTTTTTACTCTGATTAGTAAACATTACATTCAAATTGAGTAAAAATTACTCTATCCTAAGTTGCTATAAAGAGAGGAAAATTAAAAACATATATTTAAATTCAAAAGTGTATTTTGTGAAAAATAACAAAAATTAAAAATCATATAACTGATGTTAACAAAAAAATAAAAACAATGTATAATTAAAATATTTAAATTAACTCGAACAAATGTTTCTTTTAAATCAATGCATCCATTTTAAATGGGATTTGTATATAATTGGCTCGTTTCTGTTATTATCGGTTTTTAGGCATAATGCCTAATCACATTTCAAGTTTTTACAATAAAATATCTTTAATATAAATAATAATAATAATGTACCTATTTTATACGTATTATGCAGCGGCACCCACGCACAAGCGAACCTTTAAACAGCCCTTGGAAACAGCACTAAACTAGTTCACAAATTTATAGACGCTTTGCAATCCCCACCACAAATAATAACTTTAATAGTGTAGATTTAACTCTTTTTAGTGTAAAAATATACTCGCTTACTGTTTACTTCACTTTAAACCAAAACAATAATACACTAGCAAGAGGAAAACTAGGGAAATTTTAACTCAAATAGCGGTTGTAAAATACTAATTTATAGTGTAAATGTTTTACCTTTTACAAAGTCTAAATTAACACTAATGCGATTGTATTAGACATTCGAGTAAAAAATATAATATTTTTAGAGTTACGTTATTTTTACACTGTAAAATAATGTAATATAGAGTTATGTAGAGTAATATTAAGCTATAGAGTTAAATAATTGGTTCATTTTACACTGAATTTCAACTCTAAAATATTTACCAACTACACTATAGCTATAGCTACTTTACTCGATCCATATTTTTTACTGCATTTATAAATGCTTTCTTAATACAGGTAACATAACAATTACACCAAAACCAAACGCTGCCTGATAAATTAAAATGAATTTATTTATAGGAAATTTGAGATAACTAATATTTGGTGAAGCGTAAAAATAAAGTTAAAGGCTAAAAATCTCACTATATAGTGAGATTGTTTGGTTTGATTACCTGCGGGCAGTTCCAAGTCGACAGCGTGTGGTTGTAAAAATTCGAAATAAAGTATGCAGGAGAGCATAACTCGGCTCTAAAGGATCCTACAATGGTCTTGGAACTTGTTGACAGCACGTGAAGCAGTTTGCTCGACCCATCGCATATATCTGGAACAAAAAAAGGTTTATAAATAGAAAGTTGCGATGAAAAGCCCAAGAAAAAAAGACGCTTACCCGACCTAGAGTTTTTCATTTATTATGAAGATGAAAGAGTTTTTTATTAAATAGGTATACGTTTTTTATTGTTAATATTTAATAAAATTGTATAACCTATTCAAATTATAAAAGTATATCGTCGATTACCTAGCCAATATCTACCAATATCTGCAGTTCAAGTTTTTCAAATATTATTAAAGAATTATTTAAACCCATAAACTATGGTATAGTAAATAGATAATCAGTCCAATTCACTTATGTTAACGTTGGCCACTAGAATTAGTGGTCGATAACCACTGATTCTAGTGGCTTATGTTAGTGAATTGTAAACTATGTCATGAAGTTAAGAATTTTATTTGTTAAATGATAGAGGAAAGTCGCCTAATTTCAGATTCCTTTTCAAAATAATCAAAATTTTTTAGATAAAATAATTTTGTAATGCTTTATCTATTGGCTAGTACACCGAAAAAAATAATGTAGTTGAGTTAACGTTTGCCTAAATGTCATTTTTGAAAATGTTGTTTCATCAAAAAACCTATTGGATTGGATAAAATATTGATTGTGACATAAACTTATTTTTTAAATTAAAATGTTTATCCTATTTTGATTTAATAGCTGGAATTGGTTGAATCAAATACTGAAATTTTTAGGATTACCTAAAAAACTATTAAATTAACGTTTAGTTGTTCTTTAAATCCAAAACATTAAATTTGTTCATTTAACAAATTGTAAATGTTACTTTAAAATTTGTTAATTTTGCATTCATAAAATTGCCGTGAAGGGCGCTTCGAACACCCACGCCACCTCATTAGTCGGTGTTGATCACGTGATGTTCTTACATCTCGCCTCAGTTGGCTTACGTTAGGAGTATATAAGCTCAGGTAGCCGTTGTTTTGGGTGTGTTCCACAGTGGAAATTCCACTACACCAATTTGCCCGACACTGATAAGAGCCCCAATATAGGTCGAATCAGCTGTCTGTCGGTAAGTATTTAAAGTAGGTGGAACGCACTCAAAATAAAAACTCTGGCGAGGGTTCGATTATTTCTCTTTATATTAATTCCATAATTTTGTTTTGAATACCAACCTTTCAAGAATGTTACTTTTACATTTTCAGAATGTTAACCCAACCCAATTAACCCAACATTAGCGCAAATTATTTAATTTAACATTTTATTGGTGTTAAGTGAATTTGCTAAAAAGGTTACTTGGACATTTCAAGAATGTTTATTTAACCAGATTAGCAGATTAGAACAAATATTCTTATTTTGTTCATTTGACTAATATTTGTTGTTCAATTAAACAATACAATTTGACATTTTTAGATGGTTAAGTAAACGTGCAAAAACCATTGCTTGTCTTTAAGTGCATAAAGAGTTGAATTAATATTTTTGTTGTTGTTTCAACAGCTTATTTTTTCAGTGTAGAGTCAATTTCCGTTTAATGATTTGATTAGTTTTAAAGATACACCAGTATCCGAAATTAGGCGCCTTTTACCCTATTTGGGGATCAAAAGCGACATGCCAATAGTTTTAATAGCCATTCGGGTTTGCCGGGCCGATACTATACACTAGGGTGGAGTGAATTTTTTTTTAATTATTAATTGATTTATCCCGAAAACCTATTACTTGCTATGTTACCTACAATATATCTATCGATCAGAGAACTAGCATTGCCGAAAATATTAAAGGCGAGAAAAGAATCAAAATGTTCGAGATTACGGGAATTAAAGCTTCCACAACTAAATATTGAAGCATTACGTTTGTACAAGTTAATTCACTGGGCGACAGAAAAGGTGACTGAACCACCTATGACTATGAAATACGATGACAGAAATTACCGATATGATTTCTTCGGGTGACCATTTCCCATACTTTCAAAAATTTCCGTGTCACACCCAAGCAGTGAAACGCTGCGTAAAACTGGTTATAACCAGTATACTGAATCTTCAGTCTCGGTTTGTGGATCGGAAGCAAGAAATGGTTTCATCAGAACAAGAATTAAAGTCAGAAAATAATTACCAAATTTTGATACCAAATGTCAGTATTTTCGCGAAAAAGAAGATCTCATTTTACCAATAAACACTCCTGAAGTTACTTAAAGCATATGATTTACTATTAAATATGTTTACATTTCACGTTAATTTTACTAAAATAAACTTTTTATTTATAAATAATGCTATTTTTATTACTTTGAGTGAAGTAATATTTTTTTAGAATTTTCAAAACTTCGAGACAGATGCGCCACCTAAAGATATTAAAAAATTGGAATATTTTTTCGATATTTATCATTTTACGCCTTTAGTCAACAATAATAAAAAAAAACATGTACTTTATATGAATTGTAAAATTTTGTTCAATAAAATTTATTATAATTTAAAAAAAAAAAATTAATAATATAGAAAAAAAAATTAATAATATAGAAAAAATCAATTAATAAATAAAAAAATTCACTCCACCCTACTATACACCCAGTAGGATCATGAAGGAGGTAGGACGGGAGGGATAGACATTTTGGTGTTTAGAGGAAAATTACGCCGACTCAAATCTATGTACGACCCGGAATCCTCCTAGACCGGGAAATTAGTATTACTTTAAACCTCGCTTTAAACATTTGGAATTAATATCTGAAGTTGGGGAGTTGTTAGTTAGCTGTAGGGACCTATCTTCCTTGTTAGTAGGCTACGGCTTGATCGTCATCCTGTACTCCCCCCTCTTAATGGTATTTCACTTTCGACGTTGAAGACGTCCAAGGTGGCTAGTATTATTTCCAATGGTTTCCATTGGTTTGTCAGTTACGTTTTCGTAACGACTGTTTAGTTCGATTATTGCGTTTTATACGTAGGGTTTATATGATCCTAGGTTCATATGGTTATTTATTTCTTGATTAAAATACACTTTTGTTTGGTGGTTATGGATTTATTTGTCTTGCTAAGCTATAATCCGGTGAATGCCAGCGATAAGAATTGGGACAGCTAGGTTTTATTGTTTTTTGTATTGTTTTACTATTACTATTATCTTATTATTAATGTTGCGTTTGCTCTTTCTTTTACTTATTTTTTTAGTGTTGTGTTTAAGCAAAAAGAACCGCTCTTAGTGTGGTGTAGGTATCTTAACGAGGTTAATGTTGCAAATTTACGTATTAGGTCATGTTAGTTAAGAGTTCGTATCGACTTTTGCAGATAATGGCCCTTCCAACTCTTGATTAGCTTCGTTTGTTCTTAACATAAAATTCTTCGTCAGGTGGTTAGTCCACTTTATTACTTCCTTAACCTTTAATTCACTGTAGAAGTAGTTTATTGTGGGTTGTAAAATTTGGGTTTTAAGCAAGGTCTCGGTTACTATAAGTCCTACCTCTTCAAGAGTTCGAACGTATTTTTTAGATATGTACATATGGGATTTATTCATTTTTGTTATAATTATAAATATCTTGTATGTACTAATTGAAAAATAAAGACCCATTCTTATTATTATTAGTATTATTATTATTATTATAAAATTGACTAAAATTGCATTCTCTCAGAGATACTTAAACGAAATTTGGTATATTTTTTAATTTGATAATGCCTTCCACATGCTTATTTTGCCATTTTTTATGACTGGATTATAACATACTCGATTATGTTCTTGTTACCCTAATTTACCTGTGTAGGCTGTAGATAAACTGTTTTTTTTATAAAAATGTTTAATTACCGATTTGTAACCTGTAACTTGAAAACGAAAACTCGTAGAGCATAACAAATGAAAAAACAATTATTTCTTATCAAATATTAAACCCAGCCAGAAATAAGTTTTGCATATTTGATTACATGTTTTATTTTATTCACATTTGTGATTTTAGGTCTAGATCGTGTTTTGACTACTTTATTAAAACAGATGTGATTTTGGCTCAAAAACGAGCTCTACTTCCTTTATGTGATAAACTATGGACATGGCACCCATCATATCATTATAAAACTTTGCGTATCATGTTTTGAAATTACGCTCCACGATATAGGTACTCATTTTTCATTGCAATCCTATCATTACTAATAATTATTTCGGAGGAGAAAAGAGTAACAATCCACGTGCTGCCATATACAGTGAGCGCGTTAAAATCCCCCCCCCTGTTAACTTTTGAACCAAATAAGATCGATGTCGGACAAAAACCAGGGTAAACTATATTGTGTTTACTACTTTTTGACGTCAAAATGAAATTTGTTTGCCTAACAAGTATCAACTTGAAAATTCCTAATGGAAAGGGGGTGCTTGAAATGATACCTCATTTGAAAGGTATTTTAATTCTCTATATAACACTTTTTATGTTTTTAAAAACCGTTTAACCATAGCTTAGTTATTAGGGTTTAAAATTAGTTATTAGAGTTTTATTTTGGTTTTAATTTATTAAGAAAAATTAGATGTTCAAAATTTTCCCCTTGGACAGCTTGACACACAAATAGCCTATCTTCAAATTCATTTCTATCATTAGCAAAAGTTTCTTGCGTAATACTAGCACATTCACGTCCAATCCGGTGTTTAAGATCATCTATGGTTTCCGGTTTTGTAATGTAGACCTTCGATTTTAAATATCCCGACAAAAAAGTCAAGTGTCGTTAAATCGGGAGAACGAGCCGGCCATTCGGTAGGACCACGCCTACCAATCCACCGATTTAGGTAATTGTTATCAAGCCATTGTCTAACATCCCTAAAATAATGTGGGGGCGCTCCATCCTGCTGAAATATGACTTCTCTGTCAAATTCATAAGGATAGGTATTGATTATTTCCTCAATCATTGGTTGAATTTGGGTTTGAAGCATGTTAAGATACAGAATACCTCTCAAATTTTGTTCCAAAAAGATGGGGCCTAGAATGTGGTTTCCCAGTATTCCCGCCCATACATTAACTTTTTGCGGATACTGGGTGTGACCTTCTCGAAAAAAATGTGGATTAACATCTGACCAGTAGCGTTTAGAGAAAAAGTGGTTTTATCACTAAAGCAAATTGAACTTATGTAGAGTGGATTTTGTGCTATGCGCTCACACATAAGTTCACAAAATTTCATTCGGTGATCAGGGTCATCTTTAGTTAGTTGGTGGAGTATTTGAAGTTTGTAGGGATAAAATTTGTTCTTCTTTAAATATTTCCTAACAGTTGTTTGAGATACAACACAAGTTTCTGAAAACTGCGGCCGTCGATTGTTGTGGAATATTGACAACCGAACCAACTATTTGCACCTGTTTCTCTTCGGAAATTGATTTCCTTCCCGATCCTTTCTGCATACTTCCACTTGTTTGAAATTTTGCCACCAAATCCCGTAGATATTTCCTGCAAATTGGGTTTTCTGGGTACCTTTCATTAAACACCCTTTCTGTTTCGTGCAAATTTCGCCCCATTTCACCATAAATAAAAATAGCCTCCGTTTTTTCTTCTAATGGGCGATGTCGAACCATTTTACATTCAAATAATGATTTAAATTGCATGAACAACTAACAATTTAATACTAAAGATATTAATTATTTTATTTTTGTATCTTCTTAAAAACAGGATATTGGTATGGGTATTTAAAACAAAAAAGTTGACAAAAAACGCATAATTATTGCACTGGTTTGCAATAATTCGCACTCTGCGAAAATGTGATTAGAAGCGACAAAAACGCTTAATAACTAAGCTATGGTTAAACGGATTTTAAAAACAAAAAAAGTGTTAAATGGAGAAATAAAATACCTTTTAAATGAGGTATCACAAGCACCCCCTTTCTATTTGAAATTTTCAAGTTGATACTGCCCTCTTGGCAATTGTTCGGCAAAAAAAATTTTAAACTGACGTAAAAAAGTAGTAAACACAATATTGTTTACCCTGGTCTTTGTCTTTGTCCGACATCGATATCTTTTTTGGTTCAAAAGTTAACAGGGGGGGGGGTTTAACGCGCTCACTGTATAATAACCCGTGTATTTTTACTCATCTTTGAAATGTATTTACTCGGGTCCCAACGACAAGAATTTTTATTAAATTAAACAGGATGATGTAAAGCATCATAAAGAATTTATTTGTAAAATTTTATCAAATTCTTATCATTCGACACCAGGACAACCTTAAATTGTTGGTCTATGTAGCTCGGCTGCTTAAAAATTAATTAAAAAATTTAGATGCATTTTGATAAATTATTTATTATAGGTAATTGTTTTTTAAATTTTCGAGATTTTGTTCTAAGTATTGTTCATATTCACCTGTTTGGTTTACAAATGAAATAAATATTTGTTGCACCTCCGACACAAAATTACAGGGGCCTGAAGGGTTAAAATAGTTTTGTCTCTGACTGATTTGTCTGGAAGGAAATCGAGATGAGGTTGACATTGGTTTGGGTAAATAAGTGGGTTGCGTGGCATTTCTCGGATGCAATACAATCCTTTATGGCCCAAACACTTGTGTGTTAGTTGGTAAATTATGTTTAACAGGCTAAGCACGAATTGAAATTGGTTTGGATGGAAAATGTGGATTATATTTAGATTGAAACGACGCACTACGAAAAATCCATAACTGTTTTATTACTAAAAGTTGACTGCTAAATTTTTTTATTGCGATAATTTTGGCAATTCTAGCAACAAAATATTTAATACTTTGCTTTTTAGTCCCTTCCTATAACCCTAAAAAATTACAAAATAGTATATTACACTACAAGGGCAGAAAGTGTGAGATTCCTGCACTGCGCGCCATGATGCCCGAGGCGAAGCCATGTATTTTTTATTTTTCATAAAAACAATGCCTAAATCAAAATCGAAAAGACGTAGATCAGTTTATAGATCTAGTACTAGTTCACGTAGTACTTGTAGTAGTGTATACGCTTTTAGACCAAGGCTAACAAGCACAAAGAGTAAATATCTATCCGAAAGTCGAGTTAATAAAGCAAAACTGAACAGGTGACAAAAATAAACGTATATAATATATACGACAGTCATAGTCATATGAATCATAGAGCAAACCATGCAATTTAGAGATATCGTTTTAGTGGAAAGACCTCCAATAATAAAAGGATTTTCTAGCGGAAAATTAACTCCGTTAAAATAGTAGCTGCTTCTAAAATACGTTTTAAGGGGGATGTTTGTAACGACCGCCATCAATTATTTATAAAGTTTACTTATTTTAGAGATTAGAGTATTTTCCTAGAGTGCATTTTATTTAATTTGGTAAAATTGTGGAATATAGCAAGATGTTTGTGTTTTTATGTGCACACTTATTATTAAGGTTTGCCTTTAGATTTTAATGTTTTACAAAAAAAGTATATTTCAGATAGCATGTCATAAGTTAAAATATAGTTCAATGTACTCTGAAGTAGAGCTCAAAATGCAATCTGTAGACAATCGGTTACCACAATGTAACAAAATCTATAATGGACTAGTGGCCCAATAGTCTTAAGGATTTTAAAAATGTTGGTTGTTAAATTCAACCTAAAAATGTATCCATTGTCTCAAAACTGTTATTCACTAAGTAAAGTTTTGAAAGATTAATCAATGTTTTTATCTGATTTATTTTTGTATATATACAGTGAGCGCGTTAAAATCCCCCCCCTGTTAACTTTTGAACAAAAAATCGTTGTCGGACAAAAACCAAGGTAAACTATATTGTGTTTACTACTTTTTGACGTCAAAATGAAATTTTTTGCCTAACAAGTGCCAAGAGGGCTGTATCAACTTGAAAATTTCACCCCCTTGGTGCTTGTGTTACCTCATTTGAAAGGTATTTTAATTCTCTATATAACACTTTTTGTTTTTAAAATCCGTTTAACCATAGCTTAGTTATTAGGGTTTAAAATTTTTAAAAACACGTTTTATTTTGGTTTTAATTTATTAAGAAAAATTTAAATTAGATGTTCGAAATGTTCCCCTTGGACAGCTTGACACACAGATAGCCTTCTTCAAATTCATTTCTAACATCAGCAAAAGTTTCTTGCGTAATACTAGCACATTCACGTCCAATCCGGTGTTTAAGATCATCTATGGTTTCCGGTTCTGTAATGTAGACCTTTTAAATATTAATGGACAATTTTAAATATCCCCACAAAAAAAAGTCAAGTGGCGTTAAATCGAGAGAACGAGCCGGCCATTCGGTAGGACCACGCCTACCAATCCACAGATTTGGGTAACTGTTATCAAGCCATTGTCTAACATCCCTAAAATAATGTAGGGGCGCTCCATCCTGCTGAAATATGACTTCTTTGTCAAATTCATCAGGATAGGTATTGATTATTTCCTCAATCATTGGTTGAATTTGGGTTTGAAGCATGTTAAGATACAGAATACCTGTCAAATTTTGTTCCAAAAAGATGGGGCCTTCGATGTGGTTTCCCAGTATTCCCGCCCATACATTAACTTTTTGCGGATACTGGGTGTGTATTAACATCTGACCAGTAGCGTACATTTTGTCAATTAACAGTACCATTTAAAAACAAAGCAAACATAAGTTCACAAAATTGCATTCGGTGATCAGGGTCATTTTCAGTTAGTTGGTGGAGTATTTGAAGCTTGTAGGGATAAAATTTGTTCTTTTTTAAATATTTCCTAACAGTTTTTTGAGATACAACACAAGTCTCTGCAACTGCGGCCTTCGATTGTTGTGGAATATTGACAACCGAACCAACTATTCGATTAACATCTGACCAGTAGCGTACATTTTGTCTATTAACAGTACCATTTAGAAAAAAAGTGGTTTTATCACTAAAGCAAATTGAACTTATGTAGAGTGGATTTTGTGCTATGCGCTCACACATAAGTTCACAAAATTGCATTCGGTGATCAGGGTCATCTTTAGTTAGTTGGTGGAGTATTTGAAGCTTGTAGGGATAAAATTTGTTCTTCTTTAAATATTTCCTAACAGTTGTTTGAGATACAACACAAGTCTCTGCAACTGCGGCCGTCGATTGTTGTGGAATATTGACAACCGAACCAACTATTTGCACCTGTTTCTCTTCGGAAATTGATTTCCTTCCCGATCCTTTCTGCCTACCCACACTTCCACTTGTTTGAAATCCCGTAGATATTTCCTGCAAATTGGGTTTTCTGGGTACCTTTCATTAAACACCCTTTCTGTTTCGTGCAAATTTCGCCCCATTTCACCATAAATAAAAATAGCCTACGTTTTTTTTTCTAATGGGCGATGTCGAACCATTTTACATTCAAATATTAATTTAAATTGCATGAACAACTAACAATTCAATAATAAAGGTATTAATTATTTTATTTTTGTATCTTCTTAAAAACAGGATATTGGTATGGGTATTTAAAACAAAAAAGTTGGCAAAAACGCATAATCATTGCATTGGTTTGCAATAATTCGCACTCTGCGAAAATGTGAGTAGAAGCAACAAAAACGCTTAATAACTAAGCTATGGTTAAACGGATTTTAAAAACAAAAAAAATGTTAAATGTTAAAAACAAAAAGTGTTATATAGAGAATTAAAATACCTTTCAAATGAGGTAACACTAGCACCCCCCTTTCCATTTGAAATTTTTAAGTTGATACTGCCCTCTTGGCACTTGTTCGGCAAAAAAATTTCATACTGACGTAAAAAAGTAGTAAACACAATATTTTTTACCCTGGTTTTTGTCCGACATCGATATCTTTTTTGGTTCAAAAGTTAACAGGGGGGGAATTTTATTTTAATAATTTATTTAATTTAGATTTGACTTGTCCAACACAATGTTATTTTATTAATATTGAAAAAAATTAACTTGAATTTTTTTAATTTAGTAGTGGGCCATAAGTTAAAATAGAGTTCACTCACACGGAAAAAAATCTATACTGATTCCAAGAAAATTCAACTCTATCCAAGTATAGCTTAGTTTCCCTATTCCGCAAGTAAATTTATACTTGTTTCAAGTATCCTCATATTCTTATAAAATAAAGATAGCTTCGGTTTAATCTAAGATTACTACTATACTAAAAATAAGAAACACACTAATTTTGAGTTAAGTATACAAATTTGTCTTCAATGAAGACTACGGTATTCTTGTTGTAACGTTAGTATGTACTTCATCAAAGTATAGTATAGAAATCTTTACAGTATTCTTGTTTTAAGAATATACTTTCTTTAAAATTTATTTATTTATACTTATTGTAAGTACACGCTTTACTTGCATAAAATGCTTGTATTCTTACTTTTCCTTTTTTTATATTTGATAAAAGTATAGTATATATTTAAAATAACTTTACACTATTCTTAAAGAAAGTGGTTGATTAGAAGAAAAAAAATTCCTCGTCTAGCGACTTTGAATAATTTTTACAAAAAAAAAAACATTCGTGACCCTGAAAAATATTTGTATTAATTATCCTACCACTACGGAAAATACAAGTAAAAGTGAAAATATAATCGTTATGACAGTAATTATAAGAGGCACTGATATCACAATAGGTTTATTACCTAACAGTCTTAGAGGTATTATAAAAAATACTGTCAATTTATATAAATTCATTCTTTCACGGTTAATTAACATAGATACTATATTTTACATTTTATTTTTTTATTACCTAGGTATCACATTTTTGGTGCTATATGTAAAGGTAAGGTTTTTAATCACAATAGTTATTATTTTTTTAAGTAGGTATTTTTATTGTCAGTAAAATTTATCTCCAGCTAAATAATATGTAAAATGAGTCTCTAAGAAGGGTACCATTATCATCGTAGATGGATTGGTGTTAATTCTTCAATTTTTTCTCTACACTTGATCCTCAATCCTATTTTTGGAATTAATTCCTTTAAATTCTCCTCGCTTAGGTTTACCATAATATCGAGATCTATCTCGTTTTCTAAAACAAAAATAATATAGCTGAATTGGAGGCTATAACATCTAACGTTTTACATAAATTTCTGCTGTTTATGTGCTATTGTCTATTACCTGTCGTATGCTTTTCATTTTACACTACAATATACCTATCCATTTTACACTACATTTTTACGATCATGTCTAGTTAATTACTTAAAATTAATGAAATATTATTTACTTACCCAAAAATGTGTCAAGTAAACATTCTAAGCCCCAATTTTTAAGTTTCTCCTCCATTATTTTTTATTAAAAATAACATCCAGACCGAAAAAGGAAAAAACGAACTGCCGGCGCCGACACGTACACACGCTACCACCATAGAACACAGGACAGAACTGGACACAGAAACTGCGTCTTTTCTTTTAGCGAAGCGGTCTTAGAGGGTGGACGGTATTTACTTAAGCGAAGAATTAGGTATTTGTTTTAATAATAGCTATACTTAAATACAATATAGTGTATTCTTTGTTCTAGAGGTCTTATACTTAAATTGAAGTATAAGCGTTCTTGTATTAAATAAACATATATTTAAATAAAGTATACCAAAATTTCATACAAATATACAGAATACTTAAAATAAGTGGCAATATTCCGCTTTGAGTAAAAACCTAGAGCTCTTTCATCTAAGCATTATTGTATATTTGATTTAAGTATACCAATTTTCTTTAAAATAAAATACCTTTAAACTCAATCCAAGAATACTCATCTCAAATCAAGTAACAGTTTTTCTTAAAAATTAAGTATATCCCATTACTTAGTTTAAATGTATGCTAATCTCATAGAAATAATAAATATACTTAAATCAAGTTCCTAACATGAAGTATAGAACTATTCTTAAACCTAGTAAGGGATTTTTTTCCGTGCAGGCACGTAGCTATAGGGGCTAAAGCCCTCCCTCCGAAATATTGCAAATGCTATTAAATTTCTGCTTGTTTTTTATAACAAAGTATGTTTAGATATATTTCCATCATTTGTATGCTAATTTACCAAATACATTTTAAATATGCCGCCGCTTTAAAAAAAATTAATTAGTATAATAAACTGCGCACCAGTCAATGTGTCGCGACCAAAAATTTCGTCCTTTTTCAAAACGACATAACTTTTTTGTTTCTTAAACGATTTTATTTTGGTTTGTGATGTCTGCTAGCCCCATTCTCTGGCAATTCATGCTATAGATATAAAGCTCACGGTTTTTCAAGTAAATTTACTACAGGGTGATATGTAAAACAGTGAAAAATTTCAATAACTTCATCCAAGCCCCGTTTGTAAAATACATATTTCTTTCTCATTTTTACTTTGAAATACTGAAGTATTATGTCTTACCTTGAAACGTTTTTCAAATTTTTCGAATTGGAATCTTAGCAACAAAAATATGATTTTTTTTTTCAAAAGAGTACATTTGATGCTTTTTTGTAGGCAATACACTGAGCCTTTTTAAGATTAAAAAGATAAGATGGTGAAAGATTGTTCCTTGAATAATTCTGAACAACCGACAAGCAACAAACTTCCATTAATTTCAGAGGAACCTAAGCAAAGACCACTTTTTCAAAATGACATTTTGGAGAAAATTTGCGAAAACTAAACCTGAACCGATATTTACATTTGTGACGTGTGTGCTTTATAATTTTGACCTCCTGATGTGATTCAGTTGTCAAATTTAAGTTTTAGATGAATCCAAAATCACCAAGAATCAAAATTCGAAAACAATTGCCGGCTGTTAAATGTCTCAATAACATGCCTTTGCCAATGCCATTTGGGGATTCATTTTTGTGAGTGGTTAGGATAATGTTACATAAATTACATTAAGTGATAACTTAGTGATAACTTATTACTGATAAGAACCTACCTAATTGGTAATAAAGTTAAATACAAAATTTGTTTGTTTATTTTTGAAAATTTTATGCGAAGATATAATCATAATAAAAACTACAACATTCAACAGAAAAATGTAACAAAGAATAAAAATAATAACTTTCAATATTTCGTTGGCCCTCCCCTAACCCGTAATAATTCGTTAACCCTCCTGAGCATTCCCTAGACCAAGTCCCTTAGAAATTTCTGGGGTATGGCTTCCCATTCTTCCTGAATCGAATTTACCAATTCATCCAAATTTTTCATGCGTCCTTTCCTCTCTTTCATCTTCAGTTTCATCCTGCTCCACACATGCTCTAGGATTCATATCCGGAGACAAAGGTGGCCAATTCATTCTCTCAATATCATGGTCCCTTAAATACTCATTTACGATATAAGCGCGATGCGGACGGGCATTGTCGTCCACCAACACTAAATTATTGGCATTTAATTTTCATAATTTGATCCTTGATTTAATCATTCAGTGACATGATAATAACGTACTAAAAATGCAAAACACAGTAAAAAAACAGTAAAATCCAGCAATCAGATTTTAATTAGACATTTAACATCCAGGAATTGTTTTCGAATTTTGATTCTTGGTGATTTTGGTTTTATCTGAAACTTAAATTTGACAACTGAATCACAATCAGGAGGTTAAAATTATGAAGAAAACATGTCACGAACGTAAATATCGGTTCAGGTTTAGTTTTTGAAAATTTTCACCAAAATGTAATTTTGAAAAAGTGGTCTTTGCTTAGGTTCCTTCTGAAAATAATGGAAGTTTGTTGCTTGTCGCTTGTTCAGAGTTATTCAAGGAACAATCTTTCACCATCTTATCTTTTTGTTCTTAAAAAGGCTGAGTGTATTGCCTACAAAAAAGCATCAAATGTACTCCATTGAAAAAAAAAAATCATATTTTTGTTGCTAAGATTCCAATTCGAAAAATTTGAAAAACGATTCAAGGTAAGACATAAAACTTCATTATTTCAAAATAAAAACGAAAAAAAAATATTTATTTTACAAACGGGGCTTGGATGAAGTTATTGAAATTTTTCACTGTTTTACATATCACCCTGTAGTAAATTTATTTGAAGAACCGTGAGCTTCATATCTATAGCATGAATTGCCAGAGAATGGGGCTACTAGACATCACAAACCAAAATAAAATCGTTCAAGAAATAAAAAAGTTATGTCGTTTTGAAAATGGACGAAATTTTTGGTCGCGACACATTGAGTGGTGCGCAGTTTATTTCAATATAAATTGGGTATCATTAATAATGATACCATTATAAATTTTATAATTTTTAAAAGGTATTATGATTCTTTAAACCTAAATTAGATGGTATTTTTTGTTACGCTGTGACTAGAGGCACGCTAACGTGCCGCGATTCGAAATGTTAAAGGCACGTTAGTTACGTCATAATTTTAACATTTTATGTTACGATAAAACTAAAACAAACCAACTAACCCAACCCAACCCAACACTTTTTATGATGAAATAAAAAAAATAAAAAAAATAAAAAAGTTCGACAACTTCTAGTAGATTTTATGTTACGATAAAACTAAAACAAATCAACCAACCCAACCCAACACAAATATATCTGTCAAAGTAAAGTCAAAGAAAGAAATAATATTTATAATTTTACCGCTTATGTTTAAGCGTTAAAAATTTATAAATCTTTCAGGATATGTATACATAACCTGAAAAGCTTTAAATACTAAATTTTCAAAAGACTGCGTTTCGTACTTCGTCACGTGGTGGGACTTTGAGGTGTGGAGCATAGTACATAAATATTTTGCCCCATTTCACCAAAATATTTTTCTGGATATATCTGAATATCTATAAAAGAAACCGTTACACATACTATTTTTTTTACTACTAGACTTAAATTTATATATTATACATTTACTACCTGTTCCATAGAATTTTATTGAGGTTTATTAATTTATGATACACATTTTTCATTAAGATACAAGTAAATATAAATGCAACATCACACAATTTCTTAAATTTGTTCACTTTGAAAATTAAGTCGCTGAAATTTGCGACAGATAATTAAGAATCTAAAAGCATGGCGCACCAACAGAAATTTTAAAAATAAAATGCTTATATTTTTCATTACTAATAGTCGTAGAAAAAATAGTGTATGCAACTTACATTTAATGCCTATTAGGAAACTTGTACTCATCACAAGTATTCATACTCGTGTCTTAATATCTATGATTAAAGCTCATTGCATAATATACCATACAAATATAATCTTAACATTTGTATTAATTTTGTCAAAAAAAGTTAATAAATCTTAACCTAAATAAATAATTCCTTCCACGTAGCAATGTGTTACTTATATTTATTAGGATAATGAAGAAAACAGACAGACAGAAACGACAGGGGAGTGTTAAACTAAAACTGAAAGGTAATTAGATGAATGAACGGCTTTTAGAAACTCATAAATCATTCGGCGAGCCTCCAGTTCTGATTCATTGGTGCCGAAGTTGCAAGACCTTAACAGACTTGTATTATGTCTGCCTTTTTTCTATTCCATCATCTTTCACGTCAACGTCTCCCACAGAGATCTATTAGCTGATATTAATTAACGTTACACAACATTTAATGTGTGCAATTTAATTTATTTATTAACTGGGTTCTAAAATCTTTTATCCAAGACATGACAGTTATTACTGTCATTATTAATGTCATTTTAACTATTAAATAACACACTAGTGTATTATAACTCAGGTTCATATTTAAAGTAATATTCTATTTATTTATTACTATTACAAGCAGAATTCACATTGATATTGAAATTAAAGGAAAACGGTTTATTCCAATTTGAAGTAATTGTAAAATTCATTGGTTCATTGGAACCAGACGCTCCCATATCGCTACCGCTGCTGATAGTGCTGGAAGACGCCGACGCATTAGTACCTTGTATTTTTTCTGCAATTTGTATTTTGTTATGCACCGATTCTTCTAGGTATCCTTCTGCTACCGTCGAGGACTTCCATCCTCCGTGACGCTTCAAAGTAGTTATGTTAGTCCCTGCATTGGCCAAAAGAGTCGCCGAAGATCTTCTCAGGCAGTGACCGGTGTAGAGCGCTGGTTCCTCCAATTTCAAAAACATTTCAATTCTTGAAGGTATCTTGAACAACGTATTTATTCCCACACACAAGCTGGTACAACTCCCATTTTTGTAAAAACAAAAAAGCGACTAGAACTAGTATTCTTTGGTCTCAATGACATGTATTTTTTACACAAATTGATCAGGTTGACTGGAAATCCTTCTTCAAGTATGGTGAAACTTCTCAATTTCTTGGTTTGAGTATCTGGCAAAACTACGTGAAAATATTTCCCTTTGTCTTGAACACTTTCTATTTTCAAATTGACCATTTCATCAAATCTACAAGCACCGCTAATCTCCATCATCAAAGCCACTTTCATCAACAGGTACTCGTCGTCGGGAGCTTCGTTCAAAAACTTTTCTATTTCAGGACGTTCTAATGTCTTGGACTTGGTTTGTATCCCTGTGATTTGCTTTTCAAAAAGCTTGTTACTTTGCCATATTTTGAAATGTCGATTTTTTTATAAAGGTGAATAGTCGAGCGAAGCATCGAGTATTTGGTCCCTAGCGACGATGGGGCTAATTTTTTCCATCCGTGAATTAATCCAATACTCAAACATTTTAAACTCCTTGTCGTAAGCATCTCGGGACTTTTCTGTCAAAATCTGCATCGCTGCTTCTTCCGCTTCCGTAATGATATCCTCAGGAACGTAATTTTCATCGGTTTCCTCCATTTTCTATGCGTTTTTTTCTTCAAAAAAGCTTCCCTTTTCTGCAACAAGTTTGGAATACAGCATATTCCGCTCGAGTGAAGAGTTTGTCACACGAGCCGAAGGCGAGTTTGACGGTTTCCCGAAAGCGGAATATGCAATTCCAAACGTGCTTCAGACTATACTTTTTCTACGTTTCCAAAAAACAGAAAAATAATTTAATTGGAAGAAAGTGAGGTTGGATCGGTCTAAAATTTGTTAGATAATGAAAACAGAGATGTCGCCACGAATGTTTATTCTTTCATCCGATGATAGAATATTTCATTCTGTAACACTTTACGGAATATATGTCGTTCCATAGATAAAAGTGATATTAGAACGGTCAAATTCCGTAAAAGGAGTAGAAAAAACATTGTATACCACTCGTGTGTTATATTTCCAAAATCACTTGAGAATTTATGACACTCGCCCTTTCTCGCGTGACTTATTTTCAACATAACACACTAGTAACATAAACTCACAATCCACACAACAAGGTCTGTTCGATCTCGTAGTAAAAATACTAAAAATCCCTGCAATACTGCACTTCATAAGATGGCGGCCATTTTTCTTGTTTACAATTCTTGCGCTTTGGGTTTGTACAGATTAATAATCGTTTTAAATGTTGTGTTTCTTACAGAGGGACTTGCAAGCCTTAAAAGAGACCTCAAAGTGGTAAGAACAATCATTTTACTCCTCTTTTGTAAAAAATAAACCTTATTCTATCAGGGCTGTCAAATGTCAATTTGAAGGTTAATTTAAGGTTATTCTATAACCCACAAATTAACCTTCAAATTGATTTTTACTACGATATCGAACAGACCTTGTTGTGTGGATTGTGAGTTTATGGTACTAGTGTGTTATGTTGAAAATAAGTCTCGCGAGAAAGGGCGAGTGTTATAAATTCTTAAGAGACTTTGGAAACATAACACACGAGTGGCATACAATGTTTTTTCTACTCCTATTACGGAATTTGACCGTTCTAATATCACTTTTATCTATGGAATGACATATATTCCGTAAAGTGTTACAGAATGAAATATTCTATCATCGGATGAAAGAATAAACATTCGTGGCGACATCTCTGTTTTTATTAT
Organism: Brassicogethes aeneus; assembly: GCA_921294245.1. NCBI lineage: Eukaryota > Metazoa > Arthropoda > Insecta > Coleoptera > Nitidulidae > Brassicogethes > Brassicogethes aeneus. The sequence continues at coordinate 1,571,673 of OV121136.1, forward strand.
CTAACAAATTTTAGACCGATCCAACCTCACTTTCTTCCATTTATTTGTGCATAAACTATTATGTTTTCTTTTGTAGTATAATATTATTCCTTACGTATTTTTATGGTTAAGTGTAAATTTAATTTTTAATTAGTGTTCTGAAAACTTTTCTTTTCATTAAAAGTAAGATTTTATGTTGTATTGCAAAGATTTTATTAGCTTATTATTTATAAAATATTATTCAGTGCCTATTTCTAAAATAATATTATTTTTAAAATATTTGACAATAATTGTATTAATTGTATTAATAAATAATGTAATTTATGTCTTTACAAAAATCATATCAAATACCTATTTTTGAATGAAATTTTCGTTATAAATTCATACAAAAAATTAGTATTCGTTCAGAATATATAATGTTTTTGTTTTTGAATGAAATTTTCATTATAAATTCATACACAAAATTAGTATTCGTTTAGAATTAAAATTACTGACATTAAGAAAATCAAAATTTTCATCGAAAAATTAGAAAAAGTGAATCAAAATATTTTTATATCGTTTTTTCTTTTCATAATCAAGGTGATTTGGACCAATCATACAATTCAAAATCTGTTTGACAGTTCTAACCTTACTTTTAATAATTGTACGTTTTCTGTATAATTTAACCAATTGAATTGGCTTTAAATTCTAAACAAAATTACAACTTAATGATAAAATGTTGTAGGTATGACATAAATATTTCTTTCAGCTTTTTGTGCTTTGTTCAATTAAAGGCCTCAGGTACATATCGGCCTTCAAACGTTGAGCTTAGCACAAAAGACGCTTGGCCTAATGACTCCAAAAATGAATTAGTCAAAAACGACTAATTACTACAGTTATTAGTGGCTGCTTTTTCACTTGTACTGGTACAACTGTTCTACTTTTATAACTTTTGACGACATTTTACGATTCAGGGGACAATTTTACATGGAAATTGACTGCTAAATGTTCGGGAAACTGCTTTTTCTCTATGACAATTAGTCATTAGTCATGACTTCATTTTAGAGAGGACATAATAGTCTTTTGTTCATGAAAAGCGAGGTCAAACGCGGATTCCAGGTAACGTCTTTCATGGGAATATAAATTATAACGCTCCTCAAGATGTTGTCAATGGTTTCGCCCAATATTTTAATGGCGTTTATACTAATATCACCCCTGACCTACCTAATTTACAAAGCAAGTTCTTGAATAACTTCACCTTACATAATAATGATTTTTTTATCAATGACTTATTAAATTTAATTACAAAACTTAAAAATAATTCTTTGTGGTGATCACCAAGTACCCAACTTTTTTTTATAAAAGATTGCAATCATATCTTGGTTTATCCTTTACTTGTTTTATTTTATCTCATCTTGTCAACGAGTACATTTTCAGATGTTTGGAAACTTACCAGAGTATGTCCGATCTTAAAATCAGGTGATCTAACAAATTACGCAGCAATTTAGTCAAACTTTGCAAAGGTAGTTGAATCTTCCGTCTACACTACTATTTACAATAATAAAAAAAAATAATTTCTTCCCTTTATGAGCAAGCGTTCCACATTGACTAACCTTGCTGAATTCTCTCAATTTAGTTCCCCATATCTCTATATCAAAAAGTTGATGTAGTGTATGCGGTTTTTTCAAATGCCTTTGATAGGGTAAACCATTGCATTTTATTCTTTAATACAATTAAATCTTACCTTACTAATAGAAAATTATTCGTTTCCCATAATGGAATCAACTCAAACTATTTTGTGGCTACATCTGGAGTTCCTCAAGGATCCAATTTAGGCCCTCTTTTGTTTAATCTTTTTATTAATGATTTATCTTTATCTCTCTCTAGTCATCAGCTGCTGTTTGCTGATGACTTGAAACTTTTTCACAATATAATATATTATCTAGTACACAGGATAACCTTTACCTTCAGGAGCAATTGGATAAAGTAGCAGATTACACTTAACATCAACAAGAGCAAAATATGTACGTTTACCCTTAAAAATCACCTATGGTCTTTGATTATTTAATTAATAATTCAATTCTTTCTCGCACTGAAATAACCAGGGACCTGGGTGTCATTTTTGACAGTAAACTTTTATTTAATGCTCATGTTTAAAGTATATCCTCTTTATAAATCGAAACACATCTGCTTTTAAAAATATCTCTGCACTTAATGCAATGTACTGCCAACTTATACTATATAGAAGAAGGTCTGAAGAAACGGAAAATCAAAAGATCTAAGAAAGAATTGTTAAATAAAAGAATAGCATTAAGTGAATCGGAAAAGGATAAAATTCGCGAAATTGTCGGGGTGCAAAAAACACAAGGCAACAAAAAAACACCGGTAACAAAAAACATCACTCAACCTACAGGGTGTCCCCCTAATTATAAAACTAATACAGAAATGTCTAAAAATCCACAAAACTCTAATGCATCAAATTCTTAATACTCTTTGCCTAATACTTCAAATTTCCAACATTCCTCGCCTAATAAAATAAACAACCATTCTTTAAAAATAAACCAAATCCTCAACAGAAACTACATTAACACTATTTTTGTAACAACAAGTGAATCCAATTCTCAGATATCTGAACATTACTAGGAGAGGCGAAAAACGATGTTGTTATCAAAACTAAAAAAGGTTTTATTTTAAAATCTGATAGATCAATGGTGATTCTAAAGGTAGCACTACAAAAATTAATTAATCAAAGTGTCATAAAAAGTTTTGAAAACAGCAAAGCTCCAACCAAGGAAAATCACGAACCCCGTAGTAACTTTAGAAATTAGTAAATGTCTAAAAGACTCCTCAATAAACTTTAGATGCTGCAAAAGAATAATCACTGGATCACAGGACTTCTTGCAAAACCGATCTCTTAAAGTAAAAATAAACAAATTAATTTCAACATTTTTTTCAATGGCCCAAGGAGTTCCTCAAGGCTCCCCATTATCTCCAACACTCTTTTAATTTATTTGTTTACGATATAATAGATGTCAACTTTCTGCCCCAAAAAACTTACATACTGCAATACGCCGATGACACAGCCTTAATAGCACACAACAAATCCCTCTTTCTTGACTAAACAGGAAAAAATTTAAAGGTCCTAATAAACATTATTAACAAACAGAGCTGTTTTATTTTCATTTACAAAAAAGTTTTAGCCTTAGGAAGACTTTTACCTAAACTTTCGTAAAATTGATAGTAGGTAAATTTAATTATCTAATTGGCAATTTAAGTTTAAGGTCTTATAGTTAACAAAGTTTAAACTAAATTCATTAAAATTACTTAAAATAGATACTCGAGTATGTCTTGTCATATTATTATTACTGTAGGTAGTTTAAACACACAAGTAAATTTCATAAACTTCAACGCCGTAAGATTTTCTCCAACATGCAAATAGAAATTACCGTCGACGAACAACATTGCTCTTGCATAAACTTAATTCTACACCATTTACTACCTACGTTTACAGACCCTAATATTCAGCTGCGTTCTTTGGAATTGCATATACATATTATGTATATGTAAATTCTTTAAAAAAGTAAACAGTAAAGTTTTAATTAAAATAACAATGTATGTATATGTTTTATTGTTAAAAAAGTAAGCAATGTAAGCACATTTTTATGGAAACTTAAAGTAGGTATATATAGGTATATTATACATACTTTATAATGCAAAGTGTATTGTTAAAATGCAAAAAAACGGAAAATTGAGAGAGAATATACAGAAACACCTACATACATATTATAATATATAATATTCAGAAACAAATTTGAAAGGTCTTTATTATACCTATATGTATACATAAATATTATAATATAATTATTATATTGGTATATATACTGTCACAGTTGTACCATACATTGAACCCATTGTATGCTTTGACGATACAATTAACTGTACAAATGGCCAGCTTGACCAGCTTGGGACTATTAAAGAATATACAGAAACACCTACATACCCCAAGTAACATTTATAGTTTTATGATTGTCTTCAAGAACGCTTTAAAACCAGAAATCGGTTTTATCCTTAAATCTCTTTACTCTCCAAGATATCTTAAAGTTAACTTGAAAGCATTAATAAGATCAAAAAGGCGCATCTTATTAAGGTTTTTAAATCCTCCTTGATAAAACCATGGGGTATTTTTAAAAGTCATCTTAAAGTACTCTTCAAGATAACTTAAAGCAGACTTAGAGATATCTTCAAGATAATTTTAAAACCAATCAATTTTAAAATAGTTTTTAAAAAGATCACCATAAAACCGATTTTTATAATCCTAAAACCTTTTTAAGATAAATTATAATATATCTAATGCCATATTTATAAATTAAACGACAAGTTGCCAATCCAAGTATTAAATGTCTAACTAAATATATAATAAAACATTAAAAATATAAAATTCAATGTATTAGTTGCCCAGGGCCAAAATTTTAAACGCAAAATTTTTTTTTGATAAAAGAATATAAAATACTTTTAAAAAATGTATGCGCCGTATCAATAACGTAGTATTAAAGAAATATTAATTAATTTTTGTTAATATTTTTTGTCTTCATCCGGTAACTGCACTATGGGTTAAAATATATTTTTTAGGCTTAATAATAATATTATTTAAAACCGATTATTCTTAATATTGTTAATTTTTACTAATGTTATTATTGTCATTAAGTTAAAATTGGTGAATGCCAAAATGGCACCTGTCAAAATGACAGATACGCCCTTTTTGACTTATTTAGATGGTTTTAAGCATGGAATTGGTAGTTTAGGGCTAATTGAAGTTAAAATTGGTGAATGCCAAAATGGCAACTGTCAAAATGACAGATACGCTCTTTTTGACTTGTTTAGGTGGTTTTAAGCATGGAATTGGTAGTTTCGGGGTAGTTGAAGTTAAAATTGGTGAATGCCAAAATGGCACCGGTCAAAATGACAGATACGCTCTTTTTGACTTGTTTAGGTGGTTTTAAGCATGGAATTGGTAGTTTCGGGGTAGTTGAAGTTAAAATTGGTGAATGCCAAAATGGCACCGGTCAAAATGACAGATACGCTCTTTTTGACTTGTTTAGGTGGTTTTAAGCATGGAATTGGTAGTTTCGGGCTAGTTGAAGTTAAAATTGGTGAATGCCAAAATAGCAACTGTCAAAATGACAGATACGCATTTTTTGACTTATTTAGGTGGTTTTAAGCATGGAATTGGTAGTTTAGGGCTAGTTGAAGTTAAAATTGCTGGATGCCAAAATGTCACTTGTCAAAAATGTCAGATACGCCCTTTATGACTTATTTAGGTAGTTTAAGCATGTAATTGGTAGTTTTAACTACCCCGAAACCATCAATTCCATGCTTAAAACCACCTAAATGTCAAAAAGGGGGTATTTTGACCATTTTGGAATTCACCAATTTTAACTTTAAATACCCCGAAACTACCAATTCCATGCTTAAAACCACCTAAATAAGTCAAAAAGGCGTATCTGTCATTTTGGTGGGGCCCCGCCTGTACGCAAATAAGCTCTGCGCAAGTAAGGTTTCGTGAGAGAAAGACCTTATGCAAGTAAAATCTCGCGGATGTAATTTGCTTGTAATCAGTTGTTAATTTTTAATAACTACTTCTACTATTCTACTCCTTCGAGACATTTACCTCATCCTCGTTAATAATGGCCTAAATTATCTCTCGTTTAATTACATAATGTTATTTTTTTATTACTAAACGTAAAATTTATAAGCATTTTATTATTTATAAATAATTTATAATAAAATATTTTATCCCATAGTGCGACACTTTCGGCCATTTAATAAATCCTTAAAATATAAATGTCAATAAAACTTCATTGAATTAAAACTGCCAATAATAAAACCAATAGAACTAAACCAAGGGCAGATGTACTTATTCAAGACTAATTGACTTTATCAAGATTGTGTTTAATTTTAAAATACACTCATATAACCTCTTTAAATCTAAGAAGCATGCGCACCAAATTTTCTAGAAACCTAACCTTACTTAATGTGTATGTTTACATGTACCATTTTCACTACTTAAGTTAGACTTAATATTAATTAAAAGTTTTACATTTCTTTTTTGAATATTACTTTAACAATTAACTTTACATTTTCTGTAAAAGTGTCCACTTCTTGTTTTAGGAAGAAAATTATCCAAAAACGTTGTCATTTTACCTATAGCCAAAGCTATAGCTATAACGTTCCGCAACACTTATGTGCAACTAAGTTTTTAAAGGTTTTGTCCAAGTAAAGTTAGTTTTATTGTGTATTTTAATTAGAGTATTATAAAATATAGTTTTATTAAACTCTTACTTAAGTTAAAGGAGTTTTAATCCTACCTTCAACAAAAGTTATCTCAAAGAACACTTTAAGATTAAAAATAAAAGCAATTTTAAAACAAAAGTATATTTATTTCGAACTAATAAAACCACATTGCTTTTAAGAGAATTTTAAGATAATATACTCTTATTGAGGTTTGATTAAAGTACAAATGAAGTCATTTTTAAGAGCAAATGATCTTAAATGCTAGATGGTTTTAAGGAGATGCCTTCAGGATAGCTATAAAACTCCCTTTTAAAACCATATCCTCTCGAAGTGTAATTAGTATTTATAAAAGCCATTTTAAAATAATTTACACTTTTTCCGCTATAATAAAACTGCCTTAAAACTAAGTCAAGTCAATTTGGATTTTAAAATGTTACTTGGGACGCCAGTGAAAACCTAAAGCAGCAGAACAGCAACAGCAGCCCAGCAGATAAAACCTGAAGAGGGGGTCATAAGATTGTACGGAAACGTCTTTAGACATACGGTTCTTTTAAAAACCAAAAACCGACAACAGGTAGCAGATCCAGAAAAACCATCAATACATATAACTCCCGTGGAAACCCCAAGCAGAACATTGATATCGTTAATTTGCGTGGCGTTTTGGTGGTTGTAATAGCTAGTTTCCATGCAGTTGGTAGTCTCTGTGTATCGTCTCTTGTGTTGAGGTTTCTTGGTCCTGTGTTCGATACTAGACGTTTCGGCTAAGCAAGATGTTTTTTATTGCTTCAAGGCTGGGTTACGATGTTCTTCGCGTCTAACGTTGATACGTCCATTGGTCTTTGCCACGTAGCTTCCGTCACAATTCTTACAAGGAATTTCGTACACCCCTTGTGCATCCAACTCTATTTTTGGTTTGGCGTTTGGAAGTATTTGACCAATATTTCTTGGGGCGGTAAATGTTGTCTCAATGTTATGTTTTTTGAGAACGGTTGTCCCTTTCACGTAGGGAAGGAAGACCTTCGAAGTTGGTTTGTTGTTCTCGTCCTCTGTGGTATTAAACCGCCTTCGCGGTCTAAGAGCCTTTTTGATGATGATTTTGGAGAATCCTTTTTGCTGTAGCGTCGTTTGGATTTTCAGGTCTTCTTGTTTCTTGTGGTCATCATCCGCCAGCCTTTCAGATCGCGTGACAAGTGTCTTAATGACTGACTGCAGTTGTGACAGGTGGTGGTTTATTTTTCTTAATTATGAAGACATCCAGAAAAGGCAAAGTGACCAGATTCTGTCAAAAAAAATCGGGACATTTTGTATGAATTTACCTTAATTACAAAATTGACACAATGATACAATGCAAATTGTAAATTTGACGTTATAATTATTGATTGTGACATTTTTGTATTTAAGGTTAGTTTACACAAAATGTCCCGTTTTTTTTTGACAGAATCTGGTCACTTTAAGAAAAGGTAATTGGTGTTCTTTCTTGGTTTCCATTGTGAACTTAATCTTTTTAGGAATTCCGTTGAGATGGTCCAGGAATTTCTTCAGTTCCGCTTTGCGTGGGTCCAGATGATAAATGTGTGTTCTACGTACCGTAGCCATAACTTTGATTTTAGTTTTGCCATTTCGATTGCTCGTACTTCTATGTCTTCCATGAATAAGTTGGCTATTGCTGGCGATATTGGAAAATTGACTTTGAAAAAACAAGGGTCTTGGCTAGCATCGAATACAGAACCAAACGTACCTACCATCTGTAAAGCCATTGAAATAGAAAAATGACCAAGAAACCTCAACACAAGAGGCGATACACAGAGACTAAGCTTACTGTTGCACATTAATTTATAAAAAAAATCAATCACTGTTTAAAATATCTGTGGTGTAAAAAGTAATCTTAAAATGGTGTCAAAATCCAACACCAAGTGGTGTTAATATAACACCATGAATTATGGTTGAAAATGTGTCCCGATCGCGGCAAAGGCGGTGTAGATCACGTGATTTTCTTAAATCTCGCATCTGTTGACTTACATGAAGAATATATAAACTGAGGTAATCCTTTGCTTTGGTGTGACACTACAAGTTGTTCGATACTAAAGAGACCTTAAATAGGTCGAAACAGCTGTCAATACTTGAAGTATTTTAAGTTAGTGCAACGCACTAAAAAGATTATCTCTAGCGAGTTGAAGGTTCCATTTTCTGGAATAATACCACTGGTAATATACTAGTAATGCGTCAAGGAACTTCCAGTTTCCTTTTTTTCCTTTTTTCTGTGTAGTATGATTTAATTTGTCCACAAATAGGTACATAATATTTAAAACTGAAAAAGAGTTCAATTTACACCAAGTAAAATTTATTTTAATACTGTGTGAAAGTTAAATTAACACCATTTTAGTATTTGAATTCACACCGGACCAACGAACCTTATTTAACACCATTTTGGTTTGTATCGATATAGACCATATTTGGTGTTAATTTGGTGTTAAAATGGTCATGAAATTTTGAACAGTGTATATCTCCACAACGGCTGCATACGCGATTTTAATTTTTCTTGCAAAATAAAGCTAATAATATCACTATTTAAAAAAAAATGTTTGGAAGATTATTTAACCTTTGCACTGACGCATAACTGATATCGTTGTCTTGGGCAACCATATATTTAAATTTTAGGCTGCGCCCTACGGCTGTTATTTTTTTAAATCAAAGAGCTGCATATTAGAACTTTAATAGCTTTGGGAAGCATTTATCGACCTATGTTTATAGAAACTTTTTTTCTTATTTTTTTACGTAGAATCTCCTGTAAAAGTATTGCACCCTGTATTTGTATATGTATTAATTTCTACATTAAAATTATTTCAAATTAAACTGTATATTTTAGGTCGAGCGCGCCCGAACTTTAATTTAACAGTTGAACACACTTTTAATCAAAAAGGGAAATCACTTCATACTTTTGTTGAGGACCGGCAAAAAAGACCTAATGAATGTGTTGTCAAACCGCAACATTTTTAATTAAAAGCTCAAACAGGTTTTTGTTTATGGTGTGACCCGTTGTGTTAAATTTATCAATTTATTGGTCAAAAGATTGCTTTCAGTTCGATTAAACAAAAAAAGCCAATTTATATTAAAATGTATGTTACGGTCAAAGAAAATGAACTAATTTAAGCGTTGTAACAATAAATATAAAAAATATGTACATTATATCTTAAAATTAGGTAAGGATTTTGTCAGAATCCCCGAATATAATATACACCAAGTATCCTTCTATGTATGGTTATCTTTTTTATTTGAAGAGATATTAAAATATTTCTGGATATTGTCTTTATACGCAGTAAACTACTTTACTAAATAGTTTTAGGCCTTAGAGTTGCATCCTTTTTATGAGTTTTCAAATATTGCAATTTATCCAAAGTCGAGTATTTTTAATCTAAAATATTTTAGAACACAATTTAAAGATCCAAAATTATTTAAAAAAAAAAATTTATTGTGTTGTAAAAAGTGGTTACTATTTTATCACTAAACTTTATTAGTTTTTTAGTTAGAAATTAAAAAAAAACAAAATATTCAATTTGACTAAAATCTGAAATGTCTCGAAAGGAACACATTTAATAATTAAAAATTTTCAGTAAACAATTGCCAAAATTTCAAGAAATGCTATAACTTAATTACATTGCTTGTTCTAAAAATTTAAAAAGACACAGTATGTTAACTTTTTGACCCATCATCAATTAAAAAAATTTATTTTATTTGGTGAAATATAGGGATAGAACCTTAAGTAAATAGTATTTTTATGGAAAATTTAGGCTTTAAGTTAGTAATATAAAAATAAAATGGCTACATAGCTATATAGCTTATGCATAAGTTGTATACAACTATGGGAAGAGATAACGAAATAAATAATTTTCCAATAAGAAACATGTTAAAATCAAAATGTACAGCTGGAATTTTAACTAAATTTTCATGTTATAGTAAACAAAACGATATCGGTTTTTTAACACCCTAATATATGTACTAATAGATGTCTCCGGATTGACTTTACAAGAGAAAAAACAATATTTTTTATTTTTAGGAGAAAACTTATTCATGATTTATGCATAATAAAAACTCTTGCTTGTTTAAAAAATGAGATTCCTATAAAAAAGTTTTATATTTTTTCTACTCCCACCTTTAAAACGCCCTTTATCGTACATGTTTCCATGACACTAAGTGAACTTTTAAATACACATTGACAAGTTGTGGCTTTATGGCGCTTTAGTCACGGGCTGAAGTTTTTAATTATAATTAAAAACTATAGTTGACAGTTGTCAAATGTCATACAATCGTTAAAATAAAGTGCCTTTTTTGTAAAATAATACTAAATGTGAAAATTATTTTATTATTTCAATACAAAAATTCAAAAGTATTAAATAGTTTCTAAACGCCAATATTTGAAAAGTTTATATGAACATTGTACTGACCTTTTAGTTTCGCCGGCAGTAAACTATAACTTAAATTCGGGCACGGACTCCACTGTAAAGTGCTCATAAAACATTTCCTTTACTTTAACTGTGAAAAACTGTCAATTTCGATTTATAACTTTTATAATTGTGTTTATAAAATGTAAAAATGTGAATCTGAATGTGACATTTGACAGTTTCCCCTGTTGTTTCATAGATGGCGCTCTATACAAATTTTTGATTTAAATCATTTTAAGATAATAATAAGTATTTGTCGTAGAAAAAGTATAGTATGCACCTCGTTTATAAACTTTTCTATACACTCATTAATTTAAGCACTCGCTCGCAAGCTCGCTCGTGCCTAAATTAAATTCGTGTATAAAATGGAGTTTATCAAACTTGATACATAATATACTATTATCTACAGTGTCAAAAAAAAACTTTTTTCTACTCCCACCTTTAAAACGACTATTATGGTACATGTTTTCATGACACTAAGTGACCTTTTAAATACACATTGACAAGTGCCTTTCTTTTAAAATAATACTAAATGTGAAAATTATTCTATTACCTCAATACAAAAATACAAAAGTATTAAATAGTTTCTCAACTCAAATATTTGAAAAGTTTATATGAACATTAACTTAAATTCGGGCACGGACTCCACTGTAAAGTGTTCATAAAACGTTTTTTTTTTCTTTCACTGTAAAAAACTGTCCATTTTCAAGAAATACATTTCGATTTATAATCTATATATATATTGATAAACTATAAAAATTGGAAATTTGACGGTTGACAGATTCCCCTATTGTTTCATAGATGGCGCTCTATAAAAATATTTGATTTAAATTATTTTGAGATAATAAGTATTTGTCGTTGAAAAAGTATAGTATGCACCTCGTTTATAAACTTTTCTATACACTCATTAATTTAAGAACTCGCTCGCAAGCTCGCTCGTGCCTAAATTAAATTCGTGTATAAAATGGCGTTTATCAAACTTCATACATAATAACTATTATTTTTAATTTTTTTGAAAAGTTGTATAAGAAAAAGTTTGTAATTAAAAATTTAGTCTAAACAAAAACTACGAAGAAAATAAATAAAGATACTTTTATTTTGAATCGATTTTATGTTTTCCTAACTTTTATACCCTTTAGACAATATCTTAAATTTTACTACGTGATGGTATTTTTGTGACAATCAAAACATTTTATCATCTAGTCTCGATCCTGGAAAAAATCGAATTTACAATTTCCGTCGTAATTTTTGAATTCAGGCCTAATTTTGTATTACAAACATTTTTTCCAATTGAACTTAAAAAAAAAATAAAATAAAGGTACCCACTTTCCTTTTGGATACATTTTATGTTTTCCAAATTTTTAAACACCCTGTAGATAAAATCTCAATTTTTTTTTCTTGGAATCTTAGTCTTTAAACAACCAGTGGTAATTTTTTTTTTAATTATAAAAGAAGGTACTAAGTACTTCCCTCTTGGATCGATTTTATGTTTTTTTTAAATTTTGCCTTGAAGATAAAATCTGTTTTTTATGGGAATCGCATTTTTTAAACAAACAAGATTTTTTATTAAGTTTTCTTCGTCAATCGTCAATCCGGGGACATACTGTAGATTAGGGTGTCCGTTACTTACCAACTTGTTTTTTTTGTTCGCAGCGCCCCCTAAATTTTGTGGCTTTTGGGCATTTTAGTCACGGGCTGAAATTAGCTTTATTATATATTAGAGAAAAGTGAGGCTAATTCCGTTGACATTTGACAGATGTCAAATGTTTAACAAATATAATTTCTTTTTTGTGTTCGTCGTAGATAAAGTATACTTATACTTAGTATGCAACTCGTTTTATAAACTTATCTAGACACTCGTTTTTAATAAGCTTCGCTCGTGCCTAGTAAAACTCGTAACTAAAATAGCGATTATACAACTTGATACATAATACCTATACTATTATATAAAAGATGCCACAGACGATGGGTAATTGACCTACTTCAAACTTCAACTTTGCGACACGAAATCTGTGAAGTGCGACTTCTGCCTTCTGTGGTCAAAGTACCAAATCGTACTTTAGTGCGCATGCGTAACTACAAATTTTATTTTTTCGTAAAAATAATTGCTAAAAGAATTTCCACGTCATTAGCTACAGCTGAAATTTTTCATTGTAATAATATTTCATAAAAACGTATAAAATTTTGTAAAATTTCACAGAAATAAAAAGATTATGTAAAAAAAGTACCTAATCGTACCAAATTTGAGTAAAACTAGTACCAGATTCTTTTAATGTAATAAAAAAATTTTAATTTATCGGAATCTCTTATCAATAATTTTACTTTTTCAATAATACAATAATAGTAGATTATGTCATAAGGAGTAGAAGTGACTCTTTTTGTGGTGAGTACAGAGATTGGCGGCCGAAGCGTAGCTGAGGCAGGCAACTGTACAAAGCACAAAAAGAGCTTCTACTCCAAATAACATATACAATTTTTTTTCAAGGGCGTAATATAAATAGGATAAGCAATAGAATTATTTTATTTACTCATAACTTATGTGGTATAAAATTTTGGCTAAAAGCATTATAAATTATTGTTAAAAACTAAAAAAACGTATAACCCTTACTTACAATGCCGATAAATATCCTAAACTAAAAATAAACACTGCTCTGTCAAAATGCTGGGCTTGAATTAATTTTGACGTACTGACATTTGTTTGGAGTTCCGACATTGGCGACTCGTCTATCATCATAATATTATACTAATAAACTAGTTGTTCTTTGTTTCGTTCAATTAAAATTTAATAAATAATCACTAAATATTCCGTGCGATTATAATTAATATAATTAATACATCGTGATTGCTTTGTATGAAATGCTAAATTAATTTTATTATTTGACGTCTATTGAGACACCTATGGATTTACTTCTATCCCTAGGCTTTTTTGAGTTTTTTGTCTGCCGCTAATGAAAAAGACGCACTTCAACTATCTCTATACAGGCATATAAGGTTGTATATCATGGCCGCTTTAAAAAAAAATCACATATTTTCAAAAATTAACAATTTATTTTCATAAAAATAATGATAATTTTGCAGTCAAAGTAAAAAAATCGTTCAAGTTAAATTTTAACCTTAAATAAATAACTTTTAAACCAGTCAATTTATCGAAAAATCATAAGAGAGCTTTTTTGTACAGCGTTCAATTTCCTATAAAAATATGTATATTAACTTGCTCGGGAGAAAAAAAATAAATGTAAAACTTGCCGAAACCCCATGTTATTTTAAATTGTGGAACGGTTTAATATGAATATTTTTTTATATTTTTTTTAGGTCATAAACTAAAAATTTAGGGTGCGCTGGGAACAAAAAAACCAAGTTGGTAAATAACGGACACCCTACCGTAGATATTTATTTTTATATTAGTATCACAGTCAGTTTTAGAAAGGATTGGATTCCTACCTTCTGAAGAAAGTATTTTGAAGCTCATATTGAACACCACAAGTTCCTTTTCGACGTACTCCATGTCTAGGGGATAGAAACAGGTTTCCGAAACGACCAGCAACGTTTCGGGGGAGGGAAAAGGGTTGATGGAAGGTGCAAGAGGTAGTTGGGAAGCCGCCAGTGAAGATGAGACTAGAACGCAGGTCAGCAACCCCGTGAGCAGCGGGCCTGCCATGACAGCCTCTTCAGCGAGGCATGACACCACGTGCCGCGCACCCACCTAACTTTGTCGCGACATCTTCGATCGTCACGACGGTTTTAAAATCGCGTTTGATATGGACAATTATCTGAAATAAAACAAATATTTTACATTTATATATATACACAGTAAAAAAATATTTTAGTGTTCTCCCAGGTGAAAATTGTAAAGTGAAAAAGTTTGTGTAAAACACTATTTTCAATCCTAAAATATATTTTTTCGTCCAAATGCGATGGAATGATAGTAGTGTTCCACATCAATCTAACTTTACACTTAAATATACATTTAAGCCAAGCTCTGGCAGTGCACATTATTGTAAATATTGTAGCGAGTACGGCTCTGGATCTCGGAATGATGACTCAGCGCTCGAATAATCGAGAGTGTGGAGCTCGCTGGAATGTTCCAGAAGACGTAGGCGCTGAATATATAAGGAACACAGACAATAAGGAACGACGCATCATGGATAGTCACTTTTTGTACTCGCGTCTAAATAAATAAATATAAGTGCAAATAAATAGACTCTTGAACAGTAGTGATATATAAATAATTAGTAGTTAAGTGTTTAGTTAAACTATAGTGTTTTAAGTGTAGTTAAGTTATAATATTAAATAGTTTAGTTCGATAATTTAACCAGGGCGTGTTTTAATTCACACTACGAACAGTAAAAACGTTATATTGGTGTCAGGAGTGCGGTTGGTGTGAAATTTCGCGAAAATGGTTTCGTTAATGGACTTAAAAGTGGCGGACCTTAAGCGGGAGCTAGAAGAAAGAGAATGTGAAACAACTGGAAAAAAGAATGTGTTGCAGCAGCGGCTTCGAGAAGCGTTGGAGTTATTAAATAAATAGTTTAGTTCGTTAATTAACCAGTGCGTGTTTTAATTCACACTACGAACAGTAAAAACGTTACAATATGCAATCAGCGGGTGTTCAGTTGACAAAAACGCAAACTTGTTTCGTTCATTGTTCTCTCAGAATTTGTGTGGGAAGAATGCACCAAGTTGTTTAGTTGTTTAGTTGTGGTTTATTATTATTAACTAAAGGTAAATCAATTTCAATTGCATTTTGTTTGTTTGTCGAAAATCGCGTTTTGTACAATAGTACAGACAAATTTCAAGTACAGTTTTTACAATACCTCAGTTTAATATATATAATAAGTAAATCGTTTTTTTTTTTAATTTTTAAATGTTTTTCCTGAGAGTAAAACATGTCCATGATGACAAGTTTAATAAAAACTTTAGCCAAAACCTTAGCAGTGCGATACCAGATGACAACTTTAGCACTGAATTTCAAAGATGACCTTCAAAGTTTTATTTTATCACTGCAAAAATTTGGTATATAATTATATAGAAGAATTTCCCGATTCGATAGGAATTTTAGTCACAAAATGGGTAAGAATGGGTTACCTGTATAAAACTACGAGATTTTAGGCTTGCTTTAGAAAGAGCCATAGAATTTACACCAATCTAACAGTGTCAATTGGTACTTTGTGCCAAAATATTATTTGGTGTTTTGAACGTATTAATATTTTAAGTAATTGCCAAAGATTAGTTTTATATTTTGTAGCGTAAAACTCACAATGGACTGTATTTACGTATTTATATAAAGTAATTGCCAAATATTGTAGTTTAATTTTTTATAAATTAAAACTTACAATGAACTGTATTTTTATATAAAAATAAATTTTATTTGTTTTATATAAACATTATTTAAACACCCCAGCAGCTCTAATTTAAATTTAATAATATTATTTGATTATTTAATTTCATGCCTAAATTTTTTTAACATGTGGGTAATATGTTTTTTGCTTACGCATGTCGAATCCAATCGGGCCCCCCCTAGCCGGGGGCCCCGTATCATTGATACGGCAAATACCGCGGTAGCTACGCCCCTGGATGAAACATCATTTCGCAAGATTATAATTCGGTTTCCATCAAAGCAAACAATGTAAAGCTATTAACAAAACGAAATGGGAAAAGGAGATTATTACCTTTTATGTTGTACACATTGAAATAAATTCGTTTGCATTTACTAAAACAACTGTACAGGGAAATAAATCGACATGTTCTTTTTATTTCGATTTTGATATACAAACCCAACCCAACCCTAACTCTTATAAGAGTTTTTGAAATATTTCATAAAAGTTAGAAAAGTAGGACAGTTTTTGAGATATAGTCAATTTTCAATGGAATTGACTATATCTTAAAAACTGCTCTACTTTCATAATTTTTGACGGCGTTTTCGGATTCAGGGGACAATTTAATTTAAGAATTGGCTGTTAAATGTTGGGGATACCATGGTATCCCATGCTTAACCATGGTATAAGTGAGAAAGCAGCCACTAATAACTGTAGTAACTAGTCATTTTTGACTAAGTCATTTTTAGAGAGAATACCTTGCAAAAAATGCAATTTCGTTAAAAAATTAAAATTCGTTTACAAATTTGCGAGTTAGAGCCAAAAAAGGTGTGATATTAATAAAAAAATAATTTATTTGATTTGTTTCCATTTACAATTAGCTTCAAAAGACGCAAAGAAATGCGGTTGCTCCCAATTTATAATGTATGGGTATTAGGGGTGTGCGAATAATTCGAATTTACGAATAATTCGTATCGAATCGAATATTATTATTCGATTCGAAATTCGAATCGAATAATTCGAATTAGCGAATTATTCGAAAGTTTCGAATCATTCGAAAAATCCACGAATTATTCGAAAATTTTCGAATAATTCGAAAATTTTTCGAATAATTCAAAAATTTACGAATGATCCGTGAATGGATGAATAATTTAAAAATTTTCGAACCCATCGTCAATTTTTTTGATATTTTTCGAATTTTGAGGTGTTCAAACTTTGAACATCTCAAAATTCGAAAAATATCAAAAAAATTGACGATGGGTTCGAAAATTTTTAAATTATTCATCCATTCACGGATCATTCGTAAATTTTTGAATTATTCGAAAAATTTTCGAATTATTCGAAAATTTTCGAATAATTCGAATTTTTCGAATAATTCATAAATTCGAATTATTCGATTCGAATTTCGAATCGAATAGTACTATTCGATTCGATTCGATTCGAACGCTATTCGCACACCCCTAATGGGTATTCTTGGCAACGAAATAGTTTATCAAAGAAATCTTGACTGGACAATCATACATGATCTTTTGGAATATGTTAAGACCCACTTATTACCCAGACCGAGAAAAAAGTTTTATTTCGATTGTGAACATAGAGATGAACCAATCAAATCACCAGAGTTTAATTTTTTTATTTATTTTTATCTTTATATTCTAGATATTGAAGTAGCTAAATTAAATGACAGATTTGACCAATTATACGAGTTCATCTGCTATTTTTGCTTTTTAAATAACTTAGGCTTTTGGTCTAAAAAAGTTGTATGGATTTACAAGTAATATTAACCGATTTATGCACCAAACAAATGGATCTTAATGCAATTGATTTGAGGAATAAAATTATTATTATTATTATTATTATTTTTAATGTGCTTTCAACAGGCACCAGGCCCAATTACAGAAGTACACAATGACAAATACAAATAAACAACCCCTGGTGGGATTCGAACCCACGACCTCTCGGCTTGTAGTCCGCAGTACTAACTACTACACCACCGAGGGCGGTAAAATTAAAGTATTGTGTCCAAAAAAGTTTTAAAATACCTTAATAATTTAAGAAGCACTCTTCCGAATTTATCTACAGCCCCACGAATTTTTTTAACGATGCCTGTCACTATTGCTCATGGTAAGAGATCGTTTTCAAAATTAAAAATAATTTAAGATCCACTAGCCAGAATGGACGAATACTTCAAGAAGCATCAATAATCTGCGAGGCGTCTTTAAAATTTAGAATTTATGTAGGTTAGTTCAAGTTAATGATCATAAGTACACAGTAAAAAAAATCAACTCTAAGCAACACTAATTAGAGTTCACACAGGTCCACATTAAATAGTGTTGTTTTATAACACTACAATAATTATAATTATTAGAGTTAATTTGTAGTGTAATTTTCGCCAAGTAAGCAAGTACTATAACACTGAGGAATCCTCAGTGTTATAGTACTTGCTTACTCAGTGAGGATAAAGATATTTTACACTGTATTAAAAAGTGTTAATTTACCTAAAATCGTGTACTTCTACACTTCCTGGGTAAAGTCCCACTTTTGTTCGGTGTAAATTAACACTACTTTGGAAAAGTCCTAATTTTAGAAAGGTACTTTTACTCTTTTAGTGCAAACTTCTAGTGTAAATTAACACTATTATTTGAGTAAAACCTATTGGTGGTAGTGAATAAAACGAAAACGTAAATAAAGAGAAACATTTATTTGGAACAAAAATCTATGACAATTATTAAAATCGGTGCCTTTTAAAATATAATTTTATATTTGAGTCGTATGGCTGGCTTAAGCAAAATGGTTCCTTAAAACGTAAAAGTTTTAGATCAATGCAATGTTTTACTGGCTGTCAACTTGTAAGCAATGAATTATCTTAAGAATTCATCAGTAATCCATTTTTCTGTTATAAAAAATGGGTGATCCCATTGGTAAAGAGGTGTCAGGCGGCTGTATGTCGGGGATTTACCACACGTGTACAAATGTTCCATAATATTAATAAAAATGTAGGTATAGGTTAATATAACAACAATTACGCTTGAAAATAAAAAGTAAATCAAGTGTGTATGTATTTAGATTATTAATGTTACAAGTACCCGACCAATTGCCGTCAATTATTGATATTTAATATAGGCCGGGTATGGACATCCTTTTAACATTTTGAGTTTTAAGGCTTAAAGAAAAAGGAAGTTTAATACTTACCAAAAATAAGAATGTCCCCTTATGGATTCACCGTAATTAAAATATAACTGAACAAAAATGCCACACTTCCACAACGCGGTATTTCCGGATATGCACTGCTTAGGTGGATAGGTACCACCCAAACATTTTAAAACGCATTTCGGTAATTACCAGTTTTTTCAGTCTATTTTGCCACTATTGGTGTAATTTAACTTTAATTGTGCTACAATGTGCACTAGTAGTGTAAAGAAAAAAGAGCTCTTAGTAACATCAAAACAGACAAAGAAATTGGCATGCACTGTAGTGTACATTTTGTCACTATTTAACACTTTAAGGGGTAATAAACACTCGCATTAAGTTTTTCTACCCTTTTGATTTATTTTAATAATAAATAATGTGAATGTACCAATGAATAATGTTCATATTCTTTAAATGTGTTTAATAAAGTTAATAAGCACTAAATGCTACCTAGTGTATTTTGTAGTGTAACTTTTACACTTAGAAATCAACTCTAATATTTTTACCACTACTAAAAATTTACACGGGCAAAATTTTTTACTGTGTAATATAAGTTGTACATTGTTATATAATTATTAAGCATTATATTTGATTTAAGTTTCTATAGATAATAAAGGGCAAAGTAACTTTATTAGTTTTTTATTAAAAAAAAAAACAGTTAATATTCGGGATTTCACGTAAAAATAACGACGGATTTTTACGGCGTGATGTTAGACATTTAGACAGATAATCTACCAATCGAATTATTAAAATATGTTGATTTTAGATTTATTAATTGAAAATTAACATTACCGTGCATAACTACGGCTTTTACAAATATTTTAACGTAAATTCACAAATGTTAGCTGGGATGTAAACAGTTATCGAGGAAATGCAGAATTGTACAATGTACTCTAAAAATGAAATAGTCAAAATTGTACTATTTGACATAGTACCAGCATTTTTTACTGCTAAAATAGTCTAAATAGTTATTTTTTTACTTCGTATATAGTTAAATTTTGACTAATTTAAGATTAGTCACCATCTTTGACTATTTCTGAGAGTTAAGGTAGTTGTCCTGGTACAATATTGTCAAAAATTTTTAGATTATACGCACCGTAAAAGTATACGAGCTTGTAGCTAAGTGAATCATAATTTATTCGCAAGACTGTACCCTGGAGACGATACCTTTACGTAATACTTTCAAATATTTTCATAAGTTTTAATCCAGCAACGTCGTTTATGCTCAACCAATAGATATATTGGAGACTGAATCAGTGTTTGAATTTACAGCGGAAATAATATCTATACTCGCGTACAGCGTTGCCAAGTTGTTTTTATCTGACACTAGTGATGTATACTTTTTACAAATTGTTGAACTTTAAACGGTTATTTATAAACAATAGAGTAATTGCATCAAAAATGAAAATCCCTAAAAACCTTTTTAATGTAATCTAGAGGTAAAAACACATTGCGAAAATATTTTTTTATATTCCAAAAGTTCAACCCGGCCCCAAAATATCAAATTGAAAAAAAGGTACTTTTCAAACGTTCCCGAACTCCCGCCATACTGCATGACGTCATAAACCTACACCAGTGTCAGAAATCAAGATGTCAACAAATAATAAACACCGATAAAGTTTATGTTTAACATGGAAAACGCGAAAACAAAAATTGGTTGTAAATATTGTTTTGTGCCTTGTTGTACAAATACAACCTGGAAAACTCCTGGGAAAGTTGTCCCTTTAATTATCAAATGCAAATTTTATGACCCTACACTGAGAGCCGTTACGGCTCAGCCCTATTTTCTTGAGTTTATTATTATTTAACATACCTATTCCAACCATATACCTAGTAAAAGACATTATATTTTACTTACATTAAAATGATCCTCGCAGCAATAAAATGTTGACTGCGGTGACGATGTTTTGATATCGCGCCGAGCTATTTTAATCTACTTTATCCTTATTTTCCCTTTTGGCACGGTGATAAACCTTTTCCCAGGAGTTTTCCAGGTTGTATTTGAGACATTCTTTTACAAATCGTACACCTATTTTGACATCAGGGTTTGGATTCGCATGAAAATTTTTTTACCGCTTCTATTCAGTAAATAAGCAGATACGTGTATCAGGTTTTCTGTAAAAAATTTGTTTTTTCAGAGATATGTTGATATAAAGTTTTTATGAATTGCGATAAAACGATAAATTCTCTTCTACATAAAACCCATTATCTCCGGTTCTACTAATCGGATCGATTTTGTTTTTTTTTTGTTTTAAACCTTATTGAATAGGCTTTTCAAATAAATAAATTAAATTTTTTTTTTTTGGTATAGGGAGTTAATAACAGATTAATTTTTTAAACTAGTTTTTCATGTTTGCCCCCTCTATAAAATAAAAGGAAAAAAATACTATTTTATGCGCTTTTTCTTTATCTACAAAATACATTTTTCAGAACAGTGGAGACTCTTTTGGATCGGAAGATATTAAACATTTTCGAGCGCGTGACAGGACTGTCAAGCGCGTAATATTCAAACGTATTAGTGCATGTGGCGGGTGACGTGATATTTTGTATAAGAGTGCCATGATTCGACATCTTTTAATTGGTGACTTATTTGTGCAAATGTCAATTCTGCCAGTTAATAAATTTACTCATTAATTGGAGTTTGTATTATTTAAAATTTAATTTATTTAAAATTATTGAAAACCTTTAAAATCAGAATTAATTTACAAAAAGCGCTGGTATTTTTTTAAAACGATGTATGAGTTTACACTATCCTAAATAGTGATGCCTCGAGACGAGACGAGACGAGAAAAGTCCTTCTCTCGTCTCGTCTCGTGCAGCGAGAGAAAATGGGTCTCTCGTCTCGTCGAGAATACTCTTTTCTCGCTCGAGAGTGCCTTTCTCTCGTCTCGTCTCGTTTCTCTCGTGGTAAAAGTACCTATGTATGAATACAAAAATTATTTGCAATTAAATACGTATTCGTTTATATTTTTTCTATATAAATTTAAACTGGAAATAAAAAAAAAATGTGCCAAGACCACACTGATAAAGTAAGACTTTTTACGCCGAAAATGTCGCACATTTGAATCAAATGGTTGGATCTATGTGGAGTAGTTACATCTATAGATGTAACTGTAACACTGAGAAAAAAGTTTATTGCTCCCAAATAAAAAAAAAATATATATATTTATATTTATCGTTATTATTTCGACTATTTAGAGGTAATAAACAATATATTCACTATTAATAAAAGGATTAACTACACAGTTTATTTGTCCCATTTTTTTTCTCAGTGTAGTATATAGGCGCAGTAGTTTTCAGATGGATGGATCAAATCATCCATCCATCTGAAAACTACTGCGTCTATATAATGTAACTACTCCACATAGATCCAACCATCTTGTACCTACTGCGCATGTCCGTCATTTTGAATCCGCAATTTTGTTTTTTGAATGGATATCAAATTCTTAATCAGGGACCCCATAAATATCTAAATACTAAATTTTACCCAAACCATTAAAGCCGAACGACAAATTTTCGTCATATTGGATCAGCCATTTTATTTTTTGAAGAAATGGATATCAAATTTGTAATCAGCCCCTCAAAAACCACATGTTGTTGATAAGTTCATTGAATAAGCAATGCTTATTAAGCATACGGGTTGTTTAATAGTATAAAGAGTGCCATAAATGTGCTTATACAGGGTAAATTTTAAAAATTAATATTATTTTATAAGTAATTTTTTTCTTGGTTAACCTTAAGTTGTGTTATAAAATAATAAAACGTTATACAGGAACAAATTTTGTTTATTATGAAATGCGAATAATGTTCTCATTGGTCCAAATAAATATCGCAAAATTAAAATTTTTATGTAAAAAAATTGTTTACTTATTACCGGAATAATCGAGAGAACGAGAGAGATCGAGAGAAACGAGAAATTCTAGAGCGAGAGAGGGCATTCTCTCGTCTCGTCTCGAGCCTTTTTTCGAGAGAAAATCTCCCTCTCGTCTCGTCGAGACGAGACGAGACGAGACGAGACGAGATGCGAGAATCTCTCGTATCGGCGGCATCACTAATCCTAAATGTGTTAGCGTTTCGAAGATGTCTGATTAGGGGGTGTCCATTAATTACGTGAGTCAATTTTAGCGATTTTTTGACCCCCTCCCCCCTTGCTGAGATGTCGTGAGATTTGGCTCAACCCCCTCCCCCTAATCTCACGTGAGATTTTAAAAAATGCTTATTTTTAATGTTTATACGTTAAACTGCTTGATTCTGTTGGATTTATTAAAAAAACATACTTTGTTAAAAATTACGTGATATTTGCCGAGACCCCCCCCTCTCCCTTACGTGAGAATTGATGAGATTTGGCTTGACCCCCTCCCTCCCCTAAACGCCTCACGTAATTAATGGATGCCCCCTTACGGCTTGTACTGGTCACGCGCTCGAAAATATTTAATATCTTCCGATCCAAAAAAGTCTCCATTTTTCTGAAAAACTCATTTTGTAGAGTAATAAATAGTGCATAGAACAGTATTTTTTTAATTTTTTTTCATAGAGGGGGCAAACACAAAAAATCTGTTTATACAAAAAAAAATATTTTTTTCATATAATAAACAAAACACAAACTTTTTAAATATTTATCTAAAAAGACTATGTAATATGGTTTAAAAAAAAAAAAAAAATGAAATCGATCCGATCAGTAGAACCGGAGATAATTAATTTTAAGTACAAAAGAATTCAGCATTTTTTCAAATTTTATCAAAAGTTTAAATCAATATATCTTTGGAAAAATAAATTTTCTGCAAAAATTCCGATATAGGGGTCGGCTAAATTTATGAAAAGATGCTGTAAAAAAAAATTAAGTCATTTTAAAAATTTGAAAAAATATGTTTTCTGTAATCCGTACGATATGTAAAAGAATGTCTCATTTGTACAACAAGGCACAAAACAATATTTATAACCAATTTTTGTTTTCGCGTTTTCCATGTTAAACATAAACTTTACCGGTGTTTATTATTTGTTGACATCTTGATTTTTGACACTTCTGTAGGTTTATGACGTCATGCAGTATGGCGGGAGTTCGGGAATGTTTGAAAAGTACCTTTTTTTCAATTTGATATTTTGGGGCCGGGTTGAACTTTTGGAATATAAAAAAATATTTTCGCAATGTGTTTTTACCTCTAGATTACATTAAAGGTTTTTAGGGATTTTCATTTTTGATGCAATTACTCTATTGGACGGTCAAAAATGTTTAATTATTTTTTTTTAAACTCAGCAAAAATAACTGGCAGTTAATTTTTTTTTAACTAAGTTACTGGTACAGAACTACAGAAAGCCTATACAATCCATGTTAATTATCCAATTTTTAATTGAATTTATCTCGGGTTATAGACGGTCAATCGACTTCAAATTTTAAGGATAATTGTATTGTCATGTCCTTAATATGTATACAAAAATTTTCTGATGGTTTGCTTACAGCACGACAACTACCTTAAAAGTAACTAATTTCTTTAATCGTTTGCGGCCAACAACAAAGTATTATTTGAATTAAATGCATATACCTAGGCTCCATGGTTAAATGACACATAAAAACAAATAAAGATGCAAAAAGTTTAGCTCAAAACAGCAACACAAATAATATATTCAACTTTAAAACAATATTTATTGACAAATAAGATTGATTTTTATAAGAGCGGCTGATAACCGAATGGGTTATGACAACAGCTTGACAAGCTTGACAAGTGACAGACCTGAGTTCAATCCCCTGCTGGGTCAAAACTTTTTTTAAATTTAAATCTACTAAGTTAACTATTTCATTCAGCAGAATTTGACTAATTATTAGTGACTGCTTTTTCGCTATGAGAATTAGTCAAATATGACATAATTAGTTATTTTTGACTATTTAATTCATTTTAAGAGAGTATTTCTATTATAGTAGGACAAAATTTGATTTTTTTCCCTCCCATTAAAAAATCCTACAGATTTTGAAAATAAATTTAAAAAAATGATTTTTTCAGCGTTTTTTCAGATCACGTCATTTTTTTTAAGTGCGATCCAATAAAATGTTATCCAGGGTATTCGGCACATAGAGCCGGGTCTACAATTGTCGCATGTCGTATTTTATGACGATAATTTGTTAAAAACATCTTAAAGCAATACATTTTGGTAAAGAAATATTTTTAGATAATTATTTTTGGATTTTATGACACCTCAAAGTATAATGTTTTTAATACAGTAAAATTGGTTAAAAATTACGCACTCATTTATTAAACTATATATTTTAACACAGTAAAAAATAAAAAAATAAATATTTCTAAAAAAGTATAGGTATTTGCTCTTATTGTTCCTCAATTGATGCATTTTAAAAATAAAAAGCGTTATGCTTTTTTATTAAAATATAGTTAATTATACGTAATAATACGTTTATTTAACAAAGTAAAAAATAAAAAAATTAATATTTTCTTGCAATAAAAAAATAATTGGGGTATTTCTGCAATTGACGCTCTATGAACATCTTAAAACGCATTTAAAAATTAAAAACCTTTATGTATTTTTATTAAAATATAGTTAATTATACGCAATAATCCTTATGAAGTGTGTATTAAAACGAATAGATACACTTAAATAAAACAAGTGCCAAACCCCGCCCACTGTGGTAGGGATTGAAAGTTATTTTCGTTATTTTAGAATTATTTTTGTTTGAGAATTTATAGGTTTTATTTTTATCGAATACGTTTGTTTTGTTTTAATGCATTTCTGCAAATAAAAACTAAGTATTGGGTCATTCCACGTTACTCAGGGATTTTTGTCCCGCCCGTCACAATTAAAAATTGTGAGTAAAAACTGCACGTTATAAAATTTATTTTAAAATATTGTTTATTATGATTTTAATAAGTTATAAGCACAATAAAAATAATATTATAAAATATTAATTTAATAACTTGTGGTTTTTACTCACAATTTTTAATTGTGACGGGCGGGACAAAAATTACCGAGTAACGTGGAATGCCCCTATTGTTTAAAATCCATTAAATTCCAGTTAATGGCGAAAATGTATTTCTTAAAAGCTATACACATTTCCCTTCGACAGCGTCGGAGCTACTGCCCTAGTAGAAATTTAAATGGGGAATCAGTAGGGCGCTAGCTAGTTTTCCCCAAATGAAACGAGGGCCTCGCTAGGAATCCCTACTAGTTTCCGACTAGTCATGTAATGCTTTTCCTGGTGGGGAACTACTGGGGAAAATCTGGTAGGGAAAACTAGCTTAAAACTGGTTGGGAATATTTGTGAATTTTTTAACCAATAATAAAAGCCAGTAGCTAAAATTATTTTATTAGATTTATATATTTACATAGTTCGATCACTTTTGGAATTATTATTGTCGGTTGTAAATTGGTTTGGTATAACCTCTTATGACAAGCCAATATTGTTTGCTGCACCATGACTTGACGTTGAATCACTATCAATTTTTCTGCACCATTGGAAGAATCTAACAAGTAAATGGATAATTTAATACAACGGGTGAGTTTTAAGTAGGGATGTTATTTTTAACAGCGTGTAGAAATCAAGTAGACAAAAGAATACTTCAAGTATCTCAAAAATAAGAGAGAAACAGTAAGTAAAACTTTTCACGCCGAAAATGTCGCGCATTTGATCCATAAAGTGCACGTCACTACTGCAAATAGATGCAACCATCTGAAAAATATTGCGCATAGGTACAGTCAGATGACTAACTACTGCGCATAGGTACGATCATCCGGTAACCACTGCGCATAGTTTCAACCATCTGGTACCTACTGCGCCAGTTCAAATTCTCATTTTGTTTTTTAAAAAATAAAGTTATTTGAAATTTCAACAAATTATGTTTGACCATTGATTTCTAGACGCCTGTTAAATAAACTCCCTTAAGTTAAAGGTAACCTGTATCTTCAAAACAAACATAATTCCTTAAATGTTTGTCCAAAAGAAGCCTTGTAAATTAAATTTACATAAATAGTAAAATTAAAAAAAAAACCAAGGTTAGGTTTAAACTTAAAAATATCTTTACACATAAAGCAATAACTTACCGTACCTACCGTATTTATTTAAACTTGCCTTAATTTCACCAACCCATCGATCTTTTAGAGTTTATAATTCATTATTTTAATCATATAACAAACACAGGAATTAAATGTCAACAAATGTAAAATCAAGAAAAACGTCAAAATCCTTAGTAACCTGTAAACAAGGGGATTTTCCCTACATTTCCTTACAAGTTTATGGTGAGGAAAACTTGAGTCAGCCTAGACTGGAATTTAATGAGGAAAACTAGATGTGAACTAGTCAGTCAGAGTCGAGTCACAACTGGGCAAGTTTTACTGGTTAGTTCCTAGTCGGGGCCTATCTAGTATTTCCCTTTCTAGTTTTTCCCTATCTAAACCCAGCCAGCGCCCTACCAATATTGAGGAAAACTGGACAAATTTCTACTAGGGTGAACAAACACAGCAGATCAAACTGCATGCCCTTGTATCTGGCTGCATGCCGCGCTGTTGCCATATGCTATTATTGTTTCCTAAAAGGGTTGTTTTTCTTATTTTTTAATATTAAAAGTAAGAAAATTAACAAAATCAAATTATTTTTGACATATTATTAATTTTTTTGTTATTTTTAAAGTTTCAAGCAAATAAAATTGAACTATTTATTAAATAATTATAATCGTTCTCTTCTGATTTAAAACAACCTGGCAACTATGGTTCGTAATTAGGAATGGCTTGGTTTAAACCACGCCCAATTAAAGTTTGTTTCTTTTTCTCTGATCAGAATATAATTTGTCATCCTTGTCTCCAGCCTTACTTACTTGATTCTATACAGTCTGTATAATACAGTCAAAAAGAAAAAAAATAATATTTATTTTTAGTAAAAAAATTATTTCTGCAAAACAGTGCGACCTGCGACATTTGTAGAACCGGCTTCCGCTTTGCCCGGAAGTGTCATTAACTTTGTTATTTTAAATCACACCCCGTATATTTTTACATAAGTACATAGTAAAATTAATGTACCATGTCCTATACCTAAAATAGTTTTCGAGTTATTAATTTTTTTCGTTAAAATTTGTCAAATGCGCCCCAATCAAAAAGAACTTTTTGCTATTTTAAATTTTAACTATTCACTTTAGGTAAAGGAAATGGTATAGTAATTTTACTCAGAATTGTATGTAGGATTTATAATGTAAAAATATATAGGAGGTTCCATTTGAAATAACAAAGTCGATGTAACTTGCGGTCAAACCGGAAGTGGCATTTTGTTCAAAATATTTAAAAAAATAGATTTAATTTGATTTCAAATCTATATCTTTTTCCGTTCCTCAGACACTTCCAATGTCCCAAGAATGTGAAACACCCTGTATATCAAGTGTTTTTTAGGTTGGAATGCCACTATAGATTCTAAAGCAATGTTTAATCGTCAAACTAAAAGATCAAGATTTGTTTACAACATATATTTAATATAAGATAAATACAAATCTGTTGTTTTACTAAAAAAAAATTAAAAATTAAACCCATAAATATTTTTTTCTTTAAAAAAAATTTTAATTATTATTATCTTATATAATGTAAAAAATACAATATTTGAAGAAGCAAATTATTTAGAATAAAATAGAGAATTAAAAATCTGTATAGGTTAAAATAATAAGAATGGCTGTATAAAAATTTAAATGACGTGATTTCGTGAAAAGGTGAGACACGGGCACGTTTTTTACCCTTTATTTTTTGTTAAACTATGTAGTATATATAATTAGTAAAATATAATTTAAATTCTAAAAAACTATTTAAAGTTTTAATTTTGATGGATATTTTTTTTCTATAAACTAGACTTTATTTTTAACATCATCATGCTTGAATAATTTCAATACCCTTTACGTAAAATGTTTATCAAGAGTGTAATTTAATTAAAAAATTTGCATTTTTATTGAATATTCATTTTTTTTTCAATAAAAATACTTATAAATATATACAGGTTTACGTACAATAAAATGGTTTCCCAAAAAAGCGCACTAACCATTCTATTGATTCACCACTATCTTCTAAAAAATAAAAGTTAAATTATCTAAATTTTGTATGCATTTGTATAAAGAAATGCATTATTTAAAGTATTTTTGTGTTTAAATATTATACGAAGTGAATATTTTTCACGATCATTTTATCTTAAACCAAACCGAGTACACTCATTATAATTGTTGCATTTTTGCCACCAATAATGGCACCCTAAATTTGGCAACAGTGGAAGAAATTTTACTAACTGAGATATTTTAAAGTTTCAAGTTAAATAACTCACCCTGTATATAACAAATATTTAGACGTCACTATGTATAGTATACATATGAGTAGGTACAATCGTGTGCGTAGGGAATTATTTTTGCTAAGTAGAAGTTTGAAGTGGCAGTGTCAAATTATAAGTCCATTATAATTGATTCATTAATAAAAAATTTTGCCCGTGTAAATTTTTTAGTGTAGGGGTAAAAATATTAGAGTTGATTTGTAAGTGTAAAAGTTACACTACAAAATACACTAGGTAGCATTTAGAGCTTATTAACTTTATTAAACAAATATAAAGGATATGAACATTATTCATTGGTACATTCACACTATTTATTATTAAAATAAATCAAAAGGGTAGAAAAACTTAATGCGAGTGTTTATTACCGCTTAATGTGTTAAATAGTGACACTACTAGTGCACATTGTATCACAATTAAAGTAAAATTACACCAACAGTGGCAAAATAGACTGAAAAAACTACTAATAACCGAAATATTATATATTTAAAATATTTGGTTGGTACCTATCTACCTACGCAGTGCATATCCTGAGATACCGCTTTGTGGAAGTGGGGCATTTTTGTTCAGTTAGATTTTAATTTTAAGTAAGTATTATACTTCCTTTTTCTTTAAGCCTTAATACTCAATAAATATATTATATATCAATAATTTACGGCAGTAGGTCGGGTACTTGTAACAGTAATAATACATACACACTTGATTTACTTTTTATTTTCAAGCGTAATGGTTGTTATATTAACCTATACCCACATTTTTATTAATATTATGGAAAATTTGTACATGTGTGGTAAATCCCCGACATACAGCCGCCTGACGCCACTCTACCAATGGGATCACCCATTTTTTATAACAGAAAAATGGATTACTGATGAATTCTCAAGATAATTCATTGCTTACAAGTTGACAGCCAGTAAAACATTGCATTGATCTAAAACTTTTACGTTTTAAGGAACCATTTTGCTTAAGCCAGCCATACGACTCAAATATAAAATTATTATTATTATTTTAATGTGCTTCCAACAGGCACCAGGCCCAATTACAGGAGTACACACTGACATACACAAATATATATATATATATATATATATTAGGGTGGAGCGAAAAAAAGAAAAAAAAATTTTTCCTTAGCTTGGGGGTGGAATTTGTAGCTTATAAAAAAAGAAAATTTTTGAAATAAAAAAAAAAATTTTTACCCAACGTCTTGAGGTGGCCCACTGATTTTTTAAATTAAATTTAAGTTAAAATTCTTTTGAATAAAAAAAATTTCAAAAGTGTTCCGGAAACTGCGGAGTGTCCTCTTTCTTGCTAATTAACAGTTATGTTTATGAAAAAAAATTTGTGGTCATTATTGTTGTTTTTAAAAAAATTCCAAGATAGTAACATCCCAAGCAACACGGCTCTGTAGTATATACGTTTATTAAACGTATTGTTCGTATAAAAAGCGTATAACATTTTAAAGGTATAAATAATATACGTTTTTCATATTACTTTTTTATACGAAACGTATAATATACGGATATTATAGGACTTTATCTTCAGTTAACTGATGAATTTATCGTACCATATACGTATATTATAGCAAAAAATATATTACTTTTTTATAATATATATTACTTTTTTATAATATATATTATATATAATATATATAATATATAATATATATATATTATAATATAATATATGTTTCTAATATACGTTAAAAAAAGTAATATATTTTTTGCTAT
Organism: Brassicogethes aeneus; assembly: GCA_921294245.1. NCBI lineage: Eukaryota > Metazoa > Arthropoda > Insecta > Coleoptera > Nitidulidae > Brassicogethes > Brassicogethes aeneus. The sequence continues at coordinate 1,602,880 of OV121136.1, forward strand.
AATATACGTATATGGTACGATAAATTCATCAGTTAACTGAAGATAAAGTCCTATAATATCCGTATATTATATTATATTATGTATATAATAATCCATTTTTGACACGAAGTCAAATAAAAGCCTAATTTTTTAATGGTTCTGACTCGAAAAGTATGATAGGCCCTTATAAAACTTTTTTTGTGAATATCGCATAAATTTGAGCTGTAATTAAGAAATTATTAAAAAAACTAAATTTTAAAAACGTATATAACACGCGTTTAAATTTTGTACTTAAATGGTATACAGTATACCTATTTTCCACACTACACAATCTGGTATATAAACGGTATATAGTATACGTGTACAAAACCTATATTGAACACTGCAAAATTTTGTCACATGATTAAATTTACCCAATGACGTCGCGTCTTAACCCAAACAGCTACAGGTTCCGCCCGTGGCGTCATCTTGTAAGAAAAGCCTGTTGTGAAGTGAAAACGCCGGGCTCCAGGCATTGCTAAGTAATTATAATTACCTAGGTAAGTGTGTCTAAATAATTAAAAAAAGATTTGCTGTATTCAATTGTTGTTTTTATACATGGTTTTATTAGATTACAGAAGAAAAAAGAAGGCAAGTATCTTACTCCACGTGGATAACAATTTTGAGGGTTAGTTCTTTTTATCTTTTGGAAAAGGAGTTGAGGGTAAGTTTTTAATTTATCTTTTGTTTAACTTCACATGAATGCATTTATGTAGGTACTTTTATCTTTATATGTTAAAATTTGTCAAGTCAAATAAATTAAAAGATTTTTTAGTGTCAAGTAAAGGTTTCATATACGTATATATACTGTATACTGTATAGCGTTTACACACTGCCTGTGTGACCTGATGCAGGAAATTTTAGTTTTCTATACTAGAGATTCAAAATTTCCGAAAAATTTGGGTGCCGGAAAATAGAAAAACTGTTTTTTTATTTTTTTTTAAATTAAGATAATGTGCCAGACCATAAAACTTTTATCTTTTTTTATTTATTTATTTTTAAAATAAAAAAAATATTAAGTTTTAGAATATTAAAAATAATTATAATATTTAAATTTTAAAACAATAAAAATATGATATAGTAAATAAAAAATGATAATTAATTATTATTTTTTTACCGTATAATTTTTATTGTTCTAAAATTTAGAATCTTAATATAATTTATGTTTTAAATATTTACCCCATTTCAAAATTAAATTACAAACAAATATTAGTTTACAATGTAAACTAATATTTGTTCATAATATGTCATATCGAAATTGAAAATTTTATTAAGTCTAGACATAATTTTGTTCATCTCCTTGTTAAGGTAAATTTACAAAAATATTTTAAAAAGTTTACTTTTTTAAACGTCTTTGTAATAAACTTAATTAAGGCAGCCCTAATTAATTAATTGTCTTATTAATTTTAAATTTTTAACAAAAAAAAGTATATATACTATATAATATGTATAAAGTATACTTTCTTTTGTATACAAAAGTTATTATAGCAAGTACTACATACATATATACCTACTAATTATTTACCTATTAAATATATTCTTTTTCCATTTTTTAGAAGCTGTAAAACTTTCATATTCAGGAAGAGAACCTCTTGATTTGAACGATTTTGTAATATCCCAAGCGATAAAAGACTGGCTGAAATTAAGCAAACACCGGCATCTGTATAACAGAGAAAAAATGTAAAACCCGTAGATACCTTATTTTTATTATAAGTTATAACTTTGTTTCCTTGTTACATTTGTGCAACAAATTTGTTTATTTAAAGAATATATGTTTTGTTTTTTTGTATACAAGTTATTATTTCAGTACCGTGCAGTAAGAACAAACTTTTTAATTATTTTAGGTCACTTAAGGACTAATACATTTTATAGTTTATACAGGATGTTTCCTAACCTATCTGACAAAAAGAAGGAGGTGAATTCTCACTTAATGTATTTTTCGAATAAAATTAGGTGAGAATTTACCTTCTTCTTTTTTGTTTAAAAGGTTACGGAACATCCTGTAAAGAAAAATAACCCTTTCATTATACGTATAAATGAATAAGGAAAAATAACATTTAATACACGTATTTGGTATACGTATAAAACCTGTAAATGTAAACTGCTAATATACGTTTACCATTTCATAAAAAAAATCATTTATGTATATACGTTAATGAAATGAATATAGAAATCTGTATATATACGTTGAAGTCGCGGACATTTTGCAGTTTATAATACGTTTCACATATACAACGAAGTGACGGATGGTAGTAGATCGTTTTAAACGTTTAATATACCATTCTGTGTTGCTTGGGATGCTTTTCTGAGGCAATAGAGCGAATTTCGAGTTGAACACGATCAAATTTGTTTATTTTTAGATAAATTTGAAGATTACAAGCCAAAAAATTTTTTTTATTATTCAAAAGAATTTTAACTTAAATTTAATTTAAAAAATCAGTGGGCCACCTCAAGACGTTGAGTAAAATTTTTTTTTTTATTTCAAAAATTTTCTTTTTTATAGGCTACAAATTCCACCCCCAGGCTAAGGAAAAAAAAATTTCGCTCCACCCTAATATATATATATATATATATTTTAAAAGGCACCGATTTTGATAATTGTCATAGATTTTTGTTCCAAATAAACGTTTTTCTTTATTTACCTTATTTCGTTTTATTCACTACCACAAATAGTTTTTACTTAAATAATAGTGTTAATTTACACTACAACTTTGCACTAAAAGAGTAAAAGTACCTTTCTAAAATTATAACTTTTCCAAAGTAGTGTTAATTTACACTGAACAAAAGTGGGATTTTACCCAGGTAGTGTAGAAGTACACGATTTTAGGTAAATTAACACTTTTTAATACAGTGTAAAATTACTTTATCCTCAGTGCTATGGTGTTAAATCATACTTCCTTACTTGGGGAAAATTACACTACAAATTAACTCTAATTGAAGTGTTATAAAACAACACTATTTAGTGTGGACCTGTGTGAACTCTAATTAGTGTTGCTTAGAGTAATACGTTATATTATTTTTTTATGGTCCATTTTATTAAAAAATAAAACATGAATTTGTTTATTATTCTTTTTCTCGAAAACGGTTCATTTTATTGACAATAAACAAGAGTACCTTTATTTTAGTTTAAGGTTCAAGCTATGCAGATTTAGTTTTTTTAAGTCTTTGTCATACGGGGTGTTCAAAATTTAAGCATTAAAAAGTAAAACTTAGTCCGCCCCTGGTAAACAAAAAAAGCAAAACATGTTTCAATGACACTATTTTAAGAGGTCCTTACCAGGGTCCATCATATTAAATTTTTATTAAATTATATTTAGTACTTTAAAAGTTATTCAAGGAAAAACAATTTGCAGGGGAGTCCTTTCGGGACCCATGTCTCCGTAAGGATGACCAGTAGAAAAAAAAATTATAGGAACGTGTCATCTTATTTTTTCATGTTCTATCTGAATCTGAGAGATTTCCCACATTTTCCCGGACACCCTGTACATATATACAGTGTGTCGCACTTATATTTTCGCTATTTGAAGGAATAAAGGTTTGAATTTTTTCACATTCATACATGTTGAATCAACATCAACATTGTTGATGGGTCACATTTTTTAAGCTACTCAACTGAAATCTGAACTTTAAACTTGGCCTACTACAAATTAACAAACAGGGCCAGTTCTCGATATTTTGCTTCGCGTTAGAGATATCGAAAAAAGTTATTGGAAAAAGTTGTTCAGAATATTATTCTAACCCCAAAAACCAATTTTTATAACAAAATTCGCATTTTTAATTTTTTTTTATTTTGGTCCACACAAAATTATTACAAGTTCATTTTTTAGTTTGATAATAAGGGAGCCATGGAAAGTAATAATTTGATACTAACTAGTGTTTATGACCGTTAAATAAATAATTAAAACAATTTTTGGAAATTACAAATCAATTATAATTTATTAAATTAAGGAAATGGTATAAAACAATAATAAAACTAATAAAAATAAATAAATTAGAAATGCGAATTTTGCTATGAAAATCGGTATACGGGGTTAAAATAATATTCTGAACAACTTTTTCTAATAACTTTTTTCGATATTTCTAACGCGAAGCAAAATATCGACAACTGGCCCCGTTTGTGAATTCGTAGTAGGCCAAGTTTAAAGTTCAGATTTCAGTTGAGTATCTTAAAAAATGTGACCCACCAACATGTATGAATGTGAAAAAATTCAAATCTCTATTCCTTGAAATAGCGAAAATATGGGGGTGTCTTCATCTTAAATGCGACACACTGTATACGTATATACATATTTTTTTGAAGGTGCATCATAATTTTTTCTAAACCTAGGAGTTTGTATTTGAAAATCCCATGAATAATCTAGCAATGTAACTGATCTTTTCCCTTCAAATATAGTAAGATTAAGGCTAGGTGAATGTTTACTGGGTATTGGGTCATTTAAAACAGATCTACCAATTTTAACGATTTCTGGCAATAGTTATTTTAGTTGTTCCTATTATTGTAAGTATTATTAGATTAATAGTATCTGAGAAAAAATAAGATAGGTTGGCGGGTTAAGACTGCTTAAATGTCCTTTGTATATAAAATCTTTTCTAGAAGGACAGGACAATTCCTAGAATGAGCAGAGTGGGGACCAATTACAATTAACACACGTAGCTGGCAATTGACATGCAGTGTCCTCATGAGGTATTTTACCACAAACACCTACCCCTGTTTTCATACATTTATCCGAAACTTCTCCACATATTTGTCACAGATCGCATAACACTTTTAGATTGCAGTTTATCTGCAGGAAACAATTTTCTGGATGGCTGGTTCCGAAGGTGTGTTCGCAATCTTCCGACTTCGCGGTTTATTTGTTAATTTTAGTGTTACAAAATTTATGATTTTTACACAGAGATAAAGCTTTTATATTGTGAATGGGTTAACCATTGAGCCAATGGTATACTGTATTTGCAATACCTGAATTACAGCTACGAGCCCTAACCACATAATGTTCGGACACTTCATAATTTATACAGAAATTTTTTTCGTGAATACTATCTCAAAATTATTAGAAGTTAGGAAAAATTCAGCTTATTTTGGCATATACCCCTCGAAGCGATTTTTATTTTTAAAAAGTTTACCTTTTATTTTTAGCTTTTAAAAAAAGGCTAACTTTTTAACTTTTTTTTGTATGAGTAAAAAAAGTTATAAATAGACCCATTAAAAAGAGCATAAAATATTATACAAACCCTGAAAATTTGGTAAAAAATAAATAAGTTATAAAAAAGTATAAGTAATTTAAAAATGCTATTTTTAAAGAGTTTTTGCAATTTTCTTAGGAAACGGGAGATTTTGCAGATATATATATCGCTATAACTTTCTTATTATTTATACAATTTTTACCAAATTTTCAGGGTTTGTATAATATTTTATGTTCTTTTTAATGGGCCCATTTATAACTTTTTTTACTCATGCAAAAAAAAGTTAAAAAGTTAGCCTTTTTTTAAAAGCTAAAAATAAAAGGTAAACTTTTTAAAAATAAAAATCGCTTCGAGGGGTATATGCCAAAATAAGCTGAATTTTTCATAACTTCTAATAATTTTGAGATAGTATTCACGAAAAAAATTTCTATATAAATTATGAAGTGTCCGAACATTATGTGGTTAGGGCTCGTATGATCAAATGAATGATTGTCTTACTTTTATTTGTGCAAACCTGCTTAAAATTAGTTCAAACATTAGAAGTCATTGAGTTAAAACACAAGAAATTATTGAATTAAATTGTTATTTAATTGAAGCCACAATGAATCTTAATGAAAAACTATCATTTGCATAAATAAAGTTATGGTTTCTAATGAATAGCTACATTAAATGCAATCAAAGCTCTACACTGAGAAAAAGAAATATTTATTATTAAGAAACCAAAACAGTTGCGATTTTTTAAAAATATATGTTAACTATTAAAAAATTTCTTAATCGTGAACAAATTATATACTAATTATTATAACATCGTCCGGTGATTGTGTTTCAGACAAATAAAGGATAAAGTTGTCTTAGAACTGTGATATATTAACAGTTAATATACCTAAATTCGAATAAAACGTTTTAACATTTGTCAACATAATTTTAAATGCAATATGCGCAAGCATGTGACGTTGCCGTAGTTTTTTACAAAATGGAATTTCGATATATTAACAGTTAATATATCTACATTTGCTAATACGTTATGAACTTCTTTAATTCAACTTAACCAGTTCTTAGACCCAAATTAATATTTCTTCCGCCATATCCAACTCAACGATATGTTAATAGTTAACGTGCCTCGTTATTAACAAATATTTCTTTCTCTCAGTGTATTTCCTTTAAATATGTATATTCTTGTGCAAATATTAGTTTTATAATACATTAATATGAACTTTAAATAAAATGAATTCTGGAAACTGCTTCTGGTAGTCTTGTGTACACAGGATTTTCGATCCATAAAATGAAATTGTTCTGTTTTTTGTAGGAACTATTAGGAACCCACTAGAAGTGTTGGTGATATTAGGCTCTAAGAAAGTTGCTGACCCATCACTAGCAACAGTTACTGTACTGTATGTGCAGGATCTGTCTGCCATGGCACATGGTTATTCAAAAACGAAATAGGAATTTCATCTTATGTATTTAGAAGCGAATCCTAAAGATTGCAAGGATATCATGATGGTACTGAAAGACTATGAGAAGTTTTTTTATAAATAAATAAAAACTTCGTCCATTTTAGCAAAATATCTATTTTAAGGCATGACTCCGAATATAAAGATAAACTGTGTCCATGGTATATACCTATATGAGTACACAATTACCTTTTCATTTGAATATAATTGAGTAATTAAATTAATATAAGAACTGTATGAACGATATTTAGCTCTCAGAAAGCACTGTACTTGTTAAAGCGTAAATGATACTGTGCGTGAGGATATGTTCAGAATCAATCTAGAATATTTGGTTGAGGTTGCTGCAAAAGACGCTCTGGCCAAATAAAGTAGACAATGTTTTTCCTACAAGCAAAGTTAATATGTATTTTTAAGTAGCATAAGTAGTGCTGAACTTAAAAACTACAACAAAGGAGAATGCAAAGGTACTGCGGAAAAACGTGTTTCCAAAACCTAGAGAAATGATGGTTTAAAATTACCCAATTGTTCACGTTGCATTTATTTAACTAAAACGATCTTAATAAATTTTGTTACTGTTTACTGGTTTAAATTGAACTCCTTTTTAGTATTAAATATAATGTGTTTTTGGTCAAATTAAATCATACAACACAGAAAAAAAGGAAACAGGAAGTTCCTTGAAGCATAACAATTATATTACCAGTGGTATTATTCCAGAAAATCGAACCTTCAACTCGCTAGAGATAATGTTTTTAGTGCGTTCCACCAACTTAAAATACTTCAAGTATTGACAGGTGTTTCCACCTATTTAAGGTCTCTTTAGTATCGAACAACTTGTAGTGTCACACCAAAGCAAAGTACTACCTGAGCTTATATACTCTTCATGTAAGTCAACAGAGGCGAGATTTAAGAACATCACGTGATCCACACCGCCTTTGCCGCGATCGGTACACACTATGTAACCAGGAATGCACGGCAAATTGTTTTAATCGTTTTAACAGAGTGCTTTAGGTTGAAGTAACTCTTATTTTATAAACAACATATTTAGTAAACTGAACCATACAGCGGGTTGGTTTCACTAAAGTTTTCTGGGTTACTTTAACCAATTTAAAAAAATAAAAAACTATCTGGTTTATAAACTATAGTACCGTCAAACTAATCTTTGTTTATATTAATCTTCCCACAGTTGATTTAAATAAATACTTATGAGTCAACTAAATTAATATATATAATATATATATATATAATATAGTTAAATGAACTAACTATTCCTTTTTTTCTGTGTAGGTGCACTTCTCAAATATTTTTAGATAAACACCGTTTTGGTGTTTGCTGTATAAAACATTTTCAACCATAATTCATGGTGTTATATTAACACCACTTGGTGTTGGATTTTGACACCATTTTAAGATTACTCTTTACACCACAGATATTTTAAACAGTGTAAAAATTACTAAGTAGCACCTCAGAATTTATTATGAAATCCGGTTTACTTAGAATTATGTGAAAATTGTGTTAAAATAAGAGATTTTAATGATACTGTCAAAGGGGGAAATAGTCTTAAAAATATAACCAGACCAAGGACGAATAACAGATTATTTGCCTAGTCGTAAATCACCGGAAACAATTTTGTGGGCAATCAAAATCATCCTTTATGTCGTAGTTTTTGATTTTAGTGTTTTATATTATTGATTTCCCCAATACGTTTAATTATGGGCCGACTCTAACTATGCCGTTATTTTTACCATGTTGCAGCAAACAAAGTAGTATATATATATTAGGGTGGATTGAAAACAAAATGTTTGTTTTTTTTATCATGGGGGTAGAATTTGTACCTTATAAAAAAAGAAAAAAAAATTTTACTTAACATCCTGAGGTGGCCCACTCGTTTTTTAAATAAATATTTAATCAAATGGGGTAGTTCCAACTGGAAATTCTTTTTTTTTGGTCCAAAATCGTGGAAAACATGTAAAAATTGTAGAATGTGATTTTTTTCACTCAACTTTCATTATAATACAAAAGAAAATGCATTTCATTTTTTAATTTTTTACTTAAATTACAAAAACAATGGGGAAAAAACTTTTTCAACTTTTCACTTCCAATTAGTACAATAATCCTTTAAATTAAAGGATTTTATGCTGGCAGGTAAAAAGTGACCATGGTGCGCAATTGATAATTATCACCGAATAAAATAATGTATTAAACTTAAACCAAAGGAAACTTAAATATTAGTTAAAAAATCGTGGGTACTTAAAAAAAATCAAATTTAATTAATAAGATAATTATTACCAAAAAAAGTGATATTTTTATAGAAAAATTATTGCAGAATCGTATACAGAAGAAAAATCGAACAAAATTGAGCGCCATCAAATATGAAAAAATGTTTTAGACAAAATCTACCTATTTTTAGTCGAATGATCCGAATCTGCAATAAAAAATAGGGTGTTTTATACTCTCCTCCTTATAGGGGGAACAGGGGGTAACTTTAAAATTTCCAATATATTGGAAATTTTAAAGTTACCCCCTGTTCCCCCTATAAGGAGGAGAGTATGAAGACCAATTTTACTACTGATTGATTTCCCTCCTCGAATCATTTAATTGTTATTTTAAACATTTTTTCGTAAAATGCATACTAACTGAGATATTTCAAAGTTTCAAGTTAAATGACTCACCCTGTATATATATATATATATATATATATATATTTATATATATATATGTATTATTTTTTCACTATAAAGTTACAGCTTGTCAATGTGCGAGTATTTAAACACATTAAAAGCTTTTACTACTCTTATTACGGAATATGACCGTTCTAATATTACTTTTGAATATGGAATGACATAATATTATAATATTCCCTAAAGTGTTACAGAGTGAATAATTTTATCAGCGGATGACGGAATAAACAGTGGTGACATCTCTGTGTTTATTATCTAACAACTTTTAGACCGATCCAACATCAGTTTCTCCCAATTATTTTTTTGTGGTATTTTTTAGAAACGTAGAAAAAATATAATATAATCTGAAGCACACGTATTCCAAACTTGTTACAGAATATACTATTTTTAAATTTAAAAATTGATAAATATAATATATATATATATATATATATATTTAATTAATCAATAACTTTATTTAAAATAAATGAAATTAATAAGACAATTTTTTAAATCACAAAATCACAAAAAATAAAAGAGCAAACATTGTAAACAAAATTACATTCGTTATGGGCATACAAATGCAAATAATAGCTAATAAATTTAAATGAAAAAGCATATTTGGTCTTGTATGCATAAATATGAATTTTATTTTGAAACCAGCCAGATAAAAATGAAAAATCCATTATCCATAATGAAATTACAATGTCACATTTATTACCTACTTGTTTTTAATCCGTTTTAACTTACTTTAAACTGGGTCATATTTATAAAAAATAAACCTTCATCCCCCTGCCGTTTACTCACGTAATGAATAATAAAAAAAGAAATTGACATATTTTTAAGTAAGTACAATTTATTTTAGTTGATAAGTAAAATACACCGCTTTTTAACACTGAGAAAATGATCCTTAAATAAACAAAATAAACACTTATTAAATAAAGAAAAAAATTGCTATATTTTTAAGTAATTACAATTTATCGTAGTTGATAATGTCATAAGAAATAATTTTGTATTATTTACTAAATTTACAAGTAGTGGCGGCTTGTATATATCTAAGAAGGTATTCGAAAATGTCGTCAAAAGTTAAAAAAGTAGAACAGATTTTGAGATATAGTCAATTTTTCATTTAATATTTATTTATTTATTTATTCGTATCCAACAGGCCCAGAGCCCAATAACAGGACTATGGAATTGACTGTATCTCAAAAACTGCTCCACTTTCATGGTTTTTGGATTCAGGGGACAATTTTACATAAGAATTAGTTGTTAAATTTCGGGATACCATGGTATTCCATGGTTAACCATGGTACAAGTGAAAAAGCAGCCACTTATAACTATAAGTCATTTTTGACTAATTAATTTTTAGATAGAAATATTATAAAAAGTTTGATAAAAATTGTGACAGCTCGATTTTTTAACCAGGTATAGGCCGGCCTAATACTTTAATTTGTGGTTTTTTTTTGAGCGAAAAACTACCAAGAGTTTTTTAAGTTGCTAATTTTATTCATTGTCACACTTTAAAAGTTTATAATTAAAAATTCGCCAACACACAACCATTAACAACCATTAGATTTAATTACGCAATCTAATAAACCGCGTAAACGTAAAGAAAGTCAAATCAAACGACTTATATTACAACATTAAACAAAAAATGCATAAAATTAAATATTATTAAGATGTTTTAAAAATAAAACATATTTTTTTGTAGAAAAATAAGGTGGTGACATGGCTCTGACTAAAATTACAAATTCTTTCAATTAATAAAAAAATAGATGAAGTTTCTTTTTAAAAATATAAAGCGTTGTGTTTGTGTTGATATTGATCAAATATTTAGTTGGAGACAAAAACTTTCCTAACTTTTAATTGAACATTGGAAATTGCGAAAGTTACTTTTGTTTTTATAATTTAGAAAAATACGACGTTAGTTTCCCAACCAGGGGCGGATATATAATCCTTGTTTGGGGGGGGGCGATAGCCACTTTTTTATGAGAAATAATAGACCCTAAATAGTAAATACAAATTTTATCTAAATTACAAAGTCGATTTATCGCTTTCCTTTTTTCGCGAATCTCAATTATTTTTTTGATATCGATGACAATATAAAAATGGGTCTCTTCGCCTATGGTTGGTTACAAATGTTCGTCAAAATTTTCAAGGACATCCTCTGCTGATTGTGGGATAATTTTTTGTTTTTCTTTCATTGTGCCCCAGTGTTTTGGTTTCGGTACTCTCCTTTAAGATTTTTCCTAAGAAACATTTGTATCATTCTCCAAGAGATATTACCTGCTTTAAACCACTGTCTATTTTTTCTTGATTATGATTTTTTTATAATTCTTGATGGAAGAATTAAATTCAAATCGAATACTTCCAATGTTTCTTTTGGCAATTTTCTTGGAGATCGAGTACAATTTGATCCAGTAATGGAACAAAAATTGTCCTACGATAATACTCTTCAGCATTAGACGCAGGGTGTATGAATATTAATTTCAAATTTTAATTGTTCGACAATACACTATTTTTATAAAAAGTTCTGAAAAATTAGATTTGGCATTATTTCGATAATTTATTAGAACATAGTTTTTAACGCTTCTGTAGCTTGATTTAAATCTATTGATGGAGCTTGTAAAATTAAGCTTAGAGGTCGAGTTACGGAAAGCACATCGCTCAAAGAAATCATGGGAATGATAAACTCAGTATAACATATTGACCTTATCAAAGAACAAGCATCTGAAGTTGTTTTTGGATCTTGCCATTTGGAAATTTCTTCTAGAGCTGTTAACATTCGTGTTACATGGTTTTCAAACTGTATTATGCCATCGTGTTTTTTTGCACATCGTGTTTCACACAATCCACTTAATAATTCACCTAGGTAATTTTGTTTCGGTGAAGCATTCGCATTCTCAACTGAATATTGACTTAAATGAACTGCACTAACAGAAGTTGATGGTAATATGATTGATTTAAGTAGAGAGAATACAGAATCAGGATCATCGATTTTTGTTCCTCAACTTTGTCATTAAAATTATCTTTAATCGGATTTTCTGATATGACATCAAGGATATTTGAAATTAATGGTAAAGATAATACAGGATCAGGATCATCAATGTTTTTATTCTCAACTTTTTTATCAAAATTAGGGACATTTTTTTGTCCAAGCCATATGGCTTGAGCTTGAGACTTGATATTTTTTGTAGCAGGTCTTTTTTTGTCTTACTTAAGATTTTCTTCTTCCTAGGTAAAAATTAGTCCGAATCATTTCAATGTTATGTTACCATGTAAACTTTTTAATAGTTGAATTGTTATCTATGGGTCAGAATTTCTCAAACGGGCCACCTGAATTAGGTCAAAATTAGTTTTTGATTGTAGATACATTTTTTCGATAGTATTTTACATCACTAACACAAATCCTAAAGGATTTTGTAAAAAAAAATTTTCAATTGACATATTCATGATATTAAAAGTAAAAGTTTTTAGTAATTAAAAAATAAAAAAAAATCATTATGGCTAAACTAATTATCCGATTCCAACGATTTAACTAGCGTTGGAATCTTGTTTTGACATAGATTCTTTGTTATTTTTTTCAATTGTACAATTTTCATTTAGGTCGATTTTTTTTTGTTTTTTTTATAACAAATTCGGAAATAATTGGCTTCTGCGCCAGCTATCGACTCGAAAAAAAAAACACATATACTCCAATCATTTTTCGAAATTATGCTGCTGAGAAAAAAAATGGCCCGCAGGTTCCAGACCACCGTAAGACGTCGCGTCACAAGCGCGTACAGCGTACACGGTTCGGAGCGTGAGCTGACACCGTGCGCGGCCACAAAAGGACGAATAACTTTTTGTCAACCTGCGGGCCATTTTTTTTCTCAGCAGCATAATTTCGAGAAATGATTGGAGACTCCAATTTGGAGTATATGTGTTTTTTTTTTCGAGTCGATAGCTGGCGCAGAAGGCAATTATTTCCGAATTTGGTATAAAAAAAAACAAAAAAAAATCGACCTAAATGAAAATAGGACAATTGAAAAAAATAACAAAGAATCTATGTCAAAACAAGATTCCAACGCTAGTTATATCGTTGGAATCGGATAATTAGTTCAGCCATAATGAATTTTTTTATTTTTTAATTATTAAAAACTTTGACTTTTAATATCATGAATATGTCAATTGAAAATTATTTTTTTACAAAATCCTTTAGGATTTGTGTTAGTGATGTAAAATACTATCAAAAAAATGGATCTACAAATAAAAACTAATTTTGACCTAATTCAGGTGGCCCGTTTGAGAAATTCTGACCCCTATAGCTTTAAAAATTTAAAAAGGTTGAATTTATAATATAATTTTTCTTTGATTTGTGTGTTAAATATCCGTGACTTAGTCGAAAAATGTTTGCATGTGCATTTTTACCCTATCTTTTTTTAAACTTGAGTTACCATTCTAATCTATGGATACACTCCTAAAAGTTATCAAGGGCTATATAGAAATTTATTTCAAATTCCAAGCGATTAATACGGTTTAAATTTTTTAGGGCCTTTTACGGACCTATTTCTTATGCACATCCTATTCCAATGTTCATATTGGCAAAATTAGAAACCCAACTTATATAAAAAAGCAAGAAAACTTACGAAAAAAATTAAACTATTTTTTAGTTTGGGCCGCGAACAGTGCTTCAATTCTCGAAAATATCGGCAAAACCTCAAAAATTTACATTTTTTCAGGTAAATTTTGAGTTAGATGGGTAGTTAATACCCGTCTCCATCCTGTATTGAAAAATTATATAAATATAATAAAATACGTATATTTTGTCTTGTACATCAGTTTAAACTTGACGCTTTCAGTTGAAGGTACTTTACACGCGATCGCTGCGGAAAATTGTTTATTGTTTAAAAGTGAATAACTTGTGTTTGGTGTGTCCGATTGTTATGCGGTTTGATGAAGGGTGATCTTCAAGGTTTGTAAAATTCAGATATGTATTTGTTTTTCGTAGATTTTGCTTGTACAACGGGTTATTGTAAACGACAAGATCGGTCTGTTAAAATCGCAAACTTTGAATCGAGCTTTTAGAACAATGGAGCTACAAAAATTGTAATGAATTGTAAGGCATAAGTTCAAGATCCGTTGAATAGCTTAGAGTTTTGTCTATCAAGTCATCAATAAATTATCTGCCCCAACTCGACTCTTTAAAACTACATGTTCTTGGGCGCTCAGGCACGGTTGTGGTAAAAAACCTCGCGATTTTAAGCCTATATGTCGCGCATATCTGTGTTTTTGCTTTACAAAATATAAGATTTTTTTTAATTCTGGGTTGTGTTCATGACGTTTACTCGATTCACTCGGATTTAACTCAAAACGTTTATTACATCAGCGGTGTCTAGACTTTCACTTGCGTAAATCGTTCGTAACTACTAAGATATTTATCACCGATTTTACATATTTAACCCACCTCTTGTAGGTGCGTTAAAACAACTCCGCATGCGCATTGTAGTGTGTTAATGTAAAATTTGAATTGTGGTTATTTGTGTTGTGTTTATAAAAAGATGTTTTATTTACATTTTAAAAAGAACCTCTTACGGGTTTTCAATTAATTTCGACAATTTTTTGATAAAAATGTCCACAATTTTGAAATTTTGAATTTTGGAATTCTGATTCCAGATTCATTATCAGCGACCACAAAAACCCCTGTATGGTGATTTTCAATTTATGCCGCGCTACATAATTTTTAAAAGGTAACCAACGTTTTACTATTTTAGATAATATAATATAAGCCCTACAGGTACAGTGTACCTGTGTTGTAAATGTATAATAAATGTAAAATATTCCCAAATCCACCGTAAAATACATATTAAAACAATTAACAATTAATAGCTGCCTATATTCAAAATTTATAAAAGTACATACCATTTTCATTTAATTTTTAAAATGGAGTGCAAAATATTTTTAATACAAAAATGTTTTATAATCTAAGTGAGTATTTTCAATGTAGTTTGTAAAATATGTAAAATCTTTTTGTCTTATTTTTATTTTTAATATACTGTTGTAAAACAATTATTGTAATTCGGTCTTGATATATACACCATGGTAGCACACTGTCGTCTCCTGACGTTTATATGACGTTGAAATGACGTTTCTAACAGGAATTAAGTATGAATAAATTATTATTATAATTATTATTATTATAATTATTATTATTATTATTATTCAAACAGTCTGAAAAAACAGTCAAGTTTTTGGCCGCAAGGGCGATTTTCTTATTCCCTATACTCTCTAAAAATGAATTAGTCAAAAATGACTAATTTATTAGTTATTAGTGGCTTCTTTTCCACTTGTACCATGGTTAACCATGGGATACCATGGTATCCCAAAAACAGCCAATTCTTATGTAAAATTGTCCCTAAATCCAAAAATTATGAAAGTGGGGCAGTTTTTGAGATAGTCAATTCCATATTAAATGGAAAATTGACTATATCTCAAAAACTGTTCTACTTTTTTAAATTTTGACGACATTTTCGGGAGACAATTTTACATAACAATTGGCCATGGTACAAGTGAAAAAGCAGCCACTAATAACTATTAAATCAGTAATTTTTGACTAATTCATTTTTAGAGAGTAGGTAGTATAAAAAAATCTTGTTTAAAGTATAATACCAACCAAAATTTCCACAGAATACTCGTGATGCGATAAATGTAAGGTTATTTAACAAAAAAAGCGTATTTCCTTGTAAAATTAATGTCAAAATTTATTATTTAGCCGGCAAAATAACCAGCATATTTCTCGACAAATTTTATAAATAACAAGGCATGAAAACCCTCTTACGGATCCAATAGCTATTCCTACTCCTAGGAGTAGTGAAACGACACGATTCATATTTATTTAGGTCGCATGTCGATATAATTTTTTTTTAAACGACAACATGTAATCTTGATACTCCATACCTAGATCCTTTCAATGTTTTCTATGAAACAACACGTTTGTTTTTGAACGACATTTCTGTATAGAAAATGCTTATGAGAGTCTATTGTCTCACTTAATTAAAAATATAGCTTTACTTTACTCAAGTTGATTAAAAATAAACCTAAGAAAAAACAATAAAACTTATTTTAAAAACAGTGAGATGTAAAAATATTAAAATAATAATAATAATTATTGGTTTTATGGGTTCATTTTATATACCTATAGGTAGGATTATAATCAAAATTTCAGAGAACTGTTCGTCCGAGCAATTAATAATAAATAAATTTTTATGAAAATATTAGTTAAAATATCGTAAAAATTATTGAAATGTCAGAAAAAGATTCAGATCAAGAAAGTTTTAAAAAAGAACATACCAAAGATGGATTATCTTACAACTTAAAATCCAAAAGTATGCATGCACTTCGTTTTTTAAAAAATATTTCATACGCTATCGCTAGTAGCGCCACCACTCGGCTGTTATCATCGTAACAAAAGTACAACTTTTAATAATCAGCTGTCAAACGAGTGTTTTTGGGAATAAAGCCGGAAAATGTTAAAAAAATATCGGAAAAAAACCGTGGCACGATTTGTTGTGTTGTTGGGTGTATTTCGAGAGGAAATCCTGGGTTGAGTTTTTACCGGGTTTCCAATAAACAGCGTTAATCTGAATAAAGAAATAAATTGCATACAGTCTCTGTAAATATAAATTTTACCTATTAGATACAATAAATACACATTTTAGTAGTAACTAACGAGAAATTCAGTAATAATCGTCAAACAAATAAGTCATCTAAATTTTAACAGCACTCAGCATTATTAAAATCTTTGATTAAGAAAGTCTTCACTCAACGGTAAAATACCATAAAATTATGTATTATATATCGAGGGCGTCATATCAGAAGGGCGTAATGGTCGGATTTGGGTTTTTTGGGCGTATGGGCTTATTTGATCAATCCGCTTGATATATCAGAAGAGCGTATAGATTCGTGAACATCAGCACTCTATATCAACTCAATTTACTTAGGCGTATGAATCAATAAGCCCATACGCCCAAAAAACCCAAATCTGCCCATAGTGGCGCTTACGCCCTTCTGATATGACGCCCTCGATATAATATTATGTTGCCATGAATTCGTAGGTATATTTCGTTGTTTAAAATGCAGTTGTCGGCATTTTTTAGAGAACTCAAATATAAAAATGGTTGATTTTAAGGTTATGTTTGTGCTAAAAATAATTTTTTACTAATTTCTTAAAAAGGTCCAAACTTAAATATAAATTTTATTAGGTTAAGTTATCATTAGTTAATTCTGCACCAACAAATGTACTTACTAAATTGGATCCTTTGGCAAAACATGAACATGCAACGATTTAGTTCTTGAATTTTATTTACAATTAAAAACACAATAACTCACCATGATTCCATAGATAAAATACACACACTAACGTAATTATATAAGCATTTAAGCGTTGAGTTTTTTAATCAATGATATAAAGAATAATCAATCGAAATCGAGTACTAAACCAGATTTTTAGTTTTTTCCTTGTAACGTTAAATTTTAAAGCATTGCGTGAATTTAAAGTTTAAAAGTCCACCAGATTCACTTCTTTAGCGTATAGTCTATAAATGGTTATTTTGGTTACGCAACTGAACTGTTTTGACATTTATGACGGTGTTAAATATCCCTAGTAACCTTAAGAGGATCTTTAAAATCCTTATAATTATAAGAAGTTTCTTATAAAGATTTGTTTTTCTTATTGAAATGCGACGGTAAATATCCACTTTGTTGTCGAAAAATTCTATTGCGTTACCCTAAATTCCATTGCGTTACCACAAGTTAACATAGTGGACTCGGTAACGCAGTGGACAAAGTTTTGTAAAACCATATTTAAAAAATAATAATAAGACATTACAGTCATTAATTACTCTCAATGAGCTTTAGTGCCCTAAAATAAACATAAACAGGAAAAATAGTATTTTTTCTTACCTTATTTTTATTACTTTTTTGAGTAACTTAGCGGACAAATAATTATTACATTCGCGTTACACGCACGTGTTTCAACCGATATCTTCTTCCTGATTGAATAAATAAATTCAGCTGGGTAATGTGTACGTCCGAACATCATTTGTTGATCACGTGAGTACCAAAAAAGTTGCCATATATGTTTTTTTAAATATTCTATCGGTAACGCGACGGACGTAACGCAACGGAAAAAATGTCTGGGACATGAGTCAAATTAAAAAAAAGTAGATTAAAATTAATTATTTTATATATAAATTGTTTGATGTATTAACTAAGGATGTTATGGATTGCTATAAAGCAACACAAAGTTCTGGTTATTCAATATTTAAAAAAAAAATGTATGTAAGTTTTATAAAACGCTAATGGGACATGCGAAAATGTGTGTTTCACAAGTTTCAAAATTTAAAAAAAAAATATTCTAAAAATAACTAAACAAAAATTTTCTGAACGAGTTTACTAAGGGCTTGTTAGGCTTTCATTTGGTTTTTAAATCAATAAAATCCGATAATTTTTAACAATGTTATTGGAATTCAAACTTACGGACAGCGGAAGGCGGGTGTTTTTTGAAAACGACCCGTATATATTTCTATAGAAGTTTATATATCAAATAATAGTTAATTATCACTACTTTACCGGGATATACTCAAAATTATAAAACAACGTTGCTTCTTCGACTTTTTAACCCTTAAACTAATAAGGTCTACATTTTATCTTAATTTCTAATCGATACGTTTTTAAATAAAAATGTTATTACAAAATATTGAAATTTATCTATTTTTAACACAGGATCGTGAATTAAGGCATGACAACCACAGCCGTCAATGGATGAAATTAGAAACAAGGTTAAAAAAATATATTCAATTCTGTCATCACTTACAAACAAATTTCCAAAATTTTTTCAATTTTTCGCGAAACCATAAAAAACAATCTTAAATTGCCCTGTAATATATTATGTAAATTTCGTAATTTTATCAAATTTATGTAAATTGTTGTTGGTATATTTAAGTTTCCGGAGTTCATATTGAAATATCTAACGAAGCCTAAAATTATGTTAATTAAGTAGGTATTGCTTATGTTAAAATATTCACAAAGCTTACAACAAAACTTTTATAATTATTTACTTCTATTCAAATAAAAACAACCCTTATTCAAGACATTCTTTATGTTCTCGACGTTTAATGCAGTTTTTCAACTTCCTGAGCATTAATAATAAAGTTCTAGAATTAAAATCTAGTTGGCAAAAAAAGTAAAAAGTTGTTGCTCAATGCCTCCTAGGTTGTTCGCAAGTTTTGAACGTCTTTAATATTAAATTAATTTAAAACGTTACAGTTTAATGTATTCGAATTGTTTGAAAGATTTTGGTAGTCTTAGCTACGTGAAATTTTAAGTTAAAAGTTTTTAAATTACATAAAACAAGTATATAGAAATACATGAATTTAATTTAGACAAGAGCGAGCTTGCGAGCGACTGCTTAAATTAATGAGTCTATAGAAAAGTTTATAAACGAGGTGCATACTATACTTTTTCTACGGCAAATACTTATTATTATCTTAAAATGATTTAAATCAAAAATTTGTGTAGAGCGCCATCTATGACACAATAGGGGAATCTGTGTCACAGTCAAATGCAGGGTGGTCAAATGTCAAATTTTTATATTTTATACACACAAAAAGGTTATAAAACGAAATGTATTTCTTGAAAATTGAGAGTTTTTCACAGTAAAAGTAAAGAAAATGTTTAATGAGCACTTTACAGTGGAGTCCGTGCCCGAATTTATAGTTTACTGCCGGCGAAATTAAAAGGTCAGTAGAATGTTCATACAAACTTTTCAAATATTGGCGTTGAGAAACTATTTAATACTTTTGTATTTTTGTATTGAGATAATAAAATAATTTTCACATTTAGTATTATTTTACAAGAAAGCCACTTTATTTTAACGATTGTATGACATTTGACAACTGTCAACTAACTTAAAACTAACTTCAGCCCGTGAATAAAGCGCGATAAAGCCACAACTTGTCAATGTGTATTTAAAAGGTCACTTAGGGTCATGGAAACATGTACGATAAAGGGTGTTTTAAAGGTGGGAGTAGAAAAATACATTAAAACACTCTATTACGTATACTAACTTTTTGAATTAGTTCTTTTATTTTTCCAACCTTAAAATATACTGTATATTAACAATGTTTCAAAAAAATAAGTTAATTTATCAGGCCAAAATTTTATAAAACATTGTTTAAAAATATTCAATCACGATGCAATAGAAAGTTGTCAAGCCATTAAGAATATAACGCTAAAAATGTTATTAATAAATAGAGAAAAATGCACATAATGTGAAGTAATTGCGTTTATAAAATATAAATTTTACATATTTTAAAACTGACTTACATATACATACATGTGTATCCCGAAAATTGTTTGTTTATAATAACTTTTCTTGTAAAGTTAGGAACCTTGTATTATACAAATTCTATTAACGTTTACTTACATCATATACCGGGTGTATCTGAGAATAGGCGCACCACTGTAACTTTTTTATTTATAAAGATGGACACATTAATTAAGATATGAAGTGCCACTTATAAGAGTATAAAATTATTTTTTTGAACTTCCGGTTTCGCCGGAAATGATGCCAACTTTTGTTTTTTAAATGGAATGCCCTATATATTTTTACATATTTGGAATCCTGAGAAAATTCTGAGTCAGACAGCATCCTCAAATTGACCTTTTGACGTTTCGTCATCAGAAAATGCATCATCATAAAGATCAATCTAGAGTGCTTTGAACTTTCTTCTAATGGATTCACACAATGCCTGAAAAATGGAACCTTGCCTTAGAAAGTTGTTATTCAGCTATTCTCAGCAGTCCAAACTTGTCTAAATTCGTTTTTCTCAAATAGTTCAAAGCACTCTAGATTGATCTTAATTATTATGCATTTTCTGATGACGAAACGTCAAAAGGTCAATTTGAGGATGCTGTCTGACTCATAATTTTCTCAGGATTCCAAATATGTAAAAATATATAGGGCATTCCATTTAAAAATCGAAAGTTGGTATCATTTCCGGCGAAACCGGAAGTTCAAAAAATTAATTTTTTAGTCTAATAAGTGGCATTTTATATCCCAATTAACTATGCTAAATTTCATGTGTCTATCTTTATAAATAAAAAAGTTACAGGGGTACGCCTATTCTCAGATACACCCGGTATATGCCTAGTATAAAATAATTATAAGTTTTAATAGGTAATTATAATGGTCAAATTATAATAATTATAATTATAAGGTAAAATAGTAATTTTGTTATTGGTTAGTGGCAGTCATAATGTTATGGCCAAATTTATTTGTATTTTCAAAAATGGCGAATACGCCGGGATTAATGCCTTTTAATTTTATCAGAACATTTTTATGGTAATACCACGCCAAGTCAGCCAGTGGTCGACTCTAAGTACCGGCGAAATTACGGTAAACAGTCTAAAAGAGCTCTTTTAAAATTAAATAGTCTAAATTTTACTATTTTAATTAGTAACAGCATTATTTACTAATAAAATAATTGTTTTTACTTTGAAATAGTTATTTTTTACTGCTTAAATAGTTAAAGTTTAACTAATTTAAGATTAGTCAACTAGTTTGACCATTTCTTGGAGTAAAAAATAACGTATTTCTTTTGTATTTATTAATTCTTGCGGGCAACAAATTATTGTTAGCGTTAAATGCATGTAGGCTTCATGGTTAAATGGCTTATAAAAACAAACAAAGATGCAAAAAGTTAGGATCAAAACGGCAACATAAAGAAAAATATTAAACTTTAAAATATAAGTAACAATATTTATGGACAAATTTATAATAATTATTTACATAAGTGGCATAGCCCCATAATGCTAGAAGAAAGGTTCCAGAATCACAAGAAGGGACTAGAATCCATTAGTAAATTTGTGCCAATACACCAAGAATAATCAAAAATAATACAATTGTAAACCTAAATAGGGAAAACGACTACGACCAATATGGGACCCAGCTAGAAACCTCCAATACCTCTTATCACACCCAAGGTCACAAATAAAACTCATGCATTTGTAATAAGGGTTCTTGGAGATGTCGAGTTAACCGTATAGGCGCAGATGTTCTGCATGCCTTTAACAATGGTTTCGCTTAAAAATCGAACAAATTTTGGACATTTGTTTGCAAGTGATGCCAGAATTGAATATTTTTTTAACCTTGTGTCTACATCTAAATGGTGCATTTTTTCAAAAAAAAACTGTGTTAAAAATAGATAAATTTCGATATTTTGTAATAACATTTGTATTTAAAAACTTATCGATTTGAAATTAAGTTAAAATGTAGACCTTATTACTGGCAATAAATCCACGTATTATTTTTTTAGATTTTAACATACAGGGAGCGCTGGGGACAATTTTATTTAAAATTGTACCATTTTTTAAGGGCTAAAAAGTCGAAGAAGCAACGTTGTTGAGTATATCATTGGCGGATCCAAGGGGGGGGCGATGGGGGCGATCGCCCCCCCCGGAAGTAAGTTATCAAGTTGAAATTGAACATAACTTTTTAAATTAATATAGAAAATAATAAAAAAATGGAATAAATTTAATTTCAACTTTCTTATTATTTACAAAAATTTTCAACTCCGCCCCCCCCAATGACACATTCTAGATCCGCCCCTGGAGTATATCACGTTAAAGTACTGATAATTAACTATTATTTGATATATAAACTTCTACATGCAAATTATGTTTCTACGAGAGACACAATTTTTAAGTTAGGCCTTCAAAGGGCATAATACTAACGTGTTTTACAAAGTATATATTCTTTTATCTAGTTTTATAAGTGGTGTATTGTATATTACATATTATACATTATACATATAATACATATAACATATTTATTTAAAAAAATCGCCATGGTTGGAGCTAAAATTACTTTTCGTATTTATAAATTTTAAATTTTTTCAAGTTTACTAATTTTGATCATAGATTTTTTTCTATGGTAACCTTTGAAAGCATGAAATATAATTTAACAGTTCAGTTTATAAGTTGCAAATGACTCATTGCGTTTAACTCAAACATTAATTTATTAAAATGAATAAACTAAATAATAATTATAGACAGTGTTAGCAAGTTAAAAATTATAACCTACTTTAATTTAATTTTTTGCTCCACAAACAAGCTTCAATTTATTTTTTACTCGATAAGCAAGCTTCAATTTTAATTCCAAACTGAGGAAAGTAATATTTACCCAATAAATAAATTAGAATAAAGACTTTATTTTTTATGTTGCAATCGGCTATTTAGATATACCTATATAAATTTTTTATTCAGTTGTTTTTCGCTTTTTGTATTTATTTTTTATATTTAATATAATGTCATACAGGGTGTTTCTGGAGAAACGCAAATGATATGGATTTGAAATTTTAATAGCATATACAATTTGATTAAGACTATACCTAGTCAATAGTTTTCAAGATATTAATTTTTTTTCGTTAAAATTTTGCTAAATGCACGTTAATCAAAAATAGACTCTAATTTTTTTGTTATTAGTTTGGAATTTTTGGAAAATTTAAACATTGTTTAAATATTTTATTTTTTTAAAGGTTAGAATAGTTTTAAATAGTTTTAAAAAAACACTTGAAATTAGGCAAGCTTCAAACAATAATAACCTTTATATTAAAACCCTGTATGTTTTAACATAATCAAATAGAAAATTAAAGAATCTTTCTATTGCTATTATAATAACTGTTTCCTAAAGTTAAAATTTCAGAGACATTTAACAATTTCTAATATTTTCAATACTATTTTGTATCAACAAACCTGTGAAACTACACATATGGGTTAATGTGACAGTATCCATGGTTACCACCAAATCTGTCATTGTTTAAAATTAATTTGATTGAAAAATATAATAATAACTCGAAATGTAAAACAGGAAGTATTATTTTGTTCAAAATAATTTAGGAAAAAAGTCTAAATCGAATAATTTAGGCTATTCAAATTTTAAATCGTGAAACACCCTGTATATTAAACGTAATTTATGTGTTATGCTATACTTAATTATTAATAAAAGATACAATAAAATTTGTATAAAAATAACAAAATGTACTAAACTAAACATTTATGAACTGCTAATTCAAAACTGATCCTGGCCACAGAAACATCATTTGCATAAAAAAGTTAATATATCAAATAATAGTCAAATACAAATACTTTAACGTGTTACACTCAAATTTATAAAATAAAGTTGCTTCATCCATTATTTACCCTTTAAACATTGTTAAATTTTAAATTAAATTATCACCAGCATGTATGTACGTTACAATCTAAACAAATTTTTTTCATGGATTAATTGTTATTAGTAAGATCTACATTTTGTCCAAATTTTAAATCGATAAGTTTTGAAATAAAAAAGTTATTTAAAAAATGAAATTTCTTCCTTTTTAACACACGCCTATAGCTACGGCTCTGTATTTTATGTACCTAATTGCAATTATAAATAATTTAGCACATGAAAAATTACCAAAAACAATTGTTTATCCCACATAGTCCAAGTCTTAATCAGTGCAGTTTATTCATGAATCCGAGTAATTAACGAAATGACTTAAGTAAACCGGCTTTTAGTTAAATACACTGGAATGCCTGGATTGAGAGCAGTAAATTTAATTAAGGGCCGTTTTAGGCAAACTAAGAAACTTGTCTGAGCGTACTAACAAAATAAGTACCTACACTTAAGAATTCTGTCGGGTTCCATAATATTTTTTAAATAAGTAGTAAATATAGGCTTTTTGACTTGAAAGTTTCGGTAAATTTTTTATAAAATTTCTCATTTTCAATCCGTCATTCTACAATATAAGACATAATTCAATTCAAGTGCTCTATTACACAAATTGATCTCGCTTGGTAACAACTTCGTATTTCATAAGATAAATTTCGAAGAAAAGTTATTCTTTATAAAAAGTTCTGCATGTTCTAAAATCTAAAATAAAATCATCAGATATCAATTTTTTTCAGTTATACAGGGTGAGTTTTAAGTTGACGCGTTCCTTTTAACTGCGTGTAGAAATCAGATAAACAAATAAATATTTTAAGTAACTATTTTATCAAAACTCAAAAATAAGAGAGTTATAGGCCTTCCAAGTTTAATTAAATTTTGAGCCGGTCCTGGCTATTGTTAACAAAAAACATAACCATAAAAATAAAAATAACAAAATAAACAATGCAAAATGTCATCTATGACAACAAACATAACCATTTAAATCAAAATGACATTTAGCAATGAAAAATGTCAGTTTTTTTGTGCCTCAATTATTGTTAAAAATGGTTCATAATTATAGCAATAATGAATTAGTGGAAATGTTACTAATTTATGGAGAGTGTCGTCAAAATGCAAATGCTGCAACTTAAGTAAATAATGACATTTTTTATTGCAAAATGTCAATTTGATTTAAATGGTTATGTTTGTTGTCAAATATGACATTTTGCATTGTTTATTTTGTTATTTTTATGGTTATGTTTTTCGTTAACAATAGCCAGGACCGGCTTAAAATTTAATTAAACCTTGATGGGCTATAACTTTTTTATTTTTGAGTTTTGATAAAAAAAGTTACTTAAAATATTTATTTGTCTAGCTGATTTCTACACACTGTTAAAAGGAACGCGTCAACTTAAAACTCACCCTGTATACGAGGTTTGACAAAAAATATTAATTTGGTACAAGAGTATACATACTCTTTATAAAGCAATCACATCCTTCTACTTAAAAAAAAAATTACTAATTTTTCTCAAATTACCGATACCGAACATTTATCTTTTTTATTTATTACAAACATGATAAACTTTCCGTCATAGATGACCGTTCCGTTCAGAAAATAATAAGCAAATTCTGATGTTTTGACATTCAATGTCAAACATTTCTTACTACCAACAAATCATTTGTTTGTTAGTGCATCCTAGTTTATAATCTAGGATACATATAATATATACATATGTATACCTGTAACTACAGTTAGCATGTAACTACATTTGCATTTTTGTTGTAAACAAAAAAGAAAAAAATGATTTTCATTGTAAATGGAAGTAATTGCAAATTTGAAGGTAGTTTTAGTTCTGATCAACTTTTTTAATAAGAATTTGCGATATTGTCAAATATAAAGGTAACTACTTAAGTAAATTTAAATCTGATGATTGTATTTTAGATTTTAAAACATGCAGAACTTTTTATGAAGAATAACTTTTCCCAGTTTCCCATATGTTGACAACTTAAGTAGACACACTGTATAATATCGATATAAAAAGATAACTATGCCAAAAATAATATTAGATTCTAAAGTAAAAAAACTTTTAAGGGCAAAACTTCATTTCTATGAAGTTTTGCCAAATGCTTCAATGGCAGAAAAAGTAGGCCTACATTGCTTATGGACATTTTTGGAGTAAAAAAGAAAAGTTTTTGGTTTTACAAAAATTAAATTGCACATTATATAACCTTCACCATTGGAGTCCAATGATTGGACAATATTCACGAGTGTTCACATTCACTTTTAATTTATTTTATATAAATTTTTTTTAAAGCGAAGATTATCCGCTATGGGCCGTAGTCACCTATATTTAACTACTTTTTTATATGATTTAAATCCTATAAAATATTGGTAAATTTACCAACCAGCCAAATTAATTTCATTTTTAACTACGTTTTTGACAACTCGACTTGACTCAACTTCCCAGACCGCAAAACACCATTCCCTGCAGATGTCAGGAATATTCCCAGGATTATTCCAAGCGTACCAGAATATTTCCAGGAATATTCCTGGAGTAATCAAATGTCCGCTTTTTGGGTAACCCAGTCATCATAAAAAGAATATTCCATATAGCGGCTTGCATAAGACTTAAGTATTGTTAGGAGAATATTCCAAGGAATATTACTGGGGTAATCAAATGCCCGCTTTTTGGTTAACCCAGTCATCATAAAAAGAATATTCCATGTAGCGGCATGCATAAGACTTAAGTATTGTTAGGAGAATGTACCTTAATATAATTTGGAGATTACTCCCTTATGGCCACTTATACCCAGGAACTTAACTAAACTATCCATTATAAGTTACTAACCCTGGCGAAAATGAAATGTGCAAAAAGTGTGCAAAATTATTTGAGAACTATGTGCAATCTTTTAAAAAAATTATGTTCGGAGGGTGGGAAATGGAACATGAGACAATGTGCAAAACCAAAAATTTAAAAGTGTGAATAATCACTGGACCATGTTCTAAAGGGAACTCCTTTTGATATTTCACATTGTTTGCACACTGTTTCTTGCCACCTGTGTGCATATTACAAAAACAGATTCTTTTTGGTGACCTATAAAGTCTTTTAAATTTACACATAATTGAAATATAAATATCCTTATAATAATATTAATCAAATAAATATTTTTTTTTCAAAAAAATTCAAAATAAATACCTACAATGTAGGTCCTACAAGTGTTTTTCATTACTTACATTACATTACATTAAGTTACGACTAAAGTGGGGAACAATTATTGAGTTCCAAAAAGGTAACAAATATGTCACTAGCTATAAACCTTACTATTTGGAACGTAGCTGCTAGAACGTTCCAATATCGTTGCTAGAGCGTTATAATTACTTTTATTTATTTGTTTTTATTTCTATATTAACTGTCTTTGTCAAACTTACATTAGATTATACTATCCCTCCTTTTTTAGATGGAACCATTAGTGGTTCCATTTAAAAAAGGAGGTAGGAGTAGCTACGGACTTGGCTTTTCAATGTCGTCGTTTATTAAGTATATTTACTATACATATATGTACTGGTAGTTTATAACTTCCAGAATAACAATATAATGTTTAATTTGGCAGGTAAATTTATAAACCCTTTAAATTTAACTGTTGAATATATGAATTAAGTTTTTGTAAAATAAATAATAAACAATTTATTTAATAATGTTTATAAATAAAAAAAATCTTAATATTTATTATTAATTTTTTATTTAATTATTAATACCGTCTAAACTGCTCGTCATAAAAATCGACGCACCTAGTTTTTTGGAAAATATTTGAAAGCTCGTTATTGAAAAATTACTGGATCGATTTTGAAAATCTTTGAAAATTCTGAATAGCTGATTCTTTGACTCTTATGTCTAATTTTGGGAATACGATATTTTGCACATAGCACTATACTACAGGGTGTTAAACGAAGAGATGTAGTTTTTCCGAAATTTAAAGTTATTCTCATTCATGAGGCAGTTGAGTTTGATAGTCGTAATACCCCTCCCTAATATTAGTAAGGTAATCCCTCGAAACGTTTTCGAGATTTTGTGAATATCGCGGCTTACTACGATATTATATAATATATATATGCCAATTTATCGAAAATTGTCGTTATTTCCCAGTTTAGTCCAAAAAATGAGCAATAGTGGATTCTTTGACCTACGTCTAATTTTGAGAATACGTTATTGTGCACATAGCATTATACTACAGGGTGTTGAGAGAAAAGAGATGTTTTTTTCCAAAATTCCAAATCCCCATTCAAAGGGCAGTTGAGTTTGATAGTCCTAATACTCCTCCCTAATAACAGTTAGGTGGATATCTTGGCTAACCACGATTGTACGGCAATTTTTCGAAAATGCACGTTATTCTTCATTTTAAAATTAGTCAAAAAAATCAGCAATAGTTGATTTTTTACTCTTATGTCTAATTTTGGGAATACAATATTGCGCACATAGCATGATACCACAGGGTGTTTAAAAAAGAGATATTTTTATCCAAAATTCCAAATTCCCATTCACAGGGCAGTTGAGTTTGATAGTCCTAATACTCCTTCCTAATAACAGTTAGGTAATCCCTCGGGATATTTTCGAGATTTTATGGATATCTTGGCTAACAACGATTGTACGGCAATTTTTCGAAAATGCACGTTATTCTTCATTTTAGTCAAAAAAATCAGCAATAGTTGATTTTTTACTCTTATGTCTAATTTTGGGAATACAATATTGCGCACATAGCATGATACCACAGGGTGTTTAAAAAAGAGATATTTTTTTCCAAAATTCCAAATTCCCATTCACAGGGCAGTTGAGTTTGATAGTCCTAATAATCCTCCCTAATAACAGTTAGGTAATCCCTCGGGATATTTTCGAGATTTTATGGATATCTTGGCTAACCACGATTGTACGGCAATTTTTCGAAAATGCACGTTATTCTTCATTTTAGTCAAAAAAATCAGCAATAGTTGATTTTTTACTCTTATGTCTAATTTTGGGAATACAATATTGCGCACATAGCATGATACCACAGGGTGTTTAAAAAAGAGATATTTTTTTCCAAAATTCCAAATCCCCATTCACAGGGCAGTTGAGCTTGATAGTCCTAATGCCCCTTCCTAATAACAGTTAGGTAATCCCTCGGGTCATTTTCGAGATTTTGTGGATATCTTGGCTAACTACGATTATATACCAATTTTTCGAAAATATGTTAAAAAAAAGATGTTTTTCCAAAATTCCAAATCACCATTCACAGGGCAGTTGAACTTGATAGTCGTAATACCCCTTCCTAATAACAGTTGGGTTATCCCTCGGGACATTTTCGAGTTTTGTAGATATCTTGGATAACTACGATTATATGGCAGTTTTTCGAAAATTCACGTTATTCTTTACTTAAGTCCCAAAAATGAGCAAACTATAGTTTGCGAAACTATAGTATACGAAAGGTATCAACACAGCGTTTTAAGGTGATTCATTAAAAGTGAAATGTTTTACACAAAACCATTTTTTTTTGGTTAAAATCAAAATAAAAACTCAAACGAAACAAAATTATTCTTGTAAATTTATGCAGGCTATATTCATGCAATTTTCTACAAACGGTTGAATATGAAAGTTTAAAAAATATGGCGCAATGCGCATATCTGGTTTTGAGTTTCCTTCCTTCAATTATTTTTGTCATTTTTGTCGTCGAATATGAAAACATTTTTCAAACAGCAAAACACATTTAAAAAAAATAAAATGACGGTTGTAAGATTGCATACCACGCAAGACGAAGAGCTGCCTGTCCTCTTTTTCTGCTAGAAGAAGATGGGCACAAGAACATGCAAATTGGGGAAACGATGTGTTGATAACTAATCGATACCTTTCGTAGTTTGCTCATTTTTGAGAATTAAGTGGAGAATAACGACAATTTTCGAAAAATTGCTATTTAATCGTAGTTAGCCAAGATATCCACAAAATCTCGAAAACGCCCCGAGGGATTATCTAACTGTTATTAGGGGTATTAGGACTATCAAGCTTAACTGCCCTGTGAATGGGGATTTGGAATTTTGGAAAAAAACATCCCTTTTATTAACACCCTGTAGTAGCATGCTATGTGCACAATATCGTATTTCCAAAATTAGACATAAGAGTCAAAGAATCAACTATTGCTCATTTTTTGGACTAAAATGAAGAATAACGTGAATTTTCGTAAAATTGCCATATAATCGTAGTTAGCCAAGATATCCACAAAATCTCGAAAATGTCCCGAGGGATAACCTAACTGTTATTAGGAAGGGGTATTACGACTATCAAGTTCAACTGCCCTGTGAATGGGGATTTGAAATTTTGGAAGAAAATCATTTTTTTTTAACACCCTGTAGTAGAATGCTATGTGCACAATATTGTATTCTCAAAATTAGACGTTAGTAAAAGAATCCACTATTGCTCATTTTTTGGACTAAACTGGGAAATAACGACAATTTTCGATAAATTGGCATATAATCGTAGTAAGCCGCGATATTCACAAAATCTCGAAAACGTTACCTTACTTATATTAGGGAGGGGTATTACGACTATCAAACTCAACTGCCTCATGAATGGGAATAACTTGAAATTTCGGAAAAAATACATCTCTTCGTTTAACACCCTGTAGTATAATGCTATGTGCAAAATATCGTATTCCCAAAATTAGACATAAGAGTCAAAGAATCAGCTATTCAGAATTTCCAAAGATTTTGAAAATCCATTCAGTAATTTTTCAATAACGAGCTTTCAAATATTTTCCAAAAAACTAGGTGCGTCGATTTTTATGACGAGCAGTTTATTTCCAACAAAATTACGATTTATTAAAAAGTAAACAACCATCTACAAACAATTAAAATAATTTATTATTTACATTACCACGTAATAAGAAGCATTTTCCTTTAAAGTAGTTTTCGCTACTTTAAAGTTTTTTTCCACCTTAATTTTCTTTACGGTAGTTTTGGTTAGTACCATAAACGTTCCAAATAATAAAATAATAACTTTTAAGTTATCAACTTTGTAGTTCCAGTTTCGAGATTTTAACTTGCAAAGGGACTACAAAGTAAAAATAATTATAATGTAATATTTAGGTAGGAAACCGAAAGTAACTGCTACAAATTAAATTTAAGTCTTCTTGAGGGCAACCAAGTTTTACTTAAATGTTTATTACTTTATAGTAACAATTTAAGGAAATTTCAAAGAATGAAAAAAAAAATATTGCTATTTAAAAGTTAGAATTACTTTTAAGTAAAAATTAAAGTAGTTTAGTAGTTTAGTTTAGTATAGGTACTTAACTAATTTAAAGTTATCACCACTTTGGTAATGGTTTTTGGAACCAAAAGTGCTGCTTGGGTTAGCTGTGCAATTGAACAAAATTTGTCTAGTAACACTTCTGCCTTCCTCACTTTTGTAAAAAACTACCTATTTATTTAAAAATATCGTATGCTTTAAATGTATTGTTGACAATTCTTAAATTCACGCAATGCTTTTGAAGTCCACCAGATGGCGCGCGCGTTGCGAAAACCCGATACTTCTTTAGCGTGTACACACATAGTGCTTAATGTTAGCTATTTTTTATTGGACTAAGAAATACTACTTAAGATTCGGGGGCCCTTCTGGACCGGCGGCCCGCGGTGGGCCCTTAGTCCGCCACTGCCTTTATACACAAAAAACACATATATTGCATTATTTCCAGAAAATATGACGAAATTGACACTTAAAGAACATTAACCTTAATTATTTCTATAAAAGTCACGTGGTGGGACTTTCATGTTTGTAGTACAGTACCTACATACATAAACTAAATTTATTCTAAAGCGTAAAAATGTAATATAAAAATATATCTATCCTTTTAATTATTACATTTTTAAAAATATTAAATGAAACGACTATAAACAAATTTAAAAAAAATAATGCAATATTCAAAAAATTCTTAAAAAATATTTAATTTATATATCATGATATGCATATACCTATTATAAACTTGCGAAGTTTCTTACCTTGCTCGTTATGTCGGTGGTAAAACGTGTATCTCACGAGACAGTTTCCCGAATACTAACTGGAACTGAAAACGAGAATCCTGGGACTTTGGGATAACGGCGCCTCTGTATTGCCGCCTGGACCGACAAAATCGATTTAAACCGTCCTTCTTTAGGGCACATTCAATCCTATTTTTCATCCTTGTTTTTCCATGATTTATTTTATAAAACGTTACTATTGCAAGTAAAAATATATAATTTATGTTAATAATCCGTTTGTTGCATTTGTTGCTAATTTAAATATTATCAGGTGGTATTGTTTGGTTTTTAAATATTTAAAAGAATAGTTTTGTGTGCGCTTTATTTTGAATTTTGTTAAGTTAAAATTAAGCTAGCTGGCGCTGACGACAACGTTGCCAAGATTTCTACTTGTTAGGAGTTGTTGGAGCCGGTAGAGGGCAGCAGCATAGTTTATTATTGTAAAACTCGCTTATCACACACACAAACAAGAATAATAATGGTGCATTATGGATCAGATGTTTTGTAGGGCGAATTGGTGTGCTATATTTCATTTTAAGTAAGTCCAAAACGATAATTCTATAGTTTTTTTAACGATTAACGAGGGATAAAAGGGTTGAGCCGGTTTTATAAAACTGGTTCTTCAGATATTTGTGTGGTGTGATTGGGATTTTTTAGTTATACGGTTACAGGCACAGCCGTGCAGCAAACTTGACAGTGTATCCCAAAATTTAATCGTTTAGGAAGGTTCCCATTTTTTTATAAATTTCGTTTGCTGCTTTAAATAAGTGTAAGGAACGATTCAGAGTTATGAAGTATATTAATAGGTAGGTTGAAATGAAAAAATAGTGTAAGGGGACTTTGAAGGTTTTTTTTGTGTAGTTAACATCTGTACTTGGCGAGTCGTTACTATAGTTTTATTTCATTTCGATATCCAATGTCGTAGGTATTTTCTGTCCGTGAAAACCTATATATATTCTTTGTTCATGCAAAATACGTAAAATTTCTGCGTAAACAATTAACGAATATCAGAATTACTTGTTCTTGGAAATGAAACAATAACCAATCGGGTAATTATCGTAAATTAATAAGTCGCACTGTAGAATTGATGTATCTTTCAATTGTTTATTGGTTAATGAGTCACTGAAATAGTTACATGAACCTAAAAGTAAGCAAATAATGCATACAAAGAATATGTCACAAAATTGTCAAGTTGATTAATCATGATCATCATGTATGTTGCAGATCAGCATCACAGTTCGAGAGCAAGCTGAATTAATTTGGTAATGAGTGTCACTGGTAAGTGGAGGAGCCTAGAACGCTTTGTCTATGGCAGATTCGGCTAACACACCTGCTGTAGCCAGCACTAGCCGTCGGAAACGTGTGCTGCAGTTGCAGCCACGTTCTGAGGCCAAGCGTCTTCGAACCTCTTCACAGGAAGATCTCAACCCTGATCACAGACTAAACAATCCCTCCTCAAAAATACCCACCAAAGTAAGTACGATTTAACTTATGTAAAAAACAAACAGTATAAAATAGATTATTTACTTTTTTGTTTAGCCATATTAGTAATCTGCTTAAAGTTGTTATAAGACGGATAAGATATTTTGTTTAATATTTTCTTGAAATCAAGGTTAAAACAAAATTATTAATGAAGTTGTATTTTTATTATCATTTAAAGATGATATAAACACAGACAATGTATCATGTATACATGTTTGCATGTTAATACATGTGAATTAAGAGTGATACTAGACAATCTTGTGAGCAAGTTTATGCTTGCTTGTGGATGTTTTCCAGTCCACCCAGAAATTTTGTTGACAACAATTTCTTTTTCATAAGTAACTTTTTCCCCATTTACAGTACTCTGCATAGCATTTATGTTTACAGAAGTTATTCTTGATTTTTAGGTGAATAAACAAAATTTAGATTTAATTTATTTTTACAGAGCCAGTTAAATAAATTGTTCAGATGGTTGTTGACATTTCGTCACCAGAGAATTATAGTGTTCTATCTACATTTTCTTTTTTTTATTCAGGTTAGTCTTGTTTCAAGTCTTAAAGATGATATTGATCTATCTATATATAATTGGGGTGGAAATTGTAAAGTTTAAGGCTTAAACTGTACAATTTCTACCCCAATTATATATAGATAGAACAATATGCATCTTTAATACTTAAAACAAGACTAACCTGAATAAAAAAAGAAAATGCAGATAGAACACTATAATTCTCAGGTGGCGATTTGCTTGCATTTGGTTCAAATTTTTACCTATAATATAGAGCAACTTTCCTACAATTTGACTTAAGTGTACTTTAGGGCTTTTAAGACTTTTTTTCTAAATCTATTTATAGTTTAAGTGTTCAGTAAATACTACCTATTTACATATAAAAATATTAATTTACATAATGTTTTTAACAAGGTTTCTAATTTTTTAATTTTATCAATGTTCATTCATACCCGAATAACTTATTGACAGCTGTTTTAAGAATTATTTTAGAATACTACTATTACTATTAGTATTATAATTTTGAAACAAAGTAAGTTTTACATCTAAACATACACATGAATCTACATTTTCGTCCAATTTCTATGCTATGTTTTGACTGATGGTCCATCACCATCTTGTTTTTAATAAAAGTTATGGCGGCCATTATAAAAACTTTTTATAATGGCCGCCATAACTTTTATACATCGGTAATCTTACCTTGTAAAATTCAAA
This sequence comes from Brassicogethes aeneus, assembly GCA_921294245.1. Lineage (NCBI taxonomy): Eukaryota > Metazoa > Arthropoda > Insecta > Coleoptera > Nitidulidae > Brassicogethes > Brassicogethes aeneus. Next base: position 1,638,158 of record OV121136.1, read on the forward strand.
TATGGCGGCCACAGGAAAAACAAAAGAAGGTGGTGGTATCTCAAAATTCACTAGGTAAAAAAGATCACAAATTGGATGAAAATGTAGTTAAATGTATATGTTTATATTTACTTACTTTTTTAAAACTCAAAGGGATAACGTTTATGGGTTTTAACAGGTTTTAAGATTACCTATTTTAGAACCGCTGATTTTTTTTTTAATTTTTAATTTCCATTTTAATAGACTTGTTATCAGAGCTGGGAGTATCTTGAAAGTAACTTAGATACTTAAATTATCCAAGATACTTTATCTTAGATACTTTGTATATTGGACAGAAAGTATCTTTAACTAAGTTGCTTTGGAAAAGTATCTTGTAACTTGAATCTAAAAAAGTATCTAAGTTACTCGGTAAAGTAACTAAGATACTTTTTAATGTAATTTAGATACTTTTTAGTGTTTCTTAAAGAAAATTGGGGAAATTCCAGAATGATTCAACCTACAACTTGTTCATAATTTTATAGTGTTTATCCATACTTAAAAGTAACTTAGTTACTCAAAAGTATCTTAGTTACTCAAAAGTATCTTAGATACTTTCATATAGTATCTTAGATACTTTCGAATAGTATCTTAGATACTTTTTAAAGTATCTTGTAACTAAAGATACTTTTAACTCAAAGTATCTAGTTACCAGAGGTAACTAAGTTATTTTGTTTAAAGTATCTTAGAAAAGTAACAAAATACTTTTCAGAAGTAACTTTCCCAGGTCTGCTTGTAATTACATAACTTTTGTCTAATTTAACTCACCTTTAAATAAAAAAGATACCCATAGAAGGAAACTTGGTGCAAAATTAAAAACCCTTTTAACATTTCCTGTTACTTGACATTGTCATATTATATTTAAAGTGTTGTGCACTAATATATAATTGCATACGAGATTGCATTTCATTGCATTGTCAACATAAAAATTTAATTTTTTTAAGTAATAATGTGTATCATTTTTAATTCTGATTTGTCTATTAAAAAGTTTAAACAACTATAATAATAATAATAATGTATTTATTTTGCATCAGTAGTGCTACATAAAAATAAAAATTTACATATTTACATAAAAAATACAGATTTTTAACAAAACATTTTTATAAATAGAAAACTAAATCTTAATTAGATAAAATATAGTAAATATAATATAAATATGACAAAAATGCAACATTTAGCTAACTAATTAACAAATCTCAGAAGTTTTTTTAACTGATTTATATTATCACAGTTTTTAATATTTACAGGTAGTTTAGTAAACTTAATTAAACCTTTGTATAAAACGGAGTTTAACATTTGTGTGGTATTACATCTATCTATAGTATTCTAGTATTATAATTATGTACTATGCTCCAAACCTCAAAGTCCCATCACGTGACCACATACGGAACGCAGTCTTTTGAAAATTTGGCATTTAAGGCTTTTCAGGTTATGTATCTGTCAAAGTATAGTCAATGAAAGAAAAAATATTTATAGTGTTACCGCTTATGTTTAAGCGTTAAAAGTTAATAAATCTTTATAGTATCACAATAACAATGGTTGGTTTAAGAATTTAGGAGTATAAATACTGCATTTAATGAAATTCCAAAGTGTAAGGTGCAATATAAGTGATAGTTTTGTGCATTGGGTCTACATTTCTCCATAAAATAGTTTTAACTAAAAAGCATTTATTAAAAAAAATCTTCTCTATTATGAAATAAGAATATCTTTATCAAAGGTAGGTTAATGTATTAGAACAAAAAATATCATCTAATTTTGTATTTTAAGGTTAGAAAAATCTATTTTGACCAAAATAAATAAGTGGATTATTTGGAAGAGTGTGTTAATATGGTCATAAATAAATATAGGTATACTAAGTAATTGTTGAATATGGTTCAAATTAAATTGAAGCTTTTATACTTCTAATGACAAAACTTGTGCATACCTCTCGGCATACCTACTTTAAGTTAGATTATAAGAAAACAAACAATTTTTAGAGAAACTTGCAATGTAAAAATATTTAATACTCCCATGAAATGTGATTTATTAAAATTTTTAAAGTTATAATGATTTTTCGATGTAGATCAAGTTCAGTTGAAGCTTTTTAACTATTCATATTGACAAAACTTTATGTAGGTACACTTTAAGCTGGATAAGAAAAACTACCACATTTTTAAATACCATATTATACAGTCTTTTAAATAATCCAAAATACTTATTTATTTTGGTCAAAATAAATTTTTCTAACCTTAAAATTACAAAATTAGATGATATTTTTGTTATAATATATTAACCTACCTTTAAAACAGATATTCTTATTCCATAATAGAGAAGCTAGATTTGTTTTAATAAATACTGTTTAGTTAAAATTATTTTATGGAGAAAACCAGATATTTGGACCAAATGCACAAAAATATTACTTATTTGGCACCATACACTTTAGAATTTCATTAAATGCAGTATTTATATTCTTAGTGAGCATGAATACGCCTTTAAATTCTTAAACCATCCATTGTTATTGTAATGTTATAAAGATTTATACATTTTAACGCCTAAACATATGAGGCCTGTCAGAGCAAAGTCAACAATCTCCCATCAGACTAAAACTGAGTAAATTGAGATAATTGATTTTGGTATTTTAAATTCTAGATTTGTAATTTTTTTTATATATTATATTGAAATATTGTTGTTGTTAGTCTAGTAGCCAACTACAAGGTCTCCAGGATGCATAGTATAGGTGAAATCTATAATTATAAATTGGAGATTGCTGACTTTGATATGAATTGCTGGAGATTGCTCATTTTGTTGTTAACGTTTAAGGAGATTTAGAAAAATAAACAACAAAATAATTGTTTTTTTTATTTCTTTAATGGGTATAAAATTTAACATACAATCAATGGGGGAAAATTCTGAACTGGACCACATAAATCTGGAGTTTCTTTTAAATCTGGGACCAGGTTGCCTCGTGCAAAAAAGTTTTTATAGTACAAAAACTCATCATCTTTTTCCCACTTTGCCCCGTAATGTTTTACTTGCAATGTTTTGACATTATCAGCCTTTTCTTGCTTTACCTTTACGTCTTATTATGGTATAATAGCACAAAATAAACAAGATATTTTTTTTTATAATTCTTAAAACAATAAAACGTATATATACCTATTTTGAATATATTTTTAAGTGCCATTTACTGCAATAGAACTTAACAGTATGTACCAGTAAAAAAACACAAAATTAAATCTCAAAAATACGTTATAACATTAAATGTTAGGATATCAGGTGACACAAATTACTAATTTCTAATGGTGGAATTGGAGATTGTATATTTTGCTGCAAATCTATCAGTGGAGATTGTCGACTTTGCACTAAATGTCATTTTTAAAATAGGATTTTAGGCAGGATTTAGCTCCTTTTGCAGCACATAAACTTTATCATCTTATAGATAATTAGTTAAAGTACAGTCTCCGCCAAAAATCTAATTTTTGACCAAAAGTGGAGATTGTTGGTTTTGCTATGACAGGCCTCATATTATTTCTTTTGTTGACTATACTTTGACAGATACATAACCTGAAAAGCCTTAAATGCCAAATTTTCAAAAGACTGCGTTCCGTACGTGGTCACGTGGTGGGACTTTGAGGTGTGGAGCATAGTACCTCTCGCATGCCAAGCGACCGCCCTCAGAACGTGGCGTGGCATTGATAGAGCAGTATAATCGTTGCTTAACGAAAGATGAAGAACAGCTTCAATATTTCTTGCAAGTAGTGACAGAACCATAGATGACCGAACATAGAAAATATCCTAATTGCAATAAAAGTAATTTTATACGACTGTAATATTTTCAAGTTAAAAAATTTTCATAACTAGTTGTTAAATATTGTTTTTTGTTATATAGAATTAATTGTTCAATAAAATTTCTTACTATTTAGCAGAAAATAAAATAAATTTGTTTTAAAAGAGACCCAAAAATCATTTAATTAATATTTTTTATCCTTATATTTATGTATTTGTGCTTTTAGTGAGTTAATTAGCAAAAAAAAGTTTACAGTGTCAGGTTAACAGAATTAAAGTGATTTAACAAAAATATTAATATAAAAAAGAAATATGGTATTTTTTTGTACTTTTATTTGAAATTTTTTATTAGTGTTATTTTTGATCGCTGATATCTTTGAAACGGTTAATCTGAAGAACTTTGACCTTCGGATGTTTTTTGTAGAGCGTGTAATTTCCTATAAATCCTCTCGCTTGAGTGTTGCAAAGTTTAAAAAAAAATCCCGTGTTATTGAAATGGAAAAACAACAAACGAATTGAGGCAAACCTTAACATTAATATTAAGGGCTCAAATGGGCGCCAAATTTTTTTGTTTTTTAATGTACTATTAATTTCTCAACACCGTTGGAAAAAAAAATGTTTTTTACACCGTACTGTATATTAATATAAATTTCAATACCTTTCACTAATTTTTATTAGCATAATATTTACTTGCTGTATTAAATATCTTAACAAGTAGAATGTATTTATAAAATATTGATATGATATGTAAATGATATCAGGGCTCCCACACCTCCTAAAATTCATAAAATTCCTAAAATTTGGCTTAAATCTTAAAAACTCCTAAAATTCTCCTAAAATTGCCATCAATCTCCTAAAACTCCTAAAAATTATTTATAAGTACGCCAACTTGACTGCGTTTAATTAAGGTAGTTGTGCTAAAATATTTCTTTTTTAAAAAGTAATTTAAAAAATATATATCTTTGGGTTCTAGTTTATTAATTTTTTTTTTAAATGATATAGGTATCACAACGTACATTTTTCTTAAAAAACAACAAAATATACCATAAAACAAAATCCTTGTAGTGGCTTCTAGACTTCTACAAAATTGTCATTTTTAGCCATATTTCGTTAATTTTTGACAAAAATATACCTACCGTGTTATATATCAAACAAAATGATTTTTAATTTTCTTTTAAATGATAGCTAAAATACTAAACAAGCTGAAGAATGTTTTGCTGTATCATGCACTTTATATTTTTTCTATTATGAGATTTTTTAGTAACAATAACATTACAATTATTGTTAGTTATTAACTAAACTGATATTTTTTTTTTCAAAATATAAATATAACATCATTAAACTTTGGCCTACTTTTTTAGCCATATCTATCGACGCTTTTTTTTAATAAAATTAAAAGTGTGTTTTACCTCACTTTTCATTTTATTAAAAAAAAACTCGTCGAGCGATTTGGCTAAAAAACTGGTCAATATAACCTATTTGTACAAAATAAGTGATATTTATTTATATTTTTGTTAAAAAGCATTACTTATTTTTTAAGTATAGTGTAGAGTTGTTTTTATTTAATTAAATAAATTCATTTGCATACTTTTTTCTCCTAAAATTCTCCAAAAAATCTTCTAAATTCCTAAATAAAATTTGTAATTTAACCGTGGGAGCCCTGTGATATATTCTTTTAAATTTGTCTTTTAATATTACGCATTTGTGGGTTATTAAACTTTGTTAACTAATGAAATATATTTTGCTGCTGTGCCATCACAAATTATTTTTGTTGAAGGTAAAAGGTCAGAAAGCCCTACATACAAACAACAAGCGTTTGGAGCGAGGCGAGAGCCCAAACTACACAAGCCTAAAATCGCGATCGCTGATCGACTTGGCAACGTTGACGTCGACCGCGGCCACTTCATCGCATCGGGACAACAAACGTCACTCGGTCGGCTCCGGAAAATCTCGACGATCGTCTCGATCGCACCCGATCGAGCAGCCCGAAGAGGAGCCGCGAGCGAAGCGCAACAGTCTCCACAATCACAAAAACAACGTTGCCGATAGTTCTTCGTCTACGAGAAGCGGCACTTTGGAAATCGAAGAGCCGGCTACGGAACAAAATACCAGCAGCGGAAAATTTAAGTTAAAAAGTCTGCGTAAGAGCCTAAGTGCAGGACATTCTTCCAGGTAAGACAGCTTCTGATTTAAATATTTATTATTTCTATTGGTATACGCTAAAGAAGTATCGCTAGTAGCGCCACCACTCGGCTGTTATCATCGTAACAAAAGTATAACTTTTAATAATCAGCTGTCAAACGCTTATAATTTTTTTTTTTATTTATTAATATCCCAAAAAGAATACAAGATTCCATAACAGGTGCTATAAATAGAAAACATAAATAAAATATATATATATATAACAAATACAGTATAAGACTAATATAATTTAACATTCAGGTACTTGTAATTATCACAGTGCTATCTTACAGATATATCTATATATCTGTAAGATAGCACTATAGTAGTTTTTAACTGATGTAGAGAAGGCTTCTATTGTTCTTTGGTTTTTGGTTGGTATGTTGAACCACTTCAGGGCAGATTGCGTTATTCTCCTTTCTCCAAATTTGGTGGTGTTTGGATCTATGTGGTAGTTTTCGTTTGTTCTAGCATTATATGTGTGTTTGTCACAGTTTTTAGTTAAGTTAACTGTTGTATTTATCAGGTTATTTTTGATTTTGTACACTACTTTAACACTGTCCAACATTATCTCCTCATTAATGTTTAATATATTCAATTCATTATATAAATCTGTAGTACTGCTTCGATAATGTTTGTCAAATAAAAGTTTTAGAAGTCTGTTCTGAGTTATTTGCATAGTCTTTGGGTCCTTTTTTGCTGCATGCCCCCAAAAGGCTGGAAGATATGTTAGGTGGGAATTAATGTATGCATTGTATATTAAATATTTTGTTTTGTTGTTAATTAAATAAGCATTTCTTCTAAGATAGTAGCCTAGATTACCAATTTTATCTTTAAGACTTTGAATGTGGTTACTAAAACTAAGATTGTCATCAATAATTAAACCTAAATATTTTGCACTATTCACTCTATCCAAAATTTGATTATTTAATTTTAGCGTATAGTTTTCACAGTTTCTTCTATTTTTTATGACTAGATAGTTGCACTTAGTTTCATTGAGTTTAATATTGTTTTTTTTTTAGTCCACACATTTATGACATTTAGGTCATTTTGGGCCCAACCAAACACTTCCTCCTCACTTCCGGAATAGAAAAGTCCGGTGTCATCCGCAAATAGGACTGATTCACCTTTTAGGTCACATTTAGTTATGTCATTGACGTAGATTAGGAACAGTAGAGGTCCTAACACTGACCCTTGTGGAACTCCATACAGAATTTTTTCCATCTTGCTATTTTTATTATCAATGTTGGTGTATTGGAACCGGTTGAGTTTTTACCGGTTTTGCAATAAACAGTGTTAATCTAAATGAAGAAATAAATTGCATACAGTCTCTGTAAAGATAAATTGTACCTATTAGATACAATAAATACCCATTTTAGTAGTGATTAACGTGAAAAGTGTAAACATTTCAATTCAGTAAAAATCGTCAAACAAATAAGTCGTCTAAATTTAAACAGCATTTAGCATTATTAAAAGCGTTGATTAAGAATTCTTTAAAGTCGCCACTCAACGGTAAAATACCATTATATTATGTTTTATATAAAATATTACGTTGCCATGAATTCGTAGGTATATTTTGTTGATTGAAATGCAGTTGTCGGCGTTTTTTAGAGAACTCAAATATAAAAATGGTTGACTTTAAGGTTATGTTGGTGCAAAAATTATTTTTACTAATTTCTTAAAAATGTACAAACTCAAATATAAATTATATTAGGTAAAGTTATCATTAGTTTATCAGTCATAAGAAATTTTGACCGGCTTTCCTATTAAACAAGTAGTTCCAGCCCTCATTACCCTTTTGGGAATGGTCAACAATTTTGATATTGTAAGTAAAATATATATTTTTTATTTTATGGCTTTAAATTGTACTGGCAATATTTTTCTGTGTGGTATTGCTGCTAATTTAAGGCCTATATCAAATTTCGCAATTCAGGTGCAACTACTTTTGAAGTTTAAGTTCAGTTGTGTATGCTATTGCAGACAAAATAACAAGTTTGGTTAATTGTTACAGATCTTGAGATAAAAATATTTGAATTTGAATTTAATATTAGAAAATTCAATTTTTGTAATAATTCTAAAATAATTAAAAGTACCTTTACTAGACAAAGGGTTAATATCGAAATAAAGTGAAGTTAAAATAAATGTTATTTATAAATACTACCTAATTCGAGTAAAAAACTCGAGATAATGCTCATTATTCACTTTTATAATAATGTAGTAATAATTTGAATATTTGAACCAATAATTTGTTTTCAAACAGTTCAAATGATATTTTTAGATTTGATTAGTTTTGAAAAGAGCTGGCAAATAACTTGTCACATTGTTTTCGTGACCAGTCATAAAGAAGTATCGCTAGTAGCGCCACCACTCGGCTGTTATCATCGTAACAAAAGTACCACTTTTAATAATCAGCTGTCAAACGCTTATGTTACAAACAAGTGTTTTTGAGAATAAAGCCGGAAATCTTAAAAATATCGGAAAAAACCGTGGCAAGACGTGTTGTGTTGTTGGGTGTATTTCGAGAGGAAATCCTGGGTTGAGTTTTTACCGGTTTTGCAATAAACAGTGTTAATCTGAATGAAGAAATAAATTGCATACAGTCTCTGTAAATATAAGTTGTACCTATTAGATACAATAAATACACATTTTAGTAGTGATTAACGTGAAAAGTGTAAACATTTCAATTCAGTAAAAATCGTCGAACAAATAAGTCGTCTAAATTTAAACAGCATTTAGCTTTATTAAAAGCGTTGATTAAGAAAGTCTCCACTCAACGGTGAAATACCATTATATTATGTATTATATATAATATTTATTATGTAGCCATTAGGGTTGGGAAAATTTCACTTTTTGCTTGTACCTGACATTTATGAAATTTATTAAAATTTCCTAAATTTCTGAAATTTCATGAAATTTATTGAAACTTTCAATAAATTTCAATCACTCGGTGACCATGACAAATTGCCTCTCTTACCTCCTACCCCTCTGTGGGCCCCTGCACCAATAATATAAATAGTAAATACCTATGTTTACCACAAATTTCTTGAGATTTCCTTTTATTATATTTTTAAAATTACTAAAACTAAAAGAGATATAGCACTTTTTGGTAAGCTAATGAGATTGTGCCACTTTCATTGTTTTATATTTATATATAGTATTTATTATTTTTAAATATTTTACTGAAATTTTAAGAAAATTGAAGAAACTTCATGAAAATTTTATGAGCCACAGGCATTTTTTATCCGTTTTCCGATGCAATTATAGCAAAAGTAAAAGTTTAAATTAATCATGACTTTTAAAAAAATTTTAAAGTCAGATTTAGTTTACAAATTAAATTGGTAATTGAATTAAATTATTTAAATTAATTTATGCATATAAGTAACAATAATTACTTATAGTGTATTCAAATTCAAGCCGAACTAAACAAAAACGCCCAGACGCTTGATAACTCGTTCTTATTGGTCGATTCGGAATCTGTTGTAAATTATTATTAAAGGTCCCAGGGGAGGCCGCATGTGAAATTTATGCGAAATTTTCAGTAAATTGCGAAACTTTCAATGAAATTTCTGAAACTTTCACAGGCAATGTTGAAATTTTCGGATTGAAAATTTCATTTGAAATTTTTAAAAATTTCACTTTTCCAACTAAATGAAATATTTTAAGTTTGAAACTTTCAAAGTTGAAATTTTTATTTGAAAATTTCAACTGTCCCAACCCTAGTTGCCATGAATTCGTAGGTTTAAAATGCAGTTGTCGGCATTTTTTTTAGAAAACTCAAATGTAAAAATGGTTGATTTTAAGGTTGTTTTTGCAAAAAGTATTTTTTACTAATTTCTTAAAAATGTCCAAACTTAAATAAAAATTATATTAGGTAAAGTTATCATTAGTTAATTCTGCACCAACAAATGTACTTACCGAATTGGATCCTTTGGCAATGAAAATGAAAATGCAACGATTTAGTTCTTGAATTTTATTTACATTTAGAAACACAATAATTCACCATGATCCTTTAGATAAAATACACACACTAACGTAACTATATAAGCATTTAAGCGTTAAGTTTCTTAAGAATAATCAATCGAAATCGAGTACTAAACCAGTTTTTTAGTTTTTTCCTTGCAACGTAAAACACAAATAACGTGCGCGATTTAGCTGTGCAATTGAACAAAATTTGTCGAGTAAGACTTCAGCCTTCCTCTCTTTTGTGAAAAACTACCTATTTATTTAAAAATGATGTACAGTTCGTAATTATATAAAATACGCTAAGTAAGTAGCATATTTATGTAGGATAACTCCGCACAGCTCCTTTTTCATGGTTTGTTTGTAAATCCCTTTTACAGTCATTTTAACAATTAATTTTTAATCGCAAATGAATTCGGAAATGTGAATACATTTATCGGTAAACTTTTTAATAATTATTTAATTAATGAATTAGTTTAAAACAGACCAAAAAATGTTAAAATTCTCAAAATTTGAAATATGTTGTTTTTAATACTTTGTAATAATAATACTTGTAATACAGAAAGTCATTGATATTATAACATTTAATATAACCCAGGGTTATAATTTAAAACACTGATTTTGTTTAACTGAAATGGTGGTTGATAAAATGACCCTTTAGTGTAGGGTTTACATAAGCAGATCATTGATCACCGAACACCGTTTAAAAATAGAACAACTTTGAAACATTTAAAAAAAAAATACTTACCATATTAAAAAAAAAAATGAAAATCTTCCATGTAGATCTTGGGAAATAGCGATCAATTCTTCGTAATTTATGTATAGTATCGTATATTGATAATATTTTAACTGTCTCAAAGTTAATATTTGTAGAATATTTTTAATTTGAAAGACTCATACGATAGTAGGAAACTCAAACTTTATTCTTCTGAATGCATTATTCAAAATTATAAACGTAAAAATTGATAAACTTTAACAAAAATGTAAAAAACAACAAAATAAATCTAAGCCTACATATGTTGACTATTGTATGCACAAAGACATCGAAGCAAGTTCATATTATATTTTTCTAATTTATATCTGGATAAATTAATATTCCTGGAAAATATATTGAATGGATGCTTGCTCTGAGAAGAAACCAAGGGCTCTTTGCTTTTCTTCAATAAATTGAGGAACATGATAAATGAGAGCATGGATCTTTGGTGTACATGTAATTCCAGCTTTTGATGATTGTAGTTTAAATTCTTTTATGTAGTCTTTATATTCATCTGCTTGGCCAAAGCAGCCAGAAACTACTTGAATGAACGCCTCAAATACGGGTTGGGTACAATATTCATTGTCTAAAATAGGAATTATAAATCAGTAGGTAAAAAACATCCAAACAAAGCAAAGTTTATTACCTAATGACAAAGTTTTCAATACAACAATCGACTTTAGTAGTTTTCGTGCATTATTGCCATTAAATTTGCCATAATGGTCAAAGCAGATTCCAGCACTTTTCACCCATAAAAAGATAAAAAACGAAGCAACAAATTGTAAACCCAGGCATGTTCAATAGTCGGTATATATAGGCAAAAGAGGATTAGTTTTAATACGAATCTCACTTATAGTTTGCGCTTACTTTTAACAAAAAGAAATAGTGTTTTTATGCGAGGTCAAATATCAGTGGTCTAAACTATACAAACCTATTTCAATAAAAAATTGATATATTATCGAAAAAATTATAAAAAACTAAGAAAGAAAAAGTTTCTTTTTCATGCATTTTTATTACCTACTAAAGAAATAAATTATAATTCATATTTTAAATATAGCAACCCAAAAAACAGTTTCTTGACAAAATTTTTGACAGATCTACATGGAAGATTTTCATTTTACTTTTTTTTGAATACTTTGTTGGTAAATATTTTTTTTTAATGTTTCAAAGTTCGTTAAAAACGGTGTTCGGTGAACCGTGGCCAGGACATTATAACCGAAATACCCAAAACAATCAACAAACAAGTTGGAATTACTAAAAATCAAAAATATAAAATAAGAGCACCCCCATTTCAGAAAAAATCACTGGTCAAAAATGTTTTACTAATAATAGTTAATGTATAGTAGGTATATTAATTTAATATAATTATTATTTGAACTGTTTATTTAAAGAATAAAATATAAAATAAATAAAACATTTTCTTTTAATACACTGCGCGTCAAACTCAAAAACGCCTCTATGAAATTTTGTAAGAATACAAAAAAAGTGCTCTTTTAGTTCCACCCTTACTTCTTAAGAAGTCCCATAAGCCAACTGAATGGCTTGTGCGGGTTAGGGGTAGGAACGGACCGCGGGCTTAAAGTCCTCTCCGAAGGACTATTACACAATAGGACAAATACAAATAAACAGCCATACCCCTGGTGGGATTAGAACCCACGACTTCAACTTATATCTCAGTTTACGTGTTCGAGGGTTTTTCGAGAAAATATTTTTAAAGCCCTTTTATTTAATAATAAAAAAATCGTTCTAAAAATTACTTTTAGGTATTTTTTTTTAAGTAAATAAAAAATATGCTGTTAAAGACCGTATTTTTGTTAGTATACCCTGAAAATTTTGTACAAATCAAACGAACAGTAACGAAGACACAGCGCTTCAAAGTCGGTAAAAAATACCCCTTTTGGATTATTTTGCTAAAAAGTGGTAATTTCAAAAAAAAATTCCCTATAAAAGTTTTTTTCGAGTTTTTTTTATTATTAAGGATATTTTCTCGAAAAAACCTTGAACAAGTAAAATAAGTTTAAGTATTTTTATCCAAAATTTTATAAGCATTGGTAAAGGCGTTTTAGAGTTTGATTTTTTTACTTGTTATTCATTAATTTTGACGCGCAGTGTATAATAAATTATCTACAATTTTTTTTATAAAAACAGTTTTGTAATTCGTGGGTTTCGCGCGCTTGAAATACCCGTATATTCATTGCATGTACAGTAGAAACCACCAATATATGAACGTGACTCATCGGGTGCCGAACATATCTCAGACATGCTAGCAGTAATGTTTTACTTGTCTTGAACATTCGATGCAGCGGTAAATGTACTCACACGTAGGTTTTTAAGCATCCGGTCTAAAATGCGCCATCTGTGATGTAAAACTGCCTAGGTGTTGGACAAAGATGGACATATGACGCGTGTCCTAGCTTGTTACTTATTTCAGTAGAGTTCGTGTTTTAGGCATTTATTTTATTTTATTACATAGTAAGGCAACCAACTTTACCGTCGGCCATTTGTTTTTATATGTCATATGATCTTTGTTTTTGCATATCGTGTTTCTGCTGTGTGTTTACGGATTAATAATCGTTTTAAACGTTGTAGTGGCAGTGGATTATATTATGTAACACAGGTAGATGTCGTATAAAAATCCTTACCTAGAAATTCTAGGCTAGAATACAAAAATATTTTTATTATATAAATTTTGTACTAGTATTAGTTTAATACATTCTGAAGAAGCTACTGTGTATCGAAACAATTGTCAATATTTAATAAATTTCGTGAAACTAACGCAAGTTGTTTTTATATCCACACAATTTAAATATCTTTCACTTTGTACCTGACCTGCGTAAACATTTTTGTTTTTTGTCACCAATTCTGAAATATTTGCGTTTACAGTTAAAAGAATAGTATATTCTGTAACAAGTTTGACGGTTTCACGAGAGGGGAATATGCAATTCCAAACGTGTTTCAGACTATACTTTTTCTACGTTTCCAAACATACCATAGAAAAAGAATTTAATTGGAAGAAAGTGAGGTTGGATCGGTCTAAAAATTTGTTAGATATTAAAAACAAAGATGTCGCCACGAGTGTACGTTCTGTCATCAGATGATAAAATATTTCATTAAAGTTAAAAGAAAAGTTTATTTATTAATTAGTTTCTAAGAAAATTACATTTTATTTAATTATCGTAGATGTTAATTATTAAAATTTAACTTTAAAAGCAAATATATCATAAGTATTGCAACCAACATTACACTCAAGATTTTTTACAAATACTTATGCCCCCGTTAAAACAGGACTGCACTGGACCGTGACCTTCGATAGATTGCTTCGTACGAATGTGTCGGATGAGTCACGTTCATATATTCGTTGTTTCTACTTTATGTGTGTTATCAGTTTATTTACTTTCTAGATTTGGATTTGAATTCAAAGTGTTTATTTTCGTTTGCAGATCGGACGACCGTTCGGAAAAATCTTCGTCGACGGGCAGACACAGCGAGCCGCACGTCAGTCTAAGTGAAAAGGACCTGCGCAGCAGCAGCAGCGGCAAACCGGGCAGGCCGAGGTCTTCGGGCGGTTTCAAGTCGCTCAATCTCGCGATCGGACCGTCGTCGACGGCCGGCAACAGAGAACTAGAGGCGCTCGGTGCGGGAACTTCGCGCACTAAAAACCACGCAGCCAGCGTTTCCTTTACCAGTCTAACACAGGTAAGACTTGTCTTGTATATCAACACTTTAAAGTTAACTGCTTACAAAAAACACACCACCCAGATTGTTTCACAATTTTTAAATAATGTTTTTAAAGTATAAATACACTCACGTGCAAAATAATCGATCCACACAACTTTTCGATGAATTTCAATCGCAAATAACTTTTTTATTTGATGTCGGATTTAAACGAATATTAAAGAATATGAGTATGAGTATGGGAACGTATGGCAGGCCCCAGATATATTGTCATCCACTAATCTCCCGAGGTTATTTTACCCCCTTTCCGTTCTCCTGCGTATCCCGCCAAATCACAGCATTACCTGTGTTTGTTGGATCCGAAGTTTTTACGCCGGCTGGTAGTTCCACCCTAGGAGGTCGTGGATGACAGTGTCAAAGGTTAAGGCCGCTCCCGGAATTTTTGTCAGCCGGGTCGGGCCATACGTCCAGTTTAGGAAGGGTTTTTGGAGGACATTGAACTGACCCAAAACTAAGTACAATCCGGAATCCTCCGCAACCAAGGCCTTAGTAGTATCCCCATTCAATTGGTATTCGTGAATGGGGGTGGGTATGTTAGTTTTTTGCTTACTCCGGCTACCAACCTTGTATATTCTTTATTTATTTTATTGCTAAATTAGTGTTTATACCGTTTTCATTTATTTATATCTTTGCCTTCTTAGGCCCGTTATTTCCAATGCGAGTAAACTTTCGTGTTAGTAAACCTAGGATTAACTTAAATTCGAAGTTAACTTGAAGTTATGTTTTTATGGATTTTTCCAAAGATTTTGCTACCCGAGTTTAGTAACTCTAAATTAAGAAGTTTATCTTTATGTTGGTATCCATGATTCTATTATTAATATATGGATTTTATTTTAAATTTTTGAAACCATCTATGGACGGTCTGATAGAGTGAGTTTTTAAAGGTGTCTACGCAGTGCGTTGTTTATTGGATTGGATTAGATAGTTTGAATGTTTGGGTAAAGTATTATCAGCTAAAATGAGTGAGATTGAGAAAAAAGAGTCCAGATCAAGACCAACCAATTTTAGTAAAACAGAAGATCAGTTGCTGCTTAATCTGGTTTTGAACGATAAGCACGAGCCCTGTTCGAGTATTACGAGATAAAAAGGCCTAATAAATAAGTATAAAAAACATCGAAAGTCAAAATAATGTCAAACAGGAACAGTATAAGACAAACTGGGGGATGTCCGGTAAAATTTAAGATACGGACGAAATAGACAAAACATTGGAAGAAATATTAGGTGATCAAATATATGGTTTAACTTCCCTTTTCGATTGCGATCAAGATGAGTCAGTCCTCATGAAGAACATGGAAAATGAACTCACTAATTTGTCGATAGCGATGAGATGGTCAACACAGATGGGAGGGCAGGAGAAGCCAACAACTGGACAGAATACACCCCCAAAATGTTGAAAGAACCAGTTAACAGTAAATTAATAGAACAGGGAAAAGAAGACAAGGACAAGCATTTAAATAACTACTTTTCGAACAATTAACTCAAGAAAAACTAAGTTTTTTTGGGTTTCATAGGGAAAAGTTAACAGAAGAACATGAATTAAAAATAAAAATTTTACAAAAAAGATGGAGATATTAATAAAGGAAAATTAATTATTGTTAGATCATTTATTATTGTTTGTCGTTACTATTTTTTATGTCTTTATTTAGAATTATAATATTTGATTAGCTGTGTTCCTAATAAACCAACATTTAAGTTAAGTTAATTCACAATTTCCAGGTTAACTTGTACCTGAGCTTCGAGTTAATTGAAACGCGAGTTAACTCACAAATTAGACTAATCCAGATATTGAAATATAGATTTTCAAATTTAACTTTAAGTTTAGATGTAACTCGCACTTAACTCGCAATGGAAATAACGGGCCTTACTTTTTTTTTCAAATTAATTAAAAATATAAATATTAATATACCAAATAGATAAAGCCGGCCCTGTGGTGTATCGCATCAATTTGAAACACGGCCCCAATGTCAGGCGTGCAATGCATGCCTCAATAGATGGCCTGCCACTTCATTTTCACGTGAGCGCTTTGCCCATTTACTTTCGCCATCCTCCAAACTTTGCTTGTGTGAGCTTATGTGTAAATTATATAATATATATAATACAATAATATAATATTGCGACGCACCCACTTGATTTCCCTTCACACACGCACGCTGCCCTCTGCAATGATCAATTGTTGCCTGGTTTCCTGTTAAATTCGTATCTATATAAATTCATTATAAATATCAATTAGTCAATACCAATACCAATACCAAATAATATAAATAATCAATACCAATATCAACCAATCAATCAATTAATCAATATTAACGCCAATATCAATATCAACCAACCAATCAATCAATATTAATACTAATATCAATATCTATAATGCCAATATCAACATCAACATTAATAGCAATTATATTACCATCAATACCAATACCAATACCATTATATCAATATCAATCAATCCATTAATTTATTAATTAATCACTATGTAAATACCAATAGAGCCGGCCCTGTAGTGTATGCAGTGGAATGCGGCCACATGGCCTGCTTGGCTATTGAGTTCTGTTTATTAGTTTGGCTTTGATTTATGGCTGTGACCCTAAATTTATTTATGATAATTTTTGTCTTCTTGCTTGATTAGGTTTATTTACTTACGCCTTTTTCAATGGTTGTCTATGATTTGTCTACCATGAGAAAATGAGGCCGTTTATTTAACAGTTACGGAAACGTTCTTATTATTTTAAAATTTAATTTTTAAGACAAATAGAATTCTTAGATTTTTTTGCAACATTGTGAAATGCTTATATAAACATTTAACGACTATACGGTAAGACATGCAATTAGAAGAATTACTTAGCTTGATTGTTAGGCTATAAACCTGATGCTTTGTCTTTCGCGGGGTGGCCTTCTCCTGCAGGTTTTTGGAACGCTCTGATCCAGGTGCGCCGGTTGAATTATCGTTGTGGCCCAGCCTCAATCACTCACTCACTTGCACACTTTTACAGCGTTATCTCGCAATTTTCGCACTTCTTGCACTTGTTTGTTTATTTATGTATTTATTTATTATTTATTAACGATTACCGATATTTCCGGATACTTTGTTTCGTTTTTGGTACTTTACGTTTGTATCGTATACGCTACTTAGGAGGGGTCTATCTTGATGCATCCGACCTCTTCGAGTGTCAAGACGGAACTGAAAACGAATATTAAAGCATATTGTAGATAAATTAATGGACAATCACCCACATTTTAAAAAATTACTAAAAAACAGACGTACGTTTATAATATACAGGTTTAAACAAAAATATGTTTTTTACCATAAGTTTAAGACACTCTGTAGAGTGGCAAAACCGTATATTCTTCTAAATTAAGTTTTAATTATCAAGTCACATCTATTCTTAACAGTTTTGTTTTTGGTTCACCTCGATATATTTAGATTTTTAAAAAAAACATTCAATTTCCAATATTTTTCTGTATGAAGAACTAAGGTTGCTATGGTCCATCCATAGGCTATGGAGAATGACAGTGACAGTTTTGTTGAATCATCCCATACTTTGGCTTTCAAAAGCTATCAAATTGTTTTTTCAAATTAATGTTTAAATTTTGAGGTGTCTTCTTACTTTAAAAAATGGATATGTCTCCGACTGATGTTGCCAGAGCCATTAATTTAATCCAGGATGGATGGTCATAGTATTACGTGGCAAGTGTTTTAAACTTCATAAGAAGTAAAGTACAAAGGGCAACATAGTCGGAGACATTTTTAAAAGTAAGAAGACACCTCAAAATTAACACATTAATTTAAAAAAAAACAATTTGATACCTTTTGAAAGCTGTATATGACATGTCCAAGTATGGGATGATTCAACAAAACTGTCACTGTCACCCTCCATAGGCTATGGATGGATGGTTCTTCATACAGGAGAAATATTGGAAATTGCAATGTTTTTTTTTAAATCCATATTTTCCACAAAAATAAATATATAAAGGTGAACCAAAAACAAAACTGTTAAAAATAGATGTGACTTGATAATTAAAACTTAATTTAGAACAATATACGGTTTTGCCACTCTACAGAGTGTCTTAAACTTATGGTAAAAAACATCTTTTTGTTTAACCCTGTGTATTATAAACGTACGTGTTTTTTTAGAAATTTTTAAAATGTGAGCTATTCTTCATTAACGTATCTACAATATTCTTTAATATTTGTTTAAATCCGACATCAAATAAAAAAGTTATTTGCGATTGAAATTCATAGAAAATTTGTGTGGATCGATTATTTTGCACGTGAGTGTAGGGTGGTCCTTATTTTTGAACTTTTTAAATTCGATCGTCCCACCCCCAAATTTTGTAATAGTACAAGAGAAAAAAAATCACACAAAATTTTGGATAGTAAACTCAACCTTCCCGTGCCTGTAAAGGATTGAATTTCGACAAAATCCTTCATTTTTAGGGTTTTTGGCATTAACTTCTCAAAAATCGCGCATTACAAACCATTTAAAAAAATAAAATTTGTTCCTCTATTAAAGGTCGTTTCGTAGAAAACTGCATAAATGCACAATTATCACAAATTTAACGTTTCAGTAACGTGTTTTTAAAAAATATCTTAGTATTCATTTAATTTAGCACTAAATCCATTTTAGACCAATTTAAGGACTTAAAATGTTTAGAATTTTACGAAAAATTGTTTATTACTGGAAAACAGGGGTTGAGTTAGCCATTCAAATTTTTGTGTAATTTTTTTTCTTTTGTGCGGTGGGACAATTCGATATTAAAAGTATATCTTTTACCTTTATAGCTAAGGACCACCCTAATAAATAGACCTAAAGGTATACTCGTATATACTCAAAATAACCTGGTCTTTTGCGTTGAATAGAGTGGGAAATAAGAAATAATGCTACTTATTTTTTAATGAAAGAATTTATTTAAGAATGAAATTATTTAATAATGTTATTGATTTGTACATGTCCTAAGCCAGGTTGCATTCATATATTTGGTAAAGGCTTAAAGGTTTTGCTTAAACTTAAATTGCCTGTTACCATTAAAACATTTATTACCTTTTTAAATATTTTCAAAATTAACGCATAATAAGTAAAAAAATTCTAACTCTGAAACGCCTCTACCAATCTTTATGAAATTTTGTATAAAAATACTTTAACTTATATCTCAGTTTACGTGTTTGGAGGTTTATTTAATAATAAAAAAATATGTTTAAAATGTTGTACAAATCAAACGAACACGAATGAAGATACGGCGCTTCAAAGTCGCCCCTTTTTAATTATTTTGCTGTAAAGTGGTAATTTTTTTTCGACTTTGAAGCGCTGTATTTTTCTTACTGGGTAGGTAAACTAACAAAAATACGGTATTTCACTGAATATTTTTTATTTACTTAAAATAAAAATTTCCCTATATATAAATGTTTTTTACCGTTTTTTATTATTAAATAAAAGGGCTCTAACACAGACCTACTGTGGGCTTTAAGGATATTTTCTCGAAAAACCCTTGAACAAGTAAACTGAGATATAAGTTAAAGTATTTTTATCCAAAATTTAATAAAGATTGGTAAAGGCGTTTTAGAGTTAAGTTTTTTTTACTTATTTTGCGTTAATTTTGACGGGCAGTGTATGAAATATTACTTATAAAATAAAATAAGGGTGAATATATTGAGATGCCCCCAAGGGAAAATGATTTTTATTTTTGGTTATTTCACTGTTAGTCTAGAAAGGGGTTTTTGGGAAGCCACCAGGTCTAGTAATAACATAACATAAGTGGTTCTGCACTAATGCAAGAATTTTAACAAATTATACATTTTGAATATTAGAACTTCACGGAGGTTAGGATTTCGTATGTTTTTTTTAACATCCTTATGTATATTTGAATTAAGATATTTTATTTTTTGACACCTTAATATTTTTACATACATAAAATATTTATATAAAAAATCTACTTACTGAGATATTCCACTTCACGGTGGATAGGGTTTTAAATATTAATGAACTTTTGAATTATAAAACGGCAATACTCTCATGTGCATATAAATTCTAACTGACCTTCAGGAATCACATGCATCTATAATGTCGTAAACATAGGGTTGGGACAGTTGAAATTTTCAAATGAAAATTTCAACTTTGAAAGTTTCAAACTTTAAATATTTCATTTAGTTAGAAAAGTGAATTTTTTAAAAATTTTAAATGAAATTTTAAATGCGAAAATTTCAACAATGCTCTTTCAGAAGTTTCATTGAAAGTTTCGCAATTTACTGAAAATTTCGCATACATTTCACATGCGGCCTCCTCTGGGACCTTTAATAATAATTTACAACAGATTCCGAATCGACCAATAAGAACGAGTTATCAAGCGTCTGGGCGTTTTTGTTTAGTTCGGCTTGGATTTAAATACACTATTGTTACTTATAGGCATAAATTAATTAAAATAATTTAATTCAGTTACCAATTTAATTTGTAAATTAAATCAGAATTTTATTTAAAGTCATGATTAATTAAACTTTTACTTTTGCTATAATTGCATCGGAAAACGGATGAAAAATGCCTGTGGCTCATAAAATTTTGATGAAGTTTCTTCAATTTTCGTAAAATTTCAGTAAAATATATAAAAATAATAAATATATATAAATATAAAACAATGAAAGTGGCACAATCTCGTTAGCTAGAAAGAAATTTATTGAAAGTTTCAATAAATTTGATAAATTTCATGAAATTTCAGAAATTTTGGAAATTTTAATAAATTTCATAAATGTCATAAAAATTTCAAGTGAAATTTCAAGTACAAGCAAAAATGAAATTTTCCCAACCCTACGTAAACAGAGGTTTTTGCTTATTTAAAATGATTAAAGCGCCATCCGTTGCATAAAATTTAAAGCAAAAACAGATTCACGGAGGACTGAATCAATTTTCGTAACACCTCCATAAATGGTTTTAAAAAATATTTTTTTTAATTTTTAATAATATTTTCTATTTGATTCGATTGCTTTGGATGTGTTTAATTTACTTAGTGAACTGATTGATATTTTTAGTATGCTTTTACTACCTCAGATCTGGAATATCTACTTAATTATGAAAGATCAAAACACCGGTGGAAATTTCGTAAGATTCACCCATAAAACATTTATTATTGCCGATTTGCAATAAAAATAAAATAGTATATTATGTATCAAGTTTTATATGCGCCATTTTATGCACGAGTTTTATTAGGCACGAGCGAAGCTTGCGAGCGAGTGTTTAATAAAAACGAGTGCCTAGAGATGTTTATAAAACGAGTTGCATACTATACTTTATCTACGACGAACAGAAATGAGAATTTAAAGCCAATTTTAATTTATAAATATTTGACATTTACAAATTATCCTCACTTTTTTGCAATTTATAATAACGCTAACGTCAGCCCGTGACTAAAATGCCCAAAAGCCACTGTTCTTCAATGTAGGAGTAGATAAAATATGATAAACTCTGTAGTAGTGTAAAACGGTTAAGTAGCGTTTGGTTGGTTGTTTCAGACCCACAAGTACCCTTTGCGAAGCCGCAGCAGCAGCTCGTCGAGCCGGGCAGCAGCAGCAGCAGCCGGTTCGGGCAGCTTCTCCACCGAGTTGTCGGTGACGCGTTGGTCGCGAAAGTCTTTGCCGGCCGGCGGGCGTAACAGCAGGGAAGTAGCAGCGCTGGGGGCGAGCGGCAGCAGTAGCAGCAGCAGCAGCGCGGCCGCCGCGCATCAGCCGACCGCGTCGTCGTCGTCCGTTGTCCATCATCACCACCAGCACTCCGGCAAGGAGGACCCCCCCACGGACGACTCGCACCAGCAGCCCTCGCGACTCACGCGCAGCGGCGCAGTGCTGAGGCGGAGCACGCGCAACAGCAAAGGTCAGTCGATCCTAAATATTCTAATATACCTACTTTAAACTAGAGTCTATATATTTTTACGTTTTTATAGTTTTCTTTATTGAAAAGTTTCACAATTATCAGGGATGTAAAATGACGGTCATTTATTTATGTCACAACTTTGAAAGTTTCAAACTTGAAAAACTTCATTTAGTTGGAAAAGTGAAATTTTTAAAAATTTCAAATGAAATTTTTAATTCGAAAATTTACTGAAAATTTCGCATAAATTTCACATGCGGCCTCCCCTGGGACCTTACAACAGATTCCGAATTGACCAATAAGAACGAGTTATCAAGCGTCTGGGCGTTTTTGTTTAATTATTGTTACTTATATGCATAAATTAATTTAAATAATTTAATTCAGTTACCAATTTAATTTGTACATTAAATCAGACTTTAAACTTTTTTTAAAAGTCATGATTAATTTAAACTTTTACTTTTGCCATAATTGCATCGGAAAACGGATAAAAAATGCCTTTGGCTCATAAAATTTTGATGAAGTTTCTTCAATTTTCGTAAAATTTCAGCAAAATATATAAAAATAATAAATATAAAACAATGAAAGTGGCACAATCTCATTAGCTTACCAAAAAGTGCTATATCTCTCTTAGTTTTAGTAATTTTAAAAATATTTTAAAAGGAAATCTCAAGAAATTTGTGGTAAACATAGGTATTTACTATTTATATTATTGGGGGTCAGGGGCCCACAGAGGGGTAGGAGGTAAGAGAGGCAATTTGCCATGGTCACCGAGTGGGCTTATTTCAATATTAATATATTACACTTAAAGTGATTGAAATAATAAATTTCATAAATGTCGTGAAATTTCAAGTACAAGCAAAAAGTGAAATTTTCCCAACTCTACACGTGACATGTCATTTATACGCTAAAGAAGTATCGCTAGTAGCTCAACCACTCGGCTGTTATCATAGTAACAAAACTTTTAATAATCAGCTGTCAGACGCTTTTGTTACAAACAAGTGTTTTTGAAAATAAAGCCGGAAATTGAAAAAATATCAAATATACCTACTTTAAAGTAGAGTCTATGGGCCGTATGCAGAAACGTTGATTTATTTATACCAACTGATTTAGCACATCAGCGGATATAGGTTTTTGCACGACATGGCAACGTAGTAATTTTCTTTAAAAACTGTAGTTTTATAAAATTAATTGGGTAATTATCTTTCAACGTTTATATTTTCCCTAAAAGGTCGATTATACATTGACATTTTAAATTATACATAATAGTATATTATGTATCAAGTTTGATAAACGCCATTTTATACACGAATTTAATTTAAGCACGAGCGAGCTTGCGAGCGAGTGCTTAAATTAATGAGTGTATAGAAAAGTTTATAAACGAGGTGCACACTATACTTTTTCTACGACAAATACTTATTATTATTATCTTAAAATGATTTAAATCAAAAATTTGTATAGAGCGCCATCTATGAAACAATAGGGAAAACTGTGTGTCACCGTCAAATGTCACATTTTTATATTTTATAAACACAGATTATAAAGGTTATAAATCGAAATATATTTCTTGAAAATTTACAGTTTTTCACAGTGAAAGTAAAGAATAGTATATTTTGTATCAAGTTTGATAAACGCCATACTTTTTCTACGAAAAATTCTTATTATTATCTTAAAATGATTTAAATAAAAAATTTGTATAGAGCGCCATCTATGAAACAACAGGGGAAACTGTGTGTCACCGTCAAATGTCACATTTTTATATTTTAGAAACACAGATTATAAAGGTTATAAATCGAAATGTATTTCTTGATAATTGACAGTTTTTCACAGTGAAGGTAAAGAATAGTATATTATGTATCAAGTTTAATAAACGCCATTTTATACACGAATTTATTTTAGGCACGAGCGAGTGCTTAAATTATTGAGTGTATAGAAAAGTTTATAAACGAGGTGCATACTACCTATACGTTTTCTACGACAAATACTTATTATTATCTTAAAATGATTTAAATCAAAAATTTGTATAGAGCGCCATCTATGAAACAATAGGGGAAACTGTCAAATGTCACATTTTTACATTTTATAAACACAATTATAAAGGTTATAAATCGAAATGTACATATATCTTGAAAATTGACAGTTTTTCGCAATGAAAGTAAAGAAAATATTTTATGAGGACTTTACAGTGGAGTCCGTGCCCGAAGAATTTAAGTTATAGTCTACTGCCGGCGAAATGTTTATATAAACTTTTCAAATATTGGCGTTGAGAAACTATTTAATACTTTTGTATTTTTGTATTGAGATAATAAAATAATTTTCACATTGAATATTATTTTACAAGAAAGGCAATTTATTTTAACGATTGTATGACATTTGACAACTGTCAACTAACTTAAAACTAACTTCAGCCCGTGACTAAAGCGCCATAAAGCCACAACTTGTCAATGTGTATATAAAAGGTCACTTAGTGTCATTGAAACATGTACGATAAAGGGTGTTTTAATGGTGGGAGTAGAAAAAAGAATTAAAATTTCATCAAGATTTATTTGACATTTGTGAAATCTGCTTTTAACCATAGAAAATAATTTCGCTAATATAAGTCATGGTTTACTAGATTTGTTTTTTGGCCAATAAAATCATCTAAAATGTAAATTGGTTGATATAATTTATATCGGTCGTTAACGACTGATTTAAAATATGGATAAAAATATACAGTATTTTTGTTTGTAAATATATATGAAAAAATAAATTCAGAAGGTAAACATACATATAATTAAAAAATAACATTTTTTTAAAGATAAAATTACTACCATGTTCATTATATCAAATATCTTTGCTGTTTTCTGGTTTTATTGTAAAATAATTAGGTACCCCTAACATTGAACTTGGGTGAAAATATTTATTGATTAATTTTTTTATTATTAAAAACATCATACCTTTCATAAATGTTTACTTTTTAATATAATACCTAGATAATTAAAAAAATTACTATGTAATAAATAATGATTGTAAAATAAAACCAAAATTGTGTTTAAAAAATATTTGTCTTATTTTTTAAATACTTTTGAAGAATTTTAGACCATGTTCAACTTATTTTTTTCTTTTAAATTTTTAAATTATGTGCTTGCTCTCCAAATAGAAACACAAGTTTAAAAGGCTTTTTATAAAAAAGGCTTTTTATAAAAAAAATAAAAAATACACCCTGTAGGTAAAAACAATTGTTTTTGCTCGAAAGCACAAACAGGCACAGTGTATAAAATTATTTTTTTATATTTTTGGTTCAAATTGTTTTTATTATTTGTAATATTTATTTGACAAATAATTAAAAATATTCTCTGAAACAATATTTTTATTTTTAAAATAAAATACACAGTAAAAAAATCTGGACTAAAATTTGTGTACCTATATTTTTCAATATAAATTATTTAAAAAACAAAGTGTATAAGGCATGCCGAATTTTTTTCATTGGGTTTAATTTAACCTTTTAGGAAAGCAGGGATTCTTGCCCCATTTCCAGCAAGGGTGTAGCTAGGATTTTGTTCAGGAGGGCAGGCAAGGGTAAACTATATGCATGCTAAAACATTTTCGAGACTCCACCTTCCACCAACTTTCTAGCACAATTTTTCTGGACATGCAATTTTTGATTATAGCTCTCTCCTTTTGATTAAAAAAGTTTATTATTCTGAATCCATAATTTATAATATCAAGCATTAAATAACATATGTTATCCTCCAGAGTTTGTTTCTTAATTTTTTTATATTCTTGTCACAAATTTTAAATATCTCTTTTCCCTCCCGATGTCTTCGGCATCATTGCATTTATTTTCCTAAACATTTGCCTAAAAAGGTGTTATTGGTACCTGTAAAAGAATAGGTAAAAAAATTGCCTTTTAGAAACAGGTCCAGTATTCCTATAACTTTAATATAATTATTATAATTATAATATAATTCATTAATCTGTTACAAGAACAAGCACTTGAATAAAATTTCCACCAACTTCAACAAAATTTCTTTGTTTTTTCAGAGGGTTTAAGCCGTAAGTTTCTTTTTTCATACCTTCTAATGCAAATTTAGATACTTGTAACAAAACACATTGCAAACTGCGAACATAACCCAATTGTGTATGTTTTATATTGCGGTTCTTCTTCAAACCAATATTTTGTCAATAATAAGGTTTAGTCAGTTATAAATGTATTTATGTGTATATTTAACAATACATTTTAAAAATGTATAATATTAAATATATAATTAAATTTTACGCTGTGTCTAGTCTCACGCTAGCGTGAACGCAATTTTATTCTTATTCTCACGCATTATTTTATTTAATTTTACTTTTTAGGTGTCGTGTCATTTGATTTGATTATTATTTGATTATGTCATTTGATTTGATTATGCAAATGTAATAAAATTTACTACCTAATAATAAAATCGAGACTCTTTTACTGCAGCCAAACCAACCCAAACTCAACAACACAACCCAACCGACCCCGCCCCATTGGCCCCCCCCCGCCCCATTGAGCAAAAAACACAACTAAAATGGGCAAATTTATGTTACGATAAAAATAATACACTTTAACAAAGGAACAACAAATTTATGAAATAAAAAAAGTTCGACAACTTCTGGTAGATTTTATGTTACGATAAAACTAAAACAAATTAACCAACCCAACCGAACACTGTTTAACAAAGAAAGAAAAACAAATTTATGAAATAAAAAAATAAAAAAAGTTCGTGTAATCGAACCCGGGACCTCTCGCATACCAAGCGCCCGCCCTACCATCGGAGCCATCTAGCTTGTTGTCAAATATTAAATGCTCTGAGAACAAAAACGGATTATAATTAGTGACGTCACCGCGTGAGAATAAGAATAAAATTGCGTTCACGCTAGCGTGAGACTAGACACAGTGTAAATTTTAAGTATATGTAAGATAACCTACACATTTTAAATGACAGTAAAGATTCTTTACTGTCATTTAAAATTTGCTATGTTGCCAAATTGATTCAAACTAAAATCAGTGTATATGCGTAAATCAGTTGATATAAATAAATCAACGTTTCTGCATACGGCCCTATATATTTTTACTTGTTTATTGTTGAGCCAGGACATTTTTTTGATTTTTTTTATCGTTTTCTTTATTGAAAAGTGTCAGAATTATTAGGGATGTAAAATGACAGTAACGAAGATACATCGCTTTAAAGTCAGTAAAAGTGACCCCTTTTTGATTATTTTGCTGAAAAGTGGTAATTTTTGACGACTTTGAAGCGCTGTATTTTTGTTACTGTTTGTTTGAATTGCAAACAATAATTTATTTGGTTAAAAATAGTAAATCGATATACAAGTGATCTTAAAAATAAAAACCTATATATCTAGAAAACAGGAGCTAACCTAGAAAAACAACTAGCAGTATTGGATTCAGCTTACCTACTCGATTTTTGAACTAGCAGAGTGTAGTTAATTCTCAAAATTAAAAAAGTTTGGGAACGTAAAATTTTTTTTGGTACACTTGGGAAACTTTGCACCCAAACTACAAAGTTGTCAGCCACCCTGCAGCAAACAGAAAATTATTATTTATTTTGTCGGCCTGTGTAATTAAACAAGCTATAATTCTAAAAAGATTCTTTTTAAAAAGATGTTTTACGTTTATTTTATTACTTTATTTTAATTAAAAATTGTGAAATTGCCTGAAAAACGCACTGTTTCTTAGAAAGGAGTAATATTTTTACATAATTAGTAACTTTGACAAATTAACTAAAAATAAAACGGTAATAGTATATTGTTAAACGAGTGTTACAATGACCCTTAAGCCTGATTTATAGATTGCCTTTCTTCCTTCCTCCCGTAAAACATTAAAAATACGAAAACCGTAGTGCTGTTTATAGATTCCCGTACGGTAATCTATAAACCGCACTAACTGTTTTCGTATTGTTCATCTTTTACGGAAGGAAGGAAGGCAATCTATAAATCAGGCTTTATTTTGCCGCAACACGGCAAAGCGGAGTGCGGCAATAGTACGAGTATCACAATACGTCATTGTAAGAGTTTGTTTCTACTCCCACCTTTAAAACGCCCTTTATCGTACATGTTTCCATGACACTAAGTGACCTTTTAAATAAACATTGACAAGTTGTGGCTTTACGGCGCTTTAGTCACGGGCTGAAGTTAGCAACAGGATTTTAGTCACGGGCTGAAGTTAGTTTTAAGTTAGTTGACAGTTGTCAAATGTCATACAATCGTTAAAATAAAGTGCCTTTCTTGTAAAATAATACTAAATGTGAAAATTATTTTATTATCTCAATACAAAAATACAAAAATATTAAATGGTTTCTCAACGCCAATATTTGAAAAGTTTATATGAACATTGTACTGACCTTTTAATTTCGCCGGCAGTAAACTATAACTTAAGTTCGGGCACGGACTCTACTGTAAAGTCCTCATAAAACATTTCCTTTACTTTCACTGTGAAAAACTGTCAATTTTCAAGATACATTTCGATTTATAACCTTTATAATTGTGTTTATAAAATGTAAAAATGTGACATTTGACAGTTTCCCCTGTTGTTTCATAGATGGCGCTCTATACAAATTTTTGATTTAAATCATTTTAAGATAATAATAAGTATTTGTCGTAGAAAAAGTATAGTATGCACCTCGTTTATAAACTTTTCTATACACTCATTAACTTAAGCACTCGCTCGCAAGCTCGCTCGTGCCTGAATTAAATTCGTGTATAAAATGGCGTTTATCAAACTTGATACAAAATATAATATTTTATACTATTTTGCCTATTTCGACCATAATAATTATTTATCAATAAAATTTAAAAAAAATTATTAAACAAACAAGTAGTTTAATTCACGTTACTAGGTTGGCACAATTCAAATTTGTTAAATAATTATTTGTTTTGCATTTAACTAAAATGTGTTTTCTTAGAAAAACGTTTAAATATAAAACAATTCTCTTGAATCAACTTAAAATTATTTTATTTTTTTTTAAGTAACTTTAAGAGAATTGTTTAAACGTTTTTATAAGAAAACACCATTTAGTTAATGCAAAACAAATAATGATTTTAACATTTTAGACTTAATAATTTACAGTTAAAAGTACATCCCAAAATACAACTATTTGGATAACATGTGGATAACCTTCAATTTTGAATAACGAGAATTAATTTATCCTTAAACGCTGCTCCAAAGAAAGTTCAAAACGCTGTCTTAGCCGCAGCAAAATATCCATTGCTTTGCAATGTTTTTTTTATATTTTTACTTAAACTGCTGTCTATTTATGGATTGGACTTTCAACTTTAGAAATTTATATGAATTAAATAAGTTAATATACAAATGGCATTAATAATTATCCTAGATGTTCATCAAATATTGTATGTTTTTGATTAAGTTGAAATTTAAAATAACTATTATTAAACAGATTGATTTTGATCAAGTTAAATATTTATCAATAAATTGTATCAAGTTATCGCACAAAGAAAAAACAATAATAATGCACTTTTTACTTAATTAATAATTAAAATTACTTTAATCACTACTCCTTATAATTGTGCTAGTGTTAAACTTCCTAATTGATCAATTTTCTACCTTAAAACCTGTCATTTAAAAGTGAATTTTATCAACCACAGTGTTATCTTTCTAACAAAGTTGTGGTAAGATAACATAATATATTTAGTTTAGTATAGGTACTATTTTGAGGTTATAAAAAGTTGTTGCTTTTGTTATTGTTGTTATGTGAAGGAAAAAAGTAATTTGTTGTTAATACATTATTTTTGTGTTTTAATGCATTAATTATTGTTATAAAACCTATTATAATATCAAGGAATGCATTGAAGGTAATTAAAGTATATATTTTTTATTAAGTTGCTTCTATACTTTATAACTAAATATTTTTAATAATTAATGGAAAATTTTATTTCGTCACGTTTAATTATAAAATAATCTGTTTGTTTAAACAAAACTAAACTAATTTTTAAAATGGCTAATAGAAAGATTGTTAAATCTAAAAGAATAATAATAATGTATTTCCACTGTTAACCTTGATTGATAAATATTCAAAATAATATTGTTTTATATGCAACACTTAAACGTTTCAATTAATAATTTATTTTGCTGTCTACGCGGCTATATCGTACCAATTATCGCGCTTGTAAATTTATTTGAGAATTCCTCTTATCTTTTAATAAGTATACAATTACATATCGTGGGTGAAAGTGTAAAACCTCGTATGTGCATTCACAAAAATTTAAGAGGAGATGATAAAAACTATAAGTATAGATAAAAGAGTTTCATGTTCTTTCTTTCTTAATTTTTATAAATCATAACAACATATAAAAAGTATATCTTAAAGGCGATTATTACAAAAATTGTACATACAAGGTTTTGCACTTTCACCGACGATATACAATACAATTCAAAAATATATTCCATTTGATGTAGTTTTTTATATTAAATTTAATTTTGTAAAGCAAAAATATAAATATTTACCTTTTTGTGTAAGTATTACCACCACTGTTATGCGAATTTCAAAATCATATTATTATATTTAATATCATGCTTCAGCGTACGTACTAAAAGTAGTGCACCAACGGCCTTTTGCACTACCTTAATGAATTATTATTTTGTTTGGGGGCTTTTAATTAAAAACCGGCTTGTTTTTATCAACCTATTATAAATGTTAATGTGAAAAAACGTCAATAACACTGCACGATAAGGATTTGTCATGTGTTTGTGGAAACTAAAACCGAAAAATGTCAGTAAAGATGAAGCACAAAGTCAGTTTATTTATTAAATGCAAATAAGATTTTTTTAACGGTGTGTGGTTTGTTGTCATGTTTAACAAGTCCTTTTATTATTTATGGTGTGTATGTGTTTAACAATATTTCTAGTTTATGAACTTTGCAAGGTAATTAAGATGTAAATTTTTTGTATTTATTTGATTTAATTTGGTTCATTATTAAGAATTTTTTTATTTATATTATTACTTTCTTATTTAATGCAGCTATTTTTCTTCTAATATTCTAGGAAAAATGCGATATAAAAGTATTTATTGATTTTATAGATCAACTTAACATAACATTACCTAATAAATACAGAAACAAGTGCTTTACAAATTTTTATACCTTATACCAATAATAAAATAAATAAATACATACATACCATATAATAAATAAATAAATACCGTATACCAATAATAGATTAGGTTACAACGACATATTTAATTGAATGGCATTTCGCGGTTGAATAATATGTTAACCTTTATTACTTACTTAATATTGTATCTAACATGTTTTTGCCTAGTATATATTTAGTATATATTTAATTCATTACAGCTCCGCTCTGCAAAGTAGCAATTTCCCCATTAGTTAAGTAAATATAACTATAACTATATCATGTTTCTGTATAGGGCCATAAGTGAAAATATTTGAACGTGTACTAGATACAATTCATACTACATTTTTTTATACTGTATTATACTTGTTGTGGACCTTTGGTATTTTTGGGTAAATAAATAATTAAAAAAAAACAGATTAATAATCTGAGATTATAGTCCCTATGTGAAAGCTTTAATTTAAGTATTGCAAAATTATTCTTTCAATTAGGTGGATACATTTTCCACTGAACCAATAAACTAGATATCGTAAATTACCATAGGGTAAATGTCTTATTTATTTGTATTAAAATATACTGGTTAAAATCTTATGTTTTCTACAGGGTTTGTCAAAATGACCTTGGCAAACGTTGTGGATGCTCCCATTAACAAAAACTTATATTATTATTACTATTTGCGAAACTCTCTCTTTGCTATTTGGTTTACTTTACAGGAGCAAGAAAAAACTTTTTATCTTGAACGCAAATTATTTTTTTGGTTCAATTTATTTTGTTTCCAATACATTAATAGGCATGACTAATAAATATGATAATAATTATTGTACTATGCTCCACACCTCAAAGTCCCACCACGTGACCACGTACGGAACGCAGTCTTTTGAAAATTTGGCATTTAAGGCTTTTCAGGTTATGTATCTGTCAAAGTATAGTCAACGAAAGAAATAATGTTATGTTTAGGCGTTAAAAATGTATAAATCTTTATAACATTACAATAACAATGGATGCTTTAAGAATTTAAGAATATAAATACTGCATTTAATGAAATTGTAAAGTGTATGATGCCAAATAAGTAATATTTTTGTGCATTTGGTCCAAATATCTGGTTTTCTCCAAAAAATAATTTTAACTACTATCTCTATTAGGGAATAAGAATATCTGTTTTAAAGGTAGGTTAATTATTATAACAAAAATATCATCTAATTTTGTAATTTTAAGGTTAGAAAAATTTATTTTGATGAAAATAAATAAGTATTTTAGAATATTTAATAAAAGACTGTATAATATCATATTTAATAATTTGGTAGTTTTTCTTATCCAGCTTAAAGTGAACTTACATAAAGTTTTGTCAATACAAATAGTTAAAAAGCTTTGACTGAATTTGATGTACATCGAAAACTCATTATAACTTTAAAAATTTTAATAAATCACATGTCATGGGAGTATTAAATATTTTCACATTGCAAGTTTCTCTAAAAATTGTTTGTTTTCTTATAATCTAACTTAAAGTAGGTATGCCGAGAGGTATGCACAAGTTTTGTCGTTAGAAGTATAAAAGCTTCAATTTAATTTGAACCATATTCAACAATTATTTAGTATACCTATATTTATTTATGACCATATTAACACACTCTTCCAAATAATCCACTTATTTATTTTGGCCAAAATAGATTTTTCTAACCTTAAAATACAAAATTAGATGATATTTTTTGTTCTAAAACCTACCTTTGATACAGATATTCTTATTTCATAATAGAGAAGTTAGATTTTTTTAATAAATGCAGTTTAGTTAAAACTATTTTATGGAAAAATGTAGACCCAATGCACAAAAATACCACTTATATTGCACCTTACACTTTGGAATTTCATTAAATGCAGTATTTATATTCCTAAATTCTTAAACCAACCATTGTTATTGTGATACTATAAAGATTTATTAACTTTTAACGCTTAAACATAAGCGGTAACACTATAAATATTATTTCTTTCATTGACTATACTTTGACAGATACATAACCTGAAAAGCCTTAAATGCCAAATTTTTAAAAGACTGCGTTCCGTACTTTGAATAAAAAACCTCAGGAAGGAGTAAATGATAGAAAATAGCTGACCGCAGAGGAGACTAACCAATTGGTCGCCACAAATGGCGGACTATCGTTTCCGCCAGCTATAACGTTTAATTCTTTGCAAGGTTTAGTTATTAAACAACAAAAACGCATAGAACAAACCATAAGCGCTATTAAACAACAAAAAGACGCTTTTAAAAGCGTTTTTTGTTTAAATAAACAAACTAAAAACGCTTAAACAGGTAAATAAACAAACACAAACTGTCATCTGTCAGAAAAAATGACTTATAATCGGACTCTTAAAATGGCGACTTCCGTCGTAAATTTATTGCATTAACGAGATTCGGCAGGGTCCTTCCTGAGGTTTTTTATTCAAAGGTTCCGTACGTGGTCACGTGGTGGGACTTTGAGGTGTGGAGCATAGTACATACATAAAATATTTATAAAAAAATAACTTACTGAGATATTACACTTCACAGTGGATAGGTTTTTAAATGGCAAATTAATGAACTTTTGAATTATAAAACAGCAACACTCTCATCTGCATATAAATTCTAACTGACCTTCAGGAATCACATGCATCTATAATGTCGTAAACAGAGGTTTTTGCTTATTTAAAATGATTTGCATAAAATTTAAAGCAAAAACAGATTCACGTAGGATAGAATCAATTTTTGTAAAACCTACATAAATCGTTATAAAAATTATTTCTTTTAATTTTTAATAATATTTTATATTTGATTCGATTGCTTTGGATGTGTTTAATTTACTTAGAGAACTGATATTTTTAGTATGCTTTTACTACCTCAGATATTTGAAAACATATAGGTTAACCTAGAAAGAGTAACAGTCACGGATGGTTTTAGACTTTTAAAACATTGTAAAAAATAATTAATTGCGGTTAAAAATCTGTAACCTGAGCTGTAATATCTTCTTAATTATGAAAGATGAAAACACAATAAATGTGTAGGTCAAACCAGGGCCGTACCGAGGCACACTTTTTTGGGGGGGGTGGAGACGATAAAAACAACTTATTTTTTTATCGATACTTTAGTAGTAATAGTAAAAATTTTCAGTAGTTTTATCATGTATGTAAAGTGTTGTAAAGTGTAGTCGTTCTTTATTTTTTTGATTTGCTGCCAATGTAAGTAGATTATCCGGGACAGCAACAATTTTAATTTTAACCAAATTTCCACCGTGAATATTTTCCCCGCGCATTTTTTTCTGGTCCTTGTTAAACACAGATCCACATAATGAGCATTTTACTAGAACTCGGCCCGGTCTAGCTTTCTTTTCCATATTAAAAAAAATTAATTCCCATTTATTGACACTAGTTTTACTTACTACAACTAATTAATAATGTAGAAAAATAAGACGCCGAAAATTGCGGTGCGTAAAAAGAGTCAAACGCCGCCAAAACCAAAGACAAAGCCGCGAGGCGGTGCCGACTTTGTACATACCGCTTTTGTGAAATATAATGTCATTTAATAAAAATAAGGTTTACCAATACAATTTTCTTGACGGTAATGATTATAGGAGGTTACAATAGATTAAAAATTATAATTTTGTAATAAATAGGTAAAGTTTAAAAATTATATTTCATTTTATTTATTGTGATGGATTGGTTGGTAGGGTAGGTATACCCAACCAACCGACCCAAATACTATAGATTTTGCCAACCGTGTTTGGATTTGGAACCAACTGTCAAGACTTTGGGGGGGTGACTCCCCCCTACACCCCCCTTAGGCCCGGCCCTGGGTCAAACTCATTTAGTTTTATAAATATCACGGGGTTAAAGATTCACCCTAATACAAGTATTGCGTAATTTGTATGAATTGTTTTCGTTTGTTGCAGGGCATACCACCTCAACAACGGGTTCGTGCGCCAGCTCTAGCGGCGCCAGTGGCAGCGGCGGTGGAGCCAGCCAGAGCTCATCGTCGAGAAGGGGCGCATCGGCGGCGGCTGCAGCAGCAGCGGCAGCGCAGACCGGAGGCGGAGCAGCCCGCGGCGGCCACCATCACCACCAGAAGGTGACCACCGGCTCCGTCGGTGCGCAGCCGTCGCACCTGCACCACGCGCAGGCGCCGCTCCCCGCGGCAGCGAACGCCGCTGCCGCCGCGGGCGCGACCATGGCGGCGGCCGATCGACCCGCCGACGTGCCTAACAACGGCCTCTCAGGTAAGAGTAAGGGCAAAACGACGACGACCCACAAACAAGCCACCAACAAGCAACACACAAACAACAAAGGTAAACACACACGCTGATTTTCCGGGCCTTTCTTTTAATTGCATTCATTTTTTGGTTTGGTTGGCCTGGTGAAGGTTTAGGCCCTATGTAAAAAACATGTTTATTAAAAATATGCTATAATACACTTGGGTGCAAAAAAATCGACTCACAATCTGAACAATAAAAATAAAAATATTAGATATGCCTATAAAAATAGGATACTTTGGCTATTATCAGGTAACGCATTAAAAAAAGATGCAACATTAACAGGGTTGGGTTGGGTTGAAAAAGAGGTGGCAACACAATGGGGTAGTTAAATTTTTTCTGACCTATACTTTTTATGGTTTTATTCAAGGCGTTTTGTAATTTTAAACATTTCTGTGAAATCGGAATTTTAATTGAGTTTAACGTTTTCGAGATATCGTGGGTTGAGTATTATATTGTTCTATAAATCCAAAATGAAATTGTTAGGGAATGGCGATTAAATATTCCAGGCTCATTCTAATACCGTTTGTAAAGATTTTTATAATTTTAAGTACTGGTTTTGGACTCATATCCTTAAGAATTAAAAAATGTATTGTCCCTATTTGAACTTATTTCTTCCAATACTGGGTTTTACAAAATAAACAATTTTTGATAGAACATTTTTTTTTATTGAAAACGAAAATTTTACACAAAACATCAGATTTTGTTCTAACAGCATACAAAATTCTTTAAAACTGAAAGTTTTTAGTTCTAAAGAATTCCAAAACTTTAGGGTTCTAAGAAGTATCCCTTAAATAAGAACATACCTACGCATTCTTTTTTTTTAATTACACCGCACAACCACGTGATTATTACTTGCATACAAAACTGAAACAGCAAGAATTATATTGTTCTAACAGATCAAAATTCTCTTCTCTCATTGGTTGGTCTGTTAGGATATTATAATTTTAAACCGTTTTTAAATAAGTGCGATAGAACAATTTAATAATGCTTTTTTTTAGTTTGTGTATTAAATTAAACAGGCATTTTTATATACATAAAACAGAAATTTTATGTACTATTTTTCTATCAAAAAAGCCGATTTCGCGCCAAAAGTGCTGTTAGAACATTATAATACTCAACCCACGATATGTACAAAAAATATAAATTTTTATGACGTCACAAACCTCGCCATGTGACCAACATTCTAAGATTTCTATTGGTTGAAAATTACCCTGTTGTCAAGTTGTCTTGTTAATGATTTCATTCGGTTATGTCAGAAAATACCCGAAGAGGTTATGTACAAATACTGTCACTGTCAGTTGAGTGAAAGAAGAAGAGGAGGTTAAAGAAAATTCTGAAATTAAAAGTTTTATTGATAGGTTTACACATTGAAACACCGTGTGAAACCTAATAAAATGTAATAAATAGGTACCTAATAACTGTCTAAAGCAGAGTTTAATATATTTCATAGAAAAAAGTGGCAAAATAAAGCTGAAAATGAATGAAATAAATTTACAAAAAATAACAGTAAATGTAAGTTAACAATGGTATTTATGATATTTGTGTATAGTTTTTATAAATCCCTGATGATGAGCATCAAAACCTTTTGTAAGATTAAAAAAATGTATGACAAACTTTTGGACTGTTCGAAGATACTACGCTCTAGAGTACATTTTTGATCACCAAATTCATTAAGTACCTATCTTCCTTATTACGAGGTATCATATTACTGTTTGATATTTTAGAGTCCAAGATATATCTAAAAGAATATAAAGAACTAGGCATTATACTAATGAAATGCATTTACGACAAAATATGATTATAATTTATATATTTATTATTTATTTATTATATTATATTTATACTTATCCGATATTATCGCTACTGTGATATTTGGGATGTACTTTTTAAATAAAAAAAAAAAAATTAAATTACTTTATTTGTTTAAAAGCTCCAATGTTCAATGTAACCAACCATTCCACAAGATTCCTCTGCTTTGGAGTCCGTTATTAATAAATCACTTATCTAATATCAATTACAAATAACATAACTATAACATTGATTTTCAATAATCTAAATTTAAAAAAAACAACCCGAAAAAAAAAACGTCTAAAAATCAATTCTTCTTCTTCTTCTCAACTAAAATTATAGATCAAGTGGTTTTAAAACTAAAATATTATAACGTGGCGCCATCTATCGTAAGAATCTTAAACTAAACACACTGGCAACCATAGAAAAAGCTGGCAACGTTGTTAATAGCCTAGTGTCGTAATTAGCACATTTTTTTTGTAAATATCTCGAAAACGGTAAACTCAATTGAAATTCCGATTTCACAGAAATGTTTAAAATTACAAAACGCCTTGAATAAAACCATAAAAAGTATAGGTCAGAAAAAATTTAACTACCCCATTTTGTTTATTCATTTATTTATTTTCCATTTTTATATTTAAACTATTTTGTGGCCTATAGACTTGTTAAAACTGGTCCAATTTTAGTTAATATGGTATTATTTAAAAGCAATTATTTTGAGCTTTCGAACAATACATATAACATTAATCAGAATGTGGTTGTAGGTTATACACATTCTTTTAAAACTCAAGCTTGTTAGTGAGTCGATTTTTTTGCACAAAAAAAAGTGTCTTAGATAAAATAGTTTTGAAAATTACTGTCATTATACAATTTAATCATTACCTTTTGTAATATTAGGTATATTTAAAAAAAATAGGCAATACATGAAGTTTTTTTATTTAAAAAGTTTGACACAGCCTTTTTAAATCACATAAATTAAGGGTAAATGTTTTCTTTTGTTATATATAGCTACCATTTCAAATAAAAAAAATACGCTAAAAATAGCGCTAAAACCAATTATTAATTTTACGAAAAAAAGTTATTTTTTATAAAAAGTTCTGCTTGGTCTAAAACCTAAAATGCACCTCGTATACGACTGAAAATTTTTTATCTGCATTTTAGGTTTTAGACCATGCAGAACTTTTTATAAAGAATAACTTTTGTTCGTAACATTAATAATAAAAAAGTTTTCCATATGGTGCAAACTTAAGCAGACACACTGTATATATTATATATATTTAAATTATTTGGATGTTTATTAAAAAGGAACCAAGCGCCAAAACTTTTCCTGAGCTTAACAAAATTATTTATAATCCATCTCATTTTAATACTGCTTAAAACTTAATTATCATTTGGGAATCCTCTTAATCCTTTTAAGGGAAGTTCCAAATGATCAACTTTTTGAGCATTATTAAAAATGAGTTATTTTACAAATAATTTTGTAAAAAGTTTTTGGTTCTTGGTTTCTTTTCAATAAACATTATTATATTATATGATATAATATAGAGGTATGGCTCAATGTGCCGTTTTTTTAAAAGATGTGTACAACATAAACTGCGCGTCAAAATTAACGCATAACAAGTAAAAAAAACTCTAAATCGCCTTTACCAATCGATTGGTAAAGATCTTTATAAAATTTTGGATAAAAATACTTAGTTTACGTGTTCAAGGGTTTTTCGAGAAAATATCCTTAAGGCCGTTTTATTTAATAATAAAAAAACGCTCGAAAAAAATTTGTATACGGAATTTTTTTTTTAAGTAAATAAAAAATATTATGTGAAAGAACGAATTTTTGTTAGTAAACTCTGAAAATGTACAAATCAAACAAACAGTAACGAAAATACAGCGCTTCAAAGTCGTCAAAAATGACAATTTTTTCAGCAAAATAATCAAAACTTACATAACTTAACTGTATTACAATGTAAAACTTTTCTAGACCATGTTATCAGTATGGCTATACTGTTTTCGGGTCAGAAATAAATAAATAAATAAATAAAAAAAGGGGTAATTTTTACCGATTTTGAAGCGTTCGTTTGATTTGTACAAAATTTTTAGGGTATACTAATAAAAATACGGTCTTTAACACCATATTTTTAATTTACTTAAAAAAAAAAAACTCGAAATGTTATTTTTAGAACCTTTTTTTTTATTATTAAATAAAAGGGCTTTAAGGATATTTTGTCGAAAAACCCTTGAACACGTAAACTGAGATATAAGTTGAAGTATTTTTATACAAAATTTCATAAAGATTGGTAAAGGCGTTTTTTACTTACTTATTATGCGTTAATTTTGACGGGCAGTGTATTAATTATGACATAAAATTAAATGTCAATTTTAAAAAATTTGACTTTTAAAATGGCTTTACATGTCAAATTAACACTCCCCAATTTGAAACAATTTTTTTTAAATGGATTCACAAGAATTACTGTTATTTTTATCTTACATACAAGAAGTAAATGAAGCCCATTATTACATTTACGGTATGAATTAAAAAAAAAACACATTATATAAAGATAACATGAAACCCTTAAACATTCCTTGCTTTTCTTTCAGGTACCGAAGAACCGCCATCGCCTCAAGAGGCGGCCCAAGCCACTCTGCAAACCGGGGGCGGGCCTTCAGGTCCGAATCCCGACTCGGAGAGCGATGACAGCGAAGTGGGAAGACTGCAGGCGCTGCTTGAGGCAAGGGGACTTCCGCCTCATCTGTTCGGCGCCCTGGGTCCGCGTATGCAACATCTTTTGCACAGAAGTATGGGCACCAACAGCTGTAAGTACCTAATATAAGAATTTGACTAATCATAATATTTGAGGGGCTTGGAAGTAAAACGGTTCAAGTGCATTTTTTTTATCACAATATCACACAATATATTTGGGTGAATATCCAAAACGGGGATAAATTGGGGTGGTAAAAAAATAAAAAGCAAAGATTGATAAAACACTAGCAAAATAATACCTCAATGTGTATTTCTTAATAACATAAAGTAATTTCAAGGCGTCTATAAATTAAACTTAATATACATATAGTTATAATAATAATAATACTATTAGAGAATTTTTTTAAAGAAAAATTAAATTAAACTTATTATAATAATGCCTTAACTTATATGAGCTAAGAGTTTAGGGCAATAATAAGAAAGTAAACCACTCCATGGACATACCTTTTAACTCCATGGAGTTGATGTTTTTATAGTTAAAGTCACAAACTTTAGAAAATGGTACATAATGTATCTTTAGTTAACTGTAATTTAAGCAAAGCATATTTGGTTATTTCACCTGGAGAAAGTTTAAATTTCAATTGTATTTAAATCCCTTTGTTATTAAAGACATGGAGTTGATCTTTAATAAAAATACTTACCCGTTTTTTCGCAAATAATTGTTCTTTATAAATTTTTATTAATTATTACACCCACTTTGCCTTGCTTACACAAATCAACACTAAATCACTCAAACGACGAAGTCTTCAAACATTACTAAAATACGTTTTATACAGGGGATTTATCATATATTAAAAGACTGCAAAGAACTCAGCTGTAAAATGGTGTCTCATGCTTTATTCGACATTTTGGTTTAAAATATCAATAAGTTTGCTTTTGGTTGTGTTTTTTTATACATTCCAAGTTAGACGAAATGCAATATGAAAGAATCATTTCACAATTGAATCTAGTCTAATAGTATGTGGATGATTTGTTGTCCCTATGCTAGGTGGTGACAGTCCATGGAGTTGACTTTAAAGCGTTTAAGCAAATTCAAATTAATAAAATAAATAATGTTTTATTTTTTTGGTTAAGTACGTTCTACTGCTAGACATAAACTGTCTATTGTAGTATTATTTAAATGCTAACTACTTTCATTAGTATATTTTATTTAAGAGTTTCAGCATATTTGCTCCGTTCTGGAGAATCACCCATTTATCACAATATCACACCTAAAGAATATTCTAACTTAGTGGTAAAATTATATAAGTACATTTAACATTCCTTGGCGCCATTTCTTATCGTCTTTAAAAACCTGTCATAATATTTTAAAATATATCTTTGGTAAAACGATTTAAGTGCACCTTTTACTGCTAAACGTAGGCTATTTACCACTTATTTTATAAAAACATAGAGCACGATGGAGATTCATCAGAAAAAAAGGAAAATAAGAAACAAACTTAGACCATGGCATTGAGCCAAAAAAAATCCAATTTAGATCAACCCCAACCAAGACCAGCTAATTCAGATGAAGAAAACGTTGTATTTGATTCTGATTATGAATAATACTTTTTGTTCTAAAACTTACCCAAATTTTATATTGCATTTAAATAATTTTACCACTAAATTTTGTCTTACATGCATTACGATTCAAGTACATTTTTGTAAAAAAAATTAACAAAAAAGCGAAATTGAAAAATTCCTTTTTCTTTATAATCCTTTTAGTCTTAAAAAAAAACTAAAATATTCACACAGTTTTTAAACTCTTTTCTAGAATTTTAAAATTTAAGTTAACTTTAAAGCCATTTATCTCTTTTACTTCTATGATAGTTTTACAAACTTTTTTTTTCCTAGCAAGTACTCCAGCTTGGTTTAACTAATTTTGGGCCGCTGATTTCAAAAATGTCATTAGTTTTTCTCTAGGAAGTCTAGGGTTTAAAATAATTTCGTAATAAAATGCTCTGCTCAATCACCTCAAAATGTAAGTTTTTTGTTGGTATTTTAATTATTTATTAAAGTATTTTGGCTTAAATTTATCTTGAATGTAATAAAGGGGCATTCCACGTCACTCGGTACTTTTTGTCTCGCCAGTAACAATTAAAAATTGTGAGTAAAAACGACAAGTTATTAAATTAATATTTTATAATATTATTTTTATTGTGCTTATAACTTATTAAAAGCATAATAAACAATATTTTAAAATAAATTTTATAACGTGTAGTTTTTACTCACAATTTTAATTGTGACGGGCGGGACAAAAATCCCCGAGTAATTGGTATACGGCAAATAGATCATATTTATCATACAATATGGCATTTTAAATACTAAAATTAATTTAATGTATTTTAATTTAAAAAACAACCATTATTTGACATTTTTTGTCGTTTATTTTAATTATTAAATTGAAAGTAAACAAGTTTCAGTATTTTTTATCAAAATTAAGCCCACAAAATTTAATGCATTGCATAATTTTGCTGTTTTCTACCTTAAATTTATTAAATCGTATCAAATATCAAATTGGATTATAGGATTATTGTGCTTAATCCTCATCAACGTCGTACATCTTTTGCTGCAAATTCCAGCAAATGTCTCCTAGCAATGAATCCAACTTCTTTCCGCTATACCCATAGATATCTACCAATGCTCTAGATTTGCAGTTACTTGGTGAAATCGTTCTCCATGTTCATCACTTCGGCAAACTTATCAGGATGAAAAAAAAGAAAATGTATTTTAAATGACATATTAACGCTAATTCTTTGCAAAACGAAAAGCAATATTTCAATGAATTGGCTCCATATGAACCAAGAACATTTTCAATGACAGCTTTAACACTGCATATGCGACAAGCTCGTCAACTTTTAGAGCATTTTTGAATGCTTGATCTTCCATTAAACGTCGTATATCAGGTCCATTTAATATTCCTACAAAATTAAAGTAGTAGGTATGTCTCATAAAATTTTGTAATGAAATATTGCGTTGGTTTTTCTTGGGCGTAGAGGTACCGCAACAAAAACAAAACAAATTTACAACGACGACATAAATGTTCGTCTCCTTTCTCTTTCTCTGCTACTTCCATTACCACTTTCATTTCCTGCTTTTTTTTCATTTTGGTTCTTAAAATCACTTTCAAGTAAAAATACAATTTAAAGTT
Organism: Brassicogethes aeneus; assembly: GCA_921294245.1. Classification (NCBI taxonomy): domain Eukaryota; kingdom Metazoa; phylum Arthropoda; class Insecta; order Coleoptera; family Nitidulidae; genus Brassicogethes; species Brassicogethes aeneus. The sequence continues at coordinate 1,681,480 of OV121136.1, forward strand.
TAAATTTTAAATGCCAATAATTAATATATGCACAGTGTGCTTGAACAATAAAGTAGATAAAGGCGCCTTTATACTTCAATTCGATATTAAATTTTGATAAGACTTAATAAATAAGATTCAAGATTAAATTTTTGGGTACTTTAGGCATGATGTGAATAAAACCATATCAAATAATAGTGGAAGAGTAAAGCTTATACCAAAACCCATTTACTTTGTTGCCTTTTCAATTTAATTTGTATTAAAAAAACCACACAAAAATTTCAAAAAAGTATACTTTTTACCAAAAAGAACATTATAATTTTAGTTTTGGTATTTAATGAAGCACTTCTCTGCAGAAAAGTGCTTTATTAAATATCCCTTATATAATATTACCATAGTATACGGCTACGATGGAACAAAAAAATTTCTATTTGATATTTATCTACCGATCTATCCCTGTATATTTTTAACAAAAAACGTCAAAAATATACTGAACATCCAAATTAAAGCAAAATAATTTAATAAATAATCAAAATATTAACAAAATACTTACATTTTGAGATAATTGGGCAGAGCATTTTATTACGCAATTATTTCGAATCCTAGACGTCCTGGAGCAAAACGAGTGGCATTTTTGAAATCAGCATCCCAAAATTAAATTAGTAAATCGAACTATCATAGTGTTATTGCTATTACTTAATCAGTTTATGAGTAAATTTCAAATAAATGGTTTTAACAACCTTAAACTAAGTTTTAAGAGTTTATTTTTATGGATGTTTTGACATTGAATTTAAGAGATTTCTTAAATGTTATAATCCACAATAATTGCTATTTTAATTTTTGTTTTAAAATTATAGTAGTGGTTTATGCTGTAAATGTGCATAATACATATTATGTTAATAATGGCATCTTATGTATAAGAGTGGTTTTTCTTTACACAGAAATTCGATATTAAGTTTTACTCGGATTTATATAATTTAAAAAGTATTTTATATGATCTAAACCATTTGCTCTTAATCCCCCTTTTATCTTATACTAGTTTTATAATACTCGACATTGGTTATTTTAAAACTAATTTAAATACTTTAAATAGATATTGGATTGATTCGTAATTCTTGACAAATCTGTTATAACATCGTGACGTCACAATCTCTCTTCAAAGTCACTTAAACGTTTTGAATCTTGGTTTGCCAAACGCTGTAGCGTGCTAATAAATTGTTTAAGAAACATAGGAAAAATTTTTAATAACAAACTGGTATATGTAGATTCCAAATATGCAATAAAAATACATGTCCCAACCCCATTGTACCATTAACAAACGTATTTTTATTTTAATCTTGGTTTTTTTTTATTTTAAATTTCCATTCTTTTACTTGGTACAGCAAAACATTACGTTAGATTTTGACTTTTAATATCTTTTCAGCTGTTCAAAGAGCCCAAGCACTTTTACCAGGCCTACAAGCTAGCGGAGATGAAGGCCAACAATTGCAGGCCGTTATTGAAATGTGCCAAGTTTTGGTGATGGGCAACGAAGAAATTTTGACCGGCTTTCCTATTAAACAAGTAGTTCCAGCCCTCATTACCCTTTTGGGGATGGTCAACAATTTTGATATTGTAAGTAAAATATATATTTTTTATTTTATGGCTTTAAATTGTACTGGCAATATTTTTCTGTGTGGTATTGCTGCTAATTTAAGGCCTATATCAAATTTCGCAATTCAGGCGCAACTACTTTTGAAGTTTAAGTTCAGTTGTGTATGCTATTGCAGACAAAATAACATTAAAGTTTGGTTAATTGTTACAGATGTTGAGATAAAAATATTTGAATTTGAATTTAATATTAGAAAATTCAATTTTTGTAATAATTCAAAGGTACTTAAAAGTACCTTTATCTACTAATATCGAAATAAAGTGAGGTTAAAATAAATGTTATTTATAAATACTACCTAATTCGAGTAAAAAAAAACACACTCATTATTCAATTTTATAATAATGTAGTAATAATTTGAATATTTGAACCAATAATTTGAACTTTTCAAACAGTTCAAATGATATTTTTCGATTTGATTCGTTTTGAAAAGAGCTGGCAAATAACTGGTCACATTGTTTTCGTGACCAGTCACATTGCTAATGTGAATGTGAATTTAAAAAAATTCTTACACTATACGCTAAAGAAGTATCGCTAGTAGCGCCACCACTCGGCTGTTATCATCGTAACAAAAGTAAAACTTTTAATAATCAGCTGTCAAACGCTTATGTTACAAACAAGTGTTTTTTAGAATAAAGCCGGAAATCTTAAAAATATCGGAAAAAACCGTGGCAAGATGTGTTGTGTTATTGGGTGTATTTCGAGAGGAAATCCTGGGTTGAGTTTTTACCGGTTTTCCAATAAACAGTGTTAATCCGAATGAAGAAATAAATTTCATACAGTCCCTGTAAATATAAATTGTATCTATTAGATACAATAAATACACATTTTAGTAATGATTAACATGAAAAGTGTATAATTCAGTAAAAATCGTCAAACAAATAAGTAGTCTAAATTTAAACAGAATTTAGCATTATTAAAAGCGTTGATTAAAAAAGTCTCCACTCAACGGTAAAATACCATTATATTATGTATAATATATAATATTAGGATGCTATGAATTCGTAGGTGGGCGTTTCTCTGTAAACTGGGCAACTTGAAGTAAGAAATTGTCTAGGCAAGTTTTTTTGTTATATTTTTGTTGTATTTAATAAATGTTATTCGAGGAATAAATATCGGTCTATTTATTAGTATACGGCAGATGAACCAAAAATATTCCTAATACTTTGGAAAACATTGAGCATTTTCTGAAAAATCTATACAGGGGACTGTTTATAAAATCCGGAGACAAAGTTTAGATGACTTTTTTGGAATTACAAAGTAATAATTATAAAAAATAAATAAGTCACAGTAACAAGCAAACAATATTGGTTGAATAATTAAACAATTAGGTTGATTCCAATAGTTACTGTCTTTAATTAATTTAGTCTGAAGTGACCATTTTGCTTTGGTGACACGTCAGGGGACTGGTTTTTAAGGACTATAAAAACGATTTTGATACATTAAAGTTTATTTTATTGGATTTTGAACGTCGAGCATAGGTAGATTAGGTTATTATCTTTTGAAGTTATCTACGAAATATTTATGATCTGTTATTTTTCTAAACAATATTAGCTTGAGACAATGAGTTGCCCAGTTTACAGAGAAACGCCCAGGTATATTTTTTTGTTTAAAATGCAGTTGTCGGCGTTTTTTAGAGAACTCAAATATAAAAATGGTTGATTTTAAGGTTATTTTTGTGCAAAAATTATTTTTTACTAATTTATTAAACATGCCCAAACTTAAATATAAATTAGGTAAAGTTATCATTAGTTAATTCTGCACCAAAAAATGTACTTACCGAATTGGATCCTTTGGCAAAACATGAAAATGCAACGATTTAGTTCTTGAATTTTATTTACAATTAAAAACACAATAATTCACCATGATCCCTTAGATAAAATACACACACTAACGTAACGCATTTAAGCGTTGAGTTTCTTAATTAATGATATAAGGAATAATCAATCGAAATCGAGTACTAAACAAGTAACGTGAGCGATTTAGCTGTGCAATTGAACAAAATTGGTCTAATAAGACTTCTGCCTTCCTCCATTTTGTGAAAAAACTACCTATTTATTTAAAAATAATGTACAGTTGGTATGCTTTAAATGTATTGTTGACAATTCTTAAATTCACGCAATGCTACTTTAGCGTATAATTTCCTGTTTATATTTTTATAAGATTTTATTTTTTTAAGGATAGGATTCAAGCAAAATCCCCTCGTAATTTAAAATCGGTAATTTAAAATTATCTCGGTCACTTGTGCTTGTGACGGTCATTTAGTGACGCACAACTATAGTCTCGAATAATTCAAAAATTCTCACACCCCCATTAAAAAATTGGGAAATTTTCTGAAAAATTAACTTTTTAATTTTCGAAATTTTATTCAAAGGTTAATACGAAAAAATGCAAAAGTGAATTTTTTTGAAAATTTACAAATTTTTATAGTATCCGTACACTGATATCGAGAAAAAAGTGAATTTCCGACGCTGATTATAATCATATAATATTATGATTATAATAATTATTCCTTTTATTTTAATTCAGTAAGAATATTCCACCGGGCTGCAAAAAAAAACATATTCGGGGCTATATTAACATAACTTTTATTTAACACTTCGATTTATAAAATTATAATTTTGTAATTTAACTTTATAAATTAGGCTGGTTCAAAATAATAAACTATTTTTTTTTTTAAATTTCGCACTGAAATATGTTCACGATACCAAAAAAAGACACCTGAAAAATAACATGGGAAATTTTGTTTTGTTTCTTTATAATTTTCTAGCTCACAAACTAATTAAAAGATTTTTTAAGCGCGATATATATTCTTGTGGGAAATTGAACGCTCTACAAAAAATGTCTCTTATCATTTATCGATAAACCAACGAGTTCAAAAGTTATTCAAAGTCGAAGTTAAATTTATATCATAATTGCATGTTTTACTTCAATTTTAGGCAAATTCATTAGTTATTTTTTATCAAATATAAAAAAAAATCTTACAAAAAATCAAAATTACCATGTTCAATAAGCCTTTTAAATTAATTTAAAAGGCTTATTGAACACAGTAATTTTGATTTTTTGAATGATTTTTTTTATATTTAATAAAAATTAACTAATGAATTTGCCTGAAGTAAAAAATGCAATTATGACAAATTTAACTTGAATAATAATAATAACTTGAATAACTTTTGAACTCGTTGGTTTATCGAAAAATGATGAGAGACATTTTTTGTAGAGCGTTCAATTTCCCACAAGAATATATCGATGACTTTCTGCCAAAGTATCGCAAGCAGCATAACTCAAATTTAGGAAATTGAAAACATTATTGTCTTAAAGTCTGTTTTAAATTAAATATAGCCTAAAGGATTTATAACAAGTAAATAGCTTATAATTATAGCTATTTACTTATTATAAATCCTTTAGGATATATTTAATTTAAAACAGACTTTAAGACAATAATGTTTTCATTTCCCGAAATTTGAGTTATGTTACTTGCGATACTTTGGCAGAAAGTCATCGATATATCGCGCATAAAAATCTGTTAATTAGTTTGTGAGCTGGAAAATTATAAAGAAACAAAACAAAATTTCCCATGTTATTTAAATGGGAAATAGAAACGCTCGATTCGCGACCTTAAATATTAAAATTAGGAGCTCCGGTTTTCACAGGTGTCTTTTTTTAGTACAGTGAAAAAATTTCAGTGCAAAATTTTAAGAAAAAATAATAGTTGATTTTTTTGAACCAGCCTATTATAAATCATTCATTATTTTGTAGTTAGATATTTTTAATGGACTCCTTTTTGCAACAAAAACCCAACAGAGTATATTTCACGTTTATGTTTATTTTCTTAAATTTAATTTAATGTTTAGTTTTATTTTTTTTGTAATAAAGGATTTTTTTATTTAAAATATTGTTAAGTTGTTGTTTGCTACTTTTTTTTAAATGTGTATATTTTCCAAAAAAAAATTCAATTTTTCCCAAAAAAGACAATTTTTCCAAGGCCTGGAAAAAAAACGGAAAAAACAGGTTTTTTTACCAATGGGGTAGTTAAATTTTTTCTAACCTATACTTTTTATGGTTTTATTCAAGGCGTTTTGTATTTTTAAACATTTCTGTGAAATCAGAATTTCAATTGAGTTTACCGTTTTCGAGATATTTACAAAAAATAAAAAATTTTATGACGTCACAAACCTTGCCATGTGACCAACATTCTAAGATTTCTATTGGTTGAAAATTACCCTGTTGTCAAGTTGTCTTGTTAATGATTTCATTCGGTTATGTCAGAAAATACCCGAAGAGGTTATGTACAAATAATGTCACTGTCAGTTAAGTGAAAGAAAAAGAAGAGGAGGTTAAAGAAAATTTTGAAATTAAAAGTCTTATTGATAGGTTTACACATTGAAACACCGTGTGAAACCTAATAAAATGTAATAAATAGGTACCTAATAACTGTCTAAAGCAGAGTTTAATATATTTCATAGAAAAAAGTGGCAAAATAAAGCTGAAAATGAATGAAATAAATTTACAAAAAATAACAGTAAATGTAAGTTAACAATGGTATTTATGATATTTGTGTATAGTTTTTATAAAACTTGCATCCCTGATGATGAGCATCAAAACCTTTTGTAAGATTAAAAAAATGTATGACAAACTTTTGGAGTGTTTGAAGATACTACGCTCTAGAGTACATTTTTGTACTTTTCGACAATTCTGGTTTAAATACAGGGTGTTATGTTATTAATGTTATATATTAAAATGGGTTGTTCCTTAGGGTCCATAAAGAAGCACCTGAAACTTTTTTTTTCTAAATTCTAAAAATAATAAGTCTAAAAATAATTTATAATAACCTTTATCCTACCAAAAAGTATGCCACTGATCGACTAGGAACTTTAGGCTAATCTGGTTAATTTATTATGTTATGGTTGGTAACAACATGGTTTCCAAAATCTGTCAAAAAAGTTGACAAACATTGTTTAAATTTAGCTTAATTGCAAAAATGACAAAATTAACAATGCAAATTGTCAATTTGGCGTTTTTATTAATTGTTGGTTATGTCATTTTTGTACTAAAGGTAAATTCAAACAAAATCTGCCAACTTTTATGGCAGAATCTAGTGCATTTCTTTCAAATTTTAGGTTATGTGCTCAAATTGTAAATATCTTAACTAAGGAAAGTGCTTTTGGATTTATTTACACAAATTAAATGTTTAAAGTTTGACCTGAACTGGTCCCAATTTCATCTGAGTAAACAGAAAGAAAAAAACTGATAAAAAAATTAATTTTGTGGTTATGGATTTTTTTAAAATAGGAACTACATTTTCTAATCATTGCTTAAGCTAATAGCTGGATGAGTAAATAAATACAGAAGGGTGTTAGAGCTTTAAGGGCATAAAACTTTTGTATTTATTGAGTTTTTATTTATTTTTAGTAACAATTTTTTACATCTGGCAACGCGCAGCTACTTTGTTAGTTGATATCTATTTACTCAAAGAACACAAGTGTGCAGAGATAAACCAAGTGTGTAACCAGTGGCGTATCACAAAAAATATAAAAAACTTCTAATGCATATTTTTTCTTTATCTTTGGAAAAATATTTTTTTAAATATTTTTCCTTTACTCCTTATGTCAAAAGGTATTCAGTATTTTAATATATAACATTAATTACATAACGCCCTGTATACTACTTTAAAGTGTAATAAATCCCATTTCTTTCTTGAAAACACTGATTTTCCTGTAATATAAACTCAATTGACAGGTTTAGACCAACAAATTATAAATGTTAATTTTATCGAACGCGAAAATTTTTTTCATAAAAGGGCTAAAGTCACCCGTGTTTACGGTACTTTAAAACCCTATTTATAATTGAAGAAAAAATCCAATAAACTTACTTTTTTCTAGATGAATCATGCCTGTAGGGCTCTCACCTACATGATGGAGGCGCTGCCGCGGTCTTCCGCGGTCGTCGTGGACGCCGTACCGGTTTTCCTGGAAAAACTGCAGGTGATTCAGTGCATGGACGTGGCCGAGCAGTCGCTCACTGCGCTGGACATGCTCTCCCGTCGCCACGCCAAAGCCATATTGCAGGCCAGAGGCGTGTCCGCGTGCCTGATGTATCTGGACTTTTTCTCCATCAACGCTCAGCGCAACGCGCTGTCCATCACGGCCAACTGCTGCCTGAACTTGACCTTGGAGGAATTTCAGTTTGTGCAGGAATCTCTCGGCCTGTTGGCCAGCCGGTTGACGCAGCAAGACAGAAAGTGCGTGGAAAGTGTCTGCCTTGCGTTTTCGCGACTCGTCGATAGTTTCCAGTTGGAACCACAACGGTAAGTACACTTTTTAAAGCTTAATTGAACACATAACACTGTAGGGAGGTGAAAATATCACAGCTAAACGATCGGACACGTACATTTTAGTCGTAGATTACAAATCCGTGCTTGGTTTAGCTGTATCAGGTCAAAATTCAAAGATATTGGAAACACCATGTATAAATTTTATAAAAATTCAATTTGGCTGGAAATTTAAATTTAATTGATCAAAAGTAACACGTGTCCCTAAGGTTTTTTTTATATAATTTAGGAAATTCAAAATGTTTTTTTTTTTGCTGATTCTTTTTTATTGAGTATAATTGAGGATATTATATTAAATGATTAAATTAAATGATAGGAATGTATTATTTTACAAATTATAATATACCAGTATACAGTGGGTCCCCGTATCGGATTTCCAATAGAAAACACTGTTTTAGACCTGATACAGCTAAACCAAGCACGGATTTGAAATCTACGACCAAAAATTATGTTTACGTGTCCGAACGTTTAGCTGTTTAATTGATAAGAAAATGTTTACATATTTTTTACACGATTTTTAACTTCGTTTATTTATTTCCACCCATTAGCGTCCATATATTTTTAGATTGCCATAAAAATCATCTTGCTATATACGCACTTTTTATGTCAATACTATACTGCCCTACTATGGAAAAAGGCAGTAACTGCAAAAAAATGCAAAATGCGTTTTCTTGTGCTATGGTAAGCTATGGACATTTTGTAACCGAATTCAACACAGAAATGCAGTCAAATATCTCATAAGTTAAAAAAATCAATTAAATACCTATTGCTTTTTATAAAAATGTAGTTTATGCTAATTTTCCACAAATTTCTTGTTTAGCAGTTACTGCCTTTCTCCATAGTTGGGCAGTAAACAGGGTGAGTCATTTAACTTGAATTGTCAAAGACTTGGGCCAGAATGGGTCAAGATACTTTATACAGATTTTTTATCAAGAATCTGACAAGAATTGTTCCAGATTCTTGGCCAAGATTATTGGGCAAGACTTGGGTCAGAATGGGTCAAGATACTTTGTACAGATTTTTTATCAAGAATGGGACAAGAATTGTTCCAGATTCTTGGCCAAGATTATTGGGCAAGACTTGAGCCAGACTGTGGCCAGAATTTTGACAAGAATTTGACCAGAAATCTATAGAGTAGAGGTTCTCATTCTACAGTAGCATCAGAGCCGTACCGAGGCACACTTTTTTTTTGGGGGGGCGGAGACGATAAAAAACCAACTTATTTTTTTATATGTATACAGTATATCCATGGATAGAGGGCCCAAGAGGACAAATGGACTAAAATTTTCATTTTTCGACCAAAAGTCATTCCTTATAAAAAGTTCTGCCTATTTAAAAAAGTCTATTGCCATACTTTAAATTTGAAAATATTATACAGGGAAGTCAAAAAACATGAAATACTCTCAGAAGTAAACTACCTTTATTTTTCGTTTTGGGGCAAAATAACAAATAAAAAAAAGATTTCAAATTGTATCCAAAGACCATTTGTAAAATTTTAACTTGGTATTCGGAAAAATAAAATTTGGAATATTATTATTATTATTATTTAAAATTTAATTTCATATTTACAAAAATTAAACAATCAACAATAATCAAGTAACGTCAAATTGACAATTTGCATTCTATCATTGTTCATTTTGGTAATTAATGTAAATTTACACAAAATGTCCGGGTTAAGAACCCTATACATAGGTAAAGGATACGTGAAATGAGGTACAAAAGTATAAATTAGAAATTTAATTTTAAAACTTTATAAAAAAAAGAAAATTTGGAATACTGAGTTGAAATTTTACAATTAGTCTTTGGATAGGATATCCCAATAATATTATTTGACATTTTGCTCCAAAACGAAAAATAAAGGTAGTTAATTCCTGAGAGTATTTCATGTTTTCTTGTTTTTCGACCCCCCGTATAAAATTTTTAAAAAGTATAGTAATAGACTTTTAAAAACAAGCAGAACTTTTTATGAAGAATGACTTTTGGTCCATTTGTCCTCTTGGGCCCTCTAGTATAAAAAGTATACGCTATAAATATAAAAAATGGAACCTACTATAGGTAGGTAAATCAAAAAAAATCAAAATAAAATCCAAATTTAAGCTACTAGGTTAAACCTAAAAAATGCAATTTTATTTACGGTAACAATTATAGGAGGTTACAATAGGTTAAAAATTATAATATTGTAAATTATAATTTCTAATATGTATGGTTTAAAAATTATATTTTATTTATTGTGATGAGTAGGTTGGTAGGGTAGGTAAACCCTACCAACCTACCCAAATAGATTTTGCCAACCGTGTTTGGATTTGGAACCAACTGCCTAGACTTTGGGGGGGCGACTCCCCCCCCTACACCCCCCTTAGGTCCGGCCCTGAGTAGCATCATTCACAATACTCTACTCTATTAAATGAAATAGTCAAAATTCTACTATTTGAAGTAGTACCAGCATTTTTTACTAATAAAGTAGTCGTTTTCACTTTAAAATGGTTATATTTTACTACTTAGGCCCGTTATTTCCACTGCGAGTTATATGCGAGTTACATCTAAACTTAAAGTTAAATTTAAAAATATATATTTCAATGTCTGGATTACTCTAATTTGTGAGTTAACTCGCTTTACAATTAACTCGAAGCTCAGGTACAAGTTAACCTAGACATTGTGAATTAACTTATGTCAATTTGACAACATTAAACTGTTATAGGGTACCTCTAATATTATATAATATAATATATAATACATAATATATTATACGATATAAACGCATACAGTGATGATGAAGAGATCCCAATTCGTAAGCAACGAGTAGTGCGGGAGCGAATTAACCATTTTGAAAAATGGGACGGTAAAGAGTTTTTTCAGCGGTTTCGTTTATCTCCCCAAACAGTTGAGGACCTATTAGAACAAATTGAGAATGTTATTTCATATACAAGTGATAGGTAATAACTTAATTTACAAATTAATGTTTTTGTAAGGAAAATAAATATTTGTTTTACAGAAATGACGCACTTTCAGCGGAAAATCAGTTATTATTGACCCTCCGATTTTATGCCACTGGATCTTTTTTAAATGTAGCAGCAGATTTTTGTGGGGTACACATATCCACTGCTAGTAAAAAAATCAAACGAGTAAGCCACGCAATAGCTAGGCTGAGACCACATTATATAAGAATGCCGATTGATGCTGAGGAAATAGCTGAATGTCAAACGAATTTTTTTAATATTGCAAGGCTGCCAATGTGTATAGGGGCCATTGATTGTAGCCATGTAAAAACAGTATTTTTCAATTAATGTCCAAACTATTGCTGATGCAAATCTTAAGATACGGAATATTGTTGCCCGCTGGCCAGGAGCAACTCATGATGCTCAAATATTCCGAAATTCTACAATTCTGCAGTCATTCGAAAGGGGAAAATTTAGAAACTGCATCATCGTTGGTGACAGTGGGTACCCAATAAAGCCCTACCTTTTAACACCACTGAGGCAACCAGGAAACGTAGCAGAAAATTTGTACAATGAGGCACAAATTCGCACACGCAATGTCGTCGAAAGATCTTATGGAGTTTGGAAAAGAAGGTTTCCGGGATTGGCTTTAGGACTTCGATTAAAAACTGAAACAATACAAGCTTTAATAGTGGCTACAGCCTGTGAAATGCAAGAAGATGTACCAGAAATAACTGATGAAGAAGAGGCAGCGATTAACTTAGTAAACAACAATGCTCCAGTAGTAAATGATTTACCAGAAATTAATAGAGGTGGTGTTAATAACCTTACAAGATATAATTTAATTAATAATTATTTTGCCAGATTATGAATATTATTAAATCTTTTAATATTAATAAATATTTTAAATGTTTATATTTTTATCCGAAATTGGCAGTAAAGTAGTCAAAGTTTTAAAGATAACTGAAATTCATGGTTAAAGAAATTTACAACATTTCAGCTGGGGGGCCTTAAGCCTTTCTGTTGGGGGGGCCCAGGCGGCAACTAAAAAAAACGTGATTGTAATACGTTTCCAAGCATTATCTTTCTGCTTCCAAGTAAACTGCCCACTTTTTTTACATTCTATGATGTGCTTTTCGTTTAAAACCAGATTAAGCAGCAACTGATCTTCTGTTTTACTAAAATTGGTTGCTCTCGATTTGGACTCTTTTTTCTCAATCTCACTCATTTTTGCTGATAATGCTTTACCCAAAATTTAATTTAATTGCAAGCTGTCACACAAATATTCAAACCATAGATAACAAAACTACAATTTAACCTCAATAAACAACGCACTTTATCAGACCGTTCATAGATGGCTGCCCAATTTAAATAGAATCCATAAAATAATAATAGAATCACGGATACCAACATAAAGATAAACTTCTTAACTTAGAGTTACTAAACTCGGGTAGCAAAATCTTTGGAAAAAACCATTAAAACGTAACTTCAAGTTAACTTCGAGTTTAAGTTAATCTTAGGTTTACTAACACGAAAGTTTACTCGCATTGGAAATAACGGGCCTTAAATAGTTAAAGTTTGACTAATTTAAGATAAGTTTCGAATAGTTAAAAGTACCTAATTTCTTTAATCGTTTGTTTAATATTATGAACAATATTTATAGACAAATAAAATTATTTTTTATAAAAGTGACTGATAGTGATTGGTTATGACATCCGCTTGACAAGCTTGACAAGCGACAGATCGGAGTTCAAACCCCGGCTGGGTCACAACTTTTTTAAATTTAAATCTACTAATTTGACTATTTCATTCAGTAGAATTTGACTAATTATTAGTGACTGTTTTTTCGCTTTGACAATTAAAAATGGTGCATCTGAACGATCTAAATAAAGAGTACTTATTTTTAGTAAAAAACTATAAATTTTCATAATTTCATAAAAAAAATTAAAACATTAACCTAGAAAAAAGTTAGGGCTATTTTTGTAACTTTGCCCCCCCAAATGTAACGCCTATGATTCAATTTTAACAGTTTTGATCTAAGATCTAGATTCAGCATGTCAAAATTACCAAAGTACCAAAAATTTATATCTTCCTGTTCAAACCTCTAGGAATAGTTTAAAAAAAATGATCCTCTTAGGCTCCTATTCAGGGGGCCGTAGCTCCGTTAGGGGGCATTTTTTGATACATTTTTATTAAACAAACAAGTGTTATTTTTCTATAAAGAATGCACTTTTTAAGTTTGGCCCCCCAATTTCGGGACACCCTGTATAGGCAAGAATTTTGACGTATACGTCAAAATTCTTGGCCAAGAATCTGGTTGAATTCTGGTCAAAGACTTGTCGCAAGTCTGGCACCAGTCTGGATAAAGAATTTTGATCAAGAGTCTTGGTCAAGAATTGTCCAGTTCTTTACAAAGTGCTTTTCCAAGTATCTTGACAAAGAATCTTGTCCAATTCCATTGCTACTAGGGTAGTGTGCATTTTACGAAAAAATGTTTAAAATAAAAATTAAATGATTTGAGGGTGAAAATCAATCAGTACTAAAACTGGTCCTCATACTCTCCTCCTTATAGGGAAAACAGGGGGAAACTTTAAAATTTCCATTGGAACACCCTATTTTTTAATGCAGATTTGGATCATAAAAATAGGTAGATTAAGTCAAAAACATTTTTTCATATTTGTAATAGATGGCACTGTAATGAAAAAAAATCGATTTTTCTTCCGTATACGATTCTACAATAATTTTTGAATAAAATACTTGGTTTTATTTTTTAAATTTTAATTAAAGTAGGTGCTCAAAATGGTGGCCTTTGACTTCAATGCATTTATTAATTCGCATTTCGTTTTAATATTCTGCTAACACTGCTCTGGGATATTCCCAAATCTCTAGATAATTTTCGTGTGCTTGCATGAGGATTAGCGGCCGTTGCTGCTAACATTAATTTCACTATTTCCACCTATGACTGTTGCTCAACGAACTCTTTTTTTTTTGTTGAACACTCCCGTTTGTAGTAAACTACTTGACTTTACGGTGAAATAAAGTACGTGATGAATTTTATCCGGAAAACGCTGAGCGTAGATATTAACAGCATCATCAAGATTTCTGCCTGCTTCTCCATAAATCAAAATCATTCCTATTTTTCTTCCACTGTTAAAAAATTCATTATGAATAACTGCTTAACGAATGGAGGTCTTTTTGTTTGCAAATTAATCTTCTAACTAAATTGATTAAATAATGCTAAACTATAAATAGTTTCTTTATACCTCAATAATAATTAATATTTATAACTAAATACAATTTTTTATACCTCAATTAGGATTAAATTAATTAATTGACAAAATAATGTTTTTTTACCTTAAAGAGGTATTTTTATTAAAAATAGTACAATAATCCTTTAAATTAAAGGATTTAAAAAGTGACCATGGTGCGCAATTGATAATTATCACCGAATGAAATAATGTATAAAACTTAAACCAAAGGAAACTTAAATATTAGTTAAAAAACCGTGGGTACTTCAAAAATCAGATTTATTTTAATTATAATTTTTATAGAAAAATTATTGCAGAATCGTATACAGAAGAAAAATCTAACAAAATTGATTTTTTTCATTACAAATATGAAAAAATGTTTTAGACAAAATCTACCTATTTTTAGTCGAATGATCCGAATCTGAAATAAAAAATAGGGTGTTCCATTGGAAATTTTAAAGTTACCCCCTGTTCCCCCCTATAAGGAGGAGAGTATGAGGACCAATTTTAGTACTGATTGATTTCCCTCCTCAAATCATTTAATTTTTATTTGAAAATTTTTTTCGTAAAATGCATACTAACTGAGTTATTTCAAAGTTTCAAGTTAAATGACTCGCCCTGTATAGTTAATTGTTTAATATTAACAATAATTAATATTTGCTATTTTAAATAGTTCGTGTATTATTTATAATGCATTTTAGAATTATTTTACCATTTTTTCTTAAGTAATCTGAATATTTTTAAAAACATTAAAGACTATCATTAAAATAATACAATACAATTTTAGACTAGACCCCCCCTCACGTGAGATTCTAGCCATTAAACTTTCTTTGCGGACAACATGATAAACCCAAAAGTTGACGTAAGATTTTTAATGAAATATTTTTTTTTTGGTCCAAGAAATCGCTTGCTCACTTGATTTAAGCTAATTTTGTAATATCCTTAAACGAATAGATTAATCTCTTCCCTCAAGTAATTTAAAATAATTTATGTAAAGATGGAGTTTCTGATTTAGATTAGGAAACATAGCTTTTGGCCCTATTCAAAAGCGCAAATCTTTTGAATCAAAGTGATTTTCATTTCTTTTAAGTGTGTAGCTGTGGACAAAATGTTCTCTGCCACCTGAGGACGTTTTTATACAAAAATTTCAAAATATTAATAGACTCATGGGAGTTTTTTAAATAATAAAAACTCTAAAAATATATTTATATTTATAACGAGAAATTAAAATAAATCAATTAATTCGAATTGCATTGTGGACACTCTGAAGATTAATTAAACCCAGGTTGTATTGGTGTGTTTGAATGTTTCCGATAATACTTTGTTTTGCAAACATGTTTCGGTCATTTGAATTTTAATTAGCCATTCGAATGTCAAAATAATATCTATGTAATTATGTTTCTCTACGAATACTTAAGAATAGTAACATTCTAGTATAATTTTTGATCATAGAAAGGATGTTTTTCTGCAATACTGTGCGAGAATATTCCTACTCTTGTTTAAGAATGGTCACAAGTAACGACATCTCCTGGCTGTTTACTAAACTTAAAAAATTTAAAAATATTTAAATATTACTGTATTATTTATTAATTAAAAAATAATAGCAGTTGTATAATTAAGGTTTAGGCACAAAAAATTAGTTATATTTATTGTTTTTCAAATATACAAATCAAAATTATAATAAATTTGATATTAAAATGATAAACCAGTTACGTACTATACCGGCTTTGAAGTTTTGACAGATTCAAAAAGTTTAAAAAAAAGACCTTTAAAATGTAGAAAAAGAATAGATGTTGACATAGATTACTTGTAAAATTAGTTTTGTATTTGTTACAATGTTATTTTTTTTATTAGTTAGTGTAAATAACTAATACCATTTGTTTAAATTTATTATAATTTACATTATAAAATTGTGATGGCACAAAATGGTTTGACAATACAAAAAACTTAAATGTCAAAAACTGCTTGGTTTCTTTTCTCTGTTTAAAATTATATAAGGGCTACTATTCTTACGTAGTCGTAGAGAAAATAAT
Source organism: Brassicogethes aeneus (assembly GCA_921294245.1). NCBI lineage: Eukaryota > Metazoa > Arthropoda > Insecta > Coleoptera > Nitidulidae > Brassicogethes > Brassicogethes aeneus. The sequence goes on from OV121136.1 coordinate 1,697,655, forward strand.
GTCTGAAACACGTTTGGAATAGCATATTCCACTCTCGTAAAACCGTCACACTCGCCTTCGGCTCGTGTGTCAAATTTTTCCTCGAGCGGAATATTCTGTATTCCAAACTTGTTACTGAATGTACTATTATTGTGATTTATTTTGAATTTTAAATAATATATTTCAATATATAAGTTATAACTTATTTATTGAAAGATATTATTCAAAATATATATAGCTTGACATTTTTAAGTTTAAATTCTGATATCAGATTTTGGAGAGCATTTACTTTTATAAATTTAACAAAAACATATCAAAAAAAAATTTTTTTAAAAGTTTTTCGCCAATGCATCCCTGGTGGGGATCGAACCCACGACCTTTGGATTAGAAGTCCAACGCGCTATCCGCTGCGCTACAGGGACGTTGAAAATAAATAAAATATACCGCTTCTAAAGCCTGAATTAGAGATTACCTTCCTTAGTCGCACGATTTGTGCGTCTTGTAAAAAGTCAATTTATAGATTTCAGTGTAAAATTCCGTAACCATGCGCGATGACACCTAAAATGGTTGACATTTGAGGAGCATCCGTGCAAAACCGGCTAAATCCATTTTATTCAGTTTTTGTTTTTCTTTTATTTCGCATCTTTGGGTTCATTTCTATCGACAACCAAGATAATTCTGTTTAAATCCGACTATATCCATGTTAAAATCACATTTGAAAGGTAGCTTTAGGAGCAAAACCGGCCAAATCCACGTTTTCATAGCGACTTGAATATGTCGATACTACTACTAAAATTTGTTGTTTTTTCATGTTTGCACTAATTTAAATTTATTTTGTTAATATTTTTGAATAATAAAGGTTTTTTTCACATTTTATTCGGTTTTTGAGCAAAACCGGCTGGCTATATACAAAACATTTTTTAAAATTTTAGCTTTAGTATAAAGTTTTTGAAAACGAAAGTATGTCTTATAAATTAAGTACCACAAAGCCCACAAAACTCAAGTTTGCTTTTTCTTTTATCTGTAAAGGCCAGGAAACCGAGAGTTTTTGCCATTTTCCCAACATTTTATTAAAGTGGATATAGCCGGTTTTGCACGGATGCTTCTCATTTGTTTTTGTTTATATTCTGCGTTTTACCCATTGTGTGTAAATATGAAAGATAAACATTTATATATTAGTGCAGTGATCACAATTTTAATTGCCCAGGCAGCTTGTTGTATACTGCCCAACTATGGAGAAAGGCAGTAACTGCTAATCAAGAAATTTGTGGGAAATTAGCCTAAAATACATTTTTATAAAAAGCAGTAGGTATTTAACTGATTTATTTAACTTATAAGATAGTTTACTGTATTTCTTTGTTGAATTAAGATACAAAATTAAATACATAGCTTTATCATAGCACAAGAAAACGCATTTAGAATTTTTTTAGTTACTGCCTTTCTCCATAGTAAGGCAGTATAATGAAAAAAAAAACATCGAACAAGACGTTGGAAGACTCGCCCATTTTACCAAGACCGGGAAACTACGGGGTTTTACAAAGCAACGTTTCTAAAAATGAAAGACATTGATCATAAACAATTTCTAAATATCCTATTAGAGACACAAATTATTTAATAAACTGAACACCTATCTTAAATAATACTAAACAATCATGTATTTTAAATATTTTGTGCCTAAGCGCTGTCACCCTACAGCGCATGTCCATAACAAGCACTGTGATTGGTCATGTCAAAGACCTTTACGGTAAAAGATAAAACTTAGAAATTTCTACGGGAGGAAGGAATGCCGTCCTTACGGTATGGGAATCTATAAATGGCACTACTATTTAAATAAACATTTTTGACGTAATTGTCACCATTAACATTGCCCGTTATTAATTTTAATTAAACTTAACAATTATTGATACTTTAAAATGTTAAAATAACTTGATTTTGTTAAAAAAATATTTTATCCTTTGATTTTTTTTATTACTATAATTGCAAAATATTATCACAAAGTATTAAAAATTCTTACACGGAAAATGTTAATGGTGATAATTACGTCAAAAATGTTTATTGGGTTTCGTACTGTTCATCTTCTACGGGAGAAAGGAAGGAAGGAAGGAAGGCAATCTATAATTCAAGCTTTACTGTAAAGTTATTGAATGGACAAATTAATAAAGCATCGTTTAAAATAGTTAACCTTGAAATATAAAAAATCATGTGGTAGAAGTGAAACTTCTTATAAACTAGGGAATGTGAGAAATTTTAGTTAAATTTCATAAATACCTTAAAACATAGGGCAAAATTTATCGAACTGACTGCTATCTAATATAACTAGTAGTTATTAACTACTGAATTATTTCATCTGAAATAAATTTATATCCTTGGCATAAAAACAGAAGCGAATTTGCTTTCGGCACGCGCCTAAAGAGCGGCATGCTTTGAGCGCGCCACGCCTTTGTCTTTTGTCGGTTTTACACCGCGTTATTACAAATAAGCCGCATTATTATAAAATAATAAAAACAGTAGAATATTCGCTACTCTACCGTACTCATAATTGTTTATTGTTTATTTGATTTATTTTTGGTAGAAATAAACCATTTGGTAACAATTTTTATTTTTTTAAGTAATTTTGCGCTAGAATATCGTTTATTTCACGAAAATGTACATTTTCCAATAAACGCGAGTAAAAAATAAAAAATCGTATCTCGCTACCCAATTACTTTAGACATGTGCGGTTTTAACGGTTTCATTTTTAATAAAATTTGCAATTTTTTGTGTAAATGTTTAAAACCAAACGGCAGCAAGTTTTGTCGAAATGGTGTACACCGGCGCGTGTAGTTTTCACCAAATTATTTGCCATCAAGAAATCATTTTTTCAAGTTATATACTTTGTGTCGCTAAAATTACGTTTTCCGACTCAAAAATGAACAATTGTTTTAAACCTTTGGATCAGTGGCGGCTGGTGGATTTTAAGTATACCAATATCTCAGTTATTAGACATATGTCTAATATGGGACCCACACCAAATTTATAATAGTTTATATTGACATTAAATAAACAAGTTCGGCGCAAACAGAATTTAAATTGAAGTTTGCGAAAAAAAGTTAGTTTTTCCTGTCGCCTACCCTGCCTCCAGGCCCCCCTATTTGAGATAATTCAAATTAAAGTGGTGCAATTTATTATCTACTATAATTTATCGACAAATTTAAAATTTTATTCAAAATATCCAAATATTACAGATTTTATTCGATTTTAAATTTTTATTATTTATTTTATTAAAATAAAAAAATATTTAAAATGGTATAAAAACTGTAATATTTGGATTTTTAAAATAAAATTTTAAATTTGTCGATAAATTATAGTAGATAATAAATTGCACCACTTTAATTTGAATTATCTCAAATAGGGGGGCCTGGAGGCAGGGTAGGCGACAGGAAAAACTAACTTTTTTTCGCAAACTTCAATTTAAATTCTGTTTGCGCCGAACTTGTTTATTTAATGTCAATATAAACTATTATAAATTTGGTGTGGGTCCCATGTCTAATAACTGAAATATTGGTATACTTAAAATCCACCAGCCGCCACTGCTTTGGATAACGTTTGTTATTGTTCTAATTGACGGAATAGAACACTAAAGACCAGCTTATCATGTCAATTTTTCTCTTGCAATGTGTAGGATATTATAACTTATAATTTTAAATAAAAGACATTCATTTATGTTACAACGCTCGAAATACACTAGCAAATGCAAAACAAAACTGAATCCTTGCCTACGCCGGCAATCTGCTTACAATGAATCTGGGTGGGGCGATCGGATTCACTCGTATAGCTCTATTTCTCCTTCTCTCATATCTTTTTTCTCTCTCGTGTAACGAAATCTCGGAACGTTACATTTTTTCCAATTCACTCTCCATTCTCGTCAAATATCAGAACGCCATGAAAGAAGTTTCACTTCAAAAATGTTTATAACGGACACAAGTGTCACTGTTAGTTTATAACCGACTATTTCCCTCGTCTTAATTTCCACCAATCACAAACGCGCAATTTTGAATTACAAATGGTTTCTAGGTGAAAAAACTGTGTGAAAGCACCTGTCAGCAGTTTTTTCGAGTTTACCTGCGGCAAAACTTGACTTGAGCTGTTGTCATCAAAAATTGAAATTTATATTTTAATTGTTAACTGTTACTCATGAAATAGTCTTGTCAAATACCATTCGGGCATCTAATTTTTCCTGTGAAAAAAATCGAAAAAACACAATGCTAAGTAATATTTTTTAACAAAATGCATTCGTGCAGGTGCAAAAATCCTCCTCTTCGACTCGGATTTTTGTTGCCACCAGCACTCATGCTTCTTGTTCAAATATTACTTAGCAACGTGTTTTTTCGATTTTTTTCGGAAAAATTAAATGCCTTATGATATTACTTACGATAAAACCCTTTAAATTTGTTTTGTGTAATCTTGTTACGGCTTTTTAAAAAATATTTCAAAATTAATATTTTTTGTTAGATATTATAGAAGGTGATCTATATTTATTGTTATTGGTTTTTTGTTTTCACAATAATATTGTGAAAAAAAACCAATAACAATAAATTTAAAATATATAAAGAATTTATCTTCTTTCTTACTGCTTAAAATATTATATTGAAATAATTCTCTTGTATTAACTACATTAGTTTTTTCAATATTATTGTAGTCATTAATAAGCCAATATAAACTGGTAATTCAGGTGCAGACACTTCTAAAGGTTAAGTTTTACTGTGTATGCTATTACCCACAAACATTAATTATATTATAATATTAACATGACATGCCTGTTAATTAAAACCAATCTGCAAACGTTTTGTGTTTTCTTTCAGTCTTCAAGAAATCGCCAGCACGGAATTGTTAACCAACTTGCAACAACTTTTGGTCGTGACGCCACCTATCGTCAGCACCGGCACTTTTATAACCGTGCTCAGAATGTTGTCAGTTATGTGTGCCAACTGCCCCGACTTGGCTCTAACACTTCTAAAACAAAACATCGCCGAAACGTTACTTTACCTTCTAACAGGCTCTGCTGAAGTTAATCAAGATGACGTCGAATTAATACCAAGGTAAGAAGAATCTTAAAATAGGACAGTTTAACAATATAATGAAAGCAAACTTAAACTAAGTCGTACAAATTTATATAAAATTACTTCTGTAAATTAAAGGCAAATTGTCCATAAAGAACTTTTAAAAACATTTATTGTGAATAAATAAAAACATAAATTAAAAACCTTTATCTACGCCAGTGAGATAAGAACTTCTTATCCCACTCATTTTGAGTGAGATAAGAAGTTCATTAACGCACGCGTTTTTCTCTGCTTTTAACCAATCAAATAAAAAAGTCAAAATGTCAAAATAACCCTAAATTAAGTCTTAGACAAAAATAATTACCGTTTATTTTTTCATTTAGAGGCGTAGATAAAAATTTGTACAATATACGTGTGATAACGCTTTATTAACGTACTTTTGCGCATGCGTACGTTAATAAAGCTCTTATCCCACTTATATCGTAAATAACTATTAAAACATTAAGTGAATATTAAACCATACGTTTGTTTTATTATTTTTTAAACAAATTTAACAAAAATATCCTTGCAAGGTGTACATTAGACTGGGCCAAAAAAATCAACTATTTTTTTTTTTTTGAAAAGTATATCGAAAATATGGTTTGGGGTGACAAAAAAAAATGATTGTGAAAGTTTGAGTCCATTATATTAATATTAAGAGGTCTATCATCGCAATTTTAATTTTTTTCCTCAGCAAGATTTTGTTTAACAAAATTGACTTAGAAATATTTTGTTAAGAAAATTAAATGCTCATAAAAAAAGGTTAAAATGAAATTTTCCGTCAGATGAACCGTTTCCTTAAAATCATGCCTTAAAAATTGGTATTGTTTTACATTTTGATCTTTTAACTCATTTAAAAATCACTACCCGAAATAAACCGATGAATATTCTTATGGGAAATCAAATGCTTTACAAAAAAGCCTCTTAACATTTTTGGCTAAATTCACTCAATCAAATGTTATTCAAGGTTAAAGTTGAAGTCAAACGAAATTCTTGTTTTTTCCTCTGTAGATTTATTTTTGTATGGGTGATAATTTGATTATTTTCTTTATAAATGTGTATTATATAACTAATTAACAATTTCCAATAAAAAAACAACATGATTGTTATTATTTAAACAATTAAATAAGTAACAGTGAAAATAATATTTTCCAAAGAAAATAGCTCTAATGGGTTATTTTTTTTAATTTTTAGTAATTTTATCAATAACATAAAGATTATCATCGATAAAAGAATTCAAGTTTTTAACTGACCCAAAAAAAATCTAGAGCGGAAAAAACAAGAATTTCGTTTTGACTTCAAATTGAACCTTGAATAACTTTTGATGGAGTGAGTTTAGCCAAAAATGTTAGGAGATTTTTTTGTAGAGCATTTGATTTCCCATAAGAATATCTATCGGTTTTTTTTCCGGGTACTGATTTTTACATGAGTTACAAAATTCCAAAGTTAAAAGATCAAATTGTAAATTTATACCAATTTTTAAGGCATGATTGTAAGAAAACGGTTCATCTGACGGGAAATTCCAATCAAACCTTTTTTGTAGAACATTCAATTTTTTTCAAAAAATATTCTTAAGTCAATTTTTTTTTATTGAGAATAATATCTACTGGTTAATAGAACTTTGACAGATATGTGTTATATTAGCAATAATATACAGGGTGGTCCAGGATTAATCTGAAAAATTTTAATGATCGATAGAGCCTGAAAAAACAATAAAAACAAACCCAAAAATATTTTTTAAAAATACACACTAACACACTAATAGCCCTTCAAAGGCAAAAAAACGTTTTTTTTTAATAACTTCTGCTCAAATTTTGTGTACCTAGGTAAAATTTCTTACAAAAGGCCCAGCGGCGGATATTTTGTGGGGGTTTCCCCTTTTTACCCCCATATTTCGACACCACTGGATTTTATTGGAAAATCATCAGATTTCTTATTCAATTTAGAAGCAAAACTTGTGTGTTAAATTTTCATAAGATAATTGTTTTCGGAAACTTTAAAATTTCAAAAACACCGAGTACACGGAATTTTATCATATTTTATTTTAAATCGGTAACTTGGTAACAATTATGCCACGTTATCAGTTTATAAAATATTATAAAAATAAACTAGCGTCCAGGAGTCATCGTGCAGTTATTACTGATCCCGTCATATTTTTAGGTTGTTTTATTGTAACGTTGATTGAGCATTACAATCAACGTCTGTAATTAATAATTTAATTGTATTATAATACAAAATCAAACCAACCCAAAAACCACCCTATTGAAAGTGATTATTCCATAATTTCATTGGTAAATTTTTATTGGCCCAAAACAATCGTTCAGAAAAAAAATAATTTTTTATTACTAAAATAATAACAAAAGTTCCGTGTACACAGTGTTTTTGAAATTTTAAACTGAAATATCTCCGTTGATCTGATAAAAAATAAACATAAAAGTTTTGCTTTTAGATCGAAAAAGGATAAAAATAAATCTGATGATTTTCTAATAAAATCCAGTGGCGTCGAAAATATGAGGGTAAAAAGGGGAAACCCCTCCCAAAATCTTCACCACTGGGCCTTTTGTAGAAAATTTTCATTATATTATCGACGGAAGCTTAACCTACACAAAATTTGAGAAGAATCGGTTTAATGGTTTAAAAATTATTTTGAAGGACTATATCTCCGTTAGTATGCATTTTTGAAAAATGTTTTTGGGTTTGTTTTTATTGTTTATTCAGGCTCTATCGATCATTAAAATTTTTCAGATTAATCTTGGACCACCCTGTATATTTTGATGTTTAAATAACAGCAATAAATAGTATAAATAATATAAACAGCAGTAAACAAGAAAAAAAATACACATTAGATTAGGGTGTTTTGCCTTCTGTTTATAATAAATAATTTTTTAAATTGTTTTTTAAAACTTATATAGTTCTTTGTGTTCTTGATCTCTTCTGGTATATCATTATAGAGTCTGGCACCTTCAGTCAGTATTCGTATTTGTCCTATTTTGGTTTGGGAGTTCTGAGACAAAAACTCGCTCAGGAAAAAAAATCTAAAATTGCGATGATAGACCTCTTAATATTAATATAATGGTCTCAAACTTTCACCATAATTTTTTTTGTCACCCCAAAAAATATTTTCGATATACTTTACAAAAAAAATAGTCGATTTTTTTGGCCTAGTCTAATCTCTACCCCACACATAGTATATTTAATCAACACTGATTGTAAACAAAGTAGTGTAGCCATGAAATTTGAACAACATTAATTTTCAGACAACCCCAAGAGCAATTCGAGATAACCGCGTTGATAGGCGAGCTGATGCCGAAACTTCCCACCGACGGTATATTCGCCGTCGACGCTCTACTGGAACGTCCGGCCAGCGTAGCCAAAGACCAGCCGGTCTGGCAGTGGCGCGACGATCGCGGCCTGTGGCATCCGTACGGGCCCGTCGACAGCAGAATCATCGAGGCCGCTCATACGGTCGGCGACGATGACGTCAGCCTAAACACTTTGGGAAGGATATACACCATTGACTTGCATACCATGCAACAGTTAAATGAAGATACAGGTAAGAACCAGGAGTGACGATGAGATGGTGTTTTGTATTTATTTTTTTCTTTTGCAAAAAAATTATTTGGGAGAAAACATTGAAAACCTAAAATAGAAAAACAAGCAAAACTAATAAATAAAGCACTAAAAACATCAAAAGCTTTTTGAATGTTTAAAGCCTAAATTATAGATTGCCTTCCTCCCGTAGTCGTGCCCGTACGATTGGTGCGCCTTGTAAAAACTCAATTTATAGATTTCCGTGTAAAATTCCGTAAACATGCGCGATGACACCTTAAATGGTTGACATTTGTTTTTGTTTATATTTTGCGTTTTACCCATTGTGTGTAAATATGAAAGATAATCATTTATATATTAATGCAGTGATCACAATTTTAATTGCCCAGGCAGCTTGTTGTATACTGCCCAACTATGGAAAAAGGCAGTAACTGCTAAACAAGAAATTTGTGGGAAATTAGCATAAACTACATTTTTATAAAAAGCAGTAGGTATTTAACTGATTTATTTAACTTAAAAGATAGTTTACTGCATAAATATCCTATTTAGAGACACAAATTATTTAATAAACTGTCAAAGACCTTTACGGTGAAAGATAAAACTTAAAATTTCTACGGGAGGAAGGAATGCCGTCCTTACGGTACGGAAATCTATAACTGGCACTACGATTTAAATAAACATTTTTGACGTAATTGTCGCCATTAACATTGCCCGTTATTAATTTTAATTAAACTTAATAATTATTGATACTTTAAAATATTAAAATAACTTCAAAATATGATTTTGTTAAGAAAATATTTTATTCTTTGATTTTTTTTATTACTATAATTGCAAAATATTATCACAAAGTATTAAAAATTTTTACACGGGAAATGTTAATGGTGAAAATTACGTAATGTTCATCTTCTACGGGAGGAAGGAAGGAAGGAAGGAAGGCAATCTATAATTCAGGCTTAACGATTTTTTGGAAAATAATATTCTTGAAAATTGGGAATTTTTATGGAAATTGGAAAAAAGTAAGGTTAAGAGATGTCAGATTTATTTATATATACGAGGAGCGACTATAATGATCTTTAAAATCGGGAAAGTGTGGTTATAATACATTTTGTTATCAATGAAAATTACCTAACTTGAGTAGAAAAAAGCATAATATTACTCTCGAAATAATTATAATAATATAATATAATAATAATTCTCGAGATACACGGTGTTGAAATTTTAGAAAAAAAATATTTTTTTCGAATATCTCCGGAACCGTAAAAAAAACAGCTTTTGTAAGCATTTTCTACCCATAATAAGCTATATTTTGTGCCAGAAAAAAATTTTTTTTTACCAATTATACAAAATTTATTTTAACATTAGAACAAGTAACAAAACCAAACGATAATTGCAAAATTAAAAAAAAAATAAAAAATGATTCAAAAGTTGTCTTTGCAAAATTTTCCAAACCGTAAAGGTAACGCATTTCGCACATTTCAGCATTTGTGTAAAAAATCATTTTTTATTTTTGTTTTTTAATTCTGCAATTATCGTTTGGGTTTGTTACTTGTTCTAACGTTAAAATAAATTTTGTTTAATTAGTAAAAAAAAATTTTTTTTCAAAAAATTGACCATGTTTTTAAACATAAAAGTCGATTTTTCTCGAAAACGGTCAACTTTAGAGCTTATGACCAAGAGTACCTTTTTTGTGTAGAAAACATTGGCGGTTCGAATGAGCCTCTCAAAACCGTACTTTTGATGTTGAGGAGAAAAACACCCGCTACCCCTTCAAAATCTCCACCAATTATGAGTAAAAAAAAAATTTTTTCTGGCACAAAACAGCTTATTATGAGTAAAAAATGCTTACAAAAGCTGTTTTTTATACGATAAACGGTTTCGGAGATATTCGAAAAAAACGATTTTTTTTCTAAAATTTCAACACTCTGCATCTCGAAAGTTGTGCATTTAAGAGGGTAAGTTAATAGCGACTTTTTTCATCTTTTCGGATGAGCTATCACATCCTGAAGTCCTGCGTATATATTATGAAACACCCTGTATGTACCTCATATACACTCGCGTGCAAAATAATCGGCCCACACAAATTTTCGATGAATTTCAATCGCAAATAACTTTTTTATTTGATGTCGGATTTAAACGAATATTAAAGAATATTGTAGTTAAATTAATGGACAATCGCTCACATTTTAAAAAAATACTAAAAAAAAGACGTACGTTTATAATATACAGGTGTAAACAAAAAGATGTTTTTTACCATAAGTTTAAGGCACTCTGTAGAATGGCAAAACCGTATATTGTTTTAAATTAAGTTTTATTTATCAAGTCACATCTATTCTTAACAGTTTTGTTTATGGTTCACCTCGATATATTTATTTTTGTGGAAAATATGGATTTTTTTAAAAAACATTGCAACTTCCAATATTTTTCTGTATGAAGAACTAAGGTTGCTATGGTCCATCCATAGGCTATGGAGAATGACAGTGACAGTTTTATTGAATCATCCCATACTTGGACATGTCATACACGGCTTTTAAAAGCTATCAAATTGTTTTTTGCAAATTAATGTTTAAATTTTGAGGTGTCTTCTTACTTTATAAAATGGATATGTCTCCGACTGATGTTGCCAGAGCTATTAATTTAATCCAGGATGGACGGTCACAGTATTACGTGGCAAGTGTTTTAAACGTCATAAGAAGTAAAGTACAAAGGGCAATATCAGTTGGAGTCATTTTTAAAAGTAAGAAGACACCTCAAAATTAAAACATTAATTTACAAAAAACAATTTGATAGCTTTTGAAAGCTGTATATGACATGTCCAAGTATGGGATGATTCAACAAAACTGTCACTGTCATTCTCCATAGGCTATGGATGGACCATAGCAACCTTAGTTCTTCATACAGGAAAAATATTGGAAATTGCAATGTTTTTTAAAAAAATCCATATTTTCCACAAAAATAAATATATCGAGGTGAACCAAAAACAAAACTGTTAAGAATAGATGTGACTTGATAAATAAAACTTAATTTAAAACAATATACGGTTTTGCCACTCTACAGAGTGTCTTAAACTCATGGTAAAAAAACATATTTTTGTTTAAACCTGTATATTATAAACGTACGTCTATTTTTTAGTATTTTTTTAAAATGTGAGCGATTGTCCATTAATTTATCTACAATATTCTTTAATATTCGTTTAAATCCGACATCAAATAAAAAAGTTATTTGCGATTGAAATTCATCGAAAATTTGTGTGGGCCGATTATTTTGCACGTGAGTGTATATACAAAAGATTAATTTTACCACTTTTAATTTTATTAAAAAAAAACTCGATTTGGCTAAAAAACTAGTCAATATAACCTATTTTTACAAAAGAAGCATTACTTTTTTTCTTATTTTTTAAGTAGAAAAGAGTTGTTTTTATTTAATTAAAAAAATTCATTTCCTTACTTTATTTCTCCTAAAATTTTACAAAAAACTTCCTAAATTCCTAAATAAAATTTGTAATTTATCCATGGAGCCCTGTATTAAGCATAGGGATTTATTATACGGTGCTTTAATGGCATGACCTTATTTTCAGGTACCACAAGACCTGTTCAACGTCGTTTCAACCCGACGGGACCCGCTCAGAACTCGACCCCTTCGGAACCAGCTTCGTCTGGCAGCGGACGTCCGAGTTCTGCGAGCAGGGACGCGCGCGTGGCCTGCTTGAGAGAGGAACGCGGCCTAGCGGCCACTTTTATTCGTTCTTTGTTCAGCGTGCTCTACGAAGTTTACTCGTCGAGCGCAGGACCGGCTGTGCGCTGCAAGTGCCTCAAAGCCCTACTCAGAATGGTTTACTATGCTTCGCCTGAACTGCTTAAGGAGGTTCTAAAGAACCAGGTTGTCAGCAGTCACATTGCCGGTATGATGGCTTCCAGCGATCTGAGAATCGTCGTCGGCGCATTGCAAATGGCCGAAATTCTAATTACCAAATTGCCCAAAGACTTTGGCGTTCATTTTCGACGTGAAGGAGTCATGCATCAGATCAACAGACTTGCTGATCCAGAGGTAAGTGTTGTAACAGCTTGCATGGCCTGTTTTCAAACTCATATTTTCAAATACGTTTAACGTCAAAAATATGAATTGATTGGCCTTCAAGTGATGACTGTTTAAATTTTATTGAAAAAAGTCTTTATGTAGCAGGCTAGGGCTGATTTAAATCAACTGATTGTTAATTAAAAGTCTATGATAACAATATGATAGTTTTAGAAACTTTTTTTCCTAACATTAAGTACTCCAGCTTAGTTTAACTAATTTTAGGCCGCTGATTTCAAAAATGTCATTAGTTTTTCTCTATCACGTCTAGGATATAAAATAATTTCGTAATAAAATGCTCTGCTCAATCACCTCAAAATGAAAGTTTTTTGTTGGTATTTTAATTATTTATTAAATTATTGAGGCTTAAATTTATCTTAAATGTACTAAAGTACTTGGTATATGTCAAATAGATAATATTTATGATATTTTAAATACTAAAACTAAAATTTTAATGTATTTTATGTAAAAAACAATCATTGTTTGTCTTTTATTTTAATTATTGAATTGAAAGGGCAAAAAAGTAAACAAGTTTTGGTATTTTTTATCTAAATTAAGCCCTCAAAACTTAATGCATTTGCTTTTTTTCTACCTTAAATTTATTTAATTGTATCAAATATTAAATTGGATTATTAAATTAAATTTGGAAAAAAAAGTAAGAATGCAAATATATAAATTAAATGAAAACGGTATAAACACTAATTTAGCAATAAAATAAATTAAGAATATACAAGGTTGGTAGCCGGAGTAAGCAAAGAACTAACATACCCACCCCTATTCAGAAATACCAATTGAGGCCTAGGTTGAGAAGGATTCCGGATTGTACTTAGTTTTGGGTCAGTTCAATGTCCTCCAAAAACCCTTCCTAAAATGGACGTATGGCCCGACCCGGCTGACAAAAATCCGAGAGCGGCCTTAACCTCTGACACTGTCATCCACGACCTCCCAGGGTGGATCTACCAGTCGGCGTAAAAACTTCGGATCCAACAAACACAGGTAATGCTGTGATTTGGCGGGATACGCAGGAGAACGGAAAGGGGGTAAAATAACCCCGGGAGATTAGTGGTTGATAATATATCTGGGGCCTGCCATACGTTCCCATACTCATACTCAATATCAAATTGGATTATAGTATTATTGTGCTTAATCCTCATCATCGTCGTAGATCTTTTGCTGCAAATTCCAGCAAATGTCTCCTAGCAACAGTGGCGGCTGGTGGATTTTGGGTATACCAACATTTCAGTTATTAGACATGGGACCCACACCAAATTTATAATAGTTTATAATGACATTAAATAAACAAGTTCGGCGCAAACAGAATTTAAATTGAAGTTTCCGAAAAAAAGTTAGTTTTTCCTGTCGCCTCACCCGCCTCCAGGCCCCTCTATTTGAGATAATTCAAATTAAAGTGGTGCAATTTATTATCTACTATAATTTATCGACAAATTTAAAATTTTATTTAAAAAATCCAAATATTACAGGTTTTATACCATTTTAAATATTTTTTTATTTTAATAAAATAAATAATAAAAATTTAAAATCGAATAAAATTTCAAATAGGGGGGCCTGGAGGCGGGTGAGGCGACAGGAAAAACTAACTTTTTTTCGCAAACTTCAATTTAAATTCTGTTTGCGCCGAACTTGTTTATTTAATGTCATTATAAACTATTATAAATTTGGTGTGGGTCCCATGTCTAATAACTGAGATATTGGTATACTTAAAATCCACCAGCCGCCACTGCCTAGCAATGAATCCAACTTCTTTCCGCTATACCCATACATATCTACCAATGGTCTAGATTTGCAATTACTTGGTGAAATCGTTCTCCATGTTCATCAGTTTGGCAAATTTATTATGATGAAAAAAAAGAAAATGTATTTTAAATGACATATTAACGCTAATTCTTTACAAAACGGAGAGCATTTTTTCAATGAATTGGCGCCAATTTTAGGCCCGATATGAACCAAGAACATTTTCAATGACAGCTTTAACACTGCCATATGCGACAAGCTCGTCAACTTTGAGAGCATTTTTGAATGCTTGATCTTTCATTAAACGTCGTATATCAGGTTCATTTAATATTCCTGCAAAATTAAAGTAGTAGGTATATCTCATAAAATTTTGTAATGAAATATTCCGTTGGTTTTTCTTGGGCGTAAAGGTACCGCAACAAAAACAAAACAAATTTACAACGACGACATAAAGGTTCGTCTCCTTTCTCTTTCTCTGCCACTTCCATTACCACTTCCATTTCCTGCTCTTTTTTCATTTTTGCTTCTTAAAATCACTTTCAAGTAAAAATACAATTTAAAGTTAAATTTTAAATGTCAATAATTAATAGATGCACTTTAATGTGCTTGGACGGTAAAGTAGATAAAGGCGTCTTAATACTTCAATTCGATATTAAATTTTGATAAGACTTAATAAATAAGATTGGAGAATAAATTTTTAGGTACTTTAGACATGAATAAAAAATAGTCGAAGAGTAATGTTTATACCGAAACCATTTACTTTGTTGCCTTTTCAATTTAATTAGTAATTAAAAAAACGACACAAAAATTTCAAAAATTATACTTTTTACCAAAGAAAACATTATATTTTTAGTTTTGGTATTTAATAAAGCACTTTTTTTCAGAAATTATTATTAAATATCCCTTATACGAGTATAATACTACTATAGTATACAGCTACAATGGAATAAACAAAATTTCTATTTGACATTTATCTATCGATGACTTTGTATGGAGTACCTCATAGAGTACCTGTATGTTTTTGACATAAACGTCAAAAATATAGTGAACATCCAAAATAGATTTAAGGCAAAATAATTTAATAAATAATCAAAATATTAACGAAAAACTTACATTTTGAGATAATTGGGCAGAGCATTTTATTACGCAATTATTTAGAATCGTAGACGTCCTGGAGCAAAACGAATGGCATTTTTGAAATCAGCCCAAAAATAGGTATTATTAGTATTATTAAATGTGATTTCGGATAAAATTTAATATGCACCTGGGCATTAAAGTCATTTTTTATCACTCACGTGGTTATTTGCCTCGGCTTTAGCTTCGGCAAATAATTTCCACATTCGTGATAAAAATACGACTTTACTGCCTTGATACATAAATAACTATTTAAGAATGCTTTCTGTCGTAAGGTTCCTTTGGGCGTGAGTCCCCCGAAGCAATACTACAGCACGACCCCGAACGACTCTCAACCGGGACCTTCGCAATCGAGCAGCAGCAACACCCTAAGCACCACCGCCAACGGTTCCACCTCCAACACTCTGACGCCAGTCTCGACCACCATGTACACTTCCACGCCGGAAGCGGCCGCGCGTCTTCAGGACGCCGAAGCGCGTTCCCCCAGTCCTTCGCACGTCCGTCTCACCGACGTGCTGAAGCGCAAGCGCGCCGGAAAGCGCCCCAGCGGAAGCAGCCGATCCAAAACGAGGCACGAAGACTTGCCTCTGTCGCCCTCCTTGATGCAGGATCTGTTCACCAAAGCTGCCTCTTTGGGCAACTCTACGCCAAGGTAATAATGATTTTTTTTGTATAATTAAGAATAAGAATAAGTTTATTTAAAAATAAAATCGTCATCACAGAACAGTCCCTAAGCTCTATGAGCTTGTGTGGACTATTTTCAAAATTTACATTTATATTTCATTTACATTTACATATAATCCTACTTTTCACTAATTATAATTTGTAATCTCACAATTTCTTTAACATAAATTTACCTTAGTGATATAAAATTAACAATGATTACCTTTAGTGGTCACATTATAATACAATGCATTATATTGTATACAACAATGGGGTACCAGAAACCACATAAAACATAAAATAAAATAATAAAATAAAGCAGAGCCAGGTACAGAGTAAAATAAGATAGAAGGCAAAACAAGGTCAGGTACAGTGTCAGTACAATTACAATTCTAGCAATGCAATCCTCGAGCAGATATTGGCAAAATTTGCGTACAGACAATAACATTTTTAAATTTTTATGCTGTCGAAATTCTTAATGATATTTTAATAAAAATGGCTTGGTCTGCATTTTCCGAGGATTCGATTATATTTGATTTTGAATAAAACCGGCAACTTTCGAAAATTACTTAGCCAAAGATTGAAAGTAAATTCGGATCCTCATTTTTCTGAGGATTTCAGCCTGGAATTTCCAAGGTTGGCAAAAAAATCCCCGACCAGAAAAACCTACCTAGTTATTTTTTCTTTTTTTCATCTTAATTTAATATAATTTCACTAAAAATTTAAACTTTTATAACATACAAAATATTTATTAAAAAATAAAAACATTTTCTAAATAAAAATAATATATTACAACAAATGTCGAGATCAATAAAAAAAAAACTAAAAACAAGAACAAGTGGAGATTGTTACTTAATCCTCAGTCTTTAATAAAGGCTCTTTGATCTCATAAATTTTGGTAGGGTATTACCACAGACCAACAAAACAAATGGACGGATTTGTTTACGTTTAAAAAACGAGTAAAGCATAGTTTCACATTCTAAACACCGTCGAAAGAAACACGGCTTCCAACGTTGTCAGAATTACATGCCTTTTTGGACGTTCATCATAACATAATGAACATTAATAATTACCAGTAATTCGTTTGAATAATAAAAAAATTGTAAAAAGGATTTTTGTATCATTTTCTTTAGATATTTTTCTCTATTTAAAGAAAGTAAATCATTTAATAATTATTAAAATTAAATATTAACAACGTTGGTAAATTCGTCATATTTGACAGCATAGAAAAAGGTTGACAGCTTGTTGTTTTGTGTTTTCGTTTGTGTATTTATATCGTGTTTAAGTTAATTATGGAGTTTAAATACATTATTTTTTAGTAAAAATAACAATACATGGAAATATCGTTTGTAAGTACCTACCTACTTATTATTTTTTTAATCCCAATACGTCACTGGAAGAAAACATAAAATTCTATCGCCAATTTAACGCTTAGACTGTGACCGTTTGTTGACATCACTGGAAGAAAACATAAAATTCTATGTCCAATTTGACGCTTAGACTGTGACCGTTTGTTGACCGCAAACAAAGCATTGTTATTGAATGGCAATGCGCCGACCATTTGTTTTGGTGGTCTGTGGGTATTACCATATCAATCTTCATCATTTAGTTAAAAGATACTTTAAAAAGTATCTATAATACTATCCGAAAGTATCTAAGATACTTTTGAGTAACTAAGATACTTTTAAGTATCTAAGATACTTTTGAGTAACTAAGTTACTTTTAAGTTTTTTTTTTTTTATTTATTTACCCAAAAAAAAACAAGGGTCCATAACAAGTAAAATACAATATAAAAAATGTAGTGATTGTAACAAGTTTATACAATATATAATTCACTTAATACTCTGTATTGTAGTTTCTTTCTTCAATTATTAGATTTTTTACAGCCCGCTGGAAAGCATTGATATTTGTTTGGTTCTTAATTTCATTTGGAAGTTCATTGTATAGTTGAGCTGCATTTCTAGTTAGACTTTTTCTACCAGTATTACATGTATTAGGAAGTATAAATATATCATATCGATTTCTTGTAGGATAATTATGAATATCACAGTTATTTTTCAGGTTTATACTGGATTCAATTAAATTGTTTTTTATTTTGTAGATAAGTTTAACACTGTCAAGTTTTATCATCTCATTTATTGTTAGTAAGTTAAGTTCATTATAAAGGTCTTTTGTATGTGTCCTATGATGCTTGCAGAACAGAACTTTTATTACACGATTTTGAGTTGTTTGTATTCTTTTAATATCAGTTTTTCGAGATTGACCCCAGAATGCGCATAGATAATTTAAGATGGAGTGGATATAAGCATAGTATATGGTATATCTTGTTTGTTTGTTAAAATATTGTGCATTTCGTTTTAAGTAGTAGCTTATGTTGTTAATCTTTTTTCTAATATTATCAATATGTTTTTCAAAGTTGAGTTTATTGTCTATTGTAAGTCCTAAATAGCAAAACTGGTCTACTTACCTAATATTTTTATCACAGATTTTTTATTGGTACAGGTTATCACAAATGTCATATATACACACTTACTTTCATTTAGCTTGATTTTATTGTTTTTTGTCCACTTATTGATTTTTTCGAGATCATTTTGAGCTTTGCTGAAGATTGTGTCTATTTCCCCATCATAGAAAATAACAGTATCGTCTGCATATAACACTATATTACCACTAATATCACAGTTTTTAATGTCATTTATATATATTAAGAACAGTAGTGGACCTAAGACTGAGCCCTGTGGGACTCCATATTTGACTAGATTTTTATCACTTGTTGTGTTGTTGCAGTAATTGCAGGTAATTACTTTGAATCATTCTGGAATTCTTCCAATTTTTTCTAATAAAGTATCTAAGTTACACTGAAAAGTATCTAAGTTACTTTAAAAAGTATCCTAGTTACTTGAATGTATCTCCCTTTTATGAATAGTTATTTATTTTACAAGTGTTGAAAAGCGACTTTTTCATGCGAGTTTTTAAGTTGCCCACGAGGCCGTTAGGCCGAGTGTGCATTAACACGACCTTGAAGAAAGCTTTTCTCATAAGTATAACACAATGTTTTTTCTGCGACCCTTTTATTTTTTATTATTTTTAAATGCAAAACAAAATAACCTAAAAACTTTTTTGACAGCTGAATGTCAAACGATGCTGTCAATTTCTTTTCACACAGACCTGTCACTTTTCACACAGAAATGTCACTTTACATTCGTGTTTTGCCTTGCCAATAAAAAGTGACTTTTACATAGTGGTCGTAGAAAAAAAATTTTCGCGCTCGATAAAATTAACATTTATAATATGTTGGTCTAAACCTGTCAATTGAGCGATTCTATTGAGTTTATATTACAGGAAAATCAGTGTTTTAAAAAAATAAATGGGATTTATTACACTTTAAAGTTGTATATATTGCATTAGTGCAAAACTCTTAAAAATACACGCGTTTCAATTTCTATATTATGCGCAATTCTTTGGAATGATGATCCTTGGTTAACTACAGGTCTATTTTTTATTATTTTTATCAATCCCTTGCAATTGCTATATGTCGCTGCTAACATATGTCTAATAAAAATAAAATAAAATATTGAGTTAATTTTATACGGAAAATACACCCGCAACCAGGGGGTAACTTTGCACACCCAGTTTTTAATTTTTATTTTTGAAACTCAGCCCTATGTAAGATTATATCATAGTTATTATGAAAGAGCAACTCGAGACTCAAATTTTGGTATGCAATTGATGATTGTTAAAACCACAAAAATTTTAAGCAAAGTTTGAAAGTGAGCTAAAGCCACCCGAGTTTACGGTACTTTAAGTATCTAGGTTACTTTTAAGTATCTTTTTTTTCAATATACTCCCAGCTCTGCTCATATTAAGTAAAAAAACTGAACTTAATATTTTTTTGTAGCAACACATCAAGGCCGCGTTATTCGGGCTCGAGCTCGAAAACTAGCTTCCTTCAAAACCTAAACCCAGCCCGCTGGGGTAGAAGCATGAACTCGTCGCACGATCGCAACTACAGCAAGGACTCGATGAACAGTCTGTCGAAGTCCGCATCGAACTCGCATTTGACCGCCGGCAACAGAGAGAAGACGCGCACGTGGGTGCGCGAGCAGGCTTCCAAGTTCATCGAAACGTACTCGTCCGCCGAAGACGAGCACAATCCGGCCACGAGCGTCATCGCCAGGCTGAAGGTCTCCATCGAGAAGCTGCCGACTGGAAAGTGCGCGGAAGCCTTGTGCGAGCTGCGCGAAATTTTAATCGGTTCCGATATATCGCCTTTCGAAGTCAACTACTCTGGACTTATTAAAGCTTTGCTTTCTTTTATGGCCGATGTCAAGTAAGTATTGTTTTTATTATTATGTAGATTAGGGTGAATATACAGTGAGCGCGTTAAAATCCCCCCCCCCCCTGTTAACTTTTGAACCAAATAAGATATCGATGTCGGACGAAAACCAGGGTAAACTATATTGTGTTTACTACTTTTTGCCTAACAAGTGCCAAGTAGTATCAACTTGAAAATTTCAAATGGAAAGGGGGGCTGCTTGTGATACCTCATTTGAAAGCTATTTAAATTCTCTATTTAACACTTTTTTGTTTTTAAAATCCGTTAAACCATAGCTTAGTTATTAGGGTTTACAATTTTTAAAAACACGTTTTATTTCTGAGGTAAGTTTATATTAAAATCATTCCTTAACTGGCGTGTTTCTATAATAATTTCTAGACCTCACTCCTGTTAAATTATCTCCCCTCCGTTAATATCGAATTTAAGTTTTTGCAGATATTTCCTTACAATTTTTTCAAGCTTAGACCATTAGGGTAACTGATAACTGTAGGCTAAAGAAGTATCGCTAGTAGCGCCACCACTCGGCTGGCATCGCAACAAAAGGAGCACTTTTATTAATCAGCTGTCAAACGATTATTTTACAAACAGGTGTTTTTGAGAATAAAGCCGGAAAATGTCGAAAAAAAACCGTGGCTCGATTTATTGTGTTGTTGGGTGTATTTCGAGAGGAAATCCTGGGTTGAGTTTTTACCGGTTTTCCAATAAACAGTGTTAATCTGAATGAAAAAATAAATTACATACAGTCCCTGTAAATATAAATTGTACCTATTAGATACAATAAATACACATTTTAGTAGTGATTAACGTGAAAAGTGTAAACATTTCAATTCAGTAAAAATCGTCAAAAAAATAAGTCGTCTAAATTTAAACAGCAAGTCTCTGTAAATATAAATTGTACCTATTAGATACAATAAATACACATTTTAGTAGTGATTAACGTAAAAAGTGTAAACATTTCAATTCAGTAAAAATCGTCAAACAAATAAGTCGTCTAAATTTAAACAGCATTTGGCATTATTAAAAGCGTTGATTAAGAAAGTCTCCACTCAACGGTAAAATACCATTATATTATGTATTATATATAATATTATGTTGCCATGAATTCTTAGGTATATTTTTTGTTTAAAATGGAGTTGTCGGCGTTTTTTAGAGAACTCAAATATAAAAATGGTTGATTTTAAGGTTATGTTTGTGCAAAAATTATTTTTTACTAATTTCTTTAAAATGTCCAAACTTAAATATAAATTATATTAGGTAAAGTTATCATTAGTTAATTCTGCACCACCAAATTTACTTACCGAATTGGATCCTTTGGCAAAACATGAAAATGCAACGATTTAGTTCTTGAATTTTATTTACAATTAAAACCACAATAATTCACCAGGATCCCTTAGATAAAATACATACACTAACGTAACTGTATAAGCATTTAAGCGTTGAGTTTCTTAATCAATGATAGGTATAAGGAATAATCAATCGAAATCGAGTACTAAAAAAATGTTTCCTTGCAACGTAAAACACAAATAACGTGAGCGATTTAGCTGTGCAATTGAACAAAATTTGTCGAGTAAGACTTCTGCCTTCCCCTCTTTTGTGAAAAAACTTCCTATTTATTTAAAAATGATGTATAATCTCTGCTTTAAATGTATTGTTGAGAATTCTTAAATTCACACAATGCTACCGAAGTCCACCAGACGCGCGCGTTTCGAAATATCTCTTTCCTTTCATTTTTGTTCTTTGTATAAAACTGGATATTTTTTTCTCATTTCCCTGCAGTTTTCTTATTAGAATATTCATTTTAAGCTCTTCTTTAATTGTAAGTACTACAAAACCTCACTTACGTGAAAAAAAGAGCATAAATTGAATAGTTTATATTCTGGTTTTCGTATTGATCAGAACTACTATTCATTTATTCTGATTTAATGGCCTTGATATTCAATTTTTAAAATTTAAAAAAATGCATTTCAAATTTTTATATGGTAATATTTTGTTTGTCTAGCGGGCCTTTCGATAGAGACCAAAGGCTGAGAATACTTCTAAACGTGTTTGCCGACTGCCCGCTCGAGTCGAACGTAACCCGCGTCGGGCCGCTTAACAGCGAATGGATGGGCGCTCTTATCGCCAAACTGAACGGCTGCGTGTCGCAACTTGAACAGTTTCCCGTCAAGGTGCACGATCTGCCTGCCAGTTCGGGAGCCGGAAGGGGCGGCACCAGCGCCCTCAAGTTCTTTAACACACATCAACTTAAGGTGAGTCAATATTTTTTTTATTGTGTAATTACACTGTAGGTAAATTTCAAACTTTTGAAAAGACACATAAAAATCTAATTTTTGGGTGTTGAATTCAGTGGTTTAATCAGTTTTTAAAGTTAGCTCCTTTTCTTAAGATATTTAATATTTTAGTTTGTAACTTTTTTGGTTTATTTTTTGTTTATATTTTTAGAAATAGGTACCTACCAAAAACACAAAAAACGTCGGGACATATAAAACTGAATTTTTGTGTGTAGAATTTAGTGGTGCAATCCGTTTTTTAAAGTTAGCTCATTTTCTCAAGATATTAAATATTTAAGTTTTTTGTTTCACCATTTTGATATATTTTTAAAGAAAAAGATAGCATAACCCGTTTTAAATTGACTGTATTTATTTTTAATTCATTGTCTTTTAAATTAATAACTTTCGTGTTTAAGCCGATATTATTAATATTTTTTTAATTTTATATTAAATTTGTTTTGGTAGATTTTATTGTCTGGTATTAGTGGGAAATAATCGAATTTAATAAAATTTGAGAATTTCATTTACTATGCTATTATTTATAATAAAAATGTTATTTTATTGAATAGACTAGTACAGCCTGTATAAATGTTGTATTTAGTTTTTACAATTGAAAGAATTCTTTGCTACAAAGTTTTTGTGGTTAAGTAAGTATAAATATGTAGCTAAAAATTTTGCATGCTTATTTTGATTTTTATGAAAAACAACTTTCAACCGAAATTCGGTTACCGAATCCGATGAAGCTTGTGAACGATTTCATCAAACCATTATGTCATTTGAAGATCGGTTTTCTGGCAAAAAATTCGACTCGATGCTTGCTGATTTTTGTTGGTCAATCTTCAAAGAGGCATAAAATTAAACATTTTTTACATTCTTTTCAACTTGTAATTTAAGTAGTTTTTTTATTTTTTTATATTTAAATTAATTTTAATATTTTATACTAGGAACTGACAAAAAAAGTTTATTATTGACTATTTCCCTCGTCTTAATATCCAGTGGATATTATCCACCAATCACAAACGCGCAATTTTGAATTACAAATGGTTTCTAGCATAGATGGTTTCTATGTGAAAAAACTGTGTGACAGCTGATGTCACCAAAAATTGCAATTTATATCATAGATGACCGAAGGTATAGATAGCCGACTCTCGTTAGAAAATCAAAACAAAGTTAATTTAACAGCGGATATCACCGCCCGTGGCGCTGCAAGCAGATCCATTCTAGATAGCGACATCTATTGCCCAAGGGCTTTACTAACAGTTTAAACCGCCTGGAATCTACAGTGCGACATCTAGTGTGTGATATTTGTACTAACTTAAATCTCCTTGAATTTTAAAATTGTAAACCGTAAAAATTTTGTTTTAAATACAAATCTGGCTCGAATGAAACTTACTAACAAATATATTTAAATCGGTTAATTTTTATTAAAGACTTTCAGAAATTAATTATTATATTGTGAGACAATGAGTCCTTATAAAAAAAAATTAATATTAAAACCATTGTCTGGAAATTTTAAACAAACATATTTAAATATGTTGTATTTTCAGATGTCCAATAAGATTTGGTAAGCTTTATTATAAAATTCACCCATTTTAAAAGAAAACAAAATTTAATATACCTAATATTACCAAGGCTTAAAGTTTTCATGCTTATGTTGGTTTTCTCTTAAGATGTTTGCATTTTATAATGAATTCTATCAAATCCAATAGAAATACTTATTGGTAAGTTTCATACTAATCAGATTTGTATTTTAAACAAACTTCTCACAGTTTACAATTACAAAATTTAAGGCAATTTAAAAGTTCTCATATTAATCACTAAATGTAACATTGTAGATTACAGGAGGCGATATACAATAACTGTATTAATTAATAATGAGTTTGAAAAATCCTTGAATTAGGAAAATGTAATAAAACAAACAAATTATGATTTTAGATATTTTTTTAATGAAGTATATAAAAATAAAGTTTACAAGTATAAAACAAAGCAAATATAATAATATAAAAATAAAGTTTACAATTACAAAACAAAGCAAATAAGCATTAATGTCTAAACCAAAAAAAATTACAATCTTTTTTAAATTTTTAATAGCCTCCTTGGACTCATTTTTTACCTATTTATAAGGCATTTTTTATATATTGTATTGGTTATTTCTAAAGTTAACTAACTTACGTCAGGATCCTTAGGAAACGAGTGTAATACTGCCTCGTTACTTGTATTTCTACAATTACCAACAGCACATTTAAACACCATTGTAAAAAAGTCAAACTAACAAAATCGCACAAAAGGAAAACTTGTTTGTCTAGAACAAAGCTGGAACGAAACCTTCGGTCATCTATGAACACAACAATAATGGGGTCTCTAAAGTTTAAACGAAAAATTGACAAATTGTCAAATTGACAAAGATGCCACCTAAAAAAGCGTGTTATTCTGCTGCTTCAGCGCTATAGTCGATCCTATCCGCAACTAATTTTAAGGTCTGAAAAGGAAGGTGGGAGTGAGCATAGCATGATTTATATTTTAATTGTTAACTGTTACTCATGAAATAGTCTTGTCAAATACCATTCGGGCATCTAATTTTTCCTGTGAAAAAAATCGAAAAAACAATGCTAAGTAATATTTTTTAACAAAATGCATTCGTGCAGGTGCAAAAATCCTCCTCTTCGACTCGGATTTTTGTTGCCACCAGCACTCATGCTTTTTGTTAAAATATTACTTAGCAACGTGTTTTTTCGATTCTTTTCGGAAAAATTAAATGCCCTTATGATATTACTTACGATAAATAATAATTTTTTAGTAATAAATAAATTTTAATAGATTTTAAAATTGGAATTGGCCAAAAATGTTAATTATAAATAATTAAAATAAATAAAGATATTTTAAGAGGGATTATGGTGTCTTAAAATATATATTAGGGTGTCCCAAAAAAAAAGAATATATTTTTTTTTCTTGTCTCTTGTAAAAATATGTTAGTTTATCATGCTGTGAGAGCCCTTTCAAAATATCAGCTCGATTAAAAATTTTGTAGGGGTCGCTCAAGATTTTTAAAAATTTTCAAAATGGTCAAAAATTGAATTTTTGTTTTATTTTAATTCTTTTTCTCGTCTCGATATTATTTTTTAGGTTGAAAATAATAAAAATTCTGTAAATTTCAAATCAATATTTTGATTTCTAAAGGTCGCTAAAAGTTCGTTGATATTTATATTCAGAGGTCGCTCGAAAACATTCAAAATACTCTACTTTGAAAGTTAAAAAAATCTTGAGCGACCTTTAGAAATTAAAATATCGATTTGAAATTTTCAGAATCATTATTATTTTTAAATTAAAAAATAATATCGGAAAGAGAAAAAAAAATTAAAATAAAAAAAAATTCAATTTTTTACGATTTTGGTAATTTTTAAAAATCTTGAGCGACCCCTAAAATTTTTTTAATGGTGCTGATCTTTTGACAGGGCTCTTAAAACATGACAAACCAACATATTTTCACAAGAGACGAGAAGAAAAAAAATATTCTTTTTTTTGGGACACCCTAATATATATATATATATACAAGGTGTCCCTAAACTTAGTGGCATAAATATAGGAGCAGATTAAGCAAGTCAAAATAAGACGAAAATCTAAATAAATATATTATATTAAAAAAACTGATATGATAGGTAACACTTTATCACCCTGTATATTGGAAACATAAGTAATTAGGAAAAATATTTATTTAGGTTTTCATCTTATTTTGACTTGCTCAATCTTTTGCTAAATTTATGCCAATAAGTTTAGGGACACCTTGGCATTCCACGCTACTCGGGAACTTTAGTAGCGTCCGTTACAATCAAAAATTGTGAGTAAAAGCTACCGAAATTAAATTAAATACCATTACAAAAGTTACTATTGCAAACATGTTTATTATGCTTGTAATAATTAGGCTTAAGCTTATAAGTATCATAATTACGGTAGTTTTACTCACAATTTTCGATTGTAACGGACGCTACAAAAATTTCCGAGTAACGTGGAATGGCTGATATATAGCAAATTAATTAAAAAATATTTAAACACAAAATTTCAAATATCTTGAGAAAACGACCTAATTTTAAAAAACGGATTACACCACTGAATTCTACACCCAAAAATTAGGTTTACATGTCCCGGCGTTTTTTTGTGTGTCTTTTTTATATTTCTCAAAATATACACAAATAATAAACCAAAAACTTATAAAAACTTAAATATGAAATATCTTAAGAAAACGAGCTAACTTTAAAAAACTGATTACGCCCAATAATTAAGTTTACGTGTACCGGCGATTTTTTGTGTGTTTTTGATGTTACTACTGTGTTATATTTTAAATGTTTTATTTTCTTCCAGTGCAATTTGCAACGTCACCCTGACTGTTCGAATTTGAAACAGTGGAAAGGGGGCACGGTTAAAATCGACCCGTTGGCCTTGGTGCAAGCCATCGAGCGTTACCTAGTGGTTCGCGGTTACGGTCGTCTGCGCGACAAGGACTGCGCAGACAGCGACGAGGGCGACTCCGACGACGACATCGACGACACTTTGCAGGGTTGCGCGATGTCGCAATCCGGAGCCAAGCACAAGCTGCAATTTCTCATCGGCAACAACGTGTTGCCGTACAACATGACGGTGTACCAAGCGGTGAGGCAGTTCAGCAACAACGGAAACGATCAGAGCGAGACGGACACCGATAACGAGACCCCGGTCGGTAACACCGGCATTTGGGTCCAGACCCACGTTATTCACTACAGGCCATTGAAAGAGGAACCGGCTAGTTCTTCTCAGAAAGCGGGAAATACTTCTGGACACTCGAGCAGGAAAGGCAAAGGGTCTTCAAGCAAGAGTACCAGCAAAAGAAAAGGAGACGAACTATGGAATGGTAAGTTTATTTTTAAAATAAATAATTTAAATTAAAGAAATACCGTGTTCTTACAACATTTGCATAATCATAACACTATGATAGTTTTACAAACTTAATTAGTACTCCAGCTTATTTTACCTAATTTTGGGCCGCTGATTTAAAACATGTCATTAGTTTTTCTCTATGACGTCTAGGATTTAAAATAATTTCGTAATAAAATGCTCTGCCCAATTATCTCAAAATGTAAGTTTTTTGTAAATATTTTGATTATTTATTAAATTATTTTGCCTTAAATTTATCTTGAATGTACTAAACTAATTGGTATACAGCAAGTAGATCATATTTATCTTAACAATATTAACAAAAGCAACCATTATTTGACATTTTTTGTCGTTTATTTTAATTATTAAATTGAAAGAGCAACAAAGTAAACAAGTTTCAGTATTTGTTATCCAAATTAAGCCCTCAAAATATATTGCATTGCATAATTTTGCTTTTTTCTACCTTAAATTTATTAAATGGTATCAAATATCGAATGGGATTATAGTAATATTGTATCTTTTGCTGCAAATTCCAGCAAATGTCCCCTAGCAATGAATCCAACTTCTTTCCGCTATACCCATAGATATCTACCAATGCTCTATTTTTCCAGTTACTTGATGAAATCGTTCTCCATGTAAATCAGTTCGGCAAATTTATCAGGATAAAAAAAAAACAAAACGGAGAGCATTTTTTCAATGAATTGGAGCCAATTTTAGGCCCAATATGAACCAAGAACATTTTCAATTACAGCTTTAACACTGCCATATGCGACAAGCTCGTCAACTTTGAGAGCATTTTTGAATGCTTGATCTTTTATTAAACGTCGTATATCAGTTCCAATTAATATTCCTGCAAAATTAAAGTAGTAGGTATATCTCATAAAATTGTGTAATGAAATATTGCGTTGGTTTTTCTTGGGCGTAAAGGTACTGCAACAAAAACAAAACAAATTTACAACGACGACGTAAATATTCGTCTCCTTCTCTTAAAATCACTTTTAAGTTTAATTCCTAGGGTTTAATTACAATTTAAAGTTTAAATTTTAAATGTCAAAAATTAATAGAATAGAATGTGCTTAAATGATAAAGTAGATAAAGGTGCCTTTATACTTCAATTCTATATTAAATTTTTATAAGACTGAATATGATTGGAAATTAAATTTTTGGGTAAAAATATCAAATAATAGTCAAAGAGTTATGTTTATACCGAAACCCATTTACTTTGTTGCCTTTTTAATTTAATTAGTAATTAAAAAGACGACGCAAAAATTTTAAAAAATGATAATTTTTACCAAAAAAACATTATAATTTTAGTTTTGGTATTTAATAAAGCACTTCTCTGCAGAAAAGTGCTTTATTAAATATCCCTTATAAAATACTACTATAGAATATGGCTACAATGGAACAAACATAATTTCTATTTGACTTTGTATGGAGTCCCTGTATATTTTTGACAAAAAACGTCAAAAATATACTGAACATCCAAAATAGATTTAAGGCAAAATAATTTAATAAATAATCAAAATATTAACAAAAAATGGCCAATAGTGCAGTCGAGTGCAGTATAACAATGTAAACAATTACCAAAATTGAGCAACTTACGCCGTTTCTGTATTTCTTTTTTTTATTGGGTTTGCGTTGCAAAATGTAGCGTATTGGCCCCAAAACGATGTTTTGTTTGCCACCTCATTAATTTGTAGCTAAATCTTGGGAGCTTTCCTTGACCTAGAAATAGTAATTTTAGGTTAGTTTGAGGATATTTGAGAAATGTTACTGTAGAGTCAGAGCTGGGAGTATCTTAAAAAAAAGATACTTGAAAGTAACTTAGATACTTAAAGTATCTAAGAGACTTATCTTGGATACTTTTTATATTGGACAGAAAGTATCTTGTAACTTGTATCTAAAAAATTATCCAAGTTACTTAGTAAAGTAACTAAGATACATTCAAGTAACTTAGATACTTTAAAGTAACTTAGATACTTTTCAGTGTAACTTAGATACTGTCTTAGAGAAAATTGGGGGAATTCCAGAATGATTCAAAGTAATTATCTAAACTACAACTTGTTGAATTTTTATAATTTAATAGTTTTTATTTAAACTTAAAAGTAATTTAGTTACTCAGAAGTATCTTAGTTACTTAAAAGTATCTTAGATACTTTCGGATAGTATCTAGATACTTTCGGATAGTATCTTAGATACTTTCGGATAGTATCTTAGATACTTTTTAAAGTATCTTGTAACTAAAGATACTCTTAACTCAACCAGAGGTAACTTATTTTGTTTAAAATCTTAGAAAAGTAACTAGATACTTTTCAGAAGTAACTTTTCCAGCTCTGCTTTAGTGACGGATATTTCTCGCATTGTATTAATAATTAATCAATTATTGAAGATAGTCTAAGTCAACGTCTCTAATACGAACAGTTTATCCAAGGCCAACGCTTTAAAACAGTCTATGTTTGTTAATAACAGAGATAATAATGTGAAGAAAAAAATAAAAAATTGTGCTTTTAATACTGATGAACCTCACAGGGGGTCACAAATTTCTTTTCTTACTTTTTGCACCCTGTAAATTCTGAAATTTAAATCAAAATAAAAATTTCCACCATAGCATCATAACTAAAGAGTCAACCTACAAAATTAAAATTATGGCCAATATCTTTTGCTGGTGAGTGTAGAAATAATAGGAATATTTTTAAATACAAAAAGTTTTTATAAAATGTTTAAACAAATCTATGACCTCTATTTAGAAGAAAAAAAAGTAGCCTTAACAAACTTTATTTCAAAATTTTAGAAGGCGTTACTCCAGTGGTTCAATCGCCATTAACTCCGTATTTGTGCACATCGCTTCCCGACTTTGTAACGATCCAAGACGCTTCAACCGACGTACTATGCCTACTGCGCATCTTGAACGCCTTAAACCTTCACTGGAACGCCCTCTACCCCGCCGTAGAGCAGCGGCCCATTTTGCCGGCATCTGAATTTTTAAACGGCAAAATAGCCGCCAAAGCCAGCAGGCAGTTGCAGGATCCTTTGGTCATTATGACGGGCAATTTGCCCAACTGGTTGCAACAGATCGCCTCCGCGTGTCCGTTCTTGTTTCCGTTC
The DNA here is from genome assembly GCA_921294245.1 of Brassicogethes aeneus. Classification (NCBI taxonomy): domain Eukaryota; kingdom Metazoa; phylum Arthropoda; class Insecta; order Coleoptera; family Nitidulidae; genus Brassicogethes; species Brassicogethes aeneus. The sequence goes on from OV121136.1 coordinate 1,728,497, forward strand.
GACACGAGACAGTTGCTGTTTTACGCCACCTCGTTCGACAGGGATCGCGCTTTGCAGAGATTGCTGGACATGTCGCCGGAACTTAGTTCTTCGGATTCGCAGGAACGGGTCACTCCGAGGTTGGACAGAAGGAAACGTACTATATCGCGCGAAGATATTCTCAAACAAGCTGAACAGGTGAGTTTACAAAAACAACTTTTTTTTAGTTGCAGAAACGCTTTTAATTATCCGTAAGTAATATTATAAGGGCATCTAATTTTTCCGAAAAAAAATCGAAAAAACACGTTGCTAAGTAATATTTTAACAGGAAGCATGCATGCTGGTGGCAACAAAAAACCGAGTCGAAGAGGAGGATTTTTGCACCTGCACGAATGCATTTTGTTAAAAAATATTACTTAGCATTGTGTTTTTTCGATTTTTTTCACAGGAAAAATTAGATGCCTGAATGGTGTTTGACAAGACTATTTCATTCAATTTCATTTCAATTTTTGGTGACAGCTGTCAAGTTTTGCCGCGGGTAAACTCGAAAAAACTGCTGACAGGTGCTGTCACCACCTAGAAACCATTTGTAATTCAAAATTGCGCGTTTGGTGGAAATTAAGACGAGGGAAATAGTCTTTAATATCGATGACTTTCTGCCAAAGTATCGCAAGCAACATGACTTAATATTTTAACATTTTTTGTTTTAAACTATACGGGGTGTACCGAAAAAAATGTGCAGTACAAGCGGTTTTTAGGGACAAAATTGTAAGAAAACTTTATATGAACATTAGGGTGTCTGTTATTTACCAACTTGTTTTTTTTGTTCGCAGCGCCCCCTAAATTTTTAGTTTATGACCTACAAAAATTATAAACAATAATAGTCCTATTAAACCGTGCCACAAAGATGATACATTTTCCATTTAAATAACATATATATACAGCAATAAGTGATACATATTTTTATAGGAAATTGAACGCTGTACAACAAATCTCTCTTGTGATTTTTCGATAAATTCACTGGTTTAAAAGTTATTTAAGGTTAAAATTGAACTTATAGTAATTTTTTCGATTTTTTTACTTTGATGCAAAATTATCATTATTTTTATGAAAATAAATTGTTAATTTTTGAAAATATGTGATTTTATTGTATCATTGAAAAAGTAAAAAATATTAAAAAGAGATAAGTGAAAATTATTGACAATAGAATCCGATAAATTAAAAAATTTTAATACATTAAAAGAATCTGGTACTAGTTTTACTCAAATTTAGTACAATTACTTTTTTTACATAATCTTTTTATTTCTGTTAAATTTTACAAAATTTTATAAAATATTATACAATAAAAAGGTTTCCTTCAGTACAGCTAATGACGTAAAAATTCTTTTAACAATTATTTTTACGAAAAATAAAATTTGTAGTTACGCATGCGCACTAAAGTATGATTTAGTACTTTGACCACAGAAGGCATAAGTCGCACTTCACAGATTTCGTGTCGCAAAGTTGAAGTTTGAAGTAGGTCAATCACCCATCGTCTGTGGCATCTTTTATATAATAATATAGGTATTATGTATCGTTTTATAAACGCCATTTTAGTTACGAGTTTTACTAGGTACGAGCGAAGCTTATTAAAAACGAGTGTCTAGATAAGTTTATAAAACGAGTTGCATACTAAGTACCGTAGATTGGGGTTACTTGGAACACTTTTAATAAAAAAAGTTACATAAATAAACAACAAAAAGTATTTTTTTCGATACTTAAATGACAAAGTGTGTACGAGTACCTTTTAAATTGATACATATATATACCGCAAATTTAAAATTCACGAAAGCTATCGAATTAAAAAAAAAGTTTTGCTTCGTTCTGATAACTTGGAACAGATGTAAATTTTTATCATGTTTCTATGTTTTACTGCAGAAGGGCAACTAGGAACGCTTTTAAATTAAAAATAAATGCATAGGGATTTTGGAACGCATTTAAATTTAAAATAACTGCAGAAGAAGAGCATCTTAGAAGTCTTTTAAATTAAAAATAAAATAAAACCCTGCTTCTAGTACGAAAACAAAATAAAATAACAGTCTTAGTCAAAAAATGTTTATTGTATTAAAGAAAATGTCACAAAATTAACATGTTTCAAGATACCCCACAGTTCCAAATAACCCCACTCTACGGTATACTTTATCTACGACGAACACAACAAATAAATTAAGCTTAATTTTCATGTATCCGTTTGTCCGTTAGTCCGTTCATCCGGGAGCGTTCTAATTAGTCCAATTATAATTCAAAAATTATGATTATTTTTTCCGTCCGTCAAGTTTTAACTTCGTACGTCTGACGGAGAAATTTAAAATAATTTTAACTAATCTGTCACTAAACATCTGTTTTTGACGCCTAACGTTATTTTAAGATACTATATTTTCAAATCTTTTAATATTCTTTTAATAAGATTGTAAAACGGAAATATAACGTTCGGTATGTGAATAATGTTCTACTTTTATGTTTTTATTTAATAATAATACCAGAAAAAAAGAAAAGACAAACAATAAATTATTAAAACCAGAACTAAAAGGACCTTCTTTTTTAAAACTATACATTTTAATGTACATTAAGGCTAGTATATTCTTTTTATAAGGTATATTTACCTACCTTTAAATTTATTAGACAACTGTTAAAGTTGAGTAAAACTAGTACCGGATTAATGTAATAAAAAAAATTGAATTTATCGGAATCTCTTGTCAATAATTTTTACTTATCTGTTTTCAATATTTTAAAGTTTATCTTTAACCTTAAATAACTTTTATATCAGTGAATTTATAAAAAAAAATCATAGTTTCATATAAAAATATGAGTCTGTATATTAATTTGCTCGAGAGAAAAATAATTAAATGTAAAACTTGCCGAAACCCCATGTTATTTAAATGAAAATATTTTTTTTTTAATTTTTTTAGCTCATAAACTTAAAATTTAGGGGGCGCTGCGTCAAAAAACAAATTGGTAAATAACGGATACCCTAATGGACATAGGTCGGCAAATGGCCTCTAAGGGTCATGCAGAGCCCCTGAAAATGGTTTATTATCATTATTATTTCTGAAACGGTTTTCGGGAAATATGTTTTATTAATATTTCTTGTTAAATTCCGCCGCAAGGAGATTTTTCTCGGCTCATCACTACACATTTATCGTGCTGTTCTATTCTTAAACTTTCAGCTGCGCTGCATTGATAAAAATCGACTGTTAATTTATTTCACTTTAATAAAGGAAACTTTCAGCGGGACATCCTTTTTAAGATTTTCTAAACAGTAGATTTTGATAAATGCGGCGCAGCTGAATGTTTATGAATAACAGCCTCTTGCACTCAAATTTCTTCAACCAACTCTTAATTAATTTTGTATTAAAAAAATCTTCACATTTATAAGTTTTTTTTATTCAGTATGGATATTTTTGATCAAGAAATAAGTAGAACTTGTACTTTTATCAATTAACCAATATACTAAAGGACATATTTTAATCGTATAATTTAGGTTATGCAAGATTTAGCGTCTTCCAAGGCGCTGCTGGAAGTGCAATACGAAAACGAAGTCGGTACCGGCTTGGGCCCCACATTGGAGTTCTACGCGCTAGTTTCGCAAGAACTGCAAAAATCCGATTTGGAATTGTGGTACGCGCCCAACTCCACAGCCGGCGATTACGTGCTAAATCCCACCGGTCTTTTCCCGGCTCCTTTGCCCAGATCCGCAAAAGTAAGCCAGGTCAGCAAAATCAAGAGCAAGTACAGATTCTTGGGCAAGTTCATGGCAAAGGCCGTTATGGACTCGAGAATGGTTAGTAGAATACTATTTTTTTGTTGTTGAAAATTGCTAAATATTGTTTTGTTTTTTACAGCTGGATCTTCCGTTTTCCCTGAGCTTTTATCGCTGGTTGTTAGGACAAGAGCACTGTTTAACGTTGTCAGATTTGGCACATGTCAGTCCAGATATTTACAACACTTTGAGAAAAATGCAGGACGTTGTTAGAGAAAGAGATGAAATTTTAAGGAACGGTGACCTTAGTGAAGAGGAGAAGACTGAACAAGTAAGATCACTTTAATGTAAACTATGTAATATAGATGCTTTCAGTCCTTGATAACATTTAGGGCTGTTGTTTAAGCGTTGATGTTTTAAATTAAACTTATAGTCACTGCAGTGTCTGGATATGTCCAGAAAATGTTTATAGGAAACAGAAGCGGTCTTAACGTTAATATTGTCTATTATTTTTGTGGCATTTAAGCACTGTTTGCACAAATCAAAGTTTTTCGGGAATTGATGAAATTTAATGTTTTTATTTAAAGGGTTTTTCTTGGACTGGTTGTCCGAATTGCATCCAAATATGCTACACCGCATTTTAATAAATGCAAATGGCACGACACAAACTAAAACACAAACAAAACAAGTTAACTCAACACAAAAAGAATAATAAACAAACAGAACAGGTTAACACAACGCAATAACAATAATTTGAACACTGAAAAGTAATTCAAACCTTACCGAACAAAAAAATAGAGCAAGTTAACATCGAACAGCATCGCAAAAACAAGAATTTTAGCAGCAGATAATTAAAACGCACGTTAAAGATTTAAAGATACTCAACAAGTGACGTATTTAAGCCCCGCCCAACATGCGCACCATCCTATCTTAAGGTGTATGTATTAGGGTGATTCATTTCCGCAAAGTTTTTGTTTTCTTCGGTGCTCAAGCAAAATATTAATCTGCATATAGAAAAAAAAATTCTCAACAAGTTTGAGCTCTTAATATAAATTTTAAGTACTTACTATTTAAATTTAAAGTTTTACCGTTTAAAATGCATGTAAAAAATATATTTTTTTTTCAAATTTCTAATGCTTACCCACCTTTGGCAATATTGCAAATCGGTTTAATACACCTTATGGGGAATTTCACGCTCTTTAAAATTGCTTTTGAGTTTTTTTTGTAACTCGCATTGGTTCACCAGTAGGAGTCGTCAAAGGACAGTTTTTGAAAAAAATCGTTTTTTTTTTATTTTTTCTAACAAACTGCAAAAAGTAGGGAGAAAAAAGGGCTGAATCATAAAAAAAAGTTATCCAACCAATATTTAATGAATTTACAGCCATTTTTATAACTGAAAACGTAAGAAATTGATAATTACCAACTCAAAATGTTATTTAGATTGATTTTTTCTATTTATTATCATTATATTTCCCTACACTAAGAAGTTTTTTTAAAATTATTGATTTTTCACTTATAATGAATATGAAAACAACAGATAAATTCATAAAAAACAATAAGAAAATTGTAACGTGGATTTTGCAATTTTTTAACATTTCTGTCATATAGCAAAAAAATATAAATGAAGATTATTTAATTTTTTGAAGCGAAATTTGAAATATGTTACATAACCTTCTGTATATTCCGATTAAAGTTTTGTTGTTTTTTTTATGAATTTATGTGTTCATTATGAGTGAGAAATCATAATAATTTTAAAAAAGTTCTTAGTGTAGGGAAATATAATGATAATAAATAGAAAAAATCAATCTAAATAACATTATGGGTTGGTATTTATCAATTTCTTACGTTTTCAGTTATAAAAATGGCAGTAAATTCATTAAATATTGGTTGGATAACTTTTTTTTTATGAATCAGCCCTTTTTTCTCGCTACTTTTGGCGATTTGCTCGAAAAAATAAAAAAAAAAACGATTTTTTTTCAAAAACTGTCCTTTGACGTCTCCTACTGGTGAACCAATGCGAGTTATAAAAAAACTCAAAAGCAATTTTAAAGAGCGTGAAATTCCCCATAAGGTGTATTAAACCGATTTGTAATATTGTCAAAGGTGGGTAAGTATTAGAAATTTGAAAAAAATATATATATTTTTTACATGCATTTTAAACGATAAAACTTTAATTTTAAATAGTAAGTGCTTAAAATTAATATTAAGAGCTCAAACTTGGTGAGAATGTTTTTTCCTATATGCAGATTAATATTTTGCTTGAGCACCGAAAAAAAAAACAAAAACTTTGCGGAAATGAATCACCCTAGTATAGTGATGTAGATAGGGTAAATACCCAGTGGGTAGGTAAATAAAATTTGGGTAAATACCTGGGTAAATACCCAAATTTTATTTACCTACCCAAAACTGGGTATTTTTGATAAATGCATTATAATTTATACTTTAAATAATATTAAACTTCCCTATTAAACCTTATAAACATAAACGTACTAGAATTGTCTCTGAACGCACTTAATTGTGGAAAACCGCTTAATTGTTAACACATAGACCAGGGTCGATAATTTTTGAAACCAAAAAAAATAACAGTAGGATGAAACCCATTGGAAAAGGAGAAAAATATAATAAAAATGAAAGGAAAAATAAATTACGGGCGATCTGACTTCGGGAAGTGGGAGGGGGGGTTTTAAGTGTAAAAAATGGTTTATCTCGATTTCCGGCAAAACTACAAGTCCTATGGAAAAAAGTTTAATGGCAAAGTTGTAGGTAATAAAAGGATCTACAACTTTTGTAATTACAATTTTTTTACATAACCTCAAAATTTTTGTGAAAAATTAAAAAAAAAACAAGTTTTAAATAATATTATCTAAGATCTAAGGTAGGTACTACTACAGTATACTTCACTATATTGAATAAAACTATTTATTGATTTCAAGCTATTTTTATGCAAGATTTAAATCAAAATACCCCTATAAATACCCTATTTGGGTAAATACCCGGGTAAATACCCTATTTGGGTAAATACCCGGGTAAATACCTGGGTATTTTACATCACTACCCTAGTATGTATCTTGGCCAGTGTTACCTTACTAAAATCTATTTTGCTTTCAGTTGGAAAAAGTGACCTTTGACGGCTGTTCAATTGAAGATCTGGGCATCGACTTCGTAATACCCGGCTACAACGTGGAGCTGATGAAGAACGGCAAATCGACGCACGTCACGATCCACAACCTGCATCTGTACGTGAAACTGACGGCGCACTGGATGCTGACGGAGGGCGTGGCCCGCCAGATGGAGTCGCTGCGCGAAGGCTTCGAGTCGGTGTTTCCGCTGCACAACCTGAAGGTGTTCCAGCCGGAAGAGCTGGAGTCTGTTTTTTGCGGCAGCCCGAAGGACTCGATGTACGGTTGGGACGTGAAAACTTTGATCGAGTGCTGCCGGCCCGATCACGGCTACAATCAGGACTCGAAGGCCATCAGGTTCCTCTTCGAGATCTTGAGCGCCTACAATAGGGAGGAGCAAAGGCTGTTCTTGCAGTTTTTGACAGGCAGTCCGAGGTTACCAGTTGGAGGTGAGAAACACTGTATATTAGGGTGGATTTTTTTATATCTTGAGGTGGCGTATCAGTCTCGAAGTTTTGAAAATTCTAAAAAAATATTACTTCAATCAAAGTAACAAAAATAGCATTATTTATAAATAAAAAGTTTATTTTAGTAAAATTAACGTGAAACGTAAACATATTTAATAGTAAATCTTATGCTTTAAGTAACTTCAGGAGTGTTTATTGGTAGAAATGAGATCTTCTTTTTCGCGAAAATACTGACATTTGGTATAAAAATTTGGTAATTATTTTCTGACTTTAATTCTTGTTCTGATGAAACCATCTCTTGCTTCCGATCCACAAACCGATACTGAAGATTCAGTATACTGGTTATAACCAGTTTTACACAGCGTTCCACTGCTTGGGTGTGACACGGAAATGGTCACCCGAAGAAATCATATCGGTAATTTCTGTTATCGTATTTCATAGTCATAGGTGGTTCAGTTACCTTTTCTGTCGCCCAGTGAATTAACTCGTAAAAATGTAATGCTTCATTCATTATTTAATTGTGGAAGCTTTAATTCCCGTAATCTCGAACATTTTGATTCTTTTCTCGCCTTTAATTTTTTCGGCAATGCTAGTTCTCTGATCGATAGATATATTGTAGGTAACATAGCAAGTAATAGGTTTTCGGGATAAATATTTCGCTGAATTTAGATATTGTAGCGAGTACGGCTCTGGATCTCGGAATGATGACTCATCGCCGATGAGTCATCGCCGGTGACTCAGCGCTCGAATAATCGAGAGTGTGAAGCTCGCTGGAATGTTCCAGAAGAAGTAGGCGCTGAATATATAAGGAACGACGCATCATGGACAGTCAGTTGAGCTTTGGTAGTCGCGAAGAAATAAATAAATATAAGTGCAAATAAATAAACTAGTAGTGATATAAATAATTAGTAGTTAAGTGTTTAGTTAGTTTTATAGTGTTTTAAGTGTAGTTAAGTTATTAAATAAATAGTTTAGTTCGTTAATTAACCAGTGCGTGTTTTAATTCACACTACGAACAGTTAAAAACGTTACAATATTAAAGGTACAATTCCCACTTAGCTATAGCTAACAAAGATCCAGGAAAGCTAGCACATTCCCTATGGATGACGTGTGCTAATAGGATTATTTGTTTATATGTGGGGACAGCAAATCCATCGGAAAACCTAAAAGAATTGGCTACTTTTATCATGAAAGTGTATGCCCCAACGTGGTTTTACATCAACACCAAGCCTACGTGCAAACATGGTCCTATTCACATATTTAATATGACTAAAAGAGCATTACACCTTCAGAAAAACTTAAAGGCCTTATAACTATGGTTATAAAGAATATTCAGCGAAATATTTATCCCGAAAACCTATTACTTGCTATGTTACCTACTATATATCTATCGATCAGAGAACTAGCATTGCCGAAAATATTAAAGGCGAAAAAAGTACCTATCAAAATGTTCGAGATTACGGGAATTAAAGCTTCCACAAATAAGTAATGAAGCATTACATTTTTACGAGTTAATTCACTGGGCGACAGAAAAGGTAACTGAACCACCTATGACTATGAAATACGATAACAGAAATTACCGATATGATTTCTTCGGGTGACCATTTACTATATTTCCGTGTCACACCCAAGCAGTGGAACGATGTGTAAAACTGGTTATAACCAGTATACTGAATCTCGGTTTGTGGATCGGAAGCAAGAGATGGTTTCATCAGAACAAGAATTAAAGTCAAAAAATAATTACCAAATTTTTATACCAATGTCAGTATTTTCGCGAAAAAGATCTCATTTCTACCAATAAACACTCCTGAAGTTACTTAAAGCATATGATTTACTATTAAATATGTTTACGTTTCAAGTTCATTTTACTAAAATAAACTTTTTATTTATAAATAATGCTATTTTTATTACTTTGATTGAAATATATTTTTAGAATTTTCAAAACTTCGACACTGATGCGCCACCTCAAGATATAAAAAAATTGGAATATTTTTTCGATATTTATTCATTTTATTCATTCATTCAAAAATCAATTAATAAATAAAAAAAAATTCACTCCACCCTACTGTATATTAGTAGGATTTTAATAGTATATTTCTAACCACAGACCACCAAAACAAATGGACGGCGCATTGCAATTCAATAACAATGCTTTGTTTGCGGTCAACGAACGGTCACAGTCTAAGCGTTAAATTGGCTATAGAATTTTATGTTTTCTTCCAGTGACGTATTGCGTACTCCAAAATAGCTGACATATAACAAATATGACAGCTGACTGCAACCAGTGCCGTGGTGTTAAATAGGGATAATTTAAAAATAGTTTAATTTAATTGTGATTACGATACGTTTTTTAAATTTAATTAATTAAGTTTTTATTAAAATAATAATCATCAGCAAAGTTTAGGTTTAGTGAAACAAATTGGTTTATGAATCTTTTAAATAATTATGAACAAATATTGGGATTAAAAAAATAATAAGTAGGTAGGTACTTACAAACGATATTTCCATGTATTGTTATTTTGTAGAAATACACAAACGAAAACACAAAACAACAAGCTGTCAACCTTTTTCTATGCTGTTAAATATGGCGAATTTACCAACGTTGTTAATATTTAATTTTAATAACTATTAAATGATTTACTTTCTTTAAATAGAGAAAAATATCTAAAGAAAATAGGAATAAATCCTTTTTACAATTTTTTTATTATTCAAACGAATTACTGGTAATTTTTAATGTTCATTATGTTAAGATGAACGTCCAAAATGGCGTGTAATCTATACTTCTGACAACGTTGGAAGCCGTGTTTCTTTCGACGGTGTTTAGAATGTAAAACCATGCTTTACTCGCTTTTTAAACGTAAACAAATCCGTCCATTTGTTTTGGTGGTCTGTGTTTCTAACGCCTGATTATACAGTGTGGGCCCGGATGGGGTCCCCAACGGGAAAATAATCTTTATTATTTATTTTACGACCCAAAGTCATTCTTTATAAATAAGTTCTGCTTGTTAAGAAAATGAATTCACGATAAAAAAGTTTTAGGGTGTGATACCCGGACAACATTCGTGATATTCATACGAACATCATGTCGTGATTTTCACAAATTTTATTCATACTGATATCATACGGAAGTCACCGCGTGATAAATAAAAATCATACGAACGTCACGTCGTGATTTTCACAAATTTTATTCATACGGACATCATCCGGATGTCACTGCGTGAGAAATGAAAATCATGTCGTGATTGTTTATGCCATCGCTGTTTGCGATTGACCGATGGCACAAAAAATCATGTCGTGATTTTTTATGCCAACGGTGTTTGAATAATATATATATATATATAGTTAATTTAAATCCAAGAAAATATTGAATGTTAAACTGTTGATTCAATTGTTAACATACTTTTTCTTTCAATGTACGAATGTGGCGCAAAAATAAATATCCAAACATGTCGGTGCACCGATGGCATAAAAAATCATGTCGTGATTTTTTATGCCCAAACACCGATAGCATAAAAAATCATGTCGTGATTTTTTAGGCCATCGGTCAATCGCAAACAGTGATGGCATAAAAAATCACGACATGATTTTCATTTCTCACGCAGTGACATCCGGATTATGTCCGTATGAATAAAATTTGTGAAAATCACGACGTGACGTTCGTATGATTTTCATTTATCACGCGGTGACTTCCGTATAATATCAGTATGAATAAAATTTGTGAAAATCACGACATGATGTTCGTTCGTTCACGTTTTGTTAAACATTGGAATATCTTTTTTAATTGAACCCGGACAACATTCGTGATATTCAAACAACGTTTTATAAATTATAACGGTGTAATGTGAATAACAAACTAGGTTTTAAATTCGCAGTTCGCAGGGCTCATACGCATGCGCAAATTTTGCAAATATCACACCGTGAGTTCTACATGATATCACTGTGATGAAGCATGTGTATGCACTCAGGATATCACAGCGTGATAAAAAAAATCACGTTTTGATTTCATCATGACTTCACCAGGAAATCCCGATTGTTGTCCGGGTAGTTTTACAAACTCTTTTTTCCAGCTTTGTTTAACTAATTTTGGGCCGCTGATTTCAATGCCATGCCATTTGTTTTTCTCTAGGACGTCTAGGATTTAAAATAATTTCGTAATAAAATGCTCTGCTCAATCACCTCAAAATGTAACTTTTTTGTTGGTATTTTAATTATTTATTAAATTATTTTAGCTTAAATTTATCTTAAATGTACTAAAGTAAATGGTATACGGCAAATAGATCATATTTATCTTAACAATATGACATTTTAAATACTAAAACTAAAATTTTAATGTATTTTATTAAAAAAAAAAACAACCATTATTTGACATTTTTTGTCGTTTATTTTAATTATTAAATTGAAACGGCAACAAAGTAAACAAGTTTCAGTATTTTTTATCCAAATTAATCCTCATCATCGTCCTCATCATCGTCGTATATCTTTTGCTGCAAATTCCAGCAAATGTCTCCTAGCAATGAATCCAACTTCTTTCCACTATAGCCACAGATATCTACCAATGATCTAGATTTGCAGTTACTTGGTGAAATCGTTCTCCATGTTCATCAGTTCGGCAAATTTATCAGGATGAAAAAAAAAGAAAATGTATTTTAATTGACATATTAACGTTAATTCTTTACAAAACGGAAAGCATTTTTTTAATGAATTGGCGCCAATTTTTGGACCGATATGAACCAAGAACATTTTCAATGACAGCTTTAACATTGCTTGATTTTTCATTAAACGTCGTATATATCAGGTCCATTTAATATTCCTGCAAAATTAAAGTAGTAGGTATATCTCATAAATTAAATTAATTAAATATTGCGTTGGTTTTTTTTGGGCGTAAAGGTACCGCAACAAAAACAAAACAAATTTACAACGACGACGTAAATGTTCGTCTCCTTTCTCTTTCTCTGCTTCTTTTTAATTTTTGGTTCTTAAAATCACTTTCAAGTAAAAATACAATTTAAAGTTTTTAATTTTAAATGTCAATAATTGAGAAGCATCCATGCAAAACCGGCTAAATCCATTTTATTCAGTTTTTGTTTTTTTTTTATTTCGCATTTTTTGGTTCATTTCTATCGACACCAAGATAATTCTGTTCAAATCCAACTATACCCATGTTAAAATCACATTTAAAAGGTAGCTTTAGGAGCAAAACCTGCCAAATCCACGTTTTTATAGCAAACCCGACTATATCCAATAAATAATAATGATGATGAGCATGTGGCTTGGATATGTCGATACTACTACTAAAATTTGTTCATGTTTGCACTAAATTTATTTTGTTAATATTTTTGAGTAATGTTTTTTTTTCACATTTTATTCGTTTTTTATTCGGTTTTCGAGCAAAACCGGCTAAATACAAAACATTTTTTGAAATTTTGGCCTTAATATAAAGTTTTTAAAAACGAAACCATGTCTTATAAATCAAGTACACTGAAAAAAATTTACGAAATTTTACACATCCAAACACACATTTATTTCTGTTTTTTTACTTAAAAAATGTGTTGTTCCATATAAAACATGTACACACATACTTACATAAGTAAAATAGCATCAATTTATGTATTTTTTTAAATTAATATGTAGTTTTTCATATTATTATGTAATAAATCCTTAAATTTATGTGCTTTTACAATTTTTAATGTACTTGTACTATTATTTTCCTAAATTTTACATTTACATGACCTTTGCATTTTTACACATTATATGTAGTTTTACAGAATGTTTGTACATATACATTTAAATACGTGGCATCAAAATAACCAACGATCAGATGTGTAAATTTACTAAATATTTTTTTGAGTGTACTACAAAGCCCACAAAACTCAAGTTTGCTTTTTCTTTTATCTGTAAAGGCCAGGAAACCGAGAGTTTTTGCCATTTTCCAGACATTTTATTAAAGTGGATATAGCCGGTTTTGCACGGATGCTCCTCAATTAATAGATGCTTGAACGATAAAGTAGATAAAGGCGCCTTTATACTTCAATTCGATATTAAATTTTGATAAGACTTAATAAATAAGATTTGAGATTAAATTTTTGGGTTCTTTAGGCATAATGTGAATAAAAACATATCAAATAATAGTCAAAGAGTAATGCTTATACCAAAACGACAAAAAAATTTAATAAATGATACTTATACCAAAAATACATAATTTTAGTTTTTGTATTTAATAAAGCACCTCTGCAAAAAAGTGCTTTATTAAATACGGCTACAATGGAACAAAAAAAATTCTATTTGACATTTATCTACCGATGACTTTGTATGGAGTCCCTGTATGTTTTTAACAAAAAACTTCAAAAATATACTGAACATCCAAAATAGATTTAAGGCAAAATAATTTAATAAATAATCAAAATATTAACAAAAAACTTACATTTTGAGATAATTCGGCAGAGCATTTTATTACGCAATTATTTCGAATCCTAGACGTCCTGGAGCAAAACGAGTGGCATTTTTGAAATCAGCAGCCCAAAATTAGGTAGTAATTTTAACTATCATATAGCTCTTTACTTTTTACTTCTACATTTGCAGAAGGCCCTTAATTGTCTTGACAAATGTACACTTTAAAAAAGTCGAACTCTCAAGAAAGCTTTCCATATTAACTTTATACATAATATAAAGTAATGTTTTATTTTTGTAATATTTTAAAAATGGTATTGTTTATTTAGGTTTTAAGGCTTTGTCGCCGCCGTTAACCGTAGTGCGTAAGACGTTGGAGGGCAACTTGAACGCGGACCACTTCCTTCCCTCTGTGATGACATGCGTAAACTACCTTAAGTTACCAGACTACTCGACGATCGAAGTGATGAGAGAGAAGCTTCGGCTAGCGGCTTCAGAAGGACAGCATTCATTTTATCTTTCCTAATCTTTTGTAAAAAGCGTTTGATAAATATTCATTGAAAATAGTGTAATTTTATATTAAAAACTACTCCGGTGTCTCACCGATAAACATAAACAATAACTAATATATATTTTCGTTTATATAGCCCCCCATATAGCGGGTTATTATTACACTATAAAAAATAATAAATACACATAATAATTTTAACCATTTCATAAAATTATCGTGCTTTTTGTGTTTAATTTTTCTTTCTTTGATTTGAGTTTATGTATATTTTTGCTTTGTGTGGTATTTTTGGGGGGCCCTTGACTGACTTGTGCAATGGACACTCGAGTGAATAGTGAGTAAGGTGTTACTTGCAACAAACTGTTGTTAGGCTAACTTTCAGATCATATTGCCAAATGTATAGTTTTGCTGTGCTCGGGAACGTAACCACAGCTATAATAGAATTATAAAAAAAATTAGTTTTAATTTAAAAGTATGTTTCAATAAATTTGTATACATAACCAACACATATTTTACATTCAAACCCTTCCTTTTTTTTAACAAATTAAACTATAGTAAGAAAGGTCCCAAAAGTAATAAGTGACCTTATAGGTCTTATAGATCTTACATGGATTGAGATGGAGCAAAATACATGATGGTAACCATGGAAAAAGGTGTACCATTACCAAAATCATATATGTACATATATACAGGGTAAGTCATTTAACTTGAAATATCTCAGTTAGTATGCATTTTACGAAAAAATGTTTAAAATAAAAAAAGATTCGAGGGGGGAATCAATCAGTACTAAAATTGTCCTTATACTCTCCTCCTTATAGGGGAACAGTGGGTAACTTTAAAATTTTCAACAGAACACCCTATTTTTTATTGCAGATTCGGATCATTCGACCAAAAATAGGTAGATTTTGTCTAAAACATTTTTTCATGTTTGTTCGATTTTTCTTCTGTATACAATTCTCCAATAATTTTTAAATAAAATACTTGGTTTTATTTTTTAAATTCATTTATTTATTTTTTAAATTTTAATTAAAGTAGGTGCTCAAAATGGTGGCCTTCAACTTCAACAATGCATTTATTTATTCGCATTTCAAATGACTCTACCAGAGCTGTGCGGTACTCGTACTCAAATTTTGTACTTTAAGTAGTTTTTATGTACTCGGTACTCAATCCAAATTACATTTTAAAAAAAGTACTTTTACTTGTACTTAATTAATTTAAAAATGTAAAAATGGACACGAGTACACTGGTTCTTCTTCTTCAATCTGAACACAGAAGCACTGTGTTCAGGGGTAATGGCCTTTAGCTTATTTACAAGCTATTTGGCCAGCTCATTATGTTTTAAAATTTATTTAATATGATCAAGGGTCTCAATCAAGAGAATCTGAGTTAAACTCATCCCTTGAATCATTTATCTATTATCTATATTCTTACTGTTTATGGTTTATTTCAATATTATTCGTTTTCCGTCTTATAAATTTAAGTTTCTTGCATCGTCCATATTTTTCCTTTTTCTTGTTTCTATAAGTATTTTCACCATTATTCTTGTTTTATGTATTTGTTCTTGACTTATTCATTTATTCCATTTCCATTCACATTATTAACAATTATCAAACCATACCTTTTACAAACATCCATATAAATTTCTTCTTTCATCAATAATTCTATTCTTTCTTCAAATATTTCAGGACTTCAATCAGTATTTTCATTTTATTTCATACAAATAACATTTTTTTTCTTCATTTCAATCATGCATCAAATGGTCAATGGTTGTGTTCAGAGTTATTTCTATATATATTTTAACCATCCGTTGTGGAAATTTCTTATAACTTACTTAATCTGATGTAGATTTTGTATATCTGTTAATTACCAGCTTATTTTTGTGCTGGGAGTCCCATATTGTCTGCTAAAGGAAGGCCGTCTACGACCTATCTGCTTCAGCAGACAACACAAAACTGGAGTACACTGGTTTTACATTTTTTGTGCTTGACATCTTTGTGTTAAATTAACATAACCACTACTATAGTGGCACTACATATTCAAATTTATCGCCATAATTATAATGCTTTAGCAGCTAAAGTTTAATGGTTCGGCAATATTCGGAATAAATCCTCGATATGGGCAAGTTGGTAAAATATCATTGTGGCGCCCTACTTTATAGAGATATTACATATTATAAGAGGTAATGTACTTTTTTATCTCTGGTAGTGCCGTCATGTCATATGTAACGGTTTTTTTTTAAGAAATGTGAGATTATTCTGCAATATAGAATCTGCATTAGTATTATTTTAAGTGTTTTGGTTTTTGTTATACTGTGGTAAGTAAGATTTTAAATATTGTTTTGTATTTGATTACCTACTCGATTAAGTTTTTGTAATATTTGGTATGCTTAAAAAATTAGGTTAGGTATATATATATACAGGGTGTTATGTAATTAATGTTATAAGGGTGTCCGGGAAAAGGAAGTCAATCCGTTAACCATATATTCTTTGAGTTAAAACAATAAGACTTTCATAATACCATTTTTCAATTTAGAGCTTCATGTTCGATATACAGGGCGACAAAGTTTGAAATTTAAAACTGATTTTTTTTAATAATTCGAGTAATTGATAAGATATTAAGTTCAAATTTGGTACACTACTTCAACATAAATAGTTACATTTTTTGAGACTAACAAAACAAAAAACAATTGTCAAATAATCAAAATAGGGGGGGTCCAGTACTCACTGACTCCCTCTATTTTTAGTACGTGCGCCAATGACTTCCAAACGGTATTTTTTCAGGTAATCATTTATTGTTAAAAAAAATTTGCCTCTTATAAAATTTTGATAAAATGATTTGTTTTAGAGATAATTTGTAAAGTATGGGTCAGTCCATATCAAATCAACCAAAGGTTCTTCCCCCACCATCTCCGATTTTGATCATTTTTGGTAAATTTGTTTACCTCACTAAAAAACTCAAAAATCCCATATATGAATTTTTTTTGATGGGTGGTTTTTGTTTTATTGATTTTTGAAAATCAAAAAATTTCTATAAATTTGGGTTTTGCAAGTACTTACAAAAATAGCGATATCTCGTAAACTATTAAAAGTAGAAATGTGAGTGATGGCTTATTTTAAAGGCCTATTAGAGACCTTTTTATGATATATCACATGACCTAAATTTTTTCAAAAAAAAAAATTAAATTTTAAAAATTTGATATGGATTGACCCATACTTTACAAATTATTTCTAAAACAAATCATTTTATCAAAATTTTATAAGAGACAAAAAATTTTCAACAATAAATGATTACCTGAAAAAATACCGTTTGGAAGTCATTGGCGCACGTACTAAAAAATAGGGGGAGTCAGTGAGTACTGGACCCCCCTATTTTGATTATTTGACAATTGTTTTTTGTTTTGTTGGTCTCAAAAAATGTAACTATTTATGTTGAAGTAGTGTACCGAATTTAAACTTAATATCTTATCAATTAGTTGAATTATTAAAAAAAATCAGTTTTAAATTACAAACTTTGTCGCCCTGTATATCGAACATGAAGCTCTAAATTGAAAAATGGTATTATGAAAGTCTTATTGTTTTAACTCAAAGAATATATGGTTAACGGATTGACCTCCTTTTCCCGGACACCCTGTATATTAAAATACTGAATACCTTTTGACATAAGAAGTAAAGGAAAAATATTTTTCCAAAGATAAAGAAAAAATATGCATTAGAAGTTTTTTATATTTTTTGTGATACGCCACTGGTTACACACTTGGTTTATCTCTGCACACTTGTGTTCTGTGAGTACATAGATACCAACCAACAAAGTAACTGCGCGTTGCCAGATGTAAAAAATTGTTACTAAAAATTTTTCTTGCAAAAAATAAATAAAAACAATAAATACAAAAGTTTTATCAAATCATAAATAAATACATGTATTAAAAAAATATAAAAATGCAGTTTTTTTAAACATCCCTATAGAACCTAAACATTATATTTTGTTTTGTTTAACATTTAACAACTTTTTTTGCTAGATACTGAAACCTAAATTAGATTTTAAGAGTTTTTGGAAAAGTAAACATATTTTTAATTTTAAATACATTTGAAATTATAACATCTTCAATTTTTATGGAATTTGTTTGAAAAACACTTGATGAACCCGGATAAATGCAGATTTAAACGAAATGCAGCCCACTGGGAAAAATAATATTTCTACAATGTTACTGAACGTTACATTTGTTAGGTGTAATGTTACAAAAATTCTTGTGGCAATGTTGCAGGAACATTGCAACAAAGCCTTATGTCCCCAGATAACATTCGTGAGTTCACCGTGAATGCACGGTGAAAAATATTGCTTCACGCGTGAATTCACGGTTGCTAAAAGATGCGTCCGCCCCTGGAATTCACCGTGAATGCACACGTGAAGACATATCCGCCCATTGAATTCACCGTGAATGCACACGTGAAGATGCGTCCGCCCCTTAAATGCACACCTGAATTTACCGTGAATGCACACGTGAAGATGCGTCCGTCCCTTAAATTCACCGTAAATGCATGCGTGTTCTAAATTCGCGCGAAAAAAATGAAATAAGGGTGCATGTTCAGAAAACATATTTTCCCCTATAGAATAAAATAAGTTTTCTGAACAAAAAATGTGCATTCACCATAATTTCAATTTTTTCGCGCGAATTTTAGCATGCATGCGCACTCACTTCGAGCTTCACTTGTGCATTTACGGTGAATTCAATGGGAGGACGGATCTTCGCGTGCGTATTTACGGTGAATTTCGTGCGTATACTCAATTTTTTTTGCACTTAATTTTAAATTGGAACACAAAATAAAACGTGTTATTTTATTAAATAAATAAAAAAAACAGATTTTGTTATATTTGTAAATAAAGTCAAATGAAAAATGTTAAATAAAGATGTGATTTATGTCCAATTGGAGAATATTTTTTTAGACAATTATGCCATCCACGCCGACGGTGGTCTAGTGGTTAGTGCTGCTGACTACAAGCCGGAGGTCGTGGGTTCGAATCCCACCAGGGGTATGGCTGTTTATTTGTGTTTGTCCTATTGTGTATTAGTCCTTCGAAGGGGACTTTAAACCCGCGGTCCGTTCCTACCCCTAACCGGCACAAGCCATTCAGTTGGCTTATGGGACTTCTTAAGAAGTATAAACTTTGTATAATTAAACTTGAGGTACAATAGTATACTGAAATAAAACACAAAGTGTTATGTTGTAAAGTTTATTCCGAATCAACCTCAGAGGTTTCAATGTCCTCTTTAACCTTAAAAAAAATATGAATTATAACATCAATAATACTAATTAATGCATACACATGAGTCACATATATGAAATTACATCTACAGATAAGTATACTTACTGATTCATCACTGGACACATCATCAAATGAGTCAACCCAGGTAGCACACTGACGTCTGCTGACGTTTATATGACGTTGTTAACGTCATTTAAACGTCAAAAGACGTCATATAAACGTGAGCAAACGTCAGTGTGCTCCCTGGGAAATAACTAATTTTTTCCCCTTATTTTAATTTCTTTTTGGTTCTTAAAAAATATATAAATTATAACATTATTAATGGATTAAAGCATTTATTTACAAGACTCATTTTATAAAATTTAATAAATATTATTTTAGAACAAAAAAAAAAAATTGTTTTTGTGTATAAAGAAAAGTCTTGCGATAGCTAATAAAAATATTCTGTATTAATTAATTAATTCATTTATTTTATTGATTAAAAAATTGTAAAATATTTGTCGACTGTATATTTACTAATAAAAATATTAAAATGGATGTCATATTTTGAATTCAAATAAAAACAAATCATTCAAACCAATTCAGCCGAGCGCGGCTTCGACTCATGAGGCGCGGAGCCTTGCAGTAAAAAATTAATAATGTTTAAAGAAATGCCGGGCAGTGAAATTTTTTTTTCAGGATATGAAACCTTTATATCCAGTACATGTAACCATGAAAAAAACTTGATTATTTGATAGAGACTTTATCAAAAATTTGAATTGTATATTTCAATGGTCAAAAAAAGTATAAAAAAATTTTAAAAAAAGTCCTGAAAATTTCACTACGAAACTTTTAACAGTTTTTTCACAATTAATTTTTTAATTAAAAGTGAGAAAAATCTTTGTTACAAAAAAACTGTTAAAATTAAAATAAAAAAAAATATATTTTATGGAAATATTGTTACTAATGACTACTAACGATTGATGTATTAAAATTTAAATTCTATTACCAAGTGGAAAATGGGGGGTCCACTTGACCCCCCAATGAATAAAAACTTTATAAAAAAATATAATCACAATAAAGCGTTATAACCATGGTTATTAATTGTTTTTGTTGTTTTTGCAATAATTGTAACAATTATTATCAGTGCACTGATCTACTATAGTATATATATATACAATAAAATTCGTATCTTAAATTTGATCATGCAAAAATATAAAAATGTCAAACTTACCTTTGGAATTCCTGGCTAGCAACTTAAGTATTTATTGAACTGAATACCTATATATTATAAAACTGAAAAACTGAACCAAGATACATACACCTTGAAACTGAACGTTTATATCTGAACCATAGAAAAAGGATATGAACTGAACGTTTTACCGGTATACAGGATATCTAGCTAGATGTTTACCATATATGGTATTCTATAGAAAACCTCGTGGCTCTTAGCTGCGTACGCACACTAACGCTGCAGTGTTGCCGGATTGCAGCCGGATGATTTTCGTGAAAGTTCCCGACCAAAAATTACAAAATACTAGAAATTACCCACACGAGTAAAAATTTCTAGTACATTTGCTCAATTTGGAAAAGTGAATTAAATTTTGAATAAATTAAGAGAAAAATAAAAGGATAGAATTAAAGAATTATGTTTAGTTAGGTAGTAGTTATACAATATTATTTACTGAAAATTTCTTTGAAAAGTAAAATTTATAAAATACCTGCTTCAATATTTTACTTGCAAGCATGATGAAATACGCGATTTTCGGGTCAAATACCTGCAAGCGGCAACCCTGCATTTAGTTGAAATATGACGGCCATGGGCGCATGCGCACGAGTGCCCGCGTATTTGGTTTTGCAATTATTATATATAATTATTATTACCTATAGGTATATTAAATATTAATAACTGATATTAATTAAAAAATGTACTTTTTTATTTTCCGTTTAATATTTAATAAAAATCTTTAATTAATATTCCTTTAATGTTATGTTTTCTTTTTCTTATTTCGAATTCGGTCTTCAAATTTATTTTGATAGGGTAGGTATACCTTCCCTATCAAACAGAGGTATAGCTAACCTATCAAAATAAATTTGAAGATCTTTAATTAAACGTGCTAACAGATCTGTATAAAATCTTGGAGATTCACGGCGTGCGTCCGGTGTGCATAAGAAATGTTAGGAGGCATCCATTAATTACGTGAGGTGTTTAGGGGGGAGGGGGTCGAGCCAAACCCCACCCAATCTCACGTGGGGGGAGGGTGGTCTCGGCATATGCCACGTAATTTTTGAAAAAAATGAAACAGTGTAAAATGGCGAGAAAACTGGGTTAAATTAAGTAAACTTATAACAATTGTTTTTTTTTAATAAATCTAATGGAATCAATCACAGATTAACTTATTTACATTAAAACAATGCATTTTAAAACATCTCACGTGAGATTAAGGGAGGGGGGACGGGGTCGGGCAAAATCTCACGACATCTCACCAAGGGGAGGGGGGAGTCGAAAAATCGCCAAAATTGCCTCACGTAATTAATGGATGACCCCTTATCTGTGAACTTACGGTGAATTCACGATGCACTTAATTTTAAAGATTCATGGCGTGCGCCCGGTGTGAATTTAATGTGCATTACGAATGTAATTTGGAAACTCACAGTGGATTCACGATTAATTAATTTTTATAGATTCACGGCGTGCGCCCTATGTGAATTAAATGTGCATTACAAATGTTATCTGTGAACTCACGGTGAATTCACGATGTATTCAATTTTGAAGATTCACCGCGTGCGCCCGGTAGGAGTTTAATGTGCATTCAGGAATGTAATTTGGAAACTCACAGTGGATTCACAATGCATTCATTTTTAAAGATTCAGGGCGTGCGCCCGGCATGAATTTCATGTGCATTAAGAATATTATCTGGGAACTCACAGTGAATTCACGATGAATTCATTTTTAAAGATTCACGGCGTGCGCCCTATGTGAATTAAATGTGCATTACAAATGTTATCTGTGAACTCACGGTGAATTCACGATGCATTCAATTTTGAAGATTCACGGCGTGCGCCCGGTGTGAGTTTAATGTGCATTCACGAATGTTATCTGGGTCCGGCTCAGGAACATTACATTTACAAATAAAATGTTGCTTAATGTTGTTAATGTAAGGTTCCTGCAACATTACATTTGTTAGGTGTAATGTTACAAAAATCCTTGTGGCAATGTTGCAGGAACATTGCAACAAAGTCTTATGTTTCAGGAACATTAGTGTGGATTCACAATGGACATAACCATAAAAGATACATAATGAAATCATAAATCATAACCATAAAATTTACATAAAACCCAAAGAGCGTTCACAATGACCATAAAAATTGACATGTTGAGCATGTCAAACTAATGTCATTTTAATTTAATTTAAATTAAAATTTGTGAATTGTGTTTTTAAAATGAGTGAGACTGAAAAATTGTTATTATTGTTACTACTAAGACGATGATGCCAAGAACGCCAAGATAGGGTAAAACCAAAACGAACAAGACGCTGGTGGGTTCGTCCTATAAATAGGGATAGAGAAAAAAAGGATTTCGAAGACTAATTATTGAAATGCGACTTCATGACACTGAATGATTTTTTACTTATACTAGAATGACAGCCTCATTATTTGTGGAATTGCTAAAACTAGTGTTCCCTAAATTGATTAAACATAGCATACGAAAACCACTGAGTCCAAGTCAACGGTTGGCCATTACATTGAGGTTGTTTACCTACTTTTAAATAAATAAATAACGTATTTATTAATCCTTATGTAAATACATACAATGTAAGGTTACAACATAAGATTAAATGGCCAATGACCGAGGTCCTTCAGCCAAATGTGCTTAATTTAATATTGATATTAATCAATAATAATGGCAATGGTAATGCTTTTTAATTTTGGTATAGAATGGTAAAAAAAGAAAAAAAAGAAGTTAGTCTAAAATGGATTTGAATAGTTCAAGTAATGTCTTTTCGGGATGTTTGAATTTCTGTTATTTTGGGTGTCTTGTGCCTACTTTTATTATAATAAAAAACTAAAATAATAATTTGGCTTTATCTTAGGTATTTGTCTACCGGTGACCCAACCTTTTCCATGGGTGACGTTCACAATATCGAAATTCATTATATCGAATTCAAAATATCGAACACTTTTTATCGAAAATCAAAATATCGAAAATACAAAATGTCGAAAATCAAAATATCGAAAATTAAAATGTCGAAAATGATAATATCGAAAATTAAAATGTCGATTTGAAAATGTCGAATAATTAAAATTTCGAAAATTAAAATGTCGAAAATGATAATATCGAAAATTAAAATGTCGATTTGAAAATGTCGAATAATTAAAATTTCGAAAATTAAAATATCGATTTAAAAATATCGAAAATTAAAATGTATGATTAAAATCGAAGTGTATATGTACAGAGGCGCCTCTGTAGATAAAGTTACGGTTATGCACCGAATTATCTTGGCTCCCTGGCTCCTAGAGATGCGCGTTTTATAGAAATGTACTCAAACTCAACAACACAACCCAACCGACCCCGCCCCATTGGCCCCCCCCCGCCCCATTGAGCAAAAAACCCAACTAAAATGGGCAAATTCATGTTACGATAAAAATAAAACACTTTTTAATTACATAAATTAGCCCATTTTAGTTGGGTTTTTTGCTCAATGGGGCGGGGGGGGGGCAATGGGGCGGGGTCGGTTGGGTTGTGTTGTTGAGTTTGAGTACATTTCTATATCAGAGGCGCCTCTGTACATATACACTTCGGATTAAAATAATATGTCGACATTTTGTATTTTCGACATTTAAATTTTCGACATTTTGTATTTTCGATATTTTGATTTTCGATAAAAAGTGTTCGATATTTTGAATTCGATAAAGTGAATTTCGATATTATGAACGTCGATATTTTATTTTCGATAAATTGAAAATTCGATTAAATAAAATTTCGATATTATCATTTTCGACATTTTAATTTTCGATATTTTGATTTTCGACATTTTGTATTTTCGATATTTTGATTTTCGATAAAAAGTGTTCGATATTTTGAATTCGATAAAGTGAATTTCGATATTATGAACGTCACCCCTTTTCCATAGCAAATGGTTATAGGAACCGCAAGAGTTGCCAATATAAAAACATAACAAACCAAAAGTCACCGAATTTTCCCAAAAAATTACATAAATATTTCATAAAGTTAAATTATTTGAACTTTATGTGATTTTTACGGTACTCCATAATTTTTACATAAGAGTCACATAAACGTAAAGATTACGTACTATGCACATTGTGAACGCTTCTTATGTATCTTTATGTATTTTTTTTATGTATTTCTTATGTTTTTTTATGGTTACGTCCATTGTGAACAAGCACTTACGATTACAATTAAATTAATATGAAATATTATAATAATAATTAATTTTAATTATTTATCCGTAAGCTAGAGGCCTATAATCCGGATATATATATATATATATATATATATATATATATATATATAAATATATAAGTATCAGAAAAAAATAGGTTTTCTACTTTACCCCAGAAGTAGGCAACCAATATTACAAAGACTGAAATGCCTTCCCGTTTCGCCACCGAGCCGAGGAGCTCGAAGCGCGTTTTCCGAATGGTATGGTCCATTTACTAATGCACCACACAGATTATACCATACCCACCAACACTGACAGACAGACCTGTTGGGTCTCATCAGTGTCAGGCAGTCGGTGACGGGAGACACGCATCAAGCTCGGCTCTGTTCACTTATAGATATAAATGACCAGGACAGCGGCGAGATGCATCGGCAAGTCAGTCTGCAAACAACATGGCAAAAATTATCTTAATGCAATATTTCGGATGAAACATTGTCCAAAACTAAAGTTATAATTATAATATTATAGTTACAATGTTCCAAAAATCTTGCAAATTAAATGTTTATACTGTTTATATAAAGCAACATTGCAAAAATCATCTTAATGTAATATTTCGGATGAAACATTGCCCAAAACTTATCAATGTAATATTATAATTGCAATGTTCCAAAAATCTTGCAAATTAAATGTTTATATTGTTTATAAAAAGTAACATTGCAAAAATCATCTTAATGTAATATTTCGGATAAAACATTGCCCAAAACTTATCAATGTAATATTATAATTGCAATGTTTCAAAAATATTCCCAAACATTCCAAAATAAATGTTTCTATTGTATATTTAAAGTAAAGTTGCAAACATTTTTCATTTGAAAGTTGTGTTAATATTTCAATTGAAACATTGAAAGAAAGTTATGTCTGCAATATTATAATTGTAATGTTTAAAAACTTTTATGCAATATTTTATGCTATATGTTACAAATATAACATTGTAAAAACTTTACATGTGAATCTTTAAATAATGTTTCAAATTTAAGGTTGTTGGAAATTATTATATGCAATATTTCAAATGTAACATTTCAAGTAGCACAGGAAATATTTTATTTGTAAAGTCGGCGAACATTGCAGCAATATTTTGTAAGGTTTCTTTCCCAGTGGGAGTAGAGCCGGTCAAAAGCAGATGATTGCCATGATACAACATTTGTTGTATCATGGATGATTGCGGGACTGCACCACAGACCACCAAAACAAATGGACGGCGCATTGTCATTCAATAACAATGCTTTGTTTGCGGTTAACAAACGGTCACAGTCTAAGCGTCAAATTGGAGAGAGAATTTTATGTTTTCTTCCAGTGACGTATTGGGTCCCAATAATTGGGATTAAAAAAATAATAAGTATACTTAAGTAGTAGGTAATTACCTATAGGTAGGTACTTACAAACGATATTTCCATGTATTGTTATTTTTAGTAAAAAATAATGTATTTAAACTCCATAATTAACTTTAACACGATAGAAATACACAAACGAAAACACAAAACAACAAGCTGTCAACCTTTTTCTATGCTGTCAAATATGACGAATTTACCAACGTTGTTAATATTTAATTTTAATAATTATTAAATGATTTACTTTCTTTAAATAGAGAAAAATATCTAAAGAAAATGATGAACAAATCCTTTTTACAATTTTTTTATTATTCAAACGAATTAGGTACTGGTAATTATTACGCTGCGTCTCACGCTAGCGTGAACGCAATTTAATTTTTATTCTCACGCTAAAGTCAAAATAATTTTAATTTTATTCTCACGCATTATTTTATATAATTTTACTTTTTAGGTGTCGTGTCATTTGATTTGATTATTATTTGATTATGTCATTTGATTTGATTATGCAAATGTAATAAAATTTACTAATAATAAAATCGAGACTCTTTTACTGCAGCCAAACCAACCCAAACTCAACAACACAACCCAACCGACCCCGCCCCATTGAGCAAAAAACCCAACTAAAATGGGCAAATTTATGTTACGATAAAAATAAAACACAAAGGAACAACAAATTTATGAAATAAAAAAAGTTCGACAACTTCTGGTAGATTTTATGTTACGATAAAACTAAAACAAATTAACCAACCCAACCCAACCGAACACTGTTTAACAAAGAAACAACAAATTTATGAAATAAAAAAATAAAAAAAGTTCTTAGAATCGAACCCGGGACCTCTCGCATGCCAAGCGCCCGCCCTACCATCGGAGCCATCTAGCTTGTTGTCAAATATTAAACGCTCTGGGAACAAAAACTGATTATAATTAGTGACGTCACCGCGTGAGAATAAGAATAAAATTGCGTTTACGCTAGCGTGAGACTATAGTCTATAGACACAGCGTAATTATTAATGTTCATTATGTTATGATGAACGTCCAAAAAGGCGTGTAATCTATACTTCTGACAACGTTGGAAGCCGTGTTTCTTTCGACGGTGTTTAGAATATTAAACGTAAACAATTGGATTTAAATCCGTCCATTTCAGGCGTTCGCGAACGCGCGCAGATATGTTTGCGGGTGAAACCGTATGAAAGCAGACGTTCGCGGATAAAATGAGATGTTCGCGGATAAAAGCAGATGTTATCAGATGATATTTTTATCCGCTTTTATCCGGCTTCGTCGAAGAATTTATATGCGCAATCATCCGTCATTTTCAGCAGGGTTCGTTTAATTTTATCTACGTTTGCCTGAATTTCTCTTGTTTTATCCGCAAAGGCTGTATTTAGGTTTATACCTGCAGTAAACCGGTTTTATCTGCAAATCCCTGCTTGAGCAATTTCGTCCAGTTTTTATTCGACTACACGAAAAACGTCTGCGTTTATCCGATTTTATTCACAATTGCTTGCATTTCGTTCATCTATTTTGGAGCGTTTGCCTCATTTTGTTCTATCTAATTTCGACCTGATTTATCTGCAAATGCCTGATCTCGTTCTATTAGCAAAACATTTACATCATCCGTCTGTACGTCCATGTTAATCTATTTGCGTCCGCAGGGGCGTACCGAGACACACTTTTTGGGGGGGGGGTGGAGACGATAAAAAAAACAACTTATTTTTTTATCGATACTTTAGTAGTAATGGTAAAAATTTTCAGTAGTTTTATCATGAATGTAAAGTGTTGTAAGGTGTAGATAAAGAATGTATTTACGGTAAAGAGCATGCTAATGGTAGGTAAAGACTTTACCTACCATTAGCATGTAAGTGGATTATCCGGAACAGTAACAATTTTAATTTTAACCAAATTTCCACCGTGAATATTTTCCTCGTGCATTTTTTTCTAGTCCTTGTTAAACACAGATCCACATAATGAGCATTTTACTAGAACTCGGCCCGGTCTAGCTTTCTTTTCCATATTAAAAAAAAATTAATTCCTATTTATTGACACTAGTTTTACTTAGCTTAGATAAGTTTCAACTAATTAATAATTTAGAAAAATAAGACGCCGAAAATTGCGGTGCGTAAAAAGAGTCAAACGCCGCCAAAACCAAAGACAAAGCCGCGAGGCGGTGCCGACTTTGTACATGCCGCTTGTGTGAAATATAATGTCCTTTAATAAAAATAAGGTTGACCACAGTGGCGTGCAGGACGGGCCCCGCAGGGCCCGCGGTGCGGGGGGGCCCCGATCTTAAGGGGGCCCCGTAGAGAACCACATTGGGTGGTATAAGTGACAAAGGGGCCCCAGCTCAAAATTTGCGGGGGGGCCCCCGATCACCTTTGCACGCTACTGGTTGACCAATACAATTTTCTTGACGGTAACGATTATAGGAGGTTACAATAGATTAAAAATTATAATTTTGTAATATGTAGGTAAAGTTTAAAAATTATATTTCATTTTATTTATTGTGATGGGTTGGTTGGTAGGGTAGGTATACCCAACCAACCGACCCAAATACCGTGTTTGGATTTGGAACCAACTGCCAAGACTTTGGGGGGGTGACTCCCCCCCCCCTACACCCCCCTTAGGCCCGGCCCTGTGCGTCCGGTTTCATCACCATAGCCGTATGTCTGCATTGATCCGGTTTTATCTGCGTAAGTCTACTTATGACGGTTTTATCTGCATAAGTTTTCAGGAAAACCGACCATTGCATTTGTTTACATTTTAGAAGGTAAATAGCAAAGATACGTATCCTAGATATCTATGGATATGATATAAATTTGCTTTCGCTGTCAAAATGACATGAATAGTGATAACCGGAAGTAAGGTAGTTGAGTGTATAAATTAAAAATATATAATTTTTAAACTTTATTACAAAAATTTTTACACTTAATATAATGGTGAGTTTTCAGAAAAAATTAGACTTGTACTTGGCTGGTTTCCGGTTTCATTCATTGGTACTGGTTCAGTATCTTGTTCAACCCTTCGGTTGGCAATATCTTTCAGTAGGGCTTTGCCCTGCTCTTTTGTCTGCAACAAACTGGTTTACACAACACAAAACAACTTTAAAAGAAAAATTACCTCTTCACACTCCATGCATTTATATGCATAAGTATAAGCATCATCCAATTCACCTTTCTTAAGGTGATAATTTGCCAAGTACTGTAAGGCATTATAAAATTCAGTTTGTTCTTCATAAACCTTTTCTTTATTATCATCTTCTCTTAAACAGTATTCTGTAAATGCTGTCGCAGCATTATCAATTTCATTTAACTTATCATACAATCTAAAAAAATAAGAAATTTATATCAATTATGGCTGAGTAATTTCATACAGGATAATTTTTATTAAATGGGTACCTAACAGATTTTATTTTTTAGTTTATGCCTAACATCAAGGGTCATTTTTACATGATTTTCAGTGACAGGATTCGCAACGCGCGCGCCACCTGGTGGACTTCAAAAGCATTGCGTGAATTTAAGATTTGTCAACAATACATTTAAAGCATTCGAACTGTACATCATTTTTAAATAAATAGGTATTTTTTTCACAAAAGAGAGGAAGGCAGAAGTCTTACTAAATGCGCACGTTATATGTGTTTTACGTTGCAAGGGAAAAACTAAAAAACTGGTTTAGTACTCGATTTCAATTGATTATTTTTTATATCATTGATTAAGAAACTCAACGCTTAAATACTTATATAGTTACGTTAGTTTGTGTATTTTATCAAAGGGATTATGGTGAATTATTGTGTTTTTAATTGTAAATAAAATTCAAGAACTAAATCGTTGCATTTTCATGTTTTGCCAAAGGATCCAATTCGGTAAGTACATTTGTTGGTGCAGAATTAACTAATGATAACTTTACCTAATATAATTTATATTTAAGTTTTTTAAAGCTAAAAAATAGTAGTTTTTATAAAAAAAATGTAAATTCACTCAATCAATATTTCTAAATAATTACACTGTGCTGAAAAAACGTGTATTTTACTAATTTTTCGTGTTTTTTAAATGCGTTCCATGTCTCGGCTGTTTAATATATATATATTAACAGCTAATTTTTTTCATATATAAAGTTTACATGCCAAAGACAAAATAAAACTTACAATTGACCTGTTTGGCATACGGTTTCCAAACAAAAAAATTGCTTAAAATTTTAAAATTCTTGAAAATCTCATTATTTAGGTCATTATATAAGGATGTTGACTTCCAAATAGAATTATAAAATATACAGGATAATTAGCCCCTCCCTTAATGTTCAAATGCCTGGTAGTTTGGTTTTGTTATTTTCATCTTTGAAGGTTCTAAAGTAGCTTTAAATAGAGTAAAATATTGTAATGATAAAAAGTCGCATTATTTCATCCATTATATAAGTATGTTGACTTTAATATAGAAATATGACATTAACAGGATGTTTAGTCCTTACTTTGAAAATGAAATTCGTGTTTGACTTGTTTTAATATTTTCATCCATTTTGCTTATAAATGGGCTTTAAAAAAGGCTAACACATGGAAAATTAAAAAACGATTCATTTTATCCTTAAATCATATAAATGTTAACTTTTAAATAGAAATATAAAACTTACAGGAAATTTAGTCCTTATCACAAAGTTTAAAAGCTTGTGATTGTACAGATGCTTTAAAAGCAGCAAAAAAATAATAAAATTTAAAAAAATCGCATAAGTTATATGCATACACCTACATAAATATGCATAGGAATGCATAAGCCAAACATCATAGTAAGGACTAAATATCCTGTAAGTTTCATGTTTCTATCTTAAGTCAACACATTCTTAGAATAGAAAATTAAACAATCATCGTTTTTTAAATTTCAATATGTTTGCTCCTTTTAATTAAAGCCCATGTAAAAGCAAAATGGATGTAAATATCAAAACAAGTTAAATAGGCATTGACGTTTTTAAAAAGTGTTAATTCGAATAGGCCGGATTTGACACATGCGAAAAATTAAATAAGGGTGGATTTTGTCCTTTGGGACCCTAATGAATATGTCTATAAAATTTGAGCAAAATCCAAGATGGTCGAGCAACGAGTTTCGGCGTTTTCATATGGATTGACTCGTTAATCATTACTAAAATTATTGTATCTAATAGATACAATTTATATTTACAGGGACCGTATGAAATTTATTTCTTCATTCGGATTAACACTGTTTATTGAAAAACCGGTAAAAACTCAACCCAGGATTTCCTCTCGAAATACACCCAACAACACAACAAATCGAGACACGTTTTTTTTTCGATATTTTTCAACCCTTTCCGGCTTTTTTCTCAAAAACACTTTGTTTGTTGTATTTTTGTTACGATGATAACAGCCGAGTGGTGGCGCTACTAGCGATACTTCTTTAGCGTATGGTAAAAGTTTATTATTATTTTCTTCTGACTTTTGAGTCAGGCATCAACCAAAAAAATATTGAAATCTGTCATGAAGCCCTAAAGTAATGATATTACTTTGCTAATTTAATTAATGCCAACCCATCCATGTCACCTATACTACAGGCCTTGTAGTAACATTTAAGTGCATTTTCAGTCTTATCTAATTTCTCGTACGTTTCTCCCAATGCGATAATCATCCTACTGTCATTAGGTTTAAGCTGTTGTGCTTGTTTGTAGTAGTGCAGACAATAGAAAGGCATTTTTATTATTTCATAGGTTTGTCCTAGGCCATACCATGCCCTATAATCGCGCTTATTTATTTCTATGGCATTTCTGTAACTCTGTATGGCTGCATTTGTATTTTTCATTTCCATAAACTCGTGACCTATCAAAGTCCAGGCGGATAAGAATTGCGGATTTAATTTTAAGGCTCTTCTAAAGTATAATACAGCATTGGGATGGTCAGATCTCAAGCTGTAGTAATTACCTGAAATAAACTTAATTAAAAAGACATTTGTTTAATTATAAAATATTTACCTATAACGCAACAAGTCTCTACTCGGTATTTATCTATTATAACCACTTTGTGTGCTAAATCTGCTAGTTGAGTTTTCATTTCTTGGACATAAAGTAAGTTTGAATATGTATCTAAATTGTCTAAACGATATGGATCCACCGATAAGATTTTTTGGAACATTGTTATTGCTTCATTTAGCTCTAAAAGTAAATAGATTCAAAATAAAAGATTTAAATAAACCAGTTAACATAAAAAATAGGCTGTTGCAATCGTCTAAAAATCGGATGAATGAGTAGTAGTAAATATCTTTATTGGAATAAACCAAAAGGCTAATGACCAAGGTCTTTCTGCCCATATAAATATATTTATATATTAACAATCAATTTGGTAAAAAATTATTTGACATAATTATATAAAAAAAAAACAATATTTAATGGACTTGAAAATCTAAGATAACTTTCCATAAGGTCTTCTTTGGGAATTTTCTTTTTATTGGATTACCTTCTAAGTCTGGGAAAATGAAGGGTTCAATAATATCGGATGAATGATTTAATGAATGAGTTAAGTTAAACAATTTTGATTACAACTTCAGAACATACACAAAACATATAATAAATTATTGAAATCTGTTTATTCTCAAGCAAAATATAGTGTTAAGAAACCATGCCATGAAACAAACGTGTAATATCTTTATAATTGTAGCAATAAAAATAAAAAGTGTTATTTTGAGTTTTAACGTTAAAGAAGCATTGGGTTTTCGCAACGCGCGCGCCTACTGTTGGCGCTCGATTGCATTATTGAAATACAAGATTTTTCAACAATACATTTAAAGCATACATCATTTTTAAACAAATAAGTAGTGACAATTTTTATTTGCAAAGTTGCAATTGCACAGCTTAACCGCGCACAGTATTTGTGTTTCGAGTTACAAAAGTATATACAAAAGTGCTCTTTTAGTTCGCTTGTGCGGGTTAGGGGTAGAAACGGACCGCGGGCTTTAAGTAAGCTCGATTTTGATTTATTATCCTTTATATTACGTTTGTGTGTGTATTTTCTTTAAGTGATCATCATTTAATAACAAAAAAATTGTCTGTAGGCTACAGCACAGTGGTGCAAATAACCCTTATAACTGGCATTAAATAAAATGAAGTTGCTAAAACAAAATTTAATTATGAATGATAGCTCTTGTAAAAATTAAAATAATTTGTTAAATTAAAGGGTCATTTTTATTAGTGTTTAATTAAAGTGATTTAAACGTTAAACATTTGAATAAAAAAAATTAAGAAATCATCTTTTATCATGTGAAGCGAAATATTTAAAAAAATACTTTAAATCGATATTCACGAATGCATCGTCACTATTTTTATATTAAACATAGCTAAGATTTTGAGGCTTTTTTGGGTTTGTAGTTATTAAAAAAAATATCCCTAGTAAATTACTCTTGACTGTACAAGAGTTTTGCTCTTTATATCGATTAAAATCTTTATTTCTAGCCCCTTGTGATTCTTTAACTATAGTTAGTTGACCAATGTGCCAAAAGTGCTAAGAATATAATTTT
The DNA here is from genome assembly GCA_921294245.1 of Brassicogethes aeneus. Taxonomy (NCBI): domain Eukaryota; kingdom Metazoa; phylum Arthropoda; class Insecta; order Coleoptera; family Nitidulidae; genus Brassicogethes; species Brassicogethes aeneus. The sequence continues at coordinate 1,762,229 of OV121136.1, forward strand.
TACATAATAATAATATATAATTTAGTTGTATTATTGTACCAAGGATATAAAGAAGCGAAATATCTAGCCGTATCATGTGAGAAGAGACTATATTTTCAGCTTCTATTTGAAATCCACTAATATACCATCATGTTGTTTTTTTATAAGGTTAAGGTCTATTTGAGTTATTAGTGCAGATATTTGAAAAAAAATGCCTGTTGGTGTTACCATTATTGGGGTTACCAAATCCAGATTTGCATTTGTCCACAATAAGACCATAATTTTCTTTGAACAGTTCGCCATAATTAGTAAAGTAGCAAAAAGTGCTTGGTTTTTCTAAAAGTCAATGATAGGGGGTAGTTTAGAAAAATACACTTGATTCAATTGGAAAAAATTATAATTATTTTAGTTTTTTATTTTTTTACAACAAAAATTGTCAGTTATCTGACGTCTTTGTATAATTACAAGATCTCAAAAGTTGCAAAAATATCATTAAATAGTATTTAATAAATACCTAAAGTTAAAAGTTTAATTGCTAAATTATATTAATAAAAAGTTCAACACGATTTTCCTCCCATGAAACATTTTAAGAGATTTAAAGAATGAAGGTTAAAAAAACGTACTCACTGTTTCACGAAATCACGTCATTTAAATTTTTTATACAGTCATTCTTATTATTTTAACCTATACAGATTTTTAATTCTCTATTTTGTTATATCATTTTTTTTTCTTAAAATATTGTATGTTTTTACAAAATACAAAAATTATACATAAAAAAATATTGATTTAATTTTTTTTCAATACCTATAATAGGTATTTTAATATTTTTTGTAATATTTTTTGTAGAAAAACATAATAAATATTCAAAACATCAGTTGGCGTGTCACAACTCCTGAATCAAATATTTGAGTGATTTTATTTTAAAATATATTCAATTTATCTTAAATTTTTCAATTTCACTACAAACTATAGAGCAATTTTTAAAAAATTGATAATCTTTGTACTCACTTTTACCCGTCAGTTCTGTGTCCAATGTTAAAATTCAAAATTTTCTGCGAAATATTGTTTAACTTAAGTGTTGGTAAAAAATTACCTACAGAACCCGCCCTTTGCACGACAGTCATCTTGAAAACAATACAAGCGGCGAAGTTGTGGTGAATGCACGTATAGTTCCAGTCAAAATTCAGTACTGTGGTGAGTAGTTATTTTCTTACGTATATATATTTCATTGTAATTTATATAAGGCTATTTGTGATTTGTTGATAAGTAGCATCCACTAATAAAAAATATCAGTAAAATACTTAATTCCGAATTATAATCTCAAATTTGTATCCCATTCATCAGTACCGTGTCGTCAGTTTCATGTTCGATGTTTCGGTTATCTTTTTTTTGCGAAATTCAATTTAAATTCTGCTTGCGCAGAACTTGTTTATTTAATGTCATTATAAACTCATATAAATTTGGAGTTGGTCCCATATCTAATAATTGAGATATCGGTATACCCAAAATCCACCAGCCGCCACTGATGTGTGGTATTATTGGATTTTAAGATATTTAATGTATAATATGCTCAAAGTTGCAATAAATCTTATATTTTCCCATAAATTATGTATTTAATTAGTACCCTGGTATACTCGTCACTTCCCTTGCATTCAAATTTAGAAAACACAGATATTTCAAAAACTGTTTGAAAAAGTGACTGGAACACTATATTTATATTATCTTTGTTCTCATAACAAAATACTGTTTAATTTTCTCCAAAAACTATAGTTTATATAAACAAAATGAGGTCAAAAGTTGCCCAACTTTTGTAGAATCAACCATATAGTGGTATCACAACCTAAAAAACACCACTTGACCACATTCGTGATCCATTCGAAGTTTCTGGGGAACGGAAAAAGATAACGATTTAAAAGCGTTTATAATCCATTTATTATAGTCTATTTTTATAAAATATTTTGAACACCCCATATATTTTTAAATTTTAAATTTACAGAAATTTACATTAAAAAAAATGTACTCTGTAAAATTTACAGAGGCGATTGAAGTTCGCGCAGCATCGGCGTTTGTGTAGTAACGCAGAAATTCGTGGAATTGTCAATTTTTAAGATAAACAAATTATTACACTAGTTAACAAAATCGAAAAAAATTTCTGCCCACCATATCCCATTATAATTTTCCCATTTATTTTGCCCCACTTAACACGAAAGTCACATTTTTTATGGAAGCGTTTTTGAGATATTAATTTTTCCCAGCCTGTAAAGCTTAATTTTTATGTATCCGTTTGTCCGTCATCCGTATGTCAGTTTTTCAATAAAATCGTCCGATAAGAAATGTTCTAATTTTCATGCATACGTTTTTTAATGACGTTTAACGGATTGATTTTGAGACAAATAGAAATTAAGTGTCAGTATATTCACTTACTAAATTTACCTAATGCTTAATTGTCATAGTTACAATTATGTCAACAATTGTAACTTTAACAGTTAGCTGTCTAATAAATTTAAAGGTAGGTAAATATTAGACCAGGGTCGATAATTTTTGAAACCAAAAAAAATAACAGTAGGATGAAACCCATTGGAAAAGAAGAAGAATATAATAAAAATGAAAGGAAAAATAAATTACGGGCGATCTGACTTCGGGAAGTGGGAGGGGGGGGGTTTAAGGGTAAAAAATGATTTATCTCGATTTCCGGCAAAACTACAAGTCCTATAGAAAAAAGTTAAATGGCAAAGTTGTAGGTATTAAAAGGATCTACAACTTTTGTAATTACAATTTTTTTACATAACCTCAAAATTTATGTGAAAAATTCAAAAAACCAAGTTTTTGGTTTTTTATTTTTATCTTTAAAAAAAAAAAAAAATTCCACGAAATTTGGTGAAAACTTACCTTTTTATGTCCCAAATACAATGTAATTTATTTGATTTGAAATATTTATTATTTCGCCTTATTTTGACTTAATATCAAAAAAGCACCCTAATTTTCAATCGAAAACTCTCGCGTCAAAATATCAGCTTTTTTCAAAAAGTCGGTGTGCTTTTTGTTCGTTAAAATCTCTACTTTCTGATGGTGTAAAAAAAATATACATTACTATGGTAAATGTTCTCAGAAAATGCAAAAAATATTATAATGAATAACGAAAAAAACTCGAATTCGAAAATTTATTTTAATCATTATGTACAATTTCATCAAAAAAATGTGATTGTTGCAATTTTTTTTAGTTAAAAAGTTTATTTATTAAATTCTAATAACATTTATGTCAGAAAATCTCATAAAATATAAAAATACATGTAAATCATACTATTGAATTTAGATACTTCATTCTGATTACGTTATTCATTATAATATTTTTTGTATTTTCTGAGAACATTTACCATAGTAATGTATATTTTTTTTACACCATCAGAAAGTAGAGAGTTCATCGAACAAAAAGCACACCGACTTTTTGAAAAAAGCTGATATTTTGACGCGAGAATTTTCGATTGAAAATTAGGGTGCTTTTTTGATATTAAGTCAAAATAAGGCGAAATAATAAATATTTCAAATCAAATAAATTACAGTGTATTTGGGACATAACCCAGATAGCACCATTCGTCCAATGGACGTCCGTTTAAGATCCATTTTAAGAACATTGGTCCACGGACTAAAAATGGATGTACTATGTACGTCCATATATTTACATCCTTTGTACGATTTTAATGGACGTCCATATAGTGTCCATTTTACGTCCATAATTATTATTACAGAAATGCAAGTTAAAACGTATTGTTGGCTGCATAACAACAGTTATGATCAATCTCACTGACATTGAAGCAAGCGCGTGCTATAAAGGACTTAAGCTATCAATGAAATGTTAAACACTTGTAGTATTGGAAATGTAATGTTCCTGAGTCGAATACAAGGATTTCCTGCAATGTTCATCATTGAATGTTGTAAATTTTAACAACTTTTAGAATATTTATATTCCTAGTGGGATTGTTACAGGGGGGTATAAGGGGAATTTGACAATAGGCAACAGTAAAATAAATCAAGCAGGCTTGGAAAACCGAGGTGAATGTAAATCATTGGTGGGATTAACTACATGTTATGAGGCACATGATTTCCTTTGTTGTGATTGGTTGTTCACCAATTCGTCCGTTCTCTATCAGCTGTGGTAAATTGCAAATGGCTGAACCGCTTTGTAATTGTGTTGAGTGAAATATTTTAACCAAGATTTTCTTTGTTTTAGGTAAGTAAAATTGTTAATTCCTGCTTTAACATTATATTAGGTGGATATAGGCATGTTTAAGTTAAATGTAGCATCACTACCGCGTTTTTATTAAAAAATACGTAGAATTAACCGTTTCGGTTTTTTTCTCCATGTTTTCCTTAAACAAATGTTATGAAAGTTGTAATAAAACAAATAGAATATTATTTTTCTATAATAAAACTTATAAAGTGTTTAATTAAACCAAGTTTTCATGGAATTGGAATGGTTTTAACGTTTTTTGAATAAAAATAACAACGTAAATAAACCTTAATACATGTAAGTTTTTAACGATGTTTTCTCGGAATTTTCAATGCTCAATCAATTTAAGTAGTACATTTTATTTAAAAATTAACACGATATACCTAGTTGCTTTTATAATATTCTTATTATTACAAAAGGTATACCTATCTTTGTTTTGGTAAATTTGTAGGTTATCTACTTATAATATTTTGTAAATCATTTTAATTATCAAATTTTTATTTTCCAATTTTAATTACAATACCTACCTACTAATTTTTAAATGCTATTTTAATAGACTTGTATTAACACAACTTTTGTCTAATTTAACCAACGTTGTAGCTCTTCAAATAAAAAAAATACCCATGCATAGAAGAATACTTGGTACCTTGCATATACAGCTAAGCGAAAACTGGACCTGGGTCCAGCCCCCTCATCCGTGGATCGGAAGAAAAGGGCCCAACAATTTGGCACTTTATCTATGGTCAACACATTCGACCGCTCTCTCAATGTGCGACTTCTTTCTCTGGGGCTTTATAAAAGATAAAGTTTATGAGCCCCAAGATTTGTGAAAACTAAAGACACGAATTGGAACTGCCATTGATGAAATTACCACTCAGACCCTTCGGTTGGGATAGAAAATGTTCAAGTATTTACTAGATGTTTGCAGCTGGAGGAGGTCATATAAAACACTTGATTATATTACAAATGTTTTGTGCTTTCCATGTTTTTTTTTACATAAACATAGCATTTTGAATTTTTGATCTACAGGGTGATAATCTTTTACAGTATGTTCATAATTATTTTATTTGTTCTATATGAAAGTCTGACATTTTTAATGTACATAAATAACTAGACAATTCATAAGCAAACCTTTTAAAGAAATATTTTTAAAGTTTTAAATTCAATCATTTTTTGTTACAATATAATTGATTTTAATTTAATGCATTAATTTTAGGTTTTGCCATAATGGAACAATTAGAGAAGATTTATCCTACATGAAGAAAAATAATGAAAGACAGCTTTACTCGTCAATCCCAAGCAGAAATATTTGACTTCCAAAATTTTTTAATAATAGGTACCTAGATATTTTTTTCATTTAGAATACATTTTTAGTTACAATTAGGGGTGTGTGAATATTTTTACCAAATTTAATTAACTAGTAATATTTAATTCAAACTTAAAATTAAATATTCAAACTACATGAATAGTTTGAATTATTTGAATAGTTAAATAATTACAATCATAATCTATTCAAATAAGATAATTAAGGGTTAATGACAAGTAAATAACATTCAAACTTTTTATTTAAAAATAAATTTTAAATTACAATTCCATGTTCCATTTCTTCAATTACTATTGGAAAATTTTAATTTTCTTATTAAACCATTTAAAAATTTGAAACATTCAAACTATTCAAATAATTCTTGAATTCAATATTCACACATCCATAGTTACAATACAAATATAAAAAAAGTAAAAGCCTTGTCCATTAAAGAAAGTACACTTTTATTTTTTACTCCAAATATAATTAAATTGTTTATTGTTAAAAACAAGCAATCTTACATTTTTATATTACATACACTTCTGCTTTAGATTATTATTTAGCAAGATATTAAAAAAGAATATTTTCATGTTAAAACAGCACAAGGTCACCATTATTAGTTTTTATAAGATTTTTAAATTAAAAAATAAGCATAATCATATTTAGTTAGTCACTTCCCTTGTTTTTACAATAAACCATTCAATTATTTGCTTCAGCAGAAATATTGCTAAATTATTTTTATTTAATTTTAAAAATTATTAGGTAATATCAATCTTTTTACAATTTAAATTGATTTTAAAATTGATATTGATTTCAGGTTTGGGTTTGTGTTAATGGAAGAAGTAGACAGGACTTGAATTTATCAAACTTCTTTGCAAAAGTACATAGAAAATATTAATTGCAGTTGAATATTCTTCATTGAATCAAGAAAAAGACGCTGGTTCAATCCATGAATCATGAACAAGAAAGAAGACAATCAATTAATACTGTCTGTCCACTCTAAGTTGACTGAACTAAGGAATTTTGTTGTTTAGATATTAAAGAATTGTCGTACTGTGTGCTTTTAAAACAGATTTTATATTATAAATAATACTAGTATATAATATGTACTAGTATTATTTATAATATAAAATCTGTTTTAAAAGCACACAGTACGACAATTCTTTAATATCTAAACTACAAAATTCCTTAGTTCCGCCAACTTAGAGAGGACAGACAGTACTTAATATTGACCAGACAGTTATATCACACAAAGTATTTTATATAAAAGATAGGTACATAAAGATTTTAATTTTGCCAAATACATAATTACAATATTTTTAACATTTAGATTGAAGTGGTTCTATTGATTATAATCAATAATTATTAATTTAAATTAAACCAATTTTACTAAAAATTAAATATTGCAAAGAATGTAATTTAATTTTTGGATAAGTGGGAATTCCTTTTTGCCAAAAATTCTATATTTTACAAAACTATAGTATTGTGCTTCTTATTTAAAACACAAATTATAATCATACTTTTGCTAACAATTCCTAAAAATTATAAGAGTACACACAAAAAGCGTAGTGTTATTTTAAATATACCGTTAGTGCCTATATGCGCGATTAAATTAATTGTTTGTAATAAATATTTCGTATATTCCCCATTCAAAAGAATGATCGTCTTAAAACGAGACTGAAATATTTGAAAGCAAGTAAAGCTAGTTATTTTGTTGAAGAATTTCATATATTTGATGTTATCTATTTAAAATGAATGTTTTCATATGTTTAACATAATTATTGGCAATAGTCTTAGCAAAAGTATAATAGCTTTAAGATAAACTTGTAAAGTAAAATATAAAATCTTTTAAATTAGTCAAAGATTCAGTTAAAATAAATTACTAAATTAATATCAATAGTTTTTCAATAAGTATTGAACTATTGTTTATCAAGAATTTATCACATTTTGATGGTAGGTAATAGGTTAGAGTTAATTTGTTTAATAAACCTTTGCATTTTTATTAAGAAATCTTAAAATACCTATAAAGATTGTTATTATGTGGCACAAAATTAAAATTTTTGAAAATGATCAATTAAATGTCATACTTTTTGATAAATTATACCTAAATAATTATAAATTATTATACATGTTTGATAAACCTTGTTTTAAATTTCACTAAAAGTTATAGAATAATTAACTTTGAATTTCTCCTCATTTAAATATTATTTGTTGGTTATAATTTAATTTAAAATTGAATTAAGTGTATATTTTGTTTAATATATTTATAAAAAAAACAAAAATGTGTGTTTTTCCACTTAATTAGTGGAAAATAACCGAAAATTGTTGAAATTTTATATTTTTTGATTTTTAAAGAACAATATTAACTATATGGTTCTTTAAAAACCCAAAAAAATATAAAATTTTAACAATTTTCGGTTATAATTCCATATTTTAAATAAAAATTCAAAATTCGCGCCGCAGAAATCGTGTGGATATTTCCACCAATGGCTTACTGGCACCTCGGATTTCCAAGCCTGCTAGATTTCAAAATCAAACAATGCCTGTTGCCACTTTTCACTACAGCGCTTTTAATTCTCTTATGTTCTGTGGATTGTTACTGAGCCAGACAAAAGGCATTTCAGTCATGTTGTAGAAAATTTTCTGCAACATCGCAATGTCGCAAAAAACAGTTAAAGTAAGCAAAAAAGCAGGTCTTGGATGCTGGAGGAATGGTTTAAACACCTTATAGACGTCCATCGGTGGACGACTTATGGATGTCCAAAGTTGTGACATCTAGACTTTAAACGGATAAATGGACATCCTATGTACATACAGACGTCCACGAGCATACGTCGATTGGACCTTTGTGCTATCTGGGACACGACGACAACCATAATTGTGACACAATTAAATGTCACCACTGCAAAAAACCCCACAAATCAACCAATAAAAATTGCCCGGAGTTTAAACGCCAAAAAGAAATTAAAAAAGTAATGGCCTTTTAAAACCTTTCATATTTTGAGGCAGATAAAAAAGTAAAAAAAAAACTACCTTCCTAACCCCGAATTCGCACCCCATCCTAGAGACTTCCCTGCATTAAGACAAAAAGAAACCCAACCATCCCTAACAACAAGCTATAACTTTAGGGGAGTGTCCCCCCCTCAAAAAAGAAAAAAAAGAAATATAACAAACACAACAAACGACACGTCTTTCCAGTCGTGCCTAATTTCACCAAATGGTCGAAGCCCACCAGTATCCCCAATTATCAATTTTACAAAACTCCTCCCCCTAAGAACAGAGCACCCAACACCATCAAGCTCAAAAGTATTAACTCCTCCAATAATTGAAAACACAATAAACAAAAATCCATTAGTAACAAAAAACATAAATAATTTTGAAGAATTTGAATCACGTTTTAACACCCTCACACAAAACTCCGAAAATAATTTAAACTCATCTGACAATAGCTTATCTACTCGTAGTTTTTAAAATGGGTATAAAGGTGATGCAATGGAACATTCGTAGCTTAAATTCAAATAAACACAATCTAGTTGATCTTGTGAGGGACAATAAACCTGATGTAATAATATTAAACGAAACCTGGCTAAAATCAAGCTTTAAATTCTCCTTTCCAGGATTTGAAACTATTAGAAAAGATAGACCTGACGGGTATGGCGGTGTCGCTATACTTGTTAAAAATAACACTAGATATAATCATATTAATAAAGTAAATTTTACCAATGAAAGGATTCAACAAATCACTATCAAAATTGGAAGTTTAAACATTATGAGTATTTATTGTCCCCCACAAGATAAATTATGCAAAAGCACACTTTTCAGGCTATGTGACTCAGTAGATGGGCAGATACTAATTATGGGAGACTTGAATGCACACCATAGTACTTGGGGTAGCACTCGGGTCAATCATAATGGCAAGGTACTGTCAGAACTAATCATAGAAACAAATTTAGTAGTAGTAAATGATAATTGTAGTACTAGGTTCCAAAACCCAAGTGTATCTGGAAGTCCAATTGACTTATCCATAATATCAGCTGAACTTGCACCAAAGTCAGCCTGGAATATAATCCCTGACTGTGGATTTAGCGACCATTACCCAACCCTCATTGAAATCAACCCAAATAACTTTAATATTAAATACAATAGTAATGCTGCAAGGAGAAAATTTAATCGAACTGACTGGCATAAATACCTAAGCCAAATGGAGTATGAGACGTCGACCATTCCGGAAACTTGCAAAGATTTTAACACCTTTTTTAAATCCATAAATAACACTGCAGAAAAAGTCATTCCTAGAACTAAAAACTATCAAAAAACACAATTCCGAGTTCCTTGGTGGGACCCTGAATGTCAACAAACTATTAACAAGAGAAAAGCAACGTTAAATTTTTTTTATTTAAATCCTAGCTTAGAAAATTACTTAAAAACTAAAAAAGAAATTGCAAAATGCAGAAAATTACTAAAAAAGAAGAAAAAAGAAAAATTTAAACTATTTTGTTCATCCCTTAACCGCGAGTCGAATATTACCTATGTGTGGAAAACACTAAAAAAATTCTCAAATAATCATAGTGATTTTAAAAACCTACTTCCAAATGAAGAAATTGCACCCGAAATTTTAAAAAAACTAAACATTATAGACATAAACCCTAACCATAGTTTAGTGATGAACGACATTCAGACCCCACCAATTACCACGGAAGAACTAAAATTTGCCATCAAATATAAAAAGGATTCAGCAACCGGAATGGACGAGGTCTCATACTCAATGCTGAATAACCTACCTGAAAAAGCCACACAAATTTTTTGCAATATTCTTAACGAATGTCTTAAAACCCAGACCATCCCTGAACAGTGGAGGGAGTACATGGTGATAGCAATACTTAAACCTAATAAACAACCGGATACAAACAATTATCGACCTATAGTTCTCGCATCATGCTTTTTAAAAACACTAGAAATAATCATAAAAAACAGAATAGAATGGTCCATTGAAAACTCTCATACGCTGTCCAAATTCCAAACAGGATTTCGAAAGGGCATGGGCACAATAGAAAATCTAGTATATCTTACAACTAACATACACCTAGCTTTTAGCATGGGCGAAACCATATTAGCAGTATTTATAGACCTAAAAGCCGCATATGATAATGTTAACATTTCAATCCTTTATAATTACCTAATAAAACTTAAAATACCGCATAAATATTCCAACCTAATATATAATATTCTTTCAAATAGAAATTTGTCTATTAAAGATCGCCATAACCAAATTTATGGCCCAACACTGGTCGGGAATGGTCTGGCCCAGGGATCACCATTGAGCCCTCTATTATTTAACATATATATCCACACACTATTTAATGTAACTCCTAATGATACCTGCCTATTGTCTTATGCTGACGATCTAGTCCTTTTTACCAGGGGTAATAACATTCAAAAAATGACGCAAACCATCAAAGAGACCCTAACAAAAATGAACTCTTGGTTCACTAAACACAAATTTTCAATATCATCAGAAAAAACAGAGTTCATATGGTTTAAAAAAAGAAAAAATAAACAAACACCTCCAATAATAAAAATAGGAAATAATCAAATTAAACAGCGAGACAGTATCAGGTATTTGGGAATTATATTTAACGAATTTCTTAATTGGAATAAGCAGGTATCGGTAATGGTCGCTAGGGCCAATCAGGGCATTAACATAATGAGAGCAGTATCAAGGGTACACTGGGGAGCGGACCCCAAAATTTTATTAATGATTTATAATGGGCTAGTTAGATCACACCTAGATTACGGATCCATTTTGCTGAGTCCCATACACAAAAGCCTGAAAAGCAGGCTAAATTCCACCCAAAATAAAGCATTAAGAACGATTACAGGTACTATGAAAACTACCCCTATTAACGCTTTATTGGCTGAATGTGCAGAACTCCCATTAACCGAAAGAACAAAATGGTTAACCGTAAAATTTCTTTCAAAAATAATTAAATTTAAATCCCATCCTTTAATCCCCATCATGGCAAGTCTAAAGATAGAATGCTCAAAGCCAGCAATTTATTGGAAGTCAAAAGAACAACCATTCATCATCCAAGTAGCTGACCTATTTAACAAATATACTAATCAAATTAGAAGAAGTGATCTGGCACCCTGCTTTGAGATTGAATATTGTTATCAGTTTGCCCAAATCAAAAGTAAAAATCTAAACTTAGGAAAAAAAAACATTGACAATAAAATAAATTTTTTAACGGAACTAGAAACATTTAAAACAAAAAAATATAATATCATATATACAGACGCGTCAAAAATTAATTATAAAACGGGTATTGGAATATATATGCCTGAGAACAATATTCAATTTTCGGCAAGGCTAGCGGACCATCTTCAGATATGTACCGCGGAAATGGCCGCAATTTGTAAGGGAGTAGAAATTGCAATCGAAAAAAATATAAAAAATAATTTAATTTTAACAGACTCTACCAGCGCCCTTGAAAAATTAATGAATAATAAATATACATCAAAGGACCAATATATATCAATTGCCACCAAAAGATTCATTATATCAGCCATAGAAAACGAGTTCGAATTTATAATTGCATGGGTACCAGGACAGGACGAAATTCAAGGAAATATAGTTGCAGACCAACTGGCGAATATTGGAGTAAACCTCAATGTCCCTTGAAATTTTCAACCAGAAATAACAGAAATAATACCTGAAATAAGAAAAGAGCTTTACAAAACGTACAATAAAAAATGGCTAGAAACCCTTACTAGAACAGGAAGATGGTATGGAGGTATAACAAATGAATTTCCTAAAAAGCCGTGGTTCTACACCAATAAGATACAAAACCGAAGGCACTTAACAACTATTATACGCCTAAGAACAGGACACTGCCTTACAAATGCACACCTACATAGAATAGGTATACTGGAAAATCCCTACTGCGAATGCGGACAGGTAGGCGACTTAACACACATAATATTAGAATAAGGTGACCAACTGTTCTGATTTAATCAGAACTATACTGTTTTTGAGGTCTTCATTCTGACTGGAAATCGAAGGTAGTAAAGGTTCTGATTTTCCTATTTTGGTTCTGGTCTGTTCTGATTTAGCTTACCATATAAAATAAACTTCCAATTTTTATAAATCCATATTAATTTATTAGGTATACCTAATATCTAAAAATAACTAGGCTAAAAACACAAATTTTAATAGTTAATTTATAAATATATATATGGGGAATTCCACGCCAAATCGACCACTTTTGACCCAACTTCTTTCGATTTGACTGAACTTTTTAAATTTTTTTCTACTTCACTAAAAAAGTTTCTCAGAATTTTTCCAATATATTTACCCAACCAAAAAAAAGTTACGAATTTTCAAAAAAATTGCCAATTTTCTTTTAAAATACACAAAACTTTGTCAAAATTTGACTAAATGGGGCGTTTTTTTTGTTTTAACTTTTCAGAAAAAATACAAAAAAATTTGGGAAAAAAGACATTTTTTTGAAAAATTTTTAACATGTCTTTGGTCGGGTAAAATAAACTAAAACATTCTAAGAAAAATTATTAGTGGGGTGAAAAAATATAACATAATTTTGGCCAAATCGAAAGGGTCGGGTTCAAAAGTGGCCAATAGGGCGTGGAACGACCCATATATAAAATAACTATTATGAAATTTGTGTTTTTTTAACTCAATTAAGAGTAAATAATAATAACTTAACACACAAAACAGGCAAAAATAGGGCAACACCTTTTTTTTTAAAAAAAATTCGTACAGGCCACCGCTGTTCTGGTTTTCCCCTTTACACAGTTGGTCACCTTATATTAGAATGCCCAATAAATGGCAACATATACTTTGAATTGGGACAAAATGGACTAGAACTACCAACAAACCTGCAACTTATACTGAGAAATTTAAATCGCAAAAATATCAAAACTCTAATAAAATTCATAGACCACAACAAAATAATATTATAATATTTTCTTTATAATTTACAGATCCTTCCAAAAACACATCCCGGGTTCCTAAACCGAGGTAGCATCCATTGGGTTGTGAAAGTCGTTTGGCCGCTGCCCCCAAACGTGAAAAGTCTGACCTTTGTTTGTAAAATTCGTCTGTACTAACCAAAGAACACCTTTGGTACTAACACCCTTTAAAACACATTTAAGCAAAAAAGAAAAATACACCTAGGTATATATTTGAAGAAAAAATGAATCAAGGGATGAGTCAACTCTTAAATTAAGAGTCTTAATTGAGTCCCTTGATCCTTGAAAAAACTGAAAACATAATGTGCTGGCCAAATAGCATTTAAGTAAGCTAAAGGCCAAACATCTGGGCAGAGGCTCAGAATTAAGAAGAAGAAGAAGAAGAAGTTGTAGATCTTTTTATTACCTACAACTTTGACATTTAACTTTTTTCCATAGGACTTGTAGTTTTGCCAAAAATCGAGATAAACCATTTTTTACCCTTAAACCCCCCCCCTTCCACTTCCCGAACTCAGATCGCCCGTAATTTATTTTTTCTTTAATTTTTATTATATTCCCCTCCTTTTCCAATGGGTTTCATCCTACTGTTATTTTTTTTCTCTTTTTACCATTTTTAAAGGCTTCTGCACTGGTCTATATACCTTATAAAAAGAATATACTAGCCCTAATATACATAAAAATGTATAGTTTTAAAAAAGCAGGTCCTTTTGGTTCTAGTTTTAATTTTTTTTTGTTTGTCCTTTCTTTTTTTCTGTTATTCTGATTAAATAAAAACTTAACAGTAAAACATTTTTCACATAACGAACGTAATATTTCCGTTTTACAATCTTATTGAAAAAATATAAAAATATTTGAAAATAAATTATCTTAAAATAACGTTAGGCGTCAAAAACAGATGTGTAGTGACGGATGAGTTAAAATTATTTAACCTTTCTCTGTCAGACGTACGAAGTTGAAACTTGACGGACCGATAAAATGTCATAATTTTCGAACTATAATTGGACCAATAAGAGCGCTCCCGGATGAACGGACTGACGGACAAACGGATACATGAAAATTAAGCTTAATGCCTTTCGGTACGTTTTCGATGGGCCACCCTGTATAAGCCTTATATACAAGATATTTTATTGTTTAATAACTTGGAGTTTCTTTCAAGATGATAGCTTATTGTTGATATTTTGGCTTTTAGTTTGTTCACATGGTCACTAAAATTTAGAGAGCAGTATAGGTTAAGCCTATAGATATAGATACTTTGCTTTTTGTACTTTGTATGTGTTGTTTATGTATAATAGGGTGCTTCATTTTAGAGCGACATTTATATCCTAGATTTATATACACAATGGTCAAAGTGTCAAACCATACATTATTTCTGTTTCCTAGGAGATAAATTCCTAAGCTGCTTGATACTAATATTTTTGACATAAAATGAATGAACTAGAAGTCAGCATTCCTTGTGAAGAACATTCAACTTCTGAAGTAAAACCAAAAACTGAGTTTGAAAAAGAACTGGAAAAATACAAACAAGAATCCAAAAACCCAAAATCAAGTTTTAAACCCCCGAAAAAATTGACTCCAAAGTCGGACATAATATTATTGAAAATGTATCCGGACTATCATGAACTTTCAGTTGAAGAGCAAACGTTTTTTATCAAGATTACGGAAGGAGTATTCGGGTATAACGAACAAATACGGAACAAAGCCTTGAAAATAGTTTCCACTGAATACAACGTGAAGTTCCTTGTCCCGTATTTATGCGTTTTTATAAGAGACTCCATAGAACTTAACATTGTTTTTAACGATTTAATTTTACTAATTTATTCAGTAAGAATGACCAAAAGTTTATTAACAAACCCCTATGTTAATTTATTGGAGTATTTACACGATGTTTTACCCGCAATATTATCATGTGCCCTAGCAAGAAAGATTAGCAAATATTACTATGATAATCACTGGACCTTACGAGACTTTTCCGCTTACGTAGTGGCTATGATATGCCATTTACATAACACAAAACTAAATAATATAACACAAAGAGTTATAAATATTTATTTGTCAGCAATAAAAGATGTAAATAAGCCTTTAACTACTGTGTATGGAGCCCTAAAAGGCCTAGGCAGCTTGGGAGAGGATATCATAAAATCATACATGTTCCCTAACATACTACTCTTAAGCAACAGAGTGTACCTATTATTGGAGAAAAAAATTATTTATTACGAAGATAAACAGTGTTTATCAGAGGCTAAACATGTTAGAGATGTTATTCTTAACATTGTTGCTCCAATTTTATTAAAATCGCATAATGTGAATGATGGAGGATTATCCTACATCAAAGAATTTGGATACTTGGGGCGAGCATTGTTCATACAAGTTAAAAACCTAGAGAAAATAGAAATGGACAAAAAGCAAGAAATGTTAATGAACATTCCAACGGTTAGCTTGTTAAATAACAATATGAATTACAACAATATTTCTATAATAAACCCTGCAAATTTAAACTTTATGCCTAATACTAGCATAGGTCAGAATATTCAGTTAGGAAATAATTGTTTTGTTAATAATTTAAATAAACCGCATTAAAACAAGCTGATTTTACCTCTACGATTATGATGTCCCAAAGCAATCTGCGCCATTAAGTATGTGGAATTCTCCAGCTGCTGGGCCATTAAATTTGAATAAATTTGCAACGATTCATCGTTATTTAATTGTTCCAAGTAGGCATGACCCAAGAAAAACTGCTTAATCCAATGATTAGGGAGTTTTATGGAATTTAAGTTATTTTTTTCTGGTGATAAAGGTATTAACTTTCCCAACTCAAACCAAGCACACCAGAGCATAGGCTCAGTATTTACTGCTTTAATATAGGCCTCAATTGCTAAAGATTGTAAATCCAATTTCTTTAAAATAACTCCATATAAATATGAGCAGAAAGCATCCAATTTATCATCATAAAAATCTTGTTTTAGCTCACTACATAAGTCTCTCATTTCCTCATTCTTCGTAGGATCAGGTGGACAATGTGTGTCTGTCATATTGTCCAATTTCTTTTTCTCTATAGATAAATAGCGAGAGTAAAAATAAATAAACCTTGTCTTTGATTTACTGCAGTCTTTAACAAAGAATGCTGCTCTGTCGTATTCTTTTAAGTCAAAATATGACTTGGACATCAGATAGGCTTCCATTTCATCTTCCAAGTCTTGCACAAAATGGGGATATTCCTCAGGGAATAACTTTACATGAGAGAGTGCATGATTTATTTCTGATAACCATTTAACACTATGAAGAAGGCCCCGTTGAGAACACTCGTAAATTCCTCTTAGCAAATCTTGTTTCATTACTTTTAAATCTAGTTTATAATCCAGAATTTCCATTTTCACACTGAAATTCACAAAGTTGAGGTTTAAATGTTTGAGGTTAGGTTTTCAACGGACAGCTGTCAAAATTTGCCGAGAAATAAATTCGAATTTTCCATTTTCGTTAGTTTAAATATAACCTATTATACCTTGATGAGCCGGTAATTAAACGCTGATAACAGAGAAGTAGACATCAAAGCAAAATAAATTAACAAGTAAAGTATTTTTGACAGACTTGACAACTTTCGACGAGTGGTTTCTTAACCTTACTTTTTTTAGACGGCTGGACGCGTGTTTTAAGATCCGAGAAATTAACATCGCAAAAACGGATTTTTATTCGAAATACTTATTTCATCATGACTTTATATGCTTGGGTAAGGGATAAATTGATTTGCGATAAAATTTAAGTGAATGTATTTCTCTATTTGTTCAGGGTGCTAACAGTTATGGCCAATTAGGACTGGGACATAAATCCGAAGAGGAGATTGAACCTAAAAAGGTGAAACTGAGTGATACTGACTTAAAAGCCGAAAATATCGTGTCTATAGCCGGGGGAGCTGTTCATACACTCATTCTTGATAACAATGGATATGTGTACTGTTGCGGCTACAACTCCAAGGGCCAGTTGGGATTGTCCGACGACACTCTCAAATTTTCGCAGATCGAAATTCTGAAGGGCTTCAAGATTGTCCAGATATCTTGCGGCTGGGATTTCAGTGCCGCAATATCCGACTGCGGGAAGCAATTCGTATGGGGTAACAATGGAAACACCCAGTTAGGTTTGTCGAAGAGCATTACTTGCACAGGTATTCCCTCTAGGCTGCAGGTTTCACAGAAACTTGCCACCGGTTTCAAGCATGTCAGTTGCGGGCTTCGTCATTCTGCCATGATAACAAAAGACGGAGGTCTTTTGGTCGCCGGTACCGGAGCTAAGGGCCAGTTGGGTTTGGGGGACAACTTTGACGACAACAACTACTTAAGTATATCCAAGGTCCCTGAAATTGAGGATGTCATAAGCTGCGCCAGTGGGCAGCACCATACGGTGATGCTCAAAGAAGACGGTACTGTTATGAGCTGGGGGGAGAACAAATACGGGCAGCTTGGAATCAGCAACAACGTTTCCAACAGTTTTGTCCCCATGGAGGTTTTCAGGGATGAAAGCTTGGAAAAGGTGTATGCTGGTTGGACTCACAGTGCAGCTTTGACCAAGAACGGCGAAGTTTATACTTGGGGAAGGAACAGTTACGGCCAGTTGGGGACAAGCAGAGAGGAGCTCCACAAGCCTGAAAAAGTCCCAGATCTCACTGAAATTGCTCAGCTAAGTCTAGGATCTGAACACAACTTGGCGGTTACCAAAGAGGGCAAACTCTTGGCGTGGGGATGGAACGAACACGGAAGCTGTGGCACTGGTGATAAAAAGGATGTTATGAAGCCTACACAAGTGTTATCTAATCATAAAGTTAAGTTGGCTTTTGCTTGTACTGGTAGTTCTTTTGCTGTTGTGGAATAGCAATATTTGCACCTAATTCTCATAACTATGGATTTTTCATTGTTCATAAGTATTTTTATAAAGAATTATAATTAATTGATTATTGTATTCTGTATTTTTATAATAAAATTGTGTTGCATGTATTGATTTATTTTATTTAGTTGGTAACTGTTTATACTTAACACACCTGCTTGTATTGTTTGTATTCAAAAACATCTTGACATTTCAGTACAGCAAAATGTTAAACTCTTTTCGTGCAAAAACCAACTGGTAAATATACCATATTTTTTATATAACATTATTTCTAAATCAAATCACATCCATATGAGAGTGTAAATATTTAAGCTATTTTAATATACAGAATAATTAGGTATTGTAGGTAAATCCGTTTTATTATTGTAGTATAAAAATTGTTCTTTCTGAGCTCATTGCATTTTTCAATTTTAATAAAAGATACTTAATATTTTGTGCGCCAGAATAAACACATTTTACACTATTTTAAAGTATCATCTTTATATAAAAAAATATTTATGATAGGAATTATTTGAGAAGGAAATAAACAATTAATGTAATCGTGATTATTTTATTTATCCCAAGTGTTTATTTTATTTATCCCAAGTGTTTATTTCATTTATTATAATAGATAAGAGGTCCAAACTTTGCCTTATAACCATTTATAAATCGTTAAATTATGGAATAAATTCTTATCGATCTCTTTTCAGCGAAAATGAAGCAAAATTTATTCAAGACCACATTATCGCATCGGAAAAACACATTTCCGATTTATGCAACATTTTAGCTGCTTATTCGCGGAAAGTGGCCAGGTTACGCGATAAACACGATGAAGTGGCAAAAGTTGCCTTAAACTACTCCACAAACGAAAACATTAACAAATCACTGGCCGTTGGTCTGGAAAATTTTGCTGACTCTTTTTCCAACATCGCCGATTATGGTGACGCACGAGTTCAGTTAATCGATAACAAAGTTGTTGCAGAATTTGCTAAATATGAACACATTTGTAAACATGTTAAAAATGAAGTTAAGGACATTTACTCAGCCAGGGACAAGGAAGTTACAAGAAAAAATCAATTGGACCGAATCAGAGAAAGAAATCCAAGAAATAGACAACCTATCGTAAGAGTAATGACCGTGAACGCACCTCAATATGTAGAATGAGCAATTTACCATATTGACCACAACATTGATAATCTTTTCTTTTAATTCCCTTCAGGATTTTATAAGATTATGCAAAAATAGTATAGTGGACTGGGCCAAAAAAATCGACTTTTTTTTGTAAAGTATTTCGAAAATATGGTTTGGGGTGACAAAAAAAATTATTGTGAAAGTTTGAGTCCATAATATTAATATTAAGAGGTCTATCATCGCAATTTTAATTTATTATTCCTGAGCGAGTTTTTGTCTCAAAACTCCCAATTGGTTTAAACCATTAATTGAGTTTAACAAAATTGATTTTTTGAAGAAAATTGAATGCTTTACAAAAAAGGTTTGATTGGAATTTCCCGTCAGATGAACCGTTTTCTTACAATCATGCCTTAAAAATTAGTATAGTTTTACATTTTTATCTTTTAACTTTGGAATTTTGTAAATTATGTAAAAATCAGTACCCGGAAAAAACTATGAATATTCTTATGGGAAATCAAATGCTCTACAAAAAAAGTCTCTTAACATTTTTGGCTAAAATCACTCAATCAAAAGTTATTCAAAGTTGAAATAAAAACGAAATTCTTGTTTTTTTTTTTCTCTGTAGATTTATTGTTTTATGAATAAAAATTTCATTTTTTCTTTTTAAATGTGTATTATATAATTAATTAACAATTTCCAATAAAAAAACATGATTGTTATTATTTAAACGATTAAATAGGTAACTTCTTAAAGCGAAAAAATTCAAATGTGTTATTTTTTTTTAATCTTCAGTAATTTTATCAATAAACATAAAGATTATAATATAGATAATTATCATTGATAAAAGATAAAATTCGTTTTTAACTGGCCCAAAAAAAATCTAGAGCGGAAGAAACAAGAATTTCGTTTTGACTTCAAATTTAACCTTGAATAACTTTTAATTGAGTAAATTTAGCCAAACATGTTATGTTTTGTAGAGCATTTGATTTCCCATAAGAATATATCTATCGTTTTTTTTCCGGGTACTGATTTTTACATGAATTACAAAATTCCAAAGTTAAAATATCAAATTGTAAAACTATACCAATTTTTAAGGCATGATTGTAAGAAAACGGTTCATCTGACGGGAAATTCCAATCAAACATTTTTTGTAGAACATTCAATTTTCTTCAAAAAATATTCTAAAGTCAATTTTGTTAAACTCAATGGTTTGGGAGTTCTGAGACAAAAACTCGCTCAGGAAAAAAAATCTAAAATTGCGATAATAGACTTCCTAATTTTCCACCCCAAACAATATTTTGGATATACTTTACAAAAAAAAAATCGATGGTGGGGGGACATATTTAAACATATTTTTGACATCTACCCCCTTCCCCTATATTGAGGGGCGGGGGATATGTGTGCAAAAAAAATTGTTTTGCGCTTCCGCAATTAAATTATAAAATACTAACAAATAATTTAATAATTTAAATTATTTATCAAGTGTACAAAATTCATTTAGAAAAAGAGTGAGAAAGTGTTTGGAAGTTAAAGGGGGACTTTTGAAGAATTTCTCAGACATGACAGAGAGTTAAAATTTAATTGTTAATATTTTTTAGAATCTTATAAATAAATATAAGCGCAAATCAAAAAAAATTCACAAAGTATTTTTCGTAGATTCAAATTTAAAAAAAAAGTACATCATCCCAATTAAAAATCCAAAGTTACCCCCGACCCTTAAAATAGAGAAAGGTGGTAATGTACAGTAAACAATTTATTATTTTATCAAAAATTGTACCATGTTGCAACAACATTTTATTTTAAGATTCAGGCGGAAACAGAATTGGTAAAAGCCAGCACTGTAGTTTCAAAAAGCATCCATAATTTGGAAGAAAAAGTAATAACGTTTGAAAGGCAAAAAAATCACGATATAAAATCTATTTTCTTAGATTTTTTAAGCACTGAAATGGGATATCATGCTAAGGCTTTGGAAATATTAACTAAGGCCTATAATGATATAAATTCCATTGATGAAGAAGCAGACTTTGAAGTAAAAAAATATTAAATTAATTAAACAATTTTTTTTGTAAATACACAACTTTTTGTAGGAGTTCAAACAAACTTTACGAATGGCAGAAAACATTCAGTCTACATCAAGAACATCTTTATTTAGATCAACTAACACATTTGGTTCGCTTGGGGCAATTTTTTCTCAAAACAAAAAAGAAACTAAAAATAACTTACCCAAAAAATTCTCAAAGAGCGAAGAAACACTGGATTCCATCAAACACAGTGTTACAGATAGTGATGATGAAGTTAGTGAAGAAAATCTTACTGATACTGAAGATAAAAGCTCACCAATTTTAGTTAACAGACAATATAAATAAGTTGTTTTTTTATTGAAATAAAAGGTTTACAAAATAAATTAGCCTTAATATTTATTTTAAAATTTCTACCAGTAGAGTGTATGTATACAATACAAATTATTTTGATGATATTTGTTGATGAAATTATGTATAACCTTTGTATTGTATTATACATAAAATGTCTTTATACAAGTTCATATTGTTTTTTTTAACATTGATTTTTTTCTATTGTAAATTAATACCTACAAATACATATGTTTACAGTAAGATGTATCATGTCATTAAAGTCCTAATCATAAGAATTACTTTACAGTGTTTCTTGAATAAGTTAAAGGACTATCATGACTGAGATGGGTGACTTCTTTTGTGAAGTCATTTTTCCTGAATGCTACCTTCGACTCCTGCCTGTGTCATTAAATCCCCAATATTCTTCTCTAAATCATCAATTCTATTGCCCATTTCGTCTATTCTTGTTAAAATTTGATCAGACATATTTTGGAATTTGTCTTGGATATTTTGTAGAAGCCCTTGAACCTAAAAAGATTGACTAGATAGAGTTACTAGACTAGAAAGGTATTTGGCAACTTTAGAATAGCTCGTCATTGAGCAAGATAAAAAGGAATCAAAACTTTGCTTAATAGGCAACGGTGCTTTCCAAAACAACTGTTTTAAGTTTGCGTTCCCATTACTATTGTTTTTCACACTCATTGTAGAGTTGGGGCTGCCTTGGGTGCTCACAACGGCCATTTAGAAAGCACCTGGTATGTACTACTGCCAAAGACAACTCTGTTACTACTACTACAACTACTACTAACTAAAAGGTTAGAACTTACATATATTGTTAATTCTTGGACGTTCTTTGGGTCATTGGTGACGGTAGCGTATGTCTCTGAGTCGCTAGCCATCGCGGTTTTGCTCTCTGCCATCGGTTTCGTCAAACAATTTTTGTTAGTTGAATCTAAAGTTTTATCGATGTCGCTCTTACGTGCCTGGTACAAAGGCTTATTAATATACAAAATAGATATATTTATCGAACGTTCAATCAAGAGTTTGGATTCCAAACACGCAATTTAGTAAGTAAAACAAATTATCAAAAAATTGACCAATCTGTCAAAATTCTACAAAAGAATTTAAAATGAAATTTGACAGAAAAACGTTACAAACCGTCATTCAGCAAATTCGAAGAAAATGGCAAGTAGTGGACGCCAATATGGTAATTAAACAAATTATTACTATATAATACTATATACTATAACGTTACTATACAATAATCACACTGTGACGATAATAATCATTTTAAACCAAATAAATAATTTTATTATATTTGTATTTTTAAAAAACGCGCCATAGTTTATGTTGGTCAAACTGAATTTTATTGCATGGATATTAAATGCCTTGTTGCAAAACATCACGTCGTTTTCTTGAATTTATTGAATTTATTTATATAATTTAAATAATAATAAAAACAATTATTAAAACCCACATATTTATTAATAATAAATAATATTTTAAAATATTTAGGTTTAAATTAAAATTTTACATGTGACAACACTGATCAATGAGTCATATCTATAAACGTCAACTTTTGTCGGAGGTTATTTCCAAATAAATAAAAAGTTAATAAAAATCAAACCAATCATTACTTTGAGTCAATTTAAGTTTTAGTTTTAGTATAGTGTATAATATTGTATTAAACATGGGCAACGAAATGTCATCCTCCGCTATGGAGAGTATCCTTTTTTTCTAATTGTTTACAGAAGATGATTAATATTCTAATTGTTATTTCCTTAATTAACATTCTAGAGCACCTATTCAATTTAAAATTTGCAGTTAAGGAACTTGAAAGAAACTCGAAAAGATGTGAAAAAGAAGAGAAACAGGAGAAAGCAAAAACAAAACAAGCAATTCAAAAAGGAAACATGGAAGTGGCTCGTATACATGCAGAAAACGCTATAAGGCAAAAAAATCAGTCAATAAACTATCTAAAAATGTCAGCTAGAGTAGATGCAGTTGCAAGCAAAGTTCAGTCTGCTGTTATGACCAGAAAGGTAACAAATTCAATGGCAGGTGTTGTTAAAGCTATGGATGCCGCTATGAGAAGTATGAACTTGGAGAAAATTTCGGGCGTGATGGACAAATTTGAGCAGCAATTTGAAGATTTAGGGGTTCAGACAGACGTTTTAGAAAACACCATGGCTCAAACTACTACAACCCTTATCCCACAAAATGATGTTGACTCATTGATGCAACAAGTTGCAGATGAGGCTGGGTAATTCAGTTTTACATAATGTTTCATAACAATTTCTGATTAATATTTTTTAGCTTGGAACTTAACATGGAATTACCTGAAAATCCAACTGGAACCAGTGTAGCAAACTCCACTGTAGTTTCACAGGAACAAGACGAATTAACTCAAAGATTAGCTAGACTAAGAGAAACAGAATAAATATTATTATTTTTGTTACATTTTTACTATTATAATTATAGGCTTGATAGATATAAAATTATGGGCTCAGTAAAAATGGTACATTTCCATTCCTAGTACCTACAAGGTGTAAGCTACAACTAATCATTTTATCTATGTTGATTTCCATAAAAAGTCATAAAAGTGCAGAAGTTCCATAATAATCTCATAAATATAATTTTTTGGTAGAGCCCCTCACTGTTATTACATTATTGTATTATTTTATAATTTAACTATATATGTTTAATTAAGTTCACAATAAATTTATTTTTAAATAAATTTATTTTAATTAGGTATTACCCGAATTTTTTAATACTCAACAAGTTTCACACCATGTTGCCAAGTTTAGAAAATTTCTTTACAAAATTGAGGTTATGCTCAATAAAAAGTTAGGCTAAAATATCATTAAACTATTTTTATGTCCGGAACAATTGCCTTCCCAGACATTTTTTTTACTTTTCATTTAACACGTAATTATTTAATGAAATACACCATTTTCAATAAGCCGCCATCCAGAAAAGAAGAAAACACTAATTTTAGGTTATAAATTTAAACTATTACCGCCTTATTGTCACCAATTGGAAAATTACTTTTTGAGTTGTTATGACAACGTATAAATACATTTCCACCAATCCACAGTAACGTTTAAATCACGTGATCAATGCAAAGTATTTGATTGGTTAAAGGTTTTTGATTTGAATTTCCCGCTTAAAGCCCGGAAGCCTGATGTAATTTGGGAAAACATTTGGCAACAGTGCATATTGAATATGTAGTAAGTGAATCGTGTTGGAAACGTATTGAAAATTGTGATTGTTTTTAACGGGTTGGTGTATAAATTGTCTTTTTAAAGGAATTTCCTTGGTTTCTTTATATTTTTATATACGATATCTAGGGTGTTTCTCGTTGTGCAGTAGAATTTGTACCGTAGCAACATTGTTGATCAAACGCCATTTTCTAAAGCATTTATCTGTCGCTATTTTATATTCTGCCACAGTTTTATATTAAAAATCTTAGTGATTGTTTAAAACGGTACCAGTTGATTACATAAACACCATATAAAGGTACTTAAGCCAATGTTGTTAAAGTTATTTTAGATAGTCAGTTGTCGAAATTATAAATCAAAACACACAGGGATTTTGTGCGATGATTTTTTAAAATTAAAGTTTAGGTGAAGTATGGCACAATTTCTTGGCCATGAGGAGCAAAAACCAGATGAACTAAATCAGTTTTATAACATTGAAGGTAATCAGACAGTACAGTATGTAATAGCTGATGATCATCACCAACAATTTCCTTCTCAACAGGTACCTATTATCAAATATTTATAAATTACCATTGAACTATATGAAAGCTTTTGTCAGATTGTTGTTGTCGATGGTAGCCAATCACAATCAGTCATACTGGATCAATCACAAATAACATATCAAGCACTGCCGCAATACACCATCGAAGGTGGAGATCAGCAAGTTTTTTTTATGGAAGGAACTGCTAATCAACCAATTCAACAAGTAATCCAATCAATTGCATCCCAATCTGTGCAGGCAGTTGTGCAGGCCCAACCCATTCAGCAGCAGACGCCAATTGTCTTGAACCATAATATTGGAAATGTCAATAAGACATTAGGACAAGTTGTTCAATCTCCAGTTCAAGCACATCCAGAAATAAGACCAACTGTTAGATTACCAATGCAGGTAAATTGATCTTTTCATTTAATAATATGTGTTATTAAGATTTTATTAAAAATAGTACATTAAAGGCCAGGCGGAGAATGCACATAAGCTTTTGTGCTGCAGGGTCTTATATACAATATTTTTTCACGCATTTAATCAAATAAATGTAGTTTAAACAATAATCTGTTAGTTCAAAGAAATACCATTTGGACACTGTTTGAATTTATGTCAGTTGTATTTTTATATTAGGAAAATAATATTTATCCAAAAATCCTTGCTTTACATTCTAAATTTGCTGCTGGCCAGTGTGGAATTTTACATAGGGAAGAAGTAAATGTGTCACTTTTCAACACTTGTAAAACAAAAAACTATTTCAAGCGTACAATAATTTTCATATTATAACACTCATAAGTCTATATAGAAAGACTTCATATTAATACTGTACCTTTTCAACTTTAAATTGGAACTAATAAATTTCAATTTGGAATGTAAAAATTTCAAATTGGGACTAATCAACTTTTAATTGGTAACTTACACACATAAAATGGGAATAAACAAAGTCAAATTGGAAACAAATAAATTCAATTTAGTACTAATTGATAAAGTTATATAATTAATTAAAATAATTTTGTTTAAAT
Source organism: Brassicogethes aeneus (assembly GCA_921294245.1). Lineage (NCBI taxonomy): Eukaryota > Metazoa > Arthropoda > Insecta > Coleoptera > Nitidulidae > Brassicogethes > Brassicogethes aeneus. The sequence continues at coordinate 1,788,824 of OV121136.1, forward strand.
AATTCTGTCAGTTCAACTTCTAATTATTTATTGACTACACATTGTTATTACTTTTACATTACCAACTAATATTAACTCATACTACTTACAACTAATGCAGATTGTTACATTCATTTCTGCAAGTCTGTAAAATTTAAATTTTAAATTAAACAAACATTCAATAAAACTCAAAAATACTTAATTCCTGCAAGTTGCTTTGTAAGCATGTCAGCTAATTGTTTATCAGTTTGAACATAAGTTAACAACATTTTAAGCTATACAATCTTGAACAAAAAGATGTTTTACTACTCTTCTCCTCTAAAGTTGAAGCTATCTTTATTCAACTTTGGTTATCTTCAAAAATATGTATTGGATAAACATTAAATTTATTTATTTCTGTTAAAATTTGAGCTAAGAAAATATTTTCAGTAATACAAGTCGAAAGAACAACATATTCTGACTCTACACTTGGTAGAGTTACTATATTTTGTTTCTTTGTTTTCCAGAGATTATTATTAAATTTAATCACAAGACCAGTCAACTATACTATTTGCAAAATCTACATCTACATAACTAACTAGTCCAAGTTTGGAATCATTACTTTTGATAAATTTTATTTTTTGTTTGTGTGCGTCAAAATTAACACCTTTACCAATCTTGTAATTTTGTATAAAAATACTTCAACTTATATCTCAGTTTACGTTTTCCATGGTTTTTCGAAAAAATATTTTTAAAGCCCTTTTATTTAATAATAAAAAAACGTTTGAAAAATAACTTTTAGGAATTTTTTTTTAAGTAAATATAAAGGCAGTATTTTTGTTAGTATACAATGAAAATTTTGTACAAATCAAACAAACAGTAACAAAGATACAGCGCTTCAAAGTTGGTAAGAATTACCCCTTTTTTATTATTTTTCTAAAAAATTGGCATTTTTGACTACTTTGAAGCGCTGTATTTTCGTTACTGTTCGTTTGATTTGTACAACATTTTCAGGGTATACTAACAAAAATACGGTCTTTCACAGCATATTTTTATATATTTCAAAAAAAAATTCCCTATAAAAGTTTTTTTCTAACGTTTTTTATTATTAAATAAAAAGGCTTTAATGATATTTTCTCGAAAAACCCTTAAACCCGTAAACTGAGATATAAGTTAAAGTATTTTTATCCAAAATTTTATAAAAATTGGTAAAGGCGTTTTAGAGTTGGATTTTTTTTACTTGTTATGCGTTAATTTTGACGCAGTGTATATTTTAAAACATTCTTTAAATTAACCTTAGAATAACAATTTTAAACTGACTAAAATATGTCACACAAAAACTTAAATCAGGTCGGGAACCTAACATAAGGTACATTAATGTGAACATGGTCTCCAGGAAGGTTCACATGCCTGTTAATATTGCCGGCGCTTGGACTATAATGGTCATCATTATATGCGGAAAAAACACTTACAATAAAATCAACAGAATATTGGTGCCGTTTTATATGGGGCCATCACCATGTAATCAAACTGACTGATCATACGAAATAAATAAATGGTGCTTGCTTATGTTTTACATTTTAGCCCAAGTAATATTGGTAACATCCAGTTGTTTATTAAAATAAAAAAAAGTAGATGAACTATTAATTTAAACGATAATTACACCATGATAGTTTTAGAAACTTTTTTTCTTAGCTTAGTTTAACTAATTTTGGGCCGCTGATTTCAAACATGCCATTTGTTTTTCTCTAGGACGTCTAGGATTTAAAATAATTTCGTAATAAAATGCTTTGCTCAATCACCTCAAAATGTAAGTTTTTTTGTTAGTATCTTAATAATTTATTAAATTATTTTGGCTTAAATTTATCTTGAATGTACTGAAGTAGTTGGTATACGGCAAATAGATCATATTTATCTTAACAATATGACATTTTAAATACTAAAACTAAAATTTTAATGTATTTTATGTAAAAAAACAACCATTATTTGAATTTTTTTGTCGTTTATTTTAATTACTTATTGAATTGAAAGGGCAACAAAGTAAACAAGTTTTGGTATTTTTTATCCAAATTAAGCCCACAAAATTTAATGCATGCCATTTCCTGCTCTTTTTTAAGGTTTGGTTCTTAAAATCACTTTCAAGTAAAAATACAATTTAAAGTGTAAATTTTAAATGTCAAAAATTAATAGATGCACTTTAATGTGCTTGAACGATAAAGTAGATAAAGTCGCCTTTATTTCGATATTAAATTTTGATACGACTTAATTAAGTTATTAATAAATAAGATTGAAGATTGAATTTTTGGGTACTTTAGGCATGATGTGAATAAAAAAATGCTACTTTTGACCAAAAAAACATTATAATTTTAGTTTTGCACTTTTCTGCAGAAATGAAACAAAAAAATTTTCTATTTGACATTTATCTAGCGATGGCTTTGTAACGAGTCCCTCTATATTTTTTCGACAAAAAACGTCACAAATATACTGAACATCCAAAATAGACTTAAGGCAAAATAATTTAATAAATAATCAAAAGATTAACAAAAAACTTACATTTTGAGATAATTGGGCAAAGCATTTTATTACGCAATTATTTCAAATCCTAGACGCCCAGGAGCAAAACGAGTGGCATTTTTGAAATCAGCCAGTGGCGGCTCGTGGGTGTACAGGAGGGTGAGGCTACATAAGGTTAATTTTGTCTAAATACGAATAAATTTCCACGTCACCCGGGAGGTATTATTCTGCGACGCGTTGACCTTTTTTAAAATGGAGCCGATAGCACTACTAAACCAAAAAATAAACTCTAAAAAACAAAACAAACAAAATATCACATCAAAGACTAGTTTTAATCTTAAACTTAAAATATAGTCTTAAAAAAGTTAAAAATAAATAAATTAATCAAAAAATAAAAATAAAACTAAAAAGTCGACCCCTACCTAAGTATTAAAAAATATAAAATACTATACGTCTATCTTTTAAGATTGAAAATTTATCTATTATTTGGTTGTAAAATTGTGGGTCTGCAGTGAGATTTAAAAGTAATTCTAAATTTTCAAACCGCGTCTCTAATTGAAGAATTATGCAATCTATTATTTCAAAATATAAAATTTGCTTAATAAAAACTGCTAAATCTACCTTAGTGTGTTCCCTACAATAATTAAATAAGAAATTTTACTAATCGAGACAAAAACTGAATCTGAATCAAAACAATAACGTGCTCTACAAACGCTAAGAGAAGACTGGCAACCTTCTTTGTCTCCGCTGGCATTCCACCATAAACGGACCACCAATCAGAACAAACCAAGCTAACTAAATATCGCCTCATCTACGGTGTTTATTCGCGAACTTACGGCGATATTTTTGTTGGTGAGTCATTTTCGCTTTCAAGAGGTAAATGGGAGCTTCCGAGGCTGTGAAAATTTCGCCTCTGTCCAACGATGCACGTTAACTTGACGCGCTTTGCGCCTGGATTTTTATTTACGCTTAGTATGATTGATTGGTTTTTTACTTTTTATTGGGTAGAACTGTTGTAAAAATACACTTGTAATAGGCAAAAATATAAATACAAAAAGTCGTTCGTTCCTTCATTTTAAGGGTGAGGCGCGGCCTCAGAGGCCTACCCTGACGAGCCGCCACTGATATCAGCAGCCTAAAATTAGGTAAGATAGGTGGGAGTATAGTAATCAATGTTAGTAATTTGAACTACCATAGTGTTATCGGTAATTTTGACATTTGCGGTTGTTATGGAATTGATTCAAATAAGGCAGCTGAGGTTGATAAGGTTGTATTAAAAAATTAAAACTCTAAATTATAAAAACTTCGTAATTTTTAGTTTTAAATTGTCTTTAGAGAATTTCTCCCATTTTTTTTTATTTTATTCAATTTTAAAAACCTTACGACTCAAAAAATATAGTTTATATTTCATTCTAAAAAAATTCTTATAACCTACCCCACCGCATAGTACCTATAAGGTTAGTGGGCCATTTTTGAGATTTAGTTGCAAGTCAGGACAAACATTTCTAATTCTCAGGGTATGCCCTTAAACAACAATTATTTAACTGAAAAAGCGTTTTTTTTTTCAAAATTTAAAAAATATTCAATGACTAAAATCTTTAAAAACATGTTTTTAAAGTTTTTTATATCTAGTACACATTCTTTTTCATGGCCCCTATGATCTTGAAATTAATCTTTTTATAATTATGAAAATATTATGGTTTATTAAAAATTATAATTTAAATATAAAATAAATATATATATATATATAAATTATTATTATATTGTTTTAAAAAGTATTTACATATTTGCCAAATATTAAAAAAAAACTGCGAATTTACAAAAAACATACATTATGTCACCGTTATTATACGTAATGGCGTATCTCGTTTTTGTTGCTAAGCAAAAATGTGTGAACTACAATATTAATTAATTTTATCAAAAATTCCTAGCCAACTGCTTTGCTTCTTTTAGAAAGCAGTTATTGTTCCTTTATTAATTACATACTTTTATGTAAGTAATTGACAAGAACGTCAAATCGTATTAAAAAGTTGCAAGAGATAAAATCAGTTCAATAAAATAGTAGTATTTAGAGTCTGTTAAAACCTAGTTTATGACACAATCCACACAACAAGGTCTGTTCTATCTAGTACTAAAAATACAAAAAATCACTGCAACACTGCACAGTTTAACGGCGGCCATTTTTGTTGTTTGCATTTTTTGTGCTTTGGGTTTGTGCTCTGTTTATACAGATTAATAATCGTTTTAAACGTTGTGTTTCTCATAGTAAGCCTTAAAAGAGTCCTTAAAGTGCTAAGAACAACCATTTTACTCCTAAAAAAAACTTTATTCTATCAGGGCTGTCATAAAACTGTCAAATGTCAATTGTAAGGTTAAATTATAACCCACAAATTAACGTTCAAATTGTCATTTGACAGCCCTGATAGAATAAGGTATATTTATTATAAAAGAGAAGTAAAATGGTTGTTCTTAGCACTTAAAGGCCTTATTTAAGGCTTACAAGTGCCTCTGTAAAAAACACAACGTTTAAAACAATTATTAAACAGCACAAACCCAAAGCACAAGAATTGTAAACAACAAAAATGGCCGCCGTTAAACTCTGTGCAGTGTTGCAGTGATTTTTAGTATTTTTAGCATGAGATAGAACAGACCTTGTGTGGATTGTGGTTTATGAGAAATTTGTAATTAGTACCTACAGTTTTCTGATATTATAAAAAATTTACATTTTCTTTGCATTTTCAACACCCTGTATCTCGAAATCTAAGATACTTAGCGCTATCATCCACAATAACTTTTTGCCACCAAACGTTGGGAAGATTTACCTATTTAATATTTGTACCTTAATTTGGAATCACCCTGTATATATTTATATATTTTTTGCAGCAAATAAGACCTGCCCAACCAGGACAAATAAAAGGAACTCCAAGAATGCAACAACCTAGACATCAAATGCCTGGTCAACAAAGACCTCCTTTAGACCCTCAACAACAGCAGAGACCCAGGCTTGCAATTACTCCACAGGTAAATTTGTTTAAACAATCATACTTTTAGTAAAATTACCTAACTAAATATAATTTTAGAGACCCCAAATGGTCGAGCAACAGCAAGCAGTAGCCTTACCTGACGGGACTATAGTTTCAGTAGCTGCTTATAAAAGAATGATTGAGCAAAAAAATAGAGCCACAGTACATCAGCAACAGCAGCAACAACAACAAAGGTATGAATTTATTATGCTTGATTTAACTCTATAATTTGCAAAAGTTTACAATAGAAAAATAATGAACTAATCTTTTATGTTATGTTTTTTTTAATATTAAAGAAAAATTAAATCAGCGCGAAATAGGAATAGTTTACTATATAATATATAATAATAAATCGCATGTTCGCTATAAAAACTGGCTCGCATTTAGTCGCAAAAATCGGATACGTGAAAATATAGTGCGTGAACTTTGTGTGTTCTAGGTATTTCCAACATAATGTAGCTTTCTTTCAATGCATCAATATATATTTTTTTAAATCAGGATCCAGATTTTTACCAAAGCAGATATGAACAAGATCTGTAAATTTTTCCAATACAGTTACATATTTTAAATATGGGATATATTATGTAATACATTGAAGCAGTGGTATGTTTATATATTAAGGAGTTTTTAATTAATAAGGCACTGCTTGTAGAATTTTTTATTATATTCAAAACCGACTGGTTTCGAGTATTTGATGACTATAATTAAGGGGTTTCTACAGCAATATAGTTTTTTAAATTATGATTATGATGTAAAAATGTTTATATAAGGTGTTAACCACGCCTATCATTAAATGCAACACTGGTGGAGAAATTATTTCTAAAAATTGTTTATCTTGAGAAGGAGAAAACAAATGAGGATGGACGCAGTTCTTATAAAATATTGCATTTGCTTTCTTAACTCCTGCCAAAGATTGTAACTTTCGAACGTATTACTTATCTTTCTGTACGTATCGCAAACGTTTAAATTATTTTTGGATGCATAGCACCAGGTACATGGGTAATAACTAGTAGTTATTAATATTTATTTTAGACAAGATCTGGGAAAAATTTTCATAATTTTCCTAAGAATTAGGTGCTAATCAGAGCTGGGAAAGTTTCTAGTTACTTTAAACAAAATAACTTAGTTACCTCTGGTAACTAGATACTTTAAGTTAAAAGCATCTTTAGTTACAAGATACTTTAAAAAGTATCTAAGATACTATCCAAAAGTATCTAAGATACTATATGAAAGTATCTAAGATACTATATGAAAGTATCTAAGGTACTATATGAAAGTATCTAAGATACTTTTGAGTAACTAAGATACTTTTAAGCAACTAAGATACTTATGAGTAACTAAGTTACTTTTAAGCAGGGACCCGGACGGGACCGTTTTTGGACAGAAAACCGGACCGGAACCGATATTTATTTGTGGACTCGGTCCCGGTCCATATTATTTTTAAACGTAACTCTAGAAACCAAACCTTTTAAATTTAAGGATATTTTTAAGGATATTTTAGGTTTTTTCTTAATTTATTTTTGCAAAAATTAAAAAAAAAGATTATTTCCTTAAAAAAATCTTAATTAGTTTTTGCAAAAAATCCTACTGACTGCGCCATGAACTAAATAATACCAGAGTAGGTTGAAGACTGATTTATTAAAATGACTAACATGTAGGACATTGTAGGTGTATGTAGGTATCTTGACTAGCATGGGTGGTAGGTGCATTTGTAGTGGGAATTTATTAATTAGTGTTGCCTAGTATTATGTATACTTAGGACACCTGCAACACAAGTAAGTAAGCGTTAAAAGGCTGTTTTCTGATCACAAATTTTTACTTCCCTCAACAAGATCAAACAAAAGAAAAAAAATAGAGGAACAATTATTTGTGAGAACAGAATTTTTGGAGAGAAACTTATTTTAAATATGATATATCCAGTTTTTCAATCGCAATTTCAGAAGAAAAAGATAAAGTTAGCAAGCAGATCGAGAATAAAAGTAAAAAAAAAGAGAATAAAGAGCCTAAAAAAATATACAAAAAAATCAATTTTTCATTTTATAATTTTACTTATTTTACATGGTAAAAAAATTGGAACCGATAAAAACCGTATGGACTAAAAAGATTGGTCCGAACCGGACAGAAATGTTTTTTTTTTGGAACCGTAACTGAACCCGAACCGAAATTTTCGTTTCTCGGAACCGAACAGGAACCGCTATTTCATTTGGGTCCGGGTCCCTGCTTTTAAGTATGATTATTTCCCTCAATATAATATGTACCAATCAAAAGTCTTGAATTTTCGAATAAATTTCGTTTAAATAAGCGATTAAATCACTAGACCTTTTTAACAGCGATTAAATTTTAGCCTCCATATTAGATTTTTGTTTACGATTTTATGGTGTTATTTACAAGTTTTAACAAACATTTTTTAAAAAACAATAAAAAATAAGTTATCTAGTTTACGAAATATCAATTATTACTTATTACATACCTTAAATTAATGGAATTTTCTTTAAAAAAATATTTATAAACTTTTACACGTACGTCAGATTTTATGAATGGTTAATTCGAGAAATAATCTAGACCTATATCACTCAACCTATAAATTTAATCTGTCGAACTATGCTCAGTAAGTTTTTTATTTGATTTTTCTTTTTGGAAAATAGTTTCATGCAAAATAATTAAAAATAAAACCCCTCGACCGCTACGCGGTCTCGTGATTTTATTAAATTATTTTGCATTCAACATTTTCCAACAAAAACCAAACAAAAAACTACTGAGTCTAGTTTATTAAATTCATAGTTCTCGTGATATAATATATGAATAAAAACTTGAATGTATCTTAGTTACTTTACCGAGTAACTTAGATACTTTTTAAGATACAAGTTACAAGATAACTCAGTTTTAATTGAAAATTGAATTTAGAATTCCAAGTGGTGTGCCAAACAATCAAATGGACAATGATCAGGTCGGCGTGGTGGGCGGCGGCAATCCGACCCCGGCCGCGAAGAAGCGAGCGCCAGCGAATCGCGGAAACGTCAACAGAGGTGGGCGAGCGCCAGCGCGCGGTGGCAGAGTCGGAATGCCGGCGAACCAGCAGCAGCAGCAGCAAGCAAACTCGATGCCCGGCAACTTCCCACCCAACCAGTCTCAGTTCGGGGAGTCGCCGGTGCCGCGGCAGTACCAGGCGCAGCACCAGAGGAACCTGATACATCAGCGAAATCAGCCGCCGCAGCGGCCGATGCTGCAACAACAGCGCTCGCAGGCCAATTACGTGATTCAACCGCCTAATCAGCACAAGCCCACGCAGCATCGACCGCTGCCTTCCTACATACCATCCAGCCAGATACAACAAATTATTGGTACGTCTACTTTATTTTTTTTAATTTCATAAGGTACCAATAGTTTTCCCAAAAATGTTTTGAAAATGATTATTTTTTATTTTTGCTTGTTTCACTGTTAGTCTACACCTTTTCCAGTTGATATTCAGAAAGTAGGAATTGTAATTCAGTTATTCCAGTTGATATTCAGATAGTAGAAATTGTAATTCAGCCATTCCAATTGATTTTAAGAGAGTAGCATATGTAATTCATATAACACAATTGATTTTAAGAAAGTAGCAATTGTAATTCAGATAACACAATTGATTTTCAGAAACTTGCAATTGTAATTCAGAAAGTAGCAAATGTTTTTCAGATTAAATCAAATGTAATTCAGCCGCAGCAATTGTTTCGGGAACAGTGGGTTGCATACAGTAAATCGATGATGAATGAAAGTACACATTATCTTTATTAACTAAGTAAATGAAATTTATATAAAGTACAAATGAACAAAATTCGGTCCTTACTTGCAATAAGTTGACAATTATGACAAATATACCTACCTTAAATGGTGATAAATTTGTTTATTATTGTCAATTCCATGGAAACAAAGCAATATACAAAGAAATACTTTAAATTGAGATTTTAGAAAATAATTAAAATGAAGTATGAAAATGTTATCGCGGCTGAAGGACTACGGTCAATAGCCTTTGAACTTGGTTTTAGTTCAATAAAGCATTATTATTATTATTATGTTATCATTTGTTAATTTCTGAATTTCAATTGACATATTCTGAATTACAATTGTTACTGTCTGAATACTATTTGTAATTTCTGAATATCAATTTCTACTGTCTGAATATCATTTGCAATATCTGAATTTCATCAGCTACTTTCTGAATACCATTTGAAATATCTGAAAAACAATTGCTACTTTTTGAATATCAATTGCTACTTTCTGAATATCAACTGGAAAAGGTGTAGTAATAACATAACATAAGTGGTTCTGCGCCACAGACCACCAAAACAAATGGACGGATTTGTTTACGTTTAAAAAGCGAGTAAAGCATAGTTTCACATTCTAAACGTTGTCAGAAGTATAGATTACACGCCTTTTTGGACGTTCATCATAACATAATGAACATTAAAAATTACCAGTAATTCGTTTGAATAATAAAAAAAATTGTAAAAAGGATTTGTTCTTCATTTACTTTGGATTTTTTTTTCTATTTAAAGAAAGTAAATCATTTAATATTTATTAAAATTAAATATTAACAACGTTGGTAAATTCGTCATATTTGCGTTCAGTGGATTGTGGTTGACAGCATAGAAAATGGTTGACAGCTTGTTGTTTTGTGTTTTCGTTTGTGGATTTCTATCGTGTTTAAGTTAATTATTGAGTTTAAATACATTATTTTTTACTAAAAATAACAATTCATGGAAATATCGTTTGTAAGTACCTACCTACTTATTATTTTTTTTTAATCCCAATATTTGTTCATAATTATTTAAAAGATTTATAAACCTAAAAACTAAATTAAATTAAATTATCCCTATTTAAAACCACGGCTCGTAACTATTTTAAAAAAATTAAAATTAAATTATTTAAAAAACGTATCACAATTAAATTAAACTATTTTTAAATTATCCCTATTTAACACCAAGGCACTGGTTGCAGTCAGCTGTCATATTTGTTATATGTCAGCTGTTTTGGAGTACGCAATACGTCACTGGAAGAAAACATAAAATTTTATATCCAATTTAACGCTTGGACTGTGACCGTTCGTTGACCGCAAACAAAGCATTGTTATTGAATGGCAATGCGCCGTCCATTTGTTTTGGGGGTCTGTGTTCTGCGCTAATGCAAGAATTTTAAGAAATCATACATTTTGAATATTAGAGCTTGACGGAAGATAGCTTCACGGAGGTTAGGATTTCCTATGTTTATTTTTAAACATCCCTTTGTATATTTGAAATAAGTTATTTTATCTTTTGACACCTTAATATTTTTTTAAAATACAATTTTACATACATAAAATATTTATAAAAAAATCTACTTATTGAGATATTACACTTCACGGTGGATAGGTTTTTAAATAGCAAATTAATGAACTTAAACTTTTGAATTATAAAACAGCAACACTTTCATCTGCATATAAATTCCAACTGACCTTCAGGAATCTCATGCATCTATAATGTCATAAACAGAGGTTTTTGTTTATTTAAAATGATAGAATCAATTTTTGTAACACCAATATAAATGGTTATAAAAATTATTTCTTTTAATTTTTAATAATATTTTATATTTGATTCGATTGCTTTGGATGTGTTTAATTTACTTAGTGAGCTGATATTTTTAGTATGCTTTTACTACCTCAGATATTTGAAAACATATAGGTTAACCTAAAAGGAGTAACAGTCACGGAGGATAGGTTTTAGACTTAGATCAAAACACAATAACGGTGTAGGTGAAACTCATTTAGTTTTATTAAATATCACGGGAAAATAACAGCGGGGGACATTTCGTGAGATTCACCCACTTGCATATTATTTTCGGTAAAGATGTTTCCAATCTGTATTCAATAAAAAGTTAGCTCATACACAATAAATTGAGTATAAATTAAAATTCCATAAATTATAGTTTAAATATTCCATATTTTTATTTGTATTTTTACCAAAATTTTTTACTGTGCATGTCTTTATTTGATTAAGAAATTGATGACGAAAGGTAAAACATTCGCAGACTCTATCTACACAAATAATGGCATTTAAGGCAAAATAAATATTTTAACAAAGATCATCTATATTTTGTTTGGAAACATATTTTTGTTGAGGTAAACTTTCAATTTTCTTATTTTCTTTAAGAAACTTTCTTGACCCATTACTGGTAATATTCATAAGAAAAAATTGAACCTACACCTACATGAATATTACCAGTAATGGGTCAAGAAAGTTTCTTAAAGAAAATAAGAAAATTGAAAGTTTACCTCAACAAAAATATGTTTCCAAACAAAATATAGATGATCTTTGTTAAAATATTTAGTTTGCCTCTATGTTTAGCCCGGTTGGGCTAATTCTAGATTCCTTTAGGCCATATTAGTACCTGTGATACAATTGCTGTGTGCAGTCCCGGTTGCATAGTTTGTACCGATTCCGGCAAAGGCCACGTCGTTTGACGGTGTGGATCGCCTGTTGTTCTTACACCTCGCCTCTGTTGACTTAACAACCGAGCATATAAGCTCAGAAAGTCCTTTGTTTTGAATGTGTTCCACTACTACTAAGTGGGTGGAATGCACTCAAAACAAAAAACTTTGGCGAGGTGTAGGTTCAATTTTTTCTTATATTTTTGTTGTTTTACAGAAAACACTCCTGTTAGCGAAGAATTCTCCGACTCCATACGCATGTTGGTGCTTTTGGACAATGGCGAGCAAAGATTGATAACGTTCACGCTACCGAAAGAAGCATGCACCATACAGGAAATTCTCGAGCAAGTGAACGTGCCGTTCCAGCACGACACCAACATCCAAGTGACCGAAGCCAACACCAACGGCATCAACTACATCGTCACCGTGGGAGAAGTGCCTCAGTTTCAATACCAGGAGGAAAACGAAGCCGGCGAAGGCGAACAACCTCCTCAGCAAGAGCAACCGCCCAACGTGGCACCGCCGCAACCGGCGATACCGGAAGCGCCGCCCAAGGAACCGTCGCCGGAACCGGTCAAAGAGATCCAGCCGAAATACCTTCCCGGACAGTTGGCGCTGTGCAAAATTTGCGGCTACCTCTCCGAGGACTTTGCCAAGTGCATGCGGTGCCAGCGGGTGCTGCCCGACGACGTCAAAGCCATTCAGAGCAAGGTGCCCACCAACGGTGGCATGCCGACCGACATCAGGAGTCCGCTCAACGAGAAAAAATTGACCGCGCTCAAGAACGGCACCGATGTTAAACCTTCGCCGACGATGACGACGAGGAAAAAAGCCAAACCGAAAGCCGTCGAACACGAAACTGTTTGTTTGGTCAGTTCCGACGAAGAGGACGACCCTAAAACGCCAGCTAAATCGGTAAGTGCTATTTATAAGACTTTTAGTGTTGTCAACCTTCGCGAAAATAAAACTCTTACCGTAAACACGGGTGGCTTTAGCTCACTTTCAAACTTAAGCTTAAAATTTTTGTGGTTTTAACAATCATAAACATTAAATATTGTATACCAAAATTTGAGTCTTGACTTGCTCTTTCATAACAACTATGTTATAATATTTCATAGGGCTGAGTTTCAAAAATAAAAATTAAAAACTGGGTGTGCAAAGTTACTCCCTGGTTGCGGGTAACTTTGTCTCACAGTGTATTTTCCGTATAAAATTAACTCAATATTTTATTTCATTTTTATTAGACACATGTTAGCAGCGACATATAGCGATTGCAAGGGTTTACCGATAAATAAAATAAAAAATCGACCTGTAGTTAACCAAGGATCATCATTCCAAAGAATTGTGCATAATATAGAAATTGTAACGCGATACCTATATACAATTTTAAAGTGTAATAAATCCCATTTATTTCTTTAAAACACTGATTTTCCTGTAATATAAACTCTATAGAATTGCTCAATTGACAGGTTTAGACCAACAAATTATAAATGTTAATTTTATCGAGCGCGAAAAGATTTTTCATAAAAGGGCTAAAGTCACCCGCGGGGTGCAAAGCCACCCGTGTTTACGGTACTTTAATAAAAGGTTAAAGGTATTGAAATTATAATATTATCATGTTTAATACGTTAGATCGGCCACCGTGTAGCGACACATTGCTGTGTCGCGAGATTTACATTTTATTATACTTACCTACAACACGAAAATTACGCTTAAAATTTTTTTCATGGAAGCGTTTTCGAGATATGAATTTTCAATTGTTTTTTTTAATTTTCCAAAGTGTTTTGACGTTTTAGAGTATACTTCGAGTTCTAATTGATCGATTTGACCCAACAAGCACTTAAATCAAAGGTAATTGAGCCCGCTACAACTTTATTTTGTATAGTTTTGGTATCGGCTCAGTAGTTCGATATTGGCGATTTTATGAAGTTGAAAAAGTCCTTTTTTTTTACAAAAATCGAGGTCAAAAATTTACATATCTTTCTGGGAAAGATAGAAATCGAAAAGATAAGTCCAGTTTGATTTATTTTAAGTATAGATTATACTTAAAGGAAAAAATAAGCTGCTGTTGATAAAAATCCATGGATAAATGGCGAAGTTATGAAATTTTCAGTGGAAGAGCAAAATTCAGTTTTTCGAGAATTTTTACGTTTTTTCTTCATTTTATTGAATTATAAAAAATTTAATATTGAACATTGATTTTTATTTTAAACATTAAAAATTTAAATTAAATTATATATTGAATATTGAACATTGAAGATATTGAAAGTTTTATTTTGTTTTAATAAGCATGGGTTTAAAAAAATTCTGGCTCCTTTGTTTTTTGTTGCTTTCGTATTCCGTTTCTCGTATGAGGGACCAAATGTAATCACCCATCATGGCTGCATCCCAGAAGCCGTGAAACCGCGGCTTCATAGCCTTCATTTGCTGGTAAAAACGTTCTCCGTGCTCATCACTTACGTCGCCCAGATTGTGCGGGTTATTTACGCACTTGAACTCTCTACTTCTTTTACTCATTTTACACTTTTTATTAACTAAATAAAACCATGATAAAAATACTTTGTTGAAATATCAAAAAATAGCAGTGAAATGTCACTATGCCAACACGAGAAACAAAAGAATTCACGTTTACGGAGTCATGTCAAATTTAAATTTTGAATAATGTTTTCGGTGAAAAATGTACGTAAAAAACTCAAAAAATTCTAATCATGCACTTTACTTAGGTTTTCATTAAAGAATAAAAATATTACAAATTAAAAGAACAAAATAAAATAAAAATCGTCAAAAAGCTAATTTTTCTTCCACTAAAAAATTCATAACTTCGCCATTTTCCATGTATTTTTATCAACATTAACTTGTTCTTTTTGTAAAAATGTAATGTAAAAGAAAGTTTTAGAGGGTTCAAATACCTTAAATTTGAGGGCTTGTTTGACCAAATCGATCAATTAGATTTCAAGCTATACTCAAAAAAGTCAAAACTTAATTGAAAATTCATATTTTAAAAACGCTTTCATAAAAAAAAATTGAGTGTGATTTTCTTGTTTAGTGGGTCAAAATACATGGAAAAATTATAATTGGATATGGTGGCAGAATTTTTTTTCGATTTTGTAAACTAGTGTAATTAATGTAATATATTAAAATACTGAATACCTTTTGACATAAGGTGTAACGGAAAAAAATTTAAAAAAATATTTAAGTTTTTTATATTTATTGTGCGATTTTAACCGGATTTGTTTTAAAGTGTAGATCTTGATAAACTGTATTTTTAAAGCAATAAACGCCATATTTTTACAAAATACAAGGCCTGCTATGTCAGTTTTTAAGAGTACCAAATTTTAAGAATTCATATTAGCGATTTTTTTAAACAAAATCCCTATACTAAATTTTATTGAAAAAGTTTAAGAAAAAAAAATGCACAATAATAACTACAAAAATTTATTTTGTCAAGTTATCCATAAAAAACATTGAAATAAACTTAGTGTGGTATAAAATTTTAATTTAATGCATGTCAGATTAATGAAATTGGTTACCCTCCCTTATTTTTCGAAAACTTCTTTCCAGGCAGTAATTTGTTTAACCAAAAACTGCTTGGGCTTTTTTGTCAACTGTTTTTTTTTTGAATAATATAGAAACACCCATTATATTTTGTTTATGTTTTTCAGGTAAATGAGCAACTTTTGTCCAAATTGGGCGCATCAATTAGTATTAGTCCAGTGACTAAAGAACCCTCACTAACTGATATACAAAAACACGTGATGAACAAATTTCATGGTAAGTTTTTATATTTGTAATTAAATAATAACACTTTTTCTGATGAATTTTAAAAAATGTCAAAATAAAAAAACATTTGATTTTTGTTGCACAAGAAGTCAAAGTTTACCTTATATTTTTAAAAATAATTACTTCAGAAGAAGTAATTACTGACTGCAGAATTTTTAAAATTACCTGTTTAGTATAATATCACAATCATATAAAAAATACTTCAAAACGATACTAACCTAAATAGTTTTAAATTAATTTAAATGTCATTTTCTTGTTTTGTTAAAAGGTATCAATCAGGACATACTAAACCCTGTTAGCATGAACTTACTATGCAGAACAGTCAGAATAGGCTCTTACCGATTCGTTCCTACCGAAAAAGTAAGTAAATTGATTAATTCAATTAGTTATTCTAGCACTTCAATTGGAAAAAAATAATTGGTAAATTTCGACGCAGTAAATCGTAAATCCCTTCCTGGGAAACCCAAAAGTGCAAATTTTAAGGGGTGATTTTGTTTTTCTCAAATAACTCGCTATTATTTTAATTCACGTAAAAACTCATGAAGGCAAAGTTTTATAGAATAAAATTACCTACAATTTATGTTGAATTTTGTTCAAAAACTAAATTTAAAATAAAAACAGCGCGTTGAACTTTTAAGGTAGAGGGTTCAAATTTTAAAGCAGTTTTGCTACTTTTTTCTGTTTTGTTTTTTAACTAATTGAAACCGTTCTTCAAGTAGAAAAGTTGTTTTTCACTTAATTTGCAACAACTTTTGTAGAAATAAAATATGCTTAGAAACAATTTTTCAGGAACGGGACAAAGTTGTAGATGTCGCGAAACGGGCGTCAGAAACAACTTTTCTACTTAAATATTCCACTTCAAGTAGAAAAGTTGTTTCTGAATAATTCACTATGATAGTTTTAAAACTTTTTTTCCTAACGCTGATTTCAAAAATGTCATTAGTTTTTCTCTAGGACGTCTAGAATTTAAAATAATTTCGTAATAAAATGCTCTGCTCAATTACCTCAAAATGTAAGTTTTTTGTTGGTATTTTAATTATTTATTAAATTATTTTGGCTTAAATTTATCTTGAATGTACTAAAGTAATTGGTATACGACAAATAGATCATATTTATCTTAACAATATGACATTTTAAATACTAAAACTAAAATTTTAATGTATCTTATGTAAACAAACAACCATTATTTGACATTTTTTGTCGTTTATTTTAATTATTAAATTGAAAGGGCAACAAAGTAAACAAGTTTCAGTATTTTTTATCCAAATTAAGCCCTCAAAATTTAATGCATTGCATAATTTTGCTTTTTTATACCTTAAATTTATTAAATCGTATAAAATATCGAATTGGATTATAGTATTATTGTGATTAATCCTCAACATCGTCGTACATCTTTTGCTGCAAATTCCAGCAAATGCCTCCTAGCAATGAATCCAACTTCTTTCCGCTATACCCATAGATATCTACCAATGCTCTAGATTTGCAGCTACTTGGTGAAATCGTTCCCCATGTTCATCAGTTTGGCAAATTTATCAGGATGAAAAAAAAGAAAATGTATTTTAAATGACATATTAACGCTAATTCTTTACAAAACTGAAAGTATTTTTTCAATGAATTTGCGCCAATTTTAGGCCCGATATGAACCAAGAACATTTTCAATGACAGCTTTAACACTGCCATATGCGACAAGCTCGTCAACTTTGAGAGCATTTTTGAATTCTTGATCTTTCATTAAACGTCGTATATCAGGTCCATTTAATATTCCTGCAAAATAAAGTAGTAGGTATATCTCATAAAATTTTGTAATTAAATATTGCGTTGGTTTTTCTTGGGCGTAAAGGTACCGCAACAAAAACAAATTTACAACGACGGCATAAATCTCTGCCACTTTCATTACCACTTCCATTTCCTGCTCATTTTTCATTTTTGGTTCTTAAAATCACTTTTAAGTAAAAATACAATTTAAAGTTTAAATTTTAAATGTCAATAATTAATAGATGCACTTTAGTGTGCTTGAATGATAAAGTAGATAAAGGCGATATTAAATTTTGATAAGACTTGATAAATAAGATTGGAGACTAAATTTTTGGGTACTTTAGGCATGATGTGAATAAAAAAAATATCAAATAATAGTCAAAAAGTAATGCTTATACCGAAACCCATTTACTTTGTTTCCTTTTCAATTTAATTAGTAATTAAAAAAACGACACAAAAATTTCAAAAAATGATACTTTTTACCATAAAAACATTATAATTTTAGTTTTTGTATTTAATAACGCACTTCACTGCAGAAAAGTGCTTTATTAAATATCCCTTATATAAAACTACTATAGTATACGGCTACAATGGAACAAAACAAATTTCTATTTGACATTTATCTACCAATGACTTTGTATAAAAAAACCGTCAAAAATATACAGTACACAAAGTTAGTAATTCGAACTATCATAATTTTTGTTTTAAATTTTGTTTTTTCAAAAAAGTTTATACAAATTTGTTCTTGCAAGTTTTTATGTGAAATAAAAGAACATGGAGATATATGACAAAAACCAAATTACCCCTTAATACAAAGATGGCGGAGAAAGAAACTATCCAACTTGTTACAATTTTGCACATTTGGATTGCCTATAATGTGTTTTACATAATTACATCAAAATTTACCTGTCATTATTTTTTTTTCAATTCAGGTGCTTTATTGTCTAGAATGTATTTTAACTGGCATCGCTCTTTGTTTAGATTTTGATTGAATCAAGCGGTGTAACATTAAAAGTGCCTCATCCCAACAATGAAAGCGAAATAAAAACCGTGCGCATCGATCAAGGCGACATCGTTCGCGTCTTGGTCAATTTTAACAAAGCTCTGCCGTTGCTGTTTTATTATTTGACGCCGACGGTGGGCGCCAACGTCCGCGAACTGCTCGGCATGGAAAAGGGTTCCGAACCGTACTTCAATCCGCTGTCGGAAAAAGACGAGTCCCACAAACGGATAACGTTACTTCCGGAAGAATTCACGGAGGAGGACAAAACTTTTTTGCAGGAAATTTACACGGGTCCGCCGCACAACATTCTCGATGAACTTTTAGCCAAAGAAGCCAACGATATTTTGGTGAAAACCTGCCCGAAAGACCTGAATAAGTCCATGAGCGGGGGCGGGCTTACCGAGATTAAACCGCTTTTGCAGTACCCGCCCGAAGGCAGGGGACGGCTGACGATCAACACGGAGGATTACATTTGTCTGGCAACCGATCAATTTCTCAACGACGTAATTATCGATTTTTACCTGAAATATCTCATCAACAACTTACCAAAAGAGAAACAGGAAAAAGTTCACGTGTTTTCCACGTTCTTCTACAAAAGACTAACGACTAAGCCGCAGAAAGCCTCGAGAAAATGTCAACCGACCGAATTGGACAATACGTTGACTGCCGCGCAGAAAAGGCACGCCCGCGTCAAAACATGGACGAAAACTGTGAATTTATTCGAAAAGGACTTTGTAATTGTTCCAATTAACGAAAATGCTCATTGGTTCTTGGCCATCATCTGTTTCCCTGGAATGGATGGTCCTCATACTTTCGACGGACAACCCTACAAATTGGAGCCAAAAACGCCCAAGAAAAGTAAGTAAATCATTAGTTTTCTAGCATTTTCTAAGCTTATTTTAGCAAATAATAAAACGCAAATATTAGAGAATTGTTATATTTCAATTACACTACACGGTGCTGTTCTGAGAGGTGATTTTTGGACTTTCTGTGAAACCTAATTTTTTTTATATTCTTGTTAATTAGGTCATAACTAAAATTTTAAGAGCAAAATAAAAAAATATTGACGGTTAATTTGGTTTTAATTGGATGTTTATTAAAAATATATATGCACACTTTCAATTCTCCAATTAAAACTTGCGATTTTATTTAAATATTATCATAACTTTTTAAATCAGATTAAAGATTAGTTAATTTCCTTTTTTATATCTTTTACTGTTTTGTTGTAATACACGTTTAAAGTTTTAATTTACGGTTAAATGTATAGTATACATTTATTAAACAATAATTCTAAGGGTGCCACATTTTATTTAGGGCCGATTTATTCATTTTTGATTTATTTGACGAATAATTTCTTTGGATACTAGATATTGCCAAGACATGAAAGTTATCGGCCCGATAAACTTTAAACCGGTCCTTAGTTAAATTTCATGAATTTCTTCGTAACTTTTACTACAATTTTTCATTTTTGTTTATAAAAAACACTTTAAAAAACTAAACAAAAATTATAGAATACGTATACTGAAAATGACAATTCAAACATCAAATAAATTTTTAATATATCTAAGTGTCATGGCAACCTTTAAGGATATATTAATTAAGGGAACATAAATGTATACGTCAAAGGTTAGATTAAAAGTTTGAACGTTTATTGCAACAAAACAGTAAAATATATAAAAAATATTGTAAAAACCTTTTTTTAATTATGCAAATATTAAATATTTAAATTAAATCGCTTGTTTTAATTGGATAATTGAAAGAGTGCATAATATTTTTAATAAACAGCCAATTAAAACAATTTAAACCGTCAAATTTTTTTTTATTTTGCTCTTAAAATTTCAGTTATGACCTAATTAACAAGAATATAAAAAAAAATTAGGTTTCACAGAAAGTCCAAAAATCACCTCTCAGAACAGCACCGTGACTAGTGATGGGCAGATTCCCGGGAAAGTATTTTTTGGGAATGTTCCCGGAAAGATTACCAGGGAACGTTCCAGGAACTGGGAATGTGAGGGAATGTTTACAAAAACCGTAATTATATTGCCTCTATTACATGCATGTATTAAAAAAAAACAAAAATTAAAAAAATTTACACATTTTATTCTTTACTGCATTAGTAAAATAAATACTAAGAACATAAACTCAAACATTATACTCAGTGAAAAACTAAAACATTACTACTGTTTACTGCAATATTGCAGTTGTACTTTACAATTTGTAAGTATAGACAAGTACAAACACACATATAAACATAATAAAAAAAATAAAAAGAACCTAATTGTCCGAGTCTAACTCACCTAAAGAACCTAATTGTCCGAGTCTAACTCATTTGAACTATCGTCCGGAGAGTCAGAAGAACTGGTTTCGCTCACTTCATGGCCTAACTCTAACTCGTCAGAGTCATTATTGTTGGAGTCGCTCGAAAAGTCTAATTGAACAAAATTACCTTTATGTTTTTTTATACTCTTAATATTTGTTTGTCGCGTATTGTAGATTTTATTATTCTCTGTTGTATCATTTTGTTGCTTCTCGGCCTCGGAGTCCTCGAACGTTTGTTGAGTTTCGTTTTCATTACATAAGATGATATTTCTTGCTGCTGCTTATTAGATAGTTTGGAATTGGGACTACCACCAGCACCAGAAAAACTACTCGATTTCCTAGACATCGAAGCAGTACTTAAAGAAACCATACACAATTCGCTTGCTATTTTTCCATCTTCATTAATATTTGCTTCTTCCATGTTATCTGCAACTGCTTGTGTTCTTTTTAAACTTGATTTCACTAGCTCTGGAATTTTCTTGCATTTTTTTACTAAGTGGTTTCCAAATTTGGTGATATTTTTATAATAATATGTGGTGTCACAAAATCTACAGACATATTGTGTCTTTCCATTTTTAAGGACAACATTAAAGTATTTCCATAGAATGGATTTCCTTGTCATGGTTACTGGTTTTCGTGGTTTCTACAATGAAATGCATAGTTTTACTACAAATGTTTAATAACTAGAATAACGACAATTTTTAACTTACCTACAATATAATTTTAACACAATAGCACACAACTTGTGACACAAGACAAGATTATTAATTAGCTAATAGCTCAAACTACAATATAAGTTAACCAATAAACAAAATACATAACATAACACATAACCTCAAAATCTGACGCGCATAAGCATTTGAGTGGAAATGTGTACGGGAACGTTCCCAAAACATTCCCTCTTTTCGGGAAAGTATGGGGAATGTTCAGTAAAATTAAGAAACTGAACAAAAACCTTATAAATCAGAGGAAAAATTTAGTTTTTTTGGTGCAGTGGGTTATTAGACTATAAAATAAGATTCAATTTTGTGCTTTTAAAAACATTCCCAGTTTTTGGTCACTTTCCCTACCTTAAAGGAAAGTTCCCGGAACATTCCCTGGGAATGGGAATGTTCCCTAGGGAACGTTCCCGCCGGCACATCACTAACCGTGACTACGATAGTTTTAGAAACTTTTTTTTCTAACATTAAGTATCCCAGCTTAGTTTAACTAATTTTGGGCCGCTGATTTCAAAAATGTCATTAGTTTTTCTCTAGGACGTCTAGGATTTAAAATAATTTCGTAATAAAATGCTCTGCTCAATCACCTCAAAGTTTTTTGTTGGTATTTTAATTATTTATTAAATTATTTTGCCTTAAATTTATCTTGAATTTACTGAAGTAATAGATCATATTTACTAGGCTGGTTCAAAACAATCAACTATTTTTTTTTCTGAAATTTCGCACTGAAATATGTTTACGATACCAAAAAAAGACACCTGTAAAATCCGGAGCTCTTAATTTTAATATTTTGAGGTCGCGCATCGAGAATTTCTATTTCCCATTTAAATAACATGGGAAATTTTGTTTTGTTTCTTTATAATTTTCTAGCTCACAAACTAATTAAAAGATTTTTAAGCGCGATATATATTCTTGTGGGAAATTGAACGCTCTACAAAAAATGTCTCTTATCATTTTTCGATAAAGCAACGAGTTCAAAAGTTATTCAAAGTCGAAGTTAAATTTATATCATAATTGCATGTTTTACTTCAATTTTAGGCAAATTCATTAGTTAGTTTTTATCAAATATAAAAAAAATCAAAATTACCATCTTCAATAAGCCTTTTAAATTAATTCCACTGAAACACCTACTATTTTTGGAAAGAATTGATTAAAATTCTTTTTGATTAATTAAAATCATTGTTAATGAATTATTTCCAAAAATAGTAGGTGTTTCAGTGGAATTAATTTAAAAGGCTTATTGAACATAGTAATTTTAATTTTTTGAATGATTTTTTTTTATATTTGATAAAAACTAACTAATGAATTTGCCTAAAATTGAAGTAAAAAATGCAATTATGACAAATTTAACTTGAATAATAATAATAATAACTTGAATAACTTTTGAACTCGTTGGTTTATCGAAAAATGATATGACACATTTTTTGTAGAGCATTCAATTTCCCACAAGAATATATATCGCGCATAAAAATCTGTTAATTAGTTTGTGAGCTGGAAAATTATAAAGAAACAAAACAAAATTTCCCATGTTATTTAAATGGGAAATAGAAATTCTCGATGCGCGACCTCTAAATATTAAAATTAAGAGCTCCGGTTTTGACAGGTGTCTTTTTTTGGTACCGTGAAAAAATTTCAGTGCGAAATTTTAAGAAAAAATAATAGTTGATTTTTTTGAACCAGCCTAATATTTACCTTAACAATATGACATTTTAAATACTAAAACTAAAATTTTAATGTATCTTATGTAAAAAAACAACCATTATTTGAAATTTTTTGTCGTTTATTTTAATTATTAAATTGAAAGGGCAATAAAGTAAACAAGTTTCAGTATTTTTAATCCAAATTAAGCCCTCAAAATTTTTTCTACCTTAAATTTATTAAATCATATCAAATATCGAATTGGATTATAGTATTATATTGTGCTTAATCCTCATCATCGTCGTACATCTTTTGCTGCAAATTCCAGAAAATGTCCCTAGCAATGAATCCAACTTCTTTCCGCTATACCCATAGATATATACCAATGTTCTAGATTTGCAGTTACTTGGTAAAATCGTTCTCCATGTTCGGCAAATTTATCAGGATGAAAAAAAAAAGAAAATGTATTTCAAATGACATATTAACGCTAATTCTTTACTAAACGGAGAGCACTTTTTCAATGAATTGGCGCCAATTTTAAGCCCGATATGAACCAAGAACAGTTTCAATGACAGCTTTAACTCTGCCATATGCGACAAGCTGGTTAACTTTGAGTGCATTTTTGAATGCTTGATCTTTCATTAAACGTCCTATATCAGGTCCATTTAATATTCCTGCAAAATTAAAGTAGTAGGTATACCTCATAAAATTTTGTAATGAAATATTGCGTTGGTTTTTCTTGGGCGTAAAGGTACCGCAACAAAAACAAATTTACAACGACGACATAAATGTTCGTCTCCTTTATCTGCCACTTCCATTACCACTTCCAATTCCTGCTCTTTTTTCATTTTTGGTTCTTAAAATCACTTTCAAGTAAAAATACAATTAAAAGTTTTAATTTTAAATGTCAATAATTAATAGATGCACTTTAATGTGCTTGAACGATAAAGTAGATAAAGGCGCCTTTATACTTCAATTCGATATTAAATTTTGTTAAGACTTAATAAATAAGATTCGAGATTAAATTTTTGGGTACTTTAGGCATGATGTGAATAAAAACATATCAAATAATAGTCGAAGAGTAATGCTTATACCAAAACCCATTTACTTTGTTGCCTTTTCAATTTAATTAGTAATTAAAAAAACGACACAAAAATTTCAAAAAATAATACTTTTTACTCAAAAAACATTATAATTTTAGTTTTGGTATTTAATAAAGAAGAAAAGTGCTTTATTAAATAACCCTTATAAAATACTACTATAGTATACAAGGCTACAATGGAACAAACAAAATTTCTATTTGACATTAATCTACTGATGAATTGTAGGAGTCCCTGTATATTTTTGACTAAATAAAGTAATATAGGTGGGAGTATAGTACTCAATGTTAGTAAATCGAACTATCAAAGTGTTATAAAACAACTTGTACAAATAAAATATACATATAGTTCTCCTCTTGCTCCTTACAATAAACTTACCTTGTCATTTCTTTTAAAGAGAAAAATTTGAAAGAAAAAGAAAAACTTCCCTTGCTGGTGTGCGACGATCCTGAGCTGAGCGACAAAGACGAAGCAGAAGGAGACGAAAGCGACATGGATTCGGATGATTCCGACGCTTCCACACCCTCTTCCACTCAATCGGCAACGACCGTCTTACCCGCGGTTGCAACTGCATCTCCTGTCAAAGCTGCCAAAGTCGAAAGGCCGCCAATTAAGCAGTAAGTACAATAACAAAGCTAGAGAAATAATGGGGTAGTTAAATTTTTTCTGACCTATACTTTTTATGGTTTTATTCAAGGCGTTTTGTAATTTTAAACATTTCTGTGAAATCGGAATTTCAATTGAGTTTACCGTTTTCGAGATATTTACAAAAAAAAATCTCCTAATTACGTCACTAGGCTATTGACAACGTTGCCAGCTTTTTCTATGGTTGCCAGTGTGTTTAGTTTAAGATTCTTACGATAGATGGCGCCACGTTATAATATTTTAGTTTTAAAACCACTTGATCTATAATTTTAGTTGAGAAGAAGAAGAAGAAGAATTGATTTTTTGACGTTTCTTTTTTTCGGGTTATGTTTCTTTTAAATTTAGATTGTTGAAAATCAATGTTATTGTTATGTAATTTGTAATTGATATTAGATAAGTGATTTATTAATAACGGACTCCAAAGCAGAGGAATCTTGTGGAATGGTTGGTTACATTGAACATTGGAGCTTTTAAACAAATAAAGTAAGTACCTATAATTATAATCATATTTTGTCGTAAATGCATTTCATTAGTATAATGCCTAGTTCTTTATATTCTTTTAGATATATCTTGGACTCTAAAATATCAAACAGTAATATGATACCTCGTAATAAGGAAGATAGGTACTTAATGAATTTGGTGACCATCTTTCACTCAACTGACAGTGACAGTATTTGTACATAACCTCTTCGGGTATTTCCTGACATAACCAAATGAAATCATTAACAAGACAACTTGACAACAGGGTAATTTTCAACCAATAGAAATCTTAGAATGTTGGTCACATGGCGAGGTTTGTGACGTCATAAAAATTTATATTTTTTGTAAATATCTCAAAAACGGTATACTCAATTGAAATTCAGATTTCACAGAAATGTTTAATATTACAAAACGCCTTGAATAAAACCATAAAAAGTATAGGTCAAAAAAAATTTAACTACCCCATTTTGCGTGCCTTATGAGAAATCGTACTAGAAATTGTATAGCATTATCCATTTTATTACATTTTGAGTTTACCTATACAATAAATATTTGACGATTTCTTATAAAACACCCTTATCTATAATTCTGTACTTATTTAAAAAAATTCAGAAAAATAGAACAGTAAGAACCATCTAAAAATACATTCCAAATTTAAAATTAACAGATATATTAAGGCAAAAATTTGGATGGTGCTTATTTATTCTTTTTTGCTGTATTAATTGTTGACTTGGAACTTTTAGGGGGAAATATCTGAAGCCCCCTATTATACAGTAAGTTCAATTTTACTAAGTGCATGCATTTAAATATAAATATTTTCAAATTTTAAAATTTTTGAAGAAACAATTTTTATGTGAACTTATCTATTAATTGTCATATCAGGAAACTGCATTTCCGCTGTAAAAAATATATGGCTCTGTAATACAGAGTCTGTATGCATAATGACCAAATTAAATGACCTGGGTGAATATATTGAGGTGTCCCCCAAGTGAAAAGGATTATTTTTTATTTTTGGTTGTTTCAATGTTAGTCAAGAATGGGGTTTTGGGAAGCCACCAGGTTTAGTAATAACATAACATAAGTGGTTCTGCAACAATGCAAGAATTTTAAGAAATCATACATCACGGAAGATAGCTTCACGGAGGTTAGGATTTCGTATGTTTATTTTAAAACATCCCTTTGTACATTTGAAATAAGTTATTGTATCTTTTGACACCTTAACATTTTTTAAAAATACAATTTTACATACATAAAATATTTATACAAAAATCTACTTACTGAGATATTATACTTCACGGTGGATATGTTTTTAAATATCAAATTAATGAACTTAAACTTTTGAATTATTAAACAGCAACACTCTCATCTTCATATAAATTCTAACTGACCTTCAGGAATCACATGCATCTATAATGTCGTAAACAGAGGTTTTTGCTTATTTAAAATGATTAAAGCGCCATCCGTTGCATAAAATTTAAAGCAAAAACAGATTCACGGAGGATAGAATCAATTTTTGTAACACCTACATAAATGGTTATAAAAATGATTTCTTTTAATTTTTAATTAATAATATTTTATATTTGATTTGATTGCTTTGGATGTGTTAAATTTACTTAGTGAACTGATATTTTTAGTATGTTTTTACTACCTCAGATATTTGAAAACATATAGGTTAACCTAGAAAGAGTAACAGTCACGGAGGATAGTTTTATACTTTTAAATCATTGTAAAAAATAATTAATTGCGGTTAAAAATCTGGAAGCTGAGCTGTAATATCTACTTAATTATGAAAAATCAAAACACAATAAAAGTGTAGGTGAAACTCATTCTCAAACTAA
Source organism: Brassicogethes aeneus (assembly GCA_921294245.1). Taxonomy (NCBI): domain Eukaryota; kingdom Metazoa; phylum Arthropoda; class Insecta; order Coleoptera; family Nitidulidae; genus Brassicogethes; species Brassicogethes aeneus. Next base: position 1,816,038 of record OV121136.1, read on the forward strand.
ATAGTCAAATTTACTACAATAAATATTCAGACTTAAGAAGGCAAACTAAGCAACTAAAAAAGCACATAAGAGCTATCTTCAGGATGTTCAAAATAATATTAAAACAGATTCATCACAATTTTGGCAATTTGTTCAGAATAAAAAGGCACTTCACGTATACCAGGAATAATGCATCATGATAATATTGCTTATGATATACCTGAAAGTATAGTTAATATGTTTGCTAACTACTTTGCCAGTGTATATACTAAATCCAATACATTCAATTATATAAATGATCACAACTTAAAAACTACTGTACAAAATGTCAATGTCAAATGTATTTCTGAGAAAGATATATCTATTGCAATTAAGAAATTAAACAATAAAATGACTGCCGGTTACGATAAGATACCCAGCTTTTTGGTGAAAGACTGCTCTAGTGTTTTAACGAAACCATTAAGTATTATTTTTAACTTAATACTAAAAAGTAAAAAAGTTCCTAAAATATGGAAAATATCAAGAGTATGTCCTGTACTAAAAAGTGGTGACCCAAGTGACATGAAAAACTACAGACCAATATCTATTCTGTGTAATTTTATTAAAGTACTGGAATGTATTTTATATAAAAAGATTTATTGTCAAATAAGTAATGATTTTTCCCAATATCAACATGGATTTGTAGAAAAACGTTCCACTATGTCGAACTTGGCCATAATTGCACAATACCTAGCTGATGAACTCGATAATCGCGGGCAAGTCGATGTAATATACACAGACATCCAGAAAGCATTTGATCAAATAGACCATGGTGTTCTTTTAAAAAAATTATTTAACTTTAATTTTGATGAGGATCTTGTACAGCTGTTTGAAAGCTACCTATTAAATCGAGTGTTATTTGTTAAAATAAATAATTATCAATCTAATACATTTGTTGCTACTTCAGGAGTTCCACAAGGGTCTAATATGGGACCTTTGTTATTTTTAATTTTTATAAATGACCTGCCTAATTTTATTGGATGCTTTAAACTGTTATTCGCAGATGACCTTAAAATTTATACATCAGTTAAGTCCTTATCAGATTGTATTTGTCTGCAATCCAATCTTGAATCTGTGTCCCTGACAGGGTGGTGTAAACAAAATAGTCTAAAATTAAATATTTCAAAATGTAAAGTTTTAACGTACACACGAAAACTAACTAAAATTATACTATATAATAATGTATAATCGCCAATAAAAAAACAGAATTTGTTTTCAACATATATTGAATACAAGATAACTTCAAATCTGTTTTATTTAAAAAAAAATTGAATTATTATTTTTTATGTATAATTTTTGTATTATATAAAAACAATATTTGAAGAAAAAAAATTATATAACAAAATAGAGAAATTTAAATGACGTGATTTCGTGAAACGGTGTGACATGGGTACGTTTTTTTAACCTTTATTTTTAAAATCTGTTAAAATTTTTCATGGGAGGAAAATCGTGTTGAACTGTGTTATAATACATACTTAACCCAAATCAACCTCAAAGAATCATGTGTGCGTTTATTATTTGCCGAAAGTACAATAAGTTTCCAATGCCGACATTTATTAAGAACCTAGGGATATGGCTAAACAATATCATTAATAATATTTGAAATACAATTTATACAATTAATTTATTTGATTTAAACCTAAATTAGACTATAGACTATGAGATGTATAGATGAAAAACTGACTGTTTAATAAATTGTGAGTTTCCGGATATCTAAAAAATCTGTTATAATGCGAACTAATAGTTTAGAGGAGGATAATTGTTGACAGTTCAGGACAGCTTTTTAATTCCAATTTAATTTTCGATTTCAGTGTTCAAAAATGTAATGTGTTTAAGTTTAAGTATTATGAAATACATTTACTTTCTTCAATTGTGCAATATAGTCTTCAAATATGTTATCAGCAGTTCTGGCACCTTCAATCATTCTGCTAAAGCAGGGCTTTGATTGGCTTCTTTATTTAATTAATAACCAATTAAGGGTCAGATCGAAAAACGCCAAAGGATTTGATGTTTATTATAAACTGCGCACCACTCAATGTGTCGCGACCAAAAAGTTCGTCCTTTTTTAAAACGACATAACTTTTTTGTTTCTTGAACGATTTTATTTTGGTCTGTGATGTCTGCTAACCCCATCCTCTGGCAATTCATTCTATAGATATTAAACACACGGTTTTTCAAGTAAATTTTCTACAGGGTGATATGTAAAACGGTGAAAAATTTCAATAACTTCATCCAAGCCCCGTTTGTAAAACAATAATTTTTTTTTCGTTTTTACTTTGAAATAATGAAGTATTATGTGTTACCTTGAAACGTTTTTCAAATTTTTCGAATTGGTATCTTAGCAACGAAAATATGATTTTTTTTCCAAAAGAGTACATTGAAGACTTTTTGGTAGGGAATATACTCAGTCTTTTTAAGAACAAGAAAATAAGATGGTAAAAGATTGTTCCTTGAATAATTCTGAACAAGCGACAAGCAACAAACTTCCATTATTTTCAGAGGGGCCTAAGCAAAGACCACTTTTTCAAAATGACATTTTGGTGAAAATTTGCGAAAACTAAACCTGATCCGATATTTACGTTCGAGACATGTTTTCTTTATAATTTTGACCTCCTGATTGTGATTCAGTTGTCAAATTTAAGTTTCAGATAAAACCAAAATCATCAAAAATCAAAATTTAAATGTCTTAATAAAATCCGATTGCTGTCGTTTTTCTTGCATATTTATGATGAAAATGCCATTTGGGGATTCATTTTTTGGGAGAAATTACTGCAATTTGTTTGAGTGGTTAGGATAATGTTACATAACATACATTTACATTGCGCAGTAGTGATAACATCATTGATAAGTACCTAATTGGTAATAAAGTTAAATACAAATATTTTTGTTCATTTTTGAAAATTGTATGCGTAGATATAATCATAATCAAAACTTCAACATTCAACAGAAAAATGTAACAAACAATAACAATAATACCTTTCAATATTTCGTTGGCCCTCCCCTAAGCCGTAATAATTCGTTAACCCTCCTGGGCATTCTCTCGACCAAGTTCCTTAGAAATTTTTGGGGTACCCCATTCTTCCTGAATAGCATTTACCAATTCATCCAAATTTTATGCCTCCTTCCCTCTCTTTCATCTTCAATTTTATCCTGCTCGACACATGCTCAATGGGATTCATATCCGGAGACAAAGGTGGCCAATTAATTTTCTCAATATGGTGGTCCCTTAAATACTCATTTACGATATGTAAAAAAAAAACAGTAAAAACCAGCAATCGGATTTTATTGACACATTTAACCGCCAGGAATTGTTTTGGAATCTTGATTCTTAGTGATTTTGGTTTTATCTGAGACTTAAATTTGACAACTGAATCACAATCAGGAGGTCAAAATTATGAAGAAAACATATTACGAAAGTAAATATCGGTTTAGGTTTAGTTTTTGCAAACTTTCACAAAAATGTCATTTTCAAAAAGTGGTCTTAGCTGAGGCCCTCTAAAAATAATAGAAATTTGTTGCTTGTCGCTTTTTCAGAATTATTTAAGGAACAATCTTTTACCATCTTATCTTCTTGTTCCTAAAAAGACTGAGTGTATTGCCTAAAAAAAGCCTTAAATGTACTCTTTTGAAAAAAAAATCATATTTTCGTTGCTAAGATTCCAATTCGAAAAATTTGAAAAACGTTTCAAGGCAACACATAATACTTCATTATTTTAAAGTAAAAACGAAAAAAAAAATATTTTATTACAAACGGGGCTTGGATAAAGTTATTGAAAATTTTCACTGTTTAACATATCACCCTGTAGGAAATTTACTTGACCAACCGTGAGATTCATATCTATAGCATAAATTGCCAGAGGATGAGGCTAGTAGACATCACAAACCAAAATAAAATCTTTCAAGAAACAAAAAAGTTATGTCGTTTTGAAAAAGAACGAACTTTTTGGTCGCGACACATTGAGTGGTGCGCAGTTTAGTTTATTATAGTAGATCTGGGACACCCTGTATATTGATTTTTTTAAATCAGAATAGCTTCTGTCTCTTTCAACACTGAGAAAAAAATGGGACAAATAAACTGTTTACCTAATACTTTTATTTGTAGTGAATATATTGTTTATTACCTCTAAATAGTCGAAATAATAACGATAAATATACTTTAGTAAAACTTTATATGTCGGGAATAAAAATATATTTAGGATAAATAAACTGTACCCTTGTCCCATATTTAAATATTTTTTTTATTTGGGAGCAATAAACTTTTTTCTCCGTGTATCCGACTTCGAGTCTTATGCGCATGTCAGGGAATTGAATTTAACTAATTGTAGAACTGGTCGACTTTCCTTATTCTAAGCAAAGTTCTGACATTCGCTCAATTCAATTCTTGGATATGCGCATAAGAATCCAAGTACAATAGAAAGAGATAGAAGCTCTGTGGCAACTAGCAATATTGGAGCAAAAATTTCCTATGCAAAAGTAATAAAAAATAGAGCAACTAATTATGACTACAAACTATTGCAATTTAGTAGTGATGCAACAAATAGTACTTTTACCAATACCAATACAAATATCAAAATTACTATTCGGCGGATACGAATACGAATAACTAACTTGGCATATTAATAAAAAACTCGTATATTTAATTATATTCTATTTATTTTATGATAGTAATTCAAATTTACAACTAATACTCGTTTGAAAATTATTTCAAATATTTGAATTATTCGAATATTCGGGTATTATAAATATTTACCAGATCCAGTGAAGTTTCACTATAGTTTTAGAGATTTTTGAGCCAATCTAGAGATTTAATAAAAACTTCTTTGCTTATCAAACAGAAAATTATAATTATTATTATAAATAGTTATTTATGTCATTAGGTTAAGAAGTAAGGCTTTTTGTGCTAAGCTCAAGGTTTGAAGGCCGACGCGTAGCGGAGGCCTACAATTGAGCGAAGCACAAAAAGGCAGTTCTTGGCCGAATGGCATACAACGTTTTATCTTCAAAGCACTTTATATAGGTCAATTTAATTCAACATCAAAGCGGCCTAACCTCACTTTTTTAGAATCTCTATTATTTATTAGCTAAAGATTACATTAAATGTACAATAATTATTATTGCTTTTAGAAGCAGTAATAGTTTGACAATACCTAGCAACATAATTTAAGTAGAAATGGATTTTTGCTATTACATTGAATTCAATTAATTGTTTAATAAATAGGTACTTAGGTATTTAATTTCAATTTGTTTGGATTTTTATTTAAAAAATAGGTAGTTTGGAATGTTTAAGCTGTGTTTAACATTTAATTTCACTGAAACTTAAAGCAAATTAAAACTTAAAGATAATTTAAATCGTAGAAAAAGAATCGTGCGTTTTCTTGGTTGCCTAACCTCACTTTTTGTTTTATTATTCATATTTAATTTTACAATAATTTAAAGAAAAATATTAAACATTAACAGTAAAACAAACAAATTAGTGCTTATTATAAATTAATTAGACCAGTTTAGTACGTTAATTTGTCAAGACAATACCCCTATCGAGAAAAAATCGAACTAATTTCTGACAACAATAAAGTTTAAATTATAGACCGCGTGGAGATAAAAGTAATTATTAAATCTACAGGCTATACATTTTTGTCCGCAAAAAACGATTTTTTTCGAGTCTTCTATGAAATAATATTGGTTTATGATGCTTTAAAAGCTCTTCAAAATTAAAAAAAAATAATGGTTGCACAATAATTTTGAAAATTCAAAAATTGTCAAAAATTTTGACTTAAGCTCAAGCTATTGTATTTTGAATCGTTTTTCTATCTTCAATTGTTTTTAAGATATTTAAATTTCAAACAATTTGTAGAGATGTAAAATGTCTGTATTACCAACAATTGTAATGTTGAAAAGTTCATTCTTGGTATCAGAAGCGATTAATACACTGCGCGTCAAAATTAACGCATAACAAGTAAACAAATTCAACTCTAAAACGCCTTTACCAATCTTTATAAAATTTTGGATAAAAATACTTTAACTTATATCTCAGTTTACGTGTTCAAGGGTTTGTCGAGAAAATATCCTTAAAGCCCTTTTATTTAATAATAAAAAACGTTCGAAAAATAACTTTTAGGGAATTTTTTTTAAGTAAATAAAAAATATCCTGTGAAAGACCGAAAATACAGCGCTTCAAAGTCGTCAAAAATGATAATTTTCAGCAAAATAATCAAAAAGGGGTCATTTTTACAGACTTCGAAGCGCTGTATCTTTGTTACTATTCGTTTGATTTGTACACAATTTTTAGGGTATACTAACAAAAATACGGTCTTTAACACCATATTTTTAATTTACTTAACAAAAAAATCTATAAAACTTATTTTTAGAACATTTTTTTATTATTTAATTAAAGGGCTTTAAAAATATTTTTTGAAAAACCCTCGAACACGTAAACTGAGATATAAGTTGAAGTATTTGTATACAAAATTTCATAAAGATTGGTAAAGGCGTTTTAGAGTTGGATTTTTTTTACTTATTATGCGTTAATTTCGACAGGCAGGGTAGTATTCCAAAATGTTGGTATTTTCGTTTATTTCTTTGACACTTAAAATGCCAATAACTCTTATTTCAAATGGAACGACCATAAAATGTTCAAACCATTCGACGTGAAATATTATTCTGATATTTTGATATGTTGTAGCATGTCCTAAAGCTAAAATGAATATTTAAAGTAAAACAAAAAGCAGGATGATAATTATCACAGGGACAATCCCTTCATCCTTATTAATATAAATTTCAATGTTTGTAAAACAAAGATCTAAAATAGAATTAGTTTTATTGCCCCCAGCCTCAATGTTAAGTGTGTCCTCATCACGATACCAGTTAATACTAGGCAGGTTATAGTTACCTAACTTTATAATCACTGCAGATTCTCCTCACAGCCATTACATGATTTTCATAAACATTTAAAGGTGAACTTGCTCCGCGACTGAGTTCAGCAAGGTGATTTGTCTACATTGGTACTTTTTTTAAGAGCAATAAGAACACCTCCATCGCAATTACATTTGCTCCTAAAACTATTTCGATCACATATAAATATTTGGTAGAGGTCACTAACTACTTTACTGTAATCGAAATAAGAAGTTATTTTCAAGGGTCACTTTTATAGTAAAAAGTTACTTTTTGGTTGGTGCGGTTACTATTGGTTACTTTTTGTTGAAAGAAGTTACTAAAGTTACTATTTCTGTCCAATATATTCTCTTATTTCAATATATCCCTGTATTACTCATCGTATGCGAAAATAATATACTTAAGTTTGTGATAAATAAGGAATTATTAGCGATGCAACTGATGTGAATCCTATTCGGCAACCCATAAGCATAAGCATCAAGGTCCATGTCTGTTAAGAGATAAGGAAATGTATTTGAACCCTATTCAACCTTGTTAGAGGTGGAATTCAAGTTCACATTTACAATACCTATAACCATTTACAAAATCACTTTATTTTTTGTAAAGGAAATGCATATTCATTTCTTTAAAACAATTTTGAGTTAAAAAAATACAATAATTGGCAAATGTATCTTTCTGACATGTCCCCGTATAAAATAAGGTTATTTTTGTTACATTGGCAATATTGCTATTAAACCTTTTGACTGTCACTCGTAGATACAAATCTTTATTCCAACTATTGGTAACACTGAATAACATTTATTTGAAGAAAATCACTTTATTTTTTGTTTAAAACAATTATTTGTTGATCAATTCGCCGTTAAAATCACGTAAAGGCGTACTTTTTTTATGCTAAGCAAAAATGTGTTAACTACACTCACAGGCAAAGTAATCGATCCACACAAATTTTCGATGAATTTCAATCGCAAATAACTTTTTTATTTGATGTCGGATTTAAACGAATATTAAAGAATATTGTAGATAAATTAATGGAGAATCTCTCACATTTTAAAAAAATACTAAAAATTATACGTACGTTTATAATATACAGGTTTAAATAAAAAGATGTTTTTTACCATAAGTTTAAGACACTGTAGAGTGGCAAAACCGTATATTGTTCTAAATTAAGTTTTGTTTATCAAGTCACATCTATTCTTAACAGTTTTGTTTTTGGTTCACCTCGATATATTTATTTTTGTGGAAAATATGGATTTTTTTAAAAAACATTGCAATTTCCAATATTTTTCTGTATGAAGAACTAAGGTTGCTATGGTCCATCCATAGCCTATGGAGGATGACAGTGACAGTTTTGTTAAATCATCCCATACTTGGACATGTCATACACGGCTTTTAAATGCTATCAAATTGTTTTTGCAAATTAATGTTACGTGGCAAGTGTTTTAAACGTCACAAGAAGTAAAGTACAAAGGTCAACATCGGTCGGAGACATTTTTAAAATTAAAAAGACACTTCAAAATTAACAAATTTTCAAAAAACAATTTGATACCTTTTGAAAGCTGTATATGACATGTCCAAGTATGGGATGATTCAACAAAACTGTCACTGTCATACTCCATAGGCTATGGATGGACCATAGCAACCTTAGTTCTTCATACAGAAAAATATTGGAAATTGCAATGTTTTTTTTAAAAATCCATATTTTCCACAAAAATAAATATATCAAGGTGAACCAAAAACAAAACTGTTAAAAATAGATGTGACTTGATAATTAAAACTTAATTTACAACAATATACGGTTTTGCCACTCTACAGAGTGTCTTAAACTTATGGTAAAAACATATTTTTGTTTAAACCTGTATATTATAAACGTATGTGTATTTTTTAGTAATTTTTAAAATGTGAGCGATTCTCCTTTAATGTATCTACAATATTCTTTAATATTTGTTTAAATCCGAAATCAAATAAAAAAGTTATTTGCGATTGAAATTCATCGAAAATTTGTGTGGATCGATTATTTTGCCTGTGAGTGTACAATATTAAGTTGTAAACAAAATACGCCTTTACGTATTTTCAACGGGGAATTGTAATCAAAGTCAAGTAACTAATTTTGCGTTTATGCTATACAATAATTGCCAACAGAACAAATGTATATTTCTGACGTGTCCCCGTATAAAATAACGATATTTTTGTTACATTGGCAATATTGCTATTAAACCTTTTGTCTGTCACCCGTAGATACACATCTTTATTCCAACTATTGGTAACACTGAATAACATTTATTTACAAAATCACTTTATTTTTTGTAACGCATATTCATTTTTGTTTAAAACAATTACCTATTTGTTGATCAAATCGCCGTTAAAATCACGTAAAGACGTACTTCGTTTTTATGCTAAGCAAAAATGTGTTAACTACAATATTAAGTTGTAAACAAGATACGCCTTTACGTATTTTCAAGGGCGAATTGTAATTAAAGTCAAGTAACTAATTTTGAGTTTATACTATACAATAATTGGCAACAGAACAAATGTATTTTTCTGACATGTCCCCGTATAAAATAACGTTATTACATTGGCAGTATTGCTATTAAACCTTTTGTCCGCCACTCGTAGATACACATCTTTATTTCAACTATTGGTAACACTGAATAACATTATTTGGATGACCCTCGTATAATTTTGAGATACAGACATCGTAGATGTATTCGCGCCTTTGATTTCAATTCAAATATTTGTAATTATTATATTAAACAAAAATATATACAGGGTCTTTCACTTTAAAGTATAAAGGTTAGACAATTCAGTTGATTTTTTTTCCATTCATTGTGGTTATATTAGTTAAATTATCCACTGGCAATTTTATTTTTTAAGTTAACTATTGTTCTATTTTTATCAAATATTTTATTTATATAGTTTTAAAAAATCATACAGAAATTAAATTAAATGGTCCAAGGTCAGGTCTTACATAAGTGTATAAAAGTCGGGCAATTTCAGGCATGCGAACAGGACAAATCACAAAACAGTTTTTATAAAAAAAAAATTTAGGTAATTTACTATAAAATATTTTGGCATCAAAATTGTCCAAAATATTCTTCTTTTATTAGGCTATAAATTAAATAAAAAAAACGCAATAAATATTTTATAAAAGTAGAGATAATTTTAATAATTGACAGGTGTGGATGGAACAAAATAAATCTTTTTTGTCCTGTCCACACCTTTCAATTATTAAAATTAACTCTACTTTTATAAAATATGTCTTGCGTTTTTTTAATTTAATGTATAGCCTAATAAAAGAATATTTTTGCCAATTTTTATGCCAAAATATTATATAATAAATTATCTACAATTTTTTTTTATAAAAACAGTTTTGTAATTCGTGCGTTTCGCGCGCTTGAAATGTCCCAGTTGTAGAGTAAACAAATTATACTGAGATTACTATTTCCATACTTCTACCATATGGTAATATTACTGGTAAGACCTTTGTATGCTTTTTTTAAAACCACTTACACATTAGGGTGATTCATTTCCGCAAAGTTTTTGTTTTCTTCGGTGCTCAAGCAGAATATTAATCTGCATATAGAAAAAAAAATTCTCAACAAGTTTGAGCTCTTAATATAAATTTTAAGTACTTACTATTTAAATTTAAAGTTTTACCGTTTGAAATGCATGTAAAAATATATTTTTTTTTTCAAATTTCTATGCTTACCCACCTTTGACAATATTGCAAATCGGTTTAATACACCTTATGGGGAATTTCACGCTCTTTAAAATTGCTTTTGAGTTTTTTTTGTAACTCGCATTGGTTCACCAGTAGGAGTCGTCGTCGAGGACAGTTTTTGAAAAAAAATCGGTTTTTTTTTAACTTTTTCTAACAAACCGCAAAAAGTAGGGAGAAAAAAGGGCTGAATCATAAAAAAAAGTTATCCAACCAATATTTAATGAATTTACAGCCATTTTTATAACTGAAAACGTAAGAAATTGATAATTACCAACTCATAATGTTATTTAGATTGATTTTTTCTATTTATTATCATTATATTTCCCTACACTAAGAAGTTTTTTAAAATTATTGATTTCTCACTTATAATGAATATGAAAACAACAGATAAATTCATAAAAAACAATAAGAAAATTGTAACGTGGATTTTGCAATTTTTCAACATTTCTGTCATATAGCAAAAAAATATAAATGAAGATTATTTAATTTTTTGAAGCGAAATTTGAAATATGTTACATAACCTTCTGTATATTCCGATTAAAGTTTTGTTGTTTTTTTTATGAATTTATGTGTTGTTTTCATATTCATTATGAGTGAGAAATCATAATAATTTTAAAAAAGTTCTTAGTGTAGGGAAATATAATGATAATAAATAGAAAAAATCAATCTAAATAACATTATGGGTTGGTATTTATCAATTTCTTACGTTTTCAGTTATAAAAATGGCAGTAAATTCATTAAATATTGGTTGGATAACTTTTTTTTATGAATCAGCTCTTTTTTCTCACTACTTTTGGCGATTTGCTCGAAAAAATAAAAAAAAAACCGATTTTTTTCAAAAACTGTCCTTTGACGACTCCTACTGGTGAACCAATGCGAGTTACAAAAAAAAACTCAAAAGCAATTTTAAAGAGCGTGAAATTCCCCATAAGGTGTATTAAACCGATTTGCAATATTGTCAAAGGTGGGTAAGATTTGAAATTTGAAAAAAAATATATTTTTTACATGCATTTCAAACGGTAAAACTTTAAATTTAAATAGTAAGTGCTTAAAATTAATATTAAGAGCTCAAACTTGGTGAGAATGTTTTTTCCTATATGCAGATTAATATTTTGCTTGAGCACCGAAAAAAACCAAAAACTTTGCGGAAATGAATCACCCTAATACACATATGTGTTTGTCATACGTTAATTAATATTTATTTATCCCAAAGACAAGTAACAAAATTTGAGCATTTCAAACTAATCCTAAAATCCGGAGAATTTAAAAATACACCGCGGTTTCTAACGTGGGAAACGTCTCTTTTGATGATTGATGATTCATTAATCCTAAAAGATTTACTTTTAAATTTATTATTATTCAGTTCTGTCAAATCAAGTTGTCATAGTTATTTTTCTTGCCTAAAGCTTAATTTGTGCTGCCAAAAATTTAATCAAATTTCTTTTTTTTTATATAATAATAATAATTTTAATATTAATTCTCGTTTGGGGTAGGGGGTAATGTAAATGTTATAAAACAAATTTGTTGTTAATATGGAAAATATGTTTGCCATATTGAATAATAACACAAACTATTCTGCTTTTTCACATACCAAAGTATATACAATAATTGCGCTGCTTTTTTGAAGAATTTTTTTAGGAAAACCAGTAAAAAATGGATTTTTCGAAAAAATTGTTTCAAGAAGTACCATTTAATGTGTAGTTTGGTGTGAAAAGTAGAATAGTTATTTTTTTTAAGCAATAAAAGTCATTTCAATGTTGCCAAATCTAGATAATTAAATTACTTTTTATAAGAGTGGTAACACTGCGCAAGAATATTTTGACCGTCCCCCGTATAGATCTATTTATAATTTGTCGATTTACTTTATTTATGTACTTAAAATTTTATTAATGTAAAGTAAACTTGCAACTGTGTACTCTTGGCGTAAATAAATAAACGAAATTCACTCAGCGATAAAAAAATTCCGTATCAGTGTTGCCCTTGTCCAATATAAAATTTCAATAAAATGAAAATATTGATCGACCCCTGTATAAAATCATTATCATATATTAATTATGACCTTTACAACAAGGATTTGCCTTCGTTTTTGCCCAACAGTCATTTTAGAATATCAAATCATAATTTTATTGCATTCACATGTTCTTTTATTTATAATAAAGACAAATAAATTAAGCTCAGTGTTACCACTACCATGAATTAAAAATTGCTGCGTTGCCATTACTTAAGAACCTTAAGTTGATATGAGGATTTATTGCTTTTGAATAATTAAAGTATTGTTTTATAACTTAGCATTCAGGTAGTTTTTCTATATTTCTATAAAAAAAAAATTTAATTTTTAATCAATATTAAATTATTTTTTTCTTTAGGCCCTGCATTTTCATTTTTGACGCGCAAATCAAGTTGTCATAGTTATTTTTCTTGCCAAAAGCTTAATTTGTGCTGCCAAAAATTTAATCAAATTTCTTTTTTTATATAATAATAATAATAATTTTAATATTAATTCTCGTTTGGGGAAGGGGGGTAATGTAAATGTTATAAAACAAATTTGTTGTTAATATGGAAAATATGTTTGCCATATTGAATAATAACACAAACTATTCTGCTTTTTCACATACCAAAGTATATACAATAATTGCGCTGCTTTTTTGAAGAATTTTTATAGGAAAACCAGTAAAAAATAGATTTTTCGAAAAAATTGTTTCAAAAAGTACCATTTAATGTGTAGTTTGGTGTGAAAAGCAGAATAGTTTTTTTTTTTAAGCAATAAAAGTGATTTCAATGTTGCCAAATCTAGATAATTAAATTACTTTTTATAAGAGTGGTAACACTGCGCAAGAATATTTTGACCGTCCCCCGTATAGATCTATTTATAATTTGTCGATTTACTTTATTTATGTACTTAAAAATTTATTAATGTAAAGTAAACTTGCAACTGTGTACTCTTGTCGTAAATAAATAAACGAAATTCACCCAGCGATAAAAAAAATCCCGTATCAGTGTTGCCCTTGTCCAATATAAAATTTCAATAAAATGAAAATATTGATCGACCCCTGTATAAAATCATTATCATATATTAATTATGACCTTTACAACAAGGATTTGCCTTCGTTTTTGCCCAACAGTCATTTTAGTATATTAAATCGTAATTTTATTGCATTCACATGTACTTTTATATATAATAAAGCCAAATAAATTAAGCTCAGTGTTACCACTACCATGAATTAAAAATTGCTGCGTTGCCATTACTTAAGAACCTTAAGTTGATATGAGGATTTATTGCTTTTGAATAATTAAAGTATTGTTTTATAACTTAGCATTCATGTAGTTTTTTTCTATATTTCTATAAAAAAAATATTTTGAAAATATTTAATCAATATTAAATTATTTTTTTCTTTAGGCCCTGCATTTTCATTTTTGACTCGCTGGCTGGAAATTGTCGCAGTAGGGTAGTGGCCACTCTCAGAGATTATTTAACTTGCGAATACAAAGCAAAAATGGATAAGGATCGTATATTCAACAAGGATGTTATCAAAGGATCCTGCATAAAAGTTCCACAGCAAAATAATTTTACAGATTGTGGTCTGTATGTTCTTCAATATGTTGAACAATTTTTCAAGGTAAATAAATATAATTTAAATTCTAAAATTGTAAATTTTAATAATTAATGTTTTTTTTAGGATCCTATTGTAGACTACAATTTACCAATGAAACAATTAAAGAATTGGTTTGATGAAATTGTGGTGACAAGAAAACGAGAAGAAATATCTGAATTAATAAAAAATCTTATGATGGAATATGACATTGATTTAGGTCTTTTACCAAACATTAAGTTCCCAACTTTAAACGGCAAGCTTGTTGAGAGATGCACAGAAGAAAATGAGAATGAAGACATGTTTGAAGATTCCTCATTTGAAGACGATGAAGAGCATGAACCTGGGGAAATTGTTGGCCCAGTAAACATTGTGTCGACATTGCCTATCCAAGATTCAAGCGCTACAATGTCATCGGACAGCCCCCAATCTGTTATCAAACCCAGTGATAACTCGATGAATGAAACCTTTAATCAGTGCATAATAAGTGCCCTAAAACCAGACCTAAGTGAATTTCCTCGTCAAACCACAGACAAAGACACTTTAAGCTACTTAAAGGCTAAACGTATAATTAGGCATAAACTTGGTGTTTCTGAAGGTCCAGATGCTAAAAAAGCAAAAAGTGAATAAAAACTGTAACCCTTACATTTTATTTATTGACTGTTTCTTATAACTTTGTTAAGCTATTGGGAGTTTTGAATGTATGCAGAATTGTTTTCATTTTAAACTGATTTCATTGAATTTATTCATTATTATTTTTAATAAAACAATAAATCGTTATCTTAATATTTTAATGTTTCCAATATATTACCCTTCTCCTTATAATTCCCCAAAACTAAAAACAATCGCAGAAACTGACAGGCACAAGCATCTTGAAAAAAAAGATACTTAAAAGTAACTTAGATACTTAAAGTATCTAAGATACTTTATCGTAGATACTTTTTATATTTGACAGAAAGTATCTTTAACTTAGATACTTTGGAAAAGTATCTTGTAACTTGTATCTAAAAAATATCCAAGTTACTCAAGTAACTTATTAGTTACTTTAAAGTATCTATATATACTTTAAAGTATCTAAGATACTTTTTAAAGTAACTTAAATACTTTTCAGTGTAACTTAGATACTTTCTTAGAGAAAATTGGGGAATTCCAGAATGATTCAAAGTAATAACCTAACCTACAACTTGTTGAATTTTTATAATTTTATAGTTTTTATTCATACTTAAAAGTAACTTAGTTACTAAAAAGTATCTTGGTTACTTAAAAGTATCTTAGTTACTCAAAAGTATCTTGGATACTTTTTACAGTATCTTAGAAAAGTAACTACAGTTCTTCTTCTTCTTTGTTTGGTTTGGCCTTTCCCATCCAGGATTTAGCCAGCTGAATTTTATTATTATTATACTGGAGCAAGCGAGTCTAGGATAACCTATAGCTTCTCCTTTTCTTCTTGGTTTTATAGTTTATTAATTATTATTATTTTTGTCACTTTTAGATTCTTTTTTCACTTATTCTCTTTTTATTCACTTATGTCCATCACTATCATTTTTGTCTTTTTTAGAGTTTATTCAATATAGCTTATATCAGCAGCGGAAGTCACTTTTATTATACTTTTACACATACACATACAAAATCACGATATTAGCGGAAGTTACGAGGCAAAAAAAAACCGACTATGCACCACATATGTGGTGTTTGCAGAAGTATATTCAATCCTTCAATATTACGACCATCCTGTGTGAAAATCCCTTACATCTTTACCAATCTATTGTAGATTTTGTGGATTCAGCAATTATCAGCTTATTTATTTGATGAGTTTCATATTATCCACTCAAGGATAGCCGATCCATCTACTTCAGCAGATAACACAAAACTGGTAACTACAGTTAATTTTTTTTTATCTGTACTCGTGTTTTTTTGTTAGGTTGGTGGCTTATGCAGTTTGACTTTGTATTTTTAGGAATTAAAAATGGTATTTCTGCTAAAGAATTTAATTAAATACTTTGACACTGTCAAATTGACAATAATATTTATTATTGATAATTTACTTGTCAATTATAAATAAAAAGATAATTACATTATTTTCACATCATTCACCATTCGACAACATTTACGTTAAAAAAAATTTTAATTTCTTATAAAAATTCTTTTCAAAGCGAAGATTATTATCCGCTAGGAATACTTTCTCTTCTGGGCCGTAAAGCAAACTATATTTAACTACTTTTTTTATATGATTTTACTCATCCAAGCACCACCAAAGCCAAATTAATTGCATTTTTAACTACGAATTTCGACAACTCAACTTGACAACTGCACAATGTAACCTACAATAATTTATACATAACCACAATTAGATTTATAACTAGCTCAGTTTTTTTTAATCAATGCGACCAACTTGATAACTGTATTTACCAACCAAAACCCTAAATTTGCAACGTTGCCGCAGTCCAGATAAAAAAAAATTAACTTTTCAGAAGTAACTTTCCCAGCTTTGGGCACAAGTTTTACATCTGGCAACATTGATTTGATTATTTTTAAAATTTTGATTCAATGTTGCCAACAGGCCAATAGAAATATCCTTCTTTATCTCTGGAAATATCTTCCGGTAGTTCAAATATACAAAAACATTAATTATTTTGTAAATTTTCTATTATAATAAAAAGAAATTGGGCTTGGTCTTTATTCGATAGTTTTTTTTTCAATAATAACCGTTATAAAGAAAATGCTACTCAAGTCGGTTCCCAGTATCCATAGGAAATTGGAAAGTGTGCACTGAGATTTGGATTCTTTAATAAAAATTGTGTTGGTTAATTTTTTTAAGGTGAAAAATAAACGGGCTATACAACTTATTATAGGCTATAACTACTTTAGTTTAGAGAATTGCAAATAGACGTTTCCACAAAAAAATGTTACTAAAGTACAGTGACTTTAAGTTTATTAATTTGGTATCAAGTAAGACTGTCAAGCGAAAATCTTAATTTTGTCCTGTCCTCATGTTTACCACTCTTTATTGATAATTAAAGCCCTGATTAAAGCGAAAAGTTAAACTATAAGGTCTGGTTTTTATATAGAATACAGCATGTTTTTATTTTGCAAGTGTTTTTCTTAACTTTTATCTAAGTGAGACATTATTTTCCGAATCCATTCTGTGATAGAAGTCTCGAAATAATAAGGTATTTTTGTGTGTTTGTAGAATGGCTGATTCGGCGAGTGAATCTGACTCTAGCAGCATTGATGGGGGTCCAATTATGATGCCGCCCAGTCCAGTAACGCGAGAACAGTTACAGAAACGAATTGAAAGTCTTCAGCAACAAAACAGGGTGCTCAAAGTGGAACTTGAGACTTACAAGTTGCGAGTCAAAGCTCTGCAAGAAGAAAACAGGGATCTCCGCAAAGCTTCTGTCATAATTGTAAGTGTATTATTCTTTTTTACTACCTTGGTATTTAAGTGCAACTTAACTTTCAGCAAGCAAAAGCTGAACAAGAAGAAGAGTTTATTTCAAACACATTACTCAAAAAGATTCAGGCCCTCAAAAAGGAGAAGGAATCTTTGGCTCATCATTATGAGAGAGAAGAAGAATGTCTAACCAACGATCTGTCCAGAAAATTGACTCAATTAAGACAAGAAAAATGCCGATTGGAGCAAACATTGGAACAGGAACAGGAGTGCCTTGTCAATAGACTGATGAGAAAAATTGAGAAGCTAGAGGCTGAAACTTTGGCCAAACAAAGCAACCTTGAGCAGCTACGTAGAGAAAAAGTCGAGTTGGAGAACACTTTGGAGCAAGAACAAGAAGCTTTGGTGAACAAGTTGTGGAAGCGCATGGATAAATTGGAGGCCGAGAAGCGAATGCTGCAAATCAAATTGGACCAGCCAGTTTCCGATCCAGCCAGTCCAAGAGATATTAGCAATGGGGACACTGCCAGTAATCTTAGTTCTCACATTCAGACTCTTAGATCTGAAGTCACCAGATTGAGGCAGACTTTGGCTATAAGTCAACAGGAACATACCCAGAAGATGCAAAGGTATGTCAATTATAAGTAAATTCTTAATGATAAATCATTAATATAATAATTTTTTATTTTTATTATTAAATTACAGGTCTCCCACACCTCCTAAAATTCATAAAATTACTAAAATTTGGCTTAAATCTTAAAAACTCCTAAAATTCTCCTAAAATTGCCATCAATCTCCTAAAAATTAAATATAAGTAGGCCAACTTGACTGAGTTTAATTAAGGTAGTTTTGCTAAAAAATTTCTTTTTTAAAAAGTAATTTAAAAAATATATATTTTTGGGTTCTAGTTTATCAAATTCTTTTTAAAATGATATAAGTATCACAACCTACATTTTTTTTAAAAAACAACAAAATATACCATAAAACAAAATCCATGTAGTAGCTTCTAGACTTTTACAAAATTGTCATTTTTAGCCATATTTCGTTAATTTTCGACAAAAATATACCGTGTTATATATGAAACAAAAGGATTTTTAATTTTATTTTAAATTATAGCTAAAATAGTAAACAATCTAAAGAATGTTGTAACAATAACAACTGTTACATTTTTTTTTCAAAATATAAATATATCATCATTAAACTTTGGCCTACCTTTTTAGCCATATCTATCGACGCTTTTTTCTTAAATAAAATTAAAAGGGTGGTGAAATTTCTACTTGTAGATATATACAAAAGTAGTAATTTTACCTCACTTTTCATTTTATTAAAAAATAAACTCGTCGAGCGATTTTTCTAAAAAACTAGTCAATATAACCTATTTGTTCAAAAGAAGTGATATTTATTTATATTTTTGTTAAAAAGAATTACTTATTTTTTTCTTATTTTTTAAGTATAGTATAGAGTTGTTTTTATTTAATTGAATAAAATCATTTGCATACTTTTTTCTCCTAAAATTCTCCAAAAAACCTCCTAAATTCCTAAATAAAATTTGTAATTTAACCGTGGGAGCCCTGAAATTATGGGACATCTAAAACAGTCTTATTTAGACTGATGCCAGAGCCCTTTTACAGTACTTTTTTTATATATAATAATAATAATAATAACTTTATTTCAATATTGCATAAAAAAGATGTAAACACGTATAAAATAGGTACAATTAATTTTAAATAAATAAATAAATTTATCACATTTCAGCATAACAAGAACTTAATTAATCAGTAAATATATCACATTTAATTAATAAATACATCATAAATAGGAAATAAATTTAAAATATCACATTTAGTTAATATCACAAGGGTAAATAAATAATTGACTTAAAAATATCACTTTTAGTTTGTTACTTTTAAGTTCTGGTAGAAGTTTTTTACAAAACATCTTACAGTTCTTGAAATCTTGACATAGTTTGGTAGTGTGTTGTAGACAAGTTAACTTTCATTTCAGGTGTCATTCCTTTGTTAGTCCTGTTTGTATTAACATACAAGTTCTTGTTTTATACATGTGCACTTCATTGCTGTTTAAGTTGGATGTTGTTGCATTTAATTTTTTTTATCTCCACGCGGTCTATAATTTAAACTTTATTGTTGTCAACATTTGATAAAGAAATACCTTGTTATGAGCTAGGCCGATAAAAAATTTTATGAGGCAAGTAATTAGTTCGATTTTTTCTCGCTAGGGGTATTGTTTTGACAAATTAATCCTTTTCTAAGAAATTAACGTACTAAACTATAATAATAATAATAATTTATTGAACCAGGTGTATGGGATACATTTTATGAATTGGACATTACATAAAATCTGCAAGAGGTTTATTAAACCTGTGCGCAGACCTAGTTTAAATTACAAACTAAATAATACTTATAAACTAAAAACTAAGAAAACTTGTACTTTTAAGATTGATTGATTTACTAAACTTTTTGATGTTATAATATAGAGTATAATTATTATGAGGGTGTGTTATTGTTTTAATTACTTAGATTTAGGAGTTTGTGCGTATTATCACTCATCCATTTTTTTATATTTTTTTTTTATGATTTTTATTTTTTTCAATTTTTTTTAAATGTGTATCCAGTGCATTAAACAGTTTTATTGCCACTGTTTAGTTTTATCGTTTTTCGTATTGTTGGAAAAATTATTTTATTTCTTGTAGTACTTTTTAATTCTTTGAAACTTGTTGAGAGTTTTATATAGTTTAGTACTGGTTTAATTTATTTATAAATAAGCACTAATTTGTTTGGTTTATTCCTGTTAATGTTTAATATTTTTCATTAAATTATTGTAAAATTAAATATGAATAATAAAACAAAAAGTGAGGTTAGGCAACCAAGAAAACGCCCGATTCTTTTTCTACGATTTAAATTATTTTTAAGTTTTAATTTGCTTTAAGTTTTCAGTGAAATTAAATGTTAAACACAGCTTAAACATTCCAAACCACCTATTTTTTAAACAAAAATCCAAACAAATTGAAATTAGATACCTACCTATATATTAAATTGAATTCAATGTAATGGCAAAAATCCATTTCTACTTAAATCATGTTGTTAGGTATTGTCAAACTATTACTGCTTCTAAAAGCAATAATAATTATTGTACATTTAATGTAATCTTTAGCTAATAAATAAATGAGATTCTAAAAAAGTGAGGTTATGCCGCTTTGATGTTGACTTAAATTGACCTATGATTTGAAGATAAAATGTTATATGCCATTCGGCCAAGAAGTGCCGTTTTGTGCTTTGCTTGAGCTTAGCACAAAAAGCCTTACTTCTTAACCTAATGACATAAATAACTATTTATTTCATTTTATTATCACTACCTTAATTGTTCTAATTTAAACTTAATACGCTAAAGAAGTATCGCTAGTAGCGCCACCACTCGCCTGTTAAACGGGTGTGTTACAAACCAGTGTTTTTGAGAATAAAGCCGGAAAATGTTAAAAAATATCGAAAAAAACCGTGGCACAATTTGTTGTCTTGTTGGGTGTATTTCGAAAGGAAATCCTGGGTTGAGTTTTTATCAGTTTTCCAATAAACAGTGTAAATCCGATTGAAGAAGTAAATTTCATACAGTCCCTGTATGATTAACGTGAAAAGTGTAAACATTTCAATTCAGTAAAAATCGTTAAACAAATAAGTCGTCTAAATTTAAACAGCATTTAGCATTATTAAAAGCCTTGATTAAGAAAGTCTCCACTCAACGGTAAAATACCATTATATATAATATTATGTTGCCATGAATTCGTAGGTATATTTTGTTGTTTAAAATGCAGTTGTCGGCGTTTTTTAGAGAATTCAAATATAAAAAAGGTTGATTTTAAGGTTATGTTTGTGCAAAAATAATTGTTTACTAATTTCTTAAAAATATCCAAACTTAAATATAAATTATATTAGGTAAAGTCATCATTAGGTAATTCTGCACCAACAAATTGGATCCTTTGGCAAAACATGAAAATGCAACGATTTAGTTCTTTTTAATTTTATTTACAATTAAAAACACAATAATTCACCATGATCCCTTAGATAAAATACACACACTAACGTAACTATATAAGCATTTAAGCATTAAATCAATGATAAAAAGAATAATCAATCGAAATCGAGTACTAAAAAAGTTTTTTAATTTTTTCCTTACAACGTAAAACACAAATAACGTGCGCGATTTAGCTGTGCAATTGAACAAAATTTGTCGAGTAAGACTTCTGCTCTCTTCTCTTTTGTGAAAAAACTACCTATTTATTTAAAAATGATGTATAATCTGTGCTTTAAATGTATTGTTGACATTGTCCACCAGATGGCGCGCGCGTTGCAAAACCCGATACCTTTTTAGCGTATTGTCAACCCTCACTTCTAAAGTAATTGATTATTTCCTAAGCCGTAAAAATAATTTAGACCAATCAGGTAAAGTTTTTTACCTCCCAGTATGTAACAAAACAGTTTAAACCAATAAAAAATTTGACTACTGTCAGAAATACCTAACCTGATATTTTTAACACGTTAAAGGGTAGTAATGTAGTTTAACATTAGTTTAACAAAATTGACTCAGAAATATTTTTTTAAGAAAATTAAATACTCTACAAAAAAAGTTAAAATGAAATTTTCCGTCAGATGAACTGTTTCCTTAAAATCATGCCTTAAAAATTGGTATAGTTTTACATTTTGATCTTTTAACTTTGGAATTTTGTAATTCATGTAAAAATCAGTACTCAGAAAAAAACCGATGAATATTTTTATGGGAAATCAAATGCTTTACAAAAAAGACTTTTTTGTAGAGCATTTGATTTCCCATAAGAATATCTATCGGTTTTTTTCCGGATACTGATTTTTACATGAATTACATTGTAACAAAGTTAAAAGATCAAATTGTAATAATATACCAATTTTTAAGGCATGATTGTAAGAAAACGCTTCATCTGATGTGAAATTCCAAACAAACCTTTTTTGTAGAACATTCAATTTTCTTCAAAAAATATTCCTAAGTCAATTTTGTTAAACTCAATGATTTGGGAGTTCTGAGACAAAAACTCGCTCAGGAAAAAAAAATCTAAAATTGCGATGATAGACATCTTAATATTAATATTATGGACTCAAACTTTCACCATAATTGTTTTGTCACCCCAAACAATATTTTCGATATACTTTACAAAAAAAAGTTGTCGATTTTTTTGGCCCACTCTAATGCTGTATGATGTCTAACATTGTATTTTTTTTAAGGAGCTGTGGTTACTGTCACATTTGGCAAAAATTGTATCAGTATACCCTTGTTTTTAAACGATTTTGTTAATTTGAAGTAAATTTAATCTGATGAAAAGTGCCTTTTTGGCCAAACAGGTATTTTATATTGGTTTTCAATGTGTATTTATCGTTTAACAAATAAAATTGTGCCTTGAAGCCATTTCGCTGAAAATTGTCTTTTTGTGCTTTGCTCAATTGTAGCCTTCAAGGCTCAGCTCAGCACAAAAAGGTTTACTTCTTAGCCTATAATGACCAATAATTATTGGACATCACATAACTCTTCACAAAACTCCTTATACTGTCTAAAAGTTATATTACTTTATAGAACTTTTTGAAATATTTTCAGTGGCTTTTCTCCTCTCAGAGATGTTGTTAAAATTAATGATCAAAATTATGAATCAAATTTTTACCTACACCAAAAATCTAATAATATTTCGAAGAGAAGAAAGTATACTGAAGAAAAAAGAAGGATTTTTTAAGGGGAACAGTAAATTCTTACCCAAAAGTGCAGTTTTTTCAATATTAAATTGTAGTTAGCCCGCGCCGTCCTACGGTGGTCTAGAAACTTACTTTTTAGGCCCCCTGATAATAATTGTTTTTTTGCTTTCTTTTAATTTAGTCTCAAAACAAAATTTTTAATTCCTAAATTGAAAATTCAAATATTTAATTGTTTATAATTAAAGGGGAAAGTGGAGAAATGGGATAAGTAACATTTTTAATAATAAAGGACAAAAAATATTCTAATTGCAGTTCCAATTTTTTTTATTTTCAATCAAAATATTGTTTATTCTTTTCCATTTTAAATGGAATAAGACAATTACAACAAAAAATTGTTATTGCAATGCTAAGTATATTTTAATTACCATTACAATATTTTATGTCCTATTAATAAAATTGTTACTTAACCCCTTCAATTATTTTTTAGCAAGGAATAACTTTTTATTTTCATTTCATTTTTTATTTAAAATTGTGGTAACAAATTTAATTTTGATTCAGAAACATGCCCCCCACATTTACGTATTAAAATCAGATATTGTATACTTAAGCTAGTCAGTGTATACATAAACTGTAGCATTTTTTTTATTTATTTATTTACCCAAAAAGACCAAAGGTCCATAACAAGTAAAATACAATATAAAAAATGTAGTGATTGTAACAAGTTTATACAATATATAATTTACTTAATACTCTGTATTGTAGTTTCTTTCTTCAATTATTAGATTTTTTACAGCCCGCTGGAAAGCATTGATATTTGTTTGGTTCTTAATTTCATTTGGAAGTTCATTGTATAGTTGAGCTGCATTTCTAGTTAGACTTTTTCTACCAGTATTACATGTATTAGGAAGTATAAATTTATCATATCGATTTCTTGTAGGATAATTATGAATATCACAGTTATTTTTCAGGTTTATACTGGATTCAATTAAATTGTTTTTTATTTTGTAGATAAGTTTAACACTGTCAAGTTTTATCATCTCATTTATTGTTAGTAAGTTAAGTTCATTATACAGGTCTTTTGTATGTGTCCTATGATGCTTGCAGTACAGAACTTTTATTACACGATTTTGAGTTGATTGTATTCTTTTAATATCAGTTTTTTGAGATTGACCCCAGAATGCGCATAGATAATTTAAGATGGAGTGGATATAAGAATAGTATATGGTATATCTTGTTTGTTTGTTAAAATATTGTGCATTTCGTTTTAAGTAGTAGCTTATGTTGTTAATCTTTTTTCTAATATTATCAATATGTTTTTCAAAGTTGAGTTTATTGTGCATTGTAAGTCCTAAATAGCAAAACTGGTCTACTTCCCTAATATTTTTATCACAGATTTTTAATTGGTACAGGTTATCACAGTTAGGTTTATTAAATGTCATATATACACACTTACTTTCATTTAGCTTGATTTTATTGTTTTTTGTCCACTTATTGATTTTTTCGAGATCATTTTGAGCTTTTCTGAAGATTGTTTCTATTTCCCCATCATAGAAAATAACAGTATCGTCTGCATATAACACTATATTACCACTAATATCACAGTTTTTAATGTCATTTATATATATTAAGGGCAGTAGTGGACCTAAGACTGAGCCCTGTGGGACTCCATATTTGACTACATTTTTATCACTTGTTGTGTTGTTGCACACTGTATATTGCAGTCTGTTTTAACATTTAACATTATGTATGTATTTATATTGGTGTTTGGTTAAGGTACACATTTACGTATTAAAATCAGCTATTGTATAATTAAGCTAGTCAGTGTATACATAAACTGTAGCATTTAACATTATGTATGTATGTATTTATATTGGTGTTTGGTTAAGGTATGTGCAAGAAGAGAGAAATATCAAGGAGGAAAATTTGCGTCTCCAGCGTAAATTGCAACTGGAAGTGGAAAGGCGCGAAGCCCTTTGCAGACATCTTTCGGAAAGCGAAAGCTCATTGGAAATGGAAGAAGAGCGGCAATACAACGAACAAATGTTGGGTGTGCGACAGCATACAGTGTCTCCGATACCGTACAATCCATCTCCAACACAAAGTCGCCCACTTAGTCCAGGTAAGACATGTTCATTACCTCTAGCTACCATTATTTTGAAATTAAATTTACTTTATCTATTTTGCGTTCATAATGACTTCATTATATATAATGTTATAACACTGCTTTCGGTGCTTTAATGAGATACTTTATCCCTCCCAAAATTTTGATTGTATAGGTTGGCTAAACTTTAAACAGCATAATATTTTGCATATTGGTTATAATATTTTTATGATTTTTTTACTACTTACGAGACTTTTCTGGCAATAAATTTTGTTTAACACCAAAGAAAATCATTTTTTTCTTCTTTAACATTAACAGCCGCTTATTGCAAATAAGTAAATTAAGGACGCATGCAGTGTTACCAGATTCTGTCAAAAAAGGACCGTACGTTTCGTTCGAATTTACCTTAATTACAAAATGACACAATGAAACAATGCAAATAAATGCAATTATGTCAAGTTGACGTTATTTAATATTGTCCATTGAGTTATTTTTGTAATTAAGGTAAATTCGAACGAAACGTACGGTCTTTTTTGACAGAATCTGGTAACACTGGACGCATGGCGAATCGATTTTGACATTAACTGTCAAACCAATGACTGTGATACCAACTATATAAAGTAAAATTCGACCAAATTAAATTTAAGGTATAAAATTAATTTTTTTTATAGAATTTTTGCAAAAGATAAAATACCATAAAGAACTCATGTCATAAGAACTTTTGTCGCACTCGTCCATTACAAAACTCGCTCCTTCGTCACTCGTTTTATAAATTGTCCGTGTGCGACAAAATGACGTCTCATGACATTAGTTCTTATATACAGTTAATTTTTTTAAATCTGGATTCGTGTTTTTTTGTTAGGTTGGTGGCTTATGCCAGTTTGACTTAGTATTTTTAGTATTTAAAAATGGTTCTTCTGCTAAAGAATTTAATTAAATACTTTGACACTGTCAAATTGACAATAATATTTATTATTGATAATTTACTTGTCAATTATAAATAAAATGATAATTAAGCCCGTTTGAAGGCAAAACTTCATTTTGATGAAATTATGCCAAATGCCACAATGGAAGAAAAAGTACATCGCCTTATGGGCATTTTTGAAGTAAAAAAGTAACGAATTTGGTTTTATAAATATTACATCACACATTATTTTCACATTATTCACCATTGGACAACATTTACGTTCACAAAACATTTTAATTTATTTTATATAAATTCTTTTTAAAGCGAAGAATATTATCTGCTAGGAATACTTTCTCTTCTGGGCCGTAAAGCAACCTATATTTAACTACTTTTTTATATGATTTTACTCATCCAAGCACCACCAAAGCCAAATTAATTGCATTTTTAACTACGAATTTCGTCAACTCAACTTGACAACTGCACAATGTAACCTAGAATAATTTCTACATAACCACAATTAGATTTATAACTAGCTTAGTTTGTTTTAATCAATGCGACCAATTTGACAACTGTATTTACCAACCAAAACCCTAAATTTGCAACGGTGCGGCAGTCCAGATAAAAAAAAATGAACTTTACTATTGTGTTTCATAATATTCGAGTGGTTAACTTTGTTCTTGCTTCTAAGCAGCGCGGAAATTATTTGTTTAAGTAATTCTTAGTTAATGTTTATTTTTTCGATCTTATTAATGAAATTTTACCAATAGAAAAACAAATATAAATATAATACTTTAACAACAAACGTATCTTCCCTCCCCTTTTTATTTGTTCAAATATTTGAATTAAGTTTATTGTTAATTTTGTTCTTTTTTTTATAAGTAAATAACATTTTTTTATACATACCAAAACATTGTATAGAAACATATTATTTGTTGTAAACGGGCAGGACCTAGGTCAATAGCCCTTTGGTTAACCCAATAAAAATATATATAACCTCAAATATAAAGTGACGCTGACCCAATAATATTTAACGGTGCGCGCCAGCCTTAAGCTATTAGCAACTGGCACACACAAAAATTACTAAGTGAACGGTTTTATTTTCTTAATTTCGTAAAAAAACGTTTTAAAACCGGGAAATTTTTACAGTTCTTGGTCAACAATACTGCCGTGTTAAGCTTAAAGGTCGTATCTGCAATATTTTGTAGTAAAGGACAGAAGAAAATTTTAATTTTAAAAAACGATAAAAATGGCTTTTTTGCTTAACTACTAAATATTGCAGATATGAAGTTTTGCCTTCGAACGGCAGTTTGTGGTAGTAAAGAAAAAACTTTATTCTTTATTGTTTTTAAAAATTAAAATTTTCTTCTGTCCTTTACTACAAAATATTGCAGATACGACCATTAAGCTTAACACGGCAGAATACTCAAATGAATAATATATTTTTATAACACATTAAAATTACGCCTTAACTATGGTTTCGCGTAAAAATCGAACAAATTTTGGACATTTGTTTGCAAGTGATGCCAGAATTGAATATATTTTTTAACCTTGTTTCTATATCTAAATGGTGCATTTTTTTCAAAATAAAAATTTCATCCATTGACCGCTGTGGTTTTCAGGTCTTACTGTGTTAAAATAGATAAATTTCGATATTTTGTAATAACATATTTATTTAAAAACGATTTGAAATTAAGATAAAATGAAGACCTTATTGGTGGCAATAAATCCACTGGTTATTTTTTTTTGGTTTTAACATACAGGGGGCACTGGGGACAATTTAATTTAAAATTTTACCATTTTTTCAGGGTTAAAAGTCGAAAAATCCACGTTTTTTTATAATATTTAGTATATCACGTTAGAGTACTGATAATTAACTATTATTTGATATATAAACTTCTACATGCAAATTATGTTTCTATGAGAGACACCATTTATAAGTAAGGCCTTCAAAGGGCATAATACGTGCATAATAACGTGTTTTACAAAGTATATATTCTTTTATCCAGTTTTATAAGATAATGTAATATATATTATATATTACATATAATATATTATTATAACACAATTCTTACATATTTTTTTTAAAAAATCGCCATAGATGGCGCTTAAATTTTTTGTAATTAGTTATTTTGCATTTTTTTATATTTAAAATAATGCTATACAGATTCTTTCTGGAGAAACGCAAACGATAAGGATTTTAAATTTTAATAGCATATCCAATTTGATTTAGACTATAATTTTTCTCGTTAAAAGTTTGCTAAATGCACGTTAATCAAAAATTGCCTTTTATTTTTTTTTATTATGTTTGCTGACATGGGGTTGGAATTTTTGGAATAATAAAACATTTTTTAAATAATTTAATTTTTTAAAGGTTTTTCAAACTTTAATAGTTATTTATGTATTAAGGGCATAATAAGGTTTTTATGGTCCGAGGCGCTATTTCGAGCCCGAGCGCGTTAGCGCGAGGGCTAGAAAAGCGTCGTAGGACCATAAAAACCAGTTATGCCAGCAATGCATACAAAACTTTATGCACGATTAATATATTATTATTTTTAATATATTATTGTTTTTAAAGACGTTTACGTCAAAGAATTTTTGTAATAATTGTCATATTATAATGTCAACTGACATCAGTCAATTTTAAAGTTTAAAGATGAATGAAATTTAGGAAGCAGCTGAAAAGGCGAAAAATTGCGACCTGCTGCCGGAAAAATCAAAATCTTTATACGAAAAAACTTACTTCGAATATATCAAATGGTGTAACATTGTTGTTTTTAATTTTTGACGTTTCATTATAGCCCGCTGGGCCATAATAATGCCCGCGGGCTATAAAAAGACGTTTACGTCAAAGAATTTTTGTTATAATTGTCATATTATAATGTCATCGTGCATAAACAATAATAACGTTTTTATTATAAATGTAAAACCCTGTATGTTTTCACATAATCAAATAGAACATTAAATAATCTTTCGATTGGTATTATAATAACTGTTTCCTAAAGTTAAAATTTCAGAGACATTTAACAATTTCTAATACTTTCAATACTATTTTGTTTCAACAAACCTGTGAAATTCTACATTTGGGTTAATGTGACAGTATCCATGGTTACCACAAAATCTGTCATTATTTAAAATTAATTAAAATTTTTGATTAAAAAATTAATGACTCGAAAAATATTGACTTTAGGTATAGGATATGGTATAGCCATTATACTCGGAATTTTATGTAGAATTAAAAAAAATAAAAATATATGAGGTGCCTTGTTTAAAATTTAAAAGACATTTCCGTTAAAACAGGAAATATTAATTTGTTCAAAATAATTTAGGAAAAAGTCTAAAGCGAATAATTTACGCCATCAAAATTTTAAATCGATGTCTTACGTGATTCCCTAGAAACTTTTAACGGACTGTATATTAAACGTCCTTTATGTGTTATGCTATACTTAATTATTAGTGTAAAAATATTTGTAGTCAAATATCAATACTTTAACGTGTTATACTAAAATTTATAAATCAAAGTTGCTTCTTCGGTTATTTACCCTTTAAAAATTGTTAAATTTGAAATTAAATTATCACCAGCGCCCCCTGTACGTTAAAATCTAAACAAAAATTTTTCATGGATTAATTTTCATAAGTCCAAATTTCAAATCGATACGTTTTGAAATAAGAGTTATTTAAAAAAAATGAAATTTCTTAATTTTTAAACACAGTGAAAAACAAAATAAAAATAAAAACAAAGTTGTCAATGGACGAAATTTTTTTTTGAAAAAAGTACTGCATTTAGATGTAGAAATAAGGTAAAAAAGTTTCAATCGAATTCTTGAACACTTGCAAATCGACCGTTCGATCCTTTCGCGAAACCGTAGTTAAAAAAGCAAATTAACTGCATTAACTTTAAATCAAAGTTGGTAATACAGATTTGGCCGCGACTAAATCAAATTTTGTATCTTTTTAAAATAGCTGGCTAAAATTTGGGTTTCCCTTTTGTTCAGGTATGTCGCAGATGCAGGCGCCCTCGCCTAGGGACTCGTTGATCGTCGGCACGCCTCGCTGTCACTCGTGCGGCCAAGTGTACGTTCCGGCGGCGCTGTTGCCGGTCGGCTCGAGCAGCCCGCCGGCTCCGCCCCACCGTCGGGCCAGCGAGCGGTTCATCAAGCCGGCAATACCGGCCCCGCAGCCGCCCAGTCCCATGGACACTTCCACTAACAAGGAATAAACGATCGAAGAGGGTAAGCAATTGCTATTAATGGCCAAAATATTCTGCTATTTTAAATAAAATAAAACAAAATGAAGTAGTCGCATTGTAGCTAAGCAGTATTTTAGAATGATTATTTTCAATTTTTATCCAAATCATACAGGGTCTCCATAAAATGACACACTAAAAATTGTGCTATGCTTATTTTAAGCATAAAAAATTACACATTTTTTCCAACAATTACTTTTTTAATTATAAAGGTTTAAATAATTAGTTTTATTTTAAATTTAAGGAATTGAACGCAATTTTCTCATGATGTTTCAAGAACAAAAAAGTTAAAAAATTGTTAATAAAAGTCAATAAAGTTTGGTTGACATTGTTTGCAAATGTACTATGCTCCACACCTCAAAGTCCCACCACGTGACTACGTACGGAACGCAGTCTTTTAAAAATTTGGCATTTTAGGCTTTTCAGTCAAAGTATAGTCAACGAAATAAATAATATTATGTTTAGGCGTTAAAAATGTATAAATCCTCATAACATTACAATAACAATGGTTGGTTTAAGAATTTAAGAATATAAATACTGCATTTAATGAAATTCTAAAGTGTATGGTGCCAAATAAGTAATATTTTTGTGCATTTGGTCCAAATATCTGATTTTCTCCAT
Organism: Brassicogethes aeneus; assembly: GCA_921294245.1. Taxonomy (NCBI): domain Eukaryota; kingdom Metazoa; phylum Arthropoda; class Insecta; order Coleoptera; family Nitidulidae; genus Brassicogethes; species Brassicogethes aeneus. Next base: position 1,847,244 of record OV121136.1, read on the forward strand.
AAAATAATTTTAACTAAACAGCATTTATTAAAAAAATCTAGCTTCTCTACTATCGAATAATTATATTTGTATTTAAGGTAGGTTAATATATTATAACAAAAATATCATCTAATTTTGAAATTTTTAGGTTGGAAAAAATTATTTTGACCAAAATAAATAAGTATTTTGGATTATTTGAAAGACTGTTTAATATGGTATTAAAAATTTGGTAGTTTTTCTAATCCAGCTTAAAGTATACCTACATAAAGTTTTGTTAATATAAATAGTTATAAAGCATTGACTGAATTTGATCTACATCGAAAAATCATTATAACTTTAAAATTCTTAATAAATCACATGTCATTCTAAAAATTGTTTGTTTTCTTATAATTTAACTTAAAGTAGGTATGCCGAGAGGTATGCACAAGTTTTGTCATTAGAAGTATAAAAGCTTCAATTTAATTTGAACCAAATTCAACAATTATTTAGTATACCTATATTTATTTATGACCATATTAACACACTCTTCCAAATAATCCACCTATTTATTTTGGTCAAAATAGATTTTTCTAACCTTAAAATACAAAATTAGATATTTTTTGTTCTACAAAGTGACTAGGGGCACGCTAGCGTGCCCCGATTCAAAATGTTACAGGCACGTTAGTTACGTCATAATAATAATCCGGTTTTGTTCCCCGAACTTATAATATTTGTTGCAATGTCAAGCTAGATAGCTTAGATGGTAGGGCGGTTGCTTGGCATGCGAGAGGTACCGGGTTCGATACTTAGAAGTTGTCGAAATTTTTTTATTTTTTTATTTCATAAATTTGTTGCTTTTATGTTAAAAAGTGTTCTGTTGGGTTGGGTTTGTTTTGGTTATATCGTAACATCTACTAGAAGTTGTCGGACTCTTTATTTTTTTATTTCAAAAATTTGTTGTTTCTTTGTTAAAAAGTGTTTTATTTTTATCGTAACATAAATTTGCCCATTTTATTTGGGTTTTTTGCTCAATGGGGCGGGGGGGCCCAATGGGGCGGGGTCGGTTGGGTTGTGTTGTTGAGTTTGGGTTGGTTTGATTTTATGACGTAACTAACGTGCCCTTAACATGTATACAGGTACAATTTATTATTATATTATTGTTGTGCCGCCAATTTTAAATTAAGCGGCACGGCAGTGATGACGTTTTTTATCTATTACGTCACTAGCGTGCCCGTAAAAAATAAATTGCAGGCACTCTAACGTGCACCTAGTCACTTCGTTTGTTCTAATACATTAACCTACCTTTGATACAGATATTGTTATTCCATAATAGAGAAGTTTTTTTTAATAAATGCGGTTTAGTTAAAACTATTTTATGGAGAAATGCACACTGAATGCAAAAAAATATCAATTATTTGGCACCATAGAAATAATACTATTAGTATTATTTCTATGTTTGGCACCATACACTTTAGAATTTCATTAAATGCAGTATTTATATTCCTAAATTCTTAAACCAACCATTGTTATTGTGATACTATAAAGATGTATTAACTTTTAACGCCTAAACATAAGCGGTAACACTATAAATATTATTTCTTTCGTTGACTATACTTTGACAGATACATAACCTGAAAAGCCTTAAATGCCATATTTTCAAAAGACTGCGTTCCGTACCATGGTCACGTGGTGGGACTTTGAGATGTGGAGCATAGTACAGGGTGAGCCAGAAAAAAAATTAGCAGACTTTGCATTTGACAAGATTAAGTGTGGAAAACAACATTTGGTGTTCATTATAATGATAACACAGCCACACAAAAAAAAAATTGTGTTCTGATCTGGGGGCCTGACCATATTTTCTATATATTTTTGGGGTCGCTGAATCCGAATCCGAGGTCTATTTAACCCCATCACATCAGGATTTTGCCATAACCTTAAAAAACCCATCATATAAGCTATTACTATATATAACCCTGAGAATGTGATTTTAATATAAAAATCCAAGCTCTTAAATATCACAACTTTATAACTCACATAAATCCATAACCCCATAACCCATTTAACCTTATAACTCAATGTACATCAACCACGTTTGTCAGATATTTAACTTAATGTGTACGTTATTTTAATAACCGCCTAACTTTAGTCTCTTCAAAGCTAATTGTCTGACATACGTAACTGTTGGAATTGATGTTGATGGGGTTAAATGGGTTACAAGGTTATGGGATTAAGTGGTTTATGGGATGGGGTTAAAATGGTTATTGGGTTTAATAGCTTGGGTTTTCAGATCACAATTTCATCCTAAGGATTATATGTTTAAATAGATGATGGGGTTAAGTGGGTCATGGGGTTATGGGGTTAAGTGAGTTTTAGGCTTATAGTGTTTAGAAGCTTGGGTTTTTAGACAACAACTTAATATTTAGGGTTATATGCGTTTAATAGCTTAAATTATAGATTTTTTAAGGTTATGTCAAAATCCTGATGTGATGGGATTAAATAGACCTTGGATTCGGATTCAGCGACCCCAAAAACATAAAAGAAATATGGTCAGACCCCCAGATCAAAACACAAAAAAAAATTTGTGTTTTGATCTGGGGGCCTGACCATATTTTCTATATATTTTTGGGGTCGCTGAATCCGAATCCGAGGTCTATTTAACCCCATCATATCAGGATTTTGCCATAACCTTAAAAAACCCATCATATAAGCTATTACTATATATAACCCTGAGAAAGTGGTTTTCATATAAAAATCCAAGCTCTTAAATATCACAACTTCATAACTCACATAACTCCATAACCCCATAACCCATTTAACCTCATAACTCAATGTACATCAACCACGTTTGTCAGATATTTAACTTAATATGTACGTTATTTTAATAACCGCATAACTTTAGTCTCTTCAAAGCTAAATGTCTGAGATACGGAACTGTTGGAATTGATGTTGATGGGGTTAAATGGGTTACAAGGTTATGGGTTTAAGTGGTTTATGGGATGGGGTTTAATAGCTTGAGTTTTCAGATCACAATTTCATCCTAAGGATTATATGTTTAAATAGATGATGGGGTTAAGTGGGTCATGGGGTTATGGAGTTAAGTGAGTTTTAGGCTTATAGGGTTTAGGAGCTTGGGTTTTTAGACAACAACTTAATGTTTAGGGTTATATGCGTTTAATAGCTTAAATTATAGATTTTTTGAGGTTATGTCAAAATCCTGATGTGATGGGGTTAAATAGACCTTGGATTCGGATTCAGCGACCCCAAAAACATAAAAGAAATATGGTCAGACCCCCAGATCAAAACAAAAAAAAAAATTGTGTGGCTGTGTAATTATCATTAATCAATTTCTGAAGGCCTTCTTTAGGGAGGTTCGGAAAGGGGAGTGCTTTTATGCATAAATAGCGATAGGTACCGACTTGCAAAAACAACATTTGTTATGTTATTTTATTACATTACCTTATGCATACAGTGTTACCCATTTGTTTTCAACTCACCCCGGAAAATCTTTGTTTTAAGGTGATATTTTTTTTAACTGGCCAAAATAAAAAAACACTGTCTTTGGCATTTAAAACGGCAAATGATATTTCGTTATACCTTCCTACATTTATATTTACTTTTTAATAAATCGATGTTTATTTGTAATGAAATATATCTTTGCTCAACACAAGCACGATACTAAGTTTTCATTTGCAAAATATTCGAACAAAATGTCTACTTTGAGATGTTTTTTTTGTACTTTCTGATATGTAACCAATACAAAACTATTGATAGTATACTATACTCGTAGTTTCTTTAGATTTAAGAGCTTACCAAATTTAAATAATTTTTTATTAAAGTATTTTTATTTTTAATTCTATACCAGGTGATAAATCCCTTCTACCTTGAATTTTTTTTCATATCTAAGGAAGATAAGAAAAATTTAACAAAAAATGATTTTTATATAATCATGTCATTTTGTTTAACTAAACTTAATTAAAGCAATAATTGTTTGCTTCAAAAATTAAATTAATAAGTTTAACTTGTAATACATTTGATCAATTCTGTGCTAAAAAAGGGTAATGTATTATTACTTGTATTGGTTTTTATAAATTACAATAGCCTTTTGGATGTTTCAATAAATATATTTACACTATCAATATACTATCAATTTGATTTTTTTAAATTTTATCAATTTTATAAAATGATCCTTGTGTAAAATTACACTGGGGAACACATTTGCCAATAGATTTTCTTAATTGGATAATTATTTTTTCATTCTGAATAAAACTGAAAGTTATAAATGAAGTTCAAAAGTATATAATTGCTCGAAATTTTTATTTATTATGCGATCAGATCAATCAAGAAAAAAAATACTAGCTAGAATAATAAAAAATTCTTGTTACCTATTTCAAAATAATAAGTTTTAGTTTTATAAAAAAGTGTACCCTATCATATCTATTATAAATTCGGATAAAAAGCTTAAATATTAACAACTTAATTTAGTTTTGTTGTTAAAAATGCCAACAAATGCATATTTTCTATGAAGAGACAATAACATGATAAAATGTATTTTCAGATAAGGCCAACTGGACTGGACTGGACAAGTTTCAAAGGAATAAAATTACCTTTAACGTGAAAACAGTCCCATTCAATAAATAATCATTTCAAAAAAGGATAATTTTTATTTTGGTGTAGAAGAGTACAGCCCATTTATTTTTAGGAAGATAACAATCTGATTGTTTCGCATGTTAAAAACGGTTTGTCTGCGTTATTTTTGAGTTGGACTGTTTTCAAGTAAAATGACCCATATTATAAAACAGTTGTTCCCTCTCTCAACAGCCTATTAACACTGGTGTCTAAGTATATATATTCAATATATACTGTAAGTTAATAATATAATCTGTTGTTACTGTTTGCAGCTAAAAACTGAAAATTTTTGGTTTGCGGCCGTCTTTGCTTTGCTAATTTAATTAAAGACGTGTATGTGTACTTATAAATATATAATTATATCGTTCATAACTTAAGCAGTGCTAAGGTTCCATTTTAAACTTTTCGAATTAATATTAATGTAATTATATTGAATATTTTTATGTTAGTGGCGCACATGACGACATTGCCACTTAAGTAAACATTGTAAACTTAAGTAATAAAAATTGCCAATACTACTTCACAGAATTGTGATATTAAAAAATATTATAAGTTAACAATGAAGACTAGTTATTTTATAATAGAGTTCCTGTATATTTTTTATCGTCTTTTTTCCAACTTAAAATTAATTTATAAATATTTTACATTCTGATTAAAATTTAGATGCACATGGTATAAATAAATTGTTAAAAATGTTATATTATATCTAGAACAAAAAATACGTTTTAGGAACAAATTTATTTATTTAATACAGCAAAATTTTAAGGTTTACAAATTTGACAATTATTTACCTACCTAGAAAGAATTTGGTAGTGTTGAGCAACTTTATGAGGTGGCAAAAGCTGTGAAAAATATACAGTGACTATTTAATTGCAGTTAGATTTTCTGCCTTTTTCTTTCAAGCTTCTTATTTTGTAAGTATTATGTCGTCTCCTGCTTTTGTTTGCTTATTTTCGTTAAGTTTTCGCTGTTGATTATGTTAATACATGTATGTAAATATTCTTTTAACCATTATAAGAATAATTTTGAGTTTAAGTACTATCCCTATTTTAAAAATGCTCCAAAGGAGAATTTGTTAAGTTAGTTACGCGCAACTTTTAAAAACTAAACTCAGTTAAAAAAAATGAATAAAAGAAAAGTGATATTAGAATGTAATTTGTTTATTGTACGTTTAATTTTTTATAATTGAACTTTTTAGCTGAAATTATTAGGTATCGAATGATTGTAAAAAAAATAAAAAAGCAAAACAAAGAAAAATTAGCCAGGGTCTACGTATATAAGAAAAATAGAACTATATAATAGTTTTTGTTAAATCTGGATTCTTAAAAAGTTATTAATAGTATACATAAAATGTATATTGTAACAATCAATGTGTATTATTCACAAAGTATAGTAGTCTGCTCATTAGTTATTGCCATTATTATTTTTTACTTTAAGCAAATTACTTTCTATTTTATAATTTTGTAATAAGGTGATATACTGGTTTATAAAAAAGGTTTGATTAACATGTAGTTTTATTTTATTTACATTAAAAAACTGGAACTTTTTGAGCTAGAAGTGAAGTATCTTCCTTATTGATGCTTACAATTGAAATAAGAGGCTTTCCTCTGTTTACTACTACAAAAATTCGTACAGCACATATTTCCATTATGTATTGCCATTTTAGTTCATATTTGGCTTCATCCTTCATGAGTAGAAAATCTTGAATCTGCGTATAAAAACAATTCTTATGTATGTTTTTAAATTAAAGTTTTAGGACTTACTGTGCAACCAAATGTATTTTCAACCGCATTTCCTCTAAAATGACAAAAATAAAGTGTACCTGTATGATCTGAAATGTTAATTTTCAAATCGAACACCATTTGGGGATTGGTTTTTTCTTTATCCATAAATGCAGGACATCCACTGTTATCACATTCTAAGCCATTTAAAACATTTTGTCTACATAAAGTACTATATAAAACAGTAAAAAATGTTAATAAAGCAATACACAAGCTTGTTATAGAATGTGGAAAAATGTGGGGGTGATCAGTAAATACAGTGTAAGTTTTATTTAAAAAAATATTAAGTATCATAAAAGTTATGTGCATAATACTTATTTATGGTACTAGTGTGTTATGTTGAAAATATGTCACGCGAGAAAGATTTAAAGTGACTTAGAAAAAAACATAACACACGAGTGGCATACAATGTTTTATCCGACATGTGGAAGAATTCGTTTTTTTAATAGACTATTTCACTAGACTTTTTAGGTAATAAAATGTCATAGTAACGGCACGTTTTCTACTGACTATTTCCCTCGTCTTAATTTCAACCAATCACAAACGCGCAATTTTGAATTACAAATGGTTTCTAGGTGAAAAAACTGTGTGACAGCACCTGTCAGCAGTTTATTCGAGTTTACCCGCGGCAAAACTTGACAGCTGTTGTCAACAAAAATTGCAATTTATATTTTAAATGTTAACCGTTACTCATGAAATAGTCTTGTCAAATACCATTCGGGCATCTAATTTTTCCTGTGAAAAAAATCGAAAAAACACAATGCCAAGTAATATTTTTTAACAAAAAGCATTCGTGCAGGTGCAAAAATCCTCCTCTTCGACTCGGATTTTTGTTGCCACCAGCACTCATGCTTTTTGTTAAAATATCACTTAGCAACGTGTTTTTTCGATTCTTTTCGGAAAAATTAAATGCCCTTATGATATTACTTACGATAATATTTAATAAGCTTTGTGGTCAAATAAAAGCTGCTTGCGTCTCAATATCCTATAAATGTCTTTTTTACATTTTGGTCAAAGTAGGTTGTTTGTTTGGTTGCCACGGGCATGATACATTGTTAGCAAATGTTTAAATAAATTTTGACACTTGTCAGTTTTCCCTGCATAAAAGAAAAGCTTTTTTGAAAAAAAAACGTATAGAAAATGGAGGAATCCGATAAAAATTACGTTCCTGAGGATATCCTTACGGAAGCGGAAGAAGCAGCGATGCAGATTTTGCCAGAAAAGTCCCGAGATGCTTACGACAAGGAGTTCAAAATGTTTGAGTCTTGGATGAATTCACGGAAGATAAAAAGTATCGATGAAAATGTTCTTTTTGCTTATTTTTTACTTTTGAGTCATTCCAAATAAAAACACCAAATGGGGTGCGCTGCGTGATTTTTTATTTTGATGAAATAATTTGAGGATGATCTTTTAGGTGTCAAATATGAAAATCCGTTGCCGTTTTAATTTTTTGTTGCTTTACTTTTATTTGGCACCCCTTAGAAGTCTGAAATAGTGTCAATTTCTTACTCTCTTATAGTGGGCCAGAACTTTTTATCTGTGACAAATATTGAAATAATTTTAATTTTGTTATACTGTCCAGTAAATGTATTTTCGATATAAATTATTTTTATCCAATTAGTTAATCTCATAAAAGAATGGTAAACCACTAAAGATTCATGATAATTTGCCAATTTTTGTTATTTTTGTCTAGCTCCTGTGCCTATTCTACTGAATTTAGAAGGTTCACTTTTTTCAGGTATAAAGTACTTATAAAATAGAAAACGTAACTATTATTTTAAGTTTCTAGACTATCAATTTCTTTATTAAAAAAATTATTGAAAATTGATAATTCTCAAAATTAGCCAATTTTGCCCTCAGAAATCATTATGTTGAGGAAAAAATAAAAATCTGAAACTTTCAGGAAATGTAGTCCCCACCTTCATCTTTTCAGTCCAGTTAGTCTTGTTTTGTTATTCCTTTAAAAGATATATTATTTTTTTAATGTCCGTTTAGTAGCGATATTGTTAGTTTTATTTATAATTTAAAATTTAGATGGCTTTCATGTTTGGTGGAGAAGTGTCAGAACTGTCAAAAATATTTCATAAATATTATTTGTGCGTATTTCTTTGGTAAATTTTGTATATAACATAATATGTAATATTAGTAGTAGTAGTAGTAGCGATATTGTTAGTTTTATTTATAATTTAAAATTTAGATGGCTTTCATGTTTGGTGGAGAAGTGTCAGAACTGTCAAAAATATTTCATAAATATTATTTGTGCGTATTTCTTTGGTAAATTTTGTATATAACATAATATGTAATATTATGTTATATATAAAACTTTTTAAAATCACCATGGTGATTCCTTTGCAAAGGAATACCACAAATAATAATTATGAAATATTTTTGAGAGTTCTGATATTTTTGGTAGTTATGTTATATTTTATGTATTGAAAAATCATATATATTATATATATATATATATATATATATATGTATATGATTATATATTATATACAATATAATGAAGTATTTAAAGAAGTTTAAAGAAGAAGAATGTAAAAAATATATTTAAGATCCTTATGGTTTATATCGTTAAGTATAATAAGTGAAATTAATAAAGAGTTAATTTAAACGTATAAAAAATGCGTTAAGCAGTTTTTTCAAAAAAAACTTTATTGTCGTTTTCTTTCACAATTTAAACCAAGTTAGTCTTGTTCTATTATTTTGATCCCTTTAGTAAGGCACTAAATAGTTAAAAGTTAAATGTATGTATTTTAAATGTTAGTGTTGGAAAAAATTTACACAATCTGTAAATACTTCTTTAAATTTTAGTTTTTAGGTAACTGGTTAAAATAAAACATGTTATAATAAAGGGATTTAGAATATTTTTTAGTTTTTGCTTATTTTTAACAATTTAAAACTTCTCAGAACTTAAATATTTTCTATAAGAAAGAGGTACAAAATTATGATATGTTCTTGCATTTTTAATTGCAATTAAATTCATGAATCTCGAACACTCCGTCATTTATTACACTTGCAAACTTGCAAACTTTTTGAAATCACAATTTAAATCCACATAAATAAAATTTATGAAATATTTTTGACAGCTCTGACATTTCTCTACCAAACATGAATTGACAAAGTCAAAGCCATCTAAATTTTAAATTATAAATAAAACTAACAATATCGCTACTAAACGCGTTTAGCCCGGGGCATTAAAAAAATTAATATATCTTTTAAAGGAATAACAAAACAAGACTAACTGGACTGAAAAGATGAAGGTGGGGACTACATTTCCTGAAAGTTTCAGATTTTTATTTTTTCCTCAACATAATGATTTCTGAGGGGCAAAATTGGCTAATTTTGAGAATTATCAATTTTCAATAATTTTTTTAATAAAGAAATTGATAGTCTAGAAACTTAAAATAATAGTTACGTTTTCTATTGTATAAGTACTTTATACCTGAAAAAAATGAACCTTCTAAATTCAGTAGAATAGGCACAGGAGCCAGACAAAAATCACAAAAATTGGCAAATTATCATGAATCTTTAGTGGATACAAACCAAAGTCCAAGACATTAGAACGACCTGAAATAGAGAAGTTTTTGAACGAAGCTCCCGACGACGAGTACCTGTTGATGAAAGTGGCTTTGATAATGGGGATTAGCGGTGCTTGTAGATGCGATGAATTGGTCAATTTGAAAATAGAAAATATTCAAGACAAAGGGAAATATTTTCACGTAGTTTTGCCGGACACTAAATCCAAGAAATTGAGAAGTTTCACCATACTTGAAGAAGGATTTCCAGTCAACCCGATCAATTTGTGTAAAAAAATACACGTCTTTGAGACCAAAGAATACTAGTTCTAGCCGCTTTTTTGTTTTTTTTTTACAAAAATGAGAGGTGTGTGGGAATAAATACGTTGTCGAAGATACCTTCAAGAATTGCAATGTTTTTGAAATTGGAGGAACCAGCGCTCTACAGCGGTCACTGCCTGAATGGGTCTTCGGCGACTCTTTTGGCCAATGCAGGGACTAACATGACTACTTTGAAGCGTCACGGAGGATGGAAGTCCTCGACGGTAGCAGAAGGATACCTAGAAGAATCGGTGCATAACAAAATACAAATTGCAGAAAAAATACAAGGTTATAATGCGTCGGCGTCTTCCAGCACTATCAGCACCTGTACCGATATGGGAGCGTCTGGTTCCAATGAACCAACGAATTTTACAATGACTTCAAATTCGAATAAACAGCGTTTTCCTTTAATTTCAATATCAATGTGAATTCTGCTTTTAATGGTAATAAATAAATAGAATACTACTTTAAATATGAACATGAGCTATAATCCATAACTCACTAGTGAGTTTTGAACACACTAGTTTACTTGTCTAAAATGACATTAATAATGACAGTCATAACTGTCATGTGTTGTATAAACCAATTTTATATATACGTCCTATAAACAGGGTGATTTATTAATATTCCCAAAAAATCAAGACGAGATTACCTGCATAAAATAAGAAAAAACTTACTGTAAACCACAATCCAATTGTGTGGATTGTTCAAAAAATCAAGATGAGATTACCCGCTTAAAATAAGAAAAAACTTACTATAAACCACAATCCAATTGTGTGGATTGTGCTATAAAGTATAGTTTCCAGAAACGATTTTTAAGAGAAATATGGCATGCCACTGCTTTAAATTTGTTTTGATATTTTTAACGGATAAAACAATTAAAAAAAACTTTTTTGTCTCTGTTTTTCGCATCTTGCTTCGTTTTCGAGAAAAACGAATTTCTCTTCACTTCTGAAGCAAGTCAAAAATATACACATCAAAATGTAGGGATATAATATGCAATTAGCACCTTGATTTATTTTAACCACACTAATTATATTCATCACCCTCTGATATAACAGGGTTGTTGAACATGTTATGGTAAAAAAAATTATAACCTCCATAATAAAGTTCTATCTGCATTTGCATATCATTATTTTAAGTAGATATTAACCTAAATAAAAAAACAGGTTCGCAAGTTTTGACACCATTTTCCTCAATATGGTGCAATATGGTCCACATAGAACCTTGTTATTACATGAAAAATATTTTTTTAGAAGAAAGTGCATGCATGAAAACTTAAAATGTAGGTATTCAAAAATCACCTCCCAAATTTTTGCCAAGACATTTTTTTATTTCACATAATATTTTACCATTTAGCAAAAGTGGATTTATTTATACCATCCAAATCCATGTTAGTTATGTAGGCATATACTAACGCTGAAAACTGTTTATCCACAGTTATACCTTGAAGAATCGAATCTACTCTGTTTTGTATTTGATTTACGCTCATAATTTCTTGAATTTGATTTGCTAAATAAAAGTAAAATATTTAAATAAATTAACTTAAAAAAAATATATTTACCTTCTGGAAGGGTTGTTAACATTTTATCAACAATATCAAAGGTTTCAATGGGGGCATCTTTGGCATAATTTAAAAGAAATTCAGTTTCTCGACACGGAGGGTTTTCCGTTACTACAGTTCGATTCGTGCATTTTGCCCTAAATGCTTTTTCGAAATCAGACCACTCAAGTTTCACGTCCGTAAAAAATAACACTGTGTATCTTGGAGTCCAAGTACTAGCTCTTAAATATTAATATACAGTTTAATTCATTATTATTGTACGAATACGAAACAATTAAAGCGTTTGAATCTAAGTCTTTTTAACTTAATTATAATTATTTCCTATTTTCACTCAATGAATCCAAACTTTTATACAATATTAAAGAATTAACCTGTATATCATAAAAAAATTTGTACTATGCTCCACACCTCAAAGCCCCACCACGTGACCACATACGGAACGCAGTCTTTTGAAAATTTAGTATCACAATAACAAATTGCATTTAATGAAATTCAAAAGTGTAAATATAAGTGATATTTTTGTGCATTGGGTCTACATTTCTCCATAAAATACTTTTAACTAAACAACATTTATTAAAAAAAATCTTACTTCTCTATTATGAAATAAGAATATCTGTATCAAAGGTAGGTTAATGTATTAGAACAAAAAATATCATCTAATTTTGTATTTTAAGGTTAGAAAAATCTATTTTGACCAAAATAAATAAGTGGATTATTTGGAAGAGTGTGTTAATATGGTCATAAATACTAAATAATTGTTGAATATGGTTCAAATTAAATTGAAGCTTTTATACTTCTAATGACAAAACTTGTGCATACCTCTTGGCATACCTACTTTAAGTTAGATTATAAGAAAACAAACAATTTTTAGACAAACTTGCAATGTGAAAATATTTAATACTCCCATAACATGTGATTTATTAAAATTTTTAAAGTTATAATGATTTTTCGATGTAGATCAAATTCAGTCAAAGCTTTTTAACTATCTGTATTGACAAAACTTTATGTAGGTACACTTTAAGCTGGATAAGAAAAACTACCACATTTTTAAATACCATTTTATACAGTCTTTTAAATAATCCAAAATACTTATTTATTTTGGTCAAAATAAATTTTTCAAACCTTAAAATTACAAAATTAGATGATATTTTTGTTATAATATATTAACCTACCTTTAAAACAGATTATTATTCCATAATAGAGAAGCTAGATTTTTTTTAATAAATGCTGTTTATATAAATTATTTTATGGAGAAAACCAGATATTTGGACCAAATGCACAAAAATATTACTTATTTGGCACCATACACTTTAGAATTTCATTAAATCCAGTATTTATATTCTTAAACCATCCATTGTTATTGTAATGTTATAAAGATTTATAATTTATATTTTAACGCCTAAACATAATATAATTTCTTTAGTTGACTATACTTTGACAGATACATAACCTGAAAAGCCTTAAATGCCAAATTTTCAAAAGACTGCGTTCCGTACTTGGTCACGTGGTGGGACTTTGAGGTGTGGAGCATAGTACATTATATCTTTGTTTTAAAAATTATAATATTAGGTACAACAATTAGTTAATTTAAATATTACCGTAAGATATTATCTGAATCCCAAAGGGAAATTGACAAACTGAAAGCTGTTACGTCAAAAATTTCCACATGAAGAACCTGAAACGTTTCTCCAGTAGCTGTGTTAATAGTACGAGGTGTTCCACAACCTCGTAAAACACCAAGAACATCAATATATACATCTACGAATAAAAAAAACAAACAAGTTCGAATATAGGTAAATGTTAAACTATAATACTGTTCAAATTTCGTCCATTATTTTGTACTTGATTTAATGGTATTAAGCCTGCGATTGGTTTCGTAGGTAAATTCAATAAATTGCAGTAATAGTTCCGGTTTACAACAGCATGTTCCACTATTTGAGTAGGTTCATTAAGTGCCAATGAAAATGGCGAAGTTACCATAGGCTTAAATTGTTCTCCGTAATCATTAACGTTTCTTACAGCAATTCTTGGGTTAATTAGTTCAACTAAAACCCAATAAAATTATTAACTTAAACGAAAAAATTACTAATACAACTAAAGACCATAGATTTCTTGACTCAATATTACAAGTCTACAATGTCTAAGATAATATGTATACCTTTACAATAGAGGGGCTTGGAAGTAAAACGGTTCAAGTGCACTTTTTTAAATAAATGGTCTAAGTGCAGAATATCACACCTAAATAGTATTCTAACTTAGTGGTAAAATTATATAAGTACATTTTACATTCCCTGGCGCCATTTCTTATCGTCTTTAAAAACCTGTAAAAATATTTTAAAATATATCTTTGGTAAAACGATTTAAGTGCACCTTTTACTGCTAAACATAGGCTATTATCTATGCTGCTAAAGTGTGACCGGGGTCGGAACGATATCGGTCCAGACTGATAAGGATTCAACATAGTAACTATGTTCCTGACATCAATGAAGAAGTAGAAGAAGAAGACCATGTAACTCCAGCAAAAACTAAAAAAAGCCGCTAAGCACAAAAATTTACTTAGGTACCTTATTGGACTATATTCCGCCAATTTACCACTTATTTTATAAAAACATAGAGCACGATGGAGATCCATCAGAAAAAAAGAAAAAAAAGAAACAAACTTAGACCATACCCACTGAACATTATGGATGTGGTGATGTCACAGTGACGTTTAAAAATTGTCAATTTTAAGGCACATTAACTACGTTTTTTAGTGATGTTCAATTTACGTAAAAATTACGCTAAAAAATAAAAGGCGCTGTCGAGCACGTCACTATACCGTCCAATCTACGCCTTTTATTTTACTTTAGCGTATTAGGTGCAAAACACAACGTACATTTTACGTCACCAATGTGACACATGATAAATATGAATGGGATAGGTTTGCCAATGATGAACATTAAATGCCAATGATGAACATTAAAATACGCCACAAAATATGCCACATTTACATTTTTGTTGGAAATTTGAGTGTACCTATACTTGTATAATTAAATACCGAATTTAATTCATAATTTTAGATTAAACCGAAGGTAGATACTTACTTAGAAACCAATGTAAGTAGGTACAATTATTATTTTAATGACTTATTATAAATCCCAGAGTGATTTATTAATTAATATTACCGCTTATAAAATAATAATTATTCTATTATTATCGCATAGTGAGATTAAGAAACGTATATTTTATGTAAAATTTACGTAAAAAAGGACTCGGGTAATTTCGTTTCCAGTCGATATATCGGTAACAGGGCATACTCTGTTTGCGTTGCGACTGCCATTGTTCTGTGTTCAACACATTGTGTTGCCATTTGTGCTGTGTGATAGAAAACGCATTGTTCTCCATAGGCGAGACTGAACGGTTTAGGTAAGTTGGCTTTATCATTTGTTTGCAACCATACGCGGTTATAATATAATTAATTAATTGTCCCAATATCGCCATGATGGCGCTATTAGTAGTTATCGAATTTTGTTGATTTAAATGTTAGCGTTGAGTGAGAAGTAATATTAATCAATGCTGTTAGCCTTAAAGAAAAGTCTTTTAATCAATTTGATTTTTCAGTTAATACACCAGTGAACATGGGAGACAAATTTTGCGCAGAGCGACAGGCAAGTTATATAAGTTTTATATACTTAATTACTTAGATAACTTAAGTTATTAATGTTTGTTTTAGAAGCCAGTATGAAATTATTTCGTCTGACTGAAAGTGATTTCGATAAAGAAAGCAAGGAGTTATTCCAAACCGCCAAGAAACGCTCATAACGTTTTTTGGCCAAATTTGGACATGAGAATGAGGCCGAAAATGAATTAGGCGGTATGTTTTATTTTTATTATTTTATTTATTATTTTTACCAGACTAATAATGTTTAATTTTTATAATTTATTTTAATAAAAAAAATATATTTCCAAAGTGGTAGTTTTATTAAAAAAACGTAACTAATATGTACAAGTTGAAACAAAACCTATACGTCCATATTAAAATGAAATTTTTACGTCCTTTTAAAAACGTAATTTTTACGTCTCCTTATCCACGTAACGGTTAGGGCTAATTCACGGCCCAGGATCCGGACATAGGCACATCACAGCGACGTTTATGTGACGTTTATTTTACAAGATTCTTATACGTCACACTACAACCTTTGACGTAAATTTTACATATATTTTACGTTTTTTTTGCTCAGTGGGTAGTATTGAGCCAAAAAAATCCAATTTAGATCAACCCCAACCAAGACCAGCTAATTCAGATGAAGAAAACGTTGTATTAGATTCTGATTATGAATAATACTTTTTGTTGTATAAGTTAATTACCCAAATTTTAAAAAATTAAGTTTTGTTCTAGTACAGTAATTGCATTTAAATCACTTTACCACTAAATTTTGTCTTACATTGCATGACGATTCAAGTACATTTTTGTAAAAAAAAAATAACAAAAAAGCGAAATTGAAAAATTCCTTTTTCTTTATAATCCTTTTTAGTCTATAAACAAAACTAAAATATTCATGTAAACTCTTTTCTATAATTTTAAAATTCAAGTTAACTTTAAAGCCCTTTATCTCAGAATTAACAAAAATGCACTTAAACCCTTTTACTTCTAGGCCCCTCAATTACGCTCTGTCATGTGCGATTACCCATACGTAATTTTTGTGAGGTCGGTGGTTAATTTGAATTTTTGTAGAGATAAAAACATGATCAGAAATTCCTACGGGGCCCCGCGGGGAAAGATATGATATATTTGATAATAGTTTGATTTACACGATACCGTATGGCACACACGTTTTACTTTTTAATGTCATGTTTATTAAAGCTAAATATTAATTCAAGTTGCGTTTTTAAAAATTGACTGAACATTTTAAAGTAAAAATTTTATGATGTCTTGGTATATTAAGTACACAATTTTAAGCACAGAATAAGAATTAAATTAATTTTAATTCTGGAACTGAATGGCGTATTTTCTGACTAAAAAATTCGACGAATTAAAATTTGGGTTGAGATAATTTTAATAAGGCGCTACTTAAGAAACATGCAGTCAAATTGAACCAAAATTTTAATTCATCGAATTTCCAGTTAATTCAAGGTGCGCGACATTTATTTAAGAAAAAGTAATACTGAAATTATCATTATGTCGCAATTATTTTCTATTATTACTCGTCGACATAAAAATCAATTTACCTGTTAAAAATTAAAGTGGTAAAGTTTCTTATTCTACACACAAATATTTTGCACGAAATATTTGTTTTAATATTACTGAAAATTTTATTTGACTAATAAGAATTGAATACAATTTTATTTTTATTGCTATTAGTCTGACTTACTAAAACTTATTCAGACTTTTCAACTTTTTAAGAGAAAGTAAGACTTTAAAAACTTTTATTTTTACTTATTAAAACTTTTTCAGAGAAAAATTTCCACAAAGGCTATATTGTATGTAGCATTTACATTAAAAGGTGTCACTAATACTTTTGTAGACTTGCAGATTATTGTATAAATAGTTATTGAAACACTAGTTTAATTAAAAGAATATAAACATTAAACTCCTTTTGCAATTGTCTCAACTCACTTTGTAATTGTTAAGGTTCATGCGATTGTGCTTTATGGGAAAAGTAAAGCTTTTATGATGAAAAGTTAAATATTATACATAGTTTTGACAATTATCGTATGTTGCAAAAACCCAAAGAGTTGTATTTACATTAAAAGATGTCACTAATAGTTTTGAAGACTTGCAGATATTGTATAAATTATTGCAACACTTTAATGTTGAAAAAACTTAAACTTTACTTAAAATACAAGTATTGCATTCGACTTTTGGCAATATACGAATGTTGTAAAAAGTATGTCAGACCTGTCTATATATTTTAATAGCGTATATTAAATACCTACAGTATTTACGTTAAATAACATTTTTAAATAATTACCGACTTTTCCAATATTAAAGGTACTTGAGATGTGGATTATGTCTTCATGTTTAGCCCAAATAGTAACATTAATATAATCTCTTGGAGAATCTCTTAAAGTAAAATTCCAAACTCCTTTGTAACCATTTCCTTTTGTATCCAAAAATTTTCTTGGCCGTTGTTTAGCAATAATAATTCCAACAATAAAAACATTATTCATATCTGGTTGCAGGCTTTTTAAAAACACTCTTGATAAAGCTACGGTATTACCAAAATCCATTGTAACTGTTTTAAACACCTTAAATCAAATTAAGCCGCAGATTGACGTTTAAAATGAAAGCCACTTTTGACGTTTCTATGCATACCGTATAACCTACAACCAATAGCATTGATTCAATCAACGCCAATAGCAAAAGAGTTTTGTCACAGCCTACTATGGGATTGTAATGGTTTAAAAAATAACTTGTATACAAATAGCAATATAACAATACTTTTAAAATTTATTATTTATCTAAAGGTACATTATTTTTACTTGTAGGTATACCTACAAGTAGACTTACAATGATCGCGCATCAGTAAAAAAAACAAATGGTACAAAATGCACGCATTCCTTGTGAACAATCACATTTTCTTACAAAATTACCGCAAAAATCGGTACAATGGAATGACGCAAATTAAATTTATTTTTTAACAATTGAGGCCCTTTTTAAAAAACGACACTATCCAAAAAAACTAGTGATTTTTGGATGATGTATTTTTTAAAAACTTCCAATACAAATAAATACTAAGTAAGTATTCTTGATTTAGTTATGTTGACCCCTCAAACAACCATAGACAAGCTCTGTCAAACAAAAATGATAAAAAGAAATCAGCAAACAAAACTTGAAGTAAAACTAGGCGAAACTAAAATTAAAAAGGTAAAGATTAGTAGAAATAATATAAAAAGTTTGTATTTTACTTACATCTGGAGGGAAATCTATTATTTCAAATAATTCTGATAAATCCGGTAGAATTCCCAATGTTAATGCCAACACGACTCCTCCCGCACCTAAAATACTGTATAATAAGGCTTTATTTTGCTTGAGACTTTCCATGTAAGGATTTCCCTAAAAAAGTATTTTAATAACAATGTTATTTATTTTATTAATTTCAAGGTTGTACCCTATAATTTATTGCAAACGTTGCTATTTGAAGGGCAGTAGAAATTATGTAAACTGTACTATTTACAATATTTGGTTTAAATATTTCATCTTCCTCCTCTTCTGTTAACTTTTTAATGGGTTCAGTAGAATTTGTTTCGTCTCTAAAAAATTATCTTATTTAGATAATAATAGTATTTTATTCAACACCCATTTCATTTCTTAACTTTAAATCGTGGGCGAAATTTTACTTCGCCCACGGGTTGAAGTTAGTTTAAGTTAAAATTTAAAAAAGTGAGGTTAAAGTTGCTTGACAGCTGTTAGTTTTCAGATAAAAAATCAAATAAAATTGGCTTTAAATTCCTTGAGGTAGTTAAATAAAATATTGTGTGCGACTACTGCTCAAAAGAGCATGGAGTTTGCCACGCAAGTCGCACTATAAACTATTATTTAACACCCATTTCATTTCTTAACTTTACATATCCCACTAGGACGAAATTAAAATGATTTAAATCAAAAATTTGTATAGAGCGCCATCTATGAAACAACAGGGGAAACTGTCAAATGTCACATTTTTTTATTTTATAAACACAATTATAAAGGTTATAAATCGAAATGTATCTTGAAAATT
The DNA here is from genome assembly GCA_921294245.1 of Brassicogethes aeneus. NCBI lineage: Eukaryota > Metazoa > Arthropoda > Insecta > Coleoptera > Nitidulidae > Brassicogethes > Brassicogethes aeneus. Next base: position 1,866,715 of record OV121136.1, read on the forward strand.
GAAAGTTTTTCACAAGGAAAGTAAGGGAAATGTTTTATGAGGACTTTACAGTAGAGTCCGTGCCAGAATTTAAGTTATAGTTTACTGCCGGCGAAATTAAAAGGTCAGTACAATGTTCCTATAAACTTTTCAAATATTGGCGTAGAGAAAATATTTATTATTTTTTGTATTTTTGTATTGAAATAATAAAATAATTTTCACATTTAGTATTATTTTACAAGAAAGGCACTTTATTTTAACGATGGTATGACATTTGACAACTGTAAACTAACTTAAAACTAACTTCAGCCCGTGACTAAAAACCTGTTGCTAACTTCAGCCCGTGACTAAAGCGCCATAAAGCCACAACTTGTCAATGTGTATTTAAAAGGTCACTTAGTGTCATGGAAACATGTACGATAAAGGGCGTTTTAAAGGTGGGAGTAGAAAAAATAAATAAAATAAGAATTATACTTACACTGGTAGCCTCGCCTTTGCTTGTTGTACTAAAAAAATCAAACAACAAAAATGGACAGCAAACTGTAACAGTACAGTCATGATAGTGTAAACATTAAAAATGTTTGGTAAAGGTCTTTGTTTAGACAACACTTTTAAGGGCTAAAACATGTTGTGTTAATAAACAATAAGTAATATTAAATTAATTGTATATTACCTTTGATCTGGATATGAATAAGAAACAAGCTGCCAATAAAAGACCCTGCAGAGTTGCTTGCATGTCACGTAATTTAATTCCATCCAAGTACAAAACCGATTGAGTGTAGGCCAGAATAAGGGCATTAAGGGCCAAAATTTTAAACATTTGTAAAGTGGTTACTAAAGTACATCTGCCCTGTTTTATTATGTGGCAAACTAAAAATAAAACAAAATGTTATAAAAGGTCAATTTTTATTTCGCTATGATCTAACAGCATCATATATCGATTTGTAGTGAAAATCTTAAGCAAATCAGGTTAAAATCTGTGTTTAAAAAAGTGGATATACGTGGATTTGCATTGACACGTATCCGAACGACACAACCAGCCGTGACACAGCTTGTGTGACGTGACGTGATGCATTAATATATAAAAGCCCATCTTTCTAATGGTTGTTTAAAAACCCACAAACTATCCAAATATTTTAATTTGGATTTATTTTGGTAGTCTTGAATAAAATTATAATAATTATTTCTAATCATATTAAATAATTTGTAATTTTGTTAAATTGCATTAATCGCAAAAGTTATAACATTTGGATTTTGGTAATGGTTAATATATGTAAGTAGTTTTTATTTTATTAGAATATTTAGTTAGTAGTAAAACTAAAAAATGTGTGTAATGGGTACGTGATTTTCTCATTTTTAGTAAAAATTACTCGTGGGTAATTTTTACTAATCAATTTATCTTTATAAAACTTTAACACAAGGTTTGTGTGTTTGTGTGTAAAAAAATAATTAAATCACCCGGCGAAAATAAACTTATTCAAGCACTAAAACACTTGCGAAATTAGAGCAAAGATTTACTACCTGGACTAGAAAAATCATTGTACATGTTTTAATAGAAACAATAAATTAGTGCATTAAAAAGCAACCCTCAACAAGTGAATATAGTGAATAAAAATCATACGGACACGGAAGTAATTAAGTGATAAGTGACAGCATACCTGGAGAACTAACCCCAGGCCAATTTAAATCACTTTATGTAAAGAACAAACGAGTCTAACCAAGAGTGCACGCGGCTATCATCTGCAAAAATTTGATAAATACTGACCTAACACGCAAATTCACCACAAAAACCTTACAATAATCAATAATTATTACTAAAAACAGCGTAACAGTGTAAATAAACCAATCATTAGGTAAGAACGTCTCACAACCTAAATAAGCATAAACTTAAGAGGCCAGCCCCAACAAAATTAATAAGTTTAAAACTTAACGAACGAAACTAAAATAAACAACCAGTTCCGATATTTATTTTGAAACTATATTTTAAAGTTACCGGAAACTTTCCCTGTTTTTTATGTAATTGTTAAACACCTGATTGGCGATGTTAAGGCCAAGAAACTGAATAAGAAGAAGTTAACTTATGTTTGTTGAAGATCTCATCATCACAATTTATAAATCGTTTGCAAAAAACCCTTTGCATAAAAGCCTTTTAAGAGGTAAACAAAATAAAAACAATAAACAAAGTTAAAATCATTCTAACGTTTTTGTTGTTTATTTATTTATTTAGGTACAGTACAATGCCAAGAGACGAATCTTATATTTGGAATTATTTAAAATAGTGCAAAAAAAGACCATGGTCAATGCAAGTTCTGTAAAAAAATATGTTGTTAATGCAACCAAAATGTTCAAACATATAAAAAAGGGCCCCACAAGATAATATCTTATATTATAAGATTATCTATGCAAAACTTTAAGTCTACTGAAAGTCAAGAAGAGAGTCCACCAGGTAGCAAAGCCAGTACTGGAAACATAAAAGAATTTGTTGATAAGATGTCTCTTAACAAACATAATAAATAGGAAGAACTATTTGCTCAAGCAATTTACTCTAGTTCTTGCCCCTTTAGTTTAGTCGAAAACCCTGATTTAATATTTTTTAAGCAACTATGTTAAGTACAACATTGCTTAACTCTGAATATGCTAGAATACAAAAACTAGTTGAAAATAAAAAGGCTGATAATATAACAATTATTTCCTTGTGTAGTTTGGCTCACTAAACGCGAAAATCACACTCAAAATTTTTCGAGGTATGAATTTTTAATTGTTTTTTTTTTAAATTTTTTGAGGTGTTTTGACGTTTTGGAGTATACTTCGAGTTCTAATTGATCGATTTGACCAAACAAGCACTTAAATCAAAGGTAATTGAGCCCTCTACAACTATCTTTTGTATAGTTTTGGTGTCGGCTCAGTAGTTCGATACTGACGATTTTATGAAGTTGAAAAAGTCCTTTTTTTCGAGGTCGAAAATTTACATATCTTTCTGGAAAAGATAGAAATCGAAAATATTTTGATTTATTTTACGTATAGATTATACTTGAACAGAAAAAAAATAAGCTGCTGTTGATAAAAATCCATGGATAAATGGCGAAGTTATGAATTTTTCAGTGGAAGAGCAAAATTCAGTTTTTCGAGAATTTTTACGTTTTTTCTTCATTTTATTGAATTGTATAAAATTTAATATTGAACAATAAATATTGAACATTAAAGATATCGAAAGTTTTATTTTGTTTTATTAAGCATAGGTTTTAAAAAATTATGGCTCCTTTGTTTTTTGTTGCTTTCGTATTCCGTTTCTCGTATGAAGGACAAATGTAATCAGGGAAGCAGCCATGATGGGTGATTACTAATCACCCATCATGGCTACATCCCAGAAGCCGTGATACCGCCGCTCCATAGTCTTCATTTGCTGGTGAAAACGTTCTCCGTGCTCATCACTTACGTCACCTAAACTGTCCGTGTTATTTACGCACTCAAACTCTCTACTTCTTTTACTCATTTTACATTTTTTATTAACCATGATAAAAACACCTTGTTAAAATATCAAAAAATAGCAGTAAAATGTCACTATGCCAACACGAGAAACAAAAGAATTTACGTTTGCGGAGTCATGTCAAATTTAAATAATGTTTTCGGTGAAAAAAGTACGTAAAAAACTCAAAAAATTCCAATCATGCACTTTACTTAGGTTTTCATTAAAGAATAAACATATTACAAAATAAAAGAACAAGATAAAATAAAAATCGTCAAAAAACTGAATTTTGGTCTTCCACTAAAAAATTCATAACTTCTCCATTTTTTCATGTATTTTTATCAACATTAGCTTGTTTATTTTGTAAAAATAAATAAAAAAAAATTAAACTGGAGTTATCTGTTTGATTTAAACCCTTCCCAGGACGATATGTAAATTTTCGACCTCAATTTTTGCCATAAAAACGAATTTTTTAACTTATCAAAATCGCTAGCGTCAAAATACTTATGCGATATCAAAGTTTTAGAGGGCTCAAATACCTTCAATTTAAGGGCTTGTTTGACCAAATCGATCAATTAGATTTCAAGCTATACTTAAAAACGTCAAAACACCTCCGAAAATTGAAAAAAAAAATAGTTGAAAATTCATATTTTAAAAACGCTTCCATAAAAAAAAATAATGTGATTTTCGTGTTTAGTGGGTCAAAATACATGGAAAAACTATAACGGGATATGGTGGGCAGAATTTTTTTTCGATTTTGTACACTAATGTTATCGCAATCTTCCTGGCACAAAAAACTCATTTCCGCAATAATTTTTTTTTTAAGTGAAACTTCTTTGGTGAGAATGGGAAGTGAATTGGGAAAAATGTAACGTCCCGAGATTTCGTTACACGAGAGAGAAAAAAGATATAACGTGGAGAGAAAGTAAATCCGATCGCCCCTCCCCCACCATTTAGGGGGCCCCACCAATGCTATATGTAGCTTTTTAATAAAACGAATATGAAAAAAATTGTCGAAAAAACAAAAAATTGGGTCGGTTATACCGCGCGAATCCTGTAATTTAGAATTAATTTTTCGTAGATCTAACTCTAATTTTTCGCGGATTTTTTATCGCTTATCCGCTTGCAAATCAGAATGTAAATTATCACAATCAAAGTTTTGGCGCGCGAAGACGTTTTTATATAGTCTATAGTCATAAGTTATGACTCATAACAATTTTAAGCAGTTGGTCCTTTAGTGCTTGTCGTAACGTTTTTGTAAATACAGGCAAACAGTCAATTACTTATAATCTAATATTAAAGTTAGTTTTTGTCCCAGAATTTATTGGTACATTGGAGTGTTGTGGAATATTTTCCGGTGTTTCCGAAATACTGCTTCGTGCTTTTCTTTGGACAAAAGATTGTTTTATTGTTTGATTTTGTATGAAAAACAGACAAATAATACGACTTTTGATGCACTTTTTTCAGTTTGCGGTAAGTATTAAAAATACAAACAAAACATAGATCCATTTATATTTTACTTGAGTATAATGTATATAAGGGTATGTTCGTATTATTCAAAATATATAAAATATAAGTATATAAAAACACTTTCATTCACAACTCTATTCTACTATCTAAATTTATAATTTCTCAGACTTGGGTATAATGTATATAAAGTTATGTTCGTATTATTCAAAATATACAGGGTGATTCAGACTTGTGGTGTCAAAAGCTCAGAGGAAATTCCTCTCACCAAAATATGAAAAAAGTTCCTAAACACCTGTCCGAAAATGCTACATTATCGAGATACAGGGTGTTTCGTTTAAAAAAAATTAGTTTTTTATTTATAGCTTAAAAACGCTTTGGCCGATTTTATCAAAATTTATATGGTTTATTAAGTAATAAATGATTTAAGGATAATAAAAAATCACGTAAAGTTCCTCTAGCTTCAAAATTTACCATGAGTTTTAATTTCTCAAGTGTAATTTTTTTTAGAAATATTGAGGGCCCCACCAAATTCGGTCCCAGGGCCTCAAAACTCTTAATCCTGCCCTGCGCGCCGGTGTATTTTGTACACCATTTTTTTTTGGTTTTAAACATTTACACAAAAAATTGCAAATTTTAATAATAATTGAAAATTGCAAATTTTATTAAAAATTAAACCGTTAAAACCGCACATGTCTAAAGTAATTGGGTAGTGACATTCTGAATATTCTACTGTTTTTATTATTTTATAATAATGCGGCTTATTTGTAATAAAGCGGTGTAAAGCCGACAAAAGGCAAAGGCGTGGCGCGCTCAAAGCATGCCGCTCTTTAGGCGCGTGCCGAGAGCAAATTCGCTTATGTTTTTATGCCAAGGATATAAATTTATTTCAGAAGAAATTAATCAGTAGTTAATAACTACTAGTTATACTAGATAGCAGTCACTGCTAAGCAGTGTCTGTGTTCGATAAATGTTGCCCTATGTTTTAAGGTATTTATGAAATTTTATTATTAAAATAATTGTAATAAACCAGCTTTACATGATAAGGCGCGTGCTGGAATGATTTTAGGGCCCGGGAAATAGTTCCCTTATAGGGCCCTCCCACGCCTTAAATTTTATGTATTAGAGAAAGGGTTGGGGATAGGGTTGGGACAGTTGTAATTTTCAAATGAAAATTTCAACTTTGAAAGTTTCAAACTTGAAATATTTTATTTAGTTGGAAAAGTGAAATTTTTAAAAATTTCAAATGAAATTTTCAATTCGAAGTTTCAGAAATTTCATTGAAAGTTTCGCAATTTACTGAAAATTTCGCATAAATTTCACATGCGGCCTCCCCTGGGACCTTTAATAATAATTTACAACAGATTCCGAATCGACCAATAAGAACGAGTTATCAAGCGTCTGGGCGTTTTTGTTTAGTTCGGCTTGGATTTGAATACACTATAAGTAATTATTGTTACTTATATGCATAAATTAATTTAAATAATTTAATTCAGTTACCAATTTAATTTGTAAATTAAATCAGACTTTATTTTTTTTTTTAAAGTCATGATTAATTTAAACTTTTACTTTTGCTATAATTGCTTTGGAAAACGGATAAAAAATGCCTTTGGCTCATAAAATTTTGATGAAGTTTCTTCAATTTTTGTATAATTTCAGTAAAATATATAAAAATAATAAATATATATAAATATAAAACAATGAAAGTGGCACAATCTCATTAGTTTACCAAAAAGTGCTATATGTCTCTTAGTTTTAGTAATTTAAAAAATATTTTAAAAGGAAATCTCAAGAAATTTGTGGTAAACATAGGTACCTATTTACTATTTATATTATTGATGCAGGGGCCCACAGAGGGGTAGGAGGTAAGAGAGGCAATTTGCCATGGTCACCGAGTGGGCTTATTTCAATATTAATTTATTACACTTAAAGTGATTGAAATTTATTGAAAGTTTTAATAAATTCCAAATTTCAGACATTTAGGAAATTTTAATAAATTTCATAAATGTCGTGAAAATTTCAAGTGAAATTTCAAGTACAAGCAAAAAGTGAAATTTTCCCAACCCTAGTTGGGGAACTGGTTTGGGGTTTATGTTGTGTAGCGTGCTGGGACGGTCATTACCAATAACCAGGGACTTGTAACGCGTTTCTGGTATGGTTAAAAAATATTTTTTACACAAATTTTATACTGTTATAATCTCTAAAAAACTATTTAAAAATTGCAAATATCACGGTGCTGTTCTGAGAGGTGATTTTTGGACTTTCTGTGAAACCTAATCTTTTTTTATATTCTTGTTAATTAGGTCATAACTAAAATTTTAAGAGCAAAATAAAAAAAATTTGACGGTTTGAATTGTTTTAATTGGTTGTTTATTAAAAATATTATGCACTCTTTCAATTATCCAATTAAAACTGGCGATTTTATTTAAATATTTAATATTTGCATAACTAAAAAAGAGGTTTTTACAATTTTTTTTATATATTTTACTGTTTTGTTGCAATAAACGTTCAAACTTTTAATCTAACCTTTGACGTATACATTTATGTTCCCTTAATTAATATATCCTTAAAGGTTGCCATGAAACTTAGATCTATTAAAAATTTATTTGACGTTTGAATTGTCATTTTCGGTATACGTATTCTATAATTTTTGTTTAGTTTTTTAAAGTGTTTTTTATAAACAAAAATGAAAAATTGTAGTAAAAGTTACGAAGAAATTCATGAAATTTAACTAAAGACCAGTTTATTCATCTTTAGTTTATCGGGCCGATAACTTTCATGTCTTGGCAATATCTAGTATCCAAAGAAATTATTCGTCAAATAAATCAAAAATGTATAAATCGGCCCTAAATAAAATGTGGCACCCTTAGAATTATTGTTTAATAAATGCATACTATACATTTAACCTTAAATTAAAACTTTAAACGTGTATTACAACAAAACAGTAAAAGATATAAAAAATGTATAGACCTTTTTTTAGGAAATTAACTAATCTTTAATCTGATTTAAAAAGTTTTGATAATATTTAAAGAAAATCGCAAGTTTTAATTGGAGAATTGAAAGTGTGCATACATACTTTTAATAAACATCCAATTAAAACCAAATTAACCGTCAAATTTTTATATTTTGCTCTTAAAATTTTAGTTATGACTTAATTAACAAGAATATAAAAAAAATTAGGTTTTACAGAAAGTCCAAAAATCACCTCTCAGAACAGCACCGTGCAAAATCAATCCGTTAAACGTCATTAAAAAACGTATGCATGAAAATTAGAACATTTCTTATCGGACGATTTTATTGAAAAACTGACATACGGATACATGATATGGTTAAGAAAATATTTTTTACACAAATTTTATACTCTTATATTTCTTTTGAAATTATCCCTGTCTCTTTATCTCTCTCTCTCTAAGCATAAGAATATTTATACCATGTTACTAAATAGTTAAATTTGAGTTCAATTTTTTTTAACTTTCGGATAGTTTTGGGAATTTTCAATGGAAACTTTCCAGGAATTTTCGTCAAACTTTCCCATCTCTAAAAAACTATTTTAAGAAGAATGAAAGAAATTGGCAATGTGGAGAGAACAGTAAACATTTTTGAAAGCTACCTAAACTGTAGGGTCCAGTATACAGTAATAAATGGCACTAACAGCAAAAAACTTACAGTCACCAGTGGTGTGCCACAGGGAAGTGTACTAGGTCCTATTTTGTTCCTAGTTTACATTAACCAAATTAACAATATTGGACTACAAGGTAATATCACACTATATGCAGATGACACCGCCATTTTTTACTCTGGCACCCTTCAAGCAATGTTCAACTGTGCACAAGCTGATCTAGACAACATTACAGCATGGACCCATAACAGTAACATCAAACTGAATGAAAAGAAATGCAATTTCATGATTTTTAATAGCAAAATTTCAAGCACTAATTTTACACTCACTATTAATAACAAATCATTATGTGAAGTAAGTAGTGCTAAGTACCTCGGACTAATACTCGACAAGGATCTGCTTTTTAACAAGCATATTGAATACATACAAAGTAAGTGTAATAAAATGATGTATACTTTGTGGCATACTTCTTTTATGTTTAACAAGAACACTAAGTATAAGATATACTATGCTAATATCAACTCCATACTGAACTATCTAAGTGCATTCTGGGGACAAGCTCGAAAACAAGATTTGGATAAAATACAAGTCACTCAAAATAAGATTATAAAAACCCTTTTCTGTAAACCACCACTAACTAACACCAGGGATTTGTATAATGAAATAAAGTTGTTAAAAATAATTGAACTTGTAAAGTTGGACAGCATTAAGTTAATCTATAAAACCAGGCATGATATTGTAAGTACTAATATTCAGCTACAACAAAACTGTGATATTCATGAATATAACACGAGGACAAATCAACATTTCCATCTGTTACCAAATGTTACCAACATTGGAAGAAAACGCCTAACTTATAATGTTACTAAACTTTTTAATGAACTTCCCAATGAAATAAAAGCTTTATCAAATCTACAAACCTTCTCAAAGGCTGTGAAAACTCATCTGTGTAACTTAAGACTTAAAATCTAATGAATGTGATATTAATAATAATAATTCTATTACTAATTTGATTGCCTATATATATTGTTGTATTTTATGCCTGTTATAAACATTTATGTTTTTTTGGGTTTAATAAATAAATAAAAAAAAATTGCAAATATACTTACTACACATAATTGAAGACAACCTGCTGGTAAAGGGAGAAGCAATGCTGGCATCGCCGAGTTTGACAACCTGCGCCTGCTCTTCCGCCTCCAGTTCCTTCATCATTTTGTTCATGTTCGCCTGCAGCCGATCTCTTTGCTCCTGCAGCTTCACGTGATTCGGCTTGTTGCGCGCGCCAGCCACGTCCCTCGCCAAACGCTGCCGCTCCCTTTCCTTCTCGCGCAGCTCCCTGACGTTGGGCAGACTTTCCGGGGCGTTCGCCAGAATGGCGACGCCGACCTCGGCGTGCTTCAAGGCGCCCACGTCGTTGGTGCCGTCGCCGCACATCAGCGTCGTGAAGCCCAACGCCTTCAGCCGCAGCACGACGTACTCCTTCTGCTTGGGCGCGAAGCGCGCGAACACGCTCACGTACGGCAGTATCAAGTTCAAGAAGGCTTGGTAGTTGTTTACGAGATAACTGAGACCGTCGCCCGTCACGCAGAGATCGTATTTTTTCGTCAGATCCTTGTAGTTGTAGTCGAGAGGTAAGTCGGCCGACTGCTCTATCGTTTGCCACGAGAAAGTGTCCTCTTTCTCGGTCAAAATTAACGTGGGTTTCGTGGTGAATTTCAACTCTTTGGCAACGTGGCACGCCGTTAAGGGATTATCGCCCGTAATCATGACGACTTTATGCGACGCGTTTTGTAGTTCTTTAATGACGGCTTTCGAGTCGGTTTTCAAAGGGCAGGATATTATGACGAACCCGGTGAATTTCAAGTCCTTTTCGACGTCCTCGCGCGTCAGATCGCGCAGTTCTTGTGTGGATAGTGTACCGATTTCTCTGTAGCCCATCGCCAAAACTCTGGCTCCTCTTCTCGACAGTTCCAAATAGACTTGATCGTATTTTTCTGGGACTTCGGAAAACATTGCTTTCAACGTTTCTGGAGCTCCCTTTACCTGTTAAAATTATACATTTTTAAAACAAGCTCACACAAACCCAAAATAAGTAATAGAGTTTAAGTTATCATAGTACTTCTACTAATGGGTGAATCTCACGAAATGTCCCCCGATGGTGTTACCTCGTGATATTTAATAAAACTAAATGAGTTTGACCTACACTTTTATTATGTTTTGATCTTTCATAATTAAGTAGAGAGTTCCAGATTTTTAACCGCAATTTATTATTTTTTACAATGTTTTAAAAGTCTAAAACCTATCCTCCGTGACTGTTACTCTTTCTAGGTTAACCTATATGTTTTCAAATATCTGAGGTAGTAAAAGCCTACTAAAAATATCAGTTCATTAAGTAAATTAAACACATCCAAAGCAATCGAATCAAATATTAAATATTATTAAAAATTAAAAGAACCATTTATGTAGGTGTTACAAAAATTGATTCTATCCTTCGTGAATCTGTTTTTGCTTTAAATTTTATGCAACGGATGGTGCTTTAATCGTTTTAAATAAGCAAAAACCATTATAGATGCATGTGATTCCTGAAGGTCAGTTAGAATTTATATGCAGATGAGAGTGTTGCTGTTTTATAATCCAAAAGTTTAAGTTCATTAATTTGCCATTTAAAAACCTATCCACCGTGAAGTGTAATATCTCAGTAAGTAGTTTTTTTTATAAATATGTTATGTATGTACAGGGTGATCCCCTAAAATGTCGCCCCCCTTTAACTTTTTTATTTTAAGTGTCGCAAAAAATTTAAAAGTGTGGTTATGTAGGTACTAAAAATACTTTTTTTTACGTATAAAGAAAATTGAAAAATTGATCAGTTTACAGGGAAAACAAAAAGTTTATTTTTTTTCAATGGGTCACCCTATATATGAAGTTATTTTTCGATTCCTTGTAAAATTCTAAGCATATTTCATATAACATACCATATACCTAAATTCAAGCGTTTCTGAAATATTTAAATTATTTTTAAGATAATAATTTGAAATAGTTTGTTTTTCTGTGTCTGAGTACGCCATTTTTACTTATTTAACAAGACATATTGAAATAATGTCACTATAGTAATTTATTTTCAATAAAAATTTTGGTATACTGAGGCTTCTTGATTTCTAACAGTTTAAAAAACATTTAATGATAACATTTCGAATGCGAATATTTCAGAAACGGTTAAGTTTAGGTATATGGTTTGTTATATGAATTATGCTCAGAATTTTACAAGAAATCAATTTTTTTACACGTAGAAAAAAGTATTTTTTAGTTTCTACATAACCACACTTTTTAATTTTTTGGGACACTTAAAATAAAAAAGTTAAAGGGGGGCGACATTATAGGGGATCACCCTGTACAATTGTATTTTTTAAAAATATTAAGGTGTCGAAAGATACAATAACTTATTTCAAATATACAAAGGGACGTTTTAAATAAAACATACGAAATCCTAACCTCCGTGAACCTCTAATATTTAAAATGTATGATTTCTTAAAATTCTTGCATTAGTGCAGAACCACTTATGATATTTTATTACTAGACCTGGTGGTTTCCCAAAAACCCCATTCTAGACTAACAGTGAAACAACCAAAAATAAAAAAATAATCATTTTCACTTGGGGGACATCTCAATATATTCACCCTAATAAGAAATAGAGACTGTGTAATTATTAAGTTTATTCATTTTAAATTTGAACATTGAGGTGTTTAAAAATAGATATCAAATTAAAATAATTTAAAATTATTTTTGATTTTATTAAATATAAATAAAAATAACACAGTACAACACGATTTTCCTTCCATGAAAAATTTTAACAGAATTTAAAAATAAAGGTTAAAAAAACGTACCCATGTCTCACCGTTTCACGAAATCACGTAATTTAATTTTTTTACACAGCCATTCTTATTATTTTAACCTAAACTGATTTTTAATTCTCTATTTTGATATAAATCATTTTTTGTTCATCAAATATTTTATTTTTTTACATAATACAAAAATTATACTTAAAGAAAATTATAATTTTATTTTTTTAAGCAACAAAATTTTTCTTCTTTTAATTTTTGATTTTTTAAATAAAACAACAGAGTATCTTATATTAAATACATATATGTTGGAAACAAATCTTGATCTTTAGTTTGACGATTATACGAGCCCTAACCACATAATGTTCGGACACTTCATAATTTATATAGAAATTTTTTTCGTGAATACTATCTCAAAATTATTAGAAGTTATGAAAAATTCAGCTTATTTTGGCATATACCCCTCGAAGCGATTTTTATTTTTAAAAAGTTTACCTTTTATTTTTAGCTTTTAAAAAAAGGCTAACTTTTTAACTTTTTTTTGCATGAGTAAAAAAAGTTATAAATGGGCCCATTAAAAAGAACATAAAATATTATACAAACCCTGAAAATTTGGTAAAAATTGTATAAATAATAAGAAAGTTATAGCGATATATATATCTGCAAAATCTCCCGTTTCCTAAGAAAATTGCAAAAACTCTTTAAAAATAGCATTTTTAAATTACTTATACTTTTTTATAACTTATTTATTTTTTACCAAATTTTCAGGGTTTGTGTAATATTTTATGCTCTTTTTAATGGGTCTATTTATAACTTTTTTTACTCATACAAAAAAAAGTTAAAAAGTTAGCCTTTTTTTAAAAGCTAAAAATAAAAGGTAAACTTTTTAAAAATAAAAATCGCTTCGAGGGGTATATGCCAAAATAAGCTGAATTTTTCCTAACTTCTAATAATTTTGAGATAGTATTCACGAAAAAAATTTCTGTATAAATTATGAAGTGTCCGAACATTATGTGGTTAGGGCTCGTACATTGCTTTCAAATCTATAGTGGTATCACAACCTAAAAACACCGCTTGATATACAGGGTGTTTCACATTCGTGGTCCATTGGAAGTTTCTGGAGAACGGAAAAAATATAGATTTGAAATTTAAAAGCGTTTATAATCCATTAAGTCCATTTTTTTAAATAATTTGAACAAAATTCAACTTCCGGTTTGACCGGAAGTCACATCAACTTTGTTATTTCAAATAGAACACCCCATATATTTTTACATTTTAAAATTCTGCATAAAATTCCAAGTAAAATTACTATACAATGTCCTATACCTAAAGTGAATAGTTTTCTAGATGTTTGCTATTAGGTTTACGGATATGGGGGTAAAATGTTTGGAATCTTAAAACATTGTTTAAAAATTCCATGTCAATTATTTAAAATTTTTCAACAAATTACCCGAGAAACCCCATAACTATTATATACAGTGTAGTCGAGTAAAGTACGGTGCGAAACAGTGCTACTATTTGGGTGACTATAGTATGTATACATAACGGTACAGGTGAAATCAGGGTACCTGTTCTCCGAGGGGTTAATAGAAACATTAAATAATTCCTCAAAAGGCAATCTCTCAACGGTGAACATAGAAGTGAGGTTCGTGCGGACACGAAGTAATAAAGTGACAGGGGACAGGTCAAGGAATCACCTATTTAAAGAAAAAAAACAAGTCTAACAAAGAGCGAAAGGGATCATCACCATCACCATCACCATCACCAGCCGACTCTGATAAGTATTATTGCATGACCTAATACGCAAATCTGTAAAAAAAAAACTGGCAACAATTAACCATTGCCGAAAACAGCGTAAGTGTGCGAAAAGGAATCAAGCAGGAACGTCGCAATATTATATTATTGTATTATATATATTGTATAATATACGCGACTTGCAACTCAGCCACAAGGCAAAGCTTGAAGGAAGGTAAATAAACAAAGCGCCCACGCAATAACATAACGTAAATAAACCATCTATTGAAGCATACGTTACACGCCTGATACCGGGGCCGTTTCAGATTTTAATGCGAAGCACCACAGGGCCGGCTATTTATTTTGTATTAAGCTAGTTTTAAATTAAATTTGAAAAAAAGTATTTGTCACCATTAACATTGCCCGTATTCATTTTATTAAACATAACATTTATTTTACTTGAAATGTTAAAATAACTTTAAAATATGATTATGTTAAGATCATATTTTACTCTTTAAACAATTGTTTTGTTTTAATTACTATCATTGCAAAATTGTATTAAAAAGTGTTAAAAATTCTTACACGGGCAATGTTAATGGTGATAGGTATCGTTAAAGTGTTTATTGGGATATCTTTAAAACCTATGAAGGGCACGCGGCGTGGGGCAATAAGTCTGTCAACAGCAAATGCGTAAGGCGGTCCCAATCGAGACCGAAAATAAACACTGGACTGACAGAGTAAACTAACATTGATCACATAATTCTAACACATTAAAAAAAAAGGGCCTAATAGCCAAACTCGAGATTCGTAAACATTAGACAACAGAATAATCGCGCTTGTGATTTGTTTGACTAGTGAATAAATGCAATGCTTTGGAATTTGATAAACAAAGACGGAACTCTGCCACAAAACGTGCTTGGGACAAAAATTATTAAAAACAACTGACACACTTTACCAAGGGCAGGAACTATCTGACCAGGACACGGACAATGACAATAACGAACAAGACAAAGACCTCGACTAGGAGACTACACCCCTGCAGCGAAATAACAACTCCCCAACTCCAAATAGTAATCCCAAATGTTTGGAGTAATACTAATCGACTGGTCTAGGGGGATTCCGCGTCGTACTTAGTTTTAAGTCGGCGTAATTGTCCCCCAAAAACCAACTCCCTCCCGTCCCTCATCCATACCCCACCGAGCGTATAGCATAGGCTCGGCGAACCCGGGAATGGCTATTATAACTATTCGCCTCTCGCTCTCGAGCCCCAAATAGGGGACAGTACGGAACGCAATGGACATTCGCACCCAGCAAACACGGGTGAAGCCGTGCAGTTGCTGGGGAAGAACAAAAATCGGCGTAAGTAAACATAGGCCTGTACGGGGTTCGAGAGTCAAGAGGAAATGGGGCTGGTTATACGTCTCTTATACTCATACTCATTACCCGAGAAACCCCAGGGCAAATTGGACTAACTTAAAACTGTTTTATTTTAAATTTAACACCCGGTATGTTAAGAAATTGACATGGAATCTTTTAAACAATGTTTTAAGATTCCAAATATTACACCCCTATTTCTGCAAAACCTAATAGCAAGAAAGTTATAGACTATTTTTGATTGACGCGCATTTGTCATATTTTACTATTTACTCTAGGTATAGGACATAGTACAGTAATTTTACTCAAAATTTTATGCAGAATTTAAAAATGTAAAAATATATGGGGTGTTCCAGTTAAAATAACAAAGTTGATGTCACTTCCGGCCAAGCCGGAAGTGGCATTTTGTTTAAAATATTTTAGAAAAATAGGCTTAATTGGGTTATAAACGCTTTAAAAATTTCAAATCGATATCTTTTGCCGTTCCTCAGAAACTCTCAATGGACCACGAACGTGAAACATCCCGTATTTCGTAAATGTGCAACACTCTGTATATAAAATTAAAATAATTTATAAATTATCTTATAATATACTGTCTAGCTGTTATTAAATCTGTTATATTATGTGCCGAATACCTTGGATAACATTTTATTGGATCGCACTTTAAAAAAAGACGTGATCTGAAAAAACGCCGAGACACGGGTATCATTTTTTTAAGTCTATTTTCAAAATCTATAGAAATTTTTAATGGGAGCGAAAAAATCAAATTTTGTCGTACTGTGTAATAGTATATTATTGTACGAGAGATAATGCAGGCTATTATTCACGAGGATGATCAACTCCAATTAAGATTTAATTGATTTTCAAAAATAAATAAATTAAGTTTAACATCTGTTAGATGGTTTACTTCACTTTCTACCAATTTTAGTAGTATATTCTGTAACAAGTTTGGAATAATTTTACTTTAGATAGTTGGTATCACAGTCATTGGTTTGACAGTTAATGTCAAAATCGATTCGCCATGCCGTCCTTAATTTACTTATTTACAATAAGCAGCTGTTAATGTTAAAGAAGAAAAAAAGGATTTTCTTTGGTGTTAGACAAAATTGATAATAAATAATAGCTATTTTCCCGGAGCTAACCCGAACTAATTCCGGACATCCAAGACAGGCGCTTTTTAAAATTTGGGGTTAAAATTGTAAAGTGCGCATGACAAATATTAAAATGCGCATGCCTAGGATGTCCGAACTAGTTTGGGATTAGCACCGCGAAAACACCTATTACAACCAATATGTAAAATATTATGCTGTTTAAAGTATAGTCAACCTATAAAATCAAAATTTTTACGTGGGATAAAGTATCTCATTACAGCACCGAGAGCGGTGTTATAATAAAGTCATTATGAACGCGAAACTATGGCACGCCGTTTTAACATTTATTAAATATTTTTTTAATTTAAAATGTTATTGGTTTAAAATTTTCCCAACTAAAAATTTTAGGTTTACATTTATAAATTTATAATATTTTCAACTATCATGTATTGAAAGACAAAATTTACTAACCAACATTTCACTTCTGTATTAAACAATATTATTTTCTATAAAATTATTGAGATTAATTTGGTAAAGTTATTTTTTTACTATTTAAAAATAGTAGCAAGCCATTTAAAATAAAAACACATAAAACATTTTCTACCAAAATAATTTAAAAAGTTAAATTTTTGTAAACTCACCACACTATTGATAATCAAAAAATATTTTAAATATAAAATTCAACTGTAAAAGTTTAAAAATATTAATTTATAAAAAATGGAATTTTAATATTTTATTCATCAAAACTATTGGTTTGAATTTGTAAAGAATCATTTAAATGATAGTCGATAAATTTTCAATAAAAAAATTTGAACATTACATTTAAGTGTTAGTTTAAAATTTTAAAGTGGTAATTTTTGCATTAAAAATTTATCGACTATCATTTAAATGACTTTTTGCAAATTTAAACCAATAACTTTTATTTTTAACAATTTTAAATTGATACATTTTTAAGACAAAATTATTAACTTTACATTTAAATGTAAGTCGATATTTTTTAAATTACAAAGTGTAAACGTAGCTTTAGTAGAAGGCACAGTGTTGCCAAATCGTGCTTGCTTCATAAATATTTGACGCGTTTTACAAATTATCGTAATGAAATGTTTTTTTATTACATAAATTTAATAATAGAACAACAACATTGTTGGTGCCTATTGTACTAAGTTAATTCGACAATTAAAAAACATCAACGGATTAAACTGGCTGCATCGTGGCTCCGATCCCAGACTCTTGTGCCTTCTACTAAAGCTACGTTTACACTTTGTAATTTAAAAATTATCGACTTCCATTTAAATGTAAAGTTATAAATTTTGTCTTAAAAATATATCACTTTAAAATTGTTAAAAATAAAAAAATTGGTTTAAATTTGTAAAGAGTCATTTAAATGATAGTCGATAAATTTTTAATCCAAAAATTACTACTTTAAAATTTAAAACTTACATTTAATGTAATGTGAGAATTTTTGTATTAAAAATGTATCAACTATCATTTAAATGAATCTTTAAAAATTTAAACCAATAATTTTGTAGAATAAAATATTACAACCTAAACTTTTAAAAATCAATATTTTTAAACATAAATTTTTACTGTTGCATTTTATATTTAAAATATTTTTTGACTATCAATTGTTTTGAGTTTAAAAAAATATAACTTTAATCTTTAAACTTTTATCTAATAAATTAATTGTTTGGCTTACACATTTTTCTAGATTTTTATTTGTTAAAATAAATACATCTTGGCGAAAATTTAATACAAATTCAACAAGACTTATTATACCTACTTCAAGGTGCATTAGACCAGGGTCGATAATTATAATTAATTAATTAATTAATTAATTATAATTTATATAATTAATTATAATTTTTGAAACCAAAAAAAAATAACAGTAGGATGAAACCCATTGGAAAAGGAGAATATAATAAAAATGAAAGGAAAAATAAATTACGGGCGATCTGACTTCGGGAAGTGGGAGGGGGGGGGTTTTAAGGGTAAAAAATGGTTTATCTCGATTTCCGGCAAAACTACAAGTCCTATGGAAAAAAATTAAATGGCAAAGTTGTAGGTAATAAAAGGATCTACAACTTTTGTAATTACAATTATTTACATAACCTCAAAATTTATGTGAAAGATTCAAAAAACCAAGTTTTTGGTTTTTTATTTTTCTTTTTCAACAAAAATTTTTTTTCCACGAAATTTGGTGAAAACTTACCTTTTTATGTCCCAAATACACTGTAATTTATTGGATTTGAAATATTTATTATTTCGCCTTATTTTGACTTAATATCAAAAAAGCACCCTAATTTTCAATCGAAAATTCTCGCGTCAAAATATCAGCTTTTTTCAAAAAGTCGGTGTGCTTTTTGTTCGTTGAAATCTCTACTTTCTGATGGTGTAAAAAAAATATACATAACTGGGGTAAATGTTCTCAGAAAATGCAAAAAATATTATAATGAATAACGAAAAAAACTCGAATTCGAAAATTTATTTTAATCATTATGTACAATTTCATCAAAAAAATGTGATTGTTGCAATTTTTTTTAGTTAAAAAGTTTATTTATTAAATTCTAATAACATTTATGTCAGAAAATCTTATAAAATATAAAAATACATGTAAATCATACTATTGAATTTAGATACTTCATTCTGATTATGTTATTCATTATAATATTTTTTGTATTTTCTGAGAACATTTACCATAGTAATGTATATTTTTTTTTACACCATCAGAAAGTAGAGAGTTCATCAAACAAAAAGCTGATATTTTGACGCGAGAATTTTCGATTGATTGATTGATTTTTTGATATTAAGTCGAAATAATGCGAAATAATAAATATTTCAAATCAAATAAATTACAGTGTATTTGGGACATAAAAAGGTAAGTTTTCACCAAATTTCGTGAAAAAAAATTTTTTTTTGAAAAAGAAAAATAAAAAACCAAAAACTTGGTTTTTTGAATTTTTCACATAAATTTTGAAATTTTTCCAATGGGTTTCATCCTACTGTTATTTTTTTTCTCTTTTTACCATTTTTAAAGGCTTCTGCACTGGTCTACATGGATAATAAAATACTTACAGTTGCAACATAGATAGTTTCCATTGATCCCATTGGATTATAGCCTGCAACCACAGACATTCGTTTCAAAGCAGAGGAGAAATGGTGGCGAGCGAAGATTTTAAACCCCGGCGACTTTCCCTTTTTAGGAACAACTGCATCAGCTTTCGTTACATTCCATTCAATAGCGTTTATCGTCGCTTTTTCCAGCGGATCACCGACAAGTCCATCGTCCAGTTGGGTGAGCGAGTGGCAAGTTGCCATCACTTGAACCGATTCCATAGGAACATCGGCGATAGCAGTGACCCTGGAGTCTTTTTCAGCCAGAGCGACTCCTTCCACTATCAGGTTGTCACTCGTTAAGGTGCCTGTTTTGTCGAAACAGCAGATGTCCACTTTGCCAGCAAACGGAATCCTAAAGGGTTCCGTGCAAAACACCCCCAACTTGAATAAGGCAATCAAAGAAGTATTCACCGCTAAAGATAATTCAATTGGTAGTTCAGGCGGGATTACCGACGTTAATATTAAAGTACATTCCAAGAAAAGTTTGTATCTGTTTCTGTCTGGATCTTCGCATCCTTTTTGCCATACATACCAAGCGGCTGCAACTGCAAATATCAGCAAGAACGATATAAAGCCGAATGTCTCTTTATTATTAGCTGTAACTCTTTTAACTCCAAACAAAATTGTTCTCAACAATTTACCCTGTGACGTGTTAAAACCTGTTCTTAAAACATAGGCCACACAGCCATTATCGTTGGGTCTAAGCCCTGAAGTTGTTTTAGGGGGAGCCGAATGTTGAACAACCTTTGTTCCTCCAAAGAGTACATATAATTTACCATCCATCTCGGGGTCTAATATTTTCTTTTGGTTTGCACCCTCAACAGCCTCTTTCATTTGAGGAACTGATTCACCTGTCAACATACTTTCATCCACAACACAGGAACCTCTAATTAATAAGACGTCGCATGGCACTAAATTGTCTTTTTGTGATCTGGTTATTGATATGATATCCCCAGGGATAAGATCACTGGTAAGAATCAACCTCCATTTCCTATTTCTATACACCAAAATGTTATATGGCTTATTTCCCATTTTTCTAATTTCCGACATATTTTTCAGTTGTTGTTTAACTAAAGTGCATTCAAATAAAACCAACATCACCAGTGTAAAAATAGAATAATACCAGTATTTGTCCAAACACCAAAGGCTCACACAAAACACTTGAAAGACAAAAAATGGGGCAGTGGCTCTTTCTTTAAATAATTCCATGAATTCTGGCACAACCATATCCAGTTCATTTTTGCCGTAAAAACTTTCTGCATTAACAACATCTTGTTCTTCCTGGTAACCCTTCCAAGAACAGTATTCTCCAAAGGAATTATTAATTGGATATTCCAAACCTCTGAACGTTTTCTTGTCTGAATCCCAAAAGTATTTCGACTTTTGAAAGGTAAACCAAACAGAAGTTTCTTTTTCACCCTAATAATTAAATTGTTTTGTTAGTATTACAGATGATTTAAGGCAAAATAGCAAACCTTCTTATGACATAACCGTACTAGTTCAGACCAACCGTTATTAGCTGTAGGTACAACTTTAACAGCTGTAGCTTTAAGAGGTTCTTTTTCCTACAATATTATAATTAAAATATATTCAAAAAACACTCTTTAACAATATAATTAACCTTATTGCACGTAAAAATACAGTTAATATGTACCGACCAATAACATGTGAGACAACACAGTATTTGAAAAAATGCTATAACTGCTAGTCCCACAAAACCTCCTTCGTAATGTTCGTTAAAGCCATAAACTCCAAGCCAAGCATAAAGCCAGCCAGTGTAAATCAACAGGAAAGGCAACACATACAAATGGAATACTGTCGGTTTTAAAGTGTACAAAGTTACTGACTGGACTAGATCGTCTAATTTAGGTGTCACGCTCATTGTTTCGTGTTCCCTTTCGTGGGCCTCAGTTTTTTTAGCGCACACTTATGTTAATATTCGCGACATATGATTTGGAATTTTTTTGACACAAGATGACACGTCTGTCAAAACGTGCCGGTCGGGCATGCGCATTCAAATCACAGTTACGAGGGGGGGTCGAAAATATATCTCGTTACTTTGGAACCATAATATACAGGATGTTTCTACTCAAAATTGACAACCTTATGGAGGTTGTTGTAATATATGAGATAAATGTATTGTTAGTTGCCTACAATGGTGACCAGGAATGAAGGCGAAGAAGACGAGCGCGCATCAGTATCGAAGAGCCCACCAAGTCAAGCACACGCGTCGAATCCGAAGTAAAATATGTAATAATATTTAAGCACAAATAAACGATAAAATCTATCCCAGATTTATTTAAACCAGTTTACAACAGTGGCGACGAGTATAAAAAGGAAGTAACGCGGGAAGAGTTCCAGAATTGTGAAACAAGAAAAATACAAGATGGCGTGTGGCGTGCAAAAGTTTTTTGAATTCAAAGAAAACGTGGATGACTGGCAGATCTATGCCGAGAGGTTGCAACAGCATTTTGTGGCGAATAATGTTACAGAAGAAAAAGTTAAGGTAGCTGTATTGCTGTCATCTATAAGCGCCAACACGTATTTGTTGCTGAAAAACCTATGTTATCCAGAGAAACCACAAGATAAAACATTTCAAGAGCTGTCGGACCTTCTGAAAACCCAATTTTCCACAGTTAAAAGTGTCTGGAAAGAAAGAATTGTATTTTACGATTTAAAACAAGGCAGTTTGTCAATTTCCGAATGGTACGCCAAGGTGAGAGGCGGCGCAACAAAATGCAATTTTGGAGGGGATCTGTCAAAAATTCTTAAGGACAAGTTTGTCACTGGTTTGGCACCGGGAAAGATTTTGGACAGAATCTGTGAGGAAGAGCCAACTGCAAGTTTGGAAGACCTGTACAAGTTGGCGTTAAAACGAGAAGAAATTTCCAGCACATCCACGACGGGGGAGGTGTTTGCAGTTTCAAAAAACGCGCCGCAGAACAAGACCGGCTACCGGAAGGGACGCTGTCAAAATCAAGTCAGCCATGCGTTTCAAGGAGATCAAAATCGAGGTTATGTTGATCAAAATAGAGGTTATGGTTGGAAAACTAAACAACAAGGTAGAAATGTTCCAAGTTGTCAACATTGTGGTTCTAAACATGCAAGTATGTGTCGATTTAAAAGTGTTGAGTGTAATAGTTGTGGTAAAATTGGCCACATTGCTAAGGTATGCAAGCAAAGTCAAAGAAAAGTAAACTTTGTAGAGAGGGAAAGTGATAGAAATGACAGTAGAGAAATTGTAGATTTATTTTTTTCTGAGAACAATTCATGTAAAGACTCAAATTTTAATGTAGTAGTAGAAATAAACAAGGTACCTGTCAAATTTTTGCTGGACAGTGGTGCTGCTATTTCAGCTATAAGCATAGAAACTTATACCACCTTTTTTTCAAATTTTAGGTTAGAAGTAAACAATGTAATTCTCAAAAGCTACAATGGAAATGTGTTTGAACCAGAAGGCTTCTTTGTGGCTCCAGTTACGTTTAGGAATATCTCAAAGGCAAGTGGGTTTTATGTTGTTCGTAATGGCTCGACAAATATTTTAGGTAGGGATTTTATGAAAAATTTTAATGTTAAATTAAGTTTTTTAAATTTTACTGACAAATCTGATGTAAATCAGATAATTTCAAAATTTCCCAACCTTTTTAAAGATGAATTAGGTAAATATAAGCATTCAAAGGTAAATTTAGAGCTTCTGGGAGATAGTAAACCAGTGTTTTGTCGATCAAGACCAGTTCCTTTGGCTTTTAGAGAATCTGTGGAGAAGGAATTGTCTTTATGGGAAAAGGAAGGTGTTATAACACAAATAGAGCATAGTGATTGGGCAACTCCTTTGGTGGTGGTAATAAAGAATGACCAAACTGTCCGGTTATGTGGAGATTATAAAGCTACTATAAACAAATTTTTAAGACCAGTAAATTACCCATTACCAAGAATTGAAGAAGTATTTACAAGGCTTAATAAGGCAAGGTTTTTTTCAAAAATTGATCTTCGTTCAGCTTATAATCAGATTGAGGTATCCGAGGACAGTGCAATGATTTTGGCTATAACAACACATAAAGGAATGTTTAAATTTAACAGAATGCCTTTTGGAATCAAAGTGGCAACTGGTATTTTTCAGAAAATTATGGAGTTAACATTGCAGGGAATAGACGGAGTGGTAAGTTTCTTGGACGACATTGTGGTTTCAGGCGAAACAAAAGAAGAACACAATTTGAACTTGGAGAAAGTGTTCAAGGCTCTGGAAAATGCAGGTTTTACCTTAAAGAAAAGCAAATGTAGTTTTTTTGAAGATACAGTGACATATTTGGGATTCAAAATAAGTAGAGATGGGTTGCAAAAAGTAGAGGAAAAAGTAAAAGCAATAGAAAAAGCAGAAAGACCAAAGAATATATCAGAGGTTAGAAGTTTTATTGGATTGGTAAATTATTATGCCAAGTTTATACCTCGCTTATCAGTAATTTTGCATCCAATATATAAATTACTAAAAAAGAGTAACTCTTTTCACTGGGACAAGGAGTGTGAAGAAAGCTTTAATGAAATAAAAAAGGTAATTAGCAGAGACATGGTATTAGTCCATTTTAATCCAAACTACCCAATAATAATAACCACTGACGCAAGTAGGAAAGGCGTTGGGGCAGTTTTAAGCCATATTATAGATGGGGAGGAAAAAATCGTGGCTTGTGCTTCGAGGACCCTTTTGCCAGCTGAAGCAAATTATTCAACAATCCAGATAGAAGCCCTGGCTATATACTTTGCTTTGAATAAATTTTACCAGTATTTGTATGGACATAAGTTCGTTTTAAGAACTGATCACAAACCACTTATTGCTATATTTGGGGAAAACAAGGGGATACCCCAAATGGCAGCAAATAGATTGCAACGCTGGGCAATTTTTTTGTCCATGTTTGACTATGAAATTCAATACATAAAGGGGAAGAACAACCCCATTGCTGACTTTTTATCAAGGAAACCATTACCAGCGAGCTCCAGCAGCTCAAAATCAGCAGAAGCTTTTATAAATTTTACTGAAAAGCAGGAGAAATGGCCAATAAATAATGAAGACATAAGGAAGGGAACAGAAAATGATGAGGTGTTGAAAAAGGTAATGAAGTATATGGAAGCTGGGAAATGGCCGGGAAAAGTCAGTGAAGAAATTAAACCGTTTTTTGTTAGAAGGGATGAGCTGTCACTAGAAAAAGGAATTATTGTATGGGGACATCGGTTAGTTATTCCAAAACAACTACGGAATAAGCTTTTGGAGGAGTTGCATGTATCACATTTTGGAATTGAGAGGGCAAAAGCAGTAGCTAGATCTCTAATGTATTGGCCTAAAATAAATGATGATATCGAAAAACAAATTAAATCTTGTGAATTTTGTTTAGAAGCAAAGCAAGACCCCCCAAGGAATTCATCGACTCCATGGCCTAAGACTACCCGACCTTTGGAAAGGATCCATTTAGATTTTTTTGGACCGGTAGTTGCGAAAATGTTCCTAGTCCTAGTGGACTCTTATTCAAAATGGATTGAAGTTGTACAAATGAACAGTACCACTGCTGAAAGTACAGAAGATGTGTTAAGGGAAGTATTTTCAAGGTTTGGAATTCCTGAAACTATAGTCACAGACAATGGACCTCAATTTGTATCCAGCACATTAAGTTCATTTTTTCAGAAGAATGGAATAGAACATATCACTTCACCTCCATACCACCCGAAAAGCAACGGTTCAGCAGAAAATATAGTAAAAACTATGAAGAATAAGCTAAAATCAGCCCTGCTCGACCCCCAAAATGAAAATACGAAAATAAAAACCGTACTGGATAGAATTTTGTTTACATATAGAACAACACCCCACTCAATAACTAAAGAAACACCATTTAAACTAATGTTCAACAGAGATCCTAGAACAAGACTAAGGCAAATCAAAGAAGAAAGTAGTAAGACCAAGAGAAGTGAAACTACTACAAATTCGAAGGATGGTAGAAGCAGATATTTTAAGGTGGGAGAGGAAGTGTATGTAAGAGATTACAAAAACAACAAGAAGTTATGGATTAAGGCTACAATACAAAAACAATTGGGAAGAGCAGTATTTCTGTGTAAAACCAGTCATAACAACATAGTTAAGCGGCATACGGATCAAATCCAAAAGCACTTGATTCTTTTAAAGCCACAGGAACGCTCTGGGTCGAATGCTAGTAGTAATTTTAACAGGCAACTGCCAAATCATGACTATTTTATAAACCTACCAAGAGCCAGGGCGAACAATGTAAAACTTACTCCGGTTTTAACAAATAATAAAAGTAATATTGAAGCTGGTGGTTCAGACCACATCGATATTGTTTTATCCAATAATAGTTTTAACAGCAATGTAACGGCTGAAGTTACCAACAATGGTAACAGCTTCCCCAGTAAAGACTTGACAAGTACAAGGTATGGACGAAAAACAATCAAACCTTCATGGTTAAGTGACTTTACAACATAAATATGTTTGGTTAAATTTGCAGACCAAAATATCATGTTAACATTAACTGTTGTTGTAAGGTTATTCGTCAGGTGTCTTGCCAAGTAAATATTACAGAATGATCAACGTAAAATTGTAATGTAAATTGTAATGTAATTTGTAAGGTAAATTATACGTTTAAGCTAAGTAGAAGGGTGTAATATATGAGATAAATGTATTGTTAGTTGCCTACAATGGTGACCAGGAATGAAGGCGAAGAAGACGAGCGCGCATCAGTATCGAAGAGCCCACCAAGTCAAGCACACGCGTCGAATCCGAAGTAAAATATGTAATAATATTTAAGCACAAATAAACGATAAAATCTATCCCAGATTTATTTAAACCAGTTTACAACAGTTGTAAATCTCATCTGTTCAGTCCACCCAACTTATCCCTTATCTATGGTTCAGTCCAACTGTAGGGGCTCTTTTTAAAAGTTTTTAAGTGTTTCTACCGACAATTGAGGTTTTTCATTTGTATGTTCATGTGTGCGAGCGAGTGCTTAAGTTAATGAGTGTATATAAAAATTTATAAACGACTATACTTTTTCTACGACAAATAGGTACTTATTATCTTAAAATGATTTAAATCAAAAATTTGTATAGAGCGCCATCTATGAAACAACAGGGGAAACTGTCAAATGTCACATTTTTATATTTTATAAACACAATTATAAAGGTTATAAATCGAAATCTTGAAAATTGACAGTTTTTCACAGTGAAAGTAAAGGAAATGTTTTATGAGGACTTTACAGTAGAGTCCGTGCCCGAATTTAAGTTAAATCCGGACAACATTCGTGATATTCATACGAATAGCATGTCGTGATTTTCACAAATTTTATTCATACTGATATCATACGGAAGTCACCGCGTGATAAATGAAAATCATACGAACGTCAAGTCGTGATTTTCACAAATTTTATTCATACGGACATCATCCGGATGTCACTGCGTGAGAAATGAAAATCATGTCGTGATTTTTTATGCCATCGCTGTTTGCGATTGACCGATGGCACAAAAAATCATGTCGTGATTTTTTATGCCAACGGTGTTTGGATAATCATTTTTGCGCCACGTTCGTACACTAAGAGAAAAATTATGTTAAAACAACAGTTTTTTCGGTTAAATACATTTAATATTTTCTTGGATTTAAATTAACTATATATAGTTAATTTAAATCCAAGAAAATATTGAATGTTAAACTGTTGATTCAATTGTTAACATACTTTTTATTTCAATGTACGAATGCGTCGCAAAAATGAATATCCAAACACCGATGGCATAAAAAATCATCTCGTGATTTTTTATGCCATCGGTGTTTGGATATTTATTATTGCGCCACATTCGTACATTGAGAGAAAAAGTATACCTACATATATGGATATTGAATCAACAGTTTTTGTGGTTAAATACATAATATTTTTTTGGATTTAAATTAATAGTTAATTTACATCCAAGAAAATATTAAATGTATTTTACCGTAAAAACTGTTAATTCAATTGTTAACATAGTTTTTCTTTCAATGTACGAATGTGGCGCAAAAATAAATATCCAAACATGTCGGTGCACCGATGTTGTGATTTTTTATGCCCAAACACCAATAGCCTAAAAATATATATGGTTAATTTAAATCCAAGAAAATATTAAATGTATTTAAACGCAAAAACTGTTGATTCAACATAATTTTTCTCTTAGTGTACGAACGTGGCGCAAAAGTAATTATCCAAACACCGTTGGCATAAAAAATCACGACATGATTTTTTAGGCCATCGGTCAATCACAAACACGATGGCATAAAAATTGACGACATGATTTTCATTTCCCACGCAGTGACATCCGGATGATGTCCGTATGAATAAAATTTGTGAAAATCACGACGTGACGTTCGTATGATTTTCATTTATCACGCGGTGACTTCCGTATGATATCAGTATGAATAAAATTTGTGAAAATCACGACATGATGTTCGTATGAATATCACGAATGTTGTCCGGGTATATATATATTGAATCAACAGTTTTTGTGGTTAAATACATTCAATATTTTTTGCGGTGACTTCCGTATGATATCAGTAGGAATAAAATTTGTGAAAACGTTTTATAAATTACAACGGTGTAATGTGAATAACAAACTAGGTTTTAAATTCGCAGTTCGCAGGGCTCATAGGCATGCGTAAATTTTGCAAATATCACACCATGAGTTCTACATGATATCACTGTGATGAAGCATGTGTATGCACTCAGGATATCACAGCGTGATAAAAAAATCACGTTGTGATATCATCATGACTTCACCAGGAAATCCCTATTGTCACAGCAAACGGAAAATTATAGAGGTGTATAGGATGACGCCACGTTTGAATATCGATTTCTAAATCTCCCTACGGTATAGAGTGGTATTCGTCAGTCGAGCGTTTCAATACTCTCCACAGTATAGAGGTCGTAATTTCACTTTTGAACTAGTATTAATATAAAAATTATTTTATGCTTAAAAAAAACTATATACGACATGATTGTGATTTTTTTCATTTCATTAATTAATTAAGCTGTGTTGAATATTTTTCCTAAAGGAATAATTGCCAATGGGCCATTAATTCATTTGTTCGTAGATGCTACAATAACCTGCACTGGTGTGTACTTTTTCATCAACCAGATTTAAATATTACAAAACTATACCAGTGGAGATAGTGCAGGGTCTACCAACAGACCTAATTACTAAATTATTAAAGTTTAATAGCATATCGATCATTTTTCAACATAACCTCTTAAATTTTTAATACAAATATATGTAGGTACTTTATATAATACATAAATATACTTAACATCATATCCTCTGTGCTTTACATACCTGAGTTGTTACGGTAAATAAAAATCAGACAAAGGAACCAAAGAAAGGAACTATTTTCAACAAAATCATATGGAGAAATGAGAAAATTCATCCATCAAAAGATCAAAACTTCTTGCAATATTACACCCTCTTTTTATACTCTCAGAAATATTGACTAGAACAGTATTAGAGAGACTGCAGTTTCTATAACTTGGTAGAGTAAAGAGAAGTCGAAACCGTTGCGATATTGCATTGCGCTGTTTTTGTATAATTCTCGGGGACATTAACGAAAATCATTGCCAGTAAAATTCGAAAAGCTTGAGTTTCTATGTCTCTGAGGAGAATAGGAATCCGAAGTTGCTGCACCATTGGACTGAACCCTTTTTTAATAATTTCTAGAGACATATATGACTGCACCATTCGACAGGGTCGAGTTTCTACTCCTCTGTTGAATATAGAAAATCAAAATAATGTATCTTGTAAGACACCATTGAGTTTGACTTTAAATATGGTCGTGCATAGGTATAGAGCCGAAAAATATAAAAACAAAGCACGATTCAATACAGTTATGATAAAACTTTAAGATTTGATATTCAAACGCGGAGTCATCCTATACACTTCTATAATTTTTCGTTTGCTGTGGTTGTCCGGGTAGTTTAGTGCCGGCGAAATTAAAAGGTCAGTACAATATTTGAAAAGTTTATATGAACATTAATGTTCATATAAACTTTTCAAATATTGGCGTTGAGAAAGTAAGTATTTAATATTTTTGTATTGAGATAATAAAATAATTTTCACATTTAGAATTATTTTACAAGAAAGGCACTTTATTATAGAATTTTCTAGGATGCGAGCCTTGATTAAAAGAAAAATTTCTGATGCTTACAATAACTACCTAATTAAGATACAAAATAATATCACAACTGATCCTAAACAATTTTGGAGCTATATCCGTTCAAAAAAGGCCTCTTCCCGTATTCCAGGTATAGTTTATCTTCACGATAGACATTTAGCACAGCCCTGCTGAAAAAGCCGGGTGATTGCAGGTATGTGCGGGTGAAAAACCAAGCTGGTTTTACGCCCGGTTATATATGTATTTTGCCTGCCATACCAGATTTTGCCCGCACGCCTGCTTTCACCTGCGCTGCCGGGTGTAAATATCACCCGCAAACGCCCGGTATTGACGTTAATTATATATAAGATTATGTTTTCGCCTGATTTCACCCGCGTTTACCTGCATTTTGATTTTCTGTTTTTGTCTGCATTCTCCCGGTTTCATCCGCGAACGTACGTTTTTACATGCGTACGTCTGCATTCGTCCGCGAACGTCTGCATTAACCCGCGAACGTCTGATTTCACCCGCGAACGTCTGCTTTTGCCTGTTTTCACCCGCAAACGTCTACTTTTCCCTGCAAACGCCTGCTTTGACCCGCAAACGTCTGCTTTTACCCGCGAACGCCTGATTTCATCCGCGAACGTCTGCTTTCATACTTTTTCACCCGCAAACGTCTGCTTTCACCTGCGAACGCCCGGTTATACCTGTCTTTCGCCCGGTTAGTGCAAACTCGCAATCATCTGCAATCACCCGCGATCGCCGGCATTTAGTTTGATTTACTTTCGCCCGGTTTCATCGGCAAACGTCGGATTTCGTCTGCGAACGCCTGCTTTCACCTGCGTACGCCTGCTTTCACCCGCAAACGTCTGCTTTTACCCGCGAACGCCTGATTTCACCCGCAAACGTCTGCTTTTGCCTGTTTTCACCCGCAAACGTCCACTTTTACCTGCAAACGCCTGCTTTTACCTGCAAATGCCTGCTTTCACCCGCAAACGCCCGGTTATACCTGTCTTTCGCCCGGTTAGTGCAACCTCGCAATCATCTGCAATCACCCGCGATCGCCGGCATTTAGTTTTATCTGCATTAACCCGCGAACGTCTGATTTCACCCGCAAACGTCTGCTTTTGCCTGTTTTCACCCGCAAACGTCCACTTTAACCTGGAAACGCCTGCTTTTACCTGCAAACGCCTGCTTTCACCCGCAGACGCCCGGTTATACCTGTCTTTCGCCCGGTTAGTGCAACCTCGCAATCATCTGCAATCACCCGCGATCGCCGGCATTTAGTTTTATCTGCATTAACCCGCGAACGTCTGATTTCACCCGCAAACGTCTGCTTTTGCCTGTTTTCACCCGCAAACGTCTACTTTTACCTGCAAACGCCTGCTTTCACCCGCAAAAGTCTGCTTTTACCCGCGAACGCCTGATTTCATCCGCGAACGTCTGCTTTCATACTTTTTCACCCGCAAACGTCTGCTTTCACCTGCGAACGCCCGGTTATACCTGTCTTTCGCCCGGTTAGTGCAACCTCGCAATCATCTGCAATCACCCGCGATCGCCGGCATTTAGTTTTATCTGCATTAACCCGCGAACGTCTGATTTCACCCGCAAACGTCTGCTTTTGCCTGTTTTCACCCGCAAACGTCCACTTTTACCTGCAAACGCCTGCATTCACCCGCAACCCTATTAAAAATGCCATATAGAAACACAAAATAAAAATCTATATGGTTCTATATGGTTCAATATAGGAATTTGAAACAGGCATTGCACTATTGAACCAGATAGAATTCCATACCTGGAAAACCATATAGAAAAGTGATTTCTATATGGATTGCCATATAGGTTCATATTGCTCTATCTGGCCCAATATGGTTTGGGTGTGAAAAAAATTATTACCATATAGATCCATATTTAACCATATAGGGGAATCTATATGGTTTAATATGCAATTTTCGTTTAAATATATATACATTTTAAAATGGAATTCCATATTCAACCATATAGGGAAACCTATATGGAAAGACACATAAGTACACAGAAACCAGATAAATCCATATAAAAATCCCTAAGTTGTACATTTTAAAATGAAATTCCATATTAAACCATATAGATTACAAAGTGTAAACCAGGTCGTTCCATATAGGACATATAGAACCATATAAATCCATATTAGTTTCCTTATCTGGATCAATATGGGTTCTATAGGGCATTTTTAATAGGGAAACGTCTGCTTTTACCCGCGAACGCCTGATTTCATCTGCGAACGTCTGCTTTCATACTTTTTCACCCGCAAACGTCTGCTTTCACCTGCGAACGACTGCTTTGCTTCGTCTACGAACGCCCGCAAATGTCGGCTTTCGTCCGCGAACGTCTGATTTTATCCGCGAACGTCTACTTTTACCCGCGAACGTCAGCTTTCACCCGCAAACGTCTGCTTTTACCCGCAAACGCCTGATTTCATCCGCGAACGTCTGCTTTCATACTT
The DNA here is from genome assembly GCA_921294245.1 of Brassicogethes aeneus. NCBI lineage: Eukaryota > Metazoa > Arthropoda > Insecta > Coleoptera > Nitidulidae > Brassicogethes > Brassicogethes aeneus. The sequence goes on from OV121136.1 coordinate 1,899,036, forward strand.
TTTCACCCGCAAACGTCTGCTTTCACCTGCGAACGCCCGGTTAGTGCAACCTCGCAATCATCTGCAATCACCCGCGATCGCCGGCATTTAGTTTGATCTAGGTACTTTCGCCCGGTTTCATCCGCAAACGTCGGCTTTCGTCTGCGAACGCCTGCTTTCACCTGCGTAAGCCTGTTTTCACCCGCAAACGTCTACTTTTACCTGCAAACGCCTGCTTTCACCCGCAAACGTCTGCTTTTACCCGCGAACGCCTGATTTCATCTGCGAACGTCTGCTTTCATACTTTTTCACCCGCAAACGTCTGCTTTCACCTGCGAACGACTGCTTCGCTTCGTCTACGAACGCCCGCAAATGTCGGCTTTCGTCCGCGAACGTCTGATTTTATCCGCGAACGTCTACTTTTACCCGCGAACGTCAGCTTTCATCCCTTCCCATAATTTCTTAACTTTAAAGGAATTATTTAAATTTAAAAAAATGTAAAGAAAATAAATTTATTGGATTTTGACATTGTTTCGCAAAACAAAAATTAAGTCTTCATTAAAAAAATTAATAAACATTTTTTCATTATTACACATGAGCTAAGGCACCTGCGCAGAAAAGCACGGTTGTCGTTTATTTTTACTTCTTAAAAACCGTACTCGGAGGCCGTTGAAGGTGGACACTCGAAATTGGCATCCTTTTTTTGTGCCCACGAGACCTACCCGCGGACCATCCGGTGTCGAAAAGGCCCAAGTCCACTTTTTTTCGATTTTTCCGACAAATTTTGCCCGACATGTCAAGTGGCGGATGTCAAGTTGACAGGTGACAAATGATAGGTGGCAGATGACAAATGACAGATGACAGGTGAAAGATGAAAGGTGCCAGATAACAGGTGACAGATGTCAACTTAACAGATGACAGGTGACAGATGACAGGTGAAAGATGAAAGGTGCCAGATGACAGGTGACAGATGTCAAGTGAACAGGTGACATGTCAAGTGACAAAAGTCAAGTTGACAAATGATAGATGGCAGGTACCATATGACAGGTGACAGATGACAAATGGCAGATGACTGATCAAAAATGGTAGGTGATAGATAACATGTGACAGATGACGTGTGACAGATGACAGATGACATGTGACGCGGCGCGATTCACACCTGCAGCGAGCAACAAACTCAGCTTGGTGAGCTAGTTTAAAACGTTGAGGAGAATTAAAATCTTTTTTTTTTAATTAATAGCGTTGAGGAGACTTAAAATCATTTTTTTTTTAATTAATAACGTATTTTTACTAAGTGTTATATTTATATTTTTTCTGAAATGGGGTTACTTTAATAACAAACTTGTAAGGCGATAAATTTGAATTATATTTCTGGGAGTTTCTGACTAAAGTGGCAACATGGCATCAAAGCACGCTTGTCAACAGAGACTGCTTGTCATTGGACATAACCTTTATTTGTGTAGGCAAAATTGTAAATTTTTTCCTAACATATTTATTGTTTTGTGTAGTTTTACTGTTTATAATTTTTTTTGGGGAACTTAAACTAATTAAAACGTAAGTATATAAAATTATTTAAATAGGAATTTATTTTGAATCGATGTTTATCTTGTTTTAGTTTGGTTTTACCTACATGCATTTATAGATGATGATACCTAGGTACCTCGCATATAATTAAAGCTGAACATATTTAAAATAAAGCTACAAATAAAAAAGATGTAGACTATAAAAAAATACCTTGTATGCCACAAGGCCTCCTGATAAGGACCCAACAACTAATTATGAAGCTTATGTGCTATTTGTGTAAGGTACCTAAAAGTGTATATATACCTAGTTATAGGCTATAACCTATAGCTATCTATTTATATTAATCTAAATGCATAAATTCTTTTTTAAGGGGCCATCCATTTATTATGTCAGCATGCAATGGGAATGTCTCGCAAATGATGGCTGAAGACCAGAGGGTGTGGGTGCAAATTGTTATGATTATTTCAGAAATCAAAAAGACACGTTTTGAAAGAAATTTGCATGGAATTTTTAGAATCTAAAGATGACCTAAAAGACAAATTGAACATCCAATGCCAAAAAAGCGACCAATAAAGTTTTAAGAGTCGGAATTGGATGATAGTGAATCACTGTTTAAGTACTTAATTTTGTAAGTAATAAACATGAACATTCATTTACATATAATATATATTATGTTGCCATTATTATTATGCACAAAAGTTATTTTCCATTAATTAATCTAGAATTACATTATTCAATGTTAATAACAAATAAATTAAATTTTATAGACTTTTACATATTTAAAATAATAATTTTTAAAGCGTTTTACAATTTACATATGTAGATAAAATATTTTAAGAAAAAAAAATTGTCTACTCCCAACCAAATTATAATAATTTTTAACATTTTAAATTATTTTTAGACTGGAATTGAACCAAAAAATATTGATGAGAAAATAATGAAATCACTCGATTTTTTAAACTATTATTTAAGCAATTGACTTGCGTTTTTAGGCCATTTATCAGGAATATTCCATTAACTGACTTTTGTTTTTTAGATCTCCTTTAGTTTTCTGTATATACATATTTTTTATATGCAAATATTTGATTATATGTATATTTATATGTATTATTTATTGAAAAATCAGAAATGCATATATTTTTAAGAAAACAAAAAACTGTTACTTAATTTTTTTACAAGTTAAAAAAAAAATTTTTCAAAGAAATTAAATAAATTTGTTAAAATATTTTGACTCTATTTTGCGGTTTTCCTATAAAAAATATGCATTTATATTTTTTAAATAACAAGTATAACATACAAAAAACGTTCCAGTAAATAAATATCCCTTATTGGCCTTAATAGCTTAAAAAATTGAGCCAACTAGTTGAATAATAGCTTCAGAAATTGACTGATTAGTCCCAAACCAAACCAAATTTTGTATGGTGAAAATACAACTTATTATCCAGGTATATTCTGTTAATCAATTAGACTTTATCTAAATTACTTTTTTTAGAAAGACAGGATATTTATAGGTTTCTTAGCACATAATAGCCTATGTGCCCGCCAAACCAAAATCAAAAATCCGCCTTCTATTATAATAGGTGGGTTGAAAACAAAATGTTTGGTTTTTTTCTAAGCATGCGGGTAGAATTTGTACCTTATAAAAAAAGAAAATAAAAAAAAATTTACTCAATATCTTGAGGTGGGCCACTCGTTTTTTAAATAAATATTTAATCAAATGGGGTAGTTCCAACGGGAAATTCTTTTTTTTGTTCTAGAATCTGTAGGGTGTCGCCCTTAAAAGCCAATTGGAAGTCAAAAGTTGAAAAAGTTTTTTTTCCATTGTTTTTGTAATTGTAAGTAAAATATTAAAAGAACTTTCTTTTGTTTTATAAGGAAAGTTGAGTGAAAAAAAATCACATGTTTTCCACGATTTTGGACCAAAAAAAGAATTTCCCGTTGGAACTACCCCATTTGATTAAATATTTATTTAAAAAACGAGTGGGCCACCTCAAGATGTTGAGTCAAAAAATTTTTTTTCTATTGAAAAATTTTCTTTTTTTATAAGGTACAAATTATACCCCATGCTAAGAAAAAAAAACAAACATTTTGTTTTCAACCCATTAAGTAAATTTTAATGAATACAATTACTAATTTTATCTAATATATTTTTTTAGGGAAAATGGATTTTCTTTAATAAATTATTTTTTTTAAACATGGTTTTATTGCTTTTAATTAAGGTACAAATGGTGGGAAAAATCCCTTATAGCGTAGTGTAGACAAAATCGAAAAAATGTCAGGGGGTTGACTTTTATTGGGTACCCAATAATACGTATTAAATGTTTACATAACTATGCAAAAAGCAAACAAGTTAGTGGTGTACAAATTTTGTTCAAAAATTTTCTTTAAAACATTTGTTTATTCACCCTGATAAACCAATATTATTTCTTTATAAATTTATTTTATAATTCAAATTTTAATAACATTGGACTACTATATAAATAAATAAAATTTTAACACACTCAATATACGAAAGGAAGGTTTTAAGGACCTAATTTAATAAAAGTTTTTTTTTCTAGAAGACGCTCTATAATAAAAGTGTATGAAACCGAAAGAAAACAAACAAACGAAATGCTGGCAATCGCGGATAAAATCGGACGAAAGCAGACGTTTGCGGTTGAAAACGAGCAAAAACAGACGTTTACGGGTAAAAACGGACGTACGCAGGCGTTCGCAGTCGAAATCAGACGTTTGCGGGTGAAAAAGTACGAAATCAGACGTTCGCGGATGAAATCAGGCGTTTGCGGGTAAAAGCAGAAGTTTGCGGGTGAAAGCAGGCGTTTGCAGGTAAAAGTAGACGTTTGCGGGTGAAAACAGGCAAAAGCAGACGTTGGCGGGTAAAAACATACGTAAGCAGATGAAAGCAGGCGTTCGCAGACGAAAGCCGACGTTTGCGGGTGAAACCGGGCGAAAGTAGATAAAACTAAATGCCGGCGATCGCGGGTGATTTCAGATAATTGCGAGGTTGTACTAACCGGGCGAAAGACAGGTATAACCGGGCGTTCGCAGGTGAAAGCAGACGTTTGCGGGTAAAAAAGTATGAAATCAGACGTTCGCGGATGAAATCAGGCGTTCGCGGGTAAAAGCAGACTTTTGCGGGTGAAAGCAGGCGTTTGCAGGTAAAAGTAGACGTTTGCGGGTGAAACCGGGCGAAAGTAGATCAAACTAAATGCCGGCGTTCGCGGGTGATTGCAGATGATTGCGAGGTTGCACTAACCGGGCGAAAGACAGGTATAACCGGGCGTTCGCAGGTGAAAGCAGACGTTTGCGGGTGAAAAAGTATGAAAGCAGACGTTCGCGGATGAAATCAGGCGTTCGCGGGTAAAAGCAGACTTTTGCGGGTGAAAGCAGGCGTTTGCAGGTAAAAGTAGACGTTTGCGGGTGAAAACAGGCAAAAGCAGACGTTTGCGGGTGAAATCAGACGTTCGCGGGTTAATGCAGATAAAACTAAATGCCGGCGATCGCGGGTGATTGCAGATGATTGCGAGGTTGCACTAACCGGGCGAAAGACAGGTATAACCGGGCGTTCGCAGGTGAAAGCAGACGTTTGCGGGTGAAAAAGTATGAAATCAGACGTTCGCGGATGAAATCAGGCGTTCGCGGGTAAAAGCAGACGTTTGCGGGTGAAAGCAGGCGTTTGCAGGTAAAAGTAGACGTTTGCGGGTGAAACCGGGCGAAAGTAGATCAAACTAAATGCCGGCGTTCGCGGGTGATTGCAGATGATTGTGAGGTTGCACTAACCGGGCGAAATACAGGTATAACCGGGCGTTCGCAGGTGAAAGCAGACGTTTGCGGGTGAAAAAGTATGAAATCAGACGTTCGCGGATGAAATCAGGCGTTCGCGGGTAAAAGCAGACGTTTGCGGGTGAAAGCAGGCGTTTGCAGGTAAAAGTAGACGTTTGCGGATGAAACCGGGCGAAAGTAGATCAAACTAAATGCCGGCGTTCGCGGGTGATTGCAGATGATTGCGGGGGTGCACTAACCGGACGAAAGACAGGTATAACCGGGCGTTCGCGGATAAAGTAAAGCAGGCGTGTGCGGGTATGGGCAGATAAGATTTTCACCCGCAATCACCCGGTTTTGACGCATATTTCAATCGAAATTTACGCCCGCAATCACCCGGCTTTTTCAGCAGGGAGCCAATGGATATTGTTGAGGGTTTTGCAGACTATTTTAAGAGCGTATTCTTGGCTCCCAGTATTGATTATAACCTTATAACTAACTTTAGTAATCAGTCTATTAACTTAAGCTCTTTCTCTAGTAATGATATTCTCAAATCAATTAAAAAATTATCCAATAAAATGACTTCGGGGCAAGATCAAATACCAAGCTTTTTTATAAAAGATTGCTCCACTGTTTTTGCAATCCCACTAACAATAATCTTTAATAGTATTCTAAAGTTCCAAACGTTTCCTGAGAAGTGGAAAGAGGCCAAAGTATGTCCGATATTAAAATCTGGTGATCCTGCAGATATAACAAACTATCGCCCTATTTCAATTCTTAATAACTTCGCTAAGGTCTTCGAGATGTCCATGTATGAACGCCTCTACTGCCAGCTAAAATCAGTTATTGCTTCCCAACAACATGGCTTTATTGAAAGACGTTCTACAATAAGTAATTTAGCAGAAAAGACCGAATTTATTACTAATGTTATTAACGAACAAGGACAGGTTGACGTTGTGTACACGGACTTCTCGAAGGCTTTTGACACAATTGATCATAGAATTTTATGCTGCAAATTGGAAGAATATCCCTGCTTAAAATACCCCATAGAGACCCTGTTCAAACCGATAGATATTTATATCGGGATGTATGGTGTTTCTATAGGGTGTATCGGTTTGTATAGGACCCGTAGTTGAGATTTATGGTTGTTCTATAGGGATATCCACCATTGATTTATTTGCTATCGGTTTCAATGGGGAAAATACACATAAATGTAGAAATTAGTTTTTTCCCTATAGGACCCTATAGGTTTTAATACAATTTTGTCAAATGTTTTATGGTTGCTCTATAGGGATATCCCTATATATCCTTCATTGAGTTATTTTCTATCGGTCTCAATAGGGAAAATGTAAAAGTTATGGTGTGCCTATAGGTAATTTCCTATACATTTTCTATCGGGCTGTATCCGGAAAAACCCATGGACAAATGCACATATAGAATCCGGTAGCGCCCGATAGATTATTTTGTATAGGTCTCTATGGGGTATTTTAAGCAGGGATGGTTTTTGTGATTCGCTTGTTGCACTTTTACGTTCGTATTTATATAATCGTAAACAATTTGTGGTATATAACAGCTTTAAGTCTCAAGCTTACTTCGCTACGTCAGGAGTTCCACAAGGATCCAATCTTGGTCCTCTTTTATTCACAATTTATATTAATGACCTAACGAGTAAACTTGATTGTAAAAGTTTGTTGTAGGCAGATGATTTAAAGATTTTTAACAATATAAAAGGCGAATCAGATTGTATAAGTCTGCAGTCACAGATTGATACTATTCAGTCATGGTGTTTAATTAATAAGTTAGGTATGAATGTTGGTAAATGCAAAGTCTGCTCGTACACTTATAAACAAAATGCTATTATTTACAACTACCATTATAACAATACCCAGTTAGTTCGATGCAATGAGGTTAAAGACTTGGCCGGGTTTATTGTTTGATTCTAAGCTCACTTTTTCTGCACATATCAATAACATCGTTGTGGCTTCTTTAAGATTGTTGGGATTTATTATAAGAAACTGTAAGACATTTACAAACATAACCGCCTTAAACTCATTATATTTTTCTCTAGTAAGGTCGAAACTTGAATATGGTGCCTTAATATGGAATCCTATTTTTAACACCTATATAAACTACATTGAAAACGTTCAAAGAAGATTTTTAAAATTCTTATCTTTTAGAATAGATGGTTTTTACCCTCCAAGAGGTACAGATCATGCACAACTGTTAACCAGACACAATTTTACATCTTTGCGTATCAGAAGAATACTTTTATCTATTACTTTTTTATTTAAACTTTTGCACAACTTAATTGACTCACCATTTCTACTAAGTAAAATTAATTTTTTAGTGCCCAGACCAAATTTACGAAGTCACCCTGCTTTTTACTGCAGGCTAGCGCGAACAAATGTTTTGCTTAGGTCGCCAATTTATAATATGTGTTCCAAATTTAATGTAATATCCGAGGTAGTTGATATACACAATGATTTCTTAAAATCAATCCTGGTTGTAGCAACTGAATATTTTATATAGTTTTTCTTTATTTTTTCCCTTTTTATTTTTTAGTTTATTTTGTTACATTTGGGTTTTTGCATGTAGGTATTGTACTTATTTTTTTTTTAGTTAGGCTCTGTCTTAAACTTTTTAGTTTAGTTTACTTAACCTTAATTGTTGTCCTATTATTGGAGTTGTTATTCTGTTGGACAATAAAGATTTATTATTATTATTATTATATAACGATTGTATGACATTTGACAACTGTCAACTAACTTAATTAAAACTTTATAAAAACCTGTTGCTAACTTCAGCCCGTGACTAAAAGCCACAACTTGTCAGAAAAAAATCTTTTCAGGAGGTGCGTTTGTGACGGGAAGACAAAAAAAATTAAGAATTATTAGTATATTATTAATATATTTACATTGTCTTACCGTCTAATGGGGCTTAAAGAATTCTTTGATCAATACAATTTCAATTTTTGATTGTAGTAATTACTAACGTTAACGTTACTAGTACTATATATATAGTTGAGATATTTGAAAACAAAAGAAGGGAAATATTATACAGTTATATGATTAATCTAAAACATTATTAGTCATTCACCAAATTTTAAGAAAAATTACAAAAAAGATTGGCCCAATCAAAGTTTTACTTCATTTGGGGCAACTTTGATCATGCCTTATAACTAATGAATTCATTAGTTTAAACCCCGTTCAATTATAATTTAAGTTAGAATTTATATGCAGATGAAAGTGTTGCTGTTTATAATTCAAAAGTTTAAGTTCATTAATTTGCTATTTAAAAACCTATCCACCGTGAAGTGTAATATCTCAGTAAGTAGATTTTTTTATAAATATTTTTAGTATGTACAATTGTATTTTTTAAAAATATTAAGGTGTCAAAAGACACAATAAGTTATTTCAAATATACAAAGGGATGAAGCTATCTTCCGTGAAGCTCTAATATTCAAAATGTATGATTTCTTAAAATACTTGCATTAGTGCAGAACCACTTATGTTATGTTATTACTAGACCTGGTGGCTTCCCAAAAACCCCATTCTAGACTAAAAATGAACAACCAAAAATAAAAAATAATCATTTTCACTTGGGGACATCTCAATATATTCACCCACCTAGAAATATTAGCACGTCATTGTATCGCAGGAAATAAAAAATACATATAATAATTTAATAAACTTTATTAAGTAGTTTACTACTAAAAAGTATTTACAAAGGGGATGGCTGAACTTGTACAAACATAAGAGTCATTCCACGTTACTCGGGGATTTTTGTCCCGCCCGTCACAATTAAAAATTGTGAGTAAAAACTACACGTTATAAAATTTATTTAAAAATATTGTTTTATTATGCTTTTAATAAGTCATAAGCACAATAAAAATAATATTATAAAATATTAATTTTATAACTTGTGGTTTTTACTCACAATTTTTAATTGTGACGGGCGGGACAAAAATTACCGAGTAACGTGGAATGCCCCATAAGGCAAACCACCACTATGTTTTATAAAAATTAGAAATAAAAAATATGTAATTATGAATATTACTTCTATTTTAAGCAAAATTAAATAATTAATACATAAAGCCATTTTCTGTACCCTAAATTTGTTGAGATATAATTTTAATTTGCTTGGTATAAAAAGGTCACTGATCTAAAAGCTTGTAAAAATCGAAATAACAGGTACTACTGGCCAAACATACAGGTGTCTAAAATAAAACTTATTGAAAGACAAAGTGAGAATACTAGAAGATCAAAATTGTTCTTCAATTACAAAAATGGTTGTACAGTTGCCTTGCTAAATATATAATTTTTGCTATAATTTATATCTACATTTAGCTTACCACATACTGCTTTAATCAATTCTACATATATACAAAACATAGCTGGCGTTTATAAGTGATCATTAAGCAAATGTTAAAGAAGTTAAAAATTAAAAGCATATCACAATATGAAAAGTTGTTTGAAAAGTATGTGTTAACAAGTGGCATTCAAGTACAAATCGAATTAAGTAATTAAAAACGATTAGCATTAATGCGTAAATTCGTCAACGAATTAACTATCATTAATAAAAAAAATGGTATGAACTTTCAGAACGAATATCGTTAAGTCAAAAGTGTGTAATAATGAAAAAATTGCCTGACACGTCGGGAATATGGCCCACAGTTACTCGAAGATAATTTTAAACAACTTTTGATTTTTTTTAATAGAGCTTGAAGTCAATCAAAAAGTTAATCGCATCAATTTTAAGCAACATTGTAATTTAGTACATACATATTAGACTGGGCCAAAAAAATCAACTATTTTTTTTTTGAAAAGTATATCGAAAATAGTGTTTGGGGTGACAAAAAAAAATTATTGTGAAAGTTTGAGTCCATAATATTAATATTAAGAGGTCTATCATCGCAATTTTAATTTTTTTTTCCTCAGCATGTTTTAGGCTCAGAACTCCCAAACCATTGAATTTAACAAAATTGACAATATTTTTTTAAGAAAATTAAATGCTCTACAAAAAAGGTTAAAATAAAATTTTCCGTCAGATGAACCGTTTCCTTAAAATCTTGCCTTAAAAATTGGTATAGTTTCACATTTTGATCTTGGAATTTTGTAATTCATGTAAAAATCAGTACCCAGAAAAAAACTGATGAATATTCTTATGGAAAATCAAATGCTTTACAAAAAAGCCTGTTAACATTTTTGGCTAAATTCATTCAATCAAAAGTTATTCAAGGTTAAAGTTCAAGTCAAAACGAAATTCTCGTTTTTTCCTCTGTAGATTTATTTTTTTGAGGGTGATAATTTGATTTTTTTCTTTATAAATGTGTATTACATAACTAATTAACAATATCCAATAAAAAAACAACATAATTGTTATTATTTAAACGATTAAATAGGTAACAGTGAAAATAATAATAATAAATAAAATAGCTTCTCAAAGCAAAAAAACTCAAATGTGTTATTTCTTTATATTTTCAGTAATTTTATCAATAACATAAAGATTATCATTGATAAAAGAATTCGTTTTTAACTGACCCAAAAAAAAATCCAGAGCGGAAAAAACAAGAATTTCGTTTTGACTTCAAATTTAACCTTGAATAACTTTTGATGGAGTGAATTTAGCCAAAAATGTTGAGAGACTTTTTTTGTAGAGCATTTGACTTCCCATAAGAATATCTATCGGTTTTTTTATCGGGTACTAATTTTTACATGAATTACAAAATTCCAAGTTAAAAGATCAAAATGTAAAACTATACCAATTTTTAAGGCATGATTGTAAGAAAACGGTTCATCTGACGGGAAATTCCAATCAAACCTTTTTTGTAGAACATTCAATTTTCTTCAAAAAATCTAAAATTGCGATGATAGACCTCTTAATATTAATATTTTGGAGTCAAACTTTCACCCCAAACAATATTTTCAATATACTTTACAAAAAAAATAGTCTAATATACACTCACCGACAAAGAAACCGGCACCAATTTTGACATGTCATAACTTTTTTATTTTTGATTTTATTGCAATGATTTTTTATCTGGACTATAGATCAATTAATTTATATTGCGCTGCAGTTTATCCTGATGAAATTTTGGATGCTTAAAGGTTTATATACCAGGGTTAATAAAAATGTTGTTTTTATCCGTAAGTTTAAAACACCCTGTGGAAAAAAACATGCAAATCAACCTTTTTCTATACTGTTTTACGATAAATCTGGATGTGTTCCGAGTTTTTTGTTTTTTTACATCATCTGTCCATCTCGTTTCTTTTAAATGAAACGTCACATTTAAAAATATTTTTACTAAAGCTGTTTTAAAAGTTGTTTAGAGCACAAACTGAAACTTAATAACGGGTGTGTCCACCTCTAGCCGCATTCTTCGTGGCATCGAATCAATTAGATTGATTATTTTTTTCTTGTGGAATAGCTTCGTATTCTTCATTTAATGCTAACCTGAGCTCTGCTAATGTTGTAGGCTTGATGAGGCGGTAACGAACGCTTCTTTTTAATTCATCCCACAAATGATCAATTGGGTTGAGATCTGAGCTGCATGGTGGCCATTCCAACCTCCGAAATCCAACTTCATCTAAAATATTTGTAGAAAATGGAGCCCTTAATGCCCATAGATATATTGAAGGTTTCGGAGGTTGGAATGGCCACCATGCAGCCCAGATCTCAACCCAATTGATCATTTGTGGGATGAATTAAAAAGACGCGTTCGTTACCGTCTCATCAAGCCTACAACATTAGCAGAGCTCAGGTTAGCATTAAATGAAGAATATGAAGCTATTCCACAAGAAAAAATAATCTAATTGATTCGATGCCACGAAGAATGCATGCTGTGATTGCGGCTAGAGGTGGACACACCCGTTATTAACTTTCAGTTTGTGCTCTAAACAACTTTTAATAAGGGTTAATTTAAAAATGCGTAGCTCGTAAAAGAAACGATATGGACAGATGATGTATAAAAACAAAAAACTCGGAACACATCCAGAATTATCGTAAAACAGTTTAGAAAAAGGTTGATTTGCATGTTTTTTCCACAGGGTGTTTTAAACTTACGGATAAAAACAACATTTTTATATATAAACCTTTAAGCATCCAAAATTTCATCAGGATAAACTGCAGCGCAATCTAAATGAATTGATCTATAGTCCGGCGAAAAAATCATTTCAATAAAATCAAAAATAAAAAAGTTATGACATGTCAAAATTGTCAAAAAAATTTAGGTGTCGGTTTTTTTTGTCGGTGAGTTTATATAATTAGAATACCTAATAGGATGGGGTTAATTAGTGTTGGAACAAATTATCGAATAGAAAAACTTTTTGTTCGACTAATTGTGGGCGAGATTACCTTAACGATCACCCATGAACATGTCTATCGGTCAAGTGAGGAAAAGAAATTTTAAGAGCCGGGGCGGATTCACATGTGATGCAACGTCATCGGCAGATGCTGCTGCTGGTCGGAGTTGCGCGCCTGGCCGAGGGACAGGTGCGAAAGCTGCTGCTCCGGCCTGGAAAAGTGGTGCAGCTGCGCGACCGCCAGCTGATGCTGCAAAGAGTTGAGTATGCTGTCCGGCACGACCGGCTTCGGCAACGGAATGGTTATGGGTGGCGGCTCGTCCGAGTTCTCCTCCATCTTGTGGACGGGTTGCAAGCGACGGATGTTGCTCACGACGTTTAAGCCTAAAATTTATGGGGATTGTTAAAATTAAGGCGCCAGCATTAGTGCTTGGAACAAGACAATTTTAAAGCTTTATTCTGTTCTGCCTTTAAACACTTTTATGAATGATTTTTATAACAGGGCTCCCACGGCTAAATTACAAAAAGGAGAAAAAAGTATGCAAATGAATTTCTTTAATTAAATAAAAACAAAGTTCTCTTTATTACTTAAAAAATAAGAAAAAAATGAATACTTCTTTTGTAAAAATAAGTTATATTGACTAGTTTTTTAGAAAAATCGCTCGAGTTTTTTTTTAAATAAAATTAAAAGTGAAGTAAAATTAAAACTTTTGTATAGGTATATCTGAGGTACATATACAGGGTGTCCAAAATGTGATAGGATAGTATTGCTATCTCGGTAACGGTTATAGTTCAAAAGTTGCGTAATTACATGTCTTTTATTATGGCATCTGAAGATTGCACACAAAATTAGCGGTTCTCAAAATATTTGAAAAAAACTGAAAATTGGTTAAAACTTATTATCGGTATAATTTTTTTATTAATAGGAATTTTGAAAAACTGAAAGGTTTACATGAAAACATACACAATTACATACGTTTGTAGATTCTGAGATATGGCCACTTTTTTTGTTTTTCCTAAGGCGGCCATATTGGATTTTTGCATGAAAAAATTGAAAAAATATCAAAGATTTTAACCATGTATCATACATGGTACTTTAGCCAAAAATAAACTTTTTATTATTATTATTTACATTAACTATCAAGTTGCCATGAAAAGAAACAATCCAATTGTCCAGGTCCAAATGCAAAAAATGCTGCTGAAACATACGCTAACTTGTATCCCGAAAAACAGGTACCTGACACAAAAATATTTGCACGCTTGGAAAAAAATTTGCGCGAACTTAAAATGTTTGAAAACAAAAAAAAGGAAACCAACTGTAACAGAAGAAGGAGGTGAAAAGGAAACTAATGTATTGGGTAATATTTTATAAATAAAATAAATAAATTTTAAAATTTACGTTGTGGAATTTATTTAAGGCTACGTGCATTTTAAAAATGTGAATCAAAATGAGGTTTCTCTTAGGGAAATCGAAAAAGACACAAGTACAGACCTTATCGCTACAGGAAAGTACAACATTTGAGGCCAGTGGATTATCCCGGACAACAATCGGGATTTCCTGGTGAAGGCATGATGATATCACAACGTGGTTTTTTTTATCACGCTGTGATATCCTGAGTGCATACACATTAGGGTGGAGTGAATTTTTTTAAATTTATTAATTGATTTTTCCTATATTATTAATTGTTGACTAAAGGCGTAAAATGAATAAATATCGAAAAAATATTCCAATTTTTTAATATCTTGAGGTGGCGCATCAGTCTCGAAGTTTTGAAAATTCTAAAAAAATATTACTTTAATCAAATTGATAAAAATAGCATTATTTATAAATAAAAAAATTATTTTAGTAAAATTAACGTAAAACGTAAACATATTTAATAGTAAATCATATGCTTTAAGTAACTTCAGGAGTGTTTATTGGTAGAAATGAGATCTTCTTTTTCGCGAAAATACTGACATTTGGTATAAAAATTTGGTAATTATTTTCTGACTTTAATTCTTGTTCTGATGAAACCATCTCTTGCTTCCGATCCACAAACCGAGACTGACGATTCAGTATACTGGTTATAACCAGTTTTACACAGCGTTCCACTGCTTGGGTGTGACACAGAAATTTTTGGAAGTATAGGAAATGGTCACCCGAAGAAATCATATCGGTAATTTCTGTCATCGTATTTCATAGTCATAGGTGGTTCAGTTACCTTTTCTGTCGCCCAGTGAATTAACTCGTAAAAATGTAACGCTTCAGTATTTAGTTGTGAAAGCTTTAATTCCCGTAATCTCGAACATTTTGATTCTTTTCTCGCCTTTAATATTTTCGGCAATGCTAGTTCTCTAATCGATAGATATATTGTAGGTAACATAGCTAGTAATAGGTTTTCGGGATAAATATTAGCTATAGCTTACAAAGATCCAGGCAAGCTAGCACATTCCCTATGGCTGACGTGGGCTAATAGGATTATTCGTTTATATGTGGGGATAGCAAATCCATCGGAAAACCTAAAAGAATTGGCTACTTTTATCATGAAAGTGTATGCCCCAACGTGGTTTTACATCAACACTAAGCCTACATGGTCCTTTTCACATATTTAATATGACTAAAAGAGCATTACACCTCCAGAAAAACTTGAAGGCCTTATAACTATAGTTATAAAGAATATTCAGCGAAATATTTATCCCGAAAACCTATTACTTGCTATGTTACCTACAATATATCTATCGATCAGAGAACTAGCATTACCGAAAATATTAAAGGCGAGAAAAGAATCAAAATGTTCGAGATTACGGGAATTAAAGCTTCCACAACTAAATACAGAAGCATTACGTTTGTACGAGTTAATTCACTGGGCGACAGAAAAGGTGACTGAACCACCTATGACTATGAAATACGATGACAGAAATTACCGATATGATTTCTTCGGGTGACCATTTCCTATACTTCCAAAAATTTCAGTGTCACACCCAAGCAGTGGAACGCTGTGTAAAACTGGTTATAACCAGTATACTGAATGTTCAGTCTCGGTTTGTGGATCGGAACCAAGAAATGGTTTCATCAGAACAAGAATTAAAGTCAGAAAATAATTACCATATTTTGATACCAAATGTCAGTATATTGGCGAAAAAGAAGACCTCATTTCTACCAATAAACACTCCTGAAGTTACTTAAAGCATATGATTTACTATTAAATATGTTTACGTTTCACGTTAATTTTACTAAAATAAACTTTTTATTTATAAATAATGCTATTTTTATTACTTTGATTAAAGTAATATTTTTTTAGAATTTTCAAAATTTCGAGACAGATGCGCCACCTCAAGATATTAAAAAATTGGAATATTTTTTCGATATTTATTCATTTTACGCCTTTAGTCAACAATTAATAATATAGGAAAAATCAATTGATAAATTTAAAAAAATTCACTCCACCCTAATACACATGCTTCATCACAGTGATATCATGTAGAACTCACGGTGTGATATTTGCAAAATTTGTGCATGCGTATGAGCCCTGCGAACTGCGCATTTAAAACCTAGTTTGTTATTCACATTACACCGTTATAATTTATAAAACGTTGTTTGAATATCACGAATGTTGTCCGGGTTCAATTAAAAAAGATATTCCAATGTTTAACAAAACGTGAACGTTTTGAACGCAGGGCTCATACTTTCGTGATATTCATACGAACATCATGTCGTGATTTTCACAAATTTTATTCACACTGATATCATACGAAAGTCACCGCGTGATAAATGAAAATCATACGAACGTCACGTCGTGATTTTCTTAATAACCGTTTCCGAGATAGCAATATGCTATCCCATCACATTTTGGACACCCTGTATACAGGGTGTTTCTTTTAACTTGAGACAGATCAATATCTCGAGAAATACGCATTTCACGGAAAAATGTCTTAAATAAAAGGTTAATGTGACCAAAGGGGACATTACTTGGTGCCACCTCTAGCCACCCCCTACCCCTCCTTAAGGGTGAAACGGGGGGTAACTTTGGAAAGTCAAATGGAATGACCCGATTTTTTTCACAGAGTTTGGTAGTACATAAAAAAATGAATAACTTTTATTTAAAAGTTTTTTTCAATTTATCAACAGATGGCGCTGTAATTCAAAATTTAAGAAAAAGGGTTTTCCTTATAAAATAATAATAATAATAATCTTTATTTAGCAAGGAAGCTATCTCATACCTATACAAAAAATAACAATATAAATATAACATGTATACAAGATATGTACAGTATAACAATAAAAGTATAAATAATTTATATATATCTAATCACAGATTCTACGGAAGTGCTCAAGTAAATTTGTCTTAAAATGTTTAATATTAAAGCTTTCTTTTATTTTAGCTGGTAGTAAATTAAATTGTACCAATCCTTTATAAAATGCAGTGTTTTTCATCTGAGTTGTTCTACAAATACCTATATTGAAATTATTACTACTTCTAAGTGTGTAACTGTTTCTGTCAGAAACCAATGACAGATTTTGGCACATATACTGAGGTAGAATATTGTTTTTCATTTTATATATAAACATTAAAGTATTAAACAATATTCTATCACAAACTGGTAACAAATTTAGTACATTTAACATAGTTTTAATTGGAGTGTATCTATTACAATACAATACTGTTCTCATACATCGGTTTTGTATGCACTGGATTTCCCCAATTCTATATGCAGGTAAGTTAAAGAGAATTGTTGAACAAAAATCAATGTGTGGGGCAATTGTCGATTTATATAGAAGAAGTTTTGTTGACAAGGAGAGATTTTTACTAACACGTTTTAAAAAGAATGATTTTTTTGACATCTTATTCATAATATAAAGTGCATGTGTGTGAAAATTTAGATTTTCGTCAAGTTTAACTCCCAAGTAATTAATATCTTTTACCAAATCAATTTTTACATTATTAATATGGACAGGTAACAAAGTTTGGTTACCAATTTTACTTACATTGCTCTTACTTCCAAATACAATACTTTTAGTTTTTGCTATATTAATGCAAAGTTTATTATCACAGAGCCAAGTGTAGATATAACTTAAATCACAATTTATTTTCGTTATCATATCACAGATGTTATATCCTATTATATATAGCATTGTATCGTCTGCAAACAAACTTATTTCTGAGAATTTTACACAGTTTACTTTATCATTTAAGAACAATGTAAATAAAATTGGTCCCAGCACAGTTCCCTGCGGAACCCCATGGGTAGTTTGAATTTTTTCCGATGTCACACCATTGAACTTTACTTTTTGATACCTATTGCTCAGGTAACTCTTGAACCACTTATGCACTGTTCCCCTTATCCCAATCTTTTTCAACTTTTTTAACAGTAAATCTCGATCAATCGTCTCAAAAGCGCGCTTAAAATCCAAAAATACAGCCAAGATTATCTTATTGTTGTCTATGCTGGTAATCCACTTATCACAAATTTGAATTATTACCGTTTCACACGAATGGCCCGTGCGAAAACCAGACTGGTTTGGAACATTCACCTTATTAATATATCACAGAAATTTATTAGTTGATTTTTTACACACACTTCCGGGATTTTTTCATAAACAGGTACTACAATAATGGGTCTAAACTCTTCACAACATATAGTTTTGGAGATCTTTGGTACGGGTACTATAATTGATGTCTTCCAATTTTCTGGAAAAACTCCTGTTGACATTAAACTATTAATCACATCCAAAAACCAATTTCCAATTACTTCAAAAGCACATTTAATTATTCTTGTTGATATTCCATCATCACAGCCCCCTGTATTCTTCAGATTTTTGACTACTTCCTTAATGTCTCCCATAGTTACTTTATTAAATTTTCTTAAGTGTATCTCCTCAGTCATAATGTTATTTATGATAAAATCATGATTGTTGTAAGTCGGAATATTAGTAACAATATTATTAATACTTTGTATGAAAAATTTATTAAAATTTTCCGATATAATTTTTTTGTCAGTGGTTCTCATATTATTAAATACAATTTCCTCATTTTGTTGGCTTTCACATTTATTTGGTAATAAGGTCTTCAGGTTTTTCCACATTTCCCTAGGATTGTGTTTATTTTTGTCAATAGTATCTAGATAGTACTGATCCTTTGCTTTTTTTATTTCTTTTGTTACCATATTTCTGTGTTATGTATTATTTGAAACGTTTGAAAAACAAAAATTAACATTAAATCAACAATAGTCGGCTCTGAAAACAATTTATAACAAATGTTCGAAATGTCGTCCTTCCATTTCGACACCAAGTGTGGAGCACGAGCGTCCCTGGTCGGTAAACGTTTGGTGCGGTACCTTAAGCGAACGATTAATCCGACCCTTCTTTATTGACGGTGCATTAAATGGCGAAAAGTACCGGAATTTTCTAGAAAACGCACGGCTCCAAAACATGTGGTACCAGCAAGATGATTGTACTGCACATTATTCGGCAATTGCTCGAGAGGTGTTGGATCGGGAGTTCAATGGCCGGTGCACCGCGGTGGATCGGTAGACGTGGTCCAGTAATTTGGCCTGCTCGATCACCTGATCCTACGCCACCAGACTTCTTCCAGTGGGGTTACTTGAAAGAAAAAGTTTACGCTGCAATTCCTACAACTTGGGAGGACATGGTGGAGCGGATCAGGAACGCCTGTGCGGCGATACCGCCCGACATGTTGGCGCGTTGTGTGCCAGAATTCATTACCCGCATTCAAAAATGTGTTGAAATGGAATGACGACATTTCGAACATTTGTTATAAATTGTTTTCATAGCCGACTATTGTTGTTAATGTTAATTTTTGTTTTTCAAACGTTTCAAATAATACATTTTACAAGGAAACTCATTTTTCTTAAATTTTGAATTACAGCGCCATCTGTTGATAAATTGAAAAAAGTTTTAAATAAAAGTTATTCATTTTTTTATGTACTAGCAAACTCTGTGAAAAAAATCGGGTCATTCCATTTGACTTTCCAAAGTTACCCCCCGTTTCACCCTTAAGGAGGGGTATGGGGTGGCTAGCGGTAGCACCAAATAATGTCCCCTTTATTCACATTAACCTTTTATTTAAGACATTTTTCCGTGAAATGCGTATTTCTCGAGATATTGAGCTGTCTCAAGTTAAAAGAAACACCCTGTATACAAGAATAAATTTCACACTTTTAATTTTATTTAAAAAAAATGCGTCGATAGATTTGGCTAAAAAACTAGGCCAAAATTAAATGATGTTATAAAGGGTGATTTTTTAAGCGTGTCCGAACTTCGGACAATTGTCGCTGTCAAACAAACTGTCAATTTTCATGCATCTAGAAACTAAGTTACTCAGTATAGTCTGACAAATCATCATGGAACGTTTAACGCTTGCAAATTGTCGAAATTTACCATCAAAGCCATTGTTTTGTGCGCCAAACTGCTCTTCGTGATTTTTATGGTATACATACGCCCAATCGAGCGATGCATTCGCCGAATCATCAAGAAATTTCAAAAGAATTTCACGCTGTCAGATATTAAAATAAAGACAAGAACAAAACAGTGCGTTTCCAAGAAAATATCATCGCTGTTGCCGACAGTGATGAGAAAGACCCAAATTTGTCAATTCGTCGACGTTCGCAGAAAGTTGGGCTTTGTTATTGGACTACGTGGGAAATTTTGCGAAAATATCTTTCTTTTCTTTGTGGTAATGTTAAATCTTTGGTAAATGTAAATAAACCAGCAACTATTCAAGACTTGGAAGCTAACATAACTCGGACAATTGAGTAAATAAGACCTAAATTGCTTGATAAAATGGTCGGAAATTGGATTAATAGAATTCGCTTTGTTACAAGTAGCCGCGGAGGACATTTGTCCGAAATTATTTTTAAACAATAATGTCATTGAATGTTATTTCATATAAAATAAATATTTTTAAGATATTTAATTTGGTTGTTATTTAATTTGAATTTAAAGTTCGGACACTCTAAAAAAATCACCCTTTATTTATATTTTAAAAACAAATATCTTAACCGTTTAGTTAATAACTAACAGTAATTGAATCGGTAAGATTAAGAATAGTACAAGTCCAAAAGTAAAATTTTTGATAAAATATTTCAAAAAATCAGTTTTATAGTTCTAAATTCTGTAAAATAATTTATATTTTCTAACAAAAATCTATTTTAAATTTTAAATTGATTTTAGAAAATAAATTGTCAAAATTAAATTTTTGGACTTATACTGTTCTTATTCTCGCCAATTCAATTCTAATATGGTTCTTAATACTTAAAAACCTCATAACAAAATATGAAGTTTACAAAGAAAATTAAAAATCCTTTTGTTTCATATATATAATAACACAGTATATTTTTGTCTAAAACAAAATAAATATGGCTAAAAATGACAATTTTGTAGAAGTTTTTTTGTTGTTTTTTAAGAAAAATTTTGGTTGTGATATTATATCATTTTAAAAAGAATTTAATAAAATAGAACCTAAAAATATATATTTAGTTAGTTAGGTGGGCCTATTTAAATTTAATTTTTAGGATTTTAGGAATTTAGGAGGTGTGGGAGCCCTGCAACAGTTTAAGATTCTAAATAGTTTCTTACCGTGTACAGCTCTCTTGTGCTGCGTCAACAAGTAGCCCATAAGGAAGCTCTCGGTGCACAGCTCGCACTGGAACCGTTCGCCAGTGTGGCGACGGATGTGCGCCTTTAGATCGTTGCCCTGCGCAAAGGCCGCGTCGCAATATGTACACTGATACGGTTTCTCGCCCGTGTGGGTTCGCATATGTACCGTCAGATTGTACGCGCGACCGAAACCTCGTCCGCAGATCGTGCACAAATGAGTCTTTTCACCTGTGTGATATCTGCAATATAAATAAGAAAATTACAACTTGTAAATAATTATCTTATTTTAACTGTATGGGATTTTAAAACATCCTTGTCGAGCTGCAAATATCTCCAATGTGACATTTTTTAACATGAATGTATGTAATGGTTGCATTCACTACATACTGTAGAAATGTCACTCAATTGTCAGAAATAATAAATATGCGGTAGTGCGAGACATGGGACGCATTTAAAAAACACGAAAAAGTAGTAAAATACACGTTTTTTCAGCACCGTGTAGTTATTTAGAAATATTGATTGAGTGAATTTATATATTTTTTTATATAAACTACTATTTTTTAGCTTTAAAATGACATCTTGAAATTTAAAATATC
Organism: Brassicogethes aeneus; assembly: GCA_921294245.1. Taxonomy (NCBI): domain Eukaryota; kingdom Metazoa; phylum Arthropoda; class Insecta; order Coleoptera; family Nitidulidae; genus Brassicogethes; species Brassicogethes aeneus. Next base: position 1,920,794 of record OV121136.1, read on the forward strand.
TTTAATAGAAAAAAAATTACAGCTTAAATTATTAAAGCATAAAAATGACGTTTTTTTAAAAGTTTTAATTCGATTAGGTCGTATTTGACAGATGCGAAAAAATAAATAAGGGTGGATTTTGTCCTTTGGGGCCCTAATTAGTGTTGCAAACAAGGAAAAGTTCGGTCGAAAAGTTGGAAAAGTTCGGCACCCCCTATGAAAAGTTGGAAAAGTTATTAGGTGGGAGCCAATGAACAATGAGTTGACTTCTAACCAGTGTTTCCACTACCATAAATTTTTTTTGGTAGATAATTTGGTCAAAATTCGATATAAATCGCTAGATTTGGTGTTTTTAGTAAAACATGCTAAAAGCATTCTTTTTTGGAATAACATTTTGTCAAACTTTATCAAAAATGGTGTCTGCTAACAGCATTTTTTATTATAACGTAATTTGCAAGTGAAAATATAAAAGTGGAAAAGAAGAAAGTTTTCTTTTCTTTTTCTTTTTAAATTTTTACTTGTAAATTTCCATAATTTTTAACAACAATAAATTTAATATTTTTTTGTAATTATTTTTTATTTCGTATGTGTTTTTTTTATGGTGTATATAAATTTCTATTCTTTTTTACTTAAAAAATATGATTTTTTTAATTCAAACCTAGTTTATTTTTGTTGTTATTATGTTGTCTGTTCATTTTATTTTGTTTGATATTTTTTTGTTATTTTGTTACGTATGTATAAATACATAAGAAATAAATTATTTTAATACATTGACAAGCATTATTTATGTTTTATACGTTTACATTACAAAAAACTCAACTTTTCCATCTTTTCCGAACTTTTCCGAAAAATAAAACCCAACTTTTCAAATATTTCAACTTTTCATGAAAAGTTGCAACCCTAGCCCTAATGAATATGGATTGACTCAATAATAAAGCTTACTAATTTAATAATTTATTACCATAGAAGCTTTCATTATTACCACATTGTAAAGTGAGTACTTATATGCCTAAAACTCTAATTTTATATTAAAAGTTGAGCCCTGAATAGAAAGGTCCTATAGAAATGGAGAAAAATGCGAGTTTTGCAAATTGATATATTTAGTCGTAGATTAAAAACGTATAAAAGTAACCTTCTCACCTTTCATGTACAGTTAGATCGGTGGTCCTTGGGAATCCTTTTCCGCAATATTTGCACTTGAAAGGCTTCTCGCCCCGATGTCTGCGCATGTGTATGACGAGATAATCGTTCCTTATAAACCTCTGTCCGCACTCCGAACACAAAAATTTCTTGGAATGGTCGTTGTGAAATTTCATGTGTTCCGTGAGATGCGATTTGGATAAGAACGATTTCTGGCAGGTTTTACAGGTGTACTCTTTTTCGCCGTTGTGGCCTTTTAGGTGGACGTCTCTGTACTTTTCGGTAGTAAAAAACTTATTGCACAAATGGCACCCAAATTTCTTTTCAGATGTTACCTAAAAATTAAAATAAGCCGTTAGACCTTCTAGCGGACGAGCAGGAAAAAATTACTAAGTTTTTCATTTGTAAGTTCTTAAAACGTTACATTTTTGGCTGATGCCTTCTACATGTAAGAATGAGTTGTTACAATAAATGTTACAAGTCAAATTTCGCTATTTGAGACTGTATATTTATTTTCGGAATCCCGAACTTTTTACAATAATTCCGAAATTTTGATTCTGATTCCAAAAAGTGGAAACCCTAGTTACACGTCGCACTCGGACGGAATAAATATGTTCATTACAAAACACCTTTCACGGTACTGTTCTGAGAGGTGATTTTTGGACTTTCTGTGAAACCTAATTTTTTTTTATATTCTTGTTAATTAGGTCATAACCAAAATTTTAAGAACAAAATAAAAAAAATTTGACGGTTAATTTTGTTTTAATTGGATGTTTATTAAAAATATGTATGCACACTTTCAATTCTCCAATTAAAACTTGCGATTTTATTTAAATATTATCAAAACTTTTTAAATCAGATTAAAGATTAGTTAATTTCCTAAAAAAGGTCTATACATTTTTTATATCTTTTACTGTTTTGTTGTAATACACGTTTAAAGTTTTAATTTAAGGTTAAATGTATAGTATACATTTATTAAACAATAATTCTAAGGGTGCCACATTTTATTTAGGGCCGATTTATTTATTTTTGATTTTTTTGACGAATAATTTCTTTGGATACTAGATATTGCCAAGACATGAAAGTTATCGGCCCGATAAACTTTACTAAAGATGAATAAACCGGTCCTTAGTTAAATTTCATGAATTTCTTCGCAACTTTTACTACAATTTTTCATTTTTGTTTATAAAAAACACTTTAAAAAACTAAACAAAAATTATAGAATACGTATACCGAAAATGACAATTCAAACGTCAAATAAATTTTTAATAGATCTAAGTTTCATGGCAACCTTTAATGATATATTAATTAAGGGAACATAAATGTTTACGTCAAAGGTTAGATTAAAAGTTTGAACGTTTATTGCAACAAAACAGTAAAATATATAAAAAAAATTATAAAAACCTCTTTTTAGTTATGCAAATATTAAATATTTAAATTAAATCGCTAGTTTTAATTGGATAATTGAAAGAGTGCATAATATTTTTAATAAACAGCCAATTAAAACAATTCAAACCGTCAATTTTTTTTTATTTTGCTCTTAAAATTTTAGTTATGACCTAATTAACAAGAATATAAAAAAAATTAGGTTTCACAGAAAGTCCAAAAATCACCTCTCAGAACAGCACCGTGCTTTGCACCCTGGGAAAAACACGCAGTGACATTATATTATTTTTATTTTTTTTTGGTGTGACGGTTACGACAATAAACTAAAGGTAAGGGCAGTTTTCAATTATCCAATTTTGTTTAAATTGGGCAGTTTTGTATTACCCAAAAGATTAATTTTTATGTTGTTTCAATAACCCGGTTTTCAATTAATTAAATGTAAGAATATTAGCAATTTTGTTTGAATTTGGGAAGTTTTCAATTACCTAAAACGAGCGTAATGTTTCGTCACAAAGCAAGTCGCATGAAATGATTTTGCCCTACTGTAAAGAAGTTTCACTTCAAAAAGGTAGCTTTCCCAATTTTTGGCATAGATTTTTTCGATTGAAGTCTTATTTCAAAGAGATTTTTTCATATTCCCCCTTTTTCACACCACTATTTGTAAATAATGTTAATGTTTTGGACAAATTTTTTATTGATGAACTCTTGGGTGATGATATAAGAACCACCCTGTATAGAGGGAAAAAATGTATGGTGTTAGGATTAACATTTATCTAAAAGTTGAAATGCACAAGCACAGCATAAAGATTAGACTGGGCAAAAAAAATCGACTATTTTTTTTTTTAAGTATATCGAAAATATGGTTTGGGGCTGCTCTACAAAAAAGGCTAAAATAAAATTTTCGGTCAGATGAACCATTTTGATCTTTCAAGTTTGGAATTTTGTAATTCATGTACCCAGAAAATAACCAATGAATATTTTTATGGGAAATCAAATGCTTTACAAAAAAAGCCTCTTAACATTTTTGGCTAAATTCACTCAATCAAAAGTTTTTCAAGGTTAAAGTTGAAGTCAAAACGAAATTCTTGTTTTTTCCTCTGTAGATTTATTTTTTTATGGGTGTAAATTTGATTTTTTTCTTTATAAATGTGTATTATATAACTAATTAACAATTTCCAATAAAAAACAACATAATTGTTATTATTTAAACGATTAAATAGGTAACAGTGAAAATAATATTTTCTAAAGACTATTTCCCTTGTCTTAATTTCCACCAATCACAAACGCGCAATTTTGAATTACAAATGGTTTCTAGGTGAAAAAACAGCACCTGTCAGCAGTTTTTTCGAGTTTACCCGCGGCAAAACTTGACAGCTGTTGTCACCAAAAATTGCAATTTATATTTTAATTGTTAACTGTTACTCGTGAAATAGTCTTGTCAAATACCATTTGGGCATCTAATTTTTCCTGTGAAAAAAATGGAAAAAACACAATGCTAAGTAATATTTTTTTTAACAAAATGCATTCGTGCTTCTTGTTAAAATATTACTTAGCAACGTGTTTTTTCGATTTTTTTTCGGAAAAATTAGATGCCCTTATGCCGGTTTTCCACTAAACGAACAGTTGAGTTTGGGTTTTGTTTGTGTTTTTAAAAACTTGCAAATCAAAAACAAAACTGAAACAAACCCGAAACTCTTGTTTCCATCAAGCAAACTAAGTTTTGTTCGAGTTTTGTTTTTGTTTTCGGTCCTTTTCCACTAGTTGTCGTGATTATGTCATTATGATATTACTTACGAAAATAGCTTCTTAAAGCGAAAAAATTAGAATGTGTTATTTTTTTTTAATTTTCAGTAATTTTATCAATAACATAAAGATTATCATCGATAAAAGAATTCAAGTTTTTAACTGACCCCAAAAAATCTAGAGCGGAAAAAACAAGAATTTCGTTTTGACTTCAAATTTAACCTTGAACAACTTTTGATGGAGTGAATTTAGCCAAAAATGTTAGGAGACTTTTTTGTAGACCATTTGATTTCCCATAAGAATATCTATCGGTTTTTTTTCCGGGTACTGATTTTTACATGAATTACAAAATTCCAAAGTTAAAAGATCAAATTGTAAAACTATACCAATTTTTAAGGTATGATTGTAAGAAAACGGTTCATCTGACGGGAAATTCCAATCAAACCTTTTTTGTAGAGCATTCAATTTTCTTCAAAAAATATTCTTAAGTCAATTTTGTTAAACTCAATTTGATTTGGGAGTTCTGAGACAAAAACTCGCTCAGGAAAAAAAAATCTAAAATTGCGATGATAGACCTCTTAATATTAATATTATGGACTCAAACTTTCACCATAATTTTTTTTGTCATCCCCAACAATAATTTCGATATAGTTTCCAAAAAAAAATAGTCGATTTTTTTGGCCCAGTCTAATATATAAGATATAATAACTATAACAATTGACGCGTTTCTCGGAAAAACATCATTAGTCCAAAATTAACATATTTGGGAAAATGAAAAAAACTCTCCGACATTCTCATTTTTGACCAAAGTACTTTATTGACCTATTTACTACATGTAAAAAAATGTAAGATACTTTGTCCAGAATTCCTCATGTTTTTTGTTTCGACGAATATGAAAAAAACACAAAAAATACATGAACATGTGAGGTTTTTAGAAGAAAAAAACGAACAATTCTCCTTACTACAAACACTACAAACTAAATATTAACTCTGAGTAACAAAATAAATGAAAAAACTAAAAACTGTATTACTGCCACACTCAGTCTTCGCATCCACTGCTGTTATCATCGTTGTCGACCGTGTTATCAGGACTGTCAGGTGCTATGGTCTTCTGGTCTTTTACAAGTTATCATAAAATTTTCTATTGCTGTGGTCATGTAAAAGAGGTAGAAGCTTTTCTAGAGTGTCCAAAAACGTCACATGTTATGCACATGTGACTCTCTTAGACGAAACGGAGTGGACTTGTGATGTTTTTAGAAGAACAAGCTAAATTTCATATTTAATTATTATGGAACCTATGACATTTTTACGAGAAACACTTATTTGTAAAATAATTAAATTAATTTAAAATTTTTATATAAGTAAATAAAAATGTAACAGGATATGATATATACACAGACCTAGGTCTGTGGATATATACAATAAAATAATTATGCATTTTTAGTAAACATACAATATTATTTACTGAAAATTATTCAGTTAGTATTTTGATCGAAATTTGCAAAATATCCGATTTTACCCGCTTCAAAATTCTACCCGCAAAACATGACGAAAATACCAGATTTCCGAATAAAATACCCGCAAACGGCAACACTTGACAGGAGAGCTATCTTGAAAACGCGGGAAGATGCCATCACATGACAGATCAGCTGTGGTCTAATTGGTCAGCTGAGAAAACCGATATTGTGTCTAAAAAGTGTTTGGAACAATGGTTAGATGAATATTTGCGTATAAAAAGGAACTATTAAAATAAAACAGTACAGTGGCAACAACAAAAGCAAGTCAAGCGCATCGTATGTAAAAAATTATAATTGTTATAATTATTGCACCTCACATATGATATTATATAGGTAATTATGTAATAAACTTGTCTTATTACCAGCCTGGCAAAATGTTAATAATAGTACATTCTGTAACAAGTTTGGAATACAGCATATTCCGCTCGAGGAAAAATTTGACACACGAGCCGAAGGCGAGTGTGACGGTTTTATGGAATATGCTATTCCAAACGTGTTTCAGACATTATTTTCTCTACGACTACGTAAGAATAGTAACGCTTATATAATTTTAAACAGAGAAAAGAAACCAAGCAGTTTTTGACATTTAAGTTTTTTGTATTGTCAAACCATTTTTTGCCGTCACAATTTTATAATGTAAATTATAATAAATTTGGTATGCCTAAATCTTTATTATAATTAAAAATAGTTATTTACACTTACTAATAAAAAAATAACAAATACAAAACTAATTTTACAAGTAATCTATGTCAACATCCATTCTTTTTCAACATTTTAAAGGTATTTTTTTAAACTTTTTGAATCTGTCAAAACTTCAAAGCCGGTATAGTAGGTAACTGATTTATCATTTTAATATCAAATTTATTATAATTTTGATTTTATTATTTGAAAAACAATAAATGTAACTAATTTTTTGTGCCTAAACCTTAATTACAACTGCTATTATTTTTAAATAATAAATAATAAAGTAATATTTAAATATTTTTAAATTTTTTACGTTTAGTAAACAGCCAGGAGATGTCGTTACTTGTGACCATTCTTATACAAGAGTAGGAATATTCTCGCACAGTATTGCAGAAAAACATCCTTTCTATGATCAATTTATTTTAATCGCTAGTTAGGTTCCTACCATTTCTCTGCTAAAAGTCATTATTAACTCTTCTAGAAGCTATTAGTCTGACTTACTAAGTCTTACTCTGACTTTTTCCGACTTAATAAGTATTATTCAGACTTTTTAAGAGAAAGTAAAAACTCTTATTTTTACTTATTAAAACTTTTTCAGAGAAAAATTTCCAGAAGGGAGCATAAAGATATCCTTATGCTGTGCCGCACAAGTGTTTATTAAAACTTACTTTTTCGCCGATTCCATGTTTCAAAGCCTTGTGCTTCGCTAGAAGATCGACTCTGAAGAAGGGTTTTTGACAAATATCGCACTCGAAATCCTGTTGTCGCTCGTGTAGCTTCTGATGTTGAACAAGGTGGTCCTTCCGGTTGAAACTCTTGGTGCACACCTCGCACTGATACGGTTTCTCGCTCGAATGCGAGGCCATGTGTCGCTTGAGGTGATTGAGCCTGTCGAAGTCTTTATCGCACTGCAGGCACTTGTGTATCTTCGAGCCCGGATGGTGTTTCTTGCCGTGCCTGTCCAGTTTCAGGGCGGTTTTGAACACGTCCTCGCACACCGGGCACAAAAACTCGCCGATGATCTGGTCTTCCGGATCTTTCTTGACCTTGGCGATGTTCGTCGAGCCCGGCGGTCGGCCGCGACCTCTGCCGGGCACCCTCGGGCTCTTCTGCTTCGACGGGCTGTTCGGGTCTTTCGGCGGTCTTCCTCTTCTTTTGCCGGTCGGTTGAATTTTTTTATGCGGCTTGTATTCTTCATCGCTGCTGTCTATGGATTGATCTTCCATTGCTAAAAAAAAATTCATTTACACAAAATCAAATATACCGATTAAATCTCAAAATATTCAAAAACAATTAGATGAAAATATTTAAAACATATTTTTGATTATTATTAAACTAGCTCTTGCGGGTGGTTATTGCGCCGCGACCGCTTCTCCTAAACCCTAGACCAAACCAATAGATAAATATCATATGTCGGATGTCGGGACAGTATTAGTATTTAGCCAAGCCAAGAGAGGGCGCGGATTTTATAATTTTTTGACGTTTTTGACCTTTTTGACGTTCAATTATATCCGTAGTTATTGCATTTTTGTAAGATTTTTTGTATTTGTGTGTTTTTATTGTGTATTGTTTCTAAGGTTTGTATTATAATAATAATTTATAAACGACACTTTGACCGAATCATAATCTTTCAGATGGTAGGCATGTATTGTTTCATAAAATTTATGGATTTAACAGTATTCTTCAATTTCAAAATAATGAATAATAAGACAGTTACTTTTGGTAGACCATCATAAATAACAAAAACAATGTTTCTTACCATATATGAATGGTACTTTTGGGAAAAAGTATGATAATGATTCAACGAGTTTTACAAATTAAAAAAATCACAGATTTTACAAATGAATACTAAATACACTTGTTTTACATTTACATACATTTGTTTTCTTCATTGCTTTTCCATAAATCTGCGATTTTTTTTACTTTATAAAAGTTGCTTGAGAATTACTAAACAGCATAACCACAGAAGTACCTTAAATACATAGTAGAAAACAAAGTTATTGTTTTCGTTACTAATTACATTTAAAATCTAGTCACAAGTTAGATTTTAAATATAGCGCCATTGAAGTAACCAATCAAATACGTTGATTTTCCACCAATTAAAAGCTATGTTGGCAACAGTTGCCTGTAAACACGTAATTTAATTTTTAGCGAAGTTCAGAGAGGGCGCTTCATTTGGCTCCAAACTATATACTCTTTAAGATAGTCATCTATTGGTTTTGTTTAGGTCCTAAACTGGCTAAAAAACCTGGTGGCAATTTGAACTTTGAACCTAAATTGGGTAAATTTTAATAATTAAAATATGATTTTTATATTTGTCATCTGTCAACTCCACACCTGCCATCTGTTAACTTGAGAGCTGTTATCTGTGCAATTGACATTTGTCCAAGTTGCTAAATATTTTGTTGGGTACCCTAGTATATAATATGCGATCCACCTGATAAATGGTTTTTATTTTTTATATTTTTTTGTATGAGAAATTCTTACAAAATCTGGCTACATCGTAATTTAATTTGGACAAATTTAAAACCTTTCACCAAATTTGACAAAAATTGAAAGCTGACCTTATTGGATTTTCTTAAAACTTTCAGACCAATGCTTAGGATGAACAAAAACCACAATAATTTTTGTTTTATTTAAACACCCTGAGGAATTAGGCAGGGCCATTGACCAGTTTGCATAAAAAATTACCAAATCAGTGTCTAAGAAAACCTTTTATAACTAAGTTGTTTATTAATATTTAATATCGCGTAATATTTTGTTTTAACCATAAAACAATGTAATTTTTAAATATGCCTAAAATTATACAAATGTTTTTACAAATGCAGTTTTTTAGTGCTAAATTTACGCTTCTTTTAACTGAAAATGTCAATTTTCTGCCATTGATATTATATAGTAGGCTATGAAAATTTGATTTGATGTATATTTTTATTTAAAGTAATTATAAATATTGATTAAAATATAAAATGCGAAATTATAAAAAAGTATCCAAATTGCAGGAAATACCATCATAATTATGAAAATTTCCCATTTTTGGAGAAAAAAAATGCATTTTTTCGTCCGGAGGGACTGAACGAAAATTCTTCAAAATTTAACAGAATGTTCTCCTCAATATAAATTAAAAACTTTAACAAAAAAAATGTTGTGTATTTGCCTTGCTAGGAAGATACAATGGTTTAAAATACCATAAATTGAATAGAATATGGAATCATTTTCATGGTATTTTTTATCAAGATGGCTTTGATAAAAAAATGCTATTTAAAGGTGTTTGAAAAAGAAATATAAAATAATAAAAATGAAGCTACATAAATATTAAATAATTATTTTATAATTATAATAAACAAAATAACGCATATAGTTGTCGCGGCGAATGTTTCAAATTGCGTCATCAAATTCTGAACCAAGCACAGGCATTACAATTATTGCTGTTTTCTTTTACGTATATAATCCAATCGATTTTTGACATTCGACATTGATAACGCAATTTGAAACATTCGCCGCGACGACTTTACATAATAATTAATATAAAATAAAACAAACAATATTTGTATTGTTATCTTAAGGCACATAATGATTACTTATGATGGATCGCCTATGTTATTTTTATTACTGTTAAATGATTGCAACCAATCAGATTCACTTATTTAATTTAACACAAGAACAATTTTGGTACTATGCCTAAGTGAATAATTATGTGTATTTTAGCAATAATTTTAACAGAGAACTTGTTTTTTTATCGTTAACAATGCTTTATATATTCATGTGTTACTTCATTTATAATACAAAACTATGTTAAAGGTAACATTTATATTGTTTTTCTACATGGAATCTTAAATTTATCTATTAATCTATTAAGGTAGTTGTTAATTTAAATTTAATAACATTCCTTATAGGGTAACCCTAATAAAATTTAACATAATTAATAATTAATTATTGGTTTTTGAAGCTCCAAATTTTGTTCTTTTTAATATTTTTTTATTTATAAAACGGTTTGATTTCGATGTGCTTTGAACCTGAATAATTTGTACATTTTTAGGCGCAAATGAATGAAAACTTCTAGTATTTTTTAGTACAAGGATTAATTTTTGTTGTTCTATTATTTTAGGTTTGTATTGTAATGTATTCCTTTTATATTTTGATTGCAAAACATATCTAAAGATAATACAATTTGATCCTTATATGGTCTTTGCAGGCTTGCTTTTGAAACCAATCTCTTAACGGTTCCCCCTATTCCATCACAAGGTCCTTTTCCGTGCGATGTGGCAAAAAATGCTACTCTGCCTCCAAATCAAAGTCATTTTTGTGATATGCCAAATTAATAAAATTATATTTATTTTTATATTGTCCCCACATCCATAAGTAAAATATATTATTTTTTTATTTGCGAAAAATTTATTTTATGAAATTAAGTTCTTTAAGAAAAGTATAAACAACTTGTTTGACATTATTCATTATTTTCATCTTTATAACACATAACAAAGGGATGTACAGTGGCCAGACTACAAAATAGTGAAAATTTTGTATTTCGTATTGTACAACGGAGGAGAAATTTTCAGCATGGGAAGCAAATAATTTTTTTAAGATGCATATTTTGCCTGATCTTTTGAAATATACTGATGCTTTTTTAAAGAATCTATTGCTGATAATATTTTGTCAATGAAATCAGAAACTGGTAAATTAAAGGTAAGTAAATTATTAAATATTTATACACATATTTTTTTAAATGATAGGGACATCCTGTTTGAAAATTAGTTTTAGAGTTTGAACTAGGTTCTTCGATATTTTGTAATAAAATATCACATTTCATCAGTTTGTGACACTTCTCATTCAGGAATTGTCCAACGTAGCACATTTTAAAATATGTAAACATGTAAAAATGTCAACATGTAAATATTTTTTAAATGTAAAAAATATGATTTGACTTTTCTATCAAAGCCTTCTTAAACAAAAATCATATATAAATTTAGTGCCATTTTCTATAAAATTTGTCGCATTTTAAACCGTTGTATCTTCTTAGGAAGGCAAATACACAATTTTTTTTACAATTTTTAGTATATATTGAGGAGAACATTCTGTTAAATTTTGAACAATTTTCGTTCAGTCCCTCTGGACGAAAAAATTGAATTTCCTGAAATTTGGGTACTTTTTTATAATTTTGCATTTTATATTTTAATCGATATTTATAATTACTTTAAATAAAAATATACATCAAATCAAGTTTTCATAGCCTACTATATAATATCAATGGCAAAAAATTGACATTTTCAGTTAAAAGAAGCGTAAATTTAGCACTAAAAAAACTGCATTTGTAAAAACATTTGTATAATTTTAGGCATATATTTAAAAATTCGAAGTGACTAGGTGCACGTTAGAGTGCCCGCAATTTATTTTTTACGGGCACGCTAGTGACGTCATAATAATAATCCGGTTTTGTTCCCCGAACTTATAATATTTGTTGTCAAGCTAGATAGCTTAGATGGTAGGGCGGTTGCTTGCCATGCGAAAGGTCCCGGGTTCGATACTCAGAAGTTGTCGAAATTTTTTTATTTTTTTATTTCATAAATTTGTTGTTCCTTTGTTAAAAAGTGTTTTATTTTTATCGTAACATAAATTTGCCCATTTTAGTTGGGTTTTTTGCTCAATGGGGCGGGGGGGGGCCAATGGGGCGGGGTCGGTTGGGTTGTGTTGTTGAGTTTGGGTTGGTTTGGTTTTATGACGTAACTAACGTGCCCTTAACATGTATACAGGTACAATTTATTATTATATTATTGTTGTGCCGCCAATTTTAAATTAAGCGGCACGGCAGTGATGACGTTTTTTATCTATTACGTCACGTGCACCTAATCACGGCGTTAAAAATTACCTTGTTTTATGGTTAAAACAAAATATTATTATGAAATATCGCTAAAAATGAAAATTTTGTAGAAGTTTTTTTGTTGTTTTTTAAGAAAAATTTTGGTGATATTGCATCTTTTGGAAAAGAATTTAATAAAATAGAACCTAAAAATGTATATTTTTAAATTACTTTTTAAAAAAGAATTTTTTAATTAAACGGAAGTCAGGTTGGCCTGATAAATTTAATTTTTAGGATTTTAGGAGTTTAAGGAAATTGAATGCCATTTTAGGAGAATTTTAGGAGTTTTCAAGATTTAAGCAAAATTTTAGGAATTTTATGACTTTTAGGAGGTGTGGGAGCCCTGTCTTTGTAACTCGATCCATATGTATTAACATTAAATTAAACAACCAAAATATAGAAATAATTAAAAATTTCTTACTATCAACCTCCAGTTCATTAACTATTTTCACAAGGCTCTGCTCAGACAAGTTTTCAATGTCTTCATCCTCAACTTTAGGCTCAATCTTATCCATCATCACCTTGTCAACTTCACACTTTTCATCAATCTCTCCATCTTCTGATGACTGATCATCATTATCCATGCAATTGAGGCCTTCATTATCTTCATCATTCGACAAATTCTCTTCATCATGTTCATGATTTGCTATTTCAGCAACTTCTTTAATTTTATCTTCATCCAAGTTTTCAGTAACCTCAACGTGAGGTTCAAAGCAGTCTTCTAAATCTGAGTTATCGGAAAACTGCATGGGATCACCATCAAAATCAATTTCATAATAGTGATCCTCAATGTTGTCCAAGTTTTCAATAGTAGGTAGAACGGGGGCTTGGACATCGTGCATCCTTTTATGTACCTCCAAACTGTCCTCTCTATTGAAGGCTTTGTTGCATATATCGCAGATATGCACTATTTCCCCTTTGCACCTAGGAACGTGATTGTGTAAATGTTCAATTCTGTTAAAACCGCGATTGCATGTTTTACAGCTGAACGGCTTTTCTCTAAGATGTGTGGTTAAATGTCTTTTCAAATGCTCCATTCTTGTCAAAGTTTTGTTGCAAATTCTGCAAACATGTACTTTTCTTCTGCCATGAGACATTTCATGCCTTTGTAAATGATTTAGCCTTGTGTATTCTTTATCACAAGTTTTGCATTTAAACATTCCACCAAGATGAATACGTTTGTGGCAACGTAGACCTTCTAAAGTAGTGAACATTTTCATACATTCTCGGCATGTCAATAAAATTTGATTATTTTCCAGAATTTGTATAAAGTCAGTTGTTAGTGACTGATTATTCTCTGGATTATCTTCAGCATTTTGGGCTGTTGTTTCTTCAAATAATGTGTTAAGTGTTTCTAATAAAAACAAAACAATTACATTTGTGAAAAAAATAAATTAAAACAAAAACTTACCAATAAAATCTGTATTTACAGCCAATTCTTGCTTTATCATATTTTCTTTTGAATTTTTTGCTGTTTCCCGCAAACTTGCCTCTGTTTTGAGCGCTTTTTCTTTGAAAACAAAAGCAATTTTTAATTGTTCCAAACATATTTGGCAAATTAACTTTGGTAAATCGTCGTCGGCGGCTGCCTGCAATTTTTAATTCGATTATAACTTTAACTGTTTGTATTTTTTCATTAAAATAACACCAAATAAATACAATAACAACCTGAATAGAAGTGCAGGCCATTAGCATCTCGTCGATACGGGGACCATCAGTTTCGTTCGCTTCAAACACATTTCTCATGTCCGCCGAAACGGATTTGCAAGTTCGACAAACCATATTTATATTGCTTGGTTCGTTATCCATCTTATGGAAATTGATAACACAATAACTATCAAATCATTCTGAAACAAATTTTCAACAAACCCAAGCCAACACAATCGACTCCACTGGTGAAATGACAGTTTTTACGTCATCTGTCAAAATTCTACGAACTTTCGATTGTTGTTTTGATGCTTTGTATGAAGCATTTTGAGGGTTTCTTCTAGGAAACGTAAAAAGTTGCTCAAGAAGTATTTTATTTATTATTATTACTATTATAATTATTTTGATTTACATCGTTCAATTCAATTTTAAAGGTACCTATTTAAAAACCATTTTGCGTTGTTGCCGGCGTTATCTATTTTTCCCAGTTAATCAGAATTTAATATTTTCATTAAGGAGTTTCGGGTAAATCGATTTATTTTTAACTGATTTTCGATTTTAATGAATCAATTTATTTTTAATAAAATCAATTAATATTTTTACATTATTTCAAAGAAAAAAAACGAAATGTGCCTATTCCCTTTCTTGTTGTTCATAAAGATGGCTCTGGCACAAAAAGGAACAGAAAAAACATTTTTAAAAATTGTACCAAATTTACCATTGTGGTGCCAATTAGAGGTGGGCCGGTTTGCGATTTTTCAAGAGCTGCGATGCAATGCGACTGCTCCGGCCGGAACACTGTGACAAAAAGCAGCGATTTTTCGAAGCAATGCGATTTGCGATGCTCCAGAGCAGTTTTGTTTGAGCAGTGCCACGGTAAAAGCACAACACTGGCGAAAGTGCGAACGGCGAAGCAACTAGAGATAAGCGATATTTCACGAACTGTGATTTTTTCACTGATATTTAAAAATCACGAATAACGACTGCTACTTACATCTATTAATTAGCGTGATCTGTGATTTTTCACTTAGCGATATTTTACGAATTGTGTTTTTTCACTGATATTAAAAAAAATATTAAACCGTGAGTTGCTATTTATCAAAATAATTTTTCTCACTGATATTAAAAAGCATTAAATAACGATAAAACCGTAAATTGCTATTTATCACAATAATTTAACATAGATTTTCGGCCGCAGGCAAAAATGGAAAAAAAAATTTGAAATAGTTTTTTTAAACGCCCGTTTAAATAAGATTTTAAATGCCCGTAAGTATTAGGACAGCATAAAGTCGAATAGGTCTGACTGCTTTTCCGTGGTACCGTACCAACTGTTTAAACCTAAAAACTATAAACATTTAAAAGCAAACCTAAGTTTAAAAAGTTTTTTGTACGAGTTATCTACCAATAAGTTCAATCACATATTGATAAATACATGTGGAACAATTCCCCACACGGTCGCTGCTGAAGAGAGCAACAGCGACGGCCTGGTATAATTAAAATTTCGGAGCAATTTAAATTTTAAATTGCTCCGAAATGTCGCTGCGATTTTTACTGCCGCGGAGCAGTTTGCGATTGCGACGCCACCGGAGCAGTGACAAAGTAGCAGTTTGCGAAATCGCAACACACCTCTAGTGCCAATGTACTATGCTCCACACCTCAAAGTCCCACCGCGTGACCACGTACGAAACGCAGTCTCTTGAAAATTTGGCATTCAAGGCTTTTCAGGTTATGTATCTGTCAAAGTATAGTCAGAGCTGCAACAAGTCAGTTTTAAAAAGACTTAAATCTTAAGTCTTAAGTCAATTCTAAAATCAAAATGATTTAAATCTTAAGTCAATTCTAAGATAAAGTTCAAATGATTTAAGTATTAAGTCTTTGAATTAAATCATTTTCTTTCAAGTCAAGTCATTTTCGCAAATTCTTAAATCAATATAAAGTGATTTAAGTCATCTTATGACTTAATTCCTTTAGTAAGTCGTTTTTATGACTTAAGTGTATATTTTTTATTTAAATCGTGATCTAAGAGTTAAGTCAATAAAATGACTTGAATCAAAAATTGTGATTTAAATCAAAATAATTACAATACAACGATTTTTTAAATGTTAATAATAATTTTATGGTATTAATGATACTGATATTATTAATCTATTGTAGATACAGATAATAATAAACCACTATGTTAAGAATTTAAAACGATTTATTTTTAGAACACTTACAAACAAAATAAAAACTTAAAACACATTTTTGAGTATATATTAGACAATAAAAATAAAAACCACCTTTTTTTAGTAGAGTAGACATACAGGGAGGCTACTTTTTTATATACATAAATGGGTAACTTCTATTTATAAACGGTAATAGATTTAAACTCTGTTAAAATAGATAAAAGTTTAAGCATTTTTCTTAAAATCGCTGTATTTCAAAAACTGATAACTTTTTGTTTTGTTAACTTTTGTTAGCTGGTTCAACATCCATCTAGAAAAAAAATATTCCTCCCTTAAGGAAGTAATGATGGGAAGTTCCAAACTCTCGATTCACGACCGCTCAGATTGTTTTCACTTTGCACTAATAATCACAAATTAGACATAACTACGCACGAACATGACGAATGTTGGCAAACAAAATAACAAAATTATAAATCCCCACTTTTTTTAATTTATTTTAGACAGGACATTTCTTAATGTAGCCGTCAAACGGTTTCAAAAAGCTAACTTTACCGCGGCGTTTTTTTTATCCTCTAACGGTAAAAATTGTAGGTAGGAAATTAAAGGAGTTTTTGATCTGCTGCCGCGTAAACCCCTGGCAGTTCAAAAGAAAATGCCGCTGTTAAAAATTTATAAAAAATATATGAAAAATCTGACTTAAATATTTTCTAAAAAGACTTAAATCTTTTTCAAAAAGACCTAAATCTTTTTTTGACTTAAATCTTTTCTATCTGACTTAAATCGTATGTACTGATTTATAAATGACTTAAGTTTTTTCTATTTTGAAAAAAATATTTAAGTCACAAATCATTTTGAAAATTACTTAAATTTTAAGTCTTAAGTCAGTTTTAGAGAAATGACTTATTACCAAATGACTTAAGTCATTAAAACGATTTAAATCAAAAAAACGATTTAAGTTTTCTGAGAGCTTGCAGCTCTGAGTATAGTCAATGAAAGAAATAATATTTATAGTGTTACCGCTTATGTTTAAGCGTTAAAAGTTAATAAATCTTTATAGTATCACAATAACAATGGTTGGTTTAAGAATTTAGGTATATAAATACTGCATTTAATGAAATTCCAAAGTGTAAGTTGCAATATAAGTTATATTTTTGTTCATTAATGACCCAATTGGGTCTATAATTCTCCATAAAATAGTTTTAACTAAACAGCATTTATTAAAAAAATCTAACTTCTCTATTATGAAATAAGAATATCTGTATCAAAGAACAAAAAATATCATCTAATTTTGTATTTTAAGGTTAGAAAAATCTATTTTGACCAAAATAAATAAGTGGATTATTTGAAAGAGTGTGTTAATATGGTCATAAATAAATATAGGTATACTAAATAATTGTTGAATATAGTTCAAATTAAATTGAAGCTTTTATACTTTTAACGACAAAACTTGTGCATACCTCTCGGCATACTTACTTTAAGTTAGATTATAAGAAAACAAACAATTTTTAGAGAAACTTGCAATGTGAAAATATTTAATACTCCCATGACACGTGATTTATTAAAATTTTTAAAGTGATAATGATTTTTTGATGCAGATCAAATTCAGTCGAAGCTTTTTAACTATTTGTATTGACAAAACTTTATGTAGGTACCTACACTTTAAGCTGGATAAGAAAAACTACCACAATTTTAAATACCATAATAATAATAATAATAATAATAAACATCTTTATTGGTTTCCCAACAGGCTATATATCGACCGTGGTCTTCCTGCCCAATTTTACAAAAAAAAATTATAAATATAATAATTGTTAATTGTAGTTACAATATTGAATTTATATAAAAAAAAAGTAATAAAAACATATAAATCTCAAATATTTTAGTCTTCGTTAGTGATGTCCGTGATTATCTCCCATAGAGTTTGTGTAGGATATTTCCTTTTGGGGGGCAGGTTATGGTCTCTACCGTGCATTAAGTTTTCCATAATTTGTATGTTGTGGTGTTTTTTAACAAATTGGCATGCCAGCTCCTTGAAACGTTCCAAAATGGGGGTGACCTGCGTTGTTTCGTATAGCAGTTGATTTGATGGATTGAAGTGGATTATCTGGGTGTCTTTTGGTGATCATTCACTTTGATCATCTACTTTGTTCAGCCACTTCTTTGCGGATAAAATCAGATGTTTGGATATTAAAACAGATGTTTGCGGATAAAAGCAGATGTTTGCGGATAAAATCAGATGTTTGCAAATAAAATCAGTTGTTTGTGGATAAATGCAGATGTTTGCGGATAAAAGCAGATGTTTGCAGATAAAATCAGACGTTTGCGGATAAAGGCAGATGTTTGCGGGGGTGCACTAACCGGATGAAATAAGGCGTTCGCAGATAAAAGCATGTTTACAGGTGAAACCGCCCAGCAAACCAGGCTGTTCCATTTACATAACCATGATATAACTAACAAAGAACATTGCCATATAAAATTGTTTACATAACATTTACATATTAGTTATTTATTTTGTTACATAATTATGATAAAACATAGTAATATAACATTTATATAAATATTAGGGTGCTTCATTTGAAACGAACATTTTTTTTTCCCGCTGACACATGAAAATTTTGTTCCTTGTATCGAAAAAAAAAATTCCCTGAAAATTTGAGCCCTTAATTTTAATTTTCAGTGGTTCCTCTCGATCGATGTATATTTCCCATTGAAATAACATGTAAATCATGATTTTTTAAATTAAAATTAACATAGCTCCGTTTGATTTCATGGTATTTCATTGCGATTAGTCAGAATTTGTAGTATATTAGTGACTCTTTGAAAGTGCCCACCAACATTTTTTTGTCCTTGAACCCGTCTCATCGGTCTCGGCCTCGAAACCCCAATTTTCTCAAAAATTGTTATATTTTCGTTTTTATCAACAAAACAGTTGAACTTATGAAAAAAATGATCAGAAAATAATTTGTAGGAAATTAAATTTCCTACAAAAATATCCCTGTATGAATTTTCTGAGGTCCATAGTCCAAAAGGTATAAACAGTTTAATGTATTAAAATCTAAAAAAAATATGAAATTTTAATTTTTATTGTATGATTTTTCAACTTACACTTTTGTTTAACAAAGTTAACCTCATTCAACTTTAAAAAAAAAAAAAAGATCGGTAATATTGGGAAGAGATGTTAAAAATTTTTCTCGATTTTTATGTAAGAATGTCATATTCTCGCACGCAAAATCGTTGAAGAATGAAGCTCATTCTTAAACGATTTTTGGTAACATTTAGTTTTTAAGTATTGGTACCCCCAAAATGTCAAACTGATTAATAACCTCAAATTCATTACTTTTATTGAAAATGAAGCCTTTATTATTGTTTTGTAATATAAAGTTTGCTCCAACAATGCATTTTAATGCAAAATTTTAAGTTTAATGTGTAAAAGTGCAGTTCAGGTTGTACTTGTGCAGGATAACAAATATTGTCATTTTGTGTTGCCAACTGACATTTTGCGAGAAAAATCCCCTAACTAACAACGACCACAAAACAATTAAAAAAAACCTAAATAAAAGTTAAAATCGAGAAAATAGTATAAATCACACGTTGCAGAAGGCTATTCTCGCACTCATTCGTTCGTCCACTCGCTCCTTCGTCGCTCGAGGCCAAATTTCGAATTCGTGCGAGAATATGTGGCCTTCTGCAACTTGTACTTTAATATACTATTTTTCATCGCCTTATCTTCAAGAGTAGAATGTCTCATGTGAATTTCTGATATTTATTGAGTGTAAAATATTTTATTTTGTTCTTAGTATAAAAATATACCAAAATTAGATTTAGAAACAATTAAAATTAAAAAAATCATTTTTTACACCTGTAATTTCTGTTTCTATTTACAGCATTATTATTATTTAGATTTTAATACATTAAACTGTTTATACCTTTTGGACTATGGACCTCAGAAAATTCATACAGGGATATTTTTGTAGGAAATTTAATTTCCTACAAATTATTTTCTGATCATTTTTTTCATAAGTTCAACTGTTTTGTTGATAAAAACGAAAATATAACAATTTTTGAGAAAATTGGGGTTTCGAGGCCGAGACCGATGAGACGGGTTCAAGGACAAAAAAATGTTGGTGGGCACTTTCAAAGAGTCACTAATATACTACAAATTCTGACTAATCGCAATGAATACCATGAAATCAAACGAGCTATGTTAATTTTAATTAAAAAATCATGATTTACATGTTATTTCAATGGGAAATATACATCGATCGAGAGGAACCACTGAAAATTAAAATTAAGGGCTCAAATTTTCAGGGAATTTTTTTTTCGATACAAGGAACAAAATTTTCATGTGTCAGCGGGAAGAAAAAAAATGTTCGTTTCAAATGAAGCACCCTAAATAAATATGTTCCCCTCTTGTTATATTTACATCCCCCTTATGTATCAGCCATATAACAATGTTATATATCTAAAATGGAACAATGATACATCATTGATATATGGCAATGTTTTATAGTATCCATATAACCTTATTTATATGTATTTACATAGTTTTTCTTTATTTTAACAATTGTTACATAATTATAATAAAAAAATTTAATATAATAGTTATATCAAAATGATCCCTTCTTGTTATATTTACATCCCTATTATGTCATGGCTATATAACAATGTTTTATACCTACATTGTAACAATGATATATAAATGTTATATATTAATGTTTTATAGTATTATATAGCCTTTTTATCTTACTAACGAACTCGTTTTTAAACGGTTGTGTCGAGTGCTCTCTATTGTGTTTTAAGTTAAGTTAAGTTTGATTCAATTTTTTTATAATAAAATGGAAGACAAAAATAGAAAAAATATATTTCTCTATACCGGAGCAAAAGCGGAGGAGAATTAATGCAGATCTCAAAATAATGGGCGTGGAGGTAAGAAATTGTATAGAAAATACCCAAGACAATGTGGAATATACTGAGGCTAAAACCGAAGTATTATCTTTCCCTAACCAGCCAATAAATAAACATAAGTATAATAAAAATATTTTTACAGAAAATTTGGGAGAATATTCAGGAGGTCATAGGAAAAATTCCCATACTTTTGTGGAAGATTTGCAAGATTTGTGTAATAGATACTTACCTAGTCAACTTTTTATTAATACTCTGTTAAAAGTTTTGAGAAAACATTATTGCAAAAGAAGTAGAGGCAGAATTTGTAAGTATATAAAGGGCGATTTTAAACCTGTTTAATAATATTAATTTGTTTTTAAAACAGGGTGCTAAAAAACAAGCGACAAATTATAATTTAATGATATTTGGTAGCCAAAATAAGAGTTTAATTTCTATATTTTTTTTAACTTTATAGGTACTATTTTTTTAACTGGTACTTAGAAGATACAATAATTTAGCTAAATAACCAAGATGGATACACTTTTTTATATACCTAATTGTTGGTGACAATAAATTTTATGCAAATTCCATATTTTTCATTATTTTTATATCTCTTAAGGTTGCAGGGTGCATTTGACTTGAATAAATAAATCAAACAAATTATTATTTGTACCAAATATCATTTACATAACTACATAAAGAATAGTTGTTATTTGTTTTAAAAACAAATCAATAAACAAAAATAATATTAAATTGTATTTTTTTCAGTTTCAGTATATAACAAAAATTGGAGGCGTCTCAGAGAAAGATGCCACAGTAAGAGTTTTAAAGAAAATCTTCTCAAATAATTTGGCAAAAGATTGCTCTTGGCTGGGGCTAAGAAACAACAATAAAATTCAAAATTTAAAATCTGTTGAAATATTGAAGGGTAAAAATGTAAATTTTATGGGATTTTTTATTAAATAAATTTTTTTAAGCTGCTGTGTGCACTTCGACAGACAAAAATTTTGAAGGCATAGTTTCCGAATGGTTCCGGCAGGCCAAACAAAGATTTGGTATACCCTATAGGGAAGCAAAAAACCCATGAAAAGAAGGTATATTAATATTAAACTCATGGGATTGCTTTATCTTTTTTACCATATATTTTTTAGCTTTGAAGTATTACTGTATTTGGGATTTTTTTTTGTTTGGAAAAACTTTTTGTTTGTTTTAAGAAGTTAGAAAGAAGAAATGATTTGTTTTTTTTAATTAAAATAATTTTTAATAAACATTTAAACCAATTTGTTTTTTTTTAATCTCTTTCAGAATCATTTATTTTTGTAATGTTTACTTATTATTTATGTAATATTTATTTATAATTTATTTAATATATTATCTAACTGGCATTAACAATTTC
Source organism: Brassicogethes aeneus (assembly GCA_921294245.1). Classification (NCBI taxonomy): domain Eukaryota; kingdom Metazoa; phylum Arthropoda; class Insecta; order Coleoptera; family Nitidulidae; genus Brassicogethes; species Brassicogethes aeneus. Next base: position 1,943,189 of record OV121136.1, read on the forward strand.
TTAGTTCTAATTTGGTATTATGGCAATTTTAAAATTTTGTTGATTTTTATTCAAAAAATTTGCCATAATACCAAGTTAGGGCTAAGTAATTTTTAATACCAGTAAGATAATATATTACATGAAATTATATTTATAAATATTTCATAAATAATATGTAAATATTGCAAATAGAATATAATTGTTTTATCACGTTTACATAACTATGATATGGCGCTGTAACATTACAGTTACATATCTATGATAAAACACTGTTACATCACAGATACATACCCAGGAAGGGGTCTTGAGGCGGACATAGGAGCATCGCCATTACATATAGGTGACATAGCTGTTGCATAGTAAGGAACAATTTTTATGTAAATGTTATATCACTGTTACATAACTGATATGGCGCTGAAACATTACAGTTACATAACTATGATAAAACACTGTTACATCACAGTTACATACCCAGGAAGGCGTCTTGAGGCGGACATAGGAGCATTGCCATTACATATAGGTGACATAGCTGTTGCATAGTAAGGAACAATTTTTATGTAAATGTTATATCACTGTGATATGATTTGGTTTGCGTATGAAAGCAGATGTTCGCGGATAAAATGAGATGTTTGCGGATAAAAGCAAATGTTTGGGGATGAAAGCAGATGTTTGCGGATAAAAGCAGATGTTCGCGGATAAAATGAGATGTTTGCGGATAAAATGAGATGTTCGCGGATAAAAGCAGATGTTCGCGGATGAAAGCAGATGTTTGCGGATAAAAGTAGATGTTTGCGGGTGATTGCAGATGTTCGCTGGAGATTGCAGATGTTCGCGGGTGACTGCAGATGTTCGCGGATGAAAGCAGATGTTTGCGGATAAAATGAGATGTTTGCGGATAAAAGCAGATGTTCGCGGATGATTGCATATGTTCGCGGATGAAAGCAGATGTTCGCGGGTGATTGCAGATGTTCGCGGATAAAAGCAGATGTTTGCGGGGGTGCACTAACCGGATGAAATCAGGCGTTCGCAGATAAAAGCATGTTTGTGGGTGAAACCGTATGAAAGCAGATGTTTGCGGATAAAACCAGACGTTCGCGGATGATTGCAGATGTTCGCGGGTAAAAGCATATGCTCGCGGATAAAACCAGACGTTTGCAGATAAAACCCGACAAAAATAGACGGAAAAAAATGCAGGTAATCGCGGATAAAAACAGACGTAAGCAGACGTTTGCAGATGATTCCGGACAAATTCAGATATAAACGAAACACAGTGAAGACGGTTGAAAACAGATGATTGCAGATGATTGCGGGGGTGCACTAACCGGACATAAAACACAACCAACCGGGTGTTCGCGGATATAGCGATGCGGACAAAAGCAGATGTTATCAGATGATATTTTTACCCGCTTTTATCTGCCTTTATCCGGCTTCGACGAAGAATTTATACCCGCAATCATCTGCTTTTATCCGGTTTTGACGAAGAATTTATATCCGCAATCATCCGTCATTTTCAGCAGGGTTATATTCCTAAATTCCTCAACCAGTCATTATTATTGTGATTCTATAAAGATTTATAATTTTCTTTTAATATAACAACACAAAAACAATGTTTATAAATACTTTTCTTTTACACTAACCAAATAGGTACAACTTCTCAGAATAATTCCGAATATTTATTTTAATCGCTATAAGTACCTACCATTTCTATGCTGAAAGTCTTAACTCTTCCAGAAGACTCCCAAATCTTGCTTAGTCTGACTTACTATGACTTCCCTGTTGTAAATGACCGATTAATTCTTTATAGAAACCAATTGAAGTATTGGATGGTACAATAGGTCTGAATTGGACTTACTGGGTTTAAGATTCTACTGTTTTTAGTGGTTTCGATTGGTTAAAGCTACCCGCATGTAATTTCCAATTGAATTCAATTGTGTATTCCCAGTGTGAGATTCTAAAAAGGAATCTGCTAATTGATTATTCCGCCATCATAAAGAAACAAACAAATCTTTGGACGCTATTTAATGTCGTTTTTTTTATTAGTTGGTTTCTTTTATAATCTATGGGTTTCTGTGCTTAGTGGTATACCACTAAGCACAGAAACCCATAGATTATAAAAGAAACCAACTAATAAAAAAAACGACATTAAATAGCGTCCAAAGATTTGTTATATAGTATAGTTGTGTACTTATAGTGGTGTGTACTTGTAGTACAACATTTTTTAAGGTACAAGTCTTGTACCTTAAAAAATGTTTATATGTGTAAGGTTTAGGGACGATGGCGTGAGAATGGTGGTTACAGCGGACAAAATAAAAAAAAAAATGACAAAAATAATATTGATTTCGACCATGCCTACAAACATCCTTTACAAGAAAGACAAAAAAATGATTATACCGTACCTTCATTTGCAAGCTAACCTTAGGGAAAATACATTGTAACTGGACCAGATAAGTCGCAGTCAACACAAAGCGAGAACCTTCTCAGAAATGATTTGGATGCGTCGTCGAGACATGCGTACTGAAACAAATTTTACCAAATTTACACCGCACAAAATACAAGGTCAACTGTTACGGCGCATGCTAGCTTACTCGTCCACGCGTCCAAATCATTTCTACAACGTTTTTCGCTTTGTGCTGACTAAGACTTATCTGGTCCAGTTACAATGTATTTTCCCTATGGTAAGCTTGCAAATGAAGGTACGGTATATATACGAGTTAGTTTTTCCGACTTAATAAGTCTATTCAGAGTTTTTAAGAGAGATTAAGACTTTTATGTAGGTATACTTATTAAAACTTTTTAAGAAAAAAATTTTTATGGTATGGTTATTTTTTTCAGAAAACAGCCTTTTTTCGACAGAATGACTTTTACAGAACTATTACAGGTGAGACCACGCCAAATATAAGTTTATAAAAAAGAAACGTAAGGGTTTTCAAAATCATTTTCATTGGATAAATAAAACGCATTGCTTATTAGCATAATTTATTTAAGACAGATATGTTGAAATAACAGTTTACAATCAAGAAAGTTTTTACCAGTATTTTCCTAGGAAATGTACCTACCTATTTTAAAAAGGGATCATGTTTAAAATTAAAATTCGAGTAAAAATTTGATCAAGGCATGGCATAGAGTTCCCATCAAAAATCTATTTATTATAAAATAAAAAATAATTGCCATATTTTCTTTTAGGTAGAAGAAATCTTTAAAGAGGCCACTACAGGATTTCGTGGTACTGCCACGAAAATACCAACAGTATTTATTAGATTTAAATGCATTATATATAAATTGATCATTCTTTGAATTGCTGAGCATTTATTAATAGCGCAAATACTTCAGCAATACATTGACAAACACAGATTTTTGATAAGGACAGTTTAAAGTAGCAAGCCTTAATAAGTTAGATTTAAGTATTAATGATTGATGAAAATAGTGGGGGTTATAAATAATACTCCATATATTATATTTGAGCAATACACATTTAAGTTATGAATTTTAAACATTTTTTATGTAATACGAAGTAAAACCAATACAACAAAAACACAAAAAATAAATATGAGTCATTCCACAGACGCCTCTTCCACCGCGGTCACATTAAATATTATATTAGCAAATCATATCATATCATATTGGGATTTAATTTTGGGTATATCTAAGGCGCTAAAATATTTTATCCCAATAGAATTTTTCAGTAAAATCAACGAAAACAGCACTTTACCTATAACGATTTATTTTCTTCTTTAATTAGTTAACTTAGCGAGTTACATCCCTTTTGAACTGAATTTGGTGAAAATTTATTTTAGGTCAAGCAGGCTTGGACTGTAGAAAATAAAAGCTGTACTAATTTTTTTGGTAGGTATATTACATCTATCTCAAAGTCAGTCACTGTATTTATGTAGTACCCGGTCAACATTGTAACATAATATTAACCAAAATGTTATGTAACGATTGTGATGTGTAACATTACAGTTACATAACCTGATGGTTGCAAATAGGTTCCTATTTCCCACTCATTGAAGTAACATTGTTACATAACAATGTTACATTGCCGTTATGAAAGTGAAACATAACTGTAACGTAACAGAACCAAAATGTTATGCAACGATCGTAATATGTAATATTACAGTTACATAACCTGACGGTTACAAATAAGTTCCTATTTCCTGCTTTTTTAAGTAACATTGTTACATAACAATGTTACATTGTCGTTACATAAATGCATTATAATTGTTATGTTGTTGTTATGTATCTTTTTAATGGACTACAATGTTACATTGTCGTTATGAAAGTGAAACATAACTGCAACGTAACATTAACCAAAATGTTATGCAACAATCGTAATATGTAACATTACAATTACATAACCTGATGGTTGCAAATAGGTAATAATGTTACGTTGCCGTTACATTTTCGTAATAACATGGTCTTAACAGTTATGTAACATTGTTACGTTGCAACGTTATTATACTCGACATGAGAAAGTCCCGTAAGTTGAACGATAAGCGTATCAAATGATACATAATATCGTATTCTGACTTTCCCATAATCAGGCATACTGTTTGAGGTCCAATGACAAATGGACATGGTGTCTTAACTTCGTTTATATACCTAATCGAGGTGGTAACACGAGCGAGATGTAAATGATGTGTATAAGTATAAGTTTGTTACGTAACATAAATGTAACTGTTACGTAACAAACTTATTACAATAGTATTGCAATGATCCCTTAGTTCATTGTTATTTGGCGCCAAATACTTAATATTTTGGGGTAAGAAAGTTCAAATCTAACAGAGTTTGACAAAATCATTTTCTTAAACCTCAAAACAGTGTTTGTTTATTTACATAAATACACTGATTTCTATATAAAAATCAGTGTTTTATTTTCCGATAATTATGGAATATCGATAATATCGCACTGAGAGCCCTGTTTAAAATACCCCATAGAGACCCTGTTCAAACCGATAGATATTTGTATCGGAATGTATGGTGTTCCTATAGGGTGTATCGCTATGTATAGGACCCCTAGTTGGGATTTATGGTTGTTCTATAGGGATATCCACCCTTTATTATTTGCAATTTGTTTCAATGGAGAATATACACATAAATGTAGAAATCAGTTTTTCCCCCATAGGACCCCATAGGTTTTAATAAAATTTTGTCAAATGTTTTATGGTTGTTCTATAGGGATATCCCTATATATCCTTTATTGAGTTATTTGCTATCGGTCTCAATAGGGAAAATGTAAAAGTTATGGTGTGTCTATAGGTAATTTCCTATACATTTTCTATCGGGCCGTATCCGGAAAAAACCATGGACAAATGCACATATTGAATCCGGTAGCGCCCGATAGATTATTTTATATAGGTCTCTATAGGGTATTTTAAGCAGGGAGATTATCGATGTTATCTAAACTTTTGTCACCACTACCAAGACGGATCGTTTGATAATTATTATAATAAAACGAGCTAAGAGCTTAGGCCACAAAATGTATGATATCTTTATCACCAAACGATTTGACTTGCCCTCTTTAGCCCCTTTCAATAATAAGCAATTCATTTGCAGTTGGTCTACAATAAATAGTTCGACTGTTAAAATATAAAAAAAAATTAAATATGAAAATTAAATAATTTCAATTTTGATTAATTCTGATAAATATGCTTATTGATTTAAACTAAGTATGTACGTATTACAAAATTTCTTAAAAATTAAGCCCCGTATCGAAACTTATTGAGAGAACTTCGTATCTTTTGGTATCTCCTGTAGTTACGACTTGATTTCATATCAAGTCCTTGCTTTGCCTGACCATTTGCGATAACACATAAAAAAGTGTGTGGCAGGTTTCTTACTAAGTACTTGTTTTCCAAATCTTACTTTATTTAAATCGCTTTTTTGGTTGTTTTGGTCAATTTTTCCATTCCGCATTACACACAATTCGACTGGACTAAATATCGTGCATCAGTCATACCCAAAACAGATCAAAAACCCTATGTATACATAAACAGTAGGGTGGGCCGAAAATCCGCTTTTTTAGAATTTCGTTTAGTAATAGCAAAAATTTTGTTCATTATGTTGTAAAAAAAATTTGTGTAAAAGATTAAAATTTTCGATCAACATCCTAGGCTCGCCCAACGCAATTAAAGATCAAAATGTTCAAAAAAAATTTTTCTTAGCTTATTTCGATCGGAAATTTTATGCTCTACACAAAATTACTTCAGATGGATAGTTTCAGAAATTTGTTCATTATGTTGTAAAAAAAAATTGTGTAAAAGATTAAAACTTTCGATCATCATCCTAGGCTCGCCCAACGCAACTAAAGATGAAAATGTTCAAAAAAAAATGTTCCTAACTTATTTCGATCGGAAATTTTATGCTCTACAAAAAAGGTCCTTACACAAAATTACTTCAGATGGATAGTTTCAGAAATAAACCCGATTTTAGTATCAAAATATTTTGAACATTTTGATCTTTAATTGCGTTGGGCGAGCCTAGGATGTTGATCGAAAAATTTAATCTTTTACACAAAATTTTTTTACAACATAATGAACAAAATTTTTGCTATTACTAAACGAAATTCTAAAAAAGCGGATTTTCGGCCCACCCTAATAAACAGGTATACGTGTGATTCACAAAATTTTATGACCACTTAATGTAACTGTTAAGTTTCTGGAAACATTTCACTAATTTCCTTTATTTTTGTATAATTATTGCGTAGTTACTATTATAATGCTATTTATAAGATGACGACTTTTTCTTGGTCAGATTTATGCTGGATACGATGGAATAAATAATATAAATAAAATAATAAAGTAAAATATTTAAGAAACATAAAAGATGCCTATTAGTTTTCTGATGTAGAAGAGTTTGGCTTTGTAGACAGAGAGGACATTGAAAAAAAACTGTATTTTGAAAAGATTGACAAAATATAAAATTTTGTAATACCATTTTATCTTTTAAGACCGACAGCTTAGCTATACACGGTGGTCAAAACTTAATTATAGGACGAACAAAAATGCCAACCAAAACTGATAGCATATTTTGATTATAGACCCTTTTGTTAACATTAACATGTATTTATCAAAATTCCAGCTGATCCTATTTTAAAGTTTTGCAAAATTTTTTGTTTTTCTATTTCTATATATTATTTTGCAATTATTGTACTAAAACTACCTGTACAATTTTAATAAAATTAAGCAAAATAATAAACTTTGTATCATTTAAATTACTTTACTCCCCAGTATTAATTTATTAAGTCACCTATTATTTTTTACCACTCAAAACAAAACATAACAAAAAAAAAGAAGATTTATATCTTTATAACAAAAAATACTGGAAGTTTGTCTATGAAATAATTACAACTTGCAAATTTTGTAAAACAATAATTAAGGTGGTTATGAAAAAAAGTTGCTATACGTTATAACGCAAGTGACATTTTGCTTCAGTCGTTTATTTAATGTATACTTTATAAAGTTAAAAATAGTATTTTAAAATGAAAATTAAACCGAAATTCAAGTTACGCCCTGAAGAAAATCGAAAGAAGGTATGGGCTGGCTGTGGAGACACAATTATTTTTGGTAATCGAAAAATTCAGAGTTTAGGGTTTCTGAGAAAATATAAAAATTACTGCAGACTTTTTCAAACGAACACTTTAACTTAAGTGATTCAAAATTACCTACTTCAATATGGTAAAAACGGTATTTTTGCATAGCTACAATTGCCAAATTTTCAAAATTTAGAAATTGCTAGAGAATTTCGCGGCAGCCAAGAATGTATGTGCGTTATCTGCAAAATGGCAAGATATAAAGGGCATAAAAAAATATTAAGGGAAGAGGACGGACGAACAAACTAAAGTTTTGATACGCTCTTCCTTTCTAGGGGATATCGCTAGATGTAAGAAGCATGTTTGTACAGAGACTGAAGAATTTAAAAATACTTTTTCCATATTAAAAACAATTCCATGTAAAACCCAAGAAAAAGTTTTACTGAAAATTTAAGGCAAGCAGTAATCGATTTTGCTTTAAAGAATCTTTAGTTATTTATTAGTTTTGTATTAGGTACCTTAAAACAATAAATAAGATATTCCAAACTGTATTTTACATTATTTTGTATTTATAATGTAATTTATCCATATTTCAGTCATGTATCTGCCAAATTTTTAAAAACGTTTGATAATGGTACTAGAGTATTTTATCGAAATGGCATAAACAATTTTAAACTACTAAGAAATATGCAAAACTTTAATAAAGGATCAGCTGGGATTTTGATAAATACATTTTTGTGTTACCAAAAGAGTCTATAATCAGATTATGCTATCAGTTTTGGTTGTCATTTTTGTTCGTCCTATACTTTAGTTTTGAGCACCGTGTATACTAGGGGTGTCAATCCCGGGATCCCGAAATCCCGGGGTCCCGGGATCCCGTAAAAAATCCGATCCCGAAAATCCCGGGATTAAAAGTCCCAATCCCGGGATCTTAGTAATAAGTTACAAAGAATAAAATAGACTTTTTTTTAGGCGTATGACATTTTTCATATTATAATACTCATAAGCATATTTATAAACACTTCATTTTTTTACTCAGCTCAAGTCAAAATATTATACACCACCGTACAATAATGAAAATACATTGAAATTACATAGCAAGAGTGGTTCCATCTATAGCATAAAATCAGCAAAGAAAATTTAAAATTACAGGTTTCTGTAGAATAAATTTATGTACATAACCTATAATATAACATATTTCAAACGTCAAACCTAAAAAAATGTCAACTTGATAATTTCAATGTAAGTTACAGCCCCAATTGGAACTCACCAAGGCCCGATTGATAAAAGAAATGGAATTATTTGTTAATGGGGGTAAACGTGGGTACAATGTGCCTACGAATTCTTGAAAACCATTCTTCCGATTAGTGTGGTCCGAAAGATATCGTTCGTTAGTTTGTTAGTTGTTTTATTTTAAATTGGTTTTAAAATTAATGATATATATTTTTTCGGGACTGATCCCGGGATCCCGGGATTAGTTACCTTTGGTACCGAAAGGCCCGGGATTGGAAAATGGGCTCGGGATTGACACCCCTAGTGTATACCTACATAAAGTTTGAAAATTGTGATTTATTTTAGTTTCTACATCATATGTTTATGTTCTTGTTTGTGAGCTTGAGCATTACAATTTAATTTATTTTAATGTTTTTTAAAAGGTATTTATACTAGTAGAAATAGGGTTCGTTTTTTTTAAATATATTTTTAATTGCTCTACAATGTGCATTTTTCTTAAAAAATACTTAAAAATGAACGGTGCTGCAAATCAACATCATTTAGTTCATCATTTTTTAGTAATTATTAAAAAAAACTTTGGATTTGGATACAATTTTTAAAAAATTTATCAAATATTAAATGGCACTTAAGTTTTGCGAATCACACATACCTACCTGTTTTTTATGTAATAATTTATGAATGGATATTGGTTATAATTATTTTTGAAGTTTTTAAATTTACCTTTCCCTTACTTACATTTTTGACAATTTTAACGTTAAACTAATAAATTTATTTAAAATAACAAGTAAAGAAATATTTTATCTTTTATACAAAATCTAATTTCCTACCTTGGGCACTGAGAAAAATCTCTTTAAAACAATAACTAGAAAAATACTTTTTATGCATGTCCAAATCTATAGATTCATTAAATATCTATTTAGTCTTTGAATAAATAAAATTCTACAAAGAAAAACTTACTGATCTACCAAAAAAAAAAATATACAAACATAAATATATAAAATCACCTAATTTTTTAAGAATAGTGTATCACAACCTTTTATCTGACAATTGTGTGTAAATGATTTTAAAAAAACTTACTTTAGTAACGCAATCAACTAAACTTAAATGTTAAAAGTATATACCAAAACGTCTGCTTCTAGTGTAAAAGAATATTGTAATACAATCTTTACACTATGATTCAATCGTAAATAAGTTGCGAAAATAAGGTATTTTCCAACATTGTTGAATTAGATATAAAAAATGTTCAATACTGATATTTGCTTTAAAATTTTGTCGCCTAAATTAATTTTTTAAATGACCTAGTAGGACCTACTAAGTAGGTATAGGTCGTAAGTATAATTTAACACAAAACGATATAGTAAATTATAGACCAGGCGAAGAAAGCACAAATTATCGCCGAGTTCTATATACGAGCCCCGTCCCATATTACTTAGCCCAGCCACGAGAAAATATTTTAAATGTTTTTTCTAATCAAAACGCAATTTATAATACAGAATTTAACTTCAACGAAACAAATTATTTTTGCTGTTGCAAGTAAAAATTAATATGATTTATACAAACTTATACTACACAAAGCAGATTTAGCAATATAACTCAAAAGTAAAGACACTTAGCATAGTAACAAATGAAATTGACAGTTAAATTTGATATTTGTACATAAAAATGTATGCAAATCAAAAAATTAAAAATTAAGTTAAAATGTTAATTATTAAAAAAATGTGTACTTATTATAGTACACATTTTTTTTAAATTGTGAGTTTTGCAATTTAAAAATCTATCATAAGATTAAGGAGATCTGCTACCCCCCCCCTACTAAACAATCCGTGGGTTATTACGATCGTAATTGTTTAAAATAAATGTATTCAAAAAGTCATGTAAATAAACAAACATTTAAATTTAGCGTGAAGTAGAAATGTATTTGACGTACCTACCGAGTGCCGAACGATTGGCACTCCTGTTTAGGTGGGAAAAGGAAGGGGGGAAATACGGCATTCGAGAGCAGGGTTGTATTGAATTTTATCTAGCTAAATGTCAGGATTGTACTTGAGTTTATTTAATTATTTTAATAAATATTTCTTAAAGGGGATTTATCATAAACTCTGTGTAAATTAAGTGTAATGGATATCGATTTTCTTGAATACTGGATTTATTAAATTGTACTCGCAGATTCAGATTTATGTCCCGTAATTAGTTAAGTGGTTTTTACCAGTCATATTAAATTATTTATTATTACATTTGAAGTGAGTAGCAACGGTAATTGTGCGATACCGACATATAATTTATCACCAATGTCCGTGGAGTCCTGATACAAGTCCATTTAAATTACTATCCTGTAAATTTTAAGAGGTGCGTAAAGGTCTGGATTCATCTGAATGAGCAACTAATGTAGGACGGGGCTCATACTATTTTTTTAAGCATTTAAATACATAAATATTTATTTTAAGATTCTGTCACTTTAAAATTAGGTCCACACATTTTAGCATTATTTTTTTAGATAATAATAATTTGACTTAAAAAAACAGTGTGTACACCCTCAATTTATTTATTATCGTTTTTTGGCGAGTTTGCAGTCACCAAAAGACTTAATAAATTGATAATATAATATATACAGTGTGACCCATTCATTTGCGACTCACCACTGTAAAATCTTTATTTATTGTGCGATTTTAATAGGATTTGTTTTAAAGTGTATATCTTGATAAACTGTATTTTTGGAACAAAAACGCCATATTAGTACAAAATAAAAGGTCTACTACGTCAGTTTTTAAGAGTAAATTTTTAAGAATTCATATTAGTGATTTTTTTAAAGAAAATTTAAGCACGGCACTGGATTCACCACCCCTCAAAACGACCCTATACTAAATTTTAAGTAGAAAAATGCACAATAATAACTACAAAAATTTATTTTGTCAAGTTATCCATGAAAAAACATTGAAAATTAACATTACTACTATTAAAGGGCTGGATACTCCCGTGGACGAGTTTTGGTTCGTGCCGCGCATGACGTCACTTGATGAGTAGTTGTCGTGCGAATACACGAATAATAGTAATATTATCAAAGAAAATAGAGAAATATGTGGACATAGTGCGTTTATGTCCACAAAATGTTTAGAGGAAACAGAAGCGGTCTTAACGTTAATATTGTCTATTATTTTTGTGGCATTTAACCACTGTTTGCACAAATCAAAGTTTTTCGTGAATCGATGAAATTTAATGTTTTTATTTAAAGGGTTTTGGTTGTCCGAATTGCATCCAAATATGCCACACCGCATTTTATTAAATGCAAATGGCACGACACAAACTAAAACACGAACAAAACAAGTTAACGCAACACAAGAACAATAATAAACAAACAGAACAGGTTAACACAACGCAATAACAATAATTTAAACACCGAAAAGTAATTTGAACCTTACCGAACGCAAAAACAACAAGTTAAACAAAAAAATAGAGCAAGTTAACATCCAACAGCATCGCAAAACCAAAAATTTTAGCAGCAGATAATTAAAACGCACGTTAAAGATTTAAAAATACTTAACAAGTGACGTATTTAAGTCCCGCCCAACATGCGCACCATCCTATGGTGTGTTTGTATCTTGGTACTATTACTATAAGTTTAATTTTATTTCAATGTTTTTTTCATGGATAACTTGACAAAATAAATTTTGTAGTTATTATTGTGCATTTTTCTACTTAAAATTTTTCAATAAAATTTAGTAAAGGGGTGGTGAATCCAGTGCCGTGCTTAGATTTTGTTTAAAAAAGAACACTAATATGAATTCTTAAAAATTTACTTTTAAAAAATGACATAGTAGGCCTTGTATTTTGTACTAATATGGCTTTTTTGCTCCAAAAATACAGTTTATCAAGATCTACACAAGATCACACTATGGGGCAAAATTTGCCAAGTGTACCAGGTGAAAAAAATTTTCTCACCGATTTTGTTTAAACTTTACTTATTTGTTGTTCTTACAACGAAGAATCATAGCATAAAATTTTTTTGCTCTAGGATTGTTCATTGAAAAGTTATGGATTATTGAAATTTATCGATTTTTTACTTTTTGGTGAAATCGCTTTTTATTTAAAAATACATAACTTCTGTTCATCTCTTTATTAAATATTTCAATTTAACCACCTTAAATGATTTTTTCCGTACTTTTCAATGGGCTATACCGTTTTTGCAAACAAACAAAATTTGCAATTTTTTTTTGAAATTTTGCATTTTTTGAAACAATGTGTATTTTTTATTTTTTTTTAAATAGCATAAAATCGAAGTTTATTATGTTACCTTTGAATAAAAAAAAAATTAGAGTTGGCCCGACATGTAGAAGGGAAGTTTTTCATATTTGAATGCGTGCGGGTCTAGCCATCGAATAGCTACTACTCTGCCGTATGCGTTTATACCTAGTAGATGCGAGTAAACGAATACAAATAGGCGCCATTCAGCTTATAGGCAAGCCGTTATGGTTATAACAATAAATTTTTTATTTAATATCATCGATCCTCCTTGCGAAATCTATGTAGACCCATGCTTAAACAATTTGTGCAAAAAAATACAGTTAAAAAACTATATCGTGCGGCAGTGTAAATATTTAAAATACATCATTGACTACTCAAACATAATTTTACATTTTAAATTATCATTGTGTATTCGTTTAGTCGCATCTACTAGGTATAAACGCATACGGTAGTGTAGTAGCTATTCGATGGCTAGACCCGCACGCATTTAAATATGAAAAACTTCCCTTCTACATGTCGGGCCCACTCTAATTTTTTTTTTATTCAAAGGTAACATAATAAACTTCGATTTCATGCTATTTTAAAAAAAAATAAAAAATACACATTGTTTCAAAAAATGCAAAATTTTGCAAAATTTCAAAAAAAAATTGCAATTTTTTTTTGTTGCAAAAACGGTATAGCCCATTGAAAAGTACGGAAAAAATCATTTAAGGTGGTTAAATTTAAATATTTAATAAAGAGATGAACAGAAGTTATGAATTTTTAAATAAAAAGCGATTTCACCAAAAAGTAAAAAATCGATAAATTTCAATAATCCATAACTCTTGAATGAACAATCCTAGGGCAAAAAATTTTTATGCTATGATTCTTCGTTATAAGAACAACAAATAAATAAAGTTTAAACAAAATCGGTGACAAAATTTTTTTTCACCTGGTACACTTGGCAAATTTTGCCCCATATATAATATTATCAATGTATCTTTTTGTGACTGCGAACTCGCCAAAAAACGATAAGAAATAAATTGAGGGTGTACACATTTTTGTACTCTTGATAAAGAGTATATAATTGAACAGTATGTGTGTGATGCGCAGTACCTATTTTTCTCAACTAATTTACTAATCTTAGTAGACTGAACTGAAATTACCTTAACTGACTAGCTTAGAACTTACAATTTACGATAAAACGTATTTCAAACTGGGGTACCAAAATCGGGATCGCCTATTCCGTCGGCGTTAACGCAGTTGGCGTTGTACACGTATCTCGCCAATAATTTTTCCTTCCGTTGATCGCTATCGTTTATTTCTTCGTTAGGGCACAATCGTAAGGCTTTCCCGACCCTCAGGTTCTGTCCGTGCAAGCTAAAATACTTTTTAGACCCGGTCGCTTTGTTCAACGACAAGTTCACAACGCTTTGCGGCTCTGGCACCGTAGCTGTACTGAAATTCTTCATGAAAATGTCGGAAAGGAACGTGTGGATGTTTTCTTCGAACTGCTCGGTGGTGTCCAAAGCCTCGTTCCATTTTATTACCGGCTTCAGTTCATCGATTTTTTCTTCAACAGGTGGTGGTTGTGGTTTGGGCTCTTTGCTTTGTTCCGGCTCGTCACCGAACTCGGAAGCCGTTGTTGATATATCCGAGTAGCCATCCTGCTTGTTGAAAATACTTTGCAGAGTTTTTACCCCAAAGTATTTCTTTCTTTGTTTGCGTGGCCTGCAATAATCGCGGTTCTCTTTGCGTATTGGCGAACTGTCACACGATTCGCCTGAGTTTAGAAGGCTTTGGTCGCTTTTAGGGTTCGACAGCGAATCATTTGACGCGTAAACTTTATCTCGCGAAGGTTCATTTCTTTGAAATGACAAGTTTTCATAGTTAGCATTTATGTTTCTTTTTGTTTTATTATCGTCTGCAGCTTGAAACTGCAAGTTTTTCGGCGACTGAGAATCGTTGGAAGCAATATCAGTCGATAAAATTTCCGAATCCAAATAAACATCGGTACTTGTCTGCATCGATGATGATAGATTTTCAGAGTTCAGAGAGTTCATTGAACAGTTGAAATTGTTATTATCGGGGCTCTTTTTGCACTCAACAGTATTAGAGGCTGTTTTTTCGTTTTCGTTCATATTATTGGTTGTAGTTAAATTATCCAAGTTAAGAACATCTAAAACTTTATCGTCCTTTATAAGCTGTTTATTGTAAACTTCGGAGAATTTCCCATCCGTGCAATTTAGGTTAAAATTGTATATATCTGTTTTTAATTCGGCGCCATTTGGGAGATCAAAAATGTGTTGCCTGTTGTTTAGTTCTGCTGATTGCAGACTGCTTCTTGATTGTACACTAAAAATATTTTAATATGCGTTTTATATTTTGTTATTATGTGCGACATGCTCTGACACTGATCATGCAAAATTACAACTGAAAATTAAAAAATTAAAATAAAACCTTATTTATTATTTAAAATTTATAATATTTTATTTCGGTAAAACAATAAATAATAAATTAACAATAAAAAGCAACACTTACAGTCTACTATTATAAACTTAGGCTAAATTGTTTATATTTACAAAATAGATAAAGTTACAATAATCATTATCTATAAAAATTGGAAATCACATATATTGCACGTGCATAATACTTTAAAACCGTACTAATAAAATTAGTTCGTGTAGATTTAGGAAATGGTTTGACTGGTCTGATTAAGGTGCTTGTGTCACTCACCGACTAGTTGCCGTTGATTCAGGTGTTCTTGGCGCAGTCGGCGTGTTCAAAATTTCGTCGCTATTTTCACGCGGATTTAGCGTACCGTTAGTTTCACACACTTCATCATCAAAAAACCTAAATGAAAACAAATTAAATACATTAAATTTTAATTTATGCCTAAGATTTCCATTGTGTATTTTTTATTTTAATTTTGTTTGATACAACGAAATACTTGGTTATGTATAGTAAATTTATGAGCTTTTGAAATTTATACTTCTACAACTTTTCTCCTTTATTTAAAACTAAGAAATCGATGTAAATTATTGCCTTAATAAAACAAAAATAACACTATGATAGTTCGAATAGTTCGAATTACTAACATTGAGTACGCCCACCTATATTACCTAATTTTGGGCCGCTGATTTCAAAAATGTCATTAGTTTTTCTCTAGGACGTCTAGGATTCGAAATAATTGCGTAATAAAATGCTCTACCCAATTATCTCAAAATGTAAGTTTTTTGTTAATATTTTGATTATTTATTAATTATTTTGCCTTAAATCTATTAATGGGGACATAAGAAAAACCTGGAAATGTATTAATTCCATAATAAAAAACAGCCACTGCCAGAAAAAACGGGTGACGTTCACAATATCGAAATTCATTATATCGAATTCAAAATATCGAACACTTTTTATCGAAAATCAAAATATCGAAAATACAAAATGTCGAAAATCAAAATATCGAAAATTAAAATGTCGAAAATGATAATATCGAAAATTAAAATGTCGATTTGAAAATGTATTAATTCCATAATAAAAAACAGCCACTGCCAGAAAAAACGGGTGACGTTCACAATATCGAAATTCATTATATCGAATTCAAAATATCGAACACTTTTTATCGAAAATCAAAATATCGAAAATACAAAATGTCGAAAATCAAAATATCGAAAATTAAAATGTCGAAAATGATAATATCGAAAATTAAAATGTCGATTTGAAAATGTCGAATAATTAAAATTTCGAAAATTAAAATGTCGAAAATGATAATATCGAAAATTAAAATGTCGATTTGAAAATGTCGAATAATTAAAATTTCGAAAATTAAAATATCGATTTAAAAATATCGAAAATTAAAATGTATGATTAAAATCGAAGTGTATATGTACAGAGGCGCCTCTGTAGATAAAGTTACGGTTATGCACCGAATTATCTTGGCTCCCTGGCTCCTAGAGATGCGCGTTTTATAGAAATGTACTCAAACTCAACAACACAACCCAACCGACCCCGCCCCATTGGCCCCCCCCCGCCCCATTGAGCAAAAAACCCAACTAAAATGGGCAAATTCATGTTACGATAAAAATAAAACACTTTTTAATTACATAAATTAGCCCATTTTAGTTGGGTTTTTTGCTCAATGGGGCGGGGGGGGGCCAATGGGGCGGGGTCGGTTGGGTTGTGTTGTTGAGTTTGAGTACATTTCTATATCAGAGGCGCCTCTGTACATATACACTTCGGATTAAAATAATATGTCGATTAATTGAAATATTTAAAAAGCCTACTTCTACAGCTATATATTTTGTGTTAGCAAAAATAAAATTTGTTGATTACCATATATATACAAACCCAAACTCCATATTATGGAGTTTGGGTTTGTGTTGTTTTTTTCTGTGAAAAATAGGGAAGTAGATCATTGAACGCGAAATTGAACGACCATTTAATATTATACAATTTGACAAATATGCTAAATAAGAATTTTTTTCCACCCGGTGTACGTTTAATGGCGATACTCCCGGTGTACTTCTAGTCACTTTGTAATTTTTAATATTCAGTAATTTCGATATTTTATATGTCCATATTATTATAATCGATATTTTAAGCAGTCGATATTTTATTTTCGATAAATTGAAAATTCGATTAAATAAAATTTAGACATTTTGTATTTTCGACATTTTAATTTTCGACATTTTGTATTTTCGATATTTTGATTTTCGATAAAAAGTGTTCGATATTTTGAATTCGATAAAGTGAATTTCGATATTATGAACGTCGATATTTTATTTTCGATAAATTGAAAATTCGATTAAATAAAATTTCGATATTATCATTTTCGACATTTTAATTTTCGATATTTTGATTTTCGACATTTTGTATTTTCGATATTTTGATTTTCGATAAAAAGTGTTCGATATTTTGAATTCGATAAAGTGAATTTCGATATTATGAACGTCACCCAGAAAAAACAGGATATATCAAAAATGAAGATTAACCAACATACTATTATCAATGAAAGAGAGATAGCAGATCATATTAACAAATACTTTGCGGGGGTGGGTGAAAGCTTGGCAAATAATATTCAAGACATCCCTTTAGACATGAATGAAGTTCTGTCCAACAACGCCTGAAGAGGTCGGAAAAATAATTAGTGCTCTAGACTCAAACAAGGCTACAGAATCCGACCAAATTGACAGTAAATCAATAAAAAAATGTGAACATGTGTTAAAAAATATTTTATGCAAACTCATTAATCAATCATTTTCATGTGGAAAAGTGCCGGACAAAATTTAAAGTGCTAGAGATATCCCCTTATATAAATCTGGAAGCAAAGAAGACGTTAACAATTATAGACCGATATCGGTGCTTCCTGTTATGTCAAAAATCCTTGATAGACTTGTTAAGTATTTAAAAAGCATTGATTTTCTATCAAATTGTCAATATGGCTTTCGCAGATCCAGTGACACTGCTTCTGCAGCTGTAGACCTAATATCTGAAATCCAAATTAAAATCGATCAAGGAATGAAATGCGCGGTAGTGTCCCTGGATTTGCGGAAGGCATTTGACACGATTAAATACGATATCTTATTAAAAAAATTAAATTGTATTGGTATAAACGACACGGAAGGCGATTGGTTTGCAGATTACCTGTCCCATAGAGAACAATTTGTTCAATTGAGGAATACAAAAAGTAGTATGGCAAAGATCACTTATGGAGTCCCTCAGGGCTCCATACTTGGTCCTACAATCTTTTTGACCTATAAAATTCAATGTCAAGTTTAAATTTATACGGACGTATAATGTTATACGCGGATGACACCTCATTGGTATACTTTGATTCCTCAGTCGACAATATTAGAAGATTTATTGCCCATGATATGAATTTGATTGCAAACTGGCTAAACACACACAAACTTACTTTAAATGTCAGTAAGTCTCCTTTTAGGGGCCGTTCATTAATTACGTGAGGTGTTTAGGGGGGAGAGGGGGTCGAGCCAAACCTCACCAAATCTCACGTGGGGGAGAGGGGGGGTCTCGGCAAATATCACGTAATTTTTTTTTCCGAAAGAAAGAGTGTAAAATTGCGAGAAAACCGGGTTAAATTAAGTAAACAATTATAAGCAAATTGTTTTTTTAAATAAATCTAATGGAATCAAGCACAGATTAACTTATTTACATTAAAACCATGCATTTTAAAAAATCTCACGTGAGATTAAGGGGGGGGAGAGGGGGTCGAGCAAAATCTCACGACATCTCACCAAGGGGAGGGGGGGGGTCGAAAAATCGCCAAAATTGTCTCACGTAATTAATGAACGGCCCCTTATGTGGATCAAACGATCAAATAATATAATCTATGACAGCAGACCAATCGCGTTCAAACCGATTCCATGCCATACCGGGATGCATATTCGTATCGAACGTGGCTTACTGCACATTGGAAAAGCGCGAACTAAACTGATATCGAACGCGCGTTATTGCACAATACTGTGCAATATCAGTTGTTTGAAACGGTCCACGGTTCGCATGGATAAATGGCCATAAAGTAATGAAGGTATATGGTAATTTTTTGAATAATATTGAATGTTGCAATTAGAAACACTGAATTTAGACTAGAGGCTAAATGTAGCAAAGTATTCCTTAAGGTTATGACGAATAGCTGTCATCTTGGTTATGCAGGCACACTGCATTGTGCCATACCAAACCAACCCAAACTTAACAACCCAACCCAACCGACCCCGCCCCATTAGGCCCCTCTTGCCCCATTGGGCAATAGAGGTATAATATATCTAAGGGCAGGCTGGATTGTGACAATGGGGCGGGGTCGGTTGGGTTGGGTTGTTAAGTTTGGGTTAGTTTGGTATGGCACAATGCAGTGTACCTGTTTCTAGTATTAGTATAACGAATGGTAAAGTTAATATGTGAATGACGTTTTTTTGTAATTACCTGATGTATAAAGGAGTTTACTTATATTGTTTAATGACATAATTTTAAAATTATTATACAGGGTCCTGCAACAGTGCGTCGGGCTTTCCTAGTGCCTTTAAAGTGAGGGATAGAAAAAAAAATTTCCTACAAAAAATTGTTGGTTTGAAAATCTTTATGCCGAGAAATTATTTTCAACAATACAGGGTGTTCCATTTTTGCGGTATAACAAAAACATACATTTTTTTAAATGGAACACACTGTATTTATTTAAGTTTTCCGATAACATCTTTCAACCTCTACATTGTTGTCCATTTACTTTTTGATTTAAATACAGTGTTGTCAACTTACAATTTTTTTTCCAAAAAATCTTGCAAAAGCAAGCTGAACTTTAAAGAATCGTAGCGACCTCAGTTTTTAAAGGTAAGAATTAGTTTTAGCAACAATCCCAGTGCAGTTAATAAGCATCATTTTGATTATGAGCAATTTAAATTTAGTAATACAGGGTGTTCAGAAATAAATGCCAAACTTTGCAAACTTCAGAGTGGTTTAACTAATTTTTTTCAAATGGAGTGCCCCATATTTTATGTCATCATTCGATAGGTCTTTTTCTCCTCTTTAATGTGATATGCCATATCTTATTTGTAAACCTCATAGTTGTTGAGATATTCAATATTTTTCGCAAAAGTAACCATTTCATTACATTTTTAAGTAGAAAGTGTTGGGACAAAACAATAGTTACTGTCAAAATGTAAGAGTCAAAATGACTTCTAATAACAAATAATACTAATACTAATAATAATAAGATTAATTATTTTATTCAAAAACCATGCAAGGTAAAAAAATTGAAAATACATAGTAAAAACGTTACTATAGTAATTGTTCAAAATGTCTTCCATTTTCATTCAGGCACAAATTAATTCGCTGCTGAAAAGACCTTTGCACTCTTCCTAACATTTCAGGTGAAATACTTGCAAAAGCGTTTACAATCCATATTCATAAGTGTGGTAGGTGGTTCGTTAAAAACAATTCCCTTTACATACCCCCACAAGAAAAAATCAGGTATTGTCAGATCCGGAGATCTAGCAGGCCATCTGGAGGGTCCATTTCTACCAATCCACTGGTTGGGGAAAATGCCATCAAGATATGCCCTCACGTCTCGCGAAAAATGCGCAGGTGCCTCGTCTTGTTGAAACCACATCCTGTTTCTTGTATGTTGAGGTACATTAGCTAATAATCCAGGTAAAACATTTTCCAAAAATTCAAATACATAGGCCCATTGAGATGACCATCGAAGAAATGTGGACCTACCACATATCCTCCAACAATTCCTCCCCAGACATTCAAAGACCATCGATGCTGATGATCAACTTGTTTCATAACATGCGGATTTTCAGTTGAATAATAATGAAAATTGTGCCTGTTTACAGATCCGCTTTTATGAAATGTCGTCTCATCAGTGAATAAAACATACTGAAAAAACGCAGGATCTTCCTGTATTTTCAGCCTTGCCCAGGTGCAAAATTCGGAACGATATTGATATCAGCATTGCTAAGTTCTTGATGCAACTGAATATGGTACGCATGATATCGATTCTTCTTTAGAATCCGTTTTACTGATCTCTCGGTTATGCCGGTTGCTTCACCGATGTCTTTTTGGCTAATGTTGGGATGCTCAGTTGCTGTTAATAGCACTGAAAATTCGTTTTCCTCATTGACAACAGGTTTTGTTCTTTCTTGTTTTTTATAATGTACACTTCCCGTTTCAATAAATTTATTGAGTAGTTTCCTGAAGCTTTTCTCATCCGGGTGTCTTTTTTCTGGATAACGCATCGCGTAAATTCTAGCCGCCAATAAACAAGTTCGATCAGTCTCCCCCAATACAAAAATCATATCGACTAGTTCGTCTTTTTCAAAATTCATGTTAATAAGTTGCGGTCTACTTTTACGACAAAACAGAGAGAAGCACTTTTATGATACAAAAACAGCAACGTTTTTTTCTAGTTTTTTTTTTAAGTTTTTTTACAGGGTCAGTTTTTAATATTTAATACAAACTAATTAATAGAGACCGGACATTTAGGCATTTTAAGAGAGGCAAACAAGGCAAAAATGATTTTGGATTAAACTTCACTAAAAATGCCCAAAACTTATTTTGCATGAAGAATTTTTAATGTCCCATTAAAATTGACGAAAGGTATTTTGCCTAAAATCTGGTCTTTACTAATTAACATTTCGAGTTTTAACATAAGAAAATTTTATCAAATGTTACATTGACAATTACTTACATTTTGCTTCAGCACGGCCTACTTCAGTGCATAGAAATTTAATTAAATGGTTACTTTTGTGAAAAATATTGAATATCTCAACAACTATGAAGTTTACAAATAAGATATGGCATATCACATTAAAGAGGAGAAAAAAAAATATGGGGCACTCCATTTGAAAAAAATTAGTTAAACCACTCTGAAGTTTGCAAAGTTTGGCATTTATTTCTGAACACCCTGTATTACTAAATTTAAATTGCTCATAATCAAAATGATGCTTATTAACTGCACTGGGATTGTTGCTAAAACTAATTCTTACCTTTAAAAACTGAGGTCGCTACGATTCTTTAAAGTTCAGCTTGCTTTTGCAAGATTTTTTGGAAAAAAAATTGTAAGTTGACAACACTGTATTTAAATCAAAAAGTAAATGGACAACAATGTAGAGGTTGAAAGATGTTATCGGAAAACTTAAATAAATACAGTGTGTTCCATTTAAA
Source organism: Brassicogethes aeneus (assembly GCA_921294245.1). Lineage (NCBI taxonomy): Eukaryota > Metazoa > Arthropoda > Insecta > Coleoptera > Nitidulidae > Brassicogethes > Brassicogethes aeneus. The sequence continues at coordinate 1,965,822 of OV121136.1, forward strand.
AAAATGTATGTTTTTGTTATACCGCAAAAATGGAACACCCTGTATTGTTATAATAATTTCTCGGCATAGGAAAGCCCGACGCACTGTTGCAGGACCCTGTATAACTCATTTGTTGGGTGTCGAGCATCCAAGGAATATAAGTTTTTTATAGCCTTATTTTGTAAGGTTTTTATAATTTTTATATTCCTTTTGGAAGTCGATGACCAGATTATATTTAGATATTGTAAATGAGAATGGATTAGGGAAAAATAGACAGTCCTCAGGTACCTACTCACTAGGCACAGCATAGCTCAGTCTTTTCAAAATGCCCACAGGACCCAACAATTTTTTTTCTAATGTGACTTATGTGGTTCAACCACAAAAGTTTTTCGTCTATAATTAATCCTAAAAATGTTATTTCATTTGTTATATTTAATAGTTTCGGTTCTTTATAAGGGCGTAAAGAGTTACAACCTTCTCCCGGACGAAATAAAACACCGTCGGGGAGATGGTTTTAACACATTACTAAAAAGGCATTTAGGGTATATTTAATTTACTGTCCAGTTTTGTTACTTTGAAATCATTACTCTAAACATTACTCTAAACATTAACTTAAGTAATAATAAAAATAAGTGATAATAATAATAATAATAATATATATTAACCATCAAAATTACATGGTAAGTCACCGTTAAAAGCAAGTATAAAAGTAAGTAAAAGTATAAAAGTATAAAATCTACACATACATATACAAATATTATTACATAGAAAAAACGGTTAACCACCCACCCAACCAATCCCTTGTCTATGCGGTTAACGTCAGTTTTTGACGTTCGTGTTAGTTACGCATTAGGTTATATTTATTGTTGTTGACATTGTTGTGTTTTATAAAGCAAAACAATACTTAAGCAGTGCCTATTTCGCGTTGAATCGTGTAGTTTTGTAGTGTTAAAATGAATATACAAGGACTAAATGAAGAAAATAATAGCAGTGATTCAGATACAATTGAAAAATTGAATATGGGTTCTAAGAAAAGAAAATCTTTTGGACGAGAAGTAGACGTTATGAAAAAACTGAGGATAAGTTCCCACGAGCAGGGCGAAGACTGTAAATGCAGAAGGTATAAATGTTTTGAGATATTAGATTTGCTTGAACGTAAACGAATTATAAAGGACTTCAATGAAATATTTTCTAAAGATGAGCAAAGTTCGTATTTAACAGGATTAATAAACGTTTTACCAATTAAACAACGTCGCCCAAGACAAAATGAGGAATTAGCCAAATTTCATGATAGGGCATATTCTTATAAAGTAAGAACTATGAAGGAGAATAATATTATTGAAGTTCCGGTCTGTGAAAGGCATTCCTGTCCTTGCATGGAATTTCTGGAAGGTGGTTACAAACAATTCAGCAGTCCTTAAAAAAATGTGGCAAGTCGCCAAAAGATATGAGGGGAAAGTACTCACACACCCATTGCACCAACCTCCTGCTACGTTGGAGGCTGTAAAAAATCACATAGGTTCTTTTAAAGGCAGACAAAGTCATTATAGCCGTAAAAAGTCTACTGTGGTTTATCTACCGGAGAGCCTTAATCTAAAGAAGATGTACAAGATGTACACAGATTTAGATCTTGGATCTGTGTCGTACGAATATTACCGCAAGATATTTAATAACAATTTTAATATTAAATTCGGTTACCCTCGAAGCGACACATGCAGTTCGTATGACAAATTTACCGCAGAGAAATTGAGCTTAGAGAGAAAACTTGAAAATACACTAACGGCAGAAGGAAAAACAGATCTAATGCAACAATTAAAAAATTTAGAAATTCAGAATGAGTTACACCTAAAGAAGGCTGATGTTTTTTATGCAAGGAAGAGAGCAGCAAAAAAAAGAAGCATAAAAGTTATGGACTACGAAAGCATTGCTATGGATTTCCAAAAGAATTTGCCACTACCGAATATTTCCACTAATGATGTATATTATAAACGTCAGCTTTCTTTTTATTCATTTAATATATATATGGATATCCATGTTCTTTCTACAGCCGATTCATACTTCTATTGCTACTCGGAAAATGTTGCTGCTAAAGGGTCCGAGGAAGTGATTTCTATGCTTCACCATTTTATATTTACTCAGTTAGATAAAAGATTAAAACAGCTCGAAATATTTTGCGATTCATGTGGTGGGCAAAACAAAAATTTAATATTTTTCGATATATCCATTACGTTGTTGTAACTACTAGAAGACTTGACATGATCAAAATTACCTTTCCAATAAGGGGACATTCTTATGCGATAAGAATATGGGAATTATCAACCAGAATACTAAAGCTGAGACTATTGCTGACTGGATTAATGAAATAAGAGGAGCAAGAGCTAATCCAGCTCCATTTAAAGTTTTTGATCTAGAACAAAGCTTTTTTCGTCAATGGAATAAATATTTAGCCCCATATTATGTAGTAAAATGCTCATTTGCAATACAGCCACTTCGGGAAATCCAAGCAGAATACGAACATCCCAAATATATGACATATCGTTCAAGCTATAATGGGGCCTTCGAGACTGCAATAGTTCGTACTGCTTCCATCAACCAAACGGAAATGATAGGACCTGAAAAATTTTTTCTTCCAGATAAAAAGTATACAGGTAATGATTAACTAAACTGTATTAAGATAGTTTAGTTAATCATATGAATCAATGTTTCTCTTTTTTAGAACCCATAAAAATCAGTTTGGAAAAATGGGAAAACTTACAGCAACTAAAAACGTTTTGTGAAACTGATGGTGCTTCAGAATTTTATGGTAATCTACCCTACAAATTAACCAGAAAAGCGAAGAAAAAGACAAAAGATGTGTTGCATACACTCATAGAGACAGACTCTGAGAAAGATGAAGAAGAAGAGCAAGAACAAAATAGGTACTCAAAGACGAAGAAAACTGCAGTAATAAAAAAAAAGAAACTGTTAGCAAGCGTAAAGAGGAAGTAATCAAAAATATGAGAACTGGTGGCAAGGGTAAAAAGAAGTAAAATAATTATCGCATAGCATAGATATTGAACTAAGATCGTTTTTAACAAGTTTGTCATGACAATCAACATTTTTGCGTTGTATTTTTTGTATTTTGGAATTGTTTTTTTATTTAAGTTAAAAACTGAAAGACTTATAAACATGACGTTTTTGACATAATATTATCCAATAAATATTCCACAAAATGGCTACTAACTTGTTTTCCTTAATATTCCTGCTTTAAGTGTATATGGTTTCAAAACTTAAAATTCAATTTACAGAGAATGAACTTTTAATGACCTTCATCGTTTTTGCTTTGTGCTCTTCATATCATAGTTATTTATTTAGTACAGATATCACAGATTTTGACAGTTTAAGAATTTTTCACAGGTATAAAAGGCATTTCTAGTGAGGATGCTTTTCACAGCCGGCGGAAACTTTCTTGAAGGCAGGCCCTTTATTTCCTCTGGAAGTTTGTTGAAGAGCTTGACACCCCAGTAGTCAGCGTAATTTTGGGTTTTTTAAATGCAATGTGATAAAATATTTGTGATCTCTTATATTGTGTATGTAATTATATTGTGTATGTGATTGTATGAGTATTATATTATATTGTTTTACTATTGTATTATAATGTATAGGTATAAGAGGATATCCCTATGTAGAATTTATCTTTTGGGATGAAATAAACGATTTGATTTGATTTGATTTTGGATGTTCAGTATATTTTTGACGTTTTTTGTCAAAAATATACTGGGACTCCATACAAAGTCATCGGTAGATAAATGTCAAATAGAAATTTTGTTTGTTCCATTGTAGCTGTATACTATAGTAGTATTATATAAGGGATATTTAATAAAGCACTTTTCTGCAGAGAAGTGCTTTATTAAATACCAAAACTAAAATTATAATGTTTTTTGGTATAAAGTATCATTTTTTGAAATTTTTGTGACGTTTTTTAATTACTAATTAAATTGAAAAGGCAACAAAGTAAATGGGCTTCGGTATAAGCATTACTCTTCGACTATTATTTAATATGTTTTTATTCACATTATGCCTAAAGTACCCAAAAATTTAATCTCGAATCTTATTTATTAAGTCTTATCAAAATTTAATATAGAATTGAAGTATAAAGGCGCCTTTATATACTTTATCGTTCAAGCACACTAAAGTGCTTCTATTAATTATTGACATTTAAAATTTAAACTTTAAATTGTATTTTTACTTGAAAGTGATTTTAAGAACCGAAAATTAAAAAAGAGCAAAAAATGGAAGTGGAGTCAAACCACGTCAAGTGGGACCAGAAATTTCACGAAATCACCGATTTTGAAAATAATCACATTATTGTGTAGTAGACATGACTCATATGTCACAGTAAAAAAATTGTTTTAAAATTCGTTTTTTTGGTAATGTTATTAAGGTTGACAATTTTGTCAAACTTTAGAGCACGGAAAAATTGAAAAAATAGAATCTCTGGAACTACTATGTATAATTGAATTAAATTTTACACACTATTGTAGAAATGTTTAGACTATATAATGATCATTTAATTAAGGTTAATTTTTTTAAATAAAATAATTTTGCATACATTTATTATAAACAATTGAAATTTTGTATGTGTTCTTCACGCTGAAAAAAAAAATCTTGTGTCATAATATGCTGCAAACGTTCCCATTTAATAAAATGTACTCAAAAATTTGTCCTTCATATGTCATTCCGAAAATATTAAATTTTTTGTCCCGCTGTGCGCTTGATCAGTACGCGGCGCGCTTCGCTGCTAGCTCGTCAGGACACGGTGTGCCTGGACGAAGTTTAAGTCGCATAAAAATTCCGCAGTTTCTTGTTCGGGACTCTTTGGTGACTTAAAAATAATATTTACCAAAATCCTAGCTGCTCCCCTTTTCGAAACATTTTGAAAAATCTTTTTTATGCATTATGCGTTTTACTATATAAAAAAGTGATTTTTGTCTAACCCTGTATAAATCTAATGATGTGCTCAGTATAAAAACAGTTTCTCTCGTTTACAATATCGGTGTACAAATGTGTACTCTGGCAAAGGTAGACTTTGCGATAAACAAATAATTAAAAAAAATGAATTTTTTACAAATTTAAACAAAAAACAGTTATAATTTTGGTAAATATCTTTTTTAAATCACCAAAGAGTGCCGATCAAAAAACTTCAACCAATTTTTCGTTCAAAATTGAAAACTACTAAAAAGCCTAAATTAAACAACATTTTAAATACTCTCTAAGCGTTATTTTATTAAATTTTATTACAAATCTATTTTTCTTGTAAAATGTTAATAAAAATGCAATTTTGTAACCTAATAGACGTAGAAATATCTAAAAAAAAAATTGGGGATAAATATTTTTCGCGTGTTATGCTGTAAGTAATCATGAATTTACGCTTTTGCATTATTAAAAATAAGTGATTTTTGGCTAACCCTGTATATACAAATGATGTGAACAATATTAAAAAGTATTCTCTAAGTCTCCTAAATAATTTACTCTAATTTTATAAAAATCGGTGTGCAAATGTGTACTCTGTCAAAGAGATAAACAAAAATTTAAAAAAAAATCATGAATTTTCGAACAATTTTGAAAAGAGGAGCAGCTAGAACTTTGGTAAATATCATTTTTAAGTCACCAAAGGGTCCCGAACAAGAAACTACAATCAGTTTTTGGCGGCATTTTTATGTGACTTAAACTTCGTTCAGGCACACCGTTAAAACGTTAGAACGGACGAGCTAGAAACGAAGCGCGCCGCGGGACACAAAAATTAATATCTCCGGAGTGACATAGGAAAGACAAATTTTTGAGTACATCTTTTTAAACGGAAACGTTTGCCGCATATTATGACACAAGATTAATTTTTTTTCAGCGTGAAGAACACATACAAAATTTCAATTGTTTATAATAAATGTATGCAAAATTATTTTATTTAAACAAATTAACCGTAATTAAATGATCATTATATAGTCTAAACATTTCTACAATAGTGTGTAAAATTTAATTCAATTATACATAGTGGTTCCAGAGATTCTATTTTTTCAATTTTACCGTGCTCTAAAGTTTGACAAAATTGTCAACCTTAATAACATTACCAAAAAAACGAATTTTAAAACAATTTTTTTACTGTGACATATGAGTCATGCCTACTACACAATAATGTGATTATTTTCAAAATCGGTGATTTCGTGAAATTTTCTGGTCCCACTTGACGTGGTTTGACTCAGTGGTAATAAAAGTAGCAGAGAAAGAGAAAGGAGACGAACATTTATGTCGTCGTTGTAAATTTGTTTTGTTTTTGTTTTGGTACCTTTACGCCCAAGAAAAACAAACGCAATATTTCATTACAAAATTTTATGAAATATACCTACTACTTTAATTTTGCAGGAATATTAAATGGACCTGATATACGACATTTAATGAAAGATCAAGCATTAAAAAATGCTCTCAAAGTTGACGAGCTTGTCGCATATGGCAGTGTTAAAGCTGTCATTGAAAATGTTCTTGGTTCATATCGGGCCTAAAATTGGCGCCAATTCATTGAAAAAATGCTTTCCGTTTTGCAAAGAATTAGCGTTAATATGTCATTTAAAACAAATTCTTTTTTTTTCTTCCTGATAAATTTGCCGAACTGATGAACATGGAGAACGATTTCACCAAGTAATTGCAAATCTAGACCATTGGTAGATATCTATGGGTTTAGCGGAAAAAAGTTGGATTAATTGCCAGGAGACATTTGCTGGAATTTGCAGCAAAAGATGTACGACGATGATAAGGATTAAGCACAATAATACTTTAGTCCAATTTGAAAATTATGCAATGCATTAAATTTTGAGGGCTTAATTTGGATAAAAAATACTGAAACTTGTTTACTTTGTTGCCCTTTCAATTTAATAATTAAAATAAACGACAAAAAATGTAAAATAATGGTTGTTTTTTACATAAAAAACTTACATTCTGAGCTAATTGAGAAGAGCATTTAATTACAAAATTATTTTAAATCCTAGACGTCCTAGAGAAAAACTAATGGCGTTTTTGAAACCAGCGGCCCAAAATTAGTTACATTAAGCTGGAGTACTTAATGTTAGGAAAAAAAAGTTTGTAAAACTATCATAGGGTTATAAGAGATAGGAAAAAACTTTAAATACAAAAGTTGTAGTGTTTGTCCTAAATCGCCAGAAAATAACAAAAGAATATCGCAAAGCCGAATAAATAAAAATAAATAATGACGTTTAAACCATTTGTTCTTTAATGGCAACATATTTTAAAAACGGCTAAACTTAATGTTTACATATTATAGTATTTATTTATTTATTAAATATAACACTGTATCATAGTTTATCAAAACAGTTTTATAACTCGTACCGTCAAAAACATATTAATTTTTGAATTCGGGAAGAAGGATCTATTGATTTTTGTTATAATATTCAGGGTGTTTCATTGAATATTATAACATTTTGTAATTTTATTTAGAATTTTCTGTCGATTTAGGACAAACATGACAACCACAGTGCTGTTCTGAGAGGTGATTTTTGGACTTTCTGTGAAACCAAATTTTTTTTTTATATTCTTGTTAATTAGGTCATAACTAAAATTTTAAGAGCAAAATAAAAAAAAATTGACGGTTAGTTTTGTTTTAATTGGATGTTTATTAAAAATATGTATGCCCACTTTCAATTCTCCAATTAAAACGCGATTTTATTGAAATATTATCATAACTTTTTAAATCAGATTAAAGATTAGTTAATTTCCTAAAAAAAGGTCTATACATTTTTTATATCTTTTACTGTTTTGTTGTAATACACGTTTAAAGTTTTAATTTAAGGTTAAATGTATAGTATACATTTATTAAACAATAATTCTAAGGGTGCCACATTTTATTAGTAACTTCTAGTCGGTGACCCAACATCGATCCCGACTTCTCACGTGCTGGCACGAACCGCCTTATAACGTGACGTCATAATAATATTCCGGTTTTGTTCCCCGAACATATAATATTTGTTGTCAAGCTAGATAGCTTAGGTGGTAGGGCGTTTGCTTTGCATGCGAGAGGTCCCGGGTTCGATACTCAGAAGTTGTCGATATTTTTTTACTTTTTTATTTCATTTCTGTATAAAAAATGGCGCCGGCTGTTTACAGGTGTAAAGTTTGTGCTGCAAATATTGCAAAAACACAACCAAGTGTGCGTTGTTGCAAATTTCTTGAGTGGGTACATAGCAAATGTACATCTCTTACGACTGAGGAATTTAATAAATTGGCATCTGATATCAAAAATGGTTTGGAGTGGAGCTGTCATGCCTGCGGAAGTGAGGTTGGAGCATCGGGTGTATCGGTTTCTGATGGAAATAGGACTGTGGATGAAGTAATGCTTAAAAACGTACTTGAAAAATTATTAATACCATTCCAAAATGGTATTAAAGATGATTTAAAAAACCTTCTGGAATCCAAACTGGATAACATAACCTCTAAAATGGATCAGATTCTACAGGAAAATAGTGAGCTTAAGCAACAGAATAGGGTATTAACGGAGCGAGTGGACAGTCTTGAGGCCTCAATTGGGTTAAATAAAGATAACGTTGATTTGGAAAACATGTTATCTGAATTTAATGATCGTACTCGAAGAGCTTTCAATATTATGGTGTTTAATGTGGAGGAATCCAGTAAAGAGCATAGCGAAGAGAGGCTAAGTGATGATAAGAAGGCTATTTTATCTAGGAGTCAGATCGAGTGTGAGAATGTAAGGGCTTTTCGAATTGGAAAGTTTATTAGAGGTAAATGTAGACCCATAAAAGTTGTGTTGAACTCAGCTGAAGAAGTCTTAAAAATTCTAAAAAGTAACAAGGGATCTGAAAGCACTATCTATTTCAAGGCTGACTTAACACCTATACAAAGAACAAATTTGGCAAACCTTAGAAAAGAATTGGAGGAGATGATATCTAAGGGCGTCAGCGATAAAACTATTAAATACGTAAATGGGGTGCCAAAAATCGTCAGTAAAAATTTTTAAGTAATAGCAGTTTCAATAAATCTGGTTTTTCTGTGTTTTACCAGAATGTTAGAGGTTTAAGGACCAAGTTAAAGACGTTTTTGTTATCTCTTACAAATAATGATTTTGATGTGGTTAGTGTCACAGAATCCTGGTTAACCCCGGATTTTGAAGACAGTGAAGTAGTTGGTGATCTCTACCAGGTATATAGAAGTGATCGAAACAGTTCTACAAGCAATTTTAAACGCGGTGGAGGTGTTTTAATTGCTATTAAGAAGGATTACCAGTGTAGACAAATCACCCTGGTAGACTCAGTGGTGGAACAGGTGTTTGTGGAGGTGAAATCTCTGAAGGGGTCTGTGATATTTGGCTGTGTCTACATTCAACTGGTTCGCCCTTAAGGGTATATGAAAATCATGTAATGGCTGTGAGGGGAATCTGCAGTGATTTTCCAAACTCCACAATTATTGTGTTGGGTGATTATAACCTGCCTAGTATAAATTGGTATCGGGATAGTGACACACTTAACATTGAGGCTGTGGGCCTTGCGTTAGAAAGGGAATGTTGTGTTTTGGATGGTTTTTCATTTTTGGGTCTTAAACAAAAAAATTTAATTGTCAATGAATCAAACTCCATTTTGGATCTTTGTTTTTCAAATATTGAAATTGATATTAAAAAGGATGAAGGGTTTGTACCCTGTGATAATTATCATCCTGCTTTGTGCTTTACTTTAGATATGACCTGTGTTATGTTAGATATCAAGGATGATGTACAGTATTGTTTTGCTAAGGGAGATTATGTATCAATAAACAATTATTTTTTTAATGTTAATTGGTGTGAAATGTATTCTTTGTATAATGTAAATGATATGTTGAATTATTTTTATGACATTGTTTTTAAGGCAATTGATTTGTTTGTACCTAAGAAGCGGACGTATAGTAAGTTTCCCATCTGGTTTAATGGTGATCTAAAAGGCTTAACAGTATTAAAGAAACAAGCTCATAAGCTGTTCAAACAAACTAACATGCAAGTACATTATCAAAACTTTTCAAATTTAAGAAAACAATGTAAAGATCTGAGCCGGATTTGTTATGACATGTATATTAATAGAGTTGAAGGTGATGTGGTATGTAACCCTAAACAATTTTGGAGTTTTGTCAAAAGTAAAAGGAGAACAGGTGATATTCCTAAGACGGTTTTTTTAGAGGGGACAGTTTGTCACGATGGCCTATCTATCGCGAATCTGTTTGCATCTCATTTTGAATCGGTTTATGCCAATTCAAGGGGAGCAGATATTATTGTGGATGATTCAATAGAGGGTAAAAATTCGGTAGATTTGTCCTCTATTCGTGTATCATATGAAAATTTATACATTACTTTACAAAAATTGGATTGCCGAAAAGGCGTTGGGCCGGATGGTATATCCAATTTATTCTTAAACAGAACTGCGCCATCATTATGTGACCCCCTTTTATTTATTTTTAACAAATCGCTAGGAACCGGAGTCTTTCCTGAAGCATGGAAGAGCTCTTATGTTTTGCCAATATTTAAATCTGGTGACAAGGGAAATGTTAGGAATTACAGGCAGGTATGCATTCAATCAGCTATCCCTAAAATTTATGAAAAACTTGTAATCCCTTTTATAACGTTTGCATTTAAAAACATCATTATTCCACAGCAGCATGGCTTTACTGAGGGGCGTTCAACAGTTACAAACTTATTTTCTTATGTCAATTTTATCTCTTCCTGCATGGATAAGGGTATGGAAGTGCATGCAATTTATACCGACTTCAGTAAGGCGTTTGATGTTGTGAGTCATGATGTTTTGTTACTTAAGCTCGGGAGGTACGGATTGCAGTCGCCTTTTCACCAATGGATTGCTTCGTATCTCGCGGGACGTAGTCAGCGGGTAAAACTAAATGGTTTTATGTCGGATGTCATTAATGTCACCAGTGGAGTTCCGCAAGGTTCGCACTTGGGACCTATTTTATTTTCAATTTTTGTTAATGACATCGGTAATAGTTTTAAATCCCCATTTCTTCTGTTTGCGGACGATTTGAAGCTGTATCGTTGTATCGAGGCTGACAGGGATGTGGAAGCCTTGCAGAGTGACCTGAATGTACTTAACGAATGGTGCCAGAAAAACCAATTGTTTTTGAATAATGACAAATGCTCTGTTATAGTCTTTTCCAGAAGTAAAGTTAAACACTTAAATTCCTATTATATTAATAATTTCAAGTTAAAATCTCTAGAGATGGTTAACGACCTTGGTGTAAATTTGGACAGCAAACTGCAATTTCACAACCATTTTGACAAAATGGTTGCGGAAGCAAACAGGATGTTGGGTTTCTTACTGCGCACGACTGTCGATTTTAAGGAATGCAGATCACTGTTGGCTCTATTTACATCCCTGGTACGCTCTAAACTAGAATATGCTTCTACGATTTGGTCTCCAGTTTATAATGTTCACATTAATAGGTTGGAGGCCATTCAGAATAAGTTTATCCGTTATATGCGTTATAAGCTGTCTCTTCCACTAAGCACTGATCAAACAAGGCAGTATTTGGGGCTTAAAACACTTACACAGAGAAGAAAAGATATTGATGCAACATTTTTTTATAAATTGATTAATAATTTCATTGTAGACCCTGAGATACTGGCTAGTTTTTTTATGCAAATTCCTATAAGAGTCTTGAGAAAGTATCCCCTTTTACAAGTTCCATTATTTCATACTGTGTATGCTAGCAATTCGCCTATATGTCGTGTGACTAAGACTGTTAATGAGATGTCTGAGTGTAACTTTTTTGGCATTTCAATGTGTACTTTTAGACGCCAATTAAATCGGATGTGATACTACATAATCTATATTTATTTTGAGTTATTTATTTTATTGGGGGTTGTTTGTTTTTTTTTTATGTACCTGTAAACTAATATATTGTTACTGCTATTATTTGCGTTAATAAAGAAATTATTATTATTATAAATTTGTTGTTCCTTTGTTAAAAAGTGTTTTATTTTTATCGTAACATAAATTTGCCCATTTTAGTTGGGTTTTTTGCTCAATGGGGCGGGGGGGGGCCAATGGGGCGGGGTCGGTTGGGTTGTGTTGTTGAGTTTGGGTTGGTTTGGTTTTATTACGTAACTAACGTGCCCTTAACATGTATACAGGTACAATTTATTATTATATTATTGTTGTGCCGCCAATTTTAAATGATAATGATGCATTGTATAATATATAATAAATTCTTTGTCCAGTCGGGATCGATGTTGGGGCACCGGCTAGAAGTTAGTCATTTTATTTAGGGCCGATTTATTAATTTTTGATTTATTTGACGAATAATTTCTTTGGATACTAGATATTGCCAATACATGAAAGTTATCGGCCCGATAAACTTTACTAAAGATGAATAAACCGGTCCTTAGTTAAATTTCATGAATTTCTTCGTAACTTTTACTACAATTTTTCATTTTTGTTTATAAAAAACACTTTAAAAAACTAAACAAAAATTATAGAATACGTATACCGAAAATGACAATTCAAACGTCAAATAAATTTTTAATAGATCTAAGTTTCATGGCAACCTTTAAGGATATATTAATTAAGGGAACATAAATGTATACGTCAAAGGTTAAATTAAAAGTTTGAACGGTTATTGCAACAAAACAGTAAAATATATAAAAAAAATTGTAAAAACCTTTTTTTTAGTTATGCAAATATTAAATATTTAAATTAAATCGCTAGTTTTAATTGGATAATTGAAAGAGTGCATAATATTTTTAATAAACAGCCAATTAAAACAATTCAAACCGTAAAATTTTTTTTTATTTTGCTCTTAAAATTTTAGTTATGACCTAATTAACAAAAATATAAAAAAAATTAGGTTTCACAGAAAGTCCAAAAATCACCTCTCAGAACAGCACCGTGCAACATTTGTAATGTTCTTTTCTATCTCTTAATATAAACCCAGTAGGCGCTTTCTAAATATACGGAATTCAAAATATTTTTTACCTAAAACTATAGCCGTCATCCTCCAAGGAATTGTCGCTGTCGTCGGCGGCGACGTATTGAACCTGTAGGACGCAGTCGCCGGTTTGCTGTTGCAATATTCCTACAGCCTCTCTATGGCACGCGTGTCTCAAATCACGATCGTTCACGTACAAAATGGCGTCGCCGATGTACAGTTGCTGGCAAGTGGCGGCTGGACCGTTAGGTTCCAACTCCGAGATTAAAATTGGCACGCCATGCTCTCTTCCACCCTAATATAAACAAATAAATACCATAATCCTCGGCTTTTCAATTTTTATTGCTATTTTTTTGTATAAATTTTGCACAAATTATTGTTTTTAAACATAGTCAACTCATCTCAAAGAAATAAAAGTTACTTGTGGTTAAACTTCAGGCTATCTAAAGTTATTGTACTGCAAAAAAGTTTACTCCTTAGGTAATACACTTGGGCACAAAAAAAGGACACCTTAAAAATGTTCATTAAATTAACCTAGAGGGATTTTGATAAACAACACAAATTAATTTATTTTGTAATTTGTACTATGCTCCACACCTTAAAGTCCCACCACGTGACCACGTACGGAACGCAGTCTTTTGAAAATTTGGCAAAGTATAGCCTTCTTTGTCTCTGGTATAGTCAATGAAAGAAATAATATTTATAGTGTTACAGCTTATGTTTAAGCGTTAAAAGTTAATAGATCTTTATAGTATCAAAATAACAATGGTTGGTTTAAGAATTTAGGAATATAAATACTGCATTTAATGAAATTCCAAAGTGTAAGGTGCAATATAAGTGATATTTTTGTGCATTGGGTCTACATTTCTCCATAAAATAGTTTTAACTAAACAGCATTTATTAAAAAAATTCTAACTTCTCTATTATGAAATAAGAATATCTGTATCAAAGGTAGGTTAATGTATTAGAACAAAAAATATCACCTAATTTTGTATTTTAAGGTTAGAAAAATCTATTTTGACCAAAGTAAATAAGTAGATTATTTGGAAGAGTGTGTTAATATGGTCATAAATAAATATAGGTATACTACATAATTGAAGGGGTTAGAATAAAAAGGGTATAAGTAACATTTTCATTTTTTGGAGATATTTGAAGCTAAAGTTATGTTACCATAAAAAAGTGAAGAATTTTGTTTAGTATTGTTTTTCTACTGGATAATAGAGGTCCCTAGAAGTATGAAAATTACTTAAATCCTTTTCATTTCGATACGTCGGAACCTTATCTTTCACAAAACGAACTTATCTCCTAAATTAAAGAAATTGCACTTATACCCTTTCTATTCTAACCCCTTCAATTGTTGAATATGGTTCAAACTAAATTGAAGCTTTTATACTTCTAATGACAAAACTTGTGCATACCTCTTGGCATACCTACTTTAAGTTAGATTTTAAGAAAACAAACAATTTTTAGAGAAACTTGCAATGTGAAAATATTTAATACTCCCATGACATGTGATTTATTAAAATTTTTAAAGTTATAATGATTTTTCGATGTAGATCAAGTTAGGTTGAAGCTTTTTAACTATTTGTATTCACAAAACTTTATGTAGGTACACTTTAAGCTGGATAAGAAAAAGTACCACATTTTTAAATACCATATTATACAGTCTTTTAAATAATCTAAAATACTTATTTATTTTGGTCAAAATAAATTTTTCCAACCTTAAAATTACAAAATTAGATGATATTTTTTTTATAATATACAGTGTGTTATGTAATTAATGTTATATATTAAAATACTGAATACCTTTTGACATAAGGTGTAATGGAAAAATATTTTAAAATATATTTTTCCAAAGATAAGGAAAATATATGCATTAGAAGTTTTTTATATTTTTTGTGATACGCCACTGGTTACACACTTGTGTTCTGTGAGTACATAGATACAAACCAACAAAGTAACTGCGCGTTGCCAGTTGTAAAAAAATTGTTACTAAAAAATTTTCTTGCATAAAATAAATAAATACAAAAGTTTTAAGCCCTTAAAGTTCTAATACCATTCTGTATTTATTTACTCATCCAGCTATTAACTTAAGCAATGATAAGAAAAATTAGTACCTATTTAAAAACTCCATAAAATTAATTTTTTCATCGGTTTTTTTCTTTCTGTTTACTCAGATGAAATTAGGACAAGTTCACAGGTTAGTTAAACAATCAATTTGTGTAAATAAATTCAAACGCCCAAAAGCACTTCCCTTAGTTAAGATATTTACAATTAATAATAATAATAATAATCTTTATTCATCAACTAAAGCCTAATACATATTTTAAATACAAAACACGAAGGCTTATAGGACTAGTCCAAAAAAAAAAATTGAATATTAAAGAGTAACACCCGGTACATATATATAAATCACAATTAAAAACCTATAAATAAATATTACATAAAAAAGTAAAATATTTTCAATTCGAGCACATAACCTACAATTTTTGACAGAATGTGTTACCAACCAACATAATAAATTAAACCAGATTAACTTAAAGTAAAGTAAATCATTTCGAATTATGAATAAAGTTTAAATCTGGTGTGTCTAAATTGAAATATATTTTTTATAAGTATGTTTTTAAATCACAATGTTAAAACGATTTTTAAAAAATCATTAGTTTACAAATTTTTACAAGGTCTAATCAGGGCCGTACCGAGGCACACTTTTTTGGGGGGGTGGAGACGATAAAAACCAACTTATTTTTTTATCGATACTTTAGTAGTAATAGTAAAAATTTTCACTACTTTTATAATGTATGTAAAGTGTTGTAAAGTGTAGATAAAGAATGTCTTTACCTACCATTAGCATGCTCTTTCGAAGTCGATGGGATTGATTCTCGTTCTCTTTTTTTTTTGATTTGCTGCCAATGAAAGTGGATTATCCGGAACAGCAACAATTTTAATTTTAACAAAATTTCCACCGTGAATGTTTTCCTCATGCATTTTTTTCTAGTCCTTGTTAAACACAGATCCACATAATGAGCATTTTACTAGAACTCGGCCCGGTCCAGCTTTCTTTTCCATATTAAAAAAAATTAATTCCTATTTATTGACACTAGTTTTACTTAGCCGCGAAGCGGTGCCGACTTTGTACATGCTGCTTGTGTGAAATATAATGTCCTTTAATAAAAATAAGGTTGACCAATACAATTTTCTTGACAGTAACGATTATAAGAGGTTACAATAGATTAAAAATTATAATTTTGTAATATGTAGGTAAAGTTTAAAAATTATATTTCATTTTATTTATTGTGATGGGTTGGTTGGTAGGGTAGGTATACCCAAAGATAATAATGTATTATCTTTGGGTATACCCAACCAACCGACCCAAATACTATAGATTTTGCCAACCGTGTTTGGATTTGAAACCAACTGCCAAGACTTTGGGGGGTGTGACTCCCCCCCCTACACCCCCCTTAGGCCCGGCCCTGGGTCTAATTAGTGATCTAGCGATTTCAGGTTTTTATTTTTTTCAAGTTTTTTTAGGTTTTTATTCTTTTATAAATATTTTGAAAGTTTGAAAATTTGTATTTTATTAGTAATAATAATAAGTAATTAGTGCGAAAGATTTTATGCTATGACGGGTCGGGCGCTCACAAATATTCAATTAACAAATATGGTTTTGTGTTACGGGGAAGCGATGCAAAATGCTCGTCAAGCAAGAATTTTGTAGGTAGGTATATTCAAAATTATCACAACGCCAATCACGGACATCCACCGCCCTCGGAGCAAAGTTTTGTACGTGCTGTGCAAAATTTAAGGGACCGCGGAAGATTTAGCGCATTTGTTGTTGATAGGGGTCGGGCTCAGGGACGTGAATTTGTGGCCCTTGAAGAACAAATTTTGGACGAAGTGGAAGCAAATCCGAGAATTAGTACAAGACGATTAACTGCCCAACTTGGACAAATGTCCAACTTTGTTACGTGGCGCACGATTCACGAAAATAGTTTGTACCCCTATCACCTACAAAAAGTTCAAGCTCTTCAGGATGGAGATTATGCAATGCGGTTGTAATTGCCATTGGTATATACAGAAAAATCAAGAAGATGCTTATTGGAGCCATAGTGTTTTGTATACCGATGAGGCCACATTACGATAGACGGGATTTAGGCAGCAACTCAGGAACTTAATTGTAAATAGTCCAGACATTTTTACGCGGGTGCGCGAAAGCATGCTTCGTAGAGTTTAAGCTTGCATTCTAAATAATGAAATGATTTTGAGCATCTCAATAATAATAATACATTTTTAATTTTACATTTGGCAACACTGCATTAAAAAGTAATAGGTAAGGTTAATCCGAGGTTCCTAGTCGATCAGTGGCGTACTTTTTGGTAGGATAAAGGTTATTATAAATTATTTTTAGTCTTTGGAATTTAGAAAAAAAAGTTTCAGGTCCTTCTTCATGGACCCCAAGGAACTACCCATTTTAATATATAATTACATAACACCCTGTATTAACCTACCTTTAAAACAGATATTCTTATTCCATAATAGAGAGGCTAGATTTTTTTTAATAAATGCTGTTTCAATAATTTAATTGCAATTAAAAATGCAAGAACATATCATAATTTTGGACATCTTTCTCATAAAAAATATTCAAGTTCTGAGAAGTTTTAAATTGTTAAAAATGAGCGAAAATCAAAAAATATTCTAAATAAACCCCTTTATTATAACATGTTTTATTTTAACCAGTTACCTAAAAACTAAAATTTAAAGAAGTATTTACAGATTGTGTAAATTTTTTTCCAACATTTAAAATACTATCGCTAACAAAAAAAACTCATACAGCTTAAAAATCTAGATTTTTTTTAATAAATGCTGTTTAGTTAAAATTATTTTATGGAGAAAACCAGATATTTGGACCAAATGCACAAAAATATTACTTATTTGACACCATACACTTTGGAATTTCATTAAATGCAGTATTTATATTCTTAAATTCTTAAACCATCCATTGTTATAGTAATGTTATAAAGATTTATACATTTTTAACTCCTAAACATAATATTATTTCCTTCGTTGACCAAATGCCAAATTTTCTTTCTGCGTTCCGTACGTGGTCACGTGGTGGGACTTTGAGGTGTGGAGCATAGTACAAAGAGTATATTTAATCTTTGGTGTATGTGATTGTTTATTTGTTTTTATGCATTTGTGTGTGAATTTAAATCAAAATGGAAAACAAGAAAGCTAATAGCAAAGCAAGTCAAGCTAACATTTCTGACGATTCCGTCAAATCGATAACTCGAAAGCATCTGCACGAAATAGCAAGAGCGACTCGTTGATAAAAAATTGATTTAGAAGAAAAGAGACGACTACCATCGGTAGCCCTGGCAGCTAAGACCATAAGTTAAAGGAAAGAAGCATCAAGAAGAATGAAGAAATTTAATTTTCATGTATCCGTTTGTCAATAAAATCGTCCGATAAGAAATGTTCTAATGTTCATGCATCCATTTTTTAATGACGTTTAACGGATTGATTTGGCGACAAATAGAAATACTTACCTAATGCTTAATTGTCATAGTTATAATTATGTCAAAAATTATAACTTTAACAGTTAGCTGTCTAATAAATTTAAATTTAATTTTACAATACTTACTGTTATACTAATGCCTAATCCTTGACCAGGTTTTCTTTTCACTACCACCGTCCTTATATCACCGAAATTCTGTTGGCTACTTTCGCCATTCTGTTCCGTTTCCGGTTTGGCTACTTTACTGTTACCATTTAATATGCTGTTTCTTCTACAAGCCCTAACTACAGTCTTGTGCCTTTGAAGGAGAATTTCAGATTCCAATTGTCTCCAAAGTTTGTTTCTGACATCGCCTCGCATCTCACGTCCTAAATAAAAATGTGTATGCAAAAAACAAAATATTTATTCATTATTACTTATTTACCTAGCAATTGTAGTTGCTGTATTCGTCCTGCCAATTCTTTGTCCAAGTATTTAGCTGCCAATTTAGCTCCGTAAACCTCGCTACTCAATGCTAACATCGAGTTTCTAAGCGTAGCGTTTTCCAATTGTAGTTGAGCATTTTCCGCTTTGTATGTTGCGTTTTCCAGCGAAGTCGGATTTAGTTTTAATTCATCTAAACTATTTGAAACTGAAACAAGTAATTGAGAAGCGATCAGACAAAACCAGACAAATCCATTTAAGTGATTTGCAGATTAAAGTCAAAAGCAAAAGAATTATTTTATTTTTGATTTCTTTCTGCAAATCACCAAAATGAATTTGTCTGGTTTTGTCTGATCGCTCCTCAATTAATGTATTAAATATAAGAAAATATACAGTTGAGTCAATCCAAATGAAAACACCAAAAATGAATTTAACGCTGCATGATTTTTTATTTTAATGAAAAAATTTGAGAATGATCTTTTAGGTATCATACATGAAAAACCGTTGCCGGTTTAATTTTTAGTTGCTTTATTTTTAATCGGCACCCTTTAGAAACCTGAAATCATGTCATTTTCTTACTCTATTATAAGAGGCTAAAACTTTTTTCTCTGTCAATTATTGAAATGATTGTAATTTTATTTTAATGCCTAGTAAGTATGTTTTTAATATTAATTATTTTTATCTAATTAGTTCATCTCATTAAAGAATGGTAAACCACTAAAGATTTGTAATAATTTGCCAATTTTTGTGATTTTTGTCTGGCTCCTGTGCCTATTCTGCTAAATCTAGAAAGTTTTTTTCAGGTATCAAGTAGGTACTTATACAATAGAAAACGTAACTATTATTTTAAGTTCTAGATTAAAAAAATTATTGAAACTTGAATTTTAAAAATTAGCCAATTTTGCCCTTAGAAATCATTATGTTGAGGCAAAAATAAAAATCTGAAACTTTCAGGAAATGTAGTCCCCACCTTCATCTTTTCAGTCTAGTTAGTCTTGTTTTGTTATTTTTATCCATGTAAAATATATAATAATTTTTTTAATGCAGTTAAGAAGCGATATTGTTAGTTTTATTTATAATTTAAAATTTAGATGGCTTTGACTTAGTCAATTCATGTTTGGTAGAGAAATGTCAGTAACGTCAAAAATATTTCATAAATATTATTTGTGCGTATTTACATAAATTGTTATTTCAAAGAGTTTGCAAGTTTGCAAGTGTAATAAATGACGGAGTGTTCGATATTCAATAATTTAATTGCAATTAAAAATGCAAGAACATATCATAATTTTGGACCTCTTTCTCATAAAAAATATTCAAGTTCTGAGTTTATTCAAGTTTTAAATTGTTAAAAATGAGCGAAAATCAAAAAATATTCTAAATAAACCCCTTTATTATAACATGTTTTATTTTAACCAGTTACCTAAAAACTAAAATTTAAAGAAGTATTTACAGATTGTGTAAATTTTTTTCCAACATTTAAAATACATACATATAACTTTTAACTATTCAGTGCCTTCCTAAAGGGATCAAAATAATAGAACAAGACTAACTTGGTTTAAATTGTGAAGGAAACCGACAAAAAACTGCTTAACGCATTTTTTATACGTTTAAATTAACTCTTTATTAATTTCACTTATTATACTTTATGATATAAACCATATGGATCTTGAATATATTTTTTACATAGACCGTATTTTTGTTAGTAAAATGTTGTACAAATCAAACGAAAATACAGCGCTTCAAAGTCATTTTTACCGACTTTGAAGCGCTGTATCTTTGTTACTGTTCGTTTGATTTGTTCAAAAATTTTAGGGTAGGTATACTAACAATAATACGGTATCCAACACCATATTTTTAATTTACTAAATTTCTCTAAAAGTTTTTTTAGAACGTTTTTTTATTATTTAATTAAAGGGCTTTACAAATATTTTTTTGAAAAACCCTCGAACACGTAAACTGAGATATAAGTTGAAGTACTGTTATACAATATACAAAAAGATTGGTAAAGGCGTTTTAGAGTTGGAATTTTTTTAGAATTATGCGTTAATTTTGACGGGCAGTGTATTAATAAACTTAAAAATATTAAGTTAATAAACAGATAAAACAAAAAATATTTAATATTATAAAGTTAATAGATAGATAAGACAAAAAATTATGTGATCAAATTATCCATTTAAATTTTTCTTACCAGAAACCAAGTGTACAGGACTTTGTTTGATTTCGGCCTCGAACTTTTTCTTAATATTATTTACATCTGGAATAAAATGTTGATCCTTTTTGCCGGACAACTTGCTCTCGGGCAATTTGGCCAGTTGTTGCGTGTGCAGCTGCAACAGCAGACAGTGCAGTTCCCTTTCCAAAACCTCTCTTTTCGCCTTGGAATCCACCAATTCGGTTCTCATGTGAATCAGTTCGGCCTGAAAAAAATACAGAAATTATTGTTATTTTTAACAATTTATCATTTGATACATTAAATGATATCATAATTAAATGGAACTCGCAAAAAACACAATCATATTTTTCTCACATGAAAGCAGAATAAGATTCGCTAAAAAAACCACTTAGGAAAAATGTTCTCTGACAAGGTCTGTAAATTATATCTGCGTCTTATTATTTATGATTATTTTTTGCACCAAGCTCGTTTATCCGTGTATTTTATTTAAAGCAATAACATAAAGTAAATATTTAACATGTTTTCTGGTAAGTATTTAAAGTTAGCTACCCCAAAGTTTGCATTTGATATGGTTTATTTATATTTTTAGAATAAGCTAATAAAGATAAAAGGAAATAAATAAATAAATAGTTACCAATTCATCCATGTGAACAAACAACAAGTACAGCATAGACGGGTGTATTTTTTCATGCGTAGTTTTTATTCATAAAAATTAATTACACAAGTCTATATTTTTTAATAAAATTACATAATGGTAAAGAAAGTTTTCCAGGTATAAGACGATTTTACATTTTTAGCCCAAAACTCCCGTTTTTTTTCAAACTTTCTTTTATTAATATAATATTTAATCCAATTGGCCAATCAAGCATGGTCTTGGCCTTTTGGCACCTTTTTCGCAGAAGAAGAAAATAAGTTTAGTTTAGCAAAATTAGTCATAAAAATATAAAAATTTTAGCAAAATGTCAAGATTAATGTTTTATAAATAAATAATATTTGGGTAAATCTCACGAAATGTCCCCCGATGGTGTTACCCCGTGATATTTAATTAAACTAAATGAGTTTGACCTACACCGTTATTGTGTTTTGATCTTTCATAATTAAATAGATATTACAGCTCAGGTTCCAGATTTTTAACCGCAATTAATTATTTTTTACAATGTTTTAAAGGTCTAAAACCTATCCTCCGTGACTGCTACTCTTTCTAGGTTAACCTATGTTTTCAAATATCTGAGGTAGTAAAAACATACTAAAAATATCAGTTAACTAAGTAAATTAAACACATCCAAAGCAATCGAATCAAATATAAATAATTATTAAAAATTAAAAGAAATAATTATATAATAATATTGAGATCTCCCCCAAGTGAAAATTATTACTTTTACTTTTTGGTTGTTTCACTGTTAGTCTAGAATGGGGTTTTTGGGAAGCCACCAGGTCTAGTAATAACATAACATAAGTGGTTCTGCACTAATGCAAGAATTTTAACAAATCATACATTTTGAATATTAGAGCTTCACGGAAGATAGCTTCACGGTGGTTAGGATTTCGTATGTTTTTTATATATTATATTCACCCATGTATGTATGTATGCATACATACGTATGTATGTATGTAAAACTAGAGACACTATACAAGGTGCACCAAGTATACTTGTACAAGTATACTTGGTGGACCTTGTATAGTGTCTCTAGTTTTCGAGATATTATATTTTTAATTTTAATTAATTTTTATTTTTTTAATATGAAAAATTGTTATTTCAAAAAAATTACCGTGGAAATCAGTTTTTTATACGCCAAAACCTATAATAAACAATAGTCCCAGAAGTCGTCCACCACCTTAAAAGTGATTTACAGAACCTCAGGAATCCCAAAAAATTGTTTAAAACAATCTACCTTTATTATTTAAAAAGATATGAGAGGTTTATTATACATATGTATAATAGAATATATATTCTTATTCTTAGTTGTATTAAATAGATTATGTATAATGTACAGAATGTTCAAACAATGGTTTTATTTGGAATTAATGTTTCATCTTATGAAAAAAACGTATTTTAGGATTTTTACTTTAACAATACGCATGCGTTTGGCAATGTTTGCTGCCGTGCCGGTACCAAATAACATGATTTAACAAAAAAATTTATTACAAATTTTACAAATAACAGTTTTCTTCAATGTTAACATTGATCCGTCTTTTGGAACACCTTTTATCTTTAAATATTTAAATGCGACTTTGTAGTATTTTAATTTTACAGTCACTACACGTCTAACTCGCAGCAGAGCAGCAACAGCAGCCCAGCAGATAAGACCTGAAGATGGTACATGAACGAAACGTCGTCAGACATACGGTTCTTTTAAGAACCAAAAACCGACAACACGGAGCAGATCCCGGAAAACCATTAATACATATAATATACAGGGTGTTCCAACGAAAACTTGTACCCCCCCAAACGTTTTATCGGATGAGTGCAATCATCAGGAATTTTGTCCACATGTGGACAAAATTCCTTGGACACATCAATTTTTATTTTTAGGAGGACGAATTTTGATGTATGTTTCACGCCCCCAAGCGCACCCCTGCACGCTCCACCCCGCCCGTCCCCTAAATTTTAAATTGTAAGGGGGGTTGAGTGATGTATCATTTTAAAAGTCTTTTAATTCTTAATAAGGTTCTGTAATTTTTTTTAAATCTGTTAGTTAGTTTTGGAGAAATTGCTATTTGAAGTTTTAAATTTGATGAATAAAAAAAAACAACAAAATTGTAAATTAAAGAATTTAATGTTCAAAGTACATGCATGCATGACATTTTTTTATGAGGTTGCCACACGGATTTATTTAAATGCAGTTATCAAGAATAATTAGTAAATGCCTCTTGCTCTGTTCAATAAGTCGTTATCAGTTTAGCTTTCTGAACCTTTTTAGTTTAACATTGTGAACCTTACAACGTATTCTCAAAATGGTATACTCCATTGAAGAAAGAACGGAAATTATTGCAACCTATTATCGAAATAATGATTGTGCAAACGCCTCGGCACGAATTTTTAATAATAATCATCCCGAAAAAAACGTAAGTTACCAATAAGTTCAACAATTAGTAGCTAAGTTTCAAACTCCATGTTCCATCCACAACAAAAAACGTGAGGCAAACCGTCCAGTAAGAAATGAAGCTATAGAAGTTGCTGTGTTGGGTCATGTACAAATGGATAATACACAGTCTATTAGGAAATTATCTCAAGCCTCTGGCGTATCCGCCACCAGTGTGTTTCGCATCATGAAAATAAACAAGTTTCATCCTTTCAAAATTCGGCTGGTTCAAGAAATTAATGAAGATGACCCTGATCGCAGGTTACAGTTTTGTAATAATATAATATAATACATATTTTTCGGACTTTTATTTTAAATGGACAAGTGAATAGACATAATTGTCGCTATTGGAGCGATACTAATCCACATTTGCTCCATGAAACCCACACCCAAGTTCCCCAAAAGTTAAATGTTTGGGCCGGAATTTTAGGGGACCATCTTGTTGGTCCATTTTTCATAGACGACAATCTCAATGGACACATTTATCTAGAAATGTTGGAAGATCTTATTGATCCAATGATTACCGAAATTCTAGAAAATGATAATAATTTATTTGAAGATCAAATTACATTTCAACAGGACGGCGCACCTCCGCATTATACTCTTGAGGTACGACAATTTTTGGACGGACATTTTCCAGGACGTTGGATTGGAAGAAGGGGTCCTATAGAGTGGCCGCCTAGATCTCCTGATCTAACACCGTTAGATTTTTTTTTGTGGGGACATTTGAAATCAAAAGTTTATGCCACTCCACCAGAGACTCTTCAGGAATTGAGGGAAAGAATTATTAGAGAATGCCGGTTATTAACGCCAGACGTATTTCAAAATGTTAGAAATAATTTTAATCAACGTCTGTACTATTGCATGGAGGTTTGAGGAAATCACTTTTGAACAATACATTCGTTGATTTACAGTTTTTTTGTTTTATTTTTTTTTACCAAATTTAAAACTTCAAATAGCAATTTCTCCAAAACTAACCAACAGATTTAAAAAAAATTACAGAACCTTATTAAGAATTAAAAGACCTTTAAAATGATATATCAGTCAACCCCCCTTACAATTTAAAATTTAGGGGGAGGGCGGGGTGGAGCGTGTATGGGTGCGGGTGGGGGCGTGAAACATACATCAAAATTCGTCCCCTTAAAAATAAAAATTGACGTGTCCAAGGAATTTTGTCCACACTCATCCGATAAAACGTTTGGGGGGTACAAGTTTTCGTTGGAACACCCTGTATATTATATATATATATATACACAAATGAGGCAAATTATAAATATTTGTATACAACTTGAATTTAATTTCACTATTTACGTATTGTTTTAGTTTAACCCTAATTCAAAATTATTAGGGGCATGCAACAGAGTTCAACACAAATTCTTGGAAATAATATGGGAAGTGGTTAGACCTCCGGCACGGCACTGAAAGTAAATATAAATGTTTATCAGAAATTTAACGATTGTTTGAAGCTCGAAGGCGCAGCGTCAAAGTAGGCTTGCAAAAGCCCATCCTAATGGTTGTGGGACGGGCGGTGACGATGGTGTTATGTTTCCTGAACTGTGTAATTTGTAAGGCGGGAGCGATTTGATTTTAAACAGAGACAATAAATCCGTTTATATATCGCCTCTATATATTCTCCAAGACGAATCCTACCGCAACTCTTCGTTGCTTAAGTACGCGTGTCGCTCGCATGTGACCATTTTCAGTATTATGCGGTCCGATCGAAAAACGCTTTTTTGCATTTTTCTGCTCCATTGTTTCGTGAACACGGTGTTTAGTGATATTGTAACCCAACACAAACGATCAATTGACTATCATAATGTCCACAAGCAACAGGTAGGATAGCATTTAAAAAATGTTTAATAACCTTACGTTTTGGTTGTTTATTAACTAACAATGAAATACTAAGAAACTTATTATCGCAATATTCAGTTTTGAAAAGTTTATAATATTTACTCTACTTAAGCGTTTATAACTGTTTTCTATCTTTATTTATGACACAAAGGTCGTTTTAGAAGTAAAATTAAAAAAAACACTTTATTTTTAGGTTTAAATTTTTGTATAAAAAAAGTCTTGTTTGATTTATACTGCCGTGTTAAGCTTAAAGGTCGTATCTGCAATATTTTGTAGTAAAGACAGAAGAAAATTTTAATTTAAAAAAACGATAAAAAATGGCTTTTTTGCTTAACTACTAAATATTGGAGATATGAAGTTTTGTCTTCGAACGGCACACGGTGCTGTTCTGAGAGGTGATTTTTGGACTTTCTGTGAAACCTAATTTTTTTTATTTTCTTGTTAATTAGGTCATAACTAAAATTTTAAGAGCAAAATAAAAAAAATTTGACGGTTTGAATTGTTTTAATTGGCTGTTTATTAAAAATATTATGCACTCTTTCAATTATCCAATTAAAACTAGCGATTTAATTTAAATATTTAATATTTGCATAACTAAAAAAAAGGTTTTTACAATTTTTTTTATATATTTTACTGTTTTGTTGCAATAAACGTTCAAACTTTTAATCTAACCTTTGACGTATACATTTATGTTCCCTTAATTTATATATCCTTAAAGGTTGCCAGGAAACTTAGATCTATTAAAAATTTATTTGACGTTTGAATTGTCATTTTCAGTATACGTATTCTATAATATTTGTTTAGTTTTTTAAAGTGTTTTTTATAAACAAAAATGAAAAATTGTATTAAAAGTTACGAAAAAATTCATGAAATTTAACTAAGGACCGGTTTATTCATCTTTAGTAAAGTTTATCGGGCCGATAACTTTCATGTCTTATCAATATATAGTATCCAAAGAAATTATTCGCCAAATAAATCAAAAATGAATAAATCGGCCCTAAATAAAATGTGGCACCCTTAGAATTATTGTTTAATAAATGTATACTATACATTTAACCTTAAATTAAAACTTTAAACGTGTATTACAACAAAACAGTAAAAGATATAAAAAATGTATAGACCCAGGGGCGTGCTGGGCCGCCGGGACACCGGGAGAAATCCCGGTGGGCCGGTGGTCCGGAGGGCTAAGTGGGCCGGTGTGCCGGAGGGCTATGTAGGCAGCATGCCGCAGCACGTGGTCAATTAAAAACTTTTTTAGTCGAGTTATGTATAAATATCATAATTATTTTAAACATACCATGCATGCCAGCCTGCCAGCTTTGTTTCTTTTTTCGAGATTGTATATTGTTTTATAAGTTTCCTGAGCGATGATAATTTGTATTAGTTTTTATTTTAAGTGCAATGCTATATGTTTTAGCATTGTTTAAAATATTGTCTGGTTGTGTTTGTTGCCTATTTTTTTTGTTCAAGAATTTAATTTATACTTTATGTTATTAATTATTAATATATTAATAAATGTTTGAAATTTTTTAACTTGGTTTTGTTCACCCCCCATTTTTCGTGTGTAGTTGGCCGATTTTTCTGAATTTCCCGGGCCGGTCTGATATAGCCAGCACGCCCCTGTATAGACCTTTTTTAAGGAAATTAACTAATCTTTAATCTGATTTAAAAAGTTATGATAATATTTAAATAAAATCGCAAGTTTTAATTGGAGAATTGAAAGTGTGCATAATATTTTTAATAAACAGCCAATTAAAACAATTCAAACCGTCAATTTTTTTTTTATTTTGCTCTTAAAATTTTAGTTATGACCTAATTAACAAGAATATAAAAAAAAATTAGGTTTCACAGAAAGTCCAAAAATCACCTCTCAGAACAGCACCGTGGGCAGTTTGTGGTAGTAAAGAAAAAACTTTATTCTTTATTGTTTTTAAAAATTAAAATTTTCTTCTGTCCTTTACTACAAAATATTGCAGATACGACCTTTAAGCTTAACACGGCAGTATAGTACATAAAAATAAAATAAAAATTGCAATAAAACTTAAATTTTCATAAAAATAATTAATTTATTCTAAAATAGATATCTCCTCACAAAAATGCATTATTTTACTATAAAAATTGCTTTTCAGAACGAGAAAACCACTTTTTACAATAAAATTTAAAGAAAAAAGTTATGGTAAGGTTTTTTTTTAATTTTTATTTTAGGTCATAAAATTATTATTTTTCATGAAAATCCTTTGAAAATGAAGTTTTACAATAATATAATTAACTACTTATTAGGTTAATATACCATGTGGTGTGGTGTGCCAATGGACCATACTCGATACACCCTGTATAAATAAAGTTTTTAAAACAAGTTTGCATGGTCTGTGTAATGAGTTATTTTGATTTTACCGTGTATAGCAATTGAAATTCAAGTATTCGAAATCCTAGTTTTGGAATAATAAAAACAAATTTAAAATGTTATTTTTTATTTACCATATACAAGGTGTCCCTAAACTTAGTGGCATAAATTTAGGAGCAGATTAAGCAAGTCAAAATAAGACGAAAATCTAAATAAATATTTTTCCTAATTACGTATGTTTAAAAGATACAGGGTGACAAAGTGTTACTTATCATATCAGTTTTTTTTATATAACTTCTACTATGGTAGATTTGGAAAGGTGATATTTTGCGCACAGTCACTTACTACCAAAACACATATTCACACATAATTACAATTGTTCGAGTGAACACAGTGTCCTAGAAACAGGGGTTGCTTAAGCTTATTGTCCCTTACAAACTTTGAGGTTAGGTTTTTATACCATTTGATGCAATTACAATTACAATTTCGATTACTTAGTTCGGCTACTATTAAAAAGGTGTACCTCTCAAACTTCGATAAAATAAACCGTTTCCGAGATATTCGAGATTACAATAATTATATAATATGATAATATCGCTTTAAAGGACTGAAAGGTATATGATAACAAATTTTTAAATTGAAAAATCTACAATTTTTTTTAATGTGACGGTCAGGGCAAAAAGTCCCGAGGCTCATGGAATGCCCTTTTTAGTTTATTCAATTAAAAAATAAAATTAGTTATCATATACCTTTTAATCGTTTTAAATAATGCGATATAACAATTATTGTAATCTCGAATATCTCGGAAACGATTTATTTTATCGAAGTTTGACAGGTACACCTTTTTAATGGTAGCCGAACTGTTTAATCGAAAAATTGCATCAAATGTTACAAAAACCTAACCTCAAAGTTTGTATGGGACAATAAGCTTAAAGCAACCCCCGTTTCTACGACACTGTGTTCACTCAAACAATTGTAATTATGTGTGAATATGTGTTTTGGTAGTAAGTGACTGTTCGCAAAATATCACCTTTCCAAGTCTACCATAGTAGAAGATATATTAAAAAACTGATATGATAAGTAACACTTTATCACCCTGTATCTTTTAATATTTATTTAGATTTTCGTCTTATTTTGACTTGCTTAATCTTCTCCTAAATTTATGCTACTAAGTTTAGGGACACCTAGTATAGTGTAAATGTTAATATTATGTTTTATTTAATTTATTTTATTTTTTGACAGTTTTTTTTTTAAGAAATTTAAACTCTTAATTAAGAAGATTATTTTCTATTTATCTGTACCCCAGAACCAAACGTATTAAATCCAATTTTTAAAATCACGTTTCATATTTTTTGCCTACAACTTACCGCTCTTTCCAAAATCGTTTAAAAATATTTCTACCATAAAATTTTGGAGCTTTTCGAGATCGTAATATCTATAGTTATGTTTTTTCGCATTTTCAGAGCTCAAAAACAATATTTCGATTCGTTTTTAGCCCTTTGAACTCAAAAATCTAGGAGTTTTTTCGAGAAAACGGCTAAATTGACGGTTAATTTCACTTTAACCTTGAATAACTTTTATCCAAGTTAACTATGATAAATCTGTTGCAATTATTATTATATATGTTTAACAAAAAAAGTCGCAACCAAAATGGAACAGTGTCCAGTATAATTTTTTTTTTAAACCATTTCCATGGCAAAAGCCAAATGTTCTTCTAAACAATTTTTCATTTTAGAATACTCACGCAATGCTTAATAACATAGGAGAAAAAGTGCACAACTTAAATGTACTTTACACAACTAATTTTGAAAGCCAATTAAATAATTACGGAGTAAAATTAGATGCCATAGATGCAAGAATTATAAGATTGGAAACGTTGGTTATGCTGAGCTTGGATAAAATTTCAGAAAATATTAGCAGTAAAAATTTTAAAGATGATATGGCAAATACAAATATGCACCGAAAAGTTGATTCAATTTATGAGAGTTTCAATCACAAGCTAAATTATATGGAAAGAAAAATTGATCATAACCTTCAGAAAACACAGGTAGGTAAACCTTAAGCCTGATTTATAGATTGTCTTCCTTCCTTCCTCCCGTAAAATATGAACAATACGAAAACCGTAGTGCCGTTTATAGATTCCCGTAGGGGATTGTATTGTTCATCTTCTACGGGAGGAAGGAAGGAAGGAAGGCAATCTATAAATCAGCATTTACCTAAATTACACGTAAAGAATTTTCACTATGTTTTTTACTCCCATACTTTATTTTGTCTATTAGATCTACAAAAATAATATACATTTTTATTACGATAAATTTTTTTAACCAAAAGAAATGCAATACACGGCAATATAAACCAATAGAAATGTGATACGGAAATGATTTTTCAATATCAACTATTGCCTTAGACATCTGACAGATCTAATATTTATCAATTTTGACAAAAAATTACCTAAATGTTTTTTAATTCAATTTATTATGGTAGTCGTAGAAAAAATGTGTATGCAACTCCCATTTAAGGGGATATTAAGATACTAGCACTCATTGTGACATTTGCCTTTGGCTCATGTCATAATTCTCATGCTCATGTCTTAATAGCAATCATTAAATGGTCGTTGCATAAAATACTATTATACTATTACGTTATTTTATCTATTTTGCGTTAATAATGACTTAATTATAACACCGTGCTATAATAAGATACTTTTTCCCACCCAAAATTTTGATTTTATAGGTTGGCTATACTTTAAACAGCATAATATTTTGCATATTGGTTATAATATTTTTATGATTTTTCTAGTACTTACGAGACTTTTCTGGCAATAAATTGTTTAAAACCAAAGAAAATTCTTTTTTTCTTCTTTAACATTAACAGCCGCTTATTGTAAATCAGTAAATTAAGGACGGCATGGCGAATCGATTTTGACATTAACTGTCAAACCAATGACTGTGATACTAACTATCTAAAGTAAAATTCGACCAAATTAAAGGTATAAAATTAATTTTTTTATAGAATTTTTGCAAAATAGATAAAATAGCATAAATAACTCATTGTATTGTGGTATTAAATCACACACTTCATGTAAAATATACATACATTGTATAGTGCAGACGAATATTACAGTAGCTTGCTTAATAAAATAAATTGTTAAACTTTTTAGTGCAAACAATATAACAATATTTTTTTTACAAAAATGTACCAAAGTAACTATTAAATATATATTGACATCCTGTAGCTAAAACAAACATTTTGACAAATTGCAGATAAACATAAACTTTTTAAAAAACTTGTTATATACTTAGTGTTATTAATTTAAATATTTTTTTAAGGGAAAATTGGAGGTCGCATTGTCACGTTTGGAAAAAATGGAAACCCTGATGACCAATAAAGATGCGGAAATGGCGGCTGATATATCAGAAGCTTTAGTAGCAGTAGACAATTTTAGGTCTTCACAAGATCTCACGGAGGAAGTTATAACTGAATTTAAAAAGATATCTGCAGGAGTAAGTCCGAAAATATTGTTTTCATTATACCACTTAAAAATAGTATATTGTGCGACTAGTGGGAAAAAGAGGAGATTCCTCGAGTGCAGGGTTTGTCGCACGAGCGTAGCAAGAGAGGTAACACGCAAGTGGAATATTCTCTTTTGACCAATAGTCGTACACAATATCTTGAAATATTCTTGAAAACAACTTGTTGAAATATTCTTTTAGAGCAATTAATTAAATTGTTTACATTCAAGTTATTTTGAAATTGGCTTAAAGTTCTTTGTGGTAGTTGAATAAAATATTGTGTGCGACTATTGGTCAAAAGATGAGATTCCACTCGCGTCTTACCTATGCTCGTGCGGCAAACGCTCTTTCTCCCACTAGTCGCACAATATACTATTTCTGTTTCAGTTGAATTTGGACGCTAAATTCTTTAGTTTAGAAAATCAATTAACTAGACTTGGCGATGTTGTTTTAAAAACCGACAAGGATTTGGATGACAAATTGAATTACACTAAAACTCTCTTCGTTGAAAATAAAAACGA
This sequence comes from Brassicogethes aeneus, assembly GCA_921294245.1. Taxonomy (NCBI): domain Eukaryota; kingdom Metazoa; phylum Arthropoda; class Insecta; order Coleoptera; family Nitidulidae; genus Brassicogethes; species Brassicogethes aeneus. The sequence goes on from OV121136.1 coordinate 1,998,183, forward strand.
ACTTGTATTGATGAAGAAGGAAATTAAAGATGATTTAAACAACTACGCAGTAAAGGTATTAGAAACTAAAACTAAACTAAAAAACTATATAATATATAAAGGGTGGGCCATGTTTATGTTGAATTATAAAATAGCAATGAGAACAAGAAAAACTGATTTTTTTTCAACGAATTTTGCTTTATTTGATACAATGTTTCTTCCGATTAAGTATGGAAAATGATTTTATTTAAGTGGCCACCTCAGCTGGCTCGGCAGTAGCCCATCCTGCCATACCAATTTTCGAGCACTTTGTCAAAAGTTTGCTGCTCTATTTAGGCAATTTGAGCTTGAATGTTTTGTTTTAAATGCTGAATAGGCTTTGTTACGGCGACATGTGGATTTTCCGTGGCCCAAATCCTACAGTTTTGCTTGTTGACATAACCTCCGAGGAAAAAATGCGCCTTATCCGAAAAGATGATTTTTCTTGCAAAATTAGGGTCATCGTTCAACTGGTTTAAAGTCCACTCAGCAAAGCGAAAACGTTGTGGATGGTCAACTTGCTTTAACTCCTGAACAAGCTGGACTTTGTACGCAAACATACCGAGGTCTTTGTGCAGAATCATCCTCAGAGTGGTACGGGAAAGGCCGAGTTGTTGACATCTGCGCCGAGTTGATGTTGACGCGTTCATGCGTACATTTTCGGCCACAGCAGCGATTGCTTCAGGTGTACGTCTAGGACGAGCATGCGAAACATGTTTTATGTCCACCAGCATTCCATTTCTGCGCAATTTTTTGATCAAATTCGTAATACTTTGGTTTGACGGCGCCTCATTTCTTCCAAATGCAATTTGCCGTCTCTGCAATCACAGTCACATTCAAAGTAAGTTTTGAGTATTTCGAAACGTTGATCCAAATTTATTCGGTGCATATTTTGTAATCGGAAGGTTAAAACTAAACCACTGTCAGCAATTATAGATGGCCCACCCTTTAGTATTACTGTCTGCAATTCTACGTGCAATAATCTTGCACAGGCATGCGCAGACTGTGGTACGTGCTTTAATATTATTGAATTCAAAATAATATTTTTCTACTTCTATTTTATAAGGTTTCTGAACTGGGCACTTTTAAAGGAAAATCAGAATCTGGCATTCCAAAACAATTAAATACAATAACAAAAATGCTAAATTGGACCCAAACAAACATGCAGAATGGCATGCGGTCTTTAATGGTGCAAGTAGGCAAACTTGGAAAGATCTCAACAAATATAAGTGGTAATAAGTTTACTTTTTAAATTAAAGTGACTTTTATCATATTTTTTTTTAGAAAATTTTACTGAGGAATTAGAAAATAATATTCAAAAAGTTTTATCAAATCAAGAAATATTTTTGGAGAGCTGTCACAGAGTTCAAATGGATGAAGCCCAAATTGAATCAGAAATAAGTACAACATTGGAAAAACTAATTGACATGTTATCAAAAAAGTATACGTGTATCCATTATTAAAAATACATCACCAATTTATGTTTTGTATTTTTAGACAAGATTTAGAATTAAAGGAAATAAAAAATATTGAAAAAATAATAAAGAACCATGATAGCAAAATCTATAAGGCTTTAAATATAGCTAATAATAATATTTTAACTCTATTTGATGCCAATGGGAAACAAACTGAAAAAGTTACAAATGAGTTGCAAAAAATTTGCCATGATATTGATGCCTTGTTCACAGTTATTAAGGATAGTATGCATTCTATTTCAAAAAGAAACGAAACATATATTAATGTGAGTATATCAGGTCTACCCAATCTATAGACGTAGCTAGCCCTTTCAATTTGGGGGGCTCAAGCCCCCAACTCACATATTGCTGTTTTATGAAGAGGAAACAAAATTAAAATGTGACCAAAAATAGTGTCAAAAAATTTACGTTCATTTAAAACCTGATTTACAAAAAAATAATTACGACCCTAATATGAATATTATTTATACAGGGTGTTTCTTTTAACTTGAGACAGCTCAATATCTCGAGAAATACGCATTTCACGGAAAAATGTCTTAAATAAAAGGTTAATGTGACTAAAGGGGACATTATTTGGTGCTACCGCTAGCCACCCCCTACCTCTCCTTAAGGGTGAAGCGGGGGGTAACTTTGGAAAGTCAAATGGAATGACCCGATTTTTTTCACAGAGTTTCCTTGTAAAATGTATTATTTGAAACGTTTGAAAAACAAAAATTAACATTAACAACAATAGTCGGCTATGAAAACAATTTATAACAAATGTTCGAAATGTCGTCATTCCATTTCAACACATTTTTGAATGCGGGTAATGAATTCTGGCACACAACGCGCCAACATATCGTGCGGTATCGCCGCACAGGCGTTCCTGATCCGCTCCACCATGTCCTCCCAAGTGGTAGGAATTGCAGCGTAAACTTTTTCTTTCAAGTAACCCCACTGGAAGAAGTCTGGTGGCGTAAGATCAGGTGATCGAGCAGGCCAAATTACTGGACCACGTCTACCGATCCACCGCGGTGCACCGGACATTGAACTCCCGATCCAACACCTCTCGAGCAATTGTCGAATAATGTGCAGGACAACCATCTTGCTGGTACCACATGTTTTGGAGCCGTGCTAGTGGTACATCCTCCAAAAGGTCCGTCAGATCGTTTTCTAGAAAATTCCGGTACTTTTCGCCATTTAATGCACCGTCAATAAAGAAGGGTCCGATTAATCGTTCGCTTAAGGTACCGCACCAAACGTTTACCGACCAGGGACGCTGGTGCTCCACTTGGTGTCGAAATGGAAGGACGACATTTCGAACATTTGTTATAAATTGTTTTCAGAGCCGACTATTGTTGATTTAATGTTAATTTTTGTTTTTCAAACGTTTCAAATAATACATTTTACAAGGAAACCCCTTTCTCTTAAATTTTGAATTACAGCGCCATCTGTTGATAAATTGAAAAAAACTTTCAAATAAAAGTTATTCATTTTTTTATGTACTACCAAACTCTGTGAAAAAAATCGGGTCATTCCATTTGACTTTCCAAAGTTACCCCCCGTTTCACCCTTAAGGAGGGGTAGGGGGTGGCTAGCGGTAGCACCAAATAATGTCCCCTTTGGTCACATTAACCTTTTATTTAAGACATTTTTCCGTGAAATGCGTATTTCTCGAGATATTGAGCTGTCTCAAGTTAAAATAAACACCCTGTATATTGTGCCATAAGAAAAATACTACAATACACAAAACTTCAAAGAAAAAAATGAAAGGCGAGTCAAGAAAAGTACCTAATTAACTTACACTACTACAGTAAAAAAAAAACAAAAAAGTGAAGTCTATTTTTGTTTTGGTTTAACAACAAAATATACAGACCCGTTTGTTTGCGACTCACCCCTGTAAAATCTTTATTTATTGTGCGATTTTAACCGGATTTGTTCATATCTTTATAAACTGTACTTTTTGAGCAAAAGATGCCATATTAGTACAAAATAAAAGGCCTATTATGTTAGTTTTTAAGAGTAGATTTTTAAGAATTTATATTAGGGATTTTTTAAAACAAAATCTAAGCACGGCACCCCTTAAAACAACCCTTTACTAAATTTTATTGAAAAATTTTAAGTAGAAAAATGCACAATAATAACTACAAAAATTTATTCTGTCAAGTTATCCATGAAAAAACATTGAAATCAGGGGCGTAGCTACCGCCGTATCAGCCGTATCAATGATACGGGGCCCCCGGCTAGGAGGGGCCCCCGATTGGCTTCGACATGCGCGCATATGCGTAAGAAAAAACATATTACCCACATGTTCAAAAAATTGAGACATGAAATTAAATAAATAATATTATTATTTAATTGTTTATACTTCGATTTATTAAATTAAATCAACAAGGCCTTGAACTCATACGAATTGTTTCTGCCCGCACCTTTCCGCTATGCTTTGTCTGCGGCGCAGTCTGCGCATATTGTTCTGTGGTCTGCTTTGCGTGTTATTATCATAGGTTATATTAATAGCAAATTAGAAATTATTATTAGCGTTACAATTATTTTAAAATATAAACCTTTTAAAAGATGTTGTACAACGGTAAATGTAAAACCAGACCAAATTTTAAAATTTTCCTGTACATAAAAGGATATACCTTAAGGTGGTCCATCTTTTGAGTATTTTTGAATTTTCTTGCACTCAATTGCTAATAGTGTTTAAAATAAATTTAAAAAAATATTTTCCAAGTCCCAATATTAACCATTGCAGTGTATGTTTCCTATATAAATAATAGGGTTTTCGGCATTGAATAATTAATTATTTATTTCGGCCAAAGTAACTTTTCAAAAAATTTTAAACTTGTCAGAATTTAACCTTGTAATAGTAGCTATTCCTAAGAATGTTTACAGATTTTTAGCTATAATTATTTTAGATTTTTTTAAATATAAGAAAATCATTTAAAAGCTACTATTATAACTTATTTTATTTTTTTAAACACTTACTGTGACCTGAAAATTAATTACCTATTTAAAAACCACGTTATCCAGATAGGAAACTAACATTCGGCATATATAAGAATATAATCTCGCAGCGTAGAAAAAAATTTGAAACTTGACAGAATTGAACCTTATAATTTATAAGGTTCAATTCTGACAAGTTTCAAATTTTTTTGTAGGCTGCGAGATTATATTGCCAAATTTTTTCCAACATGAAAGATCATAATAGTATTAAATATTCGTATAAACGTTGCATCTTAAAATATGGGTGGAAGATTAAAATTTCCCCGAACTTAAAAAAGTTTTATACTCCCAGGGGCTTAAAGGGTTCGAAATAAATAAAAAATTCCTATCTTAATGTCAACCCATGCCGCAATGCAATGTTAGTTTCCTATCTGGATACCGTGGGTTTTGAATAGGTAATTAATTTTTTAATCAGGTCACAGTAAGTGTTTAAAAAAAATTTAAACTTGACAGAATTTAACCTAATAATAGTAGCTTTTCATAGAATTTTGTACAGATTTTCAGTTATTATAATAATTATGTTCAGCTAAATGATTTTCTTAAATTTAAATAAATCATCTATCTGAAACTCTAAAATTATAATAACTAAAAGTCTGTAAAAATTCTTAGGAATAGCTACTATTATAAGGTTAAATTCTGACAAGTTTAAAATTTTTTAGACAGTTACTTTGGCCGGAATAAATAATTAATTATTCAATGCCGAAAACCCTATGTTATTTTTATAGGAAACTTACACTGCAACGCGGCGCGGGTTAATATTGAGATAGGGACTTAAAACTTTTTTTTAATTTATTTTGAACACTATGAGCCCCTGAGAGCAAGAAAATTCAAAAATTCTCAAAAGATGGACCACCCTAGTATACATATATTATTTATTAAATGATAACCTACAAATTTTTTTGTTTTCCCAAAATAGACTTTGGGCGGGACACCCAGAAATTTTTTTGACAGCAGCTTTTCCCGTATAAGGGCCCCTACCAGATTTTCGATACGGGGCCCCCTCGAGGCTAGCTACGCCACTGATTGAAATACAATTAAACTTATAGTAATAGTACCATGTTACTATTAGTTTAATTTTATTTCAATGTTTTTTTCATGGATAACTTGACAAAATAAATTTTTGTAGTTATTATTGTGCATTTTTCTACTTAAAATTTTTCAATAAAATTTTGTAAAGGGTCGTTTTGAAGGGTGGTGAATCCAGTGCCGTGCTTAGATTTTGTTTAAAAAAATCGCTAATATGAATTCTTAAAAATTTACTCTTAAAAACTGACATAGTGGGCCTTGTATTTTGTAAAAATATGGCGTTTTTTGCTCCAAAAATACAGTTTATCAAGATCTACTCTTTAAAACAAATCCGGTTAAAATCGCACAATAAATAAAGATTTTACAGGGGTGAGTCGCAAACAAATGGGTCACACTGTATAGGTAGTTCAAACTTAAACGAGGTGTGTACACTAAAAATCAGGTGAACCACGAAGAGTCAACAAAAATTAAATAGAAAAGTTAATTTTTCTGTTTTTTTGTTTTGCAAAACTTTCGAGTATTTTATCAAAACTATTTTCTAGGTTATTCCATTTTCTATGTAATTCATTTTTGGGGGGCTCCCTAATCAAGACAAATTATAAAGAACTTTCATATAATATAAGAATAACCCAAGCCCAACCATAACATATGAGGTCTAATAATCTTTAGTTTTTTCAATTTTGTATTTTTTGGAAGTAAACTGCTAGCGTAATTTAACAGAAAATTCTCTAGAATTTAAAATTACTCTTAATAAACGTATACTTATTAGTATTTAGAAGAAGCCTTATATTTTTAATTTGTGTTTTGGCTTTTAAACAAGGTGTAGAAAATAATACAATAATAGATCAGAGTTCGAAAAAATCATGACTTTTTATAAAAAAATAAAAAAAATCACGATTAAAAATTACGATTTTTTTAAATTATAAGCTATTTTTATAAAGTGTACTATTAAAAAAAATACTAAAAATAAATTGACTATAATTATTATAGTATTATAGTAATTATTATAGTAATTATTATAGTAATTATTATAGTATTATTATTATTATTATAGTATTATTATAATATTATATTGGCACTACTTTATAAACAAATTAAACAACCGCAACTGTCATATATTTTTTTGTATATTCCTTTATTATTTTATTTAACAAAATAAGCAGTTTTTCTATGTATATGAATTTATTTAAATAGTGTCAAGATATTATTGTGCTTTGGTTTTAGATTCTTGAAGTGTTTTTTTTTAGATTTTAGAAACTTTTTTTAAAACTGATTAAAATCATTGATTAAAATTTTAAAAATACTTGATTTAAATCGTGATTTAAATCAATTGATATACAGAGATGTTTTTTAAAACGGTAAAAAAAGTGTTTATTTGCAAAGAAAAATAATTTAAAATAAGTAATTTTTAAAGTTGATTTTATCTTTTTAAACCAGTAAAGGGCTTTAAAATACATATATAAGTATATGTATAATAAATTCAATTTGTTTGTATAATATAAAGTTGGATAATCTAAAAACTAAAAAAACTATTTTGTGTTTTAGGTTTTACTTGCTGAATTAGGCTTAATTAAAACCAGATTGAACTATATACAATATGAAAGCTTTCCTGACCTCTCACCAGACCTTAATGATATTAAACAAATGTTAAATAGCATTAAAAACAGCACACACTATAATGAAGACATACAACAAATTATTAAAACATTAAACAACATTGAAATATCAGTTAACAACTCATTTAAAATAGTAAATGAAAAAAATTTACATGAAATTAAGGATAGTTTGGCAACAATTTTGTATACATATTTAAAAAAGAACCAAACTGAACAATTGGATGAAGAAAATATAAATACTACAACAGAAAATTTAATTCTTGAAAATACTACATTAAAATTAAGTAATGAAGATATTGAACAAAGAGAAAAGTCAATATTGGACATTTTTGGAGTATTTATAAAAAAAGACAACAATGCACCAAACATAACTTTTAATAATTCAGATTCAATAGTTGTAACAGAACCAAATAAAAAATGTAGAATAAATATATTAGGATTAATTGATGTAAGAAATAGAGGTACCGATTGTGATGAAACAACGGATGCAACAATCGAAGACATGAGAACTACAACATATGATGATTTAAAAGACATACAAGATGAAGATGAATATACATCACCTAAATAACTTATTTGTTAAAATAATTTTTTAAGATAAATAAAAATTGCAACAAAAATATCTTTTTTTAACCTATAGTAAATCCGCAAAATGTAACTTAAGAATACACAAATTGATTTAAACATGGACATACAAATTATGACGTTTAAAATTCCGTGACTACACTGAAAAAAAAGATTTCTTATATTTAGAACACCTATTATCTTGAAAATATTTTTTTAATTCAAGTCAACTTGCTTTAAAATAAGAATATATATTTCAACTAAAAATATTTAACTTCTTTAAAAAAGAATTTTGTAGTTTTGGAAATATTCTAATATTAAGAAACATTTCTTTTTTTAAAAGTTGCATGTTTCAATCCAAATATTAAATATTCTTCAAGGAAATCTTAGTTGGTTTCTTGGTACAATTGTTAATATTTTTTTTATATCAAGAATAAGATATTCTTATTTTTTTTATTTGTTTATTTTTTTATATTGAGATTTAGATATTCTTAAATTTTTTTATTCGTTTTAATAAACAGTTATTTTCTTTTGCCAAGAATACATATTTTTGAAATCGTGTAGGAGTGGAGATGCCGACACGTTCCTCTAAAATTTTATGCCTAATCATGCAGTGTTCTTTTTCTTTGTGAGGAAGGGGGTATTTCATTAAAAAATTATTAGAAGAGTGGTCAGCATCGAAGGAAATTATAAAAAAAAATTGAAGGTAAGTAAGTTGTTATTGATATACCACCCTTTTTTAAATTTAGCGTCGCATTTACGTGTAGGTAGGTAGATTTATTGTTTAAATATTTAATAATATGAATTAAGAATGCCTTAAAATTATTTCATTCACTCTAATTTGTATGCCTCTATAATTTTAAGTTAAAAAACTTAATTTATTTTATGACATTTAAAAAGATTTTGTTTTAGAAGTAATTTTGTTACACACTTTGGGGTATAACATTAATTTTGATTCATATAGGGTGGAGTTCATTGGCAATAGCCCTAAATTATTTTATAAAATTGGTAATTGCTTTTCTACTATGCCTAAAATATTACAAATTATATAAAATGCAAAATATGTCGATAATAATGATTAAGACTTAGTTCCCTACGTTAATTTATAATAATGTACCTATACATTTTAGATTTTTCTTGTATTAAAAATAAAATAAATGTGTTTGTTCAACGTTTGTTTTCTATTTAATTTAATTTATCTCCACGCGGTCTATAATTTAAACTTTATTATTGTCAACATTCGATAAAGAAATAACTTGTTATGGCCTAGGCCGATAAAAATTTTTATGAGGCAAGTAATTAGTTCGATTTTTTCTCGCTAGGGGTATTGTTTTGAAAAATTAATCCTTTTCTAAGAAATTAACGTACTAAACTGGTTTAATTTATTTATAATAAGCACTAATTTGTTTGTTTTACTGTTAATGTTTATTATTTTTCATTAAATTATTGTAAAATTAAATATGAATAATAAAACAAAAAGTGAGGTTAGGACATTGCAATTTGACGTTTCTGTGTATTTCACAGTTGTGTTTTCTTTTTCTACGATTTAAATTATCTTTAAGTTTTAATTTGCTTTAAGTTTTCAGTGAAATTAAATGTTAAACACAGCGTAAACATTCTAAACTACCTATTTTTTAATAAAAATGCAAACAAATTGAAATTAGATACCTATTTATTAAACAATTAATTGAATTCAATGTAATATATTACATGCTATAGCACATTGCTATAGCAAGAGGGTAAGTAAACCATTTTCTTACAAAAATCCATTTCTACTTAAATTATGTAGCTAGGTATTGTCAAACTATTACTGCTTCTAAAAGGAATAATAATTATTGTACATTTAATGTAATCTTTAGGTAATAAATAAATTCTAAAAAAGTTAGGTTAGGCCGCTTTCATGTTGAATTAAATTGACCTATATAAAGTGCTTTGAAGATAAAATGTTGTATGCCATTCGGCCAAGAAGTGTCTTTTTGTGCTTCGCTCAATTGTAGGCCTCCGCTACGCGTCGGCCTTCAAACTTTGAGCTTAGCACAAAAAGCCTTACTTCTTAACCTAATGACATAAATAACTATTTTTTTTGCTTACTGCACCACCTAGAAACGATACAACGTATACTTTGGCCCTTCAGTAAGTTTGGCTCAATTTTGAATAATCCGTAAGTATTTAAATATAAAGTTTTGTTTAAGATTAGACAACAATCCTTAAAAAATTACAGGATATTTAAAATTACTCCAGTCCCCTTCAAGTATTTAGACGTACATATATTTATTTTAAATTTTATTACTTTTGCAGTAATATTCCTAAATATAAAGATGTTTTTATATTAAAAGAAGTAATTTTTAGTTACGTATCATTATTTTAAATACAAAATGATAGATTTATTTAAACATTGCTAAAAGTAGCTTAAAATTAAGATAGATACAATTTATTTTTAACGATTATTCTTGCATTATTTTAAAATAAATATATTTTTTTGTTATCAATGAAATAAAATTTTAAATCTTGTATATATTCAGTAAGTATCTTTTTTATTTAAGAATACCACTAATTTATTTTTAAAAGAACATATTCTTGCTTTAAAAGAACCAATTATTTGGTTAAAGAAAATACATTTTCTTGAATTAAGTAAATATTGCTGCCTTATTTCAAAAACTATATATTCTTGCTTTTAAACGATCAAAGTTTTATTTAAAGAAATTTAATTTTCTTATATTAAGAAAAGATTCTTGAAGTAAATCAACGTGAATTAAGAAAATACTTTAATATTTTAAAGAATATATTTTTTATATAAGACAAAGATTGTTTTGAATCAAATAAATTTATTTGATTCAAAAATATTTTTTTTTAGGTATCAAAAATTTATTTATATAAATATTTATGTAAATCAGTTGATACAAGTCACATTCTCCAATGAGTAAGAGTAAGAGGTAGTAAAAGTTGAAAGTTGAAAAGTAAAAGTTGATGGCAATGTCCAATTTCACAAAAACTCAGATTATCTCATATAAAATCAAGTCGACATATCGCTATTCGAATCAAAACTCACAATATCCAATCAGCTGCCACAAAATTAGTAGAATGTGATGCAATTTTGATTAGCTTTTTCGAAATTTAACATTCTCCTTGAAGTATAAATGTTTTTGTTATACGCTAAAGAAGTATCGGGTTTTCGCAACGCGCGCGCCATCTGGTGGACTTCAAAAGAATTGCGTGAATTTAAGAATTGTCAACAATACATTTAAAGCATACGAACTGTACATCATTTTTAAAAAAATAGGTATTTTTTTCACAAAAGAGAGGAAGGCAGAAGTCTTACTCGACAAATTTTGTTCAATTGTACAGCTAAACCGCGCACGTTATTTGTGTTTTACGTTGCAAGGAAAAAACTAAAAAACTGGTTTAGTACTCGATTTCCATTGATTATTCTTTATATCATTGATTAAGAAACTCAACGCTTAAATGCTTATATAGTTACGTTAGTGTGTGTATTTTATCAAAGGGATCATGGTGAATTATTGCGCTTTTAATTGTAAATAAAATTCAAGAACTAAATCATTGCATTTTCATGTTTTGCCAAAGGATCCAATTCGGTAAGTACATTTGTTGGTGCAGAATTAACTAATGATAACTTTACCTAATATAATTTTTATTTAAGTTTGGACATTTTTAAGAAATTAGTAAAAAATAGTTTTTGTACAAACATAACCTTAAAATCAACCATTTTTGTATTGAGTTCTCAAAAAAACGCTGACAACTGCATTTTAAACAACAAAATATACATACGAAATGAATGGAACATAATATTATATATAATACATAATATAATGGTATTTTACCGTTGAGTGGAGACTTTAAAGAATTCTTAATCAAAGCTTTTAATAATGCTAAATGCTGTTTAAATTTAGATGACTTATTTATTTGACGATTATTACTGAATTGAAATGTTTACACTTTTCACGTTAATCATTACTAAAATGTGTATTTATTGTATCTAATATATACAATTTATATTTACAGGGACTGTATGAAATTTATTTCTTCATTCGGATTAACACTGTTTATTGGAAAACCGATAAAAACTCAGCCCAGGATTTCCTCTCGAAATACACCCAACAACACAACAAATCGTGCCACGTTTTTTTTTTTTCGATAACATTTTCCGGATTATTCTCAAAAACACTCGTTTGTAACACACGCGTTTGACAGCTGATTATCAAAAGTTGTACTTTTGTTACGATAACAGCCGAGTGGTGGCGCTACTAGCGATACTTCTTTAGCGTATAGCATTTTGTTGGTTGTAGTATCTTTGAGAAACAGCCTTTTATTTTAAGATTCTCCATATAAAAATATCAAATTTTGAGAACACAAATACAAATAACCTTTTGCAGAATTGATTCCCAAAAATCTTGAAAAATATTTATTTAGTAAATAGCAAAGCTACAGAAGAACCAAAAAAAAATTTTGTTTATTTTTTCAAAAGCTTAAAACGTTAAAGGTCTAATATTTCTCATTCTATTAATTTCCTTTGGACTTTAAGAGTCCAGAGCAATCTTGCTCTTGAATCATAAGCCCATATTATTGCCATATTACCATAATATTAGGTACAATATTTTTGTATAAGAGTCAATCCAAATGAAAACACCAAAAATGAATTTAAAAGTGCGCTGCATGATTTTTTATTGTAATGAAAAAATTTGAGGATGATCTTTTAGGTGTCAAATATGAAAATCCGTTGCCGTTTTAATTTTTTGTTGCTTTAGTTTTATTTGGCACCCCTTAGAAGTCTAAAATAGTGTCAATTTCTTACTCTCTTATAGTGGGCCAGAACTTTTTTTCTGTGACAAATATTGAAATAATTTTAATTTTGTTTTACTGTTCAGTAAGTGTGTTTTCGATATAAATTATTATTATCCAATTAGTTAATCTCATAAAAGAATGGCAAACCACTAAAGATTCATGATAATTTGCCAATTTTTGTGATTTTTGTCTGGCTCCTGTGCCTATTCTACTGAATTTAGAAGGTTCATTTTTTTCAGGTATAAAGTACGTATACAATAGAAAACGTAACTATTATTTAAAGTTTCTAGACTATCAATTTCTTTATTAAAAAAATTATTGAAAATTGATAATTCTCAAAATTAGCCAATTTTGCCCTCAGAAATCATTATGTTGAGGAAAAAATAAAAATCTGAAACTTTCAGGAAATGTAGTCCCCACCTTCATCTTTTCAGTCCAGTTAGTCTTGTTTTGTTATTTTTATTCCTTTAAAAGATATATTAATTTTTTTAATGCCCGTTTAGTAGCGATATTGTTAGTTTTATTTATAATTTAAAATTTAGATGGCTTTGACTTTGTCAATTCATGTTTGGTAGAGAAATGTCAGAGCTGTCAAAAATATTTCATAAATTTAATTTGTGTGTATTTAAATTTTGATTTCAAAAAGTTTGCAAGTGTAATAAATGACGGAGTGTTCGAGATTCATGAATTTAATTGCAATTAAAAATGCAAGAACATATCATAATTTTGTAACTCTTTCTTATAGAAAATATTTAAGTTCTGAGAAGTTTTAAATTGTTAAAAATAAGCAAAAACCAACAAATATTCTTTATTATAACATGTTTTATTTTAATCAGTTACCTAAAAACTAAAATTTAAAGAAGTATTTACAGATTGTGTAAATTTTTTCCAACACTAAAATTTAAAATACATAGATTTAACTTTTAACTATTTACATTATATTATATATTTGCACTATAGTGCCTTACTAAAGGGATCAAAATAATAGAACAAGACTAACTTGGTTTAAATTGTGAAAGAAACCGACAAAAAACTGCTTAACGCATTTTTTATACGTTTAAATTAACTCTTTATTAATTTCACTTATTATACTCAACGATATAAACCATAAGGATCTTAAATATATTTTTACATTCTTCATCTTTAAACACCAATTAGCCAATTAAATACTTCATTATAATGTATATAATATAATATATTGAAAAATCATATATATATATATATATGTGTATATGATTATATTATAATCATATACATATATATATATATATATATATATGATTTTTCAATACATAAAATATAACATAACTACCAAAAATATCAGAACTCTAAAAAATATTTCATAATTATTATTTGTGGTATTCCTTTGGTGATTTTACCAAAGAAATACGCACAAATAATATTTATGAAATATTTTTGACAGTTCTGACACTTCTCCACCAAACATGAAAGCCATCTAAATTTTAAATTATAAATAAAACTAACAATATCGCTACTAAACGGCCATTAAAAAAATTAATATATCTTTTAAAGGAATAAAAATAACAAAACAAGACTAACTGGACTGAAAAGATGAAGGTGGGGACTACATTTCCTGAAAGTTTCAGATTTTTATTTTTTCCTCAACATAATGATTTCTGAGGGCAAAATTGGCTAATTTTGAGAATGATCAATTTTCAATAATTTTTTTAATAAAGAAATTGATAGTCTAGAAACTTAAAATAATAGTTACGTTTTATATTGTATAAGTACTTTATACCTGAAAAAAATGAACCTTCTAAATTCAGTAGAATAGGCACAGGAGCCAGACAAAAATCACAAAAATTGGCAAATTATCATGAATCTTTAGTGGTTTACCATTCTTTTATGAGATTATCTAGTTGTATAAAAATAATTTATATCGAAAACACACTTACTGGACAGTATAACAAAATTAAAATTATTTCAATATTTGTCACAGAAAAAAAGTTCTGGCCCACTATAAGAGAGTAAGAAATTGACACTATTTCAGACTTCTAAGGGGTGCCAAATAAAAGTAAAGCAACAAAAAATTAAAACGGCAACGGATTTTCATATTTGACACCTAAAAGATCATCCTCAAATTTTTTCATCAAAATAAAAAATCACGCAGCGCACCCCATTTGGTGTTTTTATTTGAAATGACTCATAAATAAAAGTCAAAATTTGTAAGAATAAAAAAGCATGGTTAATGGATCATTAAAAAGTACTAAAAATATAAAATTAAAATAGTTTTGCAGTACCAGGTTTAAAACTGTAAAAATAAATAATGCCATGGTATCCCGCATTGTCAACGAATACCTATACACACCTTATATTTTTATAGATTACAAAGTTTTTTAATGTAGGAATGCCAGGGTTTGCAGTAACAGGCAAAATAATTGGGCAAATTGGTATGGAATTACCCATATCACTTTATCCAAATACAAATAAAAACACTATTTACCTAATGATTTTTTAATTAAGATTAGGTTCAACTTACCTCAACTTTAGCACTATTTTGAAATATTGTTTGTGATTTGTGTGTCAATTGTGCAAAACATGAACTAAGTGTGCACAATTTCTGTCTAACATTAAAAACAACATCAGGTTCCTCAGATTCCAACTCTCCTAAATAAACAGAAAACATATAGTTAATATTACATCGACTAAAAAACTTATTTAATATTGAGCACTATTATTACTTATTTATGTCATAAAAACAATATTCAAACATAAACAATGTTATACCTTGGCAAGGCGTATAACTTAAAAGACCTTTTAAATGGAGTTATTATCAAAACGTTTCATACCTATGGCCAAGTCTAAATCCACGAAAGCTTTATCAAACTCTTTTTCTAAAATATCCAACCACCTAAACCCTACACTAGCCATTTTTACCTTTTTTGACAGAACTTCTGTCAACATTTGTCAATGTTTAATGATAACTGCCTTACCGGTAATTTATATCTTTTATGGTAAAGTCTGATTTATAGATTGCCTTCCTTCCTTCCTTCCTCACGAAAAAGATGAACAATACAAAAACGGTTGTGCTGTTTATAGATTCCCGTACGGGATAAAGCCTTATTTATAGATTGCATTTCTTCCTTCCTCCCGTAGAAGATAAACAATACAATCCCGTACGAGATTCTATACTGCACTACGATTTTCGTATTGTTTATCTTCTACTGGAGGAAGGAAGGAAATCTATAATTGAAGATTAAATGGCACTACGATTTTCGAATTGTTTATCTTTTACGGAAGGAAGGAAGGAAGGAATGAAGGCAATCTATAAATCAGACTTAATGCTAAACGTTATTAAATTATTAAATAATTTCAATTAAATTAATTAATATCTTTAATAAAATCCGTTTTAAAAATATTTACCATAAAACTAAACTTATAATTCTTTAAGATTTGTGTCGTCCTTTTTTGCATTTAAAAACGTGTTTATTTTTATGTCGGTAATGTAGAAACCGATAATGTTTGTACACAGATTATTTGTTTTATGACAGATTAGAAAGGGTTATAGAAGTTGTCAACGTATCGAATGTAAGCAAATATTGGTTGTTTACAAAGAGATGTCGACTCCTCGAGCGATACGTGGCACTAAAATAAAAGTAATTTTCATCTTTTGTATAGTGTTTATATTGGCAGGAATACTGACTGGTGCACACAACATTTTAATTCAACTTGTGGAGTTGAAGGAATCCAGTGCTATCTGTCATCAGCAAGAAGAAAATTTGTCAACACAACTGCAAGGTATTTTTTTAATGCATTTAAATAATTTGTATAACTGTATTCGAATTTATAAATTATTTTAGTTATAAGTGATTACAAACAAAGGCTTGAAAAATCCTTAAAGATACAAAATGCTGAGAATCAGCAAAAGAGAATTCAATTGGAACAGAAAATTGAAGATGAAAAAGTGAAATATGAAGAACAAATTAATGAATTAAAGCAAAAATATGAATCATCACAACAGCATTTTAACCTTTTACAAGTAAGAAAATATTAGATACATTTATTAAAATTTAAAAAAATCTATATTTACATAGGTACCTACTTAATTGAATTAGGTTTAAATTTTTGATCAGCCCTGGATTAAGGGGGGACTTTGGGGTCTATTGCCCCAAGGCCCCCATTCAAAGGGCCCCTGGCACCTTGGTATTTAATAGTTAAAATAATAATACACATTATAATACCCACCTAGATAAAATAACCAATACATTTTTTATCAAAAACATCCTGAAATATCTTACTAGCACGATACATTTCAATTTATTACCTTTATAACACATACAAATTTGACATTTGATGGTATCACAGATTCCCCTATTGTTTTATAGATGGCTCTCTATACAAATATTTGATTTACATCATTTTAAGAAAAAGTATTTATCGTAAAAAAGTATAGTATGCAACTTTTTTATAAACTTTTCTAGACACTCATTAATTTAAGCCTTAATTAAATTTGTGTCTAAAATGGTGTTTATCAAACCTGATACATAATATACTATTATCTATATCTATATCGTTTTAGTCACGGGCTGAAGTTAACAACAGTGGCTTTTAAGCATTTTAGTCAAGTTAGTCATAGCCCTGATTATTAGATATATGTTATTGATTAATGATTTAGTTTTATTTTATTTTTTTTAGACTAATTATGATGACCTTAAACAAACAGATGTGAAAAAGATTAAAGAATTAGAAGAAACTATAAATACTATAAATAAGAATGTAGAACATCTAAAGGTAAAAATATACTTAATTTTATTAGTTTGTATGCTTGGTTGGTTGGTTGCTTTATCTATTACTGTATAATATATTGCTTTAAAATCATACATAGTGTTTCTTAATTGAATGGTGATGGGCTCAATCCTTAAATGGTTTTAAGGAAAAAATATCAACTTAGGTCTGCAACTGCTTTATTTAGGAGATACCTATGGGGTGTAAAATATAGACATTTTGACAATATTTTTTAAAACTTTTTGGTTAAATTTTTTTAGTGGAATAGTATATTAAATAACAAATGTCATAAGCCATTTTCTCGCACGAAGACTGGTGCGAGAAAACGCCTTATGATATAGTTCCTTTTGAACTACTAGGTGAAATTTAATAATTTTTTAATATATTGTTTACTGGGAAAGTTTCCTTAAAATATGCACATTTAATCACATTCGGCTTATTTAGTTACAGGGGAGTCATATTTTCTTTATATGACAACATTGCCTCAAAAAGGGGATAGTTTAATTCTTAATCATCATGTTAATATTGTTGTTTGTTGTCATGATGATTAAAAATTAAACTATTACTTTGTTATGAGGCAATGTTGCCATACAAAGAAAACATGACTCCCCTGTATCTTTTTAAATAATAAAAGAAAATTTTTTTAAACAATTTTCTGGATTTCCTGGGGGTCTGTAGATAATACACCTTCATTTTGTCGCACTAATTGTGGGACACCCTATATATCTCAAAATTTGCTTGAACCACAGTCTTATATAGGGTGTCTGAAAAAGGCTTCTACAATGTAGATGGAGTGAATTTAGCCAAAAATGTTAAGAGACTTTTTTGGTAGAGCATTTGATTTCCCATAAGAATATTTATGGGTTTTTTTTTCCGGGTACTGATTTTTACATGAATTACAAAATTCCAAAGTTAAAAGATCACATTGTAAAACTATACCAATTTTTAAGGCATGATTGTAAGGAAACGGTTCATCTGACGGGAAATTTCAATCAGACCTTTTTTGTAGAACATTCAATTTTATTCAAAAAATATTCCCAAGTCAATTTTGTTAAACTTAATGGTTTGGGAGTTCTGAGACAAAAACTCGCTCAGGAAAAAAACCTAATATTAATATTATGGACTCAAACTTTCACAATATTTTTTTTTGTCACCCCAAACAATATTTTCGATACACTTTACAGAAAAAAATAGTCGATTTTTTTGGCCCAGTCTAATATACAGGGTGTCCCAAATTGGTTGTCTGTATAGGCTATCTCAGTAAATATAAATGCTAGAAAAAATTCGACCACGCATCCCCGTCGTCTTTTTTAAAGATACATCGGATGATGTCTTTGAATTTTCTCGATTCGCATTTGTTTAGGAGATACACCTATTTTTTCAATTTTTGCCAATTTTGACAAATGCTTGTAGCTTCGTTAATATTTGAGTTACGAATACAGGTTTAAGACATTATGTAGGCACTTTTTATCACAGAATTCGTTAGTGTAGACAGATTTTTTTAGCTCTTTTAGGTTTAGAGATATGACCCTATACGGACAACCAATTTGGGACACCCTGTACATATAAACATTCCTTCTGATTTTTTCTGTCATCAAAGTTATGACAACCCAGTTGTTTAAAAGGATTTATGTATTTTATTTTAAAAATACTTATTATATAAAAAGCCTACTTAATACAAATCCTTTTAAAAAATATTTAAATCATGAACCTCAAGAAGTGACTTAAATTACACGATTTAACTCATTAAAATAACTTAAGTTAAAAAAGGCATAAGCTTTTAGTTTCCTCACAACTCTGTAAAGTAATGACCAAAAGTATTAGGACTTTTTATTAAATTAAAAAAAATTGACTTAACAATTATTTATATTTTATATTTTTGGCCCCTACGTAATATGTGAGGCGCTCCAAAAAAAAACGAACCTTTCGGGTCCAAAAATGATTTTCGAGATTATGATTGTTTTAAGTAGATTGGTACATGAAAAGTCCAATATTGATCAGAGCTGTTTTAAGTACCAAGAAAAAGTACTTAAGTGTTAAGTACAAGTTTTTTTAAAACGAATCAAGTACAGAAAGAAAAAGACAAACTATTTGAACTTATTATCTTAAAAATAATTTAAATATTTCAGAAACGGTTGAGTTTAGGTATATGGTATGTTATATGAAATATGCTTAGAATTTTACAAGGAATCGAAAAATAAATACATATATATATAGGGTGATCCATTGAAAAAAAATAAACTTTTTGTTTTTCCCTGTATATTGATCAATTTTCCAATTTTCTTTAAACGTAGAAAAAAAGTAATTTTTAGTTAAAGGGGGGCGACATTATAGGGGATCACCCTGTACAATTTAGCCGGTTAAGCCGGCCAAAAAAAGTTAGCTAAGTTAATTAGCTAGCTAACTGATCAGCTTAAGTAATTTAACCAGTTAACTAAATTAGCTTGGCTAATTAACTGGAGGCTTAACCGGTTAATTTAGCTTAGCTCAGCTAATTAGCTAACGGCTAAACGGCTAATTTTTTTAAGCAATATAATGATTTCTTATTCGCGGACAGGTTAAAAAAATAATAATATTGATGTTGCTTTTATGACAAACAATAATAGAGTAATTTATTGGGATAAATAATATTTTACATTTTATTTATAAAAAATGGCTTTTAAATTAATTGTTAAAATTTTTTTCAGGTATATCTCTATTTTTGTAAAGGGAAATTAATAAATTTGCATTTTCGGGAAGTAAGCAGTTCCGTTTAGAGCTTATAATATTTCCGGCTGAGGTGCTAGATGACAGTTGACAGATGACAAATAGCTGATGACAAATGACAGGTGACAGACGAAATGTGACAGATGACAGATGACAGGTGGCAAATGACACCTGTAATCTGTCATCTGTCAATTGTACTATGTCACATTTCGTCTGTCACCTGTCACCTTTCATCTGTCAGCTGTGTTGTGTCATGTCAATTTTCATCTGTCACATCTGTCACCTTTTATCTGTCACATGTCATTTGTCATCAGCTATTTGTCATTTGTCAACTTGACATCTGTCACCTGTCATCTGGCACCTCAGCCGGAAATATTATAAGCTCTAAACGGAACTGCTTACTTCCCGAAAATGCAAATTTATTAATTTTCCTTTACCAAAATAGAGATATAACTGAAAAAAAATTTAACAATTAATTTAAAAGCCATTTTTTAAATAAAATGTAAAATATTATTTATCCTAATAAATTACTCTATTATTATTGTTTGTCATAAAAGCAACATCAATATTATTATTTTTTTAACCTGTCCGCGAATAAGAAATCATTATATAGCTATATAAGCTAGCTTAAAAAAATTAACCTTTAGCTAATTAGCTGAGCCAAAATTAACCGGTTAAGCCGCCAGCTAATTAGCTAAGCTAATTTAGTTAACCGGTTAAATTAGCTAAGCTGATCAGTTAGCTAGCTAATTAACTTAGCTTTTTTTTTTTGGCCGGCTTAACCGGCTAAATTGTACAGCACTACTAAATAGCATTAAATGTAAGTTTTTTTACTTAAAAAATTACATTATAAGCCCTGAAAATAAATTTAAAAAAGTTAAAATGAGCATTTTAACATAATTAATTTATTTTTTTAGTTTCCATACCTACCTTTTTACAATCGAAAATATATATATTTTTTTAAATAATATTTTTTTAGGCCAACATACTTCAAGCTCAGTTAGATAAAGAAAATTTACAGAAAAAATATGACAATGATAAATTTAATGAAAAAGAAAGTGAAAATGAAATAAATCACTTGAAAAAAATTAATAGAGACATAACAAATGAATTAGATATCTTAAAAAATAAGGAATCTCCAGCAGAGTTTAAAATTTCTAGTTCAGTGGTATCGCCACCAAATAAGAACCTTTTGTCACAACCAAATGCTGGTAATTTGTTGCCAAGTAAATCTACTACCAAATCTGGAGTTCAGATCTCATCGGGAAGCCTTAATAATGCCCGACCAATTGGTGTTCCAACAGTGACGCCAAAGTCTATGAAGGAACACATTTTATTTGGCATTCCCAAGGACTTGGATGAAATGCAAAGAAGAAAACTGCCTGATGGTGTGGCTCCTATACCAAACGCTAATGCTGATTCTAATGACCCTACCAACAATAGATACAGGTAAATTTTGCAGATTACAATGTGTAACAATTTTAAGACAAATGTTTCGAAACCAAAATATGTTTTACGATTTTTAAGAAAAAAAAACTGTTTGGTGATGTTAAAAATTGGATCCATTATCTCTATTTAAAGACTGAGAAATACAAAAAAAGTAGGCCGCGACGGCAAATTCAGTGGTGCCAATGTAGTCAAAACAAAACGTTGTATTTTAATGAACAAATGACTACTTTATTACGATTTAAATTACACTATGATAGTTTTACAAACTTTTTTTCCTAACATTAAGTACTCCAGCTTAGTTTTTCTCTAGGATTTAAAATAATTTCGTAATAAAATGCTATGCTCAATCACCTCAAAATTTAAGTTTTTTGTTGGTATTTTAATTACTTATTAAATTATTTTGGCTTAAATTTATCTTCAATTACTTATCAACAATATGGCATTTTAAATACCAAAACTAAAATTTTAATGTATTTTATGTAAAAAAAACAACCATTATTTGACATTGCTTGTCGTTTATATTAGTTATTAAATTGAAAGGGCAACAAAGTAAACAAGTTTCAGTATTTTTTATCCAAATTAAGCCCTCAAAATTTAATGCATTGCATAATTTTGCTTTTTCTTCCTTAAATTTATTAAATCGTATCATCTACTACCATACCCGCCCTAAAAACTGGAAACATGGTGACAACAGACAAAAAACAAATATGTGACGATCTAAACAAATTTTTTGTTGAGGTTGGTAAAAATATAGCTGCCAATACTCCAGATGAACCACTTCAACTCCACATAGAGTCAAAATCTCAAAATAAATTTGAATTTAATAGAACAACACCAGAGGAGAACTTGACAGTTCTAAGGCAGCTGGCCACGACGAAATAGACGCAAAGACAGTTAAGATGTGTAAACTAGAATTAAGGTGTATTTTGTGTAAATTGGTAAATCAATCGTTGAGTGAGGGTAGAGTTCCAAAAGAAATTGCTCGTGTGTCTCCACTTTTTAAATCTGGCGATAAAGAATCTGCTAACAATTACATACCTATATCTATAATATGTGTTTTTGCTAAAATTTTGGAACGCATTGTTAATAACAAGCTAAAGAATTATTTGGAGTCTATTCACTTTTTATCTTCGTGCCAGTATGGGTTTCGCGGATCAAGTGACACGTGTCAGTACTGCATCTGCTGCTATATATTTAATTACTGACATACAAAGCAACTTAGACCAAGGTTTAAAATGTGCAGTGGTGTCACTTGATCAGCGAAAGGCATTTGACACGGTAAGATTTGATATTTTATTTCAGAAGCTAGAACTGATCGGTATTACAGGTAACTGTCTCGAGTGGTTTAAGGACTACCTTAGAGATAGGATGCAGTATGTTTTAATTAAATCAGAAAAAAGTTCAAATCTAAAAATTGAGTGTGGAGTACCTCAAGGGTCAATTCTTGGCCCCACTCTTTTCTTAATTTATATCAATTCGTTGTCAAATTTAAAGTTAAAAGGTAAATTAATACTATATGCCGATGATGCAACTATTGTCTATTTTGATCATTGTATTGAAAAAATAAATGCGTTCATGGCTTCTGATCTGGAATTAGTAAAGGGGTGGTTGGACTCTCATAAACTTTCACTCACCATTGATAAGTCTCCTTTTATTTTTATTAAAAAAAATAACAGAAACAATGATATTTATCAAAATGATGATTTTCCTTTGAGGCAGGTGGACAGTGTAAAGTTTCTGGGCTTGGTAATCGATGACAGGCTCTCTTGGAAGGAACACATAGCTTATGTTTCCAAAAAGATTGCCGGTCCGATTGGTATGCTAGGGAGGTTATA
Organism: Brassicogethes aeneus; assembly: GCA_921294245.1. NCBI lineage: Eukaryota > Metazoa > Arthropoda > Insecta > Coleoptera > Nitidulidae > Brassicogethes > Brassicogethes aeneus. The sequence continues at coordinate 2,021,403 of OV121136.1, forward strand.
CGCTGTTCCTAAAAAGTATTTGAGGTCAATCTACTTTTCACTGATTCATAGTCACTTATAATATTTAAATATTGTATGGACTTGTACTTATGATAAAAATTTAAAACGCTTAAAAGTATTGCAAAACAAAGCAATTAAAAATATTTACTCTCTTAAAAGTCGCTATCCACCAGCTGATCTTTATAAGGATTGCAATATTAGGTCATTAAAAAGTATATATGCATATCAAGTAAATATTTTTATAAATCAAGTTTTAAACGGATCACGCCACTCATGTATTGAATTCTCTCATAGAAGAGATGTGCATAATTATGCAACCAGAATCAGTGAAAATGTGGATTTACCTCGAGTATTTTCAGAATTCGGTAAAAACTCTATACTGTTTAAGGGAGCATCTGTTTATAACAAATTACCAAACAATATAAAAGAACTTAAAGGATTTAAATTTAAAAAGCATATGTCGTCTTGTGTGGCGAATTTTATTGAATAAACAATGATATATCGTAATATTTTTTCTTTTTTCTGTGATATTATATTTAAATAATATGTTCCTATTTAGAATTAAAATGTATTAATAAAGTAAAATTAATTTAGATTTAAAAAATGTAAACTGCTCGTCATAAAAATCGACGCACCTAGTTTTTTGGAAAATATTTGAAAGCTCGTTATTGGAAAATTACTGAATCGATTTTGAAAATCTTTGGAAATTCTGAATAGTTGATTCTTTGACTCTTATGTCTAATTTTGGGAATACGATATTTTGCACATAGCATTATACTACAGGATGTTAAACGAAGAGATGTATTTTTTCCGAAATTTCAAGTTATTCCCATTCATGAGGCAGTTGAGTTTGATAGTCGTAATACCCCTCCCTAATATAAGTAAGGTAAACCCTCGGAACGTTTTCGAGATTTTGTGAATATCGCGGCTTACTACGATTATATGCCAATTTTTCGAAAATTGTCGTTATTTCCCAGTTTAGTCCAAAAAATGAGCAAAAGTGGATTCTTTGACTTAGGTACGTCTAATTTTGAGAATACGATATTGTGCACATAGCATTATACTACAGGGTGTTAAAAAAAGGGATGTTTTTTTCTTCAAAAGTTCAAATCCCCATTTACAGGGCAGTTGAGCTTGATAGTCGTAATACCGCTTTCTAATAACAGTTAGGTTAGTCCTCAGGACGTTTTCTAGATTTTGTGGATATCTTGGCTAACTACGATTATATGGCAATTTTTCGAAAATTTACGTTATTCTTCATTTTAGTCCAAAAAATAAGCAATAGTTGATTCTTTGACTCTTATGTCTAATTTTGGAAATACGATATTGTGCACATAGCATGATATACAGGGTGTTTAAAAAAGATGTTTTTTTCCAAAATTCCAAATCCCCATTCACAGGGCAGTTGAGCCTGATAGTCGTAATACCGCTTTCTAATAACAGGTTAGTCCTCGGGACGTTTTTTGAGATTTTGTGGATATCTTGGCTAACTACGATTATATAGCAATTTTTCGAAAATTGTCGTTATTCTCCACTTAATTTCCAAGAGGGATTACCTGTTATTGGGAATTATTAGGTATTATGACTATTAAGCTCAACTGCCCTGTGAATGGTGATTTGGAATTTTTGAAAAAACATCTCTTTTTTAACACCCTATAGTATAATGCTATGTGCACAATATCGTATTCCCAAAATTAGATATAAGTCAAAGAATCCACTATTGCTCATTTTTTGGACAACTGGGGAACAACAACAATTTTCGAAAAATTGGCATGTGCACAATATCGTATTCCCAAAATTAGACATAAGTCAAAGAATCCACTATTGCTCATTTTTTGGACAACTGGGGAACAACAACAATTTTCGAAAAATTGGCATGTAATCGTAGTTAGCCAAGATATCCACAAAATCTCGAAAATGTCCCGAGATTACCTAGCTGTTATTAGGGAGGAGTATTAGGACTATCAAGCTCAACTGCCCTGTGAATGGGGATTTGGAATTTTGGAAAAAACATCTCTTTTTTTAACACCCTGTAGTATAATGATATGTGCACAATATCGTATTCTCAAAATTAGACGTAAGTCAAAGAATCCACTATTGCTCATTTTTTAGACTAAACTGGAAAAAACGACAATTTTCGAAAAATTGGCATATAATCGTAGTAAGCCGCGATATTCACAAAATCTACTTATATAAGGGAGGGGTATTACGACTATCAAACTCAACTGCCTCATGAATGGGAATAACTTGAAATTTCGGAAAAAATACATCTCTTCGATTAACATCCTGTAGTATAATGCTATGTGCAAAATATCGTATTCCCAAAATTAGACATAAGAGTCAAAGAATTAACTATTCCGAATTTCCAAAGATTTTCAAAATCGATTCAGTAATTTTCCAATAACGAGCTTTCAAATATTTTCCAAAAAACTAGGTGCGTCGATTTTTATGACGAGCAGTTTATTAAGAATTAAAAAATATATATTAAATTGTATGATTAGAGGTGTCCCTCTATAAACTGTATGTTTCTTGGGATGAAAATAAAGTATTTTATTATTATTATTATTATAAATATCAAATTGGATTATAGTATTATTGTGCTTAATCCTCATCATCGTCGTACATCTTTAGCTGCAAATTCCAGCAAATGTCTCCTAGCAATTAATCCAACTTCTTTCCGCTATACCCATAGATATCTACCAATTTTTCAATGAATTGGCGCCAATTTTAGACCCGATATGAACCAAGAACATTTTCAATGACAGCTTTAACGCTGCCATATGCGACAAGCTCGTCAACTTTGAGAACATTTTTAAATGCTTGATCTTTCATTAAACGTCGTATATCAGGTCCATTTAATATTCCTGCAAAATTAAAGTAGGAGGTATATCTCATAAAATTTTTTAATGAAATATTGCGTTGATTTTTCTTGGATGTAAAGGTATCGCAACAAAAACAACGACGACATAAATGTTCGTCTCCTTCTCTTTCTCTGCCACTTCCATTACCTGCTATTTTTTCATTTTTGGTTCTTAAAATCACTTTCAAGTAAAAATACAATTTAAAGTTTAAATTTTAAATGTCAATAATTAATAGATGCACTTTAGTGTGTTTGAAAGATAAAGTAGATAAGGCGCCTTTATACTTCAATTCGATATTAAATTTTGATAAGACTTAATAAATAAGATTCGAGATTAAATTTTTGGGTACTTTAGGCATGATGTGAATAAGAACATATCAAACAATAGTCGAAGAGTAATGCTTATACCCAAACCCATTTACTTTGTTGCCTTTTCAATTTAATTAGTAATTAAAAAAATGACACAAAAATGTCAAAAAATGATACTTTTTACCAAAAAAACATTATAATTTTAGTTTTGGTATTTAATAAAGCACTTCTCTGCAGAAAAGTTCTTTATTAAATATCCCTTATAAAATACTACGGCCACAATGGAACAAAGAAAATTTCTATTTGACATTTATCTACCGATGACTTTGTATGGAGTCCCTGTATATTTTTACAAAAAACGTCAAAAATATACTGAACATCCAAAATAGATTTAAGGCAAAATAATTTAATAAATAATCAAAATATTAAGGAAAACTTACATTTTAAGATAATTGGGCAGAGCATTTTATTACGTTATTAGTGTTATCATTAAAATCTAAAATCAATATGAAAAGTAAATAAGTAACAATATAAATTGTTAATTTGTTGTTATTTATAATGACCAAATTAAAACTTGTGTTACTTAAGTTGAACGCATAAAATATAAAAATGACTTTTCGCTAGACTAGCGAAGTAGCGGCTGTTATCAAAACGGTCAATTGGAAAGCACCTATATAAAATCATGTACCATCTTCAGGTCTTATCTACTGGGCTGTTGTTGCTGCTTTGCTGCGAGTTAGACGTGGAGACTAACTCGTTCAGCATAATCCAAACTCGAATTTAATAATTACACTATGGTAGTTTTTTCTAACATTAAGTACTCCAGCTTAGTTTAACTAATTTTGGGGCGGTGATTTTAAAAATGTCATTAGTTTTTCTCTAGAACGTCTGGAATTTAAAATAATTTCTTAATAAAATGCTCTGCTCAATCACCTCAAAATGTAAGTTTTTTGTTGGTATTTTAATTATTTATTTAATTATTTTGGTTTAAATTTACCTTGAATGTACTAAAGTAATTGGTATACGGCAAATAGATCATATTTATCTTAACAATATGTAAAAAACAACCATTATTTAACATTTTTTGTCGTTTATTTTAATTATTAAATTGAAAGGGCAACAAAGTAAACAGGTTTCAGTATTTTTTATCCAAATTAAGCCCTCCAAAATTTAATGCATTGCATAATTTTGCTTTTTCTTCCTTAAATTTATTAAAGCGTATTAAATATCAAATTGGATTATAGTATTATTGTGCTTAATCCTCATCATCGTCGTACATCTTTTGCTGCAAGTTCCAGAAAATGTCTCCTAGCAATGAATCCAACTTCTTTCCGCTATACCAATAGATATCTATCTACCAATGCTCTAAATTTACATTTACTTGGTGAATTCGTTCTCCATGTTCATCAGTTCGGCAAATTTATCAGAATGAAAAAAAAAAAGAAAATGTATTTTAAATGACATATTAACGATAATTCTTTGCAAAATGGAAAACATTTTTTCAATGAATTGGCCCCAATTTTAGTCCCGATATGGACCAAGAACATTTTCAATGACAGCTTTAACACTGCCATATGCGACAAGCTCGTCAACTTTGAGAGCATTTTTGAATGCTTGATCTTTCATTAAACGTCGTATATCAGCTCCATTTAATATTCCTGCAAAATTAAAGTAGTAGGTATATCTCATAAAATTTTGTAATGAAATATTGCGTTGGTTTTTTTTTGGGCGTAAAGGTACCGCAACAAAACAAAACAAATTTACAACGACGACATAAATGTTCGTCTCGTTTCTCTTTCTCTGCCACTTCCATTACCACTTCCATTTCCTGCTCTTTTTTCATTTTTGGTTCTTAAAATCACTTTCAAGTAAAAATACAATTTAAAGTTTAAATTTTAAATGTCAATAATTAATAGAAGCACTTTAGGCGCCTTTATACTTCAATTCGATATTAAATTTTGACTTAATAAATAAGATTTGAGATTAAATTTTAGGGTACTTTAGGCAGGATGTGAATAAAAACATATCAAATAATAGTCAGAAGAGCAATGCTTATACCAAAACCCATTTACTTTGTTGCCTTTTCAATTTAATTAGTAATTAAAAAAAACGACATAAAAATTTCAAAAAATGATACTTTTTACCAAAAAAACATTATAATTTTAGTTTTGGTATTTAATACTACTATAGTATAGGGCTACAATGAAACCAACAAAATTTCGATTTGACATTTATCTACCGATGTATGGAGTCCCTGTATATTTTTGACAAAAAACGTCAAAAATATACTAAACATCCTATATAGATTTAAGGCAAGATAATTTAATAAGTAATCAAAATATTAACAAAAAACTTTTGTGATAACTGGGCAGAGCATTTTATTACGCAATTATTTCGAATCCTAGACGTCCTGGAGCAAAACGAGTGGCATTTTTGAAATCAGCAGCCCAAAATTAGGTAATATAGGTGGGCGTACTCAATGTTAGTAAATCGAACCATCATTTTTATGAAAGCATTTGGCGATAGGCATAGTTAAATCTTGCTCTATGGCAATAAGCCTTTAGTTATTGAGGTTACCAAATGGTTATTTGCAATAATACGTGTTGTTTTAGAATTGTAGACGATCCCGGCAAAGTCGACGATGCCGAGAAGGAAAATGGTGCTCAAGAACAAGTCGATATTCCGATCCAACGCAACAACAAACCCTTGAAGTCCGCCGAAGCAAACGACGTCGGTCTCGGTTTCAACGAAAACGAGGCGATCCAACAAGCCCAAAAAGCCAACTTCGATAAAAATCACATCGACAGTTTGGGAGTCAGATTGAAGGACGACAAGGCGGATTACAACGAACTACAGAACGAAGTCCCCGTGGAAGATCCCGAAGAGGATGGTGAGTCAATGTTTTAATGATTTTATGAGGACTATTTCCCTCGTCTTAATTTCCACCAATCACAAACGCGCAATTTTCAATTACAAATGGTTTCTAGGTGGAAAAACTGTATGACAGCAACTGTCAGCAGTTTTTTCGAGTTTACCCGCGGCCACGGTCTTATATACAGGTCTTGCAACTTCGCCCAATTTCAATAGGAAAAGTGACCTCTCTAATGAGACACCCACCAGATGGCGCATCGAGTTGGATGGATAAACCATAGATGTTTAAAGGTCGTTTTTACCTTCTTTATCTTTGGGTTTTACAATCGTTAGATAAGCTCTCTGGTGGATAATTTTCTTAGATAGAAGGTTTCTATGAAAGTTATCCGCCAAATAAGCTAACTTAATCTAACGATTGTAAAACCGGCTCTAAGTCCTTAAAGTCTATGGGATAACAGGTCAAATGAACTACCTACTTATGTTCTGTGAAGAAACATAACCTACATTTTTATAAACAAGCTTGTGTATTTTGTTACAGGGAGTTTTTACTTATTGTTATTGTGATATTCGTTATTGTTATATTTGTTCTTGTTATTTTTGTTCTTGTTATACATTTGTATTTGTACTTTTTAATAGACATGAAGTCCTGTGTTATGCCAAAATGTAACCAGCAAAGCTATCGTTCCGGCATTAAAATTAAGCGGTCCATGTTTAAAGTGCCAACAAATAAGGAGCGGTTAAAAACATGGCAATGTGCAATAAAAAACATATTATTGACACCTTCACATTTTGTATGATTATTATATAATTAAGCACATCGTGTTGGTGAAATATATATTATTTTAAATAAACAATCAACCCATCCCCGCCAAGACAATAAAAAAATCGGTTATTAATAAACTAGCCAGAATATTGGTTGGTTAGTTTGTTGTGTTACTAGAAATTTTGGTTTTCATATTAGCCAAATTGAATTGGATAGTTTACAAATTATCCAGCTATTCCTAAATAATTTCAAGTAAATTAGCCAAGACCCTTGGTTGGTTTACAAACTAGCCGCTAATTTAGTTAAAAATACGTTTTCAATTAAAATAGCTGACAGTTTGGCTAGTTTATAAACTACCCAGCTACTTTATAAACTATCCATGTTTACACATTAGCCGTAACATATATATGATATACGTATGTATTTTATACATTAACATGTTTTACTTACATGTTTAGTCTGGGCATGTGACGGCCGAGGACATAGAGTATAGACTTTGTTGTCCTATTTTGTTAACGTAAATTATCCGAAACAAACTCACAAATATTAAATTTTTGAAAATGTAAACAAAACATAGAAAAAGAATTTAAAAAGTTAGGTTATGGTTATGCAGTAGTTCCACATTTAACTAAGTAGTAGTTTAATTGACTTTACCCCTTCGATCTTAGCGCCACCTAGCGGCTTGGCACGTTAAGGAAGCCACCTCGAAGCTTAAAGTTGCAAGACCTGTATATAAGACCGTGCCCGCGGCAAAACTTGACAGCTGTTGTCACCAAAAATTGCAATTTATATTTTAATTGTACCATAAATAATTAAGTTTTTAGTATTTAGTGATTAAATAAATTACCTATTTTTCAGTTTTCAAATTAATACCTACATATTTATTATGTACATATGCATGTATAATAGGTAGTATGTTTTGTAAGCTATGTGTATGCAGAATAACTGTTACTTATGTATCTTGTCAAATACCATTTGGGCATCTAATTTTTCCTGTGAAAAAAATAAAAAAAACACAATGCTAAGTAATATTTTTTAACAAAATGCATTCGTGCAGGTGCAAAAATCCTCCTCTTCGACTCGGATTTTTGTTGCCACCAGCACTCATGCTTCTTGTTAAAATATTACATAGCAACGTGTTTTTTCGAGTTTTTTCGGAAAAATTAGATGCCATTATGATATTACTTATGAGTAAAGTCTGGATAACTCCAACATAATAATAGCGGCAAATTAATTAAAACTACTAGTGGTGTAGGTTTCAACAAATAGTTTAATATTATATTTATATTATTGTTTTTAACAAATCTATAGTCTTATTTCATTAACTACCTAACACAGCTCATAATTAAATATATTACTATATTGTTTATAATACTTAAGAGACTTTGTGACTAGTAGACGGTGTTATTATATATCTTTTTATTTAATGCGTAATAATATAAACTATGATAGTTGACATTGAGTACCCCAGCTTAGTTTCACTAATTTAGGGCCGCTGATTTCAAAAATGTCATTCGTTTTTAAAATAATTTCGTAATAAAATGCTCTGCTCAATCACCTCAAAATGTAAGTTTTTTGTTAGTATTTTAATTATTTATTAAATTATTTTGGCTTAAATTTATCTTGAATGTACTGAAGTAATTGGTATACGGCAAAAAGATCATATTTATCTTAACAATATGACATTTTAAAACTAAAATTTTATGTAAAAAAATAACCATTATTTGACATTTTTGTCGTTTATTTTAATTATTAAATTGAAAGGGCAACAAAGTAAACAAGTTTCAGTATTTTTTTATCCAAATTAAGCCCACAAAATTTAATGCATTGCATAATTTTGCTTTTTTCTACCTTAAATTTGTTAAATCGTATCAAATATCGAATTGAATTATAGTATTATTGTGCTTAATCATCGTCGTACATCTTTTGCTGCAAATTCCAGCAAATGTCTCCTAGCAATGAATCAAACTTCTTTCCGCTAAACCCATAGATATCTACCAATGCTCTAGATTTGCAGTTACTTGGTGAAATCGTTCTCCATGTTCATCAGTTCGGCAAATTTATCAGGATGAAAAAATAAAAATGTATTTTAAATGACATATTAACGTTAATTTTTACAAAACGGTGAGAATTTTTTCAATCAATTGGCCCCAATTTTAGTCCCGATATGGACCAAGAACATTTTCAATGACAGCTTTAACACTGCCATATGCTCGTCAACTTTGAGAGCATTTTTGAATGCTTGATCTTTCATTAAACGTCTTATATCAGCTCCATTTAATATTCCTGCAAAATTAAAGTAGTAGGTATATCTCATAAAATTTTGTAATGAAATATTGCGTTGGTTTTTTTTGGGCGTAAAGGTACCGCAACAAAAACAAAACAAATTTACAACGACGACATAAAGGTTCGTCTACTTTCTCTTTCTCTGCCACTTCCATTTCCTGCTCTTTTTGATATTTTTGATTTTAAATGTAAAAAATTAATAGATGCACTTTAATGTGCTTGAACGATTTCAATTTGATATTAAATTTTGATGAGACTTAATAAATAAGATTGGAGATTAAATTTTTGGGTACTTTAGGCATGATGTGAATAAAAAAATATCAAATAATAGTCGAAGAGTAATGCTTATACCGAAACCCATTTACTTTGTTGCCTTTCCAATTTAATTAGTAATTAAAAAAATGATACAAAACTTAAAAAAAATGATACTTATTACCAAACACTTTTCTGCAGAAAAGTCCTTTATTAAATATAAAGCACTATATAATACTACTATAGTATACGGCTACAATGGAACAAAAAAAAAATTTCTATTTGACATTTATCTACTGATGACTTTATATGGAGTCCCTGCATATTTTTGACAAAAAACGTCAAAAATATACTAAACATCCAAAATAGATTTAATGCAAAATAATTTAATAAATAATCAAAATATTAACGAAAACCTTACATTTTGAGGTAATTTTGCAGAGCATTTTATTACGCAATTATTTCGAATCCTAGACGTCCTGGAAAAACGAGTGGCATTTTTGAAATCAGCAGCCCAAAATTAGGTACTCAATGTCAGTAATTCGAACTATCATAGTTTAATTAATGTGAAAGGTCTTTTAATACGAACAATGCATTTTTAAAGTAGATCGTTTTTGATAATTTCCTTTATAATTGTATTTAACTTTTCAATTTTATTTTACTACCTTTGGTAATTGTAAGTAAATTATAAAAATTGCTGGGTATTGTTTTTCAAAATATGTATTACCTATAATGCAATTTACCTTAAGCACTAAAGTTTTGTGGTTATATGGGTTTGTTGGGATAATAATGGGGTTGGGACATGATGTAGAACATTAGTGTTAAACTAATTTTATTTTAGAGATAAGTCACTAAAAACAACCATACCGCTAAAAAAATATTTTTTTTATATTTCCATTACGAAATATGACCGTTCTAACATCAATTTTTAATGTGGAATTACATATATTCCTTTAACACAGAATAAATTATTCTATAATCGGATGACGGAATAAACACTTGTGGCGACATCTCTGTTTTTAATATCTAACAAATTTTAGACCGATCCAACCTCACTTTCTCCAATTAAATTATTTTTTCTACTCCCACCTTTAAAACGCCCTTTATCGTACATATTTCCATGACCCTAAGTGACCTTTTAAATACACATTGACAAGTTGTGGCTTTACGGCGCTTTAGTCACGGGCTGAAGTTAGTTTTAAGTTAGTTGACAGTTGTCAAATGTCATACAATCGTTGAAATAAAGTGCCTTTCTTGTAAAATAATACTAAATGTGAAAATTATTTTATTATCTCATTACAAAAATACAAAAATATTAAATATTTTCTCAACGCCATTATTTGAAAAGTTTATATGAACATTGTACTGACCTTTTAATTTCGCCGGCAGTAAACTATAACTTAAATTCGGGCACGGACTCTACTGTAAAGTCCTCATAAAACATTTCCTTTACTTTCACTGTGAAAAACTGTCAATTTTCAATATAAATTTCGATTTATAACCTTTATAATTGTGTTTATAAAATGTAAAAATGTGACATTTGACAGTTTCCCCTGTTGTTTCATAGATGGCGCTCTATACAAATTTTTGATTTAAATCATTTTAAGATAATAATAAGTATTTGTCGTAGAAAAAGTATAGTATGCACCTCGTTTATAAACTTTTTTATACACTCATTAATTTAAGAACTCGTTCGCAAGTTCGCTCGTGCCTAAATTAAATTCGTGTATAAAATGGCGTTTATCTATGGTATTTTTTGAATACGTAGAAAAAGTTTAGTCTGAAACACATTTGAAGACCCTAGAAGCCAAGGGATACAAGTGACATTTAAAAAAAAAGTAGTTATGTACAGAAAAATATAGGTAAATTTTACATTTTACTTGGTATCCAAGAGATATAATTGAATTCTAAGTGTAAACATCTTGAAAAACAAAGTCATAAAACAACAAACAATGACTACAAATTAAAAGTGTTTTTTTACTTTAAATATGATTATCTCAAAACTAAACAAAATGTAAAACAGAGATGTCGCCACCAGTGTTTATTCCGTAATCCTTTGATAGAATAATTCATTCTGTAACACTTTAAGGCATATATGTCATTCCACAATAAAAATTGATATTAGAACGGTTATATTCCGTAATAGAAAAACTAATTTATTTTACCTATTGTGACAACTTTCTTATGCTTTTTATTTTGTTAAATGTAACATAAAATCCTCAATTAAATAAAAAATTACTTTAAATTTCCTAATTCAATTTTGCAAGATTTTTATCTTTTTTAGTTTAAACCGATGTGGGGGCCCCAATTGGATTTTTTTTAAATTATACATGTTTCAAAACTTCAGTTATAAATATATTTAAATTTTGACCTGATAAAGCTAAACAAAGCACGGATTTGTAATCTACAACCAAATGTGTCCGAGCATTTAGCTGTGATATTTTCACCTCCCTGCAGTGTTATTAATAATTTAAAATAAAATTATTTTATACAAATTTCCTTCTAATAATTTTATATACATCATATTCGCAAAATAATTGTTAACAAAGCTAAATTGATGAAAAGACTACTTACTGTAAGTAAAGTTAACCAGTTGCCATATTATTAAAGGGATAAAAATTTTCAATATTTGTTCTCTACACTATCGGCATTGTAAGTTGATTTTAATTTTTTAGATGAACAAGATGAATATGGTGCCCCTATGGCTAGGAACAAAGACTTCGCAATTCGAAACTAAAATTAGAGTTGAATAGGTCCATAATTATTTGCACCAGTATTATAATTATTCAGTATCAACCAATACATTGTTAACAACTGCCACAGAAAACCTACTTATAATTACAGAACCTTTAAGTTATTGTAATTAAATCTGTTTTGTGGAGGGGTAGTCCACCATCTCAGTTTATTTCTTAAAATGTAGGGCAACTATAAATAAAAAAAATATATGTAAAATAATTCTAGGTAGGGCATGCCCCAATTTATTGTTTGTGGTCTTTATTACAAGTGCAAGGGTTTTCTGTAAAAATGTAAATAGTGCAATACATTTCTGTAAATTTATATGTTTAGGAAACTTAAGTAAGTACAGTATTCATAAAAAAAAGCGTACAAAAATTACAATGAGAGAAAACGATCACCATAATATTATTGCTTAGAACCGGCTTATCACTGACTTAAGTGATTATAATAATTGAATCAGTGTGATTAAGAACAGTACAAGTCCAAAAGTAAAAATTTTGACAAATTATTTTATAAAATCAGTTTTATAGTTTTATGTTTTCTTTATAACCTATAATTATGACTTATGTAAGCGATAAGCCTTATATTAAGCATTATTATTATGGTGACAGTTTTCTCTCATTCTAAGAATTATTCTTGTACACTTTTTTAATAAATACAACTGTATATATGTGATATTTTTGTTGAAATATTCACTCATTTTAATTGTATATACATTTACTTAAACTCAATTTGCTCATTTATGTAATTTATACATACACTTTTTTATAATTAATAAACCATTTAGTACATTAACTGTGCATTATTTAGCAACCTACTCTAATATAGGAATATAAAAACACGTACAAACTTATTAATAATATATTTAACATAAAATACTAAAGATAATCAATTTGATCACAATTATTTAAAAATAAATAATTTATACAATAAAAAATCTAAAAGTACCTAGCAGCATCCATAACTATAATCAGTCGTTATATTAATAGATTATATCAAGAATATAAATTTTATTTACAATGGATCTTAATATTTACAAAAATGTGTCACAAGGAATTTAGTGGTTATTGCTCAGATATGCTATGTATGAAATGGAAGACAAAAGAAAACATACATGCAACAGTTATTCAAATTTTTGGACTGCGTTAAATAATAAAGCTATTATGGTTGACAATCTTCAAGATCATCCCCTAAACTCGATGAAGGTATCAAAATTAGTAGTTATTTGTTTTACGTGTTGAAAAGCGACATTTTCATACGAGTGAAACCCAATGCTTTTTCTAAGATGAACACAAAGTTTGTTTTTCCAGAATTTAAAGCCAGTTTTTTTTGAAATTTTATCTGATATCTGAAAACCGTACAGCGGTTAAACCTTTTTACTAATCTGACGTAGCTGTCAATATCTTTTTATACAGACCTGGCACTTCAAACAAAAATGTCACTTTTCATTCGAGTTTTGCTATTTTCTTGACAACGACTCTTTACGATATACATATGACATTTACTTAGCGGTTTTGGAAAAAATCCTAAAAATTAAAAGATTCGTTTGTATTAACGTGTTTCTAAGCGACTCTATTACCCTGAGGTGTTTAAATGTTTTTTTCCAGAAAAATCTCTAAAAATAAGGGTTTAAACCTATCATTATTTACATCTTCAACATCGCAGAGCTTTAATTTTTGTAGTTAATTATAATAATTACACTATGATAGTTCGATTTACTAACATTGAGTACGCCCCCTATATTACCTAATTTTGGGCTGCTGATTTCAAAAATGCCACTCGTTTTGCTCCAGGACGTCTAGGATTCGAAATAATTCCGTAATAAACTGCTCTGCCCAATTATCTCAAAATGTAAGTTTTTTTGTTAATATTTTGATTATTTATTAAATTATTTTGCCTTAAAACTATATTGGATGTTCAGTATATTTTTGACGTTTTTTGTCAAAAATATACAGGGAGTCCATACAAAGTCATTGGTAGATAAATGTCAAATAGAAATTTTGTTTGTTTCATTGTAGCCATATACTATAGTAGTATTATATAAGGGATATTTTATAAAGCACTTTTCTTTATTAAATACCAAAACTAAAATTAAAATGTTTTTTTTTTGGTAAAAAGTATCATTTTTTGATATTTTTGTGTCGTTTTTTTTAAGTACTAATTAAATTGAAAAGGCAACACAGTAAATGGGTTTCGGTATAAGCATTACTCTTCGACTATTATTTGATATGTTTTTATTCACATCATGCCTAAAGTACCCAAGAATTTAATCTCGATTCTTATTTATTAAGTCTTATCAAAATTTAATATCGAATTGAAGAATAAAGGCGCCTTTATCTACTTTACCGTTCAAGCACACTAAAGTGCATCTATTAATTATTGACATTTAAAATTTAAACTTTAAATTGTATTTTTACTTGAAAGTGATTTTAAGAACCAAAAATGAAAAAAGAGAAGGAAATGGAAGTGGTAATGGAAGTGACAGAGAAAGAGAAAGGAGACGAACATTTATATCGTCGTTGTAAATTTGTTTTGTTTTTGTTGCGGTACCTTTACGCCCAAGAAAAACCAACGCAATATTTCATTACAAAATTTTATGAGATATACCTACTACTTTAATTTTGCAGGAATAGTAAATGGACCTGATATACGACGTTTAATGAAAGATCAAGCATTCAAAATGTTCTCAAAGTTGACAAGCTTGTCGCATATGGCAGTGTTAAAGCTGTCATTGAAAATGTTCTTGGTTCATATCGGGCCTAAAATTGCCGCCAATTCATTGAAAAAATGTTTTCCGTTTTGCAAAGAATTGGCGTTAAGATGTCATTTAAAATACTTTTTTTTTCATCCTGATAAATTTGCCGAACTGATGAACATGGAGAACGAATTCACCAAGTAACTGCAAATCTAGAGCATTGGTGATTATAATCCTATAGGATTAAGCACAATAATACCATAATCCAATTTGATACTTGATACGATTTAATAAATTTATGGTAGAAAAAAGCAAAATTATGCAATGCATTAAATTTTAAGGGGCTTAATTTGGATAAAAAATACTGAAACTTGTCCTTTCAATATAATAATTTAAATAAAATGTCAAATAATGGTTCTTTTTTTACATAAAATACATTAAAATTTTAGTTTTAGTATTTAAAATGTCATATTGTTAAGATAAATATTATGTATTTACCGTATACCAATTACTTTAGTACATTCAAGATAAATTTAAGCCAAAATAATTTAATAAATAATTAAAATACTAACAAAAAAACTTACATTTTGAGGTAATTGAGCAGAGCATTTTATTACGAAATTATTTTAAATCCTAGACGTCCTAGAAAAAAATTAATGACATTTTTGAAATCAGCGGCCCAAAATTAGTTAAACTAAGCTGGTGTACTTAAGTTTGTAAAACTATCATAGTGTAATAATTATTAAAGTACCTAGTACTTGTTACCAAAAAGTAAATGTATTTGTTGTCAAATAATAAATGTATTTTCTATTTCAAACTTAAGCTTAAATGCAGAACAATTTTTCCAGATTTTTTGTTACCTTCTTCTGTTATAAGGGACGAACTCAAAGATTTTCTTATAGGTTATATAAGTTTTCTATTTTATACATTATATCAAATTTTTAATATTGCACTTATTAAGGCATTGGTTTCAATGTGTTCAATCATTTACATTAAGTAACTAATAAAAAGCCAAAGTAGATAACAAATTTTGTTATCTACTTGACTTTTTTATCCTTAGGTGATATTTTATTTAAATCATGCATCAGTGCATCTTAGCCATCTTAGACTATTTACTAAAAATAAAATAGATACATTTATTAAGTATCTGTTAAAAAACATTCATAGATATAAAATCTTTCATAGATGTATTAAATACATAAATATATACAAACTAAGATATGGATTAAAGTTTAAAGTTGTAAAAAGTGAAATCTTT
This sequence comes from Brassicogethes aeneus, assembly GCA_921294245.1. Lineage (NCBI taxonomy): Eukaryota > Metazoa > Arthropoda > Insecta > Coleoptera > Nitidulidae > Brassicogethes > Brassicogethes aeneus. The sequence continues at coordinate 2,037,433 of OV121136.1, forward strand.
CCCTGTCATTAGTCAGTCTGTTTAAGACAAAAGAATGGTGTTCCTTTTGCGACTTGAAATAATTCAGACTTGATTATTAGGTATAAAACTTAAGTTCAAACATCTTATGATTACTTTCTATGTGGTTGATGAAATTATTATATTATACAAAATGCAAATGGATTAAAGATCAAGGAGGTTTATTGATAATGGTGTTTGTGATTTTTTATGATTTATGAATGGTCGTAGTATGACGTCGTATGTTAGTTCTAGTAGGATTGCATCAACTTATTTGTATTAGCCTATGAGCATTACGATATGTGCCATGATAAAATAAGATAAATCACACAAAACATCTATATATAATAGAGTAAAAACGGTATAAAACAGTTAGATTAAGTTAGCCTTAAAAGTGGAACATTTATATATTTTTTTTTATAAGTTTGCAGACCGAAATTTATTAAACCGTTCTGTAGTCTCTAAAGTCACCCACAATGGGCAACAGTGGTTGCTATATGTTCACTATAGCCTGCTTTTGCTTGTGCTTTTTTTGCTCCGCTTGAATCCATGGAATTGCAAATAGGATTACTCCACTTAAAGCTATCGAAATACCGCCCAAGTAAAAACCAGGATTGTACGAGTTGCTGTAGTCGAAAAGATTCCCTGAAAATACAATTATTAATTAATTTAATTTTACAAGATTGGGGGTGGGTTAACCCTTGTGGAAATTTTTCTGAGAAAGTTTTAATAAGAGTTTTGAAAGTCTTACTTTCTCTTAAAAAGTTTGAATAGGACTTATTAAGTCGAAAAAAGTCTGAATAACTTTAAGACTTAATAAGACTTTTAGCAGATAAATTGTAGGTACCCATGGCGATAAAATTAATATCCGGAATTATTCAGAGATGTTGTATTTGGTTATTGCAAAATAAAGCACAATGAAAAGGATTTATAAACACTGTTTTTGTGTTGTTATAGACTTATAAAAACACGGAGGCAATGTTTACAATATAGGTATACAAACTTTATTTTAATTGAACAGAATAAAACAGTGGGAGATACGTTTGGTTTGTGTACATCCCTGTTGATTAAGTACATGGGTTGTTTTAAAAAAACACCCGCCTTCCGCTGTCCGTAAGTTTGAATTCCAATAACTTTGTTAAAAATTAACGGATGTTATTGATTTAAAAACTAAGTGAAAGCCTAACAAGCCCTTAGTAAACTCTTTCAGAAAATTTTTGTTTAGTTATTTCAGAATATTTTTTTTTAATTTTGAAACTTGTGAAACACACATTTTCGCATGTCCCATAAGCGTTTTATAAAACTTACAAACATGTTTTTTTTTAATATTGAATAACCAGAACTTTGTGTTGCTTTATAGCAATCCATAACATCCTTAGTTAATACAGTAAACAATTTATATATAAATTAATTAATTTTAATATACTTTTTTTAAATTAGACTCATGTCCCAGACATTTTTTCCGTTGCGTTACGTCCGTCGCGTTACCGATAGAATATTAAAAAAACATACCCTGGTAGAAAATAACGTTTGCATACATTCAGACAACGTTGCAAATTTGTATAATAATTTGTTATACTCATAACGTTGTCTTAGTGTATCATTTTAAGTGGAAAATACGTAGTTAAAACGTTGTCTTGGAAACGTTGCAGAATTGTATTGCTGGAAACGTTGCAGCAACGTTCCAAATCCCACGTTTAGATACATAAAATTATTTCTAAGTCCCGACGAAAATCTTTCAATGAGGATTTTTTTTTAAATTTTTATACTTTATTATACATTATTTATAAAAGTAAAATAAAACTCTTCAATTCATTTTCAAAGTCATAATATCAAAAATATGAGCGAAATACACAAAACCCACTTTCAAACAACGTTGCAGAATTGTATTGCTGGAAACTTTGCAACAACGTTCCAAAACCCACGTTTGGCTACATAAAATTTTTTCAAAGTCCCGACGAAAATTTTTTTACTGAGGATTTTTTTTTCTATTTTTTTTTATTATACATTACTTATAAAAGTAAAATAAAACCCTTCAACACATTGTCAAAGTCATAATATCAAAAATATGAGCGAAATACACAAAACCCACTTTCAAACAACGTTGCAGAATTGTATTGCTGGAAACGTTGCAACAACGTTCCAAAACCCACGTTTGGCTAAATAAAATTTTTTCAAAGTCCCGACAAAAATTTTTTTACTGGGGATTTTTTTTTCAATTTTTTTTTATTATACATTACTTATAAAAGTAAAATAAAACCCTTCAACACATTTTCAAAGTCATAATATCAAAAATATGAGCGAAATACACAAAACCCACTTTCAAACAACGTTGCAGAATTGTATTGCTGGAAACGTTGCAACAACGTTCCAAAACCCACGTTTGGCTACATAAAATTTTTTCAAAGTCCCGACGAAAATTTTTTTACTGAGGATTTTTTTTTCAATTTTTTTTTATTATACATTACTTACTTATAAAAGTAAAATAAAACCCTTCAACACATTTTTAAAGTCATATTATTAAAAATATGACCGAAATACACAAAACCCACTTTCAAACTACGTTGTAAAATTGTATGCTAGAAAAGTTGCAACAACGTTCCAAAACACACATTTAGCAACATAAAATTATTTTAAGTCCCGTCGGCAAATTTTTTATTGTGGATTTTTTTTATTTTTTATAATAAATTATTTATAAAAGTAAAATCAAACTCTGCAATACATTTTTTAAAGATATAATATCAAAAATACGATCGAAATACACAAAACCCACTTTCAAACTACGTTGTAAAATTGTATGCTAGAAACGTTGCAGCAACGTTCCAAAACACACATATTTAGCAACATAAAATTATTTTAAGTCCCGTCGAGAAAATTTTTAATGTGGATTTTTTTAAAATTTTTAGTCTTTGTAACATTAGTTATAAAAGTAAAATCAAATTTAACTATGCAATATAATTTTTAAAGTCATAGTTTTAAAAATAAGGCCGAAATACATAAAATCTACTTTTAGATACCTAAAATTATTATAGTTTCAATAAAGGTTTACTATCGTAGTTAGGTGATGGAACAACAGAGGTTACACCATAGTATTATCACAAAATTCTGTGGTATTATTTCTATGGGTTACACGGAACAAACGAAGAAAAATTCAAATTTACCGCTCTATCACGAAGTGTTTATTTCTTTATTTTAGGTTAAGTGTTGACATCGTGCGAAATTTTGTGCAAATTCTTCCGTGTTTTTTGGAAAAATAATTAAAAGATAAGGTAATTTTTATCTGATAGGGATGGCAAATAACTTTTAGTAACCTAAACAATCACCACAAACAATTTGTTAGTGTTTTTTTTAAACAGTTGCTTTTTGCATGGATTAATCCAAAAATTTTTAGGGTTATTTGGACGATGCCTTATAGTTTTGGAGCATAGTGCATCCCGTGGGATTTTTTGTGAAGGGAAGATAAAACTATCTAAAATCAGTTTTTTATACACAAGGCAGTAGTGTATTATCGGGTGTTTTGTTTAAAAATGTGTCAATTTTTTATGACGTCAATAATCCGATACCTAACTGTTATTTCAGGTATGCGTTTATAAAATGTCGCATAGTTTCGTAATTAGTGGTCCTATTAAAAAAAATTATATAATCTCTTAAAATAACCAAAAAAAAGGAAAAAAATTATTTAAAACATTTTTTTTATCTCAAATCTTTAAGAAAATATTTGCTTTTAAAACTGACATATTGTAATATTTTTATTAGGGGTGTGCGAAAAATTCCAACTTACGAATTATTCGTTCCGAATCGAATAATAATATTCGATTCGGAACTCGAATCAAATAATTCGAAAATTCGAATTATTCGAAAGTTCTCGAATAATTCGAAATTTTTTCGAAATATTCGTAAACTATTATATTATTAGCGAATTTTTGAGTATTTTGAATTTAGGGTTTCCTATGTTCGATATTCAAATATGAATTTAACAGTCAACATACATTTTATTCAAACCATGAAATATAGTTACACAAAGTATAGTTTTTTTTTGAAAGAGAATGAAATAACAGAAATACAACATTTGAAAATTTGCTACAAATTTTTGTGCAAAAATAATAAATACGATACTGAAACATTACATGAGTGACCTTTTTCTTATAGATTTTTTTTTCTCTAGGTAATTGATTTTTTAACGAAAAGTATATTATTGGTAAGTAGAATATTTCGATACACGATTTAAAGGAATTTAATTGGATGCAATTGAAAATCCAGAGATATTTGAAAATTTTCGAGTTATTCGAAATTTTTCGAATTATTCGAAATTTTTCGAATTATTCGAAATTTTTAGAATTATTCGAAATTTTTCGAATTATTCGAAATTTTTTGGATTATTCGATTTTTTTCGAATTATTCGTAGAATTTCGAATAATTAGAAAATTCAAATTATTCGATTCGAATTCCGAATCGAACGATATTCGCACACCCCTAATTTTTATATTTTGCATGGATCGATTTGGAGCCATTTTGCAAGAAATTTGAACTCAGCTATTTTTGATTCGATTAAAACGATGTTTTTACGGATGCGAAATTTAACCACCTTTCAAACCATATATCGGATTTGGCATTCCCTCTCGATGCTGATTTAAGTAAAATATTGAATTAAAAAACAAAAATAAACCGTCATCTAGGTGAATGGCCCAAATAAGAAAAAAATAATTAAGTTTTTTGTGTTTAGCGCACCAAAATAACCCTAAAAATTTAAAATAAAGTTTCTATTTTTCCTTGTAAAACATTATAATTAACAGGAAATGAAAATTAAATAGGTAATAATAAATATTTTAAAAGAAAACTGTTAAAATTAAGTATTTAGTAAAATACTTTTGACATTTCTATCTATTTCAAAAAAGTCACTGTTGCTAGAGGCTAAAAAAATTGATGGGCCATTAAATTTGACGGCCCATAAAATTATACAATTGTTTCGATACACGGTCATATGACAATCAAAAAATGTCATATGTAATTTATTTCAAAGGGCACAATAAAATTAATTATTTTGCATTTTATAAGTGAATGTCGAAAATGGTGGACATTTTGGATTAGAAATGCCATAAACACCACCAGACATATTTTCAAGGTAAACACCCGGTACCACACAACTCAAAAAGGTATAAAAAAGCTATCCCATATAGTCCCATCATCCCTTCAAAACAAATCCCACGGAGAATATTTTATTGCTTTATGCTCCAGGACTATTATGTAAAATAAGTTTTGTTCTGTGACGATGCCTTAAAAGCATAAACATGTTCCTGGAACAGTGTATCAAAGAAATTATCACCCAGAAAATATTGAATTGGCCGTGGCAGAGGTGATAAACAATCGTCTATCCTTTGGGTAGATTGCAAGTGTAACCTACATCTGCCACAGATGATCTGCGGATAATGGATAATCTTTTGCAAGACAAGAGACAAAAGAGTGCAGTCATATCTAAACCACAAAGCAGTAATAATTAGTTGCTTTAAAGAAAACCTTCCTGGCAATGACTGGCTAAATTCTTTCCGGAGGCAAAAATTGTGATTACTCAAAGGAATGCTAAAAATCTAAAAAGATCCAGATCAGAAGTTCATGATGATGTGATAAACCAATATTTTTTCAGAAGTAAAGGAAATAAGGGATGCTTTGCCAGCACCTGGTTACCCAGGGAAACAACAAAATGTTGTGAAAAAAGGAAACTCAGAATATTAAACTATTTTTCAACTTTTCTAATGTTTGCTGACACTGGAGGAGATCATTTACCATTGTGTGTTGGTTACCAGCCAAATCTATTAGATTTTTTTTAACAATCAAAGGTTCTTAATAATTTTTATATTAATAAATTATATCCATATGTAAATCAATTTTAGGTCACAATCTTTTGCATTTAATAAATAAATTTGTATACTATACAAAATCAATTTTAAAACTTTCAAGTGTATAAAAAAATATAGGCAAAAATACTATTTTTGCTTGTATTTTTTCCTTTTAATGCTTGTGCTCTAAATTTTTATTCAAAAGCAAAAATCCTCACATTTTTTCTTATATATTCGTAATTGCTAAAATTTATTTTGCCAAGCATCAAAACCCTTAATGAAAATTAAAAATTTGTGACTTTAAACTCACCTTCATTGTTAATTGTTTTATTTAGACTTATATTTTAACTAGGTAACTACTTAAATTTCTTTGACTTTTTATTTTTGTTGCTAATTTATAATTTGTTTAATCCTTTATTTAGAAAATTTGTAATAATTGTTAATAGGCAATATTTCTTCTCTTTAAAATACCAGCATTGTTATTTTTTTAGGCCATGTTTTAAGTTATGTTACTTATATTTGAATTTTTCTAGTTAATATTTAAATAGGATTTTTTAGATTTTTATTAATATTGATTTAAAAGTTGTAGTATCTTGTATCTAGAAAATTGTTAATACCTATATGAATATAGGCAATAGTTTTTCTTTTCAAAATACCATTGAAAATTTTTTGTCTAAGCTATTTTGTTATATTTTTATTTGTTTACTTTAAGTATATAATATTATATTAATAATATTTTTTAGATTTTGTTAATTGGGTATTTTTAATTAATTTTAATATTGATTTAAAAGTTGTAGTATCTTGTATAGAAAATTGTTATATATATAGGCAATATTTTTTCTTTTTAAAATACCATTGTAAATTTTTTGTTAAAGCTATTTTGTTATAATTTAATTTGTTTACTTTAAGTATAATATTATTAGATAATATTTTTTAGATTTTGTTAATTGGGAATTTTTTTTCCAAAGTATTTTTTTTGTACAATAAATTTTTGTTGTTTTTAAATATATATTAAATTTTCCAATAATAAAGAAAAATCCTACCCAAATTTATAAAAAAATCCAACGTTTTATGATACAATAATCCCACGTATTTCCAACGTTTTATAATACACAAAACCCACATATTTCCCACGTTGTATAATACACAAATCCCACGTATTTGCAACGTTTTATAATACATAAAAGCAACGTTGTATAATACACAAAACCCACGTATTTGCAACGTTTTATAATACGTAAATCCCACGTTTTTTATAACATTAAAAACTAACGTTGTCAGATAACGTTATAAACCGGGACATTTCAACATAAAATTATACATAAAAGTTAGGTTTTGCCAACGTGGGAAAAACGTTGTTTCTACGTAAAATTTCTACTAGGGTATATATGGCAACTTTTTTTGCACTCACGTGATCAACAAATGATGTTCGGACGTACACATTACCCAGTTGAATTTATTTATTCAATCAGGAAGAAGATATCGGTTGAAACAGATGCGGGTAACGCGAATGTAATAATTATTTGTCCGCTAAGTTACTCAAAAAAAATAATAAAAATAAGGTAAGAAAAAATACTATTTTTCATGTTTTTGTTTATTTTAGGGCACTAAAGCTCATTAAGAGTAATTAATGACTGTAATGTCTTATTATTATTTTTTAAATATGGTTTCACAAAACTTTGTCCACTGCGTTACCGAGTCCCTTATGTTACCTTATGGTATCGCAATGGAATTTAGGGTAACGCAATAGAATTTTTCGACAAAAAAGTGGATATTTACCGTCGCTTTTATTAAAAGTAGTTTATGATAAACCAATTTAAAATTATTTGTGATTACAACTCATAATATTACATCCAAGGGAAAACTCCACGCAATATACAAGTACTAAAAGGGACGCAAGACCTTCACCAGCTTATAGTCAAAGAAAAAGGGTGTCTACAATTTAGAAATCTAAGTTGTTATTCTGCAAGTGAGCACCACTACAAGGAATTTTGTTTATGCATTACTCTAAAATCGTACCACCCTATATAGTTTCTTTTTTACGTTATCTGATTAAGTCCTTTGTGTACCCTAGTCCGTTGTGATACCAATGTCTATTTCGTTATTTTTTTTAGTTTTTATTAAAGAAAATGATTTTTATACACTATCACCAGATAACCAAAGTTTCTTAGTAAACCTAAAGAAACGCGTTGTCGGCAATAACAAGCTGGCATATTTCATGCAACAGTAAGCCAATAAGTTGGAAGTCCAAAACATTTCCCGTCAGTTGCATGCAAACTGCAAGAAAAATGTTTAGGCCCAAGTTTGACACGTATTTCCAATAATTTCTGATTAAGAGTTGTATTCAACAGAGGTGTAACCGACGGGCAACACATTTCCTAAAATACCTTGTTGGTCAGTTGCATGAAAACTGCAAGACATTTGTTTCCGCCCAAGATAGCCGCTTATTTTCAATAGATTCCAGTCAACAATTGTATGCAACAGAGGTGCAACGGACGGCCAACATATTTCCCACAATAAAGAACCGCGCTTGCGCGAGAGTCCCCGCTACCGTTGCTCACCATTTGTTCTTTATAATTTATGATTTGTTCTGCGAGTGTGTGTACGACGTGTTGATTAATATAAACAAGAAATCTATCAGGTATGTTTTATGAACGCAATAGTTATCTATTAGCTTTAGCTGTACCTATATCCATATGGAAAAATCTAAAAATCCTTTGAAAATAAAAAAAAATACAAAAAAGAAACCAAGAAGTACTAAATTTTTAAATAATTTGTTATATTGAAGTGAAACTTCTTTCGGCATGTACCTAAATAGAGGCTATAAAAATGTAGGATTTTTTGAAGATGTAGTTTTTTCTTTGAAGTATTATAATTTTATAAGGGTTTTTATTCAAATAACATTAATTTATTTAAAATTTCAGAAGCTATTATAATAGCGGTAATTTTAAATTAATTAATTAATGTAATATCTTTTTTGTATACAAAAATTTGTTGTAGTATACTACAACAAATTTTTATAAAGCACACCTTACCGCCCTTGTAAAATTTGCATTTTTGAACCAATTTTTATCGCTCTTAAATATATTTGTATACAATACCAGCTAGGCATTTTTTAATTTTTTGATAATCAAAAAAGTGCCGTGAATAAACACATTTAGTGGATATTTTAATAGAACCAAATGCTTCCCAAGAAACGACAAAATTTACCATAGTGTAAAAAATTATCAAATTATTAATTAAAATCTGACTGAAAAAATTGTCAAGCCAAGCGTTAATAAATTATTTTTATTTTTCAGATTGATTATGGGGCCTTTACACATTCATAAACTGTTCAGGAAGTTTATCTCCGACGAGATATGCAATATACATGGGGGGGGATGAGCAAGGCAATCATCCCCTTTACAACCCTGGTCTTGTTAGGGCTATTTTTGGTATGTTAAATAATGTTTTATACAAACTAAACATATGTTTATTGCTAAACATATATTTATTGCAGGAGCTGTGGGTACCAATAAAAACTTTGATCCACCAACGCGTGTTGAACTTCAAAGAGAGGTAACGGCGAGTGGCAAAAGTTTTGCCGCAAAACAGCGTCAACGTATTACCGCTAAAGCATGATTTATAGATTTCCTTCCTTCCTTCCTTCCTTCCTCTCATAAAAGATGAACAATACGAAAATCGTAGTGCCATTTATAGATTCCCGTATGGGAATCTTTAAAAAGCACAACGGTTTTTGTATTGTTCATATTCTACGGAAGGAAGGAAGGAAGAAAGGCAATCTATAAATCAGGCTTAAGCGTCGAGATCCAAACGTAAACAATGAAGATTCCATAAGGCTGCGCCTGTTTGAAGCCGATAATTTATATAATAATAAATATATTTATTATTCCCGGCTGAAGGACGAAAGTCAATGGCCTTTTGAAAAATGTATTTTTTTCAATAAAGAACATTTATTATTATTATTATTATTTATTATTATATAAATTATCGGCTTAAAAGGTTATTCTGTTGTGTATATAAATATTTTAATATTTTATTTCTTTGTGAATATAGGTATTTTTGTAATAAAACGACGTTTGAAAAAATTCGAGTATGAAAATTTACGCCTAACCCTCTTGTTAAAATAACAATACCAATAAATGAGGCATTACTGAATTTGGTGGCAATTTGCCGATAACGTATCGGAAATTAAAATGAATAGGTAAATGAAGCGTTTGGAACCAGAGTGGCCTAACCCACAAATGTTTTTTCTTAAATGATGTTACAATCATTTTAGGACAATATATATAAATATATATATTTTTCGGAAATGAAAAACTTTGTTAAAAAAAGCACCCAAATATATATATATATATATTGTCCTAAAATTATAACCCCATTTTAGAATAAATGTTTGTGGGTAAGGCCACTCTGGTTCTCAACGCTTCATTTATTAATTTATTTTAATTTCTAATTCGTTATCGGCAAATTGCCACCAAATTCAGTGAATTTGAATAGGTAAATCATTTCCTATCCGTTGCCCACAATCAGTATACGCAAAAGGTTTCCCGTGTGTTGCCGGTGGGTTGCACACTATAAGTTGTCAGGAAACATTTCCGCCTATAAACTCTTATGTTGTCCACAATAATTATAAGCAAAAGGTTTCCCGTCGGTTGCCGGTGGATTGCACACAATATATTGTTAGAAAAGATTTTTGTCTACAGACAGTCAAATGGTGGCACCCACTTGACAGCAAACGGCTACCATATCAAGAGAACGAATAGTAGGCAACTGACCGGCAAACGGAAGGACGCTGGTTATCTGGGTAGTAATACGTGTTTATAAATTAGAGTTTAACTCACTAATACAGTGACTAAAAGAAAATATTAGTGGTATTGTTTTTTTAACAAAGAATCGGAATTATTTCTTTTAAAAAGTAACTTAACAAAAAGAAATATTTAAAAAAAGCATACAATTTTTAATAAAAAATTGGAGTCAAAAGTTTGTGAACTAAGTACATTTTATTTCAAAATATTTACTTTTTTTTATTGAATTAAATTTTGGATTTCAAATTGGTAACACAGTGGAGATATACATATTAAGCTAGCTAAATACATTTTTCTGAAAAAAAAACGTAAAAAAAAATTGAAAAGTGCACTGCCCGTCTTAAATGTAAGTAAACAAAACTCTAAACATTTATAAAAATCCAACCAAGTCAATTTAAGCAAAGCGGGTGTTTCTTGAAAATGACCCACATATATAAGGTATAATAACTATAACAATTCTTCGCAACGCATATGCTATACTATACTATATGTATAGGCATTATATGGTCGACAGTCGAACTCATACACAGATTATAAAACTCATAAAACAAATATGGTTGATCTTCGAGCTGCCTTCATTGGTTCATGTGTTTTATACAGTGTTGCCGGATGAATGTCATAAAAGTTCCCGACCAAAAATTACAAAATAGGTACTAAAAAAACTAGTTATATTTTAAATTTACTAGCGCATTCGCCCTGTTTAAAAAATAATTAATTTAATTTAAAAAAATTTTATAAGTAAATAATGTAACAGGATATCCTATATAGAATAAAATAATTATGCATTATTAGTAAACATACAATATTATTTACTAAAAATATCTTCAGTTAGTATTTTGATTTTACCCGCTTCAAAATTCTACCCGCAAACATGACGAAAATACCCGATTTCCGAGTAAAATACCTGCAAAAGGCAACACTTGGTAAGTAGTGACAGGAGAGCTATCTTGAAAACGCGGGAGGATGCCATCACAAGACAGATCAGCTGTGCTCTAATTGGTCAGTTGAGAAAATCGATATTGTGTCTAAAAAGTGTTTGGAACAATAGTTAGATGAATATTTGCGTATAAAAAAAAACTATTAAAATAAAACAGTACAGTGGCAACAATAAAAGCAAGTCAAGCGCATCGTATGTAAAAAATTAAAATTGTTATAATTATTAGGTACACCTCACATATGTTATTTTATAGGTAATTATGCAATAAACTTGGCTTATTACCACCCCGGCAAAATGTTAATAATAGTTATTTATGTCATTAGGTTAAGAAGTAAGGCTTTTTGAGCGAAGCACAAAAAGGCACTTCTTGGCCGAATGGCATACAACATTTTATCTTCAAAGCACTTTATATAGGTCAATTTAATTCAACATCAAAGCGGCCTAACCTCACTTTTTTAGAATCTCATTTATTTATTAGCTAAAGATTACATTAAATGTACAATAATTATTATTGCTTTTAGAAGCAGTAATAGTTTGACAATACCTATCAACGTGATTTAAGTAGAAATGGATTTTTGCTATTACATTGAATTCAATTAATTGTTTAATAAATAGGTAGGTATCTAATTTCAATTTGTTTGGATTTTTATTTAAAAAATAGGTAGTTTGGAATGTTTAAGCTGTGTTTAACATTTAATTTCACTGAAAACTTAAAGCAAATTAAAACTTAAAGATAATTTAAATCGTAGAAAAAGAATCGTGCGTTTTCTTGGTTGCCTAACCTCACTTTTTGTTTTATTATTCATATTTAATTTTACAATAATTTAATGAAAAATATTAACATTAACAGTAAATCAAACAAATTAGTGCTTATTATAAATAAATTAAACCAGTTTAGTACGTTATAATTATAATTTCTTAGAAAAGGATTAATTTGTCAAAACAATACCCCTAGCGAACTAATTACTTGCCTCATAAAAAATTTTATTGGCCTAGGCCATAACAAGGTATTTCTTTATCCAATGTTGACAACAATAAAGTTTAAATTATAGACCGCGTGGAGATAAATACTTTTCTTTGTGTTTTATTTTGTAATAATCAAATACAACCTCTCGGAATAATTCCGGATATTTATTTTAATCGCTATAGTTAGGTTCCTACTATTTCTCGGCTAAAAGTCTTATAAAGTCTTATTAACTCTTCTGGAAGAGTAAATGGAGGTGTGACTGAGTACACGTTATTCTTTGAAATAAAAAGGATTTTTCTTTTTTGTATGTATATCTTCTGGAAGACTCCCAAAATCTTGCTATTAGTCTGACTTACTAAGACTTATTCAGACTTTTTCCGACTTAATAAGTCTTATTCTGACTTTTTTCGACCTAATAAGTATTATTCAGACTTTTAAAACTTTTTCAGAGAAAAATTTCCACAAGGGAATAGTTTTGAGCTTATATAAATTATAAAAAATCGTTTTTTAAACTTAACTAAATATTTTTTAAATTTACCTGCTAGCGGTGGGCCTAATAAAGACGCGATTCCTTGGAAGAGTAAGAGAAGGCCAAAAGCGTTCGTCAGTTTATCAAGTCCTAATAAGTCGACGAGGATAACGGACGTAAGCCCAACGTATGCGCCAATTGTAAATCCGAATACTGAACAATACAGTGCCAGGGTATAGAAACTGTTACAGAAGGCACTAAGAGCGGTAGCTAAAATAATAAAAATATATAAGTTAATATTTTGTGTTTTATGGTTAAAATCTCATAATAAAGACAACATAAAAATCTTTGAAACAAGAGGGTTGAATCTCAAAACATAAAAAAATAGGTTTTTTTATATTCATATAAAATGTTTTGGTGTTATGAGAAACACTATAGAGTATTTCCGCTAAACCTTACCCCACCTTGACAAAAAATCAAATGTGTTATTTAACAAAATAACAATTGTTAACTACCTATATCTGAAGTCAAATAGTTTAATTGCGACGTAATTTATAACTTTAAAATATTCGTATATTGTGATGCTAAGAATCTAACGATAAAATGTGGACTTCAAAAGCATTGCGTGAATTTAAGAATTAATAATAATAATAAAATTGGCAACAAAACATTTAAAGCATACGAACTGTATCATTTTTAAATAAATAGGTAGTTTTTTTCACAAAAGAGAGGAAGGCAGAAGTCTTACTCGACAAATTTTGTTCAATTGCACAGCTAAATCGCCCACGTTATTTGTGTTTTACGTTGCAAGGAAAAAACTAAAACCCCGATTTCGATTGATTATTCTTTAATAGCATTGATTAAGAAACTCAACGCTTAAATGCTTATATAGTTAAGTTAGTGTGTTTATTTTATCTAAGGGATCATGGTGAATTATTGTGTTTTTAATTGTAAATAAAATTCAAGAACTAAACCGTTGCATTTTCATGTTTTGCCAAAGGATCCAATTCGGTAAGTACATTTGTTGGTGCAGAATTAACTAATGATAACTTTACCCAATATTTAGGTTTGGACATTTTTAAGAAATTATGGTGGATTTATGCAGCACAAATTAACATTAAGATTAACTTTAACATTAAGATTAAGATTAATTTAACATTAATAGAAGGGTATTTATCCAGCAAAATTAGTAGCAAATTAAGCATGCGTATAAGTTAAAGTACTTTTGACATCTGACATTTTTGGTTTGTTTGAATTTTGTTTTAATCCCGTTTTAGCATCTGTTAAGTAAAATAAATGAAAACTATAAACTCCACGTCAAACAATAAACCAAAGAACACAATCATTGAATAAAAAATCAATCATTCAGCAATAAGTTTCATTTTAATTTCGGGTATGTTGGCATTACTGGCACGGTTTATTTAAAAATTGCGCCGCAAACCTGCGCAGGAGGAATAAAAATTAACATTATCATTAAGAAGATAAAAGTTGGCCATCTCTTAATGTTAACTTAATGCTAAAGTTAATGTTAATGTGTTGCATAAAAGCTTCCAATGGATTACGTTCATTTAACTTCTTAATGTTAATGTTAATCTTAATCTTAATGTTAAATTAATGTTAATTTGTGCTGCATAAATCCAGCATTAGTAAAAAATAATTTTTGCACAAACATAACCTTAAAATTAACCATTTAAATATTTGAGTTCTCTAAAAAACGCCGACAACTGCATTTTAAACAACAAAATATACCTACGAATTACATAATATAATGGGAATTTACCGCTGAGTGGAGACTTTAAAGAATTCTTAATCACCGCTAATGCTAAATGCTGTTTAAATTTAGAGGACTTATTTGTTTGACAATTTTTACTGAATTGAAATGTTTACATTTAACATTTTCCAGCTTTATTCTCAAAAAAACTCGTTTGTAACCAAAATTTTACAGTATCAACTTTAGAAGCCAACTTGGTCGCATTTCCCGATTTTCTAAGGTCGCGCCCGTTACGCGATTCATGACGTTATAAAAGTTTTTATTGACATTTTGTTTGAGTTAAATACCTAATTTTGTATACTTTTATCACGAAAAAACGCAGTTTTAGTGTCGCACCCGTTACAATGGAAATACCCTATAGTGTAAAAATTATGTTAATTAAAATATGAAATACTAACAATAACAACCAACAAAAATTTGCAATTTTGATTCTCTTGTTCCAAACTGGGGATATATAACTTCCAAACACACGAAGGGGCAAGTTGATGAAGGAGTTAAGTATCATTTTGAATAATAAAGGACAAAAAATATTGTAATTGCAATAAATAAAATATTTTAGTTGTCTGTTCTTTTCTAATTTAAATGTAACATGATGCCTCTAAACAACAAATGTTGTCATTGTAAATAAAAATAAACTTGGTTTACCCCTTACCCCTTCATCCACTTGACCCTTTAATTATTGGTATGTCTTTACCCTACAAATTTATAGGTTATGTGCCGGTATTGATCTTGCAAAATTAAATCTATTTTATTTAAAATCACTTTATTGAGTCGCCATTTAGCCGGCCCGCATATGCCGAATACTTTTGGCATACATCCAAAAAAAGTCCAAGGACATCCTGGATCACAGCAAACGGAAAAATATAGAACTGTATATGATGACTCCCCTTTTACATTTACAAGCTGTCATATCAACGGGGATGAAAGCAGCGACTTCAAACTTGGAGGTTTTAATCATGGCAAGAAGAACTTCAAAATGAGGCATTACTTGAAGCCCCTTCCCATTAAAAATGTTGGGAGTAACTATAAAACGTGGGTAGTTTGAGGGGTTGAAAATATAAAATTAAATTGTCGCCCCAAAATCAAACATCGACGTTTTACACCTTTCAAAACCGGGGTGGAAACTTTTCATTGACCCACCCTGTATATTTTGCCCTACTTAAAGCAAAAATGCAGTATCTCCAATATTAAGTTATAAAGGATGTTAAAAACAATAAAAATTGACTTTTTACCTTTATTACTTAATATTGTAGATACACAGCAAATAGAGTTGTATTCTTCAGTCGAGCGTTTCAATACTCTCCAAAGTATAGAGGTCGTAATTTGACTTTTGAACTAGTATTAATATGAAAATTACTTTAGGCTTGGAAAAAACTATATACGACATGATTGTGATTTTTTTCATTTTTTTAATTAAATAAGCTGTGTTGGCCCGACTTTTGATACTCGTAAGGAAGAAGGTGACAACCAACTATACGCACTTAGTTAAAGTCATATTGACAGAATGAGATGACATTGACAAATTAATTTCAATCAGTCAGCTGTGTTAAAAAACGTTTAAAAGTTTATTTAAATTATATCGAGTCTTAGCGTGAAAGATTGTTAGTTTGAGTACAGCAAGTTTGGGATATTACCAAACCAGTATTAAAAGTAAAGTTGGTGATAAAAAATGGTCTCCTAGAGGAACAAGGTTGTTGATGATAGTAGGCGAATGAATTTGAAAAATATAGATATTGATGATTTTTTTAAACAAGAAATTGTAGGTATTTTTGAATATAAACATAAAGGGTGTATCAATAAGAGCGCAAGATTACAAAGTTTAGTAAAACATGGTTTTAAGTATTAAAGCATTGAAATATTTATTGATTTATAAAGTACACATTTGGAAATTATGTATAAAATAACACATCTGGTAAATGGCCACTACGGCTTAATTGGCACAAGCGTATTCTTTTGGCAAAATTTGCAATAACATTATTGAATACATGTGGTGGTATTTCGTTGATAAAGCGTCTAATTTCTGCTTTTAAGGCTTCAATGGTGGCAGGCTTGTTGGCATAAACTTGGGACTTCAAATAACTCCACAGCCAAAAGTCCAAGGGTGTTAAATAGTGGTGAAAATGGGCCACTGAAAATGCATTCACTTCTTGCTGCTCAAGGATCCAATTGGTGAACTCTTGCTGTTCATGGTCTTTTGGCTGGAGTTGTTGAGTCAATTGGACTTTGTAGGCATGAAGATGCAAATCTTAAGTAAGAATTCGCTGAAGAGTGGCTTTTGTAATGTCCAATTCTTGTGCACGAAGGCAAATCGACGTCTCTGAACTCTCGGCCACACTCTCGCGAACTGCTGCGATATTTTGTTCTGAACGACCTCTACGAGCTCGTGTCGTGTTTTCACATCACTAACCAAAGCAGTGCTTTCAAATTTTTCGATTATTCTTTTCACAGTAGATGAATTAGGAACATTATTTCGAAAAAATATTGGACGTCCTTTACGAATCGTGGCAATCAAACTTTCATAATTTTGATAATAGTGTTTAACAATCAGGACGGGTTGTTTTATCGTGAAATGCTCCATATTTACTAACTCCCATCTGTCTCCTATCAATCTGTCATGTTATTAATCATGTGACATCATGGTTGCCAAACTGAGGCGAAATTCAAATCTTGCGCTCTTATTGATACACCCTTTACAAGGTATGATATAAATATTATATTAATCAATTTAATTAATTATTTAAAATGGTTGTAAAGCTTTGGCCAAGTTTATTATTTTAATGTGGATTCCTAAGGTTTTACCTCTGATATTTATTTATCTAGTTCAGGAGACGTTATAATTCGTCTATTTTGTATCATAAGTCGATATCATTATATTAAATAAATTAAACCTTAATATTCCTTATTTTTACTATTACATACATTTTATTATTACTATATGCCTTATTTTGATTATTACGTTGATATTATTATCTGCTCTATTATTATTATTATTATTCTTACTATATTTTCTATGATTACTATATTGTATATTATTACTGTTTCTCTATTTATTGTGCCATGTAATAGGATTAATAAGAATGAAGGTTTTGCTGTATAAAATTGAATTATATCTCTGTTTCGACTGTTTATACAAAATGAGTTGATATATTGTTACTGATGATCATTATTATAAATTTAGTTGATATTACATTTGGCTTGATAATACTTATGAATCTGCATTTATTAAACTTTGGAAATAAAACCCTTTAACCTATAAACTTGGAAATATATATATATTTCTATAAATCTACTGTATTAAACTAGTAAATCTAAATCCCCTAAAATGACAAAAAGCTAACTGAAACTAATAATCTCAAAACGTTTGATAAAACCTATTGTTAAAACTAATATTCAAATACAATGAATATAAAGCTGACAACCATTATTTGTGTGTTTTTATTACTTAATCTAATTTCCTCTCTCTGGCATCTTTCCTATCTAGAAGCGAATTCAAATAACACAACGTAGGTACCTTTCCGACTAGACTAGATGATCACACCGTTTTTGGCCACACTTGACAACATTTCGAAGTTGTTGAGGTTATGTTTGAATTCGCGAGATTCTTAAAATCTCCTTGGGTTACTGCCGTTTTCATGAGTTTGGGGTACCCCACCCCGTGCCCATCACAAAGCTTTGTTGAATATTTTTCCTACAGGAATAATTGCCAATGGGCCATTAATTCATTTGTTCGTAGATGCTACAATAATCTAGATCTGCACTGGTGTGTACTTTTTGATAAACCAGATTTAAATATTGCTGCACTAACATAAAAATACCAGTGGAAATATGCAGGGTCTACCAACAGACCTCAGACTGAGGTCCTCAGTACTAAGTTTAATGGCATATCGATCATTTTTTCAACATAACCTCTGACATTTTTAATACAAATATAGGTACTTTATTTAATACATAAATATTCTTTACATCATATCCTCTGTGCTTTACATACCAGAGTTCTTACGGTTAATAAAAATCAGACAAAGGAACCAAAGAAAGGAACTGTTTTCAACAAAATCATATGCAGAAATGAGAAAATTCAAAATACTTGCATCCATCGAAAGATCAAAACTTGTTGCAATATTGAATTACACCCTCTTTTTATACTTTCAGAAATATTGACTAGAACAGTATTAGAAAGACTCAAGTTTTTATGACTTGGTAGAGTAAAGAGAAGTCGAAACCGTTGCGATATTGCATTGCGCTGTTTTTGTATAATTCTCGGGGACATTAACGAAAATCATTGCCAGTAAAATTCGAAGAGAATAGGAATCCGAAGTTGCTGCACCATTGAACTGAACCCTTTTTCAATAATTTCTAGAGATTAAATGACTGCACCATTCGACAGGGTCGAGTTTTTACCTCTCTGTTGAATACAGAAAATCAAAATAATGTATCTTGTTAGAAACCATTGAGTTTGACTTTAAATATAGTCGGGCATAGGTATAGAGCCGAAAAATATAAAAACAAAGCACGATTCAATACAGTTCTGATAAAACTTTAAGATTTAGTATTCAAACAGTTCTATATTTTTCCGTTTGCTGTGTGTGTACTTTTTAATCAACCAGATTTAAATACTGCTGAAACTAACATAAAACCGTTTTATTAAAACTACCAGTGGAGAGTGCAGGGTCTACCAACAGACACATTACTAAATTATTAAAGTTTAATAGCATATCGATCATTTTTTCAACATAACCTCTGACATTTTTAATACAAATATAGGCCTATAAAGTACCGGTACTTTATATAATACATAAATATTCTTTACATCATATCCTCTGTGCTTTACATACCAGAGTTCTTACGGTTAATAAAAATCAGACAAAGGAACCAAAGAAAGGAACTGTTTTCAACAAAATCATATGCAGAAATGAGAAAATTCAAAATACTTGCATCCATCAAAAGATCAAAACTTGTTGCAATATTGAATTACACCCTCTTTTTATACTTTCAGAAATATTGACTAGAACAGTCTTAGATAGACTCCATTGTCTATAACTTGGTATAGTAAAGAGAGGTCGAAACCGTTGCGATATTGCATTGCGCTGTTTTTGTATAATTCTCGGGGACATCATTGCCAGTAAAATTCGAAAAGCTTGAGTTTCTATGTCTCTGAAGAGAATAGGAATCCGAAGGTGATACTTCTCTGTTGAATATATAAAATCAAAATAATGTATCTTGTAAGACACCATTGAGTTTTACTTTAACTATAGTACACAAAGCAAGATTCAATACAGTTCTGATAAAACTTATTAACCTTTTTCTAGTAGTAAATGTTAAATACTTACATATTCCGCATATAGTTAGACACCAATTGTAGATTTGCAACCTGCTAACCCAGGGTTTGTCCGATATATAACCCAGTACAATCCTGCCGAGTGTGTTGGCCGCCCCGATGATAGATAGCAACGCACCCCCCTCGTTATCGGTGAGACCCAACACTTTAGCGCGAGGCACTATGTACACATAAGGAATGTTGAACCCGACGCTGGTCAGGAAGTTGCTCACCGTGAACAAAATAAAAATGACGTCCTGAAATAAGGAAAAATCGAGCATCTCGTTGAGGGTGTCCTTGGTTTCCTGCGAGCAGGGTACGAAGCCGCAGACGGTGGTCGCAGGCTCGTCTTCTTCTTCCACAGCGGCCCGTCTGCGGTAGCTGTACGTGGACGGCCTGCGTTGCACGAACAGCTCGTCCTCGCCGTGCTTCAGGTCCAGTCTGGACCTGTAAGAGGGAATGTTCATCAGACTGCCCTGGTAGAAGACGTCGATCCGGTCGATGGGGCCGTGTCGGCGGAAGTTTTGGCTTCCGTAGTGCTGCTTCGCGCTATTGTTTCGGTAGTAGTTGCTTTCCGATTGCGTCAGCATCGGTTGACTCAGAGCCAACCGTGCGAAATCGCTTTCCTGCTTGATTACGGGAATGTTTCCGTTCTGCTCGAGTCTGGTGCCTCGCGGTATCGAGAAATGACCCATGCTTCTGGGTCTGTGTATCTGGCTACCGTCGCCGTTCGTTTTTACGTCTAGCTTGTATAAATTGTGCTCGGAGATGTGTATGTCTGAGTGAGCGGCGGACGCTTTAAGTGTTATCGCCGATTTGTCGTCGTCCAGTTTTTCCGGTTCCAGAGGTCTGAAGAAGGCTCCAAATATTACGCAATTCAGCACCAGACTGGAGATGATGAGAAGCGAACCTCTCCAGCCGTACTCCTCCTTGAGTATCGTGATGAACGGTGCGAATATAAAGGTCCCCAGTCCGGACCCGCAGACGGCGATTCCCGTTGCCATCGACCTCTTTTTCTCGAAATACGTCGTGACACTTACGATGGCCGGTAAATAAATGAGGCCGAATCCGACCCCTGTGCCGATACCGATTGTTATGCATAAAGTGATAACGTTTTGCGCATAAACCGATATTATCATACAAACTGTCGCCAAAATGGCACCGGCTATTGTCACTGGTCGGCATCCCCATCGGTTTACAAACGAACTTGATATTGGACCTGCAACAAAAGCCATTATAAGAAATTGCTTCATGTAATTTTGGTAAACATGTAATTTTATCCGCATACAGCAAAAAAATCAAATTTGTACATAAGTATACATAATATAGAAAGAAACATTGTATGGTGATGTGGTTGACTGTAGTCCGAAGCGCTGACTACTACACCACTGACGGTTGTAATATTTCATTCGTAATCGCGATTTTTTGCTCTTTATAGTATAGCGTACGTTCTACTCAGGGCCGGATTAAGAGTTTTGGGGCCCTGGGGCCGACATTTGGTGGGGGCCCTCAATATTTCTAAAAAAAATTGACACTTTAAAACTCATGGTAAACTTTTAAGCTAGAGGAACTTTACGTGATTTTTTATTATCCTTGAATCATTTATTATTTAATAAACCATATAAATTTTTAATAAAATCGGCCAAAACTAATTTTTTTTAAAAGAAAAACCCTATATCTCGATAATGAAGCTTTTTCGGACACGTGTTTATAGGAACTTTTTTTCATATTTTGATGAATTTCCACTGAGCTTTTGTCACCACAAGTCTGAATCACCCTGTATATTTTGAATAATACGAACATAACCATATACATTTTACCCAAGTCTGAGAAATTATAAATTCGTATGCAAAACTATAAAAACGTAGATAGTAGAATAGAATTGTGAATGAAAGTGTTTGTATATACTTTATATTTTATATATTTTGAATAATACGAACATAACCTTATATATATTTTACTCAAGTAAAATATAAATTGATGTATGTTTTGTTTGTATTTTTAATACTTTTCGCAAACTGAAAAAAAGTGCATCAAAAGTCGTATTATTTGTCTGTTTTTCATACAAAATCATCAATAATAAAACAATGTTTTGTCCAAAGAAAAGAACGAAACATTATTTCGGAAACACCGGAAAATATTCCACAACACTCCAATGTACCAATAAAAATCTGGGACAAAAACTAACTTTAATATTAGATTAGGTATAAGTAATCGACTGTTTGCCTGTATTTACAAAAAAGTTACGAAAAGCACTAAAGGAGCAATTGTTTTGAGTCATAACTTATGACTATAAACTACATAAAAACGTCTTCGCGCGCCAAAACTTTGAGTGTGATAGTTAGATCTACGAAAAATTAAAGAATTCGCGCGGTATAACCGACCCAATTTTTTATTTTTTTGATAATTTTTTTCATATTCGTTGGTGGGGGCCCCTAAATGGTGGGGGCCCTGGGGCCGTGGCCCCGCTGGCCCTGTCCTAAATCTGGCCCTGGTTCTACTTTATCGATTTAATAATACTATATCGATAAAGTATAACGCACCATTACCAATAACACTATGATAGTTCGAATTACTAACATTGAAAACGCCCACCTATATTACCTAATTTTGGGCTGCTGATTTCAAAAATGCCACTCGTTTTGTTCCAGGACGTCTAATATTCGAAATAATTGCGTAATAAAATGATCTGCCCAATTATCTCAAAATGTAAGTTTCTTGTTAATATTTTGATTTTTAATTAAATTATTTTGCCTTAAATCTATTCTGGATGTTCAGTATATTTTTGACGTTTTTTGTCAAAAATATACAGGGACTCCATACAAAGTCATCGGTAGATAAATGTCAAAAATATTTTTTTTTGTTCCATTATAGCCGTACCCTATAGTAGTATTATATAAGGGATATTTAATAAAGCACTTTTCTGCAGAGAAGTGCTTTAGTAAATATCAAAACTAAAATTATAATGTAACATTTTTTGAAATTATTACTATTATTTGATATTTTTTATTCACATCATGCCTAAAGTACCCAAAAATTCAATCTCGAATTTTATTTATTAAGTCTTATCAAAATTTAATATCGAATTAAAGTATAAAGGCGCCGTATCTACTGTATCGTTCAAGCACATAAAAGTGCATCCATTAATTATTGACATTTAAAATTTAAACTTTAAATTGTATTTTTACTTGAAAGTGATTTTAAGAACCAAAAATGAAAATGGAGCAGGGAATGGAAGTGGTAATGGAAGTAGCCAGGCCCGTTCCTGGGGTGTCTGGCGCCTGCGTGCAGCATTCGTTGGTGCGCCCTTTTTATATTTAAATATAATACATTAAATATTTGAATTTTAAGCCGTAAAATTAAAAAATATATATTTTGCGACAAATTGGCAATATGTAATTGAAAATGTAAAAAAACCGCTTAAATTAAGGATAAAAAATATTTTCTCGATTTTTATGTAAGAATGTCATATTCTCGCACGCAAAATCGTTGAAGAATGAAGCTCATTCTTAAACGATTTTTGGTAACATTTAGTTTTTAAGTATTGGTACCCCCAAAATGTCAAACTGATTAATAACCTCAAATTCATTACTTTTATTGAAAATGAAGCCTTTATTATTGTTTTGTAATATTAAGTTTGCTCCAACAATGCATTTTAATGCAAAATTTTAAGTTTAATGTAAAAAAGTGCAGTTCAGGTTGTACTTGTGCAGGATAACAAATATTGTCATTTTGTGTTGCCAACTGCCATTTTGCGAGAAAAATCCCCTAATTAACAACGACCACAAAACAATTAAAAAAACCTAAATAAAAGTTAAAATCGAGAAAATAGTATAAATCACACGTTGCAGAAGGCTATTCTCGCACTCATTCGTTCGTCCACTCGCTCCTTCGTCGCTCGAGGCCAAATTTCGAATTCGTGCGAGAATATGTGGCCTTCTGCAACTTGTACTTTAATATACTATTCTCGATTTTTATGTAAGAATGTCATATTCTCGCACGCAAAATCGTTGAAGAATGAAGCTCATTCTTAAACGATTTTTGGTAACATTTAGTTTTTAAGTATTGGTACCCCCAAAATGTCAAGCTGATTAATAACCTCAAATTCATTACTTTTATTGAAAATGAAGCCTTTATTATTGTTTTGTAATATAAAGTTTGCTCCAACAATGCATTTTAATGCAAAATTTTAAGTTTAATGTGTAAAAGTGCAGTTCAGGTTGTACTTGTGCAGGATAACAAATATTGTCATTTTGTGTTGCCAACTGACATTTTGCGAGAAAAATCCCCTAACTAACAACGACCACAAATCAATTAAAAAAACCTAAATAAAAGTTAAAATCGAGAAAATAGTATAAATCACACGTTGCAGAAGGCTATTCTCGCACTCATTCGTTCGTCCACTCGCTCCTTCGTCGCTCGAGGCCAAATTTCGAATTCGTGCGAGAATATGTGGCCTTCTGCAACTTGTACTTTAATATACTATATTAAATTACCAAACAAATAAGTAATATCATAAGGGCCTCTATTTTTTCGAAAAAAATCGAAAAAACACGTTGCTAAGTAATATTTTAACAAGAAGCATGAGTGCTGGTGGTAACAAAAATCCGAGTCAAAGACGAGGATTTTTGCACCTGCACGAATGCATTTTGTTAAAAAATATTACTTAGCATTGTGTTTTAACGATTTTTTTTATAGGAAAAGTTAGATGCCCGAATGGTATTTGACAAGACTATTTCATGAGTAACAGTTAACAATTAAAATATAAATTGAAATTTTTGGTGACAACAGCTGTCAAGTTTTGCCGCGGGTAAACTCAAAAAAACTGCTGACAGGTGCTGTCATACAGTTTTTCCACCTAGAAACCATTTGTAGTTCAAAATTGCGCGTTTGTGATTGGTGGAAATTAAGACGAGGGAAATAGTCAGTGATAAAAATACTCTAAAGAAAACAAAAAAAACGATCTAAACAATATAATAACTACAACTGCTTTTTAGTGACGTACTTTCTAAAAATGACTAGTTTTCAAAGTAGTCACTAATAACTTTAGTCCACAGCAATTTGTATCCCGGGCATTTAACAGCTTATTATTATGTAAAATTGTCCCCTGAATCCGAAAATACCGTCAAAAATTATAAAAGTAAAGCAGTTTTTAAGATATAGTCAATATATGGAAAATTTACTAAATCTCAAAAACGTTCTACTTTTATAAGTTTTGACGACATTTTCGGATTCAGCGGACAATTTTACATAGGAGTTGACTGCTAAATATCCGGGATACAAATTACTATTGACAATAATAATTATTAATAATTATTATTAGTCGCTGCTTTTTCGCTATTGCAATTAGACTAATAATTATTATAATTGGTCAATTATTGAATTAGTCATTTTTGACTAATTCTATTTTAGAGAGTTACTACTGTTAAACTTTTCTACCGTCAACTGCAACTATCAAACAAATACTAAAGATAATATGACCATTTCTCTCCTTTTATTTTGATCCTCATATCAAAACAGAATAAGCAGCCAATATCAAAGCGGCAAAAGGCGCTTTATATCGCTTTATATCGCTATAGCGACCGAAAAAAAGAGCGGCCGACGCAAAAAAGGCAGAAACCTTTATCCAATGTATGTTTAAGTATCATATGCAAGAAAGTTTATCGTTACAAAGTACTGATTGACTCTTTGATTTTGCGCCCCCGAAATGTTGCGCCTGCGTGCGTGCACGCACTGCACGCTCGCCAGGAACGGGCCTGGAAGTAGCAGAGAAAGAGAAAAGAGACGAACATTTATGTCGTCGTTGTAAATTTGTTTTGTTTTTGTTGCGGTACCTTCACGCCCAAGAAAAACCAACGCAATATTTCATTACAAAATTTTATGAGATATAACTACTACTTTAATTTTGCAGGAATATTAAATGGACCTGATATACGACGTTTAATGAAAGATCAAGCATTCAAAAATGCTCTTAAGCTTGTCGCATATGGCAGTGTTAAAGCTGTCATTAAAAATGTTCTTGGTTTACAGCGTTAAAATAAACGACAAAAATGTCAAATAATAGTTGTTTTTTTACATAAAATACATTAAAATTTTAGTTTTAGTATTTAAAATGTCATATTGTTAAGATAAATAACTCAAATAAAATAAAACAACTTGTATTGACCGTTCCCTGTATAAATCATTTATAATAAATGCATACTGTCGCATTGCTCGCCTATGATTCATAAATGAGATGCTGCCTATGAGTGGAATTTTAGTTTTTATGCTGTTTACACTGACTTCGTATAAACCGGCCTGGATAAAACCCAAACTTTTAGTGTAACCTGGCAAAAATGAATTCAATAAAGAATCAACAATTTTATTTTG
Source organism: Brassicogethes aeneus (assembly GCA_921294245.1). NCBI lineage: Eukaryota > Metazoa > Arthropoda > Insecta > Coleoptera > Nitidulidae > Brassicogethes > Brassicogethes aeneus. The sequence goes on from OV121136.1 coordinate 2,063,899, forward strand.
CCAAGTGGCGGCTGGTGGATTTTGGGTATACCGATATCTCAATTATTAGATATGGGACCCACACCAAATTTGCATAAGTTTATAATGACTTTAAATAAACAAGTTCTGCGCAAGCTGAATTTAAATTGAAGTTGGCGAAAAAAATATAACTTTTCGCTGTGCCGTAAAGGCCCCATGGCGCCCCCAATAAATATAATATAAATTTAATTGGTGCAATTTATTATTTACCATAGTTTATAGACAAATTTCATTAAAAAAATCCAAATCATACAGATTTTATATCATTTTCAATTTTTAATATTTCTTTTCAAAGCATGAAGCAATTTAAATGTTATTATTTTGAATGTTATTTTTAAATTAAAGTTTAATTATTAAACCTACTGGTTGATAAAACTAGAAAGTTTGGTAATCTGCTTTGTTGCTTCATTGATAAGACATGTAAAAATACCTACATATCCAGACCTTATATAAATAAATTAGTCAACAATTTAGCAGTTGTGTGTATTACATTGATAGAAAGAACGCATGCTTTCTTTTGTATATGTTTATGGGATATAATAAAATAAACAAAAATATTTTGACATGTTAAAGTTATTTTTTGTTTTAACTATCTGGTTTATTTATGTTTGAAAATGCATTTATGGAAAATTTATACAAGCAATATTAAGATATTTTTCTAGGTGATTTAAAAAAGATTGTTTTATGAAAGAATATTTATTGCCTGCTGAACAAATTGAATTGACGCATTAGTTCCACGACATTAAGCCAATCATCTGTTCATCGATATTGGGTAGTTTTCTGCTTAAAAAGTGTGTGCATTTCTTAATTCTGTAAAAAAATCGAAAGAAGGTTTTATCTACGTGCTAAAAAAAGATACTTGTAAAAACAACTTATTTAATGCTCCGTTTGAAATAAAATTTTTTTATTTCTTATTGAAAGCTTGGAATTCAGTGCAATTTTGAGCAATTTTAAGAAAGCAGTAAATAACTACATTTTTTGACAACAATTTAGTCTCCTACAAAAAACGTCATATAACTCCAATCTCTAAAAGATTGATCTTACAAAAGAATAGTACAAGATCATTATTGATATATGGACGGCTTTCTGCAGAATGGGACCAACCCACACCATGATGAAACTGAGAAAAAGCTATCAAAGATTTTAATAATTTTAAAATTACCTGTTAATTTTATGCCGATTTTGGACTTACGGAGGTTTAAGGGATATAATTTCATCAGGTGGATTTTGTGATGTTATGTGTAAGGGTGACGAAAAAAATGGGCTTTTGTTTGTTGGTTCCTTTCTGCAATTTATGAAAACTACTATCTGATGTATGTATGTATTTAAAGAAAAGCGACAATTATTTATTTCCAAACAAAATACAACTGATATTACTATTATAATGGTAATATGAATTAATTTTGATTCTATTTGAAATTTGTCCACATCAGAAGCAGGAAATCTTGAAAGACTTTGGTAGTGGGTCTACCAGCCTGCTTTTTTACAAAAAAGATCCAACCCACTTGCAAATATTCTACAGATTCTAATTCTGGATTAGTAATCCACACTATTATTGAATGTTGGTTGGTTCAATGATTAATAGATTTCACTACACTTGCATTTTGGCTATGACCTATTTTGCAGATAAATTATACATACTTAATTAGTTCATAGGCTAAATATCTTGATTTTTTTGGTTTTGTGGGTTGGTTCCTTTCTGCAGAAAGGCGTCCATATGATCATCAAATGACAGTACCGAGTCAAAGACAACATCCAGATCCCTGATTGTATTAACCTGTTCAAGTTCAGTGCCATTTATATTATAAAAAAAATTAATTTTAGTTAGTTTTCGTGTGTACGTTAAAACTTTACATTTTGAAATATTTAATTTTAGACTATTTTGTTTACACCACAGGAACACAAATTCAAGATTGGATTGTAGACAAATACAATCTGATAAGGACTTAACTGATGTATAAATCTTAAGGTCATCTCCGAATAACAGTTTAAAGCATCCAATAAAATTAGGGGCCGTTCAAGTATTACGTAAGCACTATAGGGGGGTGGGGGGGTCTTTGCTTTGCTTATTTTTGATGACATGGGGGGGGGTCTAGATGGTGATTACGTCAGCAGTAGTTATTTACTTTTTTTACACATATGGTAACCCACACATTGTCTATGCTTGAAAACAAAAAGACCAATGTTTACGTAAGCATTGGAGGGGGGTAAGAGCTTTGATTACTTTTGCTGACAAGGGGGAGGGGGGGGTTAATAATTGTAGTAAATCTACTTACGTAATACTTGAACGGCCCCTTAGGCAGGTCATTTATAAAAATGAAAAATAATAGAGGTCCCAGATTTGACCCTTGTGGAACTCCCGAAGTAGCAACAAATGTATTAGATTGATAATTATTTATTTCAACAAATAGCACTCGATTTAATAGGTTTAACTTTCAAACAGCTGTACAAGATCCTCATCAAAATTAAAGTTAGATAATTTTAAGAACACCATGGTCTATTTGAGGCCTGTCAGAGCAAAGTCAACAATCTCCCGTCAGACTAAAACTGAGTAAATTGAGATAATTGATTTTGGTATTTTAAATTCTAGATTTGTAATTTTTTTTATATGTTATATTGAAATATTGTTGTTGTTAGTCTAGTAGCAAAATACAAGGTCTCGAGGTTGCATAGTATAGGTGAAATATATAATTATAAATTGGAGATTGCTGACTTTGATATGAATTGCTGGAGATTGCTCATTTTGTTGTAAACGTTTAAGGAGATTTAGAAAAATAAACAAAAAAATAATTGTGTTTTTTTCCTTTAATGGTTATAAAATTTAACTATACAATCAATGTGGGAAAATTCTGAACTGGACCACATAAATCTGGAGTTTCTTCTAAATCTGGGACCAGGTTGCCTCGTGCCAAAAAGTTTTTATAGTACAACAACTCATCATCTTCTTCCCACTTTGCTCCGTAATGTTTTACTTGCAATGTTTTGACATTATCAGCCTTTTCTTGCTTTACCTTTACCTCTTATTATGGTATAATAGCACAAAATAAACAAGATAACTTTTTTATGATTCTTAAAACAATAAAACGTATATATTACCTATTTTAAATATATTTTTAAGTGCAATTTACTGCAATAGAACTTAACAGTATGTACCAGTAAAAAAACACAAAATTAAATCTCTAAAATACGTTATAACATCAAATGTTAGGATGTCAGGTGACACAAATTACTAATTTCTAATGGTAGAATTGGAGATTGTATACTTTGCTGCAAATCTATCAGTGGAGATTGTCGACTTTGCACGAAATGTCATTTTTAAAATAGGATTTTAGGCAGGATTTAGTTCCTTTTGCAGCACATAAATTTTATCATCTTATAGATGATTAGTTGAAGTACAGTCTCCGCCAAAAATCTAATTTTTGACCAAAAGTGGAGATTGTCGGTTTTGCTATGACAGGCCTCATTTGATCAAATGCTTTCTGAATGTCTGTGTATATCGACTTGCCCGTGATTATCGAGTTCATCAACTAGGTATTGTGCAATTATGGCCAAGTTCGACATGTTGATATTGGGAAAAATCATTACTTATTTGACAATAAATCTTTTTATATAAAAATGTAGTTTTTCATGTCACTTGGGTCACCACTTTTTAGTACTGGACATACTCTTGATATTTTCCATATTTTAGGAACTTTTTTACTTTTTAATATTAAGTTAAAAATAATACTTAATGGTTTCGTTAAAACACTAGAGCAGTCTTTCACCAAAAAGCTGGGTATCTTATCGTAACCGGTAGTCATTTTATTGTTTAATTTCTTAATTGCAATAGATATATCTTTATCAGAAATACATTTGACATTGACATTTTGTACAGTAGTTTTTAAGTTGTGATCATTTATATAATTGAATGTATTGGATTTGGAAATTTGTTATACAAATAATCAACATCATAAATATTATTTATATTAATAATACCCAATCAATAGATGCCAATTTGTTATGGGTCGTTTTCAAAAACACCCGCCTTCCGCTGTCCGTAAGTTTGAATTCCAATAACTTTGTTAAAAATTATCGGATCTTATTGATTTAACAACCAAGTGAAAGCCTAACAAGCCCTTAGTAAACTCTTTCAGAAAATGTTTGTTTAGTTATTTCAGAATAATTTTTTTTAAATTTTGAAATACATTTTTGCATGTCCCATTAGCGTTTTATAAAACTTACATACATGTTTTTTTTTAATATTGAATAACCAGAACTTTGTGTTGCTTTATAGCAATCCATAACATCCTTAGTTAATACAGTAAACAATTTATATATAAAATAATTAATTTTAATCTACTTTTTTTAAATTTTACTCATGTCCCAGACATTTTTTCCGTTGCGTTACGTCCATCGCGTTACCGATAGAATATTAAAAAAACATATATATGGCAACTTTTTTGGCACTCGTGATCACGTGATCAACAAATTATGTTCGGACGTACACATTACCCAGCTGAATTTATTTATTCAATCAGGAAGAATATATCGGTTGAAACAGGTGCGGGTAACGCGAATGTAATAATTGTTTGTCCGCTAAGTTAGACAAAAAAATAATAAAAATAAGAAAAAATACTATTTTTTATCTTTAGGTATGTTTATTTTAGGGCAAAAGTTCATTGAGAGTAATTAATGACTGTAATGTCTTATTATTATTTTTTAAATATGGTTTCACAAAACTTTTTCCACTGCGTTACCGAGTCCATTATGTTACCTTATGGTAACGCAATGGAATTTAGGGTAAAGTAATAGAATTTTTCGACAACAAAGTGGATATTTACCGTCGCTTTTATTAAAAGTAGTTTATGATAAACCAAATTAAAATTATTTGTGATTACAACTCATGATATAGATTACATCCAAAGGAAAATTCCACGCAATATACAAGTACTAAAAGGGATCTTCACCAGCTTATAGTCAAAGAAAAAGGGTGTCTACAATTTAGAAATTAAAAAGTTGTTATTCTGCAAGTGAGCACCACTACAAGGGATTTTGTTTTTTGCATTACCTACTCTAAAATCGAACCACCCTTTATAGTTTCTTTTTTACGTTATGTGATTAAGTCCTTTGTGTACCCCAGTCCGTTGTGATACCAATGTCTATTTCGTTACTTTTTTTTGTTAAAAAATATACTTAAAATGATTTTTATACACTATCATTGGTAATACGTGGTTATAAATTACAGTTTAACTCACTAATTCAGTGACTAAAAGAAAATATTAATGGTAGGTATTGTTTTTTTTAACAAAGAATCGGAATGGTTTCTTTTAAAAAGTAACTTAACGAACATACATATACAATTTTTAATAAAAAATAAGAAATTGGGGTCAAAAGTTTGTGAACTAAGTACATTTTATTTCAAATTATTTTTATAACAACTTTTTTTAGTGAATTAAATTTTGGATTTCAAATTGGTAACACAGTGGAGATATATTTATCTTATATATGGGTAAAAATCAAAAAATGTTTAGGTAGGCGTCTTTGGCTAATTAAAAATTAGAAAAAGAAGTGAAGTGTCTCAAAACTTATTAGTATTATTTCTGCATGTTAATTATATGAGATTTATATTAAATATTTACCCAGATTTAAAAACATCGATTAAAAAGAAAAACAAAGAGCTATTTTGTCTCGTCGGTAACGCGTCCCTTATTACGTTTTACAATTTTACGCTAGATTTTTCAATCAAATCATTTTTAAAAACAGGATAAATGTAAATCACTTTAAAGAAACTAACACCAAGTATTAAATAAATTACATTTTATTTAAAAACAATTTGGTTTTAAAGATCCAGCCTTTGGGTAACAGACTGTCTGCTTTGATCGCATCCTGTCGGTAACGATAACTGTAATTTCGCCTAAAATCCGCCAGGATACGTAATACCTGTCATTTGTTGGTTAGTGTGCTAGAGTTAGTGTTTATGTGTCATTCAAACCAGGTAAGTTTTTCTGTTTATGCCTTAAAAAAATATATTTAGGCTTGTTTGCATAAAAACGCTACCGTATTTTTTTACGATGTCTAATCGGTAACTGTTCTAGCGGTAAAATTTTGATGTCGATATGAGATTTGTTACATTTTTCTGATGTATAACACCAATATTTGCAATTTTGATTTTAATGGTATTTACTATAAGTATTTTTTTAACATATATTTTGATTATTATTCCATTTACAGAACCTTTATTCCCGACAAACTATACTGTTACCGACTAGACATAATTGAGATCAGAAGACAACAATTATCAACATAACAAAAAAACTACCTTTCCTTGATCTCAAAGATTAGCTTTATTATGTTGCGAAATCTTTATTTTAGAATATTAAAAAGTTTAATGGACAAAAACTCAAAAAGCAACATTTTAGTTTTTTAATTGTTGTAGGTCGTTTTCCAAAGATTTTTTGATTTTCACCCATATAAAGCTAGCTAAACACATTTTTCTGAAAAAAACGTAAAAAAATTAAAAAGTGCACTGTCTGTCTTAAATGTAAGTAAAAAAACTCTAAACATTTATAAAAATCCAACCAAAAGTCAATTTAAGCAAAAAAAATTTTGATCTTCATTTTCCTGAAAGCGGGTGTTTCTTGAAAATGACCCTTATACAGTGCGGGAAAGATTGCTTTTTTAAAATTATAAGACTTTTGTTCCAAATTCCATAGAAAGTTCTCAAAACTCGTTGGTAGTTTAATTTTTAACGATATATCCAAGGGAGGTTGGTATACCTTTGGAGGTACAAGAGGAAAAGGGTCCAAAACTATATCACAATCTAAATTTGTAAAAAGTAAATCTAGTCGTCTATTATCGGTATTTAGAATACTATTAAACTGATGAAATTTACAAGTCAGAAAAATTATTTAACAAGTTTGTCTTACTATCGTTGCTTGAGCAGTTCTTGTTTATTTAATGTCATTATAAACTCACACATAAAAAAATCTAACATAGCACCAAGTACAGCGCTGTCATTGAATGCATTAAAATTGAAGCAATCTAAATTGTTATTTGCTCAATTAATTACTATTAAACCAAAATAGGGAAACATTATGCCTAAATGTCAAAGAATTTATTGCGTTAAATGTATACATAGTATACATACAATAGTAACGTTATTAAATAAATCAAATTAGTATTTAATGCAATAACATTCTAACATTCTAACAATTAAATATCAATATGAATATCAATAGATTTAGGAGCGATAACTTTTGTTGTTCATTTAAAAACAGTAAACGATTATAAACCAAGTGCTAACTACCTATTGGTATAATAGGAACTGTTATTCAGGAATACGGATTACAAGATCCCATTGGTTTAATGGCTCACCCATTCATGCTATGCTAGAGTTTTTTCTGTGCATATAAATTTGGTGTGGGTCCCATATCTTATAATTTAGATATCGGTATACCCAAAATCCACCAGCCGCCACTGCCATATGGTCAAATAAAGTACTAAATTAAGTACCTACTATGTCAAAAAAAAAATATTAACATCGGTCACTATCGTATAAAGAGTATGTTTAAATATTTAAATGAGCTTTAAATTTTACGGGTTTAATTTATTCAAAGAAAAACCAACTAACAAATTTACTTATTTTTTTTTTTAATAAAGAAAAAAATATTGTGAGAAATGAAAAGATTAGTACGATTTAGAAATAAAATGGAAGTCAAACAGTGTGTTAAATTCTATTGGGGCATTGTGACTCACACTGATCCAATAGTAGTTAACACCTTTGTGCTTAGTACGGCATGTTCATTCACTAAGTTCTTCAATTGTTTAGTATTTATGCATAGGTAACTCTTACCTGAACATAAAGTAACTCCTACAAGAATTGATAAAATCAGGGCAGTTTTTCCTTTTCCTTCTTCAAAATAATACAAAAATTCATCATAGAAAATACCAAACGAATACGTCACACCATCAGCTGAAACAAAAAATTGAATAACAATAATTTTTAATACGTTATAAGTAGAGCATATCAATTAAAATCATATAGGTACATTAATATTGTCAAATTGATACTTTAAAAACAATATTTAGTTAATGACAGGCAAAGTTCTCGCCTGTTTTATTTTGGGATTACGCGTCCCCATTCCATAGTAACACTGAGTAGAAAATTATTTAGTTTGCACTATTTAAATATCTACTACAAATACTATTTTCTTAATTCCATAAGTGAAATAAATAAAATAGTTACTTTTGTATACATAGAAAGATACGAAAAACAGTAAAGAGACAAAACAGTTTTATTTATTTATTATTATGTTTTGTTTTTATACTTTTTTCGTATCTTTCTTCAATTATTGCCTTATCTGGACAGAGCCGGACTGGCTTTAAAAAGAGCGGGGGCCACGCGATCCTTAAGGCTCAAAAATATAATAATAATAGCAACATTAATGTATAATAATAACACAGTCCCTATAGGGAAAAAATGAAATTTTGTCGTATACGACAAAATTTCATTTTTTCCCTCCCATGAAAAATCTTTTTTTAGATCACGTCATATTTGTGTGAGATCCAATAAAATGTTATCCACTGTATTCGGCACATAATATAACAGCTTCGATAACAGCAATAGTTATTTATGTCATTAGGTTAAGAAGTAAGGCTTTTTGTGCTAAGCTCAAGGATTGAGCGAAGCACAAAAAGGCACTTCTTGGCCGAATGGCATACACATTTTATCTTCAAAGCACTTTATATAGGTCAATTTAATTCAACATCAAAGGGGCCTAACCTCACTTTTTTAGAATTAGAAATGGATTTTTGCTATTACATTGAATTCAATTAATTGTTTAATAAATGGGTAACTAATTTCAATTTGTTTGGATTTTTATTTAAAAAATATGTAGTTTTGGAATGTTTAAGCTGTGTTGAACATTTAATTTTACTGAAAACTTAAAGCAAATTAAAACTTAAAAATAATTTAAATCGTAGAAAAAGAATTGTGCGTTTTCTTGGTTGCCTAACCTCACTTTTTGTTTTATTATTCATATTTAATTTTACAATAATTTAATGAAAAATAATAAACATTAACAGTAAAACAAACAAATTAGTGCTTTTTATAAATAAATTAAACCAGTTTAGAACGTTAATTTCTTAGAAAAGCATTAATTTGTCAAAACAATACCCCTAGCGAGAAAAAATCGAACTAATTACTTGCCTCATACAAATTTTTATCGGCCTAGGCCATAACAAGTTATTTCTTTATCGAATGTTGACAACAATAAAGTTTAAATTATAGACCGCGTGGAGATAATAGTTATTTATGTCATTAGGTTAAGAAGTAAGCCTTTTTGTGCTAAGCTCAAAGTTTGAAGGCCGACGCGTAGCGGAGGCCTACAATTGAGCGAAGCACAAAAAGACACTTCTTGGCCGAATGGCATACAACATTTTATCTTCAAAGCACTTTATATAGGTCAATTTAATTCAACATGAAAGCGGCCTAACCTCACTTTTTTGAATCTCATTTATTTATTAGCTAAAGATTACATTAAATGTACAATAATTATTATTCCTTTTAGAAGCAGTAATAGTTTGACAATACCTAGCTACATGATTTAAGTAGAAATGGATTTTTGTAAGAAAATGGTTTACTTACCCTCTTGCTATTACATTGAATTCAATTAATTGTTTAATAAATAGGTATCTAATTTCAATTTGTTTGCATATTTATTAAAAAAATAGGTAGTTTGGAATGTTTACGCTGTGTTTAACATTTAATTTTACTGAAAACTTAAAGCAAATTAAAATTTAAAGATAATTTAAATCGTAGAAAAAGAAAACACAACTGTGAAACGTCAAATTGCAATGTCCTAACCTCACTTTTTGTTTTATTATTCATATTTAATTTTACAATAATTTAATGAAAAATATTAAACATTATAATGTTATAACAGTAAAACAAACAAATTAGTGCTTATTATAAATAAATTAAACCAGTTTAGTACGTTAATTTCTTAGAAAAGGATTAATTTGTCAAAACAATACCCCTAGCGAGAAAAAATCGAACTAATTACTTGCCTCATAAAATTTTTTATCGGCCTAGGCCATAACAAGGTATTTCTTTATCGAATGTTGACAACAATAAAGTTTAAATTATAGACCGCGTGGAGATAAAAGTATTTTATGTAAAGGCGTAGCCACAGTATATACAGGGTGGTGCAAAAGGACTGTCCTGTTATGTTATTTTAAAATCTTTATTCTAAACCTTAACTTAAGTATAAAACTATAAAAATAAATGACGAGGTGCAAATGTGATAAAATATTTATTACTAGTCATAAAGCTTTTATATTTTGTATGTAATTATATGAATAGGTATTAATTATAATATTAATATTAATTTATTATCGTATTATAATATACAAAAGAGGATATCCCTTCGTGGAATGTATATTTTGGGGTGAAAATAAACGATTTGATTTGAACCTTTAATAATTCGAGAATCAATAAAAAACGTTTAAATAATTTCAATTCCAATTCACTGTAATTAAATTTTATCATATTTACAATACCTATACTGTCTAGTTTGCTTAGTTTAAATAGGTAATGACATTTCAAGCAGCTCCTCTAATGATTTAAATTTAGGTTTCTATTCTAAAATATTTTTTTGTAGTTTTATTTTTAGTTGTAAGTTTCTGGTAAAATATTTCGAGTGTTATTGTCAATTGCAGTAAAAAAATTAATTCATTAATTAAAACTTAACGTTTTACATTTTCTTAAATCAACTGTTGATTACTTTTATAATTTGCAAAGAAAACAGAAATTTCAAAATCTATTTAATTTTGCCTTGGTAGATGAAAATTCAATTAGAAAATTTGTATGTAATATTAAAATCAAAGCTTAAATACAGATCTACTTCTTCTGTGTTGTACTATAATAATACCGGTTTTAACTCCCCTGGCGAAAATAAAATGTGCAAAAAGTGTGCAAAATTATTTGAGAACAATGTGCCAACAATGTGCAATCTTTAAAAAAAAATGATGCGCGGAGGGTGGGAAATGGAACATGAAACAATGTGCAAAAGCAAAAATTTAAAAATGTGAATAATCACTGGACAATGTTCTAAAGGGAACTTCTTTTAATTTTTCACATTGTTTGCACACTGTTTCTTGCCACCTGTGTGCCTATTACAAAAACAGATTCTTTTTGGTGACCTATAAAGTCTTTTAAATTTACACATAATTGAAATATAGATATCCTATATATAATAATATTAATCAAATAAATATTTTATTCAAAAAAAAAAAAAAAAATACCCACAATGTAGGTCCTGCACTGTCAACTCCACGAAGGGGATTGCTTTGATCTTAGCAATAGGCCGAGAAGCGATACATAAGATGGAATCTACCTCACCTTTTAAATAAATGTTGTACCCCAACTCAAGCGAGATATATCTAAAATGTGCTTAAACTGTTGAGTGATATCTAAAACTGTACAAACAATGTGCTATGTAAGCGTCACAAATGAGAAATATTAAAGCGTGCTAACAGAGTGTATAAAATGTGACATGCGTAAGATAGAGTGAAGCTTTGCAAAATGTCTTTAAACAATGTACTAACACTGTGCAAACAATGTGCTAAAATATAATGTAATGTAAGCGTGACATATGACAAATAAAAAGCGTGATGTCAATGTACATAAAGAGTGAAAAAACTTAATTATTTCAAAAAGTGTGAAATTACCACAAAGTAGCGTGTATGCACATTGTTATAAAGACTTGCACTCCAAGTACACACTTATTGCACACTTTTCATGCACGCTTTATTTTCGCCAGGGTCACTTGATGAATGCATAGAAAATTCCTATTTTCCTTTAGCTTGGAAAGAAGTTTTAGTGAAACCATTAGCCAAAATTAGTAGGTAATCCAACATCATTAAATGATTTTAGATCTATTAGTATATTTCCTGTCTTGTCAAAGATATTTGAGAAAGTTGTTGAAAGTCAACTAAGACCGATTCTTGATGGTCATGCGATTATACCAAAAAATCAGTCAGGCTTTCGCCCCGGCTTTAGTAAGTAAATATTCTTGTTCTTTTGGACTACCTTTGGCATGATCAGCGAACGTCTTCTGCTCTGTCCTTCACTAGGTTTGGACCAAAACGCAATAATTATTAAGTGATAGAAAACAGAAGGTACAGATTGATGGTAAAACATCATACTCTATACCGGTGTTATCAGGAGTGCCTCAAGGTAGCATTTTGGCACCTCTATTATATATACTATATTCTTGTAATTATCATGTCGCCGATGAAACACAGCTATATTGTTCTTTTAATGAGAGTGAGTTAAATAGATATATCTATATGTAAGTATTATTAATGGAGATCTCGAAATGCCGTATAAGAAATCTTAGAATCATTTATTGACTGTTAATCCCAGTAATCCCAGTATTGGTATTTGCAAATTAGATCTACCATAACATCCAACATTAAAATTAGGAGACATGACTAGGTATTAAGTTTGTAGACAATGTAAAGCATCTTGGTCCTATACTAGGCAGCAAACTAAGATTCAAGCTCCATGTAAACTCTATACCTACTTAAAGAAGTTATGGTGGTCTATCTAATCTTAATGGTATTGACAAAAAAAGACTTCAGCATCTTCAAAATTCTTGTTTAATATTGATATTTAGTGTAGGAAGAAGAGTAGGAATAAGTCATAAACTTTCTGAATCTGGGTGGTTGTCTATGAATAATAGCAAAATTCTGCATACCTATGCGTTGTTTTTATTAAAAAATTTTGCCATACAAAAGTTCAAAATATTTGCTTGATAAAATACGATTTAGAACGTATTTACAATTTAAATATAAGGAGAAAACATATTTTAGATGTTCCCAACCTCTCAAATTTTGACTTATCTGTAAGGACTTGTATGAAAATGTAATCTAAAAAGGTCACTTTTCCAGCAACAGGTGATTTAACTTTTTTGTGTGATTTTATTTAGGATTTTTTCTCTTTTTACCTTAATTATTACAATCACTTATTATTTTATTATTAGTCTTGCAGGGGATTCTAAATCTTTGTAAATCTAAGAAATTCTCCTTTTACCTCTCTATTAAATCTATTTACTAATGTAATTTGTTGAGTAATAAATATATATTATTATTATTATTATTTCATAAACGTAAAATATGATTTATTATCTAAAAAGAGCAAACTGGACGGCATATGGTAAATATTATCAAATTTAATTACAGTTAATTGTAATTTTTTAGTGAAACGATACATTTTATGAAAAAACTTTAAGAGGACTTTTTTTTCGTTAATCGACTGCCTATTTTAAAAATGCGGAACATTTTTTTAGATCATTGGCATAACTTTTTTTCTTAAAAAAATAGCAGCACCCCTGTAGATAACGAAAGTAAAATAAACAGTCTCTTAACACGTTAAACGCCACGGCGTTATTGGTGATTTTGTTTATTGGGCCAAGTTGATATTTTACTTAAGTACAATTGTATCATTTTAAAAAATAAAATCGTCAAAATACAGATTAAAAAATAAATAATTAAAAAACTCTTGTATCTTCGTCAGCCGTCAGGGCTAAGCGGTCCTATGCATGCTTTAAAATACCTTATACGAGCGGTCCGCTGGCCAGAAAATCATGTTAAACTGTTAAACAAAAAATTGACAGGCGGTCCCTGGGGACCGCCGTGGCCTGGATGGAAAAACTATTAGCGGTCCCCTGGGACCGCCGTGGCCGTTAACGTGTTAATAATCAAAACGAGCACGTAAAAGTCTAACGTAAACAAACCATCTATAAAGCAACATCGTTACACGCCTGCCATTGGGCCGTATTCCAAATTTTAATACGATACACCACAGGGCCGGCTTTATCCTACACTCACGTGCAAAATAATCGATCCACACAAATTTTCGATGAATTTCAATCGCAAATAACTTTTTTATTTGATGTCGGATTTAAACGAATATTAAAGCATATTGTAGATAAATTAATGGACAATCAATACTAAAAAATAGACGTACGTTTATAATATCCAGGTTTAAACAAAAAGATGTTTTTTACCATAAGTTTAAGACACTCTGTAGAGTGGCAAAACCGTATATTGCTCTAAATTAAGTTTTATTTATCAAGTCACATCTATTCTTAACAGTTTTGATTTTGGTTCACCTCGATATATTTATTTTTGTGGAAAATATGGATTTAAAAAAAAACATTGCAATTTCCAATATTTTTCTGTATGAAGAACTAAGGTTGCTATGGTCCATCCATAGGCTATGGATAATGACAGTGACAGTTTTGTTGAATCATTCCATACTTAAACATGTCATACACGGCTTTCAAAAGCTATCAAATTGTTTTTTGCAAATTAATGTTTAAATTTTGAGGTGTCTTATCACTTTAAAAAATGGATATGTCTCCGACTGATGTTGCCAGAGCTATTAATTTAATCCAGGATGGACGGTCACAGTATTACGTGGCAAGTGTTTTAAACGTCACAAGAAGTAAAGTACAAAGGGCAACATTAGTCGGAGACATTTTTAAAAGTAAGAAGACACCTCAAAATTAACACATTAATTTACAAAAAACATTTTGATAGCTTTTGAAAGCCGTATATGGCATGTCCAAGTATGGGATGATTCAACAAAACTGTCACTGTCATCCTCCATAGGCTATGGATGGACCATAGAAACCTTAGTTCTTCATACAGGAAAAATATTGGAAATTTCAATGTTTTTTAAAAAAATCCATATTTTCCACAAAAATAAATATATCGAGGTGAACCAAAAACAAAACTGTTAAGAATATATGTGACTTGATAAATAAAACTTAATTTAGAGCAATATACGGTTTTGCCACTCTACAGAGTGTCTTAAAGTTATGGTAAAAAACATTTTTTTGTTTAAACCTGTATATTATAAACGTACGTCTATTTTTTAGTATTTTTTTAAAATGTGAGCGATTGTCCATTAACTTATCTACAATATTCTTTAATATTCGTTTAAATCCGACATCAAATAAAAAAGTTATTTGCGATTGAAATTCATCGAAAATTTGTGTGGATCGATTATTTTGCACGTGAGTGTATGTAAAGTATTAATTACATATAATACAAACTTGGTACAAAATAAAATGTTTGCTAAGATTTAATTAAAGGTTAATAAAAATGGTATAATACATTAATTTAACAATAAACAAACTGCGAGACCTTCTCGAGTATAAAAAAACAAATGGTAGGAGCACTAAATTAAAAAAAAGAATTCTTAGTTGCTCAAAAAGAAAAGAATTCGCAAACACAATTTCTACCACAACAAGAAAATAACGAATAGGTTAAAGGTGAATGGTAAATGGTATAATACATTAATTTTAACAATAAAATAAATTTAAGAATATACAAAAAGATTCTAAGAATGTGGGGAAAGTAAAAACAACTCCCCAGTGCATTGCAGTGGGGTAAACAACTGAGCGCAGCAGATTCCGAATTCCGGAAGACCCGGATGAAATACATGACCAGCAAAGATGTTCAAGTATCGTACTAATAACCCATGCCTCATTCATGAACCCCAATTGAATGAGGTCATTACTAATACCCTGGTTGAGGGGGAGTCCAGATTGTACTTAGTTTTGGGTCAGTTCAAGGCCACCAAAAACCAACTTTTGCCCCTCCTAGTCCTACAATCCACTAGCCTAAATCGGGCGTATGGCCGGCCCGGCGACAAAATTCAGGGAATGGCCTTAATCATCGACACTGTCATCCACGACCTCCTATGGAAGATTACCTGCCCTGAAAGATCAGTGTAAGGTATGGCCGATGGGGCCTGCCATACTCATACTCAAGTTTTTGATAAAAGTTTATTAAGAAAATTAATATTATTTAAACGTTTTTTATTGATTCTTAAATTATTAAAGGACCACTATGTATATTGTTTCTTAATTTCAAAACCCACCCCCCTCTTGATTGACTGATTCCATAAAGTTATCTAAACATTATTTCCAATTTTTTTAAATTTGCATTATTGTAGCACAAGACAAGTTTTGTGTATTATTTCGGCAGCATTATTTTTTTTTAATGTCTCTATAATTTATGTTAAAATATAAGCATTTTATTTTTAATATAAAAACTAACAATGAAATCAGGGTTTTTTGGATATTCAAAAAAATTACGATACCTTTATAGAACCAAAATTAACTAACAAATGTCGCGGACCTTGTTTCCTTGACCCGTTGTGTATACGCTTTATACCATACTTATTTTACTTAAAACTTGTTAACATTAATTACAGGAAATTAAATTAAAAAATCGCTAATTTTGTTAACCAAAATAAAACACTTCCTTGGAATTAGAAGCTTTTGTCTACGTCTTTTTTAATTTAGCGATAAAAGCATTGATTAGCTAAATGTTTAAACCATTAGGTTAAGGACAAAAATAAATATGTTTTATAACACGCGCAATGCACGCGAAAGTTAACTTTAATAGGTTGGAACAACTGAATTTTTGTTTATGCGGTAACTTTACTATCAAATAAGTTTAATTTTGAAAGTGGTTGCTCTATGAAAAAGTAGTGAAATATAAGTGACTTCTGCACCTGGTGGGGGGCAAAATGGGATTCCCGGAATAGAAATATTCCTGGTGCTCGATAAATTTTATCACCTTTAGATATGTTTTGAAATAAAAATATAAAAGGAATACATTTTTTTTATATAAAAAAATAATAAAAGTTTTCATTCATTTGTGCCTAAAAATTTACAAATTATTCAGGTTCGAAGTACATCGGAATCAAACCGTTATAAATAAAAAATACTAAAAGAACAAAATTTGCGGCTTTACAAAAAACAATAAATTATGTTAAATTTTATTAGGGTTAGCCAAAAGGGAATGTTATTAAATTTAAATTAACAACTACCTTAATAGATTAATAGATAAATTTAAGATTCCATGTAAAAAACAATATAAACTTTACCTTTAACATAGTTTTGTATTATAAATGCAGTGACAAGTTAATATTTAAAGCATTGTTTACGATAAAAATAGAAGTTCTCTGTAAAAAGTATACTTTCAAGTATATTGCTGAAATAAACATAATTATTTACTTAGGCATAGTACCAAAATTGTTCTCGTGATAAAAATAAGTGAATCTGATCGGTTGAAATCATTTAAGTGTAATAAAAATAACATAGGCGAACCATGCATCTTGCCCTCAATATGTAAAGGTAGTATTACATTCGGCAATTCTTCTTGAAGCAATTTTTCTTGCCATCAAGTTTTCAAGGCCGTATTGCATGTTGTTTTACAGTCAGCAATGGCAAGACAACTTGCTGTTTATTACCGTGCTACCAACCGAAGAAAAACATACGATTTTGTAAACACTAAGTTTATTTGTTATTTAGTAGAGATATTTAAAAATTATTGAGTGAAATGGATACTAGAACTTTGAGCACAATGCCAATCATAAAACAAATAACCTTAAACTGTTTAAGTCAAACAGCGTCTCTCTAGGGAATTTGTAGTAGGGTTGGTAACATAAAAGTTACCAGATTTCACCCCAGAATTGCCGTAAAACGGCAATAAAAATCCATCCGGACCGATTTTCGGCAATTGCAAGAGATTCGTCGAAATCTATCTACCGTGCATGCCTACTAGACCAGTGCCGAAGCCTTTAAAAATGGTAAAAAGTGAAAAAAAATTACAGTAGGATGAAACCCATTGGAAAAGGAGGAGAATATAATAAAAAAGAAAGAAAAAATAAATTAAGGGCGATCTGACTTCGGGAAGTGGGAGGGGGGGGGGTTTAAGGGTAAAAAATGGTTTATCTCGATTTCCGGCAAAAATACAAGTCCTATGGAAAAAAGTTAAATGTTAAAGTTGTAGGTAATAAAAAGATCTACAACTTTTCTATTTACAATTTTTTCACATAACCTCAAAATTTATGTGAAAAATTCAAATAACCAAGTTTTTGGTTTTTTATTTTTATCTTTTTCAAAAAAAAAATTTTTTTCCACGAAATTTGGTGAAAACTTGCCTTTTTATGTCCCAAATACACTGTAATTTATTTGATTTGAAATATTTATTATTTCACCTTATTTTGACTTAATATCAAAAAAACACCCTAATTTTCAATCGAAAATTCTCGCGTCAAAATATCAGCTTTTTTCAAAAAGTTGGTGTGCTTTTTGTTCGTTGAAATCTCTACTTTCTGATGGTGTAAAAAAAAATATACATTACTATGGTAAATGTTCTCAGAAAATGCAAAAAATATTATAATGAAAAACGAAAAAAAACTCGAATTCGAAAATTTATTTTAATCATTATGTACAATTTCATCAAAAAAATGTGATTGTTGCAATTTTTTTAGTTAAAAAGTTTATTTATTAAATTCTAATACCATTTATGTCAGAAAATCTCATAAAATATAAAAATACATGTAAATCATACTATTGAATTTAGATACTTCATTCTGATTACGTTATTCATTATAATATTTTTTGTATTTTCTGAGAACATTTACCATAGTAATGTATATTTTTTTTACACCATCAGAAAGTAGAGAGTTCATCGAACAAAAAGCACACCGACTTTTTGAAAAAAGCTGATATTTTGACGCGAGAATTTTTGATTGAAAATTAGGGTGCTTTTTTGATATTAAGTCAAAATAAGGCGAAATAATAAATATTTCAAATCAAATAAATTACAGTGTATTTGGGACATAAAAAGGTAAGTTTTCACCAAATTTCGTGGAAAATATTTTTTTTTTGAAAAAGATAAAAATAAAAAACCAAAAACTTGGTTATTTGAATTTTTCACATAAATTTTGAGGTTATGTGAAAAAATTGTAAATACAAAAGTTGTAGATCTTTTTATTACCTACAACTTTAACATTTAACTTTTTTCCATAGGACTTGTATTTTTGCCGGAAATCGAGATAAACCATTTTTTACCCTTAAAGCCCCCCCCCTCCCACTTCCCGAAGTCAGATCGCCCGTAATTTATTTTTTCTTTCTTTTTTATTATATTCTCCTCCTTTTCCAATGGGTTTCATTCTACTGTAATTTTTTTTTGTTTCAAAAATTATCGACCCTGGTCTATACGGCAATTTTCATTGCAATTTCCGAAAGAATTGCCGGCTGTAATACTGTACATTCTGTACCTTGGGATTACAATACAAATATTGTTTGTTTTATTTTATATTAATGTATTACCTATTATGTATACGTTATTTTGTTAATTATAATTATAAAATAAATATTTAATGTTTTTAAAATTTTATATTACTTTTTCATACACCTTTAAATAGCATTTTTTTATCAAAGCCATATTGATAAGTTGGATTTTCTGTTCTTAAATTTTGGGTAGGGAGGCCTGGCTACAGGCCTGCCAAAAATACTCCAAAACCACAATGTATTTTATCTACACGTGTGAACAATAAATACATAGTTAAACCTTAATGTTTTGCGTCAAAAGTGTTTTATTTAAATTTTGGAAATCGAGTGGTTCATTAACACATGAGGCTTATTTTTAATTTGTGTGCATATGACAGTGTTTGTATTTTTAATCCCGAGATATGTAGGACAGTAAACAAGGAAGATAGGTGTTCGTTTGTTGAGCTTTTTGTACTTGAATGTTTTTTTGGATATTTAAAAAAATTACGATACCTACATAGAACCTAAATTAACTAACAAATGTCACAGACCTTGTTTCCTTGACCCGTTGTATACCATACTTATTTTACTTAAAACTTGTTAACATTAATTACAGGAAATTAAATTAAAAAATCGCTAATTTTGTTAACCAAAATAAAACACTTCCTTGGAATTAGAAGCTTTTGTCTACGTCTTTTTTAATTTAGCGATAAAAGCATTGATTAGCTAAATGTTTAAACCATTAGGTTAAGGACAAAAATAAATATGTTTTATAACACGCGCAATGCACGCGAAAGTTAACTTTAATATGTTGGTACAACTGAATTTTTGTTTATGCGGTAACTTTACTATAAAATAAGTTCCATTTTGAATGTGGTTGCTCTATGAAAAAGTAGTGAAATATAAGTGACTTCTGAACCTGGGGGGGGGCAAAATGGGATTCCCGGAATAGAAATATTCCTGGTGCTCGATAAATTTTATCACCTTTAGATATGTTTTGAAATAAAAATATAAAAGGAATACATTTTTTTTATATAAAAAAATAATAAAAGTTTTCATTCATTTGTGCCTAAAAATTTACAAATTATTCAGGTTCGAAGTACATCGGAATCAAACCGTTTTATAAATAAAAAATACTAAGAAGAAAAAAATTTGCAGCTTTACAAAAAACAATAAATTATGTTAAATTTTATTAGGGTTAGCCAATAGGGAATGTTATTAAATTTAAATTAACAACTACCTTAATAAATTAATAGATAAATTTAAGATTCCATGTAAAAAACAATATAAACGTTAACATAGTTTTGTATTATAAATGCAGTGACAAGTTAATATTTAAAGCATTGTTTACGATAAAAATAGAAGTTCTCTGTAAAAAGTATACTTTCAAGTATATTGCTGAAATAAACATAATTATTTACTTAGGCATAGTACCAAAATTGTTCTCGTGATAAAAATAAGTGAATCTGATCGGTTGAAATCATTTAAGTGTAATAAAAATAACATAGGCGAACCATCTTGCCCTCAATATGTAAAGGTAGTATTACATTCGGCAATTCTTCTGGAAGCAATTTTTCTTGCCATCAAGTTTTCAAGGCCGTATTGCATGTTGTTTTACAGTCAGCAATGGCAAGACAACTTGCTGTTTATTACCGTGCTACCAACCGAAGAAAAACATACGATTTTGTAAACACTAAGTTTATTTGTTATTTAGTAGAGATATTTAAAAATTATTGAGTGAAATGGATACTAGAACTTTGAGCACAATGCCAATCATAAAACAAATAACCTTAAACTGTTTAAGTCAAACAGCGTCTCTCTGAGAAATTTGTAGTAGGGTTGGTAACATAAAAGTTACCAGATTTCACCCCATAATTGCCGTAAAACGGCAATAAAAATCCATCCGGACCGATTTTCGGCAATTGCAAGAGATTCGTCGAAATCTATCTACCGTGCATGCCTACGGCAATTTTCATTGCAATTTCCGAAAGAATTGCCGGCTGTAATACTGTACATTCTGTACCTTGGGATTACAATACAAATATTGTTTGTTTTATTTTATATTAATGTATTACCTATTATGAATACGTTATTTTGTTAATTATAATTATAAAATAAATATTTAATGTTTGTGTAGCCTAATTTTTAAAATTTTATATTACTTTTTCATACACCTTTAAATAGCATTTTTTTATCAAAGCCATCTTGATAAGTTGGATTTTCTGTTCTTAAATTTTGGGTAGGGAGGCCTGGCTACAGGCCTGCCAAAAATACTCCAAAACCACAATGTATTTTATCTACACGTGTGAACAATAAATACATAGTTAAACCTTAATGTTTTGCGTCAAAAGTGTTTTATTTAAATTTTGGAAATCGAGTGGTTCATTAACACATGAGGCTTATTTTTAATTTGTGTGCATATGACAGTGTTTGTATTTTTAATCCCGAGATATGTAGGACAGTAAACAAGGAAGATAGCTGTTCGTTTGTTGAGCTTTTTGTACTTGAATGTTTTTTTGGATATTTAAAAAAATTACGATACCTACATAGAACCTAAATTAACTAACAAATGTCCCAGACCTTGTTTCCTTGACCCGTTGTGTATACGCTGTATACCATACTTATTTTACTTAAAACTTGTTAACATTAATTACAGGAAATTAAATTAAAAAATCGCTAATTTTGTTAACTAAAATAAAACACTTCCTTGGAATTAGAAGCTTTTGTCTACGTCTTTTTTAATTTAGCGATAAAAGCATTGATTAGCTAAATGTTTAAACCATTAGGTTAAGGACAAAAATAAATATGTTTTATAACACGCGCAATGCACGCGAAAGTTAACTTTAATATGTTTGTACAACTGAATTTTTGTTTTTGCAGTAACTTTACTGTCAAATAAGAGTTCCATTTTGAATCTCGTAGAATGTGCTTGCTCTATGAAAAAGTAGTGAAATATAAGTGACTTCTGCACCTGGGGGGGGGCAAAATGGGATTCCCGGAATAAAAATATTCCTGGTGCTCGATACATTTTATCACCTCTAGATATTTTTTGCAGTAAAAATATAAAAGGAATACATTTTTTTATATAAATCCTTGTATTAAAAAATACTACAAGTTTTTATTCATTTGTGCCTAAAAATTTAAAAATTATTCAGGTTCGAAGTACATCGGAATCGAACCGTTTTATAAATAAAAAATACTAAAAAGAACAAATTTGCAGCTTTAAAAAAAATATAAATTGTGTTAAATTTTATTACACGTCAACTTGCTTTAAAACAAGAATATATATTTCAACTAAAAATATTTAACTTCTTTAAAAAAGAATTTTGTAGTTTTGGAAATATTCTAAACATTTCTTGTTTTAAAAAGTTGCATGTTACAATCCAAATATTAAATATTCTTGGTACAATTGTTAATATTTTTTTATATCAAGATTAAGATATTTTTATTATTTTATTTGTTTAATTTTTTTATATTAAAAATTAGAGATTCTTACATTTTTTATTCGTTTTAATAAACAGTATTTTCTTTCGCCAAGAATATATTATAATATATATATGTATACATATTTTTGAAATCGCTATGGCTAAATTAGCTATACAGATCCTCAGTTTAATAAAACAGTTGACTAAATTCACGATACGTCATTTAACAATACTTTGGATGGTTATTTTGGCAAAATTTTTCTCTCCGTGTGCCTAATCATGCAGTGTTTCTTTCTCTTTGTGAGGTAGAGGGCGTATTTCATTAAAAAATTATTAGAAGAGTGGTCAGCATCGAAGTAAATTATAAAAAAAATGAAGGTAAGGTTATTGATATACCGCCTTTTTTAAATTTAGCGTCGCATTTAAGTGTAGGTAGGTAGGTTTATTGATTAAATATTTACTAATATGCATTAAGGATGCCTTAAAATTATTTTATTCATAAATAAATAGGCTTTTCAGTGATAACCAAAATATCTTATGTGTTTAACACTCTGATTTGTATGGCTCTACAATTTTAAGTTAAAAAACTTAATTTATTTTATGACATTTAAAAAGATTTTGTTTTAGAAGTAATTTTGTTACACACTTTGGGGTATAACATTAATTTTGATTCATGTAGGGTGGAGTTCATTGGCAATAGCCCTAAATTATTTTATAAAATTGGTAATTGCTTTTCTACTATGCCTAAAATATTACAAATTATTTAAAATGAAAAAGTTGTCGATTATAATGATTAAGTTCCCTACGTAAAGTTTTAATAATGTATATATTTTAGATTTTTCTTGTTTAAAAAAATATGTGTTTGTTCAACGTTTGTTTTTTTATTTTATAACCTAAATTTTTTTGCTTACTGCACCACCCAGAAACGATACAACGTATACTTTGGCCCTTCAGTAAGTTTGGCTCAATTATGAATAATCCGTAAGTATTTAAATATAAAGTTTGTTTAAGATTAGACCCTTAAAAAATTACAGGATATTTAAAATTAATCCAGTCCCCCTTTAAGTGTTTAGACGTATTTTTATTTTAAAGTTTATTTCTTTTGCAATAATATTCCTAAATATAAAGATGTCTTTAAAATAAATATATTTTAGTTAATAGACGTTTCATTATTTAAAATTTTATTGATTTTAAATACAAAATGATAATTTTTAAGAACATTGCTAAAAGTAGCTTAAAATTATGATAGATACATTTTATTTTTAACGATACTTCTTGCATTGTTTTAAAATAAATATTATGATGTACCTAATCAATATTGGGTTATAGAAAACATCTTGATTTAAGAAAATTATTGCCTTATTTCAATATCACATGTTTTTGTTTTAAGAAAATTTATTCTTGAATTAAGTATCTTTTTTACCACTAATTTATTTAAAAAAAACATATTTTTGCTTTAAAACAACTAATTATTTGGTTAGAGAAAATACATTTTCTTGAATTAAGTAAATATTGCTGCCTTATTTCAAAAATTATATATTCTTGCTTTTAAAGAATCAAAGTTTTATTTAAATAAATTGTATTACATTAAGAAAAAAATCTTGAAGTAAATCAACTTGAATTAAGAATATACTATTTTAAAGAATATATTCTCTTCGTTATATATGAGACAAAGAATATTTTGAATCAAATAAATTTTTTTGATACAAGAATTTTTTTTCAATGTTACCCAGTAGGTAATGTTATTAAATTTAAATTAACTACATTAATAGATTAATAGATAAATTTAAGATTTCATGTAAAAAAACAATATAAACGTTACCTTTAACATAGTTTTGTATTATAAATGCAGTGACAAGTTAATATTTAAAGCATTGATTACGATAAAAATAGACAAGTTCTCTGTTAAAAGTATACTTGAAAGTATATTGCTGAAATACACATAATTATTTACATAGGCATAGTACCAAAATTGTTCTCGTGTTAAATTAAATAAGTGAATCTGACCGGTTGAAATCATTTAACAGTAATAAAAATAACATAGGCGATCCATCATAACCCACAATAGGTAATCATTCTGTACCTTAAGATTACAATACAAATATTGTTTGTTTTATTTTATATTAATGTATTATGTATACGTTATTTTGTTAATTATAATCATAAAATAAATATTTAATGTTTATGTAGCCTAATTTTTACCATTTTATATTACTTTTTCAAACATCTTTAAGCATTTTTTTATCAAAGCCATCTTGATAAAAAATATCATGAGAGTAATTGCATATTCTATACAATTTGTGGTATTTTAAACCGTTGTATCTTCCTAGCAAGGCAAAAGTTTTTAGTTTATATTAAAGAGAACATTTTGTTAAATTTTGAAGAATTTTCGTTCATTCCCCTCGGAAGAAAAAATAATTTTTTTTTGCCAAAAATGGGAAAAGGGAATTATTTCCCGAGCCCTAAAATCACCCCAGCACGCGCCTGGCCTACCTGATTATATATAATCAGGCCCGTAGCCATCCTGATATTTTAGCTAGGCGGTGTTGTGGGAATTCTAGGGAAGCATTAAAATATTACTTTATTTTTAAATAGGTGTATGAAATTGGCAAAAATACTCCAAAACTACAATGTATTTTATCTACACGTGTGGACAATAAATACAGAGTTTCACCTTAATGTTTTGCGTCAAGAGTGTTTTATTTAAATTTTGGAAATCGCGTGGTTCATTAACACATGCATGAGGCTTATTTTTAAATTTGTGTGCATATGACAATGTTTGTATTTTTGTTCCCGAGATATGTAGGACAGTAAACAAGGAAGATAGTCGTTCGTTTGTTGAGCATTTTGTACTTGAATGTCACGTTTTGCTGTCCGAAAATACTTTTTGTCAAATGGAATAAAAAAATATGTTTCACCAACAACTGATAAATCCACGTGACGTCATATCGTTTGATATTAAAGCTTATTTAATTTTAAATTAGACTATAATAATTAGTATCTAATTTTATAGTTTATATAGTTTTATTTAATTAATTATTATAATTAATATTTTAAATTATTTTTGATTTTTTTAATAACTATACAGGTTGTTTCAAAAGTGGTGACAAAAATGAAATCCCAATGACAAATTAATTTTATAAACAATGTTTTGCTTTGTTTTTAGAATATTTACGATATCATGGCAACCTAATATTATATACAGGGTGTTTCAGAATAAGATGCTGAACCTTAAGGGTGTGAATCCTTACAGGGTGTTAAAGTTTTAATAACTTTAATAACTTCCTAGATATTTTTATAAAATTTGGCACACGCCTTCTAAGCATTAACCGTAAGTTTTTGATGTAGAAGATTTTTTATTTTTTTAGCAGTGGCGTCCGTACAGGATGTGGTCTAGAAATTTTTGCTATTTTTCGAAATAAAAATTATTTTTTAAATCCCCATTCATTTTAGGACAAATTTGATTTTTGACCATTTTTCGTACGACTACCTAACGGTTTTCGATAAAAAAAAGCATTTAATGCGCATATTGAGAAAACAATGCCATGATTAAATAAACATTAAAATTAAATTTAATTATAAAATAATTTAAAAAAAACTAACATTAAATAACGTAAACAAATAATTTAGATTAGCTGTTGAAAGTGGCCACCACCTGCATTTGTAAAATTTACCATTGTACTTACACGTTTAAAGGTGTTACGTTTTTAAATTTTAAGTAAAAAGCCGTGTATTAAATATCTGTCAAAACTGTTAAAAATTATTTATTTTGTCATTAATGTTTCCTTAACAACAAAGTTTATAGCCTCCTTTTCAGAAATTATAGGCACATGGCAATATGCGCATTAAATGCTTTTTATTTTTTTCATCGAAAACCGTTAGTCGTACGAAAAATGGTCAAGAAATCAAATTTTCCCTAAAATGAATGGGGATTTAAAAAATAATTTTTATTTCGAAAAATAGCAGTGGCGTGCATAATATTTTTACATTTATTTTTTTTCTTCCGAGCAAGCAATAATATACATATATTTTTATAGGAAATTGAACGCTGTACAAAAAAGCTCTCCTATGATTTTACGATAAATTCACTGATTTAAAAGTTATTTAAGGTTAAAATTGAACTTATAACTATAGTAATTTTTAGGGGGGGGGGAGATTTTTTTACTTTGATTGCAAAATTTTCATTATTTTTATGAAAATAAATTGTTAATTTTTGAAAATACAGCCCGTTCAGAGTAAAACCGAATATAGGGAAACGTTTTAGGCGTGGCCTCGCCTCCCTCCAACGCGCGTCACAGTAGCTTGTGTGATAAACGACATGACGAAAGGTCGAGCAGGTAAGGACTTAAAAAAATAAATGATAATAATGCAAAAAATCTCATTAGCGATGCAGGCTATTTGCTTAGCTACTGTGTCGCGCGTTGGAGGGAGGCGAGGCCACGCCCCATACATTTCCCTATATTCGGTTTTACTCTGAACGGGCTGTATGTAATTTTATTGTATTATTAAAAAAGTAAAAAATATTTAAAAAAATAAGTAAAAATTATTGACAAGAGATTCCGATAAATTAATTTTTTTTTATTACATTAAAAGAAACTGGTTCTAGTTTTACTCAAATTTAGTACGATTACTTTTTTACATAATCTTTTTATTTCTGTGAAATTTTACAAAATTTTATACGATTTTATAAAATATTATACAATGAAAAATTTCAGCTGTAGCTAGTGAAATTCTTTTAACAATTATTTTTACGAAAAAATAAAATTTGTAGTTACGCATGCGCACTAAAGTATGATTTAGTACTTTGACTACAGAAGGCAGAAGTGGCACTTCACAGATTTCGTTTCGCAAAGTTGAAGTTTGAAGTAGGTCAATCACCCATCGTCTGTGGCATCTTTTATATAATAGTATAGGTATTATGTATGAACTTTTATAAACGCCCTTTTAGTTACGAGTTTTATTAGGCACGAGCGAAGCTTATTCAAAACGAGTGTCTAGACAAGTTTATAAAACGAGTTGCATACTAAGTATACTTTATCTAAGACAAACACAAAAAAGAATTTAAAGCCCATTATATTTGTTAAACATTTGACATCTGTCAAATGTCAACGGAATTAACCTCACTTTTCTCTAATATATAATAAAGCTAATTTCAGCCCAAAAGCCACTATTTATTGCCAACTTCAGCCCGTGACTAAAGCGCCATAAAGTCACAGCTCGTCAATGTAGAAGTAGATAAATAAATACATTTAACTTATTTGAAAAGGATAATTGGTGTAGCGGAAATGTTTGCATCTCATACTCAAGACAACGTCTGCGTAACTATAAATTTTATTTTGTCGTAAAAAGAATTTCTACGTCATTAGCTGTACTGAAGGAAAACTTTTTATTGTATAATATTTTATGAAATCGTATAAAATTTTGTAGAATTTCACAGAAATAAAAAGATTAAGTAAAAAAGTAATCGTACTAAAATTGAGTAAAACTAGTACCAGATTCGTTTAATGTAATAAAAAAATTGAATTTATCGGAATCTCTTGTCGATAATTTTTACTTATCTCTTTTCAATAACTTTAATTTTTTTAATAATACAATAAAATCACATATTTTCAATTATAAACAATTCATTTTCATAAAAATAATTATAATTTTGCAGAAAGTAAAAATATCGAAAAAATTACTATAAGTTTAACTTTAACCTTTAATAACTTTTAAACCAGTGAATTTATGAAAAAATCATAGGAGAGCTTTTTTGTACAGCGTTCAATTTCCTATAAAAATATGTGGTTAACCATGGTACAAGTGAAAAGGCAGCCACTAATAACTATTATTTCATTTTTGACTAATTCATTTTTGTAATGTACATATATGTACGTATCGACCTTAGGCGACCGTAATAAATAGTACAAACAATTGAACGATTTTTATAGGTTTTTGGGACAATAGATACAATACCACTTATTAGCAAGTTTAAACATTTGTTTGGACAGTGGTATTGCCAGCATACGTATTTTTAGGTTCAACGTACATATTTTGAGATAGACTAATATTTTTAAAACTTAAAATAGATATCAACATAAATATCTATTATCTAATAAGTATTAAACATATTTAAACGTGATTAATTTTATCAGTTGATAGGGATCAATTTTTGTTTTTTATAAACACTTACAATTAGGTATTTTTTAAAGTTATGATTAATACCAACGTCATAAAGCAGATTGACATCTTTTGTATACCTACACATGAAAAAAATATTTAATTTTAAATTTTTCCAAAAACTTAAATAAAAAATGTACATATATTTTTGTTTGTTTTTTAATGTATTGCAGTGTAGTAGTAGAGATAATAAATAGGTCGATTTTCAAAAAATATACGAAATCATCATAAATAAATTAGTCACAGAGAGGCGGAACGGAAATTTATTTTGAACACAAAAGATACAAACACTTGTGCTGTAAAATGTATATAAACGTCTTTTCTACTCCTATTACAGAATATGACCGTGCTAATATCACTTTTTAATGTGGAATGACATATATTCCTAAAAGTGTTATAGAATAAATTATTCTTGGATATGAGTGTTGAATGGGATTTAATTATTTTATGTAAAGATATGTATAAATTTCAGAATAATATAGGTTTGTGTAATAATCAGCGCCGGAACATAAAAATTTGCGCCCCGGGTCTAATAAAAATTTTCCGCCCCTACCTATATAATAAATTCAAAGAAATGTCACTTCTTAACAAAAGGATTTTATTTAACCATAAACATTAGGGTTGTAGTATTTTTTCGAAATTTTTTTGATTTTGGAGTCTAAAGTATTTGAGTTTCAACAGATAAAAAATTTTAGACGTCGCTCAAAACTTTTTTAAACCAACCTTTTTTCTCAAAATCTTTGGCTTCTCTCTATTTTTTTTGTAGGTCGTATAGGAACATAATACATTTTTAAGTCAAAATATTATTGGTCGCTCAATATTTTTAAAATACATTTCTTGATTTTTTTAATAATTTTGATCTTGTAACCACTACTATTTTTCCAATTTAGTTGATTTTTTTGAGCGACGTTTATTTTTTTTTGAGTTGAAACTTGAATACTTTAAACTTAAATTGTTTCATGTGAGCTCCGAAATAAAAAAAAATGTCGAAAAAATATTGCCACTCTAAAAACATAAACAAAAACTATATAAAAAACAAATACCTAAATAAGAAAATTAACATTTTGCCAACTCAACTTTGCGTGCTTTTAGAGAAGCAAATTTGTTTATCGCAATATTGACGTCATCTTTCAATAGGCTAATACCTATACTGTATATATACATACATATATATGACTGGTACTGTATATAACTATAGTTTTAAACTAATTTAAATTAATAGTTGTTCGTAGTGTAATAAAATATTCTTATATTAAAAAACCTTTAATATAATAATCAATTTCTGCAAACTAAAGTTCTTGTCGCCCAACAACTTGTCGGGCGCCCGGGCGTCTAAAGTGTATTCAAATCCAAGCTGGACTAAACAAAAACGCCCAGTCGCATAATAACTCGTTCTTATTGGTCGATTCTGATGGTGTGACTAGGATTGTGAGTTCTTATTGGTCGATTCGGAGGATTGTGTTTACATTTAGTCCAGCTTGGATTTGAATCGACTTTAGAATAGGGTTTTTGGGAAGCCACCAGGACTAGTATAACATAACATAAGTGGTTCTGCACTAATGCAAGAATTTTAAGAAATCATACATTTTGAATATCAGAGCTTTACGGAGGTTATGATTTCGTATGTTTTTTTTAAACATTTCTTTGTATATTTGAAATAAGTTATTGTATCTTTTGACACCTTAATATTTTTTAAAAATACAATTGTACATACATAAAATATTTATAAAAAATATCTACTTACTGAGATATTACACTTCACGGTGGATAGGTTTTTAAATAGCAAATTAATGAACTTAAACTTTTGAATTATAAAACAGCAACACTCTCATCTGCATTATGCAGAAATCACATGATTCTATAATGTCGTAAACAGAGGTTTTTGCTTATTTAAAATGATTAAAGCTTCATCCGTTGCATAAAATTTAAAGCAAAAACAGATTCACGGAGGATAGAATCAATTTTTTAACACCTACATAAATGGTTATAAAAATTATTTCTTTTAATTTTTCATAACATTTTATATTTGATTCGATTGCTTTGGATGTGTTTAATTTACTTAGTGAACTGATATTTTTAGTATGCTTTTACTACCTCAGATATTTGAAAACATATAGGTTGACATAGAAAGAGTAACAGTCACGGAGGATAGGTTTAAGATTTTTAAAATATTGTGAAAGATAATTAATTGCGGTTAAAAATCTGGAAGCTGAGCTGTAATATCTACTTAATTATGAAAGATCAAAACACAATAAAAGTGTAGGTCAAACTAATTTAGTTTTATTAAATATCACGGGGTAACACCATCGGGGGACATTTCGTGAGATTCACCCATATATAATGATTTTTTGAAACAAATAAAATACATAAAATACATTTGACAATCATGCCATAATCTCTTTTTTAGTTTGCTTTAGTAACGTTTGCCTAATTGTGCATTATATTACTTCCCTAAGGGCCGGTTTATCAATGTCCAGTTAAAGTTGCAGTTAACTGTTATCTGGTGGATGGATACCATTGTTCTCACAATGATCGATATGGAATTTAACTGTCAGATAGACTAACTAGAACTTAACCAGAGATTGATAAACCGGCCCTAACTCGAACTTCTATAACTTAAATCCTTAAGTCGAATTTTCGCCATAAACACTAATGTTTCGTTCCATTTTACATGCGAGTCGAATTTCTATGACTCGAATATTTCTATAACCCGAACTTATTTATTTACTTTACCCTCAAGAAATATGTAATTTCGAGGCCCTGCTATACAATATAGTATATTATTATACGAGAGATAATGCACATAATCTCGAGTGTAATACTATACTTTATCTACTCCAATAGGCAGATAATTAAATAATTTTCAAAAATAAATAAAAAAAATCTGTCAAATGGTTAACCTCACTTTTTACCAATTTTAAATGTTAATACGCTAAAGAAGTATCGGGTTCAGAGGAAGGTCATTCCTCTGAACACAGAATTGTGTTCAGAATTAAGAAGAAGAAGAAGAAGAAGAAGTATCGGGTTTTCGCAACGCGCGCGCCATCTCGTGGACTTCAAAAGCATTGCGTAAATTAACTTTTTTCACAAAAGAGAGGAAGGCAGAAGTCTTACTCGACAAATTTTGTTCAATCGCGCACGTTATTTGTGTTTTACTTTGCAAGAAAAAAACTAAAAAACTGGTTTAGTACTCGATTGCGATTGATTATTCTTTATATCATTGATTAAGAAACTCAACGCTTAAATGCTTATATAGTTACGTTAGTGTGTGTAGTTTATTTAAGGGATCATGGTAAATTATTGTGTTTTTAATTGTAAATAAAATTCAAGAACTAAATCGTTGCATTTTCATGTTTTGCCAAAGGATCCAATTCGGTAAGTACATTTGTTGGTGCAGAATTAACTAATGATAACTTTACCTAATATAATTTATATTTAAGTTTGGACATTTTTAAGAAATTAGTAAAAAAATTATTTTTGCACAAACATAACCTTAAAATCAACCATTGTTATAATTGAGTTCTCCAAAAAACGCCGACAACTGCATTTAAACAACAAATATACCTACGAATTCATGGCAACATAATATTCTATATAATACATAATATGGTATTTTACCGTTGAGTGGAGACTTTCTTAATCAACGCTTTTAATAATGCTAAATGCTGTTTAAATTTAGACGACTTATTTGTTTGGCGATTATTACTGAATTAAAATGTTTACACTTTTCACGTTAATCATTACTAAAATGTGTATTATTTATTTCTTCATTCGGATTAACACTGTTTATAGGAAAACTGATAAAAACTCAACCCAGGATTTCCTTTTGAAATACACCCAACAACACAACAAATCGTGCCACTGTTTTTTTATTGATATTATGCAATAGAAGTAGATAAAAGGGC
Source organism: Brassicogethes aeneus (assembly GCA_921294245.1). Taxonomy (NCBI): domain Eukaryota; kingdom Metazoa; phylum Arthropoda; class Insecta; order Coleoptera; family Nitidulidae; genus Brassicogethes; species Brassicogethes aeneus. The sequence goes on from OV121136.1 coordinate 2,096,530, forward strand.
ATTATTACCAGCGCCGGATTTAGGGGGGTCTTTGGGGGTCTATAGACCCGGGGCGCAAGCTTACAGGGGGCGCAAAATTTTTGACTGGTAATTTTTGTTTTTTACTACAACCTAAAGGGTTTTCCCCTTTCGCCCAACAACTTGTCGGGCGACAAGAACTTTAGTTTGCAGAAATTGATTATTATATTAAAGGTTTTTTAATATAAGAATATTTTATTACACTACGAACAACTATTAATTTAAGGGCGCGCGCGCGCGCCCTACGTTATACGTGACATGACATATACAATGCATAGTTAATAATACTATGGCAACAATCACGGTTATAATTTAAATAATTTTTTATTAAAACTGATTAATACACGAAAAATAAAAAAAGGGGAAAACCCTTTAGGTTGTAGTAAAAAACAAAAATTACCAGTCAAAAATTTTGCGCCCCCTGTAAGCTTGCGCCCCGGGTCTATAGACCCCCAAAGACCCCCATAAATCCGGCGCTGGTAATAATGCCCTTTTATCTACTTCTATTGCATAATATCGAAAAAAAAAAACCGTGGCACGATTTGTTGTGTTGTTGGGTGTATTTCAAAAGGAAATCCTGGGTTGAGTTTTTATCAGTTTTCCAATAAACAGTGTTAATCCGAATGAAGAAATAAATAATACACATTTTAGTAATGATTAACGTGAAAAGTGTAAACATTTTAATTCAGTAATAATCGCCAAACAAATAAGTCGTCTAAATTTAAACAGCATTTAGCATTATTAAAAGCGTTGATTAAGAAAGTCTCCACTCAACGGTAAAATACCATATTATGTATTATATAGAATATTATGTTGCCATGAATTCGTAGGTATATTTGTTGTTTAAATGCAGTTGTCGGCGTTTTTTGGAGAACTCAATTATAACAATGGTTGATTTTAAGGTTATGTTTGTGCAAAAATAATTTTTTTACTAATTTCTTAAAAATGTCCAAACTTAAATATAAATTATATTAGGTAAAGTTATCATTAGTTAATTCTGCACCAACAAATGTACTTACCGAATTGGATCCTTTGGCAAAACATGAAAATGCAACGATTTAGTTCTTGAATTTTATTTACAATTAAAAACACAATAATTTACCATGATCCCTTAAATAAACTACACACACTAACGTAACTATATAAGCATTTAAGCGTTGAGTTTCTTAATCAATGATATAAAGAATAATCAATCGCAATCGAGTACTAAACCAGTTTTTTAGTTTTTTTCTTGCAAAGTAAAACACAAATAACGTGCGCGATTGAACAAAATTTGTCGAGTAAGACTTCTGCCTTCCTCTCTTTTGTGAAAAAAGTTAATTTACGCAATGATTTTGAAGTCCACGAGATGGCGCGCGCGTTGCGAAAACCCGATACTTCTTCTTCTTCTTCTTCTTCTTAATTCTGAACACAATTCTGTGTTCAGAGGAATGACCTTCCTCTGAACCCGATACTTCTTTAGCGTATTAACATTTAAAATTGGTAAAAAGTGAGGTTAACCATTTGACAGATTTTTTTTATTTATTTTTGAAAATTATTTAATTATCTGCCTATTGGAGTAGATAAAGTATAGTATTACACTCGAGATTATGTGCATTATCTCTCGTATAATAATATACTATATTGTATAGCAGGGCCTCGAAATTACATATTTCTTGAGGGTAAAGTAAATAAATAAGTTCGGGTTATAGAAATATTCGAGTCATAGAAATTCGACTCGCATGTAAAATGGAACGAAACATTAGTGTTTATGGAGAAAATTCGACTTAAGGATTTAAGTTATAGAAGTTCGAGTTAGGGCCGGTTTATCAATCTCTGGTTAAGTTCTAGTTAGTCTATCTGACAGTTAAATTCCATATCGATCATTGTGAGAACAATGGTATCCATCCAGGGCCGGCGCAAGCGAACCTGCCGCCCTAGGCAAAAAATCTGTGAGCCGCCCCCCTTAAAGTTTGTTCATTATACTTTTTTCATACTTAATTAAAGTACATAAACTGCATAATCTTATTAAAATATATTTTAGGACAAATCAGCGCTAGTAATGACAAAATATATATATATATATATATATATATGTGTATATATATGTATACCTAATAAGTTTTTTAGTTTCGAAAATATAAGGTAATTTAAATAAATAAATGAAGATGCGTTAAACTTAAAAATTACTTTATTACAAATTTACGAGGGGTAAACCACATTAAAATCTTAGAGACCAACGTTCAATGTTAGTGGAAGTTGTGTTGAGATTTTTTTCCTTATCAGTCGTTATCAATAAGGAAAACTTGCTTAATCGGTGCTTAATCGTTGCTTAATCAGTGCTTAGCGACGCGTTGTACATGACTACCCTTGTTATTGTTATCCTTAGCCGTTAATTTGTAAGCGAATTTTAACTTAAAAAAATCAGTGGTTTAACCCTCGCAAATTTACATTAATTTTTTTCTTGCTTTCAACTTGGAAAAGTCAGATACAAGTTCAGTTAGACTTATAGTTTGAGCAATATCTTTCTCTATTGATAAGGTTGCAAGTCCTACAAGTCTATCCTGTTTTGTTGTCGATCTGATATAGGATTTTATTAATTTTAGTTTCGAAAAACTGCGTTCGCCACTGGCTACCGACACAGGAAGCGTCAACAAAATTTGCAATGCTGTTATTAAATTGAACAAAATCTCTTTAAGTTTGTGCTCACACAAAAAATTTAAAACTTGTTGCGGTGTAGCCTTTGGCTCTATGCGTCTAGCAATCACTTCTAGCTCATCACAGAGTTCCGTAGCATCAATATCTTTGGAAATATTATATTTTAGGATTTCTTCTAGTTTGAGACAATGATTTAAAATACTCTTAGTAGTCATATTTTTTAATTTATGGATATTGTATAAAAACCCGAATCTTTATAGATAACCTCTGAGTAAATTCAATAATTATTCTTAAGAAGTGTTTACATTTTTTAAATTCGAAATTATAGCTTGGTCGCAACCAATTTTTATTTATTTTTATATTTTAACCCAATTGATTTTTTCCGCTCCCTGATTTTGCCGCCCCCTGACTTTGCCGCCCAAGGCTTTTGCCTAGTTTGCCTATAGGTTGCGCCGGCCCTGTATCCATCCACCAGATAACAGTTAACTGCAACTTTAACTGGACATTGATAAACCGGCCCTTAGGGAAGTAATATAATGCACAATTAGGCAAACGTTACTAAAGCAAACTAAAAAAGAGATTATGGCATGATTGTCAAATGTATTTTATGTATTTTATTTGTTTCAAAAAATCATTATATATGGGTGAATCTCACGAAATGTCCCCCGATGGTGTTACCCCGTGATATTTAATAAAACTAAATTAGTTTGACCTACACTTTTATTGTGTTTTGATCTTTCATAATTAAGTAGATATTACAGCTCAGCTTCCAGATTTTTAACCGCAATTAATTATCTATCACAATATTTTAAAAATCTTAAACCTATCCTCCGTGACTGTTACTCTTTCTATGTCAACCTATATGTTTTCAAATATCTGAGGTAGTAAAAGCATACTAAAAATATCAGTTCACTAAGTAAATTAAACACATCCAAAGCAATCGAATCAAATATAAAATGTTATGAAAAATTAAAAGAAATAATTTTTATAACCATTTATGTAGGTGTTAAAAAATTGATTCTATCCTCCGTGAATCTGTTTTTGCTTTAAATTTTATGCAACGGATGAAGCTTTAATCATTTTAAATAAGCAAAAACCTCTGTTTACGACATTATAGATGCATGTGATTTCTGCATAATGCAGATGAGAGTGTTGCTGTTTTATAATTCAAAAGTTTAAGTTCATTAATTTGCTATTTAAAAACCTATCCACCGTGAAGTGTAATATCTCAGTAAGTAGATATTTTTTATAAATATTTTATGTATGTACAATTGTATTTTTAAAAAATATTAAGGTGTCAAAAGATACAATAACTTATTTCAAATATACAAAAAAATGTTTAAAAAAAACATACGAAATCATAACCTCCGTAAAGCTCTGATATTCAAAATGTATGATTTCTTAAAATTCTTGCATTAGTGCAGAACCACTTATGTTATGTTATACTAGTCCTGGTGGCTTCCCAAAAACCCTATTCTAAAGTCGATTCAAATCCAAGCTGGACTAAATGTAAACACAATCCTCCGAATCGACCAATAAGAACTCACAATCCTAGTCACACCATCAGAATCGACCAATAAGAACGAGTTATTATGCGACTGGGCGTTTTTGTTTAGTCCAGCTTGGATTTGAATACACTTTAGACTAACAGTGAAACAACCAAAAATATTCACCCATATTATAACTATGTATTTTTATAAACAACGTTGCCTTGAAAACTTGATACAATATGACGAGATTGATAAAATAATCTAATAGCGGTTTTTATGGTGTGGTTTCATATAAAAATACTAATCTACGTAATTCGAATACAAAAAATAAATAAATAATATTTTATAATACACTCACAGGCAAAATAATCGATCCACACAAATTTTCGATGAATTTCAATCGCAAATAACTTGTTTATTTGATGTCGGATTTAAACGAATATTAAAGAATATTGTAGATAAATTAATGGACAATCGCTCACATTTTAAAAAAATACTAAAAAATAGACGTACGTTTATAATATAAAGGTTTAAACAAAAAGATGTTTTTTACCATAAGTTTAAGACACTCTGTAGAGTGGCAAAACCGTACATTGTTCTAAATTAAGTTTTATTTATCAAGTCACATCTACTCTTTGTTTTTGGTTCACCTCGATATATTTATTTTTGTGGAAAATATAAATTTTTAAAAAAAACATTGCAATTTCCAATATTTTTCTGTTTGAAGAACTAAAGTTGCTATGGTCCACCCATAGGCTATGGAGAATGACAGTGACAGTTTTGTTGAATCATCCCATACTTGGACATGTCATACACGGCTTTCAAAAGCTATCAAATTGTTTTTTGCAAATTAATGTTTAAATTTTGAGGTGTCTTCTTGTTTTAAAAAATGGATATGTCTCCGACTGATGTTGCCAGAGCCATTAATTTAATCCAGGATGGACGGTCACAGTATTACGTGGCAAGTGTTTTAAACGTCACAAGAAGTAAAGTACAAAGGGCAACATCAGTCGGAGACATTTTTAAAAGTAAGAAGACACCTCAAAATTTAAATATTCATTTGCAAAAAACAATTTGATAGCTTTTGAAAGCCGTGTATGACATGTCCAAGTATGGGATGATTCAACAAAACTGTCACTGTCATTCTCCATAACATATGGATGGACCATAGCATACAGAAAAATATTGGAAATTGCAATGTTTTTTTAAAAAATCCATATTTTCCACAAAAATAAATATATCGAGGTGAACCAAAAACAAAACTATTAAGAATAGATGTGACTTGATAAATAAAACTTAATTTAGAACAATATACTGTTTTCCCACTCTACAGAGTGTTTTAAACTTATGGTAAAGAACATCTTTTTGTTTAAACCTCTATATTATAAACGTACGTCTATTTTTTAGTAATTTTTTAAAATGTGAGCGATTCTCCATTAATTTATTTACAATATTCTTTAATATTCGTTTAAATAATAAATATTTCAAATCAAATAAATTACAGTGTATTTGGGACATAAAAAGGTAAGTTTTTACCAAATTTCGTGGAAATTTTTTTTTTTAAAGATAAAAATAAAAACCAAAAACTTGGTTTTTTGAATTTTTCACATAAATTTTGAGGTTATGTAAAAAAATTGTAATTACAAAAGGTGTAGATCCTTTTATTACCTACAACTTTGCCATTTAACTTTTTTCCATAGGACTTGTAGTTTTGCCGGAAATCGAGATAAACCACTTTTTACCCTTAAACCCCCCCCCTCCCATTTCCCGAAGTCAGATCGCCCGTAATTTATTTTTCCTTTCATTTTTATTATATTCTTCTCCTTTTCCAATGGGTTTCATCCTACTGTTATTTTTTTTGGTTTCAAAAATTATCGACCCTGGTCTACAGCGCCCCCTGTACGTTATAATCTAAGCAAAATTTTTTCATGGATTAATTGTCATTAGTAAGATCTACATTTTGTGCAAATTTCAAATCGAATCGTTTTAAAATAAAAAAGTTATTTAAAAAAAAATGTAATTTCTTCATTTTTAACACGTGGAAGAAAAAAATAAAAACAAAGTTGTCAATGGACGAGATTTTTTTTTTTTTAAAGTACTGCATTTAGATGTAGAAATAATCGATTTCTTGAACCCTTGCAAATCGACCGTTCGATCCTTTCGCGAAACCGTAGTTAAGCAAATAACAGTAAAAGTGTAAAAGGGAAGTGGTACGCACCTATCACGTGTATCATAAAGGAACCAAACACGACCATCCAGCCCCAACCACCGTCAGGGGGCGGTGGGCTGACGCTGTCTTTATCATCGTCTTGTCTTTTAGTTGTTTGTCCGACAGACATTTTACATGTCAAGTGTCGCCTTCGCGCCGCTACTGCTGCCTCGGTTCTTTTTTCTGTTTACGTTGGGCACGTGGTGGGACCACGGGGACGGCGACGCTGCTGCTGCTGCCGCTTCTCTCGGTAAACGCGACGACGAGCACAATTCAAATTCGAACACGCTCAGCTCGCAATCAGTGTACTGCGCTACGGGCCGCTGCTCTTCTCTTACAACTGACATTTCTAAATTTGATATTTTCAATGTTCTATTATCTCGGCTCCCCCACTTACTACATATCTGTAAATTAATATAATTATCAAAATTATAAATAAACACTTAATTTTACTAAATGGTTTGTGCTATCGCTCCATTGAATTAGTCAACAAATCACGTCGACTCGTATGTATCCTTTTAATTACTTCACAAGGGGTTGCTGACTTTGGTAATAATAATAATAAATGTAATAAATCTTTATTGGGTTTTCAAAAAAGTACACACTTATTTTGGATGTGTACAAATTTCTTAAATATTCCTACGATTTTTGACGTTGAAAGAAAAATTATAACTAAGTAGGTAGGTAGGTACTTGAAAATAATGTTCTTATAAATATCAGGTCAGGTTATAATTTTTTTTGAAAAAAATCAATTTATTAATAGCAGAACATTTCTGCAGCGTTTATTAAATAATTATTATCTCGTAAACTACACTCAAAAAATAATCGATCCACACAAATTTTCGATGAATTTCAATCGCAAATAACTTTTTTATTTGAAGTCGGATTTAAACGAATATTAAAGAATATTGTAGATGAATTAATGGACAATCGCTCACATTTTAAAAAAAATACTAAAAAATAGACGTACGTTTATAATATACAGGTTTAAACAAAAATATGTTTTTTACCATAAGTTTAAGACACTCTGTAGAGTGGCAAAACCGTATATTGTTCTAAATTAAGTTTTATTTATCAAGTCACATCTATTCTTAACAGTTTTGGTTCACCCCGATATATTTATTTTTGTGGAAAATATGGATTTTTTTAAAAAACATTGCAATTTCCAATATTTTTCTGTATACATGAAGAACTAAGGTTGCTATGGTCCATCCATAGGCTATGAAGAATGACAGTGACAGTTTTGTTGAATCATCCCATACTTGGACATGTCATACACGGCTTTCAAAAGCTATCAAATTGTTTGTTGCAAATTAATGTTTAAATTTTGAGGTGTCTTCTTACTTTATAAAATGGATATGTCTCCGACTGAAATCGCATAACTTTCGAACGAGCGGAGATTTTTCGGCCAAACTCGAGGAAAAGGTGCTTCGGGACGATAATTCGTTTCCTATTGCAAACGGGCCGGATCCGCCGGAAACTTTTCGAGCAGCGATCTTTTTTTGATTTTTTTTCTAAAAAATTTTAAACGTTTTTGTAGGGCGAGAGAAATTTTCGAATTTGCCGAACGAAATAGACGAATCGGTAAAAGACCAAAGTTTGACATACTTGAAAATTAATCGGCCGGAAGCCCGTTTAATTTTTGTTGGGTATTTAAAAAAGTTAACCAATTAAAATCCCCGAAATCAAATCAATAACAAAATATTAGGTAATAATGCGGCGTTGCCAGCTTTTCTAAAACTTTCCCAAACGCAAAAATATGAGTATGAGTATAAGAGACGTATAACCAGCCCCATTGCCTCATCACTCCCGGACCCCGTACAGGCCTATGTTTACTTACGCCGATTTTTGTTCTACCCCAGCAACTGCACGGCTTCACCCGTGTTTGCTGGGTGCGAATGTCCATTGCGTTCCGTACTGTCCCCTATTTGGGGCTCGAGACCGACATGCGAATAGTTTTAATAACCATTCTCGGGTTCGCCGAGCCGATGCTATACGCCCAGTAGGGTATAGAGGAGGAGGGACGGGAGGGATAGACGTTTGTTGGTTTTTGGGGGACAATTACGCCGACTTAAAACTAAGTACGACGCGGAATCCCCCTAGACCAGTCGATTAGTATCACTCCAAACATTTGGGATTACTATTTGGATTTGTGAGTTGTTATTTCGCTGCAGGGGTGTAGTTTCCTAGTCGACGTCTTCGTCTTATTTGTTATTGTCATTACCTGTGTCCTTAGTCTTGATGCCGAAAACCATCAATAGATAGTTCAGTAGCTGGATATGTAACTTGTAGCTTTGGGTGTTTTTTTTTAAATTGTTTATTGCCGCAGTAGTGCGAAAGTTCAATTTTTTTTTAGTTATTGAGTTGCCCAAGCACGTTTTGTGGTAGAGTTTTGTCTTTTTTTCTTAAATTTCAAAATTAAGTATTGCATTTATTTATTAGTTTAACAAATGACAAGCGCAATTATTCTGTTATCTAATGTTTACAAATCCAGTAGAGTTTGGTTATTATGCTTTTTTTACTATGTTAATGATTAATGTGTTACTTTATTCTGTGTGTCTAGTGTTTATTATTGGTCTCGTTTTGGGTTTGCCTTACGCATTGGTTGTTGACAGATTTATTGTCCTACGCAGTGTGCCTTTCTTAGGGTTTTAAAGATATCTGTCGTGTTTAATTTGCAGATTATGTGTTAGATCATGCATATGCTTAAAGTTACTTATCAATTTTTTGCGGATGGCCACCTCCCCTCTTGTTTGACCTCTTTTGTTTGTCCAGTGAAAAGCGTCCAATGACAGGTGCAACATTTTAGTTTGCACTCTATGAAAATTGTTTGTTTCACTATAATTGGTTTGCACATTTTAAAAATTATTGTTGGTTTTAATCTTTGAACTTTTACGTTTTAAGAGCTCTCGCTCTCGCGTGGTGCCTTCTCAAGTGCTGGAACAAGACTATTCCCAAACGCAAAAATATAAATAATTAAATTCGTTTATCGGGTTGATCTTTGAATTAAAGTCGATTTAATTTTTTTCGCAAATCATATACTGAGGAACCCAACAAAGTATCCAACAACACTTTGACAGGTGACATATGACATATGTCAAGTGACGAATTTCAAGTTGACTTAAAGTAGATTTAATTTTTTTCGCAAATCATATACCGGGGAACCCAACAAAGTATCCAGCAACACTTTGACGGGTATCAAGTGGACAGGTGACATATGTCAAGTGGCAGATCTCAAGTTGGCAGAGGATATATGACCGATGACAAGTGACAGATGACCAATGGCGGATGGCAGATGACAAATGGTATGTGACATGTGAAAGGTGACATATGACAGGTTACAGATGACAGGTGGCAGGTAACAGATGACAGGTGACAAATGACAGGTGACATATGACAATTGACAGATGACACATATAAGGTGACAGAAGACGTGAGAAATATAAAATTCATCTTTAAAATTACTACCCAGTTTAGGTGGAGCGGTCGCGGCGCGATTCCCACCCGCAGCGAGCACCAAGCTCAGCTTGCTGAGGTTGTTTATATCATTTTTTAATAAACAAATGCCGATTTTTATATTTAAACCAGTATAAAATTGCCGATACTAATCCCATTAAATTTATATTTGTACAGAATTAAGATTATAAATATATAAAAGTTGTGTTATAATTTCATACTAAAATTTTAAATAGTTTTTAAAATAATTTAAGGTTTAACTTCCCAAAGAAAGTTAAGTTAGGATTTTAATCATTTAAACCCTTATAAAATCGTTCCCAATTGAATTAAAACTAGTACATAATTAAAATTAATACCAAAAAATATGGTGTTAAAATTTTATATTGTTATTGTAATAAGAAGGTTATTGCTCATTGCATTTATTTCTCAATATCCTCATATTCATCATTTTTTTATAAATAGTTTACGAGATAATGATTTTGCAATTAAATGTTTAATCGCACGTTAATAAAAAAATACATTTTTATCATTGTAAAATTACACAAAATCAAACCAAAGCACCTTTATAAAATAAATAAATAAATCGTTTAATTGCAAAAGCTATTATAATATTATACATACTTTACATAAGTAGATATATAATCAAAATAAAATTAAACGTTTGTAAAAACAAAGAAAGACGAAGAAGTTTTAAATGCACAATAATTGTAGGATTTTTTATTATCAAAGGTAAGTTCAATAATACAACTATAAAAAATGTCTTAATACAGTATGCAATTATTTGCAGTATTTATAAACAAAATCATTTCCAGCTTTTGTATTATGTTTATGAATATTATTTACAAATTTTAATTTTCTATATAAATATGACGGCGTCATTTTATTTTTTATTTTATAATTTAGGACCTCCAACATAATATTAATAGGATTATATCTATTACAATGCGAAATAATTGATCTTTTTCATTTTTATTTAAAAGAAATTATATAAAGGAAATATAATCCAAGTGTGGTTCTATAATATTATATAGACTTCTATAATAAAATTTTAGTTGACATACGAAGATAGTTACTCACTAAAATTAACTTTTTGTAGACATTTTGTTCATTATTAGCAAAAAATTACTTTTAAAACTTAGGGTATCGCCTATGTTCACTCAAAGATATTTAATTTCATAAACTTTTTTAATTCAAATATTATCTATTTTAACATCATGCATACCCAAATAAATTCTGTAACAATCTAGTTTGATGTTTACATATTATGTTAAGAAACGTTTTTTAGTGGTAATAATAAAATATTATAAATATTCCCCAACACCAAAACAAAACAAAAAGTGTTTAAAGTACTTTTCTCCTACCATGTTAGAAAGAGAAGCTAACAAACTAATTTATACAATTACGTGTTCACTGAAGCGGTTACGGTCAACTGTTTAGTAAACTGTGTCCGTTTACGGTTCAGTCAACCTTAGCGAAAGTACTTTAAGCGCACAAAAAACGCTAGCATAGCATGAATGGGTGAGCCATTAAACCAATGGGATCTTGTAATCCGTATTCCTGAATAACAGTTCCTATAATGTCAATAGGTAGTTAGCACTTGGTTTATAATCGTTTACTGTTTTTAAATTAACAACAAAAGTTATCGCTCCTAAATCTATTGATATTTATTTGTTAGAATGTTATTGCATTAAATACTAATTTGATTTATTTAATAACGTTACTATAGTATGTATACTATGTATACATTTAACGCAATAAATTCTGTAACATTTGGGCAAAATGTTTCCCTATTTTGGTTTAATAGTAATTAATTGAGCAAATAACAATTTAGATTGCTAAATCTAACTATGTTAGATTTTTTTATGTGACTTTGTGTTTTGGTGTTGGGGAATATTTCTAATATTTGTTTTACATATCACCAAAGTTGTCCTGTTTCATGTAGTGGTAATAATCAACAAAAACAGTTTATAAACGCAATAGCTTTAGAACTACAAAGCTCATCTAGCTATTGTACTGTACATAGCTTGAAAAGGTAAATCAGTTCAAGAGCATAAGTTATAAAAAGTGAACACTGTTCACTGAAAAAAATGTATTTTACTATAACTTTGACAATAATAAAATTAAAAGAGATTTTTGTGTCAAATATAAGCGTTTATTCCCCTTATTTTGACAAAAAATGAGGGTAGTCTTTTTGCATTGCTGAGTATTACTCGTATTAGGTAGATTCCAAATATGAAATACAAAAATTGGACATTCACAGCCTCATTGAGTTTGAACAGCGCGCTGCAGCCTTTGTTTTGAAAACACTTCGATGAACTTAAAGAGATCGTGAAGTCAAGATGTTGATTCTAACATCTGTTTTAAGCATGTTTCTAGTGTTTTTTCCACTCCTACCCATATATGCGTACGCATAGACTTGGTCCTTAAACGATTATGGCAAAAACGGATTTTGGGTGGGAGTGGAAACAACCCTAGAAACATGCTTAAAACAGATGTTAGAATCAACATCTTGACTTCACGATCTCTTTAAGTCTATAGACTTGGTCCTGTTTTGTTAGTTATGTGTTCGCAACGACTGATTAATTCGTTAATCATTAGATGGCCAAATTTTTGTTAAAAGTATCGTTAGTAAATCGTAAATTTCTTCAGGGGCTTCCTTTAGTAGTTGGTTTTGGAGGTATTTTTTTGACTTCTGTATATTCTAATGTGTTTACCAAATCTATTAGAATACCGAATTGTATCACTAATTATGAATGACATTAAGTAATTGAATGGTTATGCAACAACCTTCACTTTTGGTAAACCGATATAATAAAGTCCGAAAATCTGTAGTTCCTTTATAACTTTGTAAATTCTAGGTTTAACGTTTTAATTTTATTTCTAAATCGCTTATTTCGGTGTGACAAAAACTGGTTGGCGATTGGAGCCTTGTTGAAATTTAGTAAAGTGTGTTTGCAGAGTTCTGTATTATTTTAAAAATAAAACTACTAAAGAAAATTATTTAACTATTTTGAAACGATTACACTGGGGAACAATTTTTAACACAATTTCTGTTGTTTTTGAATTTTCAGCTGTTTTTAAGTAAAAAGGGCATGCTGATTTCAAAACTGTTATTACTTTTTTTCTATCACGTCAAATTTTTTTTCTACAGCTTATATTAATGTGACCACCGCTGGGACTCTTCGCTGGATCGAGCGTAAATCAAAGAAGGTTTAAAAAATTATTGTTTATAAACAATTATTATTTATAAACAAGTATAATTGTTGTTTATAAACAATCGAAATTTTGCGATGCACTTAAGGCTATTTAGTTACACCTGAGATAGTGTGTATTGTGCCGCATTTTTAAGTCTTTTAACGGTGTTTACTTCTTTTAGATCATGTCTACCTCTACTATTTCACATAGTAAGTGCTTAAACAGCCCCGACTCGTTTTGTTATATATGTGGCAGTTTCACTATTCCTACTCAAAGAAACAACATTTGTGAATTTGTCAAGCAAGCCTATTTTTCATATTTTAAAATGAACATTGGGGATCAAGGTAAATCTTGGGCCCCTCACAAGGTGTGCAAGCAATGTGTCGAGATGTTACGGATGTGGACGAAGGGAAAGCGCGATAAATTGACATTTGGTATACCTATGATTTGGCGAGAGCCCAGAGATCAGAGTGACTGTTACTTTTGTACAGTGAAAACGTTCGGATATAACAAAAAAAACAAATGTAAAATAGAGTATCCTAGTTTACCATCAGCTATTCGCCCAGTGCCACATTCAGCTGAAATCCCAGTTCCAGTTTTCAAGGAATTACCCTCTTTCGAAATTGAGGAATATGAGTTTGATAAAAATCTAAGTGACCCCAATGATGAAGATTTTGAAATTGAAGATGACTCTGTTCCTAAAAGATTTGATCAACTTGAGTTGAATGATTTGACACGAGATTTGGGACTATCCAAAAAAGCTTCAGAACTCTTAGCATCAAGACTGCACGAGAAAAAGTGTCTTGAAAAAGGAGTTAAGGTATCTCACTTTCGATCAAGAGAAAGTGCATTTCTTCAATACTTTCGAAGTGATAGTGGATTTGTGTATTGCTTTAATGTACATGGTTTAATAGAGGAGTTGGGTATTCCATCTTATAACGCAACTGAATGGAGACTGTTCATTGATAGCTCAAAGCGAAGCTTGAAGTGTGTCCTCCTTCACAATGGAAATGCGTTTGGTGCAGTCCCAATAGGCCATTCAGTTTATTTGCATGAAGAATATGAAGACATAAAGAGAGTCATTGATTTGTTGCAATATCACATGCACAAATGGATCATTTGTGTTGACCTTAAAATGGTATGCTTGCTTCTTGGCCAGCAACGGGGATATACCAAGTATCCCTGTTTTTTTATGTATGTGGGACAGCAGAGCTCGTGAAAAGCATTGGGTGCAATCGAAATGGCCGCCAAGATCTGACCTCAAACCTGGTGATCCAAACATTCTACATCAGCCACTTGTCGACAGAAAGAACATAATATTTCCACCCCTGCATATTAAACTGGGTCTTATGAAGCAATTTGTTAAAACATTGTCAATTGAAGGAGATTGTTTCAAATATCTTATTTCGGTATTTCCTGGTCTGTCCTATGAAAAGATAAAGGCCGGTGTGTTTGACGGTCCACAGATTCGGCAGCTCTTTAGAGATGAACATTTCATGGGAACAATGACAGAACTCCAAAAGAATGCTTGGTTTGCATTCAAAAATCTTGCCAAACACTTTCTTGGAAATACACGAGCACAAAATTACACCGAAATTGTCCAGCAACTTTTGAAAAGCTTTGAAATGCTTGCTTGCAACATGAGCATTAAATTGCATTTTCTGCATAGCCATCTTGCTGAATTCCCGGAAAATCTTGGTGCAGTCAGTGATGAGCAGGGTGAGCGATTTCACCAAGACTTGAAGACCATGGAGGAAAGGTATCAGGGTAGATGGGATGTACATATGATGGCTGACTATTGTTGGAGCATCAAACGAGATTGTCCACAGATTAAACACTCCAGGAAAAGCTACAAGCGAAGATTTTTACCTTAATATGTATGTACAGTTACATTTATTATAGAGGGTATCCCCAAAATGAAAGACCAACGCCACACTGTAGCTTATTCTATGCATAAAAATTACAATTTTTTTACAAATATTATTTGAGTTAAAAGGTTTTAAAAATTGCATTTTATTTTCTGTATTGTATTTTTTTAATATATATTTATATAAAAGGATTTAACATAATTTACTGTCGTTTTAAAAATAAAAAGTTAAATATTTTTAATAAAAAGTAACGATTTAAAGTTTAGGTTTTATGACAGAATTTCCTTTTATACTTAAAATAACTCCCTAAAGCGGGGTATGGCGTTGGTCCGCCATTTTAGGGACATATTGTGTATAACCTTTGTATAAATAAAATTATTCTTGGCGAATAGTATTTTTGTTAATTTTTTATTCTCCTTTAATTGCACATTTTATAAGTCTTTTGAAACAAAGAAAGGGTATTCCGTAGCTTAAAAATTTGACGTGATAGAAAAAAACTGAGGTCATTTTTGGATTCAGGAGCCAAGTTTTAGTCAAAAACAAGTGTCAGATCTCAGACAACAAAATTAGTGTTCCCCAGTGTTATAAAAAGTTATATCTAACCACCCCATAGTGTGGCCATTGTATGAAATCAAATAAAAATTTGTTATTGGACCTCTTAGACTTAATACTTATTATCCTTCCTGATAGAGCATCAGTCCAAAATATCTGTTAACCGACCAAAATTTTTCCGAATTGTTTGTGTTCTACATTTCTTCGAAATCTTGTTTCTATAAGTTTCTTGTGAATTCGATTCATTACTTTTAGGCATGTAATACTTATTTTTTATTATTTTAACTAAAATGAAGGTCACCCCAGTTTCATGACCCTAGATATAATGCCAAATTTTTGCGATGAACCATGAATTTACTAGAAAATTACATTTTCATTAAAAAAATAATTCCGAAGACGAATTTAGCCAACTCGGGACTTTAGGTGAAAGTTGTTTATATTATCAACTTTAAACAAAAAAAAATTGAAGTAAAAAAAAATGTGGCAAAATGTTGCCTTGTTAGAAAAAAGAATTTAAAAAAAATTGAGTAAATTTACTTAATTTTTTATATTTTTATGTTTATAGTAAACATTTACCTACAATTTAAAAAAAAATTGCAACGATCGAAACAGTTTTGACCAAGTTATCGCATTTTTAAGAAAAAATGTCACTCGTAAAAAGGAAAAAATCGAAGATTCTGTCCATTTTTCAAAAATTTCCTACGGGTGAACAAAACAAATTTAAGCAAAATGAAAAAATAGCGGTGGTACAAGAAAACTCATCTATTTCCACCACTCCATCAGATTGGCGAAGAGGTGGGAGCATCCAGCAGCCTCCATATTGACTATTTAAATTTTGTTGATAGTTTTTTAAGCTATTTTAAAGTTTTGTGTAAATAAAAAATAATTTAGGTTAATGTTTTAGGTAATATGTTTGTTTGTTTTGTAGCTCGTATTTGTTCCATTTACTTCAAATATAAGAAGAAAAATTGTATCGAAAAAAAGTACAAACTATATTCCCATAAAAGAGTGGATACTGTTGCAGCTTAACAGGTGATCTATGAAAAGAAAAATCATGTACTCTGTAAGAAATTAAAATAAAATTTGATAAAACAATATAAAATATACCTAGTTCTTTTTACAAGGAATAGGACAACAGCAGGAGGGATAATATGATCTTTGAAAACAGCCTATAACAGAAACTCAAACTCTAAGAAATCAAGTACATATGTACTGCAGTAAAGAAATTAAAATAAAATTTGAAAAACAAAATATATTAAAATTAAATTTTTAACTTGGTTAAAGTTCAAATAAATAAAAACTAGGTAATTATCTATTTTGCGTTCATGACTTCATTATAACACTGCTTTCGTTGCTGTAATGAGATACTTTATCCCACCCAAAATTTTGATTTTATAGGTTGGCATAATATTTTGCATATTGGTTATAATATTTTAGTTTTCTAGAAAAAAGAAACAAAACTTTCTGTGAAACACTCAATAGAGAATCATCATCATCATCACATAGCTTCAGTATGGAAAACAATAAAAAAATTCTCCAACAACCATAACACAAATTTCCAAAATTTACTACCTAACAACACTGTTGCCCAAAAAATTCTAATCAAACTAAGTAACTGTGATATTCACCCATATGTTAACTTCATGCTTCCTGACAGAAATGTTCCACCAATCAACCCAGTAGAGATCAAACTTACAATAAACAACAAAAAATGCTCAGCTGCTGGAATGGATGAGATCCTACTTAATGCTAAAAAATCTGCCCACAAGTGCCCTAAATCAAAGATAATACACCCCAGGGGTGTATTATCTTTGCCCTAAATATCTTATCGAATATTTTTAATAAATGCCTCTATGAGCAAACAATTCCTGAACAATGGCGTGTCTACATGATAGTTGCCTTGCTCAAGCCAAATAAAGTTCCAAACGTTGTAGGAAATTATAGACCAATTGTGCTGTTTCTTAATTCCCTCGTTTCTTAATTCCCTCGAACTTATTCTGAAGACCAGGATGGAATGGTTTCTAGAGAACCGCCAGGTCTTCTCTGATTATCAGACTGGGTTTAGAAAGGGAATGGGCATCACCGAAAATTTGTACTATTTAATTTCTAACATTCAATTTTTCAATTTGCTTTAGTTCCGCATACGATAACGTTAACATCTCCAAACTCCACGATTATCATAAAACTCAAAGTCCCACTTAACTATGCTAACTTGATTTATAATATCTTAGCTCACAGGAATATATACATTAAAGATAATAAAGGAAACAAACATGAACCATCCGTTGCCAGAAACGGCATTGCTCAAGGGTCACCATTAAGTCCCCTCCTTTTTAATATATACATCCATAACATTTTCAAAATAATACCTAAAAGTACTACTCTTTTATCCTATGCAGATGACTTGGTTATCTTTACAAAAGGATTTGATATCGATGAAATGACTGGGAGAATAAATTTGGCTTTAAGCAAAATAAACTCTTGGCTGAAAAATCACAACCTTTCACTATCTTTGGAAAAAAAACGAATACATTTGGTTCAAAAAACGAAAATCCAAAAATTCACCTCCTAAAATCAAAATAAACTGCGCACCACTCAATGTGTCGCGACCAAAAAGTTCGTTCTTTTTCAAAACGACATAACTTTTTTGTTTCTTGAACGATTTAATTTTGGTTTGTGATGTCTGCTAGCCTCATCCTCTGGCAATTTATACTATAGATATGAAGCTCACGGTTGGTCAAGTAAACTTCCTACAGGGTGATATGTTAAACTGTGAAAAATTTCAATAACTTTATCCAAGCCCCGTTTGTAAAAAAATAAATTTTTTTTCGTTTTTACTTTGAAATAATGAAGTACCTATTATGTGTTACCTTGAAACTTTTTCAAATTTTTCGAATTGGAATCTTAGCAACGAAAATATGATTTTTTTCCAAAAGAGTACATTTAAGGCTTTTTTTAGGCAATACACTCAGTCTTTTTAGGAACAAGAAGATAAGATGGTAAAAGATTGTTCCTTAAATAATTCTGAACAAGCGACAAGCAACAAACTTCCATTATTTTCAGAGGGCTTAAGCTAAGACCACTTTTTGAAAATGACATTTTTGTGAAAGTTTGCAAAAACTAAACCTAAACCGATATTTACTTTCGTAAAATGTTTTCTTAATAATTTTGACCTCCTGATTGTGATTCAGTTGTCAAATTTAAGTTTCAGATAAAACCAAAATCACTACGAATCAAGATTTGAAAACAATTCCCGGCTGTTAAATCTGTCAATAAAATCCGATTGCTGGGTTTACTGTTTTTTACATATCGTAAATGAGTATTTACGGGACCACCATATTGAGAAAATAAATTGGCCACCTTTGTCTCCGGATATGAATCCTATTGAGCATGTTTGGAGCAGGATAAAATTGATTGAAGATGAAAGAGAGGGAAGGAGGCATAGAAAACTTAGATGAATTGGTAAATGCTATTCAGGAAGAATGGGGTATCCCAGAAATTTCTAAGGAACTTGGTCGAGGGAATCCCCAGGAGGATTAACGAATTATTAGGGGAGGGCCAACGAAATATTGAACGGTATTATTGTTATTGTTTGTTACATTTTTCTGTTGAATGTTGAAGTTTTGATTATGATTATATCTACGCATACAATTTTCAAAAATGGACAAAAATATTTTTATTTAACTTTATTATAAATTAGGTAGGTACTTATCAATGATGTTATCACTACTGCGCAATGTTAAATGTAAGTTATGTAACAATATCCTAACCACTCAAACAAATTGCAGTAATTTCGTCTAAAAAATGAATCCCCAAATGGCATTTTCATCATAAATATGCAAAAAACACGACAGCAATCGGATTTTATTAAGACATTTAACAACAGGAAATTGTTTTCGAATTTTGATTCTTAATGATTTTGGTTTTATCTGAAACTTAAATTTGACAACTGAATCACAATCAGGAGGTCAGAATTATAAAGAAAACATGTCAAGAACGTAAATATCGGTTCAGGTTTAGTTTTCGCAAATTTTCACCAAAATGTCATTTTGAAAAAGTGGTCTTTGCTTAGGCCCCTCTGAAAATAATGGAAGTTTGTTGCTTGTCGCTTGTTCAGAATTATTCAACGAACAATCTTTTATATTACCATCTTATTTTCTTGTTCTTAAAAGACTGAATATATTGCCTACCAAAAAGCCTTAAATGTATTCTTTTGGAAAAAAAAATCATATTTTCGTTGCTAAGATTCCAATTCGAAAAATTTGAAAAACGTTTTAAGGTAACACATAATACTTCATTATTTCAAAGTAAAAACGAAAAAAAAATTATTGTTTTACAAACGGGGCTTGAATGAAGTTATTGAAATTTTTGACCGTTTTAAATATCACCCTGTAGGAAATTTACTTGAAGAACCGTATGCTTAATATCTATAGCATGAATTGCCAGAGGATGGGGTTAGCAGACATCACAGACCAAAATAAAATCGTTCAAGAAACAAAAAAGTTATGTCGTTTTGGTGTCAATAAAGTCATAAATGTTTTAAGAGCCATTTCAAGAGTCTGGTGGGGAGCAGACCCCAAAATCCAACGAATATTATATAACGGAATTGTTAGGTCGCACCTAGACTTTGAAAGTTCCATTTTGAACCCTTTACCAAAAAACTTAAATAATAAACTAAACTCCACGCAATTCAGTGCCCTTAGAGCCATTACAGGTCTAATGAAATCCACACCCACAAACGTACTACTTGCTGAATGCGCAGAACTATCACTTTCAGACAGAAGACTGTGGTTAGCAAGCAGATTTTTCCTCAAAATCCTTAAATTTAAATCCCATCCAATCATCTCAATTACAACTTCCCTATACCAAGAATGCATACGTCAAGCGACATACTGGCGCAATAAAGATCAACCGTACGTCGTGCAGTCTTTAGCCCTTTTAAAACAACACATAAATAATTTCAGAAAAGGTCATCTACTGCCTTGCTTCGAAGTGGAGTATGAGTATCAATTTAAAAAAATCAATGTGGTAAATCTTAACCTGAAAAAGCATAACCTCACAAACTTCACCACCTTTAAGTCGGAAATTGAAAAATTCAAAGAATACAACATTATTTACACTGATGCTTCCAAAAAGGGGCACAAAACTGGGCTGGGAATACAGCCAAGGTGGGCATATCCAGTTCGCAGCAGGGCTAGCGGATGACCTCCAAATCTGCTCAGCAGAAATTTTAGCAATAGGTATGTAAAGGTGTCGAGATTGCAGTCTCAAAATCTATTTACAAAAATATAATTCTAAGCGACTCTATTAGCGCCTTAAACAAATTAACAAACATTAAATTTAATGCTCAAGATGACTATATTACCCTTGCAACAAGAAGACTGCCAATGAAAACGGATTTGAATTTGTTCTGGGATGGGTACCTGGACACGAAGAGATTAAAGGAAATGAGAAGGCGGACCAACTTGCAAAAATAGGGGTGGAACTTAACATTCCACTATCAACCTAAATTGGAATAAAAAATGGAAAAAAATATGTATGACAAAAGGCAGCTGGTACAACAAAATAGTAAATGAATTCCCAAAAAAACCATGGTTCTACAATAACAAAATTAAAAGCAAGAGGCACCTCACTACCATTATCCGCCTACGATCTGGGCATGGTATATCAAACGCGCACCTCCACAAAATTGGAATCAGGGACGACCCGTATTGTGAATGTGGTGAGATTGGAAATATAACACACATGCTGCTCCAATGCCCCATCAACAAAAAACGAAACCATGACCTATACTTTGAACTAGCAACACAGGAAATCAATCTACAAGCAAGTATACACACAATCCTAAAAGAAGGCAACTCAAAAACTTGAAAAATAATACTTAAATTCATGGATGAAATGAAAATCAAATTTTAATTTATTTGCTTTACCGTTATAAATCCTTTCCAAAAAGTTCTATCCTGGGCTCCCCATCCGAGGCAACATTTCAGGGTGTGTAAGTCGCTCGGCTCGCCTTTGTTTGTGAAGAAAAATAAAAGAAAAACTCTAAACCTATACCACTTATGTTTATTAAACTAATGCAAAAATCCCTCTTGAAGGTGTGGATAGTTCCAGATCCACTTAACTGGGGGCCTTCAAGAATAATTGGAATAATATCAATTGATGTTAACATCATGATCTGGCCAAATAGCTTTCAAATTAGCTAAAGGCCAAAAAATTTTGAAGAAGAAGAAGAACTTACCAGACTTTTCTGGCAATAAATAAACAGCCGCTTATTGTAAATAAGTAAATTAAGGACGCATCGATTTTGACATTAACTATCAAACCAATGTGATACCAACTATCTAAAGTAAAATTCGACCAAATTAAATTAAGGTATAAACTTAATTTCCTTTATAGAATTTTTGCACGCGGACTATTTATAAAACGAGCAAAGAAGGAGCAAAATGACGTCTTATGACATTAGTTCTTTAATAAACTAGTAAATAAATTAAGATGTTCATTATTATTATTATTCATTATGTTGTTTATATTTTTCTCCCAATGTTAATGTTGTAACTTGATATAAAATAGGTTTTTTCATTAATAATATTTTCTCTAAATGTTAATATTGTGAAAGTTTGTACCTATATTTTTATATTGAATTATTTTAGCAATATTTTTTTTTAATTATAAATAATATAAAAGGCTTCATAATTTAATAATCTTAGAGTAGAAAAAATACTATTCCAATACCATTGTCAAAAAGTTGAACATTTAAGTGTCAAAAGTAGGTATTTTTGACAGTGCAAAAAAGTCAAAATTCTAAAGTCTATATAAAAAGTTTAAAAGTCAAATTATTATTCAACTCTGTACCTATAGAAATATATACAGGGTGTCCCAGGTTTAATGATCTTAATTTTGCCAGTCGGTAGAGAATCAAAAAACAAAACGAATTTCCAAGGAAAACATGTATCGAAAAATTGAAAATAACTGAGATACAGACCCCCAATTTTTTAAATAAAAAAATATTTTTTTCTCATAACTTTTTAACTTTTGAAGTACAAACAAACACTGTTTACTGAAATGTCATTAAATTTCAAATGTATGCTATGGTAAAGCGAACACTTATTACCCATTTTCAAGTACCTAGGTATGAATTCCATGTCCTACACATGGGTGTCTGGAGATGTTTTTCAAACATTCAAACTCGAATATTTTTGTATCGAAGCGTCTTATCAAAAATTTACCGTAGTAACTTTATTTCCCTAATTGAACACAGAATTTAAAAATAGTGTCAGTATTTTAAAAAAGTCAGTGGCGTAAATATAGGTCGGAAAAAGGAAACCTACACCCTCAATATCTATGCCACTGGAGTGCCTTGAAAATAATTGTTATAAGCAGTACGTGAGTCAGTATTTCCCAACTATATGCATAAAATTTCAGCCAAATTAGTGAAACGGTTTAAAAGTTATGGGAAAAAAAACGATTTTTAGTTTCAAACTTTGGAGATCTGTATCTCACTTATTTTCAATTTTTCGATACATGTTTTCCTTGAAAATTCGTTTTGTTTTTTGATTCTCTACCGACTGGCAAAATTAAGATCATTAAACCCGGGACACCCTGTATAGAAATAAAGTATGTTGAACCTAACCCTAAGATGCTTTTGTTGCAAGAATTAAGTGAGGACGATTAGCTTGTCAAGCTGTTGTCATAACCCATTCGGCTATCAAACGCTCTTATAAAAATCAATTTTATTTGTCAATAAATACTGTTCATAATATTTTAAAGTTGAATATATTATTTGTGTTACTGTTTTGAGCTAAACTTTTTGCATCTTTATTTGTTTTTATGGGTCATTTAACCATGGAGCTTAGGCATATGCATTTAATTCAAATAATACTTTGTTGTTGGCCGCAAATGATTAAAGAAATTAGTTACTTTTAACTCTCAGAAATAGTCAAAGATGGTGACTTATCTTAAATTAGTCAAACTTTAACTATTTACGTAGTAAAAAACAACAAAGTATTTAAAAGTGAAAACGACTATATTATTAGTAAAAAATGCTGGTACTAATTCAAATAGTAGAATTTTGACTATTTCATTTTTAGAGAGTAATCATATTCTTAATTTTATGCATTATTTTAAATAAAGGTTTTTTTGAAAATATCAAATACTGTTGTTATCAGAAAAAAGCATCTTTTAGATTCTGTTGTAAAAAGG
Source organism: Brassicogethes aeneus (assembly GCA_921294245.1). NCBI lineage: Eukaryota > Metazoa > Arthropoda > Insecta > Coleoptera > Nitidulidae > Brassicogethes > Brassicogethes aeneus. The sequence goes on from OV121136.1 coordinate 2,120,157, forward strand.
GGGGTTACTATTAAAAAAAAAGTTTTTTCTGGAATAATACCACTGGTAATATACTAGTAATGCGTCAAGGAACTTCCTGTTTCTTTTTTTTTCCTTTTTTCTGTGTAGTATGATTTAATTTGACCACAAACACATAATATTTAACACTGAAAAGGAGTTCAATTTACACATTTTAGTATTTGAATTACACCGTGCCAACGGACCACATTTAACACCATTTTGGTTTGTATCGATATAGACCATGTATGGTGTTAATTTGGTGTTAAAATGGTCATGAAATTTTGAACAGTGTAGGCGCGCCACTTAGGGTAACGCGGATAGTCGCGATAGGTCCCGAGTACCTAAAGCCAATGTACATTGGCTACCTAATCAATAGAGTACAACCTCTTTTAAAACTAAACTTACTACTTAACTCAAAAAGTAATTAAGATTCGGAATCAGATTTACTTGTCCATGTCGTGTCTGATTCTGAATCCATAAGACTTGTCATAATGTCAATATTTTCGGTTTACCTTTATCTTCGTAACTTCGTATCTTCCACTCAAGGTGGAAACTGTGTGTCAATTTAGGTAATATCAAGAAAACAACTCAAGAAAATAGAATAGAAAGGTTCTTGTGTGAATATAAAAAAATAAATGTGTTTTGGGTAAATAGCCAATTTTTATAGACCATTGTAACAAAATTCATGACCTTGAGGAATTTGCGTTCAACAACAGTTCGATAACTTCGAACAACTGCTGTCTAGCGGTGTTTATTATTTTATTTAAAAATAAAATATTAAAAATTAAAACAATCATATCTCTTTTATTATCCAACTTTTGTATAGGTGATTTACGTTAATAACCTTTTATTGTGTTTAATCACCCCTTAAAAATAAAAAAATTATATGTGATGCATGACCGCAGACAGGGTTGTATTACAGTCTATTACCTATTAAACATAATTTTCTAATCACGTTTCAAAATTAAAAAGTTTAAAGTTAAAATTTGTTAGTAATGCGTAAGATATGATTAAAGTTTGTTAACTTCATATTGCGGTTAGATGCTCTAAAGCTACTAGTGGTTTGTAATTTTTTATACTTTATAAAGTATATATACTTGAATTTATTAATTTTGTTTTTGTAAATATTGCAAGCTATAAGTTGAAATGTTTTTATGATCTAAGAAAAATTTAATTAGAAAATGGTACAGTTAGTGTAGGGAATTCCCTATCTGGAAAACGTACTGTTTAGATAATGTAACACTTAATTCTAGACATCGCGTTACAAAAATTCAAAATTAAAACGCGAAGAAAAATATTAAAAACCACGTTTGAATAATTAGGAGCAAGATAGGAAAACTTTAAGATTTTCTGTGTTAAATTAATGCCCAACAAAAATGCGAATTTATTGTTAAAATAATGGAAACATGCATAGGAAACGGCATTCATTTTAGCATTTATATTATAAATGTTATAATAATATTGTCACATGTTAATCAGCACTTAAATTAAGACTTGTCTGTGTTTAACATGATATTTTTAGGTAAGAACACAGTTATTAAAAGCTTCTACAAAACCTAGTTGTAAAATTCCTTGTTATTACCGTAAATCGCTAAAAAAAGATTTTAAAACTAAATTCAAGCATAAGCAAGCATATATTTTTTAATTAGTAATTAAAAACACATACCTGTTTTGACGTAAACACTTGACATTTAAATATCACAAATTCAACAAACAAACCTTATTTATTCATTTATGTATGAACTGTTAAAACAAATATATGTTTTTTTTATTGTTTGCTTTAAATGAATACCGTTTTTAGTGGGGTTCTTAAAAAATTAATAATATATAACGCTTCTTGTTCTAACAATTTATACATATTAAATATAACTTAATTTAATTAATAATTATAATTATATATATATATATATTAATAAATTATCTAATATTTAAAAATAGTAATAAATATAGGTAAGATTTTTATTTATGTTAGTACCTTTGGGTTTGTGGTCTAAAAATAAATATTTATGCGTGAATTAATTTAAAAAGTTCTTTTCGATTTAAAAATAGCACTGCCACTACATTGCAACTAATTTTAAATTATTGTTACTTGTATTTAAGGTTGGGAAAATTTCACTTTTTTTTTTACTTGAAATTTTCATGACATTTATGAAATTTATTAAACTTTCAATAAATTTCAATCCCTTTAAGTGTAATATTAATATTGAAATAAGCCCACTCGGGGACCATGGCAAATTGCCCACAGAAAGAAAAACTGTACGTAAAATTAATAAACTGCTGTCGTCAATTTTTTGAACATTAATATTATGTATTGGTGATTATTACAATGATTTTTCATCATAGATTAATAACTAAGTACATTGTAACAATAAACTAGTCAACATTAAACGATAAATGCGAAACATCAAAAATTAATTATTTCCTTCATTAATATAATGTAAAAATTTATTGAATTAACTATTGACGATCATTAAACAATGTTCTTTATCTTTAAAACAATAAATTTTTCGTCATGTCCCAACGGTCACTAAACATTGATTTTCCGAACTTAACCATTAACTTCTTAAAATTAATGCTACCGTACGCTGATTCAATAACAGTAACATTATTATAACGAATCGCTGTCGTAGAACGAAGGTCATCGCACGACTTTTGGGTGGGGAATTATTACATGCAATTTTTATCTTGTCAGTCTTATAGCGTCAAAAGGATAGTTCCGCGTTTAACCCTAAAGCTTTTATCCTTTTTGGATTATTTTTTAAGTTTTGTACCTACTATACGAAACCGAGGTGTGTGAGCTTGTGAAGTTATTTTAAACAGTTTTGACTTTTTTGGATATTTTATTTTTAAGTTTTAAGTGAATGAGTTTTTAGTTTTTAAAATGTACCTACACTTTTTATATTTTAAATAAAATAATTTAGGATTTCATGTAATTAAGGCGGTCGATATATGTTTTAAAGTTATTTATATATTTAATCTTGACTTTTTACAGGAAAGCATGTTTTGGAACTTTTTAGATAGAGCATTTTGTAAACCTCTTTAGGGCCCAAAGGTTCAAAATATGAACCCATATTATTATTTGTAAATTTCTCGTGCAATAAAAATGTATTCGCCAAAAACGTCTTTATTTTAAAGAAACCCCTTTTGAGATTGATTGCTGGGTAATTTGTATAAGATATTTTTTCCTATTTCTACACTGAGAGAACAGTTTATTAACAATTAACTAGATTTATCAATAACTAATAAATGCTTTATTCGATTATGGCGGAATAAACATTTATTTAGGACAAGCAACGCATTGATTAAAATTGTTTAAATAAATCTTTTTATTAAAAAATAAAGAAAAATTTATAATAAATATGTTTTTTTGTTAATAAATAAATGCTTGTTTATAATAAATAAAGATTAATTTATAATAAATGTGTTTTATTTGTGATAAATAAATGCTTGTTTATAATAAATACTAAAATATTTAGAAGCCATAAAACTTAATTTGTAAACCCTATACTTTAATTCACTATAAATGTATCCAGCAAGTCGTTGAATCCATTGCTTCCTAAAAATTTGCATAGCTAGTCCATGGTTTGCAGATCTTCCATGCATGTTTGGATTTTTTAATAATCGCAGAGATACACTAGCCGGCACACAGGAAAGAGCCGGTATTTTACACTGGCACTATAGGTACAATTTAAATTAATGCTATTACAAAAAGATTGCAAACGAAACACTAATGCATAACACTGCAAAGAACAGAATCACTAAACTTAACAGTACACAGAACAGAATCACTAAACTTGGCAAGGCAAGTGGTACACCATACGCACGCGGTACACCATGCACTATTCGAGAAATGCTATGCTATGCTGTTTTGGTGCGTTTTGACAGAAGTTTGAGTACAGTAAACAAGAAATAAATATTTATTCATTGTTAATATTGATTCTTACATAAAAATAAATTCAAAATTTATAATAAATAACTTTTAAAGATCGCCTAAGCAAATAGGTATTTATTATTCCCAAATTTGCATTATTAATAATAAACATATGGGCAACAAACAAAGTATTTGTTTCTGCTAAATAAAATATATTACGCAGATTATTAATAGTTAAAAAGGTTAATTAACAATAAATTAACTTTATTTATTGTAAATAAATGCTATCCAAATAAAGATTTGTTAACTATAAACTACACTTTTTCTCTCAGTGTATGTTGCTAAAAAAATGCACCCACCTACCCAGTAAACCTTTATTTTAAATAAAAAGGTAAGTAAATTTGGCAAATAATTTTAATTGGATTTTATGTAAATTTAAGTAAATCATAAACTAATTCCTTTTTGTTAGTAGTATTAATACTATAGGGGATCATAGATCTATGGTAACCGTTTATTGATTCAATGTAAAATAATCATAAACTAATGTCCACCGTTTAAAATAATAATAATAACATGCTTTCATATATCTATGTACGTTGTTTATTGATTTAACGTATTAATCATAAACCTATGTCCAACGGTCGTTATATTAACAACCGCTGTTCATAGATCCATGCTCATAGATTATTAATTTAACGTACTGCATTCATAAACTGATGTTAACCTGTTTATCGTATTAATTACAGTCAAACATAGATCCATGCTCCTCATTCATTGATTTAACGTACAGAAATCGTAACTTGATGAATAAGAAAATTTACGAACGACTGTTCATTGTATTAATAACACCCGTCATCGGCTGAAAATTAATGTTGTCGTTCATTGATTTGATGTACTTTTTTATTAATATCACGTACCTTTTTCGTTCAGTGCCTTTCTTACCTCCTACCCCTCCGTGGGCCCCTGCACCAATAATATAAATAGTAAATACCTATGTTTACCACAAATTTCTTGAGATTTCCTTTTAAAATATTTTTAAAATTACTAAAACTAAAAGAGATATAGCACTTTTTGGTAAGCTAATGAGATTGTGCCACTTTCATTGTTTTATATTTATATATATTTATTATTTTTAAATATTTTACTGAAATTTTACGAAAATTGAAGAAACTTCATCAAAATTTTATGAGCCAAAGGCATTTTTTATCCGTTTTCCGATGCAATTATAGCAAAAGTAAAAGTTTAAATTAATCATGACTTTAAAAAAAAATTAGTCTGATTTAATTTACAAATTAAATTGGTAACTGAATTAAATTATTTAAATTAATTTATGCATATAAGTAACAATAATTACTTATAGTGTATTCAAATCCAAGCCGAACTAAACAAAAACGCCCAGACGCTTGATAACTCTTTCTTATTGGTCTATTTGGAATCTGTTGTAAATTATTATTAAAGGGGAGGCCACATGTGAAATTTATGCCAAATTTTCAGTAAATTGCGAAACTTTCACAGGCAATGTTAAAATTTTCGGATTGAAAATTTCATTTGAAATTTTTAAAAATTTCACTTTTCCAACTAAATGAAATATTTCAAGTTTGAAACTTTCAAACTTGAAATTTTCATTTGAAAATTTCAACTGTCCCAACCCTACTTGTATTCATTATTTAATTAACCAAATTATATTGCTAAAATATTTGTAACAATATTTTTTAACTGTCAACTGTATTAGTAGACCATCTAGAAAGCTTTATTTGTTAATTTTTGACCAATCAAAAGTAATTGAGTGAGTATGAGTATAAGGACGTATGTCAGCCCCATCGGAAACGCCTTACACTGATCTTCCAGGGTTATTTTACCCCCTTTCGATTCTCATACGTATCCCGCCACTGCACAGCGTTACCTGTGTTTGGTGGATCCGAATTTTCACCCCGGTAGGTAAATCTTCCCTAGGAGGTCGTGGTTAACAGTGTCGATGGTTAAGGCCACTCCCGGATTTTTGTCGCCGGGCCGACCATACGCCCAATTTAGACTAGTGGAGACAAGGAGGGACAACAGTTGGTTTTTGGGGGCCTTGAACTGACCCAAAACTAAGTACAATCTGAACTTCCACTCAACCAGGGTTTTAGTAATAACCCCATTCATTTGGGGTTAATGAATGGGGACTTGATTGGTTAATATGCTGCTAGGATATATCCTTGCTGGTTTTGAAGTAGGTACTTCCTGTTCGTCTGTGTCCTCTCTGTCCGGGCCATATACCCAGCTTGTTGCAACAAGATAATCATGATTATCTATAGCGTTGGTCCCATATAAACAATACTATTCTTAGTAGTATCTTTTCTATGTTTGCACCTCACTGGGCGGTGCGATTGTTTATTCGCTTAGAACGTTTGAGGAGTCAGCCAAATTATGGTCCCCTTAATGTCTTAGTATTTAATAGTATATTATGTATCAAGTTTGATAAACGCCATTTTATACACGAATTTAATTTAGGCACGAGCGAGCTTGCGAGCGAGTGCTTAAATTAATGAGTGTATAGAAAAGTTTATAAACGAGGTGCATACTATACTTTTTCTACGACAAATACTTATTATTATCTTAAAATGATTTAGATCAAAAATTTGTATAGAGCGCCATCTATGAAACAATAGGGGAAACTGTCAAATGTCACATTTTTACATTTTATAAACATAGATTATAAAGGTTATAAATCGAAATGTATTTCTTGAAAATTGACAGTTTTTTACAGTGAAAGTAAAGAAAATGTTTTATGAGGACTTTACAGTGGAGTCTGTGTCCGAATTTAAGTTATAGTTTACTGCCGGCGAATTTAAAAGGTCAGGACAATGTTCATATAAACTTTTCAAATATTTGCGTTGAGAAACTATTTAATACTTTTGTATTTTTGTATTGAGATAATAAAATAATTTTCACATTTAGTATTATTTTACAAGAAAGGCACTTTATTTTAACGATTGTATGACATTTGACAACTGTCAACTAACTTAAAACTAACCTCAGCCCGTGACTAAAAAACTGTTGCGAACTTCAGCCCGTGACTAAAGCGCCGTAAAGCCACAACTTGTCAATGTGTATTTTAAAGGTCACTTAGTGTCATGGAAACATGTACGATAAAGGGCAGTAGAAAAAGTATTTTTTGACATTTATGTATGTAAAAGTATGTAAAAGTATTTTTGACATTTATGTATGTAAAAGTATTTTTTGACATTTATGTTTATTATAGATGCGAGAGATCGCCTAGGGCGGTGATTTGTCTAATCCGCCTCTGGTTTTAAGGTTTAAAAAAATATTTTGAAAAAATTTTAAGTTTTAAAAATGTATAAACTGCAAAATATTGTTGATAGTTAGCCAATCTAATAAATATTGCACATAAGTATTATAATTAAAATTTGTGGTGTAATAAAAGAGATAAAAAGTAATTTTCACTATTGTGATTCGTAGATTGTAATCTGCACTTATAAACACACGTGTGTATAAACTATGTAGTGAGTACTACTCACTGAGTAGATCTGTAAAATAAATAAAACTAATACTTTTGGATTAAATACTTTTATAATAGTATTATAATAAAAAAACACACAAACATTTATAAATGTTTCAAAAACCCTGTAAATAAAAACCTACTTGGGTCGTTTTCAAAAAACACCCGCCTTCCGCTGTCCGTATAACTTATAAGTTTGAATTCCAATAACTTTGTTACAAATTATCGGATCTTATTGATTTAAAAACCAAGTGAAAGCCTAACAAGCCCTTAGTAAACTCTTTTAGAAAATGTTTGTTTAGTTATTTCAGAATAATTTGTTTTTAATTTTGAAACTTGTGAAACACACATTTTCGCATGTCCCATTAGCGTTTTATAAAACTTACATACATGTTTTTTTTTAATATTGAATAACCAGAACTTTGTGTTGCTTTATAGCAATCCATAACATCCTTAGTTAATACAGTAAACAATTTATATATAAAATAATTAATTTTAATAGACTTTTTTTAAATTGGACTCATGTCCCAGACATTTTTTCCGTTGCGTTACGTCCGTCGCGTTACCGATAGAATATTAAAAAAACATATATATGGCAACTTTTTTGGCACTCACGTGATCCACAAATGATGTTCGGACGTACACATTACCCAGCTGAATTTATTTATTCAATCAGGAAGAAGATATCGGTTGAAACAGGTGCGGGTAACGCGAATGTAATAATTGTTTGTCCGCTAAGTTACTCAAAAAAATAATAAAAATAAGGTAAGAAAAAATATTATTTTTCATGTTTATGTTTATTTTATTGCACTAAAGCTCATTGAGAGTAATTAATGACTGTAATGTCTTATAATTATTTTTTAAACTTTGTCCACTGCGTTACCGAGTCCATTATGTTACCTTATGGTAACGCAATAGAATTTTGGGTAACGCAATATAATTTTTCGACAACAAAGTGGATATTTACCGTCGCTTTTATTAAAAGTAGTTTAAGATAAACCAATTTAAAATTATTTTTACGTTATCTGATTAAGTCCTTTGTGTACCCCATTCCGTTGTGATACCAATGTCTATTTCGTTAGTTTTTTTAGTTTTTGTTAAAAAAAATACCGTGTTTATAAATTATTGTTTAACTCACTAATACAGTGACTAAAAGAAAATATTAATGGTATTGTTTTTTTAACAAAGAATCGGAATGGTTTCTTTTAAAAAGTACATATTTAAAAAAATGCATATAATTTTTAATAAAAAATAAAATAAAAAATTGGAGTCAAAAGTTTGTGGACTAAGTACATTTTATTTCAAATTATTTTTATACCAACTTTTTTTATTGAATTAAATTTTGTATTTCAAATTGGTAACACAGTGGAGATATATATAAAGCTAGCTAAACACATTTTTCTGAAAAAAACTTAAAAAAAATTAAAAAGTGCACTGCCCGTCTTAAATGTAAGTAAACAAAACTCTAAACAATTATAAAAATCCAACCAAAAGTCAATTTAAGCAAAAAAAAATGTTGATCTTCATTTTCCTGAAAGCGGGTGTTTCTTGAAAATGACCTAATAGCAAAATATAAATCTAAAATTCATTAACTAATACAACTTTGTTCATTTTATAATGGAAGTTACGATAATAAACGATTTTCCATATTGTTTTGCTTTAATTGAATTAATATCATATATTTGTTTTTTGGCCTTGTAATAATTATTTATACATTGATTATGTTTTAATCATATAATTTTATACTAGTTATAAATAAAACCAATAAATAAACAATGCATTTTACTTGTGTGCATTTTTCCATTGCGTTTAAATACCTTTTCTGGAATTTTCAACATGTTTACAGGATAATTAATTATCTTTAAACTTTATTCTTGTCAATTTATTGTTGTTTATCTTCTGCAATTAAAAATTTATATTCACTGCAGTAAACACCCCCACATCAAAGGGCAAATATTTATTAAATTTACAATTTCTTCGAAAATTGATTAAGCAAAAATAATTGTGTCCGTAATTAAAAAGTAGATTAAGTGTAGATAATAAAGTTATGAAATATTGATTGATAAAGATATAATTAAATAATAGTATTTTTTATCTTACGTAGCGACAATAGGTGGGTATGCAATGAGTGAAGTGTCTGATAAATTGATATTTCATAGAAAATAATCTCACCTTTTTCAAATAGTCGCTAGTATCTTAAAAACATCGATGCATAGTAAAACTTTGTTAATGGAGTTTATTGAACACAAAGCCATTCCTACAGTGGCAGGAATATTTACGTAACCGAACGTTTGCTTCATGTACAAAAATGTACAAAAAAATCAATAGATTTATTTTTTGCCCTGATGCACGAAAATAAAAGAGCAGCAAGTTTCATTTATGATGATTTATTTTAGGTAGGATGTCTCTATTTTAGAACCGAACACACCTTGAATATTTCTGGAAATCAAACATTAGAATATCCAGTGCGCATCTGTGTTTTCCTTCTCTATCTAAACATCAATTTGGGGTTCACAGCTGATTATGATTAAATTAAAATGTTTTTCCAAGCTTGCGCGCCTGCATTCTACATGACCGCTCCTAATTTAAACTCTTTAATTCTTGATTTTAGTGGATAACAAAATGAGATTGTCTTAGCTAGATGATTTTAATGAATTCATTTTGTGTTTTTAAATTTGATTAATGTTTAAAATATTAAATTGAAGTAGGTATATATGGGATATTTAAAACGATAGATTAAAGAATGCAAAATTATAAATCGGTACTCGATTTATTAAATATAAACTTTTAAATGATTTTGTGAAGTTAATTTAAATAATATAAAAAAATTAATAATATAGGTTTTTAACTTCTCTAATAACTAAATATGTATGTAAGGAGTAAATTGCAGTAAAAATAAAATAAAACCAGTGTAATCAATTTTATGTTTGAAAAACATTTTATTACTTTTATCGTTAATACAGTTATTGAGCATTGAGGCAAACATTTAAACATCGTTGCTAGTTTTTGAAGTGTATACAAGAAGTTATAACTTCTTTTTTATTATAATACACTCACAGGCAAAATAATCGATCCACACAAATTTTCGATGAATTTCAATCGCAAATAACTTTTTTATTTTATGTCGGATTTAAACGAATATTAAAGAATATTGTAGATAAATTAATGGAGAATCGCTCACATTTTAAAAAATTACTAAAAAATGAATAAAAATATATTTTTTACCATAAGTTTAAGAAACTCTGTAGAGTGGCAAAACCGTATATTGTTCTAAATTAAGTTTTATTTATCAAGTCACATTTACTCTTAACAGTTTTGTTTTTGGTTCACCTCGATATATTTATTTTTGTGGAAAATATGTATTTTTTAAAAAACATTGCAATTTCCAATATTTTTCTGTATGAAGAACTAAGGTTACTATGGTCCATCCATAGGCTATGGAGTGACATTAACAGTTTTGTTGAATTATCCCATACTTGGACATGTCATACACGGCTTTCAAAAGCTATCAAATTGTTTTTTGCAAATTAATGTTTAAATTTTGAGGTGTCTTCTCACTTTAAAAAATGAATATGTCCCCGACTGATGTTGCCAGAGCCATTAATTTAATCCAGGATGGACGGTCACAGTATTACGTGGCAAGTGTTTTAAACGTCACAAGAAGTAAAGTACAAAGGGCAACATCAGTCGGAGACATTTTTAAAAGTAAGAAGACACCTCAAAATTAACACATTAATTTACAAAAAACAATTTGATAGCCTTTGAAAGCTGTATATGACATGTCCAAGTATGGGATAATTCAACAAAACTGTCACTGTCATCCTCCATAGGACCATAGCAAGTTGCTATTAGCAACCTTAGTTCTTCATACAGGAAAAATATTGAAAATTGCAATGTTTTTTTTTAAATGCATATTTTCCAAAAAAATAAATATATCAAGGTGAACCAAAATCAAAACTGTTAAAAATAGATGTGACTTGATAATTAAAACTTAATTTAGAACAATATACGGTTTTGCCACTCTACAGAGTGTCTTAAACGTATGGTAAAAAACATCTTTTTGTTTAAACCTGTATATTATAAACGTACGTGTATTTTTTTAGTAATTTTTAAAATGTGAGCGATTCTCCATTTATGTATCTACAATATTCTTTAATATTTGTTTAAAACCGAAATCAAATAAAAAAGTTATTTGCGATTGAAATTCATCGAAAATTTATGTGGATCGATTATTTTGCCTGTGAATGTATACCTATAGTCTTTGAAAAACTGTAGATAAATTTTCAAACGTTTTGTAGGGCCAGAGAAATTTTAAAAATTGGCCGAACGAAATACACGAATCGATTGGCAAAAGACCAAAGTTTAACATACTAAAAGATGAGCTTCATCGAATGAAAATTAATCCTCCAGAAGAAAAATTTAACCAATTTAAATCCCCGAAATCAAATCGATAACAGGGGGATCCAACAAAATATTAGGTAAGGTATGGCATTGCCAAATTTAATTGCGGTGTTGCCAGCTTTTGTAAAACTTTCCCAAACGAAAAAATATAATTAATAAAATTCGTTTATCTATGGATCTTTGAAGTCGATTTAATTTTTTTCGCAAATCATATACAGAGAAACCCAACAAAAATTTGACAGGTGTCAAGTGAACAGGTGACATATGTCAAGTTGACAGATGATAGCTGACAGGTGACAGATGATAAATGGCAGATGATAAATGGTAATATGTGACAGGTGACAGATGACAGGTGACAGATAAAAGGTGACAGGTGCCAGGTGACAGATTACAGGTGATAAATGACAGGGGACAGACGACAATTGACAGATGACATATATAAGCTGACAGAAGACGTGAGAAATATAAAAAATTTGTAATAGATGGCGCTGTATTGAAAAAAAATCAATTTTGTTCGACAAAATCTACCTAACCCCCTAACCCTGTATGTGCAATATTAAGTAAAAAAGGACAAAAGATAATTTTTTAACAATGAAAATGATCTTTTGTGCTTTATTACTTAGCAAGGCAGTACAACCTTCATTGATGTATCGAGCTTTTTTTGTTTTTATATAAACCTCTACTCTTTATATTTTTAATTAAAATGTTATCTTTATATTTTTAATTAAAATGTTTTATATACTTATTATAATATACCGTACAACACAAAATTACCCGCATCGATGAAACTTGAAAAATCGGATAGAAGACGATAAAAAAGATGTTCCATGTAAAAGTTTTCAATTACGAACATTTAATATGTTTTGTTTTTAAACAAAAATATACCAATATTGTTGGAAAGGTTTTAAAAATTAGGAAGAATCTTATATAATGTACAGGGAGTACGTAAAATTGGTAATTCAGAAGATTAAGAAAAAATTAAAAAATAAATCCTAAAAATTTGAATGATAACAGAGCAGTGGCGTTTGTTTATTGACTCATCTGTTCAAAGACTAAAAGCCGTACCTCTGCTTATTGGTAATCAACAAGATCGTGACACATATTGACTCATATTGAAAGCTATTAAGTACGACCAATACAACTGGAAATTATGTTGTGATTTAAAAGTTGTTGGTCTGCTACTCGGCATAAAAGGAGGGTTTTCAAGACACCAATGTTTTCTCTGTAATTGGGAAGGGCATAAAAGGGATTTGCATTAAACGAATCATGTATGAGAATTACGATCAGAATATAGACCGGGGATTGACAGTGTGGTTAATTGGTGCGCCCAGAAAACATAATTCTTCGGCCTCTTCACATAAAACTTGGGATTGCGTCAAATTTTTTTATTAAAGCACTGTACAAATCATCTGAAAAATTAAGGCTTGTATGTTAATTGCAGAATAAGAAATAATGATAAATTGAATTTTTCTACACTGAGAGAAAGAAATATTTGCTAATAATGAGGCACGTTAACTATTAACATATCGTTGAGTTGGATATGGCGAAAGAAATATTAATTTGCGTCTAAGAACTGGTTAAGTTGAATTAAATAAGCTCATAACCTATTAGCAACTGTTAATATATCGAAATTCCGCTCAATGTTTTGAGAATATTTGCAATCATTATTTTTGTATTTTTCTCAAATGGCTTTTTTTCATATTAAATAAAATGTGTGTTGGCTATAGTTTTAAAATGATACCAGCAAATATTTTGTAAAGTAATCAAAGTATTCTTGAATTTGCCTTAAATTCAATCTCTCGCGCGAAGCAGGAAAAATAATATTTTGATTTACCTAATTACATGAAAATTAAAAATACTATAAAACTATCGTGCTTTCTATAAATGCTCCGTTTTTATCAAATTAATCCCGCCTTTCTCGAAGTTCTTGTAAAAAACTACGGCAACGTCACATGCTTGCGCATATTGCATTTAAAATTATGTTGACAAATGTTATAACGTTTTATTCGAATTTAGGTATATTAACTGTTAATATATCACAGTTCTAAGACAACTTTACCCTTTATTTGTTAGTTAACATATATTTTAAAAAAATCGCAACTGCTTTGATTTCTTAATAATAAATATTTCTTTTTCTCAGTGTAATATTTTAAGGTGTTTTTAATGGTGCACATGCTCGGTGAATACTGTTGGTCACTTTGTCGTGAAACGGCAACAGATTCACTAAAAAGAAAAAATAAAAGGCCAAAATTTGACTAAATAATATCAGACAGTTTGTTTAATTGTGTTCAGCCTTAAAACAATTTATAAGGTAGTATTGTTTTCTTTTCCTTTTGAGTATTAAAATTTTTTGGACGTATTAATAAAGTACTTACAGCCTTATGATTATGTAAGAGATCTTCAAAATGCCCTTTAAGAACATTTGTGAGCTTAAATAAAAAAAAAATAATTAACAATTATTGTAATCTCGAATATCTCGGAAACGGTTTATTTTATCGAAGTTTGAGAGGTACACCTTTTTAATGGTAGCCGAACTGTGTAATCGAAAAATTGTATCAAATGTTATAAAAACCTAACCTTAAAGTTTGTATGGGACAATCAAGTTAAAGCAACCCCCTTTTCTACGACACTGTGTTTACTCAAACAATTGTAATTATGTGTGAATATGTGTTTTGGTAGTAAGTGACTGTTAGCAAAATATCCCGTTTCCAAGACTACCATAGTCAAAGTTATATTAAAAAAACTGATATGATAGGTAACACTTTATCACCCTGTATGTTGGAAACATAAGTAATTAGGAAAAATATTTATTTAGATTTTCGTCTTATTTTGACTTGCTTAATCTTTTCCTAAAGTTATGCCAATAAGTTTAGGGACACCTTGTATATTGACAATCCCAATTGGGATTTATTAATAAACCTAAATTTTTTAAAACCATAAAACTCCATCAATAATGGAAATAAAAAGGTTTATAAAAAAACGAAATAGGTCAATAATTGGGTCATTTTCAAGAAACACCCGCTTTCAGGAAAATGAAGATCAAAATATTTTTTTTGCTTAAATTGACTTTTGGTTGGATTTTTATAAATGTTTAGAGTTTTGTTTACTTACATTTAAGACGGGCAGTGCACTTTTTAATTTTTTTTACGTTTTTTTCAGAAAAATGTGTTTAGCTAGCTTTATATATATATATACCATTTTGAAATCCAAAATTTAATTCAATAAAAAAAGTTGTTATAAAAATAATTTGAAATAAAATATACTTAGTTCACAAACTTTTGACTCCAATTTTTTATTTTATTTTTTATTAAAAATTGTATGCTTTTTTTAAATATGTATGTTCGTTAAGTTACTTTTTAAAAGAAACCATTCCGATTCTTTGTTAAAAAAACAATACCATTAATATTTTCTTTTAGTCACTGTATAAGTGAGTTAAACTCTAATTAAATTAAATTAAATTAAATTTTATAAACACGTAATACCATGTGATAGTGTGTAAAAATCATTTTAAGTATTTTTTTTAACAAAAACTAAAAAAAGTAACGAAATACACATTGGTATCACAACGGACTGGGGTACACAAAGGACTTCCGATATCGTAAAAAAGAAACTATATAGGGTGGTACGATTTTAGAGTAATGCATAAAAAAATCCCTTGTAGTGGTGCTCACTTGCACAATAACAACTTAGATTTCTAAATTGTAGACACCCTTTTTCTTTGACTATAAGCTGGTGAAGGTCTTGCGTCCCTTTTAGTACTTGTATATTGCGTGGAATTTTCCCTTGGGTGTAATCTATGTCATGAGTTGTAATCACAAATAATTTTAAATTGGTTTATCATAAACTATTTTTAATAAAAGCGACGGTAAATATCCACTTTGTTGTCGAAAAATTCTATTGCGTTACCCTAAATTCCATTGCGTTACCATAAGGTAACATAATGGACTCGTTAACGCAGTGTAAAAAGTTTTGTGAAACCACTTTTATTAAAAATAGTTTATGATAAACCAATTTAAAATTATTTGTGATTACAACTCATGACATAGATTACACCCAAGGGAAAATTCCACGCAATATACAAGTACTAAAAGGGACGCAATACCTTCACCAGCTTATGCATATTTAAAAAATAATAATAAGACTTTACAGTCATTAATTACTCTGAATGAGCTTTGGTGCCCTAAAATAAACATAATCATGAAAAATAGTTTTTTTTCTTACCTTATTTTTATTATTTTTTTGAGTAACTTAGCGGACAAACAATTATTACATTCGCGTTACCCGCACCTGTTTCAACCGATATCTTCTTCCTGATTGAATAAATAAATTCAGCTGGGTAATGTGTACGTCCGAACATCATTTGTGCATCACGTAAGTGCCAAAAAAGTTGCCATATATATGTTTTTTAAGATTCTATCGGTAACGCGACGGACGTAACGCAACGGAAGAAATGTCTGGGACATGAGTCAAGTATACCTATTAAAACTAATTATTTTATATATAAATTGTTTATAAACAGTATACTGTTTTAACTAAAGACGTTATGGATTGCTATAAAGCAACACAAAGTTCTGGTTATTCAATATTTAAAAATAAACATGTATGTAAGTTTTATAAAACGCTAATGGGACATTCGAAAATGTGTGTTTCACAAAAATTATTCTGAAATATCTAAACAAACATTTTCTGAAAGAGTTTACTAAGGGCTTGTTAGGCTTTCACTTGGTTTTTAAATCAATAAACGACCCATGTATAAATAGTTTCTTTATACCTCAATAATAATAATTATTTATAACTAAATACCATTTTTTATACCTTAAATGAAGTATTTTTATTAAAAATAGTACAATAATCCTTCAAATTAAAAATGGATATGTCCCCGACTGATGTTGCCAGAGCCATTAATTTAATCCAGGATGGACGGTCACAGTTTTACGTGGCAAGTGTTTTAAACGTCACAAGAAGTAAAGTACAAAGGGCAACATCAGTCGGAGACATTTTTAAAAGTAAGAAGACACCTCAAAATTAACACATTAATTTACAAAAACAATTTGATAGCTTTTAAAAGCTGTATATGACATGTCCAAGTATGGGATGATTCAACAAAACTGTCACTGTCAGGCTATGTTCTTCATACAGGAAAAATATTGGAAATTGCAATGTTTTTTAAAAAAAAATCCATATTTTCCACAAAAATAAATATATCAAGGTGAACCAAAAACTGTTAAAAATATATGTGACTTGATAATTAAAACTTAATTTAGAACAATATATGGTTTTGCCACTCTACAGAGTGTCTTAAACTTATGGTAAAAAACATATTTTTGTTTAAACCTGTATATTATAAACGTACGTGTATTTTTTAGTAATTTTTAAAAAGTGAGCGATTCTCCATTAATGTATATACAATATTCTTTAATATTTGTTTTAATCCGAAATTAAATAAAAAAGTTATTTGCGATTGAAATTCATCGAAAATTTGTTTGGATCAATTATTTTGTCTGTGAGTGTCTGAAAAAATGTTTTAGACAAAATCCACCTATTTTTAGATAAATGATCAGAATCTGCAATAAAAAATAGGTTGTTCCATTGGAAATTTTAAAGTTACCCCCAGTTCCCCCTATAAGGAGGAGAGTATGAGGACCAATTTTAGAACTGATTGATTTCCCCCTTCCAACATTTAATTTTTATTTTAAACATTTTTCCGTAAAATGCATACTAACTGAGATATTTCAAAGTTTCAAGTTAAATGACACCCTGTATCACCCTGTAACATTTTTCTTGATATTTTTTCTTTTGAATAGATTTTGTTTAAAATGTGATGTATTGGAACTTTTAATTAGGTATATCTTTTAATCTTTAGACACTATTTTAAAATCTTTTGCTGTAATTTATTAATTCTCATGAGGATATGGGTCGTTTTCAAAAAACACCCGCCTTCCGCTGTCCGTAAGTTTGAATTCCAATAACTTTGTTAAAAATTATCGGATCTTATTGATTTAAAAACCAAGTGAAAGCCTAACAAGCCCTTAGTAAACTCTTTTAGAAAATGTTTGTTTAGTTATTTCAGAATATTTTTTTTTTAATTTTGAAACTTGTGAAACATACATTTTCGCATGTCCCATTAGCGTTTTATAAAACTTACAAACATGTTTTTTTTTAAATTTTGAATAACCAGAACTTTGTGTTGCTTTATAGCAATCCATAACATCCTTAGTTAATAAAGTAAACAATTTATATATAAATTAATTAATTTTAATCTTCTTTTTTAAATTTGACTCATGTCCCAGACATTTTTTCCGTTGCGTTACGTCCGTCGCGTTACCGATAGAATATTTAAAAAAACATATATGGCAACTTTTTTGGCACTCACGTGATTAACAAATGATACTATTTTTCATGTTTATGTTAATTTTAGAGTAATTAATGACTGTAATGTTTTATTATTATTTTTTAAATATGGTTTCACAAAACTTTGTCCACTGCGTTACCGAGTCCACTACGTTACCTTATGGTAACGCAATGGAATTTAGGGTAACGCAATAGAATTTTTCGACGACAAAGTGGATATTTACCGTCGCTTTTATTAAAAGTGGTTTATGATAAACCAATTTAAAATTATTTGTGATTACAACTCATGATATAGATTACATCCAAGGGAAAATTCCACGCAATATACAAGTACTAAAAGGGACGAAAGACCTTAGTCAAAGAAAAAGGGTGTCTATAATTTAGAAATCTAAGTTGTTATTCTGCAAGTGAGCAACACTACAAGGGATTTTGTTTATGCATTACTCTAAAATCGTACCATATAGTTTCTATAAATATTTAAAAAAGGCATACAATTTTTAATAAAAAATAAAATTGTAGTCAAAAGTTTGTGAACTAAGTACATTTTATTTCAAATTATTTTTATAACAACTTTTTTTATTGAATTTAGTTTTGGATTTCAAATTGGTAACACAGTGGAGACATATAAGGCTAGCTAAACACATTTTTCTGAAAAAAAAATTAAAAAGTGCACTGCCTGTCTTAAATGTAAGTAAACAAAACTGTAAACATTTATAAAAATCCAACCAAAAGTCAATTTAAGCAAAAAAAAAATTTGATCTTTATTTTCCTCAAAGCGGGTGTTTCTTGAAAATGACCCATATACAACAGTAGTTTATGGGCTGTAAACGTAGAGTTGAAACTAAACTAAGTAAATTCTAAATTACTTAACGCAAGGACGTAAAACATGTTTGTGCACAAATAAGTTTCCCTCGGAAAATCCATCCAATACGTGGATAATATCCACAGGATATGCATTTTGCCGATCGGTAGCTGGCGCCATCTCTCATTAATTTTTCAGCTACGCAAAAGCTCAGTCATGAACTGCGCGAGCTTTTGAAGCCTGAAAATAAAGCTTTCAGCTTCAGCTCGTATCAGTTGAGCGCCCTCCTCGAAACAGTCGACATCATGTCCTTGCACGATGTTTGTTTTTCGTCGCGGCATATTATTGTCATTCTCTCATTTATTATTGCAGCTCACGCCAGAGCCGTAAGTATATTTAGTACACATTAGTTAACTCACATGTTAATGGCACACAACCGTTAGTTAGTTTATATAAAAATATTATTTATGTAGACTCTTCTTCTTTTTCGTTAATTGCAAATTTATTGCGAAGAAGATTGAATTCACTGTTACAGTAGTAATAAATAAAAACCAAAACATTTGATACCAAATAAAAATTATGTTACTTTGTTGGCGAATTATTTTTTAATTAAAATCTAGGTGTGTTATTAAAACAAACAGATATGTTATACAAACTGACATTTATGGAAA
The DNA here is from genome assembly GCA_921294245.1 of Brassicogethes aeneus. Classification (NCBI taxonomy): domain Eukaryota; kingdom Metazoa; phylum Arthropoda; class Insecta; order Coleoptera; family Nitidulidae; genus Brassicogethes; species Brassicogethes aeneus. Next base: position 2,139,755 of record OV121136.1, read on the forward strand.
CAAACAAAGGTAACATGTTACATTTATTAATTATTTATTATATTTTATTGACACTAGAATACACTGCAGAGCTAAATCATAATTTATTATTCTGTGTAGTTTTATCTAAATTATTAAGGAGCGTGTTAGCTGTATGTACAGGGTTTTTTAATAATGTAGAGGCATTTAAAAACGTTTTACAATAAATAAAAATGGCACCGGGAGTAATTATTAAAAATTGTTTTTTAATGTATGCATAGTAAAAATGGTGAAATAATAAGAAGTGACTTAATTTGATAATCAAAAGTTTAATAAAATAGTCAATGGTTTAGCATACGAGGTGTGTTCAGAAAATATCGGGAATTTTCGTTTTTTGAAACAAATATTTATTTATTCGTCTACATTAATGTTGTCGCCTTCAAAAAAGTCCCCATTGGATATTATGCACATGTGCCAGCTCTTCTTCCAATACTCGAAACACTTCTAAAACTCGATCTTTGGGATAGCCTTTAGTTCTTTCAGCGATGCGCTTTTAATGTCATCTATGCTTGCAAAACGACGGCCCTTTAAGGTTCTTTTTATTTTTGGGAATAGGAAAAGTCAGACAGAGGCATGTCTGGCGAATATGGAGGCTGGGGCATCATTACAGTATTGTTTTTGGCCAAAAATTTTGTTCAAAATTTAACAATTCTAGCACAAATTTTGCTGCCACGCGTTTCATACCCAAAACATTCGAAAAAATTTCATGGGATGAGCCAATCGATATACCAACATCATCAGCGACTTCTCTGATGGTTTATAACCATTTCTTTCACTTTTTCCATGTTTTTATCGGTTGTTAATGTGCTTGTGCGTTCGGGGCGTTCGTCATCTTCAACATCTTCACGGCCACCTTGGAAACTCTTATGGGCGAATTTTCGTTAAATGTACATTTTGTATACATATTTTGTCCAGGCAGGTCAATTTGATCGATTTTTTTTCCTTTGTGATAGAACAGTGTAATATACTGCAAAAAAATTCTATAAGTTTATAAATAACAAAAATAAACTTTATAAAAAAAAAACTTATAGGGTTAATCTGAAATAGGGAAGGAAGACAAGGAAGAAATGAAACATTGTCCTCCTCCTAACGCATCTTCCTTAACGTTTTATGACACATTGCTTTTGACTTTTTCAAACGTTATTTTTCAGAAATACTGTTAAATGTAAAAATCTTTCGGCATTTGTTTGGAATTTCTACTATGCTTTAATACAAAATGAATATAAAAAAGTTAACTTTCAAAACAAGAGTTGTATGTAGCGTTTTGTAAAAGACACCAAAAGTGTACGCAAAAAAATCTTACCTTTAAAATATTTACAAAAAAATTCACACACTTTACACGTGCTCACTTGTTGTTGCCGAACTATCAAACATGTATGCCCTCTAGAAATAACATGATAGTATCTCTATCTCGTGTCTCTATTTCGAAGCAGTCGGCATAGAAGACGACGTTAGGAAAAAGACAAGATTTTTGAATGTCAACTTTAATATTTTTTCAGTTTAAACTACTTTGTAGAAAACTATTTTATTTTTATATACGAATAAAAGAACTTTCCATTGTTCAAAAATAATTTATTTTTTCAGAAGAAAGCTGCAAAGAAGAATAATATAATAATTTAAATTAAAAAATCGCCTCTGGGGACAGTTAGGTTACAGGACATTTCAACTAGTTTTTCTGCCATATATAGAAACACAAAGTAATTAAAAAACAAAATACGATGGGTCCTAACAGGAAGGGGGTATTTAAATATAATAAATACAAAACTTATCAACAAAGGTCAAAAATAAAAATAAAATTAGCTGGGGACAGCAAATGTACATTTAACGAAAATTTGCCCTTATACCACTTGTAAACTCTTGTTTTACCTATAGCAGACTCACTATAGGCCTTTGTTAATTTCACAGAATTTATTTCATTTTTTAAGCAAAATTGGATACAAATTCTTTAATCCATTTCTTTTAACGAACGAAAAATCGCCGAGCTCATAAAACACGTCTAACCTTAGCGGCTGCCACAGACAAAGTAAACAATGAAAACAGCTAACATTTTATCATACTTCGGGGGCATGTATACCAACATAATAAAGAACATTTTATGACAACCAGACCCTCCAAACCCGCGAAATTTAACAATTCCCGTTATTTTCTGAACACACCTCGTACAGTGTCAAAAATAGTGAATACGCCGGGATTATTTCACATAATATGTACATAATATGTACACTCATGGAATCTTGTTAATGCACTTGGTCAATAACACTAGTTTACAAAATCGAAAAAAAATTCTGCCCACCATATTCCATTATAATTTTTCCATGTATTTTGACCCAGTAAACACGAAAATCACAAAAAAAAATTATGGAAGCGTTTTTGAAATATAATTTTCATTGTTTTTTTTAATTTTTGGAGGTTTTGACGTTTTTGAGTATAACTTGAAATCCAATTGATCGATTTGGTCAAACAAGCCCTTAAATTTAAGGTATTTGAGCCCTCTAAAACTTTCTTTTACATACTTTTGATATCGGATAAGTATTTTGACGCTAGCGATTTTAATAACTTAAAAAATTTGTTTTTATGGCGAAAATTGAGGTAGAAAATTTTTATATCGTCCTGGGAAAGGTTTAAATCAAACAGATAACTCTAGTTTGGATTTTTTTTCGTGAAGCTGACATTTTTACAAAAAAAACAAGCTAATGTTGATAAAAATACATGGAAAAATGGCGAAGTTATGAATTTTTTAGTGGAAGACCAAAATTCAGCTTTTTGACGATTTTTATTTTATTTTTTTTCTTTTTTTATGGCCATATGCACAAACCATAACTTAATTAAATCCATTGATTAGCTTAACATTTAGCACAGTAGTTCTTTATATAACACTTAATTCAAGAAAATGTATTTTCTTTAACCAAATAATTGGTTGTTTTAAAGCAAGAATATGTTTTTTAATAAATTAGTGATATTCTTAAATAAAAAAGATTCTTAATTCAAGAATAAATTTTCTTAAAACAAAAACATGTGATAATAAGGCAATAATTTTCTTAAATCAAGATGTTTTCTATATCCCAATATTTTTTTAATTAATAGATTTAAGATTTAAAATTTTATTTCATTGATTACAAAATATTATTTATTTTAAAACAATGCAAGAAGTATTGTTAAAAATAAAATGTATCTATCTTAATTTTAAGCTACTTTTAGCAATGTTTAAAAAAATCTATCATTTTGTATTTAAAATCAATAAAATTTTAAATAATGAACGTCTATTAACTAAAAATTATTTATTTTAATAATAAAAACATCTTTATATTTAGGAATATTATTGCAAAAAAAATAAAATTTAAAATAAAAATACCTCTAAACACTTGAAGGGGGACTGGAGTAATTTTAAATAACCTGTAATTTTTTAAGGATTGTTGTCTAATCTTAAACAAAATTTTATATTTAGTTACGGATTATTCATAATTGAGCCAAACTTACTGAAGGGCCAAATTATACGTTGTATCGTTTCTGGGTGGTGCAGTAAGCAAAAAAATTTAGGTTAGAAAATAAAAAAACAAACGATGAACAAACACATTTATTTTGTTTTTAATACAAGAAAAATCTAAAATGTATACATTATTATAAATTAACACAGGGAACTTAATCATTATTATCGACATAATTTGTAATATTTTAGGCATAGTAGAAAAGCAATTACCAATTTTATAAAATAATTTAGGGCTATTGCCAATGAACTCCACCCTATATGAATCAAAATTAATGTTATACCCCAAAGTGTGTAACAAAATTACTTCTAAAATAAAATCTTTTTAAATTAAGTTAAACTTAAAATTATAGAGCTATATAAATCAGAGTGTTAAACACATAAGATATTTTGGTTATTACTGCAAAGCCTATTTATTTATGAATAAAATAATTTTAAGGCACCCTTAATTCATATTAGTAAATATTTAAACAATAAACCTACCTACCTACACGTAAATGCGACGCTAAATTTAAAAAAGGATGGTATATCAATAACAACTTACTTACATTCAATTTTTTTATAATTTCCTTCGATGCTGACCACTCTTCTAATAGTTTTTTAATGAAATAAACCCTCTCCCTCACAAAGAGAAAGAAACATTGCATTATTAGGCATACAATTTCAGAGGAACGTGTCGGCATCTCCACTCGTACACGATTTCAAAAATATGTATTCTTGGCAAAAGAAAATACTGTTTATTAAAACGAACAAAAAAATGTAAGAATATCTAATTCTTGATATAAAAAAATTAAACAAATAAAAAAAATAAAATTATCTTATTCTTGATATAAAAAATATTAACAATTGTACCAAGAAACCAACTAAGATTTCCTTCAAGAATATTTAATATTTGTATTGAAACATGCAACTTTTTAAAACAAGAAATGTTTCTTAATATTAGAATATTTCCAAAACCACAAAATTCTTTTTTAAAGAAGTTAAAAATTTTTAGTTGAAATATATATTCTTATTTTAAAGCATGCTAGGAAACTAAAAAGGTACTAAAAAAAGCATTTTAGGTTAAAAAAAAACAGCATTTTAGGTAAAAAAAAAACATTAAAAGTTCAATTCAATTCAAAAATTTTGTTTAGCCGCATACCCAAACACAGAACATACCCACAATAAACTATTTATATGCAATAAACTGTGTTTCACTGAGTGACACTCACTACACAGAAGTTCTATGACAGAACATAAGCTCCTTACAAAGAAGGTAACTGTAAAGAAAGTTACTGTTACAGTCTGTGACCATAAGAAAAAATTCTATACCGTTGAGTTGCACGCCCTGGATAAAATATTAGCGCAAAATTTAAAAAGAGCACAAAAAAATAAAATAAGTAAAAATACGTAAAAATAGGTAACAAATACTTAGGTGAAAATAAACTGACAAATTAAAAAATATGTAACAAAAGTATAAAAAGGTAGTTTAAAGCAAAAACCTCCAAAAAAGATAAAAAAAGGTGAAAACAAGTTAAAAAATAGGTAACAAAAGTATAAAAAAGGTAGTTTAAAGCAAAAACCTCCAAAAAAGGTAAAAAAGGTGAAAACAAATTAGGTTCATATAAAAGAAAATCTTTTAAAACACATTTTGGCATTATTGGTTTTCAAATAGTTACATCGGCTGAAAAAAGGTAAAATAACTAAAATCCCATCCCTAATGATCAGGGACCCGGACCCAAATGAAATTCGTTTCCGAGACAAACGACAAATTTCGATTCGGGTTCAGTTACGGTTCCAAAAAAAATATTTCTGTTCGGTCCATACGGTTTTTTTCGGTTCCAATTTTTTTCCATGTAACAAAGTAAATAAGTAAAATTATAAAATAAAAAATAATTTTTTTGTAAATATTTTTTGGCATGTAATTAAATTACTTTGTTTATTCTTTTTTTCAAATCAGGTTATTCAATTTTAGCCTTTTCATTCTTTACTTTTATTCTCTATCGGCTTGCTAACTTAATCCTTTTCTTCTGATCTTGCGATTGAAAAACTGGAAAATTTGTATTTAAAATAAGTTATCCAAGCATAAATAACTAAACTTTCAGCTTTTGTTATTCTTTTTCTCAAAAAATTCTGTTGATTCTCACAAATAATTGTTCTTCTAATTTTTTCTTTTATGTTTGATCTTGTTGGGAGAAGTTTGTGACCAGAAAACAGCCTTTTAAAGCCTGATTTATAGATTGCCTTCTTTCCTTGCTTCCTTCCTTCCTCCCATAGAAGATGAACAATACAAAAACCGTTGTGTTGTTAAAAGATTCCCGTACAGGAATCCCAACCCAACCTACTCTGGTATTATTTACTTAATGGCGCAGTCGGTAGGATATTTTGTAGTTAAATTAATTAATTACAGTCTTGCCTAGTATTATATAATATATATATGTAAACATATATATATATGTTTACATATGACATTTTTCTTTTTCCAATAAAGGTATTTTAATTTACATTTACAATAATTATTTATACAACATTTACAATTGTTATTAACACAGCAGAAACCCCTAACAATACTTGTGCTTGTGTATAATTTATAGACTTATAGCTCGTGCTCAAATATTTTTTTGCAAAAAGTAATTAAGAAAAAACCGAAAATAACCTAAAAACCGTTTTAAATTTAAAGGGTTCGGGTTCGCTGTCTCGACGAAAAATAACATGGGTTTGGTTACGGTTCCGGTCCACAAATAAATACCGTCTCTATAGTACTATAATAGTAATATTATAAAATTACGTGGCATGGATATATAATGAGGGTTTATAGCACAAAAAAGCATGCCGTATACCGTCGATCGACGTCACGAGCTATACGTGTGAGATAGAAAAACCTGAGATTGGGCAAGGTTGGCCATGTTTCGAAATGTGGCTGAGCATACAAAGTCGATCTTCCTGTTTCTAGTTTCCATGGTAAATGGTTTTAAAAAGAATATTTGACTACCGTTGTCGCCGGATTCTGCGTAAAGTGCTTAAAACATTAGATTTACACTGTTTAAAATATCTGTGGTGTAAAGAGTAATCCTAAAATAGTGTCAAAATCCAACACCAAGTGGTGTTAATATAACACCATGAATTATGGTTGAAAATGAACACCAAAACGGGGTTTATCTAAAAATATTTGAGAAGTGCACCTACACAGAAAAAAAGGAATAGTTCATTTAACTATATTAATTTAGTTGACCCATAAGTATTTATTTTTTGTGGATCACGTGATGTTCTTAAATCTCGCCTCTGTTGACTTACATGAAGAATATATAAGCTCAGGTTGTCCTTTGCTTTGGTGTGACACTACAAGTTGTTCGATACTAGACCTTAAATAGGTTGAAACAGCTGTCAATACTTGAAGTATTTTAAGTTAGTGCAACGCACTAAAAACATTATCTCTAGCGAGTTGAAGGTTCCATTTTCTGGAATAATACCACTGATAATATACTAGTAATGAGTCAAAGAACTTCCTGTTTCCTTTTTTATCCTTTTTTCTGTGTAGTATGATTTAATTTGACCACTAATACATAATATTTAACACTGAAAAGGAGTTCAATTTACACCAGGTAAAATTTATTTTAATACTGTGTAAAAGTTAAATTCACACCATTTTAGTATTTGAATTTACACCATTTTAGTATTTGAATTTACACCATTTTAGTATTTGAATTTACACCGGACCAAGGAACCCTATTTAACACCATTTTGGTTTGTATCGATATAGACCATATATGGTGTTAATTTGGTGTTAAAATGGTCATGAAATTTTGAACAGTGGGTACCTTCACATAAAAAAAGTCGCAGAGGTCTAACTCTTGAAAGCTTGCCAGCCCTTGGCGCGATGTTTGTGCTTGGCACCCATCCTTTACCGATATCAATATTTTTAAATATGGCAGAACAAAACTCTCAATAATTGACAAATTTCAATAGTTTTCCTTTAAAAAGAAAGGATCAATTATGTATATATACCTACTCTTGATAACGCAGGTTTCGCAACGGTCAAATTTTCTTGTTTTTTAAAAAACACCTTTAATAAAATTAAAAATCAACGGCTAAGCCCGCAAGTATGTTGGAGCTGTGATAAACAATAAGAGCGTCGTCGATATCGTTACTAACGATGAAACGTGCTAGTAACGATAGCGACGACGCTTTTATCGTTTATCACAGCTCCAAAAACTCGAGGTCTAAGGAAAAAAATTACAAGTGTAGCAATGCGTCGCTAAGAGAAATTATTAAATATATTGTAAATTTCTCTAAGCGACGCATTGCTACCCTTGGAAATAAAATATCTGTGGTGTGAAGAGTAATCTTAAAATGGTGTCAAAATCCAACACCAAGTGGTGTTAATATAACCCCATGAATTATGGTTGAAAATGTTTTATACAACAAACACCAAAACGGTGTTTATCTAAAAATATTTGAGAAGTGCACCTACACAGAAAAAAAGGAATAGTTCATTTAACTATATTAATTTAGTTGACCCATAAATATTTATTTAAATCAACTGTGGGAAAGTTAATATAAACAAAGATTAGTTTGACGGTACTAAACCAGATAGTTATTTTATTTTTTTTAAATTGGTTAAATTAACCCAGAAAACTTTAGTGAAACCAACCCATGGTTTAGTTTACTAAATATGTTGTTTGTAAAATAAGAGTTACTTCAACCTGTTAAAACGATTAAAACAATTTGCCGTGCATTCCTTGTTGCATAGTGTGTACCGATCGCGGCAAAGGCGGTGTGGATCACGTGATGTTCTTAAATCTCGCCTCTGTTGACTTACATGAAGAGTATATAAGCTCAGGTAGTCCTTTGCTTTGGTGTGACACTACAAGTTGTTCGATACTAAAGAGACCTTAAATAAGTGGAAACAGCTGTCAATATTTGAGGTATTTTAAGTTGGTGGAACGCACTTAAAACATTATCTCTAGCGAGTTGAAGGTTCAATTTTCTAGAATAATACCACTGCTAATATACTTGTAATGCTTCAAGGAACTTCCTGTTTCCTTTTTTTCCTTTTTTTCTGTGTAGTATGATTTAATTTGACAAAAACACATAATATTTAACACTGAAAAGGAGTTCAATTTACACCAGGTAAAATTTATTTTAATACTGTGTGAAAGTTAAATTTACACCATTTTAGTATTCGAATTTACACTGGACCAACGAACCTTATTTAACACCATTTTGGTTTGTATCGATATAGACCATGTATGGTGTTAATTTGGTGTTAAAATTTGTCATTCTTAGGAAGACAATTAAAGATACCTATTAATCGATGAAATATATACCAAATAAGACGATGGAAGTCCAAAACTATTAGCCTATTAACAAAATCAATAATTACCTACTACAAAATTAATTAATTACCTACTAGCAAATATAAAACAATGTTATTCAAAAAAATGTTTCTCTACAGTAAAAAATATTATAAAAAACATATTCATAAAACAGCCTTACTGACTTTTTATCGTAATATACTATTTAGACATTTATGTTGGGCCATAAAACCCAAACAACCATATTATGATGATGATATGCAAATAAATAGCTTATAATTTGTCAGGTGAATATCAGCAATACATGGATGCTTCCCGAGGAGGGTTTTCCGGTGTTTTACCGCCATTTCCGGGACCGGATTTCCTGGTATGAGGCCGATGCAGTATGTCAATTCCATCATGGTAACCTTGTTACTGGTAAGTTATTGTCAACCTAAACATAGTAATTGGCTCAATTGCTAATTAACTGCGCCCAACTTCCCCTATAGCGTATAAACTAGTTATGTTGGTACGTATAATCCCGACACTGATATATTGATTTTAAGAATATTATATATCCATAATGCTAATATTTGATGTAAAGCTAATGGATTACGTACGTTTAGTAGATATAGTTATATCGTTTGACCATGTAAATTTCATTAATGCAGATATTATTAAACACCTACATTTTCTAGATATTTAATTATATACAGAAAAGTTTTTAGAGCACCTGGTAAAAAAATTAGAGATAAAATCTAGTGCAAAAGTATGCATTATTTTTAATCTATTTTTAATCTAGTAGTTTGTAATTATTACAGATATTTTAAAGATTTCACAAAATTCTATGTCAATGTTTCAACTAAACTGCGTACCAATCAAGGTGTCGCGACCAAAAAGTTCTTTATTTTTCAAAACGACATAACTTTTTTGTTTCTTGAATGATTTATTTTGGTCTGTGATGTCTGCTAGCCTCATTCTCTGGCAATTCAGGCTATAGATATAAAGCCCACGGTTCTTCAAGTAAGTTTCCTACAGGGTGATATGTTAAAAATTTCAATAACCTCATTCAAGCCCTGTTTGTAAAAAAAATAATTTTTTTCTCGTTTTTACTTTGAAATAATGAAGTATTATGTCTTACCGTGACTCGATTTTTAAATTTTTCGAATTGGGATCTTAGCAACAAAAATATGATTTTTTTTCAAGAGTACATTTAAGGCTTTTTTGTAGACAATACACTCAGTCTTTTTAGGAACAAAAAGATAATATGGTGAAAGATTGTTCCTTAAATAATTCTGAACAAGCTACAAGCAACAAACTTCCATTATTGTCAGAGGGCCTAAACAAAGACCACTTTTTCAAAATAACATTATGGTGAAAATTTGCAAAAACTAAACCTAAACCGATATTTACGTTCGTGACATGTTTTCTTAATAATTTTGACCTCCTGATTGTGATTCAGTTGTCAAATTTAAGTTTCAGATAAAACCAAAATCACCAAGAATCAAAATTCTAAAACAATTCCCGGCTGTTAAATGTCTCAATAAAATACGATTACTGTGTTTTGCATCTTTAGTACGTCGCTGGATGATCAAATCGAGGATCAAATGATAAAAATTAGTTGTTGAAAAACATTCAAAACGTATTATGAGCCCTGGATATTCTTGATTTTTTCAGTTTGCTTGTGTTTTTCCAAATTTCGAAGTTTTTTTGCATACGTTATACCTACCTGCAGTAGAAACCACCAATATATGAACTCATCGGACTCATCGGGTGCCGAACATATCTCATACATGCTAGCAGTAATGTTTTACTTGTCTTGTACAGTTACGGAAAGAAGTAATGTCCATTTGAATGCTCCATTGTAATTGTTCGGAGACATTCGGAAACATCTGCCTCTGAGGGATTTGCTACCTGCTCGTATTGAATTAATTATTTTGGGTATACCCAATACAGTTAAATATGTAAAATATATTTTACATATTTAACTGTATTTTTATTAAATCGTTAATTTTTTGATATATTTTTGCATAGTTTTATAAACATTTATTCTTATTTTTTCATATTAATATTTTAAATTTTTATATTAATATTTTAAATATAGGACAAATTTTTAAATATTTGATACAAAATATCGAATATTTATTTTTAAAGCACTTCAAAAATATTGTTCAGAATCTCAAAAAAATGGTCCTGTTAAAATTTAAGCTCTTAATATTACTTTTACGGGTCCTTCATCGGGAATTTTTATTTCCCATTAAAATAATAAGAGATTTTTTTAAAATACTTTAAAATAGTTTAACTCGGATTAGTAAAACTGAAACAAATTTTGGTAGGGCTCTTTTAAAAGGTATTCAAGGTAAAAGTTGAATTTATAGAAATTTTCAAGATTTTCAAACTTTTTCAGCGAAACAAAATTTATGGTAAAATTTAGTAGGACCCTTTTTTAGGAAAATATTATCTAAAACCATGAGCAAAGAAAGCTGCCTTTTTATTTAAAAAGAAATGGTAAATAATTACATTAATAAATGAGGAGAATCCGTGCAAAACCGGCTATATCCACTTTAATAAAATTTTGGGAAAATGGCAAAAACTCGGTTTCCTGGCCTTTACAGATAAAAGAAAAAGCAAACTTGAGTTTTGTGGGCTTTGTGGTACTTGATTTATAAGACATACTTTCGTTTTCAAAAACTTTATATTAAGGCCAAAATTTCAAAAAATGTTTTGTATATAGCCGGTTTTGCTCAAAAACCGAATAAAAAACGAATAAAATGTGAAAAAAGACCTTTATTATTCAAAAATATTAACAAAATAAATTTAGTGCAAACATAAAAAATCAGAACAAATTTTATTAGTAGTTTCGACATATCCAAGCCACATGCTCATCATCATTATTATTTATTGGATATAGCCGGGTTTGCTATAAAAGCGTGGATTTGGCCGGTTTTGCTCCTAAAGCTACCTTTTAAATGTGATTTTAACATGGATATAGTCGGATTTAAACAGAATTATCTTGGTTGTCGATAGAAATGAACCCAAAGATGCGAAATCAAAAAAAAACAAAAACTGAATAAAATGGATTTAGCCGGTTTTGCACGGATGCTCCTCAATTATAGTTGAAGCATGGCATTCCCAAAGGGTTTGGACCAAATTTGGTCAAATATTATATTATAATTTAAAAATAGTCTATGTGCCATGCAAAACGACTAAAAAAAATTTCTCCATATTATTTTTGTATTTTAAAGATGGATGGATTTTCATTGATTTCTCACAATTTTATTTTTGACACTCAGAGCCTTTGGGAATACCAAGTTAAATTATTATAATAATTATAAATTTATGCCGTTTCCATATTTTATTGGAATTTCATACATTGAAATAAGTTGGTATTGGGCATTCATAAAACAAGTAATGAAAACTAAAATGTTGATGATAGTATATTATTATTTATTATACGAGAGATAATGCAGGCTATTATTCAAAAGGATAAGGTTTGCATGTCGAGCCGTCAGGCGAGATACGTAATTCATCCGAGTAAATAATGCGCATTATTTCGAGTGTAATACTATGTTTTTTCTACTCCAATTAAGTAATTTTCATTGATAACAAAATTTATTATAACCTCACTTTTCTCCTATTTTAAAGATCCTTATAGTCGCCCCTCGTATATATAAATAAATCTGACATCTGTCAACCTTACTTTTTTCTAATTTAAAATCCGATTGGTTCAAATAACAGTGAATATTAAAATAAGCCAATCACTGATACCTAACAACGTAAATATAATAATAATATAATATAATTCACTTTGATAGGCCGGGCGGTTATATTGGTTACCATTATTTACGCAAAAAAAAAACAAAAAATTTCAATAATATGCAATAGAAGTAGAAAAACGTATTAATAGTGCACAAAATGCATTTTAGTTTAATTTATAATTATTTTAGTATTAAATGTATATGTATATTTCATTTAAATATATTGTTTTATTAATAACAACTTATTAAATAATATATAGTTTATTTAATAAGTTATAGAACATATATTTTATTTAAATTATTTCAGAATCAATGTTATTCCTTAAATATTTAATTATTGCATAAAAGCTTAAAAGTCAAATGAAATTTGCTTAGAAAGAATGGTAAATAGCAGGTAGGTAGAATTATTGAGTTTAAAAATAGATATGTTAATTTTATTAGCAAAACCCGAATGCCTCCGAACAATTACAATGGAGCATTCAAATGGACATTACTTCTTTCCGTAACTGTACATTCGATGCAACGGTAAATGTACTCACACGTAGGTTTTTAAGCATCCGGTCTAAAATGCGCCATCTGTGATGTAAAACTGCCTAGGTGTTCGACAAAGATGGACATATGACGCGTGTCCTAGCTTGTTACTTAATTTTGTTGGAATTCAGTAGAGTTCGTGTTTTAGGCATTTTATTTTATTTTATTACATAGTAAGGCAACCAACTATTATAATACCGTCGGCCATTTGTTTTTATATGTCATATGATCTTTGTTTTTGCATATCGTGTTTCTGCTGTGTGTTTACGGATTAATAATCGTTTTAAACGTTGTAGTGGCAGGTTTGTTTTTATATGTCATATGATCTTTGTTTTTGCATATCGTGTTTCTGCTGTGTGTTTACGGATTAATAATCGTTTTAAACGTTGTAGTGGCAGTGGTTTATATTATGTAACACAGGTAGATGTCGTATAAAAATCCTTACCTAGAAATTCTAGGCTAGAATACAAAAATATTTTTATTATATAAATTTTGTACTAGTATTAGTGATATACTAATGATATACTAATGCAAATCTCTTTCAGGACGCCTAGATTTCATTAGTCACGCTCAGACATAAATAATGCAGACAATGGGAGCGCCTGACTTATTATAGTCAGAACGTTCCCATTCCCCTGCTAGATAAAGTAAAGGCCGCTGGCGGACCCATACTCACCCACCCATACCTTACCACATCCTAGACTAACTATGCTATAGTTTTTCCACCCCCACCCATGTATTCCATCCTCAAAGTAAGGGCTAAGGGTCACTATGACCCGTCCTTTGCTAGGGCAACAAGCCCAGTTTATTCATTTGGAGGCTACAGTTTTTTTAGTATTAGTTTAATACATTCTGAAAAAGCTACTGTGTACCGAAACAATTGTCAATATTTAATAAATTTCGTGAAACTAACGCAAGTTGTTTTTATATCCACACAATTTAAATATCTTTCACTTTGTACCTGACCTGCGTAAACATTTTTGTTTTTTTGTCTAGAATTCTAAAATATTTGCGTTTACAGTTAAAAGAATAGTATATTCTGTAACAAGTTTGGAATACGGCATATTCCGCTCGAGTGAAAAGTTTGACGGTTTCACGAGAGGGGAATATGCAATTCCAAACGTGTTTCAGACTATACTTTTTCTACGTTTCCAAAAAATACTATAGACAAAAAATTTAATTGGAAGAAAGTGAGGTTGGATCGGTCTAAAAATTTGTTAGATATTAAAAACAGAGATGTCGCCACGAGTGAACATTCTGCATATACTTACTGTGTGGTAAGTATATGACATTCTGTCATCAGATGATAGAATATTTCATTAAAGTTAAAAGAAAAGTTTATTTATTAATTAGTTTCTAAGAAAATTACATTTTATTTAATTATCGTAGATGTTAATTATTAAAATTTAACTTTAAAAGCAAATATATCAGAAGTATAGCAACCAACATTACACTCAATATTTTTTACAAATACCGTTATAAAGCGCTGCACTGGACCGTGACCTTCGATAGATTACTTCGTACGATTGTGCCTGATGAGTCACGTTCATATATTCGTGGTTTCTACTTTACATACCTACGCCTATCTTACCCAGTTTACTTCCATTCTTCCTTTAAAATTTACCTTTTATTTGGAGATGTTAATTCCCGTAGCTACAGCAAAGTCTGGCATTGGCATTTTAATCATTTAAAGTATAAATGATTAAAATGCCAATGCCAAAATTTGCTGCAGCTACGGAAATTAACATCTCCAAAAGATTGCACAAAACGGGAGGCAAGGGTGGCTTTTGGAGGTGGAGGAGGGACTGTTTGGCGTGGAATGGCGATGAATGGAAAGAGTGAATGCTGAGAGATTTGGTTGTTAGTGATATCATGGTCCCTTATGCTCAAAATGTTGCCAATAATTGGTAATGGCGCCAATATCGTAAATAAGGTATTTAAGGGACCACCATATTAAGAGAATGAATTGGCCACCTTTGTCTCCGGATATGATTCATATGAATCCTATTGAGCATGTTTGGAGCAGGATGAAACTGTAGATGAAAAAGAGGGAAGGACGCATGGAAAATTTGGATGAATTGGTAAATGCTATTCAGGAAGAATGGGATACCCCAGGAATTTCTAAGGAACTTGGTCGAGGGAATGCCCAGGAGGGTTAACGAAATATTACGGTTTAGGGGAGGGCCAACGAAATATTGAAACTTATTATTGTTATTGTTTTTTAAATTTTTCTGTTGAATGTTGTAGTTTGATTATGATTATATCTCCGCATAAAATTTTCATAAATTAACAAAAATATTTTTATTTAACTTTATTAACAATTAGGTAGGTACTTATCAGTAATAAGTTATCACTAGAGCGCAATGTAAATGTAAGTTATGTAACATTATCCTAACTACTCAAACAAATTGCTGTAATTTCGCTCAAAAAATGAATCCTCAAATGGCACTTTAATGATAAATATGCAAGAAACACGCCAGCAATCGGATTTTATTAAGACATTTAACAGCCGGGAATTGTTTTCGAATTTTGATTCTTGGTGATGTTGGTTTTATCTGAAACTTAAATTTGACAACTGAATCACAATCAGGAGGTCAAAATTATGAAGAAAACATGTCACGAACGTAAATATCGGTTCAGGTTTAGTTTTCACCAAAATGTCATTTTCAAAAAGTGGACTTTGCTTACGCCCCTCTAAAAATAATGGAAGTTTGTTGCTTGTCGCTTGTTCATAATTATTCAAGGAACAATCTTTCACCATCTTATCTTCTTGTTCCTAAAAAGACTTAGTGTATTGCCTACCAAAAACCCTTAAATGTAGGTACTCTGTTGAAAAAAAAATCATATTTTCGTTGCTAAGATTCCAATTCAAAAAATTTGAAAACCTCAGGGTAAGACAAAATACTTCATTTTTTCAAAGTAAAAACGAGGCAAAATATTTATTATTTCAAACGGGGCTTGAATATAGTTATTGAAATTTTTCATCGTTTAACATATCACCCTGTAGGAAATTTACTTGAAGAACCGTTAGCTTCATATCTAGCATGAATTGGCAGAGGATGAGGCTAGCAGACATCACATACCAAAATAAAATCTTTCAAGAAACAAAAAAGTTATGTCGTTTTGAAAAAGAACGAACTTTTTGGTCGCGACACATCGAGTGGTGTAATTTTTAAAACGGACCTTATTCTTACAAACTGTTTTGTAACAAAAGTATTTGTTGGAAATTGGGAACTAAAAAAGAGAAATTTTGATAAGAATATACCTAATAAAGCAACACTATTCATCAATTTCCTAAGAAACAAAAAATATACTTTTGACGACATTTTCGGATTCAGGGGACAATTTTACATAAGAATTGGCTGTTAAATTTTGGGATACCATGGTATTCCATGGTTAACCATGGTACAAGTGAAAAAGCAGCCAGTCGTAACTATTAAATTAGTCATTTTTGACTAATTCATATTTAGAGAGTATAAATACATAGTTATGCATGATTTCTAAAAATTGACGTGACGGAACTTTAACCTTCCCTGGAGGATTTGGTTATACAAATATTTTTATTTTATTTAGTTCCAAATTATATTTTGCAAAACAAGTGGGTACAAAAATGTGTTGTAGTAAAGTAATTAAAGCAGTATAAAAGCACAGTTTCCTGATTCAGTTACCTTTCGCAATATTTTTTAAAGAAGGAACGCCGTTCCTGAGCGTTCCTCCTCAAATGGAGCCCTGGTTATAAATAAAAAAGTTGTAAGTTACGAAAATGAAACCAGTAAATTAGATTTAAATAGTTTGATAGAAAAAATACCTCTCTTGGTCCTTTATTTAAAATACGATTTACTTCCTTTTATATTTTGACAAGCTGTACAATAATTGTTGTTAGATTATAAAACTCAAAGGCCCTTTAAAATTAGGTAGGTACCACTCAAATTCCATTTTCATTTAAAATTTTATGTGTTAAAGTAGCATGGCTTAAAATAGCTCGCTCAAAATAAAAATAAAAAAACAATTATAAATGGTAAAATTTGGCCTCGATTTGTTTTTGCTTGCTCTCCCTCTGTTACTAACCTTATAAGGTTTAGGTATAATTATTTGTGAAATTATATTGATTTTAGGCGATTGATAGAATTCTAGAAGTGACCTAAATGTGTACCAGAATCAGATATTCTATTTCTAAGATTATTTTGGAGCCTCCTTTAGGTTATTTCCGTAATGACCAAAAGCATTTAAATCACATTAGCTCAAATAGAATAATAAAACAAAAAAATAACTGAAACCTACCGATCTTTTTACACTTTGATTTTAGATTGTTAAAACTGTTTAAACCCTTAAAGTCGAAAATACAATCATGTAATTTGCGGATTCCTAACATAACAAATACTTATTAATTTTAAATTGTTTGTTTCATGTTGCATGAAAACTAAATTATAATTTTAATTTTTTAATAAATTAATAAACAAGCAAAAAAAAGAAATAAAAAAATTAAATGCCTCTGTCAAAAACTGTGGGGATTTGTCAAAATTTTGGCTTTGGAAATTAAAAACTGATAAGTTTATATGTTTTTCTACTCCCACCTTTAAAACGCCCTTTATCGTACATGTTTTCATGACACTAAGTGACCTTTTAAATACACATTGACAAGTTGTGGCTTTATGGCGCTTTAGTCACGGGCTGAAGTTAGCAACAGGTTTTTAGTCACGGGCTGAAGTTAGTTTTAAGTTAGTTGACAGTTGTCAAATGTCATACAATCGTTAAAATAAAGTGCCTTTCTTGTAAAATAATACTAAATGTGAAAATTATTTTATTATCTCAATACAAAAATACAAAAGTATTAAATAGTTTCTCAACGCCAATATTTGAAAAGTTTATATGAACATTGTACTGACCTTTTAATTTCGCCGGCAAACTATAACTTAAATTCATTTTCTTTACACACATAAAACTGCTTTATTTAAGTTAAATATAACGCTATTCTTAAAAATTTATGTTTGTAATAAAAAAATAATTTTTAAATTAAACAGAATTTTTAAATTGTTTTAAAATTAAATAATGTTTAAAATATTTCTTGGTTTTAAATATAATATGTTTATTTTTAATATATTTATAGTTAATAACAATATATAGTATTTTAGGCGGAACTTTATTGAAATGTTAAAAATCATTATCACATATCTTTAGTTTAAATAATTTTAAATATTCTTTCTTTATTTTAAATAAAAAAATCAACTTAATTGAGATTTAAACATATATTTTTGGCATATATTTCTATTCAACTTAAATCTTTTCGCTTTATTTAAATTAAACATATATTTCGGAGATCTTTTTATATCGGAATAGGTAAATACCCCCACCCAAGCTATACCAGTTTAGGGCCGCCAAATGTGTTCTTTCTCTCTGTGTCGCCCGCCTCGTATAAGCGTATAACCTTAAAATTGTGAATTATTAGAAGAAAATGGATGTTTCCCATATTTTAAGAGATTGGGGGTGCAATGAGGAAACTATTAATGTTTTTATAAGTAAGTATAACTTTATAGTTTATACAAACGCGTTGTAGGTACGTACTGTAAAACATTTGAAATAATATTTTAGAAATTATCTGTACAAGTTTGTATCACATTGTACGACGTTGTATAATTTATTTATTTATTTATTTATTTATTTTACACTATAGCTAGCAAAACAGTTCTTCAGAATTGGTACCGCTAAGTCTATGTTAATTTGAATTAATTCTTCCATTCTTCTATTCCATTATTTAATCCTTTTTTTAATTAGCATTTATAACTTTCCATTCTAAAAAACATTACTTCCAAATATCTTCATTTTATTTTTTTAAACCATAAATTTTGATTAATATTTCTGACATCGATGACAAATATATTTCAAATATTAAATTAATTTGCTATTTATGGTAGGTATATCAGAATGTACATTCTTTTAAGATAATTTAATTTTATACCGTACCTTCATTTGCAAGCTATACATAGGGAAAATACATTGTAGGTGGACCAGACAAGTCGAAGCCAGCGCAAAGTGAAAAAGTTCTCAGAAATTATTAGGACGTAATAAAATTTTAATCGCCAGTAAACAAGGTCACCTGTTACGTCGCATGGCGGCGCGACTTCGACTTGTCTGTTCCACCTACAATGTATTTTCCCTATGTATAGCTTGCAAATGAAGGTATAACAATATTTACCTTCTTACTTAAATTAATAAGTAATAATTAGTACCTACATGTTAAAATTTAATCTTTAAATCTTTAATTTAGGTATACCTACTGCGAATCTACTAAAGAATTTTTCTTCACCACAAAAATGTCACTTTATATATACATATATATATATTTTTAATAATACTTAAAAAGTTTTTCATTATTTGGAATTTTTCTCGAAACTGTCATGGTTAACTTTATGAGCAGCATTAAAAATGAGTTATTTTACAATTAAGTTTGTTAAGCACAGAAAAAGTTGTTGGCGTTTGGTTCCTTTTAGATAAGCATTGTCCAATTTGGATGGATGTGTCATCCAATGATTTTAACATCACAATTTCAACCCCGTCACCCTAAAAACCAAATAATACATTTGTTTTTATTTTGTATAGGCTATACCCTGTTCAAAGTTATCTGCCCACCATTGTTAACTCCGTTACTATTGTAGCTACAACGTCGGTTAAATTAACAAATTTGTCTAATTTTTTTTCTGATTTAAATGGTGCTACTAATGGTTCATTTTTAAGTTTACCCATGTAATAATAATTTTTTCAAATTTTCCAAATTAAATTGTTTCTTAAAATAAGTAAAATATACAGGGTGTCCTATTTAAAAAATGTTAATTTTGTGAATATTTCGAAAACCCGACGTTCAATTGTTTTTTGTGCTTACCATTTTAATCAGAAGAAAAAATGCCACCAATTTGCTAATTTAACTGACTTTTTAGTTCCAATTATAACGGAGTTAAAATGGCATCAATGGTAATGGTAACTTTAGACACGGTGTATGTAATATAATATGTATATATGTATATAATATATACATAATATAGGCACCTAATGTATTTTTTTGATAATACCAAATTTTTGTGTTTAAGTTCCTTGACTTTAAATGTTGTTTTATTTATTTTTATAATTTTATAATATATACATATTGTAGGTACCTAATGTATTTTTTTGATGATACCAAATTTTTGTGTTTAAGTTCCTTGACTTTATTTATTTTTATAATTTTCCTATTAAACCAAAGTAGAATTTAGGATTATTTTTACTACATCATGTTAGTTTTTAGTTTTTATTTTGCAGGTTTAATTTTTTGTTAAAAGCAATATGTAAAAAAATTATAAATGTATTTTTTATAAATATATGCATATATAAACCAAATATTTAATTGTTTTAATTTAATCCTGAGGTATAATTATATTAATTAAACCTTTAATTTCAATAAATTAAATTTAATTAAAAAATATTTATGTAATAAATAATGTTATTATTTAATGCAAATCTAAGATATGTTTACTTCAAACATTATAATTATTTAAACTAATTTTAACCAACATATATATATATAAATGAAAAACCTATTAAATTTAACTAAAACATTTAATAAATTAATTGTGTTTTAAATAAACATACTTTACATTTAAATCATAAATTAACTGTATTTAAAATAAAAATATGCTAGTTTTACATTCAAATATATTTTATGATAAAATATAAGAATAAACTTATTTTTGTTTTAAATATAGTCATTTATTTAAAATAATATGTTAAATTTTAATACAGCAACTGTTTACTTTTTAAAAATATAATAATCTTAAATTAAATACATTGTATAATTGCGTATATTGAAACATATTATATATTTAACTTAAAGAAGTAACGTTTATCTGTAATATACATTTCTATGTGTGTACTTTCACTGTGAAAAACTGTAAATTTTCAAGAAATACATTTCGATTTATAACCTTTGTAATTATGTTTATAAAATTAAAAATTTGACATTTGACGGTGACACACAGATTCATATTGTTTCATAGATGGCGCTCTATACACATTTTTGATTTAAATCATTTTAAGATAATAATAAGTACCTATTTGTCGTAGAAAAAGTATAGTATGCACCTCGTTTATAAACTTTTCTATACACGCACTTTAAGCACTCGCTCGCAAGCTCGCTCGTACCTAAATTAAATTCGTGTATAAAATGGCGTTTATCAAACTTGATACATAATATACCATTATATTTATCACATACAGAGAATTTCACATAAATTCTCATGAATATTGCCTTATTTTGAAACACCCTACTCTATATTATACTTTTTATTGTTCTATATAGCAAAGGGGCTTTAAAACAATGTCTTTTATTATTTCTAGGTCAATTTAAAGTAAGAAAAATATGTTTTTTTTCAGCTGACACCACATCACAATACGATGCAATCAGAGCTTACTTGAAAGAGCTAGACGTAACAAGCGACGTTTGGATTGGCTTATCGAGAACTTCGGAGAAAAAACAATTTACGTGGTCGTAAGTTATCGACCGAAAACTCATTATTTCCAATGCTTAAATTATTATACTTTATTTTCAGCAATTATCGCGAATTAAGCGGCAACGGGTATTGGCAAGATTCCATACCGGTTGGAAATAATCCATTGTGTGTCGTTATGGATCCGTCTTCGGATTTCTTATGGAAAACGATGCCCTGCGGAGGCCCTGACGCTGCCACTTTTGTTTGCGAATTGCCCAGTAAGAATTTAATCGTTTTAGTTTAACCCATTTCCTTAAATAATTACTAAGGTGTACTATCTTTTGGTTGACCCAGTTTTTTCTAGCAAAGAAATACATCTAAGAATTACTTTGCCAAAATAAAGTTTAAAGAAAAAAGTCAACCAAAAGATAGGATATCACTCCAGTAGTTTTTATATTTTTATCACAATTTGATAAATTAACCGTCAAACGTAGCTCTATATCCTATAGGAATTTACAACAAATACTAAATGGGTCGTTTTCAAAAAACACCCGCCTTCCGCTGTCCGTATAACTTATAAGTTTGAATTCCAATAACTTTGTTAAAAATTATCGGATCTTATTGATTTAAAAACCAAGTGAAAGCCTAACAAGCCCTTAGTAAACTCTTTCAGAAAATTTTTGTTTAGTTATTTTAGAATATTTTTTTTTTAATTTTTAAACTTGGGAAACACACATTTTCGCATGTCCCATTAGCGTTTTATAAAACTTACATACATGTTTTTTTTAAATATTGAATAACCAGAACTTTGTGTTGCTTTATAGTAATCCATAACATCCTTAGTTAATACAGTAAACAATTTATATATAAAATAATTAATTTTAATCTACTTGTTTTAAATTTGACTCATGTCCCAGACATTTTTTCCGTTGCGTTACGTCCGTCGCGTTACCGATAGAATATTAAAAAACATATATATGGCAACTTTTTTGGTACTCACGTGATCAACAAATGATGTTCGGACGTACACATTACCCAGCTGAATTTATTTATTTAATCAGGAAGAAGATATCGGTTGAAACAGGTGCGGGTAACACGAATATAATAATTGTTTGTCCGCTACTCAAGTTACTCAAAAAAATAATAAAAATAAGGTAAGAAAAAATACTATTTTTCATGTTTATGTTTATTTTAGGGCACTAAAGCTCATTGAGAGTAATTAATGACTGTAATGTCTTATTATTATTTTTTAAATATGGTTTTACAAAACTTTGTCCACTGCGTTACCGAGTCCACTATGTTACCTTAGGGTAACGCAATGGAATTTAGGGTAACGCAATAGAATTTTTCGACAACAAAGTGGATATTTACCGTCGCTTTTATTAAAAGTAGTTTATGATAAACCAATTTAAAATTATTTGTAATTACAACTCATGATATAGATTACATCCAAAGAAAAATTCCACACAATATAAAAGTACTAAAAGGGACTTATAGCTTATAGTCAAAGAAAAAGGGTTTCTAAAATTTAGAAATCTAAGTTGTTATTCTGCAAGTGAGCACTACTACGAGGGATTTTGTTTATGCATTACTCTAAAATCGTACCACCCTATATAAATTTTTTTTTACGTTATACCAATGTCTATTTCGTTACTTTTTTTAGTTTTTGTTAAAAAAAAATACTTAAAATGATTTTTATACACTTGGTAATACGTGTTTATAAATTAGAGTTTAATTCACTAATACAGTGACTAAAAGAAAATATTGATGGTATTGTTTTTTTAACAAAGAATCGGAATGGTTTCTTTTAAAAAGTAACTTAACGAACATACATATTTAAAGAAAAAAGCATACATTTTTTAATAAAAAATAAAATAAAAAATTGAAGTCAAAAGTTCTTACACAAACTAAGTACATTTTATTTCAAATTATTTTTATAACAATTTTTTTTATTGAATTAAATTTTGGATTTCAAATTGGTAATTGGTAATATAAAGCTAGCTAAACACATTTTTCTGAAAAAAACGTAAAAAAAATTAAAAAGTGCACTGCCTGTCTTAAATGTAAGTAAACAAAACTCTAAACATTTATAAAAATCCAACCAAAAGTTTAAGCAAAAAAAATATTTTGATATTCATTTTCCTGAAAGCAGGTGTTTCTTAAAAATGACCCAAATGTGTCCATTTTGGCATGTATTTTAGTACAATATAGAAAAGAAACACTTAAACATTTAACCATAAACAAAATCGGAAACCGCGCAGCGAAAGTTACTTTTAAATTAAAAGTTTTAATACACAAAGACGATCACTATATAGGCAGAATATGTAATATGTAATCAGCAGTAAAGTAAAATAAATCTGCAGCAAAGTAGAACTTTACTGCCGAATTAATACGAGTATTGTATGCAACCCATTACACATTTAAGATGTGTCTACTGCTCCTCAGCAGCAAATAAATAATATTTAAAAAAAAGCACAGTCGCGGAGGTCGATTTGACCCTTTCATAAAATGTTGTTTAATAAAAATAATAAGTTAATTTTATTAATTAGATCATCTTTGATCATTAAATGACATTTGATTTAATCATCAATATTAATTATTAGTATTATTAAATGAGTCATTTCAAATAAAAACACTAAATGGGGTGCGCTGCTTGATTTTTTATTTTGATAAAAAAATTGAGGATGATCTTTTAGGTTGTTACCTATCAAATATGAAAATCCGTTGCCGTTTTAATTTTTGGATTCTTTACTTTTAATCGGCACCCCTTAGAAATCTGAAATCGTGTCAATTTCTTACTCTCTTATAGTGGGCCAAAACCTTTTTTTCTCTGACAAATATTGAAATGATTTTAATTTTGTTTTACTGTTCAGTAAGTGTGTTTTCGATATAAATTATTATTATCCAATTAGTTAATCTCATAAAAGAATGGTAAACCACTAAAGATTCATGATAATTTGCCATGCTAAATCTAGTTATGTTTTTTTCAGGTACCAAGTACTTATACAATAGAAAACGTAACTATTATTTTAAGTTTCTAGACTATCATTTTCTTTATTAAAAAAATTATTGAAACTTGATAATTCTTAAAATTAGTCAATTTTGCCCTCATAAATCATTATGTTGAGGAAAAAATAAAAATCTGAAACTTTTAGGAAATTTAGTTCCCACCTTCATCTTTTCAGTCCAGTTAGTCTTGTTTTGTTATTTTTATTCCTTTAAAAGATATATTAATTTTTTAATGCCCGTTTAGTAGCGATATTGTTAGTTTTATTTATAATTTAAAATTTAGATGGCTTTCATGTTTGGCAGAACTATTTCATAAATATTATTTGTGCGTATTTCTTTGGTAAATTTTGTGTATAACATAATATGCCATATTATGTTACATACAAAACTTTTTAAAATCACCAAAGGAATACCACAAAAAATAATTATGAAATATTTTTGACAGTTCTGATATATTTGGTAGTTATGTTATATTTTGGAGTTCGATTTTATCCTCGGTGAGAAGCGCATCGCTCGTGCATAGCTCCATGAAAAAGTGTGAAATATAGTTGACTTTGACTCAGGGAGGACAAAATCGGATTCCAGTCCTAGATAATATTCCTCGTTTTGTCCTTTTTTAAAGGAATAGAGGAATTTATATGAACATATAAATTTCAAGGTTATATAACCTATTTGTGTCCACGTGTTCGTTAGAAAACCGTTGTTACTTGTGACTGGTTAAAAGAGCCACAACGGCTCAGACCAATTCCATTACTGAGGGAGAGGCTTATGGTACTCCGGAGGTAGTGGAGAAAAATAAAGAGAGAGAGAGAGAGTTATATTTTATGTATTGTAAAGTATAATAAGTGAAATTAATAGAGAGTTAATTTAATCATATAAAAAATGCGTTAAGCAGTTTTTTGTCGGTTTCTTTCACAATTTAAACCAAGTTAGTCTTGTTCTATTATTTTGATCCCTTTAGAATGGTTAAATGTTATATGTATGTATTTTAAATGTTAGTGTTTAAAAAAAAATTACACAATCTGTAAATACTTCTTTAAATTTTAGTTTTTAGGTAACTGGTTAAAATAAAAAATGTTATAATAAAGGGGTTTATTTAGAATATTTTTTGGTTTTTGCTTATTTTTAACAATTTAAAACTTCTCAGAACTTGAATATTTTTTATGAGAAAGATGTCCAAAATTATGATATGTTCTTGCATTTTTAATTGCAATTAAATTATTGAATCTCGAACACTCCGTCATTTATTACACTTGCAAACTTGCAAACTTTTTGAAATAACAATTTAAATACGCACAAATAATATTTATGAAATATTTTTGACAGTTCTGACATTTCTCTACCAAACATGAAATCTAAATTTTAAATTATAAATAAAACTAACAATATCGCTTCTTAACTGCATTAAAAAAAATATTATATCTTTTACATGGATAAAAATAACAAAATCAGACTAACTAGACTGAAAAGATGAAGGTGGGGACTACATTTCCTGAAAGTTTCAGATTTTTATTTTTTCCTCAACATAATGATTTCTGAGGGCAAAATTGGCTAATTTTGAAAATTATCAAGTTTCAATAATTTTTTTAATAAAGAAAATGATAGTCTGGAAACTTAAAATAATAGTTACGTTATCTATTGTCAAAGTACTTGATACCTGAAATAAAGCAACTTTCTATATTTAGCAGAATAGGCACAGGAGCCAGACAAAAATCACAAAAATTGGCAAATTATTACAAATCTTTAGTGGTTTACTATTCCTTTATGAGATGAACTAATTAGATAATAATAATTAATATTGAAAACATACTTACTAGCAGTAGCGTGCAAAGGTGATCGGGGGCCCCCCCGCAAATTCTGAGCTGGGGCCCCTTTGTCACTTATACCACCCAATGTGGTTCTCTACGGGGCCCCCCTAAGGTCGGGGGCCCCCCCGCACCGCGGGCCCTGCGGGGCCCGTCCTGCACGCCACTGCTTACTAGGCAGTAAAATAAAATTACAATCATTTCAATAATTGCCAGTATGAAAATGACACAATTTCAGGTTTCTAAAGGGTGCCGATTAAAAATAAAGCAACTAAAAATTAAAACGGCAACGGTTTTTCATATATAATACCTAAAAGATTATCCTCAAATTTTTTCATTAAAATAAAAAATTATGCAGCGCACTTTAAAATTCTTTTTTGGTGTTTTCATTTGGATTGACTCAAATGTGATTTCGGAAAAATTAAATATTCACCTCGGCATTAAAGTCATTTTTTATCACTCATGTGCCACATGACATGTGGTAATTTCCACATTCGTGATAAAAAATACTACTTTACTGCCTTGATACATAAATAACTATTATAAATCACTCCTCTTTAATTTATTAAAAATAAAAAATCCCCTAAAAAGCTCCTCAAGAAATAACCCCAAAACTAAATAATTCATCTAATATTCCAATCCAAATAATTTATGCAAGCACTAGTTTAAGCGCTAATAATAAACTACATCGAAAAACTTTTCATATTACAGTCTACCTGAATTTTAAAGGAAAGACTTTATTGATTAAAGTGGTTTTCTAAATAAATTTGAACAGTTCCAGACTGGGCAACGGGGCCACAGGGATGTTTGATTACGGAAGTTCCGTCACTTACAATTTTATACATTCCGGAACATTCGGCAGTAGAATTGACAGCAGATTGCGGCCTGGACGGAACGAAGAGGATCTCCTGCAAAGGGAAAGCGGTATGTAGACATTTCTATTGACATTTTATTTTTAATAAAATTTGTTTTAATAATATGGTGGCCGGAAGAGTCCAAAAAGTCCCCAGGTCTCCAAAAGGGATATTTTACATTCTTAAATACTTTTAATATCATTAAAAAATGTCGCTGTTTCTAAGGAAACATTTGGGTTTTTTTTTTTATATATATATATATAATGTCTCGAATGTTCAAATCGCTTCGGGAATGTTACCACCTTAAAATAATATATAATAATGTAACGTTTTTACTGTTCGTAGTGTAAATTAAAACACGCACTGGTTTATTAACGAACTAAACTATTTATTATTTTAATTACACTTAAAACACTAAAAATATAAAATTATAAATCTAACTAAACACTTAACTAATAATTATTTATATATCACTACTGTTCAAGAGTCTATTTATTTGCACGTATATTTATTTATTTATTTTGTCGCGAGTACCAAAGCTTGACTGACTCTCCATGATGCGTCGCATCCATTAAAAAACTAATAAACATATCATTTAAATTTTAACACCATTTTAAATTATTGAAATTTTGTTAGTTAACACAACTTGAAAATTTAATTTTTAAAATTTAAGGCTAGTTTCATATATTAATATTATAATATATTAATCCTATACAAATTTTAATTTAATTGGATCACTAGCGGAAATTTTATAAGGGTTAAAATGATTAAAGTTTTGGTTATTTACAGTAAGTTAAAAATTAAGTTATTTTAAAAATTATTTAAAATATCATTATGAAAATTTAATGTAATAATAATCTTATTTCTATATATAGAATTATTAAAATTTTATTTGATTAGCATTGGCAAGTTTATACTTACTGGTTTAAAATGCAAATATCTAAATGAAAGATTACACATTTATTTCAATAAATTTAATACAAATAATGCTTATAAAATAATATACTCAAGAAGTATTTTGTCTGTAGTAAAACTTATAGTAACAATTCTGTGTATGTAAAATCTTCGTTTTTTTTCTTTTTTAAAATTATTCTTTTTTATATACGAGGTGTGTTCAGAAAATAACGGGAATTGTTAAATTTCGCGGGTTCGGAGGGTGCGGTTGTCATAATTATGTTGGTATATATGCCCCCGAAGTATGATAAAAACTTTAGCTGTTTTCATTGTTTACTCTGTATGTGGCAGCCGCTAAGGTTAGACGTGTTTTATGAGCTCGGTGATTTTTCGTTCGTTAAAAGAAATGGATCAAAGAATTTGTATCCAATTTTGCTTAAAAAATGAAATAAATTCAGTGAAATGTTAACAAAGGGGTATAGTGAGTCTGCTATAAGTAAAACAAGAGTTTACAAGTGGTATAAGAGTTTCCAAGATGGCCGTGAAGACGTTGAAGATGACGAACGCCCCGAACTCACAAGCGCATTAACAACCGATAAAAACATGGAAAAAGTGGCAGAAATGGTTATAAACCATCAGAGAAGTCGCTAATGATGTTGGTATATCGATTGGCTCATCCCATGAAATTTTTTCGAATGTTTTGGGTATAAAACGCGTGGCAGCAAAATTTGTTCTAAAATTGTTAAATTTTGAACACAATTTTTGCCCAAAAACAATACTGTAATGATGCCCCAGCCTCCATATTCGCCAGACATGCCTCTGTCTGACTTTTTCCTATCCCAAAGATCGAGTTTTAGAAGTTTTTGAAGACTATTGGAAGAAGAGCTGGCGCATGTGCATAATATCCAATGGGGACTATTTTGAAGGCAACAACATTAATGTAGACGAATAAATAAATATGTGTTTCAAAAAACGAAAATTCCCGATATTTTCTGAACACACCTCGTAAATGAATCGGAGGTTGCTAGAAGTCTATGAAGCAAGTCTTCAATAGTTGCAGATCTTGATATTTCTAGTACGATTCTCTAGAGTATTTAAAGTCCTTGTTCCTTGCCTCCTGAGCCTTCTTAACGCAACATAAAATAATTCAAATAACATCAACTTAACAAGCCTGTATTAATTATATATGTATTATTTCATTAAATGTAAAATTTTTCCGAAGGGACCGATTAAAAATTTTTAGTCATCAAATAGTATTTTAACACATTTACATTCAATTTAAGTACTATTTATTTAAATCATGTAAGTATGTTATGATTTGATAAGTAGGTAACATCAAATTGAAAATGAGATGTGATATTTTTTTAGTTAAAAAATGTATAAATTTTTTGCAAATTTCCAAGCAACCATTAAAAATACATTTATATTTCAGGATAGGGACGAAATATTAAAACAGCTAACTTGTACCATAACTCAAGACGACGATTTTGATGATAAATTCACCAGACAGCAAATTTCCTCCACAATTCAACCCGAAATATCTCAGGAGGAGAACACAATCAGCAGCAAGACTACGATTTGGATCTGGACATCGAACACGATCAGCTTAGATTATGGCATTCCAACGAGACATCGACGTGAAACTGAAGATACTCTTAGCCCGGCTAGTAGTAAGAGCACCACTTCTTCTGATGCCTTGATGAAAAAGGATGTTATGAATACCACGGAGATGCCGCAATCTGCAATAAGTAAATGTAAGACTTTTTAGATATAAACATTAGTTTAGGGTTCAATGACTTTATAAATCCATTTATTGATTAATGTATTTTGTATATATATATATATATATATATATATATATATATATACAGGGCTTCCCAAAAGTTGAAGGAGTCAAGAAAAAAAATGAAAACTTAGGGATCACTATAGCATCATAAAAACTAAATTCTTAGATAGTTTAGACTTCCATGTAACGTGGAGTTTTTAGGGGTGGACCACCCCAACATTTTAAATAGCAACCTGTTTAAATAGTATTGAAGATTTTTTAAAAATAAAAACAAAAAAAAAGACTATCACTATTTGCAGATGATACTGTAGTTACTAAGGCGCTAGGTCCTAGCGGCTAGGACCAGTGTAGATCTTAATAAAATAGCAAAAAAATGTGTATGAAAACATTTTGTAATGTCAACAAATTGTTTTTGTCCATGTTCACTGATAGAAACATGTCCAACAATTTAAGATGTACCAATGAAATTTTAATCCCAAAACATGGGCTGTGTCTTACAGCCCAGAGCCCTATATGATAATGCCAATTAAATTTTATAATCATGTTTCAGTTGGAATTAAAATATGTAAAACAATTTATTCATTTAAAAAAATGTTGCTTGAAAAAAACAATTTATTCTCCAGAGGATTTTTTTAGCCATAGATATTAATTGTGAATGTTAGTACTGATCAATTGTTCTAGTTTTGGATGTATTTATTATAATAATTAAATATAAAAAAATATATGGATATATCCATATATTTTTTTATACCATATTGTATCCAACATATGTAATTATATGTAATGTATTTTTGGAAATAAAATTTTTATTATTATTATTATTATCTGGAAGATGCTTATCTCATCGGCAATTAATAATATTCTAATAAATGCCCCATGGGGTAAAACATAACATTTCCATTTAGTACAGTTCTTATCACTCACAAGTAATAAAAGTTTAAGTTAACAAGTAAAAATACCATATAATTCTCACTCTTAATTCTATATTCAACAAATTTAATTATTAAAAATTCAAGTTATAAATTTCGGCTCGAAGTTCTGCAGAAAATAATAATATTAAAAATAATAATAATAATAGAAATAATAAAATAATAATTTAATTTTAAATATAAAAGAAAAAAAAACATTCTGAGAAACTAAATCAAATCTATTTTTTTTATTCAGAATATATACTAAATATTTACACTGAAAAAAAATATTCTTGTATCAAATAATTGTATTTGATTCAAAACAATCTTTGTCTTATATAGGTATAACCATGATACAAAGATCATGAGGTATAACGAAGAGAATATATTCTTTAAAATAGTAAAGTATTTTCTGAAGTCACGTTGATTTACTTCAAGAATCGTTTCTTAATATAAGAAAATTAAATTTCTTTAAATAAAACTTGATTGTTTAAAAGCAAGAATATATAATTTTTGAAATAAGGCAGCAATATTTACTTAATTCAAGAAAATGTATTTTCCGTAACCAAATAATTATTATATAATTATAATTGGCTGTTTTAAAGCAAGAAAATGTTCTTTTAAAAATAAGTTAGTGGTATTCTTAAATAAAAAAGATACTTAATTCAAGAATAAATTTTCTCAAAACAAAAACATGTAATATTGAAATAAGGCAATAAAAATGTTTTCTATGGCCCAATATTTTTTTTAAAATAATGGATTCAAGATTTAAAATTTATTTCATTAATTACAAAATAATATTTATTTTAAAACAATGCAAGAAGTATCGTTAAAAATAAAATGTATCATATATTATATCACGAGAACTATGAATTTAATCGGTTAAACTAGGCTCAGTAGTTTTTTGTTTGGTTTTTCTTGGAAAATGGTGAATGCAAAATAATTTAATAAAATCACGAGACCGCGTAGCGGTCGAGGGGTTTTATTTTTAATTATTTTGCATGAAACTATTTTCAAAAAAAAAAATCAAATAAAAAACTTACTGAGCATAGTTTTACGGGCGTTTCTCTGTAAACGGCAACTCATTGTCTCAAGCTAATATTGTTTAGAAAAATAACAGATCATAAATATTTCGTAGATAACTTCAAAAGATAATAACCTAATCTACCTATGCTCGACGTTCAAAATCCAATAAAATAAACTTTAATGTATCAAAATCGTTTTTATAGTCCTTAAAAACCAGTCCCCTGACGTGTCACCAAAGCAAAATGGTCACTTCAGACTAAATTAATTAAAGACAGTAACTATTGGAATCAACCTAATTGTTTAATTATTCAACCAATATTGGTTGCTTGTTACTGTGATTTATTTTTTATAATTATTATTTTGTAATTCTAAAAAAGTCATCTAAACTTTGTCTCCGGATTTCATAAACAGTCCCCTGTATAGATTTTTCAGAAAATGCTCAATGTTTTCCAAAGTAATAGGACTATTTTTGGTTCATCTGCCGTATACTAATAAATAGACCGATATTTATTCCTCGAATAACATTTATTAAATACAACAAAAACATAACAAAAAAACTTGCCTAGACAATTTCTTACTTCAAGTTGCCCAGTTTACAGAGAAACGCCCTTACAGATTAAATTTATAGGTTGAGTGATAACGTCTAGATTATTTCTCAAATTAAAGGAAACCATTTGACAATTCATATAATCTGACGTATGTGTCAAAATTTATAAATATTTTTTTAAAGAAAATTCCATTAATTTAAGGTATGTAATAAGTAATAATTGATATTTCGTAAACTAAATAACTTATTTTTTATTGTTTTTTAAAAAATGTTTGTAAAATAACACCATAAAATCGTAAACAAAAATCCAATATGGAGGCTAAAATTTAATCGCTGTTAAATAGTTCTAGTGATTTAATCGCTTATTTAAACGAAATTTATTCGAAAATTCAAGGCTTTTGATTGGTTCATATTATAATGAGGGAAGTAATCTATCTTAATTTTAAGATACTTTTAGCAATCTATCATTTTGTATTTAAAATCAATAAAATTTTAAATAATGATACGTTTTTTAACTAAAAATTATTTATTTTAATAATAAAAACATCTTTATATTTAGGAATATTACTGCAAAAGAAATAAAATTTAAAATAAAAATACGTCTAAACACTTGAAGGGGACTGGAGCAATTTTAAATATCCTGTAACTTTTTAAGAATTGTTGTCTAATCTTAAACAAAACTTTATATTTAAATACTTACGGATTATCAGAGCTGTCACAAGTCACTTCTAAAAAGACTTAAGTCATAAGTCGTAAGTCTTTTTTGAAATAAAAATGACTTAAGTCTTAAGTCATTTTTTCTATAAAACAGAAAAGTCTTAAGCCTTTCAAAAAGACTTAAGTCATTTTTAGGGACTTTAGTCCCTAAAAATACTTAAGTCGTTTTTAGATTTAAGTCGTTTTATAGGTTTAAGTCGGAAAAAAAAGATTTAAGTCGAAAAAAAAAAGATTTAAGTAAAAAAAAACAAATACCTTACTCATTTTGAGAGAATCAAAACAAGATCAAAGAGTATATATCTAATAGATACTCTTTGACAAGACTTTTAATGAAATTTATTTTTAAAATAGGTGCATAACATTTTTAGACTTAAGTCATTTTAAAAAGATTTAAATCATTTTTAGACTTAAGTCATTTTAAAAAGACTTAAGTCATTTTTTTGTTTTAAGTCATTTTAAAAAGACTTAAGTCCTTACGCAAATGTAGAAAAAGCTTAATAATACAAATCATTTTGAAAATGACTTAAGTCTTAAGTCTCAAGTCGTCCAAAAAAAAGAGACTTAAATCAAATGACTTAAGTCACAAAAATGACTTAAGTTAAAAAAAAAGACTTAAGCTTTCTGCTGTCTGACAGCTCTGCGGATTATTCAAAATTGAGCCAAACTTACTGAAGGGCCAAAGTATACGTTATATCGTTTATAGGTGGTGCAGTAAGCAAAAAAAATTAGGTTAGAAAATAAAAACAATCGTTGAACAAACACATTTATTTTGTTTTAAATACAAGAAAAATTTAAAATGTATACATTATTATAAAATAACGTAGGAAACTTAATCATTATTATCGACATATTTTTCATTTTAAATAATTTGTAATATTTTAGGCATAGTAGAAAAGCAATTACCAATTTTATAAAATAATTTAGGGCTATAGCCCAATATATTGCCAATTAACTCCACCCTAAATAAATCAAAATTAATGATATAAACCAAAGTGTGTAACAAAATTACTTCTAAAACAAAATCTTTTTAAATGTGATAAAATAAATTAAGTTTATTAACTTAAAATTATAGAGCAATACAAATCAGAGTGTTACACATAAGATATTTTGCTTATCACTGAAAAGCCTATTTATTTATGAATAAAATAATTTTAAGGCATCCTTAATGCATATTAGTAAATATTTAAACAATAAACCTACCTACCTACACGTAAATGCGACGCTAAATTTTAATAAGGGTGGTATATCATGATATTGCAATACCAACTTACTTACCTTCAATTTTTTTTTTAATTTCCTCCGATGCTGGCCACTTTTAAAAGTTTTTTTTATGAAATACGCCCTCTCCCTCACAGAGAGAAAGAAACACTGCATGATTAGGCATAACATTTCAGAGGAACGTGTCGGCATCTCCACACTCAGAGAAATATCATGCCATGAAATGAATATAAAATTATATTAATTTAAATAATCGGGTAAATTTGATTCAAATAGAAAAATTTGTAGTTTTATATTCATTTACCAACAGTTTTACAATACTTTTAAACACTTTTAAAGAGGGTATACCCTCTTTAAAATATATATACAAAAAGAAATCTATTTATTGCATTGCCTTTCTCAACGTTGTTTTAAAAAGATATGTATTATAAATCGTTATACACCTATTAATTTAATGGGACACACCAATGACGCCAAAACATATTTGAATCCCTTTGAATTATTATCGTTTTGAATGATTCTACAACATTTTTTCTCTCAGTGCACTCCTACACGATTTCAAAAAATATGTATTCTTAGCAAAAGAAATTACTATTTGTTAAAACGAATAAAAAAAATTAAGAATATCTAATTCTTAATATAAAAAAAATTAAACAAATAAAAAAAATAAGAATATCTTATTCCTGATACTAAGATTTCCTTGTAGAATATTTAAATTGAAACATGCAACTTTTTAAAACAAGAAATGTTTTCTTAATATTAGAATATTTCCAAAACTACAATTTTTTTTTTAAGAAGTTAAATATTTTTAGTTGAAATATAAACTCCTGGACAAAATTAACGCAACATCATAAATTTGTCACATTTTTTATGCTATTTTTTTTGAATTTAGGATCCGATTTGAATGATTTTTTTGCATTGTAGGTTGGTGCCTTGACAATGTCATAATTTTCGCTGTTTATGATAAAAAGTTCATTTTCGATTTATACCGGGTGTAATAAAAATGTCATGTTTTTTTCCGAAAATTCGTATCACCGGGTGTTATAAAAATGTAATGTTTTTTCCGAAAATTCGTATCACCCTGTGGAGTATACTAAACCTATAGCAGTTAACATTAGACGGTAGGTCCATATTTCGCCAACAAATTCTTTTTTGGTTTACTTCATTATCTCTGTTATTAAAGGAGATACGCTGTTTTATAGCGTAACATGTTTTTATAGACTTTATTATTCAAAACAATAATTGTTAAATGTTTTCAAGTAGGCTATGGAAAATTCGCCATACTTATAAGTATATATAACAACTGTTCGAAAACTGCTTATTAAACGTTTGTTTCGTATTTTAATCTTGAAAAATGAATCGTCCAAAAAAAAATTTCGACAGAAGAAGCAGTAAGAGACTTAATTTTGGTTTTCGACTATAAGTCGTATGGTTAAACGATTTAAAGAGACAGGATCTTACTCTTCAAGGTCAGGACAAGGGCGAAAACGATGTACCCATCCAAGGGATGAGCGTTTCATTAGGCAAACTGCTCTAGAAACAGGAAGATTACTAGTACTAGGCTAAAAAGTGAGCTTAGAACTGCTCGCCATAATACAATATCGTCTCGAAAAATCAGGAGACGTTTAAATGAGGCAGGTTTAAGCAAGAGAAGACCAGCAAAGAAACAATTACTTATCAGAGAGCACAGAGTTTCAAGATTGCGTTTTGCCAGAAATTATCAACATTGGACTGTTAATGATCGGAAGGTTTTATTTTCTGATGAACGAGAGTTAGTCTCAATTCTCCTGATGGTGTGAAAGTGTTTGGCGAAGGTCAGGAGAGAGATTTGCAAGTGGCAATATCTCTCCTAAAATCCCGTTTGGTGAAGGCTCTGTAATGTTTTGGGGAGGAATATGCTTCAACGGACGCACAGAGTTAGTATACGTGTAAGATCAATGAACGCCGATTATTATCTAGAAAACATTGTAATTAAACATGTAATGCCATTTGTTCCTTTTTGGGACCGAATAGTTTATTTATGCAGGATTATGCATTTATCAAATCGAGCAGAAATTATACAATTATACAGATAACAAATAATCTAAACATCTCTTGAAATGTCAGAAAAGGTCCATAGCCTACTTGAAAACATTTAACAATGATTGTTTTGAATAATAAAGTCTATAAAAACATGTTACGGTATAAAACGGCGTATCTCCTTTAATAACAGAGATAATGAAGTAAATCAAAAAAGAAAATGTTGGCGAAAAATTAACCTACCGTCTAATGTCAACTGCTATATGTTTCGGTTGCTAGTATACTCAACAGGGTGATACGAATTTTCGAAAAAAAACATGAAATTTTTATTACACCCGGTATAAATCGAAAATGAACTTTTTATCATAAACAGCGAAAATTATGACATTGTCAAGGAACCAACCTACAATGCAAAAAAAATCATTCAAATCGGATCATAAATTCAACAAAAAAATAGCATAAAAAATGTGGCAAATAGTTTGATGTTGCGTTAATTTTGTCCAGGAGTTTATATTTTAAAACAAGTTGACTTGAATTAAAGAAATATTTTCAAGATGTTAGGTTTTGTAAATATAAGAAATCTTTTTTTTCAGTGCATGAATTTATTAAAAAATGGAATCTTAAGCAAAGATATTAAAACATGAAATACACATTTTTTTTAAAATAGCCATTTAAATGTATCTATATTTAACATATTTATTTAATCTTTCAGTTCTATCAACGGTATCCTCATCAGAACCATCCGTTTCAACTGAAGGCATAGTATCGATTCATTTTACTTCTACTCCGACCTCCCAAACGAAAACTGAGACCCAGGAAACCATCGTGGAAACGATTCCAACTCGTTCAAAATACGACCTGAGTTCCACTGTCGAGACCAACGTCGAGTCTGGAACTTCCGGTATTTCAACGGAACAAGTTGATCATTCTGGAGCCATTAATCAAGGACAACTATTTAGCATTATCGAAAATGGTAAGTTTTCTTTTTAAACTTTGCTTTATCCCTGATAGCAAAATTTGATTCTAAGAATCTTCTAAGAAGATATGACCCGGAATAATGGAATATTCTTAGAACCTTCCCTTATTGCTAAGAATGTTCTTAGGGACTTTTAAAACATTCAATAGATACCCTTTTAATCAGTGGCGTAGCGTGGACTAATATAGACGTGGGCGAAGTCGCATCAGCGAGGCCCCTTTTCTTTCGTTCCCAAGATAAAAATTATTTTTTAAATCCCCATTTTATAAAAATATCTAGGAAGTTATTAAAGTTATGATAAAAAACGTTTTTTTTCTTAAAACTTTAACACCCTGTAACTTAAAAATTAAGAGGTTTAGGTCATAGGTTTATTTGAACTTTTTTCTTAAAATCAACTAAGGATTCACACCCTTAAGGTTCAGCATCTTATTCTGAAACACCCTGTATACAGTGTGTCGCGCTTTTCATAACTCCACCCTTATATCTCAGTTATTAATAATGCGATTTTCTTTAAATTTGGGTGGTGATTGTTTGTTGGAGACACTTAATATTTTCCATGGTAAAATTTTTTATTTATCATTGGCGTACGGTGTTAGGGGGTAAAAACTTTTTTAATCATATTCAGCAAATAAAATTTCTTAAAGATTTTAAGAATATGGATTAATCTCTTAAGTGGCCATATCAATATGCTAAAGTTACATTTCTGATGGCTCACTATTTTTCCGGATGCGAACATATACGTCATGTGCATTACGTAACTAATCGGCCGTATATATACGTCGTAATCGAGCACTTTTTCAAATAAACGTATATATACGTCATATATATCAAAAATAAAAAGTAACTAAAACATATTGGGTATAATACTAATAAGTAATAAGTCAATATGTTATTTATTTTATTAATCTACACAGCTAGGTAAATATATTATTATATACAAGAAAAGTACATTTTGTACTCTGGTTTTGGGCATAAACCCTGTTGAATTAACCCGGTAGTTTTGATTTAATTTCTGTTTTTCTCTGTCCATTTCCTAACTCTAGAGTGTCGTTTTATGTTTGCGTGATTTCTCAAAATAAACTGTATAGCATATCTATTTGTTTCTTCCACAATTATATCAAACACATGTCTATTATATCAGTTAGATTGTTTATCTGTACGCCACTGGTTGCCGTGAATTTAAAGTCCAAGGCATGTCAAAATTTATTTCCTCGGCCTCTTCGTTTTCAGCACAATCGACATTGTGGTTTTCAGAAACATTATCACTTTCCTCAATATTAGGTACTTTCAAATTCTTCACTGTAATTTGAATCGCTTTCCGATCCATCAGAGCCTGTAAAATCACTATTTTCGACGCTAATATCATCACAATGCATTTCAGTAGGCTAATCCGATATAATATTATTATTAACAATATTCTTTTACCAAATAAACACCGGGTTTTTTACAATAAATTACCAAGGAATAACTAGCACGTGCTGCGCAAACAAATAAAGATTGTTACTGCGTACGTCCAACACTATTTCGTGGTATTTTCTCATCAAGCTATCGAATAGGCACCCCCCTACACTGTAGACCACCGCATGCGAGTATATGCGGCATAACCATTAAATGCTCGAAGTAAAATTTCAATGCGAATATATCCGTCATAAGCGCTGGAATATAAACTTTAAAATCCGGATATATACGTCATAGCCACTTAAGAGGGTTTTT
The DNA here is from genome assembly GCA_921294245.1 of Brassicogethes aeneus. Classification (NCBI taxonomy): domain Eukaryota; kingdom Metazoa; phylum Arthropoda; class Insecta; order Coleoptera; family Nitidulidae; genus Brassicogethes; species Brassicogethes aeneus. The sequence goes on from OV121136.1 coordinate 2,178,747, forward strand.
GGGGATGCTGAATCTATATAGGATTAAAAAATTTATCTAAAATAAGCCCTAATATCCTTTTGCCGAAAAATCGACCCCCTAAAACCGTACGCCAATGATAAATAAAAACTTACTATGGCAAATATTTCATTTCTTCAGCATACAATTACCAGCCAAATTTAAAGAAAATCTCATTATTAATAACAGATTGGATTTATGAAAAGCGGGACAAATTATTAAACCAAACAAATGTGGCCCTTTTATTCGGCAAATGATGCACCAACTATTCGATTAACTGTTTAATTCTACTTTACTTACATAACTAAACTTAAATAATAATTAAGGAACAATCATAAATGTTCTTAAACACATACAGCAAATTAAATGACAGTTATTTAAATCGCGAAAGGTGATATATACATTACCTACAAGTTGTAGGCCACAACTTGGTATTTGTTTATAATAGGTGGCGTATTAAAGTGAAATCCACACATACTTTCACAAGTATGTGAAAATCCATTGTAATCACTATTTCTGTGATTGTAATCGATTAAAATTGATTAATTATTAGTATATAAGGATCTTAAATTTACATATTTTTTAGGTTTTTATTTAATTTAAAAATAAACGGAGATTTGAAGTCTGATGGCATCGCATTTAAAGAGGCCTCGCGAGGCCCCTTTAAGTGCGAGGCCGTGGGCGAGGGCCCACTTCGCCTACGCCTAGCTACGCCACTGCTTTTAATGATGCAATTAGATTCTTAGAAGCTTCTTAAAACCTTCCTAAAAAGCATTCTAAGAACATTTTAAAAATACGTTTTTGGAATGTTCTTAGAGGGTTTCTTATGGAGCTTCTAGGAAGCTTTTGAGAATATTTCCAAATATGTCAGAAACCCACGTTCTAATATGTTGGATTCTACATTCGTAAAATTCTTGAGGAGGCGACAAATACGCCTCACTGTCATAATATGACAGTGAAATGTATTTGTCGTCCCCTTAAAAAAAGTTGCGACATATTAATATATATTTATTTAAAAATATTAAATAAACAATTTGACCTCTAAACCATAAGTTGTATGACATTATTTCATAAAAAGTAAAATTGGAAAATTTTGTGGGATAAGTCAGATTAGATTAAAGTTGAAGATACCTAGTTAGGATTATTATACATAAAAATGTTAATTTAGAAATAAAAAATCGGTATACAAATTAATAAATATTTATTTTTAACATAAAATGAAATATAAAAAACAAAATATTTCCTTATAAAATAATTATTCATAAAAGAAAAAACCAAATAGTTATTCATAAAATAAACATTTTTCATTGTATTTAAGTTGGATAGAAGATTTTATGTAAAAGCCGGATAATTTAGATACCTATAGTAAAAGTATTTTTGTTATCGAATATTGTTTTAATTTGACAAATAACTATAAAAAAATATTTTGGGTTGTGTTTTTTACTTAGTATTTAATACTAAGTATAGGTACCTTTATACGTAGATTATGGTATTTTTTACTATTATATAGGTACCTAACTGAACTGAATATATTCATATATGCTTAACAGAATGTTCCAGGAATATTCCTTAATGAACTTTCTATAGCAATTACTTTCTCAACATTCTAAGCATATGTTTAGAGTGGATTAATTTTTACCCCTAAACTTTGCACCTTCTAAGAACCTGCCTATAGGCCAGTGAGAATATTCTTAGGATTATGCTATATTTCTTTTAAGCGTGTTCTTTAGAAGAAATATAGCATGATCCTAAGAATATTCTCACTGGAAGGTTTAAAAACATTCTTAGAATAAACTGTGCTATCAGGGATTGTGTTATTTTCAAGTTATGAAGATAATAATAACTGCTTTATTGCCCTTTGTTTGGTAGATTTATGAATTGACATTTATTTTAAGGTACTATGATTGATTTTATCGAGTTGAGCGAGCCAGGGCAACACGAAACAAAAATAAATGAATCGGATACAACACCTCAGGAATATGCATCTACCAGCTTGACGATACTTAACACAACACCAATTTTACCAATCAAAGAAAAAAAAGTACCTAAAGAAGAGAAATTCGCCAAAAAAACCCAGGTACCAACCAAAAAGCAAATAAACAAAACTGCGACGAAATCCACTTCCGATTCTTCCAAACAGAATAGGTCAAAAGAAATAGAAATGCTTCCAGTCGTACACGATACTTCTGAAGTACTAAATCGCACTTTTAGAAAAAGTTTGCCCCAAACTCCACAGAAAGAAATTTTATCTACAATTAAGTCTACCTTATTAACTAAATCGACTCCCAAACCGAAAATTTCGGAAGAAGTTCCGATTTTTCCAATCATACACGATACTTCTGAGGTATTAAATCGAACTTTTAGAAAAGAAGTACCACAAATGCCAACCAAGCAAACAATGAATCTTACTCTTGTTTTAACCGGGAATTTTGATGAAAAGGATCTTGGGTCAGATAAGGATGTCAAACCAGTTGAGGTAGGTTTATCAGAAATTTGGTTAATTTCATAATTAATAAGTCAATTAACAAATTAAATATTTTATTTTTTAATTTATTAAAAATGCAATGTTCTCAACAATGCATCTACAGACTCCTCACTATCGTCCAGGATTTCGTTCTAAATAATAGGAAACCGTATATGAAAAACATTAAATATAAAATTAAAAGTTCAATCATGATTTAAAAGTTTTTTGATATAATCAATTATAATTTCCCTGATTTGATTTTGATTTTAAAAATCTTGAACCGGAATAATGGAATATTCTTAGAACCTTCCCTTATTGCTAAGAATGTTCTCAGGGACTTTTAAAACATTCAATAGATACCCTTTTAATGATGCAATTAGATTCTTAAAACGTTCCTAAAAAGCATCCTAAGAACATTTTAAGAATACGTTTTTGGAATGTTCTTAGAAGGTTTCTTATGGAGCTTTTAGGAAGCTTTTGAGAATATTTCCAAATATGTCAGATACCCACGTTCTAATATGTTCTATTCTACATTCGTAAAATTCTTCAGGAGACGACAAATGCGCCTCACTGTCATAATATGACAGTGAAATGTATTTGTCGTCCCCTTAAAAAATTTTGCGACATATTAATTTTTATTTATTTAAAAATATTAAATAAACAATTTCACCTCTAAACCATAAGTTCTATGGCATTATTTCATAAAAAGTAAAATTGGAAAATTTTGTGGGATAAGTCAGATTAGATTGAAGTTGAAGATAGTTAGGATTATTATACATAAAAATGTTAATTCAGAAATAAAAAATCGGTATACAAATTAATAAATATTTATTTTTAACATAAAATAAAATATAAAAAAACAAAATATTTCCTTATAAAATAATTCTTCATAAAAGAAAAAACCAAATAGTTCTTCATAAAAAAAACATTTTTCATTGTATTTAAGTTGGATAGAAGGTGAATAATTATTCTTTAATAAGCGACTCATTTTGTTTGTTTACTAAATCCTTTTTGATTTTGCAGATAACAGCTTCCGTTTATAAGAAGCAATTACCATCGCAAACAAATAAATCCACTGATAAAATTCTAACAAAAGACGATTCCGAAACAATGATGTTACTAAACAACAAACTTAATGTTACTGTTGTAAACAACACAAAGGTAAGTATTCCAGTTGAAGATAATAACATGAATGATAATTCAAGCCGTACTTATGATTATGGCGATTTCTCTGAGAGTTTTGCAAACAACTCTCTTATTTCGGAACCAGGGAAAGTGCCAAACAGACAAAGGCACTTGACAAGGCCGCAAAGAAGACAATTTTATCCTTATTTCTTTAGTAGGGTACTAGGATAATTGTATTTTAACTAAATGTCACTTGTAATGACCCATTAATCATTAATAGCCGCATTAAACGACGCAATTATCAGGCAATGCAAGACGCTCGCAGTTTTTTCGTATTTTATAAAACACCAATATTTAAAAATATTATATTCTAACTTTTAACCCTGTTAAGGTCATTTTGTTATAACTAAACTGCGCACCACTCAATGTGTCGCGACCAAAAAGTTCGTTCTTTTTCAAAACGAAATAACTTTTTTGTTTCTTGAACTATTTTGTTTTGGTCCTTGTTGTCTGCTAGCCTCATCCTATCGCAATTCATGCTATAGATATGAAGCTCAGGCTTCTTCAAGTAAATTTCCTACAGGGTGATATGTTAAACGGTGAAAAATTACAATAACTTCATCCAAGCCCCGTTTGTAAAAGAAATATTTTTTCTCGTTTTTACTTTGAAATAATGAAGTATTATGTCTCACCTTAAAATGTTTTTCAAATTTTTCGAATTGGAATCTTAGCAACGAAAATTTGATTTTTTCCAAAAGAGTACTTTGTGGGTAATACACTCAGTCTTTTTAGGGACAAGAAGATAAGATGGTGAAAGAATGTTAATTAAATGATTCTGAACAAGCGACTAGCAACAAACATCAATTATTTTCAGAGGTCCTAAGCAAAGACCACTTTTTTAAAATAACATTTTGGTGAAAATTTGAGAAAACTAAACCTAAACCGATATTTACGTTGGTGACATGTTTTCTTCATAATTTTGACCTCCTGATTGTGATTCAGTTGTCAAATTTAAGTTTCAGATAAAACCAAAATCACCAAGAATCAAGATTCGAAAACAATTCCCGGCTGTTAAATGTCTCAATAAAATACGATTGCTGATTTTTACTATATTTTTACTGTGTTTTGCATATTTAGTACGTTATTATCATGTCGCTGAATGATCAAATCAAGGATCAAATGAAAATTAGTTCTTAAAAAACATTTAAAACGCATTCTTGAATTTTTCAGTTTGCTTGTGTTTTTCCTAATTACGAAGTTTTTTAAATTAGTATTTAAGGGACCACCATATTGAGAAAATAAATTGGCCAACTTTGTCTCCGGATATGAATCCTATTGAGCATGTGTCCCTGATCTTCTAAGAAGATATGACCCGGAATAATGGAATATTCTTAGAACCTTCCCTTATTGCTAAGAATGTTTTTAGTGACTTTTAAAACATTCAATAGATAGGGGAGAGTGGGTAGTCATTGGACAATTTTTAGAATTTTGTGCCTGGGTCTCTTTCAAAGTTTCAGGTAATAGTGTTGACTTCTGAAAACGCAAAGAGATAAATATGTGCACTTTAAACCGTAAGATGGGTTTGCTACGAATTTTTGAAATTTTTCGGTCATCTGTCCAAAGTCACCCCACATACGGGGAGATTCTGGACAACGTAAGGGGTGCATTTGGACACTATAAAAATATTATAAATTTAGGAATTTTATTGAAAAAATCAGAGCAAAACTTATTCAATACTAAATTGCGACAAATTAAAATTAAAGTAAATCATGTTATGGAATCGAACTCCGTCAGTGGGGGGGAAGAACCAATACCACGTCTTTAAAATCCACCAAGGCTTCTTTAAATCTGTATGATAGAAACTGCCTTTTAAGAAATTTGACTGTATATCCTTGGTTTAATTTTTGCAATATTCTGCTAAAGAAGTGCCGGGACGATGTTTGGACAATAGAGGAAAACTCTAGACAATGTGTCCAAACTCTCCCTACATGATGTGAAAAAAAAATGTTCATAATTTCAAAATATAGCAACGGAATAAAGTAAGGATATAACAAAAGTTCCATGCTTTATACATGCTTTAATATGTAGTAACTTTAAATTATTTATCTACAACGGTCTGGGCAGAAAAGCTTACAAGGGGAAAGTAAAATATTACATGAAAAAACTCGAAAATAAACTTTTCCACTTACCTCTTCTACAGCTAAACTCAAACTTATTTCACTACCACTATTTGATACCTTACCAACTTGACGATCTGTAATAGTAGAACCAACCTGAAATTTTTACTGGAACCGCGAAATTCGTCCATTGTCCATTGTCTCCCAGTGTCCAGACCCTCCCCACTCTCCCCTACCCTTTTAATAATGCAATTAGATTCTTAAAAGCTTCTTAAAACCTTCCCAAAAAGCATCCTAACGTTTTTGGTCGCGACACATTGAGTGGTGCGCAGCTTATATTATAACTAATATAAGAACATGTCTTATTAGTTTACTTACCCCCCAGGACAAAATCCTGCGTACGCCCCTGTTCTTTGCAAGCCCTTGCGAGTCTCGCAGCCTGAAACTTACGTCGTGTAAAGCGGTTTTAATAAATAAATTTTAACTAGCTGTTGCTAACTTATATTATAAATGTTTATTTTATTGAAAATCGGTTATTTCCGTTTATGAACTTAAAATTTTAGTTATGTATGACAATATAATTTTATAGTTATGTAGATAATTAAAACCTTGAGAGAAATGATCCGGGAAACATTGGCATTAATACTTCATAAGTGGCTTTCATGCCAAACAATTTTGTTTATGTTATCTAAACATTGCCAATATTCCATTTTTCTATAGAGCCTAGTTTCGTCAAAAACCGTCAACTTTTGTTACAATCTATCCGGTTTATAAAACTTTTTGCAAGTGTTATGTTCTTTTTCTTATGAACAGAAAAAAAGGAATGGTTAATTTAACTATATTAATTTTGTTGACCCATATTTATTTCAATCAACTGTGGGAAGGTTAATATAAACAAAGATTAGTTTGACGGTACTAAACCAGATAGTTATTTTATTTTTTTAAATTCGTTAAATTAACCCAGAACACTTTAGTGAAACCAACCCGCTGTATGGTTCAGTTTACTAAATATGTTTTTTGTAAAATAAAAGTTACTTCATTGAATCAACCTTAAGCACTCTGTTAAAACGATTAAAACAATTTTCCGTGCATTCCTGGTTGCATAGTATGTACCGATCCCGGCAAAGGCGGTGTGGATCACGTGATGTTCTTAAATCTCGCCTCTGTTGACTTACATGGAGAGTATATAAGCTCAGGTAGTCCTTTGCTTTGATGTGACACTCCAAGTTGTTCGATACTAAAGAGACCTTAAATAGGTGGAAACAGCTGTCAATACTTGGTATTTTAAGCTGGTGGAACGCACTAAAATCATTATCTCTATCGAGGTGAAGGTTCAATTTTCTGGAATATTACCACTGGTATTATACTAGTAATGCGTCAACGAATTTTCTGTTTCTTGAAGAATGTAAGAAAATTGAATGAATGGCTTGAAAAAAAATGTTTCTACTCCAAATATTTTAAGATCATATTTTTATTGTTAGGTATTCACTTTAACTATATAAATGTTTGTTTAAACGGTTTAAATTAAACCAAAGATTTAGTTAAATGAAACAAATAATAGTTGGGCTAACTAAACCTTTTTTTCTGTGGATCCATGGATTCAAATTTTTCACCCCATTATTTACCAAATATATTATTTAATAAATAATAAGTAAAAAATTCATTTTCCGTATTTTTAAGTCTACCCGGCCCCAACACTTTAGAAGCTTGTAAACTGTTTGATGTACAGCACGTGGGCTTCAAATAGAAAAAAGGAGGTAATGCTTAGGCTTCTTAGATGTAACATAACAAACATAACATACCTACATAAACAAAATCAAAGTATTCATTACTATACTATATACTTACTTAGACTGAAATCAGATTATTGTATTAATAATAATATAGTATTATAGATTTGTGTGCCAATTTAGAGGTAATTAAATATAAATTTATTAAATTAGCTCAACCCTTATGCTGTTTTATTTATATTCTTATGTATAGATACAATATTCAAATACATTAATAGATTAAATTAAATTATAAATAATTATAATTGTAGGACCTATAATGTATGTATTAAATACTTTTTTAGAGGTTTTTGTTAATATCAATGATTCCTGGGTTTAAAATCTTGGAAATATTAAGTAATACAATTAGTTTTGTCAATTACTAAGTAATGTGTATTAATGTATTAAAATATAAAATGTTCTTTTACAGTAAAAATCCAATTTAAAGTAAATTCTAAATAAGTGCTCAAAAATTTACTTGGGGTCTTAATTTTGAAAAATTTAACGAGCGCTAAAAACTGTATGGCACCAGTACCTATATACCTATAACTGGAATTAACGGTAAATTTATGAGCATTTTTTATTAGACTTTACGTTCTGTAATAAAGAATATTCCATGCTGAGCACAAAAAAACTTCGCGAACAAAATTGCACAATGTGAAAAATGCATATTTTATTTAAATCTGTGCACCGTCCCTCTTCCCGTCCTATATTTAACACCTGTGTCTAGTTATATATGCAGAGAACGATTCTAGTAATAAAAAATTGGACTTATGTGTCAATGTTATATGTAAATGCCAAGACATTTAAATTAAGTTTATCGACAGGCAAATATTTATGCAAGCCAGATTTATTTGTAATGCACACTATTGCAAAAATAAAAATATAAAATATTTAAATTGTTTTTTATTTATATTGTATCCTATCCTTATCGGACACATCAATTACATTGTCCTATTGCAATTTAAAAATTAGTTTTTTAAAATTAAAAAACATATTTAATTTTATACGCTAATGAAAATGTTAAAAAATATCGAAAAAAAACCGTGTGCACGATTTGTTATTTCGAGAGGAAATCCTGGGTTGAGTTTTTATCGGTTTTCCAATAAACAGTGTTAATCCGAATGAAGAAATAAATTTCATTCAGTCCCTGTAAATATAAATTGTATCTATTAGATATAATAAATACACATTTTAGTAATGATTAACGTTAAAAGTGTAAAGATTTCAATTCAGTAAAAATCGTCAAACAAATTAGTAAGTACCTAGTCTAAATTTAAACAGCATTTAGCATTATTAAAAGCGTTGATTAAGAAAGTCTTCTTGTTAATTTGTTTGACGATTTAATTTATATAATATTATGTTGCCATTAATTCGTAGGTATATATATATATTTTGTTGTTTAAAATGCAGTTGTCATTTTTTAGACAACTCAAATATAAAAATGGTTGATTTGGTTATGGTTGCGCAAAAATTATTTTTTTCTTAAAAATGTCTAATCTTAAATATAAATTATATTAGGTAAAGTTATCATTAGTTAATTCTGCACCAAAAAATATACTTACCGAATTGGATCCTTTGGCAAAACATGAAAATGCAACGATTTAGTTCTTGAATTTTATTTACAGTTAAAAACACAATAACTCACCATGATCCCTTAGATAGAATACACACACGAACGTAACTATATAGTACAGGTGTAAGCATTTAAGCGTTGAGTTTCTTAATCAATGATATAAAGAATAATCAATCGAAATCGAGTACTAAATAAGTTTTTAATTTTTGTCCTTGCAACTTAAAACACAAATAAGGTGCGCGATTTAGCTGTGCAATTGAACAAAATTTGTTGAGTAAGACTTCTGAGCTCCCTTCCTTTCTTTTGTGAAGAAACTACCTATTTATTTAAAAATGTTGTATAATCTGTGCTTTAAATGTATTGTTGATAATTCTTAAATTCACGCAATGCTTATTGATTTTGCAACTTAAAAAATTATATTTTTTTGTCTAAAATTTATCATGCGGAAACTACTGAATCGAAATGAAAATCATAAAAATTAAATATTCGGTAAAAAAATTGGTAGGTATACTTACCAAATTATAAACAAATTTTTGTTTGTAATGTAACATCACTAATGTTCTCAATCGGTAATTATTTTTTTAACATTACAGAATATAAAAAAAAAATCTCTGGGATCGAACATATTCGTAAATATTTGGGATTTTGTTGCAGGGGGTTCAAACTCCCTCAGGGGGGGATATAATTTTCACTTAAAATACTGAACAATTATTTAAAAATATAACTACTCTCTAAAAATGAATTAGTCAAAAATGACTACATGTCATAGCGAAAAAGCAGCCACTAATAATTCTCGTCAAAAGCAATTTGTATCCCGAACATTTAGCAGTCAATTTTCATGTAAAATTGTCTTCTGAATCCTAAAATGTCGTCAAAAGTTAGAAAAGTTTTTGAGATATAGTAAATTTTATATAAGTATGTATAATATGGAATTGACTATATCTCAAAAACTGCTTTACTTTTATAATTTTTTACGGTATTTTCGGACCATTTTACATAAAAATTGGAATATCATGGCATATGGTGAACCATGGACCATGGTCCATGGTATAAGTGAAAAAGCAGCCACTAATAACTGTAGTTATTAGTCATGTTTGACTAAATCATGAAGAGTCCTTTGGACCACCAATCTGTTTTTGACTTTCAACTTTCGGCCCTTGTAGTGTAATATCCCTGATAGCAAAATTTGATTCTAAGAATCTTCTAAGAAGATATGACCCGGAATAATGGAATATTCTTAGATCCTTCCCTTATTGCTAAGAATGTTCTTAGGGACTTTTAAAACATTCAATAGATACCCTTTTAAGGATGCAATTAGATTCTTAGAAGCTTCTTAAAACCTTCCTAAAAAGCATACCCCACAGAGACCTATATAAAATAATCTATCGGGCGCTACCGGATTCAATATGTGCATTTGTCCATGGTTTTTTCCGGATACGGCCCGATAGAAAATGTATAGGAAATTAACTATAGGCACACCATAACTTTTACATTTTCCCTATTCAGACCGATAGCAAATAACTCAATGAAAGATATATAGGGATATCCCTATAGAACAACCATAAAACATTTGACAAAATTTTATTAAAACCTATGGGGTCCTATGGGGGAAAAACTAATTTCTACATTTATGTGTATTTTCCCCATTGAAACCAATAGCAAATAAATCAAGGGTGGATATCCCTATAGAACAACCATAAATCCCAACTATGGGTCCTATACATACCGATACACCATATAGAAACACCATACATTCCGATACAAATATCTATCGATTTGAACAGGGTCTCTATGGGGTATTTTAAGCAGGGTCTAAGAAAATTTTAAGAATACGTTTTTGGAATGTTCTTAGAAGGTTTCTTATGGAGCTTCAAGAAAGCTTTTGAGAATATTTCCAAATATGTCAGATACCCACGTTCTAATATGTTGGATTCTACATTCGTAAAATTCTTCAGGAGGCGACAAATACGCCTCACTGTCATAATATGACAGTGAAATGTATTTGTCATCTTTTGCGACATATTAATATATATTTATTTAAAAATATTAAATAAACAATTTGACCTTTAAACCATAAGTTGTATGACATTATTTCATAAAAAGTAAAATTGGAAAATTTTGTGGGATAAGTCAGATTAGATTGAGGTTGAAGATAGTTAGGATTATTATACATAAAAATGTTAATTCAGAAATAAAAAATCGGTATACAAATTAATAAATATTTATTTTTAACATAAAATAAAATATAAAAAAAAATATTTCCTTATAAAATAATTGTTCATAAAAAAAAAAACAAATAGTTCTTCATAAAAAAAATTTTTCATTGTATTTAAGTTGGATAGAAGATTTTATGTAAAAGCCGGATAATTTAGATACCTAAAGTAAACGTATTTTTGTTATCGAATATAGTTTTAATTTGACAAATAACTATAAAAAAATATTTTGGGTTGTGTTTTTTACTTAGTATTTAATACTAAGTATAGGTACCTTTATACGTAGATTATGGTATATTTTACTATTATATAGGTACCTAACTGAACTGAATATGCTTAACAGAATATTCCAGGAATATTCCTAAATGAACTTTCTATAGCAATTACTTTCTCAACAATCTAAGCATATGTTTAGAGTGGATTAATTTTTACCACTAAACTTTGCTCCTTCTAAGGGCCTCCCTATAGGCCAGTGAGAATATTCTTAGGATTATACTATATTTCTTTTAAGCATGTTCATAGAAGAAATATAACATGATCCTAAGAATATTCTCACTGGAAGGTTTAAAAAACATTCTTAGAACATGACTAGAAGAAATATAGCATGATCCTAAGAATATTCCCACTGGAACGTTTAAAAAACATTCTTAGAATAAACTGTGCTATCAGGGATTTAGTAACATTGCAATTAATACATTTAAGCAACATTTTATTTGTAAATGTAATGTTCCTGAGCCGGACATAAGGCTTTGTTGCAATGTTCCTGCAACATTGCCACAAGGAGTTTTGTAACATTACATCTAACAAATGTAACGTTCAGTAACATTGTAGAAATATTATTTTTCCCAGTGGGGTATTACATTAATATTATGTTTATATTATGTTTAGGCTATTGTTTCTGGATCTGGCGTGATTTTATTTTGTGGAAAGCTGTTTAAAATCTTTATTTCTTCTTCGGGAATTACAAAATTCAGATCAATATTTTGTTCCAAATGGTTTTGTTTGGTTGCTTTTGGAATCACGGCGATATTTTGTTGTACGGCCCATCTAAGTAAAATCTAAAAAATATGTGGTTGGCAACAAAAATTATTTAATTAAATTTATCTCTTACTTGAGCAGAAGATTTTCCCAATTTCTTAGCAATTTCGCCAACTTTTTCATTTTTCAGTAGATTTTGATTACCAGTTCCACCCAAGGAGAAATAGGTAGGCTTGCATCAAAGTTTTATCTTTTTGAAGAAATTCTTTCAATTCTATTTGACGATAGTTTGGATTGCATTCAACCTAAAATTAATTATAGGTATTCATACCCGCGGGTTCCCGTTTATAGAATGAGCTGAAATTTTTACTGGGAGTATATAAACAAGTAATAAATATAATTAGAGGGTTTGCGTAAAAAAAAAAATAAGGGACACCCTAATATACATAATATGTATATTAGGGTGTCCCTTATTTTTATTTTATTTTATATATTTTATATTATAATATGTCAAATAAACATAAAAAAAGTTTACAGTCTTAGGTTAACAGAATTAAAGTGATTTTATATAAAAAATAATATAAATATGGCATATGATATTTTTTTGCATTTTATTTGAAAATATTTGAAATTTTTTATTAGTGAACACTAAATAATAACATTATTTTTGATCGCTGATATCTTTGAAACGGTTGACCTGAAGAACTTTGACCTTCAGATGTTTTTTGTAGAGCGTGAAATTGTCTATAACTCCTCTCGCTTGGGTGTTGCGTAAACAAAACATTACAAAGATATAAGAATTCAAAATTTAAAAAATAAAAATTCAGGTGTTATTGAAATGGAAAAACAACAAATGAATTGAGGCAAACCTTAATATTAATCTTAAGGGCTCAAATAAGGGCCAAAATTTTTGTTTTTTAATCTACTATTAATTTTTCAACACCAACACCAACATTTAATTTTTTTGAAACACCCTAATGTAAATGGTGTTATGTAATTAATGTTATACAGGGTGTTTCTTTTAACTTGAGACAGCTCAATATCTCGAGAAATACGCATTTCACGGAAAAATGTCTTAAATAAAAGGTTAATGTGACTAAAGGGGACATTATTTGGTGCTACCGCTAGCCACCCCCTACCCCTCCTTAAGCGTTAAACGGGGGGTAACTTTGAAAAGTCAAATGGAATGACCCGATTTTTTTCATAGTTTGGTAGTACATAAAAAAATAAATAACTTTTATTTAAAACTTTTTTCAATTTATCAACAGATGGCGCTGTAATTCAAAATTTAAGAAAAATGAGTTTCCTTGTAAAATGTATTATTTGAAACGTTTGAAAAACACAAATTAACATTAACAACAATAGTCGGCTATGAAAACAATTTATAACAAATGTTCGAAATGTCGTCATTCCATTTCAACACATTTTTGAATGCGGGTAATGAATTCTGGCACACAACGCGCCAACATATCGGGCGGTATCGCCGCACAGGCGTTCCTGATCCGCTCCACCATGTCCTCCCAAGTTGTAGGAATTGCAGCGTAAACTTTTTCTTTCAAGTAACCCCACTGGAAGAAGTCTGGTGGCGTAAGATCAGGTGATCGAGCAGGCCAAATAACTGGACCACGTCTACCGATCCACCGCGGTGCACCGGCCATTGAACTCCCGATCCAACACCTCTCGAGCAATTGTCGAATAATGTGCAGGACAACCATCTTGCTGGTTCCACATGTTTTGGAGCCGTGCTAGTGGTACATCCTCCAAAAGGTCCGTCAGATCGTTTTCTAGAAAATTCCGGTACTTTTCGCCATTTAATGCACCGTCAATAAAGAAGGGTCCGATTAATCGTTCGCTTAAAGCAGGGTACAGACCAAGTTCGCGAGCTGCTCGCGAATAGTTTGCGAACACTTTTCCGAGCTTAGTGTGTACGCGAGTTCGCAAACAGTTCCAGAACAGCTCGGCTGTTGGTTCAAGTTCCGGGTCGAGTCGGTAACTTCAAAGGGTTTGTTCGCAAACACGTGGCGAGCTTAGTATGTGTGTGGACGTTCCTTGTATCATGTGGACGTTGACTGTTTTGCACACAGAGTAGAACCTCTGTGGTTTGGCATTTATTTATTTAGTTTATGCTGAACAGTATGGATTTTTATTATTTAACAACGTAAATATTATACGTAATTAACCTTAATAAAAAGCTGTTTTAAACATGGACTGGTCAGAGGACGATATTGTTTGGTTAATCGAAGAATTTTGTTTTAATAAAAAATAGGCCGCACAAGCAATTATTAGATTCGTTTCTTCATCGCTTTTTAGCGATGGCATTATATTTTTTTTGAATGTTTAAATTTGAATTATGGAATTATGGAACCCTCGACGAACTCGGACGAAGTTGCTCACCGAAACTGTTCACATGCAAACTTTTCTAGTGTGGACGACACGTTCGCGAGCTGCTCGGGTTCAATTTGGAAGCTGTTCACGAGCAGCTCGCGAACTCTTTGTTTACCGACCAGGGACGCTGGTGCTCCACTTGGTGTCGAAATGGAAGGACGACATTTCGAACATTTGTTATAAATTGTTTTCAGAGCCGACTATTGTTGATTTAATGTTAATTTTTATTTTTCAAACGTTTCAAATAATACATTTTACAAGGAAACCCCTTTTTCTTAAAATTTGAATTACAGCGCCATCTGTTGATAAATTGAAAAAAACTTTCAAATAAAAGTTATTCATTTTTTTATGTACTACCAAACTCTGTGAAAATAATCGGGTCGTTCCATTTGACTTTCCAAAGTTACCCCCCGTTTCACCCTTAAGGAGGGGTAGGGGGTGGCTAGCGGTAGCACCAAATAATGTCCCCTTTGGTCAAATTAACCTTTTATTTAAGACATTTTTCCGTGAAATGCGTATTTCTCGAGATATTGAGCTATCTCAAGTTAAAAGAAACACCCTGTATATTAAAATACTGAATACCTTTTGACATAAGGTGCAATGGAAAAATATTTTAAAAGATATTTTCCCAAAGATAAAGAAAATATATTAATTTTTTACAACTGGCAACGCGCAGCTACTTTGTTGGTTTGTATCTATGTACTCACAGAACACAAGTGTGTAACCAGTGGCGTATCACAAAAAATATAAAAAACTTCTAATGCATATATGCCAGTTGTAAAAAATTGTTACTAAAAAATTTTCTTGCATAAAATAAATAAAAACTCAATAAATACAAAAGTTTTAAGCCCTTAAAGCTCTAATACCATTCTGTATTTATTTACTCATCCAGCTATTAACTTTAGCAATGATAAGAAAAATTAGTACCTATTTAAAAACTCCATAAAATTAATTTTTTCATCGGTTTTTTCTTTCTGTTTACTCAAATGAAATTAGGACAAGTTCACAGGTTAATCGTTAAACATTCAATTTGTGTAAATAAATCCAAACGCCCAAAAGCACTTCCCTTAGTTAAGATATTTACAATTTGCGCACATAACCTACAATTTTTTGACAGAATGTGTTACCAACCATAACATAATAAATTAAACCAGATTAACTTAAAGTAAAGTAAATTATTACGAATTATCAATAAAGTTTAAATCTGGTGTGTCTAAATTTAAATATATTTTTATAAGTATATGTTTTTAAATCAGAATGTTAAAACGATTTTTAAAAAATCATTAGTTTACAAATTTTTACAAGGTCTAATTAATGATCTAGCGATTTCAGGTTTTTATTTTTTTTCAAGTTTTTTCAGGTTTTTATTCTTTTATAAATATTTTGAAAGTTTAAAAATTTGTATTTTATTAGTAGGTACTTAATAATAATAAGTAATTAGTGCGAAAGATGTTATGCTATGAAGGGTCGGGCGCTCACAAATATTCAATTAACAAATATGGTTTGTGTTACGGGGAAGCGATGCAAAATGCTCGTCAAGCAAGAATTTTGTAGGTAGGTATATTTAAAATTATCACAACGCCAATGATGGACATCCACCGCCCTCGGAGCAAAGTTTTGTACGTGCTGTGCAAAATTTAAGGGACCGCGGAAGATTTAGCGCATTTGTTGGGCTCAGGGACGTGAATTTGTGGCACTTGAAGAGCAAATTTTGGACGAAGTGGAAGCAAATCCGAGAATTAGTACAAGACGATTAACTGCCCAACTTGGAAAAATGTCCAACTTTGTTACGTGGCGCACGATTCACGAAAATAGTTTGTACCCCTATCACCTACAAAAAGTTCAAGCTCTTCAGGATGGAGATTATGCACTGCGGTTGGAATTTTTCCATTGGTATATAAAGAAAAATCAAGAAGATGCTGATTGGAGCCGTAGTGTTTTGTATACCGATGAGGCCACATTTACGAGAGACGGGATTTGGGCAGCAACTCAGGAACTTAATTGTAAATAGTCCAGACATTTTTACGGGCGTGCGCGAAAGCATGCTTCGCAGAGTTTTTAAGCTTAAAAGCTTGCATTCTAAATAATGAAATCATTTTGAGCATCTCATATTTATAAGGTGGGTCAGAATTTCTCAAACGGGCCACCTGAATTAGGTCAAAATTAGTTTTTGATTGTAGATACATTTTTTTGATAGTATTTTACATCACTAACACAAATCCTAAAGGATTTTGTAAAAAAAAAATTTCAATTGACATATTCATGATATTAAAAGTAAAAGTTTTTAGTAATTAAAAAATAAAAAAAAATCATTATGGCTAAACTAATTATCCGATTCCAACGATTTAACTAGCGTTGGAATCTTGTTTTGACATAGATTCTTTGTTATTTTTTTCAATTGTACAATTTTCATTTAGGTCGATTTTTTTTTGTTTTTTTTATAACAAATTCGGAAATAATTGGCTTCTGCGCCAGCTATCGACTCGAAAAAAAAAAACACATATACTCCAATCATTTTTCGAAATTATGCTGCTGAGAAAAAAAATGGCCCGCAGGTTCCAGACCACCGTAAGACGTCGCGTCACAAGCGCGTACAGCGTACACGGTTCGGAGCGTGAGCTGACACCGCGCGCGGCCACAAAAGGACGAATAACTTTTTGTCAACCTGCGGGCCATTTTTTTTCTCAGCAGCATAATTTCGAGAAATGATTGGAGTATATGTGTTTTTTTTCTCGAGTCGATAGCTGGCGCAGAAGGCAATTATTTCCGAATTTGGTATAAAAAAAACAAAAAAAAATCGACCTAAATGAAAATAGGACAATTGAAAAAAATAACAAAGAATCTATGTCAAAACAAGATTCCAACGCTAGTTATATCGTTGGAATCGGATAATTAGTTCAGCCATAATGAATTTTTTTATTTTTTAATTATTAAAAACTTTGACTTTTAATATCATGAATATGTCAATTGAAAATTATTTTTTTACAAAATCCTTTAGGATTTGTGTTAGTGATGTAAAATACTATCAAAAAAATGGATCTACAAATAAAAACTAATTTTGACCTAATTCAGGTGGCCCGTTTGAGAAATTCTGACCCAGGTATTACATTGTTAATTTTACATTTGGCAACACTGCATTAAAAAGTAATAGGTAAGGTTAATCCGCGGTTCCTAGTCGATCAGTGGCGTACTTTTTGGTAGGATAAAGGTTATAAATTATTTTTAGTCTTTGGAATTTAGAAAAAAAAAGTTTCAGGTGCTTCTTTATGGACCCTAAGGAACTACCCATTTTAATATATAACATTAATTACATAACACCCTGAATATATATATATATATATATATATATATATATATATATTGTAGCGAGTACCGCTCTGGATATCGGAGTGATGACTCATCGCCGGTAAGTCATCGCCGGTGAGTCATCGCCGGTGACTCAGCGCTCGAATAATCGAGAGTGTGGAGCTCGCTGGAATGTTCCAGAAGACGTACGCGCTGTAATATATAAGGAACGGCGCTTCACAGAGCAGTTAGTTAAGATTTGGTACTCGCGGCGAAATAAATAAATATAAGTGCAAATAAATAGACTCTTGAACAATAGTGATATATAAATAATTAGTAGTTAAGTGTTTAGTTAGTTTTATAGTGTTTTATAGTGTTTTAAGTGTAGTTAAGTTATTAAATAAATAGTTAAGTTCGTTAATTAACCAGTGCGTGTTTTTATTCACACTACGAACAGTTAAAAAACGTTACAATTGGTGTCAGAAGTGCGGTTAGTGTGAAACTTCGCGAAAATGGTTTCGTTAATGGACTTAAAAGTGTCGGACCTTAAGCGAGAGCTAGAAGAAAGGGAATGTGAAACAACTGGAAAAAAGAATGTGTTGCAGCAGCGGCTTCGAGAAGCGTTGGAGCAGGAAGGTGAAAATCCAGATACGTATTTATTTGAAGGCCCGTGTGATATGCATTTAATGTTGCAAAATTTAAACGAAAAAATGTTGGAAAATTCTAACAATTTAAAGGACGATTTACAAAAGAAATTGCTAGAAAATTCTAACGATTTAAAAGTCGATTTAAAAGAAAAGATTCTGGAAAATTCCAACGACTTACAACAGAAAATGTTGGAAAATTCTAACGAGTTACAACAGAAAATGTTAGAAAATGTCAACGATTTAAAGAATGATTTGCAACAGAAAATGGTGGAAAATTCTAGCGATTTGAAAATCGATTTACAACAGAAGATTCTGGAAAATGTCAACGAATTAAAGGACGATTTGCAACAGAAAATGCAAGAAAATTCTAAAAACCTAAAAGAATATTTGGAAGGGAAGATTCTAGAAAATGTCAATGAATTAGAAGAGAAAGTTGACGATGTAAGGATGGAATTAAATAACGTTAGGATGGAATTGGATACGAGAGAAGAAAAATTGAACGAGAAATTGGAGGTCAAAATTAGAGAAATAAATAGTAAACTGAAAGCTGTAAATTTACCTATGATGCTGACGGAACCAGGAGTAGTGCAGGAGGGAAGCCGAGTACGGATGAAACCACCTCAGTTCGATGGAAAAACTTCTTGGACCAACTACATCCGTCAGTTTGAGGCAGCAGCAAAAGCAAATGGCTGGCTACCGGAAGAAAAAGCTACAGCATTGACTCTTGCTTTACGCGGAGATGCAACCGACATCTTGCAGACACTTTCTCCCAACGAACAAGAAGATTACGAAGCGTTGGTTAAACATCTGGAATTGCGATATGGCCAGACACATCTGGAACATGTGTACCATTCCCAACTAAAGAATCGCTGCCAGAAATCTAACGAGACTTTGCAAGAATTTGAGGCTGATATTGCACGCTTGGTTCGGCTAGCATATCCAGCTACTCCAACGACCGTTATGGAACGATTAGCGGTTCAAGCCTTTTTGGATGGACTTCGGGACAACGAAACCAGACAGGCTCTGACGTTGGCTCGTCCAAGCCAACTGGTTGATGCATTGGCCCGAGCTTTGGAATTCGAGGCGGCAAAGCAGAGCTGCAGGAGCCAGCCTAGAATTAGGAGAGTCGAGGAAGAAAAAGAGGAGGAACCCAGTATAATTGAAGAAATCAGGCGAGTTCTTAGAGAGAATCTACCAGAAAAGAAGGAAATCCGGTGTTGGAGATGTGGAAAGCTTGGACATATACGAAGTCGTTGCAGAAAAAGCCTGGAGGTGCCGACTTCATCTCAGTCGGAAAACTAGATAGGGTCGAGGAAAAGGGGCAACCGTCGACCTGTAACCAACATGCCCCAGAGGATATCGAACGTGTCGCATCTCTTCTACATCAGTCCAGCAGTGTTTTTGTGGATGGCTTTATTAATGGAAAGTTACATGTGCTGCTGCTGGATACAGGTGCGACGAAGACAATTATTCGGCCAGATATTGTCGAAAAGTCGAAGATAAAATCTACCAATCGGCGACTACGTACTGCAACAGGAGATACTGCTACTGTTCATGGAGAAGTGGACATCACGATGGTCATAGGAAACACGAAATTTAAACATCGAGCATTAGTAGCAGATATTGAAGATAAAGTTATTGTAGGCATGGACATTATGAACTCTATAAGATTTGAACTAAACTTTCAACAAGGAATATTGAGAGTAAATGGAGAAGAAGTAGTGTTGCATCGATCAAAAGAAAAGAATGTTCGTGTAATGCTAACAGAAGATGCTTTGATACCCGAACACAGCGAGATGATATTGAAGGCTTTCTTGGATTGTAAATCAGAAGATGGAAGTATAATGCTTCTGGAGCCGAGAATTGATGACAAAGAGGTCGGTCGAGGAGTTGTAGTAGGGAAGACTTTAATACGTGTCGGAAAAGACGTGCCTGTAAGAGTATTGAATGTTAATGGTTACTCTGTGAACTTGAAAAAAGGAATCGTTTTGGGTAACTGTTCTTCTGTTTCCTCAATTATTAGAAGCATTCGTGAGTCTGGAGTTCCGGCCAAGAAAATTAGCAATGAATTGACGACTCTGCTTTCGACTTCTTCAAAGGACTTAAAACCAAATGAGAGAATAAAGCTGAGAGAGCTGATACACAACTATCAGGACGTCTTTGATGATGGACAAGGAAAGAAGGGTAGGACAAGAATTGTCCAGCATAAAATTAACACCGGTGATGCACAGCCTATTCGACAGTCGGCAAGAAGGCTACCTCTTGCTAAGCGAGAGGAAGCTGATAAAATAGTGCAAGAAATGGAGAAGGAAGGGGTGATCGAACCATCTAACAGCCCATGGTCTTCCCCAGTGGTGTTAGTTAAGAAGAAGGATGGATCAACTAGATTTTGCGTCGATTTTCGTCAGCTGAACAACGTGACGAAGAAGGACAGCTACCCTCTGCCTAGGATAGATGACACCCTAGATACATTGGCTGGATCCCAAATATTTTCGACTTTGGATTTGAAAAGCGGTTACTGGCAGGTTGAAATGGCACCAGAAGATAGAGAAAAGACGGCGTTTACCGTGGGTGCTGGACTGTGGCAGTTTACTGTCATGCCGTTTGGACTATGTAATGCCCCTGCAACTTTTGAAAGGCTCATGGAAATGGTTTTGAAGGGACTATCCTGGAAGACTTGCTTGGTGTACCTTGACGACATTATTGTGGTTGGAAAATCATTTGAGGACCATATGAAGAACCTGAAGGAAGTTTTTCAGCGCTTAAGAAGTTCCGGCCTGAAGCTTAGCCCAAAGAAATGTCACTTGTTCCAGAGGGAAGTGCAGTATCTGGGCCATGTCGTTTCAAGTCAAGGAGTTGCAGTGGATAAACAGAAGGTGAAGACGGTGCGGGAATGGCCAATACCGAAGAATAAACAGGACTTAAGAAGCTTTCTTGGATTATGCACCTACTACCGTCGGTATGTACCAGGATTCGCAAAGGTAGCTAAGCCTTTGACACGTTTAACAGAGGGAGAAAGACGATTCCAATGGGACGACGAATGCCAAGAAGCCTTTAAGAACCTGAAAAACGCGTTGACCAGCTCACCAGTCCTGAGTTATCCACTTCCAGATGGTGAATTTATTTTGGACACGGACGCCAGCAATGTGGGCCTGGGAGCTGTTTTTTCGCAGATTCAAGAAGGAAAAGAGAAAGTTATAGGATACTTCAGTAAAACTCTATCGAAACCAGAGCGAAATTACTGTGTTACTCGACGCGAGCTGTTGGCAGTGGTAAAGGCAGTCGAACACTTTTACAAGTACCTGTATGGAAGAAAATTCTTGCTAAGAACGGATCATGCTGCCCTTAAATGGGTTTTGCAATTCAAGAATCCTGAAGGACAGGTGGCAAGATGGATTGAAAGACTACAGGAGTTCGACTTTGACACAGAACATCGTGCTGGGACCATCCATAGAAATGCTGACGCCTTATCGAGAAGACCTTGCCCGGAAGACTGTAAACATTGTCTCAGGGCCGAAGAAAAGGATGTGTTTGTTCGCAGGACTACAATCGTGGATGATCATTGGCAATCCGCTGAGGTTCAACAAGACCAAGAAAGGGACCCGGATTTGAAGCTTATCATCGCCCAATATTCGCCGAATGTGAAATCGTACTGGGCCCAATGGAATACCATTATCCTAAGTGACGGGCTTCTAAAGCGCGTTTTGGAGATGCCAGAAGGGGGGGAAGACCGGAAGCAGATAATAATCCCCAGAAACAGGATACCAGAAGTGCTGCAGGAAATCCATGATGGAACTACTGGAGGACATCTTGGGGTGACCAGGACGCTCGGAAGACTTAGGGAACGGTTTTATTGGGTCAACAGCCAACGGGATGTGAAGGAATGGTGCAAGAAGTGCGCCGTTTGCGCGGCAAGCAATGGACCCCAGAAGCGCCCAAAAGCCCCAATGCGACAGTACAATGTGGGCAGCCCATTTGAGAGAATTGCAATCGACGTGGCGGGTCCATTTCCGGAAACAGAATCTGGAAATAAATACATCATCGTTGTAATGGACTACTTCAGCAAGTGGGCGGAAGCGTACGCCTTGCCAAACCAGGAAGCTGCCACAGTGGCCGATGCCCTTATTAAGGAGTGGATTTGTCGTTTTGGTGTGCCAATGGAGATGCATTCAGACCAAGGCAGGAACTTTGAATCTATATTGTTCCAGAATGTCTGTAAGATTCTTAACATTCGGAAGACGAGGACGGCTGCATTACATCCGCAGTCCGATGGAATGGTAGAACGAATGAATCGAACGATAAACCGGTACCTGTCCAAGGTAGTCTCTGATCACCAAAGAGACTGGGACCGCTTCCTCCATCTGTTCCTGTTGGCGTACCGTTCTTCTATTCACGATACAACTGGCCAGACACCCGCTAGCATTGTTATGGGACGTGAACTTCGTCTACCTTGTGACCTGAGGTTTGGTTGCCTACCAGGGGAAGATATTGCTGGAGAAGATTATGTCAACAATTTACGTAGAAAAATGAGCGACATTCATAATCGAGTTCGTTTAAACATCCAGAGTGCCAGTGATAGAATGAAAGAGGCATACGACATCAAGGCGGAAAATGGAGGATTTCAACCTGGAGACCTAGTTTGGTTATACAACCCTCAGCGCCGTCGTGGTTATTCACCGAAGCTGCAGACTTCTTGGGAGGGACCATACGAAGTCATGGATCGAATAAATGACATTATCTACAGGATCAGGAAACAACCAAGAGGAAAGCCGAAAGTGATCCATTTCAACCGATTGGCCCCTTACGCTGGAAACAATAATCAAATAGACGATGCTAGAGTAAGGAGAGTTAATCCGCCGGAAGACGACTTGCCTTTTGAAGACTTCATGTATTTATATTCGAGCGGTAAAAAAGCTCGGTATGGTGTCACTCGAGAAGAGCAAAAAGATCTGTTCACGGTTTCGGCCGATTACTCCTTGGCTCACTGTGTTGCGGAAGACCTTAGGATGTCCAGGGGAATAGCGGTTGTCTTTAAAAACAAATTTGGACGGGTCGACGAGCTACAAAGGCAGAGTCCCAAAGTTGGAGAGGTGCTTGAAATTGTGGATAATGAGCAGATAGGTAACGGAAGTATCTTCTATCTAACGAAGCAACTCTCCAATCAGAAGCCAAACTACCGTGATGTATGGAATGCCTTAAATAAATTGAGGGATACCCTTTTGTCCAAGGACATCATGAACCTGGCGATACCAAAGATTGCTTGTGGACTTGACGGTTTGGACTGGAGAATAATTAGAAGTATGGTGGAAGTTATCTTCAGATTTAGTGGCATACACATTCTTGTCTGTTGCCACAACCCTAAAAGAACAACCGGAAGGAAGACCGTAGACTGCTACTTCTATAGGACGTCACAATGCAAGTTTGGATCTCTATGCAAATATCGCCATGGAGCTGAGGACCATTTTCGGGACGAAAATGTTTTAAGACGGGGGCAATGTAGCGAGTACCGCTCTGGATATCGGAGTGATGACTCATCGCCGGTTAGTCATCACCGGTGAGTCATCGCCGGTGACTTAGCGCTCGAATAATCGAGAGTGTGGAGCTCGCTGGAATGTTCCAGAAGACGTACGCGCTGTAATATATAAGGAACGGCGCTTCACAGAGCAGTTAGTTAAGATTTGGTACTCGCGGCGAAATAAATAAATATAAGTGCAAATAAATAGACTCTTGAACAATAGTGATATATAAATAATTAGTAGTTAAGTGTTTAGTTAGTTTTATAGTGTTTTATAGTGTTTTAAGTGTAGTTAAGTTATTAAATAAATAGTTAACTTAATTAAGTTCGTTAATTAACCAGTGCGTGTTTTTATTCACACTACGAACAGTTAAAAAACGTTACAATATATATATATATTATATATATATTTATGTATATACAGGGTGTCCCAGAACTCGCGCCACAGAGAAAAAGGGAACGTACCGAAAGTAATTTGAAACACATATTTAAAAATTCAAATTGTCCAACGCAAAGGATAAGGGAGATAAGAATAAAAAACGATAGCCAATCCCAATAGATCACCACAGGGAATTCTTTAAATTGCTAGGATACTTAGGTTGCATTGTTGATAATAAAAAATATGTAAAATATTTGGTCCACTGGAATCCAATTCATTGTAAAACTGCTGTCAATCTTTACTCCTGTCATTAATATTATATTAGGTTATAAATTAAGTTATTATTGACAATGCTGTCAATCTTTACTTTTGTCATTAATATTGTATTAGGTAATAAATTAAGTTATTATAAATAATGTTTTCCTTGATGATTATACCGAAATGATAACTATTTATGGGGAGCGTGGGCGCAAAAAAAGCTAAATAAAGTACAACTGGTTTGATTTTTTACTTTAAAACATTGGCGTTCTCACAATCCACAATGTGGATTGTGGGCGTTCTGAAGTATCAGTCATAGATTAATAACCTCATTTTTTGAAAGCTTTTGACAACTTAGTAAATACAGTTGGCCAAAAGATTTTTAAATGTTTTTAAGACAACAATGTTCTATCGTCTCTTAGCAATTTTTAAAGCTCCTACGGCTCCTAGGCGAGATGTCTCGGTATTGGCTGCCGTTTTTTTGCTCTCATTCGATTACACTATTACCTAGAAATTTTTTATTTTTAAATTTGGCATCTCCATTGCTATCGGCACGCCCCCTTTTTCTCTGTGGCGCGAGTTCTGGGACACCCTGTATAATATACAGGGTGTCCCAGAACTCACTCTACAGTGTATATATACAAGGTGTCCCTAAAGTTATTGGCATAAATTTAGGAAAAGATTAAGCAAGTCAAAATAAGACGAAAACCCAAATAAATATTTTTCATAATCACGAGATATATCTATATAAATAAATTTGTTATCATATATCTTCTAGTCCTTTAATGCGATATAACAATTATTGAAATTTCGAATATCTCGGAAACGGTTTATTTTATCGAAGTTTTTTAATAGTAGCCAAACTAAGTAATCGAAAAATTGCATCAAATGGTATAAAAACCTAACCTCAAAGTTTGTATGGGACAATAAGCATAAGCAACCCCTGTTTCTATGACGCTGTGTTCACTAGAACAATTGTATGTGTGAATATGTGTTTTGGTAGAAAGTGACTGTTCGCAAAATATCACCTTTCCAAGTCTACCACAGTAGAAGTTATATTAAAAAAAGTGATATGATAAGTAACACTTTATCACCCAGTATCTTTTAAACATACGTAATTAGGAAAAATATTTATTTAGATTTTCGTCTTATTTTGACTTGCTTTATCTGCTTCTAAATTTATGCCAATAAGTTTAGGGACGCCTTGTATATCCCAAAATTTTAGGAGTTAATTTTCAAGGTCGTCAGTGTCCCAAAATTGATTGCAAAACAAAATTGGCGTTCGGTAATTTTGGGATACCTCGTAAACACTGTGTTTTTTCCGGACCCAGTCTTTTAAAATTTATTTACTAAATTTCTTAGTAGGTCGATTAAAACCTACCGTTTTCATAATAAGTTTATATTATTCCAAATAGTTAATAAAATATTTATTTTACCCAATTTTGTTGTGATAAAGATGTCTTGTCTTGTCAAATTATGTTTTGGCAAAAGAACTTTTAAAGCTTCCCCAATTTCCTTTTCGTTTTCGTACACTTTGGCAGTATCTTAAATTAAAATTATATTGATTTTTTTATAAAAACAATTTTATAAAAATACTTACCAATTAGACGATATCCAGCTCCTAAGGCTTTGTCCAATACATCCTGAATTAACTCGCTTCCTTTTAATTGATATGTCCCAACTAAGAGGAAAATGATAAATTACAAAAACAAAAATAATAAAGAAAATCTTACGTCCAATCATGGGCATTAAGTTGCCATCGTTTAGTTTAAATTTAAGATCTTTGGCTAATTTTAATTCATCACAAGAGGCAAATGCCACAATTGCCAAAAAACATAAAATATTATGCGCTTCCATTTTTTTTATTTTTGGTAATTTTTAAAAATCTTGAGCGACCTCTAAAAAAATTTTAATGGTGCTGATCTTTTGACAGGGCTCTTAAAACATGACAAACCAACATATTTTCACAAGAGACGAGAAGAAAAAAATATTCTTTTTTTTTGTGCTACCCTAATATACATATATATATATATATAATATATATATACAGTGTGACCCATTTGTTTGCGACTCACCCCTGTAAAACCTTTATTTATTGTGCTATTTTAACCGGATTTGTTTTAAAGTGTAGATCTTGAAAAACTGTATTTTTGGAGCAATACGCCATATTAGTACAAAATACAAGGCCTACTATGTCAGTTTTTAAGATTAAATTTTTAAGAATTCATATTAGCGATTTTTTTAAACAAAATCTAAACACGTCACTGGATTCACCACCCCTCAAAACTACACAATACTAAATTTTATTGAAAAAATTTAAGAAAAAAATGCACAAAAATATCTACAAAAATTTATTTTGACAAGTTATCCATGAAGAAAACATTGAAATAAAATTAAACTAATATTAACATGGTTATATTACTATAAGTTTAATTTTATTACAATGTTATCCATGGATAACTTAACAAAATAAATTTATGTAGTTATTATTGTGCATTATTTTCTTAAAATTTTTAAAAAAAATTAGTATAGGGTCGTTTTGAGGGGTGGTGAATCCAGTGCCGTGCTTAGATTTTGTTTAAAAAAATCGCTAATATGAATTCTTAAAAATTTACTCTTAAAAACTGACACAGTAGGCCTTGTATTTTGTAAAAATATGGCGTTTTTTGCATAAAAAATACAGTTTATCAAGATCTACAGTTTAAACCAAATCCGGTTAAAATCGCACAATAAATAAAGATTTTACAGGGGTGAGTCGCAAACAAATGGGTCACACTGTATATATTAGGGTGGCCCAAAAAAAAAAGAATATTTTTTTCTCGTCTCCTGTAAAAATTTGTTAGTTTATCATGCCCTGTCCAAATATCAGCTCAATTCAAAATTTTCTAGGGGTAGATTTTTAAAAATTTTCAAAATCGTCAAAAATTGAATTTTTGTTTTATTTTAATTTTTTGTCTTGTCTCGATATTATTTTTTTGGTTAAAAATAATAAAAATTCTGTAAATTTCAAATCAATATTTTGATTTCCAAAGGTCGCTAAAACTTCGTTGATATTTATATTCAGAGGTCGCTCAAAAACATTCAAAATACTCTTCTTTGAAAGTTAAAAAAATCTTGAGCTTTAGGAATCAAAATATCGATTTGAAATTTTCAGAATCATTATTATTTTCAAATTAAAAAATAATATCGGAACGAGAAAAAAAATTAAAAATAAAAAAAATCCAATTTTTGACCATTTTGGAAATTTTTAAAAATCTTGAGCGACCCCTAAAAAATTTTTAATGGAGCTGATCTTTTGACAGGGCACTTAAAACATGACAAGAAAGAGACAAGAAAAAAAATATTCTTTTTTTTTGGGCCACCCTAATATATATACAGGGTGTTTTAGAATAATATGCTGAACCTTAAGGGCAGGGGCGGATCTAGAATGTGTCATTGGGGGGGGGGGGCGAAGTTGAAAATTTTTGTAAATAATAAGAAAGTTGAAATTAAAGTTATTCCATTTTTTTATTATTTTCTATATTAATTTAAAAAGTTATGTTCAATTTCAACTTGATAACTTACTTCCGGTGGGGGGGGGGCGATCGCCCCCCCCTTGGATCCGCCAATGCTTAAGGGTGTGAATCCTTAGTTGATTTTAAGAAAAAAAGTTCAAATAAACCTATGACCTAAACCTCTTAATTTTTGAGTTACAGCCTGTAACTTACAGGTTGTCGTTTTTTTATCATAACTTTAATATCTTCCTAGATATTTTTATAAAATTTGGCACACGCCTTCTAAGCATTAACAGTAAGTTTTTGATGTAGAAGATTTTTTATTTTTTTTTACCAGTGGCGTCCGTACAGGATGTGGTCTAGATATTTTTGGAAAAATATTATGCACGCCACTGCTATTTTTCAAAATAAGAATTATTTTTTAAATCCCCATTCATTTTAGGGCAAATTTGATTTCTTGACCATTTTTCGTACGACTAACGGTTTTCGATGGAAAAAATAAAAAGCATTTAATGCTTAGAAGGCGTGTGCCAAATTTTGTAAAAATATCTAGGAATTTATTAAAGGTATGATAAAAAAACGATTTTTTTCTTAAAACTTTAACACCCTGTAACTCAAAAATTAAGAGGTTTAGGTCATAGGTTTATTTGAACTTTTTTTATTAAAATCAACTAAGGATTCACACCCTTAAGGTCAGAGCTGCAACAAGTCAGTTTTAAAAAGACTTAAATCTTAAGTCTTAAGTCAATTCTAAAATCAAAATGATTTAAATCGTAAGTCAATTCTAAGATAAAGTTCAAATGATTTAAGTATTAAGTCTTTGAATTAAATCATTTTCTTTCAAGTCAAGTCATTTTCGCAAATTCTTAAATCAAATTAAAATGATTTAAATCATCTTATGACTTAATTCCTTTAGTAATTCATTTTTATGACTTAAGTCTATATTTTCGTGATCTCAGAGTTAAGTCAATAAAATGACTTGAATCAAAAATTGTGATTTAAATCAAAATAATTACCCTTAAGTCAATACAACGATTTTTTAAATTTTAATAATAATTTTATGGTATTAATGATACTGATATTATTAATCTATTGTAGATACAGATGATAATAAACCACTATGTTAAGAATTTAAAACGATTTATTTTCAGAACACTTACAAATAAAATAAAAACTTAAAACACATTTTTTGAGTATATATATTATTATTATAATAGACAATAAAAATAAAAACTTAAACCACCCTTTTTTAGTAGAGTAGACATACAGGGAGGCTACTTTTTTATATACATAAAAGGGTAACTTCTAAACGGTAATAGATTCAAACTCTGTTAAAATAGACAAAAGTTGAAGCATTTTTCTTAAAATCGCTGTATTTCAAAAACTGATAACTTGTTGTTTTGTTAACTTTTGTTAGCTGGTTCAACATCCATCTAGAAAAAAAAAAATTCCTCCCTTAAGGGAGTAATGATGGGAAGTTCCAAACTCTGGATTCACGACCGCTCAAGATGTACAACTGCTCACGACTGTAATAATTCAAGACTACTCACGTTCACGCACAATCACGTTTGAATAATTTTATTCACGCACAATCACGTTTTTTTGTCGTAATTATTTACTTAAACAAACCGAAACACCCTGTATGATGTAAACACGTCTTTATAATATTTATTCGTCCTTACAAGTTAATCGTTTTCACTTTGCACTAATAATCACAAATTAGACCTAACTTCGCACGAACACGACTAATGTTGGCAAACAAAATAACAAAATTATAAATCCCCACTTTTTTTAATTCATTTTAGACAGGACATTTTTTAATGTAGCCGTCAAACGGTTCCGAAAAGCTAATTTTACCGCGGCGGTTTTTTTATCCACTAGCGGTAGCAATTGTAGGTAGGAAATTAAAGGAGTTTTTGATCTGCTGCCGCCTGAACCCCTGGCAGTTTAAGAAAATGCCGCTGTACAAAATTTATAAAAAAATCTATGAAAAATCTGACTTAAATAATTTCTAAAAAGACTTAAATCTTTTTTTGACTTAAATCGTTTTTATCTGACTTAAATCGTATGTACTGATTTAAGCCTTTTATTAATGACTTAAGTTTTTTCTATTTTGAAAAAAATATTTAAGTCACAAATCATTTTGAAAATTACTTAAATTTTAAGTCTTAAGTCAGCTTTAGAAAAATGACTTATTACCAAATGACTTAAGTCATTAAAACGATTTAAATCAAAAAAACGATTTAAGTTTTCTGAGAGCTTGCAGCTCTGCTTAAGGTTTACCATCTTATTCTGAAACACTCTGTATATATCGATTTTTTATAAATACACTTATTAATACACTTAATTTTATTACGCTTAATTTAACTTCATAAGTTTTATTTATTTATTTATATCCTTGAAGAAAATTGCTTGTAATTTAAATTATACGTACGTTAAATTAAATTAAATTATGTATATATACAGGGTCGCACGGCCATCTAAAAATATTTTAACTATTACCTGTTCAAATATTTTCTATTTTCTAAATTTGGTGCCGACCCGCACTTAATAACAATCAATTTTTCGTCCCGACTTTTTGGTCGACATCGACATGTCGGGTTATATTTATTATGTATAATATACCTATGCGATTATTTATACTTATTACCCAAAATTTGTCAGGTAAGGGCATTTTTAAGTTTAAATCGTAAATAAGGTAAATTAAAATAAAAGTAGTGCATATTCCCATTACTTGCCTCAATAATTTGCGTACTATTTATAATTAGTAAAACTTATTTTAAGCCCTTTGCATTAATACCTAAGATGTTTATAAATGCAAGGTAAACAAAAACGTAATTTAGTTTTAATAGTATCGTGCAGTAATCTTAGAAGCAACAAAATGGAAAAACTACCAAAACCCACTATTGTAAGTGATTTTATAACAAACTCACAACAAAACTTTACTTACTTAATGTTTTTTTGTAGGTACAAGTAAAAGAATCCTTCCTCGCAAAAAAAGAATCCGTTAATTGCCCTCAAAATAGTTATTGCAGCTATAAACGATCATCTACGCCGATTGTAGAAAATCGGGAATCGTATTTTTATTTTGAAAGAAAGTATTTATCTCCAACATATGACAAATGGGTAAAGTATCTTGAGCGTCCACCCAACTTCATAAAATTACGAGGGCGGGAAATTCCACCCAAAGGAATAATTTCGGGAAATTTAATAGAATTTTCCGCAAAAAACGAAAAAAAGGAATCTAAACCGCCGCTTAAGAAAGTTGAAAAAAACTTGGATGATAAAGAACCGACATTGAAAAAATCTGAAGATGTTAAAAAAATATCGGTGAAAAAAAATAAAATCAGCAAACCAACAAATGAGGAAGATCTGATTAAACAATTTGACCAGTGCAGTATAGGAAAAAAAGTAATTTCTAGTTATGATAGTACCTGTATGAGAGTTATAAATAAAATTTTTACAAAAAATAAAATCATTACATGTTACAATGGCCACCCTTATTGTCTTTGCAAAAATGCTGCTAATTTTATTGTTAAAAGAGCATCTGATGTTGGTCTAAAAAGGCAAAGTTCTGTTAAAAATAATATTCCGGATATACTTATTGACATAATTTAATGCAAATGCAAATAGCATTGTCATCAATAGCAGGAAAGCTTAAATACCTAATTGTTGAATTTAAAAATTATAACTTGTACATGTTATTATTTATATTTTTATTTAGCAATAATAAATTGTATATAAATTTAAAATAAGTTTTATTTAAGAATTCAGAAGCGATACCTTCTACAAACATATAAGCCCTTAATATTCATATTAAACCTTGCCACAAAGACGATACATTTCCTATTTAAATAACATGGGATTTCGGCACGTTTTAAATTTAAATTTTTTTCTCCCGAGCAATTCACTTAAGTGAATATACAGCAATAAGAGAGACATATTTTTCTAGTAAATTGAACGCTGAACATTTTTTGATAAATTCACTGGTTTAAAAGTTATAACAGCAGTAAAAAAATCGAACAAATTACTTTAAGTTCAACTTTAACCTTAAATATATTTAAGGTTCCCAAGCAACATTTTTGGTTCCAAAAACCATTGCCAAAGTGGTGATAACTTTAAATTAGTTAATTATACTAAACAGCTACTTTAATTTTTACTTAAAAGTAATTCTAACTTTTAAATAGCAATATTTTGTAACAGAAACTTAATTTTTCCTTAAATTGTTACTATAAAGTAATAAACATTAAAGTAAAACTTGGTTGCCCCCAAGAAGACTTTGCAACTTTAAAAAAGATGTTATAAGTAAAAAAAACTTTCAAGTAAATTTAATTTGTAGCAGTTACTTTCGGTTGCTACCTAAAGATTACATTATAATTATTTTTACTTTGTAGTCCCTTTGCAAGTTAAAATCTCGAAACTGGAACATGAGTTAAAAACTACAAAGTTAATAACTTAAAAGTTATTATTTTAGTATTTGGAACGTTTATGGTACTAACCAAAACAACCGTAAAGTGGAAAAAAACTTTAAAGTAGCGAAAACTACTTCAAAGGAAAATGCTTCTTATCGGCCATTTTTTACTGTACAGTACCACGTGGTAATGTAAATAATAAATTATTTTAATTGTTTGTAAATGGTTGTTTACTTTTTAATAAATAGAAATATTGTTGGTAATAGACGGTATTAATAATTAAATAAAAAAAATAATAATAAATATTAAGATTTTTTTATTTATAAACATTACTAAATAAATAATTTGTTTATACTTAAATATTGATGAAGCGCATTTATTTTACAAAAACTAAATTCATAAGTTCAACAGTAAAATTTAAAGGGTTTATAAATCTACCTGTCTAATTAAATATTAGTTATATATATTGTTATTCTGGAAGTTATAAACTACCAGTACATATTTAATAAACGACGACATTGAAAAGCCAAGTCCGTAGTGGTTCCATTTAAAAAAGGAGGGATAGTATAATCTAATATAAGTTTGACAAAGACAGTTAATATAGAAGTAAAAACAAATAATAAAAGTAATTATAACGCTCTAGCAACGATATTGGAACGTTCTAGTAACGTAGCAGCTACGTCCCAAATAGTAGCAGGGTTGGTAGCTAGTGACATATTTGCTACCTTTTTGGAACTCAATAATTGTTCCCCACTTTAGTCGTAACGTAGTAATGAAAGAGTAATATAAAGAGACCGGCGACTGTCTCAAAACACTTTGAAGTTTCTTCAATAGTCCCATATACGTAACAAATACTTAAATTGTTGCTTGGGTTAAAGTTGAACTTAAAGTAATTTGTTCGATTTTTTTTCTGCTGACTACAAAATTATCATTGTTTTTATTGTATTAGGTATTGAAAATGTAAAAATTATTAAAAAAAGATAATTAAAGGAATCTGGTACTAGTTTTACTCAATTTTAGTACGATTACTTTTTTTACATAATCTTTTTATTTCTTTTATATAGGTAATAGTATATTATGAATCAAGTTTTTGATTTCAATTTTGTCTTTCGTGTGTAACGCTCGATGAAAAAGTTTGAAAAATAGCTGACTTTGACTCAGGAGGGACAAAATTGGATTCCGGGAATGGAAATATATATTGTGAGACATGTGAGTTTTCCAATCTGGAATTATCCACTAATTCTCGTGTACAAATCACAAAATACCTCGCTAAAAGGTCAAAGCTTGCGATATTGTCCAAAGATACAGGAATATTCCTGTATCTTTGGACAATATCGCAAGCTTTGACCTTTTAGCGAGGTATTTTGTGATTTGTACACGAGAATTAGTGGATAATTCCAGATTGGAAAACTCACATGTCTCACTTGTTTCTGGTCAAAATAGTACATTGAAACCGAGACCATTAAGGCTTTTTGGCACCAAGAAAGAAGAAGAAGAGTATAAAGTTTTATAAACGCCATTTTAGTTGCAAGTTTTATTAGACACGAGCGATGCCCTCGAGCGAGTGTTTAATAAAAACGAGTGTCTAGAGAAGTTTATAAAACGAGTTTTATACCTATCTACGACGAAAAGAATAAGGAATTTAAAGCCAATTTTAATTTAAAAATATGTGACATTTGACAAAGCTGGTAAATTTGTCCACTTCTGGCAAATAAGTAGTGGTCATCATAGAAAAAGGATATCATTGTAGAGGAAGATCATTCACACATATAAACACTTCAAAAGTGGTAAAAGACCATTATTTTCCCAAGCAGCATTTTTGGTTCCAAAAACCATTGCCAAAGTGGTGATAACTTTAAATTAGTTAATTATACTAAACAGCTACTTTAATTTTTACTTAAAAGTAACTCTAACTTTTAAATAGCAATATTTTGTAACAGAAACTTAATTTTTCCTTAAATGGTTACTATAAAGTAATAAACATTTAAGTAAAACTTGGTTGCCCCCAAGAAGACTTTGCAACTTTAAAAAAGGTGTTATAAGTAAAAAAAACTTTAAAGTAAATTTAATTTGTAGCAGTTACTTTCTGTTGCTATCTAAAATTACATTATAATTATTTTTACTTTGTAGTCCCTTTGCAAGTTAAAATCTCGAAACTGGAACATGAGTTAAAAACTACAAAGTTAATAACTTAAAAGTTATTATTTTAGTATTTGGAACGTTTATGGTACTAACCAAAACAACCGTAAAGTGGAAAAAAACTTTAAAGTAGCGAAAATTACTTCAAAGGAAAATGCTTCTTATCGGCCATTTTTTACTGTACAGTACCACGTGGTAATGTAAATAATAAATTATTTTAATTGTTTGTAAATGGTTGTTTAAACAGTAATTACTTTTTAATAAATAGTAATTTTGTTGGTAATAGACGGTATTAATAATTAAATAAAAAAAATAATAATAAATATTAAGATTTTTTTATTTATAAACATTACTAAATAAATAATTTGTTTATACTTAAATATTGATGAAGCGCATTTATTTTACAAAAACTAAATTCATAAGTTCAACAGTAAAATTTAAAGGGTTTATAAATTTACCTGTCTAATTAAACATAATATTGTTATTCTGGAAGTTATAAACTACCAGTACATATTTAATAAACGACGACATTGAAAAGCCAAGTCCGTAGTGGTTCCATTTAAAAAAGGAGGGATATATCCCATATATATAATCTAATATAAGTTTGACAAAGACAGTTAATATAGAAGTAAAAACAAATAATAAAAGTAATTATAACGCTCTAGCAACGATATTGGAACGTTCTAGTAACGTAGCAGCTACGTTCCAAATAGTAGCAGGGTTTATAGCTATAGTGACATATTTGCTACCTTTTTGGAACTCAATAATTGTTCCCCACTTAAGTGTCGTAACTTAGTAATGAAAGAGTAATATAAAGAGACCGGCGACTGTCGCAAAACACTTTAAAGTTTCTTCAATAGTCCCATATACATAACAAATACTTAAATTGTTGCTTGGGTTAAATGGGACTTAAAAATAATGGTAAATTATTTATTTTATATTTATCATTTATATGGACTGAGATAGTATTTTACTGTCTCAATTATGTTTTAGTAATATTTATATAAATATATATTAAAAAATATTTTAATTATAAATTTTCACTTATGACCTAATAATGAATATATTTAAATTTAAATGTATTTTAAGGCCCATTTTAAATTTTGGATAACAAAATTAAATCAATGCGTTGTATTGTATAAAAACAAATTAAATCTAAAATTGTTCCATTTCTCCTAAATTTTTTAGATAATGTAATATTAAAGCGACATTTTTCGTTTAAGCATTGGTGCTCGTACGGAAAATTTGACGATTTTTTTTTTAATTGGGTGGATTGGGCGTTATTTTTTTGAATTTTCCGCTACTTTTTATTTTCAAAAGCTGGCAACCCTGCTTATGTTCTGTGCTTCCTTGTCTTTGCTCCATGGTTCTTTGAGGACTCAAATGTCAAAATTGTGATGTCAAAAGCCTAGTGTTCAAGGATTGAACTTCAATCCTTTTTCTATGGTTCAAAGCTTTATAATCTGTGCCAGGGTTTGTTCTGTGAAAAGAAAAGAAAATTGTTAATTTTTGGCTTGAAACCAAAGTTGAGGAAGAAGAAAATATTAATTTTTGTAAATCTTTCTATTTTACATATTTAGTGTTTACAATGTAAACTTTACATGCCTGCTTTTTTAAAAAGTGGAAATTAGGTATCCTTTTAAGACTAAATAATAAAGTTAAGAAATAATAAGGTTATGTTTCCTAATAATTTATACAGACATTATGATTGGAGAAAGATTGCAAAAAAATTTAGAAGGAAAAGAATAAGGCAGTCTATAGCAAAAAAAAGGGATGAACTTCTTGAAAAAGGTATTTAACTCAAATTAAATTATTAAATAAAAAAACAGGTATTTTAGAGCAAAATGAGCAAAATAAATCTCCGACATATCAGGCTTGGTTGGAAGAGGAGGCAAAAAGAAAACAATTTGAAATTGAAGAGGAAAATAGAATAAGACGAGAACAAGAAGACAATTGGTGTAGAATTGAAGTTGAAGCCCAAAGACAATGGAGAGCATTACAAGTAAAATTAGCTGAAGCAAGGGAAGAAAGAGCTAAACAAAATGCAAAAATTAAGCTAGAATGGGAACAGGAACAAAAAAAATTACAAGAACTAAAGGAACAAAAAGAAAAGGAACTGCTTGAAAAGAAAAAATTACAAGAGCAGCAAACTAAAGAAATTGATGATTTTTTGATTTCTGGAGGAGAAACTCCAGAGCATCTTAAAGTGACCCTTGAAACAAATCCAAATAAACCCATATGTCCATTTTTTCAAAAAACATCTGCGTGCAGGTTTTTCGATGCCTGCTCCAGAAACCACATAAGGCCTGGGGTAAGCCACATAATTGTAATTCCCAATTTTTACACACATTACAGTCTTGAAAAAACATCAGAAAATGAACATGGCAGTGATAATAGTTTAGAATTTGAAAAGCATGAAACTTATAACCATTTCAAAGAGTTTTTTTATGATGTCGTATATGAAATGGAAAAATATGGAAGAATATTGATTTTTCATGTTTGCTGTAATCATGAGTCCCACCTAAGAGGTAATGTTTTTGTGGAATATGAAACTACAAGATCTGCTTTAAAAAGCTTTAAAACCTTCAATGGTAGATGGTATGGAGGAAAGCAATTAAATGTTGAGTTTTGTGCTTTCGAGTCTTGGAAAAAGGCCATTTGTGGTATGTATAATAAAAAATAATACAGGGTATTTGCTTCTTTTTAACATACTGTTTTTACATATTTATTATAGCCTTATAATCCAAACATATTAAATCTTAAAATAAACTTAATTTCAAAGAGCCAAGACCAAAGTAAATGCTTCAAATACATAAAAAATAATTTAGGACTCGTTTACAAAATCTAAATATAAAAAAAAACAAAAGTCAATGTCTTAAATCATAATCGTTAAAATCTACAGGTTTTCAGTAACTTTTAATATTTTAGGTCTACATTTTTCAAACAGATGTCCCAAAGGAAGTGCATGTAATTTTCTTCATGTCTTTAGAAATCCCAAAAATTTGTATAGTTATGATTTTTTCAAAAGGGAACAAGAAAAAACTGACAAGTACCTACAATTTAACTAAAAATATGCAAAATATTAAAATTCTGTCTTTTTTAGTGAATTAAACAAAAAAAAATATTGGAGATGGTCGGAATCACCAGAAAGAATAACAGATCCCAATAAACATTCCAGTAAAAGATCTAGGTCTAGGAAAATAAGACATTCTAGATCAAGAAGTAGACGAAAAAGATCTAGGTCTAGGAGTACTAAAAGTAGATCATCCAGAAGTTATAGAAGCAATAGCTCTAAAAGAAGATCCTAAATGTGTAACACTGCAACAAAAAATTAGCTGGGTTTGGACCAGTACCTATTAAAAAAAATGAATTATGTATTCTAGGATTTTTTATATTAGCTCTATGTATTATTTAGTTTTGACTTCACATTAAATACTAAAGTAAGTATAATATATTAAAATCGTTTATCGGTCATTTTTTCAATATTACCATTGTTTATATTCAAAAACATTTATTAAAATTAAAAATAAAAAAAATATAAAAAATAGGCCAATATGAAAAAATCCCGAAACACATACATAGGTATTCATTTTTTTGTAATATGTATTGATTTTTGCAGGTCCCAATCCAGCTTTTTATTCATTAATATTTTTAATTATTTTTCATTTAATTTTGTTGCACAGTGTAATTATAATTAAAATGGCAATTAATAAAAAATTTAATAATTATTTTTTTTAAGTTCATACAATTAAAATTATGGGTAGGTACTACCGTACCTTCCCATTTTATTTAATGTGGGAAAATAAAATTTCAGGAAAACTAAGCGAATAAGTGGTTTTTCTAATAAAATATAATTTCTGTGATTCTATTTAGGTTAGTGATACTACACTAAAGAAGTAAATGATTTTTTAAAATTTGTATTGCTTTATTTTTATTTTTTTACAGTTTGATATACACTGGCGAGCAAAAAATTTAGGTCACATTAAAAATGTTATATATTTTTTAAATTCTCAATTTTAAGATTTTATTTTCCAATTGTAAATTATCGCAATGTATTTTGTAAGCTTACTTTAATATTGAATATTTATTTAAAACATCTTATTTTCACTTTTATGATTTATTAAAAAATTTACTAATTGCTTTTGGAGAAGAAAAATTTAACAAAATTGATTTTTTTCATTACAGCGCCATCTATTACAAATATGAAAAAATGTTTTAGACAAAATCTACCTATTTTTAGTCGAATGATCCGAATCTGCAATAAAAAATAGGGTGTTCCATTGGAAATTTTAAATTTACCCCCTGTTCCCCCTATAAGGAGG
Organism: Brassicogethes aeneus; assembly: GCA_921294245.1. Lineage (NCBI taxonomy): Eukaryota > Metazoa > Arthropoda > Insecta > Coleoptera > Nitidulidae > Brassicogethes > Brassicogethes aeneus. The sequence continues at coordinate 2,217,822 of OV121136.1, forward strand.
AGAGTATGAGAAACAATTTTAGTACTGATTGATTTCCCCCCTCGAATCGTTTATTTTTTATTTTAAACATTTTTTCGTAAAATGCATACTGAGATTCAAGTTAAATGACTCACCCAGTATATATATACAGTGTGACCCATTTGTCTGCGACTCACCCCTGTAAAATCTTTATTTATTGTGCGATTTTAACCGGATTTGTTTTAAAGTGTAGATCTTGATAAACTGTATTTTTGGAGCAAAAGACGCCATATTAATACAAAATACAATGTCAGTTTTTAAGAGGAAATTTTTAAGAATTCATATTAGCGATTTTTTTAAACAAAATATAAGCACGGCACTGGATTCACCACCCCTCAAAACTATCCTATACTAAATTTTATTGAAAAATTTTAAGAAAAAAAATGCACAAAAATAACTACAAAAATTTATTTTGTCAAGTTATCCATGAAAAAAACATTCAAATAAAATTAAACTAATATTAACATGGTACCTACTACTATTTATCTGCATAAAGTACTTTACTCAGTAAAGTTTACTGCCGATTTAATACGAGTATTGTATGCAACCAATTATACATTTTAAGATGTGTCTACTGCTCCTCAGCAGCAACTAAATAATATTTTAAAAAAGCACCGTCGTGGAGGTAAAATAAAAAACTTTCTGAGCATAGTTTGACAGATTAAATTTATAGGTTGAGTGATATACGTCTAGATTATTTCTCGAATTAAAGGAAACTATTTGACAATTCATAAAATCTGACGTATGTGTCAAAATTTATAAATATTTTTTTAAAGAAAATTCCATTAATTTAAGGTATGTAATAAGTAATAATTGATATTTCGTAAACTAGATAACTTATTTTTTATTGTTTTTTAAAAAATGTTTGTTAAAACTTGTAAATAACACCATAAAATCGTAAACAAAAATCCAATATGGAGGCTAAAATTTAATCGCTGTTAAATATCCCTTATTTAAACGAAATTTATTCGAAAATTTAAGGCTTTTGATTGGTTCATATTATAATGAGGGAAATAATCATGTTTAAAAGTAAGACGTCATATTATGACGGTCATAACAAATTATTGAGCGTTTGTGATGACGTTATATTTATTTAAAGCGTAGTTAGGTATTTATATTTACTAAATATAACAATTAAATTGGCTAATTAAGAAAATATGTCAAGCTTATATTATGTGTATAAAAACATCATAAACGAGGTTCAACAACTGTTCTGTAACTTTAAATATAATCGAAGTACCTACTTGAATTGAAAATAACTGAAATAATTGGAAGTGCGCCAAAACGCGCGAATAAATTATTAAGCCAGAGCTTTCTGCGGATATTTGCTTCATAGATTATCTCAATCGATGTATTCGTTCGCTTTGGCAATACGATTCATAGATGATACGATTTCTGACGTTCGACCAACACGTGGTTACAGTAACAGCGATTCCCCGAATTTAATAAAACGGAAGATAATTTGAATAATATTCGTATCTTCTGTGATTCGCATTGCGCCGATGGTACGATCGAGGACGACTACGTCAGTTCAAGTCGATCAAACTTAACCTGTGCGATAAATCTAATTTTTGTTTATCGAGGAATAAATTAATTAAATGGTCACAGGTGGAATGGGAGAAAGGGATTGGCGTCCTTTTGTATATGGAGGTCTTGCTAGTTGTGTTGCAGAATTTGGTAAGTGACATAACCTATACACAAACGGAATTACTAAATTAAAAGAAAGTACGTTACAGAACAACAAGTATTAATTTACCAAATAGTTTATTTATGGTTTTAAATACCTTATAAATTTTTTATACTCGATTTATTGAGAAGTTATTTAAAACATTGAGGTTATGTTTAAAAATTCTTAAAAATTATCTAGGTAGGTAGTTGGTAGTTTTTTATTTGTTTGTTTTATTATTTATTTTATGTTTTGTGAATGAATTCGTTTATTCTAATACAAGGTGGGCCAAAAAGAATCAACCTACATTTGCTTTGGTTATATATTTTTTGAAATAAAAAACAGATGATTACTTTTATAGTATTTTTATTTGAACCTTTAGGTTTTAGGCTTTGTTATCTATGGTTTTGTCTAACTTTAAAAAATTGTAGCCACCTCCGATGGAGTGATACATTTTGGCCCACCTTCTATAGGTACATAAAGAGAATTTGGGCATTTTTCTAATATTTTATTAAAAAGTCAAAAAAACTCAAAACTGATAAAATATAATGCTCTAAAAATTCGCTAAAGGTGAACCTTGGTATATAGATATTTTTTCCATTAAATTGTTATTTTTGCAAAAAAACTGAATGTTATTATTTGTTACAGGAACATTTCCAATAGACGTAACTAAAACCCGTCTTCAAGTGCAGGGGCAAATTTTGGACAAGCAGCATGCTAAACTAAAGTATAATGGAATGATTGATTGCTTTCTTAAGATTGCTAAACAAGAAGGTTTTGCCTCATTGTATTCAGGGTGAGTTATAGTAAATAATGTTTTTGCTAAAAATTTGCCAATATTTTATCTAAACATTATTAAAGTTCATGACCTATGTTTTGTAGTTCACATAAGGTCATGGACTTTCCTAATGCTTTGTTTAATTTATTATATTATCAAATCAAGCAATTTTACAAATAAGGAGTATTTTTACTTTTGGTTAAATATAAAATATTAAATGTGTAATGCATTACACATTTAATAACTTAAAACTCTACCGTGACATACCCTTTATGTTATCTACATTAGACTGGGCCAAAAAAATCAATCATTTTTTTTGCAAAGTAGGTATATCAAAAATATTGTTTGGGATGACATAAAAAAAATTGTGTCCATAATATTAATATTAAGAGCAATTTTAGATTTTTTTTCCTGAGCGAGTTTTTGTGTCAGAACTCAAATCATTTAGTTTAACAAAATTGACTTAAGAATATTTTTTGACGAAAATAGAATTCTCTACAAAAAAGGTTGGATTGGAATTTCCCGTTTTCTTACCATCATGCCTTAAAAATTGGTATAGTTTTACAATTTGATCTTTTAACTCTGGAATTTTGTAATTCATGTAAAAATCAGTACCCGGAAAAAAAACCGATAGATATTCTTATGGGAAATCAAATGCTCTTCAAAAAATTTTTTTACATCAAAAGTTATTATTTCTGCTCTAGATTTTTTTTTTGGGTCACTTAAAAACTTGGATTCTTTTATCGATGATAATCTTTATGTTATTGATAAAATTACTAAAAATTAAAAAAAAATAACACATTAGAATTTTTTTGCTTTAGGAAGCTATTTTCTTTAGAAAATATTATTTTCACTGTTACCTATTTGGAAATTGTTAATTAGTTATATAATACACATTTATAAAGTAAAAAATCAAATTATCACCCATAAAAAAATAAATGTACAGAGAAAAAACAAGAATTTCGTTTTGACTTCAACTTTAACTTTGAATAACTTTTGATTGAGTGAATGTAGCCAAAAATGTTAAGAGGTTTTTTTTGTAAAGCATTTGATTTCCCATAAGAATATTTATCGGTTTTTTTATAGGTACTGATTTTTACATGAGTTACAAAATTCCAAAGTTAAAAGATCAAAATGTAAAACTATAGCAATTTTTAAGGCATGATTTTAAGGAAACGGTTCATCTGACAGAAAATTTTAATTTAAGCTTTTTTGAAGAGCATTTAATTTTCTTAAAAAAATATTTAAATTTTGATAAACTCAATTTTTTTTGGTCACCCCAAACCATATTTTCGATATACTAAAAAATAGTTGATTTTTTTGGCCCAGTCTAATCTACATGCTCCAATATTTTTTATATCAAAAGCTCCCCTGTAATAAAAATAAACATTTCTATGATAATCTTTACTTTATAAGTAACATGACGTCAAACATTATTTTTAGAATATTGTGTTATCCAATTTTTAACATAAAAACTCATTTAAAATGAATAGTCTTATAATTTTAATTTAAATTATCAGGCTTAAATAAGTTATCTAAATTAAATATTCTTAATAGGTCTAAAGCTGGGTTCTAACAGATAAATATCGTAATATAATTTAATTTAACTTGCATTTTACGCGTTTAAAATAACCCAGTTTTAGTCAAATTTTTTGATTGGCTTAAAGTTTATAAATACTTTTTAGTCCCTAGTGTATAATCCTTCACTTTAGTAACGAGTGTTGGCGACAATAACGTTTAAATTAGAAGATGAAATTTTTTTTTTCAGTTCTGTACTTTGTGCCAATATTTTATTAGATCATATTTACATAAAAATGCTATTTCAGTTAAATAAATTTGCAAAATTACTTTATCAAAGAAAATATTTTTATTTTAAAAATAAAAATGCTCGAAAATTTGCCAAGTAAACAGATGCTATTTCATCATATACAGGGTGTCACCAAATACGAGGTATACTATACTTTTTCTACAACGAACACAAAAAAGAATTTAAAGCCAATTTTAATTGTTAAACATTTGACATCCGACGAATTTTACCTAACTTTTTTGCAATTTATAATAAAGCTTCAGCCAGTGACTAGAATTCCCAAAAGACACTATTGCTAACTTCAGCCCGTGACTAAACGCCATAAACTCAGAGCTTGTCAATGTGGGAGTAAATAAAATAAATTATCCATTAAATATGCACACACACAATGTCAATGTCAGTGTCAGTTTACCATTTCAAATTATACAATTTTTAATAAAACAGTTTTGTGACATTCTTGAATGACAGGAATTGTATTGATCAATATTTTGAACATTAATTAACATTTTAATTTGAAAATAAGTGGATTACTGTTATGTTATGTTTCTCTTTTACAATTAAAAATGTTAAAGATAAAACTAAGACTTACCTTCATTTTTTTTCTGGATATATAGTATACCACTTTACTAAAAAGTTTTAGGCCTTGGAGTTGCATCTTTTTTTGAATGGGTCTTTAATATTGCAAATCGTATTTTTTAATAGGAAATATCTTAGAAGGGACACTTTAAAAATATAACATTCAATTATGGTGTTGTAATTAGTAATTAAACTTTCATCACTAAGATTTTATAAGTTTTTTAGTTTATACGTTTTTAAAATAGCTAAAATATTGGGATTCGTCTAAAATCGGGTATTTTTAATCTGATATATCACTTAAAAAAATCTCAAATTTTATTGGGTTCTTCACTGAAACTTTGTAAATTATTTATAAAAATAGTTAAAATTTCAGAAAGCTTTATGAAATTTTAACTATTTTTATAAATAATTTACATCAGTGAAGAACCTAATAAAATTTGACACAGCTGTATTATATTGTTGCAGTAAACATTTCAAAAAAACACATCGTTATTTTTATTTACATATTATTCCTTTATTTTATTATTTTATTTATTTTTTATTTTATTATTTTAATGTGCTTCCAACAGGCACCAGGCCCAATTACAGGAGTACACTGACACAATAAATACTTATTACAACACAATAAAAAAATGTTTTCTGGAAATTTTTGATTTTTAAAGTGTTTCCCTCCTGAGATATTTCAGCTTGAAAATACCCGATTTTAATCGAATCAAATATTTAAGATATTTTTTAAATGTCCAACTAAAAAATTAATAATGTCTCAGTAATACAATTTTAACCACTTATTCAAATTTAACCACTTATTGACACAATAAAATAATTTTTTTTTAATATTTTGGTTTTTTAAAGTGTGTCCCTCCTAAGACATTTAAGATTAAAAATACCTGAATTTATATGAATTGCAATATTATAAGGCCTAAAACTTTTATCTGCTCACTTCAAATTAGTATTATATAAAGACTAAATTCAGAATTTTTTTTATTGGTTTTAGACAAATCGCAATATTTGAAGACCCTTTAAAAAAAAAAGCAAATCCAAGGCCTAAAACTTTACAGGGGACTATCTAGTATACTATAAAGACTATCCAGAAAAAATATTTAAGGTGAGTCTTAGTTTTATCATTTTTAATTTTGAAAAAGGAAATTTTATTTCGAAAACGTTAACATTAAATGTTAAAGTTAATAAAAATGTTAAAGTAGATAAATTTTATCTACTTTTTTGTTGCAACACTATTTTGAATACGAAGCGTTTCCGAAAATTGGTTAATAGGATTTTTTTTCTTTTTAAATGCAAGGAATCTTATTCTGATTTTTTTCTTGATATTAATGAATCATCCTGAAGATAATATATAAATTTGGTTGAACTGCCCAAGAAGTGTGCTAGAGTAAACACGATTAGAGAAATACATGTGGGTGAATCTCACGAAATGCCCCCGATGGTGTTACCCCGTGATATTTAATAAAACTAAATGAGTTTGACCTACACTTTTATTGTGTTTTGATCTTTCATAATTAAGTAGCTCAGGTTCCAGATTTTTAACCGCAATTAATTATTTTTTACAATGTTTTAAAAGTCTAAAACCTATCCTCCGTGACTGCACTCTTTCTAGGTTAACCTATATGTTTTCAAATATCTGAGGTAGTAAAAGCAAACTAAAAATATCAGTTCACTAAGTAAATTAAACACATTCAAAGCAATCGAATCAAATATAAAATATTAAAAATTAAAAGAAATAATTTTTATAACCATTTATGTGGGTGTTACAAAAATTGATTCTATCCTCCGTGAATCTCTTTTTGCTTTAAATTTTATGCAACGCATGGTGCTTTAATCATTTTAAATAAGCAAAAACCTCTGTTTACGACATTATAGATGCATGTGGTCAGTTAGAATTTATATGCAGATGAGAGTGTTGCTGTTTTATAATTCAAAAGTTTAAGTTCAATAATTTGCTATTTAAAAACCTATCCACCGTGAAGTGTAATATCTCAGTAAGTAGATTTTTTTATAAATTTTTTATGTATGTACATTTGTATTTTAAAAATATAAGGGTGTCAAACTTATTTCAAATATACAAAGGGATGTTTAAAAAAACATACGCAATCCTAACCTCCGTGAAGCTATCTTCCGTGAAGCTCTAATATTCAAAATGTATGATTTCTTAAAATTCTTGCATTAGTGCAGAACCACTTATGTTATATTATTACTAGACCTGGTGGCTTCCCAAAAACCCCATTCTAGACTAACAGTGAAACAATCAAAAATAAAAAATAATCCCATGTACGTCTCAGAGCACAGACATGGAAATTGCCGGATGAGTCCTTTATTTAAAATTTTACGGGTGGTCCTTAGTCACTAAGTGACTAGTGACTAAGAAAAATAGATCAAACGCTCTAACGTTTGATCTATTATTCAATATATTACTCCACTGGCAGCATTTGTTTGCGCAGGCTAAGTGATGACGTACATGTATAATCGTATTCACTCTACACCTTTTCCAATTATATTTCAAAAAGAGTCAAATGTATTTTAAAATGCGTTAATGGTATTTCAGAAAGCATAAAATGTATTTCAGAAAGCGTCAAATGTATTTCAGAAACCGTTAAATGTATTTCAAAATAGTCAAATCCAGTATTAGAAATTACTTAGAAGGTAAATTGTTCACCATAAAAGTTTTTTTGTGGATTTTCTTAAGTTGTCTTTAAGTTTATTTAATATATAAAATATTATTTAAAATAATTATTTAACACAATTTCAGACTTTTAGGTTATAAACCTCTATCGCTAGTAGCGCCACCACTCGGCTGTTATCATCGTAACAAAAGTAGAACTTTTAATAATCAGCTGTCAAACGCTTATGTTACAAACGAGTGTTTTTGAGGATAATGTTAAAAAATATCGAAAAAAAAACTTGGATCGATTTGTTGTGATGTTGGGTGTATTTCGAGAGGAAATCCTGGGTTAAATTTTTACCGGTTTTCCAATAAACAGTGTTAATCTGAAAGAAGAAATAAATTGCGTACAGTCTCTGTAAATATAAATTGTACCTATTAGATACAATACATACACATTTTAGTAGTGATTAACGTGAAAAGGCAAAACATTTCAATTCAGAAAAAATTGTCAAACAAATAAGTCGTCTAAATTTAAACAGCATTTAGCATTATTAAAAGCGTTGATTAAGAAAGTCTCCACTCAACGGTAAAATGCCATTATGTTATGTATTATTTATAATATTATGTTGCCATGAATTGGTAGGTATATTTGGTTGTTTAAAATGCAGTTGTCTGCGTTTTTTTAGAGAACTCAAATAAAAAAATGGTTGATTTTAAGGTTATGTTTTTACAAAAACTACTTTTTACTATTTTCTTAAAAATGTCCAAATTTATATATAAATTATATTAGGTAAAGTTATCATTAGTTAATTCTGCACCAACAAATGTATTTACCGAATTGGATCCTTGACAAAACATGAAAATGCAACAATTTAGTTCTTGAATTTTATTTACAATTAAAAACACAATAATTCACCATGATCCCTTAGATAAAATACACACACTAACGTAACTATATAAGCATTTAAGCGTTGAGTTTCTTAAACAATGATATAAAGAATAATCAATCGAAATCGAGTACTAAAAAAGTTTTTTATTTTTTTTCTTGCAAGTTGCAACGTAAAACACAAATAACGTGCGCGATTTTGATGTGCAATTGAACAAAATTTGCCGAGTAAGACTTCTGCCTTCCTCCCTTTTGTGAAAAAACTACCTATTTATTTAAAAATGATGTATAATCTGTGCTTTAAATGTATTGTTGACAATTCTTAAATTCACGCAATGCTATCGAAGTCCACAAGATGGCGCGCGCCTTGCGAAAACCCGATACTTCTTTAGCGTATAAACCTCTCTGCCCCATGAAACATTTATCGCTGTTCAGAAAGATTCAAGGTCAAGCCTTTAAACATACGTGAAACAGAATAGCCTAGCATAGGTGATGTTTGGGTTGTCGTTGGGTGAACATACATGTTAATAAATCGATGTTTATGAACAGCAAGAAAGGGAATAGGGCTCTTAATCGTTGCTTATTAAATTTAATAACCTTAAAATATATAATTTTATGTATACAGGGTGAGTTTTAAGTTGACGCGTTCCTTTTAACAGTGTGTAGAAATCAGCTAGACAAATAAATATTTTAAGTAACTTTTTTATTAAAACTCAAAAATAAAAAAGTTATAGCCCATCAAAGTTTAATTAAATTTAAAGCCGGTCCTGGCTATTGTTAACGAAAAACATAACCATAAAAAATCAAAATAAACAATGCAAAATGTCATATTTGACAACAAACATAACCATTTAAATCAAATTGACATTTTGCAATAAAAAATGTCATTATTTACCTAAGTTGCAGCATTTGCATTTTGACGACACTCTCCATAAATTAGTAACATTTCCACTAATTCATTATTGTTATAACAGGGTACCACTCACCTGGAAAACAGGGAAAACCTGGAAATGTCAGGGAAATTAAATATTAGTAAAAAAGTCAGGGAAAAGTCAGGGAATTTGCTGAATTTTACGAAAAGTCAGGGAATTTAACCAATTTTTACGAAAAGTCAGGGAATTTAACTAATTTTTCTTGATTTTTCCGAAAATTGTTTCTATTTTTATTACCGGCCGAAGATTATTTTTTACAAATAATATAGCCGGGAATTGAAACTAAAATAAATCATTTGCGCAAATACTTATAAAATGTATGACCTTATAAACTAAGTTTGTTTCCTTTCAAAGTTTTTATGAATGTTCTGTTTAATTTTTTTATTATATTTTAAGAAATGTTAAAAAAAATTGTAAAAAGAAAAATAAAATATATTTTTACTTTACATGTACTATGCTCCACACCTCAAATTCCCACCACGTGACCACGTACGGAACGCAGTCTTTTGAAAATTTGGCATTTAAGGCTTTTCAGGTTATGTATCTGTCAAAGTATAGTCAACGAAAGAAATAATATTATGTTTAGGCGTTAAAAATGTATAAATCTTTATAACATTAGAATAACAATGGATGGTTTAAGAATTTAAGAATATAAATACTGCATTTAATGAAATTCCAAAGTGTATGGTGCCAAATAAGTAATATTTTTGTGCATTTGGTCCAAATATCTGGTTTTCTCCATGAAATAATTTTAACTAAACAGCATTTATTTAAAAAAATCTAGCTTCTCTATTATGGAATAAGAATATCTGTATTAAAGGTAGGTTAATATATTATAACAAAAATATCATCTAATTTTGTAATTTTAAGGTTAGAAAAATTTATTTTGACCAAAATAAATAAGTATTTTGGATTATTTAAAAGACTGTATAATATGGTATTTAAAAATGTAGTAGTTTTTCTTATCCAGCTTAAAGTGTACCTACATAAAGTTTTGTCAATACAAATAGTTAAAAAGCTTCGACTGAATTTGATCTACATCAAAAAATCATTATAACTTTAAAAATTTTAATAAATCAAATGTCATGGGAGTATTAAATATTTTCACATTGCAAGTTTCTCTAAAAATTGTTTGTTTTTTTATAATCTACATAACTTAAAGTAGGTATGCCGAGAGGTATGCACAAGTTTTGTCATTAGAAGTATAAGAGCTTCATTTTAATTTGAACCATATTCAACAATTATTTAGTATACCTATATTTATTTATGACAAAATTAACACACTCTTCCAAATAATCCACTTATTTATTTTGGTCAAAATAGATTTTTCTAACCTTAAAATACAAAATTAGATGAAATTTTTTGTTCTAATACATTAACCTACCTTTCATATATCAAATACAGATATTCTTATTTCATAATAGAGAAGTTAGATTTTTTATTTAATAAATTCTGTTTAGTTAAAACTATTTTAGGGAGAAATGTAGACCCAATGCACAAAAATATCACTTATATTGCACCTTACACTTTGGAATTTCATTAAATGCAGTATTTATATTCGTAAATTCTTAAACCAACCATGTTATTGTGATACTATAAAGATTTATTAACTTTTAACGCTTAAACATAAGCGGTATCACTATAAATATGATTTCTTTCATTGACTATACTTTTACAGATACATAACCTGAAAAGCCTTAAATGCCAAATTTTCAAAAGACTGCGTTCCGTACTTGGCCACGTGGTGGGACTTTGAGGTGTGGAGCATAGTACCTATAATTATTGCTGGAAATTGATGAAAATTGGTCTGGAAAACCTGGAAAAGTCAGGGAATTTTGTTTCATTTTCTTGGTGGGAACCCTGTATAATTATGAACCATTTTTAACAATAATTAAGGCACAAAAAAACTGACATTTTTCATTGCTAAATGTCATTTTGATTTAAATGGTTATGTTTGTTGTCATAGATGACATTTTGGATTGTTTATTTTGTAATTTTTATTTTTATGGTTATGTTTTTTGTTAACAATAGCCAGGACCGGCTCAAAATTTAATTAAACTTGGAAGGCCTATAACTCTCTTATTTTTAGAGTTGTGATAAAAAAGTTACTTAAAATATTTATTTGTTTATCTGATTTCTACACGCTGTTAAAAGGAACGCGTCAACTTAAAACTCACCCTGTATTAAATTTTACAATTCTTATTCATTAAAGCGAAAAATAAAAACGTTATATAAATTAAAACACGTCGAAAATCTCCTTGAAATACATAATATTATTTTGTTGCAGAATCTGGCCAGCAGTATTAAGACAAGCCACCTACGGTACAATCAAGTTCGGTACTTATTATTCGTTGAAAAGTATTATTTTGGAGCACAAAAATGGAAAGGAGAGCGTGACGGTGAACATTGTTTGCGCGGTGATCGCGGGCGCAGTGTCCAGCGCCATCGCCAACCCCACAGACGTTCTAAAAGTGCGCATGCAGGTGCAGGGCGCCAGCGCGAACATTGGTCTTGTCGATTGTTTTAAAGACGTCTACACTCATGAGGGAATCTCGGGCCTTTGGAGGGTAAGAAATTACTGATACAGTACATGTTAAGCTGGGTTGTTACGGAAAATTAATTTTTACTTTACTTTATTTCAAGGTTAGTTCATACTAACCTATCCCAAGCAGCATTTTAAGTTTAAATAACTACAACTTTACTACTAAGTCAACTTTAAAGTATTTTTTACGGTTAATTAAAACGGTTTTATAACGGTATAGATACGAAAAATTACCAAATTTGGGGAATGGTTTATTTCGTTATTTTACCTACATAATAACCTTTTGGATCTACTAAGAGAATAACGTAATAAAAACAATATAAATACTAAAATTTACGTAAAAATAACGTTATAATTACTAACTGTTTGCTCTCTCTTTCAAAAACATTGACATTCGTAATTTCTTTGTTCTTTTAATTTATATTTTACAAAATGGTACTTGTGTACAAAGTAATAAAGGTTACCCTAGAGTAAAATTATTAAATATAACTTAAATTGTCAAAACTAATAATATTTTGCATTAAAACTCAAGCGCACATTATTTTATTGATAAAAATAGGCAGGATACATCTTTAAATTACATACCCTCTAAATATTTTACAGTTTTAAGAAAAATTATTGCTTGGGTAAAAATTCAACAAAACTTAAAACCTACAAAATTTTATAAAATCTTTTAAAAATTATTTAGTTTTAATCATTTTTTAATAACTAAAACTTTCTTTATTATATTTTAGAAAAAATATTTATGAAAAAATATCATATAAATGTTTAGATAAGTAATGGATGCCATCTTAAAAAATTCATTATGGCGACCTGAAAAAAATGTTCCCTGAAAGCTTTATTTTTCACTTTAAGCTTATTTTTCCTTGTTTAGTCAATATTAAAAGTATTTATTACCACTAATAACCCTAAAAAATACAAGACGAATAGTAATTATTTACGGTTATAAAGTGGTTTTAATATCGTAAAATTATGACTTATGAGTAACATTTACCATTATGTAAAAATTATGACGTTAAAATTACCGTTAAATTTTCCTTTAGGTGAAATACACTTATAAGTAATTTTCTTTCGTAAAAAATACGTCCCTCATACTACTTTAAAGTGTTGAAACTTAAGGGTTATTAAAATAGGTAAAAATAACATAAATAAAACTTATTAAATAACTTTAAAAAAAGTTTTACTTTAAAGTAAATTTTTAAAGTTAATTTAACAAAATATTTACTTAAATTAAGTAATATTGCCTCAAAGCTCTACACTTTTACTTAAAATGCTGCTTGGGATACAATTTTTATTTTTATAATTCGCGAATTAATATGAATTAATTCTTGCCAACCCTGATACAAACGTGCATATAAACCTTTCAAAGATTGGCGGTAAGAAACTGTTTGATAATTTTATATTTTTGTATTGAGATAATAAAATATTTTTTCTACTTCCCCCAACGCCCTTTATCGTACATGTTTCCATGACACTAAGTGACCTTTTAAATACACATTGACAAGTTGTGGCTTTAGGGCGCTTTAGTCACGGGCTGAAGTTAGCAACAGGTTTTTAGTCACGGGCTGAAGTTAGTTTTAAGTTAGTTGACAGTTGTCAAGTGTCATACAATCGTTAAAATAAAGGGCCTTTCTTGTAAAATAATACTAAATGTGAAAATTATTTTATTATCTCAATACAAAAATATTAAATAGTTTCTCAACGCCAATATTTGAAAAGTTTATATGAACATTGTATTGACCTTTTAATTTCGCCGGCAGTAAACTATAACTTAAATTCAGGCACGGACTCCACTGTAAAGTGCTCATAAAACATTTTCTTTACTTTCACTATGAAAAACTGTCAATTTTCAAGAAATGCATTTCGATTTATAACCTTTATAATCTGTGTTTATAAAATATAAAAATGTGACATTTAACGGTGACACACAGATTCCCCTATTGTTTCATAGATGGCGCTCTATAAAAATTTTTGATTTAAATCATTTTAAGATAATAATAAGTATTTGTCGTAGAAAAAGTATAGTATGCACCTCGTTTATAAACTTTTCTATACACTCAATAATTTAAGCACTCGCTCACAAGCTCGCTCGTGCCTAAATTAAATTTGTGTATTAAATGGCGTTTATCAAACTTGATACATAATATACTATTATATAATTTCCACATTTAGAGTAGTTTATTTTGACGATTTTATGACATTTGATAACTCACTAATGAGCGTTTTAAAGGTGGGAGTGAAAAAATATTATATTTTGCACCTACAGAACGAATAAAAAAGCACTTACACTATATTTAGTGCAATATGTCTTAAAATTGAAATTTGGAAAAGGCGTTTTAACATGGTGTTGAGGTTATTTAGCCAAATTTTACTGCTTAAACAATTTTACAATCAATCATAATAATTATTAGTAATGATTTATTACATTAATTATTAAATGGTCAGTTACATTAAATTACTAATTATCCTTATATTGTATTAAAAGAGATTTTGTGTATGTGATAAAATAATGTATTGTTTGTAAATGTTTTAAAAGCAGAGGCAAATAAATAATAGTATATTATGTAGAAGTTAATGAGTGTATAGAAAAGTTTATAAACGAGGTGCATACTATACTTTTTCTATGACAAATACTTATTATTTTCTTAAAATGATTTAAATCAAAAAATTTTATAGAGCGCCATCTATGAAACAACATTGGAAACTGTCAAGTGTCACATTTTTACATTTTATAAACACAATTATGAAGGTTATAAATCGAAATGTATATTGAAAATTGATAGTTTTTCACAGTGAAAGTAAAGGAAATGTTTTATGAGGACTTTACAGTAGAGTCCGTGCCCGAATTTAAGTTATAGTTTACTGCCGGCGAAATTAAAAGGTCAGTATAATGTTCATATAAACTTTTCAAATATTGGCGTTGAGAAACTATTTAATATTTTTGTATTTTTGTATTGAGATTATAAAATAATTTTCACATTTAGTATTATTTTACAAGAAAGGCACTTTATTTTAACGATTGTATGACATTTGACAACTGTCAACTAACTTAAAACTAACTTCAGCCCGTGACTAAAAACCTGTTGCTAACTTCAGCCCGTGACTAAAGCGCCATAAAGCCACAACTTGTCAATGTGTATTTAAAAGGTCACTTAGTGTCATGGAAACATGTACGATAAAGGGCGTTTTAAAGGTGGGAGTAGAAAAAAATAATTATTAACATTAGTTAGTAAGTCAACATAAAATCTGCAAAAAATGTGTAAGTGGTTACATAATAAATCGAAACAATGCATTGTTTCGATTTATTATGTAACCACTTACACATTTTTTGCAGATTTTATGTTGACTTACTAACTAATGTTAATAATTATTTTTTTCTGCAATGGATGTATTAATGCTACACCTAAGTTTATCCTCCTTGTGATTGATTTTTCCTTAAAATTATTCAAGGACTGAGCATATTTAAAAAATACCGTTGGAAAATATTGTAATAAACTAATCTAGCATGCAATGCAATGTAATCTTGGTTATAGTTTATAAAGGGACTTCTATCACGACATATCCAAAGCAATTAATCGATTTTTATAAAGCAAATTAAATTCATTGAAAACTGTAATCTTGCTTAACTTTTTTTCTTGTCTTGATATTATTTTTTTGGTAGAAAAAAATAAAAATTTTGAAAATATCAAATCAATATTTTAATTTCTAAAGGTCGCTAAAAGTACGTTGGTATTTATATTCAGAGGTCGCTCGAAAACATTCAAAATACTCTACTTTGAAAGTTAAAAAAATCTTGAGCGACCTTTAGAAATCAAAATATTCATTTGAAATTTTCAGAATCATTATTATTTTTAAATTAAAAAATAATATCGGAACGAGAAAAAAAATTAAAATAAAAAAAAAATCCAATTTTTGACGAATTTGGAAATTTTTAAAAATCTTGAGCGACCCCTAAAAAATTTTTAATGGAGCTGATCTGTTGACAGGGCTCTTAAAACATGACAAACCAACATATTTTCACAAGAGACAAGAGAAAAAAATATTCTTATTTTTTTGGGCCACCCTAATATATATATATATATATATATATATATATATATATATATATCTAGTTTATAAAGAGACTATATTTACTACATATTTAAAACAATTAACCGATTTTTGCAGAACAATTTACCACTAAAAACCAACGGTTGTATTTTTAAAAAAATTGCTTGACAATTTAAAATATTTAAGTGCTATTTTTAGGGTGTTAATCCAACTGCCCAAAGAGCAGCAGTGATTGCTGCAGTGGAACTTCCAGTATATGATTTTTGCAAGGGTCGTTTGTTAAGTATCCTTGGTGACAATCCATCTAATCACTTTTTGTAAGTATAATTAACTACAGAAGAAACAAAACTTTTAACTGTAGAAGAAACATAAATTACTTTAAAACGATCAGATCCTTAAAAAAATAGCTTTAAATCGTTTTTGACTACTTCTCAGGCTACAATACATAAATATAATTTGTTGACGTTAATAAATTTGTACTTAAATATTATGTTAATTAAACGCATTAATTACACAGTGCAACAGTGCAAAAGGGAATGGGATGAAACCAAAAGCAAATGAAAGGTAATAGCTTCTACAAAAAAACCCTATGAGGTTTTTTTTAGATCACGTCTCAGTTTTTTATTATACGCATTTAAAGTTGGTAGATTTTTGGACACCCTATAATAGAAAAAAAATAAGTAAAACAATTTTAATTTTTTTAAATTATTCTGGCAATATAGTCGAGGAATCCATTCCAAGTAAAGAGCATTTTTACTAGAAAATTGGGCATGTTTATAAAAAAAAATATTCTCTTTCATGCTTTAATCAAAACACAATACTTGTATACAAAAACTACATTTTTTTGTGGTAATATATTGTAATATATCGATGGTATTTTTGCAAAAGGGCGAATATGCCATTTTCCTGTTTTGATAAAAACAAAAAAAAAGTATTTCGGCGTATTCGCCCTTTTGAAAAAATGTTATTACTACAAAAAATTGCAGTTTTTGTAGCAAAAACGAGGTTGTTTAAAGGTAAAATTGATTTGACTATATTGATACATAATATTATGTACATACTATATAGTAAATCAGTGACAGCAACATAAAACGTTTTTCTTAATTAATATATTTCATTAAATTATTTTTTTTATTTAAAGGACAATATAATATAAAACAAAACCTAGTTCCAAAATATAAAAATGTAAAAAATTGTACCTACAATATTACGGTATACATATAATTGAATATGTTGAAAATTTGCAGAACTTCTAATAACAATTTAATTAAATGATCACAAAAGAAAAATAAGTCAATGAAATTTGGTGTTCCAATGTTGTGGTATAATTCAGGTATTTTTTTATTTTTATACTAAAACATGGTATTTTTGATTATATTAATTATATTTTGCATTTTTATCAATTTTTGGATGAACAGCTGGAACTTCTGGTACTTAAACTCGTGTTACTGCGGGTTACAGCAGTGATAGTTTTTAAATAGCAAATTTAATAATGTTTAGTTAAGAAGTAAAAATGCTATTTTTTCTTAAAAAAACAAATTTTCTATACTAATAAATCCAAAATATAAAAAATTGCTTTCGAATATCACCTAGGGTATATTTTACAACAAACGGATGACAAAAATGGATTTCTTACCTTCAAAAATAGTAAAAATTAGTAACAATTTTTTGATAGCGTCCTCTTCTGAAGGTCTTTGGTAAAAATTAACATCACAAATGGATTCCTCGATCAAATTGACAAAATTATTTTGAATAATTAACATAGTTTTACTTTTTTCCTATAGGGTGTCAAAAAATTTACCATCTTTAAATGCGTACAAAAAAAAACTGAGACGTGATATAAAAAAACCCTGATAGGGTTTTCTTGTGGAAAGTATTAACTTTCATTTGCTTTTGGTTTTATTCCATTCCCTTTCGCAAACCTTAATTTTGTATCACAGTGTTATTAGTGTCTAAAACAAATTGTATTAAGTATTGCCGTATTAATAATAATGTTCTTAAATTTTTATGATTTATAATAAAAAAATATTTTTATTTATTTATTTTAGATCTAGTCTTTGTGCGAGTTTCGGTAGTGCAGTAGCTTCAACACCAATTGATGTTGTGAGGGTAAGAATATATTTATATACAAAAAGACACATATATACAAAAAGACACATATATACAAAAAGACATACAGTATTTAAATGTTAAGCAAAGATGATAAGTGATATTAACAAAAAAACTAACAAACAAGCTAACAAAATTATTTTTAATTTCAACATACTTAATTATAATTCCTAAAATTGACCGTAAAAGTGCGTTTTCAAATTACTTGCTTATTCACGATTATTAAATAATTTTTAACCAATTTTGAACTTTTAAACGTTATTAAACTGACAATGTTATATTAAAAATTTTTTGCCATACAAACACATGTTTTAAAATTTGTCACCCAAACAAGGCTTTTTAACAATAATGAAAAATACAGGATGTTTAAAATAAAAATTAAATGATTCGAGGGGGGAAACCAATCAGTACTAAAATTGGTCCTCATACTCTCTTCCTAATAGGGGGAACAGGGGGTAACTTTAAAATTTCCAATGGACACCCTATTTTTTATTGCAGATTTGGATTTAAAAATAGGTAGATTTTGTGTAAAACATTTTTTCATATTTTTAATAGATGGCCCTGTAATGAAAAAAAATCAATTTTGTTCGATTTTTCTTCTGTAAACGATTTTCCAATAGTTTTTGAATAAAATACTTGGTTTTATTTTTTAAATTTATTTATTTATAAATTTTAATTAAAGTAGGTACTCAAAGTGGTTGCCTTCGACTTCAATGCATTTATAAATTCGCATTTCGATTTAATATTCACTAATAACACTCCTCTGGGATATTCCCAAATGTCTAGATAATTCTCGTGAGCTTGCATGAGGATTAGCGGCCGTTGCTGCTAATACATTAATTTCATTACTTCCACCTGTGACTGTTTCTTAACGAATTTTTTTTTCGGTTGAAAACTCCCTTTTGTAGTAAACTGCATCTAAATTGATTAAATAATGCTAAACTATAAATAGTTTCTTTATACCTCAATAATAATTATTTTTTATAACTAAATACCATATTTTATACCTCAATTAGGATTAAATTAATTAATTGTCAAAATAATGTTTTTTACCTTAAATGAGGTTGTTTTTATTAAAAATAGTACAATAATTCTTTAAATTAAAGGATTTCATGCTGGCAGGTAAAAAGTGACCATGGTGCGCAATTGATAATTATCACCGAATGAAATAATGTATAAAACTTAAACCAAAGGAAACTTAAATATTAGTTAAAAAATCGTGGGTACTAAAAAAATCAGATTTAATTTATTAAGATAATTATTACCAAAAAAAGTGATATTTTTATAGAAAAATTATTGCAGAATCGTATACAGAAGAAAAATTGAACAAAATTGATTTTTTTCATTACAGCGCCATTTTTAGTCGAATGATCCGAATCTGCAATAAAAAATAGGGTGTTCCATTGGAAATTTTAAAGTTATCACCTGTTCCCCCTATAAGGAGGAGAGTATGAGGACCAATTTTAGTGCTGATTGATTTCCCCCCTCGAATCATTTAATTTTTATTTAAATTTTTTTTTTGTAAAATGCATACTAACTGAGATATTTCAAAGTTTCAAGTTAAATGACTTACCCTGTATATATATATATATATATCCTATGGTTCAATAAAGCATTATTTTAGAAATGGGATTTTAGGTTGCCAAATTGATAAAATAGCTATTTACCTAGGTAGTTTTTTCTTATTTACGGTGAGAAAATTCTTAAATTAGGTACGCACTTTTTTTAGGTGGTAAAATTATTATTGTATAAAATTGTATTGAACAAGATGATTTGAGAAATTAAAATACACTCACGTGCAAAATAATCGATCCACACAAATTTTCGATGAATTTCAATCGCAAATAACTTTTTTATTTGATGTCGGATTTAAACGAATATTAAAGAATATTGTAGATAAGTTAATGGACAATCGCTCACATTTAAAAAAAATACTAAAAAATAGACGTACTATGCTCCACACCTCAAAGTCCCACCACGTGACCAAGTACGGAACGCAGTCTTTTGAAAATTTGGCATTTAAGGCTTTTCAGGTTATGTATCTGTCAAAGTATAGTCAATGAAAGAAATCATATTTATAGTGTTACCGCTTATGTTTAAGCGTTAAAAGTTAATAAATCTTTATAGTATCACAATAACATGGTTGGTATAAGAATTTACGAATATAAATACTGCATTTAATGAAATTCCAAAGTGTAAGGTGCAATATAAGTGATATTTTTGTGCATTGGGTCTACATTTCTCCATAAAATAGTTTTAACTAAACAGAATTTATTAAAAAAAAAATCTAACTTCTCTATTATGAAATAAGAATATCTGTATTTGATATATCAAAGGTAGGTTAATGTATTAGAACAAAAAATTTTATCTAATTTTGTATTTTAAGGTTAGAAAAATCTATTTTGACCAAAATAAATAAGTGGATTATTTGAAAGAATGTGTTAATTTGGTCATAAATAAATATAGGTATACTAAATAATTGTTGAATATGGTTCAAATTAAAATGAAGCTCTTATACTTGTAATGACAAAACTTGTGCATACCTCTCGGCATACCTACTTTAAGTTATGTAGATTATAAGAAAACAAACAATTTTTAGAGAAACTTGCAATGTGAAAATATTTAATACTCCCATGACATGTGATTTATTAAAATTTTTAAAGTTATAATGATTTTTTGATGTAGATTAAATTCAGTCGAAGCTTTTTAACTATTTGTATTGACAAAACTTCATGTAGGTACACGTTAAGCTGGATAAGAAAAACTACCACATTTTTAAATACCATATTATACACAGAGCTGGGAAAGTTACTTCTGAAAAGTATCTAGTTACTTTTCTAAGATACTTTAAACAAAATAACTTAGTTACCTCTGGTAACTAGATACTTTGAGTTAAAAGTATCTTTAGTTACAAGATACTTTAAAAAGTATCTAAGATACTTTTGAGTAAATAAGATACTTTTAAGTAACTAAGATACTTTTAAGTAACTAAGTTACTTTTAACTTAAAAGTTTGAATAAAAACTATAAAATTATAAAAATTCAACAAGTTGTAGGTTAGGTAATTACTTTGAATCATTCTGGAATTCCCTCAATTTTCTCTAAGAAAGTATCTAAGTTACATTGAAAAGTATCTAAGTTACTTTAAAAAGTATCTTGGTTACTTTAAAGTATCTAAGTTACTTGAATGTATCTTAGTTACATTACCGAGTAACTTAGATACTTTTTAAGATACAAGTTACAAGATACTTTTCCAAAGTAACTATGTTAAAGATACTTTCTGTCCAATATAAAAAGTATCTAAGATAAAGTATCTTAGATACTTTAATTATCTAAGTTACTTTTAAGTATCTTTTTTTTAAGATACTCCCAGCTCTATAATGTATAATTTATACAGTCTTTTAAATAATCCAAAATACTTATTTATTTTTTTAAATAAATGCTGTTTAGTTAAAATTATTTCATGGAGAAAACCAGATATTTGGACCAAATGCACAAAAATATTTCTTATTTGGCACCATACACTTTCATTTCAATTTCATTAAATGCAGTATTTACTTATATTCTTAAATTCTTAAACCATCCATTGTTATTCTAATGTTATAAAGATTTATACATTTTTAACGCATAAACATAATATTATTTCTTTCGTTGACTATACTTTGACAGATACATAACCTGAAAAGCCTTAAATGCCAAATTTTCAAAAGACTGCGTTCCGTACGTGGTCACGTGGTGGGAATTTGAGGTGTGGAGCATAGTACGTTTATAATATACAGGTTTAAACAAAAAGATGTTTTTTACCATAAGTTTAAGACACTCTGTAGAGTGGCAAAACCGTATATTGTTCTAAATTAAGTTTTATTAATGAAGTCACATCTATTCTTAACAGTTTTGTTTTTGGTTCACCTCGATATATTTATTTTTGTGGAAAATATGGATTTTTTTAAAAAACATTGCAATTTCCAATATTTTTCTGTATGAAGAACTAAGGTTGCTATGGTCCATCCATAGGCTATGGAGAATGACAATGACAGTTTTGTTGATTCATCCCATACTTGGACCTGTCATACACGGCTTTCAAAAGCTATCAAATTGTTTTTTGCAAATTAATGTTTAAATTTTGAGGTGTCTTCTTAGTTTTAAAAATGCCAGAGCTATTAATTTAATCCAGGATGGACGGTCACAGTATTACGTGGCAAGTGTTTTAAACGTCATAAGAAGTAAAGTACAAAGGGCAACATCAGTCGGAGACATTTTTAAAAGTAAGAAGACACCTCAAAATTAACACATTAACTTACAAAAAACAATTTAATAGCTTTTGAAAGCTGTATATGACATGTCCAAGTATGGGATGATTCAACAAAACTGTCACTGTCATCCTCCATAGGCTATGGATGGACCATAGCAACCTTAGTTCTTCATACAGAAAAATATTGGAAATTGCAATGTTTTTTAAAAAAATCCATATTTTCCACAAAAATAAATATATCGAGGTGAACCAAAAACAAAACTGTTAAGAATAATAAAACTTAATTTAGAACAATATACGGTTTTGCCACTCTACAGAGTGTCTTAAACTTATGGTAAAAAACATCTTTTTGTTTAAACCTGTATATTATAAACGTACGTCTATTTTTAGTATTTTTTTAAAATGTGAGCGATTGTCCATTAATTTATCTACAATATTCTTTAATATTTGTTTAAATCCGACATCAAATAAAAAAGTTATTTGCGATTGAAATTCATCGAAAATTTGTGTGGATCGATTATTTTGCACGTGAGTGTATTATCTTGTAAAAATATTGCAATACCATCGTAAATTTTATAATTCGGCGGCATATTTAAAATGTTTTTGTTAATAAGCATACAATTTCTGAAAATAACAAATTCACATCCATTATCTATCTAGAAATGTTTAAAAAATGCTTTCTCATAAAAAAGAACAAATTTGCCTGAATTTGTGAAAATACATGTTAATAAAACAATAAAGTGTACATATATCTTTTTATATATAATTTCCATATCTTTATATTTATTATATCTTCTATATAGTATATACATATGTATGTATATAAAAATTAATTGCCGTGCGTTAGTCCTGCAAAAACTCGGAAATGGCTCAACCGATTTAAATATTTTTTTTCTTTTGTTCGCCTTAATAAAGAGGTGATTTAAATAAAAAATACATTGGGAAAAACCGAAAGGAACACCCGGAAAATCGAAAATATCGAAATTCGTACAACTTTGAATTAATTTGTATAGATGACGTTCGTAGTTGCGCTTCAAATTAAATAACTATTAAACTCGGAAATAGCTCAACCGATTTAAATATTTTTTGTTTGTTTTGTTCGGTCATATTCCGTAATAGGAGTATAAAAAAATGTTTTATTTTTAAATGCCAACCTACCAGGTCTGAAATTGGCAATTTTATAACAAAACTTAATAAAAACTCTTTAATTTAAATTATGTATTTATTTTATATAGGTAACTATTATTTTGTTTCAGACGCGTTTGATGAATCAACGCAAACTAAAGAAATGCGGAGGATTGAATAATCAAACTCACATCTACACAGGAACAGCTGACTGTTTTATACAGACATTTAGAAACGAAGGTTTCTGGGCATTTTATAGAGGTTTTATACCCACCTGGTTCCGAATGGGACCATGGAATATTATTTTCTTTGTTACCTATGAACAATTGAAACACTTTTATTAACATTTTAACTTAGACAATTAAGCACCTGTTAGTTTTTATTATTTATTTAACCTTATACAAATTCTGTATATAATGTGTATAAATAGTATTTCAAATAAATGTTTTCAATTAATGTGTTGTTTTTCTTATAGGTTTATTTATTCTTAGTATAAATAATAAATAAAAGAAGGCCTTAAATCCTATTTCCTACTTTTGTAGAAATTACATGTTGATTTACAAGTTGATATACAGGGTTTTTCAAAAATGGCGCATTAAACCAAACCACATGACAGGGTAAATTTTCAAATATATAAAATTAAGGACATTTATAAAATTAATCGCTTTTTTATTTTGATATTTTTGAAAAATGACAAATTATAATGGCATTTTAAAAATAAAAATGTTAGTAACAAGTTATGATGATGCAGTTTTGATTTATTGACAAAAACTGACAAAAAATAGAACCTTTAATTCAGGCCAATTCACTAACAATAGTCGTTAACGGAAACGACTAAGATATAGACAACTCATGTTAGTGAATTGGCCTGATTATCTTCATTTTCATACAACCATAATTTGAGGGGTGTATTATCTTTGGGGTAAACTATTTAAGTTATTTAGACCTTTTGTCAAATTTTTTATACCATAGTGCACAATTTTTGGTAAATCCTGTATTAATTCAATATAAATTAGCCATCACAACAGAAACATAAAAAATCAAAACATTATTTAAACACTAAAACCTATAATAATTTTCCCACCAATTATAAAGGTTTTCCTAGTCTTCCTCCAAACTTTCTTTAGTTGGTGGTGGTTTATACATTTTTGAAAATGCCTTTCCTCTATGTGAATAAGTGTAAAATGATGGTACATTTCTAAAAGTTTCCCAAGAACGACTTTCCAACTCAGCTGAAGCCTTTATTTCCTTAAAATCGCCAGCAACTTGAAGTACACCATACATGATTACGAACAAACTAATCAGAGCTTGGATAAAAATCTAAAACCATATCTAAATGTATAAAAACGTTAACAAACAATAATTCGTAAACATTCTTACATCTAAAGGCAAGTGTGTGAAATCCAATTCATTTAATCTTAAATACGAGCGGTCTAAAATAAGTAAGGTTAAAATTTCCTCAGTAAAATTTTAACTGAAACTTACGTTGTGCTGCCGAAAATCCGGCGTGAGATAAAGATAAAAATCCAACACATAATATGAACCTATGAATAATTGTGGCTGGCATTTTGTTTTTGCCTAAAACAAATTCACAAGTTCACAAGAGCTGTCAATGACAATGACAATAAACGTAAACTTGGTTGCCTAAGAGAAGAATGTATCATTGGTTGCATATAAGCAAACAATTTGTTTTCCCCAGTCAAAATTGGGGTTTTTAACTAGCCAAAAAAATATTTAAAAAACAAATAAATCGCTTTTTAACGATCTATCAAAGGATCATTTATTATTAAAGAATCGTAGATAGGAGAAGAACCACATATTACTTAAAATAGGTAAAAATAAAATTAAAAAGCTGCACTTGTTGATAATATTTTGAAAATAATGTTTTAATTAATAGTAGGTATTTTATGTTTGAAGAAAAATTGTATTATAGTTTAATTAAAACAATAAAACAAAATCAGATTTGAACCCGTTGAGGAATTCCATTTAACTACCTGTTACCTTTCTATTAACAAAATGAATTAAGTTACGACAAGCAATTCAATTGAGTGGCATACGCACAAGGTGCGCTGTTAATTAAAGTATGTCTTAGCTCAAGTAGCCGTAGTCTTTGCTGTTCTTGTAAAAGGTGTGTGAACTAAAACAAATTTAAGGTTTCTGTGATAAATTCACGTGGATCATGTGTTTTTTATGACGTTTAATTTGTTAGGACTTTGTATTTATTTGTGTTTTAAGTTTGTGGATAATTAAATAGTTAAGGTAAGACATAATTTTCTGTGTGCATATTATGCACTGCATAATTGCTCAAGTATAACGGTGATTCAGAAGAAATTTGTATTTAATAATATTAGTTACTTTATACTTGTTAAACGTTATTTATTAATAATTTGTATGCACATATGTAAATAAAGTTATGACAGTTTTAAGTTGGGTAGGTATGATTAACTTTGTTTTGTTTGTTTTTTTCCTTAAAATTTGGTGACAGTTGACAGATTAATTTTGTTTTAAATGAGGGGCCTATGATTCAACAGGTACATAGGTTTATATTATGTATCAAGTTTTATAAAGGCCAATATAGTTTTATTAGGCTCGAGCGAAGCTTGCGAGCAAGTGTTTATTTATATTATAATAAAAACGAGTGTGAAGTTAAAACGGGTTGCATACCTACTATACTTTATCTATGACAAACACAAAGAAGAATTTAAAGTCAATTTTATGTGGTACACATTTGCCATGTCAACTTTAAACGGTTTTAACCTCACTTTCCCTAATTTATAATAAAGCTAACTTCAGCCCGTGACTAAAATGCCCAAAAGCCACTGTTATTAACTTCAGCCCGTGACTAAAACGCCATAAAGTCACAGCTAGTCAATGTAGGAGCAGATAATAGTATATTATGTATCAAGTTTGTTAAATGCCATTTTATACACAAACTTAATTTAGGCACGAGCGAGCTTGCGAGCGAGTGTTTAAATTAATGAGTGTATAAAAAAGTTTATAAACGAGGTGCATACTATACTTTTTCTACGACAAATACTTATTATTATCTTAAAATGATTTAAATCAAAAATTTGTATAGAGCGCCATCTATGAAACAATAGGGGAATCTGTGTGTCACCGTCAAATGTCAAATTTTTATATTTTATAAACACAGATAATAAATCGAAATGTTTATGAAAATTAACAGTTTTTCACAGTGAAAGTAAAGAAAATGCTTTATGAGCACTTTACAGTGCACGAATTTAAGTTATAGTTAGTTAACTGCCGGCGAAATTAAAAGGTCAGTACAATGTTCATATAAACTTTTCAAATATTGGCGTTGAGAAACTATTTAATACTTTTGTATTTTTGTATTGAGATAATAAAATAATTTTCACATTTAGTATTATTTTACAAGAAAGACACTTTATTTTAACGATTGTATGACATTTGACAACTGTTCAGCTAACTAACTTCAGCCCGTGACTAAAAACCTGTTGCTAACTTCAGCCCGTGACTAAAGCGCCATAAAGCCACAACTTGCCAATGTGTATTTAAAAGGTTACTTAGTGTCATGGAAACATGTACGATAATGGGCTTTTAAAGGTGGGAGTAGAAAAATAAATTTAACAGGACCGTCTTAAATAAATAAATATAAATAGGCTTAATATCCTTATAGAAACAACCAAAAGAGGAACCTTATATTTATATAAATTTAAAAAATATAGGTATATTTAATAAATAATCCAAATTATTCCCAAACTACCAGGATTAGATTTAAATCAGTTTAAATTGCATCTGTAAATAGGATAGTAAAATTATCTAATTTTTATGTATTTAGACCTAGCGAGGGGTGGTTCACTCTTTGAAGTAGGTGTACATTTTTGTCGAAGTACAGCCGAAGTATTCGAAGTACTTCCGAAGTATTTAAAGTACCTCCGAAGTACTAGAAGTTCCTCCGAAGTACTAGAAGTACCTTCGAAGTACTCGAAGTACATCGGGAGATTCTGCAGGATTTCGTGTGTTTACGTTTACGAATCCCTAGTAGAAATTTTACGTTTTTCCTTGGGAAAACCTAACTTTTTTGTATAATTTTATCTTGAAATGTCCTGGTTTATAACGTTATATGACAACGTTAGTTTCTGATGTTTTAAAAAACGTGGGATTTACGTATTATACAACGTTGGAAATATGTCGGATTTATGTATTATACAACGTTGGAAATTCGTGGGAATTGTGTATTATTACATTTTTTCGAGGTTAGAGTCAAAAGAACAACGTGTGCAATCGATTCTGAGAGATTATTTACATTCAATGCATCGAACATCATAAGAATCGACATGCCTCATCCCCAGGAACAGGAAATACTAATTTTTTCACGTTTTTTGAGGTTAGGTTGAAACGCGGACCTGAAGGATAAATTGTGACATCGGGTTCGGATTCAGCGCGTCAAAATCCATAGGAAAGCATATGTCGCATCCCCAGATCAAATAATAAAACAGTCGAATTAATAGATTTAAATTTAAAAAAAGTTCTGACCCACTCGGGTCTGTCGGTTGTCAAGCCCAATGAGCCATCAGCCACTTTCATTAAAATCAATTTTATTTGTCTATAAATATTGCTCATAATATTTTAAAGTTGATTATTTTTTTGTGTTGCTGTTTTGAGCTAAACTTTTTGCATCTTGATCTATCTCTTCCTAACTTTACGGGTCCGTTAAAACTTTTGCTCAGTTTGGTTGGTAGTTTGCCACGGTTTGGAAGAAAGTTTGAGTCAGATTTTAGCCAGTTGTTGCTAGGAAGGTTTTCTTTAAAACAACTAATTATTACTCCTTTGTGGTTTAGATATGACTGCACTCTTTTGTATCTTGTTTTGCAAAAGATTATCCATATTCCGCAGATGTAATTATTACACTTGTTATATGCTTTTTTCACTTAAGGCAGAAGTCCTCCCAAATACATCAGAATACTTTCCTCTGTATTTGCTGTATAAAGTGGTTTTGGGAACATCAAAGCAGGTAGCAACCTGCCCAAAAGATAAATGATTGTTTATCACCTCTGCCAGGGGTTGTATTCAATATTTTCTGGGTCATAATTTCTTTAATACACCGTTCCTGGAACATGTTTATGTTTTCTAGGCATCGTTTCTTATAACTTTATCCATGATATAGCATGGATTATAAAAAGCAACCTTTTAAAAAACAGTTAAAAAAATTGGGGAAACAAATTGTTTAGGTTACGTGTTATAAATAAATGTGCATATATGCCATGCATATATGTATTTGCCTTTTATGTTTTTTCCATCTCTCTCGGATAAAAATTACCTTATCGTTCAACTATATTTTCCCAAAAAACACTGGGCAGAATTTGCACAAAATTTGGCGGGATGTCAACACCACAGAACATACAACACT
This sequence comes from Brassicogethes aeneus, assembly GCA_921294245.1. Lineage (NCBI taxonomy): Eukaryota > Metazoa > Arthropoda > Insecta > Coleoptera > Nitidulidae > Brassicogethes > Brassicogethes aeneus. The sequence continues at coordinate 2,246,571 of OV121136.1, forward strand.
AACCTTAATAATAAAATAAACACTTTCCGTGATAGAGCGGTAAATTTAAATTTTTGCTCGTTTATATATATCACCAAACTGCAAAACTTGGTAAAATTTTATTTTTGATTGAAACTATTGATAAAAAAGAGTATTTTTTCTAAAATATATTTTTGGGCTTTATTTATTTATGTTTTTTAAGGTTTTGAACACATTATTACAACGTTTTTAGCAATACAATTTTCCAACGTAGTTTGAAAGTGGGTTTTGTGTATTCCGGCCGTATTTTTGATTTTATGACCATACATTTATTGCACAGTTTTATTTTACTTTTATATGTACCCAACTAATGTATTATAAAGGAGAAAAATTACAAAAAATCCACATTAAAAATGTTTACTTGGAACTTAAAAATGTTTAAAGCAGTTTGAATGTATGGTGGGAAACGTAAAAACACATTCAATAATTTGTCAACGGGACTATAAATGTTTAAATTAGTTTGAATGTATGGTTGGAAACGTTAACCTTATATATTTTAAAATACTTCTAGTACTCCGAGATACTTCTAGTACTCCGAGATACTTTAGTACTCCGAAATACTTCTGATACTTCGAAGTTACTTTTAATACTTCATGTACTTCGAAGTGCTTTGGGATTGCTACAAACGAGCTTCGAGCACTTTGTAATTGATAATATCGAACTTATAATATAAGTTCGATATTATCAATTACAAAGTACTTGAAGCTCGTTTGTAGCAATCCCAAAGCACTTCGAAGTACATGAAGTATTAAAAGTACCTTTGAAGTTTCAGAAGTATTTCGGAGTACTAGAAGTATCTCGGAGTACTAGAAGTATCTCGGAGTACTAGAAGTATTTTAAAATATATAAGGTACTTCGAAGTAGGTGTACATTTTTCGGCATGTGAACCACCCCTCGAGACCTAGTTAAAAATAAACAGCTTATACTTATAATAAATATTAATTAATATTTAAATAAAAAAAATAATTTATTTTAAATCACAGGCTCATGAGAGAATCTGCTTAGCTGCATTATATCATTGACACAAATTTACCTATTGTATTTTAACAAATTAATTTGTTGTTTTCATTATAAAATAAGTAAGATACAGAATGTGCGTGCAATTTTTTATCAAAATAATTTTTATTTTTTATTTATTGGAATTTTCAATAGGGATATTACCTAAAATTTTCCATCATTATCTAAAAACAATTTGGTTGTTGTAAACAAGTTAAAGTTCTTATTTAATGACATTGTCAACTAACTATGTCAACTATGATAAATGTTATCTGAACTTTTATAAAAAAGTTATACACATTTTTTCTATAAAGATGGCACCAAAAATTTAAATTTTTCAAATGAATTCTTCATTTTTAGATGTCCAATTGAAAAAAATCAATATTGAAAAAAATACTTTTTGACATTTGTTGATGTCCATAAAAATGAGTGCATTCGAAAATAAAACTCGACATAATAATTTTTATTTTATTGTTATTTTTTACAAACTAGGAAACTAGTATTGCACTAACACTTTATACTATGAGTTTAGGAAATACAGGGTTTTGCTTGGTTTTTTTCTTTTTAAAAGGCCATTAAAATTAAAAAGCAAAAATCAAAATGAGAGGTTATATTTACCATTATTCTTACCTTGTTATTTACAACAACGTACAAAAAAATCTCAATAAAAAAAGTCTGTTTAACAAACACACATTTATTGTTTTCCATAAAGCTGTCCTTGACATAGGTATGACATGTTTGTATTCAGAATTTTATTTTGAATCGAAATATGTAAAAATTCAACGGGTGTTTCATTAAAAAATAAAAAGTTAAGACCATTTCCGGTGAAACCAGAAGTGACAAAAATATGTTAAATATGTCAAAAACCTCTAAATTACACTTTATAAAGGTCACCTTAGTTTCATGACCATATATGGTCTATAGATAAAATACAAAATTTTTGCGATAAACCACGATTTATTATTTATTAGAAAATGGCATTTTCGTAAGTAATATCATAAGGGCATCTAATTTTTCCGAAAAAAATCGAAAAAACACGTTGCTAAGTAATATTTTAACAAGACGCATGAGTGCTGGTGGCAACAAAAATACGAGTCGAAGAGGAGGATTTTTGCACCTGCACGAATGCATTTTGATAAAAAATATTACTTAGCATTGTGTTTTTTCGATTTTTTTCACAGGAAAAATTAGATGCCCGAATGGTATTTGACAAGACTATTTCATGAGTAACAGTTAACAATTAAAATATAAATTGCAATTTTTGGTGACAACAGCTGTCAAGTTTTGCCGCGGGTAAACTCGAATAAACTGTTGACAGGTGCTGTCACATAGTTTTTTCACCTAGAAACCATTTGTAATTCAAAATTGCGCGTTTGTGATTGGTGGAAATTAAGACGAGGGAAATAGTCACCTAGAAACCATTTGTAATTCAAAATTGCGCGTTCTTGATTGGCGGAAATTAAGACGAGGGAAATAGTCATTAAAAAATTATAATTCCGAAACGACGACTTTAGCCAACTCGGGAGTTTTGGTGAAAGTTGTTCATATTATCAACTTCAAACAAAAAAAATGTGGCAGTGTTAAGATTTTGACCTCAATTTTTTTTGCCTTTTTTAGAAAAACAATTTAAAAAAAATTGTGTAAATTCACTTAAATTTTTTTATATTTTTGTATGTAGTAAACATTTACCTACAATTTAAAAAAAATTGTAACGATCGAAACATTTTTGGCCAAGTTATCGCATTTTCAAGAAAAAATGTCAATCGTAAAAAGAGAAAAATCGATGAGTCTGTCCATTTTTCAAACATTATGAACATTTTTCTTCAGTCATACCCAAAATAATAACCAGGAAACTACAATGTATTTTCTTAAAATTTTAAACATTAAAAAATTTGAAAAATGTTACATAAAAAATTAAATTTAAAAATGCAATAGTGAATTTTAATAAACTTTCTACATATGGCACTTGATGCACAATTCATTAAAATTTCGATGAGCTTGTTTACGGAGAAAGTAATTTGCCTAAAAAGTTCAATGTCCGACGTTGACAAAGGTGTGTGGACTGTTTTCACGATTAAATTGATTTTTTAAGCTAAATTAAATAAACTCTTTATTACGTAAAATAAAGATTTTACTTTCTATAATATGGGGAAAGGATTATGCAAAAGTTTATATACAAAAGTGCTCTTTTAGTTCCACCCTTATTTCCTCAAAAGTCCCAGAAGCCAACTGAATGGCTTGAGCGGGTTAAGGGTAGGAACGGACCGCGGGCTTTAAGTCCCCTCCGAAGGACTAATACGAATAAACAGCCATACCCCTGGTGGGATTCGAACCCACGACCTCTCTGCTAACCACTACACCGAAGGATTAAATTTAGTATTTAATTAATTAATTTATTAAATAAATAATTTAACAAATTGTTTAATGTAAATGTTAAAATAACTTAAATAAATTAAAGTAAAATGGTTAGGATTACGTAATAAGTAGGTAATAATATTCAAAGTTCCTTGGCCAAATAATTTTTAATTTAGTGTTATAAATTTTATTAAAATCGGACAAAAATTATAATTTTTATAATAATTATTTGCGTAACAGTGGAAACTTTGAACTAGTTTTTTTTAAGTGACTTAATTTATGAATGAGTATTATTTATTTTTTTTAGTTAAATTAGTAGGTTATATTATATTATGTATCAAGTTTGATAAACGCCATTTTATACATGAATTTAATTTAGGCACGAGCGAGCTTGCGAGCGAGTGCTTAAGTTAATGAGTGTATAGAAAAGTTTATAAACGAGGTGCATACTATACTTTTTCTACGACAAATACTTATTATTATCTTAAAATGATTTAAATCAAAAATTTGTAAAGAGCGCCATCTATGAAACAACAGGGGAAACTGTCAAATGTCACATTTTTACATTTTATAAACACAATTATAAAGGTTATAAATCGAAATTTATCTTGAAAATTGACAGTTTTTCACAGTGAAAGTAAAGGAAATGTTTTATGAGGACTTTACAGTAGAGTCCGGGCCCGAATTTAAGTTATAGTTTACTGCCGGCGAAATTAAAAGGTCAATACAATGTTCATATAAACTTTTCAAATATTGGCGTTGAGAAACTATTTAATATTTTTGTATTTTTGTATTGAGATAATAAAATAATTTTCACATTTAGTATTATTTTACAAGAAAGGCACTTTATTTTAACGATTGTATGACATTTGACAACTGTCAACTAACTTAAAACTAACTTCAGCCCGTGACTAAAAACCTGTTGCTAACTTCAGCCCGTGACTAAAGCGCCGTAAAGCCACAACTTGTCAATGTGTATTTAAAAGGTCACTTAGTGTCATGGAAACATGTACGATAAAGGGCGTTTTAAAGGTGGGAGTAGAAAAAAGTAAAAAACATATTTACGAACTTTCATATCGAAAAAAACGTTTTTTTAATTCTGCAAAATTTCGGTCACTTTTGGAATAAGTTTGGATTATTACCTACTTATTAATCCTAACCATTTTATTTTAATTTATTTAAATTATTTTAATATTTACATTAAAAAAAATGTTACATTATTTATTTAATAAATGAATTAATTTAATACTAAATTTAATCCTTCCTCCGCCGAGGTCGTGGGTTCAAATCCCACCAGGGGTATGACTGTTTATTTGTGTTTGTCCCATTGTATATTAGTCCTTCGGAGGGGACTTTAAGCCCGCGGTCCGTTCCTACCCCTAACCCGCTCAAGCCATTCAGTTGGATTCTGGGACTTCTTAGGAAGTAAGGGTGGAACTAAAAGAGCACTTTTGTATATAAACTTTTGTATAATCCTTTCCCTATATTATAGAAAGTAAAATCTTTATTTTACGTAATAAAGAGTTTATTTAATTTAGCTTAAAAAATCAATTTAATCGTGAAAACATTCCAAACACCTTTGTCAACGTCGGACATTGAACTTTTTAGGCAAATTACTTTCTCCGTAAACAAGCTTATCAAAATTTTAATGAATTGTGCATCAAGTGCCATATGTAGAAAATTTATAATAATTCACTATTGCATTTTTAAATTTAATTTTTTATGTAACATTTGTCCAATTTTTTAATGTTTAAAATGTAAAGAAAATACTTTGTAGTTTTACAAATATTAAAACTCACATTAAATACCCATTCACCATTGGAGTCTAATGATTGGAGAACATTCACATACAATTTTAATTTCTTTTCAAAGCGAAGACTATTATCCGCTAGGAATACTTTGTCTCTCCTGGGCCGTAGTCACCTATATTTAACTACTTTTTTATATGATTTTACTCGTCTACGCACCACCAAAGCCAAATTAATTACAGTTACATTATAATTACTTTTATAACTAGTTTCGTTTGTTTTATGCTGCAGTCCAGATAAAAAAAATGAACTTAACGTATTTTAAAATAATTAATACATTACTAACATAGATGTGACAAAAAAAACAGCTACTCAACGTCTCAGCCTCTTAGCTTGACAGATAATTAACCCTAATTATTTGTATCAAAATCACATGGGTTGTGGACCATAGTACAACTCTGTGGGTAAAAGGCATAAGGGGATAAGTCAAAACAATCAATTTTTTAGTAGTGCCTTAAACGTGTTCGCATTAATTTAGGAAATACATTTATGGTTAGCGGGTATATCCTTTTGCCAGCACATGTCATATGCTAGCAAAAGGGTATGCTCGCTAACCATAAATATATTTCCTGAATTAATACGAACACGTTTAAGTCTCTACCGAAAAATTGCTGTTTTTGACTAATCCCCTTATGCCTTTTACCCACAGAACTGGATAACGCTTATCGAAAAGGAACCAAGTGCCAAAAACTTTTTTATGGGGAGTCAATCCAAATGAAAACACCAAAAATGAATTTAAAAGTGCGCTGCATGATTTTTTATTGTAATGAAAAAATTTGAGGATGATCTTTTAGGTGTCAAATATGAAAATCCGTTGCCGTTTTAATTTTTTGTTGCTTTACTTTTATTTGGCACCCCTTAGAAGTCTGAAATAGTGTCAATTTCTTACTCTCTTATAGTGGGCCAGAACTTTTTTTCTGTGACAAATATTGAAATAATTTTAATTTTGCTTTACTGTCCAGTAAGTGTGTTTTCGATATAAATTATTATTATCCAATTAGTTAATCTCATAAAAGAATGGTAAACCACTAAAGATTCATGATAATTTGCCAATTTTTGTGATTTTTGTCTGCCATGGCTCCTGTGCCTATTCTACTGAATTTAGAAGGTTCATTTTTTTCAGGTATAAAGTACTTATACAATAGAAAACGTAACTATTATTTTAAGTTTCTAGACTATCAATTTCTTTATTAAAAAAATTATTGAAAGTTGATAATTCTCAAAATTAGCCAATTTTGCCCTCAGAAATCATTATGTTGAGGAAAAAATAAAAATCTGAAACTTTCAGGAAATGTAGTCCCCAACTTCATGTTTTCAGTCCAGTTAGTCTTGTTTTGTTATTTTTATTCCTTTAAAAGATATATTAATTTTTTTAATGCCCGTTTTGTAGCGATATTGTTAGTTTTATTTATAATTTAAAATTTAGATGGCTTTGACTTTGTCAATTCATGTTTGGTAGAGAAATGTCAGAACTGTAGTTATAAATCTAATTGTGGTTATGTATAAATTATTGTAGGTTACATTGTGCAGTTGAGTAAAATCATATAAAAAAGTAGTTAAATATAGGTTGCTTTACGGCCCAGAAGAGAAAGTATTCCTAGCGGATAATAATCTTCGCTTTGAAAAGAATTTATATAAATGAAATTAAAATTTTTTGTGAACGTAAATGTTGTCCAATGGTGAATAATATGAAAATAAGTTGGGATGTAATATTTATAAAACCAAGTTCGTTACTTTTTTACTCCAAAAATGTCCATAAGGCGATGTACTTTTTCTTCCATTTGGCATAATTTCATCAAAATGAAGTTTTGCCCTCAAAAGGGCTTTTACATTCGAATTCGTTGCTATTATTTTTGGCATAATTATCTTTTTATTTATAATTGACAAGTAAATTATCAATAATAAATATTATTGTCAATTTGACAGTGTCAAAGTATTTAATAAAATTCTTTAGCAGAAGTACCATTTTTAAATACTAAAAATACTAAGTCAAACTGGCATAAGCCACCAACCTAACAAAAAACACGAGTCCAGATAAAAGAGTAATTGCATCAAAAATGAAAATCCCTAAAAACCTTTTTATTGTAATCTAGAGGTAAAAACACATTGCGAAAATATTTTTTTATATTCCAAAAGTTCAACCCGGCCCCAAAATATCAAATTGAAAAAAAGGTACTTTTCAAACGTTCCGAACTCCCGCCATATTGCATGACGTCATAAGCTTTACCAGCTGTCAGAAATCAAGATGTCAACAAATAATAAACACCGATAAAGTTTATGTTTAACATGGAAAACGCGAAACCAAAAATTGGTTGTAAATATTGTTTTGTGCCTTGTACAAATACAACCTGGAAAACTCCTGGGAAAAGGTTTATCACCGTGCCAAAAGGGAAAATAAGGATAAAGTGGATTAAAATAGCTCGGCGCGATATCAAAACATCGTCACCATTTTATTGCTCATTTTAAGGATCATTTTAATGTAAGTAAAATAAAATGTCGTTTACTAGGTATATGGTTTGAATATGTTAAATATTAATTAATTCAAGAAAATACGGCTGAGCCGTAACTACTCTCAGTGTAGGGTCATAAACTTTGCTTTTGATAATTGAAGGGACAACTTTCCCAGGAGTTTTCCAGGTTGTATTTGTACAACAAGGCACAAAACAATATTTACAACCAATTTTTGGTTTCGCGTTTTCCATGTTAAACATAAACTTTATCGGTGTTTATTATTTGTTGACATCTTGATTTCTGACAGCTGGTGAAGCTTATGACGTCATGCAATATGGCGGGAGTTCGGAACGTTTGAAAAGTACCTTTTTTTCAATTTGATATTTTGGGGCCGGGTTGAACTTTTGGAATATAAAAAAATATTTTTGCAATGTGTTTTTACCTCTAGATTACATTAAAAAGGTTTTTAGGGATTTTCATTTTTGATGCAATTACAATAAAAAAAGTCCATTTCAAATAAACTTCTAATTGCATTTGCATAATAAACATCCAAAAAATTTGACAGGTTATTGTGCTAATTTAAAGTAAAAACATAAAGCGTAATATTGATTGAAAGATCTGTTTACAATCTTTGTTTTAGCACAAACGAGAAATGTTGTTAATTTTTTAGTTATTATATGTTTAGTCATAATTGCTTTTAAAAACATCAATTAAATTATTATTCTTTTGGAAACATATTATGTTTGTTTCGTTAACAAAAAAAGTAATTATTCATATGTATTTTAATATAATACTTAGGCCATAAATATGAAATTATTTACACAGATTTTTTTAGTAACCTTAATACCTATATAAATAAAAGCAACACTGTTTTAAAGTTTTACTATTTTATTTATGGTTTTTTTAAATTAACCTATGTTGAATCACAAAAAATAAAAAATTGCTATTAATATTGGAAAAACGTTATTGATCAATAACGTTTTTCCAATATCTATAGATATGAGGCGCCGTTTGTGCCATAATTATGATTTATAAAATATAGAATTATTTGTAAAAATATAAATATTTTTTGTAAAAATATAAATATTTTTTTTTAATATAAATAATTTGTTTGAAATATATATATATATTTTAACTCATTTTCTTAGATATATATTAGTTTTACTAAAATATATAATATTTTAACTAAATAATATATATTTAAAACAGTAATACTAATAATATAAACTCAATACTAATAATATAAACTAAGCTTACAAGACGTAACGCTAGGAGGCGCTGGCAACTTTATTTAACTTGGCAACGCAGCCTTTCTTTCATTTCATGTGAGAATTACAGTGGTGTAAATTAAATAACTTTTTGCCGCACTTTGGCTTTTTGTTATTTTTTATATGTTTAAAGTTAAATCCAGTTCTGGATGTTTATTGTCGTGACTCTCTTTTTAAACAATAATTTTTTATTCCTTAATTCTGGGCTACGCAAAACTATGTCGTCGATTTGGTTCCATTACTGCGGTGAAATTTGAAATGACCTATTAATCTGTTAGATTTTAATTTAAACTTATACCCAAGTGCTTTATTACGTACCAGAGGTATTATTATTTTTATGTATCTTCTAGTTTTATTTAATTTACACCACAGTAATTCCGACATGCAATTACAGACAGGCTGCGTTGCCAAGTTAAATAAAGCAGCCAGCGCCTCCTGGCGTTACGTCTTGTAAGCTGAGTTTATATTATTAGTATTAAAATTATATTATTAGTTCAACTGTCCAAATATATAAATATTTTAAATATATATTATTTTGTAAAAATATTATTATATTTTAGTAAAACTAATATATAAGTTATAAAATAAGCTAAAATATATATATTTTAGATAAAATATTTATATTTTAAACAAAATATATATTTATTTTAGAAATTATTATATATTTTACAAATCATAATTATGGCACAAACGGCGTCTCATAGTAAGAACCCCATAAATACATATAACATATCTTGGTACAAATATGAGACATGTATCTTATTTCTTTAATAAAATCAAGACCAATGACCAAATTGAAACCAACAACTCTCCTTTGCTAAATTTATTTTAGTACCTATGTTGTACTAAAAATAATATTTATTAATATTATATTAAAATTAAAATTATATTAGATAAAACTTTCCAAATCCATAGTTTTTCCAAAATTGTGTAATTAATGCCCTCAGGTATAATATTTATACAACACGTATTTTTTTAAAATACCTGGATAAGGGAATATAATAAAAAATTTTACTCATTCTCTGAAGCTACCGTGTAGCGAAATGTTAATTTAAAAAAACAAATAAAATTGTAAAACTAAAATATCATATTATTTGCAAATAAATTATTACCAGGTCGAGAAATTCCTTGCAATTAATAATTGTTAAAAATGTTTTTATTACCATACATATTTTTTTGTTGTAATTGTTTTTTCTCTTCGTTAAAAAACTGGGCTTAAACATGTATAAACTATAAAAACTTGTGATATGGCTTAGTTAATTATATGACTACAAATATTTTTATGTCATCACGATTCTCTTATTTTTTAATTACGTTTACCGTAAGAGATAAACATATGACTATCAATTTCCATAATAATAACATTAACTAGAGCATTAAGCATAAACGAAATAAAAATAGCTGTTCCATAATTACCCATTATAAACTATATGCTGACAACAAAAAAATATTCAATTTGCCTCCAAACCTATTTATTAGTAAGAAAGTGTAAAATGAACCAGTTAAAATTATTGGAACGTTTAAGATTATACGCACCAATTTTATAACTCGCATAATTTGGCTTTTTTATACGAATAATCAAATACAAATTTAAAATCTAATCCGCTGGTTAAACTTTTACGATTTTTTTGTTGGTTGTATACATCTACCTAAATTTTAACAAGGATATTTTGGTACCTAAAATATTTTTTTAGTTTCTGTTCTAAATAATATTTATTTATATCCATAATATATAATATGTATATATATATATATATATATATATATACAGGGTGGAAATCTTAACTGGAATTAATTCTGTATTTTGAAAACCACTTACTTTTTTAAAAAATCCAAAAACAGGTCAATTTATAAATTTACCTGGGTAAATTTTGGTAAATCTTAAAAATATAAGAAACCACCCTTTGAGGGTGCAACCAACCCTAACTTTTTTTTCAAATGCAAGGGTATATCAAGTGATACATCATTTGAAAGCTCTTTTTAATAGGAATTTATACAAATATGCAATTTTTAATTATTTTATTTTGGTACCTTAAAGAAATAAATACTTTTTTATATCCACCAAAAACGTTGTATATTCAACCGAAAGAATGTATTTTAGTTCTTTAAAATTAGTTGCAAGTAACGTGTTCTAAATTGACCGTAAAAATGTCTTATTTAACTGAAACTTTGCGTATTGAGATTCTAATGATGATTGGATTTGGTGATATATCAGATATATCAGATATCTATAGACGTCGAAATCAGACAGAAGTTGCACGATTATTTAACGAAACGCATCCAGAATTGCCTCACATTTGCCAAGGGACTGTTAGTAAAGTAGAAGCAAAATATCACGAAAATGGTCATGTAAGAAATATTCCTAGACAACGCCAGCCTATCGTTGAAGACAATACGAAGCTTAATGTACTATTAGCAATCCAAGAAAATCCTGTTACTTCAGCTCGACAAATTGCTAGCGAGAACAATTTGAGCCACACCACTGTAATGAAGTTACTACATGCTTCAAAAATGCATCCGTATAAGATGCAAGCAATACAGGAACTAATTGGGGATGATACCGATCGCAGAATTAAATTTTGCGAGCAAATGATGAACCTTATTACCTAATGATAACCAAATTTGATTGGATACTATTTTCCGATGAAAGTACGCTTACTTTAAATGGTGAAGTTAATCGTCAAAATTGTAGATATTGGAACGACAGCAATGATCATTGGATTGAAGAAAATCATACACAGTATCCACAAAAGGTAAATGTTTGGGCTGGAATAATTGGTAATATAATAATTGGTCCCGCCTTTTTAAACGAAACCTAAATGAAATATTTCCTAATCGGTGAATTGGTATAGGAGGTGCAGTTGAGTGGCCAGCCCGATCTCCAGACCTTACCCCGTTGGATTTTTTCCTGTGGGGTTACCTTAAAAATAAAGTTTATGTAACCAAAAAAACTAATATTAAAGATCTTAAAGAGAGTATCCGACACGAAACTTCTTTAATATTACCTGAGATGTTGGAAAAGGTTAAAAATGAATTTTATAATCGTCTAGGATTTTGTCAAGAAACCAGAGGAGCTCATTTTGAACATCTTTTATAATAAATCCATATTTATCATAAAATGAAGTTTTTATTATTTATAATTGTACAAAAATAAAATAATTAAAAATTGCATATTTGTATGAATTCCTATTAAAACAAGCTTTCAAATGATGTATCACTTTGCATTTGAAAAAAAAAGTTAGGGTTGGTTGCACCCTCAAAGGGTGGTTTCTTATATTTTTAAGATTTACCCAGGTAAATTTATAAATTTACCTGTTTTTGGATTTTTTTAAAAAGTAAGTGGTCTTATATATATTATAGCATAAATTGCGTGGATCCCCGTTAGAACTTTTCTATACCTTCGGTTTTTCTAACTTAATAAAACTAGAAATAAATCTAATAAAAAGTTTCTTTTTGTACTTCTCTCAATTGTAGGCCTATGATACACGTCTGAATTCTCTCTTAAAATGAATTAGTCAAAAATAACTAATTATAAGTCATATTCGACTAATTGTCATATCGATCAAGCAGTCACTAATAATTAGTCGAATTCTACAAATTAGTGAATTTAAAAAGTTCTGACCCAGCCGGGGTTTGAACTCGGGTCTGTCGCTTGTCAATCGTATGTCATAACCAATGAGCCATCAGTCACTTTTATAAAAATCAATTTTATTTGTCTATAAATATTGCTCATAATATTTTAAAGTTGAATATATTTTTTGTGTTCCTAAACTTTTTGCATCTTTGTTTGTTTGTATGGGCCATTTTGACTATTTCATTTTAAAAGAGTTTAAAGTTGGAGCTCAGCACAAAAATACTCATTTTTCAGCCTAATAACATAAATAACTATTATTTATAAAATTCAGTCATAAATATTAAGTTATTGTGTCAATGAAAATACAGTCAATATCCTTTGGCCTTGCTCTGCAGAGGTGAGACAAGGTGAACGTGCAATTTTGTCAAAACTAAGTAAATTTTTATTAATTTTTTTTTTTTTTAATCATTACATTTTTGTAAAATAACTTGGCTATATTATTACTATTATTATGGCCGTGAAGAATACTTCACCAGAATATATTAAACTTTGGATGTATGTATTTACCATACATACAAAGTTTTTGTTTCCAGAAAACCTACCCTAAAAAAAATTACAATTTTATGTCCATGGAAAACTTGATTTTTGAAATTTAGTAATTATTGTATAACAAGCTAGGTACTTAAAACTTAATTACTGATAACTTTTTTGTAAAACCAGAATAACATGTATACTAATTATATTAACTGCATATCATAAGTAAAGGTACACCAAAAAAGAAAATTAAGAAATTATTAATATAAATTGGGACTAATATTTAACTTAATAATAACTAGTTTAAGTTTGGTTTTTCTTCATAGATTTAGTCTATGGATTTATTATTTCCTGTATTAGCTTCTGTCAAGTCTAAGTACCGAATTTGACACTTTATAATATGTTATGATTAAGAATAAATCTAACAATTTATTAGTACGCAATGTTGCCATTTCAAAAAATATGTATTCCCTGTATATTTTTAAATAACGAAGGTAGATTTTTTGGGAATTTTAAAGAGCAAAACATGTTTTTTTCTGGTCAAACTGTATATCAAATGATGAAAAAATTACGAGTAGAAAATAGTATATTATGTATCAAGTTTGATAAACGCCATTTTATACACGAATTTAATTTAGCTTGCGAGCGAGTGCTTAAGTTAATGAGTGTATAAAAAAGTTTATAAACGAGGTGCATACTATACTTTTTCTACGACAAATACTTATTATTATCTTAAAATGATTTAAATCAAAAATTTGTATAGAGCGCCATCTATGAAACAACAGGGGAAACTGTCAAATGTCACATTTTACATTTTATAAACACAATTATAAAGGTTATAAATCAAAAGGTATCTTGAAAATTGACAGTTTTTCACAGTGAAAGTAAAGGAAATGTTTTATGAGGACTTTACAGTAGAGTCCGTGCCCGAACTTAAGTTATAGTTTACTGCCCGCGAAATTAAAAGGTCAGTACAATGTTCATATAAACTTTTCAAATATTGGCGTTGAGAAACTTTTTAATATTTTTGTATTGAGATAATAAAATAATTTTCACATTTAGTATTATTTTACAAGAAAGGCACTTTATTTTAACGATTGTATGACATTTGACAACTGTCAACTAACTTAAAACTAACTTCAGCCCGTGACTAAAAACCTGTTGCTAACTTCAGCCCGTGACTAAAGCGCCGTAAAGCCACAAATTGTCAATGTGTATTAAAAAGGTCACTTAATGTCATGGAAACATGTACGATAAAGGGCGTTTTAAAGGTGGGAGTAGAAAAATGTCAATATCAAGTGATTATGTATACATACCTATAATTATAATAGGTGGTGCAGGTACTTAATCCAAGTTTGCGAAATCACGCGTAATTTTAAAGTGACTTCCCGGCGCTTTAGCGCAGTATACTGAAATTGTTTTTAATGATGGAATATTAAAACCTAAAACATATTTTATCAAAATTTTTTAAGAGAACATGGGGTCAAAATGCTTTATAAAGGAGCTAAGCCCCTAATAGTAGTGGTCTCGTCTCGTCTTGTTTTCGATACGAGAGTCGAGACGATATTTGAACCAAACGAGACGAGACTTTTATTGGTCTTGTCTCGTGCGAGACAGTCCCGTTCGAACACTTGACGAAGTAAGTCGTATCGTATCATAATTTGCGACACTAACCACGACAGGTACTATGCTCCACACCTCAAAGTCCCACCACGTGACCACGTACGGAACGCAGTCTTTTGAAAATTTGGCATTTAAGGCTTTTCAGGTTATGTATCTGTCAAAGTATAGTCAACGAAAAAAATAATATTATGTTCAGGCGTTAAAAATGTATAAATCTTTATAACATTACAATAACAATGGATGGTTTAAGAATTTAAGAATATAAATACTGCATTTAATGAAATTCTAAAGTGTATGGAGCCAAATAAGTAATATTTGTGCATTTGGTCCAAATATTTGGTTTTCTCCATAAAATAATTTTAACTAAACGGCATTTATTAAAAAAAATCTAGCTTCTCTATTATGGAATAAGAATATCGGTTTTAAAGGTAGGTTAATATATTATAACAAAAATATCATCTAATTTTGTAATTTTAAGGTTAGAAAAATTTATGTTGACCAAAATAAATAAGTATTTTGGATTATTTAAAAGACTGTATAATATGGTATTTAAAAATGTGGTAGTTTTTCTTATCCAGCTTAAAGTGTACCTACATAAAGTTTTGTCAATAAAAATAGTTAAAAAGCTTCGACTGAACTTGATCTACATTGAAAAATCATTATAACTTTAAAAATTTTAATAAACCACATGTCATGGGAGTATTAAATATTTTCACATTGTAAGTTTCTCTAAAAATTGTTTGTTTTCTTATAATCTAACTTAAAGTAGGCATGGTATGCACAAGTTTTGTCATTAGAGGTATAAAAGCTTCAATTTAATTTGAACCATATTAACACACTCTTCCAAATAATCCACTTATTTATTTTGGTGAAAATAGATTTTTCTAACCTTAAAATACAAAATTAGATGATATTTTTTGTTCTAATACATTAACCCACCTTTGATACAGATATTCTTATTTCATAATAGAGAAGTTAGATTTTTTTAATAAATGCTGTTTGTTAAAACTATTTTATGGAGAAATGTAGACCCAATGCACAAAAATATCACTTATATTGCACCTTACACTTTGGAATTTCATTAAATGCAGTTTTTATATTCCTAAATTCTTAAACCAACAATTGTTATTGTGATAATATAAAGATGTATTAACTTTTAACGCTTAAACATAAGCGGTAACACTATAATTATTATTTCTTTCATTGACTATACTTTGACAGATACATAACCTGAAAAGCCTTAAATGCCAAATTTTCAAAAGACTGCGTTCCGTACTTGGTCACGTGGTGGGACTTTGAGGTGAACATAGTACCTTTAAAAACCCTAAGTGAGACACTTTTCGCTTAAACACTAGTATACTGGTATACCAAAAAAAAACAAACTGCAACAGTAACATTAGTAAGACAATAGTAACAAAACAACAAAAAAACCTAAAAAACAAATCAAAGTCGCGGTAATTCACAGAAAATCTGAGTAGAAAAATAAATCTATCAATAACAAACGAGCAAGTCACTAAACCCATTAATTAAAGATGAGGGCCACAAAAAAAGTGTTTAAACTAAACGAGACCAAAAACAAACATTTGACACTAAACGAACATACAATAAATTAAGAAAACCTAAACAAAAAAAACACACAAACCGAATTCTAATAAATTTTGGTAAACAAACAGAATATAATATATATTTTTTCGACCTTTGCTTGATGAAACTCCATATTTACTATGTAAATATAAAAACAACTATGTTTCGAATCACGTGAAACTTTCAAAACAAAGTTGTTTTTATATTTACATATTATGTACTATAGTAAACAGAATATACAGTAGAAGACAAAAAAATACCTCCCACCAATTTATTGAATATTTTATAATATAATATATTATAATAAATGTTAATGGTGAGTGTCATCTTCAAAGGGGCATAGCTTCCTTATAAAGCATTTTTAAACAAAAATTGTAAACTCTTGTAGTTTAGGGAATGTTGAGGGTAGTTAGGTCGATGGAAATGATAGGCAGGTTATGGTTAAAAGAGAACGTTTTATTAAATTAATTTCCATTTATACATAATCTATTGTGACGTAACAAATAAATAACTTAACTAATGTGCATATGTCCAGTTTTAAAGGCGATGTCCGATTAATTGGGTGCTGGTTTTGTAGTCTCACCACCCGCGTTGGATAATTCCAAAATTAAGTAATAAAAATTAGAAAAATATTAAATATAAAAATTTAGTTAAATTAAAGATTAAACAGTCTGCCTCCTGTCCATTGGTTAACAACACAACTGGGAACCCCTCAGGAGGCAATTCAATTCTATAGAAAAAAGTACTCGAGTAAAAGTACAAGTACTTTGAAAAAAATGTACTTGAGTACAAAGTACAAAAAAATCCAAAAGTACTCACGAGTACAAGTACAAAGTACAAAGTACTTTTTCCAAAAACTCTTAAAATGTAATTTAGGTTTCAGTATCTAGCAAAAAAAGTTGTTAAAAGTTAAACAAAACAAAATACCTATAAGGTTTAGGTCACTAAAGGGATATTTAAAATAAACTGCATTTTTATATTTCTTTAATACACGTATTTATTTATGATTTGTATATTTTTTTTCCAAATAACCAATTATTTCGATTTTAAACAGAAAAAAATAATAATAAAATAGATTAACTATTTTTTAAAATAAAAACCCTTATTACCTATAGGTACACCTATTCATGCAAGTAATTTAATATTTATTTTATTTAATAAATAGCCTAAAAAGTATTTAACTGCAAGCACGAAATTAAAATAAAGTAACATGCATTT
Organism: Brassicogethes aeneus; assembly: GCA_921294245.1. Taxonomy (NCBI): domain Eukaryota; kingdom Metazoa; phylum Arthropoda; class Insecta; order Coleoptera; family Nitidulidae; genus Brassicogethes; species Brassicogethes aeneus. The sequence continues at coordinate 2,264,000 of OV121136.1, forward strand.
ATAACTGCAAAAAATCAAGATTGAATGCAAAAATATAACCTAATTTTTTAAGCGTACCAAATAAACGTTCATAAGTTACAGGACAACGCTAAAAGGCCTAAACTAGCTCAGTTTCAAAGGGTGTGAGATTGGCAGTTTATTAAGGCGTTACTTACCTTTACTTATATATTGGGCGCCAAGTAACAATAAGTGATTGTTACTAAAATTTAAAAGTAGCAAAGTTTGAAACAGTAAAAAAAAATGTTTAATTCAAGAAGCAATATGTATTAAAGTTTATATCAACATCTGTCTGGCAGAAAAAATATATATAATAACAAAACTAATTAAATAAATGAAACTCTTTTATATCTGGCCAGCTATAAATGATTTACAGGGAAAATAGGTAAGTAATATTATTATTATTATTATTCTATTGTAACTATTTAAAATAAACTTAACTTAATTTATTTTCAGATCTATTTGATATCAAAGATATAACAAAAAACTATATAAAAGCAAGAACCGGATAGATCTGACCTTAAGTGTCGGCACCTGAAGATCCCCGAAGTAAATTCAATACAAGATGGCGGCGGCTCTCAAGATTTTCCTGCCAGAAAACGTCCAAATATATTTCTTCAATGAATTTCCAGAATATTAAAATTTAAAGGAACTCGAGGAAACAACCCAAAAAAAAAAACCCTATAAAAATATTATTAAGTAACGAGTAGGTAATCAAATACAAAATAATATTTAAAATCTTACTTACCCCAGTATAACACAAACCAAAACACTTAAAATAATACTAATGCAGATTCTGTATTGCAGAATAATCTAAAAAAACCGTTACATAGGTATGACATTATTATGAGGCGCCGTTTGTGCCATAATTATGTTGCTAATATATATTTATTTTTGTTTGAATATATATATTTTTTTAATATATTTTTAAATTTACTTAATATATTTATTTTTTTACTTAAAACATATTTATTTTTTAAGAACAATATATTTATTTTTTTGTGTTAATATTAATAATTAATAATATTATAATAATATTATGTTTTTTTGACAGACAATTCAATGTGGCAACGTTGCATTGTCATTTAACCCGTTGTTCATAGATGTCGTTGTTGTTTTAAGTTTACTGATACTTTACCGGCAATATTTTTTGAATGTTTGAGGTTAGATTCTATCAGCGATTGTTTTTATTTAAAAACGAAAGAAAAATTCGGTGAATTTTCGGTGGCTACTCAAAACAACTGTGCTACGCAACTCTGGACTACTTCTTTCCATTATTACTAAAATTTCGCTATTACAAAAAATATTCCAGAAAATTAATAAAAAAAAATCATTGGGTATTTACCTGTTTTAAATAACCCCAAAAAAAATGTACTCGAGTACAAGTAGGTACTTTTTTTTAAATGTACTCTGGACTGAGTACCTCGTACATAAAAAGTACTTAAAGTACAAAATTTGAGTACAAGTACTCGAGTACCGCACAGCTCTGTTAATGATATAACAAATTATTGCAATTCCATTGCTAAAACTGTGATATAGGTATGCAGATGACACAAATATGATTATTTGTAAGCCTAATCTAAATGCAAACTCTTACTCAAAATACCATTGGGGAAATGGTGAACTGGTGCAAACTTTGCACTGCAAAGACAATGTTTTGCCACTAAATGTATCCAAAACATGTTGGAAAAAGTTTATTGCCTAAAATTAATAGTAAATCAATTTAAGTTTAATTAAATTTAATCAAATTTAGTTTTATTACAAAAATGACAAAATCAAGAATGCAAATTGTTAATTTATCCAGGGCTCCCACTTGTCATAAAATCATAAAAAGTCATAAAATTTTGAAATCTGTCATAAAACGTCATAAAATTAAGATTTTGTCATAAAAATCATAAAAAATACCAATTTGGTCATAATGACACAAAAACCATTAAGAAGAAGCACAATACACAGATGGTTATTAATTTTCATTTTAAAAACCCCGCGGTTCTCGATAGCGAACGCCATCCTGCCGCTCCTGCTTTTTCGTAGTTGTGCGGCACAACTTGTGCCGCTCACATTTTCTAAGGGTTTGAAAATATTCTCGTTAAAAATAATAGTCCATGTTCTGTGGAAACAGGGAAGAAGAAGAAGAACTATGAGATGTCGACCAAATATCCTAAATGTAATGCAGGTCCTAAAATACGTAAATATTTGATAATAAACCACTTATATGCTATTTTTTTTGTCACGTTTTTGTTTTGAAATTGTAACCGTAAGTAAAATATTCTTTATTTTGAGGTTAGGTGAAGCATTTTATATTTTAATTCAGGTACAATTACTAAAATGGGGACAGCTCGGCAAACGCATTACAATCAAGCCTGGGAAAATACTGAAGAAGCCCGGGGCTGGTTATCAGCAGACCCAGTTAGTCAATTTTCAGCCTTTTGTAAATATTGCTCCAAAAACTTTAAAATCTCGGGGAGTGGAATATCCCAGGTTCGTAGTCATGCCAAATCTAGTATGTATATATTCGCGATCGTAGAACATTGCTTAAATAGTGTGTCTTTAGTTTTGCTGTAAATAAAGTGAAAATTAATTATTAAAAACAGTTATGGGTGATACTAATAAAATCAGTAAACCTTCTGTTAAAATAAGAGATAAAATAGAGCCAAGGCAAAGGAGTTTCTCACTAGGAAGCACTAAATTATCACAATCGGATATTAACAAAATAATAGGGGTCATGGACAAGGACAAAGAGAATCAACAAACGCGCTGCACGGCCCGCGCAGTTTCGAATAGTAAGGAAATACGAGGGAGCTCCGAAAACATCGATACTGTAAAAAATTCGAAAAGCCAAAGGGAAATGTACGACACTATTTTTAATCCAAGACATTCCGTAAATAGAACACCTCCAATGACGGGAAACGATCTAATAATGGAAAATCCTTCTGAAGAAAACAATAGTAAAAGACTAAGATCAGATGCCTCAAGCCCAGAACAAGAACAAACGTCTAATAAAAGATTGTGTGGAAGAACAATGAACTTTGAAATCGAGACTTAAAAAAATGAAGATATGAGAATAAAGCCGGCAGCCTCGGAAGAACTCATCACCAATGTATTTACAGCATTAGATCAAATAGCACTGATAACTGGAAAAGAGGAACAAGACGAAAAAACATATTTGTCCCAAAGTGAACAAAAATCAGTAAGAGAGGCGCGGGACACAATACATAGAGCTCTAACAGTGTTAGTTTTTAAAGTGAGCGAGCTGGAAAAGAAAAATATAATCCTAGAACAAAGAATGTGTCAAAGGAATAAAGAAAATTCCCTTTCTAAACCAAATGATAGAGACCTCAGTCAAAATAAAAAAACATATGCCCAAATAGCAAATGAAAACCAAAACGGAGATCAGCATACAAATGCATCAAAAATAATATCGGAAAAATGGAAGACCCCAGAGACAACAAGAAAACATGAAACAATTATAAGATTTGAAAATGTTACTAACTCCAAAGAAGCAATAAAAACGTTAAAGCAACAAATTGACATAAAAGAAATGGGAAAAGCCTTTAAAACCATAAAACAAACAAAGGATGGAGCCTTGGTAGTGGAAAGTTATGACACAGAACAACAAAAACAATTAAAAATGGCAATAAGTAACAAAGAAAACATTAAATTTAAAGAAAATGTAATCTCAAACCCTATGTTCATGATAACCGGAATTGAAAAAGGATTCTCAGATATAGAATTTATTAAAGAGCTGGAAACATTAAATTATGATATTGTTAACGAATTAGAAACCAGTATTTGTGATAAAATTAAAGTGGTAGCTAAGAAACAATGCAGAAACCAAAATAAAGAGAACTGGATATTACAAGCACCACCAAACATCACAAAGTGGTTTTTGAAAAAACAGAAGGTATTCTTTGACTTAGTAACCGTGTACGTGCAAGAACATATCAACTTAGCAATGTGTTTTAAATGCGCAGGTTTTGGACACGTAGCAAAATACTGCATAGAAAAAGAATGCTGTTACAAATGCGGAGAGCAACATACGTCAAAAGAATGCAAGACAAATGTATTAATATGCCCAAACTGCCAAAAATTGAAACTGTCAGATACTAACCACTCGGCAAGAGATAAAGATTGTCCAGTATACAGAAGAAGATTGGAGAGGTTTAAAAATAACATAAATTATAATGAGGAGTTTTTTTAGAAGTTCAATCAGTACCAATTAAATATGATAATAAAAAAGGTAAAAAACTAACATATCAAAATAAATGTAAAACAGTTCTAGAAGATATTAGTATCATTCATCAAAACGTACAGTCACTAGGTAATTCTGTTGATGGATTAAATGACATGGTGAAAGATCATGAAAAATGTAAGATTTTGTGCATTACTGAGCATTGGAAAACGGAGGATCAGTTGAAATATCTAACTTTACACAACTTTAAATTGGGAGCAAGTTTCTGCAGACAATTAGGACAACATGGGGGATGTGCAGTGTATGTGCATAAAAGTGTCAGTTTTCAACCAAGACACACTATTACCAAACTTTCGGTGACTAATGAATTTGAGTATTCAGCTGTGGAATGGTATTTTGAAAAATCTAAACTTGTAATCATATGTGTATATAGACCACCATCAGGTAAAATTAACGATTTCTTAAGCAGTTTAGAACATCTGTTGGAACTTGTGTGCATTGAACACAAAATAGTCCTGGTCGCAGGCGACTTTAACATAGATTTGTTGAAGGATAGTGCAGATAAACTTAATTTTCTATCAGTGATACAATCTTTTGGTTTAAAACAATCAATTTTTAAAAACACCAGAATCTCTCACAATTCAGCCTCATGTATAGACAATATCTTCATAAACATAGATTATGTACAGACAAATGTTTTAAACACGTTTATCTCTGACCACACCGCACAAAAAATATCTATTAAACTAAAACTAGCCCAAAAAAATATTATACAACAAAGGAGGATTTTTTCAGATGAAAATAAATCATTATTTTTGGATTTAATGAAAGGGGAGGACTGGTTTGAAATATACAACATAAACAAAAAAGAGGTTAATAGTCAATGGAATACCTTTGTAAATATTTTTACAGCAAATTTTAATCATTGCTTTCCTACCAGGTCAATTACGCAAACCTCAAGAAAATATAAAAATATAGATAATCAACAAATTAAATTCTGCAAAAATAAATTAGATATTTTGCTAACACTTTCAAGAGTAGATAATAGGTATAAAGATCAATATAAAAATACAAAAAAAGAATATGACAATTTGTTAAGGGTGGTGAGGTCAAAAAACTATGAAAGACGTTTAACTTCATCCGACAATAAATCAAAGTGTATGTGGAGCATATGCCGAGAAATATCCGGAGAAACAAATAAAAATGCAGACATCGAGCTTGAAGGACATCCTGAAAAAATAGCAAACGACTTCAATGAGTATTTCTTATCTGTGGTTCCCAGTCTGTTGAAAGAGTTAAAGCATCCAACACCAACGACTATAAATATTGAATCAAATAACCAGTCAATGTTTTTAAGACCAGTGACTCCAACAGAAATAGGTAAACTTGCAAAATCTGTAAAAAATAAGCATAGTAGTGGAGTTGACGAACTACCAATAAGCATCATGAAAAAAACTATACCTGTAATCACAGAAATTCTTTGCTATATTATAAACAACTCTTTCAGACAGGGCATCTTCCCTAAACAATTAAAAACGTCTCTAGTAAAACCTCTTTTCAAAAAAGGTGACCACAATTCAATTGAAAATTACAGACCAATAAGTCTATTGCCAGCCTTTTCAAAAGTATTTGAATTAGCAATGTGTCATAGACTTATAGAACATATGAATAAATGTAATCTGTTTAACAAACATCAACATGGATATTTGCGTGGCAAATCAACTGACACTGCAATTTTTCAATTTATTAAAACACTCCTTAACAACATTGAAAAGGGAAACCTTGTTTTTGGCATGTGCTTGGATTTATCCAAAGCCTATGATTGCATTGACCACAGAATATTATTGAGAAAGCTGGAGCTATATGGTGTTAGAGGAAATGCCTTAAAGTTGTTCGAATCATATGTAACAGATAGAGATCAAAAGGTAAAAATATCAAAAGGAGGTCAAAACTGGTTTTCGGATCTTGCCAAATGTAATATGGGAATTGCTCAAGGAAGTATAGTGGGACCAATTTTGTTTGTTATTTTTCTAAATGACCTATGTTCAATCAGAGTTTCACCAATAGAAGGAATAATATGTTATGCCGACGACACAAACCTCACTACAAGTTGCAAGAATCTTGATAGCTTAATAGCAGCAGGGGATTCTCTCTTTAGTAGAGCTAGTAACTGGTTTATAGAAAACAAGCTAATCATAAATAAAAACAAAACAACTTCTTTAATCTTTAGAACAAAGTTAGCAAGAATTGAAAGACCAGACATAGTGAATCTTGATGAAACTGAAGTTGAAGTTGTAAATCACACTAAATTTCTTGGAGTTAGTATCGACGAATTTTTGGATTGGTCAAATCATATAATACAAACTGTGCAGAGGCTTAATTCAATATGTTATGGTATTAGAGTAATTTCCAAATACATGAATGAGACCAGTTTAAAGATTTTGTACCATGCAAATTTTGAATCAGTTTTTAAATATAGAATTATTTTCTGGGGAGGGAATAGCTTAATAGATAGAATATTTGTAACTCAAAAAAGAATACTGAGGATAATAAAAAACATGAAGAAAGCTGTAGAGGTATATTCAAAACCTCAAACATTTTAACAGTTTATGCAGTGTACATATATGAATGTCTAATTTTCTTTTTTAAAAATAAAAATATGTTTGAATTACAAACTCACCATCAATACAATACCCGGACTAGAGATGTAAACTACCCAAATCATAGGCTAACCTTAACAGAAAAGAGCCCCTGTTATATGTGTCTCAAACTGTACAACAAGTTACCAAACGATATAAAAACTATTGTAAGTCTTAGGACATATAAATCCAAAATCAAAGAGATGTTAATAACTTTGGAACCATATTCTTTAAGAGAGTTTTTATTATAGAATTTTTTGTTTTTATATATACATATAATCTTATTATGACTCTATTTCGTTTCATGTTATTATTTTATACGCATGTATGAATGTAATTTTAATTTGATTGGAAATAAAGATTATTATTATTATTATTATTACTACACATATAAACAATGCAAACCTGCGACTAAATTTGGGAAATCAGAGAACATTTCAACGAGATCGTGATGGAAATGTAGAGCTAGAAAGAGGTAATTTTATTTTAACCAGAGAAGAAAAGACTGTGAAGGCAGAAATATTATGGGCTCTCAAATGCTGCTACTCAAATTTTTCATTTCAAAGCAATAACAATAACAATCAGTTATTTGCAGCCATGTTCTTAGATTCAGAGATTGCAACTAATTTTAAAATGTGTGAAACCAAAATTAAATATTTGATTCAGTATGGCATCGCTCCATTTCTGAGGGATTGTTTAATTGAAGACTGTCTGAAGACCCCATTTCTTTTCTTTTTTGATGAAACTACTACTAGTCAAGTAAAAAAACAGTACGACGCTTATGTGCAATATTATTCTAAAAAAAAAGGTGTAGTTAATGGCTATATTCACTCTTTATACTTGGGTCATTGCACATCCGAGGATCTCAGAGTACATTTGTTTGAAATTTTTAAAATTGTAAAACTGGATGTTAATTACTTACTGCAAATAAGTATGGATGGGCCCAATGTAAATTTGTCATTTCATAAAAAACTGGAAAAAGACTTGAAAGATAATTACAACAAAAAAATAATTAATATAGGTACTTATAGTCTCCATAAAATGCATACAGCGTTTAGAAATGGATTGGAAAAAGTAGATTTCAATTTTGACGAGTTTGCCCAAGATTGCCATTTTTTTTTAAATACAGCTCTGGCAGAAGAGCAGACTACAGTTTAACCTCTACGTTTACTGGTGTGGAGGTAGAGAATATTTTAAAGCACACCTCGAGTCGCTGGCTCAGCTTAAAAGGTGTCTTGACTCGTATTGCGGACCAGTGGAAGAATTTAATAAAATATTTTTTAGAAGACATACCAAAACAAAAAGACTTCAAAAATCAAGTGGAAAATACTCAACGTTACCAAAGATTAATAAGGGTTTTAAAGGACCCAAGATCTCAGATCTATATTTCTTTTGCTATATATATGGCCGAGTGCATAGATTTCTTGATTCGTTTTCAATCTACTGAGCCACGGATTCATTTGCTATATTGTTCCTGGACAGAATTACTATGCACCTTTATGTCAAAATTTATAAAGAAATCAGAACTAACTGATGATCATAAAGCTGACGCAAAAGCAATGTCTGGAATTGATGTCAACCAAAACAAGAACCACATAGATGTCAATCAACTGAAAATTGGTGTTAATGCAAAAAGATTATTTACGAGCTCAAATATTGATGGTCAAACTGAATATAAAATGAGAACTGATTTTAAAAAGTGCTATGTCAAGTTTACAGATTATTTGTCCAAAAAATTACCACTGGATAGCACTTTACTAAAGGATTTACAATATATAAATCCAGCCCCGGAATTCAGATCAAGTTCAAAGGCAGGTCCTGCATTCCAAAGGATTGCATTGAATATCGGGGCCTGCATGGAAGCAAATCTTGTTCACTGTTTCCACTTAAAGTCTAATTTAAGTGTTAATAGTTTTGCTGATTTAATAAAAGGACAGTTTATAAAATATCAAAATGAGACGATTCCTGAGTCATGGTACTATGATAAAGTGGCTGAAAAATATAAGAGCATTGATCATTACTGGACCAAAGTTCTAACGTTTAGAAATGCAGAAGGGGCCATCAAGTATGAACAGCTTGCATACCTCTCGTTAACTGCTATAACTTTAAGTCATGGCAATGCTATTCCAGAAAGAGGTTTTAGCATCAACAAAAATATCTTGACTGATAAACATGCCCTCAAAGAAGACACTATTGTGGCTCTTCGCATAGTAAAGGATTCCATAAAGTCTGTAGAGGAAATTGTAAATTTCAATATAAATAGAAAATTGTTGAATTTGTGTGCAAATGCACGCTCAAAATATCTACTAGTTTTAGAAAATAAAAAAAAACTTGAAGAGGAAAAACGTATAAATACGGCAAGGTTGCAAAAAGAGAAAGAAGACCAGAAGATGCGGGATAAATTAAAACGCAAACAAAATACAGAGCTTGAAGACTTGGAAAAATTCCTGATTAGCAAAGAAATGGAACTGAAAATAGCCAATAATTTGATAGATGAAGGCAATAAAAAACTTGAAAAATGTGTGAGCACGCAAAACAAGTCACTTCAAAAGAAAGACGTTATGGAGGCACAAACTATGATAAGCATGGGATTGGAAAAGGCGAGAAACACGAAATCCGAAATTGAGAAAATTAATACTAAAAAGCATGAATTATTGAAAAACCTGGCAAAAAAGCAAAGGTAGTACAAATTGTATCTGTATCTGTGTTTTTATTTTTTTTGTTCAAAGTGTACCTGAAGTATTTTTTAAGCCATAGGTATAGCAAATTTGTATTTTATTTTTAGTTAATAAACTGAGTTTAATAAACTCCTTTAAATTAATTTGTTTCCATTTTAAACATCTCTTTCTCACAAAAAAATGTCATAAAATTTGTCATAAAATCTTACAAAAAATGTCATAAAATCATAAAAAAAACAGTAAATTTAGAGTGGGAGCCCTGTTTATCTTTTTTTAATTGTTGATTATGTCATTTTTGTAATAAAGGTAAATTTAAACAATATCTGGTAACTTTTATGACAGAATCTAGTGCATTTCTTTCAAAATTTAGGTTATGTGCTCGAAAGAAAAAAAAACGATGAAAAAATTTATTTTGTGGTTATGGAGTTTTTAAAATAGGTACTAAATTTTCCAATCATTGCTAAAGCTAATAGCTGGATGAGTAAATAAATATTTATTGAGTTTTTATTTATTTTTTGCAACAAAAATTTTTATTAAGGTTATGTTGGTATGGTATCCTTGGAAATTATCTGCTAGATAACTATAGTTATCTAGCAGATAATTTCCAACTGCAACTTTAACTGGACATTGATAAACCGGCCCTCAGTACCTTTTTGTATAGAAACTTTTATTATTAGGTACTTATATTTGTTTATATATTCTGTGACGTATCTTATAATATACATGTCTTATTTTTAAGCTTCTGTATTATTTTAAAGATGTATACAGCATTATTATTATGTATAAAGCATTATTATCTCTCTTAAAATGAAATAGGCAACATTCTACCATTTGAATTAGTACCAGCATTTTTTACTAATAAAATAGTCGTTTTCACTTTTAAATAGTTATTTTTTACTACGTAAATAAATAAAGTTTGACTAATTTAAGATTAGTCACCATCTTTGATTATTTCTGAGAGTTAAAAGTAACTAATTTCTTTAATCGTTTGCGGCCAACAACAAAGTATTATTTGAATTAAATGCATATAAAAATGGCCCATAAAACAAACAAAGATGCAAAAAGTTTAGCTCAAAACAGGATCACAAATAATATATTCAACTTTAAAATATTAGGAACAACATTTATTGACAAATAAAATTGATTTTTATAAGAGTAAATGATAGCCACATTGGTTATGACAACGACAGACCTGAGTTCAATCCCCGGCTGGGTCAAAACTTTTTTAAATTTAAATATACTAATTTGACTATTTCGTTCAGTAGAATTTGACTAATTATTAGTGACTGCTTTTTCGCTATTATATATGACAATTAGTCAAATATGACTTATAATTAGTTATTTTTGACTAATTCATTTTAAGAGAGATTTTAATGATTATTTTGAATTTATTTAACTCAGGGCTTTAGAAAATACCGTAGTTTCTTAAGAGATATTTATTTGTTCACAAAAAACATATTTTTTATGAAAGTTAACAAAATAAAACGATAAAGGTTGAAATACTTGGTTGCATTTATAATGCTCTACCTACTTGGTTTTAAATTGCGTTTTTTCAGCATGCATAAATACCGACACTTTCCATCAATTTGTATGAGACTGAGCACCAGTTTAATTAACGTGGACTTTCTTAATTTTTTCAGTATTCGCAATTACTGTTTGCAATTTTACATTCCAACAATATAAAAATTTATATTTTCCTTAATAATTCCTAGCACAAACATTAACAAAAGTTTAAGTAAATAATAAAAAATATTAAATTATTAATATGTATCATTTGAAGATGTCATTTATTTTCTGGACTAAAATAAACTCCAATGCAAAAAGAGTATGAGGAATGCATAGCTGGCCCAATCCGCGTCATCATATGTGTATACGCGTCATCATATACATATGTGTATACACTCTCCCCAGAGTTATGTTTATCCCCTTTCAGTTCTCCTATAGGATATATTATTTACTTTTAAACCCGATGAAATTATTTTATAAGAATTAAATTTTCAATATAAGTAAGTTACTAATAGTAACAATTATTCACAAATACAGGGTGTTATGTAATTAATGTTATATATTAAAATGGGTTGTTACTTAGGGTCCATAAAGAAGCACCAGAAACTTTTTTTTTCTAAATTCCAAAGTCTAAAAATAATTTATAATAACCTTTATCCTACCAAAAAGTACGCCACTGATCGACTAAGAACTTTAGGTTAATCTGGTGGATTTATTATGTTATGGTTGGTAACAACAGTATTTCCAAAATCTCTCAAAAAAGTTGACAAACATTGTTTAAATTTAGCTTAATTACAAAAATGACAAAATTAACAATGCAAATTGTCAATTTGGCGTTTTTATTAATTGTTGGTTATTTCATTTTTGTACTGAAGGTAAATTCAAACAAAATCTGCCAACTTTTATGACAGAATATAGTGCATTTCTTTTAAATTTTAGGTTATGTTTTCAAATTGTAAATATCTTAACTAAGGGAAGTGCTTTTGGATTTATTTACACAAATTAAATGTTTAAAGTTTAACCTGTGAACTGGTCCCAATTTTATCTGAGTAAACAGAGAAAAAAACTGATGAAAAAATTAATTTTGTGGTTATGGATTTCAAATTTCAAAGGTACTAAATTTTCTAATCATTGCTTAAGCTAATAGCTGGATCAGTAAATAAATACAGAAGGGTATTAGAGCTTTAAGGGCATAAAACTTTTGTATTTATTGAGTTTTTATTTATTTTTTTCAAGAAAAATTTTTAGTAACAATTTTTTACATCTGGCAACGCATAGCTACTTTGTTGGTTGGTATCTATGTACTCACAAAATACAGGTGTGCAGAGATAAACAAGTGTGTAACCAGTGGCGTATCACAAAAAATATAAAAAACTTCTAATGCATATTTTTTCTTTATCTTTGGAAAAATGTTTTTTTAAATATTTTTCCTTTATTCCTTATGTCAAAAGGTATTCAGTATTTTAATATATAACATTAATTACATAACACCCTGTATAGTAAAGAAACTAATATTTTAAACAAGATTTATCTTGTCCCATCCACACCTGTCAATTATTGAAATTATCTCTACTTTTATAAAACATTTCTTGCGATTTTTTTTATTTAATGTATACCCTAATAAAAGAAGAATATATTTGACAATTTTGGTGCAAAAATAATATATAACAAATTACCTACAATTTTTTTTACAGTTTTGTGATTTGTCCCGTCCGTCCGCTTGAAATGGCCGAGCTGTCAAGCAGATTTAACCTTCCTTTTTTCCAAATTTAAATTAAAATTTTCACCCACCAGTTAAAGTTCAAAAATGAAATGGGTGTTGCATAAATTAACAATGCTACCAAAAGAATACTGATGGTATTAATTTTTGTCGTCAGAGCAGTTACATATGTAAAAAGTATTAATTTTTATAATAAGAAATACATTGTTTTTATAATTAAAAATACATTGTTTTTTTTTAAAAGGTTAAGTGGTATTTAATCATATTTTGTATACATCTTTAATATATTTTGTATCTGTTATTATAATAACAGATAAAAAAAACTGTGTCTCAGTTCAGACTACATAAAAAATACATTTAAAATTTTCCAATTAATATATAATTTTTCCATTGCTTTTAACAAAACAGGTTAACTAATAATGTTTCTTTTATTTTAAAATCTTGTTTATAAACGTTATTGTGTTTTTTAGAACCTGCAGAATCGTGACCCACTAAAAGTGAATAATGCTGTTACAAAATTGTTTTTAATTTAGTAATGTTTTAACGAAAGGAATGCGTATCCTTTTAAAGCAGGTGGGGCTGGACGCAATAACATATTTTAACCATATAATTTTATCTATTGTTTGTTTTAAACAGTACACTTTAAAATTACAAGTATTTAAATGGATTTGCTTAGTAAAAGAAGTAAATTTATTATTGTATAGGGTAATGACACCAGTAATTGCCATTATAAGCTAGTGTTTACACAAAATAGCTAAAAAAGTACCAGAAGAAATTTATATTTCGTCTTAATAAAAAGCCATGTGGTTAATAGATACTACTAGTCACTATATTACCAATCATTAAAAATTAAAGACATCACTAAGTACAATATATATTTTTTTTATTTAGGTACAAAGGACTAGTAATTGCCATGACCATTTTAAAAAAACCCAGTAGTTTCCAGTGTACCTGGCCAGTAATTGCCACTAATTTATTTTATTATATAAAACAAAAAAAATGGAAAATGGCACCTTGGCAAGCAGCCAATGCAGATTCTTTGCTTTCTTGGAAATAGCGAAAAAAGTGCTTGTTTTTTGGTTCCGTGTTGATCAATTTGGATTTTATACCTGGATCAATAATTGCCACTAAAGTGAACCAATAATTGACACATTCAAAAAGAGGTGGAAATTACTGGATTCTCTTTGAATATAATGTTCTTATTAATGTCAAGGATAAACTAAATATTATAGGTTAATTTAGAGCTTTAATAAAGGTACGATAATCCAAAATTCTCCAGTAGGTAATTATCACAAATGGCAAATATTGGGTTAAAAGAAAGAAATGCTCCAGTAATTGCCACTACTCTAAATCAAAATACTCTTTTAATTTAACGAACAATTTATATGCGTTTCATTTAAACTACTTAGCATATATGCCTATTGCACAAACAAAACTCAAATTGATTTACAACATATGCCAATATCACGAAAAACTAATCTTACACTTTCTTAACCAAAGTGACAAGAAATCTTTTATAAACAGCTGGTTCAACAAGTTGCCTGAATATTTTTTTCCTGTCGAAAAATGCGCCACCTGGTGACAGTTGTTCTAAATACATAGTACACTAGATACACTTCCTTATAAGGGAGTGCGCCATATGCACAGATATTGCATATGGTTTTGTTTTTGAATTTCTAAAGAATAAATGGCAACTACTGGTACAGTGGCAATTACTGGTGCCTTTACCCTATGGGTGAATATATTGAGATGTCCCTCAAGTGGAAATGATTATTTTTTATTTTTGGTTGTTTCACTGTTGGTCTGGAATGAGGTTTTTATGAAGCCACCAGGTCTAGTAATAACATAACATAAGTGGTTCTGCACTAATGCAAGAATTTTAAGAAATCATATATTTTGAATATTAAAGCTTCACGGAAGATAGCTTCACGGAGGTTAGGAATTCGTATGTTTTTTATTACATCCCTTTGTATATTGAAATATGTGAAATATATGAAATAAGTTATTGTATCTTTTGACACCTTAATATTTTTTAAAAATACAATTGTATATACATAAAATATTTATAAAAAAATCTACTTACTGAAATATTACACTTCACAGTGGATAGGTTTTTAAATGGCAAATTAATGAACTGGAACTTTTGAATTATAAAACAGCAACACTCTCATCTGCATATAAATTCTAACTGACCTTCAGGAATCACATGCATCTATAATGTCGTAAACAGAGGTTTTTGCTTATTTAAAATGATTAAAGCGCCATCCGTGGCATAAAATTTAAAGCAAAAACAGATTCACGGAGGATAGAATCAATTTTTGTAACACCTTTATTAATGGTTATAAAAAATTTTTCTTGTAATTTTTAATAACATTTTATATTTGATTCGATTGCTTTGGATGTGTTTAATTGAACTGATATTTTTAGTATGCTTTTACTATAGTAAAAGCATACTAAAAATATCAGTTCAATTAAACCTCAGATATTTTAAAACATTTAGGTTAACCTAGAAAGAGTAACAATCTCGGAGGATAGGTTTTAGACTTTTAAAACATTATAAAAAATAATTAATTGCGGTTAAAAATCTGGAACCTGAGCTGTATTATCTACTTAATTATGAAAGATCAAAACACAATAAAAGTGTAGGTCAAACTCATTTAGTTTTATTAAATATCACGGGGTAACACCATCGGGGGACATTTCGTGAGATTTACCCATATAAAATTTAATTGGTCAATTACCTACGTAATATTTTTTGTTAATAAGGTATAATAAATTAACCTGTTCAATAAATATAAACATATTACCAAAGTTTTTATTGATAATGCGTAAACTTTATTATTGTTAACACATTGTTAGTGAAGGATATGTAACCTTTGAAAAATGCAAATTTTTGAACTATAAGAGGTGTGTTCAGAAAATATCGGGAATTTTCGTTTTTTGAAACAAATATTTATTTATTCGTCTACATTAATGTTGTCGCTTTCAAAATAGTCCCCATTGGATATTATGCACATGTGCCAGCTCTTCTTCCAATACTCGAAACACTTCTAAAACTCGATCTTTGGGATAGCCTTTAGTTCTTTTAGCGATGCGCTTTTAATGTCATCTATGCTTGCAAAACGACGGCCCTTTAAGGTTCTCTTTATTTTTGGGAATAGTAAAAAGTCAGACAGAGGCATGTCTGGCGAATATGGAGGCTGGGGCATCATTACAGTATTGTTTTCGGCCAAAAATTTTGTTAAAAATTTAACAATTTTAGAACAAATTATTCTGCCACGCGTTTCATACACAAAACATTCGAAAAAATTTCATGGGGTGAGCCAATCGATATACCAACATCATCAGCGACTTCTCTCAAGGTTTATAACCATTTCTTCCACTTTTTCCATGTGTTTATCGGATGTTAATGTGCTTGTGCGTTCGGGGCGTTCGTCATCTTCAACGTCTTCACAGCCATCTTGGAAACTCTTATACCACTTGTAAACTCTTGTTTTACTTATAGCAGACTCACTATAGGCCTTTGTTAACATTTCACAGAATTTATTTCATTTTTTAAGCAAAATTGGATACAAATTCTTTGATCCATTTATTTTAACTAACGAAAAATCGCCGAGCTCATAAAACACGTCTAACCTTAGCGGCTGCCACAGACAAAGTAAACAATGAAAACAGCTAAAGTTTTTATCATACTTCGGTGGCATGTATACCAACATAATAAAGAAAATTTTATGACAACCGGACCCCCCGAACCCGCGAAATTTAAAAATTCCCGTTATTTTCTGAACACACCTCCTAAGGGCTTCGTGTTTTCCTACCAGTTTTTTAATGTTTAACTTGCAAATGAAGTGTGTATTAAGATTATTAGCAAATTTATTAGAATATGTTGCATCAACATTGTTAATAGGTATTACAGCCCGGAAGGATGTAATGTTGATTTAATATGTTCTATTAGTCATGATGTCATATTTTATTTAAAAATGAGGAGGAAAAATTGTCTATAGACTATACTAGAGGATGATATATAATTCAATATAATATCGCCCGGGCTAATCTGGGTTAATGGGCTTTTGTGTCTATTTTGGGGTGAAATTTTAGTCTTTTTTACACTATTTAAAATCGTAAATGACTAGGTTTGTTTCATTATATTAGTTTATTACTTTATTTTGTTTTACTGCTATATATTAATGTTTAATTTGGTAGTAATTTTAATATAATTCGTCGACTGGTTTTTATTATATACACTGTTCAAAATCAAGCCTTTTGAAATACCTAATCAGAATTAGTTAAGGAAAAATAAGGTAATATGCTTAAACGAGTAAAGCAATTTACCTTCTCGTTTATTAGGCAGAAACGAATGCCTTAGTTCTATGGTGTATTCACTAACTTCTAGATAAATATTCATACTTTACTTAATAAACTTGTTAAATTTAAAAAGATAGGCAAATTACCTAAATATTTAGTCAAAACCTCAATTACTTTTAGGTACGACAATTTTGCTTTTAATTTAGGTAATTCTTCTAAATTATTATGGCAAATTATTGAACTAATTTAGGTAAATTCCTTTAAATATTAGTGACTTACTTGCAATCGGCTACGATCGCTAATACCGACGTTTTAAGATAAATATTCCGCGCCTATATTGTCCACCATAATGCCAAAATCAACGAAAGCTTAAAGACCGCGTTGTGTGCTATTGATATAACAACATAGTTAACAATTATTGTGATATAAGTGAACATTTTGTAGTGCTATAGTTAAGTAATCCAAACTAAATGGAATTTCCCATTGACCTCAGTTTATTTTTAAATAATCCCAACCCTGCAGGGTTGGGATTATTTAAAGGGTTCCGGTACTACATGTAGTACCGGAACCGCAGTTTTTTATTCGCCTAGGACACAAAGATAAAGGAGTCCTAACTTGGAAGAAAATTCCTATGCTAGGATTTTCACTAAAAATATATATAATTTGCCTGAAAAATTAGCTAAAATCTACCCAAAAATTTAAGCAAATTGCCTTAGAAACAGGAAATTTATTCTTTTATTCTCAGGCAATATCCCTTACGATCTAAGGTGTATTATCTTTGAAACCCAAGTAATTTTGCTTAATTAATTGTATCATTTTCTTTAAAAATATCAGTTAAAGAATTCACTAATTTAAAAGGGGAATATTCCTCTGAATTCGTTTTAAGCAGTTTGCCTTAAAAAATCAATGGTCCTATATAGTCTAATATTTTAGGTAAAAATTAGCTAAAATTTTGAACAGTGTAGATGATTAAAAATTTCGTTTTTTCAATAAACTTAAATCCTAAAAATTCATCAACTTTGACGGGCTATAACTTTATAATTAAAAAATGAAAACATATTTAAATTCCTTGAAGTTTTTTCCATATGACTGCATGTTTTAAAATTTAGTAAAAAGTGACTCCTGAAGTACTTTAGTCCAAGGGAAACCATTGCGTCTATTGTGGCTCGAGAGCGAAATGCCAATAGTCCAACAGCCTTTCCCGGATTCGCCGGGCTGTTGCTATACGCCCAGTAGGATCATAAAGAAAGTAGGACGGGAGGGATAGACATTTTTGTGTTTAGGGGACAATTACGCCGACTCAAATCTGCGTACGACGCGGAATCCCCCTAGACCGGGCAGTTAGTATTACTCCAAACATTTGGGATTACTGTTTGTATTTGGGGAGTTGTTATTTCGCTGCAGGGGCCTAACAAGCTAGTCGTGGTCTACGTCTTGACCGTTATTGTCTGTGTCCCTGTCGGATTGTATAGTATTTGTACACCCTCCTAATAGGAGGCTCCTATACACACACGTGCCGCCACTGGTCGCACCGTGTTATGCCGCCGAAATTTCGGCCTACCCGGCAGAATCTGACAATTATATGTGTTTAGAAAGTTAATATGTTACACAGAGAAAAGTAATCTCTTGATTTTACTATATCTGTCTTGACTCAAATAAATTATTTATTTCGATATGATACAAGAAGATATTTATTTGGTGGAAAACTTGGGTTTATTTGACTTTTTAAACTAATGGTTTGTTTAATACAAGTAAATATTTAGTTGACTTTTTATCTCAGGTTTAGTAGAATCTTACTTAAAGAAACAAAACATTTACTTGAAGAGTAATTCATTTTTTTAAATTAAATGTGAAGCTTTCTTAAAGAAACAAAATATTTACTTACATGAAGAAAACAATTTATTTCAGACAAATAATTAATATTAATATTATAATTTCACGAAATATATAGTGATTGAACCAAACAAATGTTTGCTTGTTTTAATACTATGATTTATTTATTTTAATGTTGTTAATTACTTGATATTTGGTCGGGAAAATTAAATTAAAAAACGTTTATTCCAATATTTTTTATTTGAACAAAACAAGTGTACACAGGAAACAGGAAGTTCCTTGACGCATTACTAGTATATTACCAGTGGTATTATTCCAGAAAATGAAACCTTCAACTCGCTAGAGATAATGTTTTTAGTGCGTTCCACTAACTACTTCAAGTATTGACAGCTGTTTCCACCTATTTAAGGTCTCTTTAGTATCGAACAACTTGTAGTGTCACACCAAAGCAAAGGATTACCTAAGTTTATATATTCTTCATGTAAGTCAACAGAGGCGAGATTTAAGAACACGTGATCCACAAAAATATAAATATTTATGGGTCAACTGGGTTTAATGAACTATTCCTTTTTTTCTGGGTAGGTGCACTTCTCAAATATTTTTAGATAAACACCGTTTTGGTGTTCATTTTCAACCCTAATTCATGGTGTTATATTAACACCACTTGGTGTTGGATTTTGACACCATTTTAGGATTACTCTTTACACCGTAGATATTTTAAACAGTGTAGGTACACAAAATTTTAATTAACTAAATCACTTTTACTTACCAACAAAACTAAAAAGCAAATGGGTTAAATTATTTTCTTTAAAGAATTCTTCCATACTATTAAACATAAGTACTGAAACACAAAACTATAACCGTTGATTAAACACCTCCTTCTCTTAAGTTAAGAGTCTTCACGCAAATGCTGCCGGCTGCTGGCTGCCGGCTGCCGGACAAGCGTCTTTGTCTTTGGAGTCAAATGCTCTAATTGGCTCCGCGAGTCACGTGGACATAAAAGCAAATAAATATGTATTTGTTTCAAGTAAATGTATTTTTGAAACAAACAAATCACTTGTTTACGTTAATTATATAACATACATTGTATCAATTCTATTATTTTGTTAAAATAAGATATTATATGCTTGTATTAACATTTGACAAAAATAAATCCATACAACCTATATCCAAACAATTTAATTAATTGCTCTAAATAAATATTTCTTTACAATTAATCACAATAATAAGTTGTTTTCAAGAAACTCATGATTTACAACCAAATAATAGTATTTTCTTATTGTAAACAAGAAGTTACTACGAATAAGACAATTTTACTTCATACAAGAAAAACTGTTTCAAATAAATGCATTTTCTTAAATCAAGAGATTACTTTTCTCTGTGTACAACGTTACGCGAAGGTAAAACATATTTTTTTAATAACAAATTTAAAGGCGTCTGACACCCCTTTAGCAGTGACCCAGCCTTCTGTCGAATTATATTCCTCATCAGATTCTGTGGCCTTAAAACAGGTGATATGTAAATTTTCAGTCGGAGGTACGAATATTTTTTTGACCATTTTTTGTCCTCTGACGTGTTCTTTGCAGGGGTTTTGAGCAGATGATACTTCCTAATGGTTCCGCCAACCTCACTCTCTTAAAATGAAATAGTCAAAATTCTACTATTTAAATTAGTACCAGCATTTTTTACTAATAAAATAGTCGTTTTCACATTTATATAGTTTTCTTTTACTTCGTAAATAGTTAAAGTTTGACTAATTTAAGATTAGTTACCATCTTTGACTATTTCTGAGAGTTATAAGTAACTAATTTCTTTAATCGTTTGCGGCAAAAACAAAGTATTATAATATTATAATATTCAAATATATTTGAATTAAATGCATATACCTAAGCTCCATGGTTAAATGACCCATAAAAACAAATAAAGATGCAAAAAGTTTATCTCAAAACAGTAACACAAATAATATATTCAACTTTAAAATATTATGAACAATATTTTTTGACAAATAAAATTGATTTTTATAAGAGCGACTGATAGCCACATTGGTTATGACAACATCTTGACAGGCTTGACAAGTGACAGACCTCAGTTCAATCCCAGGCTGGGTCAAAACTTTTTTAAATTTAAATCTACTAATTTGACTATTTCATTAAGTAAAATTTGACCAATTATTAGCTTTGTCGCTATGACAATTAGTGAAATATGACTTATAATTAGTTATTTTTGACTAATTCATTTTAAGAGAGCACAAAATCCCAGTCGGAGGTATGATCATAGTACCTTCAAAGCCGTCAGCTCTTAGTCTATTCAGAATCTGTCCCCAATTTACTAAATTTTTTTACAATCATTCCTGAAACAGTTCTCTTTGTGTATCTAAAGATTCGATTCACATCTGAATTTCAGATGTGAATTTTTGGTTTTTAATTTTTATTTTGTTTCAAATTATTTTAAAACCGCTGGCCTTTTTTTCAATTAATAAATTACATTTTAGTTTAATTGAACGTACACTGAAAAAAAAATATTCTTGTATCAAATAAATTTATTTGATTCAAAACAATCTTTGTCTCATATATAACGAAGAAAATATATTTTTTTAAATAGTAAAGTATTTTCTTAATTCACGTTGATTTACTTTAAGAATCTTTTCTTAATGTAAGAAAATTAAATTTCTTTAAATAAAACTTTGATTGTTAAAAAGCAAGAATGTATAATTTTTGAAATAAGGCAGAAACATTTACCTAATTCAAGAAAATGTATTTTCTTTAACCAAATAATTGGTAGTTTTAAAGAAAGAATATGCTTTTTTTAAATAAAGTAGTGGTATTCTTAAATAAAAAAGATACTTACTTAATTGAAGAATAAATTTTCTTAAAAAAAAAACATGTGATATTGAAATAAGGCAATAATTTTTAAATCAAGATGTTTTCTATAACCAAATATTTTTTTTAATTAATACATACAAGATTATTTCATTGATTACCAAATAATATTTAAGATAAGAGGGCGCTGGTGTTCCGTGTACCGAAACGCTAGCATCGACAATCAGGGCCGCTGGTGGTGAAAAAAAGAAACTTAATTTGTACCATTTAGAGGGCAGGTTTTGTCAATTTCCCATATTAAATTCGGGCTCCTTGTGTAGGCTCCATGGGTTAGATACTGGTTTGTGAATAAAAATCGTTCGCTAATGTAGAATTTCATTTTCAACATTGTTTGGCAAAATATCGTTGGTGCTATTTTATAAATTAATTTTTTTGTATTTTACTTTATTTAATAACAAAAGTAAAAAAATAAATGTCGTTAACGATGTTTTGACAAAAGTAATCATCAAATCTATATCTCACAAAGTAACGTAAATGTAACTTAAGCGACAAGACTAATTTTACATTTTCCTAAAGATGTTCTTATAAAATATCGTATGCCACAAAATTTAATGAAAATTTTAGATTGGATTCGATCTTACTTAAATATTTGAATTCTACATTAATAAAATAATGCATCACCAGTTTTCAGATAAATAACTTTAAAAATAAAGCTGCCACACAAAAAAATCTCTCCTGTAAAATTTAGGTTTTGTCGCTTACAATGTTTTGTCAAATAACCATCGATTTCCTTTTTTTTAATAAATTAGTGGTATTCTTAAATAAAAAAGATACTTACTTAATTCAAGAATAAATTTTCTTAAAACAAAAAACATGTGATATTGAAATAAGGCAATAATTTTTTAAATCAAGATGTTTTCTTTAACCAAATATTTTTTTAAATTAATACATACAAGATTTAAAATTTTATTTCATTGATTACAAAATAATATTTATTTTAAAACAATGCAAGAAGTATCGTTAAAAATAAAATGTTTCAAAAAATCTATCATTTTTTATAATATAATCTATCATTTTGTATAATATACAAAATTTATATTATAAAATCACTAAATTTTTAAATAATGATGCGTCTATTAACTAAAAATTATTTATTTTAATAATAAAAACATTTTTATATTTAGGAATATTACTGCAAAAGAAATAAAATTTAAAATAAAAATACGTCTAAACACTTGCAGGTGGACTGGAGTAATTTTAAATATCCTGTAATTTTTTAAAGATTGTTGTCTAATCTTAAACAAAACTTAATATTTAAATACTTACGGATTATTCAAAATTGAGCCAAACTTACTGAAGGGCCAAAGTATACGTTGTATAGTTTCTAGGTGGTGCAGTAAGCAAAAAAAATTAGGTTAACAAACGTTGAAGAAACACATTTATTTTGTTATTAATACAAGAAAAATCTAAAATGTATACATTATTATAAATTAACATAGGGAACTTAATCATTATTATCGACATATTTTTCATTTTAAATAATTTGTAATATTTTAGGCATATACACAGAGAAAAGTGGTCTCTTGATTTAAGAAAATGCATTTATTTGAAATAGGTTTTCTTGTATGAAGTAAAATTTTTTATTCGTAGTAACTTGTTTAAAATAAGAAAATACTATTATTTGGTTGTAAATCATAAATTTTTTGAAAACTTATTGTGATTAATTGTAAAGAAATATTTATTTAGAGCAATTAATTAAATTGTTTGGATGTATGTTTTGTTTCTTTAAGTAAGCTTTTACTAAACCTGAGATAAAAAGTCAACTAGATATTTACTTGTATTAACCAAATCAGTTTAAAAAGTCAAATAAACCCAAGTTTTCCACTAAATAAATATCTTCTTGTAGATATCGAAATAAATAATTTAATTGAGCCAAGCCAAAATATAGTAAAATCAAGAAATTACTTTTCTCTGTGTAGTAGTGAAGCGATTTGGTTATTTTTGTACTGCTTTATTAATTGTTTATATGATATTATAATTTTGTAAAGTTGGTAACACGTCTTGATTCAAATTTTCCGCCTTTATAATTCCCCGCGAAATTTAATGGTTATTTTGGTGATACTTGGCCACCATTTGCCTGTTTTCTTTAGCAGTTGCTTGCAACGTTTTAGATCTTTAAATTTTGTTATCATCCTCTGGATTAATGTTCGTTTTGTTAAACGAAAAGTTATCTGGTGAAACAGGTAACTAAATTAATATATTATTTTATATTCACTTTAATTAAGTGGTAAAACAGTTTTTTAGATTTAATATCAACCGGATCAAGAAGTGTTACCAATTTGAGACTAAATTTGTCTAAATAGAATAAAGTGCGTTCAGGATTTAACAGTCTTTAAAAACCTACCACCCACACCTTCGGCAAGTTTTCAACACTTCGCTACAGTAGGAATGCAATTACCAATTTTATAAAATAATTTAGGGCTATTGCCAATGAACTCCACCCTATATGAATCAAAATTAATGTTATACCCCAAAGTGTGTAACAAAATTACTTCTAAAACAAAATCTTTTTAAATGTCGTAAAATAAATTAAGTTTATTAACTTAAAATTATAGAGCCATACAAATCAGAGTGTTAAACACATAAGATATTTTGGATATCACTGCAAAGCCTATTTATTTATGAATAAAATAATTTTAAGGCATCCTTAATGCATATTAGTAAATACCTACCTAGACGTAAATGCGACGCTAAATTTAAAAAAGGGTGGTATATCAATAACAACTTACCTACTTACCTTTAATTTTTTATAATTTCCTTCGATGCTGACCACTCTTCTAATAATTTTTTAATGAAATACGCCCTCTCCCTTACAAAGAGAAAGAAACCCTGCATGATTGTGCATAAAATTTCAAACGAACGTGTCGGCATCTCCACTCCTACACGATTTCAAAAATATGTATTCTTGGCAAAAGAAAATACTGTTTATTAAAACGAACAAAAAAATTTAAGAATATCTAATTCTTAATATAAAAAAATTAAACAAATAAAAAAAATAAGAATATCTTATTCTTGATATAAAAAAATATTAACAATAATTGTACCAAGAAATGTTTCTTAATATTAGAATAAATATTTCCAAAACTACAAAATTCTTTTTTAAAGAAGTAAATATTTTTAGTTGAAATATATATTCTTATTTTAAAGCAAGTTGACTTGAATTAAAAAAATATTTTCAAGATGATGAGGTGTTCTAAATATAAGAAATCTTTTTTTTCAGTGTATAAGTATATACATATTGTAGGATACTTGGTGCACCCTGTATATCGGTGTTGAACCTTGTAACGCTTCATAACTATTGTAAATTACCATGTACAGTGTACACTCCCAAGCATAGTCTCTTCATAAACTTTTTTTAAAAGATGAGATATTTAGTTTAGAAATTGCTAACTACCAAACTAAACACCCAGAAATTATATCATTTTAGTATTGGCCATCTTTGTTTCTTAAATAATTTTTACCAAGTTGTTTAGTATTGTGTAAAATGATATTTACTAAATATTTCTACCCTAAAGGTTTTATAAAACCAAAAAGGTTCTTAAAGATTTCTGTGAATTGACTTTAAAATTATCTAATAATAAAATTATTAGTCGGTGGGTTTAAATTTTCATTATAAATTCTAGTTATAATATTAAAACTAACTTAGTATTAAAAAAAATGTTTTCTGGTTATACTTCCCTCGATTTACCCACCCATTTAAAAACAATGCCGCAACTGTTTGACTCGAGCAAGTCTTTTAAACGGCCAATATTTGTGCCGACGTATCCGCTCTTAATTTTTTTTATTTTATACTGTTCTGTTCGGTTCAGTAGGCCGTGCTTTCCAGCTAGGCTACCTTGATGCCGCTATTCACTTGTTTCACAGTGGAACTTCCACCGGCCGGCAGTTGTTTCGCAGTCGTTCAGCCTACCTGATGTGGTAACGCGCCCGTCTTGGAAAGTGTATCGCGATATTCGAACAACTCGGTACTTTAAAAAGGTGCGTTGGATTTGTTGTTAAATCGTTAGTATCTCGAAGGATAAGTGCAATTATAATGTAAGTTTATTTAGGAGAACTGCTTATGTATCTATATTAGAAACTGGTGTGGGAAATAAGAATTAAAATAAAAAACGAATCAACTTTAAATTTCTTCAAAAATACAGTTCCATTTGTCTTAAAATGTTGTACTTATAATATATTCTATAATGGTATAATATGTTACATATGAAGTTAATAAACACCATTTTAGTATCTAAGTTACTCGGTGAAGTAACTAAGATACATTCAAGTAACTTAGATACTTAAAAGTAACTAAGATACTTTTTAAAGTAACTTAGATACTTTTCAGTGCAACTTAGATACTTTATTAGGGAAAATTGGGGGAATTCCAAAATGATTCAAAGTAATTACCTAACCTACAAATTGTTGAATTTTTATAATTTTATAGTTTTTATTAATACTTAAAAGTAACTTAGTTACTCAAAAGTATCTTAGTTACTTTCATATAGTATCTTAGATACTTTCAAATAGTATCTTAGATACTTTTTAAAGTATCTTGCAATGAAAGATACTTTTAACTCAAAGTATCTAGTTACCAGAGGTAACTAAGTTATTTTGTTTAAAGTATCTTAGGAAGGTAACTGGATACTTTTCAGAAGTAACTTTCCCAGCTCTGTATATAACTTTGATATTATTGACAAAATGTAACTTTTTTTAAAAAAACGTGTTTAAAAAATTGTTTTCTTTCATTTTATATAAATAAATAGTCTCATTTGCATTTTATTAAAATACATTTACTTATTGCTATTAGTTTGAAAGGAAAAAGGTTATTAAGATTACAATTACGTAACTATTTCAGGAAATAGGTATTAAAAAACTTTCAAAAATAATATAGGTAGTATCAATTAGTATTATCGGCATCTTTTTTAATACGAACTTTAACTTAACTTATTTTAATTGTATTTTAATGGCTTAGTTAAAGCAAACAATTACCTAAATATAGGGGTCAACGAAAATTGACAATTTTAAATTGTACCTAGTTATATTCTTTACTTTATTACGTTAAGATTACCTTTACAAAATTATTTGGGTCATTTTCAAGAAACACTCGCTTTCAGGAAAATGAAGATCAATTTTTTTTGTTGTTGTTTTGTTTACTTACATTTAAGACAGGCAGTGCACTTTTTAATTTTTTGTACGTTTTTTTCAGAAAAATTTGTTTAACTAGCTTTATATGTCTCCACTGTGTTACCAATTTGAAATCCAAAATTTAATTCAATAAAAAAAGTTATAAAAATAATTTGAAATAAAATGTAGTTCACAAACTTTTGACTCCAATTTTATTTTTTATTCAAAATTGTATGTCTTTTTTAAATATTTATGTTGGGTAGTTAAGTTACTTTTTAAAAGACACCATTCCGATTCTTTGTTAAAAAACAATACCATTAATATTTTCTTTTAGTCACTGTATTAGTGAGTTAAACTCTAATTTATAAACAGGTATTACCAAGTGATAGTAAAATCATTTTAAGGATTTTTTTTAACAAAAACTAAAAAAAGTAACGAAATAGACATTGGTATCACAACGGACTGGGGTACACAAAGGACTTAATCAGATAACGTAAAAAAGAAACTATATGTATAGGGTTGTACGATTTTAGAGTAATGCATAAACAAAATCCCTTGTAGTGGTGCTCACTTGCAGAATAGGTCAATTCTGCGCACATCTGTAAGCATCTATAAGCAAATCTGTAACTTTCTATAAGCTTATAGACAATTTGCAATTCTGCGCTTCCTGTAGCTTACAGAAAATCTTATAGAATCGTAAATATTTACGATCGGGTGTTTCCCAATCGTTGCTAGTTACAGTTTGTTTTTGTTAGGTTATGTAAAGCTATTTTAAAGATTGAAAACATGAATATTTTTAATAATGTTAATGTGGATATGATTATGGTAATATTTATCAATTGGGACAAGCAGCCTGGGCCAACTACATTAGAAATAATTTCAATTTTGACTAAATAAAACAATAATTGTATTAATACAGAAACTTTATATTTTTATTTTACATAGGTATGAAAATAAAATAAAATAATACCTATTCTTAAAAAAAATAAACCACAGCCTACTCGGTCAAAAAAGAAATAAACAACAAAATAAATAAATATTCTAATTACTCAAAAATTAATAGGTCAAATATCAAAATTTGGATTTAAAAATTTAATTTTTTTCATTTCAAATCCTAATTGTTCCTCTTTCAGCTTTATATAATTTTCTAAATAGTTTTTAATAGTCTCAAAATGTTTTTGTTGATTTTCTGCTCCTTGCTCAAATTTATCCTGCCATGGTTGGCCCAATGGATAATCTCCATCCATTGCATCCAAATATCGTTCAACTGTTGAGGAGTGGTGTTTTTTTATCTTTTTCTCTTTGTTGCTTTTGCGTTACCACTAACCATTCATTGACTTCTTCACTCAATGCACTAACAATTTTATTCATTATATATTATATGTTCTTTTAAATGTAAAATTATCTTACCTCATTTTATTCCTCAACCAGTTTAAATTTCTTACTTTTTGTATTATATTATATGCTGATACATAAATGAAAACCGATAAACTGTGGATAAACCAAATAATACATATAAAAATATAGGTTATTTTGATCGTAAGTAAATAGGCGTGAAGTTGCAGTAGTTCGTTTATACTACTTTAAATTAGACATTTACAGATAACATCCCAGAATTGCCACTTTTACGATTCTATAAGCATTATAGTTACAGATCACCGTAAGCTATAGATTTACGAATTTACAGAAATTTTACGAGAGAACCCAGAATTGACCTATTAGATTTCTAAATTATAGACACCCTTTTTCTTTGACTATAAGCTGGTGTCTTTTAGTACTTGTATATTGCGTGGAATTTTCCCTTGGATGTAATCTATATCATGAGTTGTATTCACAAATAATTTTAAATTGGTTTATCATAAACTACTTTTAATAAAAGCGACGGTAAATATCCACTTTGTTGTCGAAAAATTCTATTGCGTTACCCTAAATTCCATTGCGTTACCTTAAGGTAACGTAATGGATTCGGTAACGCAGTGGACAAAAATAATAATAACTCATTACAGTCATTAATTACTCTCAATGAGCTTTGGTGTCCTAAAATAAACATAAACATGAAAAATAGTATTTTTTCTTACCTTATTTTTATTATTTTTTTGAGTAACTTAGCGGACTAACAATTATTACATTCGCGATACCCGCACCTGTTTCAACCGATATTCTTCTTCCTGATTAAATACGGATAAATTCAGCTGGGTAATGGTAAGTCCGAACATCATTTGTTAATCACGTGAGTGCCAAAAAAGTTGCCATACATATGTTTTTTAAATATTCTATCGGTAGCGCGACGGACGTAACGCAACGGAAAAAATGTCTGGGACATGAGTCAAATTTAAAAAAAGTAGATTAAAACTAATTAATTTATATATAAATTGTTTACTTTATTAACTAAGGATGTTATGGATTGCTATAAAGCAACACAAAGTTCTGGTTATTCAATATTTAAAAAAAACATGTATGTACATAAGTTTTATAAAACGCTAATGGGACCTGCGAAAATGTGTGTTTCACAAGTTTCAAAATTAAAAAAAAATATTCTGAAATAACTAAACAAACATTTTCTGAAAGAGTTTACTAAGGGCTTGTTAGGCTTTCACTTGGTTTTTAAATCAATAAGATCCGATAATTTTTAACAAAGTTATTGGAATTCAAACTTACGGACAGCGGAAGGCGGGTGTTTTTTGAAAACGACCCATTTATACAATTAAATTTGGATGGAAAAAAACAATAATACTTTTTGTAATTTATAATTCGATCACAACGATGGAAAATATATTTTATTCCTTAAGACATTTTTTCTTTTGAGGCAACTGCAAATGATTTTCACATTTTATTTATACAGGTGTAAATGTGCAGCACACCAAATTCAAATTAAACTATTGTTTAAATATTTTTAAAACAACAATAATTTAGGAGCCTTGAAATAAATTTTACAATACATAACCTTTACTTACAATTGAATCCTATGCTTATGGAATATCGAAAAGAAAGGTTTGTCGTGTTGCCATTTGTTGCGAACTTGAAGTTGAGATAAATATTCTCGCGACCATCGCTGCCAAAAATGTTGGATTATCTGCTGTTGACGTTGAAATCTGTTCAATCGACTTTCTTTGATATCGGTGACATCTTCCTCAGGTAGTGCTGCCAATGAATCACCAATAAGGACGTGACCAGGGGTTAATGGCAAAAAGTCGGAAGGATCGTTGGAAATAGCGGTCAAGGGACGGGAATTTAAGCACGCTTCTATTTGGACAAGTACAGTGTAAAGTTCTTCAAACGTTAAAAACACATTGCCAAGAATTTTATTTAACTGATTTTTAACTAATTTAACACTTGATTCCCACAGTCCACCCATATGGGGTGCCTTAGCAGGTATAAAATGCCATTGAATATTGTCTTGTTGTAAATGTGAAATTATTTTCTTTTGATTATTTTGAGTTGCTAAAAGATTAAAAATTGCCTTTAATTTATTATTTGCACCCACAAAATTTGTACCGTTATCCGAAAAAATGTCAGAGGGCTTTCCTCTACGTGCAACAAATCGCTTGAGAGCATTAATAAATGAATCAGTTGACAAATCCTTTACTAATTCGATATGAATCGCCTTTGTTGTAAAACAAATAAATAGACAAATATAGGCTTTAAAAATTTTGGGTTTTCTTGCTGCACTGTCTTTGATGCAGAGAGTACCCGCATGAATCAGTTGACAAATCCTTTACTAATTCGATATGAATCGCCTTTGTTGTAAAACAAATAAATAGACAAATATAGGCTTTAAAAATTTTGGGTTTTCTTGCTGCACTGTCTTTGATGCAGAGAGTACCCGCATAATCAATGCCGCACTTGCAATTGTGACACGACTTACAGGTAAATTTCCCATTAATTGACTCATTGGGACCAGCTTAGTGTGATAGCATGTAATGCATTTTCTTAAAATTCTTTTGACAGCTTGTTTGCCCGTGATCGGCCAATATTTTAATCGCATAATTGCTAATAATGATTGTGAACCCAGATGTAAATTGGTTAAATCATTTAACTTAAATGATAATCTTGAATGAGCATTTCTGTTATTTTGTGTTTTGGTGGAAGTATTACTGGCCCAGTAATACTGGGTGTTTTTGATTAAAGGGAATTACTGCATTTTGAAGTCTACCTCCTACCCTTAGTATTTCAACTTGATCTAAAAATGGTGTTAATTGCAAAAGCTTACTATGGCGCGATAATGGTTTTTTTTGTTTTAATGAACGAATCTCTTCAGCAAATTCTTGCTGTTGTGCAAGTTTTAGTAAGGTCGTAGTGGCTTGATTAATTTCTGTTATCGTTAAAGCACCTGTTCTCCGTTTTGTGTTTATTTTACAATTATTTACAAACCTAAGCATATAGGCGACGACCTTTTTTAATGTAAATAATGACGAGTACCTATCAAAAATACTATAATCGTTTAATAGTGACAAAGAAGTGAAAGTTAATTTTTTTATTTCAGGTATTTCATTGTGAGGTTCGGAGATTTGATAATTAATTGGGTCAAAATCATTGTGTAAAAATTAAATAGTACTTATATTGTAAACCTAGGCGGTAAAGTGACATTTTGTAAGAATAAGCTCGTTTTGAAAATTACATGAATTATGGTTGGACTATTGACATAGAATTTTGGTAATAAATCTACAAAATGTCTGTAATAATTACAATCCATTTATTTACTTATAGGTCAATTCTGGGTTCTCTCGTAAAATTTCTGTAAATTCGTAAATCTATAGCTTACGATGATCTGTAACTATAATGCTTATAGAATCGTAAAAGTGGCAATTCTGGGATGTTATCTGTAAATGTCCAATTTAAAGTAGTATAAACGAACTACTGCAACTTCACGCCGATTTACTTACGATCAGACATAACCTATATTTTTATATGGATTATTTGGTTTATCCACAGTTTATCGGTTTTCATTTATGTATCAGCATATAATATAATACAAAAAGTAAGAAATTTAAACTGGTTGATGAATAAAATGAGGTAAGATAATTTTACATTTAAAAGAACATATAACATATAATGAATAAAATTGTTAGTGCGTTGAGTAAAGAAGTCAATCAATGGTTAGTGGTAACGCAAAAGCAACAAAGAGAAAAAGATAAAAAACACCACTCCTCAACAGTTGAACTATATTTGGATGCAATGGATGGAGATTATCCATCGGGCCAACCATGGTAGGATAAATTTGAACAAGGAGCAGAAAATCAAAAAAAAACATTTTGAGCTTATTAAAAACTATTTAGAAAATTATATAAAGCTGAAAGAAGAACAATTAGGATTTGAAATGAAAAAAATTAAAATTTTAAATCCAAATTTTGATATTTGACCTATTACCTAATTTTTGACTAATTAGAATATTTATTTATTTTGTTGTTTAATTCTTTTTTTACCGAGTAGGCTGTGGTTTATTTTTTTAAGAATATTTTATTGTATTTTCATATGTAAAATAAAAATATAAAGTTTTTGTATTGATACAATTATTGTTTTATTTAGTCAAAATTGAAATTATTTCTAATGTAGTTAGCCCAGGCTGCTTGTCCCAATTGATAAATATTACCATTATCATATCCACATTGACATTATTAAAAATATTCATGTTTTTAATCTTTAAAATAGCTTTACATAACCTAACAAAAACAAACTGTAACTAGCAACGATTGGGAAACACCCGATCGTAAATATTTACGATTCTATAAGATTTTCTGTAAGCTACAGGAAGCGCAGAATTGCAAATTGTCTATAAGCTTATAGAAAGTTACAGATTTGCTTATAGATGCTTTCAGATGTGCGCAGAATTGACCTATTAGTTAACAGATTACATGTAACTGCAGTTTGTTGTAAACGTAACATAAAGTTATGTGGACCTGGATTAACATAGAATCTGGTTATTATTTGGTTACAATTAACAAATATTTTTTTACTGTGTATGGTACCTACTATTAATAAATTTAATAGTATATTAAATAGTCAAATTAAGAACTAGATATTGTAATTGTATAGTAGTTGTTTTTTATAGAGGCTAAGTTATACACAGGTGTTTTTTATAATATAAACTCGTACATAGGTATCTTTACTCACTAGTCCATATGGTGTTTAAAAACAATGACGAATTAAAATTATTTTGTACACGTATTGCACGCCAAACGGGTAAAAATGCGACGTTGTCTTGCTGACGTGATCAAAATGTAAACAATTAAAAGCATTAATATTCATCCCATAAAGTATATTCAGGTACTTGTAAAGATAACAATATTTACCAATACAATTAATAACCAATTAATAAATTTTTTAGTTTTTTATTTTATGTTTATCGTTTGGTTAAAAAACAAGATTTTAATTTACAATTTTTATTTGTTTATAACATTATTTAAACAAACATACTTTGTACAGTGGTTTTTGTATTACAATAATAAAATTATTTTATTTTTTTTATATACTACATTTTAATAACAAAATAATGTATAAACAACTTTTCCACTTATGAATTATAATTTTTTTTAATTACTTTTAAATTTTAGAGGCGTGAAAAACAAAAATATCACAAAAAAATATTTTGCAAAGAATGTTTACTTTCCTATTTCAAAACTTTTTCTTAAACGCAGAATTTAAAATTTTTAAAATTTAGAAATTACGTGTAAAATCGTCCCACCCTATTGCTCATCTGTCTGTGCGGCGACTCATACATAACCTTAAACTTAATTTAACTCCTTGGAAATAAATTCATCCCCAATTTAAATGGATGAAGTCAACTTTTAAACCAGGAAGCAAATATAAAATTAATTGGTTTTATTAAATATTGTCGACATTTACGAATTATAATTAATATTTATAGTTTATTAATATTCTTAACATAACGTAAATATAAATGGTCAACAAAACTAAATTCTTCACTAGAAAGTCGAACAGAATAATTGCTGGTAATATATAAACAAATAATTAATTCAAACAAATATAAATGCAATGTTAAACCAGTTATAAGTAGAATTCATTGTTGATTACGTTATTTGTTTTAATATTACCAGTAATTTAATTTAGCAAACACATAGGGATTTTTTTTGTATAATAATCTTTAAATCTTTATATACAGTGTGTATACAATAGAATAAGTAAAGTACAATCCATTTTAGGAAATTGACAATAGCATATGGCAACAGCGCGGTCCGCTGTAGTAAAAACAAATTATGGCTCGAGCGCGATGTTGCCATATGTTATTTTAGATTTCGATGTATTGTATTTTTATTAAATAACAACCAGGGATGGGCATGATTTAGATCATTTTGGATCTAAATCTCTAAATCCGATCCTATCCTGATTTAGGATTTAAATCCGATTTTAAAAATGATTTATGATTTAGGATTTAGTTACATTTTGGTACAAGAATTACGATTTAGGATCTAAATCATTTCTTTATTTCAGATTTAAATCCAAAAATTAAATTTAAGTTTGATTTACTTTTTTTAAATTTTAAATGCACCAATCAAAATATATCAAATTTAATTAAAAAAATAGAGGATTTATTTATGGATTCTTTTTTGGAAGTGTATTTAAGATTTATGATTTAAATCCAGATAACGTAATGGATTTATGATTGAGGATTTAAATCTAGTTAATGGTGTGGATTTATGGATTTAGATTTAAATCCTTTTTGCCGGATCTGCCCATCCCTGATAACAACAAAATTAACTAAATTATAAACTCTGTAAATACAAAATAGTCATTAGGTTAAGAAGTAAGGCTTTTTGTGCTAAGCTCAAGGTTTGAAGGCCGACGCGTAGCGGAGGCCTACAATTGAGCGAAGCACAAAAAGGCACTTCTTGGCCGAATGGCATACAACATTTTATCTTCAAAGCACTTTATATAGGTCAATTTAATACAACATCAAAGCGGCCTAACCTCACTTTTTTAGAATTTCATTTATTTATTAGCTAAAGATTACATTAAATGTGCAATAATTATTATTGCTTTTAGAAGCAGTAATAATTTGACAATACCTAGCAACATGATTTAAGTAGAAATGAATTTTTGCTATTACATTGAATTCAATTAATTGTTTAATAAATAGGTAGGTATCTAATTTCAATTTGTTTGGATTTTTATTTAAAAAATAGGTAGTTTGGAATGTTTAAGCTGTGTTTAACATTTAATTTCACTGAAAACTTAAAGCAAATTAAAACTTAAAGATAATTTCAATCGTAGAAAAAGAATCGTGCGTTTTCTTGTTTGCCTAACCTCACTTTTTGTTTTATTATTCATATTTAATTTTACCATTTACTCAATGATTTTACAATAATTTAATGAAAAATATTAAACATTAACAGTAAAACAAACAAATTAGTGCTTATTATAAATAAATTAAACCAGTTTAGTACGTTAATTTCTTAGAAAAGGATTAATTTGTCAAAACAATACCCCTAGCGAGAAAAAATCTAAATAATTACTTGCCTCATAAAAAAATTTATCGGCCTAGGCCATAACAAGATATTTCTTAATCGAATGTTGACAACAATAAAGTTTAAATTATAAACCGCGTGGAGATAAAGATTATTTATTAATATTATTTTTAATTTTGAAATAATTATTGTTATCAAATTATTTTTTTATCAAATTATTTTCTATGCAAATCAAAAATTATTAATGACTGAAAAAATATTTGATAAAAGACCGCACTATGGTTTATCGGCGGCAAAGATACATTTTTAAAAACTTTTTATTTTTGGAACTTTTATGACGACAATTTGTTAAAAACAATTCAAACCAAAAGATTTCGGAAAAAAAAATTGTTTGAATAATTCTGTTTTGATTTTATGACACCTCAAAGTAGAGTGTTTTGAAACAGTAAAATTGGATAAAAATTACGCACACATTTAATAAACCATATTTTTTAATCGGACAAAAAAATGTATATTTATTTTTTATATATGATTAAAGCACACCTTAATCTATATAAAAATACCCATTTTATTAGAAAATTATTTAAAAATTAAAAGTTATAACCTTTTAATAATCATTGATAAAATTAAGAAAAAAAATCATATAGGCATTTAACTAGGATTAACTTAGATTCACAGGGTGATCTCTAGGTGAGGTTGTTCAGTAAACTTATACTTATACCCTATAGTGTTTACGTAATAGTTGAACTTCCCTATAGGAAGGAAAAAGAGGAGGAAAAGACTGACTTTTATCTGAGGTTGACGGGTGACGGTTGACGTATTACGTCACCACAAAGCATTAACCGCACCGTCGTACGGTGGGTTAGAATGCTACTTTTCTGGTCGAAACTAATTTGTGACCTTAATAATTGATCTAAAGCCTTGTTTTTTTTCATTTTTTCCGTATTGCTTGTTTTTAAACAGCTGTATCTTTTTAAATAAAATGTTTTTAACTCTTTCTTTCGAAATCTTACAAATTACGGTTTTTTTGGTCAAATAAAGTTGATTTTTTGGACTTTTGGCCAGGCCCAGCCCACTGTGCGTCGCGAAATCTAGGAAAGGAAACTCATCACCATTATAGCTAAGTTTAGTGACTGGACTATGGTTTCATATCAAACCTGATGTATTTTATCATCAAAATAAATTAAATATAATTTTTAAATTTATTTAAAAAAAATCGATTTATCGATTAAAATTAAAAAATCGAGTGGGTGTAGGATCATTTTTTTCCCACCTCTACTCAAAAACCGATAGCATGGTTTTTCCCATAAAAGGTTGACAATGTCAACTTCACATTTTTTATTCGCATAGAAAAAAAATGTATAAAAGATTATTTCCCTCATTATAATATGAACCAATCAAAAGCCTTGAATTTTCGAATAAATTTCGTTTAAATAAGCGATTAAATCACTAGAACTATTTAACAGCGATTAAATTTTAGCCTCCATATTGGATTTTTGTTTACGATTGTATGGTGTTATTTACAAGTTTAAGCAAATTTTTTTTAAAAAACAATACAAAATAAGTTATCTAGTTTACGAAATATCAATTATTACTTATTACATACTATGTAGATATAAAAACAATTTTGTTGTAAAGTTTCACGAAATTTATTAAATTTTGACAGCTGTTTCGCTACACAGTAGCTTCTTCAGAATGTGAAACTTTACAACAAAATTGTTTTTATATCTACATAGTTAATATGGAGTTTCATCAAGTAAAGGTCGAAACAATTAATAACTTATTACATACCTTAAATTAATGGAATTTTCTTTAAAAAAATATTTATAAATTTTGACACGTACGTCAGATTTTATGAATTGTCAAATAGTTTCCTTTAATTCGAAAAATAATGTAGACGTATATCACTCAAACTATAAATTTAATCTGTCAAACTATGCTCGGTAAGTTTTTTATTTGATTTTTCTTTTTGGAAAATAGTTTCATGCAAAATAATTAAAAATAAAACCCCTCGACCGCTACGCGGTCTCGTGATTTTATTAAATTATTTTGCATTCAACATTTTCCAACAAAAACCAAACAAAAAACTACTGAGCCTAGTTTAAACGATTAAATTCATAGTTCTCGTGATATAATATATGAATATATAAAAATTATTTTATAAAAAAATAATTTGATAAAAAAAATTATTTGGTAAAAAAATAATTTGAAAACAAAAATTATTGGATAAAAAAAAAATAATTTTATAAAGAATTAATTTAATAAAAACATATTTAGGAAAATTATGCATATAGTTAATTATTTATATTTATGCACTTTTAATTTTTTTTTAATACAAAGGGCCTCATACATATGATTTATTTAATCAATTATTGTCCTGAGTTGCCGCCTCGTGAAGAGCTTATTGCTCATTGCAAATACTTCAATTTGAACCTAAACAATTATTGTTGTTACAATCAGCAAGTGTATTTTATTTTGTATCAAAAATTAATGTGGAAATAGCACTAAAGATTCATTTGACAGTACCCATTTTAAAAACCTATTCAAGACAGATTAAAAGGACAATTAAACTTGATAGATGTTGATAAATTAATTAATACTTTTACTAAACAAAAAGCTAGCACTCTTTTTGTTAAGCTTATAAGCTTTAACAAGATATATTTTTTTTTTAATTACTATACCTACCTGCAGGGGCGTGCTGGCTATATCAGACCGGCCCGGGAAATTCAGAAAAATCGGCCAACTACACACGAAAAATGGGGGGTGAACAAAACCAAGTTAAAAAATTTCAAACATTTATTAATATATTAATAATTAATAACATAAAGTAAGAGATAAAGTATAAATTAAATTCTTGAAAAAAAAACAGGCAACAAAAACAACCAGACAATATTTTACACAATGCTAAAACATATAGCATTGCACTTAAAATAAAAACTAATACAAATTATCATCGCTCAGGAAACTTATAAACAATATACAATCTCGAAAAAAGAAACAAAGCTGGCAGGCTGGCATGCATGGTATGTGTAAAATAATTATGATATTTATACATAACTCAACTAAAAAAGTTTTTAATTGACCACGTGCTGCGGCATGCTGCCTACATAGCCCTCCGGCACACCGGCCCACTTAGCCCTCCGGACCACCGGCCCACCGGGATTTCTCCCGGTGTCCCGGCGGCCCAGCACGCCCCTGCCTACCTGTACAAGTACAAAAAGTTGTAAAAATTTTGTAATTACAACATTTTTACAACTTTTTGTTTTCTTTTTTTAAGTTACAAAACATATTTGATATTTTAGAAAGGCGCTTTTAGATACACCTTATCTAATGAGAGTAAAATTTAGCATAAACTCGAGTATTTCGGTTCTGTGAAAACACGTATCAGAAAAATTCCTAATAAGACAAAAATCTCATACATCGATGGTTATTTGAAAAAACATCGTAAGCGACAAAACCTAAATTTTACAGGAGAGATTTTTTTTTGTGGGAGCTTTATTTTTAAAGTTATTTATCTGAAAACTGGTGAGGCATTATTTTATTAATGAAGAATTCAAATATTTAAGTAAGATTGACACCAATCTAAAATTTTCATTAAATTTTGTGGCATACGATATTTTATAAGAACATCTTTAGAAAAATATAAAATTAGTCTTGTCGCTAAAGTTCCATTTACGTTACTTTGGGGGATTAGCGACATTTTTTTTTTTACTTTTATTATTAAAAAAAAATACAAAAAAATTAATTTATAAAATATCACCAACGATATTTGCCAAACAATGTTTGAAAATGAAATTCTACAGCTTTCTTTGAAAAAAACGAACGATTTTAGCCTACACAAGGAGCCCGAACTTAATTGGGGAAATTGACAAAACCTGCACTCTACAAATTAAGTTTCTTTTTTTTACCACCAGCGACCTCTTATCTGAGGAAGATTCTTGTTTACATGATGTTCGGACTCCTTGTGTAGGCTCCATGATCTAATGAGTCAAATTATTTGACGCTATAACAAAACACACTTTTAACGAACCACACTACGTAAAAACAATTATAATTAGGATAACTATTAATAATGCAATGATAAAAAGGAATTATAAGCTTTTAATCAAATAAGATATTGTTTTAAAACTTGGCAGCAATCACCACGATGCAGGTATACTCACGAATAAACTGTTTAGAGCGGGAATAACGCCTTGATAGATCAAGGCGGGAGCACAATATTATCGTAAGCGACACAATGTTAAATCGCAAACGCCTTGTCTCGGAGTTGCTTACGATTATTTGTCGGGAACATATAGGCGCTTACGTTATAAATCGGTAACAAATTAAAAAGAAGAGGCGCTTACAATAATAAAAATATTCAAACTGACCAATATTAGAGTCCAAAATTGAGATAACTATTATGTTAACATGTGCAGCTTAAGCTTAATTTTCATGTATCCGTTTGTCCGTCAGTCCGTTCATCCGGGAGCGCTCTTATTGGTCCAATTATAATTCGAAAATTATGACATTTTATCGGTCCGTCAAGTTTCAACTTCGTACGTCTGACAGAGAAAGGTTAAATAATTTTAACTCATCCGTCACTAAACATCTGTTTTTGACGCCTAACGTTATTTTAAGATAATTTATTTTCAAATATTTTTATATTTTTTCAATAAGATTGTAAAACGAAAATATTATAATATAATAACGAACGTATACGTTCGTTATGTGAATAATGTTCTACTGTTAAGTTTTTATTTAATATGAATAACGGAAAAAAAGAAAGGACAAACAAAAAAAAATTAAAACTAGAACTAAAAGGACCTGCTTTTTTAAAACTATATATTTTAATGTATATTAGGGCTAGTATATTCTTTTTATAAGGTATATTTACCCACCTTTAAATTTATTAGACAGCTAACTGTTAAAGTTACAATTGTTGACATAATTGTAACTATGACAATTAAGCATTAGGTAAATTTAGTAAGTGAATATACTGACACTTAATTTCTATTTGTCGCAAAATCAATCCGTTAAACGTCATTAAAAAACGTATGCATGAAAATTAGAACATTTCTTATCGGACGATTTTATTGAAAAACTGACATACGGATGACGGACAAACGGATACATGAAAATTAAGCTTTATCGTAACTGACACTTTGATAAAATAAAAAGTAATTCAACAAAATTGTCGCTTACGATGTTTTGTCAAATAACCATCGACATATATTATATTATATTTTTATATATTTTTTTAATTATTTATTGATTGTAAATTGACAAGTTGTTAATTAATAATTTTTAATTTAATATAAAAATATTTTTTTGTAGTCTGCATATATTTTTATTTGGGTTACCTACCTGGGTTGTTTTAAATAACAAATTTTAAATTAATATCAATTATTTTAAAAATAAATTACCTGCATGCAATTTTAATAATAATCTGTTAATAATATATTATTGATGATTCTATTTTCATTTGGATTTAAGTGTTGTAATTTCCATCAAAACAATCCATTGTTGTTTCTTAATTAAACAAATGTTTCTTCATGGCGGTTATATCCAAGTGGATTTTTGTGTAATGAATTAAAGTTAAACCTAGGCCTAAATTGCCATTAAGAACGTGTTGTAAGAAATCATGCTTATT
Source organism: Brassicogethes aeneus (assembly GCA_921294245.1). Classification (NCBI taxonomy): domain Eukaryota; kingdom Metazoa; phylum Arthropoda; class Insecta; order Coleoptera; family Nitidulidae; genus Brassicogethes; species Brassicogethes aeneus. Next base: position 2,304,910 of record OV121136.1, read on the forward strand.
AAGAGAAACAACTTCCTTGCGTTTTTTTCATGTAGGTACAGGGTGATCCCCTATAATGTCGCCCCCCTTTAACTTTTTTATTTTAAGTGTCCCAAAAAATTTAAAAGTGTGGTTATGTAGGTACTAAAAATACTTTTTTAGAACGTATTAAAAAAAATGAAAAATTGATCAATATACAGGGAAAAACAAAAGGCTTATTTTTTTTCAATGGATCACCCTATATATGAATTTATTTTTCGATTCTTTGTAAAATTCTGAGCATAATTCATACACAAACCATGTCCTAAATTCAACTGTTTCTGAAATATTCGCATTCGAAATGTTATCATTAAATGTTTTTTTAAACTGTTAGAAGTCAAGAAGCCTCAGTACACCAAAATTTTCATTGAAAATAAATTATTATAGTGACATTATGTCAATATGTCTTGTTAAATAAGTAAAAATGGCCTACTCAGACAGAGAGAGACAAACTATTTTAACTTATTATCTTAAAAATAATTTAAATATTTCAGAAACGGTTGAATTTAGGTATATGGTATGTTATATGAAATATGCTTAGAATTTTACAAGGAATTGAAAAATAAATACATATATAGGGTGATCCATTGAAAAAAAATAAACTTTTTGTTTTTCCCTGTATACTGATCAATTTTCCAATTTTCTTTATACGTAGAAAAAAAGTATTTTTTAGTACCTACATAACCACACTTTGAAATTTTTTGGGACAATTAAAATAAAAATGTTAAAGGGGGGCGACATTATAGGGGATCACCCTGTACAAATGTTAAATAAAAAGAAAAGCCAAATCAGATTTAATTTAATAAGATAATTATTGCCAAAAAATTTATATTTTTATAGAAAAATTTTTTCAGAATCTTATACAGAAGAAAAATCGAACAAAATTGATTTTTTTTTCATTACAGCGCCATCTATTACAAATATAAAAAAATGTTTTAGACAAAATCTATCTATTTTTAGTCGAATGATCCGAAGCTGCAATAAAAATAGGGTGTTCCATTGGAAATTTTTAAGTTACCCCCTGCTCCCCCTATTAGGAAGAGAGTATGAGGACCAATTTTAGTACTGATTGATTTTCCCCCTCGAATCATTTAATTTTTATTTTAAAAATTTTTTTCGTAAAATGCATACTAACTGAGATATTTCAAAGTTTCAAGTTAAATGACTCACCCTGTATATCGATATATAAAATAAAATAATAATATAACTTATCGATATATATGTAGGTTTTTTCGGTGGTAAAATTGACTATTTGTGAAACAACTTTTTTTGATTTAAGGCTTTGCTTTTGATATAAAAGCTTTATTGGGCATTACAAAAATGTTGGAAATTTTAGGTTTCAATAAAAAAAATGACTACATTTATTTGACCAACCAAAATAATATAATTTTTTATAAAAATACGAAAACAAAAAAGCAATAGTTATAATTATTCCCTATTGAAAATGCCATATAGAACCATATAAAAAACACGTATCTGGATTCTATATGGTTTCTATCTGGTTCAATATAGGTATTTGAAACAGGCATTTCACTATAGAACCAGATAGAAGATTACATTATAGATCCAGATAAAAACACTCTAAAACACTATAGAACCAGATAGGAAAACCTATCTGGAAATACATATAGAACAGAAACCAGATAAATCCATACACATTTGGTTTCTGTTCTATATGTATTTCCAGATAGGTTTACCTATATGGCCATATGGTTGAATATGAAAATTTTTAAAATGGAAATCCATATTTAACCATATAGAATCCGTAATGTAAACCAGGACTTTCCATATAGGACCTATAAAACCATATAGAACCAGATACGTTTCCTTATCGGATTCAATATGGGTTCTATATGGCATTTTCAATAGGGTTATCATAATATTATTATATTATTACATATTGGTATACCAATATAGCTTATGCCAGTTTGATTTAGTATTTAAAAAATGGTACTTCTGCTGAAGACCTTAATTCAATACAATTGACAGTAATATTTATTATTGAAAATTTCACACTTGTAATTTTTAACCAATCAAAACGTGTATTTTTGACATGAATGAATTTTAGTGGAAATTTTTTCCTCGTGGGTACCCAACAGCGAATTATCCTGGAAATTGTTTGACGTTTATAATATTTTTTTGACAATCTGGTTTTTATTTGTTTACATCTCCTTTCCTTAATGGCGAAAATGCAGGACTTGGAATGGAATGAATTAAATGGCTGTGTCTAATGAAATAAATATAATATTTAGACACTATTCTATTCACATTTTTTCGATTTAGCACTTTGAATTTTTAATAGTTTAGATGCAAATATTCGTGAACAATTCGAAACAAATTTTCTTTCACAATCTTCTATTAATGCGGGTAAATAAGTCATCGCACGATGATTGATCATTACATCAGACAATTTCACGCATATTTTGCATTTAGTATGATTTTCTAACAGATTCATTTTTAAAACAAGAAATTTTGTTGGTTTTACTGGCTGCACAATATTCTTTATTAAAAAAACGCGAGTTTTTCTGATGGTTTGAATGACGCTGTTATGAATTCCATACGAATAAAGCGCGTAAGAAAAGTTAATAAAAACGAAAAAAAGAAATTTTCTACCACTTGTAGTTACTGAAAACTTATTTAAAATTAAGTGTTGTGTCTTGAGATGGTATTTTCGTGAAACTAAGTAGAAATCAACAATTTAAAGGTCTAAATTGCTGCCAAAACTGTGACCCGCTGTAAATCTGTTCATGCAGCTTTCCGAAAAACCTTTTAAATTATGATTTTATAACACTTGATGAAGACGAAAATTGACTTTGTTGGAAATCGAAAAATAAATTATTTGGTTTGATGTGAAATTAAATCGAAAAATTAATTTTAATTATTTAAACACAATTTGGTGTGGAATTTTCATACCGAATACCACACGAGGTCAAATTAAATCCGGAAATTTTTTCTCGCTCATGAATATTTTTAAAAAATTATAATTTTCAAAATATTCATGAGGTCGAAAAAATTTCCGGAAATAATTTGACCTCTAGTGGTATTACTAGTGATAATTTACTTGTTTTTGATATTATTATATAATATCGATATAAAATGATATCAAATTCTAAAGTAAAAGAACTTTTAAGGGCAAAACTTCATTTCAATAAAGTTATGCCAAATGACTCAATGGCAGAAAAAGTAAATCGCGTTATGGACATTTTTGGAGTAAAAAAGTAACGTTTTTCTACTTTTAAAACGCCCTTTATCGTACATGTTTCCATGGCACTAAGTGACCTTTTAAATACACGTTGACAAGTTGTGGCTTTATGGCGCTTCAGTCACGGGCTGAAGTTAGCAACAGGTTTTTAGTCACGGACTGAAGTTAGTTTTAAGTTAGTTGACAGTTGTCAAATGTCATACAATCGTTAAAATAAAGTGCCTTTCTTGTAAAACAATACTAAATGTGAAAATTATTTTATTATCTCAATACAAAAATACAAAACTATTAAATAGTTTCTCAACGACAATATTTGAAAAGTTTATATGGACATTGTACTGACCTTTTAATTTCGCCGGCAGTAAACTATAACTTAAATTCGGGCACGGACTCCACTGTAAAGTGCTCATAAAACATTTTCTTTACTTTCACTGTGAAAAACTGTCCATTTTCAAGAAATCCATTTTGATTTATAACCTTTATAATCTGTGTTTATAATAATAAGTATTTGTCGTAGAAAAAGTATAGTATGCACCTCGTTTATAAACTTTTCTATACACTCATTAATTTAAGAACTCGCTCGCAAGCTCTTGTGCCTAAATTAAATTAGTGTATAAAATGGCGTTTATCAAACTTGAAACATAATATACTATTTTGGTTTTACAAATATTAAATCACATATTAAATACCCATTCATCATTGAAGTCCCATGATTGGACAACATTCACGTGTGCTCACATACAATTTTAATTTCTTTTATATAAATTCTTTTCAAAGCGAAGATTATAATAATTATCCGCTAGTGTTGGGGTTTTGACAATTTAATCTTATTTTGTATTTTATAAATATCAAGTATACTTATTTTTTATTGTTATAGTAAAAAATAATAAATAAAAATAGTTGGGTAAGTTCCACGTTCCAACCAAAGTCTACAGCTAGGAATACTTCGTCTTTCCTGGGCCGTATTCACCTATATTTAACTACTTTTTTATATGATTTTACTTATCTACGGACCCAGTTTAGGTTAGATTGAAGAAACTGTATACTATTTTCATTGTTAGTTATTTTGTTTAAAGTATCTTAGAAAAGTAACTCGATACTTTTCAGAAGTAACTTTCCCAGCTCTGATGGTTAGACTGGTGAGAGAAAGAGAAGATTCCTCGAGTCGCACACAATATTTTATTCAACTACCGCAAGGAATTTAAAGCCAATTTTATTTGATATTTTATCTGACATCTGACAGTCCAGCATTTTTAACATCATTTTTTTAACTTAAAGCCAACTTCAAGAAGAAGTAAAATTTTGCCCACCCGTTAAAGTTAAAAAATTATATCTACGCCACAGACTCCACTTTTTTAAAATCACGTTACATATTTTTTGCCTATATTTTTCCGCCCTTTCCAATTGATATATAAATATTATAATCAATATGATGCAATCATATAATATGATGCAATTAATCTTATAATTTTTAAAAAGGATCTTAATAGGTACTTTAATAGATTGTTGACATTTATCAAATAATTAATTGCCTACTTTAATAACCCTTGTATGCCTAGTTAATTAATTAGATTGCGTCAATTTTAATTTGTTTTTATTTATTCGTAGTTATTTTTTGCTTTATATACCTACAAATGTACTACTGGATCCATGAAGTGGCAGGAAATTTACAAAGCACAAAATGCATAAACAAAATTAATATATTTGCATATTTTTGTTTTACACACAGAATACTTAAGTTATATTAATGTAGAAGATTTTGATAATTACACTGGTTTACAACTTAAAATAAAAAAAATTACATTCGATGCCACTATTTTTTTATAATGTATTTTGAACTGTTGGGTGAATATATTGATATGCCTCCCAAGTGAAAATGATTATTTTTTATTTTTGGTTAGTCTAGAATGGGGTTTTTGGGAAGCCACCAGGTCTAGTCATAACATAACGTAAGCGGTTCTGCACTAATGCAAGAATTTTAAGAAATCATATATTTTGAATATTAAAGCTTCACGGAAGATAGCTTCACGGAGGTTAGGATTTCGTATGTTTTTTTAAGTTATCCCTTTGTATATTTGAAATAAGTTATTTTATCTTTTGACACCTTAATATTTTTTTAAAAATACAATTGTACATAGGTACATAAAATATTTATAAAAAAATTCTACTTACTGAGATATTACACTTCACGGTGGATAGGTTTTTAAATAGCAAATTAATGAACTTAAACTTTTGAATTATAAAACAGCAGCACCCTCATCTGTATATAACTGACCTTCAGGAATCACATGCATCCATAATGTCGTAAACAGAGGTTTTTGCTTATTTAAAATGATAAAAGCGCCATCCGTCGCATAAAATTTAAAGCAAAAACAGATTCACGGAGGATAGAATCAATTTTTATAACACCTAAATAAATGGTTATAAAAATTATTTCTTTAAATTTTTATTAATATTTTATATTTCATTCCATTGCTTTGGATGTGTTTAATTTACTTAGTGAACTGATATTTTTAGTATGCTTTTTTTGAAAACATATAGGTTAACCTAAAAAGAGTAACAGTCACGGAGGATAGGTTTTAGACTTTTAAAACATTGTAAAAAATAATTAATTGCGGTTAAAAATCTGGAACCTGAGCTGTAATATCTATAGATATTACAGCTCAGGTTCCAGATTTAGGTATACCTAAATAAATGGTTATACAAATTATTTCTTTTAATTTTTAATAATATTTTATATTTCATTCCATTGCTTTGTATGTGTTTAATTTACTTAGTGAACTGATATTTTTAGTATGCTTTTTTGAAAACATATAGGTTAACCTAAAAAGAGTAACAGTCACGGAGGATGGGTTTTAGACTTTTAAAACATTGTAAAAAATAATTAATTGCGGTTAAAAATCTGGAACCTGAGCTGTAATATCTACTTAATTATGAAAGATCAAAACACAATAAAAGTGTAGCTCATTTAGTTTTATGAAATATGACGGGGATATTTCGTGAGATTCACCCTGTTACACTTGAAAATCACAAAAAAATGTATGGCAAGGTTTTTGAGATACAAATTTTTCTTTAATATTTTAGTTATTTAAAAAAGCAGCTTTACAATTTGGGTCATATCTCGGGTTAGAAATGGCCAAAATGTTTGCAAAAAGTGTCAAATTAAACATATTCGAGTCGCCAACAAATATCACTTTCTTAGTACCCAATCAGTGAATTAGCTTGAGTTCAGTGGCGGCTGGTGGATTTTGGGTATACCAATATCTTGGTTATTAGACATGGGACCCACACCAAATTTATAATAGTTTATAATGACATTAAATAGACAAGTTCGGCGCAAACAGAATTTAAATTAAAGTTTGCGAAAAAAAGGTAGTTTTTCCTGACTCTTTACCCGCCCCTGGCCCTCTATTTTAAATAATTCAAATTAAAGAGATGCAATTTATAATCTACTATAATTTATCGACAATTTTATTTAAAAAATCCAAATACTACAAATTTCATATGATTTTAAATTTTTATTATTTATTTTATTAAAAAAATAAAATATTGTTGCCATGGCTCTTTAATGGCAAATAAACCAACAAAACCATAAAAAATGCATTAATATTTTGTAAAATTAGTTTTTTTATGAATTTACTGCCACTTTTAGAAGCCTCCTAATAAATTTAAAAAATAGTGATATGATATGATAAGTTACTTAAAGAATTTGGTGTTTAACAAATATAAATTAATGAGTCAACAAAGTGCGTACAAGATTAAATTATACATATTTTATTATTAGTAATTAGAGCAACTTATGAAATAATTGCTGAAAAGATTGGTAAAAATACAGTCTTAGTTTAAAATTAATCCAAAATATATCTAAAATTCTGGGGTTTCACTTTAGACAAATTTAGATTTAGGAAAGTTAATTTTAAAAATCAATCGTTATAAAAAACTAACCTATTAGGAGCTATAATAACCCTTTTAAGTGGTCAATGGCTATTTATTGAAAATTATAGCGAAAAAGTGTAGTGGTCGCAAACTTTAGATTACTTTTTGGTTGTCGCCCTAGGGCGATTTTCACATTTCACCAGACAAACGCATCCTACGCCATAATATTTCTTATAAAGTTTTGTGCAATATATTAATTAAATATGACTGAGTATTTGCAGATTTCACAAATCAAAAAGTAAATTTACTTAATTTGAATATATATGTATTTGCATCACAAAAAGACATTGCTTTGTTTCGAGAGCCACAATAGAATTGCTTCGGAATAATTAAGTTTGACATATTAGTAAATATTATAAAGAAAATTATTTTTTTTTTGTATAAATATAATAGCTTATAGGTATTTTCAACATGCATAATTTGTCTACGTTTAATTATACATGTTTTTAGTGGTATAATAGTATATTAAAGATGTCATTTTGTCGCACGCGGACAATTTATAAAACGAGCGACAACCAACCAACCAACTTATCACAGTCATTGGTTTGACAGTTAATGTCAAAATCGATTCGCCATGCCGTCCTTAATTTACTTATTTACAATAAGCGGCTGTTAATGTTAAAGAAGAAAAAAAAGATTTTCTTTGGTGTTAACAAAATTTATTGCCAGAAAAGTCTCGTAAGTACTAGAAAAATCATAAAAATATTATAAACAATATGCAAAATATTATGCTGTTTAAAGTATAACCAACCTATAAAATCAAAATTTTGGGTGGGATAAAGTATCTCATTACAGCACGAAAGCGGTGTTGTCATTATGAACGCAAAATAAATAAAATTATTTCTGTATACATACATAAATGTATACATTTATACATGATAATAATTATTTAACTGATTAAAAAAGTTACACTGCCCGTCAAAATTAACGCATAATAAGTAAAAAAATTTCAACTCTAAAACGCCTTTACCAATCTTTATGAAATTTTGTATAAAAACACTTCAACTTATATCTCAGTTTACGTGTTCGAGGGTTTTTCAAAAAAATATTTAAAAAAAACGTTCTAAAAATAACTTTTAGAGAATTTTTTTAAGTGAAATAAAAATATGGTGTTAAAGACCGTATTTTTGTTAGTATACCCTAAAAATTTTGTGCAAATCAAACGAACAGCAACAAAGATACAGCGCTTCAAGGTCGTCAAAAATGACCATTTTTCAGCAAAATAATCAAAAAGGGGTAATTTTTACCGACTTTGAAACGCTGTATCTTTGTTAGTGTTCGTTTTATTTGTACAAAATTTTTAGTGAATACTAACAAAAATACGGTCTTTAACACCTTATTTTTATTTTACTAAAAGTTATTTTTAGAAAGTTTTTTTTATTATTTAAAATATTTTTTTGAAAAACCCCTTGACCATGTAAACAAAAAAAAAGATTGGTAAAGGCGTTTTAGAGTCAGAATTTTGTTTACTTATGCATTAATTTTGACGGGCACTGTATTTAATTTATCGGAGACACGAATTTGATCTTGTTCTAATGTTTGCAGTTTTATTTTGTTTTTATTTATTAGTGTCAAATTATCGACGACTAAAGATTTGCATTAAAATGTCTATATTTGTATTGATTAATAAAAATGCATTAAATATTTTCCATTGTTAAAACAATTCAGTATCTAACATTGCAATTTCTTAAATCTAACTTAATTGCGCCGTACAGGAAATATAGTATATATATATATATTTAATATAGGAAATTACACGTGGTCAATTAGTGGAACTTTTTTAATAATAATTATTTTAAAAAATTATATAATATTTTTTCCTTAGAAGTTGATCATAAAATAACATATTGGAGAGGTGTAATTAAAAAACCGTTTGAGAGGTGCGGATTCTTGTTACGTAAAAATTCGTGTTTGTCGATTCGCTATTATCATATCAACGCGTCGGTGAAAGTGCAAAACCTCGTACCTATGTATGTGAATTCACATATTATGCCAAATTCAGATTAAATAAAAAGTTGTTTAATTATCGATTATGAAATCTGGCTTTCAATTTGAAATTTATTAACATTTACGTAAGCCGTAAAACTTTGTTCTTACTTTTAACTGCATCCACCTAGTTTTGACTGTTTAAACTTATTTTTGATTGTTCTAGAACACCGACCATTTTCAAGGTTAAAATGCAATTTTAGTACCTATTAATTAAGGCTTGTGTGGGTTGCCTTTATTTACTCGGGTTGCACAGAAAAAAAGGTTAAGTTAGCCCAACTATTATTTGTTTTATTTAACTAAATCTTTTGTTTCAAAAGAGCCAACCAAACATTTAGTTATTTTAACAACCGCATTTAGTTAAAACAAACATTTGTATAATTAAAGTGACCTTTACCTACCAGTCCAATGTACTAAATACATTTGGTTGAATTGACTCAATATAATTTGTTACCCTAACTAGGTTAACGGCATGGTACAACTTACCCATAGCGTTTGGCGCATTTATATAATACATAACAATAAAAATAAGATCTTGAAATATTTGGAGTAGAAACATTTTTTTAAGCCATTCATTAAATTTTCTTATATTCTTCAAGAAACAGGAAGTTCCTTGACGCATTACTATAGTATAATACCAGTGGTATGATTCCAGAAAATTGAACCTTCACCAATGATTTTAGTGCGTTTCACCAACTTAAAATACTCCAAGTATTGACAGCTGTTTACACCTATTTTAGCTCTTTTTAGTATTGAACAACTTGTGGTGTCACACCAAAGCAAAGGACTACCTGAGCTTATATATTAGGGTGTCCGTTATTTACCAAGTTGATTTTTTTTCTTGCGACGCCCCCTAAATTTTTAGTTCATCGTCTAAAAAAAAATTTCAGACCAAAATAAACTCTTAATATTCATAATAAACCTTGCCCCAAAGACGATACATTTCCCATTCAAATTACATGGGATTTTGACACTTTTTTCAATTAATTATTTTTTTCCCAGGCAAGATTACTTACAGCAATGAGACATATATATTCTCATAGTAAATTGAACGCTCTACAAAAAAGGTCTCTTATAATTTTTCGATTAAATCACTCGTTAAAAAGTTATTCGAGGTGAAAGTTAAACTCTGTGCACAGAGTACATGTACATTTTCTGATTTTTTTTACTTTTACGGCAAAGTTATTATTATTTCGATGAAAGTTATTAGTATATTTCTAAAAATAGATAATTCTGGTGGTATTAGGGTATACAATTTTTAAACCTGGAAAATAATAGACTGCATAACAGGTAGCTGGTTCTAGTTTTAATCATTTTTGAGACTTTATTTATAACACTAATTTTTATTGAATTTCAAGTTTTGTATACTTTTATGAAATTTTCCTTCAATACAGTAAGTGACTCAAAATTACTCTTAAAAGCATTCCCGCCAACACACGGAATTCTTATTAACGCAAGCGCGCTAAAGCGCATTTAGTACCTTGACGGCGCTTTAAGTCCTTTTACTAAAGGCTTTTAGTATTGTATATTTGTTATATCGTATACAAATATCTCTGCATATTGTTGTGAATGTTGTGTCGTACATTAACAGTAGTTATTTATATAATAAAACTTATTTATTATACAAAAAAAACAAAATTTAGAATTAGTGCAATTTTTAACATATAGGTAAATAAAAACTTTAAAATTAAATTTATATTGAAAATCTCATTGGAATTAAAATTTCACAAATAGTTCTAACCTATAAAAATTTAGGTTCAATGGATCTAAGACAAAATATATTTTTGATTGGAAAAACAATAAGTTCAATTACTGGCAAAAAGTTACCAACAAATAAAGAAGTTCTGCAACTACTGTACCATCACTCAAGAAACCGCAATAAATCTATTGATGACAGCTGTTCAATCGTTATTCGTGAAGTGACAGGAATTTGGAGTGAAGCAGTAATTCCAACTCAAATTAATTCGCGTTGCATAACAAATGCAATAATTTATTATTTGTTTCAGCAATATTTATATGAAAAATCCGTCGAGTTCTTTGATCAATTAAAAGTTTTGTCTCCTCGTCAATCATTTTAAAAACGTCACCGTCAGCAATGTCAAATAATTGTTCGAGTTTATTTGACAAATCTTGCTCTTTTGTTTTATTTTTTTGGTTAAGATGTTTTTGTACATTTCTATATTCTGCGTAGAGACTTTTTAATGTTGTTATGCAACGTGAATTAATTTGAGTTTGAATTACTGCTTCACTTCAACTTCCTGTCACTTCACGTATAACGATTGAACAGCTGTCATCAATAGATTTATTGCGATTTCTTGAGTGATGGTACAGTAGTTGCAGAACTTCTTTATTTGTTGGTAACTTTTTGCCAGTAATTGAACTTATTGTTTTTCCAATCAAAAATATATTTTGTCTTAGATCCATTGAACCTAAATTTTTATAGGTTAGAACTATTTGTGAAATTTTAATTCCAATGAGATTTTCAATATAAATTTAATTTTAAAGTTTTTATTTACCTATATGTTAAAAATTGCACTAATTCTAAATTTTGTTTTTTGTGTATAATAAATAAGTTTTATTATATAAATAACTACTGTTAATGTACGACACAACATTCACAACAATATGCAGAGATATTTGTATACAATATAACAAATATACAATACTAAAAGGACTTAAAGCGCCGTCAAGGTACTAAATGCGCTTTAGCGCGCTTGCGTCAATAAAAATTCCGTGTGTTGGCGGGAATGCTTGTAAGAGTAATTTTGAGTCACTTACTGTATAGAAGGAAAATTTCATAAAAGTATACAAAACTTAAAATTCAATAAAAATTAGTTGACTGTGTTATACATAAAGTCTCAAAAATGATTAAAACTAGAACCAGCTACCTGTTATGCAGTCTATTATTTTCCAGGTTTAAAAATTGTATACCCTAATACCACCAGAATTATCTATTTTCAGAAATATACTAATAACTTTCATCGAAATAATAATAACTTTGCCGTAAAAGTAAAAAAATCAGAAAATGTACACGGAGTTTAACTTTCACCCCGAATAACTTTTTAACGAGTGATTTAATCGAAAAATTATAAGAGACCTTTTTTGTAGAGCGTTTAATTTACTATAAGAATATATATGTCTCATAGCTGTAAGTCATCTTGCCTGGGGAAAAAAGAATTAATTGAAAAAAGTGTCAAAATCCCATGTAATTTGAATGGGAAATGTGTGGTCTTTGGGGCAAGGTTTATTATGAATATTAAGAGTTTATTTTGGTCTGAAATTTTTTTTTAGACGATAGACTAAAAATTTAGGGGGCGTCGCAAGAAAAAAAATCAACTTGGTAAATAACGGACACCCTATTATATATACTCTCCATGTAAGTCAACAGAGGCGAGATTTAAGAACATCACGTGATCCACATCGCCTTTGCCGCGATCGATACATACTATGCAACCAGGAATGCACGGCAAATTGTTTTAATCGTTTATACAGATTGCTTAAGGTTGAAGTAATTTAAAAATAAACATATTTAGTAAACTGAACCATACAGCGGGTTGGTTTCAATGAAGTTTTCTGGGTTAATTTAACCAATTTAAAAAAATAAAATAACTATCTGGTTTAGTATCGTCAAACTAATCTTTGTTTATATTAACCTTAACACAGTTGATTTATTAAATATGGGTCAACTAAATTAATATAGTTAAATTAACCATTCCTTTTTTTCTGTGTGTCTCACCTTTTTGGAGACTACAGGTTTTTTTCGGTCGACTTGTTTTTTTATATTTTTATTTACAAAGGGAAACGGTAAAATTAAGTATAATTCAAAAATCTTTTTCTCAATTTGTTTCAATCCAATTTAGTTCTAAAATACCAATTTTGATTTTTTATTTTTCTACTCATATTGTATATTATTGACATTATTTAGGTTTTTTCGTAAATAATGGTAACCCTAATAACGGGAATATTGAACTCATTATTCACGTTGTTAGGCATCAGTGATTGGCCGATTTCAATATTCACTGTTATTTGAACCAATCGGGTTTTACATTGGGAAAAAGTAAGGTTAACATATGTCAGATTTGTTTATTTATTCGAGGGCGACTATAATGATTTTTAAAATCGGGAAAAAGTAAGGTTATAATAAATTGGAGTAGAAAAAGCATGGTATTACACTAGAAATAATGCGCATTATTTACACGGATGATTTACGTCTCTCGACTAACGGCTCGAGAAACAAAACCTCATCATCAGCATGCAATAGATTTTTTGATTTAATTATAGACGGTAATGTATTAATAAACAATAGAAAAAGTAATGGACCAAGATTTGATTCTTGGGGTACGCCCGAGGACTGAGAAAAATAACAAGATGTAAAGTTATTTAATTTGACAAAAATTGTTCTATCGATTAAATAAGATTGAATTATATTAATTAAGGAATTGTCTAAATTAGTATGCTCCACACCTCAAAGTCCCACCACGTGACCACGTACGGAACGCAGTCTTTTGAAAATTTGGCATTTAAGGCTTTTCAGGTTATGTACCTGTCAAAGTATGGTCACGTGGTGGGACTTTGAGGTGTGGAGCATAGTACATATGTCGATAAACCGGTTTTTGACATTTAAAATTGATGACGCAACGAAAAACATTCGCCGCGCGACAATACATATAATATTATATAATAAAAAATTTAATACTTAAAATAAAAAATATAACAGAAAAAAGTCAAAATTTGATGAACTAACATTTTTTAATGTCAATAAAGTTTTGTCCGACTCTTTTTATCTGAAATAATGTAAAAATATGTTTTGTTGCAGTTTTGTAAAATGTGTATATTTCTTAAAGAAAAATAAATATAAAAAATGCATAATACCAACATTTTTAGGTTGGATCGGGAGCATACATTCAAAACTGATAAAATCGCCATAAATCATAAATTTTTTTTGCAATACAATTTAGATTTTTTTTATAATATCTACTTTTATTGTATTTATTTTTTTCAAATTTACATATTAACTAAAATTTGTTTTGTTTTTTTACCAAATACATGTTAAGAATATTAATTTGTATACCATGTATAATATACATAATACACATTGTATATACTAAGTATATTATACTTAATAATTCAAAGAACAAAAAATATCATTATATTTTTAATTTTCTTTTGTTAATATAATTATAATCCTTAATAGTAAATTCTCACGTTTAGATAAACAAAAAACATTTATATTTAAAAAGAATTATTATTGAATGAAATTGTATTATTTATCTATTCATTCTCGAGTGTTCACTTATTATTAACTTATGTTTTTCTGTTCCAGGAAATCTATCTGACTTATAAAATTAAGAGTCATGAGTTAAGCTTGGTTTCCGTTTAAAGTGTAGTGCACGAAATTTGTTATTGTGTAAATCAGAAAGAAACCACACCGGAAGAGGCTATCTTTTCAACATTCTTCATGACCTGTGGCGCATATTAATAATTAAATTGGCTAGTCGTGTTGTTGCTAAGCTCCCAAAATGACAGAAGACACCGTTGATTCTGCTCTTTATTGCAAGGCGTTCAATAAAAAGAAAGTGCCCTCAATCGAGGCCCTTAACAGCGAAATGCCGGGCAAATTGCAGAAAGACAGGGGGGAAAATGATTTTCAAGACTTTCCTCAACAGACTGAGGCTGAAGAAATACGCCAGTGCTACGATTTCTAAGCCGGATCCTACCTACAAAGTGGCCTATTTGGGCAACGTGATCACTGGATGGGCTAAAGGTAATTTTTTTTTTAAATCTTAGTACACTAAAAAAAAATATTCTTCTATCAAATAAATTAATTTGATTCAAAACAATCTTTGTCTTATATATGACGAAGAGAATATATTCTTTAAATATATTTAACTATATAACTATAGTTAAGTATTTTCTTAATTCACGTTGATTTACTACAAGAATCTTTTCTTAATGTAAGAAAATTAAATTTCTTGAAATAAAACTTTGATTGTTTAAAGGCAAGAATATATAATTTTTGAAATAAGGCAGCAATATTCACTTAATTCAAGAAAAAATATTTTCTTTAACCAAATATTTGGTTGTTTTAAAGCAAGAATATGCTCTTTTAAAATAAATTAGTGGTATTCCTAAATAAAAAAGATACTTACTTAATTCAAGAATAAATTTTCTTAAAACAAAAAATGTGATAATAAATAAGGCAATAATTTTCTTAAATCAAGATGTTTTCTATAACCCAATAGTTTTTTTAATTAATAGAAACAAGATTTAAAATTTTATTTCATTGATTACAAAATAATATTTATTTTAAAACAATGCAAGTAGTACCGTTAAAAATAAAATGTATCTATCTTAATTTTAAGCTACTTTAGCAATGTTTGTCATCATTTTGTATTTAAAATCGATAAAATTTTAAATAATGATACGGGATCTAGGTGGTGCAGTAAGCAAAAAATTTAGGTTAGAAAATAAAAAACAAACGTTGAACAAACCCATTTATTTTGTTTTTAATACAAGAAAAATCTAAAATGTATACATTATTATAAATTAACGTAGGGAACTTAATCATTATTATCGACATATTTTTCATTTTAAATAATTTGTAATATTTTAGGCATAGTAGAAAAGCAATTACCTACCAATTTTATAAAATAATTTAGGGCTATTGCCAATGAATCAAAATTAGTGTGTAACAAAATTCTAAAACAAAATCTTTTTAAATGTCATAAAATAAATTAAGTTTATTAACTTAAAATTATAGAGCCATACAAATCAGAGTGTTAAACACATAAGATATTTTGGTTATCACTGCAAAGCCTATTTATTAATGAATAAAATAATTTTAAGGCATCCTTAATGCATATAAGTAAATCTTTAAACAAAACCTACCTACCTACACGTAAATGCGACGCTAAATTTAAAAAAGGGTGGTATATCAATAACAACTTACTTACCTTCAATTTTTTTCATAATTTTTTAATGAAATACAGAGGAACGTGTCGGCATCTCCACTCCTACACGATTTCAAAAATATGTATTCTTGGCAAAAGAAAATACTGTTTATTAAAACGAATAAAATTTTTTAAGAATGTCCAATTCTTAATATAAAAAAATTAAACAAATAAAAAAATAAGAATATCTTATTCTTGATATAAAAAAATATTAACAATTTTACCAAGAAACCAACTAAGATTTCCTTCAAGAAAATTTAATATTTGGATTGAAACATGTAACATTTAAATTAAGTATATTTTTTAAATCTTAATAGTTTATAAATTAGGGCATTAAAAACCGCTTATATTGTTGTTTAAAAACACAAAACAGAAATACTATTATTTTTCTTAAAAAAAGTATGGTATATATCGACCCATGCAACGAAGACTATTGTAACTCAGTTTTGATTGTAGACTAGAGTAACTTAACTTAATATAGTTTTCGCCTGTAGGAATGTGAATTATTACACTTACTATACAGGGAAGTTGTTCACTGGTTGCCTATCGTTTCATGTCTGAGTTACTGTAATCTTCCACCAAATAGAGCTTGAAAAAATCTGTTGATGCCATATAGTAAATCAAAACACACGTTTTTGAGTTACTATAGTCTTCGTTGCATGGGTCGATATGTTACGGCTAATGTGCAAACTTGGATAGTTTATAAACTATAGTCCAGCTATAGCTGGATAGTATTAACTAAGATCCTTGGTTATTTTGTAAACTAGCCGCTAATTTAGTTGAAAATATGTTTTCAATTAAAATAGCTAACAGTTTGGCTAGTTTATAAACTATCCAGCTAGTTTATAAACTATCCAAGTTTGCACATTAGCCATAACATATATACCATAATAAATACTTTATACTTTATATATGTATATTAAAGACATTTCAAAAAACAAACATTATTTATAATTCTGTTTGTTTATTAATTATTGTTTTTGTTATTATTATCTGCTCAATTATGTTTAAATGTTAATAAATTAATTAATAAATAAATTAATTAATAAAAAATATCCACCATAAATTTTACCTGGTAATAGAGGTACAAACAGAATTAAATAAACAGGTTTCTTTTTGTGAATATAAGATAAGAATTATTTGTTTTGAAGATTTTTAGTTTTGATACGTGATTATTAATTGTTCAATTATGTGTAATTCTTAAACGTATTATTGACGTAGTTTTCATTCTTAAGCTGCGTACACACTTAGCGTTGGCATACGGTAGAATATGCGCAGATGTGCTTCAATATTCGCTGCGATGTCTACATTTACCGAACGTATATTGTTCGCCAGCTTTTTGGAATAATTTCTTTTATCTCCACTTTATTGTTGTCAACATTCGATAAAGAAATACCTTGTTATGGCCTAGGCGGATAAAAATGTTTATGAGGCAAGTAATTAGTTCGATTTTTTCTCGCTAGGGGTATTGTTTTGACAAATTAATCCTTTTTTAAGAAATTAACGTACTAAACTGGTTTAATTTATTTATAATAAGCACTAATTTGTTTGTTTTACTGTTAATGTTTAATATTTTTCATTAAATTATTGTAAAATTAAATATGAATAATAAAACAAAAAGTGAGGTTAGGCAACCAAGAAAACGCACGATTCTTTTTCTACGATTTAAATTATCTTTAAGTTTTAATTTGCTTCAAGTTTTCAGTGAAATTAAATGTAAATATAAAGTGCTTTGAAGATAAAATGTTGTATGCCATTCGGCCAAGAAGTGCCTTTTTGTGCTTCGCTCAATTGTTCAAACCTTAAGCTTAGCACAAAAAGCCTTACTTCTTAACCTAATGACTTAAATAACTATTATAGCGTACTGCAAAAACGCTAAAAGCTTGCGTACACTTAGCGAACGCTTTTTTATCCTTTAAGTGTGTACGCAGCCTTAGCTTCATTAAAATGTATTGCGTTTGATCATGTAAAATACATTAATAAATTATTTTTATAATGTTTGTACTTTAAAATTAAAAATTAACTACTTATAAGCGCAATTAAAACCTACGGGTTATATGAATGCAAGGCAAGGCTGCATTATAAAAACAATTACCTTTGAATTCTAAAATAATGCATTTGTATACTATCATTAATATTCCTTATAAATAACAAAACTTTTTCTTTAATGCTGCCTTCATGCAAAATCATTTCTTTTTTCCACCTCTCATGTAATTACTTTTAAGTACATGAGATTGTACCGAAACGTCGTCAGACATATATATTTCAAACAAATTTTTTATATTTTTAACAAAACATTTATATTTTTACAAATTATTATTATTTTGTAAATCATAATAATGGCACAAACGGCGCCTCATAGAATCTATTAACTTACGCAGTTCACTGACATTACCAAGGGCTATTTATTGCAATAATCTGTTTTGATTAAGTTAAATCGGGGTTTAAATGGTTTATGCGGACATTTCCAATAAAAATTGCCTCAATGAGATTGCATACAATAAATAAATAATCAATTACTTACTTTAGAATGTACATTTTAAATGTGTTTAATTTTATTAACATAGTTTTACATTTTAGTTTTTTTATTATCTGAGCTATGCGTTTTAAATTTTAACCTTCTACTGGTGGCGCACGGCCTAACAGGCCCAAGCGATCTTATTTAGCGGATCATTATGAAAATAATTAAGAGACAACTCTGAATTTTTCAGTACCTTCCTAACTTTTTGCGTAGAAAGGTGTAGTGCAATGTTTATTTACTTACAGTTCTAACTTAAAAAGTTATAACCTAAAACGGCCTGAAAGGCCGGGCGCCACCATTTATGTTATACGACTATTTTGTGGTATATTAATTATTTAGCATATTTTTATACTTTATTCTATCCAATATGGTCATATTTTATGGGCTAATGAATGTGGCTGAAATAAATGCCCAAGTAATACACACTGCTAATAATTCAAATTATTAATGCGAAAGCTCTTGAAGAACGGCGCTATGTCCTAGTAGAAGCATTTGAAACGCCGTTCTATGGAACAAAATTTACCAACTGAGGTACGTCAAAGGCGACAAGAAGTAGCTGCCGATAATGTTGAACCTCAACTAATTCCCCCTGGGACCAGAAAAAGGTGTGCAGAATGTCGCATAGACAGAAGGACCACACACTTCATAGCCAAAAATTTCTATGTATGACCCATGCCAAAATTATGTGTCATAATTGTGTGGAAAAAAATCAAAACCACGTTTAATACGATATTTTGTTATTCAAGCTTATAAACCATTTGTTGTTTTTTTGGTAGAATACATTTTTTATTTAGTTTTTTGAGAAATAATATTATGTCACCTTATAATCCTGTCCCCATAAAATTAACCCCATATTTCAAACATATGAGGTTTTTTTTTAAAAAAAAATCAGTGACCTTGGTCACAATAGGATTAAGTAATAAATTAAAAGTAAAAAATTCACAAAGAAAAAATACTAGCATAAATATGATTTTTTTAAATTTACGGGCCTGACAGGCCGGGCGCCACCACCAATGTTAAATATAAGGCGCCACTACTACAAGGTTAAGGACATTTTTAATTTTCTACCCTTGATCTATATTTTCATATTTATTTGGGACGCTAATAATTATAATAAATATAATAAACAAACCACTTGGTTATCATTTGTTTTGTAATTGTTTCATTGCATATAAATAAAGCTTTTACCGGTTCCCCTAGTAAACAATGCCTTATCTTTTTATTTTATTAATTTAAATTAATTAAATTAAATCATTATCGAGTTAGCACCCATAAACAAAAGTGTTATACATTAAACATTGTTTGTTTTAATTATTTAATTGTACTGCTTTGTTTATGTTAAAAATCGCAATTTTAAATTGTTATATCTTATAGTATAATATGCATAATGTTTTACGCTATTTTAGTTACGAGCGAAGCTTGCGAGCGAGTGTTTAATAAAAATGAGTGTCTAGAGAAGTTTATAAACGAGTTGCATACTATACTTTATCTACGACGAACACAAAACATAATTTAAAGCCAATTTTACGTGTTTAAAATTTGTCATCTGTCACCCGGATTTAACCTCACGTTTTCCCAATTTGTAATAAAGCTAACTTCAGCCAGTGACTAAAATGTCCTAAAGCCACTGTTGCTAACTTTAGCCCGTGACTAAAACGCCATGAAGTCACAGCTTATCAATGGGGGAGTAGATAATAGTATATTATGTATCAAGTTTGATAAACGCCATTTTATACACGAATTTAATTTAGGCACAAGCGAGCTTGCGAGCGAGTGCTTAAATTAATGAGTGTTTAAAAAAGTTTATAAACGAGGTGCATACTATACGATTTCTACGACAAATACTTATTATTATCTTAATATGATTTAAATCAAAAATTTGTATAGAGCGCCATCTATGAAACAATAGGGGAATCTGTGTGTCACCGTCAAATGTCAAATTTTTAAATTTTATAAACACAATTATAAAGGTTATAAATCAAAATGTATTTCTTAAAAATTGACAGTTTTTTACAGTGAAAGTAAAGAAAATGTTTTATGAGGACTTTACAGTAGAGTCCGTGCCCGAATTTAAGTTATAGTTTACTGCCGGCGAAATTAAAAGGTCTGTACAATGTTCATATAAACTTTTCAAATATTGTCGTTGAAAAACTATTTAATATTTTTGTATTTCTGTATTGAGATAATAAAATAATTTTCACATTTAGTATTATTTTACAAGAAAGGCACTTTATTTTAATGATTTTGTGACATTTGACAACTGTCAACTAACTTAAAACTAACTTCTGCTCGTGACTAAAATCCTGTTGCTAACTTCAGCCCGTGACTAAAGCGCCATAAAGCCACAACTTATTAATGTGTATTTAAAAGGTCACTTAGTGTCATGGAAACATGTACAATAAAGGGCGTTTTAAAGGTGGGAGTAGAAAAAAATATTTAAATTACTTTTTTTACAACCGCGGTTTACCGTTAAAAAAATTACATTCTTTTTGTTTACCTTAGCAGTGCGCGAATGTATTTGTTATCTGACGATTTGCAAATGTGACATTGACAAAGTAAACAAATGTCAATTTTATTTTTACATAACGTAATGCATTAATTATAATTCTTAATCTTATTGTTTTAATACAGGTTGTAGAAAAAGTGTATGCACCTTATGCGTAAACTTTCTTTTGTGCTTATGATACTTTTTTGTCTTGGCTTTTGTCATTCTCAATCACCAAAGTGTAATTTTGCGCACTAGGTACATAACTTCCTATTATTAATGCCGATGTTTCATTTTATAAAGTAGGTAATCCAAATTGCTCGCATAGATGATTAAATTACGCCTTTTTAAATTGACCTTATTTAACCTTAAGACGAGACCTTAACCGGGACTGGACCAAATTAAAACAACTGATGTTAATAAAATAAAAAAAAGGTAAGAAATGTTCCATTCCCTCCCGCTACCATGACGACGCTACAGTGTGATTGTGATTTATATAATTTTGACAAAGTCTTTTTGCGGGTACCCAAATTGTGTATTTTTAAGCAAACGTGAGCATTTATCAGTGGCGGCCCGTGACATTTCATTTTGGTGAGGCAGAGGCAGGGTTTCGCCCTCATTTAAAGACGAAGATTTTTTTTAAATCCAACTTAAAAAAACTGACGTCGCAGTTCACAACCTATA
This sequence comes from Brassicogethes aeneus, assembly GCA_921294245.1. Classification (NCBI taxonomy): domain Eukaryota; kingdom Metazoa; phylum Arthropoda; class Insecta; order Coleoptera; family Nitidulidae; genus Brassicogethes; species Brassicogethes aeneus. The sequence goes on from OV121136.1 coordinate 2,326,692, forward strand.
CTTAAAACTAAGTAAAAAACTTAGACTGTGGTGGGGAAGGAATCCTCTACTTTGTCAATGAAATATATTTTATTGTAAAAATGACGTTTATTTTAAATAAACCTCATTTTTGTCTAATTAATATTTCATTGTTCAGCAAGAACCACGTGGTCAACAATATCGGTACAATTTCTCACCGTAATATCCATAATGACTAAATTCACATAAATCACCAAGTTCAATTAACTAAACCCACAGAATAAACCACTTACAAAAGAATCATAAAATGGACAAACTCATAGAAAAAGAATAAACAAAATATTGCTTAAATAACCACAAATTTGTTCTTTAAACAGTTCAGAATGTTATAACCAAAACAAACCTAAAGAAGGAATCTGTATTTATTTTATTGGTTACTGTGATGGCTACAAGATGGCGATAGTGTTAAAATATGTTTATTTTAGAATAGAAATATAATTTCGATTAAATCGATTTATCATAAGAAAAATAATACCATTTGTTATTGAATTTTGAAAAAAGTGTGAAGTATAATTTATCTAAAATTCCGCAACAGTGTTGCCACAACACCTGCTTATTTTCTTGGATGTAGGCGTGCCTGCCTCGCGTATGCTAATACGAGAGAAGGAGACAACTATGATATCGCATTGTAATAGAACGAGACAACAAGGCTAACGCCAATCGTGAGTCTAAATTAGTTCAGGCATGCATATGAGCCAATCATCTAGCTATAAATATTAGTTTAAATTGCGATCGTTTCAAATTCAAATAATTTAAATGTTGCTGGGTTTTCCACGTATAAAATCAATCAATTTTATTGACTATTTTACAATTCATGTAATCCAAATATAAAAATTTATAGTAGGTATATTATAGAACGTAAAATATTTAAATTATACTTAATTTTTTAATTCTCTATGATAAGGCACTGCCTCACCTGCCTCCCCTGACGGGCCACCACTGGCATTTATAGAGTTTAGCTTAAATAACTTGAAGTGGGTAAGCGTACAAAATTAATTGGAACGACTTTTGGAATGTTAACGTCAGTTTTTAATTAATCGTTACTTTTTTTAATTTTACATAAATTAATTAATAATTAGCACCACACGACGGTATTTAATGCCAAGATTTTTACTTGTTATCGAATTGGCTATTTTATTTCTTCAATACTTAAAAATGTACATTATTCCCAAATGACATGAAGCTCTTCGTTGATGGTAGAAAATAAATTCTATACTTATAAAACTTAAACAAAATTCGCCACACTATGTATAAAATAGAAAATATGATTTATATAGATATTTAAACTTCTTGAAGCAAAGTTGGCATGCAATGTTTTTTGTACATTTACGAAATAAATTGATGCTTTTAATATTTATATTTATTGCAAACTTTCATTTTAACACACTTGTTTTCTGAACTATGATGGTGTTACAGTAACTATTTTATACAGAGAGAGTTTACACTTAAAGTCTAATAGTTTTGCATTATTTAACATGACATGAACATTATTTATAACAATTATTGATGTATAGGTAAACCACATTTTAAGAAAAACAAAACAATTAATTAATTTGTAGACATTTTACTTTGTTATTGTATGTCAACTAAAATATCAATCAAAATTTAAATAAGTGTAATTTTTTATACCAGGGCTTGTTAGTTACGGGTTTTATTATAAATTGGAAGAGAGTAAGGTTAAATCCGTGTCAAATGTTTAACAAATAAAATTGGCTTTAAATTCTTATTTCTGTTCATCGTAGTTGAAGAATAGTATGCAACTCGTTTTATTAATTTCTCTATACACTCGTTTTTATTAAACACTCGCTCGCAAGCATCGCTCGTGACAAATAAAATTAAAATGGGGTTTATAAAACTTGATACACAATACCTATTAATAATACTATTATTATATAAGACTTATAATAAATTTAAATGCATGTAGGTATAAAGGAAGGTGTACTGGGTAATTAAAATACTATTGTAATTGTCTATGCGAAGGTTGCAAAATTATATAATACAAGACAAATTAAGTATATAGTTATATAGAATTTAATTTTTAATTTTTTAATTAAAATTTAATAAATTCCCGGTAATAAAAGTTAATAAACTTGGTTTTCGATTAATTAATTTATGAATGATTATTTCCCTCAATATAATATGAACCAATCAAAAGCCTTGAATTTTCGAATAAATTTCGTTTAAATAAGCGATTAAATCACTAGACCTTTTTAACAGCGATTAAATTTTAGCCTCCATATTGGATTTTTGCTTACGGTTTTATGGTGTTATTTACAAGTTTTAACAAACATTTCTATAATTTAAGCTTTATTTTTGTCAATGCTAACTACCAAAGTATTCGATTATCTCTTATGATGTAAAAATAACTTAGACTAATCAGGAAGTTTTTACCATCCTAGTCTGTAACAAAGTGTAAGATTGATTTTTATAATCAAACTTGATATATGTATATAAGTATGTATGTCAAATAAAGTCGTTTATTATTATTATTATTATTATTAAAACCCGTTAGGACCAATAAAAAAATTCGATAACTAAACAGCTGTAAATTAAAAAACTGAATTTTGTTTTTAGAAAAGAAAAACTACAAACAAAAATTAAATTAACAAACACTTCTTTATATAATGGTTGGGTTGGGTTGGATTTTTACTTCTCTAAAAATATTCCTTTCTTCCCGCTCGCCATTATGAATCCAGCGTAACAGATTTTACAGAAAATGTAATATATATAGATCGCCATTTTTTAACTACCTATCATTATAAAAATAAAGAAAGGGGATTTTTATAATCATCCAAAGACATCATGCATGTTTTGTGAATAAAGATTTTATTTAAATATTTCTTAACTATACCAGATATCGATAAAATAAAAAAATTGTACAGGTAATTGGTACTTATAGTAAATTTAAAAGTAAACTACGTACACGTCATCAATCAGCTGATCGGGCACGGTTGTCAATGTGATGCTAAAATCCTTGCATCAAGGGAAAGTGGTAGTGCAACTACAGGGCGATAGATGGCGTTTACATGAATAATACCAAAATGTCAAAAGTCTGAGTTTTTATAACCTATATGATGCACCGCCAAAAGTATGTTTTTAGCCATTTTTAAAGACATTTTCTGATATAAAACCCAAAAATTTTGCCATCTAAAGTCAGTCTCTGGTATATATATTATTATTTCATGTATCCAACATATATTTTGTTAAATATTCTAATATATAATTAATAATAATCCTATTTACCTCTCTAACAGCTGTTAAAGGTAACAAAGGTCCATTATTATCCCGTTCTGCCTCAAAATAGCGTATTAAGGATGACACCAACTCTTGACTCCGACTATTTAAATGCTTCGGCATTTTAAACATAGGAAACACAAAAAAACGATATATACCTAACAAACACAAAAACGGCAATGAAAACTTAAACGATATAAAATAACACAAACAACAAACAAAATAAACGAAATAATACACGAATTAAATGAAATATTCAAAAACACAACTGACAGCTTCGAAATTCTAAAACGTCAAATTCTTTTTTATGTGTCATTTAAATATGAAAAATTTGAATGTAAACATGACAACATCACAATTGTTGCCAACTTAATTTGGTTAAAATGCATTCAAATATTCAATTACAGACTCCGATTTAGTCATTTAGTGTTTGTACCAATGCGTAAATTTTTTGTTTTATTGATGACGTGTATAGTACGTAGTTTACTTTTAAATTTACTATACTTATCATTTTACTATTTTATTTCAATGTTTTTTTCATGGATAACTTGACGGAATAAATTTTTGTAGTTATTATTGTGCATTTTTCTACTTCAAATTTTTCAATAAAATTTAGTAAAGGGTCGTTTTGAGGGGTGGTAAATCCAGTGCCGTGCTTAGATTTTGTTTAAAAAAATCGCTAATATGAATTCCTAAAAATGTACTCTTAAAAACTGACATAGTAGGCCTTGTATTTTGTACAAATATGGCGTTTTTTGCTCCAAAAATACACTTTAAAACAAATCCGTTTAAAATCGCAAACAAATGGGTCAAACTGTATATATGTATAGGTAATTGTTGTTGAAAAAAAAAACAAATCTAGAAAATGTAATAGATTTATAAATTTTGTAATGACGTAATAGATCTTTGGCCGTTGTAATAGAACTTCGACAGAAGTAAAAGTATTGCGCACACTGCCTAGTCATTGTGACTCACAATTTGTAAGGAGTAAAAACCTTTAGGGCTGTATGCAGAAACGTTGATTTATTTATATCAACTGATTTAGCATATCAGTGGATATAGGTTTTTGCACGACATGGCAACGCAGTATTTTTCTTTAAAAACTGTTGTTTTATAAAATAAATTAAGTAATTATCTTTCAACGTTTATATTTTCCATAAAAAAGTCGATTTCTATGCATTGACATTTTAAATTTGACATTTGTGACATTTGCTTTTAACCATAGAAAATAATTTCGCTTATATAAGTCATGGTTTACTAGATTTGTTTTTTGGCCAATAAAATCATCTAAAAAGTAAATCGGTTGATATAATTTATATCTTTGCTGTTTTTTTGTCTAATTGAAAAGCAGAATACTTCAAATCAATTGGTTTATAACTTTCTTTAGTTTCATTGTAAAATTATTACCCCTAACATTGAACTTGGGTGAAAATATTTATTGATTTCTTTTTTTTTTAATTAAAAAACATAAATGTTTACTTTTTAACATAATACCTATTACAGATAATTTAAAAAAATACTATTTAATAAATAATAAAGATTATAAAATAAAACCAAAATTGTGTTTAAAAAATAATTTTTAAATACTTTTAAAGAATTTTAAATTTTAGACCATGTTTAATTTATTTTCTGATTTTAAGTATTTAAATTATGTGCTTGCTCTTAGAAAAAGAAACAGTAGGTTTTGGGTAAAGAGCTCAAAAAGGTAGAGGGGACTTTTTTTCTGAGGTTAAATTTACACTCTATTTATTTTATTAAACATATAAGAAAATAAAATGGAGGGACAAAAGGGCAACATGGGTATTTCAAATTGAATATACTACATATTATAATATTATTTTCTAGGAAAATAAAAAATACACCCTGTAGGTAAATGAAAATGTTTTGGCTGAAAAGCAAAAAGAGGCTGTGTGTTTTTATATTTGTGGTTCAAATTGTCTTTATTATTTGTAATATTTATTTGACAAATAATTAACAATATGCTCTGAAACAATATTTTTATTTTAAAAATAAAATACACAGGGTAAAAAATCTAGACTGGAACTGCAACAATTAAATTTAAAAATTTGCTTTATAAAATTAACAGTTTTTAAAATTTGTGTACATATATTTTTCAATATAAATTATTTAAAAAACAAAGTATATAAGGCATGCCTAATTTTTTTTCATTAGGTTTAATTTAACCTTTTAGAAAAGCAGGGATTCTTGCCCCATTTCCAGCAAGGGTGTAGCCAGGATTTTGTTCAGGGGGGCAGGCAAGGGTAAACTATATGCATGCTACACTCCACCTCCCACCAATTTTTTACATGCAACTTTTGAGTATAGCTCCCTTCTTTTGATTAAAAAAGTTTATTCTGAAGCCATAATTTATGTATATCAAGCAGTTTGTTTCTTAATTTTTTTATATTCTTGTCACAAATTTATTTGTCTTTTTTCCCCTCTCGATGTCTTCGGCATCTTTGCATTTATTTTTCAAAAATTTTGCCTAAATGCCTAAAAAGTTGTTATTGGTACCTGTAAAAGAATAGGTAAAAGAGCATTGCCTTTTAGAAACAGGTCTAGTATTCCTATAACTATAATATAATTATCATAATTATAATATAATTATTATAATTATAAACTAATTAATTAATCTCTTACAAGAACAAAATTTTCACCAACTTCAACAACATTTTTTTGTTCTTTTCAGAGACTTTAAGCCGTAATTTTCGTTTTTCATACCTTCGAATGCAAATTTAGGTATTTGTAACAAAACTGCGAACATAACCCAATTGTTGTGTTTTATATTGCCGCAATCCTATTCAAAACCAAGTTTTTGTGAATAATAAGGTTTAGTCAGTTAAATAAATGTATTTATGCACGATGACATTATAATATGACAATTATAACAAAAATTCTTTGACGTAAACGTCTTTTTATAGCCCGCGGGCGTTATTATGACCAGCGGGCTATAATGAAACGTCAAAAATTAAAAACAACAATGTTACACCATTTGATATATTCAAAGTAAGTTTTTTCGTATAAAGATTTTGATTTTTCCGGCAGCAGGCCGCAATTTTTCGCGTTTTCAGCTGCTTCCTCAATTTAATTCATCTTTAAACTTTAAAACTGACTGATGTCAGTTGACATTATAATATGACAATTATAATAAAAACTCTTTGACGTAAACGTCTTTAAAAACAATAATATATTAAAAATAATAAAATATTAATCGTGCATAAAGTTTTGTATGCAGGGCCATATTACCCATTAGGCAGGCAAGGCAATTGCCTTAGGCGCCACGTAGAAATAGGCGCCTTGTCCCCAAGCAACTTAAAAAAAAAATAAAAATTGCTACCAAAATGTTTATTTTTTCCAAAAATAAAACAAAGAAACAATATACAATTGTAATAACAGAATATTTTTTACTGTTTTTATTATTTTATAAAAATTTAGCTTCCTTTGTAATAACGAGGTGTAAAGCCGACAAAAATCGTGCCGCAAATTCACTTCTGTATAAACATATCTTTAGCACTCTTTAAACTAAACTGCGCACCACTCAATGTGTCGCGAACAAAAAGTTCTTCCTTTTTCAAGACGACATAACTTTTTTGTTTCTTTAACGATTTTATTTTGGTCTCTGATGTCTTCTAGCCCCATCCTCTGGCAATTCATGCTATAGATATAAAGCTCACGGTTCTTTAAGTAAATTTTCTACAGGGTGATATGTTAAACGGTGAAAAATTTCAATAATTTCATCCAAGCGCCGTTTGTAAAAAAATATTGTTTTTTTCGTTTTTACTTTAAAATAATGAAGTATTATGTCTTACCTTGAAACATGTTTCAAATTTTTCGAATTGGAATCTTAGCAACAAAAATATGATTTTTTTTTCAAAAGAGTAGATTTAAGGCTTTTTGGTAGACAATACACTCAAACTTTTTAAGAACAACAAGATAAGATGGTGGAAGATTGTTCCTTGAATAATTCTGAACCAGCGACAAGCAACAAATTTCCATTATTTTCAGAGGGGCCTAAGCAACGACCAATTTTTCAAAATGACATTTTGGAGAAAATTTGCGAAAACTAAACCTAAACCGATATTTACGTTCGTGACATGTTTTCTTTATAATTTTGACCTCCTGATTGTGATTCAGTTGTCAAATTTAAGTTTCAGATAAAACCAAAATCACCAAGAATCAAAATTCGTGTAGTGCAGAGACATAGTTCATTCACTGTACATAATGATGACACTTAACATTCTTAGGTCAATAATCCGCAAAGTGCAAACTGTGCAATAAGCATTATTTGACCACATCATAATTGTAATAAAATATATCATTATTCAATAAACAGAGTTCGATACGAACCTTCAAGCCGACCACCAGCGTTTCATTACCACCCTAATGTAACACCTCACAATGCCTTAAGTCCGGGCATTACATGGCGATCCTGCCAGTCCAGTAGAAATCAGTTTAAAGTGTAATTAAATAAAAAGCGAGAAATATAAGTGAACTATTCAGTAAAAATGGGAAAAACACAGTCGAAAGAAGAAATTATCATTGCACAAGCCGGAAATAGTGGTGGAGTTTCAGCATTCAACGGCGAAAATCTACATAGAGACGTTTTGTTAGTCATCTTATGTTTGGTTGTGTTAGTAGCTGGAATATATTACGTTAGAAAAAGTGCAAGAAGTATGTTGAGGGAAAAATCAGGGCTGAAATTGCCAGAAGTCGTCTTTCGATGGTGTAATTGGAAAGTTTAGTTTAGTGTAGTGTAGTATAAAATCAGTTGGGGTAATTAAGTGTAGTGCGGTAGAAAAGTTTAATGTCTACAACGTCCACGATAATCAACGAATTCTTAGCTTCCCTAGATGAAATACAAAAGTTTACAAAAAACTTAATAAAGGAAAACGCCGAGAGAAGGAAGGACTATGAAGCTAACGTACGTAAGTTAAAAAAACTAGAACAGTTTAAGTTAGGATTTTGTGAATTAAAAAATAGACAGTGTAAACATTCGAGTGAAAAAGACATTACTGTAGTAGCGGAAATCGCAATAGAAATTAATGATTGTATAAATAAAGCAAAAACAATTCTAAATGATAGGCTAAATAAAACTTCTAATAGTGAGGATAATCCAATAGATATAGAAAATATAGATAATTTTAATAATATGGGTGAAAAATTTAACTTAAAAACTGCAGCTTCACTGCTTCCTGTTTTTAACGGTACAGATGTTACTACACACGAACTTATTGATGCAATCGAATTGTATGATTCCATGCTGGAAGCTGCCGGTAAACCTCTTTTAACTAGTTATGTACTAAAACGTTGTTTGTCAGCAGGCGGGAAACTTCGATTAAAATCAAATTATGCGGATAATCAGTTACTTGTAGCTGACATTAAAAAACATTTTCTGCCAGTTAAGTCAGCGGGTGTGTTGTCTGTTAAATTAAATACAGCTCAACAAGGCAATAGATCTATAGAGGAATTTGGCAAATCCGTAGAACAATTATTAGTAGATCTTACTATTACACAAGCAGGCGAAAATAAAGATAGCTTGAACCTCCTGCAACAAATAAATGAGAAAATAGCTATTAATGCATTTTCTAACGGATTGAATAATTCCGAAACTAGAACTATTGTTAAATCCCGAAACTGTTGTAATTTAGCGGAGGCTTTAAGAATAGCCAAAGATGAGGAAAATGTCAATAGGAAAGTACACGTATATCATGCCAGAGGTAATAGTCATCAAAAATTTAATGGCAGAGGACTTCACAATTCTAGCAGAGGTAATCAAAATTATAATACAAATCGCTTTAATTTTAATAAAAATAATAAAAATCAAAATAGGCAAAACAATCCTTCAAATTGTAATTATTCGCGTACGGGTTTTAATAACAACTATAGAGGCAGAGGAAATGGAACATTTAACAGTAGACGTGGACAACAAAATTTCCGAAATAGGCAGCAAAACGCTTTTGTTACAAATGTAAGTGACGAATCGCCAAGTCAACAAAATAATAATTTGTTTTTTCGATCAGCTAACTAATTTTTGCAAATGTGATGATGAAGTGGTATATAATATGAATAGTTTACATTATGTTACATTTAATTACGGTAGTCAAGAAGTAACATTTTTATTAGACAGTGGAGCCTCAGTTAGCATATTTTTTTTTAGAATATTTAAATAAAAATGAAATAGTAAACAGTAGTAAAAAGATAAAGATAAACGGAATCTCTGGTAGTACCTATTCGCAGGGTTCAACAAATATCAAGTTACAAATAAACGACACAAATATAGGTCACCAGTTTTTGCTGATGAATCAAGTAGATAATAAAATGCAAGGTATTCTTGGAGCAGATTTTTTTTATAATTATAAGGCAACAATTGATTTCGAACATTATACATTTTCTTTTTTAGTTAACTCGTCAAAAATTATTATTCCTATAAAAGCTCATTGTGACGTCTATACATCTATACCTCCTCGCTGTGAAATTATTAAATACTTTAAAGTAAATGCTAAAGGTGATTTTTTGGTTTTAAATGACAAACTTAGTGAGGGAGTTTTCATAGCTAACACTTTGGTTACTGCTGACCACAATAATCTAATACCAGTCAGAATTCTAAATATTAGAGATGAAGAAGTAAAAATTAAAAATTTTAAACCTAGAATAGACAATTTAGCTAATTATAATGTTTGCGAAGTTGGTGAAAATAATTATCAATCAGTTGAAAGAGCAGAAAAATTACTAAAATTAATTAATTTTAATGATTTAAATCAAGAGGAAAAAATGTCATTGCAAAAAATTTGTACTAAATTTTCAGATGTTTTTCAATTAGAAAATGATCCTTTAAGTGTAACAAATATTTTTGAACAAAAAATTTATCTAAAATCTTCATCATCTCCAGTTTACATCAAACCTTATCGCTTGCCTCATTCACAGAAACATGAAATACACAAACAAGTTGAGGATATGTTAAATAAGGGCATTATTGAGGAAGCTCGTTCTGAGTGGAACTCACCGTTATTAATCGTTCCCAAAAAAGTAGATAATTCAGGTCAAAGGAAATGGCGAGTAGTTATAGATTATAGACAACTTAATAAACGGATTGAGGATGATAAGTTTCCACTTCCTTCCATTCACGAAATCTTAGATTCTTTATCTGGATCTATGTACTTTTCACACTTAGATTTATCCCAAGGATACTATCAGATTAAATTAGATTCAAAAAGTAGACCCTACACAGCATTTTCAACTGACCGCGGACAATACCAAATGACACGAGTACCCATGGGGTTAAAAACATCCCCAAGCGGTTTTTCACGAGCCATGACTTTAGCTATGGCAGGTCTTTGTCATGAAATATGTTTTATTTATCTAGATGATTTAATTGTATTCGGAAACAACTTGATTGAACATAATAAAAATCTTTCAAAGGTATTGCAGAGACTTCGTAAAGTTAAATTAAAATTAAACCCCAATAAATGTGAGTTTTTGCGAAAAGAAATCTTATATTTAGGACACGTCATATCATCACAAGGAGTTTTACCCGATCCATCTAAAATCTCAGTCATTAAAAACTACCCAGAATTAAAAAATGCAGACCAAACAAAACGTTTTGTAGCTTTTGCAAATTATTACAGAAGATTCATAAAAAATTTTGCACACATAGCTGCACCGCTTAATAATTTAAGTAGAAAAAATGTACCTTTTGTTTGGACAGACGATTGTCAAAATTCATTTATATCATTAAAAAACAGTTTGGCAAATCCCCCAGTATTACATTATCCAAATTTTTCTTTAGACAATCATTTTACCTTAAGGACTGATGCTTCGGGCTATGCAATCGGAGCAGTACTTTCAAACTCAGACGACAGCCCTATCGCTTACGCCAGTAGAAGCCTCAATAAAGCAGAAAAAAATTATAGTACAATTGAAAAAGAACTTTTAGCTATCGTATGGGCAGTTAAACATTTTAGACCATATTTATATGGACGACATTTCAAAATTTTTACAGACCACAGACCTTTAATTTATCTTTTTGGTATGACAAATCCGAGTAGTAGATTAACAAAATTTAGACTGACCTTAGAAGAATATGACTTTACAATAACATACATTAAGGGTAAAGACAACATTGTAGCGGATGCTTTATCACGAATTGAATTAACATCAGACGAATTAAAAAATATGTCCAGTAAAACAGAAGATCTAATATTTGCAGTAACAACTCGGGCACAAAAAGAACGCCAAAACAAACAAAATGAAGAAACGGATACATTTAATAACTTTTCCAACAAACGGACTGGCCACCCGGGCGTTGTTGAAGTGTTAAAATGTCCTGATGAATTTACCGAATTAAGACCAATTGACAATAAATTAATTAATAAAATGTATAGTAATAAAAACTTTACTTATGTAAATGGAAACTGTATTTATGATAAAAGTTTAAATATTACTTATATTAATGTTCAGGATAGTCGATCAGCGTCAACCTTCGAGGAGTCGTTGAGACACCTGAAAAATATTTTTGAAAAATATAATCTTCCGGAAGTAATAATTATTAGAAATGAAAATAGCGCGCAACTTATATCTAATTTATTAAAAGTTTCCAGTAAAGTTAAAGAATTAAATATTAGAATAACAGTAGTAAAAGGAGTTCAGGTAATAACAGATTTAGAAACTAGACAATTAATTTTAAATGACTATCACATATTACCAACAGGTGGACATGCGGGAATAAAACGATCTTATAACAATGTTAAAAAACATTTTTATTGGAACGGTTTAAAATCTGATGTAGAAAAATTTATTAAAAAATGTGATGATTGTCAACGATATAAATATTCAAAACCTTTTAAAGAACCAATGACGTTAACATCCACTTCTTCATCCGCATTTGAAAAAATTATGTTAGATATTGTAGGACCATTAGAAATGGATTCAGAGAACAATCGTTATATTTTAACATTACAATGTGATTTAACGAAATTTATCGAATGTTATCCAATTCAAAACAAGGAAACAATAACCATTTCCAAAGCTTTTGTAGAAAACTTTATATTAAGATATGGCGTACCACAAATAATATTAACAGATCAAGGGACAGAATTTATGTCAAATATTTTTTCGGAAATATGTAAACTACTTAAAATTAAAAAACTTAATTCAACAGCCTATCACCACCAGACAATTGGTGCATTAGAAAATAATCATAAATCTTTAGGTAACTATTTACGCATTCAAATTTCTAAACATCCAGAAACATGGAGCACATGGATTCCCTTTTGGTCATTTTGCTATAATACTAGTGTACATTCGGAAACCAAATACGCACCGTACGAACTTGTTTTTGGAAAGTCAGCCAGTTTACCATCACACGTTATAAGAAAAATAGACCCCTTATATAATTTTAATGATTATCCCTTAGAGCTTAAATATAGGTTGCAAACAGCTTGGAATGATGCAAAACAAAATTTAATTGAATCAAAAGTTAAAAGAAAAAAACGATTTGATTTAAAAAGTAACAGCATAAATTATAAACCTAATTCCAAAATTATGTTAAAGAATGAAACAGGAAATAAACTAGAAAGCATATTTAAAGGCCCATATTTAGTAATAGAGGATGTAAGTCCTAATGTATTTATTAAATTAGACAATAATAAGGTTATTAAAGTTCATAAGGATAGGATAAAACCATATATAGAATAAGTGTATCAGGTAACTTGTAGTTTTTTATGTAATTATACTACTATAGTAGATATAAATCAGCGCTGATATGTATATAGGTTAGTAGATAAAATGTATTACGTATAATTAGGATTCTATATAACTTAAAATTAATGGGAATTGTAATAGTTAATAAAAACATAATAGATAATAGATCATATTATTGTATCATTATATTATTTCTTAATGTTAGAATAGCTTAGGATGAGTATTATGTAAAAAAAAAAAAAAAAAAAAAAAACAAAAAAAAAATGTAAAAATACCTATATAAAAACATTTTTTTTAATTTTTCGGGGAAGGTGTAGTGCAGAGACATAGTTCATTCACTGTACATAATGATGACACTTAACATTCTTAGGTCAATAATCCGCAAAGTGCAAACTGTGCAATAAGCATTATTTGACCACATCATAATTGTAATAAAATATATCATTATTCAATAAACAGAGTTCGATACGAACCTTCAAGCCGACCACCAGCGTTTCATTACCACCCTAATGTAACACCTCACAATGCCTTAAGTCCGGGCATTACATTCGAAAACAATTCCCTGCTGTTAAATGTCTTAATAAAAACAGATTGCTGGCGTGTTTCTTGCATATTTATGATTAAAATGCCATTTAGGGATTCATTTTTTGGGCTAAATTACTGCAATTTGTTTGAGTGGTTGGGATAATATTACATAACCTAATTGTTAATAAAGTTAAATAAAAAAAATTTTGTTAATTTTTTAAAATTTTATGCGAAGTTATAATCATAATTAAAACTACAACATTCAACAGAAAAATGTAACAAACAATAACAATAATAACTTTCAATCTTCTGCGAACCGTTGATTTGGAGAGGTTAATTCCCGTAGCTGCAGCATTGGCATTTTAATCATTTAAACTTTAAATGATTAAAATGCAAATGCCAGACTTTGCTGCAGCTACGGGAATTAACATCTTCAAATCAACGCTAAATTTTAAAGAAAGAAGGGAAGTAACCTGGGTAAGATAGGGGTAGGTATGTAGGTAGGAAGGTATAACTTATAAAAAAAACTTTAAAATTTGGAAAAACACAAGCAAACTGAAAAAATCAAGAATATCCCTCATAATGCGTTTTGAATGTTTTTCAAGAACTAATTTTCATCATTTGATCCTCGATTTGATCATTCAGCGACATGATAATAACGTACTAAAGATGCAAAACACAGTAAAAAACAGTAAAAACCAGCAATCGTATTTTATTGACACATTTAACAGCCGGGAATTGTTTTCGAATCTTGATTCTTGGTGATTTTGGTTTTATCTGAAACTTAAATTTGACAACTGATTCACAATTAGGAGGTCAAAATTATGAATAAAACATGTCACGAACGTAAATATCAGTTTAGGTTTAGTTTTCGCAAATTTTTACCAAAATGTTATTTTGAAAAAGTGTGCTTTGCTTAGGCACCTCTCAAAATAATGGAAGTTTGTTGCTTGTCGCTTGTTCAGAATTATTTAAGAAACAATCTTCCACCATCTCATCTTCTTATTCCTAAAAAAACTGAGTGTATTTCCTTCAAAAAACCCTTAAATGCACTCTTTTGAAAAAAAATCATATTTTCGTTGCTAAGATTCCAATTCGAAAAATTTTAAACATGTTTCAAGGTAAGACATAATACTTCATTATTTCAAAGTAAAAACGAAAAAAACAATATTTTTTTACAAACGGGGCTTGGATAAAGTTATTGAAATTTTTCACCGTTTAACATATCACCCTGTAGGAAATTTTCTTAAGGAACCGTGAGCTTCATATCTATAGCATGAATTGCCAAAGGATGAGGCTAGCAGACATCATAGACCAAAATAAAATCGTTCAAGAAACAAAAAAGTTATGTCGTTTTGAAAAAGAACGAACTTTTTGGTCGCGACACATTGAGTGGTGCGCAGTTTATTTCAAAACCCTCGTATGCTCCAAGCACACGGATTCCTCTTGCATCGGGTACCCGCTGTGGATATTTTTTAAATACTTACTAATGACATCTTGCAGAAAAACGCAGTTATAAGTCCTAACACTTTTTATTTACAATATATTTGTTATGTTTGTATGTTATTTATGTTTTTTATGTATTTTTTTAATGATAAAAATTATTCTAATTCATAGGGAATAATTGGGTTATAATTCTCGGGCGCCCTTAAGCTAACAGTTTGGGGTGGCTCTAATAAGCTTTTTTAAAATTTGCCCAGGGCCCCGTAAGTATAGTATCTAGTTAGAGGAGCCAAATTTTTAAGTGCCTAAGGCGCCCAATTGCCTTAAGCCGGCCCTGTTTGTATGCATTGCTGGCATAACTGGTTTTTATGGTCCTACGACGCTTTTCTAGCCCTCGCGCTAGCGCGCTCTGGCTCGAAATAGCGCCTCGGACCATAAAAACCTTATTATGCCCTTAATACATAAATAACTATTATGTGTACCTATATATATTTATATCACTCTTAAAATGTATTAATCACATATTTATGTAAGATAAGTAAGATAACCTACAAATCTGCACTGTGCTTTACTTTCATTTAAAATTTGCTATGTTGCCAAATTGGTTCAAACTTAAATCAGTGGATATGCGTAAATCAGTTTATATAAATAAATCAATGTTTATGCATTTAATACTTAGATAGAATAATATTCTATCTAAGTATTAAGTATTATGTAGAAAGATATTATCAATAGTATTGATTCAATACAGGACCGGTAATAAATTTTCAAAGTAAAGGCCTCATTTTTTTTAGTCAAGGGCATATACAAACATATGTAAACGGAAGTTTTCCTAAACTTTTTCACACCATTAAAAGGCTAAAGTATACTTTAAATAACCAAGTTAAATTTCTTTATTTGGATTAAATAAAAATAAAATGTTACATTAATTATTTTATTTAATAATTCTTTGTTTCTAATGAGAGATACGAATAATTATAAAACAATTATTGTTTTATTGTTACCTAATGTAAAATACTTGTTTACTGAATTAGTAATTAAATTTATATGAAATTATAATTCACTTATTGGTAATTTCTGAAATAAAATTGCTTTTCTACTCCCACCTTAAAACGCCCATTATCGTACATGTTTCCATGACACTTAATGACCTATACTTTATCTACGACGAACAGAAATAAGAATTTAAAGCCGATTTTAATTCATAAATATTTGACATCTGACGAATATAACCTCACTTTTTCGCAATTCATAATAAAGCTAACTTCAGCCCGTGACTAAAATGCCCAAAAGCCACTGTTTCTAACTTCAGCCCGTGACTAAAACGCCATAAAGTCACAGTTCGGCAATGTAGGAGTAGATAATAGTATATTATGTATCAAGTTTGATAAACGCCATTTTATACACGAATTTAATTTAGGCACAAGCGAGCTTGCGAGCGAGTGCTTAAATTAATGAGTGTATAGAAAAGTTTATAAACGAGGATTATACTATACTTTTTCTACGACAAATAATTATTATTATCTTAAAATGATTTAAATCAAAAATTTGTATAGAGCTCCATCTATGAAACAATCTGTGTGTCACCGTCAAATGTCAAATTTTTATATTTTATAAACACAGATTTTAAAGGTTATAAATCGAAATGTATTTCTTAAAAATTGACAGTTTTTCACAGTGAAAGTAAACAAAATGTTTTATGAGCACTTTACAGTGGAGTCCGTGCCCGAATTTAAGTTATAGTTTACTGCCGGCGAAATTAAAAGGTCAGTACAATGTTTATATAAACTTTTCAAATATTGGCGTTGAGAAACTATTTAATACTTTTGTATTTTTGTATTGAGATAATAAAATTATTTTCACATTTAGTATTATTTTACAAGAAAGGCACTTTATTTTAACGATTGTATGAAATTAGACAACTGTAAACTAACTTAAAACTAACTTCAGCCCGTGACTAAAAACCCGTTGCTAACTTCAGCCCATGACTAAAGCGCCATAAAGCCACAACTTGTAAATGTGTATTTAAAAGGTCACTTAGTGTCATGGAAACATGTACCATAAAGGGCGTTTTAAAGGTGGGCGTAGAAAAAATAGTTTATTAAACTCTTCTTTAGTTTTGTTTTTAATATTAAAAAGAGTATTGGTAATTTATTCAAAACAATCAAGCTTTCATTATAATTATTATAATAAACGTAAATAAAAAATACATTTAATTATTTTTAAAACTATTATTGTTATAATACATATATCTATAAACGTGACAAAAATATATACCTACTTGCAAATCCCAAAAATCATTGAAGATCGGATGTATTACAAGGTTCCCAATTAAATGATTTTATTATCATTAAGTACCTACATTTATTTTCAAACATAAAAACCATTGTTTTGACAAATAAATAAACGATGGAAAATTTCAATAATTAACGAAATTATTGTGTACATTTTTTTACTATAAATAGCCTATGATTTTTATGTTAGCAAAAATAAGTACCTACATATTCGTTATTAAAGCATTTAAGTTGTGTTATTCATATTTTAGATTTGTCATGTTCCAAGAATTAAAATTCATTCATTTAATTTTTATTTCATTAAAGTTTGGTTCGTAATCATAATAAAAAATGGCGATACAACATAATAAAGGAAACGACAATTCAATGGTTTATAGAAAGGTACCGTAAACGTCCTTCAATAATCAATTTCGTTTGCTTACAATTCAATTAAATGATTATATTAAAGAAGAATGTATGTATTGCACATTATTCTTATATAAAGAAACTTAACATAAGAAGCCTGCCAATGTAAAGATTTTAATTATACACAAGGTATTAATTACAGAAATAAAAATCATTATTGATCCTGGCGCATCCGCCATTTTTGCAAATGTTGGTCTTAATTTCTTTTTAATTTTTGTACGATAATATTTAACAATAATATGGCAATACATTTTAATTAAAATTAGGTATACTTTCACCAATTTACGTGATAAATCTTTAAGCGCAAATAAATAGGGTCCTAAAAGATTGTTTTACTTTGTAATTTAATAGTATATTATGTATCAAGTTTGATAAACGCCATTTTATACACAAATATAATTTAGGCACGAGCAAGCTTGCGAGCGAGTTCTTAAGTTAATGAGTGTGTAGAAAAGTTTATAAAAGAGGTGCATACTATACTTTTTCTACGACAAATACTTATTATTATCTTAAAATGATTTAAATAAAAAATTTGTATAGAGCGCCATCTATGAAACAACAGGGGAAACTGTCAAATGTCACATTTTTACATTTTATATACACAATTATAAAGGTTATAAAATCGAAATGTATCTTGAAAATTGACAGTTTTTCACAGTGAAAGTAAAGGAAATGTTTTATGAGGACTTTACAGTAGAGTCCGTGCCCGAATTTAATGTATAGTTTACTGCCGGCAAAATTAAAAGGTCAGTACAATGTTCATAAACTTTTCAAATATTGACATTGAGAAACTATTTAATATTTTTGTATTTTTGTATTGAGATAATAAAATAATTTTCACATTTAGTATTATTTTACAAGAAAGGCACTTTATTTTAGCGATTGTATGACATTTGACAACTGTCAACTAACTTAAAACTTCAGCCCGTGACTAAAAACCTGTTGTTAACTAAAGCGCTGTAAAGCCACAACTTGTCAATGTGTATTTAAAAGGTCACTTAGTGTCATGGAAACATGTACGATAAAGGACGTTTTAAAGGTGGGAGTAGAAAAAATATATTTTAAAATTATGCTAGTTTCTTAATTTTTAAACGATTAAATAATTAAATTATTATTATTACTAGGATATTAAAAGGGTCTGTTTAACAGAACGTACCTATAGGTATATGTGAAAATGATGTATTTATCTACTCCTTCATTGACGAGCTGTGACTTTGAGGCGTTTTAGTCACGGGCTAAAGTTAGCAATAGTGGCTTTTGGGTATTTTAGTCACGGGCTTTATTATACATTGGGGAAAAGTTAGGTTATAGTATATTGTGTCTCAAGGGCAGAAAACTAGCTTTAGCAGCTCGCGGCTATTAACTGCCTGAGCGAGCGAAGCGAAGCGAGGGCAGCTGATAGCTAAGGGCTGCTAATGCGTTTTCTGAATGTGTGACACACACCTGTTTTTCGCCTAGCATATTTTTTTAAATTGTATTAATATAAACGGAATTTTATAAAAAACTTCAGTAACAATTTACGAATTTATTTATTGTTGTAATTAATGTTAATTATGCCTTGATCACAATTGTGGATAGTACCAGAATTTGAAGGCTTATTTCTACAGATGAAGTTGAAGTTTCATTAGAATTATCTTTGATCTTTCCGATAGATAAGCAACTAATACATTTTCTGTTAAGTTTTTGGGTTTTTGATCCTTTTTCCAGTTTTTATATAATTCATAGCACTTTTCGTACCGTTGCAACGCATTGTCTTTTTCAAATCTGGTCAAGTATTCGTAAATTTTTCGTCACTGTCCGAGTTACCATTCATTTTTACTTTATTACAAAATTTAAATTAAGTTTTATTGTTATTTTATACTTTTGTTGTCCGTTTTTATTTTGATTTACACAAACGTCTGAAAATCTCAAATGTCAAAATGTCAAATGTCAAAATACATAAATGTCAGTCAAAGGTGTCTAGATTGTGAAATAATCAAGTTTAGCGGCCCTAGGGACGATATAGTATATTGTGTCTCAAGGGCAGAAAACTAGCTTTAGCAGCCCGCGGCTATTAAATGCGCGAGCGAGCGAAGCGAAGCGAGGGCAGTTGATAGCTAAGGGCTGCTAATGCGTTTTCTGAATGTGTGACACACACCTGTTTTTCGCCTAGCATCAAACAAATTATTTTATTAAATTTTATTAATATAAACGGAATTTTATAAGAAAGTTCAGTAACAATTTACGAATTTATTTATTGTTGCAATTAATGTTAATTATGCCTTGAGCACAATTGTGGATAGTACCAGAATTTGAAGGCTTATTTCTACAGATGAAGTTGACGTTTCATTAGAATTATCTTTGATCTTTCCGATAGATAAGCAACTAATACATTTTCTGTTAAGTTTTTGGCTTTTTGATCCTTTTTCCAGTTTTTAAATAATTCATAGCACTTTTCGTACCGTTTCAACGCATTGTCTTAACATTGCTAGCTTCCTCTTTTTCAAATCTGGTCAAGTATTCGTAAATTTTTCGTAACTGTCCGAGTTACCATTCATTTTCAATTTATTACAAAATTTAAATTATGTTTTATTGTTATTTTATACTTTTGTTGTCCGTTTTTATTTTGATTTACACAAACGTCTGAAAATCTTAAATGTCAAAATGTCAAATGCCAAAATACATAAATGTCAGTCAAAGGTGTCTAGATTGTGAAAAACTACAAAAATCAAGTTTAGCGGCCCTATAGGGCCCTATAGGGATGATATATATTATTTTCGGTCATATTTTTAGGTTTGATATGATTCATTTTTATATGTGCTGGGCGAAAAAATATTATTTTCGGTCATATTTTTAGGTTTGATATGATTCATTTTTATATGTGCTGGGCGAAAAATGCTTTTTTAATTGTAATGGTATGTTTGGCATCTGAATTAAACATTTTTTTAAAAACCTTACATAATGTCTTTTAAGTAACTAAAATGGTGTTTATAAAACATGAAACATAACCCAAGCAACAATTTAAGTATTTGTTACGTATATGGGACTATTGAAGAAACTTTAAAGTGTTTTGCGACAGTCGCCGGTCTCTTTATATTACTCTTTCATTACTAAGTTACGACTAAAGTGGGGAACAATTATTGAGTTCCAAAAAGGTAGCAAATATGTAACTAGCTATAAACCCTGCTACTATTTGGAACGTAGCTGCTACGTTACTAGAACGTTCCAGTATCGTTGCTAGAGCGTTATAATTACTTTTATTTATTTGTTTTTACTTCTATATTAACTGTCTTTGTCAAACTTATATTAGATTATACTATCCCTCCCTTTTAAATGGAACCAATACGGACTTGGCTTTTCAATGTCGTCGTTTATTAAATATGTACTGGTAGTTTATAACTACCTAATAACAATATAATGTTTAATTAGGCAGGTAAATTTATAAACCCTTTAAATTTTACTGTTGAACTTATGAATTTAGTTTTTGTAAAATAAATGCGCTTCATCAATATTTAAGTATAAACAAATTATTTATTTAATAATGTTTATAAATAAAAAAAATTTAATATTTATTATTAATTTTTTGATTTCATTATTAATACCGTCTATTGCCAACAAAATTACTATTTATTAGAAAATAAACAACCATTTACAAACAATTAAAATAATTTATTATTTACATTACCACGTGGTACTGTACAGTAAAAAATGGCCGATAAGAAGCATTTTCCTTTGAAGTAGTTTTCGCTACTTTAAAGTTTTTTCCACTTTACGGTTGTTTTGGTTAGTACCATAAACGTTCCAAATACTAAAATAATAACTTTTAAGTTATTAACTTTGTAGTTTTTAACTCATGTTCCAGTTTCGAGATTTTAACTTGGAAAGGGACTACAAACTAAAAATAATTATAATGTAATCTTTAGGTAGCAACCGAAAGTAACTGCTACAAATTAAATTTACTTGAAAGTTTTTTTTACTTATAACACCTTTTTTAAAGTTGCAAAGTCTTCTTGGGGGCAACCAAGTTTTACTTAAATGTTTATTACTTTATAGTAACCATTTAAGGAAAAATTAAGTTACTTTTACAAAATATTGCTATTTAAAAGTTAAAATTACTTTTAAGTAAAAATTAAAGTAGCTGTTTAGTATACTTAACTAATTTAAAGTTATCACCACTTTGGCAATGGTTTTTGGAACCAAAAATGCTGCTTGGGAATACACTATTAATTATACAAGGTACTTATGTTATTATTATGATGTTCAAACTGACATTGTTTTAGGTCAAATGACTAAATATAAATATATAGAATTTTATGTACTTAAAATTGTAGATATTAATATTTTATTACATAAAAAATTTTTATTTACATACAAACTAAAAAATAATTAAATTACCATTTTACTCACGAATTATAATAAGGTAGGAGCGAAGCTTGCGAGCAAGTTTCCTGAAAAGTTTATAAACAAGTTGCATGCTATAACTTTTCTACGAAAAATACATATTAATATAACAATTTACAACTTCATGAAGATAGATGCATCTATAGAAAATCAAATTAATCAAAGTTAGTAATCTGTTTTACCGACTAACATATTGCCAGTTTCCTTGAAAATGAACTAAGAACCGTTTAAATCCGAAATAGAAGCAGTTTTTTACAGGAAACTATTTTATTATTGTATTTTTGTTATTTAATTTTCTACTTTATTTGATATTTCATAAATATACGCTAAAGAAGTATCGCTAGTAGCGCCACCACTCGGCTGTTCTCATCGTAACAAAAGTAGAACTTTTGATAATCAGCTGTCAAACGCGTGTGTTACAAACGAGTGTTTTTCAGAATAATGCCGAAAAATGTTAAAAAAATATCGAAAAAAAAAAACGTGGGTCGATTTGTTGTGTTGTTGGGTGTATTTCAAGAGGAAATCCTGGGTTGAGTTTTTATCGGTTTTCCAATAAACAGTGTTAATCCGAATGAAGAAATAAATTTCATACAGCCCCTGTAAATATAAATTGTATCTATTAGATACAATAAATACACATTTTAGTAGTGATTAACGTGAAAAGTGTAAACATTTCAATTCAGTAATAATCGTCGTACAAATAAATCGTCTAAATTTAAACAGAATTAAGCATTAATAAAATCGTTGATTAAGAATTCTTTAGTCTCCACTCAACGGTAAAATACCATTATATTATAAATAATATTATGTTGCAATGAATTCGTAGGTTTTTTAGAGAACTCAAATATAAAAATGGTTGATTTTAAGGTTATGTTTGTGCAAAAATTATTTTTTACTTATGTCCAAACTTAAATATAAATTATATTAGGTAAAGTTATCATTAGTTATTCTGCACCAACAAATGTACTTACCGAATTGGATCCTTTGGCAAAACATGAAAATGCAACGATTTAGTTCTTGAATTTTATTTACAATGAAAAACACAATAATTCACCATGATCCCCTAGATAAAATACACACACTAACGTAACTATATAAGCATGTAAGCGTTGAGTTTCTTAATCAATTATATAAGGAATAATCATATATTATATCACGAAAACTATGAATTTAATTGGTTAAACTAGGCTCAGTAGTTTTTTGTTTGTTTTTTCTTGGAAAATGTTGAAAGCAAAATAATTTAATAAAATCACGAGGGGTTTTATTTTTAATTATTTTGCATGAAACTATTTTCCAAAAAGAAAATCAAATAAAAAACTTACTGAGCATAGTTTGACAGATTAAATTTATAGGTTGAGTGATATACGTCTAGATTATTTCTCTAATTAAAGGAAACTATTTGACAATTCATAAAATCTGACGTATGTGTCAAAATTTATAAATATTTTTTTAAAGAAAATTCCATTAATTTAAGGTATGTAATGAGTAATAATTGATATTTCGTAAACTAGATAACTTATTTTTTATTGTTTTTTAAAAAAATGTTTGTTAAAACTTGTAAATAACACCATAAAATCGTAAACAAAAATCCAATATGGAGGCTAAAATTTAATCCCTGTTAAATAGTTCTAGTGATTTAATCGCTTATTTAAACGAAATTTATTCGAAAATTGAAGGCTTTTGATTGGTTCATATTATAATGAGGGAAATAATCATTTGAAATCGAGTACTAAAAAAGTTTTTTAATTTTTTCCTTGCAACGTAAAACACAAATAACGTGCGCGATTTAGCTGTGCAATTGAATGAAATTTGTCGAGTAAGACTTCTGCCTCTCTTTTTTATAAAAAAAACTACCTATTTATTTAAAAATTATGTATAATCTGTGCTTTAAATGTATTGTTGACAATTCTTAAAATCACGCAATGCATTCGAAGTCCACCAGATGGCGCGCGCGTTGCGAAAACCCGATACTTCTTTAGCGTATACAGCTCAAAAATATTTGTTTCGTTTTAAGCTTAAAATCTGGTTTTGAATCATGCCGTACACTGTTCAAAATTTCATGACCATTTTATCACCAAATTAACACCATACATGGTCTATATCGATACAAACCAAAATGGTGTTAAATAAGGTTCGTTGGTCCAGTGTAAATTTGAATACTAAAATGGTGTAAATTTAACTTTCACACAGTATTAAAATAAATTTTACCTGGTGTAAATTGAACTCCTTTTCAGTGTTAAATATAATGTGTTTTTTGTCAACTTAAATCATCCTACACAGAAAAAAAAGGAAAAAAAGCAAACAGGAAGTTCCTTGACGCATTAGAAGTATATTACCAGTGGTATTATTCCAGAAAATTTAATCTTCAACTCGCTAGAGATAATGTTTTTAGTGCGTTCCACCAACTTAAAATACTTCAAATATTGACAGCTGTTTCCACTTATTTAAGGTATCTTTAGTATCGAACAACTTGTAGTGTCACACCAAAGCAAAGGACTACCTCAGCTTATATACTCTTCATGTAAGTCAACAGAGGCGAGATTTAAGAACATCACGTGATCCACACCGCCTTTGCCGCGATCGGTACACACTATGCACCAATGAATGCACGGCAAATTGTTTTAATCGTTTTAACAGAGTGCTTTAGGTTGAAGTAACTCTTATTTTACAAACAACATATTTAGTAAACTAAAGTTTTCTGGGTTAATTTAACCAATTTAAAAAAAATAAAATAACTATCTGGTTTAGTACCGTCAAACTAATCTTTGTTTATATTAACCTTTCCACAGTTGATTTAAATAAATACTTATGGGTCAACTAAATTAATATAGTTAAATGAACTATTCCTTTTTTTCTGTATAGGTGCACTTCTCAAATATTTTTAGATAAACACCGTTTTGGTGTTTGCAGTATAAAACATTTTCAACCATAATTCATGGTGTTATATTAACACCACTTGGTGTTGGATTTTGACACCATTTTAAGATTACTCTTCACACCACAGATATTTTACAATATTACAATAAAATCAAGATAAATGTAAGTTCCTACATTCTCTAATTGGTTTTTCTTTTATTTTAGGTGACGGTTGCGTGGAAAAGCCTTTGGCCACCCTCTGGCGGAACTACACTCATTCTTCTCGACCGGATGTCCGAATGATTTTAGCGGTCAGCGGTGGAGGATTGAAGGCAACGACCAAAGACCACGGACTGACGGAATACTGGGCGCATCGCCTCACCACCTGCGCGGCACCTGCGCAATTCCCGAGACTGTTCTGTTGGGTGTACAGGCACGAGGGTCGTCGACTCCGCCACGAACTCAGGTGCCACGCAGTTTTATGCTCGACAGCTGCGCTGGCCAAACAAATAGAGGCCGAGTTGAAGGAATCCCTTGCTTTGGCCTTGCTGGAGTTTAAAAGAGACAAGATTTCGAGGCAGAACGCTAGGTTATCGTTGGTCAACTCCGTATACGAAAACCCGACGATCCCGAGAAGAAAGATTTTGCTGAGCACTGGACAAACTAACTACAGGCCTCCTTTGGAGCGGTCGAAGTCAGCGCCCAAGTTGACTAGCATCGAGGAGTTGATTGAGGAGGAGGAGGAGGCGCCGAAGAAGCCGAGACATCCAAGTAGAAAGCTGAAGCATTACGACAGCGCCAGTGCTTTGTTGGATAAAAGGAAAACTGTTCTGGAATCTTATTCCTCCAGACCACAAGTATTTGTACCTGTAACTGAAAGCTGTGATGAACCCGCGGTGAAACCAAGGGAAATTAAGGTGACATTCAACGATGAAATCGTGAATATTTCCTTTGATGAGAAAAGCGATATGATCTTGGAAGAGTTGGTGCAAAGCTCGTTATCAAACGATTTTCTTGTTTCTTGCGAACGGGCCTGGATATCTGCTTTAGGCGAGACTGCAGACTGTTTGCCAGTGGATAGCGATGAAGGTTCTCTGTCGAGTGGGTGCGAATCAGCGAGCACAGTTAACTCTGATGCAAAGCAAGAATCAGCGGAAGAGTCTATTGTGGAAGCCAAACCCGAAAACAAGAAGACTGAATTAGACTTTAAAGTGGGCGGTAGCGTGCTGGCGCGGGTACGAAGTTTCGAAAGAATCGCCAACTCCGATATTTTAAAGTATTGCGGACTGAACACTAACATGTACAGTAATAAGTCTATGTTAGCTCACGAGGAGGTTTCGCTTATTCCCATCGGGGAAAGCCAGACTGATTTCAGTTCGCTTAAGGTTTTCAAAAAGAAAAATTCCACTGAAAGAGTTGCGAATCCCTTCAATGTCGATGAAATTGACGGTAATGGGTCTGAAGAAGAAAATGGTAGTGCTTGTAGTGATGAAAGCGGTTATGAAGAAGAAGAGATAACCAGTTCTGTATCTAATATTATTTTAGTATGATGTTAAACTTTTTTTTTAATAAAACAATTTTTATTCAAAAAATTTAATTTGTTTAACAATTTTTGATTCGGCTTTAGTTAGTTAGAGACTGTACTGATTATGTTATCTTGGTTAAATTACTACTGTTAAATAAAATATATGTTTACTTTAGGGTAACTTTAGTTTTGTATATATTGTAAATAGCTATTTACAATCTAGATTACCTACAGAATATAATGTGATTATATTTGTTATGTAATTTGTTACCATTGTATGGTGTCTTGTTACAATAGTTTTCTAAATATTATTTTATAGAAATTTATATACAATTAATAAAAATTAGTACAAAACAAGTATTTAGTTTTAAAACAAATCCCTACCTATAAAACATTACATATATTTAAACATTATTATAAAACTTTTCTAAAATAATGTTGTTGTTCAATATTTTTTTGGACCAGATTTTCTTTATAATATAACTTTCATAATAAACAATTTTTCTTCGTTCTTCCTTCATTTTAAATTGATCTTAAATAATAATAAATCTGTATGTATATACAGGGTGTCACCTAAAAAATTGTCATCCTTTGGGGGGATGATAGTACATGCCAAAACAAGAAAGTTTTTCCTCAATCATTTGAAGCATTACGACAGCGCCAGTGCTTTGTTGGATAAAAGGAAAACTGTTCTGGAATCTTATTTCTCCAGACCACAAGTATTTGTACCTGTAACTGAAAGCTGTGATGAACCCGCGGTGAAACCAAGGGAAATTAAGGTGACATTCAACGATGAAATCGTGAATATTTCCTTTGATGAGAAAAGCGATATGATCTTGGAAGAGTTGGTGCAAAGCTCGTTATCAAACGATTTTCTTTTGTCTTGCGAGCGGGCCTGGATATCTGCTTTAGGTGAGACTGCAGACTGTTTGCCAGTGGATAGCGATGAAGGTTCTCTGTCGAGTGGGTGCGAATCAGCGAGCACAGTTAACTCTGATGTAAAGCAGGAATCAGCGGAAGAGTCTATTGTGGAAGCCAAACCCGAAAACAAGAAGACTGAATTAGACTTTAAAGTGGGCGGTAGCGTGCTGGCGCGGGTACGAAGTTTCGAAAGAATCGCCAACTCCGATATTTTAAAGTATTGCGGACTGAACACTAACATGTATAGTAATAAGTCTTTGTTGGCTCACGAAGAGGTTTCGCTTATTCCCATCGGGGAAAGCCAGACTGATTTCAGTTCGCTTAAGGTTTTCAAAAAGAAAAATGCTACTGAAAGAGTTGCGAATCCCTTCAATGTCGATGAAATTGACGGTAATGGGTCTGAAGAAGAAAATGGTAGTGCTTGTAGTGATGAAAGCGGTTATGAAGAAGAAGAGATAACCAGTTCTGTATCTAATATTATTTTAGTATGATGTTAAACTTTTTTTTTTAAATAAAACAATTTTTATTCAAAAAATTTAATTTGTTTAACAATTTTTGATTCGGCTTTAGTTAGAGACTGTACTGATTATGTTATCTTGGTTAAATTACTACTGTTAAATAAAATATATGTTTACTTTAGGGTAACTTAAGTTTTGTATATATTGTAAATAGCTATTTACAATCTAGATTACCTACAGAATATAATGTGATTATATTTGTTATGTAATTTGTTACCATTGTATGGTGTCTTGTTACAATAGTTTTCTAAATATTATTTTATAGAAATTTATATACAATTAATAAAAATTAGTACAAAACAATTATTTAGTTTTAAAACAAATACCTACTTATAAACATTAATATAAAACTTTGCTATAATAATGTTGTTATTCAATATTTTTTTGGATCAGATTTTCTTTATAATATAACTTTCATAATAAACAATTTTTCTTCGTTCTTCCCTCATTCTAAATTGATTGATTGATTTAAGATTCTTAAATAATAATAAATTTGTATATACAGGGTGTCACCTAATAGATTGTTCGGAATACGTGTAAATTTCTTAAAATAAATAACTACAAAAATACGAGAACACTTAATTAAAAACCCAAATTATGCATAAAGTTAAACAAACATATACGTATCCGTATACCTATAGGCTAAAGAAGTATCGGGTTTTCGCAACGCGCGCGTCATCTGGTGGACTTCGATAGCATTGCGTGAATTTAAGAATTGTCAACAATACAATCATTTTCAAATAAATAATGACCCATTACATTTTTTTTTCGTCATCATAAAACAAATCAAATTTTGGAAAAACTTTTTTTGTCGATATGAAAAAAATTCAAAATTTGACAATTATTCAAAATTAAAAAAAAAATCAAATTTTCCAAAATAATTAAAATTTTCAAAAAAAACTCAAATTTTAAAATGATTAAAATTTTCAAAAAAATCGAATAAAAAAAAATTAAATTTACAAAAAAATAAAAAAAGTTAAATTGAAAAAAAATCAAATTTTCATAAAAATTCAAAAATATTTTTAAAACCAAAAGGGCGTATGTCTCGAGTAATTCAATTTTTTTTTACAGATCTTGACGTTTTGAACAATTTTAAGTTGAATGGCTCTGAAACATTTTTTTATCCTCCCTTTTTGCACAAAACCCTATCTAACTGCTGTAGTACGCCCTTTTGGCATTTAAAACGCGATATCTTTAGAAGAAATATTTCCCTTAGCTCCATAACTACAACCTATTTTCGTTACAAATATTTCGTATATTATTATGATATCCAATGCATGCAAATCGTGCGAAAATTAAAAAACAAATGTTATCTACAACAAAATAGTACCTATATTCTGTAACAAGTTTGGAATACAGCACATTCCGCTCGAGTGAACCCAGATAGCAAAATGTTGTCACGATGCGCGCACAGTGAGTGCACGCGTGCGCGCAGATCACTACACAGATGCGCTTACATATGCGTCTCATATGCAGCGCACGTGTGGCGGCGCATTAAGAGCGCACATGTGCCGACGCATTTCCAGCGCACATGAATGAGTAACTAAAGTTGTATATTTCAAAAGAAAATGCATATATATATATAACGACGGGTTTTATGCAAAATGGCACAAGCCGTGTTATCGGTTTTTTAGAACGGTCAAATTCCGTAATAGGAGTAGAAAAATTATTATTATTTGACCGTTCTAATATCACTTTTGTCTATGGAATGACATATATTCCGTAAAGTGCTACAGAATGAAATATTCTATCATCTGATTACAGAATAAACACTCTTGGCGACATCTCTGTTTTTAATATCTTAGACCGATCCAACCTCACTTTCTTCCAATTAAATTATTTTTCTATGGTATTTTTTGGAAACGTAGAAAAAGTATAGTCTGAAACTAGGGTTGCAAACTTTCGGTTATTGAAATAAAGGACAAATTGGGATTTTTTTTTGGGTGCTACGTCTACTTTACAGCTTTTCCGATTTTTTTTTTCGGACGAGGTGGTGTAGAAGGGGCACCGCTTGACGTAGATGTCTGTGACTTTGGGACATTATCACTTGCATCGACTTTATCACCATTCATGATGATTTGATTGATGATGTTTAGCAAAAACCTGCAAATAAATAATGATTTGGCATTTAGGCAACTACTTGTTTAAAATAGAAAATGCTACTTTTTATGAATCTGTTTAATTTAATTTTCCAAATAAAGTTTAAAAATATATTGCGACAAAAAACTGAAATCTAATAATATACTTAATTTTAATATTGTATTTTCCACTTACCGTTTCCTGTTAAAAAGTTGTAAAATAAGGTTGAAAAAACACCATACACACAGGGACTAGTCGACTACACACAAGGGCTCAACACAACGAGGAACAAAATAAAAATTCAAGCCCTATTAAAAATGCCATATAGAAAAACAAAATAAAAATCTATCTAGTTCAATATAGGAATTTGAAACAGGCATTGCACTATTGAACCAGATAGAATTCCATACCTGGAAAACCATATAGAAAAGTGATTTCTATATGGATTGCCATATAGGTTCATATTGCTCTATCTGGCCCAATATGGTTTCGGTGTGAAAAAATTATTCCCATATATAGATCCATATTTAACCATATAGGGGAATCTACATGGTTTAATATGCAATTTTCGTTTAAATATATATACATTTTAAAATGGAATTCCATATTCAACCATATAGGGAAACCTATATGGAAAGACACATAAACCAGATAAATCCATATAAAAATGAAATTCCATATTAAACCATATATGGTTATATATAGATTCCAAACCAGGTCGTTCCATGTAGGACATATAGAACCATATAAATCCATATTAGTTTCCTTATCTGGATCAATATGGGTTCTATAGGGCATTTTTAATAGGGAGGTATGCTGGATAAATTGGAGCTCGGGGATTTACCAAAATATTTCAAATGTTTCCAATTTTACATTTTATGGTATTTGTATGGGCCTTTTTTGAAATAATTGTGGATTTATCTGTTTTTCCGGATTTTAAAGGACATTTGCCGTCCTTTGACACCTTTCAAAAGGACAAAGGACAGTATTTAGAAATAAAGGACTGTCCTTTGAAATAAAGGACGGTTGGCAACCCTATCTGAAACACGTTTGGAATTGCATATTCCGCTCCCGTGAAACCGTCAAACTATTCCATACCTGTTAAAAATGAGCAATTACCACATTACTCATTAAACGAAAAAAAATGGGTAATGTAAATTAATTTCATTACTCATTATGATAAAAATGAGAAATGAAATATCATTGCATTAAAAAAATGCGTTTTTTGCAACTCTAGTTTTAGGCTAAATCTTCATTCTTCAGTCAGCGCGTATGACCAATTATTAATGAAACACCCTGTATAAAAATAAAAACTGGTTAAGTGTGGAATACAAAACCAAAACATTTATTAGTTCAGGTATTTTATAATCTGTGGATATTGTATGTAAATTTTAATACCTGCAATAAATATTTATTATTTTAAAAGTCATAAAGCGATGAAATATTTCAAATCAAAACCGGAAACTACCTGAATGGCGCTTATGTTCTGTGATTGGCGCTGATGCACTTTTGACATGCGCATTTCAACAAATGGAAGAGAATCGGTAATTTGCGAAGTGACGCCACCGCCGTCCATTTTGAATCGAGTCTTTGTTGAAGTAGCCGTGCTGTGGTGGTTAATTGTTAGTTTTTGACGAATATATATTTGTGGTAAGTAAAATTATAAGGTTTTATGAAGTGCAGAGTGCTTTATTGCATCTAAAACTAAAGTTAGTTCAACTAAATCGAGTTTATTAAAATACCGCTTGCCGGCATTTTTCCATACCTTCACCTTGAAAGATTAGATGTTTGTTCGAGCGTAGATGGTAATTAGATTAGTGTTTATTATAGAATAATGGCCGATAGCAACGGAGATACCGCTTCGCCTGCAAACAACAGCGCCCCTGCAAGTGGGCCCCCACAAAGGGGGGGCGGCTTTAGGGGCAGAGGCGGTCCTGGCCGTGGAGGACCCAGAGGTGCCGGCGGTAGAGGAGGCGGCTTTAGAGGACGGTAAGTCGAATAAAAATTAATTATTTTCGTTGTTTACTTACTTAATTGTGGTATAATTTAGCGGTGGACCTGGAGGACCTCCAGGACGCGGTGGACCAATGATGAGAGGTCGTGGGGGCCCTAGAGGCGGACCCCGTGGTAGATTCCCGCCAGGAGGACCCGGTAAGTTGTTTTGATAGCGCGCATTTCCTTGTTAAGTTCACATCAGGTCACAACTTTGGCATTGGGCTCGCGAAAAAACTAACGGTATAAACAGGAATTCAGTTTTTACTTTTGTGTACACAATCGCGACAAAATGAGTGCCTTACCAATCGGTCATTTCAAGCGGATGGACGGGACAAATCACAAAACTGTTTTTATAAAAAAAATTGTAGGTAATTTATTATATATTATTTTTGCATCAAAATTGTCAAATATATTCCTCTATTATTAGGCTATGGTAAATTCTCATATAACTTGTTTCAATGCTGAATCCACTTATTTTTGTGAAAACTAATTCTCGCTCAAGGTTTTTTTTAGTGTAGCATGTAGCATTTTAAGGTAATGGGAACTTAAATTATGACAACCCTAATCTATTAATTTTTTCCTAAAATGCAGGCTTTATGTTGCAAATGTCACGTAAGTTACCGGAACTTTACTGCCGATTTATTTTAATTTACGATTGTTGACTACTTTACTGCTGATTTCGGATAAAATAATTTTTTGTCAATCTTAAGTCTATTTTTAGTTAATCAAGCACTAACATTAGTTGTTTGAACCAAAGATAATACTGGAGTGTATTATCTTTGGTTTGAACGGCCATTTTGTTGAAATATTCATCGATGTTAGGATATTGCAGTTGGTGACCAGTAACTTACGTGACATTTGCAACATAAAGCCTGCATTTTAGGAAACAATTAATAGATTAGGGTTGTCATAATTTAAGTTCCCATTACCTTGAAATGCTACATGCTTATTACACTAAAAAAAAATAAGTGGATACAGCATTGGAACAAGTTATATGAGAATTGACCCTATACATTAAATAACAAAAATCGCAAGAAATATTTTATAAAAGTAGAGATAATTTCAATAATTGACAGGGGTGGACGGGACAAGATAAATCTTTTTTTTGTCCCATCCACACCTTTCAATTATTAAAATTATATCTAGGTATGTACTTTCATAACATATTTATTGCGGTTTTTTTATTATTTAATGTTGCAACTTTTCATGAAAAACTGAAATTTTTGAAAAGTTGGGTTTTATTTTTCGGAAAAGTTGAAAAAGATGGAAAAGTTGAGTTTTTTGTAATGTAAACGTATAAAACATAAATAATGCTTGTCAATGTATTAAAATATATAGATATAAGAATAAAAATAATTTATTTCTTATGTATTTATACATACGTAACAAAATAACAAAAAAAATATCAAACAAAATAAAATGAACAGACAACATAATAGCATTAAAAATAAACTAGGTTTGAATTAAAAAAATTATATTTTTTAAGTAAAAAAGAATAGAAATTTATACACACCATAAAAAAACATATACGAAATAAAAAATAATTCCAAAAAAATATGAAGCAAAAATGATTAAATTTATTGTTGTTAAAAATTATGGAAATTTAAAATTTAATTAAAATTAAAATTTAAAAAGAAAAATAAAAGAAAACTTTCTTCTTTTCCACTTTTATATTTTCACTTGCAAATTTCCATAATTAAAAAAAAAATAATATTTTTTTCATAAGTACTGTGTATAAATTTAAAATACGTTATAATAAAACAATCTTTATATAATAGAAAATGCTGTTAGCAGACACCATTTTTGATAAAGTTTGACAGAATGTTTTTCCAAAAAACAATGCTTTTAGCATGTTTTACTAAGAACACTTCAAATCTAGCGATTTATATCGAATTTTGACCAATTTCTCTACCAAAAAAAATGTATGGTAGTGGAAACACTGGTTAGAAGTCAACTCATTGTTCATTGGCTCCCACCTAATAACTTTTCCAAGTTTTCATAGGGGGTGCCGAACTTTTCCAACTTTTCGACTGAACTTTTCCTTGTTTGCAACACTATGTATAACCTAATAAAAGAAGAATATTTTTGACAATTTTGATTCCAAAATATTATACAGTGTGTCACACTTAAGATGAAGACACCCCCATGTTTCGCTATTTGAAGGAATAAAGGTTTGAATTTTAATTTTTTTTATTTTGGTCCACACAAAATTATTAAGTTCATTTTTTAGTTTGATAATAAGGGAGCCATGGAAAGTAATAATTTGATACTAACTAGTGTTTATGACCGTTAAATAAATAATTAAAACAATTTTTTTAAATTAGAAATGCGAATTTTGCTACGAAAATCGGTATACGGGGTTAGAATAATATTCTGAACAACTTTTTCTAATATCGATATTTCTAACGCGAAGCAAAATATCGACAACTGGCCCCGTTTGTGAATTCGTAGTAGGCCAAGTTTAAAGTTCAGATTTCAGTTGAGTATCTTAAAAAATGTGACCCACCAACATGTATGAATGTGAAAAAATTCAAATCTCTATTCCTTGAAATAGCGAAAATATGGGGGTGTCTTCATCTTAGATGCGACACACTGTATAATAAAATTTAATAATCTACAATTTTTTTATAAAATCAGTTTTGTAATTCGTGCGTTTTGCGCGCTTGGAATGGCCGCAATGTTAAGATTAAATGATTGTGGCACAATTTGATTTGCCAGATTATACAAAAATAAACCTGTGCGTTGGAGATGAACTATAGCTTCTCACAATTTTGTATCAGATTTCTGTATTTTAAGCAATATTAGCTGTACCCAGTGTTGCAAAAATTCTCATATAAAAAATAATGCATTCTTCATTTTTTTAAATGGAAATGTAATTCTAATCCATTTCCCATTAAAAAAATTAATGTAAAACATTTCAAATTCTCATTGAACAATTCAATGAGTAGTGTAGCAATACATTATATTAAAAAGTTTGCAATAACTAACATCTTACATTACTCATAAAAAAAATGTTTAATGGGTAATGACCCATTAAATTTTTTTTCCTCAGCATAAAAAAAATCAAATTTTGGAAAAACTTTTTTGTCAATATTAAAGAAATTTAAATTTTGACAATTATTCAAGATTAAAAAAAAAAATTCAAATTTTACAAAATAATTAAAATATTTAAATTTTTAAAATTTTCAAAAATAATAATATTTATGTCTATATATTATACCGATTTCAAGTTAAATATTGCAAAATAAAATGCATAACATAATTAGCCCAATTTATTTGTGCCAATGTTAAGCTAAAAAAGTGAATTTGGTTTTAATTTTTAAAAACCTTTCTTATTATTATTATTACACACTGCCCGTCAAAATTAACGCATAATAAATAAAAAAAAATAACTCTTAAACGCCTTTACCAATCTTGAATTTTTGTATAAAAATGCTTCAAATTATATCTCAGTTTACGTGTTTGAGGGTTTAAAAAAAAAATATTTTTAAACCCCTTTAATTAAATAATAAGAAAAACGTTCTAAAAATAACTTAGAGAATTTTTTTTAGGTAAATTTAAAATATGGTGTTAAAGACCGTATTTTGGTTGGTATACCCTAAAAATTTTGTACAAATCAAGCGCAATAACAAAGATACAGCGCTTCAAAGTCGGTTAAATTTACACCTTTTTGATTATTTTGCTGAAAAATGTTCATTTTTGATGACTTTGAAGCGCTGTATTTTCGTTACTGTTCGTTTGATTTGTACAATATTTTCAGGGTTTACTAACAAATATGGTCTTTTACAGGATATTTTTTATTTACATAAAAAAAAATTTCCTTATAAAAGTTTTTTTCGAGCGTTTTTTGTTACTTTCTCGAAAAACCCTTGAACACGTAAGCTGAGATATAAGTTTTAAGTAAACTGCGCACCACTCAATGTGTCGCGACTAAAAAGTTCGTTCTTTTTCAAAACGACATAACTTTTTTGTTTCTCGAACGATTTTATTTTTGTCTGTGATGTCTGCTAGCCTTATCTTCTGGCAATTCATGCTATAGATATGAAGCTCACAGTTCTTCAAGAAAATTTCCTACAGGGTGATATGTTAAACGGTGAAAAATTTCAATAACTACATCCAAGCCCCGTTTGTAAAAAAATATTTTTTTTTTGTTTTTACTTTGAAATATTAAAGTATTATGTCTTACCTTGAAACATGTCGAATTGGAATCTTAGCAACGAAAATATGATTTTTTTTTTCAAAAGAGTACATTTAAGGTTTTTTTAAAGGCAATACACTCAGTTTTTTTAGGAATAAGAAGATAAGATGGTGGAAGATTGTTTTTTAAATAATTCTGAACAAGCGACAAGCAACAAACTTCCATTAGTTTCAGAGGGGCCTAAGCAAAGAACACTTTTTCAAAATAACATTTTGGTAAAAATTTTCGAAAACTAAACCTAAACCGATATTTAAGTTCGTGACGTGTTTTCTTCATAATTTTGACCTCCTGATTGTGATTCAGTTGTCAAATTTAAATTTCAGATAAAACCAAAATCACCAAGAATCAAGATTCGAAAACAATTCCCGGCTGTTAAATGTCTCAATAAAATACGATTGCTGGCGTGTTTCTTGCATATTTATGATCAAAATGTCGCTTGTTTAGAATTATTCAAGGAACAATCTTTCACCATCTTATCTTGTTTTTCTTAAAAAGACTGTCTACCTATAGAGTATACTCTTTTGAAAAAAAAATCATATTTTCGTTGCTAAGATTCCAATTCGAAAAATTTGAAAACCGTTTCAAGGTAAGACATAATACTTCATTATTTCAAAGTAAAAAATTTTTCTCCGTTTAACATATCACCCTGTAGAAAATTTACTTGAAGAACTGTGAGGTTCATATCTATAGCATGAATTGCCAGAGGATGGGGCTAGCAGACATCACAGACCAAAATAAAATTGTTAAAGAAACAACAAAGTTATGTCGTTTTGAAAAAGGACGAACTTTTTGGTCGCGACACATTGAGTGGTGCGCAGTTTATTTTTATCCAAAATTTTATAAAGATTGGTAAAGGCGTTTTAGAGTTAGAATTTTTTTAAACTTGTTATGCGTTAATTTTGACGCGCAGTGTATTTTGAGAAAATACATAACCAAAGATAGACTTTTTAGGCGGTCCCCCAAGCGGCGGTCCAGGAGGTGATGCACCTGGACCCAGAGGTGGCGGTGGAGGCCGTCCGATGGGCAGAGGAGGCCCAGGAGGTTTCAGAGGTAGAGGTGGCGGCGGCGACAGACGTGGAGGTGGTATGGGAGGCGGCATGGGTGGTGGACGAGGAGGCGGCGCTCCTCGTGGAGGCGCCGGCGGCAGAAACTTCGTCCCCAGAGGTGGTCGCGGCGGCGGAGGCTTCCAAGGAGGTCCGCCAGGACAAAAGAGAGCACCTGGCCAATTTGGAGGCCAAGGAGGGAACCAGGGACCAAAGAGGCCGAGGTTTGAAAATGGCCAATCTCAAAATGGATTTGGGCAAGGGTAAGTGTTACAATGTTTTCTTATTGATTTGTTGATTTGTTTATTATTATACAGTGTGTATTAAAACGAATAGATACACTTAAATAAAACAAGTGCCAAACCCCGCCCACTGTGGTAGGGATTGAGAATTTATAGGTTTTATTTTTATCGAATTCGTTTGTTTTGTTTCAATGCATTTCTGCAAATAAAAACTAAGTATTGCTTAAAATCCATTAAATTCCAGTTAATGGCGAAAATGTATTTCCTAAAAACTATACACATTTCCCTACGACAGCGTCGAAGCTACTGAACAAACACAGTAGATCAAACTGCATGCCCTTGTATCTGGCTGCATGCCGCGCTGTTGCCATATGCTATTATTGTTTCCTAAAAGGGTTGTTTTTCTTATTTTTTAATATTAAAAGTAAGAAAATTAACAAAATCAAATTATTTTTGTATTAGTATTATTAATTTTTTTGTTATTTTTAAAGTTTCAAACAAATAAAATTGAACTATTTATTAAATAGTTATACAGTCTGTATACCAAAGTTTTAATTTTACCTCACTCGTCAAAACTCGTCGGGCGATTTTTCTAAAAAACTGGTCGATATAACTTATTTTTACAAAAGAAGTTTTTCTTATTTTTTAAGTAGTAAAGAGTTGTTTTTATTGAATTAAATAAATTCATTTCCATACTTTATTTATCCTAAAATTTTACAAAAAACCTAAATAAAATTTGTAATTTAGCCATGGGAGCCCTGTGATATTGAATTTTATTTATTTTCATTTAAAAATCGACCATTGTATTATTGCAGTGGCAATTACGGTTCTTCCGGGCAACAAGGCGGCGGTTTTGGCCAACAGTCGTATCCTTCGCAAAACTACGGTTCCAACCAAGGCGGACAATCGTACGGCCAAGGTGGAGGAGGTTACGGAGGTCAGGGCGGTTACAGCCAAGGTGGCGGCTACGACAGTAGCGGCTATTCCGCGCCTTATCAGCAAGGCAACGGTGGCAACTCTTACGGAGGTGGTCAGGACTACTCCGGCGGCTATGGCGCTTCTCAAGGAGCCGATGGGTATTCAGCGGGTGGATACAGCAGCGGCGGACAAGGTGGATACAGCAGTCAGCAGGGCGGCTATGACGACAGAAATTACGCCCAGTCCGGCTACAGTAAGTTTTAAACAAAAAATTATCATTATTTTTTTTTTCATTATTTATCAACAATTTTGTTTGGTTAAATGGGCATAGAAACCTGTTTTTTTACATTAATTTAAACACAATATAGGTACATTATAACTCAGATTGACTGAAAGAAATAACTCTTTGTTATGATAAAAACATTTTTGGAACTCTGCTTATTGTTATTACTTTTGCTTCTTCTAACTGAGTTCTATTGTATATGGTTTCTGTTTATTTACTTAATTATGGCACGCCGTTTTACTTTTTAATGTCATGTTTATTAGAGCTAAATATTAATTTAAGTTGACTGAACATTTTAAAGTAAAAATTTTATGATGTCTTGGTAAACTATGTGCACAATTTTAAGCACAGAATAAGAAGAGAAACACGCAGTCAAATTGAACCAAAATTTTAATTCATCGAATTTCTTAGCCAGTTAATTCAAGGTGCGCGACATTTATTTAAGAATAGTATATTCTGTAACAAGTTTGGAATACAGCATATTCCGCTCGAGTGAAAAGTTTGTCACACGAGCCGAAGGCGAGTGTGACGGTTTCACGAGAGCGGAATATGCAATTCCAAACGTGTTTCAGACTATACTTTTTCTACGCTTATAAAAAATACCACAGAAATAATTTAATTGGAAAAAAGTTAGGTTATCTTTTGACAGATGTTAGATTTTATGATGGTAGTAAATAAGATAATTTTTAAATAAGCTTATAAAAATTACTTACATAATTTTGCAGAACCTAAATTAGGAAGTATAAAGAAGAAATGGACAAATTGTAAGGAATGGCAAATAAGTTATTATTTGAATTTCAAATTAACTAATGACAGACGTAAACAATTAACCAGTGCTGCCATCTCTTTGGGACTAAGTCAAACCTAAATATTCTAATAGAATCCTACTAAATCGGCCAAACAGAATTACAAATAGCTTGTAAAGAAGATATATTTTGGGTATTTTTGTTAACGCAAACTGTTTTAAATCCTATTGTATACTACCGATTAATATTTTCTACCGGGCCTTTCTGAAAAAACTAGATTTGGTAGGAATACAAGTGAGTTATAAAATAAACATAGAGATGTCGCCCCCAGTGCTCATTCCATCATTAGAACATGTGCGGAATAATTATTCTGTAACACTTTATGGAATATACGTAATTCCAGATTAAAAAGTCATATAAGAACTGTCAAATTCCGTAATAAGCGTAGAAAAAAAGTTATACTGAAATTATCATTATGTCGCAATTATTTTCTATTATTACTCGTCGACATAAAAATCAATTTACCTGTTAGAAATTAAAGTGATAAAGTTTCTTATTCGACACACAAATATTTTGCATGAAATATTTGTTTTAATATTTAAATGTTTTTTATATTACTGAAAATTTTATTTGACTAATAAGAATTGAATACAATTTTATTTTTATTGTTATTTTTTAAAATTAATACGAATTATTTTGTTGTTTAAAACACTTTGAAACAATTTTTATACGGGAATAAAGTTGTGGTATAGTTGTTGTTAATTATTATGTTATTTAAATCTAGCAATACGAATTTTCATTTAAGAATCTTTCTGCCATATTTCTTTTAACCCGATTATTTTTTTAGATAATAAATTCAATGTGACAAAATAATAAATCCTTATTTTTATTGTTTGGAATAAATATTATGCACCTCGAATTTTCTGACTGAAAAATTCGCTGAATTAAAATTTTGGTTAACAGAATTTTAATTTGGCGCTAGTGCATAGTGCGGTTGTGTTACGTACTACAGCCACCAAACGAAATCACATATCGTCTAAGGTACATAAGCTCGAAAATAAATTAGGCAACGGTGCATTCAAATTCAGTGCTGCCATTTTATTTACTTACCTGTTTTGCTTTCCTTAATTTCTTACCTAATTTATTGAAATAAAAATAAAGAAAATCCTTTTTACCAAAATATTGGTTTTTATTGACTAAAAGATAAAAAACAATACAATATTTTCAATCCACCATTAATTGCATTCATGTTAAGTTTGTGGATTTTTAATTACGTCTTATATTCTTTTTCTATGCTTATTACTGTTCACTAAACAGTGTTCAGGTAGTCGGCTCAGACACGTAACGAGTAGGACAATTCTGGTAATTATATAAAAATCTTCTTCTGCGAGAAATCCTATTGCATAGACAACTAACCAAATAATAAACCACAATTAAATTGTCTATTAGGAGAGTCCATATCTAAATTATTTTGTATAAAGTGAGGTTAGCCAGCAGGGCAGTCTTGTTGAAATGCACCCCTTACATAATTTAATAATCATTATCATGTCGATATACATTTAATGTATTACAATATTGATAGCACTGAAAATTTTGGACTGCACTGTTGCCTAATTTATTTTCGAGCTTATGTACCTTCGACGTTATGTGGTTTCGCTTCGTGGCAGTAGTACGTAACACAACCGCACTATGCACTAGCGCCAAATTAAAATTCTGTTAACCAACATTTTAATTCATAGAATTTTTCATCGAGAAAATTTGCTTTGCGCTTACAGATTTAAATCTTGTCTAATTTTTATTCCAAAATAAATATTCTACTTTAACTTAATTTTAAATTAATAAATGAAATATTATTATTTACATATAAGCACCTTTTTTAAATAGGAAAAAGAATTCATACAATAAAAACTGAGGCTTAAAAATATAGATCACACCAGAATGATGTAAATATATATGGAAACTTATCCAATACACCAAAAAATAAATTGGTAGATTTTAATTTATAATTAAATTTAATTTTGTAACTTTCATGAACGTTTATATTTTCTAGGTAATTTTTAATTTTGATAATTTTTGTTTTGAGTTAATTTTTTGATGTCATTAAAATGTAAAACGGCGTGCCATACTTAATCAAACAAAATTTGTCTATAGTCCTCCACAAAAAAAACAAAATCGCTCTTTTCTCGAAAAAAAAAAACACAAATTTTTGGGTAGATAGTTAGCGGGCCATTCCATGATTATAAATGAAGGTCCAATTTTTAAAAATTTTAGTCATAGACCGTTTATTCACCAATTCACATATATAGGTGTAACTATTATGAGAATTTAGTATGTTACAGAGAAAAACAGCCCTTATAAAAATTGCGCTATTTATAAATAGATTTGCTGAACAACAATGAATAATGTTTACATTTTATTATACATAATGTATAGAAATAAGACAAAACAACATAATACAATACCCAAATGGCTCTAAGAAAATTGTGTTGAAAATTTAATACCAACACAAACAAATAATTTGCGGTAAATTGTAATTTTACAAAACAAAGTTAGCAACAGTTATATTAAATAAAAAACCAAAAAGCCAAAATGAAAAATGCAACGAAAACTATTCGTAAACAAATCTTATTTATAA
Source organism: Brassicogethes aeneus (assembly GCA_921294245.1). Taxonomy (NCBI): domain Eukaryota; kingdom Metazoa; phylum Arthropoda; class Insecta; order Coleoptera; family Nitidulidae; genus Brassicogethes; species Brassicogethes aeneus. The sequence goes on from OV121136.1 coordinate 2,368,649, forward strand.
TGACTTCCGAAAGCTTTATAAAACATACATGGAATGGCCCTTATTAATAACATAATAAAACAGGTCTCCACATACAAATTATGCTATGATAAAAAATATACATATTGTGGGAGTCCTGTTGGTGCCTTTTGCTGTCATTAATTACAAAAACATAACAAAACTTGATGATCAGAATTAAAAATAATTTGACTGCAGATGAGCACATACATACATACTAGACTGGGCCAAAAAATTCAACTATTTTTTTTTAATAAAATGGAAAATATGGTTTGGGGTGACAAAAAAAATTATTGTGAAAGTTTGAGTCCATAATATTAATATTAACAGGTCTATCATCGCAATTTTAATTTTTTTTTCCTCAGCAAGTTTTTGTCTCAGAACTCCCAAACCATTGAGTTTAATAAAATTGACTCAAAAATATTTTTTTAAGAAAATTAAATGCTCTACAAAAATTTTTCGTCAGATCAACCGTTTCCTTAAAATCATGCCTTAAAAATTGGTATAGTTTTACATTTTGATCTTTTAACTTTGGAATTTTGTAATTCATGTAAAAATCAGTACCCATAAAAAACCGATAAATATTCTTATGGGAAATCAAATGCTTTACAAAAAAAGCAAAAGTAACATTTTTGGCTAAATTCACTCAATCAAAAGTTATTCAAGGTTAAGGTTGAAGTCAAAACGAAATTCTTGTTTTTTCCTCTGTAGATTTATTTTTTTATGGATGATAATTTGATTTTTTTTCTTTATAAATGTGTATTATATAACTAATTAACAATTTCCAATAAAAAAAAATTATTGTTATTATTTAAACGATTAAATAGGTAACAATAAAAATAATATTTTCCAAAGAAAATAACTTCTTAAAGCGAAAAAACTCTAATGTGTTATTTTTTTTTAATTTTCAGTAATTTTATCAATAACATAAAGATTATCATTGATAAAAGAATCTAAGTTTTGAACTGACCCAAAAACGAATTTTGTTTTGACTTCAAATTTAACCTTGAATAACTTTTGATGGAGTGAATTTAGCCAAAAATGTTATAAGTCTTTTTTTGTAGAGCATTTGATTTCCCATAAGAATATTCATCGGTTTTTTTTCTGGGTACTGATTTTTACATGAATTACAAAATTCCAAAGTTAAAAGATCAAAATTTAAAACTATACCAATTTTTAAGGCATGATTCTATGATCTGACGGGAAATTCCAATCAAACCTTTTTCTAGAGCATTCAATTTTCTTAAAAATATTATAAAATATTCTTAAGTCAATTTTGTTAAACTCAATGGTTTGGGAGTTCTGAGACAAAAACTCGCTCAGGAAAAAAAATCTAAAATTGCGATGATAGACCTCTTATTATTAATATTATGGACTCAAACTTTCACCATAATTTTTTTTTGTCACCCCAAGCAATATTTTCGATATACTTTACAAGAAAAAATTGTCGATTTTTTTGGCGCAGTCTAATACATATTGTCTCCTGGCAATAAATATTTTGGTTAATAATATGTTGCTGAATTAACTTCCTATTTGCAGTTTTGTCGCTTAGTAGTCAAACTCTTAAATCCACATAAATTGAAGATGGACAATTTATAACAAAAATAATGGACATTAAGATTATTATTTCCTGAAAAGTATTGAAAAATCAAAGAACCAATATAGTAGCTAAGAATAGTTGTAAAATTGCATTATAATTGTTTAGATGTTGATGTTATGTTTTAAGAATTTTATTGAAATAGATATACTTATTTAAATGTATACATTTTATTTTGTTTTCGAATAAATCACTGTAGATAGTGATCATTAATTGAGACTTTTGCCTCTTCGCATTTTCAGGTTCAGCAAACCAGGCTAGACGATTCTAATAATAATCAACCAACATGGCTTTATTTATAAAAATAGTATTTTAAAATTAATGTAATGTCTTAAGTTAGTGTAAATGGATAATGACTTTCTTTTATAATTTTTGTAGTTTATGTATAGGTTAAGTTTTTATTGAATGTCTGTCACTAAATTACATACAACTTCATACATAATAAAATGGATCTCGAACAATATAATAAGAAAATATATTGACTCATTTTATCCAAAAGTGTGATACACACTTTAAAAATGTAACAATGTATAAATACAATAAAAACAAATAGTCAAAAACTACTATTATTATTATTATTATTCCAAAACAATTTCTCAATTTTAATAACGCTGTTAAAATCAGTTTTCAACAACTGAAAAATGTTTTATGAAATTCAAAAGGGTATAAAAAGTACCTTTTTATTTTTACAATAAAAGGGCAAATGTATTAGCAGTTAATCTACAAGAAGAACTGCAAGTATAAATTACATTAATGTAAACAAATAATTGCTTTTAAACTTTTTTAAATATTGAAAAGTTATAAAAGTCCAAAAACTAAAAGCATTTATGCGGAAAGTAGCAATGAAGATTAAAAAAGTTAAATATGTAAGTATGAAATTAATCAAATGTTTAAATTTCATTTTTTGTATGTTTATATATTTGTTACATATATTTTGGGTATTGCATGCTTTTTAATAAATAAAAATGGCTTTAAAATCTCATATGTTTTTCTAAATAATATAGGTAAAATTTTAAATTTTTTAACCAACTTGTTTATTTTTACTGTTGCTAACAATTCCTTTTTGACCAGGACGTTTAACGTTATAACAACTATGAAAAATACATACCTACTGCATATTATAACCCTCTAAACGGTTAGTGCTAAACAATTATAAATAATGAAGAATTTATGAAGAATAATAATGTACTGAAATTAAGGCGCACAAAATTGCTAAAAGTATATAAAAATAAACTTTGGCTGCATTTTTTGCAAGTTAAGGAGAAAATACTAGGTAAAGTATTTACAACAGTGTTAAATATTTTTTTACTAAATTTTTTATGACAGCAAAAAAACCTTGTAAGTAATTAAAAATTATGCCAGTATATAAAGCCATGTTCAATATAATTTATATAAAAATCCTAATATTAAGGTAAAAAGTCATAAATTACCATTAAAATTAAACCTCTTTTATATAATTCAATCAGTAAATTGTTATTAAAACTAGTCACCATTAAATAATAATTTTAAAATGTATAAAATATTTCATAAATATTACATTTGTTATAGAAATAATTGGAATATACAGTGTGTCCAAAAAAGGCGTATTTAATGAAAGACCAAAATTCCTGGGCTTAAAATACACTGCGCGTCAAAATTAACGCATAACAAGTAAAAAAAAATCCTACTTTAAAACGCCTTTATAAAAATTTGGATAAAAATACTTATATCTCAGTTTACTTGTTCAAGGGTTTTTCGAGAAAATATCCTTAATGCCCTTTTATTTAATAATAACAAACGCTCGAAAAAAAACTTTTATAGGGAATTTTTTGTAAGTAAATAAAAAATATCCTGTGAAAGACCATATTTTTGTTAGGAAACCCTGAAAATGTTATACAAATCAAACGAACAGTAACGAAAATTCAGCGCTTCAAAGTCGTCAAAAAAATTACCATTTTTCAGCAAAATAATCAAAAAGGGGTAATTTTTACCGACTTTGAAGCGGTGTTTCTTTGTTACTGTTCGTTTGATTTGTACAAAATTTTCAGGGTATACTAACAAAAATACGGTCTTTAATAGCATATTTTTTATTTAGTTAAAAAATTCCCTAAAAGTTATTTTTCGAACGTTTTTTATTATTAAATAAATAAATAAAGGGCTTTAAAAATATTTTATCGAAAAAACCCTCGAACACGTAAACTGAGATATAAGTTAAAGTATTCTTATACAAAATTTGGAATTTTTTTACCTATTATGCGTTAATTTTGACGGGCAGTGTAGTAGTCAAATTGGAGTTGCTTTATTTAATCGCCAGAAGGCTTAAAAGTTTGTAAATTATTTTAAATAACTTAAAAATCATGTTAAACACTTTTTAGGCATATTCCTAGCAGCTAAACAAAGCAACTTTGGTTAATTTGACTTATTATGAGTCAAGGAAATCTATGACCTTTTGTATACACATATTTTAAGGACACACTATTTTAAACAAAATTCTAATGTATTTTTGTTTTTAGGTTGAACACCACCAATAACATATTTGATGGGTTGGATATTGAAAATAAAACAGGGAGTATGTTAAGGTAAAAAGAAATGTGTTTATCTGCATAAACAAAATTAATATTGTTTGAAATCAGAAGTACCCAAAATAGTAAAATAAAATTAATCAAAATTTAATATAGTTTGATGCAATTTTATGTTATTTTTGAATTTTTTTATTTTGGTGCAATATCAAAAATATTGTTACCTTAAAAAGTTATTATATAAATATTATAAACCACTTTTTTTAAATTTCTTCTTGTGGCAAGATGATAAAAAGATTATCCTCATAGAAAAAAACGGGTTTTTTTCGTTTTTTTTTTAATTCAGCTACAATAAAGCATGTCAATAAATAACATCAATCTTAAAAAAAACGAGCATCTTTTCAATATGAAATTTTGAGCAAAATGTATATTAATAATAAAGAGAAATTTAGAATATATTATTTTCCATTATTGAAAATTTTGACTATAAAATTTGATTTCTTATTATTTGGTAGTTTCCACATAAGAAACCAATAACAATGTAAAACTTCTTGAAATCTATTATACACTGCGCGTCAAAATTAACGCATGACAAGTAAAAAAAATCCAACTCTAAAACGCCTTTACCAATCTTTATAAATTTGTTTATAAAAATACTTCAACTTTTATTATGTTCAAGGGTTTTTTATTTAATATTAAAAAATGCTCGAAAAAAACTTATATAGGGAAATTTATTTTTAGGTAAATAAAAAATATGTTGTGAAATACCGTATTTTTGTTAGTATACCTACCCTGAAAATTTTGTACAAATCAAACAAACAGTAAGGAAAATAAAGCGCTTCAAAGTCGTCAAAAATGACCACTTTTCAGCAAAATAATCAAAAAGGTGTCATTTTTACCGACTTTGAAGCGCTGTATCTTCGTTACTATTCGTTTGATTTGTACAAAGTTTTCAGGGTATACTAACGAAAATACGGTCTTAACAGCATATTGTTTATTTACTTTAAACAAATCCCTTAAAGTTATTTTTTGAACATTTTAAAAATATTTTCTCTAAAAACCATAATAAATACTTTAATTTGTCTTTATAAGGGGAATCTTTTTATCACCTTTTCATGAAATATTTTAGTAAACTTTAAAAGAATTACTTAAACAAGGTATAGGTAATATATCTTCAATAATTAAACATGGGAATTTTTTCTAGGATTTTTTACAGGAAATAAAAAGTTTACCTTGCTAATACAAAAAAATAAAGCATTTTAAATATTATAAAAATAATTGTATTTATTATTTCCTTCATTGTTTTTAGTATAGGCTGTATAGATGGTGATGGAAGTCACTCGTATCTGTAAAATATTCAAATGGAATTTAAATTCATGTATGCTTTTTATTCAGGAATTAATTTTATATGTTAACCCTAGAGTGATATTTTCAATTAGATAATAATACTAATAATAATATTAAAAGTAAAAAGTGGGGTTAAAAAGATCTGACAGAAGTTAAATAAGTTAAATAAATAATAGTTTTATTCCCTAGGCTGTAAAAACCCAAACCAATTAGTTTAAATCATTTTTAGGTGCCTAGTCTATAATCAATTGGTTTAGTAACAAGTGTTGTCAACAATAACGTTTAAATTATAGACCACTAATTAACAGGGGATTCTTTTTTAAAAACTCAATCATAGTGGTATTTTGAGTTTTAATATTCATTGTTTGTTAGCTTTGTTTCATAGAAAATTAAAATATTCATATATTTACTGACTGTAATGCTTTGTTTAAGGATAGTTTACGTTGTGGCTACATTTCATTTGTATTTCTTGAATACCGATACAAAGGCTTGTTGAGTATATGGCCAACTTAGGGGTTTTTCCCATAAATTTGGGGGGAAAAAATAATTATATAAAAAAAATGCACTTGAAAATGTCAACATTTTCAAATTTTGATTAAATATAACTTTTAAGGTATTTTAATTTAAAAAATTGATGAAACATCTTTTAAATAAATATTAGTTAGGTATAATAATTATACCTTATTATAAGTCAATATCATAATTATTATGATATTGACTTATAATTTTTTCATGATAATTAAAACATTAAAACATTCAATTTTCTTAGTTTCTTTAAGAAACTTTCTTGACCCATTACTGGTAATATTCATAAGAAAAAATTGAACCTACACCTCGCCAAAGTTTTTTGTTTTGGGTGCGTTCCACCAACTTCAAATACCGACAGACAGCTCACACGCCGCGGCGTGAGAACGCACACGTGTGGTCGATTTCATACGCATATGAGTAGCATAGCCGTGCGCGCTCACGCGATGAGCGCACGACGTGATCAATGATCTCTTATACTGTGCTTATCAGGGTGGCGATTCTCGAGTTAAGAGAACGCTTCTCATAGGAGAAGTGGGCATTTCTCTCAAGTTTTGACAGGCTGCATTATTGAATTTAAGATAAGTGATGCCAGATTCTATCAAAAAACAGTAGATTTCGTTTTTATTCACCTTATAGTTACAAAAATGATACAATCAATAATAATGAAATAACGTAAAATTGCAATTTGCATTGTTTCACTAGGTAAATTCAATTAAAATGACATGCATCAACTGCAGGGCTCCCAGCAGGTAGTTTTTTTAAAGACTTGTCTATATTTTTGTCTTAAGTCTATAAAAGTCTATTTTTTTACCTAAAGTCTATAAAATCTACATTTTCTGTTAAAATGAACTATTAAAAAATATTTTTTTAAATATAAATATTCACAGTTTTATAAATATCCAAACCACAGTAAACCAAGTGAAACATTCGAAAACTTCGCAGTTTACATTTAAAGTTCCCGCCGTCCAGACCCGAACCGCCCGCCAAAATTATTTCTGAATTGTTTCTGGTTTGGTCTAGGGTTTCGTTTACGTTTATAGTTTCGGTTCGCTAGGTTAACACTACCTATATATGAGACATTCTTTTACATATCGTACGGATTACAGAAAACATATTTTTTCAAATTTTTAAAATGACTTAATTTTTTTTTACAGCATCTTTTCATAAATTTAGCCGATCCCTATATCGGAATTTTTGCAGAAAATTTATTTTTCCAAAGATATATTGATTTAAACTTTTGATAAAATTTGAAAAAATGCTGAATTCTTTTGTACTCAAAATTCATTATCTCCGGTTCTACTGATCGGATCGATTTCATTTTTTTTTTATTTTAAACCATATTACATAGTCTTTTTAGATAAATATTTAAAAAGTTTGTGTTTTGTTTATTATATGAAAAAAATATTTTTTTTTTGTATAAACAGATTTTTTGTGTTTGCCCCCTCTATGAAAAAAAATTAAAAAAATACTGTTCTATGCACTATTTATTACTCTACAAAATAAATTTTTCAGAAAAATGGAGACTTTTTTGGATCGGAAGATATTAAATATTTTCGAGCGCGTGACCAGTACAAGCCGTAAGGGGGCATCCATTAATTACGTGAGGCGTTTAGGGGAGGGAGGGGGTCAAGCCAAATCTCATCAATTCTCACGTAAGGGAGAGGGGGGGTCTCGGCAAATATCACGTAATTTTTAACAAAGTATGTTTTTTTAATAAATCCAACAGAATCAAGCAGTTTAACGTATAAACATTAAAAATAAGCATTTTTTAAAATCTCACGTGAGATTAGGGGAAGGGGGTTGAGCCAAATCTCACGACATCTCAGCAAGGGGGAAGAGGGTCAAAAAATCGCTAAAATTGACTCACGTAATTAATGGACACCCCCTAATCAGACATCTTCGAAACGCTAACACATTTAGGATTAGTGATGCCGCCGATACGAGAGATTCTCGCCTCTCGTCTCGTCTCGACGAGACGAGAGGGAGATTTTCTCTCGAAAAAAGGCTCGAGACGAGAGAATGCCCTCTCTCGCTCTAGAATTTCTCGTTTCTCTCGATCTCTCTCGTTCTCTCGATTATTCCGGTAATAAGTAAACAATTTTTTTACATAAAAATTTTAATTTTGCGATATTTATTTGGACCAATGAGAACATTATTCGCATTTCATAATAAACAAAATTTGTTCCCGTATAACGTTTTATTATTTTATAACACAACTTAAGGTTAACCAAGAAAAAAATTACTTATAAAATAATATTAATTTTTAAAATTTACCCTGTATAAGCACATTTATGGCACTCCTTATACTATTAAACAACCCGTATGCTTAATAAGCATTGCTTATTCAATGAACTTATCAACAACATGTGGTTTTTGAGGGGCTGATTACAAATTTGATATCCATTTCTTCAAAAAATAAAATGGCTGATCCAATATGACGAAAATTTGTCGTTCGGCTTTAATGGTTTGGGTAAAATTTAGTATTTAGATATTTATGGGGTCCCTGATTAAGAATTTGATATCCATTCAAAAAACAAAATTGCGGATTCAAAATGACGGACATGCGCAGTAGGTACAAGATGGTTGGATCTATGTGGAGTAGTTACATCATATAGACGCAGTAGTTTTCAGATGGATGGATGCTTTGATCCATCCATCTGAAAACTACTGCGCCTATATACTACACTGAGAAAAAAAATGGGACAAATAAACTGTGTAGCTAATCCTTTTATTAATAGTGAATATATTGTTTATTACCTCTAAATAGTCGAAATAATAACGATAAATATATATATATATATAAATATTTTTTTTATTTGGGAGCAATAAACTTTTTTCTCAGTGTTACAGTTACATCTATAGATGTAACTACTCCACATAGATCCAACCATTTGATTCAAATGTGCGACATTTTCGGCGTAAAAAGTCTTACTTTATCAGTGTGGTCTTGGCACAATTTTTTTTTATTTCCAGTTTAAATTTATATAGAAAAAATATAAACGAATACGTATTTAATTGCAAATAATTTTTGTATTCATACATAGGTACTTTTACCACGAGAGAAACGAGACGAGACGAGAGAAAGGCACTCTCGAGCGAGAAAAGAGTATTCTCGACGAGACGAGAGACCCATTTTCTCTCGCTGCACGAGACGAGACGAGAGAAGGACTTTTCTCGTCTCGTCTCGTCTCGCGGCATCACTATTTAGGATAGTGTATACTCATACATCGTTTTAAAAAAATACCAGCGCTTTTTGTAAATTAATTCTGATTTTAAAGGTTTTCAATAATTTTAAATAAATTAAATTTTAAATAATACAAACTCCAATTAATGAGTAAATTTATTAACTGGCAGAATTGACATTTGCACAAATAAGTCACCAATTAAAAGATGTCGAATCATGGCTTATACAAAATATCACGTCACCCGCCACATGCACTAATACGTTTGAATATTACGCGCTTGACAGTCCTGTCACGCGCTCGAAAATGTTTAATATCTTCCGATCCAAAAGAGTCTCCACTGTTCTGAAAAATGTATTTTGTAGATAAAGAAAAAGCGCATAAAATAGTATTTTTTTCTTTTTATTTTATAGAGGGGGCAAACATGAAAAACTAGTTTAAAAAATTAATCTGTTATTAACTCCCTATACCAAAAAAAAAAAAAAATTTAATTTATTTATTTGAAAAGCCTATCCAATAAGGTTTAAAACAAAAAAAAACCAAAATCGATCCGATCAGTAGAACCGGAGATAATGGGTTTTATGTAGAAGAGAATTTATCGTTTTATCGCAATTCATAAAAACTTTATATCAACATATCTCTGAAAAAACAAATTTTTTACAGAAAACCTGATACACGTATCTGCTTATTTACTGAATAGAAGCGGTAAAAAAATTTTCATGCGAATCCAAACCCTGATGTCAAAATAGGTGTACGATTTGTAAAAGAATGTCTCATATGCATTTTTCATGAAATTAGTAAGTACCTAGTATCTATCAAAGAACATGTGACAAAGAATGTGTTCCTATTCTATGTTTTATCATCCATTCCATTACCCTAAAAAAATATGTTCAGACGATAGCAAAGGTAAGTGTATAACTATAGTTTTGATAATTAAAAATTATACATTTATATTATTTAATAAAAACAAAGTTTAAATGTACTTGTACTCACATAAAAAAATTAAATTGAACGATTAAGGAAGGGTGCAGAAAAAAAATGACTAAAATATGTATGGCTCAACTAATGTGAAGGAGTGAACCATCCCAAAAAAGAAGCGGGGAAGGTAACTTACAAGATTAGTCGTCTTGCCCAAGATTTAGAAAAACGAAAGGCGAAAATTATAGATCAGCTGCAGCCCACCAAAAAAAATATGACCCATTAAATGACTGATGCCAGTGCCTTTTATATAAATGTGATTCTATTTATTATAAGTTATAATTTATTACAGAATTTAATATTTTTTTTGTTATTTATGTATTTTATAACAGTTATGGTTACTTGTTAAATTTAATTCAATAATAATTTATAATTTCAAGTTATCTCTATGTATTTTAAATTCAAATTTAGATCTTTTATCCCAAAAAAATGTATACCTCCATTTTATAGTTATTTCGGTAATTAATTTGGTCTATATTTGGTCGTTTATTTTTTATTATTAGTCCCTTAAGTCACTATTTCTCGCAACATGGACTGCTGGGAGCCCTGATCAACTGCAATCTTGTTGTGTTTGTATTGTATTTATTTTTCTATTGTGTTAGTTGTGTCCACGTGTTATTATAGTTAGGTATAAATTGATTAAAGTTATTAAGGATTTCAGGTAAGTGTGATTTTGATTAAAATTTGCATATTTATTTACTTTTTCCATTTACTTGCCTATCTATAAAAACCGACGAACGGAGCAGATCCCGGAAAACCACCAATACATATAACGCCCGTGGAAACCTAAGACAGAATATATATTTATATATATCAACGGGTTTAAGGCAGAACGGCACAAACGCCAAAATTTTAAAAAATTTGTTAGCTCTAGCTAGAGAATTTAATTCTTTATCAGCCTGTAACAATTTTTCGAAAAATTTGGCGCTTGTGCCATTTTGCATTAAACCCGTCGTTATATATGCATTTCCTTTTTGACTTATTCATGTGCGCTGGAAATGCGTCGGCACAAGTGCGCTTTAAATGCGCCGGCATACGTGCGCTGCATATGAGACGCATATTTAAGCGCATCTTTGTAGTGATCTGCGCGCACGCGTGCCGTTTAAGACGATTTGTTTTTATTTTTAAAACTAACTAAATGGTTTATTAAGTTAACAAATTTAAAACTATAGTTTTATAAAAGTTTGGTACCCACCACAATAATTAAACTTACCTTAAGAAAAACAAACAATAACACAAAAATTCAAACAACAACACAACAATGGCCGGTTTAAAACTGTCAAACTTTATGATCGGAGAGTCATGCCGACTAGGGATGGGATAACTGCGCAAAGCACCCAGCGACGCACTATGGTCAAAAAGCAGCGTTTTGTGGAAAAAATTCAATAACTTTTTTATTACAAATAAATATTATTTTTTTCTTTTTTTATTGTGTTAAATAGGAGTTATTACGTATAATTAACTATATTTTAATCAAAAAGTTTTTTTTATTTTTAAATGCGTTTTTAGATGTTCACAGAGCGTTAATTGCGGAAATAACCCAATTATTTTTTTATTGCAAACATTTATTTTTTACTCTGTTAAATATGACCTATTACGTATAATTAACTATATTTTAATCAAAAAACAACGGTTTTTATTTTTAAAATGCGTTTTAGATGGTCCTAGAGCATCAATTGAATCGGTGAGATTAAGAACAGTACAAGTCCAAAATTTTGACAACATATTTTAAAAAATCAGTTTTAAATCAGTTCTAAATGCATTTTTGTGTGAATATTTTAACTATTTTATAAAATATAATATTCATATTCTTTTAAATGATTTATATCTTATCACAAAAATGTATTTTGAACTATAAAATTGATTTTAAAAAATGACTTGTACTGTTCTTATTCTCACCGATTCAATTGAGGAAAAACAAGAGCAAATAGCTATTTTTTTTTTATTGCAAAGAAATATTTTTTTTATTTTTTACTGTGTTAAAAGATATATTTTATTAAATGTGTGCGTAATTTTTACCCAATTTAACCTGTTTTAAAAACATTCCACTTTGAGGTGTCATAAAATCAAAACATAATTTTCTAAAAATATTTCTTTACCAAAATCTATTGCTTTAAGATGTTTTTAACAAATTATCGTAATAAAAATACCCAAAATAAAAGTTTTTAAAAATATTTTTGTGGCTCCAAAGACGAGGGGGCCTACGATTAAGCGTATTAAGGAGGTCCCCAGCCAAAAACCTTAACACTAACAGATTTCACATATCAAAACAACCCCTGTATACCAAATTTAGTGATTCTCGTTCAACGGGGTTCTGAGATATAAGAAAAAAGGGGGTGTATCTCCAAAAAAGGGGGCCAATTGGCAAAACTAAAAAATACGTTTCCTCTAAAATTGTCTCGAGAATCTGTGACCAAATTTTGTTGCATGTATATATATATATATATTTTTTATTAATTTCTTTGATGTTTTTGCCGCATGGATAAGTACCATCTTTAGCACTTAGAAAAAAGTTTGTAATTTAAAGGTTTTGGATATTTTTAGAAGCAAAAGGAAGAAAAAATAAAAGTATTTGTATTAAATTAATTTCGTGTAGAAAGCGATATTTAAAAAAATGTATTATTAAAAATTGTATGTATCAACACAGGTAAATAATTATATTAATATATATTAGTATATTTTTGGAAGCAAAAGTAACATGGTGGATGGAGTAATATTTTTTAAAAATGTATGATTAAGGGCATGTTTAAACAAATTCCACGTTTAAAATTCTGAGCAGCACAGGATATTTTTAGAAGCAAAAGAAGGAAAAAAAAATATTTAAGACAAAGCAATATAATAAAAATATATTATTTAGGGCATGTTTGAACATAATTCATTATTAATATACCACTTCACTGATTCTTCGTATAAAAGTTTAATGTAGGTACAGTACCTACTGTACAGGGTGATCCCCTATAATGTCGCCCCCCTTTAACTTTTTTATTTTAAGTGTCCCAAAAAATTTAAAAGTGTGGTTATGTAGGACCTAAAAAATACTTTTTTTCTACGTATAAAAAAAATTGGAAAATTGATCAGTATACAGGGAAAAACAAAAAGTTTATTTTTTTTCAATGGATCACCCTATATATGAATTATTTTTCGATTCCTTGTAAAATTCTAAGCATATTTCATATATCATACCATTTACCTAAATTCAACCGTTTCTGAAATATTTAAATTATTTTTAAGATAATAATTTGAAATAGTTTGTCTTTCCCTGTCTGAGTACGCCATTTTTACTTATTTAACAAGACATATTGACATAATGTAACTATAGTAATTTATTTTCAATAAAAATTTTGGTATACTGAGGCTTCTTGATTTCTAATAGTTTAAAAAAACATTTAATGATAACATTTTGAATGCGAATATTTCAGAAACAGTTGAATTTAGGTATATGGTTTGTTATATAAATTATGCTCAGAATTTTGCAAGGAATCGAAAAATAGATTCATATATAGGGTGATCCATTGAAAAAAAAAACTTTTTGTTTTTCCCTGTATATTAATCAATTTTTCAATTTTTATTTTACGCAGAAAAAAAGTATTTTTTAGGTCCTACATAACCACACTTTTAAATTTTTTGGGACACTTAAAATAAAAAAGTTAAAGGGGGCGACATTATAGGGGATCACCATGTACAATTGGCGTCCCCGAAATGTGAACGATTTTTGGTTGTCATGGATTTTTTTCATAAAATTCATTCGTTCATTCCTGGCTTCGGCCAGTGATGTTACAAATAGAGGGGAGAATACTAAGAACAATATCCTAAATCGGTATTTTTTTTATAATATTTTAACAAACAATAATATTACAAATAAATTAACGTTAATTTGGTTTTGTACAACAATATTAACAAGTAGGTAAATAAAAAATATAAATAACATAACTAAATTAACATATTGCTCAAGAAAATTGGTAAAATAGTAAAATAGCTGCAGATTTAAATGTCTTAAGCTCTTCCCAAGAATGTTCAATATCATTCCGAAGTTCATTTCTGTTTGCTGGCTTAAAAAACTGTGCTGCTGCTCATAAGCTATTTTAATACTTAATTGCAGAGCCACTTTGCAACCTTTTGGCATGGACAATATTATAATAACCTATAGGTTACGCATGTCGTATGACTCAGCAAGCTCTTCCCAAGCATTCCGTAGTTCATTTCGGTTTGCTGGCCTAAAGTCCCGTTCATATATTTTTTAACTATAAAACCCCACACGTTTTCAGCTAGCCATGGCAAAACAGTTATGTGGTTGTTGTTTACCCACTCTGTAACCACGCGAGCTGTGTAATATAATATTTATTAGAATTATTTTTGTATAGTTTTCTAACATGTTGTAATACAAAACACACGTCTAGCTGAAGGTAGCATAACGTTGTCCTAAATCGTCGTATAGTGCTCAGCCGTTAATCTACCATCAATTTCCCAACATATTCCAGCACCATGGACGCTTATCCACGCCTTATGGAAAAGCGTCCACTATTTGAGGTTCTTAACGTTTAGTTCTCCTCAAATCTTGCGTCTCTTGGACGCAGCCTTCCATTATTGCAAGATTGGAACGGTTTTTCATCAGAAAATATAACATTATTCCAAAATTCCTCTCCATAATTTAGATAGTCATTGGTGAACTGGACTCTCCTGCGCTTATTTTCGTCAGTTAAAAAAACCTTATGAGCAGCAGCACAGTTTTTTAATCCAGATTAATATTTTTTGAGCTGTTCAAAGAAATCCTGGAAATTGTGTATCTTCTCGGGCCTTAACTGCGCTATTGAAAGGATTTTGCCTAATATGTGCGACATGAGCATTGTCTTCAATATTCGTTGGAGTTTTTACCTACACCTTGTCTGATAGGTCTTCTCAATCTTAAGATTGTTAAATTTGTTGTTCTTGCCAACGTTTCTTGATATAAAATATGCAGCTTTTACTGACATTTAAATCTGCAGCCACTTCACTTAAAGACCAATTTTCTTCTAATTTGGCTATTGCCCTTGATCTCTGAGCCTCAGTTAAGTGGGGTGGCATTTTTGATATTGCAATTGACAATTATTATAAAATTTGACAACTACCGACGACACTGATGCAAAGCCCATATTACATAATTAAATTTTGCCGTTCACATTTCGGGGACGCCAATTGTACATACATATATTTAATAAAAAATCCTTTTATGTCTTTAAATAAAATGCATCACAACCTCATTTGGCAAATATCCACGAAATAGATTAATTAGTCGACTAGACATGACACAATTTAAAAAAAAACCTATTAATTCAATTATCCTAGAAGCTTGTCTGGAATAGCATCCCGGATGAACCTAATCCACATATTTGTAATTGTAATAAATCTACCCGGCGGACCAAATCATTATAACACCCACGAAACAGACGCGTACGGTCTGGCACGCGATAACTACATACTTTACTTTAAAATTATATACAATTTTACAATTATAGTTACAGTATTGTGCGAATTAATGTAAACATTGGGAATTTCTATATTATTTTAACTTCGAACACTGCTGTGACAATTCTGACAGGTGTTTTTTTAGTAACATCGTTACATTGCAATGTGACCCCTATGTTACATAACGGCAATACTGTGTTACGTTAAATGTTGAGTCCAAGTTTTTGGCCAAAAAGGGTTATAATTCGGGACTTTCGTTTTCAAAGCAGATATAAACAAAACAATTACAAGCCAAACTGGCGAAAATCGAACAATACCGATCGTTGTGAGAACAATGGTATCCATGGAGATTATCTGCCAGATAACTAACTGCAACTTTAACCGGACATTGATAAACCGGCCCTAATGCAAATTAATTCTAGAAGTTTAAGACATAAAAAGTTAAATGTTGACGCCCTTCTACTTGAAGAAAATCCAACAATCGTATCAATTTGTGAAACATGGTTGAAAGACTATGAAGTACCTAATGCACTTCAATCTGGACAACTACTTCAACATTTCAAATTTTTGAAGGACCAAAAAGGTCTGTGGGGGTGTTGTACGTCAATTTTAAGTCGTATTCGTGTTGTGAATTTGTTATAAATGATTCAAAATGTATATTTGTGTCCATGTATCGAGCTCCAAATAGAAATTTTGATCTATTTTTTTAAACTACAAAATTTACTAAATTTCTTATTATGCAAAGGTAAATTCATATTTTTCAGTGGTGACTTTAATATTTGTTTGAATACTAAAAGTAAAATGCTAAACAACTCCATTGATGTACTCAATGGATTCAAGCTTAAACCTAAAGTAGATAAACGGGTTATCATAAACCCACACGTATAAAAGCACTAATTGATAATATATTTACCAACTCAGTAGATTTCTCTGATCATTTTGTTATCAATCTGAGTATTCAGATGAATAAACCAATGACATGTGCCCAAAAGTTCACAACTCAAAGAATTCTTAAGATTCTCACAAATAAACAAAGACAATTTCGTGAAAGCCATCGCAATGAAAATTGGGATTTAGTGTACAGTTCGGCCTCCTCTCAAGATATGTAAGTATGACAATTTTATAAAAATATTTACAATATGGAGGATATTTAAGTGTGATACCAAGTACCAAGTAAAAATATATTTCATTATCAAAATTTGTCAAAGAAGCTAAAATTTATAGATTCGTTTCAATTTTTACCCGAAAGCAATGTGTAAAAACGAAAATGAATTTGAGTTTTTATGTAAAAAAGGAATATTTCCATATGATTATATTGATTCTTGGCATAAATTAAATGAAAATAAATTACCAGAAAAAAATTACTTTTATAATTCTTTAAACGATTTGAATATTACAGAAAAAGAAATAAGAGGAGGACTTTTACAATGTAGTAAAATAAATTCCGAAGCGAATAATAAATATATGCATGAGCACAACCTCATTTACCCGTTATTTAGATATAAATAACCTGTTATGTATACGTATCTTTCTTAAGAAGATTTTGAATGTTTGGACCCAGACCTAATTGACGTACAAAAATTATCAGAAAAACACTCTGACATAGGTTATATTTTAGAGGTAGAGCTTAAATAACCAGCTTCTATTCATGATTTTCATAAAGAGCTTCCATTTTGTGCTGAGCATTAATTCCTCAAAACAAACTAAACTTCTAACGACTTTATATAATAAAGAAAAATATGCTATTCATTATACATTATTAAAGCGAACAATAGACTTGTTAAAAAAATACATATGAGTGTGAGTATAAGAGACGTATAACAGCCCCATTGCCTCATCACTCTCGGACCCCGTACAGGCCTATGTTTACTTACGCCGATTTTTGTTCGCCCCCAGCAACTGCACGGCTTCACCCGTGTTTGCTGGGTGCGAATGTCCATTGCGTTCCGTACTGTCCACTATTTGGGGCTCGAGAGCGACATGCGAATACTTTTAATAGCCATTCTCGGGTTCGCCGAGCCGATGCTATACGCCCAGTAGGGTATAGAGGAGGAGGGACGGGAGGGATAGACGCGTTTGTTGGTTTTTGGGGGACAATTACGCCGACTTAAAACTAAGTACGACGCGGAATCCCCCTAGACCAGTCGATTAGTATTACTCAAAACATTTGGGATTACTATTTGGAGTTGGGGAGTTGTTATTACGCTGCAGGGGTGTAGTCTCCTAGTCGAGGTCTTCGTCTTGTTCGTTATTGTAATTGTCCGTGACCTGGTCAGATAGTTACTGCGCTTGGTAAAGTGTTTCAGTTGTTTTTTTTTATTTTATTTTTATTGTCGCTTAGTTGCTCCCAACTGGTCTTGTTAATTTGTGAGAAGTGCATGTTTTGTGCTAACGTGTCATGAAATGTGAAGCATGGTCTCCCGACTTTTTTGTCTGTAAGGTCTAGTTTAAGGGTGGCTTGTAGTATGTTGTTGCGTTGCCTACGAGTGACGTGGGCCCAGTATTTTAATTGGGCTACTCTTACCCTTTTGGTAATGGTTTTGCCCATTAGCAGGTCGCGGGGATGTTGGTGAAGGTAGTCGGGTAAGTCTTTCGTTAGTAGTGTAATGATCTTCCGTTCAAGTTTGCGTAATTTTTGTCCCAAGCACGTTTTGTGGTAGAGTGGAAAGGACCCGGTCTACGTTGTGTTTAATTAATTTACCCTTTAATACCTATTTTTACCTTTAATTTGGCCTAGAATACGTCTAGCCCCGATTCGTCATAATAAAGTAGGAAGAGTGACAAACAATCAAACAAATATTTATAACCATATTATTTATTTATAGTAAAGAGAACAACAGCAACTGTGGAAACCAATATTTCGTTTTAAAACCCCTTTTTTTTTAACAGTAAACTGCCACGGTCGTTGACCTGGCGCCTGTGTCGGTGTTTAAGCCGGAGGATTACGAGGAACCTGCCGAGAGTCATAAAATCGAGCCACAGTTACCCTGCTTTACGGGGGCTGATTATGGTAAAACCTTTTTTTATTATAAAAGTCAAATCGATGAACGGGTGTACTTCGTTTCTCGATTTACCGTGGGCTTGGGCCTCTTTTATTGTTTAACTTGTTGGCGATCGTTACGATCGAGTGCTGCTTCTGTTTATTTTTTTTATTTTTTTTTTATTATTTTTTTTTTTATTTATTTTGAAGTAGTTAGGTGTTTATTAGTACCATTTCATCAGTCCATATATCAACACTAGTCTCTGCGGAAGTGTGTTAATATTTATGAAGTTTTTTTTTTTATTGGGAAGGATTGCCTTTAGTGGCTCTTTTATGTGGTTGCCTATAGCTTTTCGGTGGGAATTGTTTCAATGTTGGTTTTCGCATCGTTGGGTCTAGCCTTTTCCGCTGAGCCTACAGGATATCGGAAGGTACAGGAAGTATTGTCAATTTAATATTATCACACTCCCAGGTTGAACGCGATTAAACAGTATATTGACAGCCTTACAACAAGCGTTTAGTATACATGCAAGCAATTAATAATGCAAGGTGTCTCTATACTTTTAAGAAAATGTTGTATTGATTTCCGTTGCAGATCATACCGTCAATATATGCCTGATGTGGTATTTATTTGGTGGAAAATGTAATAGTTTAACATTAGTAGTACTAGAGTGTTGTCACCTGATTTATCTGACTGTAGGCAGGTAGATATCCCGGTTCAATTAATTTATTTATGAATTTATTTATGAAATGGCTCTTACTCTCTTTACGTTGGAAAAACAATTACAATGATAACATGTCTTGGCATACCTGTAGTTTCGGGTCTACTTGTTGATTACGATCCTCAAATGATTAATAATAAACTTAATAAACTACTTGTTCACTGTTACTACACAACTACTAACAGGTGTCAGCACTCAGGGCGATAGGCTTTGAAATTAAATGTCACTGCAATGAATTGATTGTCCAGCAGGTGGCAGCACATACACGCGGCGGGAAATTTAAACAAAGTTGAAACGTTTGTACGATAGAGGGCGCGATGTCGCGGCGTCGAATTTAAATAACCAAGATGGCTACAACTGGCGTTACACACAAGTTTGAATTAGAGAACGGAGTTTTTGGAAAAAAACGTCCGCACGCAACTAGCACTGGAAACTCACTGCCGAAATCGACTTAAGCGACTTTGGATACACCCCCTCTCATGTATCGTTCTTTGTCTTTCCCCAAAGTTGGAAAAAGTCAACCATATGTGTGACATGGCAAAATTAAGATAAAATAGTGTTTTAACATTTTTAAGTGGTCAAATACCTAATACTTTTAAGTGTGCCCTTAGTCAACTTTTGTACTGGTTGATTGGTTTTTTTCGAAATATTGGTTTTTACAATAAAATATTTTAACAATTAGTATAGTACCGACTTCGGTACTACTTTAGAAAATAATACATACAAATTCAAGTTTAACTATTCGGTTTTTTTGACCGATAATAAGATTAGGTACTGAAAACTTAAAACTAAATTACAACAATTGTATTGAGCATAACAATTAAAACTATTACTAACTTAATACTAACAAAGTTCACATTATTTAACTAACTAACTATTTAAATTATAAATTTTAATATTTACAATAAACTGTTTATTTATTCTCTAACAAAAGGGCGTCCCGTAGAGAGGTATACCTTCTTGCAAACATAATACGGGGGTACTCGTAGTACAGTGTAATAATATTTTCGTATAAGTTACCGATTTATTATTTATATAATTTAACTAATTTAATTTTGCATCTCAAACCCCGACACCCCCTGAATATTGAACTTGGAAGGGTCCCTTTTGCATTCCAAAGATCTTAAGTGGTTGTTTATCAGTATTGACATCACCAGATGTCATATATCTGTAGCAAACTTTACTTAGTTGGCTTATTTAGGCAAACAAAATTAAATATTATTTTGAAATTGAAAAATTGTATTACGGGTTTTATACCTTCAGGCGTTAGAGGAGTCCAACCTTTTCAAGTTGGGGAGTTGTTATTACGCTGCAGGGGTGTAGTCTCCTAGTCGAGGTCTTCGTCTTGTTCGTTATTGTAATTGTCCGTGACCTGGTCAGATAGTTCCTGCGCTTGGTAAAGTGTTTCAGTTGTTTTTTTTTATTTTATTTTTATTGTCGCTTAGTTGCTCCCAACTGGTCTTGTTAATTTGTGAGAAGTGCATGTTTTGTGCTAACGTGTCATGAAATGTGAAG
Organism: Brassicogethes aeneus; assembly: GCA_921294245.1. Classification (NCBI taxonomy): domain Eukaryota; kingdom Metazoa; phylum Arthropoda; class Insecta; order Coleoptera; family Nitidulidae; genus Brassicogethes; species Brassicogethes aeneus. The sequence goes on from OV121136.1 coordinate 2,389,435, forward strand.
CATGGTCTCCCGACTTTTTTGTCTGTAAGGTCTAGTTTAAGGGTGGCTTGTAGTATGTTGTTGCGTTGCCTACGAGTGACGTGGGCCCAGTATTTTAATTGGGCTACTCTTACCCTTTTGGTAATGGTTTTGCCCATTAGCAGGTCGCGGGGATGTTGGTGAAGGTAGTCGGGTAAGTCTTTCGTTAGTAGTGTAATGATCTTCCGTTCAAGTTTGCGTAATTTTTGTCCCAAGCACGTTTTGTGGTAGAGTTTTGTCTTTTTTTCTTAAATTCCAAAATTAAGTAATGCATTTATTTATTAGTTAAACAAATGACAAGCGCAATTATTCTGTTATCTAATGTTTACAAATCCAGTAGAGTTTGGTTATTATGCTTTTTTTACTACGTTATAATGATTAATGTGTTAGTTTATTCTGTGTGTCTAGTGTTTATTATTGGTCTCGTTTGGGTTTGCCTTACGCATTTGTTGTTGACAGTTTTATTGTCCTACGCAGTGTGCCTTTCTTAGGGTTTTAAAGATATCTGTCGTGTTTAATTTGCAGATTATGTGTTAGGTCATGCATATGCTTAAGGTTACTTATCAATTTTTTGCGGATGGCCACCACCTATGTTAATTTTTTACCCATAAAAAAACGTTGGTCACTTAAAAATCCTTTAAAATGAACACACACCTCAAATAAGCATACTTTTAGATGAGACTTGTTAAAAAATACATAGGGTAATAAAATTTAAACAAGGACCATGGCTAGAAAAATACATTTTCTTAAAAACTGAATTAATAAAAACGGCCATTTTCAAATCAGAACAAAAATATAATAAACTTTCAATTAATTCTAAATATGGAAAGTTTTTAGAAAACCTTAGAAAACATGAAATTGTAAAAAAATTGTTAATAATTGAAAAAGCGCGAAAAAATATATTGCAAAACCTAACTTTGATAATTCTGTAATTATAGATTTTAATAGAATTAAAAAACAATGAAGTTCCATTTACGCAGGCATTTCAATTTTAGATATTTCAAAAATATTTATTTATGATTTTCATTACAGTTTCATAAAAAAAGAAATTCCAAATAATTCAAATTTATTATATAGAAACTATATAGATATTATATAGATACAGATAGTTAAGGAGATTACTAATAATGATAAATACGATATTATGAAACGATTTCCATGGGGAATTTTATTGGGGAAATTTAATACTTCGGATTATCATAAAAATAATGTTTATAAAATTAATGAACTAAATAAAAAAGAACTTGGTCTAATGAAGGATGAAAATTGTGGTAAAATTATGACTGAATTTGAAAAATAACATGAACTTTATTTGCTTTTCGTTTTAAATATTTTTCAACAAGATGAACGTCGGGGAACTTGGTCGTTTGCAATTCATACTCATAAAATCCTTCTAAAATGGGATTTCCACATACACAATCCAAAATATATGTGTGGGATTAGTTAATTGAACTTTTTTAACAGTAAAAAGTTCATTAGACCAATTAAATTCCCGGAAAGCAGAACCGACGCAGAGCGTGGCCACTAGGCAAGAGAGGTGATGAACGCGATGCACTGCATGGAGACCGTTCAATTTCAACAAAATTCTTTAAATTAAACTCGCGATAACTCGTTAACTAAACGTGCGATTTTTATGAAATTTGGACAGAATACTCAGATTGGTACAGCGATGCTATTGACTATGAGTATAAGAGACGTATAACCGGCCCCATTGCCTCGTCACTCCCGGGCCCCGCATAGGCCTTGCGTCGATTTCCTTTCGCCACCAGCAACGGCGCGGCTTCACCCGCGTTTGCTGGTTGCGAATGTCCATTGCGTCCCGTACTGTCCTCTAATTAGGGCTCGAGAGCGAAATGCCAATAGTTTTAGTAGCCATTCCCGGGTTCGCCGAGCCGATGCTATACGTCCAGTAGGGTAATGAAGGAGGTAGGATGGGAGGGATAGACAGTTTGGTGTTTGGGGGACAATTACGCCGACTCAAATCTAAGTACGACGCGGTACCCCGCTAGACCAGGCAGTTAGTATTACTCCAAACATTTGGGATTACTGTATCGAGTTCGGGAGTTGTTATTTTGCTGCAGGAGCCTACGTCTTGGTCTACGTTTTTGTCGTTATTGTTTGTGTCCAAGTAGGATTGTTCCTGTACATGTGTCTTCAGTCTTGAGGCCGAAAACCATTAATAGATAGTTCAGTAGCTGGATATGTAACTTGTAGCTTTTGATGATTTTTTAGTTGTTTATTGCCGCCGTAGTGCGAAACTTCTAACAATTTTTTTTTTAGTTATTGTGTTGCCCAAGCACGTTTTGTGGTAGAGTTTTGTCTTTTTTTCTTAAATTCCAAAATTAAGTATTGCATTTATTTAATAGTTAAACAAATGACAAGCACAATTATTCTGTTATAATCTAATGTTTACAAATCCAATAGAGTTTGATTATTTGCTGTTTTTACTATGTTAGGGTTATGATTTATTGAGTGTTAGTTTATTCTGCGTGTCTAATGTTTATTATTGGTCTTGTTTGGGTTTCATGCCTTACGCATTTGTTGACAGATTTATTGTCCTACACAGCTTTGGTGTATCACCGCGATAATTCGATTGGGAAGTTTTGTCTTTTTTCTTTATTATTTTATGTTGTTTGGTTAGTATTGTCTTTCTAATATTAACATATGTTTCTATTGTTGCTAATGTTTATTGTTTTTTTTTCTAGAGTTTAAGCCAGTAGCCAGTAGCGTGCAAAGGTGATCGGGGGCCCCCCTGCAAATTTTGAGCTGGGGCCCCTTTGTCACTTATACCACCCAATGTGGTTCTTTACGGGGCCCCCCTAAGGTCGGGGCCCCCCCGCACCGCGGGCCCTGCGGGGCCCGTCCTGCACGCCACTGTGTGTGCCTTTCTTAGGGTTTTAAAGATATCTGTCGTGTATAATTTGCAAATTATGTGTTAGGTCATGCATATGCTTAAGGATACTTATCAATTTTTTGCGGATGGCCACTTCCCCTCTTGTTTGACCTCTTTTGTTTGTCTAGTGAAAAGCATCCAATGACAGGTGGACATAGGACCAGAAGCTGAAACTTGTCACTTAACTCTTTCATATCACTTAACACTTCACTCTTTATTGACCGTTACACTATTTTAGTTTGCACTTTATGAAAATTGTTTGTTTTACTATAATTGGTTTGCACTTTTTAAAAATTATTTGTTGGTTTTAACTTTAAACTTTTACGTTTCAAGAGCTCTTGCGCCACATTGCGTCATGCCTTGTCAAGTGCTGCAATGCTATTAAAATAAAAAATACAAAATTTCAATTACAATTAATTAATAAATACATCAATATTATTTAAGTCATAACTATGCTTAAACTAGTAGATGTTTATAAATTATATATATGTATAGTTGTCGCGGCGAATGTTTCAAGTTGCGTCATCAAATTCTGAACCAAGCACAGACATTATAATTATTGTTTTCTTTTACGCCCTGCTGAAAAAAACTGTTTAAAACCATTTACGAATGAGAAGTTTTCAAACTCTGAATGGTTCTATGGGCGGAGTGTTACCATTTCGTTAATGAGAACCAATCGGCACCCCATAAGTAAATTCTTGTTTATCAGGAAAAAAACATAGCTCCAATTAATTTATTTTTACTACGCCACTGGGATTCGTAGAAATTTGAAATTTTTGGCGTAGTTTAGGGAGATCATGTGTATTAGTTCTGAGTAAGAAAATTTGATCTATTTTATACAGGGTTGGTAAAAATGAGTTACTTTACCCCTAGAAACAAAATTGGTGAAAAGTGCATTTTTTTTAAATGGAACACCCTGTATTTTATCAGATATTCTAAAAGCCAATTAAAATCCCCTTCAAATGATATCATGTTCCTATACCTAAATAGTTAGGTTTCCGAAATAAAAGCAAGTTATGTAAAATTGAGATTATTTTGGCATATTTTAATACGTAGAAAGGGTCAAAACTTTATTTTTTCAAACGGAACACCCTGTATAATAATAAAAATTTTAAAAAACAATTTAATTTCCTTAAAAATGCTATTAATTGTTATAAACCTATAACACTTAAAACGATGGAAATATTCAAATTATAAACTATTTTCAATTTTTTTTAAATAACTAAAAAAATAAAGTTTTGACCCTTTCTACGTGTTAAAATATGCCAAAATAATCTCAACTTTACATAACTTGCTTTTATTTCGGAAACCTAACTATTTAGGTATAGGAACATGATATATTATTTGAAGGGGATTTTAATTGGCTTTTAGAATATTTAATAAAATACAGGGTGTTCCATTTAAAAAAATGTTCTTTCCACCAATTTTGTTTCTAGCAGTAAAGTAACTCATTTTTACCAGCCCTGTATAATGTAGATCAAATTTTCTTACTCAGAATTAATACACAGGACCTCCCTAAACTACACCCAAAATTTCAAACTACTACGAATCCCAGTGGCGTAGTAAAAATAAATTAATTGGGGACAATAAGCTTAAAGCATCCCCCGTTTCTACGACACTGTGTTCACTCGAACAATTGTAATTATGTGTGAATATGTGTTTTGGTAGTAAGTGACTATTCGCAAAATATAACGTTTCCAAGACTACCATAGTGGAAGTTATATTAAAAAAACTGATTTGATAAGTAACACTTTATCACCCTGTATCTTGGAAACATAAGTAATTAGGAAAAATATTTATTTAGGTTTTCGTCTTATTTTGACTTGCTCAATCTTTTCCTAAATTTATGCCAATAAGTTTAGGGACACCTTGTATAATATAATGGTATTTTACTGTTGAGTGGAGACTTTCTTAATCAACGCTTTTAATAATGGTAAATGCTGTTTAAATTTAGACGACTTATTTGTTTGACGATTTTCACTGAATTGAAATGTTTACACTTTTCACCTCAATCATTACTAAAATGTGTATTTATAGTATCTAATAGGTACAATTTATATTTACAGAGACTGTATGCAATTTATTCTTTATTCTGAAAAACACTCGTTTGTAACACACGCGTTTGACAGCTGATTATCAAAAGTTGTACTTTTGGTGGTGGCGATACTTCTTTAGCGTATTATATTCGAAAATACCCTTTTAAGATACTAACAAAAAATGGATTGAAAAAAAAATCCTTCAGCACCTTAAGGTGTTGAAAATTCCCTAGACTAGAAAAAATTTCCGTGACTAAAACGCCATAAAGTCAGATCTTGTCAATGTAGAAGTAGATAATAGTATATCGATGGTTATTTGACAAAACATCGTAAGCGACAATTTTGTTGAATTACTTTTTATTTTATCAAAGTGTCAGTTACGATAAGCTGCACATGTTAACATAATAGTTATCCCAATTTTGCAATCCAATATTGGTCAGTTTGAATATTTTTATTATTGTAAGCGCCTCTTCTTTTTAATTTGTTACCGATTTATAACGTAAGCGCCTATATGTTCCCGACAAATAATCGTAAGCAACTCCGAGACATGGCGTTTGAGATTTAACATTGTGTTGCTTACGATAATATTGTGCTCCCGCCTTGATCTATCAAGGCGTTATTCCCGCTCTAAACAGTTTATTCGTGAGTATACCTGCATCGTGGTGATTGCTACCAAGTTTTAAAACAATATTTTATTTGATCAAAAGCTAATAATTGTTTTTACGTAATGTGGTTCGTTAAAAGTATTTTTTGTAGTAATTGTATGTTCTAGCGTCAAATAATTTGACTCAAATTTATAACGGTTAGATCATGGTACCATGGGTTAGATCATTGAGCGTACACAAGGAGTCTGAACATCATGTAAACAAGAATCTTCCTAAGATAAGGGGGCGCTGGTGTTCCGTTTATTCTGAAACAATTGTTTAATTGCTAATAGCAATTTGCTATTCTATTCTATGCTAGCATAGACAATCAGCGCCGCTGGTGGTGAAAAAAACTTAATTTGTACAATTTAGAGGGCAGGTTTTGTCAATTTCCCCTATTAAGTTCGGGCTCCTGTAGGCTCCATGGGTTAAATACTGGTTTGTGAATAAAAATCGTTCGTTTTTTTCAAAGAAAGCTAATGTAGAATTTCATTTTCAAACATTGTTTGGCAAAATATCGTTTGGTGATGGGGCATTCCACGTTACTCGGTAATTTTTGTCCCGCCCCACAGTGTTTCAATTCTCGAAAATATCGGCAAAACCTTAAAAATTTACATTTTTTTTCAGGTAAATTTTGAGTTAGATGGGTAGTTACTACCTGTCTCCATCCTGAATTGAAAAAAAATTATATAAAATACGTATATTTTGTCTTGTACATCAGTTTAAACTTGACGCTTTCAGTTGAAGGTACTTTACACGCGATCGCTCCGGAAAATTGTTTATTGTTTAAAAGCAGGGCCGGCTCCAGGGTACGTGCAGCCGTGCCCCTGCACGGGGCGGCAAAAATCGAAAAAAAGTTATTCAATACAACACGATATAGGTTCTAAATTAGAGATTTCCAATTTAATTTCAACGTTTGCTCAACAAAATCCAGAAGGCATTCCTTTTCTTAAACTTTTGTTTGTTATCACATTTTTCTTATTTTTACTACTAGTCAGTTTAATAATGTTAGATAAAATAATTATTATTAGAATATATTACTGTTTTTTTAAAATGCGATGATAATTTATTTATTTGTATTAAATAATATTTGTTTAAACTTGCTTGTTAATTTTATCTTCCCCTTAATGCTACAACTGGATAACTTGAAATTTTACGAATCCAGTTCTACTAAATACTTACATACCAATTTTAGAACATTTTATTTATAAATGTGTTTTTCCAGATATCCAATTGTAGCATCAAGGGGACGATATTATTTAGGTAGTTTTTTTTTAGAAATTATACCTAATTAATGGGTACTAAAAAGTAGGTAATTATGAGGGGGGCAAAAATATTTTTGCACGGGGTACCAAAATGTCTGGAGCCGGGCCTGTTTAAAAGTGTATAACTTGTGTTTGGTGTATCCGATTGTTATGCGGTTTGATGAAGGGTGATCTTCAAGGTATGTAAAATTCAGATATGTATTTGTTTTTCGTAGATTTTGCTTGTATTGTAACCGACAAGATCGGTCTGTTAAAATCGCAAACTTTGAATCGAGCTTTTAGAACAATGGAGCTACAAAAATTGTAATGAATTGTAAGGCATCAGTTCAAGATCCGATGAATAGCTTAGAGTTTTGTCTAAAAAATCTTATGTTTTGTAAAGCAAAAACACAGATACGCACGCGACATTACGAAGACGTAGAAGGGCCAACAAAAATTTTACAAATTTTAGCCAAAACTAACTTTGATTTTTGCAATTTCTATTCTATAATTGTAACTTGAACGTACAATTGTAATTTGAACCTACAATTGTAACTTGAACTTACAATTGTAACTTGAACCTACAATTGTAACTTGAACCTACAATTGTAACTTGAACTTACAATTGTAACTTGAACCTACAATTGTAACTTGAACTTACAATTGTAACTTGAACCTACAATTGTAACTTGAACCTACAATTGTAACTTGAACCTACAATTGTAACTTGAACTTACAATTTTATCTTGAACCTTAGACTGGGCCAAAAAAATCAACTATTTTTTTTTAAGTATATCGAAAATATGGTAGGTATATTAAGAGGTCTATCATCGCAATTTTAATTTTTTTTTCCTCAGCAAGTTTTTGTCTCAGAACTCCCAAACCATTGAGTTTAACAAAATTGGCTCGAAAATATTATTTTAAGAAAATTAAATGCTCTAAATTATAGTAGATAATAAATTGCACCACTTTAATTTGAATTATCTTAAATAGGGGGGCCTGGAGGCGGGTGAGGCGACAGGAAAAACTAACTTTTTTTCTCAAACTTCAATTTAAATTCTGTTTGAGCCGAACTTGTCTATTTAATGTCATTATAAACTATTATAAATTTGGTGTGGGTCCCATGTCTAATAACTGAAATATTGGTATACCCAAAATCCACCAGCCGCCACTGCAATATTCCAAAGTTAAAAGAAATTGTAAAACTAAACCAATTTTTAAGGCATGATTGTAAGAAAACGGTTCATCTGACGGGAAATTCCAATAAAACCTTTTTTGTAGAACATTCAATTTTCTTCAAAAAATATTCTTAAGTCAATTTTGTTAAACTCAATGATTTGGGAGTTCTGAGACAAAAACTCGCTCAGGAAAAAAAAATCTTAATATTAATATTTTGGACTCAAACTTTCACAATATTTTTTTTTGTCACCCCAAACCATATTTTCGATATACTTTTCAAAAAAAAAATAGTTGATTTTTTTGGCCCAGTCTATTGTACCTACAATTGTAACTTGAACTTACAATTGTAACTTGAACTTACAATTGTAACTTGAACTTACAATTGTAACTTGAACTTACAATTGTAACTTGAACTTACAATTGTAACTTGAACTTACAATTGTAACTTGAACTTACAATTGTAGGTTCAAGTTACAATTGTAGGTTCAAGTAACAATTGTAGGTTCAAGTTACAATTGTAAGTTCAAGTTACAATTGTAACTTGAACTTACAATTGTAACTTGAACTTACAATTGTAGGTTCAAGTTACAATTGTAGGTTCAAGTAGAGATTCAAAATTTCCGGAAAAATTGAGTGTCGGAAAAAAACCCTGTTTTTTTCCTGGAAAAATTGGGAAAAAACGGAAATTTTGGGAAAAATTGATATTTTCTTAAAAACTAAAAAAAATGTTTAAAAATATTTTAAATATTTTTTATAATATTTATTAATTATTTTGATTAAAAAATTCCCGTTATGTATAGGCGCCCCCCGGGGGAGGCACCTGTAGGGTCATGCTTTTTAACGATGAAAAAATCCTAGTTGCCTAGTTGCCGACGGCCGTAATTCACATTAAAATCATTGTTGTATAGGTAACTATTCAAAATACCAATACCCAGGAGTTAGTAGCATATTCAATAATTTTAACATCACAATGGCAACCCTGCCCGATCAGCTGATTAGGAACCGACACGTCAGACCGATCGTCGTTCGTTTACAGCGTTACGGTAAGCATAAAAACATTTATCTTGTATTAAATATACTTTTTTTATTGTACCCACAATACACAATGGTATGCTTTTTGCTCAAAGCACAGACTTCTGTACTACTGCAAAAATATATTTATTTAATTTCCACTCATTAATACATAAATTATATCAAATCAAAATACTTTTTATATTTTCGATTTTTTTTTAAATATTTTTTCAATTTTTCCGTTTTTCAATTTTTCCAAGGCTCGGGAAAAAAACGGAAAAAAACACTGTTTTTTTCCAATTTTTTCTGTTTTTTTCCGAACCTTTAAATCTCTAGGTTCAAGTAACAATTGTAGGTTCAAGTTACAATTGTAAGTTCAAGTTACAATTGTAAGTTCAAGTTACAATTGTAGGTTCAAGTTACAATTATAGAATAGAAATTGCAAAAATCAAAGTTAGTTTTGGCTAAAATTTGTAAAATTTTTGTTGGCCCTTCTACGTCTTCGTAATGTCGCGTGCGTATCTGTGTTTTTGCTTTACAAAACATAAGATTTTTTTTATTTCTGGGTTGCGTTCATGACGTTCTCTTGATTCACTCGGATTTAACTCGAAACGTTTATTATAACACCGATTTTACATATTTAACCCACCTCTTGTAGGTGCATTAAAACAACTCCGCATGCGCATTGTAGTTTGTTAATCTCAAATCTGAATTGTGGTTATTTGTGTTGTGTTTATAAAAAGATGTTTTATTTACATTTTAAAAAGAACCTCCTACGGGTTTTTAATTAATTTCGACAATTTTGTTGATAAAAATGTCCGCTATTTGAGGTCCACCATTTTGAATTTTGGAATTATGATTCCAGATTCATTACCAGCGACCCCAAAAACCCCTGTATGGTGATTTTCAATTTAATCCGTCAATTTTTTGACATATATGTCTGCCATTTTGGATCTACCATTTTGAATTTTGGAATTCTGATTCCAGATTCATTACCACCGACCACAAAAACCCCTGTATGCCCAGACAGCAATATGACGTCTTAATTAGGTCTGCATAAGCTCTACTTTATGATTTGGACGTCAAATACAACATCAGAAAGAAGTTTTTAAGAAGTTCTTAAGACTTCGAATGCGCCACCTAATGACTTAATCAAGACTTCTCAAAAAAGAACTCTTGAGGAACCCTTTTCTTTGACTTTGCAATTAATTATTTTAAGGAGTCCTACTGTATAAACTTATAAAAAGACCGTTTTGGATATAGAAGTACTACTAGGGTACTGATGAAAAAATTACATACGGGATCGTTGCTTATTTTGACATGTCAAGTTTATTTTATTAATTTGATAAATTGATTTTATTAAAATCATTTTAATAATTTGCTCGTATTCGCTTATTTTAGGAATTGCGATTACTTCGTCTCACTTCACCGGCACCGATAGACGGCCTGTTTCGCTCTTTTGGAGCTCGTCAGTATCGGGTAGCCGTTTACCTAGGTCTAAGACCGTTTGGTATGAAGCACGCTCTAAATTTTACTTCGCCGCTTCTTATATCAAACACAAGCAGTTACAGCGGTGAGAAGAAAGTAATCGCATTAAAATGTCATAAAAGTGACGTCTCCATGTTGACGTCTTAAAGAGTTAATAATATGATTTCAGTAAGAAGTAAGAAAAGAGAATACTGTTAGATATCATATAACTGAAGTCTTATTTATGATACCCTTAGTAGCTTCTAATTTTGTTTCGAATAAGAGGTCAGAAAAAAAGATACTTTAAGATGTTAAAAAATTGACTTCTCATTTATGAATTCATCAAGAACTCTTAATCTTGAGCTCCTAAAAATGATTTCTCCAAGATGTCATATTGTGACCTCAGTAAGATGTTTTTGAACAGACTTCGTACAGAAATCTTTCTGAATTGGATGCTGTCTGGGTGGTGATTTTCAATTTATTCCGTCAATTTTTTGACAAATATGTCTGCCATTTTGGATCTACCATTTTGAATTTTGGAATTCTGATTCCAGATTCGATATCAGCGACCCCAAAAACCTCTTTATAGGGATTTTCAGGAGAATCCGACTACTCCTTTATATTTTGCCGAAAATTTCGAGAATTGAAACACTGTGCGCCCGTCACAATTAAAAATTGTGAGTAAAAACCACATTGTATTGTGCTTATACGATTATTACAAGCATAATAAACAATATTTTAAAATAAATTTAATATTGTGTGGTTTTTACTCACGATTTTTAATTGTGACGGGCGGGACAAAAATTACCGAGTAACGTGGAATGACCCTGATATTTTATAAATAAATTTTTTTGTAATTTTTTTTAATTTAATAATAAAATTGGGGCATTTCACGTTACTCGGTTATTTTTGTCCCGCCCCACAGTGTTTCAATTCTCAAAAATATCGGCAAAACCTCAAAAATTGACATTTTTTTTCAGGTAAATTTTGAGTTAGATGGGTAGTTAATACCTGTCTCCATCCTGAATTGAAAAAAATTATGTAAAATACGTATATTTGAATTCTACATTAATAAAATAATGCCTCACCAGTTTTCAGATACCTAAATAACTTTAAAAATAAAGCTCGCACACAAAAAAAATCTCTCCTGATAAATTTAGGTTTGGTCGCTTACGATGTTTTGTCAAATAACCATCGATATTATGTATCAAGTTTTATAAACGCCATTTCAGTTACGAGTTTTATTAGGCACGAGCGAAGCACCCTAATATTTAATTTTACTTAAATATTAAAAAATGAAATCCATGAAAGGGATGACCCTACACCTAAAAAACCAGTTGTCCCTTAATTATATTGCTTACAGTTAAAAAGCGATAGGGCGGCCAGTAGCCAGCTGAAATGCTGACTCAATTTGTGGATTCGGTTGTTTCTGTCCTTGCGTGCGTCCGTCTGACGGAGTCCGTCAGTTCGCGCTACACCTTCGAAGTGGAAGGTTATCTGTTGCTTACTCCGTAGCTCTCGAAAACATCGAAAAAACACGCCGGTTAATTGTTTTGTGCTTGTTTGTATTGTTTTCACACAAGGAATCCTAGTAAGTTCCTAAATTATTTTTTTACAACAATTTATTAATATTTATGTTTATGTACCGAAAGTTTGTACTCGTAGACTATAAGTAATAGTCTATATAAGGCTTTTGTACTAAAATTGGCAACTAAAATAAGTGTAAATTATTGATTGTCTAAATGTAGAAAATGTACTAAATTTAATTACCAAATCGTGATTACCTAGATTTGTCTGCCAGGTCAACTCTCTTAAAATGAAATAGTCAACATTCCACAATTTGAATTCTAAACATACCTAACTATAACATAACTATTTAAATAGTTAAAGTTTGACTTATTTAAGATTAGTTAACAACCGTTTCTGACAGTAAAAAGTAACTAATTTCCTTCGTCCTCAAACCGTCAACAAACCAGGGCCGTCCTTAGCCCCTCTACCGCTATTTGTGCATATATAAAAATGACGCCCTCATATTTTTATAACTAAAAATATTTTATTAAAAACCTACCCATTAATATTTAACAAATATTTAAATAAAATATAAACCTCAATAAAAAATAAAACAAAATACATACACAACAAAACCTGTGCATTTTATCTAAGCATAAACCAAGTTGCAGGTAATATCATAAGGGCATCTAATTTTTCCAAAAAAAAATCGAAAAAACACGTTGCTAAGTTATATTTTAACAAGAAGCATGATTGCTGGTGGCAACAAAAATTCGAGTCGAAGACGAGGATTTTTGCACCTGCACGAATGAATTTTGTTAAAAGATATTACTTAGCATTGTGTTTTTTCGATTTTTTTCACAGGAAAAATTAGATGCTCGAATGGTATTTGACAAGACTATTTCATGAGTAACAGGTATTCTGCATACACAAAGCTTACAAAACATACCACCTATTATACATAATAAATATGTAGGTATTAATTTGAAAACTGAAAAATAGGTAATTTATTTAATTACAAAATACTACAAACTTAATTATTTATGGTACAATTAAAATATAAATTGCAATTTTTAATGACAACAGCTGTCAAGTTTTGCCGAAAAAACTGCTGACAGGTGCTGTGATACAGTTTTTCCACCTAGAATCCATTTGTAATTCAAAATTGCGCGTTTGTGATTGGTGGAAATTAAGACGAGGAAAATAGTCACTACAAAATATTTGTCTAGCTTTTCTTGTTGAGTATGTACAGGGTGGTCCACTTAAGGTGACCCATATACTTATCTCAGAAACTATTGGAGTCACAAAAAATTTGTAAGGGAGAAATATTCACGAAGTAATAAATATTTTTAAAATTTTATATTTTCATTTATACAGGGTGTTCGGTTTTCCGTGGAACGATAACAACTTTTTTATTTTCAATGCATTTTTAGATTCTAAACACTATTTTAGGTATACTTTGTAAATATATTAATTAGGAAATACATATGTTAATACTTTTTGAGTAAAATTAAAATTTCTCTAAATGTAGACTTTCGCTAAAAGTTAAAAATATCCAACTAAAACTTATTATTTTTTATATTATATATTCATCTCTTTAATAATAACCAAGCTATAAGTTAACTTTTTTTTTTATAAAATATTATACAGGGTGTTTTCTACGCTCCGTTGAAAATAGCGATTTTAAAAGTTTAAAATCTTGTTTTTTTTAAATGGAACCTATATATTTTTACATAATTGGATAGAATAAGTCATTTCCTTTCTTTTTATATATATGGGTGATTCTACAAAAGTTGGGCAACTTTTGACCTCATTTTGTTTATATAGTTTTCGGAGAAAATTAAACAGTATTTGTTTATGAGAACATAGATAACATAATAAATATACTGTTCCAGACCGGGCCAGTCACTTTTTCAAACAGTTTCTGAAATATCTGTGTTTTTTAAATTTGAATGCAAGGGAAGTGACGATTATACCAGGGTACTAATTAAATACATAATTTATTGGAAAATATAAGATTTATTGCAACTTTGAGCATATTATACATTAAATATCTTAAAATCAAATAATACCACACATCAGTGGCGGCTGGTGGATTTTGGGTATACCGATATTTCAATTATTAGATATGGGACCCACACCAAATTTATATGAGTTTATAATGACATTAAATAAACAAGTTCTGCGCAAGCAGAATTTAAATTGAAGTTTGCGAAAAAAAGATAACCGAAACATCGAATACGGAACTGACGACACGGTACTGATGAATGGGATACAAATTTGAGATTATAATTCGGAATTAAGTATTTTACTAATATTTTTTATTAGTGGATGCTACTTATCAACAAATCACATATAGCCTTATATAAATTACAATGAAATATATATACGTAAGAAAATAACTATACTTACCACAGTACTGAAATTTTGACTGGAACTATACGTGCATTCACCACAACTTCGTCGCTTGCATTGTTTTCAAGATGACTGTCGTGCAGCGGGCTCTGTAGTTAATTTTTTACCAACACTTGAGTTAAAACGAGGACTTGACGTTTAAACTTCAATATTTCGCAGGAATTTTTAATTTTAACATTGGACACAGACCTGACGGGTAAAAGTGAGTACTAAGATTATCAATTTTTTAAAAATTGCTATTATTCGAAACCATGATAAAATATGAAAAATACATGTTTTATAGTTTGAAGTGAAATTGAAAAATTTAAGATAAAATGAATATAAACTGCGCACCACTCAATGTGTCGCGACCAAAAAGTTCGTTCTTTTTCAAAACGACATAACTTTTTTGTTTCTTGAACGATTTAATTTTGGTTTGTGATGTCTGCTAGCCTCATGCTCTGGCAATTTATGCTATAGATATGAAGCTCACGGTTGGTCAAGTAAACTTCCTACAGGGTGATATGTTAAACGGTGAAAAATTTCAATAACTTTATCGAAGCCCCGTTTGTAAAAAAATATTTTTTTTTTCGTTTTTACTTTGAAATAATGAAGTATTATGTGTTACCTTGAAACGTTTTTCAAATTTTTCGAATTGGAATCTTAGCAACGAAAATATGATTTTTTTCAAAAGAGTACATTTAAGGCTTTTTGGTATGCAATATATTCAGTCTTTTTAAGAACAAAAAAATAAGATGGTAAAAGATTGTTCCTTGAATAATTCTGAACAAGCGACAAGCAACAAACCATTATTTTCAGAGGGGCCTAAGCAAAGACCACTTTTTCAAAATGACATTTTGGTGAAAATTTGCGAAAACTAAACCTGAACCAATATTTACGTTCGTGACATGTTTTCTTTATAATTTTGATCTCCTGATTGTGATTCAGTTGTCAAATTTAAGTTTCAGATAAAACCAAAATCATCAAGAATCAAAATTCGAAAACAATTCCATGTTGTTAAATTTCTTAATAAAATCCGATTGCTGTCGTGTTTCTTGCATATTTATGATGAAAATGCCATTTGGGGATTCATTTTTTGGACGAAATTACTGCAATTTGTTTAAGTGGTTAGGATAATGTTACATAACTTACATTTACATTGCGCAGTAGTGATAACATCATTGATAAGTACCTAAATAATTTATAATAAAGTTAAATAAAAATATTTTTGTTCATTTTTGAAAATTGTATGCGTAGATATAATCATAATCAAAACTTCAACATTCAACAGAAAAATGTAACAAACAATAACAATAATACCTTTCAATATTTCGTTGGCCCTCCCCTAAGCCGTAATAATTCGTTAACCCTCCTGGGCATTCCCTCGACCAAGTTCCTTAGAAATTTCTGAGATACCCCATTCTTCCTGAATAGCATTTACCAGTTCATCTAAATTTTCCATGCCTCCTTCTTTCTCTTTCGTCTTCAATTTTATCCTGCTCCACACATGCTCAATAGGATTCATATCCGGAGACAAAGGTGGCCAATTCATTTTCTCAATATGGTGGTTCCTTAAATACTCATTAACGATATGTAAAAAAACAGTAAAAACCAGCAATCGGATTTTATTGACACATTTAACAGCCGGGAATTGTTTTCGAATCTTGATTCGTAGTGATTTTGGTTTTATCTGAAACTTAAATTTGACAACTGAATCACAATCAGGAGGTCAAAATTATGAAGAAAACATTTTACGAAAGTAAATATCGGTTTAGGTTTAGTTTTTGCAAACTTTCACAAAAATGTCATTTTCAAAAAGTGGCCTTAGCTTAGGCCCTCTGAAAATAATGGAAGTTTTTTGCTTTTCGCTTGTTCAGAATTATTTAAGAAACAATCTTTTACCATCTTATCTTCTTGTTCCTAAAAAGACTGAGTGTATTGCCTAAAAAAAAGCCTTAAATGTACTCTTTTGGAAAAAAATCATATTTTCGTTGCTAAGATTCCAATTCGAAAAATTTGAAAAACGTTTCAGGGTAACACAAAATACTTCATTATATCAAAGTAAAAACGAAAAAAAAAATATTTTTTTACAAACGGGGCTTGGATAAAGTTATTGAAATTTTTCACTGTTTAACATATCACCCTGTAGGAAGTTTACTTGACCAACCGTGAGCTTCATATCTATATATAGCTATAGCATAAATTGCCAGAGGATGAGGCTAGCAGACATCACAAACCAAAATTAAATCGTTAAAGAAACAAAAAAGTTATGTCGTTTTGAAAAAGAACGAACTTTTTGGTCGCGACACATTGAGTGGTGCGCAGTTTATTTTAAAATAAAATCACTCAAATATTTGATTCAGGACACGAATATTTATTATGTTTTTCTACAAACGTGCTTTTAAAAAAATACATTAAAATTGGGTGGACAAGTTAAAAAAACCTGGATATTTTGTAATATACTAAAATATTTACAAAAAATATTAAAATACCTACTCTATTGACTCAGAATCACCCATATATACAGGGTGTCTCACCAGCGATGGTACCTTAGACGTTTACGGAGAACGGCTGAGGATAACAATTTGAAATTTGTATAGCAATTATTGTACAATTTAATCTACCTTTTAAAATTATTTTGAATAAAATTCCTCTTCCGGTTTAACCAGAAGCGACATCAACTTTGTTATTTCCAATGGAACACCCTGTAATTTTTTTATTTTTAAATTCCTCATGTAATTCTTAATGAAATTGCTGTACCATTCCCTATACCTAAACTTAATAGTTTTCGAGTTAATAATTTTTTTCGTAAAATTTTGACAGTTGCACCTTCATTAAAAATTGCTTATAACTTTTGTTGATATTCGGTTTGCTGGTGTGCTGTAAGGATTTTTGGAATCTTAAAACATTGTTTTAAAGATTCCATGTCTGAAATTTTCATATTTATGTTCAAAAACCAGAGAAAAATCGTGGTAAATTTGGTTAACTTCAAACATTAATAACTTGTTTATTTTCAATGGAACGGTATGCATATTTTTACATAATCAAATAGGAAAATGAATTACATTTCGATTGGTATAACCATTCCCTATACTTAAATAGTAAGGTTTCGGAAATACAAGCAAATTTCTGTAAAAATCCAATATTTTGACATATTTATCTCAGATACCGATGGAATGTCACAACAAATTAGTTATGTCATTGATTGACAGTTGATACATTTCTTAACCAAGTGGTGTTCAAAATTTCCAAAAGCGTTCAAAAATGGATAGAAACAACTATTACAATGAGGTTTTGATGCAAATAGGAGGGCCACAACGGAATCTCCAAGGCACCCCATTTTAAAATGTTTGCAAGTCAATGGTCGCCATTTTGAACATTTATTAAAATAGTATTTTGGTTGTTATTTTTTCCATCACGTTTTTTATAATTTATAATAATTAAATTCTTAAAACTTTGTTTAATTGTTGTTTTCCATTATTTTTAAAATATCTTCTTTAAGAAATGTATCAACTGTCAATCAATGACATAACTAATTTTTTGTGACATTTCATCGGTATCTGAGATAAATATGTCAAAATATTGGAAATATTAGGTATAGGGAATGGTTATACCAATCGAAATGTAATTCATTTTCCTATTTG
Organism: Brassicogethes aeneus; assembly: GCA_921294245.1. Classification (NCBI taxonomy): domain Eukaryota; kingdom Metazoa; phylum Arthropoda; class Insecta; order Coleoptera; family Nitidulidae; genus Brassicogethes; species Brassicogethes aeneus. The sequence goes on from OV121136.1 coordinate 2,407,474, forward strand.
ATTATGTAAAAACATGCATACCGTTCCATTGAAAATAAACAAGTTATTAATGTTTGAAATTTACCACAATTTTTCTCTGGTTTTTGATCATAAATATGAAAATTTCAGACATGAAATCTTTAAAACAATGTTTTAAGATTCCAAAAATCCTTACAGCATACCAGCAAACCGAATAACAAAAAAGTTATAAGCAATTTTTAATGAAGGTGCAACTGTCAAAAATTTACGAAAAAAATTATTAACTCGAAAACTATTAAGTTTAGGTATAGGGAATGGTACGGCAATTTAATTAAGAATTTCATGAGGAATTTAAAAATAAAAAAATTTACAGGGTGTTCCATTGGAAATAACAAAGTTGATGTCGCTTCCGGTTAAACCGGAAGAGGAATTTTATTCAAAATAATTTTAAAAGGTAGATTAAATTGTACAATAATTTCTATAAAAATTTCAAATTGATATCCTCAGCCGTTCTCCGTATACGGTATACCATCGTATATGGTATACCATCGCTGGTGAGACACCCTGTATATGTCCTATACCTAAACCCAACAGAAAAAAAAAATATTCGCATTGTTCTTAATTAGTAGCTTTGTGCGTATGGTAATTATTATTATAAAGAATACGTTTTAAAAGCACACAACACGACAATTGTTTAATAACTAAATAACTTAATTCCTTCGGTCTGCCAACTTATCGTGGACTGACAGTAATTAGGTTAGTATGCCCGGGCGCCCTTTACCGTCTAAAAGATATACCTATTTTTTATTTAATTCTTGTTTTGAAAGATATTATTGGTAGTTTATCAATTTTAAGCACACAGGGCGTTAGCAATTTAGTAATGTATGTAGATGCTATAAGCATTGAGTAAGGAAGTTACTCAATGCTATAAGTAAGTAATGCATTTTTGACAGTTCTGACACTTCTCTACATGTCAATAAAATCTAAACTTAGATAGTTTGGACCGAGGGGTAAACCGCTACAAAAATTTGTACACCACAATTCCTTTCTTTAAAAAATTCCTGCAATTCCTCTGTAAATTCCCGCAATTCACCTGTAAATTCCCCCAATTCCTGCAATTCCTCTGTAAATTCCCGCAATTCCCGCAATTCACGTATAAATTCCCGCAATTCCTCTGTAAATTCCGATAATTCTCGCAATTTCTTAGTAAATTCCCCCAATTACTTGATAATTCCCACAATTCCCTAAAGCTACCTGCAATTTCCCGAAAATTCCTAGAATTTCCTCAAAATTTCTAGTTTGTTTCTTGAGACATGAAGTTTTAACAACCTACCAAAAATAAAGCGCGTATACGTATAGCGTTAGTTCCGAAGGTATTTTCAATAATTAAATAGTATACTATTTAATTATTGAAAATACCTTCGGAACTAACGCTTCTTTAAAAAAATTGACTGAGGTAGGTTTTACTTAATAAAGTACATAACTTGTAGATACATACATCAGGTAGGTATATTTGAAAATGTTATAAACCAATACACATACCAAAAATAAAATTCTTACTATAATATAAAACAAAATTCAGTTTTAACAAATCAATAAAAATTTGGTAAACAAAAACCAACTCTGGATAGCAAACTAAAAATAGTCTTTTTTAACAACAAAAAAACTTACAAAATGGTTAGGTCCTATAACTGCCTACTATTAACTAATAGTACATTTAAGTTATTTAAAATTTATTTTATTCAATTTATATTGCTTATCAATATTTATTGTCACTACATATCCACGCGCCTTTTAAAGTCAAGCACATCACCACATTTTGTCCCTTTTACTATGTCTCCTTTTTATTATGTATGTTTTATATGGCAGGCCCCAGATATATTGTCATCCACTAATCTTCCGGGGTTATTTTACCCCCTTTCCGTTCTCCTGCGTATCCCGCCAAATCACAGCATTACCTGTGTTTGTTGGATCCGAAGTTTTTACGCCGGCTGGTAGTTCCACCCTAGGAGGTCGTGGATGACAGTGTCAAAGGTTAAGGCCGCTCCCGGATTTTTGTCAGCCGGGTCGGGCCATACGTCCAGTTTAGGAAGGGTTTTTGGAGGACATTGAACTGACCCAAAACCAAAAGTACAATCCGGAATCCTCCTCAACCTAGGCCTTAGTAGTAACCCCATTCAATTGGTATTCGTGAATGGGGGTGGGTATTAGGGTGGGCCGATTTTATATTTAACTTCTATAATTTAAAAATATTAAATTCTGCATTTAAGAAAAAGTTGTGAAATAAGAAAGTCAACATTTTTTGCAAAATATTTTTTTTCATATCTATATGTTTTGAACTGCCGCAACGCCTCTAAAAATTTAAAAGTAATTTTTAAAAATTTAAAATTATTCATAAGCGGCAAAGTTGTGAAATAGGAAAGTAAACTATTTTCCTTTAATATTTTTTTTCTTTTTTAATGTTTTGAACTGTATGAAGTCAAACTGTAAATTTTGCAATAATTGCAATTATTGGAGAGACGGTGTAAAATGGGGAATACATATTTTTTAAGATTTTCGTGTTTGAAGTAGGACAGTTGACAGTTGGCTTCACTGTTTATATAAATTATAATATTTTGACATCGTCAATTAGTTGAATAATAGAAATTTTTACAAGTAGTATCTGTTTGTGGTTTTTGGGTGTTTGTGAAAAATGGCAGGTAAAACAGGATTATAAATTGAATTAAATTTGTGTTGATGATAAATTCATTTTTATTTTTGTTTTTTTTAATAAATATTTATCATTCAAAACTTTTTTTAACCCTATTTTCTCTCAGATAATTTTTTTCGTATTTATAACGATACTAAATTACATTAAGATCTTTCAAGGCCTTGCGGCAGTTTAAGAAATTAAAATTAAAAAAAAAACTCTTATAATATTTTTCTGGCCTTATAAATGCACAACTTTTCCACCATTGCACAATTTGATATTTGAAAAATATTAAAATCGGCCCACCCTAGTGGGTATGTTAGTTCTTTGCTTACTCCGGCTACCAACCTTGTATATTCTTTATTTATTTTATTGCTAAATTAGTGTTTAAACCGTTTTCATTTAATTTATATCTTTGCATTTTTACTTTTTTTTTCAAATTTAATTTAAAAATATAAATATTAATATACAAAATAGATAAAGCCGGCCCTGTAGTGTATGTGGTGGAATGCCACCATATGGTCTACCTTGACTATTGATAGGGTCGTTCTTTTTATCTTCTGTGCTGTTCTTGTATTTTTGAGCCGGGGTGTTAGTACGCTGCTAGAACCTGTCCTTGTTCGTGAACTATTTATTTTGTTGTTAAATTGGTGTTTATACCGTTTATTATTATTTATTTTGTATCTTTGGATTCTTACTTTTTTTCCAAATTTAATTTAAAAATAAATTAATATACAAAATAGATAAAGCCGACCTTGTGGTGTATCGTATTAAAATTTGAAATACGGCCTTAATGTCAGGCGTGTAACGTATGCTTTAATAAATGGTTTATTTACGTTATTTTTACGTGGGCGTTTTGTTTATTTACTTTCGTTATCTTTTAAGCTTTGCTTTGTGGCTGGGCTGTAAATTTATGCGTATATTATATAATATATATAGTACAATAATATAATATTGTGACGTTCTTACTTGATTTTTTTTTACACACGTACGCTGTTTTTGGTAATGATTAATTGTTGCCCGGTTTTTATTACAGATTTGCGTATTAGGTCATGCAAAAATACTTATCAGAATCTGCTGGTGATGATCCCTTTCGCTCTTTGTTAGACTTGTTTTTTTCTTTAAATAGGTGATTTCTTGACCTGTCCCCTGTCACTTTATTACTTCGTGTCCGCCGTTGAGAGATTGCCTTTTGAGGAATTATTTAATGTTTCTATTAACCCTTTGGAGAACAGGTACCCTGATTTCACCTGTACAGGTATGTAGTAACCCGAATAGTAGCACTGTTTCGCACCGTACTTTACTCGACTACACTGTATATAATAGTTATGTTTCTTTAAGAATTTTATTGTGGATCGGCACTAAGAGCGCTCGAACTACACATCCACTCTCTTCCCCGGTATCGATAGTACTGTTTTTATTATGTATGTTTTATATTAAAATAAATTTGATTTAATTTGGAAATTATTTATAATAATATTATGAAATCAAGGCGCCTCACTATAGAACATCTAGGCCTGTCTCTCATCAAAAATCTTTAACTTCTCTATTTATTAAAATAGAGTGCTACAATTTTGTCATATATCGAGAATATTCCAAGGCTTTAAATAAATTATTTCTTATTTGAATTTATTTTGATATAATTAAAAATATTTTTTCATTTTTAAATTTTGTAACCTAAGAGGTATATACTTAACATATTTTTGATGCGAGACAGACCTAGACTTTCTAAGTCTTTTTATATTAAATTCGAGGATTAAATTATTACAAGGCTTGAGCACAATTCCGCGCCTTCTAACAATTTAAAATAAAAAATAGGTAGGCGCATTAACTTTATAATATAATTATAAAAAAGCCTAAAAAATGGTTGTATATACAGTATTGTGAGAATTAATGTGAACGCAAATAGATTTACGTTAACTATTATTTATTGAAAAAAATATATATATAAACAGTACAAGTTTATAAATATTTTAGTATTATCTAATAGTGAATATGTCCCCCTTTTGGGCCTTATTAAAGCTTCAACTAGTTTTGGCATAGAATTAATCAATTTTTTATAATTTTCCTTGATTTTGTTATCTCGAAACCATACCTGAAAATTTACAATCCATTTTAAGCAATTTGGCCTTGCATATGGTCCACAAACTGTCAATAGGATTAATTTCCGGTGAGTTTCCAGGCTAGTCTAGAAGGGTTACCTTTTTGTCCTTGTGTAACTTAGTCACAATAACCGGTAAATGACTGACATTAGCAATAACTTAATGCAGAATTATAGGTTATAGTATATGTCAAGAAACACCTGTCAGAATTGTCACAGCAGTGTTCGAAGTTAAAATAATACAGAAATTTCCAATTAATCACATTAATTGGTACAATACTGTACCCAAAAAAAATTGAGAATGCACCGGGCATCAAACCCGGTACTTCACATGTCAAGCGAACGCTCTACAGACCGTCCACGCTTCAAGCACGCTGCCTTTATACTTAAATATGCAAAAGATTGCTAGAAAAACACGTCTGCCGTGGCTGTAATATGTTTAAGCCTAAACATATTACAGCCACGGCAGACGTGGTTTTATAGCAATAGTTTACGGAGGTATACACTTCCTTTAACTATAGGTACCTAAAATGTTTCCAAGTTTTTTTTAAGGTTATGTCATGTAGTACGGGGCTCCATTGTGAAAATCAAATTAACTAGATTTTACAATAATTTTACATTAAATGTGGTTTACCTTTATTGTTTACAGCTTACATAAGCTAACTAATGCACTCTTGGGGGATAATTTTATAGCGGTTGGTACCAAACAATTAACAATAAATACTTAAGTAGCTAATTAACTATCTTACATTTCATATTTTTGTATCAGAAATAGTATAGATCGTAGTATTGACACTAAATTAAACGGTAAAGTAAACCAAACACGCCATCATGGCCGAAATACGGAACTATCTTGCATTTGTTTAATGCGCAAGCGCAAAACCATGGCACAATGCGTCCCAATACCCACATAATTCCTTCTAAATTCCTTGTCAATTCCCGCAATTCTCAGAAAATTCCCGAAATTCCTTGAAAATTCCCGTAATTCCTTGAAAATTCCAGCAATTCCTTAAAAATTCCCGCAATTCACTGGAAATTCCTACAATTCCCCGACAATTCCCTGACAATTCCCGCAATTCCTGAGCTTTGTACACCAAAATTCCCCAGCGGTTTACCCCTCGGTTTGGACCGAGGCACAGTGTTTCAATTCTCGAAACTTTCGGCAAAATATCAAGGAGTAGTCGAATTCTCCTAAAAATCCGAATTCCAAAATTAAAAAAATTAGATTCAAAATGGCGGACATATTTGTCAAAAACTTTACGAAATAAATTGAAAATCACCATACAGGGGTTTTTGAGGTCGCTCATAACAAATCTAGAATCAGAATTCCAAAATTCAAAATGGTATATCCAAAATGGCGGACATTTTTGTCAAAAAATTGACGGAATAAATTGAAAATCACCATACAGGGGTTTTTGTGGTCGCTGATAATGAATCTGGAATCAGAATTCCAAAATTCAAAATGGTAGATCCAAAATGGCGGACATATTGAATAAATTGAAAATTACCATACAGGGGTTTTTGTGGTCGCTGATAATGAATCTGGAATCAGAATTCCAAAATTCAAAATGGTGGACCTCAAATAGCGGACATTTTTATCAAAAAATTGTCAAAATTAATAAAAAACTCGTAAGAGGTTCTTTTTAAAATGTAAATAAAAGATTTTTTAATAAAGTAGCTTAATTTAGTTTATTATAATTACATTTATATGATATTATTTAATACCTACATATATATTAAACAATCTCCGTCACTGGATTCGCTAAAAAAATTGTCAACACAAATAACCACAATTCAAATTTGACATTAACACACTACAATGCGCGGAGTTGTTTTAACACACCTACAAGAGGTGGATTAAATATGTAAAATCGGTGTTAAATATCTTAGTAGTCACGATTTACGCGAAAGTGAAAGTCTAGACACCGCTGTTGTAATAAACGTTTTGAGTTAAATTCGAGTGAATCGAGTAAACGTCATGAACGCAACCCAGAAATAAAAAAAATCTTATATTTTGTAAAGCAAAAACACAGATACGCGCGCGACATAGGCTTAAAATCGCGAGGTTTTTTACCACAACCGTGCCTGAGCGCCCAAGAACATGTAGTTTTACAGAGCCGGGGGCGAGTTGGGGCAGATAATTTATTGATGGCTTGATAGACAAAACTCTAAGCTATTCAACAGATCTTGAACTGGTGCCTTACAATTCATTACAATTTTTGTAGCTCCATTGTTCTAAAAGCTCGACTATTGTAGGCTAAAAAGACCCGAAACGTTGTATTCCGTCAATTAGAACAAAAACGTTATCCAAAGGTTTAAATAAAACAAATGGTTGTATTTTGGGGTGTAAATGTCACCGTACTCCCAGAATTGATGTAGACGCGGAGATGAAAGAAATAATGGTTTGTGTAATGGTAGAAGAAGATTTAAATACAATTCGACAAATCTAGCTGGAGACTTTAAAAACCAGCAGTGTGCGCAAAACTTTAAAGAGAGAACGCATTCAGAAGAAAAGAGATGTCAATCTCGGCCGCACAGAAGACTAATAAAGGTTTAAATATCAACATTATTAAAGTTATTTAAAAGTAAAAAATAGTAAATTTTTGATTTATTTATACAATTATAAAATTAAGGAATAAGGAAAATAATTTTGCAAAAACTACTTATTGTTTATTTGCTTTTGTATATTGGGGAAAAGGATTATAAGGCACCAAAACTAAATATCTCATAAACATAAACATATATATGTTAATATACAGTCCTGTATACGTGTCCCAAAAGTCGATATCCTTTGAAGGACTTATAGGTCAGCTCAAGACTAATCAGAATATCAAAACATGACCTTAGTAAAAAATCATTAGTTTTTAAAATATTGTCATTTTTATGAATTTTGTGAAACTTGACACATAAATCAGTTCTTCGAGTGCCACAACTACAACATTCTATATTCTTAGATTATATTTTATTTTGCGTAACCCTGAATAGGACTGCTATTAATTGCAATTCAAAATTAAATTAATAGTAGATTTTGTAGCTGTGGCACTCGAAAAATTGATCTAAGGTGTCAAGTTTTACAAAATTCATAAAAATGACTATATCTCAAAAAGTAACGATTTTTTACTATATAAGGTCATATTTTGATGTTCTGCTTAGTCATGACTCATGAGTTGGTCTATCAGTCCTCTAAAGGATATCGTTGACTTTTGGTATACCCTGTATAAATGTTTATATATATTCTTTTTTAAGTACCTAGTTCATATTTTTAAATATAAAATTATTATATAAAATTATAAGGTCTTTTTTTCATTTTTGCAAAACGATCCAAAACCTTATCAATATTTATTTTTATATCCCTATGTACATGAAGCAATGCTAATCCTACTAGTCTTTCTTCCCCTGTAGAAGCCCGATTTATAAAACGAGCGACGAAGGAGCGTTCTTTATGGTATTTTTTCTACTCCCACCTTTAAAACGCCCTTTATCGTACATGTTTCCATGACACTAAGTGACCTTTTAAATACACATTGACAAGTTGTGGCTTTATGGCGCTTTAGTCACGGGCTGTAGTTAGCAACAGGTTTTTACTCACGGGCTGAAGTTAGTTTTAATTTATTTGACAGTTGTCAAGTGTCATACAATCGTTAAAATAAAGTGCCTTTCTTGTAAAATAATACTAAATGTAAAAATTATTTTATTATCTCAATACAAAAATACAAAAATATTAAATAGTTTCTCAACGCCAATATTTGAAAAGTTTATATGAACATTGTACTGACCTTTTAATTTCGCCGGCAAACTATAACTAAATTTGGGCACGGACTCCACTGTAAAGTGCTCATAAAACATTTTCTTAACTTTCACTGTGAGAAACTGTCAATTTTCAAGAAATACATTTTGATTTATAACCTTTATAATCTGTGTTTATAAAATTTAAAAATTTGACATTTGACACAGATTTCCCTATTGTTTCTGGAGCTCTATACAAATTTTTGATTTAAATCATTTTAAGATAATAATTTTCTTTGGTGTTAAACAAAATTTATTGCCAGAAAAGTCTCGTATTTACCACAAAAATCATAAAAATATTATAACCAATAGCCAAAATATTATGCTGTTTAAAGTATAGCCAACCTATAAAATCAAAATTTAGGGTGGGATAAAGTATCTCATTACAGCACCGAAAGCGGTGTTATAATGAAGTCATTATGAACGCAAAATAGATAAAATATATTATAAAATTGCATGGCACTTTACAATCTTGATAAAATTATTATTTTTTATTTCCCATTAGATGAAGCATCGCATTACCTACAGAAGAAACGTGCCCATGCTGTAAATAAATCATAACGACGTTAACCTATTTTATAGGCTTTAAAGCACTAGAAACAATAAGGCAATTGAGGTATTTATTAATACCCACACAATACCAATTTCTAAGTTAAACAAAGCGTTATGGCGAGTGTCAACCAAAAAAGATTTAAATTACGCATTTATTATTTGATTTTTTTTTTAAATACATTAATAATTATAATTAACCTATCCGATAAACGAATGCATACATTGCTTAAAAATAAAAAATACTTTTGACAAGAAAATAAATTAAAAAATTATATAATACCATCAGCTATTTTGGGCTTAAAAAAACTTTTACTCACCTTTATAACCATGTATTAGTTTCATTATTTTTTGTTACAAATTTATATACTATGTTATGGCTAATGTGCAAACTTGGATAGTTTTTAAACTAGCCAAACTGTCAGCTATTTTAATTGAAAACATATTTTCAACTAAATTAGCGGCAAAATAACTAAGGATCTTGGCTAATTTACTTGAAATTATTAGGGAAACTAAAATAGCTGGATAGTTTGTATAGGTACCTACTATCCAATTCAGTTTGGCTAATATGAAAACCAAAATTTCTAGTAACACAAAATAGCCAAGCTTTAGCTAGTTTGTAAACTAACCAACCAATTCTCTGGCTAATTTATTAAAAAAGTGAGGTTACGGCATTGTTTTTCGTTTTGCCGGCTTAACCGGATTTGTTTTGTGCATTTTAACGTTTTTTAAATGAATCATAGGCAAAATTTTAACGCTTCCTTCAGTGGCGGATCTAGGCAGACCGGGGCCTCGGTGCAAATCATACTTGAGGCCCCTGTACCCTTCCCTTTAAGACGAACATTACTAACCCTTTTAAAATTACTTTATACACAAATAATTTGACTATTTAATTTAATAGAAAATATATATATTTTTTAAACATTTTACAAAACAGAAGAACATATAAGGAACACCTATAGAGATGTATCAATACTGTCACCCATAATATAACAAGTGGTATGATTATCATCGATGATATTTTCGAATTGAAACCGAGCTGCAGATTTCACGAGTCCGCAGGACGAGTGAAATGTGCTGCTTCGGTTTCAATGAGTAAATATCTTCGATTATTAATCATACCACGAGTTATATTTAGTGAGAAAATATAATGAATTTTAGTAATTAAAAAATTTGTCACATTGACATTTAAAATTAAAATGTGCTTTAAAATATAAAAAGACTTTGATAAACCTTATTTATTCAAACTTACCTTAATTTCATTATCGTTTACACCAACCCATCGATCTTTTAGAGTTTATAATTCATTATTTTATTGATATATATCAAATACAAAATTTAAATGACAACAGATGTTAAATCAAAAAAAGTGTCAAAATTCTTAGTAACGTGTAAACAAGATGATAATAGTTATTTATGTCATTAGGTTAAGAAGTAAGGCTTTTTGTGCTAAGCTCAAAGTTTGAAGGCCGACGCGTAGCGGAGGCCTACAATTGAGCGAAGCACAAAAAGACACTTCTTGGCCGAATGGCATACAACATTTTATCTTCAAAGCACTTTATATAGGTCAATTTAATTCAACATGAAAGCGGTCTAACCTCACTTTTTTAGAATGTCATTTATTTATTAGCTAAAGATTACATTAAATGTACAATAATTATTATTCCTTTTAGAAGCAGCAATAGTTTGACAATACCTAGCTACATGATTTAAGTAGAAATGGATTTTTGTAAGAAAATGGTTTACTTACCCTCTTGCTATTACATTGAATTCAATTAATTGTTTAATAAATAGGTATCTAATTTCAATTTGTTTGCATTTTTATTAAAAAAATAGGTAGTTTGGAATGTTTACGCTGTGTTTAACATTTAATTTCACTGAAAACTTAAAGCAAATTAAAACTTAAAGATAATTTAAATCGTAGAAAAAGAAAACACATCAGTGAAATCCACAGAAACGTCAAATTGTAATGTCCTAACCTCACTTTTTGTTTTATTATTCATATTTAATTTTACAATAATTTAATGAAAAATAATAAACATTAACAGTAAAACAAACAAATTAATGCTTATTATAAATAAATTAAACCAGTTTAGTACGTTAATTTCTTAGAAAAGGATTAATTTTTCAAAACAATACCCCTAGCGAGAAAAAATCGAACTAATTACTTGCCTCATAAAAATTTTTATCGGCCTAGGCCATAACAAGTTATTTCTTTATCGAATGTTGACAACAATAAAGTTTAAATTATAGACCGCGTGGAGATAAAAATTATTGCCGCTGTGATAAAATACGTCACTATGGAATACTGGCATTTTATTGGTTCTAATATTAATGAATTGTATTGTCTGTAGAATAAATAACTAAATTTTTAAAATACCCTTTTTCTAACTTTATCATTTGCAAAGCGATCTATTAGGTTAGTTATATCCAAGTTGGATGCAATTTCATATTCTACAGACAATATTGACAAATCTCGCAATCGCTGCTCACTTGTCGTAGATCTTAAATAATTTTTTAATATTTTTAGTTTACTAAAAGATCGTTCCAAAGAGGCCACCGTTACAGGAAGAGTAAAAAATAGCATAAAAACTGTATAAACCTCGCAAAAGTCTGCTTCCATACAGGCAAAGTTCTTAATAATAAATTCAAAAAGATCTCTTATTGACATACCTTCGTTAAGGTCAGGTTTCATTAAATCAAGCAACATATGATACTGATTTGCAAAACAATTAGTCAACACATTCGGATATTTTTGGGTCAATTTTTCACATCTTTGTAAAATTTCTTCTTTTGAGCTTTTAATTAAAAACGAGGGTTCCAAAAAATTAAAATTTTGTTTAATATTGAACATGGCAGAAAATCTCCTAGAAATCTGGTTGCAAATGATGTCAATAACAAAGTTATAAACATTAACTTTAAAATATTCTTCTCTGTTTTCAAAACGATGGTCAAAAGAAAGTTCATCATAGTGCTTTTTCACTTTTGGTTGCCTCTTTGCTTGAAATGACTGACCAATGCCCCATTTAATGGCCATATCTATGGCTTCAGATTTTATATTATTATAAGTTTGTGCGTCTCTGAAATTAGATATATCTGTACGTGCACGATCTAAACCTTTTGTTGCTTGATCCAAATCAATATCATTTTTTTGTAAAGTTTTGGATATAAAATTAATTGTATTCAGAACTCTAAACATAAAAACTGTGATAAAAATAAATTCAAAATTATTAATTTTTTTTTTTTAAAGAAGAGGCTTCCGCAATTTCATCTTTTTTAAGAGATTTTAATTCAATCTCAGTTAGAGCCTTAAAAATGTCGAAAAAACGCAATTTAACTGCTAAAACTGATTGTATTCGCCCTGACCATCGCGTCGGATTGAGTTTTTTTAAAGTTATTTCTGACTCTCCGGTGAACGATGATAAAATATCCCATCGTTTAATACTTAGTCCAAAAAAACTATATAGATTTTGCAGTACTGCAAAATATGCAGAAATTTCACTACAACCTAATAGTGCATCATTCACTACCAAATTAAGATTGTGCGCAGCACAATGCAAGTAATCTGCATTTGGCTGTATTCGTTTAATTTTGGCTTGTACGCCATTATAAGCACCACTCATTACGTTGGCACCATCATACCCTTGACCATAACAATTACTCAGAGGAATATTTAGATCTTTTAATATACTTAAAATTTTTTCAGACATACCTTGAGCAGATTGATCTTTTAATTCATAAAACCCTAAAAAGTTTTCCTTTATTTCAAAACTTGTCGCAATGTTATTCAAATCTCTAATTATGTGAACTGTTCTTATTATAATGCTTAACTGATCTTTTTTGGCTATATCTTGCGTTGTGTCTAGCATAAGAGAAAAAAAAGGAGCTGAACTTATATTTGAAATAATTTTTTCTAAAGCAAATTTAGAAAAACACTGAATAATTTCATTTTGAATTGTTTTACTTAAATAACGCACTGAACCTGAAGGCATTGATATGACTTGTTTCATCACATCATCATAATGCGCTAATAACTCTACCATAGTTAAAAAATTGCCGTTTAAGTTTTCGTTTCCAAGTACTTCACGATGACCACGGAAAGCTAAAGAATTCTTAGCTAAAACTAAAGTAATACGAAATAGTCTTTCTAAAACCTGTTTCCAAAACGAAACTTCGTATCTTGCTTTTTCTTCTAGCTCTTTATCAACGGTTTGGTTTTTTTTCCATAATTCAAAAATACTGCATGACTGGAGATGTACTAGAGTATTACCATGCTCAACTATTCTAGAAGAAAGGTGCTGCCAATCTCTCAATCCACTTCGCCACTGATTATTACCAGAAGAAAACAACCAGCAAGGAACGCAATACGCAGCGTCTAGAACGTTTGAGTAGCAGAGCCACACACGCGGAACTACACCATATTTTGTTACTGATGAGTAATACGTTTCGCTAAAGCATCTATTTCCTTGTGTTGGATCTTTTGGGTATGGCCCTTTAGGTTTGTTGGGAGGCTGACTAATTATAAATCGCTTATCATCATCAAACAATTCTTTATTTTTATAATGTCCTATATCTGTAGACTTTTCACGGATATTTGGGGTAGAAATGTAATCTAAATATTCTGATTCGTTGTCTGAACTAATATTATTAACTTGTGTTCCAACGAGAGGTATGTTTTGTAATATTAATTGGTGATTGGATATTTCTGATTGGATATTGGTGATTGGACATTTAAATTCTTTCGATGAAGACAAACGACTTGAGCTCTGCCCAGGGGCATTTTGCTGGTTAAAGAATTTATCGATCTTGGGCAATTTTTTAGCTTTTTCAAAATTTTCTAGTTTTAATTTACGTTTTTCGGCTCCACTTTTATATTTGCGCTTGTCCATACCTTACTATAGGTATTAAATTTATTTTTGCGGCAAAAACTTAAATACAAATTAAAAAATGTAAGTATGCACATAGTGCTAAAATATTTATCGGATTACCTACCTCTATTGTCCTATGTAGTTAAAAAACACCGTAGGTATTTGTTATTATTTATATTAAGGAATTACCTAATTATAAAAACCAACAACTATTTCTTTTTTTCTTGATTAATTACCAAATATTTGAATTCGAAACGACTTGTCTAATTCTTAATTGTCAATGATGCGTCAACGATCAAGATTCTTTACTGCGCGGTTTGTTACTGCACATACGTGGCCGACCAATCGCAATTGTCTTATTTATAACTATTGAAAGCCACGCCACCTATCAATACAGCTCGAAAATAAGGCACATAAATGTAACACCAAGGTCGAAAGTTAGTTTTCTGCGCATCGCATAGAGTATACGCCTTGTTTTCGAGCTTTACTAATAGGTGGCGTGGTTCTCAATAATTTAGTAGGCGTGAAATGGTGTATTAATAATTATTATTAATGTATAATTTAGAATTTTCTTTATGTCTGGGGGCCCCTATATGACCGGGGCCCCCGGGCACTGCACCGAACTGCCCGATTATATGTCCGCCACTGGCTTCCTTGTTAGAAAACTCAACAACACAACCCTACCGACCCCGCCCCATTGGCCCCCCCGCCCCATTGGTCAAATGGTCAAAAATGAGAGAAAAAAACCCAAACCAACCCAAACTCAACAACACAACCCAACCGACCCCGCCCCATTGGGCCCCCCCGCCCAATTGAGCAAAAAACCCAACTAAAATGGGCAATAGCCAGAGAATTAGTTGGTTAGTTTACAAACTAGCTAAAGCTTGGCTATTTTGTGTTATTAGAAATTTTGGTTTTCATATTAGCCAAGTTGAATTGGATAGTATACAAACCATCCAGCTATTTTAGTTTCCCTAATAATTTCAAGTAAATTAGCCAAGATCCTTGGTTATTTTGTAAACTAGCCGCTAATTTAGTTGAAAACACATTATCAATTAAAATAGCTGACAGTTTGGCTAGTTTATAAACTATCCAGCTAGTTTATAAACTATCCAAGTTTGCACATTAGCCGTAACATATACAATTTTCATAACACCGTTTTTTTTTTTGTTATAAACGGATTCAGCGACTTCGTTTCACTATAAAACGAGTGGTCACTCAGGAATCCAGAAACCAACATTTCCCTAAAGCCGGTTTCACAAGAAACTACTTTAGAATGGCCTAAAAAATTAAACCATTTTTCAAAAAATTACCACTGTAAGATTTTGAAACTATTGAAACATGGAAATGCTCTTCTATCATTGAACACTGATAAAAGTAATGATATTTATGTAGATACTACAATAATATTATGTCGCTGGGTAAAATGCATTCAATAAAATTGTGGACAAATATTTTTCTTCTGCTAATAATTATGTTTGTTATGCAGAACTAGAGAAAGATGAAGGGGATTTGGGCACAGATTATAAAGGTTTGGGGATCATAACACTATGATAGTTCGATTTACTTACATTGAGTACGCCCACCTATATTACCTAATTTTGGGCTTCTGATTTCAAAAATGCCACTCGTTTTGCTCGAGGACGTCTAGGATTCGAAATAATTGCGAAATAAAATGCTCTGCCCAATTATCTCAAAATGTAAGTTTTTTGTTAATATTTTAATTACACTGTTCAAAATTTAATGACCATTTTAACACCAAATTAACACCAAATTAACACCAAACATGGTCTATAGACGATATATATATCGATACAAACCAAAATGGTGTTAAATAAGGTTCGTTGGCCGGTGTAAATTCAAATACTAAAATGGTGTTAATTTAACTTTCACACATTATTAAAATAAATTTTACTTGGTGTAAATTGAACTCCTTTTCAGTGTTAAATATTTGTGGACAAATTAAATCATACTACACAGAAAAAAGGAAAAAAAAGGAAACAGAAAGTTCCTTGACGCATTACTAGTATATTACCAGTGGTATTATTCCAGAAAATGGAACCTTCAACTCGCTAGAGATAATGTTTTTAGTGCGTTGCACTAACTTAAAATACTTCAAGTATTGACAGCTGTTTCCACCTATTTAAGGTCTCTTTAGTATCGAACAACTTGTAGTGTCACACCAAAGCAAAGGATTTTTAACCATAATTCGTGGTGTTATATTAACACCGGTTGGTGTTGGATTTTGACACCATTTTAAGATTACTTTTTACACCACAGATATTTTAAACAGTGTATTTTGCCTTAAATCTATTTTGGATGTTCAGTATATTTTTGACGTTTTTTGTCAAAAATATACAGGGACTCCATTCAAAGTCATCGTTAGATAAATGTCAAATAGAAATTTTGTTTGTTCCATTGTAGCCGTATAGGTACTACTTATTATAATAATAGTATTTTATAAGGGATATTTAATAAAGCACTTTTCTGCAGAGAAGTGCTTTATTAAATACCAAAACTAAAATTATAATGTTTCTTTGGTAAAAATTACTATTTTTTGAAATTTTTGTGTCGTTTTTTTAATTACTAATTAAATTGAAAAGGCAACAAAGTAAATGGGTTTCGGTATAAGCATTACTCTTCGACTATTATTTGATATGTTTTTATTCACATCATGCCTAAAGTACCCAAAAATTTAATCTTGAATCTTATTTTTTAAGTCAAAATTTAATATCGAATATATAAAGGCGCCTTTATCTACTTTATCGTTTAAGCACACTGTGCATCTATTAATTATTGACATTTAAAATTTAAACTTTAAATTGTATTTTTACTTGAAAGTGATTTTAAGAAGCAAAAATGAAAAAAAGAGCAGGAAATGGAAGTGGCAGAGAAAGAGAAAGGTGACGAACATTTATGTCGTCGTTCTAAATTTGTTTTGTTTTTGTTGCGGTACCTTTACGCCCAAGAAAAACCAACGCAATATTTCATTATAAATCTTTATGAGATACCTATACCACGTTTAATGAAAGATCAAGCATTCAAAAATGCTGTCAAAGTTGACGAGCTTGTTGCATATGACAGTGTTAAAGCTGTCATTGAAAATGTTCTTGGTTCATATTGGGCCTAAAATTGGCGCCAATTCATTGAAAAAATGCTTTCCGTTTTGCAAAGAATTAGCGTTAATATGTCATTTAAAATACATTTTCTTTTTTTTCATTCTGATAAATTTGCCGAACCAATGAACATGGAGATTATCTATAAGTATAGCGGAAAGAAGTTGGATTAATTGCTAGGAGACATTTGCTGGAATTTTCAGCAAAAGATGTACGACGATGATGAGCATTAAGCACAATAATACTATAATCCAATTCGATATTTGATACGATTTAATAAATTTAAGGTAGAAAAAAGCAAAATTATGCAATGCATTAAATTTTGAGGGCTTAATTTGGATAAAAAATACTAAAACTTGTTTACTTTGTTGCCCTTTCAATTTAATAATTAAAACGACAAAAAATGTCAAATAATGGTTGTTTTTTTGCATAAAATACATTAAAATTTTAGTTTTAGTATTTAAAATGTCATATTGTTAAGATAAATATGATATATTTGTCGTATACCAATTACTGTCTGTCCACTCTAAGTTGGCGGAACTAAGGAATTTTGTTGTTTAGATATTAAAGAATTGTCGTACTGTGTGCTTTTAAAACAAATTTTATATTAATAATAATAGTAGTTTATATTATATACTAGTTTTATTTATAATATAAAATCTGTTTTAAAAGCACCCAGTACGACAATTCTTTAATATCTAAACTACAAAATTCCTTAGTTCCGCCAACTTAGAGTGGACAGACAGTACTTCAGTACATTCAAGATAAATTTAAGCCAAAATAATTTAATAAATAATTAAAATACCAACAAAAAACTTACATTTTGAGGTGATTGAGCAGAGCATTTTATTACGAAATTATTTTATATCGTAGACGTCCTAAGGAAAACTGAAGTCAGCGGCCCAAAATTAGTTAAACTGAGATGGAGTACTTAATGTTAGGAAAAAAAGTGTCTAAAACTATCATAGTGTAATTAAACAATTGGTTATTTCTCAAACGCTAAAAATACACATAATTCTTAATAATCACTTACATGAAACAGTTCTTGGATGCGGGCTGGGACTTTGGTCGGAGCAGGCGGGTGAGTCAGTTCACAGAGAATTTCTAATTATATGGAACAGGTATAAAATAAATTCACGAGAGAGACACTCAGTATGGGAAAAATCTTTTGAAAGCTGTTTAAACTGAAGCTGTTGCATTTTTCTTGACATGTTTTTTGTTATTTCTACAGGAACAATTAATTGGTTAAGCTTTATATAGAATTATTAGTTTATATTAATATATTGTAATGGAATGTTATTATTTAGCATAGTTATCGAATATTTGTTTACAGTTTGGAATTATGATGTTTTTTGATACTGATTAATAAAACAAAATAACACAGAATTTTAATATATAGCCTTTTTATAAAACTACAAAAACACATAAAAAACGCGGGAAGAAGCAGGTTTGATTTTAATATTAGTAGATATGTTTTTATAAAGATCCCCCTTTACATACCCATAATTTCGTAAAACAAGTCTTCAAAAACATTATACAAGCTAATTCCATGAAATTAGTATTTTTATACATCTCTCTGTCTATTTGGAAAGTGCAATTTAGCGAGCAGGATGTGTTGTCTGCATACCTTGCCTTAGGTCCTGTCAGTCTCACACTCCTGATATAAGATTATGTTAGTGTTGCCTTCATTTTATTAACTTTTTTTGTAAAACGCTTATTAAATGTATGTTTTGCAATTTAACGGGTGAAACCACTTTTCTTCAATGTGCTTTTTTGACTACATTTTATATTTGTATTTATACTAATATTTATATTTATATTTGTATTTGTATTTACTTTTACACTAACATTTACATTTACAATTACATTTATATTTATATAATCGCTGGATTCTAAAATTTTGTCTTATCAGCTCTTGTATAAAAAATATTTAAATTTATTTTAAGGAGTCCGATATTTTTGCTTTAAAAAGTTGAACTCAATCTAATAAAAAAAAAGTTACACCAAATTAACTGCGTTTATTACACGCCGTGTAATCAACTTGGAATATACATTAGCTACATTTGCAACAAATGTTTGACTAATAGATAAATATAATATATTATATTGTGAACAAGGTTATTGATATGAATAAGCTTAATATGATTTTTTTGTCACGAGTGCGTTTTAAGTTTAAAAAACTCGACAACGCCTTTAACATACAATACAATAAGATTATTAGCTAAAGTAATAAAGGTTGTCATGAAAATTTGTCTTGAGGGTAAAATATAATTCTTTTATTTGAAGTAAGATTCATTCTCAATAGATTACATAACAAAAACAGTTATAGGAAATATAATACTTTATTATCCAAGGATCAGGTACGGTTTGTATTTTAGATATAGGACTAGTCACAAAAAATTCAAAGTATAAGAACAAAAAAATAAAATAAAAAAACAAATTAACAAATTACATTGATTAAGTCAGAGTGGGGCAAATTGTATTCGATTATGATTATGATTATGATTAATATTTATGAAATGTAATCATGAATAATGATTACAACAAAGTAATCATAAATCATTCTAACATGAATAACGAATATTATTTATTATTTACGTTTTGAGTGGTTATAAATACTGAAATCGTCAATTATCGGAAAAGAATAATGATTAATAATAATTATTGTAGTCATTGTATACAATGATATATATATGATTAATCCCGGCGAAATTATATAACAACGAGTGAATGAATTTTCTGAGAACATTTACCATAGTAATGTATATTTTTTTTACACCATTAGAAAGTAGATATTTCAACAAACAAAAAGCACACCGACTTTTTGAAAAAAGCTGATATTTTGACGAGAGAATTTTCGATTGAAAATTAGGGTGCTTTTTTGATATTAAGTCAAAATAAGGCGAAATAATAAATATTTCAAATCAAATAAATTACAGTGTATTTGGGACATAAAAAGGTAAGTTTTCACAAAATTTCGTGGAAAAAATTTTTTTTTTTTAAAAGATAAAAATAAAAAACCAAAAACTTGGTTTTTTGAATTTTTCATATAAATTTTGAGGTTATGTAAAAAAATTGTAAATACAAAAGTTGTAGATCCTTTTATTACCTACAACTTTGCCATTTAACTTTTTTCCATAGGACTTGTAGTTTTGCCGGAAATCGAGATAAACCATTTTTTACCCTTAAACCCCCCCCCCTCCCACTTCCCGAAGTCAGATCGCCCGTAATTTATTTTTCCTTTCATTTTTATTATATTCTTCTCCTTTTCCAATGGGTTTCATCCTACTGTTATTTTTTTTGGTTTCAAAAATTATCGACCCTGGTCTATAATTATTGGGCGTAGAATCCAGTGGTGTAATCAGTTTTTTAAAGTTAGCTCGTTTTCTTAAGATATTTAATATTTTGGAACTTTTTGGTTTATTATTTGTGTACATTTTGAGAAATGCCAAAAAGACACAAAAAAACGCCGGGACATGTAAACCTAATTTTTGGGTGTAGAATTCAGTGGTGTAATCCGTTTTTTAAAATTAGGTCGTTTTCTCAAGATATTTGAAATTTTGTGTTTAAATATTTTTTTATTTGTTATTTTGCTATATATGTATATATACAGGGTGGCCGATTTATCTGAAGACATTGAAATATTTCGAAAACTATGCATCGGATCAAAAAAAGTTTTGAATAAAATTTGTTCGCCTGAAAGGGGGACATCCAATGATACCAAAGTCGACCCCTCACCACCACCCCATGGGGTGGGGGTGGGGGCAACTTTAATATTCTAAATAGGAACCCCCATTTTTTATTGCAGATTCGGATTTACTATTAAAAAATAAGTAACTTTTATGGAAAAACTTTTTTTTAAATTCCTGATAGATGGCGCTGTAATCGCGATTTTTGGGAATATCTTGAAAAATTGCAGATTCGGATTTCCCATTAAAAAATATAATTAGTGTATACGAGAATTGTAAGGGAATTCAAAATAAATTAAATTAATTAATTCCTTTTGATGTTCCCATGTTCCCATGGCCATGGGGTGGGGGTGGGGGCAACTTTAATATTCTAAATAGGAACCCCCCATTTTTTATTGCAGATTCGGATTTACTATTAAAAAATAAGTAACTTTTATGGAAAAACTTTTTTTAAATTCCTGATAGATGGCGCTGTAATCGCAATTTTTGGGAATATCTTGAAAAATTGCAGATTCGGATTTCCCATTCTTGGGTAATTTTAAAAATAGATGTTAACTTATTGATATACGAATAAAATCCAAAAATTAAACAAGTTTTTCTTTTTTTCGATCCGATGTGTAATTTTTTAAGATATTCCCAAAAATCGGGTTTCTTGCGATTACAGCGCCATCTATCAGGAATTTAAAAAAAGTTTTTCCATAAAAGTTACTTATTTTTTAATAGTAAATCCGAATCTGCAATAAAAAATGGGGGTTCCTATTTAGAATATTAAAGTTGCCCCCACCCCCACCCCATGGGGTGGTGGTGAGGGGTCGACTTTGGTATCATTGGATGTCCCCCTTCCAGGCGAACAAATTTTATTCAAAACTTTTTTTGATCCGATGCGTAGTTTTCGAAATATTTCAATGTCTTCAGATAAATCGGCCACCCTGTATATATATTTTAAGACACCATAATCCCTCTTAAAAATATCTTTATTTATTTTATTTATTTATAATTAACATTTTTGGCCAATTCCAATTTTAAAATTTATTTATTTCTAAAAAATTATTATTTATCAATAATAAACTTTTTTTGTAAGTTGGTAGTATAAAATATTAAAATTATATTATATTTAAAAAAATAAAAAAACTACTTAAATAACAAGTTGTAAAGAATGTAAAAAATGTTTAATTTTATGCCTCTTTGAAGATTGACCAACAAAAATCAGCAAGCATCGAGTTGAATTTTTTGCCAGAAAACAGATCTTCAAATGTCATAATGGTTTGATGAAATCGTTCACCAGCTTCATCGGATTCGGTTGAAAGTTGTTTTTCATAAAAATTAAAATGAGCATGCAAAATTTGTAGCTACATATTTATACTTACTTAACAACAAAACTATGTAGCAAATAATTATTTCAATTGTAAAAACTAAAAACATTTATACATGCTGTACTTAGTCTATTTACTAGTAAATGAAATTCTCAAATTTTATTAAATTCGAATATTTCCCAGTAATACCAGACAATAAAATTTACTAAAACAAATTTAATTACAAAAAAAGAAATATGCGAAAAATCTAATAAAATTAAAAATAAATAAAATAAAAATATGAATATTATCGCACAGAAAAAAATCTAACATAGTACCAAGAACAGCGCTGTCATTGAATGCATTAAAATTGAAGCAATCTAAATTGTTATTTGCTCAATTAATTACTATTAAACCAAAATAGGGAAATATTTTGCCTAAATGACAAAGAATTTATTGCGTTAAATGTATACATAGTATACATACAATTGTAACGTTATTAAATAAATCAAAATAGTATTTAATGCAATAACATTATAACATTCTAACAAATAAATATCAATATGAATATCAATAGATTTAGGAGCGATAACTTTTGTTGTTAATTTAAAAACAGTAAACAATTATAAATACCTATTGGTAGTATAGGAACTGTTATTCAGGAATACGGATTACAAGATCCCATTGGTTTAATGGCTCACCCATTCATGCTATGCTAGCGTTTTTTCTCTGCGGCTTAAACACGAATGTTATTAATTTAAGAGACAAAAAACTTAAATAATTAATATCTTGAGAAAACGAGCTAACTTTAAAAAAATGATTACACC
Source organism: Brassicogethes aeneus (assembly GCA_921294245.1). Taxonomy (NCBI): domain Eukaryota; kingdom Metazoa; phylum Arthropoda; class Insecta; order Coleoptera; family Nitidulidae; genus Brassicogethes; species Brassicogethes aeneus. The sequence goes on from OV121136.1 coordinate 2,430,349, forward strand.
ACTGAATTCTACACCCAAAAATTAGGTTTACGTGTCCCGGCGTTTTTATGTGTCTTTTCAAAAGTTTGAAATTTACCTACAGTGTTATTTTCCAGTGACTATTTCCCTCGTCTTAATTTCCACCAATTACAAACGCGCAATTTTGAATTACAAATGGTTTCTAGGTGAAAAAACTTTGTGACAGCACCTGTCAGCAGTTTATTCGAGTTTACCCGCGGCAAAACTTGGCAGCTTTTGTCACAAAAAATTGCAATTTATATTTTAATTGTTAACTGTTACTCATGAAATAGTCTTGTCAAATACCATTCGGGCATCTAATTTCTCCTGTGAAAAAAATCGAAAAAACACAATGCTAAGTAATATTTTTTAACAAAATGCATTCGTGCATGCACGAAGAGGAGGATTTTTGCACCTGCAGGTGCAAAAATCCTCCTCTTCGACTCGGATTTTTGTTGCCACCAGCACTCATGCGTTTTGTTAAAATATTACTTAGCAACGTGTTTTTTCGATTTTTTTCGGAAAAATTAGATGCCCTTATGATATTACTTACGATAATAGACGATGTATTTATTTAGTTTTTAGACGAGAAGCTTTTTTGCATAAGTAATAAGTAGGGAAGAATGCGTTTAAGTAATTGATGACATTTAAATTTCACAAAATTTTGAAATTTTTTAATTTTTGAAATCAATGTAAATTTTAAATAATTTTACGATAATCTTATTTTTTTAATATTTTTATTTGGTTAGTTTTTCCAATTTCGTGAATATTTTTTCGATGTCATCCTTAAAATTATTCCAAAAGGAATTTTTGAGATCTAAAATTTCACAAAATTTTCGATATTTCCCAATAATTATTCATAATTTATAATTATTATAATTATTGGGAAATTTTCTTGAAATTTTAGAGTTCGAAAATTACTTTTGGAATAAAATTTGGATAAAACTTTTTGGGGTCCGAAAATCTTCAATCATCTACCAAAGAGTGTTCATTTTCTCGAGATCTTAAATCATTTTTGTCATTAAATCCTTTTTATAACCTGGAAGAGTTTTTTAATTATAAATTTTAAAGCCTTTTTGTTTAATGTATATATGTTTATAATTTGTTAGTTTATAAACTTTGATTGTTTACTTACCTGTTTATATTTGTAATATTTTTTTGTATTTATATTTTATCTACTATATACCAACCTGTACACCTGTTTATTTGACGTTTAATGTAATTTTTATTACTTTATTTTTCTCTATTCTATTCTATTCTATTCTAATTTTGATAAAGAATTTAAAAAAATTAGTAAAATGCCAGTAAAAGTTTAAGGTAAGATTTTATGTAGGGAACCCAATACTTTTATACCGGTTGGAATTTTATTTTTTTAAAAAGGGTTCATTGAATCATATATTCTGGTTTTCGGATTGATGCTTACAACCCCCCCGCCAACTTGAAAAAAACACCTTACATTTTTTTTTAATCAATTATAAACCGTTTGTCGCACAGAGGCGAACAGACTTTTAATTTAAAAGTTTTAAAATACTTGTAATTTAGAGCTACATTTTTTATAAAACCTATTTGCTCTGCGATGCGCTGTTGCCTAAATATATAAAAAAATATAAAAAAACCTATAGTTTATAAACTTCTTTTGCGTTATTTTGTATAAAATGGCCATTTACTTTAAGTAAATTCGTCCAGTGTAAGCTGGACAATCCACCACATTTCGACGTTTCTTTAAAAAAAGATTTTTAACCCTTTTCGGCCTTAATATTTGTTGGTAACAAATTACAGTTATTTAAAAGTTTGTCTATTAAAAGCGCAATTTTAATAGGTATTAAAACTTGTAATTTACTTCCTGTTTTGTTGATGCATTGTTGCGTAAATATAGATAAAAACAAGCTGCGTGATATTGCACTGAGCTCGCGATTTGGACCAATTAAGTTGAATTTATAGGAAATTTTCCAAAAAAATTAGTATTTTAAGATTCCGTCTTGTTTCGGCTTTTTGCAATCTTCAGGGGACTCACAATTTAATACATATTTAAAAATGTATAAATTCCACATAAACCCATTAAAATCTTATAAATAAAGTTTATTTCATAAACACTTATAAATAAATAGGATGACAGATGGGGCATTCCACGTAACTCGGTAATTTTTGTCCCGCCCGTCACAATAAAAAATTGTGAGTCAAAACCACAAGTTATTTAATTAATATTTTATTATATTATTTTTATTGTGCTTACCTATATGAGACATTCTTTTACAAATCGTACACCTATTTTGACTTCAGGGTTTGGATTCGCATGAAAATTTTTTTACCGCTTCTATTCAGTAAATAAGCAGATACGTGTATCAGGTTTTCTGTAAAAAAATTGTTTTTTCAGAGATATGTTGATATAAAGTTTTTATGAATTGCGATAAAACGATGAATTCTCTTCTACATAAAACCCATTATCTCCGGTTCTACTGATCGGATCGATTTTGGTTTTTTTTTGTTTTAAACCTTATTGAATAGGCTTTTCAAATAAATAAATTAATTTTTTTTTTAGTATAGTATAGGGAGTTTATAACAGATTAATTTTTTAAACTAGTTTTTCATGTTTGCCCCCTCTATAAAATAAAAGGAAAAAAATACTATTTTATGCGCTTTTTCTTTATCTACAAAATACATTTTTCAGAACAGTGGAGACTCTTTTGGATCGGAAGATATTAAACATTTTCGAGCGCGTGACAGGACTGTCAAGCGCGTAATATTCAAACGTATTAGTGCATGTGGCAGGTGACGTGATATTTTGTATAAGAGTGCCATGATTCGACATCTTTTAATTGGTGACTTATTTGTGCAAATGTCAATTATGCCAGTTAATAAATTTACTCATTAATTGGAGTTTGTATTATTTAAAATTTAATTTATTTAAAATTATTGAAAACCTTTAAAATCAGAATTAATTTACAAAAAGCGCTGGTATTTTTTTAAAACGATGTATGAGTTTACACTATCCTAAATGTGTTAGCGTTTCGAAGATGTCTGATTAGGGGGTGTCCATTAATTGTTGAGTCAATTTTAGCGATTTTTTGACCCCCTCCCCCCTTGCTGAGATGTCGTGAGATTTGGCTCAACCCCCTCCCCCTAATCTCACGTGAGATTTTAAAAAATGCTTATTTTTAATGTTTATACGTTAAACTGCTTGATTCTGTTGGATTTATTAAAAGAACATACTTTGTTAAAAATTACGTGATATTTGCCGAGACCCCCCCTCTCCCTTATGTGAGAATTGATGAGATTTGGCTTGACCCCCTCCCTCCCCTAAACGCCTCACGTAATTAATGGATGCCCCCTTACGGCTTGTACCGGTCACGAGCTCGAAAATATTTATTATCTTCCGATCCAAAAAAGTCTCCATTTTTCTGAAAAATTCATTTTGTAGAGTAATAAATAGTGCATAGAACAGTATTTTTTTCATTTTTTTTTATAGAGGGGGCAAACACAAAAAATCTGTTTATACAAAAAAAAAATATTTTTTTCATATAATAAACAAAACACAAACTTTTTAAATATTTATCTAAAAAGACTATGTAATATGGTTTAAAATAAAAAAAAAATGAAATCGATCCGATCAGTAGAACCGGAGATAATGAATTTTATGTACAAAAGAATTCAGCATTTTTTCAAATTTTATCAAAAGTTTAAATCAATATATCTTTGGAAAAATAAATTTTCTGCAAAAATTCCGATATAGGGGTCGGCTAAATTTATGAAAGGATGCTGTAAAAAAAAATTAAGTCATTTTAAAAATTTGAAAAAATATGTTTTCTATAATCCGTACGATATGTAAAAGAATGTCTCATATGCTTATTACAAGTATAATAACCAATATTTTAAAATAAATTTTATAACGTGTAGTTTATACTCACTGTAGGTTACATTGTGCAGTTGTCAATTAAGTTGAGTTGTCGAAATTCGTAGTTAAAAATGGAATTAATTTGGTGCTTGGATGAGTAAAATCATATAAAAAAGTAGTTAAATATAGGTTGCTTTACGGCCCAGAAGAGAAAGTAATTCTAGCGGATAATAATCTTCGCTTTGAAAAAAATTTATATAAAAGAAATTAAAATTTTTTCTGAACGTAAATGTTGTCCAATGGTGAATAATGTGAAAATAATGTGTGATGGAATATTTATAAAACCAAATTCGTTACTTTTTTACTCCAAAAATGTCCATAAGGCGATGTACTTTTTCTTCCATTGTGGCATTTGGCATAATTTCATCAAAATGAAGTTTTGCCCTCAAAAGGGCTTTTCCATTCAAATTCGTTGCTATTATTTTTGGCATAATTATCTTTTTATTTATAATTAAGTAAATTATCAATAATAAACATTATTGTCAATTTGACAGTGTCAAAGTATTTAATTAAATTCTTTAGCAGAAGTACCATTTTTAAATACTAAAAATACTAAGTCAAACTGGCATAAGCCTAACAAAAAAACACGAGTCCAGATAAAAAAAAAATGAACTGTATAAGTTTTTGATTTTTCTCTCCTATTTGTAAAATTTCTACTCCATCTTTATCGTTGAATGTATGTTTAGTTACCAAAGTTTGAGCTTTTATTTTTTAAATGTTCTTTAATCCTGGTTTGTTTTTACACTTATTTTCAAACGTTTAAATATTGATTAAATTACGGAAACCGGCAATGCATAAAATACCTACATCATTTAACCTAAAATTAATTTATTTTGTTTTGTCTTAAATATTTATTTACTCATATTAATTTTAACATAGATGACAGATCAGTCATCCTATTTATTTACAAGTGTTTTTTATTAGATTTAAATGTGTAAATTGTGTAATTTATACAATTTTAAATATGTGTTGTGTATTTTATCTAAACTTACGTGTAAGTTATTAAATATTCCCTCGAATATTCCCATTATCTATAATATTCATATACAGTGTGACCCATTTGTTTGCGACTCACCCCTGTAAAATCTTTATTTATTGTGCGATTTTAACCGGATTGTGGAAGTGTAGATCTTGATAAACTGTATTTTTGAAGCAAAAAACGCCATATTTGTACAAAATACAAGGCCTACTATGTCAGTTTTTAAGAGTAAATTTTTAAGAATTCATATTAGCGATTTTTTTTAAACAAAATCTAAGCACGGCTCAAAACGACCCTATACTAAATTTTATTGAACAATTTTAAGAAAAAAAATGCACAATAAAACTACAAAAATTTATCCATGAAAAAATATTGAAATAAAATTAAACTAATAGTAACATGGTATTAATGAAGTCATTAGACAAACGTTGCGTTATATTTTACGGAAAACCAACAAATCATGATTATATCGTTGAAATAATTCCAAGAAAGAACAAATAATTGGTAAATTATAAACAAAGTCTGATAACATTAACAAGTTATTAGGTAAAACATTTTAAATTGACGGTCGAGGAAACACATTTGATTAATTACCGAACCCTATTCCCTATTTGTTGTTTGTTCCAATCTTGGGAATTAATAGGTTAATCTCTCGAAAGCCCAATCGTGTTCGCCTGCGAAATCCTTTATATAAGCTTTATAGGCCTAGACTAGCCTTTGTAGAGGTCCGAATTATCATAATATCAGATTTTTGCGGTCTGGACTACTGACATGCGCAGGGAAGATTACAGTTGGCCACAGTGCTCACTGCATATAGTTGTTATCCAATCCAACTAATTACTTAATAATTATTAACAATAATGATGATAATATTATGACAGATTTAAAGAAAATTAAAAAAAAAATAATTAATTTTTTGAAATTTATTTATTTATTTATTTATTTATTCGTATCCAACAGGCCCAGAGCCCAATAACAGGATTACGTTTTTATACATCTTATTTTTATTTTCACTCCAACTTCTTTTAAAACTTAAAACTTTCATTATTATTTTTATTTTTATAAAAAAACCTAAAATATGTACCTAAAATTTTAATTTGAGAGCAATTAAATTAATCTAATTTATTGATATTGATAACTAAAATTTTTAATTTAAAAAATTAATTTTAGAAATTGTTGTGTGGTTAATTTTTAAACCTTCTGTATAGTTTAGGTTTTTTTTGATAAATTAGTTAAAAACTGATTAGCTATCTAATAGCTATAGCTATAGTAAATTACTATTAGAAATATGTAAACCTAAATAAACAAATAATATTATTTTTACAGGACAAACTTTTATGAAGAAAAATATTTCACAATTTCGTATACTTAAATTTTTAGTACATTTATACTCTTTTAAACCCCATAATATGAATTAAATCTACTGGACAATTAAATATTTGTAGAACATTAAACTGATTTTTACTTTAAAAGCTTAAACAAAATTAATATAAAGATTATAAGATAATTATCATTATTCTTTTTAATAAATATTATTACAAATTTGTGTTTTTTTTTTGTTCTACTGTAATGTAATGTAATGTTTATAAATAAATTTAATTAAAATTCAGCCACAAGAAGACACTTATTTAGCATGAAACTTTATCAAGCGAGAGCGAAAAGTGCGGTGTAGAAAGGGGTGTAGCACGTGCCGCTAGAATGACAAATTATTTGCAGATCCGCACCCGGTGAAAAATGCGCTGGATCCAGCTGGATTGCTGGATGAGGGATCCAGCAATTTCAATCCCCAATTATAATATAAGACTATTTTACTTTTTTTAAATAGCTAGTTTCCTTTGTAAAGCTGGGGCAACAACATTTTGTTGCTACTAAAATCTTTATAAAAACAGGAGTATCTTGGTTAACCATACTTTTTCTACATTTACAAAAAATACTATAAAAAATAATTTAATTGGGAGAAAGTAAGGTTTGATCGGTCTAAAAGTTGTTAAATAATAAATACAGAGATGGCGCCACCAGTGTTTATTCCGTCATCCGATGATAGAATAATGCATTCTGTAACAATTTAAGGAATATATTTAATTCCACATTAAACGGTCACATTCCTTAATAGTAGTAGAAAAAAATATTTTAAATACCTACCCAATTTCGGAATTGTCGCATATGGATGAATATATTGAGATGTCCGCCAAGTGAAAATGATTATTTTTTATTTTTGGTTGTTTCACTGTTAGTCTAGAATGGGGTTTTTGGGAAGCCACCAGGTCTAGTAATAACATAACATAAGTGGCTCTGCACTAATGCAAGAATTTTAAGAAATCATAAATTTTGAATATTAGAACTTCACGGAGGTTAGGATTTCGTATGTTTTTTTTAAACATCCCTTTGTATATTTGAAATAAGTTATTGTATCTTTTGACACCTTAATATTTTTTAAAAATACAATTGTACATACATAAAATATTTATAAAAAAATCTACTTACTGAGATATTACACTTCACGGTGGATAGGTTTTTAAATAGCAAATTAATAAACTTAAACTTTTGAATTACAAAACAGCAACACTCTCATCTGCATATAAATTCTAACTGACCTTCAGGAATCACATGCATCTATAATGTCGTAAACAGAGGTTTTGGTTATTTAAAATGATTAAAGCGCCATCCGTTGCATAAAATTTAGGATAGGATAGAATCAATTTTTGTAACACCTACATAAATGGTTATAAAAATTATTTCTTTTAATTTTAAATAATATTTCATATTTGATTCGATTACTTTGGATGTGTTTAATTTACTTAGTGAACTGATATTTTTAGTATGCTTTTACTACCTCAGATATTTGAAAACATATAGGTTAACCTAGAAAGAGTAACAGTCACGGATGATAGGTTTTAGACTTTTAGAACATTGTAATTAATTGCGGTTAAAAATCTGGACCCTGAGCTGTAATATCTACTTAATTATGAAAAATCAAAACACAATAAAACTCATTTAGTTTTATTAAATAACACGGGGTAACACCAACAGATTCACTCATATATTTCTTAGATACAAAAATTACGTATTAATAAAAATACAGTATGGCGTTAGTGCTCCATTTTCGGAAAACCCTGTATAATAAAAAGAGGTAAAAACAAATGTGTTAACACTGTTAAAAAAACGTTAGTTGTCCCATTCTGCGAAGATAGTTCAATAAATGCGAAAAAAGAACGTTTCCCTTTATCGACGGTTTTAATATAAAGGTCTGATGTTTCCTTTTAAAAAATGAGTAACATTTCTGTCGACGTTCGATGGCTTTGTGGTCTACCAGCAAAAGCAGTTGTATAGATCTGTCAGATGTCATTCAGCATTTATGTCCCTCAGATTGTTCTGTACTGTGGGAAACTTTATCCGGCAAGTGTTCAGTGCACATTTTACGACATTTAAAACCAAGAATGCTTTGCAAAAACCCGTAATTAAGTTAATATAAGTACAGCCGACGTATTCGTAATGGTGCTTTTTGTAATTAATTTTTTTCGGATTTTAGATTTTTTGTTTTCGGAAATCATTCAGTATACTGTACTGTACCTTTAACGTCTTCCGCTTGCTATACTTTAATAGCATTTACATTATTGGATAATATAGATTATATACACTGAAAAAAAATTCTTGTATCAAATAAATTTATTTGATTCAAAACAATCTTTGTCTCATATATAACGAAGAATATATTCTTTAAAATAGTAGTATTTTCTTAATTCACGTTGATTTACTTCAAGAATATTTTCCCGTTTGCACCAACATATGGCTTAATCAAGATTAACTAATCTCAATTAAATTATAACCGTGATTAAATTAATTAATTAAATTAATGCAGGAAAATTAAATTTCTTTAAATAAAACTTTGATTGTTTAAAAGCAAGAATATATAATTTTTGAAATAAGGCAGCAATATTTATTTAATTCAAGAAAATGTATTTATCTTTAACCAAATAACTGGTTGTTTTAAAGCAAGAATATGTTCTTTTAAAAATAAATTAGTGGTATTCTTAAATAAAAAAGATAATTACTTAATTCAAGAATAAATTTTCTTAAAACAAAAACATGTGATATTGAAATAAGGCAATAATTTTCTTAAATCAAGATGTTTTCTATAACCCAATATTTTTTTTAATTAATAGATACAAGATTTAAAATTTTATTTCATTGATTACAAAATAATATTTATTTTAAAACAATGCAAGAAGTATCGTTAAAAAATAGATTATATACACTGAAAAAAAATTCTTGTATCAAATAAATTTATTTGATTCAAAACAATCTTTGTCTCATATATAACGAAGAATATATTCTTTAAAATAGTAGTATTTTCTTAATTCACGTTGATTTACTTCAAGAATATTTTCCCGTTTGCACCAACATATGGCTTAATCAAGATTAACTAATCTCAATTAAATTATAACCGTAATTAAATTAATTAATTAAATTAATGCAGGAAAATTAAATTTCTTTAAATAAAACTTTGATTGTTTAAAAGCAAGAATATATAATTTTTGAAATAAGGCAGCAATATTTATTTAATTCAAGAAAATGTATTTATCTTTAACCAAATAACTGGTTGTTTTAAAGCAAGAATATGTTCTTTTAAAAATAAATTAGTGGTATTCTTAAATAAAAAAGATAATTACTTAATTCAAGAATAAATTTTCTTAAAACAAAAACATGTGATATTGAAATAAGGCAATAATTTTCTTAAATCAAGATGTTTTCTATAACCCAATATTTTTTTTAATTAATAGATACAAGATTTAAAATTTTATTTCATTGATTACAAAATAATATTTATTTTAAAACAATGCAAGAAGTATCGTTAAAAATAAAATGTATCTATCCTAATTTTAAGCTACTTTTAGCAATGTTTCAAAAAATCTATCATTTTGTATTTAAAATCAATAAAATTTTAAATAATGATACTAACTAAAAATTATTTATTTTAATAATAAAAACATTTTTATATTTAGAAATATTACTGCAAAAGAAATAAAATTTAAAATACGTCTAAACACTTGAAGGGGACTGGAGTAATTTTAAATATCCTAATTTTTTAAGGATTGTTGTCTAATCTTAAACAAAACTTTATATTTAAATACTTACGGATTATTCAAAATTGAGCCAAACTTACTGAAGGGCCAAAGTATACGTTGTATCGTTTCTAGGTGATGCAGTAAGCAAAAAAAATTAGGTTAGAAAATAAAAAAACAAACTGAACAAACACATTTATTTTGTTTTTAATACAAGAACAATCTAAAATATATACATTATTATAAATTAAAGTAGGGAACTTAATCATTATTATCGACATATTTTTCATTTTAAATAATTTGTAATATTTTAGTAGAAAAGCAATTACCAATTTTATAAAATAATTTAGAGCTATTGCCAATGAACTCCACCATATATGAATCAAAATTAATGTTATACCCCAAAGTGTTTAACAAAATTACTTCTAAAACAAAATCTGTTTAAATGTCATAATAGTATATAATGTATCAAGTTTTATAAACCCCATTTTAGTTACGAGTTTTATTAGGCACCAGCGAAGCTTGCGAGCGAGTGTTTAATAAAAACGAGTGTCTAGAGAAGTTTATAAGACGAGTTGCATACTATACTTTATCTACGACGAACAGAAATAAGAATTTAAAGACAATTTTATTTCAAAAAATTTGACATTTAACAAATTTAACCTCACTTTTTCGCAATTTATAATAAAGCTAACTTCAGCCCGTGACTAAAATGCCCAAAAGCCACTGTTATTAAATTCAGCCCGTGACTAAAATGCCATAAAGTCACAACTACTCAATGTAGGAATAGATAAAATAAATTAAGTTTATTAACTTAAAATTATAGAGCTATACACATGCCAACACATAATATATTTTGGTTATCACTGCAAAGCCTATTTATTTATAAATACAAAATTTTAAGGCATCCTTAATGCATAATAGTAAATATTTAAACAATAAACCTACTTACCTACACGTAAATGCGACGCTAAATTTAAAAAAAGATGGTATATTAATAACAACTTACTTCCCTTCAATTTTTTTTTATAATTTCCTTCGATGCTGACCACTCTTCTAATATCTTTTTATTGAAATAGGCCCTCTCCCTCACAAAGAGAAATAAACTCTGAATGATTAGGCATAACATTTAAGAGGAACGTGTTTGCATCTCCACTTCTACACGATTTCAAAAATATGTATTCTTGGCAAAAGAAAATACTGTTTATTAAAACGAATAAAAAAAAATTAAGAATATCTATTTCTTAATATAAAAAAATAAACAAATAAAAAAAATAAGAATATCTTATTCTTGATATAAAAAAATATTAACAATTGTACCAAGAAACCAACCAAGATTTCCTTCAAGAATATTTAACATTTGGATTAAAACATGCAACTTTTTCATGCAAGAAGAAATGTTTCTTAATATTAGAATATTTCCAAAACTACAAAATTCTTTTTTAAAGAAGTTAAATATTTTTAGTTGAAATATATATTCCTATTTTAAAGCAAGATGACTTGAATTAAAAAAATATTTTCAATATGATAGGTTTTCTAAATATAAGAAATCTTTTTTTTCAGTGCACAAGTATACTTTATAAGTTTAATAAAGTTTCTTTTGGCATAGGAATTGTCTTCCAAGTTAGGACTCCTTTATCTTTATGTCCTAGGCGAATTAACAACGGCGGTTTCAGTACTACAGGGTTGAGATTATTTAAAAATAAATTGGGGTCAATGAGAAATTCCATTTAGTTTGGATTACTTAACTATAGCACTTCAAAATGTTCACTTATAGCACAATAATTGTTAACTATGTTGTTATATCAATCAAGCACACAACACGGTCTTTACGCTTTCGTTGATTTTGGCATTATGGTGGACAATATAGGCGGGAATATTTATCGTAAAAAGTCGGTTTTAGTGATCTTAGCCGATTGCAAGTAAGTCACTAACATTTAAAGGAATTAACCTAAATTAGTTAAATAATTTGCTATAATTATTTAGAAGAATTACCTAAATTAAAAGCAAAATTGTCGTACCTAAAAGTAATTGAGATTTTGACTAAATATTTAGGTAATCTGCCTATGTTTTCAAATTGTAAATATCTTAACTAAGGGAAGTGCTTTTGGATTTATTTACACAAATTAAATGTTTAAAGTTTAACCTGTGAACTGGTCCTTATTTCATCTGAGTAAACAGAGAAAAAACTGATGAAAAAATTAATTTTGTGGTTATGGATTTCAAATTTCAAAGGTACTAAATTTTCTAATCATTGCTTAAGCTAATAGCTGGATCAGTAAATAAATACAGAAGGGTATTAGAGCTTTAAGGGCATAAAACTTTTGTATTTATTGAGTTTTTATTTATTTTGTGCAAGAAAAATTTTTAGTAACAATTTTTTACATCTGGCAACGCATAGCTACTTTGTTGGTTGGTATCTATGTACTCACAAAATACAGGTGTGCAGAGATAAACAAGTGTGTAACCAGTGGCGTATCACAAAAAATATAAAAAACTTCTAATGCATATTTTTTCTTTATCTTTGGAAAAATGTTTTTTTAAATATTTTTCCTTTATTCCTTAGGTATGTCAAAAGGTATTCAGTATTTTAATATAAACTAATCGAATAAAGTTAAGCATATTAAGATATTTTGACCAAAACATAAATTTAACGATACAATTTTATACGCCCTGTATACTTTATTTTAATATTTGGTAATAAAAACGTAAAAATGAAAGAATCTTAGACAAAAAAGAACGAAGTCGAAAAAACGCAATTTAGGTATCAGTCGGTATCCAGTTTGATTTCAACTTTGTTCAAAAATATGCTTAACTTTTTTCGATCAGTTTATAACATTAATTACATAACACCCTGTATTACCTAATTTTGGGCTGCTGATTTTAAAAATGATACTCATTTTGCACCAGGACGTCTAGGATTCGAAATAATTGCGTAATAAAATGCTCTGCCGAATTATCTCAAAATGTAAGTTTTTCGTTTATATTTTGATTATTTATTAAATTATTTTGCCTAAAATCTATTATGGATGTTCAGTATATTTTTGACGTTTTTGTCAAGTGAAATTCCACTATTTTATTAGACAAAAATATAAGGGGAATATGGCGGTGGGGGCATTTAGGAGAGAAGATATTTATAATGTCATTTTTATTCTCACGCATTGCTTTGCTTAATATACTATTGTAAATGTTAAATATGAGAAAATAATGACATTATAAATCCCCCTTTTAAGTGCTGATGGGTAAAATAAAAAATACATTTATTTTAGTTGAATTGAAAATGTATATTAATAAATATGTATAAATAAAAAAAATAAAAGTAACAAAAACGAATTACGTTTATTTTAATAATACCTATCTAATTTATAATTTTAATAATACTTATAGGTATACCTACTTTATAAGTTTAATAAAGTTTCTTTTGGCATAGGAATTGTCTTCCAAGTTAGGACTCCTTTATCTTTATGTCCTAGGCGAATTAACAACGGCGGTTTCAGTACTACAGGGTTGGGATTATTTAAAAATAAATTGGGGTCAATGAGAAATTCCATTTAGTTTGGATTACTTAACTATAGCACTTCAAAATGTTCACTTATAGCACAATACTATACTATGTTGATATATCAATAGCACACAACACGGTCTTTACGCTTTCGTTGATTTTGGCATTATGGTGGACAATATAGGCGGGAATATTTATCGTAAAAAGTCGGTTTTAGCGATCTTAGCCGATTGCAAGTAAGTCACTAATATTTAAAGAAATTAACCTAAATTAGTTAAATAATTTGCTATAATTATTTAGAAGAATTACCTAAATTAAAAGCAAAATTGTCGTACCTAAAAGTAATTGAGATTTTGACTAAATATTTAGGTAATCTGCCTATCTTTTTAAATTTGACAAGTTTATTAAGTAAAGTATGAATATTTATCTAGAAGTTAGTAAATACACCATAGAAAAAAGGCATTAGTTTCTGCCTAATATATAAACGAGAAGGTAAATTGCTTTACTCGTTTAAGCATATTACCTTATTTCCATTGTAGCCGTATAATATAGTAGTAATATAAGGGATATTTAATAAAGCGCTTTATTAAATACCAAAACTAAAATTATTATGTTTTTTTGGTAAAAAGAATCATTATTAAATTTTGAAATTTTTGTGTCGTTTCTTAAATACTAATTAAATTGAAAAGGCAACAAATTAAATGGGTTTCGGTATAAGCATTACTCTTCGACTATTATTTGATATGTTTTTATTCACATCATGCCTTAAGTACCCAAAAATTTAATCTCGAATCTTATTAAGTCTTTAATATCAAATTGAAGTATAAAGGCGCCTTTATCTACTTTATCGTTCAAGCACACTAAAGTGCATCTATTAATTATTGACATTTAAACTTTAAATTGTATTTTTACTTGAAAGTGATTTTAAGAACCAAAAATGAAAAAAGAGCAGGAAATGGAAGTGGTAATGGAAGTGGCAGAGAAAGAGAAAGGAGACGAACATTTATGTCGTCGTTGTAAATTTGTTTTGTTTTTGTTGCGGTACCTTTACGCCCAAGAAAAACCAACGCAATATTTCATTACAAAATTTTATGAGATATAATTACTATTTTAATTTTGCAGGAATATTATATGGACGTTTAATGAAAGATCAAGCATTCAAAAATGCTCTCAAAGTTGACGAGCTTGTCGCATAAGGCATTGTTAAAGCTGTCATTGAAAATGTTCTTTGTTCATATCGGGCCTAAAATTGGCGCCAATTCATTGAAAAAATGCTTTCCGCTTTGCAAAGAATTAGCGTTAATATGTCATTTAAAATATATTTTCTTTTTTGTCATCCTGATAAATTTGCCGAACTGATGAACATGGAGAACGATTTCACCAAGTGGCTATAGCGGAAAGAAGTTTGATTCATTGCTAGGAGACATTTGCTGGAATTTGCATCAAAAGATGTACGACGATGATGAGGATTAAGCACAATAATACTATAATCCAATTTGATATTTGATACGATTTAATAAATTTAAGGTAGAAAAAGGAAAATTTGCAATGCATTACATTTTGAGGGCTTAATTTGGATAAAAAATACTGAAACTTTGTTGCCCTTTCAATTTAATAATTAAAATAAACGACACAAAATGTCAAATAATGGTTGTTTTACATAAAATACATTAAAATTTTAGTTTTAGTATTTAAAATGTCATATTGTTAAGATAAATATGATCTATTTGCCGTATACCAATTACTTTAGTACATTCAAGATAAATTTAAGCCAAAATAATTTAATAAATAATTAAAATACCAACAAAAAACTTACATTTTGAGGTAGATTAACTAAGCTGAAGAACTTAATTTTAGGAAAAAAAAGTTTCTAAAATTATCATAGTGTAATGGATTCATTATGAGTATTTAAATGTTTTTATTAAAAACCAATTAACTATTATATTATGTGGTTAACTATGTAGGTACAGGTGCGTAATTATTTAACGGCAGGTCTTTGTTGAAATGATTTAGGCCTAACTAGATCCCTCGTGGATTAATTAAAACGGCATTCCAAACATAAAAGCCACTCGAGAGGCAAAATGGTTAAAAATAGGAATTTCATAAATTATACCTCGTACAAATTTTGTAGTTGATGCATATCGCACATTGGATGGGATGGTTTCGGTTGGCGAAGGCATTCATTGATGGTGAGCAGTCTCGCTGACGTCGACTATAAACATTCAGCCGGTGGAATACCTTACCTTTGTGAGTCGGACGCCCAACTACTTTTGTGTTTCAACACCGTTGTTCTGCCCCAGACGACCTCTTTCTCCGTTCTCTCCGTGCACCATCTCTCGAACAATGCCTTTTATTTTTATTGGCTTCGTTATTTTCTTCATTCGGAAATAGCTTTTACATTTTTAACGAAATTTAATAAATAATGAAATTGTCATATTTTTCTATTGAATTTTCCAATATATTTAAAAGCAATATCATACAAAGAAAGCATTCATTTAAAAGTTGATTTCCCTAAACTCTTAAATATTTTCTTATTACTTTAGTTAAATTAATTACATTCGAGACCCTTTAGTGACTTAAAAATGATATTTACCAAAATCCTAGCTGCTCCTCTTTTCGAAATTTTTTGAAAATTCATGATTTTTTTAAAATTTTTGTTTATCTTAAAGTCTACCTTTGACAGAGTACACATTTGTACACCGATTTTTATAATATTGAAGTATATTGTTAAGGAGATTTGTAGAATACTTTTTTATACTGTGCACATCATTTAATATATAAAGGGTGAGCTTCTTTTAATAAAGCAAAAGCGTAACTTCATGATTTTGGCATAACACGCAAAAAAGATGTTTTTTTTAGAAATTTTTATGTTTATCAGGCTACAAAATGGGATTCTTATGAAGACTTTATGAGAAAAATTGATTTTGAATAAAATTAAATAAAATAACATTTTTCGGAGATAAATCTTTTTTGTGCATTATGCTTTTTACTATATCAAAAAGTGATTTTTGGCTAACCCTGTATAAATCTAATGATGTGCTCAGTATGAAAACAGTATTCTCCAAGTCTCGTTAACAATATACTTCAATATTATAAAAATCGGTGTACAAATGTTTACTCTGTCAAAGGTAATTTAAACAAAAATTAAAAAAAAAATAAGAATTTTGTAAAGAGGAGCAGCTAGGATTTTGGTAAATATCATTTTAAAGTTACCAAAGCGCCCCGAACAAGAAACTGCAATCAATAAAAATTGGTGTACAAATGTGTACTCTGGCAAAGGTAGACTTTGCGATAAACAAATAATTAAAATAAAAAATGATTTTTTAACAAATTTAAAAAAAAATCAATTAGAATTTTGGTAAATATCGTTTTTAAATCTCCAAAGAGTGCCGATCAAAACCAGTTTTTCGTTCAAAATTGAAAACTACTAAAAAGCCTAAATTAAACAACATTTTAAATTGACCTGTGTAAACATATTTTTTTGTAATGACACCAATAAAGTATTATTATTATTATTATTATATTATTATTTTATTTAATTTTATTAAAAATCTATTTTTTCATAAATAAGAATGCCATTTTGTAACCTGATAAACGTAGAAATATTTAAAAAAAAATGGGGATAAATCTTTTTTGCGTGTTTTGCCAAAATCATGAATTTACGCTTTTGCTTTATAAAAATTAGCGATTTTTGGCTCACCCTGTATATATCAAATGATGTGAACAGTCTTTAAAAGTATTCTTTAAGTCTCCTCAATAATATACTCTAATTTTATAAAATGGGTGTACAAATGTGTACTCTGTCAAAGGTAAACTTTGAAATAAACAAAAATTAAAAAAAAATCATGAATTTTCAAAAATTTCTAAAAGAGGGGCTGCTAGGATTTTGGTAAATATCATTTTTAAGTCACCAAAGGGTCCCGAACAAAAAACTGCAATCAGATTTTGGCGGCATTTTTATGTGACTTAAACTTCGTTTAGGCACTAAAAGAAATAAAATAAGTATAGGTAATAATATTGAATTATTTTTTTTTAAACCTTTTTAACATAATCAAAAAAGGTTTTTTGTTTTTTTAATACCAATGAGAAAATTATATTTAAAAATTAAAAAGATATAGGTACCCTTTAAATTTTAACCAAAACAAAATTATTATTAATTATTACTTAAAAAAAATCATTGCTTACCTATTTTATCTTTCATATTCCTCCACAAAGACTAAGTCTATACATTTAACTTCAATCAGTACTAAAATTACTCTCCTTATAGGGGGACAGGGGGTGACTTTAAAATTTCCAATGGAACACCCTATTTTTTATTGCAGATTCGGATCATTCGACTAAAAATAGGTAGATTTTGTCTAAAACATTTTATCATATTTGTAATAGATGGCGCTGTATTAAAAAAAATCAATTTTGTTCGATTTTTCTTCTGTATACGATTCTGCATAGATCTTAGCAAAATAACGTGTTTTCAACTTGTTTTTAAACCAATTAGTTTATTGAATTATTGACATTTAATTATGAACTAAATAATAACCCAAATTTACCAACTGGTTGCTATTATTTTAAGGTAAATTCAGAGGTTAATTTTTAGTATAATTTAACTATTAAAACAAACTTATTGATAATACAATTTACAAGTTTGTTTTTTGTCAAAAAAACAGTTAAAGTACATTTAAAATGTAGGTTACTTTAGAAGTTATAACTTCTGTATACTTCTGTATACATAACTTTATATTTAACCTTAATTTTAAACAACGAAAATTTAGATATTTTTTGGTTTAATTTAAACTTTTATATAACTTTTTATTAAATTGGTAATCCCCCGTATTAGTTGTTGTCCATTCTGACAAAAGAGACGCCATTAACTTTTTTTATCTTTTAATTAGAAAAATGGGGTAGTTAATACACACAATAATTGTGACACAATTAATAAAACATAATATTGTTTTAGGTTTAACAGTATTTTTAATCAATTTCACATGAAATAAAGAAAAAAAGAAAACATATTTTTTTCAATTATTTTAATTTTTTAAAGATGCTTTAAAATATAGAATTATTGTGTGCTACTTTTTTGTTATAGGTAAATACCAAAGCTTTAATTATTCTCTTAAGATTAATATTCAGAGACGACATTTTATTTTAAAGATCTGTAAAAAAGTCATACTTTACTCTAAGTTAAACTAAGCATTTAAGAAAATAGTTAAATAGGGGTAAAATTATTAAATTAAATTATTAAACTAATTAATATTCAAAAAGGGGTTCTATAAAATCGGCATTAAAACCAATAATTCCCCAAAAAAATAATATTTACAATTTAGATAACAAAATTAAACTCATTTAGGCGACATTCACATAAAACAGACGGCAATTTACACTGGGTGGTCATAAATCAGGGGGCTTCCCATTTATTTATTAAATTAAAATGCTATATTACTTTATCGCGTGAATCACTCAAATACTCATAAATCAGAGACATAATCTCATTTCACGAGGATTAGGGAAAGCATAATCGAGCGTAGATTGTGATGCGATTGTGATTGCGACTATTGATCCTAATACGCTTCATTGTGCACTTATTTGGCATTCAATAATTCACTAAGGGTGTCAAATTTAGCACCTAAGCATAAGAGCGGTCTTCTATGGCCGATGACCGAAACAAAAATGGAATTAGATCGGTGTTTTTGTTAAATTAAATAATTCATATTACAAATTTATGTTTTTCATTATGCTTATAATGATGAATTATATGCTGAATACCTTTTGACATAAGGTGTAAAGGAAAAATATTTAAAAAAATATTTTTCCAAAGATAAAGAAAAAATATGCATTAGAAGTTTTTTTATATTTTTTGTGATACGCCACTGGTTACACACATGGTTTGCACACTTGTGTTCTGTGAGTACATAGATACTCCATAACCACAAAATTATTTTTTTCATCGCTTTTTTTATTTCTGTTTACTCAGATGAAATTATGACAAGTTCACAGGTTAAACTTTAAAGTTTAAAGTTTAAGTTTAAAGTTTAAACATTCAATTAAATAAATCCAAAAGCACTTAGTTAGTTAAGATATTTAGAATTTGAGCACATAAAAAATTCCATATTTTAGTCCCTATTTGGGAAGTATAATAAATACTTTTTTCTACTCCCACCTTTAAAACGCCCTTTATCGTACATGTTTCCATGACACTAAGTGACCTTTTAAATACACATTGACAAGTTGTGGCTTTATGGCGCTTTAGTCACGGGCTGAAGTTAGCAACAGGTTTTTAGTCACGGGCTGAAGTTAGTTTTAAGTTAGTTGACAGTTGTCAAATGTCATACAATTGTTAAAATAAAGTGCCTTTCTTGTAAAATAATACTTAATGTGAAAATTATTTTATTATCTCAATACAAAAATACAAAAGTATTAAATAGTTTCTCAACGCCAATATTTGAAAAGTTTATATGAACATTGTACTGACCTTTTAATTTCGCCAGCAGTAAACTTTAACTTAAATTCGGGCACGGACTATACTGTAAAGTCCTCATAAAACATTTCCTTTACTTTCACTGTGAAAAACTGCCAATTTTCAAGAAATACATTTCGATTTATAACCTTTATAATTGTGTTTATAAAATAAAAAATGTGACATTTGACGGTGACACACAGTTTCCCCTATTGTTTCATAGATGGCGCTGTATACAAATTTTTTATTTAAATTATTTTAAGATAATAATAAGTATTTGTCATAGAAAAAGTATAGTATGCACCTCGTTTATAAACTTTTATATTCACTCATTAATTAAATTCGTGTATAAAATGGCGTTTATGAAACTTGATACATAATATACTATTATCTACCCCTAAATTGACGAGCTGTGACTTTAGGGAGTTTTAGTCACGGGTAAAGTTAGCAATAGTGGCTTTTGGGCATTTTAGTAACGGGCTGACGTTAGCTTTATTATAAATTAGGGAAAAGTTAGGTTAAATCCGTCAAAATTTGACAGATGTCAAATGTTTAACAAATAAAATTGGCTTTAAAAACTTCTTTGTGTTCGTTGTAGATAAAGTATAGTTTTATAAACATCTCTAGACACTCGTGCCTAATATAACTTGTTTATGAAACATGATACATAATATACTATAGTATGCAATGCAATTTATAAACAATTTATTAATATATTAATAAATTGTTTATAAATTGCATTTAACAATAGGGTATTTCCGCGAAATCTTACCCCACCTTGACAAAAAATCAGATGTTTTTTAACAAAACAAAAACTATATCAAATAGTTAAATACGACGTAATTTATAACCTTAAAATATTCGTATATTTTAATGCAAAGAAGATATTTTTAAGAATAAACACGGAATAGTTTCAATACTCGATAAAAAGTTCAAATGTCGCACCCGTTACATTTTGAAATTTTTTTTGAAAATATAGTATACAATATTTTAAAATTTAAAATACACTGCCCGTCAAAATTAAAAATTCTAACTCTAAAATCTTTATGAAATTTTGTATAAAAATACTTCAACTTATATCTCAGTTTACGTGATCGAGGGATATTCGAGAAAATATTTTTAAAGCTCTTTTATTTAATAATTAAAAAAAATTATCATTCTTGACGACTTTGAAGCGCTGTATTTTCGTTACTGTTCGTTAGAGTCATGAGCAAAAGTTACCAAAAGGAAAACTGCAGAACATACTTTAAAAGCTTAAAAATACTTGCCATCCGGATGCATCCATACACACAAAAATAACTTTATCAAAAATGAACTCTATCACAACTGTAATACCAAAAATAAGGCCAATTTAACTATTCCCCACCACAGGTTAAAAATGACAAAACAAGGAATAGGTTACTTTGGTCCAATATTATACAATCCATTCTCAGCGGAATTAAAAAAACTTGTAGAAAAAATTGTTTTATCTCACAATATATCATATATACATTAGGGTGTCCCTTATTTTTTTTTTTCACGCATACCCCCTAATTATATTTATTACGTGTTTATATACTCCCAAAAAAAATTTTAGCTCATTCTATAAACGGGAACCCGTGCCGACTTGCATCTAAACCCTCCGTTAGCCAACGTTAGGCGCGCGCGGTATTTTGTAACACGAAACACTTTAAAAAGAAGATATACTTCCTGACTGTATTTTTCTAATGATTTCATTAAATATGATTACTAATTAATATTATTGCTTTTGTTTCTATCATTTGTTTCACTAATTTAGTTGATTTTATCCCTTAAATATATTAATATACTAATTAGTATTGCTAAAATATACTGTTATATGAAATTTCAGCTTTTTATAAGCATTTCTTTTCTTGATGTCCTCCCAAAAATATTTCAGACAGTTCAATAAGTTTTCGGTAGTCATCTCTCACACACGGTGTTCTTAAAGGCGCGATAAGTATAACAAAAATCACGAAAAAATCTGTTGGGTGGGATTTGTTCCTCTTTTTTTCTAGTTTTCAGATATGTTTTCATCAAAATCCTATTTGCTCGGTTTTTTGAGTTATGTCATTTTTTTGACATTTTTGAGTTATGTCATCGCTTTGCATATTTTGTAAACAAGCTTTCCGTCAAGTATTTTGAAACTAAAAAAAACCTGAATAGTACTGTAGGTACTATTAGTACAGGAGTTGAAAACCCAACCTAAAGATACCTTTTTATTTGTAAGTATATTTCCAGAACTGATCACAACCAAGTAAAATAATTTTGTAGTTTTAAAAATGCCTCCCAAATGCCCCCATAAAGAAAACAGAGTGAAGGTTTGCGCTCCTTGTGGTACAAAAATCATTTTTGGAAAGAAAAAAGCAGCAGACTATCGTATAACTGAAAAATGTGAATCATTAATAAAACGTTTTATGAATCCTGATTTTAAAGCATCTGATTTAAAATGTCCATCGAGCATTTGTACAACATGTCGTTTGATCCTTTTTGAGCACGAAAAGCAACAAACCCGAAAACCTTTACCGAAAATGCCCAATTACACAGATATAATTTTACCAGCAACAACACGCTTAAATAAAAGTGACCAATGTAATTGTTACATTTGTTTAACCGGAAGATCCACCATACATCCTAAAACTCAGAAAGGCCGAGGTCATTCTAAAGATACATCTATAAATATCGAGAAATCGAATGGACTTTATGGCAGCTCAAGCAACACAAAGATTCTAAGAGCAACTGAATATGAAGAAGACAAAAAAACTTTAAAAACTTCATTAACTTTATGTAATGCTTGTTATCAAGAAGTGGGCAAAGGTAAAATACATTCTTGTGGAACTCTATTAACGGCTCGTAAAAATGTTATGAAAATAGTTGAAAATCTTCCGGCAATACAACAAGAGCAAATTGCAAGTTCTGTTATAAAAAGAAAAATTGACGCTGAAAAAAAAACTGATTTAACCATAAGCACTCTGGGTAAAAAACTAAGAATCTCAGTAAACGAAAAAGAACGCAAAGAAGCTACATTTACTGTCGAGCGACTGGACAGTTATCAGGTCAGTACAGGTGTTTCAAACAATCATATGAAAAAAATGACTAATTTTATTAGAAGTAATATTGGTAGATATGCGGTACCCAAAGAATACCTAACTCATATTTCTAAAACAGCAAAAACTTTGGAAAATGTTTATCATGAGGGCGTTTTTAAATTTGATGTTGAACATAAATCAACTAAAGAAGAAAGGCCTGTCATTTGGGCTGATGCTCAAGAACTACTGGATAATGTTGTGGAATACCGAAATTTGATTGAACATTGCAATGTGAAAATAACAGCGGATGGTGGGCAAGGATTTCTTAAAGTTTTCATGTCTGTTTTTCCAAGAAAATCAAATATAGAAGAGATAGACCCAGAATCGCATGAGATAGACTCCCAACCTAAAAAACGTACTTTGTATTCTGAAGGGGGTACTTGCAGTAATCAAAATAAACTAACCAGTGTTAGTAAGTTAATAATGGTTTGCATTGTGCCACAAATCAAAGAAACTTACGAAAATATGCAATTATTGTTTGATCTGGTAAAACTAAATCAAATTTCGTTTAAGTTTGTTTCAGACTTTAAGTTACTTTTAATGGTTAATGGACAACAAACAGCAACATCTACCTTTCCGTGTCCATACTGTTTTATATCCTTAAATGAACTAAGAATGTACAATGACCATGATATTTTAAGAAACAAACAAGACAATAAATCGTATAATACAGCCCAAGATAAATCAATAAAAAATAATCTTAAAACTTACGGTGATTTAAAAAAGGATTATCAACAATTTTTGAATTTAAACAAAGATAAAAAATTCGCAAAACAATGTCACAGTACCATAAATCCACCGCTTTTTGAAGAAAACCAGAGCGTTTCTGTGATTGAAAAATGTGTTATTCCTGAGTTACATGTGCTGCAAGGGTTTGTAAACCATTTATTTTGGAATGGAATAGTTGCTCTTGTTGGAAGAGAACAAGCACTGAAATGGCCTGAAAAGATTAATGTTGTCTCAAAGCATTACCAGGGAGACATTTTTGAGGGAAATGCTTGCCGAAAGCTAATTAAGGAAGCCGATAAACTAATAGACAGTGAGATTACCAAAAATGTTGGTCCTTTAGCACTCGTTCCATTTGTGTCGGCCTTTAAGGCTATGGACAAAATTGTCCAGGCATCTTTTTCGACTGAAAAACTGTATGAAAATAAATTAGAAAAATATATTAATGACCTAAACACTGCTTTTAAAGCTACCGGAATATCCCAAACTTTGAAAATTCATGTTCTTCTTAGTCATCTAAGAGAAAGTTTAAGTATTTTGGAAGATGGGTTAGGTTTGTGGTCGGAGCAATCTGGAGAGTCAGCTCACAGAGAATTTTTAAAACACTGGGAAAAGTACAAAGTAAATTCCTTTGCACATAAGTCTTACTTATCAAGGTTAAAAATGGCAGTTGTGGAATTTTCTTCACGCCATCTCTAAAATTTTGTAATTTTTGGTAAAATTTCAAATTATTTTTGTTTATTTTCTTTGTCGCATAGTTAAAAATAAATTTATTTCGTATTTTTCTTTTTTTTTAATCGTATTTTTATGGATTTTTTTATTTTTAATGTAGTAGACATATGTATCTAAGTCCAGTTGCAACTGGGTTTTAAAAAAACGCACATACATTAACCGCGAAGAGTACAAAAACGCATTATAGCATTATAGCTTGCCTGAGGGAACGCGATAGGATGTTCAAACTGTTAAAATCCGAAAAAATTAAATAACTCAAAAAACCAAGCAAATAGGATTTTGATGTAAACATATCTGAAAACTAGAAAAAAAGCAGAACAAAACCCTTTGAACAGATTTTTTCGTGATTTTTGTTATACTTATCGCGCCTTTAAGAACACCGTGCACAATAGACTCTTTTAGTTATTTAGAGTAAAACCCATTAAGTTTATCAATTTCAGAGTTTACGGCCTATTCACCAGACCAGGGCCGAGCCGTGCCGGGGGTGCAAGGGGTGCATGGCACCCGGGCGGCACTAACACAGGGCGGCAAAATATCATCAAAAAATTGTATCATATTATCAAGAATAAAAAAGCCACCTTGCAATATGCAAAAAACTTTCTAAAAATCACTTGCGTTTTATTGATGTCGACGTTTCAAGGAATCATCGTTTTTATTCTACACATAAAAACAATGCCAAAATTGTGCTGTCAGGCGGCAATGATAAAAAAGACATAACCGAACGCGCAATAGCCACAAAAAATGATGATGACAATTTTCTTAAAGCCCGGTTTATAGATTGCCGCCCGCCCGCTTCGCGCATGGCATGGCATGCATGGCACCCGTGCGGCACTAACACAGGGCGGCAAAATATCATCAAAAAATTGTATCATATTATCAAGAATAAAAAAGCCACCTTGCAATATGCAAAAAACTTTCTAAAAATCACTTGCGTTTTATTGATGTCGACGTTTCAAGGAATCATCGTTTTTATTCTACACATAAAAACAATGCCAAAATTGTGCTGTCAGGCGGCAATGATAAAAAAGACATAACCGAACGCGCAATAGCCACAAAAAATGATGATGACAATTTTCTTAAAGCCCGGTTTATAGATTGCCGCCCGCCCGCTTCGCTTTCCGTCCGTCCGCTTCGAGTTCGTCAAGTTTCATGTTTTACGGAAGCGGGCTTACGGGAAACCAATCAAATCGCGCGCTGTGTACCACCTGATATTGTTTGCAAGCTGAACTGTTAAGTTAAAGCATAATTTCTTCCGATTTGACGGCTGCGTATTTCAGCAATTTTTAGTTTTTCTATAGAATATATTAACGTGAGGCAAGTAGAATGCAAACATAGTAGTTTCTTTTGTCTTTTAATGCGTTTAAGTTAAAAACTAGTTAAAGGCATCTTTCCGAATTTATTTGTAGCTTTAAAAATATTTTTGACCATGCCAGTTAGGTACTGTTGCCCATGGAGAGCGGTCATTTTCGAAATTAAAACTAATTAAGATCTATTTAAGATCCAATATGAGTCAATTCAGGCTTTCAAATTTAGCAATTATAAGTATTGAAGAAGATATTTCTAACAACTTGGATGTAGGCGACTTGATTAGAGAATTTGCTATTAAAAAAGCGAGAAAAGTAGATTTTAGTTTAGTTTAATTATTTTTGTTTTTTTTCCTGAATGTATTTTTATTTTATTCTTTTATGTATTTGTTAATAAATACTTTGTTATTTTACTATAAAATTTGTTATATGTTTATTGAGAATGATAAATTATGAACTCCTTCCCTACCGACATGTCACGACAACCTAATTTTTTACATTAATGGGGGCGGCAAATTTAATTCTTGCACCCGGGCGGCAGATACCCTAGGCTCGGCCCTGCACCAGACCCTTCTGGGTAACTAGCCACCCTGTGAAAATATACATTTTTATCAAAGTATACACATGAATAAAACTATATTTTAACATTTGTCAATAATTTATAATATAAGGGTCACATAATAACAAACACAAAATGACTTACGATCGAAGACCTCGCGACATACCGTGTTACAAAATACCGCGCGCCTGACGTTGGCTAACGGAGGGTTCAGATGCAAGTCGGCACGGGTTCCCGTTTATAGAATGAGCTAAAAATTTTTTTGGGAGTATATAAACACGTATGCGTGAAAAAAAAAAATAAGGGACACCCTAATATACATATATGATAGATAATCCATGTACCAAAAAATCGTTTCGTTTTAATTAATTTTAAACCGATGTTTTTTCGTAAACTCAAAACTGCTTTTCAAGAGTTAAAATTTCATTTACCTAATGCAGTCTGTTAATTCGTTGTGTTAATTTTTTTTGCTGGCTTGAGAAATGTTTAAATTCTGTGTGAGGTATTTAAACAAACATGCCGATGATGAAGCATTCTTCAAATACTCGATATTTATTTTGTATACACAGGTAGGAAGACCACAGTGGTCTGACCACTTCCTTTTATTTTTGAATTTTAGCAGTAGGTATATATATTTGCTTAGCTACACAACCGTTGCAACGCGTTGCTTGAAATTAATATTTTTACAGGATTATATTAATTTTTCATACATACAACTGCAAAGTCTAGGGATTTGATAAATATGCCAATACGGTACATCATGGCTTGCTTATTGTTTAATTTTTCTACTATAGTAGGCCTACTGCTTTTGCGCTTATTACACAGTTAAAAATTTATAAAATTTGTGTTAAAAATAATGCGAGTTAAATATATTTTTAAAAAATATGTAAAAATTTACATAAACTACCTAGTGTTTATAACTTAAATGATAAATGTTACCTGATAAAAAATTATAAATAATAATTAAAATCTTAAAATTTCAAAATATTTAACAAACATTAATGTGTTAAAAGGTCTTACACAAATAAGAATGTTAAATAATATTTTTTTGTACATTGTTTTATAATAATATAGTTAATGTTATGAGAAAATTATGTTAATTTCAATATAATACATTACTGTAAATAACTCCTAAACAAGTGAGAAGTGATTTTTCAAAAGGCCTTATTTCCATTTTTACTTGAATTTAATTTTTTGACAAAATCCCAAAGGTATGGTTAAAAGGCATATATTAACGGCGAAATATGACAGCAGGTCTGAAGTATTATTAAATATTCATCAGATTTTTTTTTAAATAATCTATATTGTCCTAACCTATACAGGTTATAGTCATTTTTTTGAAAAATTGTTGCAAATGTAAATACGACCTTTTGAAAAATCACTCCTCAAGTGTTAATCTAACTCAAAAATATTTGTTAAATATTTGAGTACAGAAAATTTTTAATCAAATTAAAACAATTGAGTATTTTTTTTATTCAATTCAACTTAAATATAAATGTTATTCGCCATCTTTCGATTAAAATCGGTACCCTGCAAGGCCCTTTGTCTTCTAACCGTTTAGTCGGTTGATAATAGTTAATTCGATTAGAGGTTCCCAATTTTAAGGTTAAGTGTGCTTTTATATAGCGTGTGTTTTTTTTTTACTTACGTAACGTTTGTATCCCCAGAAATGTTTACCCTATGGCATAGATTTGTATTTTATTTTGGAATACAAAAAAAGAACTGGACTGACTGTGCAATTTTAGTAAATTCCAATGCTTCATTGCCGGCCTTTTTTTAAAATTAGGTTGTAGTATAATAAATTATTATTATTATTTACATGTTTTATATTTTGCCCAAAAAACAAAATTCTTATATTAATTTAAATATTTTATTTAAATTAATAAAAATAAACAATTAATAATATAAAAATTAATTAAAAAATATTGTTAAAATAACAAATTAAAATAATTAAATTAAGACATACCATTTGTGTAAAATAAATAAAATATAAATAAATTAAACATATTTAACTATGTTAAAGTTCACTCTCGTCCCAGCCGTCGAGTGAATAAGTCGACGCAGCAGAGGCAGAGTAAACGTAAAACGTATAACGATAAAACCATAACCAACAAATAAACCTTCATAGTGCAAACTACTATAGTGTAAAAAAAAATACAGTGAGTACAGACTACAATACGGTCAATAATTAGTTGAGGGCCAAGCGAAAAGGAGGAGTGAAGTGACAGGTGCAGGCGAACATAGTGAAACGGTCAAAAGTCTTAAGCGTTGAGTGACAAGAAAGTGTCGAGTGACAAGTGTCAGTGCCTGAGCGGTCGCACCATCGGTCAACAGGTCGATCTCCACAGGCCAATCAAAAGAGGACATACAAGGGAGGAACAGGCCACCTGCAAATATTTGCTAAGTATTTCCAATTCTTCCGCATGACCTAACACATAATTTGCAAATTGAACTAAACAAGGCACATTGCCTAACTAAAAAAAAACAATAATCATCGGCATTAAATAAAATAAAAGTCAATTTTCCAAGAAAAACCAAACAGCCGATCGCGGACACGCACCAAAGTTGAACAGGGCAATAAAGCTGTCAACATAACAATTCAAGTAAAACAAACCGAGACCAAATAAATTTGACACTTAAGACATAAACAGCATAAACTAAGAAAAATAAACAAAGTTAAAAAAAGCACTATAATCAAACTCCATGGAATTTGTAAACACTCTTGACTTCATAGTAAAAGTAAAAAAAATACCCCCCACTGGGAACTGCCTTATCGCAGCGATTGCACATCAGCTGTTTAACACGGTGATAGGTTCGTTACGCGAAACTGAAACAACAGCAGAGACTAGACAAATATTAAACAACCACTTACGTAATAACCTAGGAACGTACAGACCCTACATCGAGGACGCAATAAATGACCTAAGCAGTCGTTATGAACACATAAGTGACAAAACAGGACAAATTAATGCGTACCTAAACTTTTTCGATGAATTTCAATCGCAAATAACTCCAATAACAACCATCGAAAAAGGCGTAAGATAAATAAATAATAAACTAAATATGCAAGAAGACAAAAATAACATAAACGAGTTGAGTGTGAATAGCAGTATTGCCAGATGTAAAAGTTGAAATTAACGAATTGGGTAATAAAATTATCGAATTTTCGGAAATTAAGTTAAAATAATTGTAATAATTATGTAACAATAATTATTATAATTTAATCAAAAAAAAAAAAAAAAGTAAAAGAGAAAGAATCGAACTTTTGGAAAATTGTAAAATTTGTAAAAGTAAAAAAAATACCCCCCACTGGGAACTGCCTTATCGCAGCGATTGCGGCCTTACGCTCGGCACGAGTGATGGGCTCCTCCGCGGGGGGGTGCAGCCTCCCGTGGCCTATACGGGGGATGGTCTACACGGCGGTAGTCGTAGTACGATTGCCGTTGTGTGGATTGTCTTCCGGGGGGGCCGCGGGGGGTTGTATTTCTTTGCGGGGGAGTTTATCATGTGTGCCGATTATCGTACCAATGGGAAAAACCATTACCAAAAGGGTAAGAGTAGCCCATTAAACACTGGGTCCACGTCACTCGTAGACAACGCAACAACATACTACAAGCCACCCTTAAACTAGATCTTAAAGACAAAAAAAATCTGTAGACCATGCTTCACATTTCATGACACGTAGCACAATACATGCACTTCTCACAAAGTAACAAGACCAGTTGGGAGCAACTAAACAACAATAAAAATAAAATAAAAAAAAAAAAAAACAACCGACACACTTTACCAAGATCAGGAACTATCCGACACGGATAATGACAATAATGAACAAGACGAAGACCTCGACTAGAAAACTACACCCCTGCAGCGTAATAACAACTCCCCAACTCCAAATAGTAATCCCAAATGTTTGGAGTAATACTAACCGACTGGTCTAGGGGGATTCCGCGTCGTACTTAGTTTTAAGTCGGCGTAATTGTCCTCCAAAAACCAACTCCCTCCCGTCCCTCATCCATACCTCACTGAGCGTATAGCATAGGCCCGGCGAACCCGGGAACGGCTATTATAACTATTCGCCTCTCGCTCTCGAGCCCCAAATAGGGGACAGTACGGAACGCAATGGACATTCGCACCCAGCAAACACGGGTGAAGCCGTGCAGTTGCTGGGGAAGAACAAAAATCGGCGTAAGTAAACTTAGGCCTGTACGAGGTTTGAGAGTCAAGAGGAAATGGGGCTGGTTATACGTCTCTTATACTCATACTCATACTCATACTCATATTTAACTATGTTAAAGTTATTCAGATTTTAAATCATATTAATTATTAGTTTAGGTTAAAATAACCATTAAAATAAAATTGACACAACACGAATTGTAAAATTAACCTTGCAGTTATATACAAAAAATAACATATATTAATTTTCTTTTACACATTCTGTTGTGTTACAAATTAACATAAGTAATACAAATCAAAAAAACTAAAAATATTTAGTGGACTTTCTGGGACAGAAGAAATATGTTAAATATCATATAAATTTTTTACTGTGTATATCTAATATAATTGTTATTTATGAATTCACCCAGTGGTGGCCACGGTGCCATGACACCACCTTATTTTTCTCCAAATAATAATATTTAATTTTATGCATTTCTTTTTATATTCATAAGTTATAATATTATGAAGTTTGGCAATCGTGTGGATTCCGCACTGCGAATAATACCAAATTAACAAAAATTAAGATACCACAAAGGTCTTAAGTATTTTAGTGTCTATTTGGCTTCAGTATTTAATGACAAAATTAACAGTTTTATAACAAAAAATTAACAAACTTTTTTAGTTCTTAAATTCATTTTAATATTAAACTTTCGATAAATAATAAAGTTAAATATATATAATTTGATCAAAATCTAGTAAATATAGATATTTTTAATGAAATTTTAACAAAATTAAAAATCTAGTTTAAAACTAATTTGTACTATTATAGTACAAATTAGTTTTAAACTAGATTTTTAATTTTGTTAAAATTTCATTAAAAATATCTATATTTACTAGATTTTGATCAAATTATTCATGTAATAAACTAAATTTTACTTATCTTCAGAATAATGTTCCAAATACTATAGTTAAGGTTTTCAACAAGCTACCAGAACAACTAAGAGAACTCTCTATTAAAAAAGTTAAAATCAAATTAAAATCAATTTTAATAGAAAAATCTTATTACTCAATAGAGGAATATTTTAATGATGATCTTCATCAATATGTTTTGTAATGTTATGTTTAATAGTGTATGAAACACATTTATTTATTTATTTATTTATTATTTGTCTTTCTCTTTTAAATTGTATCATTTATTTTTAAATTATGTTATGTACTTATCTATATTTGACGTGTTTTACACCTTTCTGGTATTTTTTTAAACAAATAAAGATTATTATTATTATTATTATTATTATTACAAATAAATTTCTATAAAAACAATTTTTATATTGTTATTATAGCACAATAAAATGACTTTTTTCAAACTTATATGTGAGAAAGAATAATAATACTCTTTCGTTTAATTTAAAGTCTATTTACTATTAAGAATATAAAGAGATTAATATAATTATATAACAAATTAATAGAGAACGCGTGTCGAGTAAAGGGTGAACTCTGACTGCCTTTCAGAATGTTCCTCGTCGTGCCTGTGCCTCTCAGGGAAGATAGATAAATTCCTAAAAGCCACCTGCATAAACAAACAAATGTCTAGCCTGGCGCTTAACGGGATCGACTCCCACGATCGCTCTTGAGTCGTCTCAAATTTCGTTACAGTCGGCCATGCTACCCCTTTTTCCGCCCTCGGAAAATATTCGTTTAATCCTATGGAAAATGTCAAATTACTAAAAGATTACATTGCGTAATTTATTGTGGGTTCAACATCCATGAACAAATAAATTAAACCAAAATAAACAAATCATAGCCTTTTTGCTACATACTAAATTACATTTCTTTTTAACCGAAATTTGTCATGAACGGATCCCAATAAATTTTATGTCACATTATGTATTTGTGTGTTTGCTTTACCAAAAACCCAGAAAAGCAACACTATTTGGTTCTCACGTCAGAACTCAAACAATGAAGACCCTGAATTCTTTGTAAAGCAAACTAAGCTCTTATTCATTCTTAAATTCTACGTCAGAATTTAAGTCTGAATCGTTTTTACTACAATCGTGCGTAGTGTAGAGCTTCGTCTTGTCTGCAGCATAAATTACGTTTTACTCACTCACGAGTTCTACGTCAGAACCTGAGTTTGAGTCGTCACTACTACAATCGTGCGTAGCAATGTATGGCTTTAATTTATCTGCAGGACATACACCCTGATACTTTTTACTAAGCTCTTATTCATTCTTAAATTCTACGTCAGAATTTAAGTCTGAATCGTTTTTACTACAATCGTGCGTAGTGTAGAGCTTCGTCTTGTCTGCAGCATAAATTTCGTTTAGTCCTTTTACTCACTCACGAGTTCTACGTCAGAACCTGAGTTTGAGTCGTCACTACTACAATCGTGCGTAGCAATGTATGGCTTTAATTTATCTGCAGGACATACACCCTGATACTTTTTCCGTGCTCGTCGTGTGCCCGGTAAATCGTTTATCAGGTACCTATCGTGATTAAGTACTTTGGTCACAACGTATGGACCGCTGTATTTAGGTAGCAGTTTCTTACTTTTACCCTCGTTAGTAAAAGCATTCCTTCGTAGGAGTACCTGCTCACCTACGTCGTATACAATAGGCTTTTTACGTTTAGCATCGTAATATGCTTTTTGCTTTGACTGTGCAGCCGTTATCCGTCGTGTAGCTTCTTCTCTAACCGTACTCATATCGTGGTCAACATTTTCGTTCTGTTCGACTTCATGAGCCAGAAATGCGTCGTGGATTCCCTTAGGTTTATACCCGAAAAGAAGCTCGTGTGGGCTTTTACCCGTAACGCTCTGCACTGCCGCATTAATTCCAAAACGTATGGAACCAATGACGTCATCCCACTTCCTCTCGTCGTCAGCCGTCGCTGACAGGGAAGTCAGGATCGTACGGTTGTACCTTTCAACCTGCCCGTTGGCTCTAGGCGTTGCTGTTGCGTTTAGCACTACCTGTATTCCAAGACGTTTCGTGTAGTCTTGAAAAAGTTTACTCGTATAACAAGTCCCTCTATCACATATTATTCTGTGAGGCACCCCAAAAGTGGTAAATGTTTCATCACAAAATTTTATTACAGGAGCCGTTTTTGTTGATGATACTGCCTTTGTCCATAAATATTTCGTAAAGCCATCCACTGCAACTATTAGGTAACTGTTTCCTTTGCTACTTTTTACAAAAGGTCCCAGATGGTCAATATGAATGGTGTGCATCGGTTGTGGTACTTTCTCAATGGGGTGTAGTAAACCTTCTTGTTTTCCCGCAGGTACTTTATTATATAAACATCCCAAACAACAAGTTATATACCGTTTAATGTACTTTCGCATTCTCGGGAACCAATAACACTCGCTCATAGCTTTAAGGGTCTTATCTGTAGCCAGATGTCCTCGTTTATCGTGGTAATATGACACTAAAATACGGCGAGCCCTTTTTGGCACGTACCATCGTAACCCTCGGTCAGTGACCTTATAAAGTCGTTCGTTTTTAATCGCATATTCTTTATGTACGTACTTGTCGTTTGCATCGATTGGCTTTTTAGATAAAATTTCAACCAGTGATTTGCATTGTTCATCCTGTAACTGTGCTGATAAAATCCAATCATCTTCCGTAATGTTTACTTCAAGAATACTTATTATTTCAGGTAAAACTGCGTTTTCTTCTACCGGATTCCTGCTAAGGGCATCTACATGACTCATTTTCGTACCCGGTCGATATTCTACAGTAAAATTAAACTCTTGGACGGCTAACCACCATCTTGCAATACGCGGAATTAAGTCTCGTTTAGACATAGCTGTGCGAAGTGCATTACAATCTGTAACCACTTTAAATTCGGCACCCAACAGGTAGACTCTGAACTTTTGTAGAGAACACACTACTGCTAGGGTTTCAAGTTCGTACGAATGGTATTTTTGCTCTTCTGGTGTAGTCTGCCTACTAAAATACATAACCGGTTTTAAATTTTCGTCTTCTTGCCACTGTAGTAAAATTCCTCCAAGACCTCGACTCGAAGCATCTGTATGTAGTTCAGTCTTAAATTGGGGGTTAAAAATTGCAAGTGTAGGTCTACTTATTAAACTTTCTTTAATAAACTGGAAAGCTTTTTGTTGTTCTTCAGTCCAAAGAAAATTAATATCCTTTTTGGTTAACATCGTCAATGGGCGTGCTATTTGGGCAAACCCTTTAATATATTTTCTAAAATAACTGGCAAGGCCCACAAATTGTCTGATCTCGTGTACATTTTTGGGTACTGGGAAATTTTCTACGGCTCTAATCTTTTCTTTACCTGGTCGTACTCCTTCAATGCTAAGTTCATGTCCCAAATAATCTAGCTCTGTTTTAAAGAAATGGCATTTACTTAGTTTAAATGTTGCACCATAAGATCGAAACGCATTAAATATTTTCTTTAAAGCTAATAGGCCTGTTTCAAAATCAGTACTAGGTATGAGAATGTCATCCAAGTACGCAAGCGCTGTAACATTTTCTATATTTCTTATAATGCGATTTACTGTTCTTTGAAACACTGCAGGAGCATTTACTAAACCAAACGGCATGCGCAGGTATTCGTATTGTCCGTCTGGGGTGACAAATGCGGTTTTGTCTCTGGAACTTTTCGCTACAGGAATTTGATGATATCCACTGGCCATGTCCAAGGTTGTAAAATATTTTTGATTAGATAACATTTCTAAGTGGTCATCAGTTCTAGTCATTGGGTAATTGTCTTTAAGGCACTTAGAATTAATTGCACGATAATCGACGCACATTCGAATGTCCCCGCTTTTCTTTTTAACGAGCACTATAGGACTTGCATATGGCGAATGCGATTCTTGAATTATGCTATTATCTAATAAATCGTCAACAATTTCGCGCACGCACTGTCTTTCTTGAATGGAAAGGCGATAAGGTCTATACGTCACAGGTTTATCGTCTTTTAAATTAATTTCCATTTCCACTCCTTTAATACAACCTAATTCGGTTATATTTTGTGCAAAACAGTCTCGATATGTATTAAGTGTATTAAGTAAAATGTTTACATTATCTTTACCAATGTTATTATTTACTTGTTTCTCAATATCGTTTAAAGTAAATTTTAATAGCACTTGTTTATTTAAAGTATTTATTCTTACCTCGTTTTCGCTGCATCCTACGTCAGGAATACACGCAACTCCTCTCGTAACCAATTGTTCCGCGTCGAAACTCATCGGTTGTTCTGAGGCATTGTAGATAGGTAATACTCCCAAACTTGATGAGGTGACACAACTGGGTATGATGTATTCGCCACCTGGCTTACTGGACTGTCGACGTTCAATAAATACATCCCCTTTGTAGTCGTCCATTGGTTTACAAGTGAGTAGCCCGATGTGATTTGGCGGTATCACTGCTGGTTTCTTGCAGACCAATTTTAAAGATGTGGGGAGGTTATCGAGTTCTGGCAACAGCGCCATTTCTGAATTAAAAATTCTCAACTCTCCGTTCCTCATAACTAACGTTGCACCCGTTTTTCTTAAGAAAGTCTGCCCTATCAAAACGGACATATTTTGCATTTGTTGGGGCACAATTATTACGTCCACTTGAGTTGAAAATAAATCGACTCGTAACTCAACCGTAATTTCGCCTAAGGCCTTAGTTCGACCACCCCCATAGCCATTAATCACAATACCGCATGGTTGCCATTTCAAACCAAGTTTTCTCGCTTCGTTTTCCCGTATGGTTACAATTTCGCATCCTGTGTCGATAAAACCATCCAGTGACAGGTTATTTATGTAACACACGACTTCTAAACTTTGAGAATCAGACCGTTTGTCCAGGGTCGTATCGCAAACAAACACTTTTTTTGAAGTACTTGGTTTGTTTTTGTAACATTCGGTTACTACATGTCCAAGTCTTTTACATAGAGTACATTCTTTTCTTGGTTTAGGACAATTGCGTTGAAAATGTCCAAAGTCGTTACAATTATAACATTTGTTTGGCCTAGATTTCGGCTTTTCGTGGGCCCTTTTGTCTACCAGGTCATGTTTCGATGAAAAATGTGAGGGCCTTTTATCTGGTTTGAACGCTTTTTCGTCAGGTAAAGCGGACAAATACTCTCGGTACAAGTCCTCAGGGATGCTGTAGCGGCCTGCTTTTGCTCCTGCTTGAATGGCAGGGTCGTGAATGCCATCGATGAGCATAGCAACAGCATTCTTTCCCGCTATATCACATTGGCGTAGTAACTGCATTTTCTCGAAATAATATTCTGTCCATTTTTCGTTACTGGACTTGTGTCTAGCTATTAACGACTTAAGTGTGGATGGAAAATCTTGGTGATCAGGAAATGCGTTAATTAAAAGATTTTTCCATTCAACCCAGGTGTAATCATAAAAATCTAAATTATGATACCACGTCTGTGCTAAACCTTTCAGCCTGGTCTGCATGTGATAAATTTGTGTAGCTTCGTTCCAACGATTGACCGATGCTAATTGTTCTATTTTGCCCAACCACTTAGCACAACTTGTATTGGGCTTACCTGGGATAAATTCCGGTATGCAGTCAGCTCTTATAGTGACACGTGACGTGCGATCCTTTTCCAAAAGTTTCATTACCATATTTTCAAGGACTTTAATACGTTCCTTGTCAACTGATTCTACAGCGGAACTACTGCTTTGCGTATCGTCTACGACTGCAGCCTGAACCTGAGTAGCAATAGGTTGAGGTGAAACTACGGAACTACTGTTTTGCGTAACGTCTACGTCTACAGCCTGAACCGGCGTGGAACAACTTTGCGGAGCATTAGATTTTCGCGTAACATCTATAACTACGCTTTGCACCTGTGGAGTATGTCGACCTCGAAGGGTCGCCCTCCTGCTTCTACGTCTATAGCGACCAGCATCGTTATTATCACTGCCTGACCGTGCGGAACCACTACTTGAAGTACTCGTCGTGCTAGGACTACGACGACTATGCCTGCGTTTTCCCATTGTTTTTAAAATGTACACACTAAGTACAAATCACTAAACTAATCGTAATCCAAAAACTTGCAGCACTTAAACAAATGCACATAGACACAGTTTAAACTAATGTTTTCGTTAATTAGGCACTTATAAACGAATATCACAATCTCCTACGAAAAACCGTGAACACTATCCCGCCGCTGCTCTGTGAGAAAGAATAATAATACTCTTTCGTTTAATTTAAAGTCTATTTACTATTAAGAATATAAAGAGATTAATATAATTATATAACAAATTAATAGAGAACGTGTGTCGAGTAAAGGGTGAACTCTGACTGCCTTTCAGAATGTTCCTCGTCGTGCCTGTGCCTCTCAGGGAAGATAGATAAATTCCTAAAAGCCACCTGCATAAACAAACAAATGTCTAGCCTGGCGCTTAACGGGATCGACTCCCACGATCGCTCTTGAGTCGTCTCAAATTTCGTTAATTCGTTTAATATTGCCATTTAATTAATATGTATTTAATTAATAATAGTATATTATGTATCAAGTTTGATAAACGCCATTTTATACACGAATTTAATTTAGGCACGAGCGAGCTTGCGAGCGAGTGCTTAAATTAATGAGTGTATAGAAAAGTTTATAAACGAGGTGAATACTATACTTTTTCTACGACAAATACTTATTATTATTTTAAAATGATTAAATTCAAAAATTTGTATAGAGCGCCATCTATGAAACAATAGGGCAATCTGTGTGTCACCGTCAAGTCAAATTTTTATAAACACAGATTATAAAGGTTATAAATCGAAATGTATTTCTTAAAAACTGACAGTTTTTCACAGTGAAAGTAAAGAAAATGTTTTATGAGCACTTTACAGTGAAGTCCGTGCCCGAATTTAAGTTATAGTTTACTGCCGGCGAAATTAAAACAATGTTCATATAAACTTTTCAAATATTGCCGTTGAGAAACTATTTAATACTTTTGTATTTTTGTATTGAGATAATAACATTATTTTCACATTTAGTATTATTTTACAAGAAAGGCACTTTATTTTAACGATTGTATGACATTTGACAACTGTCAACTAACTTAAAACTAACTTCAGCCCGTGACTAAAAACCTGTTGCTAACTTCAGCCCGTGACTAAAGCGCCGTAAAGCCACAACTTGTCAATGTGTATTTAAAAGGTCACTTAGTGTCATGGAAACATGTACGATAAAGGGCGTTTTAAAGGTGGGAGTAGAAAAATATATTTAAATATATGTTTTGACATTTCTTTGGTTTAATTTTGTAATGCCAATTTTCCATTTTATTTGTACTCAAATAAAAATTATTTAATGCTTGTGACATTTAAAGGGTTTGTTGAAAAAACCTATAAACTTAATTTTTTCCTCAAAATGAGTTATTTAAGGGCGGGATAAGGTATTAAATTTTTTTTATTATGCATCTTATAGAACACCTATAAGAAGCTTAAAAAACTCATGTTGGGGAGTTGACCGGTTTTTGCACGGAAAAATAATACCTACATAATATGTTTTTTCAATATAAATATTTAATATAAAATATATATAAATATATGTATGGGCGAATATATTGAGATGTCCCCCAAGTGAAAATAATTATTTTTTATTTTTGGTTGTTTCACTGTTAGTCTAGAATGGGGTTTTTGGGAAGCCACCAGGTCTAGTAACAACATAACATAAGTGGTTCTGCACTAATGCAAGAATTTTAAGAAATAATACATTTTTAATATTAGAGCTTCACGGAAGATAGCTTCACGGTGTTTAGGATATCGTATATTTTTTTAAAACATCCCTTTGTATATTTGAAATAAGTTATTGTATCTTTTGACTACTTAATATTTTTTAAAAAATGGAATTGTACATACATAAAATATTTATAAAAAAAAATCCACTTACTGAGATATTATACTTCACGGTGGAGAGGTTTTTAAATAGCAAATTAATGAACTTAAACTTTTGAATTATAAAACAGCAACACTCTCATCTGCATATAAATTATAACTGACCTTCAGTAATCACATGCATCTATAATGTCGTAAACGGAGGTTTTTGCTTATTTAAAATGATTAAAGCGCCATCCGTTGCATAAAATTTAAAGCAAAAACAGATTCACGGAGGATAGAATCAATTTTTGTAACACCTACATAAATGCATAACCATGGTTATAAAAATGATTTCTTTTAATTTTTAATAATATTTTATATTTGATTTGATTTTGGATGTGTTTGATTTACTTAGTTAACTGGTATTTTTAGTATGCTTTTACTACCTCGGATATTTAAAAACATTTAGGTTAACCTAGAAAGAGTAACAGTCACGGATGATAGGTTTTAGACTTTTAAAACATGGGGTAACACCATCGGGGGACATTTCGTGAGATTCATCCGTATATAACAGAAACAAATAGTTTTACCAATAATTGGTATTATTGTTAGTCAACTTAAACCTTTTAGAGCCAGTTTATTAATGTCCAGTTAGTTATCTGGTAGATAGTTTCCATGGATAATTGGTTCTCACAACGATCGATATGGAATTTAACTGTCAGATAGACTAACTGGAACTTAACCAGAGATTGATAAACCGGCCCTTATTCAAACAAATTATTAACAAAATACCTATCATTATTATTTTAATACACATTATAAAAAAACATGCGGCTTAAAGCTATTTAACTTATAGTTTATTGCAGTGACACTCTCTGTGGCTCCTTCATGATACAGGTACATTGAATTCACCTACACAGGTAGTGTAACTGATTCGTACATTATTTGCTTATAGAGAGGTTGAATTGCACTGTACTATAGTATACTGTATTAGCGCTTTGCTGATTCTGTAAGACTTCGTTAGACCGTGATTTTACCTGCACAGGTAGTATGCACTTAAAATTGCCGAATAAACTTAACACTGTGTGCGATATACTGATTCTGTTAAGGCTTTCATTACTTCCGTACTCTTTAAAAGTCATCGCGTGCGCGTCTGTACCTTATGATAACTCAAGTCGTATTGCTTTCTCTATTTCGATTCACATTTATATAAAATAGTGTAAAACCTAAAACAATTTTATGTTTTATTCATTGTTTAAATTTCGTAATTGGATTATCAATATCGAATGTCAAAACCCAATTTCTCGACATACGATTAACCAAGCGGTTCCTTGGATTATATACGAGGTGTGTTCAGAAAATAACGGGAATTGTTAAACTTCGCAGGTTCGGAGGCTCCGGTTGTCATAAAATTGTCTTTATTATGTTGGTATACATACCCCTGAAGAATGATCCAAATTTTAAATGTTTTCATTGTTTACTTTGTCTGTGGCAGCCGATAAGGTTAGACGTGTTTTATGAGCTCGGCGATTTTTCGTTCGTTAAAAGAAATGGATCAAAGAATTTGTATCCAATTTTGCTTAAAAAATGAAATAAATTCTGTGAAATGTTAACAAAGGCCTAAAGTGAGTCTGCTATAAGTAAAACAAGAGTTTACAAGTGGTATAAGAGTTTCCAAGATGGCCGTGAAGACGTTGAAGATGGCGAACGCCCCGAACGCACAAGCACATTAACAACCGATAAAAACATGGAAAAAGTGGAAGAAATGGTTATAAACCATCAGAGAAGTCGCTGATGATGTTGGTATATCGATTGGCTAATCTCATGAAATTTTTTCGAATGTTTTGGGTATGAAACGCGTGCACCGAAAAAAATAATTTAGTTGAGTTAACGTTTGCCTAAATGTCATTTTTGAAAATGTTGTTTCAACAAAAAACCTATTGGATTAATCTATATTTTGGTGTCAAAGCAATAGTCAGAGTTTGTAAAAGTTTATTTGTTCATTTGACAGTTAAAATATTGAATTAACATTAACATTAACAGACTAATTTTTTGAAATAAAATGTTTATCCTATTTTGATTTAATAGCTGGAGTTGGTTGAATCAAATACTGAAATTTTTAGGATAACCTAAAAAAACTATTAAATTAACGTTTAGTTGCTTTTTAAATCCAAAACATTAAATTTGTTTATTTAACAAATAGTAAATGTTACTTTAAAATTCGTGATTAGACGGTGTTGGTCACGTGATGTTCTTACATCTCGCCTCAGTTTGGCTTACGATAGGTGTATATAAGCTCAGGTAGCTGTTAGTTTTTGGTGTGTTCCACAGTGGAACTTCCACTACACCAAATTGCCCGACACTGTTTATTAGTGATAAGACCCCCAATATAGGTCGAATCAGCTGTCTGTCGGTAGGTATTGGAAGTAGGTGGAACGCACTCAAAACAAAAATTCTGGCGAGGGAATTCAATTATTTCTCTTTATTAATTCCATAATTTATTTAACCCAACATTAGCGTAAATTATTTTAATTTAACATTTTATTGGTGTTAAGTGAATATGCTAAAAAGGTTACCTGGACATTTCAAGAAATTTATCTTAACATCTTAAAAATGTTAGCACAATCATTTTCGAAATGTTTAATTAACCAGATTAGCAGATTAGAACAACTATTCTCATTTTGTTCATTTGACTAATATTTGTTGTTCAATTAAACAATAGAATTTGACATTTTTAGATGGTTAAGTAAACGTGCAAAAACCATTGCTTGTATTTAAAGTGCATAAAGAGTTGAATTAATATTTTTGTTGTTGTTTCAACAGCTTATTTTTTTCAGTGTGGCAGCAAAATTTGTTCAAAAATTGTTAAATTTTGAACAAAATTTTTGGCCAAAAACAATACTGTAATGATGCCCCAGCCTCCATATTCGCCAGACATGCCTCTGTCTGACTTTTTCCTATTCCCAAAAATAAAGAGAACCTTAAAGGGCCGTCGTTTTGTAAGCATAGATGACATTAAAAGCGCATCGCTGAAAGAACTAAAGGCTATCCCAAAGATCGAAAGTGTTTCGAGTATTGGAAGATGAGCTGGCACATGTGCATAATATCTAATGGGGACTATTTTGAAGGCGACATCATTAATGTAGACAAATAAATAAATATTTGTTTCAAAAAACGAAAATTCCCGATATTTCCTGAACACACCTCGTAAACATTTGATAAACCCTGTGAAATGTAAAATTGTCCATTAGGGTGAGCCAAAAAAACTAACCTATCGGATTTATGGGTTAAAATGAACCTACATACAGAGCAAAAAATTTCCCTGCAAGGCAAAATTTTTTGCTCAATTTTAAAAGGTGTCGGTGAGCATTCTAAGTTTTCCATTGAAATAACACACAAAAAAATCTTTTTTCATTAAAAAGACTATAACTTTTGAACCGTTTGAGATAAAATTTTTTACGTCGCGGATTCTTGTAGAGCATAAAATTTCCCAAATAATCTATCCCAGGATTATTTTTTTCAATTCAAAAATTCGTATGTTTGAAAGCTTTGAAAAGTGTAAAAAATCACTAAAACTGAATATTTTGTTTTTTTTCACTTTTCAAAGCTTTCAAATATACGAATTATTTAATTGAAAAAAATAATCCTGGGGTAGATTTTTTTAGGAAATTTTATGCTCTACAAGAATCCGCGACGTAAAAAATTAAATTTATCTCAAACGGTTCAAAAGTTATAGTCTTTTTAACGAAAAAAGATTTTTTTACGTGTTATTTCAATGGAAAACTTAGAATTCTCACCGACACCTTTTAAAATTGAGCAAAAAATTTTGCCTTGCAGGGAAATTTTTTTCTCGGTATGTAGTTTCATTTTAACCCATAAATCCGATAGGTTAGTTTTTTTGGCTCACCCTATTGTCCATGCTGAGCATGATGCCGGCACCTTATGAAATTTTCAAACTAATCTTATGGTTATATACTAAAATAATGTATAAATATGTCGTAAATTATAAAAACCAAGCATTTAGTTAATTGGGAATTACCATAAAAATGTATCGTTTTATATTGATTATCAATTAATTCATCTTAACTGATGCTTTTTATGCATACATACATTAATGCATTAAAATTATTTATAACGTTTATTTTCAGGTCAAGTAAATCGGTGAATCAAAATCATAAGAAGAAACAACACCGGCTCGTAATTTTTATAACTCGTCGTCCTCGGCCGGTTTGAAGAATTCAACGCACACCTTGATGCCGTCGGAAAAAAATTGAAAACCATGCTACTTTAACGCTGCACTCGCACTCTTTCTTGGGAAATGCATGTAAAATGATATAAAGTAGTGCGTCATATTTCAGGGAAAACGTCACAATGGGCGATTATCTATTTGCGTGCGTGAGTCTTTTCGTTCTGCTCAGTGTCGTGGAGTGTAACTCGGCCAACAACCAACAACGAAGCCGGCAACGAAAACCGCAACCGTTCTCCGCGAACAAACGAGGACCGAACATTATTCTGATCCTTACCGACGACCAGGATGTCGAACTCGGCTCCCTCACCTTCATGCCGAAAACTTTAAAATTCATTCGGGACCAAGGGGCTCAATTTCGACACGCCTACGTCACAACGCCGATGTGTTGTCCCTCGAGGTCCTCCCTTCTGACCGGCATGTACGTGCACAATCACCAGGTCTACACAAACAACGATAACTGCTCCAGCACCCAATGGCAAACATCGCACGAGACTAGAACTTTTGCTACTTACCTTTCCAATGCTGGATACAGAACTGGTAAGTTTATCTCATTTTGTATTAGGCTAAGTGATGTAAGTGATATTAGGCTAAGTGATGTAACCGATACATTTTTATCAGTATCTTGATACAGATACAAATACTCTCTGGCAGATGTATCTGGGTACAGATACCGATACATTTTCCCAAAAGTATCTGGGTAAAGATACAGATACATTCAAAAAGTATCTAAGTTACTTCCAGATACTTTCTGTAAAAACTTAAAAAATTAAATGACAAAAAATTAAATGACAAAGAAAAAAATTGTTTGGAACTTATAACGCAATAGATATTTATAAAGCAAGTTCATCTACTGGATGTCCAATGGATATCCAGAATATCCTATGTATATCCTGGATATTTATAGAGTATATGCATTGGATGTTCCGTGTGGGGTTGCAATGGGTAAAATAAAATGTATCTTGTATCTAAGGATCTAGATACTTTCAAAAGGATCTACACTGAAAAAACAAATCTGTTTTATCAACCAATAAATTTTTTGTTGCAATTGTTCTTGTTGGTCCTAATAAAAAATTTGTTAACCCAAGTAAAGTGTTTAATACATTAGTATTTGCAACAAAAATAAATTTGTTGGAAAGAATTAGTTTACCCTACTGACAATATGCGTCGCCGCTAATAGGTATCCTTAAGTAAACATAACAAATATATTTTTGTTGTCAATTTTCGCCCAAAATTGGCATGACGTGACATTGAAATTTATTTTATAAAGTTGATCGACTTGGTGCCATGGTTAAAGTTAAGTCATGGTGTCATAGTGATTGAATAATAAAAAAATAATTTGTCACTGTCAAAAAATTTTTGTGCAAATGCTAGAGGAAGCAGGTTCGCGTTAATTAATTTTTGTGCATTGGGCGTTATGGATGAAGGAGTAAACCAAATATTAACCGAGTGGGGATTTTCTTCATTAGAAAATACTTTTAAA
This sequence comes from Brassicogethes aeneus, assembly GCA_921294245.1. Lineage (NCBI taxonomy): Eukaryota > Metazoa > Arthropoda > Insecta > Coleoptera > Nitidulidae > Brassicogethes > Brassicogethes aeneus. The sequence goes on from OV121136.1 coordinate 2,475,316, forward strand.
GGTACCAAAATAATTTTTGTTAAAATAATCAAAAAATATTAACCTATACCTACACAATATTGTTAATGCAACTCTTTTTATTAATTAGTATAACTGTTATACTATAACATACTGAAAGAGTTGTTTTAACAATATTGTGTAGGCATAGATTAATATTGTTTAAGTTCTTTTAACGAAAAATATTTTTTGGTGATTAAAAGAACTACCAAATGTTATAACAACAAAGCAACAATGTTGTACACGGAAAAAAAAATGTTGTGAAAAGTACTACAATTGTAGAATTTTCTGGTATAAATTGTTTAAAAAATACGACCAAGAACAATTTGTTGGAAATAATTTAACAATTTTGTAATAGAAAAAAACAACAATTTATTGAAGATATAATTATATATTGCAGTTAAATTACTACAATTTTTGTTTTAAATTAATATTGTTTTATATTTTAATAAAAATTGTATTGACTAATGCCATTCTTTATTAAAAATAATACAGATTTGCCGTGCTCCAAAATTGTGTACTTTAAATAAATTATACGTTGATATAAATGCTTTAACTTTTAGTTAATTTCAAAACAATTGTATTAAATAATTAAACATTTTTTTTACAATATAGTTGTTGTAAAATTTAATTTAGTTTTTTTTTCCGTGTAGTTACTCATTGCCATAGCTTTTCCAACAAATTATTTTGTTTTAAAAACAAATAGATTTATAATGAAAACAAATGCAAAAAGTTATAGAAACAAATAAATTATTACCTAAAACAAATGTAAACTGTTTTAACAACAAAATATTATTGTATGAGATATCAATAATATTAGTTACTTTAAACAAGACGCCATAGTTTTGTCAACAAAAAATATTAGTTACAGTAACATATTATGTCTCAACAAAAAAAATTTGTTGTTGTAACAAAGATTTTAGTTGAGGCTATAGCTACAAATAAAATTTGTTGGCGCAACTTTTTTTTAGTTGCTTAAACAAATTATTTTTTTCAGTGTAGATATTAAAGTAGATCCTGATTTTTTTAAGTATCTCGATACGTATCTAGGTACATAAAATGTATCTAGATCCAGTATCCAGATACATGTATCTCGATTCATTACATCACTGGTATTAGAAACAATGTGGAAATTGCGTTAAAAATTATAATTGTTTAGAGTTGTCAATTTAATTATCTGACAATTTAATTACTCGTCAAATCTTACAGTGTATTTGTGTGTGATTGCGTCATCAATTTCTGAACCAAACAAAGACATTAAAATGTGTAGCTGTCTTTTTTTTTCTTTGTAAAAGTTCAACCGAAATTCTAAAACGTATCGGGATCCGCTAAACCAGCAGATGGCGACACAATTAAACGTAATTTACGACAAACGTCAATCCGATGTCGCGCTCACGCGACTTGTGCTGAAAAAGGACAGAGCGCGTATAGTTTGTTGTGGCATTGAGCCGAAATTTATCAAAATTTGAAGGTTAGTCAGTGGCGTTCATACAGTAATTTGGCATTAAAGAACAGATTTGTATCTATATAGTATGACAGGTTTTAAAAAATGTCTTGCAAACGTTTGGACGATAATCAGAAACGTTTTATTATTAATTTAGTGCAATGTTTTCAAAGGGAACTGGAGCATGGGGAACCCCTGCTCCCACTAAACTGTGTCCAAGAGGTAAGCTATGTTAGGCTTGTTTCTACTGAGCATGTTTACTTTAGGGTCAAAGGAACCTTCACTGATTGTGATGGACAACGCTCCTTACCACAGCGTCGTTGTTGAGCGTCACCCTACAAGTGCTTGGAAAAACAGGGCTAACAGAACATAATATTCAGTTTATCAAAGGTATATTTAAAGCGGAATTGCTGTTTCTGGCACGCTACCACACCCCGCCTAAGCGTTAAAAAGTTGATGAGTACCTCCAGCAGCATGGGCATAAGGTTTTGCGTCTGACTCCATATCACTGCCAGTTCAATGCCATTAAACTTATATGGGCGCAGGTAAATACATAAACAATTAGATGGGCGCTTGCAACAACGAATTCTGTTTTAGGCTAAAACATATTATGATTCCCATATGGGGGAAGACGGCTATGGCGACAATAAAGTGCTAGCAATGTTGGGCCAAGCACTGAACCAATGCACGCCAGAACGTTGGTGTTCAGTAGTGAGCAGGGCTCCCACGGCTAAATTACAAATTTTATTTAGGAATTTAGGAGGTTTTTTGTAAAATTTTAGGAGAAATAAAATGCGCAAATAAATATCTATAATTAAATAAAAACATCTCTTTACTAATTAAAAAATAAAACAAAAATTAATACTTCTTTTGTAAAAATAAGTTATATTGACTAGTTTTTTAGTCAAATCGCTCGACGAGTTTTTTTTTAAATAAAATTAAAAGTGAGGTAAAATTACTACTTTGTATATATCTGAGGTACATATATATACAAGTATAAATTTCACCACACTTTTAATTTTATTTAAAAAAATGCGTCGATAGTTTTGGTTAATGCCAAAATCAAATGATGTTATTTTTATATTTTAAGAAAAAACATGTTAACCGTTTAGTTAATAACTAACAGTAATTAAATCGATAAGGTAGAAGTACAAGTCCAAAAGTAAAATTTTTGATAAAATATTTCAAAAAATATATAGAAAATATTTTAACTATTTTATGAAATATAATATTCATATTCTGTAAAATAATTTATATCTTCTAAAAAAATGTATTTTAAACTTTAAAATTGATTTTAGACTATAAATTGTCAAAATTAAATTTTTGTACTGTTTTTATTCTCACCGATTCAATTAATACTTAAAAATCTCATAACAAAATATGAAGTTTGCAAAATACAGTAAAACATTCTTTAGATTGTTTACTATTTTAGCTGTCATTTAAAAGAAAATTAAAAATCCTTTTGTTTGGTATATAACACGGTATATTTTTGACTAAAAAACGAAATATCGCTAAAAATGACAATTTTGTAGAAGTTTTTATGTTTTTTTTAAGAAAAATTTTAGTTGTGATATTATATCATTTTAAAAAGAATTTAATAAAATTGAACCTAAATATATATATTTTTAAATTACTTTTTAAAAATAGTATATTAAAGTACAAGTTGCAGAAGGCCACATATTCTCGCACGAATTCGAAATTTGGCCTCGAGCGACGAAGGAGCGAGTGGACGAACGAATGAGTGCGAGAATAGCCTTCTGCAACGTGGGATTTATACTATTTTCTCGATTTTAACTTTTATTTAGGTTTTTTTAATTGTTTTGTGGTCGTTGCTAGTTAGGGGATTTTTCTCGCAAAATGTCAGTTGGCAACACAAAATGACAATATTTGTTATCCTGCACAAGTACAACCTGAACTGCACTTTTACACATTAAACTTAAAATTTTGCATTAAACTGCATTGTTGGAGCAAACTTTATATTACAAAACAATAATAAAGGCTTCATTTTCAATAAAAGTAATGAATTTGAGGTTATTAATCAGTTTGACATTTTGGGGGTACCAATACTTAAAAACTAAATGTTACCAAAAATCGTTTAAGAATGAGCTTCATTCTTCAACGATTTTGCGTGCGAGAATATGACATTCTTACATAAAAATCGAGAAAGAATTTTTTTAGCACTACCTTAATTAAACGCAGTCAGATGGGCCTATTTAAATTTAATTTTTAGGATTTTAGGAGTTTTAGGAGATTGAAGGCAATTTTAGGAGACTTTTAGGAGTTTTCAAGATTTAAGCAAAATTTTAGGAATTTTATGAGTTTTAGGAGGTGTGGGAGCCCTGAGTGAGGCACACCAACAAATTAATTGACGATTGGTTCCAAAAGACAAGGATGGTCGATGACGTGCCAGAACTAGTTATCCACCTCGGAGAAGACAGTTCCGACGAGGATGACTTTTAGTAATTTGGTTTTCGTTCTCCTATAACATTTTATTTTAATAATTAATGTTTTGTCTTAATTAACTTATAATATATTATATATATGTACATAATATTATGTACAAAAATTGTGTATGTTTATTGTTTTTCGTTTATAAAACTTGCATAACTTACATTAATAAAGTTAAAATAACTATCATTTTAATTGTATGTATTTTGAGTTGCGTAACTATGAGGCGACATTAGGCAACCAAAAATACACCCACAATAAATGCTTAGACCCCTTCAAAATGATACGCTACTGACTCTAATTTTAGTTTCGGTTTAATTCATACGACCCAATTGATGACGCAATCACACACATTCAAAAAATACACTGTAAGTAATTTTTCTGCTTAAGTAAGTTATTCTAGTAAAAAAAAAGCTTCACACTACTCTCTTAAAATGAATTAGTCAAAAATAACTAAGCAGTCACTAATAAAACTGTGATACAAAATTAAGGTTTGCGAAAGGGAATGGAATAAAACCAATAGCAAATGAAAGTTAATAGTTTCCACTAGAAAACCCTATCAGTGTTTTTTTATATCACGTCCCAGTTATTTTTTGTATGCATATAAAGATATTATATTTTTTGACACCCCAGGACAGAAGGAAAAAATTAAGTAAAACTATGTTAATTTTTCAAAATAATTTTGGCAATTTGGTCGAGGAATTCATTTGTGATGTTAATTTTTACCAAAGACCCTCAGAGGAGGACGCTATCATACAATTTTTGTTACTTTTTACGTATTTTTATTGGTAAAATGGTATTTTTTACCACTTTTGAAGGTGAGAAATCGATTTTTGTCATCCGTTTGTTGTGAAATATATCCTAGGTGATATTCGAAAGAAATTTTTAACATTTTTACGAAATTTTTTTAAATAAACAACTGACTTCATAAACTAAACATTATTAAATTCGCTATTTTATTTATATTTAAAAACTATCACTGCTGTAACCGGCAGTAACACGAGTTGAAGTACCAGAAGTTCCAGCTACTGGATCTACATCAACTGCTTCATCTTGTTCTGGTAATTCATCATCACTTTTTTCTCTATGGGTGGTTCGTTTTAACCACCAACATAAATCAGCTAGCATAGCGTCGAGATGCTTGCCTTTATATCTGGATTCTGCTTTAAAATTATTTAAACACACATAACACTGTAATTGATCATGTTCATCTAAAAATTTACAAAAATGCAAAATATAATCAATATCATCAAAAATACCAATAGAGAATCCATGTTTTAATATAAAAATAAAAAAATTACTTGGATTATACCACAACATTGGAACACCAAATTTCATTGACTTCTTTTTCTATAGAATATTTTGTGACCATTTAATTAAATTGATATTACAAGTTCTGAAAACTTTTCTAGGCACCTAATCAACATTTTCAATTATGTATATTCCGTAATATTGTATGTACAATTGTTTTACATTCTCATATTTTTGAACTAAGTTTTGCTTTCCATTATATTGACCACAAATATAACAAAAGTATTTTAAATGCTTCAAACAGTCATTCATTTTTAACTTTAATAAGTTGCTGCTGTCACTGATTTACTATGTTTTTAAGTAATCAAATCAATTTTACCTTTAAACAACGCCGTTTTTGCTACAAAAACTACAATTGTTTGTAGTAATAACTGTATTGTTTTTAGGCATAAATAAATTTACGTATTTAAAAATAATAACATCTTTTTTAGTTAAAGCCTTAAAGAGATATTTTTTTTTTATAAAAATGAAAAATTTTCCAGTTAAAATGCTCTTTACGTCAAAAAATATGTTTCTATACTAATATATCAAAAATAATAAATATTGCTTTGGAATATCATCTAGTGTATATATTTACAACAAAAATGGATTTCTAAGCCTCAAAAATAATAAAAATATCATTTTACCAATAAAAATACTTAAAAATAGCAGTATTATTATTATTAATATTATTATTATTATTGCTAGAATAATTTTAAAAACATAAAAGTGTTTTACTTAATTTTAATTACTTACTATAGGGCATCCAAAAATCTACCAACTTTAAATGCGTATAATAAACAACTGAGATGTGATCTAAAAAAAACCTAGTATGGTTTTGTTGTAGAAGCTATTACCTTTCATTTGCATTTGGTTTCATCCCATTCCCTTTTGCACTGTTGCACTTTGTAATTAGTCAAATTCTACTGAATGAAATAGTCAAATAAGTATATTTAAATTTTAAAAAAGTTTTGACCCAGCCGGGGATTGAACTCAGGTCTGTCACTTGTCAAGCTTGTCATAACCCATCAGCCGCTCTTATAAAAATCAATTTTATTTGTCAATAAATTTTGTTCATAATATTTTAAAGTTAAAAATATTATTTGTGTTGCTGTTTTGAGCTAAACTTTTTGCATCTTTATTTGTTTTTATGGGTCATTTAACCATGGAGCTTATGCATTTAATTCAAATAATACTTTGGCCGCAAACGATTGAAGAAATTAGTTACTTTTAACTTTCAGAAATAGTCAAAGATGGTGACTAATCTTAAATTAGTCAAACTTTAACTATTTACATAGTAAAAAATAACTATTTAAAAGTGAAAACGACTATTTTATTAGTAAAAAATGATGGTACTAATTCAAATAGTAGAATTTTGACTATTTCATTTTTAGAGAGTAGGCTTCACTAGAGAACACTAGTTATAGCTTGAGCAGGTCCACTTTAATAGAGTTCAAATTTTCACCTTAAATTTAGTGTGAATTTTAGTGTTGTTTTAACTCTAGAGGTTGTACTCTTGCAGTAAACCACATTTAACACAGTACGTGCGACTGCTTACACTATTTAATTGAAAATTACCACACACAAAAATCTAACGTAATACCAAGAATAGCACTGTCATTGAATGCATTAAAATTAAAGCAATCTAAATTGTTATTTGCTCAATTAATTACTATTAAACCAAAATAGGGAAATATTTTGCCTAAATGTCAAAGAATTTATTGCGTTAAATGTATACATAGTATACATACAATAGTAACGTTATTAAATAAATTAAATTAGTATTTAATGAAATAACATTTTAACATTCTAACAAATAAATATCAATATAAATATCAACAGATTTAGGAGCGATAACTTTTGTTGTTAATTTAAAAACAGTAAACGATTATAAACCAAGTGCTAACTACGTTTTGGTATTATAGGAACTGTTATTCAGGAATACGGATTACAAGATCCCATTGGTTTAATGGCTCACCCATTCATGCTGTGCTAGAGTTTTTTCTGTGCACTAACCGTGTTCGGTAGCTCTCTAAGTGCTCACTTTGACACTAATTTATTTTCATTTATTTCACTTTTAGTGTGAATCCCATTCCTAATAGTGCTGGAAATTTAATCTATCTAGTGTTTATCCTAACACTAATAGATTTAAAAATTGTACACCAATATTGTGTAAGATTGGTGTCTGCAGTGCGCCCTTAAAGTACATACATAAAATTCATTTAATGCCAAAAAAATTGGTATAATATATAATATAATATTAATGCATTAAAGGCCAAGCGGAGAAAGCTAAAATGTCATGTTCAGTTGAACCTAACCTAAAAATGATGTGACCGAATTTTAAAAAAATAAAAAATGAAATCCTTAAAAACTGTATGCTCAGCGATAATATATTATAGCACTATAAGTGCACTTATAGTGCTATAATATATTATTGCTGAGCATACAGTTTTTAAGGATTTCATTTTTTATTTTTTTTTAAATTCTGTCACATAATTTTTAGGTTAGGTTTAACTGAAGATGACATTTTAGATTTATTTCGGTAGAAATTTCTTAAGTTTAATAATAATTTGACTTTTGAACTGGTATTAAAATTCAAGTATTTTTATATAGACTTTGTGTTATGAGTATGAGTATGAGTATGGGAACGTATGGCAAGCCCCAGATATATTATCATCCACTGATCTCCCGGGGTTATATTACCCCCTTTCCGTTCTCCTGCGTATCCCGCCAAATCACAGCATTACCTGTGTTTGTTGGATCCGAAGTTTTTACGCCGGCTGGTAGATCCACCCTAGGAGTTCGTGGATGACAGTGTCAAAGGTTAAGGCAGCTCCCGGGATTTTTGTCAGCCGGGTCGGGCCATACGTCCAGTTTAGGAAGGGTTTTTGGAGGACATTGAACTGACCCAAAACTAAGTACAATCCGGAATCCTCCTCAACCTAGGCCTTAGTAGTATCCCCATTCAATTGGTATTCGTGAATGGGGGTGGGTATGTTAGTTATTTGCTTACTCCGGCTACCAACCTTGTATATTCTTTATTTATTTTATTGCTATATTAGTGTTCATACCGTTTTCATTTATTTATATCTTTGCCTTCTTACTTATTTTTTTTTCAAATTAATTTAAATATAAAAATATTAATATACAAAATAGATAAAGCCGGCCCTGTGGTGTATCGCATCAATATTTGAAACCCGGCCCCTATGTCAGGCGTGCAACGCATGCCTCAATAGATGGCCTACCACTTCATTTTCACGTGGGGGCTTTGCCCATTTACTTTCTCCATCCTCCAAGCTTTGCTTGCGTGAACTTATGTGTATATTATATAATATATATAATACAATAATATAATATTGCGACGCAGCCACTTGATTTCCCTTCTCACACGCACGCTGCCCTCTGCAATGGTCAATTGTTGCCTGGTTTCCTGTTAAATTAGTATCTATATAAATTCAATATAAATATCAATTAGTCAATACCAATACTAATACCAAATAATACAAATAATCAATACCAATATCAACCAATCAATCAATTAATCAATATTAACGTTAATATCAGTATCAACCAACTAATCAATCAATATTAATACTAATATCAATATCTATAATGCCAATATCAACATCAACATCAATACCAACAATACACCATCAATACCAATACCAATACGATTATATCCATATCAATCAATCAATTAATTTATTAATTAATTAATTAATCACTTTATGTAAATATCGATCTTCAAAATAGAGCCGGCCCTGTAGTGCATATAGTGGAATGCGGCCTTATGGCCTGCTTGGCTCTTGAGTTCTGTGCATTAGTTTGGCTTGATTCATGAGTGTGACCCTAAATTTATTTATGATAAATTTTTGTCTTCTTGCTTGAATTGGTTTATTTGCTTACGCCTTTTACGCTGGTTGTTTACGTTTGTCTACTATGAGAAAATTAGGTTGTTTATTTAACAGTTACGGAAATGTTCTTATTTTTTAAATTTAATTTTTAAGACGAATACACTGAAAGAAATATATGTTTGTTTTAGCAATGTATGTGGTAGTCCATATATGAAACATAAAATATATTTACCTTAACCATTTTTATATTTAGTTTTAACATATTATGTTAAAACTAAATATAATATATGTTTGTTTTAGCAATGTATGTGGTAGTCCATATATGAACCACAAACATTGCTAAAACAAATATATATTTCTTTCAGTGTAGATTTCTTAGATTTTTTTTGCAACATTGTGAAGTGCTTATATAAACATTTAACGATTATACGGTAAGACATGCAATTAGAAGAATTACTTAGCTTGATTATTAGGCTATAAACCTGATGCTTTGTCTTTCGCGGGGTGGCCTTCTCCTGTAGGTTTTTGCATAGAACAAGGATATTTTTGGAACGCTCCGATCCAGGTGCGCCGGTTGACTTATCGTTGCTGCCTCGCCTCAATTAGGTACTTATTCACTTGCACACTTTTACGGCGTTTTCTCACAATTTTCGCACTTCTTGCACTTGTTTGTTTATTTATGTATTTATTTATTATTTATTAACGATTACCGATATTTCCGGATACTTTGTTTCGTTTTTGGTACTTTACGTTTGTATCGTATACGCCACTTAGGAGGGATCTTGACGCATCCGACCTCTTCGAGCATCAAGACGGTACTGTTTTATATAGACTTTGTGTTATAATATAAAAATTATTGTACGCTTGAAAAAATATATATAGGTAATGGAGGTTTGCAATGATTCTGCTCTTATTAATTTTTTATAAATTCATTTATTTTTAATTTATGAATTACTTTTGGATAGCGCTGCTATATAAAACAAATAAAATTTATATTTATATAAAAATACCGTCCATTGTAAGTTTTACGTTACAAAAAATTAAACTACAATATTTGGCAATTACTTTAGAGTCATTCTATTATTTTTTACCAAATTTGACAAAAATTGAAAGCTGACCTTTTTTTTAAAACTTTCAGAGTGTGAAGACCAATGCTTAGGATGAACAAAAACCACAATATTTTTTTATTTAAACACCCTAAGAAAGTAGGCAGGGCCATGTTGACCGGTTTGCATAAAATAATATATTATTATATTATATTGTATACAAAATATTAAAAACAACAAAGTTATAAAGGGTTTTCTTAGACACCGATTTGGTATTATTTTATGCAAACCGGTCAACATTGTTTTATGGTTAAAACAAAATATTACGCGATATATCGCGTAATATTTTGTTTTAACCATAAAACAATGTACTTTTTAAATATATGCCTAATTATACAAATGTTTTTATAAATGCAGTTTTTTAGTGCTAAACTTACGATTCTTTTTACTGAAAATGACAATTTTCTACCATTGATATTATGTAGTATAATACATAATATCAATGGTAGAAAATTTTCATTTTCAGCCTATAGGCTATGAAAATTTGATTTGGTGTATATTTTTATTTAAATTTATTATAAATATTGATTAAAATATAAAATGCAAAATTAGAAAAAAGTATTCAAATTGCAAGAAAATACCATCTTAATGACGAAAATTTCCCATTTTTGACGAAAAAAATGCATTTTTTCGTTCGGAGGGATTGAACGAAAATTCTTTAAAATTAAACAGAATGTTCTCCTCAATATAAACTAAAAACTGTAAAAAAAATGTTTTGTGTATTTGCCTTGCTAGGAAGATACCCTAATTTGTAGAATATGGTATTACTTTCATGGTATTTTTTATCAAGATGGCTTTGATAAAAAATGCTATTTAAAGGTGTTTGAAAAAGTAAAATTAAATAGTAAAAATTAAGCTACATAAACATTAAATATTTATTTTATTGTTATAATTAACAAAATAACACATACATAATAATTAATATAAAATAAAACAAACAATATTTGTATTGTAATCTTAAGGTACAGAATGATTACATATTGGGCATGGGCGCCGCTACATAGGGGCAGGGGGGGGGGCCGGGCCCCCCCCTGGAAATTCATACCCAGAAATTCCGGTACTCCATAATTTGACGTTAAGTGCTGATCGTTATCATTTGTTCATTATATTTTAATTTAACATAATTTGTATAGCGTATAGTTACATAATTTGTATAGGGTGTTTCATTTAAAACGAAAATTTTTTTTTTCTTGCTGACACATGAAAATTTTGTTTTTTAGGTTGAAAAAAAAATTCCCTGAAAATTTGAGCCATTAACTTTTATTCTAAGTACTTCCTTTTTAATTTTGTAGTTTTTCCATATAAAAAGCATGTATTTTTAATCATTTTTACTTTAAATTTCTATATTTTGGCTGGGTTTTGAATTATAATTTTTATCACCATAATTTCCTGCATAGTATTCACGGTTTTTGAAAGGCCCTGCATCAATTTTGTTTTTGATTTATTTACGTTGATTGTAGTAGCTCTAAAAGTCGTTTTTTCACTTTTCTCACATATTTTTTAGAAAATCGAGCGAATGACTGGTTTTACCGAAAAAGTTCAAATAAAAAAGTTGTAGGAAATTTAATTTTTGACAAAAAAGGTTTTTACGTTCATATCACTAAAGTGCTTTGTTTAAGAGATATAAGCAATTCAATAACCAAAAACAAAGAAAAAATAGGTTTTATTGAAATTTATGTAATTTGATTAAACGACTATATATTCCTTATATCTCTTAAACAAAGCACTTTAGTGATATGAACGTAAAAACCTTTTTTGTCAAAAATTAAATTTTCTACAACTTTTTTATTTGATTTTTTTCGGTAAAACCAGTCATTCGCTCGATTTTCTCAAAAATATGTGAAAAGAGTGAAAAAACGACTTTTGGAGCTACTACAATCAACGTAAATAAATCAAAAACAAAATTGATGCAGGGCCTTTCAAAAACCGTGAATACTATGGAGAAAATTATGGTGATAAAAATTATAATTCAAAACCCGGCCAAAATATAGAAATTTAAAGTAAAAATGATTAAAAATACATGCTTTTTATATGGAAAAACTACAAAATTAAAAAGGAAGTACTTAAAATCAAAATTAAGGGCTCAAATTTTCAGGGAATTTTTTTTTCAACCTAAAAAACAAAATTTTCATGAAACACCCTTATGACGGCTGTACTAGAGATTCCTCGGCGATACAATTTTTTTATATTTATATATTTACCAAAAAACTGTGATGTATTTTTTGCAATATGTACCAATATAAATAAATAGGTAAATATACATATAAAGATGATATTTTATTTGGCTTAAGTTTAATGTGAACTTCTACAGTACAACTTGATTATAAATAACATCTATCAAACTTGTAAAAAACTTTAAGGGCCCCCCCCTAGACGAATTCCTTCCGGCGCCCATGATATTGGGGGCTATGATGGATCGCCTATGTTATTTTTATTACTTCTAAATGGTTTCAATGCCTAAGTGAATAATTATGTGTATTTTAGCAATACTTTTAACAAAGAAAAGTATGTTTTAAAGGTAACGTTTATATTGTTTTTCTACATGGAATCTTAAATTTATTTATTAATCTATTGAGGTAGTTGTTAATTTAAATCCTAAAAAATTGAACATAATTAATAATTAATTATTGGTTTTTTAAAGCTGCATATTATGTTCTTTTTAATATTTTGTATTTATAAAACGGTTTGATTCCGATGTATTTCGATCCTAAATAATTTGTACATTTTTAGGCACAAATGAATGAAAACTTCTAGTATTTTTAGTACAAGGTTTAATTTTTGTTGTTCTATTATTTTAGGTTGTATATAAAAAAATGTATTCCTTTTATATTTTCATTGCAAAACATATCTAAAGGTAATAAAATTTGATCCTTATATGGTCTTTGCAGGCTTGCTTTTGAAACCAATCTCTTAACGGTTCCCCCTATTCCATCACAAGGTCCTTTTCCGTGCGATGTGGCAAAATGCAACTCTGCCTCCAAACCAAAGTTATTTTTGTGATATGCCAAATTAATAAAATTATATTTATTTTTATATTGTCCCCATATCCATAAGTAAAATATATTATTTTTTTATTTGCGAAAAAGTTCTTTAAGAAAAGTGTAAACAACAGTAGAGTTATGTTTTAAATAATCCTGAAGAGCACTTATCATACAAAAACTTGTATGACATAATTCATTATTTTCATCTTTATAATACATAACAAAGGGATGTAAAGTGGCCAGACTATTTACCCAGTGAAAATTTTGTATTTTGTATTGTACAAAGGAGGAGAAATTTTCAGCATGGGAAGCTAATTATTTTTTTTTATAAGATGCATATTTTGCCTGATCTTTTAAAATCTTTTAAATAATCTATTGCTGATAATATTTCGTCAATGAAATGGTAAATGAAAGGTTAGTAAATTACTAAATATTTACACACATATTTTTTTAAATGATAGGGACACACTGTTTGAAAATTATCATTTACTCTTAGTTTCAAAAGAGTTTCAACATCTGTACTAGATTCTTCGATATTTTGTAATAAAATATCACATTTCATCAGTTTTCGACACTTCTTATTCAGGAATTGTCCAATGGAGCACATTTTAAAACATGTAAACATGTTAACATGTAAACATGTCAGCACGTAAATATTTTTTAAATGTAAAAAATATAGTTTGACTTTTCTATTAAAGCCTTCTTAAACAAAAATCATATATAAATTTAGTGCCATTTTCCAAAATTTTAAACCGTTGTATCTTCTTAGCAAGGCAAATACACAATTATTTTTACAGTTTTTAGTATATTGAGGAGAACATTCTGTTAAATTTTGAACAATTTTCGTTCAGTCCCACTGGACGAAAAAATGCATTTTTTTCGCCAAAAATGGAAAATTTTTATAATAAAAATGGTATTTCCTTCAATTTGGGTACTTTTTTACAATTTTGCATTTTATAATTTAATCGATATTTAGGTAGAGGAAAGTCTCCTAATATGGGGTACTTTTTAAAAAAATACTATATTAAAAAAACGTAGAGAAGTTTTAACACTTTATGTAAATTTTACGTTTCCCTGGACACTTTTTAAGAATTAAATGAGAAAAAACAGGTTTAAAAAAAAGTGCAGAAGAAAATATTCAGCATTTAAAAAAAGTTTCACTACCCCATATTAGGGGCATATGTCATCCTAATATGGGGTACACTACGTTCATAATATGGGGTACCCCATATAGGAATTTATTATGTAAAATTAAAAAAAAATATTTTGTTTTTTTTTTAATAAAAATTATTTATTTATGGAAATAAAACATAAAAACTGCATCCAACATTTTTTTTTCTTATGAACCAAAAACTTTACTCATCTAAGAAAAATACAAAATAAATCTATTTACTAGCGCAAAAGTCACAAATATACTGGTTTCTTTCATATCCAGCACATTCAACGTGTGCCCATTTGAAGCAGCCTTGACACATCACCCATTTTTCGCCTCTGATATCTTCGGTATAACACAAAAAAGAAAATAATTTCCTAATATGGGGTACCCCAAATTAGGAATTAATTGGTATCCCATATTAGGAGAAAATTAGATTTTTTGAAGGGGCGACATATATTTGCTCCAAAAAGTTAATGGGCGCTTCCTGGCAAGTAAGTGGTTAGTATACAATATACACAATAGATGTCGGAACTAGTACTTGCTCAAAAGTGAGTTACCCCATATTAGGAGCTACCCCCATATTAGGCGACTTTCCTCTATAAGTAAGTATATTAAATTAAAATATACATCAAATCAAATTTCCATAGCCTACTACATAATATCAATGGCAGAAAATTCACTTTTCAGTTAAAAGAAGCGCTAAAAAAACTGCACTTGTAAAAATATTTGTATAATTTTAGGCAGAGCTGGCCAAGTACTGAGTACTTTTACTCGTATTTCAATTACGAGTAAAAAAGTACGAGTACTTTTTTACTCATAAGTATTTTAAAGTGTGGTTATGTAGGTACTAAAAATACTTTTTTTCTACGTATAAAAAAAATTTGAACATTGATCAGTATACCCTATATAATATATATTATATTATATTATAATAGTTATTTGTTTTACAAGTGTTGAAAAGCGACTTTTTCATGCGAGTTTTTAAGTTGCCCACGAGGCCGTTAGGCCGAGTGTGCATTAACACGAGCTTGAAGAAAGCTTTTCTCACAAGTATAACACAATGTTTTTTCTGCGACCCTTTTATTTTTATTATTTTTAAATACAAAACAAAATATCCTAAAAACTTTTTGACATCTGAATGTCAAACGATGCTGTCCATTTCTTTTCTCACAGATCTAAGGCTTCTTGATTTGTAAAAAAATATTTGATGATAACGTTTCAAATGCGAATATTTCAGAAACGGTTGAAATATTATGTATATGGTATGTTTTATGATTTATCCTTGGAATTTTACAAGAAATCGAAAAATAAATTTATATATAAGGTGATCCATTGAGAAAAAAAACTTTTTATTTTTTCCTGCATACTGACCGATTTCGAGAGTGGAAAAAAATATTTTTTAGTGCCTACATAACCACACTTTTAAATTTTTTGTATTTTTGTTTTTTCCTGCATACTGAGTCAACTTTAAAAGTGTGGTTATGTAGGTACTAAAAAATATTTTTTTCCACTTTCGAAATCGGTCAGTATTACTGACCGATTTCGAAAGTGGAAAAAAATATTTTTTAGTACCTACATAACCACACTTTTAAAGTTTTTGGTACCTAATGTATAAAATAAATAATTTTATAAATTTGTATTTGTATTTTTATAGCTCAGGACCAAAGTATGTAGATATAATGTATAAAGAATATTCAATTATATTAACTAATATTTTTTTTTAAGTACTCGTACTCTTTACTCGTGTTTTCACGATTACTACTCGTAACCGTAACCTCTCTGTACAAATGAACTTACGAGTAAAGTACTTACAAGTAAATATTTAAAGTACTCGTGCCCATGGGCAGCTCTGATTTTAGGTATATATTTATATATATACCTATGTATGTATGTATGTATAAAAAGTACATTGTTTTATAGTTAAAACAAAATATTAAGCAATAAAAAATATTAATAGGTAAATAAAAAAGTTACAAAAGGATTTCTTGTAAACCGATTTGGTAATATTTTATGCAAACTCGCTTAATTTCTCGGGATGTTTAAATAAAAAAATATTATTGTGATTTTAGTTCATCCCAAGCATTGATTTTCAAATTCTAAAACTTTTAGTAAAATCTGAGATGTCGAGCTTTTGTCATTTTATGGAATTAGGTATTTTTTAATTGTCATACAAATATTTTAAATTTACATAATAAATGGACGAATTCTTTACATTAATCATTTGCAGTTAAATTAAAAACTGGAATTTATCAATGGTAAAATTTTATTTTTGAAATAAAATGATTTACTTGGTTTATTATAATAATCCTACCAAAATTTTTACAAGAGGTTTAAATCGGTTCAAATGAAGATTGATTTGGTTGCTCTATAGTGCTAAATTGGAGTTAACAGGCTGAACTTATAAAGCAGGTTTAAATTAAGATCTAAATTTTTGACTCGGGTTCTGGACTGAAATTCGATACCATTGGTTGCACTTGCCTTTGTTTACTGCGCTGATAACTCTCCTCAAATATTTTTCTTGGTTAATATACACTGGTAATAGCTGCATTTTTGGTAATTTAACATCTCTATTATAATATTAATATTAATATTAAGCCATTTCATGTGTATACATATATGTTGATAAAACGGTTGTACATGCTATTTCGCCAATAGCTTTGTAACAAAAACTTTGACTATACATTTTATTTAAATATTTAAAATAAAAATTAAATGATTCGATGGGGGAAATCAATCAGTACTAAAATTGATCCTCATACTCTCCTCCTTATAGGGGGAACAGGGTTAACTTTAAAATTTCCAATGGAACACCCTATTTTTTATTGCAGATTCGGATCATTCGACTAAAAATAGGTAGATTTTGTCTAAAACGTTTTTTCATATTTATTATAGATGGCGATGAATGAAAAAATTTAATTTTATTTGATTTTTCTTCTGTATACGATTCTCCAATAATTTTTGAATAAAATACCTTTTTATTTATTTATTTTTTAAATTTTAATTAAAGTAGGTGCTCAAAATAACAATATTAAATAGTTGCTCGACGAACTCTTTTTTTCGGTTGAACACTCCCGTTTGTAGTAAACTGCTTGACTGTACGGTGAAATGAAGTACGTGATCGATTTTTTTCCGGAAAACGCTGAGCGTAGATATTAACAGCATCATCAAGATTCCTGCCTGCTTCTCCATAAATCAAAATCATTTCAATCTTTTCTTCGACTGTTAAAAAATACACTATGAATAACTGCTTAACGATAGGAGGTATTTTTGTTTGCAAATTAATCTTCGAACTATAGTGTCAATTAATTAATTTAATTCTAATTGAGGTATAAAAAAAATTGAGGCGTTTCTCGGAAAAACATCATTAGTCCAATATCGTCGAAATTTAGATATTAGCACCAACTGTTTCCTAACCTCCATATATATATATATATATATATATATATATATACAAATAATATACGTATATACATATACATATACGTATACAAATAAGTGTTTCTTGTAAAAATGTCATAGGTTCCATAATAATTAAATATGAAATTTAGCTTGTTCTTCTAAAAACATCACAAGTCCACTCCGTTTCGTCTAAGAAAGTCACATGTACACAACATGTGACGTTTTTGGACACTCTATTACCACAGCAATAGAAAATTTTATGATAACTTGATAAAAGAGCAGAAGACCATAGCACCTGACAGTCCTGATAACACGGTCGACAACGATGATAACAGCTGTGGATGCGAAGACTGAGTGTGGCAGTAATACAGTTTTTAGTTTTTTCATTCATTTTGTTACTCAGAGTTAGTATTTAGTTTGTAGTGTTTGTAGTAAGGAGAATTGTTTGTTTTTTTCTTCTAAAAACCTCACATGTATTTTTTGTGTTTTTTTCATATTCGTTTGAAAATACAAACATGAGGAATTCTGGACAAAGTATCTTACATTTTTTTACATGTAGTAAATAGGTACTTTGGTAAAAAATGGGAATGTCCGAGAGTTTTTTTCATTTTCCCAAATATGTTAATTTTGTACTAATGATGTTTTTCCGAGAAACGCGTCAATTGTTTTTAGTTATAAATAATAATTATTATTGAAGGATAAAGAAACTATTTATACATAGTTAAGCAATATTTAATTAATTTATAAATTGCTATAAGCTATATAATATTATAATATTACTTTAAAAGTAATATAAAATAGTTTTAAAATAAAACCTATAGGTAAATATTTATTTGAAACATAAGTTTTAAAATCTGCGTGTTGTAATTTAAATTTTAATATCCCCTATTTTTTGCCGGCAGTTTATGTATAAATAGTTTCTTTATCCTTCAATAATAATTATTATTTATAACTAAAAACAATTTTTTTTATACCTCAATTAGGATTAAATTAATTAATTGACAAAATAATGTTTTTTAACCTTGAATAAGGTATTTTTATTAAAAATAGTAAAATAATCCTTTAAATTAAAGGATTTAATGCTTAAATATAAGTTAAAAAATCGTGGGTACTTAAGAAAATCAGATTTTATTTAATAATACAATTATTACCAAAAAAGTCATATTTTTATAGAAAAATTATTGCAGAATCGTATAAGAAGAAAAATTGATTTTTTTTATTACAGCGAAATCTATTATAATACAAATATGAAAAAATGTTTTAGACAAAATCTAATAACGATAACTTAAAAAATTATTTTTTTTTAACACGTTAAACAGCTCTTCTCTCTTGATGTTTATGTTTCTAAGCTCAATCAAACGTCAATTTAATACGAATGTTTTATAAGCATATTTTGTTATTAATTTATATAAAAATAGAGGTTTATACTTGCATATGTTATAATAAATAATAAAAAGTTAATTTTTTCACTAACTATACTAATGATTCACTAAAATTCCATTTACCCAATCTGTTCTAATAGTTTTGTCGTTAATTGAAAAGTACCTTCAATGAACAAGTTTTATCGTTGAGTGAGGTAAAGTGAATAAACGGTTTTTTGTGTTGTTCTGGAAAGACGGCACTGACCTGACGAAGTACTGAAGTCAAGAATCTGTGATAGTAAATATTTAGTTTTAATTTATGTATAAAAATTAAAGTAGAGTTCATGCTCTAACTTTAAAGGTTTATTTAAATACTGAGCTTATATATTCCTAAATTCTATATTCTTAAATAAAGACTTTTGGCAAACTTTTTGCAAATTTTTTATCAAATAAGTTGTTTAAGATGACGTGTTAGCGAAACTTATGAATTTAATAGGCAGTTGTGTGCATTCATGTGGTAATAACATAATTCTCCATTGTATGCACTTTGCATAGAATGTTGACGAGACGCCTTTAGAACTTCATTATTTTTAGACAACCTTAATAATGTTGCCTCGCACCATGGTCCAATACAACCACAACCCGCTGTTCTCTGTATATTTTTACACGTAAACTAAATTACGCATTGTTAGCTAATTGCTTCGTTATACCGTATTTAAATTGGATTCGAACGGTTCAGCTGCAACTACGCTGCTATATTCGTCACAAAAATATCTTCAAACTGCATATTTTAAGTCAATTAAACAGTTTTTAAATTTGTAAACAAAGTGTTAAATGGAGTGTTAAAATTAAATTCCTACTATTTAGTAGGATTATACAATGTGTAATAAACATAATAATAATACATTTGGGGTTTGTAAAGAGACAAATGAGAGATTTCAATGACATTAATTGTTTTAAAAGTGTATTTGTTTCTAAGTTAGGTCAATTTTAGAGTATACTCTAAAATTGTATACAATACTATTGTGTGGTCTCCTCTAGTTTTTATTTTCTTACTATTGTAACTTTTTTATATTATTGTACCCATTTATATTGTGACAATTTGCTGTTAATAAACATTATTATTATTTGTCATAAACATTATCTAAACGTTTAAAAGGGCAGCCAAATGAGCATATATATGCATATATACATAACTAACTATATTGTTGGGTTGGGTTGACTGAAATTTAAAGATCCGAAAAAAAAACTTTGATTATCGCATTTCATGTGTTGAGTTCCACACATAGAATCTTCACGTGTGTTGCGCTCTAAACACACACAACAGGCCTTCCGGGGCCCTTGACTGTGGGAGACTCGGTATTTGGGGGGCCCCCTATACCGGGAGCCCGGGGTGGACAGTTCTGACACTTCTCTACAAGTCGAAACCATCCAAAGTGAGATGGATATTCTACCAATATTTTCTTCCAAAACTAGCGCAATAGGTCGATTAACACAAGTATGCTTTGGTAAAACATTAATAACACTATGATAGTTTTATAAACTTTTTTTCCTAACATTAAGTACTCCAGCTTAGTTTACCTAATTTTGGGCCTCTGATTTCAAAAATGTTTTTCTCTAGGACCATGGGCGCCGGAAGGAACTCGTCTAGGGGGGGGGCCCTTAAAGTTTTTTACAATTTTGATAGATGTTATTTATAATCAAGTTGTACTGTAGAAGTTCACATTAAACTTAAGTCAAATAAAATATCATCTTTATAGACCAGGGTCGATAATTTTTGAAACCAAAAAAAATAACAGTAGGATGAAACCCATTGGAAAAGGAGAAGAATATAATAAAAATGAAAGGAAAAATAAATTACGGGCGATCTGACTTCGGGAAGTGGGAGGGGGGGAGGGGTTTAAGGGTAAAAAATGGTTTATCTCGATTTCCGGCAAAACTACAAGTCCTATGGAAAAAAGTTAAATGGCAAAGTTGTAGGTAATAAAAGGATCTACAACTTTTGTAATTACAATTTTTTTACATAACCTCAAAATTTATGTGAAAAGTTCAAAAAACCAAGTTTTTGGTTTTTTATTTTTATCTTTTTCAAAAAAAAAATTTTTTCCACGAAATTTGGTGAAAACTTACCTTTTTATGTCCCAAATACACTGTAATTTATTTGATTTGAAATATTTATTATTTCGCCTTATTTTGACTTAATATCAAAAAAGCACCCTAATTTTCAATCGAAAATTCTCGCGTCAAATAATCAGCTTTTTTCAAAAAGTCGGTGTGCTTTTTGTTCGATGAAATCTCTACTTTCTGATGGTGTAAAAAAAATATACATTACTATGGTAAATGTTCTCAGAAAATGCAAAAAATATTATAATGAATAACGAAAAAAACTCGAATTCGAAAATTTATTTTAATCATTATGTACAATTTCATCAAAAAAATGTGATTGTTGCAATTTTTTTTAGTTAAAAAGTTTATTTATTAAATTCTAATAACATTTATGTCAGAAAATCTCATAAAATCTAAAAATACATGTAAATCATACTATTGAATTTAGATACTTCATTCTGATTACGTAACGTTATTCATTATAATATGTTTTGTGTTTTCTGAGAACATTTACCAAAGTAATGTATATATTTTTTTACACCATCAGAAAGTAGAGAGTTTATCGAACAAAAAGCACACCGACTTTTTGAAAAAAGCTGATATTTTGACGCGAGAATTTTCGATTGAAAATTAGGGTGCTTTTTTGATATTAAGTCAAAATAAGGCGAAATAATAAATATTTCAAATCAAATAAATTACAGTGTATTTGGGACATAAAAAGGTAAGTTTTCACAAAATTTCGTGGAAAAAAAATTTTTTTTTGAAAAGAAAAATAAAAAACCAAAAACTTGGTTTTTTGAATTTTTCACATAAATTTTGAGGTTATGTGAAAAAATTGTAAATACAAAAGTTGTAGATCTTTTTATTACCTACAACTTTGACATTTAACTTTTTTCCATAGGATTTGTAGTTTTGCCGGAAATCGAGATAAACCATTTTTTACCCTTAAAACCCCCCCCTCCCACTTCCCGAACTCAGATCGCCCGTAATTTATTTTTCCTTTAATTTTTATTATATTCCCCTCCTTTTCCAATGGGTTTCATCCTACTGTTATTTTTTTTTCTCTTTTTACCATTTTTAAAGGCTCCTGCACTGGTCTATTATATGTATTTACCTATTTATTTATATTGGTACATATTGCAAAAAATACATCACAGTTTTTTGGTAAATATATAAATATAAAAAAATTGTATCGCCGAGGAATCTCCTCTAGTAGTACAGCCGTCTTATGTATACGCTATACAAATTATGATAAATTAAAATATAATGAATGATAACGATCAGCACTTACCGTCAAATTATGGAGTACCGGAAATTCTGGGTATGAAATTCCAGGGGGGGGCCCGGGCCCCCCCCTGCCCCTATGTAGCGGCGCCCATGTCTAGGACGTCTAGGATTTAAAATAATTTCGTAATAAAATGCTCTGCTCAATCACCTCAAAATGTAAGTTTTTTGTTGGTATTTTAATTATTTATTAAATTATTTTGACTTAAATTTATCTTGAATGTACTAAGGTAATTGCTATATGGCAAATAGATCATATTTATCTTTACAATATGACATTTTAAATACTAAAACTAAAATTTTAATGTATTTTATTGTAAAAAAAAACAAAAATTATTTGACTTTTTTTGTCGTTTATTTTAATTATTAAACCTCAAAATTTAATGCATTGCATAATTTTGCTTTTTTCTACCTTAAATTTATTAAATCGTATCAAATATCAAATTGAATTATAGTATTATTGTGCTAAATCCTCATCATCGTCGTACATCTTTTGCTACAAATTCCAGTAAATGTCTCCTAGCAATGAATCCAACTTCTTTCCGCTATACCCATAGATATCTACCAATGATCTAGTTTTGCAGTTACTTGGTGAAATCGTTCTCCATGTTCATCAGTTCGGCAAATTTATCAGGATGAAAAAAAAGAAAATGTAGTTTAAATGACATATTAACGCTAAAGCCTAAATTATAGATTGCATTCCTTCCTTCCTCCCGTAGTCGTGCCCGTACGATTTGTGCGTCTTGTAAAAAGTCAATTTATAGATTTCCGTGTAAAATTCCGTAACCATGCGCGATGACACCTAAAATGGTTGACATTTATTTTTGTTTATATTTTGCGTTTTACCCTTTGTGTGTAAATATGAAAGATAATCATTTATATATTAGTGCAGTGATCACAATTTTAATTGCCCAGGCAGCTTGTTGTATACTGCCCAACTATCGAGAAAGGCAGTAACTGCTAGACAAGAAATTTGTAGGAAATTAGCATAAACTACATTTTTATAAAAAGCAGTAGGTATTTAACTGATTTATTTAACTTAAAAGATAGTTTACTGCATTTCTTTGTTGAATTAAGATACAAAATGTCCATAGCTTTATCATAGCACAAGAAAACGCATTTGTAGTTACTGCCTTTCTTCATAGTAGGGCAGTATAATGAAAAAAAACATCGAACAAGACGTTGGACCGGGAAACTACGGGGTTTTACAAAGCAACGTTTCTAAAAATGAAAGACATTGATCATAAACAATATCTAAATATCCTATTTAGATACACAAATTATTTAATAAACTGAACACCTACCTTAAATAATACTAAACAATCATGTATTTTAAATATTTTGTGTCTACGCGCTGTCACCCTACAGCGCATGTCCATAACAAGCACTGTGATTGGTCATGTCAAAGACCTTTACGGTGAAAGATAAAACTTAAAAATTTCTACGGGAGGAAGGAATGCCGTCCTTACGATACGGAAATCTATAACTGGCACTACGATTTAAATAAACATTTTTGACGTAATTGTCACCATTAACATTGCCCGTTATTAATTTTAATTAAACTTAACAATTATAGATGTATACTTTAAAATATTAAAATAACTTCAAAATATGATTTTGTTAAGAAAATATTTTATTCTTTGATTTTTTTTATTACTATAATTGCAAAATATTATCACAAAGTATTAAAAATTCCTACACGGGAAATGTTAATGGTGACAATTAAAAATGATTTTATTTGGACTTAGTCTAACCTTAATAAGGCTAAATTATCTTATGATGCTTTTAAATGTAGGATTGTTTTATCATTCTTTTATGATTGTCAAATAAAAGTTACTTTGTTTTATTTTTAGTTTTAAAGCGTTCTTGTAGGGCATCATTGTAAATTCGTAGCGTTAACATATCGTCAAATTTTCACATTTATAGAAAATTGTCTTTCTAAAACAAGAAGTGTGCACTTTTATAATTTATAATTATAGCATTAGAAAGAAAAATAAAAAATCTTCAGAAATATTGGTCTAAACTAAGTAGTCATATTCATAAAGTCTATAGACTATATGAAAATCAAAAGGATGCTTTTAAAAAAGGATACATAGAACAAGAAAACAAAACAAAAAAATTCGGAAGAAAATACGAAATAAAACTGCTTTTAAAGGTTTTATTAAGGTATATGAAATTTAAATTAAACTTAACAAAGCAAAATGGTATTGACCAAGTAGATACATTTGCTACATGAGGTAAAAATGTGAAATGAAATAAAATTATTTTAAAATTGGAACAGTTTTATGTACTATGTACTTTTAATATTTAAATATTAATACTATTCATTTAATTTACAACGACAAGATAAAATATTTCTATTTTTAACATAATAAAATATTTATATATCGGGGTTGCATCCCCTTGGTCTTCAAGGTCTGACATACTTAATAATGTTTATATTTAGTAACCACAGAATGTTTATTATTAATGTTTATATTGTTTATAATAACACGCAAATACAAAATTAATTATACCCAAAACTAATTATTAAACGTAAACTAATTATTAACACATAACTAATGTCTATTTTAGTAAACTCGTAGAATGAAGGTGATCCCACTGGTTGTGTCAAGTCAGGCTTCAAACTCTCAATGCCTATCCTACACAAATAGGAATGTTAAATAATAATTTTGTTGTACATTGTAGTATAATAATATAGTTAATGTTACGAGAAAATTATGTTGATTTCAATATAATTCGTTTAAATAACTCGAGTGTTAATCTAACTCAAAAATATTTGTTAAATATTTGAATACAGAACATTTTTAATGAAATTAAAACAATTAAGTATTTTTTTATTCAATTCAACTTAAATATAAATGTTATTCTTTTAATTTGCTAATTTTCGCCATCTTTCGGTTAAAATCGGTACCCTGCAAGGCCCTTTGTCTTCTAACTGTTTAGTCGGTTGATGATAGTTAATTCGATTAGAGGTTCCTAATTGTAAGGTTAAGTGTGATTTTATATAGCGTGTGTTTAACAAAATTTAAAAGTAAGTTTGCTTTGACATTTTGTGAATTCCAATGCTTCATTGCTGGCCTTTTTTAAAAATTATGTTGTAGTATACTATATCATTATTAATACGAGGTGTGTTCAGAAAATATCGGGAATTTTCGTTTTTTGAAACAAATATTTATTTATTCGTCTACATTAATGTTGTAGCCGTCAAAAAAGTCCCCATTGGATATTATGCACATGTGCCCGCTCTTCTTCCAATACTCGAAACACTTCTAAAACTCGATCTTTGGGATAGCCCTTAGTTCTTTCAGCGATGCGCTTTTAATGTCATCTATGCTTGCAAAACGACGGCCCTTTAAGGTTCTCTTAATTTTTGGGAATAAGAAAAAGTCAGACAGAGGCATGTCTGGCGAATATGGAGGCTGGGGCATCATTACAGTATTGTTTTTGACCAAAAATGTTGTTCAAAATTTAACAATTTTAGAACAAATTTTGCTGCCACGCGTTTAATATCCAAAACATTCGAAAAAATTTCATGGGATGAGCCAATCGATATACCAACATCATCAGCGACTTCTCTGATGGTTTATAACTATTTCTTCCACTTTTTCCATGTTTTTATCGGTTGTTAATGCGCTTGTGCGTTCGGGGCGTTCGTCATCTTCAACGTCTTCACGGCCATCTTGGAAACTCTTATACCACTTGTAAACTCTTGTTTTACTTATAGCAGATTCACTATAGGCCTTTGTTAACATTTCACAGAATTTATTTCATTTTTTAAGCAAAATTGGATACAAATTCTTTGATATATTTCTTTTAACGAACGAAAAATCGCCGAGCTCATAAAACAAGTCTAACCTTAGCGGCTGCCACAGACAAAGTAAACAATGAAAACAGCTAAAGTTTGTATCATACTTCGGGGGCATGTATACCAACATAATAAAGAACATTTTATGACAACCGGACCCTCCGAACCCGCGAAATTTAACAATTCCCGTTATTTTCTGAACACACCTCGTATATTTAATTTTAAATAAAATAGTATAAGTTTATGGAAAATGTAATGAACAATTATAGGTATAGTAAATATCATAGTATCCGTCGTGCATCTGGCAATATGGCGGTATCAGACATCAATATAGCATTATCAGTTGGTAATAAAAGGCCAATAAATCAATTAAACTACTCGCGGAATAGGCTGTTGCAATTGCGAAATTGTGAGTGGCCGTGGGGTCAACGTTCAAGACAATGCAATGCAAATCGTCAAATTACCATCGTTGAGAGATGCACGCATAACGAAAATACAATGGTGGTATTAATCATTAGATGAAACGAAGAGTCACTAGACGACTTTCATCCAGCACGTGTTATTAAATGGCACGTGGGCTATAGCAGGGACCAAAAGAGAATGCGAGGAAGTTACAACACCCACCAAGCCCACAGTTATTCAATTTGCCAATCTAGCAAACAATAGTCATTTTATTTATTTTATATTTTATTTTTTAGTATTAATTATATTTCACAATGTTTTAAAAGTATAAAACCTATCCTCCGTGAATGTTACTCTTTCTAGGTTAACTTATAAGTTTTCAAATATCTGAGGTAGTAAAAGCATACTAAAAATAACAGTTCACTAAGTAAATTAAACACATCCAAAGCAATCGAATCAAATATAAAATATTATTCAAAATTAAAAGAAATAATTTTTATAACCATTTGTGTAGGTGTTACAAAAATTGATTCTATCCTCCGTGAATCTGTTTTTGCTTTAAATTTTATGCAACGGATGTCTTGACTTTTTTATATAAATATATATTTTTTTTAAGTGGTCGGGGCTCAGGTTAAAAATTAATTTAAAAATCTAAAACTTTGGAAGGACATTTAGAAGAGTAAAAAAGTAAGTAAAAACCTCGCTTGAAGAAAATTATAATAAATTATAACTTTTTCTCACTTTTTTTGGATTTCTTCTATTATTTTTTTTAAAGCGGTCGGGGCAGCCCCGACGGGGCTCAGGTTAAAAATTAATTTACAAATCGGAATTTTTGAGAGTACCTTCAGAATAGTAAAAAAGTTAGAAAAAAAATCGTTTGAAATTTGTTTTCTAAATTTTGAGTTTTTCCCACTTTTTTAGGATTTGTACTAATTGTTTTATTAAAAGTGGTCGGGGCTCAGGTTAAAAATTAATTAATTTAAAAATCTGAATTTTTGGAAGTACCTTCAGGACAGTTATTCAATTTGCCAATCTAGCAAACAATAGTCATTTTATTTATTTTATATTTTATTTTTTAGTATTACATTTTCAACCCATCTTTAGAATAAAAATCTGACATGTGAATAAACTTTATACATGGGTGAATCTCACTAAATTTCCCCGATGGTGTTACCCCGTGATATTTAATAAAACTAAAACCGCAATTAATTATATTTCTCAATGTTTTAAAAGTATAAAACCTATACTCCGTGAATGTTACTCTTTCTAGGTTAACCTATATGTTTTCAAATATCTCAGGTAGTAAAAGCATACTAAAAATATCAGTTCACTAAGTACATTAAACACATTCAAAGCAATCGAATCAAATATAAAATATTATTAAAAATTAAAAGAAATAATTTTTATAACCATTTATGTAGGTGTTACAAAAATTGATTCTATCCTCCGTGAATCTGTTTTTGCTTTAAATTTTATGCAACGGATGTCTTGACTTTTTTATATAAATATATATTTTTTTTAAGTGGTCGGGGCTCAGGTTAAAAATTAATTTAAAAATCTAAAACTTTGGAAGGACATTTAGAAGAGTAAAAAGTAAGTAAAAACCTCGTTTGAAAAAAATTATAATAAATTATAACTTTTTCTCACTTTTTTTGGGTTTCTTCTATTATTTTTTTTAAAGCGGTCGGGGCAGCCCCGACGGGGCTCAGGTTAAAAATTAATTTACAAATCGGAATTTTTGAGAGTACCTTCAGAATAGTAAAAATCGTTTGAAATTTGTTTTCTAAATTTTGAGTTTTTCCCACTTTTTTAGGATTTGTACTAATTGTTTTATTAAAAGTGGTCGGGGCTCAGGTTAAAAATTAATTAATTTAAAAATCTGAATTTTTGGAAGTACCTTCAGGATAATTTTTTTACTACACAGAGAGAAATGTATAGTAAATTTTAGATAGTAAAAAAATATAGTAAAATTTACTTTAACAAATTTTTAGGGTAACAATATTATATATTCGTCAATACAATATTAAGATTGTAATACAAAATAGTATTTTTTATTATACAATTTTAGTAAAGATTACAACACCAATATTACTATAAATATATTTCAATTTTTAATATGTTCGTATAGTAAATTGATTTTTATATCTACAAATAGTAATATTTACTATATGATTTAATCAAATGTAAGGTGTACATCTAATATTATAATATATTACACATTAATAAAAAATATAGTAAAAAAATACTTTTATGTTTAAGGTAAATAAACAGTATATTTAAATATAATATACAATATAGTAACTCATGACATTTTAAACATTCAATTTTCTTAGTTTCTTTAATAAACTTTCTTGACCCATTACTGGTAATAAATACTTATAAGAAAGAATTGGTTGCATAGTATGTAACGATTGCGGCAAATGCCACGTCGCGACGCGTCGTTAGACAGTGTGGATCACTTGATGTTCTTACATCTCGCCTCTGTTGGCTTACCAACCATGATATATAAGCTCAGGTATTTCTTTGTTTTGGGTGTGTTCCACTACTACAAGTTGCTCGACAGTATCGTGTCGACACTGATGATACCCAATATAGGTCAAAACACCTGTCTGTCGGTATTTGAAGTTGATGGAAAGCACTCAAAACAAAAAACTTTGCCGAGGTGTAGGTTTAATTCTCTATTGCAAAGTCCCGACCGTTACGCTTTAAATTATTAGTTTTTAAGGAATTAAAGAGTCAACCACGATATCTAATTTTGCCAAATAAAAACCTTGTTAAACAGCTTTAGTTTAGAACTATTTATAAAAATTTGACATTGGTAATATTATTTTGTAAATAAAAACACGGCAACTGTCCTATCCGTTACGCGTGGAATGGCTCATAAGCATTACTTTTGAACTATTATTTGATATTTTTTTTATTCACATCATGCCTTACCCAAAAACCTCCAATCTTATTTATTAAGTCTCAAAATTTAATAGCGAGTTGAAGTATAAAGGCGCTGTTATCTACTTTATCGTTCAAGCACATTAAAGTGCATGACATTTAAAATTTAAACTTTAAATTGTATTTTTACTTGAAAGTGATTTTAAGAACCAAAAATGAAAAAAGAGCAGGAAATGGAAGTGGTAATGGAGGTGGCAGATAAATGAGCCGAACATTTATGTCGTCGTTGAACATTTGTTTTGTTTTTGTTGCGGTACATTCAAAAATTAGCGTTATTATGTCATTTAAAATACATTTTCTTTTTTTTTTCATCCTAATAAATTTGCCGAACTGATGAACATGGAGAACGATTTCACCAAGTAACTGCAAATCTAGAGCATTGGTAGATATCTATGGGTATAGCGGAAAGAAGTTGGATTCATTGCTAGAAGACATTTGCTGGAATTTTCAGCAAAAGATGTACGACGATGATGAGGATTAAACACAATAATACTATAATCCAATTCGATATTTGATACGATTTAATAAATTTAAGGTAGAAAAATGCAAAATTATGCAATGCATTAAATTTCGAGGGCTTAATTTGGATAAAAAATATTGAACGACAAAAAATGTCAAATAATGGTTGTTTTTTTTTACATAAAATACCTACATAAAAGTTGTAGTGTTAGTATTTAAAATGTCATATTGTTAAGATAAATATGATCTATTTGTCGTATACCAATTTCCTACTTCAGTACATTCAAGATAAATTTAAGCCAAAATAATTTAATAAATAATTAAAATACTAACAAGAAGCTTACATTTTGAGGTGATTGATTTTATTACGAAATTATTTTAAATCCTAGACGTCCTAGAGAAAAACTAATGACATTTTTTAAATCAGCGACCCAAAATTAGTAAAACCAAGCTGGAGTACTTAATGTTAGGAAAAAAAAAGTTTCTTAAACTATCAAAGTGTAATCACTCAACTAAATTGCTTCTCCTTGTAGCCGTCTCCGTCGTTCTTGACCTCATAGACGATCTCGATCCTCTCGACTGTTGCTATGCTCGTTGCATTTGGGCATGGTTTTATTTATTTTTTCGCTGTATTCTATTGCCTTCTGTAAGTTACATAAACTGGTCTTCATGTCTTGAACGGTGTTTAAAAATAGCCCCATGTACGAGATCCCTTTTAAAATGACCGCAGAATGTTGAAAACTGGTTTTTTGCTAGTGTCTGAATAACGTTATCTTTTCTCTGTGCCTTTCTGGCCGCACACAAATAAATTGATCTGTATAATAAATTTATTGTAACATTGCTGGTTAATTGGGTTTTTAATTAAAACTATACCCTGGCAAAAATGTTGAAACCTTTTTTAATAGCTGGCCATACACAGACGTTATTGCGTGCGGTTTATCGTGTTACCTGCAAAAACATATGGAAAATCATGTACGTGAGTGAGTATCGCTGCGCGAAATGATAGAACGGGAAGGGATTTCAGACGTGCTTTTCTCTGGAGTGTGGCGTGTCCACACGCCACATTCCGCGTCACGGTTTACCTTTGCTTGGCAAAATTTCACGTTGAAAATTTGTACATGATCACATGCAACGACTCGATAAATGACACTTTTTGCCCACTCACATACGATTTTTCCTTTGAAACTGATATACCACGGGCAATCACTTGCTAAATCATTTGAATACTTTATCAAGTGTATGGAACATGACGCTTTTTTTGCCATGCCGTTCTTTCGTGCATACTAACCGCTACATCCCAACACGCCACGATAAACCGCGTGAAATAACGCCTGTGTATGGCCAGCTAATAATATAATATTAAAAGCAATTTTTACAATTAATGCATGTCTAATTAAAATTGTGCAATAACATTGCGCAATAATTACTATTAGTTTTATGTCTGCGCGACAAAATATAAATGAAAAAGACTTATACTTAGGTGTGTTCAGAAAATATCGGGAATTTTCGTTTTTTGAAACAAATATTTATTTATTCGTTTACATTAATGTTGTCGCCTTCAAAATCCCCATTGGATATTATGCACATGTGCCAGCTCTTCTTCCAATACTCGAAACACTTCTAAAACTCGGTCTTTGGGATAGCCTTTAGTTCTTTCAGCGATGCGCTTTTAATGTCATCTATGCTTGCAAAACGACGGCCCTTTAAGGTTCTCTTTATTTTTGGGAATAGGAAAAAGTCAGACAGAGGCATGTCTGGCGAATAGGGAGGCTGGGGCATTATTACAGTATTGTTTTTGGCCAAAAATTTTGTTCAAAATTTAACAATTTTGGAACAAATTTTGCTGCCACGCGTTTCATACCCAAAACATTCGAAAAAATTTCATGGGAAGAGCCAATCGATATACCAACATCATCAGCGACTTCTCTGATGATTTATAACCATTTCTTCCACTTTTTCCATGTTTTTATCGGTTGTTAATGTGCTTGTGCGTTCGGGGCGTTCGTCATCTTCAACGTCTTCACGGCCATCTTGGAAAATCTTATACCACTTGTAAACTCTTGTTTTACTTATAACAGACTCACTATAGGCCTTTGTTAACATTTCACAGAATTTATTTCATTTTTTAAGCAAAATTTGATACAAATTCTTTGATCCATTTCTTTTAACGAACGAAAAATCGCCGAGTTCATAAAACACGTCTAACCTTAGCGGCTGCCACAGACAAAGTAAACAATGAAAACAGCTAAAGTTTTTATCATACTTCGGAGGCATGTATACCAACATTATAAAGAAAATTTTATGACAACCGGACCCTCTGAACCCGCGAAATTTAAGAATTCCAGTTATTTTCTGAACACACCTCGTACATGCATATAAGGTTGTATATCAAATACTTTTTTCAAGCATTTAATAATTGATGGCGTAAGTGGATAAAGTAACATTTTTAATAATAAAGGAAAAAAATATTGTAAATGCAATACCAAATTTATTTTTAATTATAATTACAATATTTTTTGTCCTTTATTAATGAATATGTTACTTAACCTGCTTACTTACATTGAAATTAATCAAGTTTGCAACTTTTTGACGTTTGGCAAATGTTATTTTATAGGTTATGTACATGAATTTATCTACAATGACCTGTAATTTTCTTTGATGATTTTGAGCTAAACGCGATATAACCACTCTTCCTATGTCATTTCAGTGTATTTTCACAATTGTACGGCAGTGTAATAATAATTCTAGTTTACAGCCATTTTGCCCACCATGTGTCACTATTATTTTCTTGTGTAGTTTGGCTCACTAAACGCGAAAATCACACTTAAATTTTTTTAAATGGAAGCGTTTTCTAGATATGAATTTTCAATTGTTTTTTTTTTAATTTTCTGAGGTGTTTTGACGTTTCAGAGTATACTTCGAGTTCTAATTGATCGATTTGACCAAACAAGCACTTAAATCAAAGGTAATTGAGCCATCTACAACTTTCTCTTGTATAGTTTTGGTATCGGCTCAGTAGTTCGATACTGGCGATTTTATGAAGTTGAAAAAGTCCTTTTTTTTACAAAAATCGAGGTCAAAAATTTACATATCTTTCTGGGAACGATAGAAATCGAAAAGATAAGTCCAAATGATTTATTTTACGAATAGATTATACTTAAAGGAACAAAATAAGCTGCTGTTGATAAAAATCCATGGATAAATGGCAATGTTATGAATTTTTCAGTGAAAGACCAAAATTCAGTTGTTTTGAGAATTTTTACGTTTTTTTTTCATTTTATTGAGTTATATAAAGTTTAATATTGAACATTGATTTTTATTTTAAACATTAAATACCTATTGAAATTAAATACCTATTGAAATTAAATACCTATTGAAATTAAATTATATATTGAATATTGAACAATAAATACTGAACATTGAAGATATTGAAAGTTTTATTTTGTTGTAATAAGCATACCTAGGTTTAAAAAAAAATCTGGCTCCTTTTTTGTTTTTTGCTGCTTTGGTATTCCGTTTCTCGTATAAGGGACCAAATGTAATCACCCATCATGGCTGCATCCCAGAAGCCGTGATACCGCCGCTCCATAGCATTTATTTTCTGGTGAAAACATTCTCCGTGCTCATCACTAACGTCGCCCAGATTGTCCGGGTTATTTACGCACTCGAACTCTCTACTTCTTTTACTTATTTTACACTTTTTATTAACTAAATAAAACCATGATAAAAATACTCTGTTAAAATATCAAAAAATAGCAGTAAAATTTCACTATGCCCACCCGAGAAACAAAAGAAGTCACGTTTGCGGAGTCATGTCAAATTTAAATTTTATATAATGTTTTCGGTGAAAAATGTACGTAAAATCCACACAACAAGGTCTGTTCGATCTCGTACTAAAAATACTAAAAATCACTGCAACACTGCACATCATTCAATGGCGGCCATTTTTGTAGTTTACAATACCTATTTTATAACCCACAAATTAACCCTTAAAATTGACATTTGACAGCCCTTATAGAATAAGGTTTATTTTTTACAAAGGAGGAGTAAAATGATTGTTCTTACCACTTTGAGGTCTCTTTTAAGGCTTGTAAGTCTCTCTGTAAGAAACACGTTTAAAACGATTATTAATCTGTACAAACCCAAAGCACAAGAATTGTAAACAACAAAAATGGCCATTGAATGATGTGCAGTGTTGCAGTGATTTTTAATATTTTTAGTACGAGATCGAACAGACCTTGTTGTGTGGATTGTGAGTGGGTCAAAATACATGGAAAAATTATAATGGGATATGGTGGGCAGAATTTTTTTTTCGATTTTGTAAACTAGTGTAATTTGTCTTTTATTCTGCGTACAATTATAAACTCTTTCTATATAGGCATAAGTGTTATAATATGATAGAATCATATCGTCAAATTCCTGCCAAAAGTCACTAACTGACATTTTGTAAAAATGTTAACAAATTTACAATATACAAATTTACCATATATTTAATATTTAAAAGCCACTAGATGCCTAGAATATTAAATGGTCTTTTTTTGCATGGTTTAAAATTACTATAGTTTATAAACTGATGGAATGGGTATATTTATTTACTTATTTATTTTATCTTTAAGCTCAATAATAAAATGTTAGTTAATGACTTCTTGCAGGGATATAAAATTTGCTATTTTTAGAGTGCAAAAAATTCTAGCGTATACGATATTAATTTTTATATACAGGTAGTACAGTCATCTTAGTCAAAAAAAGGAATCAACCTCGGAATCTAACGGAATAAGCTGAATTTTTGTGACAACCTTTATTTTAGCATTACAAATGTTGTCTCAAAAGTCACATATGCAAACGTGTGAGCGGCCTTAGATATTCAATGTCAAAGGTCGCAAAAAATCAGTTTTTTGAAAATATCTCGTTTTCTCTGCCTCTTATCGTATTTGCATTAATAATAAAAGTTGTATAGAATAAAATTCTCTACAAATTTTGTTTACAAAATTTTTTTATACGTCGAACCGTTTTTGAGATAGAGGGCGCAGAGTGTGGAGCGCTCAGCCATATATGGCTATACGTACCTTTAGCGCAAGGTAAATCGTGAATCCCAATCCATTATACCGTTTTTTAATTAATTATATAATAAATATTACTAAAAAAAATTATACCTTATACTTATATTTATATTTCTTTTAAATCAAATATATTTTATCTTCATATATATCTTAAATTTTAATTTAATTTTAATGAAGGATAATTGGATCGGAGTAGGAAAAAAATGTTTTTATTTATATCAATATTATTATTATTATTAATCTTTATCTTCTTCATCCTCGTCTTCTTCTGGTTAGTCAGCAATTTTAGACTCATTCTCATCATCACTCTCCTCGTTATCATTGATATTAATTGTCATATCTTCAAAAACTTACTTATAGTTTGTACTTTGCAGATTTTTTTGCCTTTGTTGCCTCATCTGCGACTTCACCACAAAATAAGCACAATATTTTAAAATCAAACACATCATTCCTTTTTTTACGAGGTACAGTTGATGACGTTAAAGGTCCAGTCTCTTCAAAGCGACGTTTTGCAGCTGCAATTTTACTATAGTACGCTATAGCGTACAATTTTCGACACTCAATATGAACGTTCACAGAAGTATTTAGGTAGTTTATGTTTATTTCTCTTAATAATTGCTTCTTTTAAACTCTTTATACCGCGCACAAAAGTCACAGAATCACCTTCAGAAAGTAACTTATTACAAATAAAACACAAATCAGCCATGTTAACCTTTAAAATATTACGAATATTACCTGTCACAACCCTAGACCTATACCTAGGGTCACAACTTGCTTTAAATATAGGTTTACCTAACCTTTTTATTTATAGCAAGCCCACTATAGTATTTCCAGTTTGTTATTTTTAAAAGCAATATCTGGATCCAAGAGATGACCAGAGACATGTCTCTGGCATATTCAAGGCAAATTCATTTAATGTCTTTTCTTCTTAAAATCATTAATTAGAATAACATTAGAATATATTTAGAATGATTCACTTCATTATTTAATTATTTGTATATCAAAAGTAAGTAATATTTAATGACTATTTGTTTTAATAAATATATATAAAAATAAATATAAGGTATTAAAGTGTTATTTAAGTAATATTTATTAAATAATTAATTAAAAAAACGGTATAATAGATTGGGATTCATGATTTACCTTGCGCTAAAGGTACGTATGGCTGACCGCTCCACATTCTGCGCCCTCTATCTCAAAAACGATTAGACGTATAAAAAAATGTTTGTAACAAAATTTGTAGAGAATTTTATTCTCTACAACTCGTATAATAAATGCAAATACGATAGGAGGCAGAGAAAAGGAGATATTCTCAAAAAATTGATTTTTGCGACCTTTGACCTTGAATATCTAAGGCCGCTCACACGTTGGCATATGTGACTTTTGAGACAACATTTGCAATGCTAAAATAAAGGTTTGTACAAAAATTCAGCTTATTCCGTTAGATTCCGAGGTGAAATGCCTAGATGACTGGACTAAGGGTTAAATTAAGTAATAAAAAATGTATGACACTGACATTTGTATACAAAAATCATGATGATTTTTTAGACAATTTATATTTTGAAAATTAAATCAAATAAAAAACAATGTGGGTCTAAACTTCAGACTCTGAATGAACTACACTCACGTGCAAAATAATCGGCCCACACAAATTTTCGATGAATTTCAATCGCAAATAACTTTTTTATTTGATGTCGGATTTAAACGAATATTAAAGAATATTGTAGATAAATTAATGGACAATCGCTCACATTTTAAAAAAATACTAAAAAATAGACGTACGTTTATAATATACAGGTTTAAACAAAAAGATGTTTTTTTACCATAAGTTTAAGACACTCTGTAGAGTGGCAAAACCGTATATTGTTCTAAATTAAGTTTTATTTATCAAGTCACATCTATTCTTAACAGTTTTGTTTTTGGTTCACCTCGATATATTTATTTTTGTGGAAAATATGGATTTTTTTAAAAAACATTGCAATTTCCAATATTTTTCCTGTATGAAGAACTAAGGTTGCTATGGTCCATCCATAGCCTATGGAGAATAACAGTGACAGTTTTGTTGAATCATCCCATACTTGGACATGTCATATACAGCTTTCAAAAGCTATCAAACTGTTTTTTGTAAATTAATGTGTTAATTTTGAGGTGTCTTCTTACTTTTAAAAATGACTCCGACTGATATTGCCCTTTGTACTTTACTTCTTATGACGTTTAAAACACTTGCCACGTAATACTGTGACCGTCCATCCTGGATTAAATTAATAGCTCTGGCAACATCAGTCGGAGACATATCCATTTTATAAAGTAAGAAGACACCTCAAAATTTAAACATTAATTTGCAAAAAACAATTTGATAGCTTTTAAAAGCCGTGTATGACATGTCCAAGTATGGGATGATTCAACAAAACTGTCACTGTCATTCACCATGGCCTATGGATGGACCATAGCAACCTTAGTTCTTCATACAGAAAAATATTGGAAGTTGCAATGTTTTTTAAAAAAATCCATATTTTCCACAAAAATAAATATATCGAGGTGAACCAAAAACAAAACTGTTAAGAATAGATGTGACTTGATAAATAAAACTTAATTTAGAAAAATATACGGTTTTGCCACTCTACAGAGTGTCTTAAACTTATGGTAAAAAAACATCTTTTTGTTTAAACCTGTATATTATAAACGTACGTCTATTTTTTAGTATTTTTTTAAAATGTGAGCGATTGTCCATTAATTTATCTACAATATTCTTTAATATTCGTTTAAATCCGACATCAAATAAAAAAGTTATTTGCGATTGAAATTCATCGAAAATTTGTGTGGGCCGATTATTTTGCACGTGAGTGTAGTATGAGCATTCAACATTGGTATAAAACACTTGTTTCTTTATGAAATTTGATTCTAACAAATCAACAGCTTTAGGCTCCAGCTATCTGTAAACAATACAGATTTAATTACAAACTATGTTTAATTTATACCTTTCCGGGAAAGGCTTTCCCAACTCATGTCCGTAACACGTAAACCGATACAAAAAATTCTGTACGAACTGTTCGGTATTGAACCATATTATCTTAACGTTACTTTAAAGTGCTAACAAGATGTTTTAGGAGGCTTTAAAGTGAAAGCCATCTTTATTTTACGATTAGAACAGTCGTAATGCGATAAATACACAGTAAAATGGGAATTATTATTAAAAAAGGTTTAAGTAATTGAACTCTTTAGTATTGCAACTTAGGTATACGCAAAGATAATACGTAGGTATACGTACTAAAATGAAATTCCTTTTACATGTACATGTAAAAGGAATTTAATTTTTTATTTGAAAAATATTCACTTAATAAATGATGCATGAGATTTTAATGAGATAATAAATTAATCGTGTTAATAGTATTTAATCATAATGCACTGGCACTAACTAAAATAAATACAAAAACCTTGTAAATGTGTCTTGCGCATGTAGTCATTTCGGAGAATTAATAGAAAATTATTTAAATTTTAAAAAGTATGACGGACTAAAACAACATTAATGGTGTATAGATTTTGCTGAAATCATTGGACGTTAGTACTAGTACGTGGTTAATAATTAATTATGTATTAATTAATTAATGCATATCTCACGAAATGTCCCCCGATGGTGTTACCCTGTGATATTTAATAAAAATAAATGAGTTTGACCTACACTTTTATTGTGTTTTGATCTTTCATAATTAAGTAAAAATTACAGCTCAGCTTCCAGATTTTTAACCGCAATTAATTATTTTTTACAATGTTTTAAAAGTCTAAAACCCATCCTCCTTGACTGTTACTATTTCTACGTTAACCTATGTTATATATGTTTTCAAATATGTGAGGTAGTAAAAGTATACTAAAAATATCAGTTCACTAAGTAAATTAAACACATCCAAAGCAATCGAATCAAATATAAAATTTTATTAAAAATTAAAAGAAATAGTTTTTATAACCATTTATGTAGGTGCTACAAAATTGATTCTATCCTCCGTGAATCTGTTTTTGCTTTAAATTTTATGCAACGGATGGCGCTTTAATCATTTTAAATAAGCAAAAACCTATGTTTACGACATTATAGATGCATGTGATTCCTGAAGGTCAGTTAGAATTTAAATGCAGATGAGTGTTGCTTTTTTATAATTCAAAAGTTTAAATTAATTTTCTATTTAAAAACCTATACACCGTGAAGTGTAATATCTCAGTAAGTAGATTTTTCTTATAAATATTTTATGTATGTACAATTGTATTTTTTAAAATATTAAGTTGTCAAAAGATACAATAAATTATTTCAAATATACAAGGGGATGTTTAAAAAAACATACGAAATCCTAACCTCCGTGAAGCTATCTTCCGTAAAGCTGTAATATTCAAAATGTATGATTTCTTAAAATTCTTGCATTAGTGCAGAACCACTTATGTTATGTTATTACTAGACCTGGTGCACCATGGCTTCCCAAAAACCCCATTCTACAATAACAGTGAAACAATCAAAAATAAAAAATAATCATTTTCACTTGGGGGACATCATAATATATTCACCCATATATTTTCTAAGGTTTTACGAAAAATAAAACTAAAAACGCTCGCACCTGTCGATTTATTATTTGAGGGGGGCAATTTATTTTTATATTTTCAACCCCTCAACTTTAACCCCTTTTCGTGGGTGATAGTTACCCCAAAATTTGAATAGGGAAGGGGGGTCGAGTGATACTTCATTTTAAAGGTGTTTTTGCTCTGATTATACACGGAAAAAAAGCTATTCTATATTAAAGATTAATCATCTCAGTTCAAGTATTTGTTCATCTCACCATTCTTTAAATATAGATACTTTTTATTTAAGTATTGATTTATTCATATTTGTAATTTAAATAAATACTTATTTATTGAATGCAAGAACTAACCCATACTGTCTGTCCACTCTAAGTTGGCTGAACTAAGGAATTTTGTTGTTTAGATATTAATGAATTGTCGTACTGTGTGCTTTTTAAACAGATTTTATATTATAAATAATACTAGTATATAATATCTACTAGTATTATTTATAATATAAAATCTGTTTTAAAAGCACACAGTACGACAATTCTTTAATATCTAAACTACAAAATTCCTTAGTTCCGCCAACTTAGAGTGGACAGACAGTACTTATTTGGATATAATTTTAATGTTAGGTGCAAGGGTAAACTTATTGTTATGTCAAGAAAAACTGTCATATTATTTTAAATGCAAGCTATCTTTTTTAAAAAACAAAACACCCTCAAATAAAATATACACTAGGCTTAATTTAAGAATAAGTATTTTTAGATACAAATGTTATAATTCTCGGCGATACAATATTTACTTTTGGATTAAATATAAGGTATCTTTATGAAAGTTAAGCAATAATTGTTTAAAATATTATCCATTATTTTTTTAACTTTTGCTCGACTTTAAATAAAGGTAAGGATATAATGAAAAGGTAAAAAATGTATTATCCTATCTTTTTTTTCTAATCTGGCAGATAGGATAATCCACTCTAAACATGGTCATTATATCCTAACCTTTATTTAAAGTCGAGCAAAAGTTAAAACAAGAATAGACAATATTTGAATCAAGTATTGCTTAACTTAATCTAAAATATATATATATATATATATATATATATATAGACGTATATTCGCTCTTATACAGGCCCGTACAAGATAACATTAATACGTTTTAAAGCCCAAAGCGACGTTATAAAACCCGGCTTTGGGCTTTACAACGGAGCCCGAGTATATAGTAGCCATTCGATTCTCCTTTCTTTCTGCACCCTCCTGTTAAAATTTTTGATGGGCCTCAAAAAGTACCATTTATGCATTCATTTATACAAAAAGTTTGGAGAATTTCACTGTAGGGGGCGCTTCTGAGTATATATTTATACATTTATATTAACGTATCGTTATCAGCCCCTAAACTTGGCAACACTGCTGGACCCGACAACGCGCGTACAATATATTTTTATAAATATACGGCGGCTTTAGAAATTAATCATAAAAGCACTATATGTTAGAGGATATTTTATTGTAGCAGTTTACTGATCTATAAATTGCTGTTGCAGTCCAAACCGACATACAATTTTTAAAACCGCGGAACTACACCTTTTTTTTAATTTTTTGGGTTTCCTGTAAATATGTATTATTATTTGGTTCCAGAATTCAATTATAAATTTATTTTATTTTTAATAAATTTGCGAGGTTGGCAGAGGAGATAAAATAAGTAATTACAATTATTTGTTCGTGGATTACAATTTTTAGTGTATTCCATTTATAACAGATTTATATATTTGCATGGATCCCCTAGGGGCAAAGTGGTGGAAAAGAGGATAAAATAAAAAATATACATAATATATTACTAATACTATTATTCCCAAACTGTTAGTAATGATTATAAAGTTAGTAAAGTATTACAAAAGTTGTTCTGGTTTTACAAAAAAGTGGCTAACTTTTATAGCAATTAATAACCATGTATAGAGAACTGTTTAGTAAATAGTACTAAAAAATCAAAATGGCCTCAAGTAATTAATGGATGCCCCCTAATTAATTACCACGAGTACTATTTGCAACTACAAATAATATTTGCTATTACACACCTTAAAATATACGACATATATTTTTAATTGCGAGTTGTATTTGGAGGACAATTTTATCGAACAAATGATTAAAAAATAATAAAAAAATTGAAAAATATTTACCTGGTAGCACTAGTGCCATATTTGCTGCAATTTGTACTAGTCCAATTTTCTAAACAATTACTCTAGATAGGCTAAAAATTGTCAAATAAAGCTCAGAGCCCTTGGTTTACTTTTGGCAGATGACAGGTAAAAATATTGCCCTACATAGTCTAAGCGATTATTGGAATTAAAAATATATTAATATATATTTTTTCACCATAATATTTACTTTTATCACACAAATTTTTTATATACAGGCGTTGAGTGAAGGAGCAGTTATTAATCAATGATTCAGGCGTTTCAATTTTAAATATATTCAAATTTTGCACTACCCTAAAATAGGTGATAAATATTCGTTTTAAAGAAAAGAGACTAAAAATTGTTTTTTTCAGTAATGTGACACATTTTGAAAGTCTATATGCTCATAAACCCCTGTTGGTTAATATTCTAAACAAGAACATTTTTAAAAATATTCGATTGTAGTTTAAAAAAAATACTGCCGGCCAATAAATATATTTTTCAAATTTATAGAAAACACCTAACCCCTTACCCCTTAAGGGGTAAACTTGATAATATCTATAATATAGATTCTACATGTCATTTTATGCATATGCACGGAGAGAACAGTTTTGGGAATGGTTACTAAAAAGTTTAGTAATTTGGGGACAGCTTTAATATTTTAGGAGTGGGCGCTTTTGGGTTTAGTAATAATTTTCATTTTGAATTTACCATTAAATATGCACAATTAAATAATAATAATTAATTTAACCGAATTAAACGATAACCAACAAAATGCAAAAGATAGCCGACCAGGGCCGGATTTACTGAACAGACAACGTTGGCAGCTGCCTAGAACGGAAAAAATTAGGGGTAACTAAATACTTTGGATGAATTTGGACAGAATTTTTTCTAAATTAGTATAGCATACAAAGTTCTTGATAAAAAATAACCGAGAATTTTTGCATGCATTGCTTGAATAAACACTTCGTGACAAGTGTCTTCAATTAAAAAAATTCAAAATATAGAATGTTTAAGAATAAAATGATGATGAAGTGAAAAACTACTTGAGATAAAAATTTGTTGAAGAACGATTAAACGCACTCTCTCTTAGCTATAAAGTCAGATGTCTTATTTCTATATTATAGACACGCCAAATTCCTAAATCCGAACCTGTAGCCGAACTACATAGAAAAATAATATTGGGAATTTGCTTCCACACTTTTAGTATATTAATTAAATACAAATTAATAATATATTGTGAAAAGTTTTAATATAACTTAAAACTATTATTGAAATGTATTCTAAATTAAAAAAGTAATAAATTATTAACTTAATAATGACACGTTAAATATTAATTATTAATATTTTATTTTATAGTAATTACAATAATAGTATATTATGTATCAAGTTTTATAAACGATATTTTAGTTACGAGTTTAATTAAGCAAGAGCGAAGCTTGCGAGCGAGTGTTTAATAAAAACTAGTGTCTAAAGAAGTTTATGAACGAGTTACATACTATACTCTATCTACGACGAACACAAAACAAAATTTAAGGCGAATTTTATTTGTTAAAAATTTGACATCTATCAACTGTCACCCGGATTTAAACCTCACATTTTCTAAATTTATAATATAGCTAACCTAAAAGGCACTGTTGCTAACTTCAGCTCGGGACTAAAATGCCATAAAGCCACAGGTCGTCAATAGAGGAGTAGATAAAATAAAATATCAATAATTAATATTTAGGATTCATTATTAAGTTAAAAAGTTAAAAGTTTTAACAATCAATACCTACGAAATATTAATGGTAAAATGTTTAGTAATGGTTATTTTACAGATCGTATACTTTTACAAAATGTTCTGGTTTTACAAATAAAGGAATAAATACATAAGTTTTGGGTTTCATTAAGAATAGATTAAAAAAATTAAAAAATTAAAAATATTGCAAGAAATTTAAGTCAGATATGCCTTAAAAAATGTAAGTCGTTCTTTATTTTATACTTAAAATGTATTTTCCAAACGTTAAATCTGTCAATATTAATTTTTTCTTAGTGTTCTATAGGATTTCAAGATATTTAAAATAATAAAAACTCCAATAAAAATATTTACATTTATGTATGGTTGTTTTGCTAATTAGCAATATTAATATAAGTAAATTTTGTCAAAAATACCACATAAGTAAACAGTTTTACACAGGATTTAAAAAAGGAAAAATGTCTAGTTAAAAAAATACTGGTGAAGCCAATTATACTCATATAAATTAATTTGTATAGAAATAAATAAGAAGATTTTTGTATATACATATATATTTATTATTTTTATATTGCAGTAATAATACTTAATAATATAATTATTCTAAATTATATAATAAAAGCTATAATTCTAATTTTATTATATTTATTACATGT
Organism: Brassicogethes aeneus; assembly: GCA_921294245.1. NCBI lineage: Eukaryota > Metazoa > Arthropoda > Insecta > Coleoptera > Nitidulidae > Brassicogethes > Brassicogethes aeneus. Next base: position 2,519,523 of record OV121136.1, read on the forward strand.
TTATTGGGATAAATTATCAATAATAAACTTAAGATTCTGAGATTTTATGTTATCTTGAAGAACTTTTTAATAATTCTAAAGTACATTTTTTTAAATTGTGAAATTTTAGGGAATTATAATTATTAGTATTATACTATATTATAGTATTTCAGTATTCCAGCAAATACTATACGAACACTACTATGACAAGCCCGTAAATTTAAGAAACCACAAATGCAGAGTATTAACGAATATTTAAAGCTTGACCTTGAATCTAAAAATAGATTTGTTACGGGTAGAATTGGCAACACCGCTGGGCTTTACAGCGATTAATTAGTATATATTTTTATACTAGTGGGCTTTTCAACGTATTAATAATATATGCTTGGGCTTGACAAGAACAAAAATGTTTCTACCGACAATCCTATAGGGAAATCTTTACCCCTCGTCTTTCCCCTCTATAGGTTTTTAATGTTTTAAATGAGATAGAAGATAAGTATACACGCCTAAACCACTAGCAACTGCAGGGCTCCGAAGCGACCCATCCGTCTCCGGGCTTCAAAACATACCATTTATAGGTATATATATATATATATATATATATATATATATATATATATAACTTTTTACATTATTTCAAATACATACAGTGTTGGCCATAATTTAAAAAATCTAACTCTAAAACACCTTTATTATTCTTTATGAAATTTTGGATAAAAATAACTTCAACTTATATCTCAGTTTACGTGTTCGAGGGTTTTTCGAGAAAATATTTTTAATGCCCTTTTATTTAATAATGAAAAAACGTTGGAAAAATAACTTTTAGGGAATTTTTTTAAGTAAATAAAAAATATGCTGTTCAAGACCGTATTTTTGTTAGTATACCCTGAAAATTTTGTGGAAATCAAATGAACAGCAACGAAGATACAGCGATTCAAAGTCTTCAAAAATTACCACTTTTTAGCAAAATAATTTAATTATTGTCCATTTATTCATTGAATATATTTTTTTTAAACCATAGTCTAGCTTTTATTGAAGCTGTTATAAGATGTGCCGAATTTCGTGGATAACATTTTATTGGATCGCACTTTTAAAAAATTACGTGATCTCAAAAAACGCCGAGACAAGGGAATCATTTTTTAAGTCTATTTTTAAAATCTAATTTTTGATGGGAGGAAAAAGTATCAAATTTTGTCGTACTGTGTTATTAATAAGTTAATATTTATATAGAAAACTATTCAAAATGTCCTCCATTAACATTCATGCAATAATAAAATCGATTCTCCATCTCTTTTCTAGCATTCTGCAAAATTTTTGATAAATTAAAGGAGGTATAACCCTATCAGTCAAAATGTAGTTACCATGCATGTGATCTTTAATTACAAATGTTAATTAAAATATCATATTAAACTCCTACCAAGAAGGTACATAAAATATGTGTCGTATAGTTAATGAATGTGTCAAATATATTGTGTAAGAGATTCATTTATAATTGCTATATTGAAATGGGCGGGAATTATTTAATATGGTTTGTAAATACGGTTGTTTCATAAACAGAATTAAAAATACGTTGTTTTATTTATTAAATGTATATTGGTGGGTGACGGACAAACATAATATTAAATAATATATTTTTTATTGCTAATATCTTAAAGAGGATAATAATAATTCCTAACCACAGATTGGATCTATGAGGTTTAGTACCAACTTTCAAGGACAAATTAATTTTGCTGTCTACTGATAGTTTATTGTTTAATAACAATTTATAATTATTTGGTTTTTCTGTTACAGGTTATTTTGGAAAATACTTAAACAAATATAATGGATCGTATATACCTCCAGGCTGGAGGGAATGGGGGGGCCTCATTATGAACTCAAAGTATTATAATTACTCAATTAACATGAATGGCAAGAAAATTAAACACGGATTTGATTATTATAAGGTAAGAATGGTCTATGTATTAATTAAATTTATTATTTATTTTATTTTATTATAAAACAAATTTTCTTATGATGAAATGCATTTTTTTTACATTCATATGAGTATATTTCTTGTCTATTAACTTTATCAATGAAATAAATAAAACGCATTTAAAACAAAAACGCCGAGGTGAAGGTTCAATTCTTTTCAATATTACCAGTAATGGATCAAGAAAGTTTCTTGAATAAACTAAAAAAATTGAATGTTTACCTTACTGTTTATCCCGGTTGGCTAATTCTAGATTCCTTTAGGCCATATAGTATCTGTGATACAATTTGCCGTGCATTCTTGGTTGCATAGTATGTACCGATTGCGGCAAAGGCTACGTCTTCAAGTGATGTTCTTACATCTCGCTTCGGTTGTCTTACGTGGGCAGTATATAAGCTCAGGTAGTCTTTTGTTTTGGGTGTGTTCCACTACACCAAGTTGCCCGACACTGATGAGACTCAATATAGGTCAAAACAGCGTTCTATCGGCATTTGAAGTTGGTGGAATGCACCCAAAACAAAAACTCTGACTTTTACCACCATATCTTCATATGGGAGGAAGGTATAATTAAGAAAAATATTGGGTGTAAAGGGTCAGTAAACCAATCAGGATATTTTAGAAACGATTCATAATTAACAATTATTGTTAACATAAATAAATTAAATTTATCAATAACTTGGACAATCCTATATACATATTTCAAATTAGTTTTTAGATCATTTTCGAACTTGTCATACTTTTAGCTTTAAATAAATTTAATAAATTATAAATTCATGCTTATTTTGCAAACATTCTAATTAAAATATATTTCTGACGGTTTAATTTTCTTAATATTCTTAAAACCAGTATTTTCAGTACACCTTATATGCAATACTTTAACGGATCAGTGCCAAACACAAAGATTTCTTTTTGGTTTCTTAGGTGGAAGTAAAATATTTGTTAATTACATTCTAGAAGTGCATGCACTTAACCTGTGTATATATGTTGTTTGAAAAACAGTTTAGAACCTAATGTATTTTACATTTACATTTTACCTTTTCTTAATCGATCAGACTATTAATTTTTATGAAATCCTTTTAAAAAATATGAAAACCTTTTTCAGGGAGATTTATCAGTACTACTACAACACTTGTTGATGTTATTATTTCGTCTCCGCTTTTGTTTAATTTCGTTCGTGTTCCTCGCCAGCATCGATAAACAGCTGTTTCCCTTTATTGGAACATCAGTACCAAGTTCCTGTATGGTGCGGAACACAAACGAAATTATGATTTCTCGTCCTTATAAAGGTTTTGAAATCATTCACTGCGGTGAGGCGAAAGTAAGTGGTGCCATCTACCGTCTTAAACATATAACATAAAGAACATGTCAAAAGACGGTAGATGGCACCACTTACTGTCGTCTCACCGCAGTGAATAATTCCAAAACCTATATAAGAACGAGGAATCATAATTTCGTTTGTGTTCCGAACCATACAGTTAAACTTCTTAATGAGTATTCTAAATTGGAAATGTTTTGATGGACTGCCCGAAATCACGTACTTTTTTTAACGAACTAATTTGTTAAGCATTAACAAAATAATCTGTAACCTTTAAAATTAACAAAATGCTTACAAAATGCATATTACCTTTACAAAACATTCAGTAAAATATTTTCCTTTATTAAAATAATAACAAACCCTTGTTTTCTACAAAAAATTATGTTAAAATTTTACAAAATAAAATTAACAAACTACAAACTCATGTTAACAAATCTGATTTTTATAACAGTGTACTCACTATAGCAATTTTTTTTGGTCCTAATAAGTCTTTTACAGAATATGATGTAAAAAAACTTCACCTGATGGGTCTAAATTATTTTTACAGCCTAGGAGATAATCGAATACTTTAGTGTAGTGTAGTTGACAATAATAAAGCTTAAATTACTTTATAACTAAGGAGCACTTGAAGATAAAGACATGTCTAGACATATGTATATGTCGCGAGTTGCGGATAGTGAAATTTAGTTGATTTACCTTAAATATTTTGTAATATTAATATTGTACCTATTCACAATGTACATTTTATTTAAAAACATAAATATTATTATTATTACACATTTTGTTTATACCATTTTTTATGGAAATTTAAAAGATACGTTTCCAAGTTTAGATGAAAATCAATTCAAACTTATAATGGACAAAATTAAAAACAACTTTTTATTAAGTTTAAAACGAAATGGTTGACATCTCACTGGTCTTTATAAAACTTTAGAGATACATAAGAATGAAGAATGGTTAAAAAACGAAATTAAAATGGAATTTAAAGAAGATTTTTCACAACCGGGTCAATCAGGTGTTGGACAAAAGGATTTTTCGAATTGTTCCGACCGAGCTAAAAGGTATAAGGTTAAACATTTACGGGAATCTGTTGATTTTAACCTGTGAACTGAAGCCGCCAAGTCACCCGAAAATATTATGAAAAAAATATATATGCCCGCTGATCAGGCGTTGGCATTGATAACAGAGGCCCAATTATCTAGATTTCAATATGAACTAAACTGCTCGTCATAAAAATCGACGCACGTAGTTTTTTAGAAAATATTTGAAAGCTCGTTATTGGAAAATTACTTAATCGATTTTGAAAATCTTTGGAAATTCTGAATAGCTGATTCTTTGACTCTTATGTCTAATTTTGGGAATACGATATTTTGCACATAGCATTATACTACAGTGTGTTAAACGAAGAGATGTATTTTTTCCGAAAATTCAAGTTATTCCCATTCATGAGGCAGTTGAGTTTGATAGTCGTAATACCCCTCCCTAATATAAGGTAATCCCTCGGAACGTTTTCAAGATTTTGTGAATATCGCGGCTTACTACGATTATATGCCAATTTTTAGAAAATTGTCGTTATTCACAGTTTAGTCCAAAAAAATGAGCAATAGTGGATTCTTTGACTTAGGTCTAATTTTGAATATGCGATATTGTGCACATAGCATACAGGGTGTTAAAAAAAGGGATGTATTTTTCCAAAATTTCAAATCCTCATTTACATGGCAGTTGAGCTTGATAGTCGTAAAAACCTTCCTAATAACAGTTAGGTTATCCCTCGGGACGTTTTCGAAATTTTGTGGACATCTTGGCTAACTACGATAATACAGCAATTTTCGAAAAATTGCTATATAATCGTAGTTAGCCAAGATATCCACAAAATCTCGAAAATAACCCGGGGGATAACCTAAATGTTATTAGGAAGGGTATAAGGACTATCAAGCTCAACTGCCCTGTTAATGGGGATTTGGAATTTTGAAAAAAAAACATCTTTTTTAACACGCTTTAGTATCATGCTATGTGCACAATATCGTATTAGCAAAATTAGACATAAGAGTAAAAAAATCAAGTATTGCTCATTTTCGAAAAATTGACATATAATCATAGTTAGCCAAGATATTCACAAAATCTCGAAAATGTCCCGAGGGATTACTTAACTGTTATTAGGAAGATGTATTAGTACTATCAAGATCAACTGCCCTGTCAATGGAGATTTGGAATTTTTTAAAAAAACATTTATTTTTTTAACACCCTGTAGTATCATGCTATGTGCATAATATCGTATTCCTGAAATTAGACATAAGAGTTAAAAAATTAACCATTGCTCATTTTTTGTACTAAAATAACTTGAATTTTCGAAAAATTGCCGTATAATCGTAGTTAGCCAAGATATCCACAAAATCTCGAAAATGTCCCGAGAGATTACCTAACTGTTATTAGGGAGGAGTATTAGGACTATCAAGATCAATGGGGATTTTGAATTTCGGAAAAAAACATCTATTTTTTAACACCCTGTAGTATAATGCTATGTGCACAATATCGTATTCTCAAAATTAGACGAAAGTCAAAGAATCCACTATTGCTCATTTTTTGGACTAAACTGGGAAATAACGACATTTTCGATAAATTGGCATATAATCGTAGTAAGCCGCGATATCTACTATTGCTCATTTTTTGGACAACTGGGGGATAACGACAATTTTCAAAAAATTGGTATATAATCGTAGTTAGCCAAGATATCCACAAAATCTCAAAAACGTCATGAGGGATTACACAACTGTTATTAGGAAGGGGTGTTAGGACTATCAAACTCAACTGCCCTGTGAATGGGGATTTGGATTTTGGATAAAAACATCTATTTTTTTAACACCATGTAGTATAATGCTATGTGCAAAATATCTTATTCTCAAAATTAGACGTAAGTCAAAGAATCCACTATTGCTCATTTTTTGGACTAAACTGGAAAATAACGACAATTTTCTAAAAATTGGCATATAATCGTAGTAAGCCTCGATATTCACAAAATCTCGAAAATGTTCCGAGGGATTACCTTACTTATATTAGGGAGGGGTATTACGACTATCAAACTCAACTGCCTCATGAATGGGAATAACTTAAAATTTTGGAAAAAATACATCTCTTCGTTTAACACACTGTAGTACAATGCTATGTGCAAAATATCGTATTCCCAAAATTAGACATAAGAGTCAAAGAATCAGCTATTCAGAATTTACAAAGACTTTCAAAATCGATTCAGTAATTTTTCAATAACGAGCTTTCAAATATTTTCCAAAAAACTAGGTGCGTCGATTTTTATGACGAACAGTTTATTTACAAATGTCGTAAACGACATTTTACCACCCTATTATAAAGTTCTTGAAGCCAAAAAATAATTCTATCCAGATAAATTTGATGTCACCGAAACAATTGCACAGGTAAATTTGCAAAGTCTTTTGGACCATACTTCAAAACGTTTATTGGAAGCAATTCAAATTGAAGAAAATGAAAATGAATTACTTTTGATTAGTAAATGGGGATGTAAGTATCTACATGGTATCCATGAGAAAATTTGGAAAAATGATTTAGACACATATAACAAAATAACTGAAGAAATTGTCCAGTTAAAAAATACAAAAGTAACAATATCTGAAAAAAGTTACGCTGTTAAACTCAAGATGCAGTTTACTATGGTAGATGGTAAGACAGCGCAAATAATCACAAAAACTTCTTCGTAAAGCCAATCCTACTGAAATAAAAAATTTAATAAAAGTTGTTTGCAAGCCGACTAATGAAGAAGCTCTTCAATTTGGGTTATCCCCTTTGCATGATCGCATTAAGTTAATATACAACATACAACTTATTCTTTAAAAAATGGAGGGTAACCAAGGAACTAAAGGAAGAAAAGGAAATCTAAAAAAAAATTCAGGACGAATTTAAAACGAAAATGCATCTAATAATAGACGTTGTTAAAACAGGGTCGGGAAACTCTAATTGTGGATATACATCAAGAAGATTTTTTAGAAATCCCACCCTCGTTTCTGAAATAACAAAGGTTGATTTAAACTTAATTCCAAATTATACTTGAAGCTATAACTTGTGACAGTTTAATAGATCCAACTGGAATTTATGCAGCAAAAACGGCAGAGTTATTTGTAAAGCTTTATCCATGGACCATGGTACTACATGCCAGTAACAGGTTCACTTTGACACTAATTTATTTGCATTTATTTCACTTTTAGTGTGAATGCTATTCCTAATAGTGCTGGAAATGTAATCTATTGTATAGATTTAAAAATTGTACACCAATATTGTATAAGATTGGTGTCTGCAGTGCGCCCTTAAAGTTATATACATAAAATTCATTTAATGTCGATAAAAATGGTATAGGTAATATCGAGGGCGTCATATCAGAAGGGCGTAAGCGCCATCATGGTCGGATTTGGGTTTTTTGGGCGTATGGGCTTATTTTATCAATCCGCTTGATATATCAGAAGGGCGTATAGATTCATCAAATTCTGAACCAAGCACAGACATTACAATTATTGTTGTTTTCTTTTACGTATATAAGTAATCCAAGGAACCGCTAGGTTAACTGTATGTCGAGAAATCGGTTTTTGACATTTGACATTGATGACGCAATTTGAAACATTCGCCTCGCCGACTATATTAAGGGAGTTCGATTTTGTTGGTGCTAGGGTACGGACCGCTCAATGAAAAGTGTGAAATATAGATGACTCTTCGAGCTAGGAGGAACAAAATTGGATTCCCGGAATAGAAATATTCCTGTTTCTTGATAATATTCCTCGATTGGTCCTTGTACAAGGGATAAGAGGAATTTATATAAATTTATAAATTTTAAGGTTACATAACCTATTTGTGTCCACGTGTTTGTTAGACAACGGTTGTCCAATGGTTTTTGGTTCTTCTGAAATCATTGGACGTTAAAACTAGTAGCTGGTTAATAAGGACTATGTCCAGGACCATAAGGGCGGTGGTTAAGCCATAAATCCGCCCTAGTTGAAGAAGAAGAAGAAGAAGACTATATTAAGCTTTCGCTGCCGTGTTTTACATACAACTTACTATTTTTTTCAAGCATTTAATTTTTTATTTTTTTTTTAATTCTGTCATATCATTTTTAGGTTAGGTTCAACTGACTATGACATTTTAGCTTTATTTAGGTAGAAAGTTTAATAATAATTTGACTTTTGAATTAATATTAATATTCAAGTCTTTTTATATAGACTTTGAAGTGTTATTATATAAAAATTATTGTACGCTTGAAAAAAATATATATAATGGAGGTTTGCAATGATTTTGCTCTTAATTTAATTAATTTTTTATATATTCATTTATTTTTAATTATATGAATTACTTTTGGATGGCGCTGCTGGGGTGTTTAAATAATGTTTATATAAAACAAATAAAATTTATATTTATATAAAAATACAGTCCATTGTAAGTTTTACGTTACAAAAAATTAAACTACAATATTTGGCAATTACTTTATAAAAATACGTAAATACACTGTATTTAATACAGTCCATTGTAAGTTTTACGCAACAAAATATAAAACTAATCCTTGGCAATTACTTAAAATATAAATACGTTCAAAACACCAAATAATATTTTGGCACAAAGTACCAATTGACACTGTTAGATTGGTGTAAATTGTATGGCTCTTTGTAAAGCAAGCTTAAAATCTCGTAGTTTTATACAGGTAACCAATTCTTACCCATTTTGTGACTAAAATATCTATCGAATCGGGAAATTCTTCTTTATAATAATTATATACCAAATTTTTATAGTGATAGTCCTCTTTGCAATTCAGTGCTAAAGTATCGCACTGCTAAGGTTTTGGCTAAATTTTTAAAATTTTTATTAAACTTGGCATCATGGACCACGGTGTGCTTACCACTGATTCAACCCATGAACTTCTACACATCTGAGATTTTTTTAAATTCTGTATCTGCATGACCTAGAATTATTTTAACAATAAAAATTAAAATCTTCGGCGGAGCCGTTTTTGAGAAATTTACTTTTGATTTTTTTTTTCTGCAAAATGTAGAAAAATAAATACAAATATTTTAATAAACGTTTCAAAAAATTAATTTGAGGTGATCTTACATATTTATAAACTAAAAGTCTTCATAATATGTAAAAACTTTTAGTCACTAACTACGATAAACTTTTACCTCAAAAATGTCTAAAGATCATGCATTAACGCATAGTGTAAATAGATTTAAAGTTGGTTTTTTTGTTTTAAGAAAAAGCTATGTTTCCAATTAAAGACAAATTAAAACTTGTTGTTTTAAGCCTATTTCGAACCAAAACAAAATGCAATTTTTGAGATTATAAACCATGATGAGTAATAATACTTTGAAATTGACTTACCTTTAGTTAATAATTATAAACCACAACTAAACGCCTTTGTGCATTCTTCCAACACAAATTCTGAAAGAACAATGAAAGAAACAAGTTTGCGTTTTTGTCAACTGAACACCCCCTGATTTCATATTTACACTAATGGGCACTGCCTAGTGTTAAATGAATATTCAAGTAGATTGATGTGGAACACTACTATCATTCCATCGCACTTGAACCAAAAAATATATTTTAGGATTGAAAATAGTGTGATGTTTTACACTAACTTTTTCACTCTACAACTTTCACCAGGGAGAACACTAAAATATTTTTTTACTGCGTAGGGCTTCTTTCAGAGAAAGCACAAGAATCCCGAAATAAGGATTTAAAAAAAATTGGGTACAGTTTCTCAAGAAAAATTAACCGGACAGCCAGAAACAAGGATATCTTACATAGCTCTTATTAACATCTGACCCTATCTTAACATTAATTAACAAGGAGAAAAACGAAATACGTAAAACATGAACCTGATGAAGAAGTTAAAAAATTATAAGTTAAATTGTAAATATTTTTTGAATATTCTGATAAGATAATTTAAAATTGTAAACTGTTTTACTTTTAATCTATTAATATCTTTGGACCTTTTGTTTAATAGTTATGACTTTTTATAAGGTGCTCAAAAATACCCCCATTGATTTCTAAACATGATCTGCCACGTCTGCGAACAGCGCCTGTTGCTTGTCCTATTAACTCTGTTTTTTCTTTAAGAACTGCGCCAGTATTAAATATTCGTTGAATTAGTGCCTCTCGATTATTCACTTTACCTTTGTAAACTTCTGTTTTTAACCAACCCCATAAACAAAAATCTAGTGGTGTTAGATCTGGACTTCTTGGAGGCCAACTAATTGGACTTGCGCGACCAATCCAATGCTCTGGGAACATTTCATCCAAGTGTTGCTTGACCTCACAAGAGAAATGAGCAGGGGCTCCATCATGCTGATAGTACATTCGCCTTCTTACGTTTAAGGGGACATTCTCTAGTAATCCTTGCAACTCATTTATTAAAACATTAAGGTAGTGTTCCCCTGTAAGGCGATTCTCCATGATAAAAGGGCCTATTAAATACCCAGCAATCATAGCACACCACACATTTACTGAAAACCTGTGCTGAAAATTGGTTTCGACTATAGCATGGGGATTTTCGTCAGACCATACGTGAGAGTTTGTTTGTATTATTAATGCCGTCACGGGTAAATGTTGCTTCATCAGTAAAAAGTATGCGCGATACAACTTTACGATTGTTGGTTATCCACCGACTAAATTCCACACGTTTCGCATAATCTTCCGGGTGTAGAAACTGTACTCTTTAAATTGTAAATGGTAAGGGTATAAGCCTTGCTCGTGAAGTGTGTGTATTACCCGTTTTTGTGAAATGTCCAATTGAGTAGCGATTCTTCTGGTGCTGGTCGTTGCATCTTCTTCCACTAGATCTAAAATATTTTCCACTTCTTCTAAAGTTTGTCAATCAGCTTTTTCAGATGTTATTTTAGCACTTGGAAGAGTTCCAGTCTCGCAAAGTTTGTTAAAAACTCGAATAAACACGTTTTTGTCAGGAGCCTTTTCACGTGGAAAACGTCGCCGATATTCTTCTACATCAGCTGTGGCATTGCCATTACAAAAGCCATATTAAATTTACACAATAGCGACTTCTCCGAAAAACGGATTGGGGGTTGCCAAAATGCAAAAAATACGTGTGGAGGGATGTAAAAGTGCATAAGCAATCGGCGCAGGGTAAAAAAGTTGTATAATTATCACGTAATCAATAAAAGGGGCTGATAATTGAAGTGACTTACAGTGATTTTCTGTGAAAAAGAGCATGTAGCGAGTCAAAAACACGTATCTAATAGACGTAGAATTTGAAAGTGAAGTGAAAAAGCTTGAATTATGAAAAACAACGTCATAAATTGCGGAAAATGCAATTTTTAAAATCAGGTAATTTGAGGTTATGCAGGTTCACAATCCAGCTTGCCCATAGATATATTATACCTCTATTGCTCAATGGGGCGGGGGGCCAATGGGGCGGGGTCGGTTGGGTTGGGTTGTTAAGTTTGGGTTGGTTTGGGTTGGTTTCGCTCACCTTTGCCCATTTTAGTGTACCTGCATAACCAAGATGACAGCTAATCTTCATAACCTCAAATTACCTGATTTTAAAAATTGCATTTTTCCTCATTTCATCACGTTGTTTTTCGTATTTCACGCTTTTTCACTTCCACTTTCAAATTCTACGTCTATTAGATACGTGTTTTTGGCTCGCTGCATGTTCTTTTTCACAGAAAATCACGTTAAGTCACTTCAATTATCAGCTCCTTTTTTTATTAAATACGCGATAATTATACAACTTTTTCACCCTGCACTGATTGTTTATGCACTTTTACATCCCTCCACACCTATTTTTGGCATTTTGGCAACTTTCCTGCCGTTTTTCGGAAAAGTCACTAAAGTGAAATTTTACCAAAGCCATAAACAAAAACCATATTAGCATACTTTAAATTTGAATAAACTTTTGGCATTTTAAAAAATTTAAACTGGAAAATTACAAAAATACCACTGACGCTGACAGTTAGACCTTTTAAATGTAAACAATATGTATAACTATGGAAACAAAAACTTTGTTTCTATGCATAGTTTTTCAAAGAACAAGATAATAATTTATTTTTAAATTTTTTTTTTTTAATTTCGCCATAACTTGAAAACAAATAAGAATCGGGTAAGAACAGTTGAGTTTTTTTATTATTTTGATGTGTAGAATGCAGTCCTAGAGTTTAGTGCGATCCTTCCGATTCACCCTGTATACATATATATATGAAGTCAATCCAAATGAAAACACCAAAAATGAATTTAAAAGTGCGCTGCATGATTTTTTTTTTAATGAAAAAATTTGAGGTTGATCTTTTAGGTATCATATATGAAATAATTTTTAGTTGCTTTATCTTTAATCGGCACCCTTTAGAAACCTGAAATCGTGTCATTTTCTTACTCTCTTATAAGAGACCAAAACTTTTTTCTGTGGCAATTATTGAAATGATTTAAATTTAAATTTAATGCCTAGTAAGTATGTTTTCAATATTAATTATTATTATCTAATTAGTTCATCTCATAAAAGAATGGTAAACCACTAAAGATTTGTAATAATTTGCCAATTTTTGTGATTTTTGTTTGGCTCCTGTGCCTATTCTGCTAAATCTAGAAATATAAATATTCTAAATAAACATGTTATGCAAGGTGCACCTTTATTATAACATGTTTTATTGTAACCAGTTACCTAAAAACTAAAATTTAAAGAAGTATTTACAGATTCTGTAAATTTTTTTCCAACACTAACATTTAAAATACATTCTAACTAAACTGCGCACCACTCAATGTGTCGCGACCAAAAAGTTCGTCCTTTCTCAAAACGACATAACTTTTTTGTTTCTTGAACGATTTTATTTTGGTCTGTAATATCTTGTAACCCCATCCTCTGGCAATTCATGCTATAGATATTAAGCATACGGTTCTTCAAGTAAATTTCCTACAGGGTGATATGTAAAACGGTGAAAAATTTCAATAACTTCATCCAAGCCCCGTTTGTAAAACAATAATTTTTTTTTCGTTTTTACTTTGAAATAATGAAGTATTATGTGTTACCTTAAAACGTTTTTCAAATTTTTCGAATTGGAATCTTAGCAACGAAAATATGATTTTTTTTCCAAAAGACTACATTTAAGGCTTTTTGGTAGGCAATATATTCAGTCTTTTTAGGAACAAGAAAATAAGATGGTAAAAGATTGTTCCTTGAATAGTTCTGAACAAGCGAAAAGCAACAAACTTCCATTATTTTCAGAGGGGCCTAAGCAAAGACCACTTTTTCAAAATGACATTTTGGTGAAAATTTGCGAAAACTAAACCTGAACCGATATTTACGTTCTTTATAATTTTGACCTCCTGATTGTAATTCAGTTGTCAAATTTAAGTTTATGACAAAACCAAAATCATTAAGAATCAAAATTCGAAAACAATTCCCTGTTGTTAAATGTCTTAATAAAATCCGATTGCTGTCGTGTTTCTTGCATATTTATGATGAAAATGCCATTTGGGGATTCATTTTTTGGGCGAAATTACTGCAATTTGTTTGAGTGGTTAGGATAAGGTTACATAACTTATATTTACATCGCGCAGTAGTGATAACATCATTGATAAGTACCTACCTAATTTATAATAAAGTTAAATAAAAATATTTTTGTTCATTTTTGAAAATTGTATGCGTAGATATAATCATAATCAAAACTTTAACATTCAACAGAATAATGTAACAAACAATAACAATAATACCTTTCAATATTTCGTTGGCCCTCCCCTAAGCCGTAATAATTCGTTAACCCTTCTGGGCATTCTCTCGACCAAGTTCCTTAGAAATTTCTGGGGTACCCCATTCTTCCTGAATAGCATTTCCCTCTCTTTCATCTTCAATTTTATCCTGCTCCACACATGCTCAATAGGATTCATATCCGGAGACAAAGGTGGCCAATTCATTTTCTCAATATGGTGGTCCCTTAAATACTCATTTACGATATGTAAAAAAATTGTAAAAACCAGCAATCGGATTTTATTGACACATTTAACAGCCGGGAATTGTTTTCGAATCTTGATTCTTAGTGATTTTGGTTTTATCTGAAACTTAAATTTGACAACTGAATCACAATCATGAGCTCAAAATTATAAAGAAAACATTTTACGAAAGTAAATATCGGTTTAGACTTAGTTTTTGCAAACTTTCACAAAAATGTCATTTTCAAAAAGTGGTCTTAGCTTAGGCCCTCTGAAAATAATGGAAGTTTGTTGCTTGTCGCTTATTCAGAAATATTTAAGGAACAATCTTTCACCATCTTATCTTCTTGTTCCTAAAAAGACTGAGTGTATTGCCTAAAAAAAAGCCTTAACTGTACTCTTTTGGAAAAAAAATCATATTTTCGTTGCTAAGATTCCAATTCGAAAAAATTGAAAAATGTTTTAAGGTAACACATAATACTTCATTATTTCAAAGTAAAAACAAAAAAAAAATATTTTTTTACAAACGGGGCTTGGATAAAGTTATTGAAAATTTTCACCGTTTAACATATCACCCTGTAGAAAGTTTACTTGACCAATCGTAAGCTTCATATCTATAGCATAAATTGCCAGAGGATGAGGCTAGCAGACATCACAAACCAAAATTAAAGTTATGTCGTTTTGAAAAAGAACGAACTTTTTGGTCGCGACACATTGAGTGGTGCGCAGTTTATTTAGTGCCTTACTAAAGGGATCAAAATAATAGAACAAGACTAACTTGGTTTAAATTGTGAAAGAAACCGACAAAAAACTGCTTAACGCATTTTTTATACGTTTAAATTAACTCTTTATTAATTTCACTTATTGTAATTAACGATATAAACCATAAGGATCTTGAATATATTGTTTACATTCTTCTTCTTTAAACACCAATTAGCCAATTAAATACTTCATTATAATGTATACATATAATATTAATTTCACTTATTGTACTTAACGATATAAACCATAAGGATCTTGAAAATATTGTTTACATTCTTCTTCTTTAAACACCAATTAGCCAATTAAATACTTCATTATAATGAATATCGCTACTAAACGGGCATTAAAAAAATTAATATATCTTTTAAAGGAATAAAAATAACAAAACAAGACTAACTGGACTGAAAAGATGAAGGTGGGGACTACATTTCCTGAAAGTTATAGATTTTTATTTTTTCCTCAACATAATGATTTCTGAGGGCAAAATTGACTAATTTTAGGAATTATCAAGTTTCAATAATTTTTTTAATAAGGAAAATGATAGCCTAGAAACTTAAAATAATAGTTACGTTTTCTATTGTAGAAGTACTTGATCCCTGAAAAAAAATAACTTTTTAGATTTAGTAGAATAGGCACAGGAGCCAGACAAAAATCACAAAAATTGGCAAATTATCATGAATCTTTAGTGGTTTACCATTCTTTTATGAGGTTAACTAATTGGACAATAATAATTTATATCGAAAACACACTTACTGAACAGTAAATCAAAATTAAAATCATTTCAATATTTGTCACAGAAAAAAAGTTCTGGCCCACTATAAGAGAGTAAGAAATTGACACGATTTCAGATTTCTAAAGGGTGCCGATTAAAAGTAAAGAATCCAATAATTAAAACGGCAACGGATTTTCATATTTGATACCTGAAAGATCATCCTCAATTTTTTTTATCAAAATAAAAAATCAAGCAGCGCAACCCATTTGGTGTTTTTATTTGAAATGACTCTGAAGTGAACGTAGCGCATAACAAAAAAAAGTTTCTAGGAGTATTGACCGTTTACTACTTTTAAATTAATAGAACTGTCTTAATTTTGCTGGGCTCAATAAACTTTTTTAATTAGCGGTTCGAGTTTATTAATTAACGGCGAGGAGCATTTTCTTTTGGCCGTTCAATTACGCTTGCATAAAATATTAAGCAGCATTTGAATGGATGTAGAATTCCGGGGCCGGAGCAACTCGCGGCTTAATTAAGTGTAAACGTCGAGCCCCAAACGCCAACCGAAAGCAGATGAGATGCTCTGCTCGTCTCGCGGGCACAATTTAATTCTCGCTGGCCGTTATTATTCACAAATAATTAATGAAAACGTGGAAATGCAACGGCAGGCAACGGTCTCAAGGTGTTTCTATGTAAATTAATCCAATTAACGTTCTCTTGCCGTTGCTGTTTTCCCCAGTGTCTTTGCCAAATTTGCCCTTGTTTAACAATACTAACCCACAGCTTCATGCTTAAATAATCAACACTGTTGCTTTTAAGGTAGTTGTCGTGGTACAATATTGTCAAAAATTTTTAGATTATACGCACCGTAAAAGTATACGAGCTTGTAGCTAAGTGATTCATAATTTGTAGACTGTACCCTGGAGACGTTACCTTTACGTAATACTTTCAAATATTTTTAATCCGGCAACGTCGCTTATGCTCAACCAATAGATATATTGGGGACTGAATCAGTCCGTTTGAATTTACTGCGGAAATAATATCTATACTCGCGTACAGCCTTGCCAAGTTGTTTTTATCTGACACTAGTGATGTATACTTTTTACAAATTGTTGAACTTTAAACGGTTATTTATAAACAATTGGACGGTCAAAAATGTTTAATTATTTTTTTTTAAACTCAGCAAAAATACATTAAAACACTGTAAGTTTTTTGAAAGCTTCTGACGGTTAGTTTTTTCTGTATAACTAAGAAACTGGTACAGAACTACAGAAAGCCTATACAATTCATGTTAATTATCCAATTTTTAATTGAATTTATCTCGGGTTATAGACGGTCAATCGACTTCAAATTTTAAGGATATATGTATTGTCATGTCCTTAATAAGTATACAAAAATTTAAAATTTTCTGATGGTATGCTTACAGCACGACAACTACCTTAAGCTTTATAATATCATGTCGATGTAAAATGCTTTTAGTTTTTAAAATTGGATAACAGTTTATGGATATACCTATAGGAAATACATCGTAAAACCAAAAAGGTTAAATATAAAAACTACTGTGTTCTATTGTAAAATATACCTACCTAATAGTTAGAATGCATTTCATTGATTTTACGATTAATTCTTCATGATAAAGGCTGAAACCACTTAAATAAAATATTCTGACCATAAATAAAATCTAAAATAGGTCATAATTTTTTAATTACATTTGAGTCATTCCATGAAACCTAATGACAAAGCTCGACATCTCAGATGTTACAAAAAGTTTTAGGATTTGAACACTCGCATGAAAAAGTCGCTTTTCAACACTTATAACTATTTCAAACAGTGTGTCCCTATCATTTAAAAAAAGATGTGTATAAATAAACTGCGCACCACTCAATGTGTCGCGACCAAAAATTTCGTCCTTTTTCAAAACGACATAACTTTTTTGTTTCTTGAACGATTTTATTTTGGTTTGTGATGTCTGCTAGCCCCATTCTCTGGCAATTCATGCCATAGATATGAAGCTCACGGTTCTTTAAGTAAATTTACTACAGGGTGATATGTAAATCAGTGAAAAATTTCAATAACTTCATCCAAGCCCCGTTTGTAAAATAAATATTTTTTTCTCGATTTTACTTTGAAATAATGAAGTATTATGTCTTACCTTGAAACGTTTTTCAAATTTTTCGAATTGAAATCTTAGCAACAAAAATATGATTTTTTTTTCAATGGAGTACATTTGATGCTTTTTTGTAGGCAATACACTCAGCCTTTTCAAGAACAAAAAGATAAGATGGTGAAAGATTGTTCCTGTTCTAAACAAGCGACATTAACTTTCATTATTTTTAGAGGAACCTAAGCAAAGACCACTTTTTAAAAATTACATTTTGGTGAAAATTTTTGAAAACTAAACCTGAACCGATATTTACGTTCGTGACATGTTTTCTTCATAATTTTGACCTGATTGTGATTCAGTTGTCAAATTTAGGTTTCAGATAAAACCAAAATCACCAAGATTCAAAATTCGAAAACAATTCCTGGATGTTAAATGTCTCAATAATATCTGATTGCTGGATTTTACTGTTTTTTACTGTGTTTTGCATTTTTAGTACGTTATTATGAATGATCAAATCAAGAATCAAGTGATGAAAATTAAATGCCAATAATTTGGTGTTGGTGGACGACAATGCCCGTCCGCATCGCGCTTATATCGTAAATGAGTATTTAAGGGACCATGATATTGAGATAATGAATTGGCCACCTTTGTCTCCGGATATGAATGCTATTGAGCATGTGTGGAGCAGGATGAAACTGAAGATGAAAGAAAGGAAAGGACGCATGGAAAATTTGGATGAATTGGTAAATTCGATTCCGGAAGAATGGGAAGCCATACCCCAGGAATTTCTAAGGAACTTGATCTAGGGAATGCTCAGGAGGGTTAATGAATTATTACGGGTTAGGGGAGGGCCAACGAAATATTGAAAGTTATTATTATTATTGTTTGTTAAATTTTTCTGTTGAATTTTGTATTTAACTTTATTACCAATTAGGTAGGTACTTATCAGTAATAAGTTATCACTAGTGCGCAATATAAATGTAATTTATGTAACATTATCCTAACCACTCAAACAAAAATGAATCCCCAAATGGCATTGGCAAAGGCATGTTAATGAGACATTTAACAGCCGGGAATTGTGTTCGAATTTTGATTCTTGGTGATTTTGGTTTCATCTAAAACTTAAATTTGACAACTGAATCACATCAGGAGGTCAAAATTATAAAGCAAACATGTCACGAACGTATATATCGGTTCAGGTTTAGTTTTCACAAATTTTCTCCAAAATGTCATTTTGAAAAAGTGGTCTTTGCTTAGGCCCCTCTGAAAATAATGGAAGTTTTTTGCTTGTCGCTTGTTTAGAATTATTCAAGGAACAATCTTTCACCATCTTATCTTTTTTATCTTAAAAAGGCTCAGCGTATTGCCTACAAAAAAGTATCAAATGTACTCTTTTGAAAAAAAATCATATTTTTGTTGCTAAGATTCCAATTCGAAAAATTTGAAAAACGTTTCAAGGTAAGACATAATACTTCATTATTTCAAAGTAAAAACGAAAAAATAGTTATTTATGTCATTAGGTTAAGAAGTAAGGCTTTTTGTGCTAAGCTCAAAGTTTGAAGGCCGACGCGTAGCGGAGGCCTACAATTGAGCGAAGCACAAAAAGACACTTCTTGGCCGAATGGCATACAACATTTTATCTTCAAAGCACTTTATATAGGTTAATTTAATTCAACATGAAAGCGGCCTAACCTCACTTTTTTAGAACCTCATTTATTTATTAGCTAAAGATTACATTAAATGTACAATAATTATTATTCCTTTTAGAAGCAGTAATAGTTTGATAATACCTAGCTACATGATTTAAGTAGAAATGGATTTTTGTAAGAA
Source organism: Brassicogethes aeneus (assembly GCA_921294245.1). Taxonomy (NCBI): domain Eukaryota; kingdom Metazoa; phylum Arthropoda; class Insecta; order Coleoptera; family Nitidulidae; genus Brassicogethes; species Brassicogethes aeneus. The sequence continues at coordinate 2,539,135 of OV121136.1, forward strand.
AAAGGTTTACTTACTCTCTTGCTATTACATTGAATTCAATTAATTGTTTAATAAATAGGTATCTAATTTCAATTTGTTTGCATTTTTATTAAAAAAATAGGTAGTTTGGAATGTTTACGCTGTGTTTAACATTTAATTTCACTGAAAACTTAAAGCAAATTAAAATTTGAAGATAATTTAAATCGTACAAAAAGAAAACAACTGTGAAATCCACAGAAACGTCAAATTGCAATGTCCTAACCACACTTTTTGTTTTATTATTCATATTTAATTTTACTATAATTTAATGAAAAATATTAAACATTATAATGTTATAACAGTAAAACAAACAAATAAGTGCTTATTATAAATAAATTAAACCAGTTTAGTACGCAGTGGCGTAGCGTGGACTAATATAGACGTGGGCGAAGTCGCATCAGCGAGGCCCCTTTTCTTTCGTTCCCAAGATCTAACCAGTAAATCACAACATACCTACTTATGATAGTGAAAAAATATAAATGCGCGGTGGGAGAATATTGAAAAGCATATAGATTTGAAAAAAGGTTTTTGTTTTGTAACTTGAGTAATTTAATTTTTTACAAAAATAATGTTCTTCGGCTTTTTGCTTTACTGAAGTTCTCTAATATGGATTTATAATTAATTTTTGCAGCTAAATCTGCTTCGATTGAAAGTATTGCTAAACCACACAGTCGGTCCTGCTTCATATTGTTTCTTAAGTAGTTTTTAATAATTTTTAACTTAGAAAAACTTCTTTCTGCGGAAGCTGTACTTACAGGCATAGTCAACATAATTCTAATAGCAATGTAAACATTAGGATATATGTCTTCCAGTTTATTTGTAATTATGTATTGAATCATTTGATTGGCGTCTCCAATGGAGTTTGGTAGATTAGGCACTAAAAGTTGTAGTTCTTCGTAAAGCTCATAACATTCTATGTCTTTGCTTTCTCCATCTTGAAGACTAGAAACTTACTATGGCAAATATTTCATTTCTTCAGCATACAATCACCACCCAAATTTAAAGGATCTAAAATTTACATATTTTTTAGGTTTTTATTTAATTTAAAAATAAACGGGGATTTGAAGTCTGATGGCATTGCATTTAAAGAGGCCTCGCGAGGCCCCTTTAAGTGCGAGGCCGTGGGCGAGGGCCCACTTCGCCTACGCCTAGCTACGCCACTGTTAGTACGTTAATTTCTTAGAAAAGGATTAATTTGTCAAAACAATACCCCTAGCGAGAAAAAATCGAACTAATTACTTGCCTCATAAAAATTTTTATCGGCCTAGGCCATAACAAGGTATTTCTTTATCGAATGTTGACAACAATAAAGTTTAAATTATAGACCGCGTGGAGATAAAAATATTTTATTTACAAACGGGTCTTGGATGAAGTTATTGAAATTTTTCACCGTTTTACATATCACCCTGTAGGAAATTTACTTGAAGAACCGTGAGCTTCATATCTATAGCATGAATTTCCAGAGAATGGGGCTAGCAGACATCACAAACCAAAATAAAATCGTTTAAGAAACAAAAAAAGTTATGTCGTTTTGAAAAAGGAGGAAATTTTTGGTCGCGACACATTGACTGGTGCGCAGTTTATTTAGTAAATTACTTAAATAAATAAAATTTTATTAATTTGGCATATCACAAAAATGACTTTGGTTTGGAGGCAGAGTGGCATTTTTTTGTGATGGAATAGGAGGAACCGTTAAGAGATTGGTTTCAAAAGCCTACAAAGACCATATAAGGATCAATTTTTACCTTTAGATATGTTTTGCAATGAAAATATAAAAGGGATACATTTTTTTATATAAAACCTAAATTAATAGAACAACAAAAATTAATCCTTGTAAGTGTTCATTCATTTGTGCCTACAAATTTACAAATTATTCAGGTTCGAAGTACATCGGAATCAAAGCGTTTTGTAAATATAAAATATTAAAAAGAACAAAATTTGCAGCTTCAAAAAACCAATAATTAATTATTAATTATGTTAAATTTTTTAAAGGTTACCTTATAGGGAATGTTATTATATTTAAATTAACAACTACCTTAAAAGATTAATAGATAAATTTAAGATTCCATGTAGAGAAACAATATAAACGTTACCTTTAACATATAACTATAATTTTGTATTATAAATGAAGTAACACGTTAATATATAAAGCATTTTTTACGATATAAAAACAAGTTCTCTGTTAAAAGTATTTCCAAAATACACATAATTATTCACTTAGGTATAGTACCAAAATTGTTCTTGTGTTAAATTAAATAAGTGAATCTTGGTTGAAATCATTTAACAGTAATAAAAATAACATAGGCGATCCATCATAGCCCCCAATATGTAATAATTCTGTACCTTAAGATAACAATACAAATATTGTTTGTTTTATTTTATATTAATTATTATGTAAAGTCGTCGCGGCGAATGTTTCAAATTGCGTCATCAATGTCGAATGTCAAAAACCGATTTTACGACATACGGTTAACCTCCTTGGATTATATACGTAAAAAAAACAAGAAACACCTTTAAGCATTTTTTTATCAAAGCCATCTTGATAAAAAAGACCATGAAAATAATTCCATATTCTATACAATTTATGGTATTTTAAACTGGTAAACATTTTTACAGTTTTTAGTTTATATTGAGGAGAACATTCTGTTAAATTTTGAAGAATTTTCGTTCAGTCCCTCCGGACGAAAAATTGCATTTTTTTCGCCAAAAATGGGAAATTTTCATAATTAAGATGGTATTTCCTGCAATTTGGATACTTTTTTATAATTTCGCATTTTATATTTTAATCAATATTTATATTACTTTAAATAAAAATATACACCAAATCAAATTTTCATAGCCTACTTATATAATATCAATGGTAGAAAATTGACATTTTCAGTTAAAAGAAGCGTAAATTTAGCACTAAAAAACTGCATTTGTAAAAACATTTCGTCGTTTATCTGACAAAGAGGCGTAACTCAAAAAAATTCGTTTTTGAGTTATACCAGAATGATCACCAAAATCGACTTTATAGTCTCACAAACTGGCGTAGCTCTATAATAAATAGGTACAAATAAAGTTTTAGCATAAAGCAGTTTCGGCGTAACTAATATTTTTGCATTTTATGTACAAACTGGCGTAATTCAATTCACACCGTTTTGTTTAAAAATGAGATACGCCTCTTTGTCAGATAAACGACGATTTGTATAATTTTAGGCATATATTTAAAAATTACATTGTTTTATGGTTAAAACAAAATTATACGCGATACAAAATATTAATGTTATATCTCTGATGTAGAAATAGCCTTTTTAAAAAGGGTTTGTTTATTCTGGGCTAAATACCATTGATCACAATATAACAAGTGTTGAATTGGAATTTTATTTCAATTAATATTAAAGATGATTAAAATGCACTTATTGCTTCACTACTATTTATTGAATTTAAACTTATTTATAATAGACTTAAAAGATTGTTGAACAATAATTATTAGATGAATGACTATAATACTAGAACAAATATTATAATGAATGTTACATTTAGAATAAATAATAAATAATGAATGTTTAAAGTCAAGTTCACTTCTATATATAGTCTATGTTAAAAGTAGGGTAAATTCCTTATGTCAGCAGACACCAGGGATACAAGGTCTTGGTGGCCTCTGGACAAAGGGATATTATATTTGTTTTAAATAACAAAAACAAAATAACTAAGATTATAGAATTAATAAACAATAATAAAGTATCTAATTTCTAATGTCTAAGCACAACACTTCACAAAGGGTTTATTGTTTAGAGGGCACCTAACATTAATAAACAACTAAAGCGTATTCAAAACCAAGCTGGACTAAACAAAAACGCCCAGACGCATGATAACTCGTTCTTATTGGTCGATTCTGATGGTGTGACTCGGATTGTGAGTTCTTATTGGTCGATTCGGAGGATTGTGTTTACATTTAGTCCAGCTAGGATTTGAATAGACTTTAAGTTATTAAGGGTTTTCTTAGACACCGATTTGGTAATTTTTTATGCAAACCGGTCAACATGGCCCTGCCTACTTTCTCAGGGTGTTTAAATAAAAAAAATATTTTTGTGGTTTTTGTTCATCCTATGCATATATGCATTGGTCTTCACACCCTGAAAGTTTTAAGAAAATCCAATAAGGTCAGCTTTCAATTTTTGTCAAATTTGGTTTATGTTAAACGTTTTTTAAGAATTATTCTCAAGATGTTTTTTTTTTAACTAGGGCTTCCTGATAACTACGGGCCGCGGGAAATAGTCTCCGATCCCCCCTCCCGTTGGGCCTGACTTAAAAATTTTGGGTATGGAGCATAGTACTTGTACCCCTTGGCTTCTAGGGGCCTCATATAAAGCCCGCCCAGGCTTGTGGTGTACGTAATCAAGTTAAATAAATGCCGAGCGAAGCGAAGCGAAGCGGGCTTGGTCAGTGCCTGAGCCCAATTTTGCGCGCGCAAAATTGTGCTCAGGTACTGATCAAGCCCGCCTAGGATACTTGTAAATGTAATGAAATTAAATAAATGCCAAGCAAAGCGTGGGATTTTTGGCTGTGGAGCATAGTACATCTGCCCCTGGGCTTCTAGGCACTTACCAAGCCCGCATAGGTTACTTGTAACCTCTATCAGATTTTACATACACAGAAAAAACGCTAGCATAGCATGAATGGGTGAGCCATTAAACCAATGGGATCTTGTAATCCGTATTCCTGAATAACAGTTCCTATAATACCAATAGGCACTTGGTTTATAACTGTTTTTAAATTAATAACAAAAGTTATCGCTCCTAAATCTATTGATATTCATATTGATATTTATTTGTTAGAATGTTAAAATGTTATTCCATTAAATACTAATTTGATTTATTTAATAACGTTACTATTGTATGTAAATATACTATGTATACATTTAACGCAATAAATTCTTTGACATTTAGGCAAAATATTTCCCTATTTTGTTTTAATAGTAATTAATTGAGCAAATAACAATTTAGATTGCTTCAATTTTAATGCATTCAATGACAGCGCTATTCTTGGTACTATGTTAGATTTTGTTCTGTGTATTATTTAAAAAACGTACTTATATTACAGTGGCAGATTTTGAGTTTTTGGGTATACCGATAACTCAGTTAGTAGACATGGGACCAACACCAAACTTATATGAGTTTATATTGACATTAAATAAACAAGTTCTGCGCAAGCAGAATTTAAATTAAATTTTGCGAAAAAAGTTAGTTTTTCAGAGCGCCTCACCAGCCGGCTGCAGCCCCCTGGCACCCCTAATTAAGATTATTCAAATTAAAGTGGTGCAATTCATAATTCACTAAAGTTTGTCGACAAATTTAAAAATTTATTTTAAAAATCCAAGACTTGCAGATTTTATACAATTTTTAATTTTCTCGGAGTTTTTTCAGATCACGTCATTTATTTTTTTTAAGTGCGATTCATTAAAATGTTATCCACGGTATTCGCCACATAATATAACAGCTTCGATAACAGCTATAGACTGTATATTTTTAAGAAAAATGTATTCATTGAATAAATGGACAACCATTAAAATTATTTATTTATTTTAAATTTATTTTAATTATATACAGGGTGTTGCACATTTACGAAATACGGGTGTTTTACGTTCCTGGTCCATTAAAAGTTTCTGAGGAACGGCAAAAGATATCGATTTGAAATTTTTAAAGCGTTTTATTATAATACAATACCTATGGCAATACAAAAGGTGGTTCTATTGTGTGGAAATATACTACCTATAAAACCTTAATAATAGGTTTTGTTCACGAAGCGTGCCAATAATTTTAGTTAAAAGACAGTCATGTCTTTTGTCAAATGTCAAACGCGTTTCCATAAAACATTGTTGTCGCGTTGTACTTGGAAGTAAAATACTGTATTAAAAACGCTAGATAACCCGGATAAATGAACGTGAAATCCGGAGACCCGAAGATCGTTTCCGAAACCCGGAATCGCCGAAAAGTGGCCAAAAATACAATTTAGGTCTTTTTGCAATTGAGCAATGAGTACATTAGATGCACAACTCTGTATTTGCAGGATAAGTGATTTTAAGAAAAACATGAAAAACCGCTCATAAGATCATTTATGAAAAAAAAAATTGCAAAAATTGTGTGACGTGCTTTTGCATAATTTTTTTTTAAAAAGTCAAAAAAAAATCCTTTAAAATTAGGTATTTTAGTAAATAATTGTAATCAAAATATTTAAAAACATAGTTTTGTATCTTCCTGGTTCAAAGACCAATTTTGCAAGTGAAAAGTGCAAATACCAAAAATAACAATTAATCAGGTGATTTTTATGTCGTCACGTAATGCGTATACTAGCGACGTGATTGGTCAACAGCAAATACCGAGTTTTGCATCCGACAGGAAGAAACAAATACCCAGTTTTGCATCTGCGTTAAGTTTTTAAATGTATTTTATTCTAAATACATGTACATGCAAATACTAACTTATACGAGCTGTGTTCAGAAAATAACGGGAATTGTTAAATTTCGCGGCTTCGGAGGGTCCGGTTGTCATAAAATTTTATTTATTATGTTGGTATACATGCCCCCGAAGTATGATAAAAACTTTAGCTGTTTTCATTGTTTACTTTGTCTGTGGCAGCCACTAAGGTTAGACGTGTTTTATGAGCTCGGCGATTTTCGTTCGTTAAAAGAAATGGATCAAAGAGAATTTGGATCCAATTTTGCTTAAAAAATGAAATAAATTCTGTGAAATGTTAACAAAGGCCTATAGTGAGTCTGCTATAAGTAAAACAAGAGTTTACAAGTGGTATAAGAGTTTCCAAGATGGCCGTGAAGACATTGAAGATGACGAACGCACCGAACTCACAAGCACATTAACAACCGATAAAAACATGGAAAAAGTGGAAGAAATGGTTATAAATTGGCTCATCCCATGACATTTTTTCAAATGTTTTGGGTATGAAACGCGTGGCAGCAAAATTTGTTCCATAATTGTTAAATTTTGAACAAAATTTTTGGCCAAAAACAATACTGTAATGATGCCCCAGCCTCCATATTCGCCAGACATGCCTTTGTCTGACTTTTTTCTATTCCCAAAAATAAAGAGAACCTTAAGGGCCGTCGTTTTGCAAGCATAGATGACATTAAAACCGCATTGCTGAAAGAACTAAGGGCTATCTCAAAGATCGAGTTTTAGAAGTGTTTCGAGTATTGGAAGAAGAGCTGGCACATGTGCATAATATCCAATGAGGACTATTTTAAAGGCGACAACATTAATGTAGACGAATAAATAAATATTTGTTTCAAAAAACAAAAATTCCCGATATTTTCTGAACACACCTCGTACATCTGGTTTACTTAGGTATGCATACTGTAGGCAGTGCAGTAATGTACATAAATAAAAAAAAATGTACATAAATAAAAAAAACGAGTTTTGCATCTAATGTACTATTTTAAAGGCGACAACATTAATGTAGACGAATAAATAAATATTTGTTTCAAAAAACCAAAATTCCCGATATTTTCTGAACACACCTCGTACATCTGGTTTACTTAGGTATTCTGTAGGCAGTGGAGTGATGTACATACATAGGATAATATATATATACAGGGTGTTCCTTAATATCATGTACAAACAAAAGGGGGTGATTCTTTGGCTTATTTTATGAATAAAAGTTCCTATAAACATGGGCCCGCAAACGCTTCGTTACCGATCTACAGGGTGTTAAAGTTTGGAGATTTTTTTAGTTTTTATCTTATAACTTCTGCAGTTTTTGAGATATTTGGCCCAAATTCGGAATATAGGTTGGGATATAAGGCTTACATCATTGGGCATGCCAAATGGTTATAAGAATCTACAGGGCGATACTTTTTTGTATGTCATGCTCCCCTTTTTTCCCAAGAACTTTTTTATGGTGCGCTGCTGGTAGATTTTAAAATACAAAATAAGTTTTCTGTTTTGTTTAGAAACTTTTTAGTAACCTAAAGTTTTTTCGTATCTGCAACCATTATCGAGAAAAAAAATATAACACAAGTTGTTGTCATTTGCGAGATGAAATTCAAATTTCTAAAATAATCTGGTTGGCTTTATTAATAATTTATTTTTATTTATTTTTAAAATAATATTTCTATACTTCTTATTAGAAACAAAACGGTTTTGGTTACAATGATTTATTTTAATACAAAAAACTTAAATATTTAGAAAAACTAGAAAATTACCTTACAACAATTGTTGTAATGGTGTACTCTTTTAAACATGATTTGAATTCATTTCTGCCACTACTTATTAAATATCAAATCTGAAATAAAATGGTTTATGTAGCTATTGGATACAACATCACAGACAACACACTGTCTACAACATCAAAAAAATACATAAAAACGATGCTATTGACAGCACGCATTTAAAGTTTTAAACTGCAAGGTGTAAAATTATTTAAAAGACTCGTTATAATTAAATTTCTTATCAGTCCGTAACAATGCCAAATTATACGAATTCTGAAATGGCTGACATGCATTTCATCTATGGCCTTGCGGATGGAAATGCAAGAGAAGCTACACGCCTGTACATGGAGCGCTATCCCAATAATAGAATAATACCCGATCATCGAACATTCACAAATATTCATAGGCGTCTTGCAGAAAGTGGAACTTTTAAAAAGAATACCAATGATGCAGGTAGACAATATACGGTAAGAACACCACAGATTGAAGAAGCTGTTTTAAATGAAATAGAAGAGCATCCAGATACTAGCACTAGAAAAATTAGTGAACATTTCAACATTAGTCATCAAGTTGTTTGGCGTATCCTGCGTGATTCTCTGCTATACCCTTACCACATTCAAAGGGTGCAGGCGCTCCTTCCTCGAGATTTCCCATTAAGGCTTAATTTCTGCCGATGGTACCTTGCCAGGCTAGCAAGAGACCCTAATTTTGACTGTAAAATCCTTTTTACCGACGAAGCCAACTTTTCTAGAGACTTAATTATAAATTTTCATAACAACCACATATGGGCTGAAGAAAATCCACATGAAATTGTAGAAACGCATTTTCAAGAACAGTTCTCGTTAAATGTATGGGGTGGTATAATTGGGGATTATTTGATTGGTCCTTTCTTTTTGCCTAATCGACTTAATGCTCAGTCATATAGGCATTTTCTTCAACATGAATTGCCTTTTTTAATAGAAGATTTGCCTGTTTTGCTAAGAAACCGTATTTGGTATATGCACGATGGCGCCCCAGCACATTTTTCTATTTTGGCTCGGGAGTATTTAAATGTAGCATATGAAAACAGGTGGATAGGACGGGGTGGACCTCAGCCATGGCCCCCTAGGTCTCCTGACCTAAACAGCCTGGATTTTTTCCTATGGGGGCATCTCAAATCTTTAGTCTATGCAACACCAGTTAATAATATAAATGACTTACAAAATCGGATAGTAGAAGCATTTGAAACCGTAAGAAATACTCCGGGGGTGTTTGAAAGAGTAAGGGCATCAATGAGAAGAAGAGCAGATGCTTGTGTGAGAATTGGAGGAGGTCACTTTCAACAATTGTTGTAATGTAGTTTTCTTGTTTTTCTAAATATTTAAGTTTTTTGTATTATAATAAATCATTTTAACAAAGAGCATTTTGTTTTTAACAAGAAGTGTAGAATAAATTGTTAAAATAAATAAAAATAAGTTATTATTAATAAAGCCAACCAGACCCTTTTAAAAATTTGAATTTCATCTCACAAATTTTGTTCTACATATTTTTCTCGATAACGGTCGCAAATACGAAAAAACTTTAGGTTACCAAAAAGTTTTTAAACAAAACAGAAAATTTATTTTGTATTTTAAAATCTACCAGCAGCGCACCATAAAAAAGTTCTTGGGAAAAAAGGGGAGCATGACATACAAAAAAGTATCGCCCTGTAGATTCTTATAACCATTTGGCATGCCCAATGATGTAAGCCTTATAGCCTAACCTATATTCCGAATTTGGGCCAAATATCTCAAAAACTGCAGAAGTTATAAGATAAAAACTAAAAAAATCTCCAAACTTTAACACCCTGTAGATCGGTAACGAAGCGTTTGCGGGCCCATGTTTATAGGAACTTTAATTCATAAAATAAGCCAAAGAATCACCCCCTTTTGTTTGTACATGATATTAAGGAACACCCTGTATATATATATATATATATATATATATATTTAAAAAAACCCAGTTTTGCATCTAATGTTCTCAAATCTAAATTGATATTTCTATAGGAAAAACATTGAATTTTTACGTGGTGTTTGTAAAATTTAAAAATATTCACCAATGAAAAAGTCATAGAACCTTAAAGTTGACTAAGTTTAATATCAATAATAATTATTATAATAATTATAATTATTATTTTTTCTTAAAAATTATTCAAGTTTAAATGGCTGTAACTTGAAAACTAATAAAGGTTATTTTAATATTTTTTTTTAAATAAAAGCTAAGATATTTATCTATCTTTACAAGTTTACAGTTAATAGTATATTAAAGTACAAGTTGCAGAAGGCCACATATTCTCGCACGAATTCGAAATTTGGCCTCGAGCGACGAAGGAGCGAGTGGACGAACGAATGAGTGCGAGAATAGCCTTCTGCAACGTGTGATTTATACTATTTTCTCGATTTTAACTTTTATTTAGGTTTTTTTAAATGTTTTGTGGTCGTTGTTAGTTGGGGGATTTTTCTTGCAAAATGTCAGTTGGCAACACAAAATGACAGTTGCATGGACAGGTAGATTTATTTTTATTTACTATTTATTAATAATCTGTCTGTATTTGTCAACTGGATAATAAGGTTTTGTGTAAGTATTGTATTATTTTTTAATGTTTTCTGATATTTTTGAGCAATTGTGTTTACTTTTAGCAGTAAAAAATGTCACAGGAGGTTTTACAAGCAACACTGAACATTACAATAAAAGTTTATAACAATTGTGCTAGTGATTAATTTATAGTAGTTTTGTGTTTTGTGTACTGTGGGTATATAATATTTCCAATAAAATATAGTTTGATTGACCTGTCTGGCTCATTTATTTGTCAATATTTGTTATCCTGCACAAGTACAACTGAACTGCACTTTTTCACATTAAACTTAAAATTTTGCATTAAAATGCATTGTTGGAGCAAACTTAATATAACAAAACAATAATAAAGGCTTCATTTTCAATAAAAGTGTAGTTCAGGTTGCACTAGTGCAGGATAACAAACAAAGCTATTATAAATAATCCTAAAAGTAATGAATTTGAGGTTATTAAACAGTTTGACATTTTGGGGGTACCAATACTTAAAAACTAAATGTTACCAAAAATCGTTTAAGAATGAGCTTCATTCTTCAACGATTTTGCGTGCGAGAATATGACATTCTTACATAAAAATCGAGAATAGTATATTAACAAACAAGTTATTTATTAACAATAATCTAAAGTGCTAAAAACTTAACTTCTATGTGTAATACATACACATATATATATATATATATATATATATATATATATATATATATATATATATATATATATATATATATATATATATATATATATATATATATAGTATATACACATTGTGTATAATGCGGTATGGGTATGAAGCGCGTTATAGTGTGTCTAAATTGTGTATTTAAAAATGTCATATAGAATTTTTTGCTTTCCTAATAATATAATTTATTTTAATTTAATTTATTATTAGTTAGAATATTTAGGTAAAAATTGGGATTAACGATAGGGAGTTTGTATACATATATTTTTTAAAATCTAGGTATACAACACTAATAGATTAATGACAGGGGTTTTAATCCTTATGAATAAAGAAAGATTTTGTTAATATTAATTAACAAATAGGTATAGGTAGTAGGAATTCTTTTGAAAATTCACCTAGCGTAAACAACATTATGGGCCGGTTTTTCAATCGTTGGTTAAGTTTATCTTACGATTAACTTTCTTAGATACTATTGTAATTAACTGTAAGATAAACTTAACCAACGATTGAAAAACCGGCCCTATGGCTGATATTATTAATAAGGATTTAGTAGGTTTTGTATTTGAAACCAACAATTTTCCTGATTTTCTCTTAATCTTTCAAGACAATTACGATACGAACATTGATGAAATCTTATCTAAGAAGCTGGAAGCATTTTTTGGAAATACGAAGAATCGTTTACAAAATTCAAGTTGTAACAAACAAAAATTTCTAATTAAAAATTCTGATTGGCTAAATAAGCCTTTCTTTGAATCCAAAGAAACTTCAAAGACCCAAAAGAAGAAATCTCCCGGAAGGCTAAAGATGGATTTTGTTGAACTATCACATACATAAAAGAGACGTAAAGCTGCAGAATTTAAAGAACAATTTGGCATTGAAGGTGTTGATTATCTTTATGAATCAATACGATAAAGAAAATATAGAACCTTCGACATCTAAATCAGGAGAGATCCCTTTTACAAAAGAAGAAGCTTTGGCGTTGTTTCTTGATTTAAATTTAACTAAAGCAAACTATAAAAAATTACGACAGCTTGCCTTGAGACACAATTTTAAATTATTTCCAGCCTATAGGCGTATACGAATGCATTCTAGAAGCAAAAAAATGTTATCCTGAGTCGCTAGAAGTCAGTAAAACAAAGGCGGAGGTGAAAATTCAACCTCTTATGGACTATACAGTCATAAGAATCCTGGAATCATGTGAAAACATTCAGCAGGAGATTTCAACAAATTTGGAGCTCATAGGAAAATGGGGTTGTGATGGAGCTTCTGGGCAATCCCAATACAAGCAACAATTTACCAATGCCAATACGTCTGATGCCAGTATTTTTATGTGTTCATTTGTGCCCATATAGTTAAATGATGATAAAGGAAATATAATTTGTAAGCGTACACACCCCCCCAGCAAAGAATCTGTAAAAAGTTACACCCCAAGTGATAAATGAAATATAACACCACGGCAAATGTTATATTAAATTACGACAAATAAATAAAATAAATACTTACGGTAATAAAGCTCATTAATTTAGTAACCCAAGGTACTTGTAAGGTGTTGTATTCATGGGGAAAGTATTTTAAAAAGGGAAATAATAAATACAATAAATAAAAGGCAATAAGTTACGTTTGAACTCAGGTCAAAACCCGGAAGGCTCCCGTTTATTTTTTATTAAGTATCGCTCATAAAACCTTCCAAAATGAGGGATTATGGGAGTGAGTTACACGTATAAAATATTTACAATTTATAACAAACAATAATGGTATTTATTTGGATAGAGCAACAAAAATAACCGCAACCCAAACGACATTTAACTTAGTGAACTCTGAAAGAAAAGGACCTCCTACAACCTCTTAAAACCACACAATATCTCCTTACTGCGACTACAACCCAAATATAAATAAATATATAAATAACATTAGATAAATAATACCTCATACTAGAGCTTAGCTCTCGTTTTTCAATTTTTAATTTTTATCTTCGCTTTTTGCTGATTTGTTTGTTTATTTTCATTTTTAATTTTTATCTTCGCTTTTTGCTGATTTGTTTGTTTATTTGTTTGTTTGTTTGGTGAAAGTAGATTGAGTCTTAGTCTCTATTTTTGTATTTTAAATTTAACTTTATTCATCAAGCATTCCGTCTGCAATAGGCCTCCATCATCCAAATAAAGTTTTTATATTTATTATTTACTGTTGAATTTAAGTTTACTGTTACACGAATTTTTCATGTAATATTTATTAGAGTTCAGGCTCAATAAACTGTTGGAAAAGGAGTAAATAATTATTAGGCCGCAATTGCTTCAACTGAGGGTCCGCAATTGTCTATTATGCCTCATTTGTCGGCAAACTTTAATAAATTAATAATTACCATAAAATACTAGGTAATCAAAATGACACAAATAACAAAAACAATATTCCGTCGCCCAACGTTGGTACCAGATGAAACAAACGATCGTCACCTAATAAAATTTACAGGATAGTAATTCAAAATGGGCTTGTTGTATCATGGACTCCACGGAAAGTGGATAAATTAAATGTCGCTATCGTACAATCACTGTTGCTACTCACTCCAAATGTAATACCAAATATTTAAATATGACTGGTAAAATTACTAGTTATTTTCGGAACATAAATGTGAATCTGCGAGTACAATTTAACAAATCCCGTATTTAAGAAAATCGATATTAAATACACTTAATTTACACAGCTTTTATGGTAAATTCCCTTTTTGAGATATTTATTTAAAAATAATTAAATAATCCTAAGTACTGCCCTGACATTTAGCTTAATTAAATCGAATACGGTCCTGCCTATTTTAATTTGATAAAATAGCCGTAAATTCTTGCTCATTTAATTTGATAAATACTCGTTAAAAATCCCTGCATTTTATTAGATAAAATACACGTACCAATTGTTTATAACTTAGAATATAAATTATAATACGAAATACCAAATTTAAACTTAATTTAATTCATGTCAATTTCTACGGGCGTGGTTTCTAAACGACAGCCATTACAGCGTAATAGATCGAACGATGACGCCAAGTCAATTGATCGAATATTTATCTTTACACAAGGTATTTGTGTAAACTAATTATACCAAAATGCTCGGGAATATTTATACTACAATAATTTAGTTATTTAAAACGTACAAACCTACAAATTCCAACACTTTTCTGCACACACAATTTTTATAACCCTGGTCGCTGCTCGGCTCTGCTCCAATGCTCGAATCAATGTTCTCCCCTGCCCGTCACTTGCGTCTAGCATTCTTTTCCCCTACCTTTTCCCACTTAATCAGGAGAGTTTTTCTAACCAATGGCACGCTACCTTTTATATGTCACTTGTATTTCCGTTGCGCTAAATTTAAATGTTAGTTTTATTTACATGGCTTTTTGAATGCATTTATTTTAAACAATTAGGATCGTAATATCCCACGGATTGTTTATTAGGGGGGGTATTTGCAGATCTCCTCAAATTAAAGCCTACAATTTAGAAAACTGGAAATGCTGAATATGAAGTAAAATACACTTTATTTTCTACAATGGGGGATGGCAAGGTAGTTCAAGTGTTGAACACCTTTAGCAGCTTATTGTGTTCTTTGTGGATCAAATCCAACCGAAATGAAAATATAGATCCACAAGCTTTAGAATATGGCCTTTCAAGTCTTCACGCGTGGAATATTGCTTATAACTTTCCATTTAAAACATGGACAGTTAGAACTGAAAAGATGTTAAAAAATTTAAGAAATACCCTCAAGAAACAGCCGAGCTCTATGTGTCTCTATGTAAACTGCGCACCACTCAATGTGTCGCGACCAAAAAGGTCGTCCTTTTTCAAAACGACATAACTTTTTTGTTTCTTAAAGGATTTTATTTTGGTCTATAATTTCCACTAGCCCCATCCTCTGGCAATTCATGCTATAGATATGAAGCTCAAGGTTCTTCAAGTAAATTTCGTACAGGGTGATATGTAAAACGGTGAAAGATTTCAATAACTTCATCCAAGCCCCGTTTAAAAGAAGTCATTTTTTTCTCGTTTTTTATATTGAAATAATGAAGTATTATGTCTTACCTAAGGTTTTCAAATTTTTCGAATTGGAATCTTAGCAACGAAAATATGATTTCTTTTCCAAAAGAGTACATTTAAGGGTTTTTGGTAGGCAATACAATTAGTCTTTTTAAGAACAAGAAGATAAAATGGTGAAAGATTGTTTCTTGAATAATTCTGAACAAGCGACAAGCAACAAACTTCCATTATTTTCAGAGGGGCCTAAGCAAAGACCACTTTTTCAAAATGACATTGGTGAAAGGTTGCAAAAACTAAACCTGAACCGATATTTACGTTCGTGACATGTTTTCTTTATAATTTTGACATCCTGATTGTGATTTAGTTGTCAAATTTAAGTTTCAGATAAAACCAAAATACCAAGAAGAATCGTATTTTATTGATACATTTAACAGCCGGGAATTGTTTTCGAATCTTGATTCTTGGTGATTTTGGTTTTATCTAAAACTTAAATTTGATAACTGAATCACAATCAGGAGGTCAAAATTATGAATAAAACATGTCATGAACGTAAATATCGGTTTAGGTTTAGTTTTCTCAAATTTTCACCAAAATGTTTGGTATTTGCTTAGGCCCTCTGAAAATAATGGAAGTTTGTTGCTTGTCACTTGTTCAGAACTATTTAAGGAACATTATTTCACCATCTTATCTTCTTGTTCCTATAAAGACTGAGTGTATTGCCTACAAAATGTACTCTTTAAAAAAAATCATATTTTCATTTCTAAGATTCCAATTCGAAAAATTTGAAAAACGCTACAAGGTAAGACATAATTCTTCATTATTTTAAAGTAAAAACGAGAAAAAAATTATTTTGTTACAAACGGGGCTTGGATGAAGTTATTAAAATTAGCTTAATATCTATAGCATAAATTGCCAAAGGATGAAGCTAGCAGACAACACAGACCAAAATAAAATAGTTCAAGAAACAAAAAAGTTATGTCGTTTTGAAAAAGAACGAACTTTTTGGTCGCGACACATTGAGTGGTGCGCAGTTTAGTTGGTACCTACTATATGCCATCTTCAGTGCATAAAATTTTAATTCATGGAGGAGATATAAAAACCAATTTTTATTTGCCAAACGGCCAATTATAATTATCGAAGGAGGCTCAGGAGGCTACGACATATTCTAGAGAACATCATACTTGAAAAATATCAAGAACTATAACAAATGAAGACTTTATAGACTTCTAACAACCTCCGATCCATTTTTATAAAAAAAGAAGTTTATTTACAGCAGACAAAATATTCTTTGGAGTATACTTATTTTTATGAGCAATAAATGGGTATTATTACTGTTCCAAGTCACAGATTTATAGTCATAGTATAATTATCTTATTAAATAATTTAAAAAATAAATTTATTGTTAACAATAGACAAGTTAAATATTTTTAATTATAAATAAATAAGATTAATCAATTACGTACTTTTACAAAATACCACAGAAATGTGGTGTTAAAATTTCATTATGATACCTAAATTAGTTTATTTTAATGAATTTTGGCCACTTTTATGCTTTTTGAATATATATCATATAAAGTCTGTTTGTTTTAGGACTACTATCCAGATTTAATAGCAAACGATTCTATTGCCTTCTTAAGACAATCTAAAACCAACAAACAAACATCCGATAAGCCTGTCATGTTGACCATGTCTTTTCCTGCGCCGCATGGACCTGAAGATTCTGCACCACAATACTCTCATCTGTTCTTCAACGTTACAACTCATCAGTAAGTACCATTATATTATTATAGATAATAATAAAATTACCTATAAATAAACTTATAAATAAATCAAATTAGAGAAAACTAAATTTTGTAAATTGCAAAAAATATTTGTTTTATTAGTCGAAATGAATGTCATTAAGAAACATAATAAAAACCTAATTTAAGGATACATTAAATAATTAATTTAATTAAACTTAGGTGTGGTAACTCATTTTTGATGAAACTGTGAATATTGTCTTTAAACATAGTACATTTGATGTACTCGAGTACAACCAATGTACTCGTGTCCATTTTTACATAAGTAAATAAGTACTTCTTTATTAAATGACTGAGTACCGAGTACATAAAAAGTACTTAAATTACAAAACTTGAGTACAAGTACTCGAGTACCGCACAGCTCTGATACCATGGCAACACTGTTATGCACTTGCATAGTTCAGAGAAAAACCTTAAGGTTATAAATTTAAATTATGGCACTATGACATCAAATGCATTTCTGTGAAATCACCTGGACCTCACCTGGAGCTCATCTAAATCATTGCTAAGCTCATCCTGAGTTAACTATAGTTCTTGATAAGATCATTTGTGAAATTAATTTCACAAATGATCTCATCAAGAACTCAGGATGAGCTCAGCAATGATTCAGCTAATGAGCTCCAGGTGAGGTCCAGGTGATTTCACAGAAATGCATTTGATGTCATAGTGAGTTCACTGTGAGCTCACCCGATGATTATCACTGAGTGATTTTTTAATGAGTCATAAATGTTATCTGGGTTGTTTTATTGTTTGATTTTGTATGAAAAACAGACAAATAATACGACTTTTGATGCACGTTTTTTTCAGTTTGCGGTAAGTATTAAAAATACAAAAGAAACATAGAGATCAATGTAAAGTTATGTTCGTATTATTCAAAATATATAAAATATAAAGTATATAAAAACACTTTCATTTACAATTCTATTCTACTATCTACGTTTTTATAGTTTTGCATACGAATTTATAATTTCTCAGACTTGGGTAAAATGTATATAAGGTTATGTTCGTATTATTTAAAATATACAGGGTGATTCAGACTTGTGGTGACAAAAGCTCTGTGGAAATTCCTCTCATCAAAATATGAAAAAAGGTACTATAAACACGTGTCCGAAAATGCTTCATTAAGTTTTTTATTTATAGCTTAAAAACGCTTTGGCCGATTTTATTAAAATTTATATGGTTTATTAAATAATAAATGATTCAAAGATAATAAAAAATCACGTAAAGTTCCTCTAGCTTAAAAATTTACCATGAGTTTTAATTTCCATAGGGTCAAATTTTTTAAAAATATTGAGGGCCCCCACCAAATGACGGCCCCAGGGCCTCAAAACTCTTAATCCGGCCCTGCTTGTAATTATTTCCACCAAAATAAAATATGCCTGGAACAGAAACATTTTGCCAGCGATTTTGAGAGTGGTCTGCAAGATAATAAACTGAGATAAATTGTAAAGCGAATGTGTGGCGGTGTCGTGGCTGATGCATTCTGGACACCACTAATAATGAAATAAAGAGATTTAGTGAATGTGCAGCGTTCGAGTGCACTCACAGCACTTGCAGAACCGACGTTGGGGTTGGTCGGTCGGTTGATCGGCCCAGCTGAATAATTTATTGGTCAGTCTGCGTTCAAGATAGCAAGTATTTTTGCTCGGTGCCAGAATAGTTTTGTGCATTTTTTTGTTCTTGCTTGCTTGTTATTTTGTGCCTTAACTCGACGGGTAATACCACAAAAAGACGAGAAGAGTTTGCAATATTATAAAATTATGTGTCAAGTAACTACTCCATATAATTGTTTTATAAAAAAAACTGTAAAAATAAAACCAAAAAGCATGATTATCTTCTTAACATTTTATATTAAATTAATATGTAAACAGAATACTTTTAAATTGTAATACGTACAGCTTGTTTTTTATAAATTGGGATTTAAATTTGTGCCATACACAATATGCATATCGAGTTTTGCGAGCTGACATGGGAAATTTTATTAAATAAAAATAATGCATACTGTTTTGGTTATTTTTTTATTAAAAAACAAAATTTAGGAAAATAAGGAAATTTTGACGAACATAGGTATATTCATTGATCAAAAAACCCACAAAAAGCGTTTCAACAATAATTATTAACGGCAATTAAAAAATGACAAATGACAAATGTTTTAATTGTTCACGGAAAAAATGTTTTAAGAATTTGCTTACCCTATACCCAGTAAACACATACACGTTTTTTAAACGTATTTAAAATGTGTGAAAGGTCAATAAAACGTTTTACGTAGAAAAAGCAACGGTTTGATATTGGTATAAATTTACACAAATTAATTTAAACGTTAAAACAACGTTAATTTAAATATGCTTTTTAATAGTGCATAACTTTTACGTTACAACAACGTTGTATTAAGGTGTTCAGTCAACCATATATTTAAATGTTTAATTTAAACGTTAAAACAACGTTAATTTAAATGTGCTTTTTAATAGTGGCTAACTTTTACGTTACAATAACGTATTGAAGTGTTCAGTCAACCATACATTTAAATGTTTAAATTACGCTTTAACCCACAATTTTTTTCACAAATATTAAGAGTTTTAATGGTAAAATACCGTTTGAAGTAATTATTTTATGAACTGTGCAGGCAGCTCTTTCTTTTAACATTTATACTATGTTATATTCAACACGCTCCATCGAACACTTTTAAAATTACTTTTTATATATTTATTTTGTGAAATTTTTGCCTAGTTTACACAAAGACAATATGACTTCTTATTTAAAATCTGAAGGTATAAAATCTAAGAATTTTGTTCGTTAAAAAATGTATTATGAATGAATGTTAAATGAATAATTTAACTTTCTCACTTTTTTAAAAGTATATTTTTAATAAATAAAACAGTTTTTGCCAAATACGAATATACTTTTTTTAAGCGGCCATGATATACAACCTTATATGCATGTATAGAGATAGTTAAAGTGCGTCTTTTTCATTAGCGGCAGACAAAAAACTCAAAAAAGCCTAGGGATAGAAGTAAATCCATAGGTGACTCAATAGACGTCAAATAATAAAATTAATTTAGCATTTCATACAAAGCAATCACGATGTATTAATTATATTAATTATAATCGCACGGAATATTAAGTGATTATTTATTAAATTTTAATTGAACGAAATAAAGAACAACTAGTTAATTAGTATAATATTATGATGATAGACGAGTCGTCAATGTCGGAACTCCAAACAAATGTCAGTACGTCAAAATTAATTCAAGCGCAGCATTTTGACAAAGCAGTGTTTATTTTTAGTTTAGGATATTTATCGGCATTGTAAGTATTACATTACATTACATCATAAACATGGCGCCAAGTGCAGAACACACGACTGAACTTGGTAAACTTAAAAAAGAGTTTTTAATCGAAATTATTCTGTCAAAGAAAATACCAATGGGTGTTATTGTGTCTCCAGAGCTACGCATGTTCATAGAGAACAGTGACCAAGACGATTTTCACGACTCAAGTGATGAAATAGTGAAAAATAAGGTTCCTAACCCTAAAAGTGCATTGGAAGTGTTAATATTGGAGAATGACTTAAAAGTAGCCCAAATTTAACTAAAATATGCAAAAACAATGATAAATCGACTAGAACAAACCGTGAGCGATAAAGATTTAATAATAAAACTAATAAATAATGATCTCTACAAGAATGCATCAGGAAACCAGAAAAGCGGCGTTGCCGTTGTGACAAAAATATCCGGAAAACAACCGAAACAAAACGAGACCCCTAAAATTGCTCCAAAACAAATCGAAAAGCCTAAAATTGTGCCAACTACACCCACAAATGAAAAACCGAGCGAGAAACCTAAGATTTCCGGAATTACAGGAAATGAAGAAAGGATTCAATCAAAAAGTAAACGTAAAGCGATTAAATATGGTACTGGTGTGACAGACAATACTCTTGCTGCCTTTATGCCAATGTCCCATATTCACGTTTCGAAGGTAGGACTCAACAACACCAAAGAAGATATCATAAACTTCATCCAATCCAAGCTTCAGATTACAGCCGATTGTGAGGAACTTCAGGTCAAATCTAATAGCTACAAGAGTTTCAAGGTTTCCGTACCAGCAAATGTATCCTCTAAACTATTGGACACTTCCCTTTGGCCCCCTAACATTGCTATAAAAAAATTCATAACATACAATAGAAATTTTCTAGTAACTACCAGCACAATAAATCCGGTTTGATACTTGATAAATGTAAAGATCACAAACTTTTTCATCTTAATATTCAATCAGTCAGAAACAAGGTAAATGAATTAGAGTCTTTTTTAATTGACAAAGAAATCTCCATTATATGCTTAACAGAACACTGGTTGAACAGTGATGAAATTGATCAATTAACATTGATTAACTATATAATGGCCTCATCTTATTCTCGAAGCTTTTCTAAAGGTGGTGGCTCTTTTATTATGGTTAGACCAAATCTAGATTATATATGTCTAAAAAAGGTTGAAGACTTATCATCTGAAAAAGATTGTGAACTTTCAAGTATCTATGTATCAACCTTAAATATTGTGGTAATATGTGTTTATAGATCTCCATCAGGTAACTTTGCTATAATAGCAGGAGATTTCAATGTCCAATTTGATAAATCCAACAAAGAAACCACTCGACTACGCGACTTACTGGCTTCGTTCAATTATAAGCAAATGATAACTTCAGAAACTAGAGGTAAAAACTGTATAGATAACATTTTCATAAATTTTAACAAAGATACATGCTTTGCGGGTTCATTCGAAACTAACTTGTCGGATCACTACGGACAGTTATTAAACTTTGTACCCCCTGCTGTTATTTCTGAAAATAAACTATGCCGTAAACTTTGCAGGCAGGGCCGGCGTTAGCTTATTAGAGGCCAGGTGCAAAAGAAAAATGCGGGGCTTTAACTTAAAATAAAAATTTACTCTTGAAAATTAACATAGCGCCTAGCGGCAATAAACTAATAAATCATCAAACGATAAACCAATTGAAGGGGTTAGAGCTGAAACCGCCTAAGTGCATTTTTAAGTCAAAATTTCTTAAGCATGTTAGCGGATAGTAGAAAATTTTGGCTTAAAAATGCATTTGGGTGGTTTCAACTCTGACCCCTTCAATTAATATGGAAATTAACGTTTAAGAAAAAATCACACATATGTTTTCCGTGCTTAACACTAATGCTTAACACTAGTGCGCATAGAAACTATTTAGTTGATTTGTGATAACATCAGCCATTAATTTGATGACAAGACTTGTCACTAAGTGACAGCCATGCGCAACAGTGTTGCCAACCATGTGAAAACAAATTATGGTACACAACCCTCAAAATTATGGTACAATTCATAAAATTATGGTACACCTTCTAAAATATAAATAAGAGGCAGTTTTTTTTAAATGGATAGAGGAAAAAAATATAAAAAAAAACAACACTACATTTTCATTTCTAATTTAATAAACAAAATAAAATATTTAAAACTTAAATGTTTTTTTTTCAACAAATAAAAATAATTATTTCTAACAGTAACTTTGGTTTTAAAGTAAAAAAGAGATTTAATTAAATTTTATAATTTAATTAAAACTATTTTATGGATAAAACCAGATATAATATATTAACATATTATGTAGACCAAATGCACAAAAATTTTACTTATTTGGCACTATACACTTTAGAATTTCATTAAATGCAGTATTTATACTCCTAAACTCTTAAACCAACCATTGTTACTGTGATACCATTGAGTAAGGAAGGAACTTCCTTACTCAATGGTGATACCATTTACTCAATGGTGATATTATAAAGATTTATAAACTTTTAACGCTTAAACATAAACGGTAACAGTATAAATATTATTTCTTTCATTGACTATACTTTGACAGATACATAACCTGAAAAGCCTTAAATGACAAATTTTCAAAAGACTGCGTTCCGTACCTGGTCACGTGGTGGGACTTTGAAGTGTGGAGCATAGTACATACATAGGTGACGGTGGATCAAATCCAACGCAATTTTTGTCCATTAATTGGCTACTTAACAGTAAACCATTAATAGTTTCACTGCAAAGTTTATTGCGCAAATCTGTTTTAATTAAATTAATTTTAGAAAACACTCCCTCGCACGATGCATTAGAATGAGGTGCTACTAATATTTAACACAAATTTTGATAATGCATTAAATTTAAAGCTACCCATAGAAAAAATATATTTAGCCAGTTTGAGCAGACAAAATAGCCAACTGTTCAAAACAAAAATGGTATAAAAAATTAAAAACACATAAATTACACATTTATTTTTAAAATCACAAGAATTAACTGAAAAAATCGTTTTGCCGTTGAATGAGGATTAACGCAAAGTTGAAAAATTATGGTACAATTATTGATTATGGTACGCCTAAAAAAACTATGGAAAAGATAGTGAAATTATGGTACAATTTCATAATTATGGTACGGTTGGCAACGCTGATGCGCAACAACTGTCTTTAGTAGGCATCGCCATCTATTATCATTCCTTCCAGTGTGGCTAAATGTGTATTTGCAGTTGCCTGTATCCGTATGACACAGATAATATCAGATATAGTTGCCTGTATCCGTTTGAAACAGATTCTGTTTCAAACGGATACAGGCAACTATAAATACACATTTAGCAATTGTTAACATTGGACGGAATGATAGTAGATGGCGATGCCTACAAAAGATATTATCTCTGGCATCGACCACATATCGATGACTTTCTGACAAGGTATCGCAAGCAACATAAGTGAAATTTAGGGAATTAAAAATATTTTTTGTTTTAAAGTCGGTTTTAAATTAAATATAGCCTAAAGGTTTTATAACAAGTAAATAGCTTATACTTATAGCTATTTACTTGTTATGAAACCTATAGGTTATATATGGTTTAAAAGAGACTTTAAAACAAAAAATGTTTTCAATTCCCGAAATTTAAGTTATGTTGCTTGCGATACTTTGGCAGAAAGTCATCGATATTATGTTCAACATAATATGTTGTCGCGCGGCGCTTACCGGTTGCCAAAATGTACAATAATTTCGTCGAGACGCCTTGATGCGCGCGGGGCCTATAAAACGCGGGGCCGGGTGCACCGCACCGTGTGCACATGCCTCACGCCGGCCCTGTTTGCAGGCCCATCACAAAAATAGGAAATAACATATTTTTTAACGCAATCTCAACAATTTCTTGGGACTTTATTGATATAGACTTACTCTCAGCGGGACAAAAATTTGACAAGCTTGTTATGTTGGTTGAGAGCTCATTTCTTGAAGCTTTTCCAGAGAAACTTTACAACAATAAACCCAACTTTACATACAATCAAAGCTGGTTCAATCAAAGCTTAAAGAATATGAGGAATCAACTATCTTTCCTAAGCGAACTCTGCAAAATGCATCCAAATAATAATTTTATCAAAACTCAAAAAAATCAATTCCGCAACAAATATCAAACCGCAATAAAAAAAGCTAAAATTGAATGTAATGACAATTTAATTAAAAACTCAAACTCATCTATAAAAACTATGTGGGAAATCATAAATGACAAAAGAAAAAATTGCAAAATACCAACTAAACATAATATCTCTCCAAATAAATTTAACAACTATTTTGTAAGTATAGCTGAATCTTTAATAAAAAACTTAGATATCTCAAAAACCTCTAATAATATTACCAATATTAATTTAAACCTAAACTTAAAAACTAACTTCATTTTTTCATCAACAACTTATAACACTGTTAGAGATGTAATAAAATCATTAAAAAACTCAAATACTCAAGACAAATATGGACTAAGTGTAAACCTTATTAAGGGAATATGTAACCTTATTGTAATACCTTTAACTAAAGTAATAAATCATTGTATAACAAAAAACATATTCCCTAACACATTAAAAGAGGCATTAGTAATACCAATTTTTAAAAAAGGCGATACCAATGACTTAAACAATTACAGACCTATCTCATTATTGCCAATTTTCTCTAAAATATATGAAAAGATACTAGCTAGTCAAATAGTAAATTACTTTGAGGATAACAATGTTTTTTATGCTAAACAATTTGGTTTTAGAAGGAGTAGGAACACCACCCAGGCTGTACTAGAGCTAGTTAACAAAATAACAAACTGCTTTGAACAGCATAAACACTTAATTGCAGTCTTTTGCGACCTATCCAAGGCTTTTGATTGTGTTCACCATGAAATACTATTAAAAAAGATGCAGTGCTATAATTTCTCAGACAGTGCAGTTGCTCTTTTAAACTCCCACTTGTCAGATAGAACCCAACAAGTTAGGGTCGATGGAGTTAAATCCGAAAGGGGTATGATCAACTATGGTGTACCACAAGGATCAGTCCTAGGGCCCATTTTATTTTTAATATATATCAACGATCTGCCCAACCTTAATTCCTTAGGTGATCATATCCTTTTTGCTGATGACACTACTATCACTGTAAGTAACACTGATTTGGAAGCCTTGGTGATGCAATCTAACGATGTACAGTCGGGTGCTTCTGACTGGTTCTATAAGAACAAATTAACCTTAAATGACAACAAAACAGTTCATATGCATTTCTCTCTTAACAGAAAAACTACAGACAAGTTTAAATTTAGCGATAACACAAAATTTTTGGGAGTTGTGATTGATTCAAAGCTTAAATGGGATGCCCATATTGACTCTGTTTCCAGTAAGCTCACAAAAAACATATACCTCCTAAGAAACCTGGCAAGATCGGTTTCCCTGCAAACACTTAAGGCGGCCTATTTCTCTCTCTGCCACAGCCTGATTTCATACTCAATTCCGGTTTGGTGAGTGGGGTAGAGTGTTTGCTTTACAACGCAAGGCAATACGTGTTGTTGGTGGACTAGGGTACACTGAAGACTGCAGGTCCAAATTTTCGGAACTGAACATACTTACCCTTCCGGGAATATATATTTTGGAAGTATTGGTTTACGCAAAAACCAACCTTGACAGTTTCAGTGTGCACGAACATCACTACAACACAAGAACAAAAAACAACCTAATTTTGCCAGGTTTTAGGCTGTCAAAATCGCAAAAGACATTGAAATTTCTTGCTCCTAAATATTATAACAAATTACCTGAAACAATAAAAAAACTAAAACCAAACTCATACAAAGCTTTACTAAAATCTCAAAGTCTTTTTATTCATATGATGAATTCCTAAACTGTGATATGACTGTGATATAATATTATCATTGAGTAAAGAACACACTTTACTCAATGATATTATTGTAACTTGTATTATGTACCCTTAATTTTTTACCCAAATTGTACCAGTCTTTATTTCTACGTACCTTTATGTTTATATTAGTGACAATTGTAAATACTATGTATGTTAACAAGAAATAAATTTATTATTATTATTATTATTATTATTATTATTATTATTATTATTATTATTATACGGGTTATACGTTTTTTTAGTTTTTATCAATAATTTCTAATGCTTTTAGCCAAAATTTTATACCAGATGAGTTATGAGTAAATAAAATAATTCTATTGCTTATCCTATTTATATTTCGCCCTTGAAAAAAAAATTGTATATGTTATTTGGAGTAGAAGCTCTTTTTGTGCTTCGTACAGTTGCCTGCCTCAGCTACGCTTCGGCCGTCAATTTTTGTACTCACCACAAAAAGAGTCACTTCTACTCCTTATGACATAATCTACTATTTATTCACATCGTTTTTCTCTAAAATGAGATAACTTGTTTAAAATAATTTATAACGTTTAGTATTTAATAAACTGATGCAACAAAAAGTACATTATTTTATTAACATTCTTTAAACTAGACAGTTACTGTAATAGATAAAAATAACGTACTTAATACATTTAAACAAACGTACTTAATACATTTATTAACATTCTCTAAACTAGACAGTTACTGTAATAGATAAAAATAACGTACTTAATACGTTTAAACAAACGTACTTAATACATTTAAACAAACGTATTTAATACGTTTAAACAAAGGTACTTAATACGTTTAAACAAACGTACTTAATACGTTTAAATAAACGTACTTAATACGTTTATACATAACCATATAAAACGCATAACTAAAGAACGCAATCTGATTGGCCTATTCAACAAGACCTTAAAACGAACGTTTAATAAATACGTTGTAAAAACAAGTATTTGTGGAGTTTTATTTATTATAGAACTAACGTTAGAAAGGACATTAATATGAATTTAAATATAAACGTTATAAATGAGGCAAAAAAAATCATTAATTAAACGTTTTAAATGTAACATTTCGAACCGTGTAATGGTCGTTTTCTTAACGCCAAAATTAAACGTTTATTTATTAGTATTGTTAAACGTTATAATGTGCGACATTTTAAAGTTGATTGTACGTTAAAAATATACGTAAAAACAAAATGGTGTTACGGTTTAAAAAAAACGTTTAATTAACGTATGTGTGTTTACTGGGTAATAGCGTACACGAATACATTAAACTTCTTTTATCCAACACATGACAGTTATGACTGTCATTATTAATGTCATTTTAGACAAGTAAACTATCAATTAACACACCATAATAACTCACTAGTGAGTTATGGATTATAACTCACGTTCATGTTTAAAGTAGTATTCTATTTATTTATCACTATTACAAGCAGAATTCACATTGATATTAAAATTAAAGGAAAACGCCAACGGTTTATTCGAATTTGAAGTCATTGTAAAATTCGTTGGTTCATTGGAACCAGACGCTCCCATATCGGTACAGCTGCTAATAATGCTGGAAGACGCCGACGCATTAGAACCTTGTATTTTTTCTGCAATTTGTATTTTGTTAAGCACCGATTCTTCTAGGTATCCTCCCACTGAACATTATGGATGTGGTGATGTCACAGTGACGTTTAAAAATTGTCAATTTTAAGGCACATTAACTACGTTTTTTAGTGATGTTCAATTTACGTAAAAATTACGCTAAAAAATAAAAGGTACTGTCGAGCACGTCACTATACCGTCCACTCTATGCCTTTTATTTTACTTTAGCGTATTAGGTGCAAAACACAACGTACATTTTACGTCACCAATGTGACACATGATAAATATGAATGGGGTAGGTTTGCCAATGATGAACATTAAAATATATGCCACATTTACATTTTTGTTGGAAATTTGAGTGTAGATACTTGTATAATTAAATACCGAATTTAATTCATAATTTTATATTAACTTACTTAGAAACCAATGTAAGTAGGTACAATTATTATTTTAATGACTTATTATAAATCCCAGAGTGATTTATTAATTAATATTACCGAATAATAATTATTCTATTATTATCGCATCGTGAGATTAAGAAACGTATATTTTATGTAAAATTTACGTAAAAATTACCCGAGTCCTTTAAAGGACTCGGGTAATTTCGTTTCCAGTCGATATATCGGTATAAAAGGGGCCCTGTAACAGGGCATACTCTGTTTGCGTTGCGACTGCCATTGTTCTGTGTTCAACACAGTGTGTTGCCATTTGTTGCTGTGTGATAGAAAACGCATTCTTCTCCATAGGCGAGACTGAACGGTTTAGGTAAGTTGGCTTTATCATTTGTTAACAAATTTGCAACCATACGGTTATAATATACTTAATTAATTGTCCCAATATCGCCATGATGGCGCTATTAGTGGTTATCGAATTTTGTTGATTTAAATGTTAGCGTTGAGTGAGAAGTAATATTAATCAATGCTGTTAGACTTAAAGAAAAGTCTTTTAATCAATTTGATTTTTCAGTTAATACACCAGTGAACATGGGAGACAAATTTTGCGCCGAGCGACAGGCAAGTTATATAAGTTTTTTTTTATATATAAGTTTTTTTAGTTTTACCTAATTACTTAGATAATAATGTTTGTTTTAGAAGCCAGTATGAAGTGATTTCGATAAAGAGAGCAAGGAGTTGTTCCAAACCGCCAAGCAACGCACATAGCGTTTTTTGGCCAAATTTGGACATGAGAATGAGGCCGAAAATTAATTAGGCGGTACTCATGTAATGTTTTATTTTTATAATTTATTTTAATAAAAAAAAATATATTTCCAAAGTGGTAGTTTTATTTAAAAAAACGTAAAATATTAAAATTACATTTTTACGTCCTTTTAAAAACGTAATTTTTACATCCATTTAAAAACGCAATTTTTACGTCTCCTTATCCACGTAACGGTTATGGCTAATTCGCGGCCCAGGATCCGGACATAGGAGGAACGCCTAAATGCAGGAATGGGCTCCATCTGAATATAAATTTTGCGTAAAATAAAACCAAATCAAACCAAACCCAACCAACCCAACCCCCCGTAACCGCCCTATTGAAGCCTAACCACCCTATTGAAGACGATTATTCCATCGGTAACAAAGTTCGAGATAAAGGGCAATGCACGATGGAATAATCGTCTTCAATAGGGTGGTTAGGCTTCAATAGGGCCGTTACGGGGGGTTGGGTTGGTTGGGTTTGGTTTAATTTGGTTTGTTTTATTACGCAAAAATTATATTAAGATGGAGCCCATTCCTGCATTTAGGCGTTCCTGACATAGGCACATCACAGCGACGTTTATGTGACGTTTATTTTACAAGATTCTTATACGTCACACTACAACCTTTGACGTTAATTTTACGTATATTTTACGTTTTTTTGCTCAGTGGGCTTCTGCTACCGTCGAGGACTTCCATCCTCCGTGACGCTTCAAAGTAGTCATGTTAGCCCCTGCATTGGCCAAAAGAGTCGCCGAAGACCTTCTCAGGCAGTGACCGGTGTAGAGCGCTGGTTCCTCCAATTTCAAAAACTTTGCAATTTTTGAAGGTATCTTCGACAACGTATTTATTCCCACACACTGGCTGGTACACCTCCCATTTTTGTAAAAAACAAAAAAGCGGCTAGAACTAGTGTTCTTTGGTCTCAGACATGTATTTTTTACACAAATTGATCGGGTTGACTGGAAATCCTTCTTCAAGTATGGTGAAACTTCTCAATTTCTTGGTTTTAGTGTCTGGCAAAACTACGTGAAAATATTTCCCTTTGTCTTGAATATTTTCTATTTTCAAATTGACCAATTCATCGCATCTACAAGCACCGCTAATCCCCATTATCAACTTGTCGTCGGGAGCTTCGTTCAAAAACTTCTCTATTTCAGGTCGTTTAATGTCTTGGACTTCTTTGGTTTGTATCCCTGTGATTTGCTTGTCATAAAGCTCGTTTGTTTGCCATATTTTAAAATGTCGTTTTTTTATAAAGGAAAATAGTCGAGCGAAGCATCGAGTATTTGGTCCATAGCGACGATGGGGCTAATTTTTTTTGCAAATGTAAAAAATAAGCCAATTGAACATTTTCATCGATACCTTTTATCTTCCGTGAATTCATCCAAGACTCAAACATTTTGAACTCCTTGTCGTAAGCATCTCGTGACTTTTCTGGCAAAATCTGCATCGATGCTTCTTCCGCTTCCGTAAGGATATCCTCAGGAACTTAAGTTTCATCGGTTTCCTCCATTTTCTATACGTTTTTTTCTTCAAAAAAGCTTCCCTTTTCTGCAGGGAAAACTGACAAGTGTCAAAATTTATTTAAACATTTGCTAACAATGTATCACGCCCGTGGCAATCAAACAAACAACCTACTTTGACCAAAATGTAAAAAAGTCACTGTTAAATCATTCTGACATTTATAGGGTATTAAGACGCAAGCAGCATTGATTTGATCACAAAGCTTATTAATTATTATCTCATAAAAAACGATTTCTTCCACTTGTTTGATAAAACATTGAATGCCACTCGTGTGTTATGTTAAGTCACTGGAGAATCTTTCTCGCGTGACTTATTTTTCAACATAACACACTAGTACTAAATAGTATATTAAATAACTAATGTCATAAGACGTCATAAATTGTCCTCGTGTGACAAAAGGTTTTATGACATGAGTTCTTTAAGCTATTTTATCTATTTTGCAAAAATTCTATACACCTTCAATTTAATTTGATCGAATTTAACTTTAGATAGTTGGTATCACAGTCATTGGTTTGACATTTAATGTCAAAATCGATTCGCCATGCCGTCCTTAGTTTACTTATTTACAATAAGCGGCTGTTAATGTAAAAGAAGAAAAAAAAGGATTTTCTTTGGTGTTAAACAAAATTTATTGCCAGAGAAGTCTCGTAAGTACTAGAAAAATCATAAAAATATTATAACCAATATGCAAAAAATTATGCTGTTTAAAGTATAGCCAACCTATAAAATCAAAATATTGGGTGAAATAAAGTATCTCATTACAGCACCAAAAGCGGTGTTATAATGAAGTCATTATAAACGCAAAATAGATAAATAACTATTAAATAATAACCTATCCTTAAATTAATTATTCTTAACTTAAACTTAAGTACAGTGGAAATAAGATGATTTACCAAATATTGTCAAGGCTAAAACTAACATTAAACTAAATATTAATCTTTCTTGGAACAAACAGATCTTATTCTTGCCTGTTAAATGCGAAGAAAGACTTTAGATGAAATAATTGTATTCTCATTTTAAGATTAACGATCTATTAGACTAAATTTTAGAAAATTCACTTTAAGTCTATTATTATAGGTATGAAACCATATATGGTTTCATACCTATAATCCAGTATACTGGATATAAATATACTTATTTTTATTCTAAGATTAGTTAATATTGGTACGATTTAGGACAATTCTTAAAAATAAACTTTTTATGGACTTGCTCTTTACTTTCGTGTCCATTAGAGGAATTTCAAATCATTTGAATCAAATGCGTCGATTAGTTTTCAAAATATTCACTTTCAAATTTCCCATGGAACAGAAAACACATTTTTTTATTACAATTTAAAAAGATTTTCGAAAATCCCGAGACACGTCGATTTTGGTTTGATTGTACCATTTGTAAAATTGTCTCATTGGATTTTATTCTTAGGATACTACCAAAATTTGAAATAAATTCTTTTATGTTTTTTCTTTATTCTATGGGAAATTTGAAAGTCAATATCTTGAAAAACTTGATGAATTTTGAAATACTTAAAATAAGGTATCACTTGACACACCCTTTCTCTATTTAAATTCTGAGGATAAACTCACCCATTACATAGGAAAACTCCAATATAGCCTAAAAAATTACGACTCGCAAACAAAATCGACGATTAAAAAAATTGCATATACCCAAAAAAGGGGCCGTTTTGTTTTAAAAAAACACACTTTATACCTATAGGTATGCGAAACATTGTCTTATATAGAATAAGAGATTAAAGAATGTTTAGTGTTTCTTAGTTTATATAAAACAGGCAGAATTTTTTTTTTTAATCCACTGAAATAAACATGGCCATTATCAGATCTTTTTATAATTCAAACTTTAATTTTTTACAAGAAAAACAGTTTTATGTTTAACAATACTAGTACGAGGTGTGTTCAGAAAATATCGGGAATTTTCGTTTTTTGAAACAAATATTTATTTATTCGTCTACATTAATGTTGTCGCCTTCAAAATAGTCCCCATTGGATATTATGCACATGTGCCAGCTCTTCTTCCAGTACTTTTTAAGGGTAAAAAAATGGTTTATTTCGATTTCCGGCAAAACTACAAGTCCTATGGAAAAAAGTTAAATGTCAAAGTTGTAGGTAATAAAAAGATCTACAACTTTTGTATTTACAATTTTTTCACATAACCTCAAAATTTATGTGAAAAATTCAAAAAAACAAGTTTTTGGTTTTTTATTTTTATCTTTTTCAAAAAAAAAATTTTTCCACGAAATTTGGTGAAAACTTACCTTTTTATGTCCCAAATACACTGTAATTTATTTGATTTGAAATATTTATTATTTCGCCTTATTTTGACTTAATATCAAAAAAGCACCCTTATTTTCAATCGATAATTCTCGCGTCAAAATATCAGCTTTTTTCAAAAAGTCGGTGTGCTTTTTGTTCGTTAAAATCTCTACTTTCTGATGGTGTAAAAAAAATATACATTACTGTGGTAAATGTTCTCAGAAAATGCAAAAAATATTATAATTACAAAAGTTGTAGATCCTTTTATTACCTACAACTTTGTCATTTAACTTTTTTCCATAGGACTTGTAGTTTCGCCGGAAATCGAGATAAACCATTTTTTACCCTTAAAACCCCACCCACTTCCCGAAGTCAGATCGCCCGTAATTTATTTTTCCTTTCATTTTTATTATATTCTTCTCCTTTTCCAATGGGTTTCATCCTACTGTTATTTTTTTTTGGTTTCAAAAATTATCGACCCTGGTCTATTTGATGATTTCAGAATTATGTTATTTAATTGCGTGTATGTTTTTTTTTTGAGTTCATTTATGTAGGTATCTGTTAATTTTTTTGTTTAGGAAATTGACTAAAAAAGCAACATTTCTAATCAAAATTCTTTTTATTTAACTTCCGAAAGTTACAAAAAATACTTTTGTTACTGGGTCTACAAAAAGGTTTGTAAAAATATAAAATTACAAGAATTATGGTTAAAATATTGACATAGGATTTTGTTATTAAATCTACAAAATGTTTGTTACATAATTACAAACTACTTATTCAATTAGTTAACAGATTACAGTTGGTTGTAAACTTTACATACAGTTATGTGGACCTGGATTAACATAAAATCTAGTTAACATTTGATTGTTTGTTGTACTTTTTCAACGAAATAATTTGTTAACATTAACTAAACAAATCGTTACAAAATGGAATAGTACCTTTACAAAACTTTCAGTAAAATAGTTGTCTGTGTTAAAATTTTCACAGTTCCTGGTTTTATACAAAGAATTATGTTAATATTTTACAACATAAAAATAACAAACTACAAACTGATGTTAAAAAACCAGATTTTTATAACTGCGCACATATACATAATACTAAACAAGAACATTTTCAAAAAATATTCAATTGCATATAGTGTTAAAAATCCAATTTGCCATATTTTTTGCCGGCACTATAAAGAAGGGAAACATTTATAAAAACTTCTTATTTTTATTTTGAACAAATAAAAAAGTGTGTTCTTTTATTTTAATTTGTGAAATTTTATTTCGCAAAACAGCCAGGAACGGCCCTGGTTGCGCCTGTGAAATTTTAAATACTTAGACAGCATTAATCTTTAATAAGACGAAGGTAGTAAAATACTTAAACAAAGGTAATTTCAGGACAATAACATTTAACATTTCATAAAAACCTTTCGTGTCCTTGCCGATAAAACCGTCTGGACAAAATTGGTTTGTTTTTATTTTCTCATTGTCAAATAAACTTAATTTAATTCAAATCGTAATGATGCAATCTAAGTTCCATTTCGTGATTCTATAGTTGACCCAAGAAACATAAATTGCTAATAAAATAAATTTTAACTTGACGGCAAACCACGGCAAATTAAACAACATATTGCAAAAACTTGCATAAATATAGGTATGTAAAAATTTAAAAGATCGAAATTTTACATACCCACAGATGACGTTAAAATATACCGCCATGTCAGTTCCATAAAAAATAAACTAAATAAGTAATACATTTTTAAGTCTTAATATTTTTAAGAAAAAATTGAACCTACACCTCGCCATAGTTTTTTGTTTTGAGTGCGTTCCACCAACTTCAAATACCGACAGACAGCTGTTTCGACCTATATTGGGTCTCATCAGTGTCGGGCAACTTGGTGTAGTGGAACACACTCAAAACAAAGTACTACCTGAGCTTATATGCTCGGTTGGTAAGCCAAGAGATGTAAGAACATCAGGTGATCCACACCGTCAAACGACGTGGCCTTTGCCGCACAGCAATTGTATCACAGAAAATAATATGGCCTAAAGGAATCTAGAATTAGCCCAACCGGGGCTAAACATTGGCAAGATATATTAAATTATCATTTTATCAATATAGGGCTAACATCGGCTAAATAAATCCAATATTGACCTCAGATAAAATATTGGTCACAGACGCGCCCCATATAGGACCAATATTTTGTGCTACTGGGGTACTATCTCCAGTAGTTTTACTTAATTGTCGTTTACATGTGTTTACATATCGCCATTTGAATAAAAAATAAATATTTTTTGGAAAAAAGTTAAACCAAACACTTCTTGTAGTGTATTTTAGTATGTAAATGGGAAATGCTTACATCAAACTGTCTATTTTAAAACGCTTAATTAACATTTCCGAGAATATATCGTGTAAATTGGTGCACTAAATGTGTTTAACAAAACGATGTAGGTAATTATTTTTTAGTGTGTCTCGTGACTAGCTTCGCATGAACTTAAGCTTATAAAAATTACATAAATTCATTAGAGAACAATATTAACTATAATCCTAATTTTTTTGGATATATTAATAGTAGAAAATCCATGATCAATAAAATGTATATTAATAATAATACAGAGTCTGATAGATCACCCATTAGTTAAAGCTATTTTTTGCCAATCTTTTTAGCTCTGTCTATGTTAATAAATGCGATATTAATGTACCTGATTTTAAGTATTGTAACTATAAATCTAAGTAGCCGTGATATTAGTAATCACGATGTTTTTAATTAATTGTGGCGTTTAAATGTAAATAAAGGTACGGGAACTGATGGTGTTCCCCCTTTACTTTTAAAAAATTGTAGATTTTCCTTAACTAAACCCCTAACTAAGCTTTATAAGTTATCAATTGATAATGGGTGTTTCTTGATTTGTGCAAAGAAAGTTACATTCTTCCTTTGTTTAAAAATTGGGAAAGACACAATGTAAAAAATTATCGCCCTATACCTAAAATTTCGCAAATATCCAAAGTTATGGAAAAAATTTAACCAATGTACTCCAATTGAACAGGCTTTGGCGTTAATAACGGATGTCCAATTGTCAAATCATCAATATGAAGTATTTAGAAATGCCTTAAAGGATTTTGGACATGACATTTCAACACCTTTATATAAGGTTTTTATAGCCAAAAAAGAATACAACCCAGATAAAATAGTAATTACTGAAAGAAGTGTCCGTGTAGATTTGCAAAGTCTTGTAGATCATACCGCAAAGTTATTGAAATTGATAAACTACTCAAAACGAATTAAGGACCACTTTTTAAAATACATGTATCTTTTTTAACTTTTAAGCAACCCTCGTATATTTTTATAGGCTTGTACTCATATTATGTATAATTTATTTTATGTAAACAAACATTTTTTGTTTTCATAACTTTTTGTAGAAATGCGATTTGTTTAAAAAACAGTGCATTTTAACATTTATTTTAAGTCATTTTAGTCGTTGTTGTGCATTGTGATAAGTTCAATAATTAATTAAAATGAATGTTGATGCTCTAGGAAGGCCTCTTCATCAAAGGAGGCATTTAAATCAGGTTGAAGTAGTGACAGCGGTTACTTTATTTCAAGAAGGACATTCGGTTAGAAGTATTGCCCGAAGACTTCAAACAAGTCATTCGGTAATTTCTAGACTTCTTAACAGACATAGAGAATTTGGTTTTATCACTAGAAGACCTTATCCGGCAAGAGAACGAGTCACAAACCCACGTGAGGACCGTAATTTGGTAAGGTTAGCCACCCAAAACCGAGCCAGAACAGCAAGAAACATTGCTGATTTACATTTTGACGCCAGCGAAAGGCGAATATCCACTCAGACAGTTAGAAATAGACTTCATAAAGCCCATCTACGTTCCAGAGTCCAAGCTGTTAGGCCCCAGTTAACCCGTGCGCACCGAAGAGCTCGATTAACTTTTTCTCGAAATCATATCAATTGGGATATGGATCAGTGGGGACACGTGCTCTTTTCAGATGAGTCTAGATTTCGACTTAGCCACAACGATGCACGTGTACGAGCATGGAGGCGTAGAGGTGAGCGTTATTTAGATTCAACTGTAACAGAAACTGTTCACTTTGGAGGTGGCTCACTTATGGTCTGGGGAGGTATAACTTTAACGGGGCGTACAGGTTTGCATATCTGTAGGGATGGTGTGATAAATGCTCATAGGTATTTGGAAAATATTGTAGAACCCTATATAGTCCCATTTGCCGCAGAAGAAGGTCCACAGTTTATTCTACAGCATGACAATGCGAGGCCCCACACTGCTCGTATTGTCACACAATATCTTGAGGAGAATAATATCGAGGTTTTAGAGTGGCCCGCAAACTCCCCGGATCTAAATCCTATTGAGCATCTCTGGGATGTTCTTCAGAGAAGTATAAGGGATCGTCCGACACCAGAAAATTTGGAACAGCTTGGAGAAATGCTTCAAGAGGAATGGAACAATATTCCCAGAGAAGTAATCAGAAATTTAGTGGAATCGATGCCTAGACGATGTGAAGAAGTTCGGCTAGCCAGAGGAGGACATACACATTACTAATTTTGTTGAAAATATTATTTATAGTTTATTTAAAAAAAAAACATTTGTGAAAAATTAAAGTTTTATTTTCCAAGCGTTTATTTTTTATTTGATTTATAAAATATATACTCCATTTAAAACCCTAATGTTTTTCAGAACTAACAGCAGTTACAGAATGTAAAAAAAAGTTTTTGATTAAAAGTTATAAACAAGTTTAAAAGTGGTCCTTAATTCGTTTTGAGTAGTTTATATAAGATTCTACAGAGTTACTTAAGTAATTAGTTAGTGGAAATATGATGGTGCCTTCTGGCAATCTGAACACAATCAAAAATATGTCCAAGATGATAATCAGGAAACATCAGATTGTAGCATCTACATGGTCTCCATGGTGCGAGATGGTGGCGCCTTATCTATTTTGAATTTACAAAAGAGTCTCCTGAAACAGTTTTGGATGTTTGCAAAATTTCCCAGCTAAAAGTCACAGATGAACCTATATCCAGAAAAAGTTACTCTGTTAAACACTACATGAAATTTAACATGATTGATGGAAATACAGCACCAATTATAACAATTATAACAAAAATATGAACAATTTAAAAATGTTGTCCGTAAGCCAACAAATGAAGAAGCTCTCCAATTACATAGTGCATGCAACTTAACATTTAATAAATAAAGAGCTACTAAAGATTTCCAAAAAATGAAGGAATCTGAAAAAAAAAGAATTCAACATGAATTTAAATCAAAAATAAGCTTAACTATGGAAACACATCAAGAAGATTTTTTCCAAATCCAACCTTAGTTGCAGAGATAACTAAGGTTGAATTTAATTTAATACATAGGTTTCAAACCATTCTACAAGCTATCACTACACAAAGCTTGATAGATGTTAGTGGATGTTTGTGGAACTGTACTACATGCCTACGTGGAAAGGAGGTGATGGAAAATATATCTTTACCAATCGGGGTCCTTTCAAAGGAGGCACAATAACCCCAAAATAAGGATTTAAAAAAATTTAGGTGCGTCAAGAAAAACAAAGAGAACAGCAACAAATGAAGATATTTTACATCGACTTTTAATATCATCTGACCCTGTTATAACATTTGCAAGAAAAAAAGTTCAGAAATTGTTAATACAATTTGTTTAGTTATTTATTGTATTTTTTTAATATTGATATAATATATTTTTATAATATTAAGGTAATAAAAAATGTCCACCAAAAAGTTACAAAACGTTAAAAAAGTCCCTATTTTTTGTGATTAGATATTAGACTGGGCCAAAAAAAAACGACTATTTTTTTTGTAAATATATCGAAAATATTGTTTGGGGTGACAAAAAAAAATTATGGTGAAAGTTTAAGTCCATCATTTTAATATTAAGAGGCAGAGGCGCAATTTTAGATTTTTTCCTAAGCGAGGTTTTGTCTCAGAACTCCCAAATTTTGTAGAGCATTCAATTTTCTTCAAAAAATAGTCTTAAGTCAATTTTGTCAAATTCAATTGTTTGGGAGTTCTAAGACAAAAACTTGCGGAGGAAAAAAAATTAAAATTGCGATGATGATGATGATGATGGACTCAAACTTTCACAATAATTTTTTTTTGTCACCCCAAACCATATTTTCGATATACTTTTTAAAAAAAATTGTTGATTTTTTTGGCCCAGTCTATTAGATATGGTTTATTTTATTAAACAAATCATACCTAGAACAGGTAAAAAAAATATTTTATCCTTATGAAAGTTATAAAATTATTTCTGCAAAACTACGTTTTTACCACAATCCACACATGTGTGGATTGTGGTTTTTACAATATAAAAATGCTATAAAAAATAAAAGCCTTAAGTTATTTATGTAAGAACATGCTTAATTATATATTATATTTTGTCCTATTTAAGACATTAGAAAAAAAAAAATATTTAGTTTGTTTTGTTTTGTTTGCCTCAAACGGCATTTTATGTATATACTAGGGTGTTTCAAAATAAGGCAATATTTTTCTTTTTTCAAATTCATGTGAAATTCTCGTCACTTATGCTAAAAAAAATCTCTCAAAATTTGAGCTCTTAATATTAATTTTCCGTCATCGAATTTAAAGTTTTCCCATTGATTTAACATGGAAAAATACTTTTTTAGGATTTATTTCGCCTGCATACTATGTACAACTTTCTTTTTTGATAAGCAATCACTGGTCCTTTTTTAGCGTTAAATTATCTACAAAAAATCTTACAGAGTCCAGTCTGTAGATTCAACTGTTTCTTTTTTATTAACGTTGAAACGTATAAATTCTAAACAGGGCCGCCAGACCTACGTCATTTTAATACTGATGAGATTTTTTTAATAAATGCCCTAATATGTAGTTAAAAACGTATGGGTACTTGCTAGCTTGAAAGCGGGGCCCTTTTACAGATAACGGGCACTAAAGGTACATAAAAAAGGTACCTTTTTACGTTAAAGTAATACCGCTGGTTTTCATATATGTTTTACACATTGTTATTAAAAACCAACATTCATTATTGCCAGACGCTTTCCAGGGGACCTAACTTCCGCCAGACGCTTTAAAGCTCAAGAAAAAAGGGCTGAACCTACGTTATAGTAGTACTCCTGAATTTTACATATATTTTTTGAGTGATTATTTTAGGACCTTTTGTAAGCAGCCAGACCAATCCGAGGGGCCCAAGCCCCCCCAGACGCTTTAAAGGTCAAGAAAAAGGGGGGAACCTACGTTATAGTAGTACTCCTGAATTTTACATATTTTATTTGGTTGACTATTTTAAGACCTTTTATAAGCAGCCAGACCAATCCGAGGGGCCCAAGCCCCCCCTGGCGGTTTAAAGGCCAAGAAAAAATGGGAGAACCTACGTTATAGTAAAACTTCTAAATTTTACATATATTATTTGAGGGACTATTTTATGATCTTTTGTAAGCAGCCAGACCAATCCGAAGGGCCTAAGCCCCCTGAATATTTTATATATTATTATTATATATTTATTATTATATATTTTAAGACTTTTTGTAACTACCCAGACCATTCCAAAGGGCCTAACCACGCCCAGACACGATAAAAGGTACGCTGTGAGTACGAGAGCAAGGCATGCATGTGAGTGCGAGTGATAGTATTAGATGGCTTTATTAGACAGCTTCATGAAATTAAAGTTGTGTATTTGTCTTTATGGAATTTTTTAATAATGACTTAATAATATTTAAATTCTTGTTATAAAATTAGTTTTAATTAAATTATTCAAAATTTCAAAAAATTTCAAAGATTTTCAAAATTTTCAGGATATCCAAAATTTTGAAAATTTCAATTTTTTTAAATATTTTCCAAAATTTTCATAATTCCCACACTAAACTTGTACCAACCAGGATAAACAATGGCACTTAACGGTGTTAAAATAGCCACCCAAATAATATATATACATAATACAATATTACAGCCTATGATCTTATATTATCGTGTCTGAGGGGGGTTAAGCCCTTCGTATTAATCTGGCTGCTTATAAAAAGTCCTAAAATAGTCACCCAAATAATTTATATATAAAATTCAGGAGTACCACTATAACGTAGGTTCCCCCCTTTTTCCTTGACCTTTAAAGCATCTGGGGGGCTTGGGCCCCTCGGATGAGTCTGGCTGCTTATAAAAGGTCTTAAAATAGTCAACAAAATAAAATATGTAAAATTCAGGAGTACTACTATAACGTAGGTTCCCCCCTTTTTCCTTGACCTTTAAAGCATCTGGGGGGCTTGGGCCCCTCGGATGAGTCTGGCTGCTTATAAAAGGTCTTAAAATAGTCAACAAAATAAAATATGTAAAATTCAGGAGTACTACAAAAACGTAGGTTCCCCCATTTTTTCTTGACCTTTAAAAGGTCTGGGGGGGCTTGGGCCCGTCGGATTGGCCTGGTTGCTTATAAAAAGTCTTAAAATAGTCACCCAAATAAAAAAAGTTAAATTCAGGATTAGTACTATAACGTAGGTTCCTTTGTTTTTTCTCGAGCTTTAAAGCGTCTGGGGGGGCTTAGGCCCTTGGATAGGTCTGGCTGATTACAAAAGATCTTAAAATAGCCAATTAAATAGTATATATAAAATTTAGGAGTACTACTATAACGAAGGTTCCCCCATTTTTTCTTGACCTTTAAAGCGTCTGGGGGGGGGCTTGGGCCCCTCGGATTGGTCTGGCTGCTTATAAAAGGTCTTAAAATAGTCACCCAAATAAAATATGTAAAATGCAGGAGTACTACTATAACGTAGGTTTCCCTATTTTTCCTGGACCTTTAAAGCGTCTGGGGGGGCTTGGGCCCCTTGGATTGGTCTGGCTGCTTATAAAAGGTCTTAAAATAGCCAACCAAATAAAATATGTAAAATTCAGGAGTACTACTATAACGTAGGTTCCCCCCTTTTTCCTTGACCTTTAAAGGGTTAGGGGGGGCTTGGGCCCCTCGGATTGGTCTGGCTGCTTATAAAAGGTCTTAAAATAGTCAACCAAATAAAATATGTAAAATTCAGGAGTACTACTATAAGGTAGTTTCCCCCCTTTTTCCTTGACCTTTAAAGCGTCTGGGGGGGCTTGGGCCCCTCGGATTGGTCTGGCTGCTTATAAAAGGTCTTAAAATAGTCAACCAAATAAAATATGTAAAATTCAGGAGTACTACTATAACGTAGGTTCCCCCCTTTTTTCTTGACCTTTAATGCGTCTGGGGGGGACTTGGGCCCCTCGGATTGGTCTGGCTGCTTACAAAAGGTCTTAAAATAATCACTCAAAAAATATATGTAAAATTCAGGAGTACTACTATAACGTAGGTTCAGCCCTTTTTTCTTGAGCTTTAAAGCGTCTGGCGGAAGTTAGGTCCCCTGGAATGCGTCTGGCAATAATGAATGTTGGTTTTTAATAACAATGTGTAAAACATATATGAAAACCAGCGGTATTACTTTAACGTAAAAAGGTACCTTTTTTATGTACCTAAGGGGTCTATTCTGTAACTTTTCAGTTATGTTTATCGGCTGGGTTATAAGTTTATTTATAACCAAATCGATATATTTTTAACTGTAATTCCCATTCTGTAAGTTATGAATATAACTATCAGTTATTTTTAACTTCATATCGTACAGGGTTAAAACTCGTAGTGATATTAGCTACAAATTTCAACGAACTTCAACGAACTATCTTCAAGATTGACAAATGTTAATACTTATTAGGAGTTTACGGAAAAATGTACTACCTAATTTTTAATAGAAATATTAAAACCTTATGATTTACTTGAAATCCTATTAAGTAAATGTTAAATTAAAGAAAATAAATCCTTCCAACTTCGTGTTTAATATTGGCGGGATAACTGTCAACT
This sequence comes from Brassicogethes aeneus, assembly GCA_921294245.1. Classification (NCBI taxonomy): domain Eukaryota; kingdom Metazoa; phylum Arthropoda; class Insecta; order Coleoptera; family Nitidulidae; genus Brassicogethes; species Brassicogethes aeneus. The sequence continues at coordinate 2,582,100 of OV121136.1, forward strand.
TGACAGTGTCAAGTGTTGTCAGTATAGTTTTTCTATAATCTGTGCAAAGGGGAAAATAAAATGAATAAAAAAAGGGATAGATCGACAAAAAAACAATTACATGCCTTAGTAGCATACATAGAAGAAAACAGAGATATGGTTTATCCCTCAAACGAAGCCGCCCAATATCAGGCGTTTAAACAAAAATGGGAAGACCTGGCAAAACATTTAAACGCAATTGATGGGCCACAAAAGACGACGAAGCAGTGGAAAAGTGTAAGTAAACGTGTCTTACGATAATAGCTTTACTTTGTAGGACTTATCCAATGACTAAATTGAGATTTTAGGTGTTTAATGATTTAAAGTCGAACGCAAAAAAAAAACAAAGAAAACTAATTGTTGAGCATACTGGAACTGGTGGAGGTCCAAGTTCTGGCATAAAACTTTCAGAACTGGATGAAAGGATAATCCAGCTAATTAACCCAGTGGTTATTGAAGGGGTCTCTGGTATTGATGAAGGTGGAATTATTATAGAAGAGATTTTTTTAGAGCCAGTAGAAAACATAAAACTACATGAGACAGGTACATAAAAATTGAATCATAAATATTAAAGTAAGTTATTGCTTCTGCAGTTTTATTGGTTTTATTTTAACAATTAATGAAATGTACAATTATTAAAAGTAGAAGGTGAACCTGAACCATCTGACAGTTATCGAATTTTATGCAAAACGCGGTAAATAATAAATTTTTATGTCCTAGGCCTGGGTTATAAATAATTTTAAAATGCCGAGGCCATAATCAATACGTAGTGTCAATTGTTGACAACAATAAAATTTAATTTATACACCGATTAAAGATAAATATTATTTTAGGTTTAGATTCAGAAGATGGTGAAGGCAGTGAGAATATAGAAAACATTGATCCTGCACCTATCCGGAAAAAGCCCATAAGGAGAAGGCTAAAAAAAATGCCTGTAAATCATGATATACTGCTCCGGCAGTTGATAGCCAGCAACTTTGCAGTGGCAAAGGGGCTTAATAATATTGCAAAGGCCATTAGAAGGCGATAATAAAGACAATTTGTGGCTGCTGGAGCATTTTGGGTAAACTGATATCAGATATTAGTTCCATACCAAACTTATATGAGTTTTTACTGACATTAAATGAACAAGTTCTGCGCAAGAAAAAAGTTAGTTTTTTAATTACGATTATTCAATCACTTTCATACGTTCACCAACGTTTATTGAAAAAAATTCAAAATTTATTAATAAGTAGGTATTACAGATTTTATACCATTTTAAATTTTTATTAATTTAAATTAATTACAGATTTTATACCATTTTAATTTTTTATTAATTTAACTATGATTTTAAAAAAATTGAAAATGGTATAAAATACTCTTGGATTTTCAAAATAGATTTTGACACAGTAGTGAATTATAAATTTCACCTCTTTAATTTGATTAAGCTTAAATAGGGTGTGCAAAACTAACTTTTTCAATTTAAATTTTGCTTACGCAGAACCTGTCCATTCAATGTCATTATAAACTTATATAAGTTTGGTGTGGGTAACATGTCAAATTACTCAGATATTGGTAAACCCAAAAAATTTTAGTTTTGTGATATTTGTTTTAGTTCTTATTTTGTTCAAAGTTCAAAAACTATTTTTTTATATATTTAAATAAAAAATAATTAAAATATAACGTTTTTATTGGAAATATTCCTGACATATTACATCCCTTTTTCTGTTGCCTTGAACATAAAAATTGCCTTCTTGGAGGTCATTGTCAAATATTTCCTCTTCGACAACTTCATCATAATCATCTGGGAGATCTACATTGAAATGTAAGGCAATATTATGTAGTACAGCACAGGTATTTATAATTTTTCCTGCTTTAACAGGATTATAATTGAGTGTTCTGTGTTTCAATAAACATCGGAATCTTCCCTTTAGTATCCCATTGACTCTTTCTATGGTCACTCGGGCTCTTCTTAAATGAGTATTAAATCTGCCTTGTGGAGTATCATTTCGAACATTTCCTGGATATTGTGTTAGCACCCAAGGTGATAATGGATATCCTTCATCACCAATCAAATGGTAATTTGAATTCCCTTCCAAATATATTCTTTGCAAGTGCATGTTAATTCTTGACATTTGCCAAATTGCAGTATCATGTACTGATCCTGGAAATCTAGCATTTACATTTAAAATTTTTAATTCAGCATTTGCAATTAATTGCACATTAATGCTATAATATCCTTTTCTATTATAATAAGGGCCTGCTGGATATTGAGGGTGGTCATTTGGTGGAGAAATGATTGCAACATGAGTGCAATCAATGCTGCCTACAATCCCAGGAAATCCATAGCGATCAAAAAATAAATTAATGTTCTGATTAATGTTTTGAGGGGTGGAGGGAAAAACTATCCATCTTTGTAAAAGAACATTATTAATAACATTACACACCTCTGATATGCAACGACTAACTGATGATTGGCTCATTGCAAAATGAAAAGTGGTACTAGTATCCAGCTGGTAACCCCCATGTCCTTAAAATTTTAGTGTGCACAATATTTTTAGATGGGCAGGTATTGCAGTGTTTCTTAATTCATCATTCATATGTGGTAAAAGATTTTCGATAAGAAAATAAGTAGCTTCCTTGTTAAGTCTAAATAATTTTAAGAATGAATATTCGGGCAGTTGAAAAACGTCACTTGTATCACGTAAATTGCGATTCATTATTCGTGCCGCATTACTAAATAAAAAAAAAATAATAAAATACTCTAGGGTATGAAATAGTTTACCGTCTTCTCCTGTCTCTTTCATTTATGTAATTAATAGCAAAAAAGTTTAATACTGCAGCCATTTGTAATAATTATTCTTATAATGCACCTTTGAAAGTGTTTTTTATTTAAATCAAAATTATAACTCAAAAGTTATTTTTATCGCCTAGTAACATACCTCACGATATACATTTCGGAATAACCAGCGGTATATCGGCATCGGGTTAAATTTTAAACCAAAGACGAAGTTACAGAATCGCTCTAGAGATTTTAACCAGTCGATATGATATAACCCTGGGTTATTTATAACTAAAAAGTTACAGAATAGACCCCTTAGTGCCCGTTATCTGTAAAAGGGCCCCGCTTTTAAGCTAGCAAGTACCCATACGTTTTTAACTACATATTAAGACATTTGTTAAAAAAATCTCAGCAGTATTAAAATGACGTAGGTCTGGCAGCTCTGGGATCTTACTCTAGTAAGATCTAGTAGAAAAAAAGTCAATTAGCAATTTTGAAGATCTTTTAATGTTCTACAAATTTGTTCTGAACAATTTTTTTATCACCTACAGTTCAAAAGTTATGTGTCTAAAATCCTATTTTCATGATTATGCATATATGCATAATCATGAAAATAGGATTTTAGACACATAACTTTTGAACTGTAGGTGATAAAAAAATTGTTCAGAACAAATTTGTTGTCTACCCTGCACCAAAATGGCTGTCGGCCAGTGTTATAACACTGGCCGACAGCCATTTTGGTGCAGGGTAGACAACAACTATTTTAGGGTAATTTGAGTACGCCGAATCCAAAAATGACCATCATTTTGCTCAATCAGCTCTTGTTTTTGCTATGTAGACAAAAAACCATTTTTTATATGCGCACTTTCAAATGCTTAAATATATTTTTTTAAACTTAATTTAAGCAAGGATAGTTGGTAATGTTGCTAAGGGTCTTTATTAAACTAAAAAAATACCATATACATTGATAATGGTATTCTCTTTAAAAATCTTGCTTTCATCGAAAGAAAATCGGATATTTTAAAAATTTAAAGTGATACAGCATGATCCATTTTTGCCCGATTTAAATAAAATTTACCCTATTTGTAGCTCTATTTATCTACTTTATTGTGTTAAAATTTCAATGCAATATAGAAAAAAAATATTTTTTAGTCTACATCGCAAAAACAAGAGATGATTGAACAAAATGATGTTTATTTTTGGATTCAGGGTATCTAAATTACCATTAAAAAGTTGTTGGTTGCCATGCACCATAAACCTTAAAAATTATTTTCAGTATTTCAAAACTGTTTTGAAGTATAAAATTTTATTTGCAGTCAAAAGCTGGATCATGAAATTAAGAATATCATAAAAGTTAAGCTATTTTAGCTTAAATTCAGCGATTAATTGAGTTTATTGAAGAATCTTGGTACGTTATTTCGAGTTTCCTGCAAAATTGTCTTTTTTCCCAAAGTGAATATTATAATAATATATTATGCAGAAAAATAAAAATAGGATTTTAGACACTTATAACTTTTGAACTGTAGGCGATAACAAAAAATTGTTTAAAACAAATTTGTAGAGTATTAAAAGATCTTTAAAATTGCTAATTAACTTTTTCTTCTACGATTAGTACTTTAGCTGCTAAATGTAAAAATATCAATTTTTTTTAGAATTTATACGTTTTAACGTTAATAAAAAAGAAAGAGTTGAGTCTACAAACTGGACTTTTTTGTAGATAATTTAATGCTAAAAAAGGACCAGTGATTGTTTATCAAAAAAAAAGTTTTACATAGCATGCAGGCGAAATAAATCTTAAAAAACTATTTTTCCATGTTAAATCAATGAGAAAACTTTAATTTCGATGATGGACCTTTTAAAATTAATATTAAGAGCTCAAATTTTGACAGAATTTTTTTTTAGCATAAGTGACGAGAATTTCGGATGAATTTGAAAAAGAAAAATATTGCTTTATTTTGAAACACCCTAGTAAAGGGTGATCTAATTAGTGCTTTAGGATTTTAAAACAAAATAAAACACAAACATTGTTGCAAGGCCAAAGTATTTTGTTTTTATTTGAAAGACTAACTAATTACAATTATGTTTTGAAAATAATATCGGTCAAAATTTGACATTTAATGTCCTCTACGACTTTGTTGACAATAGCGCATTCGAATAGTCCAATTTAACATTACGTTTTCACACATTTGGACGAATATCTCACGAATAACATTTCTGATGTTGGTTTTTAAATCCTCAATTGTTCTTGGATTGTTAGCGTAGACCTTCGACTTCACATAACCCCACAGGAAGAAATCACACGGCGTTAAATCACAAGATCTTGCTGGATAAATTACAGGGCCATTTCTTGAAATAACTTTTTCAAGTGCTCTTGCAATAACTCCATGGTTTCGTTGGCGGTGTGGCACGTAGCGCCGTCCTGTTGGAACCACAATTGTTCCAGTTGGTTTTCAATAACAATTGGCAAAAAATAGTTGTTCAACATTGCCCGATAACGAACTCCGTTTACCGTAACACGCTCTCCTTGGGCATTCTCGAAGAAATAAGGCCCAATGATTCCACGCGCATGGATGGCACACCACACACCACCTTTTCTGGATGCAACGGCGTTTCTTCATATGCATGAGGATTCTCCTCACCCCAAATTCTGCAGTTCTGCTTATTAACATAGCCGTTTAAAAAAAAATGAGCATCATCGCTGAACATTACAGTAAGATGAAAAAAACGGATCTTCAGTCAAATGTTCGATCGCCCAAGCAGCGAAATTACGGCGACAACGATGATCATTGGGCTTTAGTTCTAAAACCAATTGAATTTTGTATGGATGCAAACTTAAATCCTTCCGTAAAATCCTCCAGGTTCATCTATATTGTAACGAACGGGGCATGGGGGGCACACATTAATAATTAAAAAGAATATTAAAACCACAAAAAAACTACCTTTGGCCAAAACACATGATCGTCTAGTTTAAAGAAATTAGGACCCCTTTTTGTTGTGAATACGGTTCTGGATACGTAAGTACTTGAGCAATTAATTAGATATTTAAAAAGCAAAGAAAAAGTATTAAATTAAAATAAGTTTATTAATAAAGGCAATTAATACAAGAGTTAATTATTGTTACTGTACATTAATAATAAAAATAAAAACATTTGTATTTGAAAAGTATGATTGATTTAAGTTAATAAGGTAAAACCATAAAAACCCACATATACAATACAGACATGCATATATGTCGCACATCTCAACAATATAAATAATACAACAAAATCAAAGTAATCAATATGAATATAATCAATTATATTATCATATTGCTAAGATTATTCACCTACATAAATGATAGGCTCGGACGGTGTAGAAAAGCAAATACACATTGAAATAATTATCAATGTACAGCAACAAACAACAATAATGTGAAACATAAAGTATAATATAACTTAGGTCACAAGCAACAATAATAAATGGTATTTGTATAAATAAAATATATAAATAACAAGTGGTGTAGTAGTGGACAACGGTAATGCAATTTAATTGTACAGCCATAAATAACAAATACAATCAGGTATAATCAAGTAATAAAAACATGTCAGTGCAAATCAAATATAGCAAAATAAAATGATTATCAATAATAATAAAATAAGACCATAAAACAACAACTTCATATCAATATCCCTATCTAACCATTCTTTGTCTAAATTGGTTAACTGGCATTATTGGCAATTTGGTGCGCCTGTCAAAGCAAATCTGTATCCACCGTCCTATTACCAGCAACCGGCAACAAAGTTCCCTAACTAAATAACTCATTTGATATGCAGAACTTGAAACAAGTCTCACCATATTAAATAATGAATATCAATTTATCAAATAAATAAAATAAGATAAACTGTACAAAATCAAGTATGTAAATGTTAAATATAAATATGTAGTAAAATGTAAAATTACATTACAATATATTAAAGTAAATGTAATATAAATATAATAATTATAAACATAAAATAATGATTATAATAACTTTGTAATTTGGTTTGTCCACAACAACCATTAAGAATAATTCAGCTTATTATTTCTCTCACAAAGAACAAGTTGAAATAATAATAATAAAATATAGTTTAAATTAAATATTAAATAATTAACCACTCATTAGGATGTTTGTGACCTCAGATTATAATAACTAAATATAGAAAAGACATACCTATTTAAATAAACAACACTTTCACAAAACTGAATTTATATAAAAACAATGTATTATTTGTTAAATTCACTCCCTGATAAAGTTAAAGAATTCAATAGTAAAACGTAACTCTCTCTTCAAAGAGCAAAAACCAACTGTCTTAAAATTAAAAAATTAAACTAATCCCTTCAAATAGCAACACGTAACTGCCCCTTCAAATAACAAAACCCAACTGACTTAAAAAATACTGTCTTCCCTAATTTTTAACACGCTCTTTTTATGTTTATTTTATCAAAGCCAACCAGGCCTATCGATATAGTTCATTTGGAACGTAAAAACCTCATCTCTCTACCGATATGGCTCAGACATACGTGCGGTATTGGTAAGTCTTCCTAGTGCATCATGGGATGCTTAAAGACATCAACACGTAGGTCTACCTTTATGTTATTTACAAATATCATTCCAAGTCAAACGGCCTATATCCTATTTTTATTACGTGTTGACAAAGACTCTAACTCTGGAATGCTTAGGTTAAATATGGCCCTAATAAATTATATAATATAAACAGAATGGGTCCAAATATTAAGTTACTAATGCACACTTGATACAATTTTAAGTTTAATATTTAGAACTAGTCTCATATTTCGTAAAGCCTTAAAATAATAAATTAAGAAATGTTAAAAATTAACTGCACCATATATCGTACCATTACAATATGTAAGGTCCAATTGCTGAGAACGACGTCTAACAGACAAATTTGGATTATTTTGAACAATTTGTCTTACAGCTTCAAAATTGTCTGCATTTCTCACATTTCTGACACGATTTGTTCTTGGATTATTCAACAATGTAAACTCATTTTCAAATTTCTTTACAACATTACGAATTGCTTGTTCACTTGGTCGTTGATGTGGACCATATCGTGCACGTAATCCGCGCCAAGTTGCCTTTACAGAGCTTTGGTTTTGATAATAAATTTTAATAATGTCGCAACGTTGTTCTGGTGTTAAATGTTCCATGTTGTTTTGTAATAACCTAACCTACAAAACTGTCAAATAGAAATAAATTTCGCATGTAGTGTTGCCAAAATTTCACTTTAAAATCCTAAAGCACTAATTGGATCACCTTTTATATACGTTAGGGTGGTCCTTATTTTTTGTATTCTGAATTCCAATTGTTTTACCGCCTTAATTTTTTTGTTTTGATCATATATAAAGCCCTGTCAAATTTTAGGCTGATCAGATGTTCTTAACCCGTGCCTCACGCAGAAAGCACATATTATCGCTGAGCATATATTTCACCAGATTAGAGGTAGTAAGTGTTGTTTTATAACGTTAGATGTGTAAATTTAACAGCTAGGGAAAGTGTGCGTTTAGCAATTGATGAAACTGTTATTTTTTGGCAAAAAGCCAAATTTTCCATTCGAGAACCTTAACACTGTATTGCAAAACTGGAAACACTTTATAATGAATGACGAAATTCACAAACAAATTGTAGCAGAAATAGTATTGATCAGAAAACCAATTTACAGAAAAGTTGGATGACCTTTTTGACATTGCCCACGCACTCTTAACAATGAAAATACCAGAAGGAGTTATTAGACTGACAAAAAGAGTATCTTTACGTATTCCAGTAGCCTTCCATTACGCCAGATGGATGGTAAAGGCAATTTATTGTTTTAAAATATTCTTCTTCAGAAGCCAGTTTAAACTAACGTTACATGAAAGTAGGTCTTAAGGATATTTGTATTTTTTTACCAGCACTTGCATTAAAAAGTGGTTTTGTTGCCCTATGTATGCAAAAGCACCATTGCAAGACAATTTCACAAAGATTTATTTTTTTTATAAAAGTAAAGCTATAAAAAAATTGCGGACATCTTTGGTATTTGAAAGCAGAGTCAATTGCAAGCAAAAGAAATCCAGGAAGACAAGGGCAATGAGGGCGATTCCCAGAATTAAAAACGTGTTTAAGAACCAAACGTACCATCGGTGAAGCCATTGAAATAGAAAAACATCCAAGAACCCCTAACACAAGAGACGATACACAGAGACTACCAAGTGCATGGAAACCAGCTCTTTTTGTTTTATTTTAATTCTTTTTCTCGTCTCGATATTATTTTTTAGGTTGAAAATAATAAAAATTCTGTAAATTTCAAATCAATATTTTGATTTCTAAAGGTCGCTAAAAGTTCGTTGATATTTATATTCAGAGGTCGCTCGAAAACATTCAAAATACTCTACTTTGAAAGTTAAAAAAATCTTGAGCGACCTTTAGAAATTAAAATATCGATTTGAAATTTTCAGAATCATTATTATTTTTAAATTAAAAAATAATATCGGAAAGAGAAAAAAAATTAAAATAAAAAAAATCCAATTTTTGACGATTTTGGTAATTTTTAAAAATCTTGAGCGACCCCTAAAATTTTTTTAATGGTGCTCAGAGCTGTTCCGAGTACAATGAAAAAGTACTCGAGTACTGAATACAAGTACTCTTATATAAAAGTACTCAAGTACCAAGTACAAGTACAGTACCGTTGTACTCGAGTACCCATACGAGTACAAAGTACCGAGTACACTTTAGTTATGAAATGTTGGGAAAAATGCTAGAGAAATGGGGCGATTAAGAAATGAATTTAGAATCACTAGTGCAAAACTAAACACTAGCCGGCCTATTCCCTTCATCAAATATTGATATTTCGCTTTATGTTAATTATCAAGGCCGGCTAGTATCATGTTTCACTTTGCCTTAGCTTTATTTTTTAATTATCTTTTTGAGGAATATTGTCACCTTATTTCTTCCAAAATATAAACAAAATTACATTTCATACATAAGTAAAAACCTTTTGTTCAATGCTCTTTCCTGTGTCTTTTTATTTATTGATTGAGGCTGCTTTATAAAGCAGGTTGTCGTGTGAGTCAAGCTGGCTGATGCTGCCTCAGGCAGCATGTCCGTAATTTGACAAGTCTGAGCAGTGTTGCCAAATTTTCAACACCCACGCACATATTTGCACATATCGTCACCTGAGAATTATAGTGTTCTATCTGCATTTTCTTATTTTAATTCAGGTTAGTCTTGTTTTAAGTATTAAAGATGCATATTGTTCTATCTATAGATATATAATTCTATCTATATATATATAATTGGGGTAGAAATTGTACAGTTTAAGCCTTAAACTGTACAATTTCTACCCCAATTATATATAGATAGATCAATATGCATCTTTAAGACTTAAAACAAGACTAACCTGAATTAAAAAAAGAAAATGCAGATAGAACACTATAATTCTCAGGTGACGATATGTGTCCACGCCAACCTCACTGCATAAAAATGTACTCATTGCACGTAAAAGTACTCGAGTACACGGGAAAGTACTCGAGTATACGGAAAAGTACTCGAGTACACGGATGTACTCGAGTACACGGGAAAGTACTCGAGTACCCGGGAAAGTACTCGAGTACCCGGGAAAGTACTCGAGTACATTTTTGCAATCTTAAATGTATCAAGTACAAGTATAAGTACATTCAAATTGAAGTACTCGGGACTGAGTACCGAGTACACTGAAAGTACTTGGAGTACAGTGTTTGAGTACTTGTACTCGAGTACCGCACAGCTCTGATGGTGCTGATCTTTTGACAGGGCTCTTAAAACATGACAAACCAACATATTTTCACAAGAGACGAGAAGAAAAAAAATATTCTTTTTTTTGGGACACCCTAATATATATATATATACTATATTGTGGGGACTGGATTTCCCACTCTTGTCTGTCAGTACAATTTAAGTGATTTTTATAATAATTTTTATTTATTTTATTTTTATTGCTATGTATTTCGAATTATTATTAGTCAGTAATTATGTTTAAACTTTTCAGGTAGTAGGTTGTAAATAGTGTATTGCAGAGAGCGTGTGTTTGTTACCTGGAGCCTTGTAAAACATTGGAGTTTCCTGTCATCGGTAAACATCCTTTACGATTGCTTACTTACCTCTCCGGTTTCTTTACCGAAAGTAATTTATTTAATTTTATTTTTATTACCCTTTTATAGATGCGCTTGGATTTTTCCAAATGTGTCCTACCTATCCCCTACCACGATTAGGGGTGGGTGGCCAAAGGGCTCTTGGAAAATGTCTTGGTCTATCACCAGACACAACGTACTGACTGCCCGTTTTGAGTACATCGGCTCCGGGTGACAACACATTTAAATTATAATTCTGTTTGTGTATATATGTGTATTGTATTGTATATTGTGTATATGTAGTGTAATAAAGTTAAGTTTGTAAATACCTCGCCGTCGATCAATTTGCACACAACTACCCGCACCAAAGCAGTCGCTAAAATATATACTAGGTGTTCCTAAACTTAGTGGCATAAAATTTTTGATTGTTCCAAATGGGTTTTTACATCCTAGGAGGTAAAACACTTCAGTAGTGTGTTGACAGTAATAGTTTAAATTATAGACCCCTTGAAGATAATGGTTATTTGCGTCATAAGGAGGTCTACAATTAAACAAAGCACAAAATACAATGTTTTACCTTTAAGGCAAAATTTTATTAGTTAACCCATACATAAAACGTACAATTATAATAAAAGTTATTAAAAGTAGAAAGTATACTTGAAAGTAAAAAACCTGCGTAACTAATTTCCCATTTAAATTGCGAAATGGCCTTAATGAAGCCATCATCTGCAAATAGATAAGGTGTGTGGGCATAAATGGTCGTCATTAGATAATGCATTTAAATTTTCACTTGGCTGCAATAAGCATGGTTTTAAAACACCTGTTTTATTCAAGAAAATCGATGATCCTGTATAGGTACGTAAATACTTGTATGTGGGTTTAATAGGTAATAAAACTTGTATTAGGTAACTTTCGTTCATTGAGAAAATAAAGTATAGATATACAAATAAAGTATAGATATGCAGGTGAAAAATAATGCTCATAAATAATTACAATTTAAAGTGCTTTTAATGGATTTTTTATTTAAAAATTTTACCAGTGGTGTTCAGAAAATATCGGGAATTTTCGTTTTTTGAAACAAATATTTATTTATTCGTCTACATTAATGTTGTCGCCTTCAAAATAGTCCCCATTGGATATTATGCACATGTGCCAGCTCTTCTTCCAATACTCGAAACACTTCTAAAACTCGATCTTTGGGATAGCCTTTAGTTCTTTCAGCGATGCGATTTTAATGTCATCTATGCTTGTAAAACGACTTCCCTTTAAGGTTCTCTTTATTTTTGGAAATAGGAAAAAGTCAGACAGAGGCATGTCTGGCGAATATGGAGGCTGAAGCATCATTACAGTATTCTATTTGGGCAAAAATTTTGTTCTTAAATTTAACAATTTTAGAACAAATTTTGCTGCCATGCATTTCATACCCAAAACATTCGAAAAAATTTCATGGGATGAGCCAATCGATATACCAACATCATCAGCGACTTCTCTGATGGTTTATAACCATTTCTTTCACTTTTTTCATGTTTTTATCGGTTGTTAATGTGCTTGTGCGTTCGGGGCGTTCGTCATCTTCAACGTCTTCACGGCCATCTTGGAAACTCTTATACCACTTGTAAACTCTTGTTTTACTTATAGCAGACTCACTATAGGACTTTGTTAACATTTCACAGAATTTATTTTATTTTTTAAAGCAAAATTTGATACACATTTTTTGATCCATTTCTTTTAACGAACGAAAAATCGCCGAGCTCATAAAACACGTCTAACCTTAGCGGCTGCCACAGACAAAGTAAACAATGAAAACAGCTAAAGATTTTATCATACTTCGGGGGCATGTATGTAAAACATCAGGGTATTTTACCCTGAATAAAACTAATTTGATTGGCTTCACTTATTATTTATTACTTTTTAACTAAATTTATTAAACTGCTATGATTCGACTTCTACAAATGTTCTGCGGACTCTGCGTTACCATTCGATTTCTAAGCTGTGCCCAGATTGTTTTGCTTAGTAGGCACACGTGCCTTTATTGCTCTACTGTCCTACTTTGGTAAAAAGGGGATTACTCTAACACGGCCATCCTGTTTTCGGAGCGTCCTCGCGCCGTTTTTCCATTTCTTTTTTTTATTTCTGCAAAAAGAAAAACCGAAACAGATTTTTGTTTTTAAAGTTGAAATATAACTAAATTAAAACTAATTTAAAGTCGGATGGTATTGCCATCCTCAGTAGTGGGATTGCCACTTTCACCGAGGTGTTTAGTCACCTCCCAAGCATAGTAGGATTGCTACTATCTTGTCTTTTTTTTGTCGGATGGGTTTGCCATCCTCAACAGTGGGATTGCCACTTTCACCGAAGTGTTTAGTCACCTCCCAAGCATAGTAGGATTGCTTCTATCTTGTCTTTTTTTTGTCGGATGGGTTTGCCATCCTCAACAGTGGGATTGCCACTTTCACAGAGGTGTTTAGTCACCTCCCAAGCATAGTAGGATTGCTACTATCTTGTCTTTTTTTTGTCGGATGGGTTGCCATCCTTAACAGTGGGATTGCCACTTTCACCGAGATGTTTAGTCACCTCCCAAGCATAGTAGGATTGCTACTATCTTGTCTTTTTATTATTATTATTAAATACAGGACTTACATTTTTTTATTCCTTTGGCCACGGCCTCAGCTGTTCAAGGGCAGCAACTGTGGTCCTCTTGTGCAGAACATATCTCTCATTTGGTAACACCTGTCGAACAGTATAAGGTCCTCTATATTTTGGTTTTAATTTGCCTCCACCAGCAATTTGTGAATCTTCAATGGCTACAACGTCACCAGGAATAAACAATTTTGTAGAGCATCGAGTAGCGTTAAATCGTAAAAATTGTTTGTTTGCATTAAAGTTCATTCGATTTCGAGCGTCTTCGTCGGCCTTGTCTGCGTCGACAAAATTATCGCGCCCATCCAATAATAATGTCAATATCACTTGGAATTATTTCATCCAGCACAACAATGAAACAAATTTCTAAGGTCACGGTCGACAACACAGTTATTAGTTCACACATTCCTAGAGCATAAACAATTTGGTTCCCAAATCCTGTCAACGCGTGCACTTTTTCGTTCGGCTTGAAGATACCGTAGTTATGTTATATGTCATTTCACACCTTTCTTAAAAGCATTCTCTAGTTAGGCCCTTTTCTTTAAGATATTAGTTTTAAGTATCTTTAAGTATTCATAGATGCATGAGAATTTTATGTATTTTTTAGTTTTCAAGACCATTCTAAAAATTGTGAGCAACGAACGTAGTCGTTCACTGAATTTTTTGTTTCACCTAATATATAAATACTTAAGTAAAGTATATAGTTTTTTTGCTAAATTTATCAACGAATAACTTAATTGGCGCAGTCGTTAAGGATAGTGCAAAAGTCCGCTGAAGAAATTTGCGTACTTTTTGGTATTAACCATTAATGCTCTACATCGAACCAGAACTTCCAAATAAGTGCTTATTACATAAGAGTACATCTATAATAATTAGTGCTACAAATCGTCGAAGTTTGGACCTGAATTAAGGCAACGCCGTTCCAGCCCCAGACAAGACCCCCTGCTGTTGTGCGTACCAAATAAGTGCTTATTACATTGGAGTACATCTATAATAATTAGTGCTACAAATCGTCGAAGTTTGGACCTGACTTAAGGCAACGCCGTTCCAGCCCCAGACAAGACCCCCTGCTGTTGTGTGTACCAACTCACCCAGATAATAAATCAAAGGTATTGTGTGCATGCTTAACTGTTTTCCTTCTTTCTCAACAATCCTTTAGCGAATTTTGAATATACGTATATTGCTACCTACCTTTTGTCAAGTAATTTATAATATACCTATTATTGTATGATTAATCTTAATAATATTATAGAAGATTTTGCTAATATGGCGTTAAATAATCAACAAATTAATAATAATGCACCGAATGTGCTTTCAATTCGAGATGCCAAAGAAATGGCAACAACTTTGCGACCTTTCAATGGTCACCATTTAAATTTAACAACATTTTTATTAGATGTAGATTCGTATTATAATACATACGGCAGAACCTTAGATCAAAATTTAACAAATTACGTAAACGCGGTAATTCGTTCAAAATTAACCGATGAAGCAGCTCATTGGCTGGCTTGCAGACCGGACCTTCGCGTTTGGCCGGCGATTAAAAACGGGTTAACCGAAAAATTTAGCGACCGTACAAATCGTCACTTGCTTCAACAACAATTTTCATATTTGACTAAAGAAATTAACGAAGACATTCTTCCTTTTATCGAGCGTTTAAAATCTTTACAAATACGGCTTAATTTAAAAATTCAATCCGATCAAACATTAGCTCAAAATGCTCGAGATGCCCTTATGGCTCAAAATGAATCCATTGCTGTAACTGTAATAATAGCCAATTCTTGCCCAATGTTACAACAATTATTAATTGTTCAAAATCCAAATACCTTGGATGAAGCTAGCACTACTGTTAACAATTTTGTGTTGCGACAACAACACATTAACCAAATTCGTTCAACTGCCGGTACTAGTAATCATAAAACACAATCGAACACCAAATCAAAACCACAACATTTTCAACGACTGAACAAAATAACTTTTTACCTACCAATTATCATAAAAACCCTACACCTCAATACAACACGTTTTTGCGAACAAATCAACAAACTTGGCAAAGCGAAAATCAGGTGCCATCTTCGTTTCAACCTAACTATAAACCACATTTTCCATCTCAACCAATTTCCATCCGGGCCCAACCTGTAAAAAATAATTTCCCAACTAATAGACAAGTGTTTGGGTCACAAAAAAATGTATTTCATCCGAAAAATGCACCACGACCCACCAATTTACCTGAACCAATGTCGACCTCATCACGACTACCTTCCAGACAAATCAGTCAGAGATATAACTATTTTAACCCTTCAGGCCCCCGCAATTTTGTGTCTGAAGAACTAACAAATATTAATTTTGAAGATGAAGTAGACCAAACAGGTGAATATGAAAAATACTCAGAACAAAATCTCGAAAATTATGAGAACCACGATAATGAATATCAAATACCACCACATAACGACGATATAAATTTTCAAGTAACCGAGCCTTCGACAGACACTACATAGACCTAAACAATTTAATACCCAATTCTCTGCCTTTCATACAACTTACCGAACCACCCATAAAACTTCTTATCGACACGGGGTGCCATTGTTCAATGTTACGCCCCTATATTGCCGAAACATATTTTCCCCATACAATTATAAAAGATGATACCCCAATAAAAACATGTGCGGGGACAAGACAAGCTCAGTTTAAAGCAAAAATACCGCTTATCCACAACATTCCGCTTGACTTTGTATTATTTTCATTTCATGACTACTTTGATGGTATTCTCGGTATCCGAGACTTAAAGAATTTAGGACTATACTTAGACTTTCAAAACCAACAGTTAATCGGTAAAAACTTAACACTCCCATTCCTTTATCGCGATGACTTTTCCTTCCAAAAGCTCGAAATACCTCCCAATTCAACGATCATAAAAAATGTCAAAGTAAACTTACCTGACCAGCAATATATTATACCAGCCATACGAGTAGGATCACTAAACATCCCTTCAGGATTAATTGAAGTAAAAAATGGGTCTACTAATATAGAATTCGTTAATAACTATAATCAAACAAAATTAGAACGCTTCTCCTTAGACTTTTTAAAACCTTTTGTTACGCAGGCAAATAATTACGAATGTTATAACGCCGAATTAATAATCCCGGAAAGATTAAATCCCATGGAAACGCTACAAGAACTTAATATGTCCTTAATTCGAAGTGATCACCAATAACGAAGAAGAAAAAGAATTATTTAAATTACTTTCTTCTTATTGCGATGTTCTCTACCACCCGACTGACAGACTTTCATTTACCAACAAAATCAAACATGAAATTAAAACTACAGATGAGACACCTATCCATACTAAATCCTATCGATACCCGTATGTGCATAAAGAAGAAGTACGTAGGCAAATTAATGAAATGCTTGAAAACGAAATTATTAGACCTTCACAATCTCCCTGGAGTTCTCCAATTTGGATCGTTCCAAAAAAATTGGATGCCAGTGGAAAACAAAAATGGCGTATTGTGGTAGATTATAGAAAAATTAACGAAAAAACGGTAGATGATCGTTACCCAATACCAAATATTAATGACATTTTAGATAAATTAGGGCGTTGTAATTATTTCAGTACGTTAGATTTAGCATCCGGTTTTCATCAAATCGAGATGCATCCAGATTCCATAAAAAAAACTGCATTTAATGTTGAAAACGGCCATTACGAATTTGTCCGTATGCCATTTGGCTTGAAAAATGCGCCGGCTACATTTCAACGCGTAATGGATCATGTTTTAAAAGACTTGCAAGGAAAGGTGTGTTTAGTATATATGGACGACATTATTATCTTTTCGTCGTCATTACAAGAACACATTAATAATTTAAAATTAGTTTTCAATAAACTCAGGGAGGCAAGGTTAAAAATTCAGTTAGATAAATCAGAATTTCTCTGCAAATCAGTAGAATTTTTAGGACATGTCATAACCCCTGAAGGCATTAAACCAAATCCGAAAAAAATAGCAGCAATAAAAAATTTCCCTATACCTAAAACCACCAAAGAAATCAAATCGTTTTTAGGACTTACCGGTTACTACCGTAAATTTATAAAAAATTTTGCAAAAATCACTAAACCCATGACCAATTGTTTAAAAAAAAATAATAAAATAGAACACACCTCCGAATTTATTAAAAGTTTTAATTTGTGCAAATCCATCCTCATAAACGAACCAATTTTACAACACCCTGACTTTACCAAACCTTTTAATGTGACAACTGATGCGTCAAATTATGCATTAGGGGCTGTACTTTCTCAGGGACCCCCTGGAAATGACCTTCCCATTGCGTATGCATCTCGCACGCTTAATCCAGCAGAAATAAACTACAGCACAATTGAAAAAGAATTGCTAGCAGTAGTGTGGGCTGTTAAATATTTTCGGCCCTACCTGTATGGGACAAAGTTTAAAATAATTACCGACCATAAACCCCTCCAGTGGCTGTTCTCACTTAAAGAACCTAACAGTAAGCTTGTCCGTTGGAGATTAAAGCTCGAAGAGTATGACTACGAAATTATTTACAAAAAAGGGACACAAAATCTAAATGCAGATGCTCTTTCTAGAATTAGAAACACAGAGTGCAATGTATTAGAGTGCCACCCACTTGAATTAAATAGTGATGATAAGCTGTCAATTATTGCTAATTATGACCCCAATGAACAAGAAAATCGACACTTAACAGAGCTTACTTCAGAACAAGAAATAGACTTACAGGATTTAAACGAAATTATTAACAACGAAATGACAATAGACGAAAGACCCAAAATTAATATTTTACAAGACATACAAATAAGGCCCCCTGACGATCGCAATAACGATGACTTAAATACTATCCATTCTAGTTACGAAGATCCAATTTTTGGAGCAAAATATACAGAAAAGGCAGTCAATTTATTTAAGAACCAGATTTTTTTTGAAGCCATCAATACCATCCATGAAACCACAAAACAGACAATTAAAGCAAGAAAGCAAACAATTTTTGGTAATATTAGACTTTCCATTTGTTATTATCTACATCTTATCCCTAGCGAACAAGAATTAGTACAATTTATAAAAGAATATTTAAAGCCTAAAACAACGTATTGTTTGTATGTGAATGATGAATGCGAAACCATAATTAACAAACTTTTGAAACTATTACAAAATTCATTTAAAGCGTCCGCTTTCAATTTAATTTTATCACGTAATTACTTACAAGATATTACAAATGTCGAAGATCAGTGGCAAAAAATTAAATTTCAACATGAAACCAAAACCACCCATAGGGGTTACAATGAAAATCTTAATAGTCTACAACGTCTATATTATTGGCCAAAAATGGCAGAAAATGTTCGACATTACATTAATACCTGTACGATATGCCAAAAAAGTAAATATGAAAGACATCCTCACAAAATTGTTTATAAACCTACCCCAATAGGCTCTGAGCCTTTTAATCATTTATATATCGATACATTTAAAATTGAAGGCAAAATATTTCTTACTGTTATAGACAGTTTTTCAAAATTCGGCCATTTATTTCCAATAAATGCCATAGTTAGCACTGAAATAGCTCGAAACCTTCTTAATTGGATCTCACACCATGGTATCCCAAAGAAAATCACTTTCGATCAGGGTACCGAATTTAAAAATGGTCTAATTGAACAATTTTGCCAAATTTATAATATTGAAATTCATTATATTACTCGACAACATCCGAATAGCAACAGCCCAGTAGAAAGATTTCACTCAACAATTATCGAAGGTCTACGTGTTTTGCGACAAGAAAAACCAAAAGCCCCTATTTTCGAATTAATCGATTATGCAACTCTCTCCTATAACAATTCTATACACTCGGCATTAGATTATACTCCCTTTCAAGTGATAAAAGGTCGACTAGACTACGTTTCCCCATTTGAACTTCATCCCACTCAGGTAGTAGCCGATTGGATTGACGAACATACACAAAATGTAAAAATTCTTAATCAACAAATTCGACAAAAATTAGGGCAGAAACAAGATCAAATTTTAGAGTCGCGAAATCAGAATCGAGATAGGATTGATATTAATCACGATGAACCACTCTTTATAAAAGGTGGAAATTTAAGCCGTAGATGGAAAGTAAAAACGCATCCCTTATACAAACGAGTAGAAAACCCAGTAACAACAACCGAATTCAAAATAAATGATAATAATAAAATCTATTATTACGACAAATTAAAACCTCAACGGTATATTGCAAATTATAATGAAACTAACTGAAAAAAAAAATATATATATATATACATAATCCATAACTCATAATTTCTATATTCAAAATACGCATAGTTTTCCTCAATATCTCATTCTCCTTAATACCCATTTATCCTAGCAAACCTAACAGTATAAAGCAACACAAAAGTAATAAAAATACTCTCTTGCAACGATTTTTTCAACTAGACAGTGAAGTGCTTCGTATTAAATGCAAACGATCCTTGTGTAATGGTAAATAATTGTTAACCAACTATGTTCGACCCTAAGTGCACATAAACCCATTTTTCTGCGAATGCATTTAATGATAATATTAAGTTTTAGTTTTAGCATTATTATTTTTATTTTTTTTTGTATCCACATTTATTGTTATTAGTATTTTTAAGATATGTAGTTTATTAATCATTTTTATTGTTAATTAAATAAATAAAAAAAAAGGGACTTTGTAAATAAATATTTGCAATTGTGCCCTTATTTTTTTGCTTAATGAGGGAGGAGTTATGTTATATGTCATTTCACACCTTTCTTAAAAGCATTCTCTAGTTAGGCCCTTTACTTTAAGATATTAGTTTTAAGTATCTTTAAGTATTCATAGATGCATGAGAATTTTATGTATTTTTTAGTTTTCAAGACCATTCTAAAAATTGTGAGCAACGAACGTAGTCGTTCACTGAATTTTTTGTTTCACCTAATATATAAATACTTAAGTAAAGTATATAGTTTTTTTGCTAAATTTATCAACGAATAACTTAATTCCGTTCAATGTGTTTACAAGAGAGCGTTTGATGATTGACACATCGCACAGTGTTTCAATAACATAACTACATGATACTGCATCGTCTTTACCGAGCACTGTTGCTATTGGTGTTAAATTCAGTTGACGTCATTTTTTAAGTATCAATGCTTTTTTTGGTTTTCCACTTTCATACCAACAGTTTATTTCCATATGACCCATTTTTTTACAATGCGCACAAGTAGGAACAATTGACAATTCGCTTTTATTGGCAGAAACAACTTCTTTTCGGGAGTTTTCTTTACGCACACTACGGCATGAGCTTTGCTGATGTCCTTGTTGATCGCACTTAAAACAGGCTCCTTTAAAAACCTTTGTTTCTTTTTGTGCACAATAACTTTTTGAATCCCGTTGATCTTTTCGGTGTCTTCCAAGCTTGTGTTCCATTATTCCAGAAGAACTGCTGATTCGGCGTGCATCGTATTCACTCAACAATTTCATTAGTTCGCGTTCTGTACTAGGCTTCTGAATTCTAATTGCTGATTGCGCCTCTGCATTATTTAAATTATATTCTACCATGCCCAGAATGGTATCCCATGGCAGTTCATCGTGAAATTTTTTTATTGCACTTATTTTTTTATTACCATAATCACACAATGATTCGCAATCACGACTGCTGAGAGTTGCTGCAGTATATGCTCGTGCTCCTGGTGTTTCTCGATCAGGAAATGCTACAGTTAGGTCATTACAAAAGTTTTCCCAAGTTCGGGAAATGGGTCTCCAATCACAAAAGTATTTGTATGCTCGACGTTTCAGTGCATCTCCTGCTTTTCTTTGATTGAATAGGCACTTTTATCGGGATCGTAGCTTGTGACATGGAAAGAGTACACATGTCTTGATAAAGACGCATGCGCATTTTCGTCAGATGAACTAGGTGTGGTCCTTGCCAGAGGTGCTTGGGACATTGCCATCTTGGTTTGATTTGCTAACTCAGCAAGTTGTTGCTGTTGCGTCACAACTAAATTTATTAAAGTTTCTTGCCACATTTTGACGCGTTTTGGGGTTGGAGGTTGTGAAATTTCTTCTGCATCTAAATCATCACCACATAAATTGTCATTTTCAACTCTAGATAACTCATCTGCCATCTTGATGCACTCACTCTTTGTCTGCTTTTGTTTATTATAAATTAACTTAATTTAACTTAACTAAACTAATTATTGTACATGGAAATCACAATCCCACTTCTGATGTAAAACATTAGGGTATTTTACCCTGAATAAAACTAATTTGATTGGCTTCACTTATTATTTATTACTTTTTAACTAAATTTATTAAACTGCTATGATTCGACTTCTACAAATGTTCTGCGGACTCTGCGTTACCATTCGATTTCGATTTCTAAGCTGTGCCCAGATTGTTTTGCTTAGTAGGCACACGTGCCTTTATTGCTCTACTGTCCTACTTTGGTAAAAAGGGGATTACTCTAACATGTATACCAACATAATAAGAAAATTTTATGACAACCGGACCCTCCGAACCCGCGAAATTTAACAACTCCCGTTATTTTCTGAACACACCTCATATAGTGAAAAATTAGCGTATAACAAACTATCAAAAAGCTTTTTTGTTGGTTTTTTCGAAAGAAAAACTACCAAAAGAGTTTTTTAAGATGCTAATTTTATTCATTGTCACACATTAAAAGTATAATTAAAAATTCTCCAACACACAACCCATTTATCTAATTACACATAATAATGTAATCACCGCGTAAATGTAAAGAAAGTTAAATCAAACGACTGAGCTGAGTCCCTGAGCCTGGCACAATCTTTTTTGAATTCACCGTTTAACATAATATGTCCAACATAGCCCTATCTTCGTCGCTCATATAGGATTCTCCTAAAATCTCTCTCTTTTCATTAGTGTCTGAATAAAATTTGCTTAGCTTTGCCATCGAATCGTTTATTAATAAAACTTTATATAACTTATGAATATAAAAATATGCATAAAATTATAAAGGTATTTTAAAGATAAAAATATTTTTTTGGAAAAAAATAAGTTGGTGCCATCATGTTTATGTTTAGTTTTAGTTTTATTACTATATCTCTAAAAAAATACAAATCCCATATTTAAAAATTACGAAAAAACTGTGAACTTCGTCATTTTTTTAAACTTTAACTTGATTAAATTTTTTGCACCACTGTTTGCATATATGCTATAAGCGTCTATTTCCGTTTACAAATTTAAAAGAGATATTATTAAGTTTAGTTAAGCTGAACAGTAATGCTATATTCTGGTATGTTTCTTTTATATAAGAAACCATACACAAGATAATTAACTTCTTAACACCTGTAAGCTTAGTCTTCTTTGACATGCTTCCACCTTTTTTATAAGGGACCCCACTTTATTGAAACATGGGAACATTAAACACTGCTAAAAGTAATCATATTTACGTACTACAATAGGTCGCTGCGTTTAATGCATTTAATAAAATATATCGGGCGTATGGCCCGGCCCGGCGACAATATTCCGGCCGGGAGGTTCCTTAACCATCGAAACTGTTATTCACGACCTCCCAAGAGAGATTTACTAGGGGAGATACATCAAACACAGTTGTGGGATACGTATGAAAACTGAAAGTTGGTAAAAATAACTCTGGGAGATCAGAGTAAGGCGATGAACGATGGGGCCAGCCATACGTTCTTATACTCATTCTTAATGAATATTTGCGATATTCATTTGTTATTTTACGTAACATTTTCTGGCGATTTAGGACAAACCCTACAACTTTTGTATTTAAAGTTTTTTCCTATCTCATATAATAAACTCAATAGGGGCTGTCTAAATACAGTGTGTATTAAAACGAATAGATACACTTAAATAAAACAAGTGCCAAACCCCGCCCACTGTGGTAGGGATTGAATTCGTTTGCTCGCCGTATCATTGTCGTTACGACAATGTCGTATGATCTGTGCGTCAGTCATAGATAATAAAACAGTTTAAGAAGTGCATTGAGACTTTGCGTACGTCTTTGTAAGAATAAAAAAGTATTTTCTCAAATAAAATGGTTTTTACCCGTGAGGAAAAATACCAAATTATGGTATGGCATCACACTGGTAGATCGTATCGCCAAATACAAACTTTATTTCAAAATATGTTTCCAAATAGGCCTTTACCCAGAGTGCTACAATCCGGCTGTATGCCGCGCTGTTGCCATATGCTATTATTGTTTCCTAAAAGGGTTGTTTTTCTTTTTTTTTAATATTAAAAGTAAGAAAATTAACTAAATCAAATTATTTTTGACATATTATTAATTTTTTTGTTATTTTTAAAGTTTCAAACAAATAAAATTGAACTATTTATTAAATAATTATAATCGTTCTCTTCTGATTTAAAACAACCTGGCAACTATGGTTCGTAATTACGAATGGCTTGGTTTAAACCACGCCCAATTAAAGTTTGTTTCTTTTTCTCTGATCAGAATATAATTTGTCATCCTTGTCTCCAGCCTTACTTACTTGATTCTATACAGTCTATACATGTACCTGTACAATGATATGATACATGATCATGTACATCGATGTTGGTATCACCCAACTACATTCTTTAGGTACCTTGATATCCCGTTGTATATCTCAGTACCTACGTCATAATCTGCCATAACCACAATAATGGGACCCTTTTATGCAATAATTACATTTTTATAAATGATTTATATGAAAACAATGATTTTGCTTATTGAACTTATTGAACCGTATCAATGTTGGGAATTTATGATTACGTTTTTGGCCAATAACTCCTTCATTATCGTAGAAGAATATTTTTCTATTCTTCCGGGATTCCCCTAAAACGTATTGGAGAGCTTTTTGCCAGTTTAGATATACCCATATATGTCATATATGCACTGTCTATTAGACATATTTACTTTACTTTATAGCATGATACCAATTTGTATCATGCTTTACACTTCAAATTAAATGACATCCAGTTTTTTAAGTGGTTTTAATTATAATCTCTCTTGTTTCAGTACTCCTTCATACGACCATGCGCCCAATAAAGATAAACAGTGGATTTTAAGGGTGACACAAAAAATGCAACCGATACATAGAGAATTTACGGATCTACTTATGACTAAGCGGCTTCAAACTTTACAATCGGTAGACGCGGCAGTTCAAAGGGTCGTCGAAGAATTAAAAGACTTGGGCGAACTGGATAATACATATATTGTCTACACGTCCGACCATGGGTATCATTTGGGACAGTTTGGATTAATAAAGGTTTGATGAAAAGATTTATTATTTTAAAACATTGATTTTTATGTTTCACCCCCCCCCCCTATAAAAAAACAATATGAAAAATTTTATCATTTTTTCAACCTTTAAATAAGCAATTTTAAAAACATAAATGAATAAATCGATTTACAGATTATCACCATGTTTTACTAATTTTATTATTATAATATATAACCTATAGGTAGTCGTTACGTTCGATTGCTATACAGGTGCACACTAAACTTCTGTATCCACATCTATTCCAGATATGATATTCTAACAAGTTTTGGTTAGAAATTAGACTTTAGTCTTTACATAACTATATATATATATATATATATATATATATATATATATATATATATATATATATATATATATATATATATATATATATATATATATATATATATATATATATATATATATATATATATATATATATATATATATATATATATATATATATATATATATATATATATATATATATATATATATATATATATATATATATATATATATATATATATATATATATATATATATATATATATATATATATATATATATATATATGTGCACGCCTATCTTATTCGGCTCCATACGTTCGAAGGAGACCTGGCCTCCACCAGAAGGAATAGGAATTTACGAGTTTTTTTTATAGAAATAAATTAATAAAGTCTTTCTTTATATGAGCAACCTGAGAGGGGAAAACTTTTCTTAAAAATAAAGAAAGAATTTTTATACACATTTTTGATAAGGCTTAAGGTGAAGTCGCTTCCACACAGTAGACAATCTTTTTGCCTCCTGTGAATATATTTCCAGAGGTGCCTCGGTTGAACTTGCCTCCAGCGACGTTGCCGCACTGACCCTCACATGTATTTATATTATTTTTCATTTTAAGCCTTTTTATGTATTTTGATGATTGCATTTATCGGTTAATTGGACTCCTCCAAAATATATTTATTTCATTAAATATATAAATACATTTATAATTTAACATTTAAGGTATGGATTGGTTCTTTTATTAATAATTATTATTATATAATATATTTAGATATAAATTGTAGGTATATATAGATACATCATTTTTGTTCTTTAAAATGGGTTTTTAAACAAATATTATAAATTCACAAAAAATTTAAATTTTCGTGTACCTACTTATCTATCGTTTGCTTTGGAAAAAATTAATAATTTTTCAAAATCTACAACTAAAAAATTTTCTTTTTGCTTTTAACTAAACGATCATGTTTTAAGAATGTAATGTAGTTTAAACATTTTGCCATAAATGAAGTTTTAAGTAGATAATTAAAATAGTGCGTAATAATTGTAATAAAAACCAAATTAGAAAAAACACCAACAGCACCTTTAATTTAAATTTAAAAATAACTACGGCATTATATGTTTTTGCGTTAATTTTAAAAAAACAAAAGTGTATTATGTTATTCAGTAAATGCAAGAACCATGCCTTGCAATAAAAATAATTGTAATAAATAAAATTTTAAAAAATTAAATTTAATAAATAATTTGCATCAAGGTAAAAATAGTACCCATTGATAATTATAATAAGCTAATAAGATATTATAAATAAAAACATGGTTTATTAGCTTTTTTAATATGGATTCTATAAAATGTCTGAATTATTCAAAACGTGATTGCGGATAAAAAAACCAAGCTAGTTTTATGTCCACAGCCATTCCAGAGAATTTGAAACTAAGGAGCACAATTTAAAATTGTTTATATGCAATACCTTTAATATGAAATATTGTGCACGTAGTCTAAATTTTACATATCTAATATAAAAATAATATATTTTCCATTATAAGGCCCTTAAAACAATATTTTACTTAATGCGAACGCATCCTAAAAAAATGAATCAAAACATAAGTTATTTAGCAGGCTATTGTTCAGTGATTATGTCATTTATTATACAACTGCCATTATTTTATTTCATTAAAATATTAATTATCAGAGTGTTTGGTGACGATTTTGTAAATCAAAATGGGTAAGTAGTATTTTTTTATTAACTTTATTTATTTTATGTTGTTAGTGTAGCGTCCGTCATCAAAAAGATGTAATACTTAATATTTCTTAATAAAGATAAATAATTTTTGACTAAATTATTTATTTTTAAAAACACACATTTTGCGTCTTGTCAGTATATTAAGCTTTTTTAGATATGTCAAGAATCTATTTTTTTTCAAATTAAACTTTTATGTAGAGTCCGTAAGCAAAAAATGTTTAAGTAATATTTTTTTAGATTTTTCATTTATCTTCTTTTACGTTTAAATTAGACTAAATTAAAAACACACAAATGCCCATTCTAACCTTGTTTAAAGATTTTTCGAGAGATTTTTATACCGGTGGAATATTTTTTACAGATCAAAAGGAGAGGAGAAGCGCATTAAACAAAACAGAATTGCCGAGCAACGTTATCGAGAAAAAAATAAAAGTGACGAAATTACAAGAATTGCACTTTTAAAAAAAGATGCCGAAAGATTAAAGAAAAAAGAAAAGTTGCAGTTTGATAGTCATTTACGAAAAATTGAGAAATTAAAAGTTACTGAAAGAATTAGGCGTTACAGATCAAAGATTTAACAAATGAGACAAAATATTGAGCAGTCTTATAGTCCTTACTGATGTCCTCAAACGTTGGGTAAAGCTTTAAAAAAAGTTAAAAATACGTACCAGGAAGTCCTCGTAAAAGAAAAATTGTAGTGCAGAAGTTAGTTTTACAAACTATCCCCGAAAAGTTGCCTGACGAGAAGCCCACAATAATTCATGGACTTACTACATCTACTGAAGATGTTAGACTTGTCAATATTTTTTACCTAAGTGATGATGTTAGCAGACAGGCCCCAGGAAAGAGAGACACAAAAAGTGTCAAAAATCCAATTATTGGTAAGAGAGAATCGTTACAAAAAAGACATCTTATAATGACGATTAAGGAGGCATTTACACTATTTAAGCAAGAATTCCCAGATACAAATATTCAGATTACTAAATTTTACCAGTTGCGCCCCAAGCTCGTTCTGTTATCATCATAAATGCCGCATAACGTGTGTGTATGTCGCTATCACGCGAATTTTAATTTTTTAATTGAGGCAATACAAAATAATATTTTGAAGTTTCCGAAAAGCAGTTCTGATTTCCTGAAACAAATGTGTTGCAATATAGATGAAGAACAGTGTATGACAAAAACTGCGATTATGACATTTCACATTCTTTGATTTCAGTTAAATATATGTTTGATTTGGACGACATACTTGTTAAGTACAAGCAGTGGAAAGATAATGAGGTCCAAGTTACAGAAGCTTCGCTTTTTTCAGTGATCAAAACGCTAGAGAGCCAATTTAAAGTGTTGAAAACACACTGTTTTGTTAAAAGGGTGCAAGAACGGTATTTTGATGAACAAAAGGTTCATCTTGCCGAAGATAAAGTTCTTGTCGTGCAAATTGACTTTGCTGAGAACTACTCGATAGTGTCTCAAAATTAAATTCAATCGACACACAGGTCTCACAAACAAGTAACAATATTTACTTGTGTTGTCTGGACACCACAGCAGACCTTTTCTATTGCCATTATAAGCGATTACATGGGACATGACAAGTACGCAGTTTATGTATTTCTTCAAGAAATTTTTTAGAAAATTTATTTGAACTATCCCCATCTATTACAACATTTATGCAAAACAGTGATCTTTTCAGACGGCTGCGCTGCCCAATTTAAAAATAAATATACTCTTTCAAATTTGTGTTACTATGATGTACTTAGAGTTCAACCTGCCTAGTGTTGAATGGAACTTTTTTGCCAGTAGTCCGCACTGCGGACTACAAGCCGAGAGGTCGTGGGTTCGAATCCCACCAGGGGTATGGCTGTTTATTTGTGTTTGTTGTGTACTTCTGTAATTGGGCCTGGTGCCTGTTGAAGGCACATTAAAATATACTAAAATTAAATTAAATTAAAGGGTGCTGTAGATGCACTGGGAGGCGTGGTACGGTTTGGCGAGAGGTAAGAAGTAAAAATATTGAGCTGTCAAATGCCCATGACTTCTTTGAATGTGCCAAAGGGCAATTATCTACTATCAACTTAATATATGTTTGTGCTGAGGATGTTGAAAATATAAAAGAGATGCTGGATAAAAGGTGGGCTAATGTTAAGAAGATTCCTTTTATCCAATCAAAACACTTTTTTATGAAATTAAGCTCCAATTCGTTGCAAACCGCTCAAACAAGAAATTCCAGTTACGAATCATGTGTTGTATTTAAGTAGTGGCATATTTTACTGTTCAATGTAGAGTTTATTTGTTTAGTGAAGTTTTTGGTTGTTTATTTGAATTAAATTGAGAAATAAAAGATTAGCATTTTGGTGGAACTTTTGTAGCGTCCGTCATGTAGCGTCCATCATCACATATTTCATGTACTTATATATTATCTATTAAACTAAATACAAAATAAAAATAAAAAATATTTATCTAGTCCAATGCTTAATATATTATAATAAAGTTTAAATTTAATCTTTTATCAATTTGCTAATATTCAGGTGAAACATAAAATAAATTTATTTCACTTCCATTTTTTGTAGCGTCCGTCATCTAAGTTTAAAAAGTAAAATCTTGGAATCCCTAAATGTCAGATAATTATTTTATATGTTATTTTTTTTTACCTCATCTCCACTTTCAATTTTTAATATCAGCTTTAAAATCAGTTTTAGTTTTTAGGCATTTTTTTGTAAATATTTGACAAGATTTTGGTCAAATGGTAGCGTCCGTCATCATGAAATGGCTGTCCATTTATATCTGTTTTCATCCGACATATCTGATTTTACCCGGCATGTCGGTTTTTATCTGCAATTGCGGGTATAAATATTATCCGCGAACGTCGGGTTTTATCTGTTTAGTCTATGTCTGCTTTCAACTGGTTTCATCCGCAAATACCTGTATAAGGGTTTATATCTGCATTCACCCGGTTTTATCTGATTTTATCCGCAAACGTCTGCTTTATCCGATTGCACCTGCAAACATCTGCTTTTATACGCGAACATCTATTTTAATCCACAAACATCTGATTTCATCCGCAAACATCTACTTTAGTCCGCAAAAGTCTGCTTCATCCGATTTTACCTGCAAACATCTGCTTATATCCACAAACATCTGTTTTAATCCGCAAACATCTAATTTAGTCCGCAAAACTCTAATTCATCCGATTTCACCTGCAAACATCTGCTTTTATCCGCGAAGATCTGCTTTTATCTGTGAACGTCTGCTTTAATCCGCAAACTTCTGCTTTTATCCGCAAACATCTGCATTTATCCACGAACGCCTGCTTTTATCCGCGAACATCTGCTTTTATCCGCAAACATCTCATTTTATCCGCGAACATCTGCTTTCATACGGTTTCACCCGCAAACATGCTTTTATCTGCAAACATCTGATATTATCCGCAAACATCTGCTTTTATCGGCAAACATCTGCTTTTATCCGCAAACATCTTATTTTATAGGCAAACATCTGCTTATATCCGTAAAGATCGGCTTTTATCTTTGAACATCTGCTTTAATCCACAAACATCTGTTTTAATCCGCAAACATCTAATTTAGTCCGCAAAACTCTAATTCATCCGATTTCACCTGCAAGCATCTGCTTTTACCCACGAAGATCTGCTTTTATCTGTGAACGTCTGCTTTAATCCGCAAACTTCTGCTTTTATCCGCAAACATCTGCATTTATCCGCGAACGCCTCCTTTAATCCGCAAACATCTGTTTTAATCCGCAAACATCTGATTCTATCTGCAAACATCTGCTTTTATCCGCAAACATCTGTTTTAATCTCCAAACATCTGCTTTTATCCGCAAACATCTATTTTAATCTGCAAACATCTGCTTTTATCCCCAAACATCTGATTTTATCCGCAAACATATGCTTTTATCCGCAAACATCTGATTTTATCCGCAAACATCTTCTTTTATCGGCAAACATCTACTTTTATCCGCAAACATCTGATTTTAATCGCAAACATCTGCTTTTATCCGCAAACATCTGCTTTTATCCGCAAACATCTGATTTTATCCGCAAACATCTGATTTTAATCGCAAACATCTGATTTTAATCGCAAACATCTGATTTTATCCGCAAACATCTGCATTTATCCGCAAATATCTGCTTTTATCCGCGAACATCTGCAAACATCTGCTTTTAATTGCAAACCTCTGCTTTCATCCGCGTTCGGTTTGCCTGCATTTCCTTTGTCCATTTCGGTCCTGTTTCGTACGCAAACGTCTGGTTTCATTAGCGCTTTTTGTTTTCCTTTTTCTCGTGTATACTTTAGTTTAGTTTACCTGCTTTGTCAAATTTTACTGAGCTTTAACTAACTGGTTGTTAGCCGTTCACGGCACACAACTTTATAACTCTAAAAGGAATTATTGGAATAACCCTGCTGAAAAAAACTGATCGAAAATGGATCGAGTTTAAATCTCGATCCTTTTTGATCATTTTTGATAAGGGTTTTGTCTCCTGTTTTCGTGATCAAAAAGGATCGAGTTTCGATATTTGCGGATAAATGCAGATGTTTGCGGATAAAAGCAGATATTTGCGGATAAAAGCAGATGTTTGCGTAGAAAATCAGATGTTTGCAGATAAAAGCAGATGTTTTCGGATAAAAGCAGATGTTTGCGTATAAAATCAGATGTTTGCGGATAAAAGCAGATGTTTGCCGATAAAAGCATATGTTTGCGGATAATATCAGGCGTTCGCAGATAAAAGCATGTTTGCGGGTGAAACCGTATGAAAGGAGACGTTCGCGGGTAAAAGCAGATGTTCGCGTGTGATTGCAGATGTTGGCGGATAAAATCAGTTGTTCGCGGGTGATTGCAGATGTTCGCGGGTGATTGCAGATGTTCGCGGATAAAAACAGTTGTTCGCGGGTAATTGCAGATGTTCGCATATGTTGGCGGGTGAAATTGGACTAGGCAGACGTTTGCGGGTAAAAGCATATGCTCGCGGATAAACCCAGACGTAAGCAGACGTTTGCAGATGATTCCGGACAAATTCAGATATAATCGAAACACAGTGAAGACGGTTAAAAACAGATGATTGCGGAGGTGCACTAACCGGACATAAAACACAACCAACCGGGTGTTCGCGGATATAGCGATGCGGACAAAAGCAGATGTAATCAGATGATATTTTTACCCGCTTTTATCCGGCTTCGACGAAGAATTTATACCCGCAATCATCTGATTTTATCCGGTTTTGACGAAGAAACCCGCAATCATCCGTCATTTTCAGCAGGGATTGGAAATTGTAATCGCTTTAAAAATAAATTCTAAGCTTAGTTTTGCGGAGCCTAATAAAGACATTTTATAGAATCCATATTAAAAAAATATGTATTTTTTTATAATTTTGTTTATCTCATTATCAATGGGTACTATTTTTACCTAGCTGCTCTTTAATTTTAGTATTAGTCTTTTTTTATAAATGTGTTTTTTAATTATAATTTTTAATAATTATTTTATAAATAAACGCAGTCATTATTTATCTATGTTTTATTAATTAAAAAAAATAATAGTTTAGTATAATTTTTATTTATTTTATATATACACTTAATGTTTTGTCAAATTCAGTTTAATTTATTATTATAAATACCTATACCTAACCTATATTTTTAAAACTTCTGTATAGTGTTTATGAACACCAAATCTGCTAAAATTTCTTAGTATCTAATAAACCGTTTATTATAAAAATTTTATAATAAAATATTTCTACAGGTATTCATTTTAATGCCTTATAATAAACTATATAACTATAATTACTAATGTTAAAATTAACTAAACATTCAATTTTCTTAGTTTCTTTAAATCCACTGGTATTATTCAAAAGTGGAACGCACTCAAAATGAAAAGTCTGGCGAGGTGAAGGTTCAATTCTTTCTTTTAAAATACTATTTATATTATTTTCCTAAAAACGACAGTGCTAATCAACCGCGCTAAGCCTGAAAAACAAAATTATAATTAACCTGCAATTAGTAGATTACTTTTTACCATCTGTTATTAAATATTTAATTCATGTCTACATTACATTGATGTCCACACTTACACTTTTTCTATGACTTACACTTTGTATTTGTATACCCATAGATACGTCTATTATTCTTAATAATACCTTTATTCAGGAGTCCAGTTATACCATATTCCTATATCATTATTTCATTAACGTATTAAAAATATAAGATTTCTCTGAATAAAGTACATTTACAGAAATACATACTCGTGGCATTAAATGGCCTCCGTACACTGTTGCCAAATTTCGGAGACTAGTTGATTAGAAAATATTCTGAGGTATATCAACTGGTATACTTATTTTTATATACATCTGTATATAACAGTGGCGCCCTCATCGGAAGAACGGTGAACCCGATTGTGTAACTGTAGGTGTATCCAAGTGGAATTGACCTCCAGGCTAAAATTTGCCACACGTCCTAAAATGACCTTGACTACCCATAGTAAAGAGATACACGTGCTTACCATTTGGCCTCCGATTTTTCGAATGCGGCTCCGATTTCGGAGCCGCTTTCTTCACAAAAGTATCTATTTCGGATGTGTATTAGCCGTTTTGCATATATATATATATATATATATATATATATATATATATATTAGGGTGTCCCTTATTTTTATTTTTTTACGCATACCCTCTAATTATATTTATTACTTGTTTATATACTCCCAGTAAAAATTTCAGCTCATTCTATAAACGGGAACCCGTGCCGACTTCCATCTAAACCCTCCGTTAGCCAACGTTAGGCGCGCGCGGTATTTTAAACACGAAACACTTTAAAAAAGAAGATATACTTCATGACTGTATTTTTCTAATGATTTTATTGAATATGATTACTAATTAATATTATTGCTTTTGTTTCTATCATTTGTTTCACTAATTTAGTTGATTTTATCCTTTAAATATATTAATATACTAATTAGTATTGCTAAAATATACTGTTATATGAAATTTCAGCTTTTTATAAGCATTTCTTTTCTTGATGTCCTCCCAAAAATATTTCAGACAGTTCAATAAGTTTTCGGTAGTCATCTCTCACAATAGACTCTTTTAGTTATTTAGAGTAAAACCCATTAAATTTATCAATTTCAGAGTTTACGGCCTATTCACCAGACCCTTCCGGGTAACTAGCCACTCCCTGTGAAAATACACATTTTTATCAAAGTATACACATAAATAAAACTATATTTTAACATTTGTCAATAATTTATAATATAAGGGTCACATAATAACAAACACAAAATGACTTACGATCGAAGACCTCGCGACCAACAAAATACCGTGCGCCTAACGTTGGCTAACGGAGGGTTCAGATGCAAGTCGGCACGGGTTCCTGTTTATAGAATGAGCTAAAATTTTTACTGGGAGTATATAAACACGTAATAAATATAATTAGAGGGTATGCGTAAAAAAAATAAAAATAAGGGACACCCTAATATATATATATATATATATACACATAATATGTTATGACATATTATGTCCAAAAGTTTGGAATATTGCAATATTTCTTTTTTTATTGATATTTATATATATTTTTTTTATATAGGTAAATACCATTTTATAACGACTCCGACCAATAATAAATAAACCTCAAAGACAGAGAAAATAGAGTAAATATTAACAACAGTTTTTTTAAACTACCATAGGCGTAGATATATTATTTGTAAGTATTCCTAACTTTTGGACATGTGTGTATATATATATATATATATATATATATATTGTAGAGTAGTACAAGTACAATTAAAGCTTAATTTTCATGTATCCGTTTGTCCGTCAGTCCGTTCATCCGGGAGCGCTCTTATTGGTCCAATTATAATTCGAAAATCATGACATTTTATCGGTCCGTTAAGTTTCAACTTCGTACGTCTGACAGAGAAAGGTTAAATAATTTTAACTCATCCGTCACTACACATCTGTTTTTGACGCCTAACGTTATTTTAAGATAATTTATTTTCAAATATTTTTATATTTTTTCAATAAGATTGTAAATCGGAAATATTACGTTCGTTATGTGAATAATGTTTTACTGTAAAGATTTTATTTAATAAGAATAACGGAAAAAAAGAAACGAC
Organism: Brassicogethes aeneus; assembly: GCA_921294245.1. Classification (NCBI taxonomy): domain Eukaryota; kingdom Metazoa; phylum Arthropoda; class Insecta; order Coleoptera; family Nitidulidae; genus Brassicogethes; species Brassicogethes aeneus. The sequence continues at coordinate 2,617,036 of OV121136.1, forward strand.
AAACAAAAAAAAATTAAAACTAGAACTAAAAGGACCTGCTTTTTTAAAACTATACATTTTAATGTATATTAGGGCTAGTATATTCTTTTTATAAGGTATATTTACCTACCTTTAAATTTATTAGACAGCTAACTGGTAAAGTTACAATTGTTGACATAATTGTAACTATGACAATTAAGCATTAGGTAAATTTAGTAAGTGAATATACTGACACTTAATTTCTATTTGTCGCAAAATTAATCCGTTAAACGTCATTAAAAAACGTATGCATGAAAATTAGAACATTTCTTATCGGACGATTTTATTGAAAAACTGACATACGGATGACGGACAAACGGCTACATGAAAATTAAGCTTAAGGCCTAATTACCGTCGTATTCTCGATATGGCCCTTAACTTACTAACCTATCATTTTTCTATGTTACTAACAATCTGATTCCTAAAATATAGTGTGCATATGAAAATAACCGCCTTCGGTAGTGTAGTAGTTAGCGCTGCGGACTACAAGCCGAGAGGTCGTGGGTTCGAATCCCAGGGGTATGGCTGTTTATTTGTGTTTGTCATTGTGTACTTCTGTAATTGGGCCTGGTGCCTGTTGAAAGCACATTAAAAATAATAATAAAATGAAAATAAAAAAAATAAAATATAATTTATTTCATTATTTAACTTTGTTAAACAAAAAAAGTTACTTTGCTCCTTCAAAATATAAAATTATTTTATAAATTTGATAATTATTTTTTTCCTTTAAATTAAAATTTTGTTTTAGGAATAAACATGAAATCTTAAGTACCAAAATTGTTTAACCTGTGAAATATTGAACAGGAAGTGCAGTTAACCTTAAAAAGTCCTTTGGTTTGGGCACATTAATGCAAATATTAAGAGCATTAATACACTAACCAAAGGACATAGGAATTTCACAGGCACTCAACGTAACCGTATAACTAATTTAGGCCAGCTTAAAACCTAAGATCCATAGTTACAGGGAAAATATTGTAGAAGCGTGATAAAAAAGCTCCAATAAAAGATATGTTCAGCTAAAATGAAAAAAATTAAATAATTTCCTTTACTTCTGACTATGCACAGGAATTCTAATAAATTTAATATTAATAATTTTTTTAACAATGCATTTTTCCTTTTTAAATCAAGGCTGCACAACGTTTAAAAAAAATTCCCTAATAAAATTTAATGCTTGTTTTGGGGGAGACTTTTTTAAAAAGGGCAAAGAATTTATTATAAATGAGATTAAATATTTCAAGACTAAATTGGTTTACTGAGAATTTTGTTGACAAAATTTTGAATAAATTTGTCGAATTTGCAAAGCAAATTTTAAATTTTTAAAGCTCACTTGTGTCATTGTACAAAAAATGGACAATGCCTGTTTTGGATGGTCGGTAGTATCTTTTCTCTAAATAAGAATTTAAATAGCACTTTCTCATATCCTACATGGATTTTAAATTTTGCAAATAAACTGCGCACCACTCAATGTGTCGCGACCAAAAAGTTCGTCCTTTTTCAAAACGCTATAACTTTTTTGTTTCTTATACGATTTTATTTTGGTCTGTGATGTCTGCTAACCCCATCCTCTGGCAATTCATGCTATAGATATCAAGCCCACGGTTCTTCAAGTAAATTTCCTATAGTCATATGTAAAACGGTGAAAAATTTCAATAACTTTATCCAAGCCCCGTTTAAAAAATAAATCTTTTTTCTCGTTTTTTACTTTGAAATAATGAAGTATTATGTCTTACCTTGAAAAGTTTTTCAAATTTTTCAAAATTGGAATCTTAGCAAGGAAAATATCATTTTTTTTCCGGCTTTTCGGTAGGCAATACACTCAGTCTTTTTAAGAACAAGAAAATAAGATGGTGAAATATTGTTTCTTGAATAATTCTGAACAAGCGCAAGCAACAAACTTCCATTATTTTCAGAGGGGCCTAAGCAAAGACCACTTTTTTAAAATGACATTTTGGTGAAAATTTGCGAAAACTAAATCTGAACCGATATTTACGTTCGTGACATGTTTTCTTTATAATTTTGACCTTCTGATTGTGATTCAGTTGTCAAATTTAAGTTTCAGTTATAACCAAAATCACCAAGATTCAAAATTCGAAAACAATCCCGGCTGTTCAATGTCTTAATAAAATCCGATTGCCGGCGTGTTTCTTGCATATTTATGATTAAAATGCCATTTGGAGATTCATTTTTTGGGCGAAATTACTGCAATTTGTTTAAGTGGTTAGGATAATGTTAAATAATTAAAAATTATTTTTTTACAAACGGGGCTTCGATGAAGTTATTGACATTTTTCACCGTTTTACATATCACCCTGTAGGAAATTTACTTGTTGAACCGTGGGCATCATATATATAGCATGAATTGCCAGAGGATATCCTCATATGGGGCTAGCATGCATCACAGACCAAAATAAAATCATCCAAGAAACAAAAAAGTTATGTCGTATTTAAAAAGTACGAACTTTTTGGTCGCGACACATTGAGTGGTACGCAGTTTATTAAGCTTTCCATAAAACTAACTGACATTGATAAATTTGAAAAACAAAACAATATATCCATACATGTTTACCGGCTGGAGCCAATTGAATCGGGGAAAGGCTCCAAGGATAATACTGTACCTGTAAGGCTAAGAATTTACTCTTAATCCAAAATATTTATTTCCCTAATCAGTTCGATTGCAAACCATTCTTGCATGTGACTGATAGCGAAAAAAAGGATGGATAAAAAATTACTGAAAAGTCAGTAGGTACACAAAAAACTGTCAAACATTTTTTATTGGCGATTAATGTCTAAATCATTTTTCGACTAAATATAAGTTAACTGAACATAAAGAATATGGACAAAAATTAAACAAGTGTAAATTTTCCTTTTTGACAGTGATGTAATGTATCGAGATACATGTATCTAGATACTGGATCTAGATACATTTTATGTACCTAGATACGTATCGAGATACTTAAAAAAATCAGTATCTACTTTAGTATCTAGATCCTTTTGAAAGTATCTAGATCCTTAGATACAAGATACATTTTATTTTACCCAACCTGATTGCAACTCCACACCGTGTGGGCCACACGGAAAATAGACATCCAATGGATATACTCTATGGATATCCAGGATATATACCTACATTGGATATTCTTGATATCTCCCGTAAGAGATGAACAATACAAATAATAAAAAGATATTTTATTTCTTTTTCCCTTCAACCCACTTTGGAGTGCGAAGTGCATAAAGTAACTCTTAGGCACTAGTGAGTAAAGTTAAACAAAAGCGCTGTAGGTTACCTATAGTTGGCTTTGAAGGCATTTTTCTTCGTTCTGATAATTTTGAATTTGTACTACAAATTTTGTAAGCTTTCATATGGCGCGTAAATATAAAATTTATTTCCGTTTTTCATGGATATTTCGTCAATTTTATCAAAACAGTTTTATTTTATAGTTAACAAGCTTGTTTATAAGGTCCAAAAAAATTTTTTTTGTCATTTACTTTTTAAGTTTTTTTTAACATAGTATCTGGAAGTAACTTAGATACTTTTTGAATGTATCTGTATCTGTACCCAGATACTTTTGGGAAAATGTATCGGTATCTGTACCCAGATACATCTACCAGAGAGTATCTGTATCGGTACCTAGATACTGAAAAAAATGTATCGGTTACATCACTGCTTTTTGAAAGGATATTTCGTGGACTTTTTAAATAAAAATCTTCAGGAAAGAGTGCCCTTTGCTACTGACTTTAAAGCCAAACTTTTGCCAATAATTGATAATGAAACACACGATCTAGGCGGCCAATTTACTGCAGAATTACTCAAAATTACTCGATCTGGATCTGGTATACGTTGTAAATAGACTAGACTAATAGTTAAACTTGTAAAATATTAAGCTTTATAAACTTTAATTAGAGTTTTTACTTGTACTTTAAGGGTAAAAGTTTTCCGTTCGAGTTCGATGTTAGAGTTCCATTTTTGGTGCGAGGTCCCGGAGTGGAACCAGGCACCGTTGTGGACGACATAGTGCTTAACATAGATTTGGCTCCAACGTTCTTGGATATGGCCGGAGTGGAGGCACCTCCACACATGGATGGTAGATCGGTTTTACCATTGTTCTTAAATTATAAAAGAAAGAAGACCGTTCGAAAGTGGTCTGATACTTTCCTAATTGAAAGGTTGTATATTTTACAATGTTAACATAAAATAATTGTTATTTTTTCTTAGCTCTGGTCGACGTGAAACACCGCACCTAGACGCAAAACTACGTGCCATAAAATATTCTTCTGCGTTAAACTCAAAAAATGTCACCACAGAACCACCTATTGCCACCAACATAAATCTAACTGCTGATGTTACAACTGGTAGCAGTAGTAGTAACTCTAAGTTACCACTTACAACCGAAAAAATAACGGTAGATCCTTTACCAAGACTTTACGAATCAGGTGAGGAACTAACAATACCAAACAGAGAAATTTCGGAAGATGACGATGATGAAGAGGACAATGACGATATCATTGATGATGACATTATTGACGAAGAGGAAGATACTAATAAAGACCTAATCACGGGTGAGGGAACTTAACATAATAGGTGTATTAGGGCCGGTTTATCAATTTCCAGTTAAAGTTGCAGTAAGTTATCTGGCAGATAATTTTCATGGAATGCCATTGTTCTCACAACAATCGATAAATAATTTAACTGCCAGATAGACTAACTGGAACTTAATCAAAGATAGATAAACCAGCCCTCAAGTTTAGGTAATTTGCAAATTTAATCTGTACCGGCCGGATTTATCCGGATTTAAAATTCAAAGGCCAGGGGCTAATTTATATATGTTATATAACATTTATCTGAGAAAAAGAAATCAGTGAATCGCACAATGGATTAAAAACGTTTACTCTTATAATTTTGTTTATAGTTTATTCGTTTATTTACTGGAAAACAGTTGAAATTTTTTATTAGTGTTATTTTTGATCGCTGATATCTTTGAAACGGTTGATCTGAATAAAGAACTTTGACCTTCAGATGTTTTTTGTAGAGCGTAAAATTTCCTATAAATCCTCTCGCTTTGGTGTTGCGAAAACAAACCATTCCAAAGTTATAAGAACACAAAATTAAAAAAAAATTCCCGTGTTATTGAAATGGAAAAACAACAAATGAATTGAGGCAAACCTTAAGTACATGTATTTAAAATGTATAATATTTTTACTTTATTTTAGAAAGTGATATACAGTTGGACAATGGGTTGTTGCCTGAAGTGATAACGAGGAAAATCGAACGGCTAAATATGGAGTGCGCAGAAGAAAGTGCACAACTTCCGTGTAAACGTGGCCAAAAATGGTATTGCGTTAACGAGGACGGAAGATGGCGTAAACACAAATGTAAATCTCACATTTATTATTCGCGTTCCAATTATAGGACGTGTGCTTGTTTTACTCAAAAAGGACTTGTCTACAAAAAAATACAGGCAAGTGTTTTTAAAAATATTCATTTATTTAGCAATACAATTCCTATACTTCTTATACTGCTTAAATGACAGTTACAGACTTAGGTACCTACCTACAGTTGAAAATTTTGAAATTTTAACTTGTAAACTTTTTAGAACTGGCGTTGTTATACTGTTTTGTCTTATGTGTGGTTTTATGTAAGATAAATTTGTTAATAAAATTTTAACAAAAATCAAGACTTAATTATAATGTTAAACATAAATTTAATGTAATATTAGTATTTGATATTTACCCGGTACCCGTCAATAATAGAAGAGATCTGAGACGTGTAGGTACGTCCATCATTTATTTAACAAAACAATTTTTTTTCCAAAACGGATTAAATCATGGAAGGTCAAACTGCTGTCTTTGGTGGTCACCTCGCTGTCACTGTCTTTATTTTATATTTATAATAGTATATTAAAGACCTAATGTCATAAGACATCATTTTTTCGCACAAGGGCAATTTATAAAACGAGCGACGGGCCAGTTTTATAATAGTCAAATTCTAGAAAATGTCTTAATACATCAGTTCTTTATACGCTAAAGAAGTATCGCTAGTAGCGCCACCACTCGGCTGTTATCATCTTAACAAAAGTACAACTTTTGATAATCAGCTGTCAAACGCGTGTTTTACATACGAGTTTTTTTGAGAATAAAGCCGTAAATTGTTAAAAAAATATATCAAAAAAAAAACCGTGGCACGATTTGTTGTGTTGTTGAGTGTATTCTGGGTTGAGTTTTTATCGGTTTTCCAATAAACAGTGTTAATCCTAATGAAGAAATAAATTTCACACAGTCCCTGTAAATATAAATTGTATCTATTAGATACAATAAATACACATTTTAGTAATGATTAACGTGAAAAGTGTAAACTTTCAATTCAGTAAAAATCGTCAAACAAATAAGTCAACTAAATTTAAACAGCATTTAGCATTATTAAAAGCGTTGATTAAGAATTCTTTAAAGTCTCCACTCAACGGTAATGTACCATTATATTATGTATAATATTATATTGCCATGAATTCGTAGGTATATTTTGTTGTTTAAAATGCAGTTTTCGGCGTTTTTTAGAGAACTCAAATATAAAAATGATTGATTTTAAGGTTATGTTTGTGCAAAAATAATTTTTTACTAATTTCTTAAAATGTCCAAACTTAAATATAAATTATATTAGGTAAAGTATATAAATATACTTACCGAATTGGATCCTTTGGCAAAACATGAAAATGCAACGATTTAGTTCTTGAATTTTATTTACAATTAAAAACACGATAATTCACCATGAGATAAAATACACATAATAAAGTAACTATATAAGCATTTAAGCGTTGAGTTTCTTAATTAATGATACTTTTTTCCTTAATTTGTATTAAATTTATGTTTTCTTTTTGTAATTAACCTATACCTATTCTATATTTTTCCTACAATAATAATTATTTGAATAAAAAATAAATGTTTTATTTCCAGGCAAACTTAACAAAAAGAGAAACAAAATTCAATCGTCTAAAAAGAGACGCAGACTTAAACCATATCCTATTTGAAAAGTTAAACAAAGAAAAAATAATGACATTAACAAGAAGGCAAAAACGTGATACCCTGACGCACGTTGAAAATGCCATGGAAGATGTCAGAGGGAAAATATACGGCTTAAGGGTATGTACCAAATTAATAATCTTTATATTTTATTTTTTATGTATTTTTAGTCGGTAAACGCTACTTTTGAGAAAGACCCCGTAAACCTGGAAACAAACTCGATTGGCGTGAATACACCAAAATGTGTCATACGCAAAAACGTGGTAAATTGCTCAAACGTAATTTATCACAACAAGAAAACGTGGAGACAATCTAGACTGCACATAGACACCGAAATACAACAACTCAAGCAAAAACTCGAAACGTTAAAATACATCAGGAAGCACCTGAAGAGAACAAAACCAAGCGACGTTGATGAAGATGAAGACGACGACGACGATTCCGAAGAAATGGATTCCATTCAAAATGGAACGAGTCGTTCGGAATTGCCCGCATTTAACGAATTGAACCCATCAAGAATAGACCTTTTTTCCACGCATATAAACAATTTAAATGTAACGAAGATAAATAAAAGAAAACGAAAACGGCCGTTAGTCTTTGACGAGCTGAATTCGAGGCCGGCTAAAAGAAGGAAATACCACAACTTGAATAATCCAGTCGAATCTGAAAATACAAGAACCTCGTTTAGTTCTTCTACAGTTGAATTTACCACGCGCACTCCTTATACAGATCATACAAATCCGCATCGACATCAACATAAACTCCACCATGTAACGCAGTCGCCATACATAACGAGTGCGATGCTTCCGAAAAATACCAATGCCAAGAAAAAAATCAATAATTGGACGACAAAGGTTAGTAATTTTTTAGCAATTATTTACAATACAAATCATTCTGATGCAAAAAAAATCATACCTATTCTAGACTTGTTAGTTTAAAATTTTAAAATATTTAAATCCGATACATTTAACATTTGGGAATATTTTAAACCATATCAAATATGATTTATATTTTATCTTATAGTTAACATGTTTTAGTATATGGGTAATTTTCAAGAAACACCCGCTTTCAGAAAAATGAAGATCAAAATTTTTTTTTGCTTAAATTGACTTTTGGTTGGATTTTTATAAATCTTTAGAGTTTTGTTTAGGTTTTTTTAAGAAAGCTTTATATATCTCCACTGTGTTACCAATTTGAAATACAAAATTTAATTCAATAAAAAAAGTTGTTATAGAAATAATTTGAAATAAAATGTACTTTTGACTCCAATTTTTTATTTTTTATTAAAAATTGTATGCTTTTTTTAAATATGTATGTTAAGTTACTTTTTAAAAGAAACCATTCCGATTCTTTGTTAAAAAAACAATACCATTAATATTTTCTTTTAGTCACTGTATTAGTGAGTTAAACTCTAATTTATAAACACCTATTACCAAGTGATAGTGTATAAAAATCAGTTTAGGTATTTTTTTAACAAAAAAAAGTAACGAAATAGACATTGGTATCACAAAGCACTTAATCAGATAACGTAAAAAAGAAACTATAAAAGGTGGTACGATTTTAGAGTAATGCATAAACAAAATCCCTTGTAGTGGTGCTCACTTGCAGAATAACAACTTAGATTTCTAAATTGTAGACACCCTTTTTCTTTGACTATAAGCTGGTGTCTTTTAGTACTTGCATATTTCAACCGATATCTTCTTCCTGATTGAATAAATAAATTTAGCTGGGTAATGTGTACGTCCGAACATCATTTCTTGATCACGTGAGTGCAAAAAAGTTGCCATATATATGCTTTTTTTAATATTCTATCGGTAACACGTCGGACGTAACGCGACGGAAAAAATGTCTGGGACATGAGTCAAATTTAAAAAAAGTAAATTAAAATTAATTATTTTATATATTTATATAAATTGTTTACTGTATTAACTAAGGATGTTATGGATTGCTATAAAGCAACACAAAGTTCTGGTTATTCAATATTTGAAAAAAAAACATGTATGTAAGTTTTATAAAATGGGACATGCGAAAATGTGTGTTTCACAAGTTTCAAAATTAAAAAAAAATTATTCTGAAATAATTATTTATTTTATTATTAATAAACAAACATTTTATGTAAGAGTTTACTAAGGGCTTGTTAGGTTTTCACTTGGTTTTTAAATCAATAAGATCCGATAATTTTTAACAAAGTTATTGGAATTCAAACTTACGGACAGCGGAAGGCGGGTGTTTTTTGAAAACGACCCAAATACAAGCAATAGTTATATTGTTTAAATTTTCAGGCTCCCGAAGATAATGATGACGATCTTATACCTCTACCAAACAAAAATGACCACCACCCTGACAACTGTTATTGTGATCACACAACAAACGAACCAGATTTGCAAAAAGAGGAAAAACGTCGTCTTAAAGAAGAACGACTAAAAAAGAAGTTGCGTAAAATGCGCAACAAGAACCAAATGGAGAAAGATTGTGGTTCGGAACGCATGAACTGCTTCCACCACGATAACGATCATTGGAAAACTGCGCCCTTGTGGACATCGGGACCGTTTTGCTTCTGCATGAACGCAAACAACAATACTTATTCTTGCGTGCGAACTATTAACGCAACGCATAATTTTTTGTACTGCGAGTTTACAACAGGTTTAAGAACGTTTTACAATCTAAGAAAAGGTAGGATATCTTTAGACGTATGATAACATTTTTGGTAATAACCCTATGATAGTTTTAGAAACTTTTTTTTCTAACATTGAGTACTCCAGCTTAGTTTAACTAATTTTGGGCCGCTGATTTCAAAAATGTCATTAGTTTTTCTCTAGGACGTCTAGTATTTAAAATAATTTCGTAATAAAATGCTCTGCTCAATCACCTCAAAATGTAATTAAATTATTTTGGCTTAAATGTATCTTGAATGTACTGAAGTAATTGGTATACGGCAAATCCATCATAATTATTTTAACAATATGACATTTTAAATACTAAAACTATAATTTTCATGTATTTTTTGTAAAAAAAAAACATAGGTACCTATGTCAAATAATATTATTTTTACTTTTTTGTTTATTTTAATTATTGAATTGAAAGGGTATTTTTTATCAAAATTTAATGTACCTATTGCATAATTTTGCTCTTTTCTACCTTAAATTTATTAAATCCTATCAAATATCGAATTAAATTATATATAATTATATAGTATACTATAATATACAAATATATTATAATATACTATAATATATTATTGCATAATTTCGCTCTTTTCTACCTTAAATTTATTAAATCGTATAAAATATGGGATTAAATTATAGTATACTATAATATATTATTGTGCTTAATCCTCATCGTCGTACATCGATCTTTTGCTGCAAATTCCAGAAAATGTCTCCTAGCAATGAATCCAACTTCTTTCCGCTATACCCATAGATATCTACCAATGCTCTAGATTTGCAGTTACTTGGTGAAATCGTTCTCCATGTTCATCAGTTCGGCAAATTTATCAGGATAAAAAAATGTATTTTAAATGACATATTAACGCTAATTCTTTACAAAACGGAGAGCATTTTTTCAATGAATTGGCGCCAATTTTAGGCACGATATGAACCAAGAACATTTTCAATGACAACTTTAAAACTGCCATATGCGACAAGCCATAGCTCGTCAACTTTGAGAGCATTTTTGAATGCTTGATCTTTCATTAAACGTCCATTTAATATTCCTGCAAAATTAAAGTAGTAGGTATATCTCATAAAATTTTATAATGAAATATTGCTTTGGTTTTTCTTGCGTAAAGGTACCGCAACAAAACAAAACAAATTTACAACGACGACATAAATGTTCGTCTCCTTTCTCTTTCTCTGCCACTTCCATTATCACTTCCATTTCCTGCTCTTTTTTCATTTTTGGTTCTTAAAATCACTTTCAAGTAAAAATACAATTTAAAGTTTAAATTTTAAATGTCAATAATTAATAGATGCACTTTAGTGTGCTTGAATGATAAAGTAGATAAAGGCGCCTTTATACTTCAATTCGATTTTAAATTTTGATAAGACTTATAAATAAAATTGGATATTGAATTTTTGGGTACTTTAGGCATGATGTGAATAAAAAAATATCAAATAATAGTCGAAGAGTAATGTTTATACCAAAACCCATTTACTTTGTTGCCTTTTCAATTTGCAATGACAAGGACAAATTTTTGAGTACATTTTATTAAACGGGAATGTTTGCCACATATTATGATTAATTGTTTTTCAGCGTGAAGAACACATAAAAAATTTCAATTGTTTATAATAAATGTATGCAAAATTCTTGTATTTAAACAAATTTACCTTAATTAAATAAAAATTCTATAGTCTAAACATTTCTACAATAGTGTGTAAAATTTAATTCAATTATACAGAGTGGTCCAAGAGATCCATTTTTTTAAATTTTACCGTGCTCTTAAGTTTGACAAAATTATACTTAAATAACATTAACAAAAAACTGAATTTCAAAACAATTTTTTTACTGTGACATATGGGTCATGCCTACTACACAATTATGTGATTATTTTCAAAATCGGTGATTTCGTGAAATTTTCTGGTCCCACTTGACGTGGCTTGACTCTTATACAGGGTGTCTCACCAGCGATGGTACCTTAGACGTTTACGGAGAACGGATGATGACATCAATTTGACATTTTTATAGCAATTATTGTACAATTTAATCTACCTCTTAAAATTATTTTGAATAAAATTCCTCTTCCGGTTTAACCGGAAGCGACATCAACTTTGTTATTTTCAATGGAATTTTTTTTTATTTTTAAGTTCCTCATGAAATTCTTAATGAAATTGCTGTACCATTACCTATACCTAAACTTAATTGTTTTCGAGTTAATAATTTTTTTCGTAAAATTTTGACAGTTGCACCTTCATTAAAAATTGCTTATAACTTTTTTGATATTCGGTTTGCTGGTATGCTGTAAGGATTTTTGGAATCTTAAAACATTGTTTTAAAGATTCCATGTCTGAAATTTTCATATTTATGATCAAAAACTAAAAAAAACTCGTGGTAAATTTGGTTAACTTCAAACATTAATAACTTGTTTATTTTCAATGGAACTGTATGTATGTTTTTACATAATCAAATGGGAAAATGAATTACATTTCGATTAGTATACCATTCCCTATACCTAAATAGTAAGGTTTCGGAAATACAAGCAAATTTCTGTAAAAATCCGATATTTTGACATATTTATCTCAGATACCGATGAAATGTCACAACGGAATCTCCCAGGCTCCGCATTTTAAAATGTTTGCAAGTCAATGGTCGCCATTTTGAACATTTATTAAAATAGTATTTTGGTTGTTATTTTTTCCATCACGTTTTTTATAATTTATAATAATTAAATTCTTAAAACTTTAATTGTTGTTTTCCATTATTTTTAAAATATCTTCCTTAAGAAATGTATCAACTGTCAATCAATGAAATAACTAATTTGTTGTGCCCACAATCCACACATGTGTGGATTGTGGTTGTGACATTTCATCGGTATCTGAGATAAATATGTCAAAATATTGTATTTTTACAGAAATTTGCTTGTATTTCCGAAACCTTAGTACCCAGTGAACCAAACCGTGACTTATGACCTAAAATTTACGTAACACGTAGATCATATCTAGGTAATTCAATTTTTACGTCATAGTGACATAATACTGACCCAAAACGTGACTTTTATATGATGTAATTAAATGACTTACATATTACGTACATCTTATGTAATATTAAAGTCATATCGTGACGTAATATTAAAGTCACTTTTCTTACGTAAGACTGACATAAGAAATCTGTCACAATATTACATAACTTTTAGGTCACTGTCTTACGTAAGACTGACGTAATAAATCTGTCATAATATTACCTAAGTTTAAGGTCACTTTCTTACGTAAGGCTGACGTAAGAAATACGTCATACTATTACATACGTTTTAGGTCACTTTCTTACGTAAGACTGACGTAAGAAATCTGTCATACCATTACATAAGTTTAAGGTCACTTTGTAAGGTAAGACTGACATAAGAAATCTGTCATACATATTATTTAGACGAACTAGATGCAAAAGTAATTTCAAAGTATGAAATTCACTGTATTTTAATGTTTGAATTAAACTAATTTCAATGAATGGACTTTTATTTTTAATGAGTGAAATAGGCAAACATAATTTTTATTTTTTATTGATTGAAATGGTTAATTCCAAGTAAATTCTATTAATTGAAATTGACGCCGATTATTTTAAACAATAAAATCAGTGGATACTTTTCCTTACCAATCAGTTTAATTCAAACATTAAAATACAGCAAATTTCATATTTTGAAATTACTTTTGCATCTAGCATGATGAAAGAAATAACGCGAAGTTCCTTGAATTTTTTGGCTACTTAGTACTTGGTCGATTAAATGAAAATATGGTTTAAAATCAATAAAAAAATAATGTATCTTAATTTAATATGTAATAAACATCATATAGATTTTTATGATTCCGGTTCCTACTGCTTTATGACGTAAAAAATTTTGAAAATAGCGTCGTACTTTCAAAAGTACACATTTTATTCAATGGTCATGTGAAAAATCATGTAGGTACCTACTCATAATCATGGTTGCAAGTACTTGCAAGTACCTACTTATTTTTTAAATTGTAAAAAATTATCAACAAAAGATTTACGTGTTATTACGTGTTAACGTGTTATTTTTGTATTGTATGTTACTGTTATTATTTTTTGAAAATTTTTGAAAATGGCGCTTTTGGTGAAAGTAGAATTTTTTTGTTCCACCCTGTACAATCGAAAAAATAAGTAGTTACGCTTTAAAAGACCTGAAATGATATTTCACTCACTTCAAATTTTTAATTAATTAATTTAAAATACTAAAATTTTAAATTTTTAAAATAAAAATAATTTTTAAATGTTGAATATTGTCCCTAGCTATAGCTATAGCTACTCATAAAAAGCGATTTTTGTTTGTTCTTACTTCTGACATACCCTGTAAAGAATCTGAAAAATTAGTAGTTGGTTTAAAATCCATTGTGAGTTGGTTTTGATCAGCTTCATAAATTAGATAAAGTATCAGCTTGCAATAAATACCTTTTCGGTAATGATTCCATTTCCCATTGAAAAAAATGTGACCTTTTTACAGTACGACGCCATTTTAGAAATTTTTCAAAATTGGTTTAAGTCAAAAAGTAGTACCCAGAGTACCCTTGTCTCTGGTAGTACCTATATATTTAATGCCTTGTTTAACATACTAAAATTTCAATTTCCAAATACAGAGGTTCAAAAAATAAAACTAAAAAAAAATAATACAACCAAATTTAAAGAATTTAATATTATAATATAATATGGTATAATTATATATAAATATAATACCTATAATAATAGATATGTATTTGCACAATATTGTGGGTATTAGTATATTTTTTAAATTTAAAAAATGATAAATAAAAGAAATGAAATTGAAAAACGAAATTATTTAAGTACACTGAGAATATTTAGTATTAAGAAACCAAGAGATTTTTAATAATATATGTAAACTATTAAAGAATTCTTCATTGATAAACAAATTTTATAATAATATTATAATTTGGTCCGGTTATTGTGTTTCAGACAAATAAGGGTAAAGTTGTCAAATAACATTGATATATTAATTGTTAACAGTTGCAATATGCAGTAATGGTTGCCTATAATAAGTAGGCATCTACTATAATAAAGTTGAAATCTACTTATCATGGGCAACCCCCATTGCATAATACATCTCGCTTATGTGGCACTAATCGTTAAGTATATAAGTTGACACTGGCTGCATTGCAATTAGAGATTTAGGATCCGAACGAACCTCGGCAAATACACGAATTAGGAATTGTGGACCACGATAAAATTTAGATTTTTTGCTGGAAATTTTTCTTGGAGTCAGGATTGTTTTGTCATATCCGTGGTTCTCTGCTAAGCAGAGTCTGCTTAAACAGTGATGAAAAATAAGGAAGGGGGCTTCGTCATTCTGAGGTCATATTTATGTCACATTTATTACGTAAATATTATGTAATGGTATGATGTCAGTGTTACATCAATATGTTTACGTCATATTTATGTCATATTTATTACGTCAGAGTCTGACGTAAGGAAGTGTGAAATAATGACTCTTGTATGACTCAAGTGTGACCTATATCTTACGTAAGCGTGACTTGACATGACGTCATATTTACGTAATTGTGTTTACTGGGTATTTAGGTATAGGGAATGGTTATAACAATCAAAATGTAATTCATTTTCCTATTTGATTATGTAAAAACATGCATACCGTTCCATTGAAAATAAACAAGTTATTAATGTTTGAAGTTAACTAAATTTAACACGATTTTTCTCTGGTTTTTGATCATAAATATGAAAGTTTCAAACATGGAATCTTTAAAACAATGTTTTAAGATTCCAAAAATCCTTACAGCATACCAGCAAACCGAATATCAAAAAAGTTATAAGCTATTTTTAATGAAGGTGCAACTGTCAAAATTTTACGAAAAAAGTTATTAACTCGAAAACTATTAAGTTTAGGTATAGGGAATGGTACAGCAATTTTATCAAGAATTTAATAAGGAATTTAAATATAAAAAAATTTACAGGGTGTTCCATTGGAAATAACAAAGTTGATGTCGCTTCCGGTTAAACCGGAAGAGGAATTTTATTTAAAATAATTTTAAAAGGTAGATTAAATTGTACAATAATTGCTATGAAAATTTCAAATTAATATCCTCAGCCGTTCTCCTTAAACCTCTAAGGTACCATCGCTGGTGGGACACCCTGTATAATTCTACTATAGTATACTACTACTGTAACAATGGAACAAAAAATTTCTATTTGACATTTCAGTACATTAGATGCACAACTCTGTATTTGCAGGATAAGTGATTTTAAGAAAAACACGAAAAACCACTCATAAGATCATTTTTGAAAAAAAAATGCAAAAATTGTTATGCATGATTTCTTATTCACAAAAGTAAAAAAAATCCTTTAAAATTAAGTAGTTTAGTAAATAATTAAAATCAAAAGCTTTAAAAACATAGTTTTGCATCTTACTCGTTCAAAGACCAAGTTTTGCAAGTGAAAAGTGCAAATACCAAAAAATAACAATTAATCAGGTCGTCACGTAATGCGAATACAAACGATGTGATTGGTCTATAGACTGTATACAGCAAATACCGAGTTTTGCATCCGACAGGAAGAAACAAATACCCAGTTTTGCATCTGCGTTAAGTTTTTAAATGTATTTTATTATACAAATATTAACTTATGCATCTGGTTTACTTAGGTATGCTGTGGGCAGTGCAGTTATGTACACAAATATGATAAAATATATATTTTTTAAACATTTGCAAAAACTGAGTTTTGCATCTAATGTTCTCATTTATCGGTATACTTTGTATGGAGTCCCTGTATATTGTTGACAAAAAAACGTCAGAAATATACTGAACATCCAAAATAGATTTAAGAAAAAATAATTTAATAAATAATCAAAATATTAACAAAAAACTTACATTTTGAGATAATTGGGCAGAGCATTTTATTACGCAATTATTTCGAATCCTAGACCCCCTGGAGCAAAACGAGTGGCATTTTTGAAATCAGCAGCCCAAAATTAGGTAATTGTAGGTGGGCGTATAGTACTCAATGTTAGTAATTAGAACTATCATAGTGTAATAAGCAGGAACTAGTATTCCTTAAATAGTTTTAATATTTATTAAGAAAACTTTCTCAGCACTGCGAGAAGATTACATAAAATTGATTTCTCCCCAATGGTTTAAAAACATTTTTCATGCCAGGAATGATTTTTTTAGTTATGATTTGAACGACATATATTATTTCATTATTGTTTCAGATCCGTTTGAACTATTTAATCAAATTGATCAATTGAAGCCAGATGAACTCTCTTTTCTGCATGATCAGTTAAAACAGTTGATTGCCTGCAAGGGTCGTTCCTGTAAACTCAATCAGCATCAGCAGGTTATTAAACCAAGGCTTTCTAACATTCCAATGCCCAATATTCAACAACAGAAGTATAAGAATAAAAAGAGTATTGAAGACCTTAATGGTAAGTTTGTTTTTCGTATGAGATTTTTAAAGTAAGACTTGATTTATATCACTTAGCACTTAACAAATTCTTGACTGTAGAGAAGTCTCTGTAGTTGTTGAGATTATTTGATGGTTATGGCTGTTACTCTATAGTTTGTTTGCACTTTATGAGAAGTTATTAGTTGGATCTATCCACTCATTTATTTATTTATATTTACACCACTATTGTACATTATTTAATGTTGTTTTTGTATCTTTGATATTTTAATATGAATGTCCTGTATTGCGAAAATTATAGAAGTGTATTGGATAACGCCACGTTTAAATACAGTTTTCTAAACCCTCGCCACGGTATAGAGTTGTATTCGTCAGTCAAGCGTTTCAATACTCTACACAGTATAGAGATCGTAATTTTACTTTTGAACTAGTATTCCCAGATAGCAAACGTGAATACGAAATCACGCGTGACTGAATAATGTGTGCTATATGATTTCACATATCATTTCAAATCACTTCAAATATTTATTAAATCAATAATAGTTATAGTTGTAGATAAAATGTAAGTAACACGTAGGATATTATATTATAACGCACTTATGTGATTACACCATTTGGCCTACGGCCTCGACGCGTCGTGCAAATTTTCATGCGTGCGTCAATAATATCTATATCCTACTTGTTAATTAAATAACTATTACATCATATCCTATGTTGTTACAGTAAACAAAAATTAGCCAAAGGAACCCAAGAAAGGAACTGTTTTTAACAAAATCATATGCAGAAATTAGAATATTCAAAATACACAGCAAAGGGAAAAATATAGAAGTGTATTGGATGACGCCAGATTTGAATACAATTTTCTAAACCCTCTCTACGGTATAGAGTTGTATTCGTCACTCGAGCGTTTCAATACTCTCCACAGTATAGAGGTCGGAATTTCATTTGTTCGTAGATGCTACAATATCCTGCACTGGTGTGTACTTTTTGAATCTGATGAATTGATCAACCTAATTTAAATATTGCTGTACTAACATAAAACTACCAGTGGAGATGTGCAGGGTCTACCAACAGACCTCATTACTAAATTATTAAAGTTTAATAGCATATCCATCATTTTTTCAACATAATCTCTGAAATTTTTAATACAAATATAGGTACTATATATAATACATAAATATACTTTACATCATATCCTCTGTGCTTCACATACCTGAGTTGTTACGGTAAATAAAAATCAGACAAAGGAACCATTTTCAACAAAATCATATGCAGAAATGGGAATATTCAAACTACTTGCATCCACCAAAAGATCAAAACTTCTTGCCTTATTGAATTACACCCTCTTTTTTTACTTTCAGAAATATTGACTAGAACAGTATTAGAGAGACTCCAGTTTCTATAACTTGGTAGAGTAAAGAGAAGTCGAAACCGTTGCGATTTTGCATTGCGCTGGTTTTCTATAACTCTCGGACACATTAACGAAAATCATTGCCAGTAAAATTCGAAAAGCTTGAGTTTCTATGTCTCTGAAGAGAATAGGAATCCGAAGTTGCTGCACCATTGGACTGAACCCTTTTTCAATAATTTCTAGAGACATAAATGACTGCACCATTCGACAGGGTCGAGTTTCTACATCTCTGTTGAATATAGAAAATCAAAATAATGTATCTTGTAAGACACCATTGAGTTTGACTTTAACTATAGTCGTGCATAGGTATAGAGGCGAAAAATATAAAAACAAAGCACGATTCAATACAGTTCTAATAAAACTTAAAGATTTAGTATTCAAACGGGGCGTCATTCTATACGCTTCTTTTTATATTGGACAGAAAGTATCTTTAACTTAGTTACTTTGGAAAAGTATCTTTTAACTTGTATCTTAAAAAGTATCTAAGTTACTCGGTAAAGTAACTAAGATACATTCAAGTAACTTAGAGAAAATTGGGGGAATTCCAGAATGATTCAAAGTAATTACCTAACCTACAACTTGTTCATTTTTTATAATTTTTTTGGCTTGTAATTAAATTATAATTACTTTGTCTATTCTTTTTTTCAAATCAGGTTCTTCAATTTTAGGCTCTTTTGTTTTAATTTTATTCTTGATCTGCTTGCTAACTTTATCTTTTTCTTCTGATCTTGCGATTGAAAAACCGAAAAATTCATATTTAAAATAAGTTTATCTCCAAAATTCTGTCCTAACAAATATTTCTTCCTTTAATTTTTTTCTTTTATGTTTGATCTTGTTGGGGGAAGTAAAAATTTGTGACCAGAAAACAGCCTTTTAACACTTACTTACTTGTGTTGCAGGTGTCATAAGTATAGATAATACTAGGCAACACTAATTAATAAATCCCCTCTACAAATACACCTACCTGCTAGTCAAGATACCTACATACACCTACATGCTATTCATTTTAATAAATCATTCTTCGACCTACTCTGGTATTATTTACTTCATGGCGCAGTCGGTAGTATATTTTGTAGTGGGGGTTTATTAATGACAGTGTTGCCTAGTATTATATAATATTTATGTATACATATGACATCTTTCTTTTTCAAAAAAAAATTTTAATTTACATTTACAATAATTATTTATACAACATTTACAATTGGTATTAACCCAGCAGGAACGCTGACAATACTTGTGCTAGAGTGTATAATTTATAGACTTATAACCCGTGCTCAAATATTTTTTTGCAAAAGCTAATTTTATAGAATTTTTTAAGAATCATTTTTTTTTAATTAAAAAAAAAGAAATTAAGAAAAAAACCTAAATTAAACTTAAAAACCGTTTTAAATTTAAAAGGTTCGGGTTCGGTTACGATTCCGGTCCACAAATAAATACTGGTTCCGGTTCGGTTTTCTGTTCAAAAACGGTACGGTCCGTATCTTAGATACTTTTTAAAGTATCTTGTAACTTAAGATACTTTTAACTTAAAGTATCTAGTTACTAGAGGTAACTAAGTTATTTTGTTTAAAGTATCTTAGAAAAGTAACTAGATACTTTTTAGAAGTAACTTTCCCAGCTCTGACAATATTTATAAAATAAAAAATTGTATAAAACTTGGTGATTTTAACCTTTAAATTGGTAAAACCAATTAATAATATAACTTCTATAGTATAGAGCATTAAAATATTAATTTTAATTGTTTTAGGACTTGGCATAGGCGGAAGGCATGGAAATATCCGTTTGGCCAAAATAGACATGAAAGGAAGAGGCAAAAACACTACAATAATTACGAAAACTCAAGAAGTCTTAAGAGGCGTTGGTTTTAGAAAACGGAGAAAAACGTGAAAAAAACAATTTTTACGTGTAACTTGACTGACTTGAAAATATTTTATTTATGAAGCATTTAAAGTATAGCTAGATTTGTAATTACATTACCAAAAATAACTTTTCTAGATTTTATTTAGGTTTTATATTGATAGATATAAATTGTGATCTCTAGATTTTTATTTAAATTAATTTTTAAATTATTTTTTAAACTAGGAGCTTTCTGCTTTTTATGTAATCAGTCGAGCATAAATATAGTTTGGACTAATTGGAGTGTAAATTTAGCTTTTTAACCACATTGTAAAATAGAAAACTTAATTAATTTGCATTCTGTCCAAGCATACCTTAGCTCTAAAAACAATCATAGTGAATTTAGGTACCTGCATAAACTTCCATAAAACATAAATACTTGGCTATTTTTATAGAATTAGAGAAATCCAACATATGTAACAATGTCAGCTTTACAGTACCTATTATAATAATTATTATTAACATTTTAAATATTTATTTAGGTGACCTTACTGACTGTTATATCATGGTACACTTTTAAAATATGTATTGTTAATATTACATAGACATTTTGTATTTAAACTTAACAATGCATATATGGACATAAGTGTTAAGTAAAAGTACCTACTTAATTTACTCCAGTGCTGTGCCTATTTAACTAATTGATTTTAAATAATAGTGATAAAGGCAATAATTCTTCTGATAAAATGCTGTGTTAGCTGTAATTGTATATATATTATTATTATTTATGTATCATTTAAAAATGTAAATTACTAAAGTTGTTAATTTCTCCTTTGTATTGATTTTTCTAGTCTTTTTATTTGCCTTACTAAATAATATTTATAATATTTTGTGTAAAACACATTCAATGAACATGCAATTTAGCTAAATACGCAATAAAAGTTAGTTATATGAACTTGTCTTAGCTTAGGCAATTTTTTTTTGCTTTCAAAATTTAATTACGTTCAAATACAGATATATACCAATACACTTAGTTTTATTTACCCTGCTGCTTTCGTCTGTTTTTTTTTTGCAGATAAAAGCAGATCTTCGCGGATAAAAGCAGATGTTTGCGGATTAAAGCAGACGTTCGAAGATGAAAGCAGATCTTCGCGAATACATACATTTTCGATTCTTATCTAGTAAATTAAAATACTAAAAAAAGGTTTTAATTTTAGCCAGCTTGTTTGGATGTGGGATTACTGCGCCATAGGTTAGAGTTAAAAAGAAAAGAAAAAAACATTTTTTATAATTAAATATTAAGGTATGATAAAAGTTAAAGAAATTTCCTAAAAATGGTTTTTATTATAAAACTGTTCACAAGTATTACTTAAAATATACATTTATTATAATAATCAATCACTTTCAGATTCATCAGAGTCTTTTAGGGCTTTTGCTTTATCCAATTTCCTGGATCTTCTATCTTCAATATCCGAACCTTCTTCGTCAGACGAGTAAATTGCGCCACCTTAAAAAAAATATATATATATACCAAATATACCTCAAGTAAGAAAAAACAATTAATATTTTTATTTTGATGAAATGGAAATATCCCGAAAAAATATTTAAAATTGAATTTTATTTTTATTATTTTAATCATGGAGCCTACTCAAGGAGTCAGAACTTCATGTAAACAAGAATCTTCCCAAGATAAAAGGGCGCTGGTGTTCCGTTTATTCTTAAACAATTGTTTAAAATGTACCGAAACGCTACCAAAAGAGGAGACGTCAGTACGAATCGACAATCAGCGCCGCTGGTGGTGAAAAAATAGTCTTAATTTGTGCAATTTAGAGTGCAGGTTTTGTCAATTTTCCCTATTAAGTTCGGGCTCCTTGTGTAGGCTCCATGATTTTAATATTTATTTATTTATATAATAGTAGTTTATACAGTGTGTCCGTAAAGTCCCGGAACATGTGATTATTTTGAAAACGGTATTTAAAAAAAAAAACGCTGAAACACGTCAACTTTGTTATTTTTCTAGCAATATTTTAGCATATGTAGTTGTTCCAAAATCTGCCGCGTGGCGGCGCCACAATCAAAGTCAGTTTTTTTTAAATTGCAACCCTTTATTTTTGTTGCATTTTTGGATAGCTACCGTTGTTCTGATTACATTGATGTGCCACATCTGGGGGGTTACATAAGAAAATTACAAGCAAAAATTCCCTAGAACAAATGTTATGTAACTACAGGCAACAGGGCCGGATTTACCTATAAGCAAAATATGGGCCTGGCAATTTTGAAGTTGTATGCATTTAAAATTTTTAATATGAAGAATAAAACGCTTTTTTGAAAATAAAAAAAATAACATTATTTTACATTATAAATTTGAATAGCAATAACGGTTTAATAGTAGTTAATAAGCAAAACATCATTAATATGTTGTTTACATTTTTCTGGCGATGTTAATGTTGTAACTTAACACTTTAAAACAAGATATTTTATTTTAAAACTCATTATTGAAAACATTTAACCTAAAAACTAAAATTAAATTTTTCTTAGCATTTTTTTCATTTAATTTATTTGGTATTCAGTACTTTAAAACAATATATTTTATTTGATTAAAATATATATACATATATATACAGGGTGTCAGCGATATCCTTTGGAGGACTGATAGACCAACTCATGAGTAAGCAGAAAATCAAAATATGACCGTTAGTTTTTGAGATATAGTCATTTTTATGAATTTTGTAAAACTTGACACCTTAGATCAGTTTTTCGAGTGCCACAGCTACAAATTCTACTATTAATTTAATTTTGAATTGTAATTAAAAGCAGTCCTATTCAGGGTTACGCAAAATAAAATATAATCTAATTAGCTAAGAATATAGAATGTTGTACTTGTGGCAATCGAAAAATTGATTTCATGTGTCAAGTTTAACAAAATTCATAAAAACGTCAATATCTTAAAAGTTAATGATTTTTTACTAAGGTCATGTTTTGATATTCTGATTAGTCATGAGCTGACCTATTAGTCCTTCAAAGGATAAGGAAACTTTCACTATAATTTTTTTGTCACCCCAGACAATGTTTTCGATATACTTTCCAAAAAAAAAATAGTCGATTTTTGTCTAATATATATATTTCAATGTTTTTTCATGGATAACTTGACAAAATAAATTTTTGTTTTTATTATTGTGCATTTTTTTTCTTAAAATTTTTCAATAAAATTTAGTTTAGGGTCGTTTTGAGGGGTGGTGAATCCAGTGTCGTGCTTAGATTTTGTTTAAAAAAATCGCTAATATGAATCCTTAAAAATTTACTCTTAAAAACTGACATAGTAGGCCTTGTATTTTGTACAAATATGGCGTTTTTTGCTTCTAAAATACAGTTTATCAAGATCTACACTTTAAAAGAAATCCGGTTAAAATCGCACAATAAATAAAGATTTTACAGGGGTGAGTCGCAAACAAATGGGTCACACTGTATATATCCCATTTTTAACCAAAACTGTGCATTTTTACATTAATAATCTCCTGTAACTTGAAACCCAAAACTTTTTTGCCATATCAAATTTTGCGCTATCAAAATTGCTTTAAATATCTCATCGAAAACGGCACTATTTTTATTCACTTTATAAGCAACCCTACTATAAGACATTTGCAATACCTATAACACTGATTTTCTATCATCTATAGGTTTGTAGCAATTTATGGTATTTTTTATTGTTATCAATCCCCCAACAATCTCTCTTGAATGTTATGTTTTTGCATCAAGTATTGATAGGAAAAACTTTTTAAGGTTTTTAAAAAATAATAATACTACCCTTTAAGTTCCTCCAATTTTGTCGGTACAAAATTGACATAATTTGTGATTTCAGCTATAAATAAAGTAATTTTATTTTATTTTAAGAATTATTTTACTACCAGAAATAAAAGTCAAGCATTTGGTAATAAATACATGGTCGCTCTAAATTTGTCCAATACTGTCCCACAAACAAATGACTCACGACGCGGGCTCGGTTCATTTATTTAATTTAAGAGTACTGGAAAAAAAATTTGGGGGTAACTTTTTGGATGGGGCCGCATTGTAGTATAAAAATAAATTTAATTTTACAAATCTTTTAAAACATCAAGATTTTGGGATTTACTGCTGAATGGAATTTTTTTTTAAGTATATCGAAAATATGGTTTGGGGCGACAAAAAAAGTTATTGTGAAAGTTTGAGTCCATAATATTATCATCGCAATTTAAATTTTTTTTCCCTCATCAAGTTTTTGTCTCAGAACTCCCAAATCATTGAGTTTAACAAAATTTAATTAAAAATATTTTTTTAAGAAAATTAAATGCTCTACAAAAAAGGTTAAATAAATTTTTTAAGTCAGATGAACCGTTTCCTTAAAATCATGCCCTAAACATTGGTATAGTTTTACATTTTGATCTTTTAACTTTGGAATTTTGAAATTCCCGTAAAAATCAGTACCCATAAAAAACCGATAAATATTCTTATGTGAAATCAAATGCTTTACAAAAAAGCCTCTTAACATTTTTGGCTAAATTCACTCAATCAAAAGTTATTCAAGGTTAAAAAAGTTGAAGTCAAAACGAAATTCTTGCCAAAATAACTTTTGATTGAGTGAATTTAGCCAAAAATGTTAAGAGGCTTTTTTGTTAAAAGACCAAAATATAAAACTATATCAATGTTTAGGGCATGATTTTAAGGAAACGGTTCATCTGACGAAAAATTTTATTTAACCTTTTTTGTAGAAAAAAAAAATATTTTTAAGTAAATTTTGTTAAACTCAATGATTTGGGAGTTCTGAGACAAAAACTTGATGAGGGAAAAAAATTAAAATTGCGATGATAGACCTCTTAATAATAATATTATGGACTAAACTTTTACAATATTTTTTTTAAAGTCCCCAAACCATATTTTCGATATAGTTTTCAAAAAAAAATAGTTGATTTTTTTGGCCCAGTCTAATATATAATCTATAGATGATAAAAATATTTTGTGTGGACTTTTTTCAAATAAGACAGTTTTTGTTAAAAATGTAATTACAGGAAAACATAAGTTAGATAAATTTATCTCTAGGTTTATCTTTATTCTGACGTGTTCATTATTGTTAATTTTGCAAGTTTTTAAAGTAATAAATCTATTTTCTATTGTCCATCTATTGTTTTTTATTTTTATCCTATGTCCTGTGTCTTATAAATAAATAGAATAAAACATTGGCAATTGTTATTTTAAACTTTCATGTTGATTATAAACGATATTGTTTAAAAAGTTCCTTAATCTTTAGCTTTCAGAGCTTTTACCTACTATTTTTATAAATTTTCGAGAACAGTACCAAATTAGCATTTTTTTAAATAAAAACGAATTAAAAAGTAGCCAAAACAAATAATGGCAGGTTTTTGAAAATTTTATTGTTAACTGCATTTATTTTTTACCATTCTCACAAATTTTCATTAATTTTTTTTAAATAGCTTACAAGAAATTAAATTTTAAATCAAATGCTTTTTTTAATCAAACATTATAAATAAACGAATAAAGTTTTTTTTAAAATTGTATGTGGTAACTTTCTTAGTAGATTATGATTTTATAATTTTTTTTTTATTTTCACGACAACTCCGAAAAGTTCGAATTAATAACATTGAGTACGCCCACCTAAATTACGTATTTTTGGGCTGCTGATTTTAAAAATACAACTTGTTTTGCTCCAGGACGTATATATAGAATTGGAAATAATTGCGTAATAAAATGCTCTGCTCAATTATCTCAAAATGTAAGTTTTTTGTTTATATTTGTATTATTTATTAAATTATTTTGCCTTAAATCTATTTTGGATGTTCAGTATATTTTTGACGTTTTTTGTCAAAAATATAAAGGGACTCCATACAAAGTCATCAGTAGATAAATGTCATATAGAATTAGTAGAATTATACAAGGGATATTTAATAAAGCACTTGTCTGCAGAGAAGTGCTTTATTAAATACAAAAACTAAAATTGTAATATTTTTTTTTTTTGGTAAAAAGTATCATTTTTTTTTATTACTAAATAAATTGAAAAGGCAACAAAGTAAAAGGGTTTCGGTATAAACATTACTCTTTGACTATTATTTGATATTTTTTATTCACATCATGCCTAAAGTACCCAAAAATTTAATCTCCAATCTTATTTATTAAGTCTTTTCAAAATTTAATATCGAACTGAAGTATAAAGGCACCTTTATCTACTTTATCGTTCAAGCACACTAAAGTGCTTTTAAGAACCAAAAATGAAAAAAGAGCAGATATAGAAGTGGTAATGGAAGTGGCAGAGAAAGAGAAAGGAGACGAACATGTATGTCGTCGTTGTAAATTTGTTTTGTTTTTATTGCGGTACCTTTACGCCCAAGAAAAACCTACGCAATATTTCATTACAAAATTTTATGAGATATACCTACTACTTTAATTTTGAAGGAATATTAAATGGACCTAATATACGACGAATAATGAATGATCAAGCATTCAAAAATGCTCTCAAAGTTGACGAGCTTGTCACATATGGCAGTGTTAAAGCTGTCATTGAAAATGTTCTTGGTTCATATCGCGCCAATTCGTTGAAAAAATGCTCTCCGTTTTGTAAAGAATTAGCGTTTATATGTCATTTAAAATACATTTTCTTTTTTTTTCATCCTGATAAATTTGCCGAACTGATGAACATGGAGAACGATTTCACCAAGAAACTGCAAATCTAGAGCATTGGTAGATATCTATGTGTATAGCGGAAAGAAGTTGGATTCATTGCTAGGAGACATTTGCTGGAATTTTCAGCAAAAGATGTACGACGATGATGAGGATTAAGCACAATAATACTATAATCCAATTGGATATTTGATACGATTTAATAAATGTAAGGTAGAAAAAACCAAAATTATGCAATGCATTAAATTTTGAGGGCTTAATTTGGATAAAAAATACCGAAACTTGTTTACTTTGTTGCCCTTTCAATTTAATAATAATAATAATAATAATAATAACAATTTTTCTATCACAAAATATTTTAAGAAGTTTTTAAAATGAATGAAGTTATCACAGTATTTAATTTCAGGTGGTAAATTATTATACAATTGAAATCCTTTAAAAAATATACTTTTGCTATATTTACTGGACGTTGGTTTATCTATATAAATATCTTTGTCTTGCCTTGTTGGATAGTTATGAATATCACAGTTTAATTTTATTTTTTTAGTTAAATATATGGGAGTCATATGGTTTAATATTAAAATAAACGACAAAAAATGTAAAATAATGGTTGTTTTTTTTATATAAAATACATTAAAATTACTCTAGTACATTCAAGATAAATTTAAGCCAAAATAATAATAAATAATTAAATAACTAACAAAAAAACTCCCATTTTGATGTGATTGAGCAGAGCATTTTATTACGAAATTATTTTAAATCCTAGGCGTCCTAGAGAAAAGCAAATTACATTTTTGAAATCAGCAGCCCAAAATTAGTTAAACTAAGCTGGATTACTTAATGCTAGGAAAAAAGTTTATAGTGTAATATAACGCTTTTATAACCAGAAGCATAATTTGTGGGATTTAAATTAAACTTACCTTTAGCAGTTGCCCCTTGTTTGTACTTATTTTTAATTGCATTAAGAGAAATTCCGCCCGCATCTTCATCACTTCCATCCTCCTCTCTGGTGAATCCCCCAGAGCCACCAATATGAACTCTGGGTCCGTCATCTTTCTTCTTACTGCGTGTAGGCTTAGTTGGTCTTGATGTTTGACGCAGTTTCTCTTCCTCTTTCTATCAAGTAAGACATAATTCAATCTTCAATTTTAGCACAAATTAATTAATGCATACCTTAATCTTTGTTGCTTTGTCATGATCAGGATCAAATCCAACCTGTGACAAGATTTTAATGCCGCTGGTTTTTTGGGATCGGTCAGCCAAGGACATTGTCATCTTTCTGTGAGTGAAACTCTCAGTAGAGTGTGGCCTGAAACTGAGTTTGGTACGGAAAACGGCCTGCCCTTGTAGACCAGTACCCTGCCTGATAAATAGATGATTATGATCACCCTATAAAACAAAAACCGAATTAATCTACATTAAAAATAATTTTTATCCGAAATCGGCACTAAAGTAAAAGAAATCGGCAGTAAAGTAGAACTTTACTGCCGATTTAATAGAGAGTATTGTATGCAACCAATTATACATTTTAAGATGTGTCTACTGCTACTCAGTAGCAACTAAATAATATTTCAAAAAAATTTAACAAACAACAAACATATACGTAGACACTTCCTACATTCAAATGACATTTGATTTGATCATCAAATGACATTTGATTTGATCATCAATATACCCTAAAGAAGTATCGGGTTTTTGCAACGGGTGCGCCATCTGGTGGAATTCGATAGCATTGCGTGAATTTAAGAATTGTCAACGATACATTTAAAGCACAGATTATACATCATTTTTTTAAAAATAGGTAGTTTTTTCTCATAAAAGAAAGGAAGGCAGAAGTCTTACTCGACAAATTTTGTTTAATTGCACAGCTAAATCGCGCACGTTATTTGTGTATTACGTTGCAAGGAAAAAATTAAAAGACTTTTTTATTACTCGATTTCTATTGATTATTCCTTATATCATTGATTAAGAAACTCAACGCTTAAATGCTTATATAGTTACGTTAGTGTGTGCATTTTATCTTAGGGATCATGGTGAATTATTGTGTTTTTAATTGTAAATAAAATTCAAGAACTAAATCGTTGCATTTTCATGTTTTGCCAAAGGATCCAATTTGGTAAGTACCTACATTTGTTGGTGCAGAATTAACTAATGATAACTTTACCTAATATAATTTATATTTAAGTTTGGACATTTTTAAGAAATTAGTAAAAAATAATTTTTGCACAAACATAACCTTAAAATCAACCATTTTTATATTTGAGTTCTCTAAAAAAAGCCGACAACTGCATTTTAAACAACAAAATATACCTACGAATTCATGGCAACATAGTATTATATATAATACATAATATAATGGTATTTTACCGTTGAGTGGAGACTTAATCAACGCTTTTAATAATGCTAAATGTTGTTTAAATTTAGACGACTTATTTGTTTGACGATTTTTCCTGAATTGAAATGTTTACACTTTTCACGTTAATCACTACTAAAATGTGTATTTATTGTATCTAATAGGTACAATTTATATTTTCAGAGACTGTATGCAATTTATTTTCTTATTCAGATTAACATTGTTTATTTGAAAACCGGTAAAAACTCAACCCAGGATTTCCTCTCGAAATACACCCAACAACACAACAAATAGTACCACGGTTTTTTCTGATATTTTTTAACATTTTCCGGCCTTATCCTCAAAATCACTCGTTTGTAACATCTGTTACAATGATAACAGCGATACTCCTTTACCGTATTAATTATTAGTATTATTAAATGTGATTTCGGATAAAATTTAATCCACATTCGTGATAAAAATTACGACTTTACTGCCTTGATACATAAATAACTATTATTTTACCTGTAAAGGTTGCTTGTACACATCAAATATTTCGGAACCTAAATGTAGACTAAAGGACCCATCAGACCACTTTACAATCCTGGCATTCGATTCTTTCTTAACATTTCCTTCGTCATCCATGACATCTCGCCATCTTATTGTATTTTCAACTTTTAATTTTAATCTGGCTCTACCTTCCTCATCAAGGGTTTCTTCCTCATCAATTTCATCTTCGTATGTTTCCGGGTCAAAAGGTCTTGTCTCCACTGACAAAAAATTGGGTAATTTGACAAAGTTTATGTCTCTACCTAAATCACAGCTTATTTTTGGAATTTCAACATCGATTCTGGTTTCAGGAATGGGTTCAGGCTCGTTCTCCTTTTCTACGTCATCTTCAATATTATTTTTCTCTTCATTTTCATCATCTCTACTTCTTATTTCGTCTTCATCATCCCTGCTCCTCCTCCTATCTCTATCGGACTCGTCTTTTTCTTCCTCCTTTTCCTCTTCGCTACTAATATCGTCGGCATCGTCTCCGAAAATGTCAGCTGCCGCAACACTTTTTTCGGCAGTTTCCTCTTCCGGTTCGCTGTCTGTGTCAATGATTTTGGATTTTTTCTTGACCACTTGTGCTTCGCGTTCTTCTGAATCCGAATGTTTCCGTTTTTCGTTCGGCGATTCGTCGCCATCGTCGATTTGTAAGTTTGGACTTCCTGATTGACTACGGTCTTGGGACCCTTCCCTGGATCTGAAGTAATTAAAAAGAAACAAAGATAAAAGTGACTTTTGGGGAAAATTTAACAAAAAACAAATACAGTCAATCCAAATGAAAACACCAAAAATGAATTTAAAAGTCCGCTGCATGATTTTTTATTTTAATGAAACAATTTGAGGATGATCTTTAGGTATCATATATGAAAAACCGTTGCCGTTTTAATTTTTAGTTGCTTTATTTTTAATCGGCACCCTTTAGAAACCTGAAATTGTGTCATTTTCTTACTCTCTTATAAGAGGCTAAAACTTTTTTTCTGTGGCAATTATTGAAATGATTGTAATTTTATTTTACTGCCTAGTAAGTATGTTTTCAATATTAATTATTATTATCTAATTAGTTCATCTCATAAAAGAATGGTAAACCACTAAAGATTTGTAATAATTTGCCAATTTTTGTGATTATTGTCTGGCTCCTGTGCCTATTCTGCTATATCTAGAAAGTTGCTTTTTTCAGGTATCAAGTACTTATGCAATAGAAAACGTAACTATTATTTTAAGTTTATAGACTATCATTTTCTTTATTAAACAAATTATTGAAACTTGATAATTTTCAAAATTAGCCAATTTTGCCCTCAGAAATCATTATGCTGAGGAAAAAATAAAAATCTAAAACTTTCAGGAAATGTAGTCCCAACCTTCATCTTTTTAGTCTAGTTAGTCTTGTTTTGTTATTTTTATCCATGTAAAATATATAATAATTTTTTTAATGCAGTTAAGGAGCGATATTGTTAGTTTTATTTATAATTTCAAGTTTAGATGGCTTTGACTTAGTCAATTCATGTTTGGTAGAGAAATGTCAGAACTGTCAAAAATATTTCATAAATATTATTTGTGCGTATATAAATTGTGATTTCAAAAAGTTTGCAAGTGTAATAAATGACGGAGTGTTCGAGATTCATGAATTTAATTGCAATTAAAAATGCAAGAACATATCATAATTTTGTACCTCTTTCTCATAAAAAATATTCAAGTTCTGAGAAGTTTTAAATTGTTAAAAATAGGCAAAAACCAAAAATTATTCTAAATAAACCCCTTTATTATAACATGTTATAGGCAAAAACCTAAAAATATTCTAAATAAATCCCTTTATTATAACATGTTTTATTTTAACCAGTTAGGTACCTAAAAACTAAAATTTAAAGAAGTATTTACAGATTGTGTAAATTTTTTTCCAACACTAACATTTAAAATACATACATATAACTTTTAACTATTCAGTGCCTTACTAAAGGGATCAAAATAATAGAACAAGACTAACTTGGTTTAAATTGTGAAAGAAACCGACAAAAAACTGCTTAACGCATTTTTTATACGTTTAAATTAACTCTTTATTAATCTTACTTATTATACTTTACGATATAAACCATAAGGATCTTGAATATATTTTGTACATTCTTCTTCTTTAAACACCAATTAGCCAATTAAATACTTCATTATAATGTATATAATATACAGGGTGTCCGGGAAAAGGAGTTCAATCCGTTAACCATATATTCCTTGAGTTAAAACAATAAGACTTTCATAATACCATTTTTCAATTTAGAGCTTCATGTTCGATATACAGGGCGACAAAGTTTGAAATTTAAAACTGATTTTTTTTAATAATTCGAGTAATTGATAAGATATTAAGTTTAAATTAGGTACACTACTTCAACATAAATAGTTACATTTTTGGAGACCAACAAAACAAAAAACAATTGTCAAATAATCAAAATAGGGGGAGTCCAGTACTCATTGACTCCCCCTATTTTTTAGTACGAGCGCCAATGACTTCCAAACGGTATTTTTTCAGGTAATAATTTATTGCTAAAAAATTTTTGTCTCTTATAAAATTTTGATAAAATGATTTGTTTTAGAGATAATTTGTAAAGTATGGGTCAGTCCATATTTTTTATTTTATAAATTTGTTGTTTCTTTGTTAAAAAGTGTTTTATTTTTATCATAACATAAATTTGCCCATTTTATTTGGGTTTTTTGCTCAATGGGGCGGGGGGGGGGGCCAATGGGGCGGGGTCGGTTGGGTTGTGTTGTTGAGTTTGGGTTGGTTTGGTTTTATGACGTAACTAACGTGCCCTTAACATGTATACAGGTACAATTTATTATTATTATTATTTTATTATAACATAACAAATCTTAAAATTATGACGTCAATCGGGACTGAACTTAAGTCCCGCCTCGGGACGGGAGCCACAGCGATAATAAAATTAATTTAGCATTTCATATAAAGCAATCACGATGTATTAATTATATTAATTATAATCGCACGGAATATTTAGTGATTATTTATTAAATTTTAATTGAACGAAATAAAGAACAACTAGTTTATTAGTATAATATTATGATGATAGAAGAGTCGCCAATGTCGGAACTCCAAACAAATGTCAGTAGCGCAGCATTTTGACAGAGCAGTGTTTATTTTTAGTTTAGGATATTTATCGGCATTGTAAGTAAGGGTTATACGTTTTTTAGTTTTTATCAATAATTTCTAAAGCTTTTAGCCAAAATTTTAAACCACATGAGTTAAGAGTAAATAAAATAATTCCATTGCTTATCCTATTTATATTACGCCCTTGAAAAAAAAAATTGTATATTTTATTTGGAGTAGAAGCTCTTTTTGTGCTTCGTACAGTTGCCTCTGTACTCACCACAAAAAGAGTCGCTTCTACTCCTTATGACATAATCTACTATTATGAAATATTTTTGACAGTTCTGACATTTCTCTACCAAACATGAATTGACTAAGTCAAACCAATCAAAATTTTAAATTATAAATAAAACTAACAATATCGCTGGGTCAGAATTTCTCAAACGGGCCACCTGAATTAGGTCAAAATTAGTTTTTGATTGTAGATACATTTTTTCGATAGTATTTTACATCACTAACACAAATCCTAAAGGATTTTGTAAAAAAAAAATTTTCAATTGACATATTCATGATATTAAAAGTAAAAGTTTTTAGTAATTAAAAAATAAAAAAAAATCATTATGGCTAAACTAATTATCCGATTCCAACGATTTAACTAGCGTTGGAATCTTGTTTTGACATAGATTCTTTGTTATTTTTTTCAATTGTACAATTTTCATTTAGGTCGATTTTTTTTTGTTTTTTTTATAACAAATTCGGAAATAATTGGCTTCTGCGCCAGCTATCGACTCGAAAAAAAAAACACATATACTCCAATCATTTTTCGAAATTATGCTGCTGAGAAAAAAAATGGCCCGCAGGTTCCAGACCACCGTAAGACGTCGCGTCACAAGCGCGTACAGCGTATACGGTTCGGAGCGTGAGCTGACACCGCGCGCGGCCACAAAAGGACGAATAACTTTTTGTCAACCTGCGGGCCATTTTTTTTCTCAGCAGCATAATTTCGAGAAATGATTGTAGTATATGTGTTTTTTTTCTCGAGTCGATAGCTGGCGCAGAAGGCAATTATTTCCGAATTTGGTATAAAAAAAACAAAAAAAAATCGACCTAAATGAAAATAGGACAATTGAAAAAAATAACAAAGAAGCTATGTCAAAACAAGATTCCAACGCTAGTTATATCGTTGGAATCGGATAATTAGTTCAGCCATAATGAATTTTTTTATTTTTTAATTATTAAAAACTTTGACTTTTAATATCATGAATATGTCAATTGAAAATTTTTTTTTTACAAAATCCTTTAGGATTTGTGTTAGTGATGTAAAATACTATCGAAAAAATGTATCTACAATCAAAAACTACTTTTGACCTAATTCAGGTGGCCCGTTTGAGAAATTCTGACCCCGCTTCTTAACTGCATTACAAAAATTATTATATCTTTTACATGGATAAAAATAACAAAACAAGACTAACTACACTGAAAAGATGA
Source organism: Brassicogethes aeneus (assembly GCA_921294245.1). Lineage (NCBI taxonomy): Eukaryota > Metazoa > Arthropoda > Insecta > Coleoptera > Nitidulidae > Brassicogethes > Brassicogethes aeneus. Next base: position 2,651,526 of record OV121136.1, read on the forward strand.
AGGTTGGGACTGCATTTCCTAAAAGTTTCAGATTTTTATTTTTTCCTCAACATAATGATTTCTGAGGGCAAAATTGGCTAATTTTGAAAATTATCAAGTTTCAATAATTTTTGTAATAAAGATGATAGTCTAGAAACTTAAAATAATAGTTACGTTTTCTATTGTATAAGTACTTGATACCTGAAAAAAAATAACTTTCTAGATTTAGTAGAATAGGCACAGGAGCCAGACAAAAATCACAAAAATTGGCAAATTATCATGAATCTTTAGTGGTTTACCATTCTTTTGTGAGATTAACTAATTGGATAATAATAATTTATATCGAAAACACACTTACTGAACAGTAAAAAAAAATTAAAATCATTTCAATATTTGTCACAGAAAAAAAGTTCTGGACCACTATAAGAGAGTAAGAAATTGACACGATCTAAGATTTCTAAAGGGTGCCGATTAAAAGTAAAGAATACAAAAATTAAAACGGCAACGGATTTTCATATTTGATACCTTAAAGATCATCCTCAATTTTTTTTATCAAAATAAAAAATCAAGCAGCGCACCCCATTTGGTGTTTTTATTTGGAATGACTCAATACTATAATACTTAACTACGGTTTCGCGAAAGGATGGAACGGTCGATTTTCAAGGGTTTTTAAATCAATTGAAACTTTTTTACCTTATTTCTACATCTAAATGCAGTACTTTTAAAAAAAAAATCTCGTCCATTGACAACTTTGTTTTTATTTTTTTCTTCACTTTGTTAAAAATTAAGAAATTTCATTTTTTTTAATAACTTTTATATTTCAAAATGTATCGATTTGAAATTTGGACAAAGTAGATCTTACTAATGACAATTCTTCCATGAAAAAATGTTTAGATTGTAAAGTAAAGGGGGCGCTGGTGATAATTTAGTTTAAAATTTAACAATTTTTAAAGGGTAAATAATCGAAGAAGCAACTTTGTTTTATAAATTTGAGTATAACACGTTAAAGTATTGATATTTGACTATTATTTGATATATTAACTTTTTTATGCAAATGATGTTTCTGTGGCCAGGATCAGTTTTGAATTAGCAGTAGCAGTATTCAATGAATACTATTCATAAATGTTTAGTTTATTACATTTTGTCATTTTTATACAAATATTGTTGTATCTTTTAATAATAATTGAGTATAGCATAACACATAAATGACGTTTAATATACAGGGTGTTTCACGTATGTAGTTCGTTAGAAGTTTCTAGGGAATCGCGAAAGACAACGATTTAAAATTTTAATAGCGTAAATTATTCGATTTAGACTTTTTTCCTAAATTATTTTGAACTAAATAATACTTCCTGTTTTACCGTAATTCTACATAAAATTCTGAGTAAAATGGCTATACCATATCCTATACCTAAAGTCAATATTTTTTGAGTTATTAATTTCTCAATCAAATATTTTAATTAATTTTAAACAATTACAGATTTGGTGGTAACCATGGAAACTGTCACATTAACCCACATATAGAATTTCACAGGTTTTTTGATACAAAATATTATTGAAAATATTAGAAATTGTTAAATGTCTCTGAAATTTTAACTTTAGGAAACAGTTATTATAATACCAATCGAAAGATTCTTTCTATTTGATTTTTTCTCAAGCTATTTGTTGAAAAACCTTTAAAAAATTAAATTATTTAAATTCCAAAAATTCCAACCCCATGTCAGCAAACATAATAGTATTAGTATCAGCAAACATAATAGTATTATGATAATACCAAAAAAATTAGAGGCTATTTTTGATTAACGTGCATTTAGCAAAATTTTAACGAAAAAAATTAATATCTTGAAAACTATTGACTTTAGGTATAGTTAAATCAAATTGTATATGCTATTAAAATTTTAAATTCATATCGTTTGTGTTTCTCCAGAAACACCCTGTATGGATTATATTAAAATTTAATATAAAAAATGCAAAATAACTAATTACAAAAAAGCTGAACTGAATAAAAAATAGCCGATTGCAACATAAAAAATAAAGTCTTTATTCTAATTTATTTATTGGGTAAATATTACTTTCCACAGTTTGGAATTAAAATTGAAGTTTGCTTATCAAGTAAAAAATAAATTGAAGCTTGGTTGTGGAGCAAAAAATAAAATTAAAGTAGGTTATAATTTATAACTGGCTGATACTGTCTATAATTATTATTTAGTTTATTCTTTTTAATAAATTAATATTTTGAGTTTATAGTACACTTTTAAATTGAAACGTAATCATTCATTTGCAACTAGTAAGATGTACCATAAATAAATAAATAAACTTATAAACTGAAGTTCAGTTACTGAACTGTCAAATTATATTTCATGCTTCCAATGATAGGTTACCATAGAGAAAAGTCTATGATGCCATAGTAACTATGATCAAAATTCGTCAAAATTAGTAAACTTAAAAAAATTTAAAATTTATAAATAAAAGTAATTTTAGCTCCATCTATGGCGATTTTTTAAAATAAATATGTAAGAATTGTATTTTATATATAATATATTATATGTAATACATAATGTATAATAGGTAATATATAATACATTATAATGATAATTATCTTATAAAACTAGATAAAAGAATATATACTTTGTAAAACATGTTAGTATTATGCCCTTTGAAGGCCCAAATTAAAAAATGGTGTCTCTCATAGAAACATAATTTGCATGTAGAAGTTTATATAACAAATAATTGTTAATTATCAGTACTTTAACGTGATATACTCAAAATTATAAAACGTTGCTTCTTCAACTTTTAAACCCTTAAAAAATGGTAAAATTTAAATTGTCCCCAGCGCCCCCTGTATGTTAAAATCTAAAAACAATTATATGTGGATTTATTGCCACTAATAAGGTCTATATTTTATCTTAATTTCAAATCCATACGTTTTTAAATAAAATGTTATTACAAAATATCAAAATTTATCTATATTTAACACAGTAGAATAACTTAGTCAATGGATGAAATTCTTTTTTTGAAAAAAATGCACCATTTAGATGTAGAAACAAGGTTAAAAATACCTATATATTCAATTCTGGCATCACTTGCAAACAAATGTCCAAAATTTGTTCAATTTTTACGCAAAATCATAGTTAATAATATTAATTAATATTATATTATACTTATCAAATTAGTGTCACATTTTTCATGCATAAAAACATAAGAATATTTCATATGCATCTAATTAAAGTAGAAAAACATTTATTACCTTGATCCTAATTTGGAATCAACACTTTTAGATCTTGATCTGGATCTCTTACCATGAGATCCAGATTTTCTGGATGATGCTGAGCCTGACTGTCTGGATCCAGCACTTCCTGACCTTGATCTATTTGATCCAGACCTTTTGGAATCATGTGACCCAGACCTCCTAGAAGCTTGTGATCCAGATCTTCTAGATACATGTGAACCAGATCTTCTTGAAGCCTGAGATCCAGATCTTTGTGACACTTGTGATCCAGATCTTTTGGACGCATTTGAAGCTGCACTGCCCGATCGGGATCGGTTTGACCTTTCCGAGTTGGATCTGGACCTGGACCTATTTGATATTTCAGATCCTGATCTGGATCTTTTGGATTTGGCTGATCCTGATCTTCTGGATGCTGCCGATCCAGATCTTCTAGAAACTGGACTGCCAGACCTGGATCTTTGCGAATCCTGATCTCCGGATTTGTTTGAGACCACAGATTTAGATCTGGATTTTCTTGAAGCAGGTGATCCAGAACGTTGTGATCCAGATTTGTTGGATGCAGCCGAATGAGATCTCGATCTTGATTGACTATGTGATCTTGCAGAGCCACGATCTGGACTTGTTTCTTGTGATTTTCTATCAAATTCTGGTGAATTTGATGCCGATCTATCTAATCCATGTCCTGGGGTCGGTGCTGGTCCTGTATTTGGACTTGCACTTCTACTTCTGTTAGATTCACTATCGGAACCAGATGCCGAAGACATGTTTAATACTATATATTTATTTAAATTCTTCCATAAAAATAAACACTTCACATAAACCACCGAACATAACCTACAAGAGAAGAAGTACCAACCATAGAAAAAGTATATATATAACCACTGATTATAAACGTTACCAACATAAACATACGAACCAAATCATGTTCGCCACCATAATAATATTTGTAATATGTATAAAGCCTGATTTATAGATTGTCTTTCTTCCTTCCTTCCGTAAAAGATGAACAATACGAAAACCGTAGTGCCGTTTATTGATTCCCGTACGGGATTGTATTCATCTTCTACGGGAGGAAATCTATAAATCAGGCTTAATAATTCTTAACCTCTAATAGTTGTGTTTTGTGTTGTTCACTGAGTTGCCTAAGGCACAGGCAAAATGTAAATGGATTTTTTTTGAGGTTCAAAATTTTTGTAAGGCTAATTATTTGAGAAGGATAAATGTTAATGTGCATGTTAAGTGGTTTTTAAAAATTTTGTCCCTCATCATTCATTAATTCCAATTTGCATATTGACATTAATTCTTCACCTGTCACTGGTAAAACATGGACTTGGATTCTGATGAAGAAAATGTTATTGACGAGGACTTTTATTCCTTTTTAAATTTACCCAAAGAAGTAAGTAGTAGTGTATTACTCTCACAATAATTAGGGTTTGAATTACTGTCACAAAACTTTGATAGCAAGACATAACCTCAAAAATTATTTTTACAATTGTGTAATAGTTGGGAATAAATTTATGATGTAAAGTAAAAGTCAATACCTTTAGGCAACTAAAGAAGAAATAAATAATGCTTACCGACGATTAAGTTTGATGTACCACCCTGATAAACATGTGGAACAAGCAGCCAAAGAAAAAGCTGAAGTTTTATTTAATAAAACCAAACGAGCATATGAAGGTAAAGATATTAATAATAATAATGCTTTATTGAACTAAAACCAAGTTCAAAGGCTATTGACCGTAGTCCTTCAGCCGATAAAGATATTATGTTATTAGTAATTGTATAGCACAATAAAAATGTAATTTTAGTACTATCTGATCCCCATAGACGTGCCATTTATGATTCCTTGGGGATGAAAGGTCTAGAAACTGAAGGATGGGAAATTGTTCAACGAACTAAAACCCCTGCAGAAATAAGAGCAGAGTATGAGCAACTGGCTGAAGAAAGAGCAGAAAGAAAAAAACAACAAAGAACCAATCCCAGTGGAAATATTACTGTCTCCATAAACGCCACTGATTTATTTAATCCTTATGATGATGACTTATTTGATGATGAATATGAGGAGTAAATCAATTAATATTAATTGTTTATAAATATTCTTTCTGTGTTTTTTTAGTGATTTGCTTTCTAAAATACCTAATATTGAAGTTTCTTCAATGCAATTTACTCAGTCTGTCGATTTTCCATTAACACAAAAGGATACATGCACTTTGGCAGGTTCTTTGCAAACTCAAAATGGAACTGGAGGAGGAGGTGTTAATTTAAGCTGGCGGCATATTTTTTCACATAAAAGTTGGGCAGAGGTGGAAATGACAGCAGGTAAAATACACATTTTTTCACTTATGGGTTGGAATTTCTTGGGGTCCAATTTGAATTCAGTGCATATAAAAACATAGTCTGGTTTTTGTTTAAAAACTTTGTAGGCCTTTGTAATCTAGAATTTTAAAAAAGAAATTACAAACAAGTCAAAATATAAGTTTGCAAAAGACTTGCAATCAATTTTCATATCACTGATTTTATTTAGGGCCTAGGGTTGAGAAGGATCTACTAACAAACTTAATACAAGCTATAAAACTACTTGGTAAAATAAATAGGGGTTGATATTTAAAATTTTAGGGGTAGGTGCTCTGGAGGTCAGGAGGTTAAATGTAATACAACAACAAATACCTCAACAGTTTTCCCCCTTGATATGTAAATTGACGTGTTTCGCCAAATGTTCGTCATCAGTTAAAGAAATACTAAGTGCTGTTCGTTTTAAAATTGTCACCCTGTATATATATATATATATATATATATACATTAGGGTGGCCCAAAAAAAATTAATATATTTTTTTTCTCGTCTCTTCTAAAAATATGTTAGTTTATCATGCTGTAACAGCACTGTCAAAATATCAGCTCGATTAAACATTTTTTAGGGGTCGCTCAAGATTTTTAAAAATTTTCAAAATCGTCAAAAATTGAATTTTTGTTTTATTTTAATTTTTTTTCTCGTCTCGATATTATTTTTTTTGTTGGAAATAATAAAAATTCTGTAAATTTCAAATCAAAATATTGAATATTGAAGGGCCCTAAAAGTTCGTTGATATTTATATTCAGAGGTCGCTCGAAAACATTCAAAAAACTACTTTGAAAATTAAAAAAATCTTGAGCGACCTTTAGAAATCAAAATATCGATTTGAAATTTTCAGAATCATTATTATTTTTAATTTAAAAAATAATATCGGAACGAAAAAAAAATTTAAAATAAAAAAAATCAAATTTTTGACGATTTTGGAAATTTTTAAAAATCTTGAGCGACCCCTAAACATTTTTTTAATGGAGCTGATCTTTTGACAGGGCTCTTAAAACATGACAAACCAACATATTTTCACAAGAGACGAGAAAAAAAATATTCTTTTTTTTTGGGCCACCTTAATATACATGTTAGGGTGAATCACTCTGGGGATAATTCGTTTTAAAGAAACATTTATTTTAGTCATTCCTCAAGCATAATATTAATGTACATATCAAAAATCAAATGCCCCTCAAGTTTCAGCCCTTAACTTTACTCCTAAGTACCTACTTTTATTTTGATTCTAAAGTTTTCCCATGGGATTCCCAATAGATTAAAATACCATGGAAAATTGAGGATAATTTTTTTAAATTTTCTAAGGTATTTTACGCTACTACAACTTACATAGGTGCGATTTGTACATAATTAGATGCTCAAAAATACTACAATTTTTATACAACCTGTATACATCACCAGTCATATTTTTAATAAAAAAACAGTATTTTTGCCTTTTACGGCAAAACAGTTAAAGTTACAGGTAAAAAGTAAAATAGGTTTTTATAGAAAAATAATTTTTCTAGGCATTAATTTAATAAAATTGGAAAATTTCGGTAAAACTAATTACTTACTATATAGTTAACCGTACAATTTATTTAATGTATAAAACTGTTTTTATAGAAAATTAAATTTTCTATAAAAGTATTTTTTAATTTTACCTGAAACTTTAACCTTTGTGCTGTAAAACAACATAGGACTAATTAGTTTATCAATATTTGACAGTAAAATTCATTAAATGCTTTATATCTTTTAAACTATGCATTTTATTGCTTTAACCCCTATGACATTTTTTTTAAGAAATTGAAATTTTCATAAAAGTTTTGTTTACTTTTACCTGTAACTCTTTTGCCATAAAACAACATAGGGCTAATTAATTTATCAATATTTAGACTATGTATTTTTAAAATACTATTTTATTGCACTAATGCACAAGACCTTTAGTTCAAGAATTAAATTTTAAAGTTTGTTTTGTTTTGTTTTGTTGTACAACATAGGACTAATTAATTAGTTTATCAATATTTATCACTAAAATTTATTAAATGCTCTATATGTTTTAAGCTGTGCATTTTATTGCATTATTGCAAAGGACACCTACTTATTATTTTTAAATTCCGTTAAAAATAATAATTTTACTTGGCACTTTAATCCGCCGATGTCAAACAACTTGCTGCATTGGGATTTGACAACGCAAAGTTATTAAATAAATTTATTGAATTTAAAACATACTTAAATCTGGGAGCATTTTTTGTTAAATAAAAAAGAAGTAAACTATAGGAAGAATTTTGGAAATTAGTAGGTACCCGATAACTTTAAAACGCTGAAATGAAATATTGGGCGCGACCCAAGAAAAGGGACCTAGCGTCCAAAAAATGATTCTTGGGGGTATCATTATTTTAAGAAACCGATATTTTGAAAGGTCCAGATGAAATTGACATGACTATTAATTTTTGAAGTTGAGCGTCACTACACAAAGCCTTTGTGACAAAGGCCTATGCTGCACGAACTTTAATCGCTTCTCCTGTAAAATTTGATTTTTGAATGATAGGTACTCTCTTAAAATATGAATTAGTCAAAAATGACTAATTGTTATAGTAAAAAAGCATCCACAACTAATTCTAGTCAACAGCAAGTTGTATACCGGACATTTTCAGTCAATTCCTATTTAAAATTGTCCGCTGAATTAAAAAATTTCGTCAAAAAATTAAATGTAGAACAGTTTTTGAGATATAGTCGATTTTCTATATAAAAGAGCTTTGACTTTATCTCAAAAACTGCCCTACTTTCATAACTTTTCGGAATCAACAGATAATTTGACAGACGAATTAACTGTGGACTACAGTGACTGGTGGCTGATTTTTTACTATAAAATTCAACTTTACCATGGAAGGAAGAAAAAATATGTACCACTCATTTCTAAATCACAATTTTTCTGCAAATTATAAAATATTAAAAAAAAAATTCAAAACTACTACTACTGTTTTATGATGAAGTACACGAAGAAACATTTTTTAAATTCGCGATTTTAGACAACTGTGCATCGGTTTGAAGGTCCTTGTTCTTGGTTGAGGCATTGTTGTTAATATATTATAATGTACCAAGTTAACAAATTTATTTTTGCTTAAAATACATGTGTAATACATTAGTCGTTATTTCGCATAAATACCATGAAATACTATGGTTAATAAATATAACCTCAGACAGTTAATGTATTTTAACTTAAAGTGGAAATTCCAAAATCTTAACTATGACGTCATTATAACTAAACCATAAAACTATCTCGCCAAGCTAGTTATACAACATGGATAATAGTATTTTTATTTAAAACACTTACAGTGGAGTTAAAAATCATAGTTAATGGAATTAACTGTGACGTTATAACTTATTTAACTTTATTAGGTATTTCATAGTATTTACGCGAAAAAACTACTACACTCACGTGCAAAATAATCGATCCACACAAATTTTCGATGAATTTCAATCGCAAATAACTTTTTTATTTGATGTGGATTTAAACGAATATTAAAGAATATTATAGATAAATTAATGGACAATCGCTCACATTTTAAAAAAATACTAAAAAATTGACGTACGTTTATAATATACAGGTTTAAACAAAAAGATGTTTTTTACCACTCTGTAGAGTGGCAAAACCGTATATTGTTCTAAATTAAGTTTTATTTATCAAGTCACATCTATTCTTAACAGTTTTGTTTTTGGTTCACCTCGATATATTTATTTTTGTGGAAAATATGGATTTTTTTAAAAAACATTGCAATTTCCAATATTTTTCTGTATGAAGAACTAAGGTTGCTATGGTCCATCCATAGGCTATGGAGAATGACAGTGACAGTTTTGTTGAATCATCCCATACTTGGACATGTCATACACGGCTTTCAAAAGCTATCAAATTGTTTTTTGCAAATTAATGTTTAAATTTTGAGGTGTCTTCTTACTTTATAAAATGGATATGTCTCCGACTGATGTTGCCAGAGCTATTAATTTAATCCAGGATGGACGGTCACAGTATTACGTGGCAAGTGTTTTAAACGTCGTAAGAAGTAAAGTACAAAGGGCAACATCAGTCGGAGACATTTTTAAAAGTAAGAAGACACCTCAAAATTAACACATTAATTTACAAAAAACAATTTGATAGCTTTTGAAAGCTGTATATGACATGTCCAAGTATGGGATGATTCAACAAAACTGTCACTGTCATTCTCCATAGGCTATGGATGGACCATAGCAACCTTAGTTCTTCATACAGGAAAAATATTGGAAATTGCAATGTTTTTTTAAAAAATCCATATTTTCCACAAAAATAAATATATCGAGGTGAACCAAAAACAAAACTGTTAAGAATAGATGTGACTTGATAAATAAAACTTAATTTACAACAATATACGGTTTTGCCACTCTACAGAGTGTCTTAAACTTATGGAAAAAACATATTTTTGTTTAAACCTGTATAGGTATTATAAATGTACGTCTATTTTTTAATATTTTTTTAAAATGTGAGCGATTGTCCATTAATTTATCTATAATATTCTTTAATATTCGTTTAAATCCGACAAAAAAGTTATTTGCGATTGAAATTCATCGAAAATTTGTGTGGATCGATTATTTTGCACGTAAGTGTATTATTAGTAAGTATTAGTGATTTTTTTTAGGTGGAGGTCCAGGTTTATCCTTGAAAGGTTTTAGAACAATTTCTAAAAGATTTTTTTGGAATGGAGGAACAATATTACAATTTACTCCTGATGGAATTAGGCCTGGAATAATGTCGAGTAATAATGTCCATTTATAATATGTATTTTTGTTTTATTTTAATTATTCTTTTACTCTAGCTTTAGCAATGCAAATTGATAAACATTCTGTTGGATACATAACCTATCATGGTGGAATTCGTTCATTATTTTCCACATCAGTAGTTAGAGACACAGGTTAAAAAATTAAAGATAAATAATAAAAAAATGCTAAACTATCTTTTTAGAAAACAATAGATACAATTTTGGAATACAAGTTGGGGTTCCTCACTCGCATATTTCTCTACATTATACTAGAAAAATGAATCAGCAAGAACTAAAATTAAAAATGGCTATAAAGTAAGTAACAAATTCCATTTTTTATGTCACAACATAGCACAATGTTTAAACAGTAGCGCAACCGCAAAAGTTAACTTTTTTCCTGCCTGTAGCGCAAAAAATCCATAGAATACCGAGACTGGTATGAAAATATAAATAAAAATTGATCTGAACCTAACCATATTTTTTGACAGTTATAAACTTTTTACTTGTTAAAAACCCTTAACAGCGTATTTCATAGTTCATAAAATTATTTAAAAATATTAAATTTCGCACATATAGTACTTTTCCTCGATTTTCAAAAGATTTAAATACTTTAATGAATATTGAATATAACGTAGAAACCATGCAAGTAACATATGTTGGATTGATTTGCAATTCTTGACAAATCTGTTTTTACATCGTCACGTATCGATCTTCAAGGTCACAAAGCGTTTTGAATCTGACGGTTGAGTACTCAAAAATTGTGGTAAACAAAGGAAAAAAATATTAACAAACTCGTATGCATAGATTCCAAATATGCAATACAAAAATTGCAAACCCATTTTTGTGCAAATTCTTCAAAAATATTTACACAAGATCGGGTACATTCGCGCGAAATTGTGAGTATTTCTGAGCGATCGGTGGTTGCATTACCTACCATCGAAAACTATCGGTAGTGCTCAAGCTCTAGACTGAAGAAATGGTTTTGCACAGTGGGGCAAGAATTTGCATACAGTAGTTTCCGAGTGTAGAGAAATGGCAGGTACCTATGGCGATAAAAATAAATATCCGAAATAATTCATACAGGTTGTATTTGGTTATCGTAAAATAAAACACATAGAAAAGTATTTATTAACATTTTTGCTGTTGTTATAAGCCAAGTTTATTTATTGCATAATTACCTATATAATAACATAGGTAAGATGTAATAATTATAAAAATTATAATTTTATACGTACGATGCGCTTGACATGCTTTTATTGTTTCCACCATAGAAAAAGGAGTTAATATCATATTTATAGACATGATATTTTCGATAGACTCATAAGACAAATATGGTTGATCTTCGTGTTTACGTACAGTGTTGCCATAAAAGTTCCTGACCATAAATTACAAAATACTAAAATAATAATAAAAATGTAACAGGATAGAATAAAATAATTGTGCATATTTAGTAAATATACAATATTATTTACTGAAAATTTCTTTTGTTATTATTTTGATAGAAATTTGCAAATCACCCGATTTCACCCGCAAATATTACGAAAATACCCGATTTTCGAGTAAAATACTTGCAAACGGCAACACTGTGTCCCACTGACAGGTCAGCTGTGCTCTAATTGGTCAGCTAGCTAAGCTGGTCTCTCGATATTACGTCTAGAAGATTTGTTTGTAACAATGTTTAAATAGGTAAATATTTGCGTGTATCAAAAGAAACTATTAAAATAAAACGTACAGTCCCAAACAGCACACAGACATCTTTAAGACATCTTAAAGACGCCTTGCTTCGCTATTCAAGACATCCTTAAGACGTCTTATTTACGCCGCACGTCGTCTTTACGACGTCTTTAAGACGTCGAATGTTAAAAAACCCAACGTCTTTAAGACATCTTTATTAAGTCATTTTACGGCCATTAATGGACGTCGTAAAGACGTCTTTAAGGGACTAAAATATATTGCTAAAATTAAAAAAATCGTTCAAAATCCACTGAAACTTTTATTTTCTATTTTTAAATAAACAAAGTGTTCCAACTTTGAGGTGGAAGGTTGGCCACATAAAATCATACAGATAGCAAAATATTTGAAAAAAAAATCTTAAAACTTCTTTAATAATTGGGTTCTTCTATCTGATGCCCTTTTTAGCCAAGCTTGAATAGCAATTTCCGTATCTTTATCAAATTTGGCAAGACCCGATTTCTCCACTGATCCTAAAAAAAAAACGTATTAATTTACACAACAGCGGTTTGTTTGTTTTTTAACAGGTTTTAAAACTTGTAAATAGACAGCTATTTTATAAAAAATAATATTTACTTAAACGAATACGCTTCATGTTTCTTATTACCTATTTCACTGGATTCTCACTGCTGAAGATTGAAGACACGACACTGTTTGGTCCAAACAACGGCCATAAAATTAAGTTTTATAATTATTATAGTACTTACACTCACTCTCACAGTTCACAGTAAGTTTTATTTGTAAATAGCTAGAGACCGAAAAAGTTTAAATAAAATGCAAAGTCAAGCAGTATCAGTTAACAAAAATGTTTGTAAAAAAAAACAAACAAAATGGCTAATCATATGCCAATTCCGCTTTGACAACAGCGTTGCCGGAGTTCTCTTTGCACATTGCGCATGGTGGTTTGGTCAGATGTTTTATTTGTTTCTTTATTTCTATCGTGTTTGAATTTAATATTAAATCCTACAAAAAATTGCCTATACAGGCCCTGATTACAAATGCTGTAAGTTTTAATATTTTATTGAATACATTTTGTTGTTATATTTAATTTGTTGTAGATCTGCTAAAAATTAGTCGATCTGACAACGTTGTCCAGTTTTGTATTTAAGGCAAATTCCACAAGAGGGAAATAATAGAAGCGCGCTAAATTTAAAATTACCATTGGTATCAAATAATATTAAAATAGAGAGATTGTTGATATAAAAGTACCTATCTAAACTGTTAAACATAAGTATTTAGTATATATAGAGCAAATTCTTACACTTCACATAAACAGATAGTTTTGTATGGGTGTACATTTTTTTGAGTTTCTCAATAGGCAGTTAGGTTAAAATGTCCCAAACTAGGCTTTCATGGACGTCTTTAGGATATCACAAATTGCATATCTTTAAGACGTCTTCAAAAATACGCCTTTAAGACGTCCTTACTAAGTCTTTAAATGTATTCAAAAGTTAAAAAAAGTAATTAATTAATTTATACAGGTTATCTTAATAAAGTAAACGCCGCGTGTACAAATTGCAGTACAGCTGGTAGATCCTAGATAGTTTATATCCCGAAACAGACTTTAAAAAGACGTCTTTAAGACGTTACTAAATTGCTTGTTTTAAGACGTCTTCTCAAATATGTCTTTAAGACGTCGTTTTTAGGTCTTAAGACGTTCAGACCTTATTAAGACATAAACAAGACGTCTTAAGGATGTTGTGTGCTGTTTGGGGTGGCAACTCCTTTTTCTATGGTGGAAACAATGAAAGCATGTCAAGCGCATCGTATGTATAAAATTATAATTGTTATAATTATTACATCTTACCTATGTTATTATATAGGTAATTATGCATTAAACTTGGCTTATAACAACAGCAAAAATGTTAATATATACTTTTCTATGTGTTTTATTTTACGATAACCAAATACAACCTCTATGAATTATTTCGGATATTTATTTTTATCGCCATAGGTACCTACCATTTCTCTACTAAAAGCCTTATTAACTCTTCCAGAAGACTCCCAAATCTTGCTATTAGTCTGACTTAATAAGACTTATTCAGACTTTTTCCGACTTAATAAGTCTTATTCTGACTTTTTCCGACTTAATAAGTATTATTCAGACTTTTTAAGAGAAAGTAAGACTTTCTCAGAGAAAAATTTCCACAAGGGGGATTCCGGATTGTAAATGGCTAAAAATGCGTCGGTAACTTGTAGTTTGTACTCTTTCACACTTATGGGCTATGGATAACTACGATTTTTCCTCCCCGGTTTATAAATATGATATATAGATAAATCTTATTTTATTAACCTTTAATGTTATATATTTTTTATTACCTGAATATGTAAATAGAAGGCATTTAATTTCTCATCTTGTAATGACTGTAAGATGAATGTAAATAAATAAATAAAGTAAGCAAAACCATATGTAAAGAAATTTTATAACCTCCTGATTTTGACCCATTTTTTGTACATATAATATATATATATATAGGCATATAATATTATGTATATGTACAATTGGCGTCTCCGAAATGTTAACGATTTTTTGTTGTCATGGATTTTTTTCATAAAATTTCTTCGTTCATTCCTGGCTTCGGCCAGTGGTGTTACATATAGAAGGGAGAATACTAAGAATAAGAACAATATCCTAAATTGTTCTATTTTTTTAATAATATTTTAACAAACAATAATATAAACAATATAACAAATAAATTAACTTTAATTTGGTTTTATACAACAATATAAATTAACAAGTAGGTAAATACTCAATAAAAATAACATAACTAAATTAACATATTGCTCAAGAAAATTGGTTTTTAAGTGAAATAGCTGCAGATTTAAATGTCAGTAAAAGCTGCATATTTTATATCAAAAAACGTTGGCAAGAACAACAATGATTGAGAAGACCTATCAGGCAAGGTGTAGGTAAAATCTCCAACGAAAATGAAGACAATGCTCTTGTCGCACTTATTAGGCAAAATCCTTTCAATAGCGCATTTAAGGCCCGAGAAGATACACAATTTCCAGGATCTCTTCGAACAGCTCAAAAAAGATTAAAACAAGCTGGCTTAAAAAACTGTGCTGCTAAGCTATTTTAATACTTAATTGCAGAGCCATTAGCTGCCACAACCCTTTGCAACCTTCTTGGCATGGACATTATTAGCTCACGCATGTCGTATGCAAGCTCATCCCAAGAATTTTCAACAGCACTCCATAGTTCATCTCGGTTTACTGGCCTAAAGTCCCGTTGATATATATTTTTAACTATAAAACCCCACACTTTTTCAATGGGGTTTAATTCAGGGCTTCTAGCTGGCCATGGCAAAACAGTTATGTGGTTGTTGTTTACCCACTCTGTAACCACGCGAGCTGTGTGAACTGGTGCATTGTCCTGTAATATAATATTTATTAGAATCGTTTTTGAATACTATACAGTTTTACATGTTGGAATATAAAGTTTTCTGGAAACACATGTCTAACTAATGGTAGCATAACGTTGTCCAAAATCCTCGTATAGTGCTCAGCCGTTAATCTACCATCAATTTCCCAACATACTCCCGGACCATGGATGCTTATCCACGCCCAAACATTTATGGAAAAGCGTCCACTATTTGAGGTTCTTAATGTATAGTTCTCCTTAAATCTTGCGTTTCTTGGACGATATACACGCAGCCTTCCATTATTGCAAGATTGGAACGTTTTTTCATCCGAAAATATAACATTATTCCAAAAATCGTCTCCATAATTTAAATAGTCATTGGTGAACTGGACTCTCCTGTGCTTATTTTCGTCAGTTAAAAAAACCTTATTAGCAGCAGCACAGTTTTTTAAACCAGCTTGTTTTAATCTTTTTTGAGCTGTTCGAAGAGATCTTGGAAATTGTGTATCTTCTCGGGCCTTAACTGCGCTATCGAAAGGATTTTGCCTAATATGTGCGACAAGAGCATTGTCTTCATTTTCGTTCGAGATTTTTCCTACACCTTGCCTGATAGGTCTTCTTAATTTTTGTTCTTGCCAACGTTTTTTGATATAAAATATGCAGCTTTTACTGACATTTAAATCTGCAGCTACTTCACTTAAAGACCAATTTTCTTCTAATTTGGCTATTCCCCTTAACCTCTGAGCCTCGGTTAAGTGGGGTGGCATTTTTAATATTGCAATTGACAACTATTATCAAATTTGACAACGACCGACGACACTGATGCAAAGCCCATATTACACGATTAAATTTTGCCGTTCACATTTCGGGGACGCCAATTGTACTTGTCCAGCCTGGAGAAACTTTTATCTGGTAATCCTATGTAGATATAATGGATTGTAAATATTTTAAAAAGCATTTTTCCAAAGATAAAGAAAAAATATGCATTAGAAGTTTTTTATATTTTTTGTGATACGCCACTGATTACACACTTGTTTATCTCTGCACACCTGTATTTTGTGAGTACATAGATACCAACCAACAAAGTAGCTATGCGTTGCCAGATGTAAAAAATTGTTACTAAAAATGTTTCTTGCAAAAAATAAATAAAAACTCAATAAATACAAAAGTTTTATGCCCTTAAAGCTCTAATACCCTTCTGTATTTATTTACTGATCCAGCTATTAGCTTAAGCAATGATTAGAAAATTTAGTACCTTTGAAATTTGAAATCCATAACCACAAAATTAATTTTTTCATCAGTTTTTTTCTCTGTTTACTCAGATGAAATTGGGACCAGTTCACAGGTTAAACTTTAAACATTTAATTTGTGTAAATAAATCCAAAAGCACTTACCTTAGTTAAGATATTTACAATTTGAAAACATAACCTAAAATTTAAAATAAATGCACTAGATTCTGTCATAAAAGTTGGCAGATTTTGTTTGAATTTACCTTTAGTACAAAAATGAAATAACCAACAATTAATAAAAACGCCAAATTGACAATTTGCATTGTTAATTTTGTCATTTTTGTAATTAAGCTAAATTTAAACAATGTTTGTCAACTTTTTTGAGAGATTTTGGAAACTGTTGTTACCAACCATCATAATAAATCCACCAGATTAACCTAAAGTTCCTAGTCGATCAGTGGCGTACTTTTTGGTAGGATAAAGGTTATTATAAATTATTTTTAGACTTTGGAATTTAGAAAAAAAAGTTTTAGGTGCTTCTTTATGGACCCTAAGGAACAACCCATTTTAATATATAACATTAATTACATAACACCCTGTATACAAAATAAAAAATTTTAAATTTACACATTATTTTCAACATTGTATTTTTTTTATAGAGTGGGCACATTTGGTGGCATTATTGAATATGGAGCCGAAAAAAAAATTTCAAAGCATAGTCAGTTGTCATTTGCGGTAGCTTGTGGTGTGCCTTCTGGCGTTAAGTTGAAAATAAGGTAATATATAATGTTTTCAAACAGTTAATTAATAATTTAATTTATTCCATTTAAAGACTTACAAGAGCCAGCCAAGTATATTCCTTCCCAATTCATTTATGCGAGGAAATAATGCCGGCGCCCGTTTTTTATGCATCGATTGTTCCTATTGTGGTGTATATAGTGGTAAAAAAAGGCTTTGTGGAACCGTTTCTTAAAGAAGAAAAAAGCAAGAAAGTAGAAAAACAAAAACAAAATAACTTTAACAAATTAATAGAAAAACGCAAGGAAGCTATGGCCGCACAAGAGCTGATGACGGCCTCGTTTAACAGAATTAGAAACGAGGAAGAGAATAAAAAGGGTTTGGTTATTGTTAAAGCGATATATGGAAAATTAATCGACACGAATGCTCAAGGTGATACAGAATTGTCGAATGAAGTTATAGATGTTACAGTGCCTGTGCAATGTTTAGTCAAAGATAGTAAATTAGTTATTTATGAACATGGAAAGGTGTTACATCAAGTTCTATTTTATTTTTATAACTAAATCATTTGTTTTTAGAGTGAGTTAGCAGGATTTTTTGACCCGGCTTTAGGGGAAGACAAAATGCTGCACATTATTTATAATTATCGTGATCAGTCACATGAAGTCACAATTCCTGACAATGAATCTATAAGGTTACCTAAAACAAGTAAGTTACTAATAATGAGCGTAGAGTCTATCGAATTAACGCGCTCTGATTTGATTAGGTACTCCAAAGTGCTATATCTTGCTTTATTTTAAAAATTGGTAACAAAACATTCTTAAAGTTTTTCAAGAATTTCGTGATAAAAAAGTTATAAATGATAAATAAAGGAATTGGGATACCCAAACTTAAAGGGTTATTCATAAATAATGCTAAGGAATAAATTTCCAACACCTTTGGTTTAATTTGTAGAAATATATAGAAAGTAATATTGATTGTACATTTTTGGTAACTAAGCACGGTGCTGTTCTGAGAGGTGATTTTTGGACTTTCTGTGAATCCTAATTTTTTTTTATATTCTTGTCATAACTAAAATTTTAAGAGCAAAATAAAAAAAATTTGACGGTTTGAATTGTTTTAATTGGCTGTTTATTAAAAATATTATGCACTCTTTCAATTATCCAATTAAAACTAGCGATTTAATTTAAATATTTAATATTTGCTTAACTAAAAAAAAGGTTTTTACAATTTTTTTTTATATATTTTACTGTTTTGTTGCAATAAACGTTCAAACTTTTAATCTAACCTTTGACGTATACATTTATGTTCCCTTAATTAATATATCCTTAAAGGTTGCCATGAAACTTAGATCTATTAAAAATTTATTTGACGTTTGAATTGTCATTTTCAGTATACGTATTCTATAATTTTTGTTTAGTTTTTTAAAGTGTTTTTTATAAACAAAAATGAAAAATTGTAGTAAAAGTTACGAAGAAATTCATAAAATTTAACTAAGGACCGGTTTATTCATCTTTAGTAAAGTTTATCGGGCCGATAACTTTCATGTCTTGGCAATATCTAGTATCCAAAGAAATTATTCGTCAAATAAATCAAAAATTAATAAATCGGCCCTAAATAAAATGTGGCACCCTTAGAATTATTGTTTAATAAATGTATACTATACATTTAACCTTAAATTAAAACTTTAAACGTGTATTACAACAAAACAGTAAAAGATATAAAAAATGTATAGACCTTTTTTTAGGGAATTAACTAATCTTTAATCTGATTTAAAAAGTTATGATAATAGTTAAATAAAATCGCAAGTTTTATTTGGAGAATTAAAAGTGTGCATACATATTTTTAATAAACATCCAATTAAAACAAAATTAACCGTCAAATTTTTTTTATTTTGATCTTAAAATTTTAGTTGTGACCTAAATAACAAGAATATAAGAAAAATTAGGTTTCACAGAAAGTCCAAAAATCACCTATCAGAACAGCACTGTGTAAGAATCAGTACAAATTAAATGATCAGTATTTGAATTTTATGGTAAGTGCACTTTTCCATTATTTTATTTCAGTTGGTCAGTATAATAATAAATGGTCGGTGAAAATAACAAATGGTTGGGTTGGGTTGCATACTGGCCATCTATTAATTAATTCATACTGACATTTCATTAATTTTTACTGACCATTATAATCACAATAGTGAACATAGAAATACCGGCCAAATAATAATTTTACTGCTCCAAAATTCAATGCTTACTCATCATATTTGATAAAAGTACTGAGTCTTTTATATTATTTTACTGACTGCTTGTAATATTATACTGTACATAATGAATTAAATACTGTTCAGTTTATTATAACCCATTAAGAGTTATTTTTAACAGTATGAGTAAAACAGGAAATTAATATTCTTTCGTCATCTATAAACGTATATTATTAAATCTACATAGCCATTTTGAATACTACTATGGGTCGAATTTATTTATAGGGTGTCCCATGGTCACTGTAAAATATTTTAACCACGAATTCCTTGAGTAATTCCTGGAATTTCTTCTACCATACCAATTTACAAAATTTAGAAAGATTATCCACTTTTTAGTGAGCCAATACTTACAAGTAGTGTTGGTGGGTACGTAAAATTACCGTAAAAACGTAAATTTCGGTAAATTAAGAAATTATCTTTAAACAAAGGAGGGTTTTTTTATTTATTAACTTTCAAAGATTCCATATCAGGTACCAGTTATTAAAGAAAATAAACTAATAATTGAGTCAATCCTTATGAAAACGCCGAAACTCGTTGCTCGACCATCTTGAATTTTGCTCAAATTTTATAGAAATATTCATTTGGGTCCCTAAGGACAAAATCCACCGTTATTTATTTTTTCGCATGTGTCAAATCCGGTCTATTCGAATTAAAACTTTTTTATGCTTTAATAATTTAAGCTGTTATTTTTTTTCTATTACAGATGTTTTAAATTTTAAGATTTCATTTTAAAGATAAAAAATAGTAGTTTTTATAAAAAAATATAAATTCACTAAATCAATATTTTCTAAATAATTACACGGTGCTGAAAAATCGTGTACTAATTTTTCGTGTTTTTTAAATGCGGCTGTTTAATATGAACAGCTACTTTTTTTCATATATTAAGTTTACATACCAAAGACAAAATAAAACTTATTTCTAGAAAATCGCATTAGTATTAATTAGACAAAATGTAAAGCGAATTTAACTTAAAATGTTTATAAACTCTTTTTTAAGCTTAAAATGTATGTTACCATCAATGCTGCTTCTTTTTATTCTGATATCATTTCTGTGTTAATGTATATTAACATTTTTAAACCATCATTGCTGTAACAGAAGTGAATTTTTTTTTCAACTCCACCGTCTTTTCTACCTCACCTATGTTGCCAGATTTTGTCGACGCATCATTGATTCTTTTTTGTAGTAGAATCTAAATGTTATATTTGTTTCGAAAATAAATATTTAAATTTTTAAAACCCAATACTTTCGTCGTGCGACGCAGCAAAAACTATATTTTTTAATCAGAAATTTCTATTTTGCCGTTTTTCTTTTTTGGAATTTTAGCATTGTTTAGTAATAGAAATAGCGTTTATTAGAAATTTTTATTCAATCTTTTTTTTTCAATATCAATATCAAATAGGTAATATTTAATTTTTGTTTTGGTATTTTTGTAATAAATTATATTATTTTGGTTGTTTAAATAAATGTATTACATTTTTTTATTTGAACTAATTTATTTCATTTATTTTTTAGCCCATAGGACAAACGTCACATAGTATAAGACTAATTTCACCAAATGAACTTAGTTGAATAAAATTAGTTGAGTGATAACTTATATAGGCAGCAAATAATGGTAAAATTTGTACATTACCTGTACCAGTATGGAGCTGCTAAAAATTTGTTACAAATTAATTTTTAAAAAAACAATAAAATTGTTACTATTTTTAAAATGTTTTATTTTAACTTGTATCCATTATAGCTTGTGTATCCATTAATGCACTTATTTGTTGAATTTTAAAAACATTTGTTAAGTAATTTAACCCTTCAAATTTGTTTTGTCCTTCACCAGCTTTGGTCCAACTTTGGTCAGCTTCTAATTTGTAACTGCCTAGAAATTGGTGGGGTGCATTGGAACCCCATTCCTAAAAAGTATATTTTTATGCAAGAGTACCAAAATAACCCTAACGTCAGAATTGTTTTGACGGAACCTAGCTCAAATAAAAGAAAATTAATTAAATAAAATTGGAACATTTTTTCTTAAATTTTGTTAAATCTAATTATTTATAAAAAATCAATGTTTTTAAATATGTTGGGTTGGGTAAATTGAATTGATACATTCAAAATTTATGGAAACTTTGATAAAATAACAGGGTGTCCGTTTTTTAAAGCTAAGGGATATCTCGCCTATCTTATTTCGACAATTTTGAAAGCTAGACAAAAGATTTTATCAGATTTAAATTCCCCTTAAAAAACTGTCTTAATAATGTCTGAACAAAAATTTAAATAAAAATTAAAAATTCTCGTTTTTTTTTACAATATCCCGAAAACTCTGCATAAAAAGATGAAACTTTTCCTAATTTAACTAACTAACTATGTATCTCTAATTTAACCAACTTCACTGCGTCAAAATTAACGCATAATAAGTAAAAGTTATTTTTCGAACGTTTTTTTTATTATTAAATAAAAGGGCTTTAAAAATATTTTCTCGAAAAACCCTTGAACACGTAAACTGAGATATAAGTTAAAGTATTTTTATCCAAAATTTTGTAAAGATTGGTAAAGGCGTTTTAGAGTTAAAATTTTTTTACTTATGCGTTAATTTTGAGAACAAAAAATATTTCGTGATCATTTAACGAATTCTGGCCCCTTATTAATAATAATAAGGGATCAGAATTTGTTAAATAATAAGTTATTATTTTAAACTTACGTTTGGAGACAACATACTGAAGTATTTTTGTCCTGATTCCTTTTTATATAAATGGTAAATTTGTCCAGGTTTCTTTACAAAATTACAAGCTGCATTGTGTAAATCCATATCTAATTTACTTTCACTTAGCACATTAACCATTAGATCTTGTAAACTTTTCATCTTAAATAAAAAGACAATTCGTTGATATCATTATATTCCTATAAAGAGTAGGTAACACCAAAGATAATATATCTTTGGGTAACACCAAATATCCTAAAGTTCATTTTTTTATCTGGACTGGGGCAACGTTGCAAATTTAGGGTTTTGGTTGGTAAATACAGTTGTCAAGTTGGTCGCATTGATTAAAACAAACCAAGCTAGTTATAAATCCAATTGTGGTTATGTATAAATTATTGAAGTTGTTAAGTTGAGTTGTCGAAATTCGTAGTTAAAAATGCAATTAATTTGGCTTAAGTGGTGCTTGGATGAGTAAAATCATATAAAAAAAAGTAGATAAATATAGGTTGCTTTACGGCCCAGAAGAGAAAGTATTCCTAGCGGATAATAATCTTCGCTTTAAAAAGAATTTATATAAAGGAAAATTAAAATTTTTAGTGAACGTAAATGTTGTCCAATGGTGAATAATGTGAAAATAATGTGTGATGTAATATTTATAAAACCAAATTCGTTACTTTTTTACTCGAAAAATGTCCATAAGGCGATGTACTTTTTCTTCCATTGTGGCATTTGGCATAATTTCATCAAAATGAAGTTTTGCCCTCAAAAGGGCGTTTACATTCGAATTCGTTGCTATTATTTTTGGCATAATTATCTTTTTATTTATAATTGACAAGTAAATTATCGTAAGTAATATCATAAGGGCATTTAATTTTTCCGAAAAGAATCGAAAAAACACGTTGCTAAGTAATATTTTAACAAAAAGCATGAGTGCTGGTGGCAACAAAAATCCGAGTCGAAGAGGAGGATTTTTGCACCTGCACGAATGCATTTTGTAAAAAAATTTTACTTAGCATTGTGTTTTTTCGATTTTTTTCACAGGAAAAATTATATGCCCGAATGGTATTTGACAAGACTATTTCATGAGTAACAGTTAACAATTAAAATATAAATTGCAATTTTTGTTGACAACAGCTGTCAAGTTTTGCCGCGGGTAAACTCGAATAAACTGCTGACAGGTGCTGTCACACAGTTTTTTCACCTAGAAACCATTTGTAATTCAAAATTGCGCGTTTGTGATTGGTGGAAATTAAGACGAGGGAAATAGTCGTAAGTAATATCATCTAATTTTTCCGAAAAAAATCGAAAAAACACGTTGCTAAGTAATATTTTAACAAGAAGCATGAGTGCTGGTGGCAACAAAAATCCGAGTCGTAGAGGAGGATTTTTGCACCTGCACGAATGCATTTTGTTAAAAAATATTACCTAGCATTGTGTTTTTTCGATTTTTTTCACAGGAAAAATTAGATGCCCGAATGGTATTTGACAAGACTATTTCATGAGTAAAAGTTAACAATTAAAATATAAATTGCAATTTTTGGTGACAACAGCTGTCAAGTTTTGCCGCGGGTAAACTCGAAAAAACTGCTGATAATTTTTTCGATATCTCTAACGCGATCAAAATATCGACAACTGACCCTGTTTGTGAATTCGTAGTTCAGATTTCAGTTGAGTACCTCAAAAAATGTGACTCATAAACCTGTATGAATGTGAAAAAATTCAAATATCTATTCCTTCAAATAGCGAAAATATGGGGGTTTGTCGAAACTGTAGATGTGTTACGGCAAAATTTGTATAAAAGAGTAAATTTTATGAAAAACAAAATTTTAACAATCATATTTTAAATATACTTTTGCGCATCAAAACATGTAAAAAACATTTTTCCTCGGGCCCAGAAGTTAAATTGATTTTCAATTGTTTATGATAAATATGATATTTATCATAAACAATTGAAAATCAATTTAACTTCTGGTCCTGAGGAAAAATGTTTTTTACATGTTTTGATGCGCAAAAGTATTACTTTTTGTAAAGATAGGGTTGCCAGATCTGTCATACACTCACAGGCAAAATAATCGATCCACACAAATTTTCGATGAATTTTAATCGCAAATAACTTTTTTATTTGATTTCGGATTTAAACAAATATTAAAGAATATTGTAGATACATTAATGGAGCATCGCAGACATTTTAAAAAAATACTAAAAAATAGACGTACGTTTATAATATACAGGTTTAAACAAAAAGATATTTTTTACCATAAGTTTAAAACACTCTGTAGAGTGGCAAAACCGTATATTGTTCTAAATTGTTTATTTATTTTATTTTTCAAGTCACATCTATTCTTAACAGTTTTGTTTTTGGTTCACCTCGATATATTTTCAAGTCACATCTATTAAGAATAGATGTGACTTGATAAATAAAACTTAATTTACTAAAATATACGGTTTTGCCACTCTACAGAGTGTCTTAAACTTATGGTAAAAAACATATTTTTGTTTAAACCTGTATATTATAAACGTACGTCTATTTTTAGTAATTTTTTAAAATGTGAGCGATTGTCCATTAATTTATCTACAATATTCTTTAATATTCGTTTAAATCCGACATCAAATAAACAAGTTATTTGCGATTGAAATTCATCGAAAATTTGTGTGGATCGATTATTTTGCCTGAGTGTAGGTTCTATGGTCATAAGTTATGACCTTTATAATTTGTGGTTATGACTCATAACCACAAATTATAAAGGTCATAACCAAGGACCGGATTTTAGGCATTTGTTTGGGACCTTGAAATTAATCCTAAACTTAAAAATATAAAGCGTTTGACACCCTTTTGTTTTTGCCTAAAAGCCTAAAATGGCGAAAATTTGATTTATTGTCCTAATTAACTTGTGTAATACAACCTTTTGTAAATAACACCAATAAATAATTTGAAAAGGACATTTTTATGAGCCTAAAATAGCCTCTTTTAATTTTTCAGAAAAAAATATATTTTTCATTGCAATAGACGTCTCGTAACTTAGAATCAATACATGTAAAAAACCTGGGCCCAGAAGTAAAATTAATTTTTAATTGTTTATAATAAATAAATTTTATTTATAAGAAATATGATTACTGATCGTTATAATTTCGTTTTTAGTCTCTGTTTGTGAATGTAATGTTAATATTTGTTTAGTTTTTCTCAAGGTTTTTCTTCAAAGATTTAATCTATAGTTTTATTAGCTCCTGACATAGAATAAAAGTAACGAATTTTACACTTTTTAATATTGTTGTTTTTTGTCATGATGGCTAAGAATTAAGTGTGTATTTTTTTATGTAAAATTTAATAAAGGATCAAATTCTGCGTACCATCCTGCAGAGAAGCTGTTGATGAAATCATTGGTAAAATTGACAAAAGGGTTTCAGAACATGCTTATTTAAATAATTATATTATTTTTATGTAATTTCCTAATTGGGTTAACCTACCTGTCTGCCAATAATTTCCAGTTTATTTTGGGCATTTGATTGAATAAATGTTTGTGACTACAAGAAAGTAGATATTTTAAATACATTAAAAAAATAAATTATAATTAATTACTTTACTGTGTGTTTCTGCCAGTTCCATGGTTTCCTCAAAAGAATGTTTTCCTACTTTCAATGGGTTAACTAAGGCTACACCATTGGGCTCAAAGTTTCTTTCCACCAAAAGAACTAAAAAAACGTAGTTTATCTTAAGGAGAAACAGCACTTTGTTGGCAATTTTTGGCAGGTTACGTTCACATACTTCCACACATATACAAATCATATCTAACTGAGACTGTTTCCTTTTGTTGGGTTAAAGTAGGAAAAAGTAAAATTACAATTATAATTATTACCTATACAGGGTGGCCGATTTATCTGAAGACATTGAAATATTTCGAAAACTATGCATCGGATCAAAAAAAGTTTTGAATAAAATTTGTTCGCCTGGAAGGGGGACATCCAATGATACCAAAGTCGACCCCT
This sequence comes from Brassicogethes aeneus, assembly GCA_921294245.1. Classification (NCBI taxonomy): domain Eukaryota; kingdom Metazoa; phylum Arthropoda; class Insecta; order Coleoptera; family Nitidulidae; genus Brassicogethes; species Brassicogethes aeneus. Next base: position 2,677,839 of record OV121136.1, read on the forward strand.
CACCACCACCCCATGGGGTGGGGGTGGGGGCAACTTTAATATTCTAAATAGGAACCCCCATTTTTTATTGCAGATTCGGATTTACTATTAAAAAATAAGTAACTTTTATGGAAAAACTTTTTTTAAATTCCTGATAGATGGCGCTGTAATCGCGATTTTTGGGAATATCTTGAAAAATTGCAGATTCGGATTTCCCATTAAAAAATATAATTAGTGTATACGAGAATTGTAAGGGAATTCAAAATAAATTAAATTAATTAATTCCTTTTGATGTTCCCATGTTCCCATGGCCATGGGGTGGGGGTGGGGGCAACTTTAATATTCTAAATAGGAACCCCCATTTTTTATTGCAGATTCGGATTTACTATTAAAAAATAAGTAACTTTTATGGAAAAACTTTTTTTAAATTCCTGATAGATGGCGCTGTAATCGCGATTTTTGGGAATATCTTGAAAAATTGCAGATTCGGATTTCCCATTCTTGGGTAATTTTAAAAATAGATGTTAACTTATTGATATACGAATAAAATCCAAAAATTAAACAAGTTTTTCTTTTTTTCGATCCGATGTGTAATTTTTTAAGATATTCCCAAAAATCGGGTTTCTTGCGATTACAGCGCCATCTATCAGGAATTTAAAAAAAGTTTTTCCATAAAAGTTACTTATTTTTTAATAGTAAATCCGAATCTGCAATAAAAAATGGGGGTTCCTATTTAGAATATTAAAGTTGCCCCCACCCCCACCCCATGGGGTGGTGGTGAGGGGTCGACTTTGGTATCATTGGATGTCCCCCTTCCAGGCGAACAAATTTTATTCAAAACTTTTTTTGATCTGATGCGTAGTTTTCGAAATATTTCAATGTCTTCAGATAAATCGGCCACCCTGTATATATAGAGAATTTTTTTCATCTTATTGGTGGTAACCCATGGAGAAAGAGGAAATTTCTCTCCATAATTCAAGACTGAGCCACTTTCTCAATTGAAAACGTATAAGAAATGCACAAATTTTTAAATATGATTATAAAAAAATTATGTATGTCTCTTACCTTTATTATTAGTATTTCCTGAGCAGTTTTCACCACTATCATAGCTTCGTTTCATTTTAACTTGTTATTTATTTTTTTTTTTTATTTATTTAAAACGAACTTATTATAAATTTGGTTATATTTTCGATATAAATTTAGAAAATTATCTAAAAATAAACACAGATTATAAAGGTTATAAATAATAAAGCAAATTTAGCAATAAAATGACAGATTATAAAACTTTAGGGTTATGGGTTACATCAGCGTTACCAAAACGTTCTTAAAAAGTAAAATTAAAAATGCAAGTTATATTCAGTTTATAGATTTAAGCTATACTGTGTACGTATACAAGTGTTATTTTTAAAATAAATCAATTTAAATAATATATAAAATTTATGGGTCAAACCACATATTTGGTATACAGTTTGAGTAACACTGAAATTAAAATAAGTTCTATTTATTTATCTAAGAATAAGTGTTGCCAACCGTCAACTTGACATTAAAAAATTAAAATTTAACCTATATATATATTTTAAAATGTTTCGGTCTTTAAAAAATTTGTGAGTTTTTAATTATTTAAAATATTATGTTTAATTATTGTATATTTTAGTTGTAATAACCAGCAACTTTTAGTATTATCCTCCAGAAATTTATCTAGTACAGAGATATCAACAGCATTAAGACCTTTTTATTTTTCTGTTCATCCAGATTTATTCGGACAGCACCCTTATGAAAGAGTAAGGTTTTAAGCTTTAAAGCCAAGCTTTAATTTAATGTAATATGCTATTTTTAGACCACAAATGAAAATTCCTTAAAAACATTAAGTTCTGTTCTACAAACTATTAAATTAGGTAAAAACATAAGGCCTACAACACTCCTATTTTATGTGAAAGATAAAGTATCAAAAAACACTTTAGATGGAAAGATTACATTTCGTTCAGTTAAAATTAACATTAGGGACAGGGATATCAGAGCAGCAGTGGTTAACATACTTAAAACTTGCAATTTAGAAACAGATTACTTAGATAAAATACCTTACCCAACTGCCAGATCATCTAATGAAAACATTAAAATAAAGACTGACGATATTGACTTTACAAAAGTAAACCAAAACCATCCCATGTATGCTCATGCAGCATTCAGAAAAAAAGTAAAGGATGCACAAGATCTCTTAAAATTAAAAAACTGGCTGAATAAAAATCATAAAGATGCATTGACGAAATCTGAAAAAAATAGACCTTTTAAAGAAGAAATTGATAGATTATGTAAAAGCATATCACAACAATTAGGATTAAAGGATATTGTATGGGATTGTGGATGGAATGATACTCATTTTAGGGGTTGTCTTTTAAGCTTTAAATCATTGATGGAACAACATCCCAATAGTATGCATCTTTTAAGAGGTAATTTACTATTTTAATATCTACCCCTCCCCCTCCATATCAGTTAGTGCTCTAGTCTGTAATTGTGCGCCAATCTGATAGTCTGTGGTTAAAACATGAAATTTATTTACTTACAATGGGCGGTAATTTAGCACCAGTTAACCTTATAACCGGTTATTTGAAGGTAGATTAACTAGATAGGTTATTTTAATTTTTCAAATAACCAGTTAACTGTTAAGCAGGTTTTTTTCATAACTGCGCATTCCCAATTTTTTGCCTACATAAGCTGGCTTACTTAGTTTTTGTTACATCAAAAAACAAGTAAGCCAGCACTTAATTCTGTCTACCATTGAAAGGAGCAAAAAATGTACGCATAAAAGTGGACTAATAGTTTGGCTCTTGGGTACAGATATATTTATTAAAAGTGTGATTGCCCATTACTTATGTGCTATACGCTAAAGAAGTATCGCTAGTAGCGCCACCACTCGGCTGTTCATCATCGTAACAAAAGTATAATGTTTAATATTAATAATCAGCTGTCAAACGCTTATTTTACAAACAAGTGTTTTTGAGAATAAAGCCGAAAAATATTTAAAAATATCGAGAAAAAAAACCGTGGTTCGATTTGTTGTGTTGTTGGGTGTATTTCGAGAGGAAATCCTGGGTTAAGTTTTTAACGGTTTTCCAATAAACAGTGTTAATCTGAATGAAGAAATATATTGCATACAGTCTCTGTAAATATAAATTGTACCTATTAGATACAATAAATACACATTTTAGTAGTGATTAACGTGAAAAGTGTAAAAATTTCAATTCAGTAAAAATCGTCAAACAAATGAGTCGTCTAAATTTAAACAGCATTTAGCATTATTAAAAGCTTTGATTAAGAAAGTCTCCACTCAACGGTAAAATACCATTATATTATGTATTAGGTATATATAATATTATGTTGCCATGAATTCGTAGGTTTATTTTGTTGTTTAAAATGCAGTTGTCGGCGTTTTTTATAGAAGTCAAATATAAAAATGGTTGATTTTAAGGTTATGTTTGTGCAAAAATTATTTTTTACTAATTTCTTAAAAATGTCCAAACTTAAATATAAATTAGGTATATTAGTTAATTCTGCACCAACAAATGTACCGAATTGGATCCTTTGGCAAAACATGAAAATGCAACGATTTAGTTCTTGAGTTGTATTTACAATTAAAATCACAATAATTCACCATGACCCCTTTGATAAAATACACACACTAACGTTACTATATAAGCATTTAAGCGTTGAGTTTCTTAATCAATGATATAAGGAATAATCAATCGAAATCGAGTAGGTACTAAAAAAGTTTTTTAATTTTTTTCTGCAACGTAAAACACAAATAACGTGCGCGATTTAGCTGTGCAATTGAACAAAATTTGAGAGTAACAGGGCCGGATTAAGACAATTTGTCGCCCTAGGCCAACAATAATGGCGCCTATAATTAAAGCCTATGTATTAGTACCTATGGTATTAATATTTATATTATATAACACAATACATGTTAGCCGTCAGGGGTGCAAGGGGGACAAGTATGGTTTTATAAAAAAATTACAATAAAATGAATAAATAAATCATTTATTTTTATATAGAAAAAAAAACAATACTATAACTTAATTTTTACAATTTTTAAATAACCTAAAACAGAATTTTACCTATAAAATTTCGTCACTTTGACGCCTTTCTGCACAAGGGAACCAACCCACAGAAATAAAATATCGAGATAATTAACCCATATATCCCGATTTTTTATTTTCGTGGATTATTTATCTTCTGCAGAAAGGCGTCCAAGTTTAATTGATTAATTTTAATATTCAACCTACCTAAAAAAAATTTAGCCTTCTGCCTGGGCGCCTATTGGCTTCGCGGCGCCCTAGGCCATGGCCTAGGTTGGCCTATAGGTTAATCCAGCACTGTCGAGTAAGACTTCTGCCTTCCTCTCTTTTGTAAAAAACTACCTATTTATTTAAAAATGATGTACAGTTGGTATGCTTTAAATGTATTGTTGACAATTCTTAAATTCAAGCAATGCATTCGAAGTCCACCAGATGGCGCGCGCGTTGCGAAAACCCGATACTTCTTTAGCGTGTAAGTAGAGATGTAACGTGAATAAAAAAACATCCGTTTTTGTTTGTTTTTTTCGGTTTTTACTGTTTTTTCACATTTTATGTTTTTTTTTCAAACTTTCTTTTATTAATCCAATTAAGCATTGTTTTGACCTTTTGGCCACATTTTCGTATAAAAACAAATTTAATTTAGTGGTAAAATAAAAACTTGTAAGCTGTTGACTTTAGAAAAAATTTAATACATTTTTGTAAGACACAAAACATGTATTTTGTGGAAATATTACATTATCCAACAGGCGGAGAAAGCGCTTATTAAAGCCGAGCTCTACATAGTCGAGGCAGCAGATCTGAGCGAGGCAGTTAATATGCTTTCTCCGCCGTGTTGTCTATAGACAACACGGCGAAGAAAGTATATATACTATTTTTATCAATGATTTATTTAAGCGTTTAATAATTCTAGACTTATATTGGAATTCTCGAGTTTGCTAAATTTTGTCATAGGTTTGACGTTTGAAATATGTAATATTTTAGGTTATATGTATGAATTTATTATACAGTGACCTGTAATTTTTACTGTTATTTACACTTATTTAAGTGCGATATATATACTTAAGTATATGTAGTTCCATCCAACCTTTATAATCTGTGGTTCCATCTATTATTATTATTATAATAACCATGTAATTCCAATGCATTTTTATTATTGTACGGCGGTGTATAATAATTTGAATTTTAAACAAAAAGTAAGTATTTCTACATAGGCTCATGAGTGTTATAATATTAAAATTGTTATAAGCTTGAAAAAAAAGTCAAGATTAATGGATTTTTACTTAAATAATATTTACCTATATTAATAATGTTTTTCCACTCATTTTATTTTTTAGGTGCCAAAAACTATTAAAACTTAAAAAATATTTCAAAAAATCAAAATAATTTTTGACAAAATTTTAAATTTTGATAACAAATACATAATATAGTAGACCTTAAAATATTGATTTTAGACTTTTTTGCAGAAGACATTTCCTACAAAAAAGTATTTACTTTTTTTCAAGTCAACCGTTTACAAGTTAACAGCAAAAAAACATCAATCATTAGGAAATCGAAACTTGGAACCATCAATACATATATATACAGGGTGAGTCATTTAACTTGAAACTGAAATATCTCAGTTAGTACCTAAGTATGCATTTTACAAAAAAATGTTTGAAATAAAAATTAAATGATTCGAGGGGGGAAATCAATCAGTACTAAAATTGGTCCTCATACTCTCCTGCTTATAGGGGGAACAGGGGGTAACTTTAAAATTTCCAATGGAACACCCTATTTTTTTCGGATCATTCAACATTTTTTCATATTTGTAATAGATGGCGCTGTAATGAAAAAAAATCAATTTTGTTAGATTTTTCTTCTGTATACGATTCTCCAATAATTTTTTAAATTTATTTCGTTTTAATATTCTGCTAACACTGCTCTGGGATATTCCCAAATCTCTGCTAATATATTAATTTCATTATTTCCACCTATGACTGTTGTTTGTGGTAAACTGCTTGACTGTACGGTGAAATGAAGTACGTGATCGAATTTTTTCCGGAAAACGCTGAGCATAGATATTAACAGCATCATCAAGATTCCTGCCTGCTTCCTCATAAATCAAAATCATTTCTATGTTTTCTTCCACTGTTAAAAAATCCATTATGAATAACTGCTTAACGAAAGGAGGTATTTTTGTTTGCAAATTAATCTTCGAACTAAATTGATTAAATAATGCTAAACTATGTATAAATAGTTTCTTTATACCTCAATAATAATTATTATAAATAATAATTATGATTATTATTTATAACTAAATACCATTTTTTATACCTCAATTAGGATTAAATTAAATAATTGACAAAATAATGTTTTTTTTTTAACTTAAATGAGGTATTTTTATTAAAAATAGTACAATAATCCTTTAAATTAAAGGATTTAATGGTGGCAGGTAAAAATTGACCATGGTGCGCAATTGATAATTATCACTGAATGAAATAATCTATAAAACTAAAACCAAAGGAAACTTAAATATTATTTATTACAAATATGAAAAAATGTTTTAGACAAAATCTACCTATTTTTAGTCGAATGATCCGAATCTGCAATAAAAAATAGGGTGTTCCTTCGGAAATTTTAAAGTTACCCCCTGTTCCCCCTATAAGGAGAAGAGTATGAGGACCAACTTTAGTACTGATTGATTTCCCCCCTCAAATCATTTAATTTTTATTTTAAACATTTTTTCGTAAAATGCATACTAACTGAGATATTTCAAAGTTTCAAGTTAAATGACTCACCCTGTATCTGAACTGAACAAACCACAAATTTTGACTCAATGCAACAACAAACGATAACGCGCACTGTCCTTTTCCAGCACACGCTTAAGCGCGACATCGGATTCACGTACAATTGTCGCAGAATGCCGATTATAAGACAAAACTTTCGCAAACTTCTCCCCCTTATCACGAAATTCTTTGCCTGCCTATCCACACATAAAATAAAACTTATATACGTAAACTTACGTATAACTTTCACCCCAAGCGGCTTAAAATAAAGAGCTTTGTAATAGCTCAAAATTTTTGTTTTCTGACCAGTTACAAGATTTTCAGGTCAGGAAAAAAAATGTCGCTCTAAATTGAAGCACCCTACGCCGCGTATTTAACTAGAAAAACACCGTGTCCAAAGTTATTTGTTCACCATTAACTTATTATTATTATTCATTAATGATATAATTATATCGCAGTCAGCGGCATTTATTAATATAAATAATATTAAAATCCAAATACAGACAGTACAAATTGCAGTGGCGACTGGTGCTTGTTAAAACTGGGTAGGTCAGCTCAGTAGCGGGTCCACAGTTTGCTTGAGGGGGGGCTCCCTGATATCAGTCAACAGTTTTTAAGCATGCGAACACTCATGTCTAATAAAGAAAAGGCGTGGCCTATATCGCAAAGGTCCTTCTTATTCCTAATATTAAAAGAAAAAGAAACTAGGTACTCTAATTTGTCAATTTAATATATCATTTCCATGCAAATGTACGCAAGAATAATAAGAATATTAAATCATATCAGATTTTTTACCAATTACTTCCCTGATATTAATTTTCATCTAAGCCGAACAAAATTAACCTTAAAAAACACAAACACACCACCTACCACGAGGCACAGAGACATAAATAATAAGTTTTTATATCCATCCATCAATTTTCGACATATATGTACAGTTACGGAAAGAAGTAATGTCCATTTGAATGCTCCATTGTAATTGTTCGGAGGCATTCGGGTTTTGCTAATAAAATTAACATATCTATTTTTAAACTCAATAATTCTACCTACCTGCTATTTACCATTCTTTCTAGGCACATTTCATTTGACTTTTAAGCTTTTATGCAATAATTAAATATTTAAGGAATAACATTGATTCTGAAATAATTTAAATATAATATATGTTCTATAACTTATTAAATAAACTATATATTATTTAATAAGTTGTTAATAATAAAATAATATATTTAAATGAAATATAGACATTTAATACTAAAATAATTATAAACTTTTGCATAATTTTGCAAATAAAATTGTTAATAACCCTCTTTAATGTATTTACCTTTTTATGTGATTTTTTGTTATCTGGGCAATATAAATTAAAATATTTATTCTTACTATGTAAATTAAACCCATTAAAATTTTAAACTAAAATGCATTTTGTGCACTATTAATACGTTTTTCTACTTCTATTGCATATTATTGATATTTTTTGTTTTTTTTTTGCGTAAATAATGGTAACCAATATAACCGCCCGGTCTATCAAAGTGAATTATATTATATTATTATTATATTTACGTTGTTAGGTATCAGTGATTGGCTTATTTTAATATTCACTGATATTTGAAACAATCTGGTTTTAAATTAGAAAAAAGTAAGGTTGACAGATGTCAGATTTATTTATATATACGAGGGGCGACTTTAATGATCTTTAAAATAGGAGAAAAGTGAGGTTATAATAAATAAATTTTGTTATCAATGAAAATTTCTTAATTGGAGTAGAACAAACATAGTATTACACTCGAAATAATGCGCATTATTTACTCGGATGAATTACGTCTCTCGCCTGACGGCTCGACATGCAAACCTTATCCTTTTGAATAATAGCCTGCATTATCTCTCGTATAATAATATACTATTATCAACATTTTAGTTTTCATTACTTGTTTTATGAAATATCTGCCCAATACCAACTTATTTCAATGTATAAAAATCCAATAAAATATGGAAACGGCAAAAATTTATAATTATTATAATAATTGAACTTGGTATTCCCAAAGGGTCTAAGTGTCAAAAATAAAATTGTGTGAAATCAATGAAAATCCATACATCTTTAAAATACAAAAATAATATGGAAAATATTTGTTTAGTCGTTTTGCATGGCACATAGACTATTTTTAAATGATAATATAATATTTGACCAAATTGGGTCCAAACCCTTTGGGAATGCCATGCTTCAATTATAATTATTAATGTAATTATTTACCATTTCTTTTTATATAAAAAGGCAGCTTTCTTTGCTTATGGTTTTAGATAATATTTTCCTAAAAAAGGGTCCTACTAAATTTTGTTTTGCTGAAAAAGTTTAAAAATCTTGAATACCTTTTAAAAGAGCCCTACCAAAATTTGTTTTAGTTTTACTAATCCGTTTACGAGTTATACAATTTTAAAGTATTTTAAAAAATCTCATATTATTTTAATGGGAAATAAAAATTCCCGATAAGGGACCTGTAAATGTAATATTAAGAGCTTACATTTTAACAGGACCATTTTTTGGTATTTATACTTATAAGTCTAATAATTATATAATATTTTTTATCAAATATTTAATAATTTGTCCTACGTTTAAAATATTAATATGAAATTAAATTAAAATACTTTTTAACATTTTAGTCCGGAAGAACTTCGGTCTGTAAAATTTATTACCTACTTTTATGATATAATTTAAGTTTTTTGTATTTAAGTTATTTTCTTATACATTTATAGGTATTGTAATCTTTTTTTATTAAGCCGGATGAGGATTAGCCCTTTCGGCAAGTATTAACTTATACCTTATGCCTAAATACGCGACGTGTGCGCCGATGATAATTTTAACGGCGCCGGCGTATATTATTATAACTTTAAAGAATAAATATTTTATAATTTTTCACACATTAACCTACATATAATAAAAGAGCAATAAATAAATATGAAGAAATATATAATATATATTTTATAGTTTTATAATATTTATATATTTATATAATATATATTTTATAATTTTATAGCTATTTATGTTTATAAACATAAATATAAAAATATAAATATGTTTTATAGTTTTTATATGTAAGTTATAGTTTTATAGGTATGTAAGTTATAGTTTTATAGGTATGTTAATTTTTATATTATAATTATATTAAACATTTTTTGATAAATCCTAGTATATTTAATTTAAAAATATCCCAAATATAAAAATTTTAATTATTAACTGCTTTTTCACTTGTACCGTGGTTAACTATGGAATACCATGGTATCCCAAAATTTAACAGCCAATTCTTATGTAAAATTGTCCCCTGAATCCGAAAATACCGTCAATAATTATGAAAGTGAAGCAGTTTATGAGATATAGTCAATTCCATATTAAATAGAAAATTGACTATATCTCAAAAACTGTTCTAATTTTTTAACTTTTGGCGGTATTTTCGGATTCAGGGGATAATTGTACATAAGAATTGGCTATTTAGTTTTGGGATACCATGGTATTCCATGGTTAACCATGGTACAAGTGAAAAAGCAGCCACTATTAACTATTAAATTAGTAATTTTTGACTAATTAATTTTTAGAGAGTATGTTTTTAATTTTAACACATAAAAGTGCAACAAATAATAAAATGTGTTTTTAGTCCTAAAATAGTGTATTGAATCATTGCTAGTTCTGAAAAATGTAAAGTAAGTTTTAAAAAACTACAACTTGATAATATAATTTATAGCCTAAAAAGTTCTTATTAAAAGTTTTTTCATAGAATAAATGTTTATAAAACTATACAAAAATATATCAAAAAATTTACGATTTAATAAAAATACAGTTAAATATGTAACATACCCAAAATAATTAATTCAATACGAGCAGGTAGTAAATTCTAAATATAGACATATTTTTAAATAAATCCCTAAGAGGCAGATGTTGACCATTTCCGAATGCCTCCGAACAATTACAATGGAGCATTCAAATGGACATTACTTCTTTCCGTAACTGTACGTACCGCGGCATATCATCGCTCCATCTTTCAAAAGATACAATTCAAATGTCTGAGATTGAATGATACGTGCAGGCTTCAAGGTAAACAGCTACCCGCACCTACTAAGTGCTATTCATAAAACCCTTAATTTTTAATTTAAGAAATAAGGGAATGGATTTAAAATTAATGTAACTAATTTATTTATAACAAACTAAAATATTTAAGAGATGGAACTAAAAAAATAATCATTAGTATACCTACATAGGTATACGGTATTATTTAATGATTAAATTTTAATCATACCTACCTTAAGTTTTAATTTAACAAATAAGGAAATGAATTTAAAATTAATGTAACTAATGTATTTATGACAAAAAATAAAAAATGTAAGAGATGAAACTAAAAAAAAATAATCAATATTAGTACCCATATGGGATTATTTAATGATTAAATTTTAATCATAATCAAGTCATTAATGTTTTTTATTTGTGCCTATTTATTTCGGTATTAATGAAATAATAATTTTGGTTTTGTAACTTTTGTTAAAATACAGAAATACCTATTTAACTCTACAACCTCCAAGCAACATCTTGGAACATTTCCAGTGAATGTTCTTTTTATTCAAAAAACAATAAATAATTTTCTCTTTCTACAAATTGGTTATAATCCAGGAATATGCGCTATCATCTAGGAATAATCTGCTTCATTCTAGAAATATGCATTGGGAATATTCCATAGAATGATCATCTAAAACTTCCAAACACAATCTATAAGAACATTTCCAGTGAATATTCATTAGTTTAGTTGCAATACGTCTCACCGTTGCTTACGCACGCTTGATACCTATATATACCGATAGGTTAATAATATCAGTTAGAGATGTGCGTCTGTGATGGCACAGCAAAACAATGATTAGAGTGGGACTGATCTACCTACTCAGTAACTAATAATGGCTAGTTCCCAAGCAGCATTTTAAGTTTAAATAACTACAAATTTACTACTAAGTCAACTTTAAAGTATTTTTTACGGTTAACCAAAACGGTTTTATAACGGTATAGATACGAAAAATTACCAAATTTGGGGAATGGTTTATTTCGTTATTTTACCCACATAATAACCTTTTTGATCTACTAAGAGAATTACGTAATAAAAACAATATAAATACCACAAATTTACGTAAAAATAACGCTATAATTACTAACTGTTTGCTCTCTCTTTCTTAAACATTGATATTCGTAATTTCTTTGTTCTTTTAATTTATATTTTACAAAATGGTAGGAACTTAAGTAATTACAAAGTAATAAAGGCCACCCTAGAGTAAAATTAAAAAATATAACTTAAATTGTCAAAACCATTGATATTTTGCATTAAAACTCAAACGCACAATATTTTTTTGATAAAAATAGGTACGATACGTCTTAAAAATTATATGCCCTCTAAATATTTTACGGTTTTAAGAAAAATTATTGCTTGGGTAAAAATTCAACAAAACTTAAAACCTACAAAATTCTGACGTTAAAATTACCGTTAAATTTTCCTTTAGGTGAAATACACTAATAAGTAATTTTCTTTCGTAAAAATTACGTCCCTCATAATACTTTAAAGTGTTGAAACTTAAGGGTTATTAAAATAGGTAAAAATAACATAAATAAAACTTATATTATAACTTTAAAAAAAGTTTTACTTCAAAGTAAATTTTTAAGGTAAATTTAACAAAATATTTACTTAAATTAAGTAATATTGCCTCAAAGCTCTACGCTTTTACTTAAAATGCTGCTTGGGTTAAGTTGAGTTCCTGGGTTTAAGTGGCCATAAGGGCTGACATTTTGCTGGGTAGGTGAAAGAATCTTCTTGGGCAATAAATATATTTTTTGCCCAACAAGATTAATAATAATATTTTTACTATTATTATATTACCAGAGAAATGTGAATCTAGACAAAATCGACGAGAACTTATATTTAACTTTTTTTTATTTATTGAAATATCTTGTTTTAAGATTTTTACACAAGTTTTAATATCTGCTTTAGGTAGAGTACTGGTGTTTTCTTACTTTACTGGTGTAAGCTTAGATGGTCATATTATGCTCTTTAGTGGAGAAGTTAGAAATAACTGGTTAGACGTACGTATTTATTCATTTTTATTGGGCATTGTTTAGAAAGAATATTAAGTCTCAATATTTAAATAATTTGATATTTTATTGATTTTATAATTTAAATGATCTGGCGTTTCTCAAACTTTTATTATAAGTTATTTTTTCTTCACCATTTTGACCTAAGGATTTCTTTTAATTAATTGTGACCGGTTTGAGCTTTATACAGTGTGTCCCACTTAAGACCTACCACCGTTGTGAAATTTTTATTATTTGATTATTTTAAACTTTTTTTTGTTGGGTGGATTTCTAAAAAGGCCTTAAAACGCATCTTTTAACGATTAAACTGCAGTTTGATGTGATATCTTTTTGGGGTCGAAATTGCGAAAAATACTATTACGAAGTTTTTCAGAGCAAAAGTAACCACGGATTATTACTCGGAACCAATTAAAACCCAAATTTACCAATTTTTATTGCTCTTCCATCTGGCAAATGTTTTATTGTTTTGTAAAGAATAAACCATCTTATTTTCGATAAGCCCTGCAAATCAAGTAAATCAGAGACAATGACAATGACAATAACAAAATTTAATAGTGGGGTTTAAAGTGGTCACAAACAAGAATCCGTAGTTGCTTTTGGTCTAAAAAAATCCCTTATAGTAATTTTCTAATTTTTTTTATCAAAAACTTAAAATGCCTAGCTGGGACAGGGTGTATTTAAGACCGATAACAACTTTTTGAAATTTTAACCCCAAAATATATTAGTTTAATCGCCAAAACAAGTAACAAATGTGTTTAAAGCCTTTTTTAGAGATCTTTTCAACAAGGTAAGGGAAGGTTTAAAGTGGAACACACTGTATATTAAATTGGGTCGAATATCAGCTTTTTGTAAATTAGTTTTGTAATAGCAAAAATAATAATCTTTAAAATAAAAAATTATATACAAAAGAAAAAAAATCGGTCAACAGTAAGGTGGGCAGATTTTATATTTAACTTCTAAAATTTAAAAATATTAAATTCTGCATTTAAGAAAAAGTTGTGAAATAGGAAAGTAAACATTTTTTGCAAAATATTTTTTTTCATATCTATATGTTTTGAACTGCCGCAACGCCTCTAAAAATTTAAAAGTAATTTTTAAAAATTTAAAATTATTCATAAGCGGGAAAGTTGTGAAATAGAAAAGTAAACTATTTTCCTTTAATATTTTTTTTCTTTTTTAATGTTTTGAACTGTATGAAGTCAAACTGTAAATTTTGCAATAATTGCAATTATTGGAGAGACGGCGTAAAATGGAGAATAAATATTTTTTAAGATTTTCGTGTTTGACGTAGGACAGTTGACAGTTGGCTTCATTCATAGAAATAACACTGTGTTATTTCTATGGCTTCATTGTTTATATAAATTATAATATTTTGACATCGTCAATTAATTGAATAATAGAAATTTTTACAAGTAGTATCTGTTTGTGGTTTTTGGGTGTTTGTGAAAAATGGCAGGTAAAACAGGATTATAAATTGAATTAAATTTGTGTTGATGATAAATTCATTTTTATTTTTGTTTTTTTTAATAAATATTTATCATTCAAACCTTTTTTTAACCCTATTTTCTCTCAGATAATTTTTTTCGTATTTATAACGATACTAAATTACATTAAGATCTTTCAAGGCCTTGCGGCAGTTTAAAAAATTAAAATTAAAAAAAAAACTCTTATAATATTTTTCTGGCCTTATAAATGCACAACTTTTCCACCATTGCACAATTTGATATTTGAAAAATATTAAAATCGGCCCACCCTAGTCAACAGGCTCGCCAAAAAGTAAAGTAAAAAAATATTTTTTTAGGAATAATAGTTATTTATGTCATTAGGTTAAGAAGTAAGGCTTTTTGTGCTAAGCTCAAAGTTTGAAGGCCGACGCGTAGCGGAGGCATACAATTGAGCGAAGCACAAAAAGACACTTCTTGGCCGAATGGCATACAACATTTTATCTTCAAAGCACTTTATATAGGTCAATTTAATTCAACATGAAAGCGCCCTAACCTCACTTTTTTTAATCTCATTTATTTATTAGCTAAAGATTACATTAAATGTACAATAATTATTATTCCTTTTAGAAGCAGTAATACTTTGGCAATACCTAACTACATGATTTAAGTAGAAATGGATTTTTGTAAGAAAATGGTTTACTTAAGCTGGGTTCTAACAGAGAAATAACGTAATATAATTTAATTTAACTTTAAAAGTAATTTAATTTAATTTACTTGCGTTCATACAAAAAGTAACGTAATTTAATAGTGTTTGAAATTAAAAACAATATTTTAAAGGGAGTGCTTACTTAATGTATCTAAAACTTAAAGTTACATATGGCTTACTTTGGTAATTACAATCGAAATATTTGTCTTATTATTAAAACCGTTTACAAAAAATATGTTAGATTCTCCCAAAATAGGTTAGATAATACGAAATAACCTTGAAATAACGTAATTTAATTTAAAAGATAAAAGTTGGCCAACTATTAAATTAAGTTTTAAATTACATCACTGTATGAACGTTACAAAGGATTGTTGGCATAGATAACAAAGCCTTTGATTGTTTGATTGTTGGGTTTTTAACTTTTAAGTTAAATTAAATTACATCTTAAATTAAATTACTTTTCTGTTAGAACCAGGCTTTACCCTCTTGCTATTACATTGAATTCAATTAATTGTTTAATAAATAGGTATCTAATTTCAATTTGTTTGCATTTTTATTAAAAAAATAGGTAGTTTGAAATGTTTACGCTGTGTTTAACATTTAATTTTACTGAAAACTTAAAGCAAATTAAAATTTAAAGATATTTAAATCGTAGAAAAAGAAAACACAACTGTGAAACGTCAAATTGCAATGTCCTAACCTCTCTTTTTGTTTTATTATTCATATTTAATTTTACAATAATTTAATGAAAAATATTAAACATTAAAATGTTATAACAGTAAAACAAACAAATTAGTGCTTATTATAAATAAATTAAACCAGTTTAGTACGTTAATTTCTTAGAAAAGTATTAATTTGTCAAAACAATACCCCTAGCGAGAAAAAATCGAACTAATTACTTGCCTCATAAAAATTTTTATCGGCCTAGGCCATAACAAGGTATTTCTTTATCGAATGTTGACAACAATAAAGTTTAAATTATAGACCGCGTGGAGATAAACAATTTTTTTAATAAATTTTGTCACTAAATTTTATTCTCTACAATAATGGTCCTTATTAATTATCGCATAAATATTATTGTTTAAATTTTTTTTTAGATAATTGCGATTTTATATTAAAATTTCCATTTTATAACTGAAACTATCATGTTTATATTGTATTGTATTATATAATACAATTTGTATATGTAAAATTTACACACGTAGACAAGCACATGTATACAAATTTTCTTGATAGCAGCATTGTATTATATAATACAATGCAATTTTGTAAATCTAAAAAAGCGCCACCTTGCGCCAAATTCCAATGCTTTTTTTGCTATTTTTTATGAATTTTATTGTTATTAAATCGCATACCGCATAAACATGATAGTTTCAGTTATAAAATGGAAATTTTAATATAAAATCGCAATTATCTAAAAAAAAATTTAAACAATAATATTTATGCGATAATTAATAAGGACCATTATTGTATATACAATATTAGATAAGCACATGCAAAATTTTTTCTACTTCTATTAAGGAATCTAAGCGACATTATTAGTATTAGTATATTATTAGTATTAACACAATTACTAAAAATTGCTAAGAATAATTTTTGGCAAATATTGATTTATCCCTGGTCCCTCAAAACCTATGAACAAAATGCTTATAAACGCTGCAGGATTTAACAATATTACAATTTACATGATATTTTATTGCAAAATTATGAGATTTTCCTTGTTTTTTTACTCTTACTGGGTTTTTAACATTCACAAAGTCTGGGAGAGTCCGTACGATTATTTTAACGCTATATATTTTTTTTTATTTTAACGCTATTTTACTGCAGTCTAAATGTTATTAAGAGAGCATTGTAAATATCACATACTGCTTATTCGCTGTATTTTGTATATATGACCTTGTTTCCTTTTTTAAGGGGAAATTTGTTGATTTGCCTATTATTTTACCTTATGCGCATAGTCAGTTCATAAGTGGGGGATTTAAAATATATGATACCATAGACATATTAATACGTCCACGTATGATACGAATTGTCAACTAAATAAAATTTAGGTTACCTATATCAATTTTTTCTAATCCTTTACTTACATCGTCTACGTTAAGCTTACCTACATTTCTGTGGATTGGCTTTATAAAAAAAGTGGCATATTATGTAAAAGACACTAAAAATCTCGTAAACACAATTCGTATACAACAGAAAACAAACAAAATGATTAATTATAAAAACCATCTGCCTATTTCTACCACGATAGCCAAAAGGTTTTTATCTTAGGCATTATAATGTCTAAGATAAAAACCTTTTGGCTATCGTGGTAGAAATACGACGTTGCCAAATTCTTGCTGTTATAAACATGCCATTAAAAAATGTAAAATATCATTTTGTGTGCATAAAAAAATCATTTTACAATAATATATAAATGCTTTTCTTCATACAATTTATTAAAAAGTATTTATTATACTTCCCAAATAGGGACAAAAATATGGTATTTTTTTAATGCAATCACCCGTGTGATTCTCACATTTTTAAAAAAAAAAAATTTAATTTATTTCCTAGGATTAGAAATTAATATTTGTTTGGGCAATTTTATAAGAACATTGACCCCTAAAAAGTAAATTTAATTGCATTAAATATTCATAAATTTAAATTATTTTCAGATAAAAAACCTTTTCACAAAGAGTCGGAACGAAAAACATCTAAAAACTACTTTGCCAAAAGGAACAATTTGTAAACGAAATTAAGTATATGAATTTATATTAAATTACCCAAAACTCAAAATCAAAATCAAGGCCATACAAAAAAATTAGAGCTAACTTTAATAAATTTGTTAACCCAGTGAGTGTTTTATTATTATAATTATAATTTATAAATAGGTATAGTTTAAGGGAAAATCAGTGAAATCCCCAAATTTGTCGCACAGGGCTACTGATACAACAACTTTGTAAAACATTAAATAATCTATCATCAATAGTTTAAATTAAAAATCTAAAAAAGCGTAATTTTTATAAATTTGTAAGTAAAATATGAACGATAGAAACTTGACTTCATAAAATTTTTTGTAGAAAATGTAATGTTTTCATTTTTCTGTGTTATTCCTATGGGAAATTTTAAAACTTAATGATTCACGTATGCTATGGTATTTTTATGTAAGAGCGAAAAAAAACGATATCGCTAATTGTTGGCATACCCTAATTTATATATTATATACAGGGTGAGCCAACGGAAAGTTTTTACCCCAATTTTCTCAGTTACGTAAAAAAACAAAAAACACTACGGCCATTTCAAGCGGACGGACGGGAAAATCACAAACCTTGTTTTATAAAAAAAATTGTAGGGAGTTTATTATACAGTGTGATCCATTTGTTTGCGACTCACCCCTGTAAAATCTTTATTTATTGTGCGATTTTAACCGGATTTGTTAAAATCTTGATAAACTGTATTTTTGAAGCAAAAAACGCCATAATTTTACAAAATACAAGGCCTACTACGTCAGTTTTTAAAAGTAAATTTTTAAGAATTCATATTAGCGATTTTTTTAAACAAAATCTAAGCACGGCACTGGATTCACCATCCCTCAAAACGACCCTATACTAAATTTTATTAAAAAAATTTAAGAAAAAAAATGCACAATAATATTATTTATTATATTATTATATAATTTATTTTGTCAAGTTATCCATGAAAAAACATTGAAATAAAATTAAACTTATAGTAATAGTACCATGCTTAGATTTTGTTTTAAAAAATCGCCAATATCAATTCTTAAAAATTTACTCTTAGAAACTGACATAGTAGGCCTTGTATTTTGTACTAATATAGCGTCTTTTGTTCAAAAAATACAGTTTATCAGATATACACAAATCCGGTTAAAATTGCACAATAAATAAAGATTTTATCACACTGTATATTATTTTTGCATTAAAATTGTCAAATATATTAAACTTTTATTAGGCTATACATTAAATAAAAAAAATCGCAAAAAATATTTTATAAAAGTAAATATATTTGACAGGTGTGGACGGGACAAGATAAATCTTTTTTTGTCCCGTCCACACCTTTCAATTATTAAAATTATCTCTACTCTTATAAAATATTTCTTTGCGTTTTTTTATGAATTATTAATTTGTAAGAAGTTTAAAACAAAAACTTGGGTTGCATCTCAACATTTGAGAAACGCTAGTACCTGGTAGCTTGTGTAATGAATTTTATAAAAAAACAAAATATATTTAAAAAAAAATTAAGTAAAGTATTGGAGAAACTCCTTTTTAACAATGTCCCAAGTCATAAATAAAATTATTCTAAAAATTTAATTTTTTATTTTAGTTAATACAAAACATTAGAAAGTATGATCAACATTTGCTAAGAATACCTGCCTTTGAAAAATCTTTATCTCATGTTTTAAGAGACATAAAAGTGGGGAGAAGGTACACAATTCTTAAGCCCGCTGCACAATAGCCCGGTAACGGAAATATGACCAGTAAAGGTGGGAAACAACTGTTGGTCGGTATTTTTTACCCATTAGGTTCCCGTTCTCGTTACCGGGCTGTTGTGCAGCGGGCTTATACGAGCTATTGTAACTCTATTATATGATATTTCAGAAAATTTATGCCCAAAATCGTAGCTGAAAATTATGAAAAACATTTATCCACTTTGACTACATCCCTAAGCGATTACCGAGGATTAAGATCTTTTCCAAAGTCTTGGCCTGCTGTGCTAGCCGACTATGAAATTGTCGTTGAAACGTAATAAAAAGATATAATTTAAGACAAATTTACTTATACGGAATTTTAGTGAAGCTGGACCATTGATGTTATCTCCTACAGGCCAATTTATTGTACCTTGTACCTTACCAGGCAGTTTATTGGTTGGTTTCATTACTTCAAATTTAGAAGAAGCCAAAAAACGAATGGAAAACTATAATAAGTAAGAGTAGTTTCCTTAAAAACTAAATAAAATGTTTGTTTATTGTATCACTGAAATGTGACAAACTCTAGTTTAAAACACAAAATAATTTTCAGAAAATATCATGTTTAATTAATCCATATATTTCCTGAAGTTATAAATTTCGATTTATATTTTTTAGGGACAAACATTTGGAAAAAAAGTTAGTCAATAGGTGTGTTATGGAATTAAATTTAGCAGCTTTACTCAAAGATGACAATATAACCCCTGACTTGATGATAAAGTGCTGTGAAAAATTATTAAACAACAAATATGAATTGGAGACGGTCATGAAAAATCTTCATCTCAATATCGCGTCGTACTATTCAGTTTTGTCAGATGGTGTAGTATGTATACCATGGAATTTTGATTTATAGTTTTGTAAATAACCTAGTCATCATATTTTGCCTCAAAATAAAAAATATCAAAGTGTGTTTATTTCCTAATTAGAATTAAAAAAAAAATAAAACACTGGGTTAAAAAACAAGTAAAATATATTTATGATATAGACAGACATAAACTTTTTTACAATAAACATAAAATTTATATAACAAAATCTTAAAACTGTATAAGTACCTTTTGAAAAACTTAAATTTTACGCTTTTTTTTAAACTATCGCGCAATTTTTAAGGCACTACCAAAATAATAAAGAATTTTTATATAAACTGATCGAAAAAAGTTAAGGATATTGTGAATTTTCTGAGAAAAAAATAGTTTTCAAAAAAATTTGTATTACGTACATTTACTCTCATCTCTTTTAGAAATAAAACACATTTGTTTAACTGAAAAAATATTTTAATTAGAATTTACAGGCAACTATTCTCTTACAATGTAACAAAACCGATAATTATCAAAAAGAAAAAAATGATTAATAGCGTGTAATTCCACCTCTGTTGGCTATTACTGCTTTAACTTGGCGAGGCATGCATAAAATTAAACTATCCAAGTCATTTTGATCCAAGGTATCCCATAAATATGGAAGAATTTACCTCAGTGAACTTACGTCCTGAACAGGAGGTTGATGGGCAATTAGTGCCCTTCCGAGCATGTCCCAACCATGCTCGATGCAGTTTAAATCTGGAGAGAGCGTTGGTAATGGCAAATGATTAATTTCATGGAATGCTAGCCGTTTTTGTACTACCCTGGCTCTGTGCGGGCGAGAGTTATTATCCAGAAATCTGAAATTGGGCTCCAAATTCCAACGATAATCGCTGCAAATAGAGTTCGTATTACCCCTAGGGCGGTTTTAAATCGATTAAATGAAGCAGGTTTACATTGCTATAGGCCTATAAGACGCCCTCCATTGATCGCAGTTCATAGAGCTCAACGTTTGCTTTGGTGTAATGAAAGAGCCAACTGGAATGATGAGTGGCGTACTACGATGTTCAGCGATGAAAGCCGCTTTGGTCTTCGTGCTGACAGAATTACAGTTTGTGTCTGGGGACCAAGAAATTCAAGAGTTAATGACCGGTATGTTCAAGAAGTGCATCCATTTGGAGGTGGAGGTGTAATAGTCTGGGGTGGAATTTTCTACGGAGGTCGAACAGAGTTGTTTTTGTGAAGGTACCATGACAGGTAAAATTTATGCTCACGACATGATTGATAACATTGTGGATGATTATCGATGGAATTTGGAGCCCAATTTCAGATTTCTGAATGATAACGCTATCCCGCACAGAGCCAGGGTAGTACAAGAATGGCCAGCATTCCATGAAATTAATCATTTGCCATTATCCCCGCTCTCTCCAGATTTAAACTGCATCGAGCATGGTTGGGACATGCTCGGAAGGGCACCAATTGCCCATCAACCTCCTGTTCAGGACGTGAGGCAAGTTCTTCCATATTATGGGATACCTTGGATCAAAATGACTTGGATCGTTTAATTTTAAGCATGCCTCGCCGAGTTGAAGCAGTAATAGCCAGCAGAGGTGGAATTACACGCTATTAATAATTTATTTCTTTTTGATAATTATCTGTTTTGTTACATTGTAAGAGAAAAGTTGCCTGTAAATTTTAATTAAAATATTTTTTCAGTTAAACAAATGTGTTTTATTTCTAAAAGACACGACAGTAAATGTACGTTATACAAATTTTTTTGAAAACAATTTTTTTCTCAGAGAATTCACAATATCCTTAACTTTTTTCGATCAGTTTAATTGTACTATACATCCATTTTTATTAATAATTGTAATTAAAATGCAAGTGTTAATAATTATTTTATTGTATTGTGCTTGCTACAACAAAATAATCTTTTTTAACAAGTGGTTAACAATTTGCCGATTGTATTCAAATTTTGATACATAATGGGCTTGGGACATGATGTCGAAAATTAGTAAAAAACACTTCTATTATATATATTATTCACTAAGAATACCGTTAAAAAAAAGACAATTTTTTCCCCTTAAAAATGACAAAAAATCAATACATCATAAATGGTAGGTAATATATATAATATAAGATTTACGAATGCAAAAATAAAAACTTCGAACGTAACCAAATTCAGTTATAATCTTTTTAATTGTTATAAAATCATATTTTGAAATAAAGTTCATAAAATTATTTAAAATAATTAAATTTCGCACTTTTGTTTGTACTATGCTCCACACCTCAAAGTCCCACCACGTGACCACGTACGGAACGCAGTCTTTTGAAAATTTGGCATTTAAGGCTTTTCAGGTTATGTATCTGTCAAAGTATAGTCAATGAAAGAAATAATATTTATAGTGTTACCGCTTATGTTTAAGCGTTAAAAGTTAATAAATCTTTATAGTATCACAATAATAATGGTTGGTTTAAGAATTTAGGAACATAAATACTGCATTTAATGGAATTCCAAAGTGTAAGGTGCAATATAAGTGATATTTTTGTGTATTGGGTCTACATTTCTCCATAAAATACTTTTAACTAAACAGCATTTATTAAAAAAAATCTAACTTCCCTATTATGAAATAAGAATATCTGTATCAAAGGTAGGTTAATGTATTAGAACAAAAAATATCATCTAATTTTGTATTTTAAGGTTATAAAAATCTATTTTGACCAAAATAAATAAGTGGATTATTTGAAAGAGTGTGTTAATATGGTCATAAATAAATATAGGTATACTAAAAAATTGTTGAATATAGTTCAAATTAAATTGAAGCTTTTATACTTCTAACGACAAAACTTGTGCATACCTCTTGGCATACTTACTTTAAGTTAGATTATATGAAAACAAACAATTTTTAGAGAAACTTGTAATGTGAAAATATTTAATACTCCCATGACATGTGATTTATTAAAAATTTTAAAGTTATAATGATTTTTTGATGTAGATCAAATTTAGTTGAAGCTTTTTAACTATTTGTATTGACAAAACTTTATGTAGGTACACTTTAAGCTGGATAAGAAAAACTACCACATTTTTTAAATACCATATTATACAGTCTTTAAAATAATCCAAAATACTTATTTATTTTGGTCAAAATAAATTTTTCTAACCTTAAAATTACAAAATTAGATGATATTTTTGTTATAATATATAAACCTACCTTTAATACAGATATTCTTATTCCATAATAGAGAAGCTGGATTTTTTTTAAATAAGTGCTGTTTAGTTAAAATTATTTTATGGAGAAAACCAGATATTTGGACCAAATGCACAAAAATATTAATTATTTGGCACCATACACTTTAGAATTTCATTAAATGCAGTATTTATCTTCTTAAATTCTTAAACCATCCATTGTTATTGTAATGTTATAAAGATTTATACATTTTTAACGCCTAAACATAATATTAAATTTTTTCGTTGACTATACTTTGACAGATACATAACCTGAAAAGCCTTAAATGCCAAATTTTCAAAAGACTGCGTTCCGTACGTGGTCACGTGGTGGGACTTTGAGTGTGGAGCATAGTACTTTACAAACTATTTAAATACTTTGAAGAATTTTGAATATAATCTAGAATCAGATGTTGGATTTATTCGTAATTTTTCACATAATATTATGTGCTATAGCTTTTTTATTAAGAAACGTAGGAAAATTTTTTTATAAACTCAAAAGCGTAGATTCCAAATAAAAATAAAAAACTTGCATGTCCCAACCCCATTCCTCCAATGGTGATAGAAAAAAATTCGCCATTAGGCCAATGAGAAAACTCAATTTTTATTATTACCAGAGCTGCTTGAAAAATAAGATACTTGAAAGTAACTTAGATACTTTATCTTAGATACTTTTTATAGTGGACAGAAAGTATCTTTAACTAAGTTACTTTGGAAAGGTATCTTGTAACTTGTATCTAAAAGTAACTAAGATACATTTAAGTAACTTTGTTATTTTAAAGTAACTTAGAAACTTTTTAAAGTAACTTAGATACTTTTCAGTGTATTAGAGAAAATTGGGGGAATTCTAAAATGATTCAAAGTAATTAGTAATTACTAATTACCTAACCTAGAACTTGTTGAATTTTTATAATTTTATGGTTTTTATTCATACTTAAAATTAACTTAGTTACTCAAAAGTATTTTATTTACTTAAAAGTATCTTAGATACTTTCATATAGTATCTTAGATACTTTCGGATAGTATCTTAGATACTTTTTAAAGTATCTTGTAACTAAGATACTTTTAACTCAAAGTTATTTTGTTTAAAGTATCTTAGAAAAGTAACTAGATATTTTCAGAAGTAACTTTCCCAGCTCTGATTATTACTAACGCTACTATGACGACTTTTGTTTGTAATTACTGTGAGCGCATCTAAATGACTTTGAATGTAAACTTTAAGTTAAATAAATATGGCAAAAGTTTATCAATTTTGTAAAAATAAATCACTCAACAAAAGTGTTTTCCTCACGTGTAATCGCAATTACTCCCTCGATGAATTCCTTCACTCGCCTCGAAAACTTATCTATCGAGAGTAGTTGCTAATTTCACGCTCAGTAAACAATATACTATAAACAAGCTCTAGAAGTAATTTTATAAATGTTTTAAAAATACTACATTCTTTAAAATTCATCATTTTTGTTTTTTATAATTAAATTAATATAAGTTAAGTTTAAACTTAAAATTACTTTAAAATTTATAGTTCTAAAGCGCATTTTGTAAAAACATAAAATACAATTCAACAAAAATTGTAAAGTAATAATTTGGCAAGAAACATTCTATAATTATTTCTATGTACAATGTTTAGTAAAAATGTTTTTTTACAAAAATAGATTTGCACTTGGTATCACTTTTTATCCTTAATATTATAAAAATGGTTACTGAGCAATTAATATTCTACTTCTACTGATTGTTTTGTTTGCTTTTCTGTGACATTTGTCTAGCTTCTTCAGGTAACTTTTCTGGGTCTGATAAAACTTCCGTTATTGTGCAAAGATTTGTTAAGGAGTTTAAGACAACTACAAATATATGTTTGATATTTTAAATTAGCAAACTCATTAATATTATTACCTGGTCTGAGATCCACTAGGGTACAATGTTGTTCAACCCATATCATTGTTGATCTATATAAATCATCTAGACTGGATGTCGTCACAATATTGTTAAAAGAATTTAGCAATGGTCTAAAAATTAAATTAAACTGTTAAATTATTAAGGAAATTAATTAACATTTTCTTTATGGTTCATAAAAATTACAAAATAAGCATAAACTATAAAAAGGATACAATCCAATACTTCCAATTTTCCATTGTTCTTGTTCTAACATGTTCATCAAACATTTCTTGCATTTTACTGTCCCTCCTTCTCGACACAGGTGCTCCAGTTGCAGGTAACATTGACTGACAATTACTATAACAATATTATATTTAATTTTAGCATAAATAGTTTTATTTTAAATGCTTATGTACCTTATGGACGAATTTAATGATTCAATCTGCTGCCTTAGCATGTCCATTTCTTCCTTCAATTGATTTCTTTCAGATCTTAGTAGCCTTAAATATTCTGCACCCTTTTGTAGCATGGCAGCTTTGCTTAACTATAAAATAGTGTGCTTAAGAGTTCCATCGCTAATTTAAAAGGAGGCAAATGCTCAAACGGAGAATATTTAATGCAAAATATTCAAAGAAAATAATTGCTGACCTCAGATAACACTAAGTTCGAATTACTAACATTGAGTACGCTCACCTATATTACCTAATTTTGGGCTGCTGATTTCAAAAGTGCCACTCGTTTTGCTCCAGGACGTCTAGGATTCGAAATAATTGCGTAATAAAATGCTCTGCCCAATTATCTCAAAATATAAGTTTTTCGTTAATATTTTGATTATTTATTAAATTATTTTGCCTTAAATCTATTTTGGATGTTTAGTAAATTTTTAACGTTTTTTGTCAAAAATATACAGGGACTCCATACAAAGTCATCAGTAGATAAATGTCAAATAGAAATTTTGTTTGTTCCATTGTAGCCGTATACTATAGTAGTATTATATAAGGGATATTTATTAAAGCACTTTTCTGCAAAGAAGTGCTTTATTAAATACCAAAACTAAATTTATAATGTTTTTCTGGTAAAAAGTATAATTTTTTGAAATTTAAATTGAAAAGGCAACAAAGTAAATGGGTTTCGGTATAAACATTACTATTTGACTATTATTTTATACTTTTTATTCACATCATGCCTAAAGTACCCAAATCTCCAATCTTATTTATTAAGTCTTATTAAAATTTAATACCGAATTAAATTATAAAGGCGCCTTTATCTACTTTATCGTTCAAGCACATTAAAGTGCATTTAATAATTTTTGACATTTAAAATTTAAACTTTATATTGTATTTTTACTTGAAAGTGATTTTAAAAACCAAAAATGAAAAAAG
Source organism: Brassicogethes aeneus (assembly GCA_921294245.1). Classification (NCBI taxonomy): domain Eukaryota; kingdom Metazoa; phylum Arthropoda; class Insecta; order Coleoptera; family Nitidulidae; genus Brassicogethes; species Brassicogethes aeneus. Next base: position 2,704,649 of record OV121136.1, read on the forward strand.
AGCAGGAAATGGAAGTGGTAATGGAAGTGGCAGAAAAAGAGAAAGGGGACGTCGTTGTAAATTTGTTTTGTTTTTTTTGCGGTACCTTTACGCCCAAGAAAAACCAACGCAATACTTTATTTAAAAATTTTATGAGATATACCTACTACTTTAATTTTGCAGGAATATTAAATGGACCTGATATACGACGTATAATGAAAGATCAAGCATTCAAAAATGCTCTCAGTTGACGAGCTTGTCGCATATGCCAGTGTTAAAGCTGTCATTGAAAATGTTCTTGATTCATATCGGGCCTAAAATTGGCGCCAATTCATTGAAAAAATGCTTTTCGTTTTGCAAAGAATTAGCCTTAGTATTTCATTTAAAATATATTTTCTTTTTTTCATCCTGATAAATGTTCCACACTAATGAACATGGAGAACGATTTCACCAAGTAACTGCAAATCTAGAGCATTGGTTGGATTCATTGCTAGGAGACATTTGATGGAATTTGCAGCAAAAGATGTACGAAGATGATGAGGATTAAGCACAATAATACTATAATCCAATTTGATATTTAATACAATTTAATAAATTTAAGGTAGAAAAAGCAAAATTATGCAATGCATTAACTTTTAAGGGCTTAATTTGGATACAAAATACTGAAACTTGTTTACTTTGTTGCCCTTTCAATTTAATAGTTACAATAAACGACAAAAAATGTCAAATAATGGTTGTTTTTATACATAAAATACATTAAAATTTTAGTTTTAGTATTTAAAATGTCATATTGTTAAGATAAATATGATCTATTTGCCGTATACCAATTACTTCAGTACATTCAAGATAAATTTAAGCCAAAATAATTTAATAAATAATTAAAATACTAACAAAAAACTTACATTTTGAGGTGATTGAGCAGAGCATTTTATTACGAAATTATTTTAAATCCTAGACGCCCCACGTAAGGCAAAATGATGTATTTACGGCGTCAAAAATATTTATGATAGGCAAATGTCCAAACAGTGTTTTCCTTAGCTACTTTTATTGCTCTTATATAAAAACAATAAAAGTAGCAAAGGAAAACCCTGGAAAACCCCAAACCAACTTATATACAGTGCTTGCAAATCCAAGTCCGACCGCGTTGGAAAGGATGGTTGTTCAATACCCGCGTGAAAAGAATAAGGATAGAATGCCAAACAGAATTTGATTGGTAAGAGCGTCAGACGTGCGTATTGTAAGCGCCTTCTGTTTGGCGTTCTATCCTTGTTATTTTCACGCGTCCTTTCCAAACCGGTCGGACTTGGATTTGCAAGCACTGTATAGATATATCTATTTAAGTCGGTGCTTAGATTTTGTTTAAAAAAATCGCTAATATATGAATTCTTAAAAATAGAAACTTTGGTGAAGAACGCACCTCCGAAATAGGAGCCGCATTCGAAAAATCGGAGGCCAATTGGAAAGCAGCTAGGAGGTAAATTCGACTTGGATACACACACAGATACACAATCCGATTCACCGTTCTTACGATGAGGGCGCTACTGTTTTATACAGATGTTTACCAAATTAAGTATATCAGTTGATATCCGAACATTTTCTATTTAACCGAAATTTGGCAACAGGGTACGGAGGCCATTTAATGCCACGAGTATGAATTTCTGTAAATGTATCTTATTTAAAAAAAATTATATTTTTAATGTTAATGAAATAATGATATACATGTTATGATTGGACTCCTGAAAAAATACAGGTATTATTATTACGAATTATTTATGGGTTTAAACATTAAATACAAAGTGTAAGTCTGTAAACTGCTCAAAATGTATTCATATAATCGTTTATAACACTTTATTAGCAAATACTTTAGCGTTCTTTTTTTAGGACTAATAATTATTATAGTCCCATACTGGGACTGGCGCCTCTACAACTCTTTGTGGAGGCACGGGCTCGGGAGGCCTCGGTCAGACTCAATGATTGGGGACAGTGGACTCACGGGGGGGGGAAACTCAGGGCATGCAAGGGCCTGGACTGAGACTATCAACCGGGACCCCCTTCTCACAAGAAGGGATGCAATGCCAAAGACGTCTACCCCCCTCAGGAGATATAAAGTGGTTTTCCCCTCCACGACTGGAGCGAGCCTGACCCAGGCTTTCTCAAACCGGAAGGGCTCATCTGGTACACAGACGGGTCTTTAATGAAGGAAGGTGCAGGAGCTGGTGTATATGGAGAGCGACCTGGGGCGAGAATAAGCCTTGCACTAGGTCGATACCCAACAGCACTTCGGGCTCTTCACTCGGAAAAGGTCAACTCGAGACTTACACTGGACTGCATAAAAACCCTCGAACTACTCAGTGTGCTCAACAAGGTTAACCTTATCTGGGTACCGGGTCATCGAAGCATCAGAGGCAACGAGGAAGCAGACCAGCTGGCTCGTGAGGGCAGCAACACGGCCTTCATAGGGGTCGCCTCCTGTCTGGTAAAAACCAAAACTGGACTAACGACCAGTTCCAGAACAAATGGCGTGAACAACAAGGCCTCAGGCAGTCAAGGGTCTTTATGAAGAGTCCTACTACCTGCAAAGAGGCAAAAAGATTCCTGAAACTTAACAGGAACCAGTTAAGAACCATCACAGGAGTCCTAACAGGACACTGGGTAGTCAAATATCACCTACACAAAACCGGACTCAGCAACGAGACGGACTGTAGGTACTGCAGCGAAGTAGACGAAACTACCGAGCATATAGTCTGCGAATGCGACGCTCTAGTCAATAGTAGACTAAGACACCTAGGGGACAGATACTTGAAACCAGAGGAAATAATGCATGCCCGACCAGAGCGGGTCTGCGCTTTTCTTAAAAGCTGCGGGCTCGTAAGGTGAGGCAGAGCTTCACCAAAAGGGGGTTTGCACAATGGGCCGTATGTGTGCCTAAGTGCTGCCTGCAAAGGCTCCCCTTCAAATCAATCAATTAATAGTCCTTCTCTTGTGGTAAACTTTTTAGCTCCATACCTTGAAAATAAAGACGAAAACACTTAAATGTGGAAATATGTGGAAAAAAAAATAATGTCCTTGTAAAACCAATATTCAATGCCATTGATTAAGCTGGCGCTCAAAGCGAAACTTTTTTTATAACCTTTTATCAAGTTTAATAATAAACTAAACAATGCAAATTTTACTCTGTTTAGATAATTGGATAATTCACATAGAGAAATTAGATTTACATCGTTAATATATACGTTGATTTAAAGTACTTACAACATGGTAACACCTCCATTTTAAAAGTTTTAGATTTACTTCGCGGTGACTGCAAATTTACACAATGTATTAGCACTAAATTTGGCAAAATACAGGTTACGCGCACGACTTCCTGACAACACGCGAACAATATGACATTTTTTCAATCCTGTCTTTATCCTTTTTACAATTTTTTTGTTGTTTTTAAGGTTTTAAATATTTGGGAACATTTTGCTATGTAAAGAAACGAATATTATTGTATTCTGGTTTTTTTTACTTCTGTCGCCGTAAATACCTCATTTTGCCTTACGTGCGCCCTAGAGAAAAACTAATGACATTTTTGAAATCAGCGGCCCAAAATTGGTTAAATTAAGCTGGAGTACTCAATGTTAGGAAAAAAAAGTTTCTAAAACTATCATAGTGTAATTAAAGACAACAAAGAAATCTATTTTTTGGACGCTTAGGTCCCATATATTGATAAATTTTATTGGTTCGTTAAAAAATATATGCTGCTTAATAAAATAAATTCAAATTACCTTAGGATTAGGGTTTTGGTTAAGATGTGGTATAAGGGAGTGTATCATGTCAAAGCCGTTCTTTATGTTGTACCGTCGTTTTTGTTCGGCGTGTATGTGCCCTGCCCTTCTGTCTCGATGCGAATCCCTGTTCGGAGAACCGATTGAGCCCTGTGATGAGGTCGGCGAATTTAGAGGTTGAGACGACACATCCATTATTGGACTGTTTGAGTTGCTAAACGTATTTAAGCTAAGCTGAAAGTTAATATATATATTTAGCTAGTTATATGGGATATTTTTTTGGGATTTTGATAATTTCTTAATACATTGCATCTAAGGTTGGAGGTGGAGGACAAACCGGGATATCACCCTAGGTGACATTTTTAGACAATATACGCTAAAGAAGTATCGCTAGTAGGCTACTAGTAGTAGCGCCACCACTCGGCTGTTATCATCGTAACAAAAGTAAACCTTTTAATAATCCGCTGTCAGACGCTTATGTTACAAACAAGTGTTTTTGAGAATAAAAATCGTAGCTCGATTTGTTGTGTTGTTGGGTGTATTTCGAGAGGAAATCCTGGGTGGATTTTTTACCGGTTTTCCAAGAAACAGTGTTAATCTGAATGAAGAAATAAATTCCATACAGTCTCTGTAAATATAAATTGTACTTATTAGATACAATAAATACACATTTTAGTAGTGATTAACGTGAAAAGTGTAAACATTTCAATTCAGTAAAATTCGTCAAACAAATAAGTCGTCTAAATTTAAACAGCATTAAGCATTATTAAAAGCGTTGATTAAGAAAGTATCCACTCAACGGTAAAATACCATTATATTATGTCTTATATATAATATTATGTTGCCATGAATTCGTAGGTATATTTTGTTGTTTAAAATGCAGTTGTCGGCATTTTTTAGAGAACTCAAATATAAAAATGGTTGATTTTAAGGTTATGTTTGTGCAAAAATTATTATTTACTAATTTCTAAAAAATGTCCCTTAGTGTGTGTATTTTAATACACACACTAACGTTACTATATAAGCATTTAAGCGTTGAGTTTCTTAATCAATGATATAAGGAATAATCAATCGAAATCGAGTACTAAAAAAGTTTTTTAATTTTTTTCTGCACGTTATTTGTGTTTTACGTTGCAAGGAAAAAATTAAAAAACATTTTTAGTACTCGATTTCGATTGATTATTCCGTATATCATTGATTAAGAAACTCAACGCTTAAATGCTTATATAGTTACGTTAGTGTGTGTATTTTATCTAAGGGTGATCATGGTGAATTATTATGTTTTTAATTGTAAATAAAATTCAAGAACTAAATCGTTGCATTTTCATGTTTTGCCAAAATATCCAATTCGGTAAGTACATTTGTTGCACCAACTAACTAACTAACTAACTAATGATAAATTTACCCAATAAAATTTTGGAAATTTTTAAGAAATTGGTAAAAAATAATTTTTATGTTTGAGTTCTCTAAAAAAACGCCAACAACTGCATTTTAAACAACAAAATAGGTATACCTACGAATTCATGGCAACATAATATTATATATAATACATAATATAATGGTATTTTACCGTTGAGTGGAGATTATAAAGAATTCTTAATCAACGATTTTAATAATGCTAAATGCTGATTAAATTTAGACGACTTATTTGCTTTTACTGAATTGAAATGTTTACACTTTTCACGTTAATCACTACTAAAATGTGTATTTATTGTATCTAATAGGTAGGTACAATTTATATTTAGAGAGACTGTATGCAATTTATTTCTTCATTCAGATTAACACTGTTTATTGGAAAACCGGTAAAAACTGAACCCAGGATTTCCTCTCGAAATACACCCAACAACACAACAAATCGAGCCACGGTTTTTTCAAGAATATTTTTTAACATTTTCTGGCTTTATTCTCAAAAACACTCGTTTGTAACATAAGCGTTTAACAGCTAATTATTAAAAGTTATACTTTTGTTACGATGATAACAACCGAATGGTGGCGCTACTAGCGATACTTCTTTAGCGTATAGGATGATTCTAAAATTTTAATTGTATTTGAGGATCTCTTTAGTTTGTTACCATAACAACCACCATTAGATGTACATGGTCCGGTTGAGAGGTATGGTGTTTAAGAAAAAAATTTCATAATTATTTCCAAACAAATTTTAAAATTTATTATTTTGAAACATTAATAGGTAATTATAACTATAGTTATATTATTTTATATTATGATTTAAAGTGTTAACGTGTTTTGATTTTTAAATTTTCGCGACGTTGAGTAGAGTAACAAGCAGGGATATATTTAGGCTTAGGCCAACTCCAATTATTATAATTGCGCATTCCATTCAGTGAAATAACGTAAGTGAATTATATTGATTGAAATTGACGCTGTACATTTCAAACATTAAAATTAGTGGATAATTTTCTTTACCAATCAGTTTAATTCCAACATTGAAATACAGCGAATTTCAGACACTGAAATTACTTTTGCATCTAGCTTGAATTTCATTCAATGATATAACTAAACTATATTTCCAACTTGGAAATTCCAAGTTTGTTGAATTTTTTGGTTACTTTAAATTTGTTCGATTAAATGATAAAACGGAAGCTATGAGCATTAAAATTAAATTTCTTGAAATTAAAAAATATAATAATAATATTATTAAACATTTTGGTAGTAGTTTACCAAATCGCAATTTATAAAAAGTATCAAGCCCAACAAAATGTTTTATGTAATATTTGTTATATATGACTGATTGCTTACTGGATCCACTAATGATGGAGGCACTTGACCCATGCTCACAGTGCCAATGATGAGTGTGTTTGATGGTGGCGAGGGAAGAATTGGTGTCGGTCCTGATTTTTCTTCTTTTATTCTTACCTGTGTTGAAACTTCCAACACTGTGCTTTGACTTCTGTTGTACACTTGGGTTGGAGAATCTCGACCTGGTAAGAAAATGTATTCAAAATAAATTTTATAAATTTTTTTAAAGATTTTTTACCTACAGGAAAATTATTAACGTACTTACTTGCAAGTAACTGTGTTAGAAGTAAACTATTGGTTGGGTTTAGTAATTGAGGATCACTAACAGCTGATATGAGTGGTGGTCTTTTATTTGGTTCCCTTGTGTTGGATCTGGATCTCTGGCGGCCTCTAGGGGCACCACGACGCCTAGGTTCTGGCTTTTCTTGTTTTGGCTATAATATTTAAAATGGCATTTATTTCAAATAAAATTTTAATATTTTAAATTATACTACAATAAATTTACCGTTTAATAATTTTTTTTTTAATTTGTTAACTATTTTACTATACATACAAAATATTCAGTAATTAAAAATGGTGGTTAGCTATCCAAATGGCTTATTAATTAATTAAATAAAAATTTAACATTTTTAATAAACGTTTGTATAAAAAGGAATTTTTGTTATACACTCACGTGCAAAATAATCGATCCACACAAATTTTCGATGAATTTCAATCGCAAATAACTTTTTTATTTGATGTCGGATTTAAACGAATGTTAATAATAATAATAATAATAATAATAAATACTTTATTGATCCCAAGAAACATAGATTGTTTATAGAGGGACAAACTCTAAACATATAATAATTACAGTAAGTATATCTATCACAGTGATAAAACATTATCTTATAAGATAATTATAGTCTTACAAATATACAATATACAAACATACTTTATACATTAATTTACATATTTACTGAACTTTTTTTTTTCAAATTCAATACTCAAGAAGAAGACACGCAGGTTAGCCTCTTATCAAGGATTGAAATACTCTTTTATATGTCTTGTCGATTTTGTTTTTATATCTGGTAAGCTGTTATATATATTAACACCTCTATATAATAAACATGCTTTACCATACTTTGAAAAGACGTGTGGAACTGCTAAATTATTATTATTTTTTGTGTTGTGTAGATGTATTTCATTTCTGGCTTTAAAATTAATATTCGTGTGTTTCTTCTCAAGTATAGAACCATGAACAAAGCTACACACCTGATATTTATAAATATTATCAATGGACATTATTCTAAAGTTGGTATAAAGATCTTCTGAATGATATCTTGAGGGTAAACAATACAGGTTCTTTATTGACTTGTTTTGAAGAGTTTTTAGGGGCCTTATGGTGACAGCACTAGCCGTATACCATACCATCGTTAGATATTGCAGGTGAGAGTGTATTAATGAATAATATATTGATCTTAGATATTGTTTTGGGACATTATTATTTAATTTATATAGAATACCTATGGGTCCGGCAATTTTGCTTCTTAATTTATTAATATGGTCTCGCCATGACAGTAATTCGTCAATTATTAGCCCAAGGAATTTAATATTTCTAGAATATTTTAGACTCTCACCTGCCACATCCAATGGTTGCCTATCAAATAAGTTACGCCTATAGATATACATATACGAGGACTTGTCAATATTCAAAGTTAGCTTATGAGATTTAAGCCAACTCAAAATCATCTTCAAGTCACAAACAATATTTCTCCTAATTGAGTCATAAGTGTCTGAGAAGTATACTAAGGTTGTGTCGTCGGCATATAATCTAATGTTTCCCTTAAGCTTTAAATTTGTTATTGAATTTATAAATACTATAAAAAGTGTGGGTCCTAATATAGACCCTTGCGGTACTCCAAATTTTATTTCAATTTTGTCACTGCTTATTTTGTTTATTACAACTGCCTGAGTTCTATTCCTTAAATATTCCTCAAACCATTTCACTCTTATACCTAACAGTTTTAATTTTTTTAAGAGTATAGAATGACTCACTGTATCAAAGGCTTTACAAAGATCCAGCGACACCAGTGCGCATTTATATGATTTGTCTATGTTCATTTGAATATCTGTTACTAAGTCCACTGCAGCAGAGCTGGTATCGCTGCATCTTCGAAAACCATATTGAAGCTTTGAAAGGAAGTTTATGGAGTTTAAATAGCTTATAAGTTGTCTGTTTACTATACTTTCTATGATTTTGGAGAATAGAGGCAAAACAGATATTGGTCTATAATTGTTCACATTTGATTTCTCACCACTTTTATAAACTGGTATCACCTTAGCAATTTTCATAGCACTTGGCACAGATCCACTTTTTAATGACTGGTTTATAATTCTAGTTAACACTGGTAAGATCTCGTTTTTGCACTGTTTAATCGAATTTACGTCTATATTATCGTATCCTGGAGATTTCGCCGAGTCTAGTCCCTCAACCAATTTCAAGACTTCTTCCTCAGTTACTGGTACAAAACTGAACAGCTCATCACATCCGGTTTCTATTTCCATGTCCAAGAGCATATCTGGAATTTTGTCTGCTAGTTTTCTAGCAATGCTAGTGAAATGATTGTTCATTGTGTCACAGACACTTCTCTCATCATTAACAATGTTGTTACCATCCTTTATTGAATATATATCTGTATTGTTTTTTTGTTTGTTGTTGATTAACGAATTTATAACCTTCCAGCATTTTTTTTGGTTGCCTCCTATATTTGCGAATTTATTTTTATAAAATCTAAACTTCGCTTGTCGAATTTCTTTTTTGGTGGTTTTATTTATTTCAGCATATTTAGTAGTGATGCAACGGTTTCGGGTTTTACGGTTACGGTTACGGTTAGCTATACGGTTACGAATAAATTCACGGTTATTCAAAAAAAAATTACAGAATTACGAAAAATAAAGTTTTGAAATTAATACACACGTTCAGTAAAGGTTAAATAATAATTTATGTAAAACAAAAACAGAATTTCTAATAAAACTGTAAAACAATAGGAAATGAGTTACATTTTAAACCTAAAAACAGTAAAGTAAAACCTAAGTAGGTACCTGAATAATATATTTAAAAATATAAAAAAATTAAATGTTAATATTCAAAATTTACGAGTCAAATTTTTATTTAAAAAAACATAACATCTGCAAATTCTGCGGAATCAGCCTATTCCTATTTGGTGTTTGCACAAGACCTGCAGTCGAAAACAACCTCTCCGAATTCACTGACAATGGTTTATATAATACCTTAGTGCCAACACTCTTAAACGCCGAAACGTGTAACACGTTTTCCAGAATGTAAACGGATTTGACTTAGGTGGTATATTTGGTAACGTTAATTACTCTTCAATCTTCTTTTTACATGCATTCACAAAGTAGCATAAAAAACCGTAAATACGGTTACGGTTAATGACATACGGTTACGGTTAACCGTATAATAACGAAAACCGTGAATTAACCGTAACCGTAACCGTAACCGTTGCAACACTAATATTTAGTTTTTATAAACTCATTTCCAGGGTCATTTTTTATTTTATGAAAATAGTAATCTCTGCTCTTTATTAATTTAAATATTGTGTTATTAAACCATGGCTTGCTGTCTCCCTTAAACTTATTTTTTAAGGTAACACTAGTTGTGTTTTTTGTAAAACACAATATGAGTTTTTCATAGTTGTCATCCACACTATTGTCCTCAGTATAATGGTAATTTAAGTTTGTTAGATCAGCCTTAATTTTTTTTAAGTCTGTTATTTTTTTTGTAAAACTGCGTATTGTGTTACCCTTAATTCTTGTATTAATTGTTACTATCTGAAGTTCGTGATCACTTATTGAGCTTCCTATCACCGATGCTTTGCAAGTTTGTAAATTGGAGTTGGTGAGAATGTGGTCTATAAGTGTGGAGCTGTCTTTAGTTATTCTTGTGGGCAGTAGTTTATTTACAAACTCAAATCCATTACTTATACATAGCTGTTTGTATTCTAAGCTGGCATCTCCTAGAATGTCCATATTAAAGTCACCTATAACATAGGTCTTTAGCCTTTGTGAGCTGCTCAGTTTCTCCTCAATAAAGTGCATGGTCGAGTCCAAACTCTTGAAATCCGGAGGTACATAGATGGCCCCAATATTTATTCCAATATCTGTTATGTTTACAGAGACATAGGATATATTTCCATGGTTAACTTCATTTATTTTGTACTTAATGTGGTCTTTTATGAAAATCGCTGCTCCTCCTCCTTTTCTTTTTCTGGTAGCATATTCTGCATTATACCCTGGTATGTTATAGTAAGGAATATCTTCAGATTTAACCCAAGTTTCGGAAACCACAATGATATCTATATTATCCTTGATTGTGTATAACATTATTTCTATTAAGTCAATTTTGTTTTTTATAGATCGACTATTAAAATACAATACATTTACTAAACCAGCATTATGCATAGCCTTGTCATTATAATCTATCAAGTCTATATATTTTTGCACATCACCCATAAAGAAAACAAATACAAAAACATTATATCACATACTAAGTATCTATTTATCACATGTTTAGACTGCTACTGCAGTGAGACTCTCTATTTGTTTTATGCTTTTTAATTTTATGATTGGAGAATCATCAATTTTTCTGCAAAAAACATTTCCGTCCTTTTGCCAGACATATTTGTAGTCGTGTTGTCTTAGTGATCTAGCCTTATTAAATAAAACTCTGGATTCATATGGTATGTCCTCATTTATGTAAATTTTAGTGTTTTCTCCTTCAATATTGCACTTTAATGAATCCATTTTACCTTCTTTTTTCCTATTTTCTAGTATTTTGTTCCTATCTTCAGTATTTTGAAGCATTACCAGAACAGGCTTGGATGGGTTCTTACTTGACAGTAGTTTTATTGTAAAACTACACTCCACGTTTAAGGTATTAAATATTTTTTTTACATCTTGCTTAAGTTCATTGTCTACAGTATTTTTAAGCCCAACTATAACCAAGTTTTTGTCATTGTTTTGATTTTCATCTTTTGATATTTTTGTTTTTAGTATAGTTACTTCCTTGCCAAGTTCAGCAATCTTTTGTTTTAATTGCTCGTTGTCTTTACTGTTCTTTTTTGATTCCTTAGCAGCCTTTTCAACTTTTTCTTTCATGGCTTCTATTAAAGAATATTGTAGATAAATTAATGGACAATCGCTCACATTTTAAAAAAATACTAAAAAATAGACGCACGTTTATAATATACAGGTTTAAACAAAAAGATGTTTTTTACCATAAGTTTAAGTAGAGTGGCAAAGAGTATATTGTTCTAAATTAAGTTTTATTTATCAAGTCACATCTTTTCTTAAAAGTTTTGTTTTTGGTTCACCTCGATATATTTATTTTTGTGGAAAATATGGATTTTTTTAAAAAACATTGCAATTTCCAATATTTTTCTGTATGAAGAACTAAGGTTGCTTCGGTCCATCCATAGCCTATGGAGAATGACAGTGAGTTTTGTTGAATCATCTCATACTTGGACATGTCATACACGGCTTTCAAAAGCTATCAAATTGTTTTTTGCAAATTAATGTTTAAATTTTGAGGTGTCTTCTTACTTTATAAAATGGATATGTCTCCGACTGATGTTGCCAGAGCTATTAAATTAATCCAGGATGGACGGTCACAGTATTACGTGGCAAGTGTTTTAAACGTCATAAGAAGTAAAGTACAAAGGGCAACATAAGTCGGAGACATTTTTAAAAGTAAGAAGACACCTCAAAATTAACACATTAATTTACAAAAAACAATTTGATAGCTTTTGAAAGCTGTATATGACATGTCCAAGTATGGGATGATTCAACAAAACTGTCATTCTCCATAGGCTATGGATGGACCATAGCAACATTAGTTCTTCATACAGGAAAAATATTGGAAATTGCAATGTTTTTTAAAAAAATCCATATTTTCCACAAAAATAAATATATCAAGCTGAACCAAAAGAAAACTATTAAAAATAGATGTGACTTGATAATTAAAACTTAATTTAGAACAATATACGGTTTTGCCACTCTACAGAGTGTCTTAAACTTGTGGTAAAAAACATATTTTTGTTTAAACCATTATACTATAAACGTACGTCTATTTTTTAGTATTTTTTTAAAATGTGAGCGATTGTCCATTAATTTATCTACAATATTCTTTAATATTCATTTAAATCCGACATCAAATAAAAAAGTTATTTGCGATTGAAATTCATCGAAAATTTGTGTGGATCGATTATTTTGCAGGTGAGTGTATTATCCGAGAAATAAAGAAATTTAAAGCCTAGAGTAGATTTATTTTATTATTAAAAAGGCGTCGAAATATTTATCAAATTAAAGTGTTTTTAAAACAAAAAAATTGTAGGGCAATGATATTTAAGAAAACATTTGGTTCTTGATTTTTTTTTTCAATTATGACTTTGCATAAAAAGATAACTTAAATTTATCTGGTGGGGCGTGGTAAACCAAAAACTCAACTAAGCCAAACTTAACATGTAAATTAAACTGCAGTGAATCTTCCCTAACTCGAATTATTTTATGATCACTTGTAGATATCTAAATCTAAGTTGAATTTCTATAACTAATCCAAACTACCTCTGGTAATTAGATACTTTGAGTTAAAAGTATCTTTAGTTACAAGATACTTTAAAAAGTGTCGAAGAGCTGGGAAAGTTACTTCTGAAAATATCTAGTTACTTTTCTAAGATACTTTAAACAAAATAACTTTGAGTTAAAAGTATGTTAGTTACAAGATACTTTAAAAAGTATCTAAGATACTATCCGAAAGTATCTAAGATACTTTTGAGTAACTAAGATACTTTTAAGTAACTAAGATACTTTTGAGTAACTAAGTGGACCGGAACCGTAATCGAACCCATATTATTTTTAACTCTAGAAACCGAACCCGAACCCTTTAAATTTAAAACGGTTTTTAAGGTTATTCTAGGTTATTTTCTTAATTTCTTTTTGCAAAAATTAAAAAAAAAATTTGTTTCGTTAAAAAAATCTATAAAATTAGTTTTTGCAAAAAAAAATATTTGAGCACGGGCTATAAATCTATAAATTATACACTATAGCACAAGTATTGTTAGCGTTCCTGCTGTGTTAATACCAATTGTAAATGTTGTATAAATAATTATTGTAAATGTAAATTAAAATAACTTTATTGGAAAAAGAAAGATGTCATATGTATACATATATGTTATATAATACTAGGCAACACTGTAATTAATAAACCCCCCTACAAAATATCCTACCGGCTGCGCCATGAAGTAAATAATACCAGAGTAGGTTAAAGACTGATTTATTAAAATGACTAGCATGTAGGTGTATGTAGGTTAGGGTGGCCCAAAAAAAAAGAATATTTTTGTTTTCTCGTCTCTTGTGAAAATATGTTAGTTTATCAAGTTGTAAGAGCCCTGTCAAAATATCAGCTCAATTAAAAAATTTTTAGGGGTCGCGATTTTTAAAAATTTACAAAATCGTCAAAAATTGAATTTTTGTTTTATTTTAATTTTTTTTCTCGTCCCGATATTATTTTCTAGGTTGAAATTAATAAAAATTCTGTAAATTTCAAATCGATATTTTGATTTCTAAAGGTCGTTAAAAGTTCGTTAATATTTATATTCAGAGGTCGATCGAAAATATTCAAAATACTCTACTTTGAAAGTTTAAAAAATCTTGAGCGACCTTTAGAAATCAAAATATCGATTTGAAATTTTTAGAATCTTTATTATTTTCAAATTAAAAAATAATATCGGAACGAGAATAAAAATTAAAATAAAAAAAAATTCAATTTTTGACGATTTTGGAATTTTTTAAAAATCTTGAGCGACCCCTAAAAAATTTTTAATCCAGCTGATTTTTTGACAGGGCTCTTAAAACATGATAAACCAACTTATTTTCAAAAGAGATAAGAAAAAAATATGTTCTTTTTTTTTTGGGCCACCCTAATGTAGGTATCTTGACTAGCATGGATGGAAGGTGCATTTGTAGTGGGGATTTATTAATAATTATTAGTGTTGCCTAGTATTATGTATACTTATGACACCTGCAACACAAGTAAGTAAGCGTTAAAAGGCTGTTTTCTGGTCACAAATTTTTACTTCTCCTAACAAGATTAAACATAAAAGAAAAAAAATAGAGGAACAATTATTTGTGAAAACAGAATTTTTCAGTTTTTCAATCGCAAGATCAGAAGAAAAAGATATAGTTAGCAAGCAGATCGAGAATAAAAGTAAAAAAAAAAAGATAATAAAGAGCCTAAAATTGAAGAACCTGATTTGAAAAAAAGAATGGACAAAGTAATTTAATTACATGCCAAACAAAATTTGAAAAAAGTTTGAATAAAAACTATAAAATTATAAAAATTCAACAAGTTGTAGGTTAGGTAATTACTTTGAATCATTCTGGAATTCCCCCAATTTTCTCTAAGAAAGTATCTAAGTTACACTGAAAAGTATCTAAGTTACTTTAAAAAGTATCTTAAATTACTTGAATTAATGTATCTTAGTTACTTTCCATACTTTTTAAGATACAAGTTACAAGATACTTTTCCAATGTAACTAAGATACTTTCTGTCCAATATAAAAAGTATCTAAGATAAAGTATCTTAGATACTTTAAGTATCTAAATTTCAACAATTAAAACGTTTTGGTTAAGGTTTTACCAAGTTTAAAACATAAGTTAATATTGTCTCTGTTTCTATTTGCAATTCCACAAACATACTGTCATCTTAGGATTAATAACTTAATATTTAATAATCTGAATGCCATGAAAATTTTACAGAACATCAATTAATGGCCAACGCAGGTACCCATTTATACAGGGTGAGTCATTTAACTTGAAACTGAAATATCTCAGTTAAAAAATGTTTAAAATTAAAATGAAATGATTCGAGGAGGAAAATCAATCAGTACTAAAGTTGGTCCTCATACTCTCCTTCTTATAGGGGGACAGGGAGTAACTTTAAAATGTCCCTATTTTTAATTGCAGATTCGGATCATTCGACTAAAAATAAGTAGATTTTGTCTAAAACATTTTTTCATAGTTGCAATAGATGGCGTTGTAATGAAAAAAATCAATTTTGTTCGATTTTTCTTCTTATACGATTCTGCAATAATTTTTCTATAAAAATATCACTTTTTTGGTAATAATTATCTTATTAAATAAAATCTGATTTTTTTATGTACCCACGATTTTATATTTAAGTTTCCTTTGATTTAAGTTTTATACATTATTTCATTCGGTGATAATTATCAATTGCGCACCATGGTCACTTTTTACCAGCCAGCATTAAATCCTTTAATTTAAAGGATTATTGTACTATTTTTAATAAAAATACCTCATTTAAGGTAAAAAAAAACATTATTTTGTCAATTAATTAATTTAATCCTAATTGAGGTATAAAGAAATGGTATTTAGTTATATAATTATTATTGAGTTATAAAGAAACTATTAATACATAGTTTAGCATTATTTAATCAATTTAGTTCAAAGATTAATTTGCAAACATTTCATTAAGCAGTTATTCATAATGGATTTTTTAACAGTAGAAGAAAAAATAGAAATGATTGATTTTGATTTATGGAGAAGCAGGCAGAAATCTTGATGATACTGTTAATATCTACGCTCAGCGTTTTCCGGAAAAAATTCGATCACCGTACAGTCAAGCAGTTTACTACAAACGGGAGTGTTCAACCAAAAAAAAAAATCTTCGAGCAAATATTTAATACTACTTTAATAAAAATTCAAAAAATTAATAAATAAATTTAAAAAACAAAACCAAGTATTTTATTCAAAAATTATTGGAGAATCGTATACAGAAGAAAAATCGAACAAAATTGATTTTTTTCATTACAGCGCCATCTATTACAAATATGAAAAAATGTTTTAGACAAAATCTACCTATTTTTAGTCGAATGATCCGAATCTGCAATAAAAAATAGGGTGTTCCATTGGAAATTTTAAAGATACCTCCTGTAGGGAGGAGAGTATGAGAACCAATTTTAGTACTAATTGGTTTCCCCCCTCGAATCATTTAATTTTTATTTTAAACATTTTTTTGTAAAACGCATACTAACTGAGATATTTCAGTTTCAAGTTAAATGACTCACCCTGTATATAGCGCCACTAGAAAGTGCCATTTTGAAAGTCATGTTAACGCACCTTGTTTAGTGTTTAAGTTATTAAACGAAAACATGTACAGTAGAAACCACCAACTAAGTATGAACGTGACTCATCGGATGCCGAACATATCTCAGACATGCTAGCATTAATGTTTTACTTGTCTTGTACATTCGATGCAGCGGTAAATGTACTCACACGTAGGTTTTTAAGCATCCGGTCTAAAATGCGCCATCTGTGATGTAAAACTGCCTAGGTGTTGGACAAAGATGGACATATGACGCGTGTCCTAGCTTGTTACTTATTTTTGTTGGAATTCAGTAGAGTTCGTGTTTTAGGCATTTATTTTATTTTATTACATAGTAAGGCAACCAACTTTACCGTCGGCCATTTGTTTTTATATGTCATATGATCTTTGTTTTTGCATATCGTGTTTCTGCTGTATGTTTACGGATTAATAATCGTTTTAAACGTTGTAGTGCTAGTGGTTTTTATTGCAATTGTTATTGCACGTTTATTGGACTTTATTGCAATTGTTATTGTACGTTTTTTGGACTTTAAATAAACGGTGTTTGTTTACGGATTAATAATCGTTTTAAACGTTGTAGTGGTAGTGGTTTTTATTGCAATTGTTATTGCACGTTTTTTGGACTTTATTGCAATTGTTATTGCACGTTTTTTTGGATTAAAACGGTAAATACAAATATTAATTAATTATTAAAATTTAACTTTAAAAGCAAATATATCAGTAGTATAGCAACCAACACTCAAGTGTTTGTACAAATACTTATGCCCCCGTTAGAACAGCACTGCACTGGAATACAATACGATTGTGCCTGATGAGTCACGTTCATATATTCGTGGTTTCTACTGTAGGGCATAACTTTATATGAAAAAATATTACTTTCACCAAGAAATCCAGATTTTAATTTATTCTCAACCTTTATGTTACAACCTGTATAGATTTTTTGGAATAGCAAATTTTTGTTGTTAGTATAAATCCTACATACAATCTGGCCATGTACGCTAAAAAAGTATCGGGTTTTCGCAACGCGCGCGCCATCTGGTGGACTTCAAAAGCATTGCGTGAATTTAAGAATTTTCAACAATACATTTAAAGCATACGAACTGTACATCATTTTTAAATAAATAGGTATATTTTTTCACTAAAGAGAGGAAGGCAGAAGTCTTACTCGACAAATTTTGTTCAATTGCACAGCTAAATCGCGCACGTTATTTGTGTTTTACGTTGCAAGAAAAAATTAAAATTTAGTACTCGATTTGTATTGATTATTCCTTATATCATTGATTAAGAAACTCAACGCTTAAATGCTTATACAGGGTGTTTCATAATATATGCGTAGGACTTCAGGATGTGATAGCTCATCCAAAAAGATGAAAAAAGTCGCTATTAAGTTACCCTCTAGAATGCACAATTTTCGAGATACAGGGTGTTGAAATTTTAGAAAAAAAATCGTTTTTTTCGATTATCTCTGGAACCGTTTGTCGTACAAAAAACAGCTTTTGTAAGCATTTTCTACTCATAATAAGCCATGTTTTGTGCCAGAAAAAATTTTTTTTACTCATAGTTGGTGGAGATTTTGAAGGGGTAAAAAAATCGTTTTTTTTATTATCTCTGGAACCGTTTGTCGTACAAAAAACAGCTTTTGTAAGCATTTTCTACTCATAATAGGCCATGTTTTTTTGTGCCAGAAAAATTTTTTTTTTACTCATAGTTGGTGGAGATTTTGAAGGGGTAGCGGGTGTTTTTCTCCTCAACTTCAACGCCCCTGAAAAAAGTACGGTTTTGAGAGGCCCATTCGAACCGACAATGTTTTCTACACAAAAAAGGTACTCTTGGCCATAAGCTCTAAAGTTGACCGTTTTCGAGAAAAATCAACTTTTATGTTTAAAAACATGGTCAATTTTTTTAAAAAAATTTTTTATTACTAATTAAACAAAATTTATTTTAACGTTAGAAAAAGTAACAAAACCAAACGATAATTGCAAAATTAAAAAAAAAAAATGATTTTTTACACAAATGCTGAAATGTTCGAAATGCGTTACCTTTACGGTTTGGAGAATTTAGCAAAGAAAACTTTTCATTTTCATCATCATTTTTTTATTTTGCAATTATGGTTTGGTTTTGTTACTTGTTCTAACGTTAAAATAAATTTTGATTAATTAGTAAAAAATTTTTTTTTTTCAAATTGACCATGTTTTTAAACATAAAAGTTGATTTTTCTCGAAAACGGTTAACTTTAGAGCTTATGACCAAGAGTACCTTTTTTGTGTAGAAAACATTGGCGGTTCGAATAGGCCTCTCGAATAGGCCTCTCAGGGGCGTAGAAGTTAAGGAGAAAAACACTCGCTACCCCTTCAAAATCTCCAACAATTATGAGGAATAACATTTTTTTCTGGCACAAAACATAGCTTATTTTGGGTAGAAAATGCTAACAAAAGCTGTTTTTTGTACGATAAACGGTTCCGGAGATATTCGAAAAAAACGATTTTTTTTCAAAAATTTCAACACCCTGTATCTCGAAAATTGTGCATTTTAGAGCGTAAGTTAATAGCGACTTTTTTAATCTTTTTGGATGAGTTATCACATCCTGAAGTCCTGCGCATATATTATGAAAAACCCTGTATAGTTACGTTAGTGTGTGTATTTTCTCAAAGGGATCATGGTGAATTATTGTTTTTAATTGTAAATAAAATTCAAGAACTAAATCGTTGCATTTTCATGTTTTGCCAAAGGATCCAATTCGGTAAGTACATTTGTTGGTGCAGAATCATGATACAAACAATGGTGCAGAATTAACTAATGATAACTTTACCTAATATAATTTATATTTAAGTTTGGACATTTTTATATTTGAGTTCTCTAAAAAACGCCAACTGCATTTAAAACAACAAAATATACCTACGAATTCATGGCAACATAATAGTATATATAATACATAATATAATAGTATTTTACCGTTGAGTGGAGACTTTCTTAATCAACGCTTTTAATAATGCTAAATGCTGTTTAAATTTAGACGACTTATTTGTTTGACGATTTTTACTGAATTAAAATGTTTACACTTTTCACCTTAATCACTACTAAAATGTGTATTTATTGTATCTAATAGGTACAATTTATATTTACAGAGACTGTATGCAATTTATTTCTTCATTCAGATTAACACTGTTTATTGGAAAACCGGTAAAAACTCAATCGATCCACGGTTTTTTTTTCGATATTTTTTAACATTTTCCGGCTTTATTATCAAAAACACTCGTTTGTAACCTAAGCGTTTGACAGCTGATACTTCTTTAGCGTATTGATCAGCAATTTATTAGAAAACTATAGATCTAGTAAGACTTACTACTATCTGATGAGGCGAAGAAGAAGTAGCGGAAGTGTTGGAAGACGAAGGAGAAGCAGAATATTGAGAGTGCGGTGGCGGGTAGCCGCCATGGTGCAAATGCTGCTGTACCTGTGTCGTGAACTTAATGTTGGGATTCGAGGTAGGCGGGGGAAACTTGTAGCCCTGACTAGTCTTTCGCGCGTTTGAACTGCTCTGCGGCATCTTGAACTGCTGCTGCTGCATGTCCTGGGGTGATAAAGGCTGCTGCTGCTGTTGTTGCCTCACGGCAGCCTCTTGGCTTGTAATTTTGTGGTAGAGTTGTTCTTGTACAGCTGCGGGCGTTTGCTGCTGCTGCTGTTGTGTAACATCATTTTGAAGGGGTACTACAAAACATTATAAAGAAACTGTTGTAAAACATTACATTAAATTAATGTAATTACTTTAGTTATTTGACTTTAAGGTTTAGAAAACTCGGCAACACACATTACCTATACCCCTAGGGGTTTTTACCAATGCAAAACATTAAATCATCATAAACTATAATTATTACGTTTACTGCAAAAGCGGCCTATCTAAAAAAAAATTGTGTTTTTATCTAAAAATATCCCTAGTTTGCGCTCAAGTGAACTAGCCCAATAAAGAGTGTTTTAATATAAAGAGTAGTTACTACCAGAGCTGGGAGTATCTTGAAAAAAAGATACTTAAAAGTAACTTAGATACTTTTTATATTGGACATAAAATATCTTTAACTTAGTTTCTTTGGAAAAGTATCTTGTAACTTGTACCTTAAAAAGTAACTAAGTTACTCAGTAACTCAAACTTAAAAGCAGGGACCCGGACCAAAATGAAATAACGGTTCCTGTCCGGTTCAAGAGAAACGACAAATTTCGTTTCGGGTTCAGTTACGGTTCCAAAAAAAATATTTCTGCCCGGTTCGGACCAATCTTTTCGGTCCATACGGTTTTTTTCGGTTCCAATTTTTTTACCATGTAAAATAAGTAAAAATATAAAACGAAAAATTTATTTTTTAAATTACTTTGTCTATTCTTTTTTTTCAAATCAGGTTCTTCAATTTTAGGTTCTTTATTCTCTTTTTTTACTTTTATTCTCGATCTGCTTGCTAACTTTATCTTTTTCTTCTGATCTTGCGATTGAAAAACTGTAAAATTCATATTTAAAATAAGTTTTTCTCCAAAAATTCTGTTCTCACAAATAATTGTTCCTCTAATTTTTTTTCTTTTATGTTTGATCTTGTTGGTGAAAGTAAAAATTTGTGACCAGAAAACAGCCTTTTAACGCTTACTTACCTTATGTTGCAGGTGTCATAAGTATACATAATACTAGGCAACACTAATTAATAAATCCCCACTACAAATGCACCTACTACCCATGCTAGTCAAGATACCTATGTACCTACATACTAGTCATTTTAATAAATCAGTCTTTAACCTTCTCTGGTATTATTTACTTCATGGCGCAGTCGGTAGGCTATTTTGTAGTGGGGGTTTATTAATTACAGTGTTGCCTAGTATTATATAATATATATATATACATTTGACATCTTTTTTTTTCCAATAAAGTTATTTTAATTTACATTTACAATAATTATTTACACAACATTTAAAATTGGTATTAACACAGCAGGAATGCTAACAATACTTGTGCTATAAGTGTATAATTTATAGATTTATAGCCCGTGCTCAAATATTTTTTTGCAAAAACTAATTTTATAGATTTTGTAACAAAAGAATTTTTTTTTTAATTTTTGCAAAGAAAATTAAGAAAAAACCTAAAATAACCTTAAAAACCGTTTTAATTTTAAAGGGTTCTGGTTCGATTTCTATGGGTTCGGTTACAGTTCCGGTCCACAAATAAATACCGGTCCGGGTCCCTGCTTAAAAGTAACTTAGTTACTCAAAAGTATCTTAGTTACTTAAAAGTATCTTAGATACTTTTATATAGTATCTTAGATACTTTCGGATAGTATCTTAGATACTTTTTAAAGTATCTTGTAACTAAAGATACTTTTAACTCAAAGCAGGGCCGGCTCCAGGGTACGTGCAGCCGTGCCCCTGCACGAGGCGGCCAAATTCGAAGGGCGGCAAAAATCGAAAGGTGGCAAAAAGATATTCAATACAATACGATATAGCTATGGGTAAAAGGCATAAGGGGATAAGTCAAAAAAAGCAATTTTTCAATAGTGCCTTTAACGTGTTCGCATTAATTCAGGAAATATATTTATGTTTAGCTGGTATACACTTTTGTTAGCATATGACATGGGCAGTGGCGTGCAGGACGGGCCCCGCAGGGCCCGCGGTGCGGGGGGGCCCCCGACCTTAGGGGGCCCCGCAGAGAACGACATTGGGTGGTATAAGTGACAAAGGGGCCCCAGCTCAAAATTTGCGGGGGGGCCCCCGATCACCTTTGCACGCTACTGGACATGGGCTAACAAAAGGGTATACCCGCTAACCATAAATATGTTTCCTGAATTAATGCGAATATGTTTAAGGCTCTACTGAAAAATTGCTTTTTTTAACTTATCCCCTTATGCCTTTTATCCACAGATAGGTTCTAAATTAGATATTTTCAATTTAATTTTAATTTAAACAGATTTTTCTTATTTTTACTACTGGTCAGTTTTATAATGTTAGATAAAATAATTATTATTAGATTATATTACTGTTTTTTTAGAATGCGATGATATTTTGTTTATTTGTTATTAAATAATAATTTTTTAAATTTTTTTATTAATTTTATCTTCCCCTTAATGCTACAACTGGATAACTCGAAATTTTACGAATCCAGTTCTACTAAATACTTACATAGGTACCAATTTTAGAATAATTTATTTACAAATGTGTTTTTTCAGATATCCAATTGTAGCATCAAGGGGACAATATTATTTAAGTAGTTTTTTTTTAGAAATTGTACCTACCTAATTAATGGGCACTAAAAAGTAGGTAACTATGAGGGGCGGCAAAAATATCTTTGCACGGGGTACCAAAATGTCTGGAGCCGGGCCTGACTCAAAGTATCTAGTTACCAGAGGTAACTAAGTTATTTTGTTTAAAGTATCTTAGATACATTTCAGAAGTAACTTTCCCAGCTCTGTTTACTACTCTGTTTATTAAAATACAATGTATTAATATTTTAAGATAAAAATGTTTTTTTCAGTTAGGCCGCTTTTGCAGTAAAAGCCTCAATTAACAAAACAAAAAAATTTAAATATCAATATAAATTTATTTTATTATTTTTATATTAATAAACTGAGAAGGTTAGTACGTCTTGAGACATCATAAGATGCAGACGCGTAAGCAACCGCTTCTAAAGAGTAAGGAAGTAATAAAAGCCTATAAGTAACAATAAATCGGTCACAGTAGAGTTAAGTTTGTTAGTTAATTTTAGGTGTATAGAGTGCGCAATTAGAGCCCATCTCCACTACC
Source organism: Brassicogethes aeneus (assembly GCA_921294245.1). Taxonomy (NCBI): domain Eukaryota; kingdom Metazoa; phylum Arthropoda; class Insecta; order Coleoptera; family Nitidulidae; genus Brassicogethes; species Brassicogethes aeneus. The sequence continues at coordinate 2,728,103 of OV121136.1, forward strand.
TGTGCAGGTAAATCAAGGTACCTGTCTCCCGATGTCTTACAGAATCACCAAAGTGCTAATACAGTAGTGCAGTCAGTGGCGGTTGGTGGATTTTGGCACACCCATATCTCAGTTATTAGACATGGGACCCACATCAAATTTATATAAGTTTATAATGACATTAAATAGACAAGTTCTGCGCAAGCCGAATTTAAATTAAAGTTTGCGAAAAAAATTAGTTTTTAAGTGCAACCCCCAGCCTCCTGCCCCTCCAAATGAAGATAATTCAAATTAAAGTGGTACAATATTTAATTCACTAAAGTTTATCGGCAAATTTCAAATTTTATTAAAAAAATTCAAGAATTACAGGTTTTATACTATTTATAATTTTTTTAAATTTAGTAAAAGAAATAATAAAAATTATAAATGGTATAAAACCTGTAATTCTTGAATTTTTTAATAAAATTTGAAATTTGTCGATAAACTTCAGTGAATTAAATATTGTACCACTTTAATTTGAATTATCTTAATTTGGATGGGCAGGAGGCTGGGGGTTGCACTTAAAAACTAACTTTTTTCGCAAACTTTAATTTAAATTCTGCTTGCGCAGAACTTGTCTATATAATGTCAATATAAACTCAGTGGTACAATATTTAATTCACTGAAGTTTATCGACAAATTTCAAATTTTATTAAAAAAATTCAAGAATTACAGGTTTTATACCATTTATGATTTTTTTAAATTTAGTAAAAGAAATAATAAAAATTATAAATGGTATAAAACCTGTAATTCTTGAATTTTTTTAATAAAATTTAAAATTTGTCGATAAACTTCAGTGAATTAAATATTGTACCACTTTAATTTGAATTATCTTAATTTGGAGGGGCAGGAGGCTGGGGGTTGCACTTAAAAACTAACTTTTTTTCGCAAACTTTAATTTAAATTCTGCTTGCGCAGAACTTGTCTATTTAATGTCATTATAAACTATAATAAATTTGATGTGGGTCCCATGTCTAATAACTGAGATATGGGTGTGCCCAACATCCACCAGCCGCCACTGAATGCAGTGCAATACAACAATTGAAGAATGTAAGAAACCAGTTACACTACCTGTAAAGATTAACTCAATGTACCAGTCTCCCGAAGGAACCAAAAAGAGGGTCAAGGGAACAGAAGCAAGTTGCAACAAAAGATATGATTTAATTTGCATTCTCTACTAAGAAAGTAATCTTACATTTTCTCGAAGAGGTTAAACTTCTTCAACGCATCTAAACCAGGACAGCAAACGTAAATATTTGTATAAATCGGTACAAAACCAAAACTAAACAAACAGTCGTGATACACAATCAGGCCAATTCACTAACATGAGTCGTTAAAGTTGGCCACTAGAATCAGTGGTTAACTTAAAGGTCAGTTGCTAACTGCAAAAGTGCTATTCACTAACTTTGAAAGTCGTTAACTCACAACGACCAGTCTTTAATTTATCCCCGGTAGAGCTTATCTTTTAACAACTGCTTTAGACGCGTGGCTAAATGAAAATTTGAGTTGCTAGTTTATAAATTACTATGGTAAAGACAAAATTATACATGAAAATTTCATGATGAAGTACTAAAAAACTACAAAATTCATGAACACAATAAAAATTTAAAATTTTTGTCTTAATCATGCCTATAATAATTAGGAATGGAAAAACAAAGTAATAATTACAATTCTATAAACTAACTCTGACCACAGTAAACTCAAGAATTACAGTTCTATAACTCTTGCAGTTCGACAATGCTATAGGTAAAGATATTTTCAATTTTCAATTTTGATTCGAAACTAACACCTCCACAACACATCCTCTAACAATCATCATGGACAAAAACAGCAGGGATATTTTTATTTTTATTAAAAAAGTGTTTGGCGACTTATGGTAGAAAGGACTTGCATTTAAACTACACAAATAATCTTATAAATATAATTAATAGCTTTTTGCGAGAAAGGTCATAGATAGTCAAAATTAAACAAAAAACTTCAAAAATATTTATAGCAAGGTTCCCCCTTTCTCCTAATTTTTTAATGTATACTGCTCAGCATCTCAACCTGGCTGCTATAGAATTTAAAAGTTACATTAATCAATTCGCAGATGATACTGCTTTAACCCATGTAAAAACATCAAAAAAGCAACAGTTTAATACCTTGACATCCAACTGAACAACAAAGTAAACCTGAAACACCACACGCAGATGGCAATGAAGAAAAATCAAGTCAGAGCAAAACACTTTAAAGAACTAATTTACAAAGGGGGACAAAATACAAGCCAGAGCAAAACCCTTTGAAGCACTAACATACAAAGGGAGTTCGATTTTATCCTTCATGTGCTGTGCATCGCTCCATGAAAAAGTCTGAAAATAGTTGACTTTGACCCATGAAGGATAAAATGGGGTTCCCGGTATAGAAATATACAGGTATTTCTCGACAATATCGCAAATTTTTGTTGTAGTTTTGGCACTAATAAGATATATAATATTTTTTTAATTTGCGTGTGTTACTTTTCCGTATGATTGTAAATACAAAATAGACTTACTTTGATCGTTAATAAGAACTGTTTGCGACTGATAGGTTTGATACATGGCATCGACAGGTTTGTACAAATTGTGCTGCTGGTCCAGTTTACTCCTCGTCGTCGAAGGTTTGATCGGCTTTGAGCTTTTCGAGATCACTGTCGAATGGTACGATGGCGGTTGTTGTTGCTGCCGCTCTTGTTGCTGCTGTTGCGTGGCATGGACCACATACTGTTCGACAGTTGGTTGCATCAACATGTTACCAAAATTTGTCTGTTGTATAGATTGCTGCGAGTCTTCGATCGCAATCGTCGACTGCTTATTGATTGAGATTCGTTGCTGGTATTGCACCATTTCCGGTTGGGGTATTGTGTTTACCTGGAAATAGAGATGTAAAAGAACGTTTTTTTTCAGATGTGAAAAAAAAACATGAAAAAAATCCTAGAAAAAAAACGGTTTTTTTTTGTTTTTTTTCAAAATGAAATTTTGAGTAAAATGTAAAATATATTACATTTTTTATTATTGAAATTTTGACCAAGACTAAAAAATCTGATTTCTTATTATTTGGTAGTTTCCACATTAAAAACCAATAGCAATGTAAAACTTCTACACTAATACAAAAAATTAAAAGATAAAATTTTTTTTGCGATTTTTCGGATAGCTGTATCTTTGTTAAAAATGGTCGTATTGGAGCCATAAAAAAGCAATTTGAAGCTTGAAGTTTATAGTTTTGAGATTTTTAGATGGAAAACGTGCAACGCTCAATTCTAACGAATTTTTTGGTCCACGGAATGTACTGACTTAACCACCAATGAATAAATGTTCTAGGGTCATTCCACGTTACTCGGGGATTTTTGTCCCGCCCGTCACAATTAAAAATTGTGAGTAAAAACTACACGTTCTAAAATTTATTTAAAAATATTGTTTTATTATGCTTTTAATAAGTTATAAGCACAATAAAAATAATATTATAAAATAATAATTTTATAACTTGTGGTTTTTACTCACAATTTTTAATTGTGACGGGCGGGACAAAAATTACCGAGTAACGTGGAATGCCCCTCTACAAGAATTTGCTATTAAAAAAAAAAAATTTAAAAAATCAAGCGCTGAATCAAAAATTTTATAGGTAGTTACTTTTTTTAGGACCAAATCAAAACCAGCGTGGTTGTGGCGCGTGCATAGCGCGAGACTGTATTTACATTTACTAATTGTCATTGGATACATAAAAAATTGAGCAAATGGGACTAATCTTGAAAAAAAAACCTGAAATGTGAAAAAAACCATTTGAAAAAACAATGAAAAAAAACCTGAAAAAAACGGACCGTTTTTTTTCATGACGCATCTGGAAAATTTATAAAAATAGTTGTACCTACTGTTACTACAGGGTAGCAAATTATACTATAAAAGCTAAAGCACATTTAACAAAAAACCCATATATTTATTTATATTCAAGAATTGACAGATCAGGCTAGTGGGATTGGAATTTCCGAATGTCTAAATGTAGAGACAGGCGGTACGCGTTTAAGGAGTTTTAATTGGACAATAGCGAAGCCTCTCTCCGACTGATACTTCTTATGACGTTTAAAACACTTGCCACTTAATACTGTGACCGTCCATCCTGGATTAAATTAATAGCTCTGGCAACATCAGTCGGAGACATATCCATTTTATAAAGTAAGAAGACACCTCAAAATTTAAACATTAATTTGCAAAAAACAATTTGATAGCTTTTGAAAGCCGTGTATGACATGTCCAAGTATGGGATGATTCAACAAAACTGTCACTGTCATTCTCCATAGCCTATGGATGAACCATAGCAACCTTAGTTCTTCATACAGAAAAATATTGGAAATTGCAATGTTTTTTAAAAAAATCCATATTTTCTACAAAAATAAATATATCGAGGTGAACCAAAAACAAAACTGTTAAGAATACTGCCGTGCTTAATGAAAACGCCGTAACCAACAATTTTGCAATTTTTGGTTTGCGGCATTTTCTACTAGAAAAATTCATCCTGCGTCTATCCCCGGTACTCAAAAAACCGTATATATATAGATACGGTTTTTTGAGTACCGGGGATAGACGCAGGATGAATTTTTCTAGTAGAAAATGCCGCAAACCAAAAATTGCAAAATTGTTGGTTACGGCGTTTTCATTAAGCACGGCAGAATAGATGTGACTTGATAAATAAAACTTAATTTAGAACAATATACGGTTTTGCCACTCTACAGAGTGTCTTAAACTTATGGTAAAAAAAACATATTTTTGTTTAAACCTGTATATTATAAACGTACGTCTATTTTTTAGTAATTTTTTAAAATGTGAGCGATTGTCCATTAATTTATCTACAATATTCTTTAATATTCGTTTAAATCCGACATCAAATAAAAAAGTTATTTGCGATTGAAATTCATCGAAAATTTGTGTGGATCGATTATTTTGCACGTGAGTGTATAATAAATTATTATTATTAATAATATAATTATTATTGGTAATAGGTAAACAGTGAATTAACCAAATAAAATTTAAAAATAACTTATTTTAAACAAGTTTTAAAAATTTCCCAACCCACATTGGGACGGATTGGGTAAAAGCCGAAATCTCAACTTGGTTGAAAAAAATTTAAATTTTAGGTAGAAAATCCTAGATATCCATATTTTAAACTTAACCAAATATTTTTGCAAAGTTCTTAAAGCTAAGCTTAAGTCTATTTGAGAATAATTAAATCTGGACACATTTTTAATAAAATTTACAGTCTCCAACTTTTTAATGGCTTGACCTAAACTATTGTTTTTTCTGCTCATGAAACATTATTGTTTAAACTTTAATTATATAGACAAAAAATATATATATTTTTTTATATTAAAAATATTTTTTGTATGTGTATAGTTTATTTAAATAAAAAACTGAAAAAAGACAGTGGTCCGACGCCAAAATTGTCATCAATATTTAACGATAAGAAGCAGGGTAAGCAATATTCACGAACTTTCCAAATATCTTGGTACGAAACCTATAAGTGGCTATACAGAAGTATTTGTAAACAAAGCCTATTCTGTTGGCCTTGAATTTTATTAGGCCTCGATATTAAAGTTCGAAAGAACATATTAAAAATTCTGTAGCTTACGTTAAGTTCCAGATACATATTTTTAAGTTTTTAAAAAGGAATTTATGTTTTGCAATTTGGGTTAAGATTGCTTTGATATTTTATTTGTTTATTTATTTATAATGGTTTAGGAGGGCTATCGGGGATGACCTTCACTTTAAAAGGGTCAAAGCGTCGCAGAATAATACCTGACGTGACGTGGACATTTATTCGTATTTAGACAAAATTAACCTCATGTAGCCTCACCCTCCTATACACCATTCTTTTGAAGCAGTCTTCTTCTAATGTGTAAATTTTACTCAGCAGTTAATAGTTAAGTTGTGAAGACTTTCTTTGATTGGTTGTACCGGTTAATTACACTATGATAGTTCGATTTACTAACATTGAGTACGCCCACCTATATAACCTAATTTTGGGCTGCTGATTTCAAAAATGCCACTCGTTTTGCTCCAGGACGTCTAGGATTCGAAATAATTGCGTAATAAAATGCTCTGCCCAATTATCTCAAAATGTAAGTTTTTTGTTAATATTTTGATTATTTATTAAATTATTTTGCCTTAAATCTATTTTGGATGTTCAGTATATTTTTGACGTTGACTCCATACAAAGCCATCGGTAGATAAATGTCAAATTTTTTTGGTAAAAAGTATAATTTTTTAAAATTTTTGTGTCGCTTTTTTAATTACTATTTAAATTGAAAAGGCAACAAAGTAAATGGGTTACGGTATAAGCTTTACTCTTCGACTATTATTTGATATTTTTTTATTTACATCATGCCTAAAGCACCCAAAGATTTAATCTCGAATCTTATTTATTAAGTCTTATCAAAATTTTAGATCGAATTGAAGTATAAAGGCGCCTTTATCTACTTTATCGTTCAGGCACACTAAAGTGCATCTATTAATTATTGACATTTAAAATTTAAACTTTAAATTGTATTTTTACTTGAAAGTGATTTTAAGAACCAAAAATGAAAAAAGATCAGGAAATGGAAGTGGAAATGGAAGTAGCAGAGAAAGAGAAACGAGACGAACATTTATGTCGTCGTAAATTTGTTTTGTTTTTGTTGCGGTACCTTTACGCCCAAGAAAAACCAACGCAATATTTCATTACAAAATTAGATATACCTACTACTTTAATTTTGCAGGAATATTAAGTGGACCTGATATACGATGTATAATGAAAGATCAAGCATTCAAAAATGCTTTCAAAGTTAACCAGCTTGTCGCATATGGCAGTGTTAAACCTGTCATTGAAAATGTTCTTGGTTCATAACGGGCCTAAAATTGGCGCTAATTCATTGAAAAAATGCTTTCCTTTTCGCAAAAAATTAGCGTTAATATGTCATTTAAAATACATTTTCTTTTTTCTTCCTGATAAATTTGCCGAACTGATGAACATGGAGAACGATTTCACCAAGTAATTGCAAATCTAGACCATTGGTAGATATCTATGGGTATAGCGGAAAAAAGTTGGATTCATTGCTAGGAGACATTTGCTGGAATTTGCAGCAAAAGATGTACGACGATGATGGGGATTAAGTACAATAATACTATAATCCAATTCGATATTTGATACGATTTAATAAATTTAAGGTAGAAAAAAGCAAAATTATGCAATGCATTAAATTTTGAGGGCTTAATTTGGATAAAAAATATGACTTAGCCCTTTCAATTTAATAATTAAAATAAACTACAAAAAATGTTTGTTTTTTTACATAAAATACATTAAAATTTTAGTTTTAGTATTAGTATTTAAAATGTCATATTGTTAAGATAAATATGATCTTGGGGTGAATGAGCAGAGCATGTTATTACGAAATTATTTTAAATCCTAGACGTCCTAGAGAAAACCTAATAATTATAATTATTACATTTTTGAAATCAGTTAAAATGGAGTTCTTAATGTTAGGAAAAAAAAGTTTGTAAAACTATCATAGTTTTATTATTTAGTTTTCTGGGTTATGAAGGGGGTTGAGTTGGCATATTCTGTTTTTATTATTTTGTAATAAAACCGCGAAATTTTAATTTGCACCAACACCCCTTGTACCTTTTATCAAAATGTAAGCAGCTCAAAATTTATTTTTTGCTTCTGTGTATTATTTTAATAAACTTCCTTACTCCCTAATATTATATTCCCTTTCATATAAAAATTGTTTAAAAAATTAATCCATTTTTTTTTTAATTATCTCCTTTCCTTACACTCTCGAAAAATGTTTCTTCGTTAAAATTATATACTATATTAGCATATCCAAAATTCAAAATCATAGACCAACGAAAAATACTTTTGACCGCCTTTTTCTGAATCCGTCCCTAGGATAAACTGGCAATGTCTGAGACATGTTTTATTTGTTATGATAAATTGCTTTTTTAGGGTATTAATACTAGTAAAAATACAAATCAAAGCCTTTTTCGTGTAGTTGTAATTATAAAGGGGCTGCACTTACAGATGATTGATCTTCTAGATATGTCCAACTATGTGGTTTGAAATATGAATCGTTTTGTTCTTCGGGCACTGGAGGCAGTCTATGGTTTAAAAACTCTGAAAACATAAATAAATTAGTATTACTAGTTTCCATGTTATTTATGTAAACAAAGAAATGCGGTTCCGGAACCGCTCAATTGATTAGTTATGGTTAAGTTTAACATAGCCGTCAAATGACATAAAAATAAGAAATTTATTGTTTTGATATTATTACAAATTTCATTAGAAATCCTTCTATATTAATATACATTTATCTTTCAATTAAGACTAAAAATTGATAGCAAAACAAATTAGCGTTATAATAAAAAAAATACATAATTACCTTGAAATGGATCCATTGTGTCCATATAGTCATCCAAATTAGGTTGTAATGGCCCCAAACTAGGTTGAATAAAGTCTGCTAAACCGGCTTTGGCTGTTAAAACATTTTAATATTAATAATAATATTTGTATATAAATATTAAATAGCAGTTTAAATTTAAATTAAATAATTTTGATAATAATATTGACAGAAAGTCAGGACAAATTAAAAGATCTTTCCTAAAGGTTTTTGTTTTCACTATATCATTGACTTAAAAAAAATATTTCCTGGTTAATATACAGGGAAAATTATAACAAAATACTTAACCTACATCCACTTTTTAAAACATGTTTAGTACAAAAGTTTGTAGTTAATTTATTATACATTATTTTGGCATTAAAATTGACAAATATATTCTTCATTTATTAGACTATACGTTAAATCAAAGAAACGCAAACAATATTTTATAAAAGTGTAGATAATTTTAATGATGGGCTGAAAGTCCAACAGTCAAAATGACGGTTACAACCTACTCGATCAAAGAATCAAGTTTGGATGGATTATATTAGGGAACACAGGTTCAAGCAAAGAGACGATCAAAATTCGAAGAACGGTAACCTGAGTAAAAGAAGAGGCTCAGCTGACAAAATTCTAGGAACAACCAAAAGATAATGACCAAAGATGAGGAAACTTGTGAAAGCTTCTACAAATCAACAACAACAAAAATCCTAGAGGGATCCTATACCGTACAAATAACATTTAAAGAAGATGATTAAGAACTTGGAGCGTCAAAATCTCGTTACACTGCTCGGCTGCTACAACTAGAACGGAAATTCACCCGAAATCCCAGATTGAAAGAAGAGTACAAAATTTTTATGAAGAAATAACTACGACTTGGTCACAAGCTAAGAAAGACAAGACAATATAAAACATACATAATTCTTTCATACAGAAAAAGAATCAAGTGACTATGACTGAAAAAATCAGTTTCGGATTTTCCAGTTTAACAATAATGCTGCGAGTCCTTGCCAACTGCAAACGCTACATCAACGCTAACCCCCCAAGAACTATAACGTTATACAATATTGTTCAAACAACCCAACGAGTCCACTTTAAACAAAAAATATTAAGTTTGAGAAAAATGGTAAAATTGTTGTACTTAACCCATACATGGATAAAAACAATGTTATGCGGGTTGAAGGACGACTAGAAAATGCTCTAATTTCCTTCAACGAAAAACATCCGAACATTCTGCAATAAAAGTCATTTAATCGAGCTAACAATTCAAGACGCTGATCAGAAGACGTTACACTCGGGAAACCAAGCAACCTTGGCATACATAAAAAGAAAATTCTGGATAAGAAAACTGTTAAGACGGTCAAAAACCAGTGCATAACATGCAGTAGATACGAAGTAGTGTCAGCAACAACAAATGGGAAACCTACCGTCATCAAGAATAACGCCATTGCACCCCTTTACACACCCTGGAGTAGACTATGCTGGCCCAATACTACCACAAACCACCAAAGGAAGAAGGCACAAGGCATACAAGGGTTTATTGCGTTGTTTGTAAAAAGAAAAAGTAACACCCATCAAATGGCCCCTAGCTAGAGTAATACAAATATATAATCAAAAAAGCCAGCCTTCAATAACATAGTAACCAATCAAATCAGGAGTTAAAATTACAAGAAGACAGAAGCGCTTACAAACATGAAGAGAACATTAAATCGGAAGAAAAAAAGGCAAACTAACAAAAACCAATGAACAAAATCGGCCCCCAAGAAACCGTTAGTATATATACTCCAATGAACCAGTCCTAAGGGTTAGTGACCAAATCGCTAAAGTCACAAAAAATCAATGGAACTTACAAGAATTGAGCTTAAACACAACCCTAGTAACAAAAAAATAATGTAAAACAAAGAGCGACAGCAACATTAATAATAAGACAAAAGTAACTAAACAATAAAAAAAACAATAAAACCAAGCCGTCCCAATTTTTATTGCTGGCATTCACGGGATTATAGCTGAGCAAGACAAATAAATCAATCACCAAATAAGTCATTAAATCCATAAACTTAAGAGATCGGTTCCAATAAATGTAAACTAATCGAGAAATAAATAAACATAGGAACCTAGACCTAGACTTACACAGATTTAAGTGGTCGTAATTGTCCCCTAAACACCAAAATGTCTGTCCCCCCTTCACACCTCATTTTGTTTACAGTATCGGACGCGGTGGACTCAAAATTATACATAATAAATTACCTACAACTTTTTTTTTTATCCTTAATACAGTACGTGATTTTTAATTTTAATCATGATTTAAATAAAAAAAACTATTGATTTCAAACGTGCTTTATACCAGTGAATTAAAGTTAAACCCTTAAGTGTTTCAATAAAAATTTTGTCGCTAGCTCTTGTATGGTATAATAATCAGGGTTGTTATAATTTAAATCATAACAACCATTATTGTTATAATACCTATACAAGAAAACTTTTCATAGAAAAGGTAAAATTTGAATTAAATTTATAATGAAATTGTTTTTATATTTTAGGCCTACGCAGTTTTAATCAATTATCATCCTTACCAATCTCCCTTGAATCCGGAAACACAAACGGCTGATTTGTGATTGTTGTGAAAAGTGTATCGCTCATGAGACCCATGTAGTCCTCATCTACCATCATCATGTTATCCGAGCTGTTGGAATCCCAAACCAACAGGTCCATGTCCAGCTAAAATAGTAAAATTAAAATAGTTTATAACGATTTTAATAGTTTCTTTTACCATATCTGAAGTGTCTTTGGCGGCATGGCCTAGCGCGTGGTTCCGATAGAACATTCGCCATTTTTTGTATTCGGCGGTAACAGCGGCCAATTTTCGCTTCCAGTATTTGCCTTCTAATACCACCGCCTAAAAATAATAATTACTTAATAATTATATAATGAGTATATATTAATTGTTTTTTTTAATTTTTAATTTTAATTTAGACAAGTCGACAAAAATTAATAAATCCTAGTGACACGACGCAACTTTCTCAGGAAATGCAAGAGGCTCTCAATAAAGTTTTCAATCGTACGCATGCATCGAGGCAAGTTTGTAATTCTAGTCGTTGTTTGGTATTTTATAAATTATTATTTAAAAACGTTTAAAAATATTATATTCTAACTTTAAAGTATAGAATATAAGAATGGTCTTTGTTTACTTTTGTTTCACGATTTCAAGCATTTTGAAGGTTAAATTTTTAAACATTATTTCAAGTAATTGGGGTTCTATTTTACCAAGTCCGAATTTAAGAGTGGTAAAATATTCTATATTAACTAAGATCTGTCAAAAAGAACCCAGCTAACAATACGGTTTTAAAGTTATTCAGGAATACGACTATTAAAAGTTATGTCTTAACTTAACTGAATTTGGATTTTTACGAAAATTATTTATTTAATATTAAAAAATATCATAATTTCAGGACATTCTTAACCTATACATAATTGGTTGGCTTTCTGATCGCATTTTTTTAAGATTTTGATAACATTATTTTATGAGCGAGCACTTAATACTAACATGGCCCACAGCACCAATGCCTGAAAGACATCTAGGTTAGGGTGTCCCAAAAAAAAAGAATATTTTTTTTCTTCTCGTCTCTTGTAAAAATATGTTGGTTTGTCATGTTTTAAGAGCCCTGTCAAAAGATCAGCACCATTAAAAAATTTTTAGGGGTCGCTCAAGATTTTTAAAAATTACCAAAATCGTCAAAAATTGTATTTTTTTTTATTTTAATTTTTTTTCTCGTTCCGATATTATTTTTAATTTAAAAATAATAATGATTCTGAAAATTTCAAATCGATATTTTAATTTCCAAAGGTCGCTCAAGATTTTTTTAACTTTCAAAGTAGAGTATTTTGAATGTTTTCGAGCGACCTCTGAATATAAATATCAACGAACTTTTAGCGACCTTTAGAAATCAAAATATTGATTTGAAATTTACAGAATTTTTATTATTTTCAACCTAAAAAATAATATCGAGACGAGAAAAGGAATTAAAATAAAACAAAAATTTAATTTTTGACGATTTTGAAAATTTTTAAAAATCTTGAGCGACCCCTACAAAATTTTTAATCGAGCTGATATTTTGAAAGGGCTTTAACAGCATGATAAACTAACATATTTTTACAAGAGACAAGAAAAAAAAATATATTCTTTTTTTTTGGGACACCCTAATCTAGGTATATGATATCCTTTTTTAGATATACCTAATAATTAATTTAAAAAATATTAACTTTATTTAGTTAATAGGTAAAATGGCCAAAATTAAACATAAACGTACTTAATTATTATTATTACTTGCTACAAAAAAATCCTAAAAATTTAATTAAGATAATTAATTTTGCAAAACTTGACACCTTAGATCAGTTTTTCGAGTGCCATAGCTACATAATTCCATATTTTAAGATTTTATTTTAAGTTGCGCAACCCTGAATAGACCTGCTATTGATTATAGCTCAAAATAAAATTAATAGTAGATTTTTACATTTTGACAGATTTTATCAGTTATTTTTACCAACTTTGACGTTGTTCAGACTTTATTTAAAGGGTTTTTAAAGTTTAAATATAAAACTAAACGCTTAAATGCTTATATAGTTACGTTAGTGTGTGTATTTTATCTAAGGGATCATGGTGAATTAATGTGTTTTTAATTGTAAATAAAATTCAATAACTAAATCGTTGCATTTTCATGTTTTGCCAAAGGATCCAATTCGGTAAGTACATTTGTTGGTGCAGAATTACCTAATGAAAACTTTACCTAGTATAATTTATATTTAAGTTTAGACATTTTTTAAAAATTAGTTCTCGAAAAAACGCCGGCAACTGCATTTTAAACAACAAAATATACCTAGGAATTCATGGCAACATAATATTATATATAATACCTACATAATATAATGGTATTTTACCGTTGAGTTGAGACTTCTTAATCAACGCTTTTAATAATGCTAAATGCTGTTTAAATTTAGACGACTTATTTGTTTGACGATTTTTACTGAATTGAAATGTTTACACTTTTCACGTTAATCACTACTAAAATGTGTATTTATTTTATCTATTAGGTACAATTTATATTTACAGATACTGTATGCAATTTATTTCCTTATTCAGATTAACATTGTTTATTAGAAAACCGGTAAAAACTCAACCCAGGATTTTCTCTCGAAATACACCCAACAACACAATAAATCGAGCCAAGGATTTTTTTCGATATTTTTTAACGTTTTCCGGCTTTATTCTCAAAAACACTCGTTTGCAACACACGCTGATTATTAAAAGTATTACTTTTGTTACGATGATAACAGCCCTACTAGCGATACTTCTTTAGCGTATATAAAAAAACAAAAATTGATTTTTCGGTAGTTAAAAAACTTTCTTTTCTCCTTACACCACGTTGCCTTAAAATAAGCCAGGGTTAAATTGTTTAAACAAATAAATATTGTTTAATTTTAATTTTATTTTAGAGAAGTGTCCACAGTTTACTTAACAGCAAGATGAAGCGCAACATTCTAAGCCTACTTCCAATGATACTATTTTTATAGATGACACAATTTAAGCAACTTTCAATTCCTAGCCTCACCTTAATGATGTTGACATAAAAATTAATTCAATACTAATTAGTATTTTGTAGAATATAATTTATAAACTAAAATAATTATAAGTTAAAATACGTATTTTCAAGGATTAATCCCCAAAAGATTTTAAAAAGAGTCAGCATTACAGTCCACGTTAAGAGTGATTAATACATGTTTATTTTTAAAAACTAGGTTTAAATTAAAAATATCTAATTTAAAAATCAAAAAGCAATATACATTCTAAAAATATATGGGGCAATCCATGCCAAATCACCGAGGTTTTGACCCGACCCCCTTCGATTTCGCTGAAACTTTTTTATCATTTTCTATCCTACCAAAGACATTTTTCTGAATTTTTTCAGATTTTTTTACCCGACCCAAAAAAAGTTACGAATTTTTGAAAAAAACCGCTCTTTTTTTTTTAAATTGCAATAACTTTTTCACAAATTGACCTTTCGGCACGTTTTTTTTTTTGAAATTTTTGTTTTCGAATGTAGTTTTCAGAAAAAAATACAAACAATTTTTCGGAAGTCACGATATATGAAATATTTCAGTTTTTTCAATAAAACCGTCATTTTTTCGAATTCTGAAACCTTCGATTCTCAATTTTTTGTCTCAAAAAAAACTTCAACTAAGACAGTATTTAACCCCACTATTCCCATTTTGTGCCGACTTTCCATTCTATTGTTTTTTTTTTCGATTGAAAATAAAGAAATTTCTCAATTTGGCTTATTTTTTATGACTTTGCGTTGAGGTTTTTTTATTGTTTTTAAAAGCTCAGAAGTTGAATAAAATTGGATAAAAAAAACCGTAAATTTTTTATTAGTATTGTTTTTACATCGTTAAAAATCTAAATATTTTAATTATTTTCCTCGGTTTAGCGATTGTTTTCTTGAATTCTTAACCGTACAATGTTGTGTCTTAAGGAATGAACTTATGTTAAAGAATGAACTTGCATTAAAGAAGGTACGGAAGGTTATGGTAATAAAAAACATAAAGAAAGTATGAAAGGTTGTGGTGGATGTTCAGTGACTGATGGTAATGAACTTGTGTTAAAGAATGAATTTGTGTTATTAAATTATAAATAAAGACGATTATAATCACATTCAAATATATGTTTTTTAAAGTAGGTATACTTGACGTTTCGTTGTTTTTTTTTATTTAAAAGAGGTGGTAAAATAATAAAAATGTGAATTTTTTAAAAAATATCACTTTTAATAAACTAATGTCTTGATATTTTTTTAAACTGTGAATTAGACTATTTTGTTTCTTAAAAAGAGTTTACGTTTACGTACATTGTACGGTTAAGAATTCAAGAAAACAATCGCTAAACCGAGGAAAATAATTAAAATATTTAGATTTTTAACGATGTAAAAACAATACTTTAATAAAAAAGTTACGGTTGTTTTTATCCAATTTTATTCAACTTCTGAGCTTTTAAAAACAATAAAAAAAACCTCAACGCAAAGTCATAAAAAATAAGCCAAATTGAGAAATTTCTTTATTTTCAATCGAAAAAAAAACAATAGAATGGAAAGTCGGCACAAAATGGGAATAGTGGGGTTAAATACTGTCTTAGTTGAAGTTTTTTTTGAGACAAAAAAATTGAGAATCGAAGGTTTCAGAATTCGAAAAAATGACGGTTTTATTGAAAAAACTGAAATATTTCATATATCGTGACTTCCGAAAAATTGTTTGTATTTTTTTCTGAAAACTACATTTAAAAACAAAAATTTCAAAAAAAAAAAAACGTGCCGAAAGGTCAATTTGTGAAAAAGTTATTGCAATTTAAAAAAAAAGAGCGGTTTTTTTCAAAAATTCGTAACTTTTTTTGGGTCGAGTAAAAAAATCTGAAAAAATTCAGAAAAATGTCTTTGGTAGGATAGAAAATGATAAAAAAGTTTCAGCGAAATCGAAGGGGGTCGGGTCAAAACCTCGGTGATTTGGCATGGATTGCCCCATATACTTCCTTCGGCAACGATATTTATATATTTATATTACAAATGTATCAATCACTTTAAAAGTTATTTTGTATTAATCTTTTATAAATACAATAAAAGTTAAATTAAACAATGCAATACTTTGGGAATTAAGATACATTATAAAACAAAATGATTTGTCAAAATCATAAATCTTTATAAATATTAACCACTCAACACTTAAACTTAATCACAACATTTTACAAGGTGTTATTTGGTTAAGCTTAAAATTTTAGGACGTACAAAATATACTTTGCCTTGCAGTATAACATTATTATAAATGATTTTTGTATAAGACGTTACGAAAAAATTAAATATTATGGCTAAATCAACTTAATGTTTGAATAGGTATCTATAAAAATAATTAAAACATGACTTATGCATCAAGGCACAAAGCTTATTTTTAGATGCACTGATGGGAAATAAACGTTTTAAAAATAATACTGTAAACAAAGTTAAGATATTGTAAATACGAATCATAGATTGACGTACGATATTTTCGTAAATATTAACGAAATATGATTAATGAACATAAAAATTTAATAATGTTAGTAAGTGAACCACGAAAATGGAATTAAAGTTCGAAATTCGCAATCATTATTTATTGAAAATCTGTTTAAAAATTAATAATAGTTATGATGGAATTGATGTGTTTTCGCTACTCACCTCCGGTTTATTGTGTGTATCAACATCCAGTGGGGAAGCAAATTGGCAAATTAATGTGTTTTCTTTTCTTATAACTGAAAAAATGACGTTTTTAGCCGAGGTATAACAAGAAATAATACAACAAATAATTTAATTATATTAGGAACCAATAGTACATTTCAGTAAAAATACATACAATTTAAAAAATATATGTATAACCTTTGCAATGTCTAAAAACTAAACTAAAAATTGAAAATGTTAAATAGTAAATTATTACAAAAGGCGCTGTTATTTTTCCAGATATTTATCAACATAGTTGAATGAACAATGGACATTAATAGACCAGGGTCGATAATTTTTGAAACCAAAAAAAATAACAGTAGGATGAAACCCATTGGAAAAGGAGAAGAATATAAAAAAATGAAAGGAAAAATAAATTACGGGCGATCTGACTTCGGGAAGTGGGAGGGGGGGGTTTAAGGGTAAAAAATGGTTTATCTCGATTTCCGGCAAAACTACAAGTCCTATGGAAAAAAGTTAAATGGCAAAGTTGTAGGTAATAAAAGGATCTACAACTTTTGTAATTACAATTTTTTTACATAACCTCAAATTTATGTGAAAAATTCAAAAAACCAAGTTTTTGGTTTTTTATTTTTATCTTTTTCAAAAAAAATTTTTTTTCCACAAAATTTGGTGAAAACTTACCTTTTTATGTCCCAAATACACTGTAATTTATTTGATTTGAAATATTTATTATTTCGCCTTATTTTGACTTAATATCAAAAAAGCACCCTAATTTTCAATCGAAAATTCTCGCGTCAAAATATTAGCTTTTTTCAAAAAGTCGGTGTGCTTTTTGTTCGTTGAAATCTCTACTTTCCGATGGTGTAAAAAAAATATACATTACTATGGTAAATGTTCTCAGAAAATGCAAAAAATATTATAATGAATAACGAAAAAAACTCGAATTCGAAAATTTATTTTAATCATTATGTACAATTTCATAAAAAAAATGGGATTGTTGAAATTTTTTTTAGTTAAAAAGTTTACTTATTAAATTCTAATAACATTTATGTCAGAAAATCTCATAAAATATAAAAATATATGTAAATCATACTATTGAATTTAGATACTTCCTTCTGATTACGTTATTCATTATAATATTTTTTGTATTTTCTGAGAACATTTACCATAGTATTGTATATTTTTTTTTACACCATCAGAAAGTAGAGAGAGTTCATCGAACAAAAAGCACACCGACTTTTTGAAAAAAGCTGATATTTTGACGCGAGAATTTTCGATTGAAAATTAGGGTGCTTTTTTGATATTAAGTCAAAATAAGGCGAAATAATAAATATTTCAAATCAAATAAATTACAGTGTATTTGGGACATAAAAAGGTAAGTTTTCACCAAATTTGTGGAAAAATTTTTTTTTTTGAAAAAGATAAAAATAAAAAACCAAAAACTTGTAAATACAAAAGTTGTAGATCTTTTTATTACCTACAACTTTGACATTTAACTTTTTTCCATAGGACTTGTAGTTTTGCCGGAAATCGAGATAAACCATTTTTTACCCTTAACCCCCCCCCCCCCTCCCACTTCCCGAACTCAGATCGCCCGTAATTTATTTTTCCTTTAATTTTTATTATATTCCCCTCCTTTTCCAATGGGTTTTATCCTACTGTAATTTTTTTTTCTCTTTTTACCATTTTTAAAGGCTTCTGCACTGGTCTATAATTGGATGAACTTAATATATCTTTGATAAAAAATTAAGGTTATGCTGGTTATTTAAAAGTGAACATTGTTCCGGGTGTCACCTTAATAAAAATAATGATTTGTTTAATCATCAACATTATGAAAATCCATTAAGATAGAATTCTACCTCAGTAGATAGACAGAATCGGTAACTATACAGGGTGTCATTTAACTTGAAACTTTGAAATATCTGTTAGTAAGCATTTTACGAAAAAATGTTTAAAATAAAAATTAAATGATTCGAGGGGGAAAATCAATCAGTACTAAAAGTGGTCCTCATACTCTCCTCCTTATAGGGGGAACAGGGGCTAACTTTAAAATTTCCAATGGAACACCCTATTTTTTATTGCAGAATCGGATCATTTGACTAAAAATAGGTAGATTTTGTCTAAAACATTTTTTCATATTTGTAATAGATGAATGAAATGAAAAATCAATTTTGTTCGATTTTTCTTCTGTATACGATTCTCCAATAATTTTTAAATAAAATTTTTGGTTTTATTTTTTTAATTTATTTATCAAATTTTAATTTAAGTAGGTTGTTCGACGAACTTTTTTTTTCGGTTGAACACTCCCGTTTGAAGTAAACTGCTTGACTGTACGGTGAAATACGTACAGTGAATTACGTGAATTACGTGATCGATTTTTTTCCGGAAAACGCTGAGCGTAGACATTAACAGCATCATCAAGATTCCTGCCTGCTTCTCCATAAATCAAAATCATTTCTATTTTTTCTTCCACTGTTAAAAAATCCATTATGAATAACTGCTTAACGAAAGGAGGTCTTTTTGTTTGCAAATTAATCTTCGAACTAAATTGATTAAATAATGCTAAACTATGCATAAATAGTTTCTTTATACCTCAATAATAATTATTATTTATAACTAAATACCATTTTTTTATACCTCAATTAGGATTAAATTAATTAATTGACACGTTTTTTTAACCTTAAATGAGGTATTTTTATTAAAAATAGTACAATAATCCTTTAAATTAAAGGATTTAATGCTGGCAGGTAGAAAGTGACCATGGTGCGCAATTGATACTTATCACTGAATGAAATAATGTATAAAACTTAAACCAAAGGAAACTTAAATATTAGTTAAAAAATCGTGGGTACTTAAGAAAATCAGATTTAATTTAAAATAAGATAATTATTACCAAAAAAAAGTTATATTTTTATAGAAAAATTATTGCAGAATCGTATAAGAAGAATTGATCAAAATTGATTTTTTTTCATAACAGCGCCATCTATTACAAATATGAAAAAATGTTTAGACAAAATCTACCTATTTTTAGTCGAATGATCCAAATCTGCAATAAAAAATAGGGTGTTCCATTGGAAATTTTTCAGTTACCCCCTGTTCCCTCTATAAGGAGTAGAGTATGAGGACCAATTTTAGTACTTATTGATTTCCCCCTCAAATCATTTAATTTTTATTTTTTCCTAAAATGCATACTAACTGAGATATTTCAAAGTTTCAAGTTACCCTGTATAAAGGGTATTAAGGAATCAGTTTTAAAAACATATCTTGTTTGTCTTTATTTTTTTTAATTGAGGGCTTGTTAAAATTGTACATTTTATAATTTAATATTAAAAATAAATTAGTACTATATTTAATTATACAGGGTGTTACATAACCAGTGACACAAAATGAAATCTCCCATGAAAAATTAAATTTTAAGATTATTTAAATAATAGTACATTGTTTAAATAGATATTGCTTTATTATTAAGATCAAGAACACTCTATTATAATTAAGATTTAACTAAAAGAATGTTTGTAAAAGGTATAGTGTGATAATTGTTAATAATATGTAAAAAATTGAAAAATCAAATCATTTTTTGACATTTGATGCATAAGTTTAAATCTTAGCCTTCCATCCTATCTTTGATTAACATTTAAAATTTTGTTGTTAAATTTGTAATTTATGGGTCTATAATTAATTGGATCCGGTTTATCGCCTTTTTTATATAGCAGTATTACTAGGGTTGTTTAAAATGCAGATGGACAAACTCCAGGTTCTATAATTTTATTTGTCAATAAGGCAAAGGGATTTGCTATTAAATCTGAAATATTTTTTAATGAGATTTTTTATTTTTTAATCATTTTATGACTTAGTTAATTTCTGTGAGATTGGTTGGCATTAGAAACATAGTTGTTTAATTTTAAACATCTTTTTTATAGTTTAAAGGTCTTTTAATTTTTTTTTGCCAAGTTTTATGCAATTTTTATGTAGTAATTATCAAGAATATTACTAATTTTTGTCTTGTCTTGGATTCATCCCTAATTTTTTTTTATATCGTTGGGGGCTATATTTTTGTTTCTTATACCATTTATCGTTTTCCAAAGCTCTTTATTTTTGGGGCTGTTTTTTGTTATTTGTTTAAAGTAATTGTTTTTGCTTTAATTATAATTTTTTTTAACTTATTTATATACGCAGTATATTGTAGCTTAAAGCTTATCTCTTTTGTTATTTTATATTGTTTTAGCAGTTTATACCTGTTAAAGTTAATGGAGTTAATTAGTCCCTTTGTTAATCACATTTTCCTTTTTCTTTTTTCCTTTTTTTTTATAAATTGTATTTTTAATTATATGTATTTTGTTTGAAAATATTAATAAAATTTTCCCTTGCAGGTTCTACTTCTTGATACAGTTCTGCATTCCAGTTTATATAAACCAAATTTTTGTTAAGATCTTTTTAATTTATTTCTTTAATAAATTTTTCTTTATAATGTATCAGCTTCATTTTTTTGTTTTTATTATGACCGGTAGAGTAAATTCTTCCAGGTTATTTTTTGCCTTTAAAAACAAGTGATCTATTCAAGATTATTCGTTACTATGTTCTCTTTCATTAATTGTTGATTTAAAGCCATATTCCTCCATGACGTTAAGATAATCGCTAGCTGCTCCATTTGGATTTAATATAAATTATTATTATTTGTGTCACCTGTAAATATACACACACCTAAATTTAAACAATTTAATTTAAAATACCAAAATTGTGCTAAATTTATCCCGTGCAGTCTATAAATTCCTACTAAATTTACGTTAGTATTGAAAATATTAATTATAGTATTTATAACTTTGTATTCACCTACATTATCAATTTTATAAGAGAACTCTAGACTTTCTTTAGCAAACATAATATCCGCATCATTCTGGTTAAAAATGCCTTCATATTATCTTATATCTATCCAGTTTTATAAATTCTGCATTAGTTTGGCGTTTCTGACAAAACTATACAATCAAATGTATGCGTAAATTGTTCCAATAACTTTCTAATTCAGTTAATTTTTTATTTTTTATACTTCTAAATTAGAATTAGTTCTAATATTTATAAATATTATTTATAATTGTATGATTTTAAAATTAAAGTTTGCGAATTGACGCAAAAAACTGCATTCAAGTGAGAATGTGTGTATTATAAAGGGTGTCTCAATAGGAACACCGGATTTAATATGTTAATTAAATATCTTACAAATTTGAAAATATTTTTATTTATTAAATATTTCAACATAAAGTACACATCTTCCAATAATGTATGAAACAAAATATCCGATGTTTAAATTCTACATATAATTTTGAGTAAAATTACTGTACCATGTCCTAATTTGATAATTTGTTCAATTAAAATATCACATTCGGTTGTCAATCCAAAAATCACCAGATTATTTTTTCTTAATCTCGTTTGAAGAGTTAAATTAGTTTGGTGCAATGCTCTGTTTTGCTGTTCTAGTTCTGATATACGTTTTTAGTCTCCTACGGTTGTTTTTAAGTACGTTTTTACACTTGATATTTTGTTTTTAATTCAGTTTTCACCTCTTTACTTTTATTTATTATATTAACATTTAAGTTAGAAATGATTTCGGTTAAGAAAGACTTCTGTTTTTTACTATATTTTACAATCAATTGGGATACATTTTTAGATTCCTTTATGTTGTTTTAGTTTTTTTTTTAGTTAAATGTTTATCGGTGTATGTGCCAGTTTTTTATTCAATTTTGGCTATATAAGTCCTTTTGTTAAAGATTCTATGAGTTTAATAATATTAAAGCCTAATTGTTACTTTGAATACTTGGTTTTTATAATCGAGTTTAAGTGAGTATTTTTAAATATTAAGTTAGCGTACCTTCTGTTTGGTAGTTTATCTAAAGGCGACCACGCACAATTACTTCGAGATTTTTTATATGCTTTATGAGCAATATTTTTCTGAATAATTTTATTTTTTAGATCAGTTTGCTAATTTTTTTGGGGACATAAAACATATAATTTAAAATTTCATAAAAAGAATTAACACTTATATTTATATCTTGACTAGAACATACAATATCCCAATTAATAGTATTGAGATGTTAATTTTTCGGCCGCTTTTATTATTGTAAGTTTTATTGATAATTATAAATAAATCATTAATAAAATGATTGTAATGAAGGTCGCCATAAAACTGTTTATACACCACTGCCAAAAAGTGTTATTTGTCGTCTCCTTTCTCGTCAAAAAAAGTAAATTTTTGGCCTTGGCACACAAATAACTAACCAAAAAAATATCAAAAAATAAATTTTGTTGAAAATTTATTGGTGGTCTTGTGGTAAAATATTTGCGATTTAAAAATTTATATAAAATAAAGAGCACTGCTCTAATAATAATTATTTAGATTGTTTTAACAATTAATATTGTACGTATATTTTACAGGATTGCTACCATCAGTGGTGAAAAACTACACGGTTTTTTTAAATCCAAATGTACTGTTTAAAATTTGAAAATATTATACCGAGCGTTTGTTTTACAATTAAAAACATATCTTAAAGCTTAATTTTCATGTATCCGTTTGTCCGTCATCCGTATGTCAGTTTTTCAATAAAATCGTCCGATAAGAAATGTTCTAATTTTCATGTATACGTTTTTTAATGACGTTTAACGGATTGATTTTGCGACAAATAGAAATTAAGTGTCAGTATATTCACTTACTAAATTTACCTAATGCTTAATTGTCATAGTTACAATTATGTCAACAATTGTAACTTTAACAGTTAGCTGTCTAATAAATTTAAAGGTAGGTAAATATACCTTATAAAAAGAATATACTAGCCCTAATATACATTAAAATGTATAGTTTTAAAAAAAGCAGGTCCTTTTAGTTCTAGTTTTAATTTTTTTTTGTTTGTCCTTTCTTTTTTTTTCGTTATTCTTTCGTTAAATAAAAACTTAACAGTAAAACATTATTCACATAACGAACGTAATATTTTCGGTTTACAATCTTATTGAAAAAATATAAAAATATTTGAAAATAAATTATCTTAAAATAACGTTAGGTGTCAAAAACAGATGTGTAGTGACAGATTAGTTAAAATTATTTTAAATTTCTCCGTCAGACGTACGAAGTTAAAACTTGACGGACAGAAAAAATGTCATAATTTTTTAATTATAATTGGACCAATAAGAGCGCTCCCGGATGAACGGACTGACGGACAAACGGATACATGAAAATTAAGAGATCAGTTTTTTTATTCGTAATTTGACGTCAAAAATTTGGGGGTTAAGTTGGCAAATTCTAAATTTATAATTGGCTGCATTGAGTAGAACAAACTAGTTTAGTGTAAAATATAATTGTGGTTATATTATAATAATCATAAAAATATGTATAGGTATTTTGAAATGTCAAATTTAGGTTGAAAAAATGCAATAACTTTACCTTTGATGATATATAGGTGACTTTAATGCCCAAAAGAGGCAAATTTGCATTCCCAGTGTAGAAATACAAATGTATGTTTATTATAATTCTGACAGTTCAATGACAAATGTCAAAGAAATTAAAATTAAAGGCATGCAGGCTTCATGATTAAAGGCTTGAACAGGAGTACCAATTTTAAATATTAAAAATACCAAATTATATTAACATACAATACCAACATAATCAAATTCCGAATAAAAAAACATTTCAGATGATTTTATGGCCAAATTTAATTCTAAGGCTTTGTTATCTATGATTCTAATGACACAAATGTTAAATATATTTTGATAGATTTTACCCCAATGTGTAGAAAAGTCTTTTGAACTTTTAAAGATAATCACCCAATTTATTTTATAAAAGTTTTTAAAGAAAATTACAGTGTTACCTTGTCTTACTTAAATCCACTTATGCATTTGGCCCTTAATTTTGTGTTTAAAAATAAATTTTTCATGAGATATTGTTTTGTCACCAGTTATGAAAAATTATTCTATTATCTTACTTACATTGTAGATGCCAGCACCTCCATATTACATTATTCAGTCGTATTTTATCTTTCCATCTCAGTCTTATGCCTCTAAAACGATTCCATTTAGGCGATGTGAGCTTTTGCCTAAATATAAAAAAAACTGTATTTATCAGTGAATAAGGCAAACAAGTAAAGTGTTGTAGAAAAGAAAAACTTTGCTTTGACTTAAATATTATTAATTAAATTACAAATTATAAATAAAAAAAATTTAAAACACTATTTTGGAAAGATTGGGTATAATTTTTATTTATTTTTTTTATTTAGAAAAAAATTCATCCCAATGTGCCCTCATGGGCCACTACAAATAATAAATATAAAAATGTACATATAAGTATGTGTATATTAGACTGGGCCACAAAAATCAACTATTTTTTTTTTTTAAAGTATATTATTAATATAGTTTTGGGTGACAAAAAAAAATTATTGTAAAAGTTTGAGTCCATAATATTAACATTCAGAGGTCTATCATCGCAATTTTAATTTTTTTTCCTCAGCAAGTTTTTGTCTCAGAACTCCCAAATCATCGATTTTAATAAAATTGACCGTTTTCTTACAATCATCCTTAAAAATTGGTATAGTTTTACAATTTGATCTTTTAACTTTGGAATTTTGTAATTCATGTAAAAATCAGTACCCTGAAAAAAAAACCGATAAATATTCTTATGGGAAATCAAATGCTCTACAAAAACGTCTTTTATCATTTTTGGCTAAATTCACTCCATCAAAAGTTATTCAAGGTTAAATTTGAAGTCAAAACGAAATTTTAACCTTGAATAACTTTTGATTGAGTGAATTTAGCCAAAAATGTTGAGAGGCTTTTTTGTAAAGCATTTGATTTCCCATAAGAATATTTATCGGTTTTTTATGGGTACTGATTTTTACATGAATTACAAAATTCCAATTTAAAAGATCAAAATGTAAAACTATACCTACCAATTTTTAAGGCATGATTTTAAGGAAATGGTTTATCTGACGGAAAATTTCACTTTAACCTTTTTTGTAGAGCATTTAATTTTCTTAAAAAAATATTTTCGAGTCAATTTTGTTAAACTCAATGGTTTGGGAGTTCTGAGACAAAAACTTGCTGAGGAAAAAAATTTTAAATTGCGATGATAGACCTCTTAATATTAATATTATAGACTTTCACAATAATTTTTTTTTGTCACCCCAAACCATATTTTCGATATACTTTTCAAAAGAAAATAGTTGATTTTTTGGCCCATTCTAGTGTATATATATATATATATATATATATATATATATATATATATATATATATATATAAATAAATAATCTATAAATATATATGTATACAAATAAATAATCTATAAATAAATAACACTTAACCTATTCAGTCTCTTAAATTAATTATATATTTTTTAATCGCTTTTTTGAGATAACTCGCAACACAACAATTATTTAGTTATTAAAAGTACAGCTGGTAAAGGTAAAGATATTAAAATTTAACGCAACATTAGATTGGCTATTTTTTTCTGCAATAGAAGATCTATTACCACACATAGTATTTATGATCTTATCTTGGTCGATATTTAGGTATGGTTTTATAGAATTTGGATTGTTATGACCAGTAATTTTCAGCAATTGTTCTTGCACAACATTTTTTGCTAAATCGCTAATAGTAGTTGACCTGTTTGAATGGTTTGTTATCTTTTTTCTTTTACATTCAGACCAATAGCCTTTGCAGACGATTTAGTCCATGCATTAATAGAATTTTTCCAACAGGGACATTATTTATACCAATTATCGGTTTGCCTCGTTTTGATATAAGTTTATGAAAAAGGCATACAGGGCAGCTTTGACTTTTACTATTTACTTACTAAACGGATCAAATATAATCTTATAGTCATTACAGTATTTCTCCCTTCCCATAGGTTTCAGAGGAAGCTCAAGAATGCAAGAACAAGGATTATAAATTCTTCAGAACGCAAATGTTCTCGCTTAGCTACAAATGAAGACGTCTTTCACGGCATTTTGGTTAGTTTGGACCCATTTATTACAAACCTAAGACCGCAATTTAAGAAAAAAAAACTTCCATTTAGTGATGAAGCTTTAGAATTACTGTTATAACTCCTTTATATTATGTGACTGTAGATACAACAAATAAGTTGAAAACCCCTATTAGTTTATTTTTAGTCTATTTTAGTCAATAAATTAAATGCGTGATTTAAAATACCATAACTTTAATTCACTCAAGTTGTTATTTTTCTAAATAATTTTTGCACCGTCAAAATGGTGACTCAATGTATTATTTACGATAAACTTCTTGTTAAGTACTAGAAATCACTCAAAATTCTTCTCAATTCCTCAAAATATTAATTATTTACAATAAACTCCTTGTTATGTATTAAAAATTGAATAAAATATTATATATATATAAAATTGAATAAAATATTATATATATCAAATTGACAACTTTTCCATTGCATTTAGCACCCCCATTTACATAAAGTTTCATAAAAAAATTTGTCAGTTTAAAACATTATGTTTTTGGACAAAAACAGCTATTTCCGGCCAGTGCGCGTCAGACAAAGCGTCACCTGAGAATTATAGTGTTCTATCTGCATTTTCTTTTTTTTGTTCAGGTTAGTCTTGTTTTAAGTCTTAAAGATGATATTTATCTATCTATATATAATTGGGGTAGAAATTGTAAAGTTTAAGGCTTAAACTGTACAATTTCTACCCCAATTATATATAGATAGAGCAATATGCATCTTTAATACTTAAAAAAAGACTAACCTGAATAAAAAAAAGAAAATGCAAATAGAACACTATAATTCTCAGGTGGCGAAAGGCTTAAGATAACCTACAAATCTTTACTGTCATTTAAAATTTGCTATGTTGCCAAATTGGTTCAAACTTAAATCAGTGGATATGCGTAAATCAGTTGATATAAATAAATCAACGTTTTTGCATACAGCCCAAAAAGTTAATATAAACATATAAACTTTAATAAATTTTAACGAATATTTTTGACAAAACAAACGTACGTCACTGACTTTTTTGTACATTTTATATTTTTTTTCGGATTAAGCAACCAAAATACAACTTTTTTTTCTCTTCTTCACTTAAATGCATATCTTGTGTGGTCCAGGGATATTCAATTAAAGGGATTTTATTTTTTTTTCAAAAACAAAATTCAAGATACAAAAAAGTTGTATTTCTCGCTGCTTAATCCGAAAAATATATAAAAATTGCATAAATTTTTTCGTCAAAAATATAAATAAATAAATTTAATCAAGTTACAACTTAATTAGCCCCATTAACACTACAAATAACTCCGCCATATTACAACTAAATTGGCTAAAGGATATTTAAGATATTTACGTAAAACCAATAAAAAAAAGTTTATTCAAATCCAAGCTGGACTAAATGTAAACACAATCCTCCGAATCGACCAATAAGAGCTCACAATCCGAGTCACACCATCAGAATCGACCAATAGAAACGAGTTATCACGCGTCTGGTCGTTTTTGTTTAGTCCAGCTTGGATTTGAATAGACTTTAGTACTTAAATGAAGCATTTGTGGATCCATGTTTATATAAACTTTTTGTCTTAAAATCACTAGAAGAATCTATTAAATTGATTGTACAAACTTAAGTAACACTCTGTATATATTATCTTTGGAGTAATATAATTATTTTAGCATAATGATAGACCAAGGAAACCTTTATTAACATCCCTAAAGGCTTGAAATTGCTTAGCCCCCTGGTATATCAATTTCATCCTTGGCGCTTTTTACTGTAAATTATAATTGTATAATATATTGTAAGCAAATACTATTTGGTTAAAAACACAGCCTGTGTAGTTGGTCCATACTAGGGACTAGGTTAAAGGGTCTCTAGTCTGTACTCGGCCATTCCACGCGTAATGGATGGGACAGTTGCAAGTTTTTATTTAGAAAATAATATTGTTCTAGTATATTACTAATGTAAAATTTTTTTAAATAGTTCTAAACAAAAGTTGTTTAGCAAGGTTTTTATTTGGCAAAATTAGGTATCGTGGTTGTCTGCTTAATTCCTTAAAAAATAATTTTTTTATTCAAAAACAGTACTAGTAGTCTTTTTGAATAAAAAAATTATTTTTTAAGGAATTTAGCAGACAACCAGGATACCTAATTTTGCCAAATAAAAACCTTGCTAAACAACTTTTGTTTAGAACTATATAAAAAAATTTTACATTAGTAATATACTAGAACAATATTATTTTCTAAATATAAACTTGCAACTGTCCCATCCATTACGTGTGGAATGGCCGTACTAGAGCTGGAAGAAAATATCGATATATTGACTACTTTTTAACCTAAGAAAAATATTGATACATATAGCAATATTTCTTTTTTTATTGATATTTATATATATTTTTTTTTTTGGTAAATACCATTTTATAACGACTCCGAACAATAATAAATAAACCTCAAAGACAGAGAAAATAGAGTAAATATTAAGAACAGTTTTTTTAAACTACCATAGGCGTAGATATATTATTTTAAGTATTCCAAACTTTTGGACATGTGTGTATATATTATATACCTACATATATTATATTATATATATAATTTGTATTAGTATTAATTTGCAAATAAATACAACTGGTCAATTAATTAATTAAAATATCCAGGTACTTTAAGCTAAAAATTAAATTTTGATTACAAACGATGAGGTAATACAAGAATTTTATATTTTTCAAATAAAACTTTAAAAAAATTAATTAACAATTAATAATAATTTTTATAAATAAATAAAGTACTATTTGTGTTATTAGTAAATATGTATTGCTTTTGGTAATTAAATTTATAACCACAATGGATTGTTGTGTTTAATATATTTTTTCGCTTAGGTAATGTCCAATATTTTAAAATAAAAATATTACTTTTATATAGGTATTTGAATGTAAATTAAGAAAAGGGAAATACCTGTATGCTAATGACATGCATTGAAAGAGCTTTGATAAGCTGTTGTCAATACCCAGTTGCTGATTACACTGGATTTTTACATATTCCAACATCCCCAAATTTTTTTTAACTGGTTCCTCTGACTTTAAGTCCCCAGTAACTTCAGGTATAGGAACTGCAACATTGTCTTCATCATCTTGTTCTTCTGCTTCAAAATGTGATACCATAAACTGACCTGAGTGAATTGATTCTTTTTCTGGTTTATCAATTCTTGGAACATGTTGAATTTTATGCATTTCTTTTGTTGACACAAATTTTAAAAATTTGGTTAAACAAGAATAACAGTCCGTTACAACGCACGTTTTTATTAATTTACAACATGATATGCCGTTATCACCACCGAAAAGATCAAGGACTGATTAGAAGGGTCACTTGTTAAATGCCCAGCATAACACAAATTATTATTACATATATTTTTTCCATAAATAACTTTGACTGATAAATATGACAAATGTGAAGTTACTAACAATGAACTTTGGTTACTAACTTCAGAGACAACTGCTAACTTCAAGTAAGTGCTTATGTTCTGTGTTTTTACCAGGGTTGCCAGGTGGAAACAATAAATTTCGCCAGTTTTTTTTATTTGGAATGTGGCACATTGATAATGTTGGTATTGTATGTGTAAAGAGGATGGCCGGGTTCAAATCCGTATAGCCCTCTGAATATCCATTTTTTTTACCATTCAAAAAAAGAACGTTTTTAAGCCTGATTTATAGATTACCTTTCTTCCTTCCTTCCTTCCGTAAGAGATGAACAATACGAAATCTGTAGTGCCGTTTAAAGATTCCCTTACGAAAATCTATAAACGGCACTACGATTTTCGTATTGTTCATCTTTTACGGGAGGAAGGAAGAAAATCTATAAATCAGGCTTTAAACATAAGCAGTAACAGTATTAATATTATTTCTTTCATTGACTATACTTTGACAGATACATAACGTGAAAAGCCTTAAATGCCAAATTTTCAAAAGACTGGGTTCCGTACGTAGTCACGTGGTGTGGAGAATACATAGAAATAATACTAGTATTATTTCTATGGAAGAATACCCAGATAGCACAGAGACATCTAAAAGATATCTTAAAGATGTCGGACTCGGACGTTTATGACATCCCTAAGACGTCCAGTTTACGACGTAAGTCATCTTTAAGACGTCTTTAAGATATCTAATGTTACAAAACACACCGTCTTTAAGATGTCCTTTTAACGACATTATTAAGTCGTTGCTAAACGTTGTTAAGACGTCTTTAAGATGTTAAAGACTACCTATTGAAAAAGTCTTGGTTATGCATTGCTACATCGCCAAAACGTTTTTAAAGTAATTAAAATGTAGCTAACACAGAGTAGAACACAGAGTCTACTCTGTGGTAGCTAATAATGTTTTTATTACAAATGGATATTATTAATTGCAGAAAAAATAGCCAATTCACAAGAATGTCAGATATATATTTATTCAGTTACCCTAAACATCATCGTTAAAATTCTACATTAATGTTGTTTTTATTAAGATGGTACCTAATTATATCTTGTCAAAATTAGGAACGCCTAAATGCAGGAATGGGCTCCATCTGAATATAAATTTTGCGTAAAATAAAACCAAATCAAACCAAACCCAACCAACCCAACCCTCCGTAACTGCCCTATTGAAGCCTAACCACCCTATTGAAGACGATTATTCCATCGGTAACAAAGTTCGAGATAAAGGGCAATGCACGATGGAATAATCGTCTTCAATAGGGTGGTTAGGCTTCAATAGACCTATCCCATAAAACGGACTTTTGGATAGCGCGTGCGTGAAAAGGCACGTCGTCTTTTTTTAATTACATAAAAGAGAAAGAGATACCACTCTTCTTCAGGCACGCGCTATCCAAAAGTCTGTTTTATGGGATAGGTCTATAGGGCGGTTACGGGGGGTTGGGTTGGTTGGGTTTGGTTTGATTTGGTTTGTTTTATTTTACGCAAAAATTATATTAAGATGGAGCCCATTCCTGCATTTAGGCGTTCCTTCAAAATTCACTATTTTATCAAAATATTTAAAAAAATTAACGGCGGTATAAGACATTTTTAAGATGTCTTTAGAAAATTAAATGAAGATATTTTTAAGACGTCTATCAAAAGACGTCTTTCAAACGTCTTTTTTAGATCTTCAGACGTTCAGTCATAATACAGACATACAAAAGACATCTTCAAGACATTGTGTGCTATCTGCAGTACTATAGTACTGCATAAGGAATAGTTGCCTACTAAATCTTATTCCATTTCATTTAAGAATAAAGTAGATGTCGCTGCAAAACGAGACGGGTTTACACAGGAGTACGCGGCAAATTTAAATATAATGGCAGTTGTCGTTAATAGAATATTATTGTTACAACAAATATGGACAAATCATACCAACCCTTAATTTACTATACCTACCCACGGTCTTATATACAGGTCTTGCAACTTCGCCCAATTTCAATAGGAAAAGTGACCTCTCTATAGAGGTCTATAATGAGTCACCCACCAGATGGCGCATCGAGTTGTGGGTGTTCTTTGGGGTGAACCATAGATGTTTAAAGGTCGTTTTTACCTTCTTTATCTTTGGGTTTTACAATCGTTAGATAAGCTCTCTGGTGGATAATTTTCTTAGATAGAAGGTTTCTATGAAAGTTATCCGCCAAATAAGCTAACTTAATCTAACTATTGTAAAACCGGCTCTAAGTCCTTAAAGTCTATGGGATAAAAGGTCAAATGAACTACCTACTTATGTTCTGTGTAAGAAACATAACCTACATTTTTATAAACCAGCTTGTGTATTTTGTTACAGGGAGTTTTTACTTATTAATTAGATTAAAATAGCTGACAGTTTGGCTAGTTTATAAACTACCCAGCTACTTTATAAACTATCCATGTTTACACATTAGCCGTAACATATATATGATATACGTATGTATTTTATACATTACATGTTTGGTCTGGGCATGTGACGGCCGAGGACTTTGTGCATAGAATATAGACTTTGTTGTCCTATTTTGTTAACGTAAATTATCCGAAACAAACTAACAAATATTAAATTTTTGAAAATGTAAACAAAACATAGAAAAAGAATTTAAAAAGTTAGGTTATGCAGTAGTTCCACATTTAACTAAGTAGTTCATTTAATTGACTTCACCCTTCGATCTTAGCGCCACCTGGCGGCTTGGCACGTTAAGGAAGCCACCTCGAAGCTTAAAGTTGCAAGACCTGTATATAAGACCGTGACTATACCGATTAAGACCTTTAGAGACAGAAAAATACTTGTATTATATTATTTTCAGAAAATAAGGAGACATTAATTTAAGCAACATAACATCAATTATTAAACTGCATTTCTTTTGGTTTATCTCTGCTTTTAGTCACAAATTGTGTACTAAAAGCACAATCCACATTGTGGATTGTGACTCACAATCCACAATGTGGATTGTGCTTTTAGTAGAGAAATGATCTTTGGTTGTATTTGGTTATTGTAGAATAAAACACATAGAAAAGTATTTATTAATATTTTTTAGTCATATTATTGCTTTAGGACAAATTGGGTATTTTTATTACCTACTGCAAACTATAACACAAATAAAACAATGCATATCTTTTATTAAATAACAATTTAATTTAATTTAAGGAAAAATGTACAATTTGTTTGTAACATGAAAAGTTAAATGAGTAATTATAGCTGGAGTTTAAGCATATAAAAACGCTGCTATGATGAATGATAGCATTCTTGTCCTGCATCTAAAATAACAAATACTTATTAAACATTGTGTAAAAATATAATATATTATGTATAATTTGCTTCAGCATCAGAGCTTTTGATTTAAAATCATAAGAATTCATAAACACGGACCAAAAGCAAATCATCATATTCAAAAAATGGATTTAAAATAAAATTTAAATAGAAAAATAAATTAAAACTTACTTTTTTATTTGATTCCAGAGTACTGTTTGCCAAGTAAAATAGCGTATCACACTTTTAAATAGAGCAATCAGGGTAGAAACCTAAAAATTTTAAAATATATTATTTAATTTGTTAAAATAAAATAAATGTAATGCAATTGTTTAAATCTATCAGGTGTCAACTAATAATCATAGGCAATCATAACCCAATGCTCTAAAAATTGTTTCATCATATTAAATATGCAGCCATTAATATAATTATGAACCGCCGGGCATTTTAAAGTAAAAATGTACATAAACTTAACATTACTACAATTGGTAACATGAAAAGTTAAATGAGTAAATAATTTACCTTGATCAAATTCGCTTTTTGGGAGAAGTTTTAATTTATTGGGTTTGTATATGTCACCTGTTGGCTTTAAAAACGGCTCAAGTTTTTATATTCGCTATTTATTCCATTTTTATTAACATTCTTTTAAATAGAACAATCTGGGTAGAAATACCTATTTTTAATACTTAGGGAAAGTTTAAAACAAATTTATTATTTTATTTGATAAATAAAAAATAATGCAATTCTTTAAATAAATATATCAGGTGTCAACTAATAATTATTTAATATTTTTTTTTGTGTTTTCAGAGATTTTTTTAATCATATATTATATCACGAGAACTATGAATTTAATCGGTTAAACTAGGCTCAGTAGTTTTTGTTGGGAAATGTTGAATGTAAAATAATTTAATAAAATCACGAGACCGCGTAGCGGTCGAGTGGTTTTATTTTTAATTATTTTGCATGAAACTATTTTCCAAAAAGAAAAATCAAATAAAAAACTTACTGAGCATAGTTTGACAAATTAAATTTATAGGTTGAGTGATATACGTCTAGATTATTTCTCGAATTAAAGGAAACTATTTGACAATTCATAAAATCTAACGTATGTGTCAAAATTTATAAATATTTTTTTAAAGAAAATTTTATTAATTTAAGGTAGGTATGTAATAAGTAATAATTGATATTTTGTAAACTAGATAACTTATTTTTTATTGTTTTTTAAAAAATGTTTGTTAAAACTTGTAAATAACACCATAAAATCGTAAACAAAAATCCAATATGGAGGGTAAAATTTAATCGCTGTTAAATAGTTCTAGTGATTTAGTCGCTTATTTAAACGAAATTTATTAGAAAATTCAAGGCTTTTGATTGGTTCATATTATAATGACATTAAATTTTAATAATATTATTATACTCACTGTTAAAAATTAAACCAAGTTAAATATAGCTGGAATTTTGGCCTATAAAAATGCTGGTATGATGAATGTTATATCTTGTCCTGCATCTAAAATAACAAATCATTATTAAACATCGTGTAAAAATATAATAAATTATGTATAATTCGCTTTGGCATCAGAGCTTTTGATTTAAAATCATAAGAATTCATAAACACGGACCAAAAGCAAATCATCATATTCAAAACAAATGCATTTAAAATAAAATTTAAATAGAAAAATAAATTAAAACTTACTTTTTTATTAGGTTCCAGAGAAGTGTTTGCATACTTTAAATAGAACAATCTGGGTAGAAACCTAAAAATTTAAAAATATATTATTTAATTTGTTAAAATAAAATAAATGTAATGCAATTGTTTAAATATATCAGGTGTCAACTAATAATCATAGGCAATCATAACCCAATGCTCTAAAACTTGTTTCATCATAAAATTTATATTTAATATGCAGCCATTAATATAATTATGAACCGCCGGGCATTTTAAAGCAAATTGCAAACTTAATTTTAATGCACATATGGGCATATGCTTAATATCTTAATTAAAAAAATATATTAATTTAATTTGATAAAAAAAAATTAATGTAATTCTTTAAATAAATATATCAGGTGTCAACTAACAATTATATAATATTTTTTATTTGTGTTTTTGGAGATTTTTTTAATCAACATCACATTTTAATAATATTATTATACTCACTGTTAAAAATGAAACCATATGAAATATAGCTGGAATTTTGGCCTATAAAAATGCTGGTATGATGAATGTTATAACTTGTCCTGCATCTAAAATAACAAATAATTATTGAACATTGTGTAAAAATATAATAAATTATGTATAATTTGCTTTCGCATCAGAGCTTTTGATTTAAAATCATAAGAATTCATAAACACGGACCAAAAGCAAATCATCATATTAAAAAAAAATGAATTTAAAATAAAATTGAAATAATTAAAACTTACTTCTTTTATTAGGTTCCAGAGAAGTGTTTGCCAAATAAAATTGCATATTACATACTTTTAAATAGAGCAATCTAGGTAGAAACCTAAAAATTTAAAAATATATTATTTTATTTGTTAAAAAAATAAACTAAATGCAATGCAATTGTTTAAATATATCAGGTGTCAACTAATAATCATAGGCAATCATAACCCAATGCTCTAAAAATTGTTTCATCATAAAATTTATATTTAATAAGTAATATGCAGACATTAATAAAATGTATGAATGGCCAGACATTTTAAAGCAAATTACAGACTTGATTTTAATGCACAAACGGTCATATTATTGCTTTAGGGAAAATTTGGTATTTTTAATCCCTATTGAAATTTTTATTACACAAATAAAACAAAGCATCAGTCAGGTTCCAGCGCTTGAGAAGGCGCGACGCGTGTGGGAAGGCTCTTAAAACGTAAAAGTTTAAAGATTGAAACCAACAATAATTTTTAAAAAGTGCAAACTAATAAAGTGAAACAAACAATTTTCATAGAGTGGTGTAGCGGTCATTGAGGAGTGAAGTGTTAAGTGATATGAATGAGTTAAGTGCCACCTGTCATTGGACGCTTTTCACTGGACAGACAAAGGAGGTCAAACAAGAGGGGAGGTGGCCATCCGCAAAAAAAAAATTGATAAGTTAAGAATATGCATGACCTAATACAAAATCTGCAATTTAAATACGGCAGATATCTTTAAAACATATGAAAGGCACACGGAGTAGGGCAATAAATCTGTCAACAACAAGTGCGTAATGCAATCCCAAACGAAACCGAAAATAAACACTAGACTCACAGAATAAACTAACATTAATCATAATAACCCTAACACAGTAAAAAAAAGCCTAATAATCAAACTCTACTAGATTTGTAATCATTAGATAAAAGAATAATTGCGCTTGTCATTTGTTTAACTAATAAATAAATGCAATACTTAATTTTGGAATTTAAGAAAAAAAGACAAAACTACCACAAAACGTGCTTGGGACAAATTTATTAAAAACAACTGACACACTTTACCAAGTGCAGGAACTATCTGACCAGGGCACAGACAATGACAATAACGAACAAGACAAAGACCTCGACTGGGAAACTACACCCCTGCAGCGAAATAACAACTCCCCAACTCCAAATAGTAATCCCAAATGTTTGGAGTAATACCAATCGACTGGTCTAGGGGAATTCCGCGTCGTACTTAGTTTTAAGTCGGCGTAATGGGGTAGTTAAATTTTTTTTGACCTATACTTTTTATGGTTTTATTCAAGGCGTTTTGTAATTTTAAACATTTCTGTGAAATCGGAATTTCAATTGAGGTTACCGTTTTAGAGATATTTACAAAACAAAATCTCCTAATTACGTCACTAGGCTATTGACCACGTTGCCAGCTTTTTCTATGGTTGCCAGTGTGTTTAGTTTACGATAGATGGCGCCACGTTATAATATTTTAGTTGAGAAGAAGAATTGATTTTTTGACGTTTCTTTTTTTCGGGTTGTTTTTTTTAAATTTAGATTATTGAAAATCAATGTTATTTGTAATTGATATTAGATAAGTGATTTATTAATAACGGATTCCAAAGCAGAGAAATCTTGTGGAATGGTTGGTTACATTGAACATTGGAGCTTTTAAACAAAAAAAGTATGTACCTATAATTATAATCATATTTTGTCGTAAATGCATTTCATTGGTATAATGCCTAGTTCTTTATATTCTTTTAGATATATTATTATTTTTTGTAAATTTATTTCATTCATTTTCAGCTTTATTTTGCCACTTTTTTCTATGAAATAAATTAAACTCTGCTTTAGACAGTTATTAGGTACCTATTTAATACATTTTATTAGGTTTCACACGGTGTTTCAATGTGTAAACCTATCAATAAAAGTTTTAATTTCAGAATTTTCTTTAACCTTCTCTTCTTCTTCTTTCACTCAACTGACAGTGACAGTATTTGTACATAACCTCTTCGGGTATTTTCTGACATAACCGAATGAAATCATTAACAAGACAACTTGACAACAGGGTAATTTTCAACCAATAGAAATCTTAGAATGTTGGTCACATGACGGGGTTTGTGACGTCATAAAAATTTATATTTTTTGTAAATATCTCGAAAACGGTAAACTCAATTGAAATTCTGATTTCACAGAAATGTTTAATATTACAAAACGCCTTGAATAAAACCATAAAAAGTATAGGTCAGAAAAAATTTAACTACCCCATTGTCCCCCAAAAACCAACACCCTCCCGTCCCTCCTCCTATACCCCACTGAGCGTATAGCATAGGCTCGGCGAACCCGAGAATGGCTATTAAAACTATTCCAAAAGCAAATCATGATATTAAAAACAAATGAATTTAAAATAAATTTAAATAGAAAAATAAATTAAAACTTACTTTTTTATTAGGTTCCAGAGAAGTGTTTGCATACTTTAAATAGAGCAATCTGGGTAGAAACCTAAAAATTTAAAAATATATTATTTTATTTGTTAAAAAAATAAACTAAATGTAATACAATTTTTTAAATATATCAGGTGTCAACTAATAATCATAGGCAATCATAACCCAATGCTCTAAAAATTGTTTCATCATAAAATTTACATTTAATAAGTAATATGCAGCCATTAATAAAATTTATGAACGCAGGGCATTTTAAAACAAATTAGACTTGATTTTAATGCACAAACAGTCATATGCTTTAGGGCAAATTGGGTATTTTTATTCCCTATTGCAAATTCTATTAAAAAAATGAAACAATGCATATT
The DNA here is from genome assembly GCA_921294245.1 of Brassicogethes aeneus. NCBI lineage: Eukaryota > Metazoa > Arthropoda > Insecta > Coleoptera > Nitidulidae > Brassicogethes > Brassicogethes aeneus. Next base: position 2,766,693 of record OV121136.1, read on the forward strand.
TTTAAAGTAAAAATGTACATCAACTTAATATTACTACAATTGGTAACATAAAAAGTTAAATGAGTAAATAATTTACCTTGATCAAAAAATAAACGTCGTCTGATGCTTTTTAAATATTTTGTCAATTTCGCTTTTTGGCAAAAATTTTAATTTATTGGGTTTGTATATGTCGCCTATAAAAATGCTGGTATGATGAATGTTATATCTTGTCCTGCATCTAAAATAACAAATAACTATTGAATATAGTGTAAAAATATAATAAATTATGTATAATTCGCTTTGGCGCATCAGAGCTTTTGATTTAAAATCATAAGAATTCATAAACACGGACCAAAAGCAAATCATCATAATAAAAACAAATGAATTTAAAATAAAATTGAAAAATTAATTAAAACTTACTTTTTTATTAGGTTCCAGAGAAGTGTTTGCCAAATAAAATAGCATCTTACATACTTTTAAATAGAGCAATCTGGGTTAGAACCTAAAAATTTAAAAATATATTATTTTGTTTGTTAAAAAAATAAAATAAATGTAATGCAATTGTTTAAATATATCAGGTGTCAACTAATAATCATAGGCAATCATAACCCAATGCTCTAAAAATTGTTTCATCATAAGTTTGAATTTGAAGGGGTAAGCAAACCTGTACCTTACAAGTGCATTTTAGAATGAAACTAAAATGAAACAAAAAAATTGTTGGAGTTCTGCATGTTCTATGTAGTAAAAACTTTTGTTATTAACTCCACTTATCTTTTTTGCTTCTTACACCTTCATTTGTTATAAATGACATAAATTTCATATTATGTAAATGTATAATTATTATGATTAAAGGAAACAACCACCCAAAACTTTTATTTGTAAAACTCATATTTAATAATGCTCAAAAGGTTAATCATTTGGAACTTTTCTCAAAAGGATTGAGAAGGTTCCCAAATCATTAATTAATTAATTTTTTGAGCAGCATTATTTTGCAAATAATTTTGTTTACCCCAGAAAAAGTTTTTGGTGCTTAGTTCCTTTTCGATAAATGCTATCCATATATACTTACTTTTTAGAATCTTTTGTTAGATGGTGTTGCATCCTAGGAAACAATGGTTTTGTTTTCAAATAAATTTGAAATATTTATAACAATTGTTTAAAAAATATTCGCCCCATATACCAAAGCACAAGGGAACACCTATTTTTTAAAAATTATTTTGCACGTTTTTAAACATCATAAACAAATCAAAATTGTATAATCATTAAAAAGCGTGCAGATATTTTTTTGTATACAAGCAAAAAATATAAAACAAAACATTATATTAATAAAATATTTTTTAATTTTTAAACTTTTTATTTAATTACAAATATGTCAGGTTACCACAGTCAATGCATAAAACTTATATTACACAACTATGTCACCCAATTATTTTTTTGCTGGGGCTTTTTTGCTAGCCTTCTTTGGCTTACTCTTCTTGTCTTTAAGAATGAGCGCCCTTCTGCGTTCTTGCATCTTTCTTGTTCTTATTACGGCGGAGTCATCAGCGAGGACAATCTATAAAACAATAAAACAATAGTCAAAAAAGTTAGTTTAACTTAAAATGTTTACTTCCAAAGTATTCTAAAAAAAGTAAATACAGAAATAAATAAACTACACTATGATAGTTCGATTTAAAAAAAAACATGAAATGGAAGTGGCAGAGGAAGAGAAAGGAGACAAACATTTATGTCATCGTTGTAAATATGTTTTGTTTTTGTTGCGGTACCTTTACGCCCAAGAAAAACCAACGCAATATTTCATTAGAAAATTTTATGAGATATACCTACTACTTTAATTTTGCAGAAATATTAAATGGACCTGATATACGACGTTTAATAAAAGATCAAGCTTTTAAAAATGCTCTCAAAGTTGACGAGCTTGTCGCATATGCCAGTTTTAAAGCTGTCATTGAAAATGTTCTCAATTCATTAAAAAATGCTTTTCGTTTTGCAAAAAATTAGCGTTAATAAGTCATTTAAAATACATTTTCTTTTTTTTTTCATCCTGATAAATTTGCCGAACTGATGAACATGGAGAACGATTTCACCAAAGTATCTAGTCTTTAATGCGTATATTGGTTCCCACCTGATGTATCTCCCTGCTTTTTGGGGACAAGCAAAAAGAAAGGACCTCAAAACTCTTCAAACTACGCAAAACAAACTAATAAAATTATTATTTAATAAATCGCCTAGAACTCACACAACTGATCTCTACAATGAATTAAGAATCCTAACTATTGACGAATTAATTAAGCTGGATAGTGTAAAAATGATTTATAAGATAAGGAATAGTTTGATCAATACAGGTGTTACACTGTCGAGAAACTGTGATAAGCACAATTACTTTACAAGGCAAAATTTACAATATTATATATCATTTTCAATTTCAAACTCAGGAAAAAAAGAGTTACTCAAACTGCCCTTAAATGGTTCAACGATCTCCCAGAACAAATTAGGAACCAACAGAATCTAAAAAAATTTACTTCTCTGGCTCAAGAACACTATATATCAATAAGAAATAATATAAGATAATAAATCTTTCTTTGTGTAAATGCTGTGATATTTTTAAATTATTTTATATCTACTTGTAAATAATTTATATTTGTTATTTAAAAAACTAACTAATAAATAAATAAAAAAAAAGTAACTGCAAATCTAGAGCATTGGTAGATATCTATGGGTATAGCGGAAAGAAGTTGGATTCATTGCTAGGAGACATTTGCTGGAATTTGCAGCAAAATATGTACGACGATGATAAGGAATAACACAATAATACTATAATCCAATTTGATATTTGATACGATTTAATAAATTTAAGGTAGAAAAAAGCAAAATTATACAATGCATTAAATTTTGCGGGCTTAATTTGGATAAAAAAAATACTGAAACTTGTTTACTTTGTTGCCATTTCAATTTAATAATTAAAATAAACTACAAAATATATATATATATATAATAATGGTTGTTTTTTTACATAAAATACATTAAAATTTTAGTTGTCATATGTCATATTGTTTAGATAAACATGATCTATTTGCCGTATACCAATTACTTTATTACAATCAAGATAAATTTAAGGCAAAATAATTTAATAAAAAATTAAAATACCAACAAAAAGCTTACATTTTGAGGTGATTAACGAAATTATTTTAAATCCTAGACGTCCTAGAGAAAAACTAATGACATTTTTCAAATCAGCGACCCAAAATTAGTTAAACTAAGCTGGAGTACTTAATGCTAGGAAAAAAAAAAGTTTGTAAAACTATCATAGTGCTATTGTATGGTAATCATTGCCCTTTTCCGATACAAAACCGGAAAGGAACGCCTATAGCTACCAATTAATATAGCACATTTATGGAACATTCTCAGACAAATTGATGTTGTGTGAATGTGGACATTGTTATGTGCAAACGTATAGTTTAATAATTTGGAAGTTTAGCATTTTATGTTAAATATTATTTATTTGCGAAATAAGTATCGGGTTTTCGCAACTCGCGCGCCATCTGGTGGACTTCAAAAGCATTGCGTGAATTTTAGAATTGTCAAAAATACATTTAAAGCATACGAACTGTACATCATTTTTAAATAAATAAAAAAAAATTTTACACGACAAATTTTGTTCAATTGCACAGCTAAATCGCGCACGTTATTTGTGTTTTACGTTGCAAGGAAAAAACTAAAAAACTTTTTTAGTACTCGATTTCGATTATATCATTGATTAAGAAACTCAACGCTTAAATGCTTATATAGTTACGTTTGTGTGTGTATTTTATCAAAGGGATCATGGTGAATTATTGTGTTTTTAATTGTAAATAAAATTCAAGAACTAAATCGTTGCATTTTCATGTTTTGCCAAAGGATCCAATTCGGTAAGTACATTTGTTGGTGCAGAATTAACTAATGATAACTTTACCTAATATAATTTATATTTAAGTTTGGACATTTTTAAGAAATTAGTAAAAAATAATTTTTGCACAAACATAACCTTAAAATCAACCGTTTTTATATTTGGGTTCTCTAAAAAACGCCGACGACTGCATTTTAAACAACAAAATATACCTACGAATTCATGGCAACAAAATATTATATATAATACATAACATAATGGTATTTTACCGTTGAGTGGAGACTTTAAAGAATTCTTAATCAACGCTTTTAATATAAATAAAGACGACTTATTTGTTTGACGATTTTTACTGAATTGAAATGTTACACTTTTTACGTTAATCACTACTAAAATGTGTATTTATTGTATCTACATAATAGGTACTATGCTTCACACCTCAAAGTCCCACCACGTGACCACGTAGGTACGGAACATAGTCTTTTAAAAATTTAGGATTTAAGGCTTTTCAGGTTATGTATCTGTCAAAGTATAGTCAATGAAAGAAATAATATTTATAGTGTTACCGCTTATGTTTCAGCGTTAAAAGTTAATAAATCTTTATAGTATCACAATAACAATGGTTGGTTTAAGAATTAAGGAATAAATATACTGCATTTAATGAAATTCCAAAGTGTAAGGTGCATTATAAGTAGAGATGCGACTTGAAAAAAAACGGTCCGTTTTTTTTGTTTTTTTTCATTGTTTTTTTTTCAAATGGTTTTTTTTCACATTTTAGGTTTTTTTTCAAAATAAGTCCCATTTGCCCAATTTTTTATGTTTCCATGGACTAAAATTAGCCTCTAAATGACAATTAGTAAATGTAAATACAGTCTCGCGCTATGCACGCGCCACAACCACCGATTTGACCAATAAGGGCTGCGCTTGTTTTGATTTGGTCCTAAAAAAAGTAACTACATATAATATATTTGATTCAGCGCTTGATTTTTCAAAAGCAACCAAAAGCACTTTTTTCATGATTTTTCAAATTCTTGTAGAGTATGGAATTTTTTTTTCAAAAAACAATAGCAAATTCTTGTAGAACATTTGGACCAAAAAAGAAAACAAAAAAATTCGATTTTTTTATTACGTTATTCGTTAGTATTGACCGTTGCACGTCTAAAAATCTCAAAACTATAAACTTCAAGCTTCAAATTGCTTTTTTTACGCCTCCAATACGACCATTTTTAACAAAGATACAGTTATCCAAAAAATCGCAAAAAAAAAATTGTATCGTTTAATTTTTTTTTAGTGTAGAAATTTTACATTGCTATTGGTTTCTAATGTGGAAACTACCAAATAATAAGAAATCAGATTTTTTAGTCTTTGTCAAAATTTTCAATTTTAAAGAATTCTAAATATTCTAAATATTACTCAAAATTTCATTTTGAAAAAAAAACAAAAAAAAACGGTTTTTTTTCTAGGTTTTTTTTCACATCTGAAAAAAAACCGTTTTTTTACATCTCTAATTATAAGTGATATTTTTGTGCATTGGGTCTACATTTAACTAAACAGCATTTATTAAAAAAATCTAACTTCTCTATTATGAAAAAATAAGAATATCTGTATCAAAGGTAGGTTAATGTATAAGAACAAAAAATATCATCTAATTTTGTATTTTAAGGTTAAAAAAATCTATTTTGACCAAAATAAATAAGTGGATTTGGCCAAATAGTTTTTAAATAAGCTAAAGGCCATCCCCCCTGAAGAAACGGAGACGTTTTTTCAGATCGAAGAAGAAGAAGAAGAAGAAATAAGTGGATTATTTGGAAGAGTGTGTTAATATGGTCATAAATAAATATAGGTATACTAAATAATTGTTGAATATGGCTCAAATTAAATTGAAGCTTTTATACTTCTAATGACAAAACCTGTGCATACCTCTCGGCATACCTACTTTAAGTTGGATTATAAGAAAACAAACAATTTTTAGAGAAACTTGCAATGTGCAAATAATGAATACTCCCATGACATGATAATGATTTTTTGATGTAGATCAAATTCAGTCGAAGCTCTTTAACTATTTGTATTGACAAAACTTTATGTAGGTACACTTTAAGCTGGATAAGAAAAACTACCACATTTTTAAATACCATATTATACAGTCTTTTAAATAATCCAAAATACTTATTTATTTTCGTCAAAATAAATTTTTCTAACCTTAAAATTACAAAATTAGATGATATTTTTGTTATAATATATTAACCTACCTTTAATACAGATATTCTTATTCCATAATAGAGAAGCTGGATTTTTTTGAATAAATGCTGTTTAGTTAAAATTATTTTATGGAGAGAACCAGATATTTGGACCAAATGCACAAAAATATTACTTATTTGGCACCATACACTTTAGAATTTCATTAAATGCAGTATTTATATTCTTAAATTCTTAAACCATCCGTTGTTATTGTAATGTTATAAAGATTTATACATTTTTAACGCCTAAACATAATATTATTTCTTTCGTTGACTATACTTTGACAGATACATAACCTGAAAAGCCTTCAATGCCAAATTTTCAAAAGACTGCGTTCCGTACGTGGTCACGTGGTGGGACTTTTAGGTGTGGAGCATAGTACAATTTATATTTACAGAGACTGTATGCAATTTATTTCTTCATTCAGATTAACACTGTTTATTGGAAAACCGGTAAAAACTCAACCCAGGATTTCCTCTCGAAATACACCCAACAACACAACAAATCGTGCCACGGTTTTTTTCCCGATATTTTTTAACATTTTCCGGCTTTATTCTCAAAAACACTCGATTGTAACATAAGCGTTTGACAGCTGATTATTAAAAGTTGTACTTTTGTTACGATGATACTAGCGATACTTCTTTAGCGTATTTATCAAATAAAATACTTACACCGCGTTTCTTGGCCAAAAGTGCTTCACGTTCCAACATACGTTTTTGTCCGCTGAGAATGGCTTGGCGTTTTAGAACGGCAGCGTACGGGTTAAGACGAAGCATAGCCCTAGTGTTGCTGATTGGATTGAGACGACGCTGGCGACGTACAATCTTCTTCCTATAATTGAAAACAAGCCATTAGCAAAAAATATTTAATCAAAATATATTTAAATACATTAAAAAAACGTATCAGGTGTCAACTAATAATCATAGGCAATCATAACCCAATGCTCTAAAAATTGTTTCATCATAAGTAAAGTTACAATGTTACAATAGGGTGTTTCAAAATAAGGCAATATTTTTTTGTTTTAAATTCATGTGAAATTCTCGTCACTTATGCTAAAAAAAAATTGTGTGAAAATTTGAGCTCTTAATATTAATTTTAAAAGGTCCATCATCAAATATAAAGTTTTCCCATTGATTTAACATGGGAAAAATAGATTTTTGATATTTATTTCACCTGCATGCTATGTAGAACTTTTTTTAAATAAACAATCACTGGTTATTTTTTACCATTAAATTATCTACAAAAAATCTTAAAGAGTCCAGTTTGTAGATTCAACTGTTCCTTTTTTATTAACGTTGAAACGTATAAATTCTAAAAAAAATTGATATTTTTACATTTAAAGGCTACTAATCGTAGAAGAAAAAGTTTATTAGCAATTTTGAAAATCTTTTAATGCTCTACAAATTTGTTTTAAACAATTTTTTTTATCACCTACAGTTTAAAAGTTATAAGTGTCTAAAATCCTATTTTCATGATTATGCATAATATACAGGGTGAGTTTTAAGTTGACGCGTTCCTTTTAACAGCGTGTAGAAATCATATAAACAAATAAATATTTTAAGTAACTTTTTTCACAAAACTCAAAAATAAGATAAGATAAGATAGGCCTTCCAAGTTTAATTAAATTTTGAGCCGGTCCTGGCTATTGTTAACAAAAAACATAACCATAAAAATAAAAATAACAAAATAAACAATGCAATATGTCATCTATGACAACAAACATTTAAATCAAAATGACATTTAGCAATGAAAATTGTCAGTTTTTTTTGTGCCTCAATTATTGTTAAAAATGGTTCATAATTATAGCAATAATGAATTAGTGGAAATGTTACTAATTTATGGAGTGTCGTCAAAATGCAAATGCTGCAACTTAAGTAAATAATGACATTTTTTATTGCAAAATGTCAATTTGACTTAAATGGTTATGTTTGTTGTCAAATATGACATTTTGCATTGTTTATTTTGATATTTTTATGGTTATGTTTTTCGTTAACAATAGCCAGGACCGGCTTAAAATTTAATTAAACTTTGATGGGCTATAACTTTTTTATTTTTGAGTTTTGATAAAAAAGTTACTTAAAATATTTATTTGTCCAGCTGATTTCTACACACTGTTAAAAGGAACGCGTCAACTTAAAACTCACCCTGTATTATTATAATTTTCACTGTAGGAAAAAAAGTTTAGGAACAATTTTGCATGAAACTTGAAGCTCTATAAATAACGTACCAAGATTCTTCAACACACTCAATTAATCGCCGAATTTAAGCTTAACTTTTTTAATATTCCTAATTTCGTGGCTGCAAATAAAATTTTATACTTCACTTCAAAAAAGTTTTGAAATACTAAAAATAATTTTTAAGGTTTCAAATTATTTTCAGTACCTATTTGAAAACTTTTTTGAAGCAAAGTATAAAATTTTATTTGCAGCCAAAAGCTGGATCATGAAATTAAGAATATCATAAAAGTTAAGCTATTTTGGCTTAAATTCAGCAAATAATTCTGTGTGTTGAAGAATCTTGATACGTTATTTATAGAGCTTCGAGTTTTCTGCAAAATTGTCTTTTTTCCCAAAGTGAATACACTCACAGGCAAAATAATCGATCCACACAAATTTTCGATGAATTTCAATCGCAAATAACTCTTTTATTTGATTTCGGATTTAAACAAATATTAAAGAATATTGTAGATACATTAATGGAGAATCGCTCACATTTTAAAAATTACTAAAAAATACACGTACGTTTATAATATACAGGTTTAAACAAAAAGATGTTTTTTACCATAAGTTTAAGACACTCTGTAGTGGCTAACCCGTATATTGTTCTAAATTAAGTTTTAATTATCAAGTAACATCTATTTTTAACAGTTTTGTTTTTATTTCACCTTGATATATTTATTTTTGTGGAAAATATGTTTTTTTTTTTAAAAAAAACATTGCAATTTACAATATTTTCCTGTATGAAGAACTAAGGTTGCTATGGTCCATCCATAGCCTATGGAGGATGACAGTGACAGTTTTGTTGAATCATCCCATACTTGGACATGTCATATACAGCTTTCAAAAGCTATCAAATTGTTTTTTGTAAATTAATGTGTTAATTTTGAGGTGTCTTCTTACTTTTAAAAATGTCTCCGACTGATGTTGCCCTTTGTACTTTACTTCTTGTGACATTTAAAACACTTGCCACGTAATACTGTGACCGTCCATCCTGGATTAAATTAATGGCTCTGGCAACATCAGTTGGAGACATATCCATTTTTTAAAGTAAGAAGACATCTCAAAATTTAAACATTAATTTGCAAAAAACAATTTGATAGCTTTGGAAAGCCGTGTATGACATGTCCAAGTATGAGATGATTCAACAAAACTCCCACTGTCATCCTCCATAGCCTATGGATGGACCATAGCAACCTTAGTTCTTCATACAGAAAAATATTGAAAATTGCAATGTTTTTTTAAAAAAATCCATATTTTCCACAAAAATAAATATATCGAGGTGAACCAAAAACAAAACTGTTAAGAATAGATGTGACTTGATAAATAAAACTTAATTTAGAACAATATACGGTTTTGCCACTCTACAGAGTGTCTTAAACTTATGGTAAAAAACATATTTTTGTTTAAACCTGTATATTATAAACGTACGTCTATTTTTTAGTAATTTTTTAAAATGTCCGCGATTGTCCATTAATTTATCTACAATATTCTTTAATATTCGTTTAAATCCGACATCAAATAAAAGTTATTTGCGATTGAAATTCATCGAAAATTTGTGTGGATCGATTATTTTGCCTGTGATTTTAGACACTTATACCTTTTGAACTGTAGGTGATAGAAAAAATTGTTTAGAACGAATTTGTAGAGCATTAAAAGATCTTCAAAATTGTTAATTGACTTTTTCTTCTACGAATAGTAGTTTAGCCGCTAGTCTCTCAACTTGGTGTGAGCAAAATTTGTTAAATTTAAATATCAATAAGTGTTTTCATATTTCGTTTTGCAAGAAAAAAAGGAGAATTAATACTTTTTATTCCATAAATGGGCAACAATTGTGTAGAAGGGAAGAGGCCATGGATCTAGGAATACTGTTTGACTCTCGTTTAAGTTTCTCCAACCACATACATCAACTAGTTGTGAAAGCTAGCAGAATGTTGGGATTTACATTGAGGAATTGTCAAGGTCTCTCTATAGATGCAGTGAGATCGGTATTTGTAGGGTTGGTTAGATCTCAACTTGAATATTGTTCAGTTATCTGGTCTCCACAATACAATGTGTATAAGGATTTGCTGGAAAGAGTTCAACACAAGTTTTTGAGATACTGTAATTTTAAATTTAACCTTAATATTATTGCTGACCATGATTATTCTGATATATTAGTTCATTTTGATTTATGTTCCTTGGAAAAGAGACGAACTATGTTCGACATCTGTGTTCTTTATAAATTATTAAATGGTATAATATCTAGTCCATTTCTACTCTCTCAAATTAAATTTACTACACCACAAAGAATACTAAGACACAATAATTTATTTTTTATAAGAAATCATAGGACCAATTTTGGTAAACATTTTTTTTTTGAGAGGTCTTTGAATTTTTTAAATAGGGAGGAAAGGCTGGATGTATTTAGGGGTTCTTTTCGTTCCTTTAAGAGAGCTTTAATCGAATTAATTTAACTTGTGATCTCTATTTGAATATTATTTGTTAACTTAGTGATATACCTATAATTAGTATTTGTTATTATTATTGTTAACTATTGGATAAATGAATTGTTATTTTTTTTATTATTAATGTTAATTATCTGTTTAAAGAATTTGTTACTTATTTTTAATTTAGTGATTAACTGTAATTGTCTTCTTTTCAAGACACAACCTTTATATGTAATGTTTATACTGTAATGGGGTTTTCCCGTTTAAGCAATAAATAAATAAATAAAAATAAATAAATGTAATTATAAATTTTTTTTTATATTTTATACGTTTCAACGTTAATAGAAAAGAAACAGTTGAATCTACAGACTGGACTCTGTAAGATTTTTTGTAGATAATTTAATGCTTAAATGTTTATCAAAAAAAAGTTCTACATAGCATGCAGGCAAAATAAATCTTAAAAAACCAATTTTCCATGTTAAATCAATGGGAAAACTTTAAATTCGATGATGGACCTTTTAAAATTAATATTAAGAGCTCAAATTTTGACAGATTTTTTGTTTTAGCATAAGTGAGGAGAATTTCACATGAATTAGAAAAAATAAAAGTATTGCCTAATTTTGAAACAACACCTTAATGTTACAATTAAAAACATAAAATGTTACTTACTGTGGAGCTCTGAGAACTTGTTTAATTTCGTCGGCCTTCAACAACCTGGACAGGTCTGTATTGGCCATCTTGGGTTGCGGCAAGTTGTATCCCTTCTTTTCGCCGGATGGAGTTTTCCAGGTGCCGAACAATTTGTCCAATCTCTGGAAAGCGGATTCGGTCCAGATGACGAAACGTCCGACGTGACCGCCCGGAGCCAATTTTAACAAGTTAAGCTTGCCGACGCTGATGAGGTCGATGCCGGGGATGTTGCGGAAAGCGCGACGCAATCCTTGGTCTTGATGGTACACGACCAATGGTCCTTTACGCTGGATGCGCCTCCTGTTCCGCATCTTACCTTTACCAGCGCGGAAGCGCTGGCTTTTGTACACCTATAATTTAAAATGTATTGGATTTATTCATTTTCTTCAACTAGTTGCATTGTTTTATGACAGATAACTGCCCGATTGCGATTTAGACGTGTTTGGCCAATAAAGGGAAGTATCAACTTTAAAATATACTAGATTCTGAGGAGGAAGAAAATATTTAAACTTTTAAATATACTTTTTGTTCTTCACAAGTAGGTACTTACTTTATTACTTAGTGTATAGCACTAAATCAGAACAATATATATATTTTTTTATTTTTGAATAAATATTATTTGTTTAAACATTATATTTTTATGTAGGTTTCCTTTTATAACAAACAATAATATAATAAATGGTTTAAGTATGTAAAAAATACTAAAAATATGTACAAAAACGTATACATTATATAATGTCCATCCACATGGTATAATTATTTGTTTTCTGAAATATTTCCAAAATTACCGTAAAATTACCGGTAAATTACCGCTGAGAAAAATCAAATGAAAATTACCGGTAAACTTCAATCACTAGTTTTAAACGATCTTTTACATAAGTCTTTAGAATAAATTGTATGGTAATCATTGCCCTTTTCCGATATAAAATCAGAAAGGAACGCCTATAGCTACCAATTAATATAGCACATTTATGGAACATTCTTAAACAAATTGATTTTGTTTGAATGTGGACATTGTTATGTGCAAAGTTATACAAATGTAAGGAATTTTAGACTTTAAAATATGATGGATATATATTAGGGTGGCTCACTTTAGAGCGACCTGAAAATCTTGTAACCAGTCAGAAAAATTTTGAGCTACACTGCCCGTCAAAATTAACGCATAATAAGTAAAAAAATTTAACTCTAAAACGCCTTTACCAATTTTTATGAAATTTTGTATAAAAATACTTCAACTTATATCTCAGTTTACGTGTTCAAGGGTTTTTCAAGAAAATACTTTTAAAGTTCTTTTATTTAATAATTAAAAAAACGTTCGAAAAATAACTTTAAGGGATTTTTTTTTAAAGTAAATAAAAAATATGCTGTTAAAGACCGTATTTATGTTAGTATACCATGAAAATGTTGTATACAAATCAAACGAACAGTAACGAAGATACAGCGCTTTAAAGTCGGTAAAAATGACCCCTTTTATTATTTTGCTGAAAAGTGGTTATTTTTGGACGACATAAGCGCTGTATTTTCGTTACTGTTCGTTTGATTTGTACAAAATTTTCAGGGTATACTAACAAAAATACGGTCTTTCACAACATATTTTTATTTACTTAAAAAAAAAATCCCTTAAAGTTATTTTTCGAACGTTTTTTTAATTATTAAATAAAAGAACTTTAAAAGTTTTGACGCACAGTGTAGGTTTATATACAGTGTGTATTAAAACGAATACACTTAAATAAAACAAGTGCCAAACCCCCCCAACTGTGGTAGGAATTGAATTGAATATTAGTCCTGAAATGCTGTTTAACGTGCGCAGGAGTTTTTATGATGGGCTAGGGTATTGTTTAACTGCTGCTGGTGGTCTATTTGAACATTTAATTTAGAAAAAAAGTTATTTACGTTATTTTAGAATTATTTTTGTTTGAGAATTTATAGGTTTTATTTTTATCGAAGTCGTTTGTTTTGTTTTAATGCATTTCTGCAAATAAAAACTAAGTATTGTTTAAAATCCATTAAATTCCAGTTAATGGCAAAAATGTATTTCTTAAAAACTATACACATTTCCCTACGACAGCGTCGGGGCTACTGAACAAACGCTGTTGCCATATGCTATTATTGTTTCCTAAAAGGGTTGTTTTTCTTATTTTTTAATATTAAAAGTAAGAAAATTAACTAAATCAAATTATTTTTGACATATTATTAATTTTTTTGATATTTTTAAAGTTTCAAACAAATAAAATTGAACTATTTATTAAATAATTATAATCGTTCTCTTCTGATTTAAAACAACCTGGCAACTATGGTTCGTAATTACGAATGGCTTGGTTTAAACCAGGCCCAATTAAAGTTTGTTTCTTTTTCTCTGATAAGAATATAATTTGTCATCCTTGTCTCCAGCCTTACTTACTTGATTCTATACAGTCTGTATTTAATAAATAAATCACAAAGGAAAATAACGGAATACAACAATGTTAACAATAAAAATATAGAAAACATTTAAAATTTAAATTTGTCCTACCTTTTGGATGTCAGACCAGGCCTTGATTCTCCTCAAGAATTGCACAGCTTGCTTGGTCTTGGTCATTTCTTGGATCTTATCCGACACGACCAAGGGAAGCTCGGGCACTTGATCGATGACGTGTCCCTTGCTCATGACGAGGGCGGGCACGCCGCAAGCGGCCACGGCCGAAGCGAGAGCGTAACGTCTTTGGTTGACGTTGACGCGACGATGCCAACGGCGCCACGGCTTGGTCGGGGCGAACATGCGACCTCCGCGACACATGTTACCGAAAGCACCCTGCCCGGAACGGTGAGTACCACCGCCGCGGACACGGGGAATACGGGCGACGGCACGACCGGTACCCCACGATTCAGCAGATGTTTGATGACCTTAAACCAATATCCCTTAATTAGTTATCATTCAAATTAGAGATGTAAAAAAACGTTTTTTTTCAGATGTGAAAAAAACATGAAAAAAACCTAGAAAAAAACGCATATTCAATAAACAACATCAATCTTAAAAATGGAGTAATTTTTCAAAATGAAATTTTGAGTAAAATGTATATAATAATAAAGTGAAATGTAGAATATAAACTGTGCACCACTCAATGTGTCGCGACCAAAAAGTTCGTTCTTTTTCAAAACGACATAACTTTTTTGTTTCTTGAACGATTTTATTTTGATCTGTGATATCTGCTAGCCTCATCCTCTGGCAATTCATGCTATAGATATGAAGCTCACGGTTCGTCAAGAAAATTTCCTACAGGGTGATATGTTAAACGGTGAAAAATTTCAATAACTTCATCCAAGCCCCGTTTGAAAAAAAATAATTTTTATCTCCACGCGGTCTATAATTTAAACTTTATTGTTGTCAACATTCGATAAAGAAATAACTTGTTATGGCCTAGGCCGATAAAAATTTTTATGAGGCAAGTAATTAGTTTGATTTTTTCTCGCTAGGGGTATTGTTTTGACAAATTAATCCTTTTCTAAGAAATTAACGTACTAAACTGGTTTAATTTATTTATAATAAGCACTAATTTGTTTGTTTTACTGTTAAAGTGTATTATTTTTCATTAAATTATTGTAAAATTAAATATGAATAATAAAACAAAAAGTGAGGTTAGGACATTGCAATTTGACGTTTCTGTAGATTTCACAGTTGTGTTTTCTTTTTCTACGATTTAAATTATCTTTAAGTTTTAATTTGCTTTAAGTTTTCAGTGAAATTAAATGTTAAACACAGCGTAAACATTCCAAACTACCTATTTTTTAAATAAAAATGCAAACAAATTGAAATTAGATACCTATTTATTAAACAATTAATTGAATTCAATGTAATAGCAAGAGGGTAAGTAAACCATTTTCTTACAAAAACCCATTTCTACTTACATCATGTAGCTAGGTATTGTCAAACTATTACTGCTTCTAAAAGGAATAATAATTATTGTACATTTAATGTAATCTTTAGCTAATAAATAAATGAAAATCTAAAAAAGTGAGGTTAGGCCGCTTTCATGTTGAATTAAATTGACCTATATAAAGTGCTTTGAAGATAAAATGTTGTATGCCATTCGGCTAAGAAGTGTCTTTTTGTGCTTCGCTCAATTGTAGGCCTCCGCTACGCGTCGGCCTTCAAACTTTGAGCTTAGCACAAAAAGCCTTACTTCTTAACCTAATGACATAAATAACTATTTTCTCGTCTTTATTTTGATATAATAAAGAATTATGTGTTACCTTGAAACGTTTTTCAAGTTTTTCGAATTGGAATCTTAGCAACGACGATATGATTTTTTTTATTGTATTAAGACATTTAACAGCCGGAAATTGTTTTCTAATTTTGATTCTTGATGATTTTGGTTTTATCTAAAACTTAAATTTGACAACTGAATCACAATCAGGAGGTCAAAATTGTAAAGAAAACATGCCACGAACGTAAATATCGGTTAAGGTTTAGTTTTCGCAAATTTTTACCAAAATGTCATTTTGAAAAAGTGGTCTTTTTACTTAGGCCCCTTTGAAAATAATGGAAGTTTGTTGCTTGTCGCTTGTTCAGAATTATTCAAGGAACAATCTTTCACCATCTTATTTTCTTGTTTTGTATTGCCTACCAAAAAAACTTAAATGTACTCTTTTGTAAAAGACAGATTTTCGTTGCTAAGATTCCAATTCGAAATTTTTGAAAACCTTTTCAAGGTAAGACATAATACTTCATTATTTCAAAGTAAAAACGAGAATCTTTTACATAAGTCTTTAGAATAAATTGTATGGTAATCATTGCCCTTTTCCGATATAAAATCAGAAAGGAACGCCTATAGCTACCAATTAATGGAACATTCTTAAACAAATTGATGTTGTGTGAATGTGGACATTGTTATGTGCAAAGTTATACAAATGTAGAGAATTTTAGACTTTTAGACTTAAAAATATTGGCATAAATTTAGGAAAAGATTAAGCAAGTTAAAATACGACGAAAACCTAAATAAATATTTTTCCTAATTACGTATGTTTAAAAGATACAGGGTGATAAAGTGTTACTCATCATATCAGTTTTTTTAATATAACTTCTACTATGGTAGTTTTGGAAAGGTGCTATTTTGCGAACAGTCATTTACTACCAAAACCTATATTCACACATAATTACAATTGTTTGAGTGAACACAGTGTCGTAGAAACGGCACGACCGGTACCCCATGATTCAGCAGATGTTATCCCTTAATTAGTTATCATTCAAATTAGAGATGTAAAAAACGTTTTTTTTTCAGATGTGAAAAAAAAAACAAAAAAAAAAACGGTTTCATTTGTTTTTTTTTAAATCCGCTACAATAAAGCATATTCAATAAACATCAATCTTAAAAAATGGAGTAATTTTTCAAAATGAAATTTTGAGTAAAATGTATATTAATAATAAAGTTAAAACGAGAAAAAATATTTTTTTTTCAAACGGGGCTTGGATGAAGTTATTGAAATTTTTCACCGTTTTACATAATACCCTGTAGGAAATTTACTTGAAGAACCGTGGGCTTAATATCTATAGCATGAATTGCCAGAGGATGGGGTTAGCAGACATCACAGACCAAAATTAAATCGTTCAAGAAACAAAAGTGCGCAGTTTATTACATTTTTCATTATTGAAAATTTTGACAGAGACTAAAAAATGTGTTTTCTTATTATTTGGTAATTTCCACATAAAAAACCAATAGCAATGTAAAACTTCTACACAAATAGAAAAAATTAAAGGATACAAAAATTCCAAATTAAATCGTTCAAGAAACAAAAGTGCGCAGTTTATTACATTTTTCATTATTGAAAATTTTGACAGAGATTAAAAAATGTGATTTCTTATTATTTGGTAATTTCCACATAAAAAACCAATAGCAATGTAAAACTTCTACACAAATAGAAAAAATTAAAGGATAAAAAAATTCCAAATTTTTTGCGATTTTTCGGATAGCTGTAACTTCGTTAAAAATGGTCGTATTGGAGCCGTAAAAAAGCAATTTGAAGCTTGAAGTTTCTAGTTTTGAGATTTTTAGATGAAAAACGTGCAACGCTCAATCCTAACGAATACCGTAATAAAAAAAATCGAAATTTTTTTGGCTTTCTTTTTTGGTCCACGGAATGTTCTGACTTAACCACCAATGAATAAATATTCTACAAGAATTTTCTAAAAAAAAAATTCCATACTCCACATGAATATGAAAAATCATGAAAAAAGTGCTTTTGGTAGCTTTTTGAAAAATCAAGCGCTATTTCAAAAATATTATAGGTAGTTACTTTTTTTAAGACCAAATCAACTACTTGGTGTACACTGTATATACATGAATTTACCTCAAAAAACGTGTCCAAGCGCAGGTATACTGTTTTTGTGAATAAACTATTAAAACTTTATTTAGACTACAATCTGGGTTACGAGTATAAAAGATCGGCACTCTTCTTAGATAAATGCAAAACAAAATTAAAGCCA
The DNA here is from genome assembly GCA_921294245.1 of Brassicogethes aeneus. Taxonomy (NCBI): domain Eukaryota; kingdom Metazoa; phylum Arthropoda; class Insecta; order Coleoptera; family Nitidulidae; genus Brassicogethes; species Brassicogethes aeneus. Next base: position 2,784,588 of record OV121136.1, read on the forward strand.
GAGAAACCGAAAAGTGTTCAAAAATATTATATTTTCAAATTAATGAGTCGCCTAGTTCCAAAACCCTCTAAATCCACCTTAACATTTTATTGAGGACACGCCAAAGTTCGTTGCTGGTCATGAAATAAGGTTACTAGAATTTTGAATAAAAAAATTTATAGGCAGTAGCATAATAAACAAGAAGTGGAAAAAATTCACTTTAATGGTTTTTTTTAAACTTAAGAAACTTGTCAGATTTAGCTGTTTTATTAGAAAATTGCTTTTGGTTTAAAATTTACATCCTCTTTTAAATTGAATCAGTAGAATTTCACTAATTTTCCTGTGGATTACACTGGTTGTACAGTAAAATCTGAATTTCACTGATTGAGTCAGTAAATATTAATGCATTACCATGGTGAAATCAGTAAAAAAACTAAAATTTCACTGGTTTACCATTTTGTTTATCTTAAATTACTGTGGCTAGGCTTAATAAAAAAAGTATGGTCATGCCACTGCTTTCTTATGAGTTTGATATATTGCTATTTAGCATTAATAAACATTATTATTATATTTAAATTAAGCAATTAAAATACAACCCATTACTAAAACCCAAGTTTTATTAAATTTTAATTAATAAATGTTTCTTGCAATTTTTTCAAGTTCGATTGACTACTTAATTTTCCCTATTCAAATCTGAGACATGCTGTATATTATGGGTCTTATTTTTGATTGATATATAAAAAATGTTTGTAAAATTTTAGCAAAATCGATAACATTAACACATGCTGCAGAGCACCTGAAGTGAATGTATATATGCAAATAGACACTCTTTATTAAATTATGTGCATATTTAAATAAATATTAGTAATTTTATAGTACATACCAGCCTTGTCACTAACACTGTAGGGTTGACGATGGTTCATCGAAATTTGTTGATGTACAAAGTTAACTACATCAGGTCTGATTGGGGCCTTGAAAACAACTGGCAAAGAAATGTTCTTGCCCTTAACCTCTTCCGATTTCTCATCGTAAATGCTCACCAAGGGGCGCGCTGTCGCTAGCGACTAAAAATAATGGGAAAAATATGTTTAGTCCAATTAATAAAAATAAAAATTAATATTAGCATTATTTAGGTATTATCAGCGCTTTTGAGAAAATAATCACTATGCTTCAGAAACACGGACCAAAAGCAAATCATCATACACATCACGATTTTGCATGTAACAAATTATTTCTGGTGAAATACTAAAGAAATATACATTACATTGTTAAAAAATTTAATAAACTAAATAATAATTAAATATTAAATGTAGCATATGAACTCAAATTCGTTGTGACACACGTGGTCAACTTTTATACCCTTATTTATCGTGTAATAAATACCAATAATCCAGTTTAAAGATATAATATTACAATAAGTAAGGTCTACCACATATATATGTAAAAATTAAAGCTTTATTAGGCTTACCATGTTTATGTTTTCTTATTCTAAAACTTTCTGTTAAACACACATGAAGCGAACACAACGTCCGCCATATAAAAGGAAATGACTAGATTTAATACCTGTCGGCTACTGTTGGTGGCGCTTTTGTATTTCCGAGGTATTTGTAGCGGGACGTTTAAATATTTTAAATAAAAATTTATTTTTGGATATGTATGTTATAAATAATTTAAGTTTAAAAACGACAAATATAATAATTATTAAGAGCTTTATCTTATTATTCCAAGTAGGTATAAAAAACATAACCGATTTTTCATCCAAACTTTGAAATACCTACCGATTTTTGCCGGGGTTTGTATTTTTTTAATGATCTTGTTTTAAAAAATTTATTGAATGTAAATAATGTAATAAGAACAATTCGTAAAATTAGGGTCAAATTTTAAGGGGACCAAAGTACCGTTTTTAAAACTGTGCTGTGGATAAACGAAATCGTTCAGCAGCGCATCTATTCCACATTAAAGAGCTGTCATCAATTTGTTATAAGGCTGTCATGAAGTTTTGACACGTTGGTTAAATTAAAAGCTGGATAATAAAAATGGGACAAAAATTCCAATATGATGAAAGTGGCGGAACATTTTTTTATTTTTTACTTTCATTTTTAGCATTAATATTAATTCCAGCTACAATATATTATTGGCCGAAAAAGAAGAAGAGAGGTTAGGTTTACATGTTTTTTTATGGTTTACACCAATTTAACGATATAACTCCTTGTTTTATCAGTATATCTTAAAGGTTTGTGTATTGATTTTAATATGTTTATTTTTTGTTTGAAGATCCTGAGGAAGAAAGCAAAAAATGTCAGTGCACAGGGTGTATCATCAAAAGAGAACATTTAAAGAACTCAGAGCCCTGGAAAGGGCCCAAGACTTTTTTAATAAAACTTTTAATAGTTGGAGGATGGGTAGTTTTAATTTTATTAGCATATAAAGTATCTCAATTTGACTATGAAATGTCTAATTTTGATCCATATGAGATTTTGGGAATAGGAATGGGTGCTAGTTCATCTGATATTAAAAAGGCTTATAGAAGGCTCTCGCTAATTCTGCATCCTGATAAGGATACTGGAAATGAGAAGGAGTTTATGAAGTTATCAATGGCTTATAGGGTACCTACCCAGTTTTACATTTCATTGAATATGGATTTAATTCTTTTTTTATAGGCATTAACAGATGAAGAAGCCAGAAAGAATTGGGAAAAGTATGGGAATCCAGATGGACCAGGGGCTACAAGTTTTGGTATTGCTTTGCCCTCATGGATTGTTGAAAAGGAAAACAGTGTTTGGGTATTGGGATTATATGCTTTAGTGTTTATGGTAGCCTTGCCCATTGTGGTAAGTAAACATACAGGGTGCTAGGGATATTAGGGATGGGAAAATTTGGTAAGAAAAACTATCAATATTTATTGATAGTTACCAAAAAGTATTGATAACAGTTATATATAATAGTTACTATCAATATACAGTCCGCGCGTTATAACTTGGTGAGAACGCCCTATGCTCAGTTGACGTGTTTGGAAAAGCAGGGGCGTGTAGTCAATATTGACTTTTAAAATTGTTTGAATATTTGTTCAATTTATTGTATAGAAAGTGTACCCAAATTTCATCGTATCGCAAAATTATTAATAAACTAGTTTAAAAAATATATTAAATTAAAAAAGTGAAGATATTAATGTAGTATAATCTTAAAACGTACTTTATAATTATATAAATACATACAATATACCTTTATAAAATACAATTTTTAAGTAAAGGTAACAAAGCAGTATAATTTTAAAAGGTACCTTAATTATATAAATATAACTAAATATGTATATAACCAAACGTAACCAAAATAAAACATTACCAAAAATAATCTAAGAAGCAATATTGTGAAGAAGTAATGGCGGAAACAAAAAATACAAATAATAAAGTTCTTGGAAGTCAAGCTTGAAAATATCAATTACCTATTCTGCTCGTTCTATGGCTTATCGATAACTATCGGTAGTAATCGATAGTTTTCCTATCCGGGCTGTAATCTTAGAGTGTTAAATCACAGTACTTACTTATATCCCTTAGGGATAGGCTATCCCTAAGGGATATAAGTAAGTACTGTGATTTAACACTCTAAGATTACATCCTGGATAGGAAAACTATCGATTACTACCGATAGTTATCGATGATCGATGATTTTTTTAGTACTTACGAGACTTTTCTGGCAATAAATTTTGTTTAACATCAAAGAAAATCCTTTTTTCTTCTTTAACATTAACAACCGCTTATTGTTAATAAGTAAATTAAGAACGGCATGGCGAATCGATTTTGACATTAACTGTCAAACCAATGACTGTGGTACCAACTATCTAAAGTAAATTCGACCAAATTAAATGTAAGGTATAAAATTATTTTTTTTTATAGAATTTTTGCAAAATAGATAAAATACCATAAAGAACTCATGTCATAAGACCGTTTGTAGCACGCGAACAATTTATAAAACGAGCGACGAAGGAGGAGTTTTGTATTGGACCAAATTAAAACAAAAAATTCTCTTTAAAAACTAAAATGAAATAAATCAAATCTCTTAAAACAAAACTAAAAATCAAACTTCTTAAAATAATAAATAAAAAAATTAATTAATTAATAAAAATAATTATTTGAACGCAAGCTTTCAATAATTTATTCAAAGCTTATTTTCAAACGTTCCTCCAAATTGTAAAATTCGGTCCGAACATTAGCTAGCAAATCTGGAGTAATTGTCTTAAACGCTTTCTTGCCTCTAATTATTTATTTTTTCCTGACGTTACAAGGTTGATTTCACATATCCCCGTAAGAAAAAATCGTTAGGAGCCAAGTCTGGCCACCTTGCTGGCCAGCTAATACCGCCCCTGGTAGAAATGATCCTTTGGAGAAAAATCTCTTGTAAATATTCCATCACCATTTTTGTGTTATGTGGTGGGCAACCGTCCTGTTGATACCAAACCTTATCCAAATTTAGGGTTATGTGTTGGATTGCAGGAATAATTATATTTTGAAGAAGATTCAAATAACACCAATTACAAAGGGACCAATAATATTATTCCCATAAATACCAGACCACACATTCAACTTTTCAGGATACTGAGTCTTTAACTTTAGTTGCCTGTACTCATTTTCAATTTCGGACAATAGCAGCATTGTGCTTTCCATGTAATGGAAATGTGGATTCGTCGGTAAATGCTATGTTTTCAATGAAATCCCTATTGTAAATGACCGATAGAATCCAATAAAAAAAAAAGGAATTTGTTTGAAATTTGTTTTGTCGCTATAAATCACCATTCCAGTTGCATTCCTATTGGTAAGTTCCAATGAAGTCAGCGGCTTAAATTGGTATATACCAATCCATGCCTATGCTTGTCTCTATTGGCTAAATCCAATAGAAATGCACCTGGAATGAATTGGTAATTCATAGCGCCAAACCCATTCAAACCAATTTGGATTAAAAATAAGAGTTGATTTTTCATTCAAAAATAATTAAGATCCCAGAAGAATAACCGGGTAAAAACCAAAATTCATTTTTCACAGAAGAGACAAAAAAATAATTATAACTGAGTAACTTTATTTCTTTCTTACTTTTTTGTGTTAGTGAGATATGTATTGATACATATAACTTCCCGGACAACATTCGTGATAATCATACGAACATCACGTCGTGATTTTCACAAATTTTATTCATACTGATATCATACGGAAGTCACCGCGTGATAAATGAAAATCATACGAACGTCACGACGTGATTTTCACAAATTTTATTCATACGGACATCATCCGGATGTCACAGCGTGAGAAATAAAAATCATGTCGTGATTTTTTATGCCATCGCTGTTTGCGATTGACCGATGGCACAAAAAATCATGTCGTGATTTTTTATGCCAACAGTGTTTGGATAATCATTTTTGCGCCACGTTCGTACACTAAGAGAAAAATTATGTTGAATCAACAGTTTTTGCGGTTAAATACATTTAATATTTTCTTGGATTTAAATTAACTATATATATTTAATTTAAATCCAAGAAAATATTGAATGTTAAACTGTTAATTTAATTGTTAACATACTTTTTCTTTCAATGTACGAATGTGTCGCAAAAATGAATATCCAAACACCGATGGCATAAAAAATCATGTCGTGATTTTTTATGACCAAACACCGATGGCATAAAAATACATGTCGTGATTTTTTATGCCATCGGTGTTTGGACGTTTATTTTTGCGCCACATTCGTACATTGAGAGAAAAAGAATACCTACATATATATTGAATCAACAGTTTTTGTGGTTAAATAAAAACATTCAATATTTTTTTGAATTTAAATTAATAGTTAAATTACATTTAAGAAAATATTAAATGTATTTAACCGCAAAAACTGTTATTCAATTGTTAACATACTTTTTCTTTCAATGTACGAATGTGGTGCAAAAATAAATATCCAAAGATGCGGGCACCGATGGCATAAAAAAATCATGTCGTGATTTTTTATGCCCAAACACCGATAGCATAAAAGAGAGAGAGAAAAAGAATACCTACATATATATTGAATCAACAGTTTTTGTGGTTAAATTAAAACATTCAATATTTTTTTGGATTTAAATTAATAGTTAATTTACATTCAAAAAAATATTAAATGTATTTAACCGCAAAAACTGTTAATTCAATTGTTAACATACTTTTTCTCACACTGTACGAATGTGGCGCAAAAATAAATATCCAAAGATGTCCGATGGCATAAAAAATCATGTCGTGATTTTTTATGCCCAAGCAACGATAGCATAAAAAATCATGTTGTGATTTTTTATGCCATCGGTGTTTGGATATTTATTTTTGCGCCACATTCGTACATTGAGAGAAAAAGAATACCTACATATATATTGAATCAACAGTTTTTGTGGTTAAATAAAAACATTCAATATTTTTTTGGATTTAAATTAATAGTTAATTTACATTCAAAAAAATATTAAATGTATTTAACCGCAAAAACTGTTAATTCAATTGTTAACATACTTTTTCTCACAATGTACGAATGTGGCGCAAAAATAAATATCCTAACATGTCCGATGGCATAAAAAATCATGTCGTGATTTTTTATGCCCAAACACCGATAGCATTTATGCCAACGGTGTTTTGATAATGATTTTTGCGCCACGTTCGTACACTAAGAGAAAAGTTATGTTGAATCAACAGGTAACAAACTATAGGTTTTAAATTCGCAGTTCGCAGGGCTATTACGCATGCGCAAATTTTGCAAAAATCACACCGTGAGTTCTACATGATATCACTGTGATGATGCATGTGTATGCACTCAGGATATCACGGCGTGACAAAAAAAATCACGTTGTGATATCATCATGATTTCACCAGGAAATCCCGATTGTTGTCCGGGTTACTAACACAAAATAGTAATAAAAAATAAAATTACTCAGTTATAATCATTTTTTGTCTTTCTTGCAAAGGATGTTTGTAGGCATGGTCGAAATCAATATAATAATATTTATGTCAAATTAAGAAAAAACTTGTGACATCATTTATGGACGGCCCCTTACCTATGGGTAGCTTTAACCAATCGAAACCACTAAAAAACAGTAGAATCTTAATCGGATTTTTCCATCATGGAAAATACCAGTAAAAACCAATTTCTGTTTTATATCCCTCCCAATTCAAACCTATACTAAACCGATACTTCAATTGGTTTCTATAAAGAATTAATCGGTCATTTAAAACAGGGATGTTCATCGACATTTGCGTGTTCCATCATATTTTGAAAAATTTCTTGATGTACTTGGTATTTATAGGAACGATATTTATTTTTTTAATGTTTTGTGTACTTTGCCCACACTAATGCCGGTCTCTTCGGCTATTTTGGAAATCGATGTAGGTATTTGAATCTTCTACCATTCACAAACCATTATTTTTTTCATCTTCGCATCTACATCAATTCTGGGAGTACTGTGACATTTACACCCCAAAATACAACCATTTGTTTTAAACCCTTGTATAACGTTTGTTATTGTTCTAATTGACGAAATATAACGATCCGGATATTTAACTGAAAATAGGTCTCTTAACAATTGTTTGACGTAGAGAATTGCCTACTAAAGACCAGCTTATCATGTTAATTTTCTCTTGCAATGTGTAGGACATTAAAACTCGCTCGAAATACACACTAGCAAATGCAAAACATAACTGAATCGTCGCCTACGGCAATCCGCTTACAATGCATCTGGGGAGGAGTGATCGGGTTCACTCAGTTTCACTCGAGTTTATGTATTTCAAATTAAAATACGATAGTTTCGTTACTCAATAACTTTTTCTGCAGTTTAGATAGCAATTTTGTTTCCGCTGAAATCTCTACCAAGATTTTGTTACTCGTTTTGGTACTAATAGTTATCGTTTCTCAAAGTTAAGGTAAAATTTCCTTACATGAAGAACGATAGATATATCTTAAGATTAATTAACGTTCCATCATTAGAATTTGAATCGTTAAATGTATATATGGTTATAAAAAACTTATCTTTAGATTTAATACATGTTTACCGTCCTCGGCTTCAAGTAAAAGGCGGTTTTCTTTTGCTGAAATAATAAAAAAAGCCCCAGAAGGCAAGCTCCTTCGGATAAACATTTTGAAGAGTTAGTTATCCTAAAGTAAATTAAAAAATATATAATATTTTTAAGTTTTGATTTTAATTTGCTGTACTGTTAAATTTGTGTTTTTTTAAATTAAATAAAGTTATAAATAGAAATATGTTTTCTTTGAATAGTTTAAAATTCCATAAAAATTAAATTATTATACTACCTTATTCTGAATGCCTTTTTCTCACTTCAAATCGAATTTTAATCCGTAATGTTTTTGTTAGCATTTTATATTTATTGTATTTGACCTGTAAAAATACTATTTGTATTTTATTACTAATAAATTACCAATAATTACCAATAATACTACAATAATACGAATAAACTAATCTTTTTAAGGTGGGGACCTGGTGGTATCGCAGTATAAAGTTTACTGGTGACCAAGTATTACTGGAGACCACACAAATGTATTATTATTTCTTTCACAAGACATCTAATGTTCCATTAAAACGTGTTGTAATGATTTTGGCAGCCAGTTTAGAATTTGATAAGAAAAATAATTCAGAAATAGTTGAAAGACAATCAGATAATGAGGAGGTTCCACAGTTAATTAAAAAATTAGATAAACTAAATGAAAAAAATAAAGAAAGACCATTGTGTTATATGTACAGTATAAAAGCTAGAGCTCTTATTCATGCTCATTTATCTCGTATTCCATTAAATCCAAACACATTGGAAATAGACAGACGTTATGTGATTGGAAAATGTCCCTATTTAATTCAAGAGCAAGTCAATTGTGTTAATCAACTTATTATGCTGGCGTATGCAAGGAGGAGTAAGAAGTGAAATAGTTTTATTATTTCTAATTAATTAATTATTATTTCAGTTCAAAGACTACCCTCTATTGAGACAATAGAAAACTGCATGAAATTGTGCCCAATGATTGTGCAGGGGCTATTGGAATTCAAGTCTCCACTTTTACAACTGCCACACATAAACGAAGACAACCTCAAACATTTTATATCTAGAAAGCGACAAGTCAAAACTTTATTGCAATATGCCCAAATGAGTGGCGATGATAGGAAAAGTCTATTGAGATCATTAAGTGATGAACAGTATGAAGATGTGATGAAAGTTTTAGGAAAAATGCCCTATGTTGATTTTAATGTAAAATGTGAAGGTAAGTCTTTAATAAACCCAACCAAAGATTGCATATGTATTGCTAATATTTTAGTCATGGATGATGAAAATCCCAGTGAAGTTACTGCTGATGCTATTGTTACTGTAACAGTTGAACTGAAAAGAAGAAACATGTCCGAGTTGTTTGGAGATGCCACTCCAACTTTTGTGGAAAATAACGAAGAAGAAGTAAAAGATAAAGAAATTAATGATGCCGATGCAGCAGCCAAGCGACCTGTTTGGATGAAGCAGAAGAAAGGTAATTTTTAGTTTGCCTCCCTCTCTTTCGTATTTACTTATACCAGGTGTCCTTAAATCATGTACTAATATGAAACTAGGTTTAAGAACGTTTAAGTTTAAGTTCGTATCATTACTCTCTGCGTTTGGACCTAAAAACACATAGTTACAAGAATGAGATACATAATAATTTGATTAAAAGAATCAAAGCAAAAATGTAACGTTTTTATCAAGTAGTATGTTTAATTTATTAATATTTATTTTTCTATAATGTCAATTGTCCATATTGCTAAGAAAATTAATATTTTCATTTGCAAGGCAAAACTCGAAAAGTGACGTTTCTGTGTAAAAAGTGGCAAGTGAAGTCGTATTTTTTATCACGAATGTGGAAATTATATGCCGAGGCGAAAGCCGTAATTCGTCAGTATACCCTTCACCAGCGTTGGGTGATAGTCTAAGTTTGCTCTGGATTATTAAGACGAATTACGCATTATTAAGTTAATTTACTTAAAAAAAAATGATTCAGATACTTAAAATGTAAACTAATCACAGTAAACTATTAATTAAAGGTGTAAAATCATTATTTGTTTTGCATTTAACTAAAAGTGTTTTCTCACACAATAAAAAAGTAATATAGTCCTCTTGAAAACAAATTAAAATAAATAAATCAATTCTCTTAAAACAAAACCAGTCTCGTCCCAGCCGTCGAGTGAGTAAGTCGATGTAGCAGAATCGGAGAATAAACGTAAAACGTTAAAACCATAACCAACAAATAAACCCTGCAAACAACTATAGTGTAAAAAATACAGTGAGTACACACTACTCTACGGTCAATAATTAGTTAAGGGCCAAGTGAAAAGGAAGAGAGAAGTGACAAGTGCAAACGAACATAGTGAAACGGTCAAAGAGTGTTAAGTGACAAGAATGAGTTAAGTGACAAGTGTCAGTGCCTGAGCGGTCGCACCATCTGTCAACAGGACGATTTCCACTGGCCAAACAAAAGAGGCCATACAAGGGAGGAACAGGCCACCTGCAAATATTTGCTAAGTATCCTCAAAACATCCGCATGACCTAACACATAATAAGCAAATTAAACTAAACAAGGCACATTGCCTAATCCCTACTAAAAAAACAATAATCATCGGCAACAAAAATAAAAAGTCAATTTTCCAAGAAAAAACCAAACAGCCGATCGCGGACACACACCAAAGTTGAACAGGGCAATAAAGCTGTCAACATAACAATTCAAGTAAAACAAACCGAGACCTAATAAATTTGACACTTAAGACATAAAAGACACATAAACTAAGAAAACATAAACAAAGTAAAAAAAAAGCTCCATGGAATTTGTAAACACATTAGACTTATACTAATAGTAAAAAGAATACCCCCCTCTGGCAGCTGCCTAACCGCAGCGATTGCTGTTCAACACGGAGATAGGTTCGCTAATGCGTACCTAAACGACCACGGTAATTACGGCTTCTGGGCCGGACTGGAAACAATACTAGCCGCCTCAGACGTAGACAACGCAACAACATACTACAAGCCACCCTTAAACTAGACCTTAAAGTCAAAAAAGTCGGGAGACCATGCTTCACATTTCATGACACGTTAGCACAAAACGCACTTCTCACAAATTAACAAGAACAGTTGGGAGCAACTAAGCAACAATAAAAACAAAATAAAAAAAAACAACCGACACACTTTACCAAGTTCAGGAACTATCCGACACGGATAATGACAATAATGAACAAGACGAAGACCTCGACTAGGAAACTACACCCTGCAGCGTAATAACAACTCCCCAACTCCAAATAGTAATCCCAAATGTTTGGAGTAATATTAATCGACTGGTCTAGGGGGATTCCGCGTCGTACTTAGTTTTAAGTCGGCGTAATTGTCCCCCAAAAACCAACACCCTCCCGTCCCTTCTCCATACCCCACTGAGCGTATAGCATAGGCTCGGCGAACCCGGGAATGGCTATTATAACTATTCGCCTCTCGCTCTCGAGCTCCAAATAGGGGACAGTACGGAACGCAATGGACATTCGCACCCAGCAAACACGGGTGAAGCCGTGAAGTTGCTGGGGAAGAACAAAAATCGGCGTAAGTAAACATAGGCCTGTACGGGGTTCGAGAGTCAAGAGGAAATGGGGCTGGTTATACGTCTCTTATACTCATACTCATACTCATACAATTCTCTTAAAACAAAACTAAAAACCAAACTTCTTTAAATAAATGTAAATAAATAAATTATTTAATTAATAAAAATAATAACTTATTATTTGAACACACCCTTTCAATAATTTATTCTATTCTATTCTTCTAATTGACGGATTTTCCGGATATTTAACTGAGAATTTTTTCTTGCAATGTGTAGGACTTATAATTTTAAATATTTTTTGTTCAAACGCTCGACATACACACTAGCAAATGCAAAACATAACTGAATCGTCGCCTACGGCAATTCGCATTTGGGGAGGGGCGATCGGGTTCACTCGAGTTCGCTCGAGTATATATATTTTAAAAGAAAATGCGGTAAAATTCAATTTATTAATCCATTTTGAGTTCATTTTACCCAGATTTTCCGAAGAAAGACTTTAAATTTATTGTTTGTCAACTTGACTATTAGCTTCAAAAGATTAAATGCTTTCCAATGGAATTGGCTGTACAAAAAAATAAAGTTTATCCGAAATCGGCAGTAAAGTAGTCAACAATCGGCAGTAAAGTAAAAGAAATCGGCAGTAAAGTAGAACTTTACTGCCGATTTAATACGAGTATTGTATGCAACCCATTATACATTTTAAGATGTGTCTACTGCTCCTCAGCAGCAACTAAATAATATATAAAAAAAGCACCGTCGCGGAGGTCGATTGGACCCTTTCATAAAATGTTGTTTAATAAAAATAATAAGTTAATTTTATTAATTAGATTAAAAAATCGCCGCGACAGGCAAATATATAATAACCGTCGCAACAAACAGTAGACACTTCCTAAATTCAAATGACATTTGATTTCATCATCAAATGACATTCGATTTAATCATATATATGCTCAGTAATTACTGAGCATAGTTTGACAGATTAAATTTATAGGTTGAGTGATATACGTCTAGATTATTTCTCGAATTAAAGGAAACTATTTGACAATTCATAAAATCTGACGTATGTGTCAAAATTTATAAATATTTTTTTAAAGAAAATTCCATTAATTTAAGGTATGTAATAAGTAATAATTGATATTTCGTAAACTAGATAACTTATTTTTTATTGTTTTTTAAAAAATGTTTGTTAAAACTTGTAAATAACACCATAAAATCGTAAACAAAAATCCAATATGCTCAGTAATTACTGAGCATAGTTTGACAGATTAAATTTATAGGTTGAGTGATATACGTCTAGATTATTTCTCGAATTAAAGGAAACTATTTGACAATTCATAAAATCTGACGTATGTGTCAAAATTTATAAATATTTTTTTAAAGAAAATTCCATTAATTTAATTTCGTAAACTAGATAAATTATTTTTTATTGTTTTTTAAAAAATGTTTGTTAAAACTTGTAAACAAAAATCCAATGACCAAGTAATAAAGGACAAAAGATAACTTTTTAACTTGTTAAAAACAATATAAAGGATCTTTTGTCCTTTATTACTAAATATTGTAGATAAGTTTTTTTTTGAGACCGATTTTTTTTTAATCCCATTCTCGACAGTATGTTCTTGCGTTTGGGACGCTGTAATTATTAAGTTTGATTAAGTTTGAATTAAATTAAATTTAAATTTTATTATTATTTAGGTGGTGGTAAAAAAAAGAAGCAGCTACTGATCAAACCCAAAATGGTCAAATCAAAATCGGAAGAATCCTCTGTACCATCTTCTCCAGCTGAGAAGAAAGAACCAAGACCAAAGGAAAAAAAGGAATGCAAAGAAGATGACGAGAGCGACACTGAATCGGAAAAGAGCGACGTCGAAACTAACGGAGGCGGCGATGCTAATGAAAAATTTGCGGATTCGTCTGACGACGACAGCGTGCAAAAATCAAATAACGAAGATGAGGACCAAGAATGGGAGAAATTAAGAAGGATGCATGCAAGAGAAAAGGCATTGGAAGGAAGATCTAAAACTTCGCACCCGGTTCATTGCCCTCTATTTCCACATGACAAGCAGGAGTACTGGTGGACTTACATCTGCGATAGAAAGTCCAAGAGTCTTCTTACAGCTCCCTACCATGTCACCAATTTAATAGATCAAGAAACTATTGAACTTAAAGTAAGTGGTAATTGTTAGTTTTTTTTTCTTTAACAATAAATGCCGCTGCACAATACTGCTGATTCTGCAATATTAAGTAATAAAGACAACACAATTTTTTTATTGTTTGTATCCTTGGACAAATAAATATGTCTATGGTTGCATTGGCAAGCACCAAATACGAATATTACAATTCACTGGATTGTCCTGAAGTTTCTCTCTAATGAAATGATGCCAGATGTCAATGTGTTTCGTTCATGTCTAATATCCACTATTTGAGGCCTGTCAGAGCAAAGTCAACAATCTCCCATCAGACTAAAACTGAGTAAATTGAGATAATTGATTTTGATATTTTAAATTCTAGATTTGTATTTTTTTTATATTTTATATTGAAATATTGTTGTTAGTCTAGTAGCCAACTACAAGGTCTCCAGGATGCATAGTATAGGTGAAATCTATAATTATAAATTGGAGATTGCTGACTTTGATATGAATTGCTGGAGATTGCTCATTTTGTTATAAACGTTTAAGGAGATTTGGAAATATAAACCAAAAAATAATTGTTTTTTTATTCCTTTAATGGGTATAAAATTTAACTATACAATCAATGTGGGAAAATTCTGAACTGGACCACCTAAATCTGGAGTTTCTTCTAAATCTGGGACCAGGTTGCCTCGTGCAAAAAAGTTTTTATAGTACAACAACTCATTATCTTCTTCCCACTTTGCCCCATAATGTTTTACTTGCAATGTTTTGACATTATCAGCCTTTTCTTGCTTTACCTTTACGTCTTATTATGGTATAATAGCACAAAATAAACCAGATGACTTTTTTTATAATTCTTAAAACAATAAAACGTATATATACCTATTTTAAATATATTTTTAAGTGCAATTTACTGCAAAAGAACTTAACAGTATGTACCAGTAAAAAAACACAAAATTAAATCTCTAAAATACGTTATAACATCAAATGTTATGTTTATCAGGTGACACAAATTACTAATTTCTAATGGTGGAATGGGGTAGTTAAATTTTTTCTGACCTATACTTTTTATGGTTTTATTCAAGGCGTTTTGTAATATTAAACATTTCTGTGAAATCAGAATTTCAATTGAGTTTACCGTTTTCGAGATATTTACAAAAAATATAAATTTTTATGACGTCACAAACCCCGCCATGTGACCAACATTCTAAGATTTCTATTGGTTGAAAATTACCCTGTTGTCAAGTTGTCTTGTTAATGATTTCATTCGGTTATGTCAGAAAATACCCGAAGAGGTTATGTACAAATACTGTCACTGTCAGTTGAGTGAAAGAAGAAGAAGAGGAGGTTAAAGAAAATTCTGAAATTAAAAGTTTTATTGATAGGTTTACACATTGAAACACCGTGTGAAACCTAATAAAATGTAATAAATAGGTACCTAATAACTGTCTAAAGCAGAGTTTAATATATTTCATAGAAAAAAGTGGCAAAATAAAGCTGAAAATGAATGAAATAAATTTACAAAAAATAACAGTAAATGTAAGTTAACAATGGTATTTATGATATTTGTGTATAGTTTTTATAAAACTTGCATCCCTGATGATGAGCATCAAAACCTTTTGTAAGATTAAAAAAATGTATAACAAACTTTTGGAGTGTTCGAAGATACTAAGCTCTAGAGTACATTTTTGTACTTTTCGACAATTCTGGTTTAAATATTGCTGCAATAACGTACATAGTAGGTAAAGATAGTGCAGGGTTTACAAATAGACATTTTGATTAAAATTATTCAAACAGATGGTCACCAAATTCATTAAGTACCTATCTTCCTTATTACGAGGTATCATATTACTGTTTGATATTTTAGAGTCCAAGATATATCTAAAAGAATATAAAGAATACTAATGAAATGCATTTACGGCAAAATATGATTATAATTATAGGTACTTACTTTATTTGTTTAAAAGCTCCAATGTTCAATGTAACCAACCATTCCACAAGATTCCTCTGCTTTGGAGTCCGTTATTAATAAATCAGTTATCTAATATCAATTACAAATAACATAACAATAACATTTATTTTCAATAATCTAAATTAAAAAAAAAACATAACCCGAAAAAAAGAAACGTCAAAAAATCAATTCTTCTTCTTCTCAAGTAAAATTTTAGATCTAGTAGTTTTAAAACTAAAATATTATAACGTGGCGCCATCTATCGTAAGAATCTTAAACTAAACACCATAGAAAAAGCTGGCAACGTTGGCAATAGCCTAGTGACGTAATTAGGAGATTTTTTTTTGTAAATATCTCGAAAACGGTAAACTCAATTGAAATTCCGATTTCACAAAAATGTTTAAAATTACAAAACGCCTTGAATAAAACCATAAAAAGTATAGGTCAGAAAAAATTTAACTACCCCATTGGAGATTGTATACTTTGCTGCAAATCAGTGGAGATTGTCGACTTGCACTAAATGTCATTTTTAAAATAGGATTTTAGGCAGGATTTAGCTCTTTTTGCAGCACATAAACTTTATCATCTTATAGATAATTAGTTGAAGTACAGTCTTCGCCAAAAATCTAATTTTTGACCAAAAGTGGAGATTGTCGGTTTTGCTATGACAGGCCTCATTTATGGCAAGATTTTTTGCTTCTTGATTATCGACATTTTTGTTACATTTTCGGTATCTCCCTTTAATTCTTTGGATAAACACTTTAATTACGGAGCTTCCTGTGTGTGGCACTTGTTGATAAAGCGACTGTGGATTAGGGTGTCCGTTATTTACCAACTTTTTTTTTTTTTTTTATTGAAAAGTAATATCCAAATAGCCGAAATGGGCTTTGACAGATATGTAATTTACAAATAGATTTAAAATTAACATTTAGCAATAAATAATTAAATTATACATGGGTCTTCTTGTCTTTGGTCCACTAAATATTGCTTGACACTCTTAACAAACTCTGTTTCATTTTGCTGTTTGATCTCGTTTGGTAATTTGTTGTATATTTTGATGCCTTCTGTAAGTATTCGTTTTTCGCCTATTTTGGTTTTATGTGTGACAAAATTTAGTTCTTGATTTCCTCTGGTGCTGTATTGATGTACGTCGGCTCTTGTTGTTATTTCTATATCTTCATCTTGGATTTGTTTGTTTAAAATTTTTCTTACCAATTTTATGGTCTCCAGCTTTCTAAGTTCTTCTATTGTTAAGGTTTTTGTTTTACGGTATACTTCAGTTGTTGCAGTATGCCTTGGTAGTCTGTGCAAAGCTTTTAATAGTTTATTTTGGCTTCTTTGCAATTTGTCTAAATCTTTTTTGTTTCCTGTTGCCCAGAATGATATTAAGTAAGTCAGCTTGCTTTTAATATAGGCTTCATATATCAGTTTCCTTTCCTTTTTCTGCAGTACATCAGCTACCTTATGCGCTAGTCCATTATAATATGCCATTTTTTTGTTTTGAGCTCTTATGTGTGATGTCCACTTTAAATTTTTGTCAAGAATAAGACCTAAGTATTTAATTTTTGTTTCTTCGCTAATAGCATCATTTCCGATTTTTATATTTAGGTTATGGTTTTTTATTTTGTTTTCAAAATGTATCAGATAACATTTTTTGCTGTTTATCGTTAATTTGTTTGTGTTTGTCCATTTAAGTAGTTTGTTAATGTCATTTTGAATTTGTTCTTGCGTTGTTTTGTTGTCATTATTTACATAGAAAAACGCAGTATCATCCGCATATATCATTATTTTACCAGAAAAATTGTACAGATCCAGGTCATTTATTTATAATAAGTATAGGTAAGGACCCAAAATGGATCCTTGGGGTACCCCAAAATTTATATTTTCCCATTCACTGACTTCACTTCCAACCTTTGTGTACTGCTTTCTATTTGTTATACAAGATCTGAACAGTTCAAGCGCTTTCCCTGCCACTCCCATTTGTTTTAATTTTTTTATTAATATTGACGGTTCTACTGTGTCAAACGCCTTTTTAAAGTCTAATATAAGAGCAGTTACACATTTTCCTTCATCCATTTTAGTTTGTATGAAATTTAATAGATTTGCCATAGCTGTTTTGGTGCTTTTTTGCTTCTGGAAACCATGCTGTGCCTTTGAAAGTATGTTTAAATTTTGTATGTGCGTTGCCAGTCTATTGTGTAGTATTGTTTCAAATATTTTGCTAAATACAGTTAAATTTGCGATTGGTCGATAGTTGCTGGGATCCGTTTCTTTACCAGATTTGTGAACAGGTGTGATTCTAGCAATTTTTAATTCTTCCGGGAAAACTCCTAGTTTAAAATAGTTGTTTATTAATTTTGTTATGATTGGTGCAATAATGTTTTTTAGTTCTTTTATTAGTGTTGGTTTGATATTATCATAACCTGCTGCGGAGTTTGATTTAAGTTTGTTGATCGTTCTTATTACCTCATTATATGTTGTCGGTTGCATATACATGGATGATGTGGCCGCGTACTTTTTTTCATCCTTTCCAAGATATTCTCCTTTTATTTTCTTAGCGAGGTTCTCACCTACATTAATAAAATAGTTATTTAAAGTTGTCGCTATTTGTTTTTTACTCGAGGTATTATTTCCACTTTCAGTTGTTAGTTCTTTGATGTCATTTGCCTTAAGTGTTTCTCCGTTTTCTAGATTTTTAATAATAGTCCACAGTTTTTTATTATTTCCTTCTGCACTCTTTATTTGATTTTTATAGAAATTTCCCTTTGCCATTTTAATACTTTTTTTGTGTCTTTATCATGTTCCTTGAATTTTTGTTTACAGTAAATTGAATCCCTATTTTTGACCATTTTAGTGTACCAGGTATTTCTTTGTTTGATTTTTGAGTATATACTATACGTCATCCATCCTTCTTTTTCTGATGAAGCAAATTTTTTTATTTTAGTTGTTGTGCTTTCTGATAGCGTTTTTTTAATTTTCTTCTGCAATTCTTCAAAAGAGTTTACTTCCATATGATTTAATTCAGCTATTAGTTTATCTTTTGGTTTTTTTGTTCTCAGCGCCCCCTAAATTTTTAGTTTATGACCTAAAAAAAATTATATTACGATACATTTTCCATTTAAATAACATGGTATTTTACATTTATTTTATTTTCTCTGGAGCAAGTTAATAAACAGCAATAAGTGATACATATTTTTATAGGAAATTGAACGCTGAACAAAAAAGCTCTCTTATGATTTTTCGATAAATTCACTGGTTTAAAAGTTATTTAAGGTTAAAATTGAACTTATAGTAATTTTTCGATTTTTTTACTTTGAAAAATAATCATTATTTTTATGAAAATAAATTGTTAATTTTTAAAAATATATGATTTTATTGTATTATTGAAAAAGTAAAAATTATTGAAAAGAGATAAGTGAAAATTATTGACAAGAGATTCCAATAAATTAAAAAATGTTTATTACATTAAAAGAATCTGGTACTTGTTTTACTCAAATTTAGAACGATTACTTTTTATTTCTGTGAAATTTTACAACATTTTATAGGATTTTATAAAATATTATTACAATGAAAAATTTCAGCTGTAGCTAATGACGAAGAAATTCTTTTAACAATTATTTTTACGATAAAAAATAAATTTGTAGTTACGCATGCGCACTAAAGTATGATTTAGTACTTTGACCACAGAAGGCAGAAGTCGCACTTCACAGATTTCGTGTCGCAAAGTTGAAGTTTGAAGAAGGTCAATCACCCGTTGTCTGTGGCATCTTTTATATAATAGTATAGGTATTATGTATCAAGTTTTATAAACGCCATTTTAGTTACGAGTTTTATTAGGCAGCGAAGCTTCTTAAAAACGAGTGTCTAGATAAGTTTATAAAGCGAGTTGCATACTAAGTATACTTTATCTACGACGAACACAAAGAAGAATTTAAAGCCAATTATATTTGTTAAACATTTGACATCTGTGAAATGTCAACGGAATTAACCTCTTTTCTCTAATATATGAGTACATTAGATGCAAAACTCGGTTTTTGCACATTTTTAAAAAATATATATTTTATCTTATTTATGTTCATAACTGCACTGCCCACAGCATACCTAAGTAAACCAGATGCATAAGTTAATATTTGTAGAATAAAATACATTTATAAACTTACCGCAGCTGCAAAACTGGGTATTTGTTTCTTCCTGTCGGATGCAAAACTCGGTATTTGAACAATCACCAATCACGTCGCTAGTATACGCATTAACTGACGGCATAACAATCACCTGATTAATTGTTATTTTTTTGGTATTTGCACTTTTCACTTGCAAAACTTGGTCTTTGAACGAGGAAGATGCAAAACTATGTTTTTAAATCTTTTGATTTCAATTATTTACTAAACTACTTAATTTTAAAGGACTTTTTTTTTACTTTTTTGAATAAGAAATTATGCAAAAGCACGTCTATACGATTTTTGTATTTTTTTTCAAATATGACCTTATGAGCGGTTTTTCGTGTTTTTCTTAAAATCACTTATCCTGCAAATACAGAGTTGTGCATCTAATGTACTCATATAATAAAGCTAATTTCAGCCTGTGACTAAAATGCCCAAAAGCCACTACTTATTGCCAACTTCAGCCCGTGACTAAAGTGCTATAAAGTTACAGCTCGTCAATGTAGAAGTAGATAATAGTATATTATGTATCAAGTTTGATAAACGCTATTTTATACACGAATTTAATTTAGGCACGAGCGAGCTTGCGAGCGAGTGCTTAAGTTAATGAGTGTACAGAAAAGTTTATAAACGAGGTGCATACTATACTTTTTCTACGACAAATACTTATTATTATCTTAAAATAATTTAAATCAAAAATTTGTATAGGGCGCCATCTATGAAACAACAGGGGAAACTGTCAAATGTCACATTTTTACATTTTATAAACACAATTATAAAGGTTGTAAATCGAAATGTATCTTGAAAATTTACAGTTTTTCACAGTGAAAGTAAAGAAAATGTTTTATGACGACTTTACAGTAGAGTCCGTGCCCGAATTTAAGTTATAGTTTACTGCCGGCGAAATTAAAAGGTCAGTACAATGTTCATATAAACTTTTCAAATATTGGCGTTGAGAAACTATTTAATATTTTTGTATTTTTGTATTGAGATAATAAAATAATTTTCACATTTAGTATTATTTTACAAGAAAGGCACTTTATTTTAACGATTGTATGACATTTGACAACTGTCAACTAACTTAATACTAACTTCAGCCCGTGACTAAAAACCTGTTGCTAACTTCAGCCCGTGACTAAAGCGCCGTAAAGCCACAACTTGTCAATGTGTATTTAAAAGGTCACTTAGTGTCATGGAAACATGTACGATAAAGGGCGTTTTAATGGTGGGAGTAGAAAATAGTATATTATGTATCAAGTTTTATAAACGCCATTTTAGTAACGAGTTTAATTAAGTACGAGCGAAGCTTGCGAGCGAGTGTTTAATAAAAACGAGTGTCTAGAGAAGTTTATAAACGAGTTGCATACTATACTTTATCTACGACGAACACAAAACAGAATTTAAAGCCAATTTTATTTGTTAAAATTTTGACATCTGTCAACTGTCACCCGAATTTAACCTTACTTTTTCCCAATTTATAATAAAGCTAACTTCAGCCCGTGACGTAAAATGTCGAAAAGCCACTGTTGTTAACTTCAGCCCGTCAATAAAACGCCATAAAGTGACAGCTAGTCAATGTAGGAGTAGATAAATACATTTAACTTATTTGGAAAGGATAATTGGTGTGGCAGAAATGTCTGCATCTCATACTCAAGACAACGTATGCGTAACTACGAATTTTATTTTGTCGTAAAAATAATTGTTAAAAGAATTTCTACTTCATTAGCTGTACTAAAGGGAAACTTTTTATTCTATAATATTTTATAAAATCGTATACAATTTTTTAGAATTTCACATTATGTAAAAAACTAATCATACTAAAATTTAGTCAAACTAGTACCAGATTCGTTTAATGTACCTAATAAAAAAAATTGAATTTATTGAAATCTCTTGTCAATAATTTTTACTTATCTCTTTTCAATAATTTTTGTTTTTAATAATACAATAAAATAAGAAGATATTTTCAAAAATAAACAATTCATGTTCATGAAAATAATTATAATTTTACAGTCAAAGTAAAAAAATCGAAAAAATTACTATAACTTTAACCTTAAATAACTTTAAAATCAGCGAATTTATAAAAAAATCATAAAAAAGCTTTTTTGTACAGCGTTCAATTTCCTATAAAAATATGTGTCTCTTCTTGCGGGAGAAAAAAAATTAAATGTAAAACTTGCCAAAACCCCATGTTATTTAAATGGAAAATGTATCGTCTTTGTGGCACGGTTTAATATGAATATTTTTTTTATAATTTTTTTAATAATTTTGTTTAGGTCATAAACTAAAAATTTAGGGGGCGCTGCGAACAAAACACCCAAGTTGGTAAATAACGGACACCCTACTGTGGATGCTTTTTCGTTCACCACTTAAAAAATATATATAACCAGTTGTAGACTTTCGATCGTCTACATCGTTTGTTCAATCAGCGACCCTACTCATCAAATTAAATACAAGGTCCTTTGATATATTTCATTATTTTTTTACTGTTTACCAATGAGCTGGACTTGGATTCTGCTTGAATCTGCCCACATTACTGCCCGCATAACATATATCGCGTCCTGAAACCTGTGTCGCGAATAACAAACTTTCAACCGCTTCATTCAACCATTCAACAATTGTTATTGGGTTCCTTACATTATGTAAATTTTTCTGATCCAAAAAGTTATGTCATGTCAAAATAATTTTGTCGAAAAAATTTAAGTGCCGCGCAGTGTTTCAATTCTCGAAATTTTCGACAAAATATCAAGGAGTAGTCGGATTCTCCTAAAAATCCGTATATAGAGGTTTTTGGGGTGGCTGATAACGAATCTGGAATCAGAATTCCAAAATTCAAAATGGTAGATCCAAAATGACGGACATATTTGTCAAAGAATTGACGGAATAAATTGAAAATCACCATACAGGGGTTTTGGGGTCGCTGATAACGAATCTGGAATCAGAATTCCAAAATTTAAAATGGTAGATCCAAAATGGCGGACATATTTGTCAAAAAATTGACGGAATAAATTGAAAATCACCATACAGGGGTTTTTGGGGTCGCTGATAACGAATCTGGAATCAGAATTCCAAAATTCAAAATGATGGACATTTGTATCAAAAAATTGTCGAAATTAATTAAAAACCCGTAAGAGGTTCTTTTTAAAATGTAAATAAAACATCTTTTTATAAACAAAACACAAATAACCACAATTCAAATTTGACATTAACACACTACAATGCGCATGCGGAGTTATTTTAACGCCCCTACAAGAGGTGGGTAAAATATGTAAAATCGGTGTTAAATATCTTAGTAGTCACGAACGATTTACGCAAGTGAAAGTCTAGACACCGCTGTTGTAATAAACGTTTTGAGTTAAATCCGAGTGAACCCTATTAAAAATGCCCTATAGAACCCATTTTGATCCAGATAAGGAAACTAATATCGATCTATATGGTTCTATATGTCCTATATGGAACGACCTGGTTTACACTTTGGAATCTATGTATATGGTTTAATATGGAATTTCATTTTAAAATGTACAACTTTTTAATATGGATTTATCTGGTTTCTGTTTTATGTGTTTTTCCATATAGGTTTCCCTATATGGTTGAATATGGGATTCCATTTTAAAATGTATATATATTTACGAAAATTGCATATTAAACCATATAGATTCCCCTATATGGTAATAATTTTTTCACACCCCAACCATATTGGGCCAGATAGAGCAATATGAACCTATATGGCAATCCATATAGAAATCACTTTTCTATAAGGTTTTCCAGGTATGGAATTCTATCTGGTTCAATAGTGCAATGCCTGTTTCAAATTCCTATATTGAAATATTGTGTTTCTATATGGCATTTTTAATAGGGAATCGAGTAAACGTCATGAAAACAACCCAGAAATAAAAAAAAAATCTTATATTTTGTAAAGCAAAACTACAGATACGCGCGCGACATAGGCTTAAAATCGCGAGGTTTTTTACCACAACCGTGCCTGAGCGCCCAAGAACATGTAGTTTTGTAGAGCCGGGGGCGAGTTGGGGCAGATAATTTATTGATGGCTTGATAGACAAAACTCTAATCTATTCAACGGATCTTGAACTGATGCCTTACAATTCATTACAATTTTTGTAGCTCCATTGTTCTAAAAGCTCGATTCAAAGTTTGCGATTTTAACAGACCGATCTTGTCGGTTACAATAACCCGTTGTACAAGCAAAATCTACGAAAAACAAATACATAACTGAATTTTACATACCTTGAAGATCACCCTTCATCAAACCGCATAACAATCGGACACACCAAACACAAGTTATTCACTTTTAAACAATAAACAATTTTCCGCAGCGATCGCGTGTAAAGTACCTTCAACTAAAAGCGTCAAGTTTAAACTGATGTACAAGACAAAATATACGTATTTTATATATTTTTTTTGCCGATATTTTTGAGAATTGAAACACTGTGTGCCGGTTTTTTTGTCGGTGAGTGTAGTACAGTGATCAGAAAAAGTGCTACATTCCACTTGACATTCACCCGTGTATTCAATGTTAGTAAATATCTGATAATTTATAGATCCACCCTTTAGGGGAGATCTAGTTATATTACAAAATTTAGGCAAGAGATTATAAGACTTAAGAAGTGCTTGGGATTCTGTATTTTCTGACTTGGTGAGAGTTTTAAAGTTAAATTCACCACAGCGTATTATTGGTTTATTAACCCTAGGCATTCATTAATTTTATTTATGAATGTTTGAAAGTTAAGTTGAGCAACATTTCATCTGGTAGCACATATATGTGCTACCAGATGAACTATATAGTTCTATGTCGATTTCCTTGCAAAACCTGAATCTATATTTTCATTTATTAATTTATTTAACAAATTTATTTATCATTTAATAAAAATATAAATTGATACATCTTTTTAATGTTTACAAGACAAGCAGGCTAAAGGCAGTTTAAAAACAATTCCCTCGTATCACTTAACTTTCAGTCTGACCACAGTACCAAAGTTATAAGTATTGGTTGTTGACTTTGGTTGTTTATTATTTCTAAGTACCCGTCTTTTTGTTTTCAGTTTACAGCACCTCATTGGGCAGGGTTATACACATTCACTGTATGCTTAAGATCTGATTCATATATTGGATTTGATCAACAAAAAGATATAAAGTTGGATGTAAAGGAAGCCCCAGCTGAAATTACTGAGCATCCTCAATGGGAATTTGAAGATTCAGAGGAAGAAGATAAAAAGGAGGACGATGCCCAGGAATCTGAGTACACTACTGATGAAGATCTACCTGAAGATGAGGACTGAACTGTATTAAATAGGAAATGAGATTTTTCTTTATAATTTTGTGCATTCTCCAAAACAAATACATGTTGTGTGCCAAAAAAAGTCGATATATTTTTTTTCACCCTCAGCCCAAAATATCATAGGATATGCCCAAACAGAAATCCTGTTAGAAGGGGAGCTCGGAATTTTAATTTTAAGAGGTCCTCCATCGAACTTTAATTTTTCCCAGAGAGTGAAAAAAAAATATATAGACTTTTTTTGGCACACCCTAATGTATTTATTAAATAATTTTGTTGTATTTATACCCAGATATTTATATATACATTATAAATTAAACATTAATTAAGACAAAGAGAAGTTCTTCTTAAACTGACAGTATTGTTATATTTTTATATTAATAACTATTTTTGTTTTTGTTAATTTTAAAATTGTTGTTTCCATTTTAGTTAATATAAATCTAAACAAACTGCCAGTT
Source organism: Brassicogethes aeneus (assembly GCA_921294245.1). NCBI lineage: Eukaryota > Metazoa > Arthropoda > Insecta > Coleoptera > Nitidulidae > Brassicogethes > Brassicogethes aeneus. Next base: position 2,810,150 of record OV121136.1, read on the forward strand.
ATATTGGTAATACATTATTGGTTTTAAATGTATGTTACTTTCAAAATAATCTTGGTATTGGGATAACTCATAAGTAATTAAATTATATTTGTATTTGAATAAAATTTTTAAAATAAACGGCTTTTATTAATTAAAATCCTACAAAACATTGTTTCAATTGTTGGTTTAATAATTAGTGAATGTCTAGAAAAGTTCATAAACGAATTGCATACTATATAGGACACATATTTAAATCAAATATTTGTATAGAGCACCATCTATTAAACAATAGGGGAATCTGTTACCGTCAAATGTCAAATTGTTATGTTTTATAAAGGTTATAATCTGAAATGTATTCCTTGAAAATCGATTTACAACAGTTTTTCATAGTGAAAGTAAAGGAAATGTTTTATGAGGACTTTACAGTAGAGTCCGTGCCCGAATTCAAGTTATAGTTTACTGCCAGCGAAATTAAAAGGTCAGTACAATGTTCATATAAACTTTTCAAATATTGGCGTTGAGAAACTATTTAATATTTTTGTATTGAGACAATAAAATAATTTTCACATTTAGTATTATTTTACAAGAAAGGCACTTTATTTTAACGATTGTATGACATTTGACAACTGTCAACTAACTTAAAACTAACTTCAGCCCGTGACTAAAAACCTGTTGCTAACTTCAGCCCGTGACTAAAGTGACGTAAAGCCACAACTTGTCAATGTGTATTTAAAAGGTCACTTAGTGTCATGGAAACATGTACGATAAAGGGCGTTTTAAAGGTGGGAGTAGAAAAAATAATATATGTATTGATATACCTATATTGTAATATTATAGTTTAAAACAATTATTAATAATTCACTGATTGGTAGATATATCTATATATATATGTATTATAGGTATTATCTTTGGGTACTTATTATTACTGCATTGCATCTTTTAAAACCAACAATAGTGAAACACCATGATCTTAATTTCAATAATATTTTTAATTTAATGGCATTTTAAAGTCATTGTTTTAAACAATAGAGTAATTGCATCAAAAATGAAAATCCCTAAAAACCTTTTTATTGTAATCTAGAGGTAAAAACACATTGCGAAAATATTTTTTTATATTCCAAAAGTTCAACCCGGGTCCAAAATATCAAATTGAAAAAAAGGTACTTTTCAAACGTTCCGAACTCCCGCCAAATTGCATGACGTCATAAGCTCCAACTGTCAGAAATCAAGATGTCAACAAATAATAAACACCGATAAAGTTTAACATGGAAAACGCGAAACCAAAAATTGGTTGTAAATATTGTTTTGTGCCTTGTATAAATACAACCTGGAAAACTCCTGGGAAAAGGTTTATCACCGTGCCAAAAGGGAAAATAAGGATAAAGTGGATTAAAATAGCTCGGCGCGATATCAAAACATCGTCACCGCAGTCAACATTTTATTGATCATTTTAAGGATCATTTTAATGTAAGTAAAATAAAATGTCGTTTACTAGGTATATGGTTTGAATAGGTATGTTAAATATTAATAAACCCGGCTGAGCCGTAACTACTCTCAGTGTAGGGTCATAAACTTTGCTTTTGATAATTGAAGGGACAACTTTCCCAGGAGTTTTCCAGGTTGTATTTGTACAACAAGGCACAAAACAATATTTACAACCAATTTTTGGTTTCGCCTTTTCCATGTTAAACATAAACTTTATCGGTGTTTATTATTTGTTGACATCTTGATTTCTGACAGTTGGAGCTTATGACGTCATGCAATTTGGCGGGAGTTCGGAACGTTTGAAAAGTACCTTTTTTTTAATTTGATATTTTGGGGCCGGGTTGAACTTTTGGAATATAAAAAAATATTTTTGCAATGTGTTTTTACCTCTAGATTACATTAAAAAGGTTTTTAGGGATTTTCATTTTTGATGCAATTACTCTATTGCTAGGCAAGGCAGTAATTCTAAAATTAGTTTTAATTTCGTAACGCCACTGGCCTTTGCGTGTGCAGCCATCTATTAAAGAATTAATAAAGCTTATGCGCATGCGTGTTTTTCATAATTAAGCAGACTACGAATCACTCCAGTCGTAAACCGAAAATGTCACTTCTCCTATTTCGCATCGCCATATTGGTACGTTAGTACTGTAGAAATTCCTAAAAGATCTGGAAAATAGCGATAAAACGAGTGAGAAAGTAATATTTTTGTGATTCACCAAGTGCAATTTTTACAATAGGCAATACATTTTTGTGCTAGTAACGGGAACAAGTGAATTTGGTTGTTTGTTTTGAACAGTTAACGAACAAAACTAAAAATGGCGTGTGCAACGTTGAAGAGATCGTTAGACTGGGAGCCTGCTCTGGGAGGAAGGCCAGCTAAAAGGCGAAGATGTATTCCTTTTTGCGGAAGTCCTTCGCAAAGAGACAGAGCATCCACCAGCAGCAGCAGCAGCTCTCATAGTCCCATGGGCCCGTCATCCCCTAAGTCAACTTCAGTGTTCCCCGACGTAATTAGCAAAAAACTTACTCCCGGTAAGTATTTTATTGAAATTAGTACATTCTAATGGCACGCAATCAATTAATTTAGTTAATATTTTATTTGTAAAGCCAAATTGTTGACATTTCATAATGTATCAGCTGATTGAAAATAGAAACATGCTTTGTTTTCTAATTTCCTATTTGTATTTTATATTTATAAAAATATAGGCTATCAGCTTAGAATTTTATTGAATATACATTTATATATTGAATATATATTTATAAATATTAATTGATGGTATTTTTAAATTTAAATTGACATGTATTGTCAATATTAAGGACAGGTTATCTCAAAAGTCATGGACAGCAAAAAAGGGGTGAATACTATCCACTAAATAGGGTATGTAATTCCAAGACAAAAAGTTGGTTATTAATTAAATAAAGTAGCCATTTACAGGCATGCTTTATCTAAATTAGGTATATTTAATTTTTTATAACGACCCCTACATTGTCAATGTAAGGGTATAGCTTAGACATTAATATTGTATTTCCAAGCTTCAATGTAGCTTTTTAGAAATCCAATAGCTATAAACATGATTGTAGTATAAATTGACCATAATTTTATTGTTGTCAGTGTTTTGGTTTTAAGGTTAATTTTTCTGACATTCTCTAGTCATTATGCTAAAGTTTGTCTGTGATTGATTACTTTATATAAATAATAACTAATTAAGGGTGAGTCAGTTCAAAAAACGCCAAAGGACTTTTTGTCCTGGAATTTTATCTCCTATCTACCCCTTTACTGCTTTCCATGACTTTTAAGTTACCCTGTATATCGACGCCTTTAACACAGGACCTTGTAGGAGTAGGCTCGGGAGTAGGTAATAGTAAATTTTACAGGGAGGGAAAAAAACACCGACAATCATATTTTTGAGTAGAATAGAACTTTTTTGTATCAATATATTGAGGTATTAACTATTCACTTCAAACAGTATAAAGTTTTATCGACAGATGAAGAATAGAAAATTTTATAGATAGGTATCTGCAAAAAAATAAATTTCTATAAAAATGTCAATAATGACTTGTAAATTACCATGGTTACTACTATAGGTACTGCATTGAAGCTGTCACAATATTATGTTTTTGACTTTTTTGTTATGGGACATCCATCCTGGACAATCAACATTAAAACATAATAGTTATTTATGTCATTAGGTTAAGAAGTAAGGCTTTTTGTTCTAAGCTCAAGGTTTACAATTGAGCGAAGCACAAAAAGGCACTTCTTGGCCGAATGGCATACAACATTTTATCTTTAAAGCACTTTATATAGGTCAATTTAATTCAACATCAAAGCGGCCTAACCTCACTTTTTTAGAATCTCATTTATTTATTAGCTAAAGATTACATTAAATGTACAATAATTAATATTGCTTTTAAAAGCAGTAATACTTTGACAATACCTAGCAACATGATTTAAGTAGAAATGGATTTTTGCTATTACATTAAATTCAATTAATTGTTTAATAAATAGGTAGGTATCTAATTTCAATTTGTTTGGATTTTTATTTAAAAAATAGTTAGTTTGGAATGTTTAAGCTGTGTTTAACATTTAATTTCACTGAAAACTTAAAGCAAATTAAAACTTAAAGATAATTTAAATCGTAGAAAAAGAATCTTGCGTTTTCTTGGTTGCCTAACCTCACTTTTTGTTTTATTATTCATATTTAATTTTACTATAATTTAATGAAAAATATTAAACATTAACAGTAAAACAAACAAATTAGTGCTTATTATAAATAAATTAAACCAGTTTAGTACGTTAATTTCTTAGAAAAGGATTAATTTGTCAAAACAATACCCCTAGCGAGAAAAAATCGAACTAATTACTTGCCTCATAAAATTTTTTATCGACCTAGGCCATAACAAGGTATTTCTTTATCGAATGTTGACAACAATTAAGTTTAAATTATAGACCGCGTGGAGATAAACAATATTATTGTAGTCAAAATTTTTAATTTCTTAAAAGCTTATGTTTTTACAGTACCTAAGCTTATACAATATTTATTGATAATAGAAAATTATGTAGTAGTTAGGCCCTGAACTTCCCATTATTATAATAGTCATCATAGTATTAATTTTTGTATACTTAAATACAGACAAATTAAAGTACCTATGTAATTGTTATTGCAATTATTGTTAAGTTTATAACTGCAACAATTTTAGGGTAATCAAAAATTACCTGTATGCAAGCTGGATGGGTAGATAATACTATTTTTATAAAACAAAACCCCAATGGATTTTAAAAAAGTAGCTCAACTTATATCTGAATGAAGTTACATTTAGTCCAGGGTTGCCAGATGGCGATTTCGAATTTTTCCCAAATCAAATTAATTTAATTTTTCCCCAAAATGACGCTATTTTTTAAACTAGGAAAAACTTTTTTATTATGCATTTTACGGAAAAAAGTCATTTTTCATAAAAAGTCCTGCTTGTTTAAAAAATGAGAGTGCGATTTAAAAAAAAACGATTCATTGTACAGGGTGTCCAGAAATTAATAATATATGAAAATGCTCAGGAGAGAAGTACCTTTATTTATAACTTTACACAAACATTTTATAAGAGAAAGTCGTTGCAAATTTAATTTTAAGTCTAAATATGAAATACAAATTATTTTTTTAATATTTATTTGATATGACCCCCTCTAACTTTAACACATTTTAACTTTTTTATTATGCGTTTTTAGGAAAAAAGTCATTTAAAAAATGAGATTGGGATTAAAAAAAAACCGTTTCATTGTACAGGGTGTCCAGAAATTAAAAAAAAAAGAAAATGCTCAAGAGAGAAGTACCTTTTTTTGACTTTATACAAAAATTTTATAAGAGAAAGTCGTTAATTTAGAATCTAAATAAATGAAAAACACATTTATTTAAAAAAAAATTATTTTGGAATAATTTATCTCGTTTTCCCATCCACCTTTCTCCAAATTGGTTTGTCAACCACTGCCATACTAAATTTAATTTGGCAAATTAGTTGAATGAGCAGGGCATCCATCTTGCTGCCAAAAAATTCTTTGCCGAATTTGTGGTTCCAGGGTGTTTATAAAATTTAAAACATAATTTTGCAAAATTTCCAAATAAACAGAGAAATATGGGCCGATTATTTGATCATAAAAAAACTGCACACCAAACATTGACTTTTTATATCGTTGACTTCCTTTCTCGATTGTATAATTTGGGTTTGCATCTGCCCAGAAACGACTATTTTGAGATTAAACATGCCCGTTGGTACAAAAAGTTGATTCATCCGTAAAAAAATCATTTTGTGAAAATTTCGATCCTCCATGTACTTCTTTCCAATCCATAAGCAAAAGTCCAATCGCTTCGCTTCATCGCCATCTTCCAGTGTATGCGTAAATTTTGGTTTAAACGGATAAATTTTCATCATTATTTTTTTTCTTCTTTTTATACAAAACAGCCGGTTTCGTTAAATTTTTTCACTAATTTTTTTCAGTCTGACGGGATACTGATGTATTTGGATATTTTTGTTGAAAAACGTCGATTGCTCTTAAAACGTAAAAGTTTAAAGATTAAAACCAACAATAATATTTTAAAAGTCAAACCAATTATAGTAAAACAAACAATTTTCATAGAGTGCAAACTAAAATGGGGTAACGGTCAATGAGGAGTGAAGTGTTAAGTGATATGAATGATTTAAGTGCCACCTGTTATTGGACGCTTTTCACTGGACAAACAAAGGAGGTCAAACAAGAGGGGATGTGGCCATCCGCAAAAAAAATGATAAGTAACCTTAAGAATATGCATGACCTAGCACAAAATCTGAAATTAAACACGGCAGATATCTTTAAAACTCTAAGAAAGGCACACTGCGTAGGGCAATAAATCTGTCAACAACAAATGCGTAATGCAAACCCAAACGAGACCGAAAATAAGCACTAGACACACAGAATAAACTAACACATTAATCATTATAACCCTAACATAGTAAAAAAAGCACAATAACCAAACTCTACTGGATTTGTATACATTAGACAACAGAATAATTGCGCTTGTCATTTGTTTAACTAATAAATAAATGCAATACTTAATTTTGAAATTTAAGAAAAAAGACAAAACTCTACCACAAAACGTGCTTGAGACAAAAATTACGGAAACTTGAACGGAAGATCAATACACTACTAACGACAGACTTATCCGACTACCATCACCAACATCCCCGCGACCTGCTAATGGGCAAAACCATTACCAAAAAAGTCGGGAGACCATGCTTCACATTTCATGACACGTTAGCACAAAACATGCACTTCTCACAAATTAACAAGACCAGTTGGGAGCAACTAAGCAACAACAAAAAAACAACTGACACACTTTACCAAGTGCAGGAACTATCTGACCAGGACACGGACAATGACAATAACGAACAAGACGAAGACCTCGACTAGGAAACTACACCCCTGCAGCGAAATAACAACTCCCCGCAAATGTTTGGAGTAATACTAATCGACTGGTCTAGGGGGATTCCGCGTCGTACTTAGTTTTAAGTTGGCGTAATTGTCCCCCAAAAACCAACACCCTCCCGTCCCTCCTCCTCTATACCCTACTGGGCGTATAGCATCGGCTCGGCGAGCCCGAGAATGGCTATTAAAACTATTTGCATGTCGCTCTCGAGCCCCAAATAGGGGACAGTACGGAACGCAATGGACATTCGTACCCAGCAAACACGGGTGAAGCCGTGCAGTTGCTGGGGAAGAACAAAAATCGGCGTAAGTAAACATACTCTTATACTCATACTCCAAGGAAACGAATCTAAACCTCTGAAAACGAGATAAATTATTCAAAAATAATTTTGCCAACGACTTTCTCTTATAAAATTTTTGTATAAAGTAATAAAAAAGGTACTGGAGCATTTTCTTTTTTTTTAATACCCTGTACAATGAAACGGTTTTTTTTAATCGCAATCTCATTTTTTAAAGAAGAAGGACTTTTTTTATAAAGAATGACATTTTTCCTAAAACGCATAAAAAAAAGTTAAAATGTGTTAACGTTGGAGGGGGTTATATCGAATAAATATTAAAAAAAAATTGTATTTCATATTTAGACTTTAAATTAAATTTGCAACGACTTTCTCTTATAAAATGTTTGTATAAAGTTATAAATAAAGGTACTTCTCTCTTGAGCATTTACATATTTTATTAATTTCTGAACACCCTGTACAATAAATCGCACTCTCATTATTTTAAACAAGCAGGACTTTTTATGAAAAATGACTTTTTTCCGTACAACGCATAATAAAAAAGTTTTTCCTATAGGTGTTATTTACAATATATTTTTAAAGCGTTGATTAATATATTTAATTAACGGCAAAATAGATGACGTTAATTTTTTGTAATATCCTGGCAAATCATACTTTTCCGATAAAGTTAAAATATTGTTATTGTTTCACAGAATATGTGGCAGAAAACATTAGAGCCGAGTTAAAAAGAAGACAAAGACGCAAACAGTTGCAATATAGCATGATGGAAAACTCAGATGGTAGCAGCTCAGGTGGCGAAACCGCAGAAACGCCCACAAGATCTGACAGAGCCTTATTTACCTTCAAACAAGTAAGTTTTTCTTTTCCTTTTTTGCGATTGTGTATACGTACAATATTAACATAGCATTTCTTAAGGTTGGTATGATTTGTGACCGTATGCTACGAGAGAGGGAATCGGAAATCAGAGAGGAATATGACAATGTGTTGACAGCCAAGCTTGCTGAACAATATGATGCCTTTGTTAAATTTACCTATGATCAAATCCAGAAAAACTACAGTGCAGCCGCACCAAGCTGTAAGTATAACATCAATAATCGTTACGTAAAATTTGACCCGGGGACAAAATAATCGCAAACCAAAATTAAACTACAAACTAACCCAACACCATATTTTTTTTATTGCAGATTCGAAATAGGTAGATTTTGTCTAAAACATTTTTTCATATTTGTAATTTATTTATTTATTTCGTTTTATTATTCTGCTAACACTGCTCTGGGATTTTCCCAAATCTCTAGATAATTCTCGTGTGCTTGCATGAGGTTGAACACTCCCGTTTGTAGTAAACTGCTCGACTGTACGGTGAAAAGAAGTACGTGATCGAATTTTTTTTTCGGAAAACGCTGAGCGTAGATATTAACAGCATCATCAAGATTCCTGCCTGCTTCTCCATAAATCAAAATCATTTTTATTTTTTCTTCCACTGTTAAAAAATCCATTATGAATAACTGCTTAATGAAAGGAGGTATTTTTGTTTGCAAATTAATCTTTGAACTAAATTGGGCCATTAAATAATGCCAAACTAATTTTTTTTATCTGGACTGCGGCAACGTTGCAAATTTAGGGTTTTTGTTGGTAAATACAGTTGTCAAGTTGGTCGCATTGATTAAAACAAACTAAGCTAGTTATAAATCTAATTGTGGTTATGTATAAATTATTGTAGGTTACATTGTGCAGTTGTCAAGTTGAGTTGTCGAAATTCGTAGTTAAAAATGAAATTAATTTGGCTTTGGTGGTGCTTAGATGAGTAAAATCATATAAAAAAAGTAGTTAAATATAGGTTGCTTTACGGCCCAGAAGAGAAAGTATTCCTAGCGGAAAATAATCTTCGCTTTGAATTTCTATAAAAGAATTTAAAATTTTTTGTGATCGTAAATGTTGTCCAATGGTGAATAGGTATTTTGTTAAAACCAATAAGAATTATAATGTATACGCGTATACCCTACCGAAAGTGCCCCTTTAAGAACAATAGAAACCAATAGATATTTATGTTTTAATGTATGGGTTTGAATTGGGAATAGAATTGACTTTAATTGGTTTGAATAGGTAATTCCTATTTAGCCTTTAAAACCGATTGGTATCATATAAGATAAAACTCGGTACCAATACACATATTGAGCAGTGGTAGCTGGTGGATTTTGGGTATACCAATATCTTAGTTATTAGACATGGGATCCACTTCAAACTTATACGAGTTTATAATGATATTGGATAAACAAGATCTGCACAAGCAGAATTTAAATTGAAGTTTGCGAAAAAAGTTAAATTTTTAACTGGCCGTACCAGCCCCCTGCCCCCCTATTTAAGATTATTCAAATTAAATAAGTGCAAATCATAAGTCACCAAAGTTTCCTGATAGGTTTTAAAATTTATTTAAAAAATCCAAGAATTACAGATTTTATACCATTTATTTTTTTAAATTTAAGTCAAAAATTTAAAATGGTATAAAATATGTAATTCTTGGATTTTTTATATAAATTTTAAAACGTATCGGTAAACTTTGGTAAATTATGATTTCCACCACTTTAATTTGAATTATCTTAAATAGGGGGGCAGGATACTAACTGTTTTTCGCAAACTTCAATTTAAATTCTGCTTGTGCAGATCTTGTCTATTTAATGTCATTATAAACTCGTATAAGTTTGGAGTGGGTCCCATGTCTAATAACTAAGATATCAGTATAGCCAAAATCCACCAGCCGCCACTGATATTGAGTCCAATACAAACTGATGCATTTTTTAAATTGGTTTCTATGGGACATTTTTGGCAGGGTATAATATTGTCCAGGACTATTAATGGTCAGTAACTTGCAAATTTAAATAAGGGAAAGTTTTGTGATTATTGTTTATCTTTTTCAATCCAAATGGTTGCTATTTTCAAAAACAGGAAAATTAACTACTAGATTTTTCACGAAAAGGTCAATCCTAACAGCAAATATTTTATTTTACAAATAGGTAGTTATTTTTTCATTGATATCATTGCTTGCAACAATCATTACTTAATCAATTTATGAATATTTGTGCATTTTCTTTTTAAATACTTACTTTTGTAGTTTTCTTTACTTAAAAAAATAAATAAAAATCGTTTGCGGGAAATAACCTTTATTTTCATGTTAACATCATTAAGAAAATATATACCATAGCGATTTCTTTAAAAAAATCTTCATACAATCCTTAAATTTTCATGAAAGTCTTCACATTTAAGATTTTAATTAGTTTCTCCAATAAAAAAATTCTATGATTCAATGTCCTCAGTAATTTATACCACATTAGTTCGTTTTCTTTATAATTTTTTGTTTTGCCGGAATTTTGGGTGTTTTAAATTAAAACTTTAATTCAAGTTTTCTTTTAAGCCTTTTTGAATCTCACTGGTGGACTTTATCCCATGGTTATAGGTGTTTGTAACCACTTGATTTATGTAACTTTAGCTGTGCTTAGTCTATTGCATCTAGGAGTATTAATGGATTCATCACTCCTAGACGCGAATTTTCAAGACAACCAAAACCCGCTAATTTTGAAAAATCATCTCTTCCACATCTAAATGAATAATGAAATAAAACACCAAAAGCTCAAATTAAAAAATCTTTAATATTAACCACAAATTTTGAAAAACTTTCCTTACATCCCAAACTCAAATTTAAAACAAAAATATCCCTCCCATACCATAAGTGCAAATTTTAAAAAACAATACCTTAAAACGCAAATTTTGAAAAAAAATACTAATCGCAAATTTTAAAGAAAAAAATCGTTTCCACCCCAAAACGCAAATTACCATATTACATGAAAATAAATCGATATATATATATCTTAAACAAAAACTCGAAACGAAAATTTTGACTAACGCGGGTTTAACGTATTATTATAATGGATAATTTGAAATTTCAAATGTGTAATCACACAAATAAATTAATCTGAAGACTGTTCATCCTCTATAATCATATCGTTTGAAAATGAGTCATCATCAGAGAGAAGATTTAACTCATCCTCAGAATCAGACTCATTTTCAAACAATATAATTAATGGTGGAACATTGCGAAAATCCATGTTGCCCATGTTTTTCTCCAGTCTTCCAAAATTAATTTTTCTGTGTGATTAACTACATTTTCCCACATTTCAACGGTGAATTTTGCTAAAGATTCTTGCCAAACTGTTTTTACTTTATCTGGACTGGAAAATTTTAAATCATTAATATTTTTATTATAATATGTTTTACAAAAACCCCACACCTTTTCAATGGGGTTATATTGACAATGGTATGGGGGTAGCCGAAGATTTTAGAAATTCGTCAACTACATATTTTTTTCTGTTTTTAAAATCAAAGGTTCAGCTAGTTTCCAAAGATCGTTTTTTTTTAATTTAGGGTCAAAAGAAATGCCGTGTTTTTAGGCCGAAATAATTGGTTTGTTCGCAGATTTTGAAATTGGTTTTTCCAAAAGAACCAAATAGTAAAGAGCATTATCCATTACAATAACACATTTTCCATTAATATTAATTAAATCCGGAACTAATTTGTTTTGAACCCAATCAAAAATTATATCACCATTCATAGTTTTATGATAATCGCGATCGTTATTTTTACTAGAAAATAAAAAGCCACAATTTGGAAGAAACCCGCTCCGATAACCGGCATGCAATATGGTAAATCTCTTACCCTCACTTTTTATCTTTACATCATTCATTCTTCTATCATCATCTTTCACCCACTTTCTTACCTTATAAGTATAGGTATATATAAGTATACTGCCATTTTTGTAAATCCAAGTCTCATCCAAAAATATAAAATTTATAACATTCTCTCCTGAATTTAAAAGTTCCAAATATTTTGTTAAAAAAGTAATTTTTGCCCGCACCACAAAACTCCGCTCGCATAATATTTTCCTTCCATCAATTTTTTTATATTTAAAACCCACATCCCGTAAAATTTTGTACAATAGTGACCTAGACCCTGTAAATTCAATTTCGTTCCGCGCATAAACTAAAAGATCATCCAAAGTAAAATGTGTCCCGTCCTTCAACAACTTAAAAATATGCTGCGAAATTTCCTCCCGTAAAAAAAAATTGTCGAACCAAATTCCTTTTTTTTTCTCCCTACTTTTTGCATTTTATTTTCCCCCTTATTTTTAAGTAGGTATCTCAAAAATTTTTGATCTGCTTAGCTAAAAATAATGGGTGATGTAATATTTATAAAACCAAATTCGTTACTTTTTTACTCCAAAAATGTCCATAAGGCGATGTACTTTTTCTTCCATTGTGGCATTTTCATCATAATTTCATCAAAATGTCAAAGGGGCCTTTACATTCGAATTCGTTGCTATTATTTTTGGCATAATTATCTTTTTATTTATAATTGACAAGTAAATTATCAATAATAAATATTATTGTCAATTTGACAGTGTCAAAGTATTTAATTAAATTCTTTAGCAGAAGTACCACTTTTAAATACTAAAAATACTAAGTCAAACTATTTAATTAAATTATTATTATTAGCACATGTTAGAAATATGATTTAGATATATTAACTAAATTAAATAATTGAATTCAGTATATAGGGTGTTTGAAGTTTGTTTATATTACTATAGAAATATTATTAAAAATAAGTTGTAGTTTTTGACACTAATAAAATAAAAGTTTCATTAAAGAATCTTCTTTAATACTTTGCAAGTCCTGTGGATTCAACAGGTTATGGGCCGATAAGGAATAAATCCATAAAGGGCATAAAAACAAAGTTCAGTAAAAAAAAATAAATTAAAAAAAATTATATTAAAATGGCGAGCAATGATGATTCTTTAACAATCGAAAAACTAAAGGATAAAATGAATTTCGGCATGTGGAAGTTTCAAGTCACAATATTTTTTAAAGCCAAAGATGTGTTTGATATTGTAAATGGAAATTCGCTCATTCCAAAGGCTGAAGAAACATATGATGCAGCGCGAAAGGATTGGCTTAAAAAGGATGCATTGGCTCAAAAATTAATTATAACAACCATTGAAAAACAACCAATGACGTATTTATTGAACTGTACGACTTCTCATGAAATGTACGAAAAATTAAAAACCGTATATGAAGGTGACTGCGTTCAACAAAAATATGCGCTTTTACAGGAGTTTTATAATTTACAATATAAAAAAGGGGCCAAAGTATCAGCATTTATCAGTGATGTACAAAATTTAGTGCATAAACTCGCATCGTTAGATCAAAAAATTGATGACACCATGCTAATAACTAAAATTTTATCCAGTTTGCCAGATGAATTCAGGCATTTTGTAAGCGCCTGGGAGTCCACTTCTCAAGAAAACAAAAACATAGATAACTTGACGTCCAGACTGATTACTGAAGAGGAAAGGTTAAATAAAAGTGATAATAGTGATCAGGTGGCATTCTATGAGGCCACAGAAGCGGTACCAAAGCGATACATAAAAATGGATAACAAAAAAAGTAATATTCAGTGTTTTAAGTGCAGATTAATGGGTCACTATGCGAGAGAGTGTTCAAATAACGTAAAAGGAATTGTATATAATAATAAAAATAGTAACCAGCGATGCTCAATTTGTAAAAAGAATAATCATAATGAAAAACAATGTTACTTTCGTGAAAAAAGTGATTCAAATAAAAACTTTAATAAAAAAACCGCGTTTCTAACGTATCTAACAGAAAAACAAAGTGATATTGAATGGATACTCGATTCAGGAGCCACATCACATATGGTGAACGATAAAAACAAGTTAACCGAGCTGATTGAAACACAAATTGGAATAGGAACTGCGAAAAATAATATAAAAATAACTGCTGAAGCAAAAGGCTGTATTGAAACTGATAAATGTGTGTTAAAAGATGTGTTATTTATCCCGGACTTGTCTAAAAACTTATTGTCGGTTAGTCGAATAACAAAAGCGGGCGGTAAAGTCGTGTTTGACAATAAAAAAGTAACAATTTATAAAAACGATTTAAAAATGTTAGAAGGGCAAATGAATGACAATGGACTTTTTAATATAAAAATGAAAGAAGTAAATGAAAATGTGTTGCTGACGGACACGGAAAATATAAGTGTTTGGCATAAAAAATTAGGTCATTTGGGCGTAAATAATATGAAAAAGTTAAAGAATTTAAGTGTGGGACTAAAAATAAAAGACTGCGACTTCAAACTGCTTAACGAGTCTGTGTGTGAAATATGTATTAAGGCTAAACAGACAAGACTTCCTTTCGGAGAGACTCGACATCGAGCAACACGTCCATTAGAACTGGTACATAGTGATGTTTGTGGTCCTATTGAACCGAATACTTGGGACGAGATGCGGTATATACTTACTGTAATGGACGATTATACGCATTTTTGCAAGGTGTACCCAAAGATAATACACCCCATAGATTGGAAACTACACTAGCGCTAGCGGCAAAAGGCAAAAGTAAATTAACGCCATCTAGGTCTACAATACCCTTAGCAATGCCAAAAATTGAAGTAGATTTCTGTAACATATTGGCGCCATATTTGAATATTGATGCTTCGTAGGGTGCCTTTATATATTGTATTTACTGCTGTATTTTAAATAAAACAAGTATGGATATAAGATTTATTTATTGTATTAACAATATAATATAAAATAAAATACATACATCTATATATACATAATCTGAATACATGAATATGTTTTTGTTTGTGGAGTGCAAACCTAAAAAATATTAATCTTAATTCTTCAATAATAAGAGAATATTGCAAAATTTGGTAATTTAGCTCCTTATACGAGTTTAAACTTAACATATAGGAATTTGTACAAGGCTTTTGAGTGTGGACTTTTGGTTCTAACCAACCGTGAAAAATCTATCTTGCCAACTATTGGTTTTGAAACAACCATAAGTAGCCTGGGCTTGGCCTGGACTAAATTACCATTAAACAAGCAATCCTAAATAATTCATAATTAACAAACAGTATTTTTACGCTAGAGCGATACTGCCGTGCTACGCCAAAAAGACGCAACTCTACATTTTTACTTTATAAATTATAGCGCTTTATTGTTTTTTTCCAAGATACGATCAATTTAATAAGAAATTTTTAGGAGCTATAGTAGGTACTTAAAAATGTATGTATAGTTAAAATTTGTCTTTTTCTAAGAGAATAATTTAATAATAACGAGATGAGTCTTTTTGGCTTAGGACGGCAGGATAGTCAATACTTACAAATTGGTTACATTTCCGCGCCCAACAACAATACATTTCACAACCATTAACACGTTTTATCACTTTTAAGGCGCAAAAATGTATTTAATTCAAAAATTATGATCGACATCAATAATTATGATTGACATTGACATTTGCAAATAGCGTTTGTACAGATGTCTGCAATTTAAAAATAGATATAGTTCAGGTATTGTAGAACTAGAGGGCAGTGATGGGAGAGTTTCCAATCTATGGGGTGTATTATCTTTGGGTGTACCTACTAAAAGGAAAGTTCGAGGTGGAAAGTACAATAAAAGAATTCCTAGTCGAAAGTGAAGCAAAATGGAGTGTCAAAACTCATAAAATCAGATGTGATAATGGAGGCGAATATTTAAGCAAGGATTTGAAGAAATGGTGTAAAAGCAGGGGAACTATATTGGATTATACGATTAGTTATACACCGCAATTAAATGGACGGGCCGAAAGACTCAACCGAACTTTAATGGAAAAAGCGCGATCCTTGATTTTTGACTCAGGCTTACATAAGGAAATGTGGGGTGAGGCTATAAGGGTTGCGGCGTTCTTAACAAATCGATCTCCTACAGAAGTGTTAGAAGTTACTCCGTATGAAATGTGGAATGGTAGAAAACCTGACATGAAATACATACAAATTTTCGGAGCAGACGCCTACGCAAAAAAATTGGGTCATTTGAGAAAACTAGATGAAAGAAGTGAAAAATTAGTGTTTGTTGGTTATACCCAAAACGGATATCGACTTTTTCATGAAGAAAAACGAAAAATTGTATTTGCACGAGATGTTGTGTTTAATAATAAAATTACACGTAAAATGAAAAGCAAAGAGGTCAAAATTTATGGAGACGAAGAAGAGGACGAAAACAATAAAACTAAAGAGGAAGAAAGTAATAAAAATGAGAAAGAAATGGAGAAAAACCAAGAAATAGATGAAAATCAAGATGATGTTCAAGTCAATAGTAAGTACGAAGAAGAAGAATTACTTGGAAGAGGCCATAGAATAAAAAAACTACCTATGTCATTAAATGATCATATAGTTTATCTTACCTATGAGGAAGCTACGACTGGAATAAATAAAGATGATTGGATTTCAGCGATAGATGAAGAAAAAAAATCTTTAGAAAAAAATAATGTTTGGACTCTAGTCAATAAAAATGAAATCAAAGGCAGCAAAATACTAAGCAACAGATGGGTTTTTCGAATAAAGGACAATGGGCAATACAAAGCTCGTTTAGTTGTAAGAGGATTTGAACAAGAATTTGGTGTAGATTATCAAGAGATTTTCAGTCCAGTTATTTGTAGTGCAGCTATCAGAACAATATTTGCAATAGCCGCTCAACGTAATGATAAAATAGTACAATTTGATATTAAAACTGCATTTCTCTATGGATTTTTGGATGAGGATATATACATGCAAATCCCAGAAGGATATGGAAATGAACAAGGAAAAATATGCAAGCTCCAAAAGGCTTTATATGGACTAAAACAAGCTCCCATTCAATGGAATCAACGATTCAAAAATTTTCTTATAAAAATTGGTCTTGAAGCTCTTCAATCAGAACAATGTGTTTTTAAAAGTCGCGACGGATTAATAATTCTCGCAATTTACGTGGATGATGGTTTAATAATAGGATCCGATGAAACTAAAATAAAGAATTTTCTTAATATGTTAAAAAGTGAATTTGAAGTTAAAGTAATAAATGATTGTAATACATTTCTAGGCATATCGGTAGTGCAGAACAATCAAGACATTAAATTAAATCAAACTAAGTATGTAAAGAAAATTCTGAGTGATTTTGGAATGGAAAATAGTCAAACGCACAAAGTACCAATAACATCCAGTGATATTAAAAGAAGTGACAAAAATGAACGAGAAAACTTTCCATATTGTAAAGCAGTAGGTAATCTACTGTATTTATGTAATAAAACTCGACCAGATTTGAGCTATTCAATAAACTTTGCTAGTCGTTACATGCAAAATCCAACGAACAGTGATGTTAACAGTATTAAACATATTTTAAAATACTTAAAGGGAACTAGTAATCTAGGGATTAAATATGAAGTTAATACAAAGTGTAACGAATTGATAGCGTATAGCGATTCAGACTATGCCGGGTGTGTGGAAACTAGACGCAGTACTACGGGGTATATAATCATGTTTAATGGAGGTCCAGTATCATGGTGTGCAAGAAAGCAGCCAATAGTTGCACTCTCAACAGCTGAAGCCGAGTATATCGCGGCTGCAGAGTGTAGTAAAGAACTGTTATATCTAAAGGGTTTTTTGGAAGAATTACTAAACGAAAAAATAAAAGCTGTACTAAACGTAGATAATAATAGTGCAATAAGTATAATTAAAAATGGTGTCATAAATCAACGCAGTAAACATATCGATGTAAGATATAGATATATTCACGAAAAAGTTGTAAACGGAATTTTTGAAGTTTGTTATTGTAATACTAAAGAACAATTAGCAGATTTGTTTACCAAACCTTTAGATGCAATTAAATTTAGGTATTTTAGAGATAGGTTCATGTGCTCATGTTAGATGATTAATATAGATAATAAAAATGTTTAATTATGTTAATTTAAGAGGGAGTGTTAGAAATATGATTTAGATATATTAACTAAATTAAATAATTGAATTCAGTATATAGGGTGTTTGAAGTTTGTTTATATTACTATAGAAATATTATTAAAAATAAGTTGTAGTTTTTGACACTAATAAAATAAAAGTTTCATTAAAGAATCTTCTTTAATACTTTGCAAGTCCTGTGGATTCAACAGCACAGACCTGTAGGTCTGTGATTATTAGTATTATTATTATCAAAGTATTTAATTAAATTCTTTAGCAGAAGTACCACTTTTAAATACTAAAAATACTAAGTCAAACTAGCATAAGCCACAAACCTAACAAAAAAACATGAGTCCAGATAAAAAAAATGAACTATATGTATAAATAGTTTCTTTATACCTCAATAATAATTATTTATAACTAAATGCCATTTTTTTATACCTCAATTAGGATTTAATTAATTAATTGACAAAATAGTTTTTTTTAACCTTAAATGAGGTATTTTTTATCAAAAATAGTACAATAATCCTTTAAATTAAAGGATTTAATGCTGGCAGGTAAAAAGTGACCATGGTGCGCAATTGATAATTATCACCAAATGAAATAATGTATAAAACTTAAACCAAAGGAAACTTAAATATTAGTTAAAAAATTTAATTTAATAAGATAATTATTTTTATAGAAAAATTATTGCAGAATCGATAAGAAAAATCGAATAAAATTGATTTTATAATATATATGAAAAAAAAATATGAAAAAATGTTTTAGACAAAATCTATCTATTTTTAGTCGAATGATCCGAATCTGCAATAAAAAATAGGGTGTTCCATTGGAAATTTTAAAGTTACCCCCTGTTCCTCCTATAAGGAGGAGAGTATGAGGACCAATTTTAGTGCTGATTGATTTCCCCCTCGAATCATTTAATTTTTATTTTAAACATTTTTTCGTAAAATTCATACTAACTGAGATATTGGCAGCGAATACTGAGCTCGGCTTTAAATAAGCGCTTTTTCCGTCTATTAGGTAATGTACTATTTTGCACTGCCCAAAATGACCTACTTTTCACGCTTAAATGTCAACAAAAAAGCCGACTTTTTGACAATGGTGTTGGAAAAACATAATTACTAATAACATTTTAAAATAATAAAATGAATCTCTTACCCCTTGACCAGTAATTAATAAGGTAATAATATTGAGATGTGACCAAGGGTGGTAATTGGTGGAAATTACCCACAAGATAGACCCTTGTGCAACAGTAAAGATGTTTTTATTTTACCGAGGGAAGCTTTAAAGGAATTCCTTCAAAATTGACGTCACTTTCTTTGCGGATATTGTAATAAAACCTCAGGCGCCAACTTTAATAGTTTAGGTGCTTCCACCATATGCGGGGGTAGCTCTTTAAAGTAAACAGTGGAGATAAATAACCAGGGTTCAGTTATATTGATAAATAAATATTGAAATAAAACTTTCACATATACAAAACAATTAATAAATTAAATAAAAAACAGGAACACTCATTATAAAATATGGAATATGGTTAAACGTTACTTTAAGACAATAATAAATAATTAACACGGAAACAAATACTCACAAAATAAAGAACATAAATTATAAATCCGAATCTCAGAGTGACAGCATTTTCACTGAAAATTTTTCAGCCAAGGTCAGCGTTGTATATTCTTTGATTTTGCTGTAGTATTTGGTTTTTACAAAAACAGGGATGGAATGTTGCGCATCGTTTAAATGAAGAATGTGGAATTAAAAATATCATGAAAATGAATTTTCTGGACACTTTGATATTTTTAATTCCACATTATTTTTGAGTTTAAAATTTAGTTGAATTATATATATTGTTTAAAATAGTCGACACAATTAAAAATATGACTAGCAGTTGAAATTACAACAAAAAATCTTGATTAAAAAATACAACGGCGTTCCATAGTGATATACATTACTGCTCATTAATTGGTTTTAAAAATTCACCACGAAAACTTTAAAATCTTTAAATAATCTTTAATTGATAGTTGTAAATTAATACTAATTTAGTAATTTTGTTTAATTTCAGATCTATCGTAAAAGTCGAATAACCGTAAAGCAACAAATTCTGCTTAGACACTAGCCACAAACAAATGTCGTTATACTATCGTTTTTACACTAAAAAGTCAAACTAATGCAGGATGCCTTAGAACTCAACTCTACTTCTTGCTGGCGTTTTGTATATGTATAATATACATTTACATGTACTGTCATACCTATATAGGAATTGATACTTTATTATATCTTTGTTATATTTTTTGTAAATAATGTTTTTACTATAGCGACAGATGTTTTTAATAAGGTGTTGATTTCTAATTTCTCCAGCTGAATGATAGGGTATGTATGTATATACTTTTTTTAAATCGTAATGGATATTTTCTTTCATTAATTTATGAAAATGAAACGGGTAAGACGTATAGATTAAAAATATCCATTACTAAATTAACAATTATACTGTGGTTAGCCTGCTGCTTATTAAAAAATAAATTTAAATTTTTTATAACTTGTGTATGTTTTTACACCATTTAAAGTAACTTAAAATTAAATTTGCAATTTTCTGGGTTCGCCGTTTTATGCAGGTTAATTTAAAAATGATAATTGTTTTAAATTAGAATTATGTATTAAAGTTAATTTTAATATTTATAGAACTGATTAAGCTGTTAAGACGATTTTTGTTTGAGGCGTTATAGACTTGAAACTAAGAATTTATGTTTATTTGCCTCCTTTTATTTTTCCTCTATCTATTGTATGTTAAATGTATGACTGGATTGTAATATAAATTATTTTGAGCTGATTGCGTTAAAATAAGAACATACATTACAATAGGTTCTCTGTAGGTTTTTTCATCATGCTAATAAATTATTTTCTATCACATTGCCTTTCATTTTTCGTTACTGTGACTTATGTTCTTTAATTAATATTATTTTAAGGTTTATACATAAAGGGTGTTTTCTCCAAATTATGTTTAGCAAGTAAGAGTTCGATAGTTAATTTACCGATAATGTGTTGGGGTTGTGTGATTACTGAGGAAACACCCATTATTGCTGTTTTGGTAGTAAGAAGTTTGCCATAAATGTGATGTGGTGTCAATATATTTTTATAGTTACAACTTAAAATGTATTGACGTAAAGAATACCAATTTTAGCAAGTAAGCGAGTAGTGTTTAATAAATATTTACTCAGATATAAGGTAACAGCAATGATTTTTATAGACAACAATCTACTAATTTTTCTATATCTATAATCACATGTTTAGTTTATTATACCTAATTTTAATTATTTTTTTTTATTTTTCTTTTAGAATAAACATTTATTTGGCAAAGTTTGTAATTTAGTTACATAATATTCATTCTATAATTTAACTTTCACACTAAGCTTTTTATTTATTTTAGCTTTTTCTTATTTAAATACCAGTTGATTGTTAACTGATATTTTTTTATTAACAAAATATTATTTTATGTAAGATTTAATATAAAAATGGGATACATTAATTGTTTTATTTTATCTTACCCAAACTTACTTACAGCATATAATATTAGTAATAATAATAAATGTTCTTTATTGAAGCATCAAAGGCCCAGAATAAAACAGGTTTAATATATTAGGGTGAATATATTGAGATGTCCCCCAAGTTAAAATGATTATTTTTTATTTTTGGTTGTTTCACTGTTAGCCTAGAATGGGGTTTTTGGAAAGCCACCAGGTCTAGTAATAACATAACACAAGTGGTTCTGCACTAATGCAAGAATTTTAAGAAATCACACATTTTGAATATTAGAGCTTCACCGAGGTTAGGATTTCGTATGTTTTTTTTTTAAACATCCCTTTGTATATTTGAAATAAGTTATTGTATCTGACACCTTAATATTATTTAAAAATACAATATGAGATATTACACTTCATAATATTATTTAAAAATACAATATGAGATATTACACTTCACGGTGGATAGGTTTTTAAATAGCAAATTAATCAACTTAAACTTTTGAATTATAAAAAAGCAAAACTCATCTGCATTTAAATTCTAACTGACCTTCAGGAATCACATGTATCTATAATGTCGTAAACAGAGGTTTTTGCTTATTTAAAATGATTAAAGCGCCATCCGTTGCATAAAATTTAAAGCAAAAACAGATTCGCGGAGGATAGAATCAATTTTTTTTTTGGGCCGAGGATGGCGCAATGGGTTAAGCTACAGAGCTGTAAGCAATCTCAGGGTTCCCGTTTGTCATAAAATTTTTAAATATCATAAAATTGGTTAAATTGTCCTAAAACGTCATAAAATTCACATTTTGTCATAGAAATCATAAAATTTCATTATTTTTTAACAATTTTCTCAGCTTTGATCTTTTTTATAAAATGGAAATTTTGTAAAATAAAATTTAAAGCCGGTCCTGTAGAATAAAACGCAATAAAATGTTTTAAATATGGCCTTGGTTGTTGACGTATGAACTTCATGCTATGAAGGAAAAAGAAGTTTGGTTAGGAAATGAATTTTAAATTTGAAATAAATAATGAGAAAGGTAAATTTATTTTTATACTACTATACTTTTTCTACGTTTCCAAAAAATACCATAGAAAAATAATTTAATTGGAAGAAAGTGAGGTTGGATCGGTCTAAAATTTGTTAGATATTAAAAACAGAGATGTCGCCACGGTGTTTATTCTGTCATCAGATGATAGAATATTTCATTCTGTAACACTTTACGGAATATATGTAATTCCATAGATAAAAGTGATATTAGAAGGCTCAAATTCCGTAATAGGAGTAGAAAAATATTATTTCTGAAGGAAATAAGAAATTATCGAAGTACCTTAACAATAACTCTTAAACTCTTAAAAAATCTGTAATATTGGAGGCTCAAACAATGATTAACAAGGGTCTAAAAAAAGAACCTATTGTATATATACTATTTTTTTTGCTTTCTTGATACCCATGTTAATCATTGTTTGAGCCTCCAATATTTCAGATTTGTATATCTTTGTGGTTTTATTTATTTTGAGATTATAATACCTATTATAATAAAATACTAAAGTAACATATATTAAAAATATTATAGCAGAAATAATTAAGTATTTATTTTGATGCGAGAAATAGTATATTACACTACAAGGGCAGAAAGTGTGAGATATAAAAAAACTTGTGACAAAATTAAAATCTGACGTTTAATTTAATTCTGACGTTTACATTCAAAATCAATCAAACTTTAGCGTTGTCATGGTAGCGGGATGAAATGAAACTTTTCTTACTACCTCGGCCGAAAATACGTATAGCTTGACCAATGCATAAAACGTAAACTTTCTGCCGTGGAATCGGGGACGAAACAACGTATTTTCTGCCGGGTAGCAAGAAAAAATATTTTCTTACGACCTCGACTCAAAATACGTTGTTTCGTCCCCGATTCCACGGCAGAAAGTTTACGTTTTATGCATTGGTCAAGCTATACGTATTTTCGGCCGAGGTAGTAAGAAAATGTAATTTTCTTACTACCTCGGCTGAAAATACGTTGTTTCGTCCCCGATTCCACCTCCACCGCCCTCTATAATATCGCTCGTGCCGCAAATGTCGGGGCAGGCATCAATATGTTTCGATATACACATTTAATTTTTTCCCGTATTTTCGGCCGGGTAGCAAGAAAAATAGTATACACTACACGAGCAGAAAGTGTGAGAGCCCTGAACTGCGCGCCATGATCATGGCGCGCAGTGCAGGAATCTTACACTTTCTGCCCGTGTAGTGTAATATACTATTATTTTTATATAATAAACCGTTAAAAAATTACATTTATTTTATTAAATAACTTTAGAAATAATAAATTCTTGTCATAAAAAGTGTCATAAAATTTGAAATATTTGTCATAAAATCATAAAAAAAAGTACAAAACAATGCTGGGAACCCTGCAATCTGCGTCTACGGTCACAGCCTTGGGTGTTGTAGTTGTTTATTAAACAATAATAATAATCATGAGCTGGCTAAATAGCCTAGTCAATAAAAAAAATCAATTTTTGTATGTTATGTGATTATAAATTCTAACTGACCTTCAGGAATCACATGCATCTATAATGTCGTATACGACATTATAATCAGAGGTTTTTGCTTATTTAAAATAATTAAAGCGCCATCCGTTGCATAAAATTTAAAGCAAAAACATATTCACGGAGGATATAATCAATTTTTGTAACACCTACATAAATGGTTATAAAAATTATTTCTTTTAATTTTTAATAATATTTTATATTTGATTCGATTGCTTTGGATGTGTTTAATTTACTTAGTGAACTGATATTGTTAGTATGATTTTACTACCTCAGATATTTGAAAACATATAGGTTAACCTAGAAAAAGTAACAGTCACGGAGGATAGGTTTTAGACTTTTAAAACATTGTAAAAAATAATTAATTGCGGTTAAAAATCTGGAACCTGAGCTGTACAGCTTACGTAATATCTACTTAATTAAGAAAGATCAAAACACAATAAAAGTGTAGGTCAAATTCATTTAGTTTTATTAAATATCACGGGGTAACACCATCGGGGGACACTTCGTGAGATTCACCCATTAATGTTATTTTGAAAATATAAATACCAACGTTGTTTTTTTGCGGATATCCGTTTCTTCCATTTTCTGCTCTTGTCATACAGAATTCCAAAAGAATTTCAGAAGACTTGTCCCTCTCTCTATATCTGGCAGCTAGGTTTTGGATTCTGTCCATTATTGGTGTTTTTTTTTATAAAGAATAGGTTTGGGGTTGTTATGGAGGGTGTTTCCCAGCAAACCAAATCATGTCACAGTGATATAACATTTACATAAAAATTGTTTCTTACTATGCAACAGCTATGTCACCTATATGTAATGGCAACGCTCCTATGCATAGCACAAGATGTCCTGAGGACATCCGGTGTAAGTCCTTTACAGACGGTCGCGACCAGATAACCGATGGACGTCCTGAGGCCTAGGCCGATGGACATCCTGAGGCCTAGGCCTCAGTACGTCCATCGGTTTTCTGCCTGCGACGATAGTTGAAGATACAAGGAGTATTTTTAATAAAAAACAAGGTGTAATTTTTTTTCACTTTGATATATAAATTGATATATCACCCTTTATAAAGGGTCTAAGTGAAAAAAAATTACACCTTGTTTTTTATTTAAAATACTCCTTCATCAAGCACGATAAAAGATTTAAAAAAAAAGTATTCATTTTTTTTTCACTTATAAGTCTATATAGACCCTTTATCCACTTGTGTCTTTTGTTGTCAAGTATTTTTAGCAATTGCAATTTCACATATCTCTAACTTATTTAAATATATCTAGTAAACACTTTAAAATTAATTAATTCTTTGCATTAAAAATATCATCACAAATTTAAAAAAAACATTGTTAAAGTGATATTTTTAATTTGTTGAATAAAAAATATCATTGGCCAAATTAATAATTTATTATATGAGAAATTTATAATACGAATTAAAAATACCATTGGAGAAATTTCTCCACTTAAATTATTTAATTTGTCCTATATTTTTAAGGGACTGTCTACAGTTCCTACCAGTAGGAACTTAAGTCTTCAAGACTAAAGTTCCTACTGGTCGGAACTGCAGCCACTGAGTCAAAAGTTACTACCAGTCGGAAATTCTGTTATGGACGCCAAAGTTACTACCACCTGTTTAGATTAGAAATGGCCTATTTGGGAAATAATGTTCAAATCTTTACTTGTTCTGCACAAAAAAACCATTTTATAAAAATCTTTGGAAAACTTATTTTATTACAATAATGTTTAATCATTAAGTAAAGTATTACTTAATGGTCTAATATTATATACAATTCGTTATAAATGAAAAATTGAATCAAACATATTTTTTCATTATTGTATAAAGAAGTTTTACTAATCTTATAAGAAAGAGTATTTCTATAATAACTATAGTTTTGGTATCTTTGCTAAAAGGCTTAAATTCAAAATATATATTTAACAACAAACATTTATTTAGTAAAAACAAAAATAAAATGTAACTTAAAATTAATGGTAAAACATAAAAAATATATTCTTTTTAACTATTTATAAATAAAATATTAAAGTATCTTGCGATTTAGGTAGGAAATCTAGAAATATATCTCTAGTTTTCTAAATATATTTATAAATATATATGTATATACATATATACAGGGTGTCTCACCAGCGATGGTACCTTAGACGTTTACGGAGAACGGCTGAGGATATCAATTTGAAATTTTTATAGCAATTATTGTACAATTTAATTTACCTTTTAAAATTATTTTGAATAAAATTCCTCTTCCGGTTTAACCGGAAGCGACATCAACTTTGTTATTTCCAATGGAACACCCTGTAAATTTTTTATTTTTAAATTCCTCATGAAATTCTTAATGAAATTGCTGTACCATTCCCTATACCTAAACTTAACAGTTTTCGAGTTAATAATTTTTAAAAATTTACAGGGTGTTCCATTGGAAATAACAAAGTTGATGTCGCTTCCGGTTAAACCGGAATAGGAATTTTATTTAAAATAATTTTAAAAGGTAGATTAAATTGTACAATAATTGCTATAAAATCTTCAAATTGATATCCTCAGCCGTTCTCCGTAAACCTCTAAGGTACCATCGCTGGTGAGACACCCTGTATATATATATATATATATATATATATATATATATATACATGTGTTTCATAATATATGCGCAGGACTTCAGGATGTGATAGCTCATCCAAAAAGATGAAAAAAATCGCTATTAACTTACCCTCTAAAATGCACAATTTTCTAGGGTGTGTAAATTTTAGAAAAAAAATTGTTTTTTTCGAATATCTCCGGAACCATTTATCGTACAAAAAACAGCTTTTGTAAGCATTTTCTACTCATAATAAGCTATGTTTTGTGCCAGAAAATTTTTATTTTTACTTATAATTGGTGGAGATTTTGAAGGGGCCCCTTCGCTACCGGTAGCGGGTGTTTTTTTCCTCCTTCTACGCCCCTGAAAAAAGTACGGTTTTGAGAGGCCCATTCCATCTGCCAATGTTTTCTACACAAAAAAGGTACTCTTTGTCATAAGCTCTAAAATTGACCGTTTTCAAGAAAAATCAACTTTTATGTTTAAAAACATGGTCAATTTAAAAAAAAAATTTTTTTTACTAATTAAACAAAATTTATTTTAACGTTAGAACAAGTAGCAAAACCAAACGATAATTGCAAAATTAAAAAAAAATAAAAAATAATTCAAAAGTTAAATAAAATGTTGGAAATGTTCACCGTTATCTTCAATGCACGCAAAGACAACTTTTGAATTATTTTTTATTTTGCAATTATCGTTTGGTTTTGTTACTTGTTCTAAGGTTACAGTATAGACAAAGAGCGGGAACCACAGAACACCAAGTTCCTACTGGTAGTAACTCTTGACCAGGTGGCTAAAGTTCCTACCAGTAGGAACTTTAGACTCGGCGACTAAAATTCCTACTGGTAGGAACTGTAGACAGTCCCTATTTTTAATGCAATAAATGTAAGTTTTTACTTGATATGTTTAAATAATTTAGAGATACATATGTATGTGAAATTCAATAGAGAAATAAATAATCCCTGAAATCAAACGACGCGCCCTAGCGAACCGTCCAAACTCGGCAATGTTCGTTGTGATGCGCAACGTTAACGTTCCCGCGTCAGTAGCTACACAGAACATAAGAGAATTAAAAGCGCTGTAGTGAAAAGTGGCAACAGGCATTGTTTGATTTTGAAATCTAGCAGGCTTGGAAATCCGAGGTGCCAGTAAGCCATTGGTGGAAATATCCACACGATTTCTGCGGCGCGAATTTTGAATTTTTATTTAAAATATGGAATTATAACCGAAAATTGTTAAAATTTTATATTTTTTTGGGTTTTTAAAGAACCATATAGTTAATATTGTTCTTTAAAAATCAAAAAATATAAAATTTCAACAATTTTCGGTTATTTTCCACTAATTAAGTGGAAAAACACACATTTTTGTTTTTTTTATAAATATATTAAACAAAATATACACTTAATTCAATTTTAAATTAAATTATAACCAACAAATAATATTTAAATGAAGAGAAATTCAAAGTTAATTATTCTATAACTTTTAGTGAAATTTAAAACAAGGTTTATCAAACATGTATAATAATTTATAATTATTTAGGTATAATTTATCAAAAAGTATGACATTTAATTGATCATTTTCAAAAATTTTAATTTTGTGCCACATAATAACAATCTTTATAGGTATTTTAAGATTTCTTAATAAAAATGCAAAGGTTTATTAAACAAATTAACTCTAACCTATTACCTACCATCAAAATGTGATAAATTATTGATAAACAATAGTTCAATACTTATTGAAAAACTATTGATATTAATTTAGTAATTTATTTTAACTGAATCTTTGACTAATTTAAAAGATTTTATATTTTACTTTACAAGTTTATCTTAAAGCTATTATACTTTTGCTAAGACTATTGCCAATAATTATGTTAAACATATGAAAACATTCATTTTAAATAGATAACATCAAATATATGAAATTCTTCAACAAAATAACTAGCTTTACTTGCTTTCAAATATTTCAGTCTCGTTTTAAGACGATCATTCTTTTGAATGGGGAATATACGAAATATTTATTACAAACAATTAATTTAATCGCGCATATAGGCACTAACGGTATATTTAAAATAACACTACGCTTTTTGTGTGTACTCTTATAATTTTTAGGAATTGTTAGCAAAAGTATGATTATAATTTGTGTTTTAAATAAGAAGCACAATACTATAGTTTTGTAAAATATAGAATTTTTGGCAAAAAGGAATTCCCACTTATCCAAAAATTAAATTACATTCTTTGCAATATTTAATTTTTAGTAAAATTGGTTTAATTTAAATTAATAATCAATAGAACCACTTCAATCTAAATGTTAAAAATATTGTAATTATGTATTTGGCAAAATTAAAATCTTTATGTACCTATCTTTTATATAAAATACTTTGTATGATATAACTGTCTGGTCAATATTAAGTACTGTCTGTCCTCTCTAAGTTGGCGGAACTAAGGAATTTTGTAGTTTAGATATTAAAGAATTGTCGTACTGTGTGCTTTTAAAACAGATTTTATATTATAAATAATACTAGTACATATTATATACTAGTATTATTTATAATATAAAATCTGTTTTAAAAGCACACAGTACGACAATTCTTTAATATCTAAACAACAAAATTCCTTAGTTCAGTCAACTTAGAGTAGACAGACAGTATTAATTGATTGTCTTCTTTCTTGTTCATGATTCATGGATTGAACCAGCGTCTTTTTCTTGATTCAATGAAGAATATTCAACTGCAATTAATATTTTCTATGTACTTTTGCAAAGAAGTTTGATAAATTCAAGTCCTGTCTACTTCTTCCATTAACACAAACCCAAACCTGAAATCAATATCAATTTTAAAATCAATTTAAATTGTAAAAAGATTGATATTACCTAATAATTTTTAAAATTAAATAAAAATAATTTAGCAATATTTCTGCTGAAGCAAATAATTAAATGGTTTATTGTAAAAACAAGGGAAGTGACTAACTAAATATGATTATGTTTATTTTTTAATTTAAAAATCTTATAAAAACTAATAATGGTGACCTTGTGCTGTTTTAACATGAAAATATTCTTTTTTAATATCTTGCTAAATAATAATCTAAAGCAGAAGTGTATGTAATATAAAAATGTAAGATTGCTTGTTTTTAACAATAAACAATTTAATTATATTTGGAGTAAAAAATAAAAGTGTACTTTCTTTAATGGACAAGGCTTTTACTTTTTTTATATTTGTATTGTAACTATGGATGTGTGAATATTGAATTCAAGAATTATTTGAATAGTTTGAATGTTTCAAATTTTTAAATGGTTTAATAAGAAAATTAAAATTTTCCAATAGTAATTGAAGAAATGGAACATGGAATTGTAATTTAAAATTTATTTTTAAATAAAAAGTTTGAATGTTATTTACTTGTCATTAACCCTTAATTATCTTATTTGAATAGATTATGATTGTAATTATTTAACTATTCAAATAATTCAAACTATTCATGTAGTTTGAATATTTAATTTTAAGTTCGAATTAAATATTACTAGTTAATTAAATTTGGTAAAAATATTCACACACCCCTAATTGTAACTAAAAATGTATTCTAAATGAAAAAAATATCTAGGTACCTATTATTAAAAAATTTTGGAAGTCAAATATTTCTGCTTGGGATTGACGAGTAAAGCTGTCTTTCATTATTTTTCTTCATGTAGGATAAATCTTCTCTAATTGTTCCATTATGGCAAAACCTAAAATTAATGCATTAAATTAAAATCAATTATATTGTAACAAAAAATGATTGAATTTAAAACTTTAAAAATATTTCTTTAAAAGGTTTGCTTATGAATTGTCTAGTTATTTATGTACATTAAAAATGTCAGACTTTCATATAGAACAAATAAAATAATTATGAACATACTGTAAAAGATTATCACCCTGTAGATCAAAAATTCAAAATGCTATGTTTATGTAAAAAAAAACATGGAAAGCACAAAACATTTGTAATATAATCAAGTTTTGAACTGTATGCTTACAAGTGTTTTATATGACCTCCTCCAGCTGCAAACATCTAGTAAATACTTGAACATTTTCTATCCCAACCGAAGGGTCTGAGTGGTAATTTCATCAATGGCAGTTCCAATTCGTGTCTTTAGTTTTCACAAATCTTGGGGCTCATAAACTTTATCTTTTATAAAGCCCCAGAGAAAGAAGTCGCACATTGAGAGAGCGGTCGAATGTGTTGACCATAGATGAAGTGCCAAATTGTTGGGCCCTTTACTTCCGATCCACGGATGAGGGGGCTGGACCCAGGTCCAGTTTTCGCTTAGCTGTATATGCAAGGTACCTACCAAGTATTCTTCTATGCATGGGTATTTTTTTTATTTGAAGAGCTACAACGTTGGTTAAATTAGACAAAAGTTGTGTTAATACAAGTCTATTAAAATAGCATTTAAAAATTAGTAGGTAGGTATTGTAATTAAAATTGGAAAATAAAAATTTGATATTAAAATGATTTACAAAATATTATAAGTAGATAACCTACAAATTTACCAAAACAAAGATAGGTATACCTTTTGTAATAATAAGAATATTATAAAAGCAACTAGGTATATCGTGTTAATTTTTAAATAAAATGTACTACTTAAATTGATTGAGCATTGAAAATTCCGAGAAAACATCGTTAAAAACTTACATGTATTAAGTCGGATTTATAGTTCTAAAACGTAGCCGTAGTCGTTGCAGTTGCAGTTGCAGTAAGTAAGTAGCTAATTTTTACAATTTATAGTTCAGCGCGTAGCGGTTGCAGTAGTGGCCGCGTAGTGACATTTGTTCTGTTTACAAACATTTCAAGTATTTTGTATCGGTGATTTTCGCTTTATTTATTTGGTATTTGATAAATGTATATGTAAATATATATGTATAAATGTGTATAGTGTATTTAAGTAACTATAAGAATTGTGTATGACGATTGTTAATGTAAATATGTACTGAATTATAATGTGTATATAGAGGTGTCCCTCTATAAACTATCCTTTATATGTTTTTTGGGACGAATAAAGAATTATTTATTATATTATTATTTACTTATAAACATAGTTTAGTGACATTTGTTCTGTTTACAAAGATTTCAAGTATTTTGTATCGGTGATTTTCGCTTCGTTTATTTTGTTTATTTGGTTTAGTTTACTTATAAATATGGTTTGGGAGCCTTGTTTTTGAGTTTGACAGTTTGTCTGCAATATCTGCAATTTGATTGGCTGTAGTAGTCGTTGCCGCAAGAAAAGATAAAAGTTGGTCATCTCTTACGACAACTTACGACAACGACCTTGGATGCTACTGCAAAGATCATCCAGCCAATCACAGACTGTTTTGCCCCTACTGCAACTGCAACTGCAACGACTACGGCTACGTTTTAGAACTATAAATCCGGCTTTAAGGTTTATTTACGTTGTTATTTTTATTCAAAAAACGTTAAAACCATTCCAATTCCATGAAAACTTGGTTTAATTAAACACTTTATAAGTTTTATTATAGAAAAATAATATTCTATTTGTTTTATTACAACTTTCATAACATTTGTTTAAGGAAAACATGGAGAAAAAAACCGAAACGGTTAATTCTACGTATTTTTTAATAAAAACGCGGTAGTGATGCTACATTTAACTTAAACATGTCTATATCCACCTAATATAATGTTAAAGCAGGAATTAACAATTTTACTTACCTAAAACAAAGAAAATCTTGGTTAAAATATTTCACTCAACACAATTACAAAGCGGTTCAGCCATTTGCAATTTACCACAGCTCACAGAACATAAGAGAATTAAAAGCGCTGTAGTGAAAAGTGGCAACAGGCATTGTTTGATTTTTAAATCTAGCAGGCTTGGAAATCCGAGGTGGATGTAAGCCATTGGTGGAAATATCCACACGTTTCTGCGGCGCGAATTTTGAATTTTTATTTAAAATATGGAATTATAACCGAAAAATGTTAAAATTTTATATTTTTTTGGGTTTTTAAAGAACCATATAGTTAATATTGTTCTTTAAAAATCAAAAAATATAAAATTTCAACAATTTTCGGTTATTTTCCACTAATTAAGTGGAAAAACACACATTTTTGTTTTTTTATAAATATATTAAACAAAATATACACTTAATTCAATTTTAAATTAAATTATAACCAACAAATAATATTTAAGTGAGGAGAAATTCAAAGTTAATTATTCTATAACTTTTAGTGAAATTTAAAAAAAGGTTTATCAAACATGTATAATAATTTATAATTATTTAGGTATAATTTATCAAAAAGTATGACATTAAATTGATAATTACCCTCTTATATATGCCTACAAGACAATTATCGCTTGATTACAGCGACTATTTCCCTCGTCTTAATTTCCACCAATCACAAACGCGCAATTTTGAATTACAAATGGTTTCTAGGTGAAAAAACTGTGTGACAGCACCTGTCAGCAGTTTTTTCGAGTTTACCCGCGGCAAAACTTGACAGCTGTTGTCACCATAAATTTCAATTTATATTTTAATTGTTAACTGTTACTCATGAAATAGTCTTGTCAAATACCATTCGGGCATCTAATTTTTCCTGTGAAAAAAATCGAAAAAACACAATGCTAAGTAATATTTTTTAACAAAATGCATTCGTGCAGGTGCAAAAATCCTCCTCTTCGACTCGTATTTTTGTTGCCACCAGCACTCATGCGTTTTGTTAAAATATTACTTAGCAACGTGTTTTTTCGATTTTTTTCGGAAAAATTAGATGCCCTTATGATATTACTTACGATAATTTTCAGAAATTTTAATTTTGTGTCACATAACAATTTTTATAGGTTTTTTAAGATTTCTTAATAAAAATGCAAAGGTTTATAAACAAATTAACTCTAAAACATATTACAAACCATTAAAATATTTGATAAATTCTTGATAAACAATAGTTCAATACTTATTGGTCCTTATTAGAAAACACACCTTTTAAAACAGTTCGAGTATATTATATAATTAAAATTAGTTTAAATTTGAATATGTAATTCATAAAAATAAATAATTTTGTAATACATACTGACTTATTGTATACCTATAGGTATTTTCAGATTTCTTAATGTAGTATTAAATTTCTTTATTGGAATAAACCAAAAGGCTAATGCCTAAAATGTTTAATGCAATAATTAGACTTATTACAAACCATATTCTTATAATTTTTAGGAATTATGATTATAATTTGTTTTTAAAATAAGCACAATACTGTAGTTTTGTAAAATATAGAATTTTTGGCAAAAAAGAATTCCTACTTATCCAAAAATTAAATTACATTCTTTGGAATATTTAATTTTTAGTAAAATTGGTTTAATTTAAATTAATAATCAATAGAACCACTTAAATCTCAATGTTAAAAATATTGTAATTATGTATTTGGCAAAATTAAAATCTTTATGTATGATTTAACTTTCTGGTCAATATTAAGTATTAATTGTCTTTTTTCTTGTTCATGATTCATGGATTGAACCTGCGTCTTTTTCTTGATTCAATGAAGAATATTCAACTGCAATTAATATTTTCTATGTACTTTTGCAAAGAAGTTTGATAAATTCAAGTCCTGTTCTTCCATTAACACAAACCCAAACCTGAAATCAATATCAATTTTAAAATCAATTTAAATTGTAAAAAGATTGATATTACCTAATAATTTTTAAAATTAAATAAAAATAATTTCGCAATATTTATGCTGAAGCAAATAATTGAATGGTTTATTGTAAAAACAAGGGAAGTGACTAACTAAATATGATTATGTTTATTTTTTAATTTAAAAATCTTATAAAAACTAATAATGGTGAACTTGTGCTGTTTTAACATGAAAATATTCTTTTTTAATATCTTGCTAAATAATAATCTAAAGCAGAAGTGTATGTAATATAAAAATGTAAGATTGCTTGTTTTTAACAATAAACAATTTAATTATATTTGGAGTAAAAAATAAAAGTGTATTTCTTTAATGGTCAAGGCTTTTACTTTTGTTATATTTGTATTGTAACTATGGATTTGTGAATATTGAATTCAAGAATTATTTGAATAGTTTGAATGTTTCAAATTTTTAAAAGGTTTAATAAGAAAATTAAAATTTTCCAATAGTAATTGAAGAAATGGAACATGGAATTTAATTTAATTTAAAATTTATTTTTAAATAAAAAGTTTGAATGTTATTTACTTGTCATTAACCCTTAATTATCTTATTTGAATAGATTATGATTGTAATTATTTAACTATTCAAATAATTCAAACTATTCATGTAGTTTGAATATTTAATTTTAAGTTTGAATTAAATATTACTAGTTAATTAATTTGGTAAAAATATTCACACACCCCTAATTGTAACTAAAAATGTATTCTAAATGAAAAAAAATATCTAGGTACCTACCTATTATTAAAAAATTTTGGTCAGATATTTCTGCTTGGGATTGACGAGTAAAGCTGTCTCATTATTTTTCTTCATGCAGGATAAATCTTTTCTAATTGTTCCATTATGGCAAAACCTAAAATTAATGCATTAAATTAAAATCAATTTATATTGTAACAAAAAATGATTGAATTTAAAACTTTAAAAATATTTCTTTAAAAGGTTTGCTTATGAATTGTCTAGTTATTTATGTACATTAAAAATGTCAGACTTTCAGATAGAACAAATAAAATAATTATGAACATACTGTAAAAGATTATCACCCTGTAGATCAAAAATTCAAAATGCCATGTTTATGTAAAAAAAAACATGGAAAGCACAAAACATTTGTAATATAATCAAGTTTTCAACTGTATGCTTACAAGTGTTTTATATGACCTCCTCCAGCTGCAAACATCTAGTAAATACTCGAACGTTTTCTATCCCAACCGAAGGGTCTGAGTGGTAATTTCATCAATGGCAGTTCCAATTCGTGTCTTTAGTTTTCACAAATCTTGGGGCTCATAAACTTTATCCTTTATAAAGCCCCAGAGAAAGAAGTCGCACATTGTGAGAGCGGTTGAATGTGTTGACCATAGATGAAGTGCCAAATTGTTGGGCCCTTTACGTCTGATCCATCGATGAGGGGGCTAGACCCAGGTCCAGTTTTCGCGTAGCTGTATATGCAAGGTACCAAGTATTCTTCTATGCATGGGTATTTTTTTTATTTGAAGAGCTACAACGTCGGTTAAATAAGACAAAAGTTGCGTTAATACAAGTCTATTAAAATAGCATTTAAAAATTAGTAGGTAGGTATTGTAATCAAAATTGGAAAATAAAAATTTGATATTTAAAATGATTTACAAAATATTATAAGTAGATAACCTACAAATTTACCAAAACAAGGATAGGTATACCTTTTGTAATAATAAGAATATTGTAAAAGCAACTAGGTATATAGTGTTAATTTTTAAATAAAATGTACTACTTAAATAGATTGAGCATTGAAAATTTCGAGAAAACATCGTTAAAAACTTACATGTATTAAGGTTTATTTACGTTGTTATTTTTATTAAAAAAACGTTAAAACCATTCCAATTCCATGAAAACTTGGTTTAATTAAACACTTTATAAGTTTTATTATAGAAAAATAATAATCTCTTTGTTTTATTACAACTTTCATAACATTTGTTTAAGGAAAACATGGAGAAAAAAACTATGGCAAGCCGTTTTACCATTTAACAACACAATTTTTATTCAACATCATGGAGAATAATATAATTAAAATGGTTACAAAAAATAACTACATATTGGAAAGGTGTTGATGTTGAATTTTAATTCAATAAATTATTTTTAATACGTCAATAAATATTATAATTTTTATTTGAATCTTATGTTAACTTGCAATGTTTTTCCTATGGTAATATTAATTCAAGTATTTAAAACGATGTAGAATATAACTTTATTGCTGGAATTAAAATTATGTTTAATATAATTTTAATTTCTAGAATTAAAATTATATTGTAGTATAATTTTAATTCGTGATTTAAAATTATGTAGAGTATAATTTTATATGGGCGTAATAAAATTATGTGTACATAATTTTAATTCAATTAAAATTATGCACACATAATTTTAATTTCAGAATTAAAATTATACACACATCATTTTAATTCCGGAATTAAAATTATACACACATCATTTTAATTCCGGAATTAAAATTATACACACATCATTTTAATTCACATAATTAAAATTATACTATACATCATTTTAATTGAATTAAAATTATACTATTCATCATTTTAATTGAATTAAAATTATACTGTACATAATTTTAATTGAATTAAAATTATCTACATAATGTTAATTTGGCAACGCCGCAATCGCGAAACGTATGCTAACGCTTAGAATGTTCCTTTTTTTGGTAACTTTTCGTTTGGCTAGTTGGTAA
Organism: Brassicogethes aeneus; assembly: GCA_921294245.1. Lineage (NCBI taxonomy): Eukaryota > Metazoa > Arthropoda > Insecta > Coleoptera > Nitidulidae > Brassicogethes > Brassicogethes aeneus. The sequence continues at coordinate 2,847,192 of OV121136.1, forward strand.
TGTGGCACTTAAATCACAGAATAGTTCTGTGCTTAAATTACTTTTTCAACGGAAAAAAGATTTAAAGAGGTAAGGACCGGTTCTTCATTGTAAAGTTAAACTTCAAATTAACAAAACTTCACCTTGAAGTTAATTGTAAGTTAAAACAACGAGCGTTTTTCAATATAAATTTTAACGGTAGTAAACTAAACATCGGTTAGCTATATATTTTGTCAGGTTGGCAATAAAAAAACGTGAATTTGAACTACTGTATTGTGTTTAACCTCCAAAATCTGAAGTTTCGCTGAATTTTTAATAAAAAAATTTTCTACGACCACTATGTAAAAGTCACTTTTCATGATGGCATCGTTGCTTAGACAATTAATCTTTTCATTAGCAAGGCAAAACACGAATGTAAAGTGACATTTCTGTGTGAAAAGTGACAGATCTGTATGAAAAGAAATCGTTTGACATTCAGCTGTCAAAAAAGTTTTTAAGTTATTTTGTATTTAAAAAAAAGAATAAAAGGGTCGCAGAAAAAACATTGTGTTATACTTGTGAGAAAAGCTTTCTTCAAGCTCGTGTTAATGCACACTCGGCCTCGTGGGCAACTTAAAAACTCGCATGAAAAAGTCGGTTTTCAACACTTGTAAAACAAATAACTATATTCTACATTTGTAGAATAATAAAATATAAGTGCTGTTTTTGAGACACCACCCAAATCTCCAGCAACACTTAAAAAACTTCCAGTGGCATAAAATCTTAAGGCAATTAAAACTTGATGTGTGGGACACACTTATTTATAATTTGCTACTATAAAATTTATTTAATAAAGGTATAAGTACCTTTCAGTAGGATACTTAGTTGTGTCCATGTGTGGATTGTGGTTGTGTCTTCAATTTCTGTGACAATGTTTTGGACAACACTGCTTAAAATACCCCATAGAGACCCTGTTCAAACCGATAGATATTTGTATCGGAATGTATGGTGTTTCTATACATACTGATACAGTATGTATAGGACCCATAGTTGGGATTTATGGTTGTTCTATAGGGATAACCACCCTTGATTTATTTGCTATTGGTTTTTGATGGGAAAAATACACATAAATGTAGAAATTAATTTTTCCCCCATAGGACCCCATAGGTTTTAATAAAATTTTGTCAAATGTTTTATGGTTGCTCTATGGGGATATCCCCATATATCCTTCATTGAGTTATTTGCTATCGGTCTCAATAGGGAAAATGTAAAAGTTATGGTGTGCCTATGGGTAATTTCCTATACATTTTCTATCGGGCCGTAACCGAAAAAAAACATGGACAAATGCACATATTTAATCCGGTACTGCCTGATAGATTATTTTGTATATGTCTTTATGGGGTATTTTAAGCAGGGACAGGGCCATATTACCCATTAGGCAGGAAAGGCAATTGCCTTAGGCGCCACGTAGAAATAGGCGCCTTGTCCCCAAGCAACTTAAAAAAAAATAAAAATTGTTACCAAAATGTTTATTTTTTCCAAAAATAAGACAAATAAACAATATACAATTGTGATAACAGAATATTTTTTTATGTTTTTATTATTTTATAAAAATTTACCTTCCTTTGTAATAACGAGGTGTAAAGCCGACAAAAATCGTGCCGCAAATTCATTTCTGTATAAACATATCTTTAGCACTCTTTAAACTATTTCAAAACCCCCGTATGCTCCAAGCACACGGATTCCTCTTGCATCGGGTACCCGCTGTAATGTGCTGCTCACCCTAGCGGGTACGAGCTACTAGAGGAAACTGCTGCCGGAAGGACTTGGGTGTTTTCGCGTTTATTCAAGAGTGGCACTTCTATGTGTTGTGTGTTTGGTGATAGCAGTCTGTGTTCGATACTTAAGGTTGATTTAGCCTGGCTTTTAAATTAAATTACGTTACGTTAGATTACGTTACAAAAATGCTGGCTAAATCCACATTTAGATAGTGTTAATTTTTCTGTTTGTTTTAAGGTATTTCTGAAATTTTAATATTAAACTAATTACAATAAACCAGCAGTACATCTAACATACAATATAGAAAATTAAAGTTGATTTAATTTTTTTTAAATACTTACTAATGGCATCTTGCAGAAAAACGCAGTTATAAGTCCTAACACTTTTTATTTACATTATATTTGTTATTTTTGTATGTTATTTATGTTTTTATGTATTTTTTTAATGATAAAAAGTATTCTAATTCATAGGGAATAATTAGGTTATAATGCTCGGGCGCCCTTAAGCTAACAGTTTGGGGTGGCTCTAATAAGCTTTTTTAAAATTTGCCCCGGGCCCCGTAAGTATAGTATCTAGTTATAGGAGCCAAATTTGTAAGTGCCTAAGGCGCTCAATTGCCTTAAGCCGGCTCTGAGCAGGGAACTCCTTTCGACAAACAAAATCTCCAAAAGAAGCCAATTTCGTCGTATTCTTCATAAAAGTTTGGACGCACTCTTTAAGAGAGTGACTCTTATAATTTTAGGACGCCTTACGGTCTTCTTCATCATCGCGTTTATAAGATCTGAATTAAGGGGATCAAAATTCATTTTCAACAGGTAAATTCAAAACACTCTTGTAAATACAGCTGTTTATAAATATATTAAGATTTTGAGGTTATAAATTGGAGTTTACCACTCTTAGTTACCTGCAAATAACTCAATGAAGGGATATCCCTATAGAACAACCATAAAACATTTGACAAAATTTTATTAAAACCTATGGGGTCCTATGGGGAAAAAAACTAATTTCTACATTTATGTGTATTTTACCCATTGAAATCAATAGCAAATAAATCAAGGGTGGATATCCCTATAGAACAACCAAAAATCCCAACTATGGGTCCTATCACGGCGTTCTCTATCCCAGGCGAGAGTGTGGTAGTGGGAGGCGTGACGTCAGGAGGCCGACTGCAATGGCAAATTAATGTATAACCGCAGTAATACAAGACGGTTTCATATAAATTATCTATTGCTTTTCCATTGATATCGCTTGATTTAACGTTAATTTAATTATTGCATTAGTTTGCTGCTTTTATAACATTATAAATAATAAAAAATACCAAGAAAATGTTGCGTTCCTAACAGGAAAATTGTATTATCGAGGTAATGCAAGACAGTTTCATATGAATTACTGATTGTCAAAGCCGGCCTGAGGTTTTTTTGAACAGTTTTGCCGTCCCCTTTTTATTCAGCAGAAAAATTCTTTTGTTGACTATCAATTATTAAAATTATCTCTACTTTTGTAGAAGTATTGCTTGGGTTTCTTTTATTTATTGTACGGCCTAATAAAAGAAGAATATATTTAACAATTGTTTGCCAAAATACTATATTAGGTACCTACAATATTTTTTATAAAGACAGTTTTATAATTTGCCCCTTTTTCATGCTTCAAATGGCCCTTTGACATTATCCAAAAAGACTGGTTAATCTTATTATTTATAGCGCAATATAAATTATTCTATTGCGCTTATAAATTAATCCAATGTTGTATGTTTGTTTTAAATAAATTACTATTTTAAGAGCATACACAAAAAAATAATTATTTACATTAAATAACCAACATTTTTATGGTTATAAGTATATACACAAAAATATTATAGGTAGGTACTCTTAATTCAAATCAAATATAAGTTTACTTTTTTATTTAAATTAAATCTATTATGTTTTGTTGCAAACTTGTTTTTTTAAATGAATACCTATATTAATTTATTTTAAGTAAACTTTAATATTTAAAAGAGTATAATTTCTATATTTAAAATACAAGAAAATTTAATTAGAGTAATTATTCATAATAGTAATAGATCAATTAAACTAATTTTTTTATAAAATTAAACTTAACAAAATTATTATTTCATATTCTATATTATAAAAATTAGACTATACTTATTTTAAATATAAAAATCCAAAAAAATCGTTATTTTAAAATTAAAGAATTATTTTTTGTGTGCAGTTCTGTTTGTTTTAAATAAATTTCTAGTTTAATAGCAGTTCTCTGTTTGTTTTTAATAAATTACTTAGTACATATTGTTCTGTTGCTTTGATAAAATATGTACTATGCATTGTCCACTGCTTTGGTAAGAAATACTCCTTAAAAGCAATAATAATCCATAACTTTGGTTGCAAAGCAATGTAATACAATAGGCGGACGTTGATCAGATCGGCCTCCTGACGTCACAGTTTCGATGCAGGAGTGGGGGCTACACTCCCGCCTGGGTAGAGAACGCCGTGGTCCTATACATACCGATACACCCTATAGAAACACCATACATTCCGATACAAATATCTATCTGTTTGAACAGGGTTTCTATGGGGTATTTTAAGCAGGATTGTCCAAAACATTGTCACAGAAATTGAAGACACAATTAAGTATCCTACTGAAAGGTATACCTTTATTTATAGTAGCAAATTATAAATAAGTGTTGGGTTGGGTTGGGTTAGAAATGATTGTTTGAGTCCCACACATCAAGTTTTATGCCACTGGAAGTTTTTTAAGTGTTGCTGGGGATTTGGGTGGTGTGTCAAAAACAGCACTTATATTTTATTATCCTACAAATTTAGAATACTTTTTTTCTTCTTCTTCTATATTTCTTAATATTTTTATATTATCCTACAAATTTAGAATACTTTTTTTCTTCTTCTTCTATATTTCTTAATATTTTTTTTAATTATTATTTTTATTAAATTACAGCGAAACTTCAGATTTTGAAGGTTAAAAACAATACAGTAGTTCAAATTCACGTTTTTTTATTGCCAACCTGACAAAATATATAGCTAACCGATGTTTAGTTTACTACCGTTCAAATTTATATTGAAAAACCCTCGTTGTTTTAACTTACAATTAACTTTAAGGTGAATGTTTGTTAATTTAAAGTTTAACTTTACATTGAAGAACCGGGCCTAAGTTGTTTAATTGTAATCCCACCAAATACCGCCTGACATATTACCACACTAGCCAAACGAAAAGTTACCAAAAAAAGGAACATTCTAACGTTAGCATATATTTCGAGATTGCGGCGTTGCCGAATTAACATTATGTACATAATTTTAATTCAATTAAAATTATGTAAAGTATAATTTTAATTCAATTAAAATGATGTATAGTATAATTTTAATTCAATTAAAATTATGTGTAGCATAATTTTAATTCATTTAAAATGATGGATAGTATAATTTTGTGAATTAAAATTGTGTGTATAATTTTAATTCAGGAATTAAAATTATACGTGCATGGTTTTAATTCACATAATTAAAATTATACTGTATATCATCTTAATTGATTTAAAATTATGTACACATCATTTTAGTACGCTCATTTAAAATTATACTCTACACAATTTTAAATCACGAATTAAAATTATACTCGACATCATTTTAATTCCAGAAATTAAAATGATGTTATACACGATTTTTATTCAAGCAATAAAAATTATATTCTACATCGTTTTAAATAGTTGAATTAACATTATTATATGAAAAACATTGCAACTTAAAATAGGTTTCAAATAAAAATTAAAATAGGGTTAGTTAACCAGTAATTGACCAGTTAAGGAAATTTTCGTGAATAAATTATTATATTTTCCTCTATTTTTAGTTTAAAATAAAATAAAAAATATCATTGAGTTTAATTTTGTTTTAAGATTTGATAACAGCTGACTAAAAAAGAAAAAGAGTTTCTATGCCGACGAAAAAAAATTTAATGCACGAAAATTCATGATTTTCCAGTGGTTGACCAATGCCTTGTAAGCAGATATCATTAATAAAACTGTGCCATCTAGAAGTTAAGGGGTAAAACACTATGCAAATAATATAAGTTTTTAATTAGGTAATACAGGGACCTTGCTTTTAACATTTAATCGGTACATTGGTCAATAACTGGTTGATGGTCAATTACTGGTTAACTGACCCTATTTGTGCACCTATTAAAAAATAATTCATTGAATTTTAATTCAATATCAACACCTTTGCAATATGGAGATATTTCTTGTAACATTTCATTTTCATACAGTTACAATAATTTTTGACGATGAATTCAACATGTGAAAGGCAGGTATTGTTTCAGAAAAATTGATGTAATTGTAATAAGGTATCATAAAAATTGAACCGAATTAAACCAAAGATTTGGACAAATTAAAAATAAATTAAAATTAATTTCACAAAGTTGGCAAGCCCTTTTACTATTTAATGTATTTTAAATTAAATTTGTCTACAACTAAATTTTAAATAATCCATTATTTATCAAACATAATGGAAATTGTAACCATTTTAAATACGGTAAATTTTATATCCCTAGCCCAAAAATTGTACATTAAATAGTAAAACGGCTTGCCATAAAAAACCGAAACGGTTAATTCTACGTATTTTTTAATAAAAACGCGGTAGTGATGCTACATTTAACTTAAACATGCCTATATCCACCTAATATAATGTTAAAGCAGGGATTAACAATTTTACTTACCTAAAACAAAGAAAATCTTGGTTAAAATATTTCACTCAACACAATACAAAGCGGTTCAGCCATTTGCAATTTACCACAGCTGATAGAGAACGACGGGTTGGTGAACAACCAATCACAACAAAGGTTTACATCCACCTCGGTTTTCCAAGCCTGCTTGATTTATTTTACTGTTGCCTATTGTCAAATTCCCCTTATACCCCCCTGCCACAGCTGATAGAGAACAGACGACACTAAAAACCACGGAAACCTCGGAAGTATTCGGCTGTTTACGGAGAGCTTCGGCGGCTGACGTCATTCATTTCAAATTAATGAATCATTTGCGCCAAAAAACGGTTATTTCATAACCTCAAATTGATGTTATTGCTTTTATTCGTTTTGTTTATTCAGATAGTATATCTCTGTTTATTAGAAGGCTTTGTTTATTACCTATAAGACTATTTTTTTTATTAGTAAATGTGTTTTAAAATCCAGAGAGGTCTGACAATAATTATTGGCGATTCCCGTGTTATTAGGCATTGTTGTGTACTTATAATAAACTGGAAAAACATTTGGAGGTAAACCATTAAATAAAAATAGAAATGCATACATATAATTTTGCAACGAGAGAAAGTTATGAACTGTGGTTTGATAAACAGAAAATTGAGACAACTTATGCATCGGGCAGATCAAAAAGATCTAATGATTATTTAGAAAAATCCTACACTTGCAATTGTAGTAATTCAATAGGTAAAATATTAAGTTCACCTTTTATTACTTTATTTTACAAAATATTTCTGTTATCCTCAGGACATGGCAGCAATTGTTCCAAAAGAACGGAGAAGGCTGGTGGTTCAATTAAATTGTATGGAGTATGCCCGCCCATCTCATTTAAATATAAAGCTTTGGAAAACAGGTAAATTTAAGGATAAAATATTATTCTTTTGCCTAAAAAGTATATGAGTAGACATGAATACTATGAATCTATTTGAGATAATATCAACATTTTAATTGTAGGAGAGATTACTGTAAAATTCTGGAAATCACATGTAGGCCACGAAGAGGAGATTAGAAGTCAACACTTGTCAAAACTTGAAAAAACTTAAATAGTTAAAAAATTATGTAGTGGTGTAACCGTAGACAGAATTATGTCCGATGCCAGAAAATTAAAATCTGAGAAAATTCAAAGAATAAATATGCTGAATAGAAATGATCTATCATATTTAATGAAGAAACATAATGTAATGAAGAAGAATTTTAAATTTTAAATTAGTATTATTATTAATTTTAAATTTATTTTGTAGTTTTGTAGTGTTGTTTTGGTTTTATTTAAGTAGATGTACCTATAAAGTATAATTTTTAGTTAGTACTAGGAAAATTAAAATATATAAATATGTACTTAGGTACATATCATGTACCTAGAGGTGTAAGCTAGCAATTATTGTATTTTACCTGACTGATGAGTTTGGTTTAAAGAAAAAAGCACCCATAAGTTTCTTGCAGTTTCTTCTTATGGGTTGTAATCGCAACTGCGGATTTTTTAAAACTAAGTTTAAATAAAGAACTTTAATATTATGTTTTGTTTTATTTAAGTAGATCAACTGTAATTTCTAAAATTAAAATATATATATATATATATTATATGTACACATATGTGTAAGCTAACAATTATTGTATATACCTAAATGATATGTTTGGTTTAAAAAAAACATCCATAAGTTTATTTTATTTTCTTCTTATGGGTTGTATTTAAAATCGCGGATTTCTTAAAACTTAGTTTAAATTTAGCACAACAAAAATTATTTTACTGCTCATCTATGTACTGTATTCAAAATTTTAAAGCTGATCTTCAATGGGGTAGTTAAATTTTTCTGACCTATACTTGGTTTTATTAGAAGGGTTTTTTTAATTTTAAACATCTATGTGAAAACAAAATTTCGATTGCTTTAACCGTACACCAAATTCGAATGCATGCCACTTTCCTGCAAAGAATAAAACAATTTCTATTTTTCCACCATCAAAGATGAAATAGATTGAAGTCCCTAGAAATACAAATAACAAAAAACGTTTAAACATCCGAAAGCAAGTGATTTTGATATAAATTTAAAACGAGAATGCAAATCAGCCTTATCAGAATCATATTCTTAATATTTCTTGTGTAAATTATTATATCTAACAAATTCTCCAAAAAAGTAATGATTTGTTATGTTTATTATACTTAATAAATCATCACTTATTTTGAAGGCTATATAATTATACGATCTAAAAATAAAGAACGAACCAAAACAATATTTAAAATCAAAATTCCCGCCAGCCGCTTCTCGCTGCCCTCCGGACACGGCCGAATACTTCCGAGGTTTCCGTGGTTTTTAGTGTCGTCTATAGAGAACGGACGAATTGGTGAACAACCAATCACAACAAAGGAAATCATGTGCCTCATAACATGTAGTTAATCCCACCAATGATTTACATTCACCTCGGTTTTCCAAGCCTGCTTGATTTATTTTACTGTTGCCTATTGTCAAATTCCCCTTACATCAATATGTTTACGTCATATTTATGTCATATTTATTACGTCAGAGTCTGACGTAAGGAAGTGTGAAATACCCACACAGAACACGCTATCCAATGGATATCTAATGGCTATCCCAATGTCCATATAACATCCATGCCTTTTACGATATCCATTGGATATCCAATGGATATCCATACTGGATGTTCAAAAAAAAACAAAAACATTAAAAATATTTTTTTCTTTTTTAAAATAGCCCCTTATAGGATAAATTTATGTAATGATTAATAAATATGATTTAAATCGTTATTAACCCAATTTCAACAAAGTATCTCTAATATATATCCAATGGATAACTAATGTATGTCCAAAGTATATCCACTGTACATCTAATGTATATCCACTGGATATCCACTGGATATCCGGTGGATAACTGATATGGATATCTTGTATATATACTTGTATGTATACATGTGGGATTTTGTGATGGTTTAAACTAGCATATGTAAAAAAAAACGACTTTACGTTAAATTGATTTTTTGCCAAGAGCTACGAAATTTTTAATTTTGAAATATTCACTTTACCCAGATAATAATATTTATATATTAATAATATTATTTCTGTTAATAATATGACTATGACAGTCTGCAATACAATAAAAAATTACTTAAAAAAGTCCTTTTTGTTTATTATAGGGATGCGCATCGAATATTCGATGTTCGTCAAACATCGATTTTAATGAAGTGAACATCGATTTTTTAACATCGATCTTGCATTTTCGATGTTTTAATGACATCGATGTTAGACCAAAGATTAAATATACTCTTTCTATAGAAAGAGTATATTTAATCTTTGGTTAGACTTTGCGATGTTACTGTTGTCTAAATTACCTACTGTTTCTACAGAACTTGGATAGGCATAATTGGGATTTAACTTAACTTTTTTTGACTGATAATTTAGGTTTATTTTATTTTTAAATTAAAAAAAAGAGAATTTAAGTTTATTTTGTTTATTTCTTTATGAGTATTTTTTTATAAGTTGGAAATAAATATATTTTATACATGTTTTTCTTAGACTTGTGTTTTAGTTTGAAACATCGATTTTTTGGAAAAATCGATGTTTTCTTCCCGATATATCGATGACATCGATATTCAACCTTCGATGTCAACATCGATGCCAACATCGATGTTTTTGTATTCGATGCGCATCCCTAGTTTATTATTGTATTTCATATATGTACTACGCACGCGCTGAATTTGAGAATCTTCAGTGTTGCCGGTTATAAGCAAAATAACTAAACGAAATATATTTCCGTACTTTATTAAGTTTTAATAAATAAATTAAATAAATTTAAAATAATTATTCACCACATTTATGTCAAATAGGTATACTAGGTATACTAATTAATTAAGTATTAAAGATTTAATAATATAACCGCCATTTTGATGAGCTTTCTGAAATTATTTAAACGTCTGACAACACTGCCGGCGAAAACAGAAGATAAATGTCACCATATTACCTTGCCGCTGCATCTCGCCGCTGTCCAGGTCGCCCAACTAGTATATAGGTGGGCGGTTGCTTGGCTTGAAGCGTGTCTCTCGGCACCAACTGCCTGACACTGATGAGACCCAACAGAGGTCGAAACAGTCTGTCTGTCAGTGTTGGTGGGCATGGTACATTAGTCATTGTGCAGGGGTGTGATTTTCAGTACAATTGTACTTTTCTAGTACAAAAAAATAGCTTCTAGTACGTCAGCACCTCTTCGGCAATTCTAGTACAATTTTCAAAATTGCCTTCAATTGGAAAAAAATAATAAATCGATCGTTCTCGATCGAATCTCGAAATTGGGAAAAAATTTCTAGCAACTTTTTTACTGTTGGTAACTAAGCCTACGTTACGGAGGGAATCATAGAGAAAGTTTATTTATAGAGCTCTAGGAAATAAGAAGATTATATTATTATATAGGTATTCTTCTTAGGAGGGAATATGGCGCAAGGCGTCAAATGTCAACGTCAAAACATAAACCTCAAGTCATCATTAACCTAACACCGACAGGCTGTCGGCGTCGGCACTCAGCTGTGAATCTGTGATGTGATCAGTGTTGCCAACCTCTTCGAACATTTTATCGGTAGATTCCTTGGAAGTTTTCGGTAGATGATGAAAAATTTCGGTATATTAAAAATATGTGTAATTTTTAGCAAAAACAACATAGGTAATGGAAAAATATTTATTAAAAATAAAAAAAAATCTAATAAATACAATAACATAATAATGTTTTCATAAGTTAAATATTTATAAAGGAAAATGTAACAGAAAATAATATAATTGTAAAAAATACACAAAAAAAATGTTTTTAGCTTGCTGTCAGGTTTAAGCCTGATTTATAGGTTACCTCTTCCCGCCTGTGAAACATAAAACATAAGCGGGCCGTTTACAAATTAAGGCAGTTAATCTATAAATGCATCTACGGCTTACCTATAGGTATATTGTTTATGTTTCGCAGGCGGATGAATAAAAGGAAGAAAAGCAATTTAGGGTTCCAAACTCTTTTAATTAATTTTTGATTTTTGGTAGAATATTGATGCCTATCGGTAGATCGGTAGAAATGTTCAGAAATCGGTAGATCTACCGAAAATTCGGTAGGGTTGGCAACACTGGATGTGATAGTGGATTTGGACAAGTTTTGAATTTTCGCGATAAGTTAGTACAATTTAATCTTAGTTAGTACAATTTCACGCTAGATGGCTGCACAATTTGCAAAGTTTCAGGAACACCCCTGTCATTGTGCCATGTCAACCCGAGAGAGGCGTTTCGGGCCAGGCACGGTGGAGAGATGTGTCGGCTTGTGTAATATTTGTCATTTTGGTTGCCTAACTACTGGCGTAGTAGTAAAACCTTGGCAATTTTTAACAAATGGGCTGATGGATTGGCCAAATTTTGGGGATCATAAGGAGACAGGTGAAATAGGCCCTAAATGATTAGGCTGATAAAAAGGCAAATGACAGCTGGAGGAGTGATGGCAAGCACTTCTTTAGTTATATGTAGTTTTCTGTTCTATTTTATGTTTTCATAAAATTAAATATTTAAATTAAAGAATAAGACTTTTATTTTAAAACCCAATGTTATTTATTGAAAAGTAAATATCCATTAATTCACCATATCCAATACAGATGACAACCATATTGCATACAATACTATATCCACTGGGTATCCATTGGATATCCTCACTATGTCCAGGAGGGTCGGACATTTATATATCCAATGGTTATCCATTGGATATCCCGGATATCCTATGTATATCCTGGATATCCATAAAAGAAATCCATTGGATATCCATTGGATGTAATTGTTCCGTGTGGGTAATGACTCTTGTATGACTCAAGTGTGACCTATATCTTACGTAAGCGTGACTTGACATGACGTCATATTTACGTCATATTTACGTAATTGTGTTTACTGGGTTTTTAAATAAATTTGAAGCATTATAACAAGCGCGCGTCCGAACGTGCTTGTCCAGCGCTAGAGGTCGGAGCGCGGTCACAAAAACATTTATAACTTTTGACCTATTAAAAAAAAAAAATTTTTTACCAACATTTTTGTAAAATAAGATAAAATGTGAAAAAATTTCCTCGCAGGCGGAGAAGTTTTATTAATTTTCAATTGTTTAAAAAAAATAGTTTCATTTTTTTTTTAAAGGTTTGCCCCTAACAACAAATTTTGTATCGTAAAGTATATTTTTCAACAAAAATTTTGATACAAAAAATGTTAAGTTTTGATGAACCGTTCGGAAGTTATCAATTTTTGAAAAAAACATCCACAAAAAGTATTGTAAAAATCGATTTTTTGCAAAACTATTTTAGGAAAGTTGTTTTTACCCCTAAACCGATTGGGAAACCGATGAAAAATGAGACCATCAATTTTTAAGTGGCACACTTAAGAAATTTTGAGCCAGTAGAGACGCATGATATCATCAAGTAAATTTTAAAGTCAATGTGTGGGCAGGTGTCGTTCTTTTCGTTTCAAATAGACGGTGCTCCTCCGCATTTTGCATTATTGACTTATGAACTAGCGATAATAGTATTATGTAAAGAAAATTAGTAATTATTGTTCTTCCTAGGGCAATAAAATTAATTTAATTTTTCTGGTTTAATATTATTTTTATCTGTGCGTCACTGAAATTGGGTTATTTTTGGCTAGTTTTTGGTATTGTTATCTATTGCAAAATTTTACTTAATTGTATCAATGATAATGCCACAGCGGCTCACTTGATTTAGAGTAGGTATTTGAAAATTATGAGATTGCCTTAAGCCGCGTAGGCATCAATCAAGGACCAATACTTTACAAATTATCAAAATTTTATAAGAAACAAAAAATAATCACCAATAAATGATTACTTGAAAAAATAAAGTTTGGAAGTCATTGGCGCACGTACTAAAAAATAGGGGGAGTCAGTGAGTACTGGACCCCCCTATTTTGTTTATTTGACAATTGTTTTTTGTTTTGTTGTTGTCAAAAGATGTAACTATTTATTTTAACGAAGTGTACCGAATTTGAACTTAATATCTTATCAATTACTCGAATTATTAAAAAAAAAATCAGTTTTAAATTTCAAACTTTGTCGCCCTGTATATCGAACATGAAGCTCTAAATTGAAAAATGGTATTATAAAAGTCTTATTGTTTTAACTCAAGGAATATATGGTTAACGGATTGACCAATATATTGAAGAAACTTAAGTGTTTTGCGACAGCTGTCGCAAAACACTTAAAGCATATGCTTTTGTGGAAGATTTGCAAAATTTGTGTAATGATCTGTTAAAAGTTTTGAGAAAACATTATTGCAAAAAGAAGTAGAGGCTGAATTTGTAAGTATATAAAGGGCGATTTTAAACCTGTTTGATATATTTAGCAAAATTATTGTATCCTTTACCAGTTGAAAAAACAGTATAAAGTTAAAAATTTATAGATATTAAACTCTTATTTTGGCTACCAAATATCATTAAATTATAATTTGTTGCTTGTTTTTTTAGCACCCTGTTTTAAAAACAAATTAACATTATAATGTTAATTTGTTTTTAAAACAGGGTGCTAAAAAAACAAGCAACAAATTATAATTTAATGATATTTGGTAGCCAAAATAAGAGTTTAATATCTATAAATTTTTAACTTTATACTGTTTTTTCAACTGGTAAAGGATACAATAATTTTGCTAAATAAGATGGATGCATTTTTTTATTATAATTGTTGTGAATTAATAAAATTAAACAAATTATTATTTGTACCAAAAATCATTAACAAAACTACATAAAGAATAGTTGTTCTTTGTTTTGAAAACAAATCAATAAACAAAAATAATATTAAATAGTATTTTTTTTAAGTTTCAGTATATAAAAATGAAGGCGTCTCCGAAAAAAATTCTACAGTAAGAGTTTAAAAAGAACTTCTCTAATAATCTGGCAAAAGATTGCTCTTGGCTAGGCCTAATTCTTAAGAAACAACATAAAAATACAAAATTTAAAATTTGTTGAAATATTGAAGGGTAAAAATGTAAGTTTTATGGCTTTTTTTATTAAATATTTTTTTTAAGCTTCAACAGACAAAAATTTTGAAAACATAGTTACCGAATGGTTCCGGTATAGCCCAAACAAAGATTTGTGAGGGAAACAAAAAACCCATGAAAAGAAGGTATATTAATATTAAATTCCTGAGATTGCCTTCTCTTTTTTACCATATATTTTTTAGCTTTAAAGTATTAATGTCTTTGAGTTTTTTTGTTAAAGTTTGGAAAAATTGAAAAACTTTTCGTTTGTAAAATTAAAATTAAAGTGATTTTTTCATATTTTACAATGTTTGTTTTTAGATTTATTTGGCCCCTTTGGAAAGAAGAAATGATTTGTTTTTTTTAATTAAAATATTTTTTAATAAACATTTTTAACCAATTTATGTTTTTTTAATCTCTTTCAGAATCATTTATTTCTGCAATGTTTACTTATTATTTATGTAATATTTATTTATAATTTATTTAATATATTATCTAACTGGCATTAACAATTTCTTAGTTCTAATTTGGTATTATGGCAATTTTAAAATTTTGTTGATTTTTTTTCAAAAAATTTGCCATAATACCAAGTAAGGGCTAAGCAATTTTTAATACCAGTAAGATAATATAAAATATGAAATTATATTTATAAATATTTCATAAATAATATGTAAATATTGCATAAATTATATATAGATAATAAGTAAATATTGCATAAATAATAAGTAAATAGAATGCAACATTTATGTAAATAGAATATAATTGTTTTATCACGTTTACATAACTATGATATGGCGCTGTACCATTACAGTTACATAACTATGATAAAACACTGTTACTTCACAGTTACATACCCAGGAAGGGGTCTTGAGGCGGACACCCAGATAGCACAAGTACGTTCGTAGGACGTTCGTAGGACTTCCACCCAGGACAACCCGGACGTCCTCAGGACGTCCGGGGTCTGCAAAAGTACGTTCGTAGTTCGTCCACAGACTTCCGAAATAGACTGTTTCAGATGTCCTCAGGACGTCCGTATTTGACCGTCCACAGACTTCCGAAATAGGATGTCCTCAGGACGTCCGTATTTGACCCCAAGCTGTCCAATTCGGGACATATGAGGACCGAATTAGGACATAGTTTTAAGGTTAAAGCCGGCCCTGTGTAGAATATATATATACTTAAAAGTACTTACTAATTTAGATCTAAAAAAAAATGCAGTCATAAAATACGGTATTTTAATGACAAAATAATTTGAATTTAACAAAAATAAAATAAATTTCTATAGAAGTTAATTCTTTTGGCTTTTCTCAAATCTTTCTTTGGCGTGCTTCAGCCACGTTTTTATATCCTTTTCTGTTTGTTTTTCTGTTGGGTTGTGTAGGTTTTTTAATACTGCCTCTGTAATTAAAATAAATAATTAGTGTAAAAAAGAAAGCAAGTAAATACTTTTATTTTCAATAATTTTTGTTGCGAAAAATTTAAATTATGTTTTTAATAGTATTACATATGTATCGTTATATGCTTCTTTATGGACCCTAAGGAACAACCCATTTTAATATATAACATTAATTACATAACACCCTGTATATGGCATTTTCATAGAAAAGTAACACTTTTTTGTTAAATAAACATGTATCAAAAAATGCCCCCTAACGAAGCTACGGTTCCCTGAGTAGGAGCCTAAGAGAATAGTTTTTTTTAAACTATTCCTAGAGCGTTAAACATGAAGAAATGAAATTTTGGCACTTTGGTAATTTTTAGATGCTGAATCAAGATCTAAGATCAAAACTGTTAAAATTTAATCATAGGCGTAACATTGGGGGGGAAGGTTATAAAAATAGCCACAACTTTTTTCCGAGATAATATTTTTTTTTATGAAATTATGAATTAGTTTTTTACAAAAAATATGTACTCTTGATTTGAATCGCTCAGATGCACCATTTTCGAGAAAAATGCATTTATAAATTACCTTGCATAATAAAAAATAACAAAAATCGAGCCAGAAAATATTAACTAAACTATAAAAATAAATGTAAAGTCAGCAAATAACCCAAACGTCACTTTTGTCCCAAAGCTTTTTAATGAAAATATTAGAAATTATGCAATTTTCTCGAAAATGGTGCATCTGAGCGATTCAAAGCAAGAGTAAGGGGCCGTTCATAAACTACGTCACGCAAATTTTGACCTTTTTTGACACACCCCTCCCCAAGTTGTCACAGGTTGTTACGTTTAATGACACCCCCCTAAATAAATTATGTCACAAATTGCAACTCCCTCCCTCATTTAAAACAGGATGTACCTATTAGGAAAAAAAAATTCTGGCAAGTTTTTAAATTATAAAAACCGAACCAGCGTTACGTAACAGTTGATGTAACCCCCTCCCCCCTATCAGGGTGACGTAATTTATGAACGGCCCCTAACTATTTTTCGTAAAAAACTATACATTTTCTTAATTTTATAACAAAACATTAAAATACTCACTCTGAAAAAAGTTGGGGCTGTTTTTGTGAATTTGCCCCCCCCAAAATGTTACGCCTATGATTAAATTTTAAGTTTTGATTATAGATGCAGATTCAGAATGTTAAAATTACCAAAGTACCTACCAAAAATTCGGTCTTCAAAAAAGTGCTATTTTTCTACAAAGAATGCACTGTTTAAGTTTAACCCCCGAATTTCGGGACACCCTGTATTGTTATAGCTTAAATTTAAACCACGTCTTTAAAAAATAAATAAAAAAGTAAATTTCCCGCGCGAAACGAAAATCTAACATGTCGGTTATCATATCATATGATGACGAAAATACGCAGAATAAGAATCTTAAGTTGGAAATTGACAACTTTTATTTTTATTTCTTATTTTCGTGAGCATAAAGTAATATTAGTAATTAACATTTATTTCTTATTTTTAGCGAGCATAAATTCACCTTAAAATGTGCCGGCCATGTTTTCAGTTCGCATCAAACATTTGTCAACAACTTCCGCAAAAACTGGATCAATAGCTATAGCTAAATATATTTATTTGCCTTACCTAGGTAATGCAAATAAATAGCCGTATACTACTGGCCACTACTAAAGAGTATTAATAAATAAAAAT
This sequence comes from Brassicogethes aeneus, assembly GCA_921294245.1. Lineage (NCBI taxonomy): Eukaryota > Metazoa > Arthropoda > Insecta > Coleoptera > Nitidulidae > Brassicogethes > Brassicogethes aeneus. The sequence goes on from OV121136.1 coordinate 2,864,760, forward strand.
AACTTACCAAAGCAAATAATCTAATCACTTTAATAAAGCTTCAACTCAACTTGTAAAGAGAATGGCCGAGAATGGCCCACCCAACACCACAGATCAGTAGCTACTCTGTGTGTAACACTGACATCATACCATTACATAATATTTACGTAATAAATGTGACATATTACATAATATTTACGTAATAAATGTGACATAAATATGACCTCAGAATGACGAAGCCGGGCTTCGGAAGCCCCCTTCCTTATTTTTCATCACTGTTTAAGCAGACTCTGCTTAGCAGAGGACCACGGATATTCCATGACAAAACAATCCTGACTCCAAGAAAAAATTCCAGCAAATAATCTAAATTTTATCGTGGTCCACAATTCCTAATTCGTGTATTTGCCGAGGTTCGTTCGGATCCTAAATCTCTAATTGCAATGCAGCCAGTGTCAACTTATATACTTAACGATTAGTGCCACATAAGCGAGATGTATTATGCAATGGGGGTTGCCCATGATTAGATTTCAACTTTATTATAGTAGATGCCTACTTATTATAGGCAACCATTACTGCATATTGCAACTGTTAACAATTAATATATCAATGTTATTTGACAACTTTACCCTTATTTGTCTGAAACACAATAACCGGACCAAATTATAATATTATTATAAAATTTGTTTATCAATGAAGAATTCTTTAATAGTTTACATATTATTATAAATCTCTTGGTTTCTTAATACTAAATATTCTCAGTGTACTTAAATAATTTCGTTTTTCAATTTCATTTCTTTTATTTATCATTTTTTAAATTTAAAAAATATACTAATACCCACAATATTGTGCAAATACATATCTATTATTATAGGTATTATATTTATATATAATTATACCATATTATATTATAATATTAAATTCTTTAAATTTGGTTGTATTATTTTTTTTTAGTTTTATTTTTTGAACCTCTGTATTTGGAAATTGAAATTTTAGTATGTTAAACAAGGCATTAAATATATAGGTACTACCAGAGACAAGGGTACTCTGGGTACTACTTTTTGACTTAAACCAATTTTGAAAAATTTCTAAAATGGCGTCGTACTGTAAAAAGGTCACATTTTTTTCAATGGGAAATGGAATCATTACCGAAAAGGTATTTATTGCAAGCTGATACTTTATCTAATTTATGAAGCTGATCAAAACCAACTCACAATGGATTTTAAACCAACTACTAATTTTTCAGATTCTTTACAGGGTATGTCAGAAGTAAGAACAAACAAAAATCGCTTTTTATGAGTAGCTATAGCTATAGCTAGGGACAATATTCAACATTTAAAAATTATTTTTATTTTAAAAATTTAAAATTTTAGTATTTTAATAGGTAACATTTTTTGACATGCATGGATTAAAAAAAAACAAATGACGTCGTACTGCCAAGGTCACATTTAAAAAAATTTGAAGTGAGTGAAATATCATTTCAGGTCTTTTAAAGCGTAACTACTTATTTTTTCGATTGTACAGGGTGGAACAAAAAAATTCTACTTTCACCAAAAGCGCCATTTTCAAAAATTTTCAAAAAATAATAACAGTAACATACAATACAAAAATAACACGTTAACACGTAATAACACGTAAATCTTTTGTTGATAATTTTTTACAATTTAAAAAATAAGTAGGTACTTGCAAGTACTTGCAACCATGATTATGAGTAGGTACCTACATGATTTTTCACATAAAGCAGTAGGAACCGGAATCATAAAAATCTATATGATGTTTATTACATATTAAATTAAGATACATTATTTTTTTATTGATTTTAAACCATATTTTCATTTAATCGACCAAGTACTAAGTAGCCAAAAAATTCAAGGATCTTCGCGTTAGTTCTTTCATCATGCTAGATGCAAAAGTAATTTCAAAATATGCTGTATTTTAATGTTTGAATTAAACTGATTGGTAAGGAAAAGTATCCACTGATTTTATTGTTTAAAATAATCGGCGTCAATTTCAATTAATAGAATTTACTTACGTTATTTTACTCAATGATTGGAATTAACCATTTCAATCAATAAAAAATAAAAATTATGTTTGCCTATTTCACTCATTAAAAATAAAAGTCCATTCATTGAAATTAGTTTAATTCAAACATTAAAATACAGTGAATTTCATACTTTGAAATTACTTTTGCATCTAGTTCGTCTAAATAATATGTATGACAGATTTCTTATGTCAGTCTTACCTTACAAAGTGACCTTAAACTTATGTAATGGTATGACAGATTTCTTACGTCAGTCTTACGTAAGAAAGTGACCTAAAACGTATGTAATAGTATGACGTATTTCTTACGTCAGCCTTACGTAAGAAAGTGACCTTAAACTTAGGTAATATTATGACAGATTTATTACGTCAGTCTTACGTAAGACAGTGACCTAAAAGTTATGTAATATTATGACAGATTTCTTATGTCAGTCTTACGTAAGAAAAGTGACTTTAATATTACGTCACGATATGACTTTAATATTACATCCCAAGTAACATTTTAAATGCAAAATTGACTTGAATTGGTTTTAAAAAGGTTTTATTATAGCGGAAATAATGCAAACAGTTTTAAAAAGGTTCTCATAAATGCCAATTATACTTGGGAGAAGATGGTTTAAAAAAAAAGGTTTTATAGCTATCTTAAAGAACTCCTATTTAAAACCTTATGGCTTTCAAGAGTATTTACTCTTTAAAATGACTTTATTTGGACTTAAGTTTAACCTTAATAAGGTTAAATTATCTTAAGATAATTCTAAAAACAGTATTGTTTTATTATTGTTTTATGATTGACAAATAAAAGCAACTTTGTTTTATGATAGCTTTAATTTTTAGTTTTAAAGCGTTCTTGTAGTCAGCTTAAGCAAGGTACTTTTAAAACTATCTTGCTTTTAAGGAACCCTTATTAAAGCTCTGTCTTATAATGCTCTTGCTTTTAAATTTTAAAATAGTTAATAAAACTTTTTTTATTTGAATAAAACCCTTATAAGTCTTTAAACAGCTGGAACTATAATTTATAAACTATTAGTTCCACGATTGTCGTAGTGTCGTACGTACGTATTGTAAAATGTCTACATTCATAGACGATTTTCTTCGTAAAACAAGAAGTGGACATTTTTATAGAAAATGGAGGTTTCTATTTTTTGAAGTTTTGCGACCAAAACTTTGTTTTTTGGCCAGGACAACATTCCACGCTCTTCCCATTCACTCGGAACGATAGACACATAGACACATTTGTCCATCTTCCCAAGTTTGAACTATTTTAAAAACCATCTTAAATACCTATTTAATTTAACTATAGTTAACTATACTCTATGAGCTTAATCCAACCATCTCTGGCTCTAACAATAGTAAATAAGGTTAGGTATATTGGCGCGAAGAATAAAACCCCTTTGACTTAAAAAGGTTTTAGAAGATATATGAAATTTAAATAAAAACCTTTTTAAGTCCCTATTAAAGAAAAATGGTTTTAACTAAGTAAAGTTCCTCTCCTCAGGTAGGAAATAAAGTCTAATGGTTTTATTATTGACAGTTTTGGTTTTATCGATTACTATTATTTTAGTAGATTAAAATGGCCGAATATGTTGCACTGTGGAATAAAATATTTTTATTATAGGAAATATTTTATTTATTAAAAAGTCAATATTTATAGATAAAATTATTATTATTTTTATTTTAAACATATTAAAATATTTAGATATAAATAACTTATAATTATTAAAACTATAAAGTTTAACATTTGTATAGAGTTTGTTTTAGATAACTAAAAAATTATTTATAAATGCTTCCGGTGTTTTTAAATTTCCCCACAAGGGAAACTTATGGTAATCATGAAAATTTCACCCTCCCAGTTTTCTTTAAATTTTCACGTTTCATGACTTACCCAAAAAAGCAAAAAAAAAAACAAAATGTCGGTCTGTCTGTCTGTCCGTCCCAAAACTGTCTGCTCATTTTTCTCAAAAACTATAACACGTATTGACACAAAATTTTACAGGATTGCTCCATTATAGCTCTATATAGGACTGTTCGTCCAACCGTTTCGCCCCTGCCCCCTTGTGATAAAACGGTTTTTTGCTTTTCTGCCCTTATAATGCTAGATAGGGGTATAATAATTATGTATAAAACAAAAGTTGTCCCTTTCATCGAGACCTTTCCAACGACGCGTCGTATATAATACGTCGCGACGTATCACATGGGGTGTGAGAATTTAATTCTCTGTCGACCTGTACTTCCAACAAATTTTCGAAAAGTTTGGCGCTTGTGCCGTTTTGCCTTAAACCCATCGATATATACACCCAAGATATCTGAGTTGTTAAATTTTAATTATCGGGTCAAAGTTTGTTTTAGTAATTTTGTTTCTATCGCAAAACATATTAAAACTATTTTATCCCACAGTGCATGTAACGGAATCAGCTTAAAATATATAATAAAATATTATTAAAAAAATGTTTAAATTTACCTTAACTGTAAGGCGCATGTATTTTTTGAAGCTATTTTATAGTGTTTAGTCAATAAAAAAAAATGCGTTTAATATTTTGGCCAGACTAATACTCATACTATTAAATATTATAACTAACATACTATTATATTATAAATCTTAAACAACAGATCGTCGTAGACAATAACTTAAGGTCATACAAATATAATATATTACAATACCTGCATAAGACATTAATAAAATAAGTATACATTATACTATAATTATTAAAACCAATATAATCCATCTTTAAGTCTAGTTCCTCTTATTACATTCTATTTTGTCTTAAAAAGGATTTAATATTATCTTCACATAAGTTTTATAGAAGCCCTGAGTACCTTTTTAAGTCTTCGTAGAATTATACCAAAAAACCTGGTTTTAATGTGATCATTTAAAAGTATATCTTAAAACTAATTGGTTTTGTTGTAGTCTTAAAGCTTTCTTTAAGTACGCTTTAAACCTATTTTTACTTTTTAAGTTACCTTTAAGACTACTCTAGGCTAATTTTTAAAAATATTTTTTGGTTTTAAAATAGGCGATGCAAGAACCTTAATAAGATGCGCCTTTTTTAGCTTATTAAGGTTGCGAGGATATCTTCAGGAGGTCTATAAGAGTAAAGCGTTTTAATAAAGGAATTTATTTTTTGTTTTAAAGCGTTCTTGAAGACCATAATAAAACTAAAAATGTTACTTGGGATAAGATGTACGTAATATGTAAGTCATTTAATTACATCATATAAAAGTCACGTTTTGGGTCAGTATTATGTCACTATGACGTAAAAATTGAATTACCTAGATATGATCTACGTGTTACGTAAATTTTAGGTCATAAGTCACGGTTTGGTTCACTGGGAATTGATAGTAAATTATTGACTTATGAACTAGCGATAATAGTGGCGTTTTACTGTTATGTAAAGAAAATTAGTAATTATTGTAAGTTCTTCCTATAGGGCAATAAAATTAATTTAATTTTTCTGGTTTAGTTTTATCATTGGCGCACGTAATAAAAAATAGGGGGAGTCAGTGAGTACTGGACCCCCCTATTTTGATTATTTGACAATTGTTTTTTGTTTTGTTATTCTCAAAAGATGTAACTATTTATGTTAAAGAAGTGTACCGAATTTGAACTTAATATCTTATCAATTACAATTATTATTATAATTTAATTAAAAAGTACATTGCAAACTCTTGTTTCTTACTTCAAAATACACATTTCATATTTTGCCGCTTAGTTGTAAATAACGTCCCTTACAAACACTCAATCGGATTCAAATCTGGGCTAAGCGGGGGCCACTTTAATCCTCCACAATTTTAAGTTTTTTGTTTACAAGTACATCTATTGTTATAGATGGAAATGAAAAGGTAGATGATGATTCCTGCAGATTTTTTTGTGAAGACGAATAATCTCCTCACCATCTCTTGAAGGGGTGCGAAGCATTTTTGCGACATGGGTAAGTTCGTTCGGTGCGCCTACACACGAAGATCTTAAAACCATGGGATGGTACAAAAGATATTAAGGTCGAGGTGACCCAATGTCTCCTGTTAAATACAAAAACAAACAGTATTAGAGATAATTTGAATTTTGAAACAACAATTCTTAAGAATTTGTCAAACGAATCTAAAATACCATAAATTATTAATATTTCATAATTTAAAATGTTTTATCAGTATTTTATTACCACATGTCCAGTTTTATATTTTTATCGTTATTCACAACCAAACATACTACAAGATAAGACCTACTTGCTAAAATCAGTGTAAGATGAAGCTCATAATATTGTTTAATTTTATTGGTTTGGTGATTTCCGCCGTAATATTAAATCCAGCAGAAAAATCACAAGTTAATACAACATTACCAACCAGCAAAGAAAGTAAGTTTTTAGGATTTCATCAAAAGTTATCATATTATGTATAAAAAATTTTGTCTCCACTACATATCTCGGGATCTCATATATCGAATTCAACGAAATTTTTGGGAATGTTGCTAAAAATCCAGTAAATTTGGGACAGCTTTGATATTCTACGAGTGCTTCAGTGTTTAGTAATGATTCCAAAACTCATATATTTAGCATGCGTGTGCTGTTTGGCAACTATGCCTCAACTGGAAAGTAGTGATTACAAAACTAACTGACAAAAATACAAAAACGTTGTAAATGCGTCTTCCACGCTTTTGGTGATTTCTGGGTGCCAACGTACAAACTTAAAATTACTGGAAAAGTATATCAGACAAAACAGCAACCAAAACAAAGAGTGGGTATGAGTAATTAGATTTGAGGTTAGGATTCGTTTTTGTTGCACGTGCATAAAGCAAAAGTTTAATGTAAATAATTAATATCTATTTTAAAATTACCAATAAATATACAAAATTAAATAATTAATTAATAAAACCCCAGCAAACCAAATCATGTCACAGTGATATAACATTTACATAAAAATTGTTCCTTCCCAGCAAACCAAATCATGTCACAGTGATATAACATTTACATAAAAATTGTTCCTTACTATGCAACAGCTATCCCTGATAGCAAAATTTGATTCTAAGAATCTTCTAAGAAGATATGACCCGGAATAATGGAATATTCTTAGAACCTTCCATTATTGCTAAGAATGTTCTTAGGGACTTTTAAAACATTCAATAGATACCCTTTTAATTATGCAATTCGATTCTTAGAAGCTTCTTAAAACCTTCTTAAAAAGCATTCTGAGAACATTTTAAGAATACGTTTTGGAATGTTCTTAGAAGGTTTCTTATGGAGCTTCTAGGAAGCTTTTGAGAACATTTCCAAATATGTCAGATACCCACGTTCTAATATGTTGTATTCTACATTCGTAAAATTCTTCAGGAGGCGACAAATACGCCTCACTGTCATAATATGACAGTGAAATGTATTTGTCGTCCCCTTAAAAAATTTTGCGACATATTAATATAAAAATATTAAATAAACAATTTGACCTCTAAACCATAAGTTGTATAACATTATTTCATAAAAAGTAAAATTGGAAAATTTTGTGGGATAAGTCAGATTAGATTGAAGTTGAAGATAGTTAGGATTATTATACATAAAAATGTTAATTCAGATATAAAAAATCGGTATACAAATTAATAAATATTTCCTTATAAAATAATTCTTCATAAAAGAAAAAACCAAATAGTTCTTCATAAAAAAAACATTTTTCATTGTATTTAAGTTGGATAGAAGATTTTATATAAAAGCCGGATAATTTAGATACCTATACTATATATAGTAAAAGTATTTTTGTTATCGAATATAGTTTTAATTTGACAAATAACTATAAAAAAATATTTTGGGTTGTGTTTTTTACTTAGTATTTAATACTAAGTATAGGTACCTTTATACGTAGATTATGGTATATTTTACTATTATATAGGTACCTAACTGAACTGAATATGCTTAACAGAAAGTTCCAGGAATATTCCTAAATGAACTTTGTATAGCAATTACTTTCTCAACATTCTGAGCATATGTTTAGAGTGGATTAATTTTTACCATTAAACTTTGCACCTTCTAAGAACCTGCCTATAGGCCAGTGAGAATATTCTTAGGATTATGCTATATTTCTTTTAAGCATGTTCTTTAGAAGAAATATAGCATGATCCTAAGAATATTCTCACTGGAAGGTTTAAAAAACATTCTTAGAACATGACTAGAAGAAATATAGCATGATCCTAAGAATATTCTCACTGGAAGGTTTAAAAAACATTCTTAGAACATGACTAGAAGAAATATAGCATGATCCAAAGAATATTCCCACTGGGTAATTCCATTTATTAGCCACCAATGAGTGCACCTCATATCCTCTAATTTTATTTCTTTTTTAACTGTAAATAGACATGGACCCAAGAAGTGAAAAAAACTCCACTTTTCTTTTCTCCCCCTATCACCTGTTTATACAGGGTTACGCAAAAGTTACTATGCAGACCTAACTTAAAAAAATTGTACTTTTTTTGCTAATAAAGCAATCGACATTAAACAAACTGTTAATTGTTAAGAAAATATTTCTCTTTTAAACCATATAGGACACATTTAGTTATTGATGCCCTAAATGGTCTTTGGGAATTTTTTTAAAAATGCAATTTTATGGCAAAATTGTCTAATTTTATAAATTCATATATTCTTAGAACAACTTGCCAGCAAAATTTTTTTAATGTAGTTTGTTACCATAGATCTTACTCTATATAAAAGCAATGAAAACATTTTCAAATAATATTGGCTAAGAGTTCAAAAAAATATAATAAAAATCCATGTTTTCGAAAAATCACTATTTTCAGCCATTTCATGGTTTAAAAAGGCTATGTTTGAGTGAGTCGATTTAAACCAATTTATGCTTATCATCACATGCACTTATTAGCCTCCAATAACCATTAATAAAATTATTGTGTATTTTGCTTTTAACTGGGTGTGGCTGTATGTACAGCCAGGGCCATATATATGGGTATACCCATTAGGCAGGCAAGGCAATTGCCTTAGGCGCCACAAAAAAATAGGCGCATTGTCCCCAACCAACTTAAAAAAAAATGTTACCAAATGGTTTATTTTTCCAAAAAATAAAGCAAATATACAATTATGAGAACGGTAGAGCGCCGAATATTCTTTACTGTTTTTAATATTTTATAAAACAGCGGCTTCCTTTGTTATAACGCGGTGTAATGCCTTACATAAAACTACAGGGAATTAAAGCTGTTTTACATTTTTTAAATACTTATTACCCAAGTAGCACCACTGGTTAAATTAACGTTATTTTGTAATAAGTGGGGAATTTAATTATGGTAAAATTAACGTTATGATTATGACTTAACTTCTTGGTTAACTTTGGTTAAAAAAAGTTAATATTTGATAGTTTTTGGTTTATTTTACCCTTTTTTAACTACTTTTTAACTCTTAAGTCAATTTAAGTTTATTTAAACCACCTATATCACAGTACGACAAAATTTGATTTTTGGTCCCTCCCATGAAAAATTTCTACAGATTCTAAAAGTAGAGTTAAAAAAATGATACCCGTGTCTCGGCGTTTTTTCACATCACGTCATAATTTTTTTTTAAGGGCTATCCAATAAAATGTTATTCACACTATTCGCGACATATTTTAATAGACTCGATAACAGCTGGACTGCATAGTTAAAAATATATATATATTTACTAAATGGATAGGCAACCATTATAGATGCATTTTAAAATTATTTTAATCTTATACAGAGTTTTGCACATTTAAGAAATATATCAAACGGTTTACTTTTAATAATAATAATAATAATAATAATAATAATAATAATAATAATAATAATAATAATAATAATAATAATAATAATAATAATAATAATAATAATAATAAAGTAACAAAATGTTTCAATTTTAAGCCAAATCAAAATGCTTTAAAGTCGGGTGATTAAAGTTTTTATTTATTCAATTTTTTGTAAAAATTGAGCTTTGTTGAATTAACATTTTTAATACTAAAAATTAAAAGATATTAATGCGCCATGCACTTGATTGCACCCTATATTTCGTACTTTTTTTTAAATGTTAAACAAAAACATTATTGCAGCGATAAATCGATAAATTTTTCATATTAATTTTGATTGTTGAGTAAACCATCCATTTGAAATCAAAGTAAAAATGCAGTGTCCGAATCGAAATAATTTTTGTTATGTATGTGGTTTATTTGCACCTCCAAGCCATATGCGAAATATTACAAAAAGTGTAGTAACAGCTTTTGAAGGCTATTTTTTGGTGACGTATATACCAAACTTATGGTATGTACCAGAGGTTTTATGTGATTATTGTTACCGTTGTTTGCATGGATTGCAAGATAAAACACACAGTATGAAATATGTTGCACCAACAATTTGGCTTCGACGTACCGAACACGCATCTGACCAGTGTTATTTCTGCATGTCAAAATTAAAAAGTTTTGGATTTCGGTACAATACTAGAGAGAAAATTGATTACGCCGATGTAGAATCCGTCATTCTCGCAAGAGTGCGATCTGAAGATTATCCAACTGCTCCTTCAGAAGACATATCTGAGGATAAAAGTAAAAGACCTTTAACACCCAGTACTACCATTTTTTCCGAGGTGGAATCTGAATTTATTCCCTGTAGTTCGGGTTATAAAGTACATTTTATAACCCAGGCTGATTTCAATGATCTTGTTCGTGATGCCAATTTATCAAGAACTACAGCGGAATTGGTTGCATCACGGCTCCGACAATGGAATTTAGTTGCCGATGACTTTAAAATAACGGCAAACCAAAAACGAAATATTTGCATGTCGTTTGACAAATATTTTGCTTCACATGAGGATTCTGAAAAGAACCTGGCTTATTGTGAAAACGTCGATGCATTATTCGAAAAAATTGGTCATCCTCATATTTCAGAAGAATGGCGACTCTTCATTGATTCCTCTGTGAATAGCTTAAAAGTAGTTTTACTTGAATGAAGCTAATTCTAGAGCTAATACACTACAATCAGCACGAATGGAAAATTTGTTGCGATCTGAAAGTTGTGGGATTGCTGACTGGTTTAAAAAAAGGATATTGTAAACACCAATGTTTCTTGTGCACTTGGAAAGGCCGTAAGACAGAGCTGCATTATACTGATTTTTCATGGGAGCCACGCATTAACTGTCAATTAGGTCAGTTAAGCATTGAAAACTTACCGTTGGTGGATGCAAGGAAAGTAATCTTTCCACCACTTCACATTAAACTTGGCCTGATACGCAATTTTGTTCGAGCACTGGATTCGTCCGGTGAAGCTTTTAAATTATTACATATAATTTTTCCAAAATTGTCTACAGAAAAAATTAAAGCAGGTACATTTCAATATAATTTTAGATTTATTTTTTAGTAACAACATTGTAGGTATGTTTCAGGTATATTTACTGGTCCAGATATATCAAAATTAATAAAAAATAATGAATTTTATAATTTAATGAGCATGATAGAAAAAAGGGCGTGGAATGGTTTCGTTGCAGTGGTAGATAATTTTTTGGGAAACAAAAAAGCAGACAACTACAAAGAAATTGTTGCAGAAATGATTTCTGCTTTTCAGGACATGAAAGTACATATGTCACTGAAAATACATTTTCTCCATGCTCATTTGGACCATTTTCCACCAAATTTGGGCGATTTTAGTGACGAACATGGCAAACGTTTTCACCAAGACATTTTAACAATTGAAAAACGCTTCAAGGGAAAAGACGTCAGGCATTTGCTGGGTGAATATTGCTGGTCAATTGTTCGAGATTCTGAAGCAATATATAATCGTCAAACTAAACGACCAAGATTTTATTCCAACATGTATTAAATATAAGATAAATACAAATGTGTTTCATTAAAAAAAAAAATAAAAAAAAATTATTTAAAAAAAATCAAAATATAAACTTTTTTTATATTTGTTTTTTGTATTGTGTAAAAACATACAATATTTCCAAAAAAATATATTTTTAACCGAGTAAAAAATGTACAATCTGTATAAGCATAAATATATTATATTATAATAGGAATGACGGCTTAAAATTTTTTTATGACGTGATCTCGCAAAACTGTGAGACACGGGTACGTTTTTTTTACCTCTATTTTCAAAATCTGCTAAAATTTTTCATGGGAGGGAAATCGTGTTGTACTGTGTATTATATATATATATATATATATATATATATATATATATAATTATAATTTACCAAATATGGTTATTTACTCTCTTGAAATGAAATAGTAAAAATTCTACTATTTCAATTAGTATCAGCATTGTTTACTAATTAAATAGTCGTTTTTACTTTTAAATATTTATTTTTTACTATATAGTATACTTAATTAGTTAAAGTTTGACTAATTTAAGATAAGTCGCCATATTTTACTGTTACTGAGAGTAATAAGTAACTGATTTCTTTAATCGTTTTTAATTCTTGCGGAGTTAAATGCATATAGGCTCCATGGTCCATAAAAATAAAGATGCAAAAAGTTTAGCTCCAACACAAAAAATATATTCAACTTTAACAATAATATTAACAATATTTATTGACAGATATCATAAATTTAATAAGTAGCAGTGGTGCGTCTACTAATTTGACTGTTTCATTCCGTAGAATTTAACTAATTATAATTAGTGACTGCTAATAATTATTAGTGACTGCTTTTTCGCTATGAAAATAATTCAAATATGACTTATAATTAGTTATTTTTGACTTATTCATTTTAAGAGAGTATATCTATAGATATTACTTACAGACTAAATCAAAATATGTCTAAAAAAATAACTCGTCTTAAAAAAAAATATTTATGTTTTATATGTAATTTTTTAATAAAAAATATTTTAATTTATAAGGGATAATAAGGTTAGTATGCCCAGGCGCCCTTAAGCTACCAGATTGTATAGTATAAGTATAGTATCTAGTAATAGGCGCCAAATTTTTAAGTGCCTAAGGCGCTGGATTGCCTTAAGCCGGCCCTGTGTACAGCCCAGCTATAAGCAAAATACACAATATGCCCACCTGACTTTCAGCCATTTTATGGTTTAAAAAGGCTATGTTTGAGTGAGTCGATTTAAACCAATTTATGCTTATCATCACACGCACTTATTGGTCTCCAATAATCATGAATAAAATTATTATGTATTTTTCTTTTAGCTGGGCTGTGGATGTCCACCTGTGACTATATCCATATTATTAACCATATATTTCGAAAAAGCGTATTGCATCTTTAAAATAACTTGACAGCCTTGAATTGACTTCTAATTCATTCTAAATAAAAATATAAAAACCACATACAGTGGCGTCGAAAATTAACTACCCATTTATTTATTTTTTAAATTAAGAAAACATAATCAAATGTACAAAAAATTAATTTAATGACTAAAAGACATACTTTCCATAAACCTTATATTTAAACAAAATAAAACATGTATTAAATCCTAAATTTGAATTAAACCTAACTGCTTATAATTAAACTGAAGAAATCATATTCTTAACTTTTACAATCATCTAAAAAACCTATTTACTATTTTTTACCTCTAAAAAGTTATATGAATCGGAAAATTTTCTTATGTGTATAATGTCTATCAAGAGGAATAAATTAACGACTTATGGCCTTTAAATGGATCGCAGCAGACTTCACCAAAAATGTTGGTAAAATTAAATAGATACTTTAATTTGTGATACCTACAAATATCGGTTACAGTTGCATCCACTCGCCATTCTATTATTTGTTTTCATCCTTAGTACAAGATTCAATCTTGGAAAATCGCGAAAAATATTTTTATCCGAAATCTGCCGAAAGTAGTCAACAATCGGCCGTAAAGTAAAAGAAATCGGCAGTAAAGTAGAACTTTATTTCTTTTACTTTACTGCCGATTGTTGACTACTTTCGGCAGATTTCGGATAAAAATATTTTTTGCGATTTTCCAAGATTGAATCTTGTAGTAAGGAGGAAAACAAATAATAGAATGGCGAGTGGATGCAACTCTAACCGATATTTGTACGTAGGTATCACAAATTAAAGTATTTATTTAATTTTACCAACATTTTTGGTGAAGTCTGCTGCGATCCATTTAAAGGCCATAAGTCGTTAATTTATTCCTCTTGATAGACATTATACACATAAGAAAATTTTCCGATTCATATAACTTTTTAGAGGTAAAAAATAGTAAATAGGTTTTTTAGGTGATTGTAAAAGTTAAGAATATGATTTCTTCAGTTTAATTATATGCAGTTAGGTTTAATTCAAATTTAGGATTTAATACCTGTTTTATTTTGTTTAAATATAAGGTTTATGGAAAGTATGTCTTTTACTCATTAAATTAATTTTTTGTACATTTGATTATGTTTTCTTAATTTAAAAAATAAATAAATGGGTAGTTAATTTTCGACGCCACTGTATGTAGTTTTTATATTTTATATTTTTATTTAGAATGAATTAGAAGTCAATTCAAGGCTGTCAAGTTATTTTAAAGATGCAATACGCTTTTTCGAAATATATGGTTAATAATATGAATATAGTCACAGGTGGACATACAGTGCTTGCAAATGCAAGTCCGACCGCACTGGAAAGGACGGCTGTTCAATACCCGCGTGAAAAGAACAAGGATAGAACGCCAAATAGAATTTGATTGGCCAGAGCCCCGGATGCGTGCGAATTGTAAGCGAGGTCAACTCTGGGCCAGAGTCTCTGGCTGCATTTAGACTAAATGATTTAGTGTTAAGCAAACTGCGTTAGAGTGGAGATGCACATTTTAATTTTCTTTTTAAATATTTTATACCCGAATCCTAAAAATAAAATGTTTTGATTTTTTTCCTTGAGAACTAGGGCAACAACAAAAATAGTATTCTTAATAAAAAAGATTTCTCAAATAAAAATAACTAAAAATAAAAATAAAACTCTAAATAAAAATATAGACCAGTGCAGAAGCCTTTAAAAATGGTAAAAAGAGAAAAAAAATAACAGTAGGATGAAACCCATTGGAAAAGGAGGGGAATATAATAAAAATTAAAGGAAAAATAAATTACGGGTGATCTGAGTTCGGGAAGTGGGAGGGGGGGGGGGGGGTTTTAAGGGTAAAAAATGGTTTATCTCGATTTCCGGCAAAACTACAAGTCCTATGGAAAAAAGTTAAATGTCAAAGTTGTAGGTAATAAAAAGATCTACAACTTCTGTATTTACAATTTTTTCACATAACCTCAAAATTTATGTGAAAAAATCAAAAAACCAAGTTTTTGGTTTTTTATTTTTATCTTTTTCAAAAAAAAAATTTTTTCCATGAAATTTGGTGAAAACTTACCTTTTTATGTCCCAAATACACTGTAATTTATTTGATTTGAAATATTTATTATTTCGCCTTATTTTGACTTAATATCAAAAAAGCACCCTAATTTTCAATCGAAAATTCTCGCGTGAAAATATCAGCTTTTTTCAAAAAGTCGGTGTGCTTTTTGTTCGATGAACTCTCTACTTTCTGATGGTGTGAAAAAATATACATTACTATGGTAAATGTTCTCAGAAAATACAAAAAATATTATAATGAATAACGTAATCAGAATGAAGTATCTAAATTCAATAGTATGATTTACATGTATTTTTATATTTTATGAGATTTTCTGACATAAATGTTATTAGAATTTAATAAATAAACTTTTTAACTAAAAAAAATTGCAACAATCACATTTTTTTGATGAAATTGTACATAATGATTAAAATAAATTTTCGAATTCGAGTTTTTTTCGTTATTCATTATAATATTTTTTGCATTTTCTGAGAACATTTACCATAGTAAACAAAAAGCACACCGACTTTTTGAAAAAAGCTGATATTTTGACGCGAGAATTTTCGATTGAAAATTAGGGTGCTTTTTTGATATTAAGTCAAAATAAGGCGAAATAATAAATATTTCAAATCAAATAAATTACAGTGTATTTGGGACATAAAAAGGTAAGTTTTCACCAAATTTCGTGGAAAAAAATTTTTTTTTGAAAAAGATAAAAATAAAAAACCAAAAACTTGGTTTTTTGAATTTTTCCCATAAATTTGGAGGTTATGTAAAAAAATTGTAATTACAAAAGTTGTAGATCCTTTTATTACCTACAACTTTGCCATTTAACTTTTTTCCATAGGACTTGTAGTTTTACCGGAAATCGAGATAAACCATTTTTTACCCTTAAAACCCCCCCTCCCACTTCCCAAAGTCAGATCGCCCGTAATTTATTTTTCCTTTTATTTTTATTATATTCTTCTCCTTTTCCAATGGGCTTCATCCTACTTTTATTTTTTTTGGTTTCAAAAATTATCGACCATGGTCTAATAAAACTCTAAAAATAAATAAACTGAAAAATTAAATTAGAGGCTCTTGCTGGCACCACTGCAGTTCTCGTTCTGATATCCTCGTATCAAGCACGCTGCGAGGTGCGCGATGGCTATGCGTTGTCGTAGCCTGCCGGCTGGCCAATCAAATTCTATTTGGCGTTCTATCCTTGTTCTTTTCACGCGGGTATTGAACAGCCGTCCTTTCCAGTGTGGTCGGACTTGGATTTGCAAGCACTGTATACATCCACAGCCCAGCTAAAAGAAAAATACATAATAATTTTATTCATGATTATTGGAGACCAATAAGTGCGTGTGATGATAAGCATAAATTGGTTTAAATCGACTCACTCAAACATAGCCTTTTTAAACCATGAAATGGCTGAAAGTCAGGTGGGCATATTGTGTATTTTGCTTATAGCTGGGCTGTACATACAGCCACAGCCCAGTTAAAAGCAAAATACACAATAATTTTATTAATGGTTATTGGAGACTAATAAGTGCATGTGATGATAAGCATAAATTGGTTTAAATCGACTCACTCAAACATAGCCTTTTTAAACCATGAAATGGCTGAAAATAGTGATTTTTCGAAAACATGGATTTTTATTATATATTTTTGAACTCTTAGCCAATATTATTTGAAAATGTTTTCATTGCTTTTATATAGAGTAAGATCTGTGGTAACAAACTACATTAAAAAAATTTTGCTGGCAAGTTGTTCTAAGAATATATGAATTTATAAAATTAGACAATTTTGCCAAAAATTTGCATTTTTAAAAAAATTCCCAAAGACCATTTAGGGCATCAATAACTAAATGTGTCCTATATGGTTTAAAAGAGAAATATTTTCTTAACAATTAACAGTTTGTTTAATGTCGATAGCTTTATTAGCAAAAAAAGTACAATTTTTTTAAGTTAGGTCTGCATAGTAACTTTTGCGTAGCCCTGTATAAATAGGTGATAGGGGGAGAAAAGAAAAGGGGTGTTTTTTTCACTTCTTGGGTCCATGTCTATTTACAGTTAAAAAAGAAATAAAATTAGAGGATATGAGGTGCACTCATTGGTGGCTAATAAATGGAATTACCCCACTGGAAGGTTTAAAAAACATTCTTAGAATAAACTGTGCTATCACTGATAGCCTATCAGGGATGTCACCGATATGTAATGGCAATGCTCCTATGTCCGCCTCAAGACCCCTTCCTGGGTATGTAACTGTGATGTAACAGTGTTTTATCATAGTTATGTAAACGTGATAAAACAATTATATTCTATTTACATAAATGTTGCATTCTATTTACTTATTATTTATGCAATATTTACTTATTATTTATATATAATTTATGCAATATTTACATATTATTTATGAAATATTTATAAATATAATTTCATGTAATATATTATCTTACTGGTATTAAAAATTGCTTAGCCCTAACTTGGTATTATGGCAAATTTTTTGAAAAAAAATCAATAAAATTTTAAAATTGCCATAATACCAAATTAGAACTAAGAAATTGTTAATGCCAGTTAATAATACTAAGATAATATATTAAATAAATTATAAATAAATATTACATAAATAATAAGTAAACATTGCAGAAATAAATGATTTTGAAAGAGATTAAAAAAAACACAAATTGGTTAAAAATGTTTATTAAAAAATATTTTAATTAAATAAAAAATCATTTCTTCTTTCTAAAGGGGCCAAATAAATCTAAAAACAAACATTGTAAAATATGAAAAATTCACTTTAATTTTAATTTTACAAACGAAAAGTTTTTCGATTTTTCCAAACTTTAACAAAAAAAACCCAAATACATTAATACTTCAAAGCTAAAAAAATATATGGTAAAAAAAGAGAAAGCAATCTCATGAATTTAATATTAATATACCTTCTTTTCATGGGTTTTGTGTTTCCCTCACAAATCTTTGTTTGGGCTGCCAAAACCATTCAGTAACTATGTTTTCAAAATTATTGTCTGTTGAAGTGCAAACAGCAGCTTAAAAAAAATATTTAATAAAAAAAGCCATAAAACTTACAGTTTTGCCCTTTAATATTTCAACAAATTTTAAATTTTGTATTTTTTTGTTGTTTCTTAGGCCTAGCCAAGAGCAATCTTTTGCCAGATTATTAGAGATTTTTTTAAAACTCTTACTGTAGAATCTTTTTCGGAGACACCTTCATTTTTATATACTTACTGAAACTTAAAAAAAATACTATTTAATATTATTTTTGTTTATTGATTTGTTTTCAAAACAAAGAACAACTATTCTTTATGTATACATAGTTATGTAAATGATATTTGGTACAAATAATAATTTGTTTAATTTTATTAATTCATGTCAAATGCATAAAATTAATTGTCACATTGTAATTAAGAAGTGTATCCATCTTATTTAGCAAAATTATTGTATCCTTTACCAGTTGAAAAAACAGTATAAAGTTAAAAATTTATAGATATTAAACTCTTATTTTGGCTACCAAATATCATTAAATTATAATTTGTCGCTTGTTTTTTTAGCACCCTGTTTTAAAAACAAATTAACATTATCAAACAGGTTTAAAATCGCCCTTTATATACTTACAAATTCAGCCTCTACTTCTTTTTGCAATAATGTTTTCTCAAAACTTTTAACAGATCATTAATAAAAAGTTGACTAGGTAAGTATCTATTACACAAATTTTGCAAATCTTCCACAAAAGTATGGGAATTTTCCCTATGACCTCCTGAATATTCTCCCAAATTTTCTGTAAAAATATTTTTATTGAGCTGTTTATTTATTGGCTGGTTAGGGGAAGATAATACTTCGGTTTTAGCCTCAGTATATTCTGGCAAAGGTACACTTTCCACATTGTCTTGGGTATTTTGTATACAATTTCTTACCTCCACGCCCAATAATAATTATTTTAAGATCTGCATTAATTCTCCTCTGCTTTTGCCTCCGGGATAGGGACATATATTTTTTTCTATTTTTTTGTTCCATTTTATTATAAAACAATGGAATCAAATTTAACTTAACTTAAAACACAATAGAGAGCACTCGACACAACCGTTTAAACGAGTTCGTTAGTAAGATAAAAAGGCTTTATAAATACTATAAAACATTAATATAACATTATAACATTTATATATCATTGTTACAATGTAGGGATGTAAATATAACAAGAACGGATCATTTTTATATAACTATTATATTAAAATGTTTTATTATAATTATGTAACAAAATAAAGAAAAACTATGTAAATACCATATAATAAGGTTTTATGGATACTATAAAACATTGCCATATATCAATTATGTATCATTGTTCCATTGTAGATATATAACATTGTATGGCTGATACATAAGGGGGATGTAAATATAACAAGAGGGGAACATATTTATATAAATGTTATATTACTATGTTTTATCATAATTATGTAACAAAATAAAGAACTAATATGTAAATGTTATGTAAACAATTTTATATGGCAATGTTCTTTGTTAGTTATATCATGGCTATGTAAATGGAACAGCCTGGTTTGCTGGGACAGGATTAAACGTAGTGTTTGGTATATTAAAAGTTGGCCAAATGTTTGGTAATGGCTATGCAAATAAAGTACTCTATTTTTGTTTTATTTTTTAAGAGTTACCGGAAGTTGCTCTCCTTGAAGTACTTCAAGTACCCCTAAATATGCGAAGTATTTGTCAATTGGTTGAAAAAAATGGAAAAACATATTGTGTGGAACTTAAAAAAAAACGTAAGCAAAATATAAAAATCCCACTTTTTATTAGCAGGACTTCAACAGGAGATGTAGAAAGTTATTTTAACTTAAAAATAGGTACCTAAGAATTTTAAAAAATCCTTTAAAATAAAAAGATTAATTATCCAAATTCAGTACAAATTCTACATCTGCTGGTGAAGTCCTGCTACTAAAACATGGGACACCCTGTATATTCGTTATTACTTTTTTAAGCTGAACTTACATGCACAGCAGAAAATTGTGACCCAAAGAAATGCAAACGAAAAGGTAAAATTTGTTTGAATCGTCCACACTAATAAGACTGTAGTTTTAGAAGAAACAAAAGAAAAGTAGTAACCTATTATAGAAGCAACATGGAATAAAAAATAAATAAAGTATTCCTAAAAAATCCTTAATTGTTTTCTTTACACCCTGTATAAATTTGGGGAAGAGTCAAATGAGGACACAAAGTCATCCTTGCAGAAAATACATAATGTATAATTTAATTGATTTATTTTTAAATGCCTAAATAATATTACAATAATATTACAAATTGCTTCAAGGTTGTATAAGGTATAATACAATATTTTTTAAATTAAATATTAACAAAACGAAAATTACTATAGTATATATATGTATACATAAATGTAGTATAGTATATGTAATATGTAACATTTGATTGTTTCGACCTTTACTTGATGAAACTCCATATTATTATTATTATGTAGATATAAAAACAAATATGTTTTGAAAGTTTCACGTGTTTTATTTACTTTTGACAATTGTTTCGTCACACAGTGACTTCTTCAGAAAAAGTAAATAAAACACGTGAAACTTTCAAAACATATTTGTTTTTATATCTACATAATAATAATAATATGTAACATTTATGTATACATATTATGTATACATAAATGTTATAAGTATTTATTATTGTAAAAAATTTCAGAGCGCGATAAAATAATTATTTGTCCAATTACATTATTAAATTGTATACCTATTTATATAAAAAAGCAAAACTAAAATTTGTAATTTTGTTAGTTTTGGTTATAAACTCAACATGTTGTTTAATTGTAGCTGTGTCCCATTATTATTAGTGTTGTTTTTTTCATATTTTTTAACTGAGGTAATAGGTAAATAATATTTGTTATTCTTGATGCATTCCAACCCCTTAAACAGTTCTTGGATTTTAATGAAACCCAACTGTCTGAATTATCCAATTAACTAATAGTATTTTAGGCAAGGATAACGGTTTTTGTGATGGAGGAATGTTTACGCGAAACAAATACACCATGGACGTCATCTCAAATATCTACCAAAGTCGCCAATCAACGTTTATTGTGCCTGCACAAGTGCATTTACAAGAAATCTGGTATTATCGATGATAAAGGAAATTTCCTAATAAACTCAATCAGGGAAGAAATGACGAACTCCACCCTGAACGACAATTACAAGGAAGAGTTATTTGACTGTCTTGAACTCATTGAAAAAATAACGAATTGTGACGATATACGTTTGATTAATAATTGTTTTGGAAATGGTGTTATAATAAACAAGAGAAACTACTAATTGAAGGGGTTAGAATAGAAAGGGTATAAGTGCAATTTCTTTAATTTAGGAGATAAGTTCGTTTTGTGAAAGATAAGGTTCCGACGTATCGAAATGAAAAGGATTTAAGTAATTTTCATACTTCTAGGGACCTCTATTATCCAGTAGAAAAACAATACTAAACAAAATTCTTCACTTTTTTATGGTAACATAACTTTAACTTCAAATATCTCCAAAAAATGAAAATGTTACTTATACTCTTTTTATTCTAACCCCTTCAATTGTGCTTTTAAAATAATTTCTTATAGTATATATAAATCAATTGTATGTACCGCGGCTCTATACCTATGCACAACTATATTTAAAGTCAAACTCAATGGTCTCTTACAAGATACATTATTTTGATTTTCTATATTCAACAGAGAGGTAGAAACTCGACCCTGTCGAATGGTGCAGTCATTTATGTCTCTAGAAATTATTAAAAAAGGGTTCAGTCCAATGGTTCAGCAGCTTCGGATTCCTGTTCTCTTTAGAGACATAGAAACTCAAGCTTTTCGAATTTTACTGGCAATAATTTTCGTTAATGTCCCCGAGAATTATACAAAAACAGCGCAATGCAATATCGCAACGGTTTCGACTACCAAGTTATAGAAACTGGAGTCTCTCTAATACTATTCTAGTCAATATTTCTGAGAGTATAAAAAGAGGGTGTAATATTGCAAGAAGTTTTGATCTTTTGATGGGTGCAAGTAGTTTGATTATTCTCATTTCTGCATATGATTTTGTTGAAAATAATTCCTTTCTTTGGTTCCTTTGTCTGATTTTTATTTACCGTTACAACTCAGGTATGTAAAGCACAGAGGATATGATGTAAAGTATATTTATGTATTATATAAAGTACCTATATTTGTATTAAAAATTTCAGAGGTTATGTTGAAAAAATGATCGATATGCTATTAAACTTTAATAATTTAGTAATGAGGTCTGTTGGTAGATCCTGCACATCTCCACTGGAAGTTTTATGTTAGTTCAGCAATATTTAAATCTGGTTGATCAAAAAGTATACACCAGTGCAGGTTATGGTAGCATCTACGAGCAAATGAATTAATGGCCCATTGGCAATTATTCCTTTAGGAAAAATTTTCAACACAGTTGAATTAATTAATAAAATGAAAAAAATCGTCGTATATAGTTTTTTTTTGAAGCATAAAATAGTTTTCATTTTAATACCAGTTCAAAAGTGAAATTACGACCTCTATACTGTGGAGAGTATTGAAACGCTCGACTGACGAATACAAATCTATACCGTGGGGAGATTTAGAAAACTATATTCAAACGTGGCGTCATCCTATAGGATATACACTTCTATAATTTTCCGTTTGCTGTGTATGTTATCCGTTAAGTTTTAAAGTCAATAACTCATTAAAATATGGAATATTCTCATCATTATTAAAAAGAGTTCTTATCAAACCAATTTTTAAAAAAGGGGATTCTAAAATTATTGAAAATTATAGGCCATCCTTTAGAAATTTTTTTTAAACTGTTATGTGTAGTAGATTAATTGAATTTTTTAACCATTTTAATTTATTTAACAGTCATCAACACGGATATCTGAAGGGGCGTTCGATTGATACGGCTGTATATGACTTCTCAGACTATGTCTTAAATGCTTTTGAAAACAGAGAGTGCCCCTTGGGCATCTTTCTAGATCTGTCAAAGGCGTATGACTGTTTGGATCACAAAATCCTACTTCACAAGCTGGATAGATATGGAGTGAGGTGCTTTGCAGTGGATAACTTCATACCTTTCAGGTAAACGTCAGCAGGTGGAAATTCGTAAACAGAATTTTAGGTATATGTCAGAATTTTTAAATGTAAATTTGGGGATTCCCCAAGGAAGTGTAATGGGGCCTCTATTATTTGATATTTTTGTCAATGATTTACCTTTAAAACTGGATTACAATATAATAAGCTATGCAGATGATATATACGAACTTATTGGTTAAATCAAACTCTATTGAAAACAAAAAGCAGAGATTCAATAAATAAAGTAAGCAAAGGTTTTTTTGACAATAGAATAATTTTAAATGAAAATAAAACCAATTGTGTACTTTTTAAAAACAAAATGTCCACTTTAGTAACACCAGAAAGTGTAGTACTAAATGAAACTATTATAAATACCTCGAGCAATACAAATTTTTTTTTATATAGATGAAAATCTTGACTGGTGTAAACATATTAATGAGTTGTTGATTAAACTTAACCGTGTTCATTATTGTATTAGAGTCTTAAAAAAGTACCTATAGATGTTAGTGTTGTTAAACCTGTTTATTTGTCAAATTACCAATCCTTAATGAAATTTGGAATTTTATTCTGGGGTCAATGTAAGTGTATTCAGTCATTATTTGTAGTACAAAAAAGTACTATTCGTACTTTGTTGGGATTAAAATATGGCGAGTCACTTAGAGGTCATTTTAAGAGGCACAAAATTTTAACTGTAACAGCTTTATATGTGTATGAGATATTATTATTTGCTTTTAAAAATATGTCTCTGTTTAATAGTTTAAAATCAAAACGTACTCTAGCATTAAGATATCCTATTCATATATGAATCATAATCATATATGATATCGCTTTACGGCTTATGAAAAAGGCTGTTATTATTCTTGTATTTTCATTTTTAATAAATTACCTAGGAATATTCAGATGATAACCAAAATGTCTATTTATAAAAAACATGTTTTTGACCATCTAATTAATATAGAACCTTATACTTTGTCTGATTATCTACAGTATAAATGCTAAATGTACCTATTTTTTCCTTTGGAAGTTATTTTATTCTAATTGTATAATATTTTTATAAATTTGTAATTACGATTATTTTTAAAATAAATATTATTATTATTATAATGCTAACACAAATTGGGATTTTATAGATGATTGTTGTGACAGCAACTTAGTTTTAGATTTGTTTTATGGTAAGTTGTATGAAATTTTAAATGCTTTTGTTCCTAAGACACCTGTTGGTGAATCTAAATATCCCTTTTGGTATTCACATATCCTAATTAATAATATTAAAAGAAAAGAGCATTTTTATAGGTTATTTAAAAGATACCTATATACGGCTTTAAATACTACAACCTGACATATAAAAGATTTAGAAGTACAGTAAAACCTAAAATTAAACAAGAAAATAGTGAAAACCTTAATAATACTCAACAAAAACTAAAATCTGATCCCAAGCAATTTTGGTCTTACGTTCAACTGAAAAAAGGCAATACGCATATTCCTGGTACAATGTTATATGAGAATGTATCCTATAATACACCTCAACAAATTGTACTACTTCGGTAGTGTATATGAAAATCCCAATCCCAATATAAATTTTAATAATACCAATAATAACTTGTTTAATATCAAGGTCTTAATGCTGTCTGAATTAGAGGTCTGTCAAGCCATTGAGAAAATAAAGAGCATTTTTACGACAGGTGATGATTTGGTTCCAGCATTTTTACTTAAGGATTGTGCTCAGGTATTTGTTACGCCATTAACTAAGATTTTTAGTATAATTATTATTATTATAATTATTAAATCCAGTAGTTTTCCATCTAGATGGAAAATTACAAGAATTACCCCTGTATTTAAATCAGGCAAGTCTAATGATGTTGAGAACTATCGTCCAATAGCTATCTTGCCCAATTTTGCGAAGGTCTTTGAAATGTGTATTTACAACAGTATCTATCCATTGGTAAAATCATCGATATCCTCAAGACAACATGGTTTCATGGCCAATAGGTCTACACTTACAAACTTGTCATTATTTACCCAATATGTTGCCAATATTGGCATATGCTTTTGATAAAAAAAAGTCAGGTAGATACTATATACACAGATTTCTCAAGGGCCTTCGACAAGATTGACCACAGCATTTTAATACTCAAACTAAAAAAAAATGGATTTAGTGAACCCTTAGTATCTTTGTTTGGGTCTTACTTATACCAGCGTCAACTTTATGTTTCTTTTAATGGCTTTGTAGCTAACTTCTTTTCAGTAACTGCAGGTGTACCTCAAGGCTCTAATCTGGGTCCACTTATGTTTTTAATATTTATTAATGACCTACCGTCTAATTCAAATGTCCCTTCTTTACTGTTTGCCGATGATCTAAAAGTGTTTTTGGAAATTAACTCAATTCAGGATTGTGTACGTTTGCAAGAAACTTTAAAAATCATATTGAACATTGGTGTACTTTAAATAAACTTTATCTTAACATTGCAAAATGTAAAATTTGTACATACACTCTAAAATTTAGTCCCATTGAGTTCAATTATTTGCTAAACAACAGAAGTCTATCGCGTTGTACAAATGTAAAAGATTTGGGCATCACATTTGATAATAAATTTACATTTTCTGACCATATTTTAAACATAAATAATTCGTCTTTAAAAAATTTTGGGTTTTTTAATCAGAAATTGTAAAACATTTAAAAATATGGATTGTCTTAAAACATTATATTTTACTTTGGTTCGATCCAAACTGGAATATGAAGCACTGAATCCAAACTATAACATACATATAACTCTGATTGAAAGGACCCAACGAAGATTTTTTAAGTTTTTATGACATAATGTAAATGGAGTTTATCCAGACAGGGGTTTTGACAATAGAACATTATTGCTAATGTTTAATGTACCTTCGTTAAAGCAACGCCGAGATATTTTATTTAGTTTTTGTTCAACTTATTTCACAATAAGATTGATTGCCCTGACTTGCTGTCACAATTTAATCTTATAGTTCCAAGAAGTAGAAGTAGTTTGTATTTTTATTCATTTGCAAGAACTAATGTTGGTGTATCATCCCCTATTTCAGCTATGTGTTATATTTTTATTAAAATCACAAATTATTGTGATCTAAATAATGATTCTTTAAAATTTATAACTAATGTTATATGTAATAGCTACGCTTTTGTTAGCATATGACATTTATTATTAAAAATATTAAGGCAAATTTCAAAAATAAATACAGATGGCAAAGTAAGAATTTTATTCCATTTTTGAGACTTACAAGTGCCTCTGTAAGAAACAACGTTTAAATCGATTTTTTAATCAGCAAGAAACACAACATAAAAATGGCCGCCGTTAGTCTGTGAAGTGGGTTGCCTAACTTGGTTTTTAGTATGCCCGAAACTAGATAAAACAGACCTTGTTGTGTGGATTGTTATTCTACGTATGATAAAATGTCGAAAACTCAAAAATTATTAAACGCTTGGGAAAAAAAAGTACATAAAACAAGGCGGAGCAAGTATGTTAACTGTATTGTTTTCATAGGTAAGTAACTGTTATTTTTATAATAAAAATTTTACCCATACATAAATAAATCATATAATTTGTTTTTATCTCAGGGATTGAAAATATGTAAAGTGCAAATAAATACATTTTGTATGGCAAACAGAATATATTTAATTTTGCTTTTTAATAGCATGCAAACAATAGAAGATATCTGTATTAGTTGTGGTATTCCATCTGCTAGTTAAAAGGTTGTAAAAATATCCCTGTGTATTTTTTGTGTCACAATTAACTGCAAAAAAAAAGAAAAAATATAAATGGAGAGAATGGGCATTATACAGGGCAATTGCACAGCAAACGGAAAAATATAGAACTGTATAGGATGACTCCGAGTTTGAATATTAAATCTTAAAGTTTTATCAGAACTGTATTGAATCGTGCTTTGTTTTTATATTTTTCGGCTCTATACCTATGCACGACTATATTTAAAGTCAAACTCAATGGTGTCTTACAAGATACATTGTTTTGATTTTCTATATTCAACAGAGAGGTAGAAACTCGACCCTGTCGAATGGTGCAGTCATTTATGTCTCTAGAAATTATTAAAAAAGGGTTCAGTCCAATGGTGCAGCAACTTCGGATTCCTATTCTCTTCAGAGACATAGAAACTCAAGCTTTTCGAATTTTACTGGCAATGATTTTCGTTAATGTCCCCGAGAATTATACAAAAACAGCGCAATGCAATATCGCAAAGGTTTGGACTTCTCTTTACTCTACCAAGTTATAGAAACTGGAGTCTCACTAATACTGTTCTAGTCAATATTTCTGAGAGTAAAAAAGGACCCAGCTAACACAGTTAGATCAGTTACATCACATTTATGGAGTTCAAAAAGAACAGTGTTACAAAACCTAGTTTTATATATTTTACATATTTGTTATATAAAATGTATTAAGAACAAATACAGAACGCAGATAATGTAACTGCAATAAAACCCATATCTTTAAAAGTGTTAAGTTCTGTCCTTGTTCTGTCTTTGTTACCTTTCAGAAATGCTTAAAACATACAAAGAACCCATATTTATAATTGTTACAAAACTTAATTTCGTAAAAAGTTTGAAACCATGGTTTCTGCAGATACATAACTGCAATAAAACTTTTTCTTAAAAAGTGCTAAGTTCTATTCTTGCTCTGTCTTTGTTTTGTATCAAAAATGTTTAAACATGCAAGGAACTCAGTTTTATAATTGTTACAAAACCTGATTTCGTAAATAGTTTGAAACCAGATACATAACTAAAAAGGAAATATTTCAAAACTATGATATCTTATTTACATTAGGGTTTCCCTAGGGAAACCCTATAAGCTTATTTATACCGAATATCGAATTCAAATACGATCGTATATATATATATATATATATATATATATATATATATATTCGTTTAAGTTCGGTACAATATCTCAAGATTCGTTTCCGATTGGCCTTTTGGTAAATCAGTGTTGCCGCCTGCAGATATTTAATCCGAAAACTGGACGTTATCAGAGATAACGGTTATCTCTGACGTTATGCTATGGTATATATTGAAACAGATATTTTTGAAATAAAGGTCAGTGTACTAATACTTATAAGTATATATATAGGTTAGGGTGTCCCTTATTTTTTTTTTTTCACGCATACCCCCTAATTATATTTATTACGTGTTTATATACTCCCAAAAAAAATTTTAGCTCATTCTATAAACGGGAACCCGTGCCGACTTGCATCTGAACCCTCCGTTAGCCAACGTCAGGCGCGCGGTATTTTGTAACACGGTTGGTCGCGAGGTCTTCGATCGTAAGTCATTTTGTGTTTGTTATTATGTGACCCTTATATTATAAATTATTAAAATGTTAAAATATAGTTTTATTCATGTGTATACTTTGATAAAAATGTATATTTTCACAGGGAGTAGCTAGTTACAGGGAAGGGTCTATTGAATAGGCCGTAAACTCTGAAATTGATAAACTTAATGGGTTTTACTCTAAATAACTAAAAGAGTCTATTGTGGGAGATGACTACCGAAAACTTATTGAACTGTCTGAAATATTTTTGGGAGGACATCAAGAAAAGAAATGCTTATAAAAAGCTGAAATTTCATATAACAGTATATTTTAGCAATACTAATTAGTATATTAATATATTTAAGGGATAAAATCAACTAAATTAGTGAAACAAATGATAGAAACAAAAGCAATAATATTAATTAGTAATCATATTTAATGAAATCATTAGAAAAATACAGTCAGGAAGTATATCTTCTTTTTAAAGTGTTTCGTGTTACAAAATACCGCGCGCGCCTGACGTTGGCTAACGGAGGGTTCAGATGCAAGTCGGCACGGGTTCCCGTTTATAGAATGAGCTAAAATTTTTTTTGGGAGTATATAAACACGTAATAAATATAATTAGGGGGTATGCGTGAAAAAAAAAAAAATAAGGGACACCCTAATATAGGTGCTTTCCTTTCATTTTTATATATATTTTTATTAAAGACATCTAAATATTTCATTTTATTAGGTACAATGACGGACAAAAAATTTTGAACGACCTGTCATTCAGTTGATTTCAAAATGTAAAACTACCTTTAGAGACAACTAACCTTACTTTCTGAAAGTTGTCAGTTTGACGTATTTCATTGTTGATTGTGTTGTTTTAAGGTTAGATTCTCTGTCTACTTTTTGAAACTGCTTGTCATCTTGTCAACAATGTCCCTAAAGGTTGGTTTGCACAGACATTTTTTTTAAATGACAGAAGTTTGATGTTCGAAATTTTTTGTGCGCCATTGTACGTTTATTTTATCCTTTTACATTTTTTTTAATTATTCTTTTTGATTAAGTTTATTTTATTTTTAATTTAAATGTTAAAATATTTATAAAAACGATTTTCTACTCTAGCCGGTAAAATTCGGTAATTTGCATATACCTATAACTCCGGAGTTATAGGTATATGGTAATTTGTTATTTTTGGTCGAGAACGTTTAAGAAATTCATCCGGCAACACTGTAGTAAGTGTGATTGACGGACGGTAAAGAAGATCTCGAGATTGCCGGTATCCAGTGCTGCCAGATGAACGGATTTATCCGTTTTTTACGGATTTTCCAGGTCTAGAGAAATTGGAAACGGATTTTGAACGGATTTTCATCAAATACGGATTTTTACGGATTTTTAAGAAAGCTTCATACTAATACTAAAAAAACATCATTTTTGCCCCGTTTTTTGATCATCTTTGTCACGCTTCTATTCCTCTTCCTTTTTACTACGTTAGACAGAAAAAGAAAGCGGATTGAAAAAGGATGTGTTCTTAATATAGGGTTCTTAAACGCCGAATATATGCGAAACATATGCTTTTTCATTGAGTGTGACAAAGAGAACGATAGTTTCATATCATTTTATAACACGTTGTTATTGCTGCCAATATATAAGCGGCGCAATGCCACCAATAGTAACGACTAACCAATACTGACTCCAGTTCAGTGCATTGAACTGCATTGTGGCAATATTTTGATCTCAAAGTCAATGTTTATTATATATCCGAATCTGTATATAAAATACTTTATTTTGTGAAAAATGGAAAGTGACGAGAATTATATCACTGACGAAGAGGTTCAAACTTCTGAAACTCCCCCGAAAAATTCTGAGATGTTTCGGATTTTCTTTGACGAAAGGTATGTTTTGTCACGAAAATCCCCCTTATAGAAGAAATTTTTCGAAATTTAGACAAAAACGGATTTTTACGGATTTTTCGAGGCTTCCCCCCACCCTTTCCACGAATATATACGGATTATCCGACCATCTGCTCTGGCAGCACTGCCGGTATCTTAGGTTATGAGCGTGACAGTGCTATTTAATAGTTTGTTCCTCGGTCTTTCGTTTTTAACTAAATGTTTTTAAAGTGTCCACACCAGATCTAATGCACGAATATACATATAAATAGGTAAGGTAAGAGCGAGGGGTCAACCACCCAAAGGGAAAACGTCCAGGGATTCCCATGTATTCCCATTATATTTTATTGTATTCCTATGGTATTCCCCCTCTAAAATGTCCAGGTATTCCCAGGTGTGGGTGACCCCTCGGGTAAGAGACAATAATGCCCAGAAAACATAAAAACACACCAATAACATCGCTGAGTTCCCGCCAAAAAAAGACGACGTTTGGCAGCTCTTAGCAAAATAATACTAATAATTTTAGAACTACAAATAAAAACCAACCCCAAAATAAAAAAAAATTGCAACATAATGTGACAGATACAGAAGTCTCTGTTTCTTTTAATTGTGATAACCTACAACCCTCAAGAAATGAAAACCAATCCCAAAATAATATTTTTTTGCAGCATCATACGAAAGATATAGATGTCTCTGATAATTCCTCGGATAATTCTAGTGTTTCTCAAGATTGTTTTGTATTTTTATGTTCTCAAAGTTGTTTTTTAATTTTATTTTTTATGTTGTAAACTGATACATTGTTTATTTTTATTTGGATAATATATGAAAATATTATTTTTATATTGAAAACTGATACATTTTTTATTTGTATAATATATGTAAATATATATTTATATATATATTTTTCTTTGCCTGTTTTTTTTAATAAAAGTTTTTTATTACATTTGATTTTTGTTTTAAACCAAATATAAGCCTTATATGAGGCGTCTAAATGCAAAACTCGAGATCCAATATTGAGTTTTGCAATTAAGGGTCCCCCATGCCAAAGCCAATTCACAATAAATAATTTGCGCCGAAATCCGCTTAATATTTTAATAAATAAATGTATTTTTTGTCAAATGCACTTAAAGTATTTAGGTAATAATTATAATGTATACATTCTATAGATTTTCTTCAAGTGCATGTGGCAAAATATACATTTCTATTAAAATATTGGATTTCGCTGCAAATTATTGATTGCGAATTTGCCTTGGTGTAGAGGATCGATAAAAAACTGTAAATTTTATAGAACAATTACAGAAAGGACATGTAACAAGGATGGAGCGTTTTAAAGATCTGTTATGTAAATTTGACAATAATATTATAAAAATAAATATGTAACAAGGATGGAACTTTGATAACACATGTTTTGTAAATGTGACAATATTATTAGTGTCGCATTTACAAAACATGTTCCTTTAAAATTTTGTAACATTTATATAACAGCAATGTCAGTTGAGGCGGTCATTGTTTAGAACTAGTGTAGCGCTGGTTTAAAACTTGTGACAAGTTAGAGACAAAACACGGAACTCGAGTTTTGCAAATGTTTTATATTTGTTATTGATTTTGGCTACCTGGGGAGGGTGTAATATTGCAAGAAGTTTTGATCTTATGATTGATGCAAGTAGTTTGAATTTTCTCATTTCTGCATATGATTTTGTTGAAAATAGTTCCTTTCTTTGGTTCCTTCTTTGGTTCCTTTGTCTGATTTTTAAATAAATAAAAATCAGACAAAGGAACCAAAGAACCTCTGAAATTTTTAATACAAATATAGGTACTTTAAAGTACCTATATTTGTATTAAAAATTTCATAGGTTATGTTGAAAAAATGATCGATATGCTAAGTATTAAACTTTAATAATTTAGTAATGAGGTCTGTTGGTAGACCCTGCACTATCTCCACTGGTATATGTTAGTACAGCAATATTTAAATCTGGTTGATGAAAAAGTACACACCAGTGCAGGTTATTGTAGCATCTACGAACAAATTAATTAATGGCCCATTGGCAATTATTCCTTTGGGAAAAATATTCAACACAGCTTAATTAATTAATAAAATAAAAAAAAATGATAATCATGTCGTATATAGTTTTTTTTAAGCATAAAATAATTTTTATATTAATACTAGTTCAAAAGTGAAATTACGACCTCTATACTGTGGGGAGTATTGAAACGCTCGACTGACGAATACAAATCTATACCGTGGGGAGATTTAGAAAACAATATTCAAACGTGGCGTCATCCTATATACTTTTATAATTTTCCGTTTGCTGTGTGGAAAAGTAAGAAACATTAAAATCAGTAAACCCTGACAAAGCAACAAAATTACTTACAATTTTTCAACATATTACCCAAATCTGCAGGTGTGATAAGTTTCTCGATCTCGTGCGTTCCCTTGGGAATCAAGCCAAGATTCTCGTACATAAAAATGGCGACAAAATTCGCCAGCATCGTCTGACTGATCGTGGTCATGAAAATCGAACCGTTCGGCTTCAAACATTTCAAACAGGCATCTAAAAACTCCTCCTTCTTCGTGACGTGTTCTATGACCTCCGACGCCACGATGACGTCATACTGGCCCGCGTGACGTGACGCGTGATCCTCGATTGTCGACGTGACGTATGCGATGTCGACGCCCTGTTGATGTGCGTGCTTTTGCGCCAGCTTGATTAAATGCGCGTTTGCATCGAGCCCGGTTAACTTGATTTTGCGCGATAGTTTCGAGAGGGGCTCTGACAGGATTCCACCTAAACGAAAATAAAAGATTTTGGGGAACTGTTTTGTTCAGCTAAATAAAATGGCTATATACTTGTCTACAACCTTACTTACCCCCGCATCCCACATCTAGTACGTTGACAATTTCAGTTTGACAGCTGTCATCTGCTGTCAAAATGCCGGCGTTTACCATACCGTCTTTGACGAAGGGAACTCTTACGGTGTTCATCCTGTGAAGTAGCTTCATGGGGCCAGTGATACTCCACCAGTCTTCTATGATCCCATTAAACAATACCAATTCATTTGGGTCAACCGTGGAAGAGAGTTTTCTAAAAAAAATGATTAAAAAAAGTGTAAAATTCTTAATCTATAGATGGGTGAATATATTGAGATGTCCGCCAAGTGAAAATGAATATTTTTTATTTTTGGTTGTTTCACTGTTAGTCTAGAATGAGGTTTTTGGGAATAACATAACATATGTAAGTGGTTCTGCACTAAAGCAAGAATTTTAAGAAATCATACATTTTGAATATTAGAGCTTCACGGAAGATAGCTTCACGGAGGTTAGGTTTCCTATGTTTTTTTAAACATCCCTTTGTATATTTGAAATAAGTTATTGTATCTTTTGACACCTTAATATTTTTTAAAAATACAATTGTACATACATAAAATATTTATAAAAAAATCTACTTACTGAGATATTACACTTAGGTAGGTAGGTTTTTAAATAGCAAATTAATGAACTTAAACTTTTAAATTATAAAACAGCAACACTCTCATCTGCATATAAATTCTAACTGACCTTCAGGAATCACATATCATAGACGTTTTTGCTTATTTAAAATAATTAAAGCGCCATCCGTTGCATAAAAACAGATTCACAGAGGATAGAATCAATTTTTGTAACACCCACATAAATGCTTATAAAAATTATTTATTTTAATTTTTAATAATATTTTATATTTTATTCGATAACATTCGCGGAGGATAGGTTTTAGACTTTTGAAACATTGTAAAAAATAATTAATTGCGGTTAAAAATCTGGAACCTGAGCTGTAATATGTACTTAATTATGAAAGATCAAAACACAATAAAAGTGTAGGTCAAACTCATTTAGTTTTATTAAATATCACGGGGTAACACCATCGGGGGACATATCGTGAGATTCACCCAGATACATACCTTGGTAAATTTTTTGGAAGTTGGCTTAGAGACATTTCGTCTGAGATTACTGAGATCACTGAAATTAGAAAAATACTAAATATTTAAAGTATAATTACGCCTTTATAGATTGAAAATTTATCAAATTTAAAACGTCAATAATTTATGTGATTAATATATTAATTATAAAATGTTTCCACACGTTTTACTAATTATATTACTTATTTATTGCGTAACATATTTTTAGCCTCTGACAAGATTTATTTATCTTTTTATTGCTGACCCTAAAACAGTTGAACAAAAACTGGTACCAGGGCCTATATGAGTATATAATATAATAACAGTAATTATAACAATTCTATACAAAAAATACTATATAAAAAAATATATGTTTCTTAAATAACTCCCAGAATTAAATATTTCAATATAAAATATACATAACATTATATAAAAAATAAAATATATTTAGATTCTTTATAAATTAAAACTAAATCTGTTATTAATATAAAAATTAGGGTAACAGGTACTTTTTAATAACAACAATAAATCTACTTAAGTCTTGAATCATCTTTGTTTCTGTGTTTTGCAAGTTGATCTGAAATCATTTCTTATGTCATCTCTTCTTCTTGTATGATAGTGGTGTATATCGCTATTTGCTACTGTCATGTAATTTATTTTGCATCCTAATGATTTAAAATTAAATTTCAGCTGTTTCAATTGACATAATTTTTCAATATTTAGTAGTTTAGTTTTTAAATAAATTTGTTGCGTTGGTAAACCATATATGTATACATTTTCTTTGTGAAGAATAACTTGTTCTAAAAGCTCAAAAAATAATTCAAATTCATGAATGGTTACACTAGGAGGAATGTATAAGACAAATATATATATATTATATAAGTTTATGTTTACACAAATATTGACAACCAATAACATCAATTATTGGCACATCATCATAGATAAAACTTAAATTAATCAATTCAAAAGTTACATCTGGAGTTCCACAGGGTACAATATTAGGTCCGATGTTGTTTCTTTTGTACATTAACGATATTTTTTCAATAAAGGGTGGGCATATCGTGTCATACGCTGATGACACAGTGGTTTATAAGAAGGGATTACCTGGTCAGATATTTATAAACAAGCTTCAAATGTAATGATGGATTTGAAAAATTGGTTAGATGAAAATCTCTTACTTTTAAACATATCAAAAACGAAATTTATATGCTTTACTAATAATATTCGCAAGCAACCTCACATAAATTCTTTTAAAATACATCATTATCAATGTTCCCGTAATAACCATTGTACTTGTGAGTTTACGTTACATAAAGTTAATACCATCAAATACCTCGGTTTATATATAGATGAAAATCTAAAATGGAGTCTTCACATAGATGAGGTTTGCAAAAAATTAAGAAAAATTACGTACAAGTTTCATATGCTAAAGCATATGGTAGATATAGACACTATCAAATTAATATATTACGCTTTGGTTCAGTCACCCAGATAACATTCGTGAGTTCACCGTGAATGCACGGTAAAAAATATTGCTTCACGCGTGAATTCACGGTTGCTAAAAGATGCGTCCGCCCCTGGAATTCACCGTGAATGCACACGTGAAGATATATCCGCCCATTGAATTCACCGTGAATGCACACGTGAAGATGCGTCCGCCTCTTAAATGCACACCTGAATTCACTGTGAATGCACACGTGAAGATGCGTCCGTCCCTTAAATTCACCGTAAATGCATGCGTGTTCTAAATTCGCGCGAAAAAAATGAAAGTGCATGTTCAGAAAACATATTTTCCCATATAGAGTAAAATAAGTTTTCTGAACAAAAAATGTGCATTCACCATAATTTCAATTTTTTCGCGCGAATTTTAGCATGCATGGACACTTACTTCAGCTTCAGTTGTGCATTTACGGTGAATTCAAGGGGAGGACGCATCTTCGCGTGCGTATTTACGGTGAATTTCGTGCGTATACTCAATTTTTTTTGCACTTAATTTTAAATTGGAACACAAAATAAAACGTGTTATTTTTTAAAATAACAGATTTTGTTATATTTGTAAATAAAGTCAAATGAAAAATGTTAAATAAAGATGTGATTTATGTCCAATTGGAGAATATTTTTTTAGACAATTATGCCATCCACGCCGACGGTGGTCTAGTGGTTAGTTCTGCTGACTACAAGCCGGAGGTCGTGGGTTCGAATCCCACCAGGGGTATGGCTGTTTATTTGTGTTTGTCCTATAATAGGACAAATAATAATAATACACAAATAGTAATAATACACAATAATTGTGTATTAGTCCTTCGAAGGGGACTTTAAACCCGCGGTCCGTTCCTACCCCTAACCGGCACAAGCCATTCAGTTGGCTTATGGGACTTCTTAAGAAGTAAGGGTGGAACTAAAACAGCACTTTTGTATAAACTTTGTATAATTAAACTTGATGTACAATAGTATACTGAAATAAAACACAAAGTGTTATGTTGTAAAGTTTATTCCGAATCAACCTCAGAGGTTTCAATGTCCTCTTTAACCTTAAAAAAAATATGAATTATAATATTAATAATACTAATTAATGCATACACATGAGTATAATACTGTATAATATTTTATTATAATATATATTATGTATCACATATATGAAATTACATCTACAGATAAGTATACTTACTTATTCATCACTGGACACATCATCAAATGAGTCAAATAACTCATCATTTTTTCCCCTTATTTTAATTTCTTTTTGGTCCTTGTAACCATGAAAAAACTTGATTATTTGATAGTGACTTTATCAAAAATTTGAATTGTATATTTCAATGATCAAAAAAAGTATAAAAAATTTAAAAAAAAAGTCCTGAAAATTTCACTACGAAACTTTTAACAGTTTTTTCACAATTAATTTTTTAATTAAAAGTGAGAAAAATCTTTGTTACTAAAAAACTGTTAAAATTAAAATAAAAAAACATATATTTTAAGGAAATATTGTTACTAATGACTACTAACGATTGATGTATTAAAATTTAAATTCTATTACCAAGTGGAAAATGGGGGTCCACTTGACGTGATCTGACTCAAAAACAAAAACAATGAATATCTAAAAACTTTATAAAAAAATATAACCACAATAAAGCGTTATAACCATGGTTATTCATTGTTTTTGTTGTTTTTGTAATAATTGTAACAATTATTATCAGTGCACTGATCTACTATAGTATATATACAATAAAATTCGTATCTTTAATTTGATCATGCAAAAATATAAAAATGTCAAACTTACTTTTGGAATTCCTGGCTAGCAACTTAAGTATTTATTGAACTGAATACCTATATATTATAAAACTGAAAAACTGAACCAAGATACATACACCTTGAAACTGAACGTTTATCTCTGAACCATAGAAAAAGGATATGAACTGAACGTTTTACCGGTATACAGGATATCTAGCTAGATGTTTACCATATATGGTATTCTATAGAAAACCTCGTGGCTCTTAGCTGCGTACGCACACTAACGCTGCAGTGTTGCCGGATTGCAGCCGGATGATTTTCGTGAAAGTTCCCGACCAAAAATTACAAAATACTAGAAATTACCCACACGAGTAAAAATTTCTAGTACATTTGCTCAATTTGGAAAAGTGAATTAAATTTTGAATAAATTAAGAGAAAAATAAAAGGATAGAATTAAAGAATTATGTTTAGTTAGTTATACAATATTATTTACTGAAAATTTCTTTGAAAAGTAAAATTTATAAAATACCTGCTTCAATATTTTACTTGCAAGCATGATGAAATACGCGATTTTCGGGTCAAATACCTGCAAGCGGCAACCCTGCATTTAGTTGAAATGTGACGGCCATAGGCGCATGCGCACGAGTGCCCGCGTATTTGGTTTTGCAATTATTATATATAATTATTATTAACTATAGGTATATTAAATATTAATAACTGATATTAATTAAAAAATGTACTTTTTTATTTTCCGTTTAATATTTAATAAAAATCTTTAATTAATATTCCTTTAATGTTATGTTTTCTTTTTCTTATTTCGAATTCGGTCTTCAAATTTATTTTGATAGGGTAGGTATACCTTCCCTATCAAACAGAGGTATAGCTAACCTATCAAAATAAATTTGAAGATCTTTAATTAAACGTGCTAACAGATCTGTATAAAATCTTGGAGATTCACGGCGTGAGTCCGGTGTGAATTAAATGTGCATAAGAAATGTTAGGGGGCATCCATTAATTACGTGAGGTGTTTAGGGGGGAGGGGGTCGAGCCAAACCCCACCCAATCTCACGGGGGGAGGGTGGTTTCGGCAAATATCACGTAATTTTTGAAAAAAATGAAACAGTGTAAAATGGCGAGAAAACTGGGTTAAATTAAGTAAACAATTATAACAATTGTTTTTTTTAATAAATCTAATGGAATCAATCACAGATTAACTTATTTACATTAAAACAATGCATTTTAAAACATCTCACGTGAGATTAAGGGAGGGGGGGCGGTGTCGGGCAAAATCTCACGACATCTCACCAAGGGGAGGGGGGAGTCGAAAAATCGCCAAAATTGCATCACGTAATTAATGGATGACCCCTTATCTGTGAACTTACGGTGAATTCACGATGCACTTAATTTTAAAGATTCATGGCGTGCGCCCGGTGTGAATTTAATGTGCATTGCGAATGTAATTTGGAAACTCACAGTGGATTCACGATTAATTAATTTTTAAAGATTCACGGCGTGCGCCCTATGTGAATTAAATGTGCATTACAAATGTTATCTGTGAACTCACGGTGAATTCACGATGCATTCAATTTTGAAGATTCACGGCGTGCGCCCGGTAGGAGTTTAATGTGCATTCAGGAATTTAATTTGGAAACTTACAGTGGATTCACAATGCATTCATTTTTAAAGATTCAGGGCGTGCGCCCGGCATGAATTATATGTGCATTAAGAATATTATCTGGGAACTCATAGTGAATTCACGATGAATTCATTTTTAAAGATTCACGGCGTGCGCCCTATGTGAATTAAATGTGCATTAGAAATGTTATCTGTGAACTCACGGTGAATTCACGATGCATTCAATTTTGAAGATTCACGGCGTGCGCCCGGTGTGAGTTTAATGTGCATTCACGAATGTTATCTGGGCAGTTTTGTGTTATGGATTAGGTATAGCTATTAGCTTGGGGATATATATATATATATTCAGCATATCAAAATCACATTAATAAAATTGAGATTTTGCAAAAAAATATATTGAAAATTATGTACAAAAACGAGAGAAGGTTTGCATCTGACCAATTATTCAAAGACTCTAAAGTATTTAATATAAAAGAATTATACATTTTAGAGATATTTAAATACCTCTACAAAAACAAACAAAAAATCATAATTAGCCCCAAACATAAATATTCAACCAGTTCAGCTGTTAACAAAAATTTAATATTACCAAAAGGTAAACAAACCATTGGACAAAAAATTTCACATTTAATTTAATAAATTTGTATAATAAAGTTCCCCGTAACCTAAGAGATAAACTTTCTTTATCATATAGTACTTTTATTAAACATATTAGATTTGTTTAAGACATAACTCTACATATTTAATTAATACCCTTTCCTAGAAAATATTATTGTTGATTTCTGCAATCTATTGTAATAAAACGAATATATTTTTTTGTATTTTTTTAAGGTACTGTAAACTGTATGTATACATTATGTTAATTTTTTTAATATTTTAATTTCTTGACCAAGAAAAGCCGCAAACAAGCAAGACTTTGGCGTTTGTTTTTCTTGGTAAAGTTAATATTTTTTTGTATTTTTTTGCATATAATTAATTTAAATATTTTTTTTTTGTAAAATTGGTTGTAAAATAATAAACATCTATCTATCTATCTAATTGAGTATTCAGTCCTGCAGGCAAGTAGAACGCAGCCTCCCTTGTTCATGCCACATCTTTCAAAATCCCTGTCCTTTCTAAAAACTTAGATAGAATTCTAATTAATTTAGTCGAAAATAACTCTCTATTTCTAACACAACTGTTTAACCAGGTTTCAGTTAAAGTAAAAAAATCGAACTCGAGTACATGAACCGCACCATAAAATTAGTCCACATTACTGTTTAGATCTCTGACATTTTGGTAATAAATTTTATATAATGGAATTTCGTTGGGCATTATTAGTTTAACTTCTTGACAATATTGGGTATATAATACCGAGTCACCACTCGTTTTAAAGTAAATCGAGGTCACTGAACACGTTTTTGACAAAAATTTTGATATAAAGGGCCTTTGTTTCCAAATACCCGAGTGACCACAGGTTTAATGGTAAATCAAAGTCACTAAACCCGTTTTTAACAAAATTTTTGACATAAAGTTCCTCAGAAAAAAATTGTTTTCCGTATACCCTAGTGAAAACTCGTTTTATAGTAAAAATAGGTCA
Organism: Brassicogethes aeneus; assembly: GCA_921294245.1. Classification (NCBI taxonomy): domain Eukaryota; kingdom Metazoa; phylum Arthropoda; class Insecta; order Coleoptera; family Nitidulidae; genus Brassicogethes; species Brassicogethes aeneus. The sequence continues at coordinate 2,905,677 of OV121136.1, forward strand.
CTGAACCCTTTCTTGACAAAAATTTTGACCTGAAGGGCCTTGGGATAATTTTGGTTTCTAGATATCCGAGTGACCAGTCGTTTTATAGTAAATCGACGTCAGTGCCTTGTTTTGTAAAAATTCCCAGAATAAAAGAAAAATTAAAATTGACAAAACAAGCAAGATTTAAATGATTGTAGGGGGATCAAAGGCGTTTCGGTCGCCCGGTGAATTGGCCTGAATAGGTAATTTACAATTGAATTCAATTGGGCATTCCCAGTGTAAGATTCTAGAAAGGAATCTGCTAATTGATTATTCCCAATACTTTAAATTATCGCAAATGTTTATATGTGTAAGGTTTAGGGACGATGGTCGTGAGAATGGTGGTTAAAGCGGACAAAATTAAAAAAAAAATGACATAAATAATATTGATCTCGACCATGCCTACAAACATACTTTGCAAGAAAGACAAAAAAATTATTATAACCGAGTAATTTTATTTATTTTTTTCACTGACACAAAAAATAATAAAGAAATAAAGTTACTTAGTTATAATAATTTTTTATCTCTTCTGTGAAAAAATAATTCTGGTTTTTACCCGGTTATTCTTCTGGGATCTTAATTATTTTTGAATAAAAAATCAACTGGTATTGGTTTTAATGGATTGGCGCTATGAATTACCAATTCATTCCAGGTGCATTTCTATTAGATTTAGCCAATAGAGAAAAGCATAGGCATGGATTGGTATATTCCAATTTAAGCCGCTGACTTCATTAATGAATTGAAACTTACCAATAGGAATGCAACTGGAATGAATTGGTGTTTCATAGCGCCAAAACACATTTCAAACCAATTACTTATTTTTTATTGGATTCTATTGGTCATTTACAATAGAGATATTATACACAAATAGTAGTGACACAGGCAGATATTGCTTTTCCACACGCTTACTTTGTGCGAAAGCACAGAGGCACTCTGTAGTAAAAAGTAAATGCTTGCGGAAAGTAGCAACTTCCAAAATTAAATTGTAAAAATAATGAATTCAAAAAAATACATGTATTTTACATATAATATATTATGAAAATACTTAAAACTCTTGAAAATTTGTCAAGGAAATTGGAATAAAATTTAATAAAAATTTGAATGCTTTTTATGTTTATTTTTAACCAAATACGCACAAATTTCATAGAAACGTTTTATGTACAGTACTCCCAGACTACAATGAAGATTCGAAAATATTCCAGGAATATGCTCTATCATCTAGGAATAATCCGCTTCATTCTAGGAATATTCATTGGGAATATTCCTAGAATGATCCTCCTTGGGAATATTTCATAGAATAATCGTCTACAACTTTCAAGCAACATCTTGGAACATTTCCAGTGAATGTTCTTTGTTAAGGCCGTTTTTTCACCTTAATGTACTTGTAAGAGGGTGGACTGTATATATTATAATTTTACCGAGAATTTAAAAGTCCTTACCTTGTGTGTTGTGTGTTTCTCCTAGCTAGCTAGCTTCGATGGATTCAGGGAAGACTTATAAACTCTAAACTCACTCGATAAAGTTTATTACTAGAATGCGACCGTAATTTTCACTTTCTTAGCGATTGCAACTTTATATATTTCGACTATAATAATTATCAAAGTTACGCGACTTAATTACTGCAGTTTCGGTACCGAATTAAAATCCTTTTTAGACGCCGCGTTCGTGCTTGCGTATTTTAACAACAAATTAGCAAAAAATAAACAACAAATGTATGCATCGAATGTATGCAACCCAGCATACATCAAGTAAACAAAATATAATTATAATTCTAAAAACCCATATTTGAACATACTCCCCCCGATGAAAGGATTAATATCCTTTCATGATTACTAACTACTTACATACTAAACTATGACTAAACTACTACAATTGCCCTGTAGAATCTACAGGTAATAAACAAAGCTTAATCAAGGGACGTTTCATGGTACCTTGAGTGGTGCGAATGGTGGCCACTCTTGTTATTCCGTCGGACCCCTTGTGCAACTCAACAACCCTAGCGAGAACCCATTTGGTAGGAGGAATGTTATCTTGTTTAACGATTACTAGAGCACCCTCTTTCAATATTTCATGGGAGTAATGCCATTTTTGACGCTGCTGAAGAGTCTGAAGATACTCAATATGCCAACGTCGCCATATACTTTGTTGAAAATGTTGCAGAAGTTGCCAACGAGAAAGGCGATTTGTAGGACCATTACCAAAAACTTCGTCCGGAGGAGCCGAAACCGGTTCCATATTTAGAAAATGGTTTGGTGTGAGGGCGGAAAGATCATTGGGATCAGCACTGAACGCCGTCAAAGGACGCGAATTTAGGACAGCTTTAACCTGGACAAGAAGAGTAGTCATCTCTTCAAAAGTAAGGATTTGCTCGCCTATCACACGAATCAAGTGAGTCTTTACAGACTTGATAGCCGCTTCCCAAAGCCCTCCCATGTGAGGTGCTGAAGGGGGATTAAAGTGCCATTTAATGGTAAGGGTATCGCAGGCGCTCTTTAACAATGCAAATAAATTGTTGGCTCCTACAAAATTAGTTCCACAATCACTGTGGATGTCTGATACTCGTCCTCTACGAGCCACAAATCTACGAAAAGCTGCAACAAATGCCTCCGTAGGGAGACTAGAAATAAGTTCAATGTGTACTGCCTTCGTGGCAAAGCACAGAAACACACATCGTGCAAAAGCCTTTATTTGAGAAACCCTATGAGAAGGAAGATCTCCCATTCGAGGTAAAAGGGGTTTCCGGTTGGCCCTATAACATTTAAAACATGTGGACAAACAGCGATAAATTGCTTGTTTTGCGCCAAGAATCCAAAACTGTTGTCCAATGAGGTGATGAAGAGTTTGTGGCCCAGGATGAAGAAATCTTTCATGAAAACTACGAATTATAAGGTTATTAATAGGGTGTTCCTTGGGCAAAAGTATAGGAAATTTTTCTTCGAAGGTCAGTTGCAAATGTCTTAGACGACCGCCAACACGTAATAACCCAGTTTCGTCGAGAAATGGTGCCAATTTACGTAGTGACTTACTATCTTGTTTGTTACGTTTTATGAGTGAAATTTCTTCGGAAAAGGAAGTGGACTGCACGAATTTTGCTAGCGTAATGGTAGCAACATGCAACTCCTCTTCATTAGGGACACCATAATGGGTGGGTTTTTTACGACAATAATTTATAAAACGTAACACGTAGCAAACGGTACCTTGGATTTTCCGTAGTGAAGAAACCCGTTCGAAAAGACCTTCCCAGAGATTAATTTCTGTAGGCACTACAAATGAAAGTATTGCCGGTTTGGCAACTTCCATATCAAAATCAGGAGATATGTTGAATTTAGAGATTGGCCACTCTTCTTTTGGCATGGATAACCAAAGGGGGCCGTTCCACCAAAGGCAGTGTTCAACTAATTCTTTTGGCAGCGCGCCGCGACTGGCGACGTCTGCAGGATTGTCAGCCGAAACTAAATGGTTCCAGCATTCTGGAGCAACACTTTCTTGGATAAATGCTACCCTATTGGCGACAAAGGTCTTCCATTTATATGGAGGAGACTTTATCCACGATAAAGCTATGGTCGAATCTGTTTATTCAAAACAAGTTTGGGATCAAATGAGTTAACGACAAATTTAATGAGTTTACTTAACAAAACGGCTCCACACAGCTCAAGACAGGGAATGGATATTTTCTTTAAGGATGCAACCCAAGCAACACAAAATCGTCTAATAGACGTTTAATATTTGTCTATACCAATGGTATATCATTGGTTTATTGTCTACCTCTAATATAGGTTAAAATGTCCGCCTAATATAGGTTGATGCATATTATAGCAATATCCATATTTTAAACGTCTACACTATACGTTTATTTATAATACAAACTTGACAATTAAATATCTGTTTTATATAAAGGTTACATTTTAATATATAATATACCAAAATTGAACGTTTATCAAAAACTTCTAAAAGCCATAAACGATATACGTTAATATTGAATATTATTTTAAGGTGAAATTTTTTACATAACATTATTGTTTAGGCCGCGGCTCTGCTAATCTGGATAAAGAAAATAAAAACAAAAGTTTTTATATTTGAATGATTTTTTAATATTTTTAGCTCTAATAATTCCATTTTCATTAAATTAAAATCGTAAAACCATGCATGGTTTTACGGTTATCAATGCATTGATAATTAAAATTACAGTAAAATTTACTATATTTATTCTTTGCATTTAATTTAAGTGCGGCATATTCTTTCCAGATTTGCAAAAACTTACCTAAGTGTAGTAGAAACTCCAAGGTAAAAAAAAAGTTTAAAAAGAAACTGAGCAGATGACAAACGAATATATTTTCATAAATAATTATTTATTATTTTAAAATAACTAATTAAACAAATGTTAAGTTTTAAGATCATTGAATCATTGCTTTGATAATTTGAGCCAATCTTGACAGGCTTGTCCTATGGCTTTGTCAGTTATTTCCCTGGACTTGATCTTTTCCTTGAAAGGACAGTTTCACTGCCTCTGTAAAACAGTAAAAAACAATGTTACTAAAAAGTGCGACTGTTTACGTATATTTTAAATAACTTTTAACTTTTTATTCTGTGGTAAAATAAAAATATAATAAATAATAAAAAAACACAATTCGTATTTTTAAGTGGTTATAATGTACGTTTATAAATAGTATACCATAAACCAATAATAGATCTTTAAAAAAATAAAAAATATTGATTATTTTAAAAATTCTAAAGTGATGTTAACCTAATCCAAAAATAAACCATCTAATTTAATGCAAAACGAATATGTCGCATGGTTAAAACTTCTGCAAAGGTTACGGATTTTTGCCGGCTTCGTCAAATAAAAACACCAATTATTAGTTATTTGGTGCAAATTAAGTAATCTGAAATTTCAATTAAAGTATGTATACTTACTTTATTAGCTGTATTCCCACCACACAATACAATAAATTAATCGCTATCCACTCACAGTAAACAGTAAACATAACTTATACGGCAGCCATTATCAACACAGGACACATGTGACCGGTAACGGCAAAATGAAGCGTCTAGAAGGAATGATCACGTGACACGCGCCTATTGGTTTAAACAATCGTCTTAGGTACGAGTAATACCGAAACAGTGCGAACCATGAACATATGTTTACAAGTATTATGAAAACTGAAGTTCAGTTACTGAACCACGTAGAAAATTATTGGTACCTATAAGTAACGTTTATTTTTAGGAAAACGATAGACAACTTTATTTTTATTTAGGTACAAAATCAAATATCCAGCTAATACTATATGACATAAACATTGTTTCTATCGCTAACAAATTTGTTAGCGGTGATAAATACATTTAAATATTACTTGGCTTACAACAACAACAAAATGTATAGACGTAGATTTCTCGTATTTTTAGACGTTGAGCTTACATAAAAGTATATATATAAAAAAAACGTTTACAAAACACTTGAATGTAAACAAATTTGATAAGGGTAAATAATTCTAAATTCTTATTTATATATAAACATGCTTTATAGTTGTTTTTATAATATATATATAGATTGGGTGATTAATATAAATTTATATATTAAATTGATAATTTTATGATTTAAAAATAGTATATCAAAAACGTAGAATATACGACTGCAATATGTACGTTTATAAAAAACGCTTAATATATGTTAAATAATTATACCAAAACCAAAAATATACGATTAAATGGTTTATTATACGTTTATTAAACGATTATGCAAATGAGTGTGTTGCTTGGGAACCTTGGATTTTTCACCGAACAGGAAAACAGATATTTCTCCATCAGAAGAAATCGCTCTTAAGTAAACGCAACAGGCATAACCCTTTTCACTACTGTCACAAAACCCATGGAGCTCAAGCTGACATGAGTTAATGTCCAAATATCTAGGTATTTTAACTCCATTCAAGCAAGCAAGTTCCGACTTAAACTGTGACCATTTTGCAATGACCTCAAGTGGAGGGGGTTCATCCCACTCTATCCCAATCGACCACAATAACTGAATTAAATGTTTGGCAAATAACGACAAGGGAGCTAAAAATCCCAAGGGATCCCAAATTCTGCCAATATCCGATAAAATTGATCGTTTAGTGTGGTTAGAATTACCTTGACTACTACTATGAAATGCAAAGCTATCGGATAAAGGAAACCACTAAAGTCCTAATATTTTTAAAACTCTATCCTCCGAATCAAACTTAATGGTTTGGCAATGCTCTGGAGATCATTTGCGCATCTCAAATTTACCCCTTTTTAAAAGTTCAACGAGCTGAGACTGCAGCTCTTGAGCGTTTTCGATAGTATCCGTCCACATACAGAGAAGAACCCAACGCCCGGGCGGCTAACGGAAAATCATGACCTTCCTCTTTAACTAGTTGTGCGATAGTGCGCATGGCTAGATAAGGTTAAGACGAGAGACCAAAGGTAACGCGAGTTAAACGATATTCTTACATAGGATCATTCCCCTAAAAACGCCAAAGAATTCTTTGAAAATCTTGATGAGATTCTTGTACTATGATTTGCCGAAACATCTGCTTTATATCACCAGTTATTATGAAATTGGGCAAACGAAAGTTTAACAACAAAGAAGCGATATCCGCCTGGGTTTTTGACCTACCAATAGATTGTCATTTAAAGATTTATTGTTTGACGATTTACAACTACCATCAAAAACAATTCTAAGTTTGGTACTGGTGCTTTCTGGTTTCCAGACAGCATGGTGTGGAAGAAAGTAATGAGGACTATCATCAAGGGGTGTAACCTTTACTAGGTGGTTACAATTCAAATAATCCCTGATTACTTCCGAATAAAGTTCTTTCAAGTCCGGTTCTTTAGCGAACTTGCGTAACAAAGTATGAAATCTCTTTAATGCTGCCGATCTAGATTCACCCAAATCTACATTGGAATCCCGAAAAGGCAAAGCAACTATAAAGCGCCCATCTGGATTACGATGAGTTGAATCCATAAACATCTTCTCGCACAAAACATCGTCAGGAGAAAGATGATGTGAGTGCGGAACCTCTTCAACTTCCCAAAACCTTTTCAGGTCAAACGGCTCGACGGTGGTTACTAAGGAAACTGTGGGTGAAGGTTGAGAAACCCTTCCCATGAGAACCCATCCATCCATTTATTACCGTTGGCTGACCCTTTGACCCAGGAATTTTCCCAGATTAAATAGTTTGTGAAAAGACATCTGCACCTAAAATCATATCAATAGCCCCTGGCCTACCAAACTGAGGGTCTGCTAATTGTAGATTTTCTATGTGGTTCCAACGTGAAGAATTTAAACTATTAACTGGAACAGGTTCGACGAAAATAACGGGATTGTCCTTAAAATGAGGTCTAATCTGACATTGGGTCATACCTTGTGACATTACTGGAGAATTAGTATTGATACCTGTGACTGTGGAAAGAACATTATTTTTTGAAAGACCCAGCCGAGTGACACATTTTTGTGTCATAAATGAAACCATACTCCCTGTATCTAATAAACAACGAACTGGTTTTAGAATATTAAAGGAGTCTCGAATGCGTACAACTACTGTTGACAGTAAAACCGAAGAGTTCCAAGTGGCAGAAAGTGAAACATTACTTGCTTCACCCAAAGTCGCAGAACTCGTATTGGGTTCCAAACAATTTTGATTGGATGAAGCATTGGCATTCTCAAAATGGAGAAGTGAGTTATGTTTCTGACGACAAGTTTTGCAAGTAAACTTGGACTCACAATTTCGGACATTGTGCGAAGATCTAACACATGCAACCCAGCATACATCAAGTAAACAAATTATAAATATAATTCTAAAAACCCATATTTGAACATTCTTTATATTGAAAAAACAATAAATAATTTTCTCTTCCTACAAATTGGTTATATTCCAGGAATATGCTCTATCATCTAGAGATAATCCGATTCATTCTAGGAATCTTCATTGGGAATATTCCATAGAATGATCCTCTAAAACAAATTGGTTATATTCCAGGAATATGCGCTATCATCTAGAGATAATCCGCTTCATTTTAGGAATCTTCATTGGGAATATTCCATAGAATGATCCTCTAAAACTTCCATCTAAGAACATTCCCAGTGAATATTCTTGAATATTCTTGAGTTGCAATACCTCTCACCGTTGCTTAGGCACGCTTGATAACTATACCGATATACCGATAGGTTAAAAATATCACTTGGAGATGTGCGTCTGTAATGGCACAGCTAAACAATGATTAGAGTGGGACTGATCTACTCAGTAACTAATAATGGCTAGTTAAGTTAAGTTCCTGGGTATAAGTGGCCATTAGGGCTAGGAATAATCCCCAAATTATATTAAGGTACATTCTCCTAACAATACTTAAGTCTTATGCATGCCGCTACATGGAATATTCTTTTAATGATGACTGGGTTAACCAAAAAGCGGACATTTGATTACGCCAGGAATATTCCTGGGAATATTCTGGTACGCTTGGAATAATCCTGGGAATATTCCTGACATATGCAGGGAATGGAATTTTGCGGTCTGGGCTGTTTGCACGATTGTGATCTGCAGACGTGTTGTCAGGGGTACAAATATATGTATAAAGTAAGTATATTAATAATATTAATTATTAATAAAAAATTATAAGTATTAAAAAAACATCAATTTTTATTTTATTTAGAAAGAACTTAAGTATTTTAACTACATAAAATGCTTTTCCAAACTTTCAAATTCTTCATCATATGTTTTCTTAAAGTTTTTACAATTTTTTGTTTTGGGGTATGACATTTTTGATTGTTTATTTTTTTTAATCTTTTCTTGTATGCCTAATTCTGTCTCTGATGAAATCTTGCACATTCGTGTATCCATATATTGAATGCTTTTGTTGAAATTTAAGGATTCAATTATTAAGATGCCTGATTCCTAAAAAATAAAGTAATTCGGTTATTAAAAAACCTCACAAGATCTTTCTAATTAATCATCCACGGTCATGTGATATAAAACCACCAATCAGAACAACCTACGCTATTATTATTTCGCCTCAAAGCAAAAGATAAACGCGAGCAGTTCGCGGCGAACTTGGATGATATATTTAGCATTTAAATAGGAGCTTCCCTATTGAAAATGCCATATAGAACCATATAAAAAACACGTATCTGGATTCTATATGGTTTCTATCTGGTTCAATATAGGTATTTGAAACAGGCATTTCACTATAGAACCAGATAGAAGATTACATTATAGAACCAGATAAAAACACTCTTAAACACTATAGAACCAGATAGGGAAGCCTATCTGGAAATACATATAGAACAGAAACTAGATAAATCCATATACATCCATATACATGTCTTTTTAAAGACATGTATATGGTTGTATATGGATTTATCTGGTTTCTGTTCTATATGTATTTCCAGATAGGTTTCCCTATATGGTTGAATATGAAATTTTTTAAAATGGAAATCCATATTCAACCATATAGAATCCGTAATGTAAACCAGGACTTTCCATATAGGACCTATAAAACCATATAGAACCAGACCAGATTTGGGTACTGGGTTTTGGTCAAAAATCACGAAGATTTCGGTTCATTAAAACGTTTGCAGGCGAATTTTTTGAGTCTGCCAAATTATTTCTAAAGTCTTGCATTGCTAAATAAATGTCACGGTCATTTTCCTTACATTCTTTTTTAAATATTCTTAACAGTTCTAACATAACGTTTGATAAACCCTTTACTCTGGGCAAACCTTGGAAAACTTGTGATATGCTGGATATTACAATCATTAGTAAATTTCAGTGAACTCTGAAACTCAGAGCCTCCATTCGTACAAAGTATTCGCGCTATTGCATCCTGCATTTGAAACTTCTTTGGTGGCGTTCTGATATTTGACGAGAATGGAGAGTGAATTGGAAAAAATGTAACGTTCCGAGATTTCGTTACACGAGAGAGAAAAAATATATAACGCAGAAAGAAGGAGAAAAAGAGCTATATGAGTGAACCCGAGTGAATCCGATCGCCCCTCCCCAGATTGTAAGCAGATTGACGGCCGCAAAATACTTTATTGGTGTCATTACAAAAAAATATGTTTACACAGGTCAATAAAATCACAAATACATTCAACGATATATAACAATACAATTAAGGTATATGACAATACAATTAAGGTCACTCACTCATCCGAGAACCCCTCAAAATGCGATATCGAAATCTCACACCCCAGGAACTCCTCGAGCGAGTAAAACGCCCTATTAAACAAAAATCTTTTTATGATACCCCGGAACACATTCTGATCCAGCTCTGTTATTTTCTTAGGTATTTTATTATAGAACTTTGGTGCTAAGAAACTTATACTCTTTTGAGATTTGGTCAATCTAAATTGAGGAGTCCTAAGATCATTCTTGTTTCTGGTATTGTATATGTGGTTTATGTTATGGTTAAATTTATTAAAGTTTAGTTTTGTATATTTTAAGATTTCGTAAATGTATAAGCTTGGAAAAGTTAATATTTTATGTTCTATAAATTTTGTTTCACAATCATCTCTGTAGTTTAGGCCACATATTACCCTTATAGCTCTTCGTTGTAATTTAAAAATTCGTTGCCATTCCCCTGCCTGTCCCCACACAAGAATTGAGTATGATAGCAGAGAGTGACACAACGAGAAATAAACATTTTTAAGTATATCGAAGGACAAACAGTTTGATAGGCTTCTGAGCAGAAATATGTTTTTTGACAGTTTAACTGAGAGAGAATCAATGTGTTTGTCAAATTTTAGTGTTTTGTTAATATAGACACCCAAAATTTTTTAAAAATCCTGAAGGCCATGATTGACATCATCACTGCTCCTCATTAGGGAGAACAAAATGGAGACTGTTTTTTCATTATTAAGAGTTAATTTATTACCTGTAAACCATTCCTGTGCCCTCGATCGCGCCCCCCTCGACCTTTCCATTGCCACATTTAAATTTTTATCATGGACTGTTAAAGTAGTATCATCTGCAAATAGAATATGTTTGGCTAAATTATTAAATTGTGGCAAATCGTTGCAAAATATTAGGAATAATAGTGGACCTAGGATAGACCCTTGGGGTACGCCATGTATAATTCTTTCTTTACTTATTATTCCATTTATTTTTACACGCTGGTATCTATTATTTAAATAAGATTGTATTAAGTTAGTGGCATTGTTACTGAAGTTATACATTTTTAGTTTTTTATTAAGAAGGTCGTGGGGTACGCAATTGAAAGCCTTTGAAAGGTCACAAAACACCACCATTGTGTATTTTTTGTCCTCAAGACCCCCACATTAAGCCCAAAGATATCCCTACTACTTGTTCTTTTTAATGAGTCTATAATTTCTCTGACTTTAACACTTGAAATTGGTTCAAAAGAAAATAATGGTATTGAAGATGCTCTAGCATCATCATACGCAAAACCCTCGATATAATTAAACAGTGGTTGCTCTAATTTTTCCATAAGATTCTTAGCTATATTTATAAAGAAATTATTAAATTTGTCTGGTGAAATATCACAGATTTCATTAATTTTAGACTTTTTTCTTTTTTCGTTTACAATATCCCACATAGTTTTAATATTTGATTTTGAATTTTTGATAATGTTATCATTATAATTTGTTTTAGCTTCCTTTATTGCCTTTTTGTATATACCTTTAAAGTTTTTTTTTCGCTTTTTGTAGTGTTATATCGTTTGGGAAACCTTTACAAAAGTCATTTAGTAAATGAAAATATTCTCGCATGTTTCTGAGTAAGTTGTTAAACCAAGCTTTATTGTAGCTTGATTTATTTTTTTCAAGGGTAAAGTTTTTTTCTGGAAAAGAAATCTCAAAATTATTTACAAGGATATTTAAAAAGTCTGTGAATCTTGTGTTTATATTTTCGTTGTTATTTTTAATAAAATCCCATGATATCTCACCAAGCAAAGTGTAGAACAAATTAGTTCCTTTTAAAGTTATAGGGCGGTATGTTTTTTTAATTAAAGTGTTTTTTAATTTTAGCGTTTTTGTTGGATTAAAAGAGATAGATTGTGCTAGTGTGAGGGGCCAATGGGGCGGGGTCGGTTGGGTTGGGTTGTTAAGTTTGGGTAGGTTTGGTATGGCACAATGCAGTGTACCTGCATAACCAAGATGACAACTATTCGTCATAACCTTGAGAAATACCTTGCTACATTTAGCCTCTAGTGTATTATCGCGCTATAACGTGCATACAATGATTCGCGCCTTTAAGACATACGTCAATCTGTTTGTTTGGTTATTATTATTATTATTTTATATGTACATACAAAGAAAGATCACCTAGAAAGCTCATTGCAGAGTGCTTATTCGTATGCGGTGCGTTAACAACTTAGGGAACGGAGATGCAGGTCTCGCTTCCGTATCCTACACGATTAGCGCACTCGGTTGCGCTAGCCCTATAGGAGACGGAAAAATGCGGCCCGGGAAATAGTTCCCTTACAGGGCCCTCCCACGCCTTAAATTTTATGTCTTAGAAAAATGGTTGGGGAACTGGTTTGGGTGTTGTGTTTGTGTTATTAGCGTGCTGGGACTAAAATTTCTCACATTCCCGAGTTTATAAGAAGTTTCACTTCTACCACGTGTACGATGCTGCACATGATTTTTAAATTAAATAAGAATATTGACTTTGTTCAATTAAATACTTAATTAAAATCTTACCTCACCAATGCTATTATTAGAAATGTCTAACATTTGAATACTTGTATTTGATTTTATCATTTCCTGTAGGCCAAAATTTTTGGTAATGCCACAACTGCTAATGATCAAAGTTTCAAGAATAACATCCTTAATGGCCAAGGTCTGCATAATAAAATTAGCACCCTCATTGGAAATTTTATTTAATCTAATATCTAATAAGTTTAATTTACAACTTGGCTGAGATAATCCATAACATAAGGTTTTAGCACCGAACGAACCTAAAAATTAATACAAAATGAATATAAATGTTTAAAATTTATTTCTAATGCAAAAAATTATAAGCTTTAAATTATTATAACAATGTTTGGCACCAACACAATGAAAGTACTTTTAAGTAATTACTTACCAGTGGCGTAGCTAGCCACGGGCGTATCAAAAATCTAGTAGGAGCCCTTATAAGGGAAAAGCTGCTGGAAAAAAATTTCTGGGAGAACCGCCCAAAGTCTATTTTAGGCAAACAAACAAAAATTTTAACTTCTGCTCCAAAATGTTATGAAAATCGTAATTTAATGTTTTATGTGTTTTAAATTAAAATTCTTTTTGTTTAAGGTCAAAAAAATATATCGGGAGTAAGAGTTGTGACCCGTAAATATTTGTTTAATCAAATGCAGAGGCAAAACTTGCCTAATTTGGAAGAAAAGTTAAATTTCTTACAAAAGAAACTTTTGTCATTTGAATGATATTCGGATAACCAAATTAAGAGTTTAAAACAACATTTCTCGCCCTTTAAATCCCAATTGAAATTAAGATGGTTAAAAGCTCATTATAAAGAAGACATTTTCCGAAAAAGTAACGTTTCATGGTTAGAAGGAACCTTTGAAATACCCGTGGTTGCTCAAAATCGGTCAGGCCATCCACACAAAACTTTCTCAGAGTGTACTGAAAGGACTAAGCGAAAAAAAACAGAAGAAATTCGATCATTTGTAGTCAAAGAAGTCATTGTTCATGTTGCTCAGGTTGGGTTAAACAAAAGTGGACAAGGAGAGGCTTCAGCTATACTTAAAGATAACTACTACTAGTCCAACACGTGCAACCAAATATAAAAGGGCATTATCAGAATCAAGAAGCATTAACAATGTTTATAGAAGCCGATCTACACTGTTCAAAATTTCATGACCATTTTAACACCAAATTAACACCATACGTGGTCTATATCGATACAAACCAAAATGGTGTTAAATAAGGTTCGTTGGTCCGGTGTAAATTCAAATACTAAAATGGTGTAAATTTAACTTTCACACAGTGTTAAAATAAATTTTACCTGGTGTAAATTGAACACCTTTTCAGTGTTAAATATAATGTGTTTTTGGTCAAATTAAATCATACTACACAGAAAAAAAGGAAACAGGAAGTTCCTTGATGCATTACAAGTATATTACCAGTGGTATTATTCCAGAAAATTGAACCTTCAACTCGCTAGAGATAATGTTTTTAGTGCGTTCCACCAACTTAAAATACTTCAAGTATGGACAGCTGTTTCCACCTATTTAGTATCGAACAACTTGTAGTGTCACACCAAAGCAAAGGACTACCTGAGCTTATATACTCTTCATGTAAGTCAACAGAGGCGAGATTTAAGAACATCACGTGGTATACACACCGTCTTTGCCGCGATCGGTACACACTATGTAACCAGGAATGCACGGCAAATTGTTTTAATCGTTTTAACAGAGTGCTTTAGGTTGAAGTAACTCTTATTTTACAAACAACATATTTAGTAAACTGAACCATAACAGCGGGTTGGTTTCACTTAAGTTTTCTGGGTTAATTTAACCAATTTAAAAAAATAAAATAACTATCTGGTTTAGTACCGTCAAACTAATCTTTGTTTATATTAATCTTCCCACAGTTGATTTAAATAAATACTTATGGGTCAACTAAATTAATAGAGTTAAATGAACTAACTATTTCTTTTTTTCTGTGTAGGTGCACTTCTCAAATATTTTTAGATAATTACCGTTTTGGTGTTTGCTGTATAAAACATTTTCAACCATAATTCATGGTGTTATATTAACACCACTTGGTATTGGATTTTGACACCATTTTAGGATTACTTTTTACACCACAGATATTTTAAACAGTGTAATCAGGTGACAATATGAAGTAGTAAGAAATACTAATAAAGACTTTTATCCGTGTTATAGTCTTACAAAAAGCAAAACGAGAATGCTACTTACCCAAAGAGGAATGCAGGGTATTAAGTACTGGAGCTGAAAGCAACTTACAATCTTTGGTTGATCTTAAGATGAAGCGTTTATCAATAGTTTTAGAGGAAGTTCTCATAACCCTAAAAAACATTAATGATAGTCTAAAACTTATTTGCAAATGGGGTTGTGATGGCTCTCAGCAAACGCAATATAAACAAAAATTTGAAAATGATGCAAACTCTGATGCTAATATATTCCAAACTTGTTTCGTTCCTTTAAGATTAGTGTGCAGTGAAAGTGGCGCTAAAATTGTTTGGGAAAACCCCTCCCCCTCTTCTCCGTGATATTGCCGTCCCATTAGGTTTCGCTTTGTGAAAGAAAGCACGGATTATTATTACAGAGGAGGAAATCAATTATATTGAAACATCAGCTAATTCACTTTTTTTTAAGTGAACTATGTGTTTATAATGACAATGGTTGACGAAAAAGTGTGCAATGCTGCGGTGCAACATCCAAAGTTCAATTTCAATAAAGACATTAACCTGAAAGCGACAGCGTTCGGGCTGTCTATCTTACATGCACGAATTCGTTTATTTGAAAGTGTACTTCATTTGTCTTATAAATTGCCCGTAAAAAAGTACAGAGAGAGAAAAAGTGAAGAAAAAAAAAAGAGCTTGAAAAGGAAAGAAAATTGGAGATTCAGGCAAGATTCCGAAAAGAGAAAGGTCTTTTAATTGATATGCTAAAGGCAAATTTCGGCAACATAAATGATGGAAATACAAGTCGCAGATTTTTTGAAGACCCCACATTGGTTTCTTAAATAACTGGTATTAGTTAGGTATGACCTTATATATAGATTAAAGGTTAAAGTCGAAACTATTTCAAGTGGACATTTAATTGATAAGAAAAATTTGACAAGTATGCTCAAGATACTGCGCGCTTGTATGTGGAACTTTATCCTTGGCATCCTATGACCCCCAATATGCACAAAATACTCGTTCATGGTGCAGTTATTATTAAACACGTGTTGTTGCCTATTGGGCAGCTTTCAGAAGAGGCTGCGAAAGCGCGGAAAAAACATTTTATTTTATCGTCAAAACTTTGCTAGGAAATTTTCAATGGAAAACTGTAACAGAGATGTTTTTAATAGATTACTTTTAAGTTCCGATTCCCTCTTAAATAGCATGAGGATATTAAAAAAAGAAAATTGAACTCTTTTCTGCCAGAAACAATTGACCTTCTTTTACCAGCAAAGCCGAATATTAACGATAGTTATATTCAAAACTTTTCTGACAATACAAAATCTGATAAAATAAATTCTATTTAAAAAATTATTCTATGTTTGTTTTACTTCCTAAAAAGGTATAAACACACGTAGGTCTTTACTTATATTTACTTTTTAGATCATATATTTTATTTAACTAAATATAATTAAAACCGCCCAGATAGTTGTTTGACGTATTATTGTGTTATTCAAATATACCACACGTTTTTAAATTGAGCTTTAATACTAATTTAAAAATTCTACATCAAAAATAAATAATATGTACGAGGTGTGAAAATAATTACATTTTTAGGGAAATATATTACTAAGACGTCTTAAATAGAGACTCTATTAGATATTATACATATTAGATATTATACACTTCTTTTGTATAATTTTTAGTTCTTTCAGGGATGTGCTTTTAACATCATATATGATTTAAGGTCAGGGGCGTAGCTACCGCGGTATCAATGATACGGGGCCCCCGGCTATGGGAGGCCCCGATTGGCTTCGACATGCTTAAGCAAAAAACATATTACCCACATTAAAAAAATTGAGACATGGAATTAAATAAATAAATATTAGTATTATTTAATTGTTTATACTTCGGTTTATTACGAATTGTTTCTGTCTGCACCTTTCCGCTATGCGTTGTCTGCGCATATTGTTCTGTGCCCCGCGCCGCATACTGAGTCTTCTTTGCGTGGTTACAATTATTTCAAATGACTTGCCTTTATTTTAAAATTGAAACCTATTAAAAGATGTTGAAGGACGGTAAATGTCTAAAACCAGACCAAATTTTAAAATTTGCCTGTACATAAAAAGCTTCTAATATGGAGACTGCCCGGGCAACATACAGTATTTCTATTATAACAGCAAAATGGCAAAAATAGCAAAATGGCGAATCGGAAAGAACCTTAGAAAAACGAAAACTCTCGATATTTTCTGAACAGTCCTATACTGCCCTGCTAAGCTAAACCACCGTATCTACAATATTAGGTAATAGGGGACAAAAATCATTTTAATTGTTAAAAACAATAAAAATCATATTTTGTTCTTTATTACTTAATATTGTAGATACGGCAGTTTAGCTTAGAAATGCAGTATATTTGTACCCCAGAGCCAAACTGTATTAAGTCCATTTTTTTTAAATTACATTACCTACACATTTTTTGGCAACATTATTCTGCTCTTCCCAATAGTAAACAGGATTAAGTCCTGGCTTACTTCGTTTTTTGATGTATCAAATACTATGTAAGCCAGGACTTAATCCTGTTTACCTTTGAACAGAGCGAAAAAACAGAGGTAAATTTTTTTTTATGTATATATATACCTACATATGAGTACCTTAGATGCAAAACTCGGTTTTTGCAAATTAAAAAATAAAATAAAATTGACTTTAAATTCTGTTTAGTGTTCGTCCTAGATAAATGGCGTTCATAAAACTTGATACATAATAATATTATATTATATATGGATGTGTGAGATCGAGCGCTCTTAGTTCCTATCCACAATAAAATTCTTAAAGAAACATAAATATTATGTACAGTGTAGTCGAGTAAAGTGCGGTGCGAAACAGTGCTACTATTTTGGGTTTCTACATACCTGTACAGGTGAAATCAGGGTACCTGTTCTCCAAAGGGTTAATAGAAACATTAAATAATTCCTCAAAAGGCAATCTCTCCGTGAACACAGGGGTGAGGTCCGTGCCGACACGGAAGTAATAAAGTGACAGGGGACAGGTCATGGAATCACCTATTTAAAGAAAAAACGAGTCTAACCAAGAGTGGAAGGGCATGACCTAATACGCAAATCCGTAACAAAAACCTGGCAATAATTAATCATTACAGATAACAGCGTAGGAGTGTAAAAAACCAAGACAAGTAAGAACGTCATAATATTCAGTGATGTAACCGATACATTTTTTCTCTGGTAGATGTATCTGGGTACAGATACCGATACATTTTCCCAAAAGTATCTGGGTACAGATACTGATACATTCAAAAAGTATCTAAGTTACTTCCAGATACTATGTTAAAAAAACTTAAAAATTAAATGACAAAAAAAAAAATTTTGGACCTTATAAACAAGCGTGTTAACTATAAAATAAAACTGTTTTGATAAAATTGACGAAATATCCATGAAAAACGGAAATAAATTTGTAGTACAAATTCAAAATTATCAGAACGAAGAAAAATGCATTCAAAGCCAACTATAGGTAACCTACAGCGCTTTTGTTTAACTTTACTCACTAGTGCCTAAGAGTTACTTTATGCACTTCGCACTCCAAAGTGGGTTGAAGGGAAAAAGAAATAAAATATATTTTTATTATTTGTATTGTTCATCTCTTACGGGAGATATCAAGAATATCCAATGTAGGTATATATCCTGGATATCCATAGAGTATATCCATTGGATGTTCATTTTCCGTGTGGCCCACACGGTGTGGAGTTGCAATCAGGTTGGGTAAAATAAAATGTATCTTGTATCTAAGGATCTAGATACTTTCAAAAGGATCTAGATACTAAAGTAGATCCTGATTTTTTTAAGTATCTCGATACGTATCTAGGTACATAAAATGTATCTAGATCCAGTATCTAGATACATGTATCTCGATACATTACATCACTGATAATATTATATTATTGTATTATATATTATATAATATACGAGTTATGTGAGCCACCACTAATTTGTTTAGTTAGCATTTTTAGTTTCTCATTAAAAACTGCAATTACATATGTAAAGATATTCTCTGTTTGCATTTCATATTGTACGTTACTCTGCCATTTAGTTGTAAAATAAAATTTATCTTTTATAATAAAAAAGTGTTTTTATTAAGTAATAAACTTAACTGACGCAGTCTTGGTGGGATTAGTCGAAGTACAACATCGTGTTTTACTTGTGTTTCAACACTCTATCGACTAATAAACACTTATTGAACATCTAAGACATTTTTCGCAACTATTGACGAGTTCGGTCAACAGTGAACCCAAGGATTTTACCGATCCTGGATAAAATCTTGCGTGATTCGCCTGATTCATCGAGATCCAGTGGGAGCTGAGAAATCTACAGAGGATCAAAGGGCACTCGTTTCACATCAACAAGGAGCCGCAAGACCTGCAGTAGTCAAGGACAAAAATCGCCTTCAGAATGCTACAGGATCTTATACTGTAAGTCGTATTTATTTGTTTTTTGATTTTTTTAAGAGATCTTGTATTTAAACTGCCTTGAATTACTATTATTTGGTTAGAGCTAAAAGACGTCTTAACTCGAAATTTCTCTGATTCAAGAAATGAAAAAAACCTCATAATCGATTTAACCAATACGAGACAGAAACAAAACGAAACAGCACAATGTTTTTATGAACGGTGCTTATCTCAACTTGCTGCGTTGAACGCTCGGTGTACCCTACACGAGCCAGCCGGAAACAGACCTATCAAAATTGAACAATACCAAAAATTAACACTCAGCATTTTCCTAAACGGACTGTTCGAACCTCTTCGTACAAATATTTTAAATATGCTTCCTCAAAATCTACCAGAAGCGATCAAGTTTATTAAAGAAAGGGAAAATAATAATGCAATATTTAACCGAAATCGAAATTCAGTTAACCAAAATTCAGTTCAAAAACATAAAATAGCTCAAAAACCGTTACTTCAAAATTCATTTTCAAACTTTCAAAATTTTCCAAACTCTTCAAAATTTAATAATTTACCCATGCAAAACCCCCAATCTTCTTCATTTATGAGACCACCATATCAAAACAAAAATATAACGACTCATTCCGGTCAAACAAGAAATGTTTTTGCCCCGAATCCAAATTATCGACCCATTTACAAACCTATGCCTATGAGCGGAATTTCACAAAATCCAAGCAGACATTCGACAAACACTCATCAGTCAAACTTTTCCAATAAAAATAGGAATTTTTTTAAACCAAATGGACGAAAACCAAATTTTGTGGCAGAAGAACTTTATAATGCGGAAATTCAGTCAGATGAGTTTTTCGAAGAACCTTCATATGATCTCGAATCAAGTGAACAAGACACTTATGTAATTCCAGGAATCGTGCAAGAAGAAAGCGAACAAGTCACGTATCATAACGTCACAGATGACGACGTGTATGAAAATTTTCAAACACATGCCTCTCTAAAGGAATTCCGCTAATAGAATTTCACAATGTAAACTACAGCAAATTGCCATTTATTATTATTCCCCCATATAATCTTAAACTTTTAATAGACTCTTGATCTTCAAATTCATTTTTAAAACCATCACTAGCTTCAAAATTTTTCTCAAAAAATATAATCAATTACCCAATAATAGTGACTGTTCTTCAGCAAAATAATATTATCAATAAATCAATTAAAATACCAGCTTTTACAATTTTTGATATACCATACCCCTGGAATTTAAATTTCATCTGCTAGAATTCCATAATTACTTCGACGGAATTATTGGATTAGATATTTTAATTAAACTAAAAGCTAAATTAAATTTAGTACTTTCGTTATTAGAGACACCTTTTTGTTCAATAGCCTTGCAATACATCCGTTCTGAAAATCCACCCATTTGTACCATAAAAGTACCGCCACGGAGTAAAATCATATCAAAAATACCCGTTAATATTTACGAAGGACAAATAATTATACCATATCAAAAAATTAATGGTTGTGAAATACCTGAGAGTTTAACTACATCAGTAAATAATTTTGCGTTAACCTCTGTATTAAACCCCACAGAAAATGCGATTAAAATTACATTTTTAAATCCAATTAAAGTAGCTCGTTTTGATGAAAAAGAAACTCTAAAAATATACAATATAGAATACAATCAAAGTAGAAACAAAAAAAACCTAAAACCAAAAACTGACTTATTTACTCAAATAAGAAGTGAACACCTTAATGACGAAGAACGTTTAGCTCTAGAACAAATAATTAAAGAATATCAGACTATATTTTATATCGAAGGTGAACCATTAACATTTACTAATTCAATTAAACACTCAATAAAGCTTAAGGATGAAAACCCATCATACACGAAAACCTATAGGTACCCATTTGTTCATAAAGAGGAAGTCCGAAAACAAATAAATCAAATGCTAGAACAAAACATCATAGAACCATCAAACTCACCCTGGTCGTCACCAATTTGGATTGTTGACGCCAACGGCAAACAAAAATGGAGAGTGGTCATCGACTACCGCAAATTAAACGAGAAGACGATAGACGACGTTTACCCGTTACCTAACATTACCGACATTTTAGACAAACTTGGAAAATCCCAATATTTTACAACATTAGACCTCGCGAGTGGCTTCCATCAAATTGAAATAGAATCAGGCGACCGTGAAAAAACAGCTTTTAATGTTGAAAACGGTCACTATCAATTTTTAAGAATGCCTTTCGAACTGAAAAATGCTCCTGCCACTTTTCAACGGACAATGGACAATATCTTAAGAGGGTTAATCGATGAAACATGCCTTGTATATTTAGATGACATTGTAGTATATTCAACATCCCTTCAGGAACATATTTTAAAACTAAGAAAAGTATTTGATAGACTAAACAGAACCAACTTTAAGGTGCAATTATGTAAATCTGAATTTTTAAAAAAAGAAACAACCTATTTAGGTCATATAATTAGCAGAGACGGAGTAAAACCTAACCCAGAAAAAATTTCGGCTATAAAACATTTTCCAATCCCAAAAACTACTAAACAAATAAAATCCTTTTTAGGCCTTTTAGCCTATCACGCTAACGGGGAAATTGAGAGCACCCTTTGCGATCTAATGCAAACAGCTCTAAACATACTTGAAAACTGGTGTAATAGGAATTTCCTCTCTGTAAATCCTGCAAAGACGGAATTAATTCTATTAGTTATTTGGAACCTGTCTGGAACTAACAAACCAAGTCAAGTACTTGGGAATAATTCTAGACAGCAAACTTAACTGGAGTAGTCATCTAAAGCACAAAATTCAGAAGGCCTCAGTGGCCTTCTGGCAGTGTAGAAGGACTGTCGGAAGGACGTGGGGACTATCCCCAAAGATAGTTCTCTGGTTATATACGGCAGTCATTCGAGCAATGTTGTGCTATGGATCTGTCGTTTGGTGGCCCAAAATCAAACAAACTACTGCAGCAAAACAAATAGAGCATGTGCAACGGCTTGCATGTCTAGCTGTTACAGGCAGCATGCGCACAACTCCAACCGCAGCCATGGAAGCAATCCTGAACATCCCCTCTTTGGATCTGTTCGTAGAGGAGGATGCACTGAGATCATCTCTGAGGCTTTCGACCACTAAAATGTGGAAAGAAAATATCTCTAGCAAACGTCACACCTGCATCCTGGAAAAGAATGTCCGACAGACACCTATTCTGAGTGCAGTGCGCGACCAGATTGTGCGGAGCTATAATTTTAATACTCCCTATCAGGTGTGGATAAATGGACACCCAAATACCTCGCCTGATCTTTCTATCTTTACAGATGGATCCAGAACCGACTCAGGCTCTGGAGCTGGAGTATATTGTCAGAACCCATCCATACGCCTCAGTATATCATTGGGTGTCTATGCGACCATATTCCAGTGTGAAATCACAGGCATACTGGAGGCTGCTCGTAAAGTAATAGAGCTCCAAATACATGGAAAAACAATAAGAATCTCCTCCTTGCTGGCCTTGAGTCACAATATAGTTGACTCGGGACTGGTAGCGGAATGCATTGCTGCTTTGAAGCTGATAAGGATTAATAATGTCCTAGAACTAGTATGGGTTAAAGGACATAATGGTAATGAAGGAAATGAAAAGGCTGATGAACTGGCAAGACAGGGATCGGAAAAGCTGCCAGTGGGCCCTGAACCTGTCCTGCCACTTACGAACTCAACCTTAAAAGTCCAGATAAAAAAACTAACCCATGAAAAACAACTAAGAAGATGGGTTAATCTAAGCTCATGTCGTCAGACCAAAAATATTATCACTAATCCATCTGACAAGCTGGCCAGGTACAGTCTACAGCTATCTCGTCAAAACCTCTCCGACCTTGTCGGAATTATAACGGGACACTGTAGACTAAACAAACATCTTCATACGATAAGAAAAGTAGACAGTCCTCTTTGCAGAGCCTGTAACTGGGGCGAAGAGAATGTAATACACATTATTTGTGAATGTCCTGCTCTTCTCGAATTCAGAAAATCCACTTTAGGAGAAGAATGGGTTGATGCAACCAACATTAGCTCCATCTCTCCAGCCGTCTTTCTAGATTTCTTTCGGAAACTCGTATGGCTGGATTAAAAAATTTGAGCAAACACAAATGGGGAAATGGATCTCGGGGGCAGTACAAAGGGCCAACTGTGGCCTAAGTGCATGTAGCCACAATGTGGCTACCCTCCACCCAACAAATCCAATCCAATCCAGGCCTTTTAGGGTACTATAGAAAATTTATTAAAGACTTTGCAAAGTTAACTAAACCATTGACAAATTGTTTAAAAAAACATGCTAAAATAATTCACGATTCAGAATTTCTCCAATCCTTTGAAACTTGTAAAAATTTGCTTTGTAATGATCCGATACTCCAATATCAATTTTCGAAAGAATTTATTCTCACCACAGATGCAAGTAATTTCTCAGTAGGTGCTGTCTTATCACAGGTCAATGTTCCCAACGATAGACCTATCGCCTACGCGTCTAGAACGTTGAATGACACTGAACGTAAATATAGTACCATTGAAAAGGAATTACTCGCGATCGTCTGGGCCACTAAATACTTTCGACCATATCTATTCGGACGAAAATTTAAGATCTATTGCGATCATCGACCCTTACAGTGGTTATTTTCATTAAAAGAGCCAAATTCAAAACTCGTACGTTGGCGCCTTAAATTAGAGGAATTTGACTTTCAAATCGTTTATAAAAAGGGCTCACAAAATACAAATGCTGATTGTTTATCCAGAATAGAAATACATGCCATCGACGACATCCCTCTTGACAACCAATCTATAGCTGTTAATTTTGATATTGACGAATTAGCTAATCGCACGGCAGACGAAATACCTTCAAATTATCCAATCGATAAAGATCAACCAACAATTGCAACTCAACATTCAAATTCTGACGAAAATCCCATTGTATCGGTACCTATTACAGAAGAACCCCTCAATTATGCAAATAACCAAATAATAATCTCAAAAACTACTTTTATTAACGAACTCCCAAAACGAACAAGTCATCGACTTTATTAAAGGCTTTGTTGTCCCTAATATCAAGTATATAGTTTATTTCGAATATCCAGATTTTTATGAACCCTTTTGTGAAATCGTAAGAAAAACATTCCTATACCCATCATACAATTTGCAGAAAACAAATGTAATTTTAACTGACGTCACAACAGAAGAGGAACAAAAAGAAATTTTAGAAAATTATCATCTAGGTAAAACAAACCATAGAGGCATAGAGGAAACGGAACAAAAATTAAAAAATAAATATTATTGGCCAAATATGCGCAAATCAATACAACAGTATATAAATGAATGCGAAATTTGTAAATTATCCAAGTACGAAAGAAATCCTTTAAAAATTAAATTTAATGTAACACCAACTCCAACTAAACCTTTTGAAATACTCCATATAGATGTTTTTACAATAGGACATCAAAAGTTTTTAACTATTATTGATAAATTTTCTAAATTATCACAAGCTTACCCAATAAAATCAGCCAATTCAATAGAAATAGTCGAAGGATTACTCCAATTTTTTAATCACTATGGGTTACCAAAAATAATCGTCTCAGACCGTGGTCGTGAATTTAAGAATTTTGTACTAAAAGAACTTTTAGATTTACATACAGTCAAAATTCACTTTGGTTCAGCGGAACACTCAGAGTCTAATTCACCAGTTGAAAGACTTCATTCAACTCTTATTGAGCACATTAGGTTATTAAATAATCAATTTCCAAAAAACAACGTTAAAACTCTTATGTTGAATGCAATATTGGCATACAATAACAGTATTCACTCCAGTACCAAACTTAAACCCTTAGATATTGTTAGCGGACACCTCGAAAATGATAATTTGACCGATCTAGATATAGAAGCTCGGCTGGCGACGGATTATAACCAAACTCATAAAGAAAAAATAAAATTAATTTACGACCGAATTACGTAACATAAACCTTCATCAAAATAAGATTAAAAAAATTTCAAAATTAAACGAAAAACGTGAACTTTTCGAACCACAAGTCAACCAAAAAGTCTTTATTAAATCGAAACAACGCACCGATAAACTAAAAAATAAATATCAACCACAAATAGTACTTAACGTCAATAAAGCACGAAAAACAATTCGTACTAATAAAGCAGAGAAAAAACATATTAACGCAATCCGCAGGCCACCAGTAACAATAGAAAGTAACGAAAATTTCTTCTTACAGCCGATACCTGGGCCTTCTAACGATAGTGAACCTACCGTGGATTACCCAATCTCAAAATATTCAGAAGACACTTGAAACTTTAGAAGATAACCCAGGACTACTTCCATTTCTACAGCTTTTGTAACTGCCTTTTATCAAAAACTACTATTTTATAAAGACCTAAATCCCCTTGTTAACGAGGCAAATTTAATTAATATCCAATACGACAAATTGATTACTACTTTGGAACAAAATTATACAAAAATTTCATTAGATGTAGAAATTGTAGACATTGAAAAACTTCAAAATTCTCTCTCTGAACTAAATTCCCGACTCTTGTTTATTTCCTCGAAACCAAAATCTAAACGCGGACTTGTAAACTGTTTAGGTAGTCTAATTAAAACTGTAACCGGAAACCTCGATGATAACGACGGCCAACGCTACGATCAGATGTTGAATAAATTACAACATAATCAAAAAGATCTCCAGATTCACTTAAACAAACAAATTACAGTATCGCGAAAATTAATAAATAAGTTTAATGCAACTATGTCAACCATACAACATCATGAGCATATACTTTAAGACAAAATCAATAAAATAGCATACTTAAGTAGAAATGTTCAATCAAATAATCACATTAAATTTATATTTAATTATATTCTAGGAATGATAACGAACCTTAGATTAACTCTTTTGGAATTAGATACAGCAATAAACTTTTCAAAATTAGGCAAACTATATTCTTCAATACTGAGTAACTATGACTTACTTCACGAACTCACATTATTAAATACAAAACTAAACTTACCAATAAAACCTGATTATAATAATATATTTGATTACGAAACAATTATTAAAGTAAGCTCTTATGTTTTCAATTTTAAATTAATTTTTGTTTTGGATATACCAATAATAAACAATGCAAATTTTAGCTTATACCATTTATTTTCTATACCAAAAAAAATTAATAATACATTTATGACAGTTATACCAAAAGCAAGATTTCTGTTAAAATCTGATAAAACTTATATCCTCGATAACCAGTTAACCTGTAAGCAATTAAGAACAACTTACTTATGCGACTACTCCGATAAAGATAAACTAGACAACCCCAACATCTGTGAAACAAACATCTTGGAATTTAAAGAAGAAACCAACTGTAAATTAACGCCTGTTAATTTTAATAACACGATAGTTCAAAGTGTTACCGATTCTAATTACTGGATAATAATACCGAAATCAAAAGCAACCATCACAGAAGATTGTAACGGCAAAGTAACGAACCTCATTGTAAAACAACCTGTATGCTCAAGTCGATCAAATGTCATATAATAGTTGACGATAAAGTCATCCGAAGCACCGA
Source organism: Brassicogethes aeneus (assembly GCA_921294245.1). Taxonomy (NCBI): domain Eukaryota; kingdom Metazoa; phylum Arthropoda; class Insecta; order Coleoptera; family Nitidulidae; genus Brassicogethes; species Brassicogethes aeneus. The sequence continues at coordinate 2,932,586 of OV121136.1, forward strand.
CATTGAAATTAATGAGAAGCAACCATTTATGACAACCTACGAAGTCAAATTCGACCCAAAACTTACTATCAATCCTGTGAAGATCCAAGACATAGAAAAAGGATATCCAAGGATCCAAGATATAAACCTCGACGATCTAATGGACCTCAAGGCATCTCTACAAGAAATTCCTTTGGAGGAACCTAAATTGGAAATTCACCCAATCTGGACATTTTTGCTTTATGGTTTTGGAATGTTATGTTTGTCCCTGTACATCTGGAAAAAACGTACGCTTTGCCTACTGAAAAAAACAACGCCTCAACCAACACCAACCAATTTGGAGACTATCGACCCCCAAATAACTTTCTGATAAGGGAGGAGTTATGTGAGCCACCACTAATTTGTTTAGTTAGCATTTTTAGTTTCTCATTAAAAACTGCAATTACATATGTAAAGATATTCTCTGTTTGCATTTCATATTGTAGGTACGTTACTCTGCCATTTAGTTGTAAAATAAAATTTTGTCTTTTATAATAAAAAAGTGTTTTTAATAAGTAATAAACTTAACTTACGCATAAATTTATGCAGCCAGCCACAAATTAAAGCTTTAAAAGATAACGAAAGTAAATAAACAGTCTCTTAGGAGTACGCCTCGATTGTTAGGTCGCCAATTAGACCAGGGTCGATAATTTTTAAAACCAAAAAAAATAACAGTAGGATGAAACCCATTGGAAAAGGAAAAGAATATAATAAAAATGAAAGGAAAAATAAATTACGGGCGATCTGACTTGGGGAAGTGGGAGGGGGGGGTTTTAAGGGTAAAAAATGGTTTATCTCGATTTCCGGCAAAACTACAAGTCCTATGGAAAAAAGTTAAATGGCAAAGTTGTAGGTAATAAAAGGATCTACAACTTTTGTGATTACAATTTTTTCACATAACCTCAAAATTTATGTGAAAAATTCAAAAAACCAAGTTTTTGGTTTTTTATTTATATCTTTTTCAAAAAAAAAATTTTTTCCCCGAAATTTGGTGAAAACTTACCTTTTTATGTCCCAAATACACTGTAATTTATTTGATTTGAAATATTTATTATTTCGCCTTATTTTGACTTAATATCAAAAAAGCACCCTAATTTTCAATCGAAAATTCTCGCGTCAAAATATTAGCTTTTTCAAAAACTCGGTGTGCTTTTTGTTCGATGAACTCTCTACTTTCTGATGGTGTAAAAAATATATACATTACTATGGTAAATGTTCTCAAAAAATGCAAAAAATATTATAATGAATAACGAAAAAAACTCGAATTCGAAAATTTATTTTAATCATTATGTACAATTTCATCAAAAAAATGTGATTGTTGCAATTTTTTTAGTTAAAAAGTTTATTTATTAAATTCTAATAACATTTATGTCAGAAAATCTCATAAAATATAAAAATACATGTAAATCATACTATTGAATTTCATTCATACTATTGAATTTCGTTCTGATTACGTTATTCATTATAATATTTTTTGTATTTTCTGAGAACATTTACCATAGTAATGTATATTTTTTTTTACACCATCAGAAAGTAGAGAGTTCATCGAACAAAAAGCACACCGAGTTTTTGAAAAAAGCTGATATTTTGACGCGAAAATTTTCGATTGAAAATTAGGGTGCTTTTTTGATATTAAGTCAAAATAAGGCGAAATAATAAATATTTCAAATCAAATAAATTACAGTGTATTTGGGACATAAAAAGGTAAGTTTTACCAAATTTCGTGGAAAAAAATTTTTTTTTGAAAAAGATAAAAATAAAAAACCAAAAACTTGGTTTTTTAAATTTTTCACATAAAATTTGAGGTTATGTGAAAAAATTGTAAATATAAAAGTTGTAGATCTTTTTATTACCTACAACTTTGACATTTAACTTTTTTCCATAGGACTTGTAGTTTTGCCGGAAATCGAGATAAACCATTTTTTACCCTTAAACCCCCCCCTCCCACTTCCCGAACTCAGATCGCCCGTAATTTATTTTTCCTTTAATTTTTATTATATTCCCCTCCTTTTCCAATGGGTTTCATCCTACTGTTATTTTTTTCTCTTTTTACCATTTTTAAAGGCTTCTGCACTGGTCTAAATTTACCTGTGCCACATTCAATCAATTGAATCAGTGCAACGTAAATTTCTAAAATTTTTAAGTTACAAAACGTTTGAAGTATATCCCCCTCAGGGTTTTGATCATTTGGTACTGCTTGATACCTTTAATTTTGATTCTTTAAGTGTAAGAAGGGATAAAATCTCCATAACCTTTTTATTTAAATTAATTCATAATGTTATAGACTGTAGTGACTTACTGGGACAGTTAAATTTTTATGTACCAAGACCTAATAATAGGCAAACATTAGTATTTAAGTGTCCAAGGGCACGTACCAACATGTTAGTAAGGTCGCCGATATATAAAATATCCCTAACTTTTAATTTCTAGTTCCTGTTTCTACACCTGTTCCTGAACCTGTTCCTGCTGTTAAGGCTGCACCCGCAGAACCTACATTAGTTCCCGAACACACGACGAGTTCCGGCAGAAGAGTGCGATTTCGAGTAATTTTGAATTTGTAGACAAATTCTCTGCCTAGGGGGGTAGTGTGGCGGCCTAGCTTCAACAATCGAACGTTGATAACAAAAGTGCGGGCATAGCAACGAACATTGAATTGAATATAGAGACGTCAATGATGATTGTCAACAGTTGTATCTCAATAAAGTTATGTTATAATTAAATAGGAGATATCACCCTTTATTTCCTATAAGCTTATTGGATTCGTCTTCTAGCTGAGAAAAAAATTGATTTTTTGAAAAAAAAATTTGGAAAATCAAATGTATTTTCTTTCATCTTAATTTGTTAAAAACTTTTAAAATTTTTATGTGCTTTCAAACTTGTTGACTAGACTATAAATGAGAACCACTGCAATGCTATACTTTTCATGCTCAAGTGAAAGTAGGGGAATAGGTGCGCACTCGACGTTTTTTGCGATTCTCGCGCAAGCCTACGTCAAAATTCTTGGCCAAGAATCTGGTCAAATTCTGGTCACAGACTTGTCCAAGTCTGCCACCAGTCTGGATAAAGAATTTTGATCAAGAGTCTTGGTCAAGAATTATCCAATTCTTTACAAAGTGCTTCTCCAAGTATCTTGACAAAGAATCTTGTCCAATTCCATTGCTACTAGGGAATTTTATGTGTAATTTAAAATGTAAAAATATATGGAGTGTTCTATTTGAAATAACAAAGTTCCGGTCAAACCGGAAGTGGCATTTTGTTCAAAACGCTTTTAAATTTCAAATCGATAATTTTTTTCCGTTCCCCAAAACTTCCAATAGACCACGAATGTGAAACACCCTGTATATCAAGTGGTGTTTTTTAGGTTGTGATATCACTATAGATTCTAAAGCAACGTATAATCGTGAAACTAAAACATCAAGATTTGTTTCCAATCTTAATATAGAGTCAATCCAAATGAAAACACCAAAAATGAATTTAAAAGTGCGCTGCATGATTTTTTATTTTGATGAAAAAATTTGAGGATGATCTTTTAGGTGTCAAATCAATTTTTTGTTGCTTTACTTTTATTTGGCACCCCTTAGAAGTCTGAAATAGTGTCAATTTCTTACTCTCTTATAGTGGGCCAGAACTTTTTTTCTGTGACAAATATTGAAATAATTTTAATTTTGTTTTACTGTCCAGTAAGTGTGTTTTCGATATAAATTATTATTATCCAATTAGTTAATCTCATAAAAGAATGGTAAACCACTAAAGATTCATGATAATTTGCCAATTTTTGTGATTTTTGTCTGGCTCCTGTGCCTATTCTACTGAATTTAGAAGGTTCATTTTTTTCAGGTGTAAAGTACTTATACAATAGAAAACGTAACTATTATTTTAAGTTTCTAGACTATCAATTTCTTTATTAAAAAAATTATTGAAAATTGATAATTCTCAAAATTAGCCAATTTTGCCCTCAGAAATCATTATGTTGAGGAAAAAATAAAAATCTGAAACTTTCAGGAAATGTAGTCCCCACCTTCATCTTTTCAGACCAGTTAGTCTTGTTTTGTTATTTTTATTCCTTTAAAAGTTATTTTAATTTTTTTAATGGCCGTTTAGTAGCGATGTTGTTAGTTTTATTTATAATTTAAAATTTAGATGGCTTTCATGTTTGGTGGAGAAGTGTCAGAACTGTCAAAAATATTTCATAAATTTTAATTGTGCGTATTTAAATTGTGATTTCAAAAAGTTTGCAAGTTTGCAAGTGTAATAAATGACGGAGTGTTCGAGATTCATGAATTTAATTGCCATTAAAAATGCAAGAATATATCATAATTTTGTACCTCTTTCTTATAGAAAATATTTAAGTTCTGAGAAGTTTTAAATTGTTAAAAATAAGCAAAACCCAAAAAATATTCTAAATAAACCCCTTTATTATAACATGTTTTATTTTAACCAGTTACCTAAAAACTAAAATTTAAAGAAGTATTTACAGATTGTGTAAATTTTTTCCAACACTAACATTTAAAATACATACATTTAACTTTTAACTATTTAGTGCCTTACTAAAGGGATCAAAATAATAGAAAAAGACTAACTTGGTTTAAATTGTGAAAGAAACCGACAAAAAACTGCTTAACGCATTTTTTATACGTTTAAATTAACTCTATTAATTTAACATATTATACTTAACGATATAAACCATATATGGTTATAAGGATCTTGAATATATTTTTTACATTCTTCTTCTTTAAACACCAATTAGCCAATTAAATACTTCATTATAATGTATATAATATATAATCACATATATATATATATATATATATATATATATATATATATGATTTTTCAATACATAAAATATAACATAACTACCAAAAATATCAGAACTGTCAAAAATATTTCATAATTATTATTTGTGGTACTCCTTTGGTGATTTTAAAAAGTTTAAAAATAATATTTATGAAATATTTTTGACAGTTCTGACACTTCTCCACCAAACATGAAAGTCATCTAAATTTTAAATTATAAATAAAACTAACAATATCGCTACTAAACGGGCATTAAAAAAATTAATATATCTTTTAAAGGAATAAAAATAACAAAACAAGACTAACTGGTCTGAAAAGATGAAGGTGAAGACTACATTTCCTGAAAGTTTCAGATTTTTATTTTTTCCTCAACATAATGATTTCTGAGGGCAAAATTGGCTAATTTTGAGAATTATCAATTTTCAATAATTTTTTTAATAAAGAAATTGATAGTCTAGAAACTTAAAATAATAGTTACGTTTTCTATTGTATAAGTACTTTACACCTGAAAAAAATGAACCTTCTAAATTCAGTAGAATAGGCACAGGAGCCAGACAAAAATCACAAAAATTGGCAAATTATCATGAATCTTTAGTGGTTTACCATTCTTTTATGAGATAATTAACTAATTGGATAATAATAATTTATATCGAAAACACACTTACTGGACAGTAAAACAAAATTAAAATTATTTCAATATTTGTCACAGAAAAAAAGTTCTGGCCCACTAGTGCACTATAAGAGAGTAAGAAATTGACACTTTTTCAGACTTTTAAGGGGTGCCAAATAAAAGTAACAAAAAATTAAAACGGCAACGGATTTTCATATTTGACACCTAAAAGATCATCCTCAAATTTTTTCATCAAAATAAAAAATCACGCAGCGCACCCCATTTGGTGTTTTTATTTGGAATGACTCTATAAGATAAATACAAATCTGTTGTTTTATTAAAAAAAATAAAAAATTAAAACCAGAAATATTTTTTTTACTTAAAAAAAAAATTAAAATTGTTATCTTCTTTAAGTATAATTTTTGTATTATGTAAAAACATAAATTATTTTAAGACAAAAAATTTATAACAAAATAGAGAATTAAAAATCTATATAGGTTAAAATAATAAGAATGGTTGTGTAAAAAATTTAAATGACGTGAGTTTGTGAAACGGTAAGACACGGGTGCGTTTTTTTAACCTTTATTTTAAAAACCTGTTAAAATTTTTCATGGGAGGAGAATCGTGTTGAAGTGTGTTATAGTCTGACAGCTTGTCAATATTTTGATTGTCATCATTTTGGCTTGCGATTACTTTAGTTTACCCTCATTTGCCTCGTCAATATTTTATCTTGTCATCATTAAGGATTATCTGCATTTCAGCTTGTCATCATATTGGGTTGTCATAATTTTAGCTTGTGATAACTTAAGCTTATCTTTATTTAGCTTGTCATTATTTAGGATCATATTTATTTTGCTTTAGTATTTTTGATTATAGACATATTAAAAAATGGATACGTAATGAACATTGTTGTGTAAAGTAAGTAAAGCATTTGCAACGATCTGCGATCGGGTTATTTCTAAGATTTATACTGTGTTTTGATAAATTCATGTTTACAAATGATAATATTTAAAAAGTCATGGTCAAATTATAAGATAACCAATACAAAAAATTATTGCTTATAGATAAGTCGTCGAGAACAGTTCAAAATGAGAATATTTTTATTCTTATACTGTATTCTAGGGTAAATATAATAAATATATTATATTAGTGAAGCTGAAATGTGTATGACAGTATTTGATTATGAAATAGCTCCTAACGAGTAAGATTTTAGTTACTATTATTACTGTGATGCTACAAAAAAGTTTCCGGAAACCTTTAAATTTGGAGTGGCGACTTCAGCGTATCAAATCGAAGGCGCTTGGAATGAAGATGGCAAAGGCGTCAGCATATGGGACCATATAACGCACACTAAACCCTACCATATCAAAGATAATTCCAATGGTGATGTAGCTTGCGATTCCTACCATAAATACAAGGAAGATGTGATGTTACTAAAGGATTTGGGTGTGGATTTCTACAGATTTTCCATATCTTGGACTAGAGTTCTCCCAAGTGGTTACGTGAATAAGATCAACTGGAAAGGAGTGGAGTACTACAATAATTTGATTGATGAGCTGTTGAAGAATGATATAAAACCTATGGTAATTTTTTAATATCTTGTACAGATGGTTAATTTGCTTATAATTTTTAGGTAACTCTATATCACTGGGATCTTCCTCAAACTCTCCAGGAACTTGGTGGATGGACAAACCCTCTCCTAGAAGAGTATTACGCTGAATACGCAAGGTTGTGCTTCAAACTTTTCGGCGATAGAGTAAAACTATGGACAACCTTCAACGAACCAGACTTGGTTTGCAGAATGGGGTATGGTAGGAACTTACTGGCGCCGGCTTACAATAGCTCCGGCATCGGAGACTATCTCTGCGGCCATACTCTTTTGAAGGCTCATGCTAAAGCCTATCACATCTATGATGATGACTTTAGAAAAGAACAGAAAGGGCAGATAATTATAGTTTTGGAATTTAATTGGTTTATGCCCAAGACTAATACAACCAAGGATATAGGTGCAGCGGAAGCAGCCAGAGATTTTTCGGTAAATATTTTAGTTTTCTTTAAATAATCTTTAGTACAATAATCTAGTTTGGTTGGTGGGCGCACCCAATTTATCTAGGAAACTACCCCAAATCCATGATAGATCTAGTAGCGAAAAAAAGCGCAAAACAAGGCTTTCCTAAATCTAGGCTGCCCACTTTTACAGAAAAAGAAGTGGAATATATTAAAGGGACCTCGGACTTTTTGGGTTTAAATACGTATACAACTTTTCTGGCTGCGCATATGGAAAATACTAATGATACAATTGTCAGTTCGAGACACGATATTGGTTATTCTACATCTATTGAGCCTAAATGGGAGGATACGGCTAATCCATTGTTTAAGGTAAAGAATATTCATCAACGAATATTTACGTATATTTACTGTTTTATATTTCTAGATGGTTCCATGGGGTACAAGGCAAATGCTGAGGTGGATAAAAGAACATTACAACAGTCCTGAGATTTTTATCACGGAAAATGGATGTGCAGATAAAGATGCTTTGGATGATCAATTAAGAATCAAATATTATAGGGTAATATAAAAACACTATTACGAGGCAATTCGCGTATTTCGTATTTTTTTGTACAATTTGTATTATACAGGAACATCTTAAATCAATTTTGGACTCGATGTATGAGGATAAAGTTAACGTAACCGGATATACAGCCTGGAGTCTGATGGATAATTTTGAATGGATTGATGGATATAGGTAAGTTTATTACGTACTTTACCCCTTACCAGCACATTTATATTATTTTTTGTATAATTTTAGAACTAAATTTGGCCTCTACCACGTAGACTTCACAAGTCCAAATAGAACCAGAACACCTAAGGGCCGGTTTTTCAATTAGGGTTTAAACCTTGGTTCAGGGGAACTTAGATCAGTTAATGAACTCAGTTCACAGTAAAATGAGTTTTTCAATGTCGACTCAACAGCAGTTCTGTTGAACTTAGATCAGCGGTGTCAACGTTAAGTTGGTACAACCGAATTTAGTACACGCCTACATTAATAGTAGTTAAAACTGTCATTTTGACAAAAAGATTTTGTGTTTACTTTTGGAGTTTTGTTTATTTGTGCTGTTTTAAAAAGTTATAATCTGTGCGAAAGAGTGCTTTAAAACAATTTACTATTGTTAAAGAACAATAATTATTATTTATTATCGATAAAAATCGTGCTGCCAACTATACCTCTTTTAAGGAGGAATTATTTGTATGTATTTCGTTTTATATTATAAAATGAATTTGTCGTTTTTTGTTACATGTGATGAATTTTACTAAAATCTATTACCTATTCAGTAATTATTTTTATAACTAACCTATTAGTCGGATTTGCAATAACTGGTCTAATTAAATCCACTATCCTACGTACAAAAGGTTTGGAAAACCGAAATCTGGCAAAAAATTCATCATTAATCCACCTTTCAAAATGATTCGGTCTTACCCGTGGCATGTGCACACGAAGTTGAATATTATTTAGGAATTCGCCAATTTCCTCATCATCCTTACTAACTACCTCAAACATATCCATTGGTTTATTATAACAGCAGATCACAAAGAATAAACAACGTTATACACAATAACCAGAGAAAAATTAAGTTATGTCAAGTTGAACTTCGTTTAAACGGCCAACAGTGACAGTTCAACTTTTGATTTAGTTTAAACCAAGTTCAAGCTTGAACTTTGATTGAAAAACGTCATATTTTCTCCGAACTAAGTTCAAAGGCTGAACCAAGTTTAAACTATGATTGAAAAACCGGCCCTAAGTGTTCAGCGTCCTACATAAAGAAACTAATTAAAACTTACTGTCCAGTGGAAGAATGCGAATAACGTTTTAGTCTATTAAATTATATTTTTAAATAAATTATTGAGAAAATTCTGCATTTTACATAGGTACTATAAAAATACAGCATAGCATAGCATAGCTTTTCAGGTTTTTTCGACCTGCCGTCATGTACTTTTTTCTTTTGGCTTCTAGTGGTTGAGTAGAATAGCTTAAAGCTATACTTTGCCATACTGAAGCATATTTGTTTTGTTTATGTAATTTTTCGTTAAGGAATTAATAAAGTCGTTTTTATTTATTTATTTATTTATAAACGTCCTCTATTAACTAATTTCAAATGAGCAAACGCTGTATTTCCCAATAGACAAATAACCCATTCGCAAACATAAGTCAAAATTTATTTAACTCGTCCCTTCTTTATCCAAAGCCAATTTAAATCCGTCGCGGCGTTTAAACAACTCAACCCAACAGATTGCTTTTCGTTTTTGGTCATTTAATTTCAGAAAACGCGTTTAGTTACAAAACAATTATACGTTTAGCAATAATTAGGTTTTCGTGCCTTCCTAGAATGCAAATTAGCGCCCCCTATTGGACATAACCTAAAAACTATTAGACCATCATGATGGTCAAACAAAGAAAATATCAGCAATCTCAACATAAATTCGTTTTTTAAAACTTTAAAATATATATCTGGAACTTACAAATATATTAAATATATTTTAAATAAATTTTATATATAAAAATATACCTTCTGAACTCCAATTGTTTTTGACGCGGCCTAATAAAATACAATGCCAACAGAATAAGCTTTGTTGATAAATACTTCCGCATAGCCACTTATAGGTTTCGTACCAAGATATTTGAAAAGTTCTTCGTAATAAAGGAGTTTCAATTATTAAGAGAATAATGTCATGTACAGGATTCATTAAAAAAAAAACAGAAATATTTAACTAAAGAAAACTTACCGGTATTTTAAAAACCTAACCTTAATTAAAACTCAATACGACTTGTTGCTTAATAAAAACTGCTAATTCTACCTGTGTAGCACAATAATAAAATAATAAACTTTACTAATCGAGACAAAAACTAAATATTAGTATATTAAAGAACTAATGTCATAAGACGTAATTTTGTCGCACGCGGACAATTTATAATGGACAAGTGCGACAAAAGGTCTTATGACATGAGTTCTTTATGCTATTTTATCTATTCTGCAAACTTTTCATAATAGTATATTAAAGAACTAATCGTCACCCTAATATAACAAGGTTGTATGTTAAAAAACCGAAAAATTTGAGTTTATGCTTCTACAAGGTTTTATGTAATCCACCCTTGACATACAACTTGAAAATAACTATACATATAATATACATTCTATAGAATTATTTTTAAGTGGTATGTGAAGCGTAAGCCACGTATAATCCTGTAGAAACATAGACTTACATTTTTCGATTTTTTAACATACAACCTTGTTACATTAGTGTGACGTAATGTCACAAGACGTCATTTTGTCGCACGCGGACAATTTATAAAACGAGCGACGAAGGAGCGAGTTTTATATTGGACAAGTGCGACAAAAGGTCTTATGAGTTCTTTATGCTATTTTATATATTTTGCAAACATTTCATAAAACAAATTAATTTTATACCTTATATTTAATTTGGTCGAATTTTACTTTACATAGTTGGTATCTCAGTTTGAAGTTTGAAAGGTCATTAACCTTTCAAACATTATCACATTCTTTCGCTATGGCGTCGTTAATTTACAATAAGTATTTACAATAAGCGGCTGTTAAAGAAGAAAAAAGGATTTTCTTTTGTGTTAAACAAAATTTATTGCACGAAAAGTCTCGTAAGTACTAGAAAACAAATCATAAAAATATTATAACCTATAGGTATTCAATATTTTATTTTACTAGTAGCCAACCTATAAAATCAAAATTTTGGGTGGAATAAAGTACCTCATTAAAGAACCAAAAGCGGTGTTATAATGAAGTCATTATGAACGCGAAATAGATAAAACAAATTAATTTTATTCCTTATATTTAATTTGGTCGAATTTTACTTTACATAGTTGGTATCTCAGTTTGAAGTTTGAAAGGTCATTAACCTTTAAAACATTATCACATTCTTTTGCTATGGCGTCGTTAATTTACAATAAGTATTTACAATAAGCGGCTGTTAAAGAAGAAAAAAGGATTTTCTTTGGTGTTAAACAAAATTTATTGCACGAAAAGTCTCGTAAGTACTAGAAAACAAATCATAAAAATATTATAACCTATAGGTATTCAATATTTTATTTTACTAGTAGCCAACCTATAAAATCAAAATTTTGGGTGGAATAAAGTACCTCATTAAAGAACCAAAAGCGGTGTTATAATGAAGTCATTATGAACGCGAAATAGATAAAACAAATTAATTTTATACCTTATATTTAATTTGGTCGAATTTTACTTTAGATAGTTGGTATCTCAGTTTGAAGTTTGAAAGGTCATTAACCTTTCAAACATTATCACATTCTTTCGCTATGGCGTCGTTAATTTACAATAAGTATTTACAATAAGCGGCTGTTAAAGAAGAAAAAAGGATTTTCTTTGGTGTTAAACAAAATTTATTGCACGAAAAGTCTCGTAAGTACTAGAAAACCTTTCAAACATTATCACATTCTTTCGCTATGGCGTCGTTAATTTACAATAAGTATTTACAATAAGCGGCTGTTAAAGAAGAAAAAAGGATTTTCTTTTGTGTTAAACAAAATTTATTGCACGAAAAGTCTCGTAAGTACTAGAAAACAAATCATAAAAATATTATAACCTATAGGTATTCAATATTTTATTTTACTAGTAGCCAACCTATAAAATCAAAATTTTGGGTGGAATAAAGTACCTAATTAAAGAACCAAAAGCGGTGTTATAATGAAGTCATATATGAACGCGAAATAGATAAAAAAGATTAGACAACAGTTTTAAATAATTTAATCTGAATCAAAACAAAAACACACACTGCAACACAAACTGCCACCCACAATATTTTTAGTCATGTGATATAAAACCACCAATTAGAGCAAGCCCAAGCTCCAATTCTCTCGCCTGAAGCAGCGACAAATAGACGCGAACTCGCCTGATATATTAGTAGGTAAATAGTTAATAGTAATTACGCTCTTTGCTCGTTTTGATGCTAACGCATTAAAATTAATTTAAAATGTTTGATAAGGACTTTTAAAAATGCGGTAAATAAATAAGAAAATAATTGGTTGAAAAAGGCCCACAGGGCACTTATTGTACCCCTCACAGCCTGATGTTAAGTGCTGTTTCCTGAAATCAAATCAACTTCTTAAACCAGACAGAGTTTAACCGAAATTTTTAATATTTAATAAGATTTTCTGAAAGATTCTGCTTAATAAAAGTGCTTATAATTTATTTGAAGTGAATTTGATAACTAGGTTAACATAAAGGGCGTTCCAATAAAAGTTTACTACCTTTTTAAATCTAGATAGGCAATGGCTTTAAGACATTATGCATAATTGCAAAATTCTTTGTAGGGATATTATGGGAAGAAAAACGTTGATAACAGACAAAATTGATGATTGTAGTATGGCTGCCTTTAAGCAAATAATTAGAGTAGAAGAGCCTTCCGGGTGCTAAATTTTCCATTCTTCATTTTCTACTGTACAGAAGTTTAATTTGGTATTATTCTTAAATTTTATGTGGTAAGGCAAAATTTTCAATTTTGCACCGATGGAATATACAACTTAAACATATATATATATATATATATATATATATATATATATATATATTATATTATATATACATCTTATTTATATTTATATTATATATACATCTTATTTAAATTCAAAAAACCTTATATCTTGGTATTTTATTTAATTAATTATTTAAAGAAAGTATAAAAACGCCATTTTTTTAATATTATAGTATAAATATTTATTAAATTTAGATGCAGAAAAACTGGATTTTACCTACTGCACATGCATTAACAATAACTGATAACTGATTTTTAAATAGATTAGCTTAAAAAGTTACAAAACACGCCATAGTGTGACAGGTGGGACAAATTATAATAATTAATAAAAAATTTAAATTTTAATTAATACACTTGAAATTACCCCCAAATATTTGATATTATTGACTTCATTTGCTATTAAAATCTGCTTTCAAAAAAATTATTATTTCTATTAAAATCAAAACTATTTTGGTTTTTTTTGTGACGGGTGGGACAAATAGGCATGTCAATTAAAACAATTAATTTAACAGATAATAACTTACCTTCTTTTGATAAACGTTAAACAATCTTAACAATAAACACTTATTTGAATAAATTTTAAGTTAGACAGTTCTTAAAAAGAGCCAGATCATTAATACAAAGCCAAATTATTTACTTATATTTTACATCGAAAATAAATAAACAAATTAAATAAGTTCAAGCTAATAAATAAATACTTTATTTTAATTTTAATATTTAGTTTGTATTGTTTTTGTTTATTTTAAGCCTTTAAAATTTAAAATTTAATATTTATATATTAAATATTAAATGTTTAATTTTTACAAAAAAGTTCAAATTTTCGTGGAATGTCCCTATACGAGTTGTTGTTACTATAGTAACAACTTTTACGACATTATATTAGGAGATAGGCAATGCAATTGCAGTTTTAAATGTAGCGAATGTAATATTTGTATTCATTTTTACTTATGTTCATGTATAGATTCCAGTATTAAATGGAATATTTGCAAGCACGTACATGCGCTTGCAAAATTTAAAAGTTTAGAGACTCAAAAGCATACAGAACAAAGAAAAGACAATGAAAATGCTGAACAGCTAGAATTAGTTATTAATTCAAAAGAAGTAGAATCTGAAACATTTTTAAATTGTCTTAAAACTACGCAGCCTAGTATGGAACGCCGTTGTATTTTTTAATTAGGAATTTCTAATATCACTTTAGAATTTCAGATATCTGAAATTAATTTCAGATATCTAAAATTATAGGTATTAAAAAGTACTTTGGCGTTCCGTTAACGCCAAAATATTTTTTAATGAGGAATTTTTGTTGTAACTTTAACTAATAGTCATATTTGTAATTACAATTAATTGTGTCAACTGTTTTAAACAATATTTATAATCGAACTAATTTTAAACTCAAAAATAATGTGGAATTAAAAATATCAAAGTGACCCTAAAATTAAAGTAAATTTTTAATTCAAAGTGATATTTCTAATTCACAGGAATTATCGATATCAAAGTGACCAGAAAATTCAAGTTAATTTTTAATTCAAACTGATATTCATAATTCACATGAATTATAAATATCAACTTTAATTTTTAATTCAACTTATTTTCAACTAAAAAATGATGTAAACTTAAAATATTAAAGGGAAACTAAGAATTATTTGATATTTTTAAATGAAAGACATATTTTTAATTCCCACAGTGGACACCCCTGGTAATGTTGACGGTTCAATTTATCTACTACAGTAGCTTTAATCTCAGTTAAATTATTTTGCGGCACTGTTTGTTTATATAATACCGTTTTTATTAATAATAGGCATAATTAATTAAATTACCTGCTATTTTAAATATTAGGTAATTTGCCGCAAAATAATTTAACTGAGATTAAAGCAAATATACCTACTGTAGTAGATAAATTGAACCGTCAACATTACCAAACTGTAGGAACATTACCAGAGGTGTCCAAACTGTAGTTGAAAATAAGTTGAATTAAAAATTCAAGTTGATATTTATAATTCATGCGAATTATGAATATCAGTTTGAATTAAAAATTAACTTGAATTTTCTGGTCACTTTGATATCGATAATTCCTGTGATTTACAAATATCACTTTGAATTAAAAATTGACTTTAATTTTAGTGTCACTTTGATATTTTTAATTCCACATTATTTTTGAGTATAAAATTAGTTGAGTTATAAATATTGTTTAAAATAATCGATACAATTAAAAATATGACTAGCAGTTGGAGTTGCAACAAAAATTCCTGATTAAAAAATACAACGGCGTTCCATAGCCTAGCACATCAGCTTTCCAAAATTTTAAACAAACAAAAGAACAATATTAAAAAAAAATTAAGGATTTTACTGAACATGTTAAAAGTATTAAAACACCAGAAGAACTAAACGCAATACAAAAATTATATTCCTTTGACTTTGATAAAGAATACCCCTCATTTCCAGAAAAAAACAAAGAACCTGCAAACAAAAAAATAACACCACAAAGGCTTTTTAAAACCAAGAGGGAAGTACAAAAAACTTCCTCAAAAATGGCAAAGCCATCAGATGAGGAAGCGGAGAAAATATCTCTTAGAGTAATACACAATTAGTCTATAATTTAATGTTTTTTTTTAAATAAATACATAATCCCAGATAGCACAGAGACATCTTAAAGATATCTTAAAGATGTCGGACTCGGACGTTCATGACATCTTTAAGACGTCCAGTTTACGACGTAAGTCATCTTTAAGACGTCTTTAAGATATCTAATGTTACAAAACACACCGTCTTTAAGATGTCTTTTTAACGGCATTATTAAGTCGTGGCTAAACGTCGTTAAGACGTCTTTAAGATGTTAAAGACTACCTATTGAAAACTTTTTGGTTATGCATTGCTACATCGCCAAAACGTTTCTAATGTATTAACTTAACACTATTAAGTAATTAAAATGTAGCTAATAATGCTTTTTAACTTCTAAAAATAACGTACTTATAGGTACTTCTATTTAAAATAAAACAAAAATTAAATTATTACATATTTATTTCTGCCTAAATCAAGTCAAAACTTCTTGGCAAGAAGAAGTCTTCTGTCTGAAGCCAAGCTCAAGCTCAACATTTTTTTTATGATTATAAATATTTGCCAATATGGAATACACCTGACTGCTTGAACTCTTAGATAGGGGTAAGCCATCAATATTTATATTGAGAGCTATGAAATGGTTCAATTTTTGAATTGTCTTTGTGTCAAAACTCCTTAAAATACTAAGGATACAATTACTTAATCCAAAATGACAATATTGCCCCGGTGTAACTGGTATAACTTCAACATAGCGACAAGTGTGAAGTAAAGTTCTAGCATCAGTAGGCAACACTTGCTCAGCAAAATTTAAAGGTAAAATTTTTAATAAATCATTTATCGCAAAATGAGTTATTCTATGCTTTACTGCCCACTTTGCCAAGTAATTTTCAAATCTGATTTCACTTTGTTGTGTTCTTACTCTCATTTGAGGTACTTCCTCGGGTACTTCTTCCAAGCTTATGTCTAGAGGTTCTTTCGAGGTTCCTTCGATATTTGGAATAGAAATGTTGGAAGAATCCTGCTCAACTCGCTGCTCAACATCAGACGGCGAGTGCTAGTGAGGGTCTTTTTAAATTGGCTGCCCTCTTTGCACGCATATAATACCTATTTATTGAGAGATGAACGCTTCATCTTAAGCACACAAGAAAAAATTTTAAAATTACCTGAATAATTTTCCCTCTTGAGTATAAACCACAGCAAATTCACAAAAACAATCCAAAAACAGTGTTGTTACAACACTGCACACTGCTTTTACTTGTCACTTAAGTTTAAACGTCGAACGAGAACGAAAAACCGCCACGATTAGCTATTTAACCAAATTTGACGTAAGCGGCAAAAATGGCGTCTGATGTCCGCAATCTGCATTTATAGTTAGGTACAAGGCTCGTACTACGAGCACAATCCACATTGGATTGTGGGTACGAGAATTGAAAAGAGGCAGACATATCAGCGCTTGGTGAAATAGAAAAGGAAAGCATAAGGATCTCATGGCGTGACTTATGATTTCATTGCATTATGGGAAATGTGCGGGTAATTTGATTTAAAAACATTCGCTGGGTTATTTTAAGGTTATTTTGTCTTAATACTTAATTTTTAAAAAACATGTTAGTTTATAATGGTTTATTATAAATAGATATTATTAATTGTAGGAAAAATAACCAATCTACAAAAATGTCAGATATATATTTATTCAGTTACCCTACCCATCATCGTTGTCAAAACTCAAAATCCTACATTATAGTTATTTCTATTACAATGAAGTCGCTGATTATGGGATATAATTTCGATTTTGATTTTTCAACATTTACTATTTTATCAAAAAAAAAAAACCGCGGTATCAGGCATTTATAAGATGTCTTGAGAACATTAAATAAAGATATCTTTAAGACGTCTATCAAAAGACGTCTTTCAGACGTCTTTTTTAGATCTTTAGATCTTCAAGACTTTGTTTGCTGTCTTAAGTGGTTAATATTTTACCAAAATAATGAAAAAAAAATAAGCGGCGTTATCAGGCGTTTATAAGATGTCTTTATAACATTAAATGAAGATATCCTTAAGACGTCCTTTAAAAGACATCTTTTAGACGTCTTTTTTAGATCTTCAGACGTTCAGGCATAATACAGACATACAAAAGACATCTTCAAGACGTTGTGTGCTATCTGGGATTATTATTGTGCATTTTTATTTCCATTGAACATTATTTAATTATCAATTACCTGTTAAATAATTTTAATTTTATTAATAATATTATTACAGAAAACATTTAATTTTCAGCAAATATCTCTTGGATTATATTATTTTTATTGTATTGATTATAATTATTTACTTTTGCTCTATAATTTAACGTATTATTATATTATATAACAATCACATAATTAATTAATATTATTAAACAAAAATATGTAATTGTATTAGTAATATTAATATTATTATTAAATATATTTACTTTTGTATTTTTTTTTTGTCAATTCTTGTTCATTGTGGCAACAGCGCATCAGTCTAAACTTGACAACAAGTTTGGAACCAAATCCTCCCGTGAGCTTCACCTAGCCGCTTGTTGCCTTGAGCTGCCAAGTAAGGATTCCTTACTAAGGCAAAATTACTGGCCATGGAAACGCTTGGCGTTTTGGAATTTTTAAAGGGGCACAGGTCGTCCTGTGGCCCTCTCTGCGAAAAGAAAGCAGTGGGCCCCACTACTTACTTTTAGCAGAAGATATTTATAAAATTTAAATTAAATGTTAAACAGCACTATTTTTAAGAAATTATTTAACCATCAAAACACGTAATTTTTTACCTTAAAGACGTCTAAAATGGATAGTGGGGACCAATTCAAACCAATAGCGGTACCTCTGGAAAATCCAAATAGCTCTATTGGGAATTACCAATAAAATATATCTATAATATATCTATTGGGAATTACCAATAAAATACGATTAGTCTCTATCGGTCTGTATTGTGATTTTCCAGCGGTGTCGCTATTGGTTTGAATTGGTAATTCATGGTACAGATACCACTATTGAGACCAATTCAAACCAATAGAGCTGCCGCTCGAAAATCCCAATAGCTTTTCTATTGGTCTTTATTGGTGATTTTTAACAGGGCCCTTATATCTCAATTATCATTAATGCGATTTTCTTCAAATTTGGGTAATATTGTATGTTGGAGAAATGAAATATTTGCCATAGTAAAATTTTGTATTTATCATTGGCGTACGGTTTTAGGGGGTAAAAGAGGGTCGATTTTTGGGCAAAAGGATATTAGGGCCTATTTTTGATAATTTTTTCAATTATTTTTAGATTTAGCATCCCCAAAAACCCCTTAATCCATATTTTTTAAATCTAAAAAACTGATTATGGCAGAAAAAAAATTAATTAATTTATTAAGACATCATGCTGATCAGTGCACATTAAATCAAAGAGTTCTTTGAAACCCAAGTTTTTGTTTGACATTTGGCAATTCGTACGAATTGTCAAAAGCTAAACAGTGTCATTTATCAATGCATTAATAAAATGGCACAAAATGATTTTCATGATATTTTAATGGAATTGCCTTTAGCACAGAGAATAAATTTATACTTCCAATTAGATGGTGCCCCCGCACATAATTCCCTGAGAGTGAGAAACTTTTTAAATGAAAATTTTCCTATGAAGTGGATAGGTAGAAATAGCCCTTTAGAACCATGGCCCCCTTGATCGCCTGATATTACCCCTTGTGATTTTTTTCTATGGGGATACTTGAAAAATAAAGTGTAAATAAAATTTATCTAAAATAAGCCCTAATCAGTGGCGTCTGGTGGATTTTAGGTATACCAATAAAAATTGGTTATTAGTTATTAGTTATTTGACATGGGACCCACACCAAATTTATAATAGATTTAAAATTTTTATTATTTATTTTATTAAAATAAAAAAATATTTAAAATGGCATATAAGCTGTAATATTTGGATTTTTTAAATACAATTTTAAATTTGTCTATAAATTATAGTAGATAATAAATTGCACCAATTTAATTTGAATTATGTTAAATAGGAGGGCGTGGAGGCAGGTGAGGCGACAGGAAAAACTAACTTTTTTCGCAAACTTCAATTTAAATTCTGTTTGCGCCGAACTTGTCTATTTAATGTCATTATAAACTATAATAAATTTGGTGTGGGTCCCATGTCTAATAACTAAAATATTGGTATACCCAAAATCCACCAGCCGCCACTGGCCCTAATATCCTTTTGCCGAAAAATCGACCTCCTTTTACCACCTAACACCGTACGCCAATGATAAATAAAAAAATTTACTATACCTAGCAAATATTTCATTTTTCATACAATCACCACTCAAATTTGAAGAAAATCGCATAATTAATAACTGAGATATAAGGGTGGATATATGAAACGTTTTATCGGATGAGGGTGGACAAAATTCCTTGGACACGTCAATTTTTATTTTTAGGGGGACGAATTTTGATGTATGTTTCACGCCCCCACCCGCACCTCTACACGCTCCACCCCGCCCGCCCTCTAAATTTTAAATTGTAAGGGGGGTTGAGTGATATATCATTTTAAAGGTATTTTAATTCCTAATAAGGTTCTGTATTTTTTTTTAAATCTGTTAGTTAGTTTTGGAGAAATTGCTATTTGAATTTTTAAATTTGATGAATAAAAAAAAACAACAAAAAATGCAGTTATCAAGAATAATTAGTAAATGCCTATTGCTCTGTTCAATAAGTCGTTATCAGTTTAGCTTTCTGAACCTTTTTAGTTTAACATTGTGAACCTTACAACGTATTCTCAAAATGGTATACTCCATTGAAGAAAGAACGGAAATTATTGCAACCTATTATCGAAATAATGATTGTGCAAACGCCTCGGCACGAATTTTTAATAATAATCATCCCGAAAAAAACGTAAGTTACCAATACGTTTAACAATTAGTAGCTAAGTTTCATACTACGGGTACCATTCACAACAAAAAAACGTGAGGCAAACCGTCCAGTAAGAAATGAAGCTTTAGAAGTTGCTGTGTTGGGTCATGTACAAATGGATAATACACAGTCTATTAGGAAATTATCTCAAGCCTCTGGCGTATCCGCCACCAGTGTGTTTCGCATCGTTTCATCCTTTCAAAATTCGGCTGGTTCAAGAAATTAATGAAGATGACCCTAACCGTAGGTTACAGTTTTGCGAATATTTCAGTGAGCAGTTGATTATTAATCCTAATCTTTTGTATAATACATGTTTTTCGAATGAGTGCACTTTTATGTTAAATGGACAAGTGAATAGACATAATTGTCGCTATTGGAGCGAGACTAATCCACATTTGCTCCATGAAACCCACACCCAAGTTCCCCAAAAGTTAAATGTTTGGGGCGGAATTTTAGGGGACCATCTTGTTGGTCCATTTTTCATAGACGGCAACCTCAATGAAGACATTTATCTAGAAATGTTGGAAGATCTTATTGATCCAATGATTACCGAAATTCTAGAAAATGATAATAATTTATTTAAAGATCAAATTATATTTCAACAGGACGCATTATACTCTTGAGGTACGACAATTTTTGGACGGACATTTTCCAGGACGTTAGATTGGAAGAAGGGGTCCTATAGAGTGGCCGCCTAGATCTCCTGATCTAACACCGTTAGATTTTTTTTTGTGGGGACATTTGAAATCAAAAGTTTATGCCACTCCACCAGAGACTCTTCAGGAATTGAGGGAAAGAATTATTAGAGAATGCCGGTTATTAACGCCAGACGTATTTCAAAATGTTAGAAATAATTTTAATCAACGTCTGTACTATTGCATGGAGGTTGGAGGAAATCACTTTGAACAATACATTCGTTGATTTACAGTTTTTTTGTTTTATTTTTTTTACCAAATTTAAAAGTTCAAATAGCAATTTCTCCAAAACTAACTAACAGATTTAAAAAAAATTACAGAACCTTATTAAGAATTAAAAGACCTTTAAAATGATATATCACTCCACCCCCCTTACAATTTAAAATTTAGGGGGCGGGCGGGGTGGAGCGTGTAGGGGTGCGGGTGGGGGCGTGAAACATACATCAAAATTCGTCCCCCTAAAAATAAAAATTGACGTGTCCAAGGAATTTTGTCCACACTCATCCGATAAAACGTTTGGGGGGGCTACAAGTTTTTGTTGGAACACCCTATATATGTGTATATATATATATATATATATATATATATACCTACCAGTAGCGGCTGGTGTATTTTGGGCACACCCATACCTCAGTTATTAGACATGGGACCCACATCAAATTTATATGAGTTTATAATGACATTATATAAACAAGAATTTAAATTGAAGTTTGCGAAAAAAAGTTTTTAAGTATGCTCCCCCAGCCTCCTGCCCCCCCAAATTAAGATAATTCAAATTAAAGTGGTACAATATTTAATTCACTGAAGTTTATCGACAAATTTTAAATATTATTAAAAAAATTCAAGTATTACAGATTTTATACCATTTCTATTTTTTTTAATTTAGTAAAAGGTAATCTAGGTTGTCTAATAAATGAGATATGGGTATGCCCAAAATCCACCAGCCGCCACTGATACCTACATATATATATATATATATATATATATATATATACAGTCCATGGCCATTTTATTAGAAAAAAAAATTAATTTTGAGTTTTTGTAAAATATCTTTTATAAAAAATCGCGTTAAAAACGCTTTTTAAGGTTAAACACATTTTTATGATAACAATGAAATAAAAAAAGTGATGGTAAAAAATAACCTAAAAAACTCATATTATAAAATTTGTATTTTCAAGAATTGCAAGCATCCCCGCGATAAATAGTGATCTACCACGCGGCATTATACCCGCTTTATCCCGCTTTGTGCATCGCCCCCGCTTGAAACCATTGCAAGAAACCAGGGCCCTGAGTGTCATCATCAACACTGTTAGTCAACTAACACCACCAAATTTCTCAAATTTATACAGTCCACTGCCTACCATTTTGGACCTTTTGTAGTCATTTTTGCAATAAAACTGTTTAAATCCATAACAATTTGTTTTTGTGAAAAATACTAATTTTATAACATATGAGTTTTTTAGGTTATTTTTTGAGAACAAAGTTAAAGAAAATTGTATCTAATAAATTGGCCAGGGGCCACTTCAGCCCAAGTTTCAGATCTCCCCTCTCCAATGTCACACATATTACCATCATTCCCCCTAAACTTGTGACTTAATTTATAATACTATTTTTTTTTTAATTTTAGACTCCTTTTCCCCTTGCCCCAGTTTGTCATAACGTCTTGATACCTTCCTCCCCCTAAGTCACGTCAAACTTTTTTAATTATCTTTTTTTACATTTATTTATTTTAACAAAAATATTTTTGTTTGGTGTGAAAAAGCGCACTATCTATATCCCCTAGGGGCTCTCCCCTATTTTACACTTCGTCAAAAACGTCACCCCCGTGTGACGTACTTTATGTGCGAGCCCTTACTTAAAATAAAATTAATCAAATTATTTTAATGTGTGTTCTTACCTATTATCATTGAGTAAAGACTCAATGCTATTATATTATTTGTTAATATTAGATCCTTAATGGAAATTTGCATACACAATTTTGCTATTTCTAAAGCACCTTGATCCTTTATTTTACAATGGGAAAAATCCAATGTCGATAATGAATCATGTTTTTGTATCGAGTTTAAAATTATTTTAGCTTTGTTACAATCTATGTCCGAGTTAAGGATCCTAAAATAAGATAAAAATGATTAATTTATTAACTTTCAAACTATTTTTTAATTACCTTAAAACTGATAGTCTACATGTTTCCAGGCCTTTAGCTAATAATTTAATTTCATTTTCAGATGTCCTAACAACATTCCATGAAAATTTTTTACTTACATATTTCTACAATTTAATAATTTTTTATTGTTTAATAATAAGGAATAAAAAATACCTGTTTAAAGCATATTGAGAGTTCTTTTAAATTTTGAAATCCCATTAATATCGGATTAAGAGGAATTCTTTGTAAGGTGTTCTCGGATAATTGTAATTCTTCAATGTTTAGTTTTTTTATATAACATGCACAAAGGTCAGAAAGTTCCTTTACCTAAAAGATAATAAATATGTCAGAAATATCGGCAACACGTTATACATATGAAAATTGTCAAAATTTGTAAAAATAAAACCTGACATAATTTGTTGTATATTATATATTATATATAATATATAATATACATGTTTTCCTTGGAAATTCCTTTTGTTTTTTGATTGTCTGCCGACTGTCAAAATTAAGATCATATATTATATATTATATATTATATATTATATATTATATATTATATATTATATATTATATATTATATATTATATAGTATATATTATATATTATATATTATATATTATATATTATATATTATATATTATATATTATATATTATATATTATATATTATATATTATATATTGTAAATTTAAAATAAACAGAATACTTCTGCTTGTAAATCATTTAAATGATTGTAATGACAGGTCAACAATAGGATAGGCGAGAGAAGTAAACAACAGGGGCATTGTGTTTATTGTAAAATAATTTAATTAAGTTAAAATAACAGGAGATTTTAAAAATCACAGGTGTTGAGTTTAACAGATGCAATGAAATTATTTTAAAGACATACCCAAACAACACAGTACGTTTTAAAAATGTACATTTTTGGTTATATTTACGTAAGTACGTCTTAAGACCAAAAAAATATGTATTAAGTACGCCCTATATAATATATTATTTACATAAAATGTAAGGTTCAGTCGTCCTCAGTACGTACATAGTATGTACAAAGAAGGTATGTACAGGGTGATCCCCTATAATGTCGCCCCCCTTTAACTTTTTTATTTTAAGTGTCCCAAAAAATTTAAAAGTTTGGTTATGTAGGAACTAAAAAATACTTTTTTCTACCTATAAGGAAAATTGGAAAATTGATCAGTATACAGAGAAAAACAAAATGTTTATTTTTTAGATTAAGCCACTAAAAATACAACTTTTTTGTCTCTTGAGTATTTTTCGTATCTTACCTCACCACATTATTACATGAAAATTGACAAAACTCATATTTTATACTTTTTGCCATGTTTGATCTTTTAAAAAATGATTCCAACTAAACAAAAACTGCCTCTTGTTATTTTTTGTTAAATCAAGCCGTTTTTTATGAACATTCATTTTTTGAACCCTTAAATAGACAATTAACTTACTTCTAAAATATTAACTAAAGATGATGAAAATTACCACCACCAGCTTCATTGCAGGCACGTAGCCTACGACGTAAGGACTTTCGTACTCTGTTACACACATGGCGATTTTCTTTAATTGGTTGAAATCCTTCGTGTATTCGTTGCATTAGTTCATCTCTTGTATGAACAGGCGTTTTATACACAATTTCCTTTAGATGACCCAAAAAATAAAAATCCAAAGGATTTAAATCGGGTGAACGAGGTGGCCAACCAACAGGACCTCCTCGTCCAATCCAACGAACACCGTATGTTTCATTGAGATAAGCTCGAACATCGGCTGCAAAATGTGGCGGCGCCCCATCATGCTGGAACCACATGCCGCCTCTTACATGCAAGGGGATCAATTCCGGCAAATCGTTGGCGATAAAATTTAAATAGGATTCATGGTTAAGCCTATTAGGTAAAACAACTGGCCAATGGGGCGGGGTCGGTTGGGTTGGGTTGTTGAGTTTGGTTTGGTTTGAGTAATTCATACTGACATTTCATTAATTTTGTTGTTAATTGTATTTCAATTGCTTAATTAATAGTCCGGTCAATCTAGACATTCGAAGGTACATAAATTTACAACAAGCTGAAAATCAGTAAAATTGTTCAGAATATAATTATAAATAAAATTTTAAAGTTCCCCATAATTCCCCTGTATGGAAAAATTTTTATTCAAGGTCAAAGGTCAAAAAAATGATTTTTCGCGATTTTCGGCAAAACGGTAAATTTTGTCATAAAATACCCCAGACAAATATTGTAGATCATAAAATTATCTATAAAAAATGTATCAATACTTTTTTTCTACGAGCCACCGTTTCTGAGATATAACGATTCGAAAAGTTGTAAAAGTTATAATCGTCATAATATGCACACGTTTCCACGCCACCTATGATGTAGTGTACTTAGCGCGTGGTTTCCCCAGTAGCCTATTCCACGGGACAGTTGTGATCCTGTTTAATTTGAAACTATTGCAAAATAACGGAAATTAGCAATGATTGGAAAAGATAAAAGCGATGTAAATTTAAAAAAAGGACTGAAGTTAATTAGTCTGATTCGTAACATTTAAATTCTTCTTCTTATTCTTCTACTTGTTCTTGTTTTTCTTCTTCTTGTTCTTGTTCTTCTTCATCTTTATCCTGGGTACAAGTAAATTGCGTCAATAGCGATGTATCGCATGTCACCTCGTTGGAATTAAATGAATCCTCCACTGTTGGTGATTCAACATTAGAGCACGACCGGCCTTGACAATTCGTAGGTACATACCAGAGAATAAAACAGTCCGACTTTTTTGCAACCACATTTAGCACTGCATCCCTTTTTGCAGTTGCAATTGTGTTCAGCATTTTTTCCGGCGCAGGTGGGAGTAAAGTTTGAACTGGTTCTAATGGGTTGTTGACCAACTTCCAACCCCAGTCTGTAGGGTCTAGCTGATAACCAAGCCACACTTGAACTTGGTAATATACCCGAAAAATATTTTGATGAGCAGCAACTGAGGTTGGAGGAAGACAAGCTAATTGAACTTGTTTTTTATTTTAGTATTTTTAAATAAAAATTGCAAACGGGCCGGATCCGCCGGAAACTTTTCGGTCTTTTTTTATTTTTTTCGAAAAAATTTTAAACGTTTTTTAGGGCGAGAGAAATTTTCGAAATTGGCCGAACGAAATACACGAATCGACGGGTAAAAGACCAAAGTTTGACATACTAAAAGATGAGCTTCATCGAATGAAAACTAATCGGCCAGAAGCCCGTTTAATTTTTGTTGTGTATTTAAAAAAGTTAACCAATTAAAATCCCCGAAATCAAATCGATAAGGTGGCAAATGACAGGGTCAAATGACAGGTGGCATTTGACAGGGTCAAATGACAGGTGACAGATGACAGGTGACAGATGACAGGTGACAGATGTCAAGTTGACAGATGACAGATGTTGTCTCGATGGCGTATAAATTAATTAATTTATACCCAGTCCCTTAAGGGACTGGGTTTTATTTCACTTGATATTCTTATAGTTATAACTTATGTAGGTATATTTTATATTTGTTGTATTGTGTAAGTGAAAATGACCGATAGAAAAATATATTAACATACATTAAAACTCTAGAGATGTATATACGTGACGTACTCATGTATATTATGACGATTACAACTTTTACAACTTTTCGAATCGTTATATCTCAGAAACGGTGGCTCTTAGGAAAAAAAGTATCGATATATTTTTTATAGACAATTTTATGATCTACAATTTTTGTCAAAGATATTTTTGTAATAAAACTTCCCGTTTTGCTGAAAATCGCGAAAAACTAATTTTTTTGACCTTTGACCTTGAATAAATTTTTTTCCATACAGGGGAATGATGGGGAACTTTAAAATTTTATTTATAATTATATTCTGAACAATTTTACTGATTTTCAGCCTGTTGTAAATTTATGTACCTTCACTGTTATTTTTTGGTCTAATTTGACCGGACTATAAATTTTAATCAATGTTTATACAACTTGAAACTTAGCTTAATAATTACATAATTATTATCAAGAGTTAACCAGCTGTTTACCAACCGTTATACAACTGGGCCTTAGTGTACCAATTTAATCTCAACTAATAAATCCGAAATTTTACCATCAGCTGGTCAGTGGCGTAGCGACAAATTTCGGGCCCCCCCGCGAAAAACCTTACTGGGTCCCCTGATTTCAGGTATTTTTTACATGGTTTTATATTGTAAATAAAAAATAATACATCCGGTGACATGATTTTTTAAATTATTTATAAACGAAAAGTAACAAAAAAATAATTAAAAAAAAAGGTTCTCCACTGTACCTACTTATAAATTATAAGTAAAATAATAGAAAATAATAACATAATAACAAAATAATAATTTTATCAGGCATCCTTAAATATTATTCTGTACCTACTCTATTTATTTCTGTGATTTATTGTGTTGGAAATATATTGCCTATTTAGGCACTTTTTAGACACAATAAATTTCAGAAATAAATAGAGTACATAATATTATTCAATTTTTAGTATAAGTAAGATGGAAATAAGTATTTTAATGTTTTGGGGCAAGTATCGGCCGGGCCCCCTACGAGGTTAGGGCCCCCCGCTTGGCGGACGTTCGCGGTACTGTCGCTACGCCACTGCAGCTGGTATGGAAACACGCATGCGCACAAACCTGATGTACGTTTAATGCCCGTACTCCCGGTGTACTTCTAGTCACGGCGTAAAAAAAACATCAAGCGGAGCGAACAAAAATGGGACCAAAAGTCCTAAAGGGTTAAATAAAATATTTACAGACTCTGTAATACAGAGTAGGGGAAGGTGGGGGAATTTTGCGCGGTGGGTAATTTTACGCATAAACAATTCTTCCAGATATGAAGTAAATAATACATTTTTTGAATGTTGCAAACTTGGAAACGTTGCTTTGGGTATACGGGGACTAAAGTGTACCGCAATTAAGCTTGTAGCTTTTAGCTAGTGACCATGGTCACTAGCTAACTGTGATACATGTACTTTGATCTAAGAAATCCATGTCGTTTCCGCTACGAGTTAAGTTTAAATTTCTGTCCAATCGCTTAAATGTTTATAACACAACTTTATATGATATTTCCTCGTAATCTGGTGTATGTTTAAATTGTTCAGGTTAACTTTTGGAAAGTTTTTTAGTATCACAATATTTTTCTTGCAATGGGGGTAATTTTACGCTGAAAAATTGGGGTAATTTTGCGCTGCAAAATTTGGCCAATATGGGAGCTTTGGTATACAGAAGCCTAAATTGTTCAGCATAAACAGTTTCATTTGGGCACACGCGGAGTGTAGCGAAAAAAAAACCCTAAAACTACATATGTGACAAATGCTGCATGTAGGTAGACCCTCTTATTTCTAAGAAGAAAAATTTTATTTTTAGTTATTTATTTTTTATTTTGTTTGTTTTGTTTGTTTCATAGAGAAAATAGTTTTGTTTTATTTTTATGTTTTATTACAATAATATTATAGAAATAAACGGTTTATTTAGATACCTACAAATCTTTCTCTATACAGCGCAAATTTTCCCACTATGATGCGCAAAATTACCCTGATAGGTGGGTAATTTTGCTCAAATGCATTATTTAAAAAAATGTAGTTTTTGCATACCAAACATTTTTTTTTTATAAATTGCGCATTATATACACATAGTAAACTTAGTAGACTATCGCTGGTATTAATTGCAAAATTTCACATTTAAACTTAACAAAGATACTAGAGATTTTGCTTAGATGCGCAGAATTCCCCCACCTTCCCCTATACCTGTGTAAAATGAAAAAGTATATAGGGTTGTTGGTATTGAAAACCAAACACCTTGGATAAATAGAACTGTTATAGTTTTAAAGTTTACATTGTAGTCCCGAAATTCAGTTTTAAAATGAAAACTTTAAACCTTGTTTACTCAATATTTGTCCAATGATGTTTAGGTTCGTTTTTGCCCAGACCCCTTCTATTTTACCATGTGTATGAAAACAGAAAATAATACCATAAATTCTTTATTGTAATAAACTTTTATTTTCTTTTTTATTTCCAAATAAATTTTTTTATTTAAATTAATTTTCACATGGGTAATATTTATAACATATTATAAAATTAATATATAGGTTGTCGCAAACGTCCTCGTGCAACTGGATATATAGAGAGTTCAATTTCTGGAAAACACATTTTTTTAAATATTTAAAAAAATTGGGTTTCCAAAACTTGATCGCTCCACACATCCTGTTGCACGAGGACAATTTTTTTTATAAGCAAGGCTTTCTGGAAGATGAAGAATTTAAAGTGTAGGATATATCGAAAAAGACAAAAGGACAACCATCAGGTGAAGCATTGCCGAAATTAGAAAAATTACACAACTGGAAATTGGATGATACCTATCAACACTCTGTTGTGTCACATTCATCCCAAAAGTCAATTTTTTTATATGAATTTATAATCAATTAATGATCAAGACGAAACAGATGAAGTTTGTCCAACAGGTTCTGTAGAATATGACGAATAATCGAGAGAGTATACTTTTTTCGCATTTTTACATATTTTTCAAGGACAAACAATTTAAAAAAATGTTTAGATTTTAATAAATTAATATTTTCTGTCAATCGTTGAATTATTAATTTAAATAAAATTAAAACCAATAGGTTTTTAGATAAAAAATAATGGCCTATGCATAACAGCATGCATGTACTGTTGTTCTAAACGCTAGGTCCTAATTAGGATTTAAATAACACTTTTTGGGGCCTAAATCCTACTTAGGACCTACTGTGTAAAACACAGGGGCCAAACTAACAAAAGTTTTCTAATAATTTAAGAGTCTTATAAAATAAATATCTCCTGTTAGATAATTAGGTTTTCATTATTAATCAGATTTAAATACACCTTTAAATTAACACCAGCACCCTTGGTGCGAGTCGTAAGTAAAGAACCATGTCAAACGTCTCATGAATTGCAGGGCCGGCTCCAGGGTACGTGCAGCCGTGCCCCTGCACGAGGCGGCAAATTTCGAAGGGCGGCAAAAATCGAAAGGTGGCAAAAAGTTATTCGTAAGTAATATCATAAGGGCATTTAATTTTTCCGAAAAAAATCGAAAAAACACGTTGGTAAGTAATATTTTAACAAGAAGCATGAGTGCTGGTGGCAACAAAATTCCGAGTCGAAGAGAAGGATTTTTGCACCTACACGAATGCATTTTGTTAAAAAATATTACTTAGCATTGTGTTTTTTCAATTTTTTTCACAGGAAAAATTAGATGCCCGAATGGTATTTGACAAGACTATTTCATGAGTAAAAGTTAACAATTAAAATATAAATTGCAATTTTTGGTGACAACAGCTGTCAAGTTTTGCTGCGGGGAAACTCGAAAAAACTGCTGACAAGTGCTGTCACACAGTTTTTTCACCTAGAAACCATTTGTAATTCAAAATTGCGCGTTTGTGATTGGTGTAAATTAAGACGAGGGAAATAGTCAATACAATACGATATAGGTTCTAAATTAGATATTTCCAATTTAATTTTAATTTAAACAGATTTTTCTTATTTTTACTACTGGTCAGTTTTATAATGTTAGATAAAATAATTATTATTAGAATATATTACTGTTTTTTTAGAATGCGATGATATTTTATTTATTTGTTATTACTTAAATAATAATTTTTTAAACTTTTTTGTTAATTTTATCTTCCCCTTAATGCTACAACTGGATAACTATTTAATATTATTAAATCTTCAAAACCAGACTACCTTTGGTCCTTCTTAGAAAAAAGAAATTATTGCCATAATGTAAATTTAAGAAACGCCAATCTTTATTCTATTCCATACCACAAAACTTCTAAATTTGAAAAATGCTTTGAGTACTTAGCTGCTTCTATTGCTAATAAACATATGCATTTATTTAAACCTGACCTTACAGTTAACACCTTTAAAAGTAAGTTTAAGAGTTATATATTAAATCTCAGATGTACCTGAATTCAGAATTTTTAGACTGTTATAGGTAATATAAGAATATTATTCTTTGTATGTATTTATGTTATTATTTGGTTTAAGCGGTAGACCAGCTATGCTGAGCTTACACCCTTTGTGTTTGTACTATTTTTGTATATTTTGCATGTACGTGTATATATATATATATATGTATATGTAATGTATTATGTATCTTACACAATAAAGTCTATTATTATTATTATTATTATTAACTTGAAATTTTACGAATCCAGTTCTACTAAATACTTACATACCAATTTTAGAATATTTTATTTACAAATGTGTTTTTTCAGATATCCAATTGTAGCATCAAGGGGACGATATTATTTAAGTAGTTTTTTTTTAGAAATTGTACCTAATTAATGGGCACTAAAAAGTAGGTAACTATGAGGGGCGGCAAAAATATTTTTGCACGGGGTACCAAAGTGTCTGGAGCCGGGCCGGATGAATTGTCTTTGTATATCATATTCCTTTAAGAGGCCCACACACTAATATCCTTATATTCTTTCTGGTGCATCTTTTCGTGAGAACTGATTGTATGAGAGTTAGTTTTTAGTCAGGTTCCTTGTGTATAATAATTAGTAAATTCGTTTAACAACTAACTATGTTTAATTAAAGTACCTACATCTCTAACACTCCTGTGAATAATTGTGCCATTTGGTAGATCCAAACAAAATTTTATCAAATTCGAAAAAGAAACATTTAAATAAGAAGCATTTTAATTTTCCACTTAAATACTCGTAGGTACCTACTTGATTATATAAAAACTTAATTTTGTTTGATAGGCCCTTTTTGACCAAGTCACAGAATCACGATATCGAAGCGATGAGGAGCCGTTTGTGTCAAAATTAAAAGTGCAAAATAAAATTATTTTGCTTTATAAATAATTAATTATATGCATTATTTACCAAATTATTTTTTTATCAAATTATTTCTTTATCAAATTATTTTTTTATCGACTTATTTTTTTTATCAAATTATTTTTTTATCAACTAATTTTTTTATGAAATAATTTTTTTATGAAATAATTTTCTTAACAAAGCTGTTTTTTAGCACCTGTCATTTTAACAGCCGTTATATTGGCACCTGTGATTTTAACAGCTGTCATTTTGAGCGTCGTCATTTTAGCACCTGTCATTTTAATAGGTGTCAATTAGGCACTTGTCATTTTGACGGCTGTTATTTAGGCATAAATACAAGTTTTCTTTGGAACACCCTGTCATTTTGACAGCCGTTATTTTTGCACCTGTCATTGTGACAGCTGTCATTAAGGCATAAATACAAGTTTTCTTTGGAACACCCTGTATAATAATTTGATAAAAAAATAAGTTGATAAAAAAATAATTTCATAAAAAAATAATTTGGTAAAAAATGCATATAATTAATTATTTATAAAGCAAAATAATTTTATTTTGCACTTTTAATTTAAAATTTAAAAATGCTTATTAAGGAGTATGGACCAATATGAATTTTATTCACTAGTTAAAATATTTATTTTAAAATAAGATAACTGTATCCTGTATCAAATTTCAAGTAAACAATTTGGCCGGATCCTCGGGAAAATCACAAAGGAAACGAAATGGGAAACAATACCAATGAACAGTTTATGGTTTTTATAAGTAGGTATTTTAAATGTTTAATTTCAAAACTTTTTATTTTATTTCTTATTTTATGTTATCTGCTCACAGTGTGGAACTTTGGAAATTGTGAAAAGTGTAAAAGTTTTTATAATTCAGTATAGTCGTTTTTTCGCGTAAATACTATCTAATACTACGGTTAAATAAGTCATGACGTCACAGTTAATTCATATAACCATGGTTAGGTTTCTAACATTTGACATTTGTTTACTTCTTCATAACCTATAATTTTTAAAATGTGTTTTTACCTATTTATATTTAATTTCTATGCTTTTACCGGTGTAAATAAATTTCTTTGCCTCTTCTTATACCTAGTATATTCTTTTTCTATAGGTACTAGTTTTTTCAATACACGTTATATCCAATTCTCCTACATGTTTAATACAAAATAATAAAGAATATACAACAAACCTGCATATAATTCCTCCACTTGTGGAGATTCCACAATATGGAGCACCCTATCATTTATTTTTACTGACAACACCCCGTTTACCATTTTAATACTAAGTTTAAATTCGGTTTAAGAGCAATTGTACCTACTTAAAATATTTTAAATTTCAAATGTGAACAACTTTTTGACAGATCGAAACAGAGAAAAATATATATTAAAAAAAGAACGACTATTAACCACGTTGAATAACTAGCTCAGCGATATAGTTTTATGGTCTGGTATTTGTGACGTCATAGTTAGCATTTTTGAACGCACTCTAAACGCAAAAATGCCTTAACTCTTAACCAAGGTTAAGTTTAATAACCATAGTATTTCATGGTATTTACGCGAAAAAACGACTTATATGAAACTAGATAAATAACTAAATAAACTGCTTTTTCTTTTTTTCTTTTACCTACTCATTAATTAACAGTTGACCATGCATTAACCAACACAAATGTTAAGATTTTTCTAAACAAGGCTATTTATGTTAAAATCCTAAAAGTAACCGGTTTGGTTATACAATATTAGCCAAATACGGTTATACAATATGACTTTTCTTATTAATGTTCCTTTTTTTTGTAAATATTTATTTCAAATTATTTCCGAAGGTAAAAATGTTTTACTAATTTTTTTTCATTAGTCATTAATAATGACTCATTATTGATTCTTAGCTATAATTTTACAAGTTTATGCATATTAGTTAAGAATCACCCTCTATTGTACCAATCTTACAATTCACACACACCCTAACCCCCCTTACACTGTAAAAAATAATTAACACAACTTTACACGCGCCAACACAAAACTGTGTTATTCCAAGTCCACACGAAATCGTGTAAAATTTTAACACAGCATCAGTGTTGATTTGTTTTTTATATCGTGTAAAAAATTACACGAAGAATAATTAAACTTTAACACATCGTTTGTGTAATTTTCACACCTTTGGGTGTTAAATTTAACACCAGTTGGTGTTATTGTTTAATATTTTAGCGTGTCAAATTTAACACTAAATTGGGTAGATAAATAAATATTACGATTAAAAAAATATTATTATTTAAAACAATATTTTATAATTTCAATCAGACATAATAAGTATTATATTATAATATATTTATATAAAACAATGGGCAAATTTTACATGATATGTGTTAAATTTACACAACTTCGTGTAAGATAACACGATATTTATTAAATATCAGTTTATAACACAGTAACGTGTAAATTAACAATTGCAATTGTTACCCGTTTTAGTGTTGATTTACAATTTAGGAACTTTCGTGTAAAAGTATTTACACGATTTTTACACAAAACTTACACCAAAATTTTAACACAAAAAAAGAGAATTTACATTTTTTGCAGTGTAGGCCCGGCCCTGCGGGCGCACTGAAATATTTGTTCATAAAATGATTTAACGCAGACCTCAACGATTTAATTTGAAAATAAATAAAACATTAAAATAATAAAATATCGCATATTTTCCCACTTTACGCAGTCGTCAAAAGCTATTTCACATGGGAACACTACATACATAAAAACAACAAAAACAAGAGTGAAAAAATGAAAGTTGTGTTATTTTTCTATTTTCTCTTAAGTTTATCTGCTTTATTTAAAGATATTTCTTGTGATAGGACCGAAGGTAAGTTGTATGTTTTTAAATGTACAAAAATTTTGAACATGTGTCACGCCTAAGTATGGGGCAAAATTTAAAAAATTATAAATGGTAAAAACGCATTAAAAAAAATTGTCCTGTAGCTGGGCTAACGGTCCTTAATTCATATGATTCAGTGGTGTTTGTGAAATAACTTTAGTTTATTTTAGGTTATAATGGCCGATTTCGTTACAAACCAAACATTTTTAATACTTTTTTCTACTCCCACCTTTAAAGCGACCATTATCGTACATGTTTCCATGACACTAAGTGACCTTTTAAATACACATTGACAAGTTGTGGCTTTACGGCGCTTTAGTCACGGGCTGAAGTTAGTTTTAAAAAAGTATTAAATAGTTTCTCAACGCCAATATTTGAAAAGTTTATATATGAACATTGTACTGACCTTTTAATTTCGCCGGCAGTAAACTATAACTTAAATTCGGGCACGGACTCCACTGTAAAGTGCTCATAAAACATTTTCTTTACTTTCACTGTAAAAAACTGTCCATTTTCAAGAAAAACATTTCGATTTATAACCTTAAACTGTGTTTATAAAATGTAAAAATTTGACATTTGACGGTGACACACAGATTCCCCTATTGTTTCATAAATGGCGCTCTATAAAATATTTGATTTAAATCATTTTATCTACTCCTACATTGACGAGCTGTAACTTTATGGCGTTTTATTGACGGGCTGAAGTTAACAACAGTGGCTTTTCGACATTTTACGTCACGGGCTGAAGTTAGCTTTATTATAAATTGGGAAAAAGTGAGGTTAAATTCGGGTGAGAGTTGACAGATGTCAAAATTTTAACAAATAAAATTGGCTTTAAATTATGTTTTGTGTTCGTCGTATACCTATAGATAAAGTATAGTATGCAACTCGTTTATAAACTTCTCTAGACACTCGTTTTTATTAAACACTCGCTCGCAAGCTTCGCTCGTGCTTAATTAAACTCGTAACTAAATTGGCGTTTATAAAACTTGATACATAATATACTATTATCTACTCCTCCATTGACGAGCTGTAACTTTATGGCGTTTTATTGACGGGCTGAAGTTAACAACAGTGGCTTGTCGACATTTTACGTCACGGGCTGAAGTTAGCTTTATTATAAATTGGGAAAAAGTGAGGTTAAATTCGGGTGACAGATGACAGATGTCAAAATTTTAACAAATAAAATTGGCTTTAAATTCTGTTTTGTGTTCGTCGTAGATAAAGTATAGTATGCAACTCGTTTATAAACTTCTCTAGACACTCGTTTTTATTAAAAACTCGCTCGCAAGCTTCGCTCCTGCTTAATTAAACTCGTAACTAAAATGGCGTTTATAAAACTTGATACATAATATACTATTAATATTATAGATAATAATAAGTATTTGTCGAAGAAAAAGTATAGTATGTACCTCGTTTATAAACTTTTCTTTAGACTCATTAATTTAAGAACTCGCTCGCAAGCTCGCTCGCTCGTGCCTAAATTAAATTCGTGTATAAAATGGCGTTTATCAAACTTGATACATAATATACTATAACCGTTGATTCTTTAGTCAATGCTTTAACCATTAAAGAGGGAAGCAATATCACCTGAAATTGTCTAAATTATAAGAACAAACCAAAAGTAAAGTGGGAAAAAATGCCCTTTGTTAAAAACTATCATAATGAAGAATGTGATGCGGCACAAATTTATAGTTTAAAAAACAAAAAATCGTAGAATTATTTACCATCTGGAATTAAAAAAAAAATTAAATAGGGTTTAAACCTTGGTTCAGGGGAACTTAGATCAGTTAATGAACTCAGTTCACAGTCAAATGAGTTTTTCAATGTCGACTCAACAGCAGTTCTGTTGAACTGCCATGGATCAGCGGTGTCAACGTTAAGTTGGTACAACCGAATTTAGTATACGCCTACATTAATAGTAGTTTAAACTGTCATTTTGACAAAAGGATTTTGTGTTTACTTTTGGAGTTTTCTTTATCTGTGCTGTTTTAAAAAGTTATAATCTGTGCGAAAGGGTGCTTTAAAACAATTTACTATTGTTAAAGAACAATAATTATTATTTATTATGGATAAAAATCGTGCTGCCAACTTTACCTCTTTTACCTGTTTTAAATTTTAAAATGAATTTGTCGTTTTTTGTTACATGTGATGAATTTTACTAAAATCTATTACCTATTCAGTAATTATTTTTATAACTAACCTATTGGTGGGATTTGCAATAACTGGTCTAATTAAATCCACTATCCTACGTACAAAAGGTTTGGAAAACTGAAATCTGGCAAAAAATTCATCATTAATCCACTTTTCAAAATGATTCGGTCTTACCCGTGGCCTGTGCACACGAAGTTGAATATTATTTAGGAATTCGCCAATTTCCTCATCATCCTCACTAACTACCTCAAACATATCCATTGGCCTGAAACCAGTCTATATTGACCGGATTAGCACCACGTTTTTTATGACAAATTTCGAAAATATATATTAAAATAAGCTTAAACACCCGTTTATGGCAAAATTACCCGAGCCGTTTAGTCGGAAATCGAAAATTAGGGCAAAAAATCACAAAAATAATTAATTTTGCTTGCAAAGCAATTATTCAACAATTTACCATAGGTTGTTTAATAAACTATGGTTTCGCGTAAAAATCGAACAAATTTTGGACATTTGTTTTGCAAGTGATGCCAGAATTGAATATATTTTTTTTACCTTGTTTGTATATCTAAATGGTAAATTTAAAAAAAAAAATCATCCATTGACCGCTGTGGTTTTCAGGCCTTAAGTCACTCTACTGTGTTAAAAATAGATAAATTTCGATATTTTGTAATAACATTTTTATTTAAAAACGTATCGATTTGAAATTAAGTTAAAATGTAGACCTTATTAGTGGCAATAAATC
Organism: Brassicogethes aeneus; assembly: GCA_921294245.1. Classification (NCBI taxonomy): domain Eukaryota; kingdom Metazoa; phylum Arthropoda; class Insecta; order Coleoptera; family Nitidulidae; genus Brassicogethes; species Brassicogethes aeneus. The sequence continues at coordinate 2,970,491 of OV121136.1, forward strand.
CACGCATTATTTTTTTTTAGATTTTAAGATACAGGGGGCGCGGGGGACAATTTAATTTAAAATTTTACCATTTTTTAAGGGTTAAAAAGTCGAAGAAGCAACGTTGTTTTATAATTTTGACTATATCACGTTAAAGTACTGATAATTGACTATTATTTGATATATAAACTTCTAAATGCAAATTATGTTTCTACGAGAGACACCATTTTTAAGTTAGGCCTTCAAAGAGCGTAATATATTAGTATACTATACACGTTATAACGTGTTTTACAAATTATAAATTCTTTTATCTAGTTTTATAAGGTAATGTATTATATATTACATACAATATTTTATATAAAACATACCATTCTTACATATTTATTAAAAAAAAAATCGCCATAGATGGAGCTAAAATTAGTTTTATTTATAAATTTTAATTTTTTTAAAGTTTACTGATTTTGATCATAGTAGGCCTCACAGACTTTTCTCTATGGTAACCTACCATTGGAAGCATAAAAGATAATTTAACAGTTCAGTTTATAAGTTGCAAATGACTGATTGCGTTTCAATTTATAAGTGACATAAACTTAAAATATTAATTTATTAATATTATAATGAATAAACTAAATAATAATTATAGACACTGTCAGCAAGTTAAAAATTATAACCTACTTTAATTTTATTTTTTGCTTCACAAACAAGCTTCAATTTATTTTTTACTCGATAAGCAAGCTTCAATTTTAATTCCTAACTGAGGAAAGTAATATTTACCCAATAAATAAATTAGAATAAAGACTTTTTATGTTGCTATCGGCTATTTAGATATATCTATATTTTTTATTGTTGTTTTTCGATTTTTTTGTAATTAGTTATTTTGCATTTTTTTATATTTAATATAATGCTATACAGGGTGTTTCTGGAGAAACCCAAACGATATGGATTTGAAATTTTAATAGCATGTACAATAATAGGGTGGCCAGAAACGAATTAAAAAAGTGAAGTTGTAAATAGACTTATTCTCACCCTCTAATTTTTTTATATAAAGTAAAAAAGGTTATTTTAGAAAATTTGAACCCTCTAGCTTAATTAGAAGGGGAGTGCTCACAGCTATGATAGAATGAATCTGAAGACAATATATCCACATGAAAATCATGGTCCAGAACTCTTAGTAGCATAAATTGCAGCTTTTTTGTGGTTTCTGTCGGAACAGATTTCCGATTCGCTTCTACGATTTGTTCAATTGTTCATTTTTTATAATTGATTATGTTCTTCAAATAGTTTTACCCATCTTTCCGCTATATCATTTACAACTCGAAGTTTACAACACACAGTCGACCTTGAAAAAATATAAGTAAGAAATAATTTATTGCGTAGACAAAGGCCATATTAATATTATGATTATTATTATTATTATTGTTGGTATTAATATTATTACGAGTGGATAAGTACCAAAGATGATGTTTCAGAGTATCTCTAGCAACCTCGCTTTTCCCAATCTCCCCATAGCGTTCTAAATCTTTCCAAAAAGTTAGGTCGGACATAGTAGCTTTAGTGGCACACGGTGCCTTGATCCAGATTTCACCAAAACGACCAAAGCCAACTCGATCAGTTCCAAGTAGTCGTCATAACGTTGAGACTTTTGTTTCAATGCAATTAGCAACAAGGGGATTGTGGAGTTTTTGTAAAATTCAAAATTCTTCGACGATTCTAGGTCTGAGGACTTGAAGCAGATACGATCAATAGGTACCCAAATTATTTTAAATCGATTAAAAATTGGAATATCCCGAAAGCAGCACAACTTGAAAACCTTACTAAGAATTATTTCCAAAACATGATGACTGCAGACTAACCAAAGTAAGTATCTCCCAATTTTTTCTTAAGCAAAACGCAGCATCCATTCTTCATTCCAGTATTTACAGATGTTGTGTCAAAACACATTGAACCAGATTCCATTCTCGAAGTACGTTTCCGACTTCATTTGCTGTACTCCTAATAACTTTTCTATTCCATCTGCTGAAACTACTACTGGTAAACGTTCTACTTTAGTTAAGCAGTGGTAATCAGGAAGAATTTTACCATCCCAATGAACAAAAACTAAACCTTGACAAGAAAAACTTTGTTTCATATCTTTTCTTCCTTTCATGTTTTCGTCTCCTAATAACTTTTCTATTCCATCTGCTGAAACTACTACTGGTAAACGTTCTACTTTAGTTAAGCAGTGGTAATCAGGAAGAATTTTACTATCCCAATCAACAAAAACTAAACCTTGACAAGAAAAACTTTGTTTCATATCTTTTCTTCCTTTTATGTTTTCGTCTCCGGCAAATGAGCACTCCCTTCTAATACACCTAGGGGCCTAAAATTTTGGGAATTTTTTATTGATGTTGGAGGTAAAAAAATTGGGGGGTGAGACAATCTGTAAAATCAACTTCACTTTTTTGGACATTGTACAATTTGATTTAGACTATACCTAATAGTTCAAGATATTAATTTTTTTCGTTAAAATGCACGTTAATCAAAAATAGCCTCTAAATTGTTTGTTATTATGTTTGTTAACATGGGGTTGGAATTTTTAGGCAAACTTCATACAATAATAACGTTTTATAAATGTAAAACCCTGTATATTTTAACATAATCAAATAGAACATTAAAGAATCTTTCGATTGCTATTATATTAACTCTTTCCTAAAGTTAAAATTTCAGAGACATTTCTAATATTTTCAATACTATTTTGTATCAACAAACCTCTGAAATTCTACATGTGGTTTAATGTGACAGTATCCATGGTTACCACCAAATCTGTCATTGTTTAAAATTAATTAAAATATTTGATTAAAAAATTAATAACTCAAAAAATATTGACTTTAGGTATAGGATACGGTAAAGCCATTTTACTCAGAAATTTATGTAGAATTAAATAATGTAAAAATATATGAGGTATTCCGGTAATTTAGGAAGTATTATTTTATTCAAAATAATTTAGGAAAAGAGTCTAAAGCGAATAATTTACGCTATTAAAATTTTAAATCGAAATGTCTTTCGCGATTCCCTAGAAACTTCCAACGGACTAAGTACGTGAAACACTCTGTATATTAAACGTCATTTATGTGTTATGCTATACTTAATTATTAATAAAAGATACAACAATATTTGTATAAAAATGACAAAATGTACTAAACTAAACATTTATGAATATTGCTACTGCTAATTCAAAACTGATCCTGGCCACAGAAACATCATTTGCATAAAAAAGTTAATATATCAAATAATAGTCGATCAATACTTTAACGTATTATACTCAAATTTATAAAACAAAGTTGCTTTTTCGATTATTTACCCTTTAAAAATTGTTAAATTTTAAACTAAATTATCACCAGCGCCCCCTGTACGTTATAATCTAAACAAAATTTTTTAAGATCTACATTTTGTCCAAATTTCAAATCGATACGTTTTGAAATAAAAAAGTTATTATAAAAAATGAAATTTCTTCATTTTTAACACAGTGAAGAAAAAAATAAAAATAAAAACAAAGTTGTAAATGGACGAGATTTTTTTTTTGAAAAAAGTACCGCATTTAGATGTAGAAATAAGGTAAAAAATTTTCAATCGATTTCTTGAACCCTTGCAAATCCACCGTTCGATCCTTTCGCGAAACCGTAGTTAAATAAGAGTTATAATGACATTATAACAATCAAAATCGAGTCCTCCGGGCGAAGAGATTTTACTATTTTTCGGTCAGGTGGCACCACAACGAAAAGTCATCTGTCAAACTGTCCACTCTACACTCCACTCTACACTCTACGGACATAGTTGCTGAACTACACATTGAGCTTATACGCTGCTGAATAGTTTATTGTCAAATTCTGTACCTTATAACAATGAACGTTAAAATTATGTATGTGAAAACTCATGCTGGGACCCATGAAGAAAATCGCGAATGAGTTTGATTGTTATGTTTCAAAAAGAAGGCGGAAAAATTACTGGAGCTCTTCAGAGCGCGGTTCAGGACATTTTTTCTTTTAATCCTAAAGACAACCGTCTTCCACGACTCATATGCAGTGCTTGCAAAATATATATTTACCGAAAAAAAGGATCCGAATTCGTCTGCTGTTCAGATACTCGATTTCTACATTTCCTTCTTTACCAAAACATACAAGGAAACAATATAAAATAAAATGTCCGTGCAAATTATGCGAGTTCGTACGAACACTGGGACATCAGAATTTTATACAGAAAAATATCAGTGTCAAGAAAAAAGTTGCCAAGCAATGTGCAAGGTGTAGAAAATCTTTGCAAAAAGGACTATCACATTTTGGTTATAAAACGCACAATTATGCAAATCTAATCGAGTCATTTCAATCAGAATTGCCTCCAAAAGTACAGGAACATTTATTAACTGATCTGATTACAAATAAAGGGTGGGCCATCTATAAGTTGAATTTTAAACTACGTGCTATTAATGAACATTCAACTTAAGCACCATGAATTGTTGACAGTGGTTTAGTTTTAACCTTCCGATTACAAAATATGCACCGAATAAATTTGGATCAACGTTTCGAAATACTCAAAACTTACTTTGAATGTGACTGTGATCGCAGAGACGGCAAGAAAATTGCGTTTGGAAGAAATGAGGCGCCGTCAAACCAAAGTATTATAAATTTGATCAAAAAATTGCGCAGAAATGGAATGCTGGTGGACATAAAACATGTTTCGCATGCTCGTCCTAGACGTACACCTGAAGCAATCGCTGCTGTGGCCGAAAATGTATGCATGAACGCGTCAACATCAACTCGGCGCAGATGTCAACAACTCGGCCTTTCCCGTACCACTCTGAGGATGATTCTGCTCAAAGACCTCGGTATGTTTGCGTAAAAAGTTCAGCTTGTTCAGGAGTTAAAGCAAGTTAACCATCCACAATGTTTTCGCTTTGCTGAGTGGGCTTTAAACCAGTTAAACGATGACCCTAATTTTGCAAGAAAAATCAACTTTTCGGATGAGGCGCATTTTTACCTCGGAGGTTATGTCAACAAGCAAAACTGTAGGATTTGGGCCACGGAAAATCCACACGTCGCCGTAACAAAGCCTATTCATCATTTAAAACAAAACATTCAAGCTCAAATTGCCTAAATAGAGCAGCAAACTTTTGACAAAGTGCTCGAAAATTGGTGTTCCAGGATGGGCTACTACTATTGCTTATGCGTAAAATTACCCAACGCGCAAAATTCCCCCACCTTCCCCTAAGTCTCATCCTTTTTTTATATGCATGTTTTGATTTATTTTACTATACCAAAATATTGTTTAAACAATTATTTTTTAGGTTCAGGAAATTTTTCCGTGTTCCTAGACATAGCGAATATAACTAGTTATCAATTCAAGTCAATTCACTTCACGCTACGTTGCAACGTCTCGAGCAAACTGCCGGTCCCAAATTGAGGACTCCCAATAATATGGTTAAGAAGTGCGAATCGTGGCAAAAGAGCAATCTAAAAGAAGATGACGAATATTACTGCCTCATACTACAAGGGGTCACCCTGTATAACACCGACACGAGTTACATAAGCTACATAAAATTCTAAAAGTATAATGAAAAAAACATACATATACATTAGGGTGGAGCGAAAAACAAAAAAAAAATTTTTTCCTTAGCCTGGGGGTGGAATTTGTAGCCTATAAAAAAAGAAAATTTTTGAAATAAAAAAAAATTTTTTACTCAACGTCTTGAGGTGGCCCACTGATTTTTTAAATTAAATTTAAGTTAAAATTCTTTTGAATAAAAAAAAAATTTCAAAAGTGTTCCGGAAACTGCGGAGTGTCCTCTTTCTTGCTAATCAACAGTTATGAACTTAAAAAAAATTTGTGGTCATTATTGTTGTTTTTAAAAAAATTCCAAAATAGTAACATGCTTTTCTGAGGCAATAGAGCGAGTTTCGAGTTGAACACAATCAAATTTGTTTATTTTTAGATAAATTTGAAGATTACAAGCCAAAAAAAATTTTTTTTTTATTCCAAAGAATTTTAATTTAAATTTAATTTAAAAAATCAGTGGGCCACCTCAAGACGTTGAGTAAAAAATTTTTTTTTTTTCAAAAATTTTTTTTTTATAGGCTACAAATTCCACCCCCAGGCTAAGGGAAAAAAAAAATTCGCTCCACCCTAATATACATAATATATTATATAACTATAGCTAAAATTAAACATTTAATTCAATTTTTTTTATTTCTACTCTTAACCAATCTCCAATTCGTTACTCAGCCTCTTTATAATTAATTGAATGCCCAGATTTCTGTGCACATTCTGAAATAAAAATTATATTGTCAAGAAAAAGTTTCTACCAACAAAGAAACACAACCCACTCAGCTGCGGGTTCGATGCTTCTATAGTTGGATAAAAAAAAATTGGAAATATTCTGAGAATTATTTTAAGTGGGGTAAAAAAATATAAAAAAAATCTGCAAAATCAAAAGGGGTTGGGTTTAAAAGTCTATATTTATTTACTGATTATCGCTTTGGCTAAGTATAAGCTTCCAAACAGTTTTTCCTTTTTTCCCTAAGAAGGAGAACTGTTCAGCTAGACTATCTGTAATTATGGGTGCGAGACATCGTCTTATAAATTCATAGATTCCAAATTGTGCAAAAAACTGAACCTATAAATCAGAAAAAGAAACTATACTCACTAATGTAACTTTATCAAAATTCTAGGGTAATGGATAAAAAAAATTACCAATGCTGAATAATTTTCAAAATCTGAAAGGAAGTTTTCAAAAACTTCTAAATTTTCTTTATTTTCAATAGGGAAGTTCACTTTGGATTTTTCTAAAATGATATTTTTTCTTCCTTACGATATTCTGCTCCACATTTTCCCACTTTGGAATTAATTTCTAACAACAGTGACTGTATATAATATATATTATATAACATTTGTGGATTGCAACAACAACTAGTACCTGTTTTGAATGTTTCACCTAAAATGCATTCATTAGGTACACTAACAGTTTTAAGAACAGCTCACAAAAATTACCTATACTGTTTACATTGTTCTTTATTAATTCTAGGGCGCTTTTCGAAGTTGATGGAATAGGGCTCTTTTTGTAAAAATTAGGAGGTAATTTTTTAATTTTACCCTGGGATTTTTGCCTAGTTACACCTAGAGGCTCCTCGTTTTCCTAGTCAGAATATTATAATAATCCAGCGAGTCTGAGAGACTCCATGTCACCGTTAAAGTAAAACTTTATACATACCTATATACATTAAACATTAACATTTATATCAATCTTTACCTTCTAAACAATTTCCTTGTTAAAATTGTCATAAAACTTGTTATAACTCCTTTCAAAATATATAATCCAATCTATACATGGCAAAGCAAAAAACTAAAGCATACCTACTCCATACAAAAATAACTCTCCATGAGTCCTGGATAACACCAAGATACACTTAAATGTAACTCACAATATGTGTATATCTTGCAATTTATTCCAATAATTATTATTGTATATTTGTATTTTCCGATGTTCTAAAAAAGGGGATTTTATATTTATCTGTACTTTTGTTTAATACTGCTTTGGCAATGGAATCCACCCTTTCATTCAAAATAATCACTGAATGACCTTTTCCACCACAATTTTTAATTTTGCATATCTGGTTCAGAAGTAGCTCCTTTTCTTTGACCGAAATCTTGTTTGAACGAAAGTAGGTGAATCTCATTTAAGAAAATACGATTTTTTATGAAAAATGTGAACGAAGCCTTTGACGTTTCAACAACAACGTTGCCACACATTTTAGACCCAACGTGCTTTTAAATTTTAGCTTGAACAAGTTTAGATGTTACGTGTGTGGGTCTCACGAAGCGTACCCGATAAATTCTTACTGCTTCGTGTGCATTTTGCCACGCTTCACCATAAACTAAGAGCATATCGGACAATTGATGTAAAGAATAATTTATAAAAGGCATTTTTACATAACTAACAAATTCACTTTAACTACAAAAGTATCTCTACTTGAAAGCAATCACAGGTCTGTGAAAGCAATAATATCAAAATCATTGAATTTTCAAACTGTCAATCTTTTACTTATTCCAAAGCCCACTTATTTATTCCTCAAACGTAATAGTGTGAAATATGCGTTTTGTCAATTTTCATGTAAAAATATGGTTTTTTGATATATAAAAAAATTTACTCTTGATATATAAAATATTTAGCGCCGTTTGGGCCAAAATAGAATTTTATGTATTATATAAAACAATTTGCTCTTGCTATATGAAATATTCAGCGCCGTTTGTGATATATAACATAATCTTAAAAAATGCGTGATATATAAAATGTTTTCACTCGATATATAAAATGTTTTCTCTCGATATATAAAATTTAGCTTACAAGAAACGTCGTGTTATAATGAGGGCGCTTCAATGATAGTTCATTGGCGTACTTGCATTTTTTGTGTTTTCACAATTTTTTTGTTTATAATACTGTTTAGTTTCGGTGTTTCTTTTGTATTTAGAGTTTTAAACCCGTTTTTATTGTTATTTCAATAAGTTGTTGAGAAAAAAACAGTTCATATAAGAATTCAACTAACATAACCTAAAATTCAGGCAAAGTGTTAAATTTGCAATCGAAGAAAATGGTTGCTTCATAAATAGGTACACTATTGAAATAACAATAAAAACGAGTTTAAAACTCTAAATACAAATAGTCCAGTCATCTTAGTCAAAATAAGGTAAGAATCTCGGAATTTGAGATACCAAGCTGTATATTTGTATAAACTTTTATTTTGACATCCTAAAACTTGCCTCAAAACCTACATACTGTAAGGTGTCCGCATCTGTCAAAAATTAAGGTCAAAGGTCACAAAAATCGATTTTTTTAACATTTTCTGCAAATATCTCGTTTCCTATGGGGTTTACGCGATTTGTATTTATTATCAATATTTTAGAAGATAAAATTCTCTACAACTTTTGTTTAAAAAGTTTTTTTATACCTCGAATCGTTTTTGAGATAGAGGGCAGTGAGCGCGCAGTGTTTAACTATATAGAGTACCATTTAAGGTCAACCGGAAGGCCCGATCAAAAACATGCGTTAAACAGTTTATAAAATGTTGAGAAATATATAATTATAAATAATTTTAATTTTTTTAAATATTACATTATAGTTAATAACTTTTTTCATGATGTATCTATTGTTAATTAAGTATCAGTGTATTTAATCGCACTTACCTGGTTGTGTACTTAAAAATTACTAAGAGAAATACCTAAATTTTTTGTAATGTTAATCAATGCTATAATAATTACTTAAATAAGTAAAAATGAAGAAATGAAATAAATTTCTAATTAACTTTTTTATTAAAAAATTTTCAATCCTTACATTTATCAGTAAAAACTAAAAAACAAAAGAATAATTATTCAAACAACGACAAACTCTGATTTTAATTCTCTTCTTCTTCCTCATTATCATCAAATTCAACTGGAAGACAATGATAATGAGGAAGAAGAAGAGAATTAAAATCAGAGTTTGTCGTTGTTTGAATAATTATTCTTTTTTTTTTAGTTTTTACTGATAAATGTAAGGATTGAAAATTTTTTAATAAAAAAGTTAATTAGAAATTTATTTCATTTCTTCATTTTTACTTATTTAAGTAATTAGTATAGCATTGATTAACATTACAAAAAATTTAGGTATTTCTCTTAGTAATTTTTAAGTACACAACCAGGTAAGTGCGATTAAATACACTGATACTTAATTAACAATAGATACATCATGAAAAAAGTTATTTACTATAATGTAATATTTAAAAAAATTAAAATTATTTATAATTATATATTTCTCAACATTTTATAAACAGTTTAAGGCATGTTTTTGATCGGGCCTTCCGGTTGACCTTAAATGGTATACCAAGCAACAATTTTGGTCGAAATAACCTATTTTCGACCCCCTGTAAGGCAATCGACCATTTAATACCATCCCTGTTAAAGGCAAATTTACGTTACAGTTACGTAATAATTTCGTAAGTGGGGAATAAAAAGTTAGTAAATTTAAGGTATTTTGGAAGTAGAAGAAGGCATTGTGACCAAGACTGTTATTGCAAAGCTGCCCAATTTTAAGTTGCTGTGACGTAAAATAGTGGTAATTTATAACCAATTATCAACCTGTAAGTCCTTTTAGTTCGATCCCACTCTCCGCTATTTTATCTCTGTCAAAATAATGCTAAAAATATAGGTGCAAGTTAACAAACACTATTAGGACCATAAATATATCTTTAAAGTCCATTTTTAAAATGGTTATTTTGAGTTACCTAAGGGCTAAATTACTGGGCGAGTTGAATTTTGTTGTCAAATATCCTTACTGTAGCGCTAAATAACAGAAGCGCCCTTGAAAATACTTAAGAAAAACATTTTTTTTTAAATTTTTGTCAATTTGGAATTTTCCTTATTTTATTTTATGGAGCGCTGAAAAGGTGGTTTTTCAGTTCGTTAGTTTTTTTAAGTTGTATAGAGCCCAATTTTAGAAAAAAAATCTCAAACAGTGGTTAGATAATATTATTTTTTCCTTTAATACTTTGGTGTAAACTGTTTTGGTTATCAGAAAAGATGGCGATTTCGACGTATTGAACTTAAAAACCTAATTTCCCTATAATTTGGACCTGTAAAATAAATTTCCCTAATGTTCAGTTAAAATAACCTAAATTACTGCCTATGTAGTCGATTTGTCTTAACAAGGGAATAAATATTGTGAGGTCTATTAGCAATTGCACAATAATGCCCTATTTTTAACCATAAATGCCCTATTTTCAACCATAAAGTAAATTAGTGCCCAGATTTCGACTTTGTAGGCCATTATCATAATTGCGCATGCGTATAATAAAACTGTCAACAGCTGTAGCACGCCTAGTTGCTCGTGTGTATAGTTAACAATGGGAGACTATTTTAAAATAGTTGCTAGAATAAATAAAAGAATGAAGAAGTGTACTGTGGAATACAGTTTTATTCCACATAAGTGGGAAGAAGATGGTAACGTGAATTAATGATGGTGTTTTTAGTAGGGTTCTGCCGTCTTTAGGCAAATCAAGACCACAACCTCTAAGAATATTTAACAAATGCGTTGTGGCATCTAGAGACAACGCCCAATTAGTTAATTCTTCTATTAGAGGAAGCTTTTTGCCTAACAGTTCTTCTTCCCTTTTGCTAAAATTATCTTCGCAAGGGATTAAATCAATTTGCCCTTCCTTAAAAGTGTTTTCCGATGTGTTTTCACAAAAAATATTTTCCGTAGAAACTGATTTCTTGATAGTAAGTGCATGGACCGGTTAAAACACTGGATAAGTTTACAGCATTATTAACATTTCCTTTTCATAATATTAAACATTTTTTCAACTTGCGATAATAGCTAGTGGTCAGCCTAGATAATTTTTTAGATTTTTTAGATTTTTTATCTAGGGTGGTCAGCCTGTACGGCTTAAAACACTTTCGCGACATCTTGCTAGTTTCAGCGCTCACAACAACAAAAACAGAACCAACTTTAAATTCTAAATAAGTCCAAAGGACCTGTTAGTCTAAATGAGGTGGTAAATTCGACCTCTATATAACCGCATTGACTTACAAGACCAATATTGTAGTAAGTTAGACCTTAAGGTACATCACTTAAATATAAATAGGTAAAACTTGGCCCGACTCCTGACCAAAACATGCCTTAACCAAAACTTCAGGCAATTAGGGTTAGAATTACTAAATTTGTCCTTACGAATTTTGTACGAATAGTTGGTTGAAAATTGGTAAATTAATAGAACAGTCTGACTAACGGTTATCCCTTGTGATTTACCATTAAGGATATAAATACATATAGGTAGATGAAGAGGGGTACATTAGGTAACTGGGACCAATTATTTTTACTATAAAGGCAGGGAAAATGTTGGTAACTAGTAATGGGCAACGTATCCATAATTGGACCAGGAAACAAAAATTTGAAGTCCAAGGGCTTTGAGAGAATATGTGCAAGCCAAAAAGAACCAGTTCTTTACCTATTTTTCGCCCACAAATAAATGTCGACCTCAAACACAAAAGTTTGGTTAATTTTTTGTAAATTGCAACCCTTTTAGGGCAATTTGGTGCTAGTATAGACACTATTCGACTTATTTTGTTGCTTGGGGTACTCTATATAGTTAAACACTGCGCGCTCACTGCCCTCTATCTCAAAAACGATTCGAGGTATAAAAAAACTTTTTTAACAAAAGTTGTAGAGAATTTTATCTTCTATAATATTGATAATAAATACAAATCGCGTAAACCCCATAGGAAACGAGATATTTGCAGAAAATGTTAAAAAAATCGATTTTTGTGACCTTTGACCTTAATTTTTGACAGATGCGGACACCTTACAGTATGTAGGTTTTGAGGCAAGTTTTAGGATGTCAAAATAAAAGTTTATACAAATATACAGCTTGGTATCTCATATTCCGAGGTGAAACTACTAAGATGACTGGACTAAAAAGAAAGACCGAAACAAAACAGTATAATAAACACAAAAAATGCAAGTACGCCAATGAACTATCATTGAAGCGCCCTCATTATAACACGACGGTTCTTGTAAGCTGAATTTTATATATCGAGAGAAAATATTCTATATATATAATATTCTATATATAGAATATATATCGAGTGAAAACATTTTATATATCAAGCATTTTTTAAGATTATGTTATATATCACAAAGGGCGCTAAATATTTCATATAGCAAGGGCAAATTGTTTTATATATTACATAAAATTCTATTTTGGCCCAAACGGCGCTGAATATTTTATATATCGTGAGTAAATTTTTTTAAATATCACGCATTTTTCAGAAAAAAAAATATATTACATACAATTCTATTTTGGCCCAAACGGCGCTTCATACCTACTTCTGAGCCAATCATCTAGCTATAAATATTAGTTTAAATTGCGGTCGTTTCAAATTCAAATAATTTAAATGTTGCTGGGTATTCCACGTATAAACTCAATCAATTTTATTGACTATTTCACAATTCATGTAATCCAAATATTAAAAATTTATAGTATATTATAGAAAGTAAAATATTTAAATTATGAGGCACTGCCTCACCTGCCTCCCCTGACGGGCCGCCACTAAAACTGTTACTAATAAAATGTTAAGATTAGATACATGCATTATTATTATTTCATTAAAAAACTATAAACCATTCATAAGCTCAAACTGTTATAAAATGTATTCAAATAAAGTACCTAAATTGCATAAAAAAAGTATCTCCGATATGAAAAAATAAAATTAAAACTCTTACTGAGCACTCAAATATGTAAGAAAATAATTAATGAAGAAATAGAAATTTAAAACTATTTTTAAATTTAAATTTCGTTTTTTCATACCGCTTCTGGATCATAATTTTCAGGCTTAATTTTTTCCAAATATTCCTTTATATACATTTCCAAAAAGCATTCCTTCCACGTCCTTTTATCTTTATTATCCAAATAAGTTTTCCTTAATTTCCCAGTAAAGTTTCTTTTATTTTCATTTAAACCACATTTTTTGGATGCATCAATCCTAACAATTTCCATTGATTCAATTTCCACATCATTAAAAGGAATTTTGTCAGGCCATCTTTTTAAATAGGCTTTTTTCCAGTAAATATTTTCCTTGATTATTGGCACAGTGAGACTTAAAGGTAAATCTACTGATAAAATATCAAAAAGTAAATGTTTGTCCACGGGTTCTAATATTTCCTTTAATATGGGTTTTTCTTAAAAAAACATTATATTAAAATTAATTTACTTAGATATTTCAAAAATATACCTTTCCAGTTTTTTGCAATACAAAATATGCATAAATCTCGTAAAGATTTTGGAATTGATTTATTCCAAATTGAAAAATTAAAACTTTCACATTTATTTCTGTTTTTATTTAGGTAATTTTCAGATGTTTCGTAAACTTTTAAAACATTTGTATTAATACAACTCGGTATCAACATTTTTATAGAAAGAAGTACAAACAATAAGGGTTGCCTATACTCTCTAACGGGTGTTTGATCAATATATGCAATAAACAACTAGGCACCTCAAGCAGCGTTCAAAGTCTTTTTCGCTTGTTAAAAGCTCACTTTAGTTATTTTTTATTGGGCCGTGGAAGACTTCGTTTAACCAATTCTTAATAAAAAAATAAGTTTTTTCTTATTTTTTATAAATGCAGTATAAATAATGTTAATATAAAGTAGGTAACTATTTAGGATTTTAAAATGTCATGTTTCACCCTTGATATAAGTACAGTATTATAATGTGTAATACAGTATAAGTTAACAATATCCATTAATTTATTAAAAGGGGTATTTATTTATAAGCATATAAAATGTGAAGGTTGATATTAAATCACATTATATTTATTATTTTAAATATTTGCCATACTTTAAACACGGTCATTCATTAATTCAGCGAACTCAAGGAGAGCATTACGTTTAGGATTTAAAAAATATGAGTAAGAAGGTGTGTAAATGTATATATTTTTTATTTTAAACTAAATGATTCATTAAACACTTTATTAGAAATAAATATCCATTAATGCGGATAAATTAAATGACCTTTCTAAATATAGAATTTATTATTTACGACTTGCTTCTTTGTTTTATTGACATTTAGTGTTGGTAAATTTCAATTATGCAAATTTTATATTTTCTTGAAAATTTAGTGAACTTGAAGATAATCATTTCATCGGTAAATTATCCACATGCGATGCATCACCTAAATTCTGCCATCTGATTTCATAATACGTGATTTAATTTTTTATACACAAAATTCCACAAGTTAAATCTAAACAGAATTTTGTCACCGTTTATAAGTATGCCTACGTAAGGTATTTATTAAATTTAAAAAAATTAATGTAGGTAATGCAGGTACTTTCAGTTCTCAGAAAATTATTCATTTTATAAAAACCAACATAAAAATTAGTTAAAAATATCATTTTTTTTTTCGTTTTAAACTATTAGTAGTAGAGAAGAGAGGGTGAATGGTGAAAATTAACCATAAAACAATTTTGAACCAATATTTCGATTTTTTTTTAATTGGAATAGACAGACTAAATTCTAAATATTATTTACGCATCAATTCAGAAATACATCTCGACTAGTTTTTCAAAAAAAAAAATTGCAAAGTGCTTATAGTTGTCATTCCCCACGTAACGGGGTAATTATTATTATTATAGGGATGCGATTTTAGTTATTTTACCTTTTTTCAACCGATGTAACTATTTGAAAACCATGGTTTTGCAATAATGCCAAAATGTGTTTTAAAAGATTTTCTTTTATAGGTATGAACCTAACTTGTTTTTACTTTTTTTACCTTTTTTACCTTTTTTGGAGGTTTTTGCTTTAAACGTACCTTTTTTATATTTTGTTACCTATTTTTTAAACTTGTTTTCACTTTTTTTACCTTTTTTATACTTTTGTTACATATTTTTTAATTTGTTAGTTTATTTTCACCTATTTGTTACCTATTTTTACTTATTTTATTTTTTTGTGTTCTTTTTAAATTTTGCAGTTACCTTTTTTGTAGTGAGTTTATGTTCTGTCATAGAACTTCTGTGTAGTGAGTGTCACTCAGTGAAACACAGTTTATTGCATAGAAATAGTTTATTGTGTGTATGTTCTGTGTTTGGGTATGCGGCTGAACAAAATTATAAAAATGCCCAAAACCAAAGAAAATCTTCTAAATAAACTCAGCAGTTGGATAGAGGGGAAGAATAAGATATTTTCTATTGACGGAAAAAACGTATTTTGTAGAGTTTGCTGTAAAATTGTAAGGACTTTGAGGTTATGTTAAAACATCTTTCTTTAATTTATATACAGTTTAGCTATCTGTTTGTTACTCTAGTAGTAAATTTGGTAAATATCAGGTATTCCCTGTTATATTTTCAGTTCCTTATAGCTTTAATTAACAGTCAGTTTATAAAAAAAATATTTTGTTACTTGGGTATTTTTTTAAAATAAATAAAACTTGAATTTTTAATGTTTTTTTTTAACTTAAAATGCTTTTTTTAGTACCTTTTTAGTTACCTATTTTTCAGTTTTTAGTACCTAAATATCCCATCTTTAGTAATTATAGTATACGACGAAGTCAGGGCCGCCTTAAGATATTCAGCGCCTGTGGGCTACTAAAAATAATTCGCTCTTCTTTATAGGAGATAGTGGAAAGAGTTATACAAGTTAGTATTAGAACTAGAAAAAGTTCATTTAATTTCGTATAGGTACTATTTTCTGTTTAATTTAGAACAGGTTATTCTTTTATTTTTTCCTTGAAAAGATTTTGAATAAAAATAGTGTATAATAATAACAAAAAATATAACATCTATAAAAAATGCTGCCCTCAAAAGGTTCCGCCCCGGGGCTACAGCCTATTTAGCCCAGTGGTTAGGGTGGCCCTGGACGAAGGGCTGGGTAATCGCAATTAGGTATATTTGACTTTTGTTGCTATAAGAAATTTGGCGAATGTTGCTCTAAAAAAAAATTATTGAATGCATTACAAAGTAAAATTTACAAAAACAAAATAAGATAATAAATTAAATATTCTTATAAAATGTACCTATAGTCCATTCCATTTAAGAATAAAGTAGATGTCGCTGCAAAACGAGACAGGAGTACGCGGGAAATTCAAATATAATGGCAGATGTCGTTGATAGAATATTATTATGTTACAACAAATATGGACAAATCATAGCAACCTTGAATGTATACGGGGCAAAATTTGCCAAGTGTACCAGGTGAAAAAATTTTTGTCACCGATTTTGTTTAAACTTTACTTATTTGTTGTTCTTATAACGAAGAATCATAGCATAAATTTTTTTTGCTCTAGGATTGTTCATTCAAGAGTTATGGATTATTGAAATTTATCGATTTTTTACTTTTTGGTGAAATCGCTTTTTATTTAAAAATTCATAACTTCTGTTCATCTCTTTATTAAATATTTCAATTTAACCACCTTAAATGATTTTTTCCGTACTTTTCAATGGGCTATACCGTTTTTGCAAAAAAATAAAAATTGCAATTTTTTTTGAAATTTTGCAAAATTTTGCATTTTTTGAACAATGTGTATTTTTTAATTTTTTTTAAAATAGCATAAAATCCAAGTTTATTATGTTTCCTTTGAATAAAAAAAAAATTTAGAGTGGGCCCGACATGTAGAAGTGAAGTTTGTCATATTTGAATGCCGCATGGTCTAGCCATCGAATAGCTCTACACTGCCGTATGCGTTTATACCTAGTAGATGCGAGTAAACGAATACAAAATGATAATTTAAAATGTAAAATTATGTTTGAGTAGTCATTGATGTATTTTAAATATTTACACTGCCGCACGATATAGTTTTTTAACTGTATTTTTGCACAAATTGTTTAAGCAAGGGTCTACATAGATTTCGCAAGGAGGATCGATGATATTAAATAAAAAATTTATTGTTATAACCGTAACGGCTTGCCTATAAGCTGAATGGCGCCTTTACGGTTATAACAATACATTTTTTATTTAATATCATCGACTCTCCTTGCGAAATCTATGTAGACCCATGCTTAAACAATTTGTGCAAAAAAATACAGTTTATATACAAAAGTGCTCTTTTAGTTCCACCCTTACTTCTTAAGAAGTCCCATAAGCCAACTGAATGGCTTGTGCGGGTTAGGGGTAGGAACGGACCGCGGGCTTAAAGTCCCCTCCGAAGGACTAATACACAATAAAAAAACTATATCGTGCGGCAGTGTAAATATTTAAAATACATCATTGACTACTCAAACATAATTTTACATTTTAAATTATCATTTTATATTTGTTTACTCGCATCTACTAGGTATAAACGCATACGGCAGTGTAGTAGCTATTCGATGGCTAGACCGTGCGGCATTCAAATATGAAAAACTTCCCTTGTACAGGGTGGTCCACGTAAGGTGACCCATATACTTATCTCAGAAACTACTGGAGTCACAAAAAATTTGTAAGGAACAAATATTCACGAACTAAAAAATATTTTTAAAATATTATATTTTTATTTATACAGGGTGTTCGGTTTTCCTTGGGACGATACCAACTTTCTTATTTTCAATGGAACACCCTGTATTTTTTTGCATTTTTGGATTCTTCCCACTCTTTTAGGTATACTTTGTAAATATATTAAATAAGAAAATGTTAATACTTTTTGAGTAAAATTAAGATTTATTAAAATTTCTCTAAATGTAGACACTCGCTAAAAGTTAAAAATAACCAACTAAAAGTTATTATTTTTTATATTATGTAGTATCCATCTCTTAAATAATAAGTAAGCTATAAGTTAATTATTATATTTTTTGGAAAATATCATACAGGGTGTTTTCTATGTCCCGTTGAAAATAGCGATTTTAAAAGTTTAAAATCTTGTTTTTATTCAATGGAACACCCTATATATTTTTGCATAATTGGATAGAATAAGTAATTACCTTTCATTTTATATATACATGTCCTATACCTAAACCTAACAGAAAAAAAAATATTCGCATTTTTCACAATTAGTAGCTTTTTTCCAATTACCTTAGTTAAATTTTCATTATTCAAAGAAAACACCCTGTATAATATTTTCCAAAAAATAAATTAATTAACTTATAGCTTACTTATTATTAAAGAGATGAATGCTACATAATATAAAAAATAATAACTTTTAGTTGGTTATTTTTAACTTTTAGCGAATGTCTACATTTAGAGAAATTTTAATAAATCCTCATTTTACTCAAAAAGTATTAATATTTTCTTAATTAATATATATACAAAGTATACCTAAAAGAGTGTTTAGAATCCAAAAATGCAAAAAAATATAGGGTGTTCCATTGAAAATAAGAAAGTTGGTATCGTCCCAAGGAAAACCGAACACCCTGTATAAATGAAAATATAATATTTTAAAAATATTTTTTACTTCGTGAATATTTGTTTCTTACAAATTTTTTGTGACTCCAGTAGTTTCTGAGATAAGTATATGGGTCACCTTACGTGGATCACCTAAAAAAAATATTCGCATTTTACAAAATTAGTAGCTTTGCGCGTATGGTAATTATTATAGTAATATATATTTATATATAAAAGCATTTTTATTTGTTGTTATTGAAATTTATTTATTTGAATAATGAAAATTTAACTAAGGTAATTGGAAAAAAGCTACTAATTGTAAAAAATGCGAATATTTTTTTTTCTGTTAGGTTTAGGTATAGGACATATATATATAAAATGAAAGGTAATTACTTATTCTATTCAATTATGCAAAAATATATAGGGTGTTCCATTGAAGAAAAACAAGATTTTAAACTTTTAAAATCGCTATTTTCAACGGGACATAGAAAACACCCTGTATGATATTTTCCAAAAAATATAATAATTAACTTATAGCTTACTTATTATTTAAGAGATGGATACTACATAATATAAAAAATAATAACTTTTAGTTGGTTATTTTTAACTTTTAGCGAGTGTCTACATTTAGAGAAATTTTAATAAATCTTAATTTTACTCAAAAAGTATTAACATTTTCTTAATTAATATATTTGCAAAGTATACCTAAAAGAGTGGGTAGAATCCAAAAATGCAAAAAATACAGGGTGTTCCATTGAAAATAAGAAAGTTGGTATCGTCCCAAGGAAAACCGAACACCCTGTATAAATGAAAATATAATATTTTAAAAATATTTTTTACTTCGTGAATATTTGTTTCTTACAAATTTTTTGTGACTCCAGTAGTTTCTGAGATAAGTAGTATATGGGTCACCTTACGTGGATCACCTAAAAAAAATATTTGCATTTTACAAAATTAGTAGCTTTGCGCGTATGGTAATTATTATAGTAATATATATTTATATATAAAAGCATTTTTATTTGTTGTTATTGAAATTTATTTATTTGAATAATGAAAATTTAACTAAGGTAATTGGAAAAAAGCTACTAATTGTAAAAAATGCGAATATTTTTTTTTCTGTTAGGTTTAGGTATAGGACATATATATATAAAATGAAAGGTAATTACTTATTCTATTCAATTATGCAAAAATATATAGGGTGTTCCATTGAAGAAAAACAAGATTTTAAACTTTTAAAATCGCTATTTTCAACGGGACATAGAAAACACCCTGTATGATATTTTCCAAAAAATATAATAATTAACTTATAGCTTACTTATTATTTAAGAGATGGATACTACATAATATAAAAAATAATAACTTTTAGTTGGTTATTTTTAACTTTTAGCGAGTGTCTACATTTAGAGAAATTTTAATAAATCTTAATTTTACTCAAAAAGTATTAACATTTTCTTAATTAATATATTTGCAAAGTATACCTAAAAGAGTGGGTAGAATCCAAAAATGCAAAAAATACAGGGTGTTCCATTGAAAATAAGAAAGTTGGTATCGTCCCAAGGAAAACCGAACACCCTGTATAAATGAAAATATAATATTTTAAAAATATTTTTTACTTCGTGAATATTTGTTTCTTACAAATTTTTTGTGACTCCAGTAGTTTCTGAGATAAGTATATGGGTCACCTTACGTGGATCACCTAAAAAAAATATTCGCATTTTACAAAATTAGTAGCTTTGCGCGTATGGTAATTATTATAGTAATATATATTTATATATAAAAGCATTTTTATTTGTTGTTATTGAAATTTATTTATTTGAATAATGAAAATTTAACTAAGGTAATTGGAAAAAAGCTACTAATTGTAAAAAATGCGAATATTTTTTTTTCTGTTAGGTTTAGGTATAGGACATATATATATAAAATGAAAGGTAATTACTTATTCTATTCAATTATGCAAAAATATATAGGGTGTTCCATTGAAGAAAAACAAGATTTTAAACTTTTAAAATCGCTATTTTCAACGGGACATAGAAAACACCCTGTATGATATTTTCCAAAAAATATAATAATTAACTTATAGCTTACTTATTATTTAAGAGATGGATACTACATAATATAAAAAATAATAACTTTTAGTTGGTTATTTTTAACTTTTAGCGAGTGTCTACATTTAGAGAAATTTTAATAAATCTTAATTTTACTCAAAAAGTATTAACATTTTCTTAATTAATATATTTGCAAAGTATACCTAAAAGAGTGGGTAGAATCCAAAAATGCAAAAAAATACAGGGTGTTCCATTGAAAATAAGAAAGTTGGTATCGTCCCAAGGAAAACCGAACACCCTGTATAAATGAAAATATAATATTTTAAAAATATTTTTTACTTCGTGAATATTTGTTTCTTACAAATTTTTTGTGACTCCAGTAGTTTCTGAGATAAGTATATGGGTCACCTTACGTGGACCACCCTGTACATGTCGGGCCCACTCTAAATTTTTTTTTTATTCAAAGGTAACATAATAAACTTGGATTTTATGCTATTTTAAAAAAAAATTAAAAATACACATTGTTTCAAAAAATGCAAAATTTTGCAAACTTTAAAAAAAAAATTGCAATTTTTATTTTTTTGCAAAAACGGTATAGCCCATTGAAAAGTACGGAAAAAATCATTTAAGGTGGTTAAATTAAAATATTTAATAAAGAGATGAACAGAAGTTATGAATTTTTAAATAAAAACCGATTTCACCAAAAAGTAAAAAATCGATAATTTTCAATAATCCATAACTCTTGAATGAACAATCCTAGAGCAAAAAAAATGTATGCTATGATTCTTCGTTATAAGAACAACAAATAAGTAAAGTTTAAACAAAATCGGTGACAAAATTTTTTTCACCTGGTACACTTGGTAAATTTTGCCCCATACATAATAATATAATATACATAATAATATATTATACATATATACATAATAATATATTACCTATAAACAGCTGCCCAGACAACGAAAGATTGTTAGACCAAATTGTAAAACTTATTGAAGATCTTGTGTTTTGTAATAGAAGATGTAGGATGTCAAAATGGAAATAATGTCACAAATAGAACTTTAAGAGCCTATAGGCATATATATATATATATATATATCTCTATATATTATTTGTTTTTCAACAGTTTTTGAAAAATAATATAGATTTTCATAGACATCTTATGGCCGCAAAAAAAAATCAAAACAAAGCCGAAGGTATAATATTGAAATAGTTGAGTTATGGAAAAAAAATATTTAAAATGCTATATTTTAAATTTAAAAAAATCGAAACAAAGCCGAAGGTATAAGATTAAAAAAGCTGGGTTATGCAAAAAAAATATTTAAAATTCTATATTTTAAATTTACCTAAGTCTTTAATATAGAACTGAAATAACAGAAAATAATCATTTAAGTAAATAAACAGGGAAAATATAGCTTTAGTTGCCCAACTTCCTTAGTCGGAATTATTATCGAAGCCTGTATTGCTGTCAAAACAACCAAAATATGAAATAAATAAAGATTTAGTTTTGTCACTACAGCGTAGCAAATTGTACCCTTAAGCCACTTGTAGCCGGTGTGAATAGAAAAAATTTATTTTAATACGTACATTTAAACCATCTCTCAATAAAACAGATTTTTTCTTCGAATGTACGGTTTCCTTCAAGAACTTAATGGTAATGCTTGCCAAGCAGTTATCATTGCGTATAACATCTTTTCGTTTAACAATTATTTTATTTCTTACAGAATGCTGGCAAACAAAACGCTTACAATATTAAATTCGAACAGCCTTAGAAACGGTATCCGGAAAATTTATCGCCAGCAAATTACCGTTAGCAATGTGGCTGGGTCGATAGGGTTGTGTTGTTGAGTTTTCTAACAAGGAAGCGTTAAAATTTTGCCTGATTGATGATTCAATTTAAAAACGTTAAAATGCACAAAACAAATCCGGTTAGCTGGCGGTAAACTGTTGCTGCGTTAAACTGTTGAGGCGGTAAATACCTGGCGGCAAATTGCTAACGGTGAATTTCTGTCGATAAATTGTTTCTACGATAAATAGCTGGCGGTAAACTGTTGCGGCGATAAATTGGTGCGGCTATAAGTTGCTGGCGGTAAATTGCTGTTGGTAAATTGTTGACGATAAATTTTCTTAGACCCCTTAGAAACACGTTTTCTCATAATCCAGTTGGTTTTTGTTTTCTCAGAAAAGTTTTTTATGAAAATTTCACATTTTTCATCATAACTTTTACCATGCAATAATTTGCAATGTAATGTCACATTGCTCACTATCTTCCCCTTCATATTGTAACAGAGAAAAATACGAAACTATAGAGCTTATTAAGCTTCGTTCATTGTGTAATGATTACACTATTGTATCTAAACTGCTCGTCATAAAAAACGACGCACCTAGTTTTTTGGAAAATATTTGAAAGCTCGTTATTGGAAAATTACTGAATCGATTTTGAAAATCTTTGAAAATTCTGAATAGCTGATTCTTTGACTCTTATGTCTAAGTTTTAAAATACGATATTTTGCACATAGCATTATACTACAGGGTGTTAAACGAAGAGATGCATTTTTTTCGAAATTTCAAGTTATTCCCATTCATAGGGAAGTTGACTTTGATAGTCGTAATACCTCTCCCTGATATAAGTTGGGTAATCCCTCGGAACGTTTTCGAGATTTTGTGGATATCTTGGCTAACTACGATTATATGCCAATTTTTTGAAAATTGTCCTTATTCCCCAGTTTAGTCCAAAAAATGAGCAATAGTGGATTCTTTGACTTACATCTAATTTTGGGAATACGATATTGTGTACATGACATTATAATACAGGGTGTTAAAAAAAGAGATGTTTTTTTCCAAAATTCCAAATCCCCATTCACAGGGTAGTTGTGCTTGGTAGTCGTAATACCCCTCCCTAGTAACAGTTAGGTAATCCCTCGGGACGTTTTCGAGATTTTATGGATATCTTGGCTAACTACGATTATATGGCAATTTTTCGAAAATTGTCGTTATTCTCCATTTTAGTCCAAAAAATGAGCAATAGTTGATTCTTTGACTCTTATGTCTAATTTTGGGAACACGATATTGTGCACTTAGCTACATACTACAGGGTGTAAAAAAAAGAGATGTTTTTTTTTCAAAATTCCAAATCCCCATTTACAGGGCAGTTGAGCTTGATAGTCCTAATACCCCTCCCTAATAACAGTTAGATAATCTCTCGGAACGTTTTCGAGATTTTGGGGATATCTTGGCTAACTACGATTATATGCCAATTTTTTGAAAATTGTCGTTATTCTCCATTTTAGTCCAAATAATGAGCAATAGTTGATTCTTTGACCCTTATGTCTAAGTTTGGGAATACAATATTGTGCACATAGCATGCTACTACAGGGTGTTACTAAAAGGGATGTTTTTTTCCAAAATTCCAAATCCCCATTCACAGGGCAGTTAAGCTTGATAGTCCTAATACCCCTCCCTAATAACAGTTAGATAATCCCTCGGAACGTTTTCGAAATTTTGTGGATATCTTGGCTAACTACGATTATATGGCAATTTTTCGAAAATTCACGTTATTCTCCTCTTAAGTCACAAAAATGAGCAAACTACGGAAGGTATCTATTAGTTATCAACACAGAGTTTTAAGGTAGGTAACGTGCTTTCAGTTTATGTACGTTGCGTGATTCATTAAATCTGAAATTTTTTACACGAAAGCAATTTTTTTTGGTGAAATTCAAAATAAAAACGCAAACCAAACAGCATTATTCTCGTAAACTTATGCAGGCTATATTCATGCAATTTTCTACAAACGGTTGAGCATGAAAGTTTAAAAAATATGGTGCATATCTGGTTTTGACTTTCATCGCTTCAATTATTGTTGTCATTTTTTTCGTCGAATAGGAAAATATTTTTGCTATGCTATGTGCACAATATTGTATTCCCAAACTTAGACATAAGGGTCAAAGAATCAACTATTGCTCATTATTTGGACTAAAATGGAGAATTACGACAATTTTCAAAAAATTGCCATATAATCGTAGTTAGCCAAGATATCC
This sequence comes from Brassicogethes aeneus, assembly GCA_921294245.1. Classification (NCBI taxonomy): domain Eukaryota; kingdom Metazoa; phylum Arthropoda; class Insecta; order Coleoptera; family Nitidulidae; genus Brassicogethes; species Brassicogethes aeneus. The sequence goes on from OV121136.1 coordinate 2,995,393, forward strand.
CCAAAATCTCGAAAACGTCCCAAAGGATTACCTAACTGTTATTAGGGAGGGGTATTACGACTATCAAGCTCAACTGCCCTGTAAATAGGGATTTGGAATTTTGGAAAAAAAACATCTCTTTTTTTTAACACCCTGTAGTATGTATCTAAGTGCACAATATCGTATTCCCAAAATTAGACATAAGAGTCAAAGAATCAACTATTGCTCATTTTTTGGACTACAATGGAGAATAACGAAAATTTTCGAAAAATTGCCATATAATCGTAGTTAGCCAAGATATCCACAAAATCTCGAAAACGTCCCGAGCGATTACCTAACTGTTACTAGGGAGGGGTATTACGACTATCAAGCACAACTGCCCTGTGAATGGGGATTTGGAATTTTGGAAAAAAACATCTCTTTTTTTAACACCCTGTAGTATAATGTCATGTACACAATATCGTATTCCCAAAATTAGACGTAAGTCAAAGAATCCACTATTGCTCATTTTTTGGACTAAACTGGGGAATAAGGACAATTTTCAAAAAATTGGCATATAATCGTAGTTAGCCAAGATATCCACAAAATCTCGAAAACGTTCCGAGGGATTACCCAACTTATATCAGGGAGAGGTATTACGACTATCAAAGTCAACTGCCCTATGAATGGGAATAACTTGAAATTTCGAAAAAAATGCATCTCTTCGTTTAACACCCTGTAGTATAATGCTATGTGCAAAATATCGTATTCCCAAAATTAGACATAAGAGTCAAAGAATCAGCTATTCAGAATTTTTAAAGATTTTCAAAATCGATTCAGTAATTTTCCAATAACGAGCTTTCAAATATTTTCCAAAAAACTAGGTGCGTCGTTTTTTATGACGAGCAGTTTACTTCAAACCAATCACATTCCAAGTATATTTTTAATTTCTTAGATGTATTCACGTGTTATCTTAGATAAACAAACAAACTGAACAAATTAAGTACGTTTTGCCAACACAAAAAGTAATTTCGTTTCTAAGAAGTCAGTCGTGCCGAAATGTAGACGCATTTATTAATGAACTATAAATCTTGCAAGAAAAGCGTCTCCAATGCGTCTCCTCTAGTTGACGAATTGAGTACGTTTTTACGCAATTATTGAGACGGGCAATGCGTCTCGGTTTCGACACCACTAGCAGCTGCGGGGACCAAATGAGCTTTTCGAAATACGCCTTCTGTATAGACAAAATTCGGCAAAAGTTTTTTTTTTTCGATAATAAAGCTTGGGTACTGGAGAGTTTAATATCATCAACAAAAACGTGTAGTTCAGTGTAGATCTTTATATATCTTTGGTGAAATATCCATGTGATATGTTAATTTTTGCTTTTACATGCGTTCACTAAATCATTATTTTTTTTGGAATTTCGCAAAGAAATCCATACAATTTAAATGGTATAAAACCTTGTACACATGGCAACATTGTAATAGTTCATTTGCGCAAACATTTTTCGGGCAAAGGTACCGAAAATCTCGCGGCATTGTCAATAAAGCAAGGTTATTTAAAATAGTTTAGTGAGTCGTGCCAAAGATAATACATTAATAATAATAATAATAATAATTATTATCTTTGAGTCGTGCAATTTAAATATGAGCACCAAAAAAACTAAAAGACTGGGAAATGTAACTAGCGAGCAAAAAGAGATGCTACTGCAATTTATGGAGAAAAACTATTTATTGCGGACCTTACCTTGGACAATGTGAACATTTTTGTTAATAAAATCAGTCAAGAAATGGTTGAAGATGAAGAGATTGAGGTATTATACGAGACCATGGTTTATGATGCAATGTTGCATGCACCTCCAAATAAAATCGCGAAAAGCGTGAACAAACAAACCATGGTTCCTGCAGAAAGTAAAATCATGAGCAAAGAAAATGTTTCACCCAAAAAACAGACTGCCGCCAAACGAAGACTTGGCATTAATAGCGCAACATAATTTATTAGAGAAACTGTCTGAGAAAAACGCAATAAAAAAGACAACTACGAGCGCAAACTGGCCCTTTATGAAAGGTTAATTGTACCCAAAGAAAAATATTATGCAAGAATTTCGGAGGGTTTTCATTTTGAAATCAGTATTTTTTTGTAGTAACATAATGTTAAGTACACTCATTACTATGTTTTGTTTGTTCTTTTACTTTTGATATATTCGAGTTTTTGTTTTGTTGTTTATTAGAATATTTAATATTTTCTTAATTTTACTGTGATAAATAAAAAACACATTGAAAATAATTTTATTTATTGATTCATTGGAAATGATTTCGTAACAAAATGGTTCTCTGGCGCCTACCCTCCTGGACAGCATTATCTTTTCTGATGGGATTGTTTAAGTTTGGACCAATCTAATCAAACATACCATAGTCTACATCGTCATCGCCGAGTTCCGGAGGAAAATTAGCGTCGATGCACATTAGGGTGACCGCAAAAAATCGATGTCGGAATTTTGTTCGTCTGGACCCCACAAAACGATTCCCCTTTCCAGATATTGAGTTAGCCGAAATTTGAGCTCGATTAAACGACGTTAACCCGTGCCGCTCGTCGCTCAAAGTTTGAAAAAATACAAATTTTTGGTCAAAAAGCTGACATATGGAGCCATAACTCCAGAACGGTAAATAATAAAAACACGCCTAATATCTCAAAAGAAAGCTAATGTTTTTCTTCAAAATATATATTCTATACATAATTGTTGTTATTTTAAGTCAAATAGAGTTACAACAGCCTTTGACCCCAAAAACGTGCCCTGGCAGCATTAGGAGCCAGTTTGGGTGTATTTTAACAGTTTTACGGGTTTTTACATAATGTGTCTCGGAATTAACATTTTTTATTAAAAACTATTTTGGCACTTAATTTTCAAACAAAAAGAGCCTTTTGTTTAAATATAGTCAGACTAATAGTCAGATAATCCCCATATAATAAAATTAATTAATTTAAACAAAAGGCTCTTTAAAATTATTTTTACTATTTGCTCCAAAAATTATTATTTAGTTTTACCTGTGTGTATTACTAAATAAAGGTAAAGATTAAGTTTTAACAAAAAATCAGGTAGGTAATTATATTTAATTTATACAATTATTTGCATTAATCCTTTTATTAGGTATGAATTAGCAAAATATAAGACGGCCTATAGAGTGGTATGTTTTTAGTTTATGCGTTGCCGGCTGTAGATACCAGGATCTTGAAGAAAAGTATTATTAATCTTTGTTTTACGGATAAAATGGCATCCACATCAGGTGTACAAAGCCGAACCAATGATAAAATATTTCTTGTGGGCTATCCCATTCACTAAATCACCGGTTGTAAACTACCCTCAAATCGTCAAGTTTTGTGTGTTTTATTTTATAATTTACCTGCTGTGAAATTAACTGCAAGAGAATCAGCAAAACTTGCCATACAAGAAGTGTTCATTTTTTGGGAGAAAGCTCGAATTCCGACTAAACATGAGCAAGATGCAATTACTAAGCTGGAAAAACATCGGAAACGGCTAAGAACAAATTTAAACAGTTCGTTGAAAAGTTGGATGATCTCTTTGATATTGCTCAGCAAGATGCCTTGGCTCTGATGAAATCGGAAGAAGATAAGGCGTTTCTCGTGGAACAGAGGCAGAAGGGCCGCCCAGGTTCCATGACTGGAGTGGATCTCAAGTTGTATCGAGCTGAAGAAATCAAGGCGCAAAAGGAACCGACAAATCCAAGAAGGTATTTGAATGCAGAGTTGGTGGGATTATCTTCTTTTGATCCCACCATTACAGACGATGAAAAGTTGTTAATGGCTAATAAATTGGTCAGTAGCACAGATGAACCATCAGAGCACGCTGTAAATCCAAAAGTTAGGAAAGACAAATTAAAAGAGGTAGTTGATGGAGGATTGGTAAATTTACTTACCAAAGAAACATTTACATTCTTTATGTATTATATACCTAATTTTTATATTTTAAAATAAAAAATGTCATTAGATTTATCAGTATTACTTGTTTTTTTATTATACTTCTACTTTAAACTCAAAAATAATAACAAAATATACGAAGTATGCTCCTAGTGGTACCAGGTCATGTTTTTGGGGCTAAAGGCTGTTGTAACTCGGTTTGACTTAAAATAACAACAATTATGTATATATACATATATATATTACAAATTTTGAAGAATAACATTAGCTTTCTTTTGAGATATTAAGCGTATTTTTATTATTTACCGTTCTGGAGTTATGGCTCCATATGTAAGATTTTTGGCCAAAAATTTGGATTTTTTCAAACTTTGAGCGACGAGCGGGTTAACGTCGTTTAATCGAGCTCAAATTTCGGCTAACTATCTGGAAAGGGGAATCGTTTTGTGGGGTCCAGACGAAAAAAATTCCGACATTTTGTTCCACCCCTATGAGTTGCGGTCACCCTAATGCACATGTTGTGTAGGACTGTGCTTCAGTAGGCATCTAAATCTAAGCTTCAACACACTATTGCACCTTTCAATGGTAGCTCGAGTATCGCCACTCAGGCGTATTTGGCACAGCATCATTAATCGTTGTTAACAAATATCGTCGTAGAGCATAACCAGAATCTCCTAAAAGAAGATAATTCAAACTATCATTTTGCAATATAATTTCACTTACCCAATAAAAAATAGGATCTATGACCGTCCTGGTGTAAATGTTCCATAAAGGGTTTAACATTGCTGCTATTCCAAATGAAGCTGTCATGAGAGCTACCAAGGAATCGTGCCAAAATATTCAAAATTTCATCCATTCCAATTTTCCACAGTTTAGCTATCGACCAGTGGTGTAGGTTGTATAATCCGTGGATTATAAGTATATGTGGGGTTGTTTTGTTTTTCCAATACCTTTCGTCGTCGTAATAGTCAAAGTAAATATTTATAGAACTTTAATATATAATTACACATTGGTAGGTTAGGTGTTACGAAGTCTAACATCACTTACGACTGCGTCAGATCCATAGATAATAAATCAGATCAGTCGTACTATAGATCGAACGTAAAATTACGAGTGGGAATCGTTTCATTACTTCGAGAATACAACAACTCATTTCGCATTCAAAAATATATGATTTTCGCATGCGTAAGTCATTTGAACGAACACGAGAATCGCACCCCTGATACAGCTAAACCGAGCACGGATTTGGAATCTACGACCAAAAATTATGTTTACGTGTCCGAGCGTTTAGCTGTGATATACCCAATGTTTAAGTTTATGTCTATTAATGTTTAAGTCACTTGTCTGATGCTTCTATATCTACATTGAAGATGAGGAAATAAAAATGACCATAAATGACAATAAATGACAAAAATGACATATAAATGAAATGTCACGTGTCACATAAATAAATGACCGTAATTTTACATCCCTAGGTGGCACCAAAATTTAAACATCTCTGCCCCACCAGAGACCAAACATTAAATTATAAATTTTAATACTAAAGACACAACATTTCTTCCTCCCTCAGAGCGTCTTGCACTTGTTGACCATTTAACTCGGCGAGAAACGTTGTTGGGGTTTCTTGACACGTGAAGATATCCACGGCGTATCCAGGAGAGCCGCGTTCGTGTAAGGCGGTACATTTTATTTATTATTTATATTTATTTAATTAATATTCTACAGGCCCATTTACAGAATATATTTACAAATACATAAGGCTACCAGCCAGGTAAATATATTCTGTAAATGGGCCTAGGCCTGTAGAATATTAAATAAATAAATAAATAAATAAAATTTGGTGTGTACACATAATTTATAAATTATTTTTTTTTCACAAAAATTTTTAAGGATTTTTTTATCTAGTATTATCCTGCTTGCATATTAAAGAACCAACGTTACTAAACTGCAAAATAAACAAAACTAAATAATTATAAAAATTAAAATGGTACCCCATAATAGGCGACTTTCCTCTACGGGCTAGCGGCTAGGAGAAAGAAAGAAATGCAATCTATAAATCAGGCTTTATAAAAAGTGTCCACAAGACCTGGATGTATGAATGGATTTGGTTGGTGGAGGGTAGCCATAACATGGTCACACGTACTTGGGCATTTGGCACATTTGGTTCTTGGTACTACCCCCAAAAAGTCATTTTTCTTAATTATTTTTGAGGTCGTGGATGATGATTTTTTTATGGTTAAAGCCCTTTCCGAAATTTTGTCGCCGGGCCTGGCCATACGCCCAATTTAGGTTAGTGAAGTGGACATAGGCACATGTTGCATTGCATCTGTCAAAAAGATGACTTAGGTTCTTCTTGCATTGAAAACCAGGTAGACTCTCATTGAAAAAAATGCAAACTAAGGCACTTGGACACATATTTCTGCCTCTGCAAATACCACCTGAAATCTTACGTGAAACACTCTTAGATGGCGCCACAATGTCAATTTAATTGAAAATGTGAAAGAAGAAGTGCCTTGCATTGACCCCTTAAATTGCTGTTGTCTATAATATTCCTTTAAGAGGTCCACACACTAGGTCTTTGGTCAGATCCCGTGTTTATTTTTTTTATTTATAAAACTGAATATTCTCTGAATTACGTATACTAGTAGGACTAATGACCTGTTAAGATTTATTTAAATAGAAGTTTATCTGACCTTCAATATTACGAAGGCGTATAATTAATGCTAATTAAGTAATTTTAACAACTTAATAATATTCAACGATAAAATTACTTTTTTCCGAACATTCGTTTAATGATTTGGGCAATCCATCTTAAGATACTTACGGTACCTAGGTATTTACACAAATTTGACAAGATCTAAAAAAACAACAAAATTTTAATTAACTTTAAAACTTTTATTTTTTTATAATCATAAACATAAGTAACTACTTTTTCAATACTTTAATATGCGGGATTAATTAAAGATAAAAAAATACATTTACATTAACATTTGTTCTTAATAAGTATATATTTATATATATTTTAAAAAACATTTTTCATTTTTATAAGTTTATTAATTTTTAACTAATAATTATAATTATTATACCTACACTCAGATCCGGCGTTAGCTTATTAGAGGCCAGGTGCAAAAGAAAAATGCGGGGCTTGAACTAAAAATTTACTCTTGAAAATTAACATAGCGCTTAGCGGCAATAAACCACTAAAACATCAAACGAAAAACCAATTGAAGGGGTTAGAGCTGAGACCGCAGTGCATTTTTAAGTGAAAATTTTTTAAGCGTGTTACCGGATAGTAGAAAATTTTGACTTAAAAATGCACTTGGGTGGTTCAGGTTTTCCCTTTAATTAATATAGAAATTAACGTTTAAGAAAAAATCACACGTAATTTTTCCCTGCTTTAGCGGAAAATCTTTTCCAACATCCTTCTCTATTGACAATATAGCCAAACCCACTAGTCGTTCTTGGCACATACCTTCTTGATTTAAATATTTTCTTATTAATTTTAATTTTAAAAAACTCCTTTTTCTACTCCTATTACGGAATTTGACCCTTCTAATATCACTTTTATCTATGGAATGACATATATTCCGTAAAGTGTTACAGAATGAAATCTGATGATAGAATAAACACTCGTGGCGACATCTCTGTTTTTAATATCTAACAAATTTTAGACCGATCCAACCTCACTTTCTTCCAATTAGGTAAATTATTTTTCTATGGTATTTTTTGGAAACGTAGAAAAAGTATAGTCTGAAACACGTTTGGAATTGCATATTCCGCTCTCGTGAAACCGTTAAACTCGCCTTCGGCTCGTGTGACAAACTCTTCACTCGAGAGGAATATGCTGTATTCCAAATTTGTTACAGAATATACTATTCCCAGCGTAATAATAATTGTTTTAAACGGATACAGCCAACTTCAAATACACATTTAGCAACATTGGACTGAATGATAATTATTATTATATATTATATATATATATATATATATATATATATATATATATATATATATTATTATAATAAACTGCGCACCACTCAATGTGTCGCGACCAAAAAGTTCGTTCTTTTTCAAAACGACATAACTTTTTTGTTTCTTGAACGATTTTATTTTGGTCTGTGATGTCTGCTAGCCTCATCCACTGGTAATTCATGCTATAGATATGAAGCTCACAATTCGTCAAGTAAATTTCCTACAGAGTGTGTGATGGTCACGACCTGGGGTACCCCAAACTCATGAAAACGGCAGTAACCCAAGGAGATTTTAAGAATCTCGCGAATTCAAACATAACCTCAACAACTTCGCAATGTTGTCAAGTGTGGCCAAAAACGGTGTGATCATCTAGTCTGGTAGGAAAGGTACCTACGTTGTGTTATTTGAATTCGCTTCTAGATAGGAAGGATGCCAGAGAGAGGAAATTAGATTAAGTAATAAAAACACACAAATAATGGTTGTCAGCTTTATATTCATGGTATTTGAATATTAGTTTCAGCGTTGCCAACTTAGCGACTTTGTCGCTAGATCTAGCGTTTTGAGGTAGCCATTTGAGACATTTCTTTATGATTTGCGACGTGTCTCAAACCTAGCGTTTTTCACATTGTGTTGGCGACATTTTTGGAGACATTTTAACATTGATAATGAAATTTGTTTTTAAACAAATCAACAAAATAATTTCTAGTTTAAAAAATTTCAAATTAAAATTTATTACGTTGGCATGGCCAACTTGGCAACGACGCATCCGTACGTCATCCGTCAAATGTCAAAAACTGAAAAAATAGCCGAGCAATTGTCAAATCCCATTATTTATTTATTCTTTTATAATCTGTGTTATGGAAAATCCCAAGGGATTTTGGCACTTTGCAGGCTTATATTAATGACGATGCAAAATCGACTGAATTTCTTGAAAATTTCGAGGAAAATTTATTAATAAACAAATTTTTTTTTATTTTTTTTATTTACCTTAATAATTATTTATTTTTATATATTTTATTTATTTTTCTTATTTTAGAATGACTTGATTTTTTGTTATGTTATTTAAATAAAATATTTGTTAACAATTATAATTATTAATTATTTTTGTGTAATGATAAGACAATGCCATTTTCTAGTGTCCTTTACTACAACCACGTTAAAATTCTTTCTTTATGAAAAATCAATTCTATTTAAAATTTTGCAACCACTTTAAACTTTTTTTTTCTCTTTTTTTTTTTAAATTTGCGACATCTGGCGATTTTTAAGTACCAAATAATTTAGCGATTTCTGGCGACTTGTGAAGAGCTTGGTTGAGACTTTTCACAATAGACTGTTGGCAACACTGATTAGTTTTAACAATAGGTTTTATCAAACGTTTTGAGATTATTAGTTTCAGTTAGCTTTTTGCCACTTTAGGGGATTTAAATTTACTAGTTTAATACGGTAGATTTATAGAAATATATATATATTTCCAAGTTTATAGGTTAAAGGGTTTTATTTCCAAGGTTTAATAAATGCAGATTCTTAAGTATTATCAAGCCAAATGTAATATCAACTAAATTTATAATAGATCATCAGTAACAATATATCAGCTCATTTTGTATAAACAGTCGAAACAGAGATACAATTCAATTTTATACAGCAAAACCTTTATTCTTATTAATCCCATTACATGGCGCAATAAATAGAGAAACAGTAATAATATACAATATAGTAATCATAGAAAAAATAGTAAGAATGATAATAATAATAATAGAGCAGATAATAATATCAACGTAATAATCAAAATAAGGCATATAGTAATAATATGTATGTAATATTAAAAATAAGGAATATTAAGGTTTAATTTATTTAATATAATGATATTGACTTATGATACAAAATAGATGAATTATAACGTCTCCTGAACTAGATAAATAAATATCAAAGTTAAAAAAAACCTTAGGAATCCACATTAAAATAATAAACTTGGTCAAAGCTTTACAACCATTTTAAATAATTAATTAAATTGATTAATATAATATTTATATCATACCTTGTATGTTTATACTCAAAAATACCTACAATTTCTTGCTTAAAAAATCATCAATCTCTATATTTTTTCAAATTCATTCGCCTACTACCATCAACAACCTTGTTCCTCTAGGTCCTAGAGTCTAGGAGACCATTTTTTATTACCAACTTTACTTTTAATACTGGTTTGGTAATATCCCAAACTTGCTGTACTCAAACTAACAATCTTTCACGCTAAGACTCGATATAATTTAAATAAACTTTTATTTCCACCTTTTTAGTAAATTACATTTTATAGGTTAATTTTGTTGTTTTTGTATCCAAGTAAACGATACATTATGGGAACAGACCTGTAATATTTTACGGGCTTGTATAAAGTTTTTTTAAAGTTTTACAGGCCTGTAGAAAAGCAATTTATGAAATGAAATGACACATTTGACACATTAATTGAAATTTTAAATTTGAAAATCGTTATCTTAAGGTGAAAATAAAAGTTTGTACGTGTCATGCTTTGCAATTAATCTTTACTAGGCTCACTGAATTATGGGGTTCGCTCCTGCATCGCTCACCCCACAAACTCCCAGCTCGCACGTAAAGATTCATTTACAAAGCTTGACACGTAAATAACTGAGCCATTCCACGCGTAACGGATACTACAGTTGCCGTGTTTTTATTTACAAAATAATATTGTTCTATTATATTACCAATGTCAAATTTTTATAAATAGTTCTAAACTAAAGCTGTTTAACAAGGTTTTTATTTGGCAAAATTAGGTATCGTGATTGACTGTTTAATTCCTTAAAAATTAATAATTTAAAGCGTAACGGGCGGGACTATTGCAAAGTCCCGACCGTTACGCTTTAAATTATTAGTTTTTAAGGAATTAAAGAGTCAACCACGATACCTAATTTTGCCAAATAAAAACCTTGTTAAACAGCTTTAGTTTAGAACTATTTATAAAAATTTGACATTGGTAATATAATAGAACAATATTATTTTGTAAATAAAAACACGGCAACTGTAGTATCCGTTACGCGTGGAATGGCTATTAAACGTTTTTTAACACAGCTGATTGAAATTAATTTGTCAATGTCATCTCATTCTGTCAATATGACTTTAACTAAGTGCGTATAGTTGGTTGTCACTTTTTTCCTTACGAGTATCAAAAGTCGGGCCAACACAAGTGTTATGTTAAACGGTGAAAAATTTCAATAACTTCATCCAAGCCCCGTTTGTAAAAAAATAATTTTTTTCTCGTTTTTATTTTGAAATAATGAAGTATTATGTGTTACCTTGAAAAGTTTTTCAAGTTTTTCGAATTGGAATCTTAGCAACGATAATATGATTTTTTTTCGGATTTTATTAAGACATTTAACAGCCGGAAATTGTTTTTGAATGTTGATTCTTGGTGATTTTGGTTTTATCTGAAACTTAAATTTGACAACTGAATCACAACCAGAAGGTCAAAATTATAAAGAAAACATGCCACGAACGTAAAGATCGGTTCAGGTTTAGATTTCGCAAATTTTTACCAAAATGTCATTTTGAAAAAGTGGTCTTTACTTAGGCCTCTTTGAAAATAATGGAAGTTTGTTGCTTGTCGCTTGTTCAGAATTATTAAAGAAACAATCTTTTACCATCTTATTTTCTTGTTCTTAAAAAGACTGAGTGTATTGCCTACCAAAAAGCCTTAAATGTACTCTTTTGTAAAAAAAATCAGATTTTCGTTGCTAAGATTCCAATTCGAAAAATTTGAAATCCTTTTTAAGGTAAGACATAATACTTCATTATTTCAAAGTAAAAAACAAGAAAAATATTTCTTTTTTCAAACGGGGTTTGGATGAAGTTATTGAAATTTTACACCGTTTTACATAATATGTGATATTATCACCCTGTAGGAAATTTACTTGAAGAATCGTGGGCTTAATATCTATAGCATGAATTGCCAGAGGATGGGGTTAGTAGACATCACAGACCAAAATAAAATCGTTCAAGAAACAAAAAAGTTATGCCGTTTTGAAAAAGGATGAACTTTTTGGTCGCGACACATTGAGTGGTGCGCAGTTTAGATGACGATACCTACTATATAGATATTATCTCTGGCAATGACCAGATATTATTTTGTCACGCTGTGTTTACAGCTTGCCATGTTGCCGGGTGCAACCACACAAAATTTTAGTTGTCCATTTTTTTTGTCCAAGACTGTATATTTGGAATACATTATATTAATATAACCCATGAATAATATGTATATTTATAAATAAAGGTATGTACTACATATTATAAAGCAGGGCCGGATTTAGAATTGTGAGGCCCAATATTTTGTGGGGGCCCCTTAAAATTTCCTAAAATTATTTAAATCTCTAAATATACATAGTACTTTTTTTTGTTTCTTATAATTGCGCTTAGCTACTTCTAAACGCGGTAATGGTGATAAACGCTAAAAATTTGTTCATATGAAAACCAACCATAAATTCAACGTGCGTCATAAAACACACCTTAAAATTTTAAATGCCACGATTTAAATAAATTAGTCAAAAATGACTAGTTACTGCAGTTATTATAATATAGTGGCTGCTTTTACTTATACCATGATTAATCATGGGATACCATGGTATCCCCATCATTTAACAGCCAATTCTTATGTAAAATTGTCCCCTGAATCCGAAAATACCGTCAAAAATTATGAAAGTAGAGAAGTTTTTGAGTTATAGTCTATTCCATATTATATGAAAAATTAACTATATCTTAAAAACTGTTGTAATTTTTTAACTTTTGACGATATTTTCGGATTCAGGGGACAATTTTAGATGGAAATTGACTGCTTAATGTTAGGGATACAAATTGCTGTTGACGAGAATTATTAGTGGCTGCTTTTTTGCTTTGACAATTAGTCATTTTTGAATAATGAATGTGAACGGTGTACCGCGGTGAGAGCAATCGAACGATTCAACTGTTTTAATTTTTTCGGATTTCGTTTTATGAAGGCCATCACCCTGTGGAGGTCACGGGCCCCATGCTAAATCCGGCTCTGATATGTAGTGTTAGTTATATAGGGAATCCGTAATAGGTATTTCCAGACATAAAATTTTATGTAAATTTCTGCAGATAACTCGCTATAAGGTAAAGAAGTTGGTAATAAGAATATGTTTATATTGAAGGTTACATTAAGTAGTAAGGTAGGTATAATATGATTCATTAAAATTTCTGAATTAAATAAACAAATATTTTTATTTAACCGGATGCTAGTTTAAAATTACCAATATTTTTAAAACAAACAGTTTTTTTGTAATTAATAACTGCAATAAAGTTGGAAAAGTAATTATTTCAAGAATTAAGAAATTCCTGATTTATTGTTTTTGTGTATTTTTTCATCTTGATAATAACTTTTTTTTGGTTAAAATAATAGAGTAATATTTAACTGGGTAAACAGGGTAAACCAATACTAAATTAAATAAACTTAAATAAAACGCTAGTTAATTTTAAGACTGTTTCATTAATTTTACTTTTTAATTTTATAATTATTATCCTAATTTGATTTTATTCCTTTAAATGCTATTTTAAAACATTTTTTATTGGAAATATTTTAATGAGAAAATATAAAAAAACAGATGTCCCACTAATACTCCGGGTTTCGGGTTTTCACGCAAAATCTACGGGAAAAAAACTGATGAGTAGTGGTAGTGGTGGAGAGTTATAAGGGTTTAAATTTTTTTCTGTTTTAATATTTTAAGATTTATTATTATTATTAATATTATTATTATTATAATTATTATTTTAAAACGTTTAAAAATTATTTTCTATCGTCCTATAAAGGGTGTCCCGAAGATTGAAGCGTGGTTATTCAAAAGCGTATACAGGGTATACAGGGAGTCATGTAACTTGAAACTTTGAAATATCTCAGTTAGTATACTATATATATGCATATATGCATTTTACGAAATAATGTTTAAAATAAAAGTTAAATGATTCGAGGGGGGAAATCAATCAGTACTAAAATTGGTCCTCATACTGTCCTCCTTATAGGGGAAACAGGGGGTAACTTTAAAATTTCCAACGGAACACCCTATTTTTTATTGCAGATTCGGATCATTCGACTAAAAGTAGGTAGATTTTGTCTAAAACATTTTTTCATATTTGTAATACACTCACAGGCAAAATAATACATATACATTTTAAAAATAAGAGGATACCTCAAAATTAACATTAATTTACAAAAAACAATTTGATAGCTTTTGAAAGCCGTATATGACATGTTGAAGTAAGAGATGATTCAACAAAACTGTCACTGTCATCCTTCATAGCCCATGGATGGACCATAGTAACCTTAATTCTTTGTACAGAAAAAATATTGGAAATTGCAATGTTTTTTTAAAAAATCCATATTTTCGACAAAAATAAATATATTGAGGTGAACCAAAAACAAAACTGTTAAAAATAGATGTGACTTGATAATTAAAACTTAATTTAGAACAATATACGGTTTAGCCACTCTACAGAGTGTCTTAAACTTATGATAAAATACTTATTTTTGTTTAAACCTGTATATTAAAAACGTACCTCTATTTTTTTGTAACTTTTTAAAATGTGAGCAATTCTCCATTAATTTATCTACAATATTCTTCAATATTCGTTTAAATTCGACATCAAATAAAAAAGTTATTTGCGATTGAAATTCATCCAAAATTTGTGTGGATCGATTATTTTGCCTGTGAGTGTATATGGCGCTGTAATGAAAAAAAAATCAATTTTGTTCGATTTTTCTTCTGTATACGATTCTGCAATAATTTTTCTATAAAAATATCACTTTTTTTGGTAATACTTATCTTATTAAATTAAATCTGATTTTTTTATGGTACCCACGATTTTTTAACTAATATTTAAGTTTCCTTTGGTTTAAGTTTTATACATTAGTTCATTCGGTGAAAATAATCAATTGCACACCTTGGTCACTTTTTACCTGCTAGCATTAAATCCTTTAATTTAAAGGAATATTGTACTATTTTTATAAAAATACCTCATTAAAAAAACATTATTTTGTTAATTAATTAATTTAATCCTAATTGAGGTATAAAAAATGGTATTTAGTTATAAATAATAACTATTATTGAGGTATAAAGCAACTATTTATAGTTTAACAATATTTAATCAATTTAGTTCGAAGATTAATTTGAAAACAAAAAGACATCCTTTCGTTAAGCAGTTATTCATAATGGATCGAAAAAAAGAGTTCGTCGAGCAACAGTCACAGGTGGAAATAATAAAATTAATGTATTAGCGGCAACGGCCGCTAATTCTCATGCAAGCACACGAGAATTATCTAGAGATTTGGGAATATCCCATAGCAGTGTTAGCAGAATATTAAAACGAAATTCGAATTAATAAATGCATTGAAGTCGAAGGCCACCATTTTGAGCACAAAATAAAAAATAAATTAATAAATTTAAAAAGTATTTTATTCAAAAATTATTGGAGAATCGTATACAGAAGAAAAATCGAACAAAATGTTTTTTTTTTATTAAAGCGCCATCTATTAAAAATATGAAAAAATGTTTTAGACAAAATCTTCTATTTTTAGTCGAATGATCCGAATCTGCAATAAAAAATAGGGTGTTTCGTTGAAAATTTTAAAGCAAATACTAATGCATTACTTAATATTGTTTAATACATTTGTGCTTTGCAAGGTAGCGGCATACTGTTAGTGCGGGACACCCTGTATATTATTAAATAATTATAATTAATTGTAATAATTTTATTGTAATATATAATTTTTTCGAGGTTTAATATTATTATATTATTAGTAGGTACCTAACATAAAATTTTATTTACAACAGGTAGGTGTGTATACAGAGTGGTCCTTTAATAATTTTAGAATCAGTAAAAAACGTTAATAGTTATTTACGTGGCAAGCTTTGTAAATTAATCTTTACAGGCTAGCTGAAAGTTTGTGGGGTATGCGACGCAGGAACAAGGTGTTGAAGTTGCATATATTTTTTTGAAAAAAATTAATTTCCTTCTTTTAAACTAAAAAACATGGTATTAAAAATTTGGTGCGTATTGTTTTTATATTATAAAACCTATTATACTGTAATAGTACCTATATTTAGGTACTTAGGCATTAGTTTTTATACTACAAGCAGTGGTGTCACTACGCGGGTGATATCTCTTTAGAGAAAAAACGTTAAAATAGTATTAATTGCCTCAATAAACTTGTTTACATAATATTATTTTATTGAGATTTTATACGTAAGTATTGTTTTTTATTAGGTTACATAGTTAGGCATTAAATTCGTTTTCATCAGTGGCGACTGGTGGATTTTGGATATATATATCATACAGTGTGACCCATTTGTTTGCGACTCATCCCTGTAAAATCTTTATTTATTGTGCGATTTTAACCGGATTTGTTTTAAACTGTAGATCTTGATAAACTGTATTTTTGGAGCAAAAGACGCCATATTAATACAAAATACAAGGCCTACTATGTCAGTTTTTAAGAGTAAATTTTTAAGAATTTATATTAGCGATTTTTTTAAACAAAATCTAAGCACAACACTGGATTCACTACCCCTCAAAAGTACCCTAAACTAATTTTTATTAAAAAATTTTAAGAAAAAAAATGCAGAATAATAACTACAAAAATTTATTTTGTCAAGTTATCCATGGAGGTACTCCAATGATCTATGAAAAAATGTTCACATATTTAAAATAAATATTCGATTTACGAAAAAAAGTTTTTTCGTAAAATGTATCGTTTCAGAGTAAATTGCAATTCACTGCAATTTTTTTTAAAATATTTTCCAAATGCTGTTTGATTGCTATAAATTACAAAGAATAAATTTAATAATTTAAATTTTACATTTTACGTTTGTTTTTAATCAATTGTTAATTTTGGAAATGTAAAACAATGATTATATCATTTCGTACGTTTTATTATCTAAAAAGACAAAACTAGACTGCATATGGAAAATATAATAAAATTTCATTACGGTGAATTGGAATTGTATTGTGTATTTTTTTCGTAAACCAATTGCTTATTTTAAAAATATATTTTTTTAGATTATATTCTCTAAAAAGAATATTATCACCCCCATAGTGACACCACTGCTTGTGGTATAAAAACTAATTTAATGCCCATGGTTTTTAAATAAAAAACAATGCGCACCAAAATTTAAAAAAAAAAAAAGTTTTTTAGTTTGGGATGAATTAATTTTTTTCAAAAAAATATATGGAATTTTAACACATTTTTGAAACTTTTGAGTTTTAATATTATTTAATTTAACGTTTTCAATAATTCTTAAATTATAAATGGTTCTTTTTGGACCACCCCAGGGGCGGATCTAGAATGTGTCATTGGGGGGGCGGAGTTGAAAATTTTTGTAAATAATAAGAAAGTTGAAATTAAAGTTATTCCATTTTTTTATTATTTTCTATATTAATTTAAAAAGTTATGTTCAATTTCAACTTGATAACTTACTTCCGGGGGGGGGGCGATCGCCCCCATCGCCCCCCCTTGGATCCGCCAATGGACCACCCTGTATATTAAGGTTCCCAACTTACATTTTGACAATTCCGTATTGACTTATGGGCCCAGTAAAAAGCGCTATAAGCCGCAAGGTATGGACAAAATGCATTATCCAATCTGAAAATATACATACAAGTTCATTGAGACATGCAGAATTTTTTATAACATGTACAAGTAATTTTTCAAATGCCTATAAACCGTACGTGAATAAGCCAATTTAAAAGAAATATATATTTTGAGACAGGAAACTACCATATAAAAAATAATAAGTGTTGGGGGTCTAAAGCTAGCCGACTTGACGTGGAATGCCCTTTATATTGTTAGATTAATATAGTTCGGAAACTTCCCTCTATAAATGATCATGCAATACTAAGGTCAAAAAAATGTACCCACGTTAAAAACTAGTTATAAACCATCCACATATAAGCACATGATATTTGTCTCAAGCTTTAGTCAATGCTTGGATGTTAAGTTGTATTCTAATAAATCGTGTTGACCATGAGAAGCAAATTAAAGATTTTATTTTTTATTAGTATAGTGTACCCGTGTAAGTGATAATTTTGGTTTTATTGTGGTTTTATTGTGAAGTGTATTCGACCAATATTTTTACATTGTTCTTTAAATTTTACAGCTCTTCAGCATGCCATAAAAGCAGGTGGCATTTACAGTGGTGCATACAGTAAGTTTTTCACAAAATACTTATAAGTGTAAATGTATTTTAATATGCGTGTCAGCCAAATTAATTAATTAAATAATGGGGAATTATGAAAATGCGATTACTTCTCTGGACTTATTAATAATTATTTATATACTGAATTTTCTTAATAGTTAGCACATATGTTGTTTCTCACAAACTTGTGAGTATTTGTTGTATGCAATATTATATAAAACTGTTTGTTTATATTTTTATAGAATAAACATTTTAAGAAGTTTGAAACAAACATGTTTGATTGATTAAAATTCTTTCCAGAAATAGTAGGTGTTTCAGTGGAATTAATTTAAAAGGCTTATTGAACATGGTAATTTAGATTTTTTGAATGATTTTTTTTATATTTGATAATAACTAACTAATGAATTTGCCTAAAATTAAAGTAAAAAATGCAATTAAGACATACATTTAACTTTGAATAACTTTTGAACTCGTTGGTTTATCGAAAAATGATAGGAGACATTTTTTGTAGAGCGTTCAATTTTCCACAAGAATATATATGCTAAAATATGTTAATTAGTTTGTGAGCTAGAAAATTATAAAGAAACAAAACAAAATTTCCCATGTTATTTAAATGGGAAATAGAAATTTTCGATGCGCGACCTCTAAATATTAAAATTAAGAGCTCCGGTTTTCACAGGTGTCTTTTTCTTGGTACCGTGAAAAAATAGTTGTTTTTTTAACCAGCCTAATAATATTATAATATATATTATATACACAACCAATCTTATATGGAATCACCCAGTAACTACTGTTTTTATTTAACTTAAAAAAAATGACTTGAAAATAAAAAGCACCTTATTCTAACCAATTTTATTACAAAAAAAAGTTAAAAAAGATTAAAACAAATTTTGAATTGAACAAATAACAAATTGTGAATTTCTTTGAGATGTCTTAATTTCAACCAATCACAAACGCGCAATTTTGAATTACAAATGGTTTCTAGGTGGAAAAACTGTATGACAGCACCTGTCAGCAGTTTTTTTGAGTTTTCCCCGGCAAAACTTGACAGCTCGTCACCCTAATATTACAAGGTTGTATGTCATGTTTTTTGCACTTTCCGACTTAATAATATAACAAGGTTGTATGTTACCAAATCTTTCTTTTTCAAGCAAAACATAGATGGAATTACCCATATTAAGTAAAATATTAGGAAAATTACGGAGGTGTATGTGCTTTAATATGTTTAATAAAACCAACAGAGGTGTATGTTTAACATACACCTTTGTTATAAATACTTTGGAAATAAATTAACATTAACAAGGGTGTATGTCCATTAGGGTTGTCAAAGACATTTTGTGAGAATTTACCTTAATCACAAAAATGACACAATCAACAATACTTGTGTAACGTCAAATTTACAATTTGCATTGTTCTTTGTTTTTGACATACAAACATTTTAACGCAACTTTATGTGCTATTAAAGTGAGATTCTGAGTTCTGTGTGACATCTCATTTACAAGTGCTGTAATTAATTTGTTAATAATTAAATAATAAAAACATGGATGCCCAAGGTAGATCTAGAATATTACTAAGCGATTTTACCAAAGCAGAACAGTTCAAGCGTCCAGGCGGCAGTAGTAAATAAAACAGGAAAAAAAAATAAAAAAGTGATTTTACCAAAGGACAAACTAAAACGGCAGTAGTTAAAAATTTAAAACAAAAAAAAAAGCACAAAAACACAAAAAAATTGATAATCATGCTAATTTCTATTAACTGTATTTTTTTATTATATATAACATTTGTTTAGTAGTTAGTTTTTGTATTTTAAATATTTTTCTTTTGTAGTTTTTATTTTTTCAGTTTAGTTCTAATTTTGAAGTATACGGTAATTAAAATATTTAAGTTAATTAAAATGTCATAGTTCTATGTAACGTAAATAATCAATAAATATAATTAAAAAAATTTAAAAAGTTGTATGTTTTTTTCAAAATTTTACTAATTTTGAATATAACAACAATTGAGTCAAAATAAACATAAGAATTTACTAAGATTGCATATGAAATCAGCTCAAAGCAAAATCACTAGTAAAAAATATTGACTGTACCTAAAGGCTGATGGGCTTTTTTTGTTTTACGTTTTACTCAAAATGTGTAAATAGTAACATGCAACCTTGTAATATTAGGGTGACGAGCTGTTGTCACCAAAAATTGCAATTTATATTTTAATTGTTAACTGTTACTAATGAAATAGTCTTGTCAAATACCATTCGGGCATCTAATTTTTTCTGTGAAAAAAATCGAAAAAACACAATTCTAAGTAATATTTTTTTAACAATATGCATTCGTGCAGGTGCAAAAAATCCTCGTCTTCGATTCGGATTTTTGTTGCCACCAGCACTCATGCTTCTTGTTAAAATATTACTTAGCAACGTGTTTTTTCGATTTTTTTCCGAAAAATTAGATGCCCTTTTGATATTACCTACTTACAAATAAACTTTACAGTAAATAAAAATATAAATGGGGTTTTGTTAATTAAATAATCAGTATTGCAACCTCTAGCATCAATGCAAGCATTAACTCGACGAGACATGCTTTTTATTCAGTTATGAATTTCTTTTCGGGAAACATTTCCTCACCCTGCACAACTGCTTTTATTAGTTTATCTGTATTGCCAGGGCTATTTTGACGAGCTATACTCCTTTTTTAAACTTATTCCACAAGTTCTCAATTCGATTAAGATCTTGTGAACAAGAAGGCCACTCTAAAACAGTCACAAAATTATTGTGAAAGATTTGCTATGAATTAAAATACCTAGAGCATTATATACGTTAAAAAATTATAAGTTAAAAAACTGAAGGAAAAAACTAGTGGCGAGAAAGAAATTAATCAATTAAAAAAACTTAAATTATAACCAGATTAGAAAGACAAATGAAAAACCATGTTCTGCCACCAGATATTTCAAGCAAAATCTCGAAAATAAAAATGCTAAACTATATATAGTAGATTAAACCGAGGGAGAAATAAATCATTCTGCACCCGCTGGAGAATCTCGAGTGATTTCTATAGATATTAAAAACGGAGTTGGTTTTTAAAGACGCCTTATCAGACCAGATTAAAAAAAAACATTTAAAAAAAGCATATTCTCGTAAAATATAAATTTCGCAATAAAATAAAGAAAGTTCTACCGTACAAAGAGAATAAAAGGTATATAAAAGCTAAGAATAAATATACAAAATTCCACCTCCATAAATAAATACACGAAAAATCATATTTTTTGAAGTTAGAAAACAGAAGTTTTTACTTTTATTTAGCCTGATCTCTTGTGTGGCCCATAAAACCGGATATACAAAAAGTATATTTTAAAAATGTATTTTGTGTCCTCAAATGTTTGCCAAAAAGCGATTTATTTTTGATTCCAGAAGAAAGTATATTACACTCCCAATAATATAATAAAGCAGTTATAAATACATTTTTTGAAGATGTATGTCTATTATTTATTACGATATTTACTACGTTTATTAAAATTTTATCTAGTCCTCTGAGGACTCCTCTCCTTAAGAGTCCGGTCCTCGCCCCTTAACATTTCATATATTTTAAAATACAATATCATTTTGACTCGACTTTTTTTATTATAAATATAAGAAATTTTTATAATTTCTTTATTTGCCAAGATTTTTTCGGAAAACTAAATTCAAAGCGTAATTTTCCCCTTTTTTAGTTTTAAAAAAATATCTAATTTGAAATCTAGTGAATTTAGGGCACATTTAAACATCTTTTATATATTTTCCGCTAATAAAAATTTACTTTAAATTAATCAAGGCTAAAAATCACTAATTTATTTATATACAAAAAAACTATGATTTTATTTTTGTATGGTTTTAATTTACATTTGTCCCATTAAAAAAAATATTGCCCTAAGTAAAAAATTAAAATAAATATTTGCTTTAAAACCACATTGAATAAGCAAATAAGTTACATAATTTATAGCTGGGGGAAATATTATTTAATTTATAATAAATTAAACTAAAATAAACATTAATAATGTACATTTACTAGATATGACTTTTTATAAAGAAATAAAAATACCTTACCAAAACTATAATAACTTGATAATATAAGAGACTTAAATTATTAAAATAAGTATAAATGACAAGGAAGTGAATTATTTTATCCAACACCTGACAGTTTTGACTGTCATTAATAATGTCATTTTAGACAAGCAAACTATCAAATAACACACTAGTGTGTTATAATCCATAACTCAATGGAGCTCACGTTCATATTTAAAGTAGTATTCTATTTATTTATTACTATTACAAGCAGAAATCACATTGATATTGTCATATTAAAATTAAATGAAAACTCTAACGGTTTATTCGAATTTAAAGTCATTGTAAAATTCGTTGGTTTATTGGAACCAGACTCTCCCATATCGGTTCAGCTGTTGATAGTGCTGGAAGACGCCGACGCATTAGAACCTTGTATTTTTTCTGCAATTTGTATTTTGTTATGCACCGATTCTTCTAGGTATCCTTCTGCTACCGTCAAGGACTTACATCCTCCGTGACGCTTCAAAGTAGTCATGTTAGCCCCTGCATTGGCCAAAAGAGTCGCCAAAGACCTTCTCAGGCAGTGACCGTTGTAGAGCGCTGGCTCCTCCATTTTTAAAAACATTGCAATTCTTGAAGGCATCTTCGACAACGTATTTATTCCCACACACTGGCTGGTACACCTTCCATTTTTGTAAAAAACAAAAAAGCGGCTAGAACTAGTATTCTTTGGTCTCAGAGACATGTATTTTTTACAAAAATTGATCGGGTTGACTGGAAATCTTTCTTCAAGTATGGTGAAACTTCTCAATTTTTTGGTTTTAGTGTCTGGCAAAACTACGTGAAAATATTTCCCTTTGTCTTGAATATTTTCTATTTTAAAATTGACCAATTCATCGCATTTACAAGCACCGTTAATCCCCATTATCAAAGCCACTTTAATCAACAGGTACTCGTCGTCGGGAGCTTCGTTCAAAAACTTCTCTATTTCAGGTCGATCTAATATCTTGGACTTCTTTGGTTTGTATCCCTGTGATTTGCTTTTCAAAAAGCTCGTTAGTTTGCCATATTTTGAAATGTCGATTTTTTTATAAAGGTGAATAGTCGAGCGAACCATTGAGTATTTGGTCCATAACTACGATGGGGCTAATTTTTTTTTGCAAATGTAAAAAATAAACCAATAGAACATTTTCATCGATACCTTTTATTTTCCGTGAATTTATCCAAGACTCAAACATTTTGAACTTCTTGTCGTAAGCATCTCGGGACTATTCTGGCAAAATCTGCATCGCTGCTTCTTCCGCTTCCGTAAGGATACCCTCAGGAACGTAATTTTCATCGGTTTCCTTCATTTTCTATAGGTTTTTTTCTTCAAAAAAGCTTTCCTTTTCTGCAGGGAAAACTGACAAGTGTCAAAATTTATTTAAACATTTAATCATGCCCGTGGCAACCAAACAAACAACCTACTTTGATCAAAATGTAAAAAAGTCACTGACAAGTCATACTGACATTTGTAGGGTACTGAGACGCAAGTAGCTTTGATTTGATCACAAAGTTTATTAATTATTCTCATAAAAAAACGATTTCTTTCACTTGTTGGATAAAACATTGTATGCCACTCGTGTGTTATGTTTCCTAAGTCACTTGAGAATTTATAAATCTTTCTCGCTTTCTTATTTTCAACATAACACCTAGTACTATAAATAACTATTAAATATTTAAAACATTCTTATAAATTATTATTAATTATAAATTATTTCAATTTATTTTATTTTTAGGTTCTTCATCATTGGCATCCCAATCCTCCTGTAAGTTTTTATTTAATAATTAATCTATCTATTACTAATAGGCCTTCTTTTTTTAAATTAACTATATCATTTTTATAGCTTATAGTAGTTCATTCTCAGGAAGTTTTGGAGGAACAAACATAAATGATATTGGAGAAACGATAAAAGGTGGTCCTTATTCAAGAGGATCCGGAACTTATGGAGCTGCCGCAGGTGCATATGCAGGTGCATCAAGTGCTGCGGGTACGGCAGCTGCCGTAGCTGGGACAGGTAAGAATTAAATAAAAATTAAGCAAATAGACTGGTGTGACAAAAATGCTTCAAATAATGTCTAGGAGCTGGAATATCTAGTGGATGTAGTAGTGGAAAATGTCACTCAGGAAGTGTATCAGCGATTAAAAAAGAGGCAGGATCATATAATTCAGCAAATCACGATGAAGGTCAGAGCGAAGGTAATTTTGGAACTTTAAATAATAACCTCGTTAAAGGAGCATATTCCAGATCTGATTCTGGTGTTGCAAATAATGTAAATGGAAAATATTCAGGTAATTACAACTTTGAAACCTATTTTAGTTCAAAAATATATATTGAGTTATTTTAGGCTCTAATGGTCTTTCAAAACTGGGATGCTGTCAAGGTCCTTTTCCAGGACCAAACAAAGGTATTTACGATAGTAAACCAGCTTACTCTGTTCCTGCTATTAAACCTGAAGGATATGCTCCTAATCCAACATATGCAACACATCAAACAAGTCATCCAACTGTGGTAAAACCAGACTTAAGTGGCGGTTATTATGCTAGCAAACCAGTTACACCTACAGCTGCTTCTTCACCATCATGTGGACCTAAAGGCTGTGGTTCAGGTGGTTCAACATACCAACCAATACATTCTAGCAACGGTTCTGGTCCAAGTAATAAACCAGTTATACCTGTAGGAGCATCTACACCATCGAATGGTCCACCCTGTGGGTCCAAAGGCTGTAACTTAGGTAGCTCAACGTATCAACATGTAAATCCCACAAATTTACCAGGTTCAAGTGGAGGAATTTATGCTAGTAAACCAGCTACGCCAGTTACGATATCCAGCGGTCCATCATGTGGTTCCAAAGGTTGTGGATCAGAAGGTGCATACCAACCAGTAAATCCCAGTGATTCACAAGGTTTATACCAATCTGTGAATCCTAGCAACCTATCAGGTGGCGGGATTTATGCCAGTAAACCAGTTACACCAGTAGGAGGATCAAATAGCCCATCATGTGGATCTAAAGGCTGTGGTTCAGGTGATTCAACATACCAACCAATACCACCTATCAACCTACCAGGTTCCAGTGGAGGTATATACGCAAGTAAACCAGTTGCACGCATAGCAAATAGTCCTTCCTGTGGATCAGGATCTAAAGCATGTGCATCGACAGGAACAGGTCCACAATATCAACCAACTATTCCAAACCACTTTCCAGGTGCAAGTGGAGGCATTTATTCAAGTAAACCAGTTAGTGGACCCCAAATATCCCTCGATAAACATGAAGGACATA
This sequence comes from Brassicogethes aeneus, assembly GCA_921294245.1. Taxonomy (NCBI): domain Eukaryota; kingdom Metazoa; phylum Arthropoda; class Insecta; order Coleoptera; family Nitidulidae; genus Brassicogethes; species Brassicogethes aeneus. Next base: position 3,020,815 of record OV121136.1, read on the forward strand.
AAGTAATAAAAATTCACTTTACCGTTGGCCAATTCCCTGGACCAAGTGGTGGTATTTACCATAGTAAGCCAGCCTCGTCTGTAGTCTGGAATAATGGTAAACCTATTTCCAATGCCGGTGGAAATTATGGAATTGCTTCAGGATCCTACACTAATACAAGTAAGATAATTTTAATTTTACATTTACAGTGTCAGGACAGTGACAGGATAAAATTAAGGATTTGTGAAATGAGCACTTTTCAATTATTATAATAAAGTATTTTTTATAATAACTTAATTATTAAAAAATTATAATTTGGTGTTTAAGCTAATAGATCGACGAACAAAACTTTTAGTTAAAAAGTCTGCAAAGGTGATACAAATATTTTACCCAGCATATCTGGGTAAGGATTGTGTCATTTGATTGTTAATTTTTTAAATTTGATAGAATCCATTTCATCATGTACCTTAAATTAAAAAAAGGATCTTAAACAAAACGTATTTAATATAATTTTATATTTTTTTCCCCCGATTTTCATAGAAATTTATTTAGATGGCCTGGAAATTTTTTTTATAAAATATATTTATCTTTTGTTTATTTTGCTATAATTTCCCTTGTGGATAAAGAAAAGATTTTTTAAAGTTAACTATGTTCTCTAAAAGGTCTCCAATGACATAAAAGATGTGAATACAAATAAACCTATTTAAAATTTTAGATTCTGGTGCTGCATATGGAAGTGTTATGGGGGCTACATATAATCAAAAACCGTTGCCTAATAAACCAGAAGAAATAGATAATAAACCATATAATCCTACCCATGGAGTACCAGTACCAGTACCAGGCCCCATAATACCTCAAACTAACAACCAACCCAATCCCAACTATGTGTTTAAACCAGAATCTGCCCATACAAAGATTCCAGTAGTTCCTGGTACATCAACGGAAGCAATTCCAGTAAACAATTTACTGCCTGTTGCGCCAGCCCAACCAGATACTTCGAGTGGAGCATACGAAAGTGATTTTTCTACACTTTGCAAATACATTCCTCCAGGTGCTTCACCTGGTGCCAGTTGTGACCTTACGAAGGTATCTGGTGGTACAGTTGTTATTGGAGGAGGACTTCATGAAGGACAACCTGGTCCATCGCCTACTGAAGGGTTAATAGAAGGCAAACCTGCTGTACCAGTTTCATCGGGTTAGTAGTTTATATTAATTATTAATCAGTTTAGAAAATAAGACAACTCATTTTTGATATGATACAGGTAGCGTAGATATTCAAACACAACCCGGTTTATCTTGTGCTTATGGATCCAAAGATTGTGGTTCAACTAGTGAAGGATTAATTGAGGGTGCACCTGGTTCTTCAATCTCACAAGTTCAAGACGTACCCAGAAATCCTTCAGGTATTTAAGACTTGTTTTTTTATATTATCAGTTAAAAGTTATAACCAATTACAATTTGGGATGGGCCAAACTACGTGTATATACGAAGGTATAACTAACAGTTTTAACATCTGTAATATGAAACATAAAAGACTTTGAGTAAAAACAACTTAACTTTATTTTCTGACATTTTAAGGTTAGGTTGAGTTGTTTTATGTTATACATAAATTATATTTTTCTACTACCTTACTAGAAAACTTAATTTTCCACCCCCGAGCGAGGGAGGAAAATGCCACTTTTCCTCCCCGGGAGGAAAAACATTTTTCTTACTACCTCGACTGAAAATACGTTGTTTCGTCCCCGATTCCATGGCAGAAAGTTTACGTTTGATGCATTGGTCAAGCTATACGTATTTTCGGCCGAGGTAGTAAGAAAATGTAATTTTCTTACTACCTCGGCTGAAAATACGTTGTTTCGTCCATGATTCCACCTCCACCGCCCTCTATAATATCGCTCGTGCCGCAAATGTCGGGGCAGGCATCAATATGTTTCGATATACACATTTAATTTTTTCCCGTATTTTCGGCCGGGTAGCAAGAACAATAGTATACACTACACGGGCAGAAAGTGTGAGAGCCCTGATCTGCGCGCCATGATGCCCGAGGCAGGAATCTCACACTTTCTGCCCTTGTAGTGTAATATACTATTCCTCCCTCTTTTTTTTTAACAATTTTACATTAGCAAGAGTTTTTGTACCTTGTCTAGCCCTATTTGATGTTGTAGGAAAAAGATTTACTTCGCGCTTGTCCAACCATATAACATAACAAACTATAGGTATTCATTTTCATATCGCTCTTTCGATTTTTAAGGAAGGAAATTAATTGCAACTATTCTTGCCCCTTTAGCAAGATCTTGCGGCAGGTCTTCTTCGCTAGAACTCATTTTCAAAACGTAGGAAGATTTTCAAATTTATGATAAAAATTCTGACAGCTTATAAAAACTGTTATGTTTGTATTACCTTAGCAACAAAGCGTTGTCAACATAACGACGGCGACGCAACACCTACTTAATATTTTGTCATAATTTTATAGCCCCATACCGGGTTAGTAAAAGGAACCGGAACGCTTAAAATGTCTTAAAACCGTTAAAAGGTAATAGAAAAAACTATATACATACCTCAGGAGGAAAATGCGTTTCCTCCCTTGAATATTTAATGCCCTTCGCTTCGCGTCGGGCATCAAACTATTCGCTGGAGGAAAAGCACTATTTTCCTCCCATGGTATGTAAATAGCTATTTTTTCCATTTAATATTGATAGAGTTAAAAAACTTGCGTTCACTTTAATTTTCTCTCTTGGCACGTGAGTTATTCGAAGATAATAAAATAAATAAATCCATTCTCTTAAAACAAAACTAAAAATCAACATTATAAGTAGCAAATGCAAAACACAACTGAAACGTCGCCTACGGCAACCCGCTTACAATGCATCTGGGGAGGGGTTTCTGAAAGGGGCGTTAGGGTTCACTCGAGCTTATATATTTCAAATGAAAATACGGTATGCTCGTAGGCAGTGTTCATACCCCGTATTATTTTTTAATGATTTAATAAAAAACTTTAATTTTAATATTATATATTATGTGTTGTAAATTCTTACGGCCAACTAAACAACAAACTAACACAGACTACAAAAACTTCATAACTCAAACAGAAAACAATTTATTACTAATCCTAAACAATTTTTGTCATTTGTTAATATTAAAAAAAAATCTTCCATAATTTCCGGGAAAGAGCATATATGCTCTTATAATGATAACGAAACTTAAAATATGGTAAATGGTTTTGCTAAATACTTTAGTAGTGTATACTTCCCTTTAGAAACAAAGGATTAGAAAAGTAAACCTATTACTAATTTTGCTTGTATAAATATTCCACTTATCCGTAGAAAATTTACAAATTTTTTGAAAAAGTCTAAAATATGTCCAATATAAGTACCGTAATCCTGGTAATGTAAGTAATTATAGACCAATATCTTTTTTAAACAATTTTGCAAAGACTTTTGAGATTTCCGTATCCAAATTTATTCGCAAATCAGATTTCTTATCTTACATAAACAACATGGTCTGGTAGATCTACAGTAGCAAACTTATTAATCAGTTTATATCTTAAAGTTTTAATAGTAAAGCTCAGGTTGATGTGTTATATTCAGATTTTGCAAAGGCCTTTGATAGGGTGGACGAAAATAAATATAATGTAAAAGTACCTAACGTAAAATAAAACATAATGTAACAAACCAAGATATTCAAACAATGTTTTTAATAACGTTAGAAATGGGTTTCCCAAACATAAAATTTCAGCTTGGATAAATAAAAGTAAATTTATGTTTAGGAGGTTATGCCACAGGAAGTGTGGAAATTCAAAAACAACCAGGAGGGACATATAATCCAATTAATTTAAATGAAAGAAAACCTGGGCCACCAACTTCAATTTTACCTTGTACTGTGGGTTCCAAAGGATGCGGTTCTGGAGGATTAATAGAAGGAACTCCAGGCGCCCCAATTCCTGGTATTCACGACGTTCAGATTCCTTCAGGTAAATACAGAAACGTCAATTATGTTTTGTGAAAACTTAAAAGTATTTTTAGGTGGAGGTTATGCCACTGGTAGTGTAGAAATTCAAAAACAACCAGGACAAGCATACAGTCCTGTTAAGAGTTCAGATGATACCATTGTTTACCAGAATAAAGATATAAGCGGCTATTATCCTCAAGATGGACCAGGCGTGCCTAATGCTCCACATGGAACTGAAGTGGTATTTGAAGTTCCATCGACTCAAACTATTCCATCAGCAAACACTGGTGGTAAAGGTAATGTTATTGTTCATGAAGATGGGTCTATATCATTTTCGAATGAAGCATCTGAGGCTGGGTCTATAAATGTACAAAAAACAATCGGCTCAGGCAACACCGGAGGATCTTATAATAGCGATGGTGGTTCTTTGTACGGTGGTTATGGAGGAGGTTATGCCAGTTCCGGTGCAGATTTAACAGGATCTTCAAATATAAATAAAGCAATTGTTAACACCATTCATAAAGGAGGTTACGGTGCAGGTGGTTTCGGCATTTCTGGTGTTAGTTCCGAAAATGGAGGAGGTGGAGTTTACTCTAGTGGTCCTGGTTTTGCAACTGGTTCAGTTGTGATTACCAAACCAGGTGGTTCTTATAGTTATGGAGAAAGAGGTTATGCTGGAGGTTATGAGGGATCCTTTGGAGGAACCGGTTGCTCAGGAAATTGTGCTGGTGGTCACCACGATCATGTTAAAGCGGTATCTGGGTTTTTAAATAACTTGTTTGGAAACATTGGTGGATTTGGACAGTCAGGGTCATACGCCAAGAATGGTGCCTATAGTTCCAGTAAGCTATCGTAATAATATAAAAATTAAATAATTTATTTTTTTGTTTGTAGGTTTTTCAAGTGCCAGCTCCAATTCTAATTCGTATTCCGGATCTGGACATTATATTAAGATTTAAGTGATATTTTAAATTTAATATATTTTGTATGTAATTTTTATTTAATAAATATATTTAAACACTTACCTTTATCAATTACACTATGATAGTTCGAATTACTAACATTGAGTACGCCCACCTATATTACCTAATTTTAAGCTGCTGATTTCAAAAATGCCACTGGTTATGCTCCAGGATGTCTAGGATTCGAAATAATTGCGTTATAAAATGCTCTTCCCAATTATTAATATGCAGGGTGGAGTCATCGGTAGATAAATGTCAAATAGAAATTTTTTTGTTTCATTGTAGCCCACGGTGTGCCTGAACCTAAGGCCTGAACGAAGTTTCAAGTCACATAAAAATGACGCCAAAAACTGATTGCAGTTTCTTGTTCGGGACCCTTTGGTGAATTAAAAATGATATTTATCAAAATCCTAGCTGATCCTCTTTTCAAAATTTTTTGAAAATTTATGATTTTTTTTTAACTTTTGTTTATTTCAAAGTCTACCTTTGACAGAATACACATTTGTACACCGATTTTTATAAAATTAGAGTATATTATTGAGGAGACTTAAAGAATACTTTTTAATACTGTTCACATAATTTTATATATACAGGGTGAGCCAAAAATCGCTTATTTTTAATAAAGCAAAAGCGTAAATTCATGATTTTGGCATAACACGCAAAACGGATGTATCCCCATTTTTTTTTAGATATTTCTACGTTTATTAGGTTACAAAATGGCATTCTTATTAACCTTTTATTAAAAAAATAGATTTTTAATAAAATTAAATAAAATAACGCTTAGAGAATATTTAAAATGTTGTTTAATTTAGGCTTTTTAGAAGTTTTCAATTTTGAACGAAAAACTGGTTAAAGTTTTTTGATCGACACTCTTTGGAGATTTAAAAACGATATTTACCAAAATTCTAACTTCTTTTCTTTAAATTTGTTAAAAAACATTTTTTTTTAATTATCTGTTTATCGCAAAGTCTACCTTTGCCAGAGTACACATTTGTACACCGATTTTTATTGATTGCAGTTTCTTGTTCGGGACCCTTTGGTAACTTTAAAATGATATTTACCAAAATCCTAGCTGCTCCTCTTTTCGAAATTTTTTGAAAATTCTTAATTTTTTTTTAAATTTTTGTTTATCTTACCTTTGACAAAGTACACATTTGTAAACCGATTTTTATAATATTGGAGTATATTGTTAACGAGACTTGGAGAATACTGTTTTCATACTGAGCACATCATTAGATTTATACAGGGTTAGTAAAAAGAATAATGCACAAAACAGATTTATCTCCAAAAAAAATTAATTTATTTAATTTTATTCAAAATCAATTTTTCTTATAAAGTCTTGATAATAATCCCATTTTGTAGCCTGATAAACATAAAAATATCTAAAAAAAAATGGGTGGGTATATATCTTTTTTGCGTGTTATGCCAAAATCATGAATTTACGCTTTTGCATTATTAAAAGAAGCTGTATATATTAAATGATATGCACAGTATAAACAGTATTCTTCAAACCTCCTTAACAATATACTCCAATATTATAAAAATCGGTGTACAAATGTGTACTCTGTCAAAGGTAGATATTAAGATAAACAAAAATTTAAAAAAAAAATCATGAATTTTCAAAAAATTTCGAAAAGAGGATCAGCTAGGATTTTGGTAAATATCATTTTTAAGTCACCAAAGGGTCCCGAACAAGAAACTGCAATCAGTTTTTGGCGTCATTTTTATGTGACCTAAACTTCGTTTAGGCACACCGTGAGCCGTATACTATAGTAGGGATAATTAATTAAGCATTTTTCTGCAGAGAAGTGCTTTATTAAATACAAAAACTAAAATTATAATGTTTTTATGGTAAAAAGAATCATTTTTTGAAATTTTTGTGTCTTTTAATTACTAATTAAATTGAAAAAGCAACAAAGTAAATGGGTTTTGGTATAAGGGGCAAAATTTGCCAAGTGTACCAGGTGAAAACATTTTTGTCAGCGATTTTGTTTAAACTTTACTTATTTGTTGTTCTTATAACGAAGAATCATAGCATAAATTTTTTTTGCTCTAGGATTGTTAATTCAAGAGTTATGGATTATTGAAATTAATCGATTTTTTACTTTTTTGTGAAATCCCTTTTTATTTAAAAATTCATAAGTTCTGTTTATCTCTTTATTAAATATTTCAATTTAACCACCTTAAATGATTTTTTTCCGTACTTTTCAATGGGCTATACCGTTTTTTGCATTTTTTGAAACAATGTGTATTTTTAATTTTTTTTTAAATAGCATAAAATCGAAGTTTATTATGTTACCTTTGAATAAAAAAAAAATTTAGAGTGGGCCCGACATGTAGAAGGGAAGTTTTTCATATTTAAATGCCGCACGGTCTAGCCATCGAATAGGTAGCTACTACACTGCCGTATGCGTTTATACCTAGTAGATACGAGTAAACGAATAAAAAATGATAATTTAAAATGTAAAATTATGTTTGAGTAGTCAATAATGTATTTTAAATATTTACACTGCCGCACGATATAGTTTTTTTTATTGTGTATTAGTCCTTCGGAGGGGACTTTAAGCCCGCGGTCCGTTCCTACACCTAACCTGTACAAGCCATTCAGTTGGCTTATGGGACTTCTTAAGAAGTAAGGGTGGAACTAAAAGAGCACTTTTGTATATGAACTGTATTTTTTTGCACAAATTGTTTAAGCATGGATCTACATAGATTTCGCAAGGAGGGTCGATGATATTAAATAAAAAATTTATTGTTATAACCGTAACGGCTTGCCTATAAGCTGAATAGGCGCCATTCAGCTTATAGGCAAACCGTTACGGTTATAACAATAATTTTTTTATTTAATATCATCGATCCTCCGCGAAATCTATGTAGACACATGCTTAAACAATTTGTGCAAAAAAATACAGTTAAAAAACTATATCGTGCGGCAGTGTAAATATTTAAAATACATCATTGACTACTAAACATAATTTTACATTTTAAATTATCATTTTGTATTCGTTTACTCGGATCTACTAGGTATAAACGCATGTAGTAGCTATTCGATGGCTAGACCCGCACGCATTCAAATATGAAAAACTTCCCATCTACATGTCGGGCCCACTCTAAATTTTTTTTTTATTCAAAGGTAACATAATAAACTTCGATTTTATGCTATTTAAAAAATAAATAAAAAATACACATTGTCTCAAAAAATGCAAAATTTTGCAAAATTTCAAAAAAAATTGCAATTTTTCTTTGTTGCAAAAACGGTATAGCCCATTGAAAAGTACGGAAAAAATCATTTAAGGTGGTTAAATTGAAATATTTAATAAAGAGATGAACAGAAGTTATGAATTTTTAAATAAAAAGCGATTTCACCAAAAAGTAAAAAATCGATAAGTTTCAATAATCCATAACTCTTGAATAAACAATCCTAGAGCAAAAAAATTTTATGCTATGATTCTTCGTTATAAGAACAACAAATAAGGAAAGTTTAAACAAAATCGTTGACAAAATTTTTTCACCTGGTACACTTGGCAAATTTTTCCCCATAGGCATTACTTTTTGACTATAATTTGATATATTTTTTATTTACATCATGCCTAAAGTACCCAAAAATTTAATCCCTAATCATATTTATTAAGTCTTATCAAAATTTAATATCGAATTGAACTTCCCCAAGAAAAACCAACGCAATATTTCATTAAAAAATTTTAAGAGATATACCTACTACTTTAATTTTGCAGGAATATTAAATGGAGCTGATATACGACGTTTAATGAAAGATCAAGCATTCAAAAATGCTCTCAAAGTTGACGAGCTTGTCGCATATGGCAGTTTTAAAGCTGTCATTGAAAATGTTCTTGTTTCTTATCGGGCCTAAAATTGGCGCCAATTCATTGAAAAAATGCTTTCCGTTTTGCAAAGAATTATGTCATTTAAAATACTTTTTTTTTCATCCTGATAAATTTGCCGAACTGATGAACATGGAGAACGATTTCACCAAGTAACTGTAAATCTAGAGCATTGGTAGATATCTATGGGTATAGCGGAAAGAAGTTGGATTCATTGCTAGGAGACATTTGCTGGAATTTGCAGTAAAAGATGTGCGACGATGATGAGGATTAAGCACAATAATACTATAATCCATTTCGATATTTGATACGATTTAATAAATTTAAGATAAAAAGCAAAATTATACAATGCATTAAATTTTGAGGGCTTAAATTAAAAAATACTGAAACTTGTTAACTTTGTTGGCCTTTCAATTTATTAATTAAAATAAACCACAAAAAATGTCAAATAATGGTTCTTTTTTTACATAAATAACATTAAAATTTTTGCATTAAATTTTGAGGGCTTAAATTAAAAAATACTGAAACTTGTTTACTTTGTTGGCCTTTCAATTTATTAATTAAAATAAACGACAAAAAATGTCAAATAATGGTTCTTTTTTTACATAAATAACATTAAAATTTTAGTTTTAGTATTTAAAATGTCATATTGTTAAGATATGATCTATTTGTCGTATGCCATTTACTTCAGTACATTTAAGATAAATTTAAGCCAAAATAATTTAATAAATTATTAAAATACCAACAAAAAACTTACATTTTGTGGTGATTGAGCAGAGCATTTTATTACGAAATTATTTTAAATCCTAGACGTCCTAGAGAAAAAAACTAATGACAATTTTGAAATCAGCTGCCCAAAATTAGTAAAACTAAGCTGTAGTACTTAATGTTAAGAAAAAAAAGTTTCTAAACTATCATAGTGTTATAAATTGTTTTGAAAATAAAAAGTTAAACAATTTTTAACTGATATTCTACACACACCGAAAAAAATATATTCGTTGAGTTAACATTTGCCTAAATGTCATTTTTGAAAATGTTGTTTCAACAAAAAACCTATTGGATTAATCTATATTTTGGTGTCAAAGCAATAGTCAGAGTTTGTCAAAGTTTATTTGTTCATTTGACAATTTAAAATATTGATCTTACATGAACTAATTGTTTGAATTAAAGTTTTTATCCTATTTTGATTTAATAGCTGGAATTGGTTAAATCAAATACTAAAATTGTTGGGATTACCTAAAAAAACTATTAGATTAACGATTAGTTGCTGTTTAATCCACAACATTAAATTTGTTCATTTAACAAATTGTAAATGTTATTTTAAAATTTAAAATGTTAAATTTGCATTCATAAAGTTGCCTTAACACTCTAAGAATGTTAAATTAACAAAATTAGCAGATTGGAACAAATATCCTAATTTTGTTCATTTGACTGTTATTTGTTGTTCAATTAAACAATACAATTTGACATTTTTAGATGGTTAAGTAAACGTGCAAAAACCATTGCTTGTATTTAAAGTGCATAAAGAGTTGAATTAATATTTTTTTTGTTGTTTCAACAGCTTATTTTTTTCAGTGCAATGGTGGCGGTTTTATTTATTTTACTTATTTGTTTTTAAAACATCAACCTTAAAATTAAAAAAAAATAACGTTAGAATACACAGGTGGCTAATAGAAAAAAAGTTTTCCTAGAATGCCCCAAAAACTCATTGATACCACGTTGATTCTTTAGCAACCACTGGGATGAGAACATTTCATCTTTAAATCGTGTTCATTTGGGGGTGATTACCAGAGAAAAATTAACAACCTTCAAGGTGGTGCGCGACTTCTGGGACAGGGTTACAGTTTCCCTGCAGGGACATGTATACAGTTTGTTTACGGTCTTGTGATTTTATTTTAAAGGGATGATATGTTTAATATTATAAAATGGTTCTTAATGCGAGGAATTCCGCTAGCGGTGTTCATTATAAAAAAAAACAATTGAGGGGCCTAGAAGTAAAAGGGTTTAAGTGCATTTTTGTTAGTTCTGAGATAAATGGCTTTAAGGTTAACTTGAATTTTAAAATTCTAGAAAAGAGTTTAAAAAACTGTGTGAATATTTTAGTTTTGTTTAAAGACAAAAAAGGATTATAAAGAAAAAGGAATTTTTTAATTTCGCTTTTTTGTTAATTTTTTTTACCAAAATGTACTTGAATCGTCATGCATGTAAGACAAAATTTAGTGGTAAAATGATTTAAGTGCAATTACTGTACTAGAACAAAACTTTTTTTTTTTTTTTAAATTTGGGCAAGTTTTATAACAAAAAGTATTACTCATAATCAGAATCTAATACAACGTTTTCTTCATCTGAATTAGCTGGTCTTGGTTGGGGTTGATCTAAATTGGATTTTTTTGGCTCAATGCTATGGTCTGTTTTAAAATACTTGTCAAGGCTTTAGCAGCATAGATAATAGCCTATGTTTAGCAGTAAACGGTGCACTTAAATCGTTTTACCAAAGATATATTTTAAAATATTTTGACAAGTTTTTAAAGACGATAAGAAATGGCACCAGAGAATGGAAAATGTACTTATATAATTTTACCCATTGAGTAATGATTTTACCACTAAGTAAGAATATTCTTTAGGTGTGATATTCTGCACTTAGACCATTTATTTAAAAAAGTGCACTTGAACCGTTTTACTTCCAAGCCCCTCAATTATATTACACTAGTTGTTCCAAGTTATCGCCCTGCAACAATTCGCGTTAAATATAACCTAAAAGCATTATTCCATCTGTCAAGCTATTTCATAAGTTTTCACCGCATTGTTGGTTTTGTATGAATTGTTGTAATTGTTAAATCCCAACAATAAAAGTAACCCTTGGGATGTCGATAATTATTTTCTGTTAGCTAAAAATTTACTTGGGTTGTCAAAAAATTATTCTATGGGGTTCAAGTCATTTCAGCAAAAAAAAACAAAAAAATGGGTGATACCTACGTGTACCAATTGTAAAAGGTAGTACGACTCTTATTTTTGAGGATTAGGAAATAAAAAATACTGATCAATAAAACCGAAATTAAAGCAGACACAGTAGGAACTGGATGAGAAAGATCGTCATTAGCATCCGAAATTGAAGCAGGCACATGAGGAACTGGATTTGGAAGATTATCATCAGCATCTTCGTCACCCTCTACTTCGGAGTTAAGTACCATCTCGTCGTCAACCTCAATTTCTCGTAGAAAGAGAGCGATATCTTTCGGGTCGTCCAAGTTGTAATATTTTTTGAAATTCATTTTCCGACTAAAACATTTTTTATTACGTAAAAATACGATGAACTGGAAATTTCAAAACAGGTAAGGATATACCTTACCTACCATTGAAATTATGTAGTAGGCTATTAGCCATGATTTCCTCATAATTTCACAAAATTTCTAATGTAGTTTTGCTTTTCCACCCAAAACTAGACCTAAATTTTTAGCTTAGTTTTTGCTATATATTATGGGTGAGTATATTTTACTTAAGCTAAATTGTTTACGTTACCACGCGTCGTAGCGCAATTTAAATTGTTTGTCGGTATAGGATATGCTTCCTATAAAAAAAAATTTTTAATCCTATAATAATTTTCATATATATTTATTTTATTTATTTGCAAGTACCAAAACTTAACTGACTGCTCCATGCTGCGCTGTTCCTTATATATTTAGTGCATACGTGACACTAGTCACGCAAGCTCCTTCCCGAACATTCCATCGAGCTCCGGTATGTTCTCGATCGCTCGAGCGCTGACTCACCGACGATGAGTCATGAGATCCAGAGCGGTACTCGCTGCAATATTATAACACTCATAAGACTATATAGTTATTCTATCATTTTCACCAAATTTGACAAAAATTGAAAGCTGACCTTATTAGATTTTCTTAAAACTTTCAGAGTGTGAAGATCAATACTTCCGATGAACAAAAACCACAATAATATTTTTTTATTTAAATACCCTAAGAAAGTAGGCAGGGCCATGTTGACCGGTTTGCATAAAAAATTACTAAATCGGTGTCTAAGAAAACCCTTTATAACTTAGTTATTTTTTAATATTTTCTATCGCGTAATATTTTGTTTTAAACTAAATTTACGCTTTTTTTTAACTGAAAATGTCAATTTTCTATTATTGACATTATGTAGTAGGCTATGAAAATTTGATTTGGTGTATATTTTTATTTAAAGTAATTATAAATATTGATTAAAATATAAAATGCGAAATTTTAAAAAAGTATCCAAATTGCAGGAAATACCATCTTAATTTTGAAAATTTCCCATTTTTGGCTAAAAAAATGCTTTTTTTCGCCCGGAGGGACTGAACGAAAATTCTTCAACATTTAACAGAATGTTCTCCTTAATTTACCTAAACCAAAAACTATAAAAAAATTTGTTGTGCCTTGCTAGGAAGAACAACAGTTTAAAATACCACAAATTGTATAGAATATATGGTATGGTATTTTTTATCAAGATGGCTTTGATAAAAAAATGCCATTTAAAGGTGTTTGAAACAGTAATATAAAAATAGTAAAAATTAATTTACATAAACATTAAATATTTATTTTATAATTATAATTAACAAAATAACGCATACATAATAAAATCAGATTTACCTAATTCATTTAACACAAGAAAAATTTTGCCTACTACTTTTGCTACTATTTCAAGTAAATAATTATGTGTACTTTTATCAGAGAACTTATTTATTTTTATAGTGAACAATGGCTTTAAATATTAACGTGTTAACTGCATTCATAATACAAAACTATGTTAACTATGTTTATATTGTTTTTCTACATGAAATTTAAAATTTATTAAGGTTGTTGTAATTTAAATTTAAAGCTGCAAATTTTGTTCTTTTTAATATTTTTTATTTATAAAACGGTTTGATTCCGATGTACTTCGAAGTACTTCGAACCTTAATAATTTGTAAATTTTCAGGCACAAATGAATGCAAACTTCTAGTAATTTTTTAATACAAGGATTAATTTTTGTTATTCTATAAATTTAGGTTTTATATAAAAAAATTAATTTCTTTTATATTTTCATTGCCAAACATATCTAAAGGTGATAAAATTTGATACTTATATAGTCTTTGCAGGCTTGCTTTTGAAACCATCTCTAAACGGTTCCCCCTTCCATCACAAGGTCCTTTTCCGTGCGATGTGGCAAAAAATGCCACTCTGCCTCCAAACCAAAGTAAACTTTGTGATATGCCAAGTTAATAAAATTTTATTTATTTTTATATTGTCCCTCACATCCATAAGTAAAATATATTATTTTTATTTGCAAAAAATTTAACTTTATGAAATTAATAAGTTCTTTAAGAAAAGTGTGAACAACAATAGAGTTATGTTTTAAATAATCACTTATCATGCAAAAACTTGTAGGACATAATTCATTATTTTCATCTTTATAACAAAGGGATGTAAAGTAGCCTAACCCAGTAAAAAAATTTTATTTTGTCTTGTACAACGGAGGAGAAATTTTCAGCAATATCCCCTCGGGAAGCATTGGGAAGCAAATTATTTTTTTAAAAAGATGATTTAACACCTTGTACTAGGGAAATTAAAATTAAAATACAAACATATATTAGTTTTATTCTTTATTCGTTCATAAAATGGTGACCATTAGGTATTTTTTTACCCATAAATATAATAAGGTAAATTATTAAATTAGAAATAAATGTATATTTATGAATAACCCAGGTACCCATAGACTCCACTTATTCCTCCTACATGGCCTCTACCATTGCCTCTTCCTAAAAAGTTAACATTTAGAAAAAAACCGGAAGGGTATATTATTATATATACCTATCTCTCCATGATAACCACCATAGCCATCATATCCAATGTTTGAACTTCGAATTCCATGACTTCCATACCCTCCAGATTCGTATCTACCTCTAAGATATCCCGCTAAAATGGACACATAAGTTATTTTTAAACAAAAAATAATAAAAATAATTCTTACCAGTTGCTACTGCAATGCAAACAGCAAAGAAAAAGAACAACTAAAAATAAAGCTCTGATATAGGTACAATGGCGTACACGGAATTTTGAACGACCATCATCCCGTTCATATCAAAATCTAAACTTTAGATTTATACATGGACAACCAATTTATGACGTTCAAATTTCCGTGTCTGCCATTTAATTTAAATAATAAATAATATTACCTTCATTATATTTTTAATAATTAAATTAATAATTATATTTTATTTCAGAAATTATAGTTTATATAGGCAAAAAATTAAAAATGGTACCTACAGAAATATTATACCGACATTGGTAACTTATAGGTACACCATAAGATATGTGATATATTATATAGAATATAATATTTTAAAACTTAATCATAATTAATATTGATAGGATAAAATAAATGAGAACATATGAGAACAGACCATACATGTAAAGGTAATTTGAAACCAAATCTCATTTAAAATAAACAAATCCAAAACATTTTTCTACTCCTATTACGGAATATGACCGTTTTAATATCACTTTTTAATGTGGAATGACATATATTCCTAAAAGTCTTACAGAATGAATTATTTTATCACCGGATGATGAATTAAACACTGGTGGCGACATCTCTATCTCTATTATATAAGAACTTCTAGACCCAACCAACCTCACTTTCTCCTAATTAAATTATTTTTAATGGAATTGCATATTCCGCTCCGCCTTCGGTTTGTGTGACAAATTTTTCAATTGAGCGGAATATGCCAAACTTGTTTTAGAATATTCTATTAAAGCATTTGTTAAAGAAAGATAAATTGGTCAAATGTATGTAAAAAGGTTTTTCTACTCCCACCTTTAAAACGACCATTATCGTACATGTTTCCATTACACTAACTGACCTCTTAAATACACATTGACAAGTTGTGGCTTTACGGCGTTTTAGTCACGGGCTGAAGTTAGCAACAGGTTTTTAGTCACGGGCTGAAGTTAGTTTTAAGTTAGTTGACAGTTGTCAAATGTCATACAATCGTTAAAATAAAGTGCCTTTCTTTTAAAATAATACTAAATGTGAAAATTATTTTATTATCTCAATACAAAAATACAAAAGTATTAAATAGTTTCTCAACGCCAATGTTTATATGAACATTGTACTGACCTTTTAATTTCGCCGGCAGTAAACTATAACTTAAATTTGGGCACTCCACTGTAAAGTGCTCATAAAACATTTTCTTTACTTTCACTGTAAAAAACTGTCCATTTTCAAGAAATACTTTTCGATTTATAACCTTTATAATCTATGTTTATAAAATAAAACAATTTGACATTTGGCGGTGACACACAGATTCCCTTATTGTTTCATAGATGGCGCTCTATACAAATATTTGATTAATGCGTTTTAAGATAATAATAAGTATTTGTCGTAGAAAAAGTATAGTATGCACCTCGTTTATAAACTTTTTTATACACTCATTAATTTAAGAACTCGCTCGCAAGCTTGCTCGCGTATAAAATGGCGTTTATCAAACTTGATACATAATATACTATTATGTATTACCAGTGCAGTGGGTAAAACGATATAATAGTTTAATGAAACTGGTATACCTAACAAATGTAAATTTTTTAGTTTAAAAAAACTCATAAAATAAAAAAAATCATTTCTTTTATTAATATTATGGTTATTTAAAATAATAATAAAATAATATCATTGTATGACATATATACCTATATATACCTATAGGTACCTCTGCCGTGCTTAATGAAAACGCCGTAACCAACAATTGTGCGATTTTTGTTTTACGGCATTTTCTACTAGAACAATTCATCCTGCGTCTATCCCCGGTACTCAAAAAACCGTATATATATAGATACGGTTTTTTGAGTACCGGGGATAGACGCAGGATGAATTGTTCTAGTAGAAAATGCCGTAAAACAAAAATCGCACAATTGTTGGTTACGGCGTTTTCATTAAGCACGGCAGACCTGTACTTTCCTTTATTTTCGAAACACATGTGTATATGCATATATTTCTTAAATTTATATTCTTAAAAAATATTCCTTATTTAAGACATTGTCAAATTAATTTTCCATTCAAACAAAAGCCAATTTTTAGTTGACAACATGTTTTATGTTAATTAATAAATTAAATAGAAAATAATTGTAGATATTATCTAACTCAAGGTTCCATATTGGGTCCGGTTACACTAGTTTACAAAATCGAAAAACAAATTCTGCCCACCATATCCCATTATAATTTTCCCATGTATTTTGACCCACTAAACACGAAAAAAGTTTTTTTTTTATGGAATATGAATTTTCAATTGTTTCGGAGGTGTTTTGACGTTTTTGAGTATAGCTTGAAATCTAATTGATGGATTTGGTCAAACAAGCCGTTAAATTGAAGGTATTTGAGCTTTTAATAACTTATGGCAAAAATTGAGGTCAAAAATTTACATATCGTCCTGGGAAAGGTTTAAATCAAACAGATAACAGCAGTTTGAATTTTTTTTCGTCAAGCTGACATTTTTACAAAAAAAACAAGCTAATGTTGATAAATGGCGAAGTTATGAATTTTTTAGCGGAAGGCCAAAATTCAGCTTTTTGACGGTTTTTGTTTATTTATTATTTAATGAAAATCTAAATAAAGTGCATGGTTGGAATTTTTTGAGTGTTTACGTACTTTTTTCACCGAAAACATTATTCAAAATTTAAATTTGACATGACTCCGCAAACGTGAATTATTTTGTTTCTGGTGTTGGTACATTTTACTGATATTTTTTGATATTTCAACAAGGTTTTTTATCATGGTTTTATTTAGTCAATAAAAAGTGTAAAATGAGTAAAAGAAGTAGAGAGTTCGAATGCGTAAATAACCCGCACAATCTGGGCAACGTAAGTGATGAGCACGGAGAAGGTTTTCACCAGCAAATGAAGGCTATGAATCGGCGGTATCACGGCTTCTGGGATGCAGCCATGATGGGTGATTACATTTGGTTCCTTATAGGAGAAACGGAATACGAAAGCAAAAAAAAACAAAGGAACCAGAATTTATTTAAATCTATGCTTATTATAACAAAATAAAACTTTCAATTTCTTCAATGTTCAATATTTCGCTGGTTTGTTGCAAGACTATCCTAAAATAAAGAAAAAACGTAAAAACTCTCGAACTGAATTTTGGTCTTCCACTAAAAAATTCATAACTTCGCCATTTATCCATGGATTTTCGTAAACAGCAGCTTATTTTTTCCTTTAAGTATAATTTATAAGTATAATAAATCAAACTGGAATTATCTTTTTGATTTCTATCTTTCTTACTGAGCCGATACCAAAACTATGCAAGAGAAAGTTGTAGAGGGCCCAATTACCTTTGATTCACAGGTACGCATGTATAAGTAAGACGTGTTTTGGTGTGCTCCGGTAAAAGTTAAAAATTTTGCTAGAAATAATCAATTAAACATAACAAATGGTAGTTATTGTAGTAAATCATACTTGTAAAGTGAAAATAAAACAAAAATGCTGACCAGGGAAGATAGAGAAGAAATAAAAACGATGATAAAAACTTCACTGTTTGAAATTATTTCTACAGAGGAATTTACAAATAAACTGGTATCGAAATTAGTCAATGTTATTACAAATACACTGGACAAAAAAATTGATGAACAAAAAGCATTTTACGAGACAAAAATTACGACATTGGAGAATAAAATAGATGACATAGAACAATTCTCTAGGAGGCAAAATGTACGTATATATGGTTTAAAAGAAACAAAAAATGAAAATTTAATGGAAAATATAAGTACTTTAATGGACAAAATGGGCATTGAGGATCAGGATATCTCCGAATGCTACAGAACAGGAAAAAATAAAAATGGGAAACCACGAGCAATATTTATTCGATTATCAACATACGAGGGAAAGACAAAAATAATCCAAAATAGAAAAAATCTAAAAGGTACAAAAATCCATATAAAGGAGGACTTAACAAAGAACAAATTAGAAATGGTCACAGCAGCATCGGAAAAATACGGATTCAAAAATGTCTGGACACTAAATGGTAAAATATTTGCTATGGCGGATGGCAGAAAAATCGAAATTAGAAGCAAAGCAACTGTATAACCGGCTGGCATGCACGGACTATATCATAAACTTGTGTACAAAAGAAATCTTTGAGCTATTTTCTTTCTTTTTAAGTTTACTTTATGTCAAATCTTGTTGAATATTTAAACACTTTGGAGGATTACAATACTATAAATGAAATAACAGTGAGTAGTGACAGGGACCTAAATAAAATTACATTAAATAATCTTGAGTATGGCTTCAATATATTTCATATGAATATTAGAAGTATAAAACAAAATATCGATGAATTACATATATTTTTAGAATCGCTCTCTTTTACTTTTAATATATTGATCTTAACAGAAACTTGGAATATAGAAAACTTAGACTTATATCACTTAAATAATTATAACTTATACTATAATGGGTCAAAAACTAACCAAAATGATGGGGTAATAATATACGTCCATGACTCAATTAGTGTTTGTATTGACCATACTATTATAACAGAAGATGAAGTCTGCGTAACAAAAATTAAATTTTTATTACATAATAAGAAAATAAATATTTTTGCTGTATATAGACCAAATCCATCAAACAAAACCGAATTTATAACTAAATTGGATAGTTTTCTTGAACTAAACTCAACTGGGGATATCAATATTCTAATCGGTGATATAAATATTGATATTTCAGCATCAAATGAAACATCAAATCATTATATAAATACTCTTAGCTCTCAC
Organism: Brassicogethes aeneus; assembly: GCA_921294245.1. Classification (NCBI taxonomy): domain Eukaryota; kingdom Metazoa; phylum Arthropoda; class Insecta; order Coleoptera; family Nitidulidae; genus Brassicogethes; species Brassicogethes aeneus. Next base: position 3,040,320 of record OV121136.1, read on the forward strand.
GGGTTTATATCATATATAAATGGATTTACTCGAGTACAAAAGGACGTAAAACCCAGTTGTATAGACCATATATATGTTAGCGTTTCTGTATTTTCCTGATATGCTGAGTCAGGACAGACGAGTGGAAAGTAGGACGCGCGTGATGCTTTTGCAGCCAGTAGAGTTTGGTTCTGGGCAGCGAGAGATTCAATTAAACTTGTTACGCAATTATGCACAATAAATAGTCAAATCGTCGTTATTGTATCATTTGGGGTTAAATCACCCTCATTTAGTTATTATCAGAAGTGGGATAGCCTATTGTCTAGTGCTATTTGTGTTTAAAGTGACTTTTCAAAAAAAAAAAACTATAAAATGGCCGAAGAAGGTGAAATTGTGAGTGACATGGAGAACGGTGACTTAGAAGAGTTGGAAGCTTTACCACCCAGTGCCAAACGTCCCAGGGCTCCGTGGCAGGAAACTCTTATCAGTTTAGTAGCAGCTCAACAACAACAAATTGCTCAATTAGCAAATCACACAAAGAACGTGACGTCACCATCGCAGCCAACGCCTAGTGATTCAGGAATAGACACTTGGAGTGCGCAAGTCCGCTCTTTTGAGATCACGAGCTATGACCCTGACAAAAGTACATACCCAATCCACGAATGGCTTGAAGATTGTTCAAAATTAAAAAAAGAACTCAACGTCAGCGATATGTTGATGATAAGCAAAGCTGGTAATGCATTGCGTCATCGAGGATATCGTTATTATCGTGACTGGAGACCCCTTGCGAGAACATGGGATAATTTTTGCAACGATATTTCTGTGGCATTTCCCGATCGTGAAACACCTGGAACACGTGCACACATTGCTGCAAATCTAAATAGTAGAGATTGTGATTCTTTGTCTGATTATGGGAATCAAAAACTAAGAGCAATAAATCGGTTTTATAGTCAGTTGCCATGGAATATAATTCTAAGCATGGTAGAATTTGGTTTAGAACATGTTGAAGCCTGTTCTGCAATCCGAGTGCAAAAACCAGCGTCTGAACGTGAATTATTGGTCTTACTCAGCGAGTTTGATGCCCGCCGTGCAAGATTAACTAAAAAGAGTACCGAAACCCGAGAAATCGAACGCAAGTCAAAAGAAAGACATAATCCGAAGGTCGCGTCGACTTCAAAATGTTTTAAATGCGGCCGGCTTGGACACCATCAGGCTAAGTGCAGATTGGCCCAGAAAGATGAAAAAGCCAGCGAATCAACCTCTCATACTACGTCAACCCCTAACAAAGTTGTTACGTGTGATTTTTGTAAAAGAATTGGGCACACTGATATTAATTGTTGGCTTAAGCATGGTAAGCCTAAAAAAGCTTTTGTTATAAAAAAATGACGTCATTTGGATTCGACACCCATAGCTACCTTATTGTGCAGTAATCAGGCTAAGTCTTTTACGTACATTATTGATAGTGGTGCCGACATATCGATCATTAAGCAATCGGTTATAAAAACATTGTGTGGGACGATCAAACAAGAAGGAAATGTACGTGCTTTTTCGGGAATTGGGACCCAATTTGTTTATAGTGTGGGTGTTTGCGATTTAATTATTATTTTACCAGCTATTACTTTAGAAATAAGTTTCGCAGTTGTTCCTGATAACGTAATACCGGGCAATATCGATGTTATTGTAGGTTGGGATGTAATTAGTCGACCTTGCTTGCGTGTCGAAAAAGCCAAACATGGACTTGAGCTACATTACGACCTACTCAACATACCAAAAGTGTTTGTTTTTAAAAGTGCTAACGATTTTAAAATAAACCAAAGTAATTTAGATGATAGTTTAAAATTAAAATTAGAACATTTATTAATGTCTTACAAAAATAAAACACCTGATCATATAACAGCAAGTAAAGTTACTATTAGATTAAAAGACACTACACCAGTGGCGTACCGACCTAGGCGATTAGCGTACCAAGAAAGGATTGAGGTGAAAAAAATTGTTGATGAACTTTTAAAAAATGGAGTTATCCGAAAAAGTAAATCAGAATATGCCAGTCCTATTGTGCTTGTTAAGAAAAAGAACAATGAACTTAGACTATGTGTAGATTACCGAAGTGTCAATAAAAAAGTCGTTAAAGAAATTTACCCCTTACCTGTAATTGAAGATGTAGTTAATTCCCTGTGCCATGCTAAATACTTTACTACACTGGACATGAAGTCAGGATTCTACCAAATGGAAATTGAGGAAAGCTCCAAGCATATCACAGCCTTTATTACTCCGGATGGGCAGTATGAATTCAATCGTATGCCATTCGGTTACATAAATGCTCCGTCAACATATCAACGTGCAATTGATGAGGCCTTGGGCGATTTAAAAGGGAGTAAAGCGTTTGTGTATTTGGACGATGTTCTTGTGCCATCAAAAACTATTGAAGAAGGTATGCAGAATTTAGAGGAAGTGTTGAAAGTTTTAGCAACTCATGGTTTTTCTTTAAACTACGACAAATGTTCATTTTTTAAATTAGAAACAGAATATCTTGGTGTTGTGTTGAGTGAAGGAACAATTCGCCCCAGTTTGCGAAAGGTTCATGCTTTAAAACAAGCTCCTTCTCCTTTAGATGTAAAGGGCGTGCGTCAGTTTATGGGACTTGCCGGTTATTTTCGTAGGTTTATTAAGGGATTTTCGCAGTTAACTGCACCCATAACGGGATTACTACGTAAAGATTGTATTTTTAATTGGACTACTGAATGTGAAAATATTAGACAATTAATTATAAGTAAACTAACTAATGTGCCAGTGCTACGAATGTTCAACCCGGATTTAAATTGTGAACTGCATACAGACGCAAGTTCTATAGGTCTTGGTGCTGTGCTTTTTCAAAAAGAAAATGATGTTGCTCAACCGGTAGCCTATTTCAGCCGTCGTACTACCGATTGTGAATCGCGATATCATTCCTATGATTTAGAGACACTTGTCATAGTGGAAGCGGTTGAACATTTCCGAGTGTATTTGTACGGACGACATTTCGTTGTGTATACTGATTGTAATTCAGTACGGGCGACTGCTTTAAAGAAAGATTTACATCCCCGTGTAGCGCGCTGGTGGGTAAAATTACAAGACTATGATTTTACAATTGAGTATAGACCTGGCACAAAAATGTGTCATGTGGACTTTTTAAGTAGAAATCCTATGGACAATGATTGTAGTTTAAAAATATGTGCTTTAAAAACTTTAAATGTAAATAAAGTTTCTGACGTAAAGACATTACGTGAGTTTCAAAAAAACGATGCATTTTGTCAAGAAATCTTTAAAAATCCGGATATTAATCCAAATTTTACAGTGAAAAACAATGTGGTTATAACAAAAGAAAATACTGAAAAGTGTTTTGTTCCCATTGCGGCACGTCTCTTAACGATGCGGCTGTATCATGACGAATCTTCACATATTGGTTGGGATAAATGTATTGCAAAAATAAGAGAAGATTTGTATTGGCCGAAAATGGGGCAATGCTTAAAAAAATATATTAGAAATTGTAGATCCTGTGTATTAGGAAAATCTCACACTGGTCGTCGATCTGGATTGTGGCAACATGGCGAAAAACCAGATGATATCCTGCATACGTGGCATATCGACCATGCAGGGCCGCTTGTTAAATCTAATGGTTGCACTCAAATTTTAGTAATCATTGACGCATTTTCAAAATATTGCCGACTACAGCCAATTCCAAAGAAAACAACTGAAGATTCAATTCGTGCGCTTGTATCAGTGTTCGAAGAGTTAGGCAAACCTAAACGAATTATAGCTGATAGAGCAGCGGCATTTACTTCATTGATGTTTCGAAATTTTCTTTGTGAACAAAATGTAGAGCTGCATCACATTGCAACTGGAGTGCCCCGTGGAAATGGTCAAGTTGAGCGGGCCATGCGTACAATATTTAATTTGCTACGTGCCACTCTTACCCACGAAACAGAAAAATCATGGACAACTGCTTTGTCTGCAATAGAAAGTAATTTAAATTCCACAATTCACTCTGTAACTGGCTACGCACCGTCAGTGCTGCATCTTGGTACAAATACTCGATTAGTAGCAACTCAGCAATTTTTGGATGATGCACCGTTAAACGATAATTTTGTTGACCCTGAGAAGGCCGTCGCAGTAGCCCGGGAAAGAATAATAAATAGCTCTATTAAGCGGGCGCAGCAATTTAACGCGACTCGCTATCGCACCAGTTTGTTTACTGTGGGAGACCTTGTGGCCGTTGAAGACTCTCAGCTGGCTGGCGGAGGAAAATTGAAGCCCAAGTTCAGGGGACCATACACCATTCGGAACGTACTTCCAAATGAAAGATATGTGCTGTATAAGCAAGGACGGCGCACTACAGTAGCTGCCCATGAACAACTTAGACCTTGGCCAAAGAAATAAAATGTATGTAATGGTTATTTTAATATTTTCCATTGCTAGTTATTAAAAGAAAGGATAGTGTCACTACCACTTTGCCTAAAAATAAGGTGGCAGTACCACCTAAATGTTATTAATAAAAGAGAGAATAGTGGCGCTCCCACTTATGTTTACTGCAATGGTGGCATTCCCACCAACAATAGTTTAATAATAATTAGTGGCGCTCCCACTAATGTTTACTGCAACGGTGGCATTCCCACCAACAATAGTTTAATAATAAGTGGCGCTCCCACTTATGTTTACTGCAACGGTGGCATTCCCACCAACAATAGTTTAATAATAAGTGGCGCTCCCACTTATGTTTACTGCAACGGTGGCATTCCCACCAACAATAGTTTAATAATAAGTGGCGCTCCCACTTATGTTTACTGCAATGGTGGCATTCCCACCAACAATAGTTTAATAATAATTAGTGGCGCTCCCACTAATGTTTACTGCAACGGTGGCATTCCCACCAACAATAGTTTAATAATAAGTGGCGCTCCCACTTATGTTTACTGCAATGGTGGCATTCCCACCAACAATAGTTTAATAATAATAAGTGGCGCTCCCACTTGTGGCACTCCCACCAACAATAATTTAAATAATGATTAGTGGCGATCCCACTAGGTGGCAATCCTACCAAGTTTATTTTCAAAGAAAAATGGCATTCCCATTTTAAAATAATAATGTTTACAGTAAGGGTGGCAATTCCACCAACAATGATTTAAATAATATGTTTAATATTATGTTATTAAGCACACATACTGCTGTTTTATCTTTTATAGGTAAAAGAAAAATAAATGGAGAAGTCGCGTGGACGCTCCGATCACAGAATGGCCGTGTTAGCGTTTCTGTATTTTCCTGATATGCTGAGTCAGGACAGACGAGTGGAAAGTAGGACGCGCGTGATGCTTTTGCAGCCAGTAGAGTTTGGTTCTGGGCAGCGAGAGATTCAATTAAACTTGTTACGCAATTATGCACAATAAATAGTCAAATCGTCGTTATTGTATCATTTGGGGTTAAATCACCCTCATTTAGTTATTATATATATTAAAAAAAACGAAAATATATTAACAAAAAATCTCAATTCAATTCTTTATCAAACTGCCATTACTGACCACTATTCAATCATACTAAATATAAATTTAAATGTAAATTGTAATAAACCTAAAGAAAAATATATTAATAAACAAATCACTAAAATAGATTATGAAAAACTAAACACTTTACTAGAATTCGAATCCTGGGATACTGTAATAAACACTCAAAATGTAGATAGGGCATATAATAATTTCTTTGAAAAATTTAATAATTATGTTGAGCAGTGTACATGCGTGACAAATAAAAAAATTCGTAAACAAATTAAACCTTGGATAACACAGGGACTTATAGCTTCAATAAAAAAACGAGACAACCTAAAAAAGAAATGTAACATGGAAAAAAACAATGAATTACTGTGGACTGAATATAAAAATTATAGAAATTATCTTAATAAATTAATAAAAGTAACAAAACAAAAATATTTACAAAAGGAAATGTCGAAATCAAAACATAACACTAAAAACATGTGGCGAATAATTAAACAATCCAATAATGACCAAAATAAAACTATTATTCAAATTCACAACGACAACAAAACCATCGTAACTAATAAAAAACAAATCGCTAACATATTTGTTGAACATTTTTCCACTATAGGAGAAAAAATGGCAACTAATATAAAAAACGATCCACTGTCCGATATACTTGAGTCTCCGACAAAAAATAAAAATATTAAAAACTCAATGTTTTTAAGACCAGTCACTCGAAATGAAATAAATAAAGAAATAGATAACCTAAAAACGAATACATCGCCCGGAATTGATAAAATAACAATAAAACTCATTAAGGCTACAAAAAATGGTATATTAAATGTACTGGTATATATTATAAATCTTTGTTTTGAAAATGGACAATTTCCACAACAATTAAAAGTAGGTATTATAACACCAATTTTCAAGAAGGGATGCAAATTAGCACCAGGCAATTACAGACCCATTTCGGTCATTAATAACTTTGCTAAGATCCTGGAAAAGTGTCTAGTTAATCGTTTAAATGAGCATTTGTATTACAATAATATACTATCGAATAAGCAATTCGGTTTTAGGAAAAGCTGTTCCACTGAGGACGCCCTATACCAGTTTACAAATAAAATTAACGAAAAACTTCATGAAAAGAAAAAAGTGCTCGCAATTTTCTTAGATTTGGCTAAAGCTTTTGATAGTTTGTCACATAATGTTCTACTGGGGCGACTATCTGACTACGGAATTAGAGGAACTGTTTTAAATTTATTTAAAAACTATCTTTTAGACAGAAAATCTATTGTTAAAATTGATGGCACATTAAGTGATCCAAAAAATATATTGTTCGGGGTTCCTCAGGGAACGGTCCTTGGACCGCAGTTGTTTTTGATATATATTAATGAGATGCTCAATATAGCAAATCAGGGAGATATATTTTCATACGCCGATGATACAGCACTTGTATTTTACTCAGATAACTGGAAAGAAGTAGTCGAGTCGGCTGAAAGAGGATTGTATAAGATTAAATGTTGGTTGGATAGTAACTTTCTAAACCTAAATTATGAAAAAACCAAGTTTTTAACATTTACTAATATTTCTACTAATCAACCAGACATACATAAAATTAAATTACACTCAAAATGCGATATTAATAATTGTACATGCTTAAGATACATTGAAAGGGTTTCAAACATACAATATTTGGGCCTAATGATAAGTGATACCTTAAGGTGGGAAGTTCATGCAGACTATCTAACAAAAAAAATAAGAAAACTCGTTTTTACATTTTACAAATTGCGAGAATTCATGTCTGTTGGACTGTTAAAGGTTGTATACAAAGCGTTGGTTGAGTCTGTTCTATCCTATGGCATTATCGTATGGGGATCAACTTATGAATCCCATTTAAAACTACTTAAAACTACTCAAAACTGGATTCTAAAAGTTATATTATCTAAAAATAAACGATTTTCCACTGAACATCTTTATCAAGAAAGTAATATCCTAAATTTATTTAACCTTTATATTTTTAACGCTGCAAAATTTTTTTACAAAAATAGAAAATTGAGACATGTTTTATCACATGATAGGGTGACACGACAAAAAATCCAACAACAATTAACTGTCCCCTTTGCTACTACCACACTATACATGAAGTCCCTTAATGTAACTGGTCCAAAAATTTTTAACTCTATTCCTCAGGATATAAGAAACATAAACAACTACTCTCTATTTTCAAAAAAACTTTTTTTATACATAGTTCAAAACGCAACAAAATTTAAAATTATTTTTTAAGTAATCCTCCTGAAAACACAATCGAAATGTATTTGATAGTTAACAGGGAAAGAAAAGAGAAAACTCTTACTTTTGTTCTTAGTGTTAGTTTAGTTAGTTCTTAGAATATTTTTATTTTATTTTTATTTATGTGTACAATTAAAACATTACATTTTCAAAATTAAGGCACAGTACAATTTCCTTTGGAAATTAGGTGCAATTAAATACCTTATTAAAAAAAACATGTATGAAACAAAATTGTAAATTTTTGGTACAATAAATTTATTATTATTTAAGTGCATGTTTGGTCAAATCGAGTAGTAAGTATATATACTCTAAAACGTCAGAACACCTCAGACAATTAAAAAAAAACAATTAAAAATTCATATCTCGAAAACGCTTCCATGAAAAAAATTTTAAGTGCGATTTTCGCGTTTAGTGAGCCAAACTACACAAGAAAATCATAGTGAGACATGGTGGGCAAAATGGCTGTAAACTAGTGTTATTTTTATAAGAAATTTGTCCGAAATAGCAACAGTATTTGTACTGTGTATATATTATTATTGGTGCTGGCAGCATTTACTTACTACAACAAATAATTATTTGTACTTAGTGCAATTAGGTTTGCCCGCAATGGTAAAAAGTATTTGTATTGGTAGCCTAAAAGTACTTTTTATAACAAATGCTCATTTGTAGACATAGCAAAGAAATGTGTTGGCAGCAGATAATTATATAATATTTGCTGCAGCAGGGAAAAAATGGGTAGGGGAGGGTAAATATAATTTAACACTCTTAACAAATTTAAAAAAATATATTATAATAACTATAGGTACATTTAAATTCAACCAAAACACAAATACATATATATTATAATAACTATGCGAGAAAACAAACATTATAAATGGTGCCTCAATGTTACATAGATATTTCCATCAGCACATTTTGAATACAAAATAGGTTCCTCAAATGGTAAAGTAGACATCTCAACAAATATTAAAGTATTGGTAGCTGTATTAACTTGATACGCATGGAAATGTTCAATATATCCAATTGTTTGAAATATTTTACAAATAAAAACGACTTCGTTGGTGTCGTTTACAAGAACATATTTTATCATACCACCTGTTTATGCATCGTATTGTTTATGGAAACTTTTTATCCATGTTGTGACAAAACCGTTTAAAAATTTAGGATTTGTGATTTCAACTTAATAATTTGTAGAGAACATGACAAATTTTTACTGGGACCTACAGTGATGTTTTCGTCATAACCTTCATTTGCGAATAAACGTAATGCAATTTTTAACTGATGTTTTAAGGCCGAAGACTTACATATATTGATTCTAGATGATGTAACATATGCGGTTAATTTCGATTCTCTGTATTTTGATTCGAATCTCATGGATGATATATTTACAAGGGGTCCCACAGTTTTCATTATTTCAGGATAATGTAGTAGGAAATGATGTTTCGGTTTTAAGTTATCTTTGAATAATGAAATGTACATGGTATGATGTTCTTTAATGTAGTGTTTTACGTTGGCTATTATGGATTTTGCTTTATATGTAATCTATAATTTCTCTTAGTACAAGATAAAAGTTCCACACTTCATCTTGTTCCTGAATTAAATCGCCAATGAAAATACTGAAGTATCTTACAAAACACAATGTTTCAGATGCAGACATAGCAAGTTTATTTTTTGTGCGAAATTCAAGAGATAAAAGAGAAGGCTTGTTACCTATTTCAAACCTATAGTTAAAATGTTGTAACCTCGTGTTTAATGTTTCAACCGAGAACATTTTTTTTCAATTATGAAATATCTTAATATATGAATATCATGACAGACACCCTCATAAACATCATGCATAATATCAGCCGCTATATTTTAAACAATATGAAAATTTGGGAGCGCATTGAATACACATTCTTCTTTTATTCCGGTTTGAGAGAGATTGTTAATAGCAATATCATTTTCATAGGATTGTGAGGTCCTGCGAAGATTTGAATCAACAATTAATACAGGCGGTGTGTAATTGATTTTTCGATATTTTGCAAAGTCTACAAGCATAATTTGAAGAAAAGCTTTCTGTAAATCCAGCAATACTATGAACTCCCAAATTATCACCTAATACTAAACTTAAAACAAAGAATATTTGCTCACATTTATTTTCGATTTCCAAATGTTTTCCTGTCATTAGTGTTAAAAAGAAGGGCCATAAATATGTTTGGCAACGATGAGCGGTGTTTGACGGGAATTGTTGGAAAAGAAATATACACTGTTCAAAATTTCATGACCATTTTATCGATACCAACCAAAATGGTGTTAAATAAGGTTCGTTGGTCCGGTGTAAATTCAAATACTAAAATGGTATAAATTTAAGTTTCACACAGTATTAAAATAAATTTTACCTGGTGTAAATTGAACCCCTTTTCAGTGTTTAATATAATGTGTTTTCAAATTAAATCATACTACACAGAAAAAAAGGAAACAGGAAGTTCCTTGACGTATTACAAGTATATACTAATATATATTACCAGTGGTATTATTCCAGAAAATTGAACCTTCAACTCGCTAGAGATAATGTTTTTTGTACGTTCCACCAACTTAAAATACTTCAAGTATTGACAGCTGTTTCCACCTATTTAAGGTCTCTTTAGTATCGAACAACTTGTAGTGTCACACCAAAGCAAAGGACTACCTGAGCTTATATACTCTTCATGTAAGTCAACAGAGGCGATATTTAAGAACATCACGTGATACACACCGCCTTTGCCGCGATCGGTACACACTATGTAACCAGGAATGGACGGCAAATTGTTTTAATCGTTTTAACAGAGTGCTTTAGGTTGAAGTAACTCTTATTTTACAAACAAAATATTTAGTAAACTGAACCATACAGTGGGTTGGTTTCACTAAAGTTGTCTGGGTTAATTTGACCAATTTAAAAAAATAAAATAACTATCTGGTTTAGTACCGTCAAACTAATCTTTGTTTATATTAATCTTCCCATAGTTGATTTAAATAAATACTTATCGGTAAACTAAATTAATATAGTTAAATGAACTAACTATTCCTTTTTTTCTGTGTAGGTGCACTTCTCAAATATTTTTAGATAAACACCATTTTGGTGTTTGCTGTTTAAAACATTTTCAACTATAATTCATGGTGTTATATTAACACCACTTGTTGTTGGATTTTGACACCATTTTAAGATTACTTTTTACACCACAGATATTTTAAACAGCGTAGACAGAGTCAACTTTGTTTATACCTGAATGTGAACCGAGAGGGTTGCCGGTTTCATAATCGTGGGAATTTCAAGGCAATCCTCGATAAATGATTTTCTAATATTTTGCCACAGTGAACATTGTATAAAGTTCGTTGTTACATAATTTTCGGTACCTAGATTTTGAATGTAATTTAATGTAGATGTGAAAATATTGGACGTTTCAAAGTAAGCTTGAAATAATGTTCGTAATGGAATAAACTATACTGTTACAGGAACTGTTTGATACAAAATTAAATCTCTCGACTTCTTAAGCCAATTGGCAATTTGTTTTTTATCATGAGATATGGATCTAATAAAATGTTCAGCATGTTCAAATTCTTTGAAGCACAAACATTCTGACTGAAGCCCTTCGAACGGATATTTTAGAAGTTGAAACAAGAAACGAATATCATTAATAATACTGTCGTCTACAGGGTGACTGTTTGCCATTAATAATTGTTCGATATTGGTATGTAAAAATGGAATTAAAGTTTCACTTAATAATTCTTGCACATGATTAGTTATTATTTGTACGTGGCTTCGTTGTAATATAGAGGAGCTATACAGTTTTGCAATAAACATTAAAGCAGTTCTTTTTAAAAATAACCTAAAACTCTTTGGTGTTATATTTTCGTCACAATTATTACTATTATCATTAAAAGTTTTTTCATCGGCAGTACTACACTGAGGTGCTGGCAAAACGTCATTACTGGTTTTTATTTGCATAGATTTTGTTTCAACTTTTAAATGTTTCGTTTTGAGATGCTTTCAAAATGATTTCACGTTATTGAAATCTCTTAAGCAATTTGCCTTCCTACATCTGAAAACACGACCGTTGTCTAACTTATGCTACAATTTAAAATGGAAAATTAAAGCGGATACTGATTTAAATTTTTTATTACATTTGTAACAAACATATTTTACAATTTGGAAAAAAATACCGAAATTAAAAGAAATTAATAACCTAAGTCTTGTAAAAAAACGTTAACCGAAGTTAGTTTTTTGTCCCATGGGGTTTGCAGGTTGTAAATACCTTTTTGCAGCAATATCCAAAGGGCTTCTGCCTCAAAAGGATAACATGCGTGAACAACGTGTATAATTTTAAAGCATACATCAACAGCTTTTAAGGGAGTTGAAACCGGAAATAAGTGGCCATCCACATACACGTAGCACGATTCGATTTCGTCCAGGGAAGGTCCAACAATTACAGGTGTTGGTTGAAGGGACAGTCCAAATGACTTAAGTTTTTGCACTTTGCGTTCCAACACGTCGTTCAATTCACCAATTATCTAGAACGAAATGTAAAATACTTTAATTAAAGGTATTAATACACATGAAATTTACTGGATTAAATTTGTTAACTACGGTATTAAACATGTGATGTATGACTACAATTAGGAAGACTCGTTTTTGCAGAAACAATTTCCTATAAAGTGAAATGGACTTCCGCAAAAAACTTACATTTCATAAACACTTATACCTACGTACACAGCAAACGGAAAATTATAGAAGTGTATAGGATGACGCCACGTTTGAATATTGTTCTCTAAATCTCCCCACGGTATAGATTTGTATTCGTCAGTCGAGCGTTTCAATACTCTCCACAGTATAGAGGTCGTAATTTCACTTTTGGACTAGTATTAATATAAAAATTATTTTATGCTTAAAAAAAACTATATACGACATGATTGTGATTTTTTTCATTTCATTAATTAAGCTGTGTTGAATATTTTTCCTAAAGGAATAATTGCCAATGGGCCATTAATTCATTTGTTCGTAAATGCTACAATAACCTGCACTGGTGTGTACTTTTTCATCAACCAGATTTAAATATTGCTGTACTAACATATACCAGTGGAGATAGTGCAGGGTCTACCAACAGACCTCATTACTAAATTATTAAAGTTAGCTACTACTAGCATATCGATCATTTTTTCAACATAACCTCTGAAATGTTTATTACAAATATAGGTACTTTATATAATACATAAATATACTTAACCTCATATCCTCTGTGCTTTACATACCTGAGTTGTTACGGTAAATAAAAATCAGACAAATGAACCAAAGAAAGAAACTATTTTCAACAAAATCATATGCAGAAATGAGAAAATTCAAACTACTTGCATCCATCAAAAGATCAAAACTTCTTGCAATATTACACCCTCTTTTTATACTCTCAGAAATATTGACTAGAACAGTATTAGTGAGACTCCAGTTTCTATAACTTGGTAGAGTAAAGAGAAGTCGAAACCGTTGCGATATTGCATTGCGCTGTTTTTGTATAATTCTCGGGGACATTAACGAAAATCATTGCCAGTAAAATTCGAAAAGCTTGAGTTTCTATGTCTCTGAAGAGAATAGGAATCCGAAGTTGCTGCACCATTGGACTGAACCCTTTTTTAATAATTTCTAGAGACATAAATGACTGCACCATTCGATAGTGTCGAGTTTCTACCTCTCTGTTGAATATAGAAAATCAAAACAATATATCTTGTAAGACACCATTGAGTTTGACTTTAAATATAGTCGTGCATAGGTATAAAGCCGAAAAATATAAAAAAAAGCACGATTCAATACAGTTGTGATAAAACTTTAAGATTTGATATTCAAACGCGGAGTCATCCTATACACTTCTATAATTTTCCGTTTGCTGTGTAATAAGAAAAAATAGAGCTACCTACTGTTAAAAGCTCATACCTTAATGTGAATAATAAATCCTTCTTCCACTTCAATCTTAGACGGCCGCCAACACTTTGACCGCTTGCGTTTTAAAGTGTGTGTAGACAATAAATATGGCAAAAGAAATAAAATCCTTGTGGTTCTTACTTCTATAAGAAAGAAAAAACTATAATTATGTTTCAATACGAAGTAAAATTGCCTACCTTGTGTCATATCGAGTCCACTTATTTTACTTAAGATGTTATCTTTTCTTTTTTGTGCATGCATGAGCAGTTTTTCACAAAAACCTGGCCACTCCGAAAACATTTTCATCGATGCATCTGGATATAACTGCTCAAAATCGCTTTCAAGCTACAATTTATAAAAACTAGATATTTGGATTTTTGTAAAAACTACCTATAGGGTGATGGGTGCATATACATACCAACGTGTATCCCAATGAAGACTTTAGAGCTGGGTATTCATTTATATACTCGCCTATTGAGCGTGCCTCCATGGCTTTTAGTTTTTCGTATCTAATACGAAACGTTAGTTTCCAATAAGATTCTATTTGTCGCCAAGGTTCACCGCTGTTCCTTAACCACTGCAACTCACCGCAATACTGATCTGAACTGAGATTACTCTCAGATTCTCTTTCCTTCACATCATCTTTACTTGATGCCAGAAGTCCACATTGTTTTAAGGTTCTTCTGTGGTTGTAAAATTTACGGAAAAGTTTTCCTGCTCCTGTTTTGTAGCCCCTGTATATTGAATAAAAAAAGTAAATGTCTTCATTTTCCGTTGGAAATAATGTCCTGATAGCACGAGCGTACCCCATAAATGTGTCAATTGATATTCTGTAATTATACGTAAGTAATGTTAATTTTTTGAAACTGCCTTTAAGTACCAATAATTACTTATACCTTTTATCAATATTATCCTTTGTTTCGTAATCTATTATAGCCTCTACAAGCTTGTCTCTTAGTGCCCTGTTAAGATTTTTATTCATTCTATAATAGCTTAAAATAGTCTTCCCCTTGTTACTATTATTTAAAATTAATTCCAGATTAATATTCTCGATATTCACAGTGACAAAATTCTGAGCGGTGCTATTGGTGGGAGTCGTGCCTGAGACGTCCTTTACATCGGATGTTGCTATAAAAAAATATTCAGTACCAATTGGTCCCTTAATAAATAGTTATATTGTTTGCTTACAAGTGGAAGGTACATCTAGCAACACTTCTAAACCTTTCTCTGTAGGCTCTGACATTGTAGGGTAAGACGATATAACGGATATTGCACTAGAAACTGAATGCTCAGAAGCTGAATCCTCCAACCCCTTGCAGAAAATAAATAAACTGTGAACATCTTGCCACGAAGTTTCCTAGCTGATTTGTTTTGGGTTCGTAATGAAATTGGCAATTATTTAATTAAATTATTAATCGGCCTTTTTAAAGCGCGCGAAACGAACGAATTACGAATTACAAAACTTTTTGTTTTCAAACTGTAGGTAATTTATTATATAATATTTTAACATTAAGGTAGTTGTCGTGGTACAATATTGTCAAAAATTTTTAGATTATACGCACCGTAAAAGTATACGAGCTTTTAGCTAAGTGATTCATAATTTATTCGCAAGACTGTACCCTGGAGACGTAACCTTTACGTAATACTTTCAAATATTTATTATTATATATTATAAGTTTTAATCCGGCAACGTCGCTTATGCTCAACCAATAGATATATTGGAGACTGAATCAGTGTTTGAATTTAGTGCGGAAATACACTCGCGTACAGCGTTGCCAAGTTGTTTTTATCTGACACTAGTGATGTATACTTTTTACAAATTGTTGAACTTTAAACGGTTATTTATAAACAATTGGACGGTCAAAAATTTTTAATTATTTTTTTTTAAACTCAGCAAAAATACATTAAAACACTATTAGTTTTTTGAAAGCTTCTGACAGTTAGTTTTTTCTGTATGACTGAGAAACTGGTACAGAACTACAGAAAGCCTATACAATCCATGTTAATTATCCAACTTTTAATTGAATTTATCTCGGGTTATAGACGGTCAATCGACAAATTTTAAGGATATATGTATTGTCATGTCCTTAATAAGTATACAAAAATTAAAAATTTTTCTGATGGTATGCTTACAGCACGACAACTACCTTAAAATGGTCAAAAATATTCTTATTCTATTAGGCTATGCATTAAATTTAAGAAAACGCATAAATATCTTGTCCCGTCCACACCAGTCAATTATTAAAATGATATCTACTTCTATAAAATATTTCTTGCGTTTTTTTTATTTAATGTATTATACATAATAGGCTATAATAGCCTAATAAAAGAAGAATATATTGGACAATTTTGATGCAAAAATAATATACATGGTGAGTTTTAAGTTGACGCGTTCCTTTTAACAGTGTGTAGAAATCAGCTAGACAAATAAATATTTTAAGTAACTTTTTTATCAAAACTCAAAAATAAAAAAGTTATAGCCCATCAAAGATTAATTAAATTTTAAGCCGGTCCTGGCTATTGTTAACGAAAAACATAACCATAAAAATATCAAAATAAACAATGCAAAATGTCATATTTGACAACAAACATAACCATGGTTATGTTTGTTGTCAAATGCATTTAAATCAAATGCATTTAAATTAAATTGACATTTTGCAATAAAAAATGTCAATATTTACTTAAGTTGCAGCATTTGCATCTTGAAGACACTCTCCATAAATTAGTAACATTTCCACTAATTCATTATTGCAATAATTATGAACCATTTTTAACAATAATTGAGGCACAAAAAAACTTTGGTAAATAATGACATTTTTCATTGCTAAATGTCATTTTGATTTAAATGGTTATGTTTGTTGTCATAGATGACATTTTGCACTGTTTATTTTGTTATTTTTATTTTTATGGTTATGTTTTTTGTTAACAATAGCCAGGACCGGCTCAAAATTTAATTAAACTTGGAAGGCCTATAACTCTCTTATTTTTTAGTTTTGATAAAAAAGTTACTTAAAATATTTATTTGTTTATCTGATTTCTACACGCTGTTGAAAGGAACGCGTCAACTTAAAACTCACCCTGTATAATAATTTACCTACAATTTAAAAAAAAAACAGTTTTGTGATTCGTCCCGTCCGTATGCTTGAAATGATACTAAACAGTTAATTAAATTAATAATTATATTAAATGAATGAATGAATTAATTATAGCATAGTAGATCGAAGGGAAATATAATTAGCTTTTTAAGTTTTATAGCATTTGCAAAATAAGCTGTTTCCAGTCCTGTTTTCCACGTAAGGTGACCCATATACAAATTTCAAAAACTACTTGAGTAACAAAAAAATTGTACAAAAGTACAAGTATTCACGAATTAATTTTTTTTTAATTGGGACGATACCAACGTTTTTATTTATAACACCCTGTTAAATGAAAATATAATATTTTAAACAAAATTACTTCGTGAATATTTGTCCCTTATACATTTTTGTGACTAGTTTCTGCAGGTTATATGGGTCACCTTACGTGAACCACCCTGTACATACATGTATTTATACATACAGTTCGATTTTTAAAAGAAGTAACTTTCGTCATAGATTTAAAACCTGTTTTTCGACATACGTATGCCATCGCTCCATGGCTAGCGCGCCTGGCCATGGAAATACAAAACAATGTCTGAGTTTCATCCGTAAATTAATGATGAAAGTTACTTCTTTTAAAAATCGAACTGTACTTACCGGATTGTTTATGGGAAAGAAAATAACTGTCGAATTCAATAATTGTAGCTTTCGCAAGAAGCGCGCTCTTGGTCCAATTTTAGGGATGAGTTCCTTTACCATTTCATTATTCAACAAAGTTAAATCGCACAATTCCGTAATATCATTTTCTAAAACAATCCAAGTGATTAAGAACAAGAAAGAAATAGTAATTAGTTTGCGAAAGTATCCGGATTTCAACTACAAAGTTGCACAGAAATCCATTAAATATAAAAACAATACAATACTTAAGTACTTACGTTTAAAAATATCCACATATTCAGAGAATCCCCATTCATTGAGTGTTACTTCCAGTTCATTGGACATGATCGTAACTAATGTAAAGGTAAACAAATTGCTACACTAACACTGTCAATGAAAAATTTGTACAGTAGCCTGCTGTCAGCAGGCAATCTTCACACGAATAAATCTCAAATTATTTTGACTCGGATTTTGTATTGAAGAATTTGTGTAATGTCTAACATGTGTTTTTCAGGTACTTTTTAAGGGCACTTTATTGCCTTTATCTACTTAACAAAAATGGCCTAGTGGTGGACATATGGGAAGTCTGGTAATCTTCAGGTATATATTTTGCTAGTAAAAATTGGAGATAATAATTTATTTGTATATTATTAATAATTTACAACTGGGTTTGTTGCTTTATTGATTTGTAATTAAGTTTACATTAAAAAAAGTTCAAGTGACAGAGGCTCTATGGTTTTGGAAGAAATACCTGTAAAAAGAATAATCGGTAGATTCCCAATTGCGGGAAAATCCTTAACGGAATGAATTTCATCTGATGTTGATATTAATAATAATAATAATAATATATTAAGTTATTCAGGAGCTATAGCGTCAAACAACGAGTTATATCGCGTATACGCGATATAACTCGTTGTTTGACGCTATTAATCAAATTTGAGCAACTGGTATTTCTGAAGGCAAACTCCTTAAATTAAATAGTTAAATTTTTTTTAAATGAATTATTTTTATTGTATTGTATTGTATTTGTATTGTATTGTATTTGTATTTGTATTTGTATTGTATTGTATTTGTATTTGTATTGTATTGTATTGTATTGTTACCAATAAATACTTAATTTATAATTAATAAGATAAAATAAGATATTTTTCATATTTAAAACAAAATTATTTAAAAAGTCTAAAACTAAACATAAATACTTACAGCAGTTTAAATTTAAAACAGTTAAGTCTTTACTCTAATAATTATTAAAACAATACTAATGACTACAATAATTATTGTATTTAATGACTATAGTCATATATATATATATAATATATTATTATTATAATTATTATCACATTACTAATTACTATGACATGATGTCACTTACAATTACTTATAGTATGTATGTATCAAACTATATATTTGTATTATTATTAAAACAATACTAATGACTAGGGATGGGATTTTAGTTATTTTACCTTTTTGCAACCGATGTAACTATTTGAAAACCAATAATGCCAAAATGTGTTTTAAAAGATTTTCTTTTATATGAACCTAACTTGTTTTCACCTTTTTTACCTTATTTGGAGGTTTTTGCTTTAAACTACCTTTTTTATACTTTTCTTACCTATTTTTTTAACTAGTTTTCACCTTTTTTACTTTTTTTGGAGGTTTTTGCTTTAAACGACCTTTTTATACTTTTGTTACATATTTTTTAATTTGTCAGTTTATTTTCACATATTTTTATCTTTTTACGTATTTTTACTTATTTCATTTTTTTGTGTTCTTTTTAAATTTTCCGCCAATATTTTATCCAGGGCGTGCAACTCAACGGTATAGAATTTTTTCTTATGGTACCATAAGAAAAAATTCTATACCGTTGAGTTGCACGCCCTGGATAAAATATTGGCGGAAAATTTAAAAAGAACACAAAAAAATGAAATAAGTAAAAATACGTAAAAAGATAAAAATATGTGAAAATAAACTGACAAATTAAAAAATATGTAACAAAAGTATAAAAAGGTCGTTTAAAGCAAAAACCTCCAAAAAAAGTAAAAAAGGTGAAAACTAGTTAAAAAAATAGGTAAGAAAAGTGACGTCACAGCATAGAAATTATTCTATTATTCTAAAATATTTCTATGAGTCACAGACTGTAACAGTAACTTTCTTTACAGTATTTTTTTGTATTGAGCTTATGTTCTGTCATATAATTTCTGTGTAGTGAGTGTCACTCAGTGAAACACAGTTTATTGCATAGAAATAGTTTATTGTGGGTATGTTCTGTGTTTGGGTATGCGGCTAAACAAAATTATAAAAGAAACTTGAACTTTTAATGTTTTTTTTACCTAAAATGCTGTTTTTTTAACCTAAAATGCTTTTTTTAGTACCTTTTTAGTTACCTATTTTTCAGTTTTTAGTACCTAAATATCCCATCCCTACTAATGACTACAATAATTATCACATTACTAATTACTATGACATGATGTCACTTACAATTACTTATAGTATGTAGGTATGTATGTATCAAACTAATACTGGCCTGTTGTATTTTACAAAATATGTATATTTGTTTATACTTATTTAATAATTATCACATTACTAATTACTATGACATGATGTCACTTACAATTACTTATAGTATGTAGGTATGTATGTATCAAACTAATACTGGCCTGTTGTATTTTACAAAATATGTATATTTGTTTATACTTATTTAATATTTTTTTTTAAACTAAACTTTTATTGCTTTATTAATCTTCAAAGTTAACATTGTAGGTATGTATCTTCTAAACATTTTTGTTTAAAATACTAGTTTTCAAAATAGGGCCACTAATTCTCGACTGGCCAACAATTGCACCATTAGGGGTATTGTACCGGGTAAAAAGTACCCAGTATGATAAAAACTTTAGCTGTTTTCATTGCTTACTTTGTCTGTGGCAGCCGCTAAAGTTAGACGTGTTTTATGAGCTCGGCGATTTTACGTTCGTTAAAAGAAATGGATCAAAGAATTTGTATCCAATTTTGCTTAAAAAAGAGAGTCTGCTATAAGTAAAACAAGAGTTTACAAGTGGTATAAGAGTTTCCAAGATGGCCGTTGAAGATGACGAACGCCCCGAACGCACAAGCACATTACCAACCGATAAAAACATGAAAAAAGTGGAAAAAATGGTTATAAACCATCACAAAAGTCGCTGATGATGTTGGTATATCGATTGGCTCAAATGTTTTGGGTATGAAACGCGTGGCCAAAAACAATACTGTAATGATGCCCCAGCCTCCATATTCGCCAGATATGCCTCTGTATTACTTTTTCCTATTCCTAAAAATAAAGAGAACCTTAAAGGGCCGTCGTTTTGCAAGCATGCATAGATGACATTAAAAGCGCACACTCTTAGAAAAGACCTGGTATTTGTAACTAACTTATTATCGTTGGGGTAAAACTGTTGCAGAAAATAACATTTTTTGTTTTTTGTAATCAGTACCTTTATATGTGTAACTGCTTGCATCATTACCTGAAAAGATTTAGTTTTGTTGTGGAGTATTATTTACTGCAAAAAGGCGATTAAGTTATTTTAACTGAAACTTTGTGTTGGCTAGAAGTATTGACAACATTATCTCAAAAAAATCATTTCGGCGGTAAAATGTTTTTGTTGGACCAAATATTTAAGTAACATTCTCAACTGACTGAAATTAGTCCGTGGAACTAACGGTTCGGTTGTATAAACTATGCGTCACTTTTCATACAGCTAAGACACCAGCGGTGTGAAACAAAGTGTCAGTTGGGGATGTTGTCTCTGTAGGTTAATGCAACTGCAAACTTTGTGCATTTCGCGCGCGATTTGTCCAGCCCGGCGCGTGCTTTACTTTTAACCTGTAAACAAACGGTGTTGCACGGCGTCCAGACGGTGGTGTTTGTTCTTTTGTATTTGTGTATCAGCTCGTGTGTTGTGTATATTTTAGGTAAGAAACTAGTTTATTACAATTAGTCATTTGCCCCTGTAAATTCAGTGGCGACATAATTTTTAACTATTCATATAGGTATATAAGAATATATTCTTATGTGTTGGTTACTTATAGATATCTCGAACAAATAATACTTATGGATAAGCGGACTGAAGTAGCAGATTTATTATGAACATGGGGTTTACCTGAATTGGTTTCAGTTTTTAAAGGTTAGGTATTATTATTGCACTCCTTTAATTACACTATTGTAGTTTTGGGGTCCGAAAAAAAATACAAAAATGTGAAAATGCCATTCCGACTGAAAATGGCCTCCTGAATCCAATGGTGCCCACCAAAAGTCTCCATCACGTCGGAATTTCGAATTCTTACCCCTGTTATCATGCAAGTATGTTACGTTGTACCTAAGAATCATTGTTAAGTTGTTAAACAAAGGCTTGCACTTCACGTAAACATCACGGTTTATTGAAGAAGTATAGTCAACTTTCATCTTAATGTACATTGTACCTATCTGTGTATATTTACCAAAGAATCGTTTTTGTTTTATTGTTAAAATATTTATAAATGTTTTCTTATAGTAATTATTAATTTTTGTTATAATGTTTAAACCAAAATTTGGTGTTTTCAGTTATATTGTTATTTTTTAATTTATAATAAATATTTATAAAACGAACGGGCATGAATTTCCTTTCTCTATTTTTTATAATATTTACACAAAAAGTGTTATATTTACTAAGCAGGTATGTACTGTGGAATAATACCAATTTGTTGTTGCTACTAATGCAAGCATTTAATATTAAATATAACTTAGTTACAATGCAAAACAAATTTATATTATATCAACTATTAAATTCTTTAAATGTACCTTTTTTCATGTAATTTCAATTAAAAAATAAATTCCTGCATGATACAATGTTTGTTGCGATAAATAGCAAGTGTAGTTGTTACAACTTAGACGCTGCTAAAATGACAGACTAATGTGATTGCATTAAATATCAATTATTTGTGTGAAAAAAAAACTAATTTCGATGCACTTAAACTTGTTGGTTGGAGCTACCAATATTGGCTGTTCCGACAACAAACTGTAAAAACAAATTTGTATTAGTTCCCACAACATATTTTTTTGTTGTGCCTATTTTCACTAATAAAATTGGTTCTGGGAACTAAATTTTCATTGCAAATACCAGGTCTTTTCTAAGAGTGCATCGCTGAAAGAACGAGTTTTAGAAGTGTTTCGAGTATTGGAAGAAGAGCTGGCACATCTGCATAATATCCAATGGGGACTATTTTGAAGGCGACAACATTAATGTAGATGAATAAATAAATATTTGTTTTAAAAAACGAAAATTCCCGATATTTTCTGAACACACCTCGTACATGATAGGCAGCGCAATTCTGTTTCGTTATGCTAACTAATTAGGTTGTTGTTGCAACAATACTGTTTGATTTGATAGCGAATTTGTCAACTGCAAGGATTAAAAAAAGACCTTTCCAAAACACGCAAAATATTCATTATAAGAAACCACTATTTTATTCCTAACAACTAAACAGGTCTTTTTATCAACTGAATTTTTCTTTGTTACAACTAACATGCAGTAAAAGTATTACTGAGTTTTTGTAACTAATAAATGTAATTTTTAAAAGTGAATGGAATAACAAATAAAATCTTGTAGTTTATTTAATTATTGTTTTACAGGCTGAATATCTATGGTAATAAAATATAATAAATAAATTAAAGTTATGTTTATTAACATTAAAAATGGTTCGATGCAATTTACAAAATATACATTATTTACAAATGAAGGTTTTTGAATATAGACTGGAAGAAGTATCACGGATTTGGCTAACATGGCGATTTTTACCACCAACCGCTGCTACCACCACCACTGCTCCAACCGCTACCCCCGCCGGATTTCCATCCAGAACCGCCCCCATATCCACCTCCTCCGGAGCTCCAGCCGCCGCCAGATTTCCAACCGCCACCACCGTATCCTCCACCTCCGCCGGACGACCATCCGCTGCCGCCTCCTCCATAACCACCACCGCCTCCGGAGCTCCATCCTCCATGTCCACCGCCGCCGCCGCCGCTTGGCACGATAATTTTAACGATTTTTATGGTTTGTCCTCCTCCGTATCCACCGCCGCCCCCGTATCCACCTCCACCGCCAGATTTCCATCCACCTCCGCCTCCACCGGATTTCCAGCCACCGCCGCCTCCTCCGTATCCACCGCCGCCAGAGCTCCAGCCCCCGCTAGATTTCCAGCCACTACCCCCACCTCCGCCGTATCCGCCGAGAAAACCGGCTGGAAAAAAAGTTTATAGTTCTTGATTATACAAATTAAT
This sequence comes from Brassicogethes aeneus, assembly GCA_921294245.1. Classification (NCBI taxonomy): domain Eukaryota; kingdom Metazoa; phylum Arthropoda; class Insecta; order Coleoptera; family Nitidulidae; genus Brassicogethes; species Brassicogethes aeneus. The sequence continues at coordinate 3,064,044 of OV121136.1, forward strand.
TAGGATTTTTTCATTCTTATCCTTAAGTGTATAAATTTGAATGTTTGAGTATCAAAAAAACGTTTTTTTCGCAAAATCTCGAAAGGGGTCATTCATTAATTACGTGAGGTGTTTAGGGGGGGGAGGGGGTCGAGCCAAACCTCACCAAATCTCACGTGGGGGGGAGGGTGGTCTCGGCAAATATCACGTAATTTTTTTTTCGAAAGAAACAATGTAAAATTGCGAGAAAACGAGGGTTATATTAAGTAAAAAATTATAAGCAAATTGTTTTTTTAAATAAATCTAATGGAATCAAGCACGGATTAACTTATTTAAACTTACTTATTAAAACTATACATTTAAAAAAATCTCACGAGAGATTAAGGGAGGGGGGAGGGGTCAAGCAAAATCTCATGATATCTCACCAAGGGGAGGGGGGGTGTCAAAAAATCGCCAAAATTGCCTCACGTAATTAATGAACGCCCCCAAAACAAGAGCGAGCTTATCAGGTTGGCATAAGTTTTAGTTTTTCGATCGTGGTAGAACTGTGTCCTATCCTACAGAATTAGATTTAAAATCCGTTGCCAACTACTTTCAACCAAAATTCATATGGGTATTATTTTGTAACGTAATTGCATTGTCAGTTCATGAGGCGTCGTTATAGTGTATGTGAATAAATAAAAATCTAACATCGCTTTTAAAAATTTCGCCAATAACAGTCGCAACGCTTGGCAACGTCGTATTCGCTGTCTCTTTCACGCTTGCTACATACGTTCTCACTAACACCTATGTAGCACCGGGCGATAGCGTTCCTATCTGACGTCAGCGACGTTGCCGTGAATCTCCAGTGCAAGCGTCAAATTTCGTGAATTCACCGATTTAATCCAATAGAACCTTTTTCCTACCGACATGATAATTATGAAACTTCGCATTTTGAAATTACATGCCTATCATTACCAATAATTATTTCGGAGGAGAAAAGAGTAACAATCCACGTGCTGCCATAAGAACCCGTGTATTTTTACTCAACTTTGAAATGTATTTACTCGGCTCCCAACGACAAGAATTTTTATTAAATTGAACAGGAATGATGTGAAGCATCATAAAGAATTTATGTGTATTTTTTTATCAAATTCTGATCATTCGACACTCAGGACCTTAAAGGAAATTTGGAAATAAGCGTGCCCGAATTACCCTAAAAAAGTTGTTGCCTATCCTGCAGTAAAATATCTGTTGCCCAGTGTTATGTAAGTATATGTCAGTAAAGTACGAAATCAGTTAATCCACTGAATGCCCAGGTAATCTGCAGAAGAAGCATTCTCATGCAATCCTCGGGATGTCTGGCAGCTTAGGAAATGTTAAAACTATCAAAACAAAGCTTGCTGACTGAGTAAAAATTGTTGAAAACAATATTTTCGTTTTAACTTTAATTAAACTGAAGACAAATTTGGCATGGACATTCTAAAAATTAACTGATTTTGTACTTTAACATAATAATATATTTATGTGAGGCGCTTGATTTTTTGTGTGGTAACACTTGTCTACAGAACTTCGTAGCATTGTTAATTTTTGAGATTAATAAATCATTATTAGACGAAAGATCGTGTTTCAATCTACTCTAAACAAATATAATCTCGAAAATTATTTTTTTCTACGACCACTATGTAAAAGTCACTTTTCATGATGGCATCGTTGCTTAGAAAATGAATCTTTTTATTGGCAAGGCAAAACACGAATGTAAAGAGACATTTCTGTGTGAAAAGTGACAGGTCTGTGTGAAAAGAACCGGAAAGCATCGTTTGACATTCAGCTGTCAAAAAAGTTTTTAGGTTATTTTGTTTTGTATTTAAAAATAATAAAAAATAAAAGGGTCGCAGAAAAAACATTGTGTTATACTTGTGAGAAAAGCTTTCTTCAAGCTCATGTTAATGCACACTCGGCCTAACGGCCTCGTGGGCAACTTAAAAACTCGCATGAAAAAGTCGCTTTTCAACACTTGTAAAACAAATAACTATTGTTAACTTTGAATTATATTTATTGTCAAAACAACAGTTTTTTGTCTACAGAACGTAACAGTCTTTTACATTCGTTTCTATCTATGAAAAATACTTTTTTTCGAGTGGTTAATAATGCGCCGATTGGATTGGCCATTGTTAATATCACTATGATAGTTCAATTTAGTAACATTGAGTACGCCTACCTATAGGTATATATATTACCTAATTTTGGGCTGCTGATTTCAAAAATGTCATTTGTTTTTCTCTAGGACGCGTCCGGACGTCTAGGATTCGAATTAATTGCGTAATAAAATGCTCTGCCCAATTATCTCAAAAAGTCAAAATGTAAGTTTTTTGTTAATATTTTGTCTATTTATTAAATTATTTTGTCTTAAATCTATTTTGGATGTTCAGTATATTTTTGACGTTTACAAAAAGGGACTTCTTACAAAGTCATCGGTAGATAAATGTCAAATAGAACAGTTTTTTGTTTCATTGTAACCGTATACTATAGTAGTATTATATAAGGGATATTTTATAAAGCACTTTTCTGCAGAAAAGTGCTTTATTAAATACCAAAACTAAAATTATATATATATATATTATAAGGTTTTTTGGTAAATAGTATCATTTTTTGAAATTTTTGTGTCGTTTTTTTAATTACTAATTAAATTAAAAAGGCAATAAAGTAAATGGGGTTTGGTATAAACATTACTCTTCAACTATTATTTGATATTTTTTTATTCACATCATACCCAAAGATTCAATCTTCAATCTTATTTATTAAAAACTTAATTAAGTCGTATCAAAATTTAATTTTGAATTGAAGTATAAAGGCGACTTTATCTACTTTATCGTTCAAGCACATTAGTGCATCTATTAATTTTTGACATTTAAACTTTAAATTGTGTTTTTACTTGAAAGTGATTTTAAAAACCAGAACTGAAAAAAAAGAGCAGGAAATGGAAGTGGTAATGGAAGTGGCAGAGAAAGAGAAGGGAGACGAACCTTTATCTCGTCGTTGTAAATTTGTTTTGTTTTTGTTGCGATACCTTTAAGCCCAAGAAAAACCAACGCAATATTTCAGTACAAAATTTTATGGAATATACCTCCTACTTTAATTTTGCAGGAATATTAATTGGACCTGATATACGACGTTTAATGAAAGACCAAGCACTCAAAAATGGTCTCAAAGTTGAAGAGTTTATCGGGCCTAAAATTGGCACCAATTCATTGAAAAAATGCTCTCCGTTTTGTTAAGAATTAGCGTTAATATTTAAAATACATTTTCTTTTTTTTCATCCTGATAAATTTGCTGAACTGATAAACATGGAGAACGATTTCACAAAGTAACTGCAAATCTGGAGCATTCGTAGATATCTATGGGTATAGCGAAAAGAAGTTGGATTCATTGCTAGGAGATATTTTCTGGAATTTGCAGCAAAAGATGTACGAAGATGATGGGGATTAAGCACAATAATACTATAATTCAATTCGAAATTTGATACGATTTAATAAATTTAAGGTTGAAAAAAGCAAAATTATGCAATGCATTAAATTTTGTGGTCTTAATCTGGATAAAAAATACTAAAACTTGTTTACTTTGTTGCCCTTTTAATTCGATAATTAAAATAAACGACAAAAAATGTCAAATAATGGTTGTTTTTTACATACAATACATTAAAATTTTAGTTTTAGTATTTTAATATCGTATTGTTAAGATAAATTTGATTTATTTGCCATATTACTTCAGTACATTCAAGATAAATTTAAGCCAAAATAATTTAATAAATAATTAAAACTAACAAAAAACATTTTGAGGTGATTGAGCAGAGCATTTTATTACAAAATTATTGTAATCCTAGAAGTCCTACAAAAAAAACCAAATGATTTTTGAAACCAGCGGCAAACATTAGTTAAAATTAGGCTGGAGTACTCAATGTTAGGAAAAAAAGTTTCTAAAACTATCATAGAGTAATTAATGACATTCATTCCCTCCCTGTTTTTAGATAAGAAATGTTTCATTCCCTCCCGCTACCATGATGACACTACAGAGTGACTGACTTTAAATGCAAACGTCAAAATTAATTTTTTGATGTATTTATTATTTATATATTTTAATTTTGACACGTTTTTTTTTAAGGGTACCCAAATTGTGTATTTGTAAGCGATTCCACTCGACAAAAAAGTATAGTTACCTCGCGTAGAATCGCAATTACTCCCTCAATGAATCCCTTCACTCAGAAACTTTCATCATGGGAAGTAATTGCTATAATTCCACGCTCGGTAAACAATATACTAATTAAATCCGTTTATTATTCCTTCCCCTGTATATATTTTTATTACCTCCCATTAATCAGCTAAGAAATGCTCCCTTCCCTCTCTCTAAAATATATTTTTTTAAGGTCTAATATGAAGAGCCTGTAAGGAGAAACCAAAAAGCCAAATAAAGTTTTTTCATGTGAGTTGTTGTTACTAAGATATTTGTTGTTAAATATAAAATTAATTCAGGTCCTTTCTTTAGAGGTCCTCTTATTTTGTAGAAATTGACTGCTAGCTTATTTTCTAATTATGAATCAAGGTTGTTGCTTTCAACTGACATGTCTACAATGTCTACAATTATTTGTTAAAATTTGAAAACTAATATCTTAAATTTTCAATATCAAATATCTTAGTATCAAAAACTTATATGAAAAAACTTCATTTGACTTTTTGATTTCTCCTTACCAGCTCTTTATATTAGCGCTTCAAAAAAATTTTTAATTTTAAAAATATGTGTTTTTGCTCACCCTGTACAACAAAATAGATGTTTCTCAACGCGAATCGTATTTATTTAAGAAGCAAAAGAAATTATATAAAATGACTTTTCCTCGAAAAATAAATATTTTAGTATAGTTAAGTCCATATATAAGTAAAGATTGAAAGTTTTAAACAAGATATTTTACAATGTTAAAATCGTCCTTATATCTTGGCATTTTTGTAAATAAGGTTATTTTGAAGATTGGATTAAATTAAACTTTCATTAAATCCACCAATTGCATGTATATTCTTTAATAATTATTAAGATTGCAGATGATGCAATCGGAAATTGATCCCTAGAGTGTATTAAACGCATGACCTTTTAAATAATAATTATTATAATACAGGTATATTTTAGTTCGAAAACTATATTTACTTAAACACATTAAGCCTTTATTATTAAAAACTGTCAAGCCCTCTTATAAATATACCTATTATTTTTTTTAAATCACAATTTTTTATTATTCATTGTAAAAATACATAAAAAACTAAAAGTTAATTACCTAATTAAAAAACTTTCAAAACTATAAAAATGCTTCCAAATATAAGATGTGTGGATTTGTTATTGTTTTTTGTTTTTGAAATGGTTTTTGACATGGTAAAAACAACTTAAAATAAACATATATTTTAAATATAAAAGAACTTACATATAAATTAAAAATATAAAAAATATATTTATTATTTTTGACTGCTAATTTATAAAATTTAATTTAAATATTAAAATATTAAATACCTTGGACGTAGCTGGCAATTGCCACTACAAGAAGACAGACGAATACCTGTAAATAATATTAAAAAATTAATTCAAAACTTTTCACTTAAAAATATTAATATCTTAATTAACATTTTTATCACATCCACTGTATCACTGACTAATTGCATTACCTTCATGTTAAATCCAATTGGATAAACTAATAAAATTCACTATCATCTTCAAGATATTTATACATGTATGCAAACAAAACAAACCTTGAGTGCCCCCCCAAAATTACAAAGACATCCCCCCGTATTTGCTTACACGAAAATCATCTCTATGTAATTCATAGTACGAAAGATATTAACTAAGTTTAAACCGTGCAATCTCTTGGCAATTAAAAATTTTATAATTCTTGCACAATGGTATTGTCCATGATAATGGGTGTTTTCAATGGAAATTGTAAACCGGTGCCATGCTATCTTCAACAGTTGGTTTATTACACTTTTTATTAAAAAACTTTAATTTTGTAGTTACATTAAAACCACTTAGATATACATATTGTGCAAGTTATAGCAAGTACCTGATGAACTTATAAATCCTATAAAAGTGTTTTTCCATATAAAGTGGTAAATTATAGAGAAAATTATGAAATATTAGAATAGTGATATAAATTATGCAATGATGCAACAAATAGTACTTTTACGAATATAAATACGATTTTTATTTTATAGTGTCTGGAGTCTATGACTTGTACCAAATGCTAATAATGTTGCTAATTTATAACTAAGGCAATCTAATAATAATTTATTTAATGTAAATAATTTCTCCAAGTATCTTAAAACTATGATTGTATCCCACGTAATTGGATACTTGGGAAATACTGGCCTTAATTTATATACACCCGTTAAAAATCTATTTATTGCACTATGATAGATTTACAAACTTTTTTTTCCCTAACATTAAGTACTCCAGCTTAGTAATAAAATACATTAAAATTAGTTTTAGTATTTAAAATGTCATATTGTTAAGATAAATATGATCTATTTGCCGTATACCAATTACTTTAGTACATTCAAGAATAATTTAAGGTAAAATAATTGAATAAATAATTAAAATACCAACAAAAAAACTTACATTTTGAGTTGATTGAGCAAAGCATTTTATTACGAATTTATTTTAAATCCTAGATGTCCTAGAGAAAAACTAATGACATTTTTTAAATCAGCGGCCCAAAATTAGTAAAACTAAGCTGTACTTAATGTTTTTGCCGTATACCAAGATAAATTTAAGCCAAAATAATTTAATAAATAATCAAAATAATAACAAAAAACTTACATTTTGAGATCATTGGGCGGAGCATTTTATTACGCAATTATCTCGAATCCTAGACGTCCTGGAGCAAAACGAGTGGCAGTTTTGAAATCAGCAGCCCAAAATTAGGTAATATAGGTGGACGTACTCAATGTTACACAGTAAAAAAAACTTTACACTAGGCTGCACTAGATATAGATTTAACACAGTTTGTGCAAATTTATATTCTAGTTACTGCACTAATAGTGTGAATCGTACTCTTATTGTGTTAGAAATTTAACACAGTTCGTGCGACTTTCTACACTATTTGATTGAAAATTACTACACTAACCGTGTTCGGTAGCTCTCTAAAAGGGTTCACTTTTACACTAATTTATTTGCATTTATTTCACTTTTAGTGTGAATGCTATTTCTAATAGTGCTGGAAATTTAATCTATCTAGTGTTTATCCTAACACTAATAGATTTAAAATTTCTACACCAATAGTGTGTAAGATTGATGTCTGCAGTGCGCCCTAAAAGTTACATACATAAAATTCATTTAGTTTCGATAAAAATGGTATAGGTAAAATGGTAAACCCAATATATATTATAATATTAATACATTATACACCAAGCGGAGAAAGCACATATTATCGACGAGCATACATTTCACTGCCGAGGCGTTAGCCGAGGTAGTAGATTGTGTGCCAGGCAATTAATAAGCTATATATATATATATATATATATATATGTATATACAGTGTTATAATACGAAAATTATCGTACGCTTGAAAAAAACATATATAATGGAGGTTTGCAATGATTCTGCTCTTATTAATTTTATATATATAATATTTAATATATGAATTACTTTTGGTTAGCGCTGCAGATATCTTGATGGGGTACTAAAAGAGGATATTTAATTATTGTTCATATAAAACAAATTTATATTTATATAAAAATACAGTCTATTGTAAGTTTTAGGTTACAAAAAATTAAACTACAATCTTTGGCAATTATTTATATAAATATGTAAATACATTGTAAGTTTTACGCTACAAAAAATAAAACTAATCTTCGGCAATTACTTAAAATATAAATAGGTTTAAAACACAAAATAATATTTTGGCACTAAGTACCAATTGACACTGATTGGTGTAAATTGTATGGCTCTTTAGAAAGCAAGCTTAAAATTTCATAGTTTTATACAGGTAACAATTCTTACCCATTTTGTGACTAAAATTTCTATCGAATCGGGAAATTCTTCTATATAGATAATAATTATATACCAAATTTTTGCATTGATAACCTTAAAATAAAACTTTAACTGAAGATCCACTTTGCAATTCAGTGCTAAAGTTGTCATCATAAAATTCCATCTGCTGGTATCGCACTGCTAAGGTTTATTAAGCAAGCTTAAAATCTCGTAGTTTTATACAGGTAACCAATTCTTACCCATTTTGTAACTAAAATTTCTATAGAAAAGGGAAATTCTTCAATATAATAATACCAATATAATAATACCAAATTTTTGCAAAATAAAACTTTAAGTGAAGATCCACTTTGCAATTCAGTTCTAAAGTTGTCATCATAAAATGCCATCTGCTGGTATCGCACTGCTAAGGTTTTAGCTAAATTTTTAAAGTTACTCTCAGGAAAATCATCTAAAAATTACAAAAAAAAAAAACGATTTACTTATTATATACATTAAACTGAGCTATTGTAAGAACTGTACTTGAAATTTGTCTATACAATAAACAAAACGCGATTTTCACCCGATTTTCGACCAACACAAAATGCAATTTTTTACATTATAAACTAAGATGAATAATAATAATTCTTTAAAATTGAATTACCTTTAGTTAATAATTATAAACCACAACTAAACAGCTTGGTGCATTCTTCCAACACAAATTCGGAGAGAAAAATGAATTCATTAACGAAACAAGTTTGCGTTTTTGTCAACTAAACACCACCTGATTGCATATTTACACTAATGTGCACTGCCAGAGCTTGGCTAGTGTTAAATGTATATTTAAGTGTGAAGTTAGAGTGATGTGGAACACTATTATCATTCCATCATTTTCATCCACTTAGATTGAAAATAGTGTGATGTTCTACACTAACTTTTTCACTCTACAACTTTCACCTGGGAGAACACTAAAATCTTTTTTTACTGTGTAGTAGTTCGAACTATCATAGTGTTAATAATTTGAATTCCCTTTGTTTTGTTATTTTTTTGGATCATCTCCCAACAGTTTGGAGTAGAGAAGATATAATGGGACAACGTCGTATTTTCCAAAAGAATTTCCCAATCGAGTATTAAAAAACATTTTTTCGAAAACTGTATACCAAGAATGTGAAGAAAGAATGTTTTAACGGATTTAAAAGTATTTTGCGTACATAACAACGAATGTAAAAGACGTTTTGTAGACAAAAAACTGTTAAAAAACAAAACAAAGGGAATTCCAATTAATAATGATTTGGTTTTCTCTGGTTTAAGCTACAGTAGGGTTAAGTTAAAGAGAGTTGAAGCAAAAATGGGAAATATTATAGTAACTTTTTACCCTAAGCAGATAAGGCTTGCATAACTTATCACTAATAATAAAAATTAAAACACAATTGACGACCTTGCTGCAAGAAGAATTAAGCTTGTGGGCCCATTCTAGGCTACAAAATGTTCTCTATGGTTTGGTGCAAAATCGACGCAAATACAAATAACAGTTATGCCTAAATAAGAAAGATGCAAAATACGCTACTTGGCGATTGGAGCAAGAAAGACGTAGGTCCAGAAGCTACGTCTGTCTTGCCCCAAACGAGTATCAGTGGCAAATTGTGGATTTTGGGTAGGTATACATGGGACCCACACCAAACTTATATGAGTTTATAATGACATTAAATAGACAAGTTCTGCGCAAGCAGAATTTACAGTTCATTTTTTTTTATCTGGACTCGTATTTTTTTGTTAGGTTGGTGGCTTATGCCAGTTTGACTTAATATTTTTAGTATTTAAAAATGGTACTTCTAAAGAATTTAATTACATACTTTGATACTGTCAAATTGACAATAATATTTATTATTGACTATTTCCCTGGTCTTAATTTCCACCAATCACAAACGCGCAATTTTGAATTACAAATGGTTTCTAGGTGAAAAAACTGTGTGACAGCCATGTCAGCAGTTTTTTCGAGTTTACCCGCGGCAAAACTTGACAGCTGTTCCCAAGTAACATTTTTTAAGAAAGGTAGTTTTAATAATGGTTTTAATATGGTTTTATTGTTGCACAAAAAAGAGACGCTGTTTTATTAAGGCAATATATTTTTCTAATGAGACTGCAGGATAAAATACTCTTAAAGAAATGTTTTATAGAATATTTTAAAACTATATGATAAAACTGTTTTGTTTTAAAATTGAGTTTGTTTTAATACGGTTTTATGTGCATTAATTAATATGCTATTTTAAAACTCTTTGGTTCTATAGTGCTCTTAAGGAGTACATGGTTTTAAAGCAGCCATAAAAAAGGCTTATATCCTATGATTGTTTTTAAATTAAGTTTTATGAAGTGTTTTAGGATTACACTTTAAACCGTTTTACACTGAGAACCTTTTAGACAAATTTTTGGGCCCATTAAAACTGTTGTTCTGTAAAGTTACTAAACTTATAACAATTTTAAGGGTATGTATATAAATAGGTACCTGTAACTTTTTTAGCAAGGTAACCTTATTTTTTTGTTGTGTTGTTGGTTGGCATGCTTGAGCAATGTGCATGATGTCGATGTTGTTGGACAAAAATTAAAACAGTGGTAATTGGAATCACATTTAATAGTATATTATGTATCAAGTTTTATTAGGCACGAGCGAAGCTTGCGAGCGAGTGTTAAATAAAAACGAGGGTCTAGAGAGGTTTATAAAACGAATTGCATATTACTTTATCTACGACGAACACAAAGAAGCCCGTGCCTAAAATGCCCAAAAGTCACTATTGCCAACTTTATCCTGTGACTAAAACGCCATAAAGTCACATCAATTGTTTGAACAATTTTGAACGGCATTTTTTGGAAAAACAAAACCGGCCGACACAAAATAAAACCCCCATTACATCATGCAATGCTGGTTGCCCATTTTGTAAGTTTTATGGAAGAAAATTTTAAAGCCAAATTGTTTTAAAACATCTGTTTTTATTGCTATTGGGCATTAAAAATTTCAATGTTATCCTAAATATCGCCATTTTATACCAAAAACGTTTAATAGGTTTTATAAAACATTAAATCTATACCAAAGTGTTTTAAAGCGGATATTATTAGGATAAATCTGCCTTAAAGAAGTATTTTTTGGCGTAAAGAGGAGTACCATACGACAAAAAAGTTATAAGAAATGCAACTTGGTTTTATCCGGTTTTATTTACTAACCAGTGTTGCCAGATGAATTTCAGTAGTTTTCGACCAAAAATTACAAATTACCCGATTTTACCCACATTCGCCCTATTTAAAAAAAATTACAATTTAAAAACTCTGCATAAGCCTATTTATCTCACAATAAAAAATATTGAGTAACACCAATCAAAATATTTTAATCGTAATTAACGTAATCATCAAAATTTTTAATAATCAGATTAACTTTTTGGCAATACTGCCGCAAGTATGACGAAATTTCCCGATTTTCTGGTAAAATACCCACAAGCGGCAACACTGCACTGGCAAAGAATTTTTCATGACGGGAACCATTTTAAATGTGGAAGTGTATAAGATACCAACGTTCATGAAGCCGAATATTAATTAATAAATATTAAAGTTTTACGTATTTATTCACAAGAAGTTTAACAAAATTACAATATTCGCACTTTCAAAATGTTTTTTGTTTTTTTTTATGACTCCATACCTATAGCATTATGATCCGCAATATTATCTATGTCCTTAGGTACGGTATCTTAACCACAATGGCATTTTCCTTATAAACTCATAAAAATATCTCTGTATTTCCATTAATAATAGCTTAAAACGTAATAAACATCATCTTATTTCTATTATGATATTGGCTATGCAAGTAAAAACACATTTTTTTGTTTATGTAGGTATATTATATTTTAGGTTAATTTTCCTTATTTTCATTTCACTTAAGTTTTTATGTGGCCTGTTAAAAATTAAGAGCTATCTCAGTTACCTTTAACAAAAAACCGGTGTTCGTTGGGAAATTATAAGCGTGAAGCCCTGCACTAAAGCCAAATATATTTATCAATAACTCATTACGTATCGGAAAACATGGCGTTTGCATTTTTGCAGTTAGTGGGATCCATTTTTAATTCGGTAGACCCACTACCAATGTAAATATTATTAAAACTTTGTTAAAACAATATTAAAATTAATGACAATAAAAATTTACTCCTTTAAAACTATATTAAATCAATGAGTCTTATTGTTGACTTTGTGAGGACATTTCGGTCTTATTTAACAATATTAAGGGTTATGTTATTTAGTTTTATGGATGGTTTAAAAATACTCACCGGACTGTTTTGCTTAAAGCCGAATTGTTTTAACTAATTCTTAAAATTTACTCCTAAGAACCTTCATAGGATTCTCCCTTTTATACTTAAAAGAGACTTAAAGCAGTCCTATGACTATCTTGCGGATAATTAGGTTTTATCAATATCCAGAAAAAAGGGTTTTAAAGCTTTCCTGTATTACCTAATAAAACCTAAATTGTTACTGTTACTCATGAAATAGTCTTGTCAAATACCATTCGGGCATCTAATTTTTCCTGTGAAAAAAATCGAAAAAACACAATGCTAAGTAATATTTTTTAACAAAAAGCATTCGTGCAGGTGCAACCAGCACTCATGCTTTTTGTTAAAATATCACTTAGCAACGTGTTTTTTCGATTCTTTTCGGAAAAATTAAATGCCCTTATGATATTACTTACGATAATTTACTTGTCAATTATAAATGAAAAGATAATAGCAAATAATAGCAACGAATTCGAATGTAAAAGCCCTTTTAAGGGCAAAACTTCATTTTGATAAAATTATGCCAAATGCCACAATGGAAGAAAAAGTACATCGCCTTATGGAGATTTTTGGAGTAAAAAAGTAACGAATTTGGTTTTATAAATAATACATCACACATTATTTTCACATTATCACCATTGGACAACATTTACGTTCACAAAAAATTTTAATTTCTTTTATATAAATTCTTTTCAAAGCAAAGATTATTATCCGCTAGGAATACTTTCTCTTCTGGGCCGTAAAGCAACCTATATTTAACTACTTTTTTTATATGATTTTACTCATCCAAGCACCACCAAAGCCAAATTAATTGCATTTTTAACTACGAATTTCGACAACTCAACTTGACAACTGCACAATGTAACCTACAATAATTTATACATAACCACAATTAGATTTATAACTAGCTTAGTTTATTTACCAACCAAAACCCCAAATTTGCAACGTTGCCGCAGTCTAGATAAAAAAATTAACTTTAAATTGAAGTTAGTTTTTCAGCGCGCCTCACCACTAATTAAGTTTATTCAAATTAAAGTCGTGCAATTCATAATTCACTAAATTGTATCGTCAAATTTAAAAATTTATTTAAAAAATCTAAAAGTTACAGAATTCATACCATTAAATTTTTATTATTCCTTCACTAAACTTTAAGAATATATCATCAAAAGTTATCTTTACAAAAATTGAAATATGACAACATAATGCTATTGGCAAGACAGTACGTCCCCAAGAATGATTTACCTTTTTATGACAATCTAACATTCTACCAAGCTGATGATAACGGTGGAGTCGAATATATTGACGATGATGAAAATGAAAAAATTTAATCATATTAGGTACGAAAAAAAAATTATGTACCTAATAAATAAACTGAAAAATGTTTCTAGAAAGTTTTTTATTTTTGAAATTAAGTATAAATTATAATTTTGGGGCAAGAAGAAGGTAAACAAGTAAAAAAAAGCAGTTTTGAGATTTTTTTTTACTTTTGACACTTTAAAGCGGGCGTGCGTTATTATTACCTGTATAAATGCATTTTTATAACTTTGGTACCTTTCACATTAAAAAAATGTAAAATTAGGTCTAAGTTAAGGTAAATCAATTAAATAAAACATATTTTGAAAAATAATAATAGGAAGTTAGGAAATTAAATGTTGCTTAAAATATGTGACATTAGTATTAAAAGCGCTTGCTGCCAATTTAACTTTCTCTTAACATTTGTTACACTTAATAATTGCACCCAGGCCGTCCTATATTTATAAATTTTTGAATATAACGTGAATTTTAGGGCGTCCGTTATTTACCAACTTGTTTTTTTTGTTCGCAGCGCCCCCTAAATTTTTAGTTTGTGACCTAAAAAAAACTTAAAAAAACATTAAAAAAATATTCAAATTAAACCGTGCCATAAACACGATACATTTTCCATTTAAATAACATGGGGTTTCGCAAGTTTTACATTTAATTTTTTTTCTCCCGAGCAAGTTAATATACAGCAATAAATCTATAAGTTATTTAAGGTTAATGATAAACTTATAGTAAAATTTTTGATTTTTTTACTTTGACTGCAAAATTATAATTATTTTTATGAAAATTAATTGTTTATTTTTGAAAATATGTGATTTTATTGTATTATTGAAAAAATTAAAATTATTGAAAAGAGATATGTAAAAATTATTGACAGAGAATTCGTTTTAGTTTTACTCAATTTTAGTACGATTACTTTTTTACATGATCTTTTTATTTCTGTGAAATTCTAAAAAATTGTATACGATTTTATAAAATATTTTACTATAAAACGTTTTCCTTCAGTATAGCTAATGACGTAGAAATTCTTTTAACAATTATTTTTACGACAAAATAAAATTCGTAATTACGCATACGTTGCCTTGAGTATGAGATGCAGACATTTCCGCTACACCAATTATCCTTTTCAAATAAGTTAAATGTATTTATCTACTTCTACATTGACGAGCTGTGACTTTATGGCGCTTTAGTCATGGGCGGAAGTTGGCAATAAGTAGTGGCTTTTGGGCATTTTACTCACGGGCTGCCTAATAAAACTCGTAACTAAAATGGCGTTTATAAATCTTAATACATAATACCTATACTACAATATAAAAGATGCCACAGACGATGGGTGATCTACCTACTTCAAACTTCAACTTTGCGACACGAAATCTGTGAAGTGAGACTTCTGCCACAGAATATTCTGTGCTTCTGCCTTCTGTGTTCAAAGTAATAAATACATAACTAAAAATTTTATTTTTTCATAAAAATAATTGTTAAAAGAATTTCTACGTGATTATAATCAGGCTGGTGGATTTTGGGCACACCCATATCTCAGTTATTAGACATGGGACCCACATCAAATTTATATGAGTTTATAATGACATTATAAAGACAAGTTCTGCGCAAGCAGAATTTAAATTAAAGTTTGCGAAAAAAAGTTAGTTTTTAAGTGCAACTCCCAGCCTCCTGCCCCTCCAAATTAAGGTAATTCAAATTAAAGTGGTACAATATTTAATTCACTGAAGTTTATCGACAAATTTTAAATAATATTAAAAAAATTCAAGAATTACAGGTTTTATACCATTTATAATTTTTATTATTTCTTTTACTAAATTTAAAAAAATTTGAAATGGTATAAAATCTGTAATACTTGAATTTTTTTAATAAAATTAGAAATTTGTTGATAAACTTCAGTGAATTAAATATTGTACCACTTTAATTTGAATTATATTAATTTGGAGGGGCATGAGGCTGGGGGTTGCACTTAAAAACTAACTTTTTTTCGCAAACTTTAATTTAAATTCTGCTTGCGCAGAACTTGTCTATATAATGCCATTATAAACTCATATAAATTTGATGTGGGTCCCATGTCTAATAACTGAGATATGGGTGTGCCAAAATCCACCAGCCGCCACTTAAATCAGCTATAGCTACGGCTGAAATTGTTAGGAATAAAATAGTGGTTTCTTATAATGAATATTTTACGTATTTTGGAAAGGTATTTTTTAATTCTTTCAGTTGACGAATTCGCTATCAAATCAAACAGTATTGTTGCATCAACAACCTAATTAGTTGGCATAACGAAACAGAATTGCGCTGCCTATCATGTACAGTTACGGAAAGAAGTAATGTCCATTTGAATGCTCCATTGTAATTGTTCGGAGGCATTCGGAAATGGTCAACATCTGCCTCTTAGGGATTTATTTAAAAATATGTCTATATTTAGAATTTACTACCTGCTCGTATTGAATAAATTATTTTGGGTATGTTATTTAACTGTATTTTTATTAAATCGTTAATTTTTTGATATATTTTTGTATAGTTTTATAAACATTTATTCTATGAAAAAACTTTTAATAAGAACTTTTTAGGCTATAAATTATATTATCAAGTTGTTGTTTTTTAAAACTTACTTTACGTTTTTCAGAACTAGCAATGATTCAATACACTATTTTAGGAGTAAAAACAAATTTTATTATTTGTTGCACTTTTATGTGTTAAAATTAAAAACATACCTACTCTCTAAAAATGAATTAGTCAAAAATTACTAATTTAATAGTTAATAGTGGCTGCTTTTTCACTTGTACCATGGTTAACCATGGAATACCATGGTATCCCAAAACTAAATAGCCAATTCTTATGTAAAATTATCCCCTGAATCCGAAAATACCGTCAAAAGTTAAAAAAGTAGAACAGTTTTTGAGATATAGTCAATTTTCTATTTAATATGGAATTGACTGTATCTCATAAACTGCTTCACTTTCATAATTATTGACGGTATTTTCGGATTCAGGGGACAATTTTACATAAGAATTGGCTGTTAAATTTTGGGATACCATGGTATTCCATAGTTAACCACGGTACAAGTGAAAAAGCAGTCAATAATATTTAAAATTTTTATATTTGGTATATTTTTAAATTAAATATACTAGGATTTATCAAAAAATGTTTAATATAATTATAATATAAAAGTTATCATACCTATAAAACTATAACTTACATATAAAAACTATAAAACATATAAACATAAATAGCTATAATTTTAAAATTATAAAATATATATTATATAAATATATAAATATTATAAAACTATAAAATATATATTATATATTTCTTCATATTTATTTATTGCTCTTTTATTATATGTAGGTTAATGTGTAAAAAATTATAAAATATTTATTCTTTAAAGTTATAATAATATACGCCGGCGCCGTTAAAATTATCATCGGCGCACACGTCGCGTATTTAGGCATAATTAGAGGTATAAGTTAATACTTGCCGAAAGGGCTAATCCTCATCCGGCTTAATAAGAAAATATTACAATACCTATAGATGTATAAACAGAAAATATATAAATTATATCATAAAAGTAGGTAATAAATTTTACATTAATTTCATATTAATATTTTAAACGTAGGACAAATTATTAAATATTTGATAAAAAATATTATATAATTATAAGTATAAATACCAAAAAATGGTCCTGTTAAAATGCAAGCTCTTAATATTACATTTACAGGTCCCTCATCGAGAATTTTTATTTCCCATTAAAATAATATGAGATTTTTTAAAATACTTTAAAATTGTATAACTCGTAAACGGATTAGTAAAACTAAAACAAATTTTGGTAGGGCTCTTTTAAAAGGTATTCAAGGTAAAAGTTGAATTTATAGACATTTTCAAGATTTTCAAACTTTTTCAGCAAAACAAAATTTATGGTAAAATTTAGTAGGACCCTTTTTAGGAAAATATTATCTAAAACCATAAGCAAAGAAAGCTGCCTTTTTATTTAAAAAGAAATGGTAAATAATTACATTAATAATTATAATTGAAGCATGGCATTCCCAAAGGGTTTGGACCCAATTTGGTCAAATATTATATTATCATTTAAAAATAGTCTATGTGCCATGCAAAACGACTAAAAAAATATTTTCCATATTATTTTTGTATTTTAAAGATGTATGGATTTTCATTGATTTCACACAATTTTATTTTTGACACTTAGACCCTTTGGGAATACCAAGTTCAATTATTATAATAATTATAAATTTTTGCCGTTTCCATATTTTATTGGATTTTTATACATTGAAATAAGTTGGTATTGGGCAGATATTTCATAAAACAAGTAATGAAAACTAAAATGTTGATAATAGTATATTATTATACGAGAGATAATGCAGGCTATTATTCAAAAGGATAAGGTTTGCATGTCGAGCCGTCAGGCGAGAGACGTAATTCATCCGAGTAAATAATGCGCATTATTTCGAGTGTAATACTATGTTTGTTCTACTCCAATTAAGAAATTTTCATTGATAACAAAATTTATTTATTATAACCTCACTTTTCTCCTATTTTAAAGATCATTATAGTCGCCCCTCGTATATATAAATAAATCTGACATCTTTCAACCTTACTTTTTTCTAATTTAAAACCCGATTGTTTCAAATATCAGTGAATATTAAAATAAGCCAATCACTGTTACCCAACAACGTAAATATAATAATAATATAATATAATTCACTTTGATAGACCGGGCGGTTATATTGGTTACCATTATTTACGCAAAAAAAAACAAAAAATATCAAAAATATGCAATAGAAGTAGAAAAACGTATTAATAGTGCACAAAATGCATTTTAGTTTAAAATTTTAATGAGTTTAATTTACATTGTAAGAATAAATATTTTAATTTATATTGCCCAGATAACAAAAAATCACATAAAAAGGTAAATACATTAAAGAGGGTTATTAACAATTTTATTTGCAAAATTATGCAAAAGTTTATAATTATTTTAGTATTAAATGTCTATATTTCATTTAAATATATTATTTTATTAATAACAACTTATTAAATAATATATAGTTTATTTAATAAGTTATAGAACATATATTATATTTAAATTATTTCAGAATCAATGTAATTCCTTAAATATTTAATTATTGCATAAAAGCTTAAAAGTCAAATGAAATGTGCCTAGAAAGAATGGTAAATAGCAGGTAGGTAGAATTATTGAGTTTAAAAATAGATATGTTAATTTTATTACCAAAACCCGAATGCCTCCGAACAATTACAATGGAGCATTCAAATGGACATTACTTCTTTCCGTAACTGTACATGTAGGGTGGTCCACGTAAGGTGACCCATATACTTATCTCAGAAAGTACTGGAGTCACAAAAAATTTGTAAGAAACAAATATTCACGAAGTAAAAAATATTTTTAAAATATTATATTTTCCTTTATACAGGGTGTTCGGTTTTCCTTGGGACGATACCAACTTTCTTATTTTCAATGGAACACCCTGTATTTTTTTGCATTTTTGGATTCTACCAACTCTTTTAGGTATACTTTGTAAATATATTTATTAAGAAAATGTTAATACTTTTTGAGTAAAATTAAGATTTATTAAAATTTCTCTAAATGTAGACACTCGCTAAAAGTTAAAAATAATCAACTAAAAGTTATTATTTTTTATATTATGTAGTATCCATCTCTTTAATAATAAGTAAGCTATAAGTTAATTATTATATTTTTTGGAAAATATCATACAGGGTGTTTTCTATGTCCCGTTGAAAATAGCGATTTTAAAAATTTAAAATCTTGTTTTTCTTCAATGGAACACCCTATATATTTTTGCATAATTGGATAGAATAAGTAATTATCTTTCATTTTATATATATATGTCCTATACCTAAACCTAAAAGAAAAAAAAATATTCGCATTTTTCACAATTACTAGCTTTTTTCCAATTACCTTAGTTAAATTTTCATTATTCAAATAAATAAATTTCAATAACAACAAATAAAAATGCTTTTATATATAAATATATAATACTATAATAATTACCATACGCGCAAAGCTACTAATTTTGTAAAATGCGAATATTTTTTTTAGGTGATCCACGTAAGGTGACCCATATACTTATCTCAGAAACTACTGGAGTCACAAAAAATTTGTAAGAAACAAATATTCACGAAGTAAAAAATATTTTTAAAATATTATATTTTCATTTATACAGGGTGTTCGGTTTTTCTTGGGACGATACCAACTTTCTTATTTTCAATGGAACACCCTATATTTTTTTCCATTTTTGGATTCTACACACTCTTTTAGGTATACTTTGTAAATATATTAATTAAGAAAATGTTAATACTTTTTGAGTAAACTGAGGATTTATTAAAATTTCTCTAAATGTAGACATTCGCTAAAAGTTAAAAATAACCAACTAAAAGTTATTATTTTTTATATTATGTAGCATTCATCTCTTTAATAATAAGGAAGCTATAAGTTAATTAATTTATTTTTTGGAAAATATTATACAGGGTGTTTTCTTTGAATAATAAAAATTTAACTAAGGTAATTGGAAAAAGCTACTAATTGTGAAAAATGCGAATATTTTTTTTTCTGTTAGGTTTAGGTATAGGACATATTTATATAAAATGAAAGGTAATTACCTATTCTATCCAATTATGCAACAATATATAGGGTGTTCCATTGAATAAAAACAAGATTTTAAACTTTTAAAATCGCTATTTTCAACGGGACATAGAAAACACCCTGTATGATATTTTCCAAAAAATATAATAATTAACTTATAGCTTACTTATTATTAAAGAGATGGATACTACATAATATAAAAAATAATAACTTTTAGTTGGTTATTTTTAACTTTTAGCGAGTGTCTACATTTAGAGAAATTTTAATAAATCTTAATTTTACTCAAAAAGTATTAACATTTTCTTATTTAATATATTTACAAAGTATACCTAAAAGAGTGTGAAGAATCCAAAAATACAAAAAAATACAGGGTGTTCCATTGAAAATAAGAAAGTTGGTATCGTCCCAAGGAAAACTGAACACCCTGTATAAATAAAAATATAATATTTTAAAAATATTTTTTACTTCGTGAATATTTGTTCCTTACAAATTTTTTGTGACTCCAGTAGTTTCTGAGATAAGTATATGGGTCACCTTACGTGGACCACCCTGTACATATTTGGGCGTACACGGGCAGTTTTCGCCAATTTCACAAGGGCGAAGACAAGACTTAGTGCATATGTATACATTACTATAGTGCAAGTGCATGAGTTTTATCGAAAAAGTTTTATGTGTACATAGTACTGTGTTTCAAAGGTAAATATTATACTTTTACATAACACGTATTTTGTTTAAGGTAGCTGTGTTGATTACTTACTTACTTGGGTACTTAGACAATTTAATGTCGTCTAGGATTGGATTTATTGCATGATACAAACACCGGTCGAACCGAAATCCTTGCAAATTAACGCCATTTATACAAAAATGTTTAAAAGATACATACAATGCAGAGATATATCTCTGATACAAAGTTAACTTTGAAGATTAATAAAGCAATAACAGTTTAGTTTAAGAAAAAAAAATATTAAATATAAAATATTTTGTAAAATACAACAGGACAGTATCAGTTTGATATAAACCTACATCGGACAAAATTGTATGTGACATCATGTCATAGTAATTAGTAATGTGATAATAATTATAATTATAAAATTATAGTCATTAAAAATGTAATAATTATAATAATAATAATTGTAGTCATTAGTAAAGTTATAATAATTCGGCCATTTCAAGCGCGCGAAACGCACGAATTACAAAACTGTTTTTATAAAAAAAATTGTAGATTATTTATTATATAATATTTTGGCATCAAAATTGTCAAAAATATTCTTCTTTTATTGGGTTAAACATTAAATAAATAAAAACGCAAGAAATATTTTATGAAAGTAGATATAATTTTAATAATTGAAAGGTGTGGACGGGACAAAAAAAAGATTTATCTTGTCCCGTCCACCCCTGTCAATTATTGAAATTATCTCTACTTTTTTAAAATATTTCTTGCGATTTTTGTTATTTCATGTATAGCCTAATAATAGAAGAATATATTTGACAATTTTGATGCAAAAATAATATATAATAAATTACCTACAATTTTTTTTATAAAAACAGTTTTGTGATTTGTCCCGTCCATCCGCTTGAAATGGCCGAATTATTAGAATAAAAACTTAACTGTTTTAAACTTAAACTGCTGTAAGTATTTATGTTTAGTTTTAGACTGTTTAAATAAAATTTATTTAAATATGAAAAAGTCTTATTTTTTTACGTGTAGTTATTAGCAGAGCTGGACACTAGTACTAAAAAATGTATTCGTAAAATTTTAAGTACGAGTACATAAAATATTTACTCGTAAGTACTTTACTCGTAAGTACATTTGTAAAGAGAGGTTACGCTTACGAGTAGTAATCGTGAAAACACGAGTAAAGAGTACGAGTACTTGTGAATATAAAATGTTAGTTAATATAATTGATTATTCTTTACTCTCTAAAAGTGTATTAGTCAAAAATGACTAGATGTCATAGCGAAAAAGCAGCCACTAATAATTCTCGCCAATAGCAATTTGTATTTTAAACATTTAGCAGTCAATTTCCCTGAATCCGAAAATGTCGTCAAAAGTTATAAAGGTAGAACAGTTTTTGAGATATAGTCCATTTTTCATATAATATGGAATTGACTATATTTCAAAACTGCTCCACTTTCATAATTTTTAAGGTATTTCCACTAATAACTGTGGTAATTAGTCATTTTCGACCAATTCATTTTTAGAGAGTGTACATTTTATAATATACTTTGGTCCTGAGCTATAAAAATACAAGTACAAATTTATAAAATTATTTATTTTAAACATTATGTATAACAATTCTTAAATAGTTTATAATTTTACTTATTTACTTGATATAAACGGAAATACGCGTATATATTACTCGTGAATTCGACGAGTATTTTTTACGAGTACATTAAATTTGGTTTGTATACTTATAAGTACGAGTAATAAGTATTTCAAATGAAAAATACGTATGAGTAAAAAAGTACTCGTACTTTTTTACTCGTAATTAAAATACGAGTAGAAGTACTTGGCCAGCTCTGCACCATGGTTATTAGTAATGTAAAAATTACACTGACATTTTTAAAGGTAAAATACATTAAATTCTTCTATTTTAATTGTAAGTAGTTTTATTTGTGGTAAGTATTACATTTTAGTGGTTAATCTTCCTCAACTTTTTTCATTTACGTTTCATAAATCTATGAGCTATTGATTTATTCTAGTCATGACAGTTTTGTAGATTCGGTTTACTAAAATTGTTCATAGTTGTAAGAATTATTGAATGGCAGTAACTAAATTGGTATGCTATATGTATGATTTATTTTAAAGAATATAAAAAAATTTGTTAGTTAAACTTTTCTATTAGCTTTCTAATAATTTTTTTGTTTTAAAGCAACTATTGAAGTTCAAAATTTTTAATTAGTTCTCAGAACTAATTTGTCAGTTGGGACTATTTTGACTAAGAAAATAAGTTATAAGCACTAAAAATTAGTTCTCACAAGTAACCTATTTTTAAGAGTGTAGGTACAATTAAAGTTATACTAAAAAACATATTTGCTTAAAATTAAGATACAATAAATTGACTAACTTTAAATCCAATGTTATTAAAATTTATGTTACAATTATTGCAATATTTATTAAAATTATTGCACATAAAGTTTTTGGCATAATATTAGATCTATTGTTGGGGCAGTAAAGATATACCTAATAGGTTTAATGACTTAACTTTAATCAGTGGCGAATTCAGGGGGGATAGGAGAAATTTTCCCCCAAGAGCTTTAGTAACAATGTTAAGTGAGAAAAATCAAATCAAATTAGGAAATTTGCGTCTGGATATTAAAAAAAAAACAAAAAAATAAAAGAACTGCTTTAATTTTCAAAAAAAAAACATTTACACTAATTTCAAATAATATTATATCTAGATTTTAGGTAAAAATGTATTCTCCCCCCTGAAGACCCCCCAAGAATTGCTTCTGAATCCGGCTCTGGTTTAATAAAAGGCAAGTATAAAGAAAAAAAAACAACTTTAATAAAAAATACATTTTTACATTTGTTTTCGATGATTTACCATCCACCTCCTCCTCCTCCGCCACCCCCTGAGCTCCATCCACCTCCTAGAACAATAAAATATAGTAAACATTGGGAACTGGGGAAATGTACTATGTTGTGCTTTTTTATAAGTAAGACTTACACTTAGTGTATGATTTTTAACTGTTTTAGTAAATAGGTACCTATAGGTACCTAGTATACTTATACACTACTGTATACTTATACTGTATAATATTACTAATACTATACTAATACTATGATATTTTCATTAAATATTTTCATTTTGTTTAGTGTGTGGTAATTATAACCATACCTATATTTAATATTTTAATTAACAATATTTTTTAAGATATAAAGTATTTTATATGTATATTATTTTCTGTATGGGCGCGGATTTTGACAACACAAAATGAATTAGTCAATTATAAGCAAAAACCGGATTTTAGGCCGTTAAAAATTGGAAATTAGGACACAAAAATAGGCAATAAAAACCTACATTTTAGGCCGTTTTAGGCCCAAAGTGCCAAAAATAGAACATTGGCGTAACTAGCCATCTGACCGGGGGGGGGGCCTAGGGTGGGCCTGTTATTTTGACTAGGAATCTTTAAAAAAGTAAAGTAAATGTCTCCAAAAGGCACAAATAACAATTTTTTTGAACAAACAGTTTCAGTGAGAAAGGGAGTAAGTACTACAATGTGATATTGAGGACGTGTCCAAATATAATTGATGACAGTTTGTACCGCGCATGACCGTTTGTTGTTATGAAAAGGTGCAATTGCTACATACACCTTAAGTGTATGTGCGCATGTTGGGCGGGGCTTAAATACGTCACTTGTTGAGTATTTTTAAATCTTTAATTATCTGCTGCTAAAATTCTTGTTTTTGCGATACTGTTGGATGTTAACTTGCTCTATTTTTTTAACTTGTTGTTTTTGCGTTTAGTGAGGTTCGAATTACTTTTCAGTGTTCAAATTATTGTTATTGCGTTTTGTTAACCTGTTCTGTTTGTTTATTATTGTTTTTGTGTTGCGTTGAAACTTGTTTTGTTTGTGTTTTAGTTTGTGTCGGGACATTTGAATTTATTAAAATGCGGTGTGGCATATTTGTATGCAATTTGGACAACCAGTCCAAGAAAAACCCTTTAAATATTTTTGCAAACAGTGGTTAAATGCCAATGCCAAAAAGAATAGACAATATTAACGTTAAGACCGCTTCTGTTTCCTTTAAACATATACTGGACAGGGACTTTAAGTTTAATTTAAAACACCAACGGACTGTAGTTTATGAGTTGGTGTTTTAAATTAAACTTAAAGTCACTGTCCAGAAAATGTTTAGAACAAAAAGAAGGGGTCTTAAGGTTAATATTGTCTATTCTTTTTATGGCATTAAACCACTGTTTGCAGAAATCAAAGATTTTCGGAAATCGATGAAATTTAATGTTTTTATTTAAAAAGTTTTTCTTGCATCCAAATATGCCACACCGCATTTTAATAAATGCAAATGGCACGACACAAACTAAAACACAAACAAAACAAATTAACGCAACACAAAAACAATAACCCAGATAGCACAAGAGGTACCCAGGACGTCCATTTCGGGTCCCACATAGGTCCGAACGTCCTAGACCTATATCGGAAGTTTTGGGTACGTCCAGTCTCTTACTTATTTGGGAAAATTATAGCGGATATACTGGGTACGTCCTAAGGACGTAATTGAAGCATTGTATTTCCAAAGGGTCTAAGTGCCAAGTTTGTTAAATAATATATTATCATTTAAAAATAGTTTGTGTCATGCAGAATGACTTAATAGTATATTCTGTAACAAGTTTGGAATACAGCATATCCGCTCGAGTGAAGAGTTTGTCACAGGAGCCGAAGGCGAGTTTGACGGTTTCAGGAGAGCGGAATATGCAATTCCAAACGTGTTTCAGATATTTCAACATTTACATGTGCAAAATATTTGTTTTTCATTGATAACTCACAATTTTATTTTTGTAACTTAGACCCCTCAGACCCTTCAGAAAGATTTCTGTACGAAGTCACAATATGACATATTAGAGAAATCATTTTTAGGAGCTCAAGATTAAGAGTTCTTGATGAATTCATAAATAAGAAGTAAATTTTTTAACATCTTAAAGTATCGTTTTTTCTGACCTCTTATTGGAATCAAAATTAGAAGCTACTATGGTTAGGTATCATAAATAAGACTTTAGTTATATGATATCTTACAGTATTCTCTTTTCTTACTTCTTACTGAAATCATATTATTAACTTTTTAAGACTTCAACATGGAGACGTCACATTTATGACATTTTAATGCGATTCTTTCTTCTCACCGCTGTAACTGCTTGTGTTTGATATAAGAAGCGGCGAAGTAGAATTTAGAGCGTGCTTCATACCAAACGGTCTTAGACGTAGGTGAACGGTTACCCGATACTGACGAGCTCCAAAAGAGGGAAACAGGCCGTCTATCGGTGGGATTCTTTCTTCTCACCGCTGTAACTGCTTGTGTTTGATATAAGAAGCGGCGAAGTAGAATTTAGAGCGGGCTTCATACCAAACGGTCTTAGACCTAGGTAAACGGTTACCCGATACTGACGAGCTCCAAAAGAGGGAAACAGGCCGTCTATCGGTGCCGGCGAAGAGCACGCTTAAATTTAAACAAAAATGAAACGAAGTAATCCCAATTCCTAAAATAAGCGAATACGAGCAAATTATTAAAATAATTTTAATAAAATCCATTTATTAAATTATTAAAATAAGACTTAATTAAGACGTCATATTGCTGCCTGGGCCTTTGGGAATACCACTCTTCAATTCTGTAAAGCTTGTCCATTAGTTCCCAATAAAGCATTTCAGGATGGCCAGAGGATGTCTTTCTTAGGACGTTCTGGGGACCGACGATTTGGTAACATCGGATATCCCTGGAACGTTTTGGGGAAGGTTCAGGACCTGATTCGGACGTACTCGGAACTTACTAATGTCTGATACAAGATATACTCAGGCCGTTTATAGTACTTCTTTGTGCTATCTGGGAATAAACAAACAGAACAGGTTAACACCATATATGGAAATTACAATAAAACCTATGAAAACAAAGTAAATAATAATGTTTAACCATGATTTTACAAACTTAATATTATCCATAATTATTTATAATAAATATTTAGATATAACAAAAACACAATTACGTTTTTCACTAGTTTTGTAATTTGTGGTCCTCGTACTCGCCAAGGCCGTCTAGGCGAAATAAGAGCAAGAAAGCAGGGCCTAATTAAAAATAATTTAATTTTTCGCATAGAAAAATACATTTTTTCTGAAAAATGAAAAGAGCCTATTTTAGGCTTTTAGGCAAAAACAAAGCGGTGTCAAACGCTTTATTTTTTTAAGTTTAGGATTAATATCAAGGTCCCAAACAAATGCCTGAAATAGAAACGAAAAGGCATTTTGCCTAAAATCCGGTCCTTGATTATAAGTTATATTTGACTTTAATTAGTCAAATTCTACTGAATGAAATAGTCAAATTAGTACAGTAACTGTACTACAGTTGAATATATTATTTGTGTTGCTATTTTGAGCTAAACTTTTTGCATCTTTATTTATAAAAACGGGTCATTAAACCATGCAGCTTAGGTATATGCATTTAATTCAAATAATACTTTGTTGTTGGCCGCAAACGATTAAAGAAATTAGAAGAAGAAATTACTTTTAACCCTCAGAAATAGTCAAAGATGGTGACTAATCTTAAATAAGTCAAACTTTTTACGTAGTAAAAAATAACTATTTAAGAGTGAAAACTATTTTATTAGTAAAAAATGCTGGTACTAATTCTAATAGTAGAATTTTGACTATTTCATTTTTAGAGAGTTGGGAATAAAGCGGACATACTACCCACATAGGTACTATTAAAATAAACTACCTATTAAAAAAGACAGTTTTAAAGTATAGTTAAAACTTTAAAATACTTTTACACAATTTTTTTTAGTTAAACTTAATCACCACAAAAATAATTTTCCAGAAAAACGCAAATTTAGATCGAATTTACCTAGTTGGGAACCTTTTATTTTTTTGCACAGACTATTTTGCCCTGCTAAGCAAAAATGCCCTATCTACAATATAAAGTAATAAAGGACAAAAGATCATTTTAATTGTTAAAAGCATTAAAAATTTTTTTTTGTCCTTTATTGCTTAATATTGTAGATGCGACATTTTTGCTTAGCAGGGCAGTATTAGACTATAGTCTAATAGTAATAGTAGTAATAGTATACTACTATAGATGTATGATTTATTTTCGAAACTAATAACTCTACAAATTTTCAAAAAATTAATTAAGTTAATTTAAAGATGATTTAAAGAATTTACGTATTAAATCTTTGTCAGGAAATATTTGTTAATTGGAAAATATTTCTTATATTTGGATGAATATTAATTAATAAACTGGATAAATACCTCCCCCTCCCCCATGACCTCCACCTCCTCCTCCTCCCCCATGACCTCCCCCTCCCCCATGACCTCCTCCTCCACCACCGCCTCCAGTTGGAACTAGTATTGATATCAATTTATAGTTTACTCCGCCTCCGCCGTTTGACTTCCATGGACCACCACCCCCTCCTCCTCCTCCTCCTCCCCCCGATTTCCATGGACCACCACCGCCACCGCCTCCACCTCCACCTCCTGATTTCCATGGACCGCCTCCGCCCCCTAAACAGTAAATATTAAATCGAATTTATTTTAATTATAATTGTTTTTAACCCCCAGAACTCCATCCATCTCCGCCACCCCCGCCGCCTCCAGATTTCCAGCCTCCACCGCCTCCGCCTAAAAATAATTGATTTATTATCATTATTATTATAATTTTTTACATTTTGTGGTATTTTTAATTATTAATAAGTTAACAAAAAATAAAAGTATGTATTTAAAAAACTTATTTTACCCGCTAGGGCCCTATTATAGTGTGTCAAATATTGTGTTTGGGTGAATCTCACGAAATGTCCCCCGATGATGTTACCTCGTGATATTTAATAAAACTAAATGAGTTAGACCTACACTTCTATTGTGTTTTGATCTTTTATAATTAAGTAGATATTACAGCTCAGGTTCCAGATTTTTAACCGCAATTAATTCTTTTTTACAACGATTTAAAAGTCTAAAACCTATCCTCCGTGAATGTTACTCTTTCTAGGTTAACCTATATGTTTTCAAATATCCGAGGTAGTAAAAGCATACTAAAAATATCAGTTCACTAAGTAAATTAAACACTTCCAAAGCAATCAAATCAAATCAAATTATTCTATCCTCCGTGAATCTGTTTTTTCTTTAAATTGTTTGCAACGGATGGCGCTTTAATCATTTTAAATAAGCAAAAACCTCTGTTTACGACATTATAGATGCATGTGATTCCTGAAGGTCAGTTATAATTTATGTACAGATTAGAGTGTTTCTGTTTTATAAATCAAAAGTTTAAGTTCATTAATTTGCTATTTAAAAACCTATCCACCGTGATGTGTAATATCTCAGTAAGTAGATTTTTATAATAAACATTTTATGTATGTAGAATTGTATTTTTTTTAAATATTAAGGTGTCAAAAGATACAATAACTTATTTTAAATATACAAAAAAAACATACGAAGTCCTAACCTCCGTGAAGCTATCTTACGAGAAGCTCTACTATTTAAAATGTATGATATTTTAAAATTCTTGCATTAGTGCAGAACCATTTATGCTATTACTAGACCTGGTGGCTTCCCAAAAACCCTATTCTAGAATAGTGAAACAACCAAAAATAAAAAATAATCATTTTTACTTGGGGGACATCTCAATATATTCACCCGTTTATATTTAACGTATTTCTTAAAAGGTGACCATGTACTACATGTGTGTGAATATTTGAATAATTTAGATTATTATTTTTTATTAATGACGAAATTCACCTTAAATTTATGTACGCAGCTGCGTTGCATTTAAATTTGGAGTTTGCATAAATATTAATGGAGAATACATCGTTTTTTAATATAAAAAAAAACATTTCAAAAAACCCAACTAAAGTATTGATTATTTGTTTAAAAGATTACCAGAAAAAAATATTGGTTTACCAAATACATAGTTGACTAAAGTGAGAGCCGCTATAACATACACGAACACCTAAAAAATATTACTGTTTAACGATATACACCATACTTTTACCGATATTACCTTCATATTAATATAAAAAAATATTAGAAACTAGTTTGGTACCCCAAAGATCAGCTGTATTTAAACGCAAATTATACCCCCCATAGAATCATCGGTGCTATACCATTAAATTACCCCCCTATGCATAAAATAAGTGCATTGTAAAAGATAATGAGTAAAAAAGTATATAATTTAATTTAATTTTTTTTGCAATATTAGATGTTATAGATAAAATTTAATATATGAACACCTAAAAGATTAGCGAAACTGTGTCAGCAAGTATCTTCACTGAATCGTTAAGTTTTACATTTATAAAACTTGACTAAAGGTAATGTTTATCAATCTCATTTTAATTATTTTAAAGTAAATAAAAATAAATATTAAAAAATGCAATCAACCTATACGTATATTATAAGGAATTAATTTGAATATAATCTAAATTGGCAAGGGGTGTGTGTGAAACTAAATTAAACAAAACAATCAAATTTAAAAATAATCTGTACAAAAATATAAATTTAAAATAATATTGTTACTTTAAAAGTTAATTAATTTCCACATTTGTTTTAGTAATATTTATACGGTGCTTGAAGTGTATTTTAATTTATTACTGTTTATTTTAATTTAATACTGTTTATCCAAAATTATTATATGACTTTAGCTAGACAAATATATTAATTAAATTTTAATTACTTTTTAAGGCCTGCTATACACTTAGACCATAAAAATAATAATATTAAAGATCATACAATGCATGTCATAATGTATGTAAACATTTTATTTAAATAAACGTTATAAAATATAATAACATACAATAAATATAATACACTTAGGGCCGGTTTATCAATCTCTGGTTAAGTCCCAGTTAGTCTATCTGACAGTTAAATTTCATATCGATCGTTGTGAGAACAATGGTATCCATGGAAACTATCTACCAGATAACTAACTGCAACTTTAACTGGACATTGATAAACCGGCCCTTAGACCATCAAAATAATAATAGTCAAAGATCAAACAATGCTTGTCATAATGTATGTAAACATTTTCCACATTTCCACATTTGTTTTAGTAATATTTATACGGTTTTATAAAAAAAATTGTACATAATTTATTATATAACATTTTGGCATCAAAATTCTCAAAAATATTCTTCTTTTATTACTCTATACATTAAATTAAAAAAAAAACGCAAGAAATATTTTATTAAAGTAGAGATAATTTTTATAATTGAAAGGTGTGGACGGGACAAAAAAGATTTATCTTCTCCCGTCCACACCTGTCAATTATTAAAATTATCTCTACTTTTATAAAAATATATCTTGCGTTTTTTTAATTTAATGTATAGTGGTGAATAAATTGAGATGTCCCCCAAGTGAAAATGATTATTTTTTATTTTTCACTGTTAGTCTAGAATGGGGTTTTTGGGAAGCCACCAGGTCCAGTAATAACATAACATAAGTGGTTCTGCACTAATGCAAGAGTTTTAAGAATTCATACATTTTGAATATTAGAGCTTCACGGAAGATAGCTTCACGGAGGTTAGGATTTCTTATGTTTTTTTAAAAACATCCCTTTGTATATTCTAAATAAGTATCTTTTGATACCTTAATATTTTTAAAAAATACAATTGTACATACCTAAAATATTTATAAAAAAAATCTACTTACTGAGAAATTACACTTCACGGTGGATATGTTTTTAAATGGCAAATTAATGAACTTAAACTTTTGAATTATAAAACAGCAACACTGCATATAAATTCTAACTGACCTTTAGGATTCACATGCATGTATAATGTCGTAAACAGAGGTTTTTGCTTATTTAAAATGATTAAAGCGCCATCCGTTGCATAAAATTTAAAGCAAAAACAGATTCACGGAGGATAGAATCAATTTTTGTAACACCTACATAAATGGTTATAAAAATTATTTCTTTTAATTTTTAATAATATTTTATATTTGATTCGATTGCTTTGGATGTGTTTAATTTACTTAGTGAACTGATATTTTAGTATGCTTACCTCAGATATTTGAAAACATATAGGTTAACCTAGAAAGAGTAACAGTCACGGAGGATAGGTTTTAGACTTTTAAAACATTGTAAAAAATAATTAATTGCGGTTAAAATCTGGAACCTGAGCTGTAATATCTACTTAATTATGAAAGATCAAAACACAATAAAAGTGTAGGTCAAACTCATTTAGTTTTATTAAATATCACGGGGTAACATTTCGTGAGATTTCGTGAGATTCACCCATATCCTAATAAAATAAGAATATTTTTGACAATTTTGATGCCAAAATATTATATAATAAATTACCTACCATTTTTTTTAAACAGTTTTTTGATTTGTCCTGTCCGCGTGATTGAAATTGCTTATCTACAATAAATATTATTTTGAATCACTATATTTGCTATTTTACATTTACATCCGTTTGAATAATTACTACTTTCTATTTTTTTCCTGACGCCTAACTAATAATCATTTTTATTATTTTATAAATGTATGTTTTTAAATTTATTAATTAACTCAAGAAATAAAAATAGTTATAAATTGTTTAGACCTTTACTTGATGAAACACCATATTTTAACTATGTAAAAACAACTATGTTTTGAAAGTTTCACGTAATTTATTTGAATGTTGACAATTGTTTCGCTACACAGTAGCTTCTTCAGAATGTATTAACACTAATACTAGTGCAAAATTTATATAACAAAAATATTGGTTTTATAGGTAATTATTTTTATTTTAAATCTACCTGTGTTACATAATATTCAAAAAAGCATTCAGAAATATCTTATGGGAAATACCTTATCTATTTATTGTTAACAATTTTATTTAACTCCTCCCACCTTAAGAGGAAACATAAAGGGAGCTTTATGTTTTCGTGGTTACTTTCTGAAACTTAGTTGTTTTCTTGACGTACCATTTTATATAAAGAAAAACAATGATTGCTCTAGTTAGAGCTGTTACAAGTACTCTTATATAAAAATACTCGAGTACCAAGTACAGTAGGTACCGTTGTACTCGAGTACCCATACGAGTACAAAGTACCGAGTACACTTTAGTTATGAAATGTTGGGAAAAATGCTAGAGAAATGGGGCGATTAAGAAATAAATTTAGAATCACTAGTGCAAAACTAAATACTAGCCGGCCTATTGGCTTCATCAAATATTAATATTTCGCTTTATGTTAATTATCAAGGCCGGCTAATATCTTGTTTTACTTTGCCTTAGCTTTATTTTTTAATTATCTTTTTGAGAAATATTGTCACCTTATTTCTACCAAAATATAATTTTATGATTTTGTCCATATTGATTGAATGTAGTTCCATTGGATTTTCGGGTATTTCTATTGATGATTATTTGTTTATTGGAATTTCTGCAAGTTTTAGTTTAGGTTTCACTGCAATTATTTCCTCTCTGTTCCAATAAATTGATTTGTTGACTTTTACACTACATTTGTAAGGAATTTTTACTAAACTGGGTTCTTCTATAAGTGTGTGTTCATGGTTTACGCTCGTTGAATTTTAATTGATTTTGTACCAGGAATCCTAATGACGTATTCTTTTGTGATCTATTATTGGGTTGATAACTTTAACTGGAACTTTCTGGAAGGTAATAGCTTCAGCTTCATTGATGAGGGTAGCGATACAATCTTCAACTATTGGTTCTAGGTGATTTCAGGTTTAAATATTAGAAAGTGAAAAATGAAATTTGCAAACTTGCTAAATTGTAATGTAAAGAGGTATTTTTAAGAATCATTATTTTAGATTCACCATAAATATTTATTAAATTATTTATTAAAATATTAATAGCATTAATATGTATAACTAAACTATGTAAGGTATTCAATTTGGCAAAAGAAACTGCGTTATCAAGGTTGTCAAGAAAATGAATAAGGTTTTGACAGTCGATTATTTTATTAACGTGCATTTGAAAATATTTCATACGTTTTTTTAATTAAATTTTTATTTTCTTTAAGGAGTGTTATAGTATTATTGTAATTTTGAATTAATTTTATTGCCATTTGCAAAGAGATTTCTCTTGACATTGAATTTTAATTTGTTTGTAACTCTGAAATTGTTTGATCATATTTTTGTCCGCCAAAAAGCCATTTTGATGATTTACCAATAATATTTGCTAATCCAGGTTTACTAATTTTATGCGGGGAAATATTCTATATTTAATATTGTAAAACTTATTACTTGCTGATTAACTAAACTAGAGTAAATACCAAAATAGGATTTTGGGAATTTATGAGCTAAACTTAATGAATATTCTTTATCTCTAAAGAATGACTTATAAGATTATATAATTGATTATTAATTGGCTAGTTCTAGATAATGTATAAGAGTATGTCTAGAGCTAATTACCTTAGCTTTTTTCTAATTGAAAGGGAAGCAAAGGGATTTTAATGGGTATAATTGTCACGTCATTGGCATTATCCTTTGTCGCTGAAGTTGCTTGATCCAAAATTTTATGTTCCTGTAAAAGAGAACAGAAAGCTTTAGGGTTTTTAACCATTGATTTGTAATTGCTTTGTAATTATTTATTAATCGTAATGTCAAATCGTATTTAGAGAGAAATTGTGAATTTGTTCATGGATGGCTTTTTCGCAATTGTTGATGAATTCTGTGACACCTTTTTTTAAGTTGGGCCAATAATAAATCTTTTTTAAGGTTAAAACAGATTTATTAATGCCTCTATGATATGCAGTTTCATGGTGGTGAAATATTATTTCTTTTTGTTGATTTTTGTTCAAAATGTCTTTTAAAAATTGTGTGGAAATGATTAAATTTTAAGAGTGATTTTTAATTTTTTTCTGAAGGATTTTACTTATTTCGGGTATAAAATTCGTTTCTGATTTTTGAATACAAATGCAGTGGAGTTTACTATGGTCAATCTAGTCCTTAAAGAGTTGTATAATTTTGTGAAAGTTTAAGAGTAATTCTGGACTTTGTCTCAAAAATGTTATTTTTAAAAACATGATATTTATTAAAAAAATTTTGATTAATAACAGTTTGGAGTAATGATTAAGGCAATTTTCGGTAATGTGTATACCTATTTGTATTTATATATTCAACTGCTGAATGTACAGTTTTACTGTCAGGGGGTTTAACTTGAATATTGGAATGAATGATAATTTTTGGTTCTTCGTCTTAAGAAGTTAAAAATTTCGTTTAAGTCGTCAAGATCTTCAAGTGTTACAATTTCGTCATTTTTCGGTAAAAGAAAATCGTTAATTTCGTTTGTAATGTCACAAGGATTTCCGATAATAGACTCATTTTCTATTGCGTTAATTTTTGTTTGAGAAATTTGTCGTTGTACCTTCTCTTTATTAATAAAACATTTTGCGTCTATTGGTATTTCATAGCTAGTTTTAATTTCATGTTTAACTTTGATTGAAAAGAAAAGTTTCTCGTTATCTTTATGAAGGATGTCGGAATAATCTCTGCAAATATTAAGAAGGTATCGTCTTTCTTCGCTATTTAAATGTTCCTATCTTATCAAGTCTTGTATATATTAGGGTGTGCCAAAAAAACTCGAAATAGTTTTTTTCTTGCTCTCCACCCAAAATATCGTAGAATATGTCCGAACAAATATTCTGTTAAAAGCGGAGCTCATAATTTCAATTTTAAGAGGTCCCTCATCGAATCTGAAGTTTTGCCGCTTAAATAACACAGAAAACTGACCTTTTTACCTTATTTATTCTTGCAACCTAGGAAGAAATTTTTTTTTCATAAAATCCATGACCAAATCTTACAAAGCATTAAACTTGGACGAAAAAATCTTATTAAGCCGAATTTCTATTTTCATTATTTAATTTTTTACAGAGCTTTAAATTTAAAATTTTACGTTTTTTGCCTTTTTCAGCTAAACTATTGAAGTTAGACGAAAAAGTCAAATGGTAATTTTTTAGCTTGTCTGATGGACCACAAAAAAGTTTTAGACGAATTTTTTATATCGTCAATATTCTAAAAGTTACAGGCCTATAAAGTCATCATTTTTGTATTATTATCTTTAAATTTAAAGCTATGTAAAAAATTAAATAATGAAAAAAGAAATTCGGCTTAATAAGATTTTTTTGTCCAAATTTAATGCTTTGTAAGAATTAGTCATGGATTTTACGAAAAAAAAAAATCTTCCTAGGTTGCAAGAATAAATAAGGTAAAAAGGTCAGTTTTCTGTGTTATTTAAGCGGCAAAACTTCAGATTCGATGAGGGACCTCTTAAAATTGAAATTATGAGCTCCGCTTTTAACAGAATATTTGTTCGGACATATTCTACGATATTTTGGGTGGAGAGCAAGAAAAAAAATATCGAGTTTTTTTGGCACACCCTAGTATATATATATATATATATCGGGTTTTTTTTCCTAATTTATGTTTATGTAAAAAGTCTTCAAAAAGATAAAATTTTAAATTTTGTTTTTGAGAATCGTTAAATCGTGAATGATTAAACATTTCTACTTGTGCAAAAAAGTTTTTTGCTGTTAATGTTTCAGGAATGTATAAATCATTAGGGGTGGAAACTGGATTTTTTTCGGGACTACTTCTAAGGCGTTAAGACTTATTTTTATATTTTTCTAATTTTGGGTTTCTATAAAATATTGGAATTTGTGTTCGGTGATTTATGAGTTGTTTGTTAATTAATTCAATTGTAAATTTTAGGTTTATTAAGTCCGATAATACTGTCGAAGAAATTGTAAAAGTCTAAAAGAATAAATGTTATGTTATTGTTACTTCTTTTCCACCTACCTACACAAGTTTTTATTTGAGACGGTGAATGGTAAACCGTTGAGGAAAATATTTTTGAGCTAACGAGGGTTTAAGGATAAAATTATAACAGCCTGTATCAATTAGTAATTTCATTGGTGGATTTTGGCCTCGGTGGTGTAGTGGTCAGAGCTCCTGGGTACGAGCCGAGAGGTCGTGGGTTCGAATCCCACTTGGGTATGGTTGTTTATTTGTGTTTGTCCATTGTGTATAGTCCTTCGGAGGGGACTTTAAGCCGTCGGTCCGTTCCTACCCCTAACCCGCACAAGCCATTCAGTTGGCTTATGGGACATCTTAGTTTGGATGTAAGGGTGGAACTAAAAGAGCACTTTATAACTTTATAATATACGGTAAACCATTGTTAATTTCAGTGTGCATTACGGAAATTATGTAGAGTTAGTTTTCGAATGGTCCATCTGAAAATTTTGTTATCTAAACTGCGCACCACTCAATGTGTCGCGACCAAAAAGTTCGTTCTTTTTCAAAACGACATAACTTTTTTGTTTCTTAAACGATTTTATTTTGGTTTGTGATGTCTGCTAGCCTCATCCTCTGGCAATTTATGCTATAGATATGAAGCTCACGGTTGGTCAAGTAAATTTTCTACAGGGTGATATGTTAAACGGTGAAAAATTTCAATAACTTTATCCAAGCCCCGTTTGTAAAAAAAATAATTTTTTTTTCGTTTTTACTTTGAAATAATGAAGTATTATGTGTTACCTTGAAATGTTTTTTAAATTTTTCGAATTGGAATCTTAGCAACGAAAATATGATTTTTTTTCCAAAAATTATTGTTTTACAAACGGGGCTTGGATGAAGTTATTGAAATTTTTCACCGTTTTAAATATCACTCTGTAGAAAATTTACTTGAAGAACCGTGTGCTTAATACCTATAGCATGAATTGCCAAAGGATGGGGTTAGCAGACATCACAGACCAAAATAAAATCGTTCAAGAAACAAAAAAGTTATGTCGTTTTGAAAAAGGACGAACTTTTTGGTCGCGACACATTGAGTGGTGCGCAGTTTATATCTAATAAGTCACATTCGTAATTTTCAGGTATGTCGTAATAATTTTGATAGTAAGATTATTTTTCTGTGTAAATTTCGTTTGTGTTATCTTGTGAGTAGAAATCAAATCTATCGTCATGGATTTCAGGTATTTGGGGAGAATTTTCTTCTGTATTAAAAGGTTATTTAGTTTCGGGGTCTTGATGGTTTAAAATTATTCTGGGAAAAGTTATTTCTCTTTGAGGTAGGTAAGGAATATAAGGTTCTGGTGGACAATGGTTCGGGTTTATTATTT
This sequence comes from Brassicogethes aeneus, assembly GCA_921294245.1. Lineage (NCBI taxonomy): Eukaryota > Metazoa > Arthropoda > Insecta > Coleoptera > Nitidulidae > Brassicogethes > Brassicogethes aeneus. Next base: position 3,102,030 of record OV121136.1, read on the forward strand.
GGAGTTATACCATTTGGTTTAAAAACATCTTTTGGGGGACCAAAATCTTGGTTATTGTAAAATAATTTTTGGGGTACTTGACGTGGTTGAATTGGAATTGGCTGTGGAATCTTGAAGAATTTGGGGCTTGTAATGCTGGAAAGGTAGTTGGGAAATGGTTAGCTTGATAATAATTTTATTGAGATTTCTAATTATTAGGATTATTATAATAGTTGGGTTGCGGATAAAATTGATTATTTTGGAGATGATTATTTTGTTTAAGTTATGGGTTACGAGAGAATCTCAGTCTTACGTTATGTCTCGGAAGGGCTTTAAATAGATTTTGAGTATATTGGAAGTTTTCTTCCTCAGTTACGTATGTTAATGTTTCTTCTAGAGATATGGGGTTTTTAAGTCTAATAATACATTGAATTTGGGGTGATTACCCACGAATTTATGTTCTTAAAGTAAGTTTATCGTAAGTTTTTTGTAAATTTTCTTTGAAGCTGCGTCAATATTTTGTTAACTAATTTTTTGATCAAGACTACTTCGTAAAACAAAGTCAAGGGATTAATTTTTTAGGGGTCTTGCCATATTACTGTAACGAACGGGGCTAGGGGGCACGTTAATTACATATAATTAGGAATTAGGACATTATTAAATAATTACTGGTTGCAACGGCATTATTCTTTCTTCCTTTGAACAATGACTGTAGGTGAAAACACACGATTGCACAAAAATAATATATAAAATTATATATAATCTTAAATTAATTGCATTTAAAAGCAATTTAACATTATTAGATTGGTTTCCGGTTTTTTTTAAATACTAGCAATAATACATATTATGCAATGCGTATTCTTTTAAATTAAGTGAATGTAAAGAAGAAATGGGGCAAACTTCTACAGCCCAAGCAATTATATTTTCATAATAATTTATTGCACTGAATTGTGGAAATACCCAATAATGTTGCTTAACTTTTCTAATTATAAACTATAATAAATTTTAATGATAAAATTAATTTAATATTATATAAAAACATGTTTTATACTATAATGTTATAATAGGTTTTTAAGTTTTGTAAGTCATAATTTATAACACCGGAAAAAGAAAGTATTCGAATAAACTTTAAGTAGGTTTATATTTGATAGGTAAATTTTATATAGATTTATCCTAGTGGTCCTTTTGCACCCACTAAATGATGATTTACACAAACGTTTTTTTAATCCACCCTCTGGGGTTAAAGTTAAAAATTTTTGAATTTACTACTGAAAAGAACACCTAGGTAGGTATAGCTGTTGGGTTTTTTCATTTTATAATTTCTAGTTATAGTTAGGAAGCTGGTGGCAATTTCAGTATATGATTTGCTCGTCGTTGGGAATGATATGTTATAGAGTTTTGATGCTTGTGAACTGAGTAAATAAGGTGGCAGGCTCAGGTATCGCTGCTTTTTTTTAAGTAACTTTTAAAATTGTAAAAAATAAAACCTAACCTAAGTCGTTTGCTCGTTTCTGGCATTTAGATTTTATATTATATTGACCATATTGATACTAAAATAACATTTGCCAGACGTGTAGGACGCTGCGTTTTTTTTTTAATAATTTTAAATATGTAAAAAACAAATGCTCTATTAAGTGATTTGCTCGTCTTTATCTTATTTTTTTAATTGTTCATTTGTGTCCCCTAAATAAAAAAAAAATAATGCCAGACATGTATGTCTCTGCGTTTTGCAGCAAATAATTTTTAAAATTGTAAAAAATAATACCTAGCCTAAGTCATTTTCCTCGTGTCTGCCATTTATGTTTTATGTTGAATATATATGGCTATATAGATACTAAAAAAACATTTTGAGGAGTATAGGAAAAAACGTGCAAAGTCAAAAAAACTTAAATTTTTAGAAGAGCAATTTTAAACTTGAATACTGTGTAATCTCTGGGTCCTTTTAACAAACTAACTGCTTTTAGGAACTCTATTAAAACAACATTATGGTAAACAGTACCTAATGTTAAGTGTAAAAAAAAATAATACCATTATCTTTGCTTTTTTAGCTACCATACCAAAAAATATCCAAATTGACTTTGCACGATTTTTCCTTGTAGCCTTCAATTGTTAATTTGTAAAAAACAAATGTTTTATTAAATGATATGTCTTATTTTTTAATTGTTAATTTTTGTCCCATAAATAAAAAAAAATTATGCCAGTCTTGTAGGTATGTATGCTTTTTGCAGAAAAATATTTTAAATTGCTTATTTTTGTCCCCTTAAATTAACATAGATATTAAAAAAACATTTTCCAGACCTAGGACGCTGCAATTTTCTTTTAAGTATTAATAATTTTTACTAATTAATTATTGTTAACTTAAGTTAACAATAATTGGGTCAACGGAAAAGGGTGCAAAACCGGATTTATCATTCTTATATCTTCTCCAATGTTATCTTAAAATTTGAAAACTTTCGCACTTTATTAGACCTTTTAACAATTAAATTTCAATTAACATAATATAAAAATAACATGTTTGTACGGGGGTTCCCAAACTTGGGGGGTTAAAAGATCATATGACCCCATGACCTCATTTCAAATTTCAAGGTTATATTTTAAAAAATGCCTGTATTTAATTGCCCATAATAGGTAAAAAAAATAAAATAATAATAAGTAATAAAAAAAATATGTTTGACCTCTGACCCCATAGGGAAGTGTAACTGAGGGTCACCAAACTTGGGGAATCGAAAGATTACATGATTTTATGACCTTACAAATTTTAACGTTATAAGTAAAAAAAACCGCTTGTAATAGCCTTTTCTCAAAATACCTACCCTAACCTAAAAGCGTTCTGGCTATAAAAAATCAGCAATACTCATGTCTGGCATAGTTATATTCACAATTCTGACATACAACAGAATAATTTAACCAAGAGCCAGACACGAGCAAATAACTTAATATTAATTTTTTTTACAATTTTGAAAATTCTTCGTTCATTATCGCAGTAAACATTAAATGGCAGACTTTTATTTTTTGCTTTGTTATGACCCAATTAACATTTTGTATAAATTTTATTGACGAGCAAATCATTTAAATTTTTATATATCATAATTAAAAAAATAAAAAATAAATACTCATTAATGCAGAGACATACACGTCTGGCGATGATATTTATCTGAAAGTCATGTTAGGGACTTCAAGTTAAAAAAAATGCCAGACGCGAGCAAATGACTTAAGGACATTTTTATTTTTAACATATTTAATTACCTACTAATTAATAATGCAGCAATAATGGTTTGGCAGAAATTGTCATTAGTGACTTTTATAATCCAAACCGATCCAAACTTCATTATTTTCAACTTCTGCCACGCGAGCAAATGACTTAAAAATTTCTGCCACCAGCTCCCTAACATTAACCCAGTTTCCCAGTAAAAAAAAACACTTTAAAGAATTTTGTATAACCAGAGACAACATCCTATATAATTATTACTATAGTATAATAATATATTATTTTACTAATTTTACTAATATTGCAGCAATGGAATTAAAATAACTTGGTATAACAAGAGACAACCCTTTGGTCATTAGCGTATCTACCGCGGTATTAGCCGTATCAATGATACAGGGCCCCCGGCTAGGGGGGGCCCCGATTGGCTTTTACATGCGTAAGCAAAAACATATTACCCACATGTTAAAAAAATTGAGTCATAAAATTAAATAAATAATATTATTATTTTATTGTTTATACTTCGATTTATGAATATCCTCCTATTCCAATGAGGCCGTGAACTAATAGAATTGTTTCTGCCCGCACCTTTCCGCTATGCGTTGTCTTTGACACAGTCTGCGAATATTCTTCTGTGATCTGCGCCGCATACTGAGTCTGCTTTGCGTGTTATATCATAGGTTAATTATAATTATAATAGCAAATTATTTTAAAATATGTTAAAGAACGGTAAATGTCTAAAACCAGACCAAATTTTAAAATTTGCCTGTACATAAAAAGCTATGTATATGTTACGGCTAATGTGCAAACTTGGATAGTTTATAAACTAGCTGGATAGTTTATAAACTAGCCAAACTGTCAACTATTTTAATTGAAAATGTATTTTTAACTAAATTAGCGGCTAGTTTACAAAATAGCCAAGGAACTTGGCTAATTTACTTAAAATTATTAGGGAAACTAAAATAGCTGGATAGTTTGTATACTATCCAATTCAATTTGGCTAATATGAAAACCAAAATTTCTAGTAACACAAAATAGCCAAGCTTTAGCTAGTTTGTAAACTAACCAACTAATTCTCTGGCTATTGCCCATTTTAGTTGGTTTTTTTGCTCAAAGGGGCGAGGGGGCCCAATGGGGCGGGGTCGTAAAATGCTTATTTTTCGGCCTAGTCCCTAAAAGTCGTAATGGCAACCTTTACGGACTATTCCAAAATTTCTTAAAATGTCTAAATTAAAAAAAAACTGTTTCTATTAGTTGATTGTTTTATCGTAAGTAATATCATAAGGGCATTTAATTTTTCCGAAAAAAATCGAAAAAACACGTTGCTAAGTGATATTTTAACAAAAAGCATGAGTGCTGGTGGCAACAAAAATCCGAGTCGAAGAGGAGGATTTTTGCACCTGCACGAATGCATTTTGTTAAAAAATATTACTTGGCATTGTGTTTTTTCGATTTTTTTCACAGGAAAAATTAGATGCCCGAATGGTATTTGACAAGACTATTTCATGAGTAACAGTAAACAATTAAAATATAAATTGCAATTTTTGTTGACAACAGCTGTCAAGTTTTGCCGCGGGTAAACTCGAATAAACTGCTGACAGAAGCTGTCATACAGTTTTTCCACCTAGAAACCATTTGTAATTCAAAATTGCGCGTTTGTGATTGGTCGAAATTAAGACGAGGGAAATAGTCTATATCAAAAGCTTACAAGTATACTTATTATAATCTAATAATTATTAATAATAATAAATAGTTATTTGGAAAAATAAAAATGAAATGAACAATTTTGTGCATTTTGAAAACTGATGTATGTATACTAAATGACTTCTTTTCTATTGAAAGGTTAATTTAAAAGCCTCAAAAAACGTATGACAAAAATAGTGTTTGGAAATACAAGTTATGTCTAATGGCGGACGGATCTCGCTGAAGCCACTGAACTTTAGTAGCTGGTCAGTCAAGTTAAACCCAAGTCCAATTCTCTCACAAAAGAGATTAAAAAAAGACAAAAAAAATGTTTGGTTATATTTTAGTGTAAGTGTTTCTTTCACACACAATACACGACGTATAACATCCAATGATTTGCTTCGCTTTAAAGCCCCTCTGCTTTCTATGGCTTTACAGCCTCCTACATAAAATTATTATCCTTAATAACATTAATGTAAGTATCAATTGGTTTATAAGGTCGAAAATTGCGTTTTGTTTTGTATAATCAGTTTACTACTAATTTCCCATTCCATTAAATAAAACTAAATAACTAATTTTTAAATTCATGCGGCTCGTACGCATGCGCAGATTTTGCATGATATCACCATGAATGATGTAGATGTGCATGCACTTATGATATCACCCGTGATATTATCATGAACCAGAAAATCCCGATTTTTCGGGTAGTTTCTATTTTATTTTTTTGTAACCGATTAAGTTGGGCTAATATTTTAGAAGAAAAAACAATTGCATAAACTATTATGAAATTGTGTTTAAAATTAAAACATCATAGTAGTCAAAGACGAACAAAAATTTTAATTATATCAAGTGCAAAGTACTAGTACACTCTTAGAAAAGACCTGGTATTTGTAACTAACTTATTATCGTTGGGGTAAAACTGTTGCAGAAAATAAATTTTTTTGTTTTTTGTAATCAGTACCTTTATATGTGTAACTGCTTGCATCATTACCTGAAAAGATTTAGTTTTGTTGTTGAGTATTATTTACTTCAAAAAGGCGATTAAGTTATTTTAACTGAAACTTTGTGTTGGCTAGAAGTATTGACAACATTATCTCAAAAAAATCGTTTCAGCGGTAAAATGTTTTTGTTGGACCAAATATTTAAGTAACATTCTCAACTGACTGAAATTAGTCCGTGGAACTAACGGTTCGGTTGTATAAACTATGCGTCACTTTTCACACAGCTAAGACACCAGCGGTGTGAAACAAAGTGTCAGTTGGAGATGTTGTCTCTGTAGGTTAATGCAACTGCAAACTTTGTGCATTTTACGCGCGATTTGTCCAGCCCGGCGCGTGCTTTACTTTTAACCTGTAAACAAACGGTGTTGCACGGCGTCCAGACTTCGGTGGTGTTTGTTCTTTTGTATTTGTGTATCAGCTCGTGTGTAGTGTATATTTTAGGTAAGAAACTAGTTTATTACAATTAGTCATTTGCCCCTGTAAATTCAGCGGCGACATACTTTTTAACTATTCATATATATAAGAATATATTCTTATGTGTTGGTTACTTATAGGTATCTCGAACAAATAATATGGATGAGCGGATTTATTAGGAACTTGGGGTTTACCTGAATTGGTTCCAGTTTTTAAAGGTTAGGTATTATTATTGCACTCCTTTAATTACACTATTGTAGTTTTGGGGTCCGAAAAAAAATCAAAAAATGTGAAAATGCCATTCCGACTGAAAATGGCCTCCTGAATCCAATGGTGCCCACCAAAAGTCTCCATCACGTCGGAATTTCGAGATTTTTTTTGTTTTGTTTTGTTACAGCTCAAGTCGCATTTTTGGTATAGGGCCTATACTATAGGCACTCACATCACGGTTTACTGAAGAAGTATAGTCAACTTTCATCTTAATGTACCTATCTGTGTATATTTACCAAAGAATCGTTTTTGTTTTATTGTTAAAATATTTATAAATGTTTTCTTAGAGTAATTATTAATTTTTGTTATAATTTGGTGTTTTCAGTTATATTGTTATTTTTTAATTTATAATAAATATTTATAAAACGAACGGGCATGAATTTCCTTTCTCTATTTTTTATAATATTTACACAAAAAGTGTTACCTATATTTACTAAGCAGGTATGTACTGTGGAATAATACCAATTTGTTGTTGCTACTAATGCAAGCATTTAATATTAAATATAACTTAGTTACAGTACAAAACAAATTTATATTATATCAACTATTAAATTCTTTAAATGTACTTTTTTTCATGTAATTTCAATTAAAAAATAAATTCCTGCATGATACAATGTTTGTTGCGATAAATAGCAAGTGCAGTTGTTACAACTTAGACGCTGCTAAAATGACAGACTAATGCGATTGCATTAAATATCAATTATTTGTATGAAAAAAAAACTAATTTTGATGCACTTAAACTTGTTGGTTGGAGCTACCAATATTGGCTGTTCCGACAACAAACTGTAAAAACAAATTTGTATTAGTTCCCACAACATATTTTTTTGTTGTGCCTATTTTCACTAATAAAATTGGTTCTGGGAACTAAATTTTCATTGCAAATACCAGGTCTTTTCTAAGAGTGTAGCGATCATTATATGCATATAAGACATTTAAGGACCTAAATTCATATGAACTTTTGTTATGTTTTCATATGTAGAATATACCCTTGACAACAAAAAAACAAAGTTTTCCGACATTTTGTATAATTTATTATGTTATAATTACAGTAAAAGATTTGTGGATAAAATATTCATTAAAAATTACGAATAAAATAAAATTAATAAATTTAAATATTAAATGTTTATTATATCTATATGGGTAAATCTCACAAAATGTCCCCCAAAGGTGTTACCCCGTGATATTTAATAAAACTAAATGAGTTTGACCTACACTTTTATTGTGTTTTGACCTTTCATAGTGAAGTAGATAATACAGGTCAGGTTCCAGATTTTTAACCGCAATTAATTATTATTTACAATGTTTTAAAAGTCTAAAACCTATCCTCTGTGACTGTTACTCTTTCTAGGTTAACCTATAGGTTTTTAAATATCTGAGGTAGTAGGTAAAAGCATACTAAAAATGTCAGTTCACTAAGTAAATTAAACACATCCAAAGCAATCGGATCAAGTATAAAATATTATTAAAAATTAAAAGAAATAATTTTTATAACCATTTATGTAGGTGTTACAAATATTGATTCTATCCTCCGTGAATCTGTTTTTGCTTTAAATTTTATGCAACGGATGGCGCTTTAATCATTTTAAATAAGCAAAAACCTCTGTTTACGACATTATAGATGCATGTGATTCCTGAAGGTCAGTTAGAATTTATATGGAGATGAGAGTGTTGCTGTTTTATAATTCAAAAGTTTAAGTTCATTAATTTGCTATTTAATAACCTATCCCCCGTAAAGTGTAATATCTCAGTAAATAGATTTTTTTAGAAATATTTTATGTATGTACAGTAGGGTGTCCCTTATTTTTATTTTTTTACGCATACCCTCTAATTATATTTATTACTTGTTTATATACTCCCAGTAAAACCCGGCCGACTTGCATCTAAACCCTCCGTTAGCCAACGTTAGGCGCGCGCAGTATTTTGTAACACGAAACACTTTAAAAAGAAGATATACTTTATGACTGTATTTTTGTAATGATTTTTTTAAATATGATTACTTATTAATATTATTGCTTTTGTTTCCATCATTTGTTTCACTAATTTACTTGGTTTTATCCCTTAAATATATTAATATACTAATTAGTATTGCTAAAATATACTGTTACATAAAATTTCAGCTTTTTATAAGCATTTCTTTTCTTGATGTCCTCCCAAAAATATTTCAGACAGTTCAATAAGTTTTCGGTAGTCATCTCTCACAATAGACTCTTTTAGTTATTTAGAGTAAAACCCATTAAGTTTATCAATTTCAGAGTTTACGGCGTATTCACCAGACTCTTCCCGGTAACTAGCCACTCCCTGTGAAAATATACATTTTTATCAAAGTATACACATAAATAAAATTATATTTTAACATTTGTCAATAATTTATAATATAAGGGTCACATAATAACAAACACAAAATGACTTACGATCGAAGACCTCGTGACCAACCGTGTTACAAAATACCGCGCGCCTAACGCTGGCTAACGGAGGGTTCAGATGCAAGTCGGCACGGGTTCCCGTTTATAGAATTAGCTGACATTTTTACTGGGAGTATATAAACACGTAATAAATATAATTAGAGGGTATGCGTAAAAAAAATAAAAATAAGGGACACCCTAATGTACAGGGTGATCCCCTATAATGTACCCCTTTAACTTTTTTATTTTAAGTGTCCCAAAAAATTTAAAAGTGTAGTTATGTAGGTACTAAAAAATAATTTTTTTCTACGTATAAAGAAAATTGGAAAATTTATCAGTATACAGGGAAAAAAAAAAGTTTACTTTTTTTCAATGGATCACCCTATATATGTATTTACTTTTTGATTCCTTGTAAAATTCTAAGCATATTTTATATAATATACCATATACCTAAATTCAGATAATAAGTTGAAATAGTTTGTCTTTCTCTGACTGAGTACGCCATTTTTACTTATTTAACAAGACATATTGACATAATGTAACTATAGAAATTTATTTTCAATAAAAATTTTGGGATACCGAGGCTTCTTGATTTCTAACAGTTGTTTTTTTACATTTAATGATAACATTTCGAATGCGAATATTTCAGAAACGGTTGAATTTAGGTATATGGTTTGTTATATGAATTATGCTCAGAATTTCACAAGGAATCGAAAAATAAATTCATATATAGGTTGATCCATTGAAAAAAAATAAACTTTTTTGTTTTTCCCTGTATATTGATCAAATTGCCATTTTTTTTATACATGGAAAAAAAGTATTTTTTAGTACCTACATAACCACACTTTTAAATTTTTTGGGACACTTAAATTAAAAAAGTTAAAGGGGGCGAGATTATAGGGGATCACCCTGTACAATTGTATTTTTAAAAAATATTAAGGTGTCAAAAGATACAATAACTTATTTCAAATATACAAAGGGATTTAAAAAAAAACATACGAAATCCTAACCTGCGTGAAGCTCTAATATTCAAAATGTATGATTTCTTAAAACTCTTGCATTAGTGCAGAACCACTTATGTTATGTTATTACTAGACCTGGTGGCTTCCCAAAAACTAGACTAACAGTGAAACAACCAAAAATAAAAAATAATTATTTCCACTTGGGGGATATCTCAATATATTTAACCATATAGCAATTAAAAATATTTAAAAAAAATAGACAATGAACTGTCCAATAAATAAAAAAGTTTAAAAATATAACATAATACCTACTTCTTTACGTCAAGGGCATTTTATTACTTCACTAGATTTATTTACTGCATGTGTAGGTCATTTCAGCTAAATTTGTAATGGATGATGGTAAGCATTTGTCTAAAATATCAAGGATTTTTAAACACGATTTAACGTGCATCTCTTAAAAATACTTTTTATAAGAATTAATTACATTATTACATTATTAAGTTAAACCATTAAATATTAATAAGAACTACTGCGCGACGTTATAAAATATTAATTATTGTAAAATATAAAATGTTTGGCACTCCTAGGTAATTTTTTATAGTTATTTATTTATTAATAATAAATAACGCTGTCTCCCCTCGTCACAAAATAATATTTTTCTTTAAGGAAGTTTGTATTTTTTGCATACGAGGTGTGTTCAGAAAATAACGGGAATTTTTAAATTTCGCGGGTTCGGAGGGTCCGGTTGTCATAAAATTTTCTTTATTATATTGGTGTATATGCCCCCGAAGTATGATAAAAACTTTAGCTGTTTTCATTGTTTACTTTGTCTGTGGCAGCCGCTAAGGTTAGACGTGTTTTATGAGCTCGGCGATTTTTCGTTAGTTAAAAGAAATGGATCAACGAATTTCTATCGAATTTTGCTTAAAAAATTAAATAAATTCTGTGAAATGTTAACAAAGGCTTATAGTGAGTCTGCTATAAGTAAAACAAGAGTTTACAAGTGGTATAAGGGTTTCCAAGATGGCTGTGAAGACTTTAAAGATGACGAACGCACAAGCACATTAACAACCGATAAAAACATGGAAAAAGTGGAAGAAATGGTTATAACCCATCAGAGAAGTCGCTGATGAAGTTGGTATATCGATTGGCTCATCCCATGAAATTTTTTCAAATGTTTTGGGTATGAAACGCGTTGCAGCAAAATTTGTTCTAAAATTGTTAAATTTTGAACAAAATTTTTGGCCAAAAACAATACTGTAATGCTGCCCCAGCCTCCATATTCGCCAGACATGCCTCTGTCTGACTTTTTCCTATTCCCCAAAAAAAGAGAACCTTAAAGGGCCGTCGTTTTGCAAGCATAGATGACATTAAAAGCGCATCGCTGAAAGAACTAAAGGCTATCCCAAAGATCGAGTTTTAGAAGTGTTTCGAGTATTGGAAGAAGAGCCGGGACATGTGCATTAGGGTGGAGTGAATTTTATTAAATTTATTAATTGATTTTTCCTATATTATTAATTGTTGACTAAAGGCGTAAAATGAATAAATATCGAAAAAATATTCCAATTTTTTAATATCTTGAGGTGGCGCATCAGTCTCGAAGTTTTGAAAATTCTAAAAAAATATTACTTTAATCAAAGTAATAAAAATGGCATTATTTATAAATAAAAAATTTATTTTAGTAAAATTAACGTGAAACGTAATAGTTATTTATGTCATTAGGTTAAGAAGTAAGGCTTTTTGTGCTAAGCTCAAAGTTTGAAGGCCGACGCGTAGCGGAGGCCTACAATTGAGCGAAGCACAAAAAGACACTTCTTGGCCGAATGGCATACAACATTTTATCTTTAAAGCACTTTATATAGGTCAATCTAATTCAACATTAAAGCCGCCTAACCTCACTTTTTTAGAACCTCATTTATTTATTAGCTAAAGATTACATTAAATGTACAATAATTATTATTCCTTTTAGAAGCAGTAATAGTTTGACAATACCTAGCTACATGATTTAAGTAGAAATGGATTTTTGTAAGAAAATGGTTTACTTACCCTCTTGCTATTACATTGAATTCAATTAATTGTTTAATAAATACCTATGTATCTAATTTCAATTTGTTTGCATTTTTATTAAAAAAATAGGTAGTTTGGAATGTTTACGCTGTGTTTAACATTTAATTTCACTGAAACCTTAAAGCAAATTAAAATTTGAAGATAATTTAAATCGTAGAAAAAGAAAACAACTGTGAAATCCACAGAAACGTCAAATTGCAATGTCCTAACCACACTTTTTGTTTTATTATTCATATTTAATTTTACAATAATTTAATGAAAAATATTAAACATTATAATGTTATAACAGTAAAACAAACAAATTAGTGCTTATTATAAATACATTAAACCAGTTTAGTACGTTCATTTCTTAGAAAAGGATTAATTTGTCAAAACAATACCCCTAGCGAGAAAAAATCGAACTAATTACTTGCCTCATAAAAATTTTTATCGGCCTAGGCCATAACAAGGTATTTCTTTATCGAATGTAGACAACAATAAAGTTTAAATTATAGACCGCGTGGAGATAAACATATTTAATAGTAAATCATATGTTTTAAGTAACTTCAGGAGTGTTTATTGGTAGAAATGAGATCTTCTTTTTCGCGAAAATACTGAAATTTGGTATAAAAATTTGGTAATTATTTTCTGACTTTAATTCTTGTTCTGATGAAACCATCTCTTGCTTCCGATCCACAAACCGAGTCTGAAGATTCAGTATACTGGTTATAACCAGTTTTACACAGCGTTCCACTGCTTGGGTGTGACACGGAAATTTTTGGAAGTATAGGAAATGGTCACCCGAAGAAATCATATCGGTAATTTCTGTCATCGTATTTCATAGTCATAGGTGGTACAGTTACCTTTTCTGTCGCCCAGTGAATTAACTCGTAAAAATGTAATGCTTCAGTATTTAGTTGTGGAAGCTTTAATTCACCGTAATCTCGAACATTTTGATTCTTTTCTCGCCTTTAATATTTTCGGCAATGCTAGTTCTAACATAGCTAGTAATAGGTTTTCGGGATAAATATTAGCTATAGCTTACAAAGATCCAGGCAAGCTAGCACATTCCCTATGGCTGACGTGGACTAATAGGATTATTCGTTTATATGGGGGGACAGCAAATCCATCGGAAAACCTAAAAGAATTGGCTAATTTTATCATGAAAGTCTATGCCCCAACGTGGTTTTACATCAACACGAAGCCTAAGTGGAAGCATGGTCCTATTCACATATTTAATATGACTAAAAGAGCATTACATCTCCAGAAAAACTTGAAGGCCTTATAACTATAGTTATAAAGAATATTCAGCGAAATATTTATCCCGAAAACCTATTACTTGCTATGTTACCTACAATATATCTATCGATCAGAGAACTAGCATTGCCGAAAATATTAAAGGCGAGAAAAGAATCAAAATGTTCGAGATTACGGGAATTAAAGCTTCCACAACTAAATACTGAAGCATAACGTTTGTACCAGTTAATTCACTGGGCGACAGAATAGGTGACTGAACCACCTATGACTATGAAATACGATGACAGAAATTACCGATATGATTTCTTCGGGTGACCATTTCCTATACTTCCAAAAATTTCAGTGTCACACCCAAGCAGTGGAACGCTGTGTAAAACTGGTTATAACCAGTATACTGAATCTTCAGTCTCGGTTTGTGGATCGGAAGCAAGAAATGGTTTCATCAGAACAAGAATTAAAGTCAGAAAATAATTACCAAATTTTGATACCAAATGTCAGTATTTTCGCGAAAAAGAAGATCTCATTTCTACCAATAAACACTCCTGAAGTTACTTAAAGCATACACTCTTAGAAAAGACCTGGTATTTGTAACTAACTTATTATCGTTGGGGTAAAACTGTTGCAGAAAATAAATTTTTTTGTTTTTTGTAATCAGTACCTTTATATTTGTAACTGCTTGCATCATTACCTGAAAAGATTTAGTTTTGTTGTTGAGTATTATTTACTGCAAAAAGGCGATTAAGTTATTTTAACTGAAACTTTGTGTTGGCTAGAAGTATTGACAACATTATCTCAAAAAAATCATTTCGGCGGTAAAATGTTTTTGTTGGACCAAATATTTAAGTAACATTCTCAACTGACTGAAATTAGTCCGTAGAACTAACGGTTCGGTTGTATAAACTATGCGTCACTTTTCACACAGCTAAGACACCAGCGGTGTAAAACAAAGTGTCAGTTGGGGATGTTGTCTCTGTAGGTTAATGCAAATGCAAACTTTGTGCATTTCGCGCGCGATTTGTCCAGCCTGGCGCGTGCTTTACTTTTAACCTGTAAACAAACGGTGTTGCACGGCGTCCAGACTTCGGTGGTGTTTTTGTATCAGCTCGTGTGTAGTGTATATTTTAGGTAAGAAACTAGTTTATTACAATTAGTCATTTGCCCCTGTAAATTCAGTGGCGACATACTTTTTAACTATTCATATATATATAAGAATATATAAGAATATATAAGAATATATAAGAATATATTCTTATGTGTTGGTTACTTATAGATATCTCGAACAAATAATATGGATGAGCGGACTGAAGTAGCAGATTTATTAGGAACATGGGGTTTACCTGAATTGGTTCCAGTTTTTAAAGGTTAGGTATTATTATTGCACTCCTTTAATTACACTATTGTAGTTTTGGGGTCCGAAAAAAAATCCAAAAATGTGAAAATGCCATTCCGACTGAAAATGGCCTCCTGAATCCAATGGTGCCCACCAAAAGTCTCCATCACGTCGGAATTTCGAGAATTTTTTTGTTTTGTTTTGTTAAAGTTCAAGTCGTATTTTTGGTATAGAGCCTATACTATAGGCACTCACACTCAAAATTTATCGAATGCTTACCCCTGTTATCATGCAAGTATGTTACGTTGTACCTAAGAATCATTGTTAAGTTGTTAAACAAAGGCTTGCACTTCACGTAAACATCACGGTTTACTGAAGAAGTATAGTCAAATTTCATCTTAATGTACCTATCTGTGTATATTTACCAAAGAATCCTTTTTGTTTTATTGTTAAAATATTTATAAATGTTTTCTTAGAGTAATTATTAATTTTTGTTATAATGTTTAAACCAAAATTTGGTGTTTTCAGTTATATTGTTATTTTTTAATTTATAATAAATATTTATAAAACGAACGGGCATGAATTTCCTTTCTCTATTTTTTATAATATTTACACAAAAAGTGTTATATTTACTAAGCAGGTATGTACTGTGGAATAATGCCAATTCGTTGTTGCTACTAATGCAAGCATTTAATATTAAATATAACTTAGTTACAGTACAAAACAAATTTATATTATATCAACTATTAAATTCTTTAAATGTACCTTTTTTCATGTAATTTCAATTAAAAAATAAATTCCTGCATGATACAATGTTTGTTGCGATAAATAGCAAGTGCAGTTGTTACAACTTAGACGCTGCTAAAATGACAGACTAATGTGATTGCATTAAATATCAATTAATTGTATGAAAAAAAACTAATTTCGATGCACTTAAACTTGTTGGTTGGAGCTACCAATATTGGCTGTTCCGACAACAAACTGTAAAAACAAATTTGTATTAGTTCCCACAACATATTTTTTTGTTGTGCCTATTTTCACTAATAAAATTGGTTCTGGGAACTAAATTTTCATTGCAAATACCAGGTCTTTTCTAAGAGTGTATGATTTACTATTAAATATGTTTACGTTTCACGTTAATTTAACTAAAATAAACTTTTTATTTATAAATAATGCTATTTTTATTACTTTGATTAAAGTAATATTTTTTTAGAATTTTCAAAACTTCGAGACTGATGCGCCACCTCAAGATATTAAAAAATTGGAATATTTTTTCGATATTTATTCATTTTACGCCTTTAGTCAACAATTAATAATATAGGAAAAATCAATTAATAAATTTAATAAAATTCACTCCACCCTAATGTGCATAATATCCAATGGGGACTATTTTGAAGGCGACAACATTAATGTAGACGAATAAATAAATACTTGTTTCAAAAAACGAAAATTCCCGATATTTTCTGAACACACCTCGTATATGCGTCGTTAAATTTTTTTTTTCGTATAAACTTATTGAAGGTGATTACTCTAAAAATTAAATGTGTGCGTTAAACTCTAAACTGTTTAAAGCATTGTAAACAATAAAATTGTGAAAATCAAAAATTTGCAAGTGCGCCAACGAACTATCAATGTAGTGTAGACATGCGTCCAATAAGGAACTGAAGCGCCCTCATTTAGAGCTGTTCCGAGTACAATGAAAAAGTACTCGAGTACTGAATACAAGTACTCTTATATAAAAGTACTCGAGTACCAAGTACAAGTACAGTACCGTTGTACTCGAGTACCCATACGAGTACAAAGTACCGAGTACACTTTAGTTATGAAATGTTGGGAAAAATGCTAGATAAATGGGGCGAATAAGAAATGAATTTAGAATCACTAGTGCAAAACTAAACACTAGCCGGCCTATTGCCTTAATCAAATATTGATATTTCGCTTTATGTTAATTATCAAGGCCGGCTAGTATCATGTTTCACTTTGCCTTAGCTTTATTTTTTAATTATCTTTTTTAGGAATATTGTCACCTTATTTCTACCAAAATATAAACAAAATTACATTTCATACATAAGTGTCTTTTTATTTATTGATTGAGGCTGTTTTAAGGCTGTCGTGTGAGTCAAGCTGGCTGATGCTGCCTCAGGCAGCATGTCCGTAATTTGACAAGTCTGAGCAGTATTGCCAAATTTTCAACACCCACGCACATATTTGCAATGAGGTTGGCGTGGACACATATTATGTGTCCACGCCAACCTCATTGCATAAAAATGTACTCATTGCATACTTTGGATATACTCGAGGACACGTAAAAGTACTCGAGTACACGGGAAAGTACTCGAGTACACGGGAAAGTACTCGAGTACATTCAAATTAAAGTACTCGGGACTGAGTACCGAGTACTCTGAAACGCCTTTACCAATATTTATGAAAATTTTTGTAAAAATACTTCAACTTATATCTCAGTTTACGTGTTTGAGGCTTTTTCGAGAAAATATTTTTAAAGCCCTTTTATTTAATAATAAAAAAACGTTCCAAAAATAACTTTTAGGGATTTTTTTTGTTAAGTAAATAAAAAATATGATGTTGAGCAAAATAACCAAAAAGGAGTTATTTTTACCGACTTTGAAGCGCTGTATCTTCGTTACTGTTTGATTTGTACAAAATTTTCAGGGTATACCAACAAAAATACGGTCTTTAACATCATATTTTTTATTTACTTAACAAAAAAAATATTTTTATTTATTTTTATTATTAAATAAAAATGCCTTAAAAATATTTCATCGAAAAACCCTTAAACACGTAAACTGAGATATAAGTTGAAGTATTTTTACACAAACTTTCATAAATATTGGTAAGGCGTTTTAGAGTTTTTTTTTTTTACTTATTATGCGTTAATTTTGTCGGGCAGTGTATGTTATTTTTGATAAAGATTATAAGAATACATAATATTTATTAAAAACTCGTATTATTATATTTATTATTACATACATTAATATCAATTTTAAATATCAAAATAAACAAACCAATCAGGGAATTTATTAATAAGTCTTATAAATATATTTATTATTTTATGAACCTCCACCTGCCCCCACCCAAGAATTAATAAATTTTTAAATTGCAAAATAAACATGGCAACATGAGTATCCTTTAAACCCAGTAAACACATACACGTTTTTTAAACGTATTTAAAACGTGTGAAAGTATATTAAAACGTTTTACGTAGAAAAAGCAACGGTTTGATATTGGTATAAATTTACAAGAATTAATTTAAACGTTAAAACAACGTTAATTTAAATATGCTTTTTAATAGTGCCTAACTTTTAGGTTACAATAACGTTGTATTAAGGTGTTCAGTCAACCATATATTTAAATGTTTAATTTAAACGTTAAAACAACGTTAATTTAAATATGCTTTTAATAGTGACTAAATTTTACGTTACAATAACGTTGTATTAAGGTGTTCAGTTAACCATATTTAAATGTTTAATTTAAACGTTAAAACAACGTTAATAGTGGCTAAATTTTACGTTACAATAACGTATTAAGGTGTTCAGTCGACCATACATTTAAATGTTTAAATTAAGTTTCAACCAACAATTTTTTATACTTTTTATATATTTATTTTGTGAAATTTTTGCTTAGTTTACACATGTAGACAATATGACTTTTTATTTAAAATCTGAAGGTATAAAATCTAAGAATTTTGTTCGTTAAAAAATGAATTATGAATAAATGTTTAATGAATAATTTAACTTTTTCACTTTTTCAAAAGTATATTTTTATAACGTTAATAAAACGGTTTTGGTCAAATAAAAATATACTTTTATCCACATCGTTTTTCTCTAAAATGGGATAACTTGTTTAAAAATAATAACGTTTAATATTTAATAAACTGATGCAACATGTATACATATATATATATATATATATATATATATATATATATACAGGGTGGCCGATTTATCTGAAGACATTGAAATATTTTGAAAACTACGCATCGGATCAAAAAAAGTTTTGAATAAAATTTGTTCGCCTGGAAGGGGGCCATCCAATGATACCAAAGTCGACCCCTCACCACCTCCCCCTGGGGTGGTAGTGGGGGCAACTTTAAAATTCTAAATAGGAACCCCCATTTTTTATTGCAGATTCGGATTTCCTATTAAAAAATAAGTAACTTTTATGGAAAACCTTTTTTTTTATTCCTAAAAGATGGGGCTGTAATCGCAAGAAACCCTATTTTTGGGAATATCTTGAAAAATTGCAGATTCGGATTTCCCATTAAAAATTATAATTAGTGTATACGAGAATTGTTAGGGAATTCAAAATAAATTAAATTAATTAATTCCTTTTGAGGTTGGTACAAATTAAAAATATTTATACCTTACTAATGCGTCCAGGTATGTTATAAAAACATATTTATACCTTACTTATGCGTCTATAAAAACATATGTTCCGTTTTTATAGACGCAACATTCGCAGTTGATTTAGAAACGTACGAGTGAGAAATGAATGCTGCAACCGTAGAAGAAAAAATTGAAATGATTCTGATTTTCGGAGAATGTAGGCGGAATATTGACGATTTAAAAAAAGAAAACAAAGAAACACTGTCACAGGAGAAGCTAATGAAATTAATTTGATAGCAGCTGTTCAACATAACCCTCATGTAAGCACTCGGGAAATACATCGGGATCTCTGGATTTCCAGAGATAGTATTCGGAGAATATTGAATCGTCACAAGTATCACCCATACCGGGTTTCACTGCATCAGGAACTTCATGGCAATGATTTTCATCGGCGAGTAGAATTTTGTGAATGGGCAGTTCAGCAAATACAAAGAAATCCCAATTTCTTCGCTAATGTACTATTTTCAGATGAGTCCACATTCACAAACCATGGTTCCGTTACGGCATAACATGAACTATTGGAGTGTGGACAATCCCCACTGGTTACGACAAGTTGAACATCAACGTCCCTGGTCGGTTAACGTTTGGTGTGGAATTTTAGGTAACAAACTCATTGGTTATTTCATTGATGGAACCTTAAATGGAATCAAATATCGAAATTTCCTGAAACATGGACTACCACCTCTACTTGAGGATGTTGCCCTGCCCATTCGACAAATTATGTGGTTTCAGCATGACGGTTGCCCAGCCCATTACTCAGCAACAGCACGGGAAGTATTGAACCGTGATTTCAATGGTCGATGGATCGGCAGAGGTGGCCCGGTTAATTGGCCTGCTAGGTCACCTTATTTGACATCGCCGGATTTTTTTCTGTAGGGTTATCTAAAAGATAAGGTTTTTCAACAAGCACCAACAACTCGGGAATACATGATACAGCGCATAAGAAACGCTTGTGCTGAAATTCCCGCAGATATGCTCCTCTCCTGTGTACAATCATTTGAAAAAAGAATAAATAAGTGTCTAGAAGTTCAAGGTCACAATTTCGAACATTTAATCTAATTTATTAACCAGTGGGGGGACTCTCTTAAAACTAGCACCCCGATGGGAACAAAAAACTACTGCGTCCTGGTCCTTGTTCTTGCGTAACGTTGAAAATAGATGTTAACTTATTGATATACGAATAAAATCCAAAAATTAAACAAGTTTTTCTTTTTTTCGATCCGATGTGTAATTTTTTAAGATATTCCCAAAAATCGGATTTCTTGCGATTACAGCGCCATATATCAGGAATTAAAAAAAAGTTTTTTCATAAAAGTTACTTATTTTTCAATGGGAAATCTGAATCTGCAATAAAAAATGGGGGTTCCTATTTAGAATTATAAAGTTGCCCCCACCCCCACCCCAGGGGGTGGTGGTGAGGGTCGACTTTGGTATCATTGGATGGCCCCCTTCCAGGCGAACAAATTTTATTCAAAACTTTTTTTGATCCGATGCGTAGTTTTCGAAATATTTCAATGTCTTCAGATAAATCGGCCACCCTGTATATATATATATATATATATATATATATATATACATGCACGGCTATCAATACGAAGCCCGGTGCATTACACTGGCTAGTCGAAGCCCGGTAATGCGGGACGGGGCGGTTAACTGTTCGTTGGTGCATAAACAACAAGAGACACACTCCGCGGTGTATCAGAAGCCCTGCTGTCAGCGTTGCCAACTTAGCGACTTTGTCGCTAGATCTAGCGTTTTGAGGTAGCCATTTGAGACATTTTTTTATGATTTGCGACGTGTCTCAAACCTAGCGTTTTTCACATTGTGTTGGCGACATTTTTGGAGACATTTTAACATTGATAATGAAATTTGTTTTTAAACAAAACAACAAAATAATTTCTAGTTTAAAATATTTCAAATTAAAATTTGTTACGTTGGCATGGCCAACTTGGCAACGACGCATCCGTACGTCATCCGTCAAATGTCAAAAACTGAAAAAATAGCCGGGCAATTGTCAAATTCGAAGAATGAAAAAGTGCTGTAAAAGCTATACCTTTCCCGATAGAATCCTAAGGGATTTTGGCACTTTGCAGGCTTATATTAATCTTGAAAATTTCGAGGAAAATTTATTAATAAACTATTTTTTTTATTTACCTTCAGAATTATTTATTTTTATATATTTTATTAATTTTTCTTATTCTATAGAATGATTTGATTTTTTAATGATTTATATTATGTTATTTAAATAAAATATTTGTTAACAATTATAATTATTAATTATTTTTGTGTAATGATAAGATAATGCCATTTTCTAGTGTCCTTTACTACAACCACGTTAAAATTCTTTCTTTATGAAAAAT
This sequence comes from Brassicogethes aeneus, assembly GCA_921294245.1. Classification (NCBI taxonomy): domain Eukaryota; kingdom Metazoa; phylum Arthropoda; class Insecta; order Coleoptera; family Nitidulidae; genus Brassicogethes; species Brassicogethes aeneus. The sequence goes on from OV121136.1 coordinate 3,123,342, forward strand.
CAATTCTGTTTAAAATTTTGCAACCACTTTAAACTTTTTTTTCTCTTTTTGTTTAATTTGCGACATCTGGCGATTTTTAAGTGCCAAATAATTTAGCGATTTCTGGCGACTTTTGAAGAGCTTGGTTGAGACTTTTCACAATAGACTGTTGGCAACACTGCCTGCTGTGTTGCCTCTGTCAACAAGTGTTTTTTTAATTAAATTGTTTGTGTGTGAGATCTATACTTAAACTTAACAATATTCTTAAATAATGACGTAGGTATACTTAAATATTTAATAATATTGTTGAATTATAATTATTATAATAATAATTATCGTTAAATTATAATTATATATATTATAATAATTTAATAGTATTGTTGAATTTAATTTTTATTGATAGGTATAAATAATAATACTAACATTAAGATTTATAATTGAACGATAATTTTTATTATAATAATTTTTATTAAAATAATTATAATTCAACAATAAGTATAAGTGAGGAGCATCCGTGCAAAACCGGCTAAATCCACTTTTTTCAGTTTTTGTCTTTATTTTCGATTTCGCATCTTTGGGTTCATTTCTAACGACAAACAAGGTAATTCGGTTCAAATCTGACTATATCCATGTTAAAATCACATTTAAACGGTATCTTTTGGAGCAAAACCGGAAAAATCCACGTTTTTATAGCAAACCCGGTTATATCCAATAAACAATAATTTTACCGTTAAACACGGTTTGACCTTGTTAATTGGCTACTGGAGCATGTGGCTTGTATATGTCATTGAGATGTGGTTCGTTTCAAAGGTCTTTTAAAGCCCTTTCAGATGATGTATCGCTTGATATAATTTTTCTTAAAAAAAAATTGGGATTTTTTTAGAATTTTTGGAAATTTCTCAAAAACACCATTTTTAATTTTTTTCAAAAAAATATATCTTTTTCATCAATGTTTTAACAACATATTTACCAAAATTTAGAATGGAGAAATGATGGATTAATTGTAATTTTTTTTTAAATATCATCACATTTTAAAAATAACGGTTTTATTTTAAAAATAGAACATATTAACTTAAAGCTACAACGAAAAAATATATAACGTATAAAAACAAATAAAAATAACTTAATTTTTGTGTCTTGATTTTTTTATAATTTTTGAAACTAAATAACAAATGGAAATTAGTTAGTTTTTTGTTTTAATTTTTGAAGATAAGGGAAACAGCTTTAAATATTTATTCAGGAAAGTTTAGCATGTTACTGGTACAGTTTTGGAAAGGTTTAAATATCTTATACAGGGTGCTCTACAAGCTCTATGGCAAACTTTGTCAGATGATAGCTGGGTTAATTCACATATCAGAGTGCGTTGTTTAAAAGTTAAGCCTTTAAAAAATATATTTCCATATGTTAATAAAAAAATATACAAATATATCAATAATTATAATTATTATAAGAATTTTTGTTTAAGGTTAGGTAATTTTGTGTAAAACTTAAATGGGAATCAAAACAAGTGAAACTGACTGAATATTTTTTTCATGAATTATAAAGACATCTAGTTTTTTTTTAAATTATTAGATTTAAATACACCAAAAATTCTAAAAAATCTAAATAATGACGTATACGGTATACATACTTTAATATACTGCCCGACAAAATTATCGCATAATAAATATAAAAAAAATTAACTCTAAAACGCCTTTACCAACCTTTATGAAATTTTATATAAAAATACTTCAACTTATATCTCAATTTACATGTTGGAGAGTTTTTTTGAGAAAAACGAACATTAACGAAGATTCAAAGTCGGTAAAAATGACGCCTTTTTGATTATTTTTGCTGAAAAGTGGTCATTTTTCACGACTTTGAAGCGCTGTATCTTCGTTACTGTTCGCTTGATTTGTACAAAATTTTCAGGGGTATACTAAAAAAAATACGCTCTTTAACAACATATTTTTTATTTATTTAAAAAAAATTCCCTAAAAGTTATTTTTCGAACTTATTTTCATTATTAAATAAAAAAGTCTAAACATATTTTCTCGAAAAAACCCTTGAACACGTAAATTGAGAAATAAGTTGAAGTATTTTTATCCAAAATTTTCATAAAGATTGGTAAAGGCGTTTTAGAGTTATTTTTTTTTATTTATTATGCAATAATTTTGTCGGGCAGTGTATTTAAAAAATAGTGTGATTTATAATTATTTTAATAAAAACTATTATATTATTGAAAGAATTATAAGTCATTATTTAAAAATATTGTCTAAATTTATAATTATAGGAAAATTTGATTTAAAAAACCTAGACCATAGTTGAGGAGCATCCGTGGAAAACCGGCTATATCCATTTAATAAATGTTGGGAAAATTGAAAAAACTCCCGGTTTCCTGGCCTTTACAGATAAACAACAATGCAAACTTGAGTTTTGTGGGCTTTATGGTATTTGATTTATAAGACATAGGTACTTTTGTTTTCAAAAACTTTATATTAAGGCCAAAATTTCAAAAAAATGTTTTGTATAAGCGCTAAAAAACTGTTTTGTAAAATAACTCATTTTTAATAATGCTCAAAAAGTTTATCATTATTTAGAACTTCTTTTAAATTATTGAGAGGACTTTCAAATTATAATTAAGTTTGTTAAGCTCCGAACAAGTTTTTGGTTCCTTTTAGATAAGCACTATCCAAATAAAGAACCCAATTTCTTATTGTAGTTTGGTCGTTTGGTCGTTGTTTGCCGTGTATAAATAAATTGACCAGTTGTGAATGTTAATTGACAAATTGCCATGAGAAGCTATCTGTCAAAAAAGCAGTTTTTTGCAATTCAATGTTACATTTAAATGATATTTAATAAAAATAATTTTTAATTTATTTCATACCGTTATTGGAAATTTTTTAAATAAATTAAAAATTATTTTTATTTAAATTATTTAAATGTAACATTGAATAATAATAATAATAATAAATAATAATAATAATAATAATATATACAAATCCCCTTGTTTCCCCAATTAAAACTATGTAAAATATCTGGACAACTTGTAAAACCGCCCCAAAGAAAAATGCACTCCAAATAATATTTCAAAAATAAATAATTCTTTTAAAATTAAGTGTATTACGAAAGTATTTAACAAAACATTGCCACGCCATGTAGAGAACAAAACATAATTTTTGGGAATATAACATTTATTTTGAAAAACTAGTAGACACAAATTTAAGAATCCCGCATTATTTTTCCCCGCCTTCCTATCAAAAAGTCATTGAGCGTATAGTCCCCATTGTTGCCAGATGTACGGGCTTCGTATACTGCGTAATACTTATACAAAGCTGTATATAATCTCGTTTGACTCGTGTGCCCCCTACCGCCGAAGCATTGGAACTAAGGGTGTATATTTTAATAGGTTTGAATGGCATTAGGAAGCCCACCACTTTTTCGCCATTGAAACAAGGGGGGCATCACTTAACTCTAAAACAAATTTATACACGCTAATTTTCACATATCAGAGTGCGTTCGGGCTTCGTAAAAACCGAGTGGGCTTCGTTTATACTGTAGAATGTAACGTTTCGGGCTTGGTAATGTAGGATTGCATATATATATATATATATATATATAGTGTATATAGTATAGTATAGTGTTCTGCCTAAAGCTTACTGTATGACCATTGACTTGCTTTAAAAAGTGCATTATTTTATTAACATTCTTTAAACTAGCCAGTTACTGTAATAGATAAAAATAACGTACCTACTTAATACGTTTAAACAAACGTACTTAATACATTTAAACAAACGTATTTAATACGTTTAAACAAAGGTACTTAAACGTACTTAATACGTTTAAACAAACGTATTTAAAACGTTTAAATAAACGTACTTAATACGTTTATACATACAGAATTCTCTAGTAAAATCACACTTAAGTCGGCACGATAGATACATTTGCTATGGTTATAGATCTATTCAACAAGACCTTAAGATGGTGTACGTATTGTAAATTAGTATTTCGAGAACACTCTTATTATACCGGGTGCGCTAAAAATACCGGATTTTTTTATCAAATTTCAGCCCAGCGATATTCTACAAAACAAATTTTTGAATTTAATCTGTTGAACAACAAAGCCAGCTAAAAACAAGCTTTTTAAGACATTTTATTTTAAATCTTATAGGGTTTTTCGAAAAATTAGTCTATTTTTCATCGTTTAACAAATTTCTTTTTTGTGTTTTAGAAGCAGCTAAATTTTCCAGCAAACGATAAAAATGATTCACCTGAAGACGACTGGAGATACCTCCAAAATCTTTCCTTCATTTAAAAAAATCATTGTCTACAACCTTTAAACACCCTGTATTCATGTTGCAGTTAACGTTAAACGAACTTTTAATAAATACGTTGTAAAAACAAGTATTTGTGGAGTTTTATTTATTATAGCACTAACGTTAGAAAGGACATTAATATGAATTTAAATATAGATAAACGTTATAAATGAGGCAAAAACAATCATTAATTTACGTTATTAATAAACGTTTTAAATGTAACATTTCGAAACGTGAAATCGTTTTCTTAACGCCAAAATTAAACGTTTATTTATCAGTATTGTTAAACGTTATAATCTGCGACATTTTAAAGTTGTTGTACGTTAAAAATATACGTAAAAACAAAATGGTGTTACGGTTTCAAAAAACGTTTAATTAACGTATGTGTGTTTACTGGGAAAGGTCCTAATAATTTAAAAATAAATTTAAATAGCAAAATAAACATTGCAAGCTAGTTATTTATTATTATTATTAATAATAATAATAATAATATCGTTTATTTGTTCAAAAAATACCATAATACAATATTGCAGAACATGTAAAAAGAAAGGAGAAATTAATTACTACAAAATCATTTATAAAATAAAAATGTAAATATAAATAACAAAAAACAATACAGAAATTGTATTAAATAAAAAAAGTAATATTGTTAAAGTTTTTTACTCTTTGTCAAAACATTGTATTTGTCGGTCATTCATGAATTCTTCCGTATTCGATAAAGGCCAGCAAGTATCAGGATATTATTGTTTAGAAAATAAGGCTTGCAAGATGTCATTTGACTTGGATTAAATATATTTCTTAAGCATCTTTTTTAAAGAACTTCAATTCTGTATATATCGAATTGTATCAGAAAATTATTCCATATCTAAGCTTAGACTCTACATATGTATTAACCATTGTAATTTCAGCTTTTTTGTTTACATGTTTTGCTATGATGCTTAGTGCGTAGATAATATCTACTAGATATCTTTGGCCAAGGATTTTGCTAGGTTATGTACTGACCAGTAAGTTAAAAAGTTATTAAAATATAACCCAACTTTAAAACTAACAGCGGGTTTTTCCGAATTGCTGTAATTTTGGACATAAAAATGGATATGAATTCTATAAAGGATATGGAAAATTTCACTTTTCCAACTAAATGAAATATTTCAAGTTTGAAACTTTCAAAGTTGAAATTTTCATTTGAAAATTTCAACTGTCCCAACCCTAGCTGTGGTAATGCCGCTACATGTTAAATTAATGCCGCTACATGTTAAATTAATGCCGCTACATGTTAAATTATTTTTTAGAATTTTTCCGGCATAATTTACTGGCGCGGCCAATGTCGCGGTTTTGTTTTATACCTGGTCTAATTTTATTTGTTTTATTATTTTATTCTTAAAGAAATTAAAATGCTGGAGATGATTTCAAAAATTGAATGATTTTAATTGTTTTAAAAACTGCTTGTTCTCATAAGATTGAAATACATACAATCGCTGATAAGTGTCGCAGATCTAAGGTTCTTGAAATATACTTTGTGGGAAAGTATTCACAATTAGTGGAATACATTTTATGTATATAATACAGGTAAATTTTGGTATAGCTATAAGAACAAATTACGTAACAAATTATGCAACAAATTTTAACTAAATTTAAAACGACATAATTTTTAAAAACTTTAGTAATTTTAAATTTATATGTATATATCAGTGGCGGCTCGTGACCATTTATGAAGGTGAGGCCCATGAACCGTTATATGGCACCGCAGGCAATTAAGTCTCGCGTTTTTGGAGCACAGAATCTAAATAATTAAAATATATTTATTTAAAAATATGTTCTTTCACGAGAAGAATTTTCAAAATTTAGCTAGAATAATAAAAAAAGTGCGGGACGAGGTGGGATTTTTATTTATTCCTTCAGCAGGTTTTCACATTACCCAGGATGTACTGCTCATTTTTACTTATCTTACAATAATTATTTTTAGATTAATAAAGGCACAACCGCACAACAACAAAATAATAATGTACAAGCACAGTAGGTATATGAAACTCAACGATTTAACACTGAACTATTAAAAAACATGAATATTTTTATTTATATTTTTTGTGATTTTTACTGTGGAATTCGTGTGTTAATATAATAGAATATTAAAATAAAAATGATGTTTTATAATTATTTGAATTATTTTTACATGAATTCACAACACAATAATGTATTTTACGCTTGCATTTTTATCACCACTTTCCATTTTAACGCAAGGCAAAGACTAAACAGAAATAAGAAACTATAAACACGCATAGATCTAATTAATAAGCTTTGTTTACTATAACAGTCTTTTACAACGGCTGATAAGCGAGCCGCACAGATCTCGGGACTGACTCTGCTGTCTTCCATATACTGTGGTACAAGCCCAACTTTGTGGGCCTCAATGTTTAAAAAAATTTGTGTATTATCCCCGCCTTGCGGGGGTGCCGGCGGCACCGTGCAGCGGTGGGAGCATCATGTTGTGTCGGCAATGTGTGACGTATATGAAGCGCAAATTTATGGGATTACTATTTCCCTATTATGCGGTCGGGCAATGATTTAAGCGTTTAGAATTAAAGTTGGAAGGGGTGCACGCTAACCTTAAAGGAAATATTTTAAACTTTAATGGTTATTCTATGTTTTGATACTTTTAATGACTGGAAATTAGTTTTAAAACGTTTTATATTTAAATAAGTAATGTATCTAAAATTTCAAATTATATTATAATTTTAACATGTGAGGCCCGGCCTCAGTTGCTTTATACGACGGTATGTATAAATATTTATTCTCTTACAGAAACATAATAAAAATATTTTAATATAAATTACTTATACCCACATAATCGACTACATAATTTGCTATGTCAGTTTTTCATTTCATAAATTTAATAAATTTAGGGGTTGTCATTTTATCATATTAACTTTGCAACTCAAAAAATTCAAACAAAAATGGCTAGACTGGTGAGTAAATTTAATAAATTTAGGGTGGGGCAGGGGGTACCCTATTAAGACATTTTAATTATTATCCAGCTTCCAATGTTTACTAAGTAAACTTTACTTTGCTATTTAAATTTTTTGAAGTAGAGCAGGGGTGAAGTTTTTATTAAAAAACAGGCTATTTAATAAATACCCAATTGTCATGTTTATTTTAAAAGTAACAAAATTTGGGGTGGGGCAGGATACCTTCTGCCCAGCCCAAAATTAATTTTATAATAATTAATTAATTAAAATGTTTATTATAATTATTATAATAAACATTTTAATAAGACTTTTAAACTTATAAAAAATTAAATTATTTGAAGTGGGGCAACGGGGTAGTTTATAACATATAAAGGGTTTTTCAATACAGACGAGCATTTTTTTTGACATTTCTCGAATGTTTGCTTAGCAATTCTTTGACATTTTGAAATGTCAGTTTATGCCATTTAATGACAACGTTTGAAAATTATTCAACTTTTTTACTAAGTTCACGTCCTATCGCGACTACGTTGCGTGAGCTTACGCCAATTTTCGGTCGACGCAACGGTCCTCGTGAATGGTCGCCTTGTTCGTGCAATTTAACCCATTTAGACTTTTTTCTTTGAGATTGCATTAAATTTCAATCTTGAAACATCCACTCAATCAGTTATACAAATCAAAAAATACCTCGCTAAAAGGTGACAGCGTGCGATATTGTCCAAAAATACAGGTATATTTCTATCCCAGGACCCCCATTTTGGCCCTCCCAGGTACAGAATTCACTTATATTTTACTACTCTTTCAGCAACCATACTCTGCCAGCAGGGTATTTCCATTGTAACGGGTGCGACACTAAAAATGCGTTTTTTCTTGATAATAAAATGTTTGTATATATATCAAGATATCTTAATATAAAACAATACTATAAAAAATAAGGTATCTAACTCAAACAAAATGTCAATAAAAACTTGTATAGAAAACCCTTTAAACGTCGTGAATAGCGTAACGGGCACGACCTTAGAAACTCGCCAAATGCGACCAAGCTTGCTTCTAAAGATGATACTGTATTATTTTGGATGAAAGCATATAGCAATAATTTTTTGTGTAAAACTTGAATAGTAACCTTAAACAAGCACCTATTTTAAATGCACAAAAATTGTATACTTTATTTTCGCGACATTTGGACATTTTATCGAGTATTGAAACTCTTTTGTGTTTATTCTTAATGTTAGCAGCTTCTTAGCATCACAATGTACGAATATTTTAAGGTTATAAATTACGTCGCAATTAAACCAAACTGCGCACCACTCAATGTGTCGCGACCAAAAATTTCGTCCTTTTTCAAATCGACATAACTTTTTTGTTTCTTGAACGATTTTATTTTGGTTTGTGATGTCTTCTAGCCCCATTCTCTGGCAATTCATGCTATACAGGGTGTTTCAAAAAACATGCCCCAACGCTCGGCTGGAGATTCCTTATCCAAAAATAAGAAGAAAAAGTCATATAAACGTGGGTCCGAAAATGCTTAGTTTTTAAGATACAGGAAATAAATATTTTTTTTTTAAACGGCTTTTTTAAAATATTTTAAATGTCCTTTGGCCGATTCTGTTGAAATTTGGCAACGTTATTTATAGTATTAAGTAGCTAATTTTTCTTTAACTACGTTAAAATTTTCAAGTCCAGTGGCGTCCCGGGGGCACCTTAAGAAATATTATTAAGAAAAAAAATGTGCGCCACTAATTTTTTTGCAGATTTTATACATTTTTTAGATTAAGCCACTAAAAATACAACTTTTTTGTCTCTTGAGTATTTTTCGTATCTTACCTCGTTTTCGAAAGAAAAAATAAAAACCACATTATTACATGAAAATTGACAAAAATCATATTTTATACTTTTTGCCATGTTTGATCTTTTAAAAAATGATTCCAACTACCTAAACAAAAACTGCCTCTTGTTATTTTTTGTTAAATCAAGCTGTTTTTTTATGAACATTTATTTTTTGAACCCTTAAATAGACAATTAACTTACTTCTAAAATATTATCTAAAGATAATGATGAAAATGACCACCACCAGCTTCATTGCAGGCACGTAGCCTATGACGTAAGGACTTTCGTACTCTGTTACAAACATGGCGATTTTCTTTAATTGTTTGAAATCCTTCGTGTATTCGTTGCATTAGTTCATCTCTTGTAAGAACAGGCGTTTTATACACAATTTCCTTTAGATGACCCCAAAAATAAAAATCCAAAGGATTTAAATCGGGTGAACGAGGTGGCCAACCAACAGGACCTCCACGTCCAATCCAACGAACACCGTATGTTTCATTGAGATAAGCTCGAACATCAGCTGCAAAATGTGGCGGCGCCCCATCAAGCTGGAACCACATGCGGCCTCTTACATGCAATGGGATCAATTCCGGCAAATCGTTGGCGATAAAATTTGTGAATTGTGAATTGGCTATTCTTAATAAATTTGGATTCTCGTCAGCCCAAGTATGTAAATTGTGAAAATTTATTATTCCTTTTCTGGTGAATGAAGCTTCATCTGTGAATAGTACATTTCGGGAAAAATTTCTATGGTGCCTTAACTTCCTTAGAATCCATTGGGAAAATTCTTGCCTGGGAATAAAATCCCTAGGCAACAACTCTTGGACTTTTGTAAAGTGGTAAGGCTTCAATTGTTGCTCCTGTAGGGTCCTTAACACAGAGGACGCTGATATTCCTAACTCATTTGCAACAATTCTTGTACTTGTAGTTGGGTCATTTTGAACACTATTTAAAATAGCTACTTCAACTTGAACGGTACGCCGGTATCTTCTACGTCCAGAATTAAATTTGGCTGGTTTTAGAGAACCAGTTTGCCTTAAGCGACAAAGTAAATTTTCAAATGTATTCTTATGCGAAATTCGTGCTTGAGGAAATTTTCCATGATAAATTCTTACTGCTTCGTGTGCATTTTGCCTCGCTTCACCATAAACTAAGAGCATATCGGACAATTGATGTAAAGAATAATTTATAAAAGGCATTTTTACACAACTAACAAATTCACTTTAACTACAAAAGTATCTCTAATTGAAAGCAATAATATCAAATTTATTTAATTTCAATCCCTCAATCTTTTACTTATTCCAAAGCCCACTTATTTATTCCTCAAACATAATATATTACGCATATTTTACACTATAGTGTAAAATATGCGTTTTGTCAATTTTCATGTAATAATATGGTTTTTATTTTTTCTTTCGAAAACAAGGTAAGATACGAAAAATACTCAAGAGACAAAAAAGTTGTATTTTTGTGGCTTAATCTAAAAAATGTATAAAACCTGCAAAAAAATCAGTGGCGCACATTTTTTTTCTTAATAATATTTCTTAAGGTGCCCCCGAGACGCCACTGGACTTGAAAATTTTAACGTAGTTAAAGAAAAATTAGCTACTTATTACTATAAATAACGTTGCCAAATTTCAACAGAATCGGCCAAAGGATATTTAAGATATTTTAAAAAAGCCGTTTTAAAAAAAAATATTTAACACCCTGTATCTTAAAAACTAAGCATTTTCGGACCCACGTTTATATAACTTTTTCTTCTTATTTTTGGATAAGGAATATCCAGCCGAGCGTTGGAGCATGTTTTTTGAAACACCCTGTATATATAAAGCTCACGGTTCTTCAAGTAAATTTACTACAGGGTGATATGTAAAACAGTGAAAAATTTCAATAACTTCATCCAAGCCCCGTTTGTAAAATAAATATTTTTTTTCTCGTTTTTACTTTGAAATAATGAAGTATTATTTCTTACCTTGAAACGTTTTTCAAATTTTTCTAATTGGAATCTTGGCAACAAAAATATGATTTTTTTTTCAATGGAGTACATTTGATGCTTTTTTGTAGGAAATACACTCAGCCTTTTTAAGAACAAAAAGATAAGATGGTTAAAGATTGTTCCTTCAATAATTCTGAACAATCGACAAGCAACAAACTTCCATTATTTTCAGTGGATCCTAAGCAAAGTCCACTTTTTTAAAATTACGTTTTGGTGAAAATTTTCGAAAACTAAACCTGAACCGATATTTACATTCGTGACATGTTTTCTTCATAATTTTGACCTGATTGTGATTCAGTTGTCAAATTTTGGTTTCAGATAAAACCAAAATCACCAAGAATCAAAATTCGAAAACAATTCCTGGCTGTTAAATGTCTTAATAAAATCTGATTTAAGGGACCATGATATTGAGAGAATGAATTGGCCACTTTTGTCTCCGGATATGAATCCTATTGAGCATGTGTGGAGCAGGATGAAACTGAAGATGAAAGAGAGAAAAGGACGCATGGAAAATTTGGATGAATTGGTAAATTCGATTCAGGAAGAATGGGAAGCCATACCCCAGGAATTTCTAAGGAACTTGGTCTAGGGAATGCCCAGGAGGGTTAACGAATTATTACGGGTTAGGGGAGGGCCAACGAAATATTGAAAGTTATTATGGTTTTTGTTTGTTACATTTTTCTGTTGAATGTTGTAGTTTTTATTATGATTATATCTTCGCATAAAATTTTCAAAAATGAACAAACAAATTTTGTATTTAACTTTATTACCAATTAGGTAGGTACTTATCAGTAATAAGTTATCACTAGTGCAGAATATAAATGTAATTTATGTAACATTATCCTAACCACTCAAAGAAATTGCAGTAATTTCTCCCAAAAAATGAATCCCCAAATGGCATTGGCAAAGGCATGTTATTGAGACATTTAACAGCCGGGAATTGTTTTCGAATTTTGATTCTTGGTGATTTTGGTTTTATCTAAAATTTAAATTTGACAACTGAATCACATCAGGAGGTCAAAATTATAAAGCAAACATGTCACGAACGTAAATATCGGTTCAGGTTTAGTTTTCGCAAATTTTCTCCAAAAAAAATCTCCAAAATGTCGTATTGAAAAAGTGGTCTTTGCTTAGGTTCCTCTGAAATTAATGGAAGTTTGTTGCTTGTCACTTGTTCAGAACTATTCAAGGAACTATCTTTCACCATCTTATCTTAGGCTTAGTGTATTGCCTACAAAAAGCATCAAATGTACCCTTTTGAAAAAAAAATCATATTTTCGTTACTTAGATTCCAATTCGAAAAATTTGAAAAACGTTTCTAAGTAAGACATAATACTTCATTATTTCAAAGTAAAAACAAGAAAAAAAATTTTTTTTTTACAAACGGGGCTTGGATGAAGTTATTGAAATTTTTCACCGTTTTACATATAACCCCCTGTAGGAAATTTACTTGAAGAACCGTGAGCTTTACATCTATAGCATGAATTTCCAGAGAATGAAGCTAGCAAACATTACAAACCAAAATAAAATCGTTCAAGAAACCAAAAAGTTATGTCGTTTTGAAAAGGGACGAAATTTTTGGTCGCGACACATTGACTGGTGTGCAGTTTATTTGACTTTAGATATAGTTGTTATTATGTTCAATAACACTTCTGATTTTTTGTCAAGGTGGGGTAAGGTTTCGCGGAAATACCCAGCACCAAATTCGTATTCCATAAATAATGGCATCGATTGTACTTTCATTTGAAATAAAAATCATTTCCATAATTAACCCACAAGTCTTTTAATTGAAAAAACAAAATGCGTCGCTCTTATTGAAAAACCCTTTATAATAGAAAATAAATTATTAAGATCTTTTATTTAACATCCATTATAGTGGGATTAATAATATATAATATAATAATAAAACTAAAATATTATTTTTATAACATTATTTAATCATAACTAAATCTTAGATGAGTAGTAATATAATTGCTACTAAAGAATTAAATCTCAAAAAAATTTAAAGATTAAATCTCCAAAAGAATGAAAGTGTTTTGCTTCTACTAGGTTTTAAATACTTAAAGTATGGAAACTTCAAGTTTTTTTTACACATCTAAAGAGTAATATTTCGTAGATCGAAATGGGTTTAAATCATGAGCTCAATGATTTCATACTAGTCCCTGCTTTGAATTAAATGCAAAATTAACAGTTGTATTTATTTTAAATTGTTTAATTATAGCCTAAACTGGAGCCCTATTTAGTTTTGTTGTTTAAACAAATATTAAATTAATTTAAAAAAATAAAACCATAAAAGATTTTTGTACTAATACGTAATTTTAACAGCATATCAAAATTACTTTGTAAATATTCTTTTACAAAATTATTAAATACCAGCAAACTACTACTGTAGAAACATAATTAAAAATTAATTATAATAATGCAACAATTTCTTCATAAGTCGTTAAAAGGCCAGATAAACAGTTTTATTTATCTTGTATTAATACAAGATAAATAAAACTGTTTATCTGGCCTTTTAACGACTTATGAAGAAATTGTTGCATTATTATAATTAATTTTTAATTATGTTTCTACAGTAGTAGTTTGCTGGTATTTAATAATTTTGTAAAAGAATATTTACAAAGTAATTTTGATATGCTGTTAAAATTACGTATTAGTACAAAAATCTTTTATGGTTTTATTTTTTTAAATTAATTTATTATTTGTTTTAAAACAATATAGCCTTAACAGCCTATTTAATTTTGTTGTTTAAAAAATTGTTAAAGTTACATATAACATTTAATTAATTGAACAAATAAAACCATAATTTATTTTATTAATTTTTTATAGCATTGTTTTAGGACTGTATAATAATTTTCTGCTGATTCCTTTGAATACGAGGTGTGTTCAGAAAATAAAGGGAATTGTTAAATTTCGGAGGGTTCGGTTGTAATAAAATTCTTTATTATGTTGGTAGTACATGCCCCCGAAGTATGATAAAAACTTAAGCTGTTTTCATTGTTTACTTTGTCTTTGGCAGCCGCTAAGGTTAGACGTGTTTTATGAGCTGGGCGATTTTTCGTTCGTTAAAAGAAATGTATCAAAGAATTTGTATCCAATTATGCTTAAAAAATTAAATAAATTCTGTGAAATGTTAACAAATGCCTATAGTGAGTCTGCTATAAGTAAAACAAGAGTTTACAAGTGGTATAAGAGTTTCCAAGATGGCTGTGAAGACGTTGAAGATGACGAACGCCCCGAACGCAGAAGCACCTTAACAACCGATAAAAACATGGAAAAAGTGGAAGAAATGGTTATAAACCATCAGAGAAGTCGCTGATGATGTTGGTATATCGATTGGCTCATCCCATGAAATTTTTTTGAATGTTTTGGGTATGAAACGCGTGGCAGAAAAATTTGTTCTAAAATTGTTAAATTTTGAACAAAAATTTTGGCCAAAAACAATACTGTAATGATGCCCCAGCCTCCATATTAGCCAGACATGCCTCTGTCTGACTTTTTCATATTCCCAAAATTTAGAGAACCTTAAAGGGCCGTCGTTTTGCAAGCATATATATTTATATATTTATAAATGACATTTAAAGCGCATCGCTGAAAGAACTAAAGATCGAGTTTTAGAAGCGTTTCGAGTATTGGCATAATATCCAATAGGGACTATTTTGAAGGCGTCAACATTAATGTAGACGAATAAATAAATATTTGTTTCAAAAAACGAAAATTCCCGATATTTTCTGAACACACCTCGTATAATAATTTTGTCTGCTGATTCCTTTGAATACTTGCACGAACTATATTACTTTTCTCTTTTTTTATTGCAAAATAAGAACGTGGGATTGTCAGACTTACCAAATCAATTTTAGTCTTTTTCCAAATATTTAATTCCTCCAATTTATCTTTTTCTTCTTTCCGACAGACGTTTTTTTGCCTAACAACCTCTTTACTCGCGATCCCAATTTTTTTTTATTAAGACAAAACTGTACAATTGTCAAATTGCTCAACAAAACTTAAATCTATCATAGTACAAGCTACAGGATTCCTATTGAAAAATTATTAAAACCCCACAAACTTTTACTGCAGAAACCTAATTTTATTTATTTATTTATTTATTTATTATTATTTTAAGTTAATTTAAATTTACAAACATTAAGTTTTAAATATTAATCTAAATATAAAATTCAGGCCGCAGCACACTGGACTGTAAAGCCCAATTCAGGCCAAAATTAATTTAAATGAAAACTACAAATGATATTTACTTGCAATTTTTACCAAATTTGTATGCATAAATAGGCCAGGAATATACGAAATTCACACCCGTACCTTTAGTGGCGAAGTGTATAAGTGTAAAAAGGGGAAAACAATAATTTATTTCTCTAATTTCAACAAGATTTTTGTACGAAATAGTTGCCATAATTTACTAGATTTAAGAAGAATAAAAAATGTTTGCATTATTATAAATAGGTAACCTACCTATACATTGTTTTGATTTGGTATTTAGATACCTATTATTTTTAGTATAAATTTATAGTTATAACAAGGTGAAACAATTGTTTCTTACTTATCTTTTATTACCTGCAATTAAATTTATATTAATATTTTATTTTTGTTCTTCTTAATAGGGGAATTTTTTTCAAAAACCTATAACAAATTATTTTATTGCAATTTTTACAATTATATTATATAACTTTTACATTCTCTTTAGATAGATACGTTACTTCTATAAAAAAAACTCTGTAACATATAATTTAAGAAAAAAATGAAAAAATATCAAATATCTTAATATTAATATAAATTTAATTGTAAAGTAAAAATACTATTCCCGCTGCTGTTCGGAAACGTACTATTAGGCAGGTATATTTGCACTAAATATTTATTTATTCATAACACTTGTTTGTAAAATCACCAATACTAAAAAAACTACAGATTATGTCATTATGTTATGGTGTTTTTGAGTTTTACAGCGTAAATTTGAATACGTTTTAGTATTTATATGTAAGGGTTTAATTTAATTTAAATTGATTAAACTTCATGGATTGGCTTTAATTATATATTTTACTAAAATCAAAAATCCAATAAAATTTATATATACATCAAATTTGACGGGCTCTAACTTAAAATAACAAAAAATAAAGAAACCATTCTGAGGTACAAAAAAACATTCATAATATCATTGTTTTTAAGAACATTCACGTCTAGCTCGCAGCAGAGCAGCAACAGCAGCCCAGCAGATAAGACCTGAAGATGGTACATTAGATTCTTTTAAGAACCAAAAACCGACAACACGGTGCTAGCATGTGTAGATAACGGCACATCATCCTCTTCACTGAACCCACCCTCGCCATTGTCTTTACTCTCTTAAAATTAATTAGTCAAAAATGACCCAAAACACTATTTAAAAAGCATTATTATGATTGCACTATGGTCCACTACCGAATATTTTTTTAATACTTTCGATATTTTCCGCTAGGTAGCGCCGCCGCCGCGCGTGGTTAAATTAAAAGTTTTTGACCGATTTTGACATGGTCAAAATGTCTCTGTCAAAATAGGTAAAAATCTCGGTCAATTGACCAGGCACAACACTAACTATAAGAGAACTTAAGGTGCAAGTGCACTTTTGCAGCCGACTGTACAATGGGACAATCAATCAATTGCAATATGCAATTTTTTTTAAATATTTAGACCTTTTGCGTAAGTAATATTTTTTGCAGGCTATTTAATACATTTAAGTGCCAAAATGTAAGTACTAACGTTTTGATACTATAGACCTAAAAACATACAAATCCCAAAAAAAATTACGAAAAAGTTTAAAATTGTAAATTTTAGGATATCATTCCAAAATGTTCATATTTAAAAAAAAAATCTGTTTTTTTTTATTAAGCTTTTTTAATTGCTTCACCTATAATATACTTTTAGCATATACAAAATTAATTATTTTAAGTTACTATTTTATAAAAAATGTAATACTAAATTGACCAAATTTTTATATCTGTACAGGCTAAAAAAACCGTAATCCGAATTTTGCTACAGCCTTCCACCGACAAAATTTCAATCGTTCAATTTTCTGAAGAAAAATAACCCGCCCTCAAAACTGATACTGTCAATCATATTGAGAGGGAACTGAAAAAAATGATTTACGATGCATTACATTTAATTCTGCCAGGTTTTAGGCCGTTAAAATCGTAAAAGATATTGAAATTTCTAGCTCCTAAATATAACAACAAATTAACTGAAACAATAAGTATTTCTATTCATATGATAAATTTCTGAACTCTGATATGATTCTAATATAATATTATTGTAACTAGTATTATGTACCCTTAATTTTTAAACAAATTGTACCTTTATGTTTATGTTAGTGACAATTGCAAATACTATAGTATATATAGTATATATAGTATAGTATAGTATGTTAACAGGAAATAAATTTATTATTAATATTATTATTATTATATTTACAAACATGAAAACTGACTATAGTCGACTAAAACAAATATAAATTTTTAAAGAAATTAATTAATTGTATATTGACTGGGCCCAATTCGAATTTGAAGTATGAGATTAGTGTTCTTGCGTTACTATTATTAACATTTTTATAGATGGCTTTTTCGAATGATTTTACCCTTATTTTCGAGTATTTTCTGTTCTCTCTACAGACTCTGCAGGAATCATTATTACTTATCTTTTTTTGGAAGCGCATTAACAGTGTGTTGACCTGTAGTGATTCCAACTGTCTGTTCAGTTTTTTTTCTGTTTAGGAGCAAAAGGTTATTGTTCCCAGTCCAATAGACATTTGGCCTGGTTACCTTGTTCAAGGTTGGTTCAGTGGGAGGATCAGCACTAGCTTCCATTTCTTAATTTCTGCTTTGATATACTCGCAGAATGGTTCTGGGCCTATTGGCGGTTCCCTCGAACCCTTTTTTGCTAATAAGTTGGCTTTTTCATTGCTTAGAATCCCTGACGGGCAAATGAGGCAGATTTAATTGCCTCTTGCTAGTTTCTCCAGGCATTCATAACATTCTTCAACACGCTATATGTCCCGTACAGATAATGTCATGACATATAGAAGACCGCGTTGAAAAACGATAGATGGCACTATTGTGCAGGCAGTTCTCTTCTCGCCGCTTTTGAACTGTTCCCTTCCAATATAAGAAGAGGAATTAAAGTTTTCGTTTGGGTCTCGAGCCTATAGCAACTCGGCACTGATGAGTTCCACAAGAACGAAACGCGTCTGTCGATGCTGGCATGAGATCCGAACGAAACTAAACAAAAGCGGTGATAAGAGAAATGCTTGCAGAATATTTAACAATATATATATCTAGCGAGTTTTCGCAAAGTTTTAATACTTTCAACACGATAACTATTCTTCAACCAGTTTTGGTTGTTTCCTGACGTTGGTCACCGCGCTGAGTGCGGCCTTACTGTCGCTGGCTATGTACATTTTCGCGCCCTTAAAGTTCTTATCTAGAATAATGCAGATACACTCTAAAATGACCATTATTTCGGTCTGCAGCCTCTTAGTAGTGATCTAAAGACCATCGTAAAAGGTCTAAGATCCCCAGGCCACCCCTACCTTCTCTTACGGAGCCTTCTGTGTACCTGGTAATGCCCGTTTCTAGGGTTGGGATTTTGACCGGTCAAAATCTTTTGTGGTCAATTGACTGGTCAATTGACCGGTAAATTGACTAAGCACCGGTCAAATTCCTCAGTTTTTTTCTAAAGAAATGAAGGCATTAAATAGAAACGTGTATTTATTGAAAAACTGCTATCAAAAGATAAACAAACCATTCTAGTTACAAAAAATAAAAATATTCTAATAATACTTATGACGGCTGGCAGTGCTGGTATGGGTAGATAACAGCAAATCATCCTCGTCACTGAACTCAGCCTTCTTCAAAATCATCGATTTCATCCTCACTACTAAAATTTAGCGCTGGTTCCTCCGGATTTCCACATTTTTTATTTTCACTTCCACTCAACAGCTTCAAGTTGTACTTTATATAAACAAGCTTTCCTGAACGAGTGGTTTTCAATCGGTTGCGA
This sequence comes from Brassicogethes aeneus, assembly GCA_921294245.1. NCBI lineage: Eukaryota > Metazoa > Arthropoda > Insecta > Coleoptera > Nitidulidae > Brassicogethes > Brassicogethes aeneus. The sequence goes on from OV121136.1 coordinate 3,142,436, forward strand.
AGCTTACTATGGACAAAACCCAAGGCAGCGAACGAGGTGATATACACCCTGCACGGCATGGGTATAAGGGTTGCAGCACAGAAGACCGAGATGCTACTGATAGAGGGAAGGAGGACCATTAAGCAAGCTGAAATCAGAATAGGGCAAAATCTAATAAAAAGCAGCATGGCAGTCAGGTACCTGGGAGTATTCCTAGACAAGGACCTCCGCATGGTGGAACACGTGAAAAAGATCTCGCAAAAGGCCAGGGAAATGGTAAGAATTTTAAATCGGGTCATGCCTAAGATAAATGGACCCAAGTCCAATAAAAGGATACTGCTAAAGAGTGCTGTAATATCGGCTGTACTATATGCTGCACCGATATGGAGCCCGGCCCTGAAGTACAAAAGATATGAGAGGGAACTGGAGAGCATAAATAGAAGACTGGCGATTTCTATAATTTCGGCCTACAGGACAACATCAACAGAAGCTGCACTGGCTATAGCGGGGTTGCCCCCCATTGCCCTCGTGCTGGAAGACAGGATAGAGCTGCACAGAGGAGGACGGGAACTGATAGATTTATACCGGGACAACCTATTCAGGAAGTGACAGAGGAAATGGTCGGAATACAATGGATGGGCCAAGGTTTTCATTGTGGACGTCAGGGCGTGGGTGGCAAGGAAGTGGGGTACCGTGGACTTCTACGTGACTCAGGCACTGACGGGACTTTGAGTGTTTGGAAAGTACCTAAAGGAGATCAAGAAACTGGAAAGCGATGGGTGCTGGTTCTGTGGGGAGGTGGATGATCCGGAGCACACAGTCTTTTACTGTGAGAGGTTCACAGCGGTGAGAACAACGGCAGAAAGTAAATGTCGAACCGAGATAAGAAAAGACAACATAGCACAACTATTATTAAGAGATGAGAAAAGCTGGGAGGCGATTTCCGACATGTTAAGGGAAATAATGAAAGCAAAGGAGGCGGAGGAGAAGAGGAGAGACGCGCAAGCAGCATGACACAGTAAGCGAAAAACCCTGAAGGAATGCCGTAAGGCGGTCCCGGGGGAGGGGTTTTAGCAGGTAGGAGTCCTGCACTACCCGATGCGCAAGAACACCAGTGTCGGGTGTCCATGATGGATTTCCCCTCCAACAACCAAAAAAAAAAAAAAGTACCCGAAATGGACATCCTGGGTACCTCTTGTGCTATCTGGGTACTGTGGCACGGACCTCACCCCTATGTTCATCGTTGAGATATTGCCTTTTGAGGAATTATTTAATGTTTCTATTAACCCTTTGGAGAACAGGTACCCTGATTTCACTTGTACGGGTATGTAGTAACCCAAAATAGTAGCACTGTTTTGCACCGCACTCGACTACACTGTATATAATATTTATGTTTCTTTAAGAATTTTATTGTGGATCGGCACTAAGAGCGCTCGAACATCCACTCTCTTTCCCGTCTTAAGATAGACTTTATGAACAACCGTTTTAAATGAATGCATTTTTTTAAATTAATAATTTACTTTTCTCTGCGTAGTTGCAGCCCTAGATAAAAGAGGGTTGCAGCCATCAAAAACGTCATTAACATTTCACATTAATAAAATTTTGGTGTACATTTTTATAATGTTTAGGACATACAATTTTTTAAATAAAATAGTTCAATACGTATGTTTAAAAAATCATTTCTCAACCACAACATTTTTTTCTGGAACAAATGGAGAATACTTAAACGAATTGTATTTAAAATGGCAACAAGATCCAAATTCAGTAGCTTCGTCTTGGAATACGTATTTTCAAAAATTTAAATCATTTGATTCTATTCAGGAGACAACTAATGACGAAAATGTAACAGGTAAAAAATATTTGTTGTAAAAATATTAACCTTAAAAGTTTAATCTGTCAAAGTATTGAAAAATCATGTAATCAAAAATTCAAGTCTTCATAGTCTAAAATGTTTAGGACATTACATAATTCATTTAAATTTTTGAGATACGTCGAGGTACGTAATTACAATGAGTCTTTTGTTTCTGGTACCAATGCAGCTTATCTGGAAGAACTCTACGACATCTGGAAAGCTAATCCTAAAGCAGTGCATTCGTCATGGGCAGAATACTTTACCATCCTAGAAAATACAGCAATATCGTCAACCAAAATGAATATGACGGCATTACCAAGTACTATGCCCATCACTGTCCCTTCTACAAAAAGTGACTTGGCGTCTTTAAATTCTGAAGAAAAGCAACAAGTTGAATACCTAAATGTGTTTGATATAGTGAGAAGATATCAAGATAGAGGACATTTTTTGGCCAAATTAGATCCTTTAGAGTTGAAAGATAACTACAAATATAGAACCTATCAGAGTAGTAGGATTCCAGATGAATCTATTTTTACAAAAGATCAATTAAGTAAACGATATTTACTTCCTTCTTGTTCATTTCTTGGTAAGTATATACAAAATAAAATAATTGTTTATAACAACAAACTTTGTAGCTACTGAAAATTCATTACCATTATCAGATATTATTAAGAGGTGTAAGGAAGTTTATTGTAAAAATGTTGGCTTGGAACTTTCTCATATTCATGATCTACAAAAATTATTATTTTTAAGACAAAAGTTTGAAACTCCAGGTTGTCTTAACTTAACAAAACAAGAAAAACTTAAACTTCTTGAATGGTTATCACAAGCCCATGGTTTTGAGGCATTTTTATCAAAAAAGTGGCCATCAGAAAAAAGATTTGGCCTCGAAGGTAATAGAAAAAAGTTATGGTTAAATATATATTTTTTTAATTTTAGGATGTGACTCTGCAATTCCATGTATGAAAGCCTGCATAAACACAGCTGTAGAAATGGGTGTAGAATACATTATAGTGGGCATAGCTCACAGGGGTCGTCTTAATACCTTAGCGAATATTTGCCAATCACCATTGTATCGTATTTTTATGCAGTTTATGGAATTTGATATTAAAGAAAAAAGTTCCGGTGATGTAAAATATCATTTGGGTATAAGTTCAATGGCAACCAATTCTTCTGGAAAAAAATATAAAATATCGATGGTAGCAAATCCATCCCACTTGGAACTTGTAAACACAGTGGTGTTGGGCAAAACAAAGGCGGAACAGTTTTACAAGGGTGATGAGTTGGGCAAAAAGGTAAAGTAAATTAAATTACCTATTTTGTATTTTATTGGAAAGAAGTTTGGCTGTAAAAAATTTAAATTATTTAGCAATCCACCCAATCCTTGGATGTCACATCCAAAAACATTAACTATATTCTTGAAATATATTTTGTAGATTTCGTTGCCTTTTTGCGCATAGCTTTGCATGTAGTTTCTACAATATAAAACGCACACCAGGTTACCAATTCCAAAATGTACCAGGTACTAGGTATGTACTAGGTGGTAAAAACCTGAGTAGATCTTGATATTACTACCTTCTTTCTACTTTTTTTAGCAATACATCAAGGAAATTTAGTTTCTCTATAAAATTGCAAATATAGCTTCATCTTATTTAAAATGACTAACTGTAGAACGGGATATGTTTTAGAACTTTTATAATATTTTGAAAAATTTAATATTAATTAAATAATTTCTAATGTATATTATTATAAACTGGAGCTCCACCTACAAAGAGCACAGGCAAAAGCAGCACTTAAAGTTAGGTTTTCAGATTAAAATTAAGCTACCTTAATCTGTCAAATAGAAAACTTTGGACCTCAGTACAAATATGATATACATACGTATTACGTATGTATATAGCATATTCATGTACCACACCCAAGCCCGTTCTTTTCGTATAACCATAACTACATAAGGTTTATTATATTTATTTACTAATAGGTAATGGCAATTTTAATACATGGCGATGCAGCTTTTGCTGGAGAGGGAATGGTTCAAGAATCATTAAATATAAGTAATTTAAAATACTACAACCCTCAGGGCGTTATCCATGTTGTTATTAATAATCAAGTAGGATTTACAACTAACCCGAATAGGTCAAGGTATGTTTTTAAAACACACAAATACTTTGACAATATAGAAGAAGGTGATAGGTACTAAAAGACGACTACAAAAATCCAAAACTTTAATTAAATTGACCAACAAAAAAAATCATACAGGAAAAAAAGCGTTTCATAAATATTTACATTTATTGTCACTTGTAGAACCTCACCTAATTTTGTATTGTCACATCATTTAGGAATCTTAATTTAATGTATCATTTAGGTCATCCTTATATGCCTCTGATATTTCAAAAATTCTCAACATGCCAATATTTCATGTAAATGGTGATTGTCCCGAAGAAGCATCTTACATTGGTAAGGTATGCGCCGAATACAGACAAACTTTTCAAGATAACTGTATCATTGACGTAATCGGTTACCGAAAAAACGGTCACAATGAAGCGGACGAACCGAAATTCACCCAACCTCATATGTACGATGTTATAAGAGCTCATCCGCCTGTTTTTGTTAAGTATAGTAAAGAACTTGTGGAGAAAAAAGTCCTTACTGAAGATGATGTTAACAAGTTAGTCGAAAAGAACGATAGTCTTTATGAATCTGAATATAAAAAAGCACAGGAACAAAAAGAAATTAGTTTGAATGATTGGAATGATAGTCCATGGGAAGACTGGAAAGGTATTAATACTTTGTTACTCTAAATATTTGATTAAACAACAGTTTTAAGTACTTTTGAAAAACGGGTCAATCCATATCAAATCAACCAATTTAATTTGAAAAGGTCAAAATTTATTTATTTTACTTTGTTGGAAATAATAAAGAGTTTAATATTTTTATTTAGTGTATACAGTATGGAGGAGCATTACAATATTATTATTATTATTTCAATTGTTATTTTCCTTTCAAATAAAAATAAAAATTACAACGCGATTAGCATTTTACCGAGGGGTAAACCACTTTAAAATCAGCGAGACCAACGTTTAACGTTATATGGACGTTGTGTTCTGATTTTTCCTTAATGGACCCTTATCAATCGTTATCAATAAGGAAAAATTCTTATCAATAAAAAATTCTGTTAGCGACGCATTGCGCATGACTACCCTTGTGATTGTTTTTCTTATCCGTTAATTGAGGAGGTGCATTCCAAAACTCGGCTTATCCATATTAGTTGTTTTTGAGTAAAATGTCAAATACCTTACACGTGAGTTCTAACGCATATCAACACAATACTTTAAACGAAATATAAAGGCATAAGTAAAACATTTATATACCTTGATTAAAAAAGTATAGCTCCAGTTTAAAATAATTTAAAATTACATACCTACGTATATGCCGCGGCAAGTTCTGCATGATATAACCAATATTGGATAATATATAGATAAGGCAAGTTTTGGAACGATAGTCAATTTGTAAATGGATTTTAAATGGAATAAGGTTAGTTTTAGAATATTATGAACTTTTCAGGGTATATGGGGAAACATGTTAAATGAACAGACACCACTAACTCATTTTTATTAAAAAGTGGATAAGCCGAGTTTTGGAATGGACCTCCTCAATTCGTATACGATTTTTAATTTTAAAAATCAGTGGTAAGAGAGTGGATGTGTGAGGTCGAGCGCTCTTAGTTCCTATCCACAATTAGAAGTTCACCAACAAGGACAGCTTCTAAAAGCGTACTAACACCCCGACCCCCATTCATGAATCCCAATTGAATGGGGTTATTACTAAGGCCCCGGTTGAGGAGGATTCCGGATTGTACTTAGTTTTGGGTCAGTTCAATGTTCTCCAAAAACCATGTTTTACCCTCCTTGTCCCGCTCTCCACTAGCCTTAACTGGACGTAAGGCCCGACCCGGCGACAAAAATCCGGGAGTGGCCTTAACCGTCGACCCACGACCTCCTAGGGCAGATCTACCAGCCGGCGTAAAAACTTCGGATCCAACAAACACAGGTAATGCTGTGCAGTGGCGGGATAGGTAGGAGAACGGAAAGGGGGTAAAATAACCCTGGGAGATTAGTGTAAGGTACTGTCGATGGGGCCTGCCATACGTTCCCATACTCATATTCATACTCATACTCATCAGTGGTTTACACCTTGCATTTACAAATCAAAATAATAATAATAATAATAATTTATTTATTGCCCAACAGTTCTCACAATAAAGGACATTCAAATAAAAATATTACAGTAGATACAAAAACAATTAATAATATACATAAAATAAATAATTAAATTAATATACTTAAATATAAAGTGGTGTTTAAAAAGTAGACAATGGATAAAAAAAACCGAAAATATATAATAAATATAAAAATTATATGGTTAAAATCATTGTAGTATACTCCTCAAACTAGAAAAATTAATATCACAAAGACTTGCTACTTTATTAAAAGTTAGGGACATTTTATATATCGGCGACCTTACCAACATGTTGGTACGTGCCCTTGGACACTTAAATACTAATGTTTGCCTATTATTAGGTCCCAGTAAGTCACTACAGTCTACAACATTATGAATTAATTTAAATAAAAAGGTTATGCAGATTTTATCCCTTCTTACACTTAAAGAATCAAAATTAAAGGTATCAAGCAGTACCAAATGATCAAAACCCTGAGGGGGATATACTCCAAACGTTTTGTAACTTAAAAATTTTAGAAATTTACGTTGCACTGATTTAATTGATTGAATGTGGCCACCAAACAATCGAGGCGTACTCCAACTTGCTGCGTACCAATGCATGAAACAACAGCTCAAGGCTCTCAGGTTTAGTAAAGGTTTTGCAATTTCGGATTATAAATCCTAATGTTTTATATGCTGATTTTGTAGTAATAGCGATATGGTTCGGTAAAAGTGAGATGCGTGTCAAAATAAACTCCCAAATTCTTCATTACACTGACTGACTCCAAGTGTATCTGCCTATTTTACATTTCGATATGTTTAAAGTTAATCTGTTTGTTTTACACCATTGACCTAAAATATTAAGATCATCTTGGAGATTGAGACAGTCATTTATATTAATGACTCGAGAGAATATCTTGAGGTCATCAGCAAGCTTCAAAAAGTTTAGTTTTGGGGGTAAAACATTTATAAAGATCAAAAACAGCAAGGGACCTAAATTGGATCTTTGTGCAACGCCAGAACTGGACACAAAGTTGCGAATTAAAGTTATTATATGAAACAAACTGTTTCCTGTGTATTAAATAGGACTGAAAGAGTTCCACAAGAAAGCTATCTAAACCAAAGCTTTTTCTGTAATAATATGTAGTGATCAATCTGATCAAATGCTTTCTGGTAGTCAGTCTATATAACGTGGAGTTGAGAACCTTTATCCATTGTTTCACACGCATATTGTGTAAATGAAGCCAAGTTGGTTATCGTGAAGAAATAAAAATTTTCGGTTGACAATATAGTTTGGAGTAAATTATCATTTCAAATATTTTAGCGAAGTTAGTGAAGTTACAAAGTAGAGAAATTGGTCAATAATTTGTTATACAAGATGGGTACAATTCTTGAATTTTTCCATATGTTTGGAAAGGTTTCAAATTAAATTATTTTGTTAAATATTAGTAAAAGAGGTGAAACAAAGGCACCACAGCAATCTTCTACAAGAAAGCTGGGTATGTTAGCAGTCATTAGGTCATTAAGTCTCTTAACACAACCAGTTATATCACTTTCATTTATGCAATCCAATGTAACGTGGCTAAAACATAAATCTGAATTCACAAAAGGTTATATTACTTTAAAATTTTACTTGGTCTCAAATTTAGGCATTATTTTTCGTGAATTTTGGCTTTGATGAGGCCTATTCTTGCCTTTCCTTATTTAACTCTCTGAAAAATAAATAAATTTTGTCAGAAATCATCACGGGTTGATTTTATACAGGGTGTTTCATAATATATGCGCAGGACTTCAGGATGTGATAGCTCATCCAAAAAGATGAAAAAAGTCGCTATTAACTTACCCTCTAAAATGCACAATTTTCGAGATACAGGGTGTTGAAATTTTAGAAAAAAAATCGTTTTTTTCGAATATCTCCGGAACCGTTTATCATACAAAAAACAGCTTTAGTAAGCATTTTCTACTCAAAATAAGCTATGTTTTGTGACAGAAGAAATTTTTTTTTACTCATAATTGGTGGAGATTTTGAAGGGGTAGCGGGTGTTTTTCTCCTCAACTTCTACGCCCCTGAAAAATGTACGGTTTTGAGAGGCCTATTCGAACCGCCAATGTTTTCTACACAAAAAAGGTACTCTTGGTCATAAGCTCTAAAGTTGACCGTTTTCGAGAAAAATCAACTTTTATGTTTAAAAACATGGTCAATTTAAAAAAAAAAAATTTTTTTTACTAATTAAACAAAATTTATTTTAACGTTAGAACAAGTAACAAAACCAAACCATAATTGCAAAATAAAAAATGATTCAAAAGTTGTCTTTGCTAAATTCTCCAAACCGTAAAGGTAACGCATTTCGAACATTTCAGCATTTGTATAAAAAATCATTTTTTATTTTTTTTTTAATTTTGCAATTATCGTTTGGTTTTCTAACGTTAAAATAAATTTTGTTTAATAAGTAATAAAATTTTTTTTTTCAAAAAATTGAACATGTTTTTAAATATAAAAGTTGATTTTTCTCGAAACCGGTCAACTTTAGAGCTTATGACCAAGAGTACCTTTTTTGTGTAGAAAACATTGGCGGTTCGAATAGGCTTCTCAAAACCGTACATTTTTCAGGGGCGTAGAAGTTGAGGAGAAAAACACCCGCTACCCCTTCAAAATCTCCACCAATTATGAGTAAAAAAATTTTTTTTCTGGCACAAAACATAGCTTATTTTGAGTATAAAATGCTTACAAAAGCTGTTTTTTGTACGATAAGCGGTTCCGGAGATAATCGAAAAATACGATTTTTTTTCTAAAATTTCAACACCCTGTATCTCGAAAATTGTGCATTTTAGAGGGTAAGTTAATAGCGACTTTTTTCATCTTTTTGAATGAGCTATCACATCCTGAAGTCCTGCGCATATATTATGAAACACCCTGTATAGATAGCCCTAACACAAAATTGTGCGATATTCTCGGTTTCGCGAAAGGATCGAACGGTCGATTTGCAAGGGTTCAAGAAATCGATTAAAACTTTTTTACCTTATTTCTACATCTAAATGTATTAATTTTTTCTCTTCCATTGAAAACATTATTTTTTTTAATATTATTTGATATATTAACTTTTTTATGCAAATGTTTCTGTGACGAGGATCAGTTTTGAATTAGCAGTAGCAGTATTCATAAATGTTTAGTTTAGTCCGTTATAAGTTTCTAGGGAATCGCGAAAGACATCGATTTAAAATTTTAATAGCGTTAATTATTCGATTTAGACTTTTTTCCAAAATTATTTTGGAATAATATAATACTAATCGAAAGATTCTTTAATTTTCTATTTGATTATGTAAAAACATACATGGTTTTACATTTATAATAAAAACGTTATTGTTTAAAGTTTGCCTAATTTCAAATTGTTTTTCCCAAGCTATTTGTTGAAAAAACCTTTAAAAAATTAAATTCAAATCGATACGTTTTTCAATAAAAATGTTATTACAAAATATCGAAATTTATCTATTTTTAACACAGTAGCTTGAAAACCACAGCGGACAATGGATAACATTTTTTTTGTTGCACCATTTAGGTGTAGAAACAATGTTAAAAAAATATATTCAATTCTGGCATCACTTGCAAACGAATGTTGTCCAAAATTTGTTCGATTTTTACGCGAAACCATAATTAAATGACTAAATATTTTTACAGTACCTAATACTTTAACGATGTCTTCAACCGGAATAACAGAAGATGTAGCAAAACATATAGCAACATGTTTTTATACTGTTCCTTCCGGTTTTGAAGTTCACGGTGCTATCCAAAGAATCCTGAAAACACGGGAAGATCTGACGAAAAAAAGGTTAATGGATTGGGCTATAGGAGAAGCTTTTGCCATCGGTTCGCTCCTTAAAGAAGGAATTCACTGCAGACTCTCGGGCGAAGATGTTGAAAGGGGGACATTTTCACATAGGTAGCTATAATAAAATATTATTTTTAGACCTAGGCCTAAATTAAATTTAATCATGTATAAAATGTATTACTTTTTTAGTTTCATTCAAACCCCCAATTTTTTTTTCTGAAATTAAAAAAAACCTTTTAGTTTATTTTTATTACTTCGAGAATTACTAAAAAGTAAACAAAAATTAACAATAACTTATTTACTATGAACAATTATTTACAATACACATTTAACCGTTAAATGGAGAATGAATGCCATACAGGGTGTACGGGAAAAGGAGGTCAATCCGTTAACCATATATTCTTTGAGTTAAAACAATAAGACTTTAATAATACCATTTTTCAATTTAGAGCTTCATGTTCGATATACAGGGCGACAAAGTTTGAAATTTAAAACTGATTTTTTTTAATAATTTAAGTAATTGATAAGATATTAAGTTTAAATTCGGTACACTACTTCAACATAAATAGTTACATTTTTTGAGATCAACAAAACAAAAAACAATTGTCAAATAAACAAAATAGGGGGGTCCAGTACTCACTGACTCCCCCTATTTTTTAGTACGTGCGCCAATGACTTCCAAACGGTATTTTTTCAGGTAATCATTTATTGTTGAAAATTTTTTGTCTCTTATAAAATTTTGATAAAATGATTTGTTTTAGAGATAATTTGTAAAGTATGGGTCAATCCATATCAAATTTAATTTTTTTTTTTGAAAAAATTTAGGTCATGTGATATATCATAAAAAAGGTCTATAATAGGCATTTAAAATAAGCCATCACTCACCTTTCTACTTTTAATAGTTTACGAGATATGGCTATTTTTGTAAGTACTTGCAAAACCCAAATTTATCGGAATTTTTTGATTTTCAAAAATCAATAAAATAAAAACCACCTATCGAAAAAAATTTATATATGGGATTTTTGAGTTTTTTTGTGAGGTAAACAAATTTACCAAAAATGATCAAAATATGGTTGATTTGATATGTACTGACCCATACTTTACAAATTATCTCTAAAACAAATTATTTCATATCAAAATTTTATAAGAGACAATAAATGATTACCTGAAAAAATACCGTTTGGAAGTCATTGGCGCACCTACTAAAAATAGGGGGAGTCAGTGAGTACTGGACCCCCTATTTTGATTATTTGACAATTGTTTTTTGTTTTGTTGGTCTCAAAAAATGTAACTATTTATGTTGAAATAGTGTACTGAATTTTAACTTAATATCTTATCAATTACTCGAATTATTAAAAAAAATCAGTTTTAAATTTCAAACTTTGTCGCCCTGTATATCGAACATGAAGCTCTAAATTGAAAAATGGTATTATGAAAGTCTTATTGTTTTAACTCAAATAATATATGGTTAACGGATTGACTTCCTTTCCCGGACACCCTGTATATATACGGGCCCATCAATACAAAATATTGTGAATTTATTTCAGAGGTGCTCTATATGTTAACGAATTAATATAATTTACTTAATAGAGAGTTTTTTTCAAAATGTAGATTTGCCGTAACGAGTATAGAGTTTCAAAAGTAAAAATTAATGGGAAATAAGCAATACATTTTTTACACCTGCCTATAAAAATGGCACCAAATTTTATTATAAATAAAAGCATTTGAATTTTTCTCAGCCTAAAGTCGTTTTATTCACTTTTAAAGTTCAGACACACTTTGGATGATAAATAGTGTCATTTTGTTATAGGCACCATGTCCTGCACGATCAAAAATTAAGAAAAAATGTTCATATATCATTAAAAAGTTTGTACCCCACACAAGCTGAATATACAGTAACTAATAGTTGTCTGTGTGAATTGGGGTTGTTAGGTTTTGAACTTGGATATTCTTTACCTAATCCAAATGCTTTAGTAATATGGGAAGCCCAATTTGGAGATTTTGCGAATATGGCTCAACCTATTGTTGACACGTTTATATCTTCTGGAGAAACTAAGTGGGTAAGTAGAATTTGTAAGAATAAGAATACTTAAATAATTAATAAAACTTTTGTTTTTTACCATAAGCTTAAGACACTCGGTAGAGTGGCAAAACCGTATAATGTTCTTAATTATCAAGTCACATTTTGGTTCATCTCGATATATTTATTTTTGTGGAAAATATGGATTTTTTAAAATAACAATTTCCAATATTTTTATGTACGAAGAACTAAGGTTGATATGGTCCATCCATAGCTTATGGAGGATGACAGTAACAGTTTTGTTAAATCAACCCATACTTGTCATATACGGCTTTCAAAGGCTATCAAATTGTTTTTGTAAATTAATGAGTGACTTTTGAGGCGTCTTCTTACTTTAAAAATGGATGTCTCCGACTGATGTTGCCAGAGCCCTTGCTTTAATCCAGGATGGACCGTCACAGTATTACGTGGTTTTAAATCCACAAGAAGTAAAGTACAAAGGGCTGTAAATCGGTTTAATCAGCATGGTAAGTACAGTAGAAGGAGAATGTGATAGGAAGAGGTGTAAGAATGAACGAGATGATCGCTTTATTCGACTTAATGTTTTACATGACTGAAGAGTAACTTCTGTGGAGGTAAATAACAGAATGGAGGACGTAAGAAAGGTTCAAGTAAGCGAGAGAATGATAAGAAGGTTATCTGACATTGGATTACACGCAAGAAGACCTGAAACCGCACCCGAGTTGCTAAGAAACCACAGGGTTGAACGCCTTAGATTTGCTAGGAAACATCAAAATTGGGGCATTGAAGAGTGGAAAAATATCCTATTTCCGACGAATCTAGGTTTTGTTAAAAATCACCAGACGGTCGTCAAAGAATCTATAGTAGAACAAGTTTTGAGCAAAACAATTTTTCGCGCGTGGTGTGTAATCCAATGTCAATGTCTTTTTATCGTTCTCTCGCTTACTTGAACTTGTCGTACGTCCTCCAACTTTTCAAACGTTTATGTTTGCTAATCAGCCAAGATATTTCCAAAAATCGTACGACAAAGCCCAGAAAACAAGCAAATGTTAACTATTACGTGGGGTACACACGCACCCCACTATAGTGTATACACAAAATATTTTTTGTTTTAGTAAATAAAGTAATTTAATAATTATTATACGCACATTTTGTCTAAAATAAAATTATTTACAGCTACTAAAATGTTGAGATCGAAAAGAAAAAAATTAAACACTTTTAATACAAAATTTGCTGCTTGGGTGCAACTGCATCCCACGAGGTAGGACGAAGGTTAAAAAATTCATATTTTCCACAAAAATAAATATATTGAGATGAACCAAAAACAAAACAAATATTATAAACGTACCTCTATTTTTAGTAAATTTTTAAAATGTGAGCGATTCTCCATTAATTAATTTATCTACAATATTATTTAATATTCGTTTAAATCCGACATCAAATTATTATTTGCTATTGAAATTCATCGCAAATTTGTGAGGATCGATTATTTTGCCTGCCTCTGCCTCACATGTGAGTGTATTTAATAATATCCATGAAAGTTGGATTCCTTCAAAATATATAAATAATATTTATATATTTTGAAGGAATCCAACTTTCATGGATATTATTAAATACACTCACATGTGAGGCAGAGGCAGGCAAAATAACATATTATGTACCAGAAAGGATGAGAGAAAATTTAACAGTAAATTCCTTTGTAAAAAATAGGTTTTTCTTCATATGAACTTTTTACAGGTTTTTGTTGCAAAAATCCATTGCAACTGACACAAATATTTTCGTGCTCCTCTTCATTTCTTCACACACGGCCAATAGTATTTTACACCCAAGTCGGGTGACCCCGAGGGGTAAACCACTTTAAAATCCTAAAGACAACCGTTCAATGTTAGTGGACGTTGTGTTGAGATTTTATTCCTTATCAGTCGTTATCAACAAGAAAAACTTGCTTAATCGATAGTTAATCGGTGCTTAATCAGTGCTTAGCGACGCGTTGTACGTGTTATTGCTATCCTTAGCCGTTAATTCGTAAGCGATTTTTAATTTTAAAAAATCAGTGGCTTACCCCTCGGGTGACCCAACAGCTTAGAGTCATTCCAAATAAAAACACTAAATGGGGTGCGCTGCTTGATTTTTTATTTTGATAAAATAAATTGAGAATGATCTTTTAGGTATCAAACATCAGAATCTTCATCGTCCGAAGCAACAAAATCTTTCATAAATCTTTCCGTTTCCTCTTCATCATCTTCTTCGTTTTTTTTACTGTCACGGTCTTCAAACCTGCGCAATCTCAGCGAGAATAGCATCTGGTGCTTTCTTTCCTCTGTATCTAAACGGAATAACAATTGTAAATGAACTGAGAAATAAAATCTACCTTATTTCTACCTTATTTCAAATGGAATTGCAATTTGATGATAGCGTTCTCCCTGCTCATCTGATTCGGTTGGCAATTGACGACCATGCAACCAGATCATCGCCCACTAAAACCACTTCAAATCGTTCATTTTTTATTAACCTCCTTATGTCCTTATCTTCAATAGTTGTCGAGTTATTGGACAAAAACTGAGCAGGTCAATTCACAGATTTTCTAAAACTTCAAGAACCATAAAATAAAACTGCGAGCTAATATCGCAAAACAAAGCTGGGGTTTTTCTCATCTTAATGTATACTTTTGAATGTGCTATGCCGAATTGCGTCCATTTTAAATCATATTTTATAAACTATAGTTTTTATAATAGGTTAGACAATCTGGATTGGTAATACTTTTGCCTCATGGCATGGAAGGACAAGGACCGGAACATTCAAGTGGCAGAATAGAACGATATCTTGAGCTGTGTTCGGAGGATGAAGATTTTTGTCCACCGGATGATGCAAATTTTGCGTTCAAACAACTAAATGAAATAAACTGGATTGTAGCCAACTGTACAACTCCAGCAAATATATTTCATATTTTAAGAAGACAAATTGCAATGCCTTTTAGGAAACCACTTGTTGTCTTTACTCCCAAAAGTTTATTGAGAAATCCTTTGGCTCGCAGTTCTTTCGACGATATCTTAGTTGGTATGTAAAATTTTTTATATTTTTTACTTTATCCCTTAAATCTAATAATATTTAATTAATACAAATAATATTTTTATTATTAAAAAAGGATGTTGTTATCCAAAACAAGTAAACAAAATTTTGTCCAATTATTTCAAATTTCTTTGTTTTGCAAGCCATAATAGATAGACGAAATGTAAGGAAATAGGCGCTAAG
Source organism: Brassicogethes aeneus (assembly GCA_921294245.1). Classification (NCBI taxonomy): domain Eukaryota; kingdom Metazoa; phylum Arthropoda; class Insecta; order Coleoptera; family Nitidulidae; genus Brassicogethes; species Brassicogethes aeneus. The sequence goes on from OV121136.1 coordinate 3,157,605, forward strand.
GCGCATGCGCTACTTGTACGGACTCTTTCTTGAGTTTGCGAGTGAGAGAATTACATGGTCGGTCCATTTTTCTAAACTTTCTCACCAATGCACAGTGGCTGATTTTTCAAAAAAACTGGTGAAAAGCAGGGGCGGACCGTTGACTTTGTTGGCCCTGTGCTAAAGCTCTTTGGGGACCTATCAATAATTATATACATGTATGTACATATATATACAGGGTGTATCACGGTCGATGGTAGGTTAGACGTTTATAGAGAACGGCAAAAGATTTCGAATTAAAGTTTGTATAGCAATTATAATATCATTTAAACTATTTTTCTAAATTATTTTGAACAAAATTCCCTTTCTGGTTTTAACGGAAGCGATATTAACTTTGTTATTTTAAATGGATCATCACAATTTTTTTTACATTTTTAAATTCCTACTATCGTTCCTTATAACATGGCTATACCATGTCCTATACATAAACTTAATAGTTTTTGAGTTATTATTTTTTTTGTAAAATTCGGTCAGTTTCACCCTCAACAAAAAGAGCTTATAACTTTTATAATATTAGGTTTGCTGATATTCGGTTGGATTCATTGGAATCCTGAAGCATTGTTTTAAAGATTCCATGATTCCAAGATTACATAATAAATAATTGGAATTGTAATAATAATATCTTTGTTATTATTAAATTTTGGTATAGGGAATAGTTATATCATTAAAAAGGTATTATAATTTCATATTTAATTATGTAAAAATATTACAGGGCGTTCCATTGAAAATAAAAAAGTTATTGCTGTTTTAATTTAGCTACATTCACATTGTTTTTTTCAAGTATCTTTTTAGAAATATTACAATAATTTACATGGAATCTTTAAAACAGTGCTTTAGGATTTCAATAAATCCAACCATATATTAGCTAACCTTATATTAAAAAAGTTATAAGCTTTTTTTGTTGAAGGTGAAACTGACCAAATTTGACAAAAAAATTAATAACTCAAAAACTATTAAGTTTAGGTATAGGGCATGATGTAGCCATTTTATAAGGAATGATGGTAAGAATTTAAAATTGTAAAAAAGATTGTGGTGATCCATTTAAAATAATAAAGTTGATATCGCTTGATTAAAACCGGAAAAGGAATTTTGTTCAAAATAATTTAGATAGAGACCTGAAGATGATACATGACATTTTACCGAAACGTCATCAGACATACGGTTCTTTTAAGAACCAAAAACAGACAAAACGGAGCAGATTCCGAAAAACCATTAATACATATAAATATACAGGGTGACAATTTTAAAACGAACAGCACTTAATATTTCTTTAACAAATGACAATATAAAAATTTGGCTAACCGTCAACTGGAGCAATGGATTGGTAGGAGGGGACCCATTGAATGGCCACCTAGGTCACCAGATCTGACACCGCTCGATTTCTTCCTATAGGGTCATTTGAAATCCATTGCATTCAAAACCCAACCGGACTCAATTGAACAACTCCAACAAAGGAGACTGTAAACTTTTTTTTTATTTATATACATATATATACAGGGTGGAAATCTTAACTAGAATAAATTCTGGATTTTGAAAACCACTTACTTTTTTAAAAAATCCAAAAACCGGACAATTTATAAATTTACCTGGGTAAATTGTGGTAAATCTTAAAAATATAAGAAACCACCCTTTGAGGGTGCAACCAACCCTAACTTTTTTTTTCAAATGCAAAGGTATATCAAGTGATACATCATTTGAAAGCTCTTTTTAATAGGAATTTATTCAAATATGCAATTTTTAATTATTTAATTTTGGTACCTTAAAGAAATAAATACTTTTTTTATATCCACCAAAAACGTTGTATATTCAACCGAAACAATGTATTTTAGTTCTTTAAAATTAGTTGCAAGTAACGTGTTCTAAATTGACGGTAAAAATGTCTTATTTAACTGAAACTTTGCGTATTGAGATTCTAATGATGATTGGATTTGGTGATAGACGTCGAAATCAGACAAAAGTTGCACGATTATTTAACGAAACGCATCCAGAATTGCCTCACATTTGCCAAGGGACTGTTAGTAAAGTAGAAGCAAAATATCACGAAAATGGTCATGTAGAAAATATTCCTAGACAAGGCCAGCCTATCGTTGAAGACAATACGAAGCTTAATGTACTATTAGCAATCCAAGAAAATCCTGTTACTTCAGCTCGATAAATTGCTCGCGAGAACGATTTGAGCCACACCACTGTACTTAATGAAGTTACTACATGCTTCAAAAATGCATCAGTATAAGATGCAAGCAGTACAGGAACTAATTGGGGATGATTCCGATCGCACAATTGAATTTTGCGAGCAAATGATGAACCTTATTAATGATAACCAAATTTCCTTGGATTGGATACTATTTTCCGGTGAAAGTACGTTTACTTTAAATGGTGAAGTTAATCGTCAAAATTGTAGATATTGGAACGACAGCAATCCTCATTGGATTGAAGAAAATCATACACAGTATCCACAAAAGGTAAATGTTTGGGCTGGAATAATTGGTAATAGAATAATTGGTCCCGCCTTTTTAAACGAAACTCTAAATGGCGAAAGGTACTTAATTTTTTTTCAAGACGATCTTATACCATATTTGGCAGTTCAGTTTCCAAACGAGAATGATCCAGACTTACCAGATAATAGAGTCTGGTTTCAGCAAGATGGAGCTCCACCGCACTACGCATTACCCGTTCGTCGATACCTAAATGAAATATTTCCTAATCGGTGGATTGGTAGAAGAGGTGCAGTTGAGTGGCCAGCCCGATCTCCAGACCTTACACCGTTGTATTTTTTCCTGTGGGTTACCTTAAAAATAAAGTTTATGTAACCAAACCAACTAATATTGAAGATCTTAAAGAGAGTATCCGACACGAAACTTCTTTAATATTACCTGAGATGTTGGAAAAGGTTAAAAATGAATTTTATAATCGCCTAGAATTTTGTCAAGAAACCAGAGGAGCTCATTTTGAACTTCTTTTATAATAAATCCATATTTATCATAAAATGAAGTTTTTATTATTTATAATTGTACAAAAATAAAATAATTAAAAATTGCATATTTGTATGAATTCCTATTAAAACAAGCTTTCAAATGATGTATCACTTGATATACCTTTGCATTTGAAAAAAAGGTAGGGTTGGTTGCACCCTCAAAGGGTAGTTTCTTATATTTTTAAGATTTACCAAAATTTACCTAGGTAAATTTATAAATTGACCTGTTTTTGGATTTTTTTAAACAAGTAAGTGGTTTTCAAAATACAGAATTTATTCCAGTTAAGGTTTCCACCCTGTATATATACATAATTTATATACAGGGTGTTTTAAATATGTATACAGGGTGTCCGGGAAAATGTGGGAAATCTCTCGGATTCAGATAGAACATGAAAAAATAAGATGACACTTTCCTATACATTTTTTTCCTACTGGCCATCCTTACGGAGACATGGGCCCCGAAAGTTTTTCTTGAATAACTTTTAAAGTTCTAAATATAATTTAATAAAAATTTAATATGATGAACCCTGGTAAGGACCTCTTAAAATAGTGTCATTGAAACATGTTTTGCTTTTTTGTTTACCAGGGGCGGACTAATTTTTACTTTTTAATGCTTAAATTTTGAACACCCCGTATGACAAAGACTTAAAAAAACTAAATCTGCATAGCTTGAACCTTAAACTAAAATAAAGGTACTCTTGTTTATTGTCAATAAAATGAACCGTTTTCGAGAAAAAGAATAATAAACAAATTCATGTTTTATTAAAAATAAAAAGGACCATAAAAAAATAATATCACGTATTGTTGCAAACCTTAAATTGAAGGACGATAATTCGAAACAATTAATTAAAAACTTTATAAGAGGGTTCAACATGGGTTCCGTGAACTCTGATACATTCGCGGGCACGACGAATTGAGGACTGCTGTACCCGCCAGAACAACCCAGAATTGTTTCTTATCATATCACAATAAAACGTGATTATCTGTAGAAGTTCCTCTATCGGAGTGGAATACACCAAGTTTTTTTAGGTATCCCACAGGAAAAAATCCATCATCCTAAGGTCGGGAAATCGAGGAGGAAATGCAGTATGCAAACTGGCTATGCGATCAGCAACAAAATAATGTAAACTTCATTAGCACTATTCTTTCCAGCCCTTACCACTTGAAATCCGCCTAAACATGTACTTCTTGCACGATGGGGCACCACCTCATTTCAGCGTTGCTGTGCGGGAGCACTTGAATAACGTTTATCCAAACCGTTGGATAGGTAGAGGAGGACCTATTGACTGGCCTCCTCGATTTCCCAACCTTAGGCTGATGGATTTTTTCCTGTGGGATACCTAAAAAAACTTGGTGTATTCCACTCAGATAGAGGAACTTCTACAGATAATCGCGTTTTATTGTGATATGATAAGAAACAATTCTGGGTTGTTCTGGCGGGTACAGCAGTCCTCAATTCGTCGTGCCCGCGAATATATCAAAGTTCACGGAACCCATGTTGAACCCTCTTATAAAGTTTTTAATTAATTTTTTCCAATTATCGTCCTTCAATTTAAGGTTTGCAACAATACGTGATATTATTTTTTTATGGTCCTTTTTATTAAAAAATAAAACATGAATTTGTTTATTATTCTTTTTCTCGAAAACGGTTCATTTTATTGATAATAAACAAGAGTACCTTTATTTTAGTTTAAGGTTCAAGCTAAGCAGATTTAGTTTTTTTAAGTCTTTGTCATACGGGGTGTTCAAAATTTAAGCATTAAAAAGTAAAACCTAGTCCGCCCCTGATAAACAAAAAAAGCAAAACATGTTTCAATGACACTATTTTTAGAGGTCCTTACCAGGGTCCATCATATTAAATTTTTATTAAATTATATTTAGAACTTTAAAAGTTATTCAAGGAAAACCAATTTGCAGGGGAGTCCTTTCGGGGCCCATGTCTCCGTAAGGATGGCCAGTGGGAAAAAAAATTATAGGAACGTGTCATCTTATTTTTTCATGTTCTATCTAAATCCGAGAGATTTCCCACATTTTCCCGGACACCCTGTATACAGGGTGTCCGGGAAAAGGAGGTCTATCCGTTAACCATATATTCCTTGAGTTAAAACAATAAGACTTTCATAATACCATTTTTCAATTTAGAGCTTCATGTTCGATATACAGGGCGACAAAGTTTGAAATTTAAAACTGATTTTTTTTAATAATTCGAGTAATTGATAAGATATTAAGTTCAAATTCGGTACACTACTTCAACATAAATAGTTACATTTTTTGAGACCAAGAAAACAAAAAACAATTGTCAAATAATCAAAATAGGGAGGTCCAGTACCCACTGACTCTCCCTATTTTTTAGTACGTGCGCCAATGACTTCCAAACGGTATTTTTTCAGGTAATCATTTATTGTTAAAAAAAATTTGTCTCTTATAAAATTTTGATAAAATGATTTGTTTTAGAGAGAATTTGTAAAGTATGGGTCAGTCCATATCAAATCAACCAAAGGTTCTTCCCCCACCATCTCCGATTTTGATAATTTTCGGTAAATTTGTTTACCTCACTAAAAAACTTAAAAATCCCACATATGAATTTTTTTCGATAGGTGGTTTTTGTTTTATTGATTTTTGAAAATCAAAAAATTCCGATAAATTTGGGTCTTGCAAGTACTTACAAAAATAGCGATATCTCTTAAAATATTAAAAGTAGAAAGGTGAGAGATGGCTTATTTTAAAGGCCTATTAGAGTCCTTTTTTATGATATATCACATGACCAAAATATTTTCAAAAAAAAATTAAGTTTCGAAAATTTGATATGGACTGACCCATACTTTACAAATTATCTCTAAAACAAATCATTTTATCAAAATTTTATAAGAGACAAAAAATTTTCAACAATAAATGATTACCTGAAAAAATACCGTTTTAAAGTCATTGGCGCACGTACTAAAAAATAGGGGGAGTCAGTGAGTACTGGACCCCCCTATTTTGATTATTTGACAATTGTTTTTTATTTTGTTGGTCTCAAAAAATGTAACTATTTATGTTGAAGTAGTGTACCGAATTTAAACTTAATATCTTATCAATTACTCGAATTATTAAAAAAAATCAGTTTTAAATTTCAAACTTTGTCGCCCTGTATATCGAACATGAAGCTCTAAATTGAAAAATGGTATTATGAAAGTCTTATTGTTTTGACTCAAGGAATATATGGTTAACGGATTGACCTCCTTTTCCCGGACACCCTGTATATTTATATATAAATAAAAAAAGTTTACAGTCTCAGGTTAACAGAATTAAAGTGATTTTACATAAAAAATAATATAAATATGGCATATGATATTTTTTTGTATTTTATTTGAAAATATTTGAAATTTTTTATTAGTGTTATTTTTGATCGCTGATATCTTTGAAACGGTTGATCTGAAGAACTTTGACCTTCAGATGTTTTTTGTAGATCGTGAATTTGTCTATAACTCCTCTCGCTTGGGTGTTGCGAAAACAAACCATTCCAAAGTTATAAGAATTCAAAATTAAAAAAATAAAAATTCCCGTGTTATTTAAATGAAAAAACAAAAAATGAATTGAGGCAAACCTTAATATTAATATTAGGGGCTCAAATAGGCGCCAACATTTTTGTTTTTTAATGTACTATTAATTTTTTAACACCATTGGAAAAAAAATAATTTTTAATTTTTTTGAAACACCCTAATATATACCCCAAGCATTTGCAAATATATGGTGTTAAAGTTTCATAATGATATCTTTATTAGTTTTTTTTTTAATGAATTTTGGCCACTTTTTTGCTATTGGGATGACAAAATAAATTTAATTACTTAATTATTCTAGAAAAAAATCGAATAAAAAAGTTTTAAAAATATTTGTTATTTCCAATCAATATTTATACTTAGGTAATATATTTTAATTAAATTTTTAATATAATTAAATTGTATCATAAATATGCGTGAAATATTAAGATGTACCCCAAGTGAAAATAAATATTTTTTATTTTTGGTTGTTTCACTGTTAGTCTAGAATGGGGTTTTTGGGAAGCCACCAGGTCTAGTTATAACTTAACATAAGAGGTTCTGCACTAACGCAAGAATTTTAAGAAATCATACATTTTTAATATTAGAGCTTTACGGAAGATAGCTTCACAGAGGTTAGGATTTCGTATGTTTCTTTTAAAATAACCCTTTGTATATTTGAAATTAGTTATTGTTTCTTTTGACACCTTAATATTTTAAAAAAATACAATTGTGCATACATAAAAAATATTATATAAAAAATCTACTTACTGATATATTACACTTCACGGTCGTTAGGTTTTTAAATAGCAAATTAATAAACTTAAACTTTTGAATTATAAAACAGCAACACTCTCACCTGCATATAAATTCTAACTGACATTCAGGAATCACATGCATCTATAATGTCGTAAACAGAGGTTTTTGCTTATTTAAAATGATTAAAGCGCCATCCGTTGCATAAAATTTAAAGCAAAAACAGATTCATGTAGGATAGAATCAATTTTTGTAACACCTACATAAATTTTTATAAAAATTATTTATGTGTTTAATTTACTTAGTGAACTGATATTTTTAGTATGCTTTTGACAAGGTAATAGCCTTATTACTAATAGGCCAGTTTTCACGATATAAATATAATGGGCAATAAATTAATATTTTAGGTACGGAATTTCAAAGAATAATTCCTGACAGAGGACCAGCATCACAAAAACCTGAGGATGTAAAAAAATTAATATTTTGCTCGGGAAAAGTATACTACGAAATAGTTCAACTTCTCGAAGAAAAGAAGCTACAAGATCAAATAGCAGTTACCAGGATCGAACAATACTGCCCATTTCCCTTCGATTTGGTTAAAGCTGAATTTAATAAGTATCCAAAAGCAAATATATTTTACGCACAAGAAGAACACAAGAATCAAGGAGCGTATCATTACGTCCGTCCTCGAATTAGTACCTCTATTGGAGGGGCCAGGCCAGTTCAATACATCGGGCGAGACGTTTCAGCTGCCCCTTCAAATGGAAACAAAGTTATACAAAAAAGAGAACTAAAAAAATTGCAAGCTGATCTTATTGCTTTATAAGTGTGTACTGTAAAACAATGTAATAAAGTCACAAGCAACATTGTTAATGGTAATTATTTGCTATCACCATCGCGTAACATTATTATTATCTATTTAACAAGTCTATTCAGCATTATACAGTGTTTGGTTACGCCAACGCCAAATTAATTTAACTATTATTTAAAATAGGGTCATGTACATTTAAACAAAGAGATTTCATATAGTATTTAAGAGTTTATGACCTCAGAAGATAATAATTATAGTATTTTTGTGCAAACATCACTTAATTAAACTAAATTAGTTTTTATATTTTGTTTTTATATGGCTTAAGTATAATGTAAAAAGTCGTATTTTTTTTATCTAGATTTTAATTGCTTTATTCATCTTTGGGTCAATGCATCTAATTTAGTATAAGATTAAAAATGCACCCTAAAATGTTTACTATAATAGTATATAATAATAATAATAATAATAATACAGTGTATATAAAATCTCGAAAAACTATTAAAACACCAGTAGTAGTAAAAATGCAAGGGTGATTATTGGAAAATAATGCTGTATGAAATTTCTTGCAAAAAAATAAGTAAAAACTACAGTTATAATTAGTTTTTAGTATTAATTTTTCCCAATGATTGAAAAACACTTATTTCGATTTGCTTGAAACATGTGTGATTGCTCATCAAAATAATGACGGGTTTATACAACTTCATATCATTAATTTATTTCATAATTCACAATTTAGTGCATACACCGAAAAAAATAATGTAGTTGAGTTAACGTTTGCCTAAATGTCATTTTTCAAAATGTTGTTTCAACAAAAAACCTATTGGATTAATCCACAGATATATTTTGGTGTCAAAGCAATAGTCAGAGTTTGTCCAAGTTTATTTGTTCATTAGACAGTTAAAATATTGATTTAACATAAACTAATTTTTTGAAATAAAATGTTTATCCTATTTTGATTTAATAGCTGGAGTTGGTTGAATCAAATACTGAAATTTTTAGGATAACCTAAAAAAACTATTAAATTAACGTTTAGTTGCTCTTTTAATCCAAAACATTAAATTTGTTCATTTAACAAATTGTAAATGTTACTTTAAAATTCGTCATTAGACGGTGTTGATCACGTGATATTCTTACATCTCGCCTCAGTTTGGCTTACGATAGGAGTAGGTATATAATCTCAGGTAGCTGTTTGTTTTTGGTGTGTTCCACAGTGGAACTTCCACTACAACAAATTGCCCGACACTGTTTATCAGTATGTCAATCAGCTGTCTGTCGGAAGGTATTTGAAGTAGGTGGAACGCACTCAAAACAAAAATTCTGGCGAGGGAAGGTTCAATTCTTTCTCTTTATATTAATTCCATAATTTTATTAACCCAACATTAGCGTAAATTATTTTAATTTAACATTTTATTAGTGTTAAGTGAATATGCTAAAAAGGTTACCTGGACATTTCAAGAAATTTACCTTAACATCTTAAAATAGTTAGCACAACCCTTTTCGAAATGTTTAATTAAGCAGATTAGCAGATTAGAACAAATATTCTCATTTTGTTGATTTGACTAATATTTGTTGTTCAATTAAACAAATAATTTGACATTTTTAGATGGTTAAATAAACGTGCAAAAACCATTGCTTGTATTTAAAGTGCATAAAGAGTTGAATTAATATTTTTTTGTTGTTTCAACAGCTTATTTTTTTAGTGTAAGCATAAAAGTTAACTCACAATTTAGTGTTTATTGAATAACCTTGAAAGTTCATATATTTTATAAAATTTAACTTTTATGACATAAATTGAATATATAGTTTTGCATACGAATTTATAATTTCTCAGACTTGGGTAAAATGTATATGGTTATGTTCGAATTATTCAAAATATACAGGGTGATTCAGACTTGTGGTGACAAAAGCTCAGTGGAAATTCATCAAAATATGAAAAAAAGTTCCTATAAACACGTGTCCGAAAAAGCTTCATTATCAAGATACAGGGTTTTTCTTTAAAAAAAATTAGTTTTTTATTTATAGCTTAAAAACGCTTTGGCCGATTTTATTAAAAATTTATATGGTTTATTAAATAATAAATGATTCAAGGATAATAAAAAATCACGTAAAGTTCCTCTAGCTTAAAAATTTACCATGAGTTTTAAAGTGTCAATTTTTATTAGAAATATTGAGGGCCCCCACCAAATGTCGGCCCCAGGGCCTCAAAACTCTTAATCCGGCCCTGCGAGTAATCCAAAAGAAACATAACATGATGTCTTGGTAAGTTGGTAAATTAGATTCTGGTAAGTTCCGTCCATGACCAAATATAGGACATAAATCACTACGTAAAACAGACATATCGTAAAGAAGAAATACTAGGAAGAGGTATTTTTAAACAGGAAAATTATTCATTAAATAAATATTAATTGTGTCAAGGTATGAATTTTTGAAAATACTGGAAACAAGAATTTTGGAAAAGTTGAAAACTAATAAGATGTCACAGGTGCCGTTTTTTTGTCAAATTGTTAAATTTGCGAAAAACGATACCTGGTACATTTTATTAGTATTTACCTTATACAAATTCGCATTTCCAGTAAGTGAAAAATAATGCAAATTTTTGCTTAAAATATTTTACGATTTATGATTTTTGCACTGATACGATTGATACTTAAAAACTGCATACAAGGATTGTTGGGGTCATATTGACCACAACAATGCACTTCAAACGTTAACAAAAACCCATATTGTTGACTTAATTTTTGTATATTGTAAATTTAGACCCCTTGGGGCAGTAATAAAAATAAATATTTTTCAATTTTTTTTTATTATTTAGATTGTGTACTTTATGAAGCAACTTTTCCACACTGGTCAATTTTGATATCGAGATTTTTTCATTTTCGTAAACTAAACGATCCACCCTAATATATAGATCATGTTATAAAAATTACCAACGTAAAAAAGCATAATTTTATTTTAAAAAATAATTACATCAAAAAGTGAAAACAAAATAAAATTATTTGTTTAATTAAATAGTCAGATACAATGTTATTACAGGTGTTATTTTGCCCATGGTGCAGTAATTAACAAAAGACCATCGCTGGACAGAAAACATTTGGCTTGTTCATAATTAGCAGATTGTGGTAATTGGTAGCTTCTGGTAAGAGACATTTTTCTTGCCATGTATCCTGATAATTCTTCTCGTTGTGCTGTTACTTCAACTGAATTGGATACAATCGAACATTTTAATTCATCTGCTTTGTACCCTCTAACATCTATTAAAATCTAATAATAATTATTTTTTTTAAATTTAGTTTTATGAAAGTATAGGTGATTTACCTCAAATTTGTCGCTTGTATATAACACATTATCGAGGGTGCTATTTGCCATTAAATTTAAGACTAGTTTTTCAGGATCTTTGGGTACTTTTTTTATTTCTTCCTTTAGAACAAGTCCTTACGAAATAATAAGTTAGATGATATCATTAAAAAAACGTGGTAATGGAGTTCAGAAAATTAAGAATGAAAAAAAACTTATATTGACTCGTTTCTTGAAACATTTTGTTTTCGAGATTCGCAGTGTTTTCTTGTTATCAGGAGCATGAAAAGATTTTTTCTAAATGAAGCTAGATGTGAAAAACATTAAAGAGGCAAACAAGTTTTATTTCTTATTGTTTCGAAACATCAAATAATCATCTAAAAAAAATATCAAACAAATATACGGAGAAACGCAGTAACTGCTAAACAAGAAATTTGTGTAAAATTAGCATAAACTACATTTTTATAAAAAGCAGTAGGTATTTAATTAATTTTTTTAACTTGAGATATTTGACTGCATTTATGTGTTGAATTCGGTTACAAAATGTCCATAGCTTTACCATAGCACAAGAAAACGCATCTTGCATTTTTTTGCAGTCACTGCCTTTCTTCATAGTAGGGCAGTATAAAGCTTGCTCTGTTTAAAAAAAATATATTAAAATAACTTTATTGCATGTCCCTGGGACAACCTAATAAAAATTTAAAACTACCAAACTATCAAAAACTGGGTTGTACCTGTTATGTCTTACCATATTAATAGTTTATTCTAGTCTCATATATGATACTAGAATAGAATATTAATGTATTAACAATGTATACATTGTTGTAAAAATAAATTAAATAAATAAATAATACATTGTTGTAAAAATAAATGCAAGCAATAACAAAATGTGTTTTATTAATTATTAAATAGTTTTTTGTTGTCCATAGCTATGTCTACTTTTATGTCATTTTTAGCGTTTTATTAGAAATTTGTGTGCACTGAAAAATTTTACAAAATGGAGATTACCCCTCATATGGTTGTTAAAATTAAGCAAATTAAATAATTAACCTAAAAACCTTACGTTTTGTGCTTAATATAATTAAAGTAATAAAGGACAAAAATATTGTTTATTGTTTTAAACAATTAAAAGGCTCTTTTATTCTTTATTATAAATATTATTGTACATTGTATACATACAGTGTGACCCATTTGTTTGAGACTCATTCCTGTAAAATCTTTATTTATTGTGCAATTTAAACCGAATTTGTTTTAAAGTGTAGATCTTGATAAACTGTATTTTTGGATACAAAAAGAGCAGATATTAGTACAAAATGGAAATCAGTGGTTAAATAAACCAAATTTTCAATATATTCAATTTTTTTTCAATATATTGGATTGGATATTTTTATTTTTAGTATTTTTTCGTATCGAAACCAAACTCTTTATTGCATGTGCCTTGATCGATAATAAAAATAATAGAAAATCGTAAATAACAACAATAAAAAGTAATATGACTTTGAAACTAAGTTTCACCAAGTCTTGGTGACAATTTTTAATATAATACAAATTAATCATTTAAGCTAAAAATGTATAGACAAAGACATAGACATAGCTATGGAGAACGAAAAATATTTTTAATAATTAATCAAACGCATTTTTTTGTTTGCAATTATTTTTATAATTTATAATATAATTTATAATACTCGAACACCCCAGTTCTTGATGGTTGGGAGTTTTAATTTTATATTATGTTGCAATAAAGTTATTTTAATATTTTTTTAAAAAACAAAGCAAGATAGGAAAAAATGCTAAAACTAAAAAAAAAATTGTATTTTTAGCTGCGAAAAAATATAAAATTTTCAAAAAAGTCAGTGGCGCATTTTTTTTGTACAAAATATAGGTTCAGGTGCCTTCCAGGACGCTACTAAAAATAATAATTTTAAACTGGTCTTGGCTTACTACCATAAAAAACACTGCCAAATTTCAACAAAATCAGTTAGGGGATTATTAAGATATTTACAAACGATTTTTTTGTAAGTTTTGCTGTTGAAAACGGAGCATTATTTATATAATCTTTTCGTCTTAGAATCATTCAAAGTATCACCCCTTGAAGTTTGGCCACGTATTTAAATAACACCCTATATCCCTGATAGCAAAATTTGATTTTAAGAATCTTCTAAGAAGATATGAAGGAATAATGGAATATTCTTAGAACATTCCCTTATTGCTAAGAATGTTCTTTGGGACTTTTAAAACATTCAATAGATACCCTTTTAATAATGCAATTAGATTCTTAAAAGCTTCTTAAAACCTTCCTAAAAAGCATCCTAAGAACATTTTAAGAATACGTTTTTGGAATGTTCTTAGAAGGTTTCTTATGGAGCTTCTAGGAAGCTTCTGAGAATATTTCCAAATATGTCAGATACCGAGGTTCTAATATGTTGTATAATACAACTTGTATTCTATATTCGTAAAATTCTTCTGAAGACGCCTCACTGTCATAATATGACAGTAAAATGTATTTGTCGTCCCCTTAAAAATTTTTGCGACATATTAATACATATTTATTTAAAAATATTAAATAAACAATTTGACCTCTAAACCATAAGTTGTATGTCATTATTTCATAAAAAGTAAAATTGGAAAATTTTGTGGGATAAGTCAGATTAGATTAAAGTTGAAGATAGTTAGGATTAATATACATAAAAATGTTAATTCAGAAATATAAAATCGGTATACAAATTAATAAATATTTATTTTTAACATAAAATAAAATACTTATAGTAAAAGTATTTTTGTTATAGAATATTGTTTTAATTTGACAAATAACTATAAAAAAATATTTTGGATTGTGTTTTTTACTTAGTATTTAATACTAATTACTAATTAGGTACTTATAATACTTGAGGCCTGTCATAGCAAAACCGACAATCTCCACTTTTGGTCAAAAATTAAATTTTTGGCGGAGACTATACTTCAACTAATTATCTATAAGATGATAAAGTTTATGTGCTGCAAAAGATACTAAATCCTGCCTAAAATCCTATTTTAAAAATGACATTTAGTGCAAAGTCGACAATCTCCACTGATTGATTTGCAGCAAAGTATACAATCTCCAATTCCACTAGTAGAAATTAGTAATTTGTGTCACCTGAAATCCTAACATTTGATGTTATAACGTATTTTAGAGATTTAATTTTGTGTTTGGTACATACTGTTAAGTTCTATTGCAGTACATTGCACTTAAAAAATATATTTAAAATAGGTAAATCTACGTTTAATTGTTTTAAGAATTATTAAAAATGTTATCTTGTTTATTTTGTGCTATTATACCATAATAAGACGAAAAGGTAAAGCAAGAAAAGGCTGATAATATCAAAACATTGCAAGTAAAACATTACGGGGCAAAGTGGGAATGAGATGATGAGTTGTACTATAAAAAATTTTTTGCACGAGGCAACCTGGTCCCAGATTTAGAAGAAACTCCAGATTTATATGGTCCAGTTCAGAATTTTCCAACATTGGTTGTATATAATTTTATAACCATTAAAGGGAGAAAAATACAATTATTTTTTTGCAATCTCCAGCAATTCATATCAAAGTCAGCAATCTCCAATTTATAATTATAGATTTCACCTATACTATGCATCCTGGAGACCTTGTAGTTGGCTACTAGACTAACAACAACAATATTTCAATATAATATATAAAAAAATTACAAATCTAGAATTTAAAATACCAAAATCAATTATCTCAATTTACTCAGTCTTAGTCTGACGGGAGATTGTTGACTTTGCTCTGACAGGCCTCACTTATAAGTATACCTTTATACGTAGTTAATGGTATATTTTACTATCATATAGATAACTGAACTAAATATGCTTTACAGGAATATTCCCAAATGAACTTTCTATACATTCTAAGCATATGTTTAGAGTATACTAATTTTTACCTCTAAAGCTTTGCACCTTGTAAGAACCTGGCCAGTAAGAATATTCTTAGGATCATGCTATATGTCTTTTAAGCATGTTCTTTAGAAGAAATATACCATGATCCTAAGAATATTCTCATTGGAAGGTTTTAAAAAACTTTCTTAGAATAAAGTGTGCTATCAGGGATACAATACAATTATTATAATATTATAAAAAATTCCGTTTTTTGTGAAAAAGTCACTTAAGTCATTTTTGCGTCAAATGTTCGTAGAAAAATGATGGCCTGATATAAATATTATACAGCATTTAAATCATTTTGTGTTTTCAAATGAACATCACTTTTTATTTAAGTGTTATGAATAAAAAAAATGCTATTGTACATCATATCTTTCATTACCTTTATATGACCCGATGTAAAGGTCATATTTCTTTACTAGGACTATAGCTGTAATTTTAAAAGTATACTTTTAAAATTACAGCTTTTAGCGACTTTGTATGATCCTATAGGATCAATATAAAACGATGGTTAATTCAGCCTCCCTAATAGGGAGTCCCTATGCAGTTCAAAGCTTAGAATAGTGTTGTTTTTGTTCATTTGCATCTGAAGGGGTTATATACAGTTAGAAGGCCGAAAAAAAGTGAATTTTCCAGAAGTTTTTCTGAGAAAACTTTTAAATTTATTGATCAAAAAATTAATACACATATTATGGTATCTTTTAACTATATTTTAAGACTAGTACTAGTACTAGCCTATTATTTAAAAATTTGTTATGTATTTATTATTAAATATTCTGCTCATGAATTTAAAAAGTAATAAAAGGTTATAATAATTGTCTTGTATAGAAACATTTAAGAATAGTTTTATAATGGAAAAAAACATTACTTTTACTTTATTTGCCTCCTTACTTTCACTCATCACGAGCCGCCACTAGACATAATATGCCGATGTAAATTAATATATTATTTACTTAAAACAAATTCCTACCTTTTTCTTCAAGGGCTTGGCGGCTATTTTGAAATACCGTATCCTGTAAAAAGGAATTACATGGTATAAGGATACTACAATCCCTGGTGTCCTGTTTGCTCATGGATTAAATATTTTGATTTTGACATATTTTAATGACAATTCGTGAAAAGGTTAATTAGTGTTTAAAAGGAATCACGGTTCAACTTTATATGATAAATAATATCATGTTATGATAGAATATAAACTGATCAACACTTTTAGTTTTAAAATGCAATTTTATGTAAAGTTTTACAGAAATTTTTGTTCAAATAATAGAGTGTATTTTTTTCATTTTTATAAATTCAATACAACTGAAGTTTGAGTTTGAGTAGGTACGTTATAGCTTTAATGGGATTTTATTCTAATAATCGTATCAACAATATTGAGGAAGGTGAAAATCATGTTTATTATAGAAACTTATCTTAGGCAACAAATTTTCCTAAAACTGTTAAAAAGGAAGATTATTATAAATATTTTTTACTTAAACAAAATAATAATAATAGGTACATTAAAATTTGAAAAATACTAAATAGATTTTTTTTAAGCAGTTGGTAAGCCAGGACCAGATAATAAACAGGAATCAGATCTTTTCGTTAATATAATAAAGGTTCGAATCATTCATATTAATTGTAATATAACCACAGGGGCTTATTATAATCATTTACCAACACTCACTATTTACAAATTTTCGTAGAGGTTGATACAATTAACAAAATTAACGAAATTCCCAAGAATCTTATATATTTACCAATAATAAATACACAAGAAGTATTTAATATTACTTTGGTAATTTTAAACCAAGATTTTAAACTACTTCATTTTTGCGGCACAAACAATTTAAAATCAGTTGAATGCAAACGTTTGCCTAGTTCAAACCATCTAAACACATTCAAATCAACTTTTTCTGCAATCACTAGGATACAATGTCATTGTTAGACCAAATCTTTGATATTTATCGAAAACTAGTTTTATGAAACAATTTAAAAAGTTAAAAAGTTAATGAACGTATTATCCATATGTTAAGTCTTTTAATAATAATAATGTAATAGAAATTTTTAAAAAATTCATGGTTGCTTATGCATGATGCTGGTTTGCTAATCGAGGGTAAAATAAAGACAACATCTGACAATGGGGATGTTCACTCGTAAATAATATGGGGGCATTTTTGAATTAAATGTAAAATTAATTAATGGTATGGTAGTATGGGTACCATAATGGTACGCAATCCAGGTATTGTAAGCACAATTGAGGCCTGTCACAGCAAAACCGACAATCTCCACTTTTGGTCAAAAATTAGATTTTTGGCGGAGACTGTACTTCAACTAATTATCTATAAGATGATAAAGTTTACGTGCTGCAAAAGGAGCTAAATCCTGCCTAAAATCCTATTTTAAAAATGACATTTAGTGCAAAGTCGACAATCTCCACTGATAGATTTGCAGCAAAGTATACATTCGGTCATCTATGATTCTCCAATTCCACCATTAGAAATTAGTAATTTGTGTCACCTGATATCCTAACATTTGATGTTATAACGTATTTTAGAGATTTAATTTTGTGTTTTTTTTACTGATATCCTAACATTTGATGTTATAACGTATTTTAGAGATTTCATTTTGTGTTTTTTTTACTGGTACATACTGTTAAGTTCTATTGTAGTAAATTGCACTTAAAAATATATTTTTCTACTCCTATTATGGAATATGGCCGTTCTAATATCACTTTTATCCATGGAAAACTGTTACAGAATGAAATATTCTATCATCTGATGACAGAATAAACACTCGTGGCGACATCTCTGTTTTTAATATCTAACAAATTTTAGACCAATCCAACCAAAGATAATCCAACCTCACTTTCTTCCAATTAAATTATTTGTCTATGGTATTTTTTGGAAACGTAGAAAAAGTATAGTCTGTACCATAAAAACTTTTTTGCACGAGGCAACCTGGTCCGAGATTTAGAAGAAACTCCAGATTTATGTGGTCCAGTTCAGAATTTTCACACATTGATTGTATAGTTAAATTTTATAACCATTAAAGGAAAAAATACAATTGTTTTTTTGTTTATTTTTTTTAATCTCCTTAAACGTTTACAACAAAATGAGCAATCTCCAGCAATTCATATCAAAGTCAGCAATCTCCAATTTATAATTATAGATTTCACCTATACTATGCATCCTGGAGACCTTGTAGTTGGCTACTAGACTAACAAAACAATATTTTAATATAATATATAAAAAAAATACAAATCTAAAATACACTCACAGGCAAAATAATCGATCCACACAAATTTTCGATGAATTTTAATCGCAAATAACTTTTTTATTTGATGTCGGATTTAAACGAATAATAAAGAATATTGAAGATAAATTAATGGACAATCGCTCACATTTTAAAAAATTACTAAAAAATAAACGTACGTTTATAATATACAGGTTTAAACAAAAAGATGTTTTTTACCATAAGTTTAAGACACTCTGTAGAGTGACAAAACAGTATATTGTTCTAAATTAAGTTTTATTTATCAAGTCACATGATGTGACTCACATCTATTCTTAACAGTTTTGTTTTTGGTTGACCTCATATATTTATTTTTGTGGAAAATATGTATTTAAAAAAAAAACCATTGCAATTTCCAATATTTTTCTGTATGAAGAACTAAGGTTGGTCCATCCATAGCCCATGGAGGATGACAGTGACAGTTTTGTTGAATCATCCCATACTTGGACATGTCATATACAGCTTTCAAAAACTATCAAATTGTTTTTTGTAAATTAATGTGTTAATTTTGAGGTGTCTTCTTACTTTTAAAATTAAAATTAAAATTAAAAATTAAAAATCCATATTTTCCACAAACAAAAATATATCAAGGTGAACCAAAAACAAAACTGTTAAAAATAGATGTGACTTGATAATTAAAACTTAATTTAGAACAATATACGGTTTTGCCACCCTACAGAGTGTCTTAAACTTATGGTAAAAAACCTCTTTTTGTTTAAACCTGTATATTATAAACGTACGTCTATTTTTTAGTAATTTAAAATGTGAGCGATTGTCCATTAATTTATCTTTAATATTCGTTTAAATCCGACATCAAATAAAAAAGTTATTTGCGATTGAAATTCATCGAAAATTTGTGGATCGATTATTTTGCCTGTGAGTGTATAAAATACCAAAATCAATTATCTAAATTTACTCAGTCTTAGTCTGACGGGAGATTGTTGACTTTGCAGGCCTCAATTAAGGGTTATCTTTATTACAGCAGTGATGTTTCAAACCATTTAGATATTGCAGGGTGAAATTACCCCTCTGCACCCATATTAAATTTAATAACAGCGACAGATTCAACTTTTAATATACGCATATAATTACATCATTTATTTGGTATATTTAATGATTATCAGCTAGCTCAATTTGGTCAACAATCTATACGGCTTCTAAGAGTTCGAAATGATGATGATTGCATACATATAAAGGAATAAAGTGCCGGTACCGGTACCACAAAGGCCAAAATAACTATTCTAAATATATCGTTAAAAGTACAAGTTTTTCCTCCCAATGATTTATTAAAACTTCAATTGTTGCACTGTTTAAAATATCTGTGGTGTAAAAAGTATACTTTTATATTATAATCTTAAAATGGTGTCAAAATCCAACACCAAGTGGTGTTAATTAAACACCATGAATAATGGTTGAAAATGTTATATACAGCAAACACCAAAACGGTGTTTATCTAAAAATATTTGAGTGCACCTACACAGAAAAAAAGGAATAGTTCATTTAACTATATTAATTTAGTTGACCCATAAGTATTTATTTGAATCAACTGTGGGAAGGTTAATATAAACAAAGATTAGTTTAACGGTACTAAAGCAGATAGTTATTTTATTTTTTTTAAATTGGTTCAATTAACCCAGAAAACTTTACTGAAACCAACCCGCTGTATGGTTCAGTTTTCTAAATATGTTGTTTGTAAAATAAGAGTTACTTCAACCTAAAGCACTCTGTTGAAACGATTAAAACAATTTGCCGTGCATTCCTTGTTGCATAGTGTGTACCGATCGCGGCAAAGGCGGTGTGGATCACGTGATGTTCTTTAATCTCGACTCTGTTGACTTATATGAAGGTAGTCCTTTGCTTTGGTGTGACACTACAAGTTGTTCGATACTAAAGAGACCTTAAATAGGTGGAAACTATACGGATTGCAAATTTACCGAATTTTAATTTACCGGTAATTCGGTAAATTATTTAAAAAATTACCGGTTTACCGGTTTTTACCGACATAAAAAATAACAAAGAAATAAGCAACAAAATAAATAACCAAACTTTAATTCTTATTAAATAATAACAACAGAAAAGTAAAACTCTAGGTAAAAAAAACTAATACGTGTATACCTAACTTAAAGACTAGTAACAGGCCCTAAAACATTCGAAATAGTAATTTAAATAAAAAAATACCTATCGTTTCTTTTCCAACGACTCTTTCGATTTCTTTTGTTTAATAAAAAGGGTCTTGAGAAAACACAGCTTATCAATACTATTATCACTTAGCCGCGACCTAATCTTAGTACAAATTGTTTCACAAAAACAACGGATCCGCGCTGTTGTCAGCTTGACATTTTTTACCGAAATTACCGGTAAAAGATGTCGATTTTTTCGTCAAATTTTAAGGACTTTTAAGGCGGTAAATCGGTAAACCGGTAACCGGTAATGCAATCCCTAGTGGAAACAGCTGTCAATATTTGAAGTATTTTAAGTTGATGGAATGCACTAAAAACATTATCTCTAGCGAGTTGAAGGTTCAATTTTCTGGAATAATACCACTGGTAATATCCTAGTAATGCGTCAAGGAACTTCCTGTTTCCTTTTTTTTCCTTGTTTTCTGTGTAGCATAATTTAATTTGACCAAAAACTCATAATATTTAACACTGAAAAGGAGTTTAATTTACACCAGGTAAAATTTACTTTAATACTGTGTGAAAGTTAAATTTACACTATTTTAGTATTTGAATTAACACAGGACCAACGAACCATATTTAACACCATTTTGGTTTGTATCGATATAGACCATGTTAAAATGGTCATGAAACAGTGTGGAATCAATAAAATCAGATTTTCACAATTAACTAAAGATGCTACTTAGGAAATATGGCCGGATAAAACATGTACTGCATTGGAAAGTCCGAGCTTTATGGATATATAGATAGATAGATAGAAAGATAGATATATAGATAAATAGATAGATACAATTAGTAAGTAATAAACACTACATTAAACGTTTTATCTTTTCATACTAATAGAATAAGTGATGTTACAAAAGATCCATCATATTTTGATAACATTGACATATTAATTTTTATCAAGTTTTAAAAATGAAAATGAAAATCATAACGCCCTTAATTATACGCAATTTAAGAACCATTTTGAATTCAGTCGACTGACTATCAATTTAAATATTTATAAAAAAAATTTAAAACAAGATTCAAATAAATGCCACTAAAAATTTACTGCTTTAAAACTATATTATAAATGAGTCTTGTTGTTGACTTTGTGAGGAAATTTTAGTCTTATTAAATAATATTAAGGGTTATGTTATTAAGTTTTATGGATGGTTTAAAAATACTCACCGGACTGTTTTGGTTAAACCCAAATTGTTTTAACTAATTCTGAAATAATACTCCTAAGAACTTTCACAGGATTCTCCCTTTTATACTTAAAAAACTTAAAGCAGTCCTATGAGTATCTTGAGGATCATTATAATGATGACCTATAGGTTTTATCAATGTCTCGACAAAAAAGTCTGAAAGCTTTCCTGTATTACCTAATAAAACCTAAATACTTGGGAAGCCACCAAATCCACTGAGAAGGACGTCAAACAATCAAGAGCTCTCGATCGAAAATATTGTAAACAAATGCATTAAAAACGCCTATTATTTAAACTGTCTCTATATACCTAATTTACATAATCATTAAATTTTACTTTTATGAAATTTTGTACCGGCCAATTGGCACCGTTAAAAAGTATGTATTAAAAATTAATATAAAATAAAGTAAATAAAATAAACCGAATTCTTTATGTTGAGATTTAGGTTTAGATTTTTGTAATATAACAAAATTACCAATTAGGACCATGTCCATTTGTCATTGGACCTTAAACAGTCTGCCTTATTATGAAAAAGTCAGAATACATATGTCACATCATTTGATACGCTTTATAACGCTATAGCGTTAAACTGAATATTACCAGTGATGGGTCAAGAAAGTTTCTTAGAGAAACTAAGAAAATTGAATGTTTACCTTAATGTTTAGCCCGGTTGGGTTAATTCTAGATTCCTTTAGGCCATATTAGTATCTGTGATACAATTGCTGTGTGCAGTCCCGGTTGCATAGTATGTACCGATTGCGGCAAGGCCACGTCGTTTGACGGTGTGGATCACCTGATGTTCTTACATCTCGTCTCTGTTGACTGACCGACTGACTTGAACAACCGAGCATATAAGCTTAGGGAGTAATATGTTTTGATTGTGTTCCACTACACCAAATTGGTCGAAACAGCTGTCTGTCGGTATTTGAAGTTGGTGGAACGCATTCAAAACAGAGGTGTAGGTTTAATTTTTTCTTATGAATATTACCAGTGATGGGTCAAGAAAGTTTCTTAAAGAAACTAAGAAAATTGAATGTTAAACTGACGGGACTTTCTTATGTCGAGCATAATAACGTTGCAACGTAACATTGTTACCTATTTGCAACCATCAGGTTATGTAACTGTAATGTTACTACGATTGTTGCATAACATTTTGGTTAATTTTACGTTACAGTTATGTTTCACTTTCATAACGGCAATGTAACATTGTAATACATTAAAAAGTTATATGACAACAATATAACAATTATAATGCATTTATGTAACGACAACGTTATGAAACAATGTTACTTAAAAAAGCAGGAAATAGGAACCTATAGGTTCCTATTTCCTGCTTTTTTAAGTAACATTGTTTACACTGAAAAAAATTATTACATTTAAATGTAAAGTTACAGGATTATTACCATATAAATTCCTAATTTTTACGACAAATTGTAAAATTACCTTTATTTTCGTCTAATTTTTATGTATTTCAAGTAAATAAACATTTTTGTTTGTAAAATTACTAATGTTATGTATTAATTATTGATACAACAAGTAAATTTAACGAACTAAATGTAAAAAATACAATTATAACGTCTTACTGCATTATTTCAAATGTAAATATACTTTATTAGTCTTAATATTACAGGTTTAAATGTGTTTTTACATTCGGAGTGTAGTAAAAATCGCAAAATTACATTTCATATGTAACTGGAGAAGAAGCCTATTGGCTGGGAATTCGCGCATGCTGTCCACGCATCGGCATGTTAATGTTTTCATGTATAAATACATTTCAAATAAAAAACATATTACATTAAAAATGTTATTTTACATAAAAAATGTAAATGAGTTATACGTCAATTATGCTATTACATTTTACATGTAAAATAATAATGAAATGGAATATTTCAGTTATCGACAAGGCATCAAAATAACCAATCTCCATTACCGGAAATTTACATGATTTTTTTTTCAGTGTATTTGCAACCGTCAGGGTATGTGATTGTAATGTTACATATTACGATTGTTGCATAACATTTTGGTTAATGTTACGTTACAGTTATGTTTCACTTTCATAACGGCAATGTAACATTGTAATCGATTGGAAAGTGACATAACAACAATATAAAAATTATAATGCATTTATGTAACTACAAGGTAACATTGTTATGTACCTAACAATGTTACTTAAAAAAGCGGGAAATAGGAACCTATTTGCAACTGTCAGATAATGTAACTGTAATGTTCCATATTACGATTGTTGCATTTTGGTTAATTTTACGTTACACACTGTTAAAAATAGGGTTAAAATTACATTACTATACACGAAAAAAATACAATATTTTTAAAGGAAAATTACCTTATGAACTGACGTACATTTATATTTAATGGTATTTTACATAATTAGAGTATTTTTAGTGAACAATAAGGTAAACATTTTGTTATATAGTGAAAAATTACATTAAAAAATGTAAAATTACAGTAAAAATTGTAAAATCACTATCTTATATGTAAAATTGACGACATTTCGGAAAATCCCTTTTAAATTAATGTACTTTTCCGTTAAATCTTATAAATTTACCACACGCTACAGTAACTTTACATCCCCGCGTGTCCCTCCGAGTTCGCTTCGCTGTTCGTCCCTGATCTGGTGACGCCGCGCCAACATTTATTCGCTTTATCGCTTTGCTAGGTTATGTTTTGTATTATAAAAGTTTAAAATCAGTGGTTTGTTTTAAATACTTTTAAATCTTGCATTTTTTATAACCGCGAATCGCGTAATTATTGTTTTTAGTACTGTTCAGTGTAGTAAGTTGTTTTGTGAGGTGTTATACCTTAGACTAAAGTCTATGTTCTGTGGTCTATAGATAGCGTGGGTTTTTTGTTTTTTTTCAAAAAATAAAATTAAAAACCTATACTAGAATTTATTTGAAACAAGATGCACTTATTTAAATTAAAAAATATGAAGAAAAACTTAGGTGGTACCTGAAGCAATACTCTTTTTGGGGTGGGCAGTAAATGTGATAAATAGGGATGGGATTTCAGTTATTTTACCTTCTTTAACCGATGTAACTATTTGAAAACCAATAATGCCAAAATGTGTTTTAAAAGATTTTCTTTTATAAATATGAACCCAACTTGTTTTTTACCTTTTTTGGAGGTTTTTGCTTTAAACTACCTTTTTTATACTTTTGTTACCCATTTATTTAACTTGTTTTCACCTTTTTTACCTTTTTTGGAGGTTTTTGCTTTAAACTACCTTTTTATACTTTTGTTACATATTTTTTAATTTGTCAGTTTATTTTCACCCATTTGTTACCTATTTTTACGTATTTTATACTTATACTTTTTTTGTGTTTTTTTTTTAATTTTGCGCCAATATTTTATCCAGGGCGTGCAACACATCGGTAAAGAATTTTTTCTTATGGTCACAGACTATAACAGTAACTTTCTTTACAGTTACCTTCTTTGTAGTGAGCTTATGTTCTGTCATAGAACTTCTGTGTAGTGAGTGTCACTCAGTGAAACATAGTTTATTGCATAGAAATATTTTATTGTGGGTATGTTCTGTATTTGGTTATGCGGCTAAACAAAATTATAAATAAAACTTAAACTATTAATGTTTTTTTTACCTAAAATGCTGTTTTTTTAACCTTAAATGCTTTTTTTTAGTAAGGTAAGGTGGGGTAATTGTAAGATTGGGGTAAATGTAATATCTTGCAATAAAATTCTTACTTAAAGTAGTAAATAAAAGCAAACGAATAAAAACGCACGATGTTGTCTTGGGTTGCATATCTAAGTAGAGAAATCCCGACAACTACTGCGCAGTACCACTTGGTTACTTAAGTACATAATAATAAATCGTTTTTTCCTTTTTGTATTAACCGCGAAGTCTGTTAATTCTTAAATTAAAAATAAAAAAAAATTTGCACACCTTATGATTATTAACGGATTCACACGATTTTACACCAAAATAATCCTATTTTTTTCCTCTTTTACATTAGCCCCATACCCACTACAAATGCAGTGTAATGTAATTAGCCGCTAACACATTTGCCCCATTTTTTGGGGCAAATGCAATATGTTAGGAACGTTTAAAAAAAAAATATGTAATTTTTTAGCCCTTAGTTCCTAACGTTTTATACTTTAGAATATAATTCTTGAGTAGTTGGGCTATATAATGAGCTTTGGGTTTGGTTTAGTTTTATCACTCCTTACTTTTAATTCAAGAGACAATCCCAACTAGTAAAAAAACATATCGCAATTACCCCACCTTACCTTACCTTTTTAGTTACCTATTTTTCAGTTTTTAGTACCTAAATATCATCTCTAGTGATAAATTGAAAAAAAATCAGTAAATATTGACTAAAAAATACATAAAGTTATTTGTAATTTTACATTAAATTACATAAAAAAACTATATTATTATTACAATAAATAACTAGTAAAAATACATAAGGTTTATTGAAGACGTTATTTACTCGAAATGTTTATTGATTATACTTAAATAATACAGTAAAAATACACAATGAAAAGTGTAGTTTTCCGACTAACGTTCGTAATTTTACTTTAAGGTTTAGTTACATTTACCTATGTACTAACGTAATAATCCAGATTATTTTCTGCAAAAATTCCAAAATTTTAACGTAATTCTCATGTGTAATTTTACGATTTTCTGTATAATTTTTTGGCACGTTTATGTAAAAATACAATGTTACCCGGAAGTAACCATTTTAAAAAATTAAAAAATATTTTAAATGTTTTTAAATATTTTTGAATATCCAGTATGGATATCCATTAGATTTCCAATGTAAAAGGCATGGATGTTGTATGGATATTGGGATATCCATTGGATGTCATGTTCTGTGTGGGATGGTTACCATTATATACCAAAAAAACTTAAATAATGTCAATAGTATGCATGCATGCAATATGAGTAGAATAATATTATTATAAACGCTAAAATGCTTCAAAAGTGATCCTTTCTAAAATTCTGAAATATAGGGTGTTGCATATTTAAATTTATTTATAAAATTTTATTTATAATATACCTAGCTAAAAAGCATTTTTGTCAAATGTTTTTAAAAATAAAATCGCTATGATCTCTGGAAGTACAAAATTAATGCTATAATTAATAAGGACATATTTACTAACAAAATATATTAAATATTAAAATAACAAAATAATAAAAAATATTTTGTTATTTTTTTTGCCCTTTGCATATATTTTTTACCTAAAAAATTAATATTTTTGCACTTACCAAGTTAATTAAAAAAACACTCCATTATATTATATATTATATTATGCCAATTTGTTAATATAAGCTTGGGCTAAAGAAATAAAATGTGTGTAGGCTCTTTAACAAACAAATTCCATATTTTTTTATATACATCTAATAACAAAAATAGGATTTGTTTTGGAAATTTTAAAAATAAATTTTAAAAATAGAGAATTAAACCTTCTAAACGAGTACAAATATTTTAAATATTTTTACGTTTCATTGTCAACATCTAAATCGCTCAAAAATATGACGAAGTAACTTTTGTTGAGCTTTAAGTTAAAGCCTTTAACACCTCTACAAATCTGTACCTACTATTAAATAGGTGCATATGTACAGTGCACTGGCGGACTCGGAATTTTGAAAGAATATCATCCCGTTGACATCAAAATCTAAACTTCCTTTATGTACAACTAACGTTACTTTCGGTTATCTGGTCTTGTCATTTTGACAGCGAAAGCAGAAATTGCCAATATTGTATCTTTTGTATTTACAGATTTATATACCTACATATGGACATACATATGGGTGAATATATTGAGATGTCCCCCAAGTGAAAATGATTATTTTTTATTTTTGGTTGTTTCACTGTTAGTCTAGAATAGGGTTTTTGGGAAGCCACCAGGTCTAGTAATAACATAACATAAATGGTACTGCACTAATGCAAGAATTTTAAGAAATCATACATTTTAAAAATTAGAGCTTCACGGAGGTTAGGATTTAGTATGTTTTTTTAAACACCACTTTGTATATTTGAAATAAGTTATTTATCTTTTGATAGCTTAATATTTTTAAAAAATACAATTGTACAATGTACAATGTACAATGTACAATGTACATACATAAAATATTTATAAAAAAATCTACTTACTGAGATATTACACTTCACGGTGGATAGGTTTTTAAATAGCAAATTAATGAACTTAAACTTTTGAATTATAAAACAGCAACACTCTCATCTGCATATAAATTCTAACTGAACTTCAGGAATCACATGCATGTATAATGTCGTAAACAGAGGTTTTTGCTTATTTAAAATGATAAAAGCGCCATCCGTTGCATAAAGTTTAAAGCAAAAACAGATTCACGGAGGATAGAATCAATTTTTGTAACACCTACATAAATGGTCATAAAAATAATTTCTTTTAATTTTTAATAATATTTTATATTTGATTCGATTGCTTTGGATATGTTCAATTTACTTAGTGAGATGATATTTTTAGTATGCTTTTACTACATCAGATATTTGAAAACATATAGGTTAACCTAGAAAGAGTAACCGTCACGGAGGATAGGTATTAGACTTTTAAAATCTGGAACCTGAGCTGTAATATCTACTTAATTATGAAAGACCAAAACACAATAAAAATGTAGGTCAAACACATTTAGTTTTATTAAATATCACGGGGTAACACCATCGGAGATTCACCCATATATGTCCAATATATGTCCGCCACTGTACCTATGTTTAAACCAAATTAATTATGTTTACCCTAATAATGGATGTTTACATTTTTATTCAAATTCCTTTTTTATTTTTGTACTGTTTAACATTAGTCATCGGGCATCGTTTCAGCATTTTGCGACTAAAAATATTGAAAGGAATGTGAATGTTTACGCAAATATTTTAACTGGAATGTTGTTTCCAAGCGCATGTCTGCTTTTATTTTAATCTTAGCACAGGTAAACAGATTTTGTGTACATGACTCAGTCGTAGCACACTTATTCAGACTTTCACATGAAATTTGAATCAATAAACAACTTACTCTTAAAATAAAATGGAACAAACTTTATTTGACCAAACGACAACATTTAATGAACTATTTTCTAATAAAGTTCCAGAAACCCAAATTAATTCTAGGTAAGTTTTTTACAACATAATATTTATGCTTGTATTTTAATACATATATATTTTACAATAATAATAAACTCTTTTAAAATTATTTTATTTTATTATAAACATTTTAAACTATGGGGCAATTTAATTGTATTGTAGAGAGAATAATATTAGGATTTAAAAAAAATTATATAATAAAATAAATTAAGTTACTAATTTACTAAGTAGATATAGAATTTTTTTTAAACTAATTGCATTGCCATTATAATATTAACAGAATAGTATTTTTCTAAAGGTATTCATACAATTTGCTTTAAAAACCTTGCCAAAGTTTTAAACCAATCGATGAAATATTTTAGGCATATTAAAAATTCTTACTTAATTAAATAACAATATACAGGGTGTAACAAGTTTTAAAAATTGTTTTTAATATTTTCAAATTATTCATTAAAAATAAATATCTGATAAGAAAAAAAATAAAAATTGCTAAAAATATTGATCGTACATAATTTTTTATAAAAGGTTTCTCTTACATTATTATTTATTTTGTTTTTCACCATTACTCATATTAAATGTGAATTATTTTATTTTATAATATATATACGAGGTGTGTTCAGAAAATAACGGGAATTTTCGTTTTTTGAAAAAAGTATTTATTTATTCGCCTACATTAAAGTTGTCGCCTTCAAAATAGTCCCCATTAGATATTATGCACTTGTGCCAGAGCTTCTTCTAATCCTCTAAAATATTCTCAAACACGATCTTTGGGATAGTTTTTAGTTCTTTCAGCGATGCGCTTTTAATGTCATTTATGCTTGCCAAACGACGGCCCTTTAAGGTTCTCTTTATTTTGGGGAATAGGATAAAGTCAGACGGAGCCATGTCTGGCGAATATGTAGGCTGGGGCATCATTACAGTATTGTTTTTGGCAAGAAATTGTGTTTAAAATTCAACAATTTTGGAACAAATTTTGCTGCCACGCGTTTCATACCCAAAACATTCGAAAAAATTTCATCGATATGCCAACATCATCAGCGACTTCTCTGATTGTGATTCGGTGATCGTTCATAACCATTTCTTACACTTTTTCCATGTTTTTATCGGTTGTTAATGTGTTTGGGCGTCCGGGGCGTTCGTCATCTTCAACGTCTTTACGGTACTCTTGAAAACTCATATATCACTTATAAACTCTTGTTTTACTCATAGCAGACTCACCATAGGCCTTTCTTAATATTTCACACACTTTATTTTATTTTTACCCAAAATTTGATACAAATTCTTTGATTTATTTTTTTTAACGAACGAAAATCGCCGAGCTCATAAAAACACGTCTAACCTTAGCGGCTGCCACAGACAAAGTAAACAATGAAATCATTTAAAAATTTTATCATTCTTGTTTTTTGACAAGCGGACTCTCCAAACCTGCGAAATTTAAAAATTCCCGTTATTTTCTCACACACCTCGTATCCCTTATAAATAACGCAATAACTATTGCTTCGAGAAAAAAACTTAAAAATAACTTTTTCTATTACATGATTTGGCCCCTGGATACCTTTACAATTAACATTTACTTAAATCCCACTAGAAGTGGCTCAAGTTTATGTGTTTTGAGACAAACAACTTCCATGTATAAAAAGTCTCAAAATATACACAAAATATAATGTTTTTAAAAGATAACTAAATTTCTTTTGAATCTATATGATCTTGAAGTTTTTAAAACAAAAATTGTTATTTATAAATTTTTAGGTATTTATAGTCACTTATAGTTTGTGTATTGTATATCTGTGACTTGTCCTATACATAATATATATGTCCATTGGATTAATACATTATTACTATTAAATACTATTTATTATACAATAATTTTGTTAAGTATTGAAGATAATGATGTAATAATTATTATTTATAAACTATATACCTGAGGGGAATTTAAGCCCGCGTTCCGTTCCTACCCCTAACCCGCTCAAGCAATTCAGTTGGCTTCTGGGACTTCTTAGGATGTAAGGGTGGAACTAAAAGAGCACTTTTGATATATACAGTGCGCATGTTTTCTTTTGAACGAAAAAAGGTATCGGCATCGGACAGAAACCATTTATAGGTGTCTATTTAAGGGGTGCCAAGAGGGTAGTACCTTATTTGAAAGTCATTTTGATTCTCTATTCAACGCATATCTAAAATATAAAATCTGTTCAATAGTTGCTAAGTTATTAAACGTTTAAATATAATTATTAAATCAAATTTTTGTTTTTATTTATGAAGTACAAGGTTTTTATTTATTAAGTACAATAAATTTCCAAATTTATCAAATTAGTTGTTTTAAATGCTCCCTTTAGACATTTTGACACAAAAATAATCTGTTTCTATATTTACGAGGTGTGTTCAGAAAATATCGGAAATTTTCGTTTTTTGAAACAAATATTTATTTATTCGACTACATTAATGTTGTCGCCTTCAAAATAGTCCCCATTGGATATTATGCACATGCAAATTTTGCTGCCACGCGTTTTATACCCAAAATATTCGAAAAAATTTCATGGGATGAGCCAATCGATATACCAACATCATCAGCGACTTCTCTGATGGTTTATAACCATTTCTTCCACTTTTTCCATGTTTTTATCGTTTGTTAATGTGCTTGTGCGTTCGGGGCGTTCGTCATCTTCAACGTCTTCACAGCCATCTTGGAAACTCTTATACCACTTGTAAACTCTTGTTTTACTTATAGCAGACTTACTATAGGCCTTTGTTAATATTTCACAGAATTTATTTAATTTTTTAAGCAAAATTGGGTACAAATTCTTTGATCCATTTCTTTTAACGAACGAAAATCGCCGAGCTCATAAAACACGTCTAACCGTAGTGGCTGCCACAGACAAAGTAAACAATGAAAACAGCTAGTTTTTATCATACTTCGGGCGCATGTATACCAACATAATAAAGAAAATTGTATGACAACCGGACCCTCCGAACCCGCGAAATTTAACAATTCCCGATATTTTCTGAACACACCTCGTAGTTCTCACATTTGCAAATGTTTCTTTTGTAATATTCGCATGTAGATTCACCTTTTTTCGTTCAAACGATAACAATCGGGGACTTTTAACGTGCACACTTTATTAAACTTTAAATTTATTTTTAGTGAATTTCCCTTAATCATTGAAGAAAACCAACTTATCAGTAATTTATCACGGTTGACAGAAAACCTAATTTTAACCTCTGCATCGGCGGTCAATCCTGTTATTCTAAGGGCACTTAATATTAAATGTATTATAAATATTGCACCAGAACTTCCAGATCCTCAGTATGACGCCGACAATATAATTTATCACAAAATTCCCATTTTGGATTCCGGAATCTCAAGAATACTGCCTTTCTTTCACGAGGTTGCAGATTTGATAAACGAAGTAAGTAAATGTTTCTCTAGAAGTTTATAATGTTATCATTGATGTATTTTTAGGTAGCTTCTTCTAATGGACAAACTTTGGTTTATTGTGTCGCAGGTGTTAGTCGATCAGCTAGTATTTGCATTTCTTATCTTATGAAATATCATCAATTGTCGTTACTGGAAGCTTACAATTATGTAAAAATAAAAAGACCCAGGATTAAGCCAAATTGTGGTTTTTTTAAACAACTTATCGAGTATGAAAAACAGTTATATTGTTGTAATACAGTTGTAATGGTATTTAATGAGTTTGTAAAAATGTCAATACCTAATGTTTACGACAGTGAATATAGATTTATTAATAATTTAACCAAAAAAAGGATAATTCCCCGAAATAAGAGATAATAATACAAATACCTGAAAATGTTTGGAATTTTTATTCTTATTTTCAGTTTATAATTATAATATAATTATAACTTATGTTCATTGATTGAATTCTTTAATAATAACACAACTAATGTGACGCGAGAGAGAGAATATACCAATACGCGTCCAAGAATCAATTTTATTTTTGTGCATTTTATATCGCACCCGCTCTAATTTGCAGAAGTATTTTGATATTTAATTTAAATATATGTATATATATATGTTTCACTTGTGAGAAAAGCTTTCTTCAAGCTCGTGTTAATGCAAACTCGGCCTGACGGCCTCGTAAGCAACTTTAACACTGAAAATGTCATTTTTCAGCACTTGTAAAACAAATAGATATTTTAAATCTCAGATCGCGTCACATATACAGGGTGCGGCATAAGTCAGGTTACCGATTTGCAATCCGAAATAAATTAAAGTAGATAGATAGATATTATGTTCCTAGTTCTCTTGGCCGCCTTTGGTGGCTTCACTGGCTATTATAAAATAGCACGTGACGTCACAATTTGGATTTAGAAGAAGTTTGCGCAATCGCTATTTCTGACAGCGTAACCTTACGTATGCACCCTGTAGATACTTCTAAGAAATATTTTTAATTTTAATTTAAAAAAAATAATCAATTAATCATGATTAAGAAACAGAGCCCTAATTTAGTTTAAAATAAGTAAGCCATTCCAAAATCAACCCAAACATTACAATGTATTTAAAAGAAAGGCGTTATCAATAAGACAATGTTAAAATGTACAAATATATTGTAAATATTATCCCTCTTGCAAGAGGACGAAAATAATGCCTTTCTTACTCGCACTCTATGGCTGTTTCGCATTTAGTTTAGTTTAACATGACTGATTAACAAATAGCCCTTTAAAAATTATGACATGTTATCTAATATTTAGATACCAATGTTTTTTTATATATACAATACTTAAAATAGTCAGAATAGTTACAATGTAACATTTTTATACGTTATTTATTAATTATAATAGGGGACCAACAATATTTAAATATTTAGAACTAAATAATGTGTTTTATTTTTACATACCAGGTGTCTCCAAATATGGAACCCCCATTCTGGACGCAAACTCATCCAAAGTTGCCAACTTACGTACTAGACCACGTATACCGTAAACCTGTTCTGGTCTATGGTACCTATACATATAGTTTAGGGCCTATACGATATACGCAAACTATAGGTTATATTAGGAGTTACCAAACTTTTTTACTTCGCGGCGCGCTTTAAGAATTAATAATAATACTAATAATTAGTTTAAATAATTGTATTTGACAATAAGCATGAAAAAACCCCGGAGCAACAGGCAATCGTGGCAACACATTAAGCATATAGCAAATATAAGGACACATGGCCCACGTGACAGGGACCCCAGCTTGATGGGAGCCTCCAAAAAATGTTTACTTTAGCTAAATTCTTTATCTTTTACAGAGTATTTTCCAAAATTATTATTTTTTATATATATATTGCTCCAATTACATCGACCTTCAGTATTGCACCAAATCATATTTCTTACCTGTAATATACATGGTGCTGCAAAAAAATTCTGAGGTCCTTCATTTAAGAGTTACAGGGTGATTCATGTATTTTATTAAAAATTTAAAAAAATCATATCTTAAAAATGTATAAATAGAATAGCATAAAATTTGATATACAGATTTCAGTATACATTAAATATTAGCAAAGTGCCCCATCGGTCATTTTTTAAAAATCAGAGCTGAGGTGTGAGAATATGTGTTTTTCTAAAATCTAGTCAGGTTCTAAAAAGAGCATAAAAAGTTCTACCAAAATGGCTTTTAAAATTTAACAGCACCATCAAAGCGTTTAAAAAAAATAATTAAAATATTAATTTAAGTTTATTTTTCTTCGACTAAATATTCCAATAGTTCAGATACCCCCTCGTTTCAATGCCGAAAAAGTGGTGGGCTTCGTAATGTCATCCAAAAATATCAAAATATAGGGGAAGGTGTTGTACCTTTGGACAAAGCAAATATTTTCGCCATCTATGATTTCAGACAAAAACTTTTGGAGTACAGTTACGACTTCATTAAAACGGTTGGCCCTCAGTTGGTTCTAAAATTTACTGTGCGTATAGCGTCAATTATTAAACATTTTATAGTTTTAATGCAGGGAAATTACTTTTGTGGGTGTATAATTTAGAACTTTAGTGATAGAGGAGCTCCTTCGATGGGACTAGAATTAGGTGAGTGGATACTTCATCACATCATTAAAGGGTTTCTTGTGACGGGCATTTTCCCTTTGAATAGACATATATTTGGTGATGATGAATTTTTAAGTGCTTTTGTAACAGACCGACCAAACCCTGAGGTAGAAAATCTAACAGAAGAAGAGCTTCCAAATATTAATGAACCATCCAATCAACCTCAAAAGGTTTTAAGAGAAATAGGTGATGTTGTAACCCCTGAAATGATCAGACCCTTTCCGAAAGCAGAGCCAAGGAAGACCAAAGGAGGCCCGAAAAAAGGACGAGAATATTGAAGGATACTCCAGAGAAAACTGAGTTAACGAAAACGAAAGTTAAAGTAATCAGAAAAGTGCAACAGGAAGAAAGTTCGTACGATGACAATATGGAAATGGTAACACGGGATTCCAGTAGTGACGATGAAAATTATTTACAAAAGATGATTGAAGAATCAAATATGGAAATGGATTTGGACAAAGAAATGGAAAACACTTCATTATTGGAAGGAGACTTTGCGCTAGTTGAATTAAGAGGATACGTCTTCAGAAAATTCGTAAATGGTGTGTGTTCGAAGATAATAAGCACCTGTAGATATATTACAATCGATGTGAATGGTTCGAACCTTCATTATATTATCAGAAAAATCTGATTCGTATTTTTTAACATGGCTTTAAAGTACGCTTTAAAAATACTAATATTTTCCCCATACCATCTGCTTGTGAAAAATCTATTTCGTATTTGTCGATTTGAATTTCGCACTATAATGTATTATTGTTTGGTTAAAGTAAATAGTATTGTAAAGATTTCTCCTTACACCAGGTTCGTCAAAACAAGTTTTATAAAAAATTAATAAATGAACTATTTTGTGACTATGGCTCGTGATCGTCTTATCAAAATTTGGACACCTACGTTGTGTTTACTTACGTGTTTTATTTAATACATTGCTTTAAGAATCATACTTGGGAGACTTGGGTACACAAAAAAATAAAATACAGTGTTTAGTTTACTCCAATTTAATTTACTTTACAAACAAAAAAACACAAGGGGTGGCTCTTAGGGAGATACGACCAGGGAAAAAGAGCTTGAGAAAAAACCCTGTTCGGCTATGAAGTAGCAAAGGATTACACGATTAGGCATGGTTTCTTAAAAAGTTTATGCAAATCAAATGGAATGACACGACGCTCGTTACACTATCAACCCCTACGGGTTCAAAAAATTTAACAGGGCAGTTAACTGCTAGTCTGTCAACGTTAACGTTGCCCTGTGGAGAACGAGGTCCGCACTGGAAACAACTCCCGTAAAGATGCAGTTTCGGGATAAAAGTTGCGATGCCACCTAGAGAACCTAGGTGACCAGTTATCCCTCACGGTGGAGAGTATTTTAGTATCTACTGCAAACTACGTACTAAGAAAAAGGAGCATTCAAAGTTTAAAATTAACGGTCAATACTCCCTTTTAAGCAACGAAACGTCCTGTATTACACTGATATTTGTTTTAAAATGACCGCAAAAAATGCATAATCGTGTTGAGGGAGGGTCTAAACATTTGAGTAGTATACAACTAAATTAAGCCTAAGACAATAAAAGGAAGGAATATAAATTTTTACATTTAGCAGTAAACTTAAAAGGTAAAACCCCCTGTGGCACCGGGGACACTAAAGTAGAATTGGCCCACAGTAATACCTGCTTGTCGTAAAAGGCGACTAAAAGGTAACCCCTGGCGTCGGGATATGGCGACCCCATCGCCCAGGAACTTGTTCCTGCAGGTAGCCAACCTGATTGACGCATGCGCTCACACACGCTCTACACCAATACCTGGCATGGACGGAAGGCTTCCCCTCTCTCCTGGGGCTAACGCTACGCGACCCCGTATCGAGGTCGAGTTGGTTCGGTAGCGGTGAAATAAAGCGGGACCGCACACCCGTGCCGCCGAGTAGTACAGGGGCCCACCCTTACCTAGCTAGTACCAGGGGGCTGCCCTATCAATCGGTGTATAATCTCGTTACATGTAGTAGTTCCAGGTAGCGCCTGGGTGAGGGCCTGCTGCATGTTCCGGGGGGCTTCACTTTTTGAAAGCGGCCGACAACCTTCCTCACCGGGATCCACGTTGTGTTATGTTGGCCCTAGGAGAAGTTTTGGGAGGCCCAAAGTCCAAAGATATCTGCCCAAATAAGTGTGTGCGCGTGTGTGTTGGTCAGGTAAACAAAACAAAAAAACCAACTATGGAAGAGTACAAAGAAACAGAAGTTAGTAACGTGCAAAAAGAACGCACACCGGAGCCCCTCAGCTCCACAGTGGTGACAAGCGAGTCGTCACCACTGACAGTAGAAGAGGTAGATCTTCTCAACTCTCCTGCTGGATCACCAGAGCCGGCCAAAGCCACTGCTCTGGAGATCAAAGCCCAAAGGAGGAAGGAGAGGACTAGAGAGAAAAATAAGAGAAAGAGAATTAAGGAAAAGGAGGCTAAAAAGGAACTGAAGAGGCTACAGGAGGACCAACGTTCTCTAGTAGTATCTGACGTCCCTCAACAGGCAACCGGATCCGAGATGGCTGACCCCCAACCAAGCTGCTCAAGCCAGGTAAGGGTAAAGCCAAATCGAATTGGGGAACCTGGCAAGCTTCCAAGAGGTCCGAAAAGGAGGGAATACCTGAGAAAGGGTAAAAACGTCCCCCCATTACCATCGGCGCCGGCTAATGCAAGGAGGCAGGAAACGGGGGCTCAAACAAGAGCCCCTGGTCCAGCTTCCAGCAAAAGGCAGAGGGCGGATAAGGGGACACCTCCGGAATATAATAAAAAGAGGGCGAGGCCCTTTTCTGATGCTAGGCGGTATGTCTCCCCCTTAAAGAGAGACATTGCCGAGGCGTCGGAGAGGGGACCGAAAAGTAGAGAAAAGGTAGAAGCTCGACAGGAGGCTACTAGTCGACCAACAATCGACAAAAGTCTTCAAGTGGTCATCTTGTCGAACAGAATTGGAGGTACTGTTCTGCCAAATGAAAGCGAACGCATCAGGGCAAGCCTGATCAGTGAAATGAGGCGAGCTATGGAGGATTCCACTAAGGGATCCTCCCGCTTGGAACTCAAATTCATCAAGTCGGGCCTTGTCGACCCGGGCTGGTACTTGGTATCGGCTAGGGACGACACCTCGATGCGTTGGCTGCTGGAGAGCTGGTCTTCTCTGACTGTTGAGGGGGTGGTTTTCACTTCGGTGAAGGCCGCCGAAGCTCCATGGCCAGTGAAGATTGGTTTCTGGCTTAGGCAGGAAAAGGTGGACCTGGCAGAGGTCACAAGGATGCTTGATCTCCAGAACCACTCCCTTAACGTGGGGAATTGGAAACATCTGGAGACCACAGGGGGACCAGGAGCATGGCATCTAGTCTTCTTGGTTAGCCAAGAGGTTGTGAAGCGCCTGGAGGAGTCTGGGTGGGCCCTCTACTTCGAGTTGGTGACCCTCTCTGTAAAGAGGGTCTCGGCTTGGAGTAGCGTGGTGCGCCAGGGCTCGTCTGGTGCTGGAACCTCGAAGCAGACTGAAGAAAACTAGGTGCTGAGGCCGTACCATGATACACTCCGTCATGGACACCATACGGGTAAGCCAAATCAACCTACATCACTGCAAGGACGCTGCTGGGGAACTGGCAAGCGTCTTGGCAGGGAGGGAGGGCGAGATTGTCCTGGTACAGGAACCGTATGTTTACAGGAAAGGGGTTAGAGGAATGGGTGCCACTGGCCTAAACATCATGGTTGGCACTGAGGAGGAGAGCAGCAGAACATGCATACTGACGTCCAAGGAACTCAATGTGCTACCACTTCCACAATTGGGGGCTAGGGATGTCACGGCGGTTCTGCTGGAATATAAGGTAAGAGGCATTAGAAATAGGATTATATTAGGAAGCGTCTATTTACCGTACGAGGGACCGTGCCCCACTCCGGAGCTAACTCGATTAATCAAGTTCGCGAGTGACAAGTGCATACCCCTCGTGCTAGGATGTGATTCCAACGCCCACCACTACGTGTGGGGCAGTACCAACACCAATAGTAGGGGAGAATCTCTGCTAGGGTATTTGGCATCAACAGACTTGGAGGTAATAAACAGAGGCAAAGAACCAACGTTTGTTATTTGCAACCGGAAGGAAGTAATAGACATAACGTTGGCATCAAGGTCAGTATATGAAGATGTTTCTAACTGGAGAGTGACCAACGATATAACGATGTCTGATCACAGGATGATCAGATTTGAGTTAAATGTCGACAAGGTCACTCCTAACCCAAGGAGGAATCCAAGGGCTACAGATTGGGAGAAATATCTCACCAATCTAAAAAGTCAAACTTGGGAACCTCCTGTGGACATTACCACCAAAGAACAGTTAGAGAAGGAAGTTAACCACCTAAATAGTACGATTGCCACAGCCTACGAGACTGCTTGTCCGGCCAAGGTGGCTAAGGGCCGAAAGGTCCCGTGGTGGAGTGACGTGCTTGACGACCTTCGAAAGAAGGCAAGGCGCGCATTCAACCGGGCTATCAAGGATGGGCTGCAATCCACGTGGGATACGTACAGGGAGGCCAGAAAGTCTTACAAAAAAGAGTTAAGGCGCAGCAAGGATATCAGCTGGAAGACATACTGTGGAACTGTAGAGTCACTTCAGGAGTCAACCAGGCTGATGAAGATCCTTAGCTGTGAGTCAAAAAGGAATGTAGGAATCCTAAGAAGGTTGGATGGATCGTGGACGAACACCAGTGAAGAGTCCCTAAGACATCTCCTGGAAACGCACTTCCCCGGCGAAACTCCTTCCCACACGTCAACAACGGAGGGGCCAGAGACCCTTACCTGGGACTTAGGCCTTGCCAAAGACGTCGTGAAGGAGGGATCGGTGGAATGGGCAGTAAATGCGTTCGATCCATACAAGGCAGCAGGACCGGATGGAATATTCCCAGCATTGCTACAGAGAGGCTTGGAGATTCTTCTCCCAAGAATAGAACGAATATTCCGAGCCAGTCTGGCACTGGGATATGTCCCAAGAGCCTGGAGGGCAGCTAAAGTGGTCTTTATACCCAAAGCAGGGAAAAAAGACTACTCGGCTGCAAAGTCCTTCAGGCCAATAAGCCTAACATCCTTTCTTTTTAAAACATTAGAAAGGATCGTGGACCGGTACCTGCAAGAAGGGGTGCTGAAAAGGTACCCATTCCATAAGAATCAACATGCCTATAGAAATGGAAGGTCGACCGAAACGGCTCTTCATTCTATAGTGCATAGAGTCGAAAAGGCACTGCACTACAAGGAAATGGCACTAGCTGTTTTCTTTGATGTAGAGGGGGCTTTTGATAAGGCGAGGACATCTACAATCTGTGAAGCGCTGCAAGCCAGAGGCACTCCCCCAGTCCTGGTTAGTTGGGTTAAATCTTCACTGGAGGAGAGGCAGGTCAGTGCATCTCTGGGAGACTGCCATTTGGACATCGGTGTGAGGGGCGGCTGCCCACAAGGCGGCTGCCTATCACCCCACCTATGGTGTTTAATAATGGATGGACTTCTGGAGAGACTGACGGCCGAAGGGCTGTATGCACAAGCATATGCAGATGATGGTACAGTCCTAATCAGAGGAGGCATTCTAGGTGTAGTCTGCGACAGAATGCAGACAGCATGCAGAATAATAGAAAATTGGTCCAAAGAAAACGGTCTGTCGGTTAACCCAACAAAAACTGACATGATTCTTTTTACCAAACGAAGGAAGATACAGGACTTCAGGGCACCAGCCATGTATGGAAGACCTCTTGAGATTACTGAAGAGGTCAAGTACCTAGGTGTTACCCTAGATAGGAAGTTAAGTTGGAAATCACACGTTGACAGAGTTGTTGACAAATCGATTGCAACTTTCTGGCAGCTGCGCCGGGTGGTGGGAAAACGCTGGGGAGTAAATCCCAAAGTCCTTCACTGGATTTATACTGCTGTCATCAGACCGCGGATACATTATGGATCAGTGGTCTGGTGGCGCAGTGTGAGCAAAACCACCATCGCTCAAAAATTGAGCAAGATACAGAGACTGGCATGTCTCGGTATCACAGGCGCAATGAGGACTACTCCAACGACGGCATTAGAGGCCTTGCTGAGCTTGCCTAATCTTTCCCTCTGGATAAAGAGAGAAGCAATGGCGAGCCATTTAAGGATGAGGGATGCCAACAATTGGTTAGGAAAAGGAATAACTTATGGTCATGAGGGCATCGCGGATATGGCTGAGAGGGAGGTCCCAATTAGCAGTATTAGAACGATGCCAGCAAAAGACCGCCTAAGTTTAAAAAAGAAGTTTTCCCTCACGATACCAACAAGAGAGCAGTGGGAGAAAAAGGATGTACACTTTGCACAAAATGCACTAGTGTGCTACACTGATGGCTCTCGTATGGCGAGTACACTGTCTTCAGGGGCAGGTTTCTGCGTGGAGGACAGGGATATCCAAAGGAGCTACCCGCTCGGAGGATATACCACTGTCTTTCAAGCGGAAGTGTTTGCCATACTTGAGGTTGCAAACTGTGAGGATATAAGAACAGGGAGTGAGACAGATATATACATCTGCTCAGATAGCCAAGCAGCTCTGAAAGCGCTTTGGGCAGCGAGAACCACATCGAAGTTGGTTCAAGAGTGTGAGGAAGCGCTGGAAAAGCTAGCAAGTACAAAAAGAGTGCATCTCGTATGGGTACCAGGTCATAGTGGGGTTGAGGGTAACGAACGGGCTGATGAGTTGGCCAGATTGGGATCTGAAACCCCCTGTGTAGGACCCGAACCAATTTTTGGAATCACGAGAAAGCAGGTCAAATCAGCCCTAAATAATTGGGCTGATAAAAGAGCGAATGAAAGCTGGAGAAGAAGCGGTGGCTGTAGGCAGACCAGGGATTTTCTGGTCACCCTAAGCAAACCCAAATCCATCTGGCTTCTAGGTAGAAGCCGAACCTCCTTGGGCCCACTTGTGAATATACTCACAGGTCATGGCCTAAGGAAACACCTCACAAGAATAGGGGCTGAAACCAGCCCCTCCTGTACCCAGTGCGGAAGGGAGGATGAAACCTCCTTTCACTTCCTGGGACAATGTGAGGCCCTCGGCAGACTAAGGTATAAAATCTTTGGAGTGATGACACTCCAAAGGGAAGAGTTGGCCTCTCTTGCCTGGCAGGATATCCTGACCTTTATAAGAAGGTCTGGAAGATTCGAAAGGGCTGGTATGGGCGAAGAGGAAGATGAGGAGTAGTCTGGTTGGTTTAGGAGGGGCAGATAAAAAGGACCATGGAGTCTAATTGTCAGGCTTCGAGCCTACCCAACCGTACTACTACTACTAAAAGGTAAAAACATTCTATAAAAATAGCTAAAACAAAAGGTGTTAATATCGAGTAAAATTCACTAAACGTAGTAGTGCAAAATAACTAATGCTCAGTTTATTTAAATCAAAATCGTTCTACGTGTAGTAGGCTTTACTACAGAATTGGGCTACTAAAATTAAGAACTAACCTGGGAGAATACACACTTGTAACCATTATTTAAACAGAACTTTTCAATAAATTTCGTTTTGGTAAAAAATGTATAAGAGCCGATGTGTTCGATACCATTTTCAAAACCTTTCTGCCCCTTTATTTTCTTCCCTTATCAAGTTTCGATCTTGTTTTCGCCTCATCTGGTAAACAAATTTTTCCCATTTCAGGCAAAATTTCGGTATTCCCCGAAACTTTGTAATTTCTCTACCTAACCGTTCGTTTTTTTACCTCTGTTGCATCGATTTTTACATTTTACAACACAATTTAAAATTCCAAACTTATTCAAAAATAAATTTGTAAAACGTATTAAAGTACTGAACCATTACAGTATATTATATATCAAGTTTGATAAACGTCATTTTACGGGCGAGCTGGCGAGCGAATGCTTAAATGTATGAGTTTATAAACGAGGTGCATACTATACTTTTTCTACGACAAATACTTATTATTATCTTAAAATGATTTAAATCAAAAATTTGTATAGAGCGCCATCTATGAAACAATAGGGGAATCTGTGTGTCACCGTCAAATGTCACATTTTTATATATTATAAACACAGATTATAAAGGTTATAAATCGAAATGTATTTCTTGTAAATTGTCAGTTTTTCACAGTGAAAGTAAAGAAAATGTTTTATGAGGACTTTACAGTGGAGTCCGTGCCCGAATTTAAGTTATAGTTTACTGCCGGCGAAATAAAAACGTCAGCATCATGTTAATATAAACTTTTCAAATATTGGCGTTGAGAAAACTATTTAATGCTTTTGTATTGCGATAATGAAATAATTTTCACATTTAGTATTATTGTATAAGAAATTAACACCATACATGGTCTATATCGATACAAACCAAAATGGTTCGTTGGTCCGGTGTAAATTCAAATACTAAAATGGTGTTAATTTAACTTTCGCACAGTATTAAAATAAATTTTACCTGGTGTAAATTGAACTTCTTTTCAGTGTTACATATTATGTGTTTGTGGTCAAATTAAATCATAGTACACAGAAAAAAGGAAAAAAAAAGGAAACAGGAAGTTCCTTGACGCATTACTAGTATATTACCAGTGGTATTATTCCAGAAAATGGAACCTTCAACTCGCTAGAGATAATGTTTTTAGTGCGTTCCACTAACTTAAAATACTTCAAGTATTGACAGCTGTTTCCACCTATGTAAGGTCTCTTTAGTATCGAACAACTTGTAGTGTCACACCAAAGCAAAGGACTACCTGAGTTTATATATTCTTCATGTAAGTCAACAGAGGCGAGATTTAAGAACATCACGTGATCCACACCGCCTTTGCCGCGGTTGGTACACATTTTCAACCATAATTCATGGTGTTATATTAACACCACTTGGTGTTGGATTTTGACAACATTTTAAGATTACTTTTTACACCACAGATATTTTAAACAGTGTAGTTTAGGGCCTATACGCAAACTATAGGTTATATTAGGAGTTAAAAACTTTTTTACTTCGCGGCGCACTTAAGGAATTAATAATAATACTAATAATTAGTTTAAATAATTGTATTTACCTCAGCTTGATGGGAGCCTCCAAAAAATGTTTACTTTAGCTAAATTCTTTATCTTTTACAGGGTATTTCCCAAAATTATTATTTTATATATATATATATATATATATATATATATTGCGCCAATTACATCGACCTTCAGTATTGCACCAAATCATAAT
Source organism: Brassicogethes aeneus (assembly GCA_921294245.1). Taxonomy (NCBI): domain Eukaryota; kingdom Metazoa; phylum Arthropoda; class Insecta; order Coleoptera; family Nitidulidae; genus Brassicogethes; species Brassicogethes aeneus. The sequence continues at coordinate 3,201,883 of OV121136.1, forward strand.
TCTTACCTGTAATATACATGGTGTTGCAAAAAAATTCTGAGTTACAGGGTGATTAATTTTATTAAAAATTTTAAAAAATCATATCTCAGAAATGTATTAATAGAATAGCTTGAAATTTGATATACAGATTTCAGTATACATTAAATATTAACAGTGCCCCATCGGTCATTTTTAAAAAATAGGGCTGAGGTGTGAGTATATGTGTTTTTCTAAAATCAGGTTCTGAAAAAAGCATGAAAAGTTCTACCAAAATGGCTTTTAAAATTTAACAGCACCATCAAAGCGTTTAAAAAAAATAATTAAAATATTAATTTAAGTTTATTTTTCTTCGACTAAATATTCCAATAGTTCAGATACCCCCTCGTTTCAATGCCGAAAAAGTGGTGGGCTTCGTAATGTCATCGAAAAATATCAAAATATAGGGGAAGGTGTTGAACCTTTGGACAAAGCAAATATTTTCGCCATCTATGATTGCAGACAAAAACTTTTGGAGTACAGTTACGACTTCATTAAAACGGTTGGCCCTCAGTTGGTTCTAAAATTTACTGTGCGTATAGCGTCAATTATTAAACATTTTATAGTTTTAATGCAGGGAAATTACTTTTGTGGGTGTATAATTTAGAACTTTAGTGATAGAGGAGCTCCTTCGATGGGACTAGAATTAGGTGAGTGGATACTTCATCACATCATTAAAGGGTTTCTTGTGACGGGCATTTTCCCTTTGAATAGACATATATTTGGTGATGATGAATTTTTAAGTGCTTTTGTAACAGACCGACCAAACCCTGAGGTAGAAAATCTAACAGAAGAAGAGCTTCCAAATATTAATGAACCATCCAATCAACCTCAAAAGGTTTTAAGAGAAATAGGTGATGTTGTAACCCCTGAAATGATCAGACCCTTTCCGAAAGCAGAGCCAAGGAAGACCAAAGGAGGCCCGAAAAAAGGACGAGAATATTGAAGGATACTCCAGAGAAAACTGAGTTAACGAAAACGAAAGTTAAAGTAATCAGAAAAGTGCAACAGGAAGAAAGTTCGTACGATGACAATATGGAAATGGTAACACGGGATTCCAGTAGTGACGATGAAAATTATTTACAAAAGATGATTGAAGAATCAAATATGGAAATGGATTTGGACAAAGAAATGGAAAACACTTCATTATTGGAAGGAGACTTTGCGCTAGTTGAATTAAGAGGATACGTCTTCAGAAAATTCGTAAATGGTGTGTGTTCGAAGATAATAAGCACCTGTAGATATATTACAATCGATGTGAATGGTTCGAACCTTCATTATATTATCAGAAAAATCTGATTCGTATTTTTTAACATGGCTTTAAAGTACGCTTTAAAAATACTAATATTTTCCCCATACCATCTGCTTGTGAAAAATCTATTTCGTATTTGTCGATTTGAATTTCGCACTATAATGTATTATTGTTTGGTTAAAGTAAATAGTATTGTAAAGATTTCTCCTTACACCAGGTTCGTCAAAACAAGTTTTATAAAAAATTAATAAATGAACTATTTTGTGACTATGGCTCGTGATCGTCTTATCAAAATTTGGACACCTACGTTGTGTTTACTTACGTGTTTTATTTAATACATTGCTTTAAGAATCATACTTGGGAGACTTGGGTACACAAAAAAATAAAATACAGTGTTTAGTTTACTCCAATTTAATTTACTTTACAAACAAAAAAACACAAGGGGTGGCTCTTAGGGAGATACGACCAGGGAAAAAGAGCTTGAGAAAAAACCCTGTTCGGCTATGAAGTAGCAAAGGATTACACGATTAGGCATGGTTTCTTAAAAAGTTTATGCAAATCAAATGGAATGACACGACGCTCGTTACACTATCAACCCCTACGGGTTCAAAAAATTTAACAGGGCAGTTAACTGCTAGTCTGTCAACGTTAACGTTGCCCTGTGGAGAACGAGGTCCGCACTGGAAACAACTCCCGTAAAGATGCAGTTTCGGGATAAAAGTTGCGATGCCACCTAGAGAACCTAGGTGACCAGTTATCCCTCACGGTGGAGAGTATTTTAGTATCTACTGCAAACTACGTACTAAGAAAAAGGAGCATTCAAAGTTTAAAATTAACGGTCAATACTCCCTTTTAAGCAACGAAACGTCCTGTATTACACTGATATTTGTTTTAAAATGACCGCAAAAAATGCATAATCGTGTTGAGGGAGGGTCTAAACATTTGAGTAGTATACAACTAAATTAAGCCTAAGACAATAAAAGGAAGGAATATAAATTTTTACATTTAGCAGTAAACTTAAAAGGTAAAACCCCCTGTGGCACCGGGGACACTAAAGTAGAATTGGCCCACAGTAATACCTGCTTGTCGTAAAAGGCGACTAAAAGGTAACCCCTGGCGTCGGGATATGGCGACCCCATCGCCCAGGAACTTGTTCCTGCAGGTAGCCAACCTGATTGACGCATGCGCTCACACACGCTCTACACCAATACCTGGCATGGACGGAAGGCTTCCCCTCTCTCCTGGGGCTAACGCTACGCGACCCCGTATCGAGGTCGAGTTGGTTCGGTAGCGGTGAAATAAAGCGGGACCGCACACCCGTGCCGCCGAGTAGTACAGGGGCCCACCCTTACCTAGCTAGTACCAGGGGGCTGCCCTATCAATCGGTGTATAATCTCGTTACATGTAGTAGTTCCAGGTAGCGCCTGGGTGAGGGCCTGCTGCATGTTCCGGGGGGCTTCACTTTTTGAAAGCGGCCGACAACCTTCCTCACCGGGATCCACGTTGTGTTATGTTGGCCCTAGGAGAAGTTTTGGGAGGCCCAAAGTCCAAAGATATCTGCCCAAATAAGTGTGTGCGCGTGTGTGTTGGTCAGGTAAACAAAACAAAAAAACCAACTATGGAAGAGTACAAAGAAACAGAAGTTAGTAACGTGCAAAAAGAACGCACACCGGAGCCCCTCAGCTCCACAGTGGTGACAAGCGAGTCGTCACCACTGACAGTAGAAGAGGTAGATCTTCTCAACTCTCCTGCTGGATCACCAGAGCCGGCCAAAGCCACTGCTCTGGAGATCAAAGCCCAAAGGAGGAAGGAGAGGACTAGAGAGAAAAATAAGAGAAAGAGAATTAAGGAAAAGGAGGCTAAAAAGGAACTGAAGAGGCTACAGGAGGACCAACGTTCTCTAGTAGTATCTGACGTCCCTCAACAGGCAACCGGATCCGAGATGGCTGACCCCCAACCAAGCTGCTCAAGCCAGGTAAGGGTAAAGCCAAATCGAATTGGGGAACCTGGCAAGCTTCCAAGAGGTCCGAAAAGGAGGGAATACCTGAGAAAGGGTAAAAACGTCCCCCCATTACCATCGGCGCCGGCTAATGCAAGGAGGCAGGAAACGGGGGCTCAAACAAGAGCCCCTGGTCCAGCTTCCAGCAAAAGGCAGAGGGCGGATAAGGGGACACCTCCGGAATATAATAAAAAGAGGGCGAGGCCCTTTTCTGATGCTAGGCGGTATGTCTCCCCCTTAAAGAGAGACATTGCCGAGGCGTCGGAGAGGGGACCGAAAAGTAGAGAAAAGGTAGAAGCTCGACAGGAGGCTACTAGTCGACCAACAATCGACAAAAGTCTTCAAGTGGTCATCTTGTCGAACAGAATTGGAGGTACTGTTCTGCCAAATGAAAGCGAACGCATCAGGGCAAGCCTGATCAGTGAAATGAGGCGAGCTATGGAGGATTCCACTAAGGGATCCTCCCGCTTGGAACTCAAATTCATCAAGTCGGGCCTTGTCGACCCGGGCTGGTACTTGGTATCGGCTAGGGACGACACCTCGATGCGTTGGCTGCTGGAGAGCTGGTCTTCTCTGACTGTTGAGGGGGTGGTTTTCACTTCGGTGAAGGCCGCCGAAGCTCCATGGCCAGTGAAGATTGGTTTCTGGCTTAGGCAGGAAAAGGTGGACCTGGCAGAGGTCACAAGGATGCTTGATCTCCAGAACCACTCCCTTAACGTGGGGAATTGGAAACATCTGGAGACCACAGGGGGACCAGGAGCATGGCATCTAGTCTTCTTGGTTAGCCAAGAGGTTGTGAAGCGCCTGGAGGAGTCTGGGTGGGCCCTCTACTTCGAGTTGGTGACCCTCTCTGTAAAGAGGGTCTCGGCTTGGAGTAGCGTGGTGCGCCAGGGCTCGTCTGGTGCTGGAACCTCGAAGCAGACTGAAGAAAACTAGGTGCTGAGGCCGTACCATGATACACTCCGTCATGGACACCATACGGGTAAGCCAAATCAACCTACATCACTGCAAGGACGCTGCTGGGGAACTGGCAAGCGTCTTGGCAGGGAGGGAGGGCGAGATTGTCCTGGTACAGGAACCGTATGTTTACAGGAAAGGGGTTAGAGGAATGGGTGCCACTGGCCTAAACATCATGGTTGGCACTGAGGAGGAGAGCAGCAGAACATGCATACTGACGTCCAAGGAACTCAATGTGCTACCACTTCCACAATTGGGGGCTAGGGATGTCACGGCGGTTCTGCTGGAATATAAGGTAAGAGGCATTAGAAATAGGATTATATTAGGAAGCGTCTATTTACCGTACGAGGGACCGTGCCCCACTCCGGAGCTAACTCGATTAATCAAGTTCGCGAGTGACAAGTGCATACCCCTCGTGCTAGGATGTGATTCCAACGCCCACCACTACGTGTGGGGCAGTACCAACACCAATAGTAGGGGAGAATCTCTGCTAGGGTATTTGGCATCAACAGACTTGGAGGTAATAAACAGAGGCAAAGAACCAACGTTTGTTATTTGCAACCGGAAGGAAGTAATAGACATAACGTTGGCATCAAGGTCAGTATATGAAGATGTTTCTAACTGGAGAGTGACCAACGATATAACGATGTCTGATCACAGGATGATCAGATTTGAGTTAAATGTCGACAAGGTCACTCCTAACCCAAGGAGGAATCCAAGGGCTACAGATTGGGAGAAATATCTCACCAATCTAAAAAGTCAAACTTGGGAACCTCCTGTGGACATTACCACCAAAGAACAGTTAGAGAAGGAAGTTAACCACCTAAATAGTACGATTGCCACAGCCTACGAGACTGCTTGTCCGGCCAAGGTGGCTAAGGGCCGAAAGGTCCCGTGGTGGAGTGACGTGCTTGACGACCTTCGAAAGAAGGCAAGGCGCGCATTCAACCGGGCTATCAAGGATGGGCTGCAATCCACGTGGGATACGTACAGGGAGGCCAGAAAGTCTTACAAAAAAGAGTTAAGGCGCAGCAAGGATATCAGCTGGAAGACATACTGTGGAACTGTAGAGTCACTTCAGGAGTCAACCAGGCTGATGAAGATCCTTAGCTGTGAGTCAAAAAGGAATGTAGGAATCCTAAGAAGGTTGGATGGATCGTGGACGAACACCAGTGAAGAGTCCCTAAGACATCTCCTGGAAACGCACTTCCCCGGCGAAACTCCTTCCCACACGTCAACAACGGAGGGGCCAGAGACCCTTACCTGGGACTTAGGCCTTGCCAAAGACGTCGTGAAGGAGGGATCGGTGGAATGGGCAGTAAATGCGTTCGATCCATACAAGGCAGCAGGACCGGATGGAATATTCCCAGCATTGCTACAGAGAGGCTTGGAGATTCTTCTCCCAAGAATAGAACGAATATTCCGAGCCAGTCTGGCACTGGGATATGTCCCAAGAGCCTGGAGGGCAGCTAAAGTGGTCTTTATACCCAAAGCAGGGAAAAAAGACTACTCGGCTGCAAAGTCCTTCAGGCCAATAAGCCTAACATCCTTTCTTTTTAAAACATTAGAAAGGATCGTGGACCGGTACCTGCAAGAAGGGGTGCTGAAAAGGTACCCATTCCATAAGAATCAACATGCCTATAGAAATGGAAGGTCGACCGAAACGGCTCTTCATTCTATAGTGCATAGAGTCGAAAAGGCACTGCACTACAAGGAAATGGCACTAGCTGTTTTCTTTGATGTAGAGGGGGCTTTTGATAAGGCGAGGACATCTACAATCTGTGAAGCGCTGCAAGCCAGAGGCACTCCCCCAGTCCTGGTTAGTTGGGTTAAATCTTCACTGGAGGAGAGGCAGGTCAGTGCATCTCTGGGAGACTGCCATTTGGACATCGGTGTGAGGGGCGGCTGCCCACAAGGCGGCTGCCTATCACCCCACCTATGGTGTTTAATAATGGATGGACTTCTGGAGAGACTGACGGCCGAAGGGCTGTATGCACAAGCATATGCAGATGATGGTACAGTCCTAATCAGAGGAGGCATTCTAGGTGTAGTCTGCGACAGAATGCAGACAGCATGCAGAATAATAGAAAATTGGTCCAAAGAAAACGGTCTGTCGGTTAACCCAACAAAAACTGACATGATTCTTTTTACCAAACGAAGGAAGATACAGGACTTCAGGGCACCAGCCATGTATGGAAGACCTCTTGAGATTACTGAAGAGGTCAAGTACCTAGGTGTTACCCTAGATAGGAAGTTAAGTTGGAAATCACACGTTGACAGAGTTGTTGACAAATCGATTGCAACTTTCTGGCAGCTGCGCCGGGTGGTGGGAAAACGCTGGGGAGTAAATCCCAAAGTCCTTCACTGGATTTATACTGCTGTCATCAGACCGCGGATACATTATGGATCAGTGGTCTGGTGGCGCAGTGTGAGCAAAACCACCATCGCTCAAAAATTGAGCAAGATACAGAGACTGGCATGTCTCGGTATCACAGGCGCAATGAGGACTACTCCAACGACGGCATTAGAGGCCTTGCTGAGCTTGCCTAATCTTTCCCTCTGGATAAAGAGAGAAGCAATGGCGAGCCATTTAAGGATGAGGGATGCCAACAATTGGTTAGGAAAAGGAATAACTTATGGTCATGAGGGCATCGCGGATATGGCTGAGAGGGAGGTCCCAATTAGCAGTATTAGAACGATGCCAGCAAAAGACCGCCTAAGTTTAAAAAAGAAGTTTTCCCTCACGATACCAACAAGAGAGCAGTGGGAGAAAAAGGATGTACACTTTGCACAAAATGCACTAGTGTGCTACACTGATGGCTCTCGTATGGCGAGTACACTGTCTTCAGGGGCAGGTTTCTGCGTGGAGGACAGGGATATCCAAAGGAGCTACCCGCTCGGAGGATATACCACTGTCTTTCAAGCGGAAGTGTTTGCCATACTTGAGGTTGCAAACTGTGAGGATATAAGAACAGGGAGTGAGACAGATATATACATCTGCTCAGATAGCCAAGCAGCTCTGAAAGCGCTTTGGGCAGCGAGAACCACATCGAAGTTGGTTCAAGAGTGTGAGGAAGCGCTGGAAAAGCTAGCAAGTACAAAAAGAGTGCATCTCGTATGGGTACCAGGTCATAGTGGGGTTGAGGGTAACGAACGGGCTGATGAGTTGGCCAGATTGGGATCTGAAACCCCCTGTGTAGGACCCGAACCAATTTTTGGAATCACGAGAAAGCAGGTCAAATCAGCCCTAAATAATTGGGCTGATAAAAGAGCGAATGAAAGCTGGAGAAGAAGCGGTGGCTGTAGGCAGACCAGGGATTTTCTGGTCACCCTAAGCAAACCCAAATCCATCTGGCTTCTAGGTAGAAGCCGAACCTCCTTGGGCCCACTTGTGAATATACTCACAGGTCATGGCCTAAGGAAACACCTCACAAGAATAGGGGCTGAAACCAGCCCCTCCTGTACCCAGTGCGGAAGGGAGGATGAAACCTCCTTTCACTTCCTGGGACAATGTGAGGCCCTCGGCAGACTAAGGTATAAAATCTTTGGAGTGATGACACTCCAAAGGGAAGAGTTGGCCTCTCTTGCCTGGCAGGATATCCTGACCTTTATAAGAAGGTCTGGAAGATTCGAAAGGGCTGGTATGGGCGAAGAGGAAGATGAGGAGTAGTCTGGTTGGTTTAGGAGGGGCAGATAAAAAGGACCATGGAGTCTAATTGTCAGGCTTCGAGCCTACCCAACCGTACTACTACTACTAAAAGGTAAAAACATTCTATAAAAATAGCTAAAACAAAAGGTGTTAATATCGAGTAAAATTCACTAAACGTAGTAGTGCAAAATAACTAATGCTCAGTTTATTTAAATCAAAATCGTTCTACGTGTAGTAGGCTTTACTACAGAATTGGGCTACTAAAATTAAGAACTAACCTGGGAGAATACACACTTGTAACCATTATTTAAACAGAACTTTTCAATAAATTTCGTTTTGGTAAAAAATGTATAAGAGCCGATGTGTTCGATACCATTTTCAAAACCTTTCTGCCCCTTTATTTTCTTCCCTTATCAAGTTTCGATCTTGTTTTCGCCTCATCTGGTAAACAAATTTTTCCCATTTCAGGCAAAATTTCGGTATTCCCCGAAACTTTGTAATTTCTCTACCTAACCGTTCGTTTTTTTACCTCTGTTGCATCGATTTTTACATTTTACAACACAATTTAAAATTCCAAACTTATTCAAAAATAAATTTGTAAAACGTATTAAAGTACTGAACCATTACAGTATATTATATATCAAGTTTGATAAACGTCATTTTACGGGCGAGCTGGCGAGCGAATGCTTAAATGTATGAGTTTATAAACGAGGTGCATACTATACTTTTTCTACGACAAATACTTATTATTATCTTAAAATGATTTAAATCAAAAATTTGTATAGAGCGCCATCTATGAAACAATAGGGGAATCTGTGTGTCACCGTCAAATGTCACATTTTTATATATTATAAACACAGATTATAAAGGTTATAAATCGAAATGTATTTCTTGTAAATTGTCAGTTTTTCACAGTGAAAGTAAAGAAAATGTTTTATGAGGACTTTACAGTGGAGTCCGTGCCCGAATTTAAGTTATAGTTTACTGCCGGCGAAATAAAAACGTCAGCATCATGTTAATATAAACTTTTCAAATATTGGCGTTGAGAAAACTATTTAATGCTTTTGTATTGCGATAATGAAATAATTTTCACATTTAGTATTATTGTATAAGAAGGGCACTTTATTTAACACATTCGCGGACACGACTGCTATTGCAGACACATGTGTAGGGACACGACTGCAATTGCAGACAAATTTTAAACCACAGAAAAACGCATGTCTGCATTAGCAGTCGCTATTTACTATTAAATACGTATAAATGGAAGCATATTGTCCCTGTACATCAAGTTTTTTAGCAGAAAAGTGTCCCTATAAGTGATAAATTTTAAGGTTAAATATATAGTTCCCGCGCAGATTGTTTTCTCACGAAAAGCGTCATGTCTGCAAAAGCAGACAGTAGCTTCATAACGGCCAATGGAAGAGGTTATGAAGTGTCCCTGTAAATTTCGATTTTATTTTGTTGTTTTTAAATGTTATTTTAAGTTGTTTTTTTTATTTTAACTCTCGGTAAGTACTATATTTTTAATAAGGGTTTGTTCAAATATTTTTATTTATTTTTATTCTAAGGAAATATTCCTGCCTAAGCTAAATACGGTTTTTTATATTTTGTTATAAAATTTTAATAATCATAAATATATAATATTATAAATTATAAATATATAATAATATTATATATATTATATTATATATTATATATATATATATTCAATATATAAAATGGTTTTTGAATAAATATACGTATAAGATCATTGGAAAAAGAGATGATGTTTCGTATTGCCCTATAGGGATACGTAAATTACGTCATACGTAATACGTCATCAGAGCCTGAGGGTGATAGATCAAGCAGTACTAGTATAGAAGATCCATTTGCTGGTTCAGATGACAAAGACTTGGATTAAAAGTTTATTTTGTTGTAGTTTTTATTATTTATTTGAATAAAGTTTATGTTTTTTACGATTTTCTTCTTATTACCGAAACCGGCATTTAGTTTATTAACGTCTGCAATTACAGACGCATGTCCCTTAATATAAAATTTTGGGATATACAAGGACGTGTCTGTTATAGCAGACGTCTGCAATTGCAGACAAAAGTTGGTGTGTTTTTGAGTAACCTCTAAAATCTGGAAGTGTCCGCGAATGTGTTAAACGATTGTATGACATTTGACAACTGTCAACTAACTTCAGCCCGTGACTAAAAACCTGTTGCTAACTTCAGCCCGTGACTAAAACGCCGTAAAGCCACAACTTGTCAATGTGTATTTAAAAGGTCACTTAGTGTCATGGAAACATGTAAGATAAAGGGCGTTTTAAAGGTGGGAGTAGAAAAAATTATTTATCAATATATTCCTTTTAAATAACTACATGGTCCATAAAAATTATGTCATCCAGATACGAAAACCCCTAATTACAAAAAAAAATATGTTTTTGATGGTAAAATTTGAAAATGTGGTTAATTTCTGTTAAAAATAAGAATTAAGATGACATAGTAAAAATTACACTAGTTTAGGTAGTAAAATGTAAAAATAGGTCAATTCTTAAAAATGAAAATTTAGGTAAAATAGGTAAAATAAAATATGGATCAGATGAAATCATTTTCTTCAAAACGGATTTTATTCTTTTGCACCTAAAGTTAGGATTAGTGTAGACAAATAGGTAACAACACTAAAATCCCATCTCTGGTAATTATTTAATGAAACTATTATTTCGACTATTTAAAAGTTTAAATGTATAAAAATAAAACAGTTTTTTATCAAGCTTATAGAAGAAAATATTTTAATCAATTATTTTTATTAAAATATTACATACATTGTATTTTTAGTTTACCTGGAGTTTTAATTCTAAGGTATTCTGGAACTTGCTCAGATTAAACATAAATTAAGTATTTTATGTTTTTGCTTTAAATCCAAGTTTTCCCATTTGTTTAATAAACTATGTAAATTAAATAAAGTATCACAACATTTATGGCAGTAAAATTTATTCCTTGAAAAATGCATATTCTTCAATTATAGGACGTGGATATAATGGATTTTTAGAATCCTTATAGTACGAGTTCCATTTTATATGTTTATCTAATGAATTTATGTTTTGATGTGGTTCTTCTTTATTCTTTCTTCGATTTCGTTTATTTTCTTTATAATAGGGCAACTTAAAACTAATGCTTGCTGTGCCATTTTTAAATCTCTTTTCTATGACTTCAATACTATCCGGCCTTCTTCTTTTACTATGCTTATTTCTTTTGATGGGATTTGGCTTAAGGGTAAAATTCGCTTTTAAATAACCAACATAATTATCCTTAGTTGTCATATTTTCTTTAAATATTAAAGCAATTGGGGTTTCGTTAAGATGGTTAAAATTATTTAGATTATACTGACGTCGATTCTTTTTAATACCTCTTTTAGAACCCAATTTTATCTTAGTGTGACAAATAAAGTATTTTTTGTTTAAACAATTTCCATAATTCCACCTAAAATTGTAAAAAAATAAAATTATTGTTATTTTGAAATTACCTGCTTAGCCAAAAATAATATTTTAAAGAAAATCGAGAAAAAAATATTTCTTTATCATGATCAAATTGTTATAATATACGGTTTTTTAAAACTAGTGAAAATAAAATTAAGTTTAATTTAATTGTAAGGTAAATATATATATACATATGTACCTATATATACTATTTGGGTTTTAAGAATAATACAAGAGCTGATTTTTTTATATTGAACGTACGGTACCTACAACGTCAATAATTGAACTCTCCTATATAAGTGAACTTAACTAAAACTAAACCTAATGCATTGTCATCAATAAAACTATGATAGTTTTAGAAACTTTTTTTTCCAACATTGAATTTATTAAATCGTATCAAATATCGAATTGAATTATAGTATTATTGTGCTTAATCCTCATCATCGTCGTATTTTTCTGCAAATTCCAGCAAATGTCTTCCAGCAATGAATCCACTTCTTTCCGCTATACCCATAGATATCTACCAATGCTCTAGATTTGCAGTTACTTGGTGAAATCGTTCTCCATGTTAAAAACTATTATTAAGAAAAGACAAATCACAGAGGCATAACAGAAACAATAGAAGTAAGGAGGAAATAATTTGGCCAAATATGAAGAAAAGCATTAAAGCCTTTATTGAAAATTGCAACAGAAGTAAATATAAAAGAAATGCCCCCAAAATTCCAATGGTTTCACCATCAAAACCAATTCAAGCATTACACCTTTATAATAGAAAGGAAACAATGTTTAACCTTGGTAGACGCATTTAGCAAAGTAGGACAGGCTTATCCAATTTTATCAAAAAATGCAGTTAAAGTAGACAAAACTCATTATTTTCCGTTCGGATAATGGAATGGAATTTTAAAACGAAGTAATTTACCATTTATTTTATTTATGTAATATACACAAGATTAAACCTACATTTATAACACCAAACCATCCACAATCTAAAGGAATCGAGCACTATTGAGAGACAAATTTACGGAACCACTGGAGAAAATTATACCCTACGCACTAATAGGACACAACCACTTAATTCATTCTGCCACTGGATTCACACCAATGGAATAACTTCTAGGTCATACCCTGATAGCAAAATTTGATTTTAAGAATCTTCTAAGAAGATATGACCTGGAATAATGATATATTCTTAGAAGCTTCCCTTATTGCTAAGAATGTTCTTAGGGACTTTAAAAACATTCAATAGATTCCCTTTTATTGATGCAATTAGATTAGAATATAGCCAAAATCGTGCTAAAAAAACTAAAAGTAAAGGATAAAATGGGAAATTTTAAAACCAACATAATAAATAAAAGAAACGAAAAACACCCAAAGAATTTTTGAAGTTGGCCAAAAAGTTTATGAAAAACACAAATCCTCACCTAAATATACCGACCCCCTTTACAGGTAAACAAATAAACAATCCTTTAGAACGAACAAAAACTCAATCCAGAAGAGTGCATTTCAGTAATTTAAGGTCATCAATCCAGGACTCTTGCCGTATAAGCCAGGAACCTCTCAAAACACCATTTTAAATGGAATCTAATTAAATTCGAATTAGAAAATGTTTTAAATAATTAAGAAAACGATGAAAACTTTAATGAAATAAAGACAATATTAAACAAAAGGAAGACAATTTTTTCCCAGTTTCACAATTTCCTATTTATTTTGTAACATTTTATTCTAGAACATAATTCAAGCAACTTCTACATGTAAATTTAGAAAAACTCATAAAAAGACGACTTATCAATTGCTTGGGAAACACAATTAATTGTATTACTGGTAATATAAATGCTGACGATGGTTTAAGATATAACTTGAACTAAAAGAAAATAAATTTAACAAAACAGACAAAGCTGACAGAAAACTCTATCAATCAGTTCAAGTACATTGTCAAAAAAAATTAAAAATGCTTACGAAAATAATGCAAGTGTAGAAGACCCTTAGAAACACTTCCATGGAATACATATTATGTATTACATAAACCTTATCCCCCATCATATATATGGGTGAATCTCATGAAATGTCCCCCGATGGTGTTACCCCGTTATATTTAATTAAACTAAATGAGTTTGATCCACATTTTTATTGTGTTTTGATCTTTTATAATTAAGTAGATATAACAGCTTAGGTTCCAGGTTTTTAACCGCAATTAATTATTTTTTACAATGTTTTAAAAGTCTAAAACCTATCCTCCGTGACTGTTACTCTTTCTAGGTTAACCTATATGTTTTTAAATATAAAAATAATCATTTTCACTTGGGGGACATCCCAATATATTCACCCATATACAGACTGTTTAGAATCAAGTAAGTAAGGCTGGAGACAAGGATGACAAATTATATTCTGATCAGAGAAAAAGAAACAAACTTTTATTGGGCGTGGTTTAAGAAGAGAACGATTATAATTATTTAATAAATAGTTCAATTTTATTTGTTTGAAACTTTAAAAATAACAAAAAAATTAATAATATGTCAAAAATAATTTCATTTAGTTAATTTTCTTACTTTTAATATTAAAAAATAATAAAAACAACCCTTTTAGGAAACAATAATAGCATATGGCAACAGCGCGGCATGCAGCCAGATACAAGGGCATGCAGTTTGATCTAGTGTTTGTTCAGTAGCTCCGACGCTGTCGTAGGGAAATGTGTATAGTTTTTAAGAAATACATTTTCGCCATTAACTGGAATTTAATGGATTTTAAACAATACTTAGTTTTTATTTGCAGAAATGCATTAAAACAAAACAAACGAATTCGATAAATATAAAACCTATAAATTCTCAAACAAAAATAATTCTAAAATAACAAAAATAACTTTTTTTCTAAATAAAATGTTCAAATAGACCACCAGCAGCAGTTAAACAATACCCTAGCCTATCATAAAAATTCCTGCGCACGTTAAACAGCATGTTAAACAGCATTTCAGGACTAATATCAATCCCTACCACAGTGGGCGGGGTTTGGCACTTGTTTTATTTAAGTGTATCTATTCGTTTTAATCCACACTGTATATCACTTATTTTATTGTAATTTTGTCCTATTATTATATCTGTTGGCCAAATAAATATTATTATTATTTTATTGACCTTTACTCAACAAAACTACCTTTTTCTCCTACTAAATAAAATCTTTAATATTTTAAACAAATCATTGAAACTGAAACCTATTCAAAATTTTAAACAACTCAAACTGAAACCTATTAATCCAAAACAAAAATCGTCTTCATATTAAAAATTGTCAAAATATATTCCTACTTATATTATTATTTGTATACATTGCCTTTTCAGGAAATAAGTTCAACCTGTATAAACTAATTATCCCCAAAACTAAATTCCTTCATATAAACAATATAATCAATTAAATCATGCAAAAAAAAATTCCAAGGGCGATTTCGTATCCGATCATCTACAAAATAAATGAAAAAATTCCCTGTGAAGTAAAACTTATTAATGTTCATGGGAGGTATGAAAATTGTCAAATTATCCACACCAAGTTGCAAAAAAACGAAAATTCAACAACCTAAAACATCAAACAATTTATTTGCAATAGAAAAGAAAAAAAAGAAATTATACATGGAAATTTCATACTTTCTTTGGAAACCAAATGAGGAGGTCCATTCCAAAACTCGGCTTATCCACTTTTTACTAAAAATGAGTTTGTGGTGTCTGTACATTTAACATGTATCTCCCTATACCCTGAAAATTTCATAATATTCTAAAACTAACCGTATTCCATTTAAAATTCATTTACAAATTGACTATCGTTCTAAAACTTGCCTTATCTATTGGTTATATCATGCAGAACTCGACATATACGTATGTAATATTAAAATATTTTAAACTAAAGCTATACCTTTTTAATCAAGGTATATAAATGTTTTACTTATGCCTTTATATTTCGTTTAAAGTATTTTTTTGCCTGATATGCGTTAGTACTCATATGTAAGGTTTTTGACATTTTGCTCGAAAACAACTAATATGGATAAGCCGAGTTTAGGAATGCACCTCCTCAAATGTCAAGCCCGAATACAAAACATTAATATTAATAGTGGGACAAGAAAATACTAATCACCATGCAGAAGTCATAGAAGTACCCATTATATCAACAGACAAATCAATGTTAATGGAAAAACAATTTGATAAACTACCATCCCTTAAACAACATATTGATCTGGACAATCTAAAAGAAGCCCATATTCAAATTAAAGATATACAATAAAACCTTGAAGAAACAAACATATATTGCATTGACCATTCCATCTTATGTATTCCGATCTGTTACAGCCACTTTTCTTCTTTGGAAATTTTTTATAAAAAGAAATGCAGAAAAACGGTTTACCATTTTGCGTTGTAGAAGTTAAGAACGAGGCGATCCCAATGGAAGATTTTAGACCAACCAATTTGCATCACTTTCAAAAATTAAAAAAGAACAAACTAAAAAGATTACAACGAATATTCCCATTGAAGAATTGAACATTAAATCTGCAAATCACCCCTGAAGCAGCCCTTTTATTTTAACTTAATTCATGTATGTAAATTTTGGGTAAGCGAGCATATTTTAAGAACTTTTTTTTTACTTTAGGCCTTAAAACCCGACTGGCCTTATATTTTTTACCTGTATCCATAATCAGGATCAGCAAAAATACAATGCCAATCAAGATTTTCTTCTTTAACTTTAATGGTGGAATTATAAAAATTTTCAAAAGCTAATGATTTTCCAGATGCTGCCCATATCCAAGTCTTTTGTCTCCAATCGTATTTAGCTCCCAGCCATCTGTCTAGCATTTCTAAAAAAAAATTATACATTATGAACTATATTTAACAGAATTACCTATCTAAATATCATTTATTTTAACTTAAACATGATAATTTTATATACATTTTATTTGTTTTAAAAAATATGTACCATACGTAAATGGCAGATGAAAGATTCGATATTAAGAAGAGAAGAAAAATCGGTCTCGAAAATAAAGGGTGTTTTGTTATTTTTGTCATAATTTACAATAGACGTTATTTCTGGGGCAATTTAATATAAACGAATGCAACTTACCACATTCCCCTGCTGATACTTAATGTCTTAGCAGGTAAACAAAAAAGTAAAAGGGTAAAACACCCTATAGTACCTATACATTCTAAAAATTATGTCTACATAAAATACTTTTTCTACTCCTATTACGGAATTTGACCGTTCTTATATCACTTTTATCTATGGAATGACCCTAAACCAAACCAATGGATGACTATCTTAAAGAGTATATAGTTTGGAGCCAAATGAAGCGCCCTCTATGAACTTGGCTAAAAATTAAATTACCTGTTTACAGGCAACTGTTGCCAACATAGCTTTTAATTGGTGGAAAATCAACGTATTTGATTGGTTACTTCAATGGTGCTATATTTAAAATCTAACTTGTGGCTAGATTTTAAATGTATTTAGAAACGAAAACAATAACTTTGTTTTCTACCATGTATTTAAGGTACTTCTATGGTTATGCTGTTTAGTAATTCTCAAGCAACTTTTATAAACTAAAGAAATTCGCAGATTTATGGAAAAGCAATGAGGAAAACAAATGTATGTAAATGTAAAACAAGTGTATTTAGTATTCATTTGTAAAATCTGTGATTTTTTTAATTTGTTAAACTCGTTGAATCATTATCATACTTATTATGTATGTAAATGTAAAACAAGTGTATTTAGTATTCATTTGTAAAATCTGTGATTTTTTTATTTGTAAAACTCGTTGAATCATTATCATACTTATTTTCAAAAGTACCATTCATATATGGTAAGAAACATTGTTTTTGTTATTTATGATAGTCTACTAAAAGTAACTGTCTCATTAATCATTATTTTGAAACTAAAGAATACTGTTAAATCCATAAATTTTATTAAACAATACATGCCTACCATCTAAAAGATTATGATTCGGTCAAAGTGTCGTTTATAAATTATTATTATTATAATACAACCCTTAGAAACAATACACAATAAAAACACACAAAATCTTACAAAAATGCGATAACTACGGATATAATTGAACGTCAAAAAGGTCAAAAACCTCAAAAAATTAAAAAATCTGCGCCCTCTCTTGGCTTGGCTAAATATTATAATACTGTCCCGACATCCGACATCAGATACCTATTTATCTATTGATTTGATCTAGGGGAATGACATATATTCCGTAAAGTGTTACAGAATGAAATATTCTATAATCGGATGACAGAATAAAAACTCGTGGCGACATCTCTGTTTTTAATATCTAACAAATTTTAGACCGATGCAACCTCACTTTCTTCCAATTAAATTATTTGTCTATGGTATTTTTTGGAAACGTAGAAAAAGTATAGTCTGAAACTCGTTTGGAATTGCATATTCCGCTCTCGTAAAACCGCCAAACTCGCCTTCTCGTGTGACAAACTTTTCACTCGAGCGTAATATGCCATATTCTAAACTTACAGAATATACTGTTAAATTTGAATTTTGAATTAAAAATATAATAATAAAAATAATAATTCTTTATTAGTCCAAAGATAATACATACAAACATTCTGTATACAAAAACGATATGGAAGACCGGGGCAGCGAGGACCGCTTAAGGATTTTTTTTAATGGAAATGGACAAGCAATTTTTTCGAAAATCTATATAATATGGTCTAACTAATTTAGTACAAAACCGAAAAAAATGTTGTAACATTTTTTGGTAAAGATAAAAAAACAATTTTACTACATTGGTCCTCCTTGCCCCGGGTAAGAAGGTCCACCATTTGAAAGACCTGCACACATTAATAATAATACCTCTTGATAGTTTTTAACGAATTTGTGAAATAAATTAATTAAATAAAAACAAAAAAGCAAATTCTGTTGCGCCCTGCAAATTGAAAATTTAAAAATTATTTTCACAGCTCGCAAATGAAAAAGTCATCTTCTTCTACCCCCGCACATTCTTCGTGGGCCCATTGCTCACAACTTGTGAACTGGGCCCAGTCTCCTCCAACTTTACTCTCTTTGTACGGAGTTTCACAATAAATACATAAATCATCCAAGGTCCTGCTTGCCCCAAATTAAGTGGTCCTCATTACCTCAAATGTCGCTAGGCAGGAAATCACCTCGTAACATTTTTCCATGCAATAGCATTGGTAAACCAATAGGTAAGGTTTGAAGCACATTTAATATGGATCACTATTATAGACTGAGTTTTTTTTTAATTCCCCAGTTGTTTCTCAGGAATGGACAATATTGCCATGAAAAAGTTAGATCAACATACCATGAAATTTTGATTTCTTTGTAGCACTTTCAAACAGCTGCTTATGGTCGGACGCCATTAACACAGCACTGACATGAAGGTTTGGCAATCTACTAACGTGAAATTTTGCGCCAAATTAAAACGTACCGTGCGGTAGACCGGTGGTCCTTATTACCCCGGTGGACCTCGCTGCCCGGGTCTCCCCTACATAAGTAAATATTTTATAAATTAATTAAAGTTTAGATATATTTATTAAAATTACATATTTATATTCATCTATCGAGAAGAAAGCCTCTAATGTCAGGATGAGCTTCATTTTTTTCAAAAAATTCTGCAAAGGCAAATTTGGTAAATTGTTATAAAAGGTAGCTCCGACGTAAAAGGGATTTTTTTAAATAAAGTTAAGTGGTTCTTAGGGTAATATAGAGTATTACCGTGCCTTGTTTAACAAATTTTAAAGTTTACATTATATATAGATATGGGAATGTTAGTATTCTTTTATTTATGTAAGTTTTCCTACATGAGTGTAAATTATACATGCAGCGAATTGCTCTTTTTTGGATAGTGAATATTATGTCGGCTTGTGATGAATTTCCCCATACAACAATTGCATAGCGTTTGATTTTTTTTTATTTTTGAGTCTAGAATTATAACTTTTTTGAAATAAATCACAGATATGTCACTTTTCATTTATAAAACGTTGGGTGTTGTTAAATAATTTTTACTTAGTTCCAAGGATACGCTATAAAATAAAATGTAATTTAAATGGCATTTGCACTTTTTATTAAAAAAATAAAATACTCATTTTTTGATTAGGTATATATTTTGGCAAAAATATTAACTGTTGTAAAAACTAGAATAAATCCTAAACAAAAAATAGCAAAAAACTTAATAAGTAGGTATCTTATAAATTTTTATAATAGTCAAAGTATGATTTTGGGATTGTAGCCCGGATTGTAGTTTTTTTGGTATTTTTAAATAGAGATAATAACGAGTTTTTCTTTTTTTCTGATAATCCAGGTTTTCGTGTATATGCTTTTCTTAAGAATAAAGGTCTTTCGATTTCAGACCTACTTCTTTTCCTTGAAGATTCTATTGACTTAAAGTGTTCATCAGCATGAGAGTTCTTGTAATAAATTGTATCTAAGTTCTCTTTAGTCACCATAAAAATCTTTAAATTTGAAATTTTGAAAGTTTCTTCATCGATATTTCTGTTAAAAATTTTTAAAACCATATCTGAGCCTAAAGTTTTAAAGTCAAATATGTCAGAGTAAGAAATTTCATTAATTTTATAAGGGGTACCCGTTTTTTTGCGCTTCGTATCAGAGTAAAACATTGTTCGGGGATATAAATAGGTCCTGACTTCAGACTTTTTTTTGTTTGCCTTTCTATAACTGAATGGACAGAGTCGCCTTCATTTTGACTGTGTCCTGAAATTAGATATTTGTGTGTTATACTTTTAACATTTTTTAGTGTAGTTACTGAATAAAGATACATTGTGAATAAAAATCGATTTTTTGTTGACCCCCACAGTTGTTTGAATAAAATACGACATCAATATTGGTGTTTTCTGATTCAACTTGACTGTTAATTTTTTCCTAATATTTGAAGACACAAGTACCAATTTCATTAGCACCCCTCTGTGCCTGACCCTCATGCCAAACAAAACATTCCAGGTCTTTTGCCTTTAAGTTAAATATTGTAAAATTAAATACATTAAGTTTAGAAACGTAATAAAAGTTAGACGTATATCCTTTAGGACATGGGAGTGTTTCTTGAAGGTCATACACTGCTACGAATTTGTCTGAGTTCTTATCTATTTCTTTCTGCGAAAGTTCTTTTTCTTTGCGATGACTCTCATATTCTTCTAAACGAGAGTCTTTTTATTCGTGTCTAGTTGCTCACGCAAAAGTCGCACTGGTCCTTCTTTGGTACGAAGAACGATAAGTTAAATTCTTCATTAAAGATTTTTGCGTACATGTTATAATTTGCAGAGTGCACTTTCTTATCCTTACATTCCTCTACATAATCTCTATGTAGATCCGATATAGTTTTTCCTCCCATTATTTTTATATACCATATTTCCATTTATTGTTCCAAAAATGGCCCCTCTTTATAATTTAATCTTAAAAAAATAAAATGTTGTAGTACGGTCCTGGTAAAGCTATTCAAACATTTCCCTAATGCAGCCCTGCCTCAAGTTGAGTGTAAGGTCAACGTGGAGGTCGCCCTTCTTATTAGTCGGCGATTTTTAAATGTGTCATCTTTCTTGGTAAAACAGTCTTAACCTAATGTTAAGTGTATTTTACCATAGAAAAATAATATAATTATATTATTTTTCTATGGTAAAATACACTTAACATTAGGTTAAGACTGTTTTACCAAGAAAGATGACACATTTAAAAATCGCCGACTAATATTAAAGCAATTCAATTGCTATGTGTAGAAGAAAAGTGACACATCTCGAAATACTCCATATTTTATCTTTGGATCATTTTTAAAAAGTGACATAAATTAAAATATGACGGTATAGTGAAAAAGTTATTAAGATATTTATTACTTACCTTATATAAGAAAAATGGCACAAGTCGAAATTTGACCGTTTTAATATAAAATATCGAACAAAAACAATGCACAACTAAAAATATGACGATTTACTCCCGTAAATAAAAAATCAACTATCGAAATATTTTAAAATGTGTCGTTTTTCTAGAGAAAAAGTAAGCCGTCATACTCAAGAGCTAAAATATTACTGAGAAGTGTCAGTTTAGTTTTATGGGCCATATGTGTTTACCCCAAAACCAAAGTGACCCAAGTGCCATCTCTTTTTCATTAAAAACTAAGATGTAACACTTTTCTACTAAGTAAAGCATCCTTTTTTAAACTGTTCTGCATGAAAACCCGGTTTTTACATTTTTTTGAGTTGTGACAGTTTTCCTCCGGATGTGCGATGTATTAAAATGAAAAATTAAAACGTTCATAAAGCAGTCAAAATTTGTATTTACATTGATCTCTGTATTAAAAACATCGTTCCAACTTTCATTACTCAATGCACTGATAAAGGTTTTTATATTTTTATTTGAAACTTTAAGTGGTTTTTCTCTACTTTTATCAAATACTACCTTTTGAGCAGTATGGTCAGACAGTCCTTTATAAAGTAATAGTATATTATTATACGAGAGATAATGCAGGCTATTATTCACAAGGATGAGGTTTGCATCTCGAGCCGTTAGGCGAGAAACGTAACGCATCCGAGTAAATAATGCGCATTATTTCGAGTGTAACACTATGCTTTTTCTACTCCAATTAAGTAATTTTCATTGATAACCAAATTTATTATAACCTCACTTTTTACCGATTTTAAAGATCATTATAGTCGCCCATATATATAAACAAATCTGACATAATATGTTAACCTTACTTTTTCCCAATTTAAAACCCGATTGGTTCAAATAACAGTAAATATTAAAATCAGCCAATCACTGATGCCTAAGAACGTGAATAATAAGTTCAATATTCCCGTTGTTAGGCCGGGCGGCAGTGTTGCTAACTCAAAATCGGTCTAGGAGGTAGATTTAATTTTAAAAGTTGGTAGTTTCCAACAAATATTACTTTGAAAAGTTAGTAGATGTACCACCTATATTTTTCGAGTATTCTAGAGATTCCAAAGTAAGAAATGTGACACTTAATTAATTTATTTTTTGATTGATACAAAATATTTAAAGAATTTTCATAAAAAAACAATAATAAAGCAGAATTACAGATTACCAATATTCAAAATAGGAATAGAAAAAAGTCAAAAATTGAAGAACGAATTATGATAATAATCATATTAT
The DNA here is from genome assembly GCA_921294245.1 of Brassicogethes aeneus. Taxonomy (NCBI): domain Eukaryota; kingdom Metazoa; phylum Arthropoda; class Insecta; order Coleoptera; family Nitidulidae; genus Brassicogethes; species Brassicogethes aeneus. Next base: position 3,224,333 of record OV121136.1, read on the forward strand.
GCATACACTTGGGTTGTATACTTAAATTAATTAATTAAATATTTATAATCTGGAACTATTAAATTACGATATAGTATAAAACTAAGGTGACCAACTGTGTAAAGGGGAAAACCAGAACAGCGGTGGCCTGTACGAAATTTTTTTTAGAAAAAAGGTGTTGCCCTATTTTTGCCTGTTTTTTGTGCAACTACCTGTGTTAAGTTATTATTATTTACTCTCAGTTGAGTTAAAAAAACATAAATTTCATAATGGTTATTCACCCCACTAATAATTTTTCTTAGAATGTTTTAGTTTATTTCACCCGACTAAAAACATGTTAAAAAATTTTCAAAAAAATGTCTTTTTTCCCAAATTTTTTTGTATTTTTTCTGAATTCAAAACCAAAAAAACGCCCCATTTAGTCAAATTTTGACAAAGTTATGTGTATTTTAAAAGAAAATTGGCAACTTTTTTGAAAATTCGTAACTTTTTTTTGGTTGGGTAAATATATTGGAAAAATTCTGAGAAACTTTTTTAGTGGGGTAGAAAAAAATTTAAAAAGTTCAGTCAAATCGTAAGAAGTTGGGTCAAAAGTGGTCGATTTGGCGTGGAATTCCCCATATATATATTTATAAATTAACTATTATGAAATTTGTGTTTTTAGCCTAGTTATTTTTACATATTAAGTATAGGTACCTAATAAATTAATATGGATTTATAAAAATTGGAAGTTTATTTTATATGGTAAGCTAAATCAGAACAGACCAGAACCAAAATAGGAAAATCAGAACCTTTACTACCTTCGATTTCCAGTCAGAATGAAGATCTCAAAAACAGTATAGTTCTGATTAAATCAGAACAGTTGGTCACCTTATATAAAACCCAAGTGCCTATTTATAATCAAAGGGATTAGAAGCAAAAGAATACAGATTTTGATTAAATAATTTAAAATATTCTTTACTTTTGTTGATAAATGTATTAGATAATAGAGGGCGTCACAGTAACGGAAAAGTATAAAAAATACAACGCATTATTACCTCTTTTAGGGGGTCATATTGGTTAATATTATTTACGAAAAAAAAACAAAAAATATCAATAATATGCAATAGGAGTAGAAATAATTAATTTCTTATTTATGATATGACGCACTTACCAGAAGAACCGTTTAATGTTTTAGTAATCAGCTTGCTTTGATATTTATTTTTTATAATAGCCAGGTTGCCATGCAAATCTTTGCAATTATAGTAAGCATCATTCCATGTCGCCTTAATTTTGCTAAAATAGTAGCATCTATGACTGAGTCTCATGAAATAAGGAGGACAAACATAGCTCCTCTTTTCCAATATTTTGGTTTGGGCCCTACAAACTAATAAATAATAAAAAATAATTAATATCAAAATCTATTTTGACTACGCAAATCCAACGTAATATTAATATTATTTAAGGTTTTAATGTTTTACACCTAGGTAAACCATTAATTTTACTTTACCTACTTTTTAATTTGATTAAAATACTTTTTAATCACCCTGTATTAAAAAATAGGTTTAAAACTATAAAGGTACTTACGTGTAAGAAATGTCAAAAAAATTAAACAATTCATTATTTCCATTTTTCTTTTAATGTGGTTGGCAAGTATCAAACATATTAAAATGGCCTTCTCTTATTAACCTATTAAGTTGTACGTCCAAGTCTAAAACAATAAAATTGTATATTTGTTACAGATCATATGAATTTTTTTATTAAAAAATAATAAAAGGTTTATTTAGAAATGTATTTAATTTTGTATGGTTATTTATGTGGGGTTAAAAAAAGTCAAAAGCAAAAATATCATGGGCCTTCTTTCTTATACCTTTCTTATACTTATTCATATTCTTATGTAGTTACTGTACATAATATCTAAATAAAAACTATACAGTAATAATAACTTTTTATGTTTGGAGATCTTTGAGATTTTTTAATAATTAATTATTAAATTATAATATTATTATAAGAAATTAAAATTTCTTGAAAATTTATGAAAATTGATGAAAAGATTTGATATAATTATAATTATAATTGTTTATACGCCCGGTATAAACAATACGTTTTTTATATCTACGTATAGGAGTCAGGCCCGGCTCCAGACATTTTGGTACCCCGTGAAAAATATTTTTGCCGTCCCTCATAGTTACCTACTTTTTGTGCCCATTAATTAGGTATAATTTCTAAATAATATCGACCCCTTGATGCTACAACTAGATATCTGGAAAAACACATTTATAAATAAAATATTCTAAAATTGGTATGTAAGTATTTAGTAAAATTTCGAGTTATCCAGCATTAATGGGAAGATAAAATTAACAAAAAAGTTTAAAAAATTATTATTTAATAACAAATAAATAAAATATCATAGCATCCTAAAAAAAAATATATATTCTAATAATAATTATTTTATCTAACATTATTAAACTGACTATTAGTAAAAATAATAAAAATCTGTTTACAAACAAAAGGAATGCCTTCTGGCTTTTTGATCAGGAAACGTTGAAATTAAATTGTAAATATCTAATTTAGAGCCTATATCGTGTTGTATTGAATATCTTTTTGCCGCCTGTCGATTTTTGCCATGGCAAAAATCGACAGGGTGCACCCTTCGAATTTTGCCTCTATTAGATTTCTGCAGCTCTTTCATTTTTGCCGCCCTTCGATTTTTGCCGCCCCGTGCAGGGGCACGGCTGCACGTACCCTGGAGCCGGCCCTGATAGGAGTTATGGGTATATGTTTATTATACTACAAAAATATGGTATTTTTTTCAAACCGACAATGCCTGCTCCCGTGTGATTCTCACTGTCCCTACTTTAACCCTACGAAATGGAAACATATACAAATGTGTGAAAGTATGTGCATCTACGTCATGTCCATAAGTGTATCATGAATCTACGTTCACGCGTCACCATCTCAATCATTCTTACCACCAAATCATTTCATTTAAATCTAGAATATCGATTTTTCGTTTTACTTAAGCCATTTCATATAGATGCGAAATACGAAAAATGCTCCCATTGGTCCATTTTATTTGGCGGGAAAACCGTTTCAAAGTTTCGACAGATCCTTCTAATTCGCAAGATTTGAATCTAGGGGGCGGAAATCTTGAGTTTGATCTAATATTTTGCGAAAATCGCACTAATTTGGCGTGATGCGCATCCATTTTGCATGCACATTAATGCAATTGCTTATAATACATAAGCCATTTATGTTTATTTCGTAGTAGACTTAAGTGTATTGCCTACCAAAAAGCCTTAAATGTACTCTTTTGGAAAAAAATCATATTTTTGTTGCTAAGATTCCAATTCGAAATTTTTTTCAAGGTAAGACATGTAGGAAATTTACTTGAAGAACCGTGGGCTTAATATCTATAGCATGAATTGCCAGAGGATGGGGTTAGTAGACATCACAGACCAAAATAAAATCGTTCAAGAAACAAAAAAGTAGAGTTACCGCGAGACGAGACGAGACGAGATAAGGCCTTGTCTCGTCTCGTCTCGAAATTTCGAGATAACATTTTTCGAGACGAGACGAGACAAGTTCGAGACGAGACGAGACAAGGCCTTATCTCGTCTCGTCTCGTTTTGTCTCGTTTGTCTCGAATTGTTTTAGTTTTTTGGTTTATCTCAATTTAATTTTGAATTATCGGATAAATTCAATAAAAAATGTCTTACTCAAAAAACAAAAAAGATATAAACTCTTAAAAGTGGGATAAACTAAAATGATAAGTTATCATTGATAACGCAGTTATTCGCCTCACTCTTAATAGATCCACGTCACACCTTTTCAATGACTTTCTGTGGTGCAGAAATGAAAAATAAATCATACCAAAAATTTGAAACAATTTATTGTGAAAAATACGCACCGACTAGGCCAATTCCACCTATACAAGAAACTGAAGAACAATCTGGCTCAGATGAAGACATGGATATTGAATTTTTATTCAAAAAGGCTACTCCTCAATCCGAAACTGAAGAGTTTTGGAAACAAGAACTAAACGCATACTTTTATGCAGAGAGAGCATCAAAAGGGGATATATTGATAGAATGGTGGAAAAGAAATGAAGTACCTAAATTATCCACACATTTCAAAGATGGCAAGAGACCTATTAAGTATTACCGCAACAAGCGTTCCTTCAGAACGCCTTTTTTCAAAACCTGGATTAGTAGTCATTGAACTTCGGAATCGACCTAATGCTGAGTCGGCTCGTTCATTATTATGTCTTAATTCATGGTACACTTGTAGGTACGTTAAAAGATAAGCTAAACTTTGATTGATGAAACTTACCTATTTCTATACTTACCCCATGCAGTAATACCTAAATATTTTTTAATGATTTAGGATTTTTTTTAGTTACCTATTTCCATGTAATGTGATATTCGTACTAACAATGTTAATGATATATTTAATATTTATTTTCAGTTTAGAGTTTATTGGTTTATTTTGTTTATTATAAAATACATTTATTTGGTTTCTTTTTTACTGTTTATTCTCTAAAAGGTATGTATGTATGTCCTTGAAAACACCATGCAGTTTTTGAATAAAGGTTTTATATTTTATTACAAGTGTTATTTTAACAATTTATATGCACGTATTACCAACTCATACCATATAATGCTGTTTTTGCTAATTCTGAAGTTAAAAACAATTATTAAAACTTAAATGCTGTTATTATCATTCGTTTAAAGCGTATTAAGTCATTAAAATATTTCGAATATGTCTCGAATATGTCTCGTCTCGTCTCGTCTCGCCTTGTCTCGAAGGATGTTATCTCGTCTCGTCTCGTCTCGAAATTCGAGACAAAATGCTCTCGAGACGAGACAAAATGGCTTCGAGACGAGACGAGACGAGACGAGACGTCTCGTGTCTCGTGTCTCGCGGCACCTCTGAAAAAAGTTATGTCGTTTTGAAAAAGGACGAACTTTTTGGTCGCGACACATTGAGTGGTGCGCAGTTTATATGAAATAGAAGTTGCGAAATGCGAATTCGCATTCCGCATCTATATGAAACCGACTTTGGATTGTTTACTTTGATTTAAGTTTATTTTTTTCGGAATCACTATTACTACAATAATATTTAACATTATATTTTAAATTTAACGCAACATAATTATAAAACGCTGAAATGATGATCTTCATTAAATATAAAGGGTGTCCACTTAAGAGTGCTCTAACTTTAAAATGAAATAAAACAAACTACACTTAAGATATTAGGAAAAAAATATATTTATTTAAAAGAACATCCTGTGGCATTAATTATGAAAAATAACATCTTTCAAATGCCCCCCGCGGCTGCGCTCCACAGCGCGCATTCTGCAGGTCAAATTTTCTATCACTTTTCGCACATTTCGGGTTTGATTTCATTTATTATACGAGTAATGTTGGCCTTAAGTGCTTCAATTGTTCGTGGCTTATTCACGTACACAAGGGACTTTACGTAGCCCCACAAAAAAGTCTAGCGGCGTTAGATCGCATGATCTCGTTGGCCACTGGATATCGCCGCCGCGTGAAATGACGCCGTTGAAACGTTTGGCAAATTAAACATTGATTTTGTTGGTAAATTGGAATAATTTGAATGCGTTGAGCAACCGTCTAACGCTTCATTATCAAATGTCATAATATGACAACAAAACTTCAAAATATTTCACAGCTGTGTCTTTACAGACTTTGCCATAGCCGCCTATCAAACATCGAGCGTACCTAATTGGACACCCTTTAGAAGACATTTATTAAATATGGGCTAACGTATTAATAGGCAACCATAAATAAAAAACATTTAAACTAAAATTAATACGATATAATTATCGATGACACATTGGTTAAAAATTTACAACATTCATTTTAATTTATATTTTATTTGCCTAGTGGTGATTAAATCTATTCTAGTAATAGAAAATTAGTCAAATTATATTAGTGAAATTTAGCAGAGAATAAAAGTAACTATACAAATATATAAACATTTTTTATATAATATACCCGTAGCAAAATAGGGCTCCATGAAACTACTCTTAAAGGTTATTTGCATTGCTTAGTTAAAACCTATTTGCTATACAGCTATACAGCCGATAAAACCATCATAGGGCTAAAAAGGAGAATCCTATTGCTGTCGTTAGGAGCAATTTGTGTGTCAGCCACAAAGCAACATTGCTTTATTGTATTACTCCTAAGGCACACCTTACAGCAGCCATAAAACCTACCTTACAGCTGTTATAGAACTTGCTAAGTGCAATAGGTTTTAAATAGTTTTGTTGTAAACACCTTTTAGCTGACAATTTGTACTTTGATATTGATATACCTTTTTACTTTATTGTTGTACTTTGTAAATTCAATATTGCTTTAATCAAATACTTGTTTAGTATATTGTTGCCTTATGGAACACTAAGCTGTTTTACGAGCATATGCCATTATTGATTTTAAAAACTTAATAAGAAAATTATTATCTTTTGTCAACCAATAACTTTCGAATGGAAAAATCATTAACAAATACCACTTTACTGATAAAAGTTGATTGCTGAGACACAAAACGTATGATGCCCACTGAAATGGGCTTGATTTAAAAAAATTTAAAGGGTTTGGCTAAATTACTTACTCTATCTACATTCCGTTTTTCAAGCCATCTCTTATCGAAAAAATATTCTCTAGCATTAACATGCTAGTAAAAACCAAATTTTTTTGAAATTTTCTAAAAAATATTATCTATTCGTATTTTATATTAAAATTATTTTATCATGGCGGAGCAATATTTTCTAATTTAAATGGCGGTTTCAGTTATAAAACTTGCAAACAACTGCTAAAAAGTTGAATTGCTTTAAAAAGCCCTATGAGTGCATTTTTTAAGGCAATCATAAAACCAATTGGAATTTTGTGGAAGCATTTTAAAACAACTTTGCAGTATTTTCATTAAAAGTATCGCCATCAGAGTTATAATGCTTTGTCAGATGATAACACCTAAAAATTGTTTTAATTGCTGTGATAGAATGATGTGGATTTAGCTCTTGGTTGGAACAGGACGTTGAAGGAATACAATGAGTATTATCAACGGGATGTTTTGCCAACAAGACAGAACAGCTCTTCCAGGAGCCAACTTTGTTTTTCTATACAAAATTCCACTTTTTTTAATTTTAACCACCGCTCTAAAAAACTCCTCGTGCATGGCGGCGACATGTTGACAAGAGTTATTTTCTTCGCGATTACCAAGACAAAAACGTTTTAAGAAAGAAATAATATCAACACAATGGTTTACACTCATGCAAATTTGCAACTTGGAAAACAAATTGGTTATATTAATGACGAATTGCTGCTGTACTAGGAACCATCATAAAACCTTTTTACTGTTTGGTCATTGAGTAAGATCTTACTCAATGGTTTGGTCCTAAGACCAAGTTCTCCTACACTGTTCAAAATTTCAAGACCATTTTAACACCAAATTAACACCATACATGGTCTATATTGATACAATCCAAAATGGTGTTAAATATGGTTCGTTGGTCCGGTGTAAATTCAAATACTAAAATAGTGTAAATTTAACTTTCACAAAGTATTAAAATAAATTTTACCTGGTGTGAATTGAACTCCTTTTCAGTGTTAAATATATGTGTTTTTGGTCAAATTAAATTAAATTAAAAGTTCGTTGACGCATTACTAGTATATTACCCGCTATTATTCCAGAAAATTGAACCTTCAACTCGCTAGAGATAATGTTTTTAGTGCGTTCCACCAACTTAAAATACTTCAAGTATTGACAGCTGTTTCCACCTATTTAAGGTCTCTTTAGTATCCAACAACTTGTAGTGTCACACCAAAGCAAAGGACTACCTGAGCTTATACACTCTTCATGTAAGTCAACAGAGGCGAGATTTCAGAACATCACGTGATCCACACCGCCTTTGCCGCGTTTCACTAAAGTTTTCTCGGTAAATTTAACCAATTAAAAAGAAAATAAAATAACTATCTGGTTTAGTACCGTCAAACTAATCTTTGTTTATATTAACCTTTCCACAGTTGATTTAAATAAATACTTATGGGTCAACTAAATTAATATAGTTAAAAGAGCTAGTCCTTTTTTTCTGTGTAGGTGCACTTCTCAAATATTTTTAGATAAACACCGTTTTGGTGTTTGATGTACATAACATTTTCAACCATAATTCATGGTGTTTATATTAACACCACTTGGTGTTGGATTTTGACACCATTTTAAGATTACTTTTTACACCACAGATATTTTAAACAGTGTATGAGTCAGTTTTAACATATGAGTAAGATTACCTCAAGTGGACCCCCCTTTCCCGCTTGATTGTGGAATTCAAATTAATATATTAAAATATATGAAGCATTAACTATCAATAATGAAACCATAAAACAGTTTTTTTAAATTTTCATTTTAACAACAATTTTTTACAATGAAAATTTTGGAGACTTTTAATTAAAAAATCCCGAGTCAAAATTAAGATCGTAATTTAAACCTTAAGTCTGACAATTTCCGTCTTAAACGGTTTTATATTCGCCTAAAGATAACCAACTTATGACCTAAAACATAGCAGATAAGTCCATTTTCCCGATTTTTCGGTTCTAATTACGTTTAAATTTAAGCAAAAAATTTTATTAGAGGTTTAAATCGGTTTAAATCGGTTCAAATGAAGATTAATTCGGTTGTTCTAGTGCAGACTGAACAGGTTTTAAATCAGTTTTGGTAGGTCAAAGTAGGTTTAAATTACGATTTAAATTTTGACTCGGGATAGCCTTACACTTTAGTTAAATATTCTGCAAGAAAATTCCACTGCACGCTATTTGTTTAAAAAATATGAATTTATTTCTCCCATTTAGACTCGGCCTCCGCTCAAATCAGTATTGATAAAAATAAACTGTCTTATCAATAAGAAACAATGTTATTAAACATTTTTTTTTATTTATTAATTAAACCCTAAAAAGAATATAAAGTAAATAGATAAAATAAACATTTCAGATAAAATTTAAAGTACTTTTATATTTTATTTTAATATAAAGCAGTAACTTTCAATAATAAAACCCTGAAACAGTTTTTTAATTTTTATTTTAACAATTTTTTTTTTAAATTATGCAGTCTTTTAATTAAAAAATAGATGACAGAAAAACCGTTAGATATATTTTAATGAAATTTTCAAGATTTATTTTTTAATATTCACATTTGAAAAAATAATTTAAATTTTGAAACTATTTATTTATTATCATATTTTTAATTAACTTTTAAATAAACAAATAAAAATTATGAATTTATTTTTTATCAGTTTTCCACCCACTTAATAATACAAATTTAAAATGGAATGAAATCTGTAATTCTTAGATTTTTTAAATAAATTTTGAAATTTGCCGATAAAATTTAGTGAATTATGAATTGCACCACTTTAATTTGAATAATCTTAATTAGGGGTGGCAGGGGGCTGGTAACCAGCCGCTGGTTAGGCGTGCTGAAAAACTAACTTTTTTTTAATGTGATTATAAACTCATAGTTTAAGTTTGGTGTGGGTTCCATGTCTAGTATCTGAAATATCGGTTTACCCAAAATTCACAATCCGTCACTGGTAAAGCTACTCCGTCAGAAAAGTAAGAAATTTTTTTAATACTATTAGCTCAGATTTTTTTTTAAATTCAATTAACTTTCAATTATAAAAATGAACTGAGCTTGCGTCATGAGTAATTTTTTCTGAAATTATCACGTAATTTTTTAAAGGATCAATAAGAAAAGGATTGAAGAGATATTCTAAAGTTAATTTGTGACAAGTGGCCAGAAATAATATTTGATTAGTGAAAAAATCTTAAAATTTGATTAAGAGTTTTCAAAATTAGTTCAATTTGCCCTCCAAAATCATTAAGTAGAGGAAAAAAAATATTTTCAGGAAATGTAGTCCCTACCTTTATTTTTTCGCCCCCCTTTTAAGAGTTATAATTTTGTAGTAATGATCGTTTTGAAATAAAAAATTGGTAATAAATCTAAAGTCAAGTCAAATCCAAGACGGACTAAAACAAAAAACGCCAGACGCGTGATCAGTCGTTTGATAGAACGGTTCTTATTGGGCGATTCTGAGTTGTGAAGCGTGCCGAAAATTCTTGCCAGGGCCGCATTATGTCCATTGCGGTTATTAATAGCGTATTGTTTGATTACTTCCTTGTTTTCGCGGCTTTCATCTTTGTGGTTATTTTTGTTATTGTTTTATTATTAATACTTTTTATATAACGTTATTTGTTGTTATTGTTGTTGTTATTGCTATCATTGTTTTGGTTTTTATTGTTATTATTATTATTCAATTAAGTGTGATGTCTAGCACAGACGAAGCTAAACATTTTGAGGACTTTATCCCAGTTAAAAAACGGTCTAAAAGAAATCACTTAAGTGTGGAAATAAAAGAGGTTATTATAAATGTTTTCATTAAACTTTAATTATTAAAGTTTAAAACAATAAATTTAAAATAATTTCCAAAAATTTCGTGAAGTTAATTTAAAAAATATAATTTTCGTAAAAAATTTAAAAAGTTTACCTAGGTACATTAAAGTTTAAAAAAATAAATTTAAAATAATAATGAAATTATTTCCCAAAATTTTGTTAATTTCGTAATTAAAAAAATATAAATATTTTAAAACCCTTCCATCAAAGTTTAAAAAAATAAATTTAAAATATTAAATGATCAATAATATTGATTCAATATATTTTAATACGGCCCAGTGCAACAATTTTCGTCAATCACGTGAATAGAGCATGGACAACGCATGATTGTGTTTATGTAGAGTCCGGCTTGGATTTGACTTGACTTTAGATTGCTTTGGCTTGTATAGAAGTGTCAGAACTGTCAAAAATATTTAAAGTCACTTTATCGGTCTAGTATATATTACTAACGTGACCATACATACACAGTTTAAAATATTTCGGTGTAAAGTTACCAAATGAAGTGGTAAAATCATTTGGTGTTAATATATACACTAAAATTGGTCAAAAATAGTAAGTGTTTATTTTAAATTGTGGAAATATTCATTCGTGTTAATTTAAATTCATTTATTACAGCAAAGTGTTAATATAGGGTTAATTTTAACATAAACTCGTCGCGGTGTACATTTTACACTATAATGTGTTGACAGCTACACCAATTTTGGTAAAAAGTCACGTAGTCATCACCATTCGCTAACGGCAAGGGCGCGATCAGTATTCCGAGTGCAGTTGATGGTAGTGTACCTAAGCATGCTATTTTAACTTAAGCCTTAAATTAAAATTCAGTGGTCTGATGAAGTGGCGCAATTTGACAGTGGATGCAACTTATGTTTGTGATAAAACATGTTTTTTTACCTGTTATTCAATTCAATTTAAAAAAATATTAACACTTCTTGGGTATAAGAAAACTTACACCTAAATTTTTTTAATTTTATGCCTAGCCATTTGTATTCCTATCTAAAAGTTTGTAAGTAATATAAAATATACTTTATTTTACATTACATGAAGTGTTTAATATTAAAACCCCCACCATTTTTTACACCTACAAGTAACACCTACCTGTCTACTCTTAAATGGAGTTTTTTTACCAATAGTGCATGTTGATTTTTTACTAAGAGTGTATTATATTTGATAATTTCTACACTGTTACGAGTTTTTTGTACGAATAGTATGTGTAGATTATTAACCATTTAAAAAGGGTAAAATTTACCAGGTTGTACGAGGTGTGTTGAAGATGACGAACAACCGATAAATACATGTAAAAAGTGGATGAAATGGTTATAAACCATCAGAGAAGTCGCTGATGATGTTGGTATATCGATTGGCTCATCCCATGAAATTTTTTCGAATGTTTTGGGTTTGAAACGCGTGGCAGCAAAATTTGTTCTAAAATTGTTAAATTTTGAACAACATTTTTGGCCAAAAACAATACTGTAATGATGCCCCTCCCTCCATATTCGCCAGACATGCCTCTGTCTGACTTTTTCCTATTCCCAAAAATAAAGAGAACCTTAAAGGGCCGTCGTTTTGCAAGCATAGATGACATTAAAAGCGCATCGCTGAAAGAACTAAAGGCTATCCCAAAGATCGAGTTTTAGAAGTGTTTCGAGTATTGGAAGAAGAGCTGGCACATGTGCATAATATCCAATGGGGACTATTTTGAAGGCGACAACATTAATGTAGACGAATAAATAAATATTTGTTTCAAAAAACGAAAATTCCCGATATTTTCTGAACACACCTCGTATAATAACTTATTAAAACTTATATAATTTATAAGAACCTAATTTAATTTTATTTTTATTAGGCTATTTAAAAGTAAGTATTTAAGCAAATGTGTGATGTCATACGAAAACATTTAGATTGAAAGTAATATGATACATTTATCTATGACACATTAACTAACATACTTAAAAGATTTACCAATTGAATTAAAGTGTAATTTATTTAGTAATAATTAAATCAATTCTAGAAATTAAAATTGTCACATTGCATTGTTTTTAAATCAAATTAATGCATTGCATATTTGCATCCCTATATTTAATTTACGAATGCAAAAACGTTATATACTCGTAATTACATTATATAATAATAATAATAATAATAATAATAATAATAATAATAATAATAATAATAAGTTTATTAGCCCAACGGAAAAATCCAATAATAAGACAATAATAATAATAACAATATTAATACATAGGTAATGTAAAATATAAGAATTAATTTGATCTAAGGTAATTTATACAACAATTAACAATTTCATTTAAGGTACAATTATTTATATCACATAGATTTGAAATAACATTAAAATTGCGTGTTATAACATTAGTAGGCGAGTACAATGCAACATTTGTGCGACAAAATTGGCTAAAAAATGTGCAGTCGAATCTGGCGTTTTAAACGTGCACGTTAAAAACGCCAGATTCGACTGCACATTTTTTAGCCCATGGGACAAAAAAATGCAAATTAGACAATAAAACATTTGAATCGATTATATTATTTAATAATTTATATAAAAATACTTGACTAGCTATGAATCTTCTATCAGCCAATGAAATTAAGTTAAAACGAGTTAATAAAAGCGTATAGTCAAATCCTCTTGTTGGATATACACCATCACTCTTAAATGCCAAATATTTTATAAATCTCCGTTGCACTTTTTCTAATTGGGAGATGTATACATTGTAGTAAGGGTTAAAAATAAGGCTTCCATATTAGAGTTTTGAACGCACTAAAGAATAGTATAAAGTTTTAAGTGTTAGAATATTCCTTAAATCCTGACAGTTACGCATAATAAACCCTAAGGAGCGCATTGCTGAAGAACTTATAGCTTGATTATGTTCCGAAAATGAAAGTTGATAATCAAAAACTATGCCGAGATCTTTAAACTTATCAGTTCGTATAAGAGATTCATTATTTAAACTATAATCATACACAATCGTATTGGACTTTAAAGTAAATGAACACTTTACACTTCTTACTTTAAGTTCAATAAAATAAAATTGTTAGTACACCAATCATTCACAATATCCAAATCCTTCTGAAGCTCATCGTAGTCTTCAATATTTTTTATTTTACGATAAAGTTTTTTCCGGGTAACAAAAAAGACAAATCATTAACAAATATATTGAATAACAAGGGACCCAAATTGGACCCCTGCGGCACACCTGACGAAACTAAATATGTATTAGAGCGATAACCATTATACATAACAAATTGCATTCTGTCCTGTAGGTACGATTTAAACAAATCAACCAGTGTCAAATTAAAACCGTATGATTTCAGTTTGTCAACCAAGATTCCATGATCGACCCTATCAAAGGCCTTCGAAAAGTCTGTGTACAATACCTGGCTCTTTTTTTCAAACGCATCCGTTATATAGTTTTTAATTATTGAGAGATTTGTTATTGTGGATCTGTTTGAAACAAAACCATGCTGATCAATCGATAAAAATGTCTTTACTTGATCTCGCAATTCATTGTACACAAATATTTCAAAGACCTTGGAAAAAATTGGCAAAATGGAAATGGGACGATAGTTTCCTACCTGACCTGGATCACCCGATTTAAATACGGGACACACCTTTGATATTTTCCATGACTTGGGTATAGTTGTAGTATCTATAATTTTATTTATAATAGTACATAAAGGCTTACAAAATATAACTGCACAATCTTTCAGAAAAAAACTAGGAATAAGGTCATGACCTGCGGTATTTTTATTCGGTAATTTTTTTAAAATCTTAGTTATAATTTCCTCTGTCGGTGGAGAAATAGTAATATGCTGATTACAAAGATTTGAAACTGTTATTCCATGTGAAATAGAGTAGACCGATCCAAAGAAGTCGGCGAATCTATTGACAATTTCCCTTGGATCCCCTAATTCAACTCCTTCATTGTAAACCTTGCCAGGTATTCTACTATTATTATGTTTGCTATGTATAAATGACCAAAATGATTTAGGCTCTTGGGAGATACTATTTTCAATATAACTGAGATGAAGCTTATGGGCAGATGCTATTAGCCTTTTGGTGTGTGCTCGCAATCGGGAAAAATCAGAGTAGTAATGTTTTCTATTCGTACGCTTGAATTTATTAAAAAATATGCTTTTAACTTAAGACTATCCACTATTTCTTTAGGGGTACTTATTTTTTAAAGAAGATTTCTAAATAGTTCCAGTCAGTAGTAAGAATTGACTGGTAAAGGTTGGGATAATCTGCAGGCTTAAAGTTATACATTTTTGTATCTTTATTTGAAATAAAACTTGAAAGCAATTCATCACTTAAATTTAATGATAAATTAAGGGCAGGATGGTATGGATCAATATTAACTAATGGTTATATGAAATATATATTTAATATTGAATATTTATAGTGAATTTTAATTAATTATTAATAAATTATCAATAAATTTATTAAAAACCTACATAAAAAGTTAAAATGTTATGGAAAAAAAGGAAATCACACTTTAGGCCAAAAAATAGATGATAAATGCTTATAAAAAAATATGTAGGTAAAAAGACTTTAATAATAATAATTCTTTATTTGTCCAAAGATAACAAAGGGATATAGAAAAATATAACAGGATTGAAGCAGATAATAATTCACTGCATGAAAATATTTATTCCAAAACCTAAAAAAGAAAAACTTCCGAACCAAGAGAAGATGTCAATTTTGCCCCCGAAAGAAGGACGTAAAAACAAAAGGCGATGTAATATGTGTAACCAATTTATATGCAAGGAACATACAAAAGTCACTTCAACAAAAGTATGTTTAAACTGTATTAGTATCATCATTTATCATTTAAAATCAAATAAACAATAACGGGGTTAACTCGGACCACCACTTGGTAGCGTACGTAAGTATTTATACCTTGGTAGCACAAAAACTCAAGAACTAAATTAGGTTTATTTTACTCCTACCTAAAGTGTATTCAAATCCAAGCTGGACTAAACAAAACCGCCCAGACGCATGATAACTCGTTCTTATTGGTCGATTCTGATGGTGTGACTCGGATTGTGAGTTCTTATTGCTCGATTCGGAGGATTGTGTTTACATTTAGTCCAGCTTGGATTTGAAAAGACTTTAGTTACAAAATTTAAACATATTATTATTAGTAATTTAAATATGACTGCTATTGTAAAAAGTAACAGCTGCCAATAACTTTTTTGAAAACATCGGATGGCTGTCGTTTACCTTGAACCTGTTCCAGACTACCGCAAAATCAGAATGAACTGCTTCGCTAGCCTGTTCGCTATAAAAGTCCAAGCCCAAATTTGTTTTTTTTTACAGAACTCTTAAACGAGTCGATTTGTTAGACCAAGCCGTAGGCAAGGTCCGCAAGTCGAGTGAGTGGCGAAAAAAGGTTTCCTAACGAGTTTTTTACAATATTTTTTTCAAAAATTGCAAAATAGAGCAATCATATAATTAGAAAAGCACTTTTTCAGCAGGCATGTGAAAAATGTCATTTTTAGAGACTGTCTGGTGCACAGTGTTTCAATTCTCTAAAATATCGGCAAACCTCAAAAATTGATATTTTTTTCCAGGTAAATTTTGAGTTAGATTGGTAGTTAATACCTGTCTCCATCCTTTTAAAAAAAACTATATAAAATACGTATATTTTGTCTTGTACATAGGTTTAAACTTGACGCTTTCAGTTGAAGGTACTTTACACGCGATCGCTGCGGAAAATTGTTTATTCTTTAAAAGTGAATAACTTGTGTTTGGTGTGTCCGATTGTTATGCGGTTTGATGAAGGGTGATCTTCAAGGTATTTTAGAACAATGGAGCTACAAAAATTGTAATGAATTGTAAGGCATCAGTTCAAGATCCGCTAAATAGCTTAGAGTTTTGTATATCAAGCCATCAATAAATTAGCTGCCCCAACTTGCCTCCGGCTCTTTAAAACTACATGTTCTTGGGCGCTCAGGCACGGTTGTGGTAAAAAACCTCACGATTTTAAGCCTATGTCGAGCCCGTATCTGTGTTTTTGCTTTACAAAATATAAGATTTTTTTATTTATGGGTTGCGTTCATGACGTTTACTCGATTCACTCGGATTTAACTCAAAACGTTTATTACAACAGCGGTGTCTAGACTTTCACTTGCGTAAATCGTTCGTGACTACTAAGATATTTAACACCGATTTTACATATTTAACCCACCTCTTGTAGGTGCGTTAAAACAACTGCGCATGCCATTATAGTGTGTTCAAATTTAAATTGTGGTTATTTGTGTTGACAATTTTTTTAGCGAATTAAGAAATCGTTGCTAAAATATTAAGTAAAAGAAATAATACAAATTTAAAATACTTAGTACACAGAAAAAAATCTAACATACCAAGAACAGCGCTGTCATTGAATGCATTAAAATTGAAGCAATCTAAATTGTTATTTGCTCAATTAATTACTATTAAACCAAAATATGGAAATATTTTGCCTAAATGTCAAAGAATTTATGGCTTTAAATTTATACATAGTATACATACAATAGTAAAGTTATTAAATAAATCAAATTATTATTTAATGCAATAACATTCTACCATTCTAACAAATAAATATTAATATAAATACCAATAGATTTAGGAGCGATAACTTTTGTTGTTAATATAAAAACAGTAAACGATTATAAACCAAGTGCTAACTACCTATTGGTATTATAGGAACTGTTATTCAGGAATACGGATTACAAGATCTCATTGGTTTAATGGCTCACCCATTCATGCTATGCTAGCGTTTTTTCTGTGTATAAAATCTGTTATATTTAAATTTTATAAACAAAATTTTGAAAGATTCTCGGGAGAAAACGATGGAAGATGTTTTCCATTGGATTATGGCATCTTCCGATCCGTATATTTCTAGCTTCAGAAAAATTGCTCCGAAAAAGAGCAAATCTTTGTCCCGCGAAGCAATAAAACTTTTGCTATCTTCTGATGGTTTCCCATGCTCTGCTAATGATACAACGAGCGAATCCAGTGACGGAGATTGTTTAATATAGGTATATGTAGGTATTAAATAATATCATATAAATGTAATTATACCTAATAAACTAAATTAAGCTATTTTATAAAAATATGTTTTATTACATTTTAAAAAGAACCTCTTACGAATTTTTAATTAATTTCGACAATACTTGATTTGAATTTTGGAATTCTGATTCCAGATTTATTATCAGCGACCACAAAAACCCCTGTATGGTGATTTTCAATTTATTCCGTCAATTTTTTTACAAATATGTCTGCCATTTTGGATCTACCATTTTGAATTTTGACATTCTGAACCTCTATATACGGATTTTTAGGAGAATCCGACTACTCCTTGATATTTTGCCAAAAATTTCGAGAATTGAAACCCTGTGGGGCGTGTAAAAATCTCGCTTTTTAGAAAGCAGTTGTAAATGCATTTTTGTTCACAAAAACATAAGAAGCCGTTCAAAAATTTTAGATTAGGATTTTTTTTATTCAATCGTACAACAGAATCTAATATTATTATGTAAAAAATAAATTTGGACAATTTTTTTAATAATTTTAATTTTTTGGCGAACCGTGCCATAAAAAGGTAAAAAGGATTTTGCTTAAAATAATTAATTATAAATACTAACTGATTAAACCTAAACCTAAACTAATTGGTAAACAAACTAAATTTAAGTAATAAAATAATACTGCAATAATATAATTCCTTAATTAATTTCCTTGTTAATTTTATATTACATAGGTATAATCAATTTTATTGACTTGCTGGGCTTAACTGAAGAAATAAAACAGATGGTCAAAGGCAATAAATATTCGGTCGAACTTTCTTTACCTACTGACCCAATATACATATGTACTCAAAAAATAAATGAACAACTGGTTAAATCGGCAAACAGCGACATAAATGGTCTTATAATTTATATACATATAATAAGTTTATTGAATTTGGGTAATTCTATATAAAATATTTAAGGATTAATTTTTTTGGGTTTATGTCCAACAAAGTAAATTTATATCCAGATTAAAATTGTAGGGCTATATAATTTATGTACTTTTTTATAATAGTTTGACTTGTATACAGGTTTAAACCAGAAAAATTTAGGTCGTTTCTGATAAAAAACAGTTTCAATATATTATTTCAGGCTCGTAAAGATTCAAGAATGTTATTTTTTCACACATTCGTTCTATTATCTCCAAATAGTATATTCTGTAACAAGTTTAGAATCCAACAAATTACGCCCTAGAAAAAAGTTTGTCACACGAGCCAAAAGCGTGTTAAACGGTTTCACTATGGCACCAGGCCCAGCCACCTTAATATGTCAGATAAATCACACTAAACAGGTATTTTATATAACTCTAGATAAAATAAAAAAACAACTAAACTAAATATTTTTTAATTTTAACCAAATGTTAACTAAATTTTATGTTAATCCAGGTCCACATAACTTTATGTAAAGTTTACAACCAACTGTAATCGTTAAGTAATTGAATAAGTAGTTTGTAATTATATAACAAACATTTTGTAGATTTAATAACAAAATCCTATGTCAATATTTTAACCCTAGCCCAAACCATGGTCTGGGATTTTAACCATAATTCTTGTAATTTTATATTTTTACAAACCTTTTTGTAGACCCAGTAACAAAAGTATTTTTTTTTAACTCTCGGAAGTTAAATGAAAAGAATTTTGATAAGAAATGTTGCTTTTTTAGTCAATTTTCTAAACAAAAAAATTAACACATACCTACATAAATGAACTAAAAAAAACATCCACACAATTAAATAACATAATTCTGAAATCATCAAATTATAAAGATATTTGGTACAATATAATTTATCAGTACTACTACAACACTTACTGATGTAAGTATTTCGTCTACGCTTTTTTCTAATTTCGTTCGTGTTCCTCAGTGAGGAATCCTCACCAGCATCGATAAACAAATGTTTCCCTTTATTGGAACATCAGTACCGAGTACGTAGTGCGGAACACAAAAGAAATTATGATTTCTCGTCCTTATAAAGGTTTTGGAATCATTCACTGCGGTGAGACGAAAGTAAGTGGAGCCATCTACCGTCTTAAACATATAACATAAAGAACATGTCAAAAGACGGTAGATGGCACCACTTACTTTCGTCTCACCGCAGTGAATGATTTCAAAACCTATATAAGGACGAGGAATCATAATTTCGTTTGTGTTCCGAAACTGAATTTTCGTGTTTCTTAGCCTTCTCTACGATGTGTTTTAAATCATCCAATACATGTTTATTCCACGCACGTAATTTATTTTTTTGAAAATTAAGCACATAAAACAAAAAAGCTTATTGGTTACTGAACATCCGCATATCCACTAATTTTTCATAGATATTTCTGTTGAATACTCTATTGTAAGTTCGGCCTTTACCTGCGGAAGTGTAGTGTATTCGAAGATCGGGAATATGTCTTCATTTTTCTTAACTAAAAGTTTATCTTCAAGTTACATCGGGCACCGCTGGTGCCATTATCGTTAATAAAAAATAAAGTTTATTTAAAAAACAAAACACGTAATTCACTTAAAACTTAAAAAACACAACGGTGCGTGGCGACAAAAAAGTTAGAAATCAAAGAAACGGACACAGATACCACCTGAGCGGTTGAAGAGACACTGCGTTCGGTGCCCCAAATTGACGATATATTCGCGTACGCGGCGTACTGAGAGGATACCCGAAGATCACCGAATCATACTCGGAATAGGTAAATTTTAAATTGTGCCCCGGCGGCGCGCGCTGAAGCGTTGAGGAAAGAAGGTTTACTTAAATTCAACCGTTTGAGCGGACGGAAAGAAGGTTTGAGACCATCCTTAAATAGTAATTATAATGGTGTTACGTATTTATAACTAACAGTCCTACTATTTTGGCTTACTACATACCTGCACAAGTGAAATCAGGGTACCTGTTGTCCAAAGGGTTAATAGAAACATTAAATAATTCCTTAAAAGGCAATCTCTCAACGGTGAACGCAGGGGTGAGGTCTGTGTGGACACGGAAGTAAAAAAGTGAAAGGGGACAGGTCAAGGAATCACCTATGTAAAGAAAAGCAAGTCCAACAAAGAGTGGAAGGGATCATCACCTGCAGATTCTGATAAGTATTATTGCATGACCTAATACGCAAATCTTTAACAAAAACCTGGCAACAATTAATCATTACCGAAAACAGCGTAGGAGTGTAAAAAAAAACAAATCAAGTAAGAACGTCACAATTATTATATTATTGTATTATATATATATTATATAATATACACATAAACTTACAGTCAAATCAAAGCTTTAAAAGATAACGAAAGTAAATAAACAGTCTCCTAATAAACAAAACGACCAATTTCAATTTTTATACGATACACCACAGGGCCGGCTTTATCTATTTTGTATATTAATATTTATATTTTTAAATTAAATTTGAAAAAAAAAGTAAGAATGCAAAGATGTAAATTAAATAATAATAAACGGTATAAACACTAATTTAACAATAAAATAAATAAAGAATATACAAGGTCGATAGTCGGTACTCGGCATGAGGGGTTGAATATCCACGAAGGCAGAGGGCACATACGGCGGGTCATGGCCATAGGGCCGTATCCCAATTACGTACACTTCAGGGCCGGCTTTATCTATTTTGTAAATTAATATTTATATTTTTAAATTAAATTTGGAAAAAAAGTAAGAATGCAAAGATATAAATTAAATGTAAACGGTATAAACACTAATTTAACAATAAAACAAATAAAGAATATACAAGGTCGGTAGCCGGTACTCGGCATGAGGAATATCCACGAAGGCAGAGGGCACTTACGGCGGGTCGTGGCCGTCAACACTTCGGTACTAAAGACAAGATTCAGTACCTCACAGGGGAGCAAACAATTTTAAAGAGGTTACCAGGAACCGGAAACAGACTAGGACAGAGACGTTTGGAAGTTCACCAACAAGGACAGGTTCTAGCAGCGTACTAACACCCCGACCCCCATTCATGAATCCCAATTGAATGGGGTTATTACTAAGGCCCCGGTTGAGCAGGAATCCGGATTGTACTTGGTTTTGGGTCAGTTCAATGTCCTCCAAAAACCACCACTAGCCCTACTTATCCCGCACTCCTCTAGCCTAAATTGGACGTATAGCCCGACCCGGCTGATAAAATTCCGGGAGTGGCCTTAACCATAGACACTGTCATCCACGACCTCCTAGGGTGGATCTACCAGCCGGCGTAAAAACTTCGGATCCAACAAACACAGGTAATGCTGTGAATTGGCGGGATACATAGGAGAACGGAAAGGGGTAAAATATGGGAGATTAGTGTAAGATAAAGTCGATGGGGCCTGCCATACGTTCCCATACTCATACTCATACCCATAAGTCTTCCCAATAATATACTCTAATTTTATAAAAATCGGTGTACAAATGTGTACTCTGTCAAAGGTAGACTTTGAAATAAACAAAAATTTTAAAAAAATTTCGAAAAGAGGAGCAGCTAGGATTTTGATAAATATCACTTTTAAGTCACCGCACACCGTGACAATATGGTCCTGAACTATTTAAATGAAAATGTCAAGTATGTAGCGAAAGTACATGATCATGAAAACAGGATCAGGACCAATAATAATTTTTATGTTATACAAAATTTTAAAAATAGATCCAACAAACATATTTTTAAAAATGGTTTAATTTTGTTTGATGAGTTGCCAACTGTTATAAATATTATACAATCCTTTTATATCGGTATATCACCGAAATGTATTGTATTTTAATACTTTAACTATACACATACCTGTACCTATTTATCTGTAAATTACTTTTTATACTTAGGGGACATCCATTAACTACGTGATGCATTTTTCTGATAATTTAGAGCCCCCCTCCCCCTTGGTGAGATGTCGGAGACTCCCTATCCCTCACCTAAGATTTTGGCCATTAAACTTTCTTTGCCGACAACATGTAAAAAGAATAATTATTTTTTTTTAACAAAGTTGAATTATAATACATATTTTTTGAACTCGAAAGTTGACGTGAGATTTTAAATAACCCCCCTCCCTTAAAATGAGATTTGGTGAGATTTTGCTGGACCCCTACCCCCATTTTTGTCTCACGTAATTAATGGATGGCCCCTTATTATTATACTTTATACAACTTTGTATTTTATAGCAATGCTAATAAATATATATATTATTATTTGGCACAACTATAATAAATACTTAATACTGATTAAGAGTACCTATCCTGCAAAAAGCCGATACGTTTGGGATCATAGAGAATTAAAAAATTAAGTATAATTTAAATATTTTAATTTCTATAGATAATATAATATAATATAATATATGTATAATATACTATAAATTTTTAATATTTGGATTACATGAATTGTGAAACAGTCAATAAAATTGATTGATTTTACTATACATTTTAATTATTTGAATTTGAAACGACCACAATTTAAACTAATATTTATAGCTAGATGATTGGCTCAGAAGCATGCCAGAACTAATTTAGACTCACGATTGGCGTTAGCCTTGTTGTCTCGTTCTATTACAATGCGATATTATAGTTGTCTCCTTCTCTCATATTAGCATACGCGAGGCAGGCACATCCAAGGAAATAAGCAGGTGTTGTGGCAACACTGTTGCGGAATTTTAGATAAATTATACTTTACTCGTTTTTCAAAATTCAATAATAAATGGTATTATTTTTCTTATAATAAATCGATTTAATCGAAATTATATTTCTATTCTAAAATAAACATAAAATAAATACAGATTCCTTCTTTAGGTTTGTTTTGGTTATAAAATTCTGAACTGTTTAAAGAACAAATCTGTGGTTATTTACGCAATATTTTGTTTATTCTTTTTCTATGAGTTTGTCTATTTTATGATTCTTTTGTAAGTGGTTTATTATTTGGGTTTAGTTAATTGAACTTGGTGATTTATGTGAATTTTGTCATTATGGATATTACGGTGAGAAATTGTACCGATATTGTTGACTTTCTTTTGAACTTTCCATTTAGTCGTCTTTCTTTCGATGATAAAATGTTTCTTAAGGAATTTGGTGTTCCTCGTCCAGATTTAAGTAATTTATTAATCAATCCTGGTAAACCTAGTCGTGCTTTTTTTTAATACTTGGTATGAAAAGTGTTCGTGGTTAACGGGATCTCCTTTGCGTAAAAAATTGTCTTGTTGGCCCTGCCTTTTATTTTCGAATTCTGATGAAGTAGTCTGGCGAAAAACGGGGTTTTGCGATTTAAAATTTTTTTATCTTTCCATTGAAAATCATTCAAAGTCAAAACATCACATAACATCCAATTGTAAATTATGTCTTCTGGGTAAACAATCCAATATTGCCACTGTAATCGACACCGCGCGTAAAATTAAAATAGAAAACATAATCTTTTAGTTAAACAAAATAGTTTTACGTCGTCTAATTGATGTTTGTCTGTTTTTATGTTATCAGAAATTACTATTTCGAGGTCATGAGGGTATAGAATCATTGAATAGGGGAAATTTTAAAGAATTGGTGGCATTAATTAGCAAACGCAATGAGACTTTGCGTGTTTTCTTAGCACCTCTGTATTTTCTTTGACCTCTAAAAATATTCAAAATGAGTAAATCGAGTCTATTAGTTCTGTTGTGTGTGATAAAATAGATCAAGAAATTAAAAGTTCTCCTTTTTTTCTTGGCAGGTTGATGAAACAACCGACATTTCCTGCAAATCTCAGCTTTCGGTTATTATTAGATATGTTCTAGGGGGTACTGTTGTAGAAAGATTCCTTGATTTTTTTTATGTAAGCTCTGGCCGATCTTCAGAGGATCTTTTTAACCTCTTAACAAAAAATTTTGATAAATTTGATCTTCCAAAAAAATTGATTGCTCAAACCTATGATGGTGCTGCTGTGATGTCTGGTCATTTAAATGGTCTTCAAATGAAAATACCTACCGCTCCTCAGGCTCTTTTTACGCACTGCCATGCACATTCTTTGAATCTTGTTCTTAGTAACGCTTGCTGTTCTAATAAGAATGTGAGAGTTTTCTTTGCAAATATAACCGGATTTTATTAATTTTTTTCTAAATCTTCCAAAAGAACTTTAGTTTTAGATAGGATTTGTGGCAATAGGTTACCAACAACAGCACCAACTCGATGGAATTTTACTTCTCGCGTTGTGTCGACTGTTTCTTCCAATAAATTAAAATTAATAGATGTTTTCGAGTAAATTACATAATTACTAGCAATGATTTCGATTATGTTTCTGTAAGGAAAGCTGTTGCGTTAAAAAGTCTATTGAATGATTCTACGTTCCTATTCTTTTTATCAGTTTTTAATCTAATTTTTAAACAAACCGATATCGTCTTTTCAACATAAGTTTACGGGCATAGTCTATTCTAGAAATCGTCTTCAGGCTCTTATTTCAAAATTAAAAGAGTTTAGGAATAATATAGTTCATTTTAACCAAATTTTTGATGATCTTTCTTTAGAGCAGATCCAATCAAAAAGGAGAAAGTTGAGTGAGAAGATCCTGAACAGAGGTATAGGCAAATGTTTTTTGAAATTTTTTGATACTGTGATTGGACAAATTGACATTCGTTTTGCAGATTTAGGGTGTTTAACCTTTTTTGATTTATTGTCAGTCATTAAATTCGATAAATTTTCTAAAGAATTTCCTAAACACTTGTTGGAAGCTTTGACAAAACAATACGGATCTTTCTTTGATACAATTCAGTTGAAAAACGAGCTTTGTGTCTTATATTCTGACAAAATTCTTGGCAATTTCAAAACCCCCTTTGAAATGTTAAAATATATCGTAGATTCTGATCTTCAACTTTACTTACCGCAATTGAATTTGTTGATTAGTTTAGTCGTCACAATCCCTGTTACTTCCTCATCTGTCGAACGTAGTTTTTACACATTGAAGCGAATCAAAACTTTTAGTCGTAATTCCATAGGTCAAGATCGTTTAAGCGAAATGGGTTTAATTCCAATCGAAATGATGAGGTGATTACTTCGCAGTTTAAAAAAATAGGCGAATTTCTCTTCAGTGTAAGCGGGTTTAAATAGGTATAACATTTTTATAGGTTTTTGACGATGTTTTTCATTTTAATTTAGGAGTTTTATGTGTGAATTTGTAAGATTTCTATTTAATTTTGAAGAAAACAGATTCATTTAGAAACATGTTTATTTATTTATATATTTATTTTGTTGATTGTTTCGCACTGTTCCCATTTTTATGAGAATTTAGTTTTAGTTTTTAGTTATACGCAACTCATTTATCCGTTTTTTCTCTCCAGTTCCCCTTACTTCCCTTCAGTTCCGCTTCCCAATTTCCCTTTTTCCCGGCAAGATGGTGTACTATTATTAATTTAATGATTAGGGCTTAAACCTAATGGTTATATTAATAATGCTGCACTTTACCTCTACACCTTCACGTGGTTCTTGCTGAACAATGAAATATTAATTAGACAAAAATGAGGTTTATTTAAAATAAACGTCATTTTTACAATAAAATATATTTCATTGACAAAGTAGAGGATTCCTTCCCCACCACAGTCTAAGTTTTTTACTTAGTTTTAAGTATAGGTTGTGAACTGCGACGTCAGGTTTTTTTACGTTGGGTTTAAAAAAATTTCTTCGCCTTTAAATGAGGGCGAAACCCTGCCTCTGCCTCACCAAAATGAAAACGCCACTAGCATGTGATAGTTAATATTAACTATCAAATAAAAAACATTCTGAAAGTAAGTAAGTTTAAATAAAAATTACTTTTTTTTTAATATTTATTTTATGTTTAGGACTGAAATTTGTTTTTAGTTTATTAAAAGTTTGTTAAAAGTTTATTAAGTCCAAAAGTTAAAATTTTGACAAAATATTTCAAAACATCAGTTTTATAGTTTTAAATTCATTTTTGTTAGAATATTTTAACTATTTTATAAAATATAATATTCATATTCTGTAAAATGATTTATATCAAAATATGTAAAAATATACAGGGTGTTCTATTAAAAAAAAAATTATTTTAGTGGTAGCAATGGTGAGCAGATAACTTTGGACAGGGTGTGTATTGTTATTTTCATAATTATTTAAATATTATATTTTGATTTAAAAAGCTTAAAAACCTTTCAACAAATTTGTGTGATATAAAGTACTTAGTGACAAAATGTTAGGTATGCTCACTGGTTGAGTGCTCATGTGTTTTACTGTTTTCTGTCTTTTCGATTATATGGGTCTCGATCACTTCTACCCCCGCTACTACCCTACATGGTATACCATGCTTATAAGCAACATTATACTAATTTAAAATCATTTTTACCAGATTATTATTATTATAATGACTGTCTACCTAAGATTATGCATTAAATTTGAATTGTTTGCTGTTTTACCGAATATCTAATGTGGGTTTAAGCCTACTAATTAACTAATTCAAAAATACATAAACCAGAACCTAATAGCAATGAAAATAAGAATTGTCCTTTTTGAAAACGACATAACTTTTTTGTTTCTTGAACGAATTTATTTTGGTCTGCGATGTCTGCTAGCCTCATCCTCAGGAAATTCATGCTATAAATATGAATCCCACGGTTCTTCAAGTAAATTTCCTACAGAGTGATATGTAAAACGGTGAAAAATTTCAATAACTTCATCCATGAAGTATTATGTCTTACCTTGTAGCGTTTTTCAAATTTTTCGAATTGGAATCTTGGCAACGAAAATATGATTTAAGGCTTTTTGGTAAGCAATACACTCAGTCTTTTTAAGAACAAGAAGATAAGATGGTGAAAGATTGTTCCTTAAATAATTCTGAACAAGCGACAAGCAACAAACTTCCATTATTTTCTGAGGGGTCTAAGCAAAGACCACTTTTTCAAAATGAAATTTTGATGAAAATTTGCGAAAACTTAACCTGAACCGATATTTACGTTCGTGACATATTTTCTTCATAATTTTGACCTCCTGATTGTGATTCAGTTGTCAAATTTAAATTTCAGATAAAACCCAAATTACCAAGAATCAAAATTCTAAAACAATTCCCAATTAATATATTATGAATAGGAATACATTAAATAGCTTTACTACTAACAGAAAAGTTTATAAAATAATAATATTGTATGTATTCTAATGGTTCAGTACTTTAATACGTTTTACAAATTTATTTTTGAATAAGTTTGGAATTCCTAAATTGGGTTGTAAAATGTAAAAATCTTTGCAAAAGAGGTAAGAAGGGATATTTAGGTAAAGAAAATACAAGCTTTTGGAACTTGGCCTAAAGGTGTCCAGATGAGGCAAGAAGCGATGGCGCAGGTACACGAAGCGAGTAAAAAAAGAAAAAAAAACAGGCAGAAAGCGTTTGATAATTGTATCGAACACGTCGCTCTTATACATTTTTTCTAAAACGAAATTTATTGTAAAGTTCTGTTTAAATAATTGTTACAAGTGTTTGTGTATTCTCCCAGGTTAGTTCTTAATTTTAGTAGCCCAATTATGTAGTAGAGTCCACTAAACGTAGAACGATTTAGATTTAAATAAACTGATCCTTAGTTATTTTTCACTACTACGTTTAGTGAATTTTACCCGATATTAACACCTTTTGTTTTAGCTATTTTTATAAAAAAAATTGCCTTTTAAGTTTACTGTTAAATGTAAAAATTTATATTCCTTTCTTTTATTGTCTTGAGCTTAATTTAATTGTAGGTATACTGTCCCGGTAACTCAAATATTTAGACCTTCCCCAACACGATTAAGCATTTTTTTCGCTAATTTTAAAACAAATATTAGTGTAATACAGGACGTTTCGTTGCTTAAAAGGGAGTATTGACCGTTAATTTTAAACTTTGAATGCTCCTTTTTCTTTGGTACGTAGTTTGCAGTAGATACTAAAATGCTCCCCTCCGTGAGGGATAACTGGTCACCTAGGTTCTCTAGGTGGCATCGCAACTTTTATCCCGAAACTTTACGCGAAACTTTACGCGAGTTGCGTTGTTGGATCCGAATTTTTACGTCGGCTGGTAGATCTCCCCTAGGAGGTCGTGGATGACGATGTCGATGCTTAAGGCCATTCCCGGAATTTTGTCGCCGGGCCGACCATACGCCCTAGTGATGGGTCGTGATTTTGGAACGATATTTTTAAATCACGTTCCGGAACTTTCCTATATCCGAACGATGTGACAGCGGATCGAACTGAATAGAAACAGAGAATCCGACCATCGAATGAGTGAACGGAGCGAGTGGGAAGGGAACGACGTGAAACATGGAACAGAACGAACGTCGCTAACGTTGGAACTGTTTAAAGGTGCAGTTACCTCGTTTCGTTTCTTGTTCGACTTTCGCGGCGCGCCGACTTGAGCTGAACTTTATCGGTGAATATAACCAATATATCGAGGAGGGTGGAATCGTTCCGCTGGAACGGTGCTTAAAAAATTAAGTTTGTTAGGTAGGGTAGATGGAATCCAATATACCTAATATTGTACAATTATTAAACTATAATAACAAAAGTTACTAAGAA
This sequence comes from Brassicogethes aeneus, assembly GCA_921294245.1. Classification (NCBI taxonomy): domain Eukaryota; kingdom Metazoa; phylum Arthropoda; class Insecta; order Coleoptera; family Nitidulidae; genus Brassicogethes; species Brassicogethes aeneus. The sequence goes on from OV121136.1 coordinate 3,253,264, forward strand.
GGTTTTTTCTTACTAGAGAATCTTTATTAGAGATAGACAAAACATTCAAGGAATCAACAGGTTTTTGTGTATTAAAGGGGTCCCTAGACGCTTAAAAAATATTTTGCTCAATATTACTGCACAAAAATTTGATTATTGTCCCTAGGCAATCAGAAAATGTAAATAAATATAAATATTGTCAACACAATGTTAACTAAATTGCTTAATACAACATATTGTGCAATAATATTTAGGGATGGGATATTTAGGTACTAAAAACTGAAAAATAGCTAACTAAAAAGGTACTAAAAAAAAGCATTTTAGGTTAAAAAACAGCATTTTAGGTAAAAAAAACATTAAAAGTTTAAGTTTCGTTTATAATTTTGTTTAGCCGCGCATACCCAAACACAGAACATACCCACAATAAACTGTTTCCATGCAATAAACTGTGTTTTACTGAGTGACACTCACTACACAGAAGTTTTATGACAGAACATAAGCTCACTAGTAGTAAGTCACTACAAAGAAGGTAACTGTAAAGAAAGTTACTGTTACAGTCTGTAACCATAAGAAAAAATTCTATACCGTTGAGTTGCACGCCCTGGATAAAGTATTGACGCAAATTTTAAAAAGAACAAAAAAAATAAAATAAGTAAAAATACGTAAAAATAGGTAACAAATATGTGAAAATAAACTGACAAATTAAAAAATATGTAACAAAAGTATAAAAAAGGTAGTTAAAAGCAAAAATCTCCAAAAAAGGTAAAAAAGGTGAAAACAAGTTAGGTTCATATAAAAGAAAATCTTTTAAAACACATTTTGGCATTATTGGTTTTCAAATAGTTACATCGGTTAAAAAAAGGTAAAATAACTAAAATCCCATCCCTAATAATATTGATAGTGTAGGGACCTCCTTAAACCTTATAGTGTATAGCAAAAGTTACAATATTTAATTTTGGTATTAAATTTGTTATGGTGCGGTCAACAGAACTGAGAGGCGCGCCAGACAAAATGTAGCCCAGCAACGTCGTGTCGTGGATTCCAGTCGCATGTATTGTGAAATCATTTACCCTACGTTCCGAAATCACGTGATTTTGGCACGTGATTTTTTAGGAACGAAACGGTTTGGTACGATCCGGATTGGGAACCGTTTTTTCCATCACTATTACGCCCAGTTTAGGCTCTGTTTTACGTTCTAAGTCTGTAAGGTGGGCGTAACAGTGGGGTTGGTCAAGGATCGCATCTTGAATGTATGGTCTGAATTAGGGTTTTAAAATTTCCGGTTTTTTTTCGGAAAAAAATGCAAAAGTCAATTTTTCCGAAAAATGTTAAGGATCGGAAATTTACTGTTTTCTCGATATCGATATCGAGAAAACAGTAAATTTCCGACGCTGATTATAATCATATAATATTATGATTATAATAATTATCCTTTTATTTTAATTCGGTAAAAATATTCTACCGGGCCGCAAAAAAAAAACATATTCGGTGCTGTATTAACATAACTTTTATTTTACACTTCGATTTATAAAATTATAATTTTGTAATTTAACTTTATAAATCATTCATTATTTTTAGTTAGATATTTTTAATGGACACCTTTTTGCAAAAAAACCCAACAGACATTCTTAAATTTAATTTAATGTTTAGTTTTTTATTTTTTTTGTAATAAAGGATTTTTTTTATTTAAAACAATGTTAAGTTGTTGATTGCTACTTTTTTCAAATGTGTACACACAAAAAAATCTAATCTCGAGTTGAAACTATTAGCATCAGTATGAAACTATCATAGTCATGAATAGGAGCAAGATTAGTGTATGCTTACGTTAAAATTACCTTTTCTTTAACTTTTATATCAAATGTATACCTACTTTGTATTTAACTTGAGAGTACTTATATTATAGGTGTAAATTTAAATTTAAACTCGATTTAATATTAGCCTTAACTTCAATTTAAAACTATCTTATGGGTCTATTTAGAATTGGTTTTATTTAGATTAAATATAGTTTAAGTTCAAATTGAAAATAATTATTATATATGTTAATATAGCTTGTCTTTTATCGGAGTAAAACTATTTTTTAATTGAGACATACTTATGTAGTTTAAGGTTTAAATAAGAATATGCTGGGCTCGTATTCTTATACGAAAATATTAATATATATTAATATTAATATAAGATAATATTGAAATTAGGTCTTGCTTTAGGTTAAATTGAATTATACTTACTGTAAGTGTAACACTTATCATACTTATCTTCTTTTTTTAAACTTCTGTATTTTTAGATTACTATATTTATTTTTAAATGAAAACTAACAAAAAATAATATGAAACGATTTATTTTCTAAATAAAAATACAATATTTTCTAAATAAAAACACAAATTCTTAATATATTTATATAGGGTCTCTGATAATAAGTAACATTTTATACACTCTAAACTACCTACTGCAATATCAAAATAAGACCATACATGTTTAGTACACAATGATAATACCTAATAGGTAAACAAAATATTTATATAGCCACCAAATGTCATTTATGCTTTGTTGTAAAGGGTAAAGCAATACAAATGAATTTATGATGTGAAAAAATATCAAATATTTTTTTGTACTACCCAAGTATGGTACTTACGTAGAAATGAATTTATTACTTCGTCAGGATACCCCCATGTTCCAAGCAATTCCTCCATAATAGGTATTTCAGAAATACTATTTCTTTAAAAAATAACACAATCACCACCACAGAACAAACCACAGGCACACTAATTACACAAAACAGGTCCACGCGCATCGGAAGTTTACTTAATTATGCCAAAGAAGATTGATGCCGCCCTCTTTGTAGAACGTATTTTTGCGCGGTTCTTTTGTTATGCTCAATTTGAAGAAAGAGTACGTTTTTATTATTAAAATAATGATAGAGTCACTTTTTATTATTGGAATAATAATAATAATAATAATAATAGTTTATTCATCTTTAAAGTATTACAGAGATAACAGTGTATACTTATTAGACTAGTCAGGAAAATACAATACAATAGTTTAAGAAATACAAATTAAAAATATACAATTGCTAATTGCTAGAGCCAGAGTTGACTAAAAACACTTAATTAAAATTATCATTTAAAAACTCTTCTACACTATAGTAAACTTTATCCAAAAATAATGCATTAAGGCGACTTTTCAAGACATACACACTTTTACAGTTGTTTACTAAATTAAAAGCTTTATTATAAAATTTGATACCTTGGTATATATGACTAGATTGGCTTATAGATAACCTCGAATATGGAGGATATAGATTTTCTTTATATCTTGTTTCATAATTATGTATATTTTCATAAGATTGTATTAAATTTTTATTTTTATAAATATATATAATTAGATTTTGGATATATAAACAAGTTAAAGTTAAAATTCTTAAAGATCTAAATAATGGTTTACACGAAAACGATTGATTTTTTCCAGCCATACATCTTATTATTTTCTTCTGTTGAATAAACACTCTATTTGCAAAACAAGATTTTCCCCAGAAAATAATACCATAGGTAATTTTTGACTGAACAAGACCATGGTACATCATTCTGAGGACTGATACATCCACAGTATTCCTTATATATCTAATCAAATAATTTACAGAGCTAAGTTTCTCGCACAAAATATCAGCATGGTATTCCCAAGTTAATTTATAATCAATATTAACACCTAAAAACTTTGTTTGCTGGACTGACGAAATGGTCCTATGGTTAAGCTTAATAAGTAAGTCATGACTCAGTGAAACATTTTTTGTGACAAATCTGGTGTAAACAGTTTTCTCCATATTGACTTTGAGGCCATTATCATAACACCAATCCCCAAATAGTTGTGTCATAGTAGTGGCTTCACAGATAAGATTGTTTAATTCTTTATTTTTTATTAGCAAATTAGTATCATCTGCATACAAAACTAGGTTGCTGTTATTTTTTTCTATGTCACAAATGTCGTTAATAAAAATTAGAAAGAAAAGTGGACCCAGAATAGAGCCCTGTGGGACACCTAAAGAAACTGATAGAGGAATGGATTTTTTACTGTCAATCACAACTACTTGTTGGCGATTGTACAGATATGATTTCACCCATTGATTGGTTTTACCTCTTACACCCATACTTTGAAGTTTTTTTAATAACATCAAATGATCCATTGAGTCAAATGCCTTACTTAAATCAAAAAATATTCCTATGATCTGTTCTTTATTATTAAGACCTTCATAAATAAATTCTAAAGCATTAGCTATGGCTGTATGTGTTGATTTATTTGGTCTAAATCCATTTTGCCTCTTACTTAAAATATTATATTTATCAAGATATGTAATCAACCGGTCGTAAAAAAGAAAATCAATAACTTTTGAAATTTGATTTTGAATGCATATTGGGCGATAGTTATTTGCAGATTTTTTGCATCCTTTGTTTTTGTATACTGGTATACATTTAGACATTTTGAGGCATTCAGGATATTTACCTAGACTAAATGAATCATTTATAAGGTGTGTAAGAGGCATAACAATAGAGTTTGCGCATGCTGCTAATATTTTTCCATCAATTTCATCCATCCCTGGAGTATTCCTTCTAGTCACCCTTTTAATTGTTTTCCTAACCTCTTCCTCATCAGTGGGAAAGAGAAAAAAACTGTTTACAAGACTAGTCAATTTTTTATCATAATTGGGATTAATTTTATTATCTGAAAGGCCAATAAAAAAATTGTTAAAATAATTACAAATTTCGTTTTTATTTAATAATGATTCCGAATTATGTTTAATTTCTGATATTTTATTGTTATTTTTATTTTGATTTTCATTAATTATTTTCCAACATTCCTTACTAATATTATGGGAGTTGCTTATTCTATTATTATTGTGATTTAGTTTGGCTAATTTAACTTGATTATTATAAGTATTTTTTAGACTTTTATACCTATTTATAATTGTAAGATTATTACATGATTTAGCAATTTTTGACATGTCACATAATTGTTTATGCATGAATTTGAGGTTATTTGTGTACCATGGTTTATTACGAGTTAATATCTTTTTTTTGCGAATTGGAAATGATTTATTGTAGTATTGTAGTAAATATATATTTTTATAATCAATTTAATGATTTTATTTAACAATATATTATACTTGCTATGAATTCATTTTGGTAACAGAATAAACCTTATTTGTATTAACCTAAACCTAATTATTTGAAAATATGTTATTTGTTCAAATTGATATTAGATTTTTTTGTGTGTATAATTTCCAAAAAAAAATCAATTTTTCCCAAAAAAGCCAATTTTTCCAAGGTCTGGGAAAAAACGAAAAAAAAAAACAGATATTCTTCACAATTTTTCCGGCTTTTTTCCGACACTTTAAAACCGATGTCTAAATGTCTCTATGTGTGTTCTGGTGTGATGTTCAGTCTTTGTCTTATTGCGTGTGCACTTTCTATTAATGACCTGTTCGGGCTATTGTCTACAGGGTTCGTAGCGACCGGGAAAACCGGGAAAAGTCAGGGAATATAAAATGAGTCTAAAAAGTCATGGAAAAGTCAGGGAATTTAAAGAAAAAACGAAAAGTCAGGGAAAAGTCAGGGAATTATCTGTAAATAATACTAAAGGGTTTTCCATTTAAAGCGTCATAACTTTAACCCTAAAAATAAGGCTGCTCTGGAATGTAAATGTCAAATCTTGACAACACATATGTATGTTCAGTACATTGTGTCAAATTAATATGGACAGATAACAATTTAACAGCGCTTAGAAATAATTCGTATTTACTAATCTCAGGTTTACAAACTAAGCCACGAACAATTCTCGACCTTAAACGAAACATTAAACGCACTATTCAAAGTATACCACGCGATATTTGTAAAAGAATAGTAGAAATTAGGCCTTCATAATGCATTCAGTCAGGCAAAGTCGAGGGGGACATTTAAACGATATTATATTTAAAACATAATGATCGATTGTTCTTCAAAATAAAATATAGATTACGGGATTATAACATGTAGTTATTTTTTTATCTCATTTAAAAGTTCTGACGCTCTGAATGAAAAACCCTTTACTGCTAAAAATAATAATAATAATATTTAAAATTGCTATGTGAGTGGCTAAATAGCAATAGTTTATGTTTAAATGTGTCAAAAACTAAATTCTGTGTATTTGGGAGTAGATATAAGACTGTAAATGTTAATTTTATTTTTTTAAATATAAGTGTTAATAATGTCAAATTAGAATGTGTAAAAGAAATTAAATATCTCGGAGTGATCCTTGATGAACAATTAAATTTTCACAAACATGCAAGCTATGTAATGAACAAGTTAAGCAAAAAAGTATTTTTTATAACTAGAATAGGTAAAAATCTGTCCTTATACACAAAACTACTACTTTATAAAAGTATAGCGAGTGAGTGGCTAAATAGCAATAGTTTATGTTTAAATGTGTCAAAAACTAAATTCTGTGTATTTGGGAGTAGATATAAGACTGTAAATGTTGATTTTATTTTTTTAAATATAAGTGTTAATAATGTCAAATTAGAATGTGTAAAAGAAATTAAATATCTCGGAGTGATCCTTGATGAACAATTAAATTTTCACAAACATGCAAGCTATGTAATGAACAAGTTAAGCAAAAAAGTATTTTTTATAACTAGAATAGGTAAAAATCTGTCCTTATACACAAAACTACTACTTTATAAAAGTATAGCACTACCACATATTTCATTTTGTTCAACCCTTTTATATAATTTACCCAGGTATATAGTTAATGAAATACAAATTATACAGAATAGAGCTATGAGTAATTTTAAATGTGAATCGTTATACTTACGCCTATACAAACCATGATAAATGTCTTGAATATTTTGTCTGTGAAACAAAAAATATATGTTGATGTTATGTTATTTATTTTTAAGGTTAAAAACAATTTAGTACCTGATTACTTGTCCGATAATATTAAATATGTGCGTAATGTCCACAATTATAATACTCGTAATATAAACCATTTCCAACTTGATAGATGTAAAACAGTACAAATGTCAAACTTTACTATGTACAAGGGTATGCTTGAATTTAATAAGCTACCCCCAGATATACAACAATGTAGTGATATCACAACTTTTAAAAATTGTATTAGATCTCATATATTATCACTATAGTGATAATATATTTTAAATTGTCATAATGTATACGTATTGTCTTAAGTTTATATGATTTTATTTATTTTCTGTGTTATTTTATGTTTTTCATTTATTTATACTATTATATGTTTTCTGTATAGCATTCTGGCTAATAAAGATATTATTATTAATATAAAAGATCTACATTATGATTTGATATAAATTAAATGCTTGGGCAATTTTAATGTAACTACCTAATCGTGTAACTGTCAGTTTGTCTTTGACAAAAGTCAAAGTAACATTACAAGTCTTTCTCGTAATTGTGAAAAATTGTTTAATAACGGAAATCAAGGTTCTGGAAAACAAAAAACAAAAATTAACTGAAGGAACCAACGATGAAGTGGACAGTATCAATAGACGTCTACAAATATTAAGAGAAAAAGTTTAAAATAGTTATTTGACTTATTTTTGTATTTTGTTTTGTTTTTATTTACGAGAAATATGCTCTATGTTTTGTTATAACTGTTTAGTTAAATTTTAAAAGATCTAAAAAAGTTTTGTTTTTGAATTACATATGTGACCTGGACTACGGAAAGCTACCTATGGTTAGAAATCAAGTTTTCGAGAAAACAGCTGTTAAAGATAACAAGTACTGTCCGTGCGTCACGTTTGTATTTGCGCTTCTACCTTTTCTTTTTTCGCCTAACCCTTGGCTCTCCACCTCTCTTTAGACTTCCATTATACAGTGGTGCTTTTACAATAAATATTTTTGTACCTTATTCAAGTGATTTCCCCTAAATAGCTAATTTTGTGAACGTTGAAAAAGTTGGAATAATACGTGCTGCTTTTCTTATCATTGTATTTTCGAGATCGTGGTTTTTCGTTGTTATGCAGCTAATTTAAAGTTGTTTTAGTTTGTGAAAGTGCATAATGGATTTAGAAAAAGAATTTAAAGCAGTGGATCGTGATGAAGATTACGAAGATCAAGGTGGAGGTGCAGGTGTTAGTGACATAGAAGATGACGTTGTACCAGATTGGTCTTTCGATATGTCTCTTCAGGATATTGACGAAAATAAAAGATCAAAAAAAGCAATTCTTGATCTATTTATAACTTTTTTCGCGATTTTTATAATTCATGTTAAACTTTAAGGATGATTTCCAGCAAAAGTTTCAAACTTAGGAGTCTGCGGTATGTTCCATTAAAAAATACGTTTTTATAAATTTTGATCAAAAAACAAAAATTGATTCTTCCGACCATAGGTACCTTTCTATCGTCCAGGTCACATATAATATGAATTATGCTATATGTATTTATTTTTGTTTTTATGGTCTGTTAATAAAGCTGCAAAGTATAAATTCTATTTTTAATTTTTTTCCTATTTGCCTGAATATCAATATCAATTTTTGACACCTTCCACAGTCTATGGAAAAAGCTTGAGAAAGTTCTGGAAAACCTGGAAAAGTCAGGGAATTTTATACGAATTCAATAATATGAACCCTGGTCTAGTTGTTAGGCAAAACTGACCTACAGCCAGTTTTCGACGGGTGGCATTTTAATTATGCCTACTGAGTGATCGGTGTTGACAATTTCCATGGTTAGTTTGGATTGACTTTATTAAGATTTATGGTGTTTATTTTTTTTTTTTTCGAGTGTTTATTTGGGGACTAGTCTTGGCTTTTTGTCTGTCTTTTTTTATCTATGTTATTATGTGTTAATTTATGAGTCGTCTTACTCGACACTTTTTTCGTTAATGGGAATATTTTGTTTACCTGATTACCAGATGGGTTATTTGGAATTTACTGATGCGAAGTATAGTTTAGAATATTAGTATTATTATTATTAGGTAAATTACTTAGCTGGATTAATTAGACTTAAACTGAGTTGGATTGTCCTTAACGTCCGTTGTTCCTTGGCCTCAACCGTTCGCTTTAGCTTATCGTTGTTAACTAATCCCGATCACACACTTTTTCGACGTTTGCACTTTTGGGTTTAACCACACGAACTTTTCACTATTATCGCATTTTTATTTTGATTTCATTGTTTTTTGTTTTGTTTGTATCCTATAAGTTAACTGATGGATTATTTTACGATTCGTTTTTCTGTGCTTGAGATTGTTTCGCTTTCTCTACTGTGGAGCGTTAGCGTTAGCCGACCGTTGAGACAACCTCTTGACACGGGTTAAATACAACTAATATCATCATATAGATTTAAAAATACTTATTTACTAATATTTTTTTTTCTGTAGAACTAATTCTACAGAAAAAAAATACGTAGGACTTCTTTGTAGGTATACCTATAGGAAATGTCAGTTGCTAAGTTTAACTACAAGGTATCACCTAATAAATTGTCATCCTTTGGGGGATCATAGTACACGCCAAAAAAGAAAGTTTTTCCTCTATAATTTTTACATTAGAGCTACCTACTGTTTTCTAATAAAAAAACAGTTAAGTATACCAGAGCGAAGTTGACACATTAGAACAACTGCGCGAACTTGTCACTGGAGCGGCAGATGAAATACGAAATCATCCGGGTATGATAGCAAGAGCGAAACATCATAATTTTCTACGCCGCTGTCAACTTTGTGTGGATAATAACGGCGGGATATTTAAACATTTATTATGATTTTGTGTAACACTTCAAAAAATAGCTATCAATCGACGTAAAAAGTAAAAGGTAAAATTTAAAATCGACGGGAAAACCATGGAAACCTCGAGATACACAAAAAACAATTAATAACAAAGTAATCAATGATAACACAAATGTAAATGATTTTTTTTATTTCTCTCATCTCCTTAAAGGATGACAACTTATTTGGTGACACCCTGTATAGCAATTGACACATTTTTTTACGTAATGTTTTTTTATTTGATGTATATTTATTTAATGAAAATTTATTATTAACTAGGCTTGATTTACATATATTTTCATGTAATGAGAAATTGATATTAATGTTTTTTTTATTTATCCTAAATTTTAGTACCTAAAATATTATAATTAAAACTATCGAAACGGATTATATACCTAAGCGTAAGTACAGTGTCCTGTCCATGGGCTTGGAATGGCCGTGTATAGAAAAGTTTATAAACGAGGTGCATACTATACTTTTTCTTCGACAAATACTTATTATTATCTTAAAATGATTTAAATCAAAAATTTGTATAGAGCGCCATCTATGAAACAATAGGGGAATCTGTGTGTCACCGTCAAATGTCAAATTTTTACATTTTATAAACACAGATTATAAAGTTTATAAATCGAAATGTATTTCTTGAAAATTGGCAGTTTTTCACAGTGAAAGTAGAGAAAATGCTTTATGAGCACTTTACAGTGGAGTCCGTGCCCGAATTTAAGTTATAGTTTACAGCCGGCGAAATTAAAAGGTCAGTACAATGTTCATATAAACTTTTCAAATATTGGCTTTGAGAAATTATTTAATACTTTTGTATTTTTGTATTGAGATAATAAAATAATTTTCACATTTAGTATTATTTTACAAGAAAGGCACTTTATTTTAACGATTGAATGACATTTGACAACTGTCAACTAGCTTAAAACTAACTTCAGCCCGTGACTAAAAACCTGTTGCTAACTTCAGCCCGTGACTAAAGAGCCATAAAGCCACAACTTGTCAATGTGTATTTAAAAGGTCACTTAGTGTCATGGAAACATGTACGATAAAGGGCGTTTTAAAGGTGGAAGTAGAAAAATATGTTTATTAACCCTAATATTGGTTTCATTATTTTAATTAACCTACCTTAAATATTATAATAAAGTGCTTAATTATCTCAAGTAAAATGTTAATAAAAATCACTAACGAATTATATGTAAACTGAAGTATTTAGTAAATAGAAATAACAAACAACATAATTTAAACCTTATAAAATGTTTAACAAATCCAAGTGCCTTGCTTAATAAATGTAGGTTTTTTAGTATAATAATAGTATATTAAAGAACTAATGTCATAAGACGTCATTTTGTCGCACGCGGACAATTTATAAAACGAGCGACGAAGGAGCGAGTTTTGTAATGGACGATTGCGACAAAAAGGTCTTATGACATGCTATTTTATCAATTTTGTAAAAATTTTATAAAAAAAATTAATTTTATACCTTAAATTTAATTTGGTCGGATTTTACTTTAGACAGTTGGTATCACAGTCATTGGTTTGACAGTTAATGTCAAAATCGATTCGCCATGCCGTCCTTAATTTACTTATTTACAACAAGAGGCTGTTAATGTTAAAGAAGAAAAAAAGGATTTTCTTTAGTGTTAAACAAAATTTATTGCCAGAAAAGTCTGGTAGGTACTAGAAAAATCATAAAATATTATACTTAACCAATATGCAAAATATTATACTTTAGAAGTAAAAAGGTTTCCGGGTTTTAAGCCGCGTATCATTTTAATTCGGTTTGACGTTTCGACAGCCATGTTGCTGTCTTCTTCAGAAAACTTTCAGTTCAGAAGACAGCAACATGGCTGTCAAAACGTCAAACCGAATTACAATGATACGCGGCTTAAAACCCGGAAACCTTTTACTTCTAAAGAAAATAACCGCGAAAGCCTTAGAGATAAAAAAAAATATATTATACTGTTTAAAGTATAGCCAACCTATCAAATCAAAATTTTGTGTCGGATAAAGAATCTCATTACAGGACCGAAAGCGGTGTTATAATGAAGTCATTATGAACGCAAAATAGATAAAATGTATTAAGTATATTTTCTAAAACCATTTACAATAAGTTTAAAAACAATTAAATGTTTCAGGAATAATTTTTATGTATTAAAAAAATTAATTGTCCCATTTGTTATTAACAATTTTAATGAAATGAATTAAAACTTTAAGATTTATGAAAATCCTATTTACGAAATAAATAAACGCGAAATTTTGTATTTTCAATACTTTTGCGCGAAATCTCGCAAACACTTGACATATTTTTTTAATAGTTAAAACTATAGTCTGGTTTAGAATGTTTGAAGGTTATCTTTATATATTATTTATATTCCTACTATTTAATATATATAAAATGGAAAAATTAAAACCTGTATACAGGTTTTAATTTTTCCATTTTAATTTCAGCCCTTTTAAAACAAATCCTTAGAATGGTTAAGAAAATAATTTATAAAAAAATCATAGTTGTGTACTTACATACATTTACGGGATTATAAGTCATATTTTACTAGATATACTAATATTTAAAAATCATAGTAATCTACATAAGTTTATAGGAATATTTTATTTTATTATGTTTAAGTCAGCGGTTTAAAAACAATTTTTTTAATAATTTAAACTAGGTTTTTTTACATTAGCCTTATATACATTTAATTTACCTGATAAATTTATTATTATTATTATAGCATTAATGCTATAAATAGTAAATAAAAATAACTATTTTATGATTGGATATGTATTTACCTTCATAAATTTGTAGCCATCAAAGTAAAATAAATCCGGCACAGCGTTCATACAAAAACCACACTTAAATTACACGATGATATCACTGCAAATGAAATTTAGTCGGTACGCTCTATAGCAACCAACCGAATGGATAAATTTACTTCTCAAAGTAGACTGTTGTTGATTCTCCAATTCTCACTACGCTGCAGATTTCCACAATGACTACTGCCTACGATTAAAAAGCCAGAAAGTGAAAAAATAAATGATTTACTTCCAGATACTAACGGAAGATATAAACATTATGAATGGTTTTATTACCAATTATTATTATTACGTGACATTTCTAAACAATGACGCCAAAACAGAAAATACCGCAATTTTTATAAATTTAAATGTATAAGGTTACTGTTAGTCTAGAATGGGGTTTTTGGGAAGCCACCAGGTCTAGTAATAACATAACATCACGGAGGTTAGGATTTCTTATGTTTTTATTAAAACATTCCTTTGTATATTTGAAATAAGTTATTGTATCTTTTGACACCTTAATATTTTTTTAAAATACAATTGTAAATACATAAAATATTTATAAAAAAATCTACTTACTGAGAAATTACACTTCACGGTGGATAGGTTTTTAAATAGCAAATTAATGAACTTAAACTTTTGAATTATAAAACAGCAACACTCTCATCTGCATATAAATTCTAACTGACACAGGAATCACAAGCATCTATGTCGTAAACAGAGGTTTTTGCTTTTTTAAAATGATTAAAGCGCCATCCATTGCATAAAATTTAAAGCAAAAACAGATTCACGGAGGATAGAATCAATTTTTGCAACACCTACATAAATGGTTATAAAAATTATTTCTTTTAATTTTTAATAATATTTTATATTTGATTTGATTGCTTTGGATGTGTTTAATTTACTTAGTGAACTAATAATTTTAGTATGCTTTTACTACCTCAGATATTACAACATATAGGTTAACCTAGAAAGAGTAACAGTCACGGAGGATAGGTTTTAGACTTTTAAAACATTGTAAAAAATAATTAATTGCGGTTAAAAATCTGGAAGCTGAGCTGTAATATCTACTTAATTATGAAACATCAAAACACAATAAAAGCATTGAGTAAAGAATGATAAAAGTGTAGGTCAAACTCATTTAGTTACACCATCGGGGGAAATTTCGTGAGATTCACCCATAAACATATTTACCTAAATTTATAATAAATTGAAATACTAAATAAAACCAAAGGATATCCCATATTTATTATAAATAAATTCTTTGAGTAAAGGTACAGGAGAAGTAACCTACTACCTGAATTAAAAAAAATTAAGACTCGCAATACATAGGCCCCGGTTTTATCATCACTAGTTAAAATTAAAGTGCAGATTATGTTTGAGTTTCCGTAACTACGACTTCTTGTATTAGTAATGTTGTGGTTATCCTAAAAATACATTTAATATTGTGCTAATTTTAAATATGAATTTATTGAATAAAAATTTTTGTCGACAGAAATGTGAAAAAATATGGAAAACTCTAGATGAAATAATTAATATAAAACCTAGAAAAACAAATAATAAGATAGACAGACTAAAATATAAAAATAAAGAATACACTGAGAGTAAACAAATAGCTAATATCTATAATAAATTCTGTACTGAAGTTGCTAAAGAACTGCAAAAAGATATCATAATACCTGATATAACATTTGAAGAAGTTACAAATAATAAAACTATTTTATGTCTCCTTGTACAATGAGTGTATTACTACTAAAGTTATTAAAGAGATTTATCCTAACATAAAAGAAATCTTCTCAGATGTATAAATAAATGCTTTAAGACTGGCAATTTTCCTGAAAATGTAAAATATCTAAGGTAGGTACTTCCTATATACAAAAAAGGTAGTAAAGAAGATCCAGGAAACTACAGTCCAATATCTATTAGGTGCTTCTATTTTCTCTAAAATTATTATGTTTAAGAGCTAGCATAGGAGGAAAATATTGCTTTTCCTCCCTCGAATAGTTTGATGCCCGACGAGAAGTGAAGGGCATTAAATATTCAAGGGAGGAAACGCATTTTCCTCCTGAAGTATGTATATAGTTTTTTCTATTACCTTTTAACGGTTTTAAGACATTTTAAGCGTTCCGGTTCCTTTTACTAACCCGGTATGGGGCTATAAAATTACGGCAAAATATTAAGTAGGTGTTGCGTCGCCGACGTTATACATAACAAAGCGTTGTCAAAATGTTGACAACGCTTTGTTGCTATAGTATTTTTGGTAATACAAACATAACAGTTTTTATAAGCTGTCAGAATGTTTATCAGAAATTTGAAATTCTTTGTACGTTTTGAAAATGAGATCTAGCGAAGAAGACCTGCCGCAAGATCTTGCTAAAGAGGCAAGAATAGTTGCAATTAATTTCCTTCCTTAAAAATCGAAAGAGCGATATGAAAATGAATACCTATAGTTTGTTAAAAGAATGGTTGGACAAGCGTGGAGTAAATCTTTTTCCTACAAAATTAAATAGGGCTAGACAAGGTACAAAAACTCTTGCTAATGTAAAATTGTTAAAAAAGAAGAGGGAGGAAATTTTTTTCCTCCCGGGGAGGAAAAGTGGCATTTTCCTTCCTCGCTCGGGGGTGGAAAAAGTTTTCTAGTAAGGTAGTAGAAAAAATAATTTTTATTAGGAAAAAACATGGGTAGGTACATTGATTTTTTTTTAAATTTATTTTTTTCACTTTTAACAGCGCAAATAAGGTTATATTTGGCGATTTCCTGTAAAATTCTATATATAGGTTGGTATGACAAAAATATGTCAAAAGTTGTTATTCTGTAACTAATACTTTAAAATTCGTGAAAAAACAAATAAAATTTAACTAACAATTTTCTGCTAGTTAAATATAACTGTAACTTACGAAAGTGCTAATTAAATGCAATAATGAAAAACCGGGCCATAGTAATTAATTAATAGTTAATTATAAAAATCACATTAATTGTACCATGACACACAAGAGAGGAAGATGCAGTCCACACTTTACTCCCCTGCCAGTGATGAAGATCAGTAGAATCCAGAGGTCTGCTGTGGGCATCTCTTGTGTTTAGGCATC
The DNA here is from genome assembly GCA_921294245.1 of Brassicogethes aeneus. Classification (NCBI taxonomy): domain Eukaryota; kingdom Metazoa; phylum Arthropoda; class Insecta; order Coleoptera; family Nitidulidae; genus Brassicogethes; species Brassicogethes aeneus. Next base: position 3,268,879 of record OV121136.1, read on the forward strand.
TCTACAACTTACTACAACTAGGGTCAGTAATTTTTTGGAAAATGCAAAATAATTTAATAAAATCACGAGACCGCGTAGCGGTCGAGGGGTTTTATTTTTAATTATTTTGCATGAAACTATTATCCAAAAAGAAAAATCAAATAAAAAACTTACTGAGCATAGTTTGACAGATTAAATTTATAGGTTGAGTGATATACGTCTAGATTATTTCTCGAATTAAAGGAAACTATTTGACAATTCATAAAATCTGACGTATGTGTCAAAATTTATAAATATTTTTTTAAAGAAAATTCCATTAATTTAAGGTATGTAATAAGTAATAATTAATATTTCGTAAACTAGATAGATTTTTTATTGGTTTTTAATAAATGTTTGTTAAAACTTGTAAATAACACCATAAAATCGTTAACAAAAATCCAATATGGAGGCTAAAATTTAATCGCTGTTAAATAGTTCTAGTGATTTGTAACGATACACATTACGACATCTATGAGACGATTTTCCTAACTACACGACGTCAAGGAAAGAGTTGGACTAGCAGAAACCTGCAGTTAGACGGAACTCTAACAGATGGCGCTTGGACAGCTGTCAACCGCATATATGTTGTCAACACTTGTTGCACACGGCCTGTGTGAAGGATTTATTTCACACGGCCCCAATTGTTTTTCATCAAGTCTGTCATCAGAATTTCGTCTATAAAACCGCTGCATTTTTCAATGGACAATCAGTCGTCTGGTGGCTCAATTCCAAATGGTATTACCAATTGTGAGCCCGAAAACCAACCACTAAATCACAGAGAACTCTCAGTAGAATATTAACAGTAAATTAACCTGTTTTTAATATCACAGGGCTTTAAGCCATATAATATTAAGCTTTAATAACAGAGTTAATTAAACTGTAAATCCTGTATGCATAAAACATAAACTAACAACATGTATTTTTCCACTAGAGCAGCGTTGCCAACCGTACCATAATTATGGAATTGTACCATAATTTCACTAACTTTTCCATAATTTTTTTAGGCGTACCATAATCAATAATTGTACCATAATTTTGCAACTTTGCGTTAATCCTCATTCAACGGCAAAACGATTTTTTCAGTTAATTCTTGTGATTTTAAAATGTGTAATTTTTGAGTTTTTCATTTTTTATACCACTGAAACCTGACTGTCAGATGTCAGTCACAGAAAAAGAATATATGTCAGTGGTCAGATTCGATGACAGATCTGTCATCACAAGTTCTTTATCTATGCATATGTAATCAAGTAAAGTATTAAATTAACCATGGATACCTCTGACTTATTTGTTGAAAACATTTAAGTTTGAAATATTTTATTTTGTTTATTAAATTAGAAATGAAAATGTGGTGTTGTTTTTTTATATTTTTTTCCTCTATCCATTTAAAAAAACTGCTTTTAGAAGGTGTACCATAATTTTATGAATTGTACCATAATTTTGAGGGTTGTGTACCATAATTTGTTTTCACATGGTTGGCAACACTGCACTAGAGTCCAATTGCAAATCTGCCCTGTCTCTTTGTAGGACTGAAAACCACGCCCGTGCCTGCCAGTTGTCTGTGAAAATCCCTGGAACATTTGCCTGTCCTGACTAAAGGCTATGAAAGAACCTTTGTGTTCATGGTAAATAATTGTAATATAATTTTGTACATACTTTTACATTGGTAAATAAACCAGTTTAAGTTTACTTTTGCATTTTAAATTAAACCACCAACCCTAACTGATTCTTATAAACCCTACATTCTCCACTGAATAAAAGCAACCCGAGGTAGGTATTCCTCTATATCTGAAGAGTCAACCGGAGAGGAACCTTGGTGAAGTACTTAAGGCCATAACCAGCCTAGGTACGACACAGATTTAATCGCTTATTTAAACGAAATTTATTCGAAAATTCAAGGCTTTTGATTGGTTCATATTATAATGAGGGAAATAATCATATTTAAAAGACAAATACTGTAATGGTTTCATAACTTTATACATGTTACATTTATTTATTTTTAAGTTAAAATTTGTATTTTTCAAATTAGGTTGGTTAAGGCAAAAAGCTTTACCAACCGAGGTAAAATGGACGAGAAAACGGATGTTTAGGTAAAGAAATTACAAGTTTTTCGTGGTCAAAAGACAAAACTGGGAAAAGTCTGGTGTCAAGATGAGGCGATAAACTTTGTCAAAGCATGTTCTAGTTTTAGAAATTGGTAGCGCTCATCCCGCCCTCTAAACTCTAGACGTGAAGCCTCCACAAGGACCGCATTACCAACCCTTTAAGTTTGACTTGTCCGGTTAACTAAAACTATTTTTTTTCTGTTTTAGAACCTTTGGGGTTTGATAAAGTAACGAGGCGTCGTGTCATATTATTGATTTGCATAAACTATTGAAGGAACAATGCCTAATTGTGTAATCCTTTTCTACTGCATGGCCGAATAGGGTTTTCACTTGGTCGTATCTTGCTTGTTGTAAAACTTTTGTAAAGTAAATTAAATTGGGGTAAACCTAACACTGTATTTTATTTTTTGTATACGTAATTCTCCCAAGTATGATTCCTAAAACTATGTATTTAATAAAGTAAAGACAACGTAGAGGTCCAAATTTGGGTAAGACGATCACGAGCTAAAGTAACAAAATAGTTCATTTATTATTTTTGGAAGACAGGAACCTGGTGTAAGGAGAAATCTTTACCTAAACTGTTTAAAATATCTGTGGTGTAAAGGGTAATCTTAATTAAAATGGTGTCTAAATCCAACACCAAGTGGTGTTAATATAAACACCATGAATTATGGTTGAAAATGTTATATACAGCAAACATCAAACCGGTGTTTATCTAAAAATATTTGAGAAGTTCACCTACACAGAAAAAAAGAAATAGTTAATTTAACTATATTAATTTAGTTGGCCCATAAGTATTTATTTAAATCAACTGTGGGAAGGTTAATATAAACAAAGATTAGTTTGACGGTACTAAACCAGCTAGTTATTTTATTTTTTTAAATTGGTTAAATTAACCCAGAAAACTTTGACTTACAGGAAGAGTATATAAGCTCAGGTAGTCCTTTGCTTTGGTGTGACACTACAAGTTGTTCGATACTAAAGAGACCTTAAATAGGTGGAAACAGCTGTCAAGACTTGAAGTATTTTAAGTTGGTGGAACACACTAAAAACATTATCAATAGCTGAAGGTTCAATTTTCTGGAATAATACCACACAAGGAATTTCCTGTTTTCTTTTTTTATCCTTTTTTTCTGTGTAGTATGATTTAATTTGACCAAAATCACATAATTTACACCAGGTAAAATTTATTTTAATACTATGTGTAAGTTAAATGTACCAACGAACCATATTTAACACCATTTTGGTTTGTATCGATATAGAATATGTATGGTGTTAATTTGGTGTTAAAATGGTCCTGAAATACCTTTTAATTATAACACTATGCTATAGCGTAGAAATCGACTGTATGCCTTTTGGAGTTGCAATGATATGGATGAAGTTCGATTTACATGATGCAAATCAATGTTACGCGTGTGTCAATTATGTTTTCGGAACAAATCGTAACAAAGCACGTAGTTTGCTATACAAGCCAACAAAATTTGCTCAGTTACCGTTACCGCATTCTGAACACATTCCGATTCCAAAAAGATTATCCCCAACAGAACAAGAATCCCTAACATGTGAAAAGGTTGGAGAATCATCTGGATCAGTATATGAACCATCCAATGTCGCTGCAGAATGCATTCCCATCGAAATTTCTCAAAACCGTCTGGATATTATGACACGCCGTCTCAAGTTTTCGCAGGACACTCAATTCTTTTAGCTAAATAATTAAAACAGGCTAATATTTTAGCACCAGAGGTTCGAGTATATGGGGCATACGGTCGACAAAGTAGTTCTTTTAAACAAGTGAGAATAATTCTTTTGCATTTTGTCATAATATCCGCGGCTTGATTTTAACATTGCAAAATGAACATAAACCCGAAGTTTGGAGATTGTTTATTGATTCCTCCAAAAGCAGTTTAAAGGCAGTTCTCCTCCATGACACTAATTTGAAAAATTCCATTCCAATAGGACTCAGCACTAACACTAAAGAGAACTCTTTATCATTGAAGAAAATCATCGATGCAGTAAAATACAACGACCATCGATGGAAATTCTGTGCAGATTTAAAAGTAATATCTCTTTTAAGAGGGATGCAAACAGGATATACAGAAAACATTTGTTTTATTTGTTTGTGGGATACCCGTTTTGCTGGTGATCAATACACCGAACGAAATTGGCCTCTCCGAGAAGAATTTCGATTGCGTCAACATAATATTGTTGAAACTCCCCTTGTACCGATCGAAAAAGTCTTTGCATATAAAACTAGGAGGTGTAAAGAATATTATAAAAGTTTTAAATCCGGAAGGAAATGCATTCAACGAATTGGGTAGAATATTTCCACGGTTAAGCGGTATGAAGATAAATGAAGGTTTGTGTTAAAATCAGTTCTAATCTATATGTTTATTCTATATATTGCTTTTATCGCAGGTAATCTAAACGGTCCTGATATTCGTCGTTTGATGAAGGACAAACAATTTGAAGATTCCCTCATTGTTGAAGAGCGTGTGGCTTGGGCGACCACATAGAAGAAATGCTTACTGCTTTCCACCGTATCAATGTTAGAATGTCATTGAAAATACATTTTTTACATGCTCACATTGAAAAATTCGCTCAACAATCACCAGCGGAATCAGACGAGCACGGCGAGCGTTTTCACTAAGTGACGGCATTGGTACAGTGAAAAGCGACTGGACTCTCTTCTAGGGGACATTTTTTGGAACTTACAAATGGAAGACGATGTAGGATGTGAATGTTACACTGTTCAAAATTTCATGACCATTTTAACACCAAATTAACACCATACGTGGTCTATATCGATACAAACCAAAATGGTGTTAAATATGGTACGTTGGTGTAAATTCAAATACTAAAATGGTGTTAATTTAACTTTCACACAATATTAAAATAAATTTTACCTGGTGTAAATTGAACTCCTTTTCAGTGTTAAATATTATGTGTTTGTGGTCAAACTAAATCGTACCACACAGAAAAAAAGGAAAAAAAAGGAAACAGAAAGTTCCTTGTCGCATTACTAGTATATTACCAGTGGTATTATTCCAGAAAATGGAACCTTCAACTCGCTAGAGATAATGTTTTTAGTGCGTTCCACTAACTTAAAATACTTCAAGTATTGACAGCTGTTTCCACCTATTTAAGGTCTCTTTAGTATCAAACAACTTGTAGTGTTACACCAAAGCAAAGGACTACCTGAGTTTATATATTCTTCATGTAAGTCAACAGGCGAGATTTAAGAACATCACGTGATTCATGTAAGTCAACAGGCAAGATTTAAGAACATCACGTGATTCACACCGCCTTTGCCGCGATCGGTACACATTTTCAACCATAATTCATGGTGTTAACACCACTTGGTGTTGGATTTTGACACCATTTTAAAATTACTTTTTACACAGATATTTTAAACAGTTTAAATAAATATAAATAAATAAAAACCGTTTTAAGGTGGGAAAAAATTGTTATTTATTAAAAAAAAATCGAAAAATAATAAAAAAGTCTTATACAGTGTATATTTAAAAGAAAAATGGATACCTGATCGAATTCCACCCATAGCAATTTTATGTACTCTTATGCCAAATCTTTAAATTTAAATATCTCGAAAAAATGACCTAACTTAGAACAACGAATTTTACCACTTAATTTAGCATGCCCCAAATACATTAACCACCCAGAAGCCATTTTTGTTAGAAAAAAAGTTTTCGATTCGAGCACAGTCTAATCATTCTAAATCTGTCGCTTTCGGTTAAAATTATCGTTATCTCTTTGAAAGTAGGCAACCAAGCTTACAATGTAAAATAAATTTAATCATGTAGCAAGACTTTACTTTAATTGAATTATTTTTAAAACAATTTCAATAGTTACAATTTGTTTTTTATAAACTTTTTCAATAAGGTATGTTTTTTATGAACTAATTTACCGTTTCTAAACGATAAATCGCGCATTTCGTTTTAAAATCTCTGGCAATCTATTACAATTGCAATCAGAGTTATATTTAGAATTTAAAGAAATTGGAAATTATATTCCCCTATAATATAACAAGTGGTATGTCATAATGACAGCCATTCCACGCTACTCGGGAATTTTTGTAGCGTCCGTTACAATAAAAAATTGTGAGTAAAACTACCGTAATTATTATGCTTATAAGTTTAAGCCTACTTATTACAAGCATAATAAACATGTTTGCATTATTAGTATTTAATTTAATTACGGAAGCTTTTAATCACAATTTTTGATTGTAACGGACGCTACAAAAATTCCCGAGTAGCGTGGAATGGCTGATGATTATCATCGATGATATTTTCGAATGAAACCGAGCTGCAAATTTCACGAGTCCGCAGGACGAGTGAAATGTGCTGCTTCGGTTTCAATTCAATCATACCACGAGTTATATTTAGTGAGAAAATATAATGAATTTTAGGATTTAACGAATTGTCAGTTTGACATTTGAAATTAAAATGAGCTTTAAAATATAAAAAGACTTTAATAAACCTTATTTATTTAAACTTACTTACTTATTAATTTCATTATCGTTTACACCAACCCATCGATCTTTTAGAGTTTATAATTCATTATTTTAATCATTTAACAAAACAGTATTTAAATGTCAACAAATGTCAAATCAAGAAAAGTGTCAAAATCCATAGCTACGTGTAAACAAGGTGATAATAGTTATTTGTTTTACAAGTGTTGAAAAGTGACTTTTTCATGCGAGTGTTTAAGTTGCTCATGAGGCCGTTAGGCCGAGTGTGCATTAACACGAGCTTGAAGAAAGCTTTTCTCACAAGTGAAACACAATGTTTTTTCTACCACCCTTTTATTTTTTATTATTTTCAAATACAAAACAAAATAACCTAAAAACGTATTTGACAGCTGTTAAAATTACTTTAAATTAAGAATAAGATATTCTTTTATTTTTAAGGATAAGTTACTTAAAATCAATAAACTTACCTTCTCAGTTTAAATAAAGGCAAAAAAATGAGAATTTATTATACAAACACAATACATTGTGTTCTAAATGATATTTATACATAAATATACAAATAAAATACAAATGTCAAACGATGCTGTCAATTTCTTTTCACACAGACCTATCACTTTTCACACAGAAAGGTCACTTTACATTCGCCTTGCCTTGTCAATGAAAAGATTTATTTTCTAAGCAACAATGCGAAAATATTGTCGCTGTGAGAAATTAAAATTTTATTAGTTTTAATTATAATGAATTGTATTGTCAAATAAAGGCCACACTACATCCAAGGTAATGAACCATTATAATTTATATTTTTATTAAAATCTCCCTTATTTCAATAAACTTTATTTTTAGCTTAGAAATATCACAGGGTCATTTTTATATTTTATTAAAAATTCTTAACTTACCTAACATAATATTAAAGTTTACTAATGATTTATTTTAATTTGAAATAGGAACCTCAACTTCAATTCTGCTGTACAGGAAACAAAGAATATATTTGGACTAAATAAAGTTAAACTCTAATAAGATTGCAATTCTGAAAGTGAATAATAATTTTTTCAACTTGCAAAGATCACATCCCTAGGATGACCACCGTCTTCTTCTATGCATTGCTGCAATCGGTTTCTGAAAGCGAGTAGATCTTCGTTTACGGAATCAATCTCTTCCCGAATCCCCTCTTTTAGCTCAAGAATTGTTTGCGGACGGGTAGAGTATAGTTTTGACCTAAGGAATCCCCACAGAAATAAATCTGAAATCGTTAAGTCAGGCGATCGTGCGGGCCAAGCCTTGTCGCTAAACCTTGAAATTAAACGACCCGGAAACATACGCTGTAGAACACCAATGCACCCGTATATTTTTTTTAGGGTTTCATTTTTTTGCATTTGCTTTTTATGTACAGGAAAATTTAAAAATTTGGTCTGGTTTTAGACATTTACCGTTCTTCAACATCTTTTAAAAGGTTTCTATTTTAAAATAATGGAAAGTCATTTGAAATAATTGTAATGCTAATAATTATTTCTAATTTGCTATTAGTATGCGGCGCAGAGCACAGAACAATATGCGCAGACAGCGCCGCAGAAAACGCATAGCGGAAAGGTGCGGGCAGAAACAATTCGTATGAGTTCACGGCCTCGTTGGAACAGAAGGGTATTCAGGAAAATTTAAATTTAATAAATCGAACTATAAACAATTAAATATATTTATTATAATAATATATTATTGTATTAATATTATTTATTTATTTAATTCCATACCTCAATTTTTTTAACATGTGGGTAATAAGTTTTTTGCATTTGCTTTTTATGTACAGGCAAATTTAAAAATTTGGTCTGGTTTTAGACATTTACCGTTCTTCAACATCTTTTAAAAGGTTTCTATTTTAAAATAATGGAAAGTCATTTGAAATAATTGTAATGCTAATAATTATTTCTAATTTGCTATTAGTATGCGGCGCAGAGCACAGAACAATATGCGCAGACTGCGCCGCAGAAAACGCATAGCGGAAAGGTGCGGGCAGAAACAATTCGTATGAGTTCACGGCCTCGTTGGAACAGAAGGGTATTCAGGAAAATTTAAATTTAATAAATCGAAGTATAAACAACTAAATATATTTATTATAATAATATATTATTATATTAATATTACTTATTTATTTAATTGCATGCCTCAATTTTTTTAACATGTGGGTAATATGTTTTTTGCATTTGCTTTTTATGTACAGGCAAATTTAAAAATTTGGTCTGGTTTTAGACATTTACCGTTCTTCAACATCTTTTAAAAGGTTTCTATTTTAAAATAATGGAGAGTCATTTGAAATAATTGTAATGCTAATAATTATTTCTAATTTGCTATTAGTATGCGGCGCAGAGCACAGAACAATATGCGCAGACTGTGCCGCAGAAAACGCATAGCGGAAAGGTGCGGGCAGAAACAATTCGTATGAGTTCACGGCCTCGTTGGAACAGAAGGGTATTCAGGAAAATTTAAATTTAATAAATCGAAGTATAAACAATTAAATATATTTATTATAATAATATATTATTATATTAATATGATTTATTTATTTAATTTCATGCCTCAATTTTTTTAACATGTGGGTAATATGTTTTTTGCTTACGCATGTCGAAACCAATCGGGGGCCCCCCTAGCCGGGGGCCCCGTATCATTGATACGGCTGATACCGCGGTAGCTACGCCCCTGATATTTCCCCATATATAGTAGAATTAAACGTATTAAGGGTGGAAAACAGAATATGCTATTTAACAACAATATTTCTTTCTAAATTGTTAAAAAATAAAAATCTTCTGTACTTATACCGTCTGTTAACACGCCGATCTGACATACATGAGATAAATACTAGAACTACCTCGTTTAATATTCCAAATCACAACTGTATTAAATCGAGGGGTCATTTGAGTTTGTCGCGTCGAAACTATTGAACAGGGTTCTTTCGAACATTAAATTGGGTGAAACGAGCTTTTTAATTTTTAATAAAAGTTTTTATTTAAATCTACAATAGGTCCTTGTTTATTTTAAATGCTAATTGTTTAATAATTTTCCTTTTGTTGATACAATTTATTCTCCTAAATCTGTAATTTCTTTATATTTAGTATTGTATAGGTACTTTCTCTTTATATTTAATTTTCTAAAAAACTCAATTTTGTTTAACTTACGCTGTACATGTTTATTCTATAGTTAAATAGTACTATTAAAAGTTTTGTAATTGATAAGTATTATAATTTCGGAGACGGTGGAAGAAAGGGAAACCTAACCGTCCTCCATTTGTAGGGGAAGACGTCCTAAAATGGCATAGCATATAAAATGACATAGTGTTATTTATTATGAAATCACTGATGCCATCTACCGGAAAGGCAGTATTTTCTCGAGCCGAAGGTAACCGAACTCCATGTTTGTACGCGATTTGGTTTGCCGGTAAGATAGGCAACCGTTAACCTCAAAAAACATTTTCACTGAAAAAGAAATATTTAATGTGCTGTGTTGCGAGTGCGTTTTTATTGTGGATTTTTGTACTATTTCTGAAATAAAATTAGTGCTACATGTAACTGGAACTGTTGACTGCTGACCCATAAACACAATTGTGAATAAACAACAGATAAAAAAATCAGGTAATGACAAAAGACTGTGCGTCATGGCGGGTAAAACGACACACCATGTATGAAGGTAAAATGACATACTATGTCGTTTTAAAATGACATACTATGTCGTTTTACAAACACATATGTATCTCAAATCAATTCTAAAATAACATCCTGTTTTATTTTTTTTATAGTATAATAATGGTGGGTAAACGTGAAAGGACCACACCCAGGCAATCGTGAAGTGAAGATCGAATGCGGAATGCTATTGAGGCTGTAAAAAGTGGACGAATGGGATGGTTGAAAGCTGCCAAACTCTTCAATGTCCCTCAGGCAACATTAAGACGAAGAGCCAATGATGTAAATAAAAGAGCCAAAGGCTGTTCAAAGATTCTGGGATGATTTTCCACCACATTTAGTGAAGAAGAAGAAAGAGATTTCGTCAACCATATCTTACTATTAGAGTCTAGATTGTTTGGGATAACTACAAAAGAAATTAAGGAACTCGCATATGAATTTGCAACTAAAAATGAAATTCCAAACAAATTCAAAGATCACAGCGCTGGGCGAGAATGGCTTAGAGGATTTCGGATGCGACATCCTGAGATATCTTTAAGACAGCCAGAAGCTGTATCTGCTGCCAGAGCAATGGCGTTCAACAGGCCACAAATACAAAAAATGTTTGATACCTTGGAAATGACGCTGGAAAAAGAGAAGGTTAATGTAAATAGCATTTATAATATGGATGAAAGTGGTCTGTCAACCGTGCAGAGGCCTCCAAAAATTTTTGCGAAAACCGGAAGAAAACAGGTTGGATCGCTAACTAGCGCTGAAAGAGGTCAGCACGTAACATGTGTTTGTTGTATGAATGCCATAGGTAATTTTGTGCCGCCAGCTCTTATCTTCCCTCGGAAAAATAGGAAGGAGGAACTTCTAGATGCTTTACCTCCAGGGTCCTTGGGTTTATTTCACAAAACACGATGGATGACTTCGGATACTTTCGTTTTGTGGTTAAAGCATTTTCAGAGTTTTGTAAAGGCATCTCCCGAATCAAAAGTTCTATTACTTCTGGATGGACACTCTAGTCATAAATCATTGAAGGCAGTGACTTTTGCAAAAAACAATGGAATTATCATGATGTGTTTCACTGCGTATTGCACGCATCGTATTCAACCTCTCGACGTCAGCTTCTTTGGTCCTTTAAAGACTTTTTACAATCAGAAATGTACTCTCTGGTTGAAAAACCATCCAGGACGAGTATCACACAAAATCAAATTGGAGAACTATTTACTTCTGCTTATGGAAAGGCAGCAACAATAAGAAACGCTACAAGCGGATTTTTAAAAACAGGCATTTGCCCATTCAACCCTCATATTTTTCCAGACGAGTTTTTTGAGCCGGTGGAGACTACAGACAGATTACTGGAGCCGAGTTTGGAGCCAATCGGTACAAAAGGAGAAACATTTAATCAACCAGATCAGTCAGTCAGCAATGAAATAAAGGCAAATGAGGACATGGAACAAGCGGTGCAACCCGAACCAGATGAAAATTCCTTCGAAGAAAGCGTAAGAACTAATAAGGGAAACCGCAATAGAGAAGACCCACCTTTCAAAAAAAGATTTGTTCTGCAAGACATCTTTCCATTGCCTTCAACAAGCGGAATTAAAAAAAGAAAGATTAGGCAAACAATTACTGGAGTCCTAACAACTACTCCCAATTTGGAGGAACTCAAGGAGAAAGAAGAAAAGAAAAGACAGAAAGAAAGGAGAGAAAATGTTCGTCAATGCAGAAAGAAAGTTTTTAGTAAGACGCAAACCGAAATTGATGATGATGATGTGGCTTTATTGCAACGATGTATTCATAAATTCGCGATCCAGAGAGTCATGGATTTGTTGTGTAAAATGTAAGAATTGGGCACATAGGGAATGTGCTGGAGTGTCTCCAAAGATAAAAAACTTTATTTGTGAACTTTGTGAAAATTGATTTTTTGTTAAAAAAAACTCTTATCATCATTTGTTTTAAGCATGCTTTGTTCTGGGCAATGACCAGATATTATTCGATTTTGTTTTATGTTTCTATATTTTCTATATCGTCGGGTTACTGCAAAAACCAGATAACTCCATTTTTGCATGTTTTGAGTTAAGTATATTTTTAAATTGATAATTGTGTGTAGTATGTTTTGCAAAAACAAGAAAATTCAACTACCAGCATAACCGGTCAATATCGAGCGCAAAAAATAGTATAACTTTATTTTTAGTAAATAGACACAACGAGAACAAGTTAAGTGCATTTTGTTAGAATTATTTATTGTTATGATTATGACATTGAATTATATAAGTTAGCTGCTGTTTTTAAAATCGTTAGATACTGTCAAATAGTTTATAAAACAAGATGTACCGTTGTATTTTTACATCAAGAATATATTAAATAGATATTCAGAAATCTGAGTTATTTATTACCCAAAACACCAAATAACTAGAAACAACAAACCAAAACTAGATCCGGAAGGGTTGTGAAACTACCTGTACATCTTAACGATTATGATACTTACATAGCTTACTGCTTGTTAAGCGGAGAACCAGATCAAGAACCAAAAACTTATAAAGAAGCGAGTAAAATTCCAGAATGGCAACTAGCGATTGATAATGAATTGAAATCTCATGAAAAACTAGAAGCTTGGCATCCTGCAAATCTACCCTTAGATTGTCATGCCATTGACACGAGATGGATTTTTAAAGTTAAGGAGGACGGAACAAAGAAAGCTCGATTAGTCGCAAAAGGCTTTCAAGTGCCTTTAAATAATGAAGAGTTTTTCTATGCTCCAGTATGCAGATTGTCAACAATTCGTGTGTTGTTATCATTTTCAGTGCAAAAAGATTGGAAATTGTACCAAATTGCCGGTCCAACTGCATTTTTAAATGGAATGTTAGACACTGATGTCTTTATAAAGACACCAGAAGGCTTAAAAATAGATTCGAAGTATTTAAAACTAAATCGTGCATTATATGGATTGAGAAAAATGCACCTAAATGTTGGAATATTAAGTTTAACCAAGTTATGACTCAACTTAATTTCAAACGTTCAGACTACGACTATTGTTTATATACCAAAAATGATGTTTATTTGGTATTATATGTGGATGATGGACTCATAACAGGACCAGAACATCAAGTTCAAGAATTGCTAAGAAATCTACATAAAGAATTTAATATAAAAATGATGAAAGAAGTAAACATTTTTCTTGGCATGGAAATGATCAAAAATGAGTCAGGTCTAAAAATTATCCAAAACAAGATGATTTCAAGATTACTTAAAGAATTTTCAATGCAAGACACAAAAGTTGTGGCAACACCTATGGAAGTGAACTTCCAAGTCAATGAAGAGGAACCAATTTTGGACAACGTTCCATATAGAAGATTGATATGCAGTCTTATGTATCTCTCTTTAGTCAGTAGACCAGATATTGCATTTAGTGTTGCTTACTTGAGTAGATTTTTGGACAAACCAAGAAAAAGTACATGGGAGGCTGGAAAAAGGATTTTGCGATATTTGAATGCAACTAAAGATTATGGACTACAGTTTAAAAAGGGGAATATGCAGGAGCTAATTGGCTTATGCGATGCCGATTGGGCTGGGGATAGAGAAAGCAGAAAAAGTATTAGTGGTTTTGTATGTTTACATGGTGGAAACCCGATTGGATGGCATTCCAGAAAACAATCTTCAATGGAAGCAGAATATATTTCTGCTGGTATTGCTGCTCAGGAACTGATAAACATTAAAGGTGTTTTAAGTGAATTCAAAATCTGTGAATCAGTGACCTTAAAAATTGATAATTTAAGTGCCATTTCTTTAGTTAAAAATTTTGAAAACTCAAAGCGTTCGAAACATATTGATATAAAGTATCATTTCATCAAAGATTTGTATCTAAAAAAGGTAATAATTTTGCAATACATTCCTTCAAATGAAAATATATCAGATATGTTTACGAAGCCTCTTGTTAAAGAAAAAATTTATAAGATTTCGTTCAAGTTTGTTAAGTCATTGATATGTTAGTTTAACAATTCAAATGTTTTAGTTTGTACATTTAAATTGAAAAGGGGTGTTAAAATTATTTATTGTTATGATTATGACATTGAATTATATAAGTTGGCTGCTGTTTTTAAAATCGTTAGATACTGTCAAATAATTTATAAAACAAGATGTACCGTTGTATTTTTACATCAACTGTGGAAACATTATAATTGCACTGCTTTTTTTCACGGTTTTGACATTCAAAATAAGCCAAGTGCCACATAACTTGTTTTGGCTGTACACGTTTTTTCGAAATGTTAAAACCGATCGTTTAATAATCGTGTCAAGTGGCACTTGACTTGTTTTGACAGTTGTATAAATGTCATGATTAATTTATGCCGCAAAATGGAAATTAAGTACTGAAAACAGTCACCCATTTTAAGAGAGTTTTCCTACTGGTTGTTGGGTTTACTGTGCCAGAGTGTTGTGTAGGTTTTTTTGAGTAGTTTTATTGAGTTGTGCATTATAAGAAGACTTCAATTATGATATAATTATAACGTGGTGTTTTGTTAGTAAAAATGGCAAACCTAAAAGAACTACTTGCGGGTAAGTTTTGTTTCTAACTGAATCCGACTTTCTAAATTGTAACATAACTTTTTGGTTTCAATAAAAATATGTTGAATCCAGCGCTACTGAAAAAGTTAGTGACAAGCAGCCTGTCGAGCAAGTTTATTCTGAGCTAACTGTTTTTAACCAGAAACCTGATTTCACAAAAGAATCATCAGTTACTTCTGAGGAAATAGAAATAAGTTACATGGAGGAACCTGAAAGTTATGTGAGAGATGAAGAGGATTCCGACTGTTCTGTACGAGATAAAGATTATGTGCTTGAGCAAGAATCTTCTGATATAGGTAAGATCAAGATGGATTAATAATGCGGTTTCCAACTGTCTTTAGTAGGACAAAACATTAAAAATTTCAGGATACATTCTAAATTTGCAAAACATTCAGAGTTAGATTTTTTTTTCTAATACAAAACAAAAATTAAATATAAAATGTACTCAAATTAAAAGCAAAATTAAATAAAATGATTTCATTTAAATTACAAGCTAAAATTTATAAACACAGTTCTGTTTATTTCCTTTAGACCATTATGAAGATGATGTGCCCACAGCGAATGAATCGGAGATTGAAACTAAAAAAAGAATGAGATGGGGAAGTTCTAATCGAAGTAATTGGAAAAGAGAAAAAGTAAAGCGTCAAAAAATTGAAATGAAAAGGCCAAAAGACATAGATTGCTCCAGATGCCGCTTTAAATGCACAGAAAAAATTGTGGCAGAAAATCGAACTGCAATTTGTGCCATCTATTGGGCTTGTGATTTCACACGCAGAAAAGATTTTATCTTGAACAATGTTGAGTGTCGCGTCCCCGAGAGACGTAGACAAAAAACTGAAGGAAAAAAGAACCTTCGGGTTAATTCCAAAGCTTACTTTCTTTCTCCTAATGCCGAAAGAAAAGTCAGGGTATGTAATTTTTTTATAAAAACACTCTGCATTAGTAAGGAAGTAGTGGAACATGCTTTTAATAAAAAAGGAACCGGAGGGTTATATACTGGGGGCGATCAAAGAGGCAAGAGAGAACCACACAATAAAACAAAATCTAAAGATATAGAAAACGTTAAAAGGCACATTGAAAGTTTTCCAGTATTAGAGTTGCATTACTCCAGGAAAAGTACTAAACGACAATACTTAGATTGCAAGTTAACTATTGCCAAAATGCATTCTCTTTATAAAGAAATTTGCATAAAAGATGCCTGCAAGCCAGTATCACTTATAACATACCGGAGAATATTTTGTCAAAATTACAACTATTCTTTTTTCAAACCAAAAAAAGATCAATGTCAAATTTGTATGTCTTACAAATCTCACGTTTCAGAGAAATCGACAGAACTGGAAAACAAATATCAGAATCACGTAGCAAGGAAAGAAGACTGTAACGCAGCAAAAGTGAGAGATAAGGAAAGGTCTTTGAAGGAGAATAATTTTGTTTGTTGTACATTTGATCTACAATGCGTGTTACAAATTCCTAAGAGCGACGTGAGTCCCATGTACTATAGCCGAAAAATCTGCACGTACAATTTGACTGTATATGAATTAGCGCCACCAAACAATGCTTTCTGTTATTCATGGACAGAACTAAATGGCAAAAGAGGTAGTATAGAAATTGGAACCTGTTTGTACAAGTACTTAAATCAGCTTCCTAGCAGAGTTTCAGAAGTGGCTCTATTTTCTGATACTTGTAGTGGCCAAAATCGAAATCAAAATGTTAGTGCGATGCTACTGTACCTTGTTCAGAAAAACCCGAATATTATGGTTATAGAGCAAAAGTTCCTCGAAAGTGGACATAGTTACATGGAAGTAGATAGTATGCATAGTGCTATAGAAAAAGCACAAAAGTATGTTCCCGTGTACACTACCCAGATAGCACCATTCGTCCAATGGACGTCCGTTTAAGATCCATTTTAAGTACATTGGTCCACGGACTAAAAATGGATGTACTATGTACGTCCATATATTTACATCCTTTGTACGATTTTAAATGGACGTCCATATAGTGTCCATTTTACGTCCATAATTATTATTACGGAAATGTAGTTAAAACGTATTGTTGGCTGCATAACAACAGTTATGATCAATCTCACTGACATTCAAGCAAGCGCGGGCTATAAAGGACTTAAGCTATCAATGAAATGTTAAACACTTGTAGTATTGCAAATGTAATATTCGAATACAAGGATTTCCTGAAATGTTTAACATTGAATGTTGTAACTTTTAACAACTTTTAGAATATTTATATTCCTAGTGGGATTGTTACTGAGCCAGACAAAAGGCATTTCAGTCATGTTGTAGAAAATTTTCTGCAACATCGCAATGAAAATACAGTCGCAAAAAACAGTTAAAGTAAGCAGAAAAGCAGGTCCTGGATGCTGGAGGAATGGTTTAAACACCTTATAGACGTCCATCGGTGGACGACTTATGGATGTCCAAAGTTGTGACATCTGGACTCTAAACGGATGTCCATGGGACGTCCATAGAAAAAAATGGACATCCTATGTACATACAGAGGTCCACGAGCATACGTCCATTGGACGTCCATAGTATACCTTTGTGCTATCTGGGTATGCACGATTGGTTAACAATTTTTCGAATGGCTCGAACGACTAGGTCTAAGAAGAAACCGTATAATGTAGTGGAGCTGAAATTTTCTGATTTCCTTGATTTAGAACAGCTGTCAAAATTGTTGATCAAGAACAAACTAAAAAATACCCTTGGCGAGAAAGTTAATTGGCTGAAAGTAAAGTGCTTTAAATACTTAAAATCCAAACCAGGAATGCTTCTATATAGATACGATCACACATCTGAATACAAGGAGATTTTTGTGTTGGCAAAAGGAAAAGGTCGTCCATCTAAAATAACTGACATGAAGATAATTAAAGCCTACACCAAGGTTCGCCCAATTAGTTTAAAAAAAAAACAAGATCTATTAAAATTGTGCAAGGGTGAAGATCCCCCAGTTCCTGAAGAGTTCCACCAATATTACAAGACTTTACCTGTTCTTAAAGAGATAGAAGACACCATTCCAGAACCTTCAATTGAAGACAGTGACATGGAAAGCGGAAAGGAAGACTAGATCGGAGTTTTTTATTATAATACTGTAATACTATGTTTTGAGTTTGTGCGACAACTTTCCTTTTTTTTTGTAAAAAAAACAATTATTTTACAAACCAAATGTATTTTTCACGTTTTATTACATTCTAGCTTTGCTGTTCAATAAATGTTTTAGACCAACACGGCTTTTACTTTCAGAGTGGATTTTTAAGCGTCTTCCAAACTTAAAACATCAAATTACTCAAAACTACATTTTTGGAGTTATCTGGTTTTTGCAGTAACCCGACGATATAAATAAATTACTTGTTTTGAACATATGTCATTTTATACCCTATAAATGTGTCATTTTACACACAAACCGGTTGTAAAATGACATACTTGCATTTTTTCTAAATTTGTTTTTTATAAAGTTTATAATAGACATGGGAAGATTTTATTCCAGTTTATCACTTAAGTTCATTGAAAGGAACGTCTCATAATTTTGACCGCTTGATATTTTGAATAATCTCAAAAAAAACGAGCCCTAAATAAAATGTATGTCATTTTAGGACACCTTGTAACATTTATTATAAAGATTTTTATTATTATTATTATTAGGGATGGGATATTTAGGTACTAAAAACTGAAAAATAGGTAACTAAAAAGGTACTAAAAAAAAGCATTTTAGGTTAAAAAATAGCATTTTAGGTAAAAAAAAATCATTAAAAGTTTAAGTTTCGTTTATAATTTTGTTTAGCCGCATACCCAAACACATGAGTTCTGCAGAACATACCCACAATAAACTATTTCTATGCAATAAACTTTGTTTTACTGAGTGACACTCACTACACAGAAGTTCTATGACAGAATATAAGCTCACTAGTAGTGAGTCACTACAAAAAAGGTAACTGTAAAGAAAGTTACTGTTACAGTCTGTAACCATAAGAAAAAATTCTATACCGTTGAGTTGCACGCCCTGGATAAAATATTGGCGCAAATTTTAAAAAGAACAAAAAAAATAAAATAAGTAAAAATAAGTAAAAATAGGTAACATATGTGAAAATAAACTGACAAATTAAAAAATATGTAACAAAAGTATAAAAAGGTAGTTTAAAGCAAAAACCTCCAAAAAAGGTAAAAAAGGTGAAAAAAAGTTTAAAAAATAGGTAACAAAAGTATAAAAAAGGTAGTTAAAAGCAAAAACCTCCAAAAAAGGTAAAAAAGGTGAAAACAAGTTAGGTTCATATAAAAGAAAATCTTTTAAAACACATTTTGGCATTACTGGTTTTTAAATAGTTACATCGGTTAAAAAAAGGTAAAATAACTAAAATCCCATCCCTAATTATTATTATTATTATTATCAACTCAAGTAACAAGTCAAAGTAGTGTGCAGTGTTGATTTTCGATTTTTTTTTGTGAATTTGGTGTCGTTTTTGTGGTGTTTTCCAAGAAAATAATTGATAGCCCGAGGGATACCCTGGTCTCTGACCCTGATACCCACCTCACACTCAAGAAGGGCTTCAGACAAGGGTTCTACGTGCCAAGAAGTTTTAACTTTATTGATTTGAATTAATAGGCAGAAATAAATATGTAACAATTTAATTTTTTTTTATTTTAAATAGAAGTATACGTTATTTTTAGAAGTTTAAAAGCATTATTAGCTACATTTTAATTACTTAATACCTTTAAAACGTTTTGGCGATGAAGCAATGCATAACCAAGACGTTTTAAATAGGTAGTCTTTAACATCTTAAAGACGTGTTAACGTCGCGACGTTTAGCAACGACTTAATAATGCCGTTAAAACGACAGCTTAAAGACGATGTGTTTTGCAACTTTAGATATCTTAAAGACGTCTTAAAGATTACTTACGACGTAAACTGGACGTCTTAAAGATGTCATAAACGTCCGAGTCCGACATCTTTAAGATGTCTCGGTGCTATCTGGGAGGAGGTGTGGGAGCCCTGTGGTAGGTAATGAATTGCACCAAAATAATTCTTGCATTGCACATAGGGGTAAATTAGCTATTATTGCAGTAGCGTTTAAGGAAAAAAATAAAATAAATAGGTAAAACAAACTTTACTTTTACAAGAATATATTAAAACATAAAAAACAAAATTCTTCTAAAAAAACAAGAAACTCTTTGGCTTTGTGGGGTCACTTCATAATGTACATCTTCTCCATTTATTGCGTTTTCTTACTTTTCGCCTAATATATAAATGAAAAGTAAAACAAAACTTACTTATTTAATAACATGCACAAATATCCAAACTAATCTTATTTCTCTCTGTCATAGGTGTGCTGGACCACGTATTGGAGACGATTTTCGATTTTGTCCTTAGTAATGTTCTTAATTTCGAAGAGAACATTTATAATTCCATTAGCTAACGGTGTACCTTTAATGCGAAATTTGTTGTGAAATTTGTTGTTGGCCCCCGATCAGTTGCATTTTTTCTGAGTATCTACCGTGAAGCAGTCTTTGATTATATTGTTTACTTTTTTTGGGCATATTTGCCACCAACTTTTTTCAATTTATTGATCTAAAAAAGTGGTTATATTATAAAATATATTAATTTCTCCCTCTTCTTGCAAAATCTCAACGTCATCTGTTGATGATAATGGAAGTAGCTTCACCAAATATTTGTTGTAGCTTAGTGTTAACTTCGGGTCTTTTTTTGCAAAGGCGGTATTATTAAATGCAAATTTAACAGCTTCCCACTGGCGCTTACTTTGGTAGATAAACAGTGAGCGCAAAATATTAGGCAGGTACCTACCTATTAATTCGGAATTCTCTATAAATTCTGTTTTTTTTTCAACAACCAAACAAATTAAAATATTTTATAACCTAAACAACCCAAGTAGCATCGCACGTCATATTGACGTCATTTGGCGATAATATGAGATACCCCATATTAGGACGCGTTCGGCAAATAGTTAACAATGAAATATTTTTGTTTAAATAAAAACAGTAACAAAAACCTATATCCAAAGAATACATATTAACAATCCTACTATTAGTCAATACATATACAAATAACCAAATAACCTTGTATTTGAAAAAAAAATCGTTTAAATAAGCAGCAGCTTAAACTTATATCACCACTAAAACGTATAAATAAAAATGACAGAACAGATGATAGGAACATTGCTTTAATATTAAGTAAAAATCCATACAATCCTAGTAGGTGTGCTTTGTTCAATAAAACATAGATTTATCTAGTTTGGTTGCAAAGATACATACCTACTTCATATTAGAAAATTTCTATTTAATATTGCATAATGGCTGTACCCATCGGCATCGCCTTACACTGATCTCCCAGAGTTGTTTATAACCAACTTTCAGTTCTCATACGTATCCCGCTAGTGCACAGCATTACCTGTGTTTGGTGGATCCGAATTTTTACCCCGGCTGGAAAATCTCTCTTAGGAGGTCGTGGATGACCCCCCCCGGAATTTTGTTGCCGAGCCGGGCCATACGCCCGATTTAGGCTAGTGGAGTGCGGGACAAAAAGGGAAAACATTTTGGTTTTTTGGGGACAATTTAAGTTTGCTGCAAGATTACTTTCTTAGTAGAATGCAAATTAAATTATGTTGATTAAAGCTATTGAACTTATCTTTTGTTGCAACTTGCTACTGTCCACTTTGCGCTTTGCTGATTCTGTAAGACATCAGGAGACAGGTTGATTTATCTACACAGGTAGTGGCCCTGTGCCCGATTTATTATTACTGATAGGCTTTAATTACTTCCTTACTCTTTAGAAGAGGTCGCTTACGCGTCTGTATCTTATGATGTCCCAGGACGTACTATTGTAGTATCATTTTTTTTCATATTTATATTTAATTTATTTTTGCAAACAACAAAACAAGAAAAAGGCTTCGCAAAACAAAACTTATTCCATGTTAGTGTTTTACATTATGATCGGCCCTTTTACGTTTTATTTAAAATTTTCCATTTAGCATGGTTTTTACGACCGTTCCAATTTAAACAAAAAGGAACGGTCCTAAAAGGTTCCAACTCTTTTACAAAGGTTGTTATAATACAATAGTATCACAATGTTGTTGTTATATTGCTTATTTCTTAATTTGGAACAGTAGCAATGTTACTAATATTTTAGGTAACTCTTACGTGTCTTTTTTTTTGAACGGGTAGGGATAAAATAAAAAACTTATTTGTACCTAATAATATTTTTTAATAAATATTTTATATCCAAATGTCATACCAATAATTGCCTAAACAATAAAATCTCATCCTACTGGAAAAGAAACCTTACAAAATATTGCCGCTTAACAAATAAAATATTTTTATCTATTTTGCGTTTATAATGACTTCATTATAACACCGCTTTCGGTGCTGTAATGAGATACTTTATCCCACCCAAAATTTTGATTTTTTAGTTTGGCTATACTTTAAACAGCATAATATTTAGCAAATTGGTTATAATATTTTTATGATTTTTCTAGTACTTACGAGACTTTTCTGGCAATAAATCCTTTTTTTCTTCTTTAACATTAACAGCCGCCTATTGTAAATAAGTCAATTAAGGACGGCATGGCGAATCTATTTTGACATTAACTGTCAAATCAATGAGTTATACCAACTATCTAAAGTAAAATTCGACCAAATTAAATTTAAGGTATAAAATTATTTTTTTATAGAATTTTTGCAAAATAGATAAAATAGCATAAAGAATTCATGTCATAAGACCTTTTGTCGTACTCGTCCATTATAAAACTCGCTCCTTCGTCGCTCGTTTTATAAATTGTCCGCGTGAGACAAAATGACGTCTTATGACATTAGTTCTTTAATATACTATTTTGCTAGTTGCATTAACAATAATACAATGTTACATTTATAACGTGGCATATCATAATTTCTATCAAACTAAAATTTGAAACATTATTTAAAGATGTGCACTTAGTATAAAATATAAAGTTTTAAACATTACAATTACCTATAGTAAGACAAAATTTGATTTTTTTCCTCCCATGAAAAATTCCTACAGATTTTAAAAATATACTTTAAAAAATAATACCCGTGTCTAGGCGTTTTTTTAGATCACGTCATTTTTTTTTAAGTGCGATCCAATAAAATGTTATCCACGGTATTCGGCACACAATAGAACAGCTTCGATACATGGTTGCCAGGTATGTAAAATACAATTTAGCCAGTTGGACTGAATAAAATAGCCATGAAATAGCCAACTGTTAAAAAAAACAAATAGCCGAAAATAATCCAACTGTTAAAAACAAAAATATCAAATTAACAAAAATAAAATTTTTAAATAATAACATAAATAAAACAAAATAAGTACCTAGATACCCATTCTATAAAATAAATTAACATCATAAATTATTAGACTTGAGACACATGTATTTCAGAAAATTAGTTTTCCTTGCGAGGTTACATAAAAACAAAAACTAATTTTCAGAAATACAAGGAACTGTAAAAATATCACCAATAATATTTATACTTCCTGTTAAGTAATCATCTGATTCTGCATTACTTATATTTAAACTGCGCACCACTCAATGTGTCGCGACCAAAAATTTCGTCCTTTTTCAAAACGACATAACTTTTTTGTTTCTTTAACGATTTTATTTTGGTTTGTAATGTAATCTCTGGCAATTCATGCTATAGATATGAAGCTCACGGTTCTTCAAGTAAATTTACTACAGGGTGATATGTAAAACAGTGAAAAATTTCAACAACTTCATCCAAGCCCCGTTTGTAAAATAAATTTCTCGTTTTTACTTTGAAATAATGAAGTATTATGTCTTACCTTGAAACGTTTTTCAAATTTTTCGAATTGGAATCTTAGCAACAAAAATATGATTTTTTTTTCAATGGAGTACATTTGATGTTTTTTTGTAGGCAATACACTCAGCCTTTTTAAGAACAAAAAGATAAGATGGTAAAAGATTGTTCCTTGAATAATTGTGAACAAGCGACAAGCAACAAACTTTCATTATTTTTAGAGGAAGCAAAGACCACTTTTTTAAAATGACATTTTGGTGAAAATTTTCGAAAACTAAACCTGAACCGATACTTACGTTCGTGACATGTTTTCTTCATAATTTTGACCTGATTGTGATTCAGTTGTCAAATTTAGGTTTCAGATAAAACCAAAATCACCAAGAATCAAAATTCGAAAACAATTCCTGGCTGTTAAATGTCTCAATAAAATCCGATTGCTGAATGTGTTTTGCATCTTTATTATCATGTCACTGAATGATCAAATCAAGAATCAAATGATGAAAATTAAATGCCAATAATTTGGTGTTGGTGGACGACAATGCCCGTCCGCATCGCGCTAATATCGTAAATGAGTATTTAAGGGACCATGATATTGAGAGAATGAATTGGCCACCTTTGTCTCCGGATATGAATGATATTGAGCATGTGTGGAGCAGGATGAAACTAAAGATGAAAGAGAGAAAAGGACGCAAAATTTGGATGAATTTTTAAATTCGATTCAGGAAGAATGGGAAGCCATACCCCAGGAATTTTTAAGAAACTTGGTCTAGGGAATGCCAGGAAGGTTAACAAATTATTACGGGTTAGGGGAGGGCCAACGAAATATAGAAATTGTAGTAATTTCTCACAAAAAATGAATCCCCAAATGGCATTGGCAAAGGCATGTTATTGAACAGCCGGGAATTGTTTTCGAATTTTGATTCTTGGTGATTTTGGTTCTATCTAAAACTTAAATTTGACAACTGAATCACATCAGGAGGTCAAAATTATAAAGCAAACATGTCACGAACGTTAATATCGGTTCAGGTTTAGTTTTCGCAAATTTTCTCCAAAATGTCATTTTGAAAAAGTTGTCTTTGCTTAGGTTCCTCTGAAATTAATGGACGTTTGTTGCTTGTCGCTTGTTCAGAATTATTCAAGGAACAATCTTTCACCATCTTATCTTTTTTATCTTAAAAAGGCTGAATGTATTGCCTACAAAAAAGCATCAAATGTAATCTTTTGAAAAAAAAATCATATTTTTGTTGCTAAGATTCCAATTTGAAAAACGTTTCAAGGTAAGACATAATACTTCATTATTTCAAAGTGAAAACGAGAAAAAAATATTTTTTTACAAACGGGGCTTGGATGAAGTAATTGAAATTTTTCACCGTTTTACATATCACCCTGTAGGAAATTTACTTAAAGAACCGTGAGCTTCATTTCTATAGCATACATTTCCAGATAATGGGGCTAGCAGACATCACAAAAACCAAAATAAAATCGTTCAAGAAACAAAAAAGTTATGTCGTTTTAAAAATGGACGAAATTTTTGGTCGCGACACATTGACTGGTGCGCAGTTTAGATCTAATAACATTTAATACTTATTTGTTAGAAACATTTCATTAAATACATAAAAAAAGAAGAGATTAATAGTTAAGATCCACAGATTATAAAGGTTAGAGAACTAGTACCATAGAAAAAGGTATAAATATGCCTGCGAAAACGTGCAGGCAACCTAGACCACACGGGCGTATTTGTTTTGAACGAAGTACTCGTATTAATAAATAATAAAACTCAAATGTTGACAACACAGTGCATCTATCATGTATTAGCAGTTGTTGCCTGTAGCCAAAAAATCACCAAACACTTTTGGAATATAGCAGGCCCGTAGCCAGAAATTTGGTTTGGGGGGGCCAAAACGTAGTAATAATTTTTTGGGTGGTAGGGGGGGCGGAAATGGTTGATGGATAAATACCAGTAAAGCGTGAAGTTGTCATAAAAAATATGGCTTGTAATCGATAGACATATTTTTAAAACATAATTCACATATTTAGGAAAATTTTAAGGTTCACGGAATTTCGGGGGGGGCCCGGGCCCGTCGGGCCCTACGGCTGGCTACGGGCCTGGAATATAGCCAACTATTATAGCCATACGCCAAACTGATATTTTTTAACCATTGGCTTTAAAAAGTAGCCACTTTGGCTAAAATTAGGCATACCTGGCAACCCTGCTTCGATAACAGCTACACTATAGATTTTTTAAATTTTATTTACTAAATAAAAGGACAATCATTAAAGCTTCATTTTAAAATTATTTTAATTTTACACAGGGTGTTGCAAATTTACGAAATATATCAAATTGTGTTTTTTAGGTTGTGATACCGCTAAAGATTCTTAAGCAATGAATAATATAGGATAAATACAAATCTGTTGTTTTATTAAAAACAAATCATAAATTAAAAATATAAATTATTTTTTTTAATTAAAAGAAAAATAAAATGATTATTTATTTTGAGTAAAATTTTTGCATTAAAATACAATTTAAAAAAAATATATTTATAACAAAATAAAAAATAAAAAATCTTTATAGGTTTAAATAATAAGAATGGCTGTAGGTATAAAAAATTTAAATTACGTGATTTCGTGAAACCTTGAAACGTTTTTTAAGCATTTTTTTTCAAAATCTGTTAAAATTTTTCATGAGAGAAAAATTGTTGAACTGTGTAATATTGCAAAAATAAGTTTCTCCCCAGCCAACAAAGTCAAGGTATACTATAGTGCTACTAGTAGCAGAGGGTAGCGCTACCCTCTGCTACTAGTAGCACTACCTTGACTTTGTTGGCTGGGTCTCAATGTTTCATATGCAATATTAAAACAACTTCCAAATAAAAAATGTTTGCAATTTAATTCATAAATTTATATTGATTATTCAAAGCAAAAATCACCTTAATGTAAAATTTCGGAAAACATTGCCCAAAATTTAAAAATGTGCGATGTTTTAAAAATCTTCCTGAAATAAATGTTACTATTGTATATAAATATATATGTAGGTAATTTTTTCTTTGTATAATCAATATAAATATTTCATTTGCAAGATTTTTTAAAAAATGCAATGATAATATTACATTTATTAGTTTTGGGCAAAGTTTTATCCGAAATATTACATTCAGTTGCTTTTAGCAATGTTGGTTTGTATGAACAATATAAACATTTAATTTGCAAGATTTTTGAAACATCACAATTATAATATTAAAATTATAAGTTTCAGGCAAAGTTTCATCCGAAATATTAAATTAAGTTGATTTTAGCAATGTGAATTATATCCCAAGTAGCATTTATAGTGGTTAAAACGTGTTGGCCACTTATACTTGAAACGGTAAAGTATATTAAATCTCTGCCACGTGGTAGAAACGGTTCTACTACGTGGAAGTGACACGTTAATACCACGTTGTGATTACGTTACTATAACGTTGAGGTATAGTGGCCAAAACTTAATCGTAACTTTACTAATCTTTACTTTCTATCCCCGTCTCTTTCCAGCATATTATTTATGCTGAAATATGTGGTAATAAAAAAGAATAAAAAAATTTATAAACTCAGCGGATATGAACATTATTTAACTAGAGGGCTAAAATATTTTTTTTATTATTTCTGTTCACCTGAAACCAATAAATATGTATTAACGTGTTAAATTTGGTGCGGTAATAACCAGAATTATTTGTTCAAAACTACACATTTATTTCCCTATTATTTGTAAACATGTCTGCTTTTGAAGAAGGGAACTTTAGAGTGGTAATTTTATACGAAACGTGGAAATCACTTAAGCATGTAGCAAGAACGTGGCAATCACCACCGCAATTATATAATAAAGTTTTGCCACATTCAAGGTTTGGGAAAAGTTCCGAAAAAGTTGCCAAAACTGATATACCCACTTTACTACTATTACCACTTCAAAGTAATACTTAAGTGATGTGATTTGGTTACAATTACTATTCATAATCCACTCTAAAGTTTAGACAACTCTAAGGTGGTGTCAAAAGTGGTCATAAAATTTCAGATACCAGACTGATACGCCAACAAGTTATAAAACTATAAAGTATATTCTGCTTGTGCAAATCACATGATTACAACTACGCTAATATAATATGGATATATTTTAACTGTATCGTAGTAGATTTAGTTATTTAAACGTTATTGCCACTCATTTAAAGTGGTGATATCAGTTTTCGTCACTATAATTCTACTTGGGACATTTATGTCTCACCTGTAGTATACATATATATGAATCTTATTGCGGCTCAACGTGATATTACAAAAAATATAATAAATTTTTATTTTAAGGGTAAAGTAGACAGTTATCGGACACTTTATAGTTATTGGATAATTAAAATTAATACTGTAAAAACAAGAGTTCTATAATTAGTTCCCTTCAAGTCAAATCATTAGATGACGCTGTATAAAATTATAACTATCTCACTCGGTAATAATATAGAACTACTTTATTTTGGGTCCAATATAGGAAAAAAAGTTCGCACGTTACTTTGGTGGTAAGATTTTTGTTTTTTTGTTAAGAGCAGAGCTGTGTTTAAATTACAATAAAAAATATTTCTAAAAAGTGTACAGATCAGTGTGTTCCTCATGGTTTAAACATTGTCACTTTAATTCGTTTTAATTTTAATTCTGGAAACAAACAGTAAAATGGCCAGTACCCAATTACTGGTTGGTAAAAAAATGTAAATTTCTATTATTGGACATATGTCCAATATCATACTCTATTTGTATCCCGGACATTTACCAGCCAATTCTTATGTAAAATTGTCCCCTGAATCCGAAAAGACCGTCAAAACTATAAAAGTTAAGCAGTTTTTGAGATATAGTCAATTCCATATTATATGTAAAATTGATTATATTTCAAAAACTGTTCTACTTTTATAACATTTGACGACATTTTCGAATTCAGCGAATAATATTTCATAGAAATTAACTGCTAAATATCCTGGATACAAATTGCTGTTGACGAGAATAATTAGTGGCTGGTTTTTTTACTACATAATTTAATTTTAGAGAGAAAGTAATATAGTGATTTGTTCGTCACAGGAATCTTGCACGATACTTGGTTCCAATGTTTATCACTGCCATCTAATGGAGAGTGATTAATATCATCTAAATAACACTGGATATGCTTGCTTGGACTTTTTAGATTGAATTAGAGTCAATTTCCGTTTAATGATTTGATAAGTTTCAAAGATACACCACAATTAGGCGCCTACTTGAAATTAGGCGACTTTCCTCTACACCTTTTTGTACCACATTGTTTGTACAGTTTTAACAATCACTCAACAGTTTAAGCACATTTTGGATATATCTCGCTTGTGTTGGGGTACAACATTTATTTAAAAAAAGAAGTAGATAACATCTTATGTATCGGTTCTCTAGAATACTCGAAAAATATAGGTAGGTAGATCTACTAACTCTTCAAAGTAAGATTAGTTCGAAACTAACAACTTTTAAAATCATATCTACCTCCTAGACAGATTTTGGGTTGGTTCTGTGGTTAAACTAATTTAATTTTAATCATCTTTAAAATATTTCTAATCAAGACTTCTGGAAGTTGGGCCCAACGTTGCAAGAAAACCTTACAAAAGTAACATCAAATTAAAGTAGCATTTCAGCAACATTTTATTTACAATTGTAACATTTTAAATGAAATGTTACTGAGCAGGACATTGCAGGAACATTGCCACAAGGAATTTTGTTCAGTAACATTGTAATAATATTTTTTTCCCAGTGGGATATTTACCATAACAAATATTCTTTACCTATATTACTTACAGCTTAATATTTTTCATATACAAGGTGTTTTAATTTTAAATAATTTTTTTTTACAAATTTATAAAATAAGCATATTTTACACCCTGCATACAATTTACATGGAATCCTAAAAATACGTAAACAACAAAAGAACATAAAACCCTTGACTCAAAATAAGTAGATTTTCCCGAAAGAAAGGTTAAGGTTAAGGTTATAACCTTTATAATTATTAAAGGAAGGGAATTATGTCTACTTTAATTAGCGGCTTAACGAAGCAACTTTAAATTATTTATTTTTGGTCCAAGGAATCATCAATAGTCTTTTGTTGTCGCGCATTTGTCGAACAATCTGTATGAATACTTATACAAAAATTAAAAATAGGTTTTCGACAGATCATTAAAACAATGTTTTATTAAATATGGAATACTAATATATATGAGTCAAACCACGTCAAGTGAGACCAGAAAATTTCACGAAATCACCGATTTTGAAATTAATCACATTATTGTGTAGTAGGCATGACTCATATGTCACAGAAAAAATTTGTTTTAAAATTCGTTATTTTGGTAATGTTATTAAGGTTAAAAATTTTGTCAAACTTTAGAGCACGGTAAAATTGAAAAAATATAATCTCTGGGATCAGTCTGTGAAATTGAATTAAATTTTACACATTATTGTAGCAATGTTTAGACTATAGAATGATCATTTAATTAAGATAAATTTGTTTAAATAAAAGAATTTTGCATACATTTATTATAAACAATTGAAATGTTGTATGTGTTCTTCACACTGAAAAAAAATTAATCTTGTGTCATAATATGCGGCAAACGTTCCCGTTTACTAAAATGTACTCAAAAATTTGTCTTTCAAATGTCATTCCGGAGATATTAAATTTTTTGTCCCGCTGTGCGCTTGATCAGTACGCGGCGCGCTTTCCTGCTAGATCGTCAGCACACGGTGTGCCTGAACGAGGTTTAAGTAACATAAAAATTCCTCTTTTCGAAATTTTTTGAAAATTCATGATTTTTTTAAATTTTTGAGATAAATCCTTTTTGTGCATTATGCTTTTTACTATATAAAAAAGTGATATTTGGTAACCCTGTATTCTCTAAGTCTCGTTAACAATATACTCCAATAAAAATCGGTGTACAAATGTGTACTCTGGCAAAGGTAGACTTTGCGATAAACAAATAATAATAAAAAAAAATTACAAATTTAAAAAAAAAGCAGTTAGAATTTTGGTAAATATCGTTTTTAAATCACCAAAGAGTGCCGATCAAAAAACTTCAACTAGTTTTTCGTTCAAAATTGAAAACTACTAAAAAGCCTAAATTAAACAAAATTTTTAATATTTTACACTGAACCAAAAAGTAGCGTAAATACAATAAAAAAGTTCATTGTCTAGATGAAATGCTACATTGATTTTGGTCCAACGAACGATTTTATCAAATCAATGAAACACATTTCATTAATTGATCAAAGAATTTATTAACCAATAAATAATTAATTTTATTAATAAAAATCAATTCATTAAAAAGAAAATGTTAGTTTTGTTTATTCAATAAAATATGTTATTGTTGTAACGAACACTATTTATTTTTTAAATAACTATATTTTGTTGATTCGACAATTGTTAGTTATTAATTATATGTATTTGTTTTATTAGTCTTATCAATATTAGTAATAGTTTGAAAGAATAAAAATTATTATTACAATTAATTTTATTCGTTGATACTTTAATCGTTAAATATAGATCAAATGTATATATTCATACTCTTAACGAACTATTGTAGCTGATGCAACAAATGAAATTGTCAATACGATGAATTTTAGTAATTGTTATAATTAATCTGTTTATTAATTTAATGAACTTAATTTATCGATACAATAATTCTACTCTCTAAAAATGAATTAGTCAAAAATTACTAATTTAATAGTTATTAGTGGCTGCTTTTTCACTTGTACCATGGTTAACCATGGAATACCATGGTATCCCAAAATTTAACAGCCAATTCATATGTAAAATTGTCCCCTGTCAAAAATTATGAAACTGCAGTTTTTAATATATAGTTTTTAATATACAGTCAATTCCATATTAAATGGAAAATTGACTATATCTCAAAAACTGTCCTACTTTTTTAACTTTTGACGACATTTTCAGATTCAGGGGACAATTTTACATAAGAATTGGCCATTAAATTTTGGGATACCATGGTATTTCATGGTTAACCATGGTACAAGTGAAAAAGCAGCCACTAATAACTTTTAAATTAGTCATTTTTGACTAACTCATTTTTAGAGACAAGTTGGAAAAGACAGAAAAAACCTTAACGTGGGTTCGATCACCACACCAACAAATTTTTTCTGTCATTTCCCGCATTTGCGATTTGCTGGGAATTTGCCAATGTTAATGATGAATTTCAATACTAATAATTTTTTAAATGACTTTTGACAACAAAGGAAAAATAAAAAAAAAATATATTTATTGTTTTATTTTTTTTTAAATAATACAAATATATATAATATATATCATTATTAAAGTTGCCACACATCATTTCTGAGTAGCTGTTGCAAATTAAAAAAACTTTTTTTCGCTTTATCACTTCGCTGAGTCTAAGTGCTTTTCTAGCTGGAAAACTTAAAAAAACAAAGATTAAAAACAAAAAATATTAAAAAAATTAAATCTAATATTGTCAAAAAATATAAATTTCTTTAGTAGAAAATATATCAATACCTATGCAATAAATAAATGGTTATATATTTTAATTAAATTTAAATAGGTATACCTATTATAATGTGACTTAGGTATACCTATTATAATGTGACTTACTTTTAGAAATGCTATTATTGGTCTTTGGGTTTTCCAAAAAAAGCTTTAATATTCTTGTCTTTATCATTATTTTCATTACTTAAAAATTCAAGGTACTTGTCGAAGTTCTTGCTCCAAATAATTTATAGCACATCTGCATTATCGAAGACAACATTAAAATCCGTATCGATCTGTAAGTATAAAATAATATTGTTAAAAAATTAAACGAAATATAAAACGTAATTTGAATTAGCTTACCAAATGTTTTGCATTTCGACATGTCTGGAAGAATTTTTTTTGCTGTTACATCAACAACATGTTTACCAACCACAGACTTAGTTTATAAAAATTGCCAAATTTCCTGTATATTCTTCTTCTCTTGGTGGAAGGATAGTACTCCTAAAATATAAAGAGAATATTTTGTGACAATCTTTTTAATGCGTAATGAGTAAAGATCACTAAACATACCAATTTTTCAGTCGGAAATCTGTCTATAATTTCTCTTTTCGGTATATAACTGATTGCTAAGGTAATTGGAACACCTTTAACTTAATAATAATAAATTGCGCTACCAAGTTTGAGGTTAGTTGTTCATCTTGAAATTTTAAAAATGTATTGTAATATTCCACAAGCATAGAACCTTTAGGAGTTTCATTTAATATATTAAATAATTATGTAACAATCGTCTGATTTTTTATTAGAAATACAATTTGGTGCGAAACGCGGTTTTTGGCACGGTGGAGTGATGCTCTGGAAGCACATGCCGATGAATTCATAATTATTATTAATTTGTGATTGATTGCCTGATGTTTTTGAATTTAAAACATTAATTTCAAGCTCTCTATTTAGAACGTCGTTTGGATCGTTGTTGTGTTGGATATAAAAATTTTTCAAAAAATTATTGTTTAAATGTTGTCTTTTGATATGTTTTTTAAAACTACTTAAGTTTTAAAAACTTTGACCACAATTAGGTATCTTCAAAACATCTAAATACTGAATTTTTGGTAAGATCTTGATTTCGTTTAAAATGCAATATAAGTAATATTAGGAAATTAATTTTATTTGCAAATAAAGCAAAACATCGTGTTTCGACTCTAACTATCCGAAATTTAAATTAGTTTTCCTACGCTTTAGGACAAGACGGCGTCTTGAAGACGCTATAAGTGTTTTTTAAACCTGTAAAGCCTAATACTAATAAATCAGTTTATCAAAATTATATTTAAAAACTAAATTATAATTACCTTTTTTTAAATAAAGCCAGTCACTAAGAAATATACTGTACTAAGAAATATCCTCTTTCATGCAGTTGATGCCCGCACTATTTTTCAAATGAAGGAAACTAAGCAGAGCTAGTTTCCAAACTCGTCTTGTCAAGAATTTTTATGTCCTTATTATTGTTCCAACGTAAACATTTATTAAAACAATTTAATCCCTACGTTGAGACAATTTTAATAATTTGTATTATATTCCATTTCTTTGGTTGTACGTTAATATAATTAACATTAACATTAACTGTGAACATTAATTCAATGATTGTTTTATCGTTAGGACAGTACATTTATTCAATAAATGCGTTTGTTAATATAAAGTATGTGTTTCATTAATCTATGCATACTATACATTAATACCGTGATTTTTATAATTAGAACCAAGAACATTATTTCAATGAATGCATTCGTCAATGTAATGTATACTTTTAATCAAGCATTTTATTTGTTCGTTGCGGAAATTAATCGCAAAACATTAACACAATGGACAAATTATCATTTAATACTTTATTACATTATCATAACGAAACAATTTAGTAAAAGTTGTTCATACAAATTAATCAACAAATTCATGTATTTAATGAAATTGTTTACTGGACTGATAAAAAATTTGTTGTCAAAATAAATATTATACATTGACTAATGTAAAATTAATTACAATTACAATAACTACTACTTCATCATGATGATGAACCACGTGATTAGTTAATAAAATACCGTACATAACATTTCTTTACATTAATGAAAAAATCGTTGTCCCAATAAAAAATTAGTCAATAAACTGTATTAATTGATATTATGGACTAAATTTTTTTCAGTGTATAAGCGTTATTTTATTTAATTTTATTAAAAATCTATTTTTATTGTAAAAAGTTAATAAGAATGCCATTTTGTATCCTGATAAACGTAAAATTTTTTAAAAAGAATTGGGGATAAATCTTTTTGGCGTGTTTTGCCAAAACCATTAATTTGCGCTTTTGCTTTATTAAAAATAAGTGATTTTTGGCTAACCCTGTATACATCAAATGATGTGAACAGTATTAAGTCTCCTTAATAATATGCTCCAATTTTATAAAAATCGGTGTACAAATGTACTCTGTCAAAGGTAGACTTTGAGTTAAACAAAAATTAAAAAAGAGAAGCAGCTAGGATTTTTATTTAAGTCATCAAATGGTCCCGAACAAGAAACTGCAATCAGTTTTTGGCGGCATTTTTATGTGAGCACAGCTTTCCGTTAAAACGTTAGAACGGACGAGCTAGCAGCGAAGCGCTCCGCATACTGATCAAGCGCACAACGGGACAAAAAATTTAATATCCCCGGAATTACATATGTATGTTTATAATAAATGTATGCAAAATTCTTTTATTTAAACAAATTTGCCTTAATTAAATGATCATTCTATAGTCTAAACATTGCTACGATATTGTGTAAAATTTAATTCAATTATACAGAGTGGTCCCAGAGATTCTATTTTTTCAATTTTACCGTGCTCCAAAGTTTTACAGAATTATTAACTTTAATAAAAAAACAAAAAACCGAATTTCAAAACAATTTTTTTACTGTGACATATGCGTCATGCCTACTACACAATAATGTGATTATTTTCAAAATCGGTGATTTCGTGAAATTTTCTGGTCCCACTTGACGTGGCTTGACTCATATTTAAATGGATTTAAATATAGTTAACAATAAATAAGTATGATTTTTTACATTAAAAATTATTTATTCTTAAATAAACTGCGCACCACTCAATGTGTCGCGACCAAAAAGTTCGTCCTTTTTCAAAACGGCATAACTTTTTGTTTCTTAAACGATTTTATTTTGGTTTATGATGTCAGCTAACCCCATCTTCTGGCAATTCATGCTATGAATATTAAGCCCACGGTTCTTCAAGTAAATTTCCTACAGGGTGATATGTAAAACGGTGAAAAATTTCAATAACTTCATCCAAGCCCCGTTTGAAAAAAGAAATATTTTTTCTTGTTTTTATTTGAAATAATGAAGAAGTATGTCTTACCTTGAGAAGGTTTTCAAATTTTTCAAATTGGAATCTTAGCAACGAAAATCTGATTTTTTTTACAAAAGAGTACATTTAAGGCTTTTTGGTAGGCAATATACTCAGTCTTTTTAAAAACAAGAAAATAAGATGGTGAAAGATTGTTCATTGAATAATTCTGAACAAGCGACAAGCAACAAACTTCCATTATTTTCAAAGGGGCCTATGTAAAGACCACTTTTTCAAAATGACATTTTGGTAAAAATTTGCGAAAACTAAACCTGAACCGATATTTACGTTCGTGACATGTTTTCTTTATAATTTTAACCTTTTGAGTATGATTCAGTTGTCAAATTTAAGTTTCAGATAAAACCAAAATCACCAAGAATCAAAATTCGAAAACAATTCCCGGCTGTTAAATGTCTAAATAAAATCCGAAAAAAAATCATATCGTCGTTGCTAAGATTCCAATTCAAAAAACTTGAAAAACGTTTTAAGGTAACACATAATACTTCATTATTTCAAAATAAAAACGAGAAAAAAATTATTTTTTTACAAACGGGGCTTGGATGAAGTTATTGAAATTTTTCATCATTTAACATATCACCCTGTAGAAAATTTACTTGACGAACCGTGAGCTTCATATCTATAGCATGAATTGCCAGAGGATGAGGGTAGCAGACATCACAGACCAAAATAAAATCGTTCAAGAAACAAAAAAGTTATGTCGTTTTGAAAAAGAACGAACTTTTTGGTCGCGACAAGAGGCACTTTGCAATGATCCCAGACTGCAATGAAGGTTCGAAAATATTCCAGGAATATTCCCTATCGCCTAGGAATAATCCGCTTCATTCTAGGAATATTCATTGGGAATATTAATTAGTTTAGTTGCAATACCTCTCACCGTTGCTTACGCACGCTTGATAACTATATATACCGATAGGTTAATAATATCAGTTGGAGATGTGCGTCTGTGATGGCACAGCCAAACAATGATTCCAACCGCCAATAGTCATCTCGGGTGAAATCAGGTCTCACAAAGAATTTGTTGCAGGTCTCAAAGCCCAATGCAAAGGAGGATTCACAATTAAAAACACGAGATATAACGTAATTGTGAACACCCAAGCCTCAGATTACTATAACGCGATAATCAATAAACTGAAAGGAGAAAGCACGCAATTTCATACCTATACCGCGAGTGAAAAGAAAACCCACGTCTTCGTCATCCGCGGCCTAAGTCGCGGTCTGGAACTCGCCGATATCCAAAAGGATCTCGAAGAAAAAAGCAAACTGACTATATTCAACATTTTTCAGCTAAAAACAGACGGAAGACCACTGTACATGATAGTCACCGACCAGAACGTGACACTTCAGTATCTGAACAGGAGTGCCAGACACGTGATGAACACCAGAGTATATTGGGAACTGCGGAAACAAACCCGCAAAGTCATCCAGTGCCACCGCTGTCAGCAATGGGGACACGCAACGTCCAACTGCGCTAGGTCCATACGGTGCATGAAATGCGCTGGAGAACACTGGACGAGAGACTGCACAATCGGCCCAGACGATAAACGCAAGTGTTCCAACTGCCAAGGAGATAGAATGCGAGACGTACATCTTCCGCACCAAAGCCCTAGAATCCCGCAAACCCAAGCAAACCTCCAACAACTGGTCAGCAGCCCCACTACCGACAACCAACATCTGGGAAATCAGAGCAGCAGCAAGAGCCGCCCAAAACGCAACACCGAACCCAACCGTCGCGATGACCCGGACCAATGACAGAGATAAGTCACCACATAACACCCAACAAAGTTTTAATGCCCTGCTTTCAGAGTTCGGCCGTTTAAATTCGCTTGTTAACATCCAAGGCATGCTAATGGCGGTTCGAGACCTTAATGCGATGCTCCAGCCCCTCAGCGACCCACTAGATAGATTGGCAGCCTTTGCCGAATTCACTGATAATATTAGTAAGAACGGTATTTAATTTCAGTGCCTCAAGAACAAACATAACCATAACTCAGTGAAATGCAAATTCCCTGAGAAATAAAACAACCGCGCTCATTCATTTCCTAACAACCCACTCGGTAGACGTAATGGCTATTAATGAGACCTTCTTAATAAACTCAGACCAACTTAAAATCAAAGGATATCAAGTGCACCGGCAAGATCGCCCAGGCGCTCACCGCAGCGGAGGCGTAGCCATCCTAGTGCACAACGATATCCCTCACACTAGGCTTAACAATGTTAATTCATCCATAGAGCACATTATCATTAAAATTAATAACATAAACATAATAGCAGTATATAATTCTCCACTGAACCATTTTACAAAACTTGATCTCGATTCATTACTTTTTAACAATAAATCCCTTCTCGTTGGTGACCTGAACGCAACCAGTTTTACCTGGAACTGCAACAGAACTAACGAGAACGGCCGCACGGTCGATGATTATATCGCTAATAGCGACTGCCTACTTGCCTTTCCGAGTGGGCCAACACACTATCCTTCCAACGGACAAACGCCCTCCACTCTAGACATTGCCATCAGCAGAAATGTCATAATACCGGACGAACCAGCTGCGTTACATGAACTGGACTCGGATCACATACCGGTTATGTTCAGGATACAAACTAAGATCGACCCACCACCGCCTCCTAAAAGTACCTACAACTACGCCAATACCAACTGGCGTAGATTCAGGGAAATCATAAACAATGCAATTATCATGCACAGCACTATCGACAATATTGACCTGGCAGTCGCAAGGCTTACTGAGGTCATAAATTCAGCGCGTGACAAAACCACGAACATCATCAAAACCAGACGCCGAATAGACGATATCCCTGCAGCAATCGCGAATAATATCAAAGATAAAAATAAATACAAGCGTCTCTACGATATACATCGTAGGGACGAGTATTTATACTTATAAGCTCTCATATAACGTACTAAGAACAGAGATCAAACACGAGCTGCAGGAATATCGCGACCGGGTCTGGGGCGATACAGTCAGGAACTTGAAACCATCTGACAACAGCCTATGGAAACTGGCTCGCAGAATAAGACCTGCGAGTCAAGTCATGCCCACCATCATAGCTGACGGTTCACACCACCAATCTAGAGAAGGCAGAGGCTGTCGCCAGCAGGCCCGGCTCCAGACATTTTGGTACCTCGTGCAAAAATATTTTTGCCGCCCCTCATAGTTACCTACTTTTTAGTGCCCATTAATTAGGTACAATTTCTAAAAAAAAACTACATAAATAATATCGTCCCCTTGATGCTACAATTGGATATCTGAAAAAACACATTTGTAAATAAAATATTCTAAAATTGGTATGTAAGTATTTAGTAGAACAGGATTCATAAAATTTCGAGTTATCCAGTTGTAGCATTAAGGGGAAGATAAAATTAACAAAAAAGTTTAAAAAATTATTATTTAATAACAAATAAATAAAATATCATCGCATTCTAAAAAAACAGTAATATATTCTAATAATAATTATTTTATCTAACATTATAAAACTGACCTGACCAGTAGTAAAAATAAGAAAAATCTGTTTAAATTAAAATTAAACTGGAAATATCTAATTTAGAACCTGTATTGAATAACTTTTTGCCACCTTTCGATTTTTGCCACCTTTCAATTTTTCCCGCCCTTCGAATTTTGCCGCCTCGTGCAGGGGCACGGCTGCACGTACCCTGGAGCCGGCCCTGGTCGCCAGGTGCTTCCACAAGACAACTGTTATCTTGTGTTACACACACTGACACAGATAACCTCACACCTGAACAGGCTGATATCGTGAGCCGAGCCCAAGAGTTTCACCGTAACGCGCGTCAACAACAAAACGCTGATAACAGGTTTCAAACAACGCCTGCTAAAATACAGCAGATAATACGGAGACTGGCTAATAACAAAGCCCCTGGCGCGGACTGAATCGAGAACATCGTGATTAAAAATTTACCTAAAAAGGCAGTCGTACAACTCATGTACATCGTTAACGCCTGCATCAGACTATCGTATTTCCCAAAAGCGTGGAAACACGCTATTGTTGTACCAATACACAAAGCGGGCAAGGACCGAACACAGCCTACCAGTTACAGGCCGATCTCGCTGGTCAGTAACCTCTCCAAGGTGGCCGAACGCGCGATATTGGAGATATTGAATGTAGTTGACAAAGAGCGACGAATTACTCCCAGCGAGCAATTCGGCTTTCGGCGAGGCCTCAGTACCGTTCACCAGGTGGTGCCCATGACATCAAGCAGGCCTATAACGGTGGTAAAAACACAGTTGGACGGCATGACAGCCAAGCTAGTAGCATTCGGAGTGCCGAATCAAATAACTAAGCTCGTTTCGTCGTTCCTGGCTGACCGGACATTCCAAGTCAGTGTCAACCGAGAAAAGTCGACTAAATTCAGTATTAGAGCCGGTGTCCCCCAAGGCACAGTCCTTGCCCCAAAATTGTACACATTCTACACCGCAGATATCCCACGCTCGATGCATACAAAGATAGGCCTGTTTGCAGACGACACCGCGGTTTATGCTTCATCGTTCCACTCGCAGGTAGCCGCAAACCAGTTGAAAATATATTTTAACACCTTATTAAAATACTTTGCGAAGTGGAAGATAAGCATAAACCACACAAAGACTGAGTTAGTGAACTTCAGCGTTAAATTCACTAACAACAAAATATTTACACCGATAACAATCAACGATGTCTCGATTTAGCCCACGCCAACGGCTAAATACCTTGGCATATACTTTGATAAACGCCTAACGTTTGTCCCGCACATACAATATGTCAGGGAAAAATATTACACCGCCCTTAAGGCCATATACCCTCTCATAAGCAAGACAAGTCCATTATCAGTAGAGAATAAGATTATCCTCTATAAAACATGCATCAGACCCGTCATCACTTACGGCTGCCCTGCCTGGTGTTCCGCTTCACGGACCCAGATGCTTTCATTGCAACGATTGCAAAACAAAACGCTCCGTTACGTTACAAGTAGCGGGCGCTACGAAACGCAGGACAACCTACACGAGATGACGGGACTTGAACTAATACATGACTATATAAACAGACTGTCTAACGACTTTTACACGTATAAAATGGATAAAAGTCCGCTTACCACAAACATAACCAACCTGAGGCACTGGGATAATATATTGTACAAACATAGACTAATATATGGCACTTAGCCAATTTTCTACCAACGCCGGCAAAACTAGTCGCTGCACCTTTATTTTAAAATACCAGGCAGTGTATATATAGATGCGCGCAAAAACGGCTGTCGCTACCTAACGTGGCAACCCATAAACACTCTCACCATTTGGAAGATACCCTGCGTCAATGCATTGAC
The DNA here is from genome assembly GCA_921294245.1 of Brassicogethes aeneus. Classification (NCBI taxonomy): domain Eukaryota; kingdom Metazoa; phylum Arthropoda; class Insecta; order Coleoptera; family Nitidulidae; genus Brassicogethes; species Brassicogethes aeneus. The sequence goes on from OV121136.1 coordinate 3,309,713, forward strand.
GTCGGGTCCCGAGTGCGATGGGCGAAAAAAGTGATAAACATTCAAAATGTTTTTCACAATTATTTGAAATAAACAGGAACAAGTGCACTTTGGCACTTGCTCGCTGATAACTAGCGATAAAAACATAAAGGTGTAGCGACTGCATTGACGGCATTTCGGACTTAAAGGTGTAGCGACCGAGTCGGTCGCTACACCTTTATACATGCCGACGGCACACCTTTATAAACTTGAAGGTGTAGCGACCGACCCGGTCGCTGCACCTTTATTTCACTGTCAGTACACCTTTATCTACAATGTAAAGGTGTGGCGACCGGAATGGTCGCTACACCTCTATTTCATACGACGGCACACCTTTAACATATCGCAAAGGTGTAGTTGGTCGCTACACCTTTATATGCCGACAGTACACCTTTATAGATAAAATAAAGGTGTGGCCCCAAATAAATTATAAAATAATTTTCTAACCGGGTTTTTCATGCTTTTCCCGGGCATATACATACAATCTATCTATCCTCTAGCTACTAATAAAATAACTTAAATATCGACAAAAGGTCTCTAACCCCCATAATGCCCCTAAATCGCTAAGCAAATGGAATGGCCGAATGATGAACAGGAGCAGCAAACATAGGTGACAAACAACGTCAGTGGACCGGGGCGTCGCGACGCCAGGACATAGCGATACAACATTCAGATTATTATATTGTTTGTAATAGATCATTAATGTGTTGTAAACTATTATTGCTACTATGTAAAACTGTTTCCTGTGATTAACTGTGATAATAACTGTAAAATAATTTGATTTGATTTGATTTGAAACAATGATTAGAGTGGGACTGATCTACTCAGTAACTCAATAATGGCTATACTTAAGTTAAGTTCCTGGGTATAAGAGGCAATAAGGGCTGGGAATAATCCCCAAATTATATCAAGGAATATTCCCCTAACAATCCTTGAGTCTTCTGCAGGCAGATATATGGAATATTCTTTTTATGATGCCTTGGTTAACCAAAAAGCGGACATTTGAATATGCCAGGAATATTCCTGGGAATATTCTGGGACGCTTGGAATATTCCTGGGAATATTCCTGACATGTGCAGGGAATGTGATTTTGCGGTCTGGGATACTATTTGTTATTAAATTATATTTATTTAGTTTAATCTTTAGGGAAGAGGATATAGTTCAAAACAGTTATTTCGTTTTTTAAAGGATTATATATAATATATTGTTATAAAATTAAAAAAAATATTTTGTCCTCTTCTAATCTGAACAAAACCCTGTTTAATACGAACACAGCTCAAAAGCGTATCTTCAAGTTGTAGAATCACAACATTTTGCAAATACGACTATATCAGACATGTGCACATATAACAGTCTTAGCTCACTTTTAACAAACACTGATAACACAGGCCCACAAAAAGAAGTGGAATGAACTTTAAATGTGAGTATCTCAGAATTTTCCCTGGACCCCCCAGTTTTCCCCTTACCTAGGGGAAATGCGTGAAATTTTAGAAATTTCAGTATCTGTGAAAGCAATTTTGATCTACGCAATATTAAAAGAACCGATATTGTTTTCACGTATTTTGAGTCGCTTAGTTCGAATCTCACTGTAGAATTTCCCTAGAGTACCTCAGAATTCCACTAGCCTAGGGGAAAAACTTGCGATTTTTGGAAGGTAGTATTTTTGCGCAAGAAAGCTTATATATTTTCGTATTTTCATATCGGACGTGAAAAATGTTCCCTAGCCTATGGGAAAAACGTAGAAAATTGAACAAAAATCGAAGTTTCATGCAGGCCTTTTTCGCACAGGAAAGCTGAAATCGTGTTCATTTTTGTCATCAGAATTTTTATCCAGCTTCTAACAATTACCCTAGCCTACAAAAAATGTGCAAAGATAAGGGAAAATTTCTTAGGTAAGTTTAAAATTATAACAAAATATTAAAAAAAACATATTGCAAAAATTTTAAAAACACTTCCCTGAAAATCTTGGTGATTATAGGAACAAGGAGAACGTTTCCATCAAGATATACCTAAAAGAAATGGAGCGAGATTATCAGGGATGATGAACACATGATGGCAGATGTTTGCTGATTGTTAAAGAGGGATGTTGCAGGTGAAAGCAAAAAAAAACAGGAATCCACTCCGTCGGATGTTTGACGATAAAATAACAAGGAAAATACGAACGAACTAATATCATGCAATTTTTTGTAGGCTAGGGCAATTGTGAGGAGCTGGATTAAAATTTTGATGACAGAAATGAACACGGCAACTCAGAAGACGGAAAGATATCAGCTTTCTCTGTACGAAAAAGGCCTGCATGAAACACCTAGGCTAGAGAAATTCTGAAGTACTGTGGAACATTTTTCACGTCAGATATGAATTCAGGAAAGCAAAATACGAAAATATACAAGGTGTCCCTAAACTTAGTGGCATAAATTTAGGAGCAGATTAAGCAAGTCAAAATAAAACGAAAATCTAAATAAATATTTTTCCTAATTACGTATGTTTAAAAGATACAGGGTGATAAAGTGTTACTCATCATATCAGATTTTTTAATATCACTTCTACTATGGGAGACTTGAAAAGGTGATATTTTGCGAACATTCACTTACCAGCAAAACACATATTCACACATAATTACAATTGTTCGAGTGAACACAGTGTCGTAGAAACAGGGGTTGCTTAAGCTTATTGTCCCATACAAACTTTGAGGTTACGTTTTTATACCATTTGATGCAATTTTTTGATTGCTCAGTTCGGCTACTATTAAAAAGGTGTACCTCTCAAACTTCGATAAAATAAACCCTTTATCGAGATATTCGAGATTACAATAATTGTTATATCGCATTAAAGGACTAAATATGGTAACAAATTTTTCAATTGAAATTTTTTTTTGTGACCTGACCGTCACATAAAAAAAAGTCCAGAGACTTATGGAATGCCCTTTTTTGTTTTTTTAATTAAAAATTTTAATTAAAAAATAAAATTTGTTATCATATACCTTTTAATCCTTTTAAATAAGTTTATTTTATCTTAATTAAACGCAGCACTAAGAACACTTTAGATTTCTTTTATGAAAGGGTCGCGTATGTTTCACAAAATAGACGTAATGGCACTTGCACGATCCCTAATAATTCGCGGCGGTACACCGAATATACAGTGTATTCCATACACATAATATCCTTTTTGATAGATTGTTGTTGACGGTTCCACAACACCTAAATAGTTTTTCACAAACTTGCAACAGTACCTTGCCCACTCGAAAACTTGCCTTTTTTCTTTAACTGTCTTTGGTTTCGCTCAATCTCAACTCTAGTTAGGACATTCCCTTGCACGGTGAGGTCCTCTACAATTGAAACTCTTAACTTGTTTTTGCTGAGTTCCACTAGTAGTCGCTTTTTCTTCTTGAGATTCTTCTTCGTCTCTAGATGCTTTACGACTCCCGTCACTCTTAAAACTTTTTGGCATGTTGCCCAGCGAACTTAAATAAGCATACAATTCATTTGTATTATTAAAGCGCGAGGAACGAACGGATATTTTCGTCTGTTATACCTCCGATAACAGCATCTACTAAATAAACTTCAGGGATTTTAATTTTTAAAGCTCTTAGCTTGTCCAACTTGTTAAAACAATATTCGCTAAAATTTTGATTACTTTGCGTTTCGTATGTGGCAGCATCTCTTAGCAATTTGGACAATGGTAAAGGTTTAGTAAATTGCTTTACCAACAACTTCTTCATTTTCTTCCACTTCACCGCTAACTGCTCCTGTGAATCGTACCATCTTCGAGCCATACCCACTAATCGATTTGTCACTAATCTAATTATTGTCAAATCATCTCATTTATAACACTTAACGAGTTCATCAACACGGCGCACCCAAATTTCGATTGATTGGTCTGCCTTTTGCGGGTCAAACACGGGGATCATCTTTTCTTCTCCGTAATTACTCGTACCGAAGAAATGTACATTACACCTAATTCCCGTCGCTTTTTCTGTCTCCTCGATGTCTCCTGCTCGTCATCGCTAGAACTGCTCGATGTATTCGATAAGGGACTTCTCTTGCGTCGAGCCTTTGATTTCACTTTCTTCTGTTTCTTTTGTGGTGTAGATGGTCTAACATCGGAAGAATCGCTTGAAGATTCAGAGACAGGAACACTCATTGATGGGGACACTGGCGGAGTGGTTCCGTCGGGTTTCGACATAATAATGCAACACTTCTCAACACTTAAAACTCTTGTAGGGTTAGCGTGTAGATATATCCCACTTCTGATTTGTAAGAAATAAAGTCTTTTTGGAACAACTTTTATATTAAAATCAAATAGTTCAACAATAACAACGTATGTCTTAATTTATCGAGTGCTTCTTAAAAAGTCCCGCTTATATTTTTAAGCAACTGTGTATTCTTCTAAAATGCTGACGACCACCATAAAGCCTCCACGTGCCGACCTTGTGGTCCCTCGTCGCACACAAAGAATGTTTAGCCGCCAGAAAATGGGATATTATGTCTATGATTGTTAATCATATAATAATCAATAAATCAGCTACGGAATATTTCTAACATTAATTCGTCTGCGTTTTCATTGTGTTTAATTTTTTTTATAATCTCGATTATTTTATAAATTTATTGGTAACGAGGGGTTGCTTTGTTTACATCATTGATAAGAACTTAACATACAAATGAACTTGACGAAGACTCGTACTTAGTATAATTTATTTCAAAGGGTGCAATCGAATGATCATTTGAATATTTAAAATGCAAAAAAGAATATCAGTAAAAAAAAACAAATCTATAATGATATATAACATTTATACACTTTGGGTGTGAAACACATTTTTGTTGTTAAAAAAGCAACTACATACACACTAAAAATAGAATATAAACAATTGATGTCCACAGCTTTTATTTGTAAAATATTTACAATGAAATTGAGTTTGAAGGATTTTGAAAAAAATCGTCCACTCTCTTGGCGTTTAGAAAAAAATGGCGAAATGACATTTTATACAACCACCAATCAAATAAACAATTTTGGTTGGATTTTTTACGAGAAGTTTTTGCTTCTAAATTTAAAAATCAAATGGCTATAACCAATATAAATGATTTCGATACGAGACAGCCTGTTTTTATAACCGAAGAACTGGATTTAATGTTAACAACTCAATTAGAAACTGTCATTTATTATGCTAAAAATAATACGAAAAAAGCCCTTTTAAATTCCTTCAATTTGAACATTCCCAACTTTCTGTATTGATCATATCAATTTTTTTACTATTGACCATAGGTACATATATCGGCCCAATTTTTTAACATACAAAATATTTGGCAGTTTATTGTATAATTTTAAGATCAATGGGTATCGCATCCAAAAGTAGATATAAATTCAAAAATAGATCGAATAGATTACATTCTGTTTCTTGCCAGTATTAGAGAAATATATTTTATAAAACACAAAAATTGTTTATTGCCAGTACCTATTGGATAAATATATTTTATAAAACACAATAATTGTTTCTTGCCAGTATTGGAGAAATATATTTTATAAAACAACAATAATTGTTTTGTGCGAGAAAAGTAAATTTCGTGTTAAAATAGAAATTATATTTAATAATATGAATAATTTGGATTGGAGAGCGATTAAAAAACGAAAAATGTCAATAACAAAAGATGAACAAAATATGGGTGTGTATAATAAAAATTATGATAACGACAAAACGTTCACAAAAAAATACACTAGAAAAAAGCAGAATTTAAAAATGTTCAAACCGCCGTAACAAAGCATACAAATGATAGAAATGGCGTGTAACAATAGACATAACTATGAAAATTTAGAATTGTTGGAATGGTCGGAATCAGTTTTATTACAATTAAGTAATATTAACAACCCATTAATATTTGAAAATTTATCTTGGCCGTCGATGCTTCAATTGGCGCAAGAAAATCAATGGTCGGTGGAATTGACCTGTGCATATAATTCGTCTAGAAACATTTCCATTCAATACACACACGCACGCATTCATACAAACATGCACCATGTACATATATTAATTCAACATTCCCATTTTCTCATTCTGAGTGATGCACGAACATAGTTAAGTTGTAAAAGATAAGAAGCGATAAACATCTATTTGTGACATTCATAAACTAAATCCGGCTGTGATTGTTTTTAGCCAACAAATTAAGTCCAGTGGTTCACCCGTTTCGAATGCTTATGTTGGAATTTTTTTAAGAATGGATTTCGATAAAGAAAACATCACCCAAAGTGAAGCGACAAATAATGACGAAGCACAACATAACTTGTTCCGAAAAGCTTTTCATAAAACGATTCAAAAACACCATCAAGCACATAAAAAACAAGTTTTTGTGAACTTACAAGAAAAGGAAAATTATTTTTCAAGATTTATGAAGATTATTCCTAATTTGTGCAGCATTCAATTGGAAGAAAATTTGTGGTTAGCAGAAGTGTTGTTTGTTCGTTTAATTAAATTTATTCCAGCTTTAGTTCATTTTTATGAACTGCACCGAGACGAGCAGTAGTTTTAAATTTTTAACTTCATAAACATTAAGGATTCAAAACGCATAGTAAAACAACTCTTTTTAAAAGGTAGGCGTGTTAAAATAAAAAAAAATAAAATGTTTGATTTTTTATTTTTAGGTTTTTCCATTTAAAGTCATAAGTGCAATATTTTTTATATAATTTTTTAAAAGGGTACGTCCATAACAATTCTTAAAATTATTAAAAATGTTATTTTGTTTATATTTTGTATAGAAAATCAATGGTCAATGGTTACCTGCTTGTTCCCGTACTTACTCATGGTCTATAGTGTTACAAACAGTGTTTGTAAAGGTAACCAAATCGAAGGTGTAACAATTTATTTGCGGAAATTATTCTTAAAAGGTTGGTTTAAAAAATTAGGAAATAAAACATTTTAATTTTTAATTTTTTCATTTTTTTTTATAGAAAATGGATGAAAATTTTGAAATTGGATCAGCAGTTGATAGTATCCTGGATTCAATGCCATCAGCATCTGGACAAATCGATGACGACTACCTAGATGATTTAATAACATATTTACCTAAGGAATTGCCCAAACCAACAGCAATGGTTGGTAAAAATATGAAAAGTTATTATGAATTATATAAACATTGTTGAAATAATTCCGATTTAAATAATTCTTCTGATTCAAAAGATTCTGATTCAAATGTTTTTAATTCGAACGCAAACTTTTCTGAAACATTCAACACTGATTCGGACAACAAAATGGAAATATTTCAAAAATTAATTAATAATCGTTTGGAAAATGATTATTTACAAACAAGTATTGATTCTCCAAACAATCAATCACATTTGGATAATACATCTACGTGTGATAGTTCATTGGTTACAACCTTATGATGGAACTATAAATTTATCACACAATGATCACACACCAGTGGATTTGTATCCAAATGTTGCGCCTCAAAATAAAATTATAATTTTATCGAATCACATTATAAAAAGAACTACATCTCAATTGAATTTTATAATGGAAAATGAAAAAACTCTTTCTCAAAAAATGATGTAGATCGTAATACACTTCAATGTGATGAAACTGTTTCATCAAGTTTTAATTTACATTATTTATAAATGACAATTTCCATTAATCCGATGTTGATATTGAAATTGAAAAATCTAAAGAATCAGTTTTAAATGTTGCTTTTAAAAAAAAGTTAAGAAATTACCATTCAGATTCTGATGATTCGTTAAAGGATGATATTGTTGAAGACAGTTCTTCATCTTCATCGTCTGACGAATCAAATCAAGATACCTGGTCTAAAAAATGTTATCGACAATATCCAAGAAGTAGTTTTAGAAAGTTAGTCATAAAATAATATTGTATCATATGCTCTTTTGGGAGATGTAAGTTTAGAGTCGCATAAAAATGTTAAATTTAACATTAAAAAAAAGAAAATACCATAAGTTGATGAAAACTTTTATACATTCAAAGAATTATCCGAAAATATTGTATATATTGGTGACGTGAATTGTGGAAATCAAAATAATTCTATAGGTTCAATTTCCGAACTATGTTATCCAACTAATACAATTTAATTTCTATTAAAGATATTATTCAATTAATTGGTGGAAGTATTAATATTGGCATTTCAACAATTAAATTAAATAATTTAATTTTGGGCACAGCTTTACGTACAATCAGTTTAAATCAACACAAGCTAAAAGATTGCATATATATATATATATATATATATATATATATACTAGTTCGTTTATTAATAACGTGGAAAAATATAATTATAAATATATTTTGGTTTATGGAGCTGTGCCTAAATTTATGGAATTGTTTGTTAGATTTTTGATTGTATTTCAATTTGGACGATTTGAAGAGTATTGATGGTTTAGTATAAATAACAAGTTATGATATTAATTAATAACAAAGTCGTTGAAAGTCATATTTTATTATATAAAAATAATTCCACGAGTTCAAACAACAAGTGATGATTTATTGTTTAGTACAAAGTATTACAAAGTTGTTGATTAATACAAATACGTACATATTAAAAACTTTAAATTGTTTTTATTAATGAGTATATATATTAAATCCAAAACTTTAATAGTTTAATACTTTGTTACAGTAGTATGGCGAATATACCTTCAATATTGGTTGTCTTCTCTGATGACAAAGATAATTTTTAAACTGTGGACTTGTACGTGGTGTGTAAACAACTATTCCAGTAAGTATATATATATTTTTAATTTTTTTTATTTTAATTTATTGGTTTTATTTTTATTTTAGACATAATACCAAGTCTATTCAGAAAAAGGGCGATAAGGTTTTTATAAACCTGTTGTACACTGCAAAAGCTCTTCTTCGTTGTCGATTTTAACCCTCATATATTTTACAGGTAGATTCCCAAACTTTTTTTTAAAGTAAGAGCTTTTGCAGTGTACAACAGGTTTATAAAAACGCATGCGTCGTTATAGATTTAATTTGGTAGATGAGGATCCTGAACCAGACGAAAATAATCTACGGTTGGAGGCAGGACCTTCATCATCATTTCAGGGAGGGGTATTATAATAACCTTAATTGTAGTATGGAAAATGTTTATTTTCTTTATTTTTTTAATAAATATTGTAATTTGTAAAAATATGTACGTAAAATAAAACTCTTATATTACCTATTTTTGTTTTATTTTTTATAAATTTGTAAATGTAATTTTAATATTTTTTTAATTTTGTAAATGTATAATTTATAAATAAATTTAATAATTAATTATTGCGAGCACGCGAGCGCTGATTTAGATTGGAGCAGCGAAAACGTTTTGCTCCGCCAAAATTTTATCAAGCAAACATCGTACGTGCTTTAGTATGTACATATGTTTGTGTACAATAGTTATTTTAAATATAAATTTAAAATAACTATTAATACATAATTTATATTTTTTTTAATTTATTTTACTCAAACAACTAGTAATTATTAATTAATAATTGTAATTATTAATAAATGCGTAAAATATTGTGTGGTGTGACGTGGCAAAGCTAGCGTATGTAGATCATTCAAGGTAAAGATTATAAGTTGGTCAAGTGGTCTCTTGGCTAGCGCATGAATCGACAAGTCCGCGGTTCAAACCCCAGCGAATATAAAATATTTTTTAATTTTTCATATTACGTCATCACATCGTCATAATCACGTGACATGGATTTAAAAGATAAAATCTAGTTAGACAGTAATACTAACCAAATTTTATTTACTACCAACCTAAGATTTAAGAGATAAAACCAGGACCTCGAAGGTCCTTATCTTTCAGGAAAAGGACCCTCTGGTCATTGACCTTCAGCAGCCGAAGACATCCTGAAAATGACCTCTTCGGCACTGAAAATCCTGAAAATCCATCTGAAGACCTTCTGGGCATTGTCTTCAACAGCAGAAGACATCCTGAAAATCCTGAATGGTAACACATGCCATCCAGTTTGAGTCATGAACCCGCCTTCTACACTACTACTGTACATTGAATCCTGTAAATAATAATCCTATAGTGAAAACTACGAAATTCAATTGATGCTGAGGCAAGTCAAAAATAAAATACACAATCAACGATGTTATAATTAAGCTGGAAACAAACATAATTAATTCCGAAAATAATCAATAACGAATCGAATATGAACAGCTAGAGAAACTAAAAAAACAGCTAGAGAAGCAAAGTACAAGCAGCAATTTTGAGGTAAAAAAAAAACGAAACAAGAAAAACTGAAGAAAGTCAGGAATCTGAAAAATTTGTTAAAATTTAAGTTTGCTTGGTTTAACTATGGCAAAATAATGCCTAGAAAAAAAGAGAACAGAAGGGTTTTAAAATTGACAATGAAGAAATGTTAGCTAAGATTAAGAAATCCTATTTAAAGAAAAAACTATATAAGAGAATTATAACTTCAAGCTTATTGTACTTTATTTAAATTTTCGTAGCATAAGTTTAAGCAGTATAAGCCAGACCGCTTAGTCGTAACATCAACATGGCTGTATAAAGATGAAGCTCCTTATATGGAATTTAAAACCTATAATGGTAAACTCGGCTAGATGTACAAAAAAGTCCTCGTGGGGCATCTATTTATATCAAGGACTGTTATCAATCTGAACTAGTTAATATTAAATATCGGGAAAACAACATATTGGGTGCTTCGTAGCTTTAATTTTAAAATAGGTTTTGTTTACAAAAAAAGCATAAATAAAAAATTAAAAATCTATACGATATATATATAGATTTTTAATTTTTGATTTATGTTTTTTTTGTAAACAACACCTATTTTAAAATTAAAGCTACGAAGCACCCAATATATTGTATATACAAGAAGACTTATATTAACACTAGTTCCACCCCCTGTGGCACCGGGGACACTAAAGTAGAATTGGCCCACAGTAATACCTGCTTGTCGTAAAAGGCGACTAAAAGGTAACCCCTGGCGTCGGGATATGGCGACCCCATCGCCCAGGAACTTGTTCCTGCAGGTAGCCAACCTGATTGACGCATGCGCTCACACACGCTCTACACCAATACCTGGCATGGACGGAAGGCTTCCCCTCTCTCCTGGGGCTAACGCTACGCGACCCCGTATCGAGGTCGAGTTGGTTCGGTAGCGGTGAAATAAAGCGGGACCGCACACCCGTGCCGCCGAGTAGTACAGGGGCCCACCCTTACCTAGCTAGTACCAGGGGGCTGCCCTATCAATCGGTGTATAATCTCGTTACATGTAGTAGTTCCAGGTAGCGCCTGGGTGAGGGCCTGCTGCATGTTCCGGGGGGCTTCACTTTTTGAAAGCGGCCGACAACCTTCCTCACCGGGATCCACGTTGTGTTATGTTGGCCCTAGGAGAAGTTTTGGGAGGCCCAAAGTCCAAAGATATCTGCCCAAATAAGTGTGTGCGCGTGTGTGTTGGTCAGGAAAACAAAACAAAAACCAACTATGGAAGGAGACAAAAAAACAGAAGTAAGTAACGTGCAAAAAGAACGCACACCGGAGCCCCTCAGCTCCACAGTGGTGACAAGCGAGTCGTCACCACTGACAGTAGAAGAGGTAGATCTTCTCAACTCTCCTGCTGGATCACCAGAGCCGGCCAAAGCCACTGCTCTGGAGATCAAAGCCCAAAGGAGGAAGGAGAGGACTAGAGAGAAAAATAAGAGAAAGAGAATTAAGGAAAAGGAGGCTAAAAAGGAACTGAAGAGGCTACAGGAGGACCATCGTTCTCTAGTAGTATCTGACGTTCCTCAACAGGCAACCGGATCCGAGATGGCTGACCCCCAACCAAGCTGCTCAAGCCAGGTAAGGGTAAAGCCAAATCGAATTGGGGAACCTGGCAAGCTTCCAAGAGGTCCGAAAAGGAGGGAATACCTGAGAAAGGGTAAAAACGTCCCCCCATTACCATCGGCGCCGGCTAATGCAAGGAGGCAGGAAACGGGGGCTCAAACAAGAGCCCCTGGTCCAGCTTCCAGCAAAAGGCAGAGGGCGGATAAGGGGACACCTCCGGAATATAATAAAAAGAGGGCAAGGCCCTTATCTGATGCTAGGCGGTATGTCTCCCCCTTAAAGAGAGACATTGCCGAGGCGTCGGAGAGGGGACCGAAAAGTAGAGAAAAGGTAGAAGCTCGACAGGAGGCTACTAGTCGACCAACAATCGACAAAAGTCTTCAAGTGGTCATCTTGTCGAACAGGATTGGAGGTACTGTTCTGCCAAATGAAAGCGAACGCATCAGGGCAAGCCTGATCAGTGAAATGAGGCGAGCTATGGAGGATTCCACTAAGGGATCCTCCCGCTTGGAACTCAAATTCATCAAGTCGGGCCTTGTCGACCCGGGCTGGTACTTGGTATCGGCTAGGGACGACACCTCGATGCGTTGGCTGCTGGAGAGCTGGTCTTCTCTGACTGTTGAGGGGGTGGTTTTCACTTCGGTGAAGGCCGCCGAAGCTCCATGGCCAGTGAAGATTGGTTTCTGGCTTAGGCAGGAAAAGGTGGACCTGGCAGAGGTCACAAGGATGCTTGATCTCCAGAACCACTCCCTTAACGTGGGGAATTGGAAACATTTGGAGACCACAGGGGGACCAGGAGCATGGCATCTAGTCTTCTTGGTTAGCCAAGAGGTTGTGAAGCGCCTGGAGGAGTCTGGGTGGGCCCTCTACTTCGAGTTGGTGACCCTCTCTGTAAAGAGGGTCTCGGCTTGGAGTAGCGTGGTGCGCCAGGGCTCGTCTGGTGCTGGAACCTCGAAGCAGACTGAAGAAAACTAGGTGCTGAGGCCGTACCATGATACACTCCGTCATGGACACCATACGGGTAAGCCAAATCAACCTACATCACTGCAAGGACGCTGCTGGGGAACTGGCAAGCGTCTTGGCAGGGAGGGAGGGCGAGATTGTCCTGGTACAGGAACCGTATGTTTACAGGAAAGGGGTTAGAGGAATGGGTGCCACTGGCCTAAACATCATGGTCGGCACTGAGGAGGAGAGCAGCAGAACATGCATACTGACGTCCAAGGAACTCAATGTGCTACCACTTCCACAATTGGGGGCCAGGGATGTCACGGCGGTTCTGCTGGAATATAAGGTAAGAGGCATTAGAAATAGGATTATATTAGGGAGCGTCTATTTACCGTACGAGGGACCGTGCCCTACTCCGGAGCTAACTCGTTTAATCAAGTTCGCGAGTGACAAGTGCATACCCCTCGTGCTAGGATGTGATTCCAACGCCCACCACTACGTGTGGGGCAGTACCAACACCAATAGTAGGGGAGAATCTCTGCTAGGGTATTTGGCATCAACAGACTTGGAGGTAATAAACAGAGGCAAAGAACCGACGTTTGTTATTTGCAACCGGAAGGAAGTAATAGACATAACGTTGGCATCAAGGTCAGTATATGAAGATGTTTCTAACTGGAGAGTGACCAACGATATAACGATGTCTGATCACAGGATGATCAGATTTGAGTTAAATGTCGACAAGGTCACTCCTAACCCAAGGAGGAATCCAAGGGCTACAGATTGGGAGAAATATCTCACCAATCTAAAAAGTCAAACTTGGGAACCTCCTGTGGACATTACCACCAAAGAACAGTTAGAGAAGGAAGTTAACCACCTAAATAGTACGATTGCCACAGCCTACGAGATTGCTTGCCCGGCCAAGGTGGCTAAGGGCCGAAAGGTCCCGTGGTGGAGTGACGTGCTTGACGACCTTCGAAAGAAGGCAAGGCGCGCATTCAACCGGGCTATCAAGGATGGGCTGCAATCCACGTGGGATACGTACAGGGAGGCCAGAAAGTCTTACAAAAAAGAGTTAAGGCGCAGCAAGGATATCAGCTGGAAGACATACTGTGGAACTGTAGAGTCACTTCAGGAGTCAACCAGGCTGATGAAGATCCTTAGCTGTGACTCAAAAAGGAATGTAGGAATCCTAAGAAGGTTGGATGGATCGTGGACGAACACCAGTGAAGAGTCCCTAAGACATCTCCTGGAAACGCACTTCCCCGGCGAAACTCCTTCCCACACGTCAACAACGGAGGGGCCAGAGACCCTTAACTGGGACTTAGGCCTTGCCAAAGACGTCGTGAAGGAGGGATCGGTGGAATGGGCAGTAAATGCGTTCGATCCATACAAGGCAGCAGGACCGGATGGAATATTCCCAGCATTGCTACAGAGAGGCTTGGAGATTCTTCTCCCAAGAATAGAACGAATATTCCGAGCCAGTCTGGCACTGGGATATGTCCCAAGAGCCTGGAGGGCAGCTAAAGTGGTCTTTATACCCAAAGCAGGGAAAAAAGACTACTCGGCTGCAAAGTCCTTCAGGCCAATAAGCCTAACATCCTTTCTTTTTAAAACATTAGAAAGGATTGTGGACCGGTACCTGCAAGAAGGGGTGCTGAAAAGGTACCCATTCCATAAGAATCAACATGCCTATAGAAATGGAAGGTCGACCGAAACGGCTCTTCATTCTATAGTGCATAGAGTCGAAAAGGCACTGCACTACAAGGAAATGGCACTAGCTGTTTTCTTTGATGTAGAGGGGGCTTTTGATAAGGCGAGGACATCTACAATCTGTGAAGCGCTACAAGCCAGAGGCACTCCCCCAGTCCTGGTTAGTTGGGTTAAATCTTCACTGGAGGAGAGGCAGGTCAGTGCATCTCTGGGAGACTGCCATTTGGACATCGGTGTGAGGGGCGGCTGCCCACAAGGCGGCTGCCTATCACCCCACCTATGGTGTTTAATAATGGATGGACTTCTGGAGAGACTGACGGCCGAAGGGCTGTATGCACAAGCATATGCAGATGATGGTACAGTCCTAATCAGAGGAGGCATTCTAGGTGTAGTCTGCGACAGAATGCAGACAGCATGCAGAATAATAGAAAATTGGTGCAAAGAAAACGGTCTGTCGGTTAACCCAACAAAAACTGACATGATTCTTTTTACCAAACGAAGGAAGATACAGGACTTCAGGGCACCAGCCATGTATGGAAGACCTCTTGAGATTACTGAAGAGGTCAAGTACCTAGGTGTTACCCTAGATAGGAAGTTAAGTTGGAAATCACACGTCGACAGAGTTGTTGACAAATCGATTGCAACTTTCTGGCAGCTGCGCCGGGTGGTGGGAAAACGCTGGGGAGTAAATCCCAAAGTCCTTCACTGGATTTATACTGCTGTCATCAGACCGCGGATACATTATGGATCAGTGGTCTGGTGGCGCAGTGTGAGCAAAACCACCATCGCTCAAAAATTGAGCAAGATACAGAGACTGGCATGTCTCGGTATCACAGGCGCAATGAGGACTACTCCAACGACGGCATTAGAGGCCTTGCTGAGCTTGCCTAGTCTTTCCCTCTGGATAAAGAGAGAAGCAATGGCGAGCCATTTAAGGATGAGGGATGCCAACAATTGGTTAGGAAAAGGAATAACTTATGGTCATGAGGGCATCGCGGATATGGCTGAGAGGGAGGTCCCAATTAGCTGTATTAGAACGATGCCAGCAAAAGACCGCCTAAGTTTAAAAAAGAAGTTTTCCCTCACGATACCAACAAGAGAGCAGTGGGAGAAAAAGGATGTACACTTTGCACAAAATGCACTAGTGTGCTACACTGATGGCTCTCGTATGGCGAGTACACTGTCTTCAGGGGCAGGTTTCTGCGTGGAGGACAGGGATATCCAAAGGAGCTACCCGCTCGGAGGATATACCACTGTCTTTCAAGCGGAAGTGTTTGCCATACTTGAGGTTGCAAACTGTGAGGATATAAGAACAGGGAGTGAGACAGATATATACATCTGCTCAGATAGCCAAGCAGCTCTGAAAGCGCTTTGGGCAGCGAGAACCACATCGAAGTTGGTTCAAGAGTGTGAGGAAGCGCTGGAAAAGCTAGCAAGTACAAAAAGAGTGCATCTCGTATGGGTACCAGGTCATAGTGGGGTTGAGGGTAACGAACGGGCTGATGAGTTGGCCAGATTGGGATCTGAAACCCCCTGTGTAGGACCCGAACCAATTTTTGGAATTACGAGAAAGCAGGTCAAATCAGCCCTAAATAATTGGGCTGATAAAAGGGCGAACGAAAGCTGGAGAAGAAGCGGTGGCTGTAGGCAGACCAGGGATTTTCTGGTCACCCTAAGCAAACCCAAATCCATCTGGCTTCTAGGTAGGAGCCGAATCTCCTTGGGCCCACTTGTGAATATACTCACGGGTCATGGCCTAAGGAAACACCTCACGAGAATAGGGGCTGAAACCAGCCCCTCCTGTACCCAGTGCGGAAGGGAGGATGAAACCTCCTTTCACTTCCTGGGACAATGTGAGGCCCTCGGCAGACTAAGGTATAAAATCTTTGGAGTGATGACACTCCAAAGGGAAGAGTTGGCCTCTCTTGCCTGGCAGGATATCCTGACCTTTATAAGAAGGTCTGGAAGATTCGAAAGGGCTGGTATGGGCGAAGAGGAAGATGAGGAGTAGTCTGGTTGGTTTAGGAGGGGCAGATAAAAAGGACCATGGAGTCTAATTGTCAGGCTTCGAGCCTACCCAACCGTACTACTACTAACACTAGTTCAATAGTCAAGTTAGAAATAAAGCTAAAATGTTATCATGCCAGTTGAACTTAACTTAAAAAGGATTGGCAGAATTAAAAAAATGCTTGAAACAAATAGTATATATAACCGGCCGCGGCGGCGAAAGCTCGCACACAATAATATGTGCCTGGTCTACCGTACCTTCATTTGCAAGCTAACCATAGGGAAAATACATTGTAACTGGACCAGATAAGTCGCAGTCAACACAAAGCGAGAACCTTTTCAGAAATGATTTGGATGCGTCGTCGAGACATGCGTACTAAAACAAATTTTACCAGATTTACACCGCACAAAATAAAAAACAATAATAAAGCATCGATGTATGAAGCAAGGTCAACTGTTACGGCGCATGCTAGCCTACTCGTCCACGCGTCCAAATCATTTCTACAACGTTTTTCGCTTCGTGCTGACTAAGACTTATCTGGTCCAGTTACAATGTATTTTCCCTATGGTTAGCTTGCAAATGAAGGTACGGTATAATGTACAATTATCGTTGATTTAATTTATTGGGAGAAAAATCAAACTATTACCGACATATAATGCTATAATTAAATATTATTTGTTGGTCAGAAATGATTTGCTTGAATTAAATGGTGGAAAGGCCCTGCTATAAAAGATGTGAAATTATTTCCTGTGAGAAAACATGAAATACATTTTTGATTTCTATTGTTAGCCATCAAGTTGTGGCGAGGTTGATTTCATATTACAACAAGTACAAGGGCGTGATGTAATGATGTAAAAAGAAGTTGTTCTGCGATGGCTCCAAAAAACTATTTGATATATTGCTTTTTGTAAATGAGATTCATAGAATTAGTTCAAATGTTCTGTTAAAATTTCTGTTACATAAAGTATGAAGTCCCTACTGCGCAAAATAGGAAAAGAAAGTATGAGGAATTCCTGAAAACTCGATACTCCAAATACTTCTTCTTCTTCAGTTGTGCATTCACTTGTGCAAGATGTAGAGAGTTCTTCAGAATTAACTGACTCAGAACTATCTGAAATGACACCGAGAAGATCGAAACAAAGCAAATGCGGAGTAGGCTACTAAATTTAGCCTCCGCTTGTGATAGAACTGATCGATCGGATAGTAAACGCGGCATTACTGGATTTAAATATAATTAGTAAAGAAGCTGTATCTAGAGTAATAGATCGAAGTAAATTACGCCGGAAGCGCATTACAGAAGAACACATTTCCTTAATATCAGAGCCAGGGTCTGAGTACATTGGCAATATTTCAGTTCACTCAGGAAACGAAATAACAATTCAGAATCACATGATTGAATATTTGGACAAGTATTATAAATTTCGAACATTTTTGGTTGTAATAGGATGTGATGGTACCGCGGTAATTACAGGACATAAAAACGGCGTCATACTGTACTTGGTCGCCCTTTACAGTGGGTTGTCTGTTTACTACATGCAAACGAATTACCATCTCTTCACATACCTCGATGGTACAACAACAGGGCCGAAAAGTTTTTAAAGTGTTGTTGGTAAAGAACTGGAGAAGTACCTGAACTATGAAGTAGTGGCTTTTATAGTAATCGACGTAAAATTGCCCAATATTGATGCTAGTTTGTTGAGCACGGCAAAGTAAAAAATCCGGCAATGTGCGAAATGTCTAGATACTCCGCAAACAGACCAATTTACCAGACATTGTGCAAAATCACTAGCATTTTGGGAAATCTGCGAATTTACTACAATCTGCAAAATGTCTGATGCGATAGTCAATCCAGGGATTAAAGGATTTTACTTCTCACATTGACTAGGTAGTGTGCGCAATATTAATTTACGAAACAAATGTAAAATTGAAAGACTAAATTTTGTTTTTAGAAAAGAAAAACTGCAAACAAAAATTAAATTAACAAACACTTGTTATTTATTTAATGGTTGGGTTAAGTTGGGTTGGGTTTTTACTGCATAATATATTCAATTTCTCTAAAATATTTCTTCCCGCTCGCCAATATAAATCTCTGACTGAATAGCAAAGTTCGAAAGAAGTAAAAGTATTGATGGTTAAGGCCATGTATAGGACAAGGAGGGACAACAGTTGGTTTTCGGGGGCCTTGGACTGACCCAAAACTAAGTACAATCCGGACTCCCCCTCAACAAGGGTATTAGTAATGACCCCATTCAATTGGGGTTCATGAATGAGGCATGGGTTATTAGTACGTTACTTGGACATCCTTGTCTTGATTTGTGTTTATTAAGTACTACTTGTCACGTCCTATAAGGCGGATTATCTGGTTTTAAGTCGAACTTGCTTTACTTTTAAGTCGAACTGCCTGTGAATTCGGTATCTTTGGTCTATTTAATGTAGGGGTTCGTTACCCCTTTATTAGAAAAACATTTAACCTACACCTCGCCAAAGTTTTTTGTCTTGAGTGCGTTCCACCAACTTCAAATACCGACGGTGTTTGTTTTATGAATATTACCATTAATTGGTCAAGAAAGTTTGTTAAAGATACTAAGAAAATTGAATTTTTAACTATTTTATTCTTTCTTGTTGATTTCTACGGATTTATCACTTGGTAAAGTATAAACACACCAGCAGGCTCGGTGAATTCTTATTTACGCAAATAACGACGTGCAAATATTAAAAAACTTATCTGAATATGGCTCCATGTCCCCTTGTAATTGGTCTCTTCCAGGTTCATGCCTCGATGAACTACCTACCTCTTCAGATGGGTGGTTCCGTGACTCCGACAGGTGGGGTGGCAATTCACTTTACGCTTTTAAACTTTTAGATTAGGTTTAAAAATGCACTGAGTATGCAATGTATACTTGTTTATAGAGCGGAGAAACTAGCACGTCTCGACCGTAGGAGCGATGATTTTGTACTATTGACTATTTAATTCAGTTGAATTTGACTAATTATTAGTAACTACTTTTTCGCTATGACTAGTCAAATATGACTTATAATTGGTTATTTTTGACTATTTCATTTTAAGGGAGATAATAATCAATAGACAGAACCAATTAGTGAGTGTGGATCGTATTATCAATGACAATTATTCAACATTTTTAACATTTTAAAATATACTATTGGATACAAAGAGGTATAATGAAAAATCATTCATTAAACGTCCGAAATAATAATAATAATAATAATAATAATAATATAGTGGCTGTAACTATGATAACACGATTACCATTAGAACAGTATAAGCATATATTCGGGACTCCTAATGAAACTTACTATTTTAATAATACTTATATTTACAAACTTAGTAGATGCATAATGCGATAATGATTTTTTTATATTATTAAACCTAGTCCTTATATTCTTAGATCAATAAATAATAACTCATATATAATCCAGATTTGTAATTGTTTTTTTAATCTTCATTTATAACAGTCTCAAGTTTAAGGCTCAAAGTTCAATATATAATCCTTAAGTTGATTCGGTAAGTTTAATTTATTAATAAATAGACCGGGTCGCCGATCCAAACAGGTGTGAATTTTAACGCGACAAATTTGTTTTAATGTTCTGGGTCTTTTGTACAAATCCCTGATGATAAATGTTAAAGGTTCAGTAAGTTTTCCAGGTACAAGACTAAGCTGTTGAGTATAGAGAATCCTAAGACATTCGAACAGAGGTTTATGCTGCATCACCAAGTAGAAGAGATTCACTATTTTTGCGAAACGCATTTTTGGATCTGTGACGATATTTTCTTTCCTACTCACCAACATTATATAATAGTAAAGGATGTAATTTTTTGTTTTCCATATGCTTTGAGAATTTAAAGGATGGTTTTTTATTGCTTCCGACATGTTTAGACTTAAATCGGGATTTGCTCCATACTGTATTAAAGTGAGAGTCAAGTCGTGAACATAGTGAATGTCCTTACAATCTCTCACGTTTTGAACCATATCCATGCAAGACTGAAGAATATGCTGAGTTCGCGTACTAATACGAACGTTCGGGTCGAGTCCATGGGTCAACAATAAAATTAACAAGTTTTTAATAAATTCGAAGTTAACTTCTTTCTGACTGTCGATGTTTAATGTAATATTTTCTGATACGGTAAACACAAGGACATGTATAGGGGTCAGGTTAGAGCGATAACTGCAGTTAGGGTTGGCTCCTCCTTTTAATAATATCCTGATGCAGTTTAAATAACATACCTGCAAAAAAAGTATAACATTTAGTCAGTATATTTGTAAAAAGTGAAAATAAAAAATAGTCTAATACAAAACGATGAAATAGTGTCATTACAATAGAAAAAACGATTTGAAAAATAATGAAATTTTCAGAACCATAATGCCCATTATGGGCGGCCCATACAAATATTTTTAGTTTGCTGCTACTTTAATATTATTTTATTTTTTTTGCCTATTTATAACAATTTGATGAAAAACATTGTTTAAACACCTGTAAATTTCGAGGTATCATTTTTTTAGTATAGTTGTTTAAATCTAGCGCAGCAGAATGTTTCTGAGCCCACTAAAAAAATAGTTCTGAGCACACTAACTAAATGGTTTAAACAATGTTAGTATTTTTTGATGCTCCAGAACAATTCTTTCAAGCAAATTGTTAAATATAAACTAATATTAAAGTATCGCGAAATGATTTTCTATTAAAATACCACCAATATTTTATGTTTAGGTTTTAATATAGCAAACAAAATTGGTCTAAATTTATTCAGTTTTAAATTAAAATACAATAAAACTTGTATTTAACAATATTTATTAAAACTTTTAAAAAACAATAACTGTTTTTTATTTTTTGAAATCTGTGCTACATTACGCCATACATTTTATATAAGAAGATAGATATATTTTACTTTTACTTTATTATACAGGATGTTCTACAGTAAGATCGACATAAGGGCAGGGAGCGTTTTTCAAATCAAATCGGGATCTGCCATCAAAATTTTTCTCAGGTCTTCGGTTTAAAAGTGATTTCTGATTTTGCTGAAAATTTCAACAAGCCATATCTTGTTTGTTCTAGAGGCATGTTTATTCTAGTACACTGTTCGGCAATGAAACTGGAAGATTTTGTAAATATAAAAAAACATTATTTCCTTAGGCGCACTTAAATTAATTTTCAATTGTTTATAATAAATAGATTTTATTTATAATAAATATGATTTAGTTTTTCATAAAATGCAGTCTTTTATAAAAAAATTGACGTTTTAAATACGTGCTTGTTTAACCATCAAAAATTATACAGTATCAACTTTAGAAGCCAACTTGGTCGCCTTTGCCGATTTTCTAAGGTCGCGCTATTCATGACGTTATAAACGGTTTTCTATACAAGTTTTTATTGACATTTAGTTTGAGTTAAATATCTAATTTTTCATACTATTTTTTTATATTAACGTATCTTGATATACAATGATATGAATGATATGAACAAACAATTTATTATCATGAAAAAACGCATTGTGTCGCACCCGTTACAATGGAAATACCTCTAAGTAAAAGTAACGAATTTTACACTTTTTAATAATTTTGTTTGTTGCCATGATAATTAAAATTATGAATGTACCTTTTTAAACAAAGAAGCTGGATTTTCCGGGATTCCTTTGGGTCCGTAGATTATACATCTTCAAGGTAGTTTGCGACTTATGTATATTAATAATATATATAACGACTGTACATCCCGAGGGATAGAAGTCACTCCGTTAGGAGTTTAATGATTCTTTCGGTGAATCAGTCCTTTGTTTATTTATGTTTCTTCTTGTTAAAGTTTGTTGTGTTTTTTTGCGTCTTCAGTAATTTTTGCCCATTTTTTTTATCTCTTCTATTAATTTTGTCCGTATAATTTTGTCGAATGCTTGTTTAAAGTCTATAAATATGATGTGGAGTTCTATGTTGTGTTCGTAGCTTTTTTCTAGTATCTGAGTCATTACGTGAATTGCATCTGTTGTCGATCTTTCTTTTCTAAACCCATTCTGATATTCCCCTATTTCTTGTTCTGTGTATTTTGCCAGTCTTAATCTTATTATGTTTGTTAATATCTTATATGCAGTGTTCAGTAACATGATTCCTCTGTAGTTTTTGCAGTCTGTTTGATTTCCTTTTTTGTGTATTGGAGTTAATAGACCTGTTCTCCATTCTAATGTCATAGTTTCTTGGATCCATATCTCTGTTATTAAGTTGTGTAGTCGTTTAAGAATTGTCTCCCCTGCTTGCTCTATTAGTTCATTATTGATTTCGTCTGGTCCACATGTTTTATTTTTGTTAAGTTGTGTTACTACTTTCTTGAATTCTTCGTACGTCGGTGGTATTTCTTCGTTGTTGTTTACTATTTCTTCTTCAGTTTCTGCCCTTTGTTCGCCTTCATTTTTGCTATATAGTTTTCTGAAGTGTATCTCCCAGTCTTTATCATCTATTTTTGCGGTTGGTTTCTTTATTTTGTATAGATTTTTTATAGTATTGTAGGTTTTTTTGCTGTCTTTATTATTTTCTATTTCAGTCATTATTTCGTTGATCCATTTTTCCTTTTTGCTCCTGCAGCATGCATTTGCTGTTTTTCTTTTGTTTCTATATTCTTCCAGTTCTTCGGGTCTTTCCGTGTTTATCCATTTTTTTCTGGCAGTGTTTTTTGCTTCTATTTTTCTTTCGCATTCTTCGTCAAACCATGTCTTCATTTTAATCCTTTTCTTTTTTCCTATTGTCGTCTCTGCTGCTTGTAAAATGCAACTTTTTATATTTCTCCATTCTTCTTCTATATCTGCTGTGTTGTTTGCTTGAAGCTTTTCTTGTATATTCTCTTTATATTTTCTATTTACCTGTTCGTCTTTTAGTTTGTCTATTTCCCATTTTCTGCTATTTATTTAAGAAGTATCCTTTATTTATTTTCAGTTTAATTTTCGCTATTACTAATGTGTGGTCTGTGTCCGCGTTTGTGCCTCTGTATGATCTTACATCATGAATTATTCCTTTCCATTTTCTAGAAATTAATATGTGGTCTATTTGGTTGCCTTCTGTGGATCCTGGTATCATCCAAGTAATTTTGTGTGGTTTTTTGTGCTTAAAGCTTGTGCTTACAATAAATGAGTTTGTCATTTCGGCTAGGTTGCAAAGTTTTAATCCATTGTCGTTAGTGTTAGTGTGTATAGTTTCCTTGCCTGCCACATTGGTGATATGATTTTCTTTTCCAATCTTTGCATTAAAATCTCCAACCAGAAAAACTATGTCATTTCATTTCGTATGTATTTTCTAGGTTTTCGTAGAACTCGTTCTTTTTAATTTCTTCTGCATCTTCTGTGGGTGCGTAGGCGTTTATAATACTGATGTTTGCTTGTTTATTTTCAATTCTTATATATAAAAGTCTTCCATTTATAGCTTTAAACTCTAGTACCTTATTTTTAAGGGTTTTTCCTATTATAAAGCCCGTGCCATTATGGCCTTGTTTTTTTTCTCCGGAATAATATAGCGTATAATTTTCTTTTTCGATTTTACCCTCCTCTTTCCACCTTGTTTCTTGTAGCGCTAGTATTTCTATATGGTATTTGTTCATCTCGCGGTATATTTCCTCCATTTTTCCTGTCCTTAGCATTGTTTTTATGTTCCATGTTGCAATTAGTAATCTATTTCTTTTTTTAATCTTTTTTTTTATTTTTACCTTTATTTTCTTTATTATCTATGCTCATTGTCCTTTTTCTTTGCTCGGTCCGTTTCTGATCTGCTTTGTTGTTGGGTGCTATTAGTTTTTTGACTCTCTATCGTATACAGGTGGGCTGCTGTCTTCCTCTATTTCCTGTTTTTCTTCTTCCAAAGTTTGCTTTGTGCTGCACCATTTTAAGGTTCTATTTTCTATTTGCAGTTTTTGGAATCCAACTTTAACTCTTTTGCCTTTACTTTTTTCTTCTCTTGCTAGGTCTCTTATATCTTTTTGTATTTTTCTTTCCTTAGTTGTCAATTCGGCTTCTATGTATACTTCTTTACCTTTATATTAATAATAATAATCTTTATTTGTTTAAAAAATACCAAACAGGTGTGAAACACGTCAAATATAAAATAAAAAAATAAAAATAAAATTTAAAAAAAGACAAATAATTTATAAATAAATGCGTTCCATATACTACTAAACATAAAATTACAAAAAATATTAATGGAGATCATTAAAATATTAGTAGTAGAATTTGGAACATTATCATAAAGATGATAAAATTTAGTTTATTGACTGAATAATTTGATACAAATCTGGTTTCATAACAATCCCTTTTTTATATACTTCAAATAGATTTATATTTTTTTCACGGACAAAACCGTCTTAAAAATAAAAAGACTAAAAATATATAGTTTTTTTTACTCCAAAAATTATTCCAATGCATTTTTTTGGCAAACAAAATATCCTCTATGAATAATATTCATGTATGTAACTTTCAATAATAGGTTTTGTTATCGCTCTATTTTTGCCTTCCTTTTTTTTCCTTAACTTGCCAATCAAAAGGATTTTTTTTCCTGGACTTTTAAATTATTAATTTCAGACATGATTTCGAGTTGTTTATTTTCCAGTTGAATTAATTTATTTTTATTTTTGCTTTCAGGAGATGACCCGGGCTTTGGTAGTTTGGCCTTAACACTTGTTGCTTGCTTATCAAGTTTTCAAATTCACTTTTAGTAATAAAGTTATCTGTGGATTGACTTATAATTATTTTTTGTGGTTGAAGATTCATTCTTTCTAACAAACTATTTTTTTCTTGAAGAGTTTTAGAATTCTTATCTCTTAATTTTTCAATTAATTCAGCTTGAATACGGTATTCTTTCTATTCTTGTTCTTCATTTGCTATTTTAATATTTTTCTTAGTGTAGCATGCATAGCGTTCACCACAGCTTTGATCGCTATTGGTCTCTCCCACGTAGCTTCCGTCACAATTCTTACAGGGAATTTCGTAAACAAGGGGTTTCCAACTCTATTTTTGGTTTGGCGTTTGGAAGTATTTGACCGATCTTTCTTGGGGCGGTAAATGTGGTCTCAATGTTTTTAGAGAACTTTGCCTATTCTTTCTGTTGTCTTTGAAAGCAGAACATATATAGAACATTTATGTATATATGTGCAAATGCGTGCAATACAACGCGTTTGCATTACGTTTGCATACAAGATGCAAATAATATTTAAACGTATACACGTGAGAAAGACTAAATAAATATTGCCTGATTTTAGGTAAATCTGGTGACCGTGGGACACCCTGTATACTAAGTTTGAATTTATTATCCATTTTAAAAGTGATGGTGATAAATTACTTACTTTCATACTGTGAGTAAAATGATGTAAAGGATCTTTATTTATTAATGGCACTAAACAAACCATTAAAGGTACAGATCCATCTCTACCAACCATATTTGGATCTCCTAAAACAATTATCATAATCAATTTTTCGAAATTAATGATTTAACGCTTTACTTGTTTTATCATATATTTGCATTAAATTTAAATGGATGTGGCAATGTCAATTATAATAACTATAGTTATCGTGATGTATTTATAAAGGACAAAATCCGCACTAACTATAGAAAAAATGAAATAAAACGAAATAAATCCATGTACAGGTGTTCCAGAATATTTGGTTAATCTCTAGGATTTATATACAGGGTGTAGTTCGATATCAAAACATGAAATACTTTTGAATTTGGTAAACGTGGTAATTCACCTAACTTATTCATTAGGAATTTATTGAGAAAGGAAAAAGATATCGATTTGAAATTTGTATAGCAATTATAAGGCAATGTAAACTATTTTTTAAATTATTGTTCATGCGTTACCACTTCCGTTTAAACCGGAAGTGATATCAACTTTGGGTTTTTCAAATGGAACCATATAATTATTATTGCATTTTAAAATTATACGTCCTCATGAGAACGTAAATAATTAACCTCATATTTTTGTATAATTTTTTTAAATCTTATGCTGGATTCATGCAGCACAAATTAACATTAAGATTAAGATTAACATTAACATTAAGAAGTTAAATGAACGTAATCCAATGGAAGCTTTTATGCAACACATTAACATTAACTTTAGCAAAAATGAAACTTACTGCTGAATGATTGATTTTTTATTCAATGATTCCCAGATAGCAAAATGCGGACACGATGCGCGCACAGTGAGTGCACGCGTGCGTCTTTAAACTGCACGCGTGCGCGCAGATCACTACACAGATGCGCTTACATATGCGTCTCATATCCAGCGCACATGAATGAGTCAAAAAAGTTGTATATTTTAAAAGGAAATGCATATATAACGACGGGTTTAACGCAAAATGGCACAAGCGCCAAATTTTTCGAAAAATATTACCGTCTTTGTTTTATAATAAAAAAATAATAATATTATTTTTTGAACCTGTCCGTAAATAAGAATTCATTAAATAGCTTTAAAAACATTAGCTGTTTATCCGGTTAGCCGTTGGCTAATTAGCTGAGCTAAGCTGGATTAACCGGTTAAGGCGCCAGCTAATTAGCTAAGCTACTTTAGTTAACCGCTTAAATTAGCTAACCTGATCAGTTATAACTTAGCTAACTTTTTTTGACGGCTTAACCGGTTAAATTGTACAAACCTAATATGTATATTGTTATAAAATATTTAAATAAAAACAAAAACTTTTTATTTAAAAAATATGATATTGATTTAATGCCTTTGCACAGATAATCAACCTTAAATTCTAAATTGATTTTAACAAAACAGGATAAAACTACTTACCTCCTTCATGTAATAACATATTAAGCAACTCATAACAAACATCCCAGTCGCGGATATGCCTTAAAACACATGCCACTGCAGAATTTCCCACATGATTTATGGATTGTTTGGCACCGTACTGCATTAAATATCTCACCAAGTACAAAACATCCCATTTGTTCCATTTGTCGTAGCCATATTGTGCCTCCTCGAGGGCATAACGTACTACAAGAGCATGTAGTGGAGTGTTACCCAAACTGTCTGGGGTATTAATCAGCTCCTTACATCCACTTTCTAATAGCAAACGAATTGTGGATATCGTGTCTTCTGCGTTTTTATGTGCCACCAATAATACTAAAAGAAATAATAACGTAAATGCAATTATAGTAATGATAGTAATATGTTCAAAAATGTTAGCACCTTTCGCAAATTAAAAAAAGTCCACAGTCTAGAATTGACAGGTTTAAAGTTACTACTAGCTACTTACCCACATGAAGAAGAGTCATTTGTTGAGTACAAGTTTTAACATTGGTGTGAGCACCGGCTGCTATTAACAATTCAAGAAATTTAACGTTATGTAGCACCGCATAATGTACTGGATAATATTCATCTTTACAAATGTGTATTTCGTCAGTTCGTTCAGTCACCAATAGCTGTGTGCAACGCCATGCCCCCCTCTCGCATGCAGCGTGAAGCAGCGGTTTTCTTGCCCTAAATATTCCATTCTAAAAAACAACAAAATATTAATAATAAATCCATTTTTATTTCATAATAAGGGTTAACCCTATTAAAAATGGAATAAAATTAAAAACTTTGCCCAAACAATAAATTCCCGGTTATTTTATAGTTCGGTAACAGTATAATTTAGCTAAAGGGAGGTATTAGTTTGTTTATCCAACACATGACAGTTAGCACTGTCATTATTAATGTCAATTTAGACAAGTAAACTATCAAATAACACACTAGTGTGTAATATTCCATAACTCACTAGTGAGTTATGGATTATAACTCACGTTCATATTTAAAGTAGTATTCTATTTATTTATTACTATTACAAGCAGAATTCACATTGATATTGAAATTAATGGAAAACGATAACGGTTTATTCGAATTTGAAGTCATTGTAAAATTCGTTGGTTCATTGTAACCAGAAGCTCCCATATCGGTACAGCTGCTGATAGTGCTGGAAGACGCCGACGCATTAGAACCTTGTATTTTTTCTGCAATTTGTATTTTGTTATGCACCGATTCTTCTAGGTATCCTTCTGCTACCGTCGAGGAATTTCATCCTCCGTGACGCTTCAAAGTAGTCATGTTAGCCCCTGCATTGTCCAAAAGAGTCGCCGAAGACCTTCTCAGGCAATGACCGGTGTAGAGCGCTGGTTCCTCCAATTTCAAAAACATTGCAATTCTTGAAGGTATCTTCGACAACGTTTTTTTTCCCACACACTGGCTGGTACACCTCCCATTTTTGTAAAAAATAACTAATATTCTTTGGTCTCAAAGACATGTATTTTTACACAAATTGATCGGGTTGACTGGAAATCCTTCTTCAAGTATGGTGAAACTTCTCAATTTCTTGGTTTTACAAAAGCACAGGGTGCGAATGTTGAAATCTAGACAGACAAGATATGTACCAGACGCAATACCTCGGGACAACGCCTGAGAAACCAAAAAACTT
The DNA here is from genome assembly GCA_921294245.1 of Brassicogethes aeneus. Taxonomy (NCBI): domain Eukaryota; kingdom Metazoa; phylum Arthropoda; class Insecta; order Coleoptera; family Nitidulidae; genus Brassicogethes; species Brassicogethes aeneus. Next base: position 3,338,595 of record OV121136.1, read on the forward strand.
TAACAGCTACCAAAACGCCAACAGCAACATTAGCAGCATCCAACTACATCTATCACGGAAGGCAAAGATAAGCCACGCACAGATAGCAATTCCCTTAATAATTTCAATACCTTGATTTTAGAGTTTGGCTGCCAATATGTAAGAGATGCTGCGCGGAGTCAGGGATCTCAAAAATAAAATGCTTTATGTCAACACAAAGACTGAAAGGTTTGTTGTGTTTGCAAGCGTCGTCAACGACGAATTGCAGAACTAAAATATTTAAATAGGAAACTAATAATAATACTTTGGAATGCAAATTCTATAAAAAAGAAAATACCTTCAATCATATATTTCTTAAATCAATATAAAATAGACATTTTAATCATTAGTGAGGCCAAATGATAAATTTAAAATCAAGGGTTACAGCATCCATCGACAGGACTAATGCTCACAGAAGTGGAGAATTGGAAACAGACAATCTACCATAGAACAACTAATTATTAAATTTAGCAATATTCACTTGGTTGCCGCATATAATCTGTCCTAAACAGGTTCGCCGAATCAGACTTGGAAACCTTAACTTGGAAATTTTAACAAGGCCCTTCTTTTAGGAGACCTTTTTGCTGTAAGCACCCTATGAAATTGTCATAGGAGAAATACAAACGGTACAACATTGGCGGATTATATCGGCGACTTTAATTGTGTACGGCATACCCACTAGATCCCACACACTACCCAACAAATGGCTTCACCTTTCGGTTTTAGACCTTCTTAAAAATATATCTATTGACATACACCCTTAAGTAGACTCCTGTCTAATTGTGTTTTTAAGTAAATTTAATTGTGTACAAAAAACATCCTTTTCAATTATCGCATAAATATTATAGTTTCAAATATAATTACGATTTCAGTTATAAAAATGAAAATTTTAATATAAAATCGCAATTATCTTAATTATTTCTGAAACCACAATATTTATGCGTTAATTAATAAGTACTTTTTTGCAGAGAATTCAAGTTTCACTTCTAAAAAAATATTTTTTAACTAACATAATATATTGACCGAACTAATGTTCCTCTTGTGTATAATTTTTTCACTTAAACAATAATATTTTTGCTATTACAAAATTAATTAAAAAAAAAAACGGTGGGTAACGGTGGTAGTGTAAGATCTCTACATATTGAAAACCTTCTTTGTATTAATTGTATTAATTTTACGAACAAAAGTTACCTATTTTTTTTTAAGTTGTGCTTTCTCAAAAAATAATATTAGACTATTAAAGACTTGAAATAGTAGAGGAAGTTTACTAAGGGGCGGTTTTTTAGTTCTTGTTTAAACTTGGTTCAGCATTCAATCAAAGTTCAAGCTTAAATTTGGTTTAAACTGAATCAAAAGATGAACCGTCGCTGTTGGCCATTTAAACCAAGTTCAACCCACATATACAAATTATTTTCTTTTTCGTGGGGTTAAATTAGGGGAAGTGAGAATCACACGGAAGATTGCATTGAGGCGCATGGGAGGCGTCATGGCCGGTTTAAACAAAATTACCAATTTTTTGTCCCAATCGTTGATTAAAGAGTACATCCTAATTAACGGGTTTCCTGGTGAAATAGACGGGTAATATTTGATGATTGCGAATGAAAAACCAAGCTAGTTTTATGTCTAATTATATCTGTTTTCATCCGATATATCTGATTTTACCCGTCAGGTGGTTTTCATCCGCAATTGCGGGTATAAATATAACTCGCGAACGTTGGGTTTGATCTATTTAGTTTTATGTCTGCTTTCTGTTTTCATCCGCAAATACCTGTATTTGAGTTTATATCTGCATTCGCCCGGGTTTATCTGCAAATACCTGCTTTCGTCCGTTTTTTTACCCGGTTTCATCTGCGTTTGCCTTCATGTACTTCTTTGCCTACTTACGTCCGGTTTCATCTGCGATTATCTGATTTAATGCGGTTTCACTCGCAAACATCTTGTTTCCTTCTGCGAACGTCTGATTTCATCCGCAAACATCTATGTTAATTCGCAAACGTCTGCTTCATCCGATTTCACTGGCAAACATCTGCTTTTATACGCGAAGATATACTTTCATCCGCGAACGTCTGCTTCAATCCGCAAACATTTACTTTAGTCCACAAAATACTGCTTCATCCGATTTCACCTGCAAACATCTGCTTTTATCCGCAAAGATCTACTTATATCTGTGAACGTCTGCTTTAATCTGTTTTAATTCGTAAACATCTGCTTTCATCCGCCAACACCTGTATTTATCCGCGAAGGTCTGCATTAATCCGTAAACATCTGCTTCATCCTATTTCACTTGCAAACATCTGCTTTTATACGCGAAGATCTACTTTCATCCGCAAACGTGTTCTTTAATCCGCAAACATTTGTTTTTATCTGTTTTTATCTGTTTCACCTGCAAACATCTGGATTCATCTACTTTAATCCGCAAAAGTCTGCTTTTTCCGATTTTACCTGCAAACATTTTATCCGCGAAGATCTGCTTTCATCTGTGAACGTCTGCTTTAATCCGCATGCATCTGTTTTAATCCGCAAACATCTGCTTTTATCCGCAAAAATGCAGGTAATCGCGGATAAAACCAAACGTTCGCAGATGATCCCGGACAAATGCAGATATAAACGAAACCCAGTGAAGACGGTTAAAAGCAGATGATTACAGATGATTGCGGGGGTGCACTAACCGGATATAAAACACAACCAACCAGTGTTCGCGGATATAGCGATGCGGACAAAAGCAAATGTTATCAGATTATATTTTTAATAATAATAATAATTTATTTATTGCCCAACAGTTTAAACCATTACAGGACATTTAAATAGGATACATGCGTACTATATAGTATTCAAATTATAAAAAAATATATAGATAAACCTAAACAACAGATTATGTGTGCAACATTTAAAGATGCTAACTAACATTTAATTATATGGCTAAGCGTATTAAAGTTTATATCACAAGATTCACAGAATTTATTAAAGTTACTGCACATCACAAATAATGGCGACTTAAGTCCCAAATTAGTTCTATTAAAGCTTAGAAGAAAAGTAATTTTATTTCTGCTAGTCAATCTTGGCACCGAAAAGTTAATCTGAGAAAGCAAATCACTACAACTAATTTGAGAATTAAGCAACCTAAACAAAAATGAAATTGATGCAATAACCCTTCTCTTTTCTAGAGATTTAAATTCAAATGTCGATAGTAGCAAATCATGGTCAAATCCCTGAGTTGGATATTCATTATATATTCTAAGATGTAAGAGCTTTAAAAATTTGCGTTGTACAGTTTCAATGCTTGTTATATGGACTAGATAGATTGGATACCAGATTATGGAAGCATATTCCATCTTTGACCTTATTAATGCAAAATACAGCATTTTTAATGAGCTTTCATTTATAAATTGCTTGGTATTTCTAATGAGAAAACCCAACATTCTAAAAGATGAGTTTACTACCGCGTTGATATGATTAATAAAATTCAGCTTCGTATCAAACCTAACTCCCAGATCTTTAAATTCTGTAACTTGTTCTAAACGCCTATTGTTGATTTCATAATTATACAATATACTATGCTTTTTCTTTGTATATATCATACTCTTGCATTTATTGATATTTAAATGAAGGTTATTTATGATACACCAATTATATAGATTATTCAAATTATTTTGCAGTTTAATGCAATCATCAACAGTTTTGATTTCTAAGTAGAGTTTCAGATCATCAGCAAATAGTAAATTGTAAGCTGTTAAAATGTCTGGTAGGTCGTTGATGAAGATAAGAAAAAGTAGTGGTCCTAGATTGGATCCTTGTGGAACACCTGATGTTGGAGTAAACGGTTTAGAACAAAACTCATTGTAAGAAACATATAACTTTCTATCTGTTAAATAGGAAATGAAGAAAAATATTAAATGGTCAGAAAATCCGATTTTTTTTAATTTAATCTGAAGTCTATTATGATCTATTTGGTCAAAGGCTTTCTGGAAATCTGTATAGATTACATCCACTTGTCCATGATTATCAAGCACATTACTGGCAAACTGTGTAAACAATGTTAAATTGGTGACCGTTGACCGTTTTTCAACAAAACCATGTTGTTGATTTGATATTATATGACTTAACTGGAAGTATATTTTTCTATAAATAATACTCTCGAACAATTTTGCAAAATTACAAAGTATAGCAATTGGCCTATAGTTTTCAACGTTAGAAGAATCACCGGATTTCAAGACCGGAACAATTTTTGAAGTTTTCCAAATTTTGGGAAATTTACCGGTACGTAAAATTAGGTTAAATAGATACAGTAACGGTTTCAATAGTCCAACGCTGCAATCCTTAGCAATGAAGCTTGGAATATAATCAACTCCGCAAGTAAACTTGTTGCTTAGCTTTTTTACTGCATTTAAAATTTCAGTTTCAGTTATTGGATCCACTTTAATATTATTTGTTGAACAAAACTGTTCGTCAGTATTATTTAAATTCGGTAATTGATATACACTTGAAAAGTAGGTAGCAAATATATTCACAATATCATCAGGATTGGTGGTTGAGTTTCCATTATAATGCATACTATTAGGTATTCTAGTACACCCTTTCTTACTTTGAACAAATGACCAAAAGGATTTTGGATCGTTTTTAACGTTATGTTCAATTTTAGCAATATACTCTTTATATGATTGTTTAATTTGACGTTTAATCAATGATCTAATATTCTTAAATAGTTCGAGATAAATAAGTTTATTAGTTTGTTTAAATTTTTTGTGATAGTTTAACTTTTTATTTATATTAAATATTATGTTAGAACTAAACCATGGAGGGTATTTATTTAAATGTTTATTATTTGGCTTTAATGGCATGTGTGATTGAAAAGCGTTATATAGCGTTTGATAAAAGTAATCACAAGCAGAATCAATGTTATTAATATTTTCTAAAGTATTCCAATCTATATTTAGGATGTAATTATAAAGTAGAGGGAAGTTGGCTTTTCTGAAATTAAATTGTTTACTAGTATCATTCATAGGGAAAACTATTTTTTGTGCTATACTAACACTAAGATTTATGTTAATAGGGGGATGGTATTGATCAACCCTTACCAAAGGACTAACATCATGCGTTACCACTAAATCGACATCTGAATAAACTAAATCTAAGATTCCTCCAAAACTGTTTGTTATGTTATTATGTTGAGTTATATTACAAAAATTAGAAAAACTGTTTATTACAAAACTTTTTCTATCACCTAAACTATTATTAAATAAATTTGGCGTGTTAAAGTCCCCTAAAAGTACCAAGTTCCCATCGAGCCCATTTATCAATGTGCCCAGCAGATCAAAGAAAAGTTCATATTCGCCTAAGTTTATATCAGGAGGAATATACAATACAATAATATACAGCGTTGTTTTGTTATTTATAGGAACTTTACAACCGACAATGTCAATAGAACCAACAATATTTTGTATGTTATTAAAGTTAATTTCGGTAACGATAAAAGTATTTTTTATTGCAATTAACGTCCCACCTCCCCTTAAACGACCTAAGCTCAGATTGCGATCACATCTAAAAACATTATAATCACTGGAAAATATTTCACTGTTAGTTATATCCTGTTTAAGCCAAGTTTCGGAGATACATATAAAGTCAAATTCACAATCACACACAGAAGAAAAAAAATCATCAATTTTGTTATTTAGACTCCTAATATTTTGGTAATATATTAGTAGCTCATAGTCTACTTTATTATTTTCGCAACTGTTGGGCATTAGGCGTTTAAAGAAACAATGTTGGGTATACCTCTAATATATTTGATGCTCAAATTCGTTTCTCCATTGGTTGTTCTGGTTTCAAGGTCAGATTTTAAAGATTTGTAGTATTCTATTTGGCGAGGTGTTCTATCATGTGCAATAATAACGTGTGATAAGTTATTATTATTTTTTAGATTTGACGATTTCTTCAAAAGTTCAATAACCAGTTCTTCGGTATTAAGTCGTATTTTTATGGGTCTAGGAGTTGGCCTATTTGGGTCGAATTTGCCTAGCCTTATAGGGTTGGTAAATTCCAAATTCGCATTAGGTTTTAAGAATTTAATTACTTCATTTACGTTGGTTTTATCTGATCTTTGTCTTTCGGTACTGTTATCAGATGTTTGCTCGGTAATATTATATAATATAATATTTAGTTTCCTACGATTCCTGTCCGTGATTTCTTGTATCACTTCCTCAAACTGCAGACTGGTTTACCAGCTTTTATCTGCTTTTATCCGGCTTTGACGAAGAATTTATATCCGCAATCATCCGTAATTTTCAGCAGGGTAAATAAAGCATAATACTTCCTGAATAAGTATAATTTTCCCAATTTCTCTTACCATCAGAATCCCTTGTAATAATTTCTTAATCGAAGTAAGCTTTCATTTTAATCGATTATGAATATCGATCTTTCAAAAATATTGACATCCCTATTAAAAACAATTTAAATATCTTTAAAAAATTAAAGTTTTTAACGATACTGCAGAAAGGGGTATTAAACTAATAGTTAACACTTCGCTCCAAACTGGAGTATTCCCAGAGGAATGGAAGACTTCCATCGTAGTACCAGTACCAAAAATTAGTGGAACAATTTTGTGTAATGAATATCGTCCAATCAACTCAGTAGCGCAGTACGAAAAAGTATTGGAAGTATGTGTAAAAAAGCAGATTAATATTCTGTAAATAATAGTGTAATTGTAAAGGATCATTTAGGGTTTAGAAAAAATCACAGTTGTGAATCTGTTGTCTTGGATGTTTATGCCAAATTTGTTAAAGAAATTGATAAGGGTAAAATTATTATTTCTGTTATCTTGGACTTAAAGCGAGCTTTCGAAACTGCAAATAGGGAATTATTGCTTAAAAAGCTTAATAAAATAGGTTTTACAGATGTTGTTTTAAAATGGTTTGGTTCATATCTAACCAATAGATCTCAAATTGTTAAAATTAATAATGTAATGTCAGATAAAGTTGAAAACCATTATGGAGTACCTCAGGGTACTGTTTTGGAACCTCTATTATTTTTATTGTTTATAAATGATATGCCAAAGATTGTGATATTTCTATGTTTGCAGATGATACTATGATTTATGTTAGTGGTGATAATATTTTTGATATGGTAAATGTTATAAATTTGGAATTATAAAATATTTATAAATGGATTTGTGATAAAAATTAAGTGTCTAAATCTAAGTGAAACCAAATATGTGTGTATTTCATCTAGTCATAAAACTGTTAATATAGATTTTGCTAATGTAAACATATTTACTAATAATATAAAAGTTGAAAAAGTGGATAAAATAAAGTATCTGGGTGTTGTTTTTGATTCAAATTTAAATTTTAACAATCATGTTAAGTATTTGTTAAATAAAATTTCATAAAAAGAATATTTCCCTGGTAGAATGGGAAAAAATCGATCATTGCAAGTGAAATTATTGTTGTAAATATAAAGCCATTATAGCTCCACATTTTGATTATTGTTCAACTGTGTTGTTCTGTATAAATAATTATTTATATTAATATATTATAATGAAATGCAAAAATTACAAAAACTTCAAAATAAAGCATTAAGAATTGATTTAAAATGTAACAGGCAAAATGATGCTAATATCGGAAATAATGTATGAATGTAACTACCTAAATAAACAATTGTTAAAACATTTTAAATGAAATTAATAAAAATTAAGCAAAAATTCTATAAATTTATTTCCATAACGTAGTTGCATTTATGTTATTATAATAAAGATCATAAAACATTTTACATTTTATTTTTCGGCGGCACTATCAACGTAATTACCCCAATTTGTGCAGAATTTATTTTTTAACCTATAGATAACTTCTAAGGGGTGAGACCAAAAAAAGCAAAGTCTCAAAATTTGTGTCATATCAGTATTTAGTAAATTTCTATAAGGAATTATTTAATAAGCATTTCTTACCCAAGGATCTTCGCTTTTTTGCGAGAGCAATGTTAAAATGTTGACCTGGTCTCCGTCTAAAGCATAATAAATGGCAGATTGAAGTTTACTAAATGGTTTGGTTGGCTCTAGCCTAGTCTCTAGCTTTTCAATGCAGATTTCCTCTTGTTGGACGGCGGGAGCTGCAATATAATAATTTAAATATAAAACGTGTAGGTAAGTAATTTTTTAAATGTTTAATTTTGAACCCCTAAACAAATCTAATTCATCTAACAAATTGTTAAACGCCTCCACTGCCGGGTATTTGGAAGGCAACAATATGGTCAGGCTTGAGAACTTTCTATAAACTTGATTTAAGTGTTTTTTTGATTTTATATATTTATTTCGTATTTCGTTAAGATTCACGGGGCCAAATAAAGCGATCATTCTTGCTAGAATGCCATCTAAACTAATATCCATGTATATGATTAATGTTGGTTTACAAATAAAACTTTTAAAAATATTGGCCTGATGTATAGTCCAAGGAAATCCATCGATCACGTATCCAATAGCGTGGTTCTTAAATATTTCTTCGACTATTAAATCCATTAGTATGTTGTCGGGAACTGGTTTTTGATCACTTATCATTTTTTCCAGAACTTTAGCTCGGTCGCCTTTTTTTGTGGAAGCCTTTTTTACTAATCTGGATAGTCTTATTATAAAATATTTCATGTATTTGGCTAAATATGTAGATAACAAGCTTTTTCCACAATCAGGAGTACCCATTACCCAAAATACCTCTGACTTTGAATGGTAAAAAGTTTTTAATTTAGATTTATACATTTTTTTAATTGACTAAAATTTTGACTAAACCCCTGGATATTACAAAAATTTACAAAGAAAATATATTTTTAGGAAAATATTACTTATGTCGAGTTGACATATTCTAATTTTGTTCAACCATTTTCTAACATAACCCTAGTAACGGTCTCATTTGTCAGTAACACGGTCTTATATACAGGTCTTGCAACTTAGCCAAATTTTAACAGGAAAAGTGACTCCACTATTGAGTCAAACACACCAGGTGGCGCTGATGAAAAGAGGTATTATCTTTGGGCTAAACTACGAAGACTTAGAGGCCTATTTGCTTTCATTGAACATGCATGTTTATGAACTACATACATGTGCCTATTTCCTTTCAATTATTTCGTCTATAGACGCATGCGCTCAAAGAATTTCTTAAACTTGTTTATAAACATCATCGGTGTCTAATTGGCTATTCCGTTTACAAAATTTGGTTTGGTAAACAAACATGATGTTTGAAATTCTATGTTTACGAACGCTTGCCGAAGAAGTGCTGTTAGCCAATATTTGAGGTTTTTTATCTTGCTTTAATCATAAATTGCGGCGATGTTTGGTGCAGTATACAGTACAGTATAGTACCAAGCATAGTATCAAGCATAGTGTAATTAGTAATCATGAATTAATTACTTTTTCATAATTAATACCTAATTATAATTACACTATGATAGTTCGATTTACTAACATTGAGCACGCCCAACTATATAGGTGGGCGTTTTGCTCTAGGATTCGAAATAATTGCCTAATAAAATGCTCTGCCCAATTATCTTAAAATTTAAGTTTTTTGTTAATATTTTGATTATTTATTAAATTATTTTGCCTTAAATCTATTTTGGACGTTTTTTGTCAAAAATATACTCCATACAAAGTCATCGGTAGCACAATCCACACAACAAGGTCTGTTCGATCTCGTACTAAAAATACGAAAAATCCCTGCAACACTGCACATCATTTAATGGCGGGCATTTTTGTTGTTTACAATTCTTGTGCTTTGGGTTTGAACAGATTAATAATCATTTTAAACGTTGTGTTTCTTACAGAGAGACTTGCAAGCCTTAAAATAGACCAAACTGGTAAGAACAATCATTTTACTTCTCTTTTGAAAAAAATAAACCTTATTCTATCAGGGCTGTTAATTTGTGGGTTATAAAATAACCTTAAAATTGACATTTGACAGCCCTGATAGAATAAGGTTTATTTTTTACAAAAGATGAGTAAAATGATTCTTCTTACCACTTTAAGGTCTCCTTTAAAGCTTGCAAGTGCCTCTATTAGAAACACAACGTTTAAAACGATTATTAATCTGTACAAACCCAAAGCACAAGAATTGTAAACAACAAAAATGGCCGCCATTAAATTATGTGCAGTGTTGCAGTGATTTTTAGTAATTTTATTACGAGATCGAACAGACCTTGTTGTGTGGATTAGTCGATTTCAGTGTTAAGTGCCTAGTGTTAGTAGTGTACTTATATATTAAAAAAAATGTTTATATGTGTAAGGTTAAGGGACGATGGCGTAAGAATGTCACAACGGACAAAATAAAAAAATTTGACATAAACAATATCGACTTCGACCATGCCTACAAACATCCTTTGCAAGAAAGACAAAAAAATGATTATAACCGAGTAATTTTATTTATTTTGTATTACTTTTTTGTGATAGTAAGTTATATGTATCAATACATACATATATATATAATATATATTATATATATATATATATATATATATATATATTAGGGTGGTCCAGAAACGAATTAAAAAAGTGAAGTTGTAAATAGACTTATTCTCACCCTCTAATTTTTTTATATAAAGTAAAAAAAGTTATTTTAGAAAATTTGAACCCTCTAGCTTAATTAGAAGGGAGTGCTCACAGCTATGATAGAATGAATCTGAAGACAATATATCCACATGAAAATCATGGTCCAGAACTCTTAGTAGCATAAATTGCAGCTTTTTTGTGGTTTCTGTCGGAACAGATTTCCGATTCGTTTCTACGATTTGTAACAAGTCTTGCTTTTCGTCCTCATTTTTTATAATTGATTATGCTCTTCAAATAGTTTTACCCATCTTTCCGCTATATCATTTACAACTCGAAGTTTACAACACACAGTCGACCTTGAAAAAATATAAGTAAGAAATAACTTATTGCGTAGACAAAGGCCATATTAATATTATGATTATTATTATTATTATTATTGTTGGTATTAAAATTATTACGAGTTCATTGGATAAGTACCAAAGATGATGTTTCAGAGATTCTCTAGCAACCTCGCTTTTCCCAATCTCCTCATAGCGTTCTAAATCTTTCCAAAAAGTTAGGTCGGACATAGTAGCTTTAGTGGCACACGGTGCCTTGATCCAGATTTCACCAAAACGACCAAAGCCAACTCGATCAGTTCCAAGTAGTCGTCATAACGTTGAGACTTTTGTTTCAATGCAGCTAGCAACAAGGGGATTGGGGAGTTTTTGTAAAATTCAAAATTCTTCGACGATTCTAGGTCTGAGGACTTGAAGCAGATACGATCAATAGGTACCCAAATTATTTTAAATCGATTAAAAATTGGAATATCCGGAAAGCAGCACAACTTGAAAACCTTACTAAGAATTATTTCCAAAACATGATGACTGCAGACTAACCAAAGTAAGTATCTCCCAATTTTTTCTCAAGCAAAACGCAGCATCCATTCTTCATTCCAGTATTTACAGATGTTGTGTCAAAACACATTCCTTATACTTTATCCACCAGATTCCATTCTCGAAGTACGTTTCCGACTTCATTTGCTGTACTCCTAATAACTTTTCTATTCCATCTGCTGAAACTACTACTGATAAATGTTCTACTTTAGTTAAGCAGTGATCAGGAAGAATTTTACCATCCCAATGAACAAAAACTAAACCTTGACAAGAAAAACTTTGTTTCATATCTTTTCTTCCTTTCATGTTTTCGTCTCCGGCAAATAGTGCTGCGAGACGGCATTTCATGCGGATCTTTTCCCAGTGCTATCGCAATCTGTACTATAAGCCTTAGAACTTCACGGTCTGAGACATTTTCCCTATCCAAAGCACTTATGACATTTAAACTGTAAAGTGTAGTTTTTAGTTTCTTAGGGAAAGGTGCGGGATTAGCTGATTGAACTAGTGTGTAAGAAATATATGTTTAGGTAAATAATATTCTTTGGTAATTGTAACATTAATATATAGGGCATAACATTTTATCTAACCAGTAAGAAGATGGCGTAATGTTTTTTTTAAATAAATTTAAAAAAAACTGAAATCTCTTAGCTAATGAGCACTCCCTTCTAATACACCTAGGGGCCTAAAATTTTGGGAATTTTTTATTGATGTTGGAGGTAAAAAAATTGGGGGGTGAGACAATCTGTAAAATCAACTTCACTTTTTTGGACCACCCTAATATATATATATATATTACAAAAAAAAATAATAAAGAAATAAAATTACTCAGTAACAATAAATATTTTGTCTCTTCTGTGAAAAATGAATTCTGGTTTTTACCCGGTTATCCTTCTGGGATCTAAAATTATTTTTGAATGAAAAATAAACTGGTAGTTATTCTGTGAAAAATGAATACTGGTTTTTACCCGGTTATCCTTCTGGGATCTAAAATTATTTTTGAATGAAAAATAAACTGGTAGTTATTTTCTAATCCAAATTTTAAAAAATTAATTGGTTTTAATTGGTTGGAATGGGTTTGGCGCTATGCATTACCAATTCATTTCATTTGCATTTCTATTGGATTTAGCCAATAGAGACAAGCATAGGCATGGATTGGTATTTTCCAATTGAAGCCGCTGACTTCATTGGAAATTACCAATAGGAATTCAACCGGAATGAATTGGTGATTCATAGCGCCAAAACACATTTCAAACCAATTCAAACCAATTACTTATTTTTTATTGGATTCTATTGGTCATTTACAATAGGGATATCGCATTATTAAAAAGGATTAAAAGGTAAATGATAACAAATTTTATTTTTTAAATGAAAAAACTAAATAGGGTATTCCATGAGCCTCGGGACTTTTTGCCCTGACCGTCACATTAAATAAAATTGTAGTTTTTTCGTAAGTAATATCATAAGGGCATCTAATTTTTCCGAAAAAACACGTTGCTAAGTAATATTTTAACAAGAAGCATGAGTGCTGGTGGCAACAAAAATTCGAGTCGAATAGGAGGATTTTTGCACCTGCACGAATGCATTTTGTTAAAAAATATTACTTAGCATTGTGTTTTTTCGATTTTTTTCACAGGAAAAATTAGATCCCCGAATGGTATTTGACAAGACTATTTTAATTAAAATATAAATTGCAATTTTTGGTGACAACAGCTGTCAAGTTTTGCCGTGGGCACGGTCTTATATAAGACCGTGGCCGCGGGTAAACTCGAAAAAACTGCTGACAGGTGCTGTCACACAGTTTATTCACCATTTCTAATTCAAAATTGCGCGTTTGTGATTGGTGGAAATTAAAACGAGGGAAATAGTCACCTAAATAGTAGTTTTATCGCTGCAAAACTAAAAAAACACTCGTTTTCTGAAATGATTTAAATAATTCGTTTTTTCTCCGAAACTTTTTCGTGTACAAATTTCCCTGAAATCTTTATTTTTGGTTAAAAATTTAAAAATGCGTGGTGTAATAAAATTAGAAATAAATAAATGTAAAATGAAATGAAGGTAAAGTTTAACTTTAGCATAGTGCAGGAAGAAAAAATATTCAAGCAATTTTCTTTTTGGTAATTTTATTTTATGTTATGTAATTTATTTAAGAGATTGTGTCAATTTTATCCACCTGTATTTATTGCAACACATCGTAAAATATAAATTTCTGATTCATGTCAAAAACAAGAAGCTCAGTAGTACCACGTAATTAGTCCAATTTTAAGTACCCAATAAATGTATCTCATTTACGTACTTTACATAATATAGGTAATTGTTTTAATTTTGTTTCATATTTTTTGTTGTTTTAATATTAGTTATTATAAATTAAAATAAGGTTTTGTTATTACATTTACACTAACCTATACAAAAATTGTAAATTTTATAATTAAAATTTTTAAAAGGGTAATTTTAATGTAAATACGAAACCTTATTTTAATTTAGTAACAACTTTGGTTCGATTGGTTGCTTTAAAAAAATTAAATTCGGAGGCGCATACAGTGGGGGCTATCGCTTCTCTAAGCCAAAATAATAAAATATATTCATTCTGATACTGTTTATGCGAAATTTAAGTAAAAAATATATATACTATTTTTAATATATTTTTTCTACTCCCACCTTTAAAACGCCCTTTATCGTACATGTTTCCATGACCTTAAGTGACCTTTTAAATACACATTGACAAGTTGTGGCTTTATGGCGCTTTAGTCACGGGCTGAAGTTAGCAACAGGTTTTTAGTCACGGGCTGAAGTTAGTTTTAATTTAGTTGACAGTTGTCAAATGTCATACAATGGTTAAAAAAATGCCTTTCTTGTAAAATAATACTAAATGTGAAAATTATTTTATTATCTCAATACAAAAATACAAAAGTATTAAATAGTTTCTCAACGCCAATATTTGAAAAGTTTATATGAACATTGCACTGACCTTTTAATTTCGCCGGCAGTACTTAAACTATAACTTAAATTCGGACACGGGCTCCACTGTAAAGTGCTCATAAAACATTTTCTTTACTTTCACTGTGAAAAACTGTCAATTTACAAGAAATGAATTTCGATTTATAACCTTTATAATCTGTGTTTATAAAATAAAAAAAATTGACATTTGACGGTGACACACAGATTCCCCTATTGTTTCATAGATGGCGCTCTATACAAATTTTTGATTTAAATCATTTTAAGATAATAATAAGTATTTGTCGTAGAAAAAGTATAGTATGCACCTCGTTTATAAACTTTTCTATAAACTCATTAATTTAAGAACTCGCTCGCAAGCTCGCTCGTGCCTAAATTAAATTCGTGTATAAAATGGCGTTTATCAAACTTGATACATAATATACTAATATGCATACTTTGATTGTATAATTAATGCAAAATGTTTAAAAATCTTTTGCATAGTAAATTTAAGTCACTGTAAAAATGTATTTACAAGTAGCGGATCTTAGGAAAGATAACCATGGTTATATAACGGCCATTCCAAGCCCATGGACAGGACACATCAGAAACATGTCTAAATATATTCTTGTTACTTCCTTAAGTTTACTTATTTTTTCTACGAGTATTTATGAGAAGTATTACCCAAATTTGGCTAATACTTCTCATAAATACTGGTAGAAAAAATAAGTAAACTTAAGGAAGTAACAAGAATATATTTAGACATGTTTCTGATGTGTCCTGTCCATGGGCTTGGAATGGCCGATAAGTAAAAATGTATACTTAATTTATAAGTTCAAATCAACTTACTAAATTTCCCGCTTTCCTCGCAATTATTACTGTGAGGACCTGGCCAACACATTCTAGCTTCAACATCTGCTTTGGCTCCATGCTTTAACAATAATTCAACACAGTCGTCATGTCTAAAAATAAAAATGTTGTATTTGTAGATTGCCTTCCTTCCTTCCTTCCTCCCGTAAAAGATGAACAATATGAAAATCGTACGGGAATCTATAAACAGCACAACGGTTTTTGATTTGTTCATCTTTTACGTGAGGAAGGGAGGGAGGAAGGAAGGAAGGCAATCTATAATCAGGCTTGATACTTCTATTTAAATAATACTAAAAATAATAAATTTAAACACCTTTAATTGTTAATTAATTTCTTAATTATTTAATTTTAAAAAATTGAAAAGAAGGTTCGGGCACAATATTAAATCATATATTATATCACGAGAACTATGAATTTAATCGGTTAAACTAGGCTCAGTAGTTTTTTGTTTGGTTTTTCTTGCAAAATGTTGAATGCAAAATAATTTAATAAAATCACGAGACCGCGTAGCGGTCGAGGGGTTTTATTTTTAATTATTTTGCATGAAACTATTTTCCAAAAAGAAAAATCAAATAAAAAACTTACTTAGCATAGTTTGACAGATTAAATTTATAGGTTGAGTGATATACGTCTAGATTATTTCTCGAATTAAAGGAAACTATTTGACAATTTATAAAACTATTTGACAATTTATAAAATCTGATGTATGTGTCAAAATTTATAAATATTTTTTTAAAGAAAATTCCAATAATTTAAGGTAGGTATGTAATAAGTAATAATTGATATTTCGTAAACTAGATAACTTATTTTTTATTGTTTTTTAAAAAATGTTTGTTAAAACAAAAATCCAATATGGAGGCTAAAATTTAATCGCTGTTCTAGTGATTTAATCGCTTATTTAAACGAAATTTATTCAAAAATTCAAGGCTTTTGATTGGTTCATATTATAATGAGGGAAATAATCATAATAAAAATTTATAGATGTAGTCAAGTAATAACTTAATATCTTTACTCGAAAACCAATTCTAGGTTATAGTAGAGTTCACCAATAAGATATTTACAAAGTTTTAGTATGATTGTCTGACTGGTTCAACCAAAATTATTAACCTGTTATTCTCGTCTCGTAGAGACGTTTTTGAATTCCGTTTTGCTGCGTCACAGGTAAATTGATAATTTTGGTTGGACACAGTTTAACATAATTGTTCATCATTGCTAAACTATATTATGTTGTAAAACAATTTATATGCAACCCAGAGAACCAAGGTTTGGGAAAGAAGTTAGTCAACTTTGGCCTAACTAAGTTTGGCGTATAATATTTTACAATATATTGGCGTGTATTTGGACATTTAAGTTGTTAATCTAGTCACGTTTGACCAAAAATTAAAATATTTTATGGCATTCATTTTCCAACGCGATAGCTCAAAAACTGCATAAAAATAAAGACTTAAATATAGTTATTTTTGGTCAACTTCGTTTGTAATAAAGATTGGTCTAAAATTGGGAAAATGTTTTTAATGCAGATTGCTAGAAGTTTGGCAACCAATTGTTCAGTTATGCGCATTAGCAAGAATGTAAATAAAACAAGATTTGGGTTAAACAGCTGATAACAGCACTCTCTGGGTTAAATCAAATTGTAAACTTTATGTGTAGGTATACATTTAAATTGGAATTTGTTATATGTGCAAAAAAGCGTCAAAACATGATTGTTTACAAGTTATTTATCATCATGCAGTTAATAAATGTTAAAAACTTTAAATTGTGTGTACTAAATACAACAATTTCCAAAAAATAAGGTTTAATAAATTAAATTAAACAACAGTTAATTATTAGATGTCAATATAAACAAGACATGTTTCTTTAAAGCTTTAAAGTTTCTTTTTAAACGTAACAAATATTTCATTACGCCCAAACATTCCCAAAATTCCCAAAATTATACCAACTGTAACCTACCTAGCCTACCCTAACCTAATTTGATTTTGGCATGGCAAGAAGGTGTTGAATTTGCAAAGACAATTTTGTTTTAGCGATGAAGCGCACTTTCATCTCATTGGCTATGTCACCAAATAAAATTGCAGAATTTGGGTCAACAAACCAGCAACAATTCATCAACTTAAAGACGATATTCGACGCGTTATTGGCGAAATTCAGCAGCACATATGCAAGGATGTTATAAAAAAATTCCATTAAAAGAGGGAGAATTATTTCCAAATTTTTAAGGTATAGATTTAACATATTAAGTCCGGCGTTTCTATTGAGACATATATATTTATATATGATAACATAACGTAAACATTTTGTTATGATTGGAATATATTAACTAAGTTTCTATCTACCATTAAAAAAATAATAAATACAATAAATTACCATTTTTTAAAGTATGTTTTTTAAACATAACTATTTGAACGTATTTGAAATAATAACGCTAGGTAGATATGTACAAAGAATAATGCAATAATAATCCAAAGTTAAACACTACAAAATATTGTTAATAGAGCAAATATCAAATTGAAAGTCACATATGGCTTTTACCACTAATGCCCAAATATTGAGATATAGCAAGAGTTTTATGCTGATTGGCTAAAATTAAGTTTGGTACTTGGCTGTTTGGGTGTCTTATTAGTGGACTCTACTACCTTGCATTGTTTCATTATGGTCACGATAAGAAAATGTATTTTGTCATCGTTACCAAATATCGTGCTAAAAACCTTCTAAACAAAACGATTGAGCGTATTGTCAAAATTTATTCTATGATCCCGAAAGCGTATCGAGTTATAATATTAAAATAAACCGCTGCCTTTTTTAATGATTACTGTCAAGGTGACAAACAAATTTCCCCTTGGGTTCAAGATTATTATACAAACCCTTTTAAACAGGCTATATGAAGTGGAAGACTACATGGAAATCGATTAATGTCCGCGGCAGTGTGTCTGGAAAGAAGCCACCTCACTAGGTCCACATTGTTAGCACCAACACACTTTTGAAGTAGATTATAGCCAGCTTCATCGTGTATTACTAAAATATTTTCATTCTAAAAAGATAAATATTTGTTTAGAATCATATTAAAATTTTAATATATATACAGTGTCTTTATTAGGAGAGATCGGCCAACTTTTTTTTTTAATTGATAGCGAATTGATTTAGATGGGCATCAAATACCTTTTTTTAAAGTTTGAATATATATGGCTCGAGCCGTATAGATACAAAACTCACATTTTCCAAAATAAAAAAAAGAATTAAACGTAAAAGTAAATTTAAAAAAATAATCCATTACCTATTATTTTGTAGCATAAATTACTGTATAATAGTGATGACCTAAACTGCGATATTTGCTTAACACAGCTATTTTAACTGCTAACACGATCGCAACTGATTGTTGTTAGTAAAAGTTTTCACCATTGTAAAAATTAAATTAACTTTTTTACGTAAAAACAACGGTTTTTTTTTACGTTAGAAAAATCTTACTTTTGTGAATAATTTAATGTTGAAATGTCCCGGTTTATAACGTTAGTTTCTAATGTGATAAAAAAAGTCGGATTTACGTATTATAAAAGGTTTTAAATACGTGGGATGTATGTGTTATCCCTGTTAAAAATCACCCATAAAGACCAATAGAAAAGCTATTGGGATTTTCCAGCGGTAGCTCTATTGGTTTGAATTGGTCTCAATAGTGGTATCTGTACCATGAATCACCAATTCAAACCAATAGCGACACCGCTGGAAAATCACAATACAGACCGATAGAGACTAATCGAATTTCCCAATAGAGAATGATAGAGGTGAATTAAATGTTAATGGTAATTCCCAATAGAAAAGCTATTTGGATTTTCGAGAGGTACCGCTATTGGTTTGAATTGGTCCCCACTATCCATTTTAAACGTCTTTAAGGTAAAAAATTACGTGTTTTGATGGTTAAATAATTTCTCAAAAATAGTGCTGTTTAACATTTAATTTAAATTTTATAAATAGCTTCTGCTAAAAGTAAGTAGTGGGGCCCACTGCTTACTTTTCGCAGAGTGGGCCACAGGACGACCTGTGCCCCTTTAAAAATTCGACAACGCCAAGCGTTTTCATGGCCAGTAATTTTGCCTTAGTAAGGAATCCTTGCTTAGCAGCTCAAGGCATTCCACCTTTATAGGCCTATGTATTGTGCTACAGAGGCGAGAGGTATGCATGGGTTGCCTACCTATTGGCGAATTTTGAAAATAAATATTAAAGTGGTATATACCAATAGGGTTCCTTGTACCTACACACCGATAAAATACCAATTCAGACCATTAGTTTATCTATTGGTATTTTCCAGTAAGAAAATTGCCAATAGAAACAAGTGGTCATTTGTATTAAATTGCGCAGGCGCTGAACATTTAAGTGGTATTTACCAATTGAATTTCAATTGGGAATTTCCTGTGCTTGTAACTTCTTATAAAAACCAATTCAGACCATTAGGTAATCTATTGGCATTTTCCAGTACGGAAATTACCAATAGAAACCAATGCTCATTCTGTTGAGAAACCAATAGGCCCAATAAAGACCAATTCATTCCATTCTGATTTTTTATTGGTTTCTATTGGTCTCTATGGGTGATTTTTAACAGGGATAAAACGTTGGGAATACCTGGGATTTGTGTATTAATAATACTAATACTATTATACAACGTTGTAAATATGTGGGATTTATGTATTATAAAACGTTGGAAATACGTGGGATTTGTGTATTATAAAACGTTCGAAATACTTGGGATTATTGTATACCCACGTATTTTCAATTTTTTATAACATTGGAAATACAATCTAAGTGTTTTACCATTTTATCATTGAAAATAACAAGGAGACAAATTTCTTGAGAATGACAGAAATTGTCACTTGTCAATCATTGACGAATGTCTTAAGCTTAATTTTCATGTATCCGTTTGTCCGTTATACGTTTGTACGTTTTTCAATTAAATCGTCCGATAATCCGAAATGTTCTAATTTTCATGCATCCGTTTTTTAATGATCTTTAACGGATTGACTTGGCGACAAATAAAAATTAAGGGTCAGTATATTCACTTTACTAAATTTACCTAATGCTTAATTGTCATAGTTACAATTATGTCAACAATTGTAAATTTAACAGTTAGTTGTCTAATAAATATAAAGGTATACCTATAGGTAAATTTATATACCATATAAAAAGAATATACTAGCCTTAATTTACATTAAAATGTATAGTTTTAAAAAAGCAGGTCCTTTTAGTTCTGGTTTTAATATTTTATTGTTCTTTTCTTTTTTTCTGTTATTATTATTAAATAAAAACATAAAAGTAGAACATTATTCACATAACGAACGTTATATTTCCGTTTTACAATCTTATTAAAAGAATATTAAAAGATTTGAAAATAAAGTATCTTAAAATAACGTTAGGCGTCAAAAACAGATGTGTAGTGACAGATTAGTTAAAATTATTTTAAATTTCTCCGTCAGACGTACGAAGTTAAAACTTGACGGACGGAAAAAATGTCATAATTTTTGAATTATAATTGGACCAATAAGAGCGCTCGCGGATGAACGGACTGACGGACAGAGGGATACATGAAAATTAAGCTTTACCTGGAAAAAATTTTACGTCTTCTTTGTCAATATTTTCAATAAAATAAAATTTTACTGTCGTAGTTTGGCGATATGTGGAACAACAGGTCTATCACGAAAAGTGTTTATTTTAATATTTTGTGCAAATCCTGCCTAATGTTTTTTTGGAAATATATAGTTGAAATATAAGGTAATTTTTATTCGATAAAGATGGCAAATATGCATAAAAGGCAAATACACATGGCATGCATGGCCTATAGGCACAATAAATTTATTTATTATACATAACCTAAACAATCACCTTAAACAATATGTTTTCCCAATTCTTTTTTTAAAAAGGTTGCTTTTTAGCATGGATTTTTATATATATATTGTTATTGTTATATCTAACGATACCCGGAAACCCCTGAAACGTTGTAGAAATTATGACCTAGAAAATATTGAATATCACCCCGGCAAAGGTGATAAACAATTATTTATCCTTTGGACAGGTTGCTACCCTCTTTGTTATTCCCAAAACCACTTTTTACAGCAAATATAGAGGAAAGTATTCTGATGTGTTTGGAAGGCCTTCTGCCTTAAGTAAAATCAAAGAAAGGCATTTAACAAATGTAATGATTACAGCTGCGGATAATGTATTATCTTTTCCAAAACAAGAAACAAAAGAGTGCAGTCATATCTAAACTACAAAGGAGTAATAATTAGTTGCTTTAAAGAAAACGTTCCTGAGAACGACTGGCTAAAATCTTTCCTGATACAAAAATTGAGTTATCTCAAAAGAATGCTGAAAAATAGAAAGAACCAGGGCAGAAGTTTATGATGATGTAATAAACCAATATTTCTACAAAAATAAAGGAAATAAGGATTGCTTTGCCAGGACCTGGTAACCCAGGGAAACAACAAGTTTTTGTAAAAAATGGAAACAAACACAGTCAGAATATTAGACAATTCTTCAACTTTCGTAATGCTTGCTGCCACTTTAGGAAAACTTACAAGCTTTTGCATTAATTAAATAAATTAGTATACCATACAAAATACTACTTTAAGTATAATATTATATACAGGGTGTCCGGGAAAATGTGGGAAATCTCTCGGATTTAGATAGAACATGAAAAAATAAGATGACACGTTCCTATAAATTTTTTTCCTACTGGCCATCCTTACGGAGACATGGGCCCCGAAAGGACTCCCCTGCAAATTGGTTTTCGTTGAATAACTTTTAAAGTACTAAATATAATTTAATAAAAATTTAATATGATGGACCCTGGTAAGGACCTCTTAAAATAGTGTCATTGAAACATGTTTTGCTTTTTTTGTTTACCAGGGGCGGACTAAGTTTTACTTTTTAATGCTTAAATTTTGAACACCCCGTATGACAAAGACTTAAAAAAACTAAATCTGCATAGCTTGAACCTTAAACTAAAATAAAGGTACTCTTGTTTATTGTCAATAAAATGAACCGTTTTCGAGAAAAAGAATAATAAACAAATTCATGTTTTATTTTTTAATAAAAAGGACCATAAAAAAATAATATAACGTATTGTTGCAAACCTTAAATTGAAGGACGATAATTCGAAACAATTAATTAAAAACTTTATAAGAGGGTTCAACATGGGTTCCGTGAACTCTGATACATTCGCGGGCACGACGAATTGAGGACTGCTGTACCCGCCAGAATAACCCAGAATTGTTTCTTATCATATCACAATAAAACGTGATTATCTGTAGAAGTTCCTCTATCGGAGTGGAATACACCAAGTTTTTTTAGGTACCCCCACAGGAAAAAATCCATCAGCCTAAGGTCGGGAAATCGAGGAGGCCAGTCAATGGTTCCTCTTCTACCTATCCAACGGTTTGGATAAACGTTATTCAAGTGCTCCCGCACAGCAACGTTGAAATGAGGTGGTGCCCCATCGTGCAAGAAGTACATGTTTAGGCGGGTTTCAAGTGGTAAGGGCTGGAAAGAGTATTGCTAATGAAGTTTACATTATTTTGTTGCTGATCCAATAGCCAGTTTGCAAACTGCATTCTACAAGGAAAATCTTCAGAAATAAGTTTATGCACTTTTGTCATATGATAAGGATATAACAGTTGTTCTTAAAGAACATCATGCACTATTGTTTTCGACGAATTAAACTGTGCTGATAATTTTCGAGTGCTCGTTGAAGGAGTGTCATCTACAGCATTTAAAATATTTTTCAAACTTACCTAAAATTATGAAGAAAGTCAATAATATTACTTTAATAACTGAAATTGTCCACCATTCTCTCTAAGACGTTGGTCAATTCGTTAAAATGTCTTCTGATTTCGAATAATAAGAAGAGAATGGTAAACAATTTTATTTATTAAAGTAATATTATTGAATTCCTTCATAATTTTAGGTACCTACGTTTGTAAAAAAAAGTTTTCTTTTCACGGATGAAGCAGGATTTACCAAAAATGGTAACACACATGGTCTCCATGGAGAAGAACTTTTACCATTGTATGTTGTCTACCAGGCAAATCTTTTAGATTTTTTTTAGCAATCCTTAACCCTAGTAGAAATTTTGCTACTGCAGTAGCAACAAACATCACGGAAGTTGAAGAATTGTTACTATCAGGGCCGTAGCGAGGCTGGTGCAGGCGGTGCGGTGCACCAGGGCCCCCGACCTCAAAGGGCCCCCAAAACTAAAAAGTTTTACTAAAAAATCGTAATTTTCGATATCCTATCCTATCCTAAAGTTTTGCACCGGGGCCCCTGAGTCCGTCGCTACGGCCCTGGTTACTATTATTACTCCTTTGTGTAAATATGATTACCTACATTCTTTTTTATCTTGTTTGGCAAAAGATTATTCATTATCTGCAGCTGTAACCATTACACTTGTTATGTGCCTTTCTTTGATTTCACTTAAGGCAAAAGGCCTCCCAAATAAAGAGTGTTTGTTAAAGAATAGAACTTCTGATCGCAATTGCTTTGGAATCAGCCGCCATTTTGCACGCTATTAGTGACATTTGTATTTAGTATGGTGTGGCAAATCATTATGAATAGACTCACTCTTGAACGTTATCAAATTATCAAAATTTAATTCGAAAGTTATTCCTCGATTCGCGAAACACATGTTCATCTGAGCAAGCCATCCGTCGCAATATGGTTAGATATAAAACCATACTTTATTTAAAAGACGGCGCTACGTACCATTCGGCGAATGAAACTATAATGATAAGGTAATTTCAATAAATGGACCTGTCAACTGGCCACCCAGATCTTGCGATTTGACGCCTCTCGATTATTTTCTATGGGGCTACGTGAAGTCATTGGTTTATGCTAATAATCCAGAAAACTCTGGAATCCTTGAAAGCTAACATTGTTTGTGTGATTCAAGACATACGGCCACCATTGCTCGAAAGAGTGACCCAAAATTGGACTGACAGAATGTGCTTCGTCAAGAACAGCCGTGGTGGCCATATGCCTGAAATCATTTTTAGATTTTCTTTGTAATGATCTTTTAAATAGACACAGATTTTTAATAAAAAGTTAATTTTTGTGGTTTTTATTTAAGTTTAAAGTCCTATCGTTCTTAAAAATACACCCTTTACATAAAAATACTTTTTTCTTTTTTCATATACCTAACCCTAAAAATCCATGCCAAAAATTAACCTTTTCAAAAAAAAAATTTAAAAAAAATTGTTTGGGGTGATTGTTTAGGTTATGTATTATAAATAAATGTATTGTGCATAGGTATATGCCATGCATATAGGTATTTGCATTTTGTGAATATTTGCCATCTCTATCGTATAAAATTTACCTTACCTTTCCACTATTTTTTCCCAAAAAACACGGCAGAATTTGCACAAAATTTGACGGGATATCAACATTAATCTAAATAATAAAATAAGCACTTTTTATTTTATAGATCGGTAAATTTATAATTAATATATATTAGGGTGTGCCAAAAAAACTCGATATTTCTTTTTTCTTGCTCTCCACCCAAAATATCGTAGAATATGTCCGAACAAATATTCTGTTAAAAGCGGAGCTCATAATTTCAATTTTAAGAGGTCCCTCATCGAATCTGAAGTTTTGCCGCTTAAATAACACAGAAAACTGACTGTTTTACCTTATTTATTCTTGCAACCTAGGAAGAAATTTTTTTTTCATAAAATCCATTACTAAATCTTACAAAGCATTAAATTTGGACGAAAAAATCTTATTAAGCCGAATTTCTATTTTCATTATTTGATTTTTTACAGAGCTTTAAATTTAAAATTTTACGTTTTTTGCCTTTTTCAGCTAAACTATTAAAGTTAGACGAAAAAGTCAAATGGCAATTTTTTAGCTTGTCTGATGGACCACAAAAAAGTTTTAGGCGAATTTTTTGTATCGTCAATATTCTAAAAGTTACAGGCGTATAAATTCATCATTTTTGTATTATTAACTTTAAATTTAAAGCTCTGTAAAAAATCAAATAATTAAAATAGAAATTCGGCTTAATAAGATTTTTTTGTCCAAATTTAATGCTTTGTAAGAATTAGTCATGGATTTTATGAAAAAAAAATTTCTTCCTAGGTTGCAAAAATAAATAAGGTAAAAAAGTCAGTTTTCTGTGTTATTTAAGCGGCAAAACTTCAGATTCGATGAGAGACCTCTTAACATTGAAATTATGAGCTCCGCTTTTAACAGAATATTTGTTTGGACATATTCTACGATATTTTGGGCGGAGAGCAAGAAAAAAAAATATCGAGTTTTTTTGGCACACCCTAATATTTTATATATATATATATATATATATATATATTAGGGTGATTCATTTCCGCAAAGTTTTTGTTTTTTTTCGGTGCTCAAGCAAAATATTAATCTACCTATAGAAAAAAAATTTTCACCAAGGTAGAGCTCTTAATATCAATTTTAAGTACTTGCAGTTTAAATTTAAAGTTTTCCCATTTAAAATGCATGTAAAAAAATGGTTTTTTTTTCAAATTTCTAATGCTTACCCACCTTTGACAATATTGCAAATCGGTTTAATACACCTTATGGGGAATTTCACGCTCTTTAAAATTGCTTTTGAGTTTTTTTTTGTAACTCGCATTGGTTCACCAGTAGGAGTCGTCAAAGGACAGTTTTTGAAAAAAATCTTTTTTTTTATTTTTTTGAGCAAATTGCCAAAAGTAGTGAGAAAAAAGGGCTGATTCATAAAAAAAAAGTTATCCAACCAATATTTAATGAATTTACTGCCATTTTTAAAACTGAAAACGTAAGAAATTGATAAATACCAACCTATAATGTTATTTAGATTGATTTTTTCTATTTATTATCATTATATTTCCCTACACTAAGAACTTTTTTAAAATTATTATGATTTCTCACTCATAATGAATATGAAAACAACACATAAATTCATAAAAAAAACAACAAAACTTTAATCGGAATATACAGAAGGTTATGTAACATATTTCAAATTTCGCTTCAAAAAATTAAATAATCTTCATTTATATTTTTTTGCTATTTTTTTATGAATTTATCTGTTGTTTTCATATTCATTATAAGTGAGAAATTAATAATTTTAAAAAACTTCTTAGTGTAGGGAAATATAATGATAATAAATAGAAAAAATCAATCTAAATAACATTATGAGTTGGTAATTATCAATTTCTTACGTTTTCAGTTATAAAAATGGCTGTAAATTCATTAAATATTGGTTGGATAACTTTTTTTATGATTCAGCCTTTTTTTCTCCCAATTTTTGCGGTTTGTTAGAAAAAATAAAAAAAAAAACGATTTTTTTCAAAAACTGTCCTTTGACGACTCCTACTGGTGAACTAATGCACAAAAAAAAAACTCAAAAGCAATTTTAAAGAGCGTGAAATTCCCCATAAGGTGTATTAAACCGATTTGCAATATTGTCAAAGGTGGGTAAGCATTAGAAATTTGAAAAAAAAACATTTTTTTTTACATGCATTTTAAATGGGAAAACTTTAAATTTAAACTGCAAATACTTAAAATTGATATTAAGAGCTCAAACTTGTTGAGAATTTATTTTTCTATATGCAGATTAATATTTTGCTTGAGCACCGAAGAAAACAAAAACTTTGCGGAAATGAATCACCCTAATATATATATATATATATACATATATATATATATATATATATATATATATATACTATTAATAGTATATTATTATACAAGAGATAATGCAGCCTATTACCCACGAGTTAATAATCCGCATTATCTTGAGTGTAATACTATGCTTTATCTATAGAGTATACTCCAATTATGTAAATTTCATTAATAACAAACTTTATTATAACCTCACCAATAATTATTTTTAATTTCCTTTATTTGTTTTTAGGTCATCTGCTTAAACTGTAGAGGAAAGCAGAATACTTCAAGAGCTTAAGCAATTGCTGAAGTTCTGCCAAATCAAAGGTAAATATATACTATAAATACTGTTGAAAATGCAGGTATTCTAAAACTTAACCTGAATTATTTCTCTTAGGGAAATTCTTCAAAGCTTTGTCAACAGAATTGATGCTTTGTATTTGACGCAAAAATTTCCAGCATCCAACAGTTGAAGGGATTTCCATTGAAAAATTGGGCAGAATTTAACCAGTTCAAGTCCAGTGAAACACTTAATGAAAGAAAAAGTCTGGTGGGTTGAAATATCGTCAACCTAATATAACAAGGTTGTATGTTAAAAAAAACGAAAAATTTAAGTCTATGTGTCTACAGGATTATACGTGGCCTACGCTTCACATACCACTTAAAAATAATTCTATAGAATGTATATTGTATGTATACATATATATTAGGGTGTGCCAAAAAAACTCGATATTTTTTTTTCTTGCTCTCCACCCAAAATATCGTAGAATATGTCCGAACAAATATTCTGTTAAAAGCGGAGCTCATAATTTCAATTTTAAGAGGTCCCTCATCGAATCTGAAGTTTTGCCCCTTAAATAACACAGAAAACTGACTTTTTTACCTTATTTATTCTTGCAACCTAGGAAGATTTTTTTTTTCGTAAAATCCTTGACTAATTCTTACAAAGCATTAAATTTGGACAAAAAAATCTTATTAAGCCGAATTTCTATTTTCATTATTTAATTTTTTACATAGCTTTAAATTTAAAGATAATAATACAAAAATGATGACTTTATACGCCTGTAACTTTTAGAATATTGACGATATAAAAAATTCGCCTAAAACTTTTTTGTGGTCCATCAGACAAGCTAAAAAATTACCATTTGACTTTTTCGTCTAACTTCAATAGTTTAGCTGAAAAAGGAAAAAAACGTAAAATTTTAAATTTAAAGCTCTGTAAAAAATTAAATAAAAAAAATAGAAATTCGGCTTATTAAGATTTTTTCGTCCAAGTTTAATGCTTTGTAAGATTTGCTCATGGATTTTATGAAAAAAAAATTCTTCCTAGGTTGCAAGAATAAATAAGGTAAAAAGGTCAGTTTTCTGTGCTATTTCAGCGGCAAAACTTCAGATTCGATGAGGGACCTCTTAAAATTGAAATTATGAGCTCCGCTTTTAACAGAATATTTGTTCGGACATATTCTACGATATTTTGGGTGGAGAGCAAGAAAAAAACTATTTCGAGTTTTTTTGGCACACCCTAATATATATAGAGTTATTTTCAAGTTGTATGTCAAGGGTGGATTACATAAAACCTTGTAGAAGCATAAACTCAAATTTTTCGGTTTTTTAACATACAACCTTGTTATATTAGGGTGACGATATGTTGAATGTGTGCCAGTGTTTATATTAAAGATAAAATTTTATTGCAGTTCATTTACCTAAAAATCTTGGTGCAAATATGGCTCTTAAAGAAACGATAACTGATATTTTGACAATGGAGTTCAACTTTCTGGGAAATAATAATAAAAGGGCCTTCATTGATACAAATTACAGCTCTTAAAGAAGCGATAACTGATATTGTGACAATGGAGTTCACCTTTCTGGGAAATAATAATAAAAGGATACAAAATTATATCATGTAATCTATTGTAAGTCAATGTTTTCTTCTATTTTTCATTAAGTTTTAGTTTTCATTGGAAATTTCTTCTGTCTACAGTTGCTGTACAGGGTCTTGTTTTGAAGGCCCCACATCAAATAAAGAGTTCTTGCCACACATACAAGAAGCATTAAGAATCAACAGACAACGTAAGGCAAACAAATTAAAAAAACAGCAGAAAACACCAGAAAGTGAAGCAACAAATGATAATCCTCAAAACTATAGTTTTGTATACAGAGTCAATAAGGATACTGTTGAAAAGGAGCAAATTTAAACATTGTTTTTTTGTATATTTTAATATTTTGTTTATAAATTTTGGTTTTGTTTTAATTGCCTATTTTATTTTTTGCAAGAAAACCTAAATAACTATATATAATTATGGGTTTTGAAAGGCAAAAGGACTGTTTATTTGATGCAAACATATCCAAATTTAAAAAAATTATCAATTTAAATGCTAGCATTTAAGTTGGTAATTATTTAGATATGTTTGCATCAAATAAACAGTATTTTTTCCTTTCAAAACCCATAACTTGATTTTTTCAAATATTTGAATTAATCCGCCAAAAGTAGGCAGCGCATGCGCGCATCCGATTCGAATTTAATCGAAAATCAAGGTTTGATATCACATTGAGCCCAAATGAGGAACCAACTTGATATGTTTTTGACCTCAAAGCTTGATGTATAAAATCAAGTCTTGAGCTCGCATTGATATCAACTTGAACACCACTTTGTTAGCTGGGTGGGTTTTGTGTATTTTTGTTATTTTGATATTTTTATATGGCTTTAAAAATGTATTGAAAAGTTTGATTTTACTTTACAACCATATTAATAAAAAAAAGTTCCACATTAAATTTTTTTTCGACGAGACTGAGCTGAGCTAAGTACAAGTGAAATGTACTTAAGTACCGAGTACCGAGGAATTGTTAAATTTCGCGGGTTCGGAGGGTCCGGTTGTCATAAAATTTTCTTTATTATGTTGGTATATATGCCCCCGAAATATGATAAAAACTTTAGCTGTTTTCATTGTTTACTTTGTCTGTGGCAGCCGCTAAGGTTAGACGTGTTTTATGAGCTCGGCGATTTTTCGTATCAAAGAATTTGTATCCAATTTTGCTTAAAAAATGAAATAAATTCTGTGAAATGTTAACAAAAGCCTATAGTGAGTCTCCTATAAGTAAAACAAGAGTTTACAAGTGGTATAAGTGTTTCCAAGATGGCCGTGAATACGTTGAAGATGACGAACGCCCTGAACGCACAAGCACATTAACAACCGATAAAAACATGGAAAAGTGGAAGAAATGGTTATAAACCATCAGAGAAGTCGCTGATGATGTTGGTATATCGATTGGCTCATCCCATGAAATTTTACGAATGTTTTGGGTATGAAACGCGTGGCAGCAAAATTTGTTCTAAAATTGTTAAATTTTGAACAACATTTTTGGCCAAAAACAATACTGTAATGATGCCCCAGCCTCCATATTCGCCAGACATGCCTCTGTCTGACTTTTTCCTATTCCCAAAAATAAAGAGAACCTTAAAGGGCCGTCGTTTTGCAAGCATAGATGACATTAAAAGCGCATCGCTGAAAGAATTAAATGCTATCCCAAAGATCGAGTTTTAGAAGTGTTTCGAGTATTGGAAGAAGAGCTGGCACATGTGCATAATATCCAATGGGGACTATTTTGAAGGCGACAACATTAATGTAGACGAATAAATAAATATTTGTTTCAAAAAACAAAAATTCCCGATATGTTCTGAACACACCTCGTATTTTGTATAATTCCTGTATCAAGTAGGAACAAAGCGCCAAAAAATTTTTCTGGGCTTAGTATAATTTTTTGTAAAATAACTCATTTTTAATAATCCTCAAAATGTTGATCATAATTTGTTACTTTTCTCTAAAGGATTGAGAAAGTTTCAAAAATCATTATTAATTTTTTGAGGAGCATTATAATTAGTTATTTTGCAAATATTTTTTTTTACTCCAGAAAAAGTTTTTGGCGCTTGGTTCCTTTTCTATAAACACTATCCACATGTCCACAAAACAAGACTCACTAAACTGTTCAAAATTTTATGACCATTTTAACACCAAATTAACACCATACATGGTCTATATCGATACAAACCACCGTTGGTCCGTTGTAAATTCAAATACTAAAATGGTGTTAATTTAACTTTCACACCGTATTAAAATAAATTTTACTTGGTGTAAATTGAACTCCTTTTCAGTGTTAAATATTATGTGTTTGTGGACAAATTAAATCATACTACACAGAAAAAAGGAAAAAAAAGGAAACAGGAAGTTCCTTGACGCATTACTAGTATATTACCAGTGGTATTATTCCAGAAAATAGAACCTTCAACTCGCTAGAGATAATGTTTTTAGTGCGTTGCACTAACTTAAAATACTTCAAGTATTGACAGCTGTTTCCACCTATTTAAGGTATCTGTAATATTACACAACTTGTAGTGTCACACCAAAGCAAAGGATTACCTGAGTTTATATATTCTTCATGTAAGTCAACAGAGGCGAGATTTAAGAACATCACGTGATCTACACCGCCTTTGCCGCGATCGGTACACATTTTCAACCATAATTCATGGTGTTATATTAACACCACTTGGTGTTGGATTTTGACACCATTTTAAGATTACTTTTTACACCACAGATATTTTAAACAGTGTAGTACCAAGTACCTGCATAATTATAAATTATGCATTATGTATACTTTTCCGATACCTTTCCAATTTACTGCCTTATACTAAATAGTATTAGGCTAATTATTATTATAGTATAGTAGGGGAGAGTGGGGAGGGTCTGGACACTGGGAGATAATGGACAATGGACAAATTTCACGGTTCCAGTAAAAATTTCAGGCTGGTTCTACTATTACAGATCGTCAAGTTGGTAAGGTATCAAATAGTGGTAGTGAAATAAGTTTGAGTTTAGCTGTAGAAGAGGTAAGTGGAAAAGTTTATTTTTGAGTTTTTTCATGTAATATTTTACTTTCTCCTTGTAAGCTTTTCTGCCCAGACCGTTGTAGATAAATAATTTAAAGTTACTACATATTAAAGCATGTATAAAGCATGGAACTTTTGTTATATCCTTACTTTTTTTTACTTACTTACTTATTTTTTCAATAAAATTCCTAAATTTATAATATTTTTATAGTGTCCAGAATGTCCCCGTATGTGGGGTGACTTTGGACAGATGACCGAAAATTTTCAAAAATTCGTAGCAAACCCATCTTACGGTTTAAAGTGCACATATTTATCTCTTTGCGTTTTCAGAAGTCAACACTATTACCTGAAACTTTGAAATTAGAAATAATTACATTTTTAAGAGACCCAGGCAAAAAAATCTAAAAATAGTCCAATGTCTACCCACTAGACTGGGCCAAAAAAATTGACTATTTTTTTTTTTTGAAAAATATATCGAGAATGTCATTCAGAATGACAAAAAAAAAATTTCGTGAAAATTTGAGCCCTCAATATTAATTTTAAGAGGTCTATCATCGCTATTTTTGATTTTTAGTCATAATATGATGTTTTACGTTGGAACTGTCAAAACAATAAAGTGAAAAAAATTCCTTGTCACTTATTTTTATAAAAAATTAAATTCTCTACAAAAAAGGTCTGATTGAAAATTTTCGCCAGACGAGCCGTTTCCGTGTAATTGAGCTTAATAAATCGATGTGTTTTTTCGATTTGCCCTTTTTACTTTGAAATTTTGTAACTAATGAATCAATGAATATTTAAAAAAGCTCACGTCGGATTCTTAAAGGAAATTTAATGTTCTACAAAAAAGGTCTCGGAACATTTTTGCCTAAATTTAATTCTTCAAAAGTTATTCACGAAGAAAAAATTGAAATTTTAAGTTTTTCTTCGATTTTAATCGTGAATAACTTTTGGTTTAGTCATAATATGATGTTTTACGTTGGAACTGTCAAAACAATAAAGTGAAAAAAATTCCTTGTCACTTATTTTTATAAAAAATTAAATTCTCTACAAAAAAGGTCTGATTGAAAATTTTCGCCAGACGAGCCGTTTCCGTGTAATTGAGCTTAATAAATCGATGTGTTTTTTCGATTTGCCCTTTTTACTTTGAAATTTTGTAACTAATGAATCAATGAATATTTAAAAAAGCTCACGTCGGATTCTTAAAGGAAATTTAATGTTCTACAAAAAAGGTCTCGGAACATTTTTGCCTAAATTTAATTCTTCAAAAGTTATTCACGAAGAAAAAATTGAAATTTTAAGTTTTTCTTCGATTTTAATCGTGAATAACTTTTGAAAAATTAAATTTAGGCAAAAATGTTAAGAGACCTTTTTTGTAGAACATTAAATTTACTTTAAGAATCCGATGTGAGCTTTTTTAAATATTCATTGATTCATTAGTTACAAAATTTCAAAGTAAAAAGGGCAAATCGAAAAAACACATCGATTTATTAAGCTCAATTACTCGGAAACGGCTCGTCTGACGAAAATTTTCAATCACACCTTTTTTGTAGAGAATTTAATTTTATATAAAAATAAGTGAAAAGGAATTTTTTTCACTTTATTATTTTGACAGTTCTAACGTAAAACATCAAATTATGACTAAAAATAAAAAATAGTGATGATAGACCTCTTAAAATTAATATTAAGGGCTCAAATTTTCACGAAATATTTTTTTTGTCATTCTGAATGACATTCTCGATATATTTTTCAAAAAAAAAAATAGTCAATTTTTTTGGCCCAGTCTACTACCCACTCTCCCCTATATATACTATATAGTATTATACTGCGTCTGCGAAATAATAAATATTACATATTTAATTTTGTATTGTATATTGTAATTATATAATTAATACTATAGTAAACAAAGTGTATGTCCTAGGAAAACAACACCTTCTGAAGATGAACCTGTTGCTAAAAATACAAAACATCAGGAAATAATTTCGACAAAATCAACGTGCTAAGAGACTATTTGTTTAAGGAAATAAAGAGGGTTTGAAAAAAAGACGAAGTCTACTACCTACTGATTTATCACCAGATTAACTGCGATAAAGGCATGTCGAAAGATATTTTGGGTGTGTCTAAAGATAATGCACATGGAAAACTCTAGATTGTTGAGGGCACTTAAAGGTAGCTCCAAATAAAAATCATTCATCTACAGGTCCAGACAACATCTAGATACAAAGAATGAAAGTTTAGTTGACTTTTTAAAAACAACTACTTTTCCTGTTTTCCTATTCGAAGAAGTTAAATCCAAATTTTCAGAGTTTTATAAATTTTTAAAATAACAGTTAATCTGTAGAATTTTGAAAAAGCTTTGTTTCCAGATATGTGGCCTCTAGGTTTTTTTATCCAAGGTCTCTGAACAAGCCTACAACATATCCGAAAACTAAATACAAACAATTAAAAAGATTCCATCAAAAAACTTAATCCATAGGAAACAAATTAAATATAATACAAAATGTAATGAAGATCACCTAATGAAACTATTTAACATTGGAAATAAAAGAACAAATCATGCGTCATATGATACAAGATTTAAACTTGGTGTCCAGTTTTTGTAGATTAAAGGGTGAACATGGAGGATCGGCCATATAATGTAGAAAGCGATTAAGGTGTAAAAATAGAGAAGATCTAAATAATCTTTCTGTTTGCAAATTATGTCAATGTTGCGCTGTAAATAATTTTAATATGTTGATTATGCGCCGGACAGTAATGGTGATTTGTTCTTAGAGAGCCTGAACCCAATTTTAAGTTGACGACAAATGCATGGAATACCATGGCATCCCAAAATTTAACATCTAATGTAAAATTGTCCCCTGAATCCGAAAATACCGTAAAATTATGAAAGTGGAGCAGTTTTTGAGATATAGTCAATTCCATATTAAATGGAAAATTGACTATATCTCAAAAACTACAACTACAACTACTTGAATTGTTTTCGAATCTTGATTCTTGGTGATTTTGGTTTTATCTGAAACTTAAATTTGACAACTGAATCACAATCAAAAGGTCAAAATTATGAAGAAAACATGTCACGAACGTAAATATCGGTTTAGG
This sequence comes from Brassicogethes aeneus, assembly GCA_921294245.1. Classification (NCBI taxonomy): domain Eukaryota; kingdom Metazoa; phylum Arthropoda; class Insecta; order Coleoptera; family Nitidulidae; genus Brassicogethes; species Brassicogethes aeneus. The sequence continues at coordinate 3,373,426 of OV121136.1, forward strand.
TTTAGTTTTCTCAAATTTTAACCAAAATGTTATTTTGAAAAAGTGGTCTTTGCTTAGGCTCTGAAAATAATGGAAATTTGTTGCTTTTCGCTTGTTCAGAATTATTTAAGGAACATTCTTTCACCATCTTATATTCTTGTTCCTAAAAAACTCAGTGTATTACCTACAAAAAAGCCTTAAATGTAGTCTTTTGGAAAAAAATCATATTTTCGCTGCTAAAATTCCAATTCGAAAAATTTGAAAAACGTTTCGAGGTAAGACATAATAGGTACTTCATTATTTCAAAGTAAAAACAAGAAAAAAAATATTTTTCTACAAACGGGGCTTGGATGAAGTTATTGAAATTTTTCACCGTTTAACATATCACCCTGTACGAAATTTTTTTGAAGAACCGTGAGCTTCATATCTATAGCATGAATTTATAAATAATTTCAATTTAGTAAGAAGTGATCGTTTATCCAGGGGTGTTTTTTATTAAGAGTGCAAGTAGTGGTGAAATTGAGTAACTTTGTTATTTATCGTCCTCAAAAGATTGATCTGCAGAATTTGTTTTGTGAAAGTATCTATAGATCATATAGTTTTAACAGAGGATATTAATGTTAATCTTGTAAATAAAAATGCACAAAACATTATTAATTTTAACAATTTTTTATCAAACTATAATTTAATACACGATGCAAATTTGTTGTGACACAAGTGCATCAGCAATAACAGCGGATGTCAATTGGAATTATACTTTAGTTTTTTATTTACATTATTATCTTTGTTATGAACAGTCAACGCCTCGGATAAAGTTTTCATATTACTCAAAATGTTGACTTCGACCATCTTTAATTTATAATATTTAATAATACAAGAAATATCCGTCAGAGATAAACATACATAAGGATAAAGGTTACCGCCTGTCTTTGCGTCGGCCGCATTAAAGCCTCATGCCGCACTTTTTTCGGCCGCTATAAAGCTCCTTTTGAAGCTCTAATATTGGCGGCTTAATTTTTTATTAAGTATCAAAATAAACTGAGAGAAATTGTCATAATATTTTTAGTATTTCTTTGATAAAGTTCTTTTTTTTATCTGAAATGTGGCAACGTTGCAAATTTAGGGTTTTGGTTGGTAAATATGAAACCAAAATTGATTAAAACAAACTAAACTAAAGTTAGTTATAATTTTAATTATAATGGAATCGTGGTTATGTTTAAATTATTGTAGGTGACATTGAACGGTTGTCAAGTTGAGCCAAGTTGAGTTGTAAAAATTCGTAGTTAAAAATGCCATTAATTTGGCTTTGGTGGTTGAGTAAAGTCATATAAAAATGTGACTACGGCCCAGGAGAGACAAGGTATTCCCTAGCGGATAATAATCTTCGCTTTGAAAGGAATTTATATAAAAGAAATTAAACTTGTATGTGAATACACGTGAATGTTGTCCAATCATTGGACTCCAATGGTGAATGGGTATTTTATTAAAGCCAATGGACGTTAACACTTGTAGTGGCTTAATAATAATTATAATGTATATATTGTTCAGGACTATTAATTATTAGTAACTTGCAAATCGAAAGAAGAAAAAGTTTCGTGATTATTGCTTATCTTTTTCAAACCAAATGGATGCTATTTTCAAAGACAGGAAAATTAATTACTAGATTTTTTACAAAAAGGTTGAACCTAACAGAAAATAATTTTTATTAACAAATCGTTATTTTTTCATTGATTTCGTTTCTTAATCAATTTGTGAATATTTATGCATTTTCTTTTTTAATACTTATACTGGTTGTTTTCTTTACTTAGGGCCAGTATATTCACCTCCCTTTAAATTTACTAGATGGATAACTGTCATATTTACCATTGTTGACACAATTGTAACTATGACAATTAAGCATTGGGTAAATTTAGTGGAAGGTACTGGCCCTTAAACAAATAAAAATCGTTTGCCGAAAATAACTTTTATTTTCATGTTTACATCATTACGAAAATATATATCATTGCGGTTTCTTTAAAAAAATCTTATCCATAAATTTTCATGAAAGCCACTTAAACAGAACTTAATCTTTACATTAAGATTTTAAATAGTTTAGGGTAAATTATCAATAATAAATATTACTGTCAATTTGACAGTGTCAGAGTATTTAATTAAGGTCTTCAGCAGAAGTATCATTTTTTAAATTCCAAAAATACTATAAATCAAACTGGCAAGCTACCAACTTAATAAAAAACACGAGTCCAAATTAAAAAAAAATGAACTGTAGTTGCAGTTGACGGTAGCAAAGTTTAACAGTTAACAAAGTTTAACAGTAGTCTAATAATTAATAATGGATATTTCGTAAACCAGATAACTTCTTTTTTATTATTCTTTTAAAAATTTATGTTAAAACTTGTAAATAACACCATAAAATCATAAACAAAAATTCAATATGGAGGTTAAAATCGCTGTTAAACAGTTCTAGTGATTTAATCGCTTATCTAAACAAAATTTATTTGAAAATTTAAGGCTTTTACTTGGTTTAATTTATAATAAGGAAAATCATTATTTAAAATACCTACTTTGTAGCTTCAATAATAACGAAGTTAGCATTGGTGAGCAGACTTTGGACACCCTATATATATATATAGAGGGTGACTGATAATAATAATAAAGATAATGATAGAGACCAAAAAACAAAATAAAGAAGCGAATGAACACATGAAGAGATTAGTCAATGAAAATATTACGATTGAAGTTAGGTAAAGTTGCCAACACGAAAATAACAACTAGGAGAGGGCGACAAAGGCCCACCTTAGCTAAAACCGGTCAGAGAGGAAGGCCTAAGAAAATTTAAAAGAACAAGTTAGAAAAGAAAATTCTTATAATTTTATTAATGAAGCCTTAAATGGCCCTTACGCTAATAAATGTAAAGTGGTCATGAAAAATAAGTATGATGCTTTAATTTAAAATGTTGTATGGGATCAAATCAAACATCCAGATGGCAAAAACGTCATTGGGTCAATATGGGTATTGTAGAATAAGTACAACGCCGACGGCACAATAGAGCAAAGAAAAGCTAGACTAGTAGGTAGCTCTTGGATTTGCTTAAAGACCAGGAATTAAATTTAATGAAACTTATGCACCATTAGCACGTCTAAACTTAATCAGAACCATGCTATAGCAGCAAAATAAAAGTTGATACTGCATTAATTGGACATTACCATTGTCTACACCTTTGGTAATTTAAGCGAAGAAGCTGACCAATTTGTGGAGGCTTAGGGATTAAATTCTGCCAATATAAAGATACTAGGGAAGTTTTCATAATTAATGTATATTAGACATGGTCAAAAATTTGGGATTTAAAGATGCAAAAATAGCTTTCACGCCACTTAGAGGCCTATTCCCTTTCGTTAAACATGCATGTTCATGAACTACATGTTTCGTAACATATGTGCATAACGCATGCGCTCGAAGAATTTCTTAAACATCCCTGTTTATAAACATAATCGGTGTCTAATTTGATATTCCGTTTTCAAAATTCGCTGTTTGGTGAACATACATGATGTTTGAAAACGCATGTTTAAGAACGCTTGCCAGAGAGGTGCTGTTAGCCAATATTTGAGGTTTTTTTATCTTGCATTAATCATAAATTGCGGTGATGTTTGATACAGTTCATTATCATTATCAAGCATAGTGATTGCCTTAAAATAATTAGTTATCATGAATTAATTACTTTTTTCTACGACCACTATGTAAAAGTCACATTTCGTATTGGCATGGTTGCTTAGAAAATGAATCTTTTCATTGCCAAGGCAAAACACGAATGTGAAAAGTGACAGGTCTGTTTGAAAAGAAATTGACAGCATCGTTTGACATTCGTTTTAAAATTTGTATTGTATTTGTTTATGTACAGTTGTATTCATTAAAAAAGCGTACAAGAATTAGAATGAGAGAAAACTGTCAACATTATTGCGTAAAACCGGCTTTCCACTGACTTAAGTCACTATAACTGACAGTAGAAAATAAAAATGCCTCGTCAGTTAAAAAGGCTCAAATAGTATCAAGAATCGAAGAAGAATGGTCAATTCGTACCGTGGTATAATAGAAATAAAAAATCTATATTAAAAATTAATAATTTTTGTAATATTATTTAATTAACCTACGACGTCAATGCTCTTTATAACCTATAGTAATTATTTTAATGACTTATGTCAGTGATAAGCCGGTTTTAAGCAATAACATTATTTTGACATTTTTCTCTCATTCTAATTCTTGTACGCTTTTTTATTGAATACAACTGTATATCTATATACTATTTAGAACACAATTAATTGTGTTTGTATAATAAATTTTAGTTTTTAGTGCCTTTATTTAAATTTAAGAAGGTAAGTTTATTGATTTTAAGTAACTTATACCTTAAATTAAAAGAAAAATATGAAAGAATTTTAACAGCTGTCAAACACGTTTTTAGGTTATTTAATTTTGTATTTGAATATAATAAAAAATAAAAGGGTCCTAGAAAAAATTTCTTCAAGCTCGTCTTAATGTACACTCGGCCTGACGGCCTCGTGAACAACTTAAACATATGAAAAAGTCACTTTTCAATACTTGTAAAACAAATAACTATTTCATAATTAATAACTAATTAATTATAATTATAAATGATAATTATTTATAAATGAGAATGAGACAAATCACATAAGGGGTCACACCAAACAAATAAAAAAAAATTGCAATATTAAAAATATTTTTAGGGTTATTTTTTTAACTATTAAATATTTTTTAATTATCATATTACAAAAATACAAATTTTTCTTTACTATATTGTTTGATAAAATTAATTTAGTTGGAAAAAAACAGAAAATTAAAAAAATCTTAGTGTGACGTGAGAATTTGGGGAAATAGAGGTTAAGACTTTGACAATATATGTATGTTACAAGGGGACAGAGTGTTTAAAAACTATATACTGTATTTTCATTTGAAATATTTATATATGGGGCAAAATTTGCCAAGTGTACCAGGTGAAAAAAATTTTGTCACCGATTTTGTTTAAACTTTACTTATTTGTTGTTCTTATAACGAAGAATCATAGCATAAAATTTTTTTGCTCTAGGATTGTTCATTCAAGAGTTATGGATTATTGAAATTTATCGATTTTTTACTTTTTGGTGAAATCGCTTTTTATTTAAAAATTCATAACTTCTGTTCATCTCCTTATTAAATATTTCAATTTAACCACCTTAAATGATTTTTTCCGTACTTTTCAATGGGCTATACCGTTTTTGCAAAAAAATAAAAATTGCAATTTTTTTTTGAAATTTTGCAAAATTTTGCATTTTTTGAAACAATGTGTATTTTTTAATTTTTTTTAAAATAGCATAAAATCCAAGTTTATTATGTTACCTTTGAATAAAAAAAGATTTAGAGTGGGCCCGACATGTAGAAGGGAAGTTTTTCATATTTGAATGCCGCACGGTCTAGCCATCGAATAGCTACTACACTGCCGTATGCGTTTATACCTAGTAGATGCGAGTAAACGAATACAAAACGATAATTTAAAATGTAAAATTATGTTTGAGTAGTCAATGATTTATTTTACATATTTACACTGCCGTACGATATAGTTTTTTTTATTGTGTATTAGTCCTTCGGAGGGGATTTTAAGCCCGCGGTCCGTTCCTACCCCTAACCCGCACAAGCCATTCAGTTGGCTTATGGGACTTCTTAAGAAGTAAGGGTGGAACTAAAAGAGCACTTTTGTATATAAACTGTATTTTTTTGCACAAATTGTTTAAGCATGGGTCTACATAGATTTCGCAAGGAGGGTCGATGATATTAAATAAAAAATGTATTGTTATAACCGTAAAGGCGTCATTAAGCTTATAGGCAAGCCGTTACGGTTATAACAATATTTTTTTTTTATTTAATATCATCGATCCTCTTTGCGAAATCTATGTAGACCCATGCTTAAACAATTTGTGGAAAAAAAATACAGTTAAAAAACTATATCGTGCGGCAGTGTAAATATTTAAAATACATCATTGACTACTCAAACATAATTTTACATTTTAAATTATCATTTTGTATTCGTTTACTCGCGTCTACTAGGTATAAACGCATACGGCAGTGTAGTAGCTATTCGATGGCTAGACCGTGCGGCATTCAAATATGAAAAACTTCCCTTCTACATGTCGGGCCCACTCTAAATTTTTTTTTTATTCAAAGGTAACATAATAAACTTGGATTTTATGCTATTTTAAAAAAAATTAAAAAATACACATTGTTTCAAAAAATGCAAAATTTTGCAAAATTTCAAAAAAAAATTGCAATTTTTATTTTTTTGCAAAAACGGTATAGCCCATTGAAAAGTACGGAAAAAATCATTTAAGGTGGTTAAATTGAAATATTTAATAAAGAGATGAACAGAAGTTATGAATTTTTAAATAAAAAGCGTTTTCACCAAAAAGTAAAAAATCGATAAATTTCAATAATCCATAACTCTTGAATGAACAATCCTAGAGCAAAAAAAATTTATGCTATGATTCTTCGTTATAAGAACAACAAATAAGTAAAGTTTAAACAAAATCGGTGACAAATTTTTTTTCACCTGGTACACTTGGTAAATTTTGCCCCATATACGGGTTGCCGTAGGCGATGATTCAGTTATGTTTTGCATTTGCGTGTGTATTTCGAGCGTTTTAACATAAATTAAATTATTTTATTTAAATTATAAGATATAATGTCCTACAAATTGACATGATAAGCTGGTCTTTAATGGGCAATTCTCTACGTCATACAAGAGACCTATTCTCAGCTAAATATCCGAATATTTTTATTCCGTCAATTAGAACAATAACAAACGTTATCCAAAGGTTTAAAACAAATGGTTGTATTTTATTAATTCATTTATTTATTTACATTTATATTAAGAAGTTTTATTTTTAGTTTTATATTAAGAGAATTGATTTATTTATTTTAATTTGTTTTTAAGGGAATTATTTTATTTTGGTTTTTAAAGAGATTTTTTTATTATTTTATTTTGGTTTTTAAAGAGATTTTTTTATTTTAAACGTTTTTTTTATAAAAAAACAATTTTAGTTTAATGCAGAACGAAGAATGATTTTACACCTTTAATTAATAATTTACTGTTAAAAGTGATTACGTTACATTTTAAGTATCTGAATCATTTTTGAAAGTAAATTAACTTAATCATGCGTAATTCGTATTAATAATTCAGAGCAAAATTCGACTATCACCCAACGCCGGTGAAGAGTCTACTGCTGAATTACGAAAACCAAACTAAAACCGTCTCTCGGTGTCTCCCACTCTTAAAAATATTATCCCACTCTTAAAAACCGAATGCGGCCTGTCTACATGTAAAATGAAAGCATGGTATATATTGGTAAAATAAAAAATAACTTGGGAAAAATATATTTTATTAAAAAAAATACAACAAATATAAAATATCAAATATATATGTAATACTATTAAACAAAAATAAAGGCAACAAATTAGTAAAAAAAAGTATAAGAACTAATAAAATACAAAAAAAATTCATCTAAAAACTCATCTCAATTTTTTTTTCAAATGGGAGCTTAAACTTTTTTGTTTAATTTTAAAATCCCTTTTAGGTTTTATTAAAATCTTTTAAAACCTCTACACCAAAGAATACTCTACACCTTCGCTAATCACCAGAGTTTGAGTTGGACTTTCTCTTGTCCTCTTTTTGCCTCTCTGTTGTAGAAGGGGCCCTTCCACACAGCCTGTGTTGACCTTAAAGGCTAGTCAATGCAGAGTACATGGTAATCCCTCCACTACTAACTTCCATGTTAATTTATCCTCAGTGTCATTAGGTTGTTTTACTGTCTCCCCGCCAGTCTTCATGTGAGAAATGCGTAGTTTCCTTGCCTTTTCCTTACATGGGCCTTCAAGTCACTAAAAGTCTGTGTAAAAATAAGTAACAAATAATTATTTTAATATATTTTAAGATTACCATTTAAGGATGGCACCGCTAGAAGATCTGTTCTTTGGCTAGTATAAAACGTTTTTTCCAAGTATTTTTATGTTGTTTTTGAGGTTCATTTAATGTATTAAATATCACCATTGATTTTTAAAATAATTATTTAACACAATTTTAGTTTACGATCCGCGACTTTTAGGTTATAAAACTAAGATACTCTCGGTCCTAGAAACATTTAACGTTGTTCAGAGAGATTCAAGGTGAAGCCTTTAAACATATGAGAAACGGAATACCTTTAAACATAGGCGATGTTTAGGTTGTCGTTGGATGAACATACCTGTTAAGAAATCGATGTTTATGAAAAGCAAAAAAGGGAATAGGCCTCTTAAACCTAAAATACAACTAATCAAGCATGATGATTCTCCTAAGATAGGCCGTTAATTGGTTCTTTGTATACGGCAATAACTACGAGACCAGATATAATGTATGCTGTCATTGCCTTAAGTTGTTTTAACTGTTTTCCGACAAAAACTCATGGGACTTTTGCAAAAAGAGTTCTAGGTTACTTAAAGGTACATCGAATGTGTGCTTACATTTTAAAGAATCCCACTAACCAGTGCACGGATACGTTGATTCTGACAGGGGAGGATACATTGACACACGAATGTCTCGTACTATCCAAAAACATAACATACGTCATCACTATACTCGGCAAGAAGGTCAAATCATAGTAAAATATATGAAATGCCTGCTGACCCCCTTACAAAAAGTTTGTGCCTACCAAGCCATGATAAACATCCCAAGTATGGGTTTAAATGTGCAGATGATTACCGTTGAAACCTCCCTCTAGACTCGTCTAGAGGGTGTTGAAACTCGATTTAATTTACCGATAACTCAATATTAATTGTTAAACAAGGACGAGCGCATTAGTTTGTTGTTAGAGGTTCGGTTATTGTGACGGACTCAGCTGCGTTCGTTAATATATCTTCTATATATATTTCTATAATGTTTACGATTTTTTTGCATCATATAAGGTATTTTTATAATGAAATAGTTGTTTAGTTGTCAAGCAAAAAACCGCACTATTCTAAACAGCGATTTCTGTTTTTATTTTAGTGAATTTTAATGGAACTGGAGCATGTGTGTCCCTTGCTTCCATTAAATTGTATCCACCCAGATAGCACAAGAGGTACCCAGGACGTCCATTTCGGGTCCCACATAGGTCCGAACGTCCCAGACCTATACCGGAAGTTTTGGGTGCGTCCAGTCTCTTATTATTATTATTATTATTATTATTTGGGAAAATTTAAGCGGATGTACTCGGTAATTTTTTTAGCAACTGAAGCATGATATTTCCAAAGGGTCTAAGTGTCAAGTTGGCTAAATAATATATTATTATTTAAAAACAGTTTGTCATGCAGAATGACTTAATAGTATACTATTATATATATATTCTGTAACAAGTTTAGAATACGGCATATTCCGCTCGAGTGAAAAGTTTGTCATTCGAGCCGAAGGCGAGTTTGACGGTTTCACGAGAGGGGAATATGCAATTCCAAACGTGTTTCAGACTATACTTTTTCTACGTTTCCAAAAAATACCATGGACAAATAATTTAATTGGAAGAAAGTGAGGTTGGATCGGTCTAAAATTTGTTAGATATTAAAAACAGAGATGTCGCCACGAGTGTTTATTCTGTCATCAGATGATAGAATATTTCATTCTGTAACACTTTACGAAATATATGTCATTCCATAGATAAAAGTGATATTAGAACGGTCATTTTTCATAATGGAAGTAGAAAAAAAATATTCCAACATTTATATGTTCAAAATATTTGTTTTTCATTGATAACTCACAATTTTATTTTTTTCACTTAGACCCTTTGGGAATACCTCTCTTCAATTCTGTTGAGCTTGTCCAATAATCCCCAATAAAGTATTTCAGGACGGCCAGAGGATGTCTTACTTAGGACGTTCTGGGGACCGACGATTTGGTAACATCGGATGCCCCTGGTACGTCCTGGGGAATGTTCAAGACCTGATTCGGACTTACTAATGTCTGATACAAGATATACTCAGGACGTTTCCAGTACTTCTTTGTGCTATCTGGGCAAGAGGTAAGAGCTATAGCGATAAATGCTGAAATGAGGAACACTTAGCCTTATTAAGGAGTGGTTTCAGCGGCTAAAAATATTGGACGAAGTTACGGAACTATCCATTATCCATCTCGGAGACGGGATGACTTTGTATTTAGATGAATAATTATAATTTATTGGCAATAAATTACATAGTGTACATTACAATATAAAACAATAAAAATATTATAAACAATTTTAAAACAATTTATTCTATATATAAATATATTTTTCCACCTAAATAGTTTCTGTTAAATTGTAACCATGTGGTTACAGTTATCGCGACAATTGCATACGGTGCTTTGTAAAGAGAATCAGTTTTTAAACAATTGTACAATACTAATACAGGTTAAATCCAAAAACCTGTGGCATTTCATTCAAAAAAATAATTCAAAGTTTACTTCTTAGTCAAAATGTCCACCGATCATCAGTTCACCCACAATGCAGGCGTGGACCCCTTGAAAATAATACGCAACTGACCACCTAACCCAGTGTTGCCAACCCTTTTGCAACAAATTTCCCTCGAAAATGTTCAAAAATTCCCTTTTTTCCCACGCTTTTTGAAATATGCTGTTACCCGTTTTTTTAAATATAAGAGATATTATTTTGCAAAAAAGACAGCATTTTAAAAGTTTAGAAACAGTATTTTTTAGTAAACCTATAAAAAACAACGTGTATAAATACAAAAATATATGTAAAATAAAATTATAAAACAATTTGCCATATTGATAAAAAAGGATATATCCTTATGCTTATATTTGTAAAATATGAAGGAAATCCTTTAGCTTGTATTAATGATTATATGTATATAAAAGCTGAAGGATTTCGTTCATATTTTGCAAGTATAAACATATCCTTTCTTCTATAAATACGTCCTATTGTTTTGATCTTTAAAAGAATACATATTTTTATTATGTAAATCCAAATAAAGTTTTGTTACATTAAAAGTTATATATATTTTTTGTGTAAAATACGAAAAAAAGTCATAAAATATAAAAAAATCCGAATTATTTGATTAGAAAAAGAAGGAAAGGGTTAATTATAAATTTTCATTTTGAATTGATATAAATTTCCCTCACGGACGGCCTTTTTTGAAAATTTTTCCCTTTTTCCCATTTGTCCCTCAAAATGGGAAATTTCCCACGAGTTGGCATCACTGACCTAACCTAAAATTACTCTACTTATATCGGAAAAACGGGTTTTTAAATTTTAAATTCATTCGCGTGTTGACCATCGTAACGGCAACACGCTCTGTAATCGTGTAGTCGATAAAAGTCGTTCTAAGATTTAAACTAAAGTTATTTTGTTCGTGTTACTAACAAATCCTTTGTAACTTTACCCTGTATATTTATATTAAACGGTAAGCAAACGTATTTTTCATGCAAAATGAATAATTTTGAAGATGGCGACAGCGCCAAAAAAGTAGCCGAAAAAAACAAGGAAAAAACAATCTGCTACTACAAAGAGGGACATTTCGCGCCTTATGCGGTATGGTTAGAATCAGGAAACGAATTAAACGTAGGAAAATACAGTCCGCTAGCACTTGCAAGGAAAATATATAAACTAAAAATTGGTGAAAGTACAAAAATTCAACCGAAAGGTGCTAATCGAGTAAGTATTCAATTTGATAATTATTTAGCTGCTAATAAATTTGTAGACCACACAGACATTAAAAATAAAGGGTTAAATGTTTACATTCCTTATAATAGAATATCATGTAAGGGTGTAGCAATCAACATTGATTGTAACATCCCTCTAAATGAAATTAAGGATGCAATCTCGTCCTCCACAAAAATATTAAGCATAAAAAGATTAAATAAAAAATTAATAACGGAAGAAATAAATGAAAAAAATGAAAAAACAAAGGTAACAAAATACTTGCCATCTACCACTATATTATTAATATTTGAAGGTACCATCCTTCCCCGTAACGTAAATATTTTTAATTACCCAATCAGAATCAACCCCTATATCGCCCCAGTCACCCAATGTTTTAATTGTTTATTGTTTGGTCACACCAAAAATAATTGTAAAGGAAAAAAAATGTAGAAAATGTACTTCATCACATGATGATTCATTTGAATGCATTAGCAAATGCCTTCATTGCAAAAGTGATAAGTGTACATCCACAAGCTTCTCATGCCCTGAATACAAAAGGCAAAGAGAGATTAAAAAATGATGGCATTTCAAAACATATCCTTTTTTGATGCATCAGTAAAATGCCCTAAAACCCACCTTTCACACCACAAACCACCACAAACCACCCCATCCAATAATACCCCAACAACTTCGCAAAACCCCCCACAAAAAAAGAAAACAATCATCTGCCAGTATAGACACTGCTCAGAATTCATTTAAATCATGCAACAACTCACTTACAAAAAACACTCTATCACCCATAGTGTCCGACACCGAGACTCTACCCTTGCAACAAGAAGACTAATAATTACTGCCAATGAAAACGGATTTGAATTTGTTCTGGGATGGGTACCTGGACACGAAAAGATTAAAGGAAATGAGAAGGCGGACCAACTTGCTAAAATAGGGGAACTTAACATTCCACTTGATCTACTTCCTGATACAAATGATATACAACCAGAAGTGAAAAAAACTATCAACCTTAATTGGAATAAAAAATGGAAAAAAATATGTATGACAAAAGGCAGCTGGTACAACAAAATAGTAAATGAATTCCCAAAAAAAAAACATGGTTCTACAATAACAAAATTAAAAGCAAGAGGCACCTCACTACCATTATCCGCCTACGATCTGGGCATGGTATATCAAACGCGCACCTCCACAAAATTGGAATCAGGGACGACCCGTATTGTGAATGTGGTGAGATTGGAAATATAACACACATGCTGCTCCAATGCCCCATCAACAAAAAACGAAACCATGACCTATACTTTGAACTAGCAACACAGGAAATCAATCTACCCGCAAGTATACACACAATCCTAAGAGAAGGCAACTGAAAAACTTTAAAAATAATACTTAAATTCATGGATGAGATGAAAATCAAATTTTAACTTCTTTGGTTTACCGTTATCAATCCTTTCCAAAAAATTCTATCCTGGGCTCCCCATCCGAGGCAACATTTCAGGGTATGTAAGTCGCTCGGCTGTTGCCCCTGAGCGTGAAGGGTCTTGTTCTTTGTTTGTAAATTATGTCTGTACTAATATTTAACGTAAAAAAAACGAAAAAAATCATATATGAAGAAAAATAAAAGAAAAACTCTAAACCTATACCACTTATGTTTATTAAACTAATGCAAAAATCCCTCTTGAAGGGATGGATAGTTCCAGATCCACTTAACTGGGGGCCTTCAAGAATAATTGGAATAATATCAACATCATGAGCTGGCCAAATAGCTTTCAAATTAGCTAAAGGCCAAAAACTTTTAAGAAGAAGAACATTTTAAATTAATGACGCAATGTAAAACATTAGCCGCTTCAACTATAACTAAGTTTCTTCATTGTCTTAAGTAGTTGATCAGTTTTGACTTTGACAGATGTATAATTAATTTAGTTATTGTGAAATACTTATAGTCCAGTCATATAGGCATTTCACCTCGGAATCTAACGGAATAAGCTGAATTTTTGTACAAACCTTTATTTTAGCATTGCAAATGTTGTCTCAAAAGTCACATATGCCAACGTGTGAGCGACCTTAGATATTCAAGGTCAAAGGTCGCAAAAATCAATTTTTTGAGAATATCTCCTTTTCTCTGCCTCCTATCGTATTTGCATTTATTATACAAGTTGTAGAGAATAAAATTCTCTACAAATTTTGTTTAAAACATTTTTTTATACGTCCAATTGTTTTTGAGATAGAGGGCGCAGAGTGTGGAGCGCTCAGCCATACGTACCTTTAGCGCAAGGTAAATCATGAATCCCAATATTATACCGTTTTTTTAATTAATTATTTATTAAATATTACTTAAATGACAATTTAATACCTTATATTTATTTTTATACATTTTTTTAAACAAATAGTCATTAAATATTACTTACTTTTGAGATACAAATAATTAAATACCTAATGAAGTAATTCATTCTAAATATATTCTAATGTTATTCTAATTAATGATAAATGCATTTTAAGAAGAAAAGACATTAAATGAATTTGCCTTAAATATGTCTCTGGTTATCTCTTGGATCCAGATATTGCTTTTAAAATAACAGACCTGGAAATACTGTAGTGGGCTTGCTATAAATAAAAAGGTTAGGTATACGTACATATATTAAATTTTAAAGCAAGTTGTGACCCTAGGTATAGGTCTAGGGTTGTGACAGGTAATATTCGTAAAATTTTAAAGGTTAACATGGCTGATTTGTGTTTTATTTGTAATAAGTTACTTTCTGAAGGTGATTCTGTGACTTTTGTGCGCGGTATAAAGACTTTAAAAGAAGCAATTATTGAGAGAAATAAACATAAACTAGGTACCTAAATACTTTGAATTCTGTGAACGTTCATATTGAGTGTCGAAAATTTTACGCTATCGTCACCCTAATATAACAAGGTTGTATGTAAAAAAAACCGAAAAATTTAAGTCTATGTTTCTACAGGATTATACGTGGCCTACGCTTCACATACCACTTAAAAATAATTCTATAGAATGTATATTCTATGTATACATATATATATAGAGTTATTTTCAAGTTGTATGTAAAGGGTGGATTACATAAAACCTTGTAGAAGCATAAACTCAAATTTTTCGGTTTTTTAACTTACAACCTTGTTATATTAGGGTGACGCTATAGCGTACTACAAAGATAATTATCTTTGGCGTACTATAGTAAAATTGCAGCAGCAAAACGTCGCCTTGAAGAGACTGGACCTTCAACGTCATCAACTGTACCTCGTAAAAAAGGGAATGATGTGTTTGATTTTAAAATATTGTGCTTATTTTGTGGTGAAGTCGCAGATGAGGCAACAAAGGCAAAAAAATTTGCAAAGTACAAACGGTACAATGGAGAGTGATGATGAGAATGAGTCTAAAATTGCTGGCCAACCTGAAGAAGACGAGGATGAAGAAGATAAAGATTAATAATAATAATAATAACAATATTGATATAAATAAAAACATTTTTTCCTACTCCGATTCAATTATCCTTCATTAAAATTAAATTAAAATATAAGATATATGATAAAATATATTTGATTTTAAAGAATTATAAATATAGGTAGGTATAAGGTATTAAATTTTTATTTTAGTAATATTTATTATATAATTAATTTAAAAAAACGGTATAATAGATTGGGATTCACGATTTACCTTGCGCTAAAGGTACGTATGGCTGAGCGCTCCACACTCTGCGCCCTCTATCTCAAAAACGGTTCGACGTATAAAAAAATTTTGTTTACAAAATTTGTAGAGAATTTTATTTTCTACAACTCTTATAATTAATGCAAATACGATAGGAGGCAGAAAAAACGAGATATTCTTAAAAAACTGATTTGTGCGACCTTTGACCTTGAATATCTAAGGCCGCTCACACGTTGGCATATGTGACTTTTGAGACAACATTTGTAATGCTAAAATAAAGGTTTTCACAAAAATTCAGCTTATTCCGTTAGATTCCGAGGTTGATCCCTTTTTTTGACTAAGATGACTGTACTATTATTTAATTAAAAAAACGACATAATAAATTTTCAATCAATTTTCATCCTTTGTATACGCCAAAACAAGAAAGTTTTTCCTCCATCATTTTTGCATTAGTCACTGTTTTTTTTTTAATAAAAAAATTATGAATTTTTTTTGACAAAACCAAAACAGTGATATTATTCATCCAAGCAAAAAAGAAACATGTATGCGCACAGTGTTTTATGTAATATTAACTTATCAAGCAAACTTTACTGACAGTTATTGTGGTTTCTCTTGGGCTTCATTAACAGTTTAGTGTACCAGAGTACCAGAGAGAACAACTCCGCGAACTTGTCACTGCGCTGTCAACTTTGTGTGTCAGTGTGTGGGGGTGTGTTGTGGAACACTTAAAAAAAATAGCTACATGAGCATCAATCGACGTAAAAAGTAAAAGTTAAAATTAAAAATCGACGGGAAAACCACGAAAATCTTGAGATAACAATAACAATAAAAATTAAGTATTGTTTTATTCAAAGTACCTAAAAATAGCTGAGTAAGCAAAACAAAAAACAATTATCAACAAAGTAATCAATGATAACAGAAATATAAATTTTTAATGTAGATTATTGCCCACTGTGCAAGCATATTTTGCATCAGTTGTCCATAGGTCAGGAACAAGCAGTGGCGGCCCAAAATTTGTACTTTACTTAGCGTCCAAAAAACGATTTCTGAAAAATTTGGTCACAGATTCGTGATTTGAGCCACAAAACTTTGGTTGCATATTTTAATTTCTCAAAAATTATCAGCCCATTCGATTTAGAAACTTTTTTGTCTCTTGAAGTTTTTCCGTAAATCGCACTGTTTTGTGGTTCCAAAGCAAAGGGGGCCTACAAAAAAGCATCTTAAGGGTGTCCCGGACCAAAAACCGTTACACAAATTCCACATGTAATTAAATCCCTGTATACCAAATATAGTAATAAAGATAACGGTACCCTACTCGAGTGTGTATAAATAAGTGTGTTAGTTTTTTTTACGTGTTTACTGAAGCGGTTACGGTCCACGGTTTAGTAAACTGTGCCCCTTCACGGTTCAGTCAACCTTAGCTTATAATTAGTATAAATATGGTAGATTTAGCAGTTAGATTTAGTTACACTTCGCTTCTGAAGATACCAACATCGTTGACGAAAAGTACTTTAAGCACTTTGTGTTTTGTTTTGGTGTTGGGGAATATTTCTAAAAATTTTTAAACATATTACAACTTTGGTCCTTTTTCAAGTATATTGTCTTGGTCTTTATATATATTTTTTTTGGGTTTAATAGTTGTACGCCACTATGTAAGCATGTTTTGCAAATATTTTTAGGTCGCTGCTTACGAATTTGATAGCCATTTTACAAAAAACAAATTGGCGGATCCAAGATGTGTGTTTGTGCGAGTTTTGCAAAAAATAATTAGTATCTTTCGATGATTTCGATTACGAGTTTGATATGCATTTTTTTAAAAACAAAATTGCTGATCCAATTTGGCATCGCGTGGTCTTTGCGGTCGCTGATTACAAATTTGACATCCATTTTTTTTGATGTTCTGATATTGATTAAATTTGGCACCATGTGGTTTTTAAGGTCGCTAATTACAAAGTATATCTAGATTAATATTTTTTTCTTTCTCACGGTAAACTTAATGTGTTAACATCCATGGTCAAGTTTAAAATTAAAAAATTGTGAAGAAAATTCGCATAAATATAAAAAATGGTAGGACAAAGTAGCACAGTAGTTACGAATTCATTATTAAAACTTATTGTCAAAATTATTAAAATTTATTGTGTAAAATTCATATAGAAAAAATTTACAAAATGGGAAGACTAATTCGCACAGTAGTTAAATTCTTAAAATTTCGAAATGTTGAAATACAAATAATAGGACAAATTCGCAGCAGGTAAATTTTCAAAATTCAAAATTTTTAGCATAGATTTTTAGAGTTAGGTATATGAAGCGATGCCTAAAAAATATAAACATGTTCCTGGAACGGTGTATCAAAGAAATTATGGGGGCCGAGGATGGCGCAGAGGGTTGACCCACAGAGCTGTAAGCAATCTGCGTCTAACGGTGCCGGGTTCGATTCCCGGTCACAGCCTTGGGTGTTGTAGTTGTTTATTAAACGAAAATAAATATCATGAGCTGGCTAAATAGTCGTAAAAAGACTAAAAGTCAATAAATCTAATAAAAAAAAAAGAAATTATGAATCAGAAAATATTGAATATCACCCTGGCAAAGGTGATAAACAATCGTTTATCCTTTGAGCAGGTTGCTACCCACTTTGATGTTCCCAAAACCAGTTTAAACAGTAAATATAGAGGAAAGTATTATGATGGCCTTCTGCCTTAAGTGAAATCAAAGTAAGGTATATAACAAGTTTAATGGTTACAGCTGCGGATCTCAACCACAAAAGTTAATAATTAGTTGTTTTAAAGAAAACCTTCCATCCCCACGCTCCAATGCCTTTGGGTATTAGGAGTGCCAGAATTTATTTTTTATACATTTTCTCCAAAAGAATAAATAATTGTACTTCTCTCCTGAAGCACCCTGTAGGTATATTTGATATAAATTTTTGTATGGTTAACCCATTTTTAAGTATATTTTCTATAAATTGTGTCAAAAAAATAATGGTAGGTACTTTTCTTCTTAAGCATTTTTATGTTATCCCAATTTATTAACAATTTTTTGACAAGCAGAATTTTTTATAAAGAATGACTTTTTGTCGTAAAATTAAAAATAAACATGTTTCCTCTTGTCAACTCCATCTGTGGACACATTGTATTTTATATAAATTATATATAATAATCTAGATATAATTATATTAAATTATATAAAAAATACATGTTTATATATAATTTTATATAATTATACCTATATGTTTTAACCCTGGGCTCTAAAACAAAAACTAGTTTTTTTCACATAAAAACCTATGCCAAAGCTGTATTAGCAGCTAACTCCTATTTATATATAACTCTTGAAACTTTTTACTTAGCCCTTACTTTAGAAGAACTGTACAGTGTACAAAGCTGATTAAATTTTTGTTCAAGTAGGTAGGTACCTATCTTGAATCAAGACTATTTCAAAAAATTTTAAACACCCTGTAAAATATGCTAAAATCTGTACAAAAAAAATATCCAAATTATGCAAATTTATATGCATATCAAGGCGCATATACTTATCACACTGTGTAGGTATAGATTAAATTTATTCTCCATTAGAATACACAAATAATTTTATGTTTTTTATTTCATGAAATGAATTCATGTACCTGAATATTATAATAATAATTGTTTGTGATCTGCATTGTTCCATAGATACACTTGTAAAACTCATGGGCCTGAATATTGTAAAAACTTGTAGTATCTGGGGATGTAAATAAAGAATTTGATTGATTGATTGAAATATTAATAATTAACAAATTCAACAAGGTGGGTCCTCTGCATACACATTTTTAATGAATTTATAGTTGCACACATGGGTGTAGCCAGAATTTTCAGCAGGAGGAGCAAAAGAATCTGGACTTAAAAGGAACGTTCCTGGGTCTTAAGAAAACAAGTAATTGTAATTTAATTAATAATTTTTTGATGGATAATTGAATTAGCTAATAATTTAGAAGTGTCCATGCCAATATTTTTTTTCCAGGGCTTCCATAACAGACTACGCCCATGGTGGTACAACAGTATATGTGTATTATATATAATACACATATATGTTTCACAGAATATTGCTTGGAGTTAAAATTAGTATGTATTGGTATAATCATGATTAACAATATAAGTATCTTACTTTAGGAATATCTAAGAGTCCATCTAATCTTTGAACACCTATCTTTGGGTTGGCTCGTAAGGCATCAAAGATAGTCTGCACTTTTTGCCTAGTTGAATCGGAGACTTTATGTCCATGACCATTTGACAATAAAGCACTGCCTGACTGGAATACCTGACTAACTGAGCCACCCATAATTAATATGAAGTTACCAAAATATCCTAATCATTAATATAAAATCTGTGCCTAAAACATTTAACTAGTCTAAGCTAGTTCTTCTGGGTAAATAGAATCCAACTTACAATGTTTTATAAGATTCATATCCATCATGTTTACAGCTTTAATAAATATAAAGTAAAAATCTGTCAATTAATGCTCATTTAGGTTAGTAAAATTATATTTGCGTATGTTAACCATAGATAAACAATGATGTAAACCAGCAGATTTGAACTGTTTTGTTTATTTTCCGAACTATGAATATTATTTATTACTCCAATATTTTAGTAAGTTATTTTTAATAATGCGCACAACTTCTGTTATTGAATCAATAAATTGCGCGCCCTCTGCCTCATAGAAAAAGGATGCCTTTTAAAATAAACCACACAGTTCCCGCTGTGAGTCACAGCGCTGCCAGATTTGGGGATTTTACCCTAAAATGGGGGATTTAATCTTGCTTTGGGGAAACTTTGGGGTAATGCTCATTTTGGGGTATTACAGGTTTTTTCCGAAATTCCAGAATTTTTTTTATGTTTATCTGGATTATCTAGTTAAATTTTAGCAACACTACTTTAAACAGTATAATTATGATTATTATAGTTTTATTTTTTGGTTTTATTACTAGAGCCAACTTTTTACTAACCAAACACTGTGTCATATCGGTTGCCTATGTATTCTTTATCTTGAAGTTTTTAAGTTCTTCATATAAAATCTTGAAAGGGTATTTTGGATTCTGACATTAGGCAACCAAGCTGAAACTGTTTTTACTCGCTATTTTTTTTCTAAAGTAGTATGAGTTATCTATTGTACTCAATGATTGTAGTATTCAGCACAATCCACACAACAAGGTTTGTTCTCGTACTATAAAAATACTTAAAATCACTGCAACACTGCACATAGCCATTTTTCTTGTTTACAATTCTTCTTCTTTGTGTTTGTACTGTTTATACAAATTAATAATCGTTTTAAACATAGGCACTTAATAAGTGCCACTTATAAGCTTTAAAAGAGGCCTTAAACCTGATTTATAGATTGCCTTCCTTCCTTCCTTCCTTTCTCCCGTAGAAGATGAACAATACAAAAACCGTTATGCTGTTTAAAGATTCCCGTACGGAAATCTATAAATGGCACTACAATTTTCGTATTGTTCACCGTATTCATCAAACTGTCAAATGTCAATTTTAAGGTTAATTTACCCACAAATTAACCTTAAAATTTAAGGCTTGCAAGTGCCTTTGTAAGAAACACGTTTAAAACTATTATTAAGCCTGGTTTATAGATTGCCTTTCTACCTTCCTTCCTTCCTCCCGTAAAAGAATAACAATAAAAAAATCGAAGTGTACCGGTTTTGTATTGTTCATCTTTTACGTGAGGAAGGGAGGAAGGAAGGAAGGCAATCTATAAATCAGGCTTTAATCTGCATAAACAAAGCACAAGATTTGTAAACAACAAAAATGGCAGCCGTTAAACTCTGTACAGTGTCGCAGTGATTTTTAGTATGCTCGAAACGAGATAGACCACAATCCACATACAGTAACAAGGTCTGTTCTATTTCGTACTAAAAATACTAAAAATCCTTGCAACACTGCACAGAGTTTAACGGCGGCCATTTTTAAACAACAATTGTTGTTTACAATCATAGATAACAAATGTTTACAATTCTTGTGCTTTGAGTTTGTGCTGTTTATACAGATTAATAATCGTTTTTAACGTTATGTTTCTTACGATGAGGCAACGGGGCTGAATATAACGTAGAACTTCGGTCGATTTTTAAGGTTTTTTCAAATTTTGAATCGGTAATGTTTGTTATTTTGAATTAAATTTTTTACAGGGGATTTTGGCATCCTTCCGGTATAAGTTTACGTAAAAATTATAGTCATACAAAAACTAATACTACTTTTTTTTTTCAAAGTCTGTCCGAAGTCACCCCTTAAGGTGGGGCACCCTGCTTAAAATACCCCATAGAGACCCTGTTCAAACCGATAGATATTTGTATCGGGATGTATGGTGTTTCTATAGGGTGTATCGGTTTGTATAGGACCCATAGTTGAGATTTATGGTTGTTCTATAGGGATATCCACCATTGATTTATTTGCTATCGGTTTCAATGGGGAAAATACACATAAATGTATAAATTAGTTTTTTCCCTATAGGACCCCATAGGTTTTAATAAAATTTTGTCAAATGTTTTATGGTTGCTCTATAGGGATATCCCTATATATCCTTCATTAAGTTATTTTCTATCGGTCTCAATAGGGAAAATGTAAAAGTTATGGTGTGCCTATAGGTAATTTCCTATACATTTTCTATCGGGCTGTATCCGGAAAAAACCATGGACAAATGCACATATTGAATCCGGTAGCGCCCGATAGATTATTTTGTATAGGTCTCTATGGGGTATTTTAAGCAGGGCAGCGGACAAGCGTTGTAAAATGTATATAATCGAAGCTAGCACATTCAGTGGCGACTTCGGACAGAAATATTGCTTAAAAAAAGCATAAAATTAGAAAAAAACTCATTCAAACGGAAAAGGACATTTTATTTATCAAAATATAAAATAAAATTGAACTCTGAGGATCAAAACAATAAAACAAATATATTTCTTCTTATACCAGTATTAGGTCCTAATACTAGTATAGGTATTAAACGTCTCTTATACTCATACTCATAACAATTATTGTAATCTCGAATATCTCGGAAACGGTTTATTTTATCGAAGTTTGAAAGGTACACCTTTTTAATAGTAGCCGAACTGAGTAATCGAAAAATTGCATCAAATGTTATAAAACCCTAACCTCAAAGTTTGTATGGGACAATAAGCTTAAGCAACCCCCGTTTCTACGACATTGTGTTCACTCAAACAATTGTAATAATTATGTGTAAATATGTATATTCTTAGTAAGTGACTGCTCGCAAAATATCACCTTTCCAAGTCTACCATAGTAGAACTCTTAACGTGAACGTTATCGTATGCCATGGCAGGCCCCATCGGCAACGCCTTAAACTGATCTTACAGGGTTATTTTACCCCCTTTCGGTTCTCCTACGTATCCCGCCTCTGCACAGCGTTATACCTGTGTTTGGTGGATCCGAATTTTCACCCCGGCAGGTAAATCTTCCCTGGGAGATTGTGGATGAGTGTCGATGGTTAAGGCCACTCCCGGAAAATAGTCGCCGGGCGGGGCCATACGGCTGATTAGGCTAGTGGAGTGTAGGACAAGAAGGGACAACATTTTGTTTTTTGGGGGCCTTGAACTGACCCAAAACTACCCTGCTTAAAATACCCCATATCTATATATATATATATATATATATCTATATATATATATATATATCTATAGAGACCCTATTCAAACCGATAGATATTTGTATCGGGATGTATGGTGTTTCTATAGGGTGTATCGGTTTGTATAGGACCCATAGTTGAGATTTATGGTTGTTCTATAGGGATATCCACCCTTGATTTATTTGCTATCGGTTTCAATGGAAAAAATACACATAAATGTAGAAATTAGTTTTTCCCCTATAGGACCCCATAGGTTTTAATAAAATTTTGTCAAATGTTTTATGGTTGCTCTATAGGGATATCCCTACATATCCTTCATTGAGTTATTTGCTATCGGTCTCAATAGGGAAAATATAAAAGTTATGGTGTGCCTATAGGTAATTTCCTTTACATTTTCTATCGGGCCGTATCCGGAAAAAACCATGGACAAATGCACATATTGAATCCGGTAGCGCCCGATAGATTATTTTGTATAGGTCTCTATAGGGTATTTTAAGCAGGGTAAGTACATTTGGGACTCCCCCTCAACCAGGGTTTTAGTAATAACCCCATTCAATTGGGGTCCATGAATGAGGCTTGGTTTATTAGAACGTTGCTTGAACATCCTTGCTGGTCTTGTATTTCATCCGGGTCTTTGTCCGGGTCTGCTGGAATTCGGAATCTGCTGCACAGTTGTTTGCACCATTCCCCAGTGCACTGTGCAATCCATCTTCGTTCTAGAGGACTATCAATAGATAGTATTTGGTCGGCAACCGATAGTTTTTATTTGTGTAAGTTATGTATGGTTTTCTTTGTCCTCGTTTTGTGGTTGAAATTGTGTTCCGGTTTTTTTTCTTTTCTAACAATTATCGTGCTGTTATTCCCAGTCCTACCCATGATATATATATACAAAGTATCATGAGTCCAACCCATAACCCATTTGTACGTTGTCGTTTAAGTACGCCCTACTCTCAAAAATGATTCGTTAGGAGTTATTTGACTCAATGTTCCAGCGGAAAGGCAGTCGCTAATGATTAGACAAATTTTACCGAATGCAACAGTTAATAATGGATTTGGTTTATAAAGTTTTTTTTAGAATATTTTTGGTTTATGCACTAAAGCAATCGCTGCTGAAATATTTTAAGTCGTCTAATTTAACTATTTAAGTAGAAGAATAGCTATTTATTCAAAACGACTTTTCGTTGTTTTCGTGTTGTGGTAGAAGTTGTGTGTTTTCTTTTCTTACTTAACAATTAAGAAATTGAATTTATATTTATTTTATGCTACATTTGTTTTTTTAAACTTGAGAAGGTCTCGCAGTTTATTTATTTAAGGCAAAGATTAAAATTGTTTGCTTACTTACTTAAGAATTAATTCACATAATTATGTGTTTATTAAGTACTACTTGTCACGTCCTATACGGCGGAGAGTACCTAATTTTAAGTCGAACTTGCTTTACTTTTAAGTCGAACCAGCCTATGCATTCGGTATCTTTGGTCTATTTAATGTAGGGTTCGTTAACCCTGTTCAACTATTTCAATGTTATTTCTTGTTGATTTCTACGGATTTTTTCACGTGCAAATACTAAAATACTTATCTGAATTTCGCAGATGGTTCCTTGTACCCTCGTAATTGGTCTCTTCCAGGTTCCTGCCGCGATGAACCACCTGTCCAGATGGGTGGTTCCGTGGTTCGGACAGGTAGGGTGGCAATTTACTTCGCACTTTTAACCTTTTAGATATTTTGGTTTTAAAATGCACTGATTATGCATTATGCAGTATACTTGTTTATAATTCGGAGCGGAAAGACAAACACGTCTTACCCGTGGAAGCGATACTGTCGAACTGATTAAATTTAATTGACAATTAAGTAGAAAAATGTAATTATTAACAAAAAACAATTTTGTAGAAAGATAGACTAGTCCACGTTTAGAATTACTTTGTAAATTATTTATTATATCAAATAATTAATAAGTTTTCACTGCACCACATGTCCGCTTTCTCCAACCCAGCGCATTGTTTCTTAAATATATTTAAATAATATCAAATATTTTTTCAAAGCATTTAGCATCCATAATATATAATATTATATATATATATTATATAATATATTAACATTATCTACAATATCAAATTTAAAAACACGTCCAGAAAAATGTCCAGATATTTCTCTATATTCTTTCATGATATTGCTTTTGTTATCCTTAGCCGTTAATTTGTAGGCGATTTTTAATTTTAAAAAATCAGTGGTTCACCCCTCGGCGGTCATCCATACACATCAAATGCCCAAACGGTAAACAAACGTCGTCGTTCATTTCCGTTTTGTTCAAAGTTAAATAAACACATTGGGATTCAAGTTTTATTTT
The DNA here is from genome assembly GCA_921294245.1 of Brassicogethes aeneus. Classification (NCBI taxonomy): domain Eukaryota; kingdom Metazoa; phylum Arthropoda; class Insecta; order Coleoptera; family Nitidulidae; genus Brassicogethes; species Brassicogethes aeneus. The sequence goes on from OV121136.1 coordinate 3,398,717, forward strand.
AGTAAATTCATTTTTTTTGTGATTAGCTTAAGAAAATATTAATCATTAAAAAAATGTGAATTTCATTGATATACCAAATCCAGACCAATTTGAGCGGTATTAACGCTTCTTTCTCGGAACCAGCTTTAACGATTTTTCCAAAATACAATGGCGGATCCAATATGGCTGTGGATATGGCGTATTTTTAGGAGCCGAAAAAATAGTGATTATTTTTGTTTTTGTAGGTATTGGTAATACCAAATTATTTTTCCAAAAATTACGTTCAAAAATAATAACTTTTTAGGTATATTTGAAGGTTTTTGGAGTCATAGTTTTATTTGAAAATTAGCCCAAAAATAACATTTTTCAATAATGCCGGGAGCTATCCTGTTTAAACAAAGGCAGTAATAAAAAAAAACTACTTACCATATTTGGGGCTCGAAAGCTAAATGCGAATACTTTAAATAGCCTTTCCCGGATTCGCCGGGCCGTTGCTATACGCCCATTAGGAACAAAAGGAGGAGGGGAAGGGGGACAGATATTTTGGTTTTTAGGGGACAATTACGCCGACTCAAATCTGCGTACGACGAGGAATCCCCCAAGACCGGGAAATTACCCAATAAACATTTGGACGTAAAAGCGACGTCGTCTGAGGCGACCCAACGTCGGCAGCCGACGTCGTATGACTCAAATGACGACCATCATTTGTACCTAAATGGAGCGAACAAATTTGGGTCGTCACGACGTCGGTTGCTGACTAAGAAGTCGAGATTTTTACCTATTTCGTAATTACGCTGCACAAACAAATAGTCGTGCGTTAATAAAATAACTTAATCTCTACCAATATTGTAGAAAGACATAGAAATGCCGACTCTTTATGGAATGAACACGTATAACAATGTAGTAATGTATTATTTGACTTTTAACGGGTGATCTATATTGAAATATCCATACGAAAGGCACTTTACTGATAAATATGGTTATGATTGCTGGCAAAACATGCGTGGGCTTTAAAAAATCTTTCAGTTTTGCATATTTAAATATTTTTGCAAAAAAATAAGTTTTAATAAAAATGTGTTTTTTACACAAAATTTGAACCAGTTCTAAAACACTAACTTAAAAAACATAAAAAAGTTGTTATTTTATTTCAATGAACCGTAAAAATCTAAAAAAAAGCAAATCTTTCTTTAATGGCGTCCATCGTCACCTCCTCGTTTTGTTCGCGAAAATGGCGTAGTCAACAAATTAACCAAATTTGTCCAAATACCAACCGACGGTCAATAAAAGACGTCTTAACGACGTCGGTAGCTTGAAATACCAACTTCCGACGAAGTTTGAGACCTCGAGTCATTTAAACTACCTAATTTTCCCTCGTACCTACCTAACCTGAAAATCATATGTCAAACTGCGCGCTCTTTCTGTTAGGGAAGCAATTCGGTCCAATGTTGGTACTATTATTGTGTGTTGTCTATGTTATTATGGAGCATTTTAAAATGATGTAAGTTAAGGATTTGCCCCAAGGGGGAAGTGGAGCCCGTGCCGCATAGGTGGGAAGGGAAGGAGACACTCTGGTTCCCCAAATCAGTGAGCCAAACGATTCTCTTTTGAGAACAAATTAATAGTTCTCCCGAAAAAAAAAATTGGAGGCAATATAAGTGCAAGGCTATTCAACCTTTAAATTTGCCACGGATGCTGCAAACAATAACTTCAGCATATATTTCAATATATGTATGGGGGCCTTGTGCTCTTGTTCAGATGCTGATGTCTCTGACACAGATACCACAGTTATTGTTTCATGAATACTAAGACTCTTAGTCTAAGAGAGAGGTAAAACCTTCCCTAAAATATAAAGAGTATGATGATGTACCATCATATAAATTGGCTAAAGAAAATTTTATACCGCAACTAGCCAAAAAAGTGTGTCAGAAAAAGGCGGACGAAAACACTACAAAAATTCTTTTTTTCTTTTGGCATTTTTTTTTATTTTAATATTGGTTATGTATACTATTTTCTTCTTCTTCTTTCTTCTAGACTATATTCCACAGGTCTGTGCTATATTCCCGTCGAACAACTCTCGTACTTTTTTTTAACCAAAGTGAAAGTTACGACTTGACGTTCAACAGACGTAAATATACGTCGAACAATGACTTCGGATACAAAGTTATTATCCGACCGAAATTTTCACTTAAAGCGACGTCGAACATAGTGCAAGTTTAGTCGGAAGTCAGAAAAATGTTTATTGGGTAGTGTTACTCCAAACATTTGGGATTACTATTTGGAGTTGGGGAGTTGTTAGTTAGCAAAAGGGACTTGTCTTCCTTGTCGTAGGCTACGGCTTGGCCGTAACCCTGTCTCTCCCCCTGTGGTTTTCTTGCGACGTAGAAGACGTCCGATGCGGCAAGTGTTGTTTCCACTCCTACCCAATAGCCGTTTTTGCCCTAGTCGTTTAAGCACAGTATACAGTTATTTTTACTGTTCTCTGCTTAAAATACCCCATAGAGACCCTGTTCAAACCGATAGATATTTGTATCACGATGTATAGTGTTTCTATAGGGTGTATCGGTTTGTATAGGACCCATAGTTGAGATTTATGGTTGTTCTATAGGGATATCCACCCTTGATTTATTTGCTATCGGTTTCAATGGGGAAAATACACATAAATGTAGAAATTAGTTTTTACCCTATAGGACCCCATAGGTTTTAATAAAATTTTGTCAAATGTTTTATGGTTGCTCTATAGGGATATCCCTATATATCCTTCATTAAGTTATTTGCTATCGGTGTCAATAGGGAAAATGTAAAAGTTATGGTGTGCCTATAGGTAATTTCCTATACTTTTTCTATCAGGCCGTATCCGGAAAAAACCATGGACAAATGCACATATTGAATCCGGTAGCGCCCGATTTTTTGTATAGGTCTTTATGGGGTATTTTAAGCAGGGTTGTACATCTTTGTCTTTTAAGATTTTACAACGACTGCTGAGTTCGATTATTGCATTTTCGACGTAGGGTCTATAGGTTTCTAGGAGCCAATGTTTATTATTGTCTCGGTTAGTTTACTCAATTTTGTTTATTGGAAAAGATCTTTTAAATTTATGGATTTTGTGACTTACTTGCTGATTGGTTTATTTGTCTTGCATAGCTGTAATACCGTGAATGCCAGCGATAAGAATTGGAACGGCTTGGTTTTATTATTTTTCGTATTGTTTAGTTACTTTTCTCTTGTTAATAATGTTGCTGTCGCTTTTTGTTTTGTTATGGTTTTATTTAATAACAGAGTTGTGTTTAAGCGAAAATAACCGCTCTTAGTGTTGTGAAGGTACCTGAACGTGGTTGATGTTGAAAATTTACGTATTAGGTCATGTATTCAGTTAAAATAGTACTTATCAAATGTTTGCAGATGATGGCCCTTTCCGCGCTTGGTTAGCCTTGTTTGATCTTCATAAAATGCTTCCTATTATAAGGTTAGTACCTGTCACTTATTACTTTCGTGACCGTAAGGCAGCCTTTAATTCACTGTAGATACAATGCATTATAGTTTATTTGCACTGTAGGAGTAGTTTCTGGGACATACAATTTTAGTTCTAAGCGAGGTCTCGGTTACTATGTCTTACCTTGTCAAGAGTTCGAACGTGACTGGCCTTTAATAGTATTTTTTTGCGCAAAGTAATTTTTTCGGACTAACTGCTTGCAATTGCTGTAGCTTGCGGAAAAATATAACTTTGAGCAATAACTATTTCAATAGTTTAATAGTAAATTAAACTACACACATATATAGAATTTGTATGAATTAAACATTTTATATAAAAAAATTATCCGAATAAAAACAGAGTGCCTTGTGAGGTAAATAATTTAATTTATTCATAACATTATGTATGAAATATATATTTACTCAAAATAAATTATTTAACATTATTATACAAATTATGGAAATTTACATTGATTTATTTGTACCATAAAAATATTTTAAGTCAATTAAAAGGCGTTTTCGGAAATCTACTCGGGTGAGTGATCCGGCACCTGGAGTTCGTTTACTTCCCCGATCACTTTTATTCATAACCTTACGTCGTATTTATAAATAAATTATATAAATACAACTGATAATACCCAGATAGCACAAAGGTATACTATGGACGTCCAATGGACGTATGCTCGTGGATGTCTGTATGTACATAGGATGTCCATTTTTTTTCTATGGACGTCCCATGGACATCCGTTTAGAGTCCAGATGTCACAACTTTGGACATCCATAAGTCGTCCACCGATGGACGTCTATAAGGTGTTTGAACCATTCCTCCAGCATCCAGGACCTGCTTTTTTGCTTACTTTAACTGTTTTTTGCGACTGTATTTTCATTGCGATGTTGCAGAAAATTTTCTACAACATGAATGAAATGCCTTTTGTCTGGCTCAGTAACAATCCCACTAGGAATATAAATATTCTAAAAGTTATTAAAAGTTACAACATTCAATGTTTAACATTGCAGGAAATCCTTGTATTCGACGAACATTACATTTGCAATACTACAAGTGTTTAACATTTCATTGATAGCTTAAGTCCTTTATAGCACGCGCTTGCTTGAATGTCAGTGAGATTGATCATATCTGTTGTTATGCAGCCAACAATACGTTTTAACTTGCATTTCTGTAATACTAATTATGGACGTAAAATTGACACTATATGGACGTCCATTAAAATCGTACAAAGGATGTAAATATATGGACGTACATAGTACATCCATTTTTAGTCCGTGGACCAATGTACTTAAAATGGATCTTAAACGGACGTCCATTGGACGAATGGTGCTATCTGGGTATTACTTATTTTTTTTTAATTGTATTTTTCAGAATCGTTAAAAAATTAAATCAATTTTTTATTTAAAAAGGAGTGTCATATTTTGCAATCCGTGCTGTTAGTTTACTAAAGTTGCCAAGTAAGTAACCTTCGAGTTCTGGTCACGTGATTTTTGTTAGGTAACCCAGAGTATGTAGGTATCCGAAAACGCCTAAAATTATATAACACTTATTAATTACGTTTAACTAAAATAAATAATATTATTAAAATTGAGCACATTATTATGATAAATATTTATACAAAACTTTATAAAGCTAACTTTTATTTGGAAATAAATATTGTCTTATTTAACATAAACCTATAGGAAGACAATTAAAAATAATGGAATAATTATATTTTATCAAGCTAATTAATATTTTATTATTGTGTTTAATAAGATAGCAATTAAAAAGTATTTTTTTAACATTTTTGTTCTCGATTGCGTTAAAGTTGAGTTTTTCTTTACAATTTTAGCTTTAAAAGTGTATAGTATTAATATTTAATTTGTTTTATTTCATAAATAATAAATGTTTTGAAAACTTTTTAATTGCTTTCTAGACTTATACAAGGAGGTTTCTAAAGTTAACAGTTTTTAAAACTATAATCAGTCAAGTTACAAAAACATTCTTAAACAATATTAAGAAAACCATATCAAATATATAATACAATGTACAAATTATTTATTAAATGTAATATTTGGTAGATGTTATTTAGTTTTGTTGTTTTCTCCTATGCTGGTTTTACTAACAGACTCGATTATCTGATTTGTGGCCGAATTGCTTTTGGCCGCGACCAACGTATGCAACTCTTTCACATTGATAAGCATATGCTTGAGAAATTCGACGAAATTTGTGCAAATCTCGTTCGGCGTGTCGTATTCGTTCGGTACGATGCCTTCAACGCCCGATTCGAAATACGAATAGAGAGGAAACCACACTTTCGTTCTTGTCGAATCGCGTGCCATCAAGGCTTGGTTGTTTGAGAGGGTGTGATAGTACAAAAACAGCCTGCTCGTGATGTAAAACGCTACGAATACGTCGATGGAGTAGTGCTCGTGCGCGGCCAAAATGAAAAATATTCCGAACATGTTCATCATCCATGATAGCGTATGGAGATAGTAGATGTAGCTCGGAGTATCTGTTTAAAAATTACTCAATTAGTAAAAATTATTACTAAGACATTAGGTTTATTTGGGATTACCTTTGAAACCAGTTTGGTAGAATTTAGTATAGGCATATTTATAGTTATATGGTTCTAAACTTGTTCAAAAGTGATTATTGATACACGCATAAAATATTTTTTTTGAAAATTAAATTTTAGGTTTAAAATTTAAATATTTTTAATTATTTTGGGACTATATTTTAATACCAAAATATTTAATTACTAATAACTAATAACAAAACTTACTGAAAAAAATAGAAAAACGTAAATGTATGGCAAGCCGTTTTACTATTTAATGTACAATATTTATACAATTAAAAAAGAATAGGGCTAGGGATATAAAATTTACTGTATTTAATAGTATATTATGTATCAATTTTGATAAACGCCATTTTATACACGAATTTAATTTAGGCACGAGCGAGCTTGCGAGCGAGTGCTTAAGTTAATGAGTGTATAGAAAAGTTTATAAACGAGGCGCATACTATATTCTTTCTACGACAAATACTTATTATTATCTTAAAATGATTTAAATCAAAAATTTGTATAGAGCGACATCTATGAAACAACAGGGGAAACTGTCAAATGTCACATTTTTACATTTTGTAAACACAATTATAAAGGTTAAATCGAAATGTACAGGGTGTCTCATTTGGTTTTTCACTTTTTGAATTTAAAATTAAAAAAAAACCAATCGATCAATTTTGACAAATTTTTTATTAAACTAAAGAAAAAACTTGGGAAATTTATTTGTTTTAAATTATATTGTCCAAATGTTGCCCATTTTTTTCCTGACACTCTTGAAGTCGAGCTCTAAAATTTGCAATCACGCTCCGAAAAGTTTGCTCACTTATGGCTTTCATTTCTGCCCGAATATTGTGCTTCAAGTCCTCCAAATTGGCAGGGTGGTTACGATAAACTCGACTTTTAAGATATCCCTTCAAAAAGAAGTCGCATGGAGTCAAATCCGGGCTTCTGGGGGGCCAATTTATGTCACCTCTTCGGAAAATCAGTTTTTCAGGAAAAAACGCCTGAACAACGGGAAAAGATCGATTTGAAGTGTGACTTGTGGGCCCGTCTTGTTAAAACCAGCTTTCTTGGTCAAATTCTTCAAATTCTTGAAGAGCAGGTGTAAAAAAATCACGTATCATGTCGACATAACGCCTGCGAACCGACAAGTTTGGTTCCTGCCGCACAGACGCTCTCACCATCTCAATGTTTTCAGGGCTTCTTATTGTTAAACGGTTGGTTATGCGTTTATTTGTCGTTGAACCAGTCTCTTCAAACTTACGAACCCATGCCCTAATTAAATTAATGCCTGGGCATTGTTAAATGTCGTGTAAATTGTAATGGCGTCTAAACAAACGTCGAACGAGAGTGCAAGAATTGCTATTTTTATAAAACTCGCGCACACAAAAAGCGCGTTGTTCTCCTGTGTAACGCTGCATGTTGACTAAATTTCCCAATATCAAGCGTTTGTTTACGACTAACCCCACTCTTCCAACCCACCTAACAACTTTTTTACAGGGCCACAAAAAGTGAAAAACCAACTGAGACACCCTGTATCTTAAAAATTGACAGTTTTTCACAGTGAAAGTAAAGGAAATGTTTTATGAGGACTTTACAGTAGAGTCCGTGCCCGAATTTAAGTTATAGTTTACTGCCGGCGAAATTAAAAGGTCAGTACAATGTTCATATAAACTTTTCAAATATTGGCGTTGAGAAACTATTTAATATTTTTGTATTTTTGTATTGAGATAATAAAATAATTTTCACATTTAGTATTATTTTACAAGAAAGGCACTTTATTTTAACGATTGTATGACATTTGACAACTGTTAACTAACTTAAAACTAACTTCGCCCCGTGACTAAAAACCTGTTGCTAACTTCAGACCGTGACTAAAGCGCCGTAAAGCTACAACTTGTCAATGTGTATTTAAAAGGTCACTTAGTGTCATGGAAACATATACGATAAATGGCGTTTTAAAGGTGGGAGTAGAAAAAATACATTATATAGTAAAAGGGCTTGCCAACTTAGTGAAATTAATTTTAATTTGACTATATATTTTTTATCTTTAAATAATTAAGTTCAATTTTTATGATACCTTATTACAATTACATCATTTTTATTATTATGTAGATATAAAAACTAGTATGTTTTTTAAGTTTCACGTGATTTATTTATTTTTGACAATTGTTTCGTCACTTCTTCAGAATCATTTTTTCTGAAACAAACCTGCCTTGCACATGTTGAATTCATCGTCTACAATTATTAGCACCGTATAAAAATAAAATGTTACAAGAAATACCTACATATTGCAAAGGTGTAGATGTTGAAGTTTATAATTCAATGAATTATTTTTTAATAGGTGCACAAATATTTTAATTTTTATTTGAATCTTATTTTAAGTTGCAATGTTTTTCATAAAGACTATTTAAAACGTTGTAGAATAACTTTTATTGCTTGAATTAAAATGAGCTTTGAAATACTAATAATACATTCGAGGAAAAATGCACAAATCGATTTAATTTCGCTTAAAAACTGACTGTTTTATTGAAATAAATACATACAAAAGAATTCGCTGTTTTTGCTGGTATTTTTTAGGCTCGTATTAGTGAGTAAATAATTATTGGGGTATTTGCTTCACATTTAAATAGGCCAGGTGATTGTATTAAAGTGTTTAATTGGTGGCCAAATTTCGCGAAACAGGTTCCGTTTATAACAAAAAGAGGCAGCTTGAAAATCCGGTACTAAATGAACCTAGTTAGTTTTATAGTTTATTTTATAGTGTTTTAATTATAACAAAGTTATAAAATAAATCGTTTAGTTCGTTAATAAACCAGTGCGTGTTTTATTCACACTGTCGAACCACAAAAACGTTACAATTGGTGTCAGGTGTGCGGTTAAGCGGGAGCTGGAAGAAAGGGAATGTGAAACCACTGGAAAAAAGAATGTGTTGCAGCAGCGGCTTCCCGAAGCGTTAGAACAGGAGGGTGAGAATCCAGAAACGTATTTATTTGAAGGTCCTTGCATTTAATGGTGCAAAATTTAAACGATCTAAAACAAAATATTCTGAAAAATTCCAATGAGTTGCAACAAAAAATGTTGGAAAATTCTAGCGATCTACAACAGAAAATTTTGGAAAATGACAACGATTTAAAGGACGATCTGCAAAAGAAAATCCTAGAAAATTCCAAATATCTGAAAGTCGACTTACAACAGAAAATGCTGGAAAATACTATCGATGTGCAAGAGAAAATACTGGAGGACATCTTGAGGTGGAAGACTTAGAGAACGGTTTTGTTGGGTCAATTGTCAACGAGATGTAAAGGAATGGTGCAAGAAGTGCGCCGTTTGCGCGGCAAGCAATGGACCCCAGAAGCGCCCAAAAGCTCCAATGCGACAGTACAATGTGGGCAGCCCATTTGAGAGAATTGCAATCGACGTGGCGGGTCCATTTCCGGAAACAGAATTTGAAAATAAATACATTATCATTGTGATGGACTACTTCAGCAAGTGGGCGGAAGCGTACGCCTTGCCAAACCAGGAAGCTGCCACAGTAGCCGATGCACTTATTAAGGAGTGGATTTGTCGCTTTGGTGTCCCAAGGCAGGAACTTTAAATCTACAGGGTGTCCGGGAAAAGGAGGTCAATCCGTTAACCATATATTCCTTGAGTTAAAACAATAAGACTTTCATAATACCATTTTTCAATTTAGGGATTCATGTTCGATATACAGGGCGACAAAGTTTGAAATTAAAAACTGATTTTTTTTAATAATTCGAGTAATTGATAAGATACTAAGTTTAAATTCGGTACACTACTTCAACATAAATAGTTACATTTTTTGAGACCAACAAAACAAAAAATAATTGTCAAATAATCAAAATAGGGGGGTCCAGTACTCACTGACTCCCCCTATTTTTTAGTACGTGCGCCAATGACTTCCAAACGGAATTTTTTTTAGGTAATCATTTATTGTTGAAAATGTTTTGTCTCTTATAAAATTTTGATAAAATGATTTGTTTTAGAGATAACTTGTAAAGTATGGGTCAGTCCATATCAAATTTTCAAAATTTAATTTTTTTTTTTTTTTTGAAAAAATGTAGGTCATGTGATATATCATAAAAAGTTCTCTAATAGGCCTTTAAAATAAGCCATCACTCACCTTTCTACTTTTAATAGTTTACGAGATATCGCTATTTTTGTAAGTACTTGCAAGACCCAAATTTATCGGAATTTTTTGATTTTCAAAAATCAATAAAACAAAAACCACCTATCGAAAAAAATTCATATATGGGATTTTTGAGTTTTTTAGTGAGGTAAACAAATTTACCAAAAATGATCAAAATCGGAGATGGTGGGGGAAGAACCTTTGGTTGATTTGATATGGACTGACCCATACTTTACAAATTATCTCTAAAACAAATCATTTTATCAAAATTTTATAAGAGACAACATTTTTTTAACAATAAATGATTACCTGAAAAAATACCGTTTGGAAGTCATTGGCGCACGTACTAAAAAATAGGGGGAGTCAGTGAGTACTGGACCCCCCTATTTTGATTATTTGACAATTGTTTTTTGTTTTGTTGGTCTCAAAAAATGTAACTATTTATGTTGAAGTAGTGTACCGAATTTAAACTTAGTATCTTATCAATTACTCGAATTATTAAAAAAAATCAGTTTTTAATTTCAAACTTTGTCGCCCTGTATATCGAACATGAATCCCTAAATTGAAAAATGGTATTATGAAAGTCTTATTGTTTTAACTCAAGGAATATATGGTTAACGGATTGACCTCCTTTTCGCGGACACCCTGTATATTGTTCCAGAATGTCTGTAAGATTCTTAACGAGTTGCCTTTTAAAGACTTCATGTATTTATATTCGAGAGGTAAAAAGGCTTGCTATGGTGTCACTCGAGAAGAACAAAAAGATCTGTTCACGGTTTCGGCCGATTACTCCTTGGCTCACTGTGTTGCAGAATACCTTAGGATGTCCAGGGGAATAGCGGTTGTCTTTAAAAACAAGTTTGGACGGGTCGACGAGCTACGAAGCAAAGTCCCAAAGTTGGAGAGGTGCTTAAAATTGGGGATAATGAGCGGATAGGCAAGAGAAGTATCTTCTATCTGGTAACGAAGCAGCTCTCCCATCAGAAGCCAAACTACCGTGACGTATGGAATGCCTTAAATAAATTAAGGGATACCCTTTTGTCCAAGGACATCATGAACCTGGCGATACCAAAGATTGCTTGTGGACTTGACAGTTTGGACTGGAGAATAATTAGAAGTATGGTGGAAGTTATCTTCAGATTTAGTGGCATACACATTCTTGTCTGTTGCCACAACCCTAAAAAACAACCGGAAGAAATACCGTAGACTGATACTTTTATAGGACGTCACAATACAAGTTTGGATCTCTATGCAAATATCGCCATGGAGCTGAGGACCATTTTCGGGACGAAAATGTTTTAAGACGGGGGCAATGTAGCGAGTACCGCTCTGGATCTCGGAATGATGACTCATCGCTCGCTGGAATATTCGGGAATGCACGTAGGCACTGAATATATAAAAAAGGGCGCAACATGGAGTAGTCATTCAAGTTTTGGTACTCGCGACGAAATAAATAAATATACGTGCAAATAAATAGACTCTTGAACAGTAGTGATATATAAATAATTAGTAGTTAAGTGTTTAGTTAGTTTTATAGTTTCTTAGTGTTTTAAGTGTAATTAAGTTATAAAATAAATAGTTTAGTTCGTTAATAAACCAATCGTGTTTTAATTCACACTACGAACAGTAAAAACATTACAGTATTCAAACGGGGAATCATCCTATATTTTTCCGTTTGCTGTGCAGTATTTTCCTAAATTCTTAAACTAACCATTGTAATTCTGAAACCTATCATAAAGATTTCTTAATTTAACATAAGCAGTAAACGTAATAATATAATTTCTTTCTTTGAATATACTTTGACAGAAATATAACCTAAAATACCTAGAAAAATAAACACAACCGCTAGTTTAGCTGTCTACAAACTGTCATTTTAGTTTAAACTTATTTCTTGTCATTATTAATTTATTTATCATGTTTACTCATAACAAGAATCTTTACTTACAAAAAAAACTATTACATTTAGAGTTTAATTTAGAAACAAGACTTTTAGATAAGTGTGTGGAAAGAGCAAGAAATGTAGAAACCATAGCTATAAATGTAGAACCAAAACCTTTAACCCCTGACCAACCCAATATACCAGTTAAAAATTGTGATGTTACCAGACGTCCTTTAGGATTTGGTAGAAATGGAGTATTAAAAATTAAAAGAGATCTTCATGATAAAGATTGTAATATAAGAGTAGCTGCTTTGAGTACATTACTGGAATTATTTAGAAATCCAGAAATTATTTATACGGGTATTAATCAGGGGTTTGTGTATGCATTGGTCGATTTAACATTGGAAGAAATGCCATACATAAGAGAAAGATCATTAATGGTACTATCCATAATTGCTACTGTAAATGAAGGAAAAAATAAAATAGTAAATAATTCTAGGCTTCTCCAAAATTTTAAAGATCTTTTAAATGATGATAATATTCTTGTCAGATATCAGTTAGCAGTTCTGCTTAAAGAGGTTTCCGAATCGTGGGAAGCATCTTTAATTTTACAAGATAATAATTTTATTAAATATATAATGGAAAGGTTGGATATTGATCCAACTGAAATAAAAATTCTTCATTTAAACGCCTTAAAAAATCTCATGTATTGCCAAGGTGCATGTCAGGCCATTCATATCCTAAATGCCTACGCAGTTTTTTGCAAATTTCTGGAGGATGACAATAAATATATTTTGGAAGGCGCCTTGGAGTGTTTGAGAGAACTAACAACTACCAAAGAAGGTCGAAACTTGGCATACAAAAATAACCTTTTGTTTAAACTTAATGACCTTATACACGATCCCCGCCCTGAGGTTCATATAGCTGCTGCAGGAGTTATGATGAACGTCACAATCAAACTAAAGACTAAAATAGTTGCCTTTGAATTCAAAAATTTGCCATTACGACTAATTAACTTGGCACAGAACAATCTTAATCCGCGTATTCAATTATTCTGTTTAGAAACATTGTATAATATATGCGAATATCCTAAAATAAGAAAACAAATACAAACCAAATATGAGAAGGAGTTTTCCAAAATTAAAGTTTCTAGTGAACTTTTGGATATAAAAAAGAAATTACAATCTGTACTTTATTGGAATGAATAAATAATATTTATTTTTTATTTAACATTTTTAAATGATTTATTAACTAGAATTTTCAAAAGGGAATTTCGTAAAAGTTGGGACCGTAATGGCCAAAAACTTATGTAACATTTTCCTAACCTCTCAAACAAATTGCAGTAATTTCGCCCAAAAAATATTTTTTGGGCGAAATTACTGCAATTTAATATGAATCCCCAAATGGCATTTTAATAATAAATATGCAAGAAACACGCAAGCAATCGGATTTTATTAAGACATTTAACAGCCGGGAATTGTTTTCAAATTTTGATTCTTGGTGATTTTGGTTTTATCTTAAACTTAAATTTGACAACTAAATCACAATCATGAGGTCAAAATTATAAAGAAAACATGTCAACAACGTAAATATCGGTTAGTTTTCGCAAATTTTCACCAAAATGTCATTTTGAAAAAGTGGTCTTTTGCTTAGGCCCCTCTGAAAATGGACGTTTGTTGCTTGTCGATGGTTCAGAATTATTAAAGGAACAATCTTTCACCATTTTATCTTCTTGTTCTTAAAAAGACTTAGTTTATTGCCTACCAAAAACCCTTAAATGTACACTTTTGGAAAAAAATCATATTTTCGTTGCTAAGATTCCACTAAGGTAAAACATAATACTCCATTATTTCAAAGTAAAAACGAGAAAAAATATTTCTTTTTTCAAACGGGGCTTGGATGAAGTTATTGAAATTGTTCACCATTTTACATATCACCCTGTACGAAATTTACTTGAAGAACCGTGAGCTTCATATATATAGCATGGATTGCCAGAGCATGGGGCTAGTAGACATTACAGACCAAAATAAAATCGTTTAAGAAACAAAAAAGTTATGTCGTTTTGAAAAAGGACGAACTTTTTGGTCGCGACACATTGAGTGGAGCGCAGTTTAAATACATTATCGTTGTAATGGACTTCTTCAACAAGTGGGCGGAAGCGTACGCCTTGCCAAACCAGGAAGCTGCCAATGCCTTAAAGGAGTGGATTTGTCGTTTTGGTGTGCCGATGAAGATGCATTCAGGCCAAGGCAGGAATTTCGAATCTATATTGTCTGTAGGGGTCTTAAAATTCGAAGACGAGGACGACCGCATTATACCCGCATGCGGCCGCAGTCTGATGGAATGGTAGAACGAATGAATCGAACGATAAACCGGTACCTGTCGAAGGTAGTCTCTAATCACAAAAGCTCATATTTTCACAAGAAAAACAAGAGCTGATTGAGCAAAATGATGGTAATTTTTTAGCGCACCCAAATTACCCTTGAAAAGTTTACCCTGAATGGCGGTTGACCACCATTATGTATAATATTTTATATTATAATATATTATATTCCAAAATTACCTCGAAAATTAAGGACAATTTTCTCTACAAAACTAATTTAAAATCGGTTAAAGTTAAAGTTTTCCGCGATTTAAAATTTACCATACCGTAGGTCAAATTAGAATACATGAAGCACAGTGTTTGTACATTTACTAAACTAAAAAGCATAAATAAGAATTTTCATACAAAACCAAAAAACTGCAAATCGGAGTGTGAACATAATTTATTATCTAAGCCATGAAAATATTTCCTTTTAAGATTTTTTTTTATAATATATAATTTGTAATTAATATTTAAGCATTTAGCATTTAGCACCACTGAATGTTATTGCTTTTTAATAATAAATATACGTATTAGTTTAATTTTCACCATAAACTAGATTTAATTAAAAATACGCTCATCGTCGACAATTGTAAATATAAATGATTCTATAGTATCATTTATACTTACAAGTTAAGTCTCTCGCTGCCTTTTAAGACAGCGAGAAAAAAATTCGTTAATATTTACGCGTTTTAAAAAATCCTTAAGAAATAGTGAAGGCATAAACAAAAGTTCGGTCGTATCAACCTAAAGACGGCTAAATCTATGAACAGGCTTTATTTGTGCGTGTACTAGTACTAGTGTACTAGTACTAGTACTATAGTGTAATAGGTTTAGGTATCTTTAAAACTAGGTTTGGGTCCAACTTACATTCTGTAATAAAAAAATTCAACATAGTCAACGCGACCGTGTGTCCGCTAAACATGTAGTCCCCGCAAGTCCTAACGCCTTGTATGGACATGCCAGCGCCCCGCCAAATGATGTACGCCTGAGAAATTTTGGTCTGTAGGTCGCCAAAAAGGCTTCCGTCTGCCATCGGATAGTTTCGGGGCTCACATTGTAAGTGAGCTCCTGGCACGCTCAGCGAAGTGATCAACATTGTCACGCACCTCAAAAGAAACACTGTTCCGGAGAGAGCAAAGAATCTTCGCATTAATATAAATCTAAAAAAAAAAAAATTAAGATTAGTATCACAGATCATACAACTTATTAGTATCTCGATTAGTATATAAAAAGAGAAACAGTTTTAAATGCTGAATGCTAAAGTAAGCGAATCCAAAGAATTCAGGCCTAAATTAAAAATAATCCAGCACGTCCAGTTTTTTAAATTATATTTTTTTTTTAAATTTTAATATTAAAGGTTTATATTTAATAAATAAGTTTTCCTTATAATATGTGTAAGTTATACCTTTAAACCACTGAGCAAGTCTATTATAATATAACTTCAGGTAAACATAAGACAAACAAAAACCCGACACCCCTAACCCCCTTCATAACCCACCAAACACCCTTCTTTATGAGATTAAAATTATATCTGCTCACCATTGCTAACTTCGTTATCATTCGAGCTACAAAGTCGGTTAAAATAACGAGTTAGTGGCATTTTTTTCGGCCGCATGGTGGCGCCACATGTTGTGCTTTACACTTGTGGGCATGTATTAAACGAAGGGCGGAAAATTTACAGCTGTCAAGGTCACGTCATGTCAAAGTCATGTTGACATCTGTCATTTTTCTAACCCTTTGATAAATAGAAAAGTTCCGGGTTTAATGAAATACGAACTAACAAAGAAATTATGACGCATTTTATTGGACTGCACTTCAAAATGTACACCTTTAAATTTGAGGGTGTAAATGCGTTAAAAAATCGAAGTGTGGTTAAATATAACGTTGTCAAAAATTCTATAACGTTCCAAGATTATTTCGATTGTCTAAATTTAAAACCTGACAAAATTATAAATCAAAATTCAATAAAGTTCATCGCGCACCATGTTTATATTGTCAATCAACAAAAAATTGGTCTAAGTTGCTTTGACAACAAAATATACCTTTTAAACGATTCACACGAGACTCTTCCTTGGGGTCATTATAGTATTATTTGATTTTATTATATTTATTACCTTTCAATTATTTTATTTTTTATTATTAATATGGGTAACTATATGTTTTTCACTTTAGCCAAAGTTTTTTTATATGCTGTAACCCATAATTTGTATTAGTTTTTTATGCGCATCTGTTGTAGATCCCAAACCTACATATTTGCAAGTTACATTACTTTTAATTTTAAAAAACACACACAACAATTGAAGAAAAAAGGATTTGTGATTTAAGATGGACAGAACCAATGATGGCGAAATAAAAACTGTATATTAATTATATTCTATTAAGAAGTATTTATTTAAAACATGTAAAATAAAACGATTTTAAATAATAAGTATTTTTTTATTTGCCTCCTTAGATATTGTACATTATAATGTTGTACTATCATTTTTGTTTATCCAACTTTTTTTTCATTTAATCCAAACCATTTAACATATACTTTTGTTCCTTTTAACCTTAATTTTTTTTAACTAAATGAATATCATGAAACTTTGCCTTTTGCAATTCGAATTCATAAAATCCTCTCAAAATAGGTTTTCCATACTGAGCTGCAAGTGGTAGGTTTTGTTAATTTAACCTGTTTCACAGCGAAAATTTCATTTGACCAGTTTGGTGTGTAGCCCTTAAAAAATGCTTCACGATATTTGCTTATTCGAACTTTATCTTTAATTTTAAATTTGCTGTTTGGACTGAACATTTTTATTTTGCAAAATGTTGATGATTTTAACAGACTTTTTTCATTCTTAGCATTTACATCAATTAGTTTTATTCTGGTAGTTCCATATTTAGTAGAATTGTATTTGGTTATTATTTTCGGTAATAATTTCATCCACTTGATAACCTTGATAACTAAATTCTTCTATTTGCATATTTTTCGGAAAATTTGGCTTTAATAAAATTGTTTTTATTGCCTTTGTTACATCTTTATTTTTAATGGGCACTGCCCACACAAATTTGCTAAATGCATTTATAACTACTAAAATATATTTAAATCCTTTATTATGTTTTGCTTAGGGGATCATCTCGACCAGATCACTTTGAAATACATCATTTAATCCGCCAACACTTCTTCGTTTAAAGTTTTTTCTCTCCGGTGCTTACTATTACTATTTACTGTTTATAATCTATTGGGGGAGTTCATTGCGGTTGGTTTTTATTTTTCTTCATTTATAAAATTGAATAATTAATGTAATATTTAATAAACAATATGCGGATTTTAAATGGTTTTTGCTCAAGTAATTATGCAAACCACGTCCGAACTTATCAACAGACATGTTAGAAATGTTTGAATGTATGCAAACTCTTCGATTATATTAGCTTCTTTTAGCTCTTCATTTATGCTGTTTATTTCATTCACATGACTATTATTACCCTCAAATTAAGAACTAATTAATAACCTTAATCGTTTAACTAGCTCATTACAGTCATCCCAATGCACATATTCTTTTGGTTTATTTGTGTATTGCATTTGTAATCCTTCTCAAAGAAGTTGTTGTTTTGGCACACTAAATTTGATTAGTATTGTTTTTCGGTTTGTTCGTTTTATTTTTTTGAATCAAGTATGGGATTAATTACATTTATATACTTATTTCCTCTATTTTCTTCTTTTTCCGTATTTGCATTAAAATTTATTTTGTGTGCATTCGTGCTTAATGTAATACTTTTATAATTATTAATATCTTCTGAAGTTAATAAACTTTCGTTTGGTTTATTTTTAAATAATAATTTATATAAACCATAAGTACCCTTATATATTTTATCTTTTTTTCTATTGTTTTCCTTTATAAAAATGTCATTTCCTTTAAAATGCATTTCTGAATCTCCATGGTGAAATTTTTCCAAAACTGGCTGGTTAGTCAAATAATGAGTATTAAATTTATTTTCAGTGTCTCGTATTAATCCTTTTAACATATTAACGTGGCATTTGATTTGATCAAATTGATCTAAATACTAATTAAAAGAAGTATCTTGTTTATATAATCATCCAAGGTAGAAAATTGCTGTTCGCGAATACTGTCATCGTAAAAATAACTATCTTGTAAGGTGTCGCCTGGTAATGTATCGGCTCGTAATGTGCTATCAAATATTTCACCCTCATCAATAAACTCTGGTACTGCTGCCGGTTTTTTTTATTATATATATATATATTTTTAACATCATGCTCGCTTTTTATTGCCTCTTTCTGCAAATGATGGTGAAGCTTTTGATATTAATTGCTTTTATGGTTCCAACTCATACTCTGTTTGAAATCTAATTAGTAATACACAATAATAATAATAACATTTAATTTAGCTTTAATATCGTTTTTAATTTTTATTAATTTTTTGGTTAATATTTTATCTTAGCATAGCATATTTGTGCGTGTTTATGTTGAAATGGTTTTTGTTATACTAAATTTAATTTTACATTACAATCATATTTATTAAAATTCATCCAAACCCAATTTTTTTTAAAGTGCTGTTTATAAATAACAGAAAGCTGTTTTTCATGCCATCTGCACCAAGACAGGTACCGTGAAAAACCCTAAGTGAAACACTTTTTGCTTAAACATGAGAAAAACTAACCAAAAAAATAAACAAAGTGCACCACCAACAAAACAACATTAAGATAATAGTAACAAAACAACAACAAAAAACCAAATCCGTCCCAATTCTTAACGCGGTCATTCTCAGGAAAGCTGACTAGGACAATAAATCTATCAATAACGAGCAAGACTAAACCCATAAATGAAAGAAAACGGTCCCAACAAACAAAGCGTTAAACGAAACGATACCAAATAAAAACTTGAAAATTCTAAACGAACATTAATTTAAGAAAACAAACGCAGAATATAAACACACAACCCGTATTCTAACGGAATGGGTAATTACATTAGTATACAGTAAAACTCAAAAAATACCTTCCACGGTAACTGCCTACTCGCATCAATTTCACACCAACTGTTTAATACAGAGATAGGTCGCAACGCGAAAGAAACAACAGCCGAGACTTGACAAGTGCAGGAACAATCCAAATTGGACACTGACACAGACAATAACGGTCAAGATCAGTAAACTAGGCCCCTTCAGCAAACTAACAACTCCTCAACTCCAAACAATTGTTTGGAGTAATACTAACTTCCCGTGTAGGGGGATCACGCGTCGTATGCAGATTTGCCTTGGCGTAATTGTCCCCTAAACACCAAAATGTCTATCCCTCCCGTCCTTCCTCCTTCATTATCTTACTGGGCGTACAGCATCGACCCGGCGAACCCGGGAATGGCTATTAAAACTATTGGCATTTCGCTCTCGAGCCCCTAATAGGGTACATTACGGGACGCAATGGACATTCGCACCCAGCAAGCACGGGTGAAGCCGTGTCGGTGCCGATGGCGCAAAAAAATCGGCGTAAGGTAACAGAGCGCACAGGGTCCGGGAGTGATGAGGCAATGAGACCGGTTATACGTCTCTTATACTCATACTGATACTCATACTAATAAGTTAAAAAATGAAATAAATATCTTTAGTATTAGAAATATTTAAGAAACTTCAACATGTCTGTTTATTATTTGAGCTTTGGTGCAGATAAACCATTAACGATTGAATAAATTATTGAATTGGGACAATTTTTTACTACATCTGCAACACCTATCGATGATTGGTATGCATTAGAAGAAGAATGGTGTAAAAGCTTGGATGATTCAAAATATTTATTGGAAGAGCAATTAAAACAAAATCAACAACAATTTACTAATAAAGAACTCTCACAACAAAATCAGAAATATCAATTTATTGAAACGGAAGTTGAAGAGAACAGCTTCGACGTTTTAAATGATACATTGGAAAAAAATTTCCAACAAAATCGTTGGAAATACAATTCCAACAAAATCAGCACCAATTTGACGATTTCAACAATAATATTTTAAATTATTTAAGGGAATAGCAATTTAAACAAAATCAGCAGCAACAATCTACTAAAGGTTAGAGGAGTTGGTCAAATGTATTACATAAGACTTTAAAAAATAAAATATTTAAAATAATATATGTACTCAATCAGTGAGGTTAATATATTAAAACAATAATTGATATTTAAGAAATTTATTTTTTTGTAATTACAATTAACATAATTTACGCGTTGCGATTTACTTACTAGCACTACAATCTACAAGGCGAATTTTTCCAAATAATCTTATCTTTCCTTTTTTTCTTTACATCGAGTAACTTCATCAAATTTTGGGTGGTCGTTAAAAATTAATTTTTTTGCGACGCCCCCTAAAAAGCTTCTTTTTGATGAAAAAACACTGGGAATTTTTTTTTATTAAAAACAACACGTGCCTCAAGACCATCTAAGTTAATTTTTTGGTATAATCATGGTTTTTGGGAATTTTTTATAAAAAATAAAATTTTATTCAAAATATAAACAATTATAGATTCTATAATATAGAACCCAAATCAATAAAAAAACAATAGTTAATCAAAATAACAATAGACAAAAATTTAAATTCAAAATTTGGTCTATTAAATAAAAAAATTAAAGATATTCAAATTAATATTTTTATTTTAAAACTAAATTAGTACAAACGTAATTTTAATATCTAGATTTCTTCACTCCAAGGTGAAGTTATTTCATTGTTAATAATTTTTAAATCTCAAAAAAGTTATTATTCCATATTTTCAGAAAAGACATGATTATACCAAAAAATTAACTTAGATTGTCTTGAGGCACGTGTTGTTTTTAATTTAATCCCAGTGTTTTTTCATCAAAACAAAGCTTTTAAGGGGGCGTCGCAAAAAATTTAATTTTTAACGACCACCCTAATGTGCACACAAGATAAAACTAAATTATATTGGTTTTATATACAAGGGGTCCCTAAACTTAGTGGCATAAATTTAGGGACAGATTAAGTAAGTCAAAATAAGACGAAAACCAAAATAAATATTTTTCCTAATTACCTATGTTTTCAAGATACAGGATGATAAAGTGATACTTATACTTATACTTCTACTATATGCAGAAAGACTTCGGTCGATATCCTTTTGGTTTTTCCAATAAATATATTTACTACTAACTTCTACTATGGTAGACTTGGAAAGGTGATATTTTGCGAACAGTCACTTACTACTAATACACTTATTCAAACATAATTACAATTGTTTGAGTAAACACAGTGTCGTAAAACAGGGTTTGCTCTAAGCTTATTGTCCCATATAAACTTTGAGGTTAGGTTTTTATAACATTTGATGCAATTTTTCAATTACTCAGTTCGGATACTATTAAAAAGGTGTACCTCGATAAAATAAACAGTTTCCGAGATATTTGAGATTACAATAATAATATGATAACAAATTTAATTTTTAATTGAAAAATCTAAAATTGACATTCCATGAGCCTCGGAAATTTTTGCCCCGACCATCACATTTAAAAAAAATTGTGAGTAAAAACGACTGTTATTTTTAATATTATTGTCTATTATTATTATATAATGTGCTTATAAGCATAGTTAAAAATAATATTGTAAAATAAATTTAATAATAAAGTTTTAATTACGGTGATTTTTACTTAAAAATTTTAATTGTGACGGTCGGGACAAAAATTCCTAAGGCTCGTGGAATGCCCACAAATTAGAATAAAGAAAAAATATTAAATATAAAAACAATTTCTACAATTTGTAAGTTGTTCAAAATGACACCCACCAGAATGCACACATGCCCGAAGTCGTCTTTCGAGGGAAAAGGTTAGTCTGCGCAAATCAAAATTCTTGTTTTGGATAACAGTCCAACCACAGGAACCGGGTTTAGTTACAGGAATACACGGGGTGGGACAAACACAATTAACAGCCATACCAATGAGGGATTCGAACCCACGATCTCTTGCATTGTAGTCCGCATCACCACCGAGGGCTTCAATAATAATGGAGTTATACCATTAATGGTAGCAATGTTGAGCAGATAACTTTGGACACTGTGTATAATATACACTGTAATATATATATTCAGGGTGGTCCATCAAAAGGTACCGCAAGGCGTTAAGGCTGGAAAAGAACTTTTCGGCAAAATTCAAAAACACGTCAAGTTTGTTTGTCAGGGGGACAACTTTTGACACAAAAAGCAAAGCAAAATCTTCAACCCCCTTAGTGGGGGTGTCATCCTCCAAATTTTTTTAAATGGAAATGGGGGGTCAGATTGCACCTCATTAAAAAATTCCCAAATTTCGCGAAAACAGGTTTCGTTCATAACAAAAAGAGGCAGCTTGAAAATCCGGTACTAATGGTACTACGGAGATAGCAGTTGCAATGGAGAGTTCGCTGAGTATAAGAAAATTGGCCGTTGGTCCAACGAATAAAAAAATACAAGTTCCATCCTTCTAAAATCGGTTAGTGCAAGAACTAAATGAAGACGACTCTATTTTGCGAAATTATGACTGAACGAGTAATTAATAATGGTATTTTCCTATTTAAAGTTTGTTTGTTTTGAATCGTCACAATTGTTGTTACTGGGCTGATACCAATCCGTACCAATCTAAGGATTTTCCATGAGGCTCACACACAACACCCCCAAATATCACAATCAATTAAAAATACCTACTTATTTTATAAAAATAAAAATTAAATCGAATTAAAAGTATCTCATTTGAAATTTTTAATACATTTAACAATTTCTCCTATGATCAAAAGTTTTTAATATAACACAAATAAGCACAAAACTCTACTGAAAATATTAATAATTAAATACGTTTACAAAGAGTTTCAATTTTTTTCTGACTAGTGCGAAAAATCCAAATAAAAATATTTTATGTTCAATTTATTATTATAAATGTATTCCTTATCAACTTGTATAGATACAGTGGCGGATCCAGGATTTTGGTTTGGGAGGGGCTTGAGTCAAGCCCCTAGACCCAGCTGAAAGTAAGCTTTATCAAGGTAAACACATTTTAGTGCAAACAAAACATGCGCAGACGTCAGATTTGATTGGGGGGTCTTGAGCCCCTTAGCCCCCTGGATCTGTTTAGATACATATTATTATTGTAAATGGGCAGAAGGACATAGGTTAATAGCCCTTTAATTTAAATTTTATTCTCGGTTTTATGTTTTAAACATTTTGTTCAAACATGCCAATAATTAATTATAAAATTTAATATTTAGAAATCAAAACCTTAAGGATATATGGGGCGCCGTTTTATTTTTTATTCAGGAATTAATTTTACGTGCTAACCCTAGAGTAATATTTTTAATTAGATTTTTTAATTAGTATCACATAAGAATTTTTATTCTGAGAATAAATAATATCATAGCAAATATTTTAAAATTAGATTTTATTTTTATGCCAAACTGATATTTTTAATTTGCTCAATTAAAAATATCGCAGCAGAAATTTTTAAATGTATTAAAAATATCATTTAAAAATTAAAATAGGTATTTTTAATTCGATTAAATTTTTATTTTTATTAAATAAGCAGTACCGTCTTGACATTCGAAGAGGTCGGACGCGTCAAGATCCCTCCTAAGTGGCGTATACGATACAAACGTAAAGTACCAAAAACGAAACAAAGTATCCGGAAATATCGGTAATCGTTAATAAATAATAAATAAAAACATAAATAAACAAACAAACAAGTGCAAGAAGTGCGAAAATTGTGAGATAACGCCGTAAAAGTGTGCAAGTGAATAAATACCTAACTGAGGCTAGGCAGCAACGATAAGTCAACCGGCGCACCTGGATAGGAGCGTTCCAAAAATATCCTTTTTCTATGCAAAAACCTGCAGGAGAAGGCCACCCCGCGAAAGACAAAGCATCAGGTTTATAGCCTAATAATCAAGCTAAGTAATTCTTCTAATTGCATGTCTTACTATAATCGTTAAATGTTTATATAAGCATTTCACAATGTTGAAAAAAAAAATCTAAGAATTCTATTCGCCTTAAAAATTAAATTTTAAAAAATAATAAGAACATTTCCGTAACTGTTAAATAAACAACCTAATTTCTCATAGTAGACAAACGTAAACAACCAGCGTAAAAGGCGTCACACCCATAAACCAAGGCCAAACTAATACACGGAACAAGAGCCAAGCAGGCCACAAGGCCGCATTCCACTATATGCACTACAGGGCCGGCTCTATTTTGAAGATTGGTATTTACATAAAGTGATTAATTAATTAATTAATAAATTAATTGATTGATTGATATTGATAATCGTATTGGTATTGGTATTGATGGTAATATTGTTGGTATTGGTGTTGATGTTGATATAGGCATTATAGATATTGATATTAGTATTAATATTGATTGATTAATTGGTTGATACTGATATTAACGTTAATATTGATTAATTGATTGATTGGTTGATTTTGGTATTGATTATTTGTATTATTTGGTATTAGTATTGGTATTGACTAATTGAAATTTATATTGAATTTATATAGATACTAATTTAACAGGAAAACAGGCAACAATTGATCATTGCAGAGGGCAGCGTGCGTGTGTGAAGGGAAAGCAAGTGGGTGCGTCGCAATATTATATTATTGTATTATATATATTATATAATATACACATAAGCTCACGCAAGCAAAGCTTGGAGGATGGAGAAAGTAAATGGGCAAAGCCCCTACGCGAAGGAAGTGGTAGGCCATCTATTGGGGCATGCGTTGCACGCCCGACATAGGGGCCGGGTTTCAAATTGATGCGATACACCACAGGGCCGGCTTTATCTATTTTGTATATTAATATTTTTATTTTTAAATTAATTTGAAAAAAATAAGTAAGAAGGCAAAGATATAAATAAATGAAAACGGTATGAACACTAATATAGCAATAAAATAAATAAAGAATATACAAGGTGGGTAGCCGGAACTTCCGGAATCCGACCCGGAGACGGACACAGAAACTGACGAACCGGAAGTAAACCAACAAAGATAGGAGTAAGAAAATAACTAACATACCCACCCCCCATTCACGAATACCAATTGAATGGGGGTACTACTAAGGCCTAGGTTGAGGAGGATTCCGGATTGTACTTAGTTTTGGGTCAGTTCAATGTCCTCCAAAAACCCTCCCTAATCTGGACGTATGGCCCGACCCGGCTGACAAAAATTCCGGGAGCGGCCTTAACCTTTGACATTGTCTTCCACAACCTCCTAGGGCGGATCAACCAGCCGGCGTAAAAACCTCGGATCCAACAAACACAGGTAATGCTGTGATTTGGCGGGATACGCAGGAGAACGAAAAGGGGGTAAAATATCCCCTGGAGATCGTGGAAGATAATATATCTGGGGCCTGCCATACGTTCCCATACTCATACTCATACTCAATAAGCAGATATTTTTAATTGAATGTGATATTTTTAATTCCGAATGATTGGGAGTTTGGATACCCCTGTTAAAAATTAAAATGAATTAAAAATATTCCCTATGATATTTTTAATTTAGCGAATTATAAGTAGAGATGCGACTTGAAAAAAAACGGTCCGTTTTTTTTGTTTTTTTTCAGGTTTTTTTTCATTGTTTTTTTTCAAATGGTTTTTTTCACATTTTAGGTTTTTTTTCAAGATTAGTCCCGTTTGCCTATTTTTTTTATGTTTCCAGTCCAGTTCATGGACTAAAATTTGCCTCTAAATGACAATTAGTAAATGTAAATGCTATGCACGCGCCACCACCACCGAATTGGCCAATAATTTGGTCCTAAAAAAAGTAACTACATATAATATTTTTGATTCAGCGTTTGATTTTTCAAAAAGCACTTTTTTCATGATTTTTCAAATTCATGTAGAGTATGGATTTTTTTTTTTCAAAAAAAAAACAATAGCAAATTCTTGTAGAACATTCCGTGGACCAGAAAGCCAAAAAAATTTTTTTATTACGGTATTCGTTAGGATTGAGCATTGCACATTTTTCATCTAAAAATCTCAAAACTAGAAACGTCAAGCTTCAAATTGCTTTTTTTACGGCTCCAATACGACCATTTTTAACAAAGATACAGCTATCCGAAGAATCGCAAAAAAAAAAATTATCCTTTAATTTTTTGTATTAGTGTAGAAGTTTTACATTGCTACTGGTTTCTAATGTGGAAACTACCAAATAATAAGAAATCAGATTTTTTAGTCTCGGTCAAAATTTTAAATAATGAAAAATTTAATATATTCTACATTTCACTTTATTATTAATACCTACATATACATTTTACTCAAAATTTCATTTTTCTTCTAGGTTTTTTTTCATGTTTTTTTTCACATCTGAAAAAAAACCGCTTTTTTACATTTCTAATTATAAGAAGCAAATATTTTAAAATTATTAAATTAAAAATATTGGTTTGGCATAAAAATTAAATCTAATTTTTAATTAAGCGAATTAAAAATATGTGTTTAAAAAAAATACAAATATAAGAAACAGATATTTTAAATTCTCTAAATTAAAAATATCAGTTTGGCATAAAAATTAAATCTAATTTTTAAATATCTGCTATGATATTTTTAATTTGCAGATTAAACATGTATATGTACGAAGGCGTAGAAGGGACAATTGCCCAAAATTTATTTTTAATATTTAATTCCGAGTTAGGTAACTCAGAATTAATTCCCTCCATTTAATTCTGCGTTAGCTAACACAGAATTAAATCCGCCATATTTAATTCTGCGTTAGCTAACACAGAATTAAATCCGCCATATTTAATTCTGCGTTAGCTAACACAGAATTAAATCCCCCATATTTAATTCTGGGTTAGCTAACACGGAATTAATTGCATTTAATTCTGTGTTATCTAACGCAGAATTAAATATGTCGGATTTAATTCTGTGTTAGCCAACGCAGAATTAAATATGGCGGATTTAATTCTGTGTTAGTTAACGCAGAATTAAATATGGCGGATTTAATTCTGTGTTGGCTAACGCAGAATTAAATATGGCGGATTTAATTCTGTGTTAGCAAACGCAGAATTAAATAATAAAAATGAATTTAGCGTAATTGTCCCTTCTACGCCTTCGTATATATGTGATATTTTTTATTTATACATATATTTTAAAACTAATCTAATTTTTATGGCAAACTGATATTTTTAATATATTTAATTTAATTAAAAATATCAGTTTGGCATAAAAATTAAAATAATTTTTTAAATATCTACTATGAGATTTTTAATTCGCAGAAAAAAATTCTTGTATTAGGTATATTTTTTATCCAATTGAAAATATCACTTTAGTGTTAACACATAAGAATAATTCCTGAATAAAAAATAAAATGGCGCCCCATAAGGTTACATAGGTAATTTACAATTCAAACAATTTATTCTAAAAATTAACTTATCAATTACAGGGTCATAGATCAAAAGCATCTTTACAATTTAAATACCAAATTAATTTTATTTAATTCAACCATTAAAACACATATATGTAAACAAATACATACATAATAATGCCTGGCTTTAAATAATTAATTAAACTTACAATATATATTTTTTTCTTACCTGTGCTTATGAAATAATAAAACTATTAACCAAATAGTAAATAAAAATGTACCAGTTACTTCACACATATCAAAAGCCCATGGAATATGTGGTACATTGTCCAAAAATATATCTGGCAAAGGTGGATATTTCTTCATGTCAGGCACTCTATCATGAACAATAACCATAACAAAGGCTGTGATCCATGTAACAAAAACAACATAACAAAAACTTAGGAAGGCTTTAACTTTTTCTGGTGGTAGTCTTTGATATTGCCCATCTTCTGAAATTGGGGGTGAAACCCTCTCAGACTCACAGTATTCACTGTCCTGTTTATAATTATGATGACTGTTATATAAACTCACACTCGATGTGTCTAATAATCCCAGATCGGAAAGCACATTTTGGTTTTTGTTTTGCAATGATTTACAATATAAATACAAATATTTTCTGTCCCTTAACGGTAAATTTATTAAAGGTTTTATTGTAAAATCTTGGTCGTTTAAAGCTAATAAACATTTACCGTTCAATTTGTTTTCATGACACAAAAAATGAACAGCAGCATCACTGAAATCCTCCTTTTTTAACATTAACGCAGTGTCTTGCGTTGTCCACTGCAGCACTGACTTATTTTCAGACATTATTGTTAAGGAAGCACAACTAAAATAACTTAAATATCCTAATGTTACTTATTATTATTGTCACAACCATGTTACTTTTGCTCTCGACGACATAACCTACATAACATGACGTTTAAAAGCCATCATCACACAACAACTATCCATAAACTATTTAGTAAATTACACAAGTTTTTATTTATTTTTATTTATTTATTAAAACTTTTAATAAATTGTTATTAAACCACCGCTGCGATGATAAGATTTTGCCATGTTAATTACTTTTCAATTAACGACTGAGCATTTTTATGTTTCACAAAACATATTAATTAATATGTTTTGTGGAACATAAAAATGCTCAGTCCTTAATTGCAAAGTAATTACCTAATACGGTTTTAACTTAAATCAACCCGCCTGAGCTACTTAAAACTTTTAAGTAGCTCAGGCGGGTTTATTGTACCTACCTATAACACGTGTTATTGTTAACAATTGTTTGCATAGTTTTATTGCCCGAGCATTTTATATTAAACAAAATGTTAAATTAACATTGTTAATTAAAATTTCCAGGCAGCATTTCGTCATGCTAAGCGAGCATGACTGTATAATACTATAATACCTACTATAATATATGTACTATATAATACTAGGTATGTATATTATACATATGTCATGGACCAGGCCAATAATTTGTACACTAAAGGTTCATTCCAACCAGCAGTAATATTACCGTAATATTATCGTCCGTAACAGCGTTAATGCGACTGCGCGAACAAAAATAGTAAAATTATTTTGAATAATGTATAAACTGGTTGGAACCTTTTTTGAACTGGTAGTACTCACAATCAGAAGAAAAAGAATATAACCCAAAACCCACAATTGTATTGTGCTAAAAGCTAAGTAAAGCGCATATGGGTATATCTATTTCAATAAAGTATTAAATATGGCAGGTTTTTTAAATAATTACTTGTATGATTCTTCGGATGACAAGGAATTTAGATTTTATTGGGGACATTGCTACTAGAAATAAATATAACCCAGGTTTGTTGAGTTTATAAATATATATAAAAGTATATTTTAATAACATCACACATTGATAATAAATTCTTCCATTCCTGCTCACAAATGACAAAAATTAGATGTATTAACATTAAAAATTAATAAAATCACCTTGTATAGCAGTCATTTTTAAATAATATGTCCACTTTAACAGAAAACAAACTTACAATATTACAAACGTTAATAAATAAACAAAAAGATGAGGTTATGTGCCCCTTCTACGCATGCGTCTAATTTTATTATCAACAGTTCTTGCTCTCGAGCAAGAATCGTTTGAACCGTAATTTAACTGTTCGTAACTCTGGTTGGAACGACGAACTGACAGTAATTGCCAGTTCTAAACTAGTAATTTTAGTTGGTTGGAACGACATTTTACAAACGCGCATGTGTATCAGTAATATTACTGGAAATTACTGCTGGTTGGAATGAACCTTAAGAAACTTCCTCTATCACCCGTAACACGCCACATAACTACCTACGCGAGAAAAGGCCAGTTAAACTCCATTCTAAACTTTGTTTAATCTATGATTCTAAAAATTAAGGGGCTCTATAAACAGGAGACAGGATATCGTCAGGATGCTGCAATATGGGCATATGTCACTACTTCTACCATGCAGATCTTCCGCAGTTAGGTTTTACACAAAGAACGCGGGATTATAACCAGTGCTTAATAACCACGCGCCTTTTACAGCTAACCACACACACAGATTGCGTGAGGATAAGCATTAGTTTTCCCACGCGAGTGTAAAACAAGTTTGATTGTGTAATTAAACAAATTAAATTAAATCAGGTTAGTGTAAACAGAGGCTGGTGTAAGTCTGGCTTTAAACGTCAGTCACAATTTGTTTAGAAAATTTTATATTTTTAATGAAATCAAAGAACGTTCTTTGATTGAATTCTTTCTAAATTACGTAAATTACGTAAATTATAGTAATTAGTATATCCTTTTTCTATGGTAATCATGTCGAGATCCACTTCCAAATTTGACACCAAAAAAGTGGTAGGTTTATAAGATAAATTTTATTAAAATAAAACGATTTTAAATTACGTTTTTTTTTTGTAGAATTCTGAGCTTGTAACTTTAACTTATGGGGCGTTAGTGGCTCAGATGGTAAAGGACTTGGAAA
Source organism: Brassicogethes aeneus (assembly GCA_921294245.1). NCBI lineage: Eukaryota > Metazoa > Arthropoda > Insecta > Coleoptera > Nitidulidae > Brassicogethes > Brassicogethes aeneus. Next base: position 3,429,412 of record OV121136.1, read on the forward strand.
ATACAGATGATGTTAGTAAACAGTTGGAGCGGTTGGGGTATAATATGGGCATTAGGTTAATTGAAGACTTTTTGGCTAAAACAAACACTGGAAGGTGTTTTGATTTAAAAGATACAGCAGATAAAATACAGACTGCTTTTAAAATGTACTTGGGTGTACAACCAAATGTTTCTAATTGGAGTGCTGCTGGAGATGAGTTCTCTTTTATTTTGGACAGTAACCCGTTAACAGATTTAGTTGAATTACCAGATGATTTAAAAAGTTTAAAATATTGTAACCTTATATGTGGTGCTATCAGAGGAGCGTTGGAAATGGTTCAATTAGATGTACAAAGTTGGATTGTTCAGGTAAAATATTTGTATTATATAATAAAGATATCTTTTAATATTGTCACCTACTACAACTAGGTAATTCAAAATTTTTCGAATCTTAATCCAGATACCTATGACCTGACACATTGTGTCCAGAATAGACACCCTTTTTCCTGTAGGGTCATGTTAAAAATTGTGTGTGCAAACAAAGACCACGTAATTTGGAGGACCTAAAGGTGCGAATAACTGCTAAAATGCGCAGAATACCTGCATTGCTTTGCAGTCAAGGAAGCTCAGTTTGAACATTTGATTCACTATTGCTATTTTTTTTTGTATTAAGCCTACCTCTTTAAATACTTAATTTTATCTAAATTTTACTGTTGTGAAATTAATTATTTGTAATTGTAATTGTTGTGTAAATAAGTGGAAGTTATAGGTACGTAATATATTATGATATTATTATTTATAATTTATCCCTGTCAGTATACTGGGTAGTATACTAACCAAAGAAAATTTGGCTTCAAAAACATAAAGGGCATTAAAAAATCTATTATCCCATGGGCTTGCACCCTTTGCAGATGCTATATAAAAATTTAGGGAATTATTTTTTTTAAGTAGCAATTTTAATACATAAAAAGTTGTCTGTAAAAAATAATTTATTAACATAGAATATTATGTTGCATGGAATTTTCAAAAGTATGTTTAGCGGTAGATACGAATATTAATTACAATAAATAAAAAAACTTCGAAAGCCGACAACAGTTATTGGCGTAACGAGAATCGCACTGGTGTTTCTTTCTATTTCCAAATACGTCACAAAAGTGGAGTGGGTAAACTCGCCGTGTCTTTTCTGGACACACTGGTCTAGGGTCATGGGTTGTTTCAACAAATAAATACCTTTCCACTGGGTTGGAATCCATTTTTACACGCAAATTTTCAAATTTGTTTATTCAATAATAATGTACTTTTTACGTTGCCGTTGTCGTATTAAGATGATTATTATATATTATGTGATTTCTAAAGACAAAAATAGAAAGAAATCTTCTTATAAACATAGCGCAGAGGCGTCCCTGAAGATGTTTTTTTTTATTATTATTTCCGAAACGGTTTAAAATAATATAATGAAATTACAACAAAGTTGTATTTATAAGTGTATTTTTAACCCAAATTTTTTGTTAGCTGCAGGATATAAAAATTTAGAGAAAAAAGTACTCTTGTTAAACATCGATAAAATGCACCATTTTCAAATAAAAAAATGTATTTTTTATTTTTAATTTAATATATTAACCAAGAAATATTAATAAAAAACTTCATATAGGGCATTTCACGTGAAGTATGCACGACAAAAAAGCTTTACAACTTTTATTTCAAAGAAAATTGGTAAAGTTGTTATACTATCTGAGAACGTAAAAAGTGCAAAAAGAGGGAAGTAAAACTCAGTGGTTGTATTCTTTTTTTGTAAATTTTATGTTCCTTGTTAATGAAACCTGACTTACCTGAATTAACATTGTAGTTCAAAAAACAGGCAAATAAATACTTTACTTTAGTCAGGAAGTTTTAAAATAAATAAAAACGCGTTAGACATTTTTTATAGGATTTTTTCCGTACTTTTTAATAACATATAAAAATTAATTAATTAATTAATTAATTTTTATAATATACTTGATAATTATTTCCAAGTATTTGAGCCTAGAACTTGTATCTCGACAACTTCTCCCCTTTTGCAATTTTTATGTACTTGCATAGTACAACAACTTTAACAAGTTTCGTTGAAATCAAAGAAGTGAAGTTTTTTTCCCGGTACACTTGACGTGAAATGCCCCATATGTTTCCCGAAAATAAATTATTTTATATCAAAAATATTCATAATAAAAGATATTCAGGGGCGCCCCTTACGAGGCTGTGGGTCCCTTAGGGGCCGTTTGCCAACCTAGGTTTATTTAAAGTTTTCTTCCTGTTTTTGGCCAAACGAGAATGTTCCCTTTTTCGCATCACTACCCCTACTTACCTTACAATTTTGGTTAAAGTTACTGGTTTCACTGTAGATTCCTGATATATTTTTTTTAAATATTTATAGGATCAATTAAAGGGTGATCAAAATACAGAAATAAGAGTTAAATTCATTAGAAGATTAGAAGATGCAATGCCGGCTGGAGAAGAATAATTGGTAAATTTTAGTAATTTGTATTAGGTATAAATTAAGATCATTCCCATAAAATATTTTAAAGCTTTAAGGATTATAATAAATAAGTTATAACTATAATGTTTTTTTCTCTATATTATTCAAACCTTTTTATTGGTAAATACCATTATTATAATTATTGTAACCTATAACAAATTTCAATCGTTTTTAATAATTTTGAATTGTGTTTTGGTATTGATTTGAATCATTTACAATTATATTAAATCGAAAATTTAAATAGAAAATAATATTTAAATTATTTTTAATCAGAGCTAAGTTTTTTGTGTCTATCGGTCTGAATCTGACAATATTAAACTGATTGGTTTTAATCAGCGTTTAATTTTGTCAATTTCGATTGGGCTGAATTGAAAAATAATTTTGAAACTATTGAAGTAGGATTTCAATCGGTTTTAATCGGCATTTAATTTCTTTAATTGAATAGCCGGAATGCACAACCGACGCAGCGCGGGGCCAGTAGGCTACTGCACGGAGACCGTTCAATTTCAACAAAATTCTTTAAATTAAACTCGCGATAACTCCTTAACTAAACGTGCGATTTTTATGAAATTTGGACAGAATACTTAGATTGGTACAGCGATGCTATTAAAATAAAAAATACAAAATTTTAACCACAATTAATTAATAAATGCATCAATATTATTTAAGTCATAACTATGCTTAAACTAGTAGATGTTTATAAATTATATATATACGGTTTTTTTCTTGGTAAAATAAAAAAGTTTTTCTCCAAATTTGACAATTATTGATAAATTATTATAGCCGTAATACAAATAAATAAAAAAGCCCGCGGCGCGCTGCGGCGCACTGTGTCGTATTTATGTATACATGTATAGGTGACCAAAAGTCGATTTCTGAAGTTGCCCTTACAGCAAAAAAATATACATAAAATTGATCATTATGCTTTTCTTGACAATGTACAACCATTTGTTTATTTATAAAATATTAATAAGGACCGTGACGTATAAAATTTTAAAACAATGCACAAACACATTTTTTTATATAAATAACTTGCGCTTGGTAAATATGCGATTAAAACTATAAATTATAATTAACAGGAGTTATACGTATTTGGTACATTGCTTTAAAATAAATGTCTTTTAAGGTATAACGTTCAAAATTAAAAAAAATATTTTATTTTATATATAGTAATAGCCGTCCAAATTTTGTCATTTTTTTAACGTGCATTCAAACAAACTTTTTGCAAATAGTAATGGTGCCCCAGGTTGCCCCAATTTCTTTTGTGTGTGGAAGTGTTTGTTAATATATGAATAATGGTCGTTATTAAGAATTTTGACGGGAAATGTTGAGAAACTTGGCTACACTTGATTTTATGTCAAAAAATGTGTATTAGAGTTCATTTTTTTTAACTTTTGTCTTTTTTTTTCGAGTTTTTTTTAAATCTGGCGCCTTAAAATTAATTAAAAACATAAAAATAATAAATATATATTAATTTAAAACTAATTTTTATAGCCAATTGGCTATAAAAATAACTTCTTAACTTTCTTGCTAACAACATCCATTTCAAATACCCAAATTTAGCAATCTAACGGATTTGAGAAAAATGAATGGCAGATGAGGTATCTAAACAGAAAACTTTAACAGGATTAGAGTACAAGTGCGGAATCCCTTTTAGCTCTGCAAAAGGCCATTAAAAACATAAAAAAGTACGTAGAATAAAAAGTTGTAAAAATCGAAAATAATAAAATTGGTATCGTCCCAGAAAAAATTGAACACCCTGTATAAATTAAATTACAACATTAAAAAATATGTATTAATTCAAATATTTTTCTTCCCTACAAATTTTTCATGACTACAGTTGTTTCTGAGATAGGCATATGGGTTATCTTACGTGGTTCACCCTGTACTTAGCTTCTTTTAATCCTAAGTAATGGTTAAATTTATTAAAAATTATATTTTTGGATAACAAAAAAGCATTTTTAATATGTTTTTCAACAAAAATATTTTTGGTCACCTAATCACTCTGTTTACGACATAGTGCGGCGGCGTAAAGACAACAAAGTGCACAAGAATCGAAACTAAACTCGATTTATCACGTTAAAAGCTTAATTTGCAACAAATCATTTATTATTATTTATTATAACTAAATGTGTTTACATTGAACACTTTACACTGTACAATATAAAACACGAATTTTATTTTGAAATAAAATGATTACCTAGGGCCGCTACTGTTTGCTATTTTTATCAATAATTGACCGCTAAGTGTTAAATATTCATCTTGGCTACTGTTTGATTTGATTTTTAAATATATAAACAGATTAACAACGAAAAAGATAACGAAATGTTACAAAAAGACCTAGACTATGTATCAGAATGGCTTCAAGTAAATAAGATGTTTGCTAACGTAGAAAAGTGTGCAACTATAACACACGTAAATATAAATTTATTAATAGTACATATAATCTAAATAACATTAGCTTAAGTAGAATTTATTAATGTAAAGATCTGGGTGTAAAATTGCAATTAAATATGAAATTCAACTCTACCTACAATACAATAGTACCTAAATAAGGCATTTAGGGTACTTGGTGTTGTACTTAGAAATGCCAAATATTTTAAACATATTTCATCCCTTACTAAATTGTATATATTGTATGCATTAGTGAGGCTTCATCTTGAATATGCTTGTATTATCTGGTCACCTACAGCAGAAAGTAATAGTAATGTCATTCAAAAAGTACAAAAAAGATTTCTTAGATATTTACATGTATAAGGAATATAATTTATATCCGATTTGTTAGGACGAATAACATCGAAGAATAATAATTTGTGGGAAGCAAATGTTGCTAAAAGTTAAAAGATATGGTAATAATTTTATTTCAAAATAAAATTCCTGTTTTATATTGTACAGTGAACAGTGTGCAATATAAACACATTTAGTAATAATTACTGATAATAAATGATTTGTTGCAATTAAGCTGTTTACGCCGCCGCAGGCTCTCTTATTTATTATTATACTATTAGTAATATATTACGGCTATAATAATTTATTAATAATTGTCAAATTCGGAGAAAAACTTCTTTATTTTACCAAGAAAAAAAACCATATATATATATATATATATATATATATATATATATATATATTAGGGTGGTCCTTAATAAGGTTATTTTCAAATTTCTTTGCTCCCAGGGGCTCAAATGCTTCCAAATTAATAAAAAGAAAATCCCTGAAAATTTGAGCTCTTAATATTAACTCTAAGATAGTGCGCATTCCAATCTAAGTTTCCTATGGAAATAACATAGGAAAAATTACTTTTTTTGTTTATAATTTTATAACTTGGGAACGAATAAATTAAAAATTATAAATCATACATATTTTTATAGAGAATTTAACGCTCTACAAAAAAGGTTTCGTATAATTTTTCCATTAGTCTATTTGTTTAAAAGTTATTTAACGTCAAAGTTTAATTTTCATATTATTATTAATATTATCAAGGCTTTTTTATGAGGCGCCGTTTGTGTCAAAATTAAAAGTGCTAAATAAACTTATTTTGTTTTATAAATAATTAATTATATGCTTTACCAAATAATTTTTTTATAAAATTATTTTTTTTTGTAAAAAATTTTATAAAATAATTTTTTTATACATTTTTTTTTGTAAAAAATTTTATAAAATCATTTTATTATAAAATTATTTTTTTATAAAATATTTTTTTTTTTTAAATAATTTTTTTATAAAATAATTCTTTTTTATAAAATTATTTTTTTATAAAATTATTTTCAATTCGAATCAAAAATTATTTAATAAAAGACGACGGGCGCATTTATAAATTAATTTTTACTGCAGCCATCTCTATTTGTTTGTAGACACTCGAGTAAACCCGAACGCCCCTCCCCAGATACAATTTTATGACGGACTGGGCTTTTGTTTGACGCAATTTGGGGAAACGATTGAAAATGATAATTTATTAGTTTTATTCATTAATTTATTAATTTTTTTTATCTACATTTATTTTGATTTTTAGTTTTTAACAAGAATTCTTTATGTTTAAACGTTTTTTATAAAAAAGCAATTGTTAAAAACTAAAATAAATAAATAAATAAAATAATTTTCTTGAAAACAAATTAAAATAAATAAATCAATTCTCTTAAAACAAAACTAAAAATCAAAAAAAAATATTTTATAAAAAAGAATTATTTTATAAAAAAATTATTTTTAAAAAAAATTATTTTATAAAAAAATCATTTTATAAAAAAATTATTTTATAAAATTTTTTAGAAAAAAAAATTAAAAAAAAATTATTTTATAAAAAAATTATTTTATAAAAAAATAATTTTATAAAAAAATTATTTGGTAAAGCATATAATTAATTATTTATAAAACAAAATAAGTTTATTTAGCACTTTTAATTTTGACACAAACGGCGCCTCATAAAAAGCCTTGATAATATTAATAATAATATGAAAATTAAACTTTGGCGTTGAATAACTTTTAAACCAATAGACTAATGGAAAAATTATAAAAGACCTTTTTTGTAGAGCGTTAAATTCTCTATAAAAATATGTATGATTTATAATTTTTAATTTATTCGTTCCCAAGTTATAAAATTATAAACAACAAAAGTAATTTTTCCTATGTTATTTCCATAGGAAACTTAGATTCGAATGCGCACTATCTTAGAGTTAATATTAAGAGCTCAAATTTTCAGGGAATTTTTTTTTATCAATTTGGAAGTATTTGAGCCCCTGGGAGCAAAGAAATTTGAAAATAAGCTTATTAAGGACCACCCTAATATATATATATATGTATTGTATGTATGTATTAGGGTGTGCCAAAAAAACTCGATATTTTTTTTTTCTTGCTCTCCACCCAAAATATCGTAGAATATGTCCAAACAAATATTCTGTTAAAAGCGGAGCTCATAATTTCAATTTTAAGAGGTCCCTCATCGAATCTGAAGTTTTGCCGCTTAAATAACACAGAAAACTGACTTTTTTACCTTATTTATTCTTGCAACCTAGGAAGATTTTTTTTTTCGTAAAATCCATGACTAATTCTTACAAAGCATTAAATTTGGACAAAAAAATCTTATTAAGCCGATTTTCTATTTTCATTATTTAATTTTTTACATAGCTTTAAATTTAAAGATAATAATACAAAAATGATGACTTTATACGCCTGTAACTTTTAGAATATTGACGATATAAAAAATTCGCCTAAAACTTTTTTGTAGTCCATCAGACAAGCTAAAAAATTACCATTTAACTTTTTCGTCTAACTTCAATAGTTTAGCTGAAAAAGGCAAAAAACGTAAAATTTTAAATTTAAAGCTCTGTAAAAAATTAAATAATGAAAATAGAAATTCGGCTTAATAAGATTTTTTCGTCCAAGTTTAATGCTTTGTAAGATTTGGTCATGGATTTTATGAAAAAAAAATTTCTTCCTAGGTTGCAAGAATAAATAAGGTAAAAAGGTCAGTTTTCTGTGCTATTTAAGCGGCAAAACTTCAGATTCGATGAGGGACCTCTTAAAATTGAAATTATGAGCTCCGCTTTTAACAGAATATTTGTTCGGACATATTCTACGATATTTTGGGTGGAGAGCAAGAAAAAAACTATTTCGAGTTTTTTTGGCACACCCTAATATGTATATAATTTATAAACATCTACTAGTTTAAGCATAGTTATGACTTAAATAATATTGATGCATTTATTAATTAATTGTGGTTAAAATTTTGTATTTAATAGCATCGCTGTATCAATCTAAGTATTCTGTCCAAATTTCATAAAAATCGCACGTTTAGTTAAGGAGTTATCGCGAGTTTAATTTAAAGAATTTTGTTGAAATTGAACGGTCTCCGTGCAGTAGCCTACTGGCCCCGCGCTGCGTCGGTTGTGCATTCCGGCAATTCAATTTCAATTGTGGAAAATAAGAGGATACATTTCAGGAAAAGCTGCGGAATATAAAAGAAAGCTAAAGACTTGTAGAATTGAGAAATAGCGATAATAACAACCCCGTCAATGGAAATATTGAAGATGGGTAGACAAAGTTCATTGCATTATAAAGGGTGTATCAATAAGAGCGCAAGATTTCAAAGTTTAGTAAAACATGGTTTTAAGTATTAAAGCATTGAAAAATTTATTGATTTATAAAGTACACATTTGGAAATTATGTATAAAATAACACATCTGGTAAATGGCCACCACGGCTTAACTGGCACAAGCGTATTCTTTTGGCAAAATTTGCAATAACATTATTGAATACATGTGGCGGTATTTCGTTGATAGAGCGTCTAATTTCTGCTTTTAAGGCTTCGATGGTGGCGGGCTTGTTGGCATAAACTTGTGACTTCAAATAACCCCACAGCCAAAAGTCCAAGGGTGTTAAATAGTGGTGAAAATGGGTCTCATCACTGAAAATGATTTTTTGTAATGTCCAATTCTTGTGCACGATGGCAAATCGACGTCTCTGGACTGCTGCGATCACTAACCGAAGCAGTGCTTTCGAATTTTTCGATTATTCTTTTCACAGTAGATGAATTAGGAACATTATTTCTAAAAAATATTTGACACCCTTTACGAATCGTGGCAATCAAACTTTCATCATTTTGATAATAGTGTTTAACACTCAGGACGGGTTGTTCTATCGTGTAATGCTCCATATTTACTAACTCCCATCTGTCTCCTATCAATCTGTCATGTCATTAATCATGTGACATCATGGTTGCCAAACTGAGGCGAAATTCAAATCTTGCGCCCTTATTGATACACCCTTTACTATGGTATAATATATTATACAGTGTGGTTCTTATGGAATATATGGTTTTTATTTCGCCCGGGCAGTTATCTGATAAAAATATTAGTTCTTTTAAGTTTGGATCTGCATAGTTGGAGATATACGAGCCCAGAATCATATCATTTGGCCCAGACAATATTTTATTTTTTACATTATTTCAGACAATATTGGTAAACACAAAATAAAATTCTTTTGAATCCAACTATTATTATAAGAATAGTTGGATTCAATAGATTTTTCTTTTGTGTTTGTCTGAAATAATGTAAAAAATAAAATATTTTCTGGGCCAAATGATAAGATTCTGGTCTCGTATTCCATTAAAAAAGAACACACTTCATTTGGGCCTTTTGCAGCAATTCCTTCATTATAAACGTAAAAATAACTTTTATCAGATTTTCAATTATGAATACAAAATACGCTGACATGAAATTAAAACTGGCGATGAAATACCAATACACGCAAAATCTTATATCTTAATTTTAATCTTTGCAGAGAGTATTCCGACATCTTTCATAAAGATAACCGGAAACTTTCCTTAAAAATAAAGTTAAACATGAAATTAAAACTAGCGATGAAATACCAATCCACGTAAAATCTTATAGATACCCCTTTATCCATAAAAGGAGGTACGACAAATTAATAAAATACTCGATGACGGCATTAGTAGACTAAGTCAAAGCTCTTGGAGAAGTCCAATTTGGATAGTTCCAAAGAAGATCGATTTTAGCGGCAAACAAAAATGGAGGTTAGCCCTGCTTAAAATACCCCATAGAGACCCTGTTCAAACCGATAGATATTTGTATCGGAATGTATGGTGTTTCTATAGGGTGTATCGGTATGTATGGTGTTTCTATAGGGTGTATCGGTATGTATAGGACCCATAGTTGGGATGTATGGTTGTTCTATAGGGATATCCACCCTTGATTTATTTGCTATTGGTTTCAATGGGGAAAATACACATAAATGTAGAAATTAGTTTTTCCCCCATAGAAACCCATAGGTTTTAATAAAATTTTGTCAAATGTTTTATGGTTGTTCTATAGGGATATCCCTATATATCCTTCATTGAGATATTTGCTATCGGTCTCAATAGGGAAAATGTAAAGTTATGGTGTGCCTATAGGTAATTTTCTATACATTTTCTATCGGGCCGTATCCGGAAAAACATGAACAAATGCACATATTGAATCCGGTAGCGCCCGATAGATTATTTTATATAGGTCTCTATGGGGTATTTTAAGCAGGGAGTTGTCGACTATCCCAAAACAGCTGTTAACGTGGAAAATGACCACTACGAATATGTAAAAATGCCATTTGGTCTAAAGAACGCACCCGCAACGTTTCTACGCGTTATGGATCACGTTCTAAGAGACTTACAGGGTAAAATCTGTTTAGAGTATATGAATGATATCATCAAAATTGAAGGCATAAAAAAATTCATATACCCAAATTACCAAAAGACATACAGTCATTTTTAGGTATTTTAGGATTTTATCGTAAATTCATTAAAAATTTTGCTCGTAAATTAACGAAACCTTTCACTAAATGCCTAAAGAAAGGTGAAAAAATCGAACATAACACGGAATTTCTACAAACATTTGAAATCTGTAAAAACATTTTATTCAACGACCCTGTAATTTAGTCAACATTTTAACTTAACAACTCAGTCAAGGTAAGGTAGGTCAGGATATGCCTATCGCATAAGCATCAAGTACCTACTTAAAATCCCGCTGAAATAAATTATAGCACGATCGAAAAGGAATTATTAGCAATTGTATAGTTTACTAAACATTTTCTTCCTTATCTTTTGGTAGAAAATGTACACTGAGAGAAATATCAAGTTTGGAAAAGCATATGAAATTATATTAATTTAAATAATCGGGTAAATTTGATTCAAATAGAAAAAATTTTAGTTTTACATTCATTTACCAACAGTTTTACAATGTTTTGAAACACTTTTAAAGTGTATCCTATTTAAAATATATATACAAAAAGAAATTTCATTGCCTTTCTCAAAGTTGTTTCAAAAAGATATGTATTATACAATTGTTATGCACCTATTAATTTAATGGGAAACACCAATGACGCCAAAACATATTTGAATCCCTAATAATTCAAAGGGATTCAAATATGTTTTGGCGTCATTGGTGTTTCTCATTAAATTAAAAGGTGTATAACAATTGTATAATACATATATTTTTAAAATAACGTTGAGAAAGGCAATGAAATAAATAGATTTCTTTTTGTATATATATTTTAAAAAGAGTACACTTTAAAAGTGTTTAAAAACATTGTAAAACTGTTGGTAAATGAATATAAAACTACATTTTTTTCTATTTGAATCAAATTTACCCGATTATTTAAATTAATATCATTTCATATGCTTTTCATGACATGATATTTCTCTGAGTGTATTAAAGTAACTGATCATAAACCCCTAGTTTAGTCCCCTGGCGACTCAAACTCGAAGAGTTTGATTAGCAAATAGTATACAAAAAGAGCTGTCAAAATACAAACGCCGACGAACTTTCTCGAATAGAAATTAATGCAATAGAAAATGAGTCTATTATCGGAAATCCTGGTGACATTACAAACGAAATTAACGATTTTCTTTAACCGGCAAATGACGAACTTAATTATTACTCGTATCAAATTTTTGAGTATGAGTATATGAACGGTAAGATGGTATGGCCCATCGGCTACGGCTTTCACTGATCTTCTAGGCGTTACCCGTGTTTGGTGGATCCGAATTTTCACCCCGGCAGGTAATCTTCCCTAGGAGGTCGTGGATGAAAGTGTCGATGGTGAAGGCCATTCCCGGAATTTTGTCGCCGGGCCGACCATACGCCCGATTTAGGCTAGTGGAGTGTAGGACAAGGAGGGACAACAGTTGGTTTTTGAGGGCCTTGAACTGACCCAAAACTAAGTACAATCCGGACTCCCCCTCAATCAGGGTATTAGTAATGACCCCATTCAATTGGGGTTCATGAATGAGGCATGGTTTCTTAGTACGTTACTTGGACATCCTTGCTGGTCTTCTATTTCAACAGGGTCTTTGTCCGGTCTGCTGGAATTCGGAATCTGCTGCACGCAGTTGTTTGCCCCATTGGGATGTTGTTTTTACATTCCACACACTCTTAGAAACACTTAAAATGACTCGTTATGATTTATTAACTCTTTGTCCCAGCGGAAAGGCAGTCGCTCATGGTTAGACCAATTTTACCGAATGCAACAGTCATTATTGGGTTTGGTTTAAAGTTTTTTTAGAATAGTTTTTGTTTACTCACCTAAGCAATCCCTATAATTATTTAATTTAACTATTAAGTAGTACGAACTATTTATTGAAAACGACTATTCGTTGTTTTCTTGTTGTGGTAGAAATTGTGTTTACGTTTTCTTTTCTTATTTAACAATTGCATTTGTATTTATTTTTACTGCTTCTACTATTTATTTATTTTTTATACTCGAGAAGATCTCCCAGTTTGTTTATTTAAGGCAAAGATTAGAAAATGGTTTGATTACTTACATAAGATTTATGTATTAATTAAGTACTACTTGTCACGTCCTATAATGCATGTGCATTCGGTATCTTTGGTCTATTTAATGTAGCCTAGGGGTTAACGAACCCCTACATTATGTAGGGGCTCGTTAACCCTGTTCAACTCTTTTATTCTTTCTTGTTGATTTCTACGGATTTATCACTTGGGAAGGTATAAACACACCCGTAGGCTCGGTGAATTCTTATTTACGCAAATAGCGAAGTGCAAATATTAAAACTTATCTGATTATTTCTCCTTGTCCCCTTGTAATTGGTTTCCTCCAGGTTCATGCCGCGATGAACTACCTGTTCAGGTGGGTGGCTGACTTCGACAGGTCACTTTGAGCTTTTAATCTTTTAGATTAGGTTTTAAATGCACTCGCAATTGTTTATAGTTCAGAGCGGAGAAACTATTACGTCTCGACCGTAGGAGTGTTGATTTGGTTCTATTACTCTTATCAAATTTTTAATAATAAAAATGTATTAAATAAATATCATTTTATTAAAAATAACATTTTTGAGACAAAGTTTAGAATTACTGTTAAACTTTCACACCCGAAATAAGTAGAATCCTTCAGAAAACATTTAAAAATCACTCTTATAATTTAATTATATCCACACAATTTTTAAAAGACATTTCGCACAAAAATAAACAAAAATAAATATCTCACCATCACCAAACTACATGTCAAAGAGGCATTAATAAATCTGTTTAAGCCTTAAAAAAGATTTATTATTGGCCCAACTTAAAAAAATATGTCACAAAATTTATTAACAATTGCGACATTTATTCACAAGCGAAATATGACACCCACCTTAATTAAAATTCTTCTAACTGCAACACCGAGTCGACCGTTGTAATCCATACACATGGATATATTTCAAATAGCGAGCGTCAAATTTTTAACAATCAAAGACGTATTTTTAAGATATTCACAAGCGTACCCATTAGAATCAATTTGTAACAGCTTATGAAAATTTTCTAACGTTTATTTCCCATTTTGGTATACCCAATGTATAACTTGCAATAATGGCACGGAATTTAAAAAATTTCTTCTACTAGATTTTAATAGATTTTTATAAATAACACAAAATTCAAATTCAATTTACAAACCCTGGTAATTCAAATAGTAAGAGCCCTGTTGAACGCGTACACTCGACATTTATCGAAGTTTTTTGAACTTTGAATTAAAGACCCAAAAGCGTCGACCAAGCAACTTATGCAATATGCCGTTTTACCGCCTTTTTCCAGTTCCAATCCAAGGCAATGTAATTTTACCCAAACTTCCATACCTTATACTTGGCACTAACGAACAACAATAAACTGAAGAACCCTGTCCTGAAATTGAAAACGTATAAATATGTCAAAATCACTTAGAACCAATAGTTGGAAATTGTATCGCTACCCTCATCATAAAGCTGAAGCTATTAACTGCCAGAAAGTACCAGTTAAAGTCATTAACCCAGTAATAGAAGCAATCAGAAAAGAATACGTCATTATGATTCCTGGTACAAAATCAATTAAAATTCAACGTCAGTGCGTAAACCACGAACACGCACTTGTAGAAGAATCCAGTTTAGTAAAAATCCCTTACAACTGTAGTGTAAAAGTCAAGAAATCATTTTATTGGGACAAAAGAAATATTTGCAGTAAAACCACTAAAACTTCCAGAAATTCGAATAAACAATAGAAATACCCGAAAACTACATTCAATTAATATGGACGTAATTACAAATCTACAACAAGACCATCAGTGGTCAAAATCAATACGAAATTCCAGCAGAATATGGGGCACTTGTTGCGCTTTTGTTAAAGTACGTACGACACATTCCAGAACAATAGGGATTAGTAAACAATGTATGCAAACAATGTATGCGGGAAGGTCTTATAATCTCTAATGTGTTCTGGCGCGCACGTACCATAATTCAATGTGCGGGAATCATTTGTTCTATTGTTATGAGTATGAGTATGAGTATGGGAACGTATGGCAGGCCCCAAAGACATTATCCTCCACTAATCTCCCAGGGATATTTTACCCCCTTTCCGTTCTCCTGCGTATCCCGCCAAATCACAGCATTACCTGTGTTTGTTGTTTTTACGCCGGCTGGTAGATCCACCCTAGGAGATCGTGGATGACAGTGTCTATGGTTAAGGCCGCTCCACGGATTTTTGTCAGCCGGGTCGGGCCATACTTCCAGTTTAGGAAGGGTTTTTGGAGGACATTAAACTGACCCAAAACTAAGTACAATCCGGAGTCCTCCTCAACCAGGGCTTTAGTAGTAACCCCATTCAGTTGGGATTCCTGAATGAGGGTAGGTGGTGTACTTCCTGTTCGTCGCTGTCCGAGTCAGATTTCGGTTCCTGGTAGCCGCTTTAGAATTGTTTGCCCCCCTGTGCGGTATTGAGTCTTATCTTCAGAACCGAAGTGTTGCGAACCGCACCCCGCCGTAATTAGTCCCTCTGACTACGTGGAAATTCAGCCCCTCTTGCCAAGTACCGACGTACCCTCGAATTTTTACCTCACTGTGCGATGCGGCTGTTTATTCAGTCATGCATGGTGGACGGTTATTACCTAATTTATGGTCCCCATACGTCTTAGTAATCTAAAGATGTTTATTTCTTTAAGATGGTTTCTTTTGCCTAATGTTTATCGTAACTTAAGTGATTAATGGCTTCTTATGTGTGCCCTTGTGTTTATAGTTTTTTTGATGTTTCATTTTTGTGCATGGGAGTCTTTGAAATTGTTTACGAATAATTAATTTTACCTGACGGATTATTTGTTAGTTAAAGGTTGCGGATTTCGTATTAACTAGTATTAATTATTGGGTATTATGGTTATGCAATTTTGGTAACTACTTATCACTATTAAACTATTATACAGACTTGGACTTCGGGATAATTGCCAGGCAGGTGTGATGAAATTGCTCCTTAACGTGTTCTAGTCCAGGAGATTATTCATTGGAACTGATCGTCTCTCTCACATCTGTTATCCAGGTAAAACACTTGAGGACTTAATCCAGGGGGAGGTACCACACACAATTTGCACTCTTTTGCACTTGGAACAGTTATCACGTGTAGAATCGATATTGATTTTTGTTATTGAAATTTAGCGGTGATGGAACTATGAAAGAAAGTACCCGCCTATCGAGACGCTCGCTGTGGGACTCGACCGCACCGCTCAAGACTCACAGCATCACATTTGTTCTATTGTTAATTTAATAAAAAACAAGTGGGTTGCCTATGTTTGATTAATAAAATTAGATTAACAAATTTAAGTTGTGACAAAAGAAAAATATTCGGAAAAGTAAGGGTTTTATATTCTCGCACGTACCATAATTATATGATATAATTTATATCTATAATATCTCAGGATGTGGGAATCATGTGTTCTATTATTAATTTAATAAATATACATACAGACAGAACTGCAATACTATTACGTTTTGAAGGTGTTCTGGCTTGCACGTTGGCAGGTTAAAATTTTGATAAAAAAAAATACATAAGTTTTTTATTATTATGGGATTAGAAAAACACAGTTATATGGTTCCCACGTTAAGGTTGTCCGGGCATGAGTTTTAGTGTTTCGATCGTGATAGAACTGTGTCCTATTCCACAGCATTAGATTTAAAATCCGTTGCCAACTACTTGCAACCAAAATTCATATGGTTATAAATTCCATTTTTAGGCGAATTTTTTATTATTTTGCAACGTAATTGCATTGTCAGTTCATGAGGCGTTGTTATAGTGTATGTGAATGAATAAAAATCTATAACATCGCTTTTAAAAATTTCGCCAATAACAGTCGCAACGCTTGGCAACGTCGTATTCGCCTGTCTCTTTCACCCTTACGCTTGCTACATACGTTCTTACTCACACCTATGCAGAACCAGGCGAAGCGTTCCTATCTGACGTCAGCGACGTTGCCACGAATCTCCAGTGAAAGCGTCAAATTTCGTGAATTCACCGATTTAATCCAATAGAACTTTTTTCTTACCGACATGATCATTATGAGAATATTTATTAAATTAAACAGGATGATGTGAAGCATCATAAAGAATTTATTTGTAAATTTTTAAAAAATTCTGATCATTCGACACTCACTCCAGGACAACCTTAAGCTAAATGACAAGACTAAACTCTTTTTATTTAAATATAAATTATATTTTAATTTTATTCAGTCTTTTCTAAACATTTGGTAGTCAGTTAAGGGCCAAGTGAAAAGGAAGAGTGAAGTGACAAGTGCAAACGAACATAGTGAAACGGTCAAAAGAGATAAGTTTTAAGTGACAAGAAAGAGTTAAGTGACAAGTGTCAGTGCCTGAGCGGTCGCACCATTTGTCAACAGGACGATTTTCACTGGCCAAACAAAAAAAGCCAAACAAGGGAGGAACAAGCCACCTGCAAATAATTGCTAAGTATCCGCAACTCACCCGCATGACCTAACACATAATTTGCAAATTAAACTAAACAAGGCACATTGCCTAATCCCTACAAAAAACAATAATCATCGGCAACAAAATAAAATAAAAAGTCAATTTTCCAAGAAAAAACCAAACAGCCGATCGCGGACACACACCAAAGTTGAACAGGGCAATAAAGCTGTCAACAAAACAATTCAAGTATAACAAACCGAGACCAATAAATTAGACACCTAAGACATAATAACACGTAAACTAAGAAAACATAAAAAAGTAAAAAAGCACTTTAATCAAACTCCATGGAATTTGTAAACACATTAGACTTAAAGTAAAAGTAAAAAAAATACCCCCCACTGGGAACTGCCTTATCGCAGCGATTGCTAACCAGCTGTTCAACACGGTGATAGGTTCGCTACGCGAAACTGAAACAACAGCAGACACTAGACAAATACTAAACAACCACTTACGTACTACAAGCCACCCTTAAACTAGATCTTAAAGACAAAAAAGTCGGGAGACCATGCTTCACATTTCATGACACGTTAGCACAAAACATGCACTTCTCACAAATTAACAAGACCAGTTGGGAGCAACTAAGCAACAATAAAAATAAAAAAACAACCGACACACTTTACCAAGTTCAGGAACTATCCGACACGGACAATGACAATAATGAACAAGACGAAGACCTCGACTAGGAAACTACACCCCTGCAGCGTAATAACAACTCCCCAACTCCAAATAGTAATCCCAAATGTTTGGAGTAATACTAATCGACTGGTCTAGGGGGATTCCGCGTCGTACTTAGTTTTAAGTCGGCGTAATTGTCCCCCAAAAACCAACACCCTCCCGTTCCTTCTCCATACCCCACTGAGCGTATAGCATAGGCTCGGCGAACCCGGGAATGGCTATTAAAACTATTCGCCTCTCGCTCTCGAGCCCCAAATAGGGGACAGTACGGAACGCAATGGACATTCGCACCCAGCAAACACGGGTGAAGCCGTGCAGTTGCTGGGGAAGAACAAAAATCGGCGTAAGTAAACATAGGCCTGTACGGGGTTCGAGAGTCAAGAGGAAATGGGGCTGGTTATACGTCTCTTATACTCATACTGCTAGAGAAGCAGAAGTCCTGTTAAAAATGAGAGTTGATCAGATTTTGGAGACTGTCTCTAAAAATCTGAAAAATAAGTCATCAAAGCTTTTTCATTACTAAAAACGATTATATTCAATAGGATAAACAAGGGGTCGTTCGAGTAGACAATCAGTTAATAAAAGACTAAAATATTAATAATATTGTTAATGATATATTACTTAACCGTCAACCTAAGGATAAAAAAATGTAGACTTAATAGTACAGTTTAAAACCAATAAACACTTCTATGAAATTTATTCAAAGTAAAGCATATCTAGATAATTTTATAAACTATACTACTCCCACAAAGTCCAATCGCAAATCTTTGATTAGTGGGTCTGATGAGGAGGAAGTTCAACTAAGCGACAGAAAAGATCTAGTGAATCATCAAAATCGAAATAAGGATATTCGTCTAACAAAAACACAGCAGTTCCTACAAGAAAAAAGAAAAAACTAAATTCACTAGTGACCAAGCTAGAGTGAAAAAGGTGGTAAACGATGAATAACATTTATTACAACCCTACACATGTAGCATCATTCTCATCTATTAAAAAAATTAAAAAAGCAAGACCAGACCTTAGTGAAAGTAAATGAGGAGCATCCGTGCAAAACCGGCTATATCCAATTTAATAAAACGTTGGGGAAATGGCAAAAACTCTGGGTTTCCTGGCCTTTACAGATAAAAGAAAAAGCAAACTTGAATTTTGTGGGCTTTGTGGTACTTGATTTATAAGACATACTTTCGTTTTCAAAAACTTTATATTTAGGCCAAAATTTCAAAAAATGTTTTGCTCGAAAACCGAATAAAAAATGAATAAAATGTGAAAAAAACCTTTATTATTCAAAAATATTAACAAAATAAATTTAGTGCAAACATGAAAAAACAACAAATTTTAGTAGTAGTATCGACATATCCAAGCCACATATTATTATTTATTGGATATAGCCGGGTTTGCTATAAAAACGTGGATTTGGCCGGTTTTGCTCCTAAAGCTACCTTTTAAATGTGATTTTAACATGGATATAGTCGGATTTAAACAGAATTATCTTGGTTGTCGATAAAAATGAACCCAAAGATGCGAAATAAAAAGAAAAAAAAACTGAATAAAATGGATTTAGCCGGTTTTGCACGGATGCTCCTAAAATGTTGTTAAAAATTTTAAACATAGTACACGGCAAAACCGTATATTCTTCTAAATTAAGTTTTAATTATCAAGTCGCATCTATTTTTAACAGTTTTGTTTTTGGTTTACGTTGATATATTTATTTTTGTGGAAAATATGGATTTTTTTTTTAAATTGCAATTTCCAATATTTTTCCTGTATGAAGAACTTAGGTTGCTATGCTCCATCCATAGCCTACGGAGGATGACAGTGACAGTTTTGTTGAATCATCCCATACTTGGACATGTCATATACAGCTTTCAAAAGCTATCAAATTGTTTTTTTGTAAATTAATGTGTTAATTTTGAGGTGTATTCTTACTTTTAAAAATGTCTCCGACTGATGTTGCCCTTTGTACTTTACTTCTTGTGACGTTTAAAACACTTGCCACGTAATCATGATACTACATAAGACTTATTTAGTATCATGCACGTAATACTGTGACCGTCCATCCTGGATTAAATTAATGGCTCTTGCAACATCAGTCGGGGACATATCCATTGTTTAAAGTGAGAAGACACCTCAAAATTTAAACATTAATTTGTAAAAAACAATTTGATAGCTTTTGAAAGCCGTGTATGAAATGTCCAAGTATGGGATGATTCAACAAAACTGTCACTGTCATTCTCCATAGCATATGGATGGACCATAGCAACCTTAGTTCTTCATACAGAAAAATATTGGAAATTGCAATGTTTTTTTAAAAAATCCATATTTTCCACAAAAATAAATATATCGAGGTGAACCAAAATCAAAACTGTTAAGAATAGATGTGACTTGATAAATAAAATTTAGAACAATATACGGTTTTGCCACTCTACAGAGTGTCTTAAACTTATGGTAAAAAACATATTTTTGTTTAAACCTGTATATTATAAACGTACGTCTATTTTTTAGTAATTTTTTTAAATGTGAGCGATTGTCCATTAATTTATCTACAATATTCTTTACCTAATAGTTTAAATCAATCACATCAAATAAAAAAGTTATTTGCGATTGAAATTCATCGAAAATTTGTGTGGATCGATTATTTTGCCTGTGAGTGTAAATATCATGTAACAAATATTGATACTTTATTTAATAATGATGTAAAATATATACTAACATTTATTGATGTATTTAGTAAATATGCATGGGTTCTAAAGTTAAAAACAAAATGTTCAAAGGATGTTGGAATGGCATTTAAAGATATATTTAAAAGCTCCAATAGAATTCCTATTAATTTACAATCAGATAAAAGTATTGAATTTTTAGGGCCTGTGGTGTTTTAAAAAATATATGGTATACCTACAAACTGAACATCCTGATATAAAAGCTAGTATTATAGAAAGATTAAACAGGACACTTAAAGAAAATACGTTTAAGCATTTACATATAATAATAGCTATGAATATGTTAATGTAATAGATACTTTAGTCAATCCTTATAATCAAACAAAACATAAATGGCTCCAATTGAAGTAAACGAAAATTTGTACAATAGTGCTTTTTGAATAACAGACAAAAACCTAAATAAAAATAAATTTAAACTAAATGATTTTGTTAGAATTTCTAAGTATAAGCATTAGGGTGTGCCAAAAAAACTCGATATTTTTTTTGCTTGCTCTCCACCCAAAATATCGTAGAATATGTCCGAAAAAATATTCTGTTAAAAGCGGAGTTCAGAATTTCAATTTTAAGAGGTCCTCCATCGAATCTGAAGTTTTGCCGCTTAAATAACACAGAAAACTGACTTTTTTACCTTATTTATTCTTGCAACCTAGGAAGAATTTTTTTTTCATAAAATCCATGACTAATTCTTACAAAGCATTAAATTTGGACAAAAAAATCTTATTAAGCCGAGTTTCTATTTTCATTATTTGATTTTTTACAGAGCTTTAAATTTAAAGTTAATAATTCAAAAATGATGACTTTATACGTCTGTAACATTTAGAATATTGACGATACAAAAAATTCGCCTTAAACTTTTTTGTGGTCCATCAGACAAGCTAAAAAATTGCCATTTGACTTTTTCGTCTAACTTCAATAGTTTAGCTAAAAAAGGCAAAAAACGTAAAATTTTAAATTTAAAGCTCTGTAAAAATCAAATAATGAAAATAGAAATTCGGCCTAATAAGATTTTTTCGTCCAAATTTAATGCTTTGTAAGATTTGGTCATGGATTTTATGAAAAAAAATTTCTTCCTAGGTTGCAAGAATAAATAAGGTAAAAAAGTCAGTTTTCTGTGTTATTTAAGCGGCAAAACTTCAGATTCGATGGAGGACCTCTTAAAATTGAAATTATGAACTCCGCTTTTAACAGGATATTTGTTCGGACATATTTAACGATATTTTGGGTGGAGAGCAAGAAAAAAAAATATCGACTTTTTTTGGCACACCCTAATAAGCATATTTTTGAAAAAAGTTACGAAGCCAATTGGACTCTGAAAATATTAAAAATAGTAAATATTATAAAAAGGCATCCACATAATGTTTATAAACTATGTAATTTCCAAAACGAGGCTGTAGAAGGATTTTTTTACGAATCAAAAATGCAAAAGATTACATATTCAGAAGAGATTTTAAAATAGATAAAATATTAGTCAAGCTATTAAAACGCGGCATACGTAAAGTGTTCGTGTCTTGGAAAGGTTATTCTAGTAATTTTAATTTTTGGTTACCCCAAGAAAATATTAATACTTCACTCTACTAAAATATCACTACTTCACACTACTTGACTCTAAAAATGCGAAACGTATTTTTTCTGACTCTGCTTAGTAATAGTTCTATGGAATATTTTCCCAACCATAAAACAACGCAACTTCCTAATTCTATTCATCTTGAGGGGGAATGTCAAGTAGGTGTAACAGAATTTCAATATCAATGTTTAATGCTCACTGTGAGAGATACCCAAAATATTATATACTTAAAAGAACAAGACAAACCATCATATTAAAAAGTCAAAATAAAAACAGGTAGCCTTGATGCCCTTCTATTAGTATTATTCTCAAATACGCGTATAGTAGAAAGACAAATAAATTTTAATATGGATAAAAGTATACTTATAGTACCTATAGGTACTCATAAAGTATATGTAAAAATTTCTGATGTAAGCAGTTTAATATCTATAACTTTTTCAACATTTTTGCTTTACAATTGGGGTTTGAGCCAGATCACAATATACTAAAAGAATCCACTTATTTGGCTTTACAATCGGGATTGGAAGTGAATCAAAATAAACTAAACAACTGCTGTGCTCAACATCCATCCAATATCATTTAGGGGTAGCCCTCCATTTTTTTTTATTGCGATATAATAATTCCTCAGATTCTAGGCGATACTATGGCTAAATTAATTCGTAACGTAAGCGTGTAACGTGTAACGTAAGCGTGTATAGTTCAAAAAATGGTTATGTTTTCAAAGGTGAATTTTAAAATATAGAAATTGAGGACTAAAACCGGTAAATTGGTGCCATTTTTATTTGAGACACAGTGTTAAACTACACTTTAAAAGAATAAAATGACCGTAAAGTGTTTGTCAAGCCATTATTATGTGAATTAGGCTAGTTCGGGTGTGGGCAGTGTATAAAGGTGCCTATTACCAAAAAGGGCGGGCATTGGTTTTTTAAAAAGGTTATATAGAACTATATTTCCTCTAGTTAAAAGTGAAATAAAAACAATAGGAGCAGAGGTTGCTCATAGTGGTGTTAATAAGTATATTATAAATAGTAAACCACCCAAAGCTGCTGTTAAAGAATGATTTAATGAAGGTACAAAAAATTTACAAGCTAAAGCCATAAAAAAAGTCGACCAAATGGTGGGGTCAGGGAAGCGTACAAAAAGAAAGAAAGCTATTAAAAGAAATCATAAAGTATTAGCTATTAAAAGCAAGAAAACGCGCAATACTAAAAAACGAAAACTCGAAAATATTTTTGTTTAAATAAAAATTAAAACAATGTCTTTCATCCATAATCAATCCTGTGAGTGTATTAAAAGTGAACTGGATTCGCCATACCTTCAACGCAGACTAGTGTAGAGTCTGGGCAATGAATTCATTACAAACCTCTTTCATCTTTAACGGATCAAGCACCTCTTGAATTTGTTATAACTGGTATAGGTTATGAATATTTGGATTTATCCCATACTTTATATATTATATATATATATACTAGGGTGTGCCAAAAAAACTCGAAATAGTTTTTTTCTTGCTCTCCACCCAAAATATCGTAGAATATGTCCGAACAAATATTCTGTTAAAAGCGGAGCTCATAATTTCAATTTTAAGAGGTCCCTCATCGAACCTAAAGTTTTGCCACTTAAATACCACAGAAAACTGACCTTTTTACCTTATTTATTCTTGCAACCTAGGAAGAAATTTTTTTTTCATAAAATCCATGACCAAATCTTACAAAGCATTAAACTTGGACGAAAAAATCTTATTAAGCCGAATTTCTATTTTCATTATTTAATTTTTTACAGAGCTTTAAATTTAAAATTTTACGTTTTTTGCCTTTTTCAGCTAAACTATTGAAGTTAGACGAAAAAGTCAAATGGTAATTTTTTAGCTTGTCTGATGGACCACAAAAAAGTTTTAAGCGAATTTTTTATATCGTCAATATTCTAAAAGTTACAGGCGTATAAAGTCATCATTTTTGTATTATTATCTTTAAATTTAAAGCTAAGTAAAAAATTAAATAATGAAAATAGAAATTCGGCTTAATAAGATTTTTTGTCCAAATTTAATGCTTTGTAAGAATTAGTCATGGATTTTACGAAAAAAAAAAATCTTCCTAGGTTGCAAGAATAAATAAGGTAAAAAAGTCCGTTTTCTGTGTTATTTAAGCGGCAAAACTTCAGATTCGATGAGGGACCTCTTAAAATTGAAATTATGAGCTCCGCTTTTAACAGAATATTTGTTCGGACATATTCTACGATATTTTGGGTGGAGAGCAAGAAAAAAAAATATCGAGTTTTTTTGGCACACCCTAATATATACTTTAGAAGCTAAAATATGTAAAATATTCGCATATCTGTGGTAGGTAAGTATTTCTTAAGTTTATGGTTGTGGTCCCAAGACCCCGAGCTTACAAATCTGAAAATTAAACCCAATTTCGATATACCCATTTATCTCAAATAGAGAGAACTTAATAGGAAGGTTTTAACGCATATACCGTAAACCTTGTACCATTTTTTTTGGAAAAGGCCATTTTTTAATAAAAATGAAATGGTTAATTTTTGTTTAAATTATGTGTAAAAATCGGCGAGGACTTAATAGTATATTGTGTCTCAAGGGCAGAAAACTAGCTTTAGCAGCCCGCGGCTATTAAATGCGCGAGCGAGCGAAGCGAAGCGAGGGCAGTTGATAGCTAAGGGCTGCTAATGCGTTTTCTGAATGTGTGACACACACCTGTTTTTCGCCTAGCATCAAACAAATTATTTTTTTTAATTTTATTAATATAAACGGAATTTTATAAAAAAGTTCAGTAACAATTTACGAATTTATTTATTGTTGCAATTAATGTTAATTATGCCTTGAGCACAATTGTGGATAGTACCAGAATTTGAAGGCTTATTTCTACAGATGAAGTTGACGTTTTATTAGAATTATCTTTGATCTTTCCGATAGATAAGCAACTAATACATTTTCTGTTAAGTTTTTGGCTTTTTGATCCTTTTTCCAGTTTTTAAATAATTCATAGCACTTTTCGTACCGTTTCAACGCATTGTCTTAACATTGCTAGCTTCCTCTTTTTCAAATCTGGTCAAGTATTCGTAAATTTTTCGTCACTGTCCGAGTTACCATTCATTTTCAATTTATTACAAAATTTAAATTATGTTTTATTGTTATTTTATACTTTTGTTGTCCGTTTTTATTTTGATTTACACAAACGTCTGAAAATCTTAAATGTCAAAATGTCAAATGCCAAAATACATAAATGTCAGTCAAAGATGTCTAGATTGTGAAAAACTACAAAAATCAAGTTTAGCGGCCCTAGGGACGATATATATTATCGTCCCCGTTCTGGCAAAAGTCATTAACTCCATTTTTGTCTAAAAGTAGTTGACTACCTTCACGATCATAGAACAATTATATCTGTGGTCTAGAAAAACTTATTAAGTTACAATACTGCACTTAATAAGTTCTTCTAGACCACAGATATAATATAAGTTCTTCTAGACCACAGATATAATTGTTCTATGATCGCGAAGGTAGTCAACTACTTTTAGACAAAAATGGAGTTAATTACTTTTGCCAGAACGGGGACGTTATTTTCGGTCATATTTTTAGGTTTGATATGATTCATTTTTATATGTGCTGGGCGAAAAATTAATAATAATATTATTTGCAAACAAAACAAATAGATACAGTTTAAAGACAATATATTGCTTTAAAACTTGTATTTGTTTTTTTGCAAATAATATTATGTAAATTAAGTTCTCGCCGATTTTTACACATAAACTATTTATATTCAATAAAATTCATCATTAAATCGTTATTTAATATTAAATTACCGAAGAAACTTTATTATTAAAATTAGTTTTATTAAGTGCCTGGGCTTGTAACCAATAAAAACGTTTTCATTTCTCGTGCTGCTACTATTAAATAAGTTTGTGTAACTTTTATTCATAGGGAAAATATTGATATAATTTAGTTTAATCAATTTTCCACGTTTCTTTTTCATAGAGAATAGTTATTCTTTAAAAGAATGATATTTCTATATAAATATCGATTAACTTTGAAATTAAATTAAACACGACATAATATAATTTGTATATAAATAAGTATATTAGTTGAAAAATCTAACCGCAGGAAAAATGGTAATTCGAGGCCAAGGAATTCAGTTGTGATAACCGTTTAGGTTGGCTCATAACTTCATAAGATATGAGTACTTAATGCGTTTTTTATTCGATCGCTATGAAAATCTCTATTGTGTTTTTTGGCACAAGGAAACCGAATCGCATTTATTTTGCGATCTAGTAAAAAACGCATAACTTACAAATATCACTTCAGAGAAAATTGGGTATGACTTCCTGGCCAATCTAGCAAACCTATAGATAGCAAGATTTGGGAGTCTACTGGAAGAGTTAATAGGACTTAATAAGAGTTTTAGCAAATAAATGGTGGGTACATAGGTATAGCTATAAAAATAAATACCCGGAATTATTCATTGTATTTGATTAATGTAAAATAAACATTACCATTTTTTCTGTGTTATATGGCTTATATATAAGCCAAGTTTATTGCATAATTGCCGTTTTCTCGAAAACCGGGTATTTTCTTAATGTTTGCAGATAGAATCGGATATTTTGCAAATTTTGATCAAAATACTAACTAAAGAAATTTTCATTAAATAATTTTGCATATTTACTAAATATGCATAATTATTTTATTCTATCCTGTTACATTTGTATTGACATATAAATTTAAAATTTAACTAGTTTTTAAGTATTTTGTAATTTTTAGTCGAATACATTTATCCGGCAATACTGTAAGTACCATTAAACACAAAAGCAATGAAAGCAGGTCGAAGATCAACCATTTGTTTTATGATTTTGACTGTCGAACAAATCATGCCTATGCGTTGCGAAGAATTGTTATAGTTATTACTAGGGCTGGGAGAAGATATCGATATATCGATTAAAATATCGATATATCGATATATCGACTACTTTTTTAACCTAAGACAAATATCGATTTATCGATTATTCGATATATCGACTATTCGATATATCAAATAGTCGATATATCGAATAATCGATATATCGAATAATCGATATATCGAATAGTCGATATATCAAATAAGCGATATATCGAATAGTCGATATATCGAATAATCGATATATCGAATAGTTGATATATCGAATAATCGATATATTGAATAGTCGATATATCGAATAATCGATATATCGAATAGTCGATATATCGAATAGTCGATATATCGAATAATCGATATATCAAATAGTCGATATATCGAATAGTCGATATATCGAATAATCGATATATCGAGTAGTCGATATATCAAATAATCGATATATCGATTATTCGATATATCGACTATTTGATATATTTGATCTGCTATACGGGGTTTCGAAAATTTGTTTCCAGTTAGGTATAAGATGTTTGATTCTAGCGCGCATTTATATTATTATTATAATGTCCCAAATTAAAAAATATATTTAATTAATATGTAGTTAAATTTATTATTTTTTAAATAATATTGATATAAAATAATTCACACTGAGCTTTGCTTATATACAGATCTACATAAAATCAATTTCATTAAATATAGGTAGGGACTAGGGCTGGAAGAAAATATCGATATATCGATTAAAATATCGATATATCGACTACTTTTTTAACCTAAAAAAATATCGATATATCGATTAAAATATCGATATATCGACTACTTTTTTAACCTAAGAAAATATCGATATATCGAATAGTCGATATATCGAATAGTCGATATATCGAATAATCGATATATCGAATATATCGAATAATCGATATATCGAATAGTCGATATATCGAATAATCGATATATCGAATAGTCGATATATCGATATATTCGATATATCGAATAGTCGATATATCGAATAGTCGATATATCGATATATTCGATATATCGATTATTCGATATATCGACTATTCGATAAATCGAATATATCGATATATTATTAATATCGATAATATCGATATTTTTTTTAATATCGCACACCCCTAGTTATTACACCTATAAAATCAACAAGTGATATGTATGTACACAAACCAAATGTATGTCTTAACTGTTTTATTGTGATAAATTAAAATAAACGTTGCTTACCTAAATTGTAAACATTGCTTCTGTGTTGTTATAAGCCTTAAAACAACACATAACAGTGTTTAAAAATACTGTTCTTTGTGTTTTCTTTTGCAATAACCAAATACAACATCTCTAAATAATTCCGGATATTTATTTTAATCGATATAGCTAAAAGCCTTTGAAGAAAAATTTGATTTGATAATTAATTTTATTTCAACGTTTAATATTATGGCAACCATTGAACAGATCTAAAATCTAATATATATATATATAATATATATATATATATATACAGGGTCCTGCAATAGTGCGTCGGGCTTTCCTAGTGCCTTTACAGTGAGGGATAGAAAAAAAAGTTTCCTACAAAAAATTGTTGGTTTGAAAATCTTTATGCCGAGAAATTATTTTCAACAATACAGGGTGTTCCATTTTTGCGGTATAACAAAAACAAACATTTTTTTAAATGGAACACACTGTATTTATTTAAGTTTTCCGATAACATCTTTCAACCTCTACATTGTTGTCCATTTACTTTTTGATTTAAATACAGTGTTGTCAACTTACAATTTTTTTTCAAAAAATCTTGCAAAAGCAAGCTGAACTTTAAAGAATCGTAGCGACCTCAGTTTTTAAAGGTAAGAATAAGTTTTAGCAACAATCCCAGTGCAGTTAATAAGCATCATTTTGATTATGAGCAATTTAAATTTAGTAATACAGGGTGTTCAGAAATAAATGCCAAACTTTGCAAACTTCAGATAATTTTTTTCAAATGGAGTGCCCCATATTTTATGTCATCATTCGATAGGTCTTTTTCTCCTCTTTAATGTGATATGCCATATCTTATTTGTAAACCTTATAGTTGTTGAGATATTCAATATTTTTCACAAAAGTAACCATTTAATTAAATTTCTATGCACTGAAGTAGGCCGTGCTGAAGCAAAATGTAAGTAATTGTCAATGTAACATTTGATAAACTTTTCTTATGTTAAAACTCGAAATATTAATTAGTAAAGACCAGATTTTAGGCAAAATACCTTTCGTCAATTTTAATGGGACATTAAAAATTCTTCATGCAAAATAAGTTTTGGGCATTTTTAGTGAAGTTTAATCCAAAATCATTTTTGCCTTGTTTGCCTCTCTTAAAATGCCTAAATGTCCGGTCTCTATTAATTAGTTTGTATTAAATATTAAAAACTGACTCTGTAAAAAAACTTAAAAAAAAAACTAGAAAAAAACGTTGCTGTTTTTGTATCATAAAAGTGCTTCTCTCTGTTTTGTCGTAAAAGTAGACCGATACTTATTTACATGAATTTTGAAAAAGACGAACTAGTCGATATGATTTTTGTATTGGGGGAGACTGATCGAACTTGTTTATTGGCGGCTAGAATTTACGCGATGCGTTATCCAGAAAAAAGACACCCGGATGAGAAAAGCTTCAGGAAACTACTCAATAGATTTATTGAAACGGGAAGTGTACATTATAAAAAACAAAAAAGAACAAAACCTGTTGTCAATGAGGAAAACGAATTTTCAGTGCTATTAACAGCAACTGAGCATCCCAACATTAGCCAAAAAGACATCGGTGAAGCAACCGGCATAACCGAGAGATCAGTACAACGGATTCTAAAGAAGAATCGATATCATGCGTACCATATTCAGTTGCATCAAGAACTTAGCAATGCTGATTTTCAATATCGTTCCGAATTTTGCACCTGGGCAAGGCTGAAAATACAGGAAGATCCTGCGTTTTTTCAGTATGTTTTATTCACTGATGAGGCGACATTTCATAAAAGCGGATCTGTAAACAGGCACAATTTTTATTATTATTCAACTGAAAATCCGCATGTTATGAAACAAGTTGATCATCAGCATCGATGGTCTTTGAATGTCTGGGGAGGAATTGTTGGAGGATATGTGGTAGGTCCACATTTCTTCGATGGTCATCTCAATGGGCCTATGTATTTGAGTTTTTTGGAAAATGTTTTACCTGGATTATTAGCTAATGTACCTCAACATACAATAAACAGGATGTGGTTTCAACAAGACGGGGCACCTGCGCATTTTTCGCGAGACGTGAGGGCATATCTTGATGGCATTTTCCCCAACCAGTGGATTGGTAGAAATGGACCCTCCAGATGGCCTGCTAGATCTCCGGATCTGACAATACCTGATTTTTTCTTGTGGGGGTATGTAAAGGGAATTGTTTTTAACGAACCACCTACCACACTTATGAATATGCAACAACGGATTGTAAACGCTTTTGCAAGTATTTCACCTGAAATGTTAGGAAGAGTGCAAAGGTCTTTTCAGCAGCGAATTAATTTGTGCCTGAATGAAAATGGAAGACATTTTGAACAATTACTATAGTATCTAACGTTTTTACTATGTATTTTCAATTTTTTTACCTTGCATGGTTTTTGAATAAAATAATTAATCTTATTATTATTAGTATTAGTATTATTTGTTATTAGAAGTCATT
Source organism: Brassicogethes aeneus (assembly GCA_921294245.1). Classification (NCBI taxonomy): domain Eukaryota; kingdom Metazoa; phylum Arthropoda; class Insecta; order Coleoptera; family Nitidulidae; genus Brassicogethes; species Brassicogethes aeneus. Next base: position 3,460,193 of record OV121136.1, read on the forward strand.
TTGACTCTTACATTTTGACAGTTGTTTTGTCCCAACACTTTCTATGTACTTAAAAATGTAATTAAATGGTTACTTTTGTGAAAAATATTGAATATCTCAACAACTATGAAGTTTACAAATAAGATATGGCATATCACATTAAAGAGGAGAAAAAGACCTATCGAATGATGACATAAAATATGGGGCACTCCATTTGAAAAAAATTATCTGAAGTTTGCAAAGTTTGACATTTATTTCTGAACACCCTGTATTACTAAATTTAAATTGCTCATAATCAAAATGATGCTTATTAACTGCACTGGGATTGTTGCTAAAACTTATTCTTACCTTTAAAAACTGAGGTCGCTACGATTCTTTAAAGTTCAGCTTGCTTTTGCAAGATTTTTTGAAAAAAAAATTGTAAGTTGACAACACTGTATTTAAATCAAAAAGTAAATGGACAACAATGTAGAGGTTGAAAGATGTTATCGGAAAACTTAAATAAATACAGTGTGTTCCTTTTAAAAAAATGTTTGTTTTTGTTATACCGCAAAAATGGAACACCCTGTATTGTTGAAAATAATTTCTCGGCATAAAGATTTTCAAACCAACAATTTTTTGTAGGAAATTTTTTTTCTATCCCTCACTGTAAAGGCACTAGGAAAGCCCGACGCACTGTTGCAGGGCCCTGTATATATATATATATATATATATATATATATATATATACAGTGAGCGCGTTAAAATCCCCCTTTTGAACCATATAAGATATCGATGTCGGACAGAAACCAAGGTAAACTATATTGTGTTTACTACTTTTTGACGTCAAAATAAAATTTTTTGCCTAACAAGTGCCAAAGGGCAGTATCAACTTGAAAATTTCAAATGGAAAGGGGGGTGCTTGTGATACCTTATTTGAAAGGTATTTTAATTCTCTATATAACACTTTTTTGTTTTTAAAATCCGGTTAACCATAGCTTAGTTATTAGGGTTAAAAAATTTTAAAAACACGTTTTATTTTGGTTTTAATTTATTAAGAAAAGTTTAAATTAGATGTTCGAAATGTTCCCCTTGGACAGCTTGACACACAAATAGCATATCTTCAAATTCATTTATAACATTAGCAAAAGTTTTTTGGGTAATACTAGCACATTCACGTCCAATCCGGTGTTTAAGATCATCTATGGTTTCCGGTTCTGTAATGTAGACCTTCGATTTTAAATATCCCCACAAAAAAAGTCAAATGGCGTTAAATCGGAAGAACGAGTCGGCCATTCGGTAGGACCAAGCCTACCAATCCACCGATTTGGGTAACTTTTATCAAGCCATTGTCTAACATCCCTAAAATATTGTGGGGGCGCTCCATCCTGCTGAAATATGACTTCTCTGTCAAATTCATCAGGATAGGTATTGATTATTTCCTCAATCATTGGTTGGATTTGGGTTTGAAGCATGTTAAGATACAGGATACCTGTCAAATTTTGTTCCAAAAAGATGGGGCCTACGATGTGGTTTTCCAGTATTCCCGCCCATACATTAACTTTTTGCGGATACTGGGTGTGACCTTCTCGAAAAAAATGTGGATCAACATCTGACCAGTAGCGTACATTTTGTCTATTAACAGTACCATTTATAAAAAAAGTGGATTCATCACTAAAGCAAATTGAACTTTATGTAGAGTGGATTTTGTGCTATGCGCTCACACCTAAGTTCACAAAATTGCATTCGGCGATCAGGGTCATCTTCAGTTAGTTGGTGGAGTATTTGAAGCTCGTAGGGATAAAATTTGTTCTTCTTTAAATATTTTCCAACAGTTGTTTGAGATACAACCCTAGACCACAAAAGTCTCTGCAACTGCGGCCGTCGATTGTTGTGGAATATTGACAACCGAACCAACTATTTGCACCTGTTTCTCTTCGGAAATTGATTTCCTTTCCGATCCTTTCTGCCTACCTACACTTCCACTTGTTTGAAATTTTGCCACCAAATCCCGTAGATATTTCCTGCAAATTGGGTTTTCTGGGTACCTTTCATTAAACACCCTTTCTGTTTCGTGCAAATTTCGCCCCATTTCACCATAAATAAAAATAGCCTTCGTTTTTCTTCTAATGGGCGATGTCGAACCATTTTACATTCAAATATTAATTTAAATTGGATGAAGAACTAACAATTTAATCCTAAAGATATTAATTATTTTATTTCTGTATCTTCTTAAAAACAGGATATTGGTATGGGTATTTAAAACAAAAAAGTTGTCAAAAAACGCATAATTATTGCACTGGTTTGCAATAATTCGCACTCTGCGAAAATGTGAGTAGAAGCGACAAAAACGCTTAATAACTAAGCTATGGTTAAACGGATTTTAAAAACAAAAAAGTGTTAAATAGAGAATTAAAATACCTTTCAAATGAGGTATCACAAGCACCCCCTTTCCATTTGAAATTTTCAAGTTGATACTGCTCTCTCGGCACTTGTTCAGCAAAAAAATTTCATACTGACGTAAAAAAGTAGTAAACACAATATTGTTTACCCTGGTATTTGTCCGACATCGATATCTTTTTTGGTTCAAAATTTAACAGGGGGGGGTTTAACGCGCTCACTGTATATATATATATAGGGGAAGGTGGGGGAATTCTGCGCATCTAAGCAAAATCTCTAGTATCTTTGTTAAGTTTAAATGTGAAATTTTGCAATTAATACCAGCGATAGTCTACTATGTTTACTATGTGTATATAATGCGCAATTTATAAAAAAAAAATGTTTGGTATGCAAAAACTACATTTTTTTAAATAATGCATTTGCGCAAAATTACCCACCTATCAGGGTAATTTTGCGCATCATAATGGGAAAATTTGCGCTGTATAGAGAAAGATTTGTAGGTATCTAAATAAACCGTTTATTTCTATAATATTATTATATTAAAACATAAAAATAAAACAAAACTATTTTCTCTATGAAACAAACAAAACAAACAAAATCAAAAATAAATAACTAAAAATAAAATTTTTGTTCTTAGAAATAAGAGGGTCTACATACAGCATTTGTCACATATGTAGTTTTAGGGGGTTTTTTTTCGCTACACTCCGCGTGTGCCCAAATGGAACTGTTTATGCTGAACAATCTAGGCTCCTGTATACCAAAGCTCCCATATTGGCCAAATTTTGTAGCGCAAAATTACCCCAATTTTTCAGCGCAAAATTACCCCCATTGCAAAAAAATATTGTGATACTAAAAAACTTTCCAAAAGTTAACCTGAACAAAGTTGTGTTAAAAACATTTAAGCGATTGGACAGAAATTTAAACTTAACTCGTAGCGGAAACGACATGGATTTCTTAGATCAACGTACATGTATCACAGTTAGCTAGTGACCATGGTCACTAGCTAAAAGCTACAAGCTTAATTGCGGTACACTTTAGTCCCCGTATACCCAAAGCAACGTTTCCAAGTTTGCAACATTCAAAAAATGTATTATTTACTTCATATCTGGAAGAATTGTTTATGCGTAAAATTACCCACCGCGCAAAATTCCCCCACCTTCCCCTATGCGTTAAATAGAGAATCGTAATATCTTTTAAATAAGTTATCACAAGTTCCCCTTTCCATTTGAAATTTGTAAGTTGATACTACCCTCTTGGCACTCCTCAAATAAGCACCTATCAATTTGACAACAAAAAGAAGTATACTTAATATCCTTGACAAAGGTTTTTTCCTGTCGTTCAAAAGATAACAGAGGGATGACTTTAACGTGCGCACTGTATACTGATTAAAGATAAGAACCGTTGAACCGTTAAATCAATGTTCAAAATTGGAAGCCCCTGTAAAATTTGACCTATTTTCTGAATAATTGTGCATTGTTTTGTCAGTTTTATGTCTGTATATCTGTAGCCAGTTATTGTTAATGGACGGCATGTATTTGGCACCAACAGCAAGTAAGCGCTGCGACTAACCCTACACAACGACGTCAGTCTAAGATTATAAAAGACGTCAGTGTGGCACCGACTCTGCTTCGTGTGGTGTCAGCTCACAACCCTCCTTCCTATGGATTTACGAGAATTTAGGTTATAACGTGCTTATCAAAGTACAATACCTTTTAATTACAGGTAATTTTAATTAATTTTAAGAAGATTTTCCAATAAACAATTTAAATGTTTTATTTTAAATTTTTTATTTTTTATTGACTTTCATTTAGATTGTTTTATTTTAATGGGTCACAACTAAAATATTTATTTATAAAACATGCTACTAATAATTCTGAATGGTTAAAAATGGATTTATTTGAATAGAAATAAGCTACGAAATTAACTAAAATTTTTAATTTAGATCTGAGCCACATCCAGTTTCAAATAATACGTTTAAAGAATCTAACATTACTATTGAAACAAACAATGACGATAACGAGAAAAAGACAGTTTAAGATACATTATTTTATCGTCGACGATATCATCATTTCTCAGACCTAAATGAAATATTTTCATTTTAATATACTCGTAGAATAATAAACTCGGTGCAATAAAAAAAGTAATGCAAATAATTAAAATAAACTGAAGATGGCAAAGATACCGTCATTGTCGGTAGGGCACCCTAGAATATTTTCCTGCTTATAGAATTGCTTAATTAGATTCCATTCCTTATATTAATCACATATTTAATAATACCTACTTTAAAATAGGTATGCAATAGTATTATTTTATGATTCAATGTATCTAGACTTTTATTTTCTGTAATTTTATAGATGAGAATGTTTGAAGAATGTTTTGGTACCGGTCCTTTTATATTTAGAATAAATGAAAATGGCACTGGACCACAGCTTCTTTCGCAAGTAAGTATTATTAATTTTATTTTCTTAATTAAGTAATCTCAAAAATATTCTAAAGGCTTGTTGAAGAGATGATACAAAATACTACTAACTAAGGTATAAGCGAATAACAGTCTGTCACAGGTATGGCTTTCAGAAAATACTAGATCCATTTAGCATTACCAGTGGGTAGCAGTATTTTTTAGAACATGCATTGTATGAAAAATTCAGTTAGTCACCCCTGGTCACTAGTCACGGTTGGAACTTCGCGGTAATAAAATATTATATTATTAACCACTATATTTATGAAATTTTAACTGTAACAAATAGCTAAAAAATCATCTTATTACATTTGACAGACAGTCTTTTACAGACTGCTCTGGTGGAAAACCAACAACATAAAAACACAAAATACTAGGTATTAAAGTAACAGGAAACGCGTCATAACTCCAGTTCGGGATGGGGTATTCGGGATCACTTGTTGCTGATATCAACTAGGTATAACAGGTATTGACTTGGACCTGATATGCGACGTATTTGTTCCCAAAAAAACTTATTGGTATCACCTCTAGCTTATTGTAAAAATATGTAAAGGTGTATTGAAAACTATTTTAAAATAATTTATAAATAAATATTTAAAATGATTAAAATAAATAAATCACATGAAAATAGCCCTGGTTAAGAGTACATAGATATTATTAAAAATATACACACTGGCGGACTAACACGGTCGGGGGCCCGGAGTGGCAAAATCAAATGGGCCCCTAAGTCTTCTTAGATTCAGTTTTTCTTTGAGAAGATATTTTTATTATTCTAAAAAGTAGTTCAATACCTTATATTTAATTGGTTAGTAGTAGTGCAGAGTCCATACATAATATATAATATTATAAAATATAAAACGTGTTATACTTGGAGAAAAAGATGTTGTCACTTATATCAACCAGCCGCTACAATGTCTTGCATTAAAAATACTTCCACCTTTTTTAGACAGAAATCCAGGGAAATGAGGGCATTGAGGACGAGTCCTAGAATATAAAACGTGTTGTACTTAAAAAAAGATGTCACTTATATTAATCAGCCGGTACAATGTCTTGCAACAAAAATACTACCACCTATTTTAAACGACTAAAAGTTAGGTGTAAGTTTTTAAAGTACCATCCGTCTACTTGGAATTCTCGAGAAGATTTTTAAAAGGGATTGTCAATCGTCAAAGAGCTTATAGTTGCCAATGACACGGCCGAAAACGGTGGAATGGAAGAATTTAACAGTATATTAACAATAAAGGAAGATCAGAAACAGTTTCTTTTCAAAGTTGTTAGGGACTACCGTAAGAAATTTCCGAGCAGTAGTAAAACAACATTTTTATTAACAGTTTAGATTCCATTTGTTTGTTTAGATTCGGTTTTTCTTTAATTTCTTCTTTTGCTTTAACATATTTTGTGTTCCATAAATTCAAATTTATAACTTTGTTTTTTTTAATATTATAAAAATAAATCTTCCCTCAAAACAAGGCCCTTGAGGCACGTCTTAGAGTTGATTTATAGAGTTCAAATTATACACAGCTTATTATATTCCTATTTAGAAAAGTTTTAAAGGTTGAGACGGCCCAAATTTCACAACAAAAAATGTCATATATTTTAATATTCTAACCAAGCAACTGAGTTTACCAATATTTAAACTGCATTTGGACAACCGGACATAAGATATAAAGTACCCTTATTAAAAACTGGTTAACAACATTTTTATATTAAAAAGTAAAAATATTAGTTTTTGTATATTGTATTTCAGAAAGGAACCAAAGAGGTTAAAACTTGGCCAACAATTGCATTTTCACGTTTGGAAAAGTTTTGCCAATAAATGTTCAATATAGGACCTAATATTCCTATGATTTTTGTGCAATCGCAATGGTGAACAATAAATGATCAAATTGTGCCCAATAATATGCAAAACAGTTTGGATCAAGTTAACCTTTGGTTTAATTTTGGGAATGTTTGGGCATGGAAAAACGATGAAATTTTTTTTATGTTTATTTGGGCAAAATTGACCAATGACATGGTATTTATGAAGCCCAATTTTCAAATACTACAACAAATTGATAGATTTTAATGTAAACAAGAAAAAGTTTTTTAGTAATATTCTATCAAATATGATTATGACACCGGTTAAATACCACGAAAGACAAGAATACCAAACCAACTTCGAAGGACTTTCTTCCCTACGTCAAAGGGACAACCGAAAGAATAGGCAAAGTTCTCAAAAAACAAAACATTGAGACCACATTTACCGCCGTAGGAAAGATCGGTCAAATACTTCCAAACGCCAAACCAAAAATAGAGTTGGAGGCACAAGGGGTTTACGAAATTCCTTGTACAGACCAATACATGTATCAACGTTCGATGCGAAGAACATCGTAACGCAGTCTTAAAACAGGAAAAAACATCTTCCTTAGCTGAACACGTCCGAAAAACTTCCCATGAAATTGACTTGGCTAGCATCGAACACAGGACCAAACGTACCATTCGTGAAGCCATTGAAATATAAAAAACATCCAAGAAACCTCAACACAAGAGACGATATACAGAGACTACCAACTGCATGGAAACCAGCTCTTACAACCACCAAAACGCCACGCAGATTAACGAGATCAATCGCAGTCACGGTTAATGACGCGGAATCCTAAGAGGGTGTATAAACAACGATCAGCGGCAACGGAGCTCACTCCACGTCTAACTCGCAGCAGAGCAGCAACAGCAGCCCAGCAGATAAGACCTGAAGATGGTACATGAGATTGTACCGAAACGTCGTCAGACATACGGTCCTTTTAAGAACCAAAAACCGACAACACGGAGCAGATCCCGAAAAACCACTAATACATATAAAAAATATAATAATAAATATAAATAATATAATAAATATAGGCACAGAATACAATTAAAAAATTCTGTATTTAAATATTTTAATTATAATAAAAATTTGTTTTTTAAAATAAGGCTTTCTTTGAATTCTGGCACATTTCTTGACGTTGTTCAAGGCCACGTCAAAGAACCTCTAAAACCCATGAGTTCATGTAAACTCTCTAGAAAAAATACCTTTATACGTGTTATAATATTATGAGACAAATAGAATTACGATAAGGCTATCAAGTATTATTTTTTATTAAACATTTAGACTTATTGTAAAATTGTTTGTGATTGGTAACTTTATATGTTATGAAGAACTTTTAAAATAAAAAAAAATAAATCAATTTTATATTCAATGCAAAAATTAAAATTACCTTGCTCACTTTAGGCACTATAGATCTTTAAACCCAATAAATCCTCTTTTTCCTCTGTGACATATAGGTAGAAAATTTATTTTTTAAATTATCCTGCCTGTAGCAAAAGCCTTGTACTTAGTGCATAAATACTAGAAAGAGGCAGTTCTTTTTCTTAGAACTACCAATGTAAATTTTTATTACTTCAAAATTAACGAGGAAATAACAATCTTCGAAAAGTAAGAGTAATTGATTATTTATTAAAAAACTTGAAAACATAAACTTAATTACGTACTCAAATTTTTTTACGCCTTTTGTAGAAAAGGTCTTAAAATATTAATTTCAACTGATTCTTTTTCCATGCTGATAAATTTTTTGTCAAGTTTAACCAACCTGAATTACAAACGCTTAGCCAAACTTCATTACAAATGAATTTGGCGACAAATAACTCTACTGAAGTCTTTATTTTTATTTTTGTTTTTGGTCAAACTTGATCGAAATAGGTACAATTTATATGTCCAAATACACTGTTTAAAATATCTGTGGTGTAAAGAGTAATCCTAAAATGGTGTCAAAATCCAACACCAAGTGGTGTTAATATAACACCATGAATTATGGTTGAAAATGAACACCAAAACGGTGTTTATCTAAAAATATTTGAGAAGTGCACCTACACAGAAAAAAAGGAATAGTTCATTTAACTATATTAATTTAGTTGACCCATAAGTATTTATTTTTTTGTGGATCACGTGATGTTTTTAAATCTCGCCTCTGTTGACTTACATGAAGAATATATAAGCTCAGGTTGTCCTTTGCTTTGGTGTGACACTACAAGTTGTTCGATACTAGACCTTAAATAGGTAAAAACAGCTGTCAATACTTGAAGTATTTTAAGTTAGTGAAACGAACTAAAAACATTATCTCTAGCGAGTTGAAGGTTCCATTTTCTGGAATAATAACACTGGTAATATACTAGTAATGCGTCAAGGAACTTCCTGTTTCCTTTTTTCTGTGTAGTATGATTTAATTTGACCACAAACACATAATATTTAACACTGAAAAGGAGTTCAATTTACACCAGGTAAAATTTATTTTAATACTGTGTGAAAGTTAAATTTACACCATTTTAGTATTTGAATTTACACCCGACCAACGAACCCTATTTAACACCATTTTGGTTTGTATTGATATAGACCAAATATGGTGTTAATTTGGTGTTAAAATGGTCATTTTAAACAGTGTAAACCCCAATAAATGTAAAATATCGTACACCAAACTAGTTGGGAAAAAGTTGACTAATTTCTTTCCCAAACCATGGTTGCTGGGTAATAGTTAAACTACTGTACACAAAGGTTATAGAAAAACTAATAACATAACGAAATTACATATATTTTTTGGGCTTATCATGCTGGTTTTAAGGATAAATTAGCCATTGCCCCCTAACAGGGTGCAAGTACACAACTCTGACGGTTTCTTGAAGGAATTAGGGTCCTAATGACCCAAGCATCTCAAGGCATCCTTAGGACTCTAGGAACTCATGTGCATTAAGCCCATATTACCAATAAGTTAATTACTACTTAAAAGTCATGTTTATGTGGAAGTATATTCCAATATACAGGGTGATTTACCTAACTTATTCATTAGAAGTTTATGGACAACGGAAAAAGATATCGATTTCTATGTATTCTCTTCTATTATAATAATATTAATTTCTAAAGGTTTTATAAACAAATTCAAACCCATAATTAAAAATGCAAGTGGATGAAGGGGTTAAGCAACTTTAATAATAAAGGACAAAAAAATATCATTGCAATATCGACTTTATTTTTATTTACAATTACAATACCTTTTGTCCTTGATTATTTAAATTGTTACTTGTCCCTTTAATTATAATTCCAAACAATAAAAAGTCTATATAGTTGACATGTCATTCATAAATGTGAAAACTATCGCATCCTTCGTGATCCACTGCTCTAAATTTATCATATCACGCAAACCTGTTATTCAATCGATTACTTTTATTCTTTTATGTAAATAAAATGTTGCAGTATTTGTAGTATAAATATAAAAATATTAATTTCAAAAATAGATAATATTTAATATAAATACTTATATTTATTAATATTATTTTTTAAACTACCTATATTTATTACTTAAAGAGAGGGTTGGGTTTATTGAAGGCTATATAGAATCTCAATCTCAAGATGCTTGTTACATTCCCCTTGTTATTTAAGGGACCAATTCAAGTCCCTTAAAGTATGAAATCAATGTTCTTGCAATATCCTTTAGTACGTACCAGTTGCTTTACCAAATGATCTTATCCTTTCTGCGATAAAGCTTCGTACTCAGTCAAGATATTGTAACGTTTTTACTGTTCGTAGTGTGAATTAAAACAAACACTGGTTTATTAACGAACTAAACTATTTATTTTATAACTTAAAAGACTATAAAACCAACTAAACACTTAACTACTAATTATTTATATATCACTACTGTTCAAGAGTCTATTTATTTGCACGTATATTTATTTATTTCCACGCGAGTACCAAATATTGACTGACTGCTCCATGCTGCGCTGTTCCTTATATATTCAGTGCCTACGTGACACTAGTCACGCAAGCGTCTTCTCGAACATTCCAGCGAGCTCCACACCGCTCTCGATCGTTCGAGCGCTAGTCATCATTCCGAGATCCAGAGCGGTACTCGCTACAATATGGTGTACAGATTCTTTGTCTTTTACATAATCTTCAGGAATCCTTAGGCACCTTCGCCAATTTTTTTAGATGTTGTTTAACTTGATTGTGATTTAACTCTAACAATAAGTTGTTTTTGGCCGCAATAATTAAAAACGATTAATTAAATTAGTTACTTTTTACTCTTAGAAACAGTCAAAGATGGTGACTTATCTTAAATTAGTCAAACTATTTAAGTAGTAAAAAATAACTATTTAAAATTGAAAACGACTATTTTATTAGTAAATAATGCTGGTACTAATTCAAACAGTAGAATTTTGACTAGTTTATTTTTTCTATGGGGTAATTCAGTTTGCAGTGAAAGAGTGTTAAAGTGCTCACAAAAACAAACAATGAGACTTTGGTTTAATATCCGTCAAATTAAATTCTGTAAACCATGGGTATTTCAAAAAATATTATATGCCATTGCTGTGCCAGCATATATTTTCGTGTATTAAGTATATAAAGAAAAAATTGTTTACAAGTGCCTTGGTAGTTCCCATAAATATTTAACTAGACATGATCAAACACTAGAGTATTCAAAACATAAAACCTGTCTATATGAGAGATCACCCTCAGGAGGTAATTCCTTCCAATGTGGTATCTGTTTGAGAATACTCAGGTGTCCTGGTTCCCCAGAGTATCTTTTGTTACCTTTCTCTAGATTCTGAGAGCTTCTTCCAAATATTAGGGTGGGTCGATTTTACATGTAATTTCTAAAATTTAAAAATTTTAAATTCTGCGTGTAAGAAAAACTTTTTTTGCAAAATATATTTTTTGGTATCTTTATGTTTTGAACTGCCGCAACGCCTCTAAAAATTTAAAAGTAATTTTAAAAAAAATTATGCAGAAAAAGTTGTGAAACAGGAAAATGTTTATATAAATTATAATATTTTGACAGCGTTAATTATTTGAATAATACGCTAAAAAAGCATCGCTAGTAGCGCCACCACTCGGCCGTTATCGTAACCAAACTACAACTTTTAATAATCAGCTGTTAAACGCTTATGTTACAAACAAATGTTTTTGAGAATAAAGCCGGAAAATGTTAAAAAATATCGGAAAAAAAACCGTGGCACGATTTGTTGTTGGGTGTATTTCGAGAGGAAATCCTGGGTGGGGTTTTAACCGGTTTTCCAATAAACAGTGTTAATCGGAATGAAGCAATAAATTTAATACAGTCTCTGTAAATATAAATTATATCTATTAGATACAATAAATACACATTTTAGTAATGATTAACGTGAAAAGTGTAAACATTTAAATTCAGTAAAAATCGTCAAACAAATAAGTCGTCTAAATTCAAACAGCATTTAGCATTATTAAAAGCGTTGATCAAGAAAGTCTCCACTCAGCGGTAGAATGTCATTATATTAGGCATTATATATAATATTATGTTGCTACCAATTCGTAAGTATATTTTGTTGTTTAAAATGCATTTGTCGGCGTTTTTAAGAGGACTCAAATATAAAAATGTTCTATTTTAATGTTATGTTTGTGCAACAATTACTAATTGCTTAAAAATGTCCACACTTAAATATAAATTATATTACGTATAGTTATAGTTAATTCTGCACCAACAAATGTACTGTACCGAATTGGATCCTTTGGCAAAACATGAAAATGCAACGATTTAGTTCTTGAATTTTATTTACAATTAAAAACACAATAATTCACCATGATCCCTTAGATAAAATACACAAACTAATGTTTTTAATTAATGATATAAGGAATAATCAATCGAAATCAAGTAGGTACTAAACCAGTTTACCGAAACTTCTTTAGCGTAATACGCTTATACTATAATAGAAAATTTAGTAGTATATATGTTTGTGGTTTTTGCGTTTTTTTGTGCAAAATGGCAGGTAAAACGATTTTTGGAGCTTCCAAAAGTATTTCCATGAATGTTCTACCAACAAACGAAGACATGACCAGATATTTTGACTATGTGGAATATGAATTAAAAGCAGTTCAACAAACCCACAAACAATTGCCACCGAAGCAAGTAAAGTTGTTGCACAAAAGTGGAAGAAATATGGATAGACTGATAGAAACACAACGAGGTAGAGGAGTCCTGGTGGCTGTAAAAAATCGTATGTCATGTTGTGTAACTGTTGAATTTAAAAAAAAAAATTTAAATTTGTCGATAAATTATAGTAGATAATAAATTGCACCACTTTAATTTGAATTATCTCAAATAGGGGGGCCTGGAGGCGGGTGAGGCGACAACTTTTTTTCGCAAACTTCAATTTATATTCTGTTTGCGCCGAACTTGTATATTTAATGTCATTATAAACTATTATAAATTTGGTGTGGGTCCCATGTCTAATAACTGAGATATTGGTATACATAAAATCCACCAGCCGCCACTGCTGTATACCTATAGGTATATTAAAATAGAAATATATTACTATTATTACAACTACACTGCGCGTCAAAATTAACGCATAAGTAAAAAAACTTTAAAACGCCTTTATCAATCTTTATAAAATTTTGTATAAGAAAACTTTAACTTATATCTCAGTTTACGTTTTCGAGGGTTTTTCGAGAAAATATTTTTAAAGCCCTTTTATTTAATAATAAAAATCGTTCAAAAAATAACTTTTAGGGAATTTTTTTAAGTAAATAAAAAATATGCTGTTAAAGACCGTACTTTTGTTAGTATACCCTGAAAATTTTGTATAAATCAAACGAACAGTAACGAAGGATACAGCGCTTCAAAGTCGGTAAAAATGACCCCTTTTTGATTATTTTGCTGAAAAGTAGTCATTTTTGACGACTTTGAAGCGCTGTATTTTCGTTACTGTTCGTTTGATTTGTACAACATTTTTATGGTAAAGGCTTTTTATTGGTAAAGGCGTTTTAGAGTTAGAATTTAAGTTTTTTTCAATCGAGATAGAATTTTGCATACGCCACTGGTCGCAGTGGTCCCAATTGTGTCCACGCTACATTGAAAGCAACATTCTTGCAAAACAGCCGAAAGATACAGACATATTTTGGTACTTACTTGATAACCGGACGACTAGGTTGTTGTTTCCAACAGTTATACTTATTTAAAATTCACAAACACTCTTCCTTGACATGGGTCGCCATTATAAATATAGTACCGCTTACCATGCACTGGTGGCGCTGTATACCTACTTTGTCCCAATTGGGGACTACAGTGTGGGACACTTTCCTTACACATGTGATTGAATACGACATGTACGCAAATGTGCTGGCCTATTTGGTCGTTTGCGATCATTTTTTGTATGAATGATTTATTTCTTGAAAAAAATTCTAAAATAGTTTATATACCCTCTTCCAAAGTGTCCTGTTTTATTTTAATTTTAATTGTTGCATATATGCTCAATTACTTTTATAATAAACATTTCTTCAAAGAGACGCAATTCATTTTGGGAACTCGGACACAAATTATTTCTCGGGGTAACTACAATCATTTTTTGTGATTACTATCAGAAAATTGTAATATTATATCTAATTGTTTTGCTCAATGCAATTTCTATCAAATGCTTGACTATTTAACTATTCATATGAAAATAGCGATACCCTGTTGCCTTAAGGTAATTATCAACGAGCTATTTGTTTGCAAAAAACATATTCAAAAATAAGAAGGAATAGGAATTTGATCGTTTTTATTAAGACTTTAAAAATTCAAATTTTAATTCCTTAAACAGTCTTAGCATAATACATTAAGATATTATTTTTTCTACATTCTGGAATATATATTTAGTTTGTATGTTCCAGTAAAAAGGCTGTAAACCACAAATATACCTTATGGTTTATGGATGAATTCAAAGGCGCGTTGCAATGACGCGTTCTCTTCTGTATAAATTATCAATTATCTTGTATGTCTTGTCCTACCCACATATTTTAAACTATTCCCATTGCGTTTTAAGTAATCCTTAAAAGACCCTAATACTGAAGTGTGGTATTTTAGTGCAGGTTGTGCAAGCACTGGACTAACCCACTAAACCTACCTCTTTTCGCCACGATGGTATCCTGGAACTGTCTTAGGAGTTTACTTCAGGATACCCGGATATTCTCTCCTTAGGTCTATTATTCCTGTCGTGATAATTTATGTATTTTTATTTCTATTCACGTTCTACCATTTCATTTAGGATGTCTTCTACCTTTAATCTGTTACCTTTCTCTGATCCACCTGTCGCAGGCTAATATTGTGTGTTCTGAAGAATCAACTTCACCGCAATATAGGCAAAAATTGTTAACTGGGTCAAAATTTATTTACGGGCCAATTCCGAAAAATAAAAGTTAAAAAATAAAAGTCGGTGTATTTTAAAAAACCTCAATTTTTTTAGTTGGTACAGGTTTCTTCTACCAAATTTTGTATGTGTCCGCACTGGATATGAAGGTTTCTGAATTTCCGGCATCTTTTTTAAGCAACATAACCGCCTTTTTTAACGCCGGTCACACGTTCAAATCATAGATTATTTGTAAAACGTAATAACGAAATAAAAAAATATTTATATTTATTATGAACGCATATATTGATGTAAATAAATAAATAAATAAAATACTTTTATATTTAGCAATTAATAAGAAAATTGAAGAATATTAAAAATAGGTCATGTGACCGTTGATACGACACAAAAACATACGCATGAACTAATTTTTTCATAATTTAAGGAAAAATTAATTAAATATAATGAAAACTTACCTATTTAATGCAAAATCACTAGCAGCAAAGTTTTCGTTACACAAAATTTAACGAAGACTGATATTAGCGCCTCTGGGGGCAAAAATGTGAGCGTATATGGAGTGCTACCGGCGTTACGCACAATCTGGGGGACACAGCTTTAAGGCACTACCGAAACTTTGATATTGTAAAGAGGAGTATAAGAAAAATTGATTAAAAAATTACGTAACTGTTTCTATATCGTAAATGATTTAAATATTTATTTTCAACTTTGGACAGTAAAATGCAACAGATTTAACATAATAAACAGACGACAGGGACATGTGACCGGCGTTACATTTTGTCATTTTAAACTTCGTTACTTTTAATTTTTTTTATACAAAAGACCCGTACTTTGTTTTTTACTGGAAAATATGTGCCTTTACACAGGAATGGTATGTGTAACCAGGTAATGCTTGAAAATTTTTTTTTTTTTACCAGGGACTGAAATTGGCCTGTAAATAAATTTTGACCCAACTACCTTTTCTATGCAGTGCGTATAATTGCGAAGGTAATATTCTGTTTCCTTATGTTTAAACTCATAATATTTCCTTATGTTAGAAATTCATGTCTTGGTCCATTATGCCGAATCCCTACTGTCCTTCCATCTTTGTTTCCATATTTTAATTGTTTTTTTTTCTCGCTCCTCTAATTGTTCCTTCCAGTTGCTCTCTGCTTGTACCGTGGATCTCTGCTCTCGTTGACTCGCATTTCTTTAAGTAAAGGCCACCAACATGATTTTGTATTTTTGGATATGCATGACCATAACAAATGAAAAATATAAATTACTAAATTAACAAGCTATACACGAACTTAAAATAATAAATAAGATTATTCTGCTTGGTTCCGCCACCGAGAGCAGATCTTTTTACTGACTGTTTTGGTTCTGTATATATATATAATAAAAACTATAATATAATGTACGTGATTTTTACTTTGAAAATATCATAGATTTATGTAGGTAACTATGTGATGTATGTACATGTATTTAAAGAATTCTCTTAACTATGTATTAATAAAGGTTTGGGGCCTGCCCATATAGATCAGAAAGAATAATGATTGCCCAATTTTCACCTGTTCGTGATTGACCTTGATTTTACAATAATTATTGGCCGTTGCGTTGAAATTATGGCACATATATTGGCAAATTTTGAACAAGTGAGGAGCTTAATGGTTTATGTTTCAATAAATGCACAATAAAATTTATATATTCAACATCATTCCTGGCACCGAAATCATTGCAGCATATTTAGACAATCATGCAAAAGAATGACAAGAGATATTTTAAGACACACAGGAATTTGCCTAAATGTCAAAGAATTTATTGCGTTAAATGTATGGGTCGTTTTCAAAAAACACCCGCCTTCCGCTGTCCGTAAGTTTGAATTCCAATAACTTTGTTAAAAATTATCGGATCTTATTGATTTAAAAACCAAGTGAAAGCCTAACAAGCCCTTAGTAAACTCTTTCAGAAAATGTTTGTTTAGTTATTTCAGAATAATTTTTTTTTAATTTTGAAACTTGTGAAACACACATTTTCGCATGTCCCATTAGCATTTTATAAAACTTACATACATGTTTTTTTTTTAATATTGAATAACCAGAACTTTGTGTTGCTTTATAGCAATCCATAATATCCTTAGTTAATACAGTAAACAATTTATATATAAAATAATTAATTTTAATCTTTTTAATACTTTTATTAAATTTGACTCATGTCCCAGACATTTTTTTCGTTGCGTTACGTCCGTCGCGTTACCGATAGAATATTAAAAAAAATCGTACACATTACCCAGCTGAATTTATTTATTCAATCAGGAAGAAGATATCGGTTGAAACAGGTGCGGGTAACGCGAATGTAATAATTGTTTGTCCGTTAAGTTACTCAAAAAAATAATAAAAATAAGTTAAGAAAAAATACTATTTTTCATGTTTAAGTTTATTTTAGGACACTAAAGCTCATTGAGAGTAATTAATTACTGTAATGTCTTTACAAAACTTTGTCCACTGCGTTACCAAGTCCACTATGTTACCTTATGGTAACCCAATGGAATTTAGGGTAACGCAATAGAATTTTTCGACAATAAAGTGGATATTTACCGTCGCTTTTATTAAAAGTAGTTTATGATTAACCAATTTAAAATTATTTGTAATTACAACTTATGAAATAGATTACATCCGAGGAAAAATTCCACGCAATATAAAAGTACTAAAAGGGACCTTCACCAGCTTATAGTCAAATAAAAAGGGTGTCTACAATTTAGAAATCTAAGTTGTTATTCTGCAAGTGAGCACCACTACAAGGGATTTTGTTTATGCATTACTCTAAAATCGTACCACCCTATATAGTACGTTGTGATATCAATGTCTATTTCGTTACTTTTTTTAGTTTTTGTTAAAAAAAATACTTAAAATGATTTTTATACACTATCACTTGGTAATACGTGTTTATAAATTAGAGTTTAATTCACTAATGGGTATGTCTCATTTAACTTTAAATTCCAGATATAACTTTTTAAGTATTTTTGATTGTTCAAAAAATTATATTTTTTTGGATTTTTAAATTCAGTAAACCTTTGCAAGTATATACCTACCAAAAGCAGTACAGTTTTTACCCATTTTATCTTTTTTTTAAGGTTTTAAGCAAAATATCAAGTCATCTACGCCACCAATTAAAAAAAATATTTAAATTTAAGTTTAAAATTAATGAAATAGTTTTTAGTATATATCATTATTTATTATCAAAATACAGTACGTACTTTTATTACTCGTCACCTTCGTTGCCGGTTTTATTAGACTACTGCGTTTTTTTATATATAAAAAAACGCAGTAGTCTAACAAAACCGGTAACGAAGGTGACGAGTAATAAAAGTACGTACCTGCTCCAACAGAATCACGTAGAATTTTCTGGAACAACGACAATAAATAAACCACCTACACGTTTCCAGTAGCAAAATAAGACTGATTCACTGCTCTAGTCAAGAACGTTTGACCAAAAATCATCCCCACCAATATTCCATTTCGTAAATAATAGTAAGTGGCGTAGATGACCCTTACCTTATGGGACACAATATCTAGAGTCTTAAAAACTAAACAAATTAAAAAAAAAACTAAAATTTGATAAATTGGGTGAACTTGATGTTTACTCTATGAGTTTATAAGGTTAAACTTAAGAAACAGTGCAATTTACATTTAAAAAACTATTTTGCACATTTAGTTTCGGGCGAGGGACCGGTAGTGTAGGTGACATTATAAATGTTTCCAATTAAATAAAAATATATTTTATATATTTTTTACAATTTATTTTATATAAATGCGCTAAAGAGCATGATAGTTTTTAAGTGATGTCCTAAAAACTTGCAAAATATTATTATTTAAAAAAATATTTGGCCGGGACAGGTCATTTTTAAGTTAAATGAGACATACCCTAATATAGTGACTAAAAGAAAATATTAATGGTATTGTTTTTTTAACAAAGAATCGGAATGGTTTTTTTTAAAAAGTAACTTAACGAACATACATATTTAAAAAAAGCATACAATTTTTAATAAAAAAAATTGGAGTCAAAAGTTTGTGAACTAAGTACATTTTATTTCAAATTATTTTTATAACAACTTTTTTTATTGAATTAAATTTTGGATTTCAAATTGGTAACACAGTACTGTGTACACAGTACACGTGGAGATATAATAAGGTAGCTAAACACATTTTTCTGAAAAAAACGTAAAAAAAATTAAAAATTGCACTGCCTGTCTTAAATGTAAGTAAACAAAACTCTTAACATTTATAAAAATCCAACCAAAAGTCAATTTAAGCAAAAAAAATATTTTGATCTTTATTTTCCTGAAAGCGGGTATTTCTTGAAAATGACCCGTATACATAGTATACAATGTATACTATACATATAGAAACGTTATTAAATAAATCAAATTAGTATTTAATGCAATAAAATTCTAACATAAATTGAAAATAAATATCAATATACCTAAATATCAATAGATTTAGGAGCGATAACTTTTGCTGTTAAATGTGCGAATTCTTTTTTGGGCCTGGTAAAAACAGCGAACCGAAAATCAGATTTGAGATATAAATAAATAAGTGGTATTTAATTTTTAATAATAATAATAAATTGTAACCAAAATATTTCAATTTCTGTCGGAGGGATGTCACAAGTTGCTCATAAAAATTATTAATGAGGTTAACCTTTAATATCCTACTGTGTAATATATTTAGAACGACGACGACAACGAAGACATGAAAATGTAATTTATATTTTTCATAATTTATATATTTATGTAACAGTTCATTATCATGCAATATCATAAAAGTTTTGCAGCTTTCATACCAACAAAATAATTTATGCGGCTAATAAGGAACGTCTCGTAAAATTCACCTTCATAGCATAATCTCAAACTTTGTAAATTCCAGTCCATTTTACGATAACAGTTTGTTTGTTGTTTGTCCTTCTAAATTAACCTTTTACTATGCGTTTTAATGCGGTTTAAATTAATTTAAACTACTGTCGCATTTGCACATTTATTTTTAGAAACGCATCCCGAACATAACAAAATAAAAAATAGCTATTATACAGTTTATATAAATGTTTACTTATTCTTATATTATTTATAATAAAATTAGGTAATTAATTTAATATTACAGGGAAAGAAATGTATAGTAAATTTTAGATAGTAAAAAAATATAGTAAAATTTACTTTAACAAATTTTTAGGGTAACAATTTTATATATTCGTCAATACAATATTAAGATTGTAATACAAAATACTATTTTTTATTATACAATTTTAGTAAAGATTACAACACCAATATTACTTTGCATAGTATGTACCGATTGCGGCAAAGGCCACGTCGCGACGCGTCGTTAGACAGTGTGGATCACGTGATGTTCTTACATCTTGCCTCTGTTGGCTTACCAACCATGTTATATAAGCTCAGGTATTTCTTTGTTTTGGGTGTATTCCACTACTACAAGTTGCTCGACAGTGTCGTGTCGACACTGATGATACCCAAAATAGGTCAAAACACCTGTCTGTCGGTATTTGAAGTTGATGGAACGCACTCAAAACAAAAAACTTTGGGTTCAATTCTTTCTCATAACATTCTGAATTCTTTCTCATAACATTTTTTTATATTAAAAAGTACAATAAATATGTTACAATTTTTAATTGTTAACATATAAAAAAAATCGTTTTTAAAATACTTTATATTTAAAAGGGCAACATAAATTCGTTGAGAATAATAATATTTTACCTTAAGGTTTAACATACATGGATATTTAAAAATTACTAAATATGCATAGTATCTGGCAATATACAAGTAAATAGTAATATAAATTATAGTAAAGGGAATTATAATTATGATAATCAGCATCCTTGTTTAAGGAAACTCGCCAAATAATTAAAAATTAAATATCTATATCTTATAAACATTATTTAAATAATATTCAGCTTAATTTACAAAATGATCCTGCATCGTTCTGGTCATTTGTCAATTCAAAAAAAGGACAATCCCGAATCCCGAGTAAAGTTAATCTTAATAATATTGAATACGATAAACCTAAAGAAATAGTTGATAGTTTCGCGCAGTTTTTTAATAGCGTTTATATAGATTCGGTTCCATTTAATGATAACAACTTTGTATTTACTAATAATCACGTCTCTTTATTCGAAATTGATGTTGCCATATACAGGGCAATAAAAAAGTTGAAAAATAAAATGACATCTGGGTTTGATAATATACCAAGTTTTTTTGTTAGGGATTGCTCTGGAGCCCTGGCTAATCCCATTTTGATTATTTTTAATAAAATTTTAAAATCTGGGTTGTTTCCAGACATGTGGAAGATTTCTAAAATCATACCAGTATTAAAACGAGGTGATAACTTGCTTATTGTCAACTACCGACCAATATCAATTTTATGTAATTTTGCTAAAATATTCGAAACAATAATAAATACAAAAATTTTTGATCAAATAAAAAATATGTTGTCCCCTTTTCAACATGGTTTTATTACAAAACGATCTACCACAAGTAACTTGGTTTCATTTACACAACATGCTAGTCAAACGATTGATAGCAATGGCCAATTGGATGTTATCTATACCGATTTTCAAAAGGCTTTTGATCAAATAGACCATTTTATTTTATTAAATAAATTAAGGCGGATGGGTTTTGATGATGCTTATTAAACTTTTTGAATCATACCTTCAGTGGCGGATTTACCAGCAGGCTGAGTAGGCTCGAGCCTAGGGCGGAGATTTTGGGGGCGGCAAATTTGGGGAACGATTTTTTTTTACCTCATAGAAATCAAAAAGATTTTTCTATGACGGTTTTCTGATGTCTTACAGATAGAAGTCTGCAACAAATTTTGTCGATGACTTTTCTCTCTCACTTGTCATTGCACATTCCGAGAGTAGCAAACTTTCATATTCTAGAGTAAAACAGCTAGTTCGCCGCCCCTCAACCAGTAATCGGCCTCTCGCCTCTGCGCCCTTTGTCCACACTTCTTATGAGTGAAAAGAGCAAAATTGTAAAAAATATGACTGAGTCAATTATTTTTAACTGTTTGAAAGCGCAATAAAGATTATTTATTTCCGTTTACCAAATGTTCATTATTGTGTAAATAGCATACATTACCCCGCCCATACATGATTGAGCTTCGATTAGCTCAAAAATATACCGAAAAATTATTTTACGTGCAATTTCAACGAAATTGTTGCATTTTAAAATAATGTATGATATGACAATGGGGTAGTTAAATTTTTTCTGACCTATACTTTTTATGGTTTTATTCAAGGCGTTTTGTAATTTTAAACATTTCTGTGAAATCGGAATTTCAATTAAGTTTACCGTTTTCGAGATATTTACAAAAAAAAATCTCCTAATTACGTCACTAGGCTATTGACAACGTTGCCAGCTTTTTCTATGGTTGCCAGTGTGTTTAGTTTAAGATTCTTACGATAGATGGCGCCACGTTATAATATTTTAGTTTTAAAACCACTTGATCTATAATTTTAGTTAAGAAGAAGAAGAATTTATTTTTTGACGTTTCTTTTTTTCGGGTTATGTTTTTTTTTAAAATTTAGATTACTTATTGAAAATCAATGTTATTGTTATGTTATTTGTAATTGAAATTAGATAAGTGATTTATTAATAACGGACTTCAAAGCAGAGGAATCTTGTGGAATGGTTGGTTACATTGAACATGGGAGCTTTTAAACAAATAAAGTAAATACTTATAATTATAATCATATTTTGTCGTAAATGCATTTCATTAGTATAATGCCTAGTTCTTTATATTCTTTTAGATATATCCTGGACTCTAAAATATCAAACAGTAATACCTCGTAATAAGGAAGATAGGTAGGTACTTAATGAATTTGGTGACCATCTTTCACTCAACTGACAGTGACAGTATTTGTACATAATCTCTTCGGGTATTTTCTGACATAACCGAATGAAATCATTAACAAGACAACTTGACAACAGGGTAATTTTCAACCAATAGAAATCTTAGAATGTTGGTCACATGGCGAGGTTTGTGACGTCATAAAAATTTATATTTTTTGTAAATATCTCGAAAACGGTAAACTCAATTGAAATTCTGATTTCACAGAAATGTTTAATATTACAAAACGCCTTGAATAAAATCATAAAAAGTATAGGTCAGAAAAAATTTAACTACCCCATTGTTAAGGCAAGGGCGGCAAAAACTATTCAGCCTATACCTTTAAAATGTGTAAATCCGCCACTGCATACCTTACTAATAGGCAACAATATGTCATTGTTAATGGTTACTGTTCCGAGTGGTTTGCCTCTTGTTCAGGGGTGCCGCAAGGATCTAATTTAGGACCCATTCTTTTTGTTATTTTTATTAATGACTTGCCATTAAATTTAAGTTGCTCCAAGCTTTTATTTGCGGATGATTTTTTTAGGTATACAAAACTTAAATGATTTAAATACTTTAAACCAGTGGTGTCTTAGTAATCGTTTAAAGTTGAATATATCTAAATGTAAGATTATGCGCTATACCAGAAAACGAAATCCAATTATTTTTGAATATAGCATGCAAGGGAATATAATTAATGCATTAATTATATTCCCTTGGATACAGTTTCTGTAATGAAAGACTTGGGTGTTATTTTTGATCAAACCTTGAGAATGTACATTCCTAAAAATTCTTAACTTTAGAATATTCAATTTTTATCCACCACGGGGTTCTGATCATTTAGTCCTGTTAGAGACTTTTAATGTATTGTCTTTGGAATTGAGAAGAAAAATTATTTCAATAACTTTTTTGTATAAACTTCTTCATGATCAGATCGATGGAATGGATTTGTTGGGTCAATTGTGCTTTAATATTCCTCGTTGTAATAGCCGACAATGTATAACGTTTAGATGTCCCTTTGCTCGTACAAACACACTTAAAAAATCTCCTTTATATGTTATGTGCAATATATTCAATTTTATTTCTACTTCCTGTGATATAAATTTTTCTTCCTTAAGCTTTATAAAAAATTGTTTATCCTAGTGTTTTATATTGTTAATTGTAAAAATTGTTAACTATTTATATTCTTAATTATTTATATATTGTTTTTAACTTATTTGTATTATTTATTTATAAGCTAGTATTTGAAAGTAAACACTATTATATGAATGTCCATTTATGGTATGTACTGTTGGGCAATAAATACCTATTATTATTATTATTATTATTATTATACTGTTCTCTCCGTGTAACTATGATTTCTCGTAAATTTTAAAAAAACGATTTACCTACTAAACTTTTGAGATAAATCTCTTTATGTTTATTCACCTATTTTATCAATAAATCTGATTTTTTTTGTTTATTGTTTTTTTTGTTTCTGTCTATATTGAACTTTTAGAAAATGAAAAGTTTTATACCTACATGGATTTATACGTATTCTTTTTTAAAAGACTTAAACAGCGATTTTTTTGTCATCATAATTTAAAGGGATGGATTGGAATAAAAAAGGGTTTTTATTTTTTCGTGAGAGTGACCCACATAAGAAACATAAATAAAAAACAAAATATAAACGGAATAAATTTTATTAACATACAATATAACAAATTCTCAAAAATAAAAAACAAAACAAAAATAACACTTATTCTTAATAAAATAAATGAATAATATAAATAAAACACCCAAGCATTTATACAAGGTGTCCCGATAACACCTGTACAATGTAAGGCCACATATTTTAAACGTCTGATTTTATCCGGTTTTATCCGAAAACATCTGCTTTTATCCTCGAACATATGCTTTTAACCGCGTCTACTTTCATACGGTTTCACCCGCAAACATATGCATTTATCTACGAACGCCTGATTTCATCCGGTTAGTGCACCCCCGCAATCATCCGTAATAACCTAATTTTGACCGGTACTGCGTTTCGTTTATATCTACATTTGTCCGGGATCAACTGCAAACGTCTGGTTTTATCCGCGAGCATCTGCTTTTACCCGCATACGCCTGCCTAGTCCAATTTCACCCGCAAACACCTGCTTTTATCCGCAAATATCTGCTTTTATCCGCGAATATCTGCAATTACCCGAGAACATCTGCTTTTATCCGCAAACTTTTTTTAACAAAAACCTTATTTGTATTTTACCAATAAGTTCAATAAACTTATTTCTTGCACAGGTTGTTTTTATTCAAATAGAGGCAGAGGATTGCAATTAAAAGCAGATGTTTGCAGGTGAAATCGGATGTTAGCGGATAAAAGCAGATGTTTGCGGTTTAAAGCAGATGTTCGCGGATAAAAGCAGACGTTCACAGATGAAAGCAGATCTTCACGGATAAAAGCGGATGTTTGCAAGTGAAACCGGACGAAAGCAGATGTTTGCGGATAAAAGCAGGTGTTTGCGGGTAAAACCGGATAAAATCAGACGTTTGTGGATGAAAACAAAAGGCAGATGTTTGCAGATTAAAACAAATGTTTGCGGATGAAAGCAGGTAAATTTGGATGAATGCAGGCAAAGAAGTAAATGAAGGCAAACGCAGATAAAACCGGGCAAAATCAGACGAAAGCAGGTATTTGCAGATAAAACCGGGTGAATGCAGAAATAAACCCAAATACAGGTATTTTCAGATGAAATCAGACGAAAGCATGCAGATATAGAACTAAATAGAAAAAACCCGACGTTTGCAGATAATATTTATACACGCAATTGCAGATAAACACCGACATGCCGGGTAAAATAGAAATGTCGGATGAAAACAGATATTAATGGACATAAAACTAGGTTGGATTTTTATCCGCAATCATCCGATATTACCTACCCGCCTTTTTCAGCAGGGAATATATAATAATATTTTGTAACTTCAGCTCGTA
The DNA here is from genome assembly GCA_921294245.1 of Brassicogethes aeneus. Lineage (NCBI taxonomy): Eukaryota > Metazoa > Arthropoda > Insecta > Coleoptera > Nitidulidae > Brassicogethes > Brassicogethes aeneus. The sequence goes on from OV121136.1 coordinate 3,486,018, forward strand.
ATAAAATACAGTGTTCAGTTTACACCAATTTGATTTTACTTTACTTTACTTTAAAAACTTTTTATAACAAGCAACTGGTGGCTTTTAGTAGAATACGACCAGGGTAAAAGGGCTTAAAGATAAAACCCTGTTTGGCTATGAAGTAGCAAAGGAATACACGATTGGGCATTGTTCCTTTTAAATTTTATGCAAATTAATATGATGACGAGATGGCTTGTTACTATATCTAATCCCAAAGGTTCAAAAACAGGAGAATAATAACACAGGCACACACAAAAAAAGTGGTCGGTCCGGCGGATCTGAGTAGTATACATACAGGGTGTCCTCAAAAAGGAGGTCAATCCGTTAACCATATATTCCTTGAGTTAAAACAATAAGACTTTTATAATACCATTTTTTAATTTAGAGCTTCATGTTCGATATACAGGGCGACAAAGTTTGAAATTTAAAACTGATTTTTTTTAATAATTCGAGTAATTGATTAGATATTAAGTTCAAATTCGGTACACTTCTTAAACATAAATAGTTACATCTTTTGAGAACAACAAAGCAAAAAACAATTGTCAAATAAACAAAATAGGGGGGGTCCAGTACTCACTGACTTCCCCTATTTTTTAGTACGTGCGCCAATGACTTTATTTTTTTAAGTAATCATTTATTGGTGATTATTTTTTGTCTCTTATAAAATTTTGATAAAATGATTCGATTTGGAGATAATTTGTAAAGTATTGGTCCTTGATTGATGCCTACGCGGCTTAAGGCAATCTCATAATTTTTAAATACTCTAAATCAAGTGAGCCGCTGTGGCATTATCATTGATACAATTAAGTAAAATTTTGCAATAGGTAACAATACCAAAAACTAACCAAAAATAACCCAATTTTAGTGACGCACAGATAAAAATAATACTAAACAAGAAAAATGAAATTAATTTTATTGCCCTAGGAAGAACTTACAATAATTACTAATTTTCTTTACATAACAGTAAAATGACACTAATATCGCTAGTTCATAAGTCAATAATTTACTATCACTTTTGAAGCATTATAACAAGATAACAACTAGGTATTTAAAACATATTATTTCCTTAAAATATGTAACAAGTTATAACTTTGGTAACTCTAGTAACCAAAACATAATATATTTTTTTTTAATACACAGCCCTCTTTATTAAAGAAAATCTTGGCCTACGAAAAATATTTGGCTTCAACCTGAACTCCTCTCCTACTTGAAGGATTCTTTCTCTTAAATGATTTTTGCTCAAAATCGGAACCATATACACAAAATCTATCATACATCTCCATACCGAATAGTCCAAGGGGGTAAGGTCTGGGGAACAGGGTGGAAATTTAACAGGAGCATATTTACCCCGACCAATCCATTGATTAGGAAAGATTTGATGTAAATAGTTTCTAACATTTCTAGCAAAATGCGGAGGAGCACCGTCTAGTTGAAACCAAATATTTTGTCTTACCAGTAGAGGCAAATCATCAAGTAAATTAGTAGAGGATCCCAAGTAAGGTCGACCTTCACCCATCTGCTTACCAGATGAAAATTATATTTTATCAAATAAAATATGTTTCTGAACATAAACCAATAGGGTTGCCATAAAAAATATGATCAAGGCTAGCTATAATAAATAAAAAATTAAAAAAAAAAATTAATTTTTTAAATTTCACCGACTTGCTTGCCAAATGAACGAAATTCCAATGGAAAGCATACAACATACAGAATATGTAACAGCTAGGTTGCCTACCTTTTTCTGGTCCCTATTACCTGGTTGCTTTGTACAGGGTGATCCCCTATAATGTCGCCCCCCTTTAACTTTTTTATTTTAAGTGTCCCAAAAAATTTAAAAGTTTGGTTATGTAGGTACTAAAAAATACTTTTTTTCTACGTATAGAAGAAAATTGGAAAATTGATCAGTATACAGGGAAAAACAAAAAGTTTATTTTTTTTCAATGGATCACCGTATATATGAATTTATTTTTCGATTCCTTGTAAAATTCTGAGCATAATTTATATAACAAACCATATACCTAAATTCAACCGTTTCTGAAATATTCGCATTCGAAATGTCATCATTAAATGTTTTTTTAGAAATCAAGAAGCCTCAGTATACCAAAATTTTTATTGAAAATAAATTACTATAGTGACATTATGTCAATAAGTGTTGTTAAATAAGTAAAAATGGTGTACTCAGACAGAGAAAAACAAACTATTTCAACTTATTATCTTAAAAATAATTTAAATATTTCAGAAACGGTTGAATTTAGGTATATGGTATGATATATGAAATATGCTTAGAATTTTACAAGGAATCGAAAAATAAATTCATATATAGGGTGATCCATTGAAAAAAATAAACTTTTTGTTTTCCCTGTATACTTATCAATTTTCCAATTTTCTTTATACGTAGAAAAAAAGTATTTTTTAGTTCCTACATAACCACACTTTTAAATTTTTTGGGACACTTAAAATAAAAAAGTTAAAGGGGGGCGACATTATAGGGGATCACCCTGTACAAAGCAACCAGGTAATAGGGACCAGAAAAAGGTAGGCAACCTAGCTGTTACATATTCTGTATGTTGTATGCTTTCCATTGGAATTTCGTTCATTTGGCAAGCAAGTCGGTGAAATTTAAAAAATTAATTATTTTTTTTTAATTTTTTATTTATTATAGCTAGCCTTGATCATATTTTTTATGGCAACCTTATTGGTTTATGTTCAGAAACATATTTTATTTGATAAAATATAATTTTCATCTTGTAAGCAGATGGGTGAAGGTCGACCTTACTTGGGATCTTAGACTAAATCGGGCTGTGTATTTTGAAGAAATATCAAAAATGAATGACCAGTCAAATTTCCTAGTAAAATTACAGGACGTAAAAGAACGACACCTGCCCACACATTGACTTTAAAATTTAATTGTTGATGCGTCTCTACTGGCTCAAAATTGTGTGCCACTTAAAAATTGATGGTCTCAATCGGTTTAGGGGTAAAAACAACTTTCCTAAAATAGGTTTGCAAAAAATCGATTTTTACAATACTTTTTGTGGATGTTTTTTTCAAAAATTGATAACTCCTGAACGGTTCATCAAAACTTAACATTTTTTGTATCAAAATTTTTGTTGAAAAATATACTTTACGATACAAAATTTGTTGTTAGGGGCAAACCTTTTAAAAAAAATGAAGCTATTTTTATTAAACAATTGAAAATTAATAAAACTTCTCCGCCTGCTAGGATTTTAATTTTTTCACATTTTATCTTATTTTACAAAAATGTTTGTAAAAAAAGTTATTATTTTTTAAAAGGTCAAAAGTTATAAATGTTTTTGTGACCGCGCTCCGACCTCTAGCGCTGGACAAGCACGTTCGGACGCGCGCTTGTTATAATGCTTCAAATTTATTTAAAAAGTTCTTCCTAGGGCAATAAAATTAATTTCATTTTTCTGGTTTAGTATTAATTTTATCTGTGCGTCACTGAGATTGGGTTATTTTTGTCTAGTTTTTGGTATTATTACCTATTGCAAAATTTTACTTAATTGTATCAATGGTAATGCCACAGCGGCTCACTTGATTTAGAGTATTTGAAAATTATGAGATTGCCTTAAGCCGCGTAGGCATCAATCAAGGACCAATACTTTACAAATTATCTCTAAAACAAATCATTTTATCAAAATTTTATAAGAGACAAAAAATAATCACCAATAAATGATTACTAGAAAAAATAAAGTTTGGAAGTCATTGGCGCACGTACTAAAAAATAGGGGGAGTCAGTGAGTACTGGACCCCCCTATTTTGATTATTTGACAATTGTTTTTTGTTTTGTTAATCTCAAAAGATGTAACTATTTATGTTAAAGAAGTGTACCGAATTTGAACTTAATATCTTATCAATTACTCGAATTATTAAAAAAAAATAGTTTTAAATTTCAAACATTGTCGCCCTGTATATTGAACATGAAGATCTAAATTGTAAAATGGTATTATAAAAGTCTTATTGTTTTAACTCAAGGAATACATGGTTAACGGATTGACCTCCTTTTTCCGGACACCCTGTATATAACCGTGACGATTTGTGTCCAATTGGACAAATCGTCACGGTTTCGTCACGTTGTGCTACCTGGGATATTTATTATAGTTAAGATTATAAAAGTGCTTTAAGAAGAGCGCAATTTATAGCTGGTTAACAATTTTAAATACAAAATTCTTAGCCTGCGAACAAAATTTAATTAAATAGGTATATTCTAATAATTTAATATTATGTATTAAATTAAAATTATACCTCACAGCAGTTATTAAATATTAAAAAAATTAAACACGCATATTTTAGGTATGCCTGGAAAGAGGTTGGAAGGAATATAACCCGGAAGTTTGCGACAATTGGAATTTGTGGTGGAGAACTTCAGGATTTTCAGTAAGCCACCATAAGAATCTTTACGCTTGGCAGGTAATATTAAAAAAATTAAATTAATTACATAACCTATTGATATGTTCTTAGTTCATTAACCACATTCCAAAAGGATCTATTATTTGTCGGAAAGATAATCTTGTTAGATTTCTACGATGTATGAGAAAAGTGTATGGTTCTATTTATGATTTTAGGTAAATTAAACGTATCAATTTTAACAGGGGAACAATGATTTTGCGGAATGTGATTTTGGAGTCGATCTTGGGTAATATTGATGAACTGAATACAAAAATAGTACCAGATTGGACGAATTGACTCAACCTTTTGAGAAAAAGACAATTCATTTAAATTAAAAAAAAAATTGTTAAGTTTTCTTTTTATAACTTTTATAAGTATGCGTGGTAACGAAAACATCTTTCCTTCCTTTTTTAAAGTAAACATAATTTGAGCTCTGTATAGTTTTCAAAAATTACAAAATTTTAAAAATTGGTAATTCTTTCCAAAAATTAAAATTATGAGCTTTTGGTCAATTTTGGAGCCAAATGTTAAGTACAATTAATCATTTAAGGTCAATAATTGTTGAGAAAAAAGTTGTAGCAAATCTATTTGGCTTTAATTTAAGCACAGTCGACGCTGAATGGTTGACTCAAAATATAAATTTGTATTTATCTACTTAGCTTAAGTAAGTAGGTACCCAGATATCAATTTTCAGGTTCATAATTGACGCATATTGCAGTCACAAAGTGATTGTAATCCGCACGTATGCACGCATATATGCATCATTTGCGTCATCAATTGAGGTTCATATTGCCAGCACATGTGATGGTTGGAGAAACATTGCGTGATTCTTAATCCTCACGTATGTCACATATATGCATCATTTGCGTCTTCAATTGAGGTTTATATAGCCAGCGCATGTGATGGTTGAAGAAATTTTTCTGGGCATGATTAACAGGTGAATTTTGGACTTGCATTGCCTTAATTTGATTGTTTTTCTTACGTTTCGATTTGTAATTATCTTTAATTGTCTTCAGTTATTACCTAAGGACAATTAGAGATAATTACTAATAGAATAATTCTATTAGTAATTATCTCTAATTGTCCTTAGGTAATAACTGAAGACAATTAAAGATAATTACAAATCGAAACGTAAGAAAAACAATCAAATTAAGGCAATGCAAGTCCAAAATTCACCTGTTAATCATGCCCAGAAAAATTTCTTCAACCATCACATGCGCTGGCTATATAAACCTCAATTGAAGACGCAAATGATGCATATATGTGACATACGTGAGGATTAAGAATCACGCAATGTTTCTCCAACCATCACATGTGCTGGCAATATGAACCTCAATTGATGACGCAAATGATGCATATATGCGTGCATACGTGCGGATTACAATTATTGTAAGGAACACAATCAAATTAAGACAAGGTAAGTCCAAAACTCAGCTGTTAATTATTCATAAAATTGATTTATTGCGAAATTTTGGTCAATAAGTAATAATACAAAAGATCTTTTTCTTTAAGTCATTTATTTTAGTTTTTGTGTCAATTGTCTACATTTATAGAAAGATATCTTATTTTAATTAAAATTAGGTATCTTTTTACAAATTCATAAATAAATTAATGGTAAGTTAATTTATAAACGTGATCTTAAGATCAACGTGTTAACTCGTTGATCTTAAGATCAATTCCAATTTGGAATTCTAAATAAAATTATGTATATTTTTTTATACAAATGAAGTCTAAAAATTTAGTCTTTACGAATCCAGTATTTTCACAAATTAACTATATGGTGTAAGTCAATTTTTTGAAAGTTTTGGTTATAATATGTAAAAATCAACAATTTTATCGAGATGTAGTGTAGATCTAGTATTAAATCTACAATTTTGCGATAACTATTCAGCAAAAGTGAAAAGTTTGCAATCATTTCGTGCCCTCATATACCAATCACGTACGTGTATTCCCATTAATCATAAAATGAATATCATATCGCAGCCTTTTTACCGTCACGCATGATTCCGCACGACGTGAAGGCGATGTGAGTTTTGATGCCTCTCACGGTTGTTATCTGGGTACCTACCCTACCCTAGGTATTTACTAAGCCTATTGATTCTGGATTTACTCCAAAAACTAAGGCCGCAGACATTTTTTTGTTCCTCTGTCGCCGTCTGGTGGCTTCGTCTCGTCGCTTTTCTTTTTATGCATCGTTTCATTTGGTTGCATTTTTTTAAGCACTTCATTTCACTTGCATAGTAAATCCAGTATTGACGGTATAAATGCATGCCTTTGATTTGTTAAGGGATGCTTTTTAATGTAGCGGATTGCAGTCGAACGTAGCGTAATGAATATGGGTGTTAAGCCCGCTGCACAACAGCCCGGTAACGAGAACGGGAACGGGAACCTAAACTGTAAAGGTGGGAGAGACTCAGCAAACACTATCTATCAACAGTGGTTTCTTAGTCCCTCCCACCTTTACTGTTCAGATTCCCGTTGCCGTTACCGGGCTATTGTAGGACGGGCTTTAAGCCTGCTGCACAACAACCTGGTAACGGGAACGGGAAACTAAACGGAAAAGGTGGGAGAGACTCAGCGAACCCTATCTATCAACAGTGGTTTTTTAGTCTCCCCCACCTTTATTGTTAGGATTCCCGTTCCCGTTCCCGTTATCGGGCTATTGTGCAGCGGGCTTTAGACTGTAATGTTTTCATTATACTTTTTAATAAAAATGCAATTTATATTATCGAAATTAAAATTAAATGGGCAATGCCAAAACGTTAGGGTATGTGTAATGTGTAATAACTGGTTTTTATCTGGATGTGAGAGAACAATTCTTTCAATTACATTGTGAGTAAAAGAATTGTTGTCTTTAACGACGACTGTTATATTTTATTTATTTTAAAACAATTCAAACACTTTACACAGTAATCGTATGTAATTAGTGGCCGCTCGTTACCATTGATGAAGGTGAGACTGCAAGCATTTTTTTTTAAATTTTCAAGGTCACGCGTTTTCGGAGCAATCTAAATAAAAAAATATATTATTTATAAAAATGGTCTTTCGCGGGAAGAATTTTCAAAATTTAGCTAGAATAATGCAAAAATTGTGGGATGAGGTGGGATTTCTATTTATTCCTTCAGCAGGTTTCCACATTACCCAGAAGGTACTGCTCATTTTTACCTATCTTGCAATAATTGTTTTTAGATTAATAACAACAAAGACTAAACAATTTTATTAAACGAAACGAAAAAGAAACCTTGGAAATACTGTATTAATAAAATAAAAAAAAACAAATCGACTTACTTAATTGATGTAAGGGCTTTTGCCTTACCTTACCTCCTTTCTGCTTTCAGCAACAGGCAACACAACAATAAGTTTTTTAACTAGCAAAACGAAAACCCGCCTCAAAAATTAAAATCACAAATAGGTTTACAAAAACAAACCACGCGTTGCGATCCCGGTGTTGAGGGGCGGTCGGGGTAAACAGTAAAACGTTGTCAAATTTCAAATAGCCACCCATGAAATCCGACAAGGGATTATAATAATCCATTGTTCCATGATATATAATTATAGAATTAACACCTAGTAACAAACAATAAATAAAGATTACTTTACTTCAATAATTTAGGTATAGTAATCTTTATTTATTTTTTGTTGTAGGGTGTTAATTATATAATAATATGTCGTAGTCTATAAATGATTCCATTGTTCTACGACTCGTAGAACAATGGAATCATTTATTAATCATTTCCGACTTATTTTTTTATATTTTTAAAAAAGAAACATTTAAATAACGAGCGTCCTTGTTCAAAATCAAAGCAAGCATTTGGCAACATGCATGTTACTGTTAAAAATAATAATGTACAAGCCCAACTTTGTGAGCCTCAATGTTTACAAAAATTCGCGTATTATCCCCGTCTTGCGGGTGTTGTATCGGTTATGTGTGACGTATAGGAAGCGCAAATTTCTGGGATTACTATTTCCCTATTATGCAGTCGGGCAATGATTTAAGCGTTTAAAGTTGGGGTGCGCGCTAAATTTAAAGAAAATATTTTAAACTTTGGTGGTTATAATAATAATTTTCTGACATACGGACTTAAATATACATCCGATCTAAAAAATATATTTTTTTGGAAAATTTACGTAAAATAAAATCATAAGTCTTAAAACCAAAGTTTTCATATAAAATTACCAAGTATTTAATTTGGTTTACTCCTTGTAGCTCCACGCCTTTAATATGAATGTACGTATTAATAATAGTTTTTGTTTATTGCCTATAACCAATTATTAAATATTTAGATTTGTTAATATTTACACTTAAGCTATCATCACAGCCATTCATTAAGAGATTGCATTTCTTCATTAATTTTTTCCAACATACTGTCTAAATCTTTTCCACTTACATATAACATTATATTGCCTGCAAAAAGACACAGTTCACAGTTTTTTACATAACTTACAAGATTATTGTTATTAAAACCCATTTTTTTAAATTTACATATTAAAAGTTTTCGGTTGTGGGTTTCAAAAGCTCTAGGCAGATTTAAAAATTATTATCCATAGCACTTAACCATCCATCGCATATTTTTATTATTACGGTCTCGCAAGAGTGTTGCTCTCGAAATTCTGATTGTTTTTTCGTTATTATGTTATTTTTCGAACAGAAGTTTAGAACTTGGTCTTTTACTATTGTTTCCATGGTTTTTCCTAAACAGGTCTGAATTCACTATACTTTTTTGTGTTACACACTTTTGGTACTGGAGTTATCGTTATCTCTATCTCTTACCAGCGTAGAAAATTGGGCACATAGTATTTAAAATATCTGATATTCCTTGAATATACTGATGTGCTAACTCGTTAGTATTTGTGCACGAATTGTTTCATGGATTCCATATATATTCTTTATTATATTTTTTATAGCAACGGATGAACTTCTGATGTGCCTACTAGTGTAACTAGTGTTAAAGACTATATGTTGTGGTCACTAATCCTTGGAGCTTAATGATTCTTGTATTTTATATTTTTATTATTTACTATTATGTAATGAATTAGGGTTGCACCATGACGTATTATTAAAATTTTCCTTTCTCACTACCTCAAATCTTTTAACGAAAATGTGGTTTCAATCCTTTCATGTTATATACAGTATCAGTAGTTTCAGAATTAATGTGTGATTTAGACAGGAACAAAATGGTTGGTTTTAATTCCTCTAACAAGATCTCAATTTCATTTTTATTGTTTATGTATCCCTGAAAATTTAAACATAGTATACCTCCTTTAGATTTTTCAGATATCTGTAATTGCTATTTTTGGCTTTCAAATTTCCTTCGTTGTGATTCCATTATTTTATTTAGGCACTGACACTTCTTACTCCATACCGAATTATCCAAATTATATTTTATATTTGCATTTTCACAATTTATGCGTTTTTTTGTTTCGGATCTGCTTTCTTTAAATTTGTGATTTTCAGTACAAATTGGACAACATAAGTCTTCCTCACAATCCTTTAGAATGTAACCATATTTATGACAGTTAAAACAACGTATTACATTATAATCGTTAAACAATTTACAGCTATTCCATCCGATAAAATTTTTTTTTAAATAAATAAATATTTAGATTCTTGAGTGTTTCAAGGTCCACCTCCATAAAAATATTAAATCTGCCCTTATTTTCTTATTATTTTTTAATTTGCCGTTTCTTCCAGATCATTTAGTTTTATAATTTTAGAAACAAATTTGTAATTTTCTACATTAAATTCATTTTCATGTATATTTGTTAATTTAATTCTATTTTTGTATATATTTATATATAAATGTATTGTAGCCCTGACGGATTTAACTTACCATTAGAATACACTAAACTGGCTGCTGAATGTAGTAAAGGAAAAACTTTGCCTTGCAAGGAAAACTCTCGAGGTACTTACCTTGAAGAAAAGCCGATATGGATATGTAAACCAGCTGCTCAAAGCCAAGGAAGAGGTATATTTTTATTTAGAGTATGTTTATACCTTGAAATTTATTTTTTATACTATACTATAACATATTTAAGAAACTAAGCGAACTAAACTATGATACCAATACCATTGTACAAAGATACATTGAAAAGCCATTACTGATTGGAGGTTACAAATTTGATCTTCGACTTTACGTTTGCATTCCATCATATCATCCTTTAACTATTTTTATGTATAGAGAAGGCCTTGCCCGATTCGGAACTGATAAATTTAGTCTTAACGATCTTAGAAATCCTTTTAGGCATTTGACAAATAGCTCTATAAATAAATTGGGACCAGGATATAACGAACTTAAAGAAAGAGTGGGTTCAGGTAAAAAACTTAACATTACCCTGGTGGAAGTTTTTTTCTGAAAAAGTTTTAATAAGTAAAAATAAGTTTTGAAAGTCTTACTTTCTCCCAAAAACCCTAAATAGACTTTAATAAGTCGGAAAGATAGATAAGAATAAGTCTTAGTAAGTCAGACTAAGATTGGGAGTCTTCTGGAAGATTTAATAAGACTTTTAGCAGAGAAATGATAGGACCTATAACGATAAAAATAAATATCCGGAATTATTCATTCATTATTTGGTTATTGTAAAATAAAACTCGAAAAAAAGTATTCATTAACATTTTTTCTGGGTTGTTATAATCCAAGTTATAATAATTTTAATTATAACCTATGTATATACAATGTATATTATACATATAATAACTTAATTTTTGGTCGTAGATTAAAATCCGTGCTTATATAATGTATATTTAATTTTTAAGTTTTTGAGCATCCCATTAGCAAACACCCTGTATAAATTAAAAAAATAATAACTGGGCTAGACACACACATTACTTCCAAATTGTAAAAAACTCTTGCAAAATTTGAGGTTAATTAATCACACGTTTTTTGAGATAATTTAGGAAATTCAAAATGTTTTTTTTGCTGATTTTTTTAATGAGTATAATTGAGGATATTATATTATATTAAACGAAATAAAAAGCATAGGATTTTGGTACAAGAGGTGAAATTTATTATTTTTTACAAATTATAATATACCAGTATACAGTGTGTCCCCGAATCGGATTGCCAATAGGAAAAACTTTTTTAGACCATGGTACTAAGACAACAGTCTTAGTACCATGGTACTAAGACAACAGTCTTAGTACCATGGCTCTTGTGTTAGTACGTACCCAGTGTTGTCGTTTGCGGGAATTTTATTCAAAAATCAAAAAATCGTCATGTGTGTGGGTAGACATTTTCAGTAAAAAATATTGTATATTTACTAAATATGCATAATTATTTTATTATATCCTGTTACATTTTTATTGACTTATATAAAAAAAATTGAATTCAGTCTCGTCCCAGCTCTTGACTGGGTAGTTCGCTTGTTAGCTCAGTCAGAGCTTAAAACGTAAAACGTGAAAACCATAACCAACAAATAATCCCTCATAGTGCAAACAATTATAGTGTAACAATTACAGTGAGTACAGACTACTCTACGGTCAAGAATGTGTTAAGTGCCATGTGAAAGGAAGAGTGACGATTTTCACTGGCCAAACAAAAGATGTCAAACAAGGGAGGAATAGGCCACCTGCAAAAAATTGATAAGTATCCTCAACTCATCTGCATGACCTAACACATAATTTGCAAAATAAACTAGACAAGGCACATTGCCTAATCCCTACAAAAAAACAATAAATACATTTGAAAGTCAATACTAACAAAAAAAAAAACAATCTTCCCAACAAGCCTATCGGGGCCATAATAAAGCTGTCAACAAAACAATCCAAGACTAACAAAATCGAGACCAAATAAATATTTGACACTTAAAACATAAATAACACTCATAAATTAAAAAAACATACACAAAGTAAAAAAAAGCACTCTAATCAAACTCCATGGATTATGTAAACACATTAGACACTAAAAGTAAAAAAAATACGTTAGCACAAAACATGCACTTCTCACAATTTAACAAGACCAGTTGGGAGCAACGAACAAGACGAAGACCTCGACTAGGAAACTACACCCCTGCAGCGAAATAACAACTCCACAACTCCAAATAGTAATCCCAAATGTTTGGAGTAATACTAATCGACTGGTCTAGGGGGATTCCGCGCCGTACTTAGTTTTAAGTCGGCGTAATTGTCCCCCAAAAACCAACACCCTCCCGTCTCTCCTCCTCTATACCCTACTGAGCGTATAGTATCGGCTCGGCGAACCCGAGAATGGCTATTAAAACCATTCTCATGTCGCTCTCGAGCCCCAAATAGCAAACACGGGTGAAGTTGTGCAGTTGCTGGGTGCGAACAAAAATCGGCGTAAGTAAACATACTCTCTAAAAATGAATTAGTCAAAAATAACTAATTTAATAGTTAATAGTGGCTGCTTTTTCACTTGTGCCATGGTTAACCATCGAATACCATGGTATCCCAAAATTTAATAGCCAATTCTTATGTAAAGTTTTACCCTGAATCCGAAAATTTCTTCAAAAGTTAAAAAAGTAGAACAGTTTTTGAGATATAGTAAATTTTCCATTTAATATGGCACAAGTGAAAAAGCAGCCACTATTAACTATTAAATTAGTTATTTTTGACTAATTCATTTTTAGAGAGTAGGCCTGTACGGGGTCCGGGAGTGATGATGAAATGGGGCTGGTTATACGTCTCTTATACTCATACTCACACATACTTATATAAAAAAATTGAATTCATTTTTCAAAACAGGGCAAATGCGCTGGTAAATTTAAAATAAAACTAGTTTTTTTTAGTATTTTGTAATTTTGGTCAGGAACTTTCATGACATTTATCCGGCAACACTGTACTATAAAACACAAAATAGCTCAAAGATCAACCATATTTGTTTTATGCCGAATGGCTGTAGAATACATCATGCCTATGCGTTGCTAAGAAATGTTATAGTTTTACACCTTGTGAATCACAAGTTGTGATCTGTATGTAGATAAACAAAACGTGTGTCAACTGTTTTATTGTGATAAATTGAAATAAACTTTGCTTACCTATATTGTAAACATTGCTTATGTGTTGTTAGAAGCCTTATAACAATACAAAGATAGTATATATAAATAATTTTCTTTATGGTTTCTTTTCAAATAACCAAATACAACATCTCTGAATAATTTCTGATATTTATTTTAATCGCTATAAGTACCTACCATTTCTCTACTAGAAGTCATATTAAGTAAGTCTTATTAACTCCCTAATCTTGCTATTAGTCTGACTTACTAAGATTTAGTTTTTTGACTTAATCTAAATTTTTACAAATTAATAAGTCTTATTTAGAGTTCTTAAGACCTTCAAAAATCTTATTTATACTTATTTAAACTTTTAGAGAAAAATTTCCACAAGATTATAAGTACCTACTTTTTTCTTAAATTATTTTTAAGGTTGCAAGTGGACGTTTAGACAATTGAGAAGATACTTCCAACAAGCCGGAATACACGATTGGTTGTTATGGCAAAGAATAACTTCTTTGGTGATTTTAACAGTATTAAGTCATGTTAACCAAATTCCAAAATCTATAAATTGCTTCGAGTTTTTTGGGTTTGATGTTTTAATTGATAATTCTTTAAAACCATGGCTTTTAGAGGTATAATTTTATATTTTTAAATATTTTTACATATTTTCAATTACAAATTTTACTACAAAGTGGTTAAAAGTCAATGTTTATTATTTATTTTAATCGTTTTTAGAATGTACAAAATAAATTTATCATATGTTTGTAAAATTCCATGTCTAGATCTTTACTTACTTTTTAAGTATATTAATGCCCCTATTTGAACTGATTTGATATCCGAAATAAACTTGAATTTCCTATTCCTTATTTTTTATTTTTAAGGTAAACTTAAGTCCTGCTTTAAGCAATGATTGTGATGCCGACAGATTAGTGAAAAAGCCCATGTTACATGATATGTTTGACTTGCTTGGACTTCCCTTGTATAATACAGGATTATCTGTTTTTAATATATGGTTAGATGATGAAAAGGAAGAAAACAAAAAGTAAGTTCTAATACAAATATGTTTTTTTTTATTTTTTTTTATTTTTAGTTACCAAAATGAAAAATTAACATTGGCGAATACAGTGACAGTTATAAATGCTGCAGGAAGATGGAGAAAGAAACAAAGAAAAATGCCATCTAGACAAGCAAGTGCGAGATCTACTTCAGCTGTTAGGTCAAGAGTAAGAAATACGTCTGCATCTCAAGTTAGAAGAAATGTTTCTTCTCAAAAAGGTAAAACCTAATATCTATATTAATAACATTACGATTACCTGTTTGCTTTAGAAACAGTAAATTTACCAAAGGTGCAATTGGATGGAAGGAGCTACAATCAAACTTTAAATGGACAAACAGTAAGAAATCTAGTAAATGGTAATAATAAAACAATTAATATTTCTTTTGATAAGGTCGAGGAAGATTACAAAAAATTCTCATCTCATAAAAACTGGGGCAATGGAAGAAATTGGTGTATTCCAAATGCAAGAGAAGGAGGATGGATAAGGCTATGGCCATTTAATGTAGAGAATAATGTTAAAACTGAAGCTAATGAAAACATAAAGCATATGGTGAATCAAGTTATAAAATTTACAAAAACCGCGAAAGAATTAGCAAAGAAGCATGAAGCAGCGTCAGAAAGCCAACTAAACGAGTTCTTGCAGCGTAATGTCGGCATGACTGGTGATGTATGGATCCCTTCGGTATAAGTGTGTTATGAAGATGATGATATTTAAGTCTCTTTTTAAATAAACAAACTGCCCTTTTCTGCTTAAATTTGCTACAGATGTAGCAGATGTTCTTAAAGATTTTTTCTATACAAAATATGTAATACAATAAAATGTTTCTTAAAGTTTACGTAACAGCATTTAATTGCTGCCACTGCCTTACATAAGTGCTGACTTAAGCTTCAATAAAGTTTAAATATTAATTATGTTCTTAATTAATTACCTTACACATAAAAACTGCTTTGATATAGTCAATAACAATGCTATAATTGATTTTTTTTTTCATTTCTCCAATAAAAGTTAAAGTTTATTCAAAATCAAATATGTTTGGAGCAATTGAGTGTAAGGGATTGATGTTATTACAAATATTATATTCAGCTCATAAGAAAATATTATCAAGTTAAAATTACTTGTTATAGAGTGAATGGCTCTTTAGATTTAAACCTAATGGAAATGTGTAGTTCCTTGAAAAATTTAGAAATGATTGAATTCAAAGTTTATAATTAAATATAAAATTGATTTATATTAAAAGTTATAATGCTTCAACCAAAAATTAAAAACAAATGAAATAAGAGTAGTCTTTGTTTCTTTTAATGTTTATGATTTTTATTCCAATGGAAACTAAGGTAAAGTAAGTTTTTACTGTTTTACAGTGAATACCAATGTTTTCACTGTCTTGAAAAATACTTGTTATTTGCCCAATTATCATTCCCATTTTTTCAATGCGGCCTATATTTAATTTAATGATTGCTAAAATTCAGACAAACGCGCTAGGGCATCCCCTGCCACACCACACATCGGCAACCTGCAATGTGATCAACTGATTAATCGGTATTTCTGGTGATGCCGATTGATGTAAGTGTATGGGTTATCTCTGGTGTAGGTAGTGCACTACACATGTTTGGTTGTTTTTTATATTTGCTAATTTCTTGGGAGTTGTACTTCCTAATCCCGAATTTTCAAGGTAAGTTGTACATGATTTTTAATTGTATGTCCGCCATGCATTATCCAGTAATTTAATTACTCAATTATATCTAAATGATAACAAAAAGGTAAATGTGTACTCATATATATATATACCATGGACACAGTTTATCTTTATATTCGGTGTCATGCCTTTAAATGGACGAAGTTTTTATTTATTTATAAAAAAACTTCTTTTTAGTACCATCACGATATCCTTGCAGGGCGTCCTGAAAGTATATATTGCTTCAGGACTTTCAGCAATCTTTAGGATTCGCCTCTAAATACATAAGATGAAATTCCTATTTCGTTTTAGAATAACCATGTGCCATGGCAGACAGATCTTGCACATCCAGTACAGTAACTGTTGCTAGTAATGGGTCAGCAACTTTCTTAGAGCCTAATATCACCAACACTTATAGTGGGTTCCTAATAGTTCCTACATAAAACAGAACAATTTCATGTTATGGATCGAAAAACCTGTGTACACAAGACTTCCAGAAGCAGTGTCCGGAATTCATTTTATTAAGTTCATATTAATGTATTATACAACTAATGCTTGCACAACCATAACACCATGACTTCATTAATGCCAATGATAGTTTTTCATTAAGATTCATTGTGGCTTCAATTAAATAATAATTTAATTCAATAATTTCTTATGTTTTAACCAAGTGAGTTTTAATGCGGATTTAATAGAATCACAATTTAATTTAATGACTTCTTATGTTTGAACTAAATTTAAGCAGGTTTGCACAAATAAAAGTAATACAAGAATTCATTTAATCACAGCTGTAATTTAGGCATTGCAAATACAACATACCATTGGCTCAGTGGTTAACCCATTAACAATATAAAAGCTTTTTCTCTGTGTAAATAAAGAGTTTTGTAAACATTCAATTTTCTTAGTTTCATTAAGAAACTTTCTTGACCCATTACTGGTAATATTCATAAAAAAAAAATTGAACCTACACCTCGCCAAAGTTTTTTGTTTTGAGTGCGTTCCACTAATTTCAAATACCGACAGACAGCTGTTTCGACCTATATTGGGTCTCATCAGTGTCGGGCAACTTGGTGTAGTGGAACACACTCAAAACAAAGGAGCTTATATGCTCGGTTGGTAAGCCAACAGAGGCGAGATGTAAGAACATCTTTGGCGAGGTGTAGGTTAAATTTTTTCTTATGAATATTACCAGTAATGGGTCAAGAAAGTTTCTTAATGAAACTAAGAAAATTGAATGTTTACCTTAATGTTTAGCCCGGTTGGGTTAATTCTAGATTCCTTTAGGCCATATTAGTATCTGTGATACAATTGATGTGTGTAGTCTCGCTTGCATAGTATGTACCGATTGCGGCAAAGGCCACGTCGTTTGACGGTGTGGATCACCTGATGTTCTTACATCTCGCCTCTGTTGGCTTATTAACCAAGCATATAAGCTCAGGGAGTCCTTTGTTTTGAGTGTGTTCCACTACATACACCAAGTTGCCCGACACTGATGAGACCTAATATAGGTCGAAACAGCTGTCTGTCGGTATTTGAAATTAGTGGAACGCACTCAAAACAAAAAACTTTGGCGAGGTGTAGGTTCAAAGAGTTTTGTGCTAAAGGGAAAGGAAATGAAAACATATATTACAACTAAAATAAATATATAATAATAGGCTAGCGAACAATCCATTCAATAAATTATAATGGCACAAATAATACAAACAGTATTTTAAAAATATATATCATATCTACACTTGTATACTTCTTAAAAGACCACTTTTAAAACAAACAGACTAGGCGCACAATTATTTGATAAGATTATTAAAATATTTTTTTAATTATTAAATAAATAGGAATAATAGGTAAGTACTTACTACAGCTGGTAGTAATTTATATAGAATAATTGAATAAAATTACTTAATTTTAGAATAGCATATACAATTTAAAATATGTTTTGATAAAAAGCATTAAATTTGGTAACATTAATTAAGTTAAACCTTACACAAATAAAATATATACAAATTTGTATAAGCAAAAATTGGTAACATTAAAAAGCAATTGATAAATATTATATATAATAATAATTATTAATATTAATATAACGTTCTTAACGAGCGTGGTTTTTGCAGAATGGGCGTCCTCCCTTGGCAAAGAAGCTTTGTCCTTCCAAGTTCTTCTTGCACATCTAAAAATATATACAATGGTACGCATTAGAATTTAAAATAATAACCTCTAAACAAATACTTACAGTGCAATTGAAACACTGGCTGTGGTAGTTGTTGTTAAGAGCTTCTACCCAGCGATCACCAGCTTCGACTGGAAAACCACAAGCGAAGCATTTTGTGGTAAACAATTCGTTCCAATCTAAAATAATTTTTTTTTTATTATTATTATTGTGTTTACAATAAAGCATGATAACAATTACCCAAAGACTATCATATGGCATTAATAATATACATTAGGGTGTCCGTTATTTTACAAGTTGTTTTTTTAATTCGGTATAATCTAAATTATTTTTTTATAGTATAAAAACAATTTTGAAAAATATATTTTATATGGAACCCATTATACATTTTAACATGTGTCTACTGCTCCTCAGTAGCAACTAAATATTATTTAAAAAAAAAAGCACCGTCGTGGAGGTCGATTGGATCCTTTTATAAAATGATGTTTAATAAAACTAATAAGTTAATTAATTTTATTAATTAGATTAAAAAATCGCCCGTCGCAACAAACAGTATACCGTAAACACGGGTGGCTTTAGCTCACTTTCAAACATAAGCTTAAAATTTTTGTGATTTTAACAATCATAAACATTAAATTTTATATACCAAAATTTGAGTCTTGAGTTGCTCTTTCATAATAACTATGTTATAATATTACATAGGGCTGAGTTTCAAAAATAAAAATTAAAAACTGCCTGTGCAAAGTTACCCCCTGGTTGCGGGTAACTTTGTCTCACAGCCTAGGGACTGTTGATTTACGGTTGCTTTAAGGTTTCCATACATTTTTTATTTTAAGACTGAGATTGTTAAACATATTTAGGTTATTTGGAAGGTACTGATTCTTTGAACCTTATACAAAAATAAGTTATCTTCCTTTCCTAGTATTTTTGCCACAGTATGTTGTGATGTTGATTTCAAACAGGTTTTGCAATTTCTGCTTTTACCGTCTCAGCTCTCTGTGTATGTGTTTTGTGTTTCTTTGATATTGTCTTCAATGTCCTCTTGGTCTCTCCCATATACGACTTCTTACCTTCACATGGTTAATGCAATTTCTTGTGTCTTTTTGGGCTTCAGGTATTGTTTTGGTCCCTTAATGTGGTTGTTGATTTAAATACCGTATGTATGTTAAATTTGTTTGCAATTCTTTTATATATTTTTTTGATGTATTGTACATACAGAGTAGAGTTTTTGTTTTCTATGAGTTAAGTTGTGTATGTGGATTCCATATTGGGAAGTCCTTTGTAAATATTTTTTCAAAATATCTGTTTCGCTTTAGGTCTTTTTTGATAGTTTTGATTACTGCTTGGAATGTGGTATTGTTGCTACATTTATAGGTTTTTTGCACGATTACTCCTGTTTTTGTAGATTCTGGATGGTTGTAGATTCCTATGTTGCTGATGTGGTTGTAGATTTATTGTAAGGTCTCGTCTCCTTTATTCGGTTTTACATATTTGTTAAATGCTATCTGTTCCAAGTGTTCTATGTATCAGTTGGTTACGACGAGATACAGTGGTGATCCCATGGGTGAACCTTTTTCTTGTCTTGGAAATACATGTTTTCAAGGCAGCTGTGATACTAGCAACATTCGAATTATCTGGAGATATTTTTCCAGTGGGACATTGGTGTAGAGACTTTCAATATCAAAACAAATTTATTGTTGGGTTCCAAATTCACATTTCCTAGAAGTTTAAAAAATGTTTCGAGTTTTTGACATAAAAGCTTGTTTTTCCTTCTAGTGGTTGAATATTGAGAGTAGAAACTTAGGTTCTAAGTTGGAGAGTTACGAGAGATTGTGGACTAAGGCAAGGGGGAGATATATATATATATATTTAAAGCAATATTTACTTTTGGTTTCAAATCATTCATCATCAGTATTAAACCAAGCGCAATATTCCAAAATAGGTGCTAGTTTCTCAATGTGTTAAGGGTTTCATATAATTGGAAACGTGACAATAAGAGAGATGCAAAAAACTAGGAAGAAACAAAAAAGGAAAGACGAAATTTGTAGATTAACTAGCATAAAGCAGTAAATTATAAGTATATCTTTTAAAGTTTTATTAACTTACCAGCTTCGCAGTATGGGCTGCCATCTTCCAAGAAGAATGGAGAGTTTCCGAAAAGTTTTCCACAATAGACGCAATTGAAGCACTCAGGATGGAAGTTCTTGCCAATGGCTTTTAAGCAATCCTATACAAAAAAAAAATAAAAAATTTAAAATGGTTTAGTCCAAGTTTACTTAAATTAACATTAAATCTAAAATAAAAAATATACTATTAGTTATTAGGGACATGATCATACAAGCAACTTTACACAAACAAATTTACTGAAAACTTGGTTTTATAGTTTAATATTACGAAATACTCAAATAATTAGGTTTTTAAATTAGGTGTGCCTTACATGCTGTAGGTAATGTATGAAATAAAACAAGAATTTATACTTACAGCTTTAATTTTGCCATTACACTTGGAGCATGGAGGAGCCAAGTACTGTTCGAAACAATATTCGCAGTAGAGTTGTCCTCTCTCTTCTACGAAACCAATATCCTGCAATGGACGTCTGCACGATGGAGTTGCGCAAACGAAATGATCTGGGCACCAGATTTTCCCCAGAGCGGTGATAAATGGCCCCCTATATTTTTAACAATATTAATTGATATTTTGGATGATTTAGGAATATAGTTAATAGAAGATCAAATAGTAAAATGTTTTACCTTGCAATTTCAGTATTAAATTTACAACATAAAGGCACATCTGGCAAGTCAGCTTTCGGCTTACAATCTTTGACATCTTCGGTTTGAGATGTATGGGTGTTATTTTTATTGGAATAGGTTAATTGATCGGGAATCGGATTGACGAACATATTATCGGAATAATCGTTTATTGGAATAGTAAACTCAGTTTTTACTTGAACGTTTCCCACTGGTTTTAGATTATCAAAATTGGAATCAACATTTTCGTTAGTTTTTACTGATTTGGAGGTGGTTGTTGTTGTAGTCGTAATTGTGAAATTATCAGAATTGTTAAAATAATTTATTCTTGGACTTTGTGTATTAGAGAGATTAACTTTCTTTAGTTTCGGTGTAAAATTTATAATTTCCGAAAGAATTTTTTCACGTGCTGATTCCATGGTTGGATTTTTACTACTCGAAGACGAATATGACGAATAGTCAGATCTGGGTGATGACCCTTTGGAATCCAATCCCGTGCTTTGGAATGGAATACTTATATTTATTTGGCTATAAACGGGAACAGGAGGAGGAGGTGGTGGGCATTTAGGCGGTTGTAAGTTTACATCATTATATAAAATGTTATCCATTTCTTTAATATCAGCTAGCAGTGTATTTTCGCTAGGAGAAGCCTCAAATGCATGCTCTAAAAATCATACAAAAACGGTTAATTAAAAATCATGCTTTCAAAATAAATACAATTAAAAAATAAGAGTTACAAGCGTAAATAAAGGTAAATAAGCAAAACCATAAAAATACAATCACAAACAAAGAACACTGACAAAGGCTAACCTGACTTGTTTATGACATTGACCACAAAGAGGAATTCTAGCGCCACCAATGGCGGCAGCATTAAGAATACCGCGTCCACGTTTAGGGCCGCCAATAGCACCAGTTTGACGACCGCTACCAGTACCTACATCGGACGAGGGAATATTGGGTATAGTCACATTTTGGCTGGGTTTTTGAGAGCCAGGTCCTTTAACATGCTTTATTGGACCTTGGGAGCCAGGCGCGAAAACTGTTCGAATGGGCGGTGGAGGAGGAGCAAGTGAAGGCTGAGCGGGTTCAGAAGGTTTTGCTTGTTGCAAACAAGAGGGTGGAGTTTTGGTGCATGGAGGACATATAAGATTGGAATTAGGTGCAGGCACTTGCGTAAGATCACCCAAAGTATCGGCTCTTATAAAGGGAGATGAAAGTGGTTGTGGATTAGTAACGTGCAATCCCATTATTCCAGGTTGATCAACTGTAGGAGGCTTCACGTCTCTGAACGGATGTTTCTTGGTGGTAGTGACACTCTTTTCAATTTCAATGACTTGTTCTTTTTGAATTCGTTCATATTCTTCAGTCACCATTGTTTTACGTTGAACTTGAGTTTTGCCATCTTCACATATATTTACACTTTGAGATTGTTTTTTTCGCATATCGTCCAATTGTGCTTGATGCGATCTATTAGAAGTTAATGTCGCAACAGATCCTTCTGCAGTTTGACTTACAGTGGAATGCGAGCTTTGTAAATTCTGTAGATCTAAATTTTGAATTTGCATGCTTTTTTGACATATATTACTTCCACAACTTTCTTGAGAAGTAATGCAGGATTGCTGAATTATTTGGGCCTGAGGAATAGTATAGTTTTGCATTTGTACTTGAGATGTGTACATTTGCATTGGAGCTTGCATTGGTGGTTTCATTGGTAGTGAAACTGGAGTTGTCTGTATAGTTTGCTCTTGTTCGATATTTTGGGTCAACTCTTCGGTCCTTTTATAAAAATCCATACCTTGTGCCATTTCTACCAAATCTCTCTTTTCTTTGTATTGGGGAATAAAAGTTGATAAACTCTCCTTGGCCTGTCGCACTTTCAAATCAATCGGTTGAGGCAATGGGCAACTGGACTGTAATGGATTTGGGGGCGGTCCAGCCGCTGGCGATTTTGGTCTAACTGACGAGACACCAGCACCTCCAGGCAAAGGAGATGGGCTTCTTTCTCTAGCCATTGGACAAGGACTTGGTGATCGTGATCGTGGATCCAACAAATTTACCGATGCTGGTGGACATTGATGAGCTACTAAGTTAGATTGATAATAAGGTAAAACCGCTGGAGGTTTGCTCACCATGCTAGGAGTAAGTGATCTGGGTCGCGGGGAGGACCTGGGGCGAGAAGATAATGTATTACTCGATGGTGTTTCTTCAATTACTGGTTTGAACAACTGTGATCTCATTGGTTGAGTGTCACCTGGTTGTATGGTAATTATGGGTTTTCTTAATGTTTCAACAGGAGGTTGCGCTGCTGGTAGGGTTGTTTTAACCTGCGCTTCTTCACGTTGTAAAGATTTTTGTTGTTCCATGCGTATTTGAGCTTTTTCCATTTTTTCCATGCGCCTTATTTCAGCTTCTGCTTCGTCTGAAATGTTAACTTGATATTGGGGGATTTTGCCACCTACTGGATGAAGTGAAGATGCTAATGGTAAAGGTTTCTTAACTATTACTTGTTCATCTTGCCTGACAATTTCTGTTGGTTGTGAGGTAACAGTTGTTTTTGCTGTTTTTTCTGAAGATTGTTTTTTGAACGTGGTTTCTTTTCTTAAATTTTCAGTTTGTATAAATTCACTTTTTCCTTCGCTAATTGGTAAACTAGTTGATGAATGAGATTTTTCAGTTGGTGTTGGTGTTAGAGTCGGTGGGCTTGTAATAACCTCAACTGAAAATTGGGAATGATCAGTTTTATTTTGAAAAGAACACGAAAATCCTTGAAATATTGGAGGAAAATTTGCGGAAACAGCTACTGCAGGTTCTTCAGATTCAATTCTATTTTTAGAAATTGTTGCGGGAACGGCGGATTTAAGTTCTTTTTTCTCTATAATTCGTACATGCTTAGTATCTTTTTCATCTTTGAATTCTCTCTCTTTTGTTTCTTGAATTATAATTGGAGGCATTTGTTTAATAATGACTTTAGTTTCGGGCTGTGGAGCATGAAAAGTTGGTGGTAATATTGCAGGTGCCATTGGTTTAGTTAATTTAGTTTTATCCACGGTATATTTGTCCATTTTAGATTCTTGGATCATTTCCTTAGTTGTAACGCTTTCCGTTAGTAACGGAGTATAAGGCCTTTCAGGTGCAGTTGTTAAAGCAGTTCTCATTGTCAGCTTTTCTGCTGGTTTTGGCAATTCTTTTATAAACCTATCAATGGGATCTTCTTCCTTTTTCTTAATTGGCGCAGCACCTCCCACTGGGGTAAATGGTCTGTCAGGTGCAATAACTAAAGCTTTTACAAACAGTGATTCGGATTTTTTTTCTGGTTTGGCTTTAGGCTCTAGAGGTGTTTCAGTTATTATTGAATGCTCAGGAGGAAAATAGGGTTCTGTCATTTCTGGAAAAGGCACTGGTTCTAAAATATTCATTGTAGCTGTAAATGGTTCAGAAGGAGCAATCTTAAGTGCTGAAGCAAACGCACTGGAAGAATGCTTACTAGGGATTTGGGAAAATGTATCAGACGATGTTTTTAAAGCCTGAAGCATTGATGATTCCCATCCTTGAGGAACTGGGTTTGGTACTTGGCCAGGGTTTTGGCATTCCAAAGTATTAGGCTTATATTGAGTTGGTCTTTTTAACTCACAACTACTATCTGTGCCTTGGCAACAAGTAATATTTCTGGCTATGGATTCCGGACATGAAAGAATTTTTGTATCTAAAGGTGGTGGGGATCTAGGCCTCGTTTTTAAAACGTTTTCTACTAGTTTATGGGTTTCTAGACTTTCCGATATTGTTTCAATACATTCAGTAGCACTTTTTCTTTCGGTAAAAGCGGTAACCTCTTCAGAACAAAGAGACATTTTAGGCTGTTGATAGTAAGCCATTTCTTCAATTTCCAAATCGCTATACTCGTTTCTCTCTAGTTCAGCTCTTTTGGCCAGAATTTGTGCCTCAACTTGGGAAGGTGGAGGATAAAATAAAGGACAAGCTGTGGGAAGTTCTTGTTCTTCTTGAAAAGGAGGCCACACAATGTTTTGAACGCTACAATCTTAACAAGCAAAAAACATAATACACACAAAGGCACGAGGTGAAAAAAAAAGGAAAAAAAAATTAATAAGCGAAAACCACTCAAAATATAATATAAAATAGTATAACTCGACTCTATACAAAAAAATTGTGTTTTATAATTTAAAAAATACCACAAATATATGTTAGCGCTCAGAAATATAAAAATTGGTGTTTAAAATGCTTAAAAAGATAAATAAAGTATAAAGCTAATAATTTTTAGTAGTCATTATTCTAAAATTAAGGAAAATGGCCTTGGTTTCGTGTTAAATGAATGATCTGTAAAAAAAAATTGTATTATAGTGTAAATTAAAATTCCAGTTATACTATTTTTGTATTAGCAACCACCGTGTGCTTCTAATTTTAAGCAAAACTTATAGCAAGGTACCTTTAAAAAGGGGGGCAGAAGGTTTGCTATAAGTTGGTAAATGGCCTAAGAAAACGAAATAATTATTTTAATATGGAATTTTAAAAAATATTGATGTGATCTATGATGATTATAAATACGTATAAACAGAAATAATAAATATGTGTACTTTTAAGTGTACTTTAAGAGTAGTAGTAGAGAGATTTTAAAGTAGGTAAAAATATACAATACAAGAAAAAGTTAAATAATGCTAATAGATATTAAATTTAAATAAAAATACCTGCAGATGAAGCTGGGCTGAAGCTTGGTGCTGGTGGATTCGAAATTGGCGACCTTGGCGACAAGGGAGCTCCTCTTGGTAAAGTATTATGTGGAGACAATGGGGCACTCACACTCGAAAATGGTTTTGGAACAGAGATGTTGCCACCGGACTAAAAAAAATATTGTTTTAATTATTTTACGAAAAATTGTTTCTTCATAAAAAACTTATACTTGCTTATTTTTACTGGATATATAGATAAGTTAAGCATTTTTTTTTTATTATTTTACCAATGAAAATATTTGTTTTTACACTCAGTTGGTAACACAATGTTCAAAAATTGAAGATGTAGGTAAATTTTACATATTTATTTATTTATATTTTAATTACAAAAGCACATGTATGAATATCAAATTAATTAGACTGGTGGAAAAGTTCCTTAACCATATAACATGAAAATGGAATTAAATAATTCAAAAACCAAATACCTTCCGATTACCCACCTTTCCTTTTAACTAAAAAATAATAGTAATAATTATTTTTTTTTAAATAAATATAATTTTTTTATATATAGTTAGTTTATACGTTCCGTACATTTCATGACAGTCGTCAACATATGTTAAAATATCGGTACCAAATGCTATACGCTAAAGAACTATCGCTCGGCTGTTATCATCGTAACAAAAGTACAACTTTTAATAATCAGCTGTCAAACGCTTAGGTTACAAACGAGTGTTTTTGAGAATAAAGCCGGAAAATGTTAAAAAATATCGAAAAAAAAACGTGGCACGATTTGTTGTGTTGTTGGGTGTATTTCGAGGAAAATATTGCGTGGAGTTTTTATCGGTTTTCCAATGAACAGTGTTAATCCGAATGAAGAAATAAATTTCATACAGTCTCTATAAATATAAATTGTATCTATTAGATACAATAAATACCCATTTTAGTAATGATTAACGTGAAAAGTGTAAATATTTCATTTCAGTAAAAATCGTCAAACAAATAAGTAGTCTAAATTTAAACAACATTTAGAATTATTAAAAGCGTTGATTAAGAATTCTTTAAAGTCTACACTCAACGGTAAAATACCATTATATTATGTATAATATATAATCACAGACCTGTGTATATAATATTATGTTGCCATGAATTCGTAGATATATTTTGTTGTTTAAAATGCAGTTGTCGGCGTTTTTAGAGAACTCTAATATAAAAATGGTTGATTTTAAGGTTATGTTTGTACAAAAATTATTTTACTAATTTCTTAAAAATGTCTAAATTTACATATAAATTATTTTAGGTAAAGTTATCATTAGTTAATTCTGCACCAACAAATGTACTTACCGAATTGGATCCTTTGGCAAAACATGAAAATGCAACGATTTAGTTTTTCAATTTTATTTACAATTAAAAACACATTACTTCACCATAATCCCTTAGATAAAATACACACACTAACGTAATCAATGCTATAAAGAGTAATTAATCGAAATCGAGTACTAAACCAATTTTTTAGTTTTTTCCTTGCAACGTAAAACACAAATAACGTGCGCGATTTAGCTGTGCAATTAAACAAAATTTGTCGAGTGAGACTTCTGCTCCTTTCTTTTGTGAAAAAACTACCTATTTATTTAAAAATGATGATATGCTTTAAATGTATTGTTGACAATTCTTAAATACACGCAATTGCCACCAGATGGCGAGCGCGTTGCGAAAACCCGATACTTCTTTAGCGTATGCTGACTTATCGACATTTTCAATTTTTGAAATAGATTTTAAACCAGACCTATAAATTGTACAGAATATAGAATACAGATTGCAGAGTAGAGAATAAGGTTAGTGCCATTATAAACCATCCATAACGCCATTTATTGACAAAAACATTGTGTTACCAACTGAGTGTAAATACGTAAAATAATATAAAAAAATGCTTAACTTATGTATATTTAAAATCAATTAATAAAATTTTTTTGTGGCATTTCGAGTTATTAAATACTGAAATTTCAGGCAGCAAAGTTAAATATGTCTTCATAACAATGATATTATTTTAGTAAAGTGTTCTGTTTACATTTGTAAATGAAAAAAAATATTGGTTAACGACCATTTGCTCCCAAATTTAGTGTATTTTAATTTACTTTAGGTATATTTTATTTGTTTAATAAGTTAGTATACGTTAGTTTTAAAATGATAAAAGTGACTTAAAACAGTACTTTTTACTTGACTTATTTTAAATATTAGCCAAGTAAAACTGTTTTTAGTCACTTTTTACCAAAAAATGTTAATACTACTTTAATAGGTATAAAAAGGTATATTTTTAATTAATTAATTAGTTTTTTTAAGTACGATTATAAAAATATAAATATAAAATATAAATTTAAGGTAGTTGTCGTGCTGTAAGCATACCATCAGAAAATTTTAAATTTTTGTATACTTAAGTAATAATTATTAAGGACATGACAAAATATAATTATCCTTAAAATTTGAAGTCGATTGACCGTCTATAACCCGAGATAAATTCGATTAAAAAATGGATAATTAACATGGATTGTATACGCTTTCTGTAGTTCTGTACCAGTTTCTTAGTTATAAAAAAACTAACTGTCAGAAGCTTTCAAAAAACTAACAGTCTTTTAATGTAATTTTGCTGAGTTTAAAAAAAATAATTAAAAATTTTTGACCGTCCAATTGTTTATAAATAACCGTTCAACAATTTGTAAAAATATACATACCAGTGAGTCAGATAAAAACAACTTGGCAACGCTGTACGCGAGTATAGATATAATTTCCGCAGTAAATTCAAACAGACTGATTTAGTCTCCAATATACCTATTGGTTGAGCATAAGCGACGTTGCCGGATTAAAACTTATGAAAATATTTGAAAGTATTACGTAACTTCTCCAAGGGTACAGTCTAGCGAAAAAATTATCACTTAGCTACAAGCTCGTATACTTTTACGGTGCGTATAATCTAATAAATTTTGACAATATTGTACCACGACAACTACCTTAAAGGTGTGTATTGTCCCAGTTTTTTTGCAATTTTACACTGATTCATTTTGCAATTTTACACTGATATTTGTCGAGTACAACCCTCCCAACCACGTCAGATTGGGTGAGGTTTGGCTCGACCCCCTCCCCCCTAAACACCTCACGTAATTAATGGACGCCCCCCAATATAACATAACTTTTTCTGATTACAAAATAATCGAATTTTAAAGAACAATATTTCACACTTACCTTATTCAGATATTTGCTGAATGAAAATGGTACAGTGTTATTAGGGTTATTATTTTTGTTAATGTTAGTGTAAGTAAGAGAAGGATGAGAAGTCACTTCAGCAGCAGTTTTTTCGATGGTGACAAGATTTTTCGAATTTTTCTCTGGCTAAAAGTTGTGTTTAATTATTAGATTTAGTAATTAGTAATAAGTATATTAATTTTATCCTTATAGATGCGTTAAAACAAAGGTCTGTCTTACTTGATATGGTGAAGCAAAACTGTTTCCTTTTGGTGATAGTGGCGAAGGTGTTGAAAGAGAGTGAGTAGAGAGGGCTGCAGAAATTGCGTCAGCAGGTATCTTTCCTCCCCTGAAACAAAAAATTATAAGCAAAAATAATTAAAATACCTTGCCCTCTACTTACGGTTGAACGGTGACTGGTACTAAATTGGGAGCAGGTGGGTTGTTGATAGCCGCAGATTTGGCGTGGATGTCGCAGTAAAGCTTGTTATTTATGTTGTAGTACCTACATATAAAGAAATAGTGAATAATGAAAATACAATGTGCCTTTGTCTTACCCTACGTTTTTTAAAGAACTGCCGCAGGTAGCGCACTTAAAACACTCTACGTGCAAGTTTTTGTCCTTGATTCGTACGAAAACACCGCTAAAATTAAAAATAGTTTATCATTATAAAAATATCATCTATATTTTAACTAAGGAAATGGTTTTTAAGTAATATTTCTTGAAAAAATTACTAAATGTCTTGCCTACACAGAAAAAAAGGTTTAGTTAACCTAACTATTATATGTTTGGTTAAAAAAACATGTATTGAATTGACCTTAACATGTTAGTCCAATGTACTAAATACCTTTGGTTGAATTGACACAAAATAATTTGTGAACTTAACTAGGTTTAAAGTTAACCCGGCTTGGTACTCACCTTAAGCATTTAAAACACTCGTGCATAGCGTATGTACCTATATGCAAAACTGGTTGTAACAATTTTGTTTGTAACAATTAACCAGCATACCGGTTTTTGTGTATCGTGGTTTCTTCAAGAAACTTTCTTGACCCATAATTTAAATGAATTAAACCTTTACCTCTCAAGAGTTTTTGTTTTAAGTGCGTTCCACGGTTGAACTTCCACCAACTTCAAATACCGACAGACAGCTGTTTCGATCTATATTGGATCCCATCAGTGTCGGGAAACTTGGTGTAGTGGAACCAGGGCAGTATAAGGGGAGTTTCACAATAGGCAACAGTAAAATATATCAAGCAGGCTTGAGAAACCGAGGGGCTAGTGAACAATTGGTGGAATTAAACACGGGACTTGAATTATTATAATAATTATTATTAAATTATTAATTAAAACAATTTTCATTTATCATTACTAAAATTAAATATTCCAAGCCCACTAGATTTAAATATCAACCAATGATTTTTGCCACTTTTAACTACAGCGCTTTTAATTCTCTTGTTCTGTGAGTGGAACACACCCAAAACAAAAGACTACCTGTACTTATTTAAGTAAGCCAACAGAGGCGAGATGTAAAAACATCACGTGATCCACGCCGTCTAAAGACGTAGCCTTTGCCGCGATTGGTTCGTACTATGCAACCAAAAATGCACGGCAAATTGTATCACAGATACTAATATTGCCTAAAGTAAGGTAAACATTCAATTTTCTTAGTTTATTCAGTAAACTTTCTTGACCCATTACTGGTATAGAATGTTTTAAAATATAGAAATATTTGGAGTAGAAACATTTTTGTTGAAGCTACTAAATATTTAATCGTTTTAACAGAGTGCTTAAGGTTGAAAAACATATTTAGTAAACTGAACTACACAGCTTGTTGGTTTAGCTATAGTTTTCTGGGTTAATTCAACTAATTTAAAAATATATAACTATCTGGTTTAGTAGTGTCAATTGAAGAAGGATTAGTTAACTAATCTTTCTTTATATTAACCTTGAATTCAAATAAATACGGGTCAACTAAATTAATATAGTTAAATAAACTATTCCTTTTTTTCTGTGTACTGACTATTAGTCAGTTTTAGTTAAAATATGTTATTTGTTATTTTTATAATAATTATTATAATTAAATTTAAATATTATATAATATATACCTAGTTATATAATATATTATAATTATAATTTATTAAAATTTTAATGATTTTTCTATTTTCATATAGAAAAATATGATTTAATAAAAAGGCTCACATTTAAAAGGGTAATGCTTAAATTACAAGCTTACATTCACTTTACAGAACTATTCTACCAGAACTAATGTATATAACTTATAACATAATATACATACATATTAAAGTCATGCATATAAAAATAAAAAAGAAAGATAATAAAGGAGGAACAAATACAACATAAAAAATATGTATAGGTAAGTATACTTTGTAAATATATTTATATTTTGATAATACCTAAAAATTGAAAATGACTTGAGATGTTTTTGAAATAAATAAATTTTAATTAAAAATACGATTTTGGTTTTATCCTAACGACTTTAAACATTGTGTATTTACCAGGATTGGCATGTTTAAAAAAATGTTTTAAACAAGAAATTTAATAGTCTGGTTTAAACGATATCTTAATTTAACTTACATCCACTATGTACTTAAACAGAATGTGACAAATTAAATGGTACCACAATAAATACATCATTCCATTTAAAAAACGTTTTAACAAATTTACACATTAAACATGTATTTATTTTAGTCATTTTCAATTTATTTAAAGCTTATAGGGGAACGGGGGGAATATCGACTACTTAAGGGCTATTAACCATTTCGTATACTTTAGTAATTCTCGTATTAAGATTATCAAAACGGGATTTTTTATGAGGTACGTTTTCAGAGAAAGAAAAAAAAATCGGGTAATTTCGACCGATAGGTAATATCGACCCTGGTAAAGGCAAAATCGACCAATCAGTAATATTTGGAAATAAATTTAATTTAACATTTTAACTTTAATTTACATTAAGGATACATGTGTCACATATAAATATACACTGACTCTTTTTTAGAGCTAGTACAGTCAGCATGTTGGGTCAACTTCCACAAGAAAGGCACCGCCACCAAACGTCATTATTTTTTTAAACTGAAGTTTTCCTTTTCCTAATTTTTCTTGAAACCTAAATCCTAGGAACGTAAAATGAAATTCATTTAGAAAATTTAAAAGCGTTTTATCCTTAGAAGAAAAACAGCAAAACTGACAAGATGCACACAGGACTACTGGTGGCACCATACTAACTGTATAAAGTTTATGAGATTTCAAGCTGGTTGATTTTGCCCGACGGTCGATATTCCCCCACTTTCCCCTACCCATAGTAAGAAAATGACGAACAATTTGAAAAAGTTGGGAATTTTCATTATTGGATTATAATCTTGTACCTAAAGTCTATTCAAATCCAAGCTGGACTGAATGTAAACACAATCCTCCGAATCGACCAATA
This sequence comes from Brassicogethes aeneus, assembly GCA_921294245.1. Taxonomy (NCBI): domain Eukaryota; kingdom Metazoa; phylum Arthropoda; class Insecta; order Coleoptera; family Nitidulidae; genus Brassicogethes; species Brassicogethes aeneus. Next base: position 3,518,407 of record OV121136.1, read on the forward strand.
AGAACTCACAATACGAGTCACACCATCAGAATCGACCAATAAGAACGAGTTATCATGCGTCTGGGCGTTTTTGTTTAGTCCAGCCTGGATTTGAATACACTTTAGATATTAATGTTTAAAGCTTGTCTGGACCCCCCTTCATGATTCGTGATGGAGAAAACCAAAATTCTTAAGTGGGACACACTGTACATATATAAATATATATATTTATATGCAGTGTGTCCCACTTAAGACCTTACCACCCTTGTAAAATTTGTTTTGACGACTAAACTCATGGCCAACTGTGATCTCTCCAGATCCCGACATACCAAGGGTCTTCCTAAGTGCGGTTTGTACCTTTGGGACGCAATTCCTTACAATATTTTAAGAACCAAAGTTGAACATATGACATATATACTGTCCTACTATGGAGAAAGGCAGTAACTGCAAAAAAATGCAAAATGCGTTTTCTTGTGCTATGATAAAGCTTTGGACATTGTGTAACCGAATTCAACACAGAAATGCAGTCAAATATCTCATAAGTTAAAGAAATCAATTTAATACCAACTACTTTTTATAAAAATGTAGTTTATGCTAATTTTCCACAAATTTCTTGTTTAGCAGTTACTGCCTTCTCTCTAAAAATGAATTAGTCAAAAATGACTAATTTAATAGTTGGTAGTGGCTGATTTTTCACTTGTACCATGGTTAACCATGAAATACCCTAGTATCCCGAAATGTAACAGCCAATTCTTATGTAAAATTGTCCCCTGAATCCGAAAATGTCAAAAATTAAGAAAGTAGAACAGTTTTTAAGATATAGTCAATTTTCCATTTAATATGGAATTGACTATATCTCAAAAACTGCTATCCCAATTTTATAATTTTTGACGGTATTTTCGGATTCAGGGGACTATTTTACATAATAATTGGCTGTTAAATTTTGGGATACCAGGGTATTTCATGGTTAACCATGGTACAAGTGAAAAAGCAGCCACTACCAACTATTAAATTAGTCATTTTTGACTAATTCATTTTTAGAGAGTTTCTCCATAGTAGGGCAGTATATGTCCTAAAATGCTGCTTAATGTAAACAGGGTGTTAAACATTATTTTTAATTTTTAGAATATTATTTTTGTATTAATCTTTTAACAACCTGTATTTTGAAAGCATTTTCAGACACACATGTTGTTTTGGAAAAATTTTAATTTAAAACAAAAATTAAAAATGAAAAAGTAATCTTTGACACCCTATATCTTAGTAAGGAAGCATTTTAGGACATACTTAGGAAACACCCTGTATATTTTAGGATTAGGGATAATCACTTAATAATAATAACAATATAAATTAAAAGAATGGAACCTTCACCTCGGAATAGTTTTTGTTTTGAGTGCGTTCCACCAACTTCAAATACCGACAGACGGTTGTTTCGACCTACATTGGATCTCATTAGTGTCGGGCAACTTGGTGTAGTGGAAAACACTCAAAACAAAAGCCTGAGCTTATATACTGCCCACTTGAGCCAACCAAGGCGAGATGTAAGAACATCACGTAATCTACACTGTCTGAAGAGGTGGCCTTTCCCGCAATCGGTACATATTATGCAACCAAGAATGCATGGAAAATTGTATCAAAGATACTATATGGCCTAAATAAATTATTGTCATGTTTTTTGGGATAAACAATAATAAACTAAACGGTAAATTTTGTTACAGATAACTGTATTTTTTTTCTTAGATGAATAGTAAATATTTTTAGTAAAACCATAAAATAGTTTTGGAGAGCTTTATATTATATTTTTTACTATTAAATACAATTATTGAATAATTCAATTTGAATTCAATTTTTAAAATATTTAATTTTAATTTTTAAACATTTTATGCTGTTTCAATAATGTTTACTGAAACAATTCCGCAAAAATATTAACAAAAAAGAAGCCCAGCAAGTTTTTAATACATATTGGAGTTTATAAAAAGTAAAAAAAGACATAGCATATAGAGGACGTGACTTAATGAATGAAATTAAATGAAATTATAATGTTTTAATAAAATGTGATAAGAAATTAAAAAATTGTTATAACTTGGAGGCACAACCAAGAAAATTCCCAAAATTCCCATAATGTCTATTTCTGTATTCTGTAAAGTACCTACATATTTAAAAAAAAACAATAACTATACCAGACTGGTCTATAAAACAGATACATAGGTAAGTACAACATCGATAATCCAAATAAATTGGACTTACACTATAACCCGTTCACAATCTGTACAGACCGTGGCACCAGGTTGATCTTTCGTGTTTTGCGGATCGTTAGGCGAGGTTAAGGGTACGTTTGATGGCGACTGAGAAGCCGGCGGTGCTACCCTTCTGCTACCGAAAGCGTGATTATATACTAAACGGGGCAAAATAGGAAAAAACACAATTAAAATTTGCTTTCTGGCTTTACAAAGTTACCAATCACGAGTATTTGAATACGTTAGGAGAGTTGTCCAGATTTAGTTCTGTAGAGTGCTGAAAATTCTTTGGTCCTTCAGATTTTCACCGTATGGTTTTAAATAAAAATTGTTATTTTAAGTTTAAAAATCACTTTTTTATTTAAAACCTTTTTGATTACTTACACTATGAGCCTTTCGCAATCAGCGCAAATGTTTTGTCCTGGGGGCAATTGAGGAGTTGGTGGCTTAGGTTTGTTTTCAGGAGCCATAACGTGTCTTAATCCTGCAATTCCACTGTTTGGCAAGGTAACAATTCCTGAATCTGGTTCTAAGAGTTCACAGTTAAACAACAACAACATGATAGAAAATTATACAATTGTACAATATTTGGCCAAAATTAAACATTAAATTTTTAAACATTTATTATTTATCATAAGATGGTGATAATTTTGATATTTTTCACATGCAACAGTATATAGAGTAAGGGTGATGGGCGCACCAAACTCTAGGAGTGTACCTATATACTATAATATATTCTTTGTATCCCGAGGCGGGTCTAAAGTTCGATCCCGACTGACATTATTATTCCCTGAGCTTTATTAAAATTGATATTAAGCTGGGTAGCTCAGGTAGTAAGGCGAGATGTACCCGATTCGATACTTGGCACCTTCACAACTTTTTTATTTTTATTTTATGAATTTACATAACGAAATACTACAATGTGAAATCAAAAAGCATTATTATTTAATTTAACATACTAATATTTTAGAGTTTATTTCCCCTTCCATAGGGAAGGAGAAATAACAAAGAATATTCATTTAATTACATATTATTAGGAATAGTCCTAATAATATGTAATTAAATGAATATTCTTTGTTAAAAAGTGTTGGGTTGGGTTGGTTTGTTTTAGTTTTATCGTAACACGTACATGAAATCGTAAAATTATGACGTCACTCGGGATTGTACTTAAGTCCCGCAACGGAATATATTCAGAGTGGAACAAAAGTATTAAGTAATGGCTTTAACTGTTATTTGTAAAGTTAAAAAAAAGTTCAATATAAAAGTTATTTGGTTTATTTCCAAGTATGTTTTAAGTTTTTTGGCACCATTTTTGTTTAAAAAAAGCATATTTTCATTCAAAAAAATAAGCAATTTAAAAAAAAAAACAAGTGAGAAAAAATATTTATTACGACTCAATCACAAATAATTGATAAATTTCACAACACTAAATTTTAGATAACATTAAGTACTAAGTAAAGATTGAAAAAGGTAGGCTAAAAAAAACAGCAATACTAAATCAAATGTTCAAACTGAGCTCCGTTGACTGCTAAGCAATGACCTAAACGGTATTTAAATTCTACGGTAGTAGCTATTTGTAAAACCTCTGAAGGTATTCTGCTTTAGGTCCTCCATAATTCGTGGTCTTTGTTTGAACACACTATTTTGAACATGACCCCACAGGAAATAATCTAAAGGCGCAAAATCCGGCGATCTGGCAAGCCACTCAATAGATCCTCTATGCCGATCGATCAATTTCGAAAAACATGATTAAAGTACTATCTAGCATGTACTGCAAAATTTGGAGGAGCTCCATCTTGTTGGAAGAAAATTATATCGCCAATACCTCCATTTTCACCCGGAAATAAGGCGGTGATCGCAGGTATGACATGAGTTTGAAGTAGTTGAAGATATCGATAATAATTCCTGTCCACACATTTACTTTTTGCAGATATTGTGTGTCTGCTTGCACCCAGTGTGGGTTTGCTCTTGCCCAATACCGACAATTATGTCGATTTATTGTGCCGTTTAGCATAAAGGTCGCTTCATCTGAGAATACAATATTTGAAGTTAAATTCTCATCTGCATTACATCGTTCCATCATGTACTCACTGAAATCCACCCGCCTATCAAAATCTTCTTCATTAAATTCATGTATTAATTGAAGCTCATAAGGATATATATATTTTTTAAATTCCAAGTACAGAAGTATGGGTAATTTCTAAATTGCTTGCTATTTCCCTCATTGACACTTGTGGCGTTTCTTCAATTGTCAACAAGACATTTAAAGCTTTCCCCACTTGTTGCCGACTTCTTTTCACGTCTTTAACGCTACAAAATTCTCAAACATTTTTAATTAGTTCACAGATTGTCCCTTGAGACACAGGAGTACCTGCGTAAATTCCGTTGAATACAGTACACACTTCGCTTTGAGTCCTCTTCCTATCTTCGTGATCATCATTAATATTTTAAAACGTTGTCTTTCACTCAAATGTGCCATATCTTTAATTAATGATTTGCAAGAATGTCGAACAAAACTTGGCTTTAAACCAACAACGATTATTTATTAAAAAAAAACAAAAAAATAAAACAATAAAGAAACAATAGCTAGTATAAATTTAAATATAAAGTTTTTATCGCATTATTTACCAAAAGTAATGTTTCAATTTTATCACTGCAGGACTGAAAAAGCTTATGAATAGCTTATTAGAGATGACGAGTGAGTCGTAATAAATATTTTTTCTCGCTTATTTTTTTTTTCAAAAATTTCAAAATTGTTCCACCCTGTATATATATATCAGAAACAATAGGTTTTCTACTTTACGCCAGTAGTAGGCAACCAATATTGCAAAGACCGAAATGCCTTCCATCTCGCCACCGAGCCGGGCTCGAAGCGTGTCTCCCGAATGGTATGGTCCAATGACTAATGCATCATACCCACCAACATTGACAGACTGTTTCGACCTGTTGGGTCTCATCAGTGTCAGGCAGTGACGGGAGACACGCATAAAGCTCGGCACTGTTCACTTATAAAGAAATAAGGGACCAGGACAGTGGCGAGATGTATCGGCAAGTCAGTCGGGAGACATCTACCGTCTAAAGGCGTTGCCTTGCTAATATAACCGAATTTGTAGCTCCAATAATAACGGTGTTTAACTATAGCAATGGAGAGGAGATAACTTTGGACACGGTGCATATAGAGATGTAAAAAAGCTGTTTTTTTTAAACCGCTATAATAATTTAGAATAAAGTATATTCTGTCAATATTTAACAATGATATCTACCTAATCCTGTTTTACACGTATGTAAAAAATTATTTAGTCCAATTTTTAGCAAATAAAAATAATTTTAAAAACTGGAACAACGTTGATAAAGTTTTTTTTTATTAAAAAACATCTTGCTTTTTTTCGGTTCCTTAAATAAAATTCAGCCACACATTGACTTGTTTTGTGGAAAGCTAAACTACTAAAAAATGTTTTTACTTTTTTCTTTTTAAAGTCAACAATTCACAAGTTTTTACCAACATTTTAAATTATATTTTACTTCATAATTAAACTTTGCTTGATTGGACTAATACATCAGTATTACAACATTAGTACATCTGTAGGTGTATATCATACACGTAAAAATAATTTAAAAAAATCTGAAATATTATTAACTGGGAGTTACACAGTAATCCTGGTTTATAAAGATGAACTTATTCTATTAGAAATACAATTGTATACACTTGACGAATAAATAAATAAAATGCAATTTGAAAACATAAAAATCGAATGACATTATTTTTACTTGTAGAATAGAAGTTCGTTCTTTCCAACACCCAGTATATTATAGCAAACAATATACAAAATAATTTAAAACTAAGTTAATAAATTCAATGTTTATACATATACCTTCTTGGCCTTTAGGTTCGTTTTCAGCTTCTTTTAGCATATGAAAAACAGCGCTTTTTGAGGCATCGTAATCCTTTTCGTTTTTCTTGAAATTAACTCTGTAAAATATACAATTTTGAATAAGTCATTTGTTATTAATACTTAATAATTATTTTTGTACAATATTTTTATTGAAAACAAATATATTGTTTATAAACCAACTTTTATTTTACTTACCCTAAAGCTCCTGTCGATAGCACTTCAGTTTGAGCTGACAAAGTTTCAGCTATACTCTGTTCTGAGTACAATTTTAAAGGGGTGTTGTATTGTTTATTTACTAATTTTGAACCTTCGTTTACTGATCCGTTTAACTAAAAACAATAAAAAATAAATAAGACAGAAATCTAATCAAGATCGTTTGTGAAACATTTAACTTTAATTAGTTTTGACTAATGGGGTAGTTAATTTTTTTCTGACCTATACTTTTTATGGTTTTATTCAAGGCGTTTTGTAATTTTAAACATTTCTGTGAAATCGGAATTTCAATTGAGTTTGCCGTTTTCGAGATATTTACAAAAAAAAATCTCCTAATTACGTCACTAGGCTATTGACAACGTTGCCAGCTTTTTCTATGGTTGCCAGTGTGTTTAGTTTAAGATTCTTACGATAGATGGCGCCACGTTATAATATTTTAGTTTTAAAACCACTTGATCCAAAATTTTAGTTGAGAAGAAGAAGAATTTATTTTTTGACGTTTCTTTTTTTCGGGTTATGTTTTTTTTAAATTTAGATTATTGAAAATCAGTGTTATTGTTATGTTATTTGTAATTGATATTAGATAAGTGATTTATTAATAACGGACTCCAAAGCAGAGGAATCTTGTGGAATGGTTGGTTACATTAAACATTGCAGTTTTTAAACAAATAAAGTAAGTACCTATAATTATAATCATATTTTGTCGTAAATGCATTTCATTAGTATAATGCCTAGTTCTTTATATTCTTTTAGATATTTCTTGGACTCTAAAATATCAAACAGTAATATGATACCTCGTAATAAGGAAGATAGGTACTTAATGAATTTGGTGACCATATTTCACTCAACTGACAGTGACAGTATTTGTACATAACCTCTTCGGGTATTTTCTGACATAACCGAATGAAATCATTAACAAGACAACTTGACAACAGGGTAATTTTCAACCAAAAGAAATCTTAGAATGTTGGTCACATGGCGAGGTTTGTGACGTCATAAAAATTTATATTTTTTGTAAATATCTCGAAAACGGTAAACTCAATTGAAATTCTGATTTCACAGAAATGTTTAATATTACAAAACGCCTTGAATAAAACCATAAAAAGTATAGGTCAGAAAAAATTTAACTACCCCATTCGCATTCGTAAACTTGCTTATTGTTTTGTAATAAGTATTTACAATAATTGAAATTATTAAGGAGTAGAAGTAACAAAGACCCTTTTAGGAAACCCCAAAGATAAGATTCCTAAAATTGAAAAGTCGGGGATCTACGAAATAAACTGTCAAGATTGTGACAAGAAATATGTTGGACAAACTAAACGATCCATCCAAGTAAGGTTTAAAGAGCACTTGGACCATTGCTGGATTTGGTAGGATAAATAAATCGAGTGGTACCCAACATATACTTGATGATGATCATAGAATATGATTTAACAACCTTAAACTTATTAAGGAAGTTAGGGAACAAAGTCTGCTAGATAGTTATGAAAGTTTATACATCTATAAGAATAGAAAAAATCTTTAAATAGCGATAACGGACCGGTACCCAACTCTAGTTTGTATAAATTAAAGCTGCAGCAGGGGATTCCCCATCGTATACGATATCTAATCCCCAAGGGACTTTTCGTTGTTTATAGTATATTTGAATATATTTTTCTCAAGTGATTTTAATAATTACGGGCAATACCTTCCACTACATGGAACTTGATGGAAGTGCAGTCGGCGTAAAATTGTCGATGGATTGGATAAGCAGTTTCTTTTAGAATTAGTTCTCATCGGATAACAATATTACCTCAAATTCAGAAGATCATTCGGCTTCTGATAGTAATTGTCTTGTTTATAATAATAAAACTGATCAAAAGAATTACACTATGATAGTTCGAATTACTATCATTGAGTACGCCCACCTACACCTAATTTTGGGCTGCTGATTTCAAAAATAGAATTTTTTTTGTTTCATTGTAGCAGTAGGTATACTATAGTACCTAGTATTATATAAGGGTAATTTCTTTTCTGCAGAAAAATTTAATATCGAATTGAATTATAAAGGCGCCTTTACCTACTTTAACGTTCAGGCACATTAAAGTGCATCTATTAATTTTTGACATTTAAATTGTATTTTTACATTAAAGTGATTTTAAGAACCAAAAATAAAAAAATAGCAGGAAATGGAAGTGGTAATGGAAGTGGCAGAGAAAGAGAAAGGAGACCTTTATGTCGTCGTTGTAAATTTGTTTTATTTTTGTTGCGGTACCTTTACGCCCAAGCAAAAAAGCTCTCCGTTTTATAAAGAATTAGCGTTAATATGTCATTTAAAATACATTTTCTATTTTTTATCCTGATAATTTTTTTCTTACATGAAAACGTCGTAGTTAAATTACACTTAAGTCACTTTGATAACGGATAAAAAGGAAGGTAACTTTTTGCAAGTGGATAATTATTTATGTACCTCGTGTCATTTTATTTCCTTGACAACCTTGCAAATAATTATTTTTTAATACCAGTTGTCAAAAAATCTTTTAAAATGAATCGTTTTGGTGTCGTGTCCCATAAAAAAATTAAAGAACAAATTGTAAATAGTATCCCAAATAAAACTTTAAATAATAAAGCGTCAATTTGGCGACAATTTATGGCATTTTGTAATGCGAGGAATTACAAACTACTCGACTCAACATCACAGCAAGACTTAGCAAATATTTTGCTTGATTGGGCATACAATATGAAAAAAAATTAATGGAGATGATTATAGGGAATACGTTATCAAAACTATTTGGAACTCAACGGCAAAAATGCTTCAAGAGAAATACTATCAAGATTTTAATATCAAAATTAATCCATTTTCCGATATTGCATTCAAAGAGGCCCGTGATGCTAGAAATGCAAAAAAAAAGGAGTTACAAAGAATTCCGGAAAGCAGAAAATGAAGTTCAAATGCTCTCACAAAAGAGGAAATTATAAAAATGGCTAAGATATGGAAAGGAAATGAACCAGAAGGTTTACAAAAAAGATTCTTCCATATTGTTTCTTACGAGTTAGCATGGAGAGGTGGAGAAGCAGCAGCATGCATGTTGTATTATTTTAGGGAAGAAAAAACCAACGATGGGATGCTCACAGGCAGAATTGAATACAATCCAATGTTTTCTAAGACTGCACAAGGAGGATCTAAAAGATTTTTCCAGTAAGACTATTTAAAGTTCTTCTGGAAAAAAGATTCAAATACATAACATCAGATCGTATGTTTCTTACTCCAAATCCATTTTGGAATAAACAAAATTTGGACTCGACACAAAAAAGATCAAAATAACAAACCATTCAAACCGAGCCAGTACTGTATCCGAATTAGCGACCAACAACTCATTAAATTAACTGGCCATTCTAATAGCAATTCTTTAAAACCATATTTACAAATAGATGCAACACATCATAAAGAAATAGTTTCAAATTTACGAAATGATATGAAAATTGCCTGTCAGTCAAACAATGAAAACAACATTCAAAATGAAAGCATTACAGATTTTATTGAAGAATATAATACACTGGAGCTATCTTCTACCTCTACATCCAGAATTATTTATAATAATTGTTCATTTACTAATTGTTCATTTAAATAAATTTAAAAAAGAGTCTTAATCATCAATTAATCACAAAATTATTTCGTCGAATTACACTCGAGCTTTTTTCTGGCAGGATAAATTTATGTTTTCTAACTTTCAAACTTATTACCTTTTAGCAATTTGACTCGAAAAAATGTCATCTGACAAAATCGCTCGACCTACGGTCTCGCAATTTTGATTGATGACATTTTTTCTTGTCAAATTGCTAGGTAACAAGCTTTTAAGGAAAACAAAAAATTATCCGGCTAAAAATAAGCTCTTGTGTAATTATAGTCGATAAATTTGCCGAACTGATAAACATGGAGAACGATTTCACCAAGCAACTGCAAATCTAGTTGAATTCATTGCTAAGAAACATTTGCATTTGCAATTTGCATCAAAAGATGATGATGAGGATTATGCACAATAATACCATAATTCAATTCGATATTTAATACGATTTAATAAATTTAAGGTAGAAAAAAGCAAAATTATGCAATGCATTAAATTTTGTGCGCTTAATTTGGATAAATAATTGTTGTTTACTTTGTTGCCCTTTTAATTTAATAATTATAATCACTACTAAACAAATCTGTAAGAAAAAATTGCGACTGATGTGCTAAGAGGTCTGAAGGGGTATTTGAGGTGTCCTGATTACGAATTTGAGTTCAAAAATTTTCCATCACGTATAGATTTTGTGTTACCGAGTACATGTTTTATTATTTTTGTTTCTGAAATTTTCGTATAATTTATACTGTAAGTTGAAATAAAAAAAAATATTTTAAAAATAACAGGTTTTATTTACTACCACGGATCCAAAATATATTTATACTAAATCTTTTGTAGACAATTTTTTCGCAAATGCTGACTTTCGCTTATACTGCTGATCGCTTTCCCTCATAAGGAACCAACAGTAATCTCCCATCATTGCCGGATCCATCTGCCTTGGTATCGTTGCTCCATTGTTAGGATGTCCTGGTGGAACCTCTCTTCTTGCTCATCGCTTACCGCACCCAAAATTTTGGGAAAGAAGTTTAAATGTGAGTGGAGGAAGTGGATTTTAAGGGACATGCAACAGCCCATTTTGCAATAGTGCTCGAGTAATTCTTTTACAAGTTTTTCGTAGGTTTCTATTTTTTTGTTTCCTAAAAACTCATAAACAACTGTTTTAAACGACTTCCATGCAGCCAATTCAATATTACTTAATGTTTGATGGAATTTCTCATCCTTTAGTATTTTTCTTATTTGATGTCCAACAAATATGCCTTCTTTAATCTTGGCATCGCTTAGTTTAGGAAAAATTTGTTTAAGGTATTTTAATGCATCTCCGTATTTATCTAATGCTTTAACAAAATTTTTCACCAATCTAAGCTTAATATGTAATGGAGGTAACAAAACTTTTTTGGCATCAACGAAAGGCATGTTCTTCACGTTAGCCTGGCCTGGAATAAATTGATCTCTCTGAGGCCACTCTTTTACTTTATAATGGCTTGCTGTTGCCCTACTGTCCCAAAGACACAGAAAACAGCAATACTTAGTAAATCCACCCTGAAGTCCTAGTAACAATCCTATGACTTTTAGGTCACCACATATTTTCCACTTGTAAGCATCATAATTTATTGAATTTAGAATCTGTGACATACTTTCGTATGTTTCTTTCATGCCAACAGCATGCGCAAGAGGAATAGACGGCCTTTTGTTGCCATTATGAAGCAAAACCGCCTTCAAACTTATTTTTGACGAGTCTATGAATAAACGCCACTCGTCCGGATGATGCGCAAAGCCCAATCTTTCCATAACACCATTTGGACTAACACAAACACAAATTTTATCTTGCATGGTAAAAAACGAGGATAGCTCCTGGTTACGGGTTCTAAAAATTGTTACTTTCGTTCCTGATGCCAATAAATTTCACTGTTGTAGTCTTGAACCCATTAGCTCAGCATGGTCCTTGGACAAGTGAAGGTCTCTTACTAGGTCGTTTATTTCAGCTTGTTCGATAAAATGGGGTTCTTTTTTTTCGTTATTTTCAGGAGAATAGGTATACCCTATAGGGTCCGTTTTTTCTGAACTGTTCAGTTCTCCTTTATCATCATATCCCAAATCTTCTTCCCAATTTGCTGGGGAAGCTGGAGCTGGTAAGCCTTCTCCGTGAGGAACAGGTCTTGTTGCTGAAGGAATCTCTGGATATTTAATATTAGGCTTGTTTTTCCTTTGAAAAACCAAACACTTTTGTCATACAAAAGTAACAGTCGTTGAAATGGTTAGTTGGTTCTCGCCAAATCATTGGAACCGCAAAAGGCATAGAATTTCGTTTACCATGTAACCAGTTACTTAGATTTGCAGCACAAGTTTGACAACATACGTGAGGAGCCCACTCCCGAACTTGATCGCCAACAACACAGCCAAAATATTTGTGATAAGCTATTTTTGTCATTTTATTAATTGTCCTCTTCTGTGATTTAGGGATAAACTGGCCACATATATAGCAAAAACTGTCCGCGGGGTTAATAAAACCACGTTTCTGTACCTTAGACATTTTGATAAAGTTCACGTAAAAACACGTGTTCTCTTTTGCCAACCGTAATTACAACTGACTCATCTCACTACTCACTACTCGCAGCGAGGTACGCCTACTGTATACATGAAATTTGAAGATACGGTATATTAATTTACATAAACTTTCTGGACTACTGGTGGTGGTTTGGCCCCTTCACCCCTTGACTACAACCCTTCTAAAAAGTGAACTTTTTCGAGTTTTGGCGTTTTAAACACTAGCACCCAATTTTATTATGAACACAAGTTGCTTTGGTACATGCTGTAATTTAATATAACTTGATTTAATTTTTTCAAAAAAAATCATAACTTAAAAATTTTACGTGTTAGGAAATTTTTACTATCATTTTCGGTTTTAGCAACCCAAAATTAGCAAGAAACAGCCTCTAACATCACAGTCGCAAAATGACTGTAAACTAGTAAGCTAATTATAATTAAAATAAACGACAAAAAATGTCAAATAATGGTTGTTTTTTACATAAAATACATTAAAATTTTAGTTTTAGTATTTAAAATATCATATTGTTAAGATAAATATGATCTATTTGCTATATACCAATTACTTTAGTTTATTCAAGATAAATTTTAACCAAAATAATTTAATAAATAATTAATTTAATTGAGCAGAGCATTTTATTACGAAATTATTTGAAATCCTAGAGGTCCTAGAGAAAAACAAATGACATTTTTGAAATCAGCGGCCCAAAATTAGTTAAACTAAGCTGTAGTACTTAATGTTAGGAAAAAAAAGTTTCTAAAACTATCATAGTGTTATTTATGTTTTTTATGATAATAGATAACATTAGATATAATAAAAAACTATAAATAAACTTTTACAATAATAACATTTCATTCGGAATAAAAGCGACTCGAAAATCCATAGAACATACATTTTCGATATATTTTTACAGCTCAATTCAATTTTAGCAGTACAAGTCCGCCATTTTGTGTTAGCCATTTTAAGTTAAAGAAATATATCATCAAATTTGAAATAAGCGACTCAAAAAACCCTTATACTAAATCCGACATTTTGAATTTTGAAAAAATATTGTCATTTTTGGAAAAAGTGCGACACCCTAAAGCAAAACTTTAAAGCAGTAGTTTTTCTCTAGATTGAACAGATGAATTTTTAGTTACATCAAAGACTGAGGTAAAAAGGGCAGCAGGCTTCCCAAGTAACTGATGTTTTTTTTTGAATAATTATCATTTCTAGTACATTACATAGATTGAAAAATCGGCTGAAAACTGATTAAGTGGTTTAAAAGGATGAAAAGACTATTTTTTTTTTAACTTTTACGGCTTGTATCTCTTTTTAAGCAATGTTTTTTAATAGTGACGTTTATACTGGCAAAATTATTTATTTTTTAATAATGTCTGAAACGTTTAAAAAAGCACCGTCGCGGAGGTCGATTGGACCCGTTCATAAAATGTTGTTAAGTTAATTTTATTAATCGGATTAAAAAATCGCCGCGGCAGGCAAATATACCATAAACGTCGCAACAAACAGTATATGTAGACACTTCCTACATTCAAATGACATTTGATTTGATCATCAAACGACATTTGCGTATCAGTCGTAGATAAAAATATAATACTTATTTTGTAAAGTTTATATACCGGGTGTATTTCTGAAATAAGAGAATTTCCAACATTGATGTCATTTGGCCCACAGGCTTAAGTTAGCTTTAAACTGAAATTGGAAAAATGCATAAAATATCAAATAAAATTCCAAACTCTACGCTCTACCCTTTCTCCTATCCGTCGCACAATATACTTTAAATTCCTTTTTACAAATTAGCATAACACTATAGTGTTAATTATAATTAACAATATTGCCTTATTCCTAACATTGTTTTAAATCGAAAAGTATACTCTATAGAGAAAATAACAAATAAAAATGTTGAATTAACAATATTGCCTTATTCCTAACATTGTTTTAAATCGAAAATTAGAGAAAGAACTTTTATAACGTATTATGTAAACTATGACCTTATAAGTATACTTTTAAAACTAGCCCAATGTATCACAAAATTATAAATACGAAATTGATTAACAAAAAAAATTGATTTATATAAAGTTAAACATTAACATTAATAACCTATATAAATAGGCTATAATTTAGAAAACCTTTAATAAAAACATAAATTAAGTGATTTGTCTAAGGTAAATAATTTTTAAATATTATATTTGAATATTTGTTTAGTAGGTATGTGTTTAAGGCGTAAACTACACTCACAGGCAAAATAATCGATCCACACAAATTTTTGATGAATTTAAATCGCAAATAACTTTTTTATTTGTTTTCGGATTTAAACAAATATTAAAGAATATTGTAGATACATTAATGGAGAATCGCTCACATTTTACTAAATTACTAAAAAATATACGTACGTTTATAATATAAAGGTTTAAACAAAAATATGTTTTTTACCATAAGTTTACACTCTGTAGAGTGGCAAAACCGTATATTGTTCTAAATTAAGTTTTAATTATCAAGTCACATCTATTTTTAACAGTTTTGTTTTTGGTTTACCTTGATATATTTATTTTTGTGGAAAATATGGATTTTTTTAAAAAACATTGCAATTTCCAATATTTTTCCTGTAAGAAGAACTAAGGTTGCTATGGTCCATCCATAGCCTATGGAGGATGACAGTGACAGTTTTGTTGAATCATTCCATACTTGGGCATGTCATATACAGCTTTCAAAAGCTATCAAATTGTTTTTTGTAAATTAATGTGTTAATTTTGAGGTGTCTTCATACTTTTAAAAATGTCTCCGACTAATGTTGCCCTTTGTACTTTACTTCTTGTGACGTTTAAAACATTTGCCACGTAATACTGTGACCGTCCATCCTGGATTAAATTAATGGCTCTGGCAACATCAGTCGGAGACATATCCATTTTTTAAAGTAAGAAGACACCTCAAAATTTAAACATTAATTTGCAAAAAACAATTTTATAGCTTTTGAAAGCCGAGTATGACATATCAAAGTATGGGATGATTCAACAAAACTGTCACTGTCATTCTCCATAGCCTAGCCATAGCAACCTTAGTTCTTCATACAGAAAAGTATTGGAAATTGCAATGTTTTTTTAAAAAATCCATATTTTCCACAAAAATAAATAAATCGAGGTGAACCAAAAACAAAACTGTTAAGAATAGATGTGACTTGATAAATAAAACTTAATTTAGAACAATATACGGTTTTGCCACTCTACATAGTGTCTAAAACTTATGGTAAAAAACATCTTTTTGTTTAAACCTGTATATAATAAACGTACGTCTGTTTTTTTGTAATTTTTTAAATTGTGAGCGATTGTCCATTAATTTATCTACAATATTCTTTAATATTCGTTTAAATCCGACATCAAATAAAAAAGTTAATTGCGATTGAAATTCATCGAAAATTTGTGTGGATGGATTATTTTGCCTGTGAGTGTATTAATTTGTGTCGTACAGTTTCAAAACAGTGGGTAAATTGCCAAAGAAAAGCATAATGTTTCTAGGAGATGAAATAGGTCACCTTGACACCATATCCTAAATGATGAAAACCAAACATACATGGCTAAAAACCTTACCCTTGAGGCACTCCGATCGAATACTAATGAAAAAAAGTACGCACTCACCTGTGGACCAAATGGCTTGGCACTCAAATTGTGGCCGGTTCCGATAGCACCAATGTTTTCCCCTGGCTGTGCGTGCAAAGATGTTTTTGTGACTGGGCTGAGGTTGTTGATGTTTGGAGAGTGGGTAGTGTAGGTCCCGGTAGGGATCACCTGTGGTTTCCAAGTGGAGCCTCCCCTTTAAAATCAATGCAGCCGATAAAAATAATCCTAGTCACATGACCATTTATCACTCAGTTGTATATCCGATCAAGGATGCATTCTTTAAATAATTGTTCTCGACGTTTTATTCTAAATACCAAATTTTAAATGCATATTAAATTATTTTAACAGTTACTTCAATTAGAACCAATATTGCCAGTAAATAATTATTAAATAATGTAAATAAATTTTATAGCAATATGGTTTACAAAATTTGACAGTCATCACCAAAACAACTTTTTCTAAGGTAAAATTTTACTGATTCCAAAAATAATTTTTAGCTCTAGATTTCGTGATAAGCATAAAATCACACAAAAATGCACTGTTACAGAATAATAAATCACAAATATGCAGCTAAATATTTTATTTGATATTAAATCAATCCCAAATCTTTATAGTTGTAAGGACTAAAGTTTAATAAAACTTTTAAGATGAAGAACTCATAAATCACATCAGTGGTTTTGTCACTATGACCAAAAATAGTTAAGTTTCAACTTAGTTATTCTAAAGAATTTAATTACGAACATTTAGGGCATACGTACGTAGGATGAGATTTAGATTTTACACTCTCAAAAAGTGAATTAGTCAAAAATGACTAATTTAATAGTTATAAGTGGCTGCTTTTTCACTTGTACCATGGTTAACCATGAAATACCATGGTATCCCAAAATTTAACACCCAATTCTTTTGTAAAATTGTCCCCTGAATCCGAAAATGTCTTCAAAAGTTAAAAAAGTAGAATAGTTTTTGAGATATAGTCAATTTTCCATTTAATATAGAATTGACTATATCTCAAAAACTGCTCCACTTTCATAATTTTTGACGGTATTTTCGGATTCAGGGGACAATTTTACAGAAGAATTGGCTGTTAAATTTTGGATACCGTGGTATTTCATGTTTAACCATGGTACAAGTGAAAAAGCAGCCACTAATAACTATTAAATTAGTCATTTTTGACTAATTCATTTTTAGAGAGTACGGTAAATTTTTTGGAGCAATGTAAAATTTTATTAATTACAATATTTTTAGATTTAATACTTATTAAGGGAAAAAATATCAAAACCGTTATTTTTTTAATTTTTTGTTATTTATTTTATTTTTTTTATTAAATTTATTTCCATAAATCATAATCCCCCATCATTCCTTCATCTCCTAAACCCTAATAGCTTCTTTTTTTTCATTAGGTCCTGATGAAATCTTTTACACTGCTCATCATTTTGTGCACTCAAATTTTCCGAAAAAAAATCCCAAATGCGAGTGTAAAAAATGCAATTGCAGCATAATTTTCATATTTATTGTAAAAATCCTTGTACAACTTCATTAAAGCTGGTTCATGCAGCTGCTTCCTCAGTCGACAATTTTTTTACAAATTGTTCATCATTCATCAATTTTCTTATTTGTGGACCCACAAAAATACCAACGGTATAATTTGCTCTGGATGGCCATTCCTTGCGAACATAATAATGTGCTTTAGCCCGACTGTTCCATAGACAAAGAAAGCAGCAATACTAAGTAAAAACCACCTTGTAAGCCTATAAGGACTGCAACCACCTGTGAAACTGCTTCAATAAACCGTTATAACACTATAAAAATTTGCTACCTTTAAGCCTGCATAAACTTTTCATTTAAATTTATATGCAATTCGTTCATAAGTCTCTTTATATTTACCGCATGTGTGATTGGAGTTGTCGGTAAATTATTTACATTGTGTATTAAAGCCCCCTTCAAACTATTTTTGAACTGTCTATGAAAAGACGCCATTCTGTTGGTGTATGATGTATTCGTAGTTGTTCAAACAAGCCATCAATGTTATTGCAGTAATCTATTTTCGTAAAAAAAAAACTTTTGTCAATTTATCAAAAAAATTGTATTGGTTAAGGCACTTCACTATACCTTTTGGACAACTTAAGGTCATTTAATTCGGCTGGTGTTACATCATGTTTTTTCTGCATCGAATTCATTTTTAGAAAAAGACGTATCAAAACTAGGTTCGTAACTAGGTAAGTAACATTTGGATACTGAAGAGATCTTTTTTTTTAGTTTATACCAGTAATATTTATCACACAAAAGTAACAATCTAAGTCATCGACTGGTTCTGCCCATAAAACTGACCCGGCAAAACACAAATAACCCTTTTTTCCAGACATCCAGATTTTCAACGTTATATTGCAATTTAGACAAATTAAACTCCAAGATTTCCCTTCATTTCTTATTTCAAAACCAAAATAATGTAAATATGGTGTTTTTTTGCATTAGTGTCATTTTTTGAAACAAAAAAAATCATTAAAATTTGTATAAGTAAAGTAGAAATTTTGAGCCGCCTGACCTACGACAAATGGCTAAAATAGGTACGCAGTGGGCAATACTCTACATTTATTAAAAATTTACATTTCTGTTATCATTAATAATAGTAATTTAATAAATATATAATTATCGATCACACTAAATATAAATAGAAGAGTAAATACAATACAATATAATACATAATATAATACATAATATAATACCGGTTCTTGGTATTTTACTGTTGAGTGGAGACTTTCTTAATCAACGCTTTTAATAATGCTAAATGCTGTTTGAATTTAGACGACTATTTGTTTTATGATTGTTACTGAATTGAAACGTTTACAATTTTCACGTAAATCATTACTAAAATTTGTATTTATTGTATCTAATATGTACAATTTATATTTACAGGGACTGTATGCAATTTATTTCCTCATTCGGATATCCTCTTTTTATTTAAAAACCGGTAAAAACTCCTCTCTAAAAACACCCAACAACACAACCAATCGTGCCTCGGTTTTTTTCCTTATATTTTTAACATTTTCGGGTTTTATTCTTAAAAAACACTCGTTTCTAACATATGCCTTTGACAGCTACTGTTTAAAAGCTGAATTCTGGTGACGATGATAACGGCCTCGTGGTGGCGTTACGAGCAATGCTTCCTTAGCGTATACTTTAAATCATTTAAAAAAATTGAGCGTATAAAATCTAAACCTTATCGTATATTGACGCACTTATGCTTAACATTTTCGTATTTAAATTCTCTAGAATATAGGGGGGCTAACTTTTTATATTTCAAAGTGTTTTTATATTCACATCGGACAAAAGTTGATTTTTTTTTAATTCAGAAAAAATCGATTTTTTCTTATTTGTTTTTGGTCATTACGACCAAACTACTGATGTGATTTATAAGTTTTACACCTTAAAATTTCTTTTACACTTTCTTATAGCTATAAATATTTGGAATTAATTTAAAGTTAAATAAAAATTTTAGCTGCAATTTTGTGATTTAATGTTCTGTAACAGTGCATTTTTTCGAGATTTTATGCGAATCTCGAAATTTAGAGATAAACCAGGAAAACCACTATGATTTTCTGAATCAGCACAAAATTTTACCCTAGAAAAAGTAGTTTTGGTTCGATGAGTAAATTCTTGTAAACTAGTGTAATGTATGACACAAAATTAATAAAACACGTTATTTATTTTTGTATGATATCATATTTTTTATATACCCTCAAGGTGTTTTTTAACCTTTCTTATAAAATATAGGAAGCAAATTATCACCTAATTTTAATAAATTGTGACTCATACAAACTAGCATCTTCAGGAAAAACTAACTTGTTCATTAACAAGTTGTTAATAACAACAGGCATTAATATATCAATCAATATATAGCATGATAAATATAACCTACATTAATATTTTAGATACAAAATATCAACACTCCCGCTTATCTAAACAATATTAATCTACACAGCTTAAACATAATTCAATAGTAAACTTGTTATCCTTTACATAACAGACTGCTTATAATCACATTTTTAAAATTTTAAGCTCTCTGTTTCAAACCATAAATAGCTCTTTTTAGTTTTAATATACTTGTGTGATTACTAGGTATTTTTCTGCCAAAACCCTCTGGCATTTTCATGAATACCTCCTCCTCCAGCTTGCCATTCAAAAAAGCAGTAACACCATCTAAATGAACAATTTCTAAATTAAGTTGTACAGACAATGCTAATAATAACCTTAGTGTTGAATGTCTTACTACTGGGGAAAAAGTTTCATCGAAGTCAATACTTTGTCGTTGGCCGAAACCTAGCGACTACCCTAGTACCCTATAAGTAATGCTCACTATTTAAAATGTTCATTTCACTTGACATTGCACTTAACCACTGATTGTGATTAGGACTTGAAAGATCTTCCTTTACAGAGACTGGATCTTCCACTACAACTAACACCTCTGACCTCTTAACAGTGAAATATGTGACAAAGTCGTTCCAAACCTTAACCTTTCTCTCCATTTAAGACCTTAGAATACTCCCTAAAATACTAATATCTTCATGGTCATCTGGGGTATATGTTTCGTCACTCTGGTCACCTGTCTTCTCCCTCTCAGGCTGCAGAATCAAGTCAAATTAAGAGTTACTGTCCAACATTGAGCCTTCTGACTGTCTAAATTATTCTGATTTGCCTCTTCATCTACACATGGATTCATCTTGTAGTTTACACCTATTTCCAATACATTGAAATTTCTACTAGTGAAAGTGAAGTTTTTGGGTCATACAGTCTATAGCCCTCGGTTGTTTCAGAAAACCCAACTAGGATTAGTTTTTCTTATTTTTGTCCCATTTTCCTGTCTTTTCTTTAGGAACATGTGTCATGCCTGTGCTCCCAAAAATTGTAATATGACTTCAATTTGGCTTTTTATTATAAAACATTTCATTTCAAGTTTTTGGTAAGTTACTTACTACTGATCTATTTCGGAGAAAGCAAGCTGTGTTGATCGCCTCTGCCTAAAAGTGGTTTTTCAAATCCGCTTCATACAATAGACACCTTGCCTTTTCAACTAATGTCCGATTTAGTCTTTCAGAGAGTCCATTCTGCTGTGGTGTATATGGATTTGTAGTCTGATGAACTATCAGTGGCGGCTCGTGCCTTCCGCGCTGGGGTAGGCGACCATTATTGCAAAATAATACCCTTGTTAATTAAACAAGGCTAATACTACCTACCTATTAGGTAGTACCTAATTCTAATACAAACTAATACTACCTAATTCTAATACTAACAAATAATAATAAATAATGATACAGTAATACTTAGCGGGTAATTAATTTCCTGACACAGTCACAAAAATAAAGTGAATTTGGTTTAAAACAATAATTATTATTGTTTAACTCAAAAACATCTAATTAACAAAACTGAAATGTAAAAGAAATCTGCTTAAAAGCCCTTTATCGTTCGAATTTATCTCAACAGATGTCACTATTTTAAATTAATTATTTATTATATTAATATATTCTTGCAAATGATGTTATTTACAGGACTTTTAATATTAAATTCATATTATATTCTGAACCTCTTGCATTGAGATTGATCATTTTATCGATTACCGGCTTAAAAAAATAACTTACTGACAAGAACAAGTCGGAAGCCGAATCGGCTTTCGGATTAGCCGAAGGCGAACAATCGTGTCGCCTACTCATCGCAATTTTACCATACGTCAACGGCGTTTCTATTGGTCAGCGGTATAGCGTTCTTCACTTGGTTGACGTGCAAGAATCAAATAAACAGGCGATTGGGATAGTTGCCTTTGCTTGCTTTAGATGCTGATTTAGAGCATAGAAAAAGGTGCGAACTAGCTACTTTCGTCATGACGCATCACGTAACAATTCAATAAAAGGTTTTATTTGCGATAAATAAGATTTATGAATGCAAAAAAAAAGAATTTAATTAAATTTGGTAATTTTATAATTACTTATATTTATTATTTTTCATCCATATTTCCAGGGTAGGCGGCGCCTACCTTGCCTACCCCGACGAGCCGCCACTGTGAACTATACCCTATATTTTCAGATAATGCTGAATGCACCAATGTATTCTTCACCATTGTCTGTGCGCAACACTTTCACCCAGCTGCTTCTCAACTAAACATTGAAACTTCTTAAACTTCAAATCAAATGTTTCATCCTTTGTTTTCATAAAATACAGAAAGGACATAGGATTGAAATAATCCTGCATTGTCAAAAAATATTTTGATCCACCTATAGGTGTCCCGCCAGATCACTATGGATAACATCTAAAAGTCCATTAGCTTTAGTGCCATGATGATCGAAATGTTGTCGAATTTTGCTTTCTAATTTTCACTTGACCAGAATAGTTAGTACTATCAACTAGGCCATTCCTCATTTTATTTAGATATGTTGAATTAATGTGCCCCAGTCTCTTGTGCCAAACTTCAACTGCTATTGCTTGTTCAACAAACATTTTTTTTAGTGTCAATCTTATACACTTCATTTCTCAAAAATGCTTTTGCCACTTTTATTGTTTACAACAATCCTGTTGAAAATCAACACTTAGTATATAATTGCCAGCTTGCTTGCATTTGTAGTAAATACACTTAGGGTCCTTCCTTTTAAATGCATTTCTACTTTCTTGATATCGACTTCCATGTTTATTTATATTTTTATGTAATTGACGTTGACATTTCTAAAAGTTGCCCATAAAAGCGCCCGCTGTCGAATTTGCAGCTTTGTATCTAATTTGAGCCCTGTCCGACCAAGTTTTTGGGTAGTTTCGATTATTTGGTTGTATTTTTCTAGCCTTAAGGAAAAGTCCAATTTTTCCCGTAAAATCCTTGTTTTCATAGAGATCTTTCAATTTTTCCCAAACTTCTTTAGCCGTTCTCGCTTTGCATTTTCCGATTTGCACAGCATCAGTTTCTGTACCAACTATGCACTTACTAAGGCTTCTAATATGAGGAAATTTTCCCTGGCAAAACACCATTCCTCATATTTTCACGGCCTTGTAGCTTTGAAATTGTAGACAAATAATTAGCTTCCATTTTCGAACTCGAGAACTAACAACAAACAACTAACAGAGTCGTTTTATTAGAAAAACCAAATAAACTTGCGTACTGGCTTTAGATTTACCTTATTATATCGCCCTGGGCCCATAACCTGCTGAGTTAGGGTGTAAACACTGTTAATAAGGCGAACGAAATAAAACTCGTACGGTTTGGTTTAGCATCGTCAGGAAAAACTGACTAACTTGTTTATTAACAAGTTGTTGATAAAAACAGACATTACAAACATTGCCAATATATGGCATGATAAATATAACCTACATTATTATTTTAGATACAAAATATCAACAATACTAAGGCCTTAAGGGTTTTAGGTACTTTGATTTGTGTACATTTTAAACTGTTCAATTTGTTTATTGGCAGAATAATATAATTTTGCGCAAGTACATTTTTTTCATAAAATATTCAAATATTGAGACCTAATTTTAAAAACGGATTTTAAAGGTTTTTTTTTAATTAATAGAGATGCATTTATAAGTACTATTTGATAAAACACAGTTGCCAAATATTTGGCATAATAGTATAGTATGATATAGTAATTTTTATGTTTTAAGTTACAAAATAATGTATAAAACATTTAGACATTTAGTATTAGAGCAAAATGTGTCGGTGCGTAAACAGTACCCTTATTAATATATTTTTTAATTGTCAAAATTGGCAATAATTGGCCAATTTTGAAATTCAAAGGGTAAATAGGTGAAATGTAACTTATGACTGCAAAAAAGTTACCTTTGTATGGTCATGTCAAAGTTATTTCCGGCCCGAACAACCACATCTTGTGCGTCCTTGTGTCTGAGGTTGAATACATCAACGTTGTTGATTTTGATTACAGAGTCTCCAGGAATGAGACCTGCTCTTTCAGCTGGGGTACCACTAGTTATCTATAACAAAGAATTAATATTAATTAATTAATTAAATGGATATAAATGTAAGTCAAAAAATAATTTATTTTTATTCAACGTATTTCGGTGACGAACTAAAAGCCGCAGTTGATCATGTAGTTTAAGGAAATGGCTTTTATGGCCACCCTGAAAATATAATATTAATTATGATCTTTAACTTACGTCGGCCTTAAAAGACATTTAGGATTTAGAAATATATTAAGCTGCAGGTCGAAAAAGAAGCATAATAATAATTCTAAGAACACCTCTAGAAAATTCTAAATTCCCAAATTTAATTTTGGAGCTAAATCATATCTTGATTTAATAATAAGCAAAAGTACATAATTACGGAGGCTCCACCAACTAACTGAAATTCAACAATTAATTATAACAGGTAATTTTTCAGAAGGAAATTATTCAAGTTACCTTGCCCCACACAGGCTGTGAAAGAGGTGTCAAATTAGTGAATCGTCTTTGGCAGTATATGGTTTCAGTAGCAGAGATGTTTGGATACGTGCAAATATAAGTTACAAAATGTAATTAAAAGTAGAAAATAAAAAAAATTAAAACATGCTGCTCATATGGTTGGGTGGATAGTGATGGTACTCTACTAATAAGCAAAGAGCTGATCTTAAGCTAGCAAATTAAAAAATACTTAAATTAATATTAAACTTCAAATGTACTACAAAATGAAACATTTTTTTTAGACAAATAAGGAATCATAATATAAAGGCGTAAAAATCCCTTTCATGGAAATACCTCCTAATTCAGAAGTAAGTTATCGGTCAAGTAACGACCCAAAATGTTTAACTCCCATTTAAGACCTAGTAAAATTAGGAGCTATTTCAAAAACTTCGCATAAAAATGGTGAATTCATATTCCCATACTTCTTTACGAAAAACCCCAATGGAAAAGAGAGATTCATTTTAAATTTAAAAAATCTGACTAACTAATTTCGGTACTGCACTAGAGCTAGAGGACTACAGATTCGCCACAAAACTAATAACAAAAAAGTGTTTTTTTTTGCAAAAATAGACTTAAAGCATAGATATTGCAATTCCTATCCATAAATCTTATAAAAATACCTTAGATTTGTTTTTAACAATACATTGTACGAATTTAATGTTCTCCCGTTTGGTCTAAATATTGCTCTCTACACTTTCACCAAAATAATGAGGCCTTTCTCACAAAAGCTTAAATCTCAAAGACATATGTCGCTTATTTACTTGGACGATGTACTGTTTTTGGGTCATATACTAGGGAAATAGAATCAAGCATATTTTACACAATGAATTTGATTGACTCGCTTGGGTTTAGTTTAATAGGAAAAAATGCGTCTCAAATACAACAAACACCATAGAATTTTGATGGTTTTAGTTTAATTTAATTAACCAAACGATAAGCCTACCACAAGCTAAAATTAAAATCATAAGTTCACACACAAAAACCATGAAAAATAAAAGTGTGCTCAATAAGTTTGCTGCAGCAGACATGTCTACATTGGAAGGCTTATTGCTTATTTGTCCCGCCTACCTAAACACTGGTTTTGAATGGTGGTTTAAACATTTAATTTAAGCCCCCCTTAGAATACACATAAGAAATATTTTAGACGCTTTGACAACAGGTTTGGGTACATACTGTTAACATGAATCTGCTAGAAGTTTCTAGAATCATGAAGAGAAGAAATGGCATATTAATATTTTGGAATTAAAAGCAGCATATTAAAGAAATATCACTCAAATGGCAACATAACGTATGGTTATTAACCATACAAATAGACAATTTGAAAGCAATAGCCTGTATTAATCGCATGGAGAACTCTTAATAACATTAGTAGAGAAATATGGAGGGAAGAAAGTAAAATACATATATTTGCCTGTTATTTAAAACCAAAACCTAATGTAATCGCCTCCTCAGAAACAGAGTACAACTAGCAAATTCAGCTTTTAAACGTATTGTTTGAATGTTATTAAAACAAGAAATGTGATACATTTCAGACCCAGAATGTTTAACGATATAATAATTTACAATTTCTTATATATTTCTATGCATTTCCCCCTTTTTGCTTCATTACTGTAACCCTGCGAAAAATCATTAAAGACAAAGCAGAGGGCATCATGGTGATACCATGTTGGCCAAATCAACTGTGGTTTTCGGCAATTCAAAAATATAAAATAGATAACGTAATTTTTAATGCGAATAAAGATTTACTTCTTTCTCCTTCCAGGGAATACCGCCCACTGCATCAAAGACTTACCCTGGTGGCAGTCAAATTATTAGGGATCCTTTAAAAAAATTAAATTAAAATATCAACTTTGTCGAAGGATTAGACGTCTTACTAATGTCAATTTTAGCAGGTTTTGTTTTCAAAAATGATGAATATATTGTTTAAATAAAAATTTACAGGTAACTGAACCAAACCAGGACGAAGAAGACGGTTGCAATTTAATAAAGACTTGTATATATAATTTTATTTTAAATGTGATTTCTCTTAAATTAAAATTAACAATAATTATTATTATAATTATTACGCAATTAATAATCTGGATTTAGGTACTTTATTTAAATTAAAATCCAAAATTCACAATATATACATAAGGGTAAGTATATATATATATATGTATATCTTTTATTCCTTTTAGGCAACTAGGTAATATTAATTTTACTGGGTTTTAAAATGCAAACATTGTTTACGCATGAAATGGCAGATAAGCCACTAAACCATATAGAAACGTTGTATGAACCAATATTACGATATCAGTTGAGTCAGGGTCAAATATGGAACAATTATTGTTAAATATTTATTGATTATTTATATTTAAATATACCTATATAGGTACATACGCGTTCAATGTGTAACAGACATTTTAATATATAATATCGTCACCTAACCGCTGACGCGACGGTGCACCGTCCACCGCGGTGGACTACTAGTCCAGGACTAATGGTCAGTGCTGCCGACTACCCTTAACATTTACACACAAAACATTTAATTCATACGTATCGCGATGATCGAAGGAAATGGCGAATTGCGAGAAAATTTATAAATTATAATGTGGGTTTAAACAAGCCAAACATCGGCCAAGGGGATCACAAGCGATACGTGCCAGGCACATTTGTATTGTTTGTTTTTAAATATACACTTATTTACTTTTTTTATATATACACTTGTTTTACACCTACATTTAATGGAAATCCACCACTTAATATTAAAAAATATTTTTGATTTGATTTGCTGCTGACTACAAACCGAGAGGTCGTGGGTTCGAGTCCCACATTGGTATGGTTGTTTATTTGTGTTTGTCCTATTGTGTATTAGTCATTCGGAGGGGACTTTAAGACCGCGGTCCGTTCTTACCCCTAACCCGCACAAGCCATTAAGTTGGCTTCTGGGACTTCTTAGGAAGTAAGGGTGGAACTAAAAGATCAAAAAAAATGTGTAAAACTGCTAGGTCCATTTTTTTCAGTTTTAAGCATTTTATTGTCATTCGGTACAAGAACTGTAAAAATAGCAGTTTTACACATTTAGGTGACGATATATATGATTATAATTGCCTTTCAGTGACGTATCAAAAATCTGGCCCTTATACTGGAAAAGCTGCTGACAAAAAAATTTCTGGATGTTGGCTCTATTTTGGACAAACTAAATTTTTTTTTTACATAATTTTTATATTTTAATAAATACTATATGTATACATAGCTTTTTATGTACAGGCAAATTTTAAAATTTGGTCTGGTTTTAGAAATTGACCGTTCTTCAAAATCTTTTAAAAGGTTTCTATTTTAAAAATAAAGGCAAGTCATTTGGAATAATTGTAACGCTAATAATTATTTCTAGTTTGCTATTAATATAACCTATGATAATAACACGCAAAGCAGACTCAGTATGCGGCGCAGAGCACATAACAATATGCGCCGCAAACAACGCATATCGGAAAGGTGCGGGCAGAAACAATTCGTATGAGTTCAGGGCCTCGTTGGAACAGGAGGGTATTCAGAAAAATTATTAATTAAATAAATCGAAGTATAAACAATTAGTATTAATAATATTTATTTATTTAATTTCATGCCTCAATTTTTTTAACATGTGGGTAATATGTTAAATTTTAAATTTTATAATTTATTTTATTAAAATAAAAAAATATTTAAAATGGTATAAAACCTGTAATATTTGGATTTTTTAAATTTGTCGATAAATTATAGTAGATAATAAATTGCACCACTTTAATTTGAATTATCTTAATTAAGGGGGCCTAGAGGCGGGTGGGGCAACAGGAAAAACTAACTGTTTTTCGCAAACTTCAATTTAAATTCTGTTTGCGCCAAACTTGTCTATTTAATGTCATTATAAACTATTATAAATTTAGTGTGGGTCCCATGTCTAATAACTGAAATATTGGTATACCCAAAATCCACCAGCCGCCACTAATTTAGTTTTTAAACAAATTTTGGAAAAAATCAAAATCAAATTTTTCGCCTACTTGAAACTCTAAAACTAATAATAGCTATAAATCTGTAAAAAAATTTAAAAAATCCACTATATAAGGTTAAGGTTTTGCTAAGTTTGAAATTTTTTCAACATTGACTTTGGCCGGAATTAAAAAAATATTAGTCAATACCAAAAACCCCACGTTATTCAAATAGAAAACCTACATTTTAAGAAAGCCCGGGTTAATATATTATGATAGAAAATACTTTTTTTTTAAATTATTTCAAACGATATAGTCCCTGGGAGCATAAAAATTCAAATTTTTTAAATATATATATATATATATATATAGGTGAAACGACTCATGTAATATCCTAATAAAATTTGAATTCAATTTTTATTTTCTGGGGTTTAGCCCTGCTTAATAAAAGATTAATTTTCAAAATAATTTCAATTTTGAAAAATCAAGTGTGCCTTGGAAATATTAAAAAAACTCAAACGTCAAAATATATGGTTTGGGGATCTGGTCGGCCAAGATATTTTGCTCATTCTTCCAAACCATCTTTCACCAAACTTATTATTTAGCGAGTCAGTAATTATTTTTGTAAAATAAACGTCTTGTTGGAAATAATATTTAAGAATATTTAAAGGAAAGTTTTCAGAATGTGTAAATAGGTGTGCTGATTTTATCAGAGATTTTAATGTAAGCAAATATTGTTATCTAGATAGTGGTGACAAAAAAACTCAAGTTTTATTATAAATGAAAAATCTTTTAAATATTTAACAAATAAACAATATTTTAAACACACAAGATCGTCTACTAGACCTAGTTTTTGGCAACCTTAAATGCGAAGTTTTTGCCGATAATTTACCTTTTGTTAAAATTGACTTAATAAGTCATCATAATATATCATCTTCCACTTCCAATTTTATTTTAAACTCTGCATGCAAAAATTATAACTTTAAAAAGGCTAATTTTGTGGAGTTATATAATAACTTGCAACTTATAGACTTGAACTTTTTAAATAACTATTCAAACGTAAATAGTATGTGTGACGAATTTTACAAAAAACTTTACTCTTTATTTGATCTCTTTGTACCTGTTTTCAAACCAAAAAAATGTAGCTATCTAAGTTGGTATAGTTCTGAAATAATTCATAATATAAAACTTAAAAATATATTATTTTAAAAAGTACAAAAAAACAAATAATGTGTATTACTATGATGAATTCTCCAGACTTCGTTGTCTAATAAAAAACAAAATTTCGATAACTTACAAGCAGTATATAAAAAAAATTGAGTTAGATATTAAAAAAGATCACAAGCAATTTTGGTCATTTATTCATTCTAAAAAACAATCCTCTATAGAATTCCTAGCAAATTATATAATGGCACTTTGACATATAGTTCTCCAAGTGATATAGTAAATGGCTTTGCCAATTATTTTGAGTCAGTTTATTCGCATAATAGTTCCGATAATCAAAACGAAAGTGCAGAAACTTATAATTTTAATTGCATAGATCTTCCATTATAAGACGAAGAAACTTTAGTAAAATACCTTTCCAATAAATTAACATCAGGGCATGACCTTATACCCAGTTTTCTTATACGGGATTGTGCAATAGTCTTTTGTAGACCTCTTATATCTCATTATCTTTAACAATATCATTAAGTCATCCATATTTCCAAAAGCATGGAAATTAGCTAAGGTTTGCTACTTAAGTCTGGAGATTCAGGTAACTTATGAAACTATCGTCCTATTTCTATTTTAAGCAATTTTTCGAAGGACTTTGAACTATACGTGCATGCCAATATTTATGATGAAATTAAACCCTATATTTCTTTGTCTCAACATGGCTTTATGTCAAAAAGATCCATCATATCCAATCTTTCTATATTAAGTCAATTTATTTCTGATTCGTTTGAAAAAAGAAGTCAGGTTGATGTGGTCTATACCGATTTTTCAAATGCCTTCGATAAAGTAGAACACAGAATATTGTTGCGGAAGTTGGATATGTACGGTTTTAGCGAGACCTTGGTTAAATTATTTGGATCCTATTTGGAAAATCGACAACAATTTGTATATTATAATGGTTTTGGTTCTAATAATTATATAGCTTCATCGGGCGTGCCTCAAGGATCTAACTTGGGGCCTCTACTTTTTAATATATTTATTAATGATTTACCTAAAGGACTTGTGAAAATCTCTCATTGCAGATCACCTAAAAATTTACTCAGTAATAAAGTCTGTAGAAGACTGTTTAATACTTCAAAATCAAGTAGACCTTGTGGGTAAATGGTGTTTGCGCAATAAGCTAAAAATGAATGTTGAAAAGTGTAAAGTTTGTTCTTATTCACTTAAATCTAACCCCATTGCTCACAACTACTTGTTTGATCGATCCAGTCCTTCTTGCTCTCTTTCTTCTCGTTTGTAAATCATATAGATAACATATGTAAGGGAGCATTAAAGTCACTTGGCTTTATCATACGTAATTGCGGATATTTTCAAATACAGAAGCCCATAAGTCTTTATACTTTTCCTTAGTACTCTGAAAATTGGAGTATGGTTCTCTTATATAATAATATAATATAATATAATCATATCAACAAAATTGAAAAAGTACAAAGACGGTTTGTAAAGTATTTATTTTTTAAATTTAATGGTATTTACCCCCCAAGGGGAATTGAACATGAACTTCTTTTAACAGAATTTAACTTCATGTCTTTAAATAATAGGAGATTTTTAACAAGTCAGGTTTTTCTTTTTAAAATATTACATAATTTAGTTGACTCTCCGTTATTACTTTCCAAACTTAAGTTTTTAGTACCACGTTTAAATTCTAGAAAAAATATTATGTTTTATTGTGGTAATTGCAGAACCAATGTTTTTTTAAAATCACCTATTTATGTTATATCTTCAAATTATAATAAAATATGTAAGTTTTGTTCACTTAAAGAGTTGATTTCATGCATTTTTTATATTTCATCTAGTTTATTATTGTTTTTTTTAAATATATTTACATTTTGTTACTTAAACTGAATTGTAATTCTTGTCCTGTAATTGGATTCTTTGTTGGGCACATAAATACATTATTATTATTATTATTATCTTCCTTCAATGAATTACGGTCCGATGATTGCTAGTTCGTAGGACACAGCACACCAAACATTTCCTTTTTTTAAATACTGCGTTTTTCCGTAAATTCTTTGTTCCAATATCGGCAGTTTTGTGAAGATGGCGCCATTAGTGGTAAATGTCATATACTTACCACACAGGTGGTAAGTATATGGTAAATGTAATTTCATCAGAAAAAGTAATTATTTTTTAAAAATTTCTGTTTTCTAAAGTTAACTCTCCCATGGGAGAGTCTTTGCAAAGACAGGCAGAAACTTAACTTAATTGCTTCATCACCTTCCTCCAAAGTGTGACAAAATTTGGCTTTGTAAGGATGAATTGCGTTGGCCTTATAAACCCTTTGTAAATGGGATTTACTGATATTTGTAGCATCACTTTGATTTCTCTGCGATGTTTTGGGATCTGCATTAATCGAATTAAAAGCCACCAAAGTCCCTGCATTGTTTTCATCATATTCTTTTTTAATTCTTTGTTTGTAGTTGACGCTTCCTGTTGTAAGAAATCTCTTGATTAATCGCCGAGTAGTACTTTTGTTGATTGCAGTGTTTTAATATTTTTCAGAAAATAAAGATATAACCGTGTTATATCGAGCTTTCGCCTGTTCCATAACAATGTATCACATAAACTTTTTCTTCTATCGTTAACATAACGCTTAATAAACAGTTTAAGCTTAACAAAACCACCTTGGTTGTCAGTTTTACACATTAATAATAGTATTTTTTTCATGGCTGTTTTAATAAAAAAATACAAAAAATTTAAATTTTGTCGTATATTCCACAATCCACACAACAAGGTCTGTTCTATCTCGTACTAAAAATACAAAAAATCACTGCAACACTGCACAGTTTAACGGCGGCCATTTTTCTTGTTTACAATTTTTGTGCTTTGGGTTTGTGCTTTGTTTATACAGATTAATAATCGTTTTAAACGTTGTGTTTCTCATAGTAAACCTTAAAAGAGTCCTTAAAGTGCTAAGAACAACCACTTTACTCCTCTATTGTAAAAAATAAACTTTATTCTATCAGGGCTGTCCTAAAACTGTCAAATGTCAATTTTAAGGTTAAATTATAACCCACCAATTAACCTTCAAATTGTCATTTGACAGCCCTGATAGAATAAGGTATATTTATTATAAAAGATGAGTAAAATTGTTGTCCTTAGCACTTAAAGGCCTTATTTGAGGCTTACAAGTGCCTCTGTAAGAACACAACGTTTAAAACAATTATTAAACAGCACAAACCCAAAGCACAAGAATTGTAAACAACAAAAATGGCCGCCGTTAAACTCTGTGCAGTGTTGCAGTGATTTTTAGTATTTTTAGCATGAGATAAAACAGACCTTGGTAGAAATTGGTAAAAAAAAATAAAAGTTGGCCCAGAACTTTTAAAATTCGTATTGGTTTCTAAATGTTAATTCTGAACAACCTTTTTTATAATATTTTGTCGTATATCCCATATGAAAGACACTGTACCTAGAAAATATTTAATTTTTCTAAATTGCATATATGCTGAAAATTATTTTTTTATCCAGCAGGGCTGAACCCCCTAAAATAAAAACACCTCCAGGATTGTTTTAAACTACAATTTTTACTTAAAATACTGAAAAATAACCTACAAATAAATATATTTTTATAAAATTTTACTTGAATTAATAAAAAATACCATATAAATATATATTTTTTAATAAAATTAGATTTCACTGCCCTGGGTATAAGTTGACTTAAAATGCAAGTTTATAATTTGGTAAGCATTTGTAACATAATACAATGTTACAAATTCACTTAATTTGTAATATAAACTATCACATTGATCGCTAAATTATTAAATATACTTAGGTAAACAAATAATTTTTCAAAAGTAGGTTTTTAAACATATTGGTTGTTATCTAAACAAACCAAATAAAAGAGATTTGAAACGGCCATTAGATGAAATTACCTACTGCAAAGTTCAAGCTTTTTCTAACACAATCTGTGTTAAGTATAAACAACCAATATTTTTTAAATTAAAATAACTTAAATGGTAGGTTCATTTAATTGTATTAGCACTTAACATACTTAAACATTAGTGTTTATTTTAAGATATAATTATAGCCAATTTATAAACAATTACCATAAGCGGCAAAAGCGGCACAAATACTAAAAAAGGTAAAAACTGAATCATTTTGTACATAAAAGTTAATGGTTTATTTTATTAATAACATTGCAGATGCCTCTCTGATCTGCAAAAGTATTTACAGACGTATAAAATGATCTTGGAAAAAACTGGTCAGAAGGTCTGCTACATCGTTAAACCGTGTAAAAACTGGATGTAATTGTACTTGTTCGACTATTTGTGAAATTATAGAAAAATGACACATTTAAAAATACCATATGTTGTTTTAACATATTGCAAATGCTTCTAAGAATTTCCTTTAAGAAAATTACTTCATATCACAATATCAGTAAAAAATATATGTTAAAAATACTGTTATTAGTTATTCTATAATTTACTTTACTATAAACTAAGCCAGGGACGAATTAAGACAAGTTGCCCTCTATGCTAATAATACATTTTAGTAAACGGAAAATAAATAAGTTTTTTAAAGTTTCGGCTCAAAATATGAATGTTCAATTTTCAGGTCGCTCATAAATAAAAAAAATAAGTATATTAGTTTTGATGTATTCGAGCCATTTTTAAATATTAAATTTAGACTTATTTTCGTTTATTAGGATGATGTACACTGTTATAAAAATCAGATTTGTTAACATGAGTTTGTAGTTGTGTAAATTTTATTTTGTAAAATTTGTAATTATTTAAACAAAGGAAAATATGTTACCAAAAGTTTTGTAAAGGTAATATGCATTTTGTTAATTTTAAAGGTTACAGATTATTTAGTAAATGCTTAACAAATTCTTTTGTTACGTAGTACGTAATTTCAGGCAGTCAATCAAAACATTTCCCATTTAGAATACGCATTAACAAGTTTAACTAACTGTATGGTTCGGAACACAAATGAAATTATAATTCCTCGTCCTTATATAGGTTTTGGAATCATTCACTACGGTGAAACGAAAGTAAGTGGTTCCATCTACCGTCTTTTGACATGTTCTTTATGTTATATGTTTAAGACGGTAGATGGCACCACTTAATTTCGCCTCACCGCAGTGAATGATTTCAAAACCTTTATAAGGACGAGAAATCATAATTTTGTTTGTGTTCCGCACCATACAGCAACTCGGTACTGATGTTCCAATAAAGGGAAACAGCTGTTTATCGATGCTGGTGAGGAACACGAATGAAATTAAAAAAAAGCGGAGACGAAATAATTACATCAGTAAGTGTTGTAGTAGTACTGATAAATTATATTGTACCAGATATCTTTATAATTTGATGATTTTATAATTATTTTATTTAATTGTGTGTATGTTGTTTTTTAGTTAATTTATGTAGGTATGTGTTAATTTTTTTGTTTAGGAAATCGACTAAAAAAGTAACATTTCTTATCAAAATTCTTTTCATTTAACTTCCGAGAGTTAAAAAAATACTTTTGTTACTGGCTCTACAAAAAAGTTTGTAAAAATACAAAATTACAAGAATTATGGTTAAAATATTGACTTAGGATTTTAATATTAAATCTACAAAATGTTTGTTATAATTACAAACTACTTATTCAATTAGTTAACAGATTACAGTTGGTTGTAAACTTTACATAAAGTCATGTGGACCTGGATTAACATAAAATCTAGTTAACATTTGGTTAAAATTAACAAATATTTTACTGTGTAGTTGTTTGCGAAATTGATAATAAAATAATCAGAACGATTGTCGTGTAAAAATCGCAATAATAGCGATAATATTAAGAACCATTTGGAGGTTATGTTTTTCAAGACTTATTTTAACGTAACGGTTAAATCATCGACTCCGAAGCTTTTTTGTCTTCGGAGTTGATGAAGATCTACGGAGTTGATGATTAACACAATTTTACTACCTTAATTCAAAGTAATGTATCTACTTTCAACATACATGGCAAAAATAAAAAAATCTGTTGATAAACTAAAACAAAAAAATCTGAGCTGCAAGCATTAAGACGTGAACAATTCCAAATAATATTTTATACGAGAAAAACAAAAAGCACGCGAACGATATTATCGACGTAAAAATCAAAATAAAATAAAATCAATAAAGAAACTGACACCCCGACAACAAAGCATTAAAATAAACATGGAGAACCAGCTTAAAAGGGTACAGAAAGAAAGACAAAGAACCTTAAACCAGTACTTAAATAAAAACACCCCACCATCTACACCACAACCCGATCCTATTCAATTGCAAGCCGGACCTTTTTTTATTTTAGTATTTATTAAATACTATTTAATGATAAAAAAATGATTTATGCATGTAAAAGCACCAGAACCTTGGCTGCTTTAGTAGACATAGGTAACGTTTGAAAACTGTTTTTAAACAATTGTGACATGTAAATCATGCATACAGTGTATTTTTTGAATGTGTGTGATTGCGTCATCAATTGCTGAACCAAACAAAGACATTAAAATGTGTAGCTGTCTTTTTTTTTTCTTTGTAAAAGTTCATCTGAAATTCTAAAACGTATCGGGATCCGCTAAACCAGCAGATGGCGACACAATTAAACGTAATTTACGACAAACGTCAATCCGATGTCGCGCTCACGCGGTTTGTGCTGAAAAAGGACAGAGCGCGTATAGTTTGTTGTGGCATTGAGCCGAAATTTATCAAAATTTGAAGGTTAGTCAGTGGCGTTCATACAGTAATTTGGCATTAAAGAACATATTTTGGAAGTTTGACAGGTTTTAAAAAATGTCTTGCAAACGTTTGGACGATAATCAAAAACGTTTTATTATTAATTTAGTTCAATATTTTCAAAGGGAACTTGAGTATGGGGGTCCCCTGCTCCCACTAAACTGTGTCCAAGAGGTAAGCTATGTTAGGCTTGTTTCTACTGAGCATGTTTACTTTAGGGTCAAAGACATGTGCAATAGTAAAATCGCATACGCAATATGAAAATATAACCGCTATTTCACTATAGCGCATGTCTCTGACCTCCACCCGAGAATCCAAATGCTCGGTGGGAACAGTTTAGCAATGGGCCAAATACAACTTCCGATTGCAGCGTGTGGCGAATGCCTTTGGCATTTCGGTTAATACAGTGGGCAATGCTTTGCAGAAAGCACAAGCATTAGACGAGGCCCCAGCCCAACCTTCTGGCAGAAAAACAAAGGCCAAGTTTCCATACTCACGTCGTAAAAAATTAAAGACCTCGGATTTACCAGAAGCCTCCAAAATGGAAATAAGGAAGGCAATTTATGACATGTATGCCGCAGGTTGGTTTATAGTTATTTGGGTCACAATGACCAACAATAGTGGTTCTGCATTGATGTGTTTCATTTGTAGGAAATAGGAGAATACTCTTAATGAGCAGCTCAAATTAAAGGAAATTGTTGACATAAGCAGAAGTTCTCTGTACAGCTTGCTTCAGGAAATAGGTTTTACGTATAAAAAGCATAATAACACCGTTGCTTTAATGAAGCAACAGGACGTGGTGTTTCGCAGGGCCGAACTTCAAGAGGCTCATGTAAACGTTCATGGCAGGATGGAACAGCGAAGGGGGTGCGCCGGCCAAGTGCAAGTGAGGGAAAGCGTTGATAACGCCTCCCTCATTTTTGGGACTAAATCGAAGCTGGCAGATTACCACGGGGACATGAACGGTGAATTATTCGAAAGGTGGGTAGCTGAAAAGTTGGTGCCAAATTTGAAGGAACCTTCACTGATTATGATGGACAACGCTCCTTACCACAGCGTCGTTGTTGAGCGTCACCCTACAAGTGCTTGGAAAAAACAGCAAATAGAAGAGTGGCTAACAGAACATAATGTTCAGTTTATCAAAGGTATATTTAAAGCGGAATTGCTGTTCCTGGCACGCTACCACACCCCGCCTAAGCGTTACAAAGTTGATGAGTACCTCCAGCAGCATGGGCATGAGGTTTTGCGTCTGCCTCCATATCACTGCTAGTTCAATGCCATTGAACTTATATGGGCGCAGGTACATACATAAACAATCAGATGGGCGCTTGCAACAACGAATTCTGTTTTAGGCTAAAACATATTATGATTTTCACATGGGGGAAGACGGCTATGGCGACAATAAAGTGCTAGCAATGTGGGGCCAAGCACTGAACCAATTCACGCCAGAACGTTGGTGTTCAGTAGTGAGGCACACCAACAAATTAATTGACGATTGGTTCCAAAAGACAAGAATGGTCGATGACGTGCCAGAACTAGTTATCCACCTCGGAGAGGACAGTTCCGACGAGGATGACTTAGTAATTTTGTTTTCGTTCTCCTATAACATTTTATTTTATTAATTAATGTTTTGTCTTAATTAACTTATAATATAATATATGTATGTACATAATATTATGTACAAAAATTGTGTATGTTTATTGTTATTCGTTTATAAAACTTGCATAATTCACTTCTTCTTCTTCTTCTTCAACTTGGCTTATGCCATTATGGTCCTGGACTGAGTCCTTATTAACCAGCTACAAGTGTTTCAACCGTGCCTATATTCATTACACTATTGTACAAAGTTCAATTTTATAAGCTTTTATCTTTTCATATTTTCCAATAACTTCTTCTTATCCATATGTATAAAACAAGGTTAGACAAACACAAACAGATGGAATATGCTTAAGAATCTGGAATAAAGGATTACTCACATATCATAATTTAATGTTACATGCTTTTAGAAAATTATAAAGCAACATGAAAGTGTCATGCGAAGGCGAAGCAACTACAGAATTAATATTTAAAGGAAGGGGGAGGTCCAATTTATAGAGATTTTCTATTAATTCGACTATTTTATCTCTGTGTAATTCACATTCAAAAAAAATATGGTTTAAATTCCCCTCCTTGCCACAATGACATAAGGGATCATCTTTAACACCTATTTTAAACAAATGAATCGGAGAGCAACAGTGATTAAATCTAAGTCTGCACATAGTTGTAATAAACTCCCTATTGATATATTTAATTTTAGAGAACCATGGAATCTTCCAGCATTTCTTTTCCGATAATGCATAATTACGACCTTTTTTTATTGAGGAAGCCTTCCAAAAACTTTCCCATTCAGATATTAATTTTTTATTTGATAAAGCCAATAAGTCTCCTGCTGGAATTTTTATTTCTCTTTTAGTCTCTAAATTGGCTCCCGCCTTTGCTAGTTTATCCGCACATTCATTACCCTCTATCCCCGAATGACCAGGAATCCAACATAAGTGGATTTTTCCATCGACCTGAAGAATGTTGTAATATATGTTCCGAATACCTAATATTAAGTTATTAGTTTTGCCATAAATTTTCTTGTTATTAATGTTTTGAAGAGAGCTAAGTGAGTCCGAAAATATAACTGCTTTTTTTATATTTAGTTGGAGAACTGCCGCCAGGGCAAAATATATAGCATATAGCTCCGCGGTGAATATCGATGCATAGCTACAAATTCTGACAGTTTTCTTGACCCTATGGCTAGGAATGTAGATACCAAAAGATGATGAGACTTGTGGAAGCACAGACCCATCTGTAAAGATATATGTAAAGTTTGGCCACTTTCTTTCTACAAATTCCCTAAACCTAACATTTACACCACAGTCCAAATTTTTATCTAAACCGGAATTAAAAGTAATAGGAATACACTCTAACTGTTTAGGGAGTTCCAGCTGGAATATAGGTAAAACCCTGTTCAATATAATTAAATCTCTAGAAGGAAATAGTCTGACAAAGGAATTAAGTAAACATATTTCCTGAATGTAAGTGTCTTTCTTGGGAGAGGATTCAACTAAGGTTTTTAGTACTTGTAACCTGTTCACGAGTAGATTTTCTTTAAAAGACATGGCCTTGAGAAAGTGTTTATCCGCTAGCCATTGACGTCTTAAATTAAGAGGGGGGTCTCCTGCTTCTATTTGAAGTGCATTAGTTGGAGTAGATCTCATTGCACCAAGACACACTCTTAGCGCTGCAAATTGAACCCTATTTAGCTTATCGCCAACATATTTAGGCATCATATTGAAAACTATTGAACCATAATCTATTCTTGACCTAATTATGCCTTTGTATATCATTATAAGGGTTTTTGGGTCACCACCCCACCAGACTCTTGTCAAACTTTTCAACATATTAATCAGCCTAAAACATTTGTTACATACCTCTTCCACATGGGATCTCCAGTTAAGACGACTATCGAATAAAACTCCCAAAAATTTGAATTTCTCTACAACCTCCAGCCTGATATTATCTACCTTTATCCCGGGAATATGACATATTGATTTTGAAAATAACAAAACCTTACATTTTTCTGCTCTTAAGCTGAGTCCTATGTCCTCTAGCCAATGAGCGATACTATACAAAGATGAGTTTAACCTTGCAGCCGATAGTTTGACATCCTTATGAGTGGAGAACAAAACTATGTCATCCGCATATTGCAGAATTTCAACCCCTATTCCAACAGCATCAAGAATTGATTTAGTATAGATATTAAAAAGTATAGGGCTGAGTACAGATCCCTGAGGCAAACCCTTATAGGAAGTTCTTCTTAAGTTAGCACCAGTAGATGTCTTAACCTCAACAACTTTTTTATACGTCAACTTATAAATTATCTCAATTAGCCCCTTTTGCAGTCCCATCTCATTTAGTGTCTGACGTAGGATTTCAGGTAAAACGTTGTCATAGGCCGATGCAATATCTAAAAAAACTGTCAGTGTTTTCTTACCAGATATAAAACCCGATACAATATCCATATATAGCAAAGACAGACTATCCATAACTCCCCTGCCTTTTCTAAAGCCAAACTGGAACTTGGGCAAAATGTTCTTATTTTCCACCCACCATTCCAAACGAAGCTTAATTAACTGCTCAAAAACTTTCCGAACACACGACGATAGAGCAATTGGTCTATAACTTTTATAAGAAAGGGGATCCTTATTTGGCTTGAGTATTGGGACAATAATAAAGGATAACCATTCCTCTGGGATATTATTACTGTCTAGCAAAATAAGATTAAAAAATTCCAACATATATCTCTTAAATTTTTCCGGCATATGCATCAACATGCTGAAAGACACCTCATCAATACCTGGGGTAGAGTCTTTAAGATTACTTAAGACACTTTCTAGTTCACTCCAAGTGAATGGAGAGATGACAGATTCCTCAGATAAATGTCCATTATCTTTAGTGATAAGGGAGTTAGAACAGAATGGTGGAGCAAGAGTATCAATAAATAATAATTTCCACGAGTCATCTATATTATAGAAATAATTTTCTCTAGAAAATGCTTTGTTGTACCCTTTAATAGTTCTCCACACCTTTGAAACATCGATATCCCTATTAAGACTGGCTGCAAACCTAATAAATGATTCATTTTTTTTATTTTTAAGCTTTCTTTTAGTTTCTGCGATTAATTTATTGGCTTTAATAAAGGATGACATTAACCCATCCCTGTAAAATTGTTTTACTGCAGATGCCCTTGAACGGATCCACTCAGAGCATTCTCTATCCCACCAGGGACAGAAATTCTTGGAGAGACTAAACTTCTTAATAGGAATATTACTATTACTCGATGTCCTTAGAATACTGATAAATTCATCATAGAAGTCCCTATTGACAATAAGAGGAGGAGATTTATCAATCTCTTGCTCAAAACCCTCCCAATTTGCCCTTTTAAAATTTTTCTTTTTAGTTGAGATATAGTTATTTCTATCATGAGAGTCTCCCCTTCTATTATCGAATGTAATAACTAATGGGAAATGGTCACTTCCAAAAGTATCTTCAAGGGTCTGCTCCTCCACAAAACAGGCTATGTTACTAGAGCACAACGCTAAATCTATAATACTACAACCAAACCTATTAAAAAATGTAGGATTTCTATCGTTAAACAGAAAAACGTCATTCTGATCAATATAAGCTTTTAACTTTTTACCATTTTGATTTGTAATATAACTATTCCACGCAGAACTATGACAGTTAAAATCACCTACCCATATAAACTTTTGGCCCAGACATGCAATAATTTGGTCAAACATTCTGTCAGTAATCCGTGCATTGGGAGCTATATACATAGAGCCGATACACATATCACCTATCTGAACATTAACAAATTGCACCTTTTCAAATATCCCTAAATTGACTGGATTTTGTTTATAATGAATGCTCCGTTTAATTAACAGAGCTGCCCCACCTTTACCATCTTCTCTATTATTTAATATGACATTGTAGCCTTTGACTTTAACTGTTTGTTGTGGTTTTATCCATGTTTCTGACAGCGAAACTACATCAGGATTATATACATTAATTATATGCATTAAGTCATGGTTATTAGCAAAAAAACTATGTATATTCCAGTGAATAATTTTTAACCCGCCCTTGAAGATGATGCCAGAGGAATGGCCTCCCCCTGACCAGGAATATCAACTTTAAGGAATTTTTTTACTAGATCACATATTAATGATGGCCTTGATTTAAATATTTCTATAAATAGCTGGGTAAAATTTTCACTCAACAAGTTAGAGTCCTCCACAGGACTAGGAATGTTGTCTTGTGAAATTATAAGTTTTTTATTAGGAGCCTCATGAATTCTCCCATTGGAATTTATTAAGATATTATTATCGTAAAAGTTATTTCTTTTAACTGGTCTAGGAGGAGACCGTTGAAGAATTTTGGTAAAGTTAAGGTTTTTATTTTGAAGAGGAATTATCTCTTCAGCTGAAGATTTGTCGAGACTAGGAAATGATGCTAATGAGGAATTAACAAAGTTACTTGGCTGTTCCGAGGACTTGTTGCCTGGGACCTTCTCTGCAGCCTCAAAAAAGGAAAGGTTGTAATTTGCCATGATTTCTTTTATACGTTTTTGCCTGATAAATTCAGGACAACATCTGTTCTTAAACTTAACACCCAGTTCCGTTGCTGAATGATTTAGCTTGCAAAAAATACATTTTGTCAAACACTTTTCATGCATTTTCTCTGAATTTTCCCCGCAATTACAACATCTAGACGCCTCTTTACATTGCCCTAATGTATGCCCATACCTTAAGCATTTAAAGCATTGAATTACTGGGTCTACATACTTTTCTGAATTAAACACAAACTTAAACAACTCCACCTTATTAGGTACCGTTTTTCCTCTTGCAGTGAAAACTACAAGGGGAGTATTTACCAAATGACTACCTCCTTCATTATCCTTAACCTTTTTTCTAATTCTCCTAATAGCTAAAATTTCTTTCGTGTTACCCATTGTTTTAAGATTATTTATTAAATCCTCATCACTAATATCGACATCAATGTTCCTAATTAACCCCTTGCATGTTATTAAATGTCTGGGGATAAATGCCTTAAAACTATTTGTTTGTAAAAAAATTTGATTTTCAAGAAACTTATTGGCAATATCGAATTTTTTAAAATAAAGAGCTACCCTATTCTTACCCCTTTTGGAAATTCTAGTGATATCAGAGTCAAATTCTTTTGAAAAAATTCTACCTATCTTAAAATAATTTAAACTGTCTGAGTTACTTTCTACATTAACAACGTACGGCCCTGTGTCATAAATATTGTACCTTAAGTTATTCATTTTTTGCAATGTTTCTTGCCGTTTTTTATCCGCTACCTCGTTGTTTACTCTAGTTTTTTCATTGCTAGAAGCTTCCATAGGTTCAGGATTAATTATAATACTGGATAAAATTTTTATTTTATCGTTAGAGATATTTATTCGTTCTCCTAAATTTGACAATACATAACCCTTTTCTACTACCGAATCTAATTCGTTTTTAGTTTCTGGACTAATATCCAGTTGAGAAAAAAATCCATTATCAATATTATATTTTGCTTGACAAAGTTCAATTAATATATTAGCGGCCTCCCTAGATGAAGGAGACCCCTTTAAAGCGTTATTAACTTCCTCTATACCTGGCCCTCCCCCCGGATCCCCCGGGGAACCGGGATTAAACATGTTCCCCTAAGTAAGGTTATCTATTGTCTACTATGATATGCAAGCAGCGAAACAATGAAATGAAATCAGGAATATGGACTTACGGATATACGATGACTTCTTATTCTTAAGATATAACTTATCTGCACAGCTCAAATTTTTGCGACCACACAATTCAAAGGCACGGTTGCGCTGCATAATTCACATTAATAAAGAATTGTTGTTTAATTGGGTGTAAACTGAGTTGCGTAACTATGAGGCGACATTAGGCAACCAAAAATACACCCACAATAAATACTTAGACCCCTTCAAAATGATACGCTACTGACTCTAAATTTAGTTTCGATTTAATTCATACGACCCTGGGAACTCCCTTTAGTTCTGTTCAACGTCACCGGGCGCTACGATCGCCATTCGACCGCCACCTACCATTCAAAGTTTGAATTTCAAACAGTTTTTCTCAACGGCGACCGCCACCTACCATTCAAAGTTTGAATCATAGATAACAAAGCCTTTTGGTTTTTGGCATAGATAACAAAGCCTGGTTTTTGACATAGATAACAATTAGAATTTGACACGGTTTTTCTATGGCGGTTAAGTATATTTACTTAGTAAATTTTATTAATTAATTTATAACAAAGATAACAAAGCCTGGTTTTTGATTAGGATTTGACACGGTTTTTCTCAACGGCGGTTAAGTATATTTACTTAGTAAATTTTACTAATTAATTGATTGCAAGATGGGTCGTGCTTGTGTTGTGCGAGGATGTGGAAATAGACAAGGCGAGGGGACTTTTCACCGTCTGCCCAAGAACCATGAGGTATGTTTTTATGTTATAGTAGTTTATAAACAAATGTTTATTATATAATATATATTATTATTATATAATAAATATTTATTACAAAGTAGCTTAAGTTCTTCTTATAAATTATTAAGTAAGTTGGGGGCTTAAGT
Organism: Brassicogethes aeneus; assembly: GCA_921294245.1. Lineage (NCBI taxonomy): Eukaryota > Metazoa > Arthropoda > Insecta > Coleoptera > Nitidulidae > Brassicogethes > Brassicogethes aeneus. The sequence goes on from OV121136.1 coordinate 3,562,954, forward strand.
ATAAGTATTAGGGTGGGTTAAAAAATAATGTAATTTTTTTTTTATTGTATATTGATTAATATTATGAATAAAAAAATAATAATAAGATTTCGTATTTTTATTACCTTCAACTAAAATATTATGTAATGTCATTGACATTTATTAAAATTTATTGACATTTATTAAAATTTATTCAAAAAAGCGCTATGTTCCCGCTTCTCCGCTTTTAGTTCAGTTCAACGTCACCGTGGCGTCCAAAGTTGCCGATCTAAAAGGCTTTGTTATCTATGATACGACCCAATTGATGACGCAATCACACACATTCAAAAAATACACTGTAGATGCAACGTCATAAATAATAACAGAAACAGTTGTTAAACTCGCAAAAAGAGAAAACTCGTCCACTTCAAAAAAAACGTATCTTGGAAAGTACAAGTTCATAACCTGGATCCTGCAATACGTTTTGTTGGACCTGGATGCTTCAGTGCAACTGGCTTGAATATTAACAGTCGAAACGTCTTAATTAAATATACTGAGGCAATATCCAAAACCTTTCTTTCACTCGTGAAAAAAGATTATATATTTTTTTAAACAGTGAGTGCGGAAATCATACATCAGATTTATGTAGTGAACGCCATCCGGGTAGGGATGTGAATAGAAAATTAATTTTGGATTTAATGGCGAAGTTACAAGAAACAGAATCAGTAGCGAACAAAAACAGATCTTTGGACCTAAATGGACTTAAAACTGCTGATATGTTTTTAGGACGAGTTTAATTTTTTTCTTAACTTAACTGTTAATCGTCATAATTGTCGCTACTGGTCAAAAGTACAAAGTCCACACTCCTCAAAAACTTAATGTCTGGGTAGGTATTTTCAAAGATCGTCTGGTAATGCCTAACTTTGAGACCAAATCGCAATTATTATTATAAAAATGAAAAAGATTATCAATGTTCAAGTTGTTTTATATTAATAAATACTAGAATATGTATAAAATAAACAAAGGGAAACAAATCACTATTTTTAAGTTTTTAGTGCAAAAATCTCATGAATCCGCAAAATAAAGAAATAGTCCTCCTAGGTTTCCAGAATTTTGTGGTCTAACCACAAATGTTTAACCCCATATGTTTTAAAAGTAGATAAATGTGTTCTACATTCGCTTTCTAAATCAAACCAAAATAGATCAGTTTACATAAAAGTAGGTTGACAGGATTAAAGCACCAAGCAGATTTTAAATGGAGGTGTACCTTTTTTGGATGACCATTTAGCTTTTATATTTACATAAACCCGACCCTGGCTACAGTAATACTATTTTTAAATAGGCTAACTATATTTTTAATCTAAAGTAAAGCAAGAAACTTATCAATTACCAAACTGTATTTCCTGCTTTATAACGTCTGATCTATTTTCGAAGCCAATATGAAAATTATTTACGTTGAGAATTCAGATTCATGACGAAATTAATGACGTAAAAACCATTTTTAGTTTGGCATTATACTATTATTTAACAAAGTACCTGATTTTTGGATGAAAAACAAATATTTGGTTGGATTTAAGAATTTTATTATGGAAATTCTGAAAAAGCTAATGTGCCAAATTAAATGTGTGTACAATATATAACAAATATGATATTAGTTACAGAATTTAATTTTTTTCCAAAGGACTATTTTCTTTTTATAAATAACTACTGCATTCAAATAATAAATAATTTTCTAAATATATAAGAATTGTGGTTTTCGTAACAATTGTGACGTTTGTTAATACAGTTTGGCATTGGTGATCTAAAAACAGCTAGTAGCCACTTTCATTATAAAAATTCTAAACATTCATTATATATATATTTGCATTTTTTTTAAACTATCGACCAAAACTAGATTTTATTATTTTTTATTGAAAATTGTTAGGTATGACTTATTTAAAAAAAAACGTTTTTGGAAAATGTGATAGAATGATAATTATCTTTTTCTACTCCTATTATGTAATATGACCGTTCTATTATCACTTTTATCTATGGAATGACATATATTCCGTAAAGTGTTGCAGAATGAAATATTCTATCATCCTATGACAGAATAAACACTCGTGGCGACATGTCTGTTTTTAATATCTAACAAATTTTAGACCGATCCAACCTCACTTTCTTCCAATCAAATGACTTTTCTATGGTATTTTTGGAAACGTAGAAAAAGTATAGTCTGAAACACGTTTGGAATTGCAAATTCCGCTCTCGTGAAACCGTCAAACTCGCCTTCGGCTCGTGTGACAAACTCTTCACTCGAGCGGAATATGCTGTATTCCAAACTTGTTACAGAATATACTATTTTCTACTCCTATTACGGAATTTGTCCCTTCTAATATCACTTTTATCTATGGAATGACTGTCATTCCATAGATAAAAGTAATATTAGAAGAATCATTCAATGACATATATTCCGTAAAGTGTTACAGAATGAAATATTCTATCATCTGATGACAGAATAAACACTCGTGGCGACATCTCTGTTTTAAATATCTAACAAATTTTAGACCAATCCAACCTCACTTTCTTCCAATTAAATTATTTTTCTATGGTATTTTTTGGAAACGTAGAAAAAGTATAGTCTGAAACACGTTTGGAATTGCATATTCCGCTTTCGTGAAACCGTCAAACTCGCCTTCGGCTCGTGTGCGAGCGGAATATGCTGTATTCCAAACTTGTTACAGAATATACTATTCTAACCCAGATAGCACAAAGAAGTAATAAAAACGTCCTGAGCAGTGGCGTATTTAGGATTTAGCTCCGGGGGGGGTCCAAAAAAACTAACTAAATATGTATACATATTTAGTTAGTTTTTTTGGACCCCCCGGAGCTAAATCCTAAATACTATACTATGCTTTGCTTTAATAACTAAAAAATCACAAATTAGGAACTCTTCTGATCCGATAAAATAGTAAATAAAAGGAACTTTTTTTGTAATAAAAATAATAAAATATGTGCGCCCGGGGGGGGTCCGGACCCGGCGGACCCCCCCCTAAATACGCCACTGGTCCTGAGTATATCTTGTATCAGACATTAGTAAGTTCCGAGTACGTCCGAATCAGGTCCTGAACCAGGACGTTCCAGGGACATCCGATGTTACCAAATCGTCGGTCCCCAGAACGTCCTAAGTAAGACATCCTCTGGCCATCCTGAAATGCTGAAATTGGGGACAAATGGACAAGCTTTACAGAATTAAAGAGTGGTATTCCCAAAGGCCCAGACAGCAATATGACGTCTTAATTAAGTCTTATTTTATTAATTTGTTAAATGGATTTTATTAAAATCATTTTAATAATTTGCTCTTATTCGCTTATTTTAGGAATTGCGATTACTTCGTCTCACTTTTGTTTAAATTTAAGCGTGCTCTTCACCGGCACCGATAGACGGCCTGTTTACCTCTTTTGGAGCTCGTCAGTTTCGTTTGGTATGAAGCACGCTCTAAATTCTACTTCGCCGCTTCTTATATCAAACACAAACAGTTACAGCGGTGAGAAGAAAGAATCGCATTAAAATGTCATAAATGTGACGTCTCCATGTTGACGACTTAAAGAGTTAATAATATGATTTCAGTAAGAAGTAAGAAAAGAGAATACTAAATATATAATACTAAAGTCTTATTTATGATACCTACCCTTAGTAGCTTCTAATTTTGATTTCAATAAGAGGTCAGAAAAAAAAATACTTTAAGATGTTAAAAAATTTACTTCTTATTTATGAATTCATCAAGAACTCTTAATCTTGAGCTCCTAAAAATGATTTTTCTAAGATGTCTGTATTGTGACCTCAGTAAGATGTTTTTTAACAGACTTCGTACAGAAATCTTTCTGAATTGGATGCTAGCATCAGCTATCTGGGGGGTCTAAGTTACAAAAATAGAATTGTGAGTTATCAATGAAAAACAAATATTTTGCACATGTAAATGTCTGAAACACGTTTGGAATTGCATATTCCGCTCTCCTGAAACCGTCAAACTCGCCTTCGGCTCGTGTGACAAACTCTTCACTCGAGCGGATATGCTAACTTGTTACAGAATATACTATTAAGTCATTCTGCATGACATTAACTATTTTTAAATGATAATATATTATTAACTTGGCACTTAGATCATTTGGAAATACAATGCAATTACGTCCTTGGGACGTACCCAGTATATCCGCTTTAATTTTCCCAAATAAGTAAGAGACTGGACGTACCCAAAACTTCCGATAGGTCTAGGACGTTCGGACCTATGTGGGACCCGAAATGGACGTCCTGGGTACCTCTTGTGCTATCTGGGAACCCATTTTCCAAAAACTAAAGTTATGTTAATTTAAAATAATGTAAAAATTAAAAAAACAACTTAACACTATCGCTACTTGTATCAGTTGTATCTTATGTTTTGTGTATTTATATCTTTGTAATATTTATAATTAAAATAATAATATAATAAATATGTAAAATTTATATTTAAACTTAATATAATACAATACATAAGTATAACAAAGAAAATTACGTCCTAAATCGTTATTAAAAAATTGTCAAATACATTTATTTTGAAAAGAAAATACATTATCTTGCAAGATGACAATACTAGTTACTAGACAAAGTGTCTTGCCGAATTTGTCTAGTAACTAATCGCGACGCCCTGTCCCTTTATTAACTTGAGCCCCTGTATATTTTGACGTTTTTTATTGTTGGACATAACATGACAAATATATACAGGGCTCAAATATAAATATGTCATTTTGAAACAAAAATTGATAATAAATAATGAATCCAGAAAAAACACCCAATTTGTATGAAGATTTATATACGATCATTCATAATTTTAAATCTAATAAGACACTTACACCGACAGAGTACGTGAAGGAACACCTTTTCGAGAAAGATGAGTACATAACAAAACATTTTCTAAATTTTAAGAAACATGAGCCGATACTTGTAGAAATAAGCGCAAAATTTATCGAGCAATATTCAATAAAACATTTCAACATCATAAAATGCAAGACTATGTTCTACCTAATTATTTTCTATTTGGACGAAAGCAACTTGGAGGAAATAAAGATTATGGTCGATAACATTCCTTATGGTCAGGAATTATTATCATATTTTACAAAAGAAGAAAATCAAATATTTATTGCTGAAGCCAGTTGTAAAGTCTACGCTAACGATTATGTGCTGGAAACCATAATTTATCCTTTAATAAATAAAATGCATTTCATACAAGAAACCGTAAATCAAAAAGCAGAAAGCAAAATTATTAAAAAGAAACCAGCCACTGTCCCAGATGAATTAAACGTATTAAATCGTCCAAAACGTATTACAAGAGTACCTCCCAACACGCCATTACCACCATTTGAATTTAAAGCAAGTGAAATTCCTAAATCAAACTATGTAGTAGATGTTAAAATTCAAAAAAACTTGGAAAAGATGCATGAACAAAATCAGATCAACGCCATAAGATTACTAAATGCGGCGAATAAGAGGTTGCAATCATTATCCAAACCAAAACTTCCAAGAATTAAAAAACCTCTTAAGCCCAGTAAACCCTTTCAGGCTAATAAACCTCCCATTACAAGGACCGTTAAAGTAAGAAGCAATCTAACGTCTACGTTAAGAGAAGCTTGCTTATATATTAAAGAACAAGAAAACGAAGTAAAGAAAATAGAACATTTAATTAAAGGTGGTTTGTGCAAAGAAAATATTGAAAAACTGGAAGTTGAAAGAAGAAAAAAAGAAGAACAATGGCATTTAGAAGATATCGAAAAAAAACACCTTCAAGGACAACTCACTTACGAGGAAGCTATAATAGCCAAAAAAAGATTGGAAATTTCCAATCAAGAAAAAATTGCAAAAATGAAGGAAGAAAAGGTCAAGGTTTTCGAAGAATTAGACAAATGGAAAGAGGAAGAACAAATAAAGATAAAATCAATTGTCGTAAAAATTCAAGATATTCATAAAGCCGCAAAAGAAGCAGAGAAGAAAATGCAGGAAGATAAACAAAGTAACGCTAGATTACTACAATTTGAAAGTAAACAACTCTTGAAGCAATATTATGAGGAAAAACAACGAGAATTGGAAAAGAAAATGGAACTCATACAAGAAATAAGAGCCATGGAGCAAGTGAGAAGCTCTTTAAATGTCAAAGAGTTTGATCCGACAGAATCGCCAAACTATGGTTTATTATGTGAAATGTCCATAGCGGAGCTACAAGAAAGATTAGTGCTGACTAATTTAAAAATGAAGCAAGATCTGCAGGAAAAACGATGTATGATACAGCAGAAAAAGGAAAGTCATGAACAAATGGTAGAAAATTTAAAAGAATACATAAACCAAGCTAAAGAATGTACCAGAATGAAAAGTTCTCCAAATACAGCTACAGTTGTTGATCGAAATCCGAATCCTGAAATAATTAGGTTAAGAGAAGAACTAGAAAGAAAGAGAAATATGAGAAAACAAATATAAAAATTAATAAAATCACTGAATCGGTGAGATTAAGAACAGTACAAGTTTAAACGATAAAATTTTAAGAAAATATTTCAAAAAATCAGTTAAGTCTTCTCACAAAAATGTTTTTGAACTCGTACTGTTCTTATTTTCACCAATTCAACTATTTATTCTCAAGTTTTATTTTTTGAATTTATTAAAGTATGTGAAGGGATAGAAAAAAGTGTCAAGTGCAAGTAAGTGTGGCAACTATTACGTAACGTTTAGTGGGTGGGTATCTGTTGTTTCCGAAACTGGTGCCAAAAAATTCTGAATTGGCGCAAAACAGTTGTTAGTTAATAAGGCGCCGCCAAACCGTTTAACATCAGTAATGGAATAACCCGTTTTTATTTTTACCAACTATTGAATGAAAAATAAACGTAAATATTATAAAATTAATTAATACTAATATTAATTAATATTAATAAATTAAACCTTAAAGAATGTTTTACCACATATTTTAAATAAAATTTTATTTTAACCAATTATTATAAAATATGATTTAATATTCTTGTAAATGTAATTTCATAAAAAAGATATTTGATACATTTATTTTATTATTTTATTTATTTAATATATTAATGCCATAGGCAGGTGATAGATTTAAAAAAAATTATAAAAATAAATTACATTATTACGGTTACTTTATTTTTGTATATACAAATATTTTATTTAAATCATTTTTAGATAATAATAAGTATTTGTCGTAAAAAGTATAAGTATAGTATACAACTCTTTTATAAAATTTTTAGACACTCATTTAATTAAGCATTCGCTCGCAAGCTCGCCTAACTTAAATTTGTTACTAAAATGGCGTTTATCAAGCTTCATACATAATATACCTACTAATTTTCTACTCCTATTACGGAATATGACCGTTCTTATATCACTTTTTAATGTAGAATTACATATATTCCTGAAAGTATAACCGAATGAATTATTCTATCATCGGATGACGGAATGAACACTGGTGGCGACATCTCTGTGTTTAATATTTATCAAATTTAGACCGATCCAACCTCACTTTCTGCCAATAAAATTACTTTTCTAGGGGATATTTTGGAAACGTAGAAAAAGTATAGTCTATAAGTCTATAGCTCTTCGGAAACCGTCAAACTTGCCTTCGGCTCATGTGACAAACTTTTCAATCGAGCGGAATATGCCGTATTCCAAACTTGTTATCTTGTTAACTTGCCTCTGCTCTTATTTTTTTCGCTGTATCTCAAAATGCAGCGGAAGTCGAATTTCCGTTTCAATTTTCTTTTTATTTTGGAGAAAATAATTTTCAATTTTTTTTTAATCGTAATGTTTAACAGATCCGACCCATTTTTAATAGGAAACAGTATACAGTATGACCCATTTGTTTGCGACTCACCCCTTTAAAATCTTTATTTATTGTGCGATTTTAACTGGATTTGTTTTAAAGTGTGGATCTTGATAAACTGTATTTTTGAAGCAAAAAACGCCATATTTTTACAAAATACTATGTCAGTTTTTAAGAGTTAATTTTTAAGAATTCATATTGGCGATTTTTTTAAACAAAATCTAAGCATGGCACTGCATTCACCACCCCTCAAAACGACCCTATACTAAATTTTATTCCCAATACATGTTATACTAGTACTTTACAAATTGTATTTATTTCTTCTCATCATCTGGCCCATTGGCTGGTGACGCACTAATTATAAGCATTAGATATTACCTATTTTAGGTTTGTTCCTACCGAATATTTAAACTGTTAAACGTCTGGGCAGTGGCGGCTGGTGGATTTTGGGCACATCCTTATCTTAGTTATTAGACATGGGACCCACATTAAATTTATATGTGTTTATAATTAGATTATATAGACAAGTTCTGGGAAATTAAAGTTTGCGAAAAAAAAATAGTTTTTAAGTGTGCCCCCCAGCCTCCTGCCCCCCCAAGTTAAGATAATTAAAATTAAAGCGGTGCAATATTTAATTCACTGAAGTTTATCGATAAATTTTAAATTTTATTCATAAAATTCAAGTATTACAGGTTTCATACCATTTTAATGTTTTATTATTTCTTTTACTAAATTAAAAAAATATATAAATGGTATAAAATCTGTAATACTTGGACTATTTAAATAAATTTTAAAATTTTTTGATAAACTGTAGAGAATTATAAATTCCCAAGCAACAATTTAAGTATTTGTTACGTATATGGGACTATTGAAGAAACTTAAAAGTGTTTTGCGACAGTCGCCAGTCTCTTTATATTACTCTTTTATTACTAAGTTACGACTAAAGTGGGGAACAATTATTGAGTTCCAAAAAGGTAACAAATATGTCACTAGCTATAAACCCTGCTACTATTTGGAACGTAGCTGCTACGTTACTAGAACGTTCCAATATTGTTGCTAGAGCGTTATAATTACTTTTATTTATTTGTTTTTACTCCTATATTAACTGTCTTTGTCAAACTTATATTAGATTATACTATCCCTCCTTTTTTAAATGGAACCACTACGGTCCGTAGTCTACGGACTTGGCCTTTCAATGTCGTCGTTAATAAATATGTAGGTACTGGTAGTTTATAACTTCCATAATAACAATATAATATTTAATTAAGCAGGTAAATTTATAAACCCTTTGAATTTTACTGTTGAACTTATGAATTTAGTTTTTGTAAAATAAATGCGCTTCATCAATATTTAAGTATAAACAAATTATTTATTTATTAATGTTTATAAATAAAAAAATCTTAATATTTATTATTAATTTTTTTTTCATTATTAATACCGTCTATTACCAACGAAATTACTATTTATTAAAAAGTAAACAACCACTTACAAACAATTAAAATAATTTATTATTTACATTACGTGGTACTGTACAGTAAAAAATGGCCGATAAGAAGCATTTTCCTTTGAAGTAGTTTTCGCTACTTTCAAGTTTTTTTCCACTTTACGGTTGTTTTGGTTAGTACCATAAACGTTCCAAATACTAAAATAATTACTTTTAAGTTATTAACTTTGTAGTTTTTAACTCATGTTCCAGTTTCGAGATTTTAACCTGCAAAGGGACTACAAAGTAAAAATAATTATAATGTAACTTTAGTTAGCAACCGAAAGTAACTGCTACAAATTAAATTTACTTGAAAGTTTTTTTTACTTATAACACCTTTTTTAAAGTTGCAAAGTCTTCTTGGGGGCAACCAAGTTTTACTTAAATGTTTATTAGGTACTTTATAGTAACTATTTAAGGAAAAATTAAGTTTCTGTTACAAAATATTGCTATTTAAAAATTAAAGTAGCTGTTTAGTATACAATGCAATGGTTTTTGGAACCAAAAATGCTGCTTGGGTTGCACAACTTTAATTTGAATTATCTTAAATTGTGGGGCAGGAGGCTGGGGGGCACACTAAAAAAATAACGTTTTTTCGCAAACTTCAATATAAATTCTGCTTGCGCAGAACTTGTCTATATAATGTCATTATAAACTCATTAAAATTTGATGTGGGTCCCATGTCTAATAACTGAAACATTCCATTAAATAACAATTTAGGTGAAAAACGAATTTCCTAAATTACAAACTAAAATTTCGTCTTATTTAAAAAAATAATGCAATATGTATCTATTTTTGTGTAAAAAGGTCTTAAACAAGTGGGACGTATCCAATCGACTATAACTTGATATGAATGGTAAGAATCATTTTTCATCGGGTTATAATTAGGTTAAAAAGACAATTTAATGTAAGGTAAATTGTACATAAAAATATTGGGTTGTTTAAAAACAAAAAAATTAAGATTCCCGTTCTGTCCGTTGTTCAGTCGGCCAACGGTTAACGTGCACACGGCTCACAGTATTTCAGTTTTCAGATAGCTTTTGCAGATGAAATGAGCTGCTTACTCACTTCGTTGCGATTATTTATAGAAAATCCGCGACCAGACTTCGTTCTCTACGCGATGTTCGTATGAGAAAAAATCTGAACTCGAATTACTGGCTAACTTAGCAATGAGTAATGAGAATGATATCTGTTTCAGTTTTTATGATTTATTATTAAGTATTATTTTTAAACGTATTAATAAATGTCGACTTACCTTGAAGTTGGTTAAAATATAAATATTTAAATTCGAAAAAACCAACAAAATGTATTCCCCAATTAATGATGTGTCTGACCTTTACTATTTAGTAAATATTCTTAGTGTAAATAGTATTTACACTAAGAATTACCTGGTTTATTGAAATAATAAAGGTATATTATTATTATATATTATAATAAAAATGGATTGCCGTTTAAAATATATCTGTGCATTGTTTATTTAAATGTTCAACCTATAAAGTTACTTTAGTAGCTTATAAATGGGAAGCAATGCTTATTGAATTAATTTTGTTAAAGGTTACAATTTAATTATCAGTTAATTGTCAGTGCAAGATTTTGTACGATTTATTAAAATGTCCAGTCAGCGTACAGTATGAACTAAATTCTTACCAGTGGCGGCTCGTGATCTATGACAACGGGGATTTACAAATTTAAAAAAGCGGCAGTCAATTTTTTTGTAGCTTGCACTTTTTTAAGCTTTCAACAATACAAAATATCATAGTAAACATTGAAATATGCATGCATGAAAGAACAAAATACTAATTTATATTTTATTATTGTGTACAGTGTTTAAAGTCCATTATTATATTCATATTTGCAAAAAAACTTGTCAATAACAACCTTAATACTCAGTACTTCACCGTTAAATTGTTCAAAATAATTGTTAAAATATTAATGCAACAGAGAATTAAATTAATTAATTTAATTCTCTGTTTAATTATTTAAATAATTAAAGCCTTTATAAAATCGCAAAATGCAGGAACGCACAACGAATTACGAAATTATAACAATTCAATCCCTGGTAAACTGGTTTGGAGTACACTTAATGTTTTAATATTTTTATTTTACAATTTATATTAATCTTAAGAAATTTGGTATTCTAAAATTTTTCCTTAAATTATAATTTATAGTTTTTTATAGAAATAACGTTATCTATATATATATATATATATATATATATATATATATATATATATAGACGTATATTCGCTCTTATACAGGCCCGCACAAGATAACATTAATACGTTTTAAAGCCCAAAGCGACGTTATAAAACCCGGCTTTGGGCTTTACAACGGAGCCCGAGTATATAGTAGCCATTCGATTCTCCTTTCTTTCTGCACCCTCCTGTTAAAATTTTTGATGGGCCTCAAAAAGTACTATTTATGCATTCATTTATACAAAAAGTTTGGAGAATTTCACTGTAGGGGGCGCTTCTGAGTATATATTTATACATTTATATTAACGTATCGTTATCAGCCCCTAAACTTGGCAACACTGCTGGGCCCGACAACGCGCGTACAATATATTTTTTTAAATATACGGCGGCTTTAGAAATTAACCATAAAAGCACTATATGAAAGAGAATATTTTATTGTAGCAGTTTACTGATCTATAAATTGCTGTTGCAGACCAAAGCGACTTACAATTTTTAAAACCGCGGAACTACACCTTTTTTAAATTTTTTTGGGTTTCCTGTAAATATGTATAATTATTTTGTTCCAGAATTCAATTATAAATTTATTTTATTTTTAATAAATTTGCGATGTTGGCAGAGGAGCTAAAATAAGTAATTACAATTATTTATTCGTGAATTACAATTTTTAGTGTTCCATTTATAACTGATTTATATATTTGCATGAATCCCCTAGGGGCAAAGTGGTGGAAAAGAGGATAAAATAAAAAATATACATAATATATTACTAATACTATTATTCCCAAACTGTTAGTAATGATTGTTATAAAGTTAGTATAAAGTTAGTAAAGTATTACAAAAGTGGCTAACTTTTATGCAATTAATAACCATGTATAGAGAACTGTTTAGTAAATAGTACTAAAAAATCAAAATGGCCTCAAGTAATTAATGGATGCCCCCTAATTAATTACCACGAGTACTATTTGCAACTACAAATAATATTTGCTAATAAACACATTAAAATATTCGACATATATTTTTAATTGCGAGTTGTATTTAGAGGACAATTTTATCGAACAAATGATTAAAAAATAATAAAAAAAATTTAAAAATATTTACCTGGTAGCACTAGTGCCATATTCGCTGCAATTTGTACTAGTCCAATTTTCTAAACAATTACTCTAGATAGGCCAAAAATTGTCAAATAAAGCTCAGAGCCCTTGGTTTACTTTTGGCAGATGACAGGTAAAAAATATTGCCCTACATAGTCTAAGCGATTATTGGAATTAAAAATATATTAATATATATTTTTTCACCATAATATTTACTTTTATCATACACAAATTTTTTATATACAGGCGTTGAGTGAAGGAGCAGTTATTAATCAATGATTCAGGCGTTTCAATTTTAAATATATTCAAATTTTGCACTACCCTAAAATAGGTGATAAATATTCGTTTTAAAGAAAAGAGACTAAAAATTGTTTTTTTCAGTAATGTGACACATTTTGAAAGTCTATTTGCTCACAAAACCCCTGTTGGTTATTATTCTAAACAAGAACATTTTAAAAAATATTCGATTGTAGTTTAAAAAAAATACTGCCGGCCAATAAATATATTTTTCAAATTTATAGAAAACATCTAACCCCTTACCCCTTAAGGGGTAAACTTGATAATATCTATAATATAGATTCTACATGTCATTTTATGCATATGCTCGGAGAGAACAGTTTTGGGAATGGTTACTAAAAAGTTTAGTAATAATTTTCATATATTTAACAAAAGTGTTGTTTGGCAACTATGCCTTTACTGAAAAATAGTAATTACAAAATGAAGGAAGATCTAAACTGGAGTTTAATAACTATACTATAATGATAATTAACTATTTTGAATTTACCATTAAATATGCACAATTAAATAATAATAATTAATTTAACCGAATTAAACGATAACCAACAAAATGCAAAAGATAGCCGACCAGGGCCGGATTTACCGAACAGACAACGTAGGCAGCTGCCTAGAACGGAAAAAATTAGGGGTAACTAAATACTTTGGATGAATTTGGACAAATTTTTTTCTAAATTAGTATAGCATACAAAGTTCTTGATAAAAAATAACCGAGAATTTTTGCATGCATTGTTTGAATAAACACTTCGTGACAAGTGTCTTCAATTAAAAAATTTCAAAATATAGAATGTTTAAGAATAAAATGATGATGAAGTGAAAAACTACTTGGGATAAAAATTTGTTGAAGAACGATTAAACGCACTCTCTCTTAGCTATAAAGTCAGATTGTCTCATGTCTTAGTTCTATATTATAGACACGCCAAATTCCTAAATCCGAACCTGTAGCCGACTACATAGAAAAATAATATTGGGAATTTGCTTCCACACTTTTAGTATATTAATTAAATACAAATTAATAATATATTGTGAAAAGTTTTAATATTACTTAAAACTATTATTGAAATGTATTCTAAATTAAAAAAGTAATAAATTATTAACTTAATAATGACACGTTAAATATTAATTATTAATATTTTATTTTATAGTAATTACTATAATAGTATATTATATATCAAGTTTTATAAACTATATTTTAGTTACGAGTTTAATTAAGCAAGAGCGAAGCTTGCGAGCGAGTGTTTAATAAAAACTAGTCTCTAAAGAAGTTTATAAACGAGTTACATACTATACTCTATCTACGACGAACACAAAACAAAATTTAAGGCGAATTTTATTTGTTAAAAATTTGACATCTGTCAACTTAAACCTCACATTTTCCAAATTTATAATATAGCTAACTTAAAAGGCACTGTTGCTAACTTCAGCTCGGGACTAAAATGCCATAAAGCCACAGGTCGTCAATAGAGGAGTAGATAAAATAAAATATCAATAATTAATATTTAGGATTCATTACTTTTAAGTTAAAAAGTTAAAAGTTTTAACAATCAATACCTACGAAATATTAATGGTAAAATGTTTAGTAATGGTTATTTTACAGTTCGTATACTTTTACAAAATGTTCTGTTTTACAAATAAAGTAATAAATACATAAGTTTTGGGTTTCATTAAAAATAGATTAAAAGCGAAAAAAAAATATTGCAAGAAATTTAAGTCAGATATGCCTTAAAAAATGTAAGTCGTTCTTTATTTTATACTTAAAATGTATTTTGTAAACGTTAAATCTGTCAATATTAATTTTTTCTTAGTGTTCTATAGGATTTCAAGATATTTAAAATAATAAAAACTCCAATAAAAATATTTACATTTATGTATGGTTATATTTTGCTAATTAGCAATATTAATATAAGTAAATTTTGTCAAAAATACCACATAAGTAAACAGTTTTACACTGGACTTAAAAAAGGAAATATGTCTAGTTAAAAAAATACTGGTGAAGCCAATTATACTCATATAAATTAATTTGTATAGAAATAAATAAGAAGATTTTTTATATTTATTATTTTTATATTGCAGTAATAATACTTAATAATATAATTATTCTAAATTATATAATAAAAGCTATAATTCTAATTTTATTATATTTATTACATGTTTATTGGGATAAATTATCAATAATAAACTTAAGATTCTGAGATTTTATGTTCTCTTGAAGAACTTTTTAATAATTCTAAAGTACATTTTTTTAAATTGTGAAATTTTAGGGATAATTATAATTATTAGTATTATACTATATTATAGTATTTCAGTATTCCAGCAAATACTATACACGAACACTACTATGACAAGCCCGTAAATTTAAGAAACCAGTATTAACGAATATTTAAAGCTTGACCTTGAATCTAAAAATAGATTTGTTACGGGTAGAATTGGCAACACCGCTGGGCTTTACAGCGATTAATTAGTATATTTTTTTATACAAGTGGGCTTTTCAACGTATTAATAATATATGCTTGGGCTTTACAAGAACAAAAATGTTTCTACCGATAATCCTATAGGGAAATCTTTACCCCTCGTCTTTCCCCTCTATAGGTTTTTAATGATTTAAATGAGATAGAACATAAGTATACACGCCTAAACCACTAGCAACTGCAGGGCTCCGAAGCGACCCATCCGTCTCCGGGCTTCAAAACATACCATTTATAGGTATATATATGTTATATATTATTAAACAGTAGTTTCATATTAACAATATGCTACAATGTACTTATCATATCCAAAAGGAAATAATAAAACAATTAAAACCCACAACAAAAACGCAACTTCAGCTTCTTGAAACAAAGGGATCCTATGAACACCTGCAAGAAGATGATGCAATGGTCAGCCCAGCCCCACTCTTGATTTTCAATTTCAATATTATATTATATACTTTTAAACTCACTCTTCTCAAAACTCTCATATAAAACGTTTACTAAGTAAACTCCAATTTGTAAATTAAAATATTAAATTATATAAGTCGAGTCACGAAACAACTGTAACCCAAAAAGTGAAATAAATCAAATATTAATTAAAACTGTGTTTGTGTGTGAAAACAGAAAATAAACTTTTTTTAAAAACTAAATATTGGGATCCAAGACCCAACAATTGGCGCAGTCGTAACGGATTTGTGATCTATCGTTTTGAGTGAAAAAAGAGACTCTTTTCGATAAATTCGCGAACGGGAAAAACAAGTTTTGGAGGAAGGAACACCCAGTGAAGCCCCTGTCCAAGCAACATTCCCAACGAACCACAAGAAAATCAGAGGAAGGAACACCCAGTGAAGCCCCTGTCTGATCAAAACAACACAGAAAAACAATTCAGAGGAAGGAACACCCAGTGAACTGTCAACACTTTTTGTCGAAGGAAAAATACCCATGTAAGTCCGATTTTTATCAAGACTGTATTTCCTTTCATACAATTTCCAAAACCAAATTAAATAGCAAAAACTATTTAATCAATATTGATTACAATCTAGGAGGATTATATGTAAACTTCCTAATTGTTTTAATCCAATTTCAAATTTGATTTCGTTGAATCAAATCTTTATCTACAACTTGATAAGCAATAATCAATTAACAAAAATTTTTATATTAAAATGACTGACAACAATTCGTCAGATCAACAAGGTTCGCAAAATCAGCAACCCTCAACTACAAATGCAAGTTCTACCATAGAACCTTATCAATTGAGAGAACTATTTATGTTAATCCCAGAATATGATGGTGATCAGATTCTTCTAAATGCTTTTATAAATTCATGCGACATAGCATTTTCGATTGCTGTAGACCAGCAAGAGTTTTTATTAACCGTTCATATTAAAAATAAACTAAAAGGCAAAGCATCACAATTAATAAATTGTAGAAACGTTGAAACTTGGCGAGATATAAAACAACTATTAATCGTACATTTCGGAGATTCGCGTGATTTGAATAGTCTTATTCATGATCTGCAAACATTAAAACAAGGTCCAAAAGAAAGTGCTTTATCCTTCATAAACAGAATTCAAAGTCATAACGCAAAATTGCATTCTTCGGTAAATCAGCAAAATTTTACTGCTGAACAAAAACAATCACAATGCACGTTGCTAGACTCAATGTGTCTTGACGCTTTACTTACGGGACTCGATCAAAAAATTGGTTCCATTGTCAGAGCTTCAAATCCAAAGGATTTAGTAGACGCTGCAATACGCATAAAGCGAGAATTACAACTTTCTTACTTTGAAACACAAAAATCGCCATATCAAAACCGATACAATAAACCAAAATTTGAACCAAAACAAAATACACAAAAATTATCATGTAATTATTGTAAAAAACCAGGTCATTCAATTGATCAGTGTTATAAAAGAAATTATAACAATCAAAACAAGCAAAATAGTAATTATCAAAATAATAATTACAACCAAAATAATCAAAACCGCAATTTTCAAAGTAATTCCACAATTACTTCAAATACTTTGCAGAATAACGCAAATAATTCCAATCAAAATCAAAGAAATAACCAACCACCAAATAACAACCTTTTTTACAAAAATCGCCAACATCATTTAAACTCCCAAGAGAGTCAAGAAACGACTGGTACTTCGACTCTAGAAAACCAAACCAGTCAACCCCAAGTTCAAGAGAACGAAATGTTCCAAACATTCCAAACAATGAGCATGTAAAACAAAATAACATTATAAAACTACACAATTTTAATTCCCCAAACCTTTATTATATTTATGACTCAACAAAAACATACAAATTCTTAATCGATACTGGAGCCGGTATCTCGTTGATACGCCCACACACCTTAACCAATTTTGATTTAAATAACGAAAACATTTTTATTCAAGGTATTACTGATGGTAAAATAAAAGTTGAAAAATCTACATGGTTACCCTTAAAAGAAAATGATCCACACAAAGTTTATGTTGTAGAAATACCAATCGAATTTGACGCAATATTAGGTAGTGATTTTCTTGAACATTATGAATGTAACATTGATTACAAAAACAAAAAATTACATACTAATTTTAAAACAATAGATTTATATTGTTTAAATCAAAATACAACAAGTAATCATCAAAACATTTTATTAGATCAAAGCCAAAATAAAATAAAAAATACAATAACAATCGAACCACGTACGGAGACAGTTTACAAATTAAAATGTAATTTGAGAAACACGGATGCCGTATGTCCTTGTTTAAACACTGATAACGTCAAATTAGCAAGTTCACTAGTACACGTAGATAACTCAGGTCAATTTATAACTACACTAGCCAACTCAAACAGTATTTCCAAAACAATAACATTACCAGAATTAATGTTAGAACCAATAAAATTAGAAAGTGTATTAAATTACAACAAATTTAATAACAATAAGCAAATAAATTTTGAAAGACAAAACTTAATTGTAAATCAATTAAGATTACAACATTTAAACGATGAAGAATCAGAAAAAATAATCAACGTATGTTTAAAGTATTCAGATATTTTTTACCTTGAAGGAGACCAATTATCCTTCACAAGTCAAATAAAACATAAAATTGACACTGGCAATTCAAAACCTATCTTTACAAAAAGTTATCGTTACCCACAAGTTCACAAACAAGAAGTAAAGTCACAAATTTCCAAGATGCTAGAACAAGGCATTGTTCAACCATCTATTTCTCCATGGTCCTCACCAGTTTGGGTCGTACCCAAGAAGTTAGATGCTTCTAATACCCAAAAATGGCGCGTAGTTATCGATTACAGAAAACTAAACGAAGTTACTGTAGGAGATAAATACCCCCTTCCGAACATAACAGATCTTCTAGACCAACTAGGCAAATGTCAATATTTCTCAACCCTAGATCTTGCCTCAGGTTTTCATCAAATCGAAATAGAACATTCCGATATTCAAAAAACAGCTTTTTCAGTCGATAATGGACATTTTGAGTTCAAACGAATGCCATTCGGACTCAAAAATGCTCCAAGCACCTTTCAGAGAGTGATGGATAACGTCATGTCAGGTATACAAAACGAAAGATGTTTGATATACATGGACGATATAATAATTTTCTCATCCACACTAGACGAACACATTTCTCGTCTAGATGAAGTATTTTCCCGATTACAAAATAACAACCTTACTTTACAACCCGACAAATGCGAATTCCTGAGAAAGGAAGTGTCTTATCTAGGACACATCATAACAGAAAATGGTGTAAAACCCAACCCTGCAAAGGTTGAATGTGTTTTAAAATATCCTCAACCACAAAATGTTAAAGAAATAAAGAGTTTTCTAGGACTCGTAGGTTACTACAGACGATTTATTCCCAACTTTTCCAAAATAATAAAACCATTAACAAGCCTTTTATCAAAAGACAAAATATTTCATTTTGATTCAAAATGTCTCGATTCTTTTAACGAATGTAAACAATTACTTACATCCGCACCAATATTAATTTACCCCGATTTCACCCAAGATTTTGTTTTAACCACTGACGCAAGTGCATTCGCCATCGGATCAGTGCTTTCCCAAGGAACAATAGGTAGAGATCTTCCAATCGCCTTTGCTTCCAGAACTTTGTCCAAACCCGAATGTAAATATTCCGTAATTGAGAGAGAACTTTTATCAATCATTTGGTCAGTAAACCATTTTAGACCATATCTCTTCGGTCGAAAATTTAAGCTCGTTACCGATCATAGACCACTCACATGGCTCTTCTCTATTAAAGACCCTGGTAGCCGTCTTGCCAGATGGAGACTAAAATTAGAGGAATACGAATATGAAATTTTGTATAAACCAGGAAAACTAAACAAAAACGCCGATGCATTATCCCGAATACAAATAAATCATTTTAACACAACCAAAATCGAAAAATTATTCGCAATTGAAACTGATAATGAATCTATCGATTCGTTAGAAACAGAGTTAGCAGACGAAACTGTTGACGAGGAATTCAAATTATTTCAAGATCAATATCACAAGACCTCATTAATAGATCATTCAAAAGTAAAAATATCAAATGACACCTTGCTTCATAAACAACACAAAAATATTATAACATTTTTCAGACAAGACAATTTAACTTCTATACACAATGAAATAATTGACGATTTTATAATTTTAGACGATAACGGTGAATTACAACAGGAATTTACAAATAAAACAATAAACGTAGTTTTATCTACAAAACACAAAAACAGAAAGTATTTTATAATTCCAATACCGTGTTACACAAAAAACGCAATAAAACATTATTTCAAGTTATTATACCAAGATCAAAATAAGTTTAACGAAAACGAAACATATTACATTGAATATGACAAAGAACTTTTAATACCAGAAATATTTAGTTTCATATTTTCAGATAAAGAAATTAACTTTATCGTTTGCCAAGACATTGTAACAGAACCCGACGTCAACGAACGACCTACGATAATATCAAATTATCATGACTCTAAAAACAACCTTCACCGCGGAATTAACGAAACATATCGACGCATACGTGAAAAATATCATTGGGACGGTATGCAAAAAGATATTGAAAATTACATAAAATCATGTGATATCTGTAACAAATCCAAATCACAAAGACAAAACACCGACAGACCGTTAGTAATAACAGAAATACCAAATACCCCGTTTGAAAGAATAAATCTTGATATTCTTGAAATTCCAAAACAAATATATCTTTTAACAATACGCGACGAGTTAACCAAATTTACCCAAGCCTATCATGTAAAAAATAAAACTGCTAAAGAAGTCATCAGAAATTTAATGCATTACTTTCAACATTTCGGTACCCCCTTGCGTGTACATGCTGATCAAGGTCGAGAGTTTGATAACCAATTACTAAGAGATTTAGCAAAACTCTATGATTTCAAATTAACATATAGCTCAGTAGCTCACCCCCAATCAAATGGTTCCCTTGAAAGATTTCATTCTACATTGTTAGAAGCTTTTCGAGTACACAAAAATCAATTCCCAAAAGAAAATCCCATAGAAATATTGCCTTATGCAATAATATCATACAATAATAGCCAAAACAAAACAACAGGATTTACCCCATACGAACTTATTTATGGACACACTTCTTCACGTCCACCTGAAAGAACGTATAATGAAAAAGAATTAATAAGTAAATACATACGAGACTTAAATAATAAGATTAATTATAATTATAGATTAGCTAAAGCAAAAACGGAACTTTCAAAAGAAAAAGCAAAAATAAGATTTGATAAACATGTTAAAACTTTAAAAAATTTTGAAATAGGACAAAAGGTATATTTAAAAGAAACACAAATTGGAAACAAATTACAAAATAAGTTTTTAGGTCCTTATACCATTGAAGAATTGTATTTTCCCAATTCAGCACTAATTTCAAATGAAAATAATCGCACAAAAGTAAATTTAGACAGATTAAAATTATGCTTTGAACGAAGAAATTCTAATTTAGATATTTCTATTGTTCCAGATAATCAAGATGAAACATCATAATAATTTTAAGATAAACTTAAGAATAGGATTAGTATTAATATTATTAAGCTTAGTTCTAAACACAAAATGCTTTGAAAAATTTAAAATCCAACCTTTAGACAATACTTTAGGATTATTTTATCATAACGAAGGAAATTTAAAAATTTCAAATACCAATTGGAAATTAATAGTTTATAAAGATATTTCACTTTTAAGAGACTCATATATTCAAAACAAATTAATTTTATCACACATTGATCAACTTATCAGTTCAAACCCACACATGTCATACTATAGTACGGAAATTAACTCACACATAAATATATTACGAAGAATATCCGACAATATTGAAACAAAATTCATAGAACTTGATAAAGATACAAATAACTATTATAGAAAGAAAAGAGGTTTAATTAACGGAATAGGATCAATATTTAAATCAATAACAGGAAATTTAGACGCAAGTGATGGTCAATACTATGAAAACAGTATTCATAAATTAACTTCAAACGAACATGAAATTGAGAACTTACTTAAAGATCAAATTTCAGTTACAACATCTACGATTAAAAACTTTAATTACACTTTGCAAAAATTACAAGTAGACGAAAAAACATTTAATGATGATATTTTACAAATAGAAACTGTTATTTTTAATATAACGGATAGTCAAACCTTTTATGAAACAAAATTTAAATTTTTAGATACGTGTGAAAGATTACTTGAATCATTTATTTTAATAAACGAACATTTAGATAATCTTATCAACAGCATAACTTTCGCTAGAATTAAAATTCTACACCCATCAATAATCTCTCATACAAATCTTTTAAATGAATTAAAAAACATTTACAGCTATAACAAAAAAGGAAATTTACCATTTGACTTAAATTTTAACAATCTTGCATATTACTACGATATAATTCAATTAGAAGCTTTCAGAACACATTCAAAAATAATCTTTGTTATTTCAATTCCCTTAGTCGATCAAATTAAATATAAATTGTTACATTTATATTCAATACCCATACCTGATTCAAGAACAACCCTTTTTCATACAATCCTTACAAATTCCAAATATTTAGCAGTCTCTGATGATAATCGTTTTTACACGAGTGTTTACGATATTGACAAATGTAAGAATATAAACAGCCGAACAAAAATATTAATTTGCAAAAATATTGTAACATATCCAATCGATTCCAATGCAGCATGTGAAGCACAAATACTACAAAATCCCCAAATACTTCCAGTCAACTGTGAAATAAGAACATTCGACATAGAAGACTACAACGTACAATTAATAGAAGAAAATTCATGGTTAGTTGCAATTTCCAGAAAAATCCCCTTAACAATTACATGTGATGACACCACAACCAACTCCGCCTTTATAACAATAAACAGTATAATAAATATAAGTCCAAGATGCCAAGGTTACATTGGTTCCACAAGAATACTTCCAACCAACGATCAAACTTCAAACTTCTCTTCAATAATCCAAACTCCACTCATACCTTACAAATGTTGTGACAAGATACCCACAACAATAGAAAAATTCAAGCTCAATCCAATAAAAATTAACAAATTAAATCTCGATGAACTTAATTTGGCAGAACACAAATTAAACAAATACAGCGAACAATTAGATGACCTCATCAACGAAAACTTCATACAAAAATACACTCCATGGTTCACCTACCTTTCAATTCTACTCATCATATCTCTTATATGCCTCTACATATTTTGCAAATGCCGCAAAAAAAGAAGATTCATTCCCAAACTCCAGATTTCTCCAGGTGACTTTCCACAACCACCGCCAGATTCACAAACAATTAGAGAAACTGTAAGAAATATAGTTGAAAGACGACGTCCTCTACGAAATATTCGAAATCCAGATATTGAATTAGAAGAAATATCAATTCCTAATTTCAACAAATCAATACCAGCCTAAATTGTTGCTATTCAATAACCAACAATTTTTATAAGGAGGGAGATGTTATATATTATTAAACAGTAGTTTCATATTAACAATATGCTACAATGTACTTATCATATCCAAAAGGAAATAATAAAACAATTAAAACCCACAACAAAAACGCAACTTCAGCTTCTTGAAACAAAGGGATCCTATGAACACCTGCAAGAAGATGATGCAATGGTCAGCCCAGCCCCACTCTTGATTTTCAATTTCAATATTATATTATATACTTTTAAACTCACTCTTCTCAAAACTCTCATATAAAACGTTTACTAAGTAAACTCCAATTTGTAAATTAAAATATTAAATTATATAAGTCGAGTCACGAAACAACTGTAACCCAAAAAGTGAAATAAATCAAATATTAATTAAAACTGTGTTTGTGTGTGAAAACAGAAAATAAACTTTTTTTAAAAACTAAATATTGGGATCCAAGACCCAACATATATATAGATATTGTAAATATTATTGGATAATAAATATATAAAGTTATATAATATAAGTGTACAACATTTCAATAAAATTCATAATTAGTTAAAGTTTTTGAAAAAGCTCTCCTTATTAAGAATAACAAAATTATAATATTATTGTTTATATGAATATTAATTTTATAAATTTAATTTCAGGTAATAAAAGATTAGTAAGAAATTTTTTTTATTATTTTACCTTAATATACTTAATAATATTACGTACCTACCTAAATTCTAAATCAAAACAATATATAGGTAGTTTGTTTACCTTAAAATATGTAATTAAATTATCGTTTGTTGACACGCCTTTAATAGCATGTTTTATAAACGCCATTTTACGAGTTTAATTAAGCTACTACGAACACAAAACAAAATTCAAAGCCAATTTTATTTGTTTGACATCTGTCAAATGTAACCCGAATGTAACCTCTCTTTTTCCCAATTTATAATAAAGCCCGTAACTAAATAGTATATTATTATACGAGAGATAATGCAGGCTATTATTCACAAGGATGAGGTTTGCATCTCGAACCGTCAAGCGAGAGACGTAAATCATCCGTGTAAATAATGCCCATTATTTCGAGTGTTATACTATACTATGCTCTACTCCAATTAAGTAATTTTCATTGATAACAAAATTTATTATAACCTCACTGTTTCCCCATTTTAAAGATCATTATAGTCGCCCCTCGTATATTTAAAGATTTTTTCAGAATTACTGTTTAGCAGTGGCGGTTCGTCGTATAAAGCAACTGAGGCAGGGCCTCACATGTTAAAATTATAATATAATTTGAAATGTTGAATACATTACTTATTTAAATATAAAACGTTTTTAAACTAATTTCCAGTCATTAAAAGTATCAAAACATCGAATAACCATTAAAGTTTAAAATATTTCCTTTAAATTTAGCGCGCACCCCTTCCAACTTTAATTCTAAACGCTTAAATCATTGCCCGACCGCATAATAGGGAAATAGTAATCTCAGAAATATGCGCTTCATATACGTCACAGATTGCCGATACAACATCATGCTCCCCACCGCTGCACGGTGCCGCCGGCACCCCCGCAAGTCGGGGATAATACGCGAATTTTTGTAGACATTGAGGCCCACAAAGTTGTACCACAGTATATGGAAGACAGCAGAGTCAGTCCCGAGATCTGTGTGGCTCGCTTATCAGCCGTTGTAAAAGACTGGGCGGGGCGTGGAATGTTTTAGTAAACATTAATTAGATCTATGCGTGTTTATAGTTTCTTATTTCTGTTTAGTCTTTGCCTTAGCATTAAAATGGAAAGTTGTGATAAAAATGCAAAATACATTATTGAGTTGTGAATTCATGTAAAAATAATTCAAATAATTATAAAAGATCATTTTTATTTTAATATATTATTATATTAACACACAAATACCACAGTATAAATCAAAAAAGATATAAATAAAAATATTCATGTTTTTTTCATAGTTCAGTGTTAAATCGTTGAGTTTCATATACCTACTGTGCTTGTATTTTGTTGTGCGGTTATTAATCTAAAAATAATTATTGTAAGATAGGTAAAAATGAGCAGTACCTCCTGGGAAATGTGGAAACCTGCTGAAGGAATAAATAAATATCCCACCTCATCCCGCACTTTTTGTATTCTAGCTAAATTTTGAAAATTCTTCTCGTGAAAGAACATATTTTTAAATAATATATTTTTATTGTTTAGATTCTGAAATGCTCCAAAAACGCGAGACTCAAAAATTTCATAAAAATTGCCTGCGTCGCCATATAGTGGTTCATGGGCCTCACCTTCATGAATGGTCACGAGCCGCCACTGCTGTTTAGTAACAATGTTTTATTATGACCTAAAAATTTATTAAACATTATAAATTTAAATATTTTTGAACCAACAATATTTTCCAAACTAAATCCTGACGAACCAAACACATCCATAAAAAATTAGTTGAATATCTAGTATATCTGGGATTCGAAGATTACGATGAAACAATAATTGAGATTTATTATGCCACTTTCTGTACGTTTATTGTGGTGAGGATTTTTACCCGTATATTAAAAAAAATATTTAAATAATATCGTCACCTAAATGTGTAAAAGTGTTGTCCATTTTTGCCATTTTCTTGTCATTTGGTACAAAAACTGCACAAAATGCAAAAATTAAAAAAAAAATGTTCCTTTTAATTTTAAATATTTTTTATATTATTAAGTATAATAATCATTAAAACTTGGAGTTTTGTAATAACAGATGTTTGGCTTCAAAAAAAGATTTGATAAATCGGCTGATGCTTTTATTGTTTAAAGGGTATCCCTATTTTACACTAAATTCACATCGCAGCATGTTTGGTCGTAATTGTGCATTGCATTAATACAAAATTATGATTTTTAATTATATTTAATCAAAACATAGCTAAAAATAACTTCTATAAGTTTACAACTAGTAGGACGACAGTCTTGACGATAGAGAAACCTATATCGTTGACGAGTTAAGTCTCGATATCGACAAATCGTCAAAACGACAAACATAACGATATCGTTTTTGACATCGCTTTCCATACCGTTATTTTTTTTAAACTAAACTGCTCGTCATAAAAATCGACGCACCCAGTTCTTTGGAAAGTATTTGAAAGCTCGTTATTGGAAAATTACTGAATCGATTTTGAAAATTCTGAATAGCTGATTCTTTGACTCTTATTTGGGAATACGATATTTTGCACATAGCATTATACTAAAGGGTGTTAAACGAAGAGATGTATTTTTTCCGAAATTTCAAGTTATTCCCATTTATGAGGCAGTTGAGTTTGATAGTCGTAATACCCATCCCTAATATTAGTAAGGTAATCCCTCGAAACGTTTTCGAGATTTTGTGAATATCGCGGCTTACTACGATTATATGCCAAAACTAGGTACAATCCGGAATCCTCCTCAACCGCTGCTGTAGTGATAACCCCATCAATTGGGATTCATGAATGGGGGTAGTCCTTATTTTGCAGTGCATTATGCTTTTTATTTATATTTTTATATTTAATAGAAACAAAGCTCAAAAATAGCTTCCCAAATTTGACGACTCGTCTAACGACCCTCTTGTCGATATTTAAACATATATCTTCGACGATGTAAGTTTCTATATCGTCAAAAGGGTCATCATGGCGACAAACAATGATGAAATGGTCTTTGACATCGTACGATATCGTGTTGCGTATCGATATTTTATTTTAACTATATATAGGTAGGTACCTATATAGTTTTACACAAAATTTATGTCACAGTATCTTCTTTAAAATTGATCCTAATTATACATTATAATTTTTATATATGAGGTGGTACATTCCAAAACTCGGCTTATCCACTTTTTAATAAAAATAAGTTAGTGTTGTCTGTACATTTAACATTATACCCTGAAAAATTCATAATATTCCAAAACTCACCTTATTTCATTTAAAATTCATTTACAAATTGACCATCGTTTCAAAACTACTGTTTTTGAATAAAAAAAGTATGAAAATTAATATCATTTTTCGTACGCCACTGATTTTTTTGTTTAACGACCTAAACAAACATATGATTTTGCAAAGATCCATAAAGTATAGGTGGCCAGTTATTTAGCAGTAATTAAAAGGATCAGTTAAATGTCGATTTTCTTTGGCCCAGTATTCTACCTGTAAACAGGACGTTTAAGTGGGTCAAGTTTACTTATCCTAAGAAAGGAATCAGTGGCGGGGTCAAAATACTTAAATAATTTTTAATTTTATTTATTCAAAAATATTACCTCCAATGCAAAAGTAATAAAGGAATAACTTCATTACTTTCATATAGATGCGAAATGCGAAATACGAATATTCGCATTTCGCAACTCCTATTTCATATAGATGCGAACTATTTTAGGGAAATTTTTTTGTCACGTACGTGATATTTGCTATGGTATTTTAGGGACTTAATTTTCTCCCCAGGCGATAATTGCCCTACTTGGTTAACATTTACTCTATTTGCAGACGACACTTTTTTTTCTAGATCAAATGGAGATTTGGGCGTTGTGGAGGATGAGTCAAGGGTGAAGCAATGATTTAAGGCCAACAAACTTTCACTAAATTTAAATAAGACTCAGAATATAATATTTACGAGTACACTTAAAGATGTCCCAAATAAAAAAGAATAAGTTAAATTCTTGGGAGTTCAATTAGACAGTGCTCTTAAATTTGATCACCATGAGAAGTATCTTTGTTCTGCGTGGACTATATGATTCTGTGTCTATGGATGTCCTAAAAAATGCTTACTTTGCTCTTATTCACTCAGTTCTTACTTACGCCATATTAATATGGGGACACTCCCCGCATGCTGATAGTGCATTTGCGCTTCAAAGAAGAGCAGTAAGGATACTAGCAGGACTACCCTATAAAGCAGACTGTAAAACAGCTTTTAAAAACTTAAAAATATTAACTTTACCATCAGTTTTTATATTAGAGACACTGCTATACATAAAAAATAACGAATCAGAGAAGTCGCTGATGATGTTGGCATATCGATGAACTTTTTTCGAATGTTTTAGGTATGAAACGCGTGGCAGCAAAATTTGTTCCAAAATTTTTTAATTTTAAACACAATTTTTTGCCAAAAACAATACTGTAATGATGCCCCAGTCTACATATTTGCCAGACATGGCTCCGTCTTTTTCCTATTCCCCAAAGGGCCGTCGTTTTGCATGATAAATGACATTAAAAGCGCATCTCTGAAAGAGCTAAAGACTATCCCAAAGATCGTGTTTGAGAAGAGTTTAGAGGATTATAAGAAGCGCTGGCACAAGTACATAATATCTATAGGGACTATTTTGAAGGCGACAACTTAAATGTAGACGAATAAATAAATATTTTTTTTTTAAACCGTTATTTTCTGAACACACCTCGTATATATTTTCTCAGAAAAAATTTTGCGTTTAATTCCCCAAATCCCAGAATGCACCAACTTTTCTTTCTATTTTTTATATTTATTTACATTTATTTTATTATAAAAACACTGTTAGATTGCAAAAAAATTATAAAAGTAGAGATATGTAAATTTTATATTATATAGAAAATAGACTGTTCTACTTTATTAACTTTTGACGAAATTTTCGGATTCAGCGGATAATTTTACATAGGAATTGACTGCCGGAATACAAATTGCTTTTGACGAGAATTATTCTTAAAGAATCAGGGTTTTTGAATATACATAAAGAAAAATAAATTCTTGCCTGCTTGTCTTAAAACTTCAATTCCAAATACCAGATGTGCGATTGCTATACAAGGTTCACTACAAATAACACTATAAAATAAATCCCGAAGATATTTTTATAAAATTTAAACAAGCTTGTTAGACTTTTTTTCTTAAACTGTAGATCATTATTGACCGGAGATAGCACATATTATTGCTGACCGTATGCGTATTTTTACTGTGTATTTTCACTGCCGAGGCGATAGCCCGAAGCAGTAGATTGTGTGCGATACACTGTTCAAAATTTCATGACCATTTTAACACCAAATGGAACCTTCAACTCACTAGAGATAATGTTTTTAGTGCGTTCCACTAACTTAAAATACTTCAAGTATTGACTATTTAATGTCTCTTTAGTATCGAACAACTTGTAGTGTCACACCAAAGCAAAGGACCACCTGAGATTATATATTCTTCATGAAAGTCAACAGAGGCGAGATTTAAGAACATCACGTGATCCACTCCGCCTTTGCCGCGATCGGTACACACTATGCAACCGGGAATGCACGGCAAATTGTTTTAATCGTTTTAACAGAGTGCTTTAGTTTGAAGTAGGTAACTCTTATTTTACAAACAACATATTTAGTAAAGTGAACCATACAGCGGGTTGGTTTCACTAAAGTTTTCTGGGTTAATTTAACCAATTTAAAAAAAAATAACTATCTGGTTCAGTACCGTCAGACTAATCTTTGTTTATATTAACCTTCCCACAGTTGATAAAAATAAAAAAAATACAAAAATAAATACTTATGGGTCAACTAAATTAATATAGTTAAATGAACTATTCCTTTTTTTCTGTGTAGGTGCACTTCTCAAATATTTTTAGATAAACACCGTTTTTGTGTTTGCTGTATATGCTGTTTGCTGTATATAACATTTCAACCATAATTCATGGTGTTATATTAACACCACTGGGTGTTGGATTTTGCCACCATTTTAAGATTACTCTTTACACCACAGATATTTTAAACAGTGTAATAAGCATTAATTGCCATACAGGCAATATCTAGTTAATAGAATAACCGTTATAAATGGTAACTTCAGTAGTACCTAGATTTTTTAAGGTTAAGGTTTAAAATATAAATAAAATAAACAAATATATTTGTTTTTTCTAGTTTTAATTTGTGTACCTACATAGGTACATCTTTCTTGGTCGTATTAATATAAATATACAATTTTTTTTTACATAGAATTAGGATGATATAATTAATAATAATTATTATTGTTTATGACTATAAATGCTTGTACGTATTTAAGTAAATAAACTATCTGATAAAAACAAATTTTAAAATACATATGTATGTAAAAAAAATATTACATAAATATAAAAACTTTAGATATCATATCAATTTTAGTTGACCACCCACTATCCATTAGTCATTTATTCCTAATAAGTAACAATAAAAGATAAAGAATGATATAAGTTTTAAAAATTTTAAGACCAACACAATTGATGTAGTAAATGTCAACAAAGATAGTTACCTAAATGGGCACTAAAATAATAATAGGTTTGGTGATTTCACTAATAGTTACATAGTTTAGGAAAGGAAAGTCGGATTGTATCAAATTGATTTATGGTTTTAGAATTTTTGAAAAACGTTAATCCTAAGATTTGTGTATTATATAAAACAAATTTTTTGGTTCTTTTAAATTAATTAACTTGTTCTTAAGGATGCACTTTTTTATTCGGGTTGATTTCAGGGCCGTAGCCAAAGTGTTTCTGCTGTCAAGGCCATGGTATTTATAGCCAGGGCATCATAAGATTAAAGCTAATACTGAAACTGAAAAATTTCACGTACGAGGTGTGTTCAGAAAATATCGGGAATTTTCGTTTTTTGAAACAAATATTTATTTATTCGTCTACATTAATGTTGTCGCCTTCAAAATAGTCCCCATTGGATATTATGCACATGTGTCAGCTCTTCTTCCAATACTCGAAACATTTCTAAAACTCGATAGCCTTTAGTTCTTTCAGCGATGCGCTTTTAATGTCATCTATGCTTGCAAAACGACGGCTTTTTAAGGTTCTCTTTATTTTTGGGAATAGGAAAAAGTCAGACAAAGGCATGTCTGGCGAGTATGGAGGCTGGGGCATCATTACAGTATTGTTTTTGGCCAAAAATGTTGTTCAAAATTTAACAATTTTAGAACAAATTTTGCTGCCACGCGTTTCATACCGAAAACATTCGAAAAAATTTCATGGGATGAGCCAATCGATATACCAACATCATCAGCGACTTCTCTGATGGTTTATAACCATTTCTTCCACTTTTTCCATGTTTTTATCGGTTGTTAATGTGCTTGTGCGTTCAGGGCGTTCGTCATCTTCAACGTCTTCACGGCCATCTTGGAAACTCTTAAACCACTTGTAAACTCTTGTTTTACTTATAGCAGACTCACTATAGGCCTTTGTTAACATTTCACAGAATTTGTTTCATTTTTTAAGCAAAATTGGATACAAATTCTTTGATCCATTTCTTTTAACGAACGATAAATCGCCGAGCTCATAAAACACGTCTAACCTTAGCGGCTGC
Source organism: Brassicogethes aeneus (assembly GCA_921294245.1). Classification (NCBI taxonomy): domain Eukaryota; kingdom Metazoa; phylum Arthropoda; class Insecta; order Coleoptera; family Nitidulidae; genus Brassicogethes; species Brassicogethes aeneus. The sequence goes on from OV121136.1 coordinate 3,594,507, forward strand.
CACAGACAAAGTAAACAATGAAAACAGCTGAAGTTTTTATCATACTTCGGGGGCATGTATACCAACATAATAAAGAAAATGTTATGACAACCGGACCCAACGAACCAGCGAAATTTAACAATTCCCGTTATTTTCTGAACACACCTCGTATGATTTAAAAAAAAACGTCTCCATTTGAAAATAACCAAACTTCCAGTGGGTAAAAAAAATTGAAAAAATTTACAGAAACGTTTTTGGTATAATACAAAATTTTAGTCAAGTGGGTCAAGTTTAAAAGTGGTCGATTTGGCGTAAAATATCCCATATATTGCAGTTTTATAAAATATTACTGATAGTTTTTATTGTGCATTTTTTTCTTAAATGCTATAATAAAAAATATATAAAATTTTGAATTAGTTTGAGATTTTCTGCCAGATCGAAAGTTCTGCCTGTCAAACGACGCCCTAATTCGCCCCCCCTGGCTACGGCCCTGGTTTATTTATGTCATAAACTAGTACAAACGGATAAGTAAAGTATCTATAAGTGATTGGACCTTAACAAAAAATTATTTGTTAATTATGGATGATTTGTTGAGAGCCTGTAAATCATCAATTGGATCTGATTATTTTGAGCGTTCGCTACGTGCGCAATTAAAAATAATAGCTATGGATTTATGTGTGTTAATATGTATTTATTTGTAGTACCTTTGTATCAAAGCAATAAATCGTAGTAAACTACATATTAACTACAAATAAGGTTTAAAATTAGCAATTCTAGCTAGCAATTCTGTGCCCCAGAGACAAACTGTATTAAGTCCAATTTTAAAATGTCAAAAACTAAGTAAGCCCGCACTTAATCCTGTTTACCATTGGAAAAAACGAAAAAATATGTAGCGTGAATTTAAAAGATGTACTTAATTCACTTTAGCTCTGGAGTACGAGGTGTGTTTAGAAAATAACGGGAATTGTTAAATTTCGCGGGTTCGGAGGGTCCCGTTGTCATAAAATTTTCTTTATTATGTTGGTTTACATGCCCCCGAAGTATGATAAAAACTTTAGCTGCTTTCATCGTTTACTTTGTCTGTGGCAGCCGCTAAGGTTAAACGTGTTTTATGAGCTCGGCGATTTTCGTTCGTTAAAAGAAATGGATCAAAGAAATTTGTATCCAATTTTGCTTAAAAAATGAAATAAATTCTGTGAAATGTTAACAAAGGCCTATAGTGAGTCTGCTATAAGTAAAACAAGAGTTTACAAGTGTTATAAGAGTTTCCAAGATGGCCGTGAAGACGGTGAAGATGACGAAGGCCCCGAACGCACAAGCACATTAACAACCGATAAAAACATGGAAAAAGTGGAAGAAATGGTTATAAACCATCAGAGAAGTCGCTGATGATGTTGGTATATCGATTGGCTCATCTCATGAAATTTTTTCGAATGTTTTGGGTATAAAACGCGTGGCAACAAAATTTGTTCCAAAATTGTGAAATTTGGAACAAAATTTTTGTCCAAAAACAGTACTGTGATGATGCCCCAGCCTCCATATTTGCCAGACATGCCTCTGTCTGACTTTTTCCTATTCCCAAAAATAAAGAGAACCTTAAAGGGCCGTCGTTTTGCAAGCATAGATGACATTAAAAGCGCATCGCTGAAAGAACTAAAGGCTATCCCGAGTTTTAGAAGTGTTTCGAGTATTGGAAGAAGAGCTGGCACATGTACATAATATCCAATGGGGACTATTTTGAAGGCGACAACATTAATGTAAACGAATAAATAAATATTTTTTTCAAAAAACGGAAATTCCCGGTATTTTCTGAACACACCTCGTACATAATTGCAACTGCTCCTGCTATCAATTTTGCACTATTTACATCATATTTTTTTCCACAGAAATTATGCTTACAATAATTGTTATACTAAAAACTATTTTTAAAATATTTTAAAATACCCTAATAAAGTTAAATTATTTTAGTTAAATATTTGTTTTATAATAGTATATTAAAGAACTAATGTCATAAGACGGAAGGAGCGAGTTTTGTAATGAAAGGGGTGCGACAAAAGGTCTTATGACATGAGTTCTTTATGCTATTTTATCTATTTTGCAAAAATTCTATAAAAAAAATGTTATACCTTAAATTTAATTTGGTCGAATTTTACTTTAGATAGTTGGTATCACAGTCATTGGTTTGACGGTTAATGTCAAAATCGAATCGTCATGCCGTCCTTAATTTAATTATTTACAATAAGCGGCTGTTAATGTTAAAGAAGAAAAAAAGGATTTTCATTGGTGCTAAACAAAATTTATTGCTAGAAAAGTCTCGAAAGTGCTAGAAAAATCATAAAAATATTATAACCAATATGCAAATCATTATGCCAACCTATAAAATCAAAATTTTGGGTGGGATAAAGTATCTCATTACAGCACTGAAAGCGGTGTTATAATGAAGTCATTATGAACGCAAAATATACAATTACCCCTCTGTGCACATACATAATTAACAACAGTATTAGTTGATTAAACTAAATATACATTTATTTAAAAATACTGGAATTAACTTGACAATGAGTTTCAATGTCGAAAAAATTTAATTATATTAATTCTTTATGATCAAAAGTTAATTGCCATCGATTTGTTTATTTTTAAATAATAATATTTGTTATAAAGTCATAGGTAGCTTTTTTATATGCAATTTATGGCTGAGATAACAATAAGTAATAAAATATATATTTTTTTAATAATTTTTAATAATACAACGAAATATTTTTATAAATTATAATTAATATATATGGGGCAATCCATGCCAAATCACCGAGGTTTTGACCCGACCCCCTTCGATTTCGCTGAAACTTTTTTATCATTTTCTATCCTACCAAAGACATTTTTCTGAATTTTTTCAGATTTTTTTACCCAACCCAAAAAAAGTTACGAATTTTTGAAAAAAACCGCTCTTGTATTTTAAAATTGCAATAACTTTTTCACAAATTGACCTTTCGGCACGTTTTTTTTTTTGAAATTTTTGTTTTTAAATGTAGTTTTCAGAAAAAAATACAAACAATTTTTCGGAAGTCACGATATATGAAATATTTCAGTTTTTTCAATAAAACCGTCATTTTTTCGAATTCTGAAACCTTCGATTCTCAATTTTTTTGTCTCAAAAAAATCTTCAACTAAGACAGTATTTAACCCCACTATTCCCATTTTGTGCCGACTTTCCATTCTATTGTTTTTTTTTTTAGATTGAAAATAAAGAAATTTCTCAATTTGGCTTATTTTTTATGACTTTGCGTTGAGGTTTTTTTTATTGTTTTTAAAAGCTCAGAAGTTGAAAGTATTGTTTTTACATCGTTAAAAATCTAAATATTTTAATTATTTTCCTCGGTTTAGCGATTGTTTTCTTGAATTCTTAACCGTACAATGTTGTGTCTTAAGGAATGAACTTATGTTAAAGAATGAACTTGCATTAAAGAAGGTACGGAAGGTTATGGTAATAAAAAAACATAAAGAAAGTACGAAAGGTTATGGTGGATGTTCAGTGACTGATGGTAATAAACTTGTGTTAAAGAATGAATTTGTGTTATTAAATTATAAAGAAAGACGATTATAATCACATTCAAATATATGTTTTTTAAAGTAGGTATACTTGACGTTTCGTTGTTTTTTATTTAAAAGAGGTGGTAAAATAATAAAAATGTTAATTTTTTAAAAAATAACACTTTTTATAAACTAATGTTTTGATATTTTTTTAAACTGTGAATTAGACTATTTTGTTTCTTAAAAAGAGTTTACGTTTACGTACATTGTACGGTTAAGAATTCAAGAAAACAATCGCTAAACCGAGGAAAATAATTAAAATATTTAGATTTTTAACGATGTAAAAACAATACTTTAATAAAAAATTTACGGTTGTTTTTATCCAATTTTATTCAACTTCTGAGCTTTTAAAAACAATAAAAAAAACCTCAACGCAAAGTCATAAAAAATAAGCCAAATTGAGAAATTTCTTTATTTTCAATCGAAAAAAAACAATAGAATGGAAAGTCGGCACAAAATGGGAATAGTGGAGTTAAATACTGTCTTAGTTGAAGATTTTTTTGAGACAAAAAAATTGAGAATCGAAGGTTTCAGAATTCGAAAAAATTACGGTTTTATTGAAAAAACTGAAATATTTCATATATCGTGACTTCCGAAAAATTGTTTGTATTTTTTTCTGAAATCTACATTTAAAAACAAAAATTTCAAAAAAAAAAAACGTGCCGAAAGGTCAATTTGTGAAAAAGTTATTGCAATTTTAAAATACAAGAGCGGTTTTTTTCAAAAATTCGTAACTTTTTTTGGGTTGGGTAAAAAAATCTGAAAAAATTCAGAAAAATGTCTTTGGTAGGATAGAAAATGATAAAAAAGTTTCAGCGAAATCGAAGGGGGTCGGGTCAAAACCTCGGTGATTTGGCATGGATTGCCCCATATGTACTTGCACAAATAAGTATTATTAAGGTTTTAAAAATATAGCTTGACATTATTTAAAAAAAAAAAAATAATTTAGATAAGGTGTATGGAGAAAATAAATTGATTTTAAAACAGTAAAATTAGTAAGGTTAAAGAATAAAGTCATTAATACGTTTTATTGAGAATTATAGTATTAAGTTACAATAAAGACGATCCAAATTCTAAATTTAACTTTTATATGTCACTAGTGAAATATGCCTAAAAATTCGCAACACTGTTGGATCTAAAAATAATAATTCCGAAACCAAGCATTTACTAAAATTATGTAAGAAAATCGTATTAATAGTAACCGATTTCCAGTTAAAATACGCTAAAAAATGTTGCTACAAGCAAATATAAATTTGGCAGATCCTAAAATAAAGGTACTGAAAGAGTGTCACAATAATTTAAGAATAGATTTTTTAGAGCGTGCCCAAATTTATTGAGTTATTCAACATAATATAAAAATTAAATAAGAAAAAAATATGTAAACTTACCTTTTGAATAATAAGGGGGGTTCCAAAATCCTTACCACCTTGAAGTCTGAATCCCCAATTCGGGGAGGAATCTTTGTTTAAACGCACAGTAATTATGGAAGCCATTACACGATAATATTTTTTCTCAAACACCAAATAAATCACCACCAACACTTAAAATATTATTTACTTTAAAACCGCTCTAGACATGAATAAAATCAGGCGTATAATTTGAAATTGTGAGTTAAATATATTCGGTGGTTTTCGCGCAAAGTCTTCGGAACTTCTTTCTAGGTGGGGATCGCATATATTTATAGTTTCCGTTGCTGCAGCAATATGCAATTTTTAAATTCAAATGTGTTAATATGGTAACCAGCAAAACTGGAAGCGACTTATTATGCATACAATTTTATACGCTTTTTATATTATCTTATCTTATCAACAACAAAATAATTTTTTATAATTTTGTGTATTAATTACATTTTGCCTTTAAAAAATATTTACATATATTTAGATAATTATTTATTATATTATAATCTATTTTTGATTAATAAAATATGCATACAAAAAGTAAATCAGGTTATAAAACAATTTATGTAGTTAACTAAAATAAAAAGTAAATTAGTTTTTATTTAAATCTTTGAAATTATAGTATTAGGAATAGAATAAATGAATTTATAATTACGAACTTAAATAGTGGTATTAATAATTTACATATGCCAAGTGTAAACAGAAAATTTAATTTAATTGCATCTGAATAAGCCAATTAATTCAATAATAATTTAAGTTATTGTTACAAAACATTTTTTAATTTTTATCATAATATAAAATGTATATAAACTTAAGGATATTAGTTACTTCAATTATTATAACTAAGTAGGTATTACATGTAAAATCTGTATAACAAATTGTGTGTCATCAAAAATTGTTCATTTTTTTACTCTGGCGTTTATCTACCGTTTAAGTTTTCATGAATTAATCACGAATTATTGTGAAAGATAATTAAATCTCAGATGCATTCTTTTTGGTACTTTTACATTAGTCATGATTTTAGAAATCAACATTTCCTATCCAAACAAATATTAAATAAGTACCTAATTAATATTGTTAAAGAAACGTTAATGATTAAAACAAAATTAATTTGCGTGCATATTTATTATTTTATTCTTTTATCCTGTACGATTTTTCTTTTCTTCTATTAAATTACAATTTTAATATAAATATACCTACCTAATTATTTGTAGTTTTAATAATTAAAATAAATAGGATCGACTAATAAAATTGTCGATTGTAATGTAATTGTAAAATGTAATCAATAAATAAACTTTATTTTATTTTTATTATTATTTAATAAAATATGGGACAGATAATTTTTATCATTTGGTGGTTTAAGTTATTTTTCTACTCCTACCTTTAAAACGCCCTTTATCGCACATGTTTCCATGACACTAAGTGACCTTTTAAATACACATTGACAAGTTGTGGCTTTACGGCGCTTTAGTCACGGGCTGAAGTTAGCAACAGGTTTTTAGTCACGGGCTGAAGTTAGTTTTAAGTTAGTTGACAGTTGTCAAATGTCATACAATCGTTAAAATAAAGGGCCTTTGTTGTAAAATAATACTAAATGTGAAAATTATTTTATTATCTCAATACAAAAATACAAAAATATTAAACAGTTTCTTAACGCCAATATTTGAAAAGTTTATATGACCATTGTACTGACCTTTTAATTTCGCCGACAGTAAACTATAACTTAAATTCGGGCACGGACTCTACTGTAAAGTCCTCATAAAACATTTCCTTTACTTTCACTGTGAAAAACTGTCAATTTTCAAGATACATTTCGATTTATAACCTTTATAATTGTGTTTATAAAATGTAAAAATGTGACATTTGACAGTTTCCCCTGTTGTTTCATAGATGGCGTTCTATACAAATTTTTGATTTTTGATTTAAATCATTTTAAGATAATAATAAGTATTTGTCGTAGAAAAAGTATAGTATGCACCTCGTTTATAAACTTTTCTATACACTCATTAACTTAGGCACTCGCTCGCAAGCTCGCTCGTGCCTAAATTAAAATTGTGTATAAAATGGCGTTTATCAAACTTGATACATAATATACTATTATAATTACGAACTTAAATAGTGGTATTAATAATTTACATATACAAAGTGTGAACAGAAAATTAAATTTTAATTGCATCTGAATGAGCCAATTAATTCAATAATAATTTAATTTATTGTTACAAAACTTTCTCTAACATTTTATAATTTTTATCATAATATAAAATGTATATAAACTTAAGGATATTTGTTACTTCAATTATTATAACTCAGTAGGTATTACATGTAAAATCTGTATTACAAATTGTGTGTCATCAAAAATTGTTCATTTTTTTTACTCTGACGTTTATCTACCGTTTGAGTTTTCATGAATTAATCACGAATTATTGTGAAAGATAATTAAATCTCAGATGCATTCTTTTTGGTACTTTTACATTAGTCATGATTTTAGAAATCAACATTTCCTATCCAAACAAATATTAAATAAGTACCTAATTAATATTGTTAAAGAAACGTTAATGATTAAAACAAAATTAATTTGCGTGCATATTTATTATTTTATTCTTTTATCCTGTACGATTTTTCTTTTCTTCTATTAAATTACAATTTTAATATAAATATACCTACCTAATTATTTGTAGTTTTAATAATTAAAATAAATAGGATCGACTAATAAAATTGTCGATTGTAATGTAATTGTAAAATGTAATCAATAAATAAACTTTATTTTATTTTTATTATTATTTAATAAAATATGGGACAGATAATTTTTATCATTTGGTGGTTTAAGTTATTTTTCTACTCCTACCTTTAAAACGCCCTTTATCGCACATGTTTCCATGACACTAAGTGACCTTTTAAATACACATTGACAAGTTGTGGCTTTACGGCGCTTTAGTCACGGGCTGAAGTTAGCAACAGGTTTTTAGTCACGGGCTGAAGTTAGTTTTAAGTTAGTTGACAGTTGTCAAATGTCATACAATCGTTAAAATAAAGGGCCTTTGTTGTAAAATAATACTAAATGTGAAAATTATTTTATTATCTCAATACAAAAATACAAAAATATTAAACAGTTTCTTAACGCCAATATTTGAAAAGTTTATATGACCATTGTACTGACCTTTTAATTTCGCCGACAGTAAACTATAACTTAAATTCGGGCACGGACTCTACTGTAAAGTCCTCATAAAACATTTCCTTTACTTTCACTGTGAAAAACTGTCAATTTTCAAGATACATTTCGATTTATAACCTTTATAATTGTGTTTATAAAATGTAAAAATGTGACATTTGACAGTTTCCCCTGTTGTTTCATAGATGGCGTTCTATACAAATTTTTGATTTTTGATTTAAATCATTTTAAGATAATAATAAGTATTTGTCGTAGAAAAAGTATAGTATGCACCTCGTTTATAAACTTTTCTATACACTCATTAACTTAGGCACTCGCTCGCAAGCTCGCTCGTGCCTAAATTAAAATTGTGTATAAAATGGCGTTTATCAAACTTGATACATAATATACTATTATAATTACGAACTTAAATAGTGGTATTAATAATTTACATATACAAAGTGTGAACAGAAAATTAAATTTTAATTGCATCTGAATGAGCCAATTAATTCAATAATAATTTAATTTATTGTTACAAAACTTTCTCTAACATTTTATAATTTTTATCATAATATAAAATGTATATAAACTTAAGGATATTTGTTACTTCAATTATTATAACTCAGTAGGTATTACATGTAAAATCTGTATTACAAATTGTGTGTCATCAAAAATTGTTCATTTTTTTTACTCTGACGTTTATCTACCGTTTGAGTTTTCATGAATTAATCACGAATTATTGTGAAAGATAATTAAATCTCAGATGCATTCTTTTTGGTACTTTTACATTAGTCATGATTTTAGAAATCAACATTTCCTATCCAAACAAATATTAAATAAGTACCTAATTAATATTGTTCAAGAAACGTTAATGATTAAAACAAAATTAATTTGCGTGCATATTTATTATTTTATTCTTTTATCCTGTACAATTTTTCTTTTCTTCTATTAAATTACAATTTTAATATAAATATACCTACCTAATTATTTGTAGTTTTAATAATTAAAATAAATAGGATCGACTAATAAAATTGTCGATTGTAATGTAATAGTAAAATGTAATAAATTATATAAATAAACTTTATTTTATTTTTATTATTATTTTATAAAATATGGGACAGAAAATTTTTAACATTTTTTAAGCTTTACAAAATATGGGATTAAATTTTGTTTTTAAATTGTATTAAGAGTTAGGTATAAGTTTTTACTTTAGAATTCGTTACAGAAATAAGCAAGTTTAGGTCTTAAAAATAAACATTTAAAAAAACGCGTGGAAAACCTAGATAAGACGGTAGATTTTAGACAGTTAGGGTCGGCTGTTTGAAGAGAATATTTGAATTCTTTAATTATTGTAAGAAAGTGAATTTAACTCTTGAATAAACAAGTTCAATGTTTAAATGCAAAATCAGTTTGTTATATAAATAGTGTTGTAATAAATGTTATGGTATGGTATGATCTTTCAGGGTTATTTTACCCCCTTTCGGTTCTCATACGTATCCCGCCACTGCACAGCGTTACCTGTATTTGGTGGATCCGAATTTTCACCCTGGCAGGTAAATCTTCCCTAGGAGATCGTGGATGACAGTGTCGATGGTTAAGGCCAGTCCCGGATTTTTGTCGCTGGGTCGGACCATACGCCAGATTTAGGCTAGTGGAGTGTAGGACAAGGAGGGACAATATGGTTTTGGGGGCCTTGAAGTGACCCAAAACTAAGTACAATCCGGACACGCCCTCAACCAGGGTTTTAGTAATAACCCCATTCAATTGTGGTTAATGAATGGGGACTTGATTGGTTAATATGCTGCTAGGATATATCCTTGCTGGTTATAAAGTACTTTCTGTTCGTCTGTATCCTCTCTGTCCTGGTCATATTCCCAGCTTGTTGATTATCTATAGCGTTGCTCCTATATAAACAATACTATTCTTGGTAGTATCTTTTCTATGTTTGCACCCCACTGTCCTGTGCGATTGTTTATTCGCTTATAACGTTTGAGGAGTCAGCCAAATTATGGTCCCATTAATGTCTTAGTAATCTACAGCTGTTTATTTCTTTAGGATGGGTTTCGTTTGCTTACTGCTTATCAGAACTTGAGTGATCAATGGCTTCTTATGTGTGTCCTTGGGTTTATAGTTTTTTGACTGGTTGATCTTTATTTGAACTGTTTGCGACTAATTATTTTACCTGGTGGATTCTTTGTTTGTTAAATATTGCGGATTTTGTTTTAAAATTAGTATTATCATTTGGTCATGCAATTTTGCTAATTTTTACTTATCTTAATTATGTAGACTTGTACTTCGGGTGAATTGCCAGGTAGATGTGATGTAATTGTTCCTTAACCCCGACCGCCCACATTAGCGCGTGTGATAGTCCAGGAGATTATTCGTTAAAACTGATCCTCCTCATACTCATAACCTTTTATCCAGGAAAAACACTTGAGAACTTAATCCAGGAGGAGGTACAACACGCAATTTGCACCGATTTTGCACTTGGATCTGGTATATCACGTGTAGAATCGTTATTAGTTTTGTTTTATGATTTTTTGAACAACTTTAGCCATTAACCAAGCGCCCGCTTGCTTTAAGGTGCCGTGCATCACTTTGATAATCTAAGGTCACAAATATCTTGATTTAATTTATTATTATTTCATCTTGTTCTTTGTTAAATAAGGAATAAGCTGGACTTTGTATTTTATGGTTGTGGTTGGACAAACCAAATTACATATTTATTATTATCATTATTTAATTGCTATATTTATATTTTACTTTGACATAACATATTATTATTATTATTATTATTTATTATTATTATTATTACATATAATATAAAATATATTATATTATACATTATATTGTAATGTAATGTAAAATTTTATTACATATTTTTATCCAACGTTAAATACTTTATTTTGTAGATAAGACTTTGTTTCAAGATCTGCATATCAAATGAGTTATTTAGTTAGGGAACATTGTTGACAGTTTCTGGTAAAGTCGGTGAATAAAGATTTGCTTTCACAGGCGCACCTAATTTCCAATAGGTACAATAACCAATTAACCAATTTAGATTGACAAAGAATGGTTAGCTAGGGTTATAATAATTGATATGAAGTTGTTTTTTCATTGTCTTATTGATAATCTTGTTATTTTGCTATATTCGATTTGCACTGACATAATTTTATTACTTTATTATACCCAATTGTATTTGTTATTTATGACTGTATAATTAAATTACAATACCGTTGTCCACTACTGTACTACTTGTTATTTATATATTTTATCTACCACTGCCCTTTAATATTGTTGTTTGTGACCTAAGTTATATTATACTTATGTTTCACACTGTTGTTGTTTGGTGCTGTACACAGTGGCGGCTCGTGGGTGTACAGGAGGGTGAGGCTACATAAGATTAATTTTGTCTAAATACGAATAAATTTCCACGTCACCCGGGAGGTATTATTCTGCGACGCGTTGACCTTTTTTAAAATGGAGCCGATAGCACTACTAAACCAAAAAATAAACTCTTAAAAACAAAACAAACAAAATATCACATCAAAGACTAGTTTTAATCCTAAACTTAAAAATATAGTCTTAAAAAAGTTAAAAATAAATAAATTAATCAAAAAATAAAAATGAAACTAAAAAGTCGACCCCTACCTAAGTATTAAAAAATATAAAATACTATACGTCTATCTTTTAAGATTGAAAATTTATCTATTATTTGGTCGTAAAATTGTGGGTCTGCAGTGAGATTTAAAAGTAATTCTAAATTTTCAAACCGCGTATCTAATTGAAGAATTATGCAATCAATTATTTCAAAATATAAAATTTGCTTAATAAAAACTGCTAAATCTACCTTAGTGTGTTCCCTACAATAATTAAATAAGAAATTTTACTAATCGAGACAAAAACTATAAAAGATCAGCCAAAAGTTTTAAATAATTTAATCTGAATCAAAACAATAACGTGCTCCACAAACGCTAAGAGAAGACTGGCAACCTTCTTTGTCTCCGCTGGCATCCCACCATAAACGGACCACCAATCAGAACAAACCAAGCTAACTAAATATCGCCTCATCTACGGTGTTTATTCGCGAACTTACGGCGATATTTTTGTTGGTGAGTCATTTTCGCTTTCAAGAGGTAAATGGGAGCTTCCGAGGCTGTGAAAATTTCGCCTCTGTCTGGCGTCTCAACGATGCACGTTAACTTGACGCGCTTTGCGCCTGGATTTTTATTTACGCTTAATATGATTGATTGGTTTTTATTGGGTAGAACTGTTGTAAAAATACACTTGTAATAGGCAAAAATATAAATACAAAAAGTCGTTCGTTCCTTCATTTTAAGGGTGAGGCGCGGCCTCAGAGGCCTACCCTGACGAGCCGCCACTGGCTGTACATTAATAATTATTTCAATTTTGTATTTGCTTTTCTACACCGTTCGACCCTATTATTTATGTAGGTGAATAATCTTAGCAATATGATAATATAATTAATTATATTTATATTGATTTCTTTGATTTTGTTGTATTATTTATATTGTTGAGATGTGAGACACTTATGCATGTCTAGATTGTACCTTAATAACTTAAATCGATGATACTTACTTTTTAAATATAACTGTTTTTGTATATTATTAATGTACAGTAGCAATAATATTAACTTTTGTATTAATTACCTTTGTTAATAAACTTTTTCTTAATTTAGGTAAAACTTTTTGGGTTGTAATAAACTGAACAGTATTTAATTCATTATGTAAAGTATTATATTACAAGCAATCAGTACTTTTATAAAATATGATGCGTAAACATTGAATTTTGGAGCAGTAAAATTACTATTTGGCCTATATTTCTATGTTCACTATTGTGATTATAATGGTCAGTAAAAATAAATGAAATGTCAGTATGAATTCTACAAATGGTCAGTAAGAATTAATAAATGGCCAGTATGCAGTAGAAGTAACTTTTATTTATACTATACTGACCTTTTATTATTTTCACCGATCATTTATTTTAATACTGACCATTTATCATACTGACCAACTGACCAACTGAAATAAAATAATGGAAAAGTGCACTTACCATAAAATTTAAATAGGTACTTATCATTTAACCGATAGTTTTTCTTTGCTTTTTAAATATCTTTTCAATTGCTCAAGTATACTTACGAATCCAGAACCGTATCCACAACAAAAATAAGTCCTAAATTAATTTCTTTAAACTAGACGATTACGAGTTTTGGCCAAATGTAGTTTTTTGTGGTTTTAATATTTGTTTCTAATTATTATTAACGTGTGCCCCCTTGCCCCGTTCGTTACACTGTGCAAACAAATATTAAAAGTTTTAATAATTAAAATAAAATAAAAATTGTCGATTGTTATGTAATTTTAAAAGGTACCTACTAAATTACTAATGACGCAACGGGCTTAGACCCTCTTGAAGAAAATTAACCCAGAAAATGAAATTATCTAGAACATGAATGGCCCAATACACCACATTTAATTTATTGGAAGAACTACTTTTAATGTAGGCAAGAACTGACAAAAACTAAAGGAACTGCCAGCCAAGTGCGAATTTAATCTAGATGCAATGCGTTCTTTAAAAAGAAAAAATACTAAATCCAAACGGTTATTACTAGGATATGTGGTTTTATCGACTTCAGTGCTAAATGTCAGGATTGTACTTGAGTTTATTTAATTATTTTAATAAATATTTCTAAAATGGGATTTTCCATAAACGCTGTGTAAATTAATTGTACTAAATATCGATTTTCTAGAATACGGAATTTATTAAATTGTACTTGCAGATTCACATTTACCTTCCGTAATTAGTTAAGTGGTTTTTACCAGTCATATTTAATTATTTGGTATTACGTTTGGAGTGGGTAGCAACGGTAATTGTGCGATAGCGACATTTAATTTATCACCACTGTCCGTGGAGTCCTGATACAACAAGCCCATTTTGAATTACTATCCTGTAAATTTTAAGAGGTGCGTAAAGGTCTGGGTCATCTGAATGCGCAACGCAGACATTGACTTTGTGATAAAGGAACTGACAGCCAAGTGCGAATTTAATCTAGATGCAACGCAATGCAAATACTGAATCCAAACAGTTACTAGGATATGTGGTTTTATAGCTTCAGTGCTGACGAAAATTTAAAAAATAAATAAAAACGACTTTTATTAATTCATAAAAAAAATCAACATAAATATGCTTCAGAGTGGTGAAGTCTAGTTATTAGCTATTCTACTTAACCACTAGAGGCCAAAAAAAAGTACATGACGGAAAGTCGAGCATAGAAAAATAAGATAAATATAAGTACAAATTAAAATAAGTAAAAAAATATATAAAGTACAAACCGTCAATATATGAACGTGACTCATCGGGTGCCGAACATATCTCAGACATGCTAGCAGTAATGTTTTACTTGTCTTGTACATTCGATGCAGCGGTAAATGTACTCACACGTAGGTTTTTAAGCATCCGGTCTAAAATGCGCCATCTGTGATGTGATCTCACTTTACACTGCCTAGGTGTTCGACAAAGATGGACATATGACGCTTGTGTCCTAGCTTGTTACTTAATTTTGTTGGAAGTCAGTAGAGTTCGTGTTTTAGGCATTTTATTTTATTTTATTACATAGTTAGGCAACCAACTCTACACTGAAAAAAATTATTACATTTAAATGTAATGTTACAGGATTATTACCACATAAATTCCTAATTTTTACGACAAATTGTAAAATTACCTTTATTTTCGTCTAATTTTTATATATTTCAAGTAAATAAACATTTTTGTTTGTAAAATTACTAATGTTATGTTACATACATAACTTATGTATTAATTATTGATACAACAAGTAAATTTAACGAACTAAATGTAAATATACTTTATTAGTCTTAATATTACAGGTTTAAATGTTTTTTAACATTCGGAGTGTAGTAAAAATCGCAAAATTACATTTCATGTAACCGAAGAAGAAGCATATTGGCTGGGAAGTCGCGCATGACTGCCGACGCATTTGTCATATGACTTTATATGTCATATGATCTTTGTTTTTGCATATCGTGTTTTGCTGTGTGTTTACGGATTAATAATCGTTTTAAACGTTATAGTGGCAGTGGTTTTTATTGCAATTGTTATTGCACGTTTTTTGGACTTCATTGCAATTGTTATTGTACGTTTTTTGGACTTTAAATAAACGGTGAGTGTTTACGGATTAATAATATTTGCATTTAAAGTTAAAAGAAAAGTTTATTTATTAATTAGTTTCTAAGAAAATTACAGTTTATTTAATTATCGTAGATGTTAATTATTAATTTTTAACTTTAAAAGCTAATATATCAGAAGTATAGCAACCAACATTACACTCAAGTGTGTACATGGATTTAACTTTAAAAGCAAATATATCAGAAGTATGGCAACCAACATTACACTCAGGATTTTTTTAAAATTTTTATGCCCCTGTTAGAACAGTACTGCACTGTACCGTGACCTTCGATAGATTGTTTCGTACGATTGTGCCTGATGAGTCACGTTCATATATTGACGGTTTCTACTGTAGGTAGTTATTGTATGAAAGTTTATACATCTATAAGAATAGAAATAAATCTTTAAATAGTGATAATGAACTGGTACCCCAACTTTAGTTTGTATAAGTTAGTTTGTTAGTTTCTCTTTACGTGTTTACTAAATCGATTACGGTCCACGGTTTAGTAAACTGTGTTCGTTCACGGTTCAGGTAACCTTAGCTTATACCTAATTAGTATAAATATGGTAGATTTAGCATTTAGATTTAGTTATACTTCGCTTCTGAAGATGCTTACATCGTTGGCAAAAATTACTTTAAGCACTTGTGTGTTTTGTTTTGGTGTTGGGGAATATTTGTAATATTATATTATAGTTATCCTTTTTCAAGTATAACTATGTATCTGACAAAATCTGAATAATTTTGTTCAACATCTTCATATTTATACATTTTCATAGCCATTCTGCACCTGATATGTTGGACAAAATCTATACTATAGTAACTTTTCCGCACCCAAGCTAACCGATTTTCAAAAATAATTCAAATCACTTTTTTTGCTATACTGAACAATATACAGCCTGGTACCAGGCTCACACTTAAAGGTTTTTATGTCCTGTATACGTATACAGGACATAAAAACCTTTAAGTGTGAGGAGATCTGCAAATACCCCCTACTAAACAATCCGTGGGTTATTACGATCCTAATCGTTTAAAATGTATTCAAAGAGTAATTTAAATAAACTAACATTTTAAACCAGCGGGAACCAGGGAAATGTTAGATTTAAAATGTGTGAAGTGACGTATAATGCCAAAAAATAAAAATATGCCAAAAAATAAAAATATGGGCACTCCTGTGTTTTAGGTGGGAAAAGTAAGGGGGGAGAATACGGCATTCGAGACGGGAAGAACGGAGAAGATTCGAGAAGAACTTGTGCAACGAAGAAGAGATGTAAATTTGCACCATGGTGAATGTAAAAGTGTTTAAATTTGTAGGTTTGTACATTTTAATAACTAAATTATTGTAGTATAAATATTCCCGCAAATTTTGGTATAATTAGTTTACACAAATGCCTTGTGTAAAGCTAAATATTCGATCATTTGACTTGGCGCCATCGATCGGTCTATTTTGACGTTTTAATAAACCACGCCCGGAATCGACATGAAATAAATTTACATCTCGCATTATAATTTAGATTCTAAATAATAAACAATTTGTACTTTATTTTATCTAATGAAAAGGGCAAGTTTGTATTGAATTTTATCAAGCTAAATGTCAGGATCGTACTTGATTTTATTTAATTATTTTAATAAATATTTCTTAAAGGGGATTTACCATAAACGCTGTGTAAATTAATTTTAATTGATATCGATTTTCTAGAATACGGGATTTATTAAATTGTACTCGCAGATTCACATTTATCTCCTGTAATTAGTTAAGTGATTTTTACCAGTAATATTTAATTATTTGGTTTCACATTTGGTGTGTGTAGCAACGGTAATTGTGCGATAGCGACATTTAATTTATCACCACTGTCCATGGAGTCCTGATACAACAAGCCCATTTTGAATTACTATCCTGTACACTGTTCAAAATTTTAGCTAATTTTTACCTAAAATATTAGACTATATAGGACCATTGATTTTTTAAGGCAAACTGCTTAAAATGAATTCAGAGGAATATTCCCCTTTTAAATTAGTGAATTCTTTAACTGATATTTTTAAAGAAAATGATACAATTAATTAAGCAAAATTTCTTAGGTGTCAAAGATAATACACCTTAGATCGTAAGGGATATTGCCTGAGAATAAAAGAATAAATTTCCTGTTTCTAAGGCAATTTGCTTAAATTTATAGGTAGATTTTAGCTAAGTTTTCAGGCAAATTATATATATTTTTAGTGAAAATCCTAGCATAGGAATTTTCTTCCAAGTTAGGACTCCTTTATCTTTGTGTCCTAAGCGAATTAACAACGGCGGTTCCGGTACTACATGTAGTACCGGAACCCTTTAAATAATCCCAACCCTGCAGGGTTGAGATTATTTAAAAATAAATTGGGGTCAATGGGAAATTCCATTTAGTTTGGATTACTTAACTATAGCACTACAAAATGTTCACTTATATCACAATAATTGTTAACTGTTGTTATATCATAATATCAATAGCACACAACGCGGTCTTTAAACTTTCGTTGATTTTGGCATTATGGTGGACAATATAGGCGCGAATATTTATCTTAAAACGTCGGTATTAGCGATCGTAGCCGATTGCAAGTAAGTCACTAATATTTAAAGGAATTTACCTATATTAGTTCAATAATTTGTCATAATAATTTAGAAGAATTACCTAAATTAAAAGCAAAATTGTCGTACCTAAAAGTAATTGAGATTTTGACTAAATATTTAGGTAATCTGCCTATCTTTTTAAATTTGACAAGTTTATTAAGTAAAGTATGAATATTTATCTAGAAGTTAGTGAATACACCATAGAACTAAGGCATTCGTTTCTGCCTAATAAACGAGAAGGTAAATTGCTTTACTCGTTTAAGCATATTACCTTATTTTTCCTTAACTAATTCTGATTAGGTATTTCAAAAGGCTTGATTTTGAACAGTGTAAATTTTAAGAGGTGCGTAAAGGTCTGGATTCATCTGAATGGGCAACGCAGACATTGCCTTTTGTGATTTGGTCAAATTATTACCTAGTATTTTATGGTAATTATTAAGTTATTAAAGTTTGCCGACTAATGAGGCCTAAGGGACAATTGGACCCTCAATTGGAATGACCTCGAAGCCGATTATTATTTACTCCTACTTCTAACAGTTGATTGAGCCCGAACTCTAATAAATATTACATGAAGAATTATGTTACACTAAACTTAAATTCAACAGTAAATAATTATAAAAACTTTATTTGGATGATGGAGGCCTAATGCAGATGGAATACTTGACAGATAAAGTTAAATTTAAAATACAAAAATAGAGAATAAGACTTAATCTACTTTTATCCAACAAATAAGCAAACAAACAAAGAAACAAACTAAAAATGAAAACGAGGAACAGGACAGGAATACGACAGCTGAGCTCTAGTATGATGTATTATAATACATCATACTAGAGCTCAGCTGTCGATAATTATTTATCTAATAGTATTTATATATTTATTTATTTAAATTATATGTGGGTTGTAGTCGCGGTAAGGAGATATTGTGAAGTTTTAAGGGTTTGTAGGATGTCCCTTTCTTTCAGAGTTCTCTTTCAGAAAATAAATTAAATGTCGTTTGGGTTACGGCTATTTTTGTTGCTTTATCCAAATAAGTATCCTTATTGTTTATTATAGATTTTAAATGTTTTAACGTTTAACTGTCTCCCATAATCCCTCATTTAGGAAGGTTTTATGAGCGATATTTATATAAAAATAAACCTTAGCCTTCCAGGTGTTTGACCTGAGTTCAAACGTAATTTATTGCATTTTATTTACTGTATTTATAATTTCCCTTTTTAATACTTTCCCCATGAATAGAACACCTCAAAAGTACCTTGGGTTACTATATTAATGAGCTTTAATACCGTAATACTATTTATTTTATTTATTTGTCGTAATTCAATATAACATTTGCCTTGGTATTATATTTCATTTATCACTATGGGTGCAACTTTTACAGATTCTTTGGGGGGGTTGTACGCTTACAAGTTTATTACATTTATATTTATAAATAAAAATAGACAGCAATTACAATTGCATTAAATTAAGTTTACTTTAGTTATTTAATAAAAATGAGAAAAATCCCTTTAAATTCATAAATATTCATTTAAATAAAATAAACAAATAAAAATAAAAAACAAACATTTTCTTTAAAAACAACAAATCCTCTTTTTATAAAAACAACTAAAATTACTGGGATTTGTTTGTACCATTGTTGATTCTCCGTTTTATCTGAAATAATTATTTCGTTATAGCATGCAGCTTTTTTGTATTTTGGAAAGCATACATAAAGTATTTATCTACGTCATCTTTAGTAGCATTTCTTTCCTCAACAACTTTTACAACAACATTTATTATTGCGGTGGCAAGCATCGTTCCCTTTAAACGAAATTTTTCAAGCTGCAGTGACTACAAATAGACAGTTAATGGGTATACTTTTATGTAAAACATTAGATTTAATGTAGTAATATTGAATTTTAAATTTTAGAAAAAAATTTCCTCCATAGTAAACGTAAATGGGAGTTAATTAGAGCGAACATAGCGGAAGTTTGTAATTCTGAACATAGTAAATTTGACTTTAATTCCGAAATCGGAGAAACATTCCAGAAAGTTATTTCATTGCAGTCGATTGATGATATAAATATTTTAAATGAATTACTGTTAGAAGAGGATAAGCGAGAATATTTCGTACATACCTGTTTTGTAAAATAGGTGTGAATCTATTTTAAATTTTGTTTAATTTTAGGTCAAAAAAAAAACAAATAGGAAAAAATCCGGACAAAAAGTTTGTGTGCAATATTATCAAGGATATTTTCACAGCTGATGTACAAATAGAGACCACACTTCAATACGTTTGCTTGAATCTATAGAATATAGTAACAATGGCAAGCCAATAAATATAGAATTAAAAGTAAAATGGATCATCTGGACAGGGAGAATATAAGCAAAAATTCTCAAGTTCCTCCACTGCAACCGATTCCAGTATATTTATGAGTTCAATGATGCCAGTTTTACAGTAAGGTTGAGGATTCTTCAATATCCATGCATCATGTTCATCCTTAAGTAAAACTTTTACTTAAGGATGAACATGATGCATGGATATTGGAGAATCCTCAACCTTCTTCTACAAAGTATTGCACCGTATTGCCCATAAAATTCGAATACATAAAAGAATCTGCAGATGTAATTAGAGAGGTAGGACAAATCAATGAAAAAATCGAAAATGTAATACCAAGTAAATTTAAAATGATACCATTAAGTACACGATGCTTTCTACGAGGTTGGATGGAAAAGTTGGACAAGTACTTACTGGTACCCCTTCATCACAAGCCTGCATTAATTGTGGGGCAATACCCAAACAAACGAACGACTTGGGCATAATTAAATACAAATATGTGAGGGAAGTTTACACGCTTGGATCCGCTTTATCATATTGCATATAATATGTCATTTAAGTCTTGCTCAGCAAGGAGTAAAAATGTCAAAGAACTGAAACAAAAAGAAAAAAGACGTAGACGCAATAACTTTGGTGAATAGACGACCATTAAAAACACAATTTGTTCGCGCTTTAAAATCTATAAGTTTGAGAAAATTAACTGTAAGCATATACAAAATATGATATTAGAATTTCGAATAACTTGACCACCATCCGCATATCAAAATAGAAGAACATCCTTATTGTATGCAGGTCACCAAAGCAATGTTTTTTAGTTTTGAACAGATTTCAATAAAAATTCATTATCCTGCTTACTTAGATTACATATTTATTTTTAATTGATTATAACACATAAAATTCAACACTGTGGGTGGTGCCGGTTCATTTTCTACCATCAAAAATAAAAACATTTTTAAAACAGAGAGATATCGATCCTTTTGTTCTATGTACATACTCGCCCAGCGGTAACCAGAGTGCATTTGTGAATTTTGATACAAAGGCCAATTTTTTTGCTTTAAGTTAATTATAGTTATTATTTACACGCCTTATTTGTTTAGAAATGTTATAAATCCAATTACAAAATTTATCTAAATCAGGTCGTAAAAAATATTTTTGCTTAAAAAATAATAAACCAAAATGCTTTTAAACGTTTATTGTATTGGGAAAGTTTAACAGGATTTTAAACTATCTGATTATCTATACCTAATCAACAACTACTTATCACATTTAAAGCTATTCAAGTATTAGCAACTATTTGGTTTACAAATATCTTATACATCTACAGCTACCTATGTAATCTGCGTTGCATAATCACAGTCACAATAATTGTATTATTCATATTATTTTTATCGTGTATTTGACAAATTATGGCTGAAAAGGTAACAATAGAATGTAACAAAAAATGTTATTTAAATTAGTGTTATGACGGGATGACTTTTGACCCATCTCAAAATAAAAACAAAATGTAAAACTTAAATATTTCATAAGAACAAAAATATACCTATGTTGAGTTAATTTATAAAAAATGTATTTGCATATTTGTAGAACAATTTTTTAAATAACTTGGTATTAAAATTCAATAAAGAACTGTACATTAAATAAAATAAAGTTTGGTGTATTAAAATATAAAATGTATACATTCCATTCAAAAAACTTCTTGCTAACAAAGCAATTAAATTCGATGCCAAAAGTCAATTTTGGTCATTGGTAAATTTTAAAATATTTACGATTTGTCAATAAATTATATTCGTGAAATATTCTAGCCGAATACCACTCGTAAAATTTTCCGTGAAAATAAAATTAAAAGACTGTATAAAATCACTAGTGGTAAAATTTTAGCTTTAAAAAATATAAGAAGGGTGAAGTGGAAGAGTGTTACACCGTATTGGCTAAAATTTACCCATTGATTAATTTATTATAATCATTTATTATTATTATTGTTGTTTTGAGATTATTATTTGTGGTTTCAATATCGGAATTAGATATACTTTTTAGAAAGAAGCTATAAATAAATTCATACATTTTCTCTCTGCGTTTTAAATATTTTCCCACTAACATTTTTTCTTAATTTCCTACAGTATGGTTGTAAGCGTTTAACAAGTTTCAATGATTATTGTCATACAGTTTTTTTGGTCCATTTAATTAATAATATTGAATATTAATTAAAATATATAGGTATAATTTTTTCATAAACATAGTTATATTAGCTAATATTATAATAATATTTATTTAGTAATCTTGGCATATGAAAAAATCGTTTGTACTGGAATGTGATTTTTTAAATTAAATATAGGCTTTTATTTTTCTATACAAAAATTGAGATAACACATTGTTTAATTTTCAAAACTTTATAACATTAACAACCCCGATAGCCAGTAGTTTACCCACGATCCAATAAGAAACGTTTTTTCCGAACAGTACACTGAGTAAAGGTAATTAACTAGAATGCGTTGTGGGTAAACTATGCTAATAAAACAAGTGAGTTGTCGTGTATTGTTGTGTTCACTCTAGTTTCGGTCTAATCTAAAATCATCTCTAAGCAAAAACCTAACTAAGTTAAAATAAAATTAAAATAAAACCTTTAAAGATATAAACGATGATACAAACAAATAAATGAAATATGATTTGTTTTGTGTGTTGTTCGAAAGACAAAAAATGTTGTGTATTGTTGCTCGAAGGACCAAAATGTTGTGTGTTGTTGTTTTAACGAATAATAGCAGGTTTCACTATTGAACTTTTAGGTAACTTAAGATACACCTCGCGAACTAAATTGTCTGAACCGGGATGAAGTTAGGTAATTCTGCTCATCAACCATTTCTGCGGTGGTGCGTTGTCTACCCTAATTAAAACAAGTTCACCGACATTGACGTTGCCTGCTTTCCCACACCTCCATTGGCAATTAACTGAGGTGGCAAAGAATACTATTAATTTAATACTGGTTGTTTTTTGTCTTCTTACTTAGTACTTGTATTGGAACAGCCCTTTTTGTGTCGACCTCCCTTAAGCTATACATGCGATTGGCCTGGGGTAGGCGTGTCAATATAAAAACTAACTTAAGTACTTAATTGAATTATAAATAAAAAATTAACTTTAGTTTCAATAATTTGATTATTTTATGTTTGGTTTGAAATATATTTTTATTTTAATTTATAATTTTAAAGCTTTTGCTTGAAGAAGTCTTAGATTACACCGAAACTAGTAGAAAGTTTAAATTATTTTGAAAAGAAATCATAACATAAACCTTGTTAAAAATGGACTATCAAAACCTAATAAAAATTAATAACCAGGTATACTTAGTTGTTATAACTACTCTTACAATTTGTTTATAAAAAAATTAATTTTTTATCTTATAAAAAATACTGACCAATTGTTATGTTTAATACAATAAGATAATTTTATTGTGTCAATAAATTTTATTTTATCTAAACTTTAAAATGCACTATAGTAAAATTTAATGTAAGGTTTTTGAATTAAAGAAAAAGTTTATTCATAATAAAATCAAAAAATATTTAGTTGACTTATTGTAAATGTTTAATAACTGTAATAAATTTTAAAATGACTATAATTTCTATAACTATAACATTTATTCTACGTTTATAACAAGTTTGTAAATATTGTAATTTGTATAAAAGTAATGACTCTAAAATACTACTATTTCCATTATTGTCCAATTTGAACCTTATTGTCAAAATTTGTTTTTGTAATTTTTGGGAAATTCCAAAATTTATTTTTATTTAAAGAATAATTTATATTTTTACAATACTGTGTAAAATGTTAATATAAACATGTATACATATAAATAATTTTTGAAATTTCCTTTATTTAATGCAATAAATATACAGCCCGTTCAGAGTATAGGGAAACGTATAGGGCGTGGCCTCGCCTCCCTCCAACGCGCGACACAGTAGCTAAGCAAATAGCCTGCATCGCTAATGAGATTATTTGCATTATTATCATTTAATTTTTAAGGTCGTCTTACCTGCTCGACCTTTCGTCATGTCGTTTATCACACAAGCTACTGTGACGCGCGTTGGAGGGAGGCGAGGCCACGCCCAAAACGTTTCCCTATATTCGGTTTTACTCTGAAAGGGCTGTATATATATATATATATATATATATATACGTCCAACTCGCAGCAGAGCAGCAACAGCAGCCCAGCGGATAAGACCTGAAGATGGTACATGAGATTGTACCGAAACGTCGTCAGACATACGGTTCTTTTAAGAACCAAAAACCGACAACGTGGAGCAGATCCCGTAAAACCATCAATACATGGAAAATTTTCTCTTAAAAACTAAAAGTTTTAAGTAAATATAAGAGTTTTAAAAGTCTTACTTTCATTTAAAAACTAAAGACTTTAAGTCGGAATAAGGGTTCACCTCGTATGGGTACCAGGACACATTTGAGAGGACGGTAACGAACATGCTGATAAACTGTCTAGGACAAGATCCAAAACTCATTTTGTGGGACTAGAGACAATTTTTGGAATTACGAGAATTCAGGTCAAATTACCATGTCACCCCCAGCAAACTCAAAACCATCTGGATTTTGGGTAGGAATCTAGCTTCCCTTGGCCCGCTTGTAGGTATACTTACTGATCACGGGCATGTTTGAGAAGCAGGAGAGAGTAAGGGACCTTCTTTTACTTTCTGGGACAATGTGAGGCGCTCCACTACAACTAAGTCGGAATAGACTTAGGTCAGACTATTAGGATTGGTCACTCAACGCTATTTGCAAGATTTGGGAGTCTTCTGGAAGAGTTATTCTGACTGAAAAATCTTTCAGCAGGGAAGTGATACCTATAGCGATAAAAATAAATATTTGGAATTATTCAGAGATGATGTATTTGTCGACAGTCAGGTTCCAGCGCTTGAGAAGGCACGACGCGAGAGTGAAAGCTCTTAAAACGTAAAAGTTTAAAGATTAAAACCAACAATAATTTTTAAAAAGTGCAAACCAATTATAGTGAAACTAACAATTGTGCAAACTAAAATTGTGCAAACTAAAATGGTGTAACGGTCAATGAGGAGTGAAGTGTTAAGTGATATGAATGAGTTAAGTGCCACCTGTCATTGGACACTTTTCACTGGACAAACAAAGGAGGTCAAACAAGAGGGGAGGTGGCCATCCGCAAAAAAAAAATAGCTTTAAAACCTAAGAAAGGCACACGGCGTAGGGCAATAAATCTGTCAACAACAAATGCGTAATGCAAACCCAAACGAGACCAAAAATAAACACTAGACTCACAGAATAAACTAACACATTAATCATTATAACCCTAACATAGTAAAAAAAGCAAAATAACCAAACTCTACTAGATTTGTAAACATTTGATAACAGAATAATTGCGCTTGTCATTTGTTTAACTAATAAATAAATGCAATACTTAATTTTGGAATTTAAGAAAAAAAGACAAAACTCTACCACAAAACGTGCTTGGGACAAAATTTACGCAAACTTGAACCGAAGATCATTACACTACTAACGAAAGACTTACCCGACTACCATCACCAACATCCCCGCGACCTGCTAATAGGCAAAACCATTACCAAAAGAGTAAGAGTAGCCCAATTAAAATACTGGGCCCACGTCACTCGTAGGCAACGCAACAACATACTACAAGCCACCCTTCTAGACCTTACAGACATAAAAGTCGGGAGACCATGCTTCACATATCATGACACTTTAGCACAAAACATGCACTTATCACAAATTAACAAGACCAGTTGGGAGCAACTAAGCAACAATAAAAATAAAATTAAAAAAAAAACAACTGACACACTTTACCAAGTGCAGGAACTATCTGACCAGGACACGGACAATGACAATAACGAACAAGACGAAGACCTCGACTTGGAAACTACACCCCTGCAGCGAAATAACAACTCCCCAACTCCAAATAGTAATCCCAAATGTTTGGAGTAATACTAATCTACTGGTCTAGGGGGATTCCGCGTCGTACTTAGTTTTAAGTCGGCGTAATTGTCCCCCAAAAACCAACACCCTCCCGTCCCTCGTCCTTTATACCCTACTGGGCGTATAGCATCGGCTCGGCGAACCCGAGAATGGCTATTAAAACTATTCGCATGTCGCTCTCGAGCTCCAAATAGGGGACAGTACGGAACGCAATGGACATTTGCACCCAGCAAACACGGGTGAAGCCGTGCAGTTGCTGGGGGCGAACAAAAATCGGCGTAAGTAAACATAGGCCTGTACGGGTCCGAGAGTGATGATGAAATGGGGCTGGTTATACGTCTCTTATACTCATACTTATACTCATACTCATATTCAGAGATGATGTATTTGGTTAAATAACAATATTGTAAGACTTAAAACTCTTATTTTAATTTATAAAAAAAATTGGTTTTTCAGAAACAAATCCATCTGGTTAAACGATGAAGTTATATTTCAATTTCTAGCAAATATTCTTTTGCTGTGTATATATATATATATACAAAGATATATTTAAATTTTAATAAATTATTCTTACACTGATTATTGTAAATCACATTTAAAAATGTTTAACATTAATATTCTGACTAGTATTAGAAAATAAATACTTTAAACTGTACGAACAACAGTAACTGTTATTGTTACTCTTTTTTTTACAAATAACAGTAACAAATGGTTAACAATTCTTATTTTTCCAAATGAGCCGCCTGCCTTCTCATGTCTTTGCCAATAAAGGCTGTTAAAATCGTTCCGATTAAAAGCATGACACACATTGTTGCATTTGCCCAAACTTCGTTAACATTTTCCAATATGACTGAGTACAGACTGGTAAAGGCAATGCCAAATACCTGAGAAGCAGCATTTAAAAGACCTGAAGATGTTCCTTCCGGTTCAGGATAAGTTAGTTCTGCAGCCAATTCGAAGCCGACAGGAAGGAGTCCAGTCATGAAGAAGCTAAAAAAAAGTGTTTAATTAATAAAAAATAATTAGTTTTAATTTTAAATGGTTATATCCTCTATTAATTCTTTAGATACAATTTCCTATACAACTGAAGCTATGGCACCGCCTTTTTGGAAATTTGTAAAAATAAGAGGTTTGAAAGTCCTACTTTCTCTTAAAAACTCAACAGGACTTATTAAGTCGGAAAGACTTTTAGCAGATAAATGGTAGGTCTCTATAGCGATTATTCGGAATTATCCATAGAGGTTGTATTTGGTTATTGTAAAATAAAACATTTTTTCTTTGTTGTTATAAGTTTTTTGCATAATTACCTATATAATAAGTTATTATATAGGTAATTATGCAAAAAACTTATAACAACAAAGAAAAAATGTTTTATTTTACATTATTAATAACATATGTATGTAAAGTGTAATAATTATAACAATTATAATTATTTACATACGATGCGCTTGACTTGCTTTTATTGTTGCCACTGTACGTTTTATTTTAATAGTTTCTTTTTATATACGCAAATATTCATCTGACCATTGTTCCAAACAATTGTTCTAAAAACCATAACACATGTGTTCCAGATGCAATATCGATTTTCTCAGCTGACCAATTAGATCAGAGCTGACCGTCATGTGATCGAATCTTCCCGTGTTTTCTGGATAGCTCTTTTGTCAGTACGTACCCAGTGTTACCGTTTGCGGGTATTCTACTCAAAAATTATTTTTGTCATATTTGCGCGTAAAATTTTGAAGCGTGTAAAATCGGGTATTTTGCAAATTTCGATCAAAATACTAAAAAGAAATTTTCATTAAATAATATTGTTAATTTACTAAATATGCATAATTATTTTATTCTATCATGTTTTATTGACTAATTTAAAAAATTTAAATTAATTTAATTTATTTTTCCATACATAAAAGCGTCGAAATTTGACCATATCACACTGAGGAAATTGGTATAGCCAAGGTTAAGTCATATTGTGACAGTGATGGCTCATGATAAGAAAGGTATCTACTAAATTTCAATCAATAATTAAACGTTAATTTAATGCGCATGCCAAACAGTGCATTAATTGTTTTTAAACTACCTGTCATGTTTGTTAGGTTAGGTACTTTCGGAAGGGTTATAAATGAAACAATTATGATTTAAATTATTACTTTAAGTTTGTTCTCTTACTACTAAATACTGAAAATGAATCATTTTAAATATTTCCAGTGTTATAAAAAAACGCTTTGTACTGAAAAAATGTGCAAAATAAACGTCAGTATTTTCCAACTATGGAATCTCAACTCTAGAGCACAGTCTATAGATATTTTCAGCAAGTGCGTAAAAATATAAACAATCCAAAATTAAAGGAGATGAGTGGAGAACAAATAATTTAAAAGCGTTCTATGGTGTATTTATATTGCAGAAAAAAAGGGATGTGTTGATAAACAGAGTAGTCTACCAGTAGGTGCTGTTCCAACTTTAAATCCACCAGGTTATCTTGTTTTTATCTTAACTGTATTAAAGTTTTCTAAGAGCAAATAAGTTTTTGGGAAATCCGAATTACAAAATTATGTAAAAAATGTAGATATGAAATAAAATGTTATAATATTAAAAAATAATTTTTCATCAATTTTGTCTACCTTATCCTCCGATTAAAAAAGCACCATCATTGAATTTAAACGATCATCACCCATTCTTATATGCAAATGATCAAAAACTGTTTTTAATTTACTAAAAGAATGTTCACAAAAAGCTAATGTAACAGGAGCAGTCAAAATGTAACAAACGACTTTGAATGACAGTGGTATAAAGTTTTTTTAACTTAAATTCCACTTGAGAAATATCTTTAAATGTGCATTTTTTACATGAATCAAAGAGAATTTTCAACTCTGCATGCAAACATTCCGGTTATTTTCTAAAGAATTCAAGATCAAATTGTAATAGATTTTATTAAATCAGTTGCACAACACCTTTATAGATTTCTATACACCTTTGATCGTCATTAGGTCTAGATAAATTTATTCATTATAAGAATGATTATGATTATAATTACTATTTGAGTGTAGAAATAGTTTTTTCTTACCCTAGAAATGCTGATACCAAATAAACCACGATTATTCCTTCAGATATAGTAAAGGTGTACACGACCATTCCAATCAAGGAAAAGGCATAAACAGCCAGGGTTGTTTCTCTGAAAAAATAATATTTTTTAGACTACTTAGATAATAGATAATAAACGTTTATTTACTGCAATTAAAATTACATGGAAAGTCAATAGGTAGGTAGGTACATTATGGCATAAACACAATTAAATGGGTAATAAATAAGTATATATAGGTAAAAACAATGAAATAGTTAAAAATATAGGTACATAGTACAAGTTTCTAGCGAGATAAGCAGATTTAAAAAAACAGAAATATTCATTAAGACTGTAAAATACATATTGAATCAAAAAGAGTTTAACAGCACGGTCGCAACTGTACACAGACAGAGATTTAAACTCTTGTGGGAGTTTATTGTAGACTTTGGAAGCCCTGATGTGGTGATTTGTAGATTATTTTGTCCTCTTGTGTTAAACCTATTGTTTGGAGTAAAGAATTTTTTGTTTGAGTGCACCTATTTGACTAGGGTAAGTAAGTAAAATTTTGTTATAGTATATAGAATATATATATTCTGTTTTATTTAAATAAAAGTCTACATCTCTCTCTTTCTCTCTCAGGAACTTCTGCAATGGCCCTTACAGCTCCCTTCTGAAGGATAAAAAGTTTATTTGTATTTCCCGAAAACAGAATACTATACTGAATAATAGAATTTATTTTGAAAAACTAATAGGTACGATTAGCTAATCATAATTAATCTTTTTATACAGAATATTTTAATAATAATAATAATAATGTTTATTAACGCTAAATAGCAGTTATACATTGGTTTACAATAAATAAATCAAATTAATTCTAGTAACAAAAACAAATATAATGTAATATGTTATATGAGGTACAAAAATCCAATAATAATAAAGCCTCGTCTGTCTCACCACATATGCCAGCAATCAAAGACCATCGAGGGAATTAAGCTGGGTTTTAAAGGATGCCAAAGAGCAATTTAAAAGTTTACTGAGGAGAGACTGTTGCATATTCTGGAAACCCGACTCAATGGAGAATTACTGGCATATACTGTGCGACAGTTGGGAATATCTAATAACATGGGATTCCTCAAGTCCCTCGTCGGTATTTTCAAGTTTCAAGAAGACAGTATTTCAGAAGATTGAATCAAGCCATTAAATACCTTAAAGAGGAAGCAAGCATCCTTATTTAATCTGCGCCTCTTGAGCGAACTTAGTCCTAGATATTGCAAGGTATCCTGAGTACTTAATACTATTCCAACTTTGAGCAATCTGTACTTCATGTGACGAGCAAATTTGTTTTGAATGGACTCGACTCTATCAACATGAACATTATAAAATGGTGACCAAATTGTTGACCCATATTCCAGACGAGATCTAACCAAACTCACAAAGAGCAAGACAAGAGGGCGAAGGGTGCTAAAGTTTACTTGGAAGCTTTTTACATAGAGTTTGAATATGCCCCGAATATGCCCCGATTATTTTATAATAATGCGGCTTATTTGTAATAACGCGGTGTAAAGCCGCCAAAACACAAAGGTGTGGCTCCCTCAAAGCATGCCGCTCTTTAGGCGCGTGCCGAAAGCAAATTCCCTTCTGTTTTTATGACAAGGATAAAAATTTATTTTGGATGAAATTAATCAGTAGTTAATAACTACTAGTTATATTAGATAGCAGTCACTGCTAAGCAGTGTCTGTGTTCGATAAATATTGTTTTAAGGTATTTATGAAATTTTATTATTAAAATAATTTTAATAAACCAGCAGTACATGATCAGGCGCGTGCTTGAATGATTTTAGGGCTTGGGAAATAGTTTCCTTACAGGGCCCACGCCTTAAATTACGTACGATCCTGTACATGATTTTTTTTTATACTAACTTGAATCTATGATATTTGTCCAAAACAATTCCACAACAAACTGAACCAACCATACCAGCCAAAACTATTACCAAACCTATTCTTCCGGAGTCTTCGGTTCCATTCTAAAAAAATAAAAATACATTCCAATTGGAATGTCTTAAGACTTAATTATTTTAAACATATTTACCGGGTAATATTTTAAGATGATTTGTTCAAGTAGAGTAGAAATTGCATAAAATATTCCAACATTTATACCATACGCCAGAAGAAGAAACATGTAGGACCTGTTAAGTATAAGGTTTTTCAAAGATTTTACAAAATCTATTTGTTCATCTTGTTGGGCTTGAGCATAACTTGGAGGAGTTGGAGGAGCATCTTTGAAAACTAAAACAGAAAGCATAAAAAAGGAAAAATATTAATTGTACACTTTTTAAGCTATCTACACAGAGAAAATTAAGGCGGGTTTATACAACAATTTATAATTTAGTGGACAATTTATTTCATAACTTAATTGTTAATTTAATGCAAAATTTAATACATAACTTTAAAATCTGGTTTATACAATTTATTAATTTAATATATTATATATTTTATTTTTTCAAATGACAATATAAATAATTAAAAGGGTCAAATAACACAAAATCCCTTAAAACTCATGTTTTATATTTATAACCTTGGAAAATGAAGAGAGAGAAATTGTTGGCACATGCGCTGTTCAATCTTATTTATAATTCATTATTTATTTCATAAAAGTTAAATTTTAACTTTCAAGGTTATTCAATAAACACACAATTTTGAGTTACGGATTAAATCGTTTCATAACAGATAGTGCTATTTAACTTTTATGCTTATGCACTAAATTGTGAATTACCTATGAAATAAATTAATAATA
Organism: Brassicogethes aeneus; assembly: GCA_921294245.1. Taxonomy (NCBI): domain Eukaryota; kingdom Metazoa; phylum Arthropoda; class Insecta; order Coleoptera; family Nitidulidae; genus Brassicogethes; species Brassicogethes aeneus. The sequence goes on from OV121136.1 coordinate 3,626,540, forward strand.
TAAAGTTGTATAAACCCGCCATTAAAAACAGGTTTTCTTAAACGAAGTAAAGTTTTCTTCTAGTTTACAACAACAAAATACCATTATTTGGTTATACCTACGAGTATATCTCAAGTTTCTTAAAAACAACTTGTTTGTGATTTATTCGAAAGAAATATTCATTTAAAGCTAAATTATTTAGTTATTTGGATTTTGGAAAGTTTATTACAAGTATAGTAGCGTAGGGTAGAGAGGGGGAATGGCGACCACCTAAGAAAAATTAACCATAAAATAATTTTGAACCAATATTTTTACTTTTTGAAAATCGGAATAGAAAGACTAAAGTCTAAAGATTATTCATGCATCAATTCAGAAATATAACTCAAATAGTTTTTCAAAAAAAAAAAAATTCTTAACAAAGTGCTTTTGGTCGTCATTTCCCACGTAACGGGGTAATTACGACCAAGTGCTAGGTAATCGCAACCAGGTATATTTGACTTGTGATGCTATAAGACATTTGACTTATGTTGCTAAAAAAATTTATTAAATTCATAACAAACTAAAATTAAAAGGTATTCAATAATAATAACAAAACAGCTAATTATATACTTGAGAATATTACAAGAATTTACCCTGCTTTAAATAAACACGAATTGACTGAAGCCAATGTAGAATTTCTGGTTACCGACTGTTTTGGTTAGGTTAGGCTACTAAAGGCTAGGTGACGCTACTAAAATATTGTACATAAATATAACCTTACTATGAAACTTTTGATGATCGTTATTACCCGCTGGTCGTCATTCCCCCACTTTACCCTATTTGGTTAATACAAGCCAATATTTAGTTTAGTTTAGGTTTAGTCTAAACTAACCAAAATATAAGTTTAAAAAGGTCAAGTAAATGTAAGTTGTCTTTTTTTTTATTATTATTTTTAATGTGCTTTCAACAGGCACCAGGCCCAATTACAGAAATACACAATGACAAACACAAATAAACAACCATACCCCTGGTGGGATTCGAACCCACGACCTCTCGGCTTGTAGTCCGCAGTGCTAACTACTACACCACCGAGGGCGGTGTCGACAAATAAATATATTTTTGTATATAGGTATCGAAATTATTACTTTTCTCTCTTTCTCTCTGTAGTGTAGGTTGTAAACAAAACCCATTTTCCGTGTTCAAAAAGAACAATTCGCAATATACTGCGCAAATATGAAACCAAAATATTAAAAAAGGCACGTTAACCTGTTCTTAAACTAAATGTATCATTGAACCATACTTCTTTAAAAACAAGCTGTAAAATGAGAGACTCAGTAAAAATGTGATAATAAAACAAAATTGTATTATATGTTTAAATAAAATTTAAATATTGTATGTCATGGTGGCATCATCATAACAAAATCAAATCATTTATATTGTATTGGAAATATAATAAAATACAAGATTTATTGTTTAATGATCATGCTATCTTTACATTAGAAGTGGGATTCACCTGTTCAGTTTCAAAAAGTTTACCAGTGAAATAATAACTTCTTAAAAACCGGAAAAATGCGTGGATTGGAAACACATGTCAGATGGCGAGAAAGACAAGGTGACACCCAAAAGAGCTAAAATACAATTGCAGTAGCAATTAATAAATATAATTGCGTCACAATAATAACAGCTGACTTAATTACATTGATGACAAAGACATTTTGAATACCAAACTTATTCTTATATCAAGCTTCATAATGCCAGACACACAAGGTTCTGTTACACATACTGGTGATTCTACACGAGTATTATTTAAAGTCTAAATTGTGATGTGTTGATTGAAGCAGACATTTTAAGAAATCCACCAGCAACAGATTGGTATGACTAAATCAAAGAGAGGCTGATTAGTAGGTTTGCTGATAGTGAAACCCTAAAAATACAAAAACTCTTAAGTGGTATAAATCTTTCGGACATGAAACCATCCCTACTTTTGCACAAAATGCAAGCATTAAATAAAGATAATTTAAAAGACTATGTACTCAAAACACTTTGGCTTAAAGAATTACCACGGTATGCACGTGGTATACTGTCTGTAAGCAAAGGAGAACTTGACAAACTCTTTGAAATAGCCAGGAGTAATGGAAACAATGCCATATCTGAATCCACTTCCATTTCACCATCATAACAACCCTTCAAAATAAAATCGCAGAAATTTCATTCCAAGTAAATAATCTTCAAGTAAACAAACCAAACTTTAGATCCAGGTCAAGATCCAGGTAAAGACATAAAAAAGAAAAAGAACTATTCTGGTACCACTTTCGTTTTGGTCAAAATGAAAGAAAATGCGTAAAACGGTTTTACTAAAACCCTGCGCACAACATCAGGAAAACAGCAAAGGAAGGAGCTAGTGGATCTCCCATCAAAACCTATGGAAAAAAACCTTGACCCTGAATATTGGCCGACGGAGACAATTCGTATGGATTTTTATCGTTGCAGACTTAACCCACTCGATTTTAGTCGCAGATTTCCTTTCTTATTATGAAATCCAAGGCGTCATTAGAAAAAGAAAGCTAATTGACTGCAAAACTTCCGTCGAGAAAAGCTGCGATGCAAAGCACGTCCAGGTTGCCGAAATCAAGATATTTTCCAACAACAAATACTCAGCATTAATAGAAAAATATCCAAATCTTTTACGTTTCATACCATTAGAGCGTAAAGTTCACGTTTTTCACCATATTGACACGCAGGGAAATCTAGTTTTTGCCAGCCCAAGGAGACTAGCTCCAGAAAAACTCTAAACTGCAAAAAAAGAGTTTGCAAGCATAATAAAAGCCATGACCATTTAACCCTCGAATTCATGCTGAGCTAGCCAAATTCATCTGCTGGAAAAAAAGATTGAAGGTGGAGAGCATTTGGAGACGTTTTAACAACGTAAAAAAACCATATAGGTACCCAATACCGCACATTCAAGACTTTTCAAACTATCTACATGGAAAGAACATTTTCTCCGCAATTGAAGCATTCCACCAAATTCCAGTGAATCCTGATGACATACCCAAAACAGCAGTGACCTTTGGTACTATTCGATTCCTGAAAATGCTATTTGTTTTGTGGAACGCAGCCCAAAAAAGATATTTGTACCAACTATTCCGAAACTACAATTTCGTATTCGTTTTTATCGATGACATCCAGGTGGCATCAACGGATGGAAAGGAGCATATGAATCATCTGAACACAGTTTTTGGTATACTCAGCGATAACTGAATACTTATAAATCCAAAAAATGCAAATTTAGTCAAAAACAAATTGAGTTTTTAGGCATCTTAATATGAGGTTCAGGAATAAAACCCCTAGCGCAGAAAGTTGATGCTATAAACGCTTTCCTAAGCCAGAAACGGTCAAACAGCTTTGTCGTTTCTTAGGGATGATCAATGATACCAAACGCCGCAACAAAAATGGAACCCATCATGCTGGAAATACTAAGAAAAATACTCAAATCCCATGGAAATAAGAAAGCAACAATTCCTCTGTTAATATACAAGAATTGTTGGCAGAAGTAACAGAACTACTCGGAAATTACCCATCACCAAATGGAAAGCTTAGTATTTCAGTAGACGCATCTGACGTCGCCATTGGAGGATTTTTCCAACAATTCACAACAGGGTTGAAACCAATATCGTTCTTCTCAAGAAAACTCTTAAAGACCGAACAATATAAAACTTGTTTCAATTTATTACGGTATACAACCATTTCGACATTTTCTGGACCCTTGGTTTATGCATTTTAATAGAGACCTGAAAAATGTTTACCCAGGCAGTCTAGAAAACTTAGATTTATTAGTCAATTTTCAAGTAACATACGTTATATTAAAGACTCATCTCTCAAACTACAACAAATACGAATTCCTAACGTCGATGAACCATTATACTGCGAGGTACAACAACAAAAATTCGACTATATATCCCCAAAACACAGCAAAATACACAACTTGTTCCATCCAGGTATCAAAGCGATAATAAAATTTATCTCAGACAGATTTGTTTGGTGCAACCTGAAGAAATCAATTAAAAATGGGCGAAGGAATGTTTGAAGAACGACTTTCTCATGTTCACATGGACATAGTAGGACCTCTACCTCCATCAGAATCCTATAAATACTTGCTCACGATCATTGATCGATTTACAAGATGGCCTGAAGCCATACCGTTAAAAGAAATAACGGCGGAAACAGTAGCTGAAGTTTTTGTATAGCAATGGGTAATACGATTTCGAATACCTTACCACAGACCGAGGAAGGAAATTTAAATGCAAACAGTTCAAAAACCTTTCAACACATTAAAATTACCTCAGTCAAACGGTGCAATTGAGAGATTTTACCCGGACCTTGAAGGCAGCCTTAATTGCAACGAGCAATTAAAGATGGACTAAAAACTTACTATTGGTCATGCCTGGCATCAGAAGAACTTCAAGGAGGTCCTTCAATGCACGGCTGCAGAATTAATCTATGGAACAACACTTAAGTTGCCCAGTGAGTTTTTTTCTAGTACCACTCCACCTTTCAACGAAGCCAGACATAAACTAGGTTGTATTTTTAAACAATAAAAATTAATTCTTTCAATTTTTATTTTTTACTTATCTTAACAATGATCTATTTGTGTATATTTTCAAAATTAAATTTTATTTGTATATTTGGGAGCATTGACAATACCAGATAATTACGTTATATAATGTTATTGCTTTGCCAAATTATAATGCTTCAATAATTATTGTTTAATTAATATTTTATCCAGCCCTGGATAAACTATCTATTGATACCTTTTAAGATAAACCAAATTTATATCATGCCTTTCTAGAAGTCTTTTGAATGTTATATTTGTGTAAATTTTAAAATATCTAATTTATCTGTGATATAAATCTTTATATTATTTAAATTATACAAGTTCTTACATATTAGGACTAGAATTAAAATGACTGAAGTAAGTATTGCAACACATAGGAACATCGAAAATAAATCTTTCGTAATCAATTCTGTGCTTCTTGTACCATCGACCATCATTGTTGGAAGAAGAAATCCTACAGCAACACCAAGCTGAAAAGAAAAACAAATTAAGTTAATAAACCCAATTGGATAGCTCCGTTTACAGATTTTTTTAAAATTATATTCAGTGGATTTTTATGCTTCGTGAATAAATCTAATAACTGTTTATATGAGACGTTTATGAAAAGCACATTTTGGTCAGTGAACACGTTAGATAAAAATGAAATATTAGTCTAAAATTAAATTGACCAAATTTTCTTTATTGATCTGATAAAATTGACTAATTTATGGTGTAATATCATAGTCACTTGTAAATAAAACCGATTTACCATCATTGCAATCAGCAATAATCTCCTCTACATTCTTTGTGGGCTCGTCCGGGATACAGCAAAGGGTATTCACTATAGCGGCAAATGATAAGTGAGAAAAACAGTGCAGAATTGAATTAAAACAACATGGCAGAATTCTTCATAAATGAAACTTTCAAGGTAGAGAGTAAGTTGGTGTGCGAAAATATTGCGGATGAGCGAGTAAATGGCATGACCCCACAATATCCTTTGGATATCCAATGGATATTCATACGGAATATTTAAAAATATTTTAAAACAACAATTTTTTTCTTTTTTAAAATGGTCCCTTATAAAATAAATGTATGTTATGATTAGTAAATATGATTTAAATCGTAATAAAGTATGTCTAATCGATATCCACTGGATAACGAATGTATGTCTAATGTTTATCCACTGGATTTACATTGGATAACTCATATGGATATCTTGTATACATGTATTGTATTTTTATGTCGCCAAACACATAAAGATTTTGTTCTGTGACATGAAGGTACAAGAAGGTGGTCGCCACCTTGTGATAAATTTAGCTAAATAAAATTTGTTGTGATAATATTACTTCGAAAATATTTGCTTGAAATATCTTATTAATGCATAATATTGTACAAAAGCGTACAAAAAATTTCCTATTATATGACTTATTATATATTATATCCTTGTTCTTTTCACACGGGTATTGAACAACCGTCCTTCCCAACCCGGTCGGTCTTGGATTTGCAAGCACTGTAGAGCAACCTCCATTAAGCAGTTTAAAAAACGGTTTGGCCAGTACGAAAACATGAGGAGAGAAATGCAAGGTACAAGTTTTGCAGTGTTAGTGGATGCAGGTAGTGATTTGCTAACGAACGAATATGTGAAAATTGAATCTCCCGCCTTGCGAGATCATAAACTTAAGATTGAGGCGGTAACGAAACTTTGGGTAAATTTACAATAAATGTAAATGCGGATGGGAAAAATTATCCGGTTACGTTACCCGTCATTGCGGGCAAAATTCTTAAACGTAGATTGCTGCTAAAAATGGATTTTCAAAGTGAAACTGCTCGTCAAAGGAGGTGATATAATGTTGGGTCACTTTGAGTAAATGAGTAAGTATAAGTTACTTATAGACTATATATCAAAATTGAAACCTATATCTAATTAACATAATAATTGCAATTCTGCAATTCGAAACGCAGTCCGGTCAATGAATTATAATTGAGGAAATGTACGAATTTATTAATTACACAATAAGCATTAAAATAGCTAATAAATATATTAATATAAATAAAAAGGAATAATAGATAGTTTACGAAGTTCGTACATTACACCTCCCAAGGAAAAAAGAAAAAAAATGTACCTATTGATAAAACTTTTTTCTTATTCATAAAAATAATTACTCACCAGAAATGTGGTACTAACCTTAAAATTCCTAACACTAACTAAAACAGCAAACTGATGATGCAGATTGCAGTTGAGCGACCATCCCGCGTCTTATTTCAAGCAGGAAATCATTTCATTGGTTATCTTAGGTAGTGTGATGCTTTACACCCAAACAAATTGTCCAATATTGTGTAACAGGGAGAAAGTTCGAAAAAACCGTTAAAATAATTCGTGGAAAAACCAGAAATTAAGAGTTTCTTAGAAAGGTTTAGAAAGCTTTAACATGTGCAAAATAAGAAATTTTGAAAAGGATTTCAAACGTAACGTCAAAAACAAATTTATAGGGTCGTGTTTAACGAAAATTCCCATCGAGGCCATAAAGCCATAAATCCATATTGCAGGCTAACCTTATTTTGCCGAAGCCGCCCAAACATATGGCAGCAACACTTTCTCTAAGAACAGTTTTGAAGTAAACGAAAAGCGTCAGAAATATAATAAGATTAATATAATTAAAGAAAGTAACGAATTGATTCAGTTGAAAACTAAACTTAGAAAAATGGAGATTATAGATTAGAAATAGGAGATTATAGACTAGAAATAAGATGTAAGATTAGGTAGATTGTATTGTTAATATGAAAGCGTGGCTGCTTATTAAAAGATAAGTCTGGATCCGCCAATATAAATTAAGTGTAGATGGATAAAAATCCTAAGCATGGTTTGAACCAAGGAAATGCCCAATAAAATCAAACTCAGTTAATATGATTTAATAACCAGATATAAAAACAGTCGATTCAATCATTAGGCAACCTTGGTTACTTTTAAATCATCGTAAGATTATTATCAAATCTAGTAAATTATAGTTTATCTTGAAGTTGGCGACAATGGCGAAAACTCCGCCCAATGCCTAGTAAAATTCCCACCTTGTTTGTTCCCGACCTTTCACATAGCCAAGTTTCCGACTTAAGTCAAAGGGTAACGCCTCCTCCCTTAAGAATTACTGAACCGCTTAGATTAAAACCAATAACCTTTCGCCCTTTTCGGTTGGTACGAGATTTTATGACCTTTTGAACCAGTCAATTTTCTATGACCCTTGCGGGGGGGGAGTTGCCCCGATTTTGACCAATGGTCTTTAAGAATTGATCCCTACCAAGTTTTCCGTAAATTAGTCTATAAAAAACGAACACGACCTTTGAATCGGGAGTTCTTATCTAAATTTTATCGCGCTTTCCACATCGGTCGTAGATCCTCGCCAACTTCATTTGATTCAGTGAAAAGGTACTTATATTAATTATTATATTTCAAACCATTTGTGTAGATTAGATTCACTCCGAATAGTTTGTTTAATTATAGTTACTTACTCTTTAGAGTAACTCGCACCGCGCATCTGCTTAATTAATTATTTGTTACATTTTTCTTTAGTTTACTTTTAGTTAAATTTCTTAATCTAGAGTTCTTATTTCGAGTAACTCGCACCGCGCATTTGCTTAGTTAATTATTTGTTACATTTTCCTTTAGGTTACTTTTAGTTAAATTTCTTAATCTAGAGTTCTAATTTGTTCTGTAAACTAGTTCTTGTAAATTAAATCTCTGGAGTAACTTTAATTATCCCTTTTTAATTTTATTTAACTTAATTTTACTTGTTTATATCTTTTCATTTTTATTGTTAACTCTTTGTTTGTTAATATATTTATATGGTTTGAAATATCGCTTTATTGCTCTGCCTGTTGTATAAGAAATAGCCCTGAATCAAGTTAAGTCGAAAGTAAGTATATAGTGAACGGTAATCGTGTATGAAGTTTTCCGCGCGGTTCGCGAGTGAGTTAAGTGTGTCAATATACATATAGGAGTACTTCGCCTTCGACTCGTCTCACTGACATCCTCCAGCCGAAGCCACGTCGATCTTCACCGGATTAAAAGGTCAGATTAGATTAGTAATTTGTAACGGGTTCCATACACCCAAAAGCTCCCGTAGGCCAACCAAAGAATAGGTAGTAAAAGTATAGCAACCACAAGCACGCGACACAAAAATCCCCGTTACAATTGTAAAATTTATATTCTAACAAAGTTATACTATATTTATACTAATTATTTAAAATATTGTACAAAAGAGTAACATTTATTTTAGAAATATTTTTAACAACAGATTTCAACTCTTTTCTTGACAATATTGTGAAAATGGTTAAATATAAAATCTTACTGTTTCCAACAAATTTTAGAAAATTGACTTAAACAAAGTAGTAAAAAAAACCAATCAAACTATATTGGATAACGTAGCACATTTATAAAAAATTATGCTCCAATGGCATGTTGCACTCTGTGCAATGTTTTTCAAATTGATTTTTCTCTGTGTAGTTATAAAAGTAAAATCAAACCCTTCAATACATTTTTAAAGTCATAATATCAAAACTACGACCGAAATTCACAAAACCCACTTTTAAACTACATTGATGAATTGTATTGCTAGAAACGTTGTAACAACGTTTTCAAAACCCACATTTAGCTACATAAAATTATTTTGAGTCCCGTCGACAAATTTTTGAATGTGGATTTTTTTTTAAATTTTTATTTTTTATAATACATAAGTTATAAAACAAATCAAACTCTGCAATAAATTTTTTAAAGCCATATGGCTATATAGTAAAAATACGACCGAAATACATAAAATCCACTTTCAAACTATGTTGGAGAATTGTATTGCCAGAAAGGTTGTAAAAACGTTTTCAAAATCCACATTTAGCTAGATAATATTTCCTTCGACACATTTGCTAATGTTGATTTTGATCATGACCCTGCTTAAATTACCCCATAGAGACCCATAAAAATAATCTATCGGGCGCTAACGCATTAGAGATATGCATGGAATTCATCAAAGATTATTGATGCCCTATACTCCTCAACAGAACCATAGTTAAAACTAGTAGAGCACTGATGCATGCAAGAGAAGGTTTACCTCAAAGCCTATGGGCAAAAATGATAAATACTCCAGTCTATATACTAAATAGATCAGGCGTTTCTGGTGAAAACAACAAGTCTCCCTATGAAGTATGGTATCAAAAGAGACCATGTCTGACACATCTTTGTGTAATTGGAAGTACATGTTATTCGCCTATTCCTATGCCAAGAAGAAGAAGGCTGGATAAAAAGCTGAAAAAGTAATACTAGTGGGATATGACAATAAAGATGGTTAAAGAATTTGGTGTTCAGATACAAAGAAGTTATTAAGATATAGAGATGTTATTTTTAATGAAATATCCTTCTCAAGTCCTGAACCAATACTTCTTCCTAGTCTTGAAAGAGAGAATTGTAAAGAAGTCAAAGAGAATTCACTTTTAGAAAATCAAGTCTCAAAATATTACGTATAAAAATAAATATATAACACATTAATTTATTCTAAAAGATTAAAAACATTAAATTTAGAAATACTACAAAATAAGGTAATACAGGGTTATACAGGGTAGCACAAAACATTTTTAAAATTTACAGTCTAGAAACTCTTCTACTGAGTAAAAACAATGTTTTAAAATAAGTTCTTTATCTTTTATTTTGAATTTTTTTGATTGCAGATTTTATAAGTTGTCTGATGAATGATTATACAAATTAAAATTTACAATATTTTTTATAGATTTGGTTAGTCTGAAAATAGGCTGCCATTTTTCACCAGGTTTTACATAAGCCAGTATGCGAATAACTCTCTTCTGTAGGCGAAATTTTTTTTATGGCATCTGTAGAGTTGCCCCATAAAATGACACCATAGCTCAGATGCGAGTTACACAAAGAAAAATATCATGTTCAGATTCTCGACAGACACTGTGAATGATAATTGTAAATGATAATGATAAAGATAAAGATAATTTTGAAGATAGTAAAGATAGAGAAAGTATAACTTTAGAGTTTAATGGTTTTGAAGATGAAGTTTATGAAAGAAAATTGGGCAATAGAGAAAGACTAAAAAACCAGTTCGATTTGAAGACTATGCCTTGACAGTTGCTACAAATATACTTGAAATAAATGAACCAAATGAAACAAATTCGATGTGGTGAAAAAGACCAATGGTTACATGCTATGGACAGTGGACTTATAAAATTAAAAGAAACCCAAATGGATCAGTAGACAAGTATAAAGCAAGATTGGTTGCAAAGGGATTTTTACAAAAAACAGGTACAGATTATGACCAAACTTTCAGTCCGGTTGCAAGGCTTTCTTTAATACGAGCTGTTATTAGTATAGCTGCTAGCGAATAAATGGAATTAACTCAATTTTACATATCAACAGCATTTTTATATGGTTTGTTAGAAGAAGAAATTTTCATGAAAGAACCAGAAGGCAGATGGTACAGATGGTAAAGAAAAGCCTTAATGGAGCGCCTCGTTGTTGGAATAGACATATTGTTGATGTCATTATTAGACTGCAAATTAAACAGACAAATGCATATTCTTGTTTATTTGTTAAGAAGCAAGAAAATAGAATTGATATGCTTATTTTATCCTTATATGTTGACTTTTGGCTTCTACTAATAAAGGTATGAAGAATGAGTTCCTAGAAAATATAAAAAAAGAGTTTAAGATAACCATTAAACCTGCGTCATACTTTTTGGGACTGGAAATACAGAAAAATTCAGATAATTCCATTAAAGTTAGCCAAAAATCCTATTCTAAAAAGTTACTGAAGAGGTTTAAGATATAAGATTGCAAACCCGTGTCAACACCAATAGTAAAAGGGTATATTGAATCAGGGATGAGAAAGATGATCCAAAGTTTTCTTATAGAGAAGCAGTTAATGTACCTCATGACAGGAAGCCGTACTGATTTAGCCTATGCAGTTGATATTTGTTCAAGAAGTCTCAAAAATCCAAACACACTGGATTATATGCGTGTAAAGAGAATATTCAGATATATCAAAGGTACCTTGGATCTTGGTATTGTATACAATACCAAGATATATATACAAATACAATCCGAAGAAAGGTTACTTAAAAGGATATAGTGATGCAGACCATGGAGGTGATAAATACACATAAATACACTGGAGTTTTTTGTAAAATTAAAGGATTTGCCTCTTCTAATGGTAGATAATGAAGCCGCAATTAAACTCGCCCAGAACCAAAAATTTCACAAAAGAATAAAACATATATGTAAGAATAAGACATTTCTTTGTTTGGGAACTGGTCTTAGAAAGTCAAATAGTTGTAGAGAAAATAGATGGGGTAAACCAGATTGCTGATCTCATGACGAAAGCTTTATTTAGACCAAGCCTGTCAGATTTAATAAATATGATAGGTTTTTAGTAAGAACACTTAAGACAATACTTCAATGAGGGAAGGTGTTGAAGTTGGAAAACTTTGTTTATACATTGAAGTATACTATAACAATAATTGTGTTAGTAACACAGTGTTACTACCTGTAATAATATTGAATATTTTTTTCAAGTTGAAATATAAAATTAATTAAAAGTCTACACAAGTTTTTCTCTTTTTGAGAAAGTAAATTGAAAGAGTATTATTATATGGTTAAATCATTTACTTTAACACCAACCCTATTTGCAGAAAATATCTACGGGAGTTAGAGATAAAATTTCAAAAAACTGGTGTGAGTATCAAAAACGATTGGGTAGAAAATCAATCTCAGAAGACAAACAAGTAGAAATAGTCGGTTCTGTCATCAATAATTTACAACAATCGACGGCGGCAGTTGCAGGGGATTGTGATATAGCAAAATATTTAAAATATAACAAATATTACCTCTATAAATTAAGAATTTTACATCAACTTATTGAAGATGACCCGGATCGCAGAGTACAATTTTGTGAAGTTAAGTGTGAGCGCAATCTCCTGTTTTTGCGATCAATTTTTTTGTGAAGGTCATACCCAGTACCCACAAAAAGTCAATGTATGGGCGGGACAACTGGAAAACCATATTGTAGGACCCACCTTTTTGAAAGGAAATTTAACAGGCATCTTGTACTCAAACATACTTTAAACACAAATTCATCAAATAATTTAAGATATAGTTCAAGATAATCCTGACGAATTTCACATGGAAGTAATATTCAAACAAGATAGAGCCCCGCATATTCTGTTAGGGATGTTAGACGGTGGCTTGATGAGACTTATCCAAATAGGTGAATTGGTAGGCGTGGTCCTACCGAATGGCCGGCTCGGTCTTCTGATTTAACGCCACATGATTTTTTTTGTGAGGTTATTTAAAATCTACATGGTCTACATCACATTAGCCAACGTTCAACGTAACGCAAACGAAATTTCTTCACAGTTACACAGCTTAGTAGTGATACATTTGCCACATGCGCTAGCGAATTGTGAATACTTTAATCGTTATGATAGTGGCATATTACATTGCAATTCATATGGCCGCCTCATATTTACAGAGGTACCAAACTATACTAAAAATCCGCACACTACTGATAGGTATAAATAAGCCTCATCACTGATGAGTCATCACGCAAAATTGTATTCGTGATGATTAACCTTGCAGGGGAATTGTATAAACAATTTCAATTGTGGTATTTTTCGAACAATGGAGTTTAAAAAAACGGCCATTACTCACTGCGCCACCCTGTTGTACTTAAAACCAAGTAAAATGTAGACTTTAGTTCAAATAGAAAATGCATCAATGTGGGTCGCATGAAAAATACAAGTATAAACTTAATGTTAAGTTTCCAATATTTAAACTTAAATACTTGATGTATGGACTTTTCTTTGTGAAAAATCAATATTATTTTAATTTATTGTATAATTTATTTGTTGTAATCAACGCTATTATAATATTTATGGGATTGCATGTCAGTAAAAATTCGAACCCAACACTTTAAGACCTTGATTATTATATCTTCTGGCTAAACCTATTTGACTTGATGTGATCACTCAATAGTACTCAGAGTAGTACTCATGTAAAATTAAAAATATATTTACCTGATTTCCAAATACTCCTATACTGCAAGCTGAAGATACTTGCGATGGTCCAAACCATACTGCTGCTAATCTTGCAGGAAGAGAAAGAATGAAGACCTGAGATAAGGCAACAATGCTTTGCCCAAGGAAACCAACCCAAAATCTGGATGGGTCGACGGAACAAAGTTTTATCCATGAGCCTGCGCAGGTACCAAAAGTACCTATTATAATTGCATTTCTTAGACCCTAAAACAATGCGAAATAAAATAAAATTCCATCAAATAGTCCAGTCAAACCGTGGTGAAAAATGGCCTGACCTTGCGTGCCAAGCCACAGTATGTTTTTTTCATGAATCGATAGGGGCTTACTTGAAAATCTTAAGTCCAAATTTTAAAAAGTAAAAAAGGCAAATTATTTTTTATAAAATTTAACTCTTGTTTAAAGTATTTTTTGTTTAAACAAATATATTTAGTTAGTTAAAATTGTGTGCCTTTATATTCTACAATTTAAAAAAAAATAAAGTTCTGTGCGACTAGCCTCCGGCTCGTTTTTTTATTGCGGTATTTCCTGTAGTTCTAATCATAGAAAAAGGATATATATTCTTTAGGTAGCAAATTAGCGAGATTCGATTTGATTTTCACAATTCCTTTAATAAAATATAATAATATTAATAATATATTTATTTACTACAAATTATAAAGTACATAATTTTATTAATAACATAAAACAAATCAGCATACATATATCACAAGATTTTAATAATTTTTTAAAAACTTTAAAGTAATCACAGTATTTAATATTAATTGTAAGTTCATTATATAATTGGAATCCTTTAAAAAATAACGATTTACTATATTTGCTTGAAGTAGGTTTGTCCAAGTAAATATCTTTGTTTGATAATTATGTACAGTGCAATTTAGCGGCTAAATTTTGGCTAAATTTTAGCCTAATTTTTTTAGTTAAGTATCTGGGAGTCATCACGAATATTTTAAAAACAAAGATTAGTGTTTTAAATGTTATTCTTTGTTTAACTGTCATAAAATTAAGTACATTTAATATTCATTCTATTGGTGTATATTTATTACACTGTAGAATTATACGCATTATTTAATTTTGTAAAACTTGTGTTTCGTTAATTTTTATTTAATCCAAAACGAGTTGTTTCACAATATTCGATGTGCGGGGCTTTCAGTGCTTGATATTCTAGATATTTTGTCTTACTTTTTTCTTCATACAGAGTAATAAACATGTTTTACCCTTTTGACGCTATATTGTTGTAGACAGGTTTTTTTTTATTTAAAAAGCTGAACGGTTTCAAGAGTTACAACCTTAATAAGAAAAACATTGTCATTGGAGAAGAAAGCAATAAAACAACGCTAGATCATTTTCATGTACTATTTTTGTGTAAAAAGTTTTGTGTATTTGTTTCGAGTGTGCTACACAAACAGGCACCGACAGACAGCCTGTTTCGGTGTTATTAGACCTCATCAGTGCCAGATAGCCGTGGTGTGTAAGCACAGTCGAAACACGCTGCCCAGCGACAGCGTTGAAAGATAATAACCCGGACAACATTTCCTAGTGAAGTCATGATGATATCACAACGTGATTTTTTTTATCACGCTGTGATATCCTGAGTGCATACACATGCTTCATCAAAGTGATATCATGTAGAACTCACGGTGTGATATTTGCAAAATTTGCGCATGCCTATGAGCCCTTCGAACTGCGAATTTAAAACCTACCCGGACAACATTCGTGATATTCATACGAACATCACGTCGTGATTTTAACAAAATTTGTTCATACGGACATCATCCGGATGTCACTGTGTGAGAAATGAAAATCATGTCGTGATTTTTTATGCCATCGCTGTTTGCGATTGACCGATGGCACATGTCGTGATTTTTTATGCCAAAGGTGTTTGGATAATCATTTTTGCGACACGTTCGTACACTAAGAAAAAAATTATGTTGAATCAACAGTTTTTGCGGTTAAATACATTTAATATTTTCTTGGATTTAAATTAACTATATATAGTTAATTTAAATCCAAGAAAATATTGAATGTTAAACTGTTCATTTAATTGTTAACATACTTTTTCTTTCAATGTACGAATGTGTCGCAAAAAACACCGATGGCATAAAAAATCATGTCGTGATTTTTTATTACCAAACACCGATGGCTTAAAAAATCATGTCGTGATTTTTTATGCCATCGGTGTTTGGATATTTTTTTTTGCGCCACATTCGTACATTGAGGGAAAAAGTATACCTACATATATGTATATTGAATCAACAGTTTTTGTGGTTAAATACATTCAATATTTTTTTGGATTTAAATTAATAGTTAATTTACATCCAATAAAATATTAAATGTATTTAACCGCAAAAACTGTTGATTCAACATAATTTTTATCTTAGTGTACAAACGTGGCGCAAAAATGATTATCCTAACACCGTTGGCATAAAAAATCACGACATGATTTTTTAGGCCATCGGTCAACCGCAAACAGCGATGGCATAAAAAAAACACGAAATGATTTTCATTTCTCACGCAGTGACATCCGGATGATGTCCGTATGAATAAAATTTGTGAAAATCACGACGTGACGTTCGTATGATTTTCAATTATCACGCGGTGACTTCCATATGATATCAGTATAAATACAATTTGTGAAAATCACGACATGATGTTCGTATGAATATCACGAATGTTGCCCGGGAAAGATAGTAAAGGAAATCATAATGTTTTATAAAGAAGATTTTGACGAATTCAGGTTCACAGTAGCTTTAAATATTATGGAATGAAGCGAAAAGAGTACAGAATTTGGGTGATATCGTAAAATTCATGCGGGAGAATGATTGGTGTGTGGGACTTGTTCCTGAGCATTCCCGATTTATTAGACTTCTAATATATATGGTTCATCATGTTTAAATGAAAGATTTTTTCTGTGCTGCGACGAGTTAAAAACTATTTAGGTTTGACAATGGCCCAAAATCGATTAAATGACGTAGCAATTCAGCATTCTTATCCAGATGCAGTAGATAAGCTCAATTTAGAATTGCTTATGAACGAGTTCATTAGTCGAAACACAAAAAGGACTGTAGTTTTTGCGCTGCAGACAAAATATTCCAGTTTAACAATTAAATAATCTGCATACTTATTTTCCAACAATAATATGCGATTATAATAATCAACATTTCTCATAAATGTTCTTTTTAAAATTTATAAACAGAAGTTCTTTGTATTTTTGTATGGTTTGTCAATTTTTCACCGTATAATAAAACTAGCTCTGTACATTTCTGAATGGCCTAGTTATGCTTGTTTTACAGCCTCCCAAACCCAAAAAAGTAGGGTTATGTTATTTTTTGTTTTGAATTTATTTCGTTTGTTTTGTGCTCGTGAAATTGTGGATGTTACAATTATTATAATTACGGTATTCACCCATGTACCTATATAAAAATGCAAGCTGAATTCGAATCTCAATTAGTTCGGATATTGGAGGCTTCAGGAACTCAAAAACATAATCTCATGACGAAAGATCATTACCTTACTACACTTAATGAGGTTAAGAAGGCAAATTTGTTCAAAGCCGAATCAAAACCCGTAGAGGGGCTAAACAGTAAAGAAGAATAAAGGGTTGGGTTGGGTTGGGTGGCAGAACTAATGCTGCTCATTCATAAATACTTATACAGAACTCGTATTGTACATTTCAAAATGCGCAAAACTAGTTCTGCTTATTTTTAAGCGCTCAATAACAGTATAAAATTAAAATTTGGGGTTTGTGAAATATTCGGTGCTCAAAACTAGTTTTGCATATTTAATTCGACTATTGAACGTAACATAATATGTACAAAATAATCATGAACTAGACATTTGTTATAATTGAAGGTTAATATGTATCAAGTTTGATAAACGCAATTTTATACACGAATTTAATTTAGGAGCTTGCGAGCGAGTGCTTAAGTTAATGAGTGTATAGAAAAGTTTATAAACGAGGTGCATACTATACTTTTTGTACGACAAATACTTATTATTATCTTAAAATAATTTAAATCAAAAATTTGTATAGAGCGCCATCTATGAGACAACAGGGGAAACTGTCAAATGTCACATTTTTACATTTTATAAACACAATTATAAAGGTTACAAATCGAAATGTATCTTGAAAATTAACAGTTTTTTACAGTAAAAGTAAAGGAAATGTTTTAGTAGAGTCCGTGCCCGAATTTAAGGTATAGTTTACTGTCGGCGAAATTAAAGGTCAGTACAATGTTCATATAAACTTTTCAAATATTGGCGTTGAGAAACCATTTAATATTTTTGTATTGAGATAATAAAATAATTTTCACATTTAGTATTATTTTACAAGAAGGGCACTTTATTTTAACGATTGTATGACATTTGACAACTGTCAACTAACTTAAAACTAACTTCAGTCCGTGACTAAAGCGCCGTAAAGCCACAACTTGTCAATGTGTATTTAAAAGGTCACTTAGTGTCATGGAAACATGTACGATAAAGGGCGTTTTAAAGGTGGGAGTAGAAAAAATAAATTATGACTATGCAGATGCTTACGCGTTAAAATTGAAGTTACAGGAATAGCAAACATTTATTGACACTTACTTTTTAGAATTTATTCCTACTTTTTATCGTTTTTAGTATGCTTTTAACCACGTTTAATACAATTTATGGGACTATTATTTCGTAACATTGAATATTAAAAAAAATATATTTTAAACCAAGAATATATTTTTTTTTAGAATATATTCCTACTTTTTATAGTTTTTAGTGTACTTTTAACCACGTTTATTACAATTTATTGGACTATTATTTCGTAACATTGAATTAAAAAAATTATTTTAAACCAAGAATAAAAATGGTAATTTTAAGTATGTTTAATAGCTTAGTTTTAATTTATTGTAAAGTTTATTCTAAGATAAATTCACATTTTTTGTAATTTGTTCTTTAGAAGTTTTGTTAGAATATTTTTTTTATTTTTGTAATAAAATTTGTTTAGATAAAGTTCTTTTTATTTCCAAATCACTTTTTTTAAGTGGAATAAGCATGCCTCGTCGAATTCGTGCTTGCATTAAAGCTAAAGGTGAAAACACTGATTATAATCAGTGTTATTATTAAATTAACAAAAACCATCTATTTATTCTTAAATTCTAATTCATTGTAAAGTTTATTCTAAGATAAATTCACATTTTTTGGCACTAACTACTGTTATTACTAATAACTTATTAGTTGCTTTCTATCATAATATTTTACCAAAATTAAATTATCTACCAATTACCCTTCAAAATAGGTTTGTTAAATTTTGGAGATTTTATTATTTTGAGTAATTGTTTATATTTTCTTTTGTTTTAAAAAACCAATGACACATGGTTTTGTTTTATGTCATAGGTTTAACTATTTAACACATCAGTTCTTTTTTACATGTATACATAGAAAAATTTACTTTCCGTTATTATAACACGAATTATGGATTTATTTTGTAGTAATACTTTTTTAAATTATAGGTACCTACATAGGTAATGATTAAATAAAAATGTAAAAAGTTGTGTTTTGAGAAATCCTAACAAGCTTATGATCTTTATAGTTTCATTTTACCAACCCTATACGCCAGTGGCGAAGGTAGGGATGTAACATTGGGGGGACTAGCCCTATATTATGGGCGTAGGGAAAAAAAGCCTACCGCAGGCGAAATTTTTGTGTACACTTTACAAGCATTATATATTTTAAAATTTATTTCATAATATATTATATTGTTTGTGCACGTTGTTATGACGAAATTAGTTGTATTATGTGAGAATTAAAATTACATTACATTAAAAAAGCGAACTGAAATTTCTTGTCTTAAGACACTTATAATAAAAATTATTAAATATAAAAAACAAGTAGTGCATATTATTGAGGGGGGCTGAAGACCAAAATTGGGGGGCTACAGCCCTCCCAAAAAGGCTAGCTACGCCACTACTATACGCGCCTGCTAATAACATACTTACTCTATAGTTTTCGTTTTTGGTATTTTTGTAAACATCCTTAAAATTACCATTTATAATCTTGCTTTAAAATATTTTTTTTAATATTCAATGTTACGAAATAATAGTCCCATAAATAGTATTAAAGGTGGTTAAAAGCACACAAAAACCGATAAAAAGTAGCAATAAATGTTTGCTATTCCTGTAATTTCAATTTGATTTAAAATTGGTAGCCATTTATGACGCGAAAGCATTTGTTACAACAGTAATAATTTATTTTAACCTTCAATTATAACAAATGTCTAGTTCATGATTATTTTGTACATACATACTAAAAGTATATAATTTAATTTAAATAACATAATTGATTATATTATAATCAATGCTGCTTATAATTTTCTAATGTATTAATACATTATTAATTAATAAATATTTCAGGCCAAGCATGTATTTCTAAATTAGGAATCCTGTAAGTATAACAGTTTTTAAAAAATAGAGATGTAAAAATACTTTTTTCATTCAAATTATATAATACACAATTCTTGTCTTGTTGGACTTTTTATTGGGGGTTAAATGTTTTTATTAACTAAAACTTATTTATAATTAATTAATATTGATCAACATGAGAGTGGCTACATTATGCAAAAGAAATCAACACAATCGATGTAATATTAAACAAGTTATAATATATTATTAAACTAAACAGGGCCCGATTAAGGCTAATGGGGGCCTGGGGCTAAGCAATGTGGGGGCCCTTAAGGTTCTTTATTAAAGAAAAATGTAATGTTTAGTATTAAAAATAATAATGCATCTATACAGTGTGGAACTCACTTATGGAATAAAATTTTCTTAAATAACAACCCCACTTTTTTTCATCGAAAATTGATAGTGCACATTTTTTTAGTACGACGATACTACATAAGTAGGGTTTAGTAACCATAATTTTCAATACAGAGTGAATATTTAAAAATTATTATTAATTATTCTATGATTTAGTTTCTTGTGTTGTGGCTTTCGCTATTTAGATATTCATGTTTTTTTGCTTTGTTATTGTTTTTTATTAATGTCATTTTTTGCGTTTGTCCTTTTTGCATTGTTAACATTTTTGGCATTGTTTAAATTTTTATTATTAATGAAACATTTTGCGCTTAACTTATTGAAGTATTTTGTTAGATCCAAGTATCAGTTAATATTTTAGTTAAAAAATGCGACACTTTACAGAAACTATTAATGATCATTGCAGTGGCGTAGCTACCGAAGGGCTAGATGGTGCTGTGCACCGGGGCCCACAAGCTCAGGGGGGCCTCGGACCCTGACCACCAAACCTCGTATTGAACTAGCTAAAAATTCTCCCATCTTTGAAATGTAAATAAAATAAAATAGTTTAAAATTTTCTAAAATTTGTCATATTAGTAGATTATGATGATTACAACCAGTAAAAAGATATTGAACTTTGAAATTTTTTGCATTTAACATTGAGGCTGAAATAACAGTTTTTATTTTATTTTATAAAAAGTACCGTTTAGATTCCATTCAAAATTAAGAAAAAGAGGGAAAAAATATATAAAACATTTAAGATACATAATTATTGCTTCAGAACATGTGGTAGTAATGATTGATAAATAACTGTCAAATATGCTCTCTATTTTCCCTCTATTTCTCTAGGTATTTCTTAATATTTACCACCTACTTCTACTTGAATTAACTAAGGCATTGACTATTCACAAATTCTGTAAAGAAATAATGAGAAAATATGGAGTGCTAGTATGCGACCTAACAGAAGTATTTTAAGCAAAGTTACTGTTTCAAACAATTCCTGTCACTTCTGCAGAAGCTGATAGATCATTTAGCAAATTAAAAATAATAAAAAATTATTTAAGGAATACTATAGGCCAAGCTCGACTCCGACATTTATCGCTAATAGCAATTGGAAACCAAGCCGCCCGTCATTGATACTTTTGCGAAAAATTGAAGTTTGCGAAAAAAAGATAACTTTTTGCTCGGCCGTACCGGCCCAATGGCGCCCCCAATAAATATAATATAAATTTAATTGGTGCAATTTATTATTTACCATAGTTTATTAACAAATATAAATTTACACATCAGTATAGGAGGTAGGTCTGACTTTAATATAATAACTGGAAGAGACTTCTTATGTTTGGCTTTGTATATGACTTATCTGTATATAAATTGTTTTTAATGTTTTATGTACAATAAAGTGTTTTACATACATACGTGCATAAACTTTTTGAGTTACTTTGTTTTATTGTTTAATACCAATATTATTAATCCAAGTATACCTACATACTCTTCACCTGTAAAACCTAAGCGATTACTAAAGCTTACACAAGACACTTATGCACATACATAAATGTAGTAAGTAGTTTAGTTGTGCCATGCAGTGCACGATAAAGAGCTGATGATAAACTAGTAGCTATAGCTATATGTACCTTCAAAGTATTTATATATATTTATATTTTGACTTGATAAAACCTAAACAGTTTAGTTAGGGCCCTAATTTTTTTTGGCACCAGGGCCTTTACTTACCTAGCTACGCCTCTGGATCATTGGTTACGTTGATATGTGCAGATCACAAAAGCAAGTTGCAAACCTTTTTAATAGAAAATACCCAGATTTACCACCACTTTCTCAGGCAACTGTGTCTAAAATACATGCAAAATTTCGTGAATATGGACACGATAAAACCATTACGAAGGACGCCTCATTTTATTGATGAAAATGTGAAAGTTAATATTTTATTAGCTTTTCAAGAAGATCCAACAACTTCTACGCGTCAGGTTGCACGTGAAAACGACGTTAATCATTCGACCGTTTTAGATGTGTAAAAGCCGAAAAAAATGCATCTATATAACCAACAACACGTACAAGAATTGATTGATGGTGATTCTGATAGAAGATTACAATTTTGTGAGCAAATGCTGCATATGTTAAACAGGAATGTTATTTCTTCTGCAGATATTCTTTTTTCTGATGAATCAACATTTCTATTAAAGTAGTTGTCGTGGTACAATATTGTCAAAAATTTTTAGATTATACGCACCATAAAAGTATACGAGCCTATACAATCCATGTTAATTATCCAATTTTTAATTGAATTTATCTCGGGTTATAGACGGTCAAATTTTAAGGATATATGTATTGTCATGTCCTTAATAAGTACACAAAAATTTAATTTTCTTACAGCACGACAACTACCTTAAATGGCGAGAGAAATAGACAAAATTGTAGGTACCCAACGTCCTCAGAAAATCAACGTTTGGACTGGTATTGTTGGTGATCATGTGGTGGGACCTATTTTCATTGAAAATCCTAACGGGCCAAGATATCTGGATATGCTAAGAGAACAAGTTGTCCCAACTTTAGCAGAGTTGTTTCCAAATCCATTGGAACCTAATCTTCCCAATGAAAGTATATGGCTTCAACAAGACGGTGCCCCACCCCACTATGCTCTTCCTGTACGGAATTATTTAAATGACACCTTTCCACACAGGTGGATTGGAAGAACAGGTTTTATAGAATGGCCAGCAAGATCACCGGATCTAACACCTCTAACACCTCTAGACTTTTCTATGGGGATATCTAAAAAACAGGGTGTTTAAAAAACACCCTGTTAATTTAGATGAATAAAGAAACAGAATTACTGGAGAAATTAGGAACATAACACCGGAGGTTTTAAACAGAGTGCGGGAACAATTTCACAGTAGATTACTAAAGTGTCAGGAAGTGGACGGGGGACATTTTGAACATTTATAAGATGAAGAACAGTTTATTTTTGAATTTTTAATTAATTTTAAAATAAAAAGTTTAGTTTTTTAATTTGTCATTATATTTCCGCCCTGTATTGAAAACTGTTTACTAAACCCTACTTATATGGTATCGTCATCATCGTAAAATGTGCACTATCAATTTTCGATGAAAAAAAGTGGGGTTGTTATTTAAGATAAGGGTGCCTAATGTGCGGGGGGGGAAATGGTGGGGGCATCAAATTTAAAATTATCATTATAAGATTTGGAATAAAAAACTAAAGTTTACGTGTCCGAGCGTTTTTCATAAAAATCTTTTCTCAACGAATAACGAATTTTATTCCATAAGTGAGTTCCACACTTTATATATCGTCGCCTTCAGGAGAAAATCACGTAACTCCACATTTTCATTAAAATAGTATTTTAGTGGCATCTGTTAGATAAAACTGTAACTAATTTATATGCAAGTTACAGATGTCCTAAAATAAACCGTTAATTTTAAATTTAGAAAAAGAAATATACGTATCTCCAATCGTGGAGGAGGGTCCAGGGAATAATGCCTAACTCCAATATACAAATCAGTGCCATTGACAAGTATAAGTTATTGCCTAGTTATTTTTTCTGTATGTAAGTATGAAAGATTGTATAGTGTGTAAAGTTAAGGTACCATGAATAATTTAAGGTTACTTTTATTAACATAAAGTACATATTGGAGATACGTAATTTTCCATTAAACAATTTTTTGGCGGTAATGTGGAGATACACCAATACACCTTTAATATGTTTTTCTTTCCTCCTGTAAAATTTTACAACATGGAGTTAAGCAATTTTCTCCTGAAGGCGACGATATATAACACACTAAATATTAATATTAAGGAGCTTTATAGGGGCTTTAGCTTACTTATGAGTCATTTCTTGCACTTTAATTTATATAATCATAGTGCGAGAAATGAATGCTTTTTAAGTATTTAATCTTTTAAAAATCAGTTTAAGGATATATCTAGATATGGTTGTTCATATTCATATTTATAATTTCATATTCATATTCATAATTTTATAAACTTTATACTATATATCATCATTGTTTTTACCTCTAAAAACAATGATATTAGTCATCCAAGCAAAAAAAAAGAGGTGGGCGACATTCATTAAAAACTTAGATTTATATAATACCAAGCAAACTTTCAAACTAATTCAAAATCAGTAAGCAGGTACTTTGTTATCATTGATTACTGACAGTTTGGTTATTATGATTTTGTGGAACACATGAGCATCAATCGACCTAAAAAGTGAAATTTAAAATCAACGGGAAAACCACGGAAATCTCGAGATACCTACCTAACAATAAAGAGTAAGATTTGTTTTATTTAAACTACTTAAAAATAGCTGAGTATGCGAAACAGAAAGAAAATATCAACAAAGTAATCAATGATAACATAAATGTAAATTTTTAATGAATGTAGATTATTGCATCATTTGTCGTAGGTCAGGAACAACCAGTGGCAGCCCAAAAATTTTACTTTACAACTAAAATTTTAATGATTTTTTAAAAAAAGGCACTAATGCAAAAATAATAAAATAATAGAGGAAAACCTTTCTTATTTTGGCGTGTACTATCATGCCCTTAAAGGATGACAACTTATTTGGTGACACCCTGTATTATCCCTGATAGCACAGTTTATTCTAAGAATGTTTTTTAAACCTTTCAGTGGGAATATTCTTGGGATCATGCTATATTTCTTCTAGTCATCTTCTAAGAATGTTTTTTAAACATTCCAGTGAGAATATTCTTAGGATCATGCTATATTTCTTCTAGTCATATTCTAAGAATGTTTTTTAAACCTTCCAGTGAGAATATTCTTAGGATCATGCTATATTTCTTCTAAAGAACATGCTTAAAAGAAATATAGCATAATCCTAAGAATATTCTCACTGGCCTATAGGCAGGTTCTTAGAAGGTGCAAAGTTTAGTGGTAAAAATTAATCCACTCTAAACATATGCTTAGAATGATGAGAAAGTAATTGCTATAGAAAGTTCATTTAGGAATATTCCTGGAAAAAATTGAACCTACACCTCGCCAAAGTTTTTTGTTTTGAATGCGTTCCACCAACTTCAAATACCGACAGACAGCTGTTTCGACCTTTATTGGGTCTCATGTGGATCACCTGATGTTCTTACATCTCGCCTCTGTTGACTTAACAACCGAGCATATAAGCTGAGGAAGTAATTTGTTTTGATTGTGTTCCACTACACCAAGTTGCCCGACACTGATGAGACCCAATAAAGGTCGAAACAGCTGTCTGTCGGTATTTGAAGTTGGTGGAACGCATTCAAAACAAAAAACTTTGGCGAGGTGTAGGTTCAATTTTTTCTTATATTCTTATGAATATTACCAGTGATTGGTCAAGAAAGTTTCTTAAAGAAACTAAGAAAATTGAATGTTTATATTCCTGGAACATTCTGTTAAGCATATTCAGTTTAGTTAGGTACCTATATAATAGTAAAATATACCATAATCTACGTATAAAGGTACCTATACTTAGTATTAAATGCTAAGTAAAAAACACAACCCAAAATATTTTTTTATAGTTATTTGTCAAATTAAAACAATATTCGATAACAAAAATACTTTTACTATAGGTATCTAAATTATCCGGCTTTTACATAAGATCTTCTATCCAACTTAAATACAATGAAAAATGTTTTTTTTTAAGAAGAACTATTTGGTTTTTTCTTTTATGAAGAATTATTTTATAAGGAAATATTTTGTTTTTTTATATTTTATTTTATGTTAAAAATAAATATTTATTAATTTGTATACTATGAGGCGCCGTTTGTGCCATAATTAAACTCTCCAATATATATATAATTTTGAATATATATTTATTTTTTACCAAATATATATTTATTTTTTACTTTATATGTATTTGTATTTCATATTTTAATATTTTTTTTTATATATATATTTATTTTTTTAAATATATATTTAAATGCACAAATATATATTTATAGAACTATATATATTTATAGCAACTTTGCTTTTAATATATTTATGAAATTCGACTTCACCATTTGATCGCTAGAGGCGCTGCTCAACTTATTAAATGTGGCAACGCTGTAGCAAGTGCTGCACCCAATTAGCTAATAGGAGCTTTTGTTTACGAATTGAAATAACTAGAGACAAGGAAACTCTGGAAATAACGGTTTGTTCTGCAAGGTCTCTGCGTGGTTAAAAAAATTTACCCCGTGTTTTAAAATTATTAATAAAACGGAATATTGCGAGTATCTACGTGTCTCCCTAAATAAAACCATACAACAGCGGTTTAAAAGGCGCTTTAAATCCAAGATACCTACACCCAAAGAACATACACTTAAATTAAATCTTTGTATCATAAAATAATGAGAACACAGGGAAAACAATGTTTACCGTTATTTTAAATTAGTAAACAAAACCTCCCATTGGCTAATTCGGTGAGGCCCTACCTACAGCGTTGACACATTTGATCAGTTGAGCAGCGCCTCTAGCGATCAACGGGTGAAGTCGAATTTTATAAATATATTAAAACCAAATACAAATATATATTCAGTGGCGTAGCGACAGTACCGCGAACGCCCGCCAAGCGGGGGGCCCTAACCTCGTAGGGGGCCCGGCCGATACTTGCCCCAAAACATTAAAATACTTATTTCCATCTTACTTATACTAAAAATTGAATAATAATGAATGATTAATTAAAAATATCATAATTTACTAAAATGTAGGTAGGTACTTGATATTATTGGCCTACCATCACAACATAAATGTAAAACATCTAACGGAACCTTTTGATGAATTTTAAAAATTGCGCTTATTTAACAATTGACAGCGGGTTTACGCAGGAACGATTCAGAACTTGGAAACATGCGCCTAACTCTAAACAGATATGCGCATTTAGTTATGCAGTTCTGAAGCGTTCTCTTTGCGAACCCCTAAAATTTTGACGATTGTGATTCACAAGTTGTTAGTTTGTTTTTGTTTTATATTCGTATTGGTTCAAGTAGGTTCTTATTTGTGACTGCATCTGATTATTTTATTTTTCCACTGTTTTACATGCGTTTCTCGCCGGTCAGCTGTGGTGAGCACAAAGTGGTCTAGTATTTGCATGTAAGTATTTCTTTTATTATTGGTTAGTTTAATATTATTGAGAGTTTAATATATAGAGTTACTGAGTAAGGATGCCTGATAAAATTAATATAGTTTAAGGTTATTTTTTTATGTTAAAAAATATGTTATTATTTTCTATTATTTTACTTATAATTTATAAGTAGGTACAGTGGAGAACCTTATTTTTTTTTTAATTATTTTTTTGTTACTTTTCGTTTATAAATAATTTAAAAAATCATGTCACCGGATGTATTATTTTTTATTTACAATATAAAACCATGTAAAAAATACCTGAAATCAGGGGACCCAGTAAGGATTTTCGCGGGGGGGCCCGAAATTTGTCGCTACGCCACTGTATATATTTGTACATTTAAATATAAATTTATTTATTTATATATATATATATATTTATAAAAATAAATATATATATAGAAAACATGTATAAATATATGAAATAAATATTTATTTATATTGTAAAAATACATAAATAAGTATGCAAAATTAAATATATATAGAAGAGATTAATTATGGCACAAACGGCGCCTCATAGTATACCGATTTTTTATATCTGAATTAACATTTTTATGTATAATAATCCTAACTATCTTCAACTTCAATCTAATCTGACTTATCCCACAAAATTTTCCAATTTTACTTTTTATGAAATAATGTCATACAACTTATGGTTTAGAGGTCAAATTTTTTATTTAATATTTTTAAATAAATATATATTAATATGTCGCAAAATTTTTAAAGGGGACGACAGATACATTTCACTGTCATATTATGACAGTGTGGTCTATTTGTCGCCTCCTGAAGAATTTTACGAATGTATAATCCAACATATTAGAAAGTGGGTATCTGACATATTTGGAAATATTCTCAAAAGCTTCCTAGAAGCTCCATAAGAAACCTTCTAAGAACATTCCAAAAACGCATTCTTAAAATGTTCTTAGAATGCTTTTTAGGAAGGTTTTAAGAAGCTTCTAAGAATCTAATTGCATCATTAAAAGGGTATCTATTGAATGTTTTAAAAGTCCCTAAGAACATTCTTAGCAATCAGGGAAGGTTCTAAGAATATTCCATTATTCCGGGTCATATCTTCTTAGAAGATTCTTAGAATCAAATTTTGCTATCAGGGATACTTTATTCGTAAATATAAACATTATTTTTCCTTATTGATAACGACTGATAAGGAAAAAATCTGAACACAACAGTCCATAAACGTTGAAAATTGGACTCGCTGATTTTAAAGTGGTTTAAAGGGGGTATGTGCCATTTTTTGTTGTTGAGATTTTTTGTTAGAAACAGTGTAAGGGTACAAAAAAATGGCACATACCTACATGTGGTTAGATAGATCTGATCGAAGGCAATTTTTTTTATTTGTTTAAGGTTGTAAGTAAATAATGCCTTTTTAACCTAACCCAATTGGTCTAAATCATTTTAAGCCCTAGGCCATCGACCAATTGAAAAAGCATTCCGATCGAATAAATTAGATTAAATTAAATTAATAGTTAACTTACCAATCTATCCAACAAGTAACTTCCGGGGAAAATAAATGGAATGTACAAACACATAAATATCATGGAAGTCCAATTGACCCATGTGGCACTAATGTTATAATACTTTGTTATTGTGCTTGTTATAATGGAATACTGAATCCATTGGAGAGCGTTTGAGGCTGAGAACATTACAAAAATGCCCAAAATTAACCATCGTATTTTATAAACTTTTATTTTTTTAATATCAGGTAATGGGGCTTCTTGATTTTCTGCATCTGTGTTCATGTTTATTAAAAATTAGTATCTGCAACAAACACAATAACAATAAAAAAATATATAGAAAATATTTAAAACAAAAAAATGCTTGTCCTACATAATTTAAAGAAAATTAAATGTGCAAAAACATTTATATGGAAATAACGTATTATCGTTGAGTGTCAATGGTATTATCTTAAAAAGTCCAGTCCATTAAATTCATTAAAATAAATATAAATAAAATTAAGAAAATGTCTAGCCTATATTCTGGAAAACTTATAGTTGGACAAAATTAAAGAGTAACGTTTAAAGTTATTTAACTATTTTGGTAATTCATAAAAATTCATTATTTATATGAAATAATTTCGCGCGTTAAAATAGTTTGTGGTTTGCATAAATCTTGAGGATTGTTGTAAGGTTAAAAGTGGAATCGTGGGTGTATTGAAAAATACTTGTACCTAGGTATGTACTCGCACAAGTTTGTTATTATAGTAGCGTTAATTACTGAGGTACCTATAGGTAATATCAGTGATATTGTACCCATGGCCGGATTAACAGTGTCTAGGGCCCTAGGCTAAAATTGATTTAGGGCCCCATTTAGTTGTATTTTTGAAAAACATAGTTTTATATAATTTAAAAAATTTGTCTTAATTAAAAAATTAAGTTAATAATTTCAAAGTTGAAAATATAGAGGACTTTTTAAATTTACGGTATTGCTGTTTGGTTTGTCAAATAGTGCACAGACACAACAACGACTAATGGACAAAATATTGGGTCCGGAATTTGAACCTAATGTTTTCGTATATCTTGATGACATCATTATCACAAGAAATAATTTTTAAGATCAAATTTCACTATTGAATAAAGTATACGAACATCTTAAAGACGCAAATTTAACATTAAATATCGATAAATGTCAATTTTTCCGAAAGGAACTTAATATTTGGGCCTTGTTGTAGATGGGAACGGTTTGAGAACGAATTCTGAAAAAGTCGAGGCTATGGTAAATTATACAAGACCAACTACTACTACAGAAATTAAGAGGTTTATCGGGATGGGTTCAATGGTACCGTCGTTTTATAAACGGCTTTAGTTCGTGATACTAGCTATGGTCCATGTCTTACAAAATACGAAGATTTCCGAATCCAAAAGTTGCAAAATTGCTGCCTTCAATTAATATTTGACATAAGGAAGTATGATAGAATTAGTTACACCCTAATAAATAACAAGTGGTTAAACATGGAAAACAGGCGCAAAATGCATTTAATTTGTTTCTTTCAAAACTTTCTTAAAACTAAGGCACAAAAAAATCAAAAAGTTTCGTACCTTACTGATATTCATAATATAAATTTTAGATTTAAAAACGCCATAACAGTACCGATTCATCGTATTAAATTATTTATAAGGTCTTTTTCATATATCCTTCCTAGCTACGTTAATGGCTTGCCATTTAATTAACGGTGTAATATGTTGAAAATGTCGCAAGGTTACAAACCCAAGTTTTTTTATATACTTTTTATGGAGCAGCAATGAAACTCTTAATATTTATTTAATGTCTATATGTTTAGGGTTTATTTTTAGGTAATTGTAAACTTGGTATTTCTACTAAGCATAATTGTTTTTTTTTATTATATAGCTATGGCTATTATTTTAATAATGTTATATTTTTAATGTTTAAATTCAAATTCCGCCATTTGTAATATTTTATTTTCTGATTTCAATAAAGACGTTTATTATTATTATTAATACTAAAATATACCTAGTTAACCTATTTATTAACATATTATTGCAATCTATGAAATTCCCTGTCGGACATTGCCTAACTATATATATTGTATTAAAGGTAATTTACTTATGGCCTAATTTATCCATTACAAGCTCAAGAATTTAAGTTTTTATTTAAAAATGCATTAAAATATATGGGTGAATCTCACGAAATGTCCCCCGATGGTGTTACCCCGTGTTATTAAATAAAACTAAATGAGTTTGACCTACACTTTTATTGTGTTTTGATCTTTCATAATTAAGTTGATATTACAGCTCAGGTTCCAGATTTTTAACCGCAATTAATTATTTTTTACAATGTTTTAAAAATCTAAAACCTATCCTCCGTGACTGTTACTCTTTCTAGGTTAACCTAAGTATATGTTGTCAAATATCTCAGATAGTAAAAGCATACTAAACATATCAGTTCACTTAGTAAATTAAACACATCCAAAGCAATCGAATCAAGTATAAATATTATTAAAAATTAAAAGAAATAATTTTTTTTAAATTTATGTAGGTGTTACAAAAATTGATTCTATCTTCCGTGAATCTGTTTTTTCTTTAAATTTTATGCAACGGGTGGCGCTTTAATCACTTTAAATAATCACTTTAAATAATCTTATTTCAATAAAGACGTTTATTATTATTATTATTAATACTAAAATATACCTAGTTAACCTAAATATTATTGCAATCTATGAAATTCCCTGTCGGATATTGCCTAACTTAAGTATTGTATTAAAGGTAATTAACTTATGGCCTAATTTATCCATTACAAGCTCAAGAATTTGAGTTTTTATTTAAAAATGCATTAAAATATATGGGTAAATCTCACGAAATGTCCCCCGATGGTGTTACCCCGTGTTATTTAATAAAACTAAATGAGTTTGACCTACACTTTTATTGTGTTTTGATCTTTCATAATTAAGTTGATATTACAGCTCAGGTTCCAGATTTTTAACCGCAATTAATTATTTTTTACAATGTTTTAAAAATCTAAAACCTATCCTCCGTGACTGTTACTCTTTCTAGGTTAACCTAAGTATATTTTTTCAAATATCTCAGATAGTAAAAGCATACTAAACATATCAGTTCACTTAGTAAATTAAACACATCCAAAGCAATCGAATCAAGTATAAATATTATTAAAAATTAAAAGAAATAATTTTTTTTTAAATTTATGTAGGTGTTACAAAAATTGATTCTATCCTCCGTGAATCTGTTTTTTCTTTAAATTTTATGCAACGGGTGGCGCTTTAATCACTTTAAATAAGCAAAAACCTCTGTTTATGACATTATAGATGCATGTGATTCCTGAAGGTCAGTTAGAATTTATATGCAGATGAGAGTGTTGCTGTTTTGTAATTCAAAAGTTTAAGTTCATTAATTTGCTATTTAAAAACCTATCCATCGCGAATTTTTTATAAATATTTTATGGATGTACTATTGTATTTTTTAAAAATATTAAGGTGTCAAAAGATTCAATAATTTATTTCAAATATACAAAGGGATGTTTTTAAAAAAACATACGAAATCCTAACCTCCGTGAAGCTATCTTCCGTAAAGCTCTAATATTCAAAATGTATGATTTCTTAAAATTCTTGCATTAGTGCAGAACCACTTATGTTATTACTAGACCTGGTGGCTTCCCAAAAAAACCATTCTAGACTAACATTAAAACAACCAAAAATAATCATTTTCACTTGGGGGACATCTCAATATATTAACCCATATATGGTTGCATTTAAAAAACAAAGTTACTGTCACTTCCGGTTCAACCGAAAATTGAAAATATTTTAGAAAAAAAGATAGCACTGTCATAGCTACCACAATTTTGGATTGATGTTTTTTGGACTCTATAAATCTCTAATAAATCATTGGGTGAATCACCCTGTATATTGCTTATAAGCAATTACTTTCAATAAGCCTATTCCGACCCATTCCATGGTAGATTCAAACTTTAATCTTAAAAAAATAAGACCACATAAATTAAAAATAAATATGGATAGTTGTAAAAAGAAATTATCTAATAAACAGATGGCAGTATTTTAATAAATTGTTATTAAACCGCCTCGACGATGATGAAAGGAGATTTTGTCATATTAATTACATTACAATTAATGACTAAGCATTTTTATATTAAGGTTTTAAGTAGTTTTTAAGTAGCTCAGATGTGCTTGGTTAGTGCCCGAGCACAATTCCGCGAGCGTGGAGCATTCACAACTTTTTTAATATTTTTTACATTTTGAAATAATACAATGTGGCACAATGTTTTTCAATTATTAATAAATGCACATTTTATTACTTACAGTTGTTTTTGCTATGTAAATGTCACATCATCTCCGCGGCATTTTAATAACAATCTATTAATATACCGTCGGCGGTTTAATAACAATTTATTAATACACCTCCGGCGGTTTAGTAGACTCTTGCTCGAAAAAAATCGACAAATGTTTGAGGATATTTTTTGAAAAGGCGTTAAGAAATTAAGTGGGGGTATGATGTAAAGCATTCACATATGTACGGTAACACAGAACAACTTTCCAAGTTTGAACAAAATTGCTTGTCGGGGCAGATAGGTGAAAGGTTTCGCGGGCTTTGCATCGAGTATTTATTTTATTTTATGTAATTTTGATAGACAATGTCACTAATTTTACCTATACTTATTAGTAATTAACGCTACTAATAACAAACTTGTGCGAGTACATACCTAAGTATTTTCTAATAAATACCCACGATTTCACTTTTAACCTTACAATAATCCACAAGATTCATGCAAACCACAAACTATTTTAAGGCGAAATTGCTTCGGCCCGGTTACCGCTGACGTCATTGTACCAATGACAGCAAACGTCAGCCGCTGTCTATGATGTCGGCAGGGAAACCGGAGCCGGAGGAATAGTCACAGCGTTAAGACAACTTGGATTATTTTTTATTGCATAATTTTAACAAACGCACAAATCTTCAAATTTTTCTATGTCATTAATTCTTTATAAATAATGTTAAACAAATATTAGAAATATTCCCACCAAAACAAAATATAAAGTGCTTAATGTACTTTTCGCCAACGATTTTGGCATCTTCAGAAGCGAAGTGTAACTAAATCTAAATGCAACGTCTGCTGGTCTCGGGGTGACCATCGTGCCGGATGATTATCCGGACGCGATGATCATAGAATCGCAGAGCAAAACAATCATGGGGGCATTAAACGCCGACATTGATCTTATGGGAGGAGATCGCTTTTTACAGTTTGAGCAGTTTTGCTGATCGTCGCAGGGAACCATCACGGTTGGTTAAATGCGGGGGGGGGCAGTGGACGTTGGACTGGCTGAAGGGGATCATCTCCTCGATCATACCCTGGGCGCCGGAGAAGGAGACGGATCCAGCTGAGGAGGGTAGTAGCAATACTCCCTTGTCGGAAGGAACATCTACACCCGGACCAGATCCGTCAGAGTCGACACCAACTTAGTCTGCAACACTGGACAAGGAGGTGGCCGAGCTCCTGGGTCAGGTGGATGTAGAGGATACTTCCACAATCCACACAACAAGGTCTGTTCTTTAGCTTAAAAATTTAAACCAAAATCGGTGCAGTTGTAAGCACCTACGTCATCAAACACTTGCCGCCATCTTGTCGCGGGTATTTTAAAATCCCCGAAATAGAAGTTTGATACCGGCCGTTATCGTAGTTTAAATTCCCCGAAATTATAGTTATTATATTATTATTATTATATTATAGTTTGTTTGTTCATAGGTTCTATGGTTTATTATAGAAACAAATTATGGAACAAATTATAACCTCTAATCTGTCAAAATTAAAAATATATATTTATGTATTTTACCAGTTAATTTAAACTTTTTTAAGGTTTTTATTTGCCCTTTTTTTATACCAAGAGTTATAAAAAACGTCCTAATATTTTAGAATTAAAATTTACTTACCGGTTAAACACAAGATTTGCACAATTGAGGTTTAAAAAGGTAGGTACACTAGTACAGTCAAAACACAAATAAACAACTAAATAACTGGTTCAAACACCTAACAACGTTTATAAGTCTGTATTAAGGCAAATAAGGCACAGAATTAAACCAAATCAAAATCTACCCGCTTAAAACAAACAATATGGCGGCAAGTATTTTGTGATTTTCAGTCTGCGCGAACTGCTAAAGAACAGACCTTGTTATGTGGATTGTGGATACTTCACCAGGGACAAGGGCCATCCGTAACCTAAAAATCAGGTCCTATCTCTATCCCCTACAATGGATAAAGAGACCTCATTTCTACTAAACAATTTGCAACATAGCAAAGGGGCGATTTCCTTAATAGATCGTCACATCCTACAAGATCCTTGGTCATACAAGGGTCGAGTAAGAGGCCTAGGTAGATGGGAAAGATACCTCTTCTATAAGAGAGACGACCAACTAAATCCAAGGGCTTTTATCTACGTCGACAGGCGGATCGAGTCCTCACTAATAGCTAATTTATGTTCTAGGGACTTAGTAGCGGTAAAACTATGCCTAAGGACAGACCCTGGTCTGTCACAGCATACCCTTGGTGGTATGCTCGGCCTATCTGCCCGATAGACGATCCTCCAACATAGGAGCTCATCGATATAGTTTAGTACTTCAGCACACTGGGCCTCCCGCTGATTATCGGATGCGATGCCAACGCACACCATATGGTGTGGAGAAACACCGACATGAATCGGAGAGGGCTCAGCCTCTTAGAGTATCTATCAGTGGCGGCTCGTCAGGGTAGGCCTCTGAGGCCGCGCCTCACCCTTAAAATGAAGGAACGAACGACTTTTTGTATTTATATTTTTGCCTATTACAAGTGTATTTTTACAACAGTTCTACCCAATAAAAAGTAAAAAACCAATCAATAATATTAAGCGTAAATAAAAATCCAGGCGCAAAGCGCGTCAAGTTAACGTGCATGCATCGTTGAGAGTCGCTTGTTGTATGTATCTTGGCTTGGACAGAGGCGAAATTTTCACAGCCTCGGAAGCTCCCATTTACGTCTTGAAAGCGAAAATGACTCACCAACAAAAATATCGCCGTAAGTTCGCGAATAAACACCGTAGATGAGGCGTAATTAAGTTAGCTTGGTTTGTTTTGATTGGTGGTCCGTTTATGGTGGGATGCCAGCGGAGACAAAGAAGGTTGCCAGTCTTCTCTTAGCGTCTGTAGAGCACGTTATTGTTTTGATTCAGATTAAATTATTTAAAACTTTTGGCTGATCTTTTATAGTTTTTGTCTCGATTAGTAAAATTTCTTATTTAATTATTGTAGGGAACACACTAAGGTAGATTTAGCAGTTTTTATTAAGCAAATTTTATATTTTGAAATAATAGATTGCATAATTCTTCAATTAGAGACGCGGTTTGAAAATTTAGAATTACTTTTAAATCTCACTGCAGACCAACAATTTTACGACCAAATAATAGATAAATTTTCAATCTTAAAAGATAGACGTATAGTATTTTATATTTTTTAATACTTAGGTAGGGGTCGACTTTTCAGTTTTATTTTTATTTTTTGATTAATTTATTTATTTTTAACTTTTTTAAGACTATTTTTTATGTTTAAGATTAAAACTAGTCTTTGATGTGATATTTTGTTTGTTTTGTTTTTTAGAGTTTATTTTTTGGTTTAGTAGTGCTATCGGCTCCATTTTAAAAAAGGTCAACGCGTCGGAGAATAATACGGTATTATTAATACTTCCCGGGTGACGTGGAAATTTATTCGTATTTAGACAAAATTAACCTTATGTAGCCTCACCCTTCTGTACACCCACGAGCCGCCACTGGTATCTATATGCAATGGATCTGGAAATCCTAAACCAAGGCACTACACCGACCTTCGTCACGTCACGAAGACAAGAGGTAATAGACTTGACATTGGGCTCCCTTTCCATGGCCCCGATGACAAGAAATTGGAAGGTGTCTGACGAGCCATCCCTGTCGGATCACAGACACATTCTCTTTAGCTTAGACCTAACTCACGAGGCTGGGCTCAGCAGGTTCAGGACCTCCGGAACACAAACTGGGACCAGTATGTTGAGATGCTGAAGACTAAGCTAGTGGACTCTTCCATGACGTGCCGTAGCTTTCCTCAAGTGGAGGAAACAGCAGAATTCGTACGCGATGCAATCATCACATCGTACGAACGAAGCTGCCAGCTACCGAGGAAAAAAGGAAACCCCTTGGTGGAACTTTGACCTCGACAAGGCTCGCAAGGAAACCCGCAGGCTCTTTAACAGGGCCATGTGGTCTAAATCACCTGCGGATTTGGACAGCCACAAGCATTCTAAGCGCAGGTACAAAGATCTCATAAGAAGGTCTAAGAGGGAATCTTGGAGGACGTTCTGCGGTAACGTAGACGAGCCTCCAGCAGCAGCCAAGCTTTAAAAGATTTTCTTACTTTTCGGGATCAAAAAGCCTGAAAACTGTTGAACCACCAAGACAAACTCCACCAGCTGGCGTAAGGCCAACTGACTGGAAGTTGGTTGCAAAGGTAGTGACAGAAAGCTCCATAGTGAGCCATCCACTCATTTAGATCTTTTAAAAGCGCGGGACCAGATGGCATCCTTCCGGCTCTCTTACAAAAGGGACTAGAACCAGAGAGACCCGTCCTAAAGATGGCTCTGGGGGGAAACTCAGGGCATGCAAGGGCCTGGACTAAGAGTATCAACCTTCTCACAATAAGGGATGCAATGCCAAAGACGTCTACCCCCCTCAGAAGATTTAAAGTGGTTTTCCCTTCTAGAAACCTTGCTTGGATGAATCGTTTAGTTTGTCCAACATGTTACCGATAACCTAGCCTTTATTGATGCTATTGGATGTAAATGTTATTTTCAAGGTACCTTGAATGTGTTTAATTTTTATATTCCTCCAAACACTACAGCCACTAGTACTAGAACGTCCTGATACTGTCAAAGATCTGGGTCTTTTCTTTGATCCTAAATTAACTTTTGATAGGCATATAAGTAATATAACTTCCTTAAAAATGTTGAGATTTATTATGAGGAATTTTAACACATTTAATGATATAAACGCATTAAAATTATTCGTTTGTTCTTTCAATGCTCGAATATTGCAGCTTGATTTGGTATTTTTATATTCCTCCAAACACTACAGCCACTAGTTATTTCAATGTTCCAAATTTCTCTTCTAACGATGTTACTGACAGTAAATCATAATATGTACTTAACTTTTTAAATTTTAGTGACTTAAGTGTCACACAATAATAATCAATTTCTTAAAGTGGATCGTTACCACCCAGCTTTGGAAGATGTACTTTTGCATTTTAAAAAATATTATAATTTTCCTTTTAACAATACACAGAATTCAAAGCAATATAATTTCAATCAAGCCAAGTTTCCCTTATTATATGAGCCACTACATCAAATTGATTGGAACTTCCTAAATAATGCTTCTGATATCAACGTTGCCTGTAAAATGTTTTGATATATTTGTGTCTACATACACACATCAAAAATATTGTTTTAAGTATCCCTCCTGGTATTCACCCAATATTATAGCTAATATTCGGTTAAAATATAAATATTTTAAATTATACAAAAAATTTAACAATACTTTTTATTATGATCAATTTAAACAAGTTAGATCTAAAGTAAAAGCTGACATATAGTAAAATAGACTACAACTCTTATTTAACTGAATTTTTGGAGGTATATAAATAATAAACGTAGAAACTAGAATACCAGAAAAGATGCATTTTGGCGCGAAAACACCTTTGCTCTCAATTGTGAATGGCTTTTCCTCTGTTTTTACAAGCGATGAATCAACTGATTCTTATTCAGCTCCTAACATAAATTGTAATTTTCCAGTAATTAACAGTCTCACTGAAGCTGAGGTAATTAGGCCAGTTAAGAGATTGGGTAATAAGATGACTTTCGGACCTGACCAGATACCAAGCTTTCTGGTTAAGGATTGTGCTCACGTATTGGCTCAACCTTTGGTATATATTTTTGATATAGCTCTTAAATATTCTACTTTCCCAGAAATTTGGAAAATCGCTCGTGTCTGTCGAAGGCCTTTGACAGGATTAGTCATTCTCTCTTATTGTGAGCAAACCTAATACTATTGGTTTTGACAATTCATTAACTCAGTTCTTTGCTTCTTATCTCACTAATAAAACTCAATTTGTCTCTTATAATGGGTTTAACTCATTGCCATTTATTTGTAAATCTGGAGTCTCGCAAGGCTCAAATTTAGGCCCTCTGCTTTATCTTATTTTTATTAATTATATTGTTCACAACCTCGACTGTGAAAAAACTTATTTTCGCAGATGACTTAAAAATATTTCTTAGAGTGGATGGTACTGAGAGCTGTAGTATAATTCAAAATAATCCAAACAAAATTAACCAATGGTGCCATGCCAATAAATTGTATATCAATGCTTCTAAGTGTAAAGTTATTTCATATTACAAAGGCCATAATCTGTTAACATTTAATTATATCTTTAAGAACTCTTTACTAGAACGTCCTGATACTGTCAAAGATCTGTAATATAACTAGTTCTTCCTTAAAAATGTTGAGATTTATTATAAGGAATTCACATTTAATGATATAAACGCATTAAAATTTTTTTATTATTCGTTTGTTCGTTCAATGCTCGAATATTGCAGCTTGATTTGGTATTTACACAACCTATAAAGTTTTATTGGAAAATATTCAAAGACGATTCCTGAAATTTTTAAACTTTAGAATTAATGGTTTTTATACTATCAGAGGTCATCCTCAGGTTGAATTATTTCGGGCCTTTTCAATGGACTTACTTGAATTGCGTAGTGTTAAGTTTAGCATAAAATTTCTGTATGACTTGTTTCATACTGTATGTTGTTATTATCTACGTTCAATCTGTACATTCCCCGTTTAAACTCTAGGACTAAATTAATTTTTAGGGCAGATAATGAATCAATGTGTAAATGTTATTTTATTTTATGTTCAGTGTACACTGTACATACGAACCTATTGTATATTGTATAATTTTGTCTCTTTAATTTAAATCTGTTGGGCAATAAAGTATTATTATTATTATTATTATTATCTTTCTTGTCACAATCTTGGCAGTTTATTTCGTAGATCCCTGACTTTTCAATTTTAGGAATCTTATCTTTGGGGTTGCCTAAAATCGTCCAAAGTGTGTAACTGCTTGAACTAAAAGCAATTTTGTCCACTTTTCTAAAAATCCATTCCACACCTCGGGTGTACTGGGGTTCGAAATGAATAGTCTTAAATTGGCTTTTGTGGGCTCTGTTTGAAAAGTCGTTAACCTAGAAAGGCGAGACTTAAATTTAATTTTATTTAATAACTTATCTACTAGGGTGGGTTCAAAACCATTGTCTCTAGCATTGTTTTTTATAAAACTAAGCTCTTTATTGTTCTAGTGTTACTAGGTAAAGGTTTATCAACCTACGAACAAGAAAATTAAAACCAGCCTGCTTATGTTGTGTGCAGTAGTTCGAGTCTGAAGTGATGTAACGTGCAGTCCTTGTAGGTTTTCTATAGATATCGAACTCTAGAGTATTGTTAGATCTAATTACTAGGGTATCTTAAAATGGTATTTGGCTATCTTTTTGCAATTCAAATATGAATTTAATAGAGGGAAGACAACTATTCAATTTCAATCGGCCAAAAAGGGGGACAAGGAGTTCCCCATACCAGTCACTTCATGCTGTTTATAGAAACAACCGTTGACTTGGAAACAGTTTTGCCGCATGCAGGCTGATGCTAACTTCAAGTATTCAGCAACAGTCTCATTGGAAAAACTATTTTTTTTTTGAGTCAATCCTCTGGATAAGTCAATATAAGTGGTACTTTTTACAAGTATCCCAGTACCACTTACATTAACTTATCTACAGGATTTACTCAAAGAAAATAGTTTTTCCAATAAGACTGTTGCTGAATACTTGAAGTTACCATCAGCCTGCATGCGGCAAAACTGTTTCCTAGTCAACGGTTGCTTAGGTTAGGGAACCAAGTCTGTTAGATAGTTGACGAAAGTTTATACATCTATAAGAATAGAAATAAATAGCGAAAACGAACCGGTACCCAACTCTGTTTGTATAAATTAGTTTGTTAGTTTCTCTTTACGTGTTAACTGAAGCGATTACGATCCACGGTTTAGTAAACTGTGTCCGTTCACGAGTTCAGTCAACCTTAGCATATAATTAGTACAAATATGGTAGATTTAGCATTTAGATTTAGTTACACTTCGTTTCTGAAGATGCCAACATCGTTGGCGAAAAGTACATTAAGCACTTTGTGTTTTGTTTTGGTGGGAATATTTCTAATCATCGTCTTCTTTTCCTTTATCATTCCTGGCCTCCCCATTGTCTAAATCAGAGCCACTTTCACACATATTTTTTGTACCTTCTTTATGTTCTGTTTCTCTCTCGGAGTTCTCTTCTTTTCTTTGAGTCTTCTAATTTCCTCTCGTTCTGGAGTGTCTGTAATTTGCCTGTTTTACCTCTCTACCTGATAACTGTTCTTGCTGTCGCTTTTGAATATGGCTGAATTACTTTTGGTACTCGGAATATGGGGAGTGGTATGCTTGTTTTCGTTCTCACAAGTACATATTGGTTTACTAGAATCGGCATTTAATGTGTCTAATGTAGAGGCATCTTCAGTGTTAGAATTCAAGTTAATGGATTCGGGTGCAAGGCGTTGCGTTATGTAAGAAGCGAGAAAATCTTTTTTGTGACCACTAAAGTTCCGAGTTGCATTAAGAAAACCATATTTCCTGCTTCATTTGTGTTTCAAATATGATTAGGGGGTATCGGGCCAAATCGCCTATGGAAATCTTTTAGGTTGTCAAAGAAGCAGTCAACATTATTTTTATTACAGCACGTACACCTTGACAAGTTAATAGCTCATACTTTATGACTCCATAAACAGCATCATCCACTCCTCTCCTGCAATATTGTCCTCATACCTTTCGCCAGACGTTTCTTTTTATTTACCACTGAAAACTTAAAAGCCAGCTTACGAACTCCTTTTTACTTAAACCATAATGCATTTTGGCGGCAGTTGCAATATATTTCACAATGGCTCTTTCAATTTCCGTCTCATCCATTGGTGGTCTCTTTTTGCCGCTCTTGCTTTTTGGCATGGCTATTTTAAAACAAAACCCCAAAACGTACTTAGTTGTTACATTTACTACAACAAAAGTCACATAATGTAGGTGCAAGATGCAAATTTGTTTTAAGGTACAAGAGGGTGCTTCAATAGTTCAAAGTTTTTAAACATCGTCCACAAAATTTGGAAAATCTAAAGGCAGCAATAAGGCAAGAAATCAACGCAATTCTGCAAGAAATTGCGCGCAGAGCAATGACGAGCTGTCGTAATAGGCTTCAAATGTGCAATGGCAATAACGGCGGTCATTTAAAAGACAATTTTTTTAAAATTATTATTATAAAAAATCAATATAAGAAAAAAAGTTAAGTTATTTTTCTGGATACACATCAATATTAATATACATTTCCGACAAAGATTTTCTTTATAATGCACATGAAGGTTTTCCTTCTCCATCATTATAATGTTATAATTGTTTATAATTTGGAACTTTAGCAGTTCGATAGATGTCGACCGAAAGTCCTAAAAATATGTTTAATAGGATCAAAATTTGTAAATAAAAAATCCTTACAAAATTGTATACATTGCTACGTTCTTACCTGACATAAGAGGGCTGTCCATAAATCTCGTGAAGCTAAAATGGTTAAAATAACCTCCTCCCCGCCCTTGTTACAAATGTGAAGACCTCCCAAAGGGTCATAAGACGAGTTGTTGAACCTCCTATCCTTTTAAACGTTTTTTTACAATTCTTTTTTGGTGGTACTCAATATAATAATCTGACTAAATATTAATTTCATTCGACTAACTTTGTCACGTGAGGTTTTGAAAAAATCCTCCCCCTCGGGCGTGACAAATCAGGAGGCTCCTTCAAACCCCTTCCTCCCCCTGTTAGCGTCACGGCATTTATGGACGGCATACAGACGCGTACACTGTTCAAAATTTCATGACCAAACACCAAATTAACACCATACATGGTCTATATCGATACAAACCAAAATGGTGTTAAATATGGTCCGTTGGCCGGTGTAAATTCAAATACTAAAATGGTGTTAAATATTATGTGTTTGTGGTCAAATTAAATCATACTACACAGAAAAAAAAAAAAAGGAAACAGGAAGTTCCTTGACGCATTACTAGTATATTACCAGTGGTATTATTCCAGAAAATGGAACCTTCAACTCGCTAGAGATAATGTTTTTAGTGCGTTCCACTAACTTAAAATACTTCAAGTATTGACAGCTGTTTCCACCTATTTAAGGTCTCTTTAGTATCGAACAACTTGTAGTGTCACACCAAAGCAAAGGACCACCTAAGTTTATATATTCTTCATGTAAGTCAACAGAGGCGAGATTTAAGAACATCACGTGATCCACACCGCCTTTGCCGCGATCGGTACACGTGTACATTTTCAACCATAATTTATGGTGTTATATTAACACCACTTGGTGTTGGATTTTGACACCATTTTAAGATTACTTTTTACACCACAGATATTTTAAACAGTGTACAACATTACTGCTCGCATGTCGATGATATCGTCAGCGAGCAATCACAAGCAAACATTCGTGGCGACGACTGTATACGACTGTATTTACAATTTTAAGATATGTTTTTTTTAATATCTTTATTTTCATTTTAACAGTCCTGTACACTTGCTTCCAAATAATAAGTACATTTATAAACTAGATATTTTAATAACATTTTGTCCATGATAGTACAATAAATAAAATAAAATAATTAAGACTCCTAATCAGCACCCTGTGCTGGTGACGGAGACTTTAGCTATTTTTTTATATTTCGTCATTTAAGAAATTTTTCCTTAAATAAATTAATATTTTTAATATGTTATAAATTTCCACACTATTATTTATTAAATTATTTAAACCTATATCTGTACCTCAGAGCCATCAGGAGTTAAGTCCAAAAAGTTAATTATGCGTGGCGGCCATTTAAAGATGAGCCGGTGATTTATTTTACTATGTAACTTACAATTTTCCAATAAATGTACATTTATTGGAAAATTGTAATGTACATTTATTGGAAAATTGTAAGTTATATAGTAAAATAAAACACCGGCTCATCTTTAAATGGCCGCCAAGTATAATTAACTTTTTGAACTAAACTTCTGATGGCTCTGAGGTACAGATATTAGAATATGTATTTGATCATGAATATCTTTGCATAATATAAATGTA
Organism: Brassicogethes aeneus; assembly: GCA_921294245.1. Taxonomy (NCBI): domain Eukaryota; kingdom Metazoa; phylum Arthropoda; class Insecta; order Coleoptera; family Nitidulidae; genus Brassicogethes; species Brassicogethes aeneus. The sequence goes on from OV121136.1 coordinate 3,670,847, forward strand.
TGATTAGTCTTTTGATTTTATTGATTGTTTTATGTACTAATTTACATTGTTCAATTTTTTTACTGTTTTTAGTGGCTTAATGGTTAATTTTTTGTATATTTCTTCTGTTGCTGTTTGATATGGAATTATAAATACTACTTTTATTATTTTATTTTGTAGTCTTTGCATTTTGTTAAATAGTATTGTTGAGCAAGTATACCCCAAATCGGAATCAAATAAATTAAAATTGAATAGAAATAAGCATAGTAAATGTTATATTTTGAGTTTTTGTCTAAGTAGTCTCTACACATATATATTGCACCATGAGAATTATTTTATCTTTTAAATACTCAATATGCCTACTCCAATTTAGATTTTCGTCTATTATTAATCCTAGGTATTTTGTGTGTTTAACTCTATTTAATTTGATATCGCTTAGGGTAATGTGTAGTTCACGAAAGTATTTGTTTTCTTGTTTAAAAATCATATAAGTACTTTTATTAACATTTATTTTAAGTTTATTCCATTCTAACCAATCAATGTATATCTTTTAAGATCGTTGTTTACTGCCATTTCTAGAATGTGAAGGCCTTCGCTGCTGTAGACCAAGATGGTATCATCAGCAAAGACTTAAGACATGAATTGAGTGTAGTAAGGGACCTAGTACAGACCCCTGTTGAACACCACAGGGAACTCTTGCCAGTGTGCTTTTGGTTTTATTAATTTCTAAATACTGATGTCTGTCCGTGAAATCTACCACTGCACTTTGAGTTGAAGAGTTTTCTAAGAATCCATACTGGAACTTATCAATTAAATTTTGTTTTTGTAAAAATTCTAGTATTTTAATTTTAATGATTTTTTCGACAATTTTAGGGAAGATGCTTATTACAGATATAGGCCTATAGTTTTCTAGTGATGTGGTATCTGATTGTTTATGGATTGGAATAACTCTAGTAATTTTTAGCTCTTTAGGGTATATTCCCTTTGTAATAATTTGATTTGTCAGTTTTGTAATAATTTGCAAAATAAGATCAATAATACCTAACTGTAAATATCTCCTGGTTATTGGTTGCCTTGACATACATTGTGTTTTGATTTTATGTTTGTTAAATCTAGTTTTATTGTTTGTGGTTAATGAATTTATTATGTTTGATCCTACTGTTGAACAGTACTAAAATTATGAACTATGTCCGGTGTTAATGTTATATTAGAATTATTTACTATTAAGTAACAATTTTCCTTTTTATTTGACGTAAGTGTTGTGATGTTATTTATAACTGCCCACTGTTTTTTAAAATTTCATCCAGCAATATTCCACTTTTTGCGAAAGTAATTAATTAATAATTATATGATCCAAGAGATTAAAGGGTAGAACAAAAACATTCTAAGAAATACAAAAATCTAAACAAATAACCAAAGGGGAAATTAGTTTTAGTTCATAAAAAAATAAAAAATAAACTGGCGTGGTTAGGTTTTCAATTTGGGTTTTTCGTTTTTTTTTGATATTTAAAACTACTACTGGTGTTGACCTTTTTTGTGGTGTTTTTAGATAAACAAATGTTTACTTTTATAACAGTAGTTGTTTAACAATTATAATACGTATGGCCCTGTGATAAAAATATAATGACATAATTATCTGCCCTTTCTAAATTTTACACTTTAATGGTAAACTTTTAAATAAAATACTTAGAGCCTATGGCTTATATAAAACAGCAAAACTGCGACAGAAATTACATATAACAAGTATTCAAGACATGGTTGCCAAATTTCGGAGGTAACAAATGTACTTATACATGACGGAGGTGACTTTGGTGTGAATGTATTTGTTTAGAAAGCAACACTAGCGCCAATTCATATATGGTGGAACTAAAAGTTCCTTTTTAAGTAAAGTGACCATTCGTCCCGGATTTTACAGGACAGTCCCGGATTTTATCAACATGTCCCGCAAGAGGTAAAGTCCCGGAAACGTCCCGGATTTTGCGGTTAATCACTAGGTCTTTTTACCAGAAATCATAATTTCTTACACAAAATAATAAATCTGACAAAAATAGAATAGAGTTACACATTCGTAAAACTTATAATTGTTCACAAAATAAAAAAAACAATTTCAGCCGCTCAAGAGTAAAAAACAACTGAAGAAAAATTGACTCAATGGACTGAAAATAAAGTTTCCATTGACAAAAGATTGGTTGAGATTTTTCAATATTTTCGCGTCCAAAATGTTCCCATATCATCATCATAATATTAAAGGAATTGTAGAATTTTGATTGCGCCTATCAGAAAATAATGCTCCCACCGAACGGGTATTTTCTTCAATAAATATAATGTGGACCTCATAAAAAACACTACTGTCCGTGAAGTCCACTTTGGATGCCTAGCTGGCCGTCTGGAGTGACGTTCACCTTTATGAAATCTTTTTTTTATTGTTGATGTTGAAATTATGTTACCTGTGGCCACGTGTAATGCTTTCGTCAGTTCCGTTCTCTTAAAAATAAGATCTTCTGCTGGATTTGTTACTCTTTGGCGTCCGTGGGTATATTGCGGAGAGTTAATGTTTTGGTATCGTATCCAAGCGCGATTGACTCTACTGTATGCAATATTGAAATTTGTTTTAATTACTAAATTGAAAAGGCATTTCGGTATAAACATTACTTTTCGACAATTATTTGAAATTTTTGTATTCACATCACGCCTAAAGTAACCAACAATTCAATGTAAATTTATTAAATCTTATAATATCAGGTCGAAAATTGGCGCCTACTTATTGAAGAAATGCTCTCTGCTTTTCAAAGAATTGATGTTAATTTGTCCAAATTTTTTAGAGTCAAATTAACAAACCACCAAGTTTGAATTAAAAGTCCAAAATATTTCCTGCTCAATCGAACTTCGAGTGGTTTTGTTGAAAAAATTCCACGAGTACATAAATTAAGTCATTTTTGTGTCACTTTGTCATTTTTCTATACAATAATACATCCGTTACTATGAAAAAGGTAAATAGAAAAATATTCGCCAATTTTGGCATTTTTATTCCTTCCTTTTATCCGTAAAGCCGGTTTTCCACCAAACGGACAAAACAAAAACAAAACACAAACTCGTGTCGAATAAAACAAAACTGCAACTTTTTGGAAACTTTTTGAAGACTGGCGTGTTTTGCGACAGTTTGAGTTTTGTTTTTCGAGTCCCGCTCGGAAGCGGTAACATCAAAAGGTTTCGACGTGTTTTGAAACTCGAGTCTGTTTAGTGGAAACGGTCGTGTTGTGTTTTTTGTTTTCGACTTTTATTTTATTTTGTTAGTCTGGATACGAATTTCATACTAAATTGGTAGGTAAGTAAGAAACATATTTTTTTCCAAGTGTTTAATAATATTCATATTATATTCCTCATAAGTCTATATAGAAATACTACAATGTAGTTTTTTAAAATTTTGTAACCTCATTTTTAGGTTAGGTTTAACTGTCAGACGACAAAATGTCACCATTATTGTTCGGCGGTCAATAATAATTTGACTTTTGAACTAGTACAATAATGTAGTGACTACTAGTTCAAAAGTCAAATTATTATTGACCGCCGAACAATAATGGTGACATTTTGTCGTCTGACAGTTAAACCTAACCTAAAAATGAGGTTACAAAATTTCAAAAAAATATAGAAATTTAGAGCTTGAAAAAAAATAGTATATAAAACACGGCGGCGAAAGCTTATTAATTACCTCGCACACAATCTACTGCCTCGGCGGCGCGCCGCGGCGCCTCGGCAGTGAAATGTGTGCTCTGCTATAATATGAGCTTTCTCCGCCTGGTCTATAATACTATTTTATAGATAGAGGATAGACAATTTGTTTTGTAACGCTGGATAAGTTTAATAAATACACATATAGGTATATTATATATTAGACTGGGCCAAAAAAATTGACTATTTTTTTTTTGAAAAATATATCGAGATTGTCATTAAGAATGACAAAAAAAAATTGGTGGAAATTTGAGCCCTTAATATTAATTTTAAAGCTTATAAACCGCATTATAAACCAGCCACAACTAAGAATAAGAAAATCTTTTTCTCTAAACATGTTGGTTGGTACTGAAAAAGTGTGTTTTGACATAATTACGACAACTAGTGGAAAAGGACCGAAAACAAAAACAAAACTCGAACAAAACTTAGTTTGCTTGATGGAAACAAGAGTTTCGGGTTTGTTTCAGTTTTGTTTTTGATTTGCAAGTTTTTAAAAACACAAACAAAACCCAAACTCAACTGTTCGTTTAGTGGAAAACCGGCATAAGCAAACCGTTTTTTGAGAGTTTTTAATAGGTCTAAATTGACAGGATTTCAATTGCCGAATATAATTTTCATACCGAAACTTCATTAAAATAAATTTCAATATAATAATAATCTGGTTTTTATTTGTTTACATGATAATTTTGATACATTTCAATTACAAAGCTAAGATGTTTTCTATATTTTCTGGACACCTCCTTTCTTCTTAGTGGCGAAAATGCAGGACTTGGAATGGAATGAATTAAATGTCTATGAAATATATCCCACATAACAATAAAAAGCATATTCATATCTATAGCATATACCCAGAATGTACCTGAACTTATATTCATATTCTTATATTCTTAGCATGTTCCACGAATATATAAACATGTACCACCTATATTCTAAAACGTATATACCCGTGCATATATTCATAGCATATGCTAAGGATATTTCGCTATATGCCTATATAAACTTTACAGGACATACTTTTGACTAAGTTGTAGCATGTACGTAGTATATGCTTGTGACATGCAACATAACAACAGCGCCACCTCTTGCTCGATCTGTCACAGATCGTGCAACAGGTGGCGCTGTTGTTATGTTGTATGTCAACTCGGCCGCACGCCATTTTAATGGTTTGTCTTTTGTCCGAGGATTTGTTTATCGTAAAAAAGTTTCAAAACAAACGGTTAAAGGTTAAAGTGCAGTGCAGTTTAAATAGTGCGTAAACGGTGGCCACGGGGGCATTGTATTCTGTGGGCATTGCATTGCACTCCTCTGACACCGGTGGTGTAGGTCGTAAGTGGTGTAAGCCCTAAAAGAAAACACTAAAGCCTGGTTCTAACAGAAAAGTAATTTAATTTAAGATGTAATTTAATTTAACTTAAAAGTTAAAAACCCAACAATCCTTTGTAACGTTCATACAGTGATGTAATTTAAAACTTAATTTAATAGTTGGCCAACTTTTATCTTTTAAATTAAATTACGTTATTTCAAGGTTATTTCGTATTATCTAACCTATTTTGGGAGAATCTAACCTATTTTGTGTAAACGGTTTTAATAATAAGACAAATATTTCGATTGTAATTACCAAAGTAAGCCATATATATCTAAAACTTTAAGTTTTAGATAAATTAAGTAAGCACTCTCTTTAAAATATTGTTTTTAATTTCAAACACTATTAAATTACGTTACTTTTTGTATGAACGCAAGTAAATTAAATTAAATTACTTTTAAAGTTAAATTAAATTATATTACGTTATTTCTCTGTTAGAACCCAGCTTAAATATTAGACACAGAGGTATAGTCCCTAAGTTTTGTATTTGATGTGCGAGTTTATTGAAATCTGGAAAGGAAAGACTTTAGCTTGACTTTTTAAGGTTAGTTGTGTGCTAAGAATGTAGTAGTATTGATACATACTTTAGTGTGTAAGTAGGTAGTTATTATAGTTAGTTGTGGTTAAGCTGAGTTGGAGGACCTACAATGTTCACAAAAAACCACCCAAAAAGTAAACGCTCGCTTAGACGCATGGTAACTAAAAAAACTCGTGAAGCAGAACTTTTGCTTACTTTAAATGACACTCTTAAGGTTTCTACTTCTATTTCTCCATCTCCACCATCTCCTAAACCAACATGTAGTAACGAGTGTAGTAATAATATTGATTCAAGTCCTACTATTCATTTTGCACGAAGTGATCAATCTGAGTTTAAGCCGCTGGCTCATTTGACTCCAACACAGTCAGCCACATAGAACAAAGCCTCGCTTACTATTTACTTTAGGATAAGACAAGATGGCGCCGATCACAATATTTTTGCCTAAGGAATACGCTTTTTGCGTAAGGAATACCTTATGTATATATATTTTTTTTTTTAGATTGGCTGACAAACAAGATGAGGAAGAACACAATACCTAATACATATTACCTATAACCTGATGTGTGATGTGTGAACCTTTTTTTTTAATAAATGTTATTAAGCATATAGGTAGCTGTTTTTACCTTACCAAGTATGTTCACAGTATATTCTTAGAACATTCCCAATTGTAGTGCATAGCACATGCTACTTGTGGCCAAAAGGTTATGCTAAGCATTTCCCTAGTATATAAAAGCATTATTCCTAGCATATGCTCAGAACATATTCCTAATATCCTTATACGTAAGAAGTTGATTCTGAGCACATGCTAGGTATATTATTTTGCTATGTGGGATATAATATTTAGACACTATTCTATTCACCTTTTTTCCATTTAGAACTTTGAATTTTGAATAGTTTAGATTCAAATATTCGTGAACAATTCGAAACAAATTTTCTTTCTTCAAGTAGGGGCCACAATCCTCTATTAATGCGGGTAAATACGATGATTGATCATTAAATCAGACAATTTCACGCATATTTTGCATATAGTAAGTATAATTTTTAAACAGATTCAACTTTAAAACAAAAAATTTTGTTGGTTTTACTGGCTGCACAATATTCTTTATTACAACAAAACGCGAGTTTTTATGATGTTTTGAACTGTCAAAATACCATGATCACAGCCTCCAATGATTAACGCTTGCTGACGCTGCATACTGGTTATGAATTCCATACCAATAAAGCGCGTATGAAAAGTTAATAAAAACGCAAAAAAGTAATTTTCTAACACTTGTAGTTACTCAAAACGTATGTGAAATTAAAGAATATACTGTGTTGTGTCTTGAGATGGTATTATCGTGCAACTACAACGAGTAGAAATCAACAATTTAAGTAAGCCCAAGTAACTATAAAATGAAAGAATATAATATTTTAGGTACTAAAATGGCACTTTTGAGCTACTACAATCAGTAGAAATCAACAGTTTAACATTTTGGTGTGGAATTTTCTTACCGAATACCACACGAGGTCAAATTAATTCGAAAAATAAATTTTAATTTTTTAAACACAATTTGGTGTGATATTTTCTTACCAAATACCACACGAGGTCAAATTAAATCCGGAAATTTTTTTACCTCTAGTGGTATTACTAGTGAAAACAACGTTTCAAATACAGCGAAGTAACAAGAAATAGTGAAAACTAGAAAACCGAAAAAACTATCAACAATGAAAATAAGAAGAAACATCAACCTAAAAAAAGAAAAAACAAAATAAGAACAGTTTAAAACTGAAGACTTTGATTTAACACCATGTCCAAAGTGCGAAAACGTTAGAAGTGTCTCCTTTATAGAATTGAAGCAGACTACTCAATAATTGACGAACTATACAAAAGTAAAAATTGGCCGTTGGGTGTCACAATTTTAAAATATAGATAAATCATCAGCCACACCAGCAACATATTAATACGCAATGAAATAAATATTTAACCCTAATGCACAAGATAAAATGAAAATATTCCTTCACAGTAAAAACTAATATTCTTAATTTAAGAAAATTGCTATAATTGGAAATATATTTTTGAGTGAAATAATCAATTATTTAGTTTAAAAATATATCTTTCAATTAAGCTTTGCAATTTTCTTTTTCCAAGAAATAAAAAATCTTCGTTATCAAATAAAAGCTTCTTTAGCTAAATATTGAAATATTTGATTTAAGTAATATTTTTCTTCGATTTTAAGAGTATAAAGGTATTTAATCTAATACAATTTTATTTTTGATTTAAGTATATGATTTATTTCATACTAAAATACCAAGAGTTTTAAGTCAAAGTAATATTTTTGTTTTGAACTAAAATTATAATTCTTTAAACAAATAATATGTATAATTGATTTAAAAATATAATTTTATTTTAAATATATGGTATGTTTAAAATATTTTATCGCGAGATTTTAGTAGCACGTGACTTATGGAACCAATGGGTTACCAGAAACTGTTTCGCTTCGGTATCGGTGCCGGTGCCGGTATTCTTTTTAGCCGCCATTTCGTTTATGTGTTTCCTCTGGTGTAGTTTATAAAAGTTTGTGCAAAAATATGGAAGAACTATTAGAACAATGTAATTTGGAAGATCTAATCCCCGTTTTTAAAGGTAGGTAATATGTTATTAATAATAATAGTAATATGTGTATTGTTATTGTTTTGCTTTTAAAATTATTATTATTAATATCGTATTATGTTATATTTAAAATACGGTATCTTATATTTTATAAGATACTGTATTGTTTATTTTTGTTTAATTTTAAATACGAAGGTTTATCTTTTGTTTCATTTTATCTGCGAATGTTTATTTTTTGTTATTTTAGGATTAGTTTCATGATGCTCTTGTAAATTTATATTATTTGTACCAAAATAATTATAATTAAATAAATATGGATTTTTAATTATTTAATGTATTATTTCTTTATTTTAAAAAATAAAACATACCTACTTAGTGGAGTTCTTGAACAATTTAAATCATGGTAATATATTCAATCTTGAATAGCTAGCTAAAGGAATTTAAAGCTCTTATCTACTGTAGACTTAATCTACTAGACTGTAGGCAAAAATGTAATGTTTTTAAAATAATTCTGCAAAGAAGGATTAACTTATTAAAATGCTTATTTTAACTAATATAATATTACTATAAGGTATATAAGGTACATTCTTACTTAAATTAACTTGTTACATTATTTTAAACTATAGTGTATACATTATGTATGTAACATTTTAATTTAAATAAAGCCTATATAAAAGGATTTATTAAAAAATATTACATTTTTGCTTTAAATCTAAATTTGACCTTAAAGTAAGTATAAAAATAATTTTAATTTAAATTAAACACATCGTTGCCTTAATATGAAAGCATGAATTTCTTCCAACAAAAATATTATACATTTAAATCAACCATATGTTAAATTTTAACCAAAAAACATTATTTTTGCGTCAAATTTAATATATTTTTAAATTAAATATATCGTAGTTTTCTATAAAAAATATCCAATACTTACGACAAAGGCATTATATATTTACATAAAGAAGCCCAACTTTTCCATTTAAGAATATATTAGTTTTAAACTAAGTCATAGCATGCATTTAATTTAAAGCTCGCATTTACTTTTTCTAAGATCATGATATATTTAAATTACAAATATAAACTTATCTTGAGTCTAATAGATGATTTATTTGTGGCTATTTAAAACAATGAATGCTTTGGTTTAAACCTACAGTATTTGACTGAAAGCATCTTTTTTTACTGTGTTGAAAAAAATCAATGTGACATTCTTTGTATTTAAGAGCATTGGTTCCCAAATGACAATATTCATTTTGGTTTAAAAATAAATAGATATAAACTAATTGAACACGACAGTAGACCAACCCATATTTGGGTCATTTTCAAGAAACACCCGTTTTCAGGAAAATGAAGATCAAAATATTTTTGTTCTTAAATTGACTTTTGCTTGGATTTTTATAAATGTTTACTTACATTTAAGACAGGCAGTGCACTTCTTAATTATTTTTTACATTTTTTTCAGAAAAATGTGTTTAGCTAGCTTAATATGTATATCTCCACTGTATTACCAATTTGAAATCCAAAATTTAATTCAATAAAAAAAGTAAATATTTTGAAATAAAATGTACTTAGTTCACAAACTTTTGACTCCAATTTTTTATTATTAAAAATTGTGTGTTTTGTTTAAATATTTATGTTCGTTAAGTTACTTTTTAAAAGAAACCATTCCGATTCTTTGTTAAAAAAACAATACCATTAATATTTTCTTTTAGTCACTGTATTAGTGAGTTAAACTTTAATTTATAAACACGTATTACCAAGTGATAGTTTATAAAAATCATTTTAAGTATTTTTTTTAACAAAAACTAAAAAAAGTAACGAAATAGACATTGGTATCACAACGGACTGGGGTACACAAGCTACGGTAAATATCCACTTTGATATCGAAAAATTCTATTGCGTTACCCTAAATTCCTTTGCTTTACGATAAGGTAACATAATGGACTCGGTAACGCAGTGGAAAAAGTTTTGTAAAACCATATTTAAAAAATAATAATAAGACATTACAGTAATTAATTACTCTCAATGAGCTTTAGTGCCCTAAAATAAACATAAACATGAAAAATAGTATTTTTTCTTATCTTATTTTTTTTTTTAGTAACTTAGCGGACAAACAATTATTACATTCGCGTTACCCGCACCTCTTTCAACCGATATCTTCTTCATGATTGAATAAATAAATTCAGCTGGGTAATGTGTACGTCCGAACATCATTTGTTGATCACGTGAGTGCCAAAAAATTTGCCATATATATGTTTTTTTAATATTCTATCGGTAACGCGACGGACGTAACGCAACGGAAAAAATGTCTGGGGCATGAGTCAAATTTAAAAAAAGTATATTAAAATTAATTAATTTATATATAAATTGTTTACTGTATTAACTAAGGATGTTATGGATTGCTATAAAGCAACACAAAGTTCTGGTTATTCAATATTTAAAAAAAAACATGTATGTAAGTTTTATAAAACGCTAATGAGACATTTCACAAGTTTCAAAATTAAAAAAAATATATTCTGAAATAACTAAACAAACATTTTCTGAAAGAGTTTACTAAGGCTTTCACTTGGTTTTTAAATCAATAAGATTCGATAATTTTTAACAAAGTTATTGGAATTCAAACATACGGACAGCGGAAGGCGGGTGTTTTTTGAAAACAACCCATTTATGGCGGTAGCAACTTTAATAAAAAATAACTTAAATTGTGAAATAGAAAGAATTAGAACTATTAAAAATATCTCAATTAAACTGTATTTTAAATGTATTGCAGTTAGTATTGTAACCACGACAGAAAAATATTTAGTTCTTACTGATTATCGCAGCAGTGCAACGGGTGATATTTTCTTTGAAAAATTAAATGAGACTTTACATATTGCTAGTAAGTGCAAAAACCATAAAATTATTTTAACAGGGGACTTTAACATACATTTTCTTACTGGTACAAAACAATTAAATGAATTAAAAGATCTGTTAACATCAGATTATCTCAAACCAACAATAAAAACACCTACAAGAGGTAATCATTGTTTGGACAATATTTGTTTTGATATTGATAATGTGAAATAATATTGCGAAGTGATAAAAAGTGGGTGGTCGAATCATACAGCACAAAAAATTAAAATTATTAAATCCTATAATAAAGAAACAAAAAACGTAAAAAAAAAGAAATAATTTAAAGGGGGATAAAAAACAACCATAGGTTTATATTTTAATAATATAATAAATTATCATTTTGAAATAAATTTTCCTGTAAAAATAAAAAATAAAAGAAGTTTTGTGTCCAAAAATAAGTGGATAACTAGAGGTATTAAATATTCATCAAAAAAACTTAAAATACTGTATAAATTACAACTTAATGGAACTCCTTTAATTAAACAAAATTAAAAAAAATATCAAACAATTTATTTATAAACAAATATTTCGATTAGCTAAGCAAAAGTATGATAACACATTAATATTTAATTGTCAAAATAAAAGCAAAGCTGCGTGGCATATAATAGGTAAACAAAAAATGAACATCAAAATAAAATTGAAACTAATAAGCAAACTTGTTGGAACTATTTTAACGAATACTTTAATAACAATACCTTTAACCTAAGTCTAACATCTGATATTAATATGAAAACAATGTTTTTAAAAACCGTAACAGAAAATGAGATTATAGGTGTCATAAAAGAATTAAAACCAACTTTTTCTAGCGGTCGAGATAATGTAAATTCTAACTTAATTAAGTGTTCTTCTTATGAGCTTGTAGAACCTTTGGAAGTCTTAATAAACAATTCATTTAAGAAGCGAAGGTTTGTTAAGATTCTTAAAGTTCTTTATTAAGTAGATTTTCAAAAATAATCTAGAAAATTTATGCAGTGAGATTACTAGACTTTTTAACTCAAAGTAATATTATAAATAATAATCAGCATGATTTTGTTAAAGGACGCTCTACCTCTTCTGATATTACAACCTTTTTAAATGATTTGTACGATAATTTGGATAAGGGTAATAAATGCATGGGTCTATTTGCAAGTCAAAGAGGTGTGTCACAGGGATCAACACTTGGCCCTCTTTTGTAAATTATTTTTGTGTCTGACCTAAAAATTCCTAAAATTGTTTTATTTGCGGATGATACTTCCTCACTAATAACTAGTTCAAACTTCAACACAATTCAAATCACAGCAAATGAAAGATTTCAGCAATTAAATAAATATTTTAATGAAAATTAGTTATGAATTTAACAAAAACAAATGTTGTGCAGTTTACTTTACTTAAGAATAAAAGTAAGTCAAGCTATTTAATTAAAAGTCAGAATAAATCCTTAAATACGCTAAAAAAGTATCGCTAGTAGCGCCACCACTCGGCGGTTATCATCGTAACAAAAGTAGAACTTTTAATAATCACCTGTCAAACGCTTAGGTTAAAAACGAGTGTTTTTAAGAATAAAGCCGGAAAATGTTAAAAAATATCGACAAAAAATGTTGTGTTGTTGGGTGTATTTCGAAAAGAAATCCTGGGTTGAGTTTTTACCGGTTTTCCAATAAACAGTGTTAATCTGAATAAAGAAATAAATTGCATACAGTCTCTGTAAATATATGTAAATTGTACCTATTAGATACAATAATTTATTGTCAATAAATACACATTTTAGTAGTGATTAACGTGAAAAGTGTAAACATTTCAATTCAGTAAAAATCGTCAAACAAATAAGTCGTCCAAATTTAAACAGCATTTAGCATTATTAAAAGCGTTGATTAAGAAAGTCTCCACTAAACGGTAAAATACCATTATATTATGTATTATACAGCCCGTTCAGACTAAAACCGAATATATCTATATATATATGGGGCGTGGCCTCGCCTCCCTCCAACGCGTGACACAGTAGCTAAGCAAATAGCTGCATCGCTAATGAGATTTTTTGCATTATTATAAGGTGACCAACTATACTCATTTACTGAGTTTTGTACTCTTTTTTCGCAAACCGTACTCTTTTCAAATCCTGTACTCTGAAAGTACTAATTTGTAAATTTTATACTCATTTGTATTTCTAAAACATTTTTTTAGATTATTTTATTTCAATTTTATTAATTAAATATTTAAAATTATTTTGACAGTGATTTGAATTTAACGCGCGCATATTGCTTGCCGTTTCCGGCACTTCAGACACGAGTTTGACAGTGATTTGAATTTCGCGCGCACATATGGCTGCCGTTTCCGGCACAATTGAGAGGCCGTAGTATGTACCTGGAGAGAGAGATAGATAGTACATACCTCTTTTTCTAACGAACGATGAGAAAATAGAACTTAACAAAAGATGGGTAGATGGTAGAAATCTTTCGGCATTTTAGAGTAGAACATATCCCACATGAAAATTTAAAAGTTTTAATAGAAATTTCCTTGTGTTGTCCAGGCACTAATGCTGCTGTTGAAAGGGTATTTTCACTAGGGAATGATTATTGGAGCAGGGAGAAGTCGCAACTTTCTGTAAAAACATTATCTGCCGTCTTAACAGTCAAATTTAATATGCAAAATGAAAGTTGTTCGGATGTGGCTACATTATTAGACGAACATCCTCACTTAGCAAAAAAAAATACACTCCGGAGAAAAATATGTTTTTAAAAGAAAATAAGGTTTTTATCGTTTTTTTCACCTATGAAATACTTGAAAAGTGTACTCTTTTTTAACAAAAAATAGTTGGTCACTTTAATTATTATCATTTAATTTTTTAAGTCGTCTTACCTGCTCGACCTTTCGTCATGTCGTTTATCACACAAGCTACTGTGACGCGCCTTGGAGGGAGGCGAGGCCACGCCCCATATATATATATATAGATATATTCGGTTTTATTCTGAACGGGCTGTATATAATATTATGTTGCCAGGAATATGCGTAGGTATATTTTGTTGTTTTTTAGAGAACTCAAATATAAAAATGGTTGATTTTAAGGTTATGTTTGTGCAAAAATTATTTTTTACTAATTTCTTAAAAATGTTCAAACTTAAATATAAATTATATTAGGTAAAGTTATCATTAGTTAATTCTGCACCAACAAATGTACTTACCGAATTGAATCCTTTGGCAAAACTTGAAAATGCAACGATTTAGTTCTTGAATTTTATTTACAATTAAAAACACAATAATTCACCATGATCCCTTTGATAAAATACACACCCTAACGTAACTATATAAGCGTTGAGTTTCTTAATCAATGATATAAGGAATAATCAATCGAAATCGAGTACTAAAAAAGTTTTTTAATTTTTTCCTTGCAATGTAAAACACAAATTACGTGCGCGATTTAGATGTGCAATTGAACAAAATTTGTCGAGTAAGACTCCTGCCTTCCTCTCTTTTGTAAAAAAAACTACCTATTTATTTAAAAATGATGTATAATCCGTGCTGTGAATTTATTGTTGACAATTCTTAAATTCACGCAATGCATTCGAAGTCCACCAGATGGCGCGCGCGTTGCGAAAACCCGATACTTCTTTAGCGTATAGTACAAAGTTTTTAGGATTTGAGATTAATTCTAACTTAAAATGGACACCTCATATTAATAACTTACGTTACGTAAAAAAATATCTCACTCGTTATATGCACTTTGTAATAAAGGGTGTCCCAACAGGAACATGGGAATTTAAATGTCACATTATTTTTAAATAATGTGACTTATTAACCTAATGACATACGTCATCTAAAAACTTGTTAGTTATACGACTAAAGAAAGTATCCAAATTGTTCAAATTTATTATGAAAATGATCGTTCAGTTACGAATACAATTCGTCGACTAGGTACGCGTTGTTTTTCATCAGAATCATGTTCCCAGCGATACAGCAATTAGGAATCTAATTTGAAAATTTAAAATAACTGGTTCTGTTCTTGATGTAAAGACACAACTTATAACTACTATCAAAAACATCTCCGGAAGCATCCGGATAAATACAGTTTTAAGGAATTAAAGATATTAGCGAAATTTTGTATTAAATTGGAAATATTTGTTAGCGACTTTTAACATAGTGTATGTTTGTTTTGAGCTCAGAGGGTTTATCGGAAGTAAGGATTGTGACCCGACAATACTTGTTTCACCGCATGAAGAAAGAAAATTTGCCTAATTAAACTAACTAAACTTATGTCATGTGAAGGTTATAATGAAGACCAAATTTTTAATTTCAAACGTGGTTTTGCCAATTTCAAATCTCATTCTAAAGAAGATAATTTTATAAAATACAATCGGTCTTGGCTGGAAGGTACTGTTGTTGAGACGTCACAAAAACGGATAGGTCGACCATCCAAGTCGTTCGAAGATTTAAGTGTGAGGAGCAAAATGCGAAAGACGAAAGAACTTCGTTCTAATTTTGATAATGCATGGAACTGGGAAAATCTGGAAAAAAGATGCATCAAATGTCCTAAAAGATATCACCAGTTCTCCGACACAGGCAACTAAATATAAAAAAGCATTTTATCTTACGAAATCAAGTAAAGGCAACCCTCCTTGACACCAATGCAAGCTTTGCAAATGTTTATTTTTTTATTTTATTTTATTTTAGTATATTTTAATGTGCCTTCAACAGGCACCAGGCCCAATTACAGAAGTACACAGCAAACACAAATAAACAGCCATACCCCTGGTGGGATTCGAACCCACGACCTCTCGGCTTGTAGTCCGCAGTGCTAACTACTACACCACCGAGGGGGTGCCAATTTGACACAAGGACAGTACGAAATTATAAGAAAGACCAATAAGAAGTTTTTTCCGTGCTATAGTGCCTTACAAAAAGCCAAGAAGAAATGTTACCCACCTCAAGAGTAAATTACGGTAACGAATGGATGTTACCGTTAGGCGTTTATCAGAGTACCTAGGAGAGGTATTGATAAATTTAAAGAAGCAAGAGCGTAAATGCCCAACTATAATTAATAAATGGGGCTGCGATGGGTCCCAACAATCACAGTTTAAGCAAAAACTAAAAAGCGATACCGATTTTGATTCAAACATATTCCAAAGCTGCTTCGTGCCTCTTCAATTAGTTAGTCGAGATAACAATGAAAAAGTTTTATGGAAAAATCCAACGCCCTCTTCGGTGCGATTTTGTCGACCAATAAGATTCCGTTTTATCAAGGAAACTAATGATGTCACTGAAGAGGAAATAAGACACGTTAAAAGCCCTATTAGCTCTTTAGTCCCAACAGAGGTCGACATAGCAGAGAAAAAGTTCTTAATTAAGACTATGGTAGACGGAAAGGTCTGCAATGCAGCCACAGGCACAAAGTCTACAAGTAGGTGCTACATATGTGGAAAAACCTCAAAAGATTTTAATAAATTTGAACATACAAGAGATGTGAATTTTACAGCCCTTGAATTTGGCATATCGGTGTTACACGCTAGAATTCGAACATTTGAATTTATCCTACAAACTTCAAGTGAAAAAATTCAGGAAAAGAAAATCGAAAGAGGAGAAAGATCTAGAAGATCAAACCAAAAGAGAGATACAAACAAGGTTCCGCAATGAAACAGGTCTAATAGTAGATATGCCTAAATCGAATTTCGGGAATACAAATGACGGAAATACCAGCAGAAGGTTCTTTGAGAACCCCAGATTAGCTGCAGAAATAACTGGCATCAGCTATGAGCTAATTTACAGACTAAAAGTCATATTGGAAGCAATTTCAAGCGGGTTCAAAATTGATCCAGTAAAATATGAAAGATATGCTTCAGAAACTGCTCGTGTTTATGTGAAACTATGACGCCAACAATGCACAAGCTTTTGGTCCATGGCGCAGTCTTTCCAATCGAGGCTCAATTACAAGTTTTTATTTTATGTATAGTGCAATAAAACACTGTCAACTAAATGTGTTTTATAAAATAATATTTACTATATTTAGATCATGATATTACATAAAACTGGTAATGTAACGCGCCTTAAAAGTGGATCTAAACGTGGGTCACTGTTCGACAGAGAGGTCGAGAGAGAGAGACAACGCGAGAAAGGGCTATGCGAATCGTTCGGTTCTATGGTTCTATGGTTCTCGGCGTTAATTTTTAATAATTTATTCAGTGTCCGAGACTATTTTATTATTACAATGGTTAAGACTTGTTTTGTGCCTACGTGTAGTGGTGGGTAAAAAAGTTGTTTAAAGAAAGTGTCTCTATTTAAAGTGCCAGAGAACAGATTAATTTTTTGGCAAAAATCTTTCGAAGAAAGATTTTATTTGTAAAAAACATTTTAATAAACAACGTATAATTAGAGAAGTTAAAACTAAATTGTCCCTGGCGAAAATAAAGCGTGCACGAAAAGTGTGCAATAAGTGTGTATTTAGAGTGCAAGTATTTATAACAATGCGCATAGACGCTATTTTGTGGTAATGTCACACTTTTTGAAATAATTTAGTTTTTTCACTTTTTATGCACATTGACATCACACTTTTTATTTGTCACTTGTCACGCTTATATTAAATTATTTTTTTGCACATTGTTTGCACAGTTTTAGTACATTGTTTAAAGACAATTTTGCAAAGCTTCAGTCTATCTTACGCATGTCACATTTTATACACACTGTTAGGACGCTTTATTATTTTTCATTTATCACGCTTATATTACACCTTTTTATAGCACAGTTTTGGCGATCACTCAACTGTTTAAGCACATTTTAGATATATCTCGCTTGTGTTGTGGTAAAACCTTTATTTAAAAGATGAGGTAGATTACATCTTATGTATCGCTTCTCGGCAATCCCCGTCGTGGAGTTGACAGTTCCGGTATTTTTCTTAATAAAATACATGACATTAGTATTAATATTATTATTAGGATATTTATTTATTGATTAAATAAATTTAAAAGACTTCAGAGGTCACCAAAAACAACAGAAGGTGGCAAGAAACAGTGTGCAAACAATGTGAAATATCAAAAGGATTTCCCTTTAGAAAATTGTCCAGTGATTATTCACACTTGTAAATTTTTGGTTTTGCACATTGTTTCATGTTCCATTTCCCACCCTCTGCACATTGTTCACAAATAATTTCGCACACTTTTTGCACATTTAATTTTCGCCAGGGCTATACGGTATCAGGTAAAATGGGTAAAATTATTTTATTGGCATTGTAAATAAAAATTATAATACTACATAATAATTATGTATTATCATGATAAAAATAAAATAAACACAAATTTAGGTAAAATATTAGATATTATTTATATTATATTTATTGTATAATTAGGTGGATATTTTAATTTACACATAATATGTATAATATACATAATATTTATTATTAAATTAAACTTTTTTACAATTTGTTTGTAAAATTCAAATGATATTAATCATAAGATAGATATTATTTATTTTATATTTATTATATTACTAGTTACATATTTTAATTTATACATAATAGTTTAATATATAAATTATTTAGTTTTAAATTAAACTTTTTTATATTTTGGAAAATTAAAATGATAAAATTATAAATTAAAAAACTTCAGTACCCCTTGAAAATCCCTAGATGTAATGCCCACTATATTCCCAGGATGTCCCACCTATCTCTATACCTAAAGCGATCAAAAAGCGAAGGATAATTATTAAACAGCCTTCAGTTGTGAAAAAGCGTCAAAAAATAGATAAACTTCCTAATAAATGGAAAAATTCAAAAAAACGTGGACAATTTTAAGCTTTACAAAAAATAAAAAAGTATTATTTTTTTCTGTTTTTTCAAAAGTTAGGTGATATTACCAAAGTGAAAAAAGCAAACTTGGAAAATACTTAGTCATTTATTCCTTCGTATATTTTCTAGCTCCTTATATGAATTTTATGTACCTATGTTAATATTTTTAAAAGTCATCAACGTCTTTTTAACGACCTTTTAAATAAATGTATATGTCCTGAATTGCCTTACATTTTTTTTCCAAAATATTTTGTGTGAAAATAATAATCATTGAAATAAAAATCTTCTCCTAAAATTGTTTATGTTTGCAAATAATTTTTTCTACCTCAAAGATTATTATTTTTGCCATTACCAAATTAATTTTTAAAAAATACGTATTTTTGAGTCACTCATGCTAATAAATAAAATTTAGAAATGTTTATCGTTTCACTGTCCCATCATCTTTTATAAGTTTTATTGGTAAATTAGTATTGTTAGGTAATTGTTTATCCTAAAATGTGCCCGTCAAACTTTGTATATATAGAAAAATATGTAGAAAAATAGACTTATTTTGATATGTACCTACATGACGTTAGCAAAGTTTCGCCAGCTACTTTTGGGACATCCTGTATAGCTTTAAAAAATATTTTTTTGTTTTTCCATGTTAGAAGAAAATGTTTATTATATAAAAAGGCATTAAAGCCTTATATAACAAATTATTAAAAGTATTGGAGACTTTTTTATCAAAGTTGGAGAATTCTGTTGAATTTTTGTTTAGGTTTTTGAGAATTTTAACATTTTACTGTTGGTAACAATGATTACCAGTCTTATGTAGTATCATGATTTAGATACTATAAACAAAATGTTACCAAGAGGAAATGCGACGTCAAGTTTCTTGGCTTTTTCAAAAGACCACACAAGGGGCCGAGGACTGCGTCATATTTTTTCTATATTTAAAACGATGTGGCTCCCGTCCCGAGGCGGGACTTAACTTCGATCCCGACAGACGTCACACACTGTAAATCCGTTTTTATTCCCCGAGCTTTTATAATTGGTGTCAAGCTGGATGGCTTAGATGGTAGGGCGGTCGCTTGGCATGCGAGAGGTACCGGGTTCGATTCTACTAGAAGTTGTCAAACTTTTTTTATTTTTTTTTATTTTATAAATTTGTTGTTTCTTTGTTAAAAAGTGTTTTATTTTTATCGTAACATAAATTTGCCCATTTTAGTTGGGTTTTTTGCTCAATGGGGCGGGGGGGGCCAATGGGGCGGGGTCGGTTGGGTTGTGTTGTTGAGTTTGGGTTGGTTTGGTTTTATGACGTAACTAACGTGCCCTTAACATGTATACAGGTACAATTTATTATTATTATTATTTTATTATAACATAACAAATCTTAAATTATGACGTCAATCGGGACTGAACTTAAGTCCCGCCTCGGGACGGGAGCCACAGCGTATTTAAAAAGGGCTACTTAGTTTTCTCTGTAAGAGTGGCAGAGAGCTCTTATTATTTGATTTAGTTATTCATTAGCATTCAACCGAGTATCATCTCTGTATTAATAAAATAAATACATCTCATTTTATTAAGTTGTGTTTATTGAACAACGTTCCTGTTGCACCAAAATCCAGTCAACCAAATTCGCATACGTACTTAAGCTCAGCACAAAAATTTAGATGTTTTGATTTTGTAAGAAAATTGTCCAGGGTAAATTGTAATCAGGATATTTTTAACCGCCTTCTACTTAGTTATTTCGAATTTTTATTTTTTTTATTTTTATATTTTATGTGGATTTATTTGATCTTGTACCTGCCACTGCAACTGCTTCACATGTTCCATAAAATGTACTTTGTCGAAGGAAGAAAGAAATTATTATTATTTTTAATATTATTATTATTATTATTATTATTAAATGTACAGAAAAACATTATAAAAATTATACAGGGTATTTCGAAATATAGGTCAACATCTTTGGAGTGGTTTTTTGTTTTGGATTAATAATTTAACAGTTCCATCAAAATTTTATGCTAATTAATATATAAAATAATTTACCTACTTAATTTGAAAAACAAAATAAAAATTAATAAAATTTATTTAATATTATACTTTTTAAAAGAAGTAGGAAGAATATGTAAAAATGTAAACAACTAAAATATAAATAAATAAATTAAATGAAATCTTTTTCCAAGAAAAAAAATAATCCCAAAGAGTGATAAAAATATTTAAAATAATATATATATTTTTTGTATTCTTAATAAATAAAAGTTGTTTATTTCAAATAAAAATTTAAGCACGTTAAATTCCTTTTTAATAACACATATTAAATTGTTGGTTTTATCATATGTTTTAGTCATTAGGTGAATTTGTAAGTTAATAATGCATAAGTAGTTGGAATTATATCTACTATTCCGTGTATTTAAACAATAATATATATGTCTACCTAAATGTGTCATACATGTGTAGGTATTTATGGTCTTTTTATTTTGACGATCCTTACATATGTACCTACATATAGTGTCATAAGCAAATTAATTAATTATTATAAAATATATGGAAATATGTTCATTGCAGAAGATATATTTTGGGATAATTAATTTACTTACACTATTTATTTTGGTCAATTGACCAAAAACAATTTGACCGGTCAATTCCACAACCCTACAAGTGAGCACGTGTAAAGTGTGTGAATTTTTTTGTAAATATTTTAAAGGTAAGATTTTTTTGCGTACACTTTTTGGTGTCTTTTACAAAACGCTACATACAACTCTTGTTTTAGAAGTTAACTTTTTTATTTTCATTTTGTATTATAGCATAGTAGAAATGCCAAACAAATGCCGAAAGATATTTACATTTAACAGTATTTCTAAAAAATAACGCCTGAAAAATTCAAAAGCAATGTGTCATAAAACGTTCAGGAAGATGCGTTAGGAGGAGGACAATGTTTAATTTCTTCCTTGTGTTCTTTCCCTATTTCAGATTAACCCTATAAGTTTTATTTCTTTAAAGTTTATTTTTGTTATTTATAAACTTATAGAATTTTTTTGCAGTCTATTACACTGTTCTATCACAAAGGAAAAAAAATCGATCAAATTGACCTGTCTGGACAAAATATATATACAAAATGTACATTTAACGAAAATTCGCTATCTATAGCTATGGGTATAGCGGAAAGAAGTTGGATTCATTGCTAGGAGACATTTGCTTGAATTTGCAGCAAAAGATGTACGACGATGAAGAGGATTAGCACAATAATCCAATTTGATATTTGATACGATTTAATAAATTTAAGGTAGAAAAAAGCAAAATTATGTATTAAATTTTGAGGGCTTAATTTGGATAAAAAATACTGAAACTTGTTTACTTTGTTGCCCTTTCAATTTAATAATTAAAATAAACGACAAATAATGGTTGTTTTTTTTACATAAAATACATTAAAGTTTTAGTTTTAGTATTTAAAATGTCATATTGTTAAGATAAATATGATCAATTTGCCGTATACCAATTACTTTAGTACATTCAAGATAAATTTAAGTTAAAATAATTTAATAAATAATTAAAATATCAACAAAAAACTTACATTTTGAGGTGATTAAGCAGATCATTTTATTACGAAATTATTTTAAATCCTAGACGTCCTAGAGAAAAACTAATGATATTTTTGAAATCAGCGGCCCAAAATTAGTTAAACTAAGCTGGAGTAGGTACTTAATGTTAGGAAAAAAGTTTGTAAAACTATCATAATGTTTTTATAAGTTATAACAATTGTTTTTAGAAATGTAACAATATACAAATCATTTAAAATTGATATATCTAAAATGTTTTCTCCTTTTAAAGCAACCGGTGATTATTATCTAAATATAAACAAAATACTTACTAATATATTATTGTCAAAACAAGTAAGTCAGGACACAGGCATATACATCTACTGTATACGTATCGATGTTTTTAATTGGCTCGATGGGCTGTCAGCATCTTAAAATTTTGAAAATCAAAGAAACCCCTGTAAATGTATCGCGCACACACAAAAGGCAAACCGGTCGGTCACAGTGTACACGAGACTGTTGGGAAAATCGATTTTCCGGCTGAGATTTCCACGCGGAAATAAGCGACCGATTCAAAATACTGGCAACGTTTTGGTGTCTCGGCGTGCGTTGACAGACTGATGCTAGGCAAAATATTAATGCAAAATGATAAGCAATCAAGCGTGCATGTTAAAATTTAAATAAACAAAGTGTTTATGATTGGCGCTGATTAGTGTTAAGCAAGGGGACGAGGCATTATGAATGGATACACCGTTTCGCGTACTCAGCTTCATGGTTTAGTTTAATCTAGTCAAGGTTTCTTTATCTAGACGCCGCGCTCGATTTAAAATAGTTTATTTTGTATAAGTAAAATAGTAAAATAGTTTATTTTGTATAAGTACTTAGGTACCTACAATTGGCGTCTCCGAAATGTGAACGATTTTTTGTTGTCATGGATTTTTTTCATAAAATTTATTCGTTCATTCCTGGCTTCGGCCAGTGGTGTTACATTTAGAAGGGAGAATACTAAGAATAAGAACAATATCCTAAATCGTTCTATTTTTTTAATAATATTTTAACAAACAATAATATAAACAATATAACAAATAAATTAACTTTAATTTGGTTTTATAAAACAATATAAATTAACAAGTAGGTAAATACACAATAAAAATAACATAACTAAATTAAATCGTTCTATTTTTTTAATAATATTTTAATAAACAATAATATAAACAATATAACAAATAAATTAACTTTAATTTGGTTTTATACAACAATATAAATGAACAAGTGGGTAAATACACAATAATAATAACATAACTAAATTAACATATTCCTCAAGAAAATTGGTTTTTAAGTGAAATAGCTGCAGATTTAAATGTCAGTAAAAGCTGCATATTTTATATCAAAAAACGTTGGCAAGAACAACAAAGATTGAGAAGACCTATCAGGCAATGTGTAGGTAAAATCTCCAACGAAAATGAAGACAATGCACTTGTCGCACTTATTAGGCAAAATCCTTTCAATAGCGCAGTTAAGGCCCGAGAAGATACACAATTTCCAGGATCTCTTCGAACAGCTCAAAAAAAATTGAAACAAGCTGGTTTAAAAAACTGTGCTGCTCCTCATAAGGTTTTTTTAACTGACGAAAATAAGCGCAGGAGAGTCCAGTTCGCCAATGACTATTTAAATTATGGAGACGATTTTTGGAATAATGTTATATTTTCGAATGAAAAAACGTTCCAATCTTGCAATAATGGAAGGCTGCGTGTATATCGTCCAAGAATCGCAAGATTTGGGGAGAACTATACATTAAGAACCTCAAATAGTGGACGCTTTTCCATAAATGTTTGGGCGTGGATAAGCATCCATGGTCCGGGAGTATGTTGGGAAATTGATGGTAGATTAACGGCTGAGCACTATACGAGGATTTTGGATAACGTTATGCTACCTTCAGTTAGACATGTGTTTCCAGAAAACTTTATATTCCAACATGTAAGAAAACTGTATAGTATTCAAAAACGATTCTAATAAATATTATATTACAGGACAATGCACAAGTTCCCACAGCTCGCGAGGTTACAGAGTGGGTAAACAACAACCACATAACTGTTTTGCCATGGCCAGCTAGAAGCCCTGACTTAAACCCCATTGAAAACGTGTGGGGTTTTATAGTTAAAAAGATATATCAACGGGACTTTAGGCCAGCAAACCGAGATGAACTATGGAGTGCTGTTGAAAATTCTTGGGATGAGCTTGCTGAGTCATACGACATGCGTGAGCTAATAATGTCCATGCCAAGAAGGTTGCAAAGGGTTGTGGCAGCTAATGGCTCTGCAATTAAGTATTAAAGTATTAAAATAGCTTAGCAGCAGTTTTTTAAGCCAGCTTGTTTCAATCTTTTTTGAGCTGTTCGAAGAGATCCTGGAAATTGTGTATCTTCTCGGGCCTTAAATCATTCATTTTCGTTGGAGATTTTTCCTACACCTTGCCTGATAGGTCTTCTTAATCTTTGTTGTTCTTGCCAACGTTTTTTGATATAAAATATGCAGCTTTTACTGACATTTAAATCTGCAGCTACTTCACTTAAAGACCAATTTTCTTCTAATTTGGCTATTGCCCCGGACCTCTGAGTCTCGGTTAAGTAGGGTGGTATTTTTAATATTGCAATTGACAACTATTATCAAATTTGACAAGGACCGACGACACTGATGCAAAGCCCATATTACACGATTAAATTTTGCCGTTCACATTTAAAATGAAATACAATAATAATTATAAAGGGTGTTTCATTGGCAAACGGACATAATTTAAGTGTAGGAACCACCGAGAGGGTTCTAAAAAACCCACATTTGATGGGTCTATCGCCCTTTATTTCAGAAATACAGGGTGATTCATCAATTTTGTTCATTTCTTTAATTGCTCATAACTTTTAAACGGCTTCGTATTTTTTTCTCAAAATTGATATACGGATTAAGGGTTGCCTACCTAATAAGTAGATATACCAAGTTGCAAAAAATTCCAGGTCCGGCTTGGCCAAAATTTTCGAAATTCTGTGTACCCTCAAAAATCCTGTACAGTTGTATTCAATAAAAAAGCGTACAAGAATTAGAATGAGAGAAAACTGTCAAAATAATATTATTGCTTAAAACCGGCTTATCACTGACATAAGTCATTAAAATAATTATTATAGGTTATAAAGAGCATTGACGTCGTAGGTTAATTAAATAATATTACAAAAATTATTACCTTTTAATAATAAAAAAACAAACATTAAAAAATATTTAATATTTAGTCATGCATCCCTGTTTTTCTATTACTTGAGCCAATCTATTTGGGATGAACTGAATTAAATTTAATACAATATTTGAATTAATATCTTCCCAGCAGTATAGTAGGTATAGTAGTTGTATATAGTGATGCCGCGAGACGAGACGAGACGAGAAAAGTCCTTCTCTCGTCTCGTCTCGTGCAGCGAGAGAAAATGGGTCTCTCGTCTCGTCGAGAATACTCTTTTCTCGCTCGAGAGTGCCTTCCTCTCGTCTCGTCTCGTTTCTCTCGTGGTAAAAGTACCTAAGTATGAATACAAAAATTATTTGGAATGAAATACGAATTCGTTTATATTTTTTTATATAGAAATAAAAAAAAAATGTGTGCCAAGACCACACTAATAAAGTAAGACTTTTTACGCCGAAAATGTTGCGCATTTGAATCAAATGGTTGGATCTATGTGGAGTAGTTACATCTAGTATTATATAATACTAGATGTAACTACTCCACATCCATTTGATTCAAATGCGCAACATTTTCGGCGTAAAAAGTCTTACTTTATTATATAATACTAGATGTAACTACTCCACATAGATCCAACCATTTGATTCAAATGCGCAACATTTTCGGCGTAAAAAGTCTTACTTTATTAGTGTGGTCTTGGCACATATTATTTTTTATGTGTATATACTTACACCTATAATAGGTGTTTCTTTTAACTTGAGACAGCTCAATATCTCGTGAAATACGCATTTCACAGAAAAATGTCTTAAATAAAAGGTTAATGTGACCAAAGGGGACATTATTTGGTACTAGTGCTAGCCACCCCCTACCCCTTCTTAAGGGTGAAACGGGGGGTAACTTTAGAAAGTCAAATGGAATGACCCGATTTTTTTACAGATTTTGGTAGTAAATAAAAAAATAAATAACTTTTATTTGAAACTTTTTTTCAATTTATCAACAGATGGCGCTGTAATTCAAAATTTAAGAAAATTGGGTTTATTAAATCAACAATAGTCGGCTCTGAAAACAATTTATAACAAATGTTCAAAATGTCATCCTTTTATTTCGACACATTTTTGAATGCGGGTAATGAATTCTGGCTCCACCATGTCCTCCCGAGTTGTAGGAATTGCAGCGTAAACTTTTTCTTTCAAGTAACCCCACAGGAAGAAGTCGGGCAGATCGTTTTCTAGAAAATTCCGGTAATTTTCACCATTTAATGCCGTTCGCCAAAGGTACCGCACCAAACGTTTACCGACCAGGGACGCTGGTGCTCCACTTGGTGTCGAAATGGAAGGACGACATTTCGAACATTTGTTATAAATTGTTTTCAGAGCCGAATATTGTTGATTTAATGTTATTTTTTGTTTTTCAAACGTTTCAAATAATACATTTTACAGGGAAACCCATTTTTCTTAAATTTTGAATTACAGCGCCATCTGTTGATAAATTGAAAAAAGTTTTAAATAAAAGTTATTAATTTTTTTATGTACTACCTAAATCTGTAAAAAAAAAGGGTTATTCCATTTGACTCTCCAGTTACCCCCCGTTTCACTCTTAAGGAGGGGTAGGGGGGTGGCTAGCGGTAGCACCAAATAATGTCCCCTTTGGTCACATTAACCTTTTATTTAAAACATTTTTCCGTTAAATGCGTATTTCTCGAGATATTGAGCTGTCTCAAGTTAAAAGAAACAGCCTCCTGTATCGGCGCAGTAGTTTTCACGGACATGCGCAGTAGGTACAAGATGGTTGAATCTATGTGGAGTAGATCAAATGATTTGATCCATCTGAAAACTACTGCGCATATATGATGTAACTACTCCACATAGATCCAACCATCTTGTACCTACTGCGCATGTCCGTCATTTTGAATCCGCAATTTTGTTTTTTTTAATGGATATCAAATTCTAAATCACGGACGCCATAAATATCTGAATACGTCATATTGGATCAGCCATTTTATTAAAAAAAAATGGATATCAAATTTGTAATCAGGCCCTTAAAAACCACATGTTGTTGTTAAGTTTATTGAATAAGCAATGCTTATTAAGCATACGGGTTTTTTTAATAGTATAAGGAGTGCCATAGATGTGCTTATACAGGGTAAATTTTAAAAATTAATATTTTATAAGTAATTTTTTCTTGGTTAACGTTAAGTTTTGTTATAAAATAATACAACGTTAACCAGGAACAAATTTTGTTTATTATGAAATGGTCCAAATAAATATCGTCATTTATGTGCAAAATTATAATTTTTATGTAAAAAAAATTGTTTTTTATAATCGAGAGAACGAGAGAGATCGAGAGAAACGAGAAATTCTCGAGCGAGAGAGGGCATTCTCTCGTCTCGTCTCGAGCCTTTTTTCGAGAGAAAATCGCCCTCTCGTCTCGTCGAGACGAGACGAGACGAGACGAGAGGCGAGAATCTCTCGTATCGGCGGCATCACTAGTTGTATAGTTTCCCATAAATCCTCAGATATCTCAAAAAAGCAGCATCCTGTTCAGGGGTGGACATTTTGGGACGACTTGAACCAACTTTTTGGTTTAGTAAATCTTCCTGTTCCCAGCGTTGCTTAATTTTTAATATAGATTTTTTATTATTACGAATTGACCATTCTTCTTCGATTCTTGATACTATTTGAGCCTTTTTAACTAACGAGGCATTTTTATTTTCTACTGTCAGTTATAGTGACTTAAGTCAGTGGAAAGCCGGTTTTACGCAATAATGTTGACAGCTTTCTCTCATTCTAATTCTTGTACGCTTTTTTAATGAATACAACTGTACATTAGAATTTTGAATTTTTTTCTTTCTCATAAATAAGTATTAAATTCCTCATAAATAAGTATTAAATTAGCTACACTGAAAGAAATATATGTTTGTTTTAGCAATGTATGTGGTTCATATATGGACTACCACATACATTGCTAAAACAAACATATATTATATTTAGTTTTAACATAATATGTTAAAACTAAATATAAAAATGGTTAAGGTAAATATATTTTATGTTTCATATATGGACTACCACTTACATTGCTAAAACAAACATATATTTCTTTCAGTGTACAGTACTCATCTTTCGACAGAAAAGTTTATCAACAAAATTTTACGTGTGAAAGAACAAGTTTGAACAAAAAAAGAGTGCGAGGTGTAGAGACCCAGCAAACAATGTTACGTAACGACAACGTTAAAATCAACCAAACTTTGTTAACCAGTAACGTAACATTAGAGGTTGAAATTACACATAATCTTATACCTGATATTACATATAAAATGTCCGGCGCATGTTACCAAAGTAGCAGTTATATGTAAGGTACAATTTTAAGAACATTATAAGATGGGCCTCCAAGTTACATTGAAGTTAATTTTGTAACTAAATATTTTACGTGATTTCTGTTACTTTCCTGTAATTTACTTTTGTTAGCTTTGTGTAACAGGTATTTTTAAGTAACTTACAAGTTATGCGATAAACCAAAAATTTATTCTTTTTTATAAAATTATAAATAATAATAAAATAAACAAAATTAAATATTCTTCTGAAAACAAAAAAATGTTACCTCTTATAATTAGGTATTTATTTTTTTATTTTTTCATTTCTGTCCTTTCTTTGTTTAGCAAATTTGAGCCAGTCGCTAGCGTATGTATGTTCTTATCGTGCTTTCCTGAATGTTCATCGATTTTATGTAGTCTACAAAAACTCGTATGAGTAGAAAAATAAATAGAAAATCATTATCAAATATACCTGTTACTATTTTCATTGTTTGTGTCTGCTAACTTAATATGATTCCTATATCCTAGCCAGGAAAGTTTTTCGGCAATTCGGCAATTCTTTGTAATATGTTGGTAATTATTTGTTTTTCATTGTTTCCCCCTATAAGCTTAACATATAAAGACTTAAAACAAAAAAGTTTGATTAAATGAATTAACAAATTATATGCAAAGATCCCTCCAAAAAGAGCATGTTTCCCTATAGGGAAATATGCTTTTTATAAGGGATCTTTTTATATAAATTAGAATAGTTTTAATTTGGTTCACAGGGAAATCTCAGGATATAACCTAAGATTTCCCCGTGAACCAAATTTTCCTTTGAACTATTCCAATTTATATAAAAATATATAGGTACCTATTTTACTGTCATTTTAATCAAACTTACCTTGGATAGAATTTTTTTATTAATTATTAATTAATCTGCCTCTTGCACATAGAAAAACCTCTATACTCTTGCACAAGTCACAAAAACGAAGCGAAAAAGTCTACACGCGTGATGTCTTTCTATTAGCCAATAAATGCTTCCTTTTTCGGCGGTTAATTTAAAAGTTAGTATTTAAGTGTATTAAATAACTTCCATGTAACTTTCCTAGATCAAAGTTATAGACACATTACAGAAAGGACTTAACTACAAGTTAAATTAAAAGGATTTATTTAATAAAAAAACTTCCTTCAAATGTAACTTAAATTACAGGTATATGTGACTTAAAGATTTTAACTTTATTTTCAAACACTGATGTAACTTACATTTGTATTTCAAATTAGGGCATATAATTAAGCTACATTTTCAACGTTTTACAATCTATGAGCAACGTTACTATCAGGTTTAGGTAACAGTATTGTTTGCTGGGGATGATCTGTTTTTGTAACTTTACCTACTGCAGAATAAAAATTGAGGGGCAACAGTAGATAACATTTTAATTCCAGAGCCTACTGCAATTATTTATCAGCAACAATGACTATTCGCCATTCGGTGATATTTTCGCTGAACTACTAAGCAATAGGTATTATTATGTTTTTTTTATTTAGTTTTTGAGTAAAAAAAAGTTTTGATTGTTAGGTATTTACCTTTTTTGTTATTTAAAAAGTTAATAAATATTGAAGTTGCTATTAAACTATAGTTTATATATATATATATATATATATATATATATATATATATATATATATATATGTTTGAAAATTTATTTATTTAGTACGACCCGGGCAGTACTTTTTGGATTCGTATTTTCTGTAAAATAGAAAAGTAAGAATTTAATTAGATAAATTAAAAGTAAGAAATTTTCATTCTGCAGTAGGTAAAGTTACAAAAACAGATCATCTCTACACCTCGCACTCTTTTTTTGTTCAAACTTGTTCTTTCACACGTAAAATTTTGTTGATAAACTTTTCTGTCGAAAGATGAGTTGTACATTTTTTTGTAGCTAATTTAATACTTTTACTACTTTATGAAAAAGAAAAAAAAATCAAAATTCTAATGTACAGGGTAATTTTTGAGGGTACACAGAATTTGGAAAATTTTGGCCAAGCCAGACCTGGAATTTTTTGCAACTTGATATACCTACTTATTAGGTAGGAGACCCTTAATATATTATACGTATACGTATATCAATTTTAAGAAAAAAATACAAAGCCGTTTAAAAGTTATGAGCAATTAAAGAAATGAGCAAAATTAATGAATCACCCTGTATTTCTGAAATAAGGGCGATAGACCCATCAAATGTGGGTTTTTTAGAACCCTCTCGGTGGTCCCTACCTGCACTTAAAATGTGTCCGTTTCCCAATGAAACACCCTGTATATAAGTTAGGTAGGTACACCATAAAAATATTTGGCCTTAAAATTTTATAATTCCTAGGTTAAAATGATAATAAAAGTAAGTTTTCCATGTATTATTTGTACTGATCTTAAATGGTATTGAGTAATTTCTATAATCTATAGTTTGTCATTTAATATTTGTACACAAGAATAATATAAAATATTGAAACAGAAAAAATAACATTAGTATTTAGCTTATTATTTTATATATTAAAATTATGCTTAAATTGAGTATTTTTTGTAATTAATTGTTAACCTTTTAGGTTTCAGGTTAAATTCAAATGTAAATAACAAAATAGGTAACAAAAAACATTATTATTAAAAACTTGTGTAACGCCATAGGTACCACGCGATAAGGAGAGTTATTTTAAGCACAACATAAATTTAGGTTACTTAGTTTTTATAATTGAATATTTTAATGTTTTGAGACTACTTATTTACACATTAAAAACAAAAGTTAAAAGTTTGTTAATAATAACAAAGTTATGATAATTTACAGTTTCATTTTTGTTTGAAAATAAATATGTCAACCTAAGCCGCTTAAATGCTTTTACTTGAAAACTACTTGTCAAAAGAAAAACATGAAATAAGGGATATTAAGCCTAAAATTACCTCCTATACTGGGTACCCACAGAGCCATTTCAGTTTAAAACTTGGTCAAGAATTGCCCTTTCAACTTTGGAAAAGTTTTGCCAATAAATGTACAATATAGGACTATAATTATATATGATCAAATTGTGCCCAATAATATAAAAAAGCAGTTTGGATTAATTAATTAATTACTTAAGTTAGGTAGGTTACCGTTGGTTTAATTTTGGGAATGTTTGGGCATGGAAAAACCATGACAATTTTTTTATTTTTATGTGGGCTTTTGAAAAATTGTACCATTAATGACATGATATTGGTAAATATTTTAACAAACGCAGTATTAACAAATTTTATAATTATATTTAAAAGAATATTACTAAAAAAGCTTTTTCTCGTTTACATTAAAATCTATTAATTTTTTGAAGAGTACGTATTTGAAAATTGGGTAAACAAAAGACCAATGATAGTATCGCCTAATATTACGGGATACAAAAAAAGCATATTTGAAACAATATAAACGACTAATAAATCAAAACATAGGTAACTATACAAATGAATTAAACTTCACTTAACTTTAAAATTCAAAAGAAACCCTTGCGGCCTTGAGTTTACGGTTTATTCACCATGAATTTACTGTGAATTCACCGTGAATAAACCGTCTGTTTGTGACATTTGTAAACGGTAGTTAGACGGTGAATTCACGCACTTTTCACAGTATTTTAATTGTGAATCCACCGTATTTTGGCGAATTCAAGGTGAATTCACAGTGAATTCACGGTGAATAAAACAATAATAATAACACAATCGACTATAGCTAGCCATTATTCGTTGAACAGATGAGGATGGAGATGGGGACTTCAAACAATTAATGTTCAGCTATGCCATTACAGACGCACACTTCCAACTAAATATTGCAACCCAACGCTATTTATAGTTAGCTCGCTTGCGTAAGCAGCCGTGAGATGTATTGCTTAAACCGCTTAACACAGAAATCGACTAATAAAAAAAAACCGCTAATAAATGGCATCCAACTTGTTGTTTTTTTCTTTATGATGGCGTCTCAAGTTGATTTTGCGCAGCTACACGAGAGCTCTCTTGCGATATTTGTATTGTATTGGGAATAACCAATTAGCAAATTGTTCGAATCTTACACTTACAATTTGCGATGTTTTCACAGTCAATTTACGGTGTTTTCACAGTAAACTCACAGTGCTTTTACGGTGAATTCACGGTGATTTCACGATAAATTTACGGTACTTTCACAGTGAATTTGCGGTGATTTTGCAAACTTGAGTTCACCGTGAATTTACCGTGAAATCACCGTGAATTAACCGTGAATTTATCGCAAAAACAGCGTGAGTTCACCGTTTAATTACCGTCTACAAATGTCACAAATGGACGGTATATTCACTGCACATAAACTCAAGGCCGCAAGGGAATGAATGTAAAGTTTTTAAATCCCGGTCTTTAAAAAGGTTTTAGATACTGCTGATATTGAAATCATGATTCATTTGCGCATTTTCTTAGACGCGTTGGCACTTTTTAACACCTTGTCATCTTTGGTTGTGTTAATATATTTCTTGTCGCATCTCAAAGAATCACACATATTTTGCTGATCTGAATCAAATGTTACCACCTTAATCCTGTGCCTCTTTGAATTTGTGGTCTCTGATGCAAATATGTGATTTTTGTCTATTTTGCGAAAAGAATTTCTTACCCTCGTCGATGCATTCAATTTTTAAGCATTTTTTAAAACGCAAATCTAAAATAGATGAATTTGCAGCTATTTCTTTTTCCTCGACAAAAATAATTAGTTTTTTGACAGTATTTTAAAGCTGCATAAGTAATCGCGAGCAGAATGCAAATTAATATTTTCAGACCGCACTTTAGTCCAAATCGCGTTTTTTACGGCCGCGCCAACATCATCAACCGCGCCTTTTCCGTGTGAAGCAGCAAAAGTATATAACACAAATTTGAAATTGTAAATTTGTTCCGAAACTGACTTGCGGCGTTGTCTGAAAAAAATCGAAGACGCGAAACGGAGTGAAATTTGTTTTTAACAAAGGACCCAATTTTTTTTTTAAATATCCAAACACTGTATTTAGAATGATTTAAATCATCGCTGATAATTGCAACAGATTCTACGTTATCCATATACCAGATGACACACTTAAAAATAGTCACTTGGCGCTTTTTCCAGTGCGCACTTTGGATTTCATTTTGACTTGTCAATGAGGCGTTTTCTGAAAAATCTATTTGCACAACAGCATTTTGAGCTTCTTTGCAAGATTCAAAGTACTTAGACTGTTGGTTTTTGATAAAACAATGTTTTTTAAAAGATGTTATTTTTTGGTTGAGTTCATTAACAACTGCGGCAACCTCTTTTTTTTCTTCGGCAACTTGCAAAAACCCTTTAATTTCTTTCCATTTATTTCTGATTGTCACAGAGCTCACATCAAAATTAAGGGGTAAAAACTCATCTACTTTTGTTTTACAAGCAGAGCAAGCACCAAACACGCATTTTTCGTTAAGCTGATCACAACAGACTAATGACATTAAGTGTTTATAGTTTGAAGGAAATTCAGTACACAGAATGTATAGATTCAACACAAAAAGAGAAGTTCGAATGTTTTTTACATACACATACATTAAATGGGGTTTGTTTAGCGGGAAGAACAAATTTGGGTCTAAATTTAAAAAAGTAAGCTCTGGAAATTTTTAAATTAGGATGCTGATTCTGAAATTCGCAGAAATCATCAACGATGTTCATCATCATCATAAAGACATCATGTAGCGGATAGGAATTTTTTCTCGTTTACCAGTGACATCATTCCGAATAGATTTAACGTCGCAATTTTCAGGAGCCTGACGACTGACACGCACTGAAAGAAATGTTTAAAGCTGGTAATAAAATATTTAATAATAGTTATTAAAAAGTTGTATACTATTTGGGACAGTCTATCAGCTTAGTTATGATTATAATACCTGTTGTCTTAAAACACTTTAACAATGGTTACCTATTCAATCTATAAACACATTCAAAACTAATAACTACACTGTAGTTACTACAGTTATTTAAGAAATATCATTATTACTGTTAAACAGTTTAATTATTATCACCAAGTTATTTTGTGCTACCAGTGAAGCAGTTTAATGATGGCTATTATGTCATTTAAAAATTAACTATTATAATACAACTCTCTTAGGGCCGGTTTTTCAATCGTTGGTTAACCTTAGCATTTTTTTTCATTATTCTTCCTGCTTAAATTTAAACTACTATTTTTTGATTTTTGGGTGGTTCTAATCGGTTAAATATAAATAAAAAAAATTATGCCAAGTTTTAGCTCTCAATTAATTTTAACCTGGCCACCATGGCAGTCAAACCTTTCAATGAAAAAATGCATGTATTTTTTGAAATTAAAATTTATAACTTTGGTAATAATTTATGAAAAAATTTTAATTTGGCAGAAATGTTATTTATAAAATGTAATTACATTATATTATAATGTATAAAAGGTTGCATTCAAAAAACATTTCATGAATTTTTTTCAATGCATCCTCTTTTACATTATGTAGGTAAGTAAGTGACTAAATTGGGCCTAATTTTAAATATTTTAAAAATTATTATTATTATTATTAAAGTTATAAATTTTCAGTTTGATTTTAAAAATACATGCATTTTTCTATTGAAAACTTAAACTGGTGTGGGGGCTAGGTTATAATTAATTAGGTTATAATTAATATTTAGAGCTAACTTGTCCTGTATGATTTTTTTTATTTATTTTAACCAATCCCCCTAAAATTAAAAAATAATAAAATAATAATAATAAAAATCTTAATAAAAATGTGTGTATATGTATATAAAATAGTAAAATACTATATGAGATCAAAAATGTTTATTAAAATAAATAAGAATGTTGATTAAAATAATAATAAGCCTCCAAACCTATTTTTTTTAAGAGCACTGAATTCTCTCCATTTCCATTGCACTATAAAAAGTTTCTATTAGCATTTATCACCATCGACCACTCCTCGCTCTCACGTTGCGTCGTTTGCCAAAAGTACCGCGAAACCAACGCGAGCGGGCGAATTGAATCGAGTATTGCCGAAAATGATCGTTCTTAAAATATTTTAATAATAGTAATTAAAGTCTTTAATAATCATTAATATTTGCATATAAACGGTTTAATAATGGTAATAATAAAAATAGTAATAAAACAATTTAATAACCATATTTAATCAATGTAATTGTCCTAATAATCCTTTAATTGGTTTAGGTATTTAACCACAATAAAAACGTTTTAAGAATCCGTGTTTAACAATGACAGTGATAACATTGATATAATGTATTACTGTTACAATCATATCATGTATTATTATCACAATTAAACAAGTATTTGTTAAAGTGTTTTGTTAGCTCATTTCTTTCTACCGCGGTACGCCTGAACCACTTAAATCAAAAGTCGGGCACCTAACTTTTTTCTTGCTTTAACATGTTTTATATGCCTAAACTAAATAGTTAACAAAAAAATTAAAATAATCCTTAAAGCCGTTTTAAATAAAAATCCAAAGGTAAAAATATTAGTAAACTATTTATTCTAAGGATTATTTTAATTTTTTTTTAAAACTATTTAGTTTAGACCTATAAAACAT
Source organism: Brassicogethes aeneus (assembly GCA_921294245.1). Lineage (NCBI taxonomy): Eukaryota > Metazoa > Arthropoda > Insecta > Coleoptera > Nitidulidae > Brassicogethes > Brassicogethes aeneus. The sequence continues at coordinate 3,707,278 of OV121136.1, forward strand.
ATTAAAGCAAGAAAAAAGTTAGGTGCCCGACTTTTGATTTAAGTGGTTCAGGCGTACCGCGGTAGAAAGAAATGAGCTAACAAAACACTTTAACAAATACTTGTTTAATTGTGATAATAATACATAATATGATTGTAACAATAATACATTTATATACTATTATATCAATGTTATCACTGTCATTGTTAAACACGGATTCTTAAAAGTGGTTCAGGCGTACCGTGCTGACATTGTCGTTGCAAAAAAAATCTTCAATAAGTTTTCCATTTACATCAACCGGCCGACGAGGCGCTCTTGCTTCTTTACAGATCGAATCCCAAGCTTCAGAATTGAACGTCCTGTTTACAATTTCTTTTTCGGAAAAACTTTGATTTTGAAACTTCTTTTTTTCCATGTAAAAAATTTGTTAATTTTTGTGTTATTTTCTCTCCTCTTGTTCTTGGGTCCATTCGAAGGGTACATGTTGTTTTGTCAATCGGGTAATACCACAGACCACTGTGGGTAATACAGGCAGACTAGCAAAATTAGGAACAAATTTACGAAAATATCCCGCTAGTCCCATGAATTGACGAATCTCTTTAATATTTATGACACAGGTGATTCTACTAAATCTTGAATCTTTGCTTTTCCTGGTCTGATCCCTTCACTTGAAACGAGATACCCGAGTTTGTTTAAAGAAAAACCTGCTGCATTAGTGCATTCAGCAAACAGACCACCAAAACAAATGGACGGCGCATTGCCATTCAATAACAATGCGTCAAATTGGAGATAGAATTTTATGTTTTCTTCCAGTGACGTCAACAAACGGTCACAGTCTAAGCGTTAAATTGGCTATAGAATTTTATGCTTTCTTTCAGTGACGTATTGCGTACTCCAAAAATAATAAGTAGGTAGGTACTTACAAACGATATTTCCATGTATTGTTATTTTTAGTAAAAAATAATGTATTTAAACTCCATAATTAACTTAAACACGATAGAAATACAAAAATGAAAACACAAAACAACAAGCTGTCAACCTTTTTCTATGCTGTCAAATATGACGAATTTACCAACGTTGTTAATATTTAATTTTAATAATTATTAAATGATTTACTTTCTTTAAATAGAGAAAAATATCTAAAGAAAGTGATAAACAAATCGTTTTTACAATTTTATTCAAACGAATTGCTGGTAATTTTTAATGTTCATTATGATATGATGAACGTCCAAAAAGGCGTGTAATCTATACTTCTGACAACGTTGGAAGCCGTGTTTCTTTCGACGGTGTTTAGAATGTAAAACTATGCTTTACTCGCTTTTTAAACGTAAACAAATCCGTCCATTTGTTTTGGTGGTCTGTGATTCAGCACCAATCGTAAGCTCTCGAGTCCTTCTTGGAGTGTGCGGCTCGATATCAGAATGTCATCTAAGTACACCAGGGCGACAGTGTCCTTCACGGGTCCTAATGCAAGATTTATGGCTCGCTGAAAAATAGCGAGTGCATTGGCGAGAGCAAATGGCATTCGCAGATACTCGTAATGCCCATCGGGTCTTGTGATAGTAATCCGATTAAGCTCCCTGAAATCTACGCACATCCTATACGAACCATCTTTCTTTCTGACTAATAGAACATGATTTCCAAAAGGAGGCTTACTAGGTCGAATAATGTGATTCTTCATTAAATCTGATACGATTTCCCTGACAGCTTGCCTCTCACTGACGGCCATTCGATATAGTGAACGATTGATAATAACGTCCTTTTGGAGCCTAATCTACAAACAAGCATTATTTACTGCTGTTACTTTGTTACCACTTGTGAACATGCATGTGAAGTCTCGTAGCACTTCATTCAAGGCATGACGATGTTCTGTCGGAACGTCAACTTCACACATTTGGCTTTCCACTACACGACGGATGCCGGGAACTTGATAGTAGGTTTATTCCTGGTAGGTTGCGTCGTATCACTCGAGACCCTTGGTAGTCAGTGATGGTAACAAGGCTTTCATCCTCAAAGAGGTTTCGACCAATAAAAACGTCATAATCGAGGCACTCGTCTGGCAGAAAGACGTAGATAACGATTGTGTCAACACCGGAAATTCTTGTGCTTCCCGTAAACTTGTTAGTAGTGGTGATTGTAATGCTAGAAATCCCCTTTAGCATGACGTTGCACGACACAACTTTGTCCTTGAATAGGGCCAAATATTTCTCTGAAATGAACGATAAATCTGCACCGGTTTCGATCAATGAGCAAAAATTGTGTCTATCAACGGCAACTTCAATAGTACCAGTAGGTTTACCCGTAGAACAAAATTAATACTACGTCTCTTGTCAATTGCAGCTTTCGTGAAACAGTTGAAAGCATTATGCCCACGCTTTGCACAAAATTAACAAGAATCATTTGAACTTTGTGATGTGCTAGGCAAATCATCCCTTTATGGGTACTGTTTGCTTCAAAGGTTAGTCTCTTTTTCTTTGCATAACAGTTAGCCTGAACATGTCCTGATTTTCCACACTGATAACAATTTTTAGAGAATTTTCCTACACGCGAATCACTTTGCGAATATTTTCGCACAGATTTAAAATTACAGTTCATGGCAGCATTACGAATTTCAAGTTCCGATATACCATAAATTATTAGTTCAACCAAGTCATTTTCTTTACAATTGGCACGTAGTTTTTAATTTAGCCAACTTTTCATGTACATACGTTTCATAGGTGTTGGCACGTAAGCTATCAAAATCTGCAATGGTCGTACCATGTTTTTGCATCTTTCAACAAAAAACGTCCCACACGAGCTAAAGTTGTTACGTCAGACCATTCTAATTCATTTTTAATACTTTCTACATTGCTGACCCTTTTAGTTGATTCGGTAACCTTAGAACGAAAAGGCGGCAAATCTATCTGTTCACCAGACCGTTGTGACTGAAAGGCCTTAACCAAGTCTGCAAGGAGCGTTTGAACAGGATTGTTGCGCATCTTAGTCAACCAAAGTTTCACTACTGTCCATTGTGGAACACAGTCCGTGACGCAATTACAAAAACCTTAAAGTTTAAACCAAGTTACCACACATACATGTATGTTCACATATGTATACAGTTCACAAAATCTAAACCACTTTATAAAAACTTCACTTTAAAATTTAAACCGCGTAGAAAATCACACACACTTGCACAGACTTTATAAGCACTTCACTTTATAATTTAACATGCGTAGCAAACCACACTTGCACAGTCTACTGTTGGCGGTTGAGAACGATTCCACTTCTGATTAAAGAAATAGCACAATAATTAATAATAAATAAACAATGAAGTTTATTAACGACACTGGAATTATCAACAATTAACAATTAGAGCGGCGTGGCATCCCGAGCACGGGTTATGATAAGACTGCTCGTCTTTAGATGACAAATTCTTTATATAGGTACGCATAATTACATAACACCGTGACCGGTAGCGGCTTACAAAACAAATTTTTTCCGTATTACTCATACTTAAAAATATATGCTAACCATATATACAGGGTGAATCGGAAGGATCGCAGTAAACTCTTGGACTGCATTTTACACATCAAAACAATAAAAAAAAACTCAACTGTTCTTATCCGATTCTTATTTGTTTTCAAGTTAAGTCAAAGTTTTTAAAAACAATTGTTTCCATAGTTATACTTAATACTTAAATGCCAAAAGTTTATTCAAATTTAGAGTATGCTAATATGGTTTTTGTTTTGGCCCACAGCTGCTCTAGAAGAATATCGGCGACGTTTTCCACGTGAAAGGGCTCCACAAAAACGTGTTTTTGTGACATTGGAACTCTTCCAAGTGCTAAAATAACATCTGAAAAAGCTGATCGACAAACTTTAGAAGACGTGGAAAAATTTTTGGATCTAGTGGAAGAAGATGCAACAAACAGCACCAGAAGAATCGCTACTCAATTGGACATTTCACAAAAACGGGTAATACACACACTTCACGAGCATGCAGCCTTAAAGCCGAGTTCATATAGATGCGAATTTGCGAATTTACGAATTTGCGAAATACGAATATTCGCATTTCGCAGCTCTTATTCATATAGATGCGAATTGTCGGAACCATTTTAGGGACATTGTTTTCTCACTAGGCGATATTTGCCATGGTATTTTAGGGACATTATTTTCTCTCAAGGTGATATTTGCCATACTTGGTTAACATTTTCTATAGGTAGGTACTTAAATAGTAAAGTTACTTCTAAAAAAATATGCTACTATAAGGTAAAATAAGAAACTAATGTACCTCCAAAACCTCTTTGTCCATTATAAAGAACAAAAAACAACTTAAGCAAGAAACATTTTAAATAAAACTCAACAACGATGCAATACAAATGAAATAAACACAGAACATAAACAAAAATGGCGCGGATACATATAACAAATACGTATAATAGGCATCTGCATTAATGCGCATGCGCATCACGCCAAATTCGTGCGATTTTCGCAAAATATTGGATCAATCTCAAGATTCCCGCCCCCCAGATTTCAAATAATGCGAATTCGCAGAATCTGTCGAAACGTCGAAACACTTTTCCCGCCAAATCAAATGGACCAATGAAAACATTTTCGCATTTCGAAAATTCGCATGTCGCATCTATATGAACCAGGCTTTACAAAGAGTACAGTTTCTACACCCGGAAGATTATGCTAAACGTGTGGAACTTTGTCGGTGGGTAACTAACAATCGTAGAGTTGTATCGCGTATACTTTTTACTGATGAAGCAACATTTACCCGTGACGGAATTAAGTTATTCGTTGATAAATTTAGCAAAAAAACTATATACTTTACTTAAGTATTTATATATTAGGTGAAACAAAAATTCAGTGAACGACTACGTTCGTTGCTCACAATTTTTAGAATGGTCTTAAAAACTAAAAAATACATAAAATTCTCATGCATCTATGAATACTTAAAGATACTTAAAACTAATATCCTAAAGTAAAGGGCCTAACTAGAGAATGCTTTTAAGAAAGGTGTGAAATGACATATAACATAACTCCTCCCTCATTAAGCAAAAAAATAAGGGCACAATTGCAAATATTTATTTACAAAGTCCCTTTTTTTTTTATTTATTTAATTAACAATAAAAATGATTAATAAACTACATATCTTAAAAATACTAATAACAATAAATGTGGATACAAAAAAAATAAAAATAATAATGCTAAAACTAAACTTAATATTATCATTAAATGCATTCGCAGAAAAATGGGTTTATGTGCACTTAGGGTCGAACATAGTTGGTTAACAATTATTTACCATTACACAAGGATCGTTTGCATTTAATACGAAGCACTTCACTGTCTAGTTGAAAAAATCGTTGCAAGAGAGTATTTTTATTACTTTTGTGTTGCTTTATACTGTTAGGTTTGCTAGGATAAATGGGTATTAAGGAGAATGAGATATTGAGGAAAACTATGCGTATTTTGAATATAGAAATTATGAGTTATGGATTATGTATATATATATATTTTTTTTTTCAGTTACACTGAAAAAAATAATCTCTTAAAAGAAATGAAAATCACTTTGATTCAAGAGATTTGCGCTTTTGAATAGGGCCAAGAGCTATGTTTCTTAATCTAAGTCAGAAACTATCTTTACATGATTTTTTTAAAATTACTTGAGGGAAAAGATTAATCTATTCGTTGAAGGATATTACAATATTAGCTTAAATCAAGAGCAAGCGATTTCTTGGTACAAGAACCAAAAATATTTCTTCGGAAGATATTTCTCTTTTGAATTAAGAAAACGTTTTTTAGCGCAAAAACATGGGATTTTAACAAGAAAACTGCATCTCTTAATTGAAAAGCTTAGGAACTTTCTAAGAAAGAAAATTTGTCTTGCTACAAAAGCATATACTATTGACCTAACCACATTTTATTTTGATTTTAGAGCAAATATCTTTTGATCCAATAGTATGTATTGCTTTATTCAAAAGCTTCTGATCTTCACTAAAACTACCAGCGTTGTTAGTATTTAAGCTTAAAGTCCCCTTACCACGTAGGGCTTTTGATTTTAATTAATAAAACATGCATTTAACAATTAAAATCAAGGACCTTCCTTGTGAGGGGAGTTTAAGCCTAAATATTGGCATCGTTGAAAACTAGAAGATTGACTGAAAATAAGGTTTACAAAAAAAAATTATTTAAATAAAATAAAACATTTATTGTTTGATATCAACAAATACTATAGTATATATACTAATATTAATAACATAAATATGATTTAACATACAAAAATATTTAAAATAAAAAAATAAATCAATCTTATTGCACAAAACATATACCAATAATAATAACATAAAATAAAACTTATTATTTAATCATTGAAATAAAGCAACTGCCGTTACCCGAAACATGATTGTTATAAATGTTTTTATTTTTTGAAGATTCAAAAGAACAAATAATAAGTGTACTTTGATTTGCTTTCGTAACCTCATGAAAATGAGAGCTAAATCCAATGGTAACATATTTTAACACTAAGAAAAATATAGATTCTGCTTCAATAATAATATGTATTATTTTAGCAAAGGTAACTAAACCACCAATATCATAACTAATACTAAGAAAGAACCCCCTTTTATATAAAACAAAGTTAATGCTTACCCAAGGCACGGTAAAAGCGTTTTCGCTTATTTTATTTTTAACTATAATTGTATGATTTTTATTTACAACACTACGTGGTCCACACTTTTTTTCACATTCTAGTCCCTTTTTGCTGGAGAACCTATAAGATAATCTTAATTTTTGTTTAATACTTAAAGTAACCAGCAAATTTTTTCGACAAGTTGTATTATTAGCTGTACTTTTTAAAAGTTTGTGAAATCCTTCATACCTCATTGACCAGTAATGTCTGGGTGGTCCAATCATTTTAATGATTGCAGAATAATAACACGCCACAACACAACACAACACAAAATGTATATTAGAAATACCGATAATAATATATTACTACCCCTATTGTCAAATTGCAAGTTCAATAATACCAAACATCTGTGTACTAAACACGCGTGTGCCGCAAACCGTGTGCGCCGCGAACAGTTCGCGTTCTGCATCCCCTCCCATGTATTAGAAGCTACCAGATTTTGTTAGAAAATTGACATGCCATTGGGATAATTGTGATGTATCTTGAATGAATTGCGCAAATATAAATAATTTTCATAGCTTTTGAACAAAAACACTTTGCACTTGGTTGAAAGAAGAAACATTCAAGAGATTTTGTATTTGTTTTTAAGAGAACTATAGTTCTTGCGCTAAGAACTTTTTTCTTCAAGCAATAAATACTCTTTTATGCTAAAATATTGTTTCTTGCCTCTAATAATTTTAAATCAAGAGAGTTCACTACTTTGGTTTAAGGCCACCTTTTTTTTCAGTGTAGTTTCATTATAATTTGCAATATACCGTTGAGGTTTTAATTTGTCGTAATAATAGATTTTATTATTATCATTTATTTTGAATTCGGTTGTTGTTACTGGGTTTTCTACTCGTTTGTATAAGGGATGCGTTTTTACTTTCCATCTACGGCTTAAATTTCCATCTTTTATAAAGAGTGCACTCTTGAATGAACCATGGTTCATCGTGATTAATATCAATCCTATCTCGATTCTGATTTCGCGACTCTAAAATTTGATCTTGTTTCTGCCCTAATTTTTGTCGAATTTGTTGATTAAGAATTTTTACATTTTGTGTATGTTCGTCAATCCAATCGGCTACTACCTGAGTGGGATGAAGTTCAAATGGGGAAACGTAGTCTAGTCGACCTTTTATCACTTGAAAGGGAGTATAATCTAATGCCGAGTGTATAGAATTGTTATAGGAGAGAGTTGCATAATCGATTAATTCGAAAATAGGGGCTTTTGGTTTTTCTTGTCGCAAAACACGTAGACCTTCGATAATTGTTGAGTGAAATCTTTCTACTGGGCTGTTGCTATTCGGATGTTGTCGAGTAATATAATGAATTTCAATATTATAAATTTGGCAAAATTGTTCAATTAGACCATTTTTAAATTCGGTACCCTGATCGAAAGTGATTTTCTTTGGGATACCATGGTGTGAGATCCAATTAAGAAGGTTTCGAGCTATTTCAGTGCTAACTATGGCATTTATTGGAAATAAATGGCCGAATTTTGAAAAACTGTCTATAACAGTAAGAAATATTTTGCCTTCAATTTTAAATGTATCGATATATAAATGATTAAAAGGCTCAGAGCCTATTGGGGTAGGTTTATAAACAATTTTGTGAGGATGTCTTTCATATTTACTTTTTTGGCATATCGTACAGGTATTAATGTAATGTCGAACATTTTCTGCCATTTTTGGCCAATAATATAGACGTTGTAGACTATTAAGATTTTCATTGTAACCCCTATGGGTGGTTTTGGTTTCATGTTGAAATTTAATTTTTTGCCACTGATCTTCGACATTTGTAATATCTTGTAAGTAATTACGTGATAAAATTAAATTGAAAGCGGACGCTTTAAATGAATTTTGTAATAGTTTCAAAAGTTTGTTAATTATGGTTTCGCATTCATCATTCACATACAAACAATATGTTGTTTTAGGCTTTAAATATTCTTTTATAAATTGTACTAATTCTTGTTCGCTAGGGATAAGATGTAGATAATAACAAATGGAAAGTCTAGTATTACCAAAAATTGTTTGCTTTCTTGCTTTAATTGTCTGTTTTGTGGTTTCATGGATGGTATTGATGGCTTCAAAAAAAATCTGGTTCTTAAATAAATTGACTGCCTTTTCTGTATATTTTGCTCCAAAAATTGGATCTTCGTAACTAGAATGGATAGTATTTAAGTCATCGTTATTGCGATCGTCAGGGGGCCTTATTTGTATGTCTTGTAAAATATTAATTTCGGGTCTTTCGTCTATTGTCATTTTGTTGTTAATAATTTCATTTAAATCCTGTAAGTCTATTTCTTGTTCTGAAGTAAGCTCTGTTAAGTGTCGATTTTCTTGTTCATTGGGGTCATAATTAGCAATAATTGACAGCTTATCATCACTATTTAATTCAAGTGGGTGGCACTCTAATACATTGCACTCTGTGTTTCTAATTCTAGAAAGAGCATCTGCATTTAGATTTTGTGTCCCTTTTTTGTAAATAATTTCGTAGTCATACTCTTCGAGCTTTAATCTCCAACGGACAAGCTTACTGTTAGGTTCTTTAAGTGAGAACAGCCACTGGAGGGGTTTATGGTCGGTAATTATTTTAAACTTTGTCCCATACAGGTAGGGCCGAAAATATTTAACAGCCCACACTACTGCTAGCAATTCTTTTTCAATTGTGCTGTAGTTTATTTCTGCTGGATTAAGCGTGCGAGATGCATACGCAATGGGAAGGTCATTTCCAGGGGGTCCCTGAGAAAGTACAGCCCCTAATGCATAATTTGACGCATCAGTTGTCACATTAAAAGGTTTGGTAAAGTCAGGGTGTTGTAAAATTGGTTCGTTTATGAGGATGGATTTGCACAAATTAAAACTTTTAATAAATTCGGAGGTGTGTTCTATTTTAATATTTTTTTTTAAACAATTGGTCATGGGTTTAGTGATTTTTGCAAATTTTTTTTATAAATTTACGGTAGTAACCGGTAAGTCCTAAAAACGATTTGATTTCTTTGGTGGTTTTAGGTATAGGGAAATTTTTTATTGCTGCTATTTTTTTCGGATTTGGTTTAATGCCTTCAGGGGTTATGACATGTCCTAAAAATTCTACTGATTTGCAGAGAAATTCTGATTTATCTAACTGAATTTTTAACCTTGCCTCCCTGAGTTTATTGAAAACTAATTTTAAATTATTAATGTGTTCTTGTAATGACGACGAAAAGATAATAATGTCGTCCATATATACTAAACACACCTTTCCTTGCAAGTCTTTTAAAACATGATCCATTACGCGTTGAAATGTAGCCGGCGCATTTTTCAAGCCAAATGGCATACGGACAAATTCGTAATGGCCGTTTTCAACATTAAATGCAGTTTTTTTTATGGAATCTGGATGCATCTCGATTTGATGAAAACCGGATGCTAAATCTAACGTACTGAAATAATTACAACGCCCTAATTTATCTAAAATGTCATTAATATTTGGTATTGGGTAACGATCATCTACCGTTTTTTCGTTAATTTTTCTATAATCTACCACAATACGCCATTTTTGTTTTCGACTGGCATCTAATTTTTTTGGAACGATCCAAATTGGAGAACTCCAGGGAGATTGTGAAGGTCTAATAATTTCGTTTTCAAGCATTTCATTAATTTGCCTACGTACTTCTTCTTTATGCACATACGGGTATCGATAGGATTTAGTATGGATAGGTGTCTCATCTGTAGTTTTAATTTCGTGTTTGATTTTGTTGGTAAATGAAAGTCTGTCAGTCGGGTGGTAGAGAACATCGCAATAAGAAGAAAGTAATTTAAATAATTCTTTTTCTTCTTCGTTATTGAGGTGATCACTTCGAATTAAGGACATATTAAGTTCTTGTAGCGTTTCCATGGGATTTAATCTTTCCGGGATTATTAATTCGGCGTTATAACATTCGTAATTATTTGCCTGCGTAACAAAAGGTTTTAAAAAGTCTAAGGAGAAGCGTTCTAATTTTGTTTGATTATAGTTATTAACGAATTCTATATTAGTAGACCCATTTTTTACTTCAATTAATCCTGAAGGGATGTTTAGTGATCCTACTCGTATGGCTGGTATAATATATTGCTGGTCAGGTAAGTTTACTTTGACATTTTTTATGATCGTTGAATTGGGAGGTATTTCGAGCTTTTGGAAGGAAAAGTCATCGCGATAAAGGAATGGGAGTGTTAAGTTTTTACCGATTAACTGTTGGTTTTGAAAGTCTAAGTATAGTCCTAAATTCTTTAAGTCTCGGATACCGAGAATACCATCAAAGTAGTCATGAAATGAAAATAATACAAAGTCAAGCGGAATGTTGTGGATAAGCGGTATTTTTGCTTTAAACTGAGCTTGTCTTGTCCCCGCACATGTTTTTATTGGGGTATCATCTTTTATAATTGTATGGGGAAAATATGTTTCGGCAATATAGGGGCGTAACATTGAACAATGGCACCCCGTGTCGATAAGAAGTTTTATGGGTGGTTCGGTAAGTTGTATGAAAGGCAGAGAATTGGGTATTAAATTGTTTAGGTCTATGTAGTGTCTGTCGAAGGCTCGGTTACTTGAAAATTTATATCGTCGTTATGTGGTGGTATTTGATATTCATTATCGTGGTTCTCATAATTTTCGAGATTTTGTTCTGAGTATTTTTCATATTCACCTGTTTGGTCTACTTCATCTTCAAAATTAATATTTGTTAGTTCTTCAGACACAAAATTGCGGGGGCCTGAAGGGTTAAAATAGTTATATCTCTGACTGATTTGTCTGGAAGGTAGTCGTGATGAGGTCGACATTGGTTCAGGTAAATTGGTGGGTCGTGGTGCATTTTTCGGATGAAATACATTTTTTTGTGACCCAAACACTTGTCTATTAGTTGGGAAATTATTTTTTACAGGTTGGGCCCGGATGGAAATTGGTTGAGATGGAAAATGTGGTTTATAGTTAGGTTGAAACGAAGATGGCACCTGATTTTCGCTTTGCCAAGTTTGTTGATTTGTTCGCAAAAACGTGTTGTATTGAGGTGTAGGGTTTTTATGATAATTGGTAGGTAAAAAGTTATTTTGTTCAGGTACTGGTCGTTGAAAATGTTGTGGTTTTGATTTGGTGTTCGATTGTGTTTTATGATTACTAGTACCGGCAGTTGAACGAATTTGATTAATGTGTTGTTGTCGCAACACAAAATTGTTAACAGTAGTGCTAGCTTCATCCAAGGTATTTGGATTTTGAACAATTAATAATTGTTGTAACATTGGGCAAGAATTGGCTATTATTACAGTTACAGCAATGGATTCATTTTGAGCCATAAGGGCATCTCGCGCATTTTGAGCTAATGTTTGATCGGATTGAATTTTTAAATTAAGCCGTATTTGTAAAGATTTTAAACGCTCGATAAAAGGAAGAATGTCTTCGTTAATTTCTTTAGTCAAATATGAAAATTGTTGTTGAAGCAAGTGACGATTTGTACGATCGCTAAATTTTTCGGTTAACCCGTTTTTAATCGCCGGCCAAACGCGAAGGTCCGGTCTGCAAGCCAGCCAATGAGCTGCTTCATCGGTTAATTTTGAACGAATTACCGCGTTTACGTAATTTGTTAAATTTTGATCTAAGGTTCTGCCGTATGTATTATAATACGAATCTACATCTAATAAAAATGTTGTTAAATTTAAATGGTGACCATTGAAAGGTCGCAAAGTTGTTGCCATTTCTTTGGCATCTCGAATTGAAAGCACATTCGGTGCATTATTATTAATTTGTTGATTATTTAACGCCATATTAGCAAAATCTTCTATAATATTATTAAGATTAATCATACAATAATAGGTATATTATAAATTACTTGACAAAAGGTAGGTAGCAATATACGTATATTCAAAATTCGCTAAAGGATTGTTGAGAAAGAAGGAAAACAGTTAAGCATGCACACAATACCTTTGATTTATTATCTGGGTGAGTTGGTACACACAACAGCAGGGGGTCTTGTCTGGGGCTGGAACGGCGTTGCCTTAAGTCAGGTCCAAACTTCGACGATTTGTAGCACTAATTATTATAGATGTACTCCAATGTAATAAGCACTTATTTGGTACGCACAACAGCAGGGGGTCTTGTCTGGGGCTGGAACGGCGTTGCCTTAATTCAGGTCCAAACTTCGACGATTTGTAGCACTAATTATTATAGATGTACTCTTATGTAATAAGCACTTATTTGGAAGTTCTGGTTCGATGTAGAGCATTAATGGTTAATACCAAAAAGTACGCAAATTTCTTCAGCGGACTTTTGCACTATCCTTAACGACTGCGCCAATTAAGTTATTCGTTGATAAATTTAGCAAAAAAACTATATACTTTACTTAAGTATTTATATATTAGGTGAAACAAAAATTCAGTGAACGACTACGTTCGTTGCTCACAATTTTTAGAATGGTCTTAAAAACTAAAAAATACATAAAATTCTTATGCATCTATGAATACTTAAAGATACTTAAAACTAATATCCTAAAGTAAAGGGCCTAACTAGAGAATGCTTTTAAGAAAGGTGTGAAATGACATATAACATAACTACGGCATTAATAATACGCACAACTCTCACGTATGGTCTGACGAAAATCCCCATGCTATAGTCGAAACCAATTTTCAGCACAGGTAAATGTGTGGTGTGCTATGATTGTGGGTATTTAATTGGCCCTTTTATCATGGAGAATCGCCTCACAGGGGAACACTACCTTATTTTTTTAATAAATGAGTTGCCAGGATTACTAGAGAATGTCCCTTTAAACGTAAGAAGGCGAATGTACTCTCAGCATGATGAAGCCTCTTCACATTTCGCTCTTGAGATCAAGCAACACTTGGCTGAAATGTTTCCAGATCGTTGTATTGGTCGCGGAGGTCCAATTAGTTGGCCTCTAAGAAGTCAAGATCTAACACCACTAGATTTTTGTTTATGGGGTTGGTTTAAAACAGAAGTTTACAAAGTTAAAGTGAATAATCGAGAGGCAATAGTTCAACGAATAATTAATACTGGCGCAGTTCTTAAAGAAAAACAAGAGTTAATAGGACAAGCAACAGGCGCTGTTCGCAGACGTAGCAGAGCATGTTTAAAACTCAATGGAGGTATTTTTGAACACCTTATAAAAAGGCATAACTATTAAACAAATGTTACTGTTTCATTTTATTTATTTTTTAATTACGCTATAACTTCAAAACAAATGAGAATCGAATAAGAACATTTGAGTTTTTTAATTATTTTAATGTGTAGAATGCAGTCCTAGAGTTCGGTGCGATCCTTCCGATTCACCCTGTATACACCAACCTGTCAAATGTTTGAAATATCGTAAATATTAAAAAATGATTTTTATAAATGTTGGTAGTTCATTTTAAATTTTACGGTGATATTGCCAACTTAAAAAAATAAAAACGTAGCCCCAAGGAGGCCAACTTTTAAATTTCAACCCCTTTTTTATATCAGAATGTAATAGGAATAGGAATAGGTGGTTGAGCGTTAAACTTTTTTTTTAGGCTTCACATAGTTTACCTGTAATTCATTTTTAATTCTACATTTAGTGCAATTTAATGTAATAGTGTGGAAAATATTATAGAGAATAGTAAACTTGTTGTAAGTATGTGGTGATTTTAACATTGATACAAATTATTTGCTGATATTATGATGTCTTATAATCTAAATCAAACAATATTTACCTACACTAGAATAACAAAAAACTCTACTACAATCGTTGATAATTTATTTGTAAATATAGAACACTTTGAGAGCTTTGTTATCTCCAATTCAATTTCAGATCATTCGTGTCAAGTCCTAAACTTTTTAATTGATAAATTAAATACTGTTAATAATAAAAAAAGAATAAAAACTATAGTATATATAGTATCTAGTCTGGATTTGCTTATATATAAGCAAATCCAGACTAGATAACTTATAAGAAATTTTGGTACAAGAATCATGGGATTAAATCTACTCCAAATATGAAGTAAATTTATGTTATATTATTTTTAATAAAAAATGTTTTTGTATATAATTTTTTTTTATAATAAAATTCTTTAAATTCGAATTTAACTTTTAAAGTATGATTATAATCATATATCAAACTGGCTGTTTTTTCATTTTAACAGTTTATTGTATTTTGATATATGAATCAATTTTATTTGTGAAGATAAATCAAAATATGTTTAAAATATTTAACCTTAGTCACGATTACAACACTCGCTTTAAAAACAATTTAAAATGTGATATATTAAATTATCTTTAATTACAAAAAAAAATTCCAAACTCTGTAATTTCCAATAAAATTCCATTGGAAATAAAAAATCCTCCCAAAAACATTAAAAAAAACTTTAAAGAATATTAGTGTTATTATTCAATAGATGAGTTTTTAAAGGATGACAATTTTGATTTCCCTGTGGCATTTATGTAATTATTTATTATATATTTTTTGTTACTATTATATTATATTATATTATATTATATTATATTATATTATATTATATTATATTATATTATATTATATTATATTATATTATATTATATTATATTATATTATATTATATTATATTATATTATATTATATTATATTATATTATATTATATTATATTATATTATTTTATTCCTTGTTTATTTTTGTGACCTGTTCTCCACCCAATGGTATCTATGTATAATGCATTTTAAACTAGATAAAGATTATTATTATTATTTTTTAAACCTAACCACATTATACCGATTATCTACACCCGTGACTAAAACACCATAAAGTCAAAGCGCATTGTAGGTACATTAACGAACTTTAACTTCATGGCTTTTGGGCATTTTAGTCACGGGCTGAAGTTAGCTTTATTTTAACTTGACAAATTTGGGTAATAATTGTCAAATGTTTAAAAAATAAAATTGGCTTTAAAATCTTTTTTGTGTTCTTCTTAAATAAGGTATGGTAGGTATGCAACTCGTTTATAAACTTCTCTAGACACTAGTTTTTATTAAGAACTCGTTCGCAAGCTTCGCTCGTGGCTAATAAAACTCTTAACTAAAATTGCGTTTACAGGTTTAATTAATAGTTTAATCTATTTTCACTCTATTATATTGGTTAGCTCAACACTATTAAATTATAGTATAACTACTCACACATATTTTTTTATTTATAAGGTTAATTTGCAAACAAATTGCTTCACCTCCCCCCCATTCAATCTCTGTATACATTTGTATCGTTAATTTAGTCTGGAGAGGTTGCAGACACATTTAATTAAACATAATTATAAGAATTGTTATCAGTCTGGTAATTATTTCCGCAATGCATTTATTCACGGTGTGCCTGAACGAAGTTTAAGTCACATAAAAATGCCGCCAAAAACTGATTGCAGTTTCTTGTTCGGGACCCTTTGGTGACTTAACCCATTAATTCCCAAGGTAAGAAAAAATCAAAAATTTAATGTTTTTATTACATTTTATTACTAAACATATATTTAAATAACTATTTATCACGTAATTTTTTTTTATTGTTATTACTTTTTTACAGTAAAATGTTGCGTATGCGCAACGTTGGGATTATTGAAAACAAGAAATATTACTTAGTGTGGAATAATTCAAAACAGTTTGTGTGAAGATGCACCTTACACTTAGCACACATGTATATGGTGTTGTTTTTGCATTGTCTACATCTTCTTCTTGATTTATTTTTCATCTTACAACTATGTCGTCCAAAATATGGCACCATTTCTTCATCAATCGATAGATCATGAGAAAATACTCCAAACTGCATGTTCTTTTCATTTATCAGATCAAAAAGCGGTCTAAGTTTTGAAAATTTGTCGCTTTTATCAAGTTGAATGTTATCTGATAAATGTATGTTTTGTTTTATTGAACTGAATCTGCATGTTCCTACTCATACAGTTTCTAACTAGCATTATTCCTTTATCCTCATCTTTTGACCAATACATTTTTGTAGCTGGTAACGTATGATACCCCGAAAAAATCAATATGCCGAAAAATCGCTTTAGACTAAACTGCGCACCACTCAATGTGTCGCGACCAAAAAGTTCGTTCTTTTTCAAAACGTCATAACTTTATTGTTTCTTGAACGATTTTATTTTGGTCTGTGATGTCTCCTAGCCCCATCCTCTGGCAATTTATGATATAGATATGAAGCTCAAGGTTCTTCAAGTAAATTTCCTACAGGGTGATATGTTAAACGGTGAAAAATTTCAATAACTTCATCCAAGCCCCGTTTGTAAAAAAATAATTTTTTTCTCGTTTTTACTTTGAAATAATGAAGTATTATGTCTTACCTTGAAACATTTTTCAAATTTTTCGAATTGGAATCGTAGCAACGAAAATATGATTTTTTTTCCAAAAGAGTACATTTAAGGCTTTTTTGTAGGCAATTTAACAGCCGGGAATTGTTTTCGAATTTTGATTCTTAGTGATTTTGGTTTTATCTGAAACCTAAATTTGACAACTGAATCACAATCAGGAGGTCAAAAACATGTCACGAACGTAAATATCGGTTCAGGATTGGTTTTCGCTAATTTTCACCAAAATGCCATTTTGAAAAAGTGGTCTTTGCTTAGGCCCCTCTGAAAATAATGGAAGTTTGTTGCTTGTCGCTTGTTCAGAATTATTCAAGGAACAATCAACTAAGTGTATTGCCTACCAAAAAGCCTTAAATGTACTCTTTAAAAAAAAATCATATTTTCTTTGCCAAGATTCTAATACGAAAAAATTTAAAACCTTTTCAAGGTAAGACATAATACTTTATTATTTCAAAGTAAAAACGAGAAAAAAATTATTTTTTTACAAACGGGGCTTCGATGAAGTTATTGAAATTTTTGACCGTTTTACATATCACCCTGTACGAAATTTATTTGAAGAACCGTGAGCTTCATATCTATAGCATGAATTGCCAGAGGATGGAGCTAGCAGAAATCACAGACCAAAATAAAATCGTTCAAGAAACAAAAAAGTTATGTCGTTTTGAAAAAGGACGAACTTTTTGGTCGCGACACATTGAGTGGTGCGCAGTTCAAATGAATGCCGATTATTATCGTGAGCATATTTTTTTGTATAATAAATTATTTTTTCCCAAACATCGTCACTAAAATACAATGAAAAAACTTCATAAGGGGTTTTACCTCCAATTTTATTTTCAATTTGTTCCAAATTCTGTTTTTCTTTATTATGTGGTTTTGCTGTATATATTGGGTTCTGTTTTTTCCACTTCGGAAAAGTTTTCTTTGACTTTTTTTTACAAACTTTTGCTTATTTCGAACTTGATGGTAAAGATTGATTATCTATGTCTTCTAAAGTATCCGGTAAACTTGCATGTATTTCATAGGTCCCCGCTACATCTGGTAAATCTTTATCGTTCTCACATATGTCTTCATCTGTAAGTTCATCTACAGGCGGTGGAATGGTGTCGTCCCATCTCGGGACCTCCCATCTCGGGACCGAGGGAAAATTTACCTGTTTCTGTGCCATCTCGGGACCGAGTCTACAGGTACAAGTTTAAAAGTGCCATCTGAGGACCTAAGTAAAAGGATTACTTCGCGGTCAGTTTTTACATGTAAGCATTGAAGGAATATTGCATTTTTTGCAAAATTATTAAAAGCGTCTATTTTATGCTACTGCAAAGATATTTTTAAAACTATAATATTTTAAGCGTTAGAAAGATATATATCTTTCAATCTATTTTATGGATAAGCAAACACAAAACATTTAAAAATCAAACCTACATATGGGGGGGCCAATGGGGGGGTCGGTAGGGTTGTGTTGTTGAGTTTGGCTCATTTTTGCTGTGTTTAATCAATATCCATTTTTTACAATTTTTGCTTTTTTTTTAATATTTATTGAATTTTTGTCCATTTTGTTGATTTTTGCTCATTTTGTTTTTTGTTTTGTTGTGCTGTTAATATAAAATCAGTTAAAGTGTCCCGTTAATAACAAAAAGCCGTGCAGTCGCTTTAAGTATTTTGTTCATGACAGGTATAAAAATGTATCACCTTGTATAGGTCCCGAGATGGGACTTTTTAATGTTGGAAACATTATGCCTTAGGGTCTGGGTCCCGAGATGGGAAAGGTCCCGAGATGGGAGGTCCCGAGATGGGACTAAGCCGGTGGAATGTACACGGCATCAATGGTATCAGCCTGCAATAAGTCTGTATCTTCATCCAATAGAGCCAAAAGCTCAACAGTTGACAGAGTTCTTTTGTTTTCCCAAGACATCGTTATTACACTGTATATCACTTATCAACACTTTTGATAACTAACATATAGTAACTATATATTATAGTTATTAGCATTTACTTTATATAATAATAATATAATAATTATATTATTATTATATAAAGTAAATGCTAATAACTATATGTTAGTTATCAAAAGTGTTGATTATAATAATTATATTATTATTATATAAAGTAAATGCTAATAACTATATGTTAGTTATCAAAAGTGTTGATTAATTATTATAATCACACAAAAAGATACCTATCAGAATAATTTTTCTACCTCCGCCTTTACTGGTAATCCCAACGTTGCGAATACGCAACATTAGTAAAGCAGGGCAGGTATGCAAAAGGTATAAAAATTTTCTCAAAAATCATATAATTCCTTCCTTTCTAAAAGTAAGATAAATCCAAATTTACAATTTGGAAAGTCCCGTTTTATTCTACGGGTAGCAATAAGATCGACGAAAATATGAAAAAAAATACTGCAAAATCCGCATAATTTATAAATTTGCAAAAATAAACTGTATGATCTTTTTTGGAGTTTTTTATAAAAAAAAGGCTCAGTACATGTTAAATGTTTAATAAATTGTAGGAAAAAAAGTAATTTTTTCAAAAGGCATTTAAAAAAAAATATATTTTAAAAACGTTTCGTTTACGCAACGTTGGGTTAAAAATGATATTTACCAAAATCCTAGCTACTCCTCTTTTCGAAATTTTTTGAAAATTTATAATTTTTTTTTTAAATTTTTGTTTATTTCAAAGTCTACCTTTGTACACATTTGTACACTGATTTTTATAAAATTAGAGTATATTATTGAGGAGACTTAAAGAATACTTTTTAATCCTCTTCACATCATTTCATATATACAGGGTGAGCCAAAAATCGCTTATTTTTAATAAAGCAAAAGCGTAAATTCAAGATTTTGCCATAACACGCAAAAAAGTTTTATCCCCTTTTTTTAGATATGTATTTCTACGTTTATCAGGTTACAAAATTGCATTCTTATTAACCTTTAAAGGTTAAATTAATTAATAAATTTATAAAAAAAATAGATTTTTAATAAAATTAAATAAAATAACGCTTAAAGAATATTTAAAATGTTTAATTTAGGCTTTTTAGTAGTTTTCAATTTTGAACGAAAAACTGGTTAAAGTTTTAATCTGCTGGAGATTTAAAAACGATATTTACCAAAATTCTAACTGCTTTTTTTTTAAATTTGTTAAAAAATCATTTTTTTTTAATTTGTTAAAAAATCATTTTTTTTAATTTGTTAAAAAATCATTTTATCGCAAAGTCTACTTTTGCCAGAGTACACATTTGTACACCGATTTTTATTGATTTCAGTTTCTTGTTCGGGACCCTTTGGTAATTTTAAAATGATATTTACCAAAATCCTAGCTGCTCCTCTTTTCAAAATTTTTTGAAAATTCTTAATTATTTTTTTAAATTTTTGTTTATCTTACCTTTGACAGAGTACACATTTGTACACCGATTTTTATAATATTGGAGTATATTGTTAACGAGACTTGGAAAATACTGCTTTCATACTGAGCACATCATTAGATTTATACAGGGTTAGCCAAAAATCACTTTTTTATACAGTAAAAAGCATAATGCTCCAAAAAAATTTATTTTATTTAATTTTATTCAAAATCAATTTTTCTTATAAAGTCTTAATAAGAATCCCATTTTGTAGCCTGATAAACATAAAAAAATCTAAGAGAACATGGGTGGGTATATATCTTTTTTTTAAAGATAAAAATTTAAAAAAAAATCACGTATTTTCAAAAAATTTTGAAAAGAGGAGCAGCTAGGATTTTGGTAAATATCATTTTTAAGTCACCAAAGGGTCCCGAACAAGAAACAGCAATTAGTTTTTGGCGGCATTTTTATGTGACTTAAACTTCGTTCAGGCACACCGTGTATTAAAAACTGGGTCAATGGTGCATGAAAACTAATTAAATCAATTTCCGTTCATCACAGTCATATAGCAAGGTCGAATTCCGCTAAAATACATATACTATTTCATAAGCCACTTAATTCATATACAAATAGGTTTACAAATCACAGACACACATTTATTTCCCTATACTTTTATATATTAAGGGGTTTAAATTTACACACAAATTAATATGTCTATACTTTTATATATGGCGGATTCAAACACCCTTTTACATAGTGAGGTTTTAAAATCCACACAATAATTGATATAGTCGTCTCGGGAATGTTTATAATTGCGTCATCAAATTTTGAACCAAGCACAGACATTACAATTGACGCGTTTCTCGGAAAAACATCATTAGTCCAAAATTAACATATTTGGGAAAATGAAAAAAACTCTCCGACATTCCCATTTTTGACCAAAGTACTTTATTGACCTATTTACTACATGTAAAAATATGTAAGATACTTTGTCCAGAATTCCTCATGTTTGTATTTTCAAACGAATATGAAAAAAACACAAAAAATACATGAACATGTGAGGTTTTTAGAAGAAAAAAACAAAGAATTCTCCTTACTACAAACACTACAAACTAAATACTAACTCTGAGTAACAAAATAAATGAAAAAACTAAAAACTCTTTTACTGCCACACTGCATCCACAGCTGTTATCATCTTTGTCGACCGTGTTATTAGGACTGTCAGGTGCTATGGTCTTCTGCTTTTATCAAGTTCATAAAATTTTCTATTGCTGTGGTAATATAAAAGAGGTAGAAGCTTTTCTAGAGTGTCCAAAAACGTCACATGTTGTGTACATGTGACTTTCTTAGACGAAACGGAGTGGACTTGTGATGTTTTTAGAAGAACAAGCTAAATTTCATATTTAATTATTATGGAACCTATGACATTTTTACGAGAAACACTTATTTGTATACGTATATATGGAGGTTAGGAAACAGTTGCATGGTGCTAATATCTAAATTTGGACGATATTGGACTAATGATGTTTTTCCGAGAAACGCCTCAATTGTTGTTTTCTTTTTCGTATGTAATCTAAGGAACCGCTAGGTTAGGGCACAATCACTCGGATCTAAGACGAACGTGAGTCCGATGTCACGCTCACGCAGCGTGTGTTAAACAAGGACAGAGCGCATTAGTTTATGGTTGAAGAGGTTAGGTTTTTGTGACGTGCTCAGCGGCGTTCCTCATCGACATTTAATATTTGTAGTTGACATTGACATTTATATATTTCTATCATTTTTATAGTTATTTTTATAATGAAATTAGTGTTTCAGTATTTGATTTTAACAAAAATCCGATTCTGATCAGAATGCCTGGAAATCGGTTAAATGGGAAATAGCAGTGATTTGTGTTTAACTTGGGGAACTGGAGTATGGGGTTCCCCCGCTCCCATTAAATTGTATCCAAGATGTTTAAGAGCTATAGCGACAACAACCCAGTCAGCATCCAATTCAGAAAGATTTCAGTATGAAGTCTTTTAAACAACTTCGTGTAGAAGTTCTAACATGACGTCTTAAACAGCTCCTTTTTATGAGCTCAGAATTCTGAGCTGTTAATGAACTCATAAATAAGAAGTCAATTTTTTTACGTACAAATGAAGATCTTTTCTTGACCTCTTTTAGAACAATTTATTTTGAGCTTACAGAGTATTCTTTTTTCTTACTTCCAATTGAAATCATACTATTAACTCTTTTAGAAGTCAACATGGAGACGTCACATTTATGACATTTTAATGCGATTACTTTCTTCTTACCGCTGAAACAGGCCGTCTATCGGTGCCGGTGAAGAGCACGCTTGAATTTAAACAAAAGTGAGACGAAGTAATCGCAATTCCTAAAATAAGCGAATACGAGCAAATTATTAAAATGATTTTATTAAAATCAATTTAACAAATTAATAAAATTAATAAAATAAACTTGACATGTCAAAATAAGCAACGATCCAGTATGCAATTTCTTCATCAGTACCCTAGTAGTACTTCTATATCCAAAACGGAAAATTCTTAAGAAGTCTTTTTATAAGTTTATACAGTAGGACTCTTTAAAATGCTTAATTGCGAAGCCAAAGAAAAGGGTTCCTCAAGAGTTCTTTTTCTAGAAGTCTTGATTAGTTCAATAGGTGGCGCATTCGAAGTCTTAAGAAATTCTTAAAATCTTCTTACTGATGTTGTATTTGACGTCCAAATCATAAAATAGAGCTTATGCGGACTTAATTAAGACGTCATATTGCCGTCTGGGAAAGTGCTTGAGATACTTATCCTTACTGAGGAGTGGTTCCAGCGGCAATGAATAATGGACGAAGTTTCGGAACTACCCTGCTTAAAATACCCCATAGAGACCTATATAAAATAATCTATCGAGCGCTACCGGATTCAATATGTGCATTTGACCGTGGTTTTTTCCAGATACGGCCCGATAGAAAATTTATAGGAAATTACCTATAGACACACCATAACTTTTACATTTTCCCTATTGAGACCGATAGCAAATAACTCAATGAAGGATATATAGGGATATCCCTATAGAGCAACCATGAAACATTTGACAACATTTTATTAAAACCTATGGAGTCCTATGGGGGAAAAACTAATTTCTACATTTATGTGTATTTTCCCCATTGAAACCAATAGCAAATAAATAAAGGGTGGATATCCCTATAGAACAACCATAAATCCCAACTATGGGTCCTATACAATGTATAGTATACATACTGATACACTCTATAGAAACACCATACATTCCGATACAAATATCTATCGGTTTGAACAGGGTCTCTATGGTATTTTAAGCAGGGTAATCATCCACCTCGGAGACGACAGTTTCAAAGAGGGTGATGACTGACGACAATATTTAGATAAATAATTTATTGACATTAAAATACATGTATCTAATTGGCATAACACTTTTTTTTCTTTATTCTTTATTATCAAGTTATCAAATCAAGTTTTGCATTTTTTTACTTCTTGTTCTTAGAATGTATTGACAAAACTGATTCATCGCTTTTTTGGACTCCTTTTTTTTCACTTGCATAATTAACCTTTTGCTGGACACTTCTTTGGCTTATGCTTTAAACCAAAATATTTGCAATTACCATTTTCATCTTACTTATTGCTTGCTTTTTTCTCATTCTTTTTATATGTTTTCTTGAAAACCTTCTTTACATCGTTATCTTTTTCAGTAGTATTATCTAGTTGCTGCCTACCCTGGCGAAAATAAAGCGTGCATGAAAAGTGTGCAAGTCTTTATAACAATGTGCATACACGCTACTTTGTGGTAATTTCACACTTTTTGAAATAATTAAGTTTTTTCACTCTTTATGTACATTGACATCACGCTTTTTATTTGTCATTTGTCATATGTCACGCATGTATGCGTAAGATAGACTGAAGCTTTGCAAAATGTCTTTAAACAATGTACTAACACTGTGCAAACAATGTGCTAAAATATAATGTAATATAAGCGTGACATATGACAAATAAAAAGCGTGATGTCAGTGTACATAAAGAGTGAAAAAACTTAATTATTTCAAAAAGTGTGAGATTACCACAAAGTAGCGTGTATGCACATTGTTATAAAGACTTGTCACATTTTATACACACTGTTAGCACGCTTTAATATTTTTCATTTATGACGCTTATATAACAGTTTAAGCACATTTTAGATAGATCTCGCTTGTGTTGGGGTACAACAGTTATTTAAAAGGTGAGGTAGATTCCATCTTATGTATCGCTTCTCGGCCTATTGCTAAGATCAAAGCAATCCCCTTTGTGGAGTTGACAGTGCAGGTATTTTTCTTAATAAAATACAGTATGTAGGACCTACATTGTGGGTATTTTTTTTTTATTTTTTTGAAAAAAATATTTATTTGATTAATATTATTATAAGGATATTTATATTTCAATTATGTGTAAATTTAAGTTTATAGGTCAACAAAAAGAATCTGTTTTTGTAATAGGCACACAGGTGGCAAGAAACAGTGTGCAAACAATGTGAAAAATCAAAAGGAGTTCCCTTTAGAACATTGTCCAGTGATTATTCAATTCACACTTTTAAATTTTTGGTTTTGCACATTGTTTCATGTTCCATTTCCCACCCTCCGCACATAATTTTTTTAAAAGATTGCACATTGTTGGCACATTGTTCTCAAATAATTTTGCACACTTTTTGCACATCTCATTTTCGCCAGGGTATATAGTTATTTCGCTTTGCATTTGTGGACTGCTTGCTCAATTGCTCAAGTATTAAATTTATGTCTAACCATAGGGGTTTTCTTAATTTCATATCCTTTATAGAATAAATAATTTTGCCAAACAGTAAGTCTTTTTCTAAAGCTCTATACTAACAATTCTTTAGTAAATTTACTGAATGTCGTGTGTTTCCTGCTTTGCCATATTGAAAATTGCTTTTTCATATCTTTTGTTAATTTGAGTTATGAAATTATTGCCAATTGCTTATAGAAAATCGTTCTCGTACATATGCATTGATGGTTTTCCGGGATCTGCTCCGTGTTGTCGGTTTTTAGTTCTTAAAAGAACCGTATGTCTGGCGATGTTTCGGTACAACCTCATGTACCATCTTCAGGTCTTATCTGCTGGGCTGCTGTTGATGCTCTGCTGCCAGTTAGACGTGGAGCAAAGCAGCAATAGAACCAAAAACCGACAACACGGAGCAGATCCCGGAAAACCTTCAATACATATAACGCCCGTGGAATAAGAGCAAAAAGCGGCAGCCAATGCCGAGAGCTTTCGCCTAAGTTAAACGTAGGAGCTTTAAAAATTGCTAGGAGACGATAGAACATTGCTGTCTTAAAACTTTTAAAAATCTTTTGTCCGTCTGTGTCATGGTTCTGCATCTTTACTGTACAGAAACTTATCCGCTGAGAAGTTCAGACTACGCTTGCCAGAGGCGCTAATGTCGCCAAAGTTGTTTTTGTCACCGAGACTACATTCTGTCATTATGACAAATTTTGTCATAATGACAGAATGAGTTTGGCTTGACTATACTATAAATTTGAAACCTTTTAAGTTTGTATTGTTTATTCATTATTATGGTTTATTCCTGTTGGGTACAAAAGTGCAAAAGCAGGAGAGATAGTGTAAAAATACGATAAGGTATGTCCAGCTTTTTGCCCAAATAACAAAAAATATGTTGATTTTCTAAGCATTAAGTCTTAAAACTTTTATTCTTGTATTTATAAATTTATTTTACCTTATATGTAGAACAATATGATAAGGAACCCACATAACAAAATATGTTTTAAAAATGTTGTCAGGCCGTTTAGAGAACAATATTTATAAATATAAGGATAATGAAATGTTGTACAAACATATTCTTATAACTGTTGCGCGTAAATATATCTAAAACATTCATAAATATCATGTAATTTACATGATGTAAATATTTTTAAACATTTATTTCGCAATGTTATGTAAATATTATATCCTAAATATTGTTGAGTTATTTAACAATATTTATAAACTTTTTGAAAAGTTAATTCAAAGTTTTGTGATGTCAGCGCCTCTCGATAAAAAGGTCTGTTGTCTGAGGCTCGGCCGCTAAAGTCACCAGTGACTGTGTCGGCTTTTATAATCTATATAGTTCATATGGTTCGGCCATTTTTGCTTTGTTGAGTGTGTTTTAAGTGTGACGCCCTAAAAAAACCTGTGTGCGACGCTAATAAAAAATTATCCAGATAGAGGTATGTATTATATTTATTTTTATTGTTTAGATTATTATTACTACTATGAATGGCTTTGTTATAACTATATATCTATGACCCAGACCGCAAAATCACATTCCCTGCACATGTCAGGAATATTCCCAGGAATATTCCAATCGTCCCAGAATATTCCCAGGAATATTCCTGGCATAATCAAATGTCCGCTTTTTGGTTAATCCAGGCATCATAAAAAGAATATTCCATGTATCTGCCTGCAGAAGACTCAAGGATTGTTAGGGGAATATTCCTTGATATAATTTGGGGATTATTCCCAGCCCTTATTGCCTCTTATACCCAGGAACCCAACTTAAGTATAGCCATTATTGAGTTACTGAGTAGATCAGCCCCACTCTAATCATTGTTTGGCTGTGCCATCACAGACGCACATCTCCAACTGATATTATTAACCTATCGGTATATATAGTTATCAAGCGTGCGTAAGCAACGGTGAGAGGTATTGCAACTAAACTAATGAATATTCACTGGGAATATTCTTAGATGATGCTTGGAAGTTTTAGAGGATCATTCTAGGAATATTCCCAATGAATATTTCTAGAATGAAGCGGATTATTCCTAGGCGATAGGGAATATTCCTGGAATATTTTCGAACCTTCATTGCAGTCTGGGGAATGGTAGTGTACTAAATCGCGGCGGTACGGTACCGCCGGATCGGCGGCGCCGGTACGCATTTTTCCGTCTCCTATAGGGCTAGCGCAACCGAGTGCGCTAATCGTGTAGGATACGGAAGCGAGACCTGTATCTCCGTTCCCTAAGTGGTTAACGCACCGCCTGTAATTAGGTATTATCACTAGAGGCTAAATGTAGCAAAGTATTCCTCAAGGTTATGACGAATAGCTGTCATTTTGGTTATGCAGGTACACTGCATTGTGCCATACCAAACTAACCCAAACTTAACAACCCAACCCAACCGACCCCGCCCCATTGAGCCCCTCCCGCCCCATTGACACAATCCAGCCTGCCCTTAGATATATTATACCTCTATTGCTCAATGGGGCGGGGTCGGTTGGGTTGGGTTGTTAAGTTTGGGTTGGTTTAGTTTATACAAAATTTTATACAAAAGTGCTCTTTTAGTTCCATCCTTACTTCTTAACAAGCCCCATAAGCCAACTGAATGGCTTGTGCGGGTTAGGGGTAGGAACGGACCGCGGGCTTAAAGTCCCCTCCGAAGGACTAATACACAATAGAACAAAAACATTGGTTTGGTATGGCACAATGCAGTGTACCTGCATAACCAAGATAACAGCTATTCGTCATAACCTTGAGGAATACTTTGCTACATTTAGCCTCTAGTGTATTATCGCGCTATAACGTGCATACAATGATTCGCGCCTTTAAGACATACGTCAATCTGTTTGTTTGGTTATTATTATTATTATTTTATATGTACATTGTACATACAAAGAAAGATTATCTAGAAAGCTCATTGCAGAGTGCTTATTCGTATGCGGTGCGTTAACCACTTAGGGAACGGAGATGCAGGTCTCGCTTCCGTATCCTACACGATTAGCGCACTCGGTTGCGCTAGCCCTATAGGAAACGGAAAAATGCCGCCGGTACCTACCTTAAAATTTTATTGCCACCCTATTGAAGACGATTATTTTACCAGTAAAATTCTTATTTTAAAAAATTTTTAAAACCAATCAACAATTGTATAAATTAAATTCTTTTTAGCCTCCATCCGGAAAAATGCGAAAACAAATAATGCGACAGAAAACGAAATTTTACTAAAGTTGAGACAATGGTTGGCCCAAGCTAAATTTAGGAAAAAAATGAAATAAGAAAAAGCGATACTGAAGAAAGAAATTATTTTTGTGATTTTTTCCAAAGAAGTTTTGTTTTGTTTATTTATATATTACTTAATTAATTTATTATTTATAATATTAATATATTTGTTTATTTATATATAATAATATAATATATATATTAATATAATAATTATATTAATATATACAAATTTGTTTATTTATATAAATTATTTTTAAAATAAACGTTTTATTTAAATATTTTTTATTGAAAACTGTACTCAATTTTCTTGTATTTTTAGCGTGCAAAAAATATATCTCCAGCTATGGTATTCCACTGTTTTACTATATATGCTATGAGAATACCATACCACATCTACTTTTTGCACTCCAAAAAAGAAAATACAGTATAGCAAAAAGTATCGGATGTCACACGGCTTTTATAAATGGGGCATTCCACGTTACTCGGTAATTTTTGTCCCGCCCGTCACAATTGAAAATTGTGAGTAAAAACCCCACGTTATTAAATTTATTTTAAATATTGTTTATTATGCTTGTAATAATTATTAAGCTTGTAAGCACAACAAAAATAATATTATAAAATAATAATTTAATAACTGGTGGTATTTACTCACATTTTTTAAATGTCACGGGCGGGACAAAAAATACCGAGTAACGTGGAATGCCTCAAATATAAAAGAAACATTTTATCAACATTTACAACAACATTGTTAAAATAAATATGCAATGAACTGTATAGGTATATTTCGAAAATATTTTCAGATATTTTTGTGATGTTGAGAAAACATTAATAAAATATAAGGTAATGTATATAAAACATTTACAAAAATGTTTTAAAAATGTTGTGGAAAAATATTGTATAAATATAAAAAGTGGGACATCTAAATGATAATGACTAATATTTCTAACTTATTTAGTTCATTTAGCAAAAATATTCATTTAATATTTTATATATATTTCATATATTATATTACTCCCCATAAATAATCATTATTTCGGCATAATCAGAGGAGGAAACCTAACTTAAAATGATAAATAATGACCAGAACAAAAATTGACACCACTGTCACAAATTGTGACTCACAATGAAGTTGACGAAATGTTTTACATATTATAATATCAACAATGAATCCTAAGTATCCTAGCCATTTAAAGAATTCCCTATGTCCATGTTTTGGGATTGGCTATCGTTTTTTATTCTTATCTCGCTAATTCTTTCTGTTGGATAATTTTAAATTTCAAGTATGTTTTTCGCATAACTTTCGGCACGTTCCCATTTTCTGTGGCGCGAGTTCTGCGACACCCTGTATATTAGGGTGATTTAAAAGTTTTTTTTTTACTTTTGTCACTGAAAAATTGGTTCTTATATAAAAAAGACCATATTTCAATAATTATTATTTTTCAATCCTTTAATGAAATCTTTATACATATTTTTGTAGGATATTTAATGCTCTACCAGAGACACTGGCTCTACAAAAAAGGTTTGATGTGTTTAATTGATTACTCTAACCGTTGAGACGATATTCGTATCAGTAGCATTGGGATTCGGATACGAATATCTTCTCAATGGTTAGAGTAAACAATTAAATACAGAGCGTTAAATTTCCTACAAAAATATGTCATACTCATTTGACAATAATTATTTTTCAATGAGTTACAAAATTATTTAAAAAAAATTTATAAATTCTTCAAACTTTGATCTTGAATATCTTTTAAATGGTTAGAGTGATCGCTTAAACACAACAGTCCTTTCTTGTAGAGCATTCAATTTTGTACAAAAATATTTACTTATAAAGATTTCATTAAAGGATTGATTAATAATGAAATACATTTATAATTTCTATGACTTCTATAATAAATAAAGGGACTAAATAAAAAATGGGAAACTGTGATAGGGAGGATCTTCCTATTAATATTAAGAGCTCAAATTTGGTGAGCACTTTCTAGAGGTGCCTAAAAACCAATTTTTCATTGTCGAAAGTAAAAAAATAATATTCGATTTTTATAAATTACCCTAGGGGGTGACGCCAATAAAAAGTTTCAACCCTGGTTTTTTCAGGTGAAAGGTCGTAAGTACAAGCCAATTACGGTAGATGGCAGCGAATTGTTAAAAGTTGATTTTTAATACTTAAATTAGTTTTAAAAAAATTAAAAAAATTTATTTAGTAATTTAAAACACTAATTGATTATATTTTAGACTGGTTAGGTCAAAATTTTAAAAAATTGACCACAAAATTTAATAGTTTTAAATGTGAGATTTTTTATTTTGCAAAACTGCTTGGCAGACCTATTTTTATTATAGAAGTCATAGAAATTATGAATATCTTAAATATTAAGGAATCATTAAAAGATTTTGTATGCAGGCAAACAAAATTAAACAAGTTTCAAAAGTACAAAACTATAATATATTATTAAGAGTAAGAAAAGCATAAAAGTAGTGTTTACCTATGCTATAAAGGCTGTGCATTTAAAAAAGTTTTAAATGAATTTTTAGATGCAATATTCTCAAAATTATAAATTAAAAAAATTACACAAACCTTTAGAACTGAAGTATTTTTAAAATGTTGCAAAAACACAAAATAAAAAAACTTAAACAAAACATAACAAGTATCTAGTAGGTATTACGAACATAACAATATATTGCACTCCCAGTAAAAAATAATTGGTGTAATAATTAATAATAAAATTGTACAGATTTGAATAGTTATTAGTTGCTCACATACATTTTTGGTGATTAAATAAACTGATTTGAATTATTACAATTTAATTACTACCAATTATGAATTACCTACACCAATATTTTACTGGCAGTGCAATATTAGATATAAGTAATCTATCTAGGTAATATTACTATTTTAAGATTTAATAAGAAGAAAACCGATTATTTAATTTTAAATCAGTAGCCTCTGCACTACAAATATAATCTTCCATATACAATGGCATTGAATGATACTGTGACTGAATGTTAAGAATTGCAGTCATTAATTGCTGATTTAAGCGCAATTTAAATTTACGTTGATATGGTACTCCCCTTTGAAGAACATTCCTGGGTGTATTTTTGAACTGATTGGTTCTCCTTAATGTTATAGTATTAGTTTTTTTTTCATTGTTGTTATTCAAAAAGTATAACTGACTTTGCCTAATTCGGTTGAGTCGATCCTGTGCCGAAAATCTTTTTTTGTTCATTGGGTAGTTTTCACATCTTTGGATTTTATACAATGATTTTGGACTTATATTTGCAGTGTTAGTTAATCTTTTATACTTTAGAGTTTGTCCTAACCTTTGACGAACTGATCCTTTCTCTTTCCTTATCAATGGGCTCACACCTTTAGGATTTTCTTTATAATACACTTCCTGTGCATACTTTTTCTTCTCAATGTTTTGTAATAAAGGTTCCAAGTTTTTTTTTATAACTTCTAAAATGTAACAGTTTACAAATGATGTTTTTGTAAATTTACAGTAAAAATATTACCTTTTGGCTGTGCTGGAGGTAAACCATTCCTCCTTATTAATTTAAAGAACTTTTTAGGACCTAATGGTATAAAAATATCGATGACTTTCTGCCAAAGTATCGCAAGTAACATAACTCAAATTTCGGGAATTGAAAACTTTATTGCCTTAAAGTTTGTTTTAAATTAAATATAGCCTAAAGGATTTATAACAAGTAAATAGCTATAATTATAAGCTATTTACTTGTTATAAATCCTTTAGGCTATATTTAATTTAAAACAGACTTTAAGACAATAATGTTTTCAATTCCCGAAATTTGAGTTATGTTGCTTGCGATACTTTGGCAGAAAGTCATCGATATGTATTTGTTATTATTGAAAATTTAGACTGTAGAGGTATTAAAAACCGTGGTAAATGTATTTTCCTTACCGTTATCCATGTTTGTTTCTTATAATTTTATAAATTTCAAAACGTAAACAACTTGTTAACGTGAAAAACAAGAAACAAGCTTCGAGTTTAAAAAAAAACGTCAAACACAAATTGTACCAATCCACAAATAAAAAAATTTTAAATGGAAGTGTCTATGGCAGTGTTGCCAACACCAAAATAACAAATAAAGCCTGATTTATAGATTTTCTTCCTTCGTTCCGTAGAAGATGAACAATACGAAAATCGTAGTGCCATTTATAGATTCCCGTACAGGATCCTTTATACAGTAAAGTTCGTTTTTTTATCTGGACTAGTGTTTTTGTTATGTTGGTGGCTTGTGTCAGTATTTTTAGTATTTAAAAATGGTACTTCTACTAAAGAATTTAATTAAATACTTTTTCTATGCTTTGACACTGTCAAATTGACAATAATATTTATTATTGATTATTTCCCTCATTATAATATAAACCAATCAAAAGCTTTGTTTACGATTTTATGGTGTTATTTACAAGTTTTAACAAACATTTTTTAAAAAACAATAAGTTATCTAGTTTACGAAATATCAATTATTACTTATTACCCAGATAGCACAAGATAGCCCACGGACATCCTATTTAGGTTATTCTCGGGTCCATTGGACGTCCTTTGGACATATTGTACTATGTGGGTTGGCTACCCAGATAGCACCATTCGTCCAATGGACGTCCGTTTAAGATCCATTTTAAGTACATTGGTCTTCGGACTAAAAATGGACGTACTATGTACGTCCATATATTTACATCCTTTGTACGATTTTAATGGACGTCCATATAGTGTCCATTTTACGTCCATATTTATTATTACAGAAATGCAAGTTAAAACGTATTGTTGGCTGCATAACAACAGTTATGATCAATCTCACTGACATTCAAGCAAGCGCGTGCTATAAAGGACTTAAGCTATCAATGAAATGTTAAACACTTGTAGTATTGCAAATGTAATGTTCCTGAGTCGAATACAAGG
The DNA here is from genome assembly GCA_921294245.1 of Brassicogethes aeneus. Classification (NCBI taxonomy): domain Eukaryota; kingdom Metazoa; phylum Arthropoda; class Insecta; order Coleoptera; family Nitidulidae; genus Brassicogethes; species Brassicogethes aeneus. The sequence goes on from OV121136.1 coordinate 3,740,486, forward strand.
ATTTCCTGCAATGTTCAACATTGAATGTTGTAACTTTTAACAACTTTTAGAATATTTATATTCCTAGTGGGATTGTTACTGAGCCAGACAAAAGGCATTTCAGTCATGTTGTAGAAAATTTTCTGCAACATCGCAATGAAAATACAGTCGCAAAAAACAGTTAAAGTAAGCAAAAAAGCAGGTCCTGGATGCTGGAGGAATGGTTCAAACACCTTATAGACGTCCATCGGTGGACGACTTATGGATGTCCAAAGTTGTGACATCTGGACTCTAAACGGATGTCCATGGGACCACAGACCACCAAAACAAATGGACGGATTTGTTTACGTTTAAAAAGCGAGTAAAGCATAGTTTCACATTCTAAACACCGTCGAAAGAAACACGGCTTCCAACGTTGTCAGAAGTATAGATTACACTTTTTGGACGTTCATCATAACATAATGAACAATAATAATTACCAGAAATTCGTTTAAATAATAAAAAAATTGTAAAAAGGATTTGTTCATCATTTTCTTTAGATATTTTTCTCTATTTAAAGAAAGTTCGATTTTATGCTATTTAAAAAAAATACACATTGTTTAAAAAAATACAAAATATTGCAAAATTTCAAAAAAAAAAGCATTTTTTTTTGCAAAAACGGTAGGTATAGCCTATTGAAAAGTACGGAAAAAATCATTTAAGGTGGTTAAATTAAAATATTTAATAAAGAGATGAACAGAAGTTATGAATTTTTAAATAAAAAGCGATTTCACCAAAAAGTAATAAATCGGTAAATTTCAATAATCCATAACTCTTGAATGAACAATCCTAGGGCAAAAAAATATGTTATGATTCTTCGTTATAAGAACAACAAATAAGTAAAGTTTAAACAAAATCGGTGACAAAATTTTTTTCACCTGGTACACTTGGCAAATTTTGCCCCATATACCTACGTCTAGATTATTTCTCGAATTAAAGGAAACTATTTGACAATTCATAAAATCTGACGTATGTGTCAAAATTTATAAATAGTTTTTTAAAGAAAATTCCATTAATTTAAGGTATGTATACATACCTGAATTCAGCCCGTCAATAAAACGCCATAAAGTTACTGTAACTTAGTTACAGCCACAAAACTAGTTTTGTGGTTACAGCTCGTCAATGTAGGAGTAGATAAAAATATTTATAATTACTTAAAATACTCGTTAAAATTATTTAAAAAAAAACTTAACCCCAAATATCTCCGTTCATGTTGGATTTATCAAAAAATTGTATGGGACATAATTTGATCAAAAATTAATTTAAAAGTTCCTGTCATCAAAAAAATTATTTGCACCGTGGCGCCACCTTGAATTATTCAAACACATTTTTTACAAAGTTGTGAAGCCAATCATAGAGGCTAAAAACTGGCGTTTACAGAATTTAAATGTCACTAAATTTTAGTTTTCGAAATAATTGGGCTGGGAGTTTTTATTGAAACACCCTGTATATATATCCCTTGCGGCCTTGAGTTTACGGTGAATTCACCGTTTGCGTGAATACACCGTTTATGTGCAGTGAATATACCGTGCATTTGTGACTTTTGTAGACGGTAATTAAACGGTGAACTCATGCTGTTTTTGCGATAAATTCACGGTGATTTCACGGTTAATTCACGGTGAACTCAAGTTTGCAAAATCACCGCAAATTCACTGTGAAAGTACTGTAAATTTATCGTGAAATCACCGTGAATTCACCGTAAAAGCGCTGTGAGTTTACTGTGAAAACACCGTAAATTGACTGTAAAACACGGTGTTTTAAACACCGCAAATTGTAAGTGTAAGATTCGAACAATCTGCTAATTGGTTATTCCCAATACAATACAAATATCGCAAGAGGGCTCTCGTGTAGCTAGGGCTGTCACAAGTATTCGGTTAACCGGTTTTTATTTTCCGTGGAAACCGTGGTTATACTTTTAATAAAAACCGGTTTTTTCGACCGGTTTAAAATCGGTTTTTTCGACCGGTTAAAAACTGGTTTTTTTCGACCGATTAAAAACCGTTTTTTGACCGGTTAAAAACCGGTTTTTTCGACCGGTTGAAAACCGGTTTTTTTTCGACCGGTTGAAAACCGGTTTTTTCGACCGGTTGAAAACCGTCTTTTCGACTGGTGAAAATCAGTTTTCTTGACCGGCCATAGTCTATAATTTTTAAAAGTCGGACTGTGTGATGCGGCCTTTGATGGTAAGCACCGCAGCACACGCCGTTCGTGAGGGGCGGTTGCTTATATAATATACGAGCCCAGAATCATATCATTTGGCCCAGTCACAGAAAAATCAATATTTTATTTTTTACTTAATTTTGGTAAACACAAAAGAAAAATCTATTGAATTCAACTATTATTATTGTAATAGTTGGAATCAATAGATTTTTCTTTTGTTTTTGTTGTCTAAAATTAAGTAAAAATAAAATATTGACTTTTCTGTGACTGGTCCAAATGTGTATTTACTAAATACACATAAAATACGCATAAATACTATTTATTAAATACCATTTAGATACATTTAGATAGGTAATTAAAATAAAAAATTATAAAATAAACAACTTTTTCTTTTCTAAAACGTGGTTTTGCCGCCATCTGTTAATAATATTATGAATGACAGTTGTGAATAAAGCTAGATTGTTGAATAAAATGGTTTAACTAGTGTTTATGGATATTTGACTAATTTTGATGTTTAGAGAGTAATATTTTGTTTAAAAACATTTGCCTTTACATTAAAACTTTCTTTAAGAAGTACCTATGAACCATCATGAAACATGAAGTAATATCTTATAGCATTTGATATATCTTTCTTCGGAAGAAATTCTTTTTCATAGTGGTCTTTATATGCTACCAAAAGAATTTGATTTGTTGGTTTTTATTTACCGTGCAATTTGCGGTTAATTTTAAAAGAATCATAACTTGGTTAAAAACTCGTTCATAAAAACCAGTTAAAAATCGATTTTTCTGAATAATCATAACCGGTTTTGGATCAATTTCTAACCAGTTTTAAAAACCGAATTTAACCGGTCAAATAAATCGGTTTTTAACCGGTCAAAAAAATCGGTTTTCTTAACCGGCGACCATTCCAAGCCCATGGACAGGACACATCAGAAACATGTCTAAATATATTCTTGTTACTTCCTTAAGTTTACTTATTTTTTCTACGAGTATTTATGAGAAGTATTAGCCAAATTTGGCTAATACTTCTCATAAATACTCGTAGAAAAAATAAGTAAACTTAAGGAAGTAACAAGAATATATTTAGACATGTTTCTGATGTGTCCTGTCCATGGGCTTGGAATGGCCCCCGGTCCAAAAAATCGGTTTTTTAACCGGTCAAAAATCGGTTTTTTAACCGAAAAAACCGATTTTCAACCGGTCGAATAAACCGGTTTTCAACCGGTCGAATAAACCGGTTTTTTTGACCGGTTAAAAACCGTTTATGTACGGTTTTCAAAACCGGTTTTTTTTAAAAACCGGTTAAAAATCCTATGACCGGTTAACCGCCTCATAATTTTATTTCTGACAGCCCTACGTGTAGCTGCGCAAAATCAACGAGGTTGAGACGCCATCATAAAGAAAAAACAACAAGTTGGACGCCATTTATTAGCGGTTTTTTTATTAGTCTATTTCTGTGTTAAGCGGTTTAAGCAATACATCTCACGGCTGCTTACGCAAGCGAGCTAACTATAAATAGCGTTGGGTTGCAATATTTAGTTGGAAGTGTGCGCCTGTAATGGCATAGCTGAACATTAATTGTTTGAAGTCCCTATCTCCATCCTCATCTGCTCAGTAACGAATAATGGCTAGCTATAGTCGATTGTGTTAAACCTATAGGATATACCTACCCTTGCGGCCTTAAGTTCACGGTTTATTCACTGTGAATTCACCGTGAATATACCGCCAAAATATGGTGGGTTCACAATTAAAATACTGTGAAAAGTGCGTGAATTCACCGTCTAACTACCGTTTACAAATGTCACAAACAGACGGTTTATTCAGGGTGAATTCACAGTGAATTCACGGTGAATAAACCGTGAACTCAAGGCCGCAAGGGTTATGGTAACGCAATGGAATTTAGGGTAACGCAATAGAATTTTTCGACAACAAAGTGGATATTTACCGTCGCTTTTATTAAAAGTAGTTTATGATAAACCAATTTAAAATTATTTGTGATTACAACTCATGATATAGATTACATCCAAGGGAAAAATCCACGCAATATACAAGTACTAAAAGGGACCTTCTCCAGCTTATAGTCAAAGAAAAAGGGTGTCTACAATTTAGAAATCTAAGTTGTTATTCTGCAGCTAAAATAATAAAAATACGGTAAGAAACAATACTATTTTTCATGTTTATGTTTATTTTAGGGCACCAAAGCTCATTGAGAGTAATTAATGACTGTAATGTCTTATTATTATTTTTTAAATATTGTTTCACAAAACTTTGTTACCTTATGGTAACGCAATGGAATTTATGGTAACGCAATAGAATTTTTCGACAACAAAGTGTATATTTACCGTCGCTTTTATTAAAAGTAGTTTATGATAAACCAATTTAAAATTATTTGTGATATAGATTACATCCAAGGGAAAATTCCACGCAATATACAAGTACTAAAAGGGACCTTCACCAGCTTATAGTATAGTTATAGTGTCTACAATTTAGAAATCTAAGTTGTTATTCTGCAAGTGAGCACCACTACAAGGGATTTTGTTTATGCATTACCCTAAATTCGTACCACCCTTTATAGTTTCTTTTTTACGTTATCTGATTGTGCTTTGTGTACCCCAGTCCGTTGTGATACCAATGTCTATTTCGTTACTTTTTTTTGTAAAAAAAAATACTTTAAATGATTTTTATACACTATCACTTGGTAATAGGTGTTTATAAATTAGAGTTTAACTCACTAATACAGTGACTAAAAGAAAATATTAATGGTATTGTTTTTTTAACAAATAATCGGAATGGTTTCTTTTAAAAAGTAACTTAACATACATATTTAAAAAAAGCATACAATTTTTAATAAAAAATAAAATAAAAAATTGGAGTCAAAAGTTTGTGAACTAAGTAGGTACATTTTATTTCAAATTATTTTTATAACAACTTTTTTTATTGAATTAAATTTTGGATTTCAAATTGGTAACCCACTGGAGATATATTAAGCTAGCTAAGCACATTTATAAAAATCCAACCAAAAGTCAATTTAAGCAAAAAAAAATTTGATCTTCATTTTCCTGAAAGCGGGTGTTTCTTGAAAATGACTCATTACCCTTAATTGTAATGTTATCAAAAACCCAAAGGCCATTAATAGTATTTGAAAATTTTATACATTGTCTCTGGTATTTACTTTGACTTTTTTGCCAATAACTTTCTTATTTCAAACAAAACTACCATACAATTTTCAGATCATTCGACGCAAAATAATGCTTTTTATTGAAATGTATCAAAAATTATAATTTAATGTATGCGCTGCCATCTATGGTAACATGTTAGTACTAGAACGCCCTCTACAGTATGTTAAGTAGAAGCTAATGTTCCCTCGCTTTTGTAGAATAAAATTTATTTTTATTATTCAATAAATCAGTCTTTTATTGACGATCAAACGAACCTGTTGCGTTTTATTTTATCAGAAGCATTCCCTATTATAATACTAATATGAATATTTACAGAGATATTACAAAAAATGTGAAAAAACCGCTTATTTTTTTATATGTAATATAAGTGTGCGTTGGATTGTCTTTTATTTCGTATTTATACAGTAATGTCAATGTCTCTGACAATTGTGTTACAATGTGCAATAATAATTACACTAATCAAGATATTCTAAACATGTTTTATACATATGGCGATTTAGGAAAAATTCTAGAAAAAACAACGTAAATGAATAATCATGTATTTCCATACATTATATTATATATGATTATATATAAAAAAATTAATTAATTAATTAACCCTATGTGTATTACAAGCATGGAGTTCTAGTGGCATCAGTATGACCAGTAGGAAATTAAATACATTTTTTAATAAGAAATTATATTGGTTATTAATGGTAATTTAATAGTACAAGTTATTTAACAAATAATATTGAAAAGGGCTGTAAGTAATTTGTGGAGGGGGAGGGTTAGACAAAACATTACTTTGAAATGGTTTTAGGTAAAAGTATTTCTGGGGGGTTTAACCCCCAAAACCCACCCCCAGATGCAGTCGTTAAAAACGATATCAAAATGTATTATAATAACAATTCTCAATTTTCTAGAATCATTCAGGTAACAATTGTCATAACATATGCAATATGAATTCATTCTATGATATTGTGATTTTTCAGGACTTCACCTATGATGAATCCATTATCATTGGAAAAATTTTTGAGTTCACATCATAAGTAATTCATGTTGAACTCATCACTTGATTTTTTTTTTTATGACATGTATATCATGTGTCACACTTATGCACGTCACTAAAATCTGTATGACATATTGCCCCAATTATCACATAAGGCTGTATCTCATATTTTACAATTTTACAGACACAATTTTATGAATATACCACCTCATAGATTGGCAATATTTAAAAAAGGATGTTTTTATACTGGTATTAAAGCATATAAGTTACCTTTACATATTAAAAATTGTAGATGTTTTAAAGAGTATAAAAAATATATATTGGAATACTTAATTGAAATAGAACCCTATACTCTGGTGGAATATTTTAATTATGTGCCTTAATATTTATTTCTACCAATTTGTTAATCTGTACATTCTGACTATATTTCTGTAAATATGTGTATATTCTTATGTGTATATTTACCTATAAGAAATAAAATTATTATTATTATTATTATTATTATTATTCCAAAGATTAAAAGTTTTTAGCTAAATTTTGAAAAAAAATGTGGTACAAAAGTTATATACAAAAATGTTTTTTTAGTTCCACCCTTACTTCCTAATAAGAAGCCCTAGAAGCCAATTAAACAACCTCTTAAAAAATAATTTAAATTAGCTCAAAAATCTTAAGATGCTCTGTAAAATTGTTAAATATGATAGGGCACTTATGTGATAAAAGGCAGCTAAGAAAATTATGTAATAAGTTCATCATGCATTACACAATTGTTACCTGGGAAGTTCCAAAGTTCCAAACAATGTTTCACAACAAACCCCCCTAATGTTTGATACTGAATTTCTAAATATAAAAATGACCTTGTTTTCACTGATTCCATCAATTTTGGTAGCATTTTGTAACATAATTAACACTAGTACAAGGTAAAGCGATCATTCATCCTTACACCTGTACTTTCAGGTTGGGTTCTCCAGTCCTCCAAATGTAAAGGCATGGATAGAAACTTTAACTGTATTGCCTGAATGTCTTCTTGTAGTTGTGGATTAAGTATAAGTTTAAACTTTCTATGAAAATTTGGTTGTTTTTTAAAATCCAAGTTGGATACTTGCACCCTCAAGTTATATGGAATGTTTCTTCCAAGTTTTAGTACTTTGTTTTTACCAATTAGCGATTGATGTAGCCTGATTTTGTTAAGCCTGTCCTGTACAGAGAAATGCCTTTGTAATTGGTTATTTTGGTGATTTCTTCGAAATAGTTTTTTGGGCTTAGGGCCAATACTGGATGTGTTTGTTCCATAGGGCATATGGAAAAACTTTTGTGACTTTGAAGTTTGTCCCAATCTTTGATGCACATCCTTCTTCAGGGAAGTTACACCAAAACTATGATTTTGATAATAAATGTCTTGGGCCAGCCTTTTCTTTTTGATGTTATGAAAAAGTGGTTCCAAATTTTTTTGAATAACATCTAAAAAATTAAGATTTAGTGTTTACACTTAAATTGTATATAAGGACATACCAGGTTCTGGCTCAGATTTTATAACAGGCTTCCTTCGTATTAATTTAAATGTTTTTTTAGGCACTAAAACAAAAAAAACAATTATTAAGTAACAGGTAAAACATGATATAGGAAACATAATACAAAGAAGTTTTATTATTAATACCCACCAGAATCATCCATTTTTTTAAAAAATAGTTCAAAATTATTACAAATTGTGAATCAAAACACAAACACCCGAAATTCATGAAATAAAGAAACCATGTGAAACCAAGGTAAATTCAGCGTTGCCAACCTTTTCATCCGTAGAAATCAGTGTTGTTATAGGTAATTGGTACAGTTGTACCAAATTCGGTACATTCGAAAATTATTTTTGGTTTCACAATGCCAATTTTGGTACAATTTTCATTTTCAAGGTCATCTCTTTAGTCCTAAGCCTGAATTATAGATTGTCTTCCTCCCCTACGGGATTGTATTGTTTATAGTCTACGGGAGGAAGGAAGGAAGGCAATCTATAAATCAGGCTTTATTGCTACATCGGCATTTATAACGTTGCCAACAATGGACTAACTAAGCCAGCGTTGCCAACCCTACGGATTTTCCCGTAGATCTAAGGATTTTAAAGCCTGATTTATAGATTGCCTTCCTTCCTCTCGTAAAATATGAATAATACAAAAATCGTAGTGCCATTTATATATTCCCGTACGGGAATCTATAAACAGCACAACGGTTTTTGTATTGTTTATCTTTTACGAGAGAAAGGAAGGAAATCTATAAATCTTGCTTAAGGGTCATTAACGGATATCCCGATTTTGTCTGACAATCTACGGATATTAGGACATTATCGCGTAATTCATATTAACTTGATATTTTATTTATTATCTGCGACAAGTAAACAATTGCTTGAAACCAGTTTAATGTTTTGCAACTATTTCGCTCCATCCAGTAAATTTACCACAAACATAATTAACGAGTGGGAAGAATTAACACATTTGTATAACATTTGGTGTAAACTAATCGAATAAAGTTAAGCATATTAAGATATTTTGACCAAAACATAAATTTAACGATACAATTTTATACGCCCTGTATACTTTATTTTAATATTTGGTAATAAAAACGTAAAAATGAAAGAATCTTAGACAAAAAAGAACGATGTCGAAAAAACGCATTTTAGTTATCAGTCGGTATCCAGTTTGATTTCAACTTTGTTCAAAAATATGCTTAACTTTTTTCGATCAGTTTATTTAGGATTAATTTAAAAATATGAGGCGCCGTTTGTCCGTAAATTATTTTTGCTATATACAAGAATATTTTTTATATATAAACTTTAAATTTCCTATAAATAGAAACTTTTTAGTTCAGATAATGCCGCTTGAGAATGAGGGCGCTTTGTCGTAATCAACTAAAAAGCACTGTTGTCAGAGTGTGCCAATGCAAAGTTTTGGTCAGTGTTTCCAACATAACGTTTCGCCAGATCTGGCAGATTTTAATAAAGGTCGAGGTCAAAAAGATACTCTTACGGCTGACGGATTTTTTAACGGAAACTTGAACATAATATCGAATGGTATTTGTCATAAGATTTGTGCCTATATAATTTAATTTGTCCAAGTTTAAAAAAAATTGTTTTTTTTTATAAATTGACAAGAGAAGCAAAACGTAAGAAATTTTAGTTTTTTAAATACCTATTAGTAAAAACGAAGCCGTGTTTATTTAGAGAAATAGAGACGGCCAAAGAAGAGAAATGTTTTCTTCAGTAAAAATAGACCAACCGACCAATATATTACCTATAAGTATTTAAAAAAACTAAAATCCTATACTTTTTGCTATCATTTTGTTCCGCTAGATCTGGCCGAAGATCCGTTATTTTGGAAACACTGACCAAATCTTTGCATTGGCACACTCTGGCAACAGTGCTTTTTAGTTGAATACCACAAAGCGCCCTCATTCTCAAGCGGCATTATCTGAACTAAAAAGTTTCTATACAGGGTGTCTCACCAGCAATGGTACCTTAGACGTTTACGGAGAACGGCTGAGGATATCAATTTGAAATTTTTATAGCAATTATTGTATCTACCTTTTGAAATTATTTTGAATAAAATTCCTCTTCCGGTTTAACCTGAAGCGACATCAACGTTGTTATTTCCAATGGAACACCCTGTAAATTTTTTTATTTTTAAATTTCTCATGAAATTCTTAATGAAATTGCTGTACCATTCCCTATACCTAAACTAATAGTTTCGAGTTAAAAATTGTTTTCGTAAAATTTTGACAGTTGCACCTTCATTAAAAATTGCTTATAACTTTTTTGATATTCGGTCTGCTGGTATGCTGCAGCATACCATACATGTAAGGATTTTTGGAATCTTAAAACATTGTTTTAAAAATTCCATGTCTGAAATTTTCATATTTATGATCAAAACCAGAGAAAAATCGTGGTAAATTTGGTTAACTTCAAACATTAATAACTTGTTTATTTTCAATGGAACGGTATGCATGTTTTTACATAATCAAATAGGAAAATGAATTACATTTCGATTGGTATAACCATTCCCTATACCTAAATAGTAAGGTTTCGGAAATACAAGCAAATTTTTGTAAAAATCCAATATCTTAGATACCGATGAAATGTCACAACAAATTAGTTATGTCATTGATTACATACATTTCTTAACCCTCCGTTACTCGCGCCAGTTTTCGTAACATCGATACTTGCGTGGCGTCTGAGAGACTCTTGCGTTATAAAATAATTATTAGAAGGTTATTGTATTTTATATTAATGAAATCATCAAGACTATTTGTTTCAAACATTTATTTATTACTAAAAATGCAAATAAAAATGTATAAAAAAGTTTAAAAAACAATTTGAAAATGTTAAATCTACCTACTAAATTATTGTTATTTTTTTGAGCGCAGATTACTCTACTATCCACTTAAGAAAGGTACATGGCCGGGGAAGTCCCTATTTATCTCGTTTCAAAAGTTACAGTGGCGTCTGATAGACGCCGCGCGAGTAACGGAGGGTTAACCAAGTGGTGTTCAAAGTTTCCAAAAGCGTTCAAAAATTAAGTAAAATGGATAGAAACAACTATTCCAATGCGGTTTTGATGCAAATATTTATTATTCGCGGACAATGAAATCAAATAGTAACAAGAACATGCAGAGTATTCAACGACAGGTTCCCAGATTTACCACCACTGAACAAGAGGAAGTTTAGAAGAATAAAACATAATTTTATTAATTTTGGGTCACGACTGAGAGCAGATAGACCAAGACCCAAGCCTGTAGGTATGCAATGAAGACAATTATGTTTTATTCTTCTAAACTTCCTCTTGTTCAGTGGTGGTAAATCTGGAAACCTGTCGTTGAATACTCTGCATGTTCTTGTTACTATTTGATTACATTGTCCATGAATAATAAATATTTGCATCAAAACCTCATTGGAATAGTTGTTTCTATCCATTTTACTTAATTTTTGAACGCTTTTCGAAATTTTGGTTAAGAAATGTATCAACTGTCAATCAAATTGATTGAATCAATGACATAACTAATTTGTTGTGAAACCTTTATAATCTGTGTTGTGAAATTTCATCGGTATCTGAGATAAATATGTCAAAATATTGGATTTTTACAGAAATTTGCTTGTATTTCCGAAACCTTACTATTTAGGTATAGGGAATGGTTATACCAATCAAAATATAATTCATTTTCCTATTTGATTATGTAAAAACATGCATACCTTTCCATTGAAAATAACCAGTTATTAATGTTTGAAGTTAACCAAATTTACCAGGATTTTTCTCTGGTTTTTGATCATAAATATGAAAATTTCAGAAATGGAATATTTAAAACAATGTTTTAAGATTCCAAAAATCCTTACAGCATACCAGCAAACCAAATATCAAAAAAGTTATAAGCAATTTTTAATGAAGGTGGAAAATTTTACGAAAAACTCGAAAACTATTAAGTTTAGGTATAGGGAATGGTATAGCAATTTCATTAAGAATTTAAAAATAAAAAAATTTACAGGGTGTTCCATTGGAAATAACAAAGTTGATGTCGCTTCCGGTTAAACCGGAAGAGGAATTTTATTCAAAATAATTTTAAAAGGTAGATTAAATTGTACAATAATTGCTATAAAAATTTCAAATTGATATCCTCAGCCGTTCTCCGTAAACGTCTAATGTACCATCGCTGGTGAGACACCCTGTATATATGGGAAATTAAAATTTATATATAAAAAATATTCTTATATATAGCAAAAATAATTTACGGACAAACGGCGCCTCATATAAATATGTTAAATATTAAATATATACATTTATTCTTTTTTAAATATTTTTATGTTTTTGGATAAAAAATTATTGATTGGCATCATACTAAATTGATGGGTAACAAAATATTTTATTCATGTTATTTCTGGCGTTTATGGTGTATAGTATTCAGCTGGTTTCAATTCTTATTCCTAACTTTGCTAGTGTATGTTAATTTTACCAACCAAATATGGGTCAATAAAATTGTTGTCAATCTTTTAATTGTTGCAATAGTTGGAATATATAGCTTTTCTAAATTTAAGTGAAATTTTTTTTTATTAGTTTTTATACATATCTACATTATAAATAATTATATTTATGTTATAAAGTATGTAATTTATTTAAACATGTTCTATTTTTTCCTGCACATATACAAATCTACTTGGGTTTAAGTGTCTCAAGTGTTTGTTGGGTTTTTATCTGAGGTTTTGTATGCTGCCACTAAAGTTTGGTTTCTACCTTTTCAATCTATGGTTGTGTTCTTTGCTTGCATCTACACATTCTGGGCTTTCATCCTTATGGGAATCTATAATTAGCACACAATATATTGTTCGTAAAACAAATAAAGGTAACCATAAAACATATCATATCCTATTGTTAAATGACCATATCCCTACTGATATTCAGGGGCTAGCAATACGTTTTTTGCATGTTTAAGACCTTACATATTTGGTTTTTTTAATACATAGTATTGCACCAAAAATCGTTAATTCGTCTCAAATCCAAAATTGTTTGTCCTTGTCTTCATTTTCATAACTTTTTTATGACATGCATTTTTTTCTGCAATCCCAAACCATAGGTTCTGGGGGATCAAACCTCACTCAATTGAGTGAGGTTAAAATACATAAGAAGTGAAAAGTTGAGAAAAACTGTTCTAAGAAAAGCTTTAGTTGTTTTGATATTTTTTCTTTAAATGTAAATAACTAAACATTATTAGTATTAAAGCACTTGCAACACTAATATCATTAAATGTTTCCAACGTTTGAGTAATTCCTGCAACAAATCTCACACAGAAATTGTAAGAAGATTTATCTCATAGGTGTGTATGTCCACTTTACCAAATAGTGTGTAGACGGCTTAATATGTAAAAAAATCGCAAGTGCATTGCTGAGTGCTGCCTGGCACACAGAACATAGGCCTGGCAGTTATGTTCTGTGGTTGGGACTGTGTAAAACAAATTTGATCAAATGACAGCAAAGCACAGTTGATAAAATTATCGCTGCATTGCACAGACTTGCTCTTTAACTTCTTCCAATTGTGTCGCAGATTTAATCATTGAATCTTGCTGATAACCCAAATGTACACACAAAAGCTGCATTTTTTTAAGGTTATTTTCCGTGTTTTCCATCGATTGTTCCAACGCGGCGAAATTCCTAGCTGAATGCATTAAAATCTACAACAAACATTTATTAGTACCTATCCTATAAAACAGCAATCATTGACCCACTTCACTAGATTTAGATCCCCGTGTAATTTGTCTTGCCAACGAGGAAATATTATTCACATTTACTTGAACTCTGTCCGCTAGCCTCATTTTCGAATCAGCAAACAATGATCTTGCACTTGTACTACTTGCCGATGCCATTACGATTAGATTAATAAATAATTAACTTATTTGTTTACGTTATTATTATTATTATGATTGTGACAGCTAGAGATGGGTAGTAGCAGTGTTGCCAATAGTTTTTAATAAAATTCCTGGCAATACATACATATGTATTGCCAGGAATTTTATTAAAAATTTAAAAGTAAACTACGTACACGTCATCAATAAAACAAAAATTTTACGCATTGGTACCAACACTAAATGACTAAATCGAAGTCTGTAATTGACCATATGCAAGGAATGCGGTCGATGTTGCCAATGGTAAAAAAATAAAATTCCGTATTGGGAACATTCAATTAAATTACGTTGGCTACACTGAAATTTTGAATTTCCCGCACAAACTGACATACATTCTAGGAGTTCCCAGAGATAAAGAAGGTAGTTCCAATGTTGTATAATAAATTAAGGTGCGAATTTCAAATGTGGGATTTATTATTATTTATTATTATTAAAAAAAAAGATGGAAATTAATTTAGTTCGTGCGGGAAATTCAAAATTTCAGTGTAGCCAACGTAATATAATTGAAGGTTCCCAATTGAGAATTTTATTTTTTTACCATTGGCAACATCGACCGCATTCCTTGCATATGGTCAATTGAATATTTGAATGCATTTTAACCAAATTAAGTTGGCAACAATTGTGATGTTGTCATGTTTACATTCAAATTTTTCATATTTAAATGACATATAAAAAAGAATTTGACGTTTTAGAATTTTGAAGCTGTCAGTTGTGTTTTTGAATATTTCGTTTAATTCGTGTATTATTTCGTTTATTTTGTTTGTTATTTGTGTTATTTTATATCTGACGTTTTAGAATTTTGAAGCTGTCAGTTGTGTTTTTGAATATTTCGTTTAATTCGTGTATTATTTCGTTTATTTTGTTTGTTATTTGTGTTATTTTATATCGTTTAAGTTTTCATTGCCGTTTTTGTGTTTGTTATATATCGTTTTTTTGTGTTTCCTATATTTAAAATGCCGAAGCATTTAAATAGTCGGAGTCAAGAGTTGGTGTCATCCTTAATACGCTATTTTGAGGCAGAACGGGATAATAATGGACCTTTGTTACCTTTAACAGCTGTTAGAGAGGTAAATAGGATTATTATTAATTATATATTAGAATATTTAACAAAATATATGTTGGATACATGAAATAATAATATATATACCAGAGACTGACTTTAGATGGCAAAATTTTTGGGTTTTATATCAGAAAATGTCTTTAAAAATGGCTAAAAACATACTTTTGGCGGTGCATCATATAGGTTATAAAAACTCAGACTTTTGACATTTTGGTATTATTCATGTAAACGCCATCTATCGCCCTGTAGTTGCACTACCACTTTCCCTTGATGCAAGGATTTTAGCATCACATTGACAACCGTGCCCGATCAGCTGATTGATGACGTGTACGTAGTTTACTTTTAAATTTACTATATCATTACAGGCAATTCCTGGCAACGTGAATGCTTATGATTGATTCCAAGAATTTTTAATTTTTACAATTTTTAGGTTTCTGGGCCACGATCATGATTTAAGAAATTCATTCCTTGCATCATGGGACATGATGGCCCGGCCATCTTAGATGACCTATCTGGGCACTTTCACGGATTATAAACGATACATAATTATTGTATTTTAACTTACATAGGCAATTCCTGGCATTTGAAATCTCCTGGCAATATTACTAGCAAGGAGCTTTATTCCTGGCAAATCCCAGTAATTAACGCTCACAATGATGACGAGGTTGTATTGTATTATTCAATTATTACTATTTTATTAAAACAATAATACACCAATGTAGTACATAATATTATTACTTAAGTAATAAAAAGTAAATTTATACTTATTTGTTTTCTTTAATAAGCTAAAATTCACTTGAATATTATGGTTTAATTTATTAAAAACCATATTTTAAAATATAATATATTTAATTTTGTTTTTCAAATAAACAATTTAAATAAACTATTAGGCCTTTTATTTTTTACTATTTTGACTGTCAAAATTTGACAGGAAAACCTAAATTAAAATCATAACCTAAAACCTATAAATGTCAGGCGGGTACAACTAGCGACATAGCGGTAGGAGTGTGCGTAGCAAGGAACGTCAAATTTGTGACAGTGGCGTATCTATATGATTTATTATCTATGGTAGTAGTGTTGGGATCACTCGGGTGAAAAATAACCTATCACCCGGTTATTAAAATAACCTGAATTAAGCCTGATTTTTAGATTGCCTTCCTTCCTTCCTTCCTCCCGTAAAAAATGAACAATATGAAAATCGTAGTGCGTTTATAGATTTCCGTACCGAAGTGTATTGTTCATCTTCTACGGGAGGAAGGAAGGAATGCAATCTATAAATCAGGCTTTATAATACTTACTTCTTTTCGTAAGCAAGATATATATATATATATATATATACAGTGTGTCGCATTTAAGATGAAGACACCCCCATATTTTCGCTATTTCAAGGAATAGAGATTTGAATTTTTTCACATTCATACATGTTGGTGGGTCACATTTTTTAAGATATCTGAAATCTGAAACTTGGCCTACTACGAATTCACAAACGGGGCCAGTTGTCGATATTTTGCTTCGCGTTAGAAATATCGAAAAAAATTATTAGAAAAAGTTGTTCAGAATATTATTCTAACCTCGTATACCGATTTTCATAGCAAAATTCAGCCCACGTTACTCGGGAATTTTTGTTGCGTCCATTACAATCAAAAATTTATAAATACTATTACAATAGTTACTATTGCAAACATGTTTATTTTACTTGTAATAATTAGGCTTAAGCTTATAAGCATCATAATTACGGTAGTTTTACTCACAATTTTTTATTGTAACGGACGCTACAAAAATTCCCGGAATGGCTGTATAGTCAATTTACAAAATTTAATTATTATTATGGAAATTTAACTTTTATTGCAAAAAATAATTTTTTTGTAAAAAATAATAATTTTACGACATAAAATAAGAATTAAAAAAATCTTCACTTTTACTTTCTTTGTTCAATTATATTGTAAAAAGTGTTTTTCTTGTTCTGAAAAGCAATTTTATTCGAATTCTATTTATTATATCAAGTTTATAGCTAATTTACAAAATTTAATTATTTTCATGGAAATTTAAGTTTTATTGCATAAAATCACCTAAATAAGATTAGGTTGTTATTTAAAAACTTAACAAATCAATAATTTCTTTATCCCCTCCACTTTATTTCCGACTTAATTCAAACTGATTCCCCCGCATGTGCTGTATCGGTGAGAGGGGAGGAAAAATCTCAGCTCACTTTATGGTAAGTGAAGCAAAAAGAACGCGCACATTTGCAAATTTTATCGATGTGAGCTGAGATTAACAGATCTCAGGCGAAAAGAACGCACCTATTGCAATGAAGCATTGTTGTTTAATCAAAAAATAATCCACCAAATACCACACAAGAGATTAATGAATTAAAAATACTTCTCCAGATTCTTTTGTTAAACCATTTGGCAATAGGCTAAAGAAGCATCGCTAGTAGCGCCACCACCTGGCCGTTATCATAGTCACCAGAATTCAGCTTTTAAACTTTAGTTTACTTTTACAACACATAAATGTAAGCTTTGACAGCTGTTTCCCGTCACTCTCCATTATATTTACTATACGCTAAAGAAGCATCGCTAGTAGCGCCACCACTTGGCCGTTATCATCGTAACAAAACTACAACTTTCAGCTGTCAAACGCGTATGTTACAAAGATTTGTTTTGTTGAGTGTTTTTTGAGAGGAAGTCCTGGCTTGAGTTTTTACCGGTTTCCCAATAAACAAGGGAAATCCAAATGAAGA
This sequence comes from Brassicogethes aeneus, assembly GCA_921294245.1. Lineage (NCBI taxonomy): Eukaryota > Metazoa > Arthropoda > Insecta > Coleoptera > Nitidulidae > Brassicogethes > Brassicogethes aeneus. The sequence continues at coordinate 3,758,056 of OV121136.1, forward strand.
AATAAATTGCATACAGTCCCTGTAAATATAAATTGTACCTATTAGATACAATAAATACACATTTTAGTAATGATTTACGTGAAAATTGTAAACATTTCAATTCAGTAAAAATCCAAAAATATTTATTTACCAAACCACCGTTATATTCTACTATTGACTGGCTTTGTATATATCCATTCATTAGTTGAACACAAAATAATTAAAGTATTGGGAGACAAAATAAAATAAAAACAATAATTTGGAAAAGTAATTTTATTAGGTGTCGTTGTTTAGTTCAAATCTAAATTCAAATAAATATGTACACATTAACACAGCCACATTATTTTATGACTTAATACTTAACTTATATTAACAGATGGTTGTATTATATTTTATTATTAGGTTCAAGATCCAGCTTGATTTAATTATTTAAATACTTAATAGCTTTAAAAAAAAATCAAGAATATTTAAAATGTAATGCAAAATATTGTGCAGAAATTCTACAAATATTTTTTAAAAAAATCAATCGTTTAGAATATTAATATTATACTTTATCCTAATCAATTAATATAAAAGTGCATTTCAATCAATGCGAACGAATTCGTTATTTAGATGGCAAACATCATTTAGCACAATTAGTGTTTATAGTTTAACAATTATTATTATTATAAAATATTATAATATATATGTGTCATTCCACCAAAATTTTTTTTTACTGTGGCCTCCACAATCCACACAACAAGGTCTGTTCTATCTCATGCTAAAAAAACTAAAAATCACTGCAACACTGCACAAAGTTTAACGGCGGCCATTTTTGCTGTTAACAATTCTTGTGCTTTGGGTTTGTGCTGTTTAATAATTGTTTTAAACGTTGGGTTTCTTACAGAGGCACTTGTAAGCCTCAAATAAGGCCTTTAAGTGCTAAGGACAACCATTTTACTCCTCTTTTATAATAAATATACCTTATTCAGGGCTGTCAAATGACAATTTGAAGGTTAATTTGTGGGATATAATTTAACCTTAAAATTGCCATTTGACAGTTTAATGACATAATGACAGCCCTGATAGAATAAAGTTTATTTTTTACAATAGAGGAGTAAAATGGTTGTTCTTAGCACTTTAAGGTTTTTTTAAGGCTTACTATGAGAAACAACGTTTAAAACGAATATTAATCTGTATAAGCAGAGCACAAACCCAAAGCACAAAAATTGTAAACAACAAAAATGGCCGCCGTTAAACTATGCAGTTTTGCAGTGATTTTTTTGTATTTTTAGTACGAGATAGAACAGACCTTGTTGTGTGGACTGACTGAAAAGTTGAGCTCTTAATATTTAAGTACTTTCATAGGAAGTATATTTCGATTTTTTTTTGTACAAAATTTTATTGTACCCGTATTAAGATTTTATTATTAGAATTCATTGAAATAACAATTTTTTTGCGATAGTTAGAGAACCTACCATGATACTTAGTACCAAGGGTACCTATTATATAGGAAGCTTAAATCCGACTTTTTGATCCAACCCCTTGCAACTTTTTCGCCATTTTGGATGCGGAATAACAGCCGTATATTTTATTTAAAAAAAGAGAAGACACCAAAATCACCAATTAATTTCTATGAATTTTTATACGTGATATTTTTAATAATATGCATATTTAACAATTATTTAAGAAAAAAAGGCTTGAAAATGTTTTACGGTCGAGTATCTATTTTTATTATTATTTACCTAATCCAAGATGGTGAAAAGCTGCAAGGGGTTCCTATATGGTACCCTAAAGATCGCAAAAAAATTGTTTCACGGCCAATTAATTGTCACGAGAATTCCGATTCCGTTACTTCCTTAAAAATTTCATTGTTTAATTACTCTTAATATAATTGGATTTAAACAAAAATAACCTCAATAAAATGAGTCATTATGACATATTTTGTTGTGTGTATTTTTTTCTACTTCAAAATCAAATCAAAATATCAAGTTTAAAATATTGCCAAAATTCAAAAAAATCATATGTATATTAGGGTGTTTCATTTAAAACGAAAAATTCTTTTTTCTTGCTGACACATGGAAATTTTGTTTTTTTAGGTTGAAAAAAAATTTTTTTGAAAATTTTAGCCCTTAAATTTGATTTTAAGTACTTCCTTTTTAATTTTGTAGTTTTTCCATATAAAACGCATGTATTTTTAATCATTTTTACTTTAAATTTCTATATTTTGGCGGGTTTTGAATTATAATTTTTATCACCATAATTTCCTGCATAGTATTCACGGTTTTTGAAAGGCCTGCATCAATTTTGTTTTTGATTTATTTACGTTGATTGTAGTAGCTTCGAAAATCCTTTTTTCACTCTTTCTCACATATTTTTAGAAAATCGAGCGAATGACTGGTTTTACCGAAAAAGTTGTAGGAAATTTAATTTTTGACAAAAAAGTTCTTACGTTCATATCACTAAAGTGCTATGCTATAATATACATACATTTATACCTTAAGGTATAAATGTATGTATATTATATTATACATAAATTTTAATAAAACCTATTTTTTCTTTGTTTTTGGTTATTGAAATGCTTATATCTCTTAAACAAAGCACTTTAGTGATATGAACGTCAAAAATTAAATTTCCTACAACTTTATCATTTGAACTTTTTCGCTCGATTTTCTCAAAAATATGTGAGAAAAAGTGAAAAAACGACTTTTGGAGCTACTACAATCAACGTAAATAAACCAAAAACAAAATTGATGCAGGGCCTTCCAAAAATCGTGAATACTATGCAGAAAATTATGGTAATAAAAATTATATTTCAAAACCCGGCCAAAATATAGAAATTTAAAGTAAAATTGATTAAAAATACATGCTTTTTATATGGAAAAACTACAAAATTAAAAAGGAAGTACCTACTTAGAATCAAAATTAAGGGCTCATATTTTCAGGGAATTTTTTTTTCAACCTTAAAAATAAAATTTTTACGTGTCAGCAAGAAAAAAAATTGTTCGTTTTAAATGAAACACCCTAATGTATATATGGGGAAATGATATATAAATACTATAATCACAGACAAGGGAAGGTATGGAGGTCGCGTCGACTATTCTACGTCGCTTTGTTTGTCTTCATAATTAAATTTCCATTATAACCTTACTTTTTCCTTAGGAACTTGTATTTTCTCCTCATTTGTGCGTTTTCACTAATTTAAATGCACCTATACTAAGGTGACCAGACGTCCCGATTTTAGAGGGACAATCCCGAATTTTGAAATTTTGTCCCGATTTTTGTGTTTGATTAACATATTTAGAGGTTTTAAAAAAAATTGGTTTGATTACCTATGGCACTAGTAAATATATTTCGACCAACCGATTATCCTGTTAAATATGACTCAAGTGGGGAAATGTTCCACACGTATTTACTTAATAAAAAAAAAGATTTTTATTTAATTTTTCTTAAACTACCCCACCCCGTTCCGGGACGTGCAATGAGGCAGCAGAAATCTGGTCACCTTAACCTATAGGTACATACAGTTTTGAAAAATAACTTTTCATTCCTGTAATGTAGGGATAGATAACGAATAATTTGACTAAACATTCCTAAACTATTGATTTTTTAATGGAAACCTTTTAATATTTAATAATTAACTTGTATAGTAATACCAAATCAATTTGCCTGTGTATTTATTAACCTAAAATTAACACTTAAAATTTAAATAAAAAAAAACTGATTTACAAATAAAGAGGGTGGATTTTTTTAGCATTAAGTGCCTTTCGACAAGTGGGACACCTTTTATTTGTAGATTTTAAAACGGCATTTATGCAAGGTTTGCAAAACAGATGTCCACAAATAGTCGCTGACACTTCTTGATTTGACAAACTTTCCAGGCAAATAGGACATGAAGGTGTAGACTTTGATGGGCTGTCAGATTTGTTCTGTTCTTCGGTTTCCTTCTTTTCAATGCCTACCAACTTTGATACTGATTCCAAAATTTCTTCAGTTTCCTTCAGCATATTATTCCAACTAAAAATTATTTAATTACAAATATGTACCTATATACAGGGATTCCAAAATGAATTACTCCTTTTATTTTATTAATAAAAAACGAATTAGTTGTTTTGAATAAAAATAGTTTAAAATGGAAAAGTAGGCATTTGTAAATTTTGTTAACAGAACTGTCAACTTTGTCAAAATGGAGCGTTCTGTAGACCCAAAATCGCGTCTTTTATGTTAATAAATTTATTCAAATTAATTTAGTAATCGCTGCTCACAGATATTTTTGCTATTGGCTATCCTCAGCTTGGCGCAATAAATGGAGCCAACTGGGATCTTTTATAGACAAAATTTAAGTGCAAGACCAAAAACTGCGTGCAAAGAACGTAACAAAAAATATTTTGTTTCTAAATGTCCAAATTTTACATTCAATCCTAACTTACCAATAGTCTAGTCTATGCAATTTTCTCGATCGTGAGTTTATTATTCACAAACTGTCAAACCACAGAAGTTCTGTCAAAACACCGAAAATACATTTTTCAGAAACTAAGAGAATTACAGAACAACATTTATCGGTTGCGCCGGGCAACTTGCGCGGTTCTCTGGTTTGATATCACAAACATTTAATAGAGGGCGAGAATGTAGCAAAATGTAATTTGTCTTGCCTACCTAAATGAGGCCCAGTGTGTATAGGTAGGTAAGAACTCTTACAGAAAACTCCTAAATCTTGCTAATTTTTTTTAAGAGAAAGTAAGACTTTTAAAACTCTTATATTTACTTATTAAAAATTGTTCTGTTTTTTTCAGAGAACAATTTACACAAGGGAAGATTGATAATTATAATATATCCATAATAATTTAAAAACGAAGTAGGTACATATATTTTTTTGATAAAAAAATTAAATTTATAATTAAAGACATATAATGGACAAGAAAGGAGCTACCTTCTATTAGCAACGATGTCTTATTTAAATCTGTATAAAAATAAAAGCTTAATTACATTTTTTAATTAAGCTGACATTCTGTGAAAAATTTCGAAATCTTTTTAAATAATAAATAGTATATTATTATACGAGCCCTAACCACATAATGTTCGGACACTTCATAATTTATACAGAATTTTTTTTCGTGAATACTATCTCAAAATTATTAGAAGTTATGAAAAATTCAGCTTATTTTGGCATATACCCCTCGAAGCGATTTTTATTTTTAAAAAGTTTACCTTTTATTTTTAGCTTTTAAAAAAAGGCTAACTTTTTAACTTTTTTTTGCATGAGTAAAAAAAGTTATAAATGGGCCCATTAAAAAGAACATAAAATATTATACAAACCCTGAAAATTTGGTAAAAATTGTATAAATAATAAGAAAGTTATAGCGATATATATATCTGCAAAATCTCCCGTTTCCTAAGAAAATTGCAAAAACTCTTTAAAAATAGCATTTTTAAATTACTTATACTTTTTTATAACTTATTTATTTTTTACCAAATTTTCAGGGTTTGTATAATATTTTATGCTCTTTTTAATGGGTCCATTTATAACTTTTTTTACTCATACAAAAAAAAGTTAAAAAGTTAGCCTTTTTTTAAAAGCTAAAAATAAAAGGTAAACTTTTTAAAAATAAAAATCGCTTCGAGGGGTATATGCCAAAATAAGCTGAATTTTTCATAACTTCTAATAATTTTGAGATAGTATTCACGAAAAAAATTTCTGTATAAATTATGAAGTGTCCGAACATTATGTGGTTAGGGCTCGTACGAGAGATAATGCCTATAATCTCGAGTTTAATACTATACTTTATCTTCTAAAATAAGTACATAAAAAAATGATTTTCAAAAATAAATAAATAAGATCTGACATCTGTCAAATGGTTAACCTCAATTTTATCAATTTTTAATATTGTTACAATCGCCTGACCACAGTGAATATTGAAATCGGCCAATTACTGATTCCTAACAACGTGAATAATAAGTTTAATATTCCCGTTGTCAGGCAGAGAATTTATAATGTTTATTATTATATACAGAAAAAAAATAATATTATGCAATGGAAGTAGATAACCGAATTAAATAAATTAACAAAATCCTAGTAAGTAAATAATATAAAAGGATGTGTTTTATAAAATATTTTAATTTTAGAAATTACTAAAAAAAAATTTAAAAAAAAAACAATTTTGCCTTTTATTTTATAATTTATAGGTAATTTTTTATAGTAGATAAAAAAGGCAATCATAAAAAAAATACGTGGAAAAAACCAAATCGATTGAGGCGCTTCTAGTAAAAACAGCCATAGTCCAAAGATGCCTTGTTAATTATTTCTTATTTAAAACAATCATATCTTAAAAACTTATAAAGATAGAATTGTGCTGAATATTTTTAATGCCATAAATTTTCTTGTTATATTAACGATTACTGCCTCAAAATGTTAATTTAAAATATAAGTAAATAACAAATTGTAATATGGCTGTTTTTCTAAGAAGCGCCTCAAATGCTTAGCAAATAACTTTTACTAAATTGTCTATCGTAAAATACCTCAGCTACCTATTTCCCGTTATAAAAAAACAGTATATTACCTCTCTTCTTTGTCCTTTTCAAGAACAGTTATCTTATTTTTTGGGGCGATTAAATCAATGTCGGCCAATATCTCTTCAACTGTCTCTGTCCTTAAATGAAAAAATAAATATTAATAAAAAATACTTATTATAGCGTATTTACTGGTTTACTGCCAAAATGTACATTTTTTTGTAAAGTGTAAGTATGGATATGTTTTGTGATATAAAATTTTATTTTATTTCACAATTTGGGTTTTATGTCAAGGTTGTTTGCAAGGTTTCAAACTAAATATTATCAACTGGCCGAAAAATATTACTTTCTTAATGCCCATTTAGTTAATATGTAAGTGCAATGGGCCCAAATATAGAAAAAAAAGTCGTATTTTGGACAAAATTAGAATTAAATATTTACTTCAAGCGTATAATATTTTTTTATTATAACATTTATATAAGGCTATTTTTCTAAAATATTTTAAACAAAATGCCACTTTAACCGGTACGACCGGTACGCGCAGGTCATGATTTTTTTTTCTATGAAACTTAAGTAGGTATAGTATTTTTTTGTTTAGCGGAAAAAAATTTTGTTGATTTTTGGCGATTTATTTTTTGCGGTAAAAATAGATTTTTTCCGTTGACCGAAAAAGCTTTTTTTTTAAATGCGTATTGTTGTGTTCAAAAATTGACCGATTTTGACAATTGAACTTGCAAAATGCTTGTAATTATTAACATGTTTCATTAAAAGTAACAAAAATTTTAAATTCATTGTGGTAAATTTTTTATACGATAATAAACGAAAAGTACGGAATTTTTTCAAAATTTAATTTTTTAAAAAGTGTATTTTTTATTTTTATTAAAACTTTTCGTTAAGATATGAATTTTTTTTCAAATTATATTTTTTTCCCTAAGGATCGCGTGCTGCTAAATAATTTTTATTTTTAGGAAGTTTTATGTCTAATAGCAAACAAATAAGATTGGAATTTAAAGTTCATTGTGGTATAATCGTTTAAAGTGAAAAAACTTGGTGAATTATTTTGTTTAAAATTAATGCCTTGCATTAGATATTAAAATGTTCCACACCGTAAGGGATAAAATGGTCATCTAGGTCCTCTAGTCGACATCGCAACTTTATCCTTTATCTTATAGACGAGATGTGGACCTCGTTCCCCACAAGGCAATGTTGACGTTGACACAGTAACTGTTAACTGCCATGTTAATTAAAAAGTGTTCTCCTATTTTTGAAACTGGGGTTCGATAAAGTAACGAGCGTGGCGTCATCACATTGATTTGCATAAACTTTTAAAGGAATTTCTTTGCTACTTTATAGCTGAACAGGGTTCTCAAGCTCTTTACTACGACCAGGGAAAAAGAGCCCAAGAGCCACCTCTTGCTTGTTGTAAAAAGTTTGTAAAGTAAATTATAAATTATATTTTATTTCTTAAACACAACGCAAATAGTGACGAGCATTCCGGGTCACTCTTTAGTGAATCGGTTCAAAAGAGCCGTTTTAATCTTAGACTAAAAAATTACTAAAATTACTAAAAATAGCATTGTAGCATTGCACTTATGATGTCCTTTTGAATGATTTTTGTATATTTTAACATATATCACTTTATTATTTAATTTCGTGAAAACATCAAACTCGCCTATTATTGTAATTATATCTGTGGGTAAAAGGCATAAGGGGAAAAGTCAAAACAATCAATTTTTTAGTAGTGCCTTAAACGTGTTCGCATTAATTTAGGAAATATATTTATGGTTAGCGGGTATATCCTTTTGCCAGCACATGTCATATGCTAGCAAAAGGGTATGCTCGCAAACCATAAATATATTTCCTGAATTAATACGAACACGTTTAAGTCTCTACCGAAAAATTGCTTTTTTGACTTATCCCCTTATTTCTTTTTACCCACAGATATATTAAATATATATACAGGGTGTTTCATAATATATGCTCAGGACTTTAGGATATGATAGCTCATCCAAAAAGATGAAAAAAGTCGCTATTAAGTTACGCTCTAAAATGCACAATTTTCGAGATACAGGGTGTTGAAATTTTAGAAAAAAATTCGTTTTTTTCGAATATCTCCGGAACCGTTTATCGTACAAAAAACAACTTTTGTAAGCATTTTGTACTCAAAATAAACTATGTTTTGTGCTAGAAAAAAAATTTTTTTCCTCATAATTGGTGGAGATTTTGAAGGGGTAGCGGGTGTTTTTCTCCTCAACTTCTACGCCCCTGAAAAAAGTACGGTTTTGAGAGGCCCATTCGAACCGCCAATGTTTTCTACACAAAAAAGGTACTCCTGGTCATAACCTCTAAAGTTGACCGTTTTCGAGAAAAATCAACTTTTATGTTTAAAAACATGGTCAATTTAAAAAAAAAATATTTTTTTTTACTAATTAAACAAAATTTTGTTTTAACCAAACCATAATTGCAAAATAAAAAATGATTTAAAAGTTGTCTTTGCTTAATTCTCCAAACCGTAAAGGTAATTCGCACATTTCAGCATTTGAGTAAAAAATCATTTTTTATTTTTTTTTTAATTTTGCAATTATCGTTTGGTTTTGTTACTTTTTCAAACGTTAAAATAAATTTTGTTTAATTAGTAATAAACATTTTTTTTCAAAAAATTGACCATGTTTTTAAACATAAAAGTTGATTTTTCTCGAAAACGGTCAACTTTAGAGCTTATGACCAAGAGTACCTTTTTTCTGTAGAAAATATTGGCGGTTCGAATGGGCCTCTCAAAACCGTACTTTTTTCAGGGGCGTTGAAGTTCAGGAGAAAAACACCCGTTACCCCTTCAAAATCTCCACCAATTTTTTCTGGCACAAAACATAGCTTATTATGAGTAGAAAATGCTTACAAAAGCTGTTTTTTGTACGATAAACGGTTCCAGAGATAATCTAAAAAAACGATTTTATTTCTAAAATTTCATTACCCTGTATCTCGAAAATTGTGCATTTTAGAGGGTAAGTTAATAGCGACTTTTTTCATCTTTTTGGATGAGCTATCACATCCTGAAGTCCTGCGCATATATTATGAAACACCCTGTATACATATATGTATTAATGGTTTTCCGGGATCTGCTCTGTATTGTCGGTTTCTGGTTCTTAAAAGAACCGTGGAGATAGCAGATAAGGCCTGAAGATGGTACATGAGATTGTATTTGTATATATATATATTAGGGTGGTCCTTATTTTTAAACTTTTAAAATTCGATCGTCCCACCGCCAAATTTTGTAATAGTACAAGAGAAAAAAAATCACACAAAATTTTGGATCGTAAACTCAACCCCTTCCCGTGCCTGTAAAGGATTGAACTTCGACAAAATGCTTCATTTTTAGGGTTTTTGGCATTAACTTCTCAAAAATCGCGCATTACAAACAATTTTACAAAATAAACGTTGTTCGTCTATTAAAGGTCGTTTTGTAGAAAACTGCATAAATGCACAATTATCACAAATTTTACATTTAAAAAACTTTTGTTTGTTTTTTAAAAATATCTTATTAGTCATTTGATTTAGCACAATAATGCACCTGACCACGCAGTGGATTCCCGCAGTAGTATTTCTGACGTCGCACATAGGGGTATTAGTATTAAAAAGTTGGCCAAAATTATTTTTCTAATATATTCGAATATTAGGGTTATGTTGCAACACAACTAATATTCCTAATCGTGTTTTTAATTATTTATAATTTATTTGTTCGGTCTGAAATGACTTTGAAATTTGTTACCTATATACATACAAATGTTTAATATTAATCTGTATATTTAATTTAAATTATGTAAACCCTGAGGATGACTATAATAGTCGAAACTAGTCGGTTTTGAAAATAAAAAATTCTTATTCATTTAAAAGAATCTCCTTATTATAAAGGGTGTCCACTTAAGAGTGCTCTAACTTTAAAATGAAATAAAACAAACTACACTTAAGATATTAGGAAAAAAATATATTTATTTAAAAGAACATCCTATGGCATTAATTATGAAAAATAACATCTTTCAAATGCCCCCGCGGCTGCGCTCCACAGCGCGCATTCTGCAGGTCAAATTTTCTATCACTTTTTCGCACATTTCGGGTTCGATTTCATTTATTATACGAGTAATGTTGGCCTTCAGTGCTTCAATTGTTCGTGGCTTATTCACGTACACAAGGGACTTTACGTAGCCCCACAAAAAAGTCCAGCGGCGTTAGATCGCATGATCTCGTTGGCCACTGGATATCGCCGCCGCGTGAAATGACGCCGTTGAAACGTTTGGCGAATTAAACATTGATTTTGTTGGTAAATTTGAATAATTTGAATGCGTTGAGCAACCGTGTAACGCTCCATTATCAAATGTCATAATATGCCAACAAAACTTCAAAATATTTGACAGCTGTGTCTGTACTGACTTAGCCATAGCCGCCTATCAAACATCGAGCGTACCTAATTGGACACCCTTTATAAACATACCACTGCTAAAATGGATTACATAATAAAACAAATAAATTAAAATTGTTATCCTATTTTAATTAATTTCCTATGCTATCCTATTATAAATAAGTAGGATTGGATATTTTTCTAGTTAAAACATAAATTACTTTGTAAAAAAAACTCTTTACTATTAAATTATGAATAAAAATTGATTTCTTTTGAGATGTTTTTTGAAAAAGCGTAGTTATAAAAAAAGTTATAAAATACTTACTTTTCATCTATTTCTATTACACTGTCATTTGCTGTGCTAGTACTAGGCTTTGAATTATCAATACTAATAGTTGTATCCTTAATCTGAAATAAAATTTTAAATTTAAATTTATATATGTATATTATGTGTCCCTTATTTTTATTTTTTTTACGCATACCCTCTAATTATATTTATTACGTGTTTATATACTCCCAGTAAAAATTTCAGCTCATTCTATAAACGGGAACCCGTGCCGACTTGCATCTGAACCCTCCGTTAGCCAACGTTAGGCGCGCGGTATTTTGTAACACGAAACACTTTAAAAAGAAGATATACTTTATGACTGTATAATAATTAGACTAAATCTGTCAATGGCAATTGACTCAATGCTGCCATTTTAGTGAACTTGGACATGCGCGCCATATTAATATATACATAAGGCATATGTTCATTATAATCACAACTCATCGTTACGTAGGTACAAATTATGGTGATATTATGTTTACGTTATACGGTCATCTTATGGTTACGTCCATTATGAATGAGCACTTAGACTTAATCATAAACACCTAATACGAGAAAAATGACATACTCCACATGCCTGGGACTTTTTGTTTAGCCTAAACATCGTCACACAAATCTTATCAACAAAAATAAACAAAATTCTAAGAAAGATTCATGAGCGTAGACCACTAATTAATAAGGGCGCCGACATATATATTATAAATTATATTATTATTATTAATTATAAGCATATTGTTGAGAAAAAACTCTTTTAAGCAGTTGTGTATTTGGATTTCGGATCTGATCCGGATTGAAAAAGATCCAGATCTGATCCGGATTGAAGAATATCCGGATCTGATGTTTAGCACTACAAAGATCCAGTATTCGGATCTCGGATCTTTGATCCATATTTCGGATCTTTGCTCCGAATCTAAAATCGGAGTATTATATCCGGATAGATCCGGAACCGGATTATGTACGTTGAAAAATCCGGATCAGATCCGGATTGAAAAAGGATCCGGATCTAATGTTCAGCACTAATTACTAGACCTGGTGGCTTCCCAAAAACCCCGAAAAATATGTCATATCGCGGGTATATCGCGCGCATATGCGTGCATATCGCGATATCCTAGACCATGCGGGATGTACAACTCTAAACAACTCTAATAATTATAATTATTAATAATGATTACCCTAAATCTGGATTCCTAACATCTCCTTTGAAGTTTTACTTTATTAGTGTGCTTATAAGGTGAGGCACAACTTTTTTTAATTGGTTTTTCATTTTTAAAGGATGTCTCATTTTTAAAGGATGTCTCAATAGGAACGCCGGATTTAATATGTTAATTAAATACCTTAAAAGTCTATGAATAATTTTTATTCTTATTTCGACATAAAGTACACATTTTCCGATTATGCATGAAACAAAATATCCGACAAATGCTCCCCACTACGGCGCTGGCACACCCTTCCTTTTTTTATGAATTTTTTATAACATACTTGCATAGTATAGTATATTTCGATAAATGATCCTATGTACAATAAATACTACTAAATAACATATCATACAGTGTACCCTAAAGGTGTAGATCGTGTCAATAAAATAATTCAAAATAAAAGCATAAGTATACACAATTAAAATTCTAGGAAAGGATAAAACAACAGTTAAAATCAGACATTAAAACAAGACATTAAAACAATACTCAAAGTGCTGGAAAGTATAACATATTTAAAGATCCTGGAAATCTTTCTCCTCCAAAAATTCATCAACACTATAATAGGATTTTTTGACTAGAAACTTCTTTAGTTTTGCTTTTTGTTGATTCATCTTTAATGTTTTGAAAAATGTGGGTAGTATATTCCAGATTTTGACTAGCATATATGATATGTTTCTTTGTAGGTAAGAGAAATTTGCTCGATCAAGATTTAGTAGATCCTTTTTTCTAGTATTATATTTATATATGATTTATTTATGATTTATTCATTTATTTATTATTTATTTATTTATTCGTATCCAACAGGCCCAGGGCCCAATAACAGGATTACGTTTTTATACATTTTATTTTTATTTTCACTCCAACTTCGTAACTATCTTAAATAATATCCATATCCATGTCCATATAATAAGTACCCATATTTTATGTTTTCATCTATATTAGAATAATTCTTATTATCTTCTGATTTTTACAAACAATTTTTCTTTAACTTTGACATTACTTTGATCACGCTGAAGATCTGTTAAAGTGGACCTATTTTTTATTGCAAACATCACACATTCATAGACATAAAGACTGTGTAAAGTAAGAATATTATTGTTCACAAAGGCCTTCCTGCATGAATCTAATTGTTCCATTCTAAATATTGTTCTTAGACACCTTTTTTGTAAAATAAAGATTCTTCCACTGTCTACGGAGTTTCCCCAGAATATAATTCAATATCTAATTCCCGATTGAACAAAAGCACTACTGAATTTCGCCCATAAAGCGTCGAATATCGTCTTTAAGTTGGTGAATTGTTGCTGGTTGCTTCATCGCTAAAAAAAATTTCTTTGCAAATTTCCAGAATCCAATAAACAAATTCCCGGCGCATTGCATGAACTACTGGGATTAGCTCCTGTGTTCATTGTATTTTTTATGGATGTAAATGAAGATCTTTTGTTAAAATTTGCTGTAAACTGCTCCTTGAAATAGCAACTTGTTGGGAAAGATGACGACATTCTCAAAATTATTATATTATTGCGTTAAAATTAAACAAAAAAGTTTTAGCTCCCTTTTGAAGAAAAAATTTGAGGTGAGTTCTTAGATGTATATTTTTTTATATTTTATTAGTTTTGTTTGACTAATTTTTTGTATTTATTTTTGTGTTATAATGTTACATAGGTATTTGATATCAGTCACGTCCCAGTACTTGACAGAGCGAGCTTTTAAAACGTAAAAACCATATCCAACTAATAACTTCTCATAAAGTGCAAACAAATTATAGTGTAACAACTACAGTGAGTACAGAGTACTCTAAGGTCAAGAATGAGTTAAGTGCTAAGTGATAAGGAAGAGTTAAGCGACAAGTGCAAACTAATATAGTGAAACGGTCAATAAAGAGTTAAGTGACAAGAAAGAGTTAAGCTTCTGAGCGGTCGCACCACCTGTCAACCGGACGATTTTCATTGGCCAAACAAAAGAGGTCAAACAAGGGAGGAATAGGCCATCTGCAAAAATTTCATAAGTATTGCCTGTCATTTGTTTACTAATAAATAAATTCAATACTTAATTTTGGAAATTAAGAAAAAAAGACAAAACAATTCTACCACAAAACGTGCTTGGGCAACACAATATCTAAAAAGTTATTAGAATTTCGCACTACTGCGCCAATAAACAATTAAAAAAAAACATCAAAAGCTACAAGTTACATATCCAACAACAGTAGAAACCACGAATATATGAACGTGACTCATCAGGCACAATCGTACGAAACAATCTATCGAAGGTCACGGGAAATTGTATTCCAGTGCAGTGCTGTTCTAACGGGGGCATAAGTATTTGTACAAACACTTGAGTGTAATGTTGGTTGCTATACTACTGATATATTTGCTTTTAAAATTAAATTTTAATAATTAATTAATCTTTGTATTTACCGTTTTAATCCAAAAAACGTGCAATAACAATTGCAATAAAGTCCAAAAAAAGTGCAATAACAATTGCAATAAAAACCACTGCCAGTACAACGTTTATTAAACGATTATTAATCGGTAAACACACACCGTTTATTTAAAGTCCAAAAAACGTACAATAACAATTGCAATAAAGTCCAATAAACGTGCAATAACAATTGCAATAAAAACTACTAGCACTACAACGTTTAAAACGATTATTAATCCTTAAACACACAGCAGAAACAAGATATGCAAAAACAAAGATCATATGACATATAAAAACAAATGGCCGACGGTAGAGTTGGCTGCCTTACTATGTAATAAAATAAAATAAATTGCATAAAACACGAACTGTACTGAATTCCAACAAAAATAAGTAACAAGCTAGGACACGCGTCATATGTCCATCTTTGTCGAACACCTAGGCAGTTTTACATCACAGATGGCGCATTTTAGACCGGATGCTTAAAAACCTACGTGTGAGTACATTTACCGCTGCATCGAATGTACAAGACAAGTAAAACATTACTGCTAGCATGTCTGAGATATGTTCGGCACCCGATGAGTCACGTTCATATATTGGTGGTTTCTACTGTACTGAACTATCTATTGATGGTTTTCGGCCTCAAGACTGAAGACACATGTGCAGGAACAATCCTACTTGGACACGAACAATAACGGCAAAAACATAGACCAAGACGTAGGCTCCTGCAGCAAAATAACAACTCCCGAACTCTATACAGTAATACCAAATGTTTGGAGTAATACTAAAAGCCTGGTCTAGGGGGGTACCGCGTCGTATTAGATTAGTCGGCGTAATTGTCCCCCAAACACCAAACTGTCTATCCCTCCCGACCTACCTCCATAATGACCCTACTGGGCGTATAGCATCAGCTCGGCGAACCCGGGAATGGCTACTAAAACTATTGGCATTTCGCTCTCGAGCCCTAATTAGGGGACAGTACGGGACGTAATGAACATTCGCAACCGCAAACACGGTAGAAGCCGCGCCGTTGCTGGTGGCGAAAGAAAATCGGCGCAAGGAAACAGAGGCCTATTCGGGGCCCGGGAGCGATGAGGCAATGGGGCCGGTTATACGTCTCTTATACTAATACTCATACTCAATATTAGGTATTTGATATTTTATATTTGCTGTATTTTTTTAATAAAATATATTTTTTTCAAGTTATTTTTTAATCTACCAATAAATATTTATATAGTTTTTAGAAGTCCCCATTGTAACATATATTGTCAAAGTCTCTCCTCAAATCTTACGTCACACTAAGATTTTTTTAATTTTCTATCTTTTTCTAAATAAATTAATATTATTAAACAATTCAGTAAGGCAAAAATTGTATTTTTGTATTATTATGATAATTAAAAAATATATTTTAATAATTAAAAAAAAAACAATCATAAAAATATGTTTAATATTGCAAAAAAAAATTACTTGTTTGGTGTGACCCCCTATGTGATTTGTCCCATTCTCATTTATAAATAATTGATTATCATTTATAATTATAATTAATTAGGTATTAATTATAAAAAAGTAATTAATTCATGATTACTAATTAATTTAAGACAATGCTTAATAATGACACTGTAAACATCGTCGCAATTTATGAATAATGCAATTAAAAAAACTTCAAATATTGGCTAACATCACCTCTCAGGCAAGCGTTCGTAAATTATACACCGATGATGTTTAAAAACGTGGATAAGAAATTCTTTGAGCGCATGCGTCTATAGACGAAATAATTGGAAGAAAATAGGAAATTGCTTTACTTTAAAATATATGGTAACTATCCTGTCCAAGGATTTGATCATGCACTACTTTTGTCATTATTTAATATTAATTCCTTAGATATGACAAGAATTATTGTCTCTGTGACTGTTTTGTATAATATTGTTAATGCCAAAGTTGATTGTGCAATCTTATTGAAAAAAATTAAATTAAATTTTAATATACCTCGTATAGATTCTAGAAATCAAATAACTTTTAGAAATGATAGATCTAGGACCAATATTGCGAATAAACCACAGATTTACTTTGTGTCAAAATTTCAACAAGATTTCTAAACACTGTGATATTATTTTTAATTATTGTCATTGTAAGAACTCTTATTGAATTGAGCCATTTCTAATATGCACATGTACCTGTTATATATATATTTTATTATTATTATTGTATATATATATATATATTTTATGTTGGGCAATAAAGATATATTATTATTAATAATATTATTTTCTAAGCTAATTAAAAATTTTAAAAACATGTCATAAAATTATGTAAAATCGAATTCTAAGCAAAAAACCTTAGACAACGAAAGAGAGTGGACGCGTAATCAGAACGTTGAAAAGTTTAAAAACTGAACCAAAACTATAAATGAGATCATTCTGAATGACTGTAAATTTGTTTATAAATTTAGGAACTGGTTTAACAGATACTGATAAAAATAAATATTTATACATTTATCACCTTAATTCACCTTTTTGAAAAAGAAATATTTTAGCATTACAACTACCTTATATATAAGTTATAAGTTATATATATATATATAACCAAAGATAATACTTATATTTGTATATAACTACCTATTTATATTTTAGGAATTTTATAAAATCTCCTATAGAAGATTGATGGCAAAATTTTATGAGTTTTAGGAGGTGTGGGAGCCCTGTAATTAGTGGATGTTTTTGTAATTTCCTATGGAATATTTTTATTTAGGTTCATCTAGGACAGGTCATCTTTCTACAGTGCCCGCAAAAATAAAAAATATACCATGGATAGTATTTTTATAAAGAAAATGGGAATGACAGTGTATGGAAGGATAACATTAATGCCATCTGTGACTGGCAAAGTGCGTAATAGTCTATTACTGATAGAACAAAGGAAAACATGGTGTTACTATCTGTATTTACCTATATAATTCATTTAGGGCTGTATCAAGATTTATAGGAATTCTATATGGTAGTCTATAGAGCTGTACAAAAGTTTTTATGTCATGTTATTTTTATTCAAAAATCCCTATAAAAAGTTCAATAGAGCTCTATTGGAATGTATGGGTCAGGAGGCAAATCCCTATGGAACCATATTGGTAGCATATAGGTTATTCCCTATAAATTTTCTATCTGGCCATATCTGAAAAAACCATGGTCAAAAGCACATATTGAATCCAGTAGCACCCATAGATTATTTTTTATAGGTCTCTATGGGGTATTTTAAGAAGGGTAGGTACCCACTAACCATAAATACATTTCCTGAATTAATGCAAATACGTTTAAGACTGTACTTCAAAATTGCTTTTTTTGATACGTTAAAAGAATATATTGTGATTATTGTTATCATCTTTACTCAACGGTTATCATATTATGAATACTTGGATATTTAAAATACAGAAAAATATAATTACCCAATCATATTAAAGAATTTGTACATTTTCTATATGTTTTCAATTTAGAAAGTGGATAGTCTTAAAATGTGGAGAACATAGATCTCTTTCTCCACAATTACTGTTCAATAAGATGAGAAATTTTTTATTTTTTCCACTGTAGTATTTAAAATGACTATGACGATTATGTGGTGGATCATTATTTTATTAAAATTTAATTGACACTAATCTTTGTCATTGAATATGTGGTTATTGTAATTACACAAAGTTGTACAAATTCTTTATTAAAATTAGAAAACAAATGGTGGTTAACTCTTTAGAAATGGACATTTCAATTTGGATTAGTTATTCCACTTGCCTTTGCCTTGTGTCACAATAATTCATCCAGAATTTCATTTATATCTCATGGAAATTGCCAAATTTCTCAATCATTAAACAATATACTATTGTAACCAATTATATTAATAATAATAAGGCCTACCTCTGAATGTTTTAGGTAATCTTCATCACTATCACTTTCAAGTGTATAAAACCTTTTCTCTTTAGGTAATTCCCTTGCTACAAATTTAATGTCTGTGTTGGAATCCAAATTTAGCTCTTCTTCAGAATCAGATATTAACATTCGAGATTTAAAAAAGTTATCAATTTTGTTTGATTGAATATTTTCAAAATGTGATTTATTATCATCCTAAAAGTATAATTTTAGTCTAAATTATTTGCATAGATTAACCTCAAATCATACTTCATGTTCCTCATCAGATTGTACTTTAACTATTTCATTTGGATTTGGATTTGGTTTTGTTTGTTTCTTTGTTCGTTTTTTTGGCTTAGCTTTTGTTGAAGACGTTTTACGCTTTTTCCCTAAACTTTTTTTTTGTAATTCCAAAAGAAAAGATAAAAGATTACTATCATCATCATCTTCAGAGGAATAACTACGTGCTGGTAATTTGCTTCTTCTTTTGGAACCGTAACCTGACATTTTTATCCTTTTACAAAACCAGAAAATATGTAAAATATATTTTTGTTTACAACTGACATTTAAATCAAACCATATGTAAATAACCATGGAGTCCGAATTTCATGTCAGTGTTGCCAACTTGCGGAAAAACAATAATCGTACGGAAAACCAAACAAAATCGTGGTGTACCTACAATTTACAGTTAAAATACGATTTTTTTATAAAACAGAATTAAAATTTAAAAATATAAAAAAAATAATTTTAATTTAAGTTTTAGTATTTAAATTTATTTAGTATTTAAATTTATTATTTAAAGGTGGGAAATTTGAAATACTTAAAAATATGTGTAGTATACAATGGTTTACCTATACTAAGTATACCTAAGTATACTTACGATACCTCCTATCCTATCTTGTCTAGCAAAGTAAGGCGTTATTCAGTGCGATAAAAACAAGTTATTCTTTGTAAATTCATTTTATTAAACATTACAAAAAAAGAACGAGGAACAAGAATATTGATGAAGTAACTGGTCAACCTATGAATTCTAGGTTATGGATCTTATAAACCCGGACAACAATCGGGATTTCCTGGTGAAGTCATGATGA
Source organism: Brassicogethes aeneus (assembly GCA_921294245.1). Taxonomy (NCBI): domain Eukaryota; kingdom Metazoa; phylum Arthropoda; class Insecta; order Coleoptera; family Nitidulidae; genus Brassicogethes; species Brassicogethes aeneus. The sequence goes on from OV121136.1 coordinate 3,777,828, forward strand.
TATCATAACGGGATTTTTTTTATCACGCTGTGATATCCTGAGTGCATACACATGCTTCATCACATGCAGTGATATCATGTAGAACTCACGGTGTGATTCATAGAAAAAGGATGTGTGATTTTTGCAAAATTTGCGCATGCGTATGAGCCCTGCGAACTGCGAATTTAAAACCTAGTTTGTTATTCACATTACACGTTGTTTGAATATCACGAATGTTGTCCGGGTTCAATTAAAAAAGATATTCATACGAACATATGTTGATATCATGTCGTGATTTTCACAAATTTTATTCATACTGATATTATACAGAAGTCACCGCGTGATAAATGAAAATCATACGAACATCACGTCGTGATTTTCACAAATTTTATTCATACAGACATAATCCGAATGTCACTGCGTGAGAAATGAAAATCATGTCTTGATTTTTTATGCCATCGCTGTTTGCGATTGACCGATGGCACAAAAAATCATGTCGAGATTTTTTATGCCTACACTGAGAAAAAAGTTTATTGCTTCCAAATAAAAAAAATATTTAAATATGGGACAAGGGTACAGTTTATTTATCCTAAATATATTTTTATTCCCGACACATAAAGTTTTACTAAAGTATATTTATCGTTATTATTTCGACTATTTAGAGGTAATAAACAATATATTCACTACAAATAAAAGTATTAGGTAAACAGTTTATTTGTCCCATTTTTTTCTCAGTGTACGGTGTTTGGATAATCATTTTTGCGCTACGTTGAAAATTGTACAGGGTGTTATGTAATTAATGTTATATATTAAAATGGGTAGTTCCTTAGGGTCCATGGGTTTTTTTAGAAGTAAAAAGGTTTCCGGGTTTTAAGCCGCGTATCATTGTAATTCGGTTTGACGTTTCGACAGCCATGTTGCTGTCTTCTTCATGCAGAAAACTGAAACTAAAGAGATTGGATCGGTTCACGTCTTTATATAGGTGTTTTTTTTGGGCCGCTGGTTGGTGTTCCGGTGAGTGATTTCATGCACCAGTGGGTTTTTGGTTCTTCTGAAATCATTGGACGTTAAAACTAGTAACTGGGCAGTAAGAGCCTTATTAGCCCAATTCTCTCGAGAGAGAATAAAAAGTATAGAAGAAGAAGAACGCCAATATTTGAAAAGTATATATGAATATTGTGCTGATCTTTTAATTTCGCCGGCAGTAAACTATAACTTAAATTCGGCCACGGGCTCCACTTTAAAGTGCTCATAAAACATTTTCTTTACTTTCACTGTGAAAAACTGTTAATTTTCAAGAAATACATTTCGATTTATATCCTTTATAATCTGTGTTTATAAAATATAAAAATTTGACATTTGACGGTGACATACAGATTCCCCTATTGTTTCATAGATGGCGCTCTATACAAATTTTTGATTTAAATAATTTTAAATAATAATAAGTATTTGTCGTAGAAAAAGTTCAGTATGCACCAAGGTTTATAAACTTTTCCATAATATACTATTTTAGAAACATACAAAAAAGACATAATTATTGTTTAATAAACCGAACGTTAAGATTATAATACTTGTTAAACTCAAATCATAGAAAAAGGATATAAGGGCGACCTCAGTGTTAGGCAAAGGAAACACAACTGACATTTTGGCCCTGTAAGCAGGTCCGCACTAAAGCATTTTTTTTTAAATATGGGATAACAGGACCGGCTTCAAAAATTTTATAATTTTAAAAATTTAATTAATTTTATGAAATTTAATTTATACAAAAAGGGCGATTAAAATAAAATATAATAAACTAAAAATTTATTTTTTTTTCACAAAATAAGAATACAAATAAATATCATATATAAAGTTTTATCAGAAATATCAACAATAAATTCAGTCTTTTTAAATTTAGTTACATATTCTACTAAATGAAAGAAAACAGTTTTAACTTTAAAAACAGAAGACTATATAAAAGTAATAAATATAAAACTAAAACATAATTTTTCTATTGTCAATAAATTCAGTCCATAAATAAAATATGTATATCACAGATGAATAGAAACTTTTTAAATTTAGTTAATAGTCTAGTAAAAAACATTAACAGTTTTATCTTTAAAAACAGAAGAATGCTATAATAAAAATAATAAATATTAAAATGAAACAGTAATAATAAATAGTATCTACATTTATAAAACAAAAAAAATGTATATACATATGTATGTATATATACATACATATATATATATACAGTGCTTGCAAATCCAAGTCCGACCGCACTGGAAAGGACGGCTGTTCAATACCCGCGTGAAAAGAACAAGGATAGAACGCCAAATAGAATTTGATTGGCCAGAGCCCCGGATGCGTGCGAATTGTAAGCGAGGTCAACTCTGGCAGCCAGTCTGGCTGCATTTAGACTAAATGATTTAGTGTTAAGCAAACTGCGTTAGAGTGTAAATGCACATTTTAATTTTCTTTTTAAATATTTTATACCCGAATCCTAAAAATTATATTTTTTGGTTTTTTTCCTTGAGAACTAGGGCAACAACAAAAATAGTATTCTTAATAAAAAAGATTTCTCAAATAAAAAATAATTCTGAATAAAACTCTAAAAATAAATAATAAAAATAAATAAACTCAAAAATTAAATTAAATGTTCGAACAAGCCCCCATACGCAGCCAAACAATAGCCTAACCTATTATAAAAATTCCCACGCACATTAGCTAGGACTTCTGGACTAATATTGTTTCTCTGTTTGGTCTGGCCTCGAACATTCCATTGAATTTCTTGTTCAGAATTACCATCAAAATGCCAGATTAAAATCTGAACTTTTTGTTCCAACGTGTACATTTTTTAATTAAATAATCTTTTTTTTACTAAAATTACTACCTCTTGCTGGCACCACTGCAGTTCTCGTTCTGATATCCTCGTGTCAAGCACGCTGCGAGGTGCGCGATGGGTATGCGTTGTCGTAGCCTGCCGGCTCTGGCCAATCAAATTCTATTTGGCGTTCTATCCTTGTTCTTTTCACGCGGGTATTATTATAACAGCCGTCCTTTCCAGTGCGGTCGGACTTGGATTTGCAAGCACTGTATTTTCCACAATATATAATAAAATCTATATATATATATATATATATATATATATATATATATATATATATATACATAAATTTCGTCAAAGTGGCACCATTTATAGGTGAAAATTGTCTAAACGGCACCCAATTTTACCATGTTGCACCCGGTTTTGGGTGCCGTTACGTTTTGAGTGCTTGTCAGCCCTATGTTCATATAAGGGCATAACGCAGCGTCTGGCAAAATTTCGATTGGGTGCCGGATTGACCATAATTCTGAATTTACATACTGATTAGTTCGACCATCCTCCGATGGGGGCGCTGCGGTGCATACAAGTTGGTAAATAGACGCAAAGTGGCACCATACAATTATGTTTGCTCTCTGGCACCATAAATTTGGCAACACCGTTTTCTTTTTCAGAAGTCAACTTATTTTTAACGCTTCGTTTGGCGCGCGAATACATCTTGGCGTGCGGAATTGCAACAAAATACCTTTATTGATATAATATATCATATTATGCTCAACACAACATTTGTTATAAGTAAATTTGTTACTGTTTTATTTATTTATTTTTAAAATAATATTGTGTAGGCAAGAAGTCAAACAAAATATACCATTTTTAATGTATATTTCTACGGCATAAAAATAAAACAATTAATTTAGTTTAAACGATACAAATAATATATAGTAAAATATATTAAATATATTAAATTTTATGTAATTATACAACATTTTTATCGTTTATATTTATTGTTTTATAAATCCTAAATATTTTATTAAAATAAAACTTAAAATATAAAAAATATTAAAAAACATAAGGTACACTCAATCAAAAACGGTCAGTTTGTTTTAGAGATACATATTTGAGAAAAACTTTATTTTTTAATTTATTTTAATCTTAAATATCTCGAGAACGAACCAACCGATTTAAAAATGCCAAAATGCAGGCAATTAAAAAGCCTTTAAAATTATGTATCACTCGACCCCCCTTACTTTTTAAAATATTGGGGTAACTTTTACCCCCCCTTAATGATAGAAAATATATTTTTTAAATGCCTGCCTAAAATAATACTTAATACTTAATTTAACCCAGTTTTCTCGCAATTTTACACTGTTTCATTCGAAAAGAAAAAATTACGTGATATTTGCCGAGACCACCCTCCCCCCAAGTGATATTGGGTGAGGTTTGGCTCGACCCCCTCCCCCCCTAAACATCTTACGTAATTAATGAATGCCCCCTTCCTTGTTATTTTTAAAGTTTGTTTTGTTCGTATTATACGAATCGTATATAATATAATGAGTATATAAGTTTGACTATTTCCCTTGTCTTAATTTCCACCAATCACAAACGCGCAATTTTGAATTAAAAATGGTTTCTAGGTGAAAAGCACCTGTCAGCAGTTTACCCGCGGCAAAACTTGACAGCTGTTGTCACCAAAAATTGCAATTTATATTTTAATTGTTAACTTTTACTCATGAAATAGTCTTGTCAAATACCATTCGGGCATCTAATTTTTCCTGTGAAAAAAATCGGAAAAAACACAATGCTAAGTAATATTTTTTAACAAAATGCATTCGTGCAGGTGCAAAAATCCTCGTCTTCGACTCGGATTTTTGTTGCCACCAGCACTCATGCTTCTTGTTAAAATATTACTTAGCAACGTGTTTTTTCGATTTTTTTTCGGAAAAATTAGATGCCCTTATGATATTACTTACGATAAAACATAGATAGTTAAATAAAATATCATTAAAACCTGAAAAAAAATATTTAAAAACAAAAAGGGCATTTTTACATACAATCGGTTTATTATTATTAATATTATTATTATTATTAATAGTTAAATGTTTAAAAGGGCTGAGCTACTATTGTAGATTTAAAAGTTTAAAACTTTCGCGCTAATAGTTTTGGTCGGTCGGTTTGGGTTTATTTCGTGTTTGATTCGGCATTGCACGTGATATTGGTTAATTATCTGAAGTTGTCTGCAAACGCTGGTCACCTGTTTTTTAATGGAGTAATTGTCAGTTAATGTTCTAAACCATTATGTAGAAAATAATTTTTATTTATTTCTAAGGTGTTAAAAATACAAAAAACGTTCGCACACGTTTTTTATTCAAGGGGACCATTTTTTAAATATTTACAACCCCTCAATCTTGATTCCTAGGTGGGGATGATAGTTGATAGGTCTTTTTGCCGCTTAGACGTTAAGGTTGTAGGGTTAAAAATTAAAATAAATTGTTGCCCCTAAATAAAAAATTGACGTGTGAAAACCGGTGTGGAAACTTTAGATTGTAACACACTGTATTTGATAAATACACTGCGCGCATAATAATAAGTAAAAAAATTCTAACTCTAAAACGCCTTCACCAATCTTTATAAAATTTTGGATAAAAATACTTTAACTTATATCTCAGTTTATCAAGGGTTTTTTGAGAAAATATCCTTAAAGCCCTTTAATTTAATAATAAAAAACGCTCAAAAAAAAAACTTTTATAGGGAATTTTTTTAAGTAAATAAAAAATATGCTGTGAAATACCTTATTTTTGTAAGTATACCCTAAAAATGTTGTACAAATCAAACGAATAGTAACGAAAATACAGCGCTTTAAAGTCATCAAAAATGACCACTTTTCAGCAAAATAATCAAAAAGGGGTCATTTTTAACGACTTCGTTAATGTTCGTTTGATTTGTACAAAATTTTCAGGGTATACTAATAAAAATACGGTCTTTAACAGCATATTTCTTATTTACTTAAAAAGAATTCCTAAAAGTTATTTTTCAAACGTTTTTTTATTATTAAATAAAAGGACTTTAAACATATTTTCTTGAAAAACCCTCGAACATATACCTATAACATGTATAAGATGAAGTATTTTTTAAAGATTAGTAAAGGCGTTTTAGAGTTAAGACTTTTTTTACTTATTATGCGTTAATTTTGACGCGCAGTGTAAAAACGTATCACTTTATAATTTGCAATGCCAAAAAGAGTGGGGCTCTTTTAAATAATCTAAATTTGACAAATCTTTACACTTTTTACATGGGAATTGGCAGGTAAGTAGGTATAAATAAAATATCGCAACAAAACAATTTAATTAGATTTTATAATTTAATTTTTTAATTTTTATTTTTTTGCGTGTTATTAATTTTTTAAAATTTTAATTTGGTTTACATGCAACAGCAACAAACAATTTAAAATTATTATGTGTTATGTTAGTAATCCGCTAATTAAATAACAGGGGTGTATTTTTGACTTTAAGGGTTTAAACCGTTTTAACAATAATTGTTAAAACGGTTTAAACCCTTAAAGTCAAAAATACACCCCTGTTATTTAATTAGCGGATTACTAACATAACACATAATAATTTTAAATTGTTCAATGAAAGGTAACAGTAATTGAAATTGACCCGTACATTTTTAGATGTTGAATCTGAATGTTTAAAAAAAATATGTTTTTAATGTACGCAAATAAAAAAATACTACCGACCCATTTGTTAAATTTGGGAATAAAATACAATATTTACCGTAGTTTTAAGTATTATTTTAATTATTATTTACATAATTTTTGTAATTATTTAGTACTTTTTTATTAATGTACCTTTTTTAAATACGTATGTGTTTTTGTATTATTTTTTAATATGTTTATGTTATTAAACTAAAAGTACTTAAAACATATTTTTATTTAGTGGCCCATATATCCACAATAAGGGCGTTCGTGTACTACGTGCATTCAGGTTTTTTTTAGCTTAAATTGCAGATTTAAAAAGAAAGAAAGGAATATTTTGTGTAAGAATAACTTTGACCTGTCATAGATATTGGTGTCATTCGGACCACGATTAACGAGGGTGCCATTTCGTGTCATATGTATAAAACCGTTATTTTCCAAAAATATGTTATGTTTATGAATATCTGTAAGGTGTCACTTTGACCTGTTATATCACAAGTTTATACATATTGGTGTCATTAGGACCAATATTAAGGGGGGTGCCATTTTGACAATATTGTTTTATACGTATAAAACAGTGAAATATCTTGGCAACGCTGTAGGGTGTCAGTTTGACACGCAATATCACAAGTTCATACATTTTGGTGCCTCATAGACAAGATTTACATGGGTGCTAATACAGCAACATGTGATCCTTCTATTTTATACGTATATAAGTGTGGGTGTTTGATTGTACATCGGTTATGTGGGTGTCGTAGCATACAATTAATATATATATATATATACATATTGCGTTGGTTAAGTCCTCCTCTAATAGACCATTTACATTGAATAGGTCCTCCGGCTGCGTTGGGTCGTCCGTATACGGAAGACCTAACGCTTCGTGTGTTAAAACCCACCAATAACTGCTCTGAGTGTTGTGACAAAATTTGAGACGGACGACTTATGACTTGAATTTCGCTTTTTTGGGTATTTCTGTTCAGCAATTTACCGTAGCGATGATTGGCGCCACCGTAGCGAGTATATTTTTCTCTATATATTCTATAGCCAAACGTCAGTGAATGCGTCTTCCATCGTATATTCTCTAACAATTTAGCAGATTACCATTCCTCCACTAAACCGGCAACGCTGTACTTTTAACTGTATTAATTCATTTCGAGGAATTATTATTACTTGACCAATTTTAATGAATCTCAAAAGATTGAAAATGGGATTTTTATGGTGCGCGGTGGTTTTATTCTAAAAATGCTTAATATCACTTTCCTCCAAGGAGATATTTTTTATGGAAGTGCTTTTGTAGGCATTCTGGATAAATATATTAAAGGTTTTGCAAAAATCTGAAGGTAGGGCTTTCTTTTAACTTTAGTTATATGGTGGTAGATATAACAAAAAATATGTTGTTTTTGGAATATTTAGGATCAACAAAATCAACAATAATTTTTTTTTAATTATTAACTTTTTTTTTAATTATTAAGGTGATTAATGATATCATTGGAAGGTCAGAAAGAAATTAATTAATTTTATTATAATGTGCGGAATGAAATATTGTTTATAAAAAAGGATTTTTGTAGATTAAAATGAAGAGTAAAAAACTTGCGAAACCGGTCGTTACAAAGAAAAAAGTAATAAATTTTGGTTTCAGAGATTGGACTAGAATTTTCTTACTATTTACTATTATTATTACTATTAGATCTTTATAAATGATAAAACTTTTTTGTTTATTTATACTGACACGTAAACACACTAAAGAATTACACTGTGCGACAAAATTAGATAAACAAATATATCTGGGTTAGGTTTTCGGGATATTAATTTTTTGATAACAAATGCAGCGAAAATTCGAATTACGCTGCCTTTTAAGCGATAAGAAAATGGGGTATTTTTGTGTAAAGCAAATGACTTTCGCGTCAACAGCTGATCTTTTTTGCCATTGGTGTCAAAAAAATCAAGACTACTAGACCAAACATAGGTATGCAGGGTGTCAATTTAAAAACAAGCGATGCTCTATAAGTGTGGACATAAAATTTAAATCATCAATGTAATATGTATGTTTTTAGTGGATTTTTTTATCAGGTTTATAAAAGTTTACAAAAAAGATTGATATTCATGCTATTTTTAGTAATATTGTTTGTTTTCCAAAATGGTTTACACCACGGCTAAACGTTTTATTTTCATTTATGGTTCACAAAATCGTTGTGCTCTACGAACTGCAGTTTCATTTAATAAACTACACCCTGGCAAAAATGTGCGTCATAAATAAGTTCAAGAGCTTGTTGCAAAGTTTCAACAAACAGGGTCTGTTTGCAATAAAAAAAAATCCAGCTACTACTAGTATACTTGTTTAGACATGAACAATTATCTATGCCCTTTTGTCAAAATAATCCCCTTAAAGACTTATTACCATTCCTTCATGAGGATGGCTTAATTAGGGAGGAAGGCTAGAAAACTCCTAGTTAATATATAACGAGAAACATCCAATTATTATTATAATCATTCCACATGGAGACATCATAGCCACTCTTATTGTTCAAGATGCCCACCACAAAATGATACATAAAGAAAACATGTTCACTTTAGTACTTTTAGTGACAGAAATATTGAATCATAATGGCTAAAACAGTTTCAAAACAGTTTCCGAGCAAAAGTCAAAACCTTACAACAACTGATGGACAATCTACCACACCAAATGTCAATATTTCCCTTTCTTTTGCTACGTATTAGTGCTGCATGGATCCGATTTTTTTACGGATCGGGGATCCTTGAGAGAAAAAACCGGATCCGGATGTATCCGTATCCGGATTTAAATATAGGAACCGGATTCGGATCTCAGATCTGGATCCGATATACGGATCAAAGATCCGCTATACGGATCTAAGATCCGCTTTCCGGATCTACGATCCGGAAAGCGGATCCTTATCTGAGATCCGGATCTAAGATCCGATATCCGGATACCGGATAAATTATTAACTTTATTTCGCAATGAAGAATTTCCTTATTATGACATCTTAAGTTTGTCTTGGTGAACAATCGACGTAGTTTTTGTTAAAAGAAAAGCGGACAAATATTTTTGTATGGAGATAATAGACTTAGAATTAACTAATAAAAGATATTATATATATTATAAATTATATTATTATTATTAATTATAAGCATATTGCTGGGAAAAAACTCTTTTAAGCAGTTGTGTATTCGGATTTCGGATCTTTGCTCCGGATCTGATCCGGATTAAAAAAGATCCGGATTGAAAAAGATCCGGATCTGATCCGGATTGAAGAAGATCCGTATCTGATGTTTATCACTACAAAGATCCAGTATTCGGATCTTTGCTCCGAATCTAAAATCGGAATATTATATCCGGATAGATCCGGAACCGGATTATGCACATTGAATAATCCGGATTAGATCCGGATCTTATCCGGATTGAAAAAGGATCCGGATCTAATGTTCAGCACTAATACGTATACGCCGAGCCTCTTCAAATTAGAATGTCCAAAGGGCAAGGCAACCTAAAAGCAGTAAGCGACATGAAACCAGAGCGTTTCTTGCGGCTCTACGAAGGTTCCTAGCTAGACGAGGTTACTGTGTACCAGTGGCGGCTCGTGCATGTATAGAAGGGTGAGGCTACATGAGGTTAATTTTGTCTAAATACTAATAAATTTCCACGTCACCCGGGAGGTATTATTCTGCGACGCGTTGACCTTTTTTAAAATGGCCGATAGCCCTACTAAACGATTATAAATAAAAAAAATAGACTAAAAACAAAATAACAAAACAAAGGAAATATCAAAACAATCTTAACCCAAATTGCGAAACATAAACTCGTTTTTTAATGTAGTTCGTTTCTGTATTTTAAGGGTGAGGCGCAGCCTCAGAGGCCTACCCTGACAAACAGCCACTGCTGTGCACACGTATACACTTGTTGGTAAAAAGGGCATCCTAGACAAAGAACTTTGGCTAGCAATGTTGCAGTTTTCATTTCACCAAGCGCTTTCATTAGATGGTACCACCTGGCATTTCTTGCAGGGCTACCGCCTAACAATACTCAATGAAGCCACCCATATTGGGGTTTTTGGCCAGTTTGGTATAGGTACCACAATATCACTCCCTTTGGAATCTTGATTAAGAAGGCTTTGGCCGACTCTGTTAGGAAGGTGTTAAAACATCACCATCACCTATAATTCAAGATACATATTACACAATAACTTGGCGATGACAAGCGTTTACAATTTTGTAAAATGACCAATAACAAGATATCAACTGAGATCCAAGGAGTAAACCACTTTAAAATCAGCCGGACCAACGTTCAACGTTATGTGGACGTTGTGTTCTGATTTTTTCCTTGTCAGTCGTTATCAATATTAAATTTCTCTTAGCGACGCGTTGCGCATGACTACCCTTGTGATTGTAATCCTTGGGCGTTCATTCGTATGCAATTTTTAATTTTAAAAAATTAGTGGTTTACCCCTCGCTGAGATCCAAATACTAAAAAAATACTTTTTATCAACATGGAAATATTAACAAACAAAATTGTCGTTATTGGAGCAGTGAAAATCTTTATCTCATCAGAGAAAATCATACCTAGTATCGTAAAAAACTTAATGTCTAGGCACGAATTTTGGAAGATTGTATTATTGGTCCCTTATTTATTCATTAAAATTGGAAAGGTGAAGTTTATTTTAAAATGTTGGATGAAACAATACAGCCACTAATATTAAATTAACTATAGACAGGTCTATAGACAATCAAAGAGGATGGGAACTAGCTTTGGATGAAAATTTATTACATTTTCAGCAAGATGGGGCTGTCAAGACTTGCCTGGATCAGAATTATGCAGAACAGTGGTTCGGTGAAAGATGACCAATATAATGGCCTTCCAGATTTCCAGACCTGATAGTAGACTTTTTTATGGCAGCATCGTTCTATTAAAGATCTGCGACAAGGAATACTTCAAGAATGCTGAGCTAGCTCAACATAGCTATTCCATGACAAAATTTTCGAAAGGGAATTTTAGAATAGAATTTACTATTTCTTACAAAATGATGGAAAGCATTTAATTTAAATAGCTAAAAATTAAAGTGTTTTGATTATTGTCGAACAATTTGTTTATTTATGATTTTTTGTATATTTAACTTTTATTATTTTGTGTTTTCCGGGTTTTTATTATTGCTTTTTTTATATTTGTAACTAGAAATTGGAATAAATAATTATAAACATTTATTCCCATATTTCTCAAAAAATTAAGATTAAAAGGTTTTTTGTTTAGTACTGTTAAATAGCAAGTTTTAAAAGCTTTCCAATGAGGTATCAAAAAAGAAAAGTAAAAATTAAAAAAGAAAATAAGTTGGGGTAGCCCCAGGGATTTCCTAGTAAAGTGGATTTTGTGGTCATAATGATTCCCCCCGCATATCACAGAAATTATTTTAAGCAATTTTTGATATCTATTTTAGCTCCAGACGTATTGCTTGTTTTTAAATGGACACCCAGTAAAAACTAAGGCAAAAAGCCTGCGAAGTTATATGATCAAAAATCATATGATAAGACATATGACAACACCGCCGGTTAACGTATCCACTGTAGTATGTAGCATATTGGGTATTGCTGGAAGACCGATATCGGACATATGTCCAAGGCGTATATGCTAGGAGGACCAACTGACTGTAATGTATAAGGAAGACTTAACCATCGCAAAGTACAAGCAGTTTAAACAAAAATAAAAATTATATTTTTGCTTGACGTAATATTGTAGCTGTCTAACAGTAAACATACTTTATCAAAATAAATATATTCGCTATGCTTCTGGCAGAAGACATATTGCTGGATCTCGTATGGACGACCCAAGCACTTCAAGATGTATATATATATATATATATGTAAAGATAACAGATTTTATTTTACATTATGGAAAATAATTTTAATAAAGAACAATTTAAGGTTACATGTCCACCCTGCCACCGCACTATACTCTAACTAACTGATATAAACCAAAATCTAAACTAAACTTTTTAAATTTAGTTACATAGTCGTAAAAAACATTAACAGTTTTATCTTTAAAAACAGAAGAATACTATAGTAAAAATAATAAATATTAAAATGTAACAGTAATAATAAATAGTACATTTATAAAACAAAAAAAAATTTAAAAAATGTACATATGTATGTATATATACATACATATATATATGTAAAGATAACAGATTTTATTATATATTATGAAAAATAATTTTAATAACGAACAATTTAAGGTTACATGTCCACCCTGCCACCACACTATACTCTAACTAACTGATATAAACCAAAATCTAAACTAAACTAAACGAGATAAGGGACCTAGTCCAATTCATCCAGTTCCTCTACCTCGTCAGGTGTGACTTCAGTACTAACATTTAAATTTAAATCAGGTTGCTCAGAAACTTCCTCCAAAATGGCCTGAAAATTAACCAGTGATTGACAATTATCAGCTTCACAATTCCCATTTGAAAGGGGAGTTGTGAAGTTGTTTACAAGTACTGTCTTCAGGGCAGCAACAAACTGGTGACATGTAGGGTTGGTATTAACCCCGTGTTGTCTAATTTGACCAAACAAATTTTCCAAAGGGTCCTGATTTAAATTTTTTAATGATAAATACTGAAGTCCCTTCCGACTTAAATCACGCCAAAGTGACTGTATGGCCCGGATAGTAATTTGCCACCCCTCAACAAACTTGTAATTTGTACTGAGCTTTTTACTATCAAGGTCATACAGTTTCCATTGCGCTAATTTGGGTAGCAAAGATGACCAAAAATCCAAATGTGCGGAATCATTTGATAAAGCACATTTGAATTTCTTGCCACCAAAGGCGTGTGGACCAGCAGAATTTAAAGAATCAAATAGATCATTCATCATATAAACAAATTCTGCAGTATGAATGGCCTCTGCCGGTAATTGACCAGAAATATGAAATGTCTCTATTGCTACTGACACTGACCTTGATAAAAGTTGGGCTGCGGTCTTTACTTTCTTTTTTGAAAAACTATCTTTAAAATTAAAATGTGTCTCGTTTAATTCAGGGAGAACTTTAAATGTCCTACCTGCATCTGCTTCAAATGCGGATCGAATATGTTCCATCTTTGCAAGTCTGCCACTTTCAAACTCTATATTGCATGAAATTAGTGCGTTTCTTGTATTTTTAAGCAAATGTGGAACGTCAAAGATGGTATATATTTTTTTCCCATTCACACAAAAATGGTAGGGACTAGGCTTGTCATCGGTATTTGTTTGGGTCAAAAGTGCAATAGCTGCCCTGTTGGTTGGACCCTGATCACATACAGTAGCAACTATATTTATACCTACAAGTTGTAATTTTTCCACAAGAGACACAATTATATTCTTTAATGAAGAAGTTGAAATTGTGTCTCTTGTAAAAAAATATGCAACTGGCAATTTAAAATTTTTTTTGATCCCTCTTATTAAAAAGACAAGGGCATGGTTTGCTGGGCGGCTAGATTGCCCTAATGGACCCAGATCGTCTCTAGAACTATCATAATGAAAACCATGATTCAGAGATATCTCGTCCAAGATAAGGGTATAAGAGCGATCTAGTTCATCCATACCAGCCAATTCATTTTTAATGTAATCAAAAACAGGTTCTAAAAAACCACATTGGAAAGGAATACTTGCTAAAGCGGATTTAAGTAATCTTTGCGAAGGTAATTGAAAATATGCCCCTAAATATTTGTATAAACGAGGGCTTCTTTTATATATGCTTAATGCAAAGGCCTTTTCCTGAACAGTCCATCTCCTAGCATTGGAGGATTTACCACTGTTCCTTAATTGGGAATTAATGAAGTTCTTTGAAATGATATTTAAATCCTCCTCAATGGCCTCAAATCTGCCCCGTTTGTACAAAGTTTTAAGTTTGGCAAATTGGTCCCGCTCATTTTTTAAAAGCGATTTTAACTTGGACACCTTTGAAGTTGTATTTCTATGTATTTTATACATAATACTTTCTGAAGGTGTCAAAGTTTCCTTGCTACAACCTGCTTGTGCAAGTATTCCCCCTGTTGATTTAAAATTTAAAAATTTGAACTCATCTACAGGTTTCTCTACAGTAAAGCTCATGGGATCAAAAGAAATTTTGCTTTCTATAATTTTTGGTTCAGACACTGAAATCTCTATACCAGAACAACCTGGTTGTTCTGACAAAAGGTTTACATGTTCTGACTCAGAAACTAAACAAAGGTTTTTAGGTATTGATGTTGGGCTCAATCTAAGTGGCTCATTGGGATTATTGTAATCATTATTAGTAAAATGATCTCTACAAACATATAAATTTTTACAATTTATCCCTATTTCACAAATTTCCTGCCAAACTTTGCACATGTCAGGGTTGGCAGGAAATACATGAAACCGTTTTTGCTTACCATTTCCTAAGCGACGCACATTTTCGCACTTAGGAAATTTGCAGGACAGCTTTATTTTGCCTTCCATCCGTACCACTTAAATCAAAAGAGATTGCCTGACAAAAAATTATTAACTTAAGTTACTAAATGTAATTACAAAGGATCTTATGTGTTGAATGATGAATGTTGAACCTAAAAAAATTACTTTAGACAATAATTCTTTAAGTAAGTTTTTTTTATAAAATTAATTTTAATAAATAATAACTTACAGCAACCAAAATAAAAATAATATCACACACTCTTCAGCCCTTGACAGCTGTTTGCACAGAACATAGGCTGTGTGTAAATAAAAAAATCCAAAATGTGTCACGACCCTTCCACCTTGGACAGCAGTATGTGAAGACCATAGACAAATGTCCTAAAAATTAATATAAATTAGGTATTATAAATAAGTTAGGTACATTACAGTACAATAATTGTGAATTAATCACATATGTGATATATATATTGACATATTTAGTAAAAAAATTAAAATCAATATTTGAATAAAAACTATTTCAATAGATTGTCTTTTATATCGAGACAATAATCATAAATTGAAAACAATAAAAGTTAAACCTATAAGAATTAAGTAGTAATAAGTAATAAGAGTAATAAGTATATAATCTATAAGAGTAATCCAGAGTAATGATAACAATAACTTATTTGTATATACTTACTGTTGATCCAAAAGAACACAATTCTTCAATAAAACTTCAATAAAAAGCGTTTTACACAAGAAAAATCTGTATATAAAACAAACGAAAACTTCGTAACAAGAATCCGTTGGTTAACAGTGTTGTACGATTTAGGGTTAAAAAATATTTGTAAATCTCACGGTCTTATATAAGACCGTGGTAAATCCTTAATAAATAAAATTATTTTATATGTAATATTAAAGAAAACATCACATATGATAATAATAATCAATTAAAAATTAATAAAATAAATTATAATTTAATAATAAATATCGTTTCATAAATAGAATGTCAAACGGACATATGGCAACATACGGCAAGACGTTTTTGATTTAAACTTAAACTAGGCTTGAACACAATGGTACGCTGTTGCTAGTAGGTACACCGCGCGCGGTGTACTATTCTACACCGCCAATTACGTCATAATTATAATCCGTTTTTGTTCCCCGAGCGTTTAATATTTGACAACAAGCTAGATGGCTCAGATGGTAGGGCGGGCGCTTGGCATGCGAGAGGTCCTAGGTTCGATTCTAAGAACTTTTTTTATTTTTTTTATTTCATTAATTTGTTGTTTCTTTGTTAAACAGTGTTCGGTTGGGTTGGGTTGGTTAATTTGTTTTAGTTTTATCCTAACATAAAATCTACCAGAAGTCGTCGAACTTTATTATTATTTCATAAATTTGTTGTTCCTTTGTTAAAGTGTTTTATTTTTATCGTAACATAAATTTGCCCATTTTAGTTGGGTTTTTGCTCAATGGGGCGGGGTCGGTTGGGTTGTGTTGTTGAGTTTGGGTTTATGACGTAATATATAATTTGGCGGTGCAGAATAGTACACCGCACGCGGTGCACTAGCAACAGCGTTAAACTTAACACGTTGATGGACACAGACAAATTTTTGGCGGGACCTGCTGCGTCACTTCATATAATTCATATACCTTTTTGCTAGAAAATTGCGACTGCTATAGCCGTCGTGTCATATTGGGCCCGACGGCATTTGCAGTTCTGTCCATGAACGTGTTAACATTGTTGAACGATTTATTGGTGAAAACAATTTAATCAAATTTTAACTAAATAACTTAACTACATATATAAAACAACAAAATTGAAAAATACTTAATGACTAAAATATGTTTTATTTAAAAATAATTTGAACTTTATTTTACACGTGGTAAATTCTAGACTTAAAATGGATATATGACAACATCGCTCACAGGGACTCGCGTCTAGAGATCGAGGTCTCGGGATCGTGCAGGTTAGCCAACGTGATCAATATTTTTAATCGGGGTTTCAAGACCGGAGTGAAGTGAGGTGCATTCTAGCGCGCCACTGTCAGATGACTCATCTGTTTCAAGTTTTTTTTTTTTTTTTTTTATTGACTTTTAATCTTTCCGATTATTTAGCCAGCTCATATCTGTTTCAAGTTGACAGTCATCTGTTTCAAGTTGACAGTCAGAAAATGCAGTTTAAAGCTACATTCGTAATGAATTCGCTGGCCGAGTGGCAATTTGACTCGCAAGCTAAGCAAATGTGTAACAGTGTGATCGTTCACAATGAAATTCGACGTTAAAGTGGAAGTTGAAGTGGGCAAAATTTCTTGCAAGCTGCAAACTTCGACTTCAACTTCGACTTTCGTGCCGGCTATGCGACATGCTCATTGCCTTTGTTATGAAGGTTTGACATTTTCAATGGCGTTAAGTTTTGTGTGTGTAGTGTGATTAAATACATTTTTCTTGCTTTATTTAAATAAACTACCCATTTTTAATGTAAATGTATGTATGTATGTAACTTAATGTACTTATACTAGTTTTTTATTATTATTATTTATTATAAAGATAACATTAGTGTTTTGTAACACATTGTAATAAGAATTTATCACTAAATAAACTATTAAACAACATAAGTAAACTATTTGATTGATTGTTGTCCATTTTTGCATTTAAAAAAGCAATAGCAAAAACAAAATAATGCAAATTCTAACCTTACAAAGAACATGACAGTTACCAACGCCCATGCGTTAAATTCGACTCTAAATTTCGTGCCGAATTGCGTGCCAAAGTGTCACTCGGCCAGCGAATTCATTACGAATGTAGCTTTATTCACGACAACCACAACCAAGTTAACGTCGTTGACTGTCCACTTGAAACAGATGACAGTGGCGCGCTAGAAACTAGAGGCTAAATGTCATAGAAATAGAAATTTCTATGCTAAATGTAGCAAAGTATTCCTCAAGGTTATGAAGATTAGCTGTCATTTTGGTTATGCAGGTACACTGCATTGTGCCATACCAAACTAACCCAAACTTAACAACCCAACCCAACCGACCCCGCCCCATTGAGCAATAGAGGTATAATATATCTAAGGGCAGGCTGGGGGCGTGTTTCTCATTTGCGCATTCAGGTTTCACCCCCCTATTTGGCCAATTTAAATTTCAATCAATGTTGCCAACTTGAAAATAACAAATAATGCTCAAACCTCAAAATTCCTCTACGCTCCGCCTAATTCCGCGATACACCCGCTCTATTTTGGCTTAAAGTTTGGAATCCTAACTTGAATTTATATATTGCCTTTCTTCCTTCCTTCCTCCCGTAAAAGATGAACAATAAAAAAAACCGTTGTGCTTTCCCATACGGGAATCTATAAATGGCACTACGATTATCGTATTGTTCATCTTTTACGGGAGGAAGGAAGGAAATCTATAAATCAGGCTTAAGAGATGTTAAGCAAAATAAAGTATTTCAAGTATTTTATCTGGACTGCGGCAACGTTGCAAATTAAGGGTTTTGGTTGGTAAATACAGTTGTCAAGTTGGTCGCATTTATTAAAACTAACTAAGCTAGTTATAAATCTAATTGTGGTTATGTATAAATTATTGTAGGTTACATTGTGCAGTTGTCAAGTTGAGTTGTCAAAATTCGTAGTTAAAAATGCAATTAATTTGGCTTTGGGGGTGCTCGGATGAGTAAAATCATATAAAAAAAGTAGTTAAATATAGGTTGCTTTACGGCCCAGAAGAGAAAGTATTCTTAGCGGATAATAATCTTCGCTTTAAAAAGAATTTATGTAAAAGAAATTAAAATTTTTTGTGAACGTACATGATGTCCAATGGTGAATAATGTGAAAATAATGTGTGATGTAATATTTATAAAACCAAATTCGTTACTTTTTTACTCCAAAAATGTCTATAAGGTGTTATATATTGATCATTCTGTTTGTGTTAATTATTACCAGTTACCTTTATATAATTAATTAATCATTATGTCATTCAATGTCAGAAATGTCTGTACTGTAATTTTAGTTTATTAAAGCCTTAATTCCGAAGGTTTCTTTTATAACAATTTAATAAACTATAATTAAAATCATTCTATGGATAAACCAGTGGCGGATTGGGGATTTTGGGTATACCAATATCTCAGTTATTAGACATGGGACCCACACCAAATTTATAATAGTTTATTATTATTATTATAGACAAGTTCGGCGCAAACAGAATTTAAATTGAAGTTTGCGAAAAAAAGTTAGTTTTTTGTGTCGCCTCACCTGGCTTCTGGCCCCCCCATTTGAGATAATTCAAATTAAAGTTGTGCAATTTATACTTCACTATAATTTATCGACAAATTTAAAATTTTATTTAAACAATATAAATATTACAGATTTTATACGATTTTAAATTTTTATTATTTATTTTATTACAATAAAAAAATATTTAATATGGTATAAAATCTGTAATATTTGGATTTTTCAAATAAAATTTTAAATTTACCGATAAATTATAGTGAAGTATAAATTGCACAACTTTAATTTGAATTATCTCAAATGGGGGGGCCAGAAGCCAGGTGAGGCGACACAAAAAACTAAATTTTTTTCGCAAACTTCAATTTAAATTCTGTTTGCGCCGAACTTGTCTATTTAATGTCATAATAAACTATTATAAATTTGGTGTGGGTCCCATGTCTAATAACTGAGATATTGGTATACCCAAAATCCCCAATCCGCCACTGGGATAAACTACTCAAGCCAGAGCGACTGGAAATTGATATACACTCATCCGACATTGGTCAGCAATGGATGCATTGGAAACGGACATTTGAAAACTTTCTTGAAGCTGCAAAAGTTTCAGAAGACAAAGATAAACTGAATCTTCTTGTTAACTATGTGAGTTCTGCTGTTTATCAACCTATAAGTGAATCTGGATCTTATAAAGATGCTATTACAATTCTAGAGAGATTATATGTAAAACCAAGAAGTGAAATTTTTGCACGTCATACTTTATCTACTAGAAAACAACAAGTTGGTGAATCTATCGATCAATATTTACAGATTCTCAAACAACTTAGTAAAGACTGTGATTTTAAAACAGTCACTGCCGAACAGAACAGAGATGACTACATACGAGATTCTTTTATACGTGGTCTCACCACATCACATATAAGACAAAGACTATTAGAACATACGACTTTATCTCTTGAAAAAGCACATGAATCTGCTAGATCTTTAGAAATGGCTCAAGAACACTCAGAATACTATATGACTAACTCATACGTGAATTCAAGTGTTTCAAATCAATCATCTACTCAAGATCAACAAGAAAAATTTCATCCAACACTCGCTGTAACTTCACCAAAATGTTATTTTTGTGGTAGAAACAAACACCCTAGAGACAAGTGTCCAGCAAAAGAAGCTGTATGTCATTCTTGTGGAAAAATTGGTCATTTTATACAAGTTTGTAGATCAAAAATTAATAAGCAACCTTATATTCAAAATAAAACATCAGCTGCTTTGATCGGTATGATATCTGCAGCATCGCCGTCATGTTTATCAAAAGCTATTATCAAAATTGAGGTAAATTGTACTCTGACAGATGCTCTAGTAGATACAGGAAGTTCAGACAGTTATATTTCTAAAAGTATCACAACTCAAAGAAAAATCAAAGTTTTTCACACAAATATGAATGTTACAATGGCTGCTTCATCTTTGAATTCCCCAGTTTGTGGATTCTGTATCATTGATATAAAAATATCGAATCATCTATACAAAAATATCAAATTATATGTATTAGAAAATCTTTGTGCTGACATCATAATTGGACATGACATACTTCAAAATCATTCGGGAGTTGAATTCAATTTTGGTGGTAGTCAGACAAAACTTTCCATATGTAGTTTAGCAACAGCCAATGTTGATCCATATCCATTGTTTGCGAATTTAACAGAAAATTGTAAACCCATTGCTATTAAGTCCAGACGATTTTCAACAGATGATTTCAAATTCATTGAATTAGAAATACAAAAACTATTGAAAGAGAACATCATTGAATCTAGTAATTCGCCATGGAGAGCTCAAGTTCTAATTACGAGTAACACAAATCACAAGAAGCGGATGGTAATTGACTACTCTTTAACAATCAACAAATTTACATTACTCGACGCATACCCACTACCTAATATTGATAATCTCATTAATAAAATATCACAATATGAATATTTTAGTTCTATAGATGCATGCGTAGTGCATATCATCAAATACCTATTTTGGAAAGTGAACGAATTTACACTGGATTTGAAGCATGTGGCAATTTGTATCAATTCACAAGAATTCCTTTCGGAGTCACCAATGGAGTAGCATGTTTTCAACGTACAATCAACAGCATTATCGAGAATGAAAAGCTTGATGGCACTTATGCATTTTTAGATGACGTCACAATTTGCGGAAAAAGTAAAGAAGAACACGACAAAAATCTCGAGAAATTCATGGACGTCGTAAGACATTATAGTTTAACACTCAATGAAGAAAAATGTAAATTTTCATCGAGAAGTATTAACATTCTTGGATATACAATAGAAGGGAAAACAATAAAACCAGATGCCGATAGACTAAGGCCATTGGTAAATTTACCAGTCCCTACAGATATAGCTTCTCTAAGAAGAATACAAGGTATGTTTGCACATTATTCAAAATTTATTTACAAATTTTCTGAAAAGATTCATCCCATCATTGATGTAAGGCATTTCCCAATGAACAAAGAACAAATTCAAGCATTCGAAAATCTGAAACAAGATATTATTGATGCAGTTGTAACATATGTTGATGAAAATGCACCATTTACAGTGGAAACTGATGCTTCAGAGTTTGCAATTGGTGCTCAACTGACACAGCTTGATAAACCGGTAGCATTTTTTTCCAGAACCCTTTCAAAGACGGAACAAAAACATTCAAGCATAGAGAAAGAAGCTTACGCAATAGTGGAAGCTGTAAGAAAGTGGCGGTATTACTTAATGGGACGTCACTTTAGTTTAATCACTGACCAAAGATGTGTTGCTTTCATGTTTGACAGCAAAAGCTCATCCAAAATCAAGAACGAGAAAATAATGCGGTGGAAGATAGAACTATCATGTTACAAATTCGATATTATATACAGACCAGGAAATCAAAATATCGTAGCAGACTCGCTTTCAAGGATAACTGCTGCTATTCAGTCATCGACTTCAGATAAAAATTTATACAATTTACACAACACAATGTGTCATCCTGGTATCACACGATTTTATCACTGGATTAGATGTAAAAATTTACCATATTCATTAGAGGACGTTAAAAGAATAGTATCAGCATATCCGGTTTGTGCCGAGATTAAGCCAAGATTTCATAAAAACCAAGGAAAACTTATAAAAGCGACAGCCCCATTTGAGAGATTGAATATTGATTTTAAAGGACCACTGCCTTCAAACAACCAAAATAGATACTTACTAGATATTGTAGATGAGTATTCAAGATTTCCATTTGCCTTTCCATGTTCTGATATGTCGTCTTCAACAGTGATCAATTGTTTAACTCAATTATTTTCAATGTTCGGTACTCCTGGATATATTCATAGTGATAGAGGGACATGATTTCTATCAGCTGAAGTCAAGTCGTTCTTAACAAATCATGGCATTGCTACGAGTCGAACAACAGGATATAATCCGCAGGGAAATGGACAATGTGAGAGATACAATGGGACGATTTGGAAGACTGTTCAATTAGCAATTAAATCTAGAAACCTTGATATAAAACAATGGCAAGATGTTTTGGTTGATTCTTTACATTCAATTAGATCTCTACTTTGCACTGCAACAAACTCCACACCCCACGAACGTATTTTTAATCATTCTAGAAGATCGGTGAACGGCTCAACAATGCCTACGTGGTTGAGTACTCCTGGACCCGTTTTCCTTAAGAAACATGTCAGGCATAACAAATATGAACCTTTGGTAGAGCAAGTAGATCTTATTGAATCTAATTCAGATTATGCTCATGTAAGACTATCAAATGGGAGAGAAATCACTGTATCAACTTGACATTTAGCACCAAGAGGAGATCTAAAACTATTAGAAGATGAAATGATAGATGAAAATGTAACAGTTCCTGAAGAAATGAACAATATTGAAGAGAGAAATAAATCCAATCATTCCCTGATATACGATGGAATGGAATCTACAGATAATTCTGTTCAATCCAATTCTGCAGGAATCAACGAACACTTTCAAGTTTTGGAAAAGAGAACCCATAGACCTCCTTCATAACTTCAAGATTACGTTAGAAGTTAAGCGAGGAAGAATGTTATATATTGATCATTCTGTTTGTGTTAATTATTACCAGTTACCTTTATATAATTAATTAATCATTATGTCATTCAATGTCAGAAATGTCTGTACTGTAATTTTAGTTTATTAAAGCCTTAATTCCGAAGGTTTCTTTTATAACATAAGGTGATGTACTTTTTCTTCCATTGTGGCATTTGGCATAATCTCATCAAAATGAAGTTTTGCCGTCAAAAGGGCTTTTACATTCGGATTCGTTGCTATTATTTTTGGCATAATTATCTTTTTATTTATAATTGACCAGTAAATTATCAATAATAAATATTATTGTCAATTTGACAGTGTCAAAGTATTTAATTAAATTCTTTAGCAGAAGTAGGTACCATTTTTAAATACTAAAAATACTAAGTCAAATTGGCATAAGCAACCAACCTAACAAAAAAGCACGAGTCCAGATAAAAAAAATGAACTGTATATAAAACAGGTAACAAAAAACTCCCGCCCTCCCGTAAAAGATAAACAATACGGAAGCCGCGGTAAAATTTATAGATAATCTGTTTATATATATACAGGGTGTCCCAAAAGTCAACGATATCCTTTGGAGGAATGATGGACCAACTCATGACCAACCAGAAAATCAAAACATGACCTTAGTAAAAAATCGTTAGTTTTTGAGATATAGTCATTTTTATGAATTTTGTAAAACTTGACACCTTATATCAGTTTTTCGAGTGCCACAGCTACAAAATTCCATATTCTTAGATTATATTTTATGTTGTGCAATCCTAAAAAAGCCTGCTATTGATTACAGTTCAAAATAAAACTAATAGCAGTTTTTTACCTTTTGAAAACAAACAGTTTTGCCCGATTTTATAAGTTTTTTTATTAGACTGTAAAAAAATATGTCACGCAAACTTGGCAAGTATTTTAAAAATTGCTAATTTAGTGTAATATACCATGTTAAACTTTAAAGAAAAAGATATTGTTGTTTTACTGCAAAACGAGTTTATTGTTAAATTATTTTAATATTTAAGAATTTAAACAAAAACACTTCTTTAATGAAAATAACAGATATTTAATTAAAAACAAACGAATCACAAATAAAAATTAAAAAATGTGTTCAAAATGCCTGCCACCAAGTCGAATGCAAGCGCGGCTTCTTTCTAAAAATGATCGTTTTATCTGTCTTGCACTTTCTGCGTCTTTTATTTGTTGTGCGGCTTCATTAATTTGGTCTCTAAATTAATGTCCGTTATGAATTACTATTTCATAGACTTTTTACTTTATGCAACCCCAGTAAAAAAAATCGAGAGGATTTAAATCCGGAGACCGGGGAGGCCACAAAATGGGACCAAGACGGCCGATCCATCTCTTTGGATAAACCTGATCCAAATAATTTCTTACTTCCCGTGTGTAATAAGCTGGACAACCATCATGTTGAAGCCACATTGCCCTGCGTGTGGCGACAGGCACATCATCCAAGAAAATATTGTAATTGCAATACCAAATTTATTTTTATTTACAACCACAATATTGTTTGTTCTTTCTTAACTTAAATGTAAGATGACACCTTTAAACAAAAAATATTGTAATTTCAACAGAAAATTTAATTTTAATAACAATTACAATATTTTTTGTTCTTTATTATCAAAACTCTTTTTTCCACTTGAACCTTCAATTGTCTGTTTGTGTTCCGTGTTTGACGTTTGACTACTCATTATGCCGTACCAGTATACTGCTCAGGAATATGCAAACATGCATTACATTTATTGTGAATGCAGAGGTAATGGTGTAGCTTCAGCCAACCTGTATCGGGAAAGATACCCGAATGCTTTGAGATATCCTGATTATCGCGTCTTTATAAATGTTCACCAAGCATACGCTGAAGGCAGAATGCCTCACAATCGTGCTAGAATGGGAAGACCATGTATGGATTATGATGAAGAGGTTTTGCAAGAAATTGAAAATTACTCAACTACTTCGGCGCGAGCAATTGAAAGGCGTACAGGAATACCGAAATCCACTGCAAACAGAATTACACGACGGTATCAGTATCACCCATATCACGTACAGCGTGTGCAAATGTTGCTTCCTCGTGACTACGCAAGACGTGTCCAATTTTGCCGCAGAATGTTGCAGAAACATAGGGAAGACCCAGAGTTCCTGGATACAATTTTATGGACTGATGAATGCACATTCCATAAAAATGGTTTTATGAACATGCATAATCTTCATTATTATGCACTTGAAAATCCACATTTAATTCGATAAGAAAGGTCACAGTATCGCTTTAAAGTGAATTTGTGGACCGGCATCTTGAACGGCCAACTAATCGGTCCCTTTGAATTACCTAAAAATTTAAATGGGGAAAATTATCAAGAGTTTTTGGAAAACGAACTGACAAATCTTTTGGATGATGTGCTTGTCGCCACACGCAGGGCAATGTGGCTTCAACATGATGGTTGTCCAGCTTATTACGCACGGAAAGTAAGAAATTATTTGGATCAGGTTTATCCAGAGAGATGGATCGGCCGTATTGGTCCCATTTTGTGGCCTCCCCGGTCTCCGGATTTAAATCCTCTCGATTTTTTTTACTGGGGTTGCATAAAGTAAAAAGTCTATGGAATAGTAATTCATAACGTACATTAATTGAGAGACCAAATTTATGAAGCCGCACAACAAATAAAAGACGCAGAAAGTGCAAGACAGATAAAACAATCATTTTTAGAAAGAAGCCGCGCTTGCATTCGACTTGGTGGCAGGCATTTTGAACACATTCTTTAATTTTTATTTGTGATTCGTTTGTTTTTAATTAAATATCTGTTATTTTTATTAATGAAGTGTTTTTGTTTAAATTAGCAATTTTTAAAATACTTGCCAAGTTTGCGTGACATATTTTTTTACAGTCTGAACGGTCGAAGTTAGCTAATAAAAAAACTTATAAAATCGGGCAAAAATGTTTGTTTTCAAAAGGTAAAAAACTGCTATTAGTTTTATTTTGAACTGTAATCAATATTTAGGATTGCACAACATAAAATATAATCTAAGAATATGGAATTTTGTAGCTGTGGCACTCGAAAAACTGATATAAGGTGTCAAGTTTTACAAAATTCATAAAAATGACTTTATCTCAAAAACTAACGATTTTTTACTAAGGTCATGTTTTGATTTTCTGGTTGGTCATGAGTTGGTCCATCATTCCTCCAAAGGATATCGTTGACTTTTGGGACACCCTGTATATATATATATATATATATATATAAATATATATATCCCACAAAAGCAGTAAAATATCTTAAATAAATAACCTATACAATACCGTTTATGAGCGCAGTGTCCTACATTATTGTCAGCTTACTGCTTAAAATGTTATTTTATAGATGTCGCTAGCTGCAAGGATAAATGTAAGATATCGGTTGATTTCTTATGCAACTTCCCAGATAGCACCATTCGTCCAATGGACGTCCGTTTAAGATCCATTTTAAGTACATTGGTCCACAGACTAAAAATGGATGTACTATGTACGTCCATATATTTACATCCTTTGTACGATTTTAATGGACGTCCATATAGTGTCCATTTTACGTCCATAATTATTATTTCAGAAATGCAAGTTAAAACGTATTGTTGGCTGCATAACAACAGTTATGATCAATCTCACTGACATTCAAGCAAGCGCGTGCTATAAAGGACTTAAGCTATCAATGAAATGTTGAACACTTGTAGTATTGCAAATGTAATGTTCCTGAGTCGAATACAAGGATTTCCTGCAATGTTCAACATTGAATGTTGTAACGTTTAACAACTTTTAGAATATTTATATTCCTAGTGGGATTGTTACTGAGCCAGACAAAAGGCATTTCAGTCATGTTGTAGAAAATTTTCTGCAACATCGCAATGAAAATACAGTCGCAAAAAACAGTTAAAGTAAGCAAAAAAGCAGGTCCTGGATGCTGGAGGAATGGTTCAAACACCTTATAGACGTCCATCGGTGGACGACTTATGGATGTCCAAAGTTGTGACATCTGGACTCTAAACGGTTGTCCATGGGACGTCCATAGAAAAAAAATGGACATCCTATGTACATACAGACGTCCACGAGCATACGTCCATTGGACGTCCATAGTATACCTTTGTGCTATCTGGGTTAGTGCACCTTAGTGTACTGTTGGTTGCCTACGACATCTACGCGGACGAGTCCATTGCAAAAGTGAAGGGGTGGTGGACTTAGATACCGGTAATCTGTCAAAAAAAGAAAGCGTGGGTGAAAACTTCTCAAAGGTTTTTCGCTGTAAAAAGATTATTTGAAATAATTATAACATCAGAAGTGGGATGTGACCTACAAGCCACAATGGATAATAATAAAGAAAATGTGCCTGGAAATTCCCAAGGTGACTTCATGGAGATGTTTCGAAAAATGGTCGAAGCAACAAGTACTACAGTTGTCCAAAGTATTTGTTCAGGCACAAGTAAGATACCAGAAAACGTTCAAGTTTCCCTACAAAATTTTAATCCTGATACCGACAACGTTGATGACTGGGTGCAGGAAGTAAATAAAGCACAAGAAAAGTTTGGTTGGAATGACTGGGAGACTGTAGCGAGGTCTGCACATTACTTAGTAGGCGATGCAAAAGGCTGGTATGATGTTTGGCGACCTGTATCAGGCGACCGAGTTTGGAGTAAGTTAAAAATTGATTTGATTTCCTCATAAAAAAGACAATGGTGTCTTATTGTTTGAAGCTGTAAATTATAGTTCAGACAATTGTAAATCGTATGACGAATATGCGCGCCAGAAACTGTTGAGATTAAATAAGGTTCGGGTAAATTGGCCAGAAAAAGTACAAATTGAAGTAATTATTCAGGGAATTGCTGATGTTAATGTAAAAATGAATGTTTGTAATCAAAATTGTTTAAGTGTATCGGCTTTGATTTGTGTTCTATCTAGGTACGAAAAGCAACCCTTAAATAATTTAATTAAAAATCGAAATTTTCGTCAATTTAAACCCAAAAATGAAAAAGAAAGTTTCCAAAAGAAAACAAAAGCATGCTTTGAATGCGGTAAGGAGGGCCACTTTAGAAGGGAATGTAGGGCTTTCAAAAATTATAACCAAACCAAACCACCAATCGATGCCAAGAGACCTCGACTTTTGTCTGTTTGCAATTATTGTAAAAAGGATGGACATACCGAGGAGCATTGTTGGTCCAAAAAACGGACAGTTCAAAATAATAATGAAAAACAAATTAATCTTTGCGCGTCCATCAAAGATAATCGTTTAATCACCGTAGTAATAAAGAATTTAACTGTAGATTGTCTGCCAGATACTGGTTCCGAGTGTTCTTTGATTTCAGAAAGAGTGGTTTCTAGGTTAGATTGTCATGTAGAGCCAGTTTGTGTTAATTTAAAAGGGTTGGGTAATGGTGGATTCGTCTCCACATCTCAGGTAACTCTTCTTGTAGAGTTTGAGAGTTTTACTTGTGAAGTAGATTTTTATCTTGTACCTGACAACGTGATTAATGTTGATTTATTAATAGGTAACGATGTGTTTCGTAGGCCTGGCGTAAACCTGGTTAGTAATAATGAGGGTGTGTTTATTTATAATAAATTCACTGTGGATTCATTTTTAGTTAATGTTGTCACGCGCGATAATATACTTGATGATATTGTCACTGATCTCGAGGATACTCAACGATATAAACTTATTGAGTTATTATCCAGTTTTAAGGAAAACATTAAAGAGGGGTATTGCGTATCACCTGTTACTACGGGATCGCTAGAAATAAAATTAACAACTGATGCGGTTATTAGATATCAACCATATAGACTTTCGATTTCAGAGCGCGAAAAAGTTCGTTCAATTATAAATGAGCTACTTGAAAGCAATATTATACGAGAAAGCCAATCACCTTATGCAAGTCCGATACTTTTAGTTAAAAAGAAAAATGGCAGTGATCGTATGTGTATTGATTTTAGAGCTCTTAACCGAATTACAATTAAAGATCGTTACCCTTTGCCTTTGATAGATGATCAACTTGATCGTCTTGGAAAAGGAAAATATTTTACGAGTCTAGATATGGCGTCTGGTTTCTTTCAAATT
This sequence comes from Brassicogethes aeneus, assembly GCA_921294245.1. Lineage (NCBI taxonomy): Eukaryota > Metazoa > Arthropoda > Insecta > Coleoptera > Nitidulidae > Brassicogethes > Brassicogethes aeneus. Next base: position 3,807,091 of record OV121136.1, read on the forward strand.
CCGATACACCCAGACTCTATTGAGAAAACTGCGTTTGTAACCCCAGACGGCCATTATGAATATTTACGCATGCCTTTTGGCCTTGCAAATGCTCCGGCTGTTTTCCAGCGAGCCATAAATAAAGCATTGGGGTCCTTAATACATGATGGTATTGCACTAGTTTATCTTGATGATGTACTTATACCATCTAACTCAATAAATGAAGGTTTTGAAAGGTTGATAAAGGTACTTAATGCTTTGAAAATTGCTGGATTTTCCTTAAATATTAATAAATGCAGGTTTTTAATGAATAAAGTAGAGTATCTTGGTCGAGAAATCTCTGAAGAAGGTGTCAGACCCGGGATGTCTAAAATAAATGCATTAATTAAGTCTCCTGTTCCTAAGTCATTGCGAGAGGTGCGCCAATTTATTGGCCTGGCCTCCTACTTTAGAAAATTCATACCAAATTTTGCAATCAAGATGTTTTGTATTACTAGCTTAACAAAGAAAGGTGTGACCTTTGCATGGACATCGGAACATGAGGCTGTCAGACAGCAAATCTTATCCATTCTTGTAGAAAGACCTGTTTTATCGATATTTAATCCAGACTTGTCAACCGAGCTACACACCGATGCTAGTAGTTTGGGTTATGGGGGTATCTTGTTCAGCTGGATGGTGCAGACAGAAAGGTTATAGGATATTTTAGTAAACGTACTTGCGATGCTGAAAGTCGGTACCATTCGTACGAACTAGAAACTTTGGCCATAGTTAAAGCTTTAAAGTTCTTTCGTGTATATCTACTGGGCATTCGTTTTACTATTATTACAGACTGTAACGCTATTAAGGCTACAGAGAAGAAAAAAGATCTTGTACCGCGTGTAGCTCGTTGGTGGATATACATGCAAGACTTTACTTTTGAAGTGCAATATCGTAAGGGCAGTCAGATTTCACATGTTGACTACCTTAGTCGAAATCATTTTTCTGTTAACATCGTACAAGATCATAAATCTTGGATAGCCGTACAGCAAAACAATGACGTTGAAATTAACGAACTAATACAAAAATTAAAGGATGGAATGTTGGACCAGACCAGATATCTTGTGGAAAATGGTATGTTGTTTCATTTGGATTATTACGAGGGTATTCCAATAAAGCAGTGGTATGTCCCAAAGAGTAGTCGTTTAGGACTACTTCGTATATTTCATGACGAGCAATGTCATGTGGGTTTTGACAAAACACTGTCCAGTATTAAAAAGTATTTTTGGTTTCCTGGTCTGGCTAAATTTACCGTAAATATTTAAAACATTGTATTGGTTGTTTGACATTAAAGAGAACATACATTCCCCCTAAGGGAATGCTTCATTCAATTCCGAAAGAATTAAAACCTTTTCACACTATTCACCTTGATTATCTAGGCCCATTACCCGTAACCAAGGATAAAAAACAGTATATCTTGGCAGTTGTGGACGCATATTCAAAGTTTACCCTTTTGTATTCATTAGAATCTACTTCTGGCATTGAGTTCAGAGAATGTTTTAAAAATTTTATATCCTTGTTTGGTACTCCTACTCGCCTCGTCTGTGATTCGGGTTCTGCCTTTATAGACGCCAATACTAAAAACATGTTGAGAACATGGCAGATCGAGTTGCATATTGTTACTCCGTACGTTCATAGAGGAAATGGACAAGTAGAACGCTATATGCGTACTATAGCTAATATGCTTAGAGTTGAGGTAAAAATTGAGACTGATTGGACGAAAAGACTGTGGAAAATCCAACTTGTGATAAATTCAACTGTACACAAAACAACCAAAACTTCGCCATTGCAGTTACTGCTAGATTGCGATGGTACTGTTCCTGTTGTTCGTTCATTACTTAATGGTATGACTGTAGAGAATGTTCCTTCCTCAAAGCGACACTTGCTTAGAAGAAACAGAATTCAAAAGGCTGGAGAGGGTATCCGAAAAAATTTTGAAGTACAGCAGCAATACTTTAATAAGAAAAGAAAGCCTGTTCATAATTATGAAGTTAATGACCTTGTTCTACTAAAGAGATCCGCTTTAACTGGTAAATTGAAGAGTGGAGTTAGTGGTCCATTTAAAGTTACAGAGGTACTGCCAAATGACAGACTAAAAATCAAAAGACTGATAGGAAAAACGGTTACACAATGTTCTGTTGACCAAGTACGAATCTGGCCTCGTGAATGGGTGCCTGATGACTTAGCCGATATGTTATGTTCGGATTCTGAGTCAGGTGAGTAAAAGAGTTTATTTATTTGGTGCCTGTCGTGTTATCGACCTGAAGCACGAGAAATGTTTGTTTTATTTAGTGCCTGTCGTGATATCGACCTGAAGCACGAGAAATGTTTATTTTATTTGGTGCCTGTCGTGTTATCGACCTGAAGCACGAGAAATGTTTATTTTATTTAGTGCCTGTCGTGATATCGACCTGAAGCACGAGAAATGTTTATTTTATTTGGTGCCTGTCGTGTTATCGACCTGAAGCACGAGAAATGTTTATTTTATTTAGTGCCTGTCGTGATATCGACCTGAAGCACGAGAAATGTTTATTTTATTTGGTGCCTGTCGTGTTATCGACCTGAAGCACGAGAAATGTTTATTTTATTTAGTGCCTGTCGTGATATCGACCTGAAGCACGAGAAATGTTTATTTTATTTGGTGCCTGTCGTGATATCGACCTGAAGCACGAGAAATGTTTATTTTATTTGGTGCCTGTCGTGTTATCGACCTGAAGCACGAGAAATGTTTATTTAATTTAGTGCCTGTCGTGATATCGACCTGAAGCACGAGTAATGTTTATTTAATTTGGTGCCAGTCTTGATATCGACCTGAAGCACGTACTTATGTTAAATGCGATATGCTCAATGACTTGCTATGAGTTTTTTTTTTATTCGAGGCCTGTTGTTTATTAACCTGAAGCACGAATAATATTGTTGAATTTTATGTTTTATTACCTGTCAAAATATTAGATCTAAAGTAATGTTCGAGAACATGTTTTACTTTTCCTAATCACGTTGATGTATTTGTGGTCTATTTAGGATCGACAGGTTACCATTACAAAACTAATGAAAGTGACCATTTTGATGATGGTACTAATGTGTTGAATTTTGTTACAGAGTCTGAATCTCTGGGATAGGATGACCGAATCGATATATTATTTTACATGTTTTGTAGATTGTAAAATAAATGTTTTTGATCGGATGTAGTCGGTATCCTGAGTTTTATTTTTATTTTATTGACAAGAGTCCTCTAAGGTGAGTACTCTGGGACCTCAATAAGAACACTTCGAGGTCGAAGTGTGAAGTCAGTATGGCCGTGTAAGATATCGGTTGATTTCTTATGCAACTTAGTGCACCTTAGTGTACTGTTGGTTGCCTACGACATCTACGCGGACGAGTCCATTGCAAAAGTGAAGGGGTGGTGGACTTAGATACCGGTAAGCTGTCAAAAAAAGAAAGCGTGGGTGAAAACTTCTCAAAGGTTTTTCGCTGTAAAAAGATTATTTGAAATAATTATAACAATAAAATCAAAAATTAGATAAAATGAAACTAAAAAAAATTAACTTATGATAAACAATTTGTTTTATATATTTTACTATACTACTAAATTCCGCTACGTTTTGCTATCATTTTACGCCGATACGCCGCTCTAGCAGAAATCCGCTATGGTGGGCAACACTGATTTCAATATGGGTATCAAGGATAGTGGTGTGTAACACTGTGCTGTGTTAACACTTTTTAGTGTGTCAGGTGTGACACACAGCACTTTATGACACATAAGAAAAAGGACACGCTTGGTTTTGAGTTACTCGTTTGTGTCCCGCAAAAGTGCTTCGAGCTAGGGTGTCACAAAATTTATTTTATTTAGGTATATTGGTGACACTGTTTGCACAATGTGTCGCCAACCTAAATGTGTTTTTCGCACGCACAATGATCCAGAGGATTAATAAAAAAGAAGCAAAGGCAAACAAATTTTTAATAAAATTATCAAGGCACAAAAACATTATCATTGTGTTGAACTGCTATCCGTAAAACGATAAAACCCACAACCAAGAAAACATCTGCATTTAAAATCAATGTTGCCAAGTAAAAATGATACAGTGTTGGCCTTTCTTAAAATCTCTACTTGAATTAATTCATAACATACTAAACTGTACAACTAAAGTAGCTGGGCGTTATATAATTATATAACGCCCAGCTACTTTAGTTGTACAGTTTAGTATGTTATGAATATTTCGAATAGGGTCCTGTTGTATAAAACCGAGCTCGCGAAAGTCCGTCTCTGTCAAGTTATTTCTTTAAAATTATATTGACTAAATTAGCTTGTTAGGGAGTCTTGGAATGTAAGCAAACCAACAGGTTTGTTTTGATAACGCCAACCAATAAGGGCGTTTGCCGGCGAGCGGTTGCCACGGGGAAAGTGTTTACCCAGGGTGGAAGAAGGAGGTGATATCGCTTCTATCTCTAAAGTACAGAAGCAGCGTCCACATAAGTCAGTATTTCGTTCGTTGTTCGTTAGATGGCGAGTCAAATAAGAACCTAAGGTTTTACCAACGAAATCCATATATTCTATAACAACTTACTTTTTAACAACAAATTATAAAATAACCAAAACCCAAGAAGAGTCTTCTACCCTCCTTAACGAAAATTACATCTTTTCTTACAGCATTATTATAATAATTTGCAGAACGATTGGCAATACTACAGTACTACCAAAATGCACAGTCGCCACAAACGCACAAAATTGACGTTGAAATGGTTAGTGGTCTATTCTTTGAAGTTAATCAATGCAATTTTACTAAAAATGGGAAAAGATTATTGCGCACCGGGATTAAAACAGGTTCCACTTCAATGCGCCATCTATACAACCTTAACAAATACTGACTTATCTGGCCGCCTTCAACGACGGAGTTGAATCACCTCCTTCTTCCACCCTGTGTTTACCAGTAAAAACACAATTGTGAGTAAAAACAGAGAACGAGGGGAGAAAAAGATTTATTCGAGTGAGGACCACGACCTGGATAAGAACTCTAGGTAAGGGAACCAGATCTGTGTTTCATTTTATTTACATATCTATTGGGGTGGGTATATATATATAGTTATCCTAACATTTGTCGTTTATTAGTGGGTGAAAATGATGCAATAAAGTAACCGACAGGGAACTCAGACATGTATGTTCTTTCTACAGCAAGGGCGTGGTTTTTTTATTCTGTCTAATTAATTAAACCGTCGTATGAAAGAGCCTAGGATGTATTTTATTAAACACACGGTGTTTAATAAACGTGCGTTATTCGGTATGCGGCTATTCTCTTTGCACACAGCTAGCTCACTATTATAATAACTTATTATTAACTTATTATAAGTTATTTATAACTATATATAGTTATTGTTCTTTACAAATATACTTATGTTTTTTTTATATTTCTTTATGTAAACTGTGGAAAATTTACATGAGCAAAACTATAATGGGGGTGCCTTCTCAAGTCAAAACCTTAGGGGGTGACTATGGTCCGCTTGAGAATGGGTGCTTATTTATATTTCCCTTTTATTTATTTGATTTATATTCATTGTATTTATTTAGCTATCCCTTGCCTTGTGAATTCACGGTGAATTCGTTTGCGTGAATTCACCGTGAATACACCGTTTATGTGCAGTGAATATACCGTCCATTTGTGACATTTGTAGACGGTAATTAAACGGTGAACTCACGCTGTTTTTGCGATAAATTCACGGTGATTTCAGGGTTAATTCACGGTGATTTCACGGTAAATTCACGGTGAACTCAATACATCTCACGGCTGCTTACGCAAGCGAGCTAACTACCCAGTAAACATTTGTGATATCACGAAAAAGTCATGACGTGACATGTCACAACTTGATATCCAATTGCTGGCACAGTGATTAAGTTTGTCGTTTTATGTCAAGCAGTGACACGCGCGTGATCTTTTTATGTCACGACGTGACCCCGCAGGGACGAAACTTTTCATTTAAATGACATTACTTTAATTTGTTCATAATACGTTAATTACGTATTATGTTATTATTGTTCTTTAATACACGTTATACGTTAATGATTTTAAACAATTATTTCCCCAAAAATATATAACTTCACTTTATATGTGTTTGCGATTTTGCAAGCGAAAAAAAAATTAAATTCGTTTCCGTTTTATTTTTAATCTATAAATAATAATAAACTTAAAAAAATCAGTATCATACCCAAATAGAGTAATTGCATCAAAAATGAAAATCCCTAAAAACCTTTTTAATGTAATCTAGAGGTAAAAACACATTGCAAAAATATTTTTTATATTCCAAAAGTTCAACCCGGCCCCAAAATATCAAATTGAAAAAAAGGTACTTTTCAAACGTTCCGAACTCCCGCCATATTGCATGACGTCATAAGCTTCACCAGCTGTCAGAAATCAAGATGTCAACAAATAATAAACACCGATAAAGTTTATGTTTAACATGGAAAACGCGAAACCAAAAATTGGTTGTAAATATTGTTTTGTGCCTTGTACAAATACAACCTGGAAAACTCCTGGGAAAGTTGTCCCTTCAATTATCAAAAGCAAAGTTTATGACCCTACACTGAGAGTAGTTACGGCTCAGCCGTATTTTCTTGAATTTATTAATATTTAACATACCTATTCAAACCATATACCTAGTAAACGACATTTTATTTTACTTACATTAAAATGATCCTTAAAATGAGCAATAAAATGGTGACGATGTTTTGATATCGCGCCGAGCTATTTTAATTCACTTTATCCTTATTTTCCCTTTTAACACGGTGATAAACCTTTTCCCAGGAGTTTTCCAGGTTGTATTTGTACAAGGCACAAAACAATATTTACAACCAATTTTTGGTTTCGCGTTTTCCATGTTAAACATAAACTTTATCGGTGTTTATTATTTGTTGACATCTTGATTTTTGACAGCTGGTAAAGCTTATGACGTCATGCAATATGGCGGGAGTTCGGAACGTTTGAAAAGTACCGTTTTTTCAATTTGATATTTTGGGGCCGGGTTGACCTTTTGGAATATAAAAAAATATTTTCGCAATGTGTTTTTACCTCTAGATTACAATAAAAAGGTTTTTAGGGATTTTCATTTTTGATGCAATTACTCTATTTTATTTTAAATATCTATTTGGGATGTTACAGCGCCACCTCTGGATTAACTAAATTTAATTTACATTAAATTAAGCCCTTTGCCTACTACTAAAAACCTAGTGCTTAGTTTTATCAAATTCGCCCAAAAAATAAATATTTTTTTTAAATAACTTTACCACCCTAGGCAGCTGCCTCTCGAAAACGAAGCTTAAAAACATACATACTTTTCTTCTGATATTTTCGATTTCTATAGATCAATAAATTTTCTCAATTAAAATCTGCGACACCCTGTATAAATGTAGGTATTATACTTATAGGATACTTGATGCACCCTGTATAAAGGTAGTGTGCAAAACTTGTCTTATTATTATTTTATTTAAATAAACGTTGACTGTTAATATTTTAGCCCATAATTTTATTTCACCCAAGGCCGCAAGTATGTTGAAGCTGTGATATACGATAAGAGGGTCGTCGCTATTGTTACTAGCGATGTTTTAAAAGACGTTGCATCGCAATTAACGACAGCGACGACGCTTTTTTTGTTTATCACAGCTCCAACATGTTTTCAATATTCCCCTGCACTTTCGCTCGCGCATGCGCGCTAGCAATGTCACGGAGTGATATCCCATTGAGTGCGTATTGCGCTTGAATGTCACGACTTGATATACCATTGATTGTGTATTGTGGAAACATATGAATGCGCCAGTGATATCACAATGTCACGACGAGATTTCGGAGTGATTTCAATACGCAATCACAAATGTTTACTGGGTATAAATAGCGTTGGGTTGCAATATTTAGTTGGAAGTGTGCGTCTGTAATGGCATAGCTGAACATTAATCCTCATCTGCTCAGTAACGAATAATGGCTAGCTATAGGCGTGTTAAACCTATAGGATATACCAACCCTTGCGGCCTTTTAGTTCACGGTTTATTCACCGTGAATTCACTGTGAATTCACTGTGAATTCACCGTGAATATACCGCCAAAATACGGTGGATTCACAATTAAAATACTGTGAAAAGTGCGTGAATTCACCGTCTAACTACCGTTTACAAATGTCACAAACAGACGGTTTATTCACGGTGAGTTTACGGTGAATTCACGATGAATTCACAGTGAATTCACGGTGAATAAACCGTGAACTCAAGGCCGCAAGGGATGTAGTATGAATGATACGAAATGTGCTTTGCGTTATGAAAGTGAATTGAAAGTGGGGTTTGATATATTAGATGGACGGTTTGCTAAAATCATGAACTATAATTTATATTCACTGGTAAATATTACCTTAGAGCATACATGGTTGGGTTTTTATTACTTTTTATGTACATTAGAGCATATATGGTTGAGATTTGATTACTTTTTATGTTCCTTAGAGCATACAAATTTTGGAATGGTAAGGGTGGTATTTTTTTATTAGGTATTCCTAATTTTACTTTTACTTAACTTGGGGAAACAAACTTTAAAGAATATCCCTCAACATTTGTACCCAAATAAATAACCAACTAAGGAGAATGAAAATTAAATAGCCAACAACATTCCAAAACTCAAAACGAATAAATACCACCATGCTTATTGTGTTTTTATTGCTTAATATTGTCTCCTCTCATTTGCACCCCACCTATTTAGAAGCGAACTTAAAATTACACAACGTAGGGCATTCTTTTCGATTTACTAGACGATCACATTTTGGCCAAACTTGACAACGCTGCTTGCGCTGTCGAGATTTAAATTAAGTTCGCGCGATTTTTCAAATCGCCTTTGGTTACTGCCGTTTTCATGAGTGTGGGGTACCCCCACCCCGTGCCCATCACATCATATAAAATTAAAAATAAAATAAATTATATAAAAAGTAACAAATATATATTTAAAAATAGTTGTTTGCAATAATTATATTTAATATATTATGTGATTTCGGAAAAAAATTAATATGCATATTAAATGGGACTTTATTTATAACCATCAATAATTTCCTTTTAAACATTTTATGTGTTGTAGTCACTTGGTTTTTTTATGTTCACCTTGTGACACACAAAGTGTGTGGGGCGGCAACCAGGGACCCGGACCCAAATGAAATAACGGTTCCTGTCCGGTTTCGGTTCCGAAACGACAAATTTCGGTTCGGGTTCAGTTACGGTTAAAAAAAATATTTCTGTCCGGTTCGGACCAATCTTTTTATTCCATACGGTTTTTTTCGGTTCCAATTTTTTTACCATGTAGGTATAAATAAGTAAAATTATAAAAAAATGAAAAATTAATTTTTTTTGTAAATTTTTTTTGGCACGTAATTTTTTTTAAATCAGGTTATTTAATTTTAGGCTCTTTTTTTTACTTTTATTCTCTTTTATTTCTTTTGATCTTGCGATTGAAAAACTGGAAAATTCAAATTTAAAATAAGATTTTCTCCAAAAATTCTGTTGGTTCTCACAAATAATTGTTCTTTGGGTAAGTGCTCAAGTTTTGTTCTTACCTCGATTTGGGCCTGTATGAGCTCCCACGCAAATTTCTCTATAAAGTTGCTGCGCTTTTTTCCAGGGGGTAGTCTTTATTTACGCAAAGAGCGTTTATGCCCGCAATATTTAACAAATTATAAAATACCACCACTGGCCAGCGGCGTGTGTTTCTTGCGACATTATAATCTGCACACAGCTGATCAACCAGATCTACGCCGATTTTGGTTTGGTTGTAATCTGTAACCATTATCAGTGGTTTTCTTTCGTCTCCAGTATCTTCATTGATTTTATCATCATGGTGCATGGAGGATATTAATATTACTGCCTTATTTTTTTTGGACAGTAAGACACCATGGTAGAATTTTCCTGAAAGCCAAAGAGAGATGATTTTGCTTCTCGATTTTTCCTAGGTATAGTGGCATATATTGTATTGAATGTATTGCTTAAATCCGCAACGTCCTCTAAATGACAATAGGAGCCATTTTATCAATTTCTCTCCGTTCATTCCTCAGGTATCTTAATAGAAATCGAAACCTTGAACCTCTAATTGCCAGGTGACATGATTCGACCCCGTTACCTTTGGAGTTATCCCAGATTTTGCTTACATTTTTTCTTGAATTCCTGAAAGTCCCGATCAAAAACAAAATCCCTATCAACGCGCTAATTTCTCTTTCATCAGTATCTCTTGCGTCGCGATCTCGCTGGTATTTGTTTCGAATTTTTGCAATGTATATATTTGTTGAAGTAGCCTTCAAATGAATAAAACTGGGCTTATTGCCCTAGCAAATGAAGTAGTTATGGTTCTTATAATGAGCTCATTTATGAATAACTTTATGCACTCGATTTCAGTAAAAGCATTGCGAGCATCACCTTTTACCCCAGGTAAAAGTTTTATTATGTTATGGGAACGAATACGAATGTGTAAATAGGTCCTAGTCTTTTTCCATTTAGTTGCCTTATTTTTTCCAAGATAACTATTGGTGAGACTCTCATTATCCAAGCTGTAAAAGAAAAAGTAGTACATATACTACTATAGTAAACATTTTTTCGGTAATTTTTTTTTTATGAATGTTGATTGGACCTTTCTTTTTTTAGTTGTTTTAGTTGAATATTGATTGGACTACGAATACAGGATTTTATGTTAAAATTTTCCTTTTCCCGTTGGCACTTAAAATTTCCCACGAATCGGGAAATTTCCCACGAGTTGGCAACACTGTTGCCATTGCGTATGTTCTTTGTTGCAGACTACAGCGCCTCTTTTTAATTCGAAGAAACTGAAATGATTCCCAAGGTTACCAATATGAGAAAAATATATATTGGTTTTGTCTAGGCTACATATGTTTCGTAACATATGTGCCTATTCCCAATGATAATACACCCCATAGATTGGAAACTCTTCCACCACTGCCCTCTAGAGCTACAATACCTAATTTGTAATTGCAGAACTCTGTAAACGCTATTTGCAATGTCAATAATAATTATTATCAATTTACACTATTACTATTACAATTTACACTTGGGGCCGAGGATGGCGCAGTGGGTTGAGCTATAGAGCTGTAAGCTATGTGGAAACACGCGCTCGTTGTTCCCATAGCAAAACCTGGCAAAAATCCTTCTTCCCCCATTTCTTATCGCCCCATTAGTCTCCTCAGCACTATGTCTAAGCTTAGGTTACTAGGTTACAGAGAAAGCTATTTTGATGATCCTTGATCGTCATGACCGCAACATTCGAATAACGCCTCTCGAGCAGTTTGGTTTTAAGCGAGGTTTGAGTACCGTACATCAAGCTGCGCGATTAGTCCACGATGTCAAGAATGGCTTTAACGATGGTAAAAACAACGTTATGGCACTTCTTGACATTGAAAAGGCATTCGACACGGTTTGGCTGGATGGACTCATACACAAGCTCTCCACTTTCCAAATTCCCCCCCCCCCATCATCAACTTGTTAATTTCTTACCTTTACGGCAGATCCAGGGTGGAAGAAGGAGGTGATTCAACTCCGTCGTTGAAGGCGGCCAGATAAGTCAGTATTTGTTAAAAGTCTGTATAGATGGCGCATTGAAGTAGAACCTGTTTTAATCCCGGTGCACAACAAACTTTTCCCATTTTTAGTAAAATTGCATTAATTAACTTCAAAGAATAGACCACTAAGCTTAATTAAAATTTAAATAAAACCATTTCAACGTCAATTTTCGTTAAGGAGGGTAAAAGACTCTCCTTGGGTTTTGGTTATCTTATAATTTGTTGTTAAAAGTTAAGTTGTTATAGAATATATGGATTTCGTTGGTAAAACCTTAGGTTCTTATTTGACTCGCCATCTAACGAACAACAAACGAAATACTGACTTATGTGGACGCTGCTTCTTTACTTTAGAGATAGAAGCGATATCACCTCCTTATTCCACCCTGGGCAGATCTTTCAAAATCGTCGGTTCAGCGTATAGGCGCAGTTGTTCCGCAGGGTACGGTGCTAGCGCCAAAGCTCTACACCATGTACACTGCGGATATGCCGAAAACGCCACAGGCCAATCTTGAACTGAAGATATTCATTGTTCGTACTCTTGTGCCGTACCTCCAGAAATGGAAGGTAAAGATCAACTCGGGCAAAGCCGAGTTGATCAACTTCACGGTCAAGTTTACGAACAATAAAATCTTCTCACCATTATCCATAGAGAACCACACTGCAGTTTCTAGGCGCTCGGTAAAATACCTCGGTATTATCCTGGACAGAAGACTGAGATTCGTCCCCCATATTACCTCTCTCAAGTCCAGACTCTCTCAAGCTCTTAAAGCAATATATCCCCTTATCATCAAAAACTCTCAGCTGTCAATCGAAAACAAAATAACACTCTACAAATCCTGCATCAGACCGGTTCTTACCTATGGTTGTCCGGTATGGTGCAGCGCATCTAACACACAATACATAGCTTTGCAGCGACTGCAAAATAAAGCGCTTCGGCACATCACCAACTCGGGCAGATATACCCCTATTGACGACATGCATGAAACAGCAAGCCTGCCTTATCTAAAAGAGTATGTCATGGATCAGGCAAATAAATTTTACACTAAGAAACTACACCGTCACCCGTTAACACGCCATATAACTACGCTCAGACTACACCACAATGCGCGCTATAAACATGGCCTGATCTATGGCAGATTGCCGATATTTCGCGACCCCCCGGTGCATCACTGACACCGCGGTAGCTTAACCTTCAGAACAATACGCGACGTGGGAGATGTCTGATGATTTAGGACTTTAGGGTTCTCGACCTTGAGACATCTCCAACCAGACTTTCAACATCCCCTTCAAATCCAACCGTAGTACCATGGTGCTGCAGGTCTTTTTCTTAACTCTTTTCTATCTTTTTTGTATTTTTTCCACGGGAATCTATAAATGGCATTACGAGTTTCGTATTGTTCATCTTTTACGGGAGGAAGGAAGGAAATCTATAAATCAGGCTTAAGAGATGTTAAGCAAAATAAAGTATTTTAAGTAATAAATAAAAAACAGGTAACAAAAAACTTACACCCGCCCGTTAAAGATAAACAATACGAAAGCCGGAATATCTTAAATAAATAACCTATACATTACCGTTTATGAGCGCAGTGTCCTACATTATTGTCAGCTTACTGCTTAAAATGTTATTTTATAGATGTCGCTAGCTGTACGGATAAACCTTATAAGGGATAAACACATACTTAAGTATGTGCGGATAAAATCAAAGAATTGGATAAAATGAAACTTAAAATAATTAACTTATGATAAACAATTTGTTTTAGATATTTTACTATACTAAATTCCGCTATGTTTTGCTATCATTTTGTTCCACCGCCGATACGCCGCTCTAGCAGAATTCCGCTATTGTTGGCAACATTGATTTCAATATGATCAAGGGTCTCTAGGATAGTGGTGTGCACTGTTGCCAACCCAAAATCGGTCTAGGAGGTAGATATAATTTTAAAAGTTGGTAGTTTACAACAAATCTTTGCAAAGTTAGTAGATCTACCACCTATATTTTAAAAATAGGAGTCTCTGGAATACTCGAAAAATATTATTTTTCGAGTATTCCAGAGACTCCAAAGCAAGAAATCTGGCACTTTGAATTTATTTATGATGGATACAAAATATTTTAAGTATTTTTATAAAAAACAATAATAAAGCAGAATTACAGATTGTCAATATTCAAAATAAGAATAGAAAAAAGTCAAACATTAAAGACCGAATTATGATAATTATCGTGCTTAAAGGCACTTGGGTTGTACACTATATCGTAATTTAATAAGAATATACATATTTAATTAATTAATTTGAGTATACAACCCAACTGTATGCATAATTTGATAATTATCATAATTCGTTCTTTATTTTTTGACTTTTCTATTCCATTTTCAAATTTGTACCCTTTTGCTTCTAATCCCTTTAATTATAAATATATTTATAATTAAAGGGATTAGAAGCAAAAGGGTACAAATGTCAAAATGGAAATTCCATTTATCAACAAATTATTCAATCAAAATATGAATTCTTTTAAAAATAGATTAATAAAAAAGCTATACTTTTTTCTTTTATGTTTGATCTTGGGGGAGGTAAAAATTTGTGACCAGAAAACAGCCTTTTAACGTTTACTTACTTTTGTATACATATATGTACTATAGTACATAGTAGTATGTACTATAGTACATAGTAGTATACATAATACTAGGCAACACTGCACTGAGAAAAAATGGGACAAATGAACTGTGTAGCTAATACTTTTTATTAATAGTAAATATATTGTTTATTACCTTTATTATTATTCGAAATAATAACAATAAATTTACTTTAGTAAAACTTTATGTGTCAGGATATATGGTCAATTCTTATATAACTTGTTCCGATGCTGTATCCACTTATTTTTGTGAAAACTAATTCTCGCTCAAGGTTTTTTTTAGTGTAATAAGCATGTAGCATTTCAAGGTAATGGGAACTTAAATTATGACAACCCTAATCTATTAATTTTTTCGTAAAATGCAGGCTTTATGTTGCAAATGTCACGTAAGTTACCGGTCACCAACTGCAATATCCTAACATCGATGAATATTTCAACAAAATGGCCGTTCAAACAACTAATGTTAGTGCTTGATTAACTAAAAATAGACTTAAGATTGACAAAAAATTATTTTATTCGAAATCGGCAGTAAAGTAGTCAACAATCGTAAATTAAAATAAATCGGCAGTAAAGTTCTACTTTACTGCCGATTTCGGATAAAATAATTTTTCGTCAATCTTAAGTCTATTTTTAGTTAATCAAGCACTAACATTAGTTGTTAACAAATTTCAACAGCCATTTTGTTAAAATATTCATCAATGTTAGGATATTGCAGTAACCGGTAACTTACGTGACATTTGCAACATAAAGCCTGCATTTTAGGAAAAAATTAATAGATTAGGGTTGTCATAATTTAAGTTCCCATTACCTTAAAATGCTACATGCTTATTACACTAAAAAAAACCTTGAGCGAGAATTAGTTTTCACAAAAATAAGTGGATACAGCATCAAAACAAGTTATATGAGAATTTACCATATTTAGGATAAATAAACAATGCCCCTGTACCATATTTAATTATTCTTTTTATTTAGGAAGCATACACTTTTTTCTCAGTGTGTAATTGAGGAGCATCCGTGCAAAACCGGCTAAATCCATTTTATTCAGTTTTTGTTTTTTTTTTGATTTCGCATCTTTGGGTTCATTCATCCGACGAAATCCATGTTAAAAATAAAAAACCGGCCAAATCCACGTTTTTATAGCAAACCCGGCTATATCCAATAAATAATAATAGGTGGATATGTGGATATGTCGATACTACTACTAAAATTTGTTCTGTTTTTTCATGTTTGCACTAAATTTATTTTGTTAATATCTTTTAATAATAAAGGTTTTTTTCACATTTTATTCGTTTTTTATTCGGTTTTCGAGCAAAACCGGCTATATAGGTACAAAACATTTTTTGAAATTTTGGCCTTAATATAAAGTTTTTGAAAACAAAAGTATGTCTTATAAATCAAGTACCACAAAGCCCACAAAACTCAAGTTTGCTTTTTCTTTTATCTGTAAGGCCGAGTTTTTGCCATTTTCCCAACATTTTATTAAAGTGGATATAGCCGGTTTTGCACGGATGCTCCTCAATTAATAAATCCTCACTACAAATGCACCTACCACCCATGCTAGTCATTTTAATAAATCAGTCTTCAACCTACTCTGGTATTATTTACTTCATGGCGCAGTCGGTAGGATATTTTGTAGTGGGGGTTTATTAATTACAGTGTTGCCTAGTATTATATAATATACCTATAGGGCCATTCCACGCGTAACGGATAGGATAGTTGCCGTGTTTTTATTTACAAAATAATATTGTTCTATTATTATTTCATGGCGCAGTCAGTAAAATATTTTGTAGTATTATATAATATATATGTGTATACATATGACATCTTTCTTTTTTCAATTATTTACAATAATTATTTATACAACATTTTTAATTGGTATTAACACAGCAGGAACGCTAACAATACTTGTGCTAGAGTGTATAATTTATAGATTTATAGCCCGTGCTCAAATATTTTTTTGCAAAAACTAACGAAACTAACGAAACAAATTATTTTTTATTTATTTTTATTTTTATTTTAGTTTATAACATGACTTTTTATTAAAACTTCATACCTACCCGGTAAAAGTTTTTGTCTAGGTATAACGAAAATTCCCTATAGATAAATAATAATTTCCTTTTTCCCCATTCTCCAAAAAAAATCCCCATAAATGAAGAAAAAATTCCCTAATCTGGCAACACTGGTTGCATGCAAGTTTGGGTGAAAAATCCACACTTTACATTCCCTAGGGACGCTGGCTGGTTTTTTGAAGTCATTTGTGTGTTTATATTATAAATTCTATTGCATAATCAATATTATAATTTCGTGTGGCAGAAGCTAAGTTTAATTTTAATTGTACATTATAATATTTTATAAATTTTTATATTTTTTTTCGGTTTGTATCATGCAAGTTTGAATTGGAATTGCAAAGTGTATTAAGCCTGACTTATAGATTGTCTTCCTTCCTTCCTCCTTTCCTCCAGTAAAAGATGAACAATACGAAAACCGTAATGTCGTTTATAGATTCCCCTGCGGGATTGTATTGTTCATCTTCTACGGGAGGAAGGAAGGCTATCTATAAATCAGGCTTTACAGTAGGCAATAAAACTTGCATTTAAGAAAAATTTCTGCAAGTTTGCTGCAAGTAAATTTGCGGACTTCTTCACTCAACGGCAGGGGCGTAGCTACCGCGGTATCAGCCGTATCAATGATACGGGGCCCCCGGCTAGGGGGGGCCCCGATTGGCTTCGACATGCTTAAGCAAAAAACATATTACCCACATGTTACAAAAATTAAGGCATCAAATTAAATAAATAATATTATTATTATTTAATTGTTTATTCTTCGATTTTTAAATTAAAATTTTCCTGAATACCCTCCTGTTTCAACGAGGCCGTTACCTCATACGAAATGTTTCTGCCCGCACCTTTCCCCTATGCGTTGTCTGCGCATATTGTTCTGTGCTCTGCGCCGCATATTGAGTCTGCTTTGGGTGTTATCATCATAGGTTATATTATTAGCAAATTAGAAATAATTATTAACGTTACAATTATTTCAAATGACTTGCCTTTATTTTAAAATAGAAACTTTTTAAAAGATGTTGAAGAACGGTAAATGTCTAAAATCAGACCAAATTTTAAAATTTGCCTGTACATAAAAAGCTATGTATATATGGGTAGAGATACGACTTGAAAAAAAAAACGGTCCGTTTTTTTTGCTTTTTTTCAGGTTTTTTTTCATTGTTTTTTTTTTCAAATGGTTTGACTAATTTTTTATGTTTCCATGGACTAAAATTAGCCACTAAATGACAATTAGTAAATATAAATACAGTCTCGCGCTATGCACGCGCCACAACCACCGATTTGACCAATAAGGGCCGCGCTTTTTTTGATTTGGTCCTAAAAAAAGTAACAACAGATAATATTTTTGATTCAGCGCGTGATTTTTCAAAAATCTACCAATAGTATATTACACTACAAGGGCAGAAAGTGTGAGATTCCTGCACTGCGCGCCATGATGCCCGAGGCGAAGCCGAGGGCATCATGACGCGCAGTTCAGGGCTCTCACACTTTCTGCCCGTGTAGTGTATACTATTTTTCTTACTACCTCGGCCGAAAATACAACCCGGCCGAAAATACTGGAAAAAATTAAATGTGTATGTCGAAACATATTGATGCCTGTCCAAATTTTGAGGTTATATTAGTGTCGTAATCAGAGTTGCATATGTTGAACACACGACTAAAAAATTTTTACTCCCGCTATTATAGAGTGTGCACGTATAGCTTGACCAATGCAAGAAACGTAAACTTTCTGTCGTGGAATCGGGGACGAAACAACGTATTTTCAGTCGAGGTAGTAAGAAAAAGTACTTTTTTCATGATTTTTTAAATTTATCTAGAATATGGAATTTTTTTTTTCAAAAAAACAATAGCAAATTATTGTAGAACATTTATTCAGTCACAACATTCCGTGGACCAAAAAAAAAAGCAAAAAAAAATCGATTTTTTTATTACGGTATTTGTTAGTATTGAGCGTTGCACTTTTTTCATCTAAAAATCTCAAAACTATAAACTTCAAGCTTCAAATTGCTTTTTTACGGCTCCAATACGACCATTTTTAACAAAGATACAGTTATCCGAAAAATCGCAAACAAATATTTTTATCCTTTAATTTTTTGTATTAGTGTAGAAGTTTTACATTGCTATTGGTTTCTAATGTGGAAACTACCAAATAATAAGAAATCAGATTTTTAGTCTTGGTCAAAATTTTCAATAATGAAAAATGTAATATATTCTACATTTCACTTTATTATTAATATACATTTTACTCAAAATTTCATTTTGAAAAAAAACAAAAAAAAACCGTTTTTTTCTAGGTTTTTTTTCATGTTTTTTTCACATCTGAAAAAAACGTTTTTTTACATCTCTATATATGGGTGAATATATTGAGATGTCCTCCAAGTGAAAATGATTATTTTTTATTTTTGGTTGTTTCACTGTTAGTCTAGAATGGGGTTTTTGGGAAGCCAAGTCTAGTAAAAACATAACATAAGTGGTTCTGCACTAATGCAAGAATTTTAAGAAATCATAAATTTTGAATATTAGAGCTTTACGGAAGATAGCTTCACGGAGGTTAGGATTTCGTATGATTTTTTTAAAAACCTTTGTATATTTAAAATAATTTATTGACACCTTAATATTTTTAAAACACATACATAAAATATTTATAAAAAAATCTACTTACTGAGATATTACACTTCACGGTGGATAGGTGTTTAAATAGCAAATTAATGAACTTAAACTTTTAAATTATAAAACAGCAACACCCTCATCTGCATATAAATTCTAACTGACCTTCAGGAATCACATGCATCTATAATGTCGTAAACAGAGGTTTTTGCTTATTTAAAATGATTAAAGCGCCATCCGTTGCATAGTTGGATAGAATCATGTTTTGGAACACCTACATAAATGGTTATAAAAAATTTTTCTTTTAATTTTTAATAATATTTTATATTTGATTTGATTGCTTTGGATGTGTGAACTGATATTTTTAGTATGATTTTACTACCTCAGATATTTGAAAACATAGGTTAACCTATAAAGAGTAACCGTCACGGAGGATAGGTTTTAGACTTTTAAAACATTGTAAAAAATAATTAATTTCGGTTAAAAATCTGGAACCTGAGCTGTAATATCTACTTAATTATGAAAGATCAAAACACAATAAAAGTGTAGGTCAAACTCATTTAGATTTATTAAATATCACGGGAAAACACCATCGGGGGGGGGACATTTCGTGAGATTCGCCAACATATATTATTTATTAAATTATAAAAATTGGTAAATGCAAAAAAATGATACCCTAAAAATTTTTTTGCCAGCACCTTTTCCAGTATAAGGGCCCCCACCAGATTTTTGATACGGGGCCCCCTCGAGGCTAGCTACGCCACTGCTCAACGGTATAACTTCATGGAAATTAAGTTTTGCCCTTAAAAGTTATTTTACATAAGAATCTCATATTATTTTTGGAATAGTTATCTTTTTATATCGATATTATATAATAATTAACATGTAAATTATCAATAATAAATATTACTTTGACACTGTCAGAGTACCTATTTAATTAGAGTCTTCAGCAGAATTACCATTTTTAAAATAGGGGACATCCATTAATAACGTGAGACAAAAATGGGGGAGGGGAATTAGTTCCACCCTTACTTCCTAAGAAGTCCCAGAAGCCAACTGAATGGCTTGAGCGGGTTAGGGGTAGGAACGGACCGCGGGTTTAAAGCCCCTTCCGAAAGACTAGTACACAATAGGACAAACACAAATAGCCATACCCACGACCTCTCGGCTTGTAGTCAGCAGCACTAACCACTAGTCCACCGTATATATATATAACACCAACAACTTATGGGCAAAAATGTTGCTTAATCTATAGCAAGATGTTGACTTGATATCTTTTCAGAAATAATCTCGAGATATTTTCAAAAGATATTAAGTAGACATCTAGTAATGTTTGAGAGTTCAGAAATCGGAAATAGTATACGCGCGCTCTTTCGAAATAATTATTAGGCACACTCGCACGCTATACCTATATATAGATATCTGTTTTTATATATATGATATTGATGGCACATTTTATAAATGTCGCAGGGAAGATGTACATTGTACACAACTTATCTTCTAAAAAATAAATTATATGCAATGTATATTATACATATTCTTAATATCCGATGTCTTTGATAATATGAAGGTCCCGATAGGATGTGACTTCCCTATTAAAAATGCCTTATAGAAACACAAAATAAAAATCTATATGGTTCTATCTGGTTCAATATTGGAATTTGAAACAGGCATTGCACTATTGAACCAGATAGAATTCCATACATGGAAAACCATAAAGAAAAGTGATTTCTATATGGATTGCCATACAGCTTCAGATTGAACCAAATTGGAGCTCTATTCTGGCCCAATATGGATATGGATATAGATCCATATTTAACCATATAGGGGAATCTATATGGTTTAATATGCAATTTTCGTTTAAATATATATATACCGTACCTTCATTTGCAAGCTATACATAGGGAAAATACATTGTAGGTGGACCAGACAAGTTGAAGTCAGCGCAAAGCGAAAAAGTTCTCAGGAATTATTTGGACGTAATAAAAGTAAACAAGGTCACCTGTTACGTCGCATGTTAGTCTACTCATCCACTCGTCAAAATAATTTCTGGGAACATTTTCGTTTCGCGCTGACCGCGCCGACTTCGACTTGTCTGTTCCACCTACAATGTATTTTCCCTATGTATAACTTGCAAATGAAGGTACGGTATATACATTTTAAAATAGAATTCCATATTCAACCATATAGGGAAACCACATAAAAGAGAAACAAGATAAATCCATATAAAAATCCCTAAGTTGTACATTTTAAAATGAAATTCCATATTAAACCATATAGATTCCAAAGTGTAAACCAGGTCGTTCCATATAGGACATATAGAACCATATAAATCCATATTAGTTTCCTTATCTGGATCAATATGGGTTCTATAGGGTTGTCCAGTATAAAATAATCTTTTACATGTTTCTTAAATATATGAGTAAAGATATGAACAAAAAGATAATAAAAAAAACATCTTTCCAATATCGGTCAAAAAATATTCAGACTTTGATCTTAAACAGATATTTATCAAATGCCTCCTATCTACCAAACAATTATATTTTAGATGTTCCCTTGATATAATAATGGTAAAGATATTCGGAAAAAGATATCTAAATAATATCTTTTAAATATCTCATTTAAAATGTCTTAAAAATATATAGGCAAATTATCTTTCAATCATATGACTTTTTAGTGTACAAATTACCATTTCAAAGTACTATTCTCCACTCCTCAAAGTCCCACCACGTGACTACGTACGAAACGCAAGTGAATAAATGAACAAGTAAGGGGGGAAAGGGGGTGTTTATTCTGGCTAACACCACTTTGGATATAGTACTGAGCAGACTGATCAATAAAATAATTTATTTAGATTAGAACTGATTAATATCCAAAAATAATAAAAAGGTAACAATATACATATAGTTATTTAGCGTACGTAAGCAGCCGTGAGAGTTATTGCAACTTGTATATGTTTATAACTTTGTTAATTAGTTTTATTTTTAGGATTTTTTGTAGCAATTTAATATTGGTAATTTTACCTATTAAGTGAATAAAATTAATATTCTTAATTAATTATTATTTTTATCCCATTCTGGGACATTTAGGCTTGTCTAAGGATATCCTTAAATGATAGACACAGGATATGGACGTTGTAATGGAAAGGACCCGGTCTACGTTGTGTTTAATTAATTTACCCTTTAATACCTATATTTACCTTTAATTTGGCCTAGAATACGTCTAGCCCCGATTCGTCATAATAAAGTAGGAAGAGTGACAAACAATCAAACAAATATTTATAACCATATTATTTATTTATAGTAAAGAAAACAACAGCAACTGTGGAAACCAATATTTCGTTTTATACCTCTTTTTTAACGGTAAACTGCCACGGTCGTTGACCTGGCGCCCGAGTCGGTATTTAAGCCGGAGGATTACCAGAAGCCTGCCGAGAGTCATAAAATCAAGTCACAGTTATCCTGTTTTACGGGGGCTGATTATGGTAAAACCTTTTTTTATTATAAAAGTCAAATCGATGAACGGGTGTAATTCGTTTCTCGATTTACCGTGGGCTTGGGCCTCTTTTATTGTTTAACTTGTTGGCGATCGTTACGATCGAGAGTTGTCTCTGTTTATTTTTTTATTTATTTATTTTTTTTATTTTTATTTTGTTGTTGAAGTAGGTATGTGTTTATTAGTACCTTTTCATCAGTCCATATATCAACAGTAGTCTCTGCGGAAGTGTGTTAATATTTATGAAATTTTCTTTTATTGGGAAGGATTGCCTTGATTGGCTCTTTTATGTGGTTGCCTATAGCTTTTCGGTGGGAATTGTTTCAATGTTGGTTTTCGCATCGTTGGGTCTAGCCTTTTCCGCTGAGCCTACAGGATATCGGAAGGTACAGGATGTCTTGTCAATTTAATATTATCACACTCCCAGGTTGAACGCGATTAAACAGTATATTGACAGCCTTACAACAAGCGTTTAGTCCATGCAAGCAATTAATAATGTAAGGTGTCTATATACTTTTAAGAAAAATGTTATATTGACTTCCGGTGCAGATCATACCGTCAATATATGCCTGATGTGGTATTTATTTGGTGAAAAATGGAATAGTTTAACATCAGTAGTACTAGGGTGTTGTCACCTGATTTAACTGACTGTAGGCAGGTAGATATTCCCGATTCATTAATTTATTTATGAAATGGCTCTTACTCTCTTTACGTTGGAAAAACAATTACAATGATAACATGTCTTGGCATACCTGTAGTTTCGGGTCTACTTGTTGATTACGATCCTTAAATTATTAATAATAAACTTAAATAAACTACTTGTTCACCGTTACTACACAACTACTAACAGGTGTCAGCACTCACGACGATAGGTTTTGAAATTAAATGTCCCTGCAATTAATTGATTGTCCAGCAGGTGGCAGCACATACACGCGGCGGGAATTTAAACAAAGTTGAAGCGTTCGTACGATAGAGGGCGCGATGTCGCGGCGTCGAATTCAAATAACCAAGATGGCTACAACTGGCGTTACACACAAGTTTGAATTTGAGAGCAGGAGTTTTTTGGAAAAACGTCCGCACGCAACTAGAACTGGAAACTGACTGCCCAAAGTGGTTTACGCAGCCCTTGATCATCCCCCTCTCATGTATCGCTCTTTGTCTTTCCCCAAAGTTGGAAAAAGTCAACCATATGTGTGACATGGCAAAATTAAGATAAAATAGTGTTTTAACATTTTTAAGTGGAAAAGACATTTGGGATAGATATTTTTTTAGTCTAGTAGCTCAGTCAAATAATCAAATAGTTTTAAGTGTGCCCTTAGTCAACTTTTGTACTGGTTGATTGGGTTTTTCCGAAATATTGGTTTTTACAATAAAATATTTTAACAATTAGTATAGTACCGACTTCGGTACTACTTTAGAAAATAATACATACAAATTCCAGTTCAACTATTCGGTTTTTTTGACCGATAATAAGATTAGGTACTGAAAACTTAAAACTAAATAACAATTGTATTGAACATAACAATTAAAACTATTTCTAACTTAATACTAAACAAGTTCACATTATTTAACTAACTAACTATTTAAATAACAAATTTTAATATTTACAATAAACTGTTTATTTATTATCTAACAAAAGGGCGTCCCGTAGAGAGGTATACCTTCTTGCAAACATAATACGAGGTGTACTCGTAGTACAGTGTAATAGTATTTTCGTATAAGTAACCGGTTTATTATTTATATAATTTAACTAATTTAATTTTGCATATTACACCCTTACACCCCCTGAATATTGAACTTGGAAGGATCTCTTTTGCATTCCAAAAGATCTTAAGTGGTTGTTTATCAGTATTGACATCACCAGATGTCATATATCTGTAGCAAACTTTACTTAGTTGGCTTCTTTTAAGCAAACGAAATTAAATATTATTTTGAAATTGAAAAATTGTATTACGGGTTTTATACCTTCAGGCGTTAGAGGAGTCCAACCTTTTCTTTTGTCTAAGGATATCCTTAAATGATAGACACAGGATATGGACGTCCTTATAGAATCATCTTTTAGTTCCACCCTTCCACCCTATGTCCCAGAAGCCAACTGAATGGCTTGGGCGGGTTAGGGGTAGGAACGGACTGCGGGCTTTAAGTCCCCTCCGAAGGACTAATACACAATAGGACAAACACAAATAAACAACCATACCAATGTGGGACTTGAACCGACGACCTCTCGGCTTGTAGTCAGCAGCACTGGCCACTAGTCCACCGTCGGCGTGGATCCGTAAATACTGTACCTACCTATATTTATACAAAATATCCGCAAAGATAGATATTGTTCCTTAAGAAATTTTTTTCTTAAATAACAATAAACTGGTATTCCACATAAGACTACTTTAAATATTCAAGAAAATCATAAAAAACAATGTAAGATAAGTTGTAAGATATAAGTTAGATAACTAAACCCAAAAAAAATCTGTCAACAATTGCATTAATTGTATTAATACCATTATATGGTCGAGTTACATTACAATACGTTCATAGCTATCGGATTTCTACGAGTAGATAGATATGAGTGTGTTTTTTTTTTAATTTTTATTTAATTTTACACATTGCATTCAAAAATGCAATGTGTTTAAGTGTTTAAACATATTTATGTGTTAATGTTTCTGTTTTGTAAATTAAAAAAATATATATATTCCCCTATACAACGGTGTTTTATTTTTTTAAATCTGTGTGTTTTTTTAGATATTTACAAATTCTTAAAGGGAAAGCTCTTGCTATGAAAAGTTTTCCCCCTCGATATAAAACTTTAGAGGAAAGTCGCCTAATTTCAGATACCTTTTCAAAATAATCAAATTTTTTTAGATAAAATATTTTTTTAATGGTTTATCTATTGAGTAGTACCTATACAATGCATTGCAAAGAAACAAATTTTAATATCAAAACACTTTTATTACAAAAAATGTTTACATACATAAATGTTTGTATACAATATACTATAGTAAATTTGACCATGACCAAAAAAAAACTACGAAACGTGGTTCCGATGTTTACCACTGCCATCCAATGGAGAGTGATTAGTATCATCTAAATAACACTGGATATGCTTGCTTGGACTTTTTAGATTGCATTAGAGTCAATTTCCGTTTAATGATTTGATTAGTTTCAAAGATACACCACTATCCGAAATTAGGAGCCTACACAGAGAAAAGTAATCTCTTGATTTAAGAAAATGCATTTATTTGAAACAGTTTTTCTTGTAGGTATGAAGTAAAATTGTCTTATTCGTAGTAACTTCTTGTTTACAATAAGAAAATACTATTATTTGGTTGTAAATCATGAGTTTCTTGAAAACAACTTATTGTTGTGATTAATTGTAAAGAAATATTTATTTAGAGCAATTAATTAAATTGTTTGGATATAGGTTGTATGGATTTATTTTTATCAAATGTTAATACAAGCATATAATATCTTATTTTAACAAAATAATAGAATTGATACAATGTATGTCATATAATTAACGTAAACACGTGATTTGTTTGTTTCAAAAATACATTTACTTGAAGCAAATACATATTTATTTGCTTTTATGTCCGCGTGACTCGCGGAGCCAATTAGAGCATTTGACTCCAAAGACAAAGACGCTTGTCCGGCAGCCGGCAGCATTTGCAAACAAACTCGCAGAGCGTCCTTGGCAAGCTCTTAACTTAAGAGAAGAAGGTGTTTAATCAACGGTTATAGTTTTGTGTTTAAGGGCTTATGTTTAATAGTATGGAAGAATTCTTCAAAGAAAATAATTTAACCCATTTGCTTTTTAGTTTTATTGGTAAGTAAAAGTGATTTAGTTAATTAAAATTTTGTGTAGCTAGGTAGTTTGGAAACTACAAAGTTATATGATAATATGGGTACCTATTTCGTTTTGGATCATGCATGTATCAGACTTGACTTATTGCTTTTAAATATAATTGCACATTTTACTTACAGGCCATAAACTAAAAATAAACCGTTTCTTTTTGTATTTGACAAGTGCAAGTAATTTTGGTTGGCAAACTATATGTATTTGTTTTTAAACTATAGGTATAGATAATAATAAATTAAGTTTTTGAAAATGTTCAAATGTCCCATAAATATATTTCCTGAATTAATGCGAACACATTTAAGGTTCTGCTGAAAAATTGCATGTTTTGACTTATCCTCTTATGACTTTTACCCACAGACTTGGTGTATTTTATTAATGCCGTGCATTAATATTTACACTGAACTTCAGTGACTGAAGTATTTTTTGTTCCTATTTTTGTCCGCTCAAATATTATATGTTTTGTTTATTGTTAATTTTATATTGTGTGTTTTTAATGTTTATTGTAAATACGTATTTACAACAAAACAAGTGTACACTTGTTTTGTTCAAATAAAAAATATTGGAATAAACGTTTTTTAATTTAATTTTCCCGACCAAATATCAAGTAATTAACAACATTAAAATAAATAAATCATAGTATTAAAACAAGCAAACATTTGTTTGGTTCAATCACTATATATTTCGTGAAATTATAATATTAAAAGGTACTAATTATTTGTCTGAAATAAATTGTTTTCTTCATGTAAGTAAATATTTTGTTTCTTTAAGAAAGCTTCACGTTTAATTTAAAAAAATGAATTACTTACTTCAAGTAAATGTTTAGTTTCTTTAAGTAAGATTCTACTAAACCTGAGATAAAAAGTCAACTAAATATTTACTTGTATTAAACAAACCATCAGTTTAAAAAGTCAAATAAACCCAAGTTTTCCACTAAATAAATATCTTCTCGTATCATATCGAAATAAATAATTTATTTGAGTCAAGACAGATATAGTAAAATCAAGAGATTACTTTTCTCTGTGTACTTGAAATTAGGCGACTTTCCTCTATACGTGTCTCGGCGTTTTTTCAAAATTCTTTCAATTTCTGAGAAATTCGTTTTAAATGGAACACGCTGTATTTTATTATTAAAATGTAAAACAAAATGTATTCAACTGTAATTAGTCAAAAATGACTTATTTAATAGTTATTGGTGGCTGCAAAATTTAACAGCCAATTCTTATGTAAAATTGTCCTCTGAATCCGAAAATATTATAAAAAATTATGAAAGTGGAGCCGTGTTTGAGATAAAGTCAATTCCATATTAAATGAAAAATTTACTATATCTTAAAAACTGTTTTTTTTTTAACTTTTGACGACATTTTCTGATTTATTGGACAATTTTACATAAGAATTGGGGGTACCATTGTATTACATGTATGTTTTACCATGGTACAAGTGAAAAAGCAGCCACTAATAACTATTAAATTAATTTTAAAAATATTTTCGAAATAAATCTATTAATCAATAAATTTATTTCGAAAATATCTTGTTTTCTTTATAAAAATTCTTTCAGTTTCCGGGATATTTAAGGGGTTTCGTTTTAAATGTTTTAATAATAATTTAGGTTAATCATCTGTGTTATTTTGGCACTCAAAATCTCGTTTCCTCGTTTCCTTTTACTCGAGCTTCTTATTTTTAAAATTTGATTCAATGATCATTGTATCAAATTTTAAAAGTAAGGAAGTAGCATACCTTCAACAGCGATATTAAAACGTAAAATTTAACCAAAAAAACTTCAGTAGGTACCTACTTACCTAATTTACATAGGTATATAGAAACACCAAACAACTATTTCCTTAAAATGTATACATTTAATTTTAATGTATTAAATTCATTTAATTGCATTAAACTACACCCCAGTAGCACAAAATATTGGTCCTATATGGGGCGCGTCTATGTCCAATATTTTATCTGGGGCCAATATTGAATTTATGTAGTCGATGTTAACCCTATATTGGCATAAAATGATAATTTAATATATCATTGCCAATGTTTATCCAAGGTTGGTCCTATATTGGCAAATTATTTTACGACAATATATCATTAACTATAGTCAACGAGGCTGGATTTCTAAAAGTGATATGTAACGACACACGTTTGTTTTCTGGATATGTCTATATTAGTGGCGCAGGAACGGTTTTAAGCTGGGGGGTGGCGCAACCTAATTGTTTAGCACCAAATGGGTGAAAATAATAAAGGCCATTCTAGCATTTTACCCCCTTAAGAATAACAAGGGTAATATGCGATTTCTTATCTTATTAGCAATAAAATTTGTCATTACGTTAATGATATCATTTTAGCACACGATACAAACGATTTTAGCATTTCATCGTAATTAAGAATAACAAAGACGGTACACGACTTGTCTTATTCAATAAGACTTATTGGTCTTATCCAATAAGACTCTTTGGTCGATTTTTTCAATGAATTTGAAGGGTATCTACATTTTATATCAAGTAACCCCCCTCACCCCCTTATCATTTGGGTGGGCATTGACTGTTCGCAAAATATCACCTTTCCAAGTCTACCATAGTAGAAGTTATATTAAAAAAACTGATATGATAAGTAACACTTTATCACCCCGTATCTTTTAAACATACTTAATTAGGACAAATATTTATTTAGATTTTCGTCTTATTTTGACTTACTTAATCTGCTCCTAAATTTATGCCACCAAGTTTAGGGACACCTTGTATAATGTCAAACAACTTCAGGCCAATGTTGAGTTTCAATATTGGATCATGCTAGAAAAAATTTTACCAAAGATATTTTGGCCCAATTTTATTAATACGAATATTGGGCTATTATCTTTGTGCTTCTGGGGCAATATACGCTACGAAACAAAAGTTGAATTTTGCTACCTGTAGGTACATAAACTCAGTGGCGGACTAAACCCGTCGGGAGCCCGGGGCGGTAAAATAAAATTGGGCCCCTAGTTTTGTAAATATTAATGTTTTGTTTTTTTAAATTTGTTAGTAGATCCTCTTAACAAGTCCTTTGTAATCACGGATATGAAAATTGATTACAAGCTTTTTCCATCGAACTTATAAGTATACTTATATTTGAACTTGTTAATAATTTAAATTTTAAAAATCAAGGGGCCCCCTCATGGCAGTCTACACCGAGAGAAAGGTTGGTTTAATAATAACCAAAATGGTTATTTAGTAATAAAAAAATGATTGATAAACCGACGTAACAAATATTGGTTTTATATCACTCTATCATTTGTTAAAAAGTTATAAATAGATTATGGTTTAGGAATAACCCTATGTATTTATATTTAACCAATGTTATGTTTGTAGTGAACCAACTATGTTATTATTAAACGTAGGATTACTTTTTAAATAACAAATTTCTTTATTTGCATTTACTCAATCTATATATTATTTATTAGTATAGGTATTAACACGTTCACTGCCGACGAAATAGTCCGCCCATATTGCAGTGCCGATGTTTTTTTTTTGGAAATTTAAGCTAAAAATGGACTAAAAGTTGTTTATCGTTTCTTATCGTAAGGTTCTATATGAAAAAATACTAAAACAAAAAACAAATAAACAAACGCGGTAGACGCGTTGGCGGCACCCAGCGACAAAAACAATGCTATATGCCACCGTACAGAACGCGGGTCCCGCGTGCTCGGCATATTGTAAAATACACAAGAACGCGGTAGCCGCGTTGCCGGCAGTTAAAGGGTTAAAGAACCCCCTCTCCCCACGTAAATGAAAAATAAAAGCAGGTAAGTATAATAAAATACATATATTTATAAAAATATAAAAAAAATAAATATTTAATTTAATTTTTAATAATAATTGGACATAACACCTTGAAACTTTCCTCCTCGTGAAGTACCAATTGTTGCAGACTACTTAAGTCCTCAATGCAGTTCTCTATATGATAAAAAAGGAAGAAGTTAAACATTAACTATAGCTATAGCGTGGGTATGCATTTTTATTACTATTTAAAACAGTGTGTTAATAATAAATATACGTACGTTAAAAATAATTACAAGCAATAGCTAAAGACAGGCAATGAAAACAAGATTTGGATTTATTTGATTACTTTAGGCACAAAACATCGAGGAAATTAGGCCAAGCCATCATAATGAAATGATAAAGCAGTGGCGGCTGGTGGATTTTGGGTATACCAATATTTCAGTTATTAGACATGCATGTCCCATGGGACCCACACCAAATTTGTAATAGTTTATAATGACATTAAATAGACAAGTTCGGCGCAAACAGAATTTAAATTGAAGTTTGCGAAAAAAAGTTAGTTTTTCCTGTCGCCTCACCCGCCTCCAGGCCCCCCTATTTAAGATAATTCAAATTAAAGTGGTGCAATTTATTATCTACCCTAATTTTAACGACAAACTTAAAATTTTATATTTTATAAATTTTTTTTTAAATAGGGGGGCCTGGAGGCGGGTGAGGCGAAAGGAAAAACTAATTTTTTTTCGCAAACTTCAATTTAAATTCTAATTGCGCCGAACTTGTTTATTTAATGTCATTATAAACTATTATAAATTTGGTGTGGGTCCCATGTCTAATAACTGAGATATTGGTACACATAAAATCCACCAGCCGCCACTGTGATAAAGTAGCTATAACTTTACTTACCAACAAAAACCAGGAATAGGGAGGGCAAACCTATGTCACTTAAAAAGTTCGTTAATTCTTCCATTATTTCTTAGTGCATTGCACCTGTTGAGGGTATACCATTTATGAGAGCTACTTAATACGATTCCCAACAAGTAAACTACATCTGATGCAATTACACGCTTTTATTACACCCACAGAACAAAATCACAGAACAAGATGCACCTTTTTTATCAATGGCCGACAAAACAAAGCTTCCGCTGCGCGAGTGGCCTGGGGGGAGAACAAATTTATTTATTATTAATAAAAATGGTTTAAATTAAATGCGTTATATACTTCCGATATTTTAAACAATTACAGGTTGACAGTAACGCAATGTTGATTAACTATTAACATATAAATATTTTTTTTTATAAGAAACGCTGTGTTAGCATTAATCCTATCCATATATTTATTGTTAATCTGTAAATGCTAATTTACTTTATACAAACACGCTATTGTTAATAATACCCAAGTTGATTTATTTATTAATATTATTCGTGAAAACAGTCGTTGGTTAATTATAAATCTCAGATTTTTCTCGGTGTAAGATTAACCATTATTTAATGTACACCGAGAGAAAGGTTGGTTTAATAATAACCAAAATGGCTATTTAGTAATAAAAAAATGATTGATAAACCGACGTAACAAATATTGGTTTTATATTACTCTATCATTTGTTAAAAAGATATAAATAGATTATGGTTTAGGAATAACCCTATGTATTTATATTTAACCAATGTTATTTTTGTACTGAACCAACTATGTTATTATTAAACGTAGGATTACTTTTTAAATAAAAAATTTCTTTATTTGCATTTACTCAATTTATATATTATTTATTAGTAGGTATAGGTATTAAAGAACCCCCCCTCCCCACGTAAATGGAAAATAAAAGCAGGTAAGTATAATAAAATACATATATTTATAAAAATATAAAAAATAAATATTTATTTTAATTTTTAATCTATGTCCAATAATTGGACATAACACCTTGAAACTTTTCTCCTCGTGAAGTACCAATTGTTGCAGACTGCTTAAGTCCTCAATGCAGTTCTCTATATGATAAAAAAGAAAGAAGTTAAACATTAACTAGCTTGGGTATGCATTTTTATTACTATTTAAAACAGTGTGTTAATAATAAATATACGCATGTTAAAAATAATTACAAGCAATACCTAGCTAAAGACAGCCAATGAAAACAAGATTTGGATTTATTTGATTACTTTAGGCACAAAACATCGAGGAAATTAGGCCAAGCCATCATAATGAAATGATAAAGTAGCTATAACTTTACTTACCAACAAAATCCGAGAGTAGGGAGGGCAAACCTGTGTCACTTAAAAAGTTCGTTAATTCTTCCATTATTTCTTAGTGCATTGCACCTGTTGATGGTATACCATTTATGAGAGCTACTTAATACGATTCCCAACAAGTAAACTACATCTGATGCAATTACACGCTTTTATTACACCCACACACCTTCCACAGAACAAAATCACAGAACAAGATGCATCTTTTTTATCAATGGCCGACAGAACAAAGCTTCCGCTGTGCAACATGAACCGCTATAACTGCGCTTGCGCGAGTGGCCTGGGGGGAGAACAAATTTATTTATTATTAATAAAAATGGTTTAAATTAAATGCATTATATACTTCCAATATTTTAAACAATTACAGGTTGACAGTAACGCAATGTTGATTAACTATTAATATATAAATATTTTTTTTTTATAAGAAACGCTGTGTTAGCATTAATCCTATCCATATATTTATTGTTAATCTGTAAATGCTAATTTACTTTATACAAACACGCTATTGTTAATAATACCCAAGTTGATTTATTTATTAATATTATTCGTGAAAACAGTCGTTGGTTAATTATAAATCTCAAATTTTTCTCGGTGTAATTATAACCTTTTTCCTAATTCCTGATGGATTGCAGCTAGGGGCTCCCAAAACCAAAATATTAAAAATATTTTTCATAGCATGTTCTTTAGAAACTTGAAATCTCCGGGGTATATTTTTTTAATCAGTTTATATTTTATGGTAAAGCTGGGTCCTGAAATATTTATATCTATATTAGGGTTTTAAACTGTCGAAAAAAAAAACCGAAAAAATTGGAGAAAAAAAACAGGCCTTAAAAATGTATTTTTTGGTGAAAATTCAATTTTTTTTTAAAATATATACCTACCTACCTATACCTATATTTTTCCGGAAATTTTTAAACCCTAAATTTTAGATCGTATTTGTTGGACTGAGAAAGACTACTTAAGATTTGGGGGCCCTTCTGAACCGGGGGCCCGGGGCAGACCACCCCCACCGCCCCCCTTAGTCCGCCACTGCATAAAATGTCATAGCTTTGACATTTATCCATAAAACAAAATTTATTACCTTATTTTTATCATAAAAGTGTAAAATCCTTGTAGGTAGAAAGTTTAAAAAAGGGCGTATTTTAATGATTTTTTCTTCTTAGTAAAATAGTAAAAAAATATAGGAATTTAAGTTTTCTCCAAAAAAATGATTTTTTTTTCGATATTTGGGCCCACTAAGGGCATTTACCTATGGAGTTGACATGTCAACTAGGTTTAAATTTAATTTGTCATATTTTGCAAAACAATTGGCCATTTCAAACTCGAGATAGGTACACCGATAAAATAGTTTGGTCATTACAAACATGGGTCTTAGTTTCTGTATTATGTATTTGCCACAACTTACGCATATTGGTTAGAAATAAGAACATTTTTCTGTGACAATATTGGTCAATTAGTTGTTACTTTGCCATTAATTTAAATGAAATTAAGTTGTAAACAACTTATCATATTAAATATAAGATTATTAAAATATATCATTTTGACACAAAGAAATCAGTTTTTACCAAATATTTATTTGTTTAAAATATTTTTTGGTAGGGATGCTAGCAAACGCAAGGCAGCCATTGTGAACCAAAGAACTTCTTTGTTACGAACCAGTAAACAAGTGTATGAAATACATGCAGTACATAATTTTACGCAGATAAAAATGCAGTGTGTGTTGAGTGAACTATTAATGGTGAGTTCTTATTTATTTAAATGTCACTTGTCCATATAATTTTAAGAAAAGTAGGAAGGCCCCCTGTATCTATATAAAAATTGGCAAAAAGGACAAAATATCTTGTGTAACCATCGAAAAATATTGCCACAATTTTTTTAACTATAACTAATCGTGTAATTAATTATCCCATTTATAATAAAATGATATTTAAGTAAATTTCATTCAATTACAGAAGGACATAAAACTATTATTATTTTTAATCAGGACTAATTTATTGACTTTTGTTACCTTTTTATATTTTATGTATAGGTTGGTACATGATTACTGAAGTATGAGATAACTTTTTGAATATTTTTTGTTTAAAATGAGTTAGCTAGTTAAGATTTTGTTTTGTATTCTTGTTTTATTTTTTTGGTTAAAAATATTTTTATATGTATACATAATATTATTATACTCTATAGATATAGATATATATATTATACTCTGTATTTTGTTATAAATATTATAAAATAAAATTGTTTTATTGAATTTATTTAGATTTTCAATAACCAGCCTCTCCTGCATTTAAATAATTTTATTGCAAATAAAGGGCTTATTCCTGACAATCAAATTTTCGTTTTGGGCAAATTAATTCTGTCGTGATAACAAGTTGCTTTTTTGTGACGAAATTATTGTTGTGTTGCAATAAAGCACATGCGTTTATCCCAAATAGGTGCATGTTTAATACAAAGAAATGAAAAATTTATTAGAAATAAATATTTAGTTGCTAGAACATAATCTGCTATTTGTAAAGAAATGTATGCATTTACGTCAAATTAATATAAGTTTGTTCGAAACCAACTTTACCAAACTAAGTAATTACTTGCCTTAAGTCTATATTAGTTGCGCAATATACAACCACAGGATTAGTTTACCTAAAATCAATTTCGTTTCTCTCAAACAAATTGTTTTTTCGGTGTATGACCCAAATAGTAAAGCTGCCTTCGAAAAAACAAAACAAAAAATTATTTGAAAAACCCTGTCACTAAAAAAATATTATTGTAATTTTCGAATTTAGCAGGCCAAAATATATCAGAAAAAAATAGTCGCATCGAATGTAGATTTTGGCTGTAAACCGGTGTTATTTTTAAAAAGGAAAAGGTAAAGTTTGTCTTAAATGCAAAGGTACAGTATGATTTGCACCTAGAATCACTTCTGCTTGGATCCGCCACTAGTGGCCAGCTGGCCAACAGACAGATAGTATTTTTTATAGTACCTAAATGTGCACTACCTACACTAGTTGCGATCTGAAAAAAATATATATGATTACTAATCATTGATTAGGTTTAACATATGTTTTTTTTTAAATAATAAATTGCCTTTGCCTTTTAAAACGTAAGAAAAATACTTAATTTATACGCTAAAATAATAAAGTCTCATTCACTCAAGTTAAAATGATTTGATATGTCCACCATAAAGAACCCCTTGCAACTATTATATTGATACCAAATAGTCAACATGCCACATTAAATACCGCCACGGTATTGGTCTGTTTACCACCCAAAGGGATCTTCATTGGAGGAACTTTAAGGAATGTTTTAATCACATTCTAAGGGCGTGGTTTCAGAATAGCTACTGGAAGGGACAAACGTGGGCGGCGCTTACTCAAAATACTGGGGTGAGGAATTTTTATTTTCAG
This sequence comes from Brassicogethes aeneus, assembly GCA_921294245.1. NCBI lineage: Eukaryota > Metazoa > Arthropoda > Insecta > Coleoptera > Nitidulidae > Brassicogethes > Brassicogethes aeneus. The sequence continues at coordinate 3,842,710 of OV121136.1, forward strand.
TAATTCAGTCAGTGTTGATACCGGTTTTGTGTTGATAGTGTGCCGTGATTTTAGTGATGTAATGATAATGAAAACTTTGACACTAATATGCAAGGTATTATAATGTTTAAAAAACAGTGACACTATCACATGTTGACCCTTTTTCTTTCGGTTGAACTTATTAAAGGATTAAGTGCATTAAAGTGCGTTTACATTTTTGAAATGTGTACATGTATATAATGAGTTGTTCTGAAGTAATGTATCAAGCTTACTATCCCTATCTGTATCAAAGGGCTGGTGCCGCACCTCCTGTATCAGCGCATCCAGTTCCCAGAACTGGACCATTTAGTTCTCCTTTTGGAGCCGCACATCAATATGACAGGGTAAGTAAAACCATATTTTATCCATACAAATAGGTACACACATATCCAAAATATATTTGCGAAGGTATTGAGTGCAAAATTTAAAAAATATTAAAAGTAGATAGTCTTTGCAGACTTTTAATACAAAAAAATATCCCTAATTTTTGGCATAAAATTGTTTAAATTTCGCATATTAAATATAGGTTCTTTGGATATGTTGGGAGAAAATTTAACAGTGGATTCCTTAGTAACATAAAGTTATGCTCTTTGAGTCTTCGTTTCCAAGTTACAGGGTGTTAAAAATTTTCAAATTCTTTTAAAAACTTTTAAACGAAATTTTAGCCATTTTTTTATTTGGTAATGCTTAATACCATGATTATGGTATGTTTTTAAAACCTTTATTTACTTGTACATGTGTAGAGGAAAGTCGCCTAATTTCAAGTAGGCGCCTAATTTCGGATAGTGGTGTATCTTTGAAACTAATCAAATCATTAAACGGAAATTGACTCTAATGCAATCTAAAAAGTCCAAGCAAGCATATCCAGTGTTATTTAGATGATACTAATCACTCTCCATTAGATAGAAGTGGTAAACATCGAAACCACGTTTCGTAGTTTTTTTTTGTCATAGTTTAGGCGGTATTTTAAAAAAAATATTCGTTGTAAAAATGTATTTTTTACCTGGACAAGGTAAATGTTTGTTAAGACACTGTATTTGTCAAAACTACGAAATTTTTTCAATGATTTTATTAAAAAAAACTTAACGCAAAAAGTATAAAGTTTTTTTAAATTTCGGATAGGGTGTCCGAAATTGGGAGCCCAATTTTAAATGTGCAATTAATATCTACAAAAACCTCATTTTTTCTAAACATCTTTTGTAATAAAAATGTTTTTATATTAAAATTTGTGCACTATCCAATTGGCCAATAGATAAAGCATTAAAAAATATTTTATCTAAATAATTTTGATTATTTTGAAAAGGTATCTGAAATTAGGCGACTTTCCTCTATTAACAAAAGGTTTTATTACCTAAAACGGAAAGAGATGCACAGAAAATACGAAAAAATGTTGTTTAAAATGAAATGCCCATTTTAAGAATAATAAAAAAACATATTTTTATCGGCGGCGTACCATATTTTTTTAAATAAAACCGTACGGAAATATCCGTATGTGCACCACTGAGTAATCTGCAAGGTCAATTTTTTTAATTCTTTTAGAGCCTAACCAAATATAGCCATAGCGAAAATTTTGTTTCTTTATCTGTAAAATCAAAAACTATTTAATATTTAACACCCTGTAACTTTAAAACGAAACCCCGTAGGTTATATAAGGAATCCAATTTTCTTTTAACATATTTACATAGGTATCACCAATAAAAATTAAGAATAAGTTTAAATAACGTAACTTTTCTTAATAAACATTTCTATATATTCTTTAAAGACATTACCTACTTAAAATATAGGATAATAAAAATAAGTATTTTAATATACTGTTGTAATAAAAAAAAACTATTATTTTTTACTATAGGTATAAGGAATCCAATTTTCTTTTAACATATAGGTATCACCAATAAAAATTAAGAATACGTTTAAATATCGTAACTTTTCTTAATAAACATTTCTAAATAAATATTCTTTAAAGACATCCGACATTACCTACTTAAAATATAGGACAATAAAAATAAATATTTTAAAATGATTGCAAAAACAATTTTTTTGCAACACTACAGTTTTTTATATTTTACCTATATTTCAAAAACACCCCTTTCATTTAATAATACAAAGTGTTAATGTTTTATATCATATCATATATTGCCGTTAAAAATACCTAAGTAGGTAGATATGATTCCATTTAAAGTTATTTTATTATTTATTTATAAATATATATAGGTATACCTATAGGTATATTATATATATATATATTTTTTATACTTATATTCTAGATAAATTATTTATAATATTACGTACTATTAGAGTAATATAACTGACGGATGAAATCAAACTTAATTAATTAATTATAGTGATTATAGTGATTTAATGTTAATGTTTTATATCATATCATATATTGCCGTTAAAAATACCTAAGTATACTAGATATGATTTCATTTATAAATTTATATAAACTTACTAGTTATTTTATTATTTATTTCTCAAATTAAGTACGAATTATTTATAATATTTTTTCAGAAAATATCGGGAATTTTCGTTTTTTGAAACAAATATTTATTTATTCGTCTACATTAATGTTGTCGCCTTCAAAATAGTCCCCATTGGATATTATGCACACGTGCCAGATCTTCTTTCAATACTCGAAACACTTCTAAAACTCGATCTTTGGGATAGCCTTTAGTTCTTTCAGCGATGCGCTTTTAATGTCATCTAGGCTTGCAAAACGACGGCCCTTTAAGGTTCTCTTTATTTTTGGGAATAGAAAAAAGTCAGACAGAGGCATTTCTGGCGAATATGGAGGCTGGAGCATCATTACAGTATTGTTTTTGGCCAAAAATGTTGTTCAAAATTTAACAATTTTGGAACAAATTTTGCTGCCACGCGTTTCATACCCGAAACATTTGATAAAATTTCATGGGATGAGCCAATCGATATACCAACATCATCAGCGACTTCTCTGATGGTTTATAACCATTTCTTCCACTTTTTCCATGTTTTTATCGGTTGTTAATGTGCTTGTGCTTTCGGGGCGTTCGTCATCTTCAACGTCTTCACGGCCATCTTGGAAACTCTTATACCACTTGTAAACTCTTGTTTTACTTATAGCAGACTCACTATAGGCCTTTGTTAACATTTCACAGAATTTATTTAATTTTTTAACCAAAATTGGATACAAATTCTTTTATCCATTTCTTTTAACAAACGAAAAATCGCAGAGCTCATAAAACACGTCTAACGTTAGCGGCTGCCACAGACAAAGTAAACAATGAAAACAGCTAAAGTTTTTATCATACTTCGGGGGCATATATATTTATGGTATACCAACATAATAAAGAACAACCGGACCGGACCCTCCGAATCCGCGAAATTTAACAATTCCCCTTATTTTCTGAACACACCTCGTATAATATACGCCGAATAGTCCGATTTTAAATAATTCATTGCAAAAAAACTAGCCCCGCGGCTCGTGCAAATTATATAAATTATTTTTCGATTAATAAAGCGTCCTCTTATAAGAGATGCATATATGCATAGCATTTAAAGACATTTAATACAAAGTACACTGTAATTATAAGAGTAAAGAGGGTAATTGAAACCTGTGCCGACGCTTAAGTTGGGCTCGAGATATAGCTCATATTATAGGTAGCCGAGCATACATAAATTTCATAGTAAATTGTGTATATATAGTTACAAAAATAAGAAGGAAAAAGTTTTTTTACTTTTGTCATTCTTATGGAAAATCGAAAAGTGCGATGCGGAGCATTAAGATATACCTACCTACAAATTAAGAGCTATACCTACATATACACGAAATTTTTGAGAATATTATTATTCTTATTATACGAATATTTCATTTTGCACACATCATACTTAAAGCTATTTTAATAGATATTTATAAATAATCATTACCAACGTTTCAATCCTTCAGTATTAATACAAAATTTATAATTGTTAAATTAGTGATAGTTAACTACTATAATTTATAAATAAATTTGCGCGGTTATCACCATAGTGGTTATAGTCTATAACCACTATGGTGATAACCAAAGACCGGATTTTAGGCCCTTAAAAATTGGAAATTAGGACACATAAATAGGCAATAAAAACGTACATTTTAGGCCGAAAGTGCCTAAAATAGGCCTCAACCGCCTAAAATAGGCGATATGAAATAAAAACAACACGATTAAACATAACATTTATTCAGGCCCTATTAATAAAAATAAAACAAAAAATACATATCTAGGTATTTCTTAATATAAAATACATAATAAAAATAATAACACAAACTCTTGCAAACAATTGCCCGTATGAATAAAGAAAAGGAAAACCTTACTTGTAAAATTTAAAGCAAATCTTTTGCCAATATTTGATTGTGTGATTGCAACGGTTGTCAAAGTTGGCTTTAGCCATCTATTGTTTTTATAGAAAAACTATTTACCACCTGTAAATTGTGAAGAGTTATTTAATTATGCCATAGATTGGGACAAATTATATTACTAAAAACTGTTAAAAAGTCTGAAATTACCATATATATATGGTAATACATATATATATGGTAATACATATCTATATGGAAATTACAGTAAAACTTACGAAAACAAAGTAAATAATAATTTTCAATCATTATTTTACAAACTTAATATTATCCATAATTATTTATAATAAATAAAGGTTTTCACTAGTTTTCACTATAGTTTTGTAATTTGTGGCCTCCTACTCGCCAAGGGTGTCTAGATAAAATAAGAGCATGAAAGCAGGGTCTAATTAAAAATAATTTACTTTTCCGCAATGAAAAATATTTTTTTTTACTGAAAAATTAAAAGACTATTTTAGGTCCTTTTAAGACAATAAATCAAAATTTTGCCATTTTAGGCTTTTAGGCAAAAACAAAGGGGTGTCAAACGCTTTATTTTTTTAAGTTTAGGATTAATTTCAAGGTCCCAAAAAATGCCTAATATAGAAACAAAAAGGCATTTTGCCTAAAATCCGGTCCTTGGTGATAACCGCGGAAATTTATTTAATTCACTAAATAGGTATTTAGCTATTAAATTTTTTTAACGAGACTTGCTTTAAGTGATTAAATTAACTTATTAAGATCGAGTGATTTCTTAATACCATCCATATATTTTGTTATAGGTATATATTATAATAGTATATTTGTTTTTATAAAAATTGTAACAATATGCCTCTTGCTTCCCTACTTACACAAAAAGGGTCATTAATAACTCAATTAAAACATGACATGAAACTTAAAAAAATAAAATATAAAAATATTAATAAAATAAAAAATATTTACTAAATACCTAATAAATAATTTTTCCGATTTTATGTACTTACCTAACAATTTTATAAAATGTGTTTTTTCTGTGGAACATCAAAAAATTTTTATTTTATTTTAAAATTTTAAAATATATTTTATAGAATTCATAAAGCTCAATGACACCGTCGCGACGGAAAATTTTCCGACGCTGCAGTGCGCTGAATATTTTTTAGTCACCAAGGAAATTGGAAATCTTGTTTACCTACCTAAAAATAAAATAAAAGCAGTTACAATTTCTTTTGGCATTTCATTTCTTATAGATAACTTTGGGTGATTAATTTTTAAAAACTTTTTATTATGAGCATGACTAGAGTCACGCAATATATGCAAAAAACCAAGTTAAGCACGATTATTTATATCACAATATTAGCAATCTTTTCTAATTTTTAATAAAGCAAACTTCTGTTTGGATTATAATAATTATTATTAGTTTTGCAACAAGCAAAAACTTTTATAAGGAATACCATTTTTTCGAAAAGTTCAATATAGAAAAGTTTTTATTCTGTGGACACACTGTACATTTAATATATATATTATAATATATTATAGATAGTATATTAAACTTTATACCTATTATAAATGTATAATATTATACAGGGTGGTTCAAAAGATTGGAATATTGAGTGTAACTTTTGAAATATCGAAAATATTAAAAAATGATTTTAATTAAAGTTGTTCGGTCATTTCAAATTTTACGGTGATATTGCTAACTAAAAAAAATAAATACGTAGCCCCCAAAGAGGCCAAATCTGTTTTTTTAATTACAACCCCCTTTTTTTATATCAGAATTTGAAAGAGGCTATTTTTCTCATTACAACGGTGTAATAATATTGAACCGATATATCACATCGTTTACCTGTAATTTTTTATTCGACATTCAAATGTAATAGTGTGCTAATAGTAAAATAAATAGTTCCGTTTTTAAAAACAATGCGTAGGTACAAAAAAAGAAAGAATTTTAATGATGGTTGGGTATTTCAAAAGACTGCGTTTCGTACGTGGTCACGTGGTGGGACTTTGAGGTGTGGAGCATAGTACTTCCTGGACTTGCAATAGTACTTAGGGGCAACATCTCCAGAAGTGGCAGATTTTGGTCGACCGCTTCTATACCTATTTTTTACACTTCCGGTTTCAGAATTTTTTACAATTTTGCTTACGCATGATTGTGTCAGAGGCTCCTTTTCCGGATACGTGTCATTAAATAATGCACATACTTCTTGCTAAGTCCTTTTCGGTCACCATATATGGTGACCGAAAAGGACTTAGCAAGAAGTATGTGCATTATTTAATGACACGTATCCGGAAAAGGAGCCTCTGACACAATCATGCGTAAGCAAAATTGTAAAAAATTCTGAAACCGGAAGTGTAAAAAATAGGTATAGAAGCGGTCGACCAAAATCTGCCACTTCTGGAGATGTTGCCCCTAATGTACTATTGCAAGTCCAGGAAGTACTATGCTCCACACCTCAAAGTCCCACCACGTGACCACGTACGAAACGCAGTCTTTTGAAAATTTGGCATTTAAGGCTTTTCAGGTTATGTATCTGTCAAAGTATAGTCAATGAAAGAAATAATATTTATAGTGTTACCGCTTATGTTTAATCGTTAAAAGTTAATAAATCTTTATAGTATCACAATAACAATGGTTGGTTTAAGAATTTAGAAATATAAATACTGCATTTAATGAAATTCCAAAGTGTAAAGTGCAATATAAGTGATATTTTTGTGCATTGGGTCTACATTTCTCCATAAAATAGGATTTATTAAAAAAAATCTAACTTCTCTATTATGAAATAATAATATCTGTATCAAAGGTAGGTTAATGTATTAGAACAAAAAATATCATCCAATTTTGTATTTTAAGACTAGTAAAATCAATTTTGACCAAAATAAATAAGTGGATTATTTGGAAGAGTGTGTTAATATGGTCATAAATAAATATAGGTATACTAAATAATTGTTGAATATGATTCAAATTAAATTGAAGCTTTTATCCTTCTAACGGCAAAACTTGTGCATTCCTCTCGGCATACCTACTTAAAGTTAGATTATAAGAAAACAAACAATTTTTAGAGAAACTTGCAATGTAAAAATATTTAATACTCCAATGACATGTATTTATTAAAATATTAAAGTTATAAGGATTTTTTGATGTAGATCAAATTCAGTCGAAGTTTTTTAACTATTTGTATTGACAAAACTTTATGTAGGTACACTTTAAGCTGGATAAGAAAAACTACCACATTTTTAAATACCATATTATACTCTCTTTTAAATAATCCAAAATACTTATTTATTTTGGTCAAAATAAATTTTTCTAACATTAAAATTACAAAATTAGATGATATTTTTGTTATAATATATTAACCTACCTTTAATACAGATATTCTTATTCCATAATAGAGAAGCTAGATTTTTTTAATAAATGCTGTTTAGTTAAAATTATTTTATGGAGAAAACCAGATATTTGGACCAAATGCACAAAAATATTACTTATTTGGCCCCATATATACCATGTATACACTTTAGAATTTCATTAAATGTATACATATATATATATATTCTTAAATTCTTAAACCATCCATTGTTATTCTAATGTTATAAAGATTTATACATTTTTAACGCCTAAACATAATATTATTTCTTTCGTTGACTATACTTTGACAGATACATAACCTGAAAAGCCTTAAATGCCAAATTTTTAATAGACTGCGTTCCGTACGTGGTCACGTGGTGGGACTTTGAGGTGTGGAGCATAGTACATACAGTTTCTTGTCGAGGGGTTGCCCGAGACAACGATATCAGTTATGCAAAGGTTATTTAAAAGAAAAAATGCATCCCTATAGGGCGCATTTGTTGCAAGAATTAAGTGAGGACGATTTTGCTGAGTATTGTGAAATTTTGATGGAACGTTGTAATCAGGATCTAAATTTCTCAAGAAAAATTTTACTTTCGGATAAGACCACATTCATGCTGAACGGTTTTGTTAACTGTCATATCTGCCGCTACTGGTCCCACCAAAACCATGGTTTTGCTGCAGCATTGGAAAGATTCTTTCAATTCAATTCTTTATTGACAAAAATGTACAATTTTGTGTTTTTAATAACAGATGGTGATCCGCCTAAATGTTAGTTTGTGTGCGGATCATTTATAACAATATTCAATTTAAACCATATATCCAAATATAATATATATATATATAAAAAATAAATTAATTTTTTCTTTTAAAAATATGAAATACAAGATCATGATTATGATGAGAAAATAAACAACAAAATTAAAATCAGAAAAGGTGACTGGCTAGTTATTTAAACAGTACTTAAAAAATATTGTTTTAACCTTAGTTTAAAGGATTTTTTGTTTAATATACGTTTTATGTCATCAGGAATTGTGTTAAAAAGTTTGGGACCGTCATAAAGTAAGTTTTTCTGCAAACCTGATTTTTTAAATAGAGGTATAATGTATAATCTATTGTTTACACAACTTGTTACATAATTATGTAGCGGTATCGAGAACCTATCCAGATTACATGAAGTCCAAAGGACAGTCTGGTATTGATACAGTTTTTTTATTGGAAGAATTTGAAGTTCTGTATATAATAAATCATTCGAATATCTTCTGTTTTTCTTGTGTAGAACTTTAATTATTAAGTTTTGTGTTACTTCTATACCCTTTAAAGCATTTTCAAAAGCTCCACCCCATATAACAATACCTTAGCAAAGATTCAACTAGCGCAGTATACACCGTCAGTAAGTTCTTACGGCTGAGTATAGAGGAGGAGGAGACACATACAGCACTCTCAAAAGATAAATGTATAGACAGGACACATAATAGGACAATTTTTTATTGAGGGCAATCTAACTGCAGAACCTCCTCCAGACAGATATCGTTCCAGCAGTAAGGGCATTGTACCATGGGGGAAATAATCAAGTAGACGACACCATTTGGTTCCAGCAAGGCGGTGCTCCACCACATTTTGGTTTGGCAGTAAGGAGACACTTACCCCAGGTATTTCCAAACAGGTGGATTGGAAGACGAGTGGCCTGCTAGGTCTTCAGACCTAACACCATTGTTTTTTATGGGGTCATTTGAAATCAGTGGTGTACAAAAATAGGCCGGGCAATCTTCAGGTTCTCAGAGAAAGTTAATGAAAGTTGATGAAATTCATAATGTTTAAGACGTTTGGCTGTAAAATGTAAAACAAGGATTAGAAAATTGTTTAGGCCACCGTCTTGCCGTTAACGGCGAACATTTTGAACACTTACTTTAAGTACTTTGGGTAATCATATTTTGTTTTTATGCACTATTTTGAATAAAGGTTTTTGAGTTCTAGGCCATTTTGCTCAAATATCCCTATGTAACATACTAATATTAATATACTGTTGTAATAAGAAAAAAGCCACTCTTAAATTCTGTTGTAAAAAAGGAGGGTTACTATTTATTTTTTTAAGTTGGTAATGTCACCGCAAAATTTGAAATAAACTATTAAATAACTTTATTAAAATCATGTTTTAACATTTTCATATTTCAATAAGTATTCTAAACTTTTGAGCCACCTTCTATATTGTAGGTATAGGTATTCAAAGGAAATACCTAAATCAATAGGTTATAACCAGTGGGAGACTAAGGGTTTAGGGGCCCCCCAAAAGTCTAACAGTCTAATAAAAATAACGCTATTTTTTGTTTGTTCAGAAATAGGCATTTGAAATTGGGGACATGGTAATGAAAAATCTACTGGGATCTAGTTAAAGTTAAATGATACATACAAGGTGTAGGCTACACCCAGACACGTAACTAGTGCTATTGAAGGCGGGGCTACAGGACTGTTTGAAGTAATATAACCTTAAAAAATATAGATTTTGGGTTAAGTTTAGTTTTTAATCTAGAACTGCTATGAGTTGAAATATAAGTTTGCTGGAAAAGACGTGTAGGTACCAAATCAATTTTCATTTCTTAGATTTTATTTAGTGTTTTGAGGGGGGTCAACTAAAAAATTTAATAATAATTGAAGCACTTAAAAAAAATCTCTTCTTAGAGGGACTGAGTCTAATCAGACTTAGAGGCCCCCTTTTATTTCGCTGCCTCGGGCCCCCGACGGTCTTAGTCCGTCACTAATTATAACTTATTTTAAATTTGTGGCTCTTGGCTTCTACACTCAGAGAAATATCGTGCCATAAAAAGCATATGAAATTATATAAATTTAAATATTCGGGTAAATTTATATTCATTTACCAACAGTTTTACTATGTTTTTAAACACTTTTAAAGTTTACCCTCTTTAAAATATATATACAAAAAGAAATCTATTTATTTCATTACCTTTCTCAACGTTGTTTCAAAAAGATATGTATTATACAATTGTTATACACCTATTTATTTAATGGGACACACCAATGACGCCAAAACATATTTGAATCCCTTCCCTATTTGAATTATTATCGTTTTGAATGATTCTACAACATTTTTTCTCTAAGTGTACGGCGACGATATTTAATCGTATTAAAAATTGCAATGTTTTTCTTGAAATCATCATATTTAGCTAATAAGGCAGATTTCTTTTAAAAGAAAACCTGACGCTAAGCAAAACCAGTTGCACGTTACATTTTTAAAGTACATTCATCGTTTTTATTTTATTTTAGTTTCTTTTTAACTAATGGGTTCCACATAAAATAATAATTATTGTGTTATTAAAATTCTGAATATTTTTGGCGAGTATTATCGTAATTAATATATGAAGGGGTAAGAAGGAAAAAGGTACAAGTTCATTTTAGCATAAAAATAAATTAAGTGAAGAATTGGGTACTTTAGAGTCCAACATTTTTCTGATAACGTAAAAATTGTGAGTTCTGCATGTTGATTAATGCAAACAACAATATTGAAACAAGTATAAGTATTTTATGTTTTTTTCGTAAACCTATCCATTCAAAAGATATCTTAGGTCAAAGTTTAAAATGTTTGGAACAAAATAATATTTTTCAAAATTTTACAGAATTCACAGAATAGTTAGGATTTTAAAATGAGTAGTGCATATTTTTGTTGGAAATTATCTGATCTATTCCCCTAAATAATTCATTGGTATAAATGTTCTAATGTAATTATTTATATGATAAATAAATTTTTTAAATGTCTTATCCAATATACCTACCGCAATACTTTTTTTTTAAATAAAATTTCAGAACAAAATTTGAAATTGTTAAAAGCTTATTTTAATCAATAAGAAAGAACACAAATTCATAAAAATAAAAATAAGTTAATAAATAAAATCTTTGAGGCTGGTATTTGTCCAAAATCTTTTAAAACTTCTATTATTGTGCCTATATATAAAAAAGGTAATAAACAAGATACCGTCAACTATAGACCAATATCCCTCATAACTAACTTTACTAAAAATCAAGAATAGATAACTATATAAAAACATATAAAGTTATATCGGAGAGTCAGTTTGGATTTCAGAAGGGCAAATCAAATCATCAAGCAATTGTGTCATTAACTTAAAATATCTACGAGGCTGTTGACAAAGGTACCCCAAACATATGTATTTTACTTGATCTGGCTAAAGCCTTTGACACAGTCTGCCACGATAAACTTCTTCAAATTTTAGACATCGGAGTTAGAGGTACCCTTTTGAAGCTTTTTGCTGACTATCAGAAAAACAGAGTTCAATTAGTGAAGATGGAAACACAATTTAGCGAACCGGTGACTCCCATATGTGGTGTTCCTCAAGGTACCATTCTGGGGCCTCTACTGTTTTTGCTTTACACAAATAATTTATTTAGGGTTAAAACGGAAGCCAAACTTTTAAGTTTTGGTGACGATACCACCGTCTTTTATAAGGGTAGAACATGTGAGTCAATGAAAACTACTATTGAGAAGGATTTTGTTTCCATTAAAGATTGGTTTGATTACAATCTATTAATATTAAATGTTGAAAAAATCAACTTTATGGCATTTGGGTTGTACGTTTAAAGCCTATAACAATACGACACGTTAAATGTTAATCAATTCTTGATCAAGATTTGTAAGTCAGCGAAATTTCTAGGTATAACGCTACTTAAACCAATTTTATCAATCCCACAACTACATACGGTTTATAATGCACTTGTGGAGTCGCACTTAAGGTACGGTATCTTAGGATGGGGCGGTGTACAAATCACAACTAAGAGATTTTGAAGTGGCTCAAAAAATAATATTAAAGATTATTCAAGGGGTAGAAATAACTTACCCTACGGATGGCCTGTTTCAGGAATCAAGAAAAATTGATTGTAGACAGTTATATTATTTAAACCTTTCATTTCATATGTTTTCTGAAAAAAAAATTTAAAATTAGTTAACACCAGAAGTTAAACTAACTTCTACTTCTTACTAACTTAATCCAAAAATGAAAAAAAAACTATAGGCCAACGTTGTCTTACCTACTTGGGCCTAAAATTGTATAATAACCTACCTATAGTATAAAAAAAACCAATTATAACTCTTATAAAAAAAAATGTGCAGGAACTATACACTACAGCAACCCAGACAGTTCACTGATTATCAAATCTTAAAAACACATATTAAATAACCTACATTTTGCATATTTTAATTTGTCCAAATCAAGTCAATTAGTCTTATTTAAATATTTTATTTCCACCTTCTTAGTAAATGACATTTTATAGATTAATTTTGTTGTTTTTGTATCCAAGTAAACGATACATTATGGGAACAGATCTGTAATATTTTACGGGCTTGTATAAACGACCTGTAAAGTTTTACAGGCTTGTAAAATAGTTATTTATGTATCAAGGCAGTAAAGTTGTATTTTTTATCACGAATGTGGAAATAACCACCTGAGTGATAAAAAATGACTTTAATACCGAGGTGCACATTAAATTTTATCCGAAATCACATTTAATAATATTAATAATTAATATTGATGATTATTTCCCTCATTATAATATGAACCAATCAAAAGCCTTGAATTTTCAAATAAATTTCGTTTAAATAAGCGATTAAATCACTAGAACTATTTAACAGCGATTAAATTTTAGCCTCCATATTGAATTTTTGTTTACGATTTTATGGTGTTATTTACAAGTTTTAACAAACATTTTTTAAAAAATAATAAAAAATAAGTTATCTAGTTTACGAAATATCAATTATTATTTATTACATATATACCTTAAATTAATGGAATTTTCTTTAAAAAATATTTATAAATCAGTCAGATTTTATGAATTGTCAAATAGTTTCCTTTAATTCGAGAAATAATCTAGACGAATATCACTCAACCTATAAATTTAATCTGTCAAGCTATGCTCAGTAAGTTTTTTATTTGATTTTTCTTTTTGGAAAATAGTTTCATGCAAAATAATTAAAAATAAAACCCCTCGACCGCTACGCGGTCTCGTGATTTTATTAAATTATTTTGCATTCAACATTTTCCAACAGAAACCAAACAAAAAACTACTGAGCCTATAGTTTAACCGATTAAATTCATAATTCTCGTGATATAATATATGATTAAATTAAATGTCATTTGATGATAAAATCAAATGTCATTTAAATGTAGGAAGTGTCTAAGTATACCTACTGTTTGTTGCGAAGGTTATTATTTATTTGCCCGCCGCGGCGATTTTTTAATCTAATTTATAAAATTAACTTATTAGTATTTTTATTAAACAAAATTTTTTTCAGAAAGGGTCCAATCGACCTCCGCTACGGTGCTTTTTAAAAATATTATTTAGTTGCTGCTGAGGAGCAGTAGACACATCTTAAAATGTATAAGGGGTTGCATACAATACTCATATTAAATCGGCAGCAAAGTTCTACTTTACTGCCGATTTCTTTTACTTTACTGCCGATTGTTGACTACTTTACTGCCGATTTCGGATAAAAGCAATTTATGGAATAAAATGTCACATTTGCATATTAATTAAAATTTTAAAATCCTTATCTAAAGTTTAAAATAAAAATATACAAAAAAGTAAACTATTTTTGACTCAAGGCATGATTTGTTTAAAAAAACTAAAAATTTATTTAAAAAAAAGAAAATGTTCATGACAAAATTTATTATTAAATGATTTTATATGTAATATTAAAAAAATTAATAATAGATCATATATTTATTAAACTATAGTTTAGATTATAATTGAATTGAATTGAAGTCCAAATGTCAAAATTTTGACAAAATATTTTAAAACATCAGTTTTATAGTTCTGAATGCATTTTTGCAGGAATATTTTAACTAGGTATTTTATAAAATTTAATTTTCATATTCTGTAAAATAATTTATATCTTCTCACAAAAATGTATTTTAAACTTTAAAATTGATTTTAAAAAATGACTTGTCAAAATTAAATTTTAGGACTTATTCTCACCGATTCAATTGTAAGAGCCCTTTAAGAAGAGCGCAATCTATAGCTGTTTAACAATTTTAAATACAAAATTCTTAGCGCGCGGCCTTTTATAAACCACTATAACTTTCTTAGGTGTCAAAAGATGTATCAATAACCATATATCGATGGTTATTTGACAAAACATCGTAAGCGACAAAACCTAAATTTTACAGGAGAGATTTTTTTCTGTGGAAGCTTTATTTTTAAAGTTATTTATCTGAAAACGGGTGAGGCATTATTTTATTAATGTAGAATTCAAATATTTAAGTAAGATCGAATCCAATCTAAAATTTTCATTAACATCTTTTAAAATGTAAAATTAGTCTTGTCGCTTAAGTTCCATTTTCGTTAATACAAAACATCGTTAGCGACATTTATTTTTTTACTTTTATTATTAAATAACAAAAAATTACAAAAAAATTAATTTATAAAATTTCACCAACGATATTTTGCCAATGTTTGAAAATGAAATTCTACATTAGCTTTCTAAGAACGATTTTTATTCTCAAACCAGTATCTAACCCATGGAGCCTACACAAGGAGCCCGAACTTAATAGGGGAAATTGACAAAACCTGCCCTTTAAATTGTACAAATGAAGTTTCTTTTTTTCACCACCAGCGGCGCTGATTGTCGATGCTAGCGTTTCGATACAAATTAAACAATTGTTTTAGAATAAACGGAACACCAGCGCCCTCTTATCTTAGGAGGATTCTTATTTACATCTAACCGATATAAATTTGAGTAAAATTTTTTGACGCTAGAAAAACATTCAATTACTACAAAAAACACTTTTAACGAACCACACTGCTTACAAACAGCAGGTATACTCACAAATAAACTGTTTAGAGCGGTTAGTATTACCCAAATTGGTAGGTAATTAATGATAATAATAAGCTATATATCTAAAATTTGTCAATTTTCCATTTACTTAAAAACTAATTTTACATTTTTATTTGTTTATTATGTTTTGCCAAAAATAAGCTGTTTTTGTTTGTTTTTTTTTTTATTTCAAGTACCTACTTATATTAAGGCAATCAAGAATAGCTTAAACATTCGCAAGAACTTTTTTGAGTTTGGTAATAATATTATAGCCTTATTTGTTATTCTTTGGGCTACAATTTGGTGCAAACACAACTTATCCCAAGTTAAGTGTAAAATTTTTGATTTTACAAGGTATTATATTATTAAATATAACTTTATAATAATTGTACAAAGCATACAATATCGTAGTATATACATCTGTAATTTAAACCATATTTTTTATATTTTTGTTATGTATAAGAAGTAACAGCGCCTTAAAGGTAGAGAAAATTCCGTTCATATCTAAAATATGATTTTTTTCCACTTTAACTTTTTCTTTCGGAATCTTACAAATTAAGGGTTTTTCTTTACATTGATTTATTATTTTTTTGATCAGATAAAGTTGACTTTTTGGAGTTATGGCCAGGCCCAGTCAACATTTCGCTTCGGCTCAATTTTATTAAAGTATTCTTCCTACAAGGAAATTTTGAAGATTTACACGAAGTCTGTTAAATGTATCTCATGGTAAATTAATTATGTTTGTACTTGGATAGTCATTTTATAATATTTGTTTTGCGAATGAACAGCTTTTTTCCTGTACAATCGTAACGCTTGTTGCCCAGGAATGTGTTAACAATTAAAATTTAAAAATCAGATTTTATATATTACAGGAATTTAAAAATATAAAATAATATTAAAGTATTATAAATTAGGTATTATATATATTATAAATTATAAGAAAATGGGTTTAAATAGGATTAAAAAATTCTGAAATAATTAATTTTTGTTTTTATTTTTTTAATGTAGTTGGGTGAATATATTGAGATGTCCACCAAATGAAAATGATTATTTTTTATTTTTGGTTGTTTCACTGATAGTCTAGATTGGGGTTTTAGGGATGCCACCACGTCTAGTAATAACATAAGTGGTTCTGCACTAATGCAAGAATTTTAAGAAATCATACATTTTGAATATTAGAGCTTCACGGAAGATAGCGTCACGGAGGTTAGGATTTCGTATGTTTTTTTAAACATCCCTTTATATATTTAAAATAAGTTATTGTATCTTTTGACACGTTAATATTTTTTTTAAATATAATTGTACATACATAAAATATTTATAAAAAAATCTACTTACTGAGATATTACTATTATTATTAATGAACTTAAACTTTTGAATTATAAAACAGCAACACTCTCATCTGCATATAAATTCTAACTGACCTTCAGGAATCACATGCATCTATAATGTCGTAAACAGAGATTTTTGCTTATTTAAAATGATTAAAGCGCCATCCGTTGCATAAAATTTAAAGCAAAAACAGATTCATGCAGGATAGAATTAATTTTGTAACACCTACATAAATGGCTATAAAAATTATTTCTTTTAATTTTTAATAATATTTTATATTTGATTCGATTGCTTTGGATGTGTTTAATTTACTTAGTGAACTGATATTTTTAGTATGCTTTTACTACCTCAGATATTTGAAAACATATAGGTTAACCTAGAAAGAGTAACAATCACGGAGGATAGACTTTTAAAACATTGCGGTTAAAAATCTGGAACCTGAGCTGTAATATCTACTTAATTATGAAAGATCAAAACACAATAAAAGTATAGGTCAAACTCATTTAGTTTTATTAAATATCACGGGGTAACACCATCAGGGGACATTTCGTGAGATTCACCCAGGTATATGGAAACGTAAATTTTAAATAATTTGTGGTTGGTTTGATTTTCTTGTCAACACCATCGGCTTTTACTTTTAAGTTTAAGAATAAAAAAATCAACCGGCAAAGTTATCGATAAATCACGGCCATGAATTTACATATTGAACGTGAGAAATATATTCGGCCTTGCGTAATTTCGAAGAGATTCATTTTATTTAAACTTGTGATATTTTTAGTATTATGGTCTGTCCTTATATGTAAATATATAGTAGCTATTTCAGTGACATAATGTCACAATCTTAAGTTCACTGGATAACTTTATTGTTTGTTTTACTTCCAATTAATTTTACAAGCTTTCAATATAAATCACCGTGTCAAACTACCAAATAAACAGAACAGGTAGATAGATTTTTTTTACCTCTCCATGCCATTTGGAATCCTTACTCATGATTATTTTAAATAGTATTTATTTATAAAAATAACTTGCCTATTTAATTGTGCTATATTGGTTATAAATTTAATTAGTTTATAATATACGTATATATTAAAGATTATAATACATATATATATATATATATTATATTATATATAACAAAAAAAATGTTTCCATGTTATTCTTATAGAAAAGCGAAAAGTGCGATGCGGAGCATTAAGATATTAAAATTAAGAGCTCATATTTTCACAGGCTAATTTTTATACTTAAACTAGTATAAATTATATATATAGTTAAAATTAGAATAGGTATACATAGGCACCTAAACCTTTAAATACCTACGTACCTAAGTACTAAGTATATATACTTAGTAGGTATACCTAAATAGTAAACATACATGTGGGTTAGTGAAATATATAATTTTTATTTTAGATTATTCTAGTTATTTTTCAATATTGTTTTTAATATGCATTTAAATATATATATTATTATTTTGTGGTTATTAATAATTAATAAACGAGGAGGTACCTAGATATATATGGGTGAATATATTGAGATGTCCCCCAATTGAAAATTTTAAGAAATCGTACATTTTGAATATTAGAGCTTCACGGAAGTTTCGTATGTTTTTTTAAACATCCCTTTGTATATTTGAAATAAGTTATTGTATCTTTTGACACCTTAATATTTTTTAAAAATACAATTGTACATACGGAAAATATTTATAAAAAAATCTACTTACTGAGATATTACACTTCACGTTGGATATGTTTTTAAATAGCAAATTAATGAACTGTAACACTCTCATCTGCATATAAATTCTAACTGAACTTCAGGAATCACATGCATCTATAATGTTGTAAACAGAGGTTTTTGCTTATTTAAAATGATTAAAGCGCCATCCGTTGCATAAAATTAAAAGCAAAAACAGACTCACGGAGGATAGAATCAATTTTTGTAACACCTACATAAATGGTTATAAAAAATATTTCTTTTAATTTTTAATAATATTTTATATTTAATTCGATTGCTTTGGATTGGTAACTACAAAAACATAAACTAAATTTAAATGTATTGTTCTTGGTAAAAATTATGCAAAATAAATAAATCCATGGATTTATTAAGTTTTGTCTAATCACATATCAAATAGGGAGAGGTATATGTAATGGATAAATTGATCGTTCTTAACAGAAAAAGAAATTAAGAACTAAAAATCGTTTAGGCAAATACCAACATAAAATAATATTTGCCTAATTCAATGTTCATTAACAAACAACAAATTATAATATGGTACATATCCAGTGTACAATGTACACAGAAAAAAGATTATTTTTAAAACAAATAAAATACTATTGTTCCAAGCAAATCTTAGTTTTCCATATATGGAATATACACAAATAAATGTTTTTTTCTTTCAAGAAATTTATTTATTCGAATTGTAATGTTATGTTGAATCACTAAAATTCTTAAATTAAAATTCGTCAATTTGCGGTTAAACTTTGTTAATTCTTATTCTGTAGCTATTACAACTTTGATTTAAGACTATGATTTCTTAGAATAAGCAGAATATTTTTCAAAAAACTATCGAAATATTTTTGTACTAAAAAATATTATTTTTAATTTGAAAAGATAAAGTGTCAAAGTAAAACCATGATATTCTTAAAATAAACCCTATCGGTTCATATTAAATTCATTTTAATTTTTACAGTGAAAATATAAAGCTGTTGTTCTTTAAATGATTATAATACTGTTCTTTCTCCCTTCACAGGGATGCTTTTTCTGTAACTTGTTTGTTTGTTTCGTGTTTCTAATATAAACTTTCTATCTTGGGTAGAGTGCAAAACCTGCAAAAAAATTGCAGAAAAATATTCTTGGTAACTGAATGAAGACCCAAGTTATCTTCAATTAAACAAACGACAACAAAATATACCACAATTTCACCACCGTTAATTACGAGAACTTGCACCGGTATACCGTCATGTAAAGAAGGACGCTACGCTGAGTCAAGACGAAGGGGATGGTACCTTAGCGCATGCGTGGGTTTATGTAAAACAAACATACTCTTGAATCAAATATATTTTCTTGATTTAAAAATTGAGAATTTTTAAAGAAACCATATAATTATTCAAAATAAAAATTATATTCTATCTGAACAAATACATTTTGTCGTTGAAAATTTTCGCCCGAAAAAATCGTTGAATCAGTTCAAGAATAAGTTGTCTTTTCATTCAAACATTTTCTTATTCTTATGTTATGTTGTTTAAAATTATTCCAAATAAAACCGTTATGTTCCAGTTAAAAAAATAATTTAAAGAAATAACATTTTCCCAGTAATCTTAGCGTTTTTCTCCAAGTAAAAGCATAGTCTTAATTAGAACTTATTGTGTTTTGAATGAAGTAAACATTTTGAAAACAATAATTCTTCTTGAAATGAAATTTTATTTTTCTGTGTGTACACTGTACATACACATTTTAGTTGTTTAGATTTATTAAATAGTATATACCTAGTCCAAATCAAAGTTTACGAAGGAAATATTATATGCTATGTTATTATTATATAATATATATATTGTTTGTAATACCTACAATGTAGATTACACCTAAAAATTTCAAAAATGTGGACAATACCCTTATTATTAAACTAAACTTAAAAATCTTTACTTCAATAAAATCTTACTTATTCAAACAATTAATATGACCCGATAGGCAGGCATCTCTAAAAAAGTCGGTCTTGTCAAAGCATTCCGCAGCGCTGGACACCGTCCTCTTCCCGGACTTCTAATTTCAACATGTGACTTGTTTTTATTCCCAGTCTATTAATCAACGCATACACAGCTGGATATACTAAAAACAATCGGACCGATCACGGTTCAAAAGTACAAATCTTACCTGTTGTCTCCTGTATTTGTAAAAACTGCCCTAAAAGTTCTTTAAAATTGTGCATTTGAATTTCTTAATAAACAATTTTTTTATTCAAGCGTACATCAATTTTCATTTTATAACACTTTTAAGCTTTAAGGTAGTTGTCTCGGTAGTTGTCGTGCTGAAAGCATACCATCAGAAAATTTTAAATTTTTGTATATACTTATTAAGTACCGTAAAACGGGGTTACTTTGGCAGATTTTGGGACATTTTTGACAACAAAACTAAAACCTTCGCCAATAATCCACAAGAAAAAATCTCATTGTAACAAACATCAATAAAGCTGTAAAAGCTGAAAATTTGAATAAAAAATATTAAAAGGTAACTGAGAAAAAAAATTGTTTATATGCTGCCAAAGTAGGCAAACGTTTGGGGTAACTTTGGCAGGATATGTTTTTCGCTTAAAGTGCGAAAGTAGACTGCTCTAAAAGCCTTCTTTGGCACCGTTTTAAACTTTAAATTGGATTTTGGCAATTTTTTTTCAAAAATATCATAATTTAGCTTAATTAAAACAACTTTTTTGAAATCCCCCCCTCTTAGGGCAGCTAACGCTTGTTCTAATTCTAGTTACCGTATGTACGGCCCCCAATTTTCTTTTTGTAGTGGCGCGGCATTTTTCTAGTAGTTTAGACCTGTAACAACCTGTAACAAGAAAATGAACCTGAAAAACCGCGAAAAAAATATATAAAAAAATAAAAAACAATGCAGATGACTCATGTGCCAAAGTTACCCCCGATGCCAAAGTAACCCCGTTTTACGGTACATGACAATACAATTATCCTTAAAATTTGAAGTCGATTGACCGTCTATAACCCGAGATAAATTCAATTAAAAATTGGATAATTAACATGGATTGTATACGCTTTCTGTAGTTCTGTACCAGTTTCTTAGTTATATAAAAAAAACTAACTGTCAGAAGCTTTCAAAAAACTAACAGTCTTTTAATGTTAAAAAAAAAAATAATTAAAAATTTTTAACCGTCCAATTGTTTATAAATAATCGTTTAAAGTTCAACAATTTGTAAAAATATACATACCAGTGAGTCAGATAAAAACAACTTGGCAACGCTGTACGCAAGTATAGATATTATTTCCGCAGTAAATTCAAACAGACTGATTCAGTCTCCAATATATTTATTGGTTGAGCATAAGCGACGTTGCCGGATTAAAACTTATGAAAATATTTGAAAGTATTACGTAAAGGTAACGTCTCCAGGGTACAGTCTTGCGAAAAAATTATGAATCACTTAGCTACAAGCTCGTATACTTTTACAGTGCGTATAATCTAAAAATTATTGACAATATTGTACCACGACAACTACCTTAAATGAACATTTCTTTAGAATAAATCACAACAATAGGTTGTTTTCAACAAACTTGCGATTTACAACCACATAATGGGTAGTATTTTGCTATAGTAAACAAGAAGTTACTACCATTAAGAAAATTTTACTTTGTACAAGAAAACTCGTTTTGAAATAAATGCATTTATCCTAAATCGGCAGTAAAGAAGTCAACAATCGGCAGTAAAGTAGAACTTTACTGCCAATTTAATACGAGTACTTTTAAGATGTGTCTACTGCTCCTCAGCAACAACTAAATAATATTTTAAAAATAGCACCAAAATTATGAAATTTTTTTGAAAAAACCTGGGAGCCACTGGATGTCACTGACCGATCCAATATATCATCATTGTTTTTACCTCTAAAAACAATGATATTATTCATCCAAGCAAAAAATAAACAGGTATGAGCAAAGTGTATCATGTACTCTCTAAAAATTAATTAGTCAAAAATGACTAATTTAATAGTTGTTAGTGGCTGCTTTTTCACTTGTACCATGGTTAAGCATGAAATAACATGGTATCATAAAATTTAACAGCCAATTTTTATGTAAAATTGTCCCCTGAATCTGAAAATACCGTCTGAATTATGAAAGTGGAGCAGTTTTTGAGATATAGTCAATTCCATATTAAATGAAAAATTGACTATATCTCAAAAACTGTTCTACTTAACTTTTGACGACATTTTCGGATTCATGGGACAATCTTACAAAAGAATCGGCTGTTAAATTTTGGGATTTCATGGTTAATCATGGTACAAGTGAAAAAGCAGCCACTAATAACTATTAAATTAGTAATTTTTGACTAATTAATTTTTAGAGAGTAATATCAAGCAAACTTTTAAATTTATTCAAAATCGGTTAGTAGGTACTTTGTTATCATTGATTACTGACATTATTATTATTATTGTGGTTTCTCTAGGACTACATGAACATTACAGTGTTGTTTTAAGTGCCAATTTTAGTTTAATTGATTTGAAATTTTCACCAATTTTATTTTGATTGCAATAAAGTAGATATCTAAAATAAAGCTAAATTTTTTTGTAAATTTTATAAAATTGTTCACGTTACAGCACAGTCCAATTTTGCCTAAAGGGTATAGTGGCCAAAACTTAATCATAACTTTACTAATCTTTACTTTCTATCCCCGTCTCTTTCCAGCATATTATTTATCTTATTATCTTTGCTATCTCTGACTGGATATTAAACTGAACACTGAACACTGAATTATAATATTGTAAGAGTACAACTTGCAAATAATAACTAGAATTAAAATAATCCGAAGACATAAAATTAACACGAATTAAATTTTACTGTTAAACATGGGTATCATAGCTTGAAATATAAGCATGCCCTGTTGAAATATGTGGTAATAAAAAAGAATAAAAAAATCTATAAACCAAGCGGATATAAAAATTATTTATCTAGAGGCCTAAAATAATTTTTTTATTATTTTTGGTCACCTGAAACCAATAAATAGGTATTAACGTGTTAAATTTGTAAATTTAATTTTATACGAAATGTGGAAATCACTTAAGCATGTAAAGAACGTGGCAATCACCACCGCAAATATATATTTAAGTTTTGCCACATTCAAGATTTGGAAAAAGTTACCAAAACTGATATACCAATTTACTGCCACTACCACTTCAAAGTAACACTTAAGTGATTTGGTTACAGTTACTATTCATAATCCACTCTAAAGTTTAGACAATTTTAAGGTGGTGTCAAAAGTGGTCATAAAATTTCAGATACCAGACTAATACACCAAAAATTTATAAAACTATAGTTTTAATATACTTTATATATAAAGTATATTCTGCTGGTGCAAATCACATTACAACTATGCTAATATAATATGGAGATATTTTAACTGTATCGTGGTAGATTTAGTTATTTAAACGTTATTGCCACTCATTTAAATTGGTGATATCAGTTTTCGTCACTATAATGCTACTTGGGTATAGATTACTCATGATGTGTAAAATTACTTGAGTAACAAAATATATACACGAATGTTTGCGAGTTAAAAAATACTGTTTTTTGCAATATCTTGAAAAGAGGTAATTAAGCAAAATGATGTCATTTTTGAAATCAGCGCACCAAAATTACCCTGCAAAAGTTATTGCCCACCATGTGGCAAAATTGACCAGTGTTATCATTCAATATGTTTTATTATATTTTTGTCTAAAAGAACCGATTTGTAAAAAATATGTGCGTGAAATAAAAACCTCCTTTGTTTAATTATTGTAAAATGCTGCACTGTGTTATTTAATAAAAATATCAAAGTTTTTTTGATTACTTTCGATTTCTTTAAGCCGGTGCCACACATTGGAATATTTGTGTATTTGGCAAATACCTGAATATGTGGATGGACAACTATTCGCACAAAGGCGATGAATATTTAAATTTGCGGGAGATACAAATATTTGCCGCTCGAGGTCGGTAAATTAACACAAATCAAAGGCGCCGAATACCCAGATCATTGACCAATCCACATATTTGGCCAATATGTGTACAGTTCAGTTTGTCAACAAATAAACAATTACAAAAATTCAGGCCAATACACGTATTTGCCAAATATCCGATTGTGTGGCGCCGGCCTAAGCCTATTAAAAATGCGTAAGTCCAAATACAACACCTTTATAATGGGTCAGCCTGTATTTTACAGTCTAGTATTTAAAGTGGTGCCATTTTGCCTTCAAATGCGGGCAATGTTGACCAAACGCACTTCATACACATATATTTTTTTGTAGTTTATTTTTGTTTTGTTTATGAGTTTCTTTATTAAGGATTGTCAACATTTGTTAACTTCACCCCTTCCTACTATATTTAACATCATTTTAAGGGAAATTTCCTGAAAAATGGAAAGTAACCCGTATTACTCCGATTTTTCAAACTGGTAATTGACATGACATTGGTAATTATAGACCAATTGCAATTCTGTCAAACTTGTCCAAGGTTTTTGAGAACCTTATCAACATGGTTTCATACATAAAAGGTCTACTGTTACTAATCTGTTTGATTTAACTCAATATGTTTCCAATGTATTGGACTAAAAGGGCCAAGTGGATGTGATGTATACTGACTTCTCGAAGGCCTTCGACAAGGTTGACCGTAATATTTTGCTTGTTAAACTTAAGTCTATTGGTCTGAGTGAACTCCTAGTTGACCGTCAACTTTATGTTTTAATGGCTTTAAGTCCAATTCTTTTGTTATTACATCAGGCGTACCTCAAGGATCAAACTTGGGTCCGTTGTTGTTTAATATAAACATAAACGATTTATCAATTTCTCTAACATGTAAACATCTATTGTTTGCAGATGATTTAAAGTTATTTTCCAAAATATCAAATGTTGATGATTGTTTAGAGCTGCAGAATCAGTTGAATGTA
Source organism: Brassicogethes aeneus (assembly GCA_921294245.1). Lineage (NCBI taxonomy): Eukaryota > Metazoa > Arthropoda > Insecta > Coleoptera > Nitidulidae > Brassicogethes > Brassicogethes aeneus. Next base: position 3,868,195 of record OV121136.1, read on the forward strand.
GTACATCAATGGTGTAAATTAAACAAGCTTTTCATTAAGGAAATATCCAACAGTTTTTCAATACTCCTTAAACCATAATGTTCTTTCTTCTTGTGATGGTATTAATAATCTCGGTGTCTACTTTGACAATAAATTGTGATTCCCTACTCATATACAAAATTTAGTTTCCCAGGCATTTAAAGTATTGGGCTTTATAAGCAGGAACTCTCGAGGATTTAAAAATGAAACAGCAATAAAATCTTTATATTTTTGCTTGATAAGATCTAAAATTGAATATTGCTCCATAATTTGGTCTCCGCACTAATAACTCAGTTATAATGATTGAGAATGTTCAACGTAAATTTTTAAAACTATTATCATTCAGGCTAGATAATGTCTACCCAACCAGAGGTATTGAACATCAGTTACTGCTTGATCAATTTTATGTTGATTCACTTCAGTTTAGAAGAGTTTGTTCTGGTTTAAAATTCTTATACAAAATATTTCACAATTGAAATTGACTGCTGTAATATTTTATTAATGTTTAATCTATATGTTCCTAGACTAAATTAATGTTATAACTATATTTTATACTGCGATAATGCTCGTACTGTAATATTAGCTAACTCACCTGTGCATGTTATATCTAATAACTATAACCAGATAAGCCATGCATGTGATATGTTTTTTCTAATTTATCTTGTATATTAGCTGTTGCTAAAGAAATGTTTTGATATAACCTTTACATTTATTATTTTGTCCTTTTATTGAAAATGTATTTTCTGTTGGCCAAATAAATTATTATTATTATGAGTTCGTTCTACAAAGTAACATGTAATGTTCTAAGAAAATTATTTTAGTTTTGGAATATACTCAAAAGTTTTAGTAATTTCATTAGCGTTCCCGTTTTGCCTTCTCCTCCCTATGGGCTTTAATTGCTGCAGTGAAAACATTAGATAGGTTAGGTGTACCTATAGGTATTAATTTTTTTATGTATACATAAAAGATTTAATATCGTATAATTATTATTATTATTAACATTGTTTGAGTGCTAAAAAAATACAAACTACGACAAGCTGAATATTATCTTCCATCATTAATGTTTTTATTTATTTATGAGTATGAGTATGAGTATGAGTATGAGTATGGGAACGTATGGCAAGCCCCAGATATATTGTCATCCACTGATCTCCCGGGGTTATATTACCCCCTTTCCGTTCTCCTGCGTATCCCGCCAAATCACAGCATTACCTGTGTTTGTTGGATCCGAAGTTTTTACGCCGGCTGGTAGATCCACCCTAGGAGTTCGTGGATGACAGTGTCAAAGGTTAAGGCAGCTCCCGGGATTTTTGTCAGCCGGGTCGGGCCATACGTCCAGTTTAGGAAGGGTTTTTGGAGGACATTGAACTGACCCAAAACTAAGTACAATCCGGAATCCTCCTGAACCTAGGCCTTAGTAGTAACCCCATTCAATTGGTATTCGTGAATGGGGGGTGGGTATGTTAGTTTTTTTTCTTACTCCGGCTACCAACCTTGTATATTCTTTATTTATTTTATTGCTAAATTAGTGTTAGTGATACCGTTTTCGTTTAATTTATGTCTTTGCATTCTTACTTTTTTTTTTCAAATTTAATTTAAAAATAAATATTAATATACAAAATAGATAACCGGCCCTGTAGTGTTTGTGGTGGAATGCCACCAAATGGTCTGCATTGACTATTGATAGGATCATTCTTCTTTTCTTCTGTGCTGTTCTTCTATTTTGAGCCGGGGTGTCAGTACGCTGCCCTTGTTGGTGAACTATTTATTTTGTTGTTAAATTAGTGATTACCGTTTATTATATTTATTATGTATCTTTGCCTTCTTACTTTATTCCAAATCCAACCTAAAAATAAATTAATTCACGAAATAGATAGATAGATAGAGCCGGCCCTGTGGTGTATCGACAAAGATTAAATATACAAGAGTATATTTAATCTTTGGTATCGTATTAATTTTTGAAGTACGGTCTTAGTCAGGCGTGTAACGTATGCTTTAATAGATGGTTTATTTACGTTATTGGCTATTGCGTTCTTATCGTCTTTGGGTTTGATTTATGGCTGTGACCCCAAATGCATATACAGTATTACTTATTCAAACACAACACTTTTTTATGGTGAATTTTGCCTTCTTGCTTGATTTAGTTTATTAACTCCTACGCCCTTTCAATGGTTGTTTATGATTTGTCTACTATGACAAAATGAGGTTGTTTATTCAACAATTACGGATATTCTTACTTTTTTTTTTAAATTTAGTTTTTTTGACATAAAAAGAATTCTTAGATTTTTGACAACATTGTGAAATGCTTATATAAACATTTAACGATTATACGGTAAAACATGCAATTAGAAAAATTACTTAGCTTGATTATTAGGCTATAATCCTGATGCTTTGTCTTTCGCGGGGTATTTTTATTTATTTATGATTATAAAAATAAATTATTTATTTTATTTTTTTTTATTTTATTTATTTATGATTATAAAAATAAATTATTTATTTCAGTTTAATGTTCAAAGAATTCAGGACGCCCATTCTTTATCCCAACCCGGATCAAGTAGTAGTACAGGAGCAGGACTTACTCTTGGCGAATCGCATTCATCTCTTACCGCATCCCACGCACACCCCTTGTATCTGCAGGGTTCAGCGCACAGCTCAGGGGGTTCCGTCAGCTCAACGGGGGGCGCTTCCCCAACAAGTCCGCTACGACCTGGCAAAGAAGAAGATTGTAGTCTGCACGGCAGGAGTAGCACCGAAGGTATTTTGTTCTTTTATTGGTTATTAATAATAAATTATTACGCTTGTGTTCCCATTTGTGGGCATATATCGATGGTTATTTGACAAAACATCGTAAGCAACAATTTTGTTGAATTACTTTTTATTTTATCAAAGTGTCAGTTACGATAAGCTGCACATGTTAACATAATAGTTATCACAATTTTGCAATCTAATATTGGTCAGTTTGAATCTTTTTATTATTGTAAGCGCCTCTTCTTTTTAATTTGTTACCGATTTATAACGTAAGCCCGACAAATAATCGTAAGCAACTCCGAGACATGGCGTTTGCGATTTAACATTGTGTCGCTTACGATAATATTGTGCTCCCGCCTTGATCTATCAAGGCGTTATTCCCGCTCTAAACAGTTTATTCGTGAGTATACCTGCATCGTGGTGATTGCTACCAAGTTTTAAAACAATATTTTATTTGATCAAAAGCTTATAATTCCTTTTTTTTCATTGCATTATTAATAGTTATCCTAATTATATTTGTTTTTACGTAGTGTGGTTCGTTAAAAGTGTTTTTTGTAGTAATTGTATGTTGTTATAGCGTCAAATAATTTGACTCAAATTTATAACGGTTAGATCATAGTACCATGGGTTAGATCATGGAGCCTACACAAGGAGTCCGAACATCATGTAAACGGAGTTCTATTTTGTATCTCATAGAATGTGGTTGCTCTATGAAAAAGTTGGTGACCTTTTCACCTGGGGGGGGGGGCAAAATGGGATTCCCGGAATATAAATATTCCTGGTGCTCGATAATATTCCTCGATTAGTCCTTTTACAAGGGATAAGAGGAATTTATATAAAGCTAGTAATAAATTTTATGGTTACATAACCTATTTGTGTCCACGTGCTCGTTAGACAACCGTTGTCCAATGGTTTTTGGTTCTTCTGAAATCATTGGACGTTAAAACTAGTATCTGGTTAATAAGGACATTTTTCCAGGACCATAAGGGTGGTGGTTAAGCCATAAATCCGCCCTAGTTGAAAGAAGAAGAAGAAACATCATGTAAACAAGAATCTTCCTAAGATAAGAGGGCGCTGGTGTTCCGTTTATTCTGAAACAATTGTTTAATTTGTACCGAAACAATCAGCGCCGCTGGTGGTAAAAAAAGAAACTTAATTTGTAGAGGGCAGGTTTTGTCAATTTCTCCTATTAAGTTCGGGCTCCTTGTGTAAGCTCCATGGGTTAGATACTGGTTTGTGAATAAAAATCGCCTGTTTTTTCAAAGAAAGCTGTAGAATGTAGAATTTCATTTTCCAAAATTGTTTGGCAAAATATCGTTGGTGATATTTTATAAACTAATTTTTTTGTATTTTTTTTTATTTAATAATAAAAGTAAAAAAATAAATGTCGCTAACGATGTTTTGACAAAAGTAATCATCAAATCTATATCCCACAAAGTAACGTAAATGTAACTTGAGCGACAAGACTAATTTTATATTTTCCTAAAGATGTTCTTATAAAATATCATATGCCACAAAATTTAATGAAAATTTTAGATTGGATTCGATCTTACTTAAATATTTGAATTCTACATTAATAAAATAATGCCTCACCAGTTTTCAGATAAATAACTTTAAAAATAAAGCTCCCACACAAAAAAAATCTATCCTGTAAAATTTAGGTTTTGTCGCTTACGATGTTTTGTCAAATAACCATCGATATTATCAACTCAAAAAAGTTCTTGCGAATGTTTAAGCTATTCTTGATTGCCTTAATATAAGTAGGTACTTGAAATAAAAAAAAAAACAAACAAAAACAGCTTATTTTTGGCAAAACATAATAAACAAATAAAAATGTAAAATTTGTTTTTAAGTAAATGGAAAATTGAAAAATTTTACTATTTATTTTCTTATTTTCATATCATATGTCCAAAATCAGATATAAAGGGCTATATATTTTAATTATTATCAATTTGGGTAATACAATTTAAAAGTTAATGAGTAGGTAGGTATAATATCTAAACAAAACAATTAAACATGTTTTAAAAGTTAATAAAGATTCAATGATTTTTTTAATCAATGCATTATATATAATACTATAGTAATTCCTCAATGATTTCATAATATGGTACGGAGAAATATATACCATGATACATACATGGTACCTTTGAAATCTTATTTAGAAAAAGCCGCCATTGTGTTCTCGTTAAAGTCAACCCGTCAAGGCTAAAGTTTGAGAGCAACTTTTTCATATGAACATATTTCTCGTTAACTAATTAATGTTGAAGAATTTGCTCAGTGCAATCTCGTCAAAATTGATCGTAGATGACGATTATTTTAATATAAACTGGTGCCATATTTAAAAATGGTTTATTTATGACCATGTAAAATGTATTAAAGTACCTACCATTTTACACTTTTAAATTAAGGTTAAGCTAATTTTGTTATAAACTCGTAAATATATTTATCAAATGAAAGATAGATTCATAAGCCTAGCAAATACAAGTAATATAAAAATCATTACATATCCAACTTTTATATTAATTCCGGGTCTATTTATAAAATCATTTTTATTAAAAAATATAAAAATCAATTACCTAACTAATTAATTGTTTTGATAATTATTTTATTAGCACATATTGCCAACCCTAAAATTTTCTTAGTTTTTTTCATATACGTACACGCTCTACAGGTTTTATTTTTCAACATAAAAATTTTAAATTTAAAAAATAAAAAAACTTACCACTTATTGTATTATTGTAAATTATAGATTTAATATTTGTTTCATTTAAATTTTAGTTTAAAGTGGTAATTTTTTGTTTAAAAAGTGTTAACGTAGCTTTAGCAATCTAGCTGTCTATTTTTAGAGTGGTCAATTTTTAGTCTATAGACTCAGGGCCCTGGTTTCTGGCAATTAGGCTGTTAGCGATGGTTTCAAGCGGGTGCGATGCACAAAGAGGGCTAAAGCGGGTACAATGTCGCGTGGTAGATTACTGTTTTTCGCGGGGATGCTTGCGGTTCGAACTCTTCGTTGTTAATACACTTACGCCCTCAATCACGCGGTCAAATAGTTAATTAAACATGCGCGTTGGGGGCAATAAGCTGGATATGATATTTAAATAAATTTAATAAAAATTAAACAATAACTCAATATTTCGCGAAGACGAAACAACCATTTTATATTTAAAATATTTTATGATTATCAATTGTTTTAGGTTAAAAAAAATAACTTTTTGAACTATTTTGGTAGAAAATTATTTATATTTGTTTTTATTTTATATGTCCATACTATTTTTAAATAATAAATACCTATACAAAATTCTGCCCAAAATAAATTATGCTTGGGAAATTATTTTTATTAAAAATTGATAGAAAATAATATTGTTTAATACAGAAGTGAACTGTTAGTTAGTAAATTTTGTCTTCTAATAAATACATGATAGTTGAAAATATTTTAAATTTATAAATGTAAACCCAACATTTTTAGTTATTGATTTTAAACCAATAACATTTTAAATTAAATAATTATTTAATAAATGTTAAAACCGCGTGCCATAAAATTGACAAAAGCACTCACTAATAATTATTTGTTATATTCTACTGAATGAAATAGGCACAATTTTTAGATTTAAATTTAAAAAAAGTTGTGATCGTGCTATATACATAATGGGGTGACTGTAAAAGGCGCGTATATATGTAATCCTGCCTCTTAAACCTCCTTGCGGAAGATCTGCATGGTACAAGTATACTATAGTGACATTGCAGCATCCTTACGATCACGATCCCCTGTTTACAGAGACACTTAATTTTTGAAATGGAGTTCAACTGGCCTTTTTAAGCAGATATCTAATTGCTGTGCTATGCTAGTTTTATAAATTACAGTTTTATGTTTGTCTATAAATGTTGCCAATAATATTTTTAAATTGAATATCTTATTTGTGTTGCTGTTTTAAGCCAATATTTTTGGATCTTTATGATTCTTTTTTTGGGCCATTTAACCGTGGAGCCCACATGCATTTAACAGTAACAATAGTTTGTTGTTGGCCGCAAGAAATAAAAACGACTAAGAAAACTTATTTTTAACTTTCAGAAATAGTCAAACTTTAATTATTTAAGTAGTTAAAAGAAACTATTTAAAAGTGAAAATGACTATTTTATTAGTATAATTTTTACTATTTTATTTCTCAAACTTCGATAAAATTAACCGTTTCGAGATATTCGAGATTACAATAATTTTTATATCGCATTAAAGGACTAAAAGACTTTTAGTAAAAGTTATATGATAAAAAAAAATTAATTGAAAAAACTAAAATTTTTTAATTTGACGGTCAGGGCAAAAAGTCCCGAGGCTCATGGAATGCCCTTTTTAGTTTTTTTAATTAAAAAATAAAATTTGTTATCATATACCTTTTAAATAATGCGATAAAACAATTATTGTAATCTCAAATATCTCGGAAACGGTTTATTTTATCGAAGTTTGAGAGGTACACCTTTTTAATGGTAGCCGAACTGTTAAATCGATAAATTGCATCAAATGTTAAAAAAACCTAACCTCAAAGTTTGTATGGGACAATAAGCTTAAAGCAACCCCCGTTTCTACGACACTGTGTTCACTCAAACAATTGTAATTATGTGTGAATATGTGTAGTAATTGACTGTTCGCAAAATATCACCTTTCCAAGTCTACCATAGTAGAAGTTATATTAAAAAAACCCGTATGATAAGTAACACTTTATCACCCTGTAACTTTTAAGCATACGTAATTAGGAAAAATATTCATTTAGATTTTCTTCTTATTTTGACTTGCTTAATCTGCTCCTAAATGTATGCCACTAAGTTTAGGGACACCTTGTATAATTGTATATAATTGTATCTACTCCTATTGAATGTTTTTCACTCATGTCATTATAACCATTATAAATTGCCCGCCTAACAACGGGAATAATGAAATCATTATTTAAGTTGTTAGGCATCAGTGATTGGCCGATTTTAATATTCACTGTGATTTAAACCAGGATACACACACACTGGTATGCTCTTGCGCTTGTATTCTCTTGCGCATGACATGTTGTGTGACGTCAGGTGGATTGCAGCGTTTAAATTTTAAAATTTAATGTACGAATAAATGTTATTTTTAAGAAGTGAAACTTGATAAATATACTTGCTTATATTTTTAAGAAGTGAAACTTGATAAATATACTTGTTTATATTTTTAAGAAGTGAAAATTGATAAATAAACCTACTTTGGGACTAATTTTTGCATTGTATTTGGACTCAATTATTGGATTGCAGCGACTAATAGTTTAATTACTGAGAGCCCCTTAATTTTAATATACGTACCTTAAGGTAATTATAAAATTAGATTTATTAGATATTATTCAATTAAAAAAATATATTTTTACCATATATATATTTTTTCTACGGTTGGTTCATAGAACTCTTCCTCTTTGGTTGGTAAAAATCTATTTTTTTAATTGAATAATATCTAATAAATCTAATTTTATAATTAAAAAATGTAGGTATGTAATTGACACTTACCATTTTTTAAGTTAATGTAAAAATCCACTGTTTTGACAAATTACTGTCCTTTGGAAAACGAAAATATTTTATTTCTGTTCCTTTTGTAACTCGAACATAGTTTTTACAAGTTGCCACGGCACAGTTTGACATTTTAACTGCACAAATACACAATAACAATGTTTACAAATATTAAAATCACATAATTATGTAGTGAAAACACAATAAACCATAGAAAAACACAAAAATAAAAGCGATTAACCTCAAATACTTTCAAACTTTCAAGACAGAAATAATCCAGATGACGTAATGCGCAGAAACGACTCATTTTGGTTTGACTAAATAGCATACCAGTGTGTGTGTATCCTGATTTAAACCAATCAGGTTTTAAATTGGAAGAAAGCGTCTATAATAATATTTAAAATTAATTGATTGATTTAAAAATCATTTAATTACACTATGATAGTTTTACACACCTTTTTTCCTAACATTAAGTACTCCAGCTTAGTTTAAGTAATTTTGGGCATCTGATTTAAAAAATTTCATTAGTATTTCTCTAGTATAGTATAGGACGTCTTGGATTTAAAATAATTTTGTAATAAAATGCTCTGCTCAATCACCTCAAAATGTAAGTTTTTTGTTGATATTTTAATTATTTATTATTATTTTGGTTTAAATTTATCTTGAATGTACTAATGTAATTGGTATACGACAAATAGATCATATTTATCTTAACAATATGACATTTTAAATACTAAAACTAAAATTTTAATGTATTTTATGTAAAAAACAACCGTTATTGGAAACTTTTTGTAGATTGAAAGGGCAACAAAGTAAACAAGTTTCAGTTTTTTTATCTAAATTAAGCTTAAGTTTTGCTTTTTTATTCCTTAAATTTATTAAATCGTATAAAATATCGAATTGAATTATATATAATAGTATTATTGTGCTTAATCCTCATCATCGTCGTACATCTTTTGATGCAAATTCCAGCAAATGTGTCCTAGCAATGAATCCAACTTCTTTCCGCTATACCCATAGATATCTACCAATGCTCTAGATTTGCACTTGGTGAAATCGCTCTTCATGTTCATCAGTTCGGCAAATTTATCAGGATGAAAAAAAAAGAAAAAGTATTTTACATGACATATTAACGCTAATTCTTTGCAAAACGACAAGCATTTTTTCAATGAATTGGCGCCAATTTTAGGCCCGATATGAACGAAGAACATTTTCAATGACAGCTTTAACACTGCCATATGCTACAAGCTCGTCAACTTTGAGAGCATTTTTGAATGCTTGATCTTTCATTGAACGTCGTGTATCATGTACATTTAATATTCCTGCAAAATTAAAGTAGTAGGTATGTCTCATAAAATTTTATAATGAAATATTGCGTTGGTTTTTCTTGGGCGTAAAGGTACCGCAACAAAAACAAAACAAATTTACAACGACGACATAAATGTTCGTCTCCTTTCTCTTTTCTCTGCCACTTCCATTTCCTGCCCTTTTTTCATTTTTAGTTCTTAAAATCACTTTCAAGTAAAAATACAATTTAAAGTTTAAATTTTAAATGTAAATAATTAATAGATGCATTTTAGTGTGCTTGAACGATAAAGTAGATAAAGGCGCCTTTATACTTCAATTCGATATTAAATTTTGATAAGACTTAATAAATAAGATTCAAGATTAAATTTTTGAGGACTTTAGTCATGATGTAAATAAAAACATATCAAATAATAGTCGAAGAGTAATGCTTATACCGAAACCCATTTACTTTGTTGCCTTTTCAATTTAATTAGTAATTAAAAAAACGACACAAAAATTTCAAAAAATGATACTTTTTACCAAAAAAACATTATAATTTTAGTTTTGGTATTTAATAAAGCACTTCTCTGCAGAAAAGTGCTTTATTATATATCCCTTATAAAATACTACCATAGTATACTACGGCTACAATGGAACAAACAAAATTTCTATTTGACATTTATCTACCGATGACTTTGTATGGTCCCTGTATATTTTTAACAAAAAACGTCATAAATATACTGAATATCCAAGATTTAAGGCAAAATAATTCAATAAATAATCAAAATATTAACAAAAAACTAACATTTTGAGATAATTGGGCAGAGCATTTTATTACAAAATTATTTCGAATCCTAGACGTCCTGGAGCAAAATGAGTGGCATTTTTAAAATCAGCAGCCCAAAATTGGGTAATATAGGTGGGCGTACTCAACGTTAGTAAATCGAACTATCATAGTGTTACTAACTAATTGGAGTAGATAAAGCATACTATTAAAAATTATTAATTAGTAAAAATATTCTTTTGTTACAGACCCTCAGCAAGGAGTTGACGATGATGATTCGCAGGACGGCAGTAGTTCGCGTGCTCAGTATGTCTCCGCCAACTGCGTTGTGTTTACGCATTACCAAGGCGACGCCGCTTCTGTTGTCGATGAACATTTCTCCCGAGCCCTTGATAAGACGACCGGTCACACAAAAGGTAACAAACAACATTTCAATTTTTTGTTTCTTAAAACGTCATACAAACTGTATATATTTTATTAATTAATTTAGGTCAACATAATCCTTAAAATAGATCCAAATTTGCTTCTTCGGCGATCTAAAATTAACAAATATACACTCACGTGCAAAATAATCGATCCACACAAATTTTCGATGAATTTCAATCGCAAATAACTTTTTTATTTGATGTCGGTTTTAAACGAATATTAAAGAATATTGTAGATAAATTAATGGACAATCGCTCACATTTTAAAAAAATACTAAAAAATAGACGTACGTTTATAATAAACAGGTTTAAACAAAAAGATGTTTTTTACTATAAGTTTAAGACACTCTGTAGAGTGAGTTTTGTTTTTGGTTCACCTCGATATATTTATTTTTGTGGAAAATATGGATTTTTTTAAAAAACATTGCAATTTCCAATATTTTTCTGTATGAAGAACTAAGGTTACTATGGTCCATCCATAGGCTATGGAGAATGACAGTGACAGTTTTGTTGAATCATCCCATACTTGGACATGTCATACACGGCTTTCAAAAGCTATCAAATTGTTTTTTGCAAATTAATGTTTAAATTTTGAGGTGTCTTCTTACTTTATAAAATGGATATATCTCCGACTGATGTTGTCAGAGCTATTAATTTAATCCAGGATGGACGGTCACAGTTTTACATGGCAAGTGTTTTAAACGTCATAAGAAGTAAAGTACAAAGGGCAACATCAGTCGGAGACATTTTTAAAAGTAAGAAGACACCTCAAAATTAACACATTAATTTACAAAAAACAATTTGATAGCTTTTGAAAGCTGTATATGACATGTCCAAGTATGGGATGATTCAACAAAACTGTCACTGTCATTCTCCATAGGCTATGGATGGACTATAGCAACCTTAGTTCTTCATACAGGAAAAATATTGGAAATTGCAATGTTTTTTAAAAAAATCCATATTTTCCACAAAAATAAATATATCGAGGTGAACCAAAAACAAAACTGTTAAGAATAGATGTGACTTGATAAATAAAACTTAATTTAGAACAATATACGATTTTGCCACTCTACGTACAGAGTGTCTTATACTTATGGTAAAAAACATCTTTTTGTTTAAACCTTTATATTATAAACGTACGTCTATTTTTTAGTATTTTTTTAAAATGTGAGCGATTGTCCATTAATTTATCTACAATATTCTTTAATATTCGTTTAAATTCGACATCAAATAAAAAAGTTATTTGCTATTGAAATTCATCGAAAATTTGTGTGGATCGATTATTTTGCACGTGAGTGTATAATTTATATTCATATTATTAATTTTCTGCAGAAATAGTATATTCTGTAACATGTTTAGATTACGGCATATTTCGCTCGAGTGTAAAGTTTGTCACACGAGACAAAGATTTCTAAATTATGGTCGGCCACTTTTTTATTTTTTATTAATTTCTCAAATTTAAAAAATCATCTTGCAAATGAAAGAATAATAAGAAAAACAAAGCATACCCAAAAATCAAACCTTTTAATTTTTTGCTAAGCTATCCGCTTCATTCCTAGCAGTTGGATTAAAGTTTAAATCATTAGATATACCAATTTTCTAAAACATCATAGTTGATTCTTAAAACCCTGAAATTTAAAAACGATGCTTTATAGCTGGTTTATTTTGGTAAATTATTTAATTTGTAAAACAATAAAATTTGCATAAATACCTTAAACACAAACTAGAACACAATTTAAATATCCTGAGAACAAAATGTCTTTAAGTAGGTACTTGCGTTTATAGCTTTAGACTATTCACTTAAAAAGAAGTTTATCTAAAATAAATTTTAATCTACGCAAAATAAAAATAATTGTCCTCATTATAGAGTTACAAAAATTGACGGACAAATAAATCAAGCAGTAGAAGTAGCAGTAGTTATTTATTTTTAATGGCCACGGTAAAGAAAAAAAAGTTGCACAAAAAATGACTGCCCCTTAAACCGGGTAGTTCAGATGGCCATACGGCCCCGGATCAGGTATTATTATAAGTAATATAAAATAGAACCACATTTACCTACATACGTGTTCAGAAAATATCGGGAATTTTCGTTTTTTGAAACAAATATTTATTTATTCGTCAACATTAATGTTGTCGCCTTCAAAATAGTCCCCATTGGATATTATGCACATGTGCCAGCTCTTCTTCCAATACTCGAAACACTTCTAAAACTCGATCTTTGAGATAGCCTTTAGTTCTTTCAGCGATACGCTTTTAATGTCATCTATGCTTGCAAACCGACGGCCCTTTAAGGTTTTCTTTATTTTTGGGAATAGGAAAAAGTCAGACAGAGGCATGTCTGGCGAATATGGAGGCTGGGGCATCATTACAGTATTGTTTTTGGCCAAAAATGTTTTTCAAAATTTAACAATTTTGGAACAAATTTTGCTGCCACGCGTTTCATACCCAAAACATTTGAAAAAATTTCATGGGATGAGTCAATCGATATAAAAATATCATCAGCCACTTCTCTGATGGTTTATAACCATTTATTCCACTTTTTCCATGTTTTTATCGGTTGTTAATGTGCTTGTGCCTTCGGGGCGTTCGTCATCTTCAACGTCTTCACGGCCATTTTGGAAACTCTTATACCACTTGTAAACTCTTGTTTTACTTATAGCAGACTCACTATAGGCCTTTAAACAATTGTTAACATTTCCCAGAATTTATTTAATTTTTTAAGCAAAATTGGATATCAACAAATTATCTTTGATCCATTTCTTTTAACGAACGAAAATCGCCGAGCTCATAAAACACGTCTAACCTTAGCGGCTGCCACAGACAAAGTAAACAATGAAAACAGCTAAAGTTTTTATCATACTTCGGGGGCATGTATACCAACATAATAAATAAAATTTTATGACAACCGGACCCTCCGAAGCCGCGAAATTTAACAATTCCCGTTATTTTCTGAACACACCTCGTATATAGTAGAAATAATCTAAAACTTACAATATTAGATAATATGATGATATCTCTGCTGATAAAACAAATATTTCAGCATTTTACCTTCATTTTTAATATTTTTATGTTCGTTCGTTTTTAAGTCGATTTTAAAAAAATGCCATCATTTGATTTCATCAATTAAAGAATCCAGAGAATTCAAGTAAATTCAGACGTTTATAAAAATAACATTTTTATTTATTTATCCCTTTTTGAAAAAAAATTTGCCTAATAATTTTATTACCTTTAATTGAAGGTGATGTAAGCTCTTAGCAATGGTTTTTTACCCTTTAGCAGAAAATTCAAAAGGGTGCTGGAACATTAATTGTTTTAAACCTAGCGATAAAATGTTGGATATTTTATTAAAATTTAGATAATTGTATTTAAGGAAATTTTTAGATACACAGTAAAAAAATATTTTTTAATTTTAACCAAATATTAACTATAGTTATATATATATATATATATATATATATATATATTTTATGTTAATCCAGGTCCAAATAACTTTATGTTAAGTTTACAACCAACTATATATAATCTGTTAACCAATTGAATAAGTAGTTGTAATTATAACAGACATTTTGTAGATTTTATAACAAAATGCTATGTCAATGTCAAATTATTTGTTCGAAATTGGGAAAAGAATTTTAATAGGAAATGTTGCTTTACTAGTCAGTTTCCTAAACAAAAAACAAAAACATATACCTAGGATAAACCACATAGTTATTTGTCACTTGAGGAATATTATTTATTTAAAATTTATATATGCCGTTGTTTTAAAGATTTTAATTTTTTTCTTATAAATATATAAAAAGGATAGTTTTTTGTTTAAACTTTATTTACGTTTACTTAAAAATAAGAATATTTAAATTTTTAGTATAGTATAGTAATTGGACATTTTATATAGTAATTGGACACATGGACCATAGTTATTGGACATACAATTTTTATATAAACAAAACAACTTTACATCAAATAACATAAATGGTTAAAGGTAAATTGCTATTTTAGGTAATTTTTTTATTTCGTTTTTGTAAATATCATATAATTCATATATTTCTTTCTCGGATTCCTCATCCCTTTTCTGGATTCTGAAGGTAACTACTAATTCCTTGGCCTGTCTTCTGAAATAGTTTGTTGCAAATATCATTAAGTGTGGTATCTTTAGTTTGTGAAGCATTTATAATTTTTAGGCCGGAACAGGATGATTTATATATATCTAATATTTTTTTGGGCGGTATGTTAAAAGTATTATCCGAATTTATTAATTTTGTTGCCATTAGTTTTTTATGTTCTCTATTATGCACTGTATTTAAATCACTGTTATTCTGCAAGATGTCCTGTAACGAAGAAATTCCTATATTACTTACCCTCTAAAAATGAATTAGTCAAAAATGTCATAGCGAAAAAGCAGCCACTAATAATTCTTGTCAACAGCAATTTGTATTTAGGACATTGAGCAGTCAATTCCTATGAAATATTATTCGCTTAAATATAAAAATAGAATAGTTTTTAAAATATAATCAATTTTACATATAATATGGAATTAACTATATCTCTTTTCGGATTCAGGGGACAATTTTACATAAGAATTGGCTGGTAAATGTCCGGGATACAAATAGAGTATTCTATTGGACTTATGTCCAATAATAGAAATTTACATTTTTTACCAACCAGTAATTGGCCACTAGCCATTTTTCTGTTTGTTTTAAGAATTAAAATTAAAACGCAATAAAGTGACAATTTTTAAACCATGAGGAACACATTTATACCACTCACTGATATATTGGACCCAAAATAAAGTAGTTCTATATTATTACCGACTGAGATATTTATAATTGTATACATCGTCTGATGATCGTCATCTAATAATTTGACTTTAAGGTAACTATTTATAGAACTCTTGTTTTTACAGTATTAATGTTAATTGTCCAATAACTATAAAGTGTCCGATAACTGTCTACTTTACCCTACATAAATAAACACAAAAATACATACAATTAAATAACACACAAATCTGAAATCATCAAATTATAAAGAAATTTGATACAATATAATTATTGGTAGGTACTACTACAACACTTAGCGATATTTCTTAACTTTAACCGACTTCATTGCATCTTTTTTCGGATACTTCGCACTTCGCACACACCTTAAATAGGTATAAGCCTAATACCTATTTAAGGAATCCAAATAACAATCATAATAGATTTCTGATAATATATTATAAACACTCTGGACAGTTGTTACTACGAACACGTTACGACTTAAGAATAAATAAAGCAGAAACATAAGTTGCAGACGCTGAAGTCAGTTGAACTTGTTGATGCGTATTGTTGTGGGAAATGTTTTGATTGGCCGCCTGAAATCACGTGTACTTTTTCAACTAAATAATTTGTTAAACCTTAACAAAATAATCTGTACTCTCTTAAAATTAACTAGTCAAAAATAACTAATTATAAGTCATATTTGACTAATTGTCGTAGTCACTAATAATAAGTCAAATTCTACTAAATGAAATAGTCAAATTAGTAGATTTAAATTAAAAAAAAGGGTTTGACCCAGCCGGTATTGAACTTAAGCTTGTCAAGCTGTTGTTATAACCCATTCGGCTATCAGCCGCTCTTATAAAAATCAATTTTATTTGTCAATAAATATTGTTCATAATATTTGAAGTTGAATATATTATTTGTGTTGATATTTTGCATCTTTATTTGTTTTTATGGGTCATTTAACTATGGAGCTTAGGTATATGCATTTAATTCAAATACCTAATACTTTGTTGTTGGCCGCAAACGATTAAAGAAATTAGTTACTTTTAACTCTCAGAAATAGTCAAAGATGGTAATTAATCTTAAATTAGTCAAACTTTAACTATTTACGTAGTAAAAAATAACTATTTAAAAGTGAAAACGACTATTTTATTAGTAAAAAATGCTGGTACTAATTCAAATAGTAGAATTTTGACTATTTCATTTTTAGGGAGTAACCTTTGAAATTAACAAAATATTATTATTTTCCATTGTTAAATTTTGTCAACTTAATAGGACAGATACAATTACCAAGTGGCGCAGGCTACCAGGCGTTTGCCAGGTGTCCCGGCGGCCTAGCACGCCCGGGTGCGCCCCTGTGTAGAGATCGGGCGCCAGGCACGTGCTGTGCACAATAAAAATTGTATTTTTTATTAATTTTTTCTACTCCCACCTTTAAAACGCCCTTTATCGTACATGTTTCCATGACAATAAGTGACCTTTTAAATACACATTGACAAGTTGTGGCATTACGGCGCTTTAGTCACGGGCTGAAGTTAGCAACAGGTTTTTAGTCACGGGCTGAAGTTAGTTTTAAGTTTGTTGACAGTTGTCAAATGTCATACAATCGTTAAAATAAAGTGCCTTTCTTGTAAAATAATACTAAAAGTGATTATTTTTTTTGACAGTTCTCTGTATTGTTGGGACATTGTTGAGGCATTGTTGTTGAGGGAACCTACAGCGAATTACAGCGATAATTTTTTGAAAATTTTCTCTGGTAGTTGCTATATATAAAAAACAAATTAAATCTTAATTAAATGTTGTTTTATTCATTATGAAATTCTTATTTGTTAACTGTACATTTCGTCTCATGGTGCAATTCTATTGGCCGACATTTGGGACAAAAAAATAATCCCCCGAATACCACACGAGCTTCAAAATTATCTGGCATTTCCCTCAAGGTTCCCTGCAAACAAATAAAGTCGTCAAGTTTTTCAGGAAAAATCACTCGCGCTTCGCGCTCGTGATTTTTTAACCTGAAAAACTTGACTCCTTCATTTGTTTGCAACGAACCTATCGGGAAAAATACCCGATAATTTTGAAGCTCTTGTGGTATTATAAGTGAAAATTATTTTATTATCTCAATAAAAAAATACAAAAATATTAAATAGTTTCTCAACGCCAATATTTGAAAAGTTTATTTGAACATTGTACTGACCTTTTAATTTCGCCGGCAGTAAACTATAAGTTAAATTCGGGCACGGACTCTACTGTAAAGTCCTCATAAAACATTTCCTTTACTTTCACTGTAAAAAACTGTCAATTTTCAAGATACATTTAGATGTATAACCTTTATAATTGTGTTTATAAAATGTAAAAATGTGACATTTGACAGTTTCCCCTGTTGTTTCATAGATGGCGCTCTATACAAATTTTTGATTTAAATCATTTTAAGATAATAATAAGTATTTGTCGTAGAAAAAGTATATATAGTATGCACCTCCTTTATAAACTTTTCTATACACTCATTAACTTAAGCAAATTAAATTCGTGTACAAAATGGCGTTTATCAAACTTGATACATAATATACTATTATTACAAATGGGATCACAAAACGGTTCTTGTGTTCTTATTTATATTTACTACATACTCCAACAGGAAATTTTTTAATTTGAGTTGAATTACTGGTTAAAAATTGCATTTGTTCACTAAAACGTTATAAACAAAATAATTTTTTAAATATTTTATTTTATCCTTGTAAAGTTCAATAATTATTACGAATTAATTATCTACCGTCTGTACCCATTGGTAAGTGTATCCAACAATTCAAAATTAATATAGTTTTTAAAAACGATAATTTTGGATAAGATATTTTTGCATTTTCATCTGGAGTGCTTTGTCATTAACTATTAAAATTTGGCATATCGTTTGTTTGTAATTATGTCACTTAAATTTATTGATTCTCAGGTCAAATATTTATTATTTACTTTATTTACTTTTTCTATTTTATATTTTGTCGTTGGTTATTTTGGTTTGCGAGTATTTTATCATTGGGTATTTTGGTTTGCGGATATTTTGTCTTAAGGTCAAATGTATGTAGCCCATTTAAACTAATTTAATAATCGCAAGGATTATTGTTATCAATAACATGTGTTTACTCCATTAGGTCTTATAATTGATGTAAACTGTCTTCCCATACTTCTGATGAGGTTGTCGATCATTTACTTAGGTAAATTCTTCCATATTAGAGCATCTCCCGCGTTTTCTTAGTTTTTGACAGCAGAAATTATGGACCTAAGTCGTCTGCCTAGTATGTCCCATACATGTTATATATAACATGTATGGGACATACTAGGCAGACGACAGGTCTATAATTTCTGATATTTCAGATTTAAGCCGGGGAGCATTGTTACTTGGATTGAAAAGTCAGTCACAATTAGCAACATGCGGGCGAGCATTGTCTTGAATTAGAATGACATTTTCTTCGATATGTAGGGCAAATGGTACCACATGATCTTGCAGGACTTCTCTCATGTACCTATATGCAGTTAATGGGCCGCTTTCAATCATCACCAGCTTCGTGCGTGCCCCTAAACATATGCTACGGCTCTCATTCTAATTTTTGTATTCTTGAGCTACTAGATGACGTCTCTGGAGTTTTGAGTCTTCTTTAGCCTATACGACTTTTAATCAACTTCTATTAACTGTACGCTCACCTATCCTAGTTCCACGAATTTCTTCCAGTGCGTTTTTTGTTTAAACTTCCGTCTGACGCCTATTTCGGAGTGTTATAAACTGATCACCTACAGCCGTGGTTGAGCGTTTTCTGCCTTTAACGTGTAACCTTTCGATGGATCGTCAATTTTGATTTACTAAATATATCAACCAAATTCGGTCATTGCTTCAGCTTAATTCAGGAGCTCCCTAAGGGGCACTCGCACAAGCACCTATAAGTCATGTATACGTGATAACAATATATTCAAAAAGAAAGAATCACAGACATTTTAGAAACATGAGTGGTTACGTTATTTTCTTTAATATCTTGTAAGGTATACTATGTATTTTCGCAACCCGATTCTTTAAGTATACTGAAATACTTATTTTGGCATATTCGTGATCATCTAGTTAATTTACTTACTTTATAAAAATTAGGACTCTATGTTTTGTGTTTACGTGCATTGATAATAACGTTATTTTGAAATTGGTCAGGTTTAATGAAACACAAGTATTTGATTTGAAACCCCTGATTTAATTAAAGCAAAGACAAATGAGTGGCCCGTTGGGTCAGCACATGGAAAAAGTACCACAAAAAGCCTGGCGACTTACACAGTTAAAATAAAAATAAAATACTAAAGAAGACAAAGTCATATGGGTCATAATGACAAGAATACTATATAAATCACAAATGAATAAATTAAAATGAAAAGCAGATAAACATATTTTATAGACAGGGTGCGGCAAGTTAATTATATTATTTTGAATAAACGCCCTGTAGTTTAGGGCGGTCCTAGAAGAGTGGATGTGGTCTTATTTAACGGCGCAGGTCATAAAGTTTTATTTACCTTCGGTTCAGTTGTTATCATGAGTTGGACAAATGAGCAACGCGTGTAGACTTTGTGTGAAAACATTTTTCTACAAGCGTGCGGAAAGTAGCTATATTTTTATATTGGATTGTTTTAGCAATATTTTTGTTTTTAATTAAAAATACCATTAAAGGCTTTAGGGAACATTTTTTTTGTTCCTTCTGATTTTTGTAACTCACCCACCAAAGGTCATACAGAAAATGTTTTGGATATTTTAGTAGAGAATTAAACGCATTTGCTTGGGCACATATAAGGTGCGGTTCTTCAGCGGGACCTACTGTTTAACGTGGAATCCGAACAACGGTCCTCGATGAGTTAGACTCATCTACCGACTTTGAACGCACACAACATCCAAGGCTGTGACCGGGGATTGAACCTTCGGACGCAGTTTGGCTCAGCATAGTCGCCTAACCCACTGCGCTATCCGTGGCCCTAAATAATAATATTACCTATATAATATTGATTTTTTCAAGTTTATAAACGACTTGCATATTATACCTTTTGCTACGACGATCACAAATAATATCTGACATGAACCAGTCGATTCTAACCTCACTTTTAGACCCTTTATTTTAACAATTATTTCGCAGTTGACAACTGCAATTAACAGCCCGTGACTAAAAAGTCCGAAAGCCATTGCTGCCAACTTCAGCGAGTGACTAAACCGCCATAAAGTAACAGCTTGTCAATGTGTATTTAAAAGATCATGGAAACATGTACGATAATGGGCGAGTTAAAGGTGGGAGTAGAAAAACAATATTACATTTTGTGTATTTGTCATATGACCACAAAATACAACTGGATAGCAGCCAACTTAATTCCATGCGCAGAAATCACAGCTGGTAATTAATAATTGATCAAAAGTTGTGGTGGTAACAATGGAGTGATGGAGAGAAAGATAAGATGGCGTATAGCGTCCTTTTGGTGTTCTTTGGCGCCTTTTGTTAGAAGAACCTATTTTTCTGTGCCGTGAATCTTGATATCGTGTTCTCCATGAAGTGTGTTTGTTTTATTACCCAGCAAACAAATTGACGTCAATATTACGTCAAAATCTGGTCATCTATCGACGTAATGACGTCAGTGAATGACTGAAAAACGACGTGTTTAACACGTCACTTTTAGGGCAAAATGTCACAGCCCACTGACGTCAAAAAAATGACGTTAACTAACGTCATATTATGACGTAATGACGTCAGTGAATGACTGAAAAACGACGTATTTATCACGTCACTTTGTTACGGCCCATTGACGTCAAAAAATAATGATAACTTACGTCATCTTATGACGTCAATTGTACTTTAATAGGGCCGTACTTGTCACGTCTTTTTAACGTTTTATGGTGGTCTGATGAAATAAAACCAATATATTTATTTTTAGAATTATTATTAAAAACAAAACATAAATTCTCCTATTGCACAAAAATAATAGGTACATATCGTCGCCTTCCTTACAAAGGGGCTTATCTTAAAAATTTCTAAATTGGCTTATTGGCTAATTATTATCGACTTTAAAAACAAAACATACATTCTTTTATTTAACAAACATAAAAGGTACATACAGTATAAGCCTTAATTATTGCAACAACTGTAAAAAAATCTAACTCTAAAACGCCTTTAATCTTTATGAAATTTTGGATAAAAATACTTCAACTTATATCTCAGTTTACGTTTTCGAGAAAATATTTTTAAAGCCCTTTTATTTAATAATAAAAAAACTTTCCGAAAATAACTTTTAGGAAAATTTTGTTTTAAGTAAATAAAAATTATTCTGTTAAAGATCGTATTTTTGTTAGTATACCCTGAAAATTTTGTACAAATAAAACGAACAGTAACGAAGATACAGCGCTTCAAAGTCGGTAAAAATGGCGTTGTTTTGATTATTTTTGACGACTTTAATCGCTTTATCTTCGTACCTGTTTATTTGATTTGTACAAAATTTTCAGGGTATAATAACAAAAATATGGTCTTTAACAGCATACTTTTTATTTACTTAAAACAAAATTTATTTTTCAAAGGTTTTTTCATTATTAAATAAAAAGGCTTTAAAAATATTTTCTTGAAAAACCCTTGAACAAGTAAACTGAGATATAAGTTGAAGTATTTTTATCCAAAATTTCATAAAGGTTAATAAAGTCGTTTTAGAGTTAGATTTTTTTACAGTTGTTGAAATAATTATGTATATAAATCCCAACATAAATATGTAGTTCTACAATCCTAACATAAATACAATTATGTATTTAGTTTTCTAACGAATGAATTATAGGCACTGACACCCACTCATTTTCTTTATTAACATTTGGAATTACAAAACATTTAAAATTTACAGTCTTAAGGTCCCAACATTTTAAATTTTTTGACAAATTTGACACTGCATAAATACTAAGAATTTCTGAAGGCATAGGATAAACGTAAAGTGAGGTATGGTGACTAAATTCTTTGCCTATTAAATATATTTTATTATCAACAGATATTATATTATGAATTTGAACAGTTTTATTGTTTATTGAACAGTGACAATCTGACTTTGAGTAGGAATAAGTTGTTAGTGTATACATTGCTAGCTTCAATTTTTTAAATTGTCTGCAATGATTTACTGCGTATGTTTGTAACAAAGGCCCCATGCAGCGTTCAATCAGAAGATTACGTTCTTCCTCTTTGTTATTTTTTTTATAGGAAATACTATCTTGTTCAACAACGCGATTGTAAACTTCCCTAAGGGGATTAACACTAGATTTGACCATTGCTTTTAGTCGGCCGAGATAACTTTCAAAAGGAAATGCCGAAAATTTGTCGAGAACTCCAAATTTGTCGACGTCATCACATAAGTGTAACAGACTGTGAACATTATAAATAGAAAATGTTTTACCATAGATGGCGGAACCGTGGTTTACAAAAACCTGTAAAATTTTTTTAACAAATTCAGTTCCTATAGCTGAAAAGTGCACATCCGAAATCAAAATTGTGATAGCACAGCTAAACAATAAGAAATGTTCATAAATTGCTATGGGAACATACTCTTTTAAAACAATAGGTCCTACATACAAAAGAAAAGTGCGGAACTCTGTTGCCTTCCATCTAGCGAGTTCCGCTAAAGATCTTGGCTTTCTATTGAACTCAGCAGGAATCCAACTTTTAATGGACTCTAAATATGCCGAAATTGATTTAACAGACAAACTTTTTAATCTAACATTCAGGGGACCACCTGTCCAGTAGTTGAGCATTTTACGAGTAACACCTAGACAACAGCTGTGCATGTATTCTAGTGGAAACTTTGTTACCATTTCAATTTTAAGATCAACCAAGGGACTGGTGCCAATATGATGATCTTCATCAAGTTGTTCGATGAAAGATTGGTCTGTTCTTAAAGATGCACTAGTGCATGATAAAACAACCCTTCCGTCAATATAACTTCCAGGATCAATGCATCTTTCACAAGAAGAATATCCCCCATGCGACTTGACACATTATAAAAAAGCTCGTGCAGGAGCGTCACAAATAAAACTGTTAATTTCAAACTTGAGGGTTTTATTTTTAAACTGAATACCGTCCCTTAGTAGATGTTTAAGTTCATAAATTAAATTTTCTAGGAAAATATTCAATGGCTTTGGTTTTGTTTTGCCACAAAAAATACCGACAGCAAAAGGTTTACTAGAGACATTTTTGACTTGTGCTAATATTGGCCATAGTTGAACAGCAGAGCTGTGGAATAAAGGAATTCCATCAATATTAAAACTAACACTCAACACATTGAAATCGATTTTATCACATGTCCTTAAAATACGTGCTATACCTTCAGAAAGACCCAAATGGCAGTATTTACCACTTTCTAATATTTTTTCATTCATATATGTGGGAGTTCTTAATAGCGTTCTGCAGTCTAATGGAAGTTCAGAGTAATAATCTTTTAGCAAGTGCAGTAGAATTGTAACACTTGACTGAGTTGCAGATGTAGTTAGAGCCCAAGAACGTAACTTGTCTGTTAAAGAAACTCCTTTTTCAAACTGACTTGATGAATTATTAGAATTTGTTACAGATGGAACAAAAAAGCCTGTGGACAAATGATCGGAAAACCCGCTATCACACGAAGTAGGGGCCAACAAAATATTTACGCCACTTAAATTATAATTTTTTGAGTGATTTTCAGTGCCCACATTTTTATAACTACAATCAGATTTCAGTGACAGACTGTTGTCAATCAATTTAGAACTGTCGTTACTAGAATTAGGGGTATAATTTTGGTTAAAATTTAAGATTTTTTTTTTATAAACTGCTAAACGTCTATACCTTTGCCTTCGTCCAACTGCCTTAGTTGTTTTATAGTCCTCCATTTTCATTTGTCTTCTTCTGCTCCAGTTGTAACCTTTGAGGTGCGTGCTTTAACCAAACTTTTATGGCATTCTCAACTTCTTTTTCGGTTGAAGTACACTCACTCTGAACAGCTTCTGTAATGATAGGTATATAAAAATAATGTATTATCTGTTATACATGTGATTGTCTACAACCATCTAAGCTTAGTGGGTATTAAAGAGTACCATTAAATGGAGAATACCAATTTTCAAATTATGTACTTACCAACAATTAAAGTTTTTAACTTTAAATTGGCAAAGGAATGTTTATTTTGCCTTTTTCCATAAAAACTATAGCCACAAGCCAACTTGTTAACTATGCATCTTTTTAAAATTGAATTAACTTTTGCCACAAGATCCTTTCCACCCAACCGTGATAGATATGACACCTAGAAATGTAATATGTAGAATTTATCAAGTTACTTAATGTCTGCATCCTACCACTAAAATTTTATTAATGTTATTAGTTATGTACTTTTCAAATTCAATTACATCTTCTTGGGTAGTCAAAGGCAGTTGAACAGGCAAATCATCTGGTAACTGATTTGGAGTCCCACTAGACCCCTGGCTTTTTAAAATAGATAAAATTTCTTTATTTTGTTCAGCAACATGAAACACAGCTGTTAAAATTTGACCACCAAGTTCTTCACTTATTGGTACTAAAAAAATTAACTTGAATAAAGGTCCAGCAGATACTCAAAAGAATAATCACCTTGTTTATTGTTGCCTGATAGCAATTGTCTTACATTATTGCTACAGCTGGCAGCGGAATTTGCACTTCTAAGAACTGTTAAAAATATATATTTCAGTAAAGCACAGAACAAATTGTAATATAGTATTATGTTATATAACAAGATTGTAACTGGGCAGGATTTTCCAATAAAGTTTATTATTATTATTAGTTACCTTCCTTACTGCTTATAGGTGGTAATGGATCACATTCACTTAAACTGGCAGCAGGTGTTAAACTTCCACTTAGTCTTGCAGGTGTTAAACTTATGTTTGGTATTTCTATAGACAAAAAAACCTTGATATAGAGTTAATTTTTTTATTGAGACTCCTGCAACATTGCAAATTTAGGGGTTTGGTTGGCAAAGAAACCAAAATTGGTTACATTGAGTAAAACGAACTAAACTAGTGGAAAATGTAATTTTGGTTATATTAAAATTATTGTACGTTAAGTTTATAAATACTGTTGTCAAAATTCATACTGTTCAAAGGAAATATCTTTAATCCTTCTTCCAAAATTTTTATTTTCCCTCCCTATTTTATAAGATTCTAAATATTGTTGCAAATACGTTACTTTTTTACTTTGAAAATGTCCCTGAGACAATAAACTTTTTCTTTCATTGAGGCATTTGGATAATTTCCTCAAAATTATTTTTTACTTATACTCTTTTCTTTTTATATTATTAAAGATTTTTGGCCTAATTATTACAATAAATATTTTTTCATCTAAATTATTAATTATTTCTGCCAATTTGACAAGAATGTCAAAGTATTTAATTAAAACCTTGATGAAAAGTACCATTTTAAATTAGTAAAAACACTAAATCAAACTGGCATAAACTACCAATTTAATAAAAACAAATGATTCTCAATAAAAAAAACAAACTAGGTATAATAATAATAATAATAATAAAATAATTCTTTATTCGTCCCAAAAAAACATATAAAGGATATTTTATAGAGGGACACCTCTGTATACACATTATCATTCAGTACATATTTACATTAACAATCGTCATACACAATTCTTATAGTTACTTAAATACACTATACACATTTATACATATATATTTACATATACATTTATCACTAATACAGTCATTATTAAATATCACAGATATACTTAAAATAAATAAAGCAAGCTTTAACCTCAACTTAAGTTTTTTTTTTTTTCTTCAGTCTTTTTTAGTCCTCCCTGTAATATTGAATATAATCATTTATGTTTTTTTTAAATTTGTGACCTTTAAAATTTTTAATGCTGTTAGGCAGCCTATTATATAAATGGACTCCCCTGTAGGAAATCGAGTTCATTCCCATTTGGGAATTTACTTGAGGTAGATTCACCTCTGCATTGGCTCTTGTCGAGTGATCGTGAACATTATTTCTATAAGTGAACTTAAGACATGAGTGTCTTTTAGAATTAAGGACTTGATTTATAAACATACTTGTTTGATATTCATTAATACTTTTTATAGATCTAATTCTAAACAAGTTATAGAGGTCAGCTGTTGGATATCTTTTATCTAAAGAATATAAATTTTTTATGGCTTTATTTTGGAGTAATTTAAGTGGCTTAAGAGTACAGTTAGATGCATTTGACCAAATAAGATTCAAGTATTGTAGGTGTGAGTGTATCAAGGAGAAGTAAATCGACCTCAAGTATTTCCGGGGGACAGTATACATTCTCCTAAGCACACCAATCGGACCGGCCACCTTTCCACACACATGACTGACATGATCTTTCCAGGAAAGCCTGTCATCGATTTTTAGGCCCAGGAACTTTGTATCCGTAACCCGCTTCAGCTCGAAAGCATCATTAACATATCGTTCTCTCTGGTTTTTATGAATATACATATAAGATGACTTCTCCATGTTCAGGGACAATTTATGGGAATTAACCCATTTTTTTAAAATTATCAAATCAGAAGCCATGGACTCGTTCACTTGCTCGATGGTGCGGCCATAGTATACCATGGTCGCATCATCAGCATACAACCTTAAATTTCCATTAAGTTTTAAGTTTGACATGGAATTTACGTAAACCAAAAAAAGTGTCGGCCCCAAAATTGAACCTTGGGGCACACCACATTTAATAGATTGTCTAGAGCTTTCTACTGAGTCCACAACAACATACTGCATTCTATCCGAAAGATAGTTTTCAAACCACCGCAAGCAAGAGTCCGTTACACCAATTAGCTCCAACTTCCGAAGCAAAATACCAAAATTTACAGTGTCAAATGCCTTTCGCTGGTCAAGCGACACGAGCGCGCATTTTAGGCCTTTATCCAGATTTAATTGTATTTCATTGATCATGTCAACTGCGGCCGAGCTCGTGTCACTTGACCCGCGAAAGCCATATTGACACGGAGACAAAAAGTTCAACGCTTCCAAGTGACCCGCAAGCCTACCATTAACCACTCGTTCCAGAATCTTAGCAAAGACTGATATTACACTTATTGGTCTATAGTTGTTTGCCTGATCCTTATCGCCCGACTTAAAAAGTGGAGTTACTCGTGAGATTTTCATTCCTTTTGGAACTGCGCCGGTCTTGAGTGACTTATTAATTATTTTACAAAGAATATGCTTTATTGCTTCACCACACTCTTTGACAGTTTTTATATCAATTTTATCATGACCTGCAGCTTTTGATGAGTCCAGTTTCACAATGATTTTTCCAATTTCTTCAGGGGTAACCTCATTAAATACCATTTTTATTGTGCTCTTGCTTTCTTGGTTTATAAGTAGAGGTTCATCCGGTATAGAACATGCCAGCTCTTCACTAATTTTTATAAAAAAGTTATTTATGTGATCTCCAATTTTCTTTTTGTCAGTTATAACTTTGTTACCATTTTTTACCCTTGAAATTGCTTCTTTACTTTTCTTGCAATTCCGGACAATTGAACTGATTAATTTCCATGTGTTTCTAACATTATTTTGGCTTTTTGTGAATTTTTCTTCATAAAATGCACGCTTTGCTTTTTGAACTTTGTCTCTTACTTTTTTTTTAGCATCTGTATGCATTTTTTTTAGGAAATTGTTATTGGGAAATTTTTTTTGCCTTTCAAAAAAATAGTCTCTTAGTTTGATTGCATTTAGAACTTCCATGTTAAACCATACTTTAGATTTTGGTCCAAACCTATTCTTTAACTTTTTATAGGTTGTATTTTTGTCAAAACAAGAGATTAATCTGCCGTAACTTTCGTCAATATTCTCTGTGTGATTGTAATTGGCATTTAATTCCAGCAATTCCTTTTTTAGTTCTTCTATATTGATAACTTTTTTTATGTAAACATTTTCACTCTTTTTTGCTTTGTTATTTATTGGTGATATCTGTAAAAATTGTAGATCATGGTCACTAATGCTGTTACCAATTATTGATAGATTAGTATCCTCAGTGGCAATGTTGCTTGTGAGTACATGATCAATAAGTGTTTTACTATGTTGTGATTGGGGATTACCTCTATTTACTTTGCGTACAGCTATCCTAGTGGGAATTGTTGTGTTCAAAATGCAAATATTATTTGAAATACAAGTATTTTTATACTCTTCTGCAAGCGTGGATGTTTTTAAAATGTTAATATTTAAGTCGCCCATTATTATACCTTTTTTGTTAGTAATATCAGCCAGTTCATTGTCCAGGAACTGCAAGGCAGCCTGCTTATTGTTATTGGGTGGTATATAGATTGCTCCAATATGGAGGTCATGTAGCCTTATCATGGCAAGTGATGAGTCCATGTATTCAACAGTTTTCAAAACAGTAAACTCCAGGTCATTCCTAACAAAAATTGCTGCCCCTCCTCCCTTTTTTTTCCTACTTGAAAATACTGCTTTGAAATTTTCCAAATTATAGCAGTACTTCTCTGTTTCTGCAACCCATGTTTCAGCCATAATTATAATATCCACATTGTTGCCCATTTGATGGAGAATCAACTCAATACACTCCAATTTATTTTTCATTGACCTTGCATTTAAGTACAAAAGATTTAATGAAGGTTTTAAGGCAGTTTTATTCTCTAAGAAATTGTCAATATTATTATAGAAATTTACTTGAGCCATTGCGTAAACTAAATTTATTTGTTGATTTATATTAATATTTGGCTATTATTTTATTCTAATTCTTTTGCATCTACAGAAGTTGTCGGGGGTACTTCTGAAACTGTTATCCGAATTTCATGGAGTAGCCGGTCAACTTCCTCCACACTCTTTATTCTTATAATTTTGGATTTTTCATCTTTTCTTACAAATATCTTTCCCTCCTTTTGCCACACATACTTGTAATTGTCACTTCCTTTTAATTCTCTTGTTTTGTTAAATAGTAGTCTGATATCTCTGTGCATATCCTCGTTGATGTATATTTTATGATTATCTCCAGCAATACCACATTCCTTTGTTTCCAATTTCCCTTTTTGTTTACGTGCTTGTAAAAGTTGATCACGTTGCTCTTTATTTGAGAAGGTGACCAAAACTGGCTTACTAGGATTTTTGCTGGGTATAAGTTTCACCAAAAAATCATCTACCTTTAGTTTAAGTGTGTTCACAATCATTTTAACATTTGTTTTTGATTCCTCTACTGTTTTGGCATGAAGTCCAATAAACATGGCATTTTTATCCTTCTCCTCATCAATTCTGACAGATTTTTGTTTCATAAGATGCATCTGGTTTTGTATTTCTGCAAGTTGTTTCTTGATCGACTCGTTTTCTTTCTTGAGTGTTTTGTTTTCTTTACTAATATCTGAGAGTTTATTGTTTACCTTATCAAGTGTTTCTCCATAGAAGGAAAAGGTACTTTCAAGTTCATTAAACTTTTTATCAAGTTTTTTATCCATTTCAGATATTCTTTGCATAATGTTATCCCAAGTTTTTTCTTTATTTATTGCCACTTTATGCGATTTTCTTTTTTTCTTTTTTCTTTTTAATACCTCATTTTCATTTGTTTCTAATTCTGAAAGTTCATCCTCAGAGTCCTCTTCAGAATCAGAATCATCGTCTTGCTCATTTTCCACACATTTTGCACATGTCCAATTTCTTGTAGTATCTGTGCACTGCTGATGCGCCCATTTGCCACATTGCTGGCATTGCAGCTTAATTTTTGATTTGCCCAGCGGTTTATTGCATATAAGACACTCAAGCGGTTTCTTTTTTGTTGTTTTTTCTTTTGCCATTTTCCTTATAGATTTAACTAAGGTACATCCAAGTTACTTTGATAGTAGTATTTTAGTTGCTTAGGTGTTTTTTAATGCTTATTTTACTTTTAAAATAGATAATTTTACAGAGTAGAAACTTTTGAGGTTACTCTTCTTTATTTACACAAAGATACTACAGGTATACACATATACAGTATGTCTCAGTATCTTGGAATCATATGGAAAATTTTTTTATTATTAATTTTAGGAAAAAAAGTTATTCCTCATAAAAAGTTCTGCATGGTGTAAAACTTAAAATGCAACCCACAAATATTAATTTTTTTTAGTCGTATACGAGGTATGTCAAAAAATATGAATTTGGCGCAAGAGTAAAGTACCTTTATATTTGACAATATCGAAAATTGTTATAAAGAAAAGTTAATCAGAACTAAAAACTACGTTTAAATATGCAATTTCATACATTTACATTAAAAAATTAGGTTTTGTTAATTTTTACTAATCTTTCTATTTTAAATGAACATTTATCTATTATGATTAGAAAAAACATGAAAACCTTAAGTTAAGTCAGGGGATCTAGCAGGCCAAAAAGTATTAGAATATCAACAAATCATTTGTTTATCAGTGAATCCTAAATTATATGTTACAGTTAAATTTGCATTGATATTGTAGACAAAAAAGAAGAAATATTTTTTTTTTAATGTAAATGGATGTAATTGCATATTTGAACGTAGTTTTTAGTTCTGATTAACTTTTCTTTATAACAATTTTCGATATTGTCAAATATAAAGGTACTTTACTCTTGAGCCAAATTCATATTTTTTGACATACCCCGTATACGACTAAAAAAAATTAATATTTGTGGGTTGCATTTTAAGTTTTACACCATGCAGAACTTTTTATGAAGAATAACTTTTTTTCCTAAAATTAATAATAAAAAAGTTTTCCATATGATTCCAAGATACTGAGACATACTGTATATATATATATACCTATATATAATATATGAATATTAAAAATAGGAACAAAATTATATGATGTTTAAAATTACCTGTATCTGTGCATATGTTGAATTCTATTAAAGGTGGCCGTTGGAGTTTTCGTACACTTTCTTTATCGGAATTGTCTTCTTCACTGGTGGAGTAAAGCCTTTTTGGTGTTTTACGTCGGCGGCGGCGGGATTTCTGTTCTATTTCTTGTTCTGACTGTACATCCGAAGTAAATTCAGCTTCTTTTAATTTGTTATTTGCTTTTTCATAATTATCTAAAAATGTGTTGTATATAAATGATGGCGAACGCTTTGTAAATAAATAATTAGCTTACCGCATTTAAAAAAAACACGTTTAACTTTATAGAATGGCCAATCAGGTTCAGGGGCACAATGTTTCAATAATGCTTTTGTGTAGCGATCGCGGCCTTTGTACGGGGGCCAAAATGTTTCCGTTTTTCTAGGGGTTAGCCAATTGCTGCTTATTAAAGCAATATTGCCTTCTTCTTCAAACTGTACCCCTATGAAAGAAGCCATGATCATCAAACTAATAAAACTAGAAAAAAAACGAAACATGTGCACACGGTAGAAAATATCACCAGGGTATCTAATAAAATAATATATTTGTTACGATTCAAGACGTAAATATGCTAACGTAGTGCTTGGAAACACATCAATTAATATTATTACTAATAATTTATTAGTAGATACCTCTGTATTACTTTTTTACTAAAATATAAAAAGATTTAATACTCACTTTTTAGAAGCAAAACACACCTACCACACAATCACAGACTCACACAATGCTTTTTGGCGCCAACTGAAGCTTGGAAAAATAATATAGGTTATGGTGAAAAAGAGTTAAGGTGGATACAGATTGGAACGCGTTGACGTGCCATTGAAAAAGATGATTTGCACCATATAGGTATTTATTTATAAATATATGGTTTATATATTTATTTATAGATATATTATATTATTTTTATAAATAAATTATAATTTATAAATATATTTATTGATAAATATATGGTTGCCACAAATCGTGAGTGATGAACGGAATGAAGGGCGTCATTTCATTCTGTGTATACTTACCATTACATTCCTATTTTATTGGTATCAAAGATTATGCGCTAATAAGTGAACTAAAAGTAGGTAGGTATCAAAGAAACATTATTTTTGAAAATAAACATTTTGAGACTGTTTTCTAATACCTAATACGGAAACTCATAGATTTGGGTAATAAATTAAATTAAGTTTATTAATTAATTAATAATTATTATTAAATTATAATTAAATATTAATTATGATGAATTAATAACTAAAATACCTATACACATAAACTAGAAAGGAACTTTATATTCATATCTTCTGTTCAACTTAAATACCTTTGTAAACAAATAATTATTTGTTAACCTCGTAAGTATACTTACGATCCTAAATTTGTAACTTGTAACAAAAATGAGAAGACAGGTGTTTGATGACTAATAAAATACGTTAAAATGACGTCCATTAAATGACGTGATGTTGACGTGTGTATAAGACTGTGTTATCACGTCATTAAGACGGACATAACTGGTACCTTTAAGGCGATGACGAAAGATCACCAATAAACGACGTCTGAAACACGTCATCTGACGTCACTCTGTTTGCTGGGTATAGTGTTCTCTTCAAGTTAAAGCTTAAATAAAACTAGTTTGCTTGACTGATTGTTATAATTTGGATATTTCAACAACCATCTGAAAGTTCCAGCGCCTATTAATAGTTTATTTTTAAGTTTAGGGTAGTTCAAGATAATAAATTTTATAGAAAGGATAGGTCTAGTCGAGTTGGTGGGGGTATTGATGTTTATGTTAAATCTCATATGCTTGCGCAGAACTTGTCTACATAATGTCATTATAAACTCATATAAATTTGATGTGTGTTCCATGTCTAATAACTGAGATATGGGTGTGCCCAAAATCCACCAGCCGCCACTTATATTATAAACAGCAATATAAGGTTCATTTCGTATCATTTACTAACCTAAATTCTTTAATTTTTCCTCTATGCGAATGATATTTAATATAACGCGTATTATTCCTGGAATAACACACAAATACATTAACAACAAACTAAAAAGCTTGGATCATAGAACAATCACATTGTTGACAAGACGGCCAAGTGCGTCATGACGGTCACGTGAATAAACTAGCCAATAAAAGCACAAAACGATACCAAATTTTGAGTACGTAGGACCTATAAATAGCCAGTTTGCATTTTTATACCTAAACAAAACTTTTAAGCCTGTTTTAAAATGTTTTATTAATTCTAGCCAATTCTGTAATTAATCATGATTAATGAGTTTTTTAATTACACAGGTTTACAAGTTTTTTGGTTCAAGGAGCCAAAAGATGTTTTTAAGGTATTAAAGGCGCTAATCACGAATCAGCTGTCCGTTTTTAGCTATCGGATCAGGTTTTTTTAAATAAATTTTTAGCAATTTTTGACTATAAATCAGAAAAACACCAAAATTCCGAAACAAAGTGTAATATAATATAATCTAATTTGTTTCTAGTATGAGAGACAATCTAAGATAAGCTAAGCATACCCTCATTCCCAAAACATTTGTAGTTTTCTCGAAATTTGACCTGATGGTAAAATACAGGCAACGGATTTAATTTCAGCATGCAACTGTACACGTAAAAACACTTGTCTTCTAGGATCAAAATAGTTGCGAATATTTGCCAACCTGTGTTTATAAGTCCGTATTTATTAATAACATTATTTATATTTGTAGTTATATCTATAAATATTTATTAATTATTAATTAGCAACTGTATTACTAGAAGTACCTATAGGTACTAATAAATTAAGAATGCAAAAATGTAAAAACAAATTTAAGTCGAATTTGTTGAAACTATTTATAAAGCCACATGTATTTAAAACGAAAAAATATATATACCCCTTAGTTCTAACCTTAATAAATCACTGGTTATTTATGTCATTTCACTACCGTAATTACTTTCATAAATCCATCAGTTTAAAAAAAATATTTGGTCGCTTAGCTACATAGATAGCTATCTAAAGGACACTGCGGACCGGGCTTTTGATATCGAACCAAACTCGCTTCGGCAAGACACAACACTTGTTTTTTTACCAAGTGTCATTAACTAAATATTTACCAGGCTTATGTTACTTATACTTTTCTTAATCAAGATCATTTTTAACGCTTTTCTTAAATCTCATAAACTTTTTAAAATAAGTAGGTAATTGGTTATAAAATCTATTTAGTTTAGAATATCAGTTTTTTTAGTACCTATAGGTAATAACAAAAATAATATTCTTTAAGGTGAAAAAAAATTATATGCAAAAGGAAAAAAAACGGCACGTAAAATGCACTTAAAACTGAAAGTAAAAAAATATTTTTTAGAGGTAAATAATTTTTTAAAATTTAATTCTCTACAAAAAAGGTCCTTAAGAATTGTCGCATAAATATTGTGGTTTCAGAGATAATTTGGATAATTGCGATTTTATCTTAAATTTCCATTTTTATAACTAAAACAAACTTAATTAAAAGTGCCTAGGATTTAAACTACAAAATTTTTCCCTCGAAACATAATTTTTATTTGCCTCTATTACCAAATTAATTTAAAAAAGCACTATAATATATACGAGGTGTGTTCAGAAAATATCGGGAATTTTTTTTTTTTTGAAACAAATATTTATTTATTCGTCTACATTAATGTTGTTGCCTTCAAAATAGTCCCCATTGAAAATTATGCACATGTGCCAGCTCTTCTTTCAATACTCGAATCACTTCTAAAACTCGATCTTTGGGATAGCCTTTAGTTCTTTCAGCGATGCGCTTTTAATGTCATCTATGCTTGCAAAACGACGGCCCTTTAAGGTTCTCTATATTTTTGGGAATTGGAAAAAGTCAGACAGAGGCATGTCTGGCGAATATGGAGGCTGGGGCATCATTACAGTATTGTTTTTGGCCAAAAATGTTGTTCAAAATTTAACAATTTTGGAACAAATTTTGCTGCAACGCGTTTCATACCCAAAACATTTAAAAAAATTTCATGGGATGAGCCAATCGATATACCAACATCATCAGCGAATTCTCTAATGGTTTATAACAATTTATTCCACTTTTTCCATGTTTTTATCGGTTGTTAATGTGCTTGAGCGTTTGGGGCGTTCGTCATCTTCAACGTCTTCACGGCCATCTTGGAAACACTTATACCACTTGTAAACTCTTGTTTTACTTATAGCAGACTCACTATAGGCCTTTGTTAATACATCACAGAATTTATTTAATTTTTTAGGCAAAATTGGATACGAATTCTTTGATTCATTTCTTTTAACGAACGAAAAATCGCCAAGCTCATAAAACACGTCTAACCTTAGCTGCTGCCACACACAAAGTAAACAATGAAAACAGCTAAAGTTTTTATCATACTTCGGGGGCATGTATACCAACATAATAAAGAAAATTTTATGACAACCGTACCCTCTGAACCCGC
The DNA here is from genome assembly GCA_921294245.1 of Brassicogethes aeneus. Taxonomy (NCBI): domain Eukaryota; kingdom Metazoa; phylum Arthropoda; class Insecta; order Coleoptera; family Nitidulidae; genus Brassicogethes; species Brassicogethes aeneus. The sequence goes on from OV121136.1 coordinate 3,904,002, forward strand.
GAAATTTAACAATTCCCGTTATTTTCTGAACACACCTCGTATTTTAAAACAATGCAAGAAGTATCGTTAAAAAAAAAGGTATCTATCTTAATTTTAAGCTACTTTTAGCAATGTTTTAAAAAATCTATCATTTTGTATTTGTATTAACTAAAAATTATTTATTTTGATAATAAAAACATCTTTATATTTAGGAATATTACTGCAAAAGAAATAAAATTTAAAATAAAAATACGTCTAAACACTTGAAGGGGGCTGGAGTAATTTTAAATATCCTGTAATTTTTTAAGGATTGTTGTCTAATCTTAAACCATACTTTATATTTAAATACTTGGGTATTTCTTATGAAATCTCAAAATTTGAGATATTATTGAAATTTCTTTTTTTTTTTATAAACTTAGATATTTTTTTGCAGAGATCAGAAAAGTTGCTTTTAGAGATTTGTCCAGGGGTATTGGTCTTCCATATTTTTGTATATAACCTATAAAAAATGAGGTTTTAAAAAATAAATAAATGAGGGAATGATTAACGGAGTGAGGGAATGATTTATTATTATATTATAGTAAAAAACAACATGTAAAAATGAAAGAAATTATATATTTTTTAATAATATATATCAAACAATGAAATATTATATTCTAAAGAAAATCAACTCAAAACTTTGTACTTATAGATATTAAAATGCTTAATACATTCATGCAACGTGAGGTAATGATCGTCATAAATTTAACTTTTAACAATTTTTCGCAAAATATTTTTTTACACGAACTCACCTACAGTTGAGAAGAAATCGCCATCTTGAATCATTTGAGAGGGTTGACAGGTACTAAAAACTTAAGGTTGCGTTCCTAAATATCGTTTGACACGTTCAGAAATCGAATATTCGTAATAGGATGAGGGAATGATTTTATTTGGCGGGACATATTTAAAATCGAATTATTGTTTTTATAAATTTGTTGTTGTAAGATGGAAGCTTTTATAGACAATAACAAACATCTTTCTTATATATTTGCATAATTTTATTATTAAGAATATTGATATATTTCAGATAAATAGGCATTTTAGTAATATTTTTGAACTAAGGGACAAGGTGAGGGAATGATTTTTATGGTAACAAAGTAGCCATATCTTTTTTTTCTTTAGAGGTTATACGTTTTCTTTTTAAACAATAGCGGTATAGACAGCGTACATTCAAATAAAAAAAAGACTTATGTAGTTAATGCATATGACTCGGCACTAATGGCTCGGGAATCAAATTTCGAAATTTGATGAGAAATACCCACTTACGGATTATTCAAAATTAAGCCAAACTTACTGAAGGGCCAAAGTATACGTTGTATAGTTTTTAGGTGGTGCAATAAGAAAAAAAATTTAGGTTAGAAAATAAAAAAACAAACGTTGAACAAACACATTTATTTTGTTTTTAATACAAGAAAAATCTAAAATGTATACATTATTATAAGTTAACGTAGGGAATCATTATTATCGACATATTTTTAATTTTAAATAATTTGTAATATTTTAGGCATAGTAGAAAAGCAATTACCAACTTTATAAAATAATTTAGGGCTATTGCCAATGAACTCCACCCTATATGAATCACTATTAATGTTATACCCCAAAGAGTGTAACAAAATTACTTCTAAAACAAAATCTTTTTAAATGTCATAAAATAAATTAAGTTTATTAACTTAAAATTATAGAGCCATACAAATCAGTGTGTTAAACACATAAGATATTTTGGTTATCACTGCAAAGCCTATTTATTTGTGAATAAAATAATTTTAACGCATCCTTAATGCATATTAGTAAATATTTAAACAATAAACGTACCTACCTACACGTAAATTCGACGCTAAATTTAAAAAAGGGTGGTATATCAATAACAACTTACTTACCTTCAATTTTTTTTATAATTTCCTTCGATGCTGACCACTCTTCCAATAATTTTTTAATGAAATACGCCCTCTCCCTCACAAAGAGAAAGAAACACTGCATGATTAGGCATAAAATTTCAGAGGAACGTGTCGGCATCTCCACTCCTACACGATTTCAAAAATATGTATTCTTGGCAAAAGAAAATACTGTTTATTAAAACGAATAAAAAAATTTAAGAATATCTAATTCTTGATATAAAAAAATATTAAGAATTGTACCAAGAAACCGACTAAGATTTCCTTCAAGAATATTTAATATTTGGATTGAAACATGCAACTTTTAAAACAAGAAATGTTTCTTAATATTAGATATTTCCAAAACTACAAAATTCTTTTTTAAAGAAGTTAAATATTTTTAGTTGAAATATATATTCTTATTTTAAAGCAAGTTGACTTGAATTAAAAAAATATTTCCAAGTTAATAGGTGTTCTAAATATAAGCAATCTTTTTTTTAAGTGTGAGGTTCGAAAGGAATGTTCATAAACTTAACTTTTGTGTGCTCTGTTTGAATTGTCGTTAACCTAGAAAGGCGAGACTTAAATTTAATTTTATTTTCCAACTTATCTAACCTATAGGGTGGGTTCAAAACCATTGTCTTTTATGAAACTGAGCTCTTTCTTGTATATACTGTTACCAAGTGAAAAGTTTACCAACATACGAACAAGAAAGTTAAAACCATACCATATTTATACTAATTACGAGGTGTGTTCAGAAAATATCGGGAATTGTTAAATTTCGCGGGTTCAGAGGGTCCGGTTGTCATAAAATTTTCTTTATTATGTTGGTATACATGCTCCCGAAGTATGATAAAAACTTTAGCTGTTTTCATTGTTTACTTTGTCTGTGGCAGCCGCTAAGGTTAGACACGTGTTTTATGAGCTCGACGATTTTTCGTTCGTTAAAAGAAATGGATCAAAGAATTTGTATCCAATTTTGCTTAAAAAATGAAATAAATTCTGTGAAATGTTAACAAAGGCCTATAGTGAGTCTGCTATAAGTAAAACAAGAGTTTACAAGTGGTATAAGAGTTTCCAAGATGGCCGTGAAGACGTTGAAGATGACGAACGCCCCTAACGCACAAGCACATTAACAACCGATAAAAACATGGAAGAAGTGGATGAAATGGTTATAATTTATAACTTATAAACCATCAGAGAAGTCGCTGATGATGTTGGTATATCGTTTGGTTCATCCCATGAAATGTTTTCGAATGTTTTGGGTATGAAACGCGTGGCAGCAAAATTTGTTCTAAAATTGTTAAATTTTGAACAAAATGTTTGGCCAAAAACAATACTGTAATGATGCCCCAGCCTCCATATTCGCCAGACATGCCTTTGTCTGATTTTTTCCTATTCCCAAAAATAAAGAGAACCTTAAAGGGCCGTCGTTTTGCAAGCATAGATGACATTAAAAGCGCATCGCTGAAAGAACTAAAGGCTATCCCAAAGATCGAGTTAAAGTTATTAGAAGTGTTTCGAGTATTGGAAGAAGAGCTGGCACATGTGCATAATATCCAATGGGGACTATTGTGAAGGCGACAACATTAATGTAGACGAATACATAAATATTTGTTTCAAAAAACGGAAATTCCCGATATTTTCTGAACAGTAGATTTAGCAGTTAGATTTAGTTACACTTCGCTTCTGAAGATGCCAATATCGTTGGCGAAAAGTACTTTAAGCACTTTGTTTTTTGTTTTGGTGTTGGGGAATATTTCTAATATTTGTTTATTAAAAAATTTAAAATTAAAAACAAACAAGTGTTTTTTAAATTCAAACCAAATGTTGTTTGTTATGTTTGAAATTCCCTGCCCAAAAATACAAATCAAAAAGTACTTCATACATTTTTTACAATATTAAGAAAACAGGATACCTACACTGAAAAAAATTTAGTTCATAATATCAATTAATACAGTTTATTGACTAATTTTTTATTGGGACAACGATTTTTTCATTAATGTAAAGAAATTTTATGTACGGTATTTTATTAACTAATCACGTGGTTCATCATCATAATGAACTAGTAGTTATTGTAATAGTAATTAATTTTACATTAGTCAATGTATAATATTTATTTTGACAACAAATTTTTTATCAGTCCAGTAAACAATTTCATTAAATACATGAATTTGTTGATTAATTTGTATGAACAACTTTTATTAAGTTGTTTCGTTATGATAATGTAATAAAGTATTAAATGATAATTTGTCCATTGTGTTCATGTTTTGCGATTAATTTCCGCAACGAACAAATAAAATGCTTGATTAAAAGTATACATTACATTGACGAATGCATTCATTAAAATAATGTACTTGGTTTTAATTATAAAAATCACGGTATTAATGTACAGTATGCATCGATTAATGAAACGCATACTTTATATTAACAAACGCATTCATTGAATAAATGTTCTGTCCTAACGATAAAACAATCAATTAATGTACACAGTTAATGTTAATTATATTAACGTACAACCAAACAAATGAAATATAATAAAAATTATTAATATTGTCTCAACGTAGGGATTAAATTGTTTTAATAAATGTTTACGTTGGAACAATAATAAGGACATAAAAATTCTTGACAAGACGAGTTTGGAAAATAGCTATGCTTAGTTTCCTTCATTTGAAAAATAGTGCGGGCATCAACTGCATGAAAGAGGATATTTCTTAGTACAGTGTATTTCTTAGTGACTGGCTTTATTTAAAAAAAGGTAATTATAATTTAGTTTTTAAATATAATTTTGATAAACTGATTTATTAGTATTAGGCTTTACAGGTTTAAAAAACACTTATAGCGTCTTGTCCTAAAGCGTAGGAAAACTAATTTAAATTTCGGATAGTTATAGTCGAAACACGATGTTATGCTTTATTTGCAAATAAAATTAATTTCCTGAAATTACTTATATTGCATTTTAAACGAAATCAAGATCTTACCAAAAATTCAGTATTTAGATACCTAATTGTGGTCAAAGATTTTAAAACTTTAGTAGTTTTAAAAAACATATCAATAGAAAACATTAAAACAATAATTTTTTAAAAAATTTTAATATCCAACTCAACAACGATCCAAACGACGTTCTAAATAGATAGCTTGACATTAATGTTTTAAAATCTTTGTGTTTGATAATAATTATGAATCCATCAATCCATATTGTATTTCTAATAAAAAATCAGACGATTGTGACATATTTATTTAATATAATTAATGAAACTCCTAAAGGTTCTATGCTTGTGGAATATTACAATACATTTTTAAAATTTCAAGATTAACAGCTAACCTCAAACTTGGTAGCGCAATTTATTAAAGTTAAAGGTGTTCCAATTACCTTAGCAATCAGTTGAGAAAGAGAAATTCTAGACAGATTTCCGACTGAAAAATTGGTATGTTTAGTGATCTTTATTCATTACGCCTTAAAAAGATTGTCACAAAATATTCTCTTTATATTTTAGGAGTACTATCGTTCCACCAAGTTTGTGGTTGGTAAACATGTTGTTGATGTAACAGCAAAAAAAAGTCGAATTTTAAAACATTTGGTAAGCTGATTCAAATTAAGTAAGTTTTATATTTCGTTTATTTATTAATTTTGTGGATATGTGAATAAAATTTGAAGTTGAGTATTGTCTTTTAGAACCCGAAGATAATGCGGGAGCAAGCTTAAGAGCGTTATGGTTTGATAATTATAATTTAACTTCTGAACAATTCAATAACACTTGGAAGGCCTGCAGTAAATATCGTTTAAAAAATTTTAAAAAAATTGGGAATACTGATGCGATAATGGAGAAATGGCCTTTCTATAAAAATCCGATATCAATTGGTAGGTATGCGTTATAATTTAATTTTTTAACAATATTATTTTATACTTACAGATCGATATGGATTTTAATGTTGTCTTCGATAATGCGGATGTGCTATTAATTATTTGGAGCAAGAACTTCGGCAAGTACATACCTTGAATTTTAAAGTAATGAAAATAATAATAATAAGACAAGAATATTAAAGCTTTTTTTGGAAAACCCAAAGACCAATAGTAGTATTTCTAAAAGTAAGTCACATTACCCATTTAAATTTAATTAAAATATACAACCATTTATTTATTGCATAGGTAATGATATATTTTCTACCAAAGAAATTTTTATTTTTTAACAACATTAGATTTAAGTTTTTATGTTTTTAAATATTTTTTGTTTTTAATCTTTGTTTTTTTTTAAGTTTTCCAACTAGAAGAGCACTTAGACTCAGCGAAGTGATAAAGCGAAAAAAAGTTTTTTTAATTTGGAACAGCTCCTCAGAAATGATGTGTGGCAACTTTAATTATAATTATGTGATATATCACATTTAGTTTTATTCAATAGGTTTAAGTTAAGTTATATTTGTATTATTTTTAAAAAAATAAAAATAAAACAATAAATATAATTTTTTTATTTTTCCTTTGTAAAAAGTCATTTCAAAAATTATTAGTATTTGCAAGTCTATGAAATTCATCATTAACATTGTCAAATTCACAGCAAAGCGCACATACGGGAAATGACAGAAAAAATTTGAAGTGTGGTGATCGAACCCACGTTAAGGTTTTTTCTGTCTTTTCCAACTTGTCTCTAAAAATGAGTTAGTCAAAAATGACTAATTTAAAAGTTATTAGTGGCTGCTTTTTCACTTGTACCATGGATAACCATGAAATACCATGGTATCCCAAAATTTAACGGCCAATCCTTATGTAAAATTGTCTCCTGAATCTGAAAATGTCGTCAAAAGTTAAAAAAGTAGGACAGTTTTTGAGATATAGTCAATTTTCCATTTAATATGGAATTTGACTATATTTTAAAAACTGCTCCACTTTTATAATTTTTGACGGTTGACAATTTTACATATGAATTGGCTGTTAAATTTTGGGATACCATGGTATACCATGGTTAACCATGGTACAAGTGTAAAAGCAGCCACTAATAACTATTAAATTAGTCATTTTTACTAATTCATTTTTAGAGAGTAGAATTATTGTATCGAAAAATTAAGTTCATTACATTAATAAACTGAATTATTATAACAATTACTAAAATTCATTGTATTGACAATGTCATTTGTTGCATCAGCTACAATAGTTCGTTAAGAGTACGAATATATACATTTGATCTATATTTAACGATTACAGTATCAACGAATAAAATTAATTGTAATAATAATTTTTATTCTTTCTAACTATTACTAATATTAATAAGACTAATAAAACAAATACATATAATTAATAACTAACAATTGTCGAATTAACAAAATATAGTTATTTAAAAAATAAATAGTGTTCGTTACAACAATAACATATTTCATTGAATAAACAAAACTAACATTTTCTTTTCAATGAATTGATTTTTATAAATACAATGAACTATTCGTTGGTTAATAAATTCTATTATCAATTAATGAAATGGATTTCATTGATTTGATAAAATCGGTCGTTGGACCAATTTTAATGATGCATTTTATCTATACAATGAACTTTTTTATTGTATTTACGCTACTTTTTGGTTCAGTGTACTATTTGTTTGAGTTGTTTAGTTATTATTACTTTTCATAGCGATTTATCGAAAGAAAATTAAAAGAAGGAATTTCAAAAGCAAAGAAATATAAGACAAAGACAAGCCGAAAGTGGCAACTGATTAGACGGTTAAAAACAAATTCGAAACGATTAAAAGTCAAAGAAGAGAGCAGACTTAAGTTACAGATCTAGAAGAAGAAGAATGATTTCGTCAGTGAGCAAGCGGCTGCATTTATCACCAGAAGTTGCTTTATTGTGGGAATGGGACCCTGTCGCCGGCAAACTCAAAGGATAATCGACAATATAAAACTAAAGTTAACATTCAGAAATAAAAAAATAATCAACTACTATTTTATATAAATCACCGCGGCTGCATCGAAGACAAACAGTGGTGCAGCATTCTGCTAGTCTTTCGTCTTTCTCTAACTTTTAGTGTCCACATGTATGTTTTCTTTTTTTAACTCGCTTGGACAGAAACAAGTTTATGCCGTTTGGTCACCTTCGGCCCGATCGAGCAGTAATGTTTTACCGATAAGATCCCTTTATCGGTGTATCCTTACCGCTTCGCAGGAATTTGGCTGGACATTATATTCTTTACTCTTCCCACCGTTTAATTGGACCAAATTTGTTTTCAACTGGAATTTTTATTAACATTCCTTATAAATAATAGTAAATACTATAAAACACAATACAAATAATAAATTATACTTGGGTTAAATAAACTGTTCACAAAATAAAATTTAATGTGAACTATTTGACAATGATGTTATTAAATTAATAACAGATTCAAAAAATTTACTTAATTACAAATAACCAAATTGATCTATTTACTGGAACATATTAGTTCAATAGGAATTTAAACAGTTTTTTGATTTACCTAACTGTTATGATTATCTCCATATATGGAAAGTAATTCGGATTGATGTTTAATTACGTCTTATTTTTTATTCCATATTACACAGTTTAACACGATTTTCCTCCCATGAAATTTTTTAAAAATAAAGGTTAAAAAAACGTACACGTGTCTCACCGTTTCACGAAATCACGTCATTTAATTTTTTTATACAGCCATTCTTATTATTTTAACCTATACAGATTTTTTTAATTCTCTATTTTATTATAAATAATTTTTTTTCAAATATTGTATGTTTTTACATAATACAAAAATTATACTTAAAAAAAATAATAATTTTAATTTTTTTTAAATAAAAAAGAATAATTTCTGTTTTAATTTTTGATTTTTTTTTTAATAAAACAGATTTGTATTTATCTTATATTCAATATATGTTGGAAACAAATCTTGGTCCTCTAGTTTGACGATTATACATTGCTTTAAAATGTATAGTGGTATCACAACCTAAAAACAACACTTGATATACAGGGTGTTTCACATTCGTGGTCAGTGGCGGCCCGTCAGGGGAGGCAAGTGAGGCAGTGCCTCATCATAGAGAATTCAAAAATTAAGTATAATTTAAATATTTTACTTTCTATAATATACTATAAATTTTTAATATTTGGATTACATCAATTATGAAATAATCAATAAAATTGATTGATTTTATACGTGGAATACCCAGCAACATTAAAATTATTTGAATTTGAAACGACCGCAATTTAAACTAACATTTATAGCTAGATGATTGGCTCAGAAGCATGCCTGAACTAATTTAGACTCACGATTGGCGTTAGCCTTGTTGTCTCGTTCTATTACAATGCGATATCATAGTTGTCTCCTTCTCTCGTATTAGCATACGCGATGGAGGCACGCCTACATACAAGGAAATAAGCAACACTGTTGCGGAATTTTAGATAAATTATACTTAACACGTTTTTCAAAATTCAATAATAAATGGTATTATTTTTCTTATTATTATTATTATTATTTATTAATCGATTTAATCGAAATTATATTTCTATTCTAAAATAAAGATATTTTAACACTATCGCCATCTTGTAGCCATCACAGTAACCAATAAAATAAATACAGATTTCTTCTTTACGTTTGTTTTGGTTATAAAATTCTGAACTGTTTAAAGAACAAATCTGTGGTTATTTACGCAATATTTTGTTTATTCTTTTTCTATAAGTTTGTCTATTTTATGATTCTTTTGTAAGTGGTTTATTCTGTGGGTTTAGTTAATTGAACTTTGTGATTAATGTGAATTTAGTCATTATGGATATTGCAGTAAGAAATTGTACCGATATTGTTGAGTTATATTTATTTTGTTGATTGTTTCGCACTGTTCCCATTTTTATAAGGAGAATTTAGTTTTTAGTTATACGCAACTCATTTATCCCTTTTTTCTCTCCAGTTACCCTTACTTCCCTTCAGTTCCGCTTCCCAGTTTCCCTTTTTCCCGGCAAGATGGTGTACTATTATTAATTTAATGATTAGGGCTTAAACCTAATGGTTATATTAATAATCCTGCACTTTACCTCTACACCTTCACATGGTTCTTGCTGATCAATGAAATATTAATTAGACAAAAATGAGGTTTATATAAAATAAACGTCATTTTTACTATAAAAAATATTTCATTAAGTAGAGGATTCCTTTCCCACCACAGTCTAAGTTTTTTACTTAGTTTTAAGTATAGGTTGTGAACTGCGACGTCAGTTTTTTTAAGTTGGGTTTAAAAAAATTTCTTCGCCTTTAAATGAGGGCGAAACCCTGCCTCTGCCTCACCAAAATGAAATGTCACGGGCCGCTACTGTTCGTAGTCCATTGGAAGTTTCTGGGGAACGAAAAAGATTTGAAATTTTAGAAGCGTTTATAATCCATTTAAGTCTATTTTTCTAAAATATTTTGAACAAAATGCCATATGAAATATTTATTTTAATCACAAAAAGAATGCGTAATTGTAACAGTTTAATAAACCAACAATATTTTAATTAACAATTTTAATCACTAATTTATTACTAAATGTTCAAAGTGTCCTCCATTAACATTCAAGCATTTCTTAATTCTTACTTCTACATTAGTCCTTGCACTTCTTGACAATTCTGGATCTAATATTAGAAATTGTTAAATATCTCTGAAATTATTAAATTTAGGTAGGTTTTTAATTTTCTATTTGAATATGTAAAAACACTTACATTTAAAATTATAAAGTTATTGACGTTTTAAGTTAGCCTAATTTGCCCTGGGTTTTTATGGGTAATTTGTTAAAAAACAAATTCCACCCCCATTTACGCAAACCTAATACAAAAAAGTTATAGACTATTTTTAATTGACGCGCATTTGTAATTTTAACGAAAAAAATTAAAAATGTAAAAATATATGGGGTGTCCTATTTAAAATAACAAAGTTGATGTCACTTCCGGTCAAACCAAAAGTGGCATTTTGTTCAAAATATTTTATAAAAATATATTAATTGATTTATAAACGCTTTAAAAATTTTAAATCGAGATCTTTTGCCGTTCCCCAGAAACTTTCAATGGACCACGAACGTGAAACACCCTGTATTTCGTAAATGTGCAACACCCTGTATATAATTAAAATAATGTTATAACTATACAGTCTAGTTGTCGAAGCTGTTATATTATGTGTCGAGTACCGTGGATAACATTTTGTTGGACCGCACTTAAAAAAAATTACGTGATCTGAATAAACGCCAAAACACGGGTATATTTCTTTCTTTCTTTAAAATACTCTTTAGAAAATAAATATTTTTTTTCTTAAGTTAACTTAATTATTTAGTCTTAATACAATGAGGCACAACTTTTTTAAATGTTTTCTCTTTTAAAAATATTCATTTAAAAACAAAATTTTATCTTCAAGCGTTCTAAATTCAAGCTTAATTATTGTCAACGCTCACTACCAAAGCATTCGATTATAATCGATAATAATAATTATCATCTAGGCTGTGAAAATAATTGAGATGAAGTTTTTTACATCCTAGCCTGTAAAAACAAAATTCGATAACTGCTGACAGCTCTGAAACTATCTAACCTTACTATATACTTTCAATAATTGTTATTATAACAATTATTGTAAGTACGTTTTATGAATCGTTTAACAAATAAAACTGTGCCTTGAAGATAAAATTTTGTATACCATTCGCTAACGCGTCGGCCTTCAAACTTTGGGCTCAGCACAAAAATTCTCAGCTTTACGACATAAATAACTATTTTTTTTATTGTCAAACCAACTTAAACACTAAAAAATGTTATTCTATTATAAATAAATTTATATTTCATTAGTTTAACTTGCAAGTTTTGGTCTATAATGCAGTTGACGTTACTGTAACAATATTTAGGTTTGTGGGTAATGTTTTTAAAAAGTTTATTTGGGGTTGGGTACAAATTTTGTGTATTAAGCTAGGGGCGCTATTTTTAATTATTAAAAACACACACAATACTCATGTATGTCATTGTAGCATTTATCGTTCATCTATCACCGGTATTCGTAAAAAACGAGTATTTTTTTTAACGCTTTTACTTGAAAGAATATGTCATAATGCTTCTCAAATTAATTTTTTCGCTAATTACGAATCTGGTATTTGTTTTGTCGATAATTTCGATTTGTATTAAGATTCTGAAATTGGCATGGCAAATTTTGGGGCAATGTGGTACTTTGAAAAAAACGTGTCAAAGCGTAAAAAAGTCATCCAAAATCGACTTAAAAAGTAGCCAAAATCGAAAAAAAAAACAAACATGAATGCTACCGTTCTACACAGAAAAAAAGGAATGGTTAATTTAACTATATTAATTTGGTTGACCCATAAGTATTTATTTAAATCAACTGTGGGAAGGTTAATATAAACAAAGATTAGTTTGACGGTACTAAACCAGATAGTTATTTTATTTTTTTAAATTGGTTAAATTAACCCAGAAAACTTTGGTGAAACCAACCCGCAGTATGGTTCAGTTTACTAAATATGTTTTTTGTAAAATAAGAATTACTTCAACATTAAGCACTTTGTTAAAACGATTAAAACAATTTGCTGTGCATTCCTGGTTGCATAGTATGTAACGATCGCTGCAAAGGCGGTGTGGATCACGTGATGTTCTTAAATCTCGCCTCTGTTGACTTACATGGAGAGTATATAAGCTCAGGTAGTCCTTTGCTTTCAATGTTCAATACTAAAGAGACCTAAAATAGGTGGAAACAGCTGTCAATACTTGAAGTACCTATTTTAAATTGGTGGAACGCACTAAAATTAATTTTCTTGAATAATACCACTGGTACCTATTATACTAGTAATGCGTCAAGGAGCTTCCTGTTTCTTGAAGACTATAAGAAAATTGAATGAATGGCTTGAAAAAAAATAATTATACTCCAAATATTTCATGATCCTATTTTTATTGTTAGGTATATAAATGCGCCAAACGCTATGGGTAAGTTGTACCAAGCCGTTAACCTAGTTAGGGTAACAAATTATATTGAGTCAATTCAACCAAATGTATTTAGTACATTGGACTGGTAGCCTACCAGTGGTAGGTAAAGGTCACTTTAACAAATAAATGTTTGTTTTAACCGATCACAATCATTCCCGACACATTTTGGTATTTTTACTGCAACCTAAAAATGGTGCAGTACATTGCTCCCAAGTTTTAAAACGTTGAAAAAAGTAGTAGTACTATAGTACTACTACTAAGGTATACCTTTGGTTTTTAGTTCGTAGCCTAGCGCTATTTATTGCTACACTTTATACAGCAAAAATGTAGTAGGATAAATTACACAGGCCTACAAAAAAAACATGTCCGCTGAAACTGAATCTGAACTTTTTTCTACAGTGTCCCCGGATCGGTTTTATTATGCGCTTTAAGAAAAAAAATCATTCTTTATAAGATATTCAAAACGAAATTCCCAATAAATAATTTGGAACAAATGTATACAAGGTGCTTAAAATTTAAGAAAGCATGAGTTTGCTTTAATGAGAGTGAGAGTGTATATTTGATTCAAACAATTTTTTAAGGGACCTCATTCTTGAAACAAGCAAGAGTTTTTATGCGCAATGAAAAAGTTTTCCCTATTTGCAATCCGACGTGGGGCTAAATTTACTTTTTTATTTACACGCATTGGTGATTCAATGTTGTCCCTCTAAAATTTAAATAATGGATTAATATTTTAATAAAAAAAGTAGGTGAAACTATGTACTAAAGTAAAAATTATCATTTTTTCAGAAAGTTCCCCAATGTCTACTCGAAATTTCCCCCCTTCCTTTTGGAATAGTCAACACTATAGTGGCGCTAACGGCGGTACTGGTCATCACGGTGCGTCGGCAGCAGATTTGTACAGTGAACATTATCATCCAGGTGACGCCTGGTATCAATATAGTCAACACCATAGATTTGATTACCACCACCATAATATGGCAGCACAATATGGTGGTCTTTTGCTTCCCGGATCCAGGTTACATCACATGAGTTCACACGCTCCTTGTAAAGCTATGGAATGGCAGCATCCATCCATTGAATCACCGTACTCCTCCTATCCTTCAATGTCAGGTAAGAAAATCCCTTACGAGATACAAGAAATACAATTTATCTAAAAGTTCTTAAAATAAAACGTTTTGAACGAAAATTATAGGTTAACTATTAACATTCTTTAAAGTATTTTGTGACAAAACATTATTTTACTTAGCATATGGCAAAGATAGAGTACCTAGATAAGGTTGTGAGTTTAGGAAATTATAATGAAAATAGGGCTATACTTATGATTGCGTGACTATTTGTCTATGCGGTAGTTTTTACATGGTTGTCGGAACTTTTGAATAAACAGTCTGTTCTTAGAAGTTGTTTAATTATTCTATTCCATTTATCATATTACATTTTGTTATCGGGGAAATTTATTTGTCTAAATTTCAGTTTTAACACTGCTTATCCAAATACATTTTTTAATTAATTAAATGAGTAATGACCAATGAATAAACCATTAAAAACATTAACTTCAAAGAATGTCTCAGAAGACGCGCATCAAAAATTGTTAAAAAATGCTACCTTTATTATTAAAATATGAAAGCGTAAAAATTAAGTTTATAAACTTATAAATAATAGGTTTACATCTTACGAAAAAAATGCATTTTACGATTTTTACTTTAACAATACGCTTGTGTTTGGCAAAATATTGTACAACAATTAAACATCAATTAATAGGTTAATTGATTGTTATCTTTTGACATCACACCATATACAATAATTGAAAGTTAAAATTCAAAATTAGATTATATCATAGCATTTCTGTTAAATATTGATAGAGCGGCAAAATACGAAAAGTTGTATTATTAAAAAAAATGGTTTAGTATCTAATATTGTGGATTTTCGTAACCGGGGCCTACCAAGACCCTAAATAAAAGCAGGGACAAGTTTTTTCCAGAAAACTTATCATAGCAGTCCTAGATTTAATGTGATAAGGATCTTCTTTTCTAATACCTGAAAGAGGTCTTAATGTATTTTTTCTTGAACCTGTATAGCTACGAGAGAACGAACCTTAGATCCATAAATGCAATTAGGCGTTTGTGTAGTAACGCTTGACTTTGGAAATTCGTAGCATTGTCAATTTTTGAGATAAACAAATCATTGTTAAACAAATATAAGAAATATTCCCCAACACCAAAACAAAACACAAAGTACTTAAAGTACTTTTCGCCAACGACGTTGGCATCTTCAGAAGCGAAGTGTTACTAAATGTAACTGCTAAATCTACCATATACACAGTTTACTAAATTGTGGATCGTAACCGCTTCAGTGAACACGTAAAAAGAAACTAACAAATTAATTTATACAAACTAGAGTTGGGTACCAGTCCGTTATCGCTAAAAGGCCAAAAGATAAGATTCCTAAAATTGAAAAGTCGGGAATCTACGAAATAAACTGTTAAGATTGTGACAAGAAATATGTTGGACAAACTAAACGATCCATCCAAGTAAGGTTCAAAGAGCACTTGACCCATGCTAGATTTGGTAGGACAGAGAAATCGAGTGTTATCCAAGATATAGATATAGATAGTTATGAAAGTTTATACATCTTTAAGAATAGAAATAAATAAATCTTTAAATAGCGATAACGGACCCGGTACCCAACTCTAGTTTGTATAAATTAGTTAGTTAGTTTCTCTTTACGTGTTTTAGCTGTTACTGTCCAAAGTTTAGTAAACTGTGTCCATTCACGGTTCCGTCAACCTTAGCTTATAATTAGTATAAATATGGTAGATTTAGCAGTTAAATTTAGTTACACTTCGCTTCTAAAGATGCCAAAATCGTTGACAAAAAGTACTTTAAGCACTTGAATATTTCTAATATTTGTTTAACATATCACCAAATCACCATCATCACTTTTAAGTAAAATAATTATTAATCTTTTTGAAAGACCTTGTACCAATCCACTAAAACAATCATAATCTCTAAAATCATTTTTTGGACCTTATGTTGGTTTTCTCGGAGCACGTCACATTTCTATTTTTTGTTTTTTTTTGGTGAAGCTTTTTGGTCCTGAGGGTCCGTTGCAGCCGAGGGCTATTTATATACCCTCAGTATCCATAATATACATTTTTTTAATAAAGCTTTTGGAGAACTCTTACTGGCTATAACTAGATAGATGTAATTGCCATATGTCTCGGGGGTCCCCAACCAGAGCTGGGAGTATCTTAAAAAAAAGATACTTAAAAGTAACTTAGATACTTAAAGTATCTAAGATACTTTATCTTAGATACTTTTTATATTGGACAGAAAGTATCTTTAACTTAGTTACTTTGGCAAAGTATCTTGTAACTTGTATCTTAAAAAGTATCTAAGTTACTCGGTAAAGTAACTAAGATACATTCAAGTAACTTAGATACTTTAAAATAACTAAGATACTTTTTAAAGTAACTAAGATACTTATTAAAGTAACTTAGATACTTTTCAGTGTAACTTAGATACTTTTCAGTGTAACTTAGATACTTTTCAGTGTAACTTATATACTTTTCAGTGTAACTTTCTTAGAGAAAATTGGGGGAATTCCAGAATGAGTAATTACCTAACCTACAACTTGTTGAATTTTTATAATTTTATAGTTTTTATTCAAACTTAAAAGTAACTTAGTTACTCAAAGTATCTAGTTACCAGAGATAACTAAGTTAGTTTGTTTAAAGTATCTTAGAAAAGTAACTAGATACTTTTCAGAAGTAACTTTCCCAGCTCTGCCCCCAACTATAAATGCCTTTTATTAAACAATACATTTCAGCGTTATTTTTATTAGACAGTGGAAAAATTTTCGAGATTTGGTGCTCGTGGTCTCTCCGCCCCCTTAGTCCGCCACTGCCTAGGGACTAAGCTTTTTCAAGTGACTTAGAGGTCTATTCCCTTTCGTTGAACATGCATGTTCATGAACTACAATTATTTCGTCTATACGAGGTGTGTTCATAAAATATCGGGTATTTTCGTTTTTTGAAACAAATATTTATTTATTCGTGTACATTAATGTTGTCGCCTTCAAAATAGTCCCCATTGGATATTATGCACATGTGCCAGCTCTTCTTCCAATACTGGAAACACTTCTAAAACTCGATCTTTGGGATAGCCTTTAGTTCTTTCAGCGATGCGCTTTTAATGTCATCTGGGAATAGGAAAAAGTCAGACAGAGGCATGCTGGCGAATATGGAGGCTGGGGCATCATTACAGTATTGTTTTTGGCCAAAAATTTTGTTCACAATTTTAGAACAAATGTTGCTGCCACGCGTTTCATACCCAAAACATTAGAAAAAATTTCATGGGATGAGCCAATCGATATACCAACATCATCAGCGACTTCTCTGATGGTTTATAACCATTTCTTCCACTTTTTCCATGTTTTTATCGATTGTTAATGTGCTTGTGCGTTCGGGGCGTTCGTCATCTTCAACGTCTTCACGGCCATCTTGGAAACTCTTATACCACTTGTAAACTCTTGTTTTACTTATAGCAGACTCACTATAGGCCTTTGTTAACATTTCACAGAATTTATTTCATTTTTTAAGCAAAATTGGATACAAATTCTTTGATCCATTTCTTTTAACGACCGAAAAATCGCCGAGCTTATAAAACACGTCTAACCTTAGCGGCTGCCACAGACAAAGTAAACAATGAAACCAGCTAAAGTTTTTATCATACTTCGGGGGCATGTATACCAACATAATAAAGAAAATTTTATGACTACCGGACCCTCTGAACCCGCGAAATTTAACAACTCCCGTTATTTTCTGAACACACCTCGTACACGCATGCGCTCAAAGAATTTCTTAAACATCTATGTTTATAAACATCATCGGTGTCTAATTTGCTATTCCGATATCAAAATTTGCTGTTTGGATACATGATGTTTGAAAACTTATGTGCCAAAGAGCTGCTGTAAGCCAATATTTGAGGTTTATTATCTTGCATTATTCATAAATTGCGGCGATGTTTGGTACAGTATACAGTCATTGATTAATTAATTGATTAACAATGCAGTACAGTATTAATATAAAGCATAGTGATTGTCTTAAATTAATTAGTAATCATGAAATAATTACTTTTTCATAATTAATACCTAATTAATGATAAATAATTATTTATAAATGAGAATGGGACAAATCACATAAGGGGTCAAACCAAACAAATATATTTTTTGCAATATTAAAAATATTGTTATGGTTTGTTTTTTAATTATTAAAGTGGATTTTTTAATTATCATAATAATAATTTTCTTTGGTAAATTGTTTGATAAAATTAATTTATTTAGAAAAGACAGAAAATTAAAAAAATCTTAGTGTGACGTGAGAATTTTCTATTAAGGATGGACTTAATGGCCCCGCCAGAAGATCTGTTCTTTGGCTAGTTCAGCTAGTTTTTTCCAAGTATTTTTAGAATTTGTGGATTAAGTTGTTTTCAAGTTCATTTATTATACGAAGTGTATATGTACAGAGGCGCCTCTGTAGATAAAGTTACGGTTATGTACAGAGGCGCCTCTGTTGATAAAGTTACGGTTATGTACAGAGGCGTCCCTGTAAAAAATATCAATATACAGAGACGCGTTGACTTGTATTAAGTATACTATAGTGTTATATGGTTTAAATTCATTTTATTTTCAAACATTAGGTACCATATATTTGAAATGCTAGCGTCTAGAGGCACCGAATTATCTTGGCTCCCTGGCTCCTAGACATGCGCGTTTTATAGAAATGTACTCAAACTCAACAACACAACCCAACCGACCCCGCCCCATTGGGCCCCCCCCCGCCCCATTGAGCAAAAAACCCAACTAAAATGGGATAATTTATGTAATTAAAAAGTGTTTTATTTTTATCGTAACATAAATTTGCCCATTTTAGTTGGGTTTTTTGCTCAATGGGGCGGGGGGGGGCCCAATGGGGCGGGGTCGGTTGGGTTGTGTTGTTGAGTTTGAGTACATTTCTATAAAACGCGCATCTCTAGGAGCCAGGGAGCCAAGATAATTCGGTGCCTCTAGACGCTAGTTAATCTGCCTCTGTACATAACCGTAACTTTATCTACAGAGGCGCCTCTGTACATATACACTTCGTTTATTATATTAAATATGATCAATGATTTTTTAAATAATTATTTAACACAATACTATTTGCGACTTTTAGGTTATAAAAATAAGATACTCTCTGTCCTACCTAACATTTATCGCTGTTCAGAATGATTCAAGGTCAAGTCTTTAAACATATGAGAAACGGAATACCTTTAAACATAGGTGATGTTTGGGTTGTCGTTGGGTGAACATACATGTTAAGAAATCGATGTTTATGAACAGCAGGAAAGGGAATAGGCCCATTAGTGGTGTTACTTTTTTCCAAAAAGTATGGGCCTGAAACTATTTATGGTCCCAAATATTTGTGGGATTTATTTTTTAATTTTTAGTTGTTTAATTTTTTAATACACGGTTGTTTAATTTAAAATGTTATCTGTGCTTTTGTATAATACACAACCGTGTATTAAAAAAGCAAAAGTGAGAAAATCTAACTTAAAAGTGATAAAAACGGTTTTCCTTTACACTTTAATAATTTATGTCCATAAAACTTGTTTGGGAATCAGACAGTATACAGGGTGTTATGTAATTAATGTTATATATTAAAATACTGAATACCTTTTGACATAAAGAATAAAGGAAAAATATTTAAAAAAATATTTTTTCAAAGATAAAGAAAAAATATGCATTAGAAGTTTTTTATATTTTTTGTGATACGCCACTGGTTACACACTTGGTTTATCTCTGCAAACTTGTATTCTGTGACTACATAGATACCAACCAACAAAGTAGCTATGCGTTGCCAGATGTAAAAAATTGTTACTAAAAATTTTTCTTCCAAAAAATTAATAAAAACTCAATAAATACAAAAGTTTTATGCCCTTAAAGCAATTAATAAAAACGCCAAATTCACAATTTGCATTGTTAATTTTGTCATTTTTGCAATTAAGCTAAATTTAAACAATGTTTGTTAACTTTTTTGACAGATTTTGGAAACACTGTTGTTACCAACCATAACATAATAAATTAACCAGATTAGCCTAAAGTTCCTAGTCGATCAGTGGCGTACTTTTTGGTAGGATAAAGGTTATTGTAAATTATTTTTAGACTTTGGAATTTAGAAAAAAAAAGTTTCAGGTGCTTCTTTATGGACCCTAAGGAACAACCCATTTTAATATATAACATTAATTACATAAAACCCTGTATATAGATAGATAGGATACTATTCTCCCCTTCAAAATCCATTTTAAATTCTTTCAATATTTGTTCCTAAAATTGTATAAATGTATGAGTTTTGTATAGTAGGATGTTATAAAAATTGATACTACCGTTCTTAGCCCATTCCAAACTAAATTGTGGAGAAAAATCACCTCAAATACAACGAAACAACGCGTTTTTTTATTTTGGGTTAGAGTTTCTTCAAAACCGGAAAATACAAATTTAATACCATCGCAATCCAATTGAGGCGCTTCTTACAAAAGTAGCCATAGTCCAAATTGTAATTATATACTTTTTTTAAATATTTTTAGGCAGTGGCGGCTGGTGGATTTTGGGCACACCCATATCTCAGTTATTAGACATGGGACCCACATCAAATTTATGAGTTTATAATGACATTACATAGACAAGTTATGCCGCAGAACTTCTGCGTAAGCAGAATTTAAATTGAAGTTTGCAAAAAAAGTTTTTTAGTATCCCCCGAGCCTCCTGCTCCCCCAATTTAAGATAATATAAATTAAAGTGGTGCAATTTATAATTCTCTACAGTTTATTAACAAATTTCAAAATTTATTTAAATAGTCCAAGTATTACAGATTGTATACCATTTCTATTTTTTTTTTAATTTAGTAAAAGAAATAATAAAAATATAAAATGATATAAAACCCGTAATACTTTTATACTATACTATTTATTTGTCGATAAACTTCAGTGAATTAAATTTTGTACCACTTTAATTTGAATTATCTTAATCTGGGGGGGCAGGAGGCTGGGGGGCACACTTAAAAACTAACTTTTTTTCGCAATCTTTAATTTAAATTATGCTTGCCTAGAACTTGTCTATATAATGCCATTATAAACACACATATATATATATATATAAAAACAGTGGCGGCTGGTGGATTTTGGGCACACCCATATCTCAGTTAATAGACATGGGATCCACATCAAATTTATAAATTTATAAATTTGATGTGGATCCCATGCCTATTAACTGAGATATGGGTGTGCCCAAAATCCACCAGCCGCCACTGTTTTTAGGTAGGTAGTAATAATTAATTTAGCAAGATTGAAAATGAATATTTTTATGACAAATCATTAGGTTTATAAGTTTTTATAATATGATTGTTAAAAAATATAATAATTATAACACAAACACGACTAAAGCCAAAATGGTATTTTGTAATAAACTGTGTAAATGCAAATACAAAAAGGGAGCTTAAATAAAAATCAACACCGTTTTACGCACACCTGCCCCACCCTTCACAATTATAAAGCTTAATAAAGTACATATAAACAAAATTAAATTATTTTAGATTATTTTTAAAAGACTGAATTGTGAGTGATGATACAAAAAAATAGCCTTTTCTGTGAAATGATCAAAAGGCATTATTAAACATGAATTATGAAAACATATGAATAATACATTTTTCTCGTAATCAATGTAAACTGGAAATACAGTTTTTCCTGCTGCCTGCCATGTTGAAAGAACAACGGCACAAAGATGCGGAGAATTAGGGTTGTTGATATTATCGATAATTTATCGATAGTATCGATGTTAGACAATCGTACAGCACTATCGAAAGTATCGATAGTTGCCACTGCGACTATCGATATTTCAAGGTTATGTTTTGTTTCTCCCTTGCAGCACACTGTTATCGAGCAAAGCAAACACTTCTTATCCTTTTTCAGGCCATACTTTTAAAACAGACATAAAATACACTCGGTGTGCACGACTGCATAAAAAAACATCGCTATCCTTCCATTTCTATGAAACGGCCATAAATCTCAGAAGAAAATAACATAACATAACCTCAACCTCAAGACTATCGATAAACTATCGATAGTTTCGATATTTGAAACTATCAACATCGAAACTATCGATATTGATTTTTTCCCACTATCGCGAACACTACGGAGAATGGCAATTACAGGCGTCGGTGGACCCTCGGCTTTAAGTCATTGGGGCAGCATCGGGAGGGGCAAGGGGCTGAAGTGGGCCGGCCAACTGAACGCTTTCCATTGGCTACTGTTGGTCAAACGAGTTATCGATTTCTTGGGCATTTGGCTTTGTATGAGAGTATGTTACTTCTGCAGCATGAGTCCTGCTATTAATCTGTTGTACGTGTACGCCGAGCCATTTGTTAAATTTTCCATAGACATGTGCACAAAACATTAGGGTTTAGGTACTTTAATTTACGGTCACCTAACCATAATATTAAACCAATAACCAATAATTTTGTTATTATCTTCACAAGGAAAACTAACAAAACGCTGTATTCGCCATTTTACCCAACCCTTACTATAATTTACATTATTCTATATATACACTCACAGGCAAAATAATCGATCCACACAAATTTTCGATGAATTTCAATCGCAAATAACTTTTTTATTTGATTTCGGATTTAACGAATATTAAAGAATATTGTAGATAAATTAATGGACAATTGCTCACATTTTAAAAAATTACTAAAAAATCAACGTACATTTATAATATATAATGTTTAAACAAAAAGATATTTTTTACCATAAGTTTAAGACACTCTGTAGAGTGGCAAAACCGTATATTGTTCTAAATTAAGTTTTATTTATCAAGTCACATCTATTCAGTTCAGTTTTGTTTTTGGTTCACCTCGATATATTTATTTTTGTAAAAAATATGGATTTTTTAAAAAAACATTGCAATTTCCAATATTTTTCTGTATGAAGAACTAAAGTTGCTATGGTCCATCGATAGGCTATGGAGAATGACAGTGACAGTTTTGTTGAATCATCCCATACTTGGACATGTCATACACGGCTTTCAAAAGCTACCAAATTGTTTTTTGCAAATTAATGTCTTCTTACTTTAAAAAATGGATATGTCTCCGACTGATGTTGCTAAAGAGCCATTAATTTAATCCAAGATGGACGGTCACAGTATTACAAGTGTTTTAAAAGTCACAAGAAGTAAAGTACAAAGGGCAACATCAGTCGAAGACATTTTTAAAAGAAAGAAAACACCTCAAAATTAACACATTAATTTACAAAAAAAAATTGATATTATTTTATTATTCTTTAATATTCGTTTAAATCCGACATCAAATAAAAAAGTTATTTGCGATTGAAATTCATCAAAAATTTGTGTGGATCGATTATTTTGCCTGTGAGTGTAGAATAAATGTATATATATTAGAGTGTTTAAAAAAAACAATTTTTTCTTCTAATGGTGTTCAAAAATTAATAAGACATCAAAAAACAAAAATTTTGGCGCCTATTTGAGTTCTTAATATTAATATTAAGGTTTGCCTCAATTCATTTTTTGTTTTTCTATTTCAATAACACGGGAGTTTTTTTTTATTTTGAATTCTTATTACTTTGGAATGGTTTGTTTTCGCAACACCCAAGCGAGAGGATTTATATGAAATTTCACGCTCTACAAAAAACATCTGAAAGTCAAAGTTCAGATCAACCGTTTCAAAAATATCAGCGATCAAAAATTTCAAATATTTTCCAATAAAACTACAAAAAAATATAACATGCCATATTTATATTATTTTTTATGTAAAATCACTTTAATTCTGTTAACCTGACACTGTAAACATTTTTTTTGCCAATTAATTCAATACGTAACCCACAAAAAGCACAAATACATAAATATAAAGATTAAAAATATAATACTCGTATAAATGATTTTTGGGTCTTTTTTATAACAAAATTTTATATTTTATAAAATTTATACATTTTTGTAAAAAGAAAATGTAAAGTTAATTATTACACTAACTAACCAAACACTCATCATTATTTTATTCAAAATAATAGAAAAATTATGTAAATATGTTAAATTAATTAAATCAACTACCAATAAAATTTTATCAAATTTTTTTTATTTGAAAAATATCGACAGAGCTTTATATAGCAGATTGTTTGTTTTGTTGATTTTATGTTACGATAAAACTAAAACAAACAAACCAACCAACCCAACCCAACACTTTAACAAAGGAACAACAAATTTATAAAATAAAAAAAAGTTCGATAACTTCTAGTAGTAGGTTACAAAAATGTATAAATTTTATAAAATATAAAATAAATTTATTATAAAAAAGATCGAAAAATCATTTATACGAGTATTATATTTTTAATCTTTATATTTATGTATTTGTGCTTTTTGTGAGTTACGTATTGAATTAATTAGCAAAAAAATTTTTTACAGTGTCAGGTTAACAGAATTAAAGTTATTTTACATAAAAAATCATATAAATATGGCATGAGATATTTTTTGTAGTTTTATTGGAAAATATTAAAATTTTTTATTAGTGTTATTTTTATTCGCTGAAACGGTTGATCTGAACTTTGACCTTCAGATGTTTTTTGTAGAAATTTCCTATAAATCCTCTCGCTTGGGTGTTGCGAAAACAAACCATTTTAAAGTTATAAGAATTCAAAATTAAAAAAAAAATCCCGTGTTATTGAAATGGAAAAACAACAAATGAATTGAGGCAAACCTTAATATTAATATTTTTTAATGTACATAGGTACTATTAATTTCTCAACACCATTGGATAACAAATAATTGTTTTTTTTAAACACCCTAATGTATATATATGTATATGTATGTATATACATTATAATATAATGTAAATTACTAAATTACTAAACTATAGTTTGAATATTAGGGTATCTACCTATATCTGTAACCGATTTTATTACATCCTCCTAAAATGATACAGCCACAGGACAATACTTTTAAACCTAATTTGCCGTCGTAAAATTTACTATATTTAAGAGGAAATAAATTAAAATTTTGGAATCCACATTTTTTTCTTCAATTACAAGAGAGTTACTGTAGGTAATAACAACAAAATTATAATTAGGTAATAACAAAAAAATTGTAATTAGTAATTACATCCAAAATTCTATATACAGTGTGACCCATTTGTTTGCGACTCATCCAGTGGCGGATTTACCAGCAGGCTAAGTAGGCTCGAGCCTATAGGGCGGCAGATTTTGGGGGCGGCAAATTTGGGGAACGATTTTTTTTTTACCTCATAGAAATCAAAAAGATTTTTCTATGACGGTTTTCTGATGTCTTACAGATAGAAGTCTGCAACAAATTTTGTCGATGACTTTTCTCTCTCACTTGTCATTGCACATTCCGAGAGTAGCAAACTTTCATATTCTATAGAATAAAACAGCTAGTTCGCCGCCCCTCAACCAGTAATCGGCCTTCTCGCCTCTGCGCCCTTTGCCCACACTTCTTATGAGTGAAAAGAGCGAAATTGTAAAAAATATGACTGAGTCAATTATTTTTAACTGTTGTAAAAATAATGTATGATATGACAATTGTTGAGGCAAGGGCGGCAAAAACTATTCAGCCTATACCTTGAAAAGGTGTAAATCCGCCACTGGACTCATCCCTGTAAAATCTTTATTTATTGTGCGATTTTAACAGGATATGTTTTAAAGTGTAGATCTTGATCAACTATACAAGGCTTACTATATCAATTTTTTAGAGTAAATTTTTGAATTCAACGACCCTTTACTTTAAAGTAGGAACGATTTTGTAGCCAAATTAAAAATGCAGAATAATTACTATTTACAAAAATTTATTCTGCCATGTAAAAAAACATTGAAATAAAATTAAATTAATAGCAACATTGTATAAATATTCTCATGCTTAGTTTTGAAAAATAAAAAAACGCAATATAAACTTAAAACAGCAATGAACCAAAAAATAGAGAATTCCATAACTCTCAACAATTAGATTTTTTTCAGCTCTACTAATCCACCATTTATTTCAATATACTTATATATAATTCTAAAAAAATAAACATTTTTAAATGGCATTTTTATACATTATTTATTCTAAAAGTCAATTGACCAAAGTTATCCATGAAACAGTTAATTAAAATTAAAACGTTACTAGAATTTGTACGTCTTGTTAGCGATAATGTGCGTTCGACAAGAGAAGTTTCAATATAATATTATTTTTAATATTATTAAATATTTAATAATAGACACCCAGTTAGACCAGTAATAAAGCTTTCAATGAGACGGGGTCTGTTTCAAAAAATTTGCTTAGAGCCTCCGGACTAATAAGAATGGCTAGTATAGACCTTAATATCCCCAGGAGATGCCTGAAAAAAACAAGGCTTTTAAACCAAATTTTTTGCATACATGTATGCATTGGAACTGGGAGATGAGGAAAGACGATTAGAGTTTTACTATTGGCTATAAGGGGAATATTTAAATAATCGAAATTTTTTAAATGAAATTTTATTTAGCGATTAAGCCACATTTACTACCAATGGGGTAGTTTCAAGTCAAAATTGCCGTCACCGGTCAACTGAGAATCCGGAATTCGTCATAAATGCAAAAAAACAGTAGTAAAAAATTAACGTTTGGTGTGAATGCGAATGGGTTTTTAAATTTTCTTGGAAACGAGTTTTGAAACGCATTAGATGATTTACCATTACATAATCTCCTGAATTTAAAATTTCAATTAGATGCTTCTCCTATTTATAATGCTGTTCAATTAGCATTGGAATTCACTAAAATATATGCCATAGGTCTTCCAAACATTTCTGGGGATAAAAACGTTATGTAAGTAAAAAAAAAACATCATAGCAAGCTTACCTTTAAATTTTGTTAAACACACGCTATATAAAAGCACACTTTACCTTACAATTAGGAACCTCTAATCGAATTAACTATCATCAACCGACTAAACGCGGTTAGAAGACAAAGGGCCTTGGCAAGGCCGCCTTGCAGGGTACCGATTTAAATCGAAAGAAGGCGAAAATTAGCGAATTAGAAAAATAACATTTTTATTTAAGTTAAATTGAATAAAAAAATTAGTGATGCCGCCGATACGAGAGATTCTCGCCTCTCGTCTCGTCTCGTCTCGTCTCGACGAGACGAGAGGGCAATTTTCTCTCGAAAAAAGGCTCGAGACGAGACGAGAGAATGCCCTCTCTCGCACGAGAATTTCTCGTTTCTCTCGATCTCTCTCGTTCTCTCGATTATAAAGAACAATTTTTTTTACATAAAAATTATAATTTTGCACATAAATGACGATATTTATTTGGACCAATGAGAACATTATTCGCATTTCATAATAAACAAAATTTGTTCCTGGTTAACGTTTTATTATTTTATAACACAACTTAACGTTAACCAAGAAAAAATTACTTATAAAATAATAATAATTTTTAAAATTTACCCTGTATAAGCACATCTATGGCACTCCTTATACTATTAAAAAAAACCCGTTTGCTTAATAGCAAGGCTTATTCAATAAACTTATCAACAACATGTGGTTTTTGAGGGCCTGATTACAAATTTGATATCCATTTTTTTTTTTAATAAAATGGCTGATCCAATATGACGAAAATTCGTCGTTCGGCTTTAATGGTTTGGGTAAAATTTAGTACTCAGATATTTATGGGGTCCCTGATTCAGAATTTGATATTCATTAAAAAAAAACAAAATTGCGGATTCAAAATGACGGACATGCGCAGTAGGTACAAGATGGTTGGATCTATGTGGAGTAGTTACATCATATATGCGCAGTAGTTTTCAGATGGATGGATCAAATGATTTGATCCATTGAAAACTACTGCGCCGATACAGGCTGTTTCTTTTAACTTGAGACAGCTCAATATCTCGAGAAATACGCATTTCACGGAAAAATGAAATAAAAGGTTAATGTGACCAAAGGGGACATTATTTGGTGCTACCGCTAGCCACCCCCTACCCCTCCTAAGGGTGAAACGGGGGGTAACTTTGGAGAGTCAAATTTGATAACCCTTTTTTTACAGATTTTGGTAGTACATAAAAAAATTAATAACTTTTTTTAAAACTTTTTTCAATTTATCAACAGATGGCGCTGTAATTCAAAATTGAAGAAAAATGGGTTTTTCTGTAAAATGTATTATTTGAAACGTTTGAAAAACAAAAATTAACATTAAATCAACAATAGTCGGCTCTGAAAACAATTTATAACAAATGTTCGAAATGTCGTCCTTCCATTTCGACACCAGCGTCCCTGGTCGGTAAACGTTTGGTGCGGTACCTTTGGCGAACGGCATTAAATGGTGAAAATTACCGGAATTTTCTAGAAAACGATCTGCCAGACTTCTTCCTGTGGGGTTACTTGAAAGAAAAAGTTTACGCTGCAATTCCTACAACTCTGGAGGACATGGTGGAGCCAGAATTCATTACCCGCATTAAAAAATGTGTCGAAATGAAAGGATGACATTTTGAACATTTGTTATAAATTGTTTTCAGAGCCGACTATTGTTGATTTAATGTTAATATTTGTTTTTCAAACGTTTCAAATAATACATTTTAAAGGAAACCCAATTTTCTTAAATTTTGAATTACAGCGCCATCTGTTGATAAATTGAAAAAAAAGTTTCTAATAAAAGTTATTCATTTTTTTATGTACTACCAAAATCTGTGAAAAAATCGGGTCATTCCATTTGACTTTCTAAAGTTACCCCCCATTTCATCCTTAAGGAGAGGTAGGGGGTGGCTAGCGGTAGCACCAAATAATGTCCCCTTTGGTCACATTAACCTTTTATTTAAGACATTTTTCTGTGAAATGCGTATTTCACGAGATATTGAGCTGTCTCAAGTTAAAAGAAACACCTATAATTATAGGTGTATAATACTAGATGTAACTACTCCACATAGATCCAACCATTTGATTCAAATGCGCAACATTTTCGGCGTAAAAAGTCTTACTTTATTAGTGTGGTCACAGACAAAATAGACTTGTCCTGCTCAGTATCGCTAACATGAAACCAGCGTGCCATAAATCGGGGTAGGGGGGCAAGGGAATGTATACATTATATTATATATTATATAAGAGAAGATATGTATTCTGCCAGGCCCGTATTAAATAATTTCGTACGAGCGGTATCTAATTTAAAATATTCCTAGTGGATTATCAAAGAAATTCATCTAGTTTTACGCTCCAGAATGAACGAAGTACGGCTCTGTGCACAGGAGAGAACAATACAACATCTGTGTGCGCACGCAAGGTATTGACATGCAAAATTAATAAAATCGCTTAAAATTTATCTCGTAATTACTACTTACTGGAAAAAGGAAATTGGTTGAAATTGGCTGGAACTAGTTTCACTACGACTAGGACACACTTTGACAACACATTTACCCATAATGTTCAAAGAATTTTACATAAATAATATATCCTCACAGGTCAACTGCTCAAATATGAATGATGAGAACTGGAAAACAGGCACCCGTTCAGGCACCCGCCCGGCCGTATCATTTTCTCCCTAAGGCAAGTCTATTTTGTCTGTGAGTGTGGTCTTGGCACACATTTTTTTTTATTTCCAGTTTAAATTTCTATATAAAAAAATATAAACGAATTTGTATTTCATTCCAAATAATTTTTGTATTCATGTTTAGGTACTTTTACCACGAGAGAAACGAGACGAGACGAGAGAAAGGCACTCTCGAGCGAGAAAAGAGTATTCTCGACGAGACGAGAGACCCATTTTCTCTCGCTGCACGAGACGAGACGAGAGGAGGACTTTTCTCGTCTCGTCTCGTCTCGCGGCATCACTAAAAAAAATACTCAATTGTTTTAATTTGATTTGATAATAATTTTTGTACTCAAATGTTTAACAAATATTTTTGAGTAAGATTAACACTTGTTTAAGAGTTATTTAAACTAATGTATTATATTGAAATTTACATAACTTTATCGTAACATTAACTATATTATTATACTACAATGTACAAAACAATTATTATTTAACATTTTTATTTGTGTAGGACCTTTTAACACATTAATGTTTGTTAAATATTTTAAAATTTTAAGATTTTAATTATTATAATTTTTGTATCAAATAACATTTATGTTATAAACACTAGGAAGTTTATGTAAATTTTTTCCTTTTTTTATTTAACACGCATTATTTTTAACACAAATTTTAAAAAGTTTTAACTGTGTACAAAATCGTTCCTACTTAAAAAATTTCAATAAAATTTAGTATAGGGTCGTTTTGAGGGGTGGTGAATCCAGTGCCGTGCATGGATTCTGCTAATATGAATTCTTCAAAATTTACTCAGAAAAACTGACATAGTAGGCTATGTATTTTGTAAATATATGTTTTTTCTCCAAACATACAGTTTATCAAGATCTCAACTTTAAAACAAATCCGGTTAAAATCGCACAATAAATAAAGATTTTACAGAGGCGAGTCGCAAACAAATGGGTCACACTGTATAAAATAAAAAATGTTATTCTCGAAAAGAGGTAGCACCTAAAACAGTGCCATTATAATTTTTTCAATTTTTTTTTTAAATTTTATTTGGTGATTAGATATATCTATCATTTGATACAATCATGTTTAAAATTCAGCCCTAAACGACATGTATGTGTGTTTTATACCCCACAATAAAGAAACTTTCATATTTTTGCTGACCACTTAGCGTACCTATGTAGAATGCCCTCTATAAGGCGCGCCGTTTGTGCCATAATTATGATTTATAAAATATATAATAATTATCTATTTTGTGTTGCTGTTTTGAGCTACTGTTTGCATCTTTGTTTGTTTTATGGGTCATTAAACCATACCTATATGCATTTAACTCGATTAAAGATATTAGTTACTCTTAGAAACAGTCAAAGATGGTGATTTATCTTAAATAAGTGAAACTTTATCTACCTACTTAAGTAGTAAACAATAACTATTTAAAAGTGAAAACTACTATTTTATAAGTAATCAATGCTGGTACTAATTCAAATAGTAGAATTTTGACTATTTTATTTTAAGAGAGTAGTTTGTCTTTATCGAAATACAAAAGATTATGAAACGTTTTATTGGTTCAGAAACTTTTAACAATAATAACTATTAAATGTTATGCTGGAATAACCTGTCAGTGCCATGGCAAAATATGACAAAATGCTGTTTGTTCGGGAAATAATATTTTATATGTTCGTTTCTAATCAATGTAAAAGCGAAAAATAAATGAAGCATTTTTTGTAATTTTGTGTAATGTCAGTTATATTTTACTTTTATTTAAAAGCAACAAAACTGAAACTTACAACGTTATTCCAGCAATTGTTTATCTTTTTAGCTTTTTATTATTGTTTATATTCTAAATAATAAATGTATTATAATAATATAAAATATTACAAAGTACCCTATATATTTTTGTTTTGTTTTAGGGCTTGAAGCTCAAGTGCAGGATTCGTCAGTTCACTGGTTTTAAAAGTGATTTAATCGGACAATTGTAAAAAGTGAAAATCGTGATTTAAGTGTAATATAAAAAGTACAAACTCTATTATTAAATAATAAGTTTACTGTAAAGACAATGTTAACGTTTATTTTAAATAAATGTTCCTTATTATTATTCAGAATTTTGTGAAAAGCAAATCTGATGTTAAGTATTAAACTTATTCAATATAATTTAATTTCGTTTTAATTACCTCCACCATTCAACTAAATATTATATAAGAAAGTCAAAAGTATGGTAAAAATAGGAGATATGAGCATGATTTAGAGTGATATAGACAGCTTAATAAGTTTTTACCATTGTACAATGTGCAGGCATATTTGGTGCAGCATCGGCCTTTTGTGTTATAAGAAAATCATCCACCAGAATATGCGATTTGCTGTACAAAGTGCTCTTCGAATAGAGAAAACAGAACCCGAATATCGTTAATAGGTTTGTACGAATTCTAAGGATTGTGGTAAATTAAAATATTTAAAACAACGTAATTTGGAAGTAAACAATATAGCCATAGTATTTTTACAGCACCACTGTTGGCGAGTTCCAAAACAAAAACAACAGGCCTATAAAAATTTTACTGATACATTCATTTTAATCAATTTTTAAAAAATCGAACCCTTACCTAAAATATTTCGATTAAACCCCTAACCATGTAAGGAAAGCGTAAGATTTTTATCTGATCAAAAAAATAATACACCAATGTAAAGAAAAAACCTTAATTTGTAAGACTCCGAATGAAAAAGTAAAAAAAACCATTTTATTTAAAAAAGATACAGCTGTTTATTAAACAGTGTTTAAAGTGGAGCAATACGGAAAAAATCAGATTTTAGATTTGAACGGAATTTTCTCTGCCTTTAAGGCGCTGTTACTTCTTATAAGAATGTATGTATATATACATAATAAAAATATAAAAAAATTGGTTTAAATTAATTATGTATGTAAAAAGAAATTGTGTGTTTTGTAACTTAACTAGAGATAAGTTTTGCGGTCCACGTTGGTCCAGAAAAATGTTCACACCAAATTGTAGCCCAAAGAATAACGAATAAGGCTGTATATTAGGGTGGGCCGAAAATCCGCTTTTTTAGAATGTCGTTTTTTAATAGCAAAAATTTTGTTCATTATGTTGTAAAAAAATTTTGTGTAAGAGATTAAAATTTTCGATCAACATCCTAGGCTCGCCCAACGCAATTAAAAATCAACATGTTCAAAAAAATTTTTTCTTAACTTATTTCCATCGGAAATTTTATGCTCTACAAAAAAGGTCCTTAGACAAAATTACGTCAGATAGATAGTTTCAGAAATAAACTCGATTTTAGTGTCAAAATTGTAATTTTGGCCATTCAAATAATGTTTATCGATAAAAAAAAATTCAGAAACTCTTGGTTGTTTAGAAAATTAAATTTCTTACAAAAACATGTCTTGATAAGATTTTTAGCGATTGATAATTATCAAGATGATTGCGATTTTTGTTCAAAAAGTGGCATTTTTGACTGTAAATAATTTATATGTTCGTTAAAAATGATTAACAAATTACTTGTTTTGTAGGAATTTCAATTTTCCACAAAAAAGTTCTCATGTTGAATCGCGTATCTTCAATACTTTTTGTAATAATTGTAAATTTCCGAAAAAAATTACTTTTCTAACCATAAATGAACACATTATACTTTTTTTATTGAAATTTTTGAAAAATTAAATTTCAAGTCTCATTATATAAATGTTGAGATGATTACAATAAATGTAAACTTTGTAAAATAGTTCTTTTGATAACACTAATCATGTAATTTACTTACCGACAGACTAAATTATGTGCTATTGACACTTTCCGTTGATCATAAATTAGGACTATACAAATATTTATTGTACGAGCATTCGATAATTCAAGAAGCAAGTTACAAAAAAAAATATTAGAGAAGGATTATGACTATTACATTGATTTTTATTTTTTATTTACATTTTTACAGATATTAAACATTATATTGCAGTTTATTGTCAAATTTTGAATTTTTTCGACGAGATTCCAAAGTTGAGCGAATAACGCCGTCTCTCATTTCATAACCACAAACTTTATTTGAAACTTCTGTCACAAGTTTAACAGTACGTTCTACAGCTTGTGTATGGCAAGGAAAATTTTGAAATTCCCATTTACGTCCCGGACTTATATCATTATTTGCTAAAATTTCTCTCAATTCTTCAGTAGATGTATTAATTAGAACAGGAGGAGATGTTATAGTACAGTGATTCCAATTAATCATTTTGGTATAATCTTTAGCATTGATCTGAAGAGCAGGTAACTTGAAGTATCGAATAATATTGTTTTTTGCTGATTCTGAACTTTCTCTTGCTTTAATAATTGTTTTCAAAGCAAATTCACGAATATTTGACTTGTCATCAACTAACATAGCAAGAAGTAAATTTTCAGGAAATGCAAAAAAAGCATTTCGTGAAAGACAATCAGTAATAATTTTCTTTTCAATTTTGGGCATATAACGAGATCTCTTTAGCAATTCAAATAAATGTTTCGGACCTTGATCGATTGTACTTTTTGATTTGATCAAAAACCAAACAGGTAGATAAACTTTAAGAATATAAACTACTAGTTTTTTCAATTTTGGATCAGGTTTCTCAGTAGAAATATATAACCTCAAAATTCTATTTGCAGTTGTTAACCATCTGGCGTGACAGAGAAGACCAGGGTTTTGATTTTTTAAGTCATCTGAACATTTACCTGTTTTGATAGCTGTAGCAATTGATAATAAATATTTTTGATCGTTACTTAAATCAGACATTGAAACAGATGGTAAATCACAATCAACGATGTTATATTTAATAATTGGTCGTTTCTCACACATCAAAAGATTTTTTCCGATAGGTCCTTTATAAGAGTTAGGCCCAGATGTTGTGCTATCAAGAAATTGAAAAAAATGTTTCAACGGTAACTCATTCAAGTGTAATAAACAAACTACCCACTGAAGAGGCCGGTGAAATTTTTCTTCGAGACGTCGAATTATTCCACCCTTCCATCCAGTGTTAACAGGACATCCATCACAACCGATCACAGTAATATCTGCCTTAGATAGTGGATAGTTTTTTATCAGAAAGTCAAAAATACAGGTAGCAATATCATCAGATTGTCCAGAAATGGGAGTGACGTGGCCGATATAGTTCGAGTCTGGTTCGCTGATGAGAGATATATGCTCTTCTTTGATTAATTGGCGAAAATATTTAGAACCTTTTTTCACTTGAATAGAAGTATCATCTTTCCTACCGTCGAAATAAACACCTTCAAAACCAGTATTATTTGCTGCAAGTTTTAAAGCTTTTTGAGTTTTGCATATTTCTCTCATGATTTTATTTTTATCCGTGATTAACTTATTATCAGTTTTCGTGATTAGTCCTACATCTATTAAAACCGAAGTTACAACAGCAGCAGTGGCGCGATTACTTAAGTTATATCTTTGACTAGTAAGAGCAGTTTCTTTGAATTCAATTCTATTTTGAAGGTGAATAGAATTAGAAGCTATGCTTCTCTTTTGTCTGTAGCTTGGTTCATGGAATGAAGTAGTTTTTGACGAAGTGCTGTCGATGGAAGAAGTTGATTTTTGTGAAAAATTCATTTCAATAAATGATGAATCAGAAGATAAGTTTGAAAATAACATATTTTGGTTTACATCTGAGATATTACGAGGTAAGCATTCTATACATTCATTATTTGACTCTAAGATGGTTGAAAGTTGGTGAGGAATTTTCTGTAAGCGTGTAGTTCTTTGGTCGGAGAAAAATTCATGTTGAGTGACAGGAACTTTTTTTTCTTCTGAACAATTACAGTTACTAAACTCAATACATTTGCAAAAGCTTACATCAAATAGTTTTTTTGAAATCGTTCTGTAATCATTAATTTTTTTCTGACCGGATGACGTGGAATGGCGCTTATTACTAACTACTTTTTTAACTGTCAAATATTTGTCATGTTAATGATTATTAATTGTACTATTCGTTGATTTGAAACTGTTGGCACCGAAATTACAGAAAATAATTTTTTTACATCTAAAGCTACAACATTTACAATTTCAGAAAATGATGGCTCAAATTGATTCTCGTTTTTTTTGTCTTGTCTTAGGTAATTACAATACTTTATAATGTCTTCATTACTTGGAAGTTGATCCTGGGGTAATTTTTTTGGCTCTCCAATTATAGGACACGCTGACATTTTAAGAAACTGCTTCGTACTACTGTAAATAAAATCAGTATGAAGATACACTATTAGAAATTTACAGCTGATACTAATACCCTTTAACGCGCAAAATTATTCTTTCACAAAATCAACCAAAACACCTTGAAAATGGCTTCCATAAGACATAGTATTGTTGTATATATGTCATTTAGGCAAAATTTTTGTTTATGTTTTTTTAAAAATGATGGTAAACCGTTTTACCAGAGACCATGTGCGTCAAAAAATGTTTATAATGTTCTCTGGTAAGACACTTATACCATTGAGTAAATGCTTATACCAGCCAGTCCGGTCTTTCCACACTTTGTGTGTAATAAAAAGCATGATTATTTAAGTATTATTTTATAATAGGGCGTTCATAAAGTACCCTCCGCCTCCTGTCACATAAAGTCTTGACCCCCTTTGCCTTTCAAGTTCCCACGTCACAATAATATATATATATATATTTTTTAAATCTAATTTATTAATATTTTACTTCTTTTACAGACATAGGTACCTATTATAATATTAATAATAATAAAAAAATAAATACCACCAAAATATGAATAAAAATTATTTTTAATATTACAAAATAATATTTTTATTTGTTTGATGTGACGTAACGCACGATTCAGACCTCCCTCCCCCATGTCACAATTTGTCACAAATGGTAAACCCCTTCCCCCCTAAACGTGTGACGTACTTTTTGGGCACCCCCTAAAAGTCATTTACAATTTATCGATGACTTGCAATTTTAAACAAAAATAAACTTTAGATATATTAGAGCATTTTATGACGAGAATGGACTGCAGATAGAAAATTTTCCCAGCGCAAATCAATACTGTGATAAAAAATATTTTTTTGCAAAAAAAACATGTCTGGCATTATGTTAGTTATTAATTTTTATGAAAAAAAACCATATTTGATATATAAAAACAATACTTTTTGTAGTCAATTATTTTGTAAAGAAATTATAGGTTAGGTATTTTAGCTTTTATATCAAGAAGTTATTGACAAATTAATAAGCCATGACAATTAATAAATAGGTATATTATTAGATTATAACACTTAGCGATTCGATTATCTCAAAAACCATTTACAATAAAGTTCAGAGTAGAAAAGTATTTTGCTACCTGAATTTGCGTTAAAAATTTTGAGCTGCATGGGCACTGGTAAACCTGTCATACCGATTTTACAGGTTTTGAAAAGTGATGACGAGATGGCGCGCGCTAGCGTTGTCATTGACAATTATGCAACATTTTATACAGATTCGCGGTATCGGTTGAATCTAATAATCAGACAAAAAATTAAAATATATGACTGGTAAAAGGTTCTACCAGAGAGCGCTAAAGGGTTAATAACTGACATATTTTAAAAACCATACTTACATAATAACTAAGGAGTAATACGAATTTGATTACAATTATTTTTGTAACTCTGCGTTTAAACTAAAGTCAACTAATAAATTGCACATAAAACGTAGAAGAACGATTTTTTAAGGTTATGTATCGGTATGGTAAGTATTCGAAGATATATAGGAAATTTGTAGAACTAAACATATAACGCCATCTACTAGCAATCACTCAGACTAACAGATTATTTTCTTTGAAGAAGTCGATACTAGCGCTAGTAGTGAATGAATTATGAACAAAACTTTCAAAAAATGCAATAGATGACTTTAAACATGAAATACGTTAGTAAGAAAAGTAATTTTTTTCGGAAATTTACAATTATTACAAAAAGTATTGAAGATACGCGATTCAACATGAGAACTTTTTTGTGGAAAATTGAAATTCCTACAAAACAAGTAATTTATTAATCATTTTTAACGAACATATAAATTATTTACAGTCAAAAATGCCACTTTTTGAACAAAAATCGCAATCATCTTGATAATTATCAATCGCTAAAAATCTTATCAAGACATGTTTTTGTAAGAAATTTAATTTTCTAAACAACCAAGAGTTTCTGAATTTTTTTTTATCGATAAACATTATTTGAATGGCCAAAATTACAATTTTGACACTAAAATCGAGTTTATTTCTGAAACTATCTATCTGACGTAATTTTGTCTAAGGACCTTTTTTGTAGAGCATAAAATTTCCGATGGAAATAAGTTAAGAAAAAATTTTTTTGAACATGTTGATTTTTAATTGCGTTGGGCGAGCCTAGGATGTTGATCGAAAATTTTAATCTCTTACACAAAATTTTTTTACAACATAATGAACAAAATTTTTGCTATTAAAAAACGACATTCTAAAAAAGCGGATTTTCGGCCCACCCTACTGTATATGGTTATTGATATATCTTTTGACACCTAAGAGTGTTATAAGAAAGTTATAGACTCCGCGCGCCAAGAATTTTTTATTTAAAATTGTTACAGCTATGCATTGCGCTCTTCTTTTGTTATATTGGTTATTTTCAAATTTCTTTTACATTTGCTGTCCCTCAACTTTAATATTTTATAAAAAATTGAGTTTAACGCCATTTGGAACTTCGCTAAGCGAAATCAATTTGTTTAAGTGTTTTTAGCAACTATACATATATCAGCAAATTCGTAAAATTTTAAATTTAATCCTATAAAAATAATTAAACTTTCCCCAACAGTACAGAAAAGTAGCTGTGCCACTTGCAATAATATTCACTACTTAATGCTATTTAAACATCTTAGAGTATATTAACATATGTTATCCTCCTTTTTTTATATAGTTGAGAATATATTCCAAATATTACAGAAAAAGCAGATTTGTGATAATATTTAAAAATACAAGTGGTTAAAATAACCTCCAAAGTTTGTCCCTTAATTTTAATCCCCTAGATCACGTCTCCTAGGTCACAGCTTTTATAAATGACTTTTTGAATTAAGGGCACATTTTTTGGTGCTGCCCCCTTGCGGGAATGTATTTGGTAACGGATTTTAGTAGAAATTGGTGTTTTGAACTATCTTGGGGCCACAACACGTTTTTTTGTATTTCTTATACCAGCGTGGCAAAACTGTGCATTCTCCGGTCTCACAGTAGAGTCAAACCACGTCAAGTGGGACCAGAAAATTTCACGAAATCACCGATTTTGAAAATAATCACATTATTGTGTAGTAGGCATGACTCATATGTCACAGTAAAAAAATTGTTTTAAAATTCGTTTTTTTGGTAATGTTATTAAGGTTGACAATTTTGTCAAACTTTAGAGCACGGTAAAATTGAAAAAATAGAATCTCTGGGACCACTCTGTATAATTGAATTAAATTTTACACACTATTGTAGAAATGTTTAGAGTATATAATGATGATTTAATTAAGGTTAATTTGTTTAAATAAAAGAATTTTGCATACATTTATTATAAACAATTGAAATTTTGTATGTGTTCTTCACGCTGAAAAAAAATTAATCTTGTGTCATAATATGCGGCAAACGTTTCCGTTTAATAAGATGTACTCAAAAAATTGCCTTTCATATGTCATTCCGGAGATATTAATTTTTTTGTCCGGCTGTGCGCTTGATCAGTACGCGGCGCGCTTCGCTGCTAGCTCGTCCGTTCGAACGGTTTAACGGTGTGCCTGATCGAAATTTAAGTCACATAAAAATGCCGCCAAAAACTGATTGTAGTTTCTTGTTCGGGACCCTTTGGTGACTTAATTTACCAAAGTTCTAGCTGCTCCTCTTTTCGAAATTGTTCGAAAATTCATGATTTTTTTTCAAATTTTTGTTTATCTCTTTGACAGAGTACACATTTGCACACGGATTTTTATAAAATTGGAGTATATTATTTAGTAGACTTAGAGAATATTTTTTAATACTGTTCACATCATTTGATATATACAGGGTTAGCCAAAAATCACTTATTTTTAATAATGCAAAAGCGTAAATTCATGATTTTAGCATAACACGCAAAAAATATTTATTCTCAATTTTTTTATAGATATTTCTAGGTCTATCAGGTTACAAAATGGCATTATTATTAACCTTTTACAAGAAAAATAGATTTGTAATAACATTTAATAAAATAACGCTTAGAGAGTATTTAAAATGTTGTTTAATTTAGGCTTTTTAGTAGTTTTCAATTTTGAACGAAAAATTGGTTGAAGTTAAAAAATATATTTACCAAAATCCTAACTGTTTTTTTTTATTTGTAAAAAATTCAATTTTTTTAAAATTATTTGTTTATAGCAAAGTCTACCTTTGCCAGAGTACACATTTGTACACCGATATTGTAAACGAGAGAAACTGTTTTTATATACGAGCCCTAACCACATAATGTTCGGACACTTCATAATTTATACAGAAATATTTTTCGTGAATACTATCTCAAAATTATTAGAGGTTATGAAAAATTCAGCTCATTTTAGCATATACCCCTCGAAGCGATTTTTATTTTTAAAAAGTTTACCTTTTATTTTTAGCTTTTAAAAAAAGGCTAACTTTTTAACTTTTTTTTGTATGAGTAAAAAAAGTTATAAATGGGCCCATTAAAAAGAACATAAAATATTATACAAACCCTGAAAATTTGGTCACTTAGTGTCATGGAAACATGTACGATAAAGGGCGTTTTAAAGGTGGGAGTAAAAAAAATACTTATGTAGGTATATAAAAAAGTTGAGAAATAGAACATAGTTTTTGGTTTTACTTACACTGAAAAAAAACAATGATTATCTTAATCAAATAAATAGTAACTTTTACTAAATATTCTGATTAGTATAGGCACAGCCATATTTACTGTTATGTTAACCATGTTTATATTGTAACAGTTTTATTGTCACTGTAGCATAACAAAAACTATTGTTTTAAATTTAATATCTGTGCGCTTTGCCGCTATTGTTTTTATATGTTTTTTTGTCGTTTCCACCGTATTGAATTCGGATTAAAAACGTATAACCTTCGAGGCGTATAGTTCAGTGCTGGCAGAATTTTTGGTTTTAAGTAATTAATAAGTGTTTCAAATACCTATTTTACAGTGCCTGTTTTGTCTAGGTGAGTTATCATAAACATGTTTGCCATATTTAACTTTTATTACTTTTTGTCTAGAACTGTACTTAAACGTCGTTTTTGACATCATTAAAATATTTGTCCACCTCGAACTGGGATTTTATTTACGGAAAAATACCTGAGAAAATCGTTTCGCAACAACTTGGCTCCCAACTAGAGGCTAGTAAAAATAAATCCAGGATGAACAGGACACCAATCCATAATCTAAGATCCAGAGGGGTGTTTACGGAGCATGGCGAGGATCACCAACCCCCAACAGTGGTAATACAGGGTGCGAGAGATGCTGAGCAAGGTAGGAATATTCCTTCTAATAATCTTCCGCCGGTATCGTCATCTGGAAGTGACCATATTTCGACAAACGGTCACGTCGCATCATCTCAAGGTCATTTGGGTCAAACCACAATGACAGCGGCAACAGCAGGGAATACTGCGACACAAACTGCAGGACCAACTTTTACATCTGCTTCTCAAAGTGCTTTTTGTAACACAGATTATATAGCTATATAGATCTTATAAAAACAGTAGTTAATAATACCTTGCAAGAAACTAACATGTCAAATAATTATCCTTTATATTTTAATAATTCGGCTTACCCGAATAGTAATAATAACTATAATCTTCCTAATAGTAATAATAATTATAATCTTCCTAATAGTAATAATAATTATAATTTTCCTAACTCTTGGTTACATAATTCAAATATAAATAATACCAACCCCAATAACTATATAAATCCTAGTTGTTTAGCATATTCTAGTTCAAATGTAAATCACCCTATACAAAACGCACCGTATTTAGGTCATAATAATAATAATTCGTCCAATAATAATTCAAGCATTTTGACAGATTTAAAAGCCAGTAAGGTTCTGCCAGTCTTTGACAACGAATCAGATTTACACCCATTAGCTTTTCTTAATTATATAGAGAGTACCTTTGACGTATACAATATGCCAATAAGTAAATTCGCACTTATAACATCCAGGTTATTTGAAAAAACAGCTAAAACGTGGTTCGATGCTTTTGTTTACACGTTCGGTAATTATTCGGAATTTAAAAATGCCTTTATTGAGCAATACTGGGGAGCGACAAAACAATTAAAAACAAAACTTAAACTTGAAGCTGCACGTTATCGTGATGGTTCGCTCGTAAACCATTTCAATTATTACGTGGGGTTAGCTCGACACTTACAACCTCCCTATACTACTGAACAACTTATAGCTACAATCGCACGTCACTTTCCTCCAAGTATTTCGGCCGTTTTAGTCGGTACCTCCAGTCTTGCCCAAGCGTTGGAGAGACTTGCGCAAGCGGATTATTATTTTAATGGAAGTAATTCTCATTTCCAAATAAAAAATGATACACATCATTTTAAAAACCAAGCGGTAAATAAACATAAATTTAATAAAGAATTCCAAAATAAAAATATTTCCAATTTAGAAGTAGTTGAAAATTCGGAAAACGATTGCGACTCCCACATGGAGGCTCACATGTGAGAGCCGTATTAAGTAGAGCCGAAAATATTAGAATTAATAACAACCCCAAAGAAGATCTCTTAGAAGACTGCGATTTTGAGCATTCTCCTTTAGAAAGTCGTAGCCCAATTGTTTTAATTAATTTTTATGGTTATCATTTCCCAACTTTAATTGATACAGGGAGTCAAATTTCCGCGATATCCTTGGAAGTTTGGAAAACTTTGTCAAGTTTTTATGACATAATTCCTCATTTTCCATGCACCGGAATAAGGGTCGTAGGCGCATTTAAATCAAAATTTAGAAAAATAAATATACAAGCCCTGATGGATTTTTCTTTAAATAAGCATAATTTCGCGCATGAATTCTTACTTATTCCGGACCTGTGTTATTCCGTAATATTGGGTGTCGATTTTTTGAGGCAACATAACGTAAACATAAACTTAGCTGATCAAAATTTATCATTCGTAGTAAATGGTAAATTATTTACTATACCAGAAGTTGATTATACTCAACATTTTCCGGAGCAGAGTTCTTTAAATATTTCGGCTATAGTAAACACATCAGTTAGGGACAAAAAAGAGGACTGCGGTGTTGACGAAAATAATTTGTTTGATGTAAATAATGTTTTAAAAATTTGTTGTTTAGATGATACTGATAAAAAAAAATTTAAGCTCCTGTTACTTGATTATGCTTCCATATTCTCTACTATACCAGGTCGTACCAACCAATATGTCCATAATATTAAGCTCAAAGACTATACCGAGTTTTTTATAAAGCCATATCCAATACCTATAGCTCATAGGGAGGCAGTGCAAAAAGCAATTGCTCAAATGGAACAATGGGGTGTTATTGAGCGCGCCTCAACGCCCTATATTTCCCCCCTTATGACGACGGTAAAAAAAGACGGATCTGTTCGGGTGTGTCTGGACAGCCGGCATCTCAATTCGGTTATGGAGCCTGACTTCGAAAAGCCCTTACGAGTAGAAAAATAGATCTTTCCCAATCGTACTGGCAAATTCCTCTTAGGCCCTGCGACAAAAAATATACTGGGTTTATGGTTGGAACCAAAACTTACCAGTTCTGTGTCTTGCCTTTTGGCCTATCTACGGCTGTTAGTTCCTTTACCAGAGCCATTGATACCATTTTTGGAAAAGATTTTGATGATTTTTTAGTAACATATGTAGATGATCTCCTTGTTATGTCCAAATCTTTCGAAGAACATAGTGTCCATTTAAAAAAGATATTTTTGAGACTTCAAACGGCTAATTTAACCGTAAAACTCTCTAAATGTAGTTTCTTCCAACAGGAAATGCTGTTTTTAGGGTACGTTATTAGTGCTACCGGTGTTAAACCAGATCCTCAGCGAGTACAGGCTATTGTAGACTACCTTCCCCCTAAAAACGTCAAACAGCTCCAAAAGTTCTTAGGCCTTTGTAATTATGACCGCAGCTTTTCCCCAAATTTTGCGAGTATTTCGGAACCTTTAGCGAGGCTGCTCCGCAAAGGCTCTCCATGGGTTTGGGACGAACCACAGAAAAAGGCTTTTCGAGAAATTAAATCCTTGTTGCGGGAGGAAACTCTTTTGTATCACCCTGACCCTCAACTTTCATGGCATGTGGTTACCGATGCCAGCGAAGTGGGCTTAGGAGCACAATTATTCCAAGTGGTGAACGGTAACCGGCGCGTCGTCGCTTGTGCCTCCAGGCTCCTGATTGACCGGGAACGACGGTTCCACTCAAATGAAAAAGAGGTGTTGTCCGCTTTTTGGGCCATACAGCACTGGAAAATTTATCTTCTAGGTCACCGGTTTACGTTATATACCGATAACCGCGTAC
The DNA here is from genome assembly GCA_921294245.1 of Brassicogethes aeneus. NCBI lineage: Eukaryota > Metazoa > Arthropoda > Insecta > Coleoptera > Nitidulidae > Brassicogethes > Brassicogethes aeneus. The sequence continues at coordinate 3,947,868 of OV121136.1, forward strand.
TTACCTACATTAACTCTTGCCGATTATTATCGCCACGAATAACCAGATGGGCTCTAGCCTTACAGGAATATTCTTTCGATGTGGTGTATATTCCAGGGCGGCAAAATATTATCGCAGATGCGCTAAGTAGGCATGCATGTGTTAGACATGCAACTCCTTCGGATAAATGCTTTATAATTTCTTCAACGTTAAAACTTCCTCCAGAATTTCAAAAACGAATAAAAAATATTCCACAGTTACAGCGCCAAGACCCTAAGTTAGCTCACATAATTTCAGAATTAAAACTAAATAACTTACAGGAAAAATTTATTATTTATAACGACACCCTGTATAAGCGAGGGCCTGATGGAGACACATTTTTTTGTGTGTTCCCGAATGTTTGGTGGTAGACTTTATAACTAACTACCACGTAAGTCTGGGCCATTATGGCGTATATAAAACTTGGATTGCAATTCGGCGTGAGCTATGGTGGCGCAACATGCATCGTTCTATAAAAAAACAACTAAAGACTTGTGACATTTGCCAAAAAGCAAAGATATCTACTTTGCCTAATCCACCACAGCTTCAAATTATCCCTACCGCCAAAGACGATATTATTGCTATGGACTTGTTTGGACCTTTAGTCCGTAGTCGCGGAGGAGTTGCCTATGTTTTTGTTATTTTGAACTTGTTTACTAAACATGTTGCTTTATATTCCCTTAAAAAGGCAACCGCTAAATCTATGCTGAACCGTTTAATACACGACTATTTTGCTAAATATGGAGTAGTTAAAAGGATTTTGCACGATAATGGGACCCAGTTTACTTCCAAAATCTGGAAGGAAACCCTTAAAAACATGAACCTAAAATTAGTTTATTCCTCGGTCCGGCACGCATGTGCAAACCCTTCGGAGCGGGTTATGCGGGAACTTGGACGTTTATTTCGTTCCTATTGTAGTGATAATCATTCGAAGTGGGCTCTTATGGTACCGCAGTTCACAGCTTTCTTAAATTCAGTCGTACACGAGTCGACCGGGTTTTCACCAAACGAATTGCAATTAGGAGAACAAGGCTTAAAACTGCTTCCCCCTGCACTAACCCATCCTTTAAGTAAGGAATTGCCTTACGATAGAAGGTTGGTCTTAGCAGAGGCTACCCTTCAAGGTAAGGCTAAGAGGCGAGCCGTTCTTCACCCTGGCCGCCCTTATACGCGTTTTGAACCAGGTACTTTGGTTTTACTTAAAGCAAACAACGTGTCCTCTGCGATTAAAGCCGAAACCAAAAAGCTATTGTTATTGTTCGAAGGACCCTACCGAATTAAAAAACGGATAAGTCAGGATACCTACGTACTAATAAACGTAAATAACGAAAAGGAAAGAGGAACCTTTCACGCCTCTCATTTAAAAACGTATAATTCGTCAGTTTGAGCTCAGATATCTATCACTAAACTTAGAGGAGGGCAGATGTAGCATAACAAAAACTATTGTTTTAAATTTAATATCTGTGCGCTTTGCCGCTATTGTTTTTATATGTTTTTTTGTCGTTTCCACCGTATTGAATTCGGATTAAAAACGTATAACCTTCGAGGCGTATAGTTCAGTGCTGGCAGAATTTTTGGTTTTAAGTAATTAATAAGTGTTTCAAATACCTATTTTACAGTGCCTGTTTTGTCTAGGTGAGTTATCATAAACATGTTTGCCATATTTAACTTTTATTACTTTTTGTCTAGAACTGTACTTAAACGTCGTTTTCGACATCATTAAAATATTTGTCCACCTCGAACTGGGATTTTATTTACGGAAAAATACCTGAGAAAATCGTTTCGCAACATCACTTTAACTATATTTTTGTCGTTGCACAAAACAATAATTTATTTAGTTATAATAATCATATGCAAATACCTTATAACCCTCTATATGGTTAAATATACTATACGTATAATATGTATAAACTTTCTGTATAGTAAAAACTACAACGACATATTGTTAATAATGTGTGACAACATTATATTGTTATTGTAACCAGATAATCTTATAATTTTAACCATCTAGTGTAGTACTAACAGTTTAGCCGTACATGATGGTTGTAATAGCCTAATTAAATATCTAACTTTACTAAATTTTTATAACAAAATGATTAGAGTACATATAACAAAACTAATTCAACGTATATTGTTATTACAACCACACTCAAAGAATTATGATAAGTTAATTTAACTATAAAAAGAGTTTAAGTAACAATATTGCCAATTTTGTAACATTAAACAATAAAAATTCTATTTTTAAACATATTGTGATTGTAAATACAATACATTAAAATTTGTTAGCGAACAAAATAAGCTTTTACCTAAAATTGGGTGTTCTTGACAATTATTTTTGTTTATCTCACCTCTAATTTGTTAAATCAAACAAAATAATTGTAAACTTACAATTTAAATACTATTATATTGTATTTTTAATCATAATGTGTTTACTTCACTATCCCACAAATACACGAACCTATTAAAAGAGTAAAAACAACCATAAATGGTGTTTAGGTAAACATATTAAAGTCCGTGTACCTTATTTAAGGGATTGGATTTACCAGTCCGCCATAGAAAATCGTATGTTTTCGGTACCCGGCCTACCCCCTTCTTCCTCGTTTTTGTCTCATTGTAGTTTTAGATTTGGGCGGTAATTAACGTGTGTGTTGCCAAAGGTTATTAATCTATGTGTGTTGCTCGGAAATTGTAAGAAAATCAAGGCCTTGGTGTTTAGGACCTAAGGTAATATTCTGGTGAAGTGAGGTGCATATACTTAAGTGTAAAAATTTGGTAGAAATGGATCCTCACGAGCCCTTCAGAGATTCACTAGATTTTACAAATATATTGGTTGATTCAATTTTAAGCTCGGCACAGACACAGAATCGGATTCGCAGTTAAGAAGTTTGCTATCCAGCTGGGGGTTTGGGTACTTATTCGACCTACTAAAAGGTATGTAAACCATTTTAGTAGGACCAATGGTAATTATATTCGTTATAAAAATTTAGTAATAAATTCTGTTACGAAAAGAGCCCAACTAAAGAACATGTTTGCTTAAACAAAAAAAAAGTAATATAACAAAAATAATTGTTGGTATACCTTTTAATTTGTTTCCAATACACACGTGTTGGTGGCTAGCTACTATTTGTTTGCAGCGCCAATTAATTTGTTGTACGAGTAGAACTATAATGATGGGTAAACCAACTAAATTTAATGTTTGAAGTAACAATAAAAAAAGTACGGTTACAAATTGCACTTTACAATTCAATATTGGTTATTTTAACTATAGAACTGGGTAGACGCATTTTCATATGCTCTTTGTGGTTAATTTTACCTACTATTTTGTTTGAGTGCATAAGTTATAATTAAATGAACCATATTTTGCATAACAAATCTATATTGTTAGGGATTACAATATATTTTCTTAGAGTGTAGTTTTGTTATTTTTTTTTAAACCAATCCATAACACCCCTAATTAAACAAAATTTGGAAAAAAAGGTATGTAGAATATGTTTTTGTTTTTACTTTTTCTTCTTTAAATATACCGTAAACACGGGTGGCTTTAGCTCACTTTACACAAACTTAAGCTTTTTGTGGTTTTAACAATCATAAACTTTAAATATTGTATACCAAAATTTGAGTCTTGAGTTGCTCTTTCATAATGACTATGTTTTAATATTACATAGGGCTGAGTTTCAAAAATAAAAATTAAAAACTGCACTGGGTGTGCAAAGTTACACCCTGGTTGCGGGTAATTTTGTCTCACAGTTTATTTTCCGTATAAAATTAACTCAATATTTTATTATATTTTTATTAGACACATGTAGCTATTGCAAGGGATTACCGATAAAAAAAATAAAAAATCAACCTGTAGTTAACTAAGGATCATCATTCCAAAGGATTGCGCATAATATAGAAATTGTAACGCGTGTATACAGTTTTGCACTGATGCAATATATACAATTTTAAAGTGTAATAAATCCCATTTATTTCTTTAAAACACTAATTTTCCTGTAATAATAGAATTGCTCAATTGACAGGTTTAGACCAACAAATTATAAAGGTTAATTTTATCGAGCGCGAAAAGAATTTTCATAAAAGGGTCACCCGCAGGGTGCAAACCACCCGTGTTTACGGTACAAGAATTTTGACCCATATTTGACCCATGCATATGTCTTTATTTTTGGTGTTTGCTTAATAATTGTCTTACTAATGTTACTATTGTTACTGATGCACTTTGTTTACTTTATGTATTTCTCTAAAGTGCTTAATTTAAGTTTTAAGGTAACTGTCGTGTCCAATGTGGCTAATTATGTGTAACTCCTATAACCTATAGGTCATTTAGATGTTTATAAACGTTATAAGGTTACTTATCCGTTTTGCAGGTGGCCCTTTCCTCCCTTGGTTGTCATCTTTTGTTTGTGTGCACGGGCCTGTTTCAGGAAAAGAATTTTCAAATGCCTGAATATACTTAAATATCAATTGAACATTATCCAGAGAGGACCTTTAGAACCAGGATAAAACTTTAGTTGGTTTAACCTATCTTACCTTCTGCCACACAAGTACCGGGAAATTGTAAATAAAATGCAAATGGTTAGTATATTTATCATTATTTATTTGGTCGTTTTGAAAGTAATCCCCAACAGAGCTGCAAGCTCTCAGAAAACTTAAATCGTTTTTTTGATTTAAATCGTTTTAATGACTTAAGTCATTTGGTAATAAGTCATTTCTCTAAAACTGACTTAAGACTTAAAATTTAAGTAATTTTTAAAATGATTTGTGACTTAAATATTTTTTTCAAAATAGAAAAAACTTAAGTCATTAATAACAGGCTTAAATCAGTACATACTATTTAAGTCATATAGAAACGATTTAAGTCAAAAAAAGATTTAAGTCTTTATAAAAGTCGGTAAATTATTGAAGTCTTTTTCTAAAAGATTTAAGTCTTTTTAGAAAATATTTAAGTCAGATTTTTCATATATTTTTTTATAAATTTTTAACAGGGGCATTTTCTTTTGAACTGCCAGGGGTTCACGCGGCAGCAGATCAAAAACTTCTTTAATTTCCTACCTACAATTGCTACCGCTAGTGAATAAAAAAACCGCCGCGGTAAAGTTAGCTTTTCGGAACCGTTTGACGGCTACATTAAAAAATGTCCTGTCTAAAATAAATGAAAAAAATGCGGATTTATAATTTTGTTATTTTGTTTGCCAACATTCGTCGTGTTATGCGTGCGTAGTTAGGTCTAATTTGTAACTTTTATCTATTTTAACAGAGTTTGAATCTATTACCGTTTAGAAGTTACCCATTTATGTATATAAAAAAGTAGCCTCCCTGTATGTACTCTACTAAAAAAAGGTGGTTTAAGTTTTTATTTTGATTGTCTATAGACAGTATATAGTATACTATATACTCAAAAAATGTGTTTTAAGTTTTTATTTTGTTTGTAAGTGTTCTAAAAATAAATCGCTTTAAATTCTTAACATAGTGGTTTATTATCATCTGTATCTACAATAGATTAATAATATCAGTATCATTAATATCATAAAATTATTATTAACATTTAAAAAATCGTTGTATTGACTTAAGTCATTTTATTGACTTAACTCTTAGATCACGATTTAAATAAAAAATATAGACTTAAGTCATAAAAACGACTTACTAAAGGAATTAAGTCATAAGATGACTTTAATCACTTTATATTGATTTAAGAATTTGCGAAAATGACTTGACTTGAAAGAAAATGATTTAATTCAAAGACTTAATACTTAAATCATTTGAACTTTATCTTAGAATTGACTTAAGATTTAAATCATTTTGATTTTAGAATTGACTTAAGACTTAAGATTTAAGTCTTTTTAAAACTGACTTGTTGCAGCTCTGATCCCCAATATAAATTAAAAAGTGAGTATAACTTTCATAAGTACTTTTGCGGCAAAACTTTTAATTATGCATCAGATTTAGATGTATTTTGGATTTTCAGTACTAAAAACCTACAAAATACCCATAAAACCATTACCAACCAAACCAAACAAACCAAACCATAAAAGATTAATTACCGACCCAGACCGCCGCGGCTGGGCCCGGTTTAAAAAAGTAGAAGTTCAGGGCTCTGATCCCCAATAAAGGCAATAAACAGTAATTTTCCCAATTTCTTTTTGGACAACTTAACAAAGTTGCAGAATCTTTTTTAACTCATTTTGAACGTTCAACTTAGTCTTAAACTATTTTTGGTAGGTAATACCACAGGTATTATACAGAGCTGGGCGGTACTTAAGTACTTGTATACTTTTTGGATACTTTGTACTTGATACTTAAGTATATCTTTGAATATGTATCTACTTGGTACTTGTACTTGTAAAATTCAGCTAAAAGTACTCAGTACTAAAATATAGGTACATTTTTACAAGTACAAAGTTGTCTGGGTGGTAGCCGATAGCATTTGAAATCATAACATAAAACATAAGATTTTGTGCTGTGTGCTGTATTCAGAACTTAGTCAATCATTAGCGTCAGAGCTTTATCACACAATCAAGGTAAGTAATAATAAGTATTAACAATCAAAATACTCAATAAACTTTTTATGTACCAGTTATAATTTGTCTTCGACGGTAGTTCGCCGAGAGTTAAAAGCGGAAGTAGGTTTTATTAATGCGCACAAAAATCCCCAATTCTGATCCCAACTAACTGTTGAATCATTTAAGTCGAATGGATATTGAATATTGAATTTTTAAGATTCAATCTAAGCCCAAATTATGATACACACTTAAGAATATTCACAGTTTTCCGAGGATAACTGTTTATGACCAAAACCAATTTCCCAACGTTATTCGTGGAAAAAATAAAATTTTCACAATTTTCCAACTTAAAACCATTTGTAAAGGACAATTATTGGAAAAAAACCTAGAAACATTTTCCAAATTTTATTCATTTATTTGAATAAATGAAGCTTCATTTCAAAGTTTGTTTGGTAAAAATCGGTTCACAGGCAAAACAGTTGCTGAAAATGCATTTCCTTAAGTAGTGAAAACTCTATAACCGCATGTTCGATTTCGAAAATTCTTGCATTAAAATGTAATGCTATCTTTTCTCTAAATATGTTTGACTGTGATGAGTAGTCCACACCTAAAATGAATATTTCCTAGGTCCGGAAGGTAACATTTAATGTTACCTTAAACAATCTAGAGTTTTCCATTGGCATTATCTCTAGAAACAACTAAAATATCTTCCGACATGCCTTTATCAACTCTAGATTGCAGTAAATCTTAGGATTAATCAGTATGTAGTTGGTTTTCTATGTCTTCTTCTCCAACCCTTTTTATTTCCGTAAACAAATAGTCCCTTATATTATATATTAGAACGTTGTTTTTGTTAAAATTATTTCCTGATGTTTTGTTTTTTTAGGAAACAGGTTCATTCCCAGAAAATGTTGTTTTCCTAGGACGTACACCTTGTCTACTATAGTATTAATTATATAATTATAGTAGAAACTTACACATTAAATATGTAAAATGTTTTATTTCGCAGAAGCATTATTATCCTAATAAATACTATTATGTAATTAGCGGTGAGTCTGTAAAGTTTACATAATGCATAATATGTATATAATTATGTAGGTTTTACATTGTTTAAGATTCTAGAGTAGGCGGAGCTATGACTTAGCATCGCAATCGATTTTTGAATGGCCTTGCTACTGAGCTATTGCACTCGACTGTACTACTACAACACTTACTGTATCCCCTAATTTCAGTTTAAAAACCAGTGATGGTATCTTTTTTTACTTAGCTTTTTAAATAGGTATAAGGAATCCGATTAACAGTAATAACAGATTTCTGGTTATATATTATAAACAGTCTGGACAGTTGTTACGAACACGTTACGAATGAGAATAAAAGAAGCAGAAGCAAGTTGTAGACGCTTTTTCAATGAAATAATTTGTTAAACTTTAACAAAATAATCTGTAACCTTTGAAATTAACAAAATGCATATTACCTTTACAAATTAATAATTACAAATCTGGTTTTCTACAAAAAATGTTAAAATTTTACAAATTTAACAAATCTGATTTTTATAACATGTTAACACTGCAGTGTTATAACAAGTCTTGTTGTGTTGATATGTACTCTTGTACATATATTATGTATACATAAGCTTTTGCCTGCACGTGTCATTTTGACTTATCCCGTTATGCCTTTTACCCACAAAGTTTTTAGAGACATTTCGGGCTCTGGCCGGCCATTTAACACGTTCACACTGCTCTTGACGTATATATCCGTCATAGGCTACGTTTGCCGGGTGCGCGTGACGGATCCATGCGTCATTGGGTCAATTGTGTTTTCAAGTGGGAAAACATAGCACTGCGGCAATCGAGCCCACTGACAATACGCATCAACAAGTTCAACTGTCTTCAACGTCTAAAACACCCTGTATATTATACAAATATATTTTCTTAATTAATGCAAATGCGTTTTAAGGCTCTTCTAAAAAATTGCTTTTTTTGTCTTATCCTCTTATGTATGATACCGCCGATACGAGATATTCTCGCCTCTCGTCTCGTCTTGTCGATTTTTCGTTTCTCTCGATCTCTTCCGTTTTGTACATTTTTCCAGATATATTTACATAATATATACCCACACATAAGGTCTTATCTGCTGGGCTGCTGTTGCTGCTCTGCTGCGAGTTAGACGTGGAGAGCAGCAACAGCAGCCCAGCAGATAAGACCTGAAGATGATACATGAGATTGTACCGAAACGTCGTCAGACATTCGGTTCTTTTAAGAACAAAACCGACAACTCGGAGCAGATCCCGGAAAACCATTAATACATATACATTTCCACGGGTGTTATATGTGTGTATGTTGTTATAGCGTCAAATAATTTGACTCATTAGATCATGGAGCCTACACAAGGAGTCCGAACATCATGTAAATAATAATCTTCCTAAGATAAGATAATTTTTTTTTATTTAATAATAAAAGTAAAAAAATAAATGTCGCTAACGATGTTTTGACAAAAGTAATCATCAAATCTATATACCACAAAGTAACGTAAATGGAACTTAAGCGAAAAGACTAATTTTATATTTTTCTAAAGATGTTCTTATAAAATATCGTATGCCACAAAATTTATTAAAAATCTTAGATTGGATTCAATCTTACTTAAATATTTAAATTCTACATTAATAAAATAATGCCTCACCAGTTTTCAGATAAATTACTTTAAAAATAAAGCTCCCACACAAAAAAATCTCTCCTGTAAAATTTAGGTTTTGTCGCTTACGATGTTTTGTCAAATAACCATCTATATGATCACCAAATTAAATAGAGTATGCTAGACAATATTTGTGTTGAGAAGTTATGTTGACCAAAATGTTAAAATTTTGATTTATGTCTACAATCTTGTAAAACTGTTTTTAGGAACAATAGAATTTTAACTGTGTATGGTGTGTATATTTACGAATCTGTGTTGTTTTTATTTAAAAAATCCAAAGATTTTAATTATTTTTAAAACAAAATTCACAAGGATAACCAATTACAATATTCCTTCTCATACACTGAGTCTATATTAGGGCTGCCACCTTTTCCGGGAGCTGAAGGACATATTTTTCGCCAAAAAATGTGTCCTCCAAAAAAGACATTTATTGGTTTATTTTTTAAAAGTATATTTTTTATTTGACTTTGCTGCATACAAAAGCTTTTTGTCATCTTTAATTGCGTTAAAAAAATCATCACAGTTCTCTTTAAAATTAAAATATATCAGCACTTCGGCCCTAATCAGTTCTAATTCTATTTCTTTTTATTCTATTTCTTTCATCCCTCCACTTTATCCCAGAAATCCAAAAAATTCTCTGAGAAAGCGGAATACTCAAAAAATACAAAATTAAAGAATAAACGTTGGAAATGTCTGGTATACTTCCTGGAAAATATATTTCCACTTTTGTGGTGTAGAGCAGGTTTCATACATTACAAGAACTTTCTAACAATTTATAAATTCGTTTCGCATACTTTATCCATATTTATTTTTATATTGTCATTATCAATAGTAAAAAAATATTTTCAAAATCAGAGTATAAGGGAAATCCATTTTCCCATAAAACATTCCTTGTGCAGGCTCAATTTTTAGGGAAGAAGAACGGAAGGACGTTAGTCTTTGAAGAAGGACTGTCTTTCCAGAGGAAGGACTCTAGCCTATATGAAAAAGGACCCTTATATTCCTGTATATCTTTTTATATTAAACAAAAGATAAAAAACACTCCAAATTTTAATGAATAAAAAACCATAATTGTGTTGAATTACATTAATTAAATTTGCACAATCCACAATCCATTCATTAAAATTCCGAATTGTATTTAATTAAATTCCATCAAATGAAATTCTGCATTTCATTCAATGGAATTATGTATTCCATTCAATTGAATTATGAATCCCATTTAATGGAATTGTGCATTCCCTTTACAGAATTATGCATTCCATTCAGTGGAATTGTGCATTCCATTCAATGGTATTCTGCATTCCATTTAATCGTATTGATTACACTCCTTCATTTTTTTGAACATTGGCAGTACTGGATCTGCGTATATAACAGATTTTGGTAATCCATCAAATGTGCTCATAATTTATGATTTCTTTTATAAACCCTTAAAGTGGGTATAACTAAATGCTTTAGACTACTATAAAGATTACTAGGCTTAAAAATGACTAGTTTTCAAAGTAAAAAAGCAGCCACCAATAACTGTAGTCCACAGCAATTTGTATTCTGGAAATTTAACAGACAATTATTATGTAAAATTATTCCCTGAATCGAAAAATACCATACAAAATTATGAAAGTAGAGCAGTTTTTGAGATATGGTTAATTCCATAATATATGAAAAATCGACTATATCTCAAAAACTGTTATACTTTTAAAACTTTTGACAACATATTCAGATTGAACGGACAATTTTACATAGGAATTGGCTGCTAAATATCCGAGATAGAAGTTGTTGTTGACGAGAATTATTAGTGGCTGCTTTTTCGCTATGACAATTAGTCATTTTTGACTAATTAATTTTTAGAGAGTGAGGTTAATTTTGTCTAAATACGAATAAATGTCTATGTCATGACGCGTCACCCGGGAGTATTATTCTGCGACGCGTTAATCTTTTTAAAATGGAGGTCATCGCCTAATTAATATAAATAAAAAAAACAAAAATTCGATTTTAAAAACTTAAAAATACATATCTGGAACTTAACGTAAGCGCTACAGAATTTTTAATATGTTTTTTGTAACTTTCATGTGCTTTTACCGCCCATGAATTTATTTAAACTCTAAATACCCACCCCCTGAACTCCAATTGGCCTAATAAAATACAAGGCCAACAGAATATAGCTTATAAGCTCGTAAAGGTCTAATTTTCTTTAAAATCTGTTTAAACCAGGAAGCTAAATAAAAAATGCGACAGAACGCTAAATAATGAAATATGTTTAATTTTGAAAATTCCACACCTGTAATTTTTAACCAATCAAAACGTGTATTTTTCATAGATCACCATGGCAACGGTTGAATTTAAGTGGAAATTTTTTCCTCGTGGGTACCCAACAGCGAATTATACTGGAAATTTTTTGACGTTTATAATGACAGAATATTTTTTTGACAATCTGGTTTTTATTTGTTTACATGATAATTTTGATACATTTCCATTACAAAGTTTAGATGTTTTCTATATTCGTTGGACACCTCCTTTCTTCTTAATGGCGAAAATGCAGGACTTGAAATAAATTAAATGTCTATGTCTAATGAAATATATATAATATTTAGACACTATTCTATTCACCTTTTTTTCCATTTAGCACTTTGAGTTTTGAATAGTTAAGATGCAAATATTCGTGAACAATTCAAAACAAATTTTCTTTCTTCAAGTAGGAGCCACAATCCTCTAATAATGCGGGTAAATAAGTCATTGCACGATGATTGATCATTAGAGCAGACAATTTCACATTTTTTTACGTCGTGCCGCTTGACAGCTTCAAAACTGAAATAACTTTTAGGTTGGGGTTGACTTAGTTGCCATGGTAACTAAATAATTAGGTCGAGGTCAAATCAAAAAATAAATTTTAATTATTTAAACACAATTTGGTGTGGAATTTTCTTACCGAATACCACACGAGGTCAAATTAAATCCGGGAATTTTTTCTCCCTCATGAATATTTTTAGAAAATTATCCCTCGTCTTCGACTCGGGATAATTTTCAAAATATTCATGAGCTCGAAAAAATTTCCGAAAATAATTTGACCTCTAGTGGTATTACTAGTGATAATATTTCAAAATATGCATGGCAACCAACAGTGTCGGTTAATATGAGGGGCATTCCATGCCAAATCACCAAGTTTTTTACGCGACCCTTTTTGATTTTGTTAAATTTTTGATATGTTTTAGTACGTATTAAAAAAAACTTGCACACCAATTTTTAGCCTTTTATTCCAACCCGTTATTAAGACATGGATTTTTTAAATTTTGAGGTAAAAAATTTTCAATTAATGATAGACTAGTGATAAATATCTATAATCGTAAAAAATGGGGTATCATTTTTTTCGTCTTTAAATGGAGTTTCAGAAAAAAAAATAAACAAAAATTATTCGAAGTAATTATCATGTAGTTATTTGCGTTTAAAGCTCAAAATCGACATTTTCAAAAAGTCTGATCCCTTCGATTTTTTTGAAAAAATTTCCCAAAATTCTACTTCATATTACGCAACTTTTAAGCTAAAGCAGAAGGTGTGATCACAATTATTTTTATTTTTTTAGCCAATAATTAAAATTTATTATTATTTTGTATTTACCTAATTATCCAAAAAACTATTTTTGAACTTAATACTTGCCTATTATTACATTAAAAACAATTTTATTGAATGAATTATACGTAGATATCATACGTATACGTTGTATACGTAGTATACTATAGTAGCGCTAAATATTTATTTAATTATTTGAAGTAAAAATTTTCTTTTTTACTTTTGTTTACTAACGATTATAATGCCAACATTCTTTGATCGCTGTTGTAATCCAATTAATTTGGAGAAACACAAAGTTAAAGTATATTTACGAAAAGTGCCTTCGCATTTAGCAATTTGCTACAATCCACCGACGAACGTGTATGTAGTGCATGTTATAAAAATTTACTTATATGTTATGCTGTTAATCGTTATGAAAGTGATGGTGAATCAAATGTAGTGGCGGCTGGTGGATTTTAGGTATACCGATATCTCAATTATTAGATATGGGACCCACGCCAAATTTATGAGTATATAATGACATAAATAAACAAGTTCTGCTCAAGCAGGTGCAATTTATTATTTACCATAGTTTATCGACAAATTTCAAATTTTATTTAAAAAATCCAATTTATACAGATTTTATACCATTTTAAATTTTTAATATTTCTTTTCAAAGAAATAATAAAAATTTTAAATGATATAAAATCTGTATTATTTGGATTTTTTTTTAAATTTAAAATTTATCGATTAACTATGGGGTAATTCCATTTATTAGCCACCAATGAGTGCACCTCATATCCTCTAATTTTATTTCTTTTTTAACTGTAAATAGACATGGACCCAAGAAGTGAAAAAAACTCCCCTTTTCTTTTCTCCCCCTATCACCTATTTATACAGGGCTACGCAAAAGTTACTACGCAGACCTAACTTAAAAAAATTTTACTTTTTTTGCTAATAAAGCTATCGACATTAAACAAACTGTTAATTGTTAAGAAAATATTTCTCTTTTAAACCATATAGGACACATTTAGTTATTGATGCCCTAAATGGTCTTTGGGAATTTTTTTAAAAATGCAATTTTTTGGCAAAATTGTCTAATTTTATAAATTCATATATTCTTAGAACAACTTGCCAGCAAAAATTTTTTAATGTAGTTTGTTATCTTACTCTATAAAAAAGCAATGAAAACATTTTCAAATAATATTGGCTAAGAGTTCAAAAAAATATAATAAAAATCCATGTTTTCGAAAAATCACTATTTTCAGCCATTTCATGGTTTAAAAAGGCTATGTTTGAGTGAGTCGATTTTAACCAATTTATGCTTATCATCACATGCACTTATTAGCCTCCAATAACCATTAATAAAATTATTGTGTATTTTGCTTTTAACTGGGCTGTGGCTGTATGTACAGCCCAGCTATACTGCCGTGCTTAATGAAAACGCCGTAACCAACAATTTTGCGATTTTTGGTTTACGGCATTTTCTACTAGAACAATTCATCCTGCGTCTATCCCCGGTACTAAAAAAACCGTATATATATAGATACGGTTTTTTGAGTACCGGGGATAGACGCAGGATGAATTGTTCTAGTAGAAAATGCCGTAAACCAAAAATCGCAAAATTGTTGGTTACGGCGTTTTCATTAAGCACGGCAGTATAAGCAAAATACACAATATGCCCACCTGACTTTCAGCCATTTCATGGTTTAAAAAGGCTATGTTTGAGTGAGTCGATTTAAACCAATTTATGCTTATCATCACACGCACTTATTGGTCTCCAATAATCATGAATAAAATTATTATGTATTTTTCTTTTAGCTGGGCTGTGGATGTATATGTCCACCTGTGACTATATCCATATTATTAACCATATATTTCGAAAAAGCGTATTGCATCTTTAAAATAACTTGACAGTCTTGAATTGACTTCTAATTCATTCTAAATAAAAATATAAAATATAAAAACCACATACAGTGGCGTCGAAAATTAACTACCCATTTATTTATTTTTTAAATTAAGAAAACATAATCAAATGTACAAAAAATTAATTTAATGACTAAAAGACATACTTTCCATAAACTTTATATTTAAACAAAATAAAACAGGTATTAAATCCTAAATTTGAATTAAACCTAACTGCATATAATTAAACTGAAGAAATCATATTCTTAACTTTTACAATCACCTAAAAACCTATTTACTATTTTTTACCTCTAAAAAGTTATATGAATCGGACAATTTTCTTATGTGTATAATGTCTATCAAGAGGAATAAATTAACGACTTATGGCCTTTAAATGGATCGCAGCAGACTTCACCAAAAATGTTGGTAAAATTAAATAGATACTTTAATTTGTGATACCTA
Organism: Brassicogethes aeneus; assembly: GCA_921294245.1. Taxonomy (NCBI): domain Eukaryota; kingdom Metazoa; phylum Arthropoda; class Insecta; order Coleoptera; family Nitidulidae; genus Brassicogethes; species Brassicogethes aeneus. Next base: position 3,962,981 of record OV121136.1, read on the forward strand.
CAAATATCGGTTACAGTTGCATCCACTCGCCATTCTATTATTTGTTTTCCTCCTTAGTACAAGATTCAATCTTGGAAAATCGCGAAAAATATTTTTATCCGAAATCTGCCGAAAGTAGTCAACAATCGGCAGTAAAGTAAAAGAAATCGGCAGTAAAGTAGAACTTTATTTCTTTTACTTTACTGCCGATTGTTGACTACTTTCGGCAGATTTCGGATAAAAATATTTTTCGCGATTTTCGAAGATTGAATCTTGTACTAAGGAGGAAAACAAATAATAGAATGGCGAGTGGATGCAACTGTAACCGATATTTGTACGTAGGTATCACAAATTAAAGTATCTATTTAATTTTACCAACATTTTTGGTGAAGTCTGCTGCGATCCATTTAAAGGCCATAAGTCGTTAATTTATTCCTCTTGATAGACATTATACACATAAGAAAATTTTCCGATTCATATAACTTTTTAGAGGTAAAAAATAGTAAATAGGTTTTTTGGGTAATTGTAAAAGTTAAGAATATGATTTCTTCAGTTTAATTATATGCAGTTAGGTTTAATTCAAATTTAGGATTTAATACCTGTTTTATTTTGTTTAAATATAAAGTTTATGAAAAGTATGTCTTTTAGTCATTTAATTAATTTTTTGTACATTTGATTATGTTTTCTTAATTTAAAAAATAAATAAATGGGTAGTTAATTTTCGACGCCACTGTATGTGGTTTTTATATTTTATATTTTTATTTAGAATGAATTAGAAGTCAATTCAAGGCTGTCAAGTTATTTTAAAGATGCAATACGCTTTTTCGAAATAAATGGTTAATAATATGGATATAGTCACAGGTGGACATATACATCCACAGCCCAGCTAAAAGAAAAATACATAATAATTTTATTCATGATTATTGGAGACCAATAAGTGCCTGTGATGATAAGCATAAATTGGTTTAAATCGACTCACTCAAACATAGCCTTTTTAAACCATGAAATGGCTTAAAGTCAGGTGGGCATATTGTGTATTTTGCTTATAGCTGGCCTGTACATATAGCCACAGCCCAGTTAAAAGCAAAATACACAATAATTTTATTAATGGTTATTGGAGGCTAATAAGTGCATGTGATGATAAGCATAAATTGGTTTAAATCGACTAACTCAAACATAGCCTTTTTAAACCATGAAATGGCTGAAAATAGTGATTTTTCAAAAACATAGATTTTTATTATATTTTTTTGAACTCTTAGGCAATATTATTTGAAAATGTTTTCATTGCTTTTATATAAAGTAAGATCTATGGTAACAAACTACATTAATAAAATTTTGCTGGCAAGTTGTTCTAAGAATATATGAATTTATAAAATTAGACAATTTTGCCAAAAAAATGCATTTTTACAAAAATTCCCAAAGGCCATTTAGGGCATCAATAACTAAATGTGTCCTATATGATTTAAAAGAGAAATATTTTCTTAACAATTAACAGTTTGTTTAATATCGATAGCTTTATTAGCAAAAAAAAGTACAATTTTTTTAAGTTAGGTCTGCATAGTAACTTTTGCGTAGCCCTGTATAAATAGGTGATAGGGGGAGAAAAGAAAAGGGGAGTTTTTTTCACTCCTTGGGTCCATGTCTATTTACAGTTAAAAAATAAATAAAATTAGAGTATATGAGGTGCACTCATTGGTGGCTAATAAATGGAATTACCCTATGGTAAATAATAAATTGCACCATTTAAATTTATATTATATTTATTGGGGGCGCAAACAGCTTTAGAATTTTCTGGTATAAATTGTTTAAAAAATACGACCAAGAACAATTTTTTAGAAATAATTTAACAATTTTGTAATAAAAATAAACAACAATTTATTGAAGATATAATTATATTTAGTAGTTAAATTACTACAATTTCTGTTTTAAATTAATATTGTTATATATTTTAATAAAATATTGTATTGACTAATGCAATTCTTTATAAAAAATAATACAGATTTGCCGTGCTCCAAAATTGTGTACTTTAAATAAATTATACGTTGATATAAATGCTTTAAGTTTTAGTTAATTTCAAAACAATTGTATTAAATAATTAAACATTTTTTTTACAATATGGTTGTTGTAAAATTTAATTTAATTTTTTTTGCCGTGTAGTCTGCAGTTGCCACCTCATCTACAGATATTAACACCAAAACAATTGTTTGAGTGGTCATCGAAAAATTTACTAAATATAAATATTCGGTTGTCAACAGTTGAAGAGTATAGTGCGATGAAAGAAAAATTAGAAGATCGGTTTAATAATAATAATAATAATAATAATAATAATAATAATAATAATAATAATAATAATAATAATAATAATAATAATAATAATAATAATAATAATAATAATAATAATAATAATAATAATAATAATAATAATAATAATAATAATAATTTATTTTCAAATAATTGTTTACAGTTTACACACACAGTACCGTCTTGATGCTCGAAGAGGTCGGATGCGTCAAGTTCCCTCCTAAGTGGCGTATACGATACAAACGTAAAATACCAAAAACGAAACAAAGTATCCGGAAATGTCGGTGATCGTTAATGAATAATAAATAAATACATAAATAAACAAAGCAAGAAGTGCGAAAATTGTGAGATAACGCCGTAAAAGTGTGCAAGTGAATAAGTGCCTAATTGAGGCTGGGCAGCAACGATAAGTCAACCGGCGCACCTGGATCGGAGCGTTCCAAAAATGTCCTTTTTCTATGCAAAAACCTACAGGAGAAGGCCACCCCGCGAAAGACAAAGCATCAGGTTTATAGCCTAATAATCAAGCTAAGTAATTCTTCTAATTGCATGTCTTACCGTATAATCGTTAAATGTTTATATAAGCATTTCACAATGTTGCAAAAAAATCTAAGAAATCTATTCGTCTTAAAAATTAAATTTAAAAAATAATAAGAACATTTCCGTAACTGTTAAATAAACAACCTAATTTTCTCATAGTAGACAAACGTAAACAACCAGCGTAAAAGGCGTAAGCAAATAAACCAATTCAAGCAAGAAGACAAAAATTTATCATAAATAAATTTAGGGTCACACTCATAAATCAAGCCAGGCTAATACACGGAACTCAAGAGGCCGCATTCCACTATATGCACTACAGGGCCGGCTCTATTTTGAAGATCGATATTTACATAAAGTGATTAATTAATTAATTAATAAATTAATTGATTGATTGATAAGGATATAATCGTATTGGTATTGGTATTGATGGTGTATTGTTGGTATTGGTGTTGATGTTGATATTGGCATTATAGATATTGATATTAGTATTAATATTGATTGATTAGTTGATATTGGTATTGATTATTTGTATTATTTGGTATTAGTATTGGTATTGACTAATTGATATTTATATTGAATTTATATAGATACTAATTTAACAGGAAACCAGGCAACAATTGACCATTGCAGAGGGCAGCGTGCGTGTGAGAAGGGAAATCAAGTGGGTGCGTCGCAATATTATATTATTGTATTATATATATTATATAATATACACATAAGCTCACGCAAGCAAAGCTTGGAGGATGGAGAAAGTAAATGGGCAAAGCCCCCACGTGAAATGAAGTGGTAGGCCATCTATTGAGGCATGCGTTGCACGCCTGACATAGGGGCCGGGTTTCAAATATTGATGCGATACACCACAGGGCCGGCTTTACCTATTTTGTATATTAATATTTTTTTAAAATAAATTTGAAAAAAAATAAGTAAGAAGGCAAATATATAAATAAATGAAAACGGTATGAACACTAATATAGCAAGAAAATAAATAAAGAATATACAAGGTTGGTAACCGGAGTAAGCAAAAAACTAACATACCCACCCCCATTCACGAATACCATTTGAAGGCCTAGGTTGAGGAGGATTCCGGATTGTACTTAGTTTTGGGTCAGTTCAATGTCCTCCAAAAACCCTTCCTAAACTGGACGTATGGCCCGACCCGGCTGACAAAAATCCCGGGAGCTGCCTTAACCTTTGACACTGTCATCCACGAACTCCTAGGGTGGATCTACCAGCCGGCGTAAAAACTTCGGATCCAACAAACACAGGTAATGCTGTGATTTGGCGGGATACGCAGGAGAACGGAAAGGGGGTAATATAACCCCGGGAGATCAGTGGATGATAATATATCTGGGGCTTGCCATACGTTCCTATACTCATACTCATACTCATAATTGTTTACAGTTTACACACATATACAATTATGGAAAAAAATGTCAAAAGCAAAGGATAAATGCATTGATAAACTAACAATGGTATCAATTATTCATTGATCTATTTTGAAATTCTTCCAAACTATATGGTTATATATTTATTAACAAATCTTTAAGCTTGACAATTTTGTTTCAATCTGAAGGCATTTTGGCAAATGATTAAAACATTTTATACATGCATAGTAACAACCTTTCTCATACCGACTCAAACGGTGGCGTGGAAATATTAGATTTTGGGTACGTTGCGAAGACATGTACAAATTAGAGAATAAATGCCTATTTCTAAACATAAATATGTACTAACAATTCAAAAACATAAAGACCAATCACAGTTAAAATTTTTTGTTGTTTAAACACATTTCTACAAGATTCTTGAAAATTCATATTAAACCTAGTTCTTATCACAGCTTTTTGTATCACGAATAAGTCTTGAACAGTTGGGCCTTGTCCCCAAAATATTATGCCATACCTTAATCTAGATTCAAAATATGCGTAATACATCATTTTGATAGTTGGGATTTGAACATATTTTTTTATTAGGTACCGTAAAATGGGGTGAATGGGAACTAAAGGGGAAATCGGGACAAAAGTGGGAAAAAGTTTTTAAACATTTCTTACGTTAATTTAAATTGACAAATCAAAAACTTTTGTGGATTTTCATGTACAGGAATGTTGTATTTGCTAGTTGGTAGCATTGAAAAATTGGTAACAGTGTAGCTGTCATTATGGTTAAACCTCAAATTGTGAGCAAGTTTTGTTATCGTATGGGTGCTCCGAAAAGCTTCATCTGGAAAACGTAAAAGGGGTAAATGAAATAAGCTGAAACTTTCGTGATTGTTGTCTTAGTTATTCATTTAAAATATAAAAAAGTCAAATTGTTGAAAATGTGTTCCACTTTTTCCTAATAATTTTATAAAAAAAAATTGAACCGCATTTGGGTGAATCGGAACAGGGAAAATTTTGAAATTTAGACACTTTTAAAGGTTTTTTTTTTTTTTTATTATGTTGATTTTTAGAATATGTATTTTATTTATTTTTATATAGGTTATACGTTTTATAAATAATAAAAGAAAATATTTTTGAGTTATACCTATATTGGTCTTTTTCTTCCCACCCAAGGTCTGAATCACATTATATGAATTTTTCGCCGCTTTTAAAAAAAATATATTGTGTTCCTATTACACCTTTAACGCGTTAAATCGGCATACAAGGGAAAATAACATTGGTGTTCCTATATCGACTGATACCGGGGCAATAGGAACAAAGCACATTAAAATAAAAAATATATATTTTGGAAAAATCTATTATTTTCAAATTTTGGTTATAGGTAGCCCAGGACCCCATAGGACTTTTAGGCCCAAAACGGTCTTTAAAAATATTACTATACGGCCGCTGTGATTGATCAAATGTCAAAAAGTGTTCCCATTCACCCCATTTTACGGTACTCTGATTGTGTAGTGAATATTATTTAATTTGCTAGCCAGGCCCTGTAGATGTTTTGACCCGTTTAGGTGTTGATTAATCGTGTCCAAGGAATTTAGTGTCATATGACTTTTTAATAATTGTATTATTTAGTGTAATTGTCTCTATATTCATCTGGTTTGACAACATTGTTTGAAACAAGATACAATTCGTTTTTGTTTCGTTTAAAATTAATTTATTATTGGAAAACCATCTACATATACCTGACATAACATTATGACCTTGGCTAAGTACGTTTTCTACAGAATTTGATTTTATTAACATGTAGGTATCATCAGCATAGCTTACAATACATTGACTAGAGTTCGCAGGTAGAGATAGATAGAGATCATTCAAATATATAATAAATAAGATTGGACCTATTACGCTACCCTGAGGAATTCCCAGGGATACATTAAGGTCATCTGAAGTAAACTTTTGGTTATTTATACACCGATACCGGCAACGCATAAAATCCATAGAATTACGCCTGTATTGGATTATGCCGTGGAAGTGAAGCCATTTTCCAGTTCGGACAAGTTTTCACCTCACAATACTATCAAGAAGAATAAAAAGTAGTCATTAAGTACAAAAATAATAATAAAACGGATTGGATGAAATGTAAATTAATATTACTAATTAAAATATTTTAAATTCATTCAATAAAATTGTTTTAAATGTAATAATAGGAAAGTATTAAGTTCAAAAATAGTTTTTTGGATAATAAGGTAAATAAAAAATAATAATAAATTTTTTATGAAACTCCATTTAAAGACGAAAAAAATGATACCCCATTTATTACTAATTAAAATATTTTAAATTCATTCAATAAAATTGTTTTAAATGTAATAATAGGAAAGTATTAAGTTCAAAAATAGTTTTTTGGATAATAAGGTAAATAAAAAATAATAATAAATTTTTTATGAAACTCCATTTAAAGACGAAAAAAATGATACCCCATTTTTTACGATTATCTATATTTATCACTAGTCTATCAATAATTGAAAATTTGTCACCTCAAAATTTAAAAAATCCATATCTCAATAACGGTTTGGCATAAAACGCTAAAAATTGGTGTGCAAGTTGCTTTTAATGCGTACTAAAACATATCAAAACTTTAGCAAAATCAAAAAGGGTCGCGTAAAAAACTCGGTGATTTGGCATGGAACCGAGTTTGTTGAATTGTTAAAACATCTCTAGATCAGTACTTAAAATTATGGAATGAACGGAGATTTAGTTGCTCATCAAAATAATAATTACCAACGAGGATGTTGAGAATGCGCCGTTTTTAGAATTTATAAGTATTATCGGTGTTGAAATATAAAGTACCCTTGTAAAAAGAGTTTATAAATCTAAATTTTTTAGCATAATAAACACCCACGGAAAATATAAGCAAATAGTCTTTAATTGTGCGTAGTGTTTTTAATAATACTGTATATGAAGACTTTTTAGGTTTTATTGACTGTCACAAAAAAAATTATGACTGTGATGAAATAAATATTGAGTCCATTTTGTCTGGAAAAGTTTTGGCAACTATCTAAAGTACAAAGTGTACGTAACTCTATTGGTGCAATAAAAAAAGTTATTTTATTTTTAATACTAAAATAATTACTGTTTTAAGAAAATGTGACAAATCAAATTTTATAAAACTTTGCGAGACTAGGTGGATAAAGCATGATTCGATCTTCAGAATTTGTTCATGTTTGGTAGTTGGGCAAATTTTCGTTAAATGTACATTTGCTGTCCCCAGCTAATTTTATTTTTATTTTTGACCTTTGTTGATAAGTTTTGTATTTATTATATTTAAATACCCCCTTCCTGTTAGGACCCATCGTATTTTGTTTTTTAATTACTTTGTGTTTCTATATATGGCAGAAAAACTAGTTGAAATGTCCTGTAACCTAACTGTCCCCAGAGGCGATTTTTTAATTTAAATTATTATATTATTCTTCTTTGCAGCTTTCTTCTGAAAAAATAAATTATTTTTGAACAATGGAAAGTTCTTTTATTCGTATATAAAAATAAAATAGTTTTCTACAAAGTAGTTTAAACAGAAAAAAATATTAAAGTTGACATTCAAAAATCTTGTCTTTTTCCTAACGTCGTCTTCTATGCCGACTGCTTCGAAATAGAGACACGAGATAGAGATACTATCGTGTTATTTCTAGAGGGCATACATGTTTGATAGTTCGGCAACAACAAGTGAGCACGTGTAAAGTGTGTGAATTTTTTTGTAAATATTTTAAAGGTAAGATTTTTTTGCGTACACTTTTGGTGTCTTTTACAAAACGCTACATACAACTCTTGTTTTAGAAGTTAACTTTTTTATATTCATTTTGTATTAAAGCATAGTAGAAATTCCAAACAAATGCCGAAAGATATTTACATTTAACAGTATTTCTGAAAAATAACGTTTGAAAAAGTCAAAAGCAATGTGTCATAAAACGTTCAGGAAGATGCGTTAGGAGGAGGACAATGTTTCATTTCTTCCTTGTCTTCCTTCCCTATTTCAGATTAACCCTATAAGTTTTATTTCTATAAAGTTTATTTTTGTTATTTATAAACTTATAGAATTTTTTTGCAGTATATTACACTGTTCTATCACAAAGGAAAAAAAATCGATCAAATTGACCTGCCTGGACAAAATATGTACACAAAATGTACATTTAACGAAAATTCGCCAAGTTATCTTATTAAAATTTCTACTTGGCAAGACTATGATTCATCAACTAACGCAGAACGTCTACGAGTATATATTTCTTTACTCGATTCACAGTTTTGTTTGGTATATTTTCTTTATCACAATTATAATTGTGGAACACTTATAGGTAAAGTTCAATTTATTTGTAAAGAGTATAGTGTATAACAAACCACTTCAATAGATAGAGGCACTGCAATGAATATGATACCAAGTTTTATAGTATATGGAATTTAAATGAAAAAATGTTAAAGAAAGCTTTAATGCTACATATATCCCATGTAGGGAAAAACAAAGAGCCTAAAATTGGTAAAGGCTAGCCCCAATTCTACACTATGAAGCCCGACTGGGCCAAGATTGGGTGAGTCTCGAAATGATAACTTTGTGCCAAGCCTGGCATAGTAGTATTGGACCAAGACTGGTAATAAACCTCTGGTCCAGGAGAATATATTGAGGCCTGGACAAATGTTGGGTGGAAAGAACAGACCAAAACTTGGGAACCAAGGCTTGGTCTTAAAAATCTGGCTGAGGCTAGGCCAGAGACTTGGTTTTGAAAACTTGACCGAGGCTTGGTCACAAGAAGCCAAATCATTGTCTTGAAAGTCTGGCTGAAGCTTGGTCAAAGACTTTGGAGCCAAGACTCGGTCTTAAAAGTCTGGGTAAAGCTTGGTCAAAGACTTGGAAGCCAAGACTTGGTTTTGAAAGCCTGGTCAGAGACTTGGAAGCCATGACTCGGTCTAAAAAGTCTGGCTGAAGCTTGTTCAAGACTACAGCCAAGCTTAGCCCCGTTGTAACTTGTCGAGAACGCCCTATGCTCAGTTGACGTAATTTCGCAATGGTAACGCCCTTCAAGTTCATTCAGTTTAACACGTGTTTGGCAAAGCAGTGGTGCGTATATAATATTTACTTATTTTTTTTTGGCTATAGCCAAAAAATATATTTGTTCAATTTTAGTAAACAAGTGCCAACGGCTACGCCCACATGCATCGAGCTTCGCCAAGTTATAACGCGCGGCCTGTATGTATCTCTCATGTATCTGCGATAACAAATGGTCCAAAAGATTGTTTTAGAATTACTGATTTCATTCTCATTTTAGATTTTATAATTAATGACTTAAAATTTCGGTTTGATGAAAATTTAATTTAATAAATATATTGAAAGTAAAAGTTGTCTTACCACCAATATTTAAAAAAAAATCGTAATGGAACTAAACAACATCCATAAAAAATTAGCGGAATATCTAGTATCTCTGGAGTTCGAAGATTACGATAATGCAAAATACTTCAGATAAAAATAAAATTGAAAATGGATTTGTGTAAAACTTAAACCGGCGATTAGGCACTCTTTACGTTCATTATAAGGAATTTTATCCATATATTAAAAAAATTCTTAAAATAATATTGTGTTTAACTGTTAGTGTAGCAACTGCCCAAAGATCGTTTTCGTTTCGATTAAAGTCATGGTTAAGGACCACCATGAGCCAAGAGCGTTAATGTGTTTTAGTGCTTATGCATATTAACAGGGAAATTAATATTGACATAGACAGTTTGATCAATAGGTTTACTAGCTCTAAAAAACGTGTTACGGATTTTTTTATAAAGGTTTAGTTTTAAAATGTATGTGTTTTTTCTATAAATCGGTGCTAAATCTTCCCTTGGCTTCGAGAGGTATAAAAACATGTTATCTGCACTAAATACGTAGATATGAATATAAAATGCGTTGTTCTTTAAATAATATTTAATAAAACATTAAATGGTGTATCTAATAATAGTAACATAAAGCGCAAATAAATAAATATCTTTTGTATAGGTACAATTAAAATTATCAAACTTAAATATTCATGTTATGGTAATGAAAGTTTTGATTGGGCATTTGAAGTAATGTTGAGCTGGATAAGAAATAACTATCCCGTTGCACATTATAGTGGTATAATTGACAGTGTATTAAACAAGGCGGCGGCAAGTTAAACGAACTAATAAAGATAAAAGACTCTGACACACCTGTTGAATTTTAAAAGTTCGATTATACTGCTGATACTCGCCTGACTGCGGTTTTTCTTTTTCCTTTCGTGCCCTCTGCTTTATAATGTCCTCACTTAGGCTGTTTGTTACAGTTACTAATTGATACCAATTGATTTTTAGAGACAACCGATTTTTTCATATTTAAATTTAAAAAAACATGCCCTGCACACCTAATGTGCTAATATTGAATGATATATTATAACCTACCTTGTTACAAATATTTTTATCATATTTCATTTATATATTTTAATTCAAAAAAGCATATTTAAAGACCCATAGGTATAAAGTAGATGAAAGAGCGCCAAAGTCGGCCGGTTTCTTATCAAATGGCAAAATTTCACCACCCTTATCGGCGTCGATGGGAGTTGTTTTTTAATATCTCTTTAGGTTTTAAACCTTTTAAAACCTATACACCAAAGAACATTCTACACCGCTACTTGTTGTTGTTGTTTGAGTTGGACTTTCTCTTGGCCTCTTTTTGCCTCTCTGTTGTAGCCTGTGTTGAACTTAAAGGCTGGTCAATGTAGAGTTCAAAATCCCTCCACCACTAACTTCCCTGTTAATTTATCCTTAATGTCATTAAGTTGTTTTACTGGCTCCTCAACATTGCCAGTCTCCATGTGAGAAATGCCTAGTTTCCTTCCCATTTTCCTTACAAGTCAGTGTTAAATAAGTAACAAATAATTATTTTAAGATATTTTAAGATTACCCTTTTCCATTTAGGGATGGACTTAATGGCCCCGCCAGAAGATCTTTTCTTTGGCTAGTTCAGCAAAAAACGTTTTTTCCAAGTATTTGAATTTGTAAATTTTCTTTAGGTGTTTTTAATTCATTTAGTATATTAAATATCACCAATGATTTTTAAAATAATTATTTAACACAATTTTAGTTTGCGATCTGCGACTTTTAGGTTATAGATACCTACTCTCTGTCCTAGGAACATTTATTACTGTTCAGAAAGATTCAAGATCAAGCCTCATATATGAGAAACGGAATACCTTTAAACATAGTTGATGTTTGGGTTGTCGTTGGGTTAAGAAATCAATGTTTATGAACATCAAGAAAGGGAATACACCTCTTAGTTTGTTTGGAATTTGTACCTACTCTTAATTGGTTTCATATAGTTCCACTTAGTATAAGTTACCTCTTTTCTTAACGAAACACACACGTTTTTGGAACAATTTTTAGTAAAATAATTAGTGGGAGGTTTTCTGAGAAGTTCTTAGTGTTTGACGGAAACATTTATATACAGGGTGTTCACAAAGGGTACGGGGTATTTGTAAGTTCAATAAAAATAAAACTACAAGTCAGAAAAAAATATTTTTTTTTTAATTTTTAGACAAAGTTTTGGAAAATTAAGTGCCAAAGATTTTGTTGTCCAAATGTTGACCCTCGCGCTGCTGGCATTCCTCTAACCGAAAACGGAAATTCACTATTGCAGGTCTACACATATCTCTGTAAACAGCGGCCATTTCGGTGCGGATTTTGTGATTCAATTGCAGGAAAATTCGTGGTCTGTTTATATAAACTTTATCTTTAAGGTTTCCTCATAAAAAAATAATCAAATGGTGTAAGATCGGCGCTTCTCGGAAGCCAGTTAATGGTGCCACGTCGAGAGATCACTTTTTTCGGGATAATTTGATTGAAAACCTGTGATTGATTTAAGGGGTGGCAAGGGGCCCCATCTTGTTGAAACCATGTTTCCATATTAAAACCTTCAAACTTCTGCAGTTGTGGAATCAAAAAGTTTCTTTAACATGTAGCAATACCGTTCACTGCAGTGAACGGTTAACCTGTTTACCATGAGTGCTATAGCCTTCGTCGGTTTTCAAAAATGTAAGGCCCAATGATTCCTTCATCACTTGATTATTTTTATGGGGATACCTTAAAGAGAAAGTTTATGAAAATAGATCACAAACTCTCCTGCAATGAAGCACAACATCCGCAACGAAATGGCCGTTGTTTTCAGAGATATAAGTAGACGCGTGATAGTTAATTTCCGTTTTTGGTTAGAGGAATGCTAGCAGCGCGGTTTTCAAAAATGTAAGGCCCAATGATTCCTTCATCACTTGATTATTTTTATGGGGATACCTTAAAGAGAAAGTTTATGAAAATAGATCACAAACTCTCCTGCAATGAAGCACAACATCCGCAACGAAATGGCCGTTGTTTTCAGAGATATAAGTAGACGCGTGATAGTTAATTTCCGTTTTTGGTTAGAGGAATGCTAGCAGCGCGAGGGTCAACATTTGGACAACAAAATCTTTGGGACTTTGTCCAGGCTTCTGTCACTACGTACACCGTCTACCATTGGAACCTCGATAAGCCTGAGTGGTTACAACCCTAGTACCGCTGTTACCCTGCATACAGAGCGATTGCAACCGGACCCTAAGGCCGTAGATGAGTACCCTTGCATTTATTAGTCAACGATTATATTAAAGTTTAGTAAAACAATACCGAAACCCTTCAGGCGTTGTTTTTAGTAAATTGTGTACACTAAATATTCATTAAATATTAATATATATTAGTAGTCTGGATAGTGGTCCCCATGACCCCGAACCCATTTTAATTGTTTATAAACAAAAAGGTTTACAGCAGAACTATAGTTCTGCTGTAAACCTTTTTGTGGCCACCAAAACGGTATTTTCACTTAGTTGTTATATTAATAAAACTAAGGAAGTAATGAAATAATGAAAATCTGAATTAAATAAACCAATATTAAATGTTTTTCTTTGTTGTATCATTCTGAACCCGTAAAAAAATTTGGCAACATACAATAAAATACAATTAAATATGTATTAATCTATGATTAATATATATTTAATTTTCTAAAAATCTTAAATTAACTGGTATCAGGGCCGTACCGAGGCACACTTTTTTGGGGGGGTGGAGACGATAAAAAACCAACTTATTTTTTTATCGATACTTTAGTAGTAATAGTAAAAATTTTCAGTAGTTTTATCATGAATGTAAAGTGTTGTAAAGTGTAGATAAAGAATGTCTTTACCTACCATTAGCATGCTCTTTCGAAGTCGATGGGATTGATTCCCGTTCTCTATTTTTTTGATTTGCTGCCAATGTAATTGGATTATCCGGAACAGTAAAAATTTTAATTTTAACCAAATTTTCACCGTGAATATTTTCCTCGTGCATTTTTTTCTAGTCCACAGATCCACATAATGAGCATTTTACTAGAACTCGGCCCGGTCTAGCTTTCTTTTCCATATTAAAAAAAAATAATTCCTATTTATTGACACTAGTTTTACTTAGCTTAGATAAGCTTCAACTAATTAATAATCTAGAAAAAAAAGACGCCGAAAATTACGGTGCGTAAAAAGAGTCAAACGCCGCCAAAACCAAAGACAAAACCGCGAGGCGGTGCCGACTTTGTACATGCTGCTTGTGTGAAATATAATGTCCTTTTTCTTGACGGTAATGATTATAGGAGGTTACAATAGATTAAAAATTATAATTTTGTAATATGTAGGTAAAGTTTACAAATTATATTTCATTTTATTTATTGTGATGGGTTGGTTGGTAGGGTAGGTATACGGTATACCTACCCTACCAACCAACCCACCCAAATACTATAGATTTTGCCAACCCTGTTTGGATTTGGAACCAACTGCCAAGACTTTGGGGGGGGGGTGACTCCCCCCTACACCCCCCTTAGGCCAGGCCCTGACTGGTATGCTATATCACTGATTTAAATAAATCAATCTGTGCATACGGCCATTAATGTCGCCGACACGAAAGTGAGTGAGATAGAAGATGGTAGCGTATTTCGTTTTGAATTTATTGCTTAAAGAAATTTCTTTAACAGTGGAATTTCATATTATGCATAATATTCCATATTTGGTCACTTTCATCTAGTTTAATGATAAAATTAAAATAAAAAGAAATAAACATTTATTAAAATGATAATTTTATTATAAAAAATACAAGAATAAACATATCAAAAATAAATAAAATACATTTATTTGAACATCTATAGATGTTATAAGTAAAATACAAATCTTAATTGATTATGGCAATGCAGAAAATGAATATGTTCACTTTTAAGGAAAACTAAGTTTCACATGGATTCAGCGGCGTAACTAGAAAAAGTGCCGCCCGGGGCAGCAGTGGCTGTCGCCCTCATGTTTTTTTTTTTGGGGGGGGAGAGAGGTTAGGTTAGGAGTCAGTTTTGAGGACCGTACGCAAAATTAAAAATATATAATTATATATATATAACATATATATATAACATTAAATTGTAATATTTTAAGAATTAAAAACAAACAAAAATTCTTAGACCTAGGTAAAGAAAAACAACAAATAAAATGTGCTTTAGCATAATTTATATGAAAAAAATAAAGAGATAAATTCTGAACCTTATGTAAAAGTACCTACAAAAAAAAACTTAAACCTGAGTAATTGTAAAAATCTCAAATCTATTGGAATTTGAATTATATTATTTCGAAAGAGAATATTTAATTATCAAATATTTTTTTTTTCGCATTTTCTCTCACGATTTTTGCCGCCCCAAGAAGTGCCGCCCGGGGCGGACCGCCCCCCCCCGCCCCCCCTAGTTACGCTACTGCATGGATTCACTATCCTGTTTCTGCATTGATGTATTCAATTTAATTATAAGGGGAGGGGGTCTTTGCTTAGCCTATTTTTGAATTTTTTGGATATTTTTGATGATAGCCTTCGTTTTGTTTTGCTGACAAAGGGAAGGAGGGGTAAAAAGTACAAAAATTCTGCTTACGTAATACTTGAATGGCCCCTGACAATCATAATTTTAAATTAATTTTATGTATAATTTTATTAATGTTTCATTAAACTCAAATGTACTTGCAAGGCTACTTCTAAAATTATCATACTTCGATTGAAACTGCTTTCTGATATATACCAAGTATAGGAATTAATTCTTTTATTATGCAGACAAATAAATTAAATTTATTTAATTATAAACTATTTACCTAACCTTAAATGTTTTAATTAGATCAGAAAGATCCCAGTCAGCAAGAATATTTTTCACAAACTCCATTACGATTATCTTGATTAACACGCACCTCTCTCGAACGATTGGACTCTACTAAAATAGTATTTTAAAAATACCCCCTGATCGCTCTCTCAAAATGCAACAATTTGTTGTAGAAAATTAAACTAAAGTATCAGAAACAACAAATTTATTTAATAATCAACCTAGGTAATGTAATGATTTAAATTTAAAGCATACTGTACATATTATTACATGTTGTAAAATTGGCAATATTTTATCATAATCTACAACATTTATTTAACTAATATACGTCCAAATATTGTTATATATTTTAATAAAATAATATATTGACTAATGCCATTCTTTATAACAAATAATACAGATTTGCCGTGCTCCAAAATTGTATACATTAAATAAATTATACGTTGATATAAATGCTTTAAGTTTTAGTTAATTTCAAAACAATTGTATTAAATAATTAAAAATTTTTTTTTCAATATGGTTGTTGTAAAATTCAATTTAAATTTTGATATAGATATTTTATTTATAAGATCTTGCTACCTCAAAAAGCAGATAATATTTTTGGTGGTAGGTAGTTTCGCCCTTTGGTACAGTTATAGAAAGGCTCTGCCAAAATAGAAGCGATTTGATTAATGTTTTCTACAATACGTCCTACAAAAGGTAGTTCATGCAAGTGCCGACCATATGGTGAAATAAGTGTCATCCCCATTAAACTATTTTGACATGTGCCTTACCATACCATTAAAAATACAACTTTTTCCTATTAAACTTTTTATATAATTTTGAAGTATTTATGATACCAAATTTTATTCTTAACTCAATGCTTTTTAAATATTGTATACTCGTATAAATATATTTATTTTAGAATTCCACCAAAAACTTGATTATGACAGCTGGTTAAATTTAATATGATAAAAACAGTTTCTTATGGAGCTCTTGGGCTTAGTTTAAAGTCGTAATTAAAATTATTTTTAAATTATTTCTTATGTTTACTGAATTTAAATAGGAACCAGGAACAACTCTTGTTTCTTTTTGACTATGCCGAGTATACTTATACTATAGAAGACAGGATGAACTAAGACCAGAGGACCTAATTAACATGTGCCACCAGATGCTCACTCATTAGTTTATGAGAAAATTGGCAATTTAGAAATAAAACCGATTTGTAGGAAACTCCTCTCTAATAAATACACAGGCCACAAGTCGGAAACATTAGGGTAAAAGGATATCAATTTTGTTAAGTTCCATAGGTCCGTTACGTTTTTTTTTAATCCATTTGATGTTTAATTGAAAGGAAAGGCTATTCTTGATACTATACTATCAACAATCGCCTTGCCCTTATCTCTTAGAATAACCCCCTTTATTATTATATTATTAATAATAATTAAACATTAAATAAAATTTTAAAAAACTTACATGTGCTTACATAAAGAAAAGTTATTCTAAAAGTAATTACGTAACACTTTTTTCAAAATTAAATTAAATAAAATAATTATAATTATTTGTCGAATTTAATTTAGTACCTCCAGGGTGTTGCATTAGGGTGTCCGTTATTTACAAACTTGGTTTTTTTGTTCGCAGCGTCCCCTAAATTTTTAGTTTATGACCTAAAAAAAAATTATAAAAAAAATATTCATATTAAATCGTGCCACAAAGACGATACATTTTCCATTTAAATAACATGGGGTTTCGGCAAGTTTTACATTTAATATTTTTTCTCCGAGATAGTTAATATACAGCAATAAGAGACACATATTTTTATAGGAAATTAAACGCTTTACAAAAAAGCTGTCCTATGATTTTTTTTTATATATTCACTGATTTAAAAGTTATTTAAGGTTAAAGTTAAACTTATAGTAATTTTTTCGATTTTTTTACTTTGATTGCAAAATTATAACTATTTTTATGAAAATGATTTGTTTATTTTTGAAAACATGTGATTTAATTGTAATATTGAAAAAATAAAAATTGTTGAAAAATTATTGACGAGATTCCGAAAAATTCAATTTTTTTTTACATAAAACGAATCTGGTCCTAGTTTTACTCAATTTTAGTAAGATTACTTTTTTACATAATCTTTTTATTTCTGTGAAATTCTTCAAAATTTTATAAGATTTTATAAAATATTATACAATAAAAAGTTTTCCTTCAGTACAGCTAATGACGTAGAAATTCTTTTAACAATTATTTTTACGACAAAATAAAATTTGTAGTTACGCAGACGTAGTCTTGAGTATGTCAAATGTCATACAATCGTTAAAATAAAGTCCCTTTCTTGTAAAATAATACTAAATGTGAAAATTATTTTATTATCTCAATACAAAAATACAAAAATATAGTTTCTTAACGCCAATATTTGAAAAGTTTATACGCCAATATTTGAAAAGTTTATATGAACATTGTACTGACCTTTTAATTTCGCCGGCAGTAAACTATAACTTAAATTCGGGCACGAACTCTACTGTAGAGTCCTCATAAAACATTTCCTTTACTTTCACTCAGTGGCTGCTCGTGGGTGTACAGGAGGGTGAGGCTACATAAGGTTAATTTTGTCTAAATACGAATAAATTTCCACGTCACCCGGGAGGTATTATTCTGCGACGCGTTGACCTTTTTTAAAATGGAGCCGATAGCACTACTAAACCAAAAAATAAACTCTAAAAAACAAAACAAACAAAATATCACATCAAAGACTAGTTTTAATCTTAAACTTAAAATATAGTCTTAAAAAAGTTAAAAATAAATAAATTAATCAAAAAATAAAAATAAAACTAAAAAGTCGACCCCTACCTAAGTATTAAAAAATATAAAATACTATACGTCTATCTTTTAAGATTGAAAATTTATATATTATTTGGTCGTAAAATTGTGGGTCTGCAGTGAGATTTAAAAGTAATTCTAAATTTTCAAACCACGTCTCTAATTGAAGAATTATGCAATCTATTATTTCAAAATATAAAATTTGCTTAATAAAAACTGCTAAATCTACCTTAGTGTGCTCCCTACAATAATTAAATAAGAAATTTTACTAATCGAGACAAAAACTATAAAAGATCAGCCAAAAGTTTTAAATAATTTAATCTAAATCAAAACAATAACGTGCTCTACAAACGCTAAGAGAAGACTGGCAACCTTCTTTGTCTCCGCTGGCATCCCACCATAAACGGACCACCAATCAGAACAAACCAAGCCAACTAAATTTCGCCTCATCTACGGTGTTTATTCGCGAACTTACGGCGATATTTTTGTTGGTGAGTCATTTTCGCTTTCAAGAGGTAAATGGGAGCTTCCGAGGCTGTGAAAATTTCGCCTCTGTCCAAGCGACTCAACGATGCACGTTAACTTGACGCGCTTTGCGCCTGGATTTTTATTTACGCTTAATATGATTGATTGGTTTTTTACTTTTTATTGGGTAGAACTGTTGTAAAAATACACTTGTAATAGGCAAAAATATAAATACCAAAGTCGTTCGTTCCTTTATTTTAAGGGTGAGGCGCGGCCTCAGAGGCCTACCCTGACGAGCCGCCACTGCTTTCACTGTGAAAAACTGTCAATTTTCAAGATAAGATTTTGATTTATAACCTTTATTATTGTGTTTATGAAATGTAAAAATGTGTCATTTGCCCCTGTTGTTTTATAGATGGCGCTCTATACAAATTTTTGATTTTAATCATTTTAAGATAATAATAAGTATTTGTCGTAGAAAAAGTATAGTATGCACCTCGTTTATAAACTTTTCTATACACTTATTAACTTAAGCACTCGCTCGCAAGCTCGCTCGTGCCTAAATTATATTCGTGTATAAAATGGCGTTTATCAAACTTGATACATAATAATATTATACTATTATCTACTTCTACATTGACGAGCTGTGACTTTATGGCGCTTTACTCACACTTTAGTGCGCATGCGTAACTACAAATTTTATTTTTTCTTAAAAATAATTGTTCATAGAATTTCTACCTCATTAGCTACAGTTGAAATTTTTCATTGTATAATATTTTATAAAATCGTATAAAATTTTACAGTAATAAAAAGATTATGTAAAAAAAGTAATCGTACTAAATTTGAGTAAAGCTAGTACCAGATTCTTTTAATGTAATACATTTTTTTTTAATTTATCGGAATCTCTTGTCAATAATTTTCACTTACCTCTTCTCAATAATTTTTACTTTTTCAAAAATACAATTAAATCACATATTTTCAAAAATTAACAATTTATTTTCATAAAAATATTGATAATTTTGCAAGTTCAATTTTAACCTTAAATAGCTTTTAAACCAGTGAATTCTTTGAAAAATCATATAAAAGTTTTTTTGTACAGCGTTCATTTTTCTATAAAATTATGTATAACTTATTGCTGTATATTAACTTGTTCTCAATCGTTGAACAATTTTCTAATACAATAATGAGAAACATGAGCGTAGAAAATAATTATTTAAAAATAATTTTTTTACCCTTTTTCATTCAAATTATCTCCGCCTATGTCTTCGGAGAAAGCCTGACATTGTTCACATTAAGTTAATTTTTTTTAAATTTTTGTTAAAGTATTAAATAGTGGAAACTTTAACTGGAACAAGTTCTGTATAACTTAAGAAATCAAGGTTTGTCGCAAACAGGTCAATTTAATTTTTTATAAGGCATATTACATATTATATATTTATATTGATTTTTTTTTAAATAATAATAATAATACAAGAGTAAAATACAATATAAAATATAAAAACTTAAATAAGTAAATAAATACAAATAGAAAATATAATTAAAAAATTCTGCCTAATAAATATTCTTAAAAAAGGAAAACTTTGGTGATATGTTAAACAAATATTAAAAATATTCCCCAACACCAAAAACAAAACACAAAGTGCTTAAAGTACTTTGGCATCTTCATAAGCGAAATGTAAATAAATCTAAATGCTAAATCTACCATATTTAAACTTACTATAAGCTAAGGTTGATTGAACCGTAAACGGACACAGTTTACTAAACGGTGGATCGTAATCGCCTCAGTGAACACGTAAAGAGAAACTAACAAAATAAATTATTCAAACTAGAGTTACATTAGGTTAACCCAAATTTAATTATAGGTATGTTAAAATATAAATCAATGAATAAATAATAGATTAATTAATTTCATTCGATTAATTTAATTAAAAAGTTCTTAGCAAATAATGTTAGAGTAGCAATCGCTTATAAAAAACCGTGATGGACCATGAACGGTTGTTCGCTCGAAAAAATTAACAAATTTCTTCAGGACTTTGGTTCGTAGATATTATTCGAGTAGGTTCGTTTTATTTATTTTATACTAAAAAATGCACTTTTCAAATCCATGGATCTATGCTTACACTCAAAGAAAAAAATATATTTTCCGTTCATTTACCATTTAATTTTTCTTACATTTTTAATAAAACTCGGTATATTTGTTATTAACTAAATTTTTATATTGTAAAATTATAAACTTTTTTTAAAACATTACATGTACCACATCAAAAAAATGAACTGACATTTAAATAAGGAATGCAGTTAAATAATTGAGGTTATGTTGCTCAAATTAATTCTTATTTTCTGAAAATAATATAATACATGTATTGTGCCTAAAGGTTGAATTAGTATGGTAAATTATTTTTTAATGGTATGGTACATTTAGGGTTACTATGATTTGTCCATATTTGTTGTTCCATAATAATATTCTATCAACGACAACTGCCAATATATTTAAATTTGCTGCGTACTCCTGTGTAAACGTTTTGCAGCGACATCTACTTTGTTCTTAAATGGAATGTACTATAGTATAAATATGGTAGATTAAGTATTTGGATTTAGTTGCACTTCTTTTCTGAAGATGCCAACATGTTGGCGAAAAGTACTTTAAGCACTTTGTGTTTTGTTTTGGTGTTGGGGAATATTTCTAATATTTGTTTAACATAATAAGATCTTGCCTAGGTTTACAGCAAAAGGTTTATTTGGAATATATCGCAACTCCCCCATGTGCTCCTTGCTTACGACAAAAACTTGTAATTTTTCTATAACCATGTAGGTATTCTGTAGACATTTAATTCATCATTTTCCACTTACATAAAAGCATATGCAATACATATAGAAATAAACATGACTTGTATTTCATCCACACAGTTTCGAATTGATTGATTAATACATTTTGATGGATTATACTAAAAGAGTTGCTGTTGTTTGTTGAAGGTTTAAAGTTGATAAAAAATGTTGGCTCTCGTAAAACATTTTTACTGCTATAATATAGCAGTGAAAATGTTATTACATATTATGTTCTGGCAAAAAATTGGGATCAAGCAAAGTGTGCTGTTTATTAGCCGTCAAACTTACTTGTATAGGTTTTTGACTGGACGTTCAGTTCCTCACAGTTGACTTCCATATCGGTCATTGTTTTTTTTTATACGTTATAAAAGCTAAATCAAATACGTATTTTTTTATTTTTTTTTATAATGAGACGGAAAAAAAATAAAAATATTGACTAAAACTATTTTTAATACAAAAGATGTTCGAAGTGCATTTCTGTTTTACTTATAAGCCGCAAAAAACTTTCCAAACGTATCTGGCCTGTTTCATAGTTTTTCCCCATTTCGTGTTTCTTTTTAACTGTTTTTGAAAGATTCGTTGGTACTTGTTTCAACTTGTAAATCGAAAACAAAAAGTGAATAAATGCCTTATTTAACCGAGTGGCATCGTATCGAAATTTTAATGATAATCATGTATGACGATTGAAGCCGAACACAGGCTAAAGTTGCTGAAGATCTTTCGGAATTGTCCTAAACTGTCCTAAATTATTCGAAGCACTATTAGTAAAATCGATACACAATATCGGGAGTTGGGCCACGTAAGGGATTTTCCTCGAAAAAGGCCATTCAAAATCGATGAAGAAAGCAGGTTGAACATCTTTGCTGCATTAGCAGTTTAATCCCGAATAATGTCGATCCTGATCTATTTGACGAATGTGGTTTCAGCAAGACAGGGCATCACCACATTTTGCCCAAATTGTAGGGAATTACCTTAACCAAGTGTTTGCCAGTAGGTGTATAGGAAAAATAAGCCCAGTTCACTGGCCAGCAAGATCACCAGCTCTTACTTCATTAGATTTTTTATGGGGTCTTTAATAAGCAAAGTTTTATGGTGCACGGAGAGAAAAGTATATTACTGATTACCATAATTATAATACCCTTTACTATATTATATATTACTATTTGGGACAACTATCTTGTATATTGCCAGTTACTATGCATATTTAGTAATTTTTAAATATCCATGTATATTAAACCAATTTTGTTTTTAATTCTTATTATAATTAGATAGTAAATTTTAAAAATAAATATAATAGATACGTAACCCATAAGAAACTAAATAGTGTATTTTATTATTTTGTATAATACATTTAATTAAATCATATAGTAAATATTACTATTTGTAGATAGTAAAATCAATTTACTATACGAATATATTCAAAATTAAAATACGTATTATACATTTTTGATCTAATAATATTGGTGTTGTAATCTTTACTAAAATGGTATAATAAAAAATACTATTTCGTATTACAATCTTTATATTTTACTGACGAATATTTAATATTGTTAAACTAAACATTTTTTAAAGTAAATTTTAATATATTTTTTTAACTATCTAAAATTTACTATACATTTCTCTCCGTGTGCCAAACCTAACGATATCGCGAAACTTTAAAAAAGAATACGGGATAAAATTAAACAAGTAACGTCGTAAATGATAAAAAATGAATGATTTTTATCATTGATTAGGGTACCCTCAATAACAAGATGGATAGCACTTTAAACAAAAAAGGTTTAGGGTTGCTCCAACCCACCAATTAATTAAAAAGTTTTACAAACCCTTCTGTAATATGCCCTATTAAAAATAAAAATTGACCTGTTCAAGGAATTTTGCGACGAGCCTTTATTTCTTAAGTTACAGAATTCCTTAAAATTAAAGTTTCCACTCTGTATGTTATCCGAAGGCGAAGGTCTTTTTGTGCTTTGATCAATTGCTTTGCAATTTTTTGCTCAAAAGATTGCAAAGCAATTCTCCTATATGGAGACTCCTCCTAATGACATAAACCACTCTTCTTTTTTGGAAACTTGTAATGAAATTAATTTTCTGTTATTGTTGAATGGTTACATTATTAAATAAACCACTAGTTTTGTTCCTTTATATTTAAATAATAAAAAATATCTAAAATTGAGATTGTAAAATTAACAACGAAAATAAAAATTGCATTAGTTTATATTTTATATAATATGCAGCAGCAAACTCAAACGTGTTATTTTATTGTCCAATTTAGGATATTATTTAGTAGTGTAATAAATGTTTTCTTATTAATCTGAATAAAATATCAATGATAATAGTTACTTACGTCTCAAGCTTTGTAAATTAATCTTTACGGGCGAGCTGGAAGTTTGTGGGTGAGCTACGCAGGAGCGAATCCCATAATCCAGTGAACCTAGTAATGATTAATTGTTAAATTGAAAATTTCGATTTCCAAATTATTGGAACAGACCTGTAAAAATTAACCTATAAAATGTAATTTACTAAGAAGATTGAAATAAAAGATATTACGGTGTTTATAGGGGGGAGGGAATGAACTGATAATTTTAATTATATATTAATAAGTTATTAATAATAACCCACTAACGGCCAAAGTAATTTACTTGGGTACTTTTTATAAAATCAAATTATTTTTAGATTCGCTAGACATAAGTAAGTAAATATAAAGCGTTGTTGAGTATTTTTAAACCAGTTGTAAAAAAAGTAAACATTATTTTCGGTAGGTACTTATCAACAGATTTATATGTTTCTTTATTGTTTAAATATGTGTATGGGTAGTAGGGTGTTTCAAAATAAGGCAATATTTTTCTTTTTTAAAATTTATGTGAAATTCTCGTCACCTATGCTAAAAAAGATGCTGTCAAAATTTGAGCCCTTAATATTAATTTTAAAAGGTCCATCATCATTTTAAGATTTATTTCGCCTGCATACTATGTAGAATTTTTTTTTTTGATAAACAATGACTAGTCCTTATTTAGCATTCAATTATCTACAAAAAATCTTACAGTCCAGTTTCTAGATTCTACTCTTTCTTTTTTATTAATGTTGAAACGTTTAAATTCTAAAAAAAAAAATTATATTTTCACATTTAGCAGGTAAAGTACTAATCGTAGAAGAAAAAGTTAATTAGCAATTTTGAAGATCTTTTAATGCTCTACAAATTTGTTTTAAACAATTTTTTTTATCACATACAGTTCAAAAGTTATAAGTGTCTAAAATCTTATTTTCATGATTATGCATAATATATTATTATAATATTCACTGTAGGAAAAAAGTTTAGGGACAATTTAGCAGGAAACTCGAAGCACTATAAATAACGTACCAAGATTTTTCAACACACTCAATTAATCGCTGAATTTAAGCTAAAATAGCTTAACTTTAGCGTCCAGTCAGTAGATTCAACTGTTTCTTTTTTATTAACGTTGAAACGTGTAAATTCTAAAAAAAAATTGATATTTTTACATTTAGCGGCTAAACTACTAATCATAAAAAAAATTTAGGGACAATTTTGCAGGAAACTCGAACCTCTATAAATACAGTATCAAGAGTCTTCAACACACTCAATTAATCGCTGAATTTAATCTAGAATAGCTTAACTTTTATGATATTCTTAATTTCATGATCCAGATTTTGACTGCAAATAAAATTTTATACTTCGCTTCAAGTTTTGAAATACTGAAAATAATTTTTAAGGTTTAATTGAACTTTAATTATTATTTTGAATTGAAAATGCTCTATTGATCAATGGTTACTGTTTTATTTTCATCGTATACAGGGTTAAAAATTTCCGAGACTCCTCTCTATGGTCCACACCAACCAAATATCCATGTTATTTTTAGAAAGTACAGGGTGTTTTCCCATAAATGGGACACCTCTCTAAAATCCTTATTTGAAGATATATTAAAAAATTAAAAAATCCAGCTTGCATGGTAATTATTTTGACAAAATTTAAAAAACGAAAAGCATCGGTAAAATTGATAAAATATATATAACATGTATATTTTTGAATATTTCAAAAATATATAATTTTTATATGTTTGAATTAATAATTGAACCAAAAACCTGGCTTATTTTAACGTAAAAATCATGGTTGCTATAAATGGAATGAAACCAAAAGCAAATAAAAGTTATTAGGGTTTTTTTAGATCACTACGCAAATTAATATTATTTGGGTTTTGAATGTTTTATACCTAGGTATACTGTATACACCATTAATTTTATTTCTTAATTAAACAATTTTACCTATATTTTATGTAATACTTATGTACCTATTTTATTTGAAAATTAACATTTATTTTTAACTATTTTTGCCAGGTAAGTTTTGATTTGTTTTTAATTTGGATTTTTTGTAATAAATATTAATTTGGGGCAGGATTTTTTTTTAAACCGTGAGCTTTATTGGAAAATATGTACCCGCCAATAATGGGTTAAAAATGTCTAGGGTGGCAAGGGGGTCACTTGATCCCCCCACCAATTGTTTCAAATTAGTTTTTTTGTGTATATAGATATTTTAAAATTTGCAAGGGATAAGGGGGTCAGTCACCCCCTTGCTTTTTTCAACTTATATTAAATTACCCAGGCAGAAATGAAAGCATTAAAAATTTATGTCTGTATATTTTTGTAAAACCTATTTTAAATCTAATTAAAATTATATCGATTATAAAATTGACACAAAACCTGCATTTTTTCAGTTGATTTTGTGTTTGCTTTGTGCACAACGTTAAATTTGCGTTTGCCAGATCCGCTATGGTAATATATCAAAAATGGATTTTTCTATGACCACTATGAAAACTCACATTTCTTAGTGGCATCGTTGCTTATAAAATGAATCTTTTCATTTGCAAGGCAAAATTCGAAAAAAGTGACAGGTCTGTGTGAAAAGTGACAGATCTGTGTGAAAAGTTACAAATCTGTGTGAAAAGAAATTAAATATTTTGTTTTGTATTTTAAAATAAAGATCAATTAAAGGGTTGTAGAAAAAAGATTGTATTTCACTTGTGAGAAAAGCTTTCTTCAAGCTCGTGTTGATGCAAACTCGGCCTAACGGCCTCGTGCGCAACTTAAACACTTGTAAAACAAATAACTATTCTTAGCCTCAAATATAATAAAAATATAATTTTACCAATAAAAATACTTAAAAAACAGCAACAATTGTGTGACAGCGCCTTTACTGTATCAACATCAAAAATTGATTCCTCGATCATATTGTCAAAATAATTTAAAAAAATTAGCATTGCTTTACTTTATTTTTTTCTACTATAGGGTGTCCAACAATCTACCAACTTTAAATGCGTATAATAAACAACTGAGATGTGATCTAAAAAAACCTGATAGAGTTTTGTTGTAGAAGCTATTGACTTTTATTTGCTTCTGGATTCATTTCATTCCTCGAACAGAAAGCAAAGAGTGCAAATTTGTATAATTAACCAAAAGTTTACTTCAGATGACCTCAATGTATCCCTGGGAATTCCTCAGGGTAGCGTAATAGGTCCAATCTTATTTATTATATATGTGAATGATCTCTATCTATGTCTACCTGCGAACTCTAGTCAATGTATTGTAAGCTATGCTGATGATACTAACATTTTAATAAAATCAAATTCTGTAGAAAACGTACTTAGCCAAGGTCATAATTTTATTTCAGGTATATGTAGATGGTTTTCCAATAATAAACTAATTTTAAACGAAACAAAAACGAATTGTATCTTGTTTAATGTTGTCAAACCAGATGAATATAGAGACAATTACACTAAATAATACAATTATTAAAACGTCATATGACACTAAATTCCTTGGACTTACGATTGATCAACACCTAAACTGGTCAAAACATCTACAGAGCCTGGCTAGTAAATTAAATAATATTCACTATACAATCAGAGTAATAAAAAAATATGTTCAAATCCCAACTATCAAAATGATGTATTACGCATATTTTGAATCTAGATTAAGGTATGGCATAATATTTTGGGGACAAGGCCCAACTGTTCAAGACTTATTCGTGATACAAAAAGCTGTGATAAGAACTATGTTTAATATGAATTTTAAAGAATCTTGTAGAAATGTTTTTAAACAACAAAAAATTTTAACTGTGATTGGTCTTTATGTTTTTGGATTGTTAGTATTTATGTTTAGAAATAGGCATTTATTCTCTAATTTGTACATGTCTTTGCAACGTACACAAAATCTAATATTTCCACGCCACCGTTTGAGTCAGTATATATGAAAAAGGTTGTTACTATGCATGTATAAAATGTTTTAATCATTTGCCAAAATGTCTTCAGATTGAAACAAAATTGTCAATATTTAAAAAAAAGCTTAAAGATTTGTTAATAAATATAAAACCATATAGTTTAGAAGAATTTCAAAATAGATCAATGAATAATTGATACAATAGTTTATTAATGCATTTATCCTTTGCTTTTGACATTTTTTTCCATAATTGTATGTGTGTAAACTGTAAACAATTATTTGAAAATAAAAATTATTATTATTATTAAACAATGTCAATGCTATTTCATTAAATTTACAGAGGCTTTTTTGTTTTTGAATTTTTGACAAAAAAATTATTTTTTTAAACTATACAAGCTGGATTTTAAATGTTTTTGATATCTCTTCTAATAGAGATTTTATAGGGGTGCACCATTTATAAGAAAACAACCCTTAAAAGTTGGCATGTCAAATTTCATGACATTTCGCCATGCGTTGAAGGCTGGCGAAGAAATGTTTTCAGTCCAGATGGGTAGTTCGACGGGGGGAGTTTTGTCAGGGTTTTGTTTTTTGTAAATTTCAAAGTTTTAACATGGATCATTTTATTCTAATACAATTTTAAGAAATTGTTTAAACAAAATTCAAATACTTCGTAAAGAAAATCGTAATTTCTGGTGAAGTAAATCCAATTCTCGAGGCTCCTTTGCTTCCACAAATAATCACTGTTTAACGTGGATTACGATGAGGAGACATCATCGATCCTTATTTTTTTAAAAGAATCCAAAAGCTATAAAATATACTATTCGACATCATATTCACTATAGCAGTATTCATTGTGTGGCAAGGTAACTATTGCTGTTGTCAAAGACGTGAGGTTTTATTGGAAATTTTATGATTCCAAAAAGTATATAAACTGGATTACTGTTTTGCACATCAATGGTTACTGTTTTTTTTCGTGTAGAGGAGCTGAAACATAATGACAGGCCCATACTGCCCTACTATGGAGAAAGGCAGTAACTGCAAAAAAATGCAAAATGCGTTTTCTTGTGCTATGGTAAAGCTATGGACATTTTGTAACCGAATTCAACACAGAAATGCAGTCAAATATCTCATAAGTTAAAAAAAATCAATTAAATACCTACTGCTTTTTATAAAAATGTAGTTTATGCTAATTTTCCACAAATTTCTTGTTTAGCAGTTACTGCCTTTCTCCATAGTAGGGCAGCATATTGGTCTTAAGAGGTCACAGCCGCCGGTTTTTCAGGGCGTCCAAGAGTCCGAGTCAAAGAACTGATGCAAAAAGGCATTATTTACATTAAAGCCAATAGGCAAGTGATCAAGAGCGCGCCCAAAAAAACAAAAAAAAGGACAAGCAAAGGGAAGACTGAACAAGGCCAAATAATGACAGCAGCCCAGAAAAGGCCACAGTCAGACAGCCACAACCTCACAGGTCGTAATAAAGACCAGAACGGCAACATCGGGTCTTTACACTCAAAAAGGTTGGAATCGCTCTGGACGGTTTTCTTCAGATCATGATAGACGCTGAACAGCTCACAGTTCTTCACGCATTCATCAAAGTGGCCCAAGAAGATATTCCGAAGAAATTGTTGCCCATAAGTTTCATTATTGCACCCCTAGGTAAGAATACCTTGTGCTCACCTGTAAAGTGAAAAGCATTCATTCCCGACAAAAGCGGGTCCTAAAAAAGCCTGAATGCGTCCATGTGGAGCGATATTCCCTACTTAAAAAAACGGAAAGGTGGAATGAAGGATGATCAAAGGCCACTGTATGCTTAACAAATACATGGAGCGCCTAGGACGAGGCTACATGTAGAATGCATAATAAAATCCATTATATTCTATTCTATTCTATTATCGTGCAAACTAAGTCAGATGCCGCAACCTCAACTGTCCGCTGCTTCCTTATGAAAAAAACAGTTAATGGTTGATAATCATTTTCTTATGTTTGTCTAATGTAAGATGTTTAATGTCAGCTATTCCACCACTTGCAATTGAAAATTCATTTAGACATTTTGTACAAAAAACAAAACTCTTTAATTTTGCTTGTTTTAAAAGCTAAACTGCTGTTTAAGTTTATCATTACACTAGCATTTTCTTTTAGAAGCCATTTTCTACCAAAAAAAGTAAAAATACCAAATTAGAATTTACATTGTCTTACAAATTTACCCAGTTTTAACAATAAAATGGCAAAAATCACAAAACCCTGACTAGATATTTATAGCTAAACTATCACTTAATTAAATATAATTGTAATATTCTATGATTAACCCATTAATGTCAATTTTACCTATACAATGACGGTAGAAATTATATTTTTCGCAAGTGTACAACTTGGCAAATCTAGCTTGAGACGTCAAATGTTTACGCCCATCGAAGCGCAGTGACCAGCTCTTAAAATATTCATTTGCATTGAAGTTGTCGTATCGTAAAGAACGTTGCGCACAGTGGATTAAAATTAAAGTAAATCAAGTATATTATATTATTTATTAATACTGTTTATTATTATTATTATCTATTAATACTATTTATTAAATAAAACAACTTTTTTTTTAAATGGAAATGGAAACAGAATAACATTAGCTATCACCTCTCTAGCTTGACCTGACAAAACTTGCACCTGCACTTTAATTTTTATTTAAAATCCATTGTAAATACACAAATTCACAAATAATTATCAAATTGTCATCATTTCTTAACATTTATATCAATAAAAACGTACCTAACCCTAATACAATTTTATTATAACGTATTTTTATTTGTTACCTCATTTAAACATACCTTAACTTTAACATTTCTTGTTTACCTTAAATATAATTATATTTATTAATACCCCATCAATATTAAGGTAGACAATTTTACCTATTTGATCTATTCCAATTGTATAAGTAAATTTAAAAAATTCAAAGTAAATCGAAAATTTACTATTGTTTACTCTTAAATATCTTTAATAATGTTGTTACACGGTCCGTAGTTGTCATTAAAATCTTTATTAGTTACATCCATTAAACTTTAATAATTTTTTAGCTCTAACCACAGCATATGCTGTGTTCTAACTATTTTATAACTTAATAATTTAAAATTTTACAAATACCACGTAGAACCGCTTTTTGGGGATTTTAGTCCTCTGTGCGTCCGATCTCGGCCGTATCATGTATCTCTTTTCTTCCGAATGCGTTCTCTCTTTAAAATTTGCGCACCAGGCTCATATCTGAAGTCTCTTCCTACATTTGCCGAGTTGTACTTTCCTGTAATGAGGAATTTTGGTAACAGCCTTGTAATAAATAGGCAACTAGTTTGACATACGTTAACGTCAGCACCACCAGATGTCGCATACTAAGATGGTAACTCCCAGGGAATTATTCAACTTTTGGGTACACTATATGGTTACATATATGAGGAGTGATTTTTCAAAAGGTCATATTTCCATTTGCAACACATTTTCAAAAAACTAATATAACGTGTGTAGGTTAAGGCGATATAGATTATTAAAAAAAAAATCTGATGAATGTATAATACTACTTCAGACCTGCTGTCGTATTGGTGGTTTAAATTTAAATATTTATAGCAATGGTATTTTTAAAAATTATTTGGAAATAAGATCTTTTGTATGAAATTATTTTGGAAATGTGCCTTTTTGCTGTGTACAAACTTGGAAATATTACTTTTTTATTGAATACTGTTTTAAAAAAATATATGGAAAAATATCTTTATTGTGCTAACAATATTGAAAAATATGTAAGGCTTATATTTTAAGGATATCCATCTCTGGCTCATTATATAAACAAATCACTTCTTCATCATATTCTTGACATTCAACATCTTGTGCAACATATTCACCATTTAATATATGCCTTTTAACCATACCTTTGTGATTTTGTAGAAAAATTAAATTCAAGTAAAAATGGAAATACGGCCTTTTGAAAAATCACTCCTCATATGTAAATAATAAACAATTGTCGTTAAGTGGATAGCGACTTTTGTACTTTAATTTAGTGCTTTCTATAAGTGGGTACACATTACGTTTGGTAAGTAACTTTTAATTTATTGTATATAAAGGCTACTGTCCCCATATGATGCCGATGGGCACATGCATAGTAATTTTTTGTATTCTTTCACTATAGAATTTTACAATGTCGACATTATTGTTGTAGGTTTATTCAGAAAAATGGAGCCTTTGGATACAAATTTATATTATGACAGATCCTACAAAATTCTTCCTTTAGCAATAGAAAGTATTGAGTCTGAAGATCGTCCAGCGGATATAGTCATTATTCCTCCCAATGTTGATGAACTGATGTAGAAGAAATTGAAGAAGATACACTGTAGATGTACCACGTACAGTGTAAGTGTTCGAACAATTTGAAGAAAACAATTCATTTGACGATGAAGACAATCTAACCTTATCAGAATTGAAAAAAATGTGGCAAGCCACTGAGAATAATAATTATTATGAAACTGTTGAGATTGTAGCTCCCGAATGGACAGGGGAGCCTCAGGACATCACAATGAATGATACTCAGACGTACATTGAAAAATTTAGAAAAACTAAAATCTGATAATAATAATAATAATAATAATTCATTTATTTGCCCAACGGAGTAAAACTCCAATAACAGAACAAAAATATAAATAAGGTTTACATTTCATTTACTAAAAATAAAACTACCTAATACTAAACTACAAAGCTACAAAATTAAAAATAAGTCCTTGCCACCCTAATAATATCATTTAAACTAGTAAAAAACAAATCACAGTCATGACTAATACAGTTATAATTTCTTGACATGGTAAACACTGGTGATTTAATTAAGGTTATTGTTCGTGCATTGTCAGAGTAGAACATATCACTAGATCGAGAATTAGATCTGGGTACATGAATATTAAATATAAATAAAATATTGGCCGAATCAATTTGGTTATTAAAAAGCTTACATAAGAATTTAAGACCGGAACAAGCTCTCCTGCATTGTAGGGAATCCATATTAAAGTGATCTAAAGAACTATGTATTTGAATTATTTTTTAACGAGAATATAATTGAACACATTGTCATCGAAACCAACAGAAATGCGACTCAAAAAAATGATCACAGCTTCAATATAAATAAATAAGATCTAAAAAGCTTTATTGATATTTTAGTATTTACTGGGTATCAGAGCTTACCAAGGGAGCGTTCATACTGGAGCTTAAATGATGATCTTAAAGTTGAAATTGTAATCTAGAAATATATACTAGATACTAGTATCAAAAATATATTCACTTAGCAAACAACGCAAACTTAGACTTAACTTAGTCCTCTAATGGTATTGTTAAATAAGAACTTTATAAAATGGGGAGTTTTTCATAAAAATGTATCAATAGATGAAAGCATGGTACGGTATTATGGCCGTCACATTGCCAAACAGTTCATTAGAGGTAAGCCGGTGAGGTTTGGTTGCAAGAACTGGATGTTATATAGTTCTACCGGCTACTGCTACCAGTTTGAGACAAATTCCTTAGCAAAAATTATAACTCAGTTTCTAATATTCCCTTGGGATCATAGGTAGTTCTTGATTTATTGAATTTAATAAAATGATCATCTTATCATATAATTTTTTACTAGTCACAGACTTATAACTATTCTGGGAGAAAAAGGATTTAGATCAACAAGATAATCGAACTAAAACTGTCATCACAATCACCTAAACAAATGAAGAATAAAGAGCGAGGAATATTTGTATTCCAATATGATAAAAAAATCAGTTATTATTGTACGCTTGATGGATAATAGGCTAGTTAAAAAGTGTACAAATTATGACGCTATTTATCCAACGAATTCAGTAAAACATTGGTCAACTAAGAAAAAAGCTAAAATTGATGTTTGCTTGACCAAGGCATTAACAATTTTCCAATCATGATACGGGGTAAGAAATGGTGGTGGCCATTATTTACAAATATGATTAACATAGTAGTAAATGCATGGAGACTTCACAGAATTGTATCTAACGAAAAATTAGATATTTTCAATTTTATAAGGTCGATTACCAGATATTATCTGAGAGTGCACAAAAAAGCTACGCATACTAGATCTTCAGGATCGGTATCTAAAAGTCTAAGGTACTCAGAAGGTGGTCACTTTTCGAAAAAAAATGGAAAAGCAAGATGTAAAGAGTGTCACCAAAAAGTTCGTTGGCAGTGTGTTATGTGTAAAATCGGTTTATGCTTAGACCGTGATACAAAATCAAACAGTTGAGTTAAATACATTATTATTATTATTTTTATGTAATAATTTAAAGCAGTAATCACTATAAACCTGACAATTACATATTTGTAGTGTCCTAAAGACATGTACTTCCAATTTCTGTGACTTAATTCAAGAAATTATGTACGTGGACACAAATGGGTTAATGTATTATAATAATGATTGAATACAGTAACTGTTTGGTTCAGTAATGTTAGATGACGATACAGACGGGGAATTCCATACCTTCTCAAGCGCTAGGTTGCTAGCTTTAAATTGAAGGTTTTAGAAAGGGAAGTAAATATAATAATGTCAGTATTTACAGGCAAAATTCAGGATATTTTATCGGACGCCCACAATAAAGGAAAGTGGAGAAAAAGAAAAGACAGTCCTGTAGAATACAGGACGTATGGTTTACCTTAATGGATTTTTAGTATACATTGTTACCTGCCAATTTTAGTTGCGCTACCAAAAAATGTTTTGCTAATATGCCCATTGATGTGATGAAAAAACTGGGCCCAAATAAAGAGTTCTGAACTGGGTTAAAATAAAATAGAACTTGTGTGAATTGTGAGTACGAGTGTAGAATAATTCAATTATTATCAAGACATTCTGCATATTATGTTGTAGCCTCATGAGAAAAATATGACCGTTGGCCTAAATAAATATGCTTTTTTCAACATTTTTGTTTTTGTGTAATAGTGAAAGCTTAACAGGTTTTTTCGGCAGCGCTGTCAATTTAAAATTTGCCCGATCAGGCTAATAAAAATAAAAATGTTTTACGCAATTTTTTTGCAACAGCTGTATTTAAAATTAAACAAAATATTTGTTTGGCTTACCATACTACCCATGCTTAGTTATTTTCAACATTAATATCACAAGAGATTAAAAAT
The DNA here is from genome assembly GCA_921294245.1 of Brassicogethes aeneus. Taxonomy (NCBI): domain Eukaryota; kingdom Metazoa; phylum Arthropoda; class Insecta; order Coleoptera; family Nitidulidae; genus Brassicogethes; species Brassicogethes aeneus. The sequence goes on from OV121136.1 coordinate 3,997,847, forward strand.
AAGTTAAAAATAACACTGTAGGTAAATTTTCAACTCGGACACGTTACCTAATTTTTTGCTCGTAGATTCCAAATCCGTGCTCGGTTTAGCTGTATCGGATCTAAAAAAGTTTTTCCTATTGGCAATCCAATTTTCTGAAGAAGTAGGTATAGTTTATTATAGAATTTTGTTAGGTTTTGACAAATGTAATATTATTTTCGCGAAAATAATGTACAGTAGGTTATTTCCACTATAATAATGTTTTGATAGATTAAAAAAAACATAATATGACATATTATGACTGAATTTAAAATTTTCCAAGTTTGAGTTAAAAGTCCAAACAATTTTCCGCTCAATCGAACCTCGAGTGGTATTTGTTAAGAACATTTCACGAGTAAATAAATTAAGTCATTTTTGTAGTTTAAACCTAATCTAAGTTCATAACAATGTAAAACATAATTTCATTACTATAAATCTAAATCCAATCGGCAGTCTACAGAGTACCATCAAATTTCTTGAAAATGGATGAAAGGAGAATATTATGACAGCTGAATAAACAATAGTTGTCCTCTTTTAACTATGAAATCAAGAAAAAACTGTTTTATCACTAGATATGGAATTTTAGTGTTATTACCTATTTGTCTACGCTAATCATAACTTTAGGTGCAAGGGGATAAAATCCGTTTTGAAGAAAATGATTTCATTTGAGCCTGATTTTATTTTACCTAAATTTTCATTTTCAAGAGAAATGGACCTAATTTTTACATTTTACTACCTAAACCCCCTTACCTATTTCACTAAATTCTTATTTTTAACAGAAATGAATGAATTTTTTAAATTTTACCATAAAAAATATGCTTTTTTGTAATATTGGGATTTTCGTATTTGGTTGACATAGTTCTTATGCACCATGTAGTTATTTTGGTTGTACAGGATTGGTAACCAACCACTCCCAACCCATGGTTGGGCGTGGTTGGTACTGGGAATCGCGAACAGCGACGCAAATGTGACATTCCTGTGCAATGTTGCCAGGTCTCATGCATTTGCATAAGATCTTAAGTTTTTTAAATCAATCTCAAGTTATTGTTTTATTTATAAAAATTTATGAGGAAGTATTTTAAAAACATTTCTATCACAATGAATGTGAATTTGTTATTTTCAGCAATTGTATGCTTATTAACAAAAACATTTTGAATGTGCCGGCGCATTAAAAAAATATAAAATTTATGATGGCATAATAATATTTTTACAAGATATATTGGTCAGTTATTTAAACAATTTTGAAGTCATAAAAATGTGCCGGCGCATTAAAAAAATATAAAATTTATGATGGCATAATAATATTTTTACAAGATATATTGGTCAGTTATTTAAACAATTTTGAAGTCATAAAAATCTTGTTATTATGTTGCCAAAAACATAAATTTAAAGAAAAGTATAAACATGATTTTGTCACATGATTAACATTGTATATATTAAAAAGGACCCACTTAAAGTCTTGAAAATGGATCACTAGGTTATAAAATATAAACATTATCGTAACATATATTTCAAATCAGGGCGATAAATATATGGATGGATACAATGATGTATTTAGGACTTTCCAATTTATTTATTTTACATTTTTTAGATTAAAAATTATTATTGTTCGTAAATGCCTATATTAGCATAGATAGGTAATAACTAACTCCTTAGCGATAATCGAAATATGGCAAATATACAAATCGCTGTATTTAAATAGGTTTTATCAATAATATATTATAGGTATGTAAATTAGCTTCATTATGTTTTTAAATACATATATTGCTAAACGTTATGAAAATATGTGTCTATTTGGGTCATTATTTTTAATGCCTATTCACTACGAAAGCCTTTAAAGGTTTATTTTAGTCCATATACGTATATACAAAATTCTATCATTGCAGCGTCTATACATTTATAAAATCTCTATTCTTATTGCGTCGACGACCTTACTGCGTCAGTATATCTGACGCAGTATTTTCAAGCGCTTTTTTCTTAAAATTTACTTGATCCCGGGCGGCACTTTTTAAGATTCTTGTGATTCTGTGTAGAATGGTATTTAAGTGTACTATAGCACCACCGCGAAGGAGGCACTTGAACGCCTCCTGGAAACTTACTTCCCAGGCTTAGAAATCCTGCAAACTGTAGAACCACCAAGGCAAGCTTCACCAGATAGCGTAAGGCCAACTGACTCGAAGATAGCTAGTGACAGAAAACTCCATAAAGTGGGCTATCCACTCATTTAAATCTTTTAAAAGCGCGGGACCAGATGGCATCTTTCCGGCTCTCTTACAAAAAGGGCTAGAACCACTGACCCAGCACTTAATACGCCTCTTCAGAGCCTGTCTTGCACGGGGCTACGTGCCACAATCCTGGCGAAAGGTTCGAGTGGTGTTCATCCTCAAGCCCAGGACGTTGTAACTACGAGACTGCAAGGATTATAGACCCATCAGTCTATCCTCGGTTCTTTTAAAAACTATGGAGAATCTGGTGGACATATTTATTAGGGATGGGGCACTAAAAAAATGCATCCTAATTAACACGCCTACAGGACAGCCATGTCGACGGAGACCGCTCTACACAGCCTTGTGACAAGACTGGAGAGAGGGACCCGTCCTAAAGAGGTGGTTCTAGGCGCGTTTTTAGATATTAAAGGAGCATTTAATAATACTTCCTTCGACTCGATAAATGGAGATGCAGATGGATTTGGCATAGAGAATACCATTGTCAAATGGATTCGTGTCATGCTTGAAAGCAGGATCATTACAAGCTCGATTGGAACTATGAAGATCAGCTCAACCATAGCCAGAGGCTGCCGCAGGAAGGGGAACTGTCGCCCTTGCTGTGGTGCCTAAACGAGGAAGGTATATAAACTCAGGGCTACGCGGACAACCTCGTCATTGTCGTAGCCGAAAGGGTACCAAACTCTATTAAAGAGATCATGCAATGAGCTCTCTAAAGGTGGTGCAACAATCGCGGACTATACATCAATTCGGATAAGACTAAACTGGTACCATTCACCAACCGAAGAAACGTAAACCTAGAAGGGCTCACGCTCTTCGGATCAAGATTGACCCTATTTAAATTAGTTAAATATCTGTCATCATTGACTCTAGATTGACCTACAAGGAACACGCCCAGAGCATGCAGAAGGACCATTGGACGCACCTGAGGCTTACAACCCCACATAGTGCACTGGTTTTACAGAACAGTTATAAGGCCAATGATCATATACGGCAGCCTAGTATGGTAGAATGCGCTGAGAAAGCCCACCTACAGGGAAAAGCTGGACAAGCTCCAACGACTTGCCTGCGTGGGCATAATTGGAGCTTTTAGAACCACTCCAACACTGGCAATAAAGGCCATACTGGGACTGCTAGCAGACCAGCTGGCTCGTAAGGGCAGTAACACGGCCTAGGGCCAGAACCTGCCATAGGGGTCGCGTCTGTAAAAATCAAGATCAGGAACTGGAATATCAACCAGTGCAGTCAAGGGTCTTTACAAAGGGTCCTACAAACTAAAAAGAGGCAAAAAGATTTCTAAAACTTAACAGGAACCAGTTAAGAGTCATCACAGGAGTCCTAACAGGACACTGGGTAGTCAAATACCACCTAAACAAAACCGGATTCAGCAACGAGGCGGATTGTAGGACCTACAATGTAGGTACTGCACGAAGTAGACGAACTACTGAGCATATAGTCTATGAATGCCATGCTCCGGTCAATAGTAGACTAAGACACCTCAGGGACAGATATCTGGAACCAGAGAAAATAATGCATGTCCGACCAGAGCGAGTCTGTGCTTTTCTTAATAGCTGCGGGCTCCTAAGGCCGTATGCGAGTCTACGTGCTGGCTGCAGAAACTTCCTTTAAAACAATCACTCAATCAATCTAAATAGTATGTTCCTACACTATAGCGTGGTGAATGGGTTCACCCCAATTACTTTTCTCATGAGAAAAGTAATTTTTCTCGTGAAAATTTGATATTTCCATTCAATAGAAAACTATCATTTTCTTTACTTATACAATAATTTACTATTGTTGAATTTATTAAAGTGTATTTTTAAATAAAAATAGTAAGTAGGTACTATGTTCTAATTAATTTTACTTTACATTCCTTTATTATCTATGTAACCATTAATGTTTTAGTTTCAACCTTTTTTGACCTGTGTAAAAGTAACTTTATTATTATTATTGTAATAATAGGGTATAATATTTTGTCGTAAATTATTTAAAATATAATTAATTTTATTTATTATTTACCTTAAATCGTATGAAAATCAACCAACAGATAAGACTAGGGTTATGGAATTAAAGTTATTGTTGTGCTTCGATATTAAATAATAACATTTCAAAATATTTTGATTTATTTTAAGAATTAAGTTTCTGTTTTATAATATAATTTTTTTTCTAATTTATTTTTTAATTTACGTTTTTAAGGTTTTTGTAAATTAAATAATAGTATTGCCACGTCTGGCATTAAAGCAAACATTAATTTGACGAGGCATGCTTTCTATTAAGCTTCTTGGGTAACATTTCCTCACCCCTCTAAAACTGCTTTTATTAGTTTCTCTGTGTTACCAGGGCTATTTTAACGAACTATAATCCTTCTTTTTACCTTATTCCACAAGTTCTCAATTCGATTAAGATCCGGTGAACAAGAAGGCCACTCTAAAACAGTCACACTTTCCATTTCCAAACAATTTTTGGCAACTCTGCTGGTAAATGGAGGTGCATTATCCTGTATAAATCACGGAAAGCACCTTTTCAGAACCTTACTACGGGTTCTAGAACTAAATCCACATACCTCGGACCTCTTACTGATTGTCTAATAAAAATCAAAGTAATGTTTTCCCCAATCATAAAGCCACCCCAAAACTTCCTTCTGTGCCTTCAGGGATCAATCGTCCCGCTCTGAGCCCAAGAAAACATTTTTAGTTTTATTATGGTCTTCAAGAACGCTTTAAAACAACAATTTTGTTTTAAGGGGTTCTTGAAGATCATAATAAAACTAAAAATGTTACTTGGGAGTCTAGCTTGTCTCCCCCGACCTCTTAAAATACGAATTCACCGGTCGCCTGATTGTAGGCTAATCCTTGATTTATCCAAAAATGAGACATTTCTCTAATCTTCAATTATCAAGTTTTAATGCTTCAAATACCAATTTAAATGGCCAACTATTTTGCACTTAAATTTTTGAAACCCTTAACTATGTTCTGCGATTTTTTAAAATTTATCCCGGATAATGAACTACCACTGATAAGCAGAGTTGTTAAAAACTGTTAAGCAATGGAAAGTGTGACTGTTTTAAAGTGGCTTTCTTGTTCAACGGATCTTAATCCAATTGAGAACTTAAGGGATAAGCAACGCAGAGCAACTAGTAGAAGTAGTTTTGGAGGGGTGACAAAAAGTTTAGTAAAAAGAAATAAATAATTTAATAAAAAGCATGGCTCGTCGAATTCGTTCTTGCCTTAAGGCTAAAGGTGGAAATACTGATTATTAAATTAACAAAAACCTATTATTTCTTCCTAAATTCCAATTTATTGTAAAGTGGAATAATGTTTCTCGTAATTACTGGGGTATTCCATATAAATTTCACTTAAAAAAAGTGGAAATAAAAAGCACTTTATCTAGACCAATTTTATTACAAAAATAAAGAAAAAATTATTAAAACTAATTTTATAGAAAACAGATTACAAAAAATGTGAATTTTTCTGAGAAAAAAAGACTTTTGCTCCCTTGATAATAATAACAAATAACTAAAATATATCAATAAAAACATTTTGCTTATCTAATAAATACAACTCAAAATGTAAAATTTAATAAACATATTTCTACAAAAATATCTGCCAAGTATGGAGTACCACAAGGTACAGTTTTTTATTATTTATCATATATGTTAATGACATCATGTCATTACATTACACTTATTTATGTCATTGACATGATTAATTGTATAAATAAGTGTAATGTTTCAATGTTTGCGGATGATACTATAGTACATCTATAGTACATCTAGTACATATATGTTGTATGTTTGTGGAAGTATTATTAAATAAATGACATATATGATGAATACACTGTTTAAAATATCTGTGGTGTAAATAGTAATCCTAAAATGGTGTCAAAATCCAACACCAAGTGGTGAATGAATTATGGTTGAAAATAAACACCAAAACGGTGTTTATCTAAAAATATTTAAGAAGTGCACCTACACAGAAAAAAAGGAATAGTTCATTTAACTATATTAATTTTGTTGACCCATAAGTATTTATTTTTTTGTTGACTTACATGAAGAATATATAAGCTCAGGTTGTCCTTTGCTTTGGTGTGACACTACAAGTTGTTCGATACTAGACCTTAAATAGGTGGAAACAGCTGTTAATACTTGAAGTATTTTAAGTTAGTGGAACGAACTAAAAACATTATCTCTAGCGAGTTGAAGGTTCCATTTTCTGGAATAATACCACTGGTAATATACTAGTAATGCGTCAAGGAACTTCCTGTTTCCTTTTTTTTTCCTTTTTTTTGTGTAGTATGATTTAATTTGACCACAAACACATAATATTTAACACTGAAAAGGAGTTCAATTTACACCATTTAAAATTTATTTTAATACTGTGTGAAAGTTAAATTAACACTATTTTAGTATTTGAATTTACACCGGACCAACGAACCCTATTTAACACCATTTTGGTTTGTATCGATATAGAGCATATATGGTGTTAATTTGGTGTTAAAATGGTCATGCAATTTTGAACAGTGTATTGACTTATATTCTCTTTATAATTGGTTATGTAATAACGATCTTTGTCTTAATACAAATAAATGTAAATATATTGTTAATGGCTCAAATTTTAAAACACAAGTATATGTACATAGATATAAAAATCACTAATTCTAGTCTGGAAAGGGTAAATGAGATAAAATACTTAGGTGTTATTTTAGACCAACGCTCAAATTTTTCTAATCATTGTAAGTAATTATATTATGTAAAAAAAGTGTATTTTTTTTAAATATAAAAGGAAAACAACCAAGTTTATATGTAAATATTGTTTTGTTTGTTTTCACCACATATCGAGTCTTACTCGACAGTCCTTTTTAACCTAAACCAAAGTGAACTATCTAAACTACAAATAATTCAATATAGAGCATTACGTACTATATTAAAATGTAATAAATATACACACATTAAGTTAATGTTAGATGTTTTAGATTTTATGAGTGTTTTTATAACAAAGCTTCTAGAATATCTTATAAAGCTTTAGATATAATTTTTAAAATTAAACATAAATTAGTACCTGAATATTAAATATTTTGTATTATGATGTTTGTTATTTAAACACAGTTCATATACATATGTATGAAACAAGACAAAACAAAGACTTATTTATTAAAAAATGTAAAAAAAGTAGAAGTCAAAATGGTTTAAAACTTTTCAATAATTTATCAAAAGATATAAAGTATTGCCATAGAAACAAAATAAAAAAAATCAACAAACTAACGAACTCAAAAACTGCTTGGTAATGAACCAAATAAATTTTACATTGAACTTTTTTTTAAACTTTGCAAAAAACAAAGTGTAAAGCCATTGTTTGATACTTTTCTTCCACCCTGTATAATTTAGCAAGCCAATAATGATAAGTTGCTTGTGTTTTTATATTTTTGAAGCGGAAGAAAAAGTTCATTTCCAAGTTTACATTTATTAATGTCGTAGATATCTATGTCGATACGAGCGGATAAATTACAAACTCTAATCAGATTAAAGACAATTGTCTTAAAATAGGTTCTTACTTTGTGTTACCCCAAATGTTTTTGTATCGTCTACAATCTAGAAATAACTACTGCCACTGTTTAAGATTGGAAAGATGTTTATATTGTTCTAAACTAAAATCTTTCGCTGTGTTCCCCTCTTAAATACCAGAAATTTTACGGAATTGTGTTTTAAATTGCCTGTTGAAGTCTATATTTCTAACTGAGCTGATAATTACGTTTAAAAATACACCACGAAATTTTAACGTTTTTCCTTTGTAGGAGTGCCTAAACTATTTTAAAGATTACTTTTGGAACTTAAATTAAAAACTAAAATTTAATTATATTTTTTGTCAAATTATGAAATATTTTTATACATATGCCCATGACTGCAGCTGTCGACGCACCTTATTTATTTTTGCATTATAATGATCTATAGATCTATAGATCTACTATTTTTCAATAAAAAATTATGGCCTTTTTTTTGACAAAACCAGGAAGCCACTGGATGTCACTGACCTATCCTATAATATTATCATTGTTTTTACGTCTAAAAACATTGATATTATTCATCCAAGCAAAAAAGAAACAGGTGGGCGACATTCATTAAAAGCTTATGTTTATGAAATATCAAGCAAACTTTTAAACTTATTTAAAATCAGTTAGTAGGTACATTTATCATTGATTACTGACAGTTCGGTTATTATGATTTTGTGGATCACTTAAAAAAATAGCTAAATGAGCATCAATCGACGTAAAAAGTGAAATTTAAAATCGACGGGAAAAAGTAAGTATTGTTTTATTCAAAGTATGCAAAACAAAAAACAATTTTCAACAAAGTAATCGATGATAACACAAATGTAAATTTTTAGTGAATGTGGATTATTGCCCACTGGCAGGAAGATTTCGCGTCAGTTGTCGTAGGTTAGGAACAATGACTACTTTACTTATAAAAAATTTAATGATTTTTTTATAAAAAAAAATGGCACTAATGCAAATATACTATACTATCATCCCCTTAAAGGATGACAATTTATTTGGTGACACCCTGTATAATTTGTAAAATAACGGACACCCTAATGCAGGTGCACCCATGGTGAAACCCATGGGTTTTATTACAAATGCATTTTTTAATTCAAATCTGGAACAAAGTCGGGTGATTACCACCCAGAAATTAATTACAATAACTATAGAGGAATGGATAAAAAGAAAAACTAATATATTAGTTTTTGGGTATACCCAACTTACCATCAAATAGCGTGCTGTTTATAGACAATGCACCATACCACAACGTTCAACTTCAGCGACCAGAAAAGATTACATGAAGAAATGGCTAAGAAAAAATTTATTTCATTTTCAGAAAATATGTTAAAAGCTTAACTATTAGTAAAAGATCATAAACCCAAGTATAAAATATACGAAATCGATACTATTATGAAAGATGCAGGATTCAGAGTTTTGAGGCTTCTTCATATCATATATAGGCTTAAATCCTATCGAAGAGAAATGTGAACTTTAACTTTACTAAAGTAGATACATTTTGTGCAGTGTGTAGTGTGCATCCACATACTTTTACACAAGTACTGCTTAAAAGCTATATTTTGTATAGATGACCTTGTTTCCTTTTCTTAGAGAAAAATTGTCGATTTGCCGTATCATTCATTGTATATAATAAATGCGCATAGTCAATTCATAAGTGGGGAATTTAAAATATATGATACCATAGACATATATGTAATAGAGTAACAAAGGGGTTCCTGCGCCACGATGTCAAATTCTACCGCCAGGAGGCGCCACTTGCCGGTCATTTTCAGTTGGCGGCAGTGTATTACGCATCAGCGCCCTCTGGAAAAAATGTGGCGGCAGAATTGTGAACTAATAGGTTGGTGACCCGGTAATTCGATATCTTTCGGTAATTTGATATCTTGTGGTATGAGCGCCCTCTGGAAAAAATGTGGCGGCAGAATTGTGAACTAATAGGTTGGTGACCCGATAATTCGATATCTTTTAAGTCAGTAATTTGATATCTTGTGGTATGAGCGCCCTCTGGAAAAAATGTGGCGGCAGAATTTTGAACTAATAGGTTGGTGGCCCGGTAATTCGATATCTTTTTGAGCCGGTAATTTGATATCTTGTGGTAAGGTAATATTTGGCAAATGTATATAAATTTCATTTTTGACGCCATTTTTGTTGTTGGCTGTTATGTTGTGGTTAGCTAATGAAAATGCATATAAATTGTAGTTTTGACGCCATTACGGGTGGGCTCGCGCGCAGGAATCATTTAAAGGCGGCCAATCGAAGGTTGCCGAGCGGACCATCGAAGGTTGACGAGCTGACCATGCAAGGTTAATGTAATGTTACGCAATCAATTTTATTAATTTAAACTTTATTTAACTATTACTCATACGCTATTTGGAGATAAGGATTTATTATTAATAATATAAATTTAATTTTAACGCCATTTTGAATTGTGACGTCAAATTTTTAGAGATAAGGATATATTTTGAATTAATAATATAAATTTCATTTTTGACGCCATTTTGAATTGCTGACGTCATCCGACTTGCCCCAACAAGTCTATTTTTAATCCCAATGACCTGAGACCACCCCCTCCCTTTTTTTAGTCACGTGACCAATGGGAAAAATGCGCGGGAAAAATCGTAGGCTAGATCCAGAGGCCTTTTTCTCACAATTAGGTGTTCAGTCTTTCGCCCGACCTTTTTTATTAAAATTAAATTTTTTTAAATATTTTTGGGTACCGATCGGTACTCGGGAACCATCGGTTTTAAATTTGTTCATATAAAGTTAGTTGTTCTAAATATAATGCAGTAATATTATCGTACAGTAATAATGATTAGTGCAAAGGAAATTGAAATGGCAATCCAAAATATTGATAAATTTTTGAAAAAATGTGGTAAAGGAAAAAATTAAAAAATGGGTTAGTCAAAAGAATTTTTGGAGCAGCATCTCAATGCTAATATTGTAAATAACCAGTATGGTAAACATTTTGAGACGTGCCCCTGGTCAAATTCTGATAAAGGTCCAGATACATGTCCATGTTGTATGGTTTCATTTTATGTGAAAGAAGCTAATGAGGTGTTAAATAAGTTACCAAAAATTACGTGCTGTTGTAAAATTAATTGAATAAACTTTAATATATATTCCTTAACAAAACTATTTGAGTTCAGTTCCTAAAATGCGTTGCGTTCAACAACCCGAAAAACTACCTATAAATAATTTAGATTTATTTGAAACCAGTTCTGATGCTAGTAAACATGGTAATTTACTACCAAATTCCTTTAGAGCAATTTTTTGTGGTCCTACTGGGTGTGGTAAATCAAATGCTTTATTAAGTTTAATATTTAATGGAGCTAAATTTGAAAATATCTACATCTATTCAAAATCGCTTTTCCAACCAAAATATCAATTATTACAAAATGTTTTAAGCAAAGTAAAAGGTGTGGGGATATTTTCCATATAAAGATAATGATGAAATAATTAAAAGCTCGAAACAATTCAGTTTTCATATTTGATGATGTAGCTTGTGATAAACAAAATAAAATACGCGAATACTATTCAATGGGTAGACATAAAAACATAGACGCTGCATACTTATGTCAAACATATTCTAAAATACCAAAACAATTAATACGTGATAATTGTAATATTATTGTGCTATTTAGACAGGATGATATGAATTTAAAACATGTATTTTATGAACATGTCTCACCTGATATGCTTTATGATCAGTTTAAGAAAATATATTTTCTGAGCATATATGCTCAGAATGTCGGAGTGAGAATTATGGTTGTTTAGCTATTATAAAAGAATTTCGTTTAAACAATGGACGTTATCGAAAGGGATTTGATAAATATATAAATATGTAGTTAATATTAGTAGTCACACTTACAACACACCATAATCATGCAACACACAAAGGAAAAAATTAAACTTGTTAAAGTCAGTTGTTTTAATTAAAATGATCGGTTTTAATATTTTTTTACGTTGAGTAATAATGATAGACTTTAAACTGTTATTAATATTTTTGCTAAGTAACCTTATAATCTTGGTAGAACCGCTGAAAATACTGTCACAAAAACCGATAGAAAAACTGCAAAAACTGCTATAAATACTGCAAAACTGTCGCAAGAACAGATAAAAAACTGCAAAACTGTTACAAAAACCGATAGAAAAACTGCAAAAACTGCTAAAAAACTGCAAAACTGTTACAAAAACCGATAGAAAAACTGCAAAAACTGCTAGAAAAACTGCAAAACTGTCACAAGAACTGATAAAAAACTGCAAAACTGTTACAAAAACCGATAGAAAAACTGCAAAACTGTCACAAAAACTGCTGGCTGTTTGGTAATTATAAAAGACTTCCGTTTAAACAATGGACGTTATCGAAAGGGGTTTGATAAATATATAAATATGTAAAACAACTATATTTAGTATCATTAGTAATCATGGCACCAACCACTGTCAATGTAACTGAAAAAATTAAAGAACTCTCTCGAAATATTAGAAAAAAATATTTAGCTCTTAAATTGGGGAAAGCTGAAAATGATGCTACATTTGATAAAATTTTTAGACCAATCATAAAGCCTCTTCAAAAAATGGCATATGATACGGATTTTGTGAAAAAAGAAGCCGAAGAAGAAGATTTATTACAGCTAGCAAAAAAAATTAAAAAACAATCTCCTATAAAATATAAAGCTATTGATAAAATACTTGAATCATCCCCCAGAAAAGATATTCAAGCTCCAGATAAATCATTAAATATCTCAAGCATTCGTTTTCCTGAAAATGACACCACTAATGAAAATAATCCAAATGATTTTTATAAAAGCGAATATGACCCCAATAAAACATCCCACCCCACATTTTCTGGAAATGAAACTATTTATGAACATGATCCAAATGATTTTTATGATAATGAATTAAGCTTAAATAGAACACTCGACAACGAATCAATCATGGAAACAATTCCGGAAGATTCTATAGCAGAATATTTGGATTTTTTCAATGAATTACCTAGAAATTTTGTTGAAGGACATATGAGAGATACTAGCAATGAATATGATCATACTTATATTCACCACGATTTGGAGACAGGCAAGATCAAATTTGGGGATTCAATTGTGGCCTTTAAAGGTCCTGATTTTTTTGTAAATAATCATTTTTTCAAGGGGTCCCCAGGACTGTACGAATTAATGTTTAAACAAAATCCTAAGAATTACATGACTTCAGATTTTCAAACATTTGGTAAACTTGTTATGGTTACAAACGCGCATAAAAGAAATTTTGATCCTAACGAACAAACCATGGGACATAGAGGACTCAAATATAAAAACATTATTAGACCTCTTTTAGAGCAAATGAAACGGCAAGATATAGATAAACAAAAAGAACATAGTCGTAAACTTAGAGTTGGTAGAGCATCACAGCAGACAGAAATAGGTAAAGAACATACTGAAAAAATTGGGTTTGGCAGAGCATCGCCTACCTTGGTAACATACAATGAAAAACCAATAGAATACATTTATTGGGATGACGTAAACGAATTGGTTGAGAGATTAAAGTTATTAGTAGCCTCCAAGCATGCTGGCAATACATCGAATGATAATGAAATAACAGCAATAGTAAATGAATTAAAAGAAGCTGGTATTATATATTAACGCTTAAACATAATTAAAGCAGTCATTTTCCAAATGCCTCTTAACAAGTTCGGTCAATCCTTACAAGGACCATCTAACACAAATTCAATACTATCAAAATTACAGTGTGGTAACAAGGGTCTTAAATGTACTCCCGATGGTAATATTTACGCAGAAAACCTAAAAATATGTAATGTGAAATTACCAACTTTAAATGCAGATGCTGCTAATATGGGCTATGTTGATAAAATATTTTCAGATTTTTTCGATAATACAGTAAATTCGCTTAGTAAATTTGAACAAGATACTTTAAAATCATATCAAAAATTTGAAAAAAAATCGCTCGTAAATTACAATAAATGCGCCAAAGAACTTGAAAAAAATAAAACAAAAATTATCAAAGATTTGCTAGATTTCAAGAAAATCTATGAAGAAAGTATATTAGATTTAAAAAAACAAATTGAAGAACTTAATAAACAAAAAACAAAAATTATCAACGATTTGGAGTCTTTAAAGAATATTTCAAAAGCACATGTAAAGGCACGTGATGCTATGAGTAACAAAATTGTGTGGATTGAAAAGGTTTTGGATATAAATAAAAAACAATTTCAACATCTAGAGGAAAAAAATACGGAGTTAGAAAAAAAAATAATGATATATTTAAAGTTATAACAGTACCAACTAATGTTACTAAAAAACAATTTGAAGATCTAGGGGAAAAATTGGTTGAGTTAGAAAAAAAACTTTATACAATATTTAAAGCTCTTGGAGTACCTTTTAATGTTAGTATTCCCACAGCTATACCATGAAACACACAAAGGAAAAATAGAACTTGTTATGAACTTCATAGGGACTTTAGATTATTAGTTAAATATAAAATAAAAATTGTAAAGATAAAAATTTATTTAAAATAAAAAATTAAAAGTGTCTATTATTCCTAATAAATTATCAGTTGTTAAATTACTACATCAAATAATCATGTTTTAAACTGTTAATTTTTTATTACTATCTACATTTATAAATAATACTTTATATGTAAATTTCCCCAAAAACACTCAGGATTGTTATGTGACATTCAGTGTTGATAATCCAATGGTAAAGACTCAATGGTCAAATGATTGGAATCCAATGGATGCAGCTCATGGTACATTCAAGATTCAAGTTAATGCCTCAGCAATCGGCTCTATATTACATTATAAATTAAAATATATTTTATCAGCAGATGGTGGAAAGACTAGAACCCTTTTTGAAATAAATAGTTTAATAACTAATTTAACCAATTTATCTACTACTACTACAGGATCAGGGGAGGCCTTTTCAAATTCAACAACATTTTCCACAAAAATATTTATAGAATTTATATCTCTGTTAGTAGTAGGAATTTTTACTAACCATCTATGGGTTTTTATACTTTTTAGGTTATGTATTTAATGAATGTAAAAATATTTAATAAATATATTATTTAACTTGCCTTTAAGTTTTATTCTAATTTTAGGATATACATAAAAAACAATATAATTTTTTTATTTATTTATTATAAAATATATTTTATTTAAGCACATTTTTCCTCAGATCCTCATGCTCATAATGCTCATAACAGCAAAAGCCTTACACAGTTCATACATTTTAATGTCTTCTTTTAATGCTTGTAATTCTTTATGAAATTTAATTTTTCTTTGAGCTAATTCTTTACAATCCATGATGCGGTAGATAACTTTGAAGCCAATTATGTAATACTAATGCGTTTGTTGTGCTGCACTTGCCGCTTTTTAAAAAATGGTTCAAACACATGAGGGGTTTGTTTTTAAACATAGGTTGTCCCCAAAGGTTTAATGTTTCAACGTTTATTATTTTTATATTTGGTAATAACTGCTCACAGACTGTTTTTAAATAGTCATAATTTTGATTTCCTTTTGTGTAAACAGTATCGTATTCAGACAATATTTCCATTAAAATGTTGTTAATCTCATTGAAATTCACATTTCCACTTGAATATCGTAGACCATGAATTTTTTCTTCAAAGCAAACTTGTTTTTTATTTTTTTGTGATAACAGCTTAAATTCTACCATTGGTTTTAAGAGATAATGATTTGTTTGCAATCCATTGGTAACCGTAACTTCTTTTGGATGAAAAAAACATTTTTCGTTAGAGAATAAATTAAATCCCTGAATATTTATAGACACAACCTTCATTTTAGACAGAATAATTTAAACTAAACAGCATTATGATAAACTACGAACTATTTCACTGTGGAAAATGCTCCATAATGACGTCAAGTATAATAACACAATAGGCTTTTGTGTTATCGGGAAAACCTTTTTTTCGCTTCAATATCAACTTTGATGTCAACTGTACTTGATTTTAAGCATTCATTTCTTCTGGAACAATCAATTACAAAAAGGGCATGATTCTTAAATTGTTTATAATCAAGTAGAGAGTGTTTTGATATTGTTAAATCATTTTTAAAACTTGAATAAAATTGTGTATAATTGTGATGGGCCTCGATAAAATTATTTTTTCAAAATTAAGGCCCATGCGTTCTATAGGAAAATATTCGACATTGAGGATAACACGTATATCAGATATATCAATGTTGTCAAAATATGATGGATCTTTTGAAACATTACTTCTTCTATTAGTATGAAAAGCTAAAATTATATAGCGTGGACTTTCTAATGCGGTACACGTTTTAACTGACCATATTTCCTTAGTTGTATCTTTAGTTAATTGGGGTAGCTCATGGGATTCCCATTTTCTAAATGGAATTACTATGGGTCTGTCTGATTTTATTGATTCCAACAACTGAAGCTTTAATAAATCATTGGGTGTAATAACTTGTACTTTTAACGAGATATTTTCAACGGTTAATTTAGCCTTTGTTGTGCCAGCAGCCGCAGTTTTTTCTGTTTTAATTTGACAATCAGAGTCATTTCGAGCTCTTACAAGACGTATAGTTTGTTTACCAAATTGGGCTAGCTGATAATCATTAAATATACCAAATAAATGATGTAATACTAATACAAATATAAAAGTGTGGGATAGTAATTATGATATTTTTGTAAACTTGCACTCTTCTAATGGATAGTTTTTTAAACCAAATGTTTATGTTGCAGTAATTAATTTTTTTAATCGTGTGCAAAATCTACATTTTCAAAACGTAATAAGATAAAAACCCATATAGTTGGAGTCAAATAATACATGTGAATGCAAAAATTACATTTCATGTGGTCAAATTGTATTCATATAAAAGCAAATGTTGACTGAAATATATTATTCATTTATGTTTTGAGTTTAAATCATGTCGTTTGATACGTTTGATAATTTATGTGAATTAACGAATAGATATACTCCACCTCAAGATCCTGAGCAGTATTTCAGGGAAAAGTAAGTTATATTTGTATTGTTTTAATATTATTTATTTATACCAATTTATTTTTAGGAACCTAACACCACCTCCACCGTTGATCTCAATAGAGCAGTACGTAGTATTTTTAGTTTTTACATAATATATATTTATTATTTTTTATTTTTATAGAGCACTTAAATCGGGGTGGTCGCCCAGCTTCATCGGGGACGATGTAATGTAATGTAATGTAAATGTAATATTTGTAACATTTTTTTTTTTTAAATTTAAGTTTTTAATATTTGTTTCTGTTTCAGAGTTGATCTAACAACCCCGGACATTGAAATGGGTGGGATGTCGCCCATCTCTGTCGATGATGATTCTGGGTGTGAGGATCAAGAGTATGTAATGTAATATTTGTAACCTTTTTTAAAAAAATGAAGTTTAAATATTTTTTCTGTTTCAGAGTTGATCTAACAACCCCGGACTTGGTGTGCGAGGCATCAATGCCTCCACCAACACCTCCACCACCCCAATCTCCCCAACCATCTATACCACCAGCATGGGTTTTAGAAAACTGTGCACCACCTCCACTAAATAAAGGTCGATACGTGTACAATGTGGACAATAATTTAATTATTGTCCGTAATTTTTAAAATAAAATATTTATATAGTATATTTTTTTTTTATTTTTCACTACTTTTTGTTTTGGTAATTATATTACAATCAATATTTATAAAAAAAAAAAAATTATTTTGAACATAAAAATATAGAAAAATAGAATTAATTTAATTATTTTTTTTATTTCATCTACCAACCTTAATACTAATAAAATTAACTTGGGGCCCACCCCTCCACTTTATGGGCGAAGCATCGAGTCATGTCACCCCAAAAAGGGTTCTTACAAAAAAATTTTGGGGAAGGGTAAAATAGTAAAAAATGTATTATTTGTTTAATTTTTTTATTCCAAATTAATATTTTAGATTACATTATATTTAAGCACAACATTTCTCTTTTTTGTGGTTAAAGAACTGCTTGCGGAAAACCTAAGTGGGTCCTCGAAGACGTTCTTCCAATAATCCTCAGATATGCGCATGGCATCAAAAGCTTTAAATAATTCATACATTTCAATGTCCCCTTTTAATTTTTGCAAATCTTCATAAAATTTTATTTTTCTTTTTGATAAAGATTCTTTACAAGCCATGATTATGTGGTAGATATCTTTGAAGCCAATTATGTAAAATGTGTGCGTTTGTTGCGCTACACTGTCCACTTTTGAAATGATTCATACATATTGGTTTTTTGTTTTTTAACACTGGAAAATCCCACAGGTTTAAGGTTTCAATGTTCACAATTTTTAAATTTGGTAATAACTGCTCACACACTGTTTTTAAATATTCATAATTTTGATTACTGTTTGTGTAAATAGTATCGTATTCAGTCAATAATTCCATTAAAATATTATTGATTTCATTGAAATTTACATGTCCACTGGAATATCGTAGTCCATGAATGTTTTTTTCTTCAAGGTAAACTTGTTTTCTATTTATTTTTGATAACTGCTTAAATTCCACCATTGGTTTTAAGAGATAATGATTTGTTTGCACTCCATTAGTAATTGCAATTTCTTTTGGATGAAAAAGCCATTTTTCAGCTTCTTTGGAGAATAAATTAAACCCTTGAATATTTATGGACACAACTTTCATATTGTACGGACCAATTAAAACTAAAATGTTTATTAAAAAAATTATGATAAATTGCGAACTATTTCACTGAGTGGGAGGTGCTCTATAATGACATCATGTATAATCATACAATATGCTTTTGTGTTATCAGGAAAACCTTTTTTCGCTTCAATATCAATTTTTATATCAACTGTACTTGATTTTAAGGATTCATTTCTTCTAGAACAATCAATTACAAAAAGGGCATGATTCTTAAATTGCGTATAATTAAGTAAAGGGCGTTTTGATATTGTAAAATCATTTTTAAAACTTGAATAAAATTGTGTATAATTATGGTGAGCCTCAATAAAATTATTTTTTTCAAAATCGAGATTAATTCGCTCTAGAGGGTAATACTCCTCATTTATAATAACACGTATATCTGATATGTCAATGTTATCAAAATATGATGGATCTTTTGTAACATTACTTCTTCTATTAGTATGAAAAGCTAAAATTATAAAGCGCGGACTTTCTAATGCGGTACACGTTTTAACCGGCCATATTTCCTTAGTAGCATCTTTTGTTAATTGTGGAAGTTCGTGAGATTCCCATTTTCGAAATGGAATTACTATGGGCCTGTCAGATTTTATTGATTCCAATAATTGAAGTTTTAATAAATCATTGGGAGTAAAAACTTGCACTTTTAATGATATATTTTGAATAGTTATTTTGGCCTTTGTGGTACCGACAGCAGCCCCACTTTTTTCTTTTATAAGTATGCAATCATCATCATTTCGAGCTCTTACAAGCCTTATAGTTTGTTTACCAAATTGAGCTAGCTGATAATCAGTAAATATACCAAATAAATGATGTAAAGGTATGCGTAAATTAAAAGTCGAATCTGTCGCTGTTATTGAATTTAATATGGGTGCAGAGGGGTAGTTCCACCCTGCGATATCTAAATGTTTTGAATCATCACTGCTGTAATTAAGATAACCCTTAATTGTGCTTACAATACCTGGATCGCGTGTACCATCAACTTCTTTTCCATTTAATTCATAAGAAATTCGATCAAACAAAAATGCCCCCATATTGTTTACGACTGATACATCCCCATTACCAAATGTTGTCTCTATTTTACCTTCAATTAGCAAACCAGCATCATGCATAAGCAACCATGAATCTCTTTGATTTATTGAAATTTCTATAACATCATTATTATTAAAAGACTTAACATACGGGTAATACGTTCGGGAATTAACTTTTTGAATAGTTTCATCAAACTGTGGTTTTCGATAAATATCGAAGATTTGGTCTAACGATGACATTGTATCCTAGTGATTGTAGAAAGAGTTGATTTGAATGTGTTAGATAGTTTGAACTAGGCAAACGTTTGCAGTCAACTGATTTTAAATTTTTTGTGTCAGTATTTTTATAATAATTGTTGAATGTTAAACCCATTATGATAATTTTTTTAATTCCAAACGAATAATAACTTCTTCTCCCCGAAAATTAACTGGCTTAAAATCTTGGTTTAAAATTACTAAAGTTATATTAAATATTTCTTGTTTATTTATTATTGGTAAATATATAAGATTCCTGGGAATTTCGTTGATTGTATAGCCTGGATCAACGTCTACGGAAAATTCGTAAATAGTGTGTGTTGGTAGATGATTATAATAAGCACCTGTAGTTATATTACAATCAATATGAATGGTTCGAACCTTTATTATATTAACGGAAAGATCTGATTCGTGTTTTTTACCTGGTCCTGGTTTTAAAGTACGCTTTGAAAATCCTAATATTTTTCCTATACCATCTGTTTGCAAAAAATCTATTTCGTATTTTTCGCTTTGAATTTCACACTTTAATGTATTATTGTTTGGTTTAAGTGAAAAATATTTATAATAATCTTCCTTTTTAACACTTTTAGGAATAATTTGTTGCTTAAGATAAGTTTCTATATCTAATATTTCATAAGTACCAGTTGGTATTGTTATTTTCTTAGTAGCCCCAGCTGCTTCTCTATAATAAAAATTATTTTCACCTTCCTCAATATTGGGAATACTGTTATAAGAATAAAATCCTATTAAAGCTATACCGTACTCAAACTCTGGATTAAGTTGTATTGAATTTTTAAAATCAATACTTAAAACATGATTATTACTTTTTAATGTAAATAGTTGGGACATTATCTATAAACGATGGTTAATAATAGACTAATCATTTTTTTTTTATCTCATTTATTTTTGTAAAGAAACCACAAGCATAATTGACCGCAATTAGTTTGTTTATAAGTTTGAAAACAATCATTATTATAATTAATTGTAACATTTTTACCTAAATAATTAACTAGTTCAATGGGTGGTTTAAGACCACCAAAACTATCAAAATAAATAACAGAATTGTTTCTTTTAGTATAAGCTACCCAGTGTGTCCCAACATTTTTTGTTACATCTAGATTTAGAATTGTCGATTCATTTTTATTAGGAATATTTGGTAAAGTATCTCGCATAAAAACGCCTCTAAAATAAGGTATTTTAAGTTTTTGTGCATATTTTACTAATTCAAAATCGTATAAGGCTCTATTGGGTAGCTTTATTGGTAGTTTTTTTGATTTTTTTTTAAAATAGACCATATCCTCCCTTAACATTCCTTTTTAAATATAAACCAGAACCTTTTTTGCCTATTTCCTCCATAGCTTTATGATGCCGCCCTAATTCTTCAAGTTTCTTTTTAGCATCTTTTGCAGCTATCACTGTTTTTGCAACAGCACTTGCGCCTCCAACCAACGATCCCATAGCCCCCAAGGCTCCTAATAGTGGTAAAAGAGGTAAAAATCCCCCTTGTTTGAATTCAAATGGAATTATCCTAGGCACTTTAATATTTTTACGACCTCCAGCTTTCTTTATAGTCATACGAGCTGCTTTAAGTGCTGTAGCAGCGGATTTTTTTAGCGAATTTTTATTTAACAAATCTAAATTTATATCTTGAACATGTTTTTTAACTTTATCGACTAGTCCTCGTTTAAATGGGATCGGTTTTCGAGGTTTTCGAATACCCATACCAAGTTTTCTTTTAATCTTCATTCCAGTTGTTACTAACCAAGCAGCTGCTTTCTCACCTAATTTTGAGTCTTTAGATTTAACCCTTTTCCAAGCTTTATTTTCCAAAATCCAATCCGCTTTATGTCTATCCCCCAAACTTTTATTTTTTGAGTACTCAATATCGTGCTCTTTACATGCAGAGTCTAATGGGTTTATACCAGTATCACCCCTCTTAATTCTCTTGCCTAATTTGGAACCTGGACCACAAAATTGGTATGAGGGCAAGTGAAGCTCAAAGGGTAGGTTATTAATAGCAGAATTTAATAAACCGCAACCTTTATGTCTAAAGGTTAACATTGAAATGATTTTATTTTTATTGAAATTCACGTTTTATAATTAATTGCTAAAGTATGTGGACAGGGTAGTTAATATATGCATTGATTTATTTATTACCACTACTACACCATTAAGTTTTTGATATAAATGCGATAAGTTGTTAAGATTTATATTAGAAGATTTTCCTTTAATAATAATAAATATTTTTCAGGTATGAGTAATATTTAAATAAAGTTTAAATTATTAAAACTGATTGCGTAACATTACATTAACCTTGCATGGTCAGTTCGTCAACCTTCGATGGTCCGCTCGGCAACCTTCGATGGTCCGCTCGGCAACCTTCGATTGGCCGCCTTTGAATGATTCCTGCGCGCGAGCCCACCCGTAATGGCGTCAAAACTACAATTTATATGCATTTTCATTAGATAACCACAACAAACAGCCAACAACAAAAATGGCGTCAAAAATGAAATTTATATACATTTGCCAAATATTACCTTACCACAAGATATCAAATTACCGACTCAAAAAGATATCGAATTACCGGGCCACCAACCTATTAGTTAAAAATTATGCCGCCACATTTTTTCCAGAGGGCGCTCATACCACAAGATATCAAATTACTGACTCAAAAGATATCGAATTATCGGGTCACCAACCTATTAGTTAAAAATTATGCCGCCACATTTTTTCCAGAGGGCGCTCATACCACAAGATATCAAATTACTGACTCAAAAGATACCTATCGAATTATCGGGTCACCAACCTATTAGTTCACAATTCTGCCGCCACATTTTTTCCAGAGGGCGCTCATACCACAAGATATCAAATTACCGACTCAAAAGATACCTATCGAATTATCGGGTCACCAACCTATTAGTTCACAATTCTGCCGCCACATTTTTTCCAGAGGGCGCTCATACCACAAGATATCAAATTACCGAAAGATATCGAATTACCGGGTCACCAACCTATTAGTTCACAATTCTGCCGCCACATTTTTTCCAGAGGGCGCTGATGCGTAATACACTGCCGCCAACTGAAAATGACCGGCAAGTGGCGCCTCCTGGCGGTAGAATTTGACATCGTGGCGCAGGAACCCCTTTGTTACTCTACTCGTCCGTTCTATCATTTGCTTATATTGCGATGCATCGTCTATTGACCTATAGGTTAAGCTTACATACATTTCTATGGTTTGGCTTTATACACTGTTTAAAATATCTGTGGTGTAAAAAGTAATCTTAAAATGGTGTCAAAATCCAACACCAAGCGGTGTTAATATAACACCACGAATTATGGTTGAAAATGTGTACCGATCGCGGCAAAGGCGGTGTGGATCACGTGATGTTCTTAAATCTCGCCTCTGTTGACTTACATGAAGAATATATAAACTTAGGTAATCCTTTGCTTTGGTATGACACTACAAGTTGTTCGATACTAAAGAGACCTTAAATAGGTGGAAACAGCTGTCAATACTTGAAGTATTTTAAGTTAGTGCAACGCACTAAAAACATTATCTCTAGCGAGTTGAAGGTTCCATTTTCTGCAATAATACCACTGGTAATAATATACTAGTAATGCGTCAAGGATCTTCCTGTTTCCTTTTTTTTCCTTTTTTCTGTGTAGTATGATTTAATTTGTCCACAAACACATAATATTTAACACTGAAAAGGAGTTCATTTAACAACAAGTAAGTTTTAGTATTTGAATTTACACCGGCCAACGAACCTTATTTAACACCATTTTGGTTTGTTTCTATATAGACCATGTTTGGTGTTAATTTGGTGTTAAAATGGTCATGAAATTTTGAACAGTGTAAGAAGTAAAAAGTGGCATAATATGTATATTATGTGGAAGCAACTAAAAATCTTGTAAAAAACCATCTACATATTAGAATGTCTATGATAAAACCTTTTGGCTATCGTAGAAGAAATACGACGTTGCCAAATTTTTGCTGTTATAAACATGCCATTATAAAATCTAAAATATTATCATTTTGTGTGTTTATTATTGTTAAATGCTTTTTTTATACAATGTATATACAATTTATTAAAAAGTATTTATTAAACTTCCCAAATATATTTAGGGACAAAAATATGGTATTTAAAAAAAACGGCAATAATACCACGCATACCACGGTGCTGTTCTGAGAGGTGATTTTTGGACTTTCTGTGAAACCTAATTTTTTTTTATATTCTTATTAATTTGGTCATAACTTAAATTTTAAGAGCAAAATAAAAAAAATTTGACGGTTAATTTTGTTTTAATTGGATGTTTATTAAAAATATGTATGCACACTTTCAATTCTCCAATTAAAACTTGCGATTTTATTTAAATATTATCATAACTTTTTAAATCAGATTAAAGATTAGTTAATTTCCTAAAAAAAGCTATACATTTTTTATATCTTTTACTGTTTTGTTGTAATACACGTTTAAAGTTTTAATTTAAGGTTAAATATATATTAGTTTTTTAAAGTGTTTTTTATAAACAAAAATGAAAAATTGTAGTAAAAGTTACGAAGAAATTCATAAAATTTAACTAAGGACCGGTTTAAAGTTATCGGCCCGATAAACTTTAAACCGGTCCTTGGTTAAATTTCATGAATTTCTTCGTAACTTTTACTACAATTTTTCATTTTTGTTTATAAAAAACACTTTAAAAAACTTAACAAAAATTATAGAATACGTCTAGGAATACGTATACTGAAAATGACAATTCAAATATCAAATAAATTTTTAATATATATATATATATATAGATATATATATATATAGATATATCTAAGTTTCATGGCAACCTTTAAGGATATATTAATATTAATGTTAATTAATTAAGGGAACATAAATGTATACGTCAAAGGTTAGATTAAAAGTTTGAACGTTTATTGCAACAAAATAGTAAAATATATAAAAAAAATTGTAAAAACCTTTTTTTTAGTTATGCAAATATTAAATATTTAAATTAAATCGCTAGTTTTAATTGGATAATTGAAAGAGTGCATAATAATTTTAATAAACAGCCAATTAAAACAATTTAAACCGTCAATTTTTTTTTATTTTGCTCTTAAGATTTTAGTTATGACCTAATTAACAAGAATATAAAAAAAAATTAGGTTTCACCGAAAGTCCCAATATCACCTCTCAGAACAGCACCGTGATACGCGTATATACGCCTCAATGTGTGATTCTTACTTCCCCTACGAAATAAAAACAGTCTCAATTAAAAATGATTTGTATATTTGTGGAAGTATGTGGGTGCATCCTACTTCATACATCAAATTTGTTCGCCGCGCAGTCCATTGCGCATCGATGGGCACATTTCACATCTCATCCTATATTTGCCGAGCAATTACATATGAGGCGCCGTTTGTCCCTAAATTATTTTTTGCTATATATAAGAATATTTTTTATATATAAACTTCCTATATATATATATAGAAACTTTTTAGTTCAGATAATGCCGCTTGAGAATGAGGGCGCTTTGTGGTAATCAACTAAAAAGCACTATTGCCAGAGTGCAATGCAAAGTTTTGGTCAGTGTTTCCAACATAACGTTTCGCCAGATCTGGCAGATTTTAGCCGTGTTTATTTAGAGAAATAGAGACGGCCAAAGAAGAGAAATGTTTTCTTCAATAAAAATAGACCAACCGACCAATATATTACCTATAAGTATTTAAAAAAACTAAAATCCTATATATTTTATATATAAACTTTAAATTTCCCATATATATAGAAACTTCTTAGTTCAGATAATGCCGCTTGAGAATGAGGGCGCTTTCTGGTATTAAACCAGAAAGCACTGTTGCCAGAGTGTGCCAATTCAAGTTTTGATCAGTGTTTCCAACATAACGGATCTTCGGCCAGATCTAGCGGAACAAAATAAAAGCAAAAAGTATACTTTTTGCTTTCATTTTGTTCCGCTAGATCTGGCCGAAGATCCGTTATGTTGGAAACACTGACCAAAACTTGAATTGGCACACTCTGGCAACAGTGCTTTCTGGTTTAATACCAGAAAGCGCCCTCATTCTCAAGCGGCATTATCTGAACTAAGAAGTTTCTATATATATGGGAAATTTAAAGTTTATATATAAAAAATATTCTTATATATAGCAAAAATTATTTACGGACAAACGGCGCCTCATAATTACCTATTACCTAAATAAACAATAATATTTATTATAATTTTTACACTATTTATACACTATTTTTAAAAATGTATAAATAAAAGTTTAAACAAACAAGTTTGAAACAACAATAGTATATTAAAGAACTAAGTCATAAGACGTCATTTTGTCGCACGCGCACATTTTTAATTGACGAGTGCGACAAAAGGTCTTATGACATAAGTTCTTTATGCTATTTCATCTATTTTTCAAAAATTCTATAAAAAAATTAATTTTATACCTTAAATTTCATTTGGTCGAATTTTACTTTAGATAGTTGGTATCACAGTCATTGGTTTGAAGGGTTAATGTTAAAACGGATTCGCCATGGCGTCCTTAATTTACTTATTTACAATAAGCGGCTGTTAATGTTAAATAAGAAAAAAAGGATTTGCTTTGGTGATAAACAAAATTTATTGCCAGAAAAGTCTCGTAAGTACTAAAAAAATCATAAAAATATTGTAACCAATATGCAAAATATTATGCTGTTTATAGTATAGCCAACCTATAAAATCAAAATTTTGGGTGGGATAAAGTATCTCATTGCAGCACCGAAAGCAGTGTTATAATGAAGTCATTATGAACGCAAAATAGATAAAAATATTTATAATAATAAATATAACATTAATAATAAAAAACAATTGTAATAATATAATTAATCTAAATATTATTATGTATTTATTGTTATTATTAAATTAATACTGCTATGGACAATTTTTATATTCATAATAACATTTTAACATAACATAAAGGGCATTTCAATAAATTTGCTAAACTGGATGGGCAATGCCCCAAAAATATTTTTTTTTTATATTTATTTCATAGATATCCGACACACCCGTTTTGATTTTTGTAATATTTAACTCCACCACATTAACTAGATCATTTTGAAAGAAATCTGTAATTTTGTTTGCCGACAACTAGTGGTCCAAACTAGTGATGAGCTAAACTGCTGTATTTGCTTAACGCTGCTAACTGTTAGTGGTATTCTGAAATACAAGCTATTTTAAACTGCTACTGCGAGCAAGTTTTAATAATTGATAGTGCGATTTTTCTGCATTTAGCAGGAAAAAAATTTCAATATTTCAATTTTTATTTATTAAATTTAATTTACTAAAATTATTTTTAAATGCTCCTTTCATTTACTGAATAACATAACACACTAAAAACATATCATGCCGTAGTTATTTTTAAACTTTTGTCTGTGTTTTGGAAAATTATTAAATTTTCTGAAGCAATTTTTTTTCGTAAATTTATTAATTTTTGTTTAAAAACCATTTTTAAAGAACCAAACAAAAATGATGTATTTATATATATAGGTATACCAACCATTTATACCTAAATATTTAAATATCAATTAAATGTGTATTCAATGAACATGAACGCAATCATCGGATAACATAAAAACGCTTAAAATGAAAAATAATATAAAACCATGTGAGTGTCAGTGCGGCGAAGTCGCTGGAGGCAAGTTAACCGAGGCACTTTTGGAAATATATTTACAGGAGGCAAAAAGATCTGAAAAAAAGCCAGCGCTTCTAAAAATGTTTAATTAAAAACGAAAATTCGTTAAAACTTTGTTATTCCTGAAAATTTTGGAAAAAAAAGTTTTAAAGAGTCATTTTATAAAATAAGGATGATCTTTTTGGTAGGAATTTTTTGTATTTAATATAAAAAATTCTTTTCCTTTTCCTACCTTAATCAAGCCAGTTGGTCTTGTTATTTTCGCCCCTCTGAAAAAGATATAATTTTTTTAAATGCCTATTTTGGAATAAAATATTGATAGTCTATCCATCTAAGCTTAGATGGTTTTGACTTGTAAAGAAGTGTCACAACTGTTAAAATATTATCATCAACTGCGCATGCACTATTATGCTAGGAATTGATTGGAAAAGGTTTACCAGCCCGGCGTTTCTACATAATTTACGATTTGGCCACTTGAAGCAATAATTATTAATATTTATTATAATAAAGGCACTTCCATTATAATCCACTTCGTTAAAATGCTGTTTCAAAAAAGCACCATTATTCGTAAGGGTCAGACAAAATCACCCTTTTTAATAATTTGCTTACGTTTTTATTGGGTGTTCTTAGTATTTTTTATCTTACCTTATTATTTTGACATCTCCCGGTGGTTTTCCCTTATTTACAATAACAGTTAGAATATAGCATTATAGAAGAGTGGATTTTTTTGTTTAAACCCTATACCAAATGCACATGATAAGATCCCTTATACATTTATTTTTAAATTAATAAAAACATTTTTTATAAAACAACTTTTCGGCAATGGGAATGCTTTTGATAAACAAATTATTTGTTTCATAAAAAATAAATTAAAATTGTCAGCTTTGGCCATATCAGAGCAGTAAATAATTTTGTAGTCAACGTTATTTTGTTTTAATTGTAGACAATTTATAAATAGGGCATAATTTAAGTAGGTACTTGGTGAAATTAAATAAATTTGGTATGAAATGTAAAAAATGTTACAAAATACACACATAAATTATTTATAACGTGGCGTAGCCTGTAGAAGCACCCTCTGGGATGGATGGACAATATATCCACAATCGGTGTTAGTAATTTGTTACCATGATCGCTAATCTAAAGTTCATCTTCCCTTGTTTCGTTTTTCATCATTCACAAAACCAATACATTTAATAA
This sequence comes from Brassicogethes aeneus, assembly GCA_921294245.1. NCBI lineage: Eukaryota > Metazoa > Arthropoda > Insecta > Coleoptera > Nitidulidae > Brassicogethes > Brassicogethes aeneus. Next base: position 4,026,475 of record OV121136.1, read on the forward strand.
TTACATTATCATTCTGTGGAATATCTATAGTTTCTTAAACTTTTTTCTTATTAGTAAATCCAATGCATTCAATTATTACATAATCTCTCTGTGGGATATCAATAGTTTCTTCTACTCAAATGATTTTATTTTGTTCTATCGTTGCTTATTGGAACATCTGTATTTTCCTCTACTTGAACTTGGATTCAATGAATTGCCATTGCACTTTTACTTTCTAGTTTTACTTGCTTATCACTATTTGTTATAACATTACCATCAATGTATTCGTTACTTTTCATTAACTTGTTTTTAAAAATGCTCTTCAAAATTTCATTTTGCCCTTTTCCCAACGGTTTATGACAAATTGAATAATTGTTAATCTCTCACGAAAAACTGGAGTGCATCCTCACTACATAACTAAGCCATTTTTTGCCTTGATCGTCCATAAACTTAAATTTACCGTGAGTGGGTGGAATATTTGGGCCTTGTACCTTTTAATTGAGCTACTTGTATGTCATCTTTGTCGCAAGCATAATTTCAGTTTCTGCACTTAAGTCTTGATCAGTTATATTTTTGTTGATTCCATTTTTTTTAAATATTAGCACAATACGATAGACTTCATCTACTTGGACACAAATTAACAGCGAATAAAGATAATGATAATTTAGACCTACATTTAAAAATATGCCTACAAGGCAACTGTGTAGATTTTACAATACATTTACAGCATTTACAGGGTTACTTGTATCAAACCCTCAGAAATTACTGCCAAAAATACAAAGTTACCAATGCTTTTAAATTTATTGTATTTTTTTCTTTTAAAAACCTTTAGCTGCGTATCTACTTTTTCAAAAGCGAAGGTTGTTATAAATATTTAGCAGTCTTTTACACATGGTTTTGCCAACTTTCTATTTAGCATCTCAGAGTTCTTCACGTTCTTCCCAACTCGAACACTGTTTATGTAAGCAGTCTTCCAATGGACTGTATCTGTTAATTATTTCACATGGAACGTAATTTATTGTTCCCTTAAATGTGCTTAGTAATCTACAGTTGTTTATTTCTTTAGGATGAGTTTCTTTTGCCTAGTATTTATTTAAACTTGGAGTGTTATGTGAGCCCCTATTTATGAGTTCTTTGGCTATGCTTGCTGTTCTTATGGAACTGTTGGCGACTAATTAATTTTTACATGGTGGAGTTCTTTATAAGTTAAGGTTGCGAATTTCGCATTAAAATTTAGTAATTGGGTATTATTAAGGTCATCCAATTTTGGTAGGTTTACTTATCCGGTTAATGCGGAGTTGGACTTCAGGTGTTGTGAAATTATTCCTTAACCTCGACAGCCAACTATTAGCACGTGTTGTTTCTGTGTTGGTAATCCTGGAAAAATTATTCGTTGTATGCAATCACCTCACTCACAGTGTTTTTCACAGGTAGAGTACTTTGGGACTTAATCCAGGAGGAGGTGCCACACGCAATTTGCACCCTTTTTGCTTTTTGTTCTGGTAGATCATGTGTAGAATCATTAATTGATTTTATGAATTTGAACACCGATAGCAGTGGTAGCAATATGGAAGTACGAACGCGTTAAACGAGACCCTAGACACACGACTGTTTGCCTTTAGGTGAGGAGCGTCACTTATTCATTATTTTATTGTTGACAACTTTAACTTTACTAACCTATGCTAACAAAATTAGTTTCACAACTTACAGGCAATATACTTATGACACTGTTGATGAAAATTATGATAGGGATTTTACAAATTGCAGACAGGCAGGCAGTCTGTTAATTTAAAAATATTTTTATGCCATTGTTGCAGCATTAACTATGAGTAATTTTACACTTATTGCACTAAAAACCCCAAAATTCAGTTTTTTCGACTTATGACACTGTTGTCGCCCATGTGCGAATTTTAAAACCATCCCAAGTTGCCGAAGTGAACGTTGTTTAAGAAAAGAGAAGGCCAAAAAAGTGCATATCCCGCAAACCCGAATAGTCAATTTTTATGGATTTTGCGTCGATGAATCCGAGGTCAGAATATTGTAATTAACTTTTTTTTTCTTACTTTAAACAAATGTAATGTTTCCAAAAATCAACAAAAAGCCAATTACAAATTTTGCTCACAACGTGCGAACAAACATAATGTTTTAGTCTTTATTATAAAACATACAAAAATTACTATGGAGTTTTATTTTCCGGTATTTACTTTTTTTAATTTTGAGGGTCTTCTTAAAATATTGTTCCCAGGGCCTCAAAATTCCAAATCCGGCCCTGTAGTCAATAATGCAAAATTACTTTTATACAAATACAGTTTGTAAACATATTAAATAATTAATATGTAACAAAGTTAAAATGAATCTATCAACAAAATAAAATAACGAGAAGCTAATTGTGATATTAAAGGAAAATGAACAGGACAAAACTTAGTAGCTAATATGAAGTGAGTGTTCAGTGCGTAAGATATTTGCTTCATCAAGAACCATCTCTACTTGATTAAATTAACTAAGTGAGCATTACTAAGACGCATTATAGAAGTACGGAGAATCAATACCGAAAACTTTTGCTTTGTGCTTGAACTTCTCGACCCTCTCCCTTTGGAATACCCTCTTGTATTTTATTATCTGCATAAATTTATTGAGTTATTTTTAATTAAATATTTATTAACTTTTTAATTTATTACAATATTATTTATATATATATATATTATTAATATAATTATTATTATTTATATATATATATTATTAATATTTTTAATTATTAAGAAAAATCAAATAAAAAACTTACTGAGCATAGTTTGACAGATTAAATTTATAGGTTGAGTGATATACGTCTAGATTATTTCTCGAATTAAAGGAAACTATTTGACAATTCATAAAATCTGACGTATGTGTCAAAATTTATAAATATTTTTTTAAAGAGGCTTCGGAGCATAAGTTTGAAATAATATTATTTTGAATATTAAGGTTGGTATCATCTGCATAAAGAATAATTTTCTCATTTATATTTGTTTTTACAAATATCAAAAATTAAAGTGGCCCCAATATCGATCCTTGAGGTACTTCCAATGATACTTTGGATATATCTGATTTTTCACCATTAATAGATACCACTTGGGTTCTATCCAATAGATATGATTCTATCCATTTATTTGTAACTCCTCTAACTCCTATACTTTCCAGTTTATTAAATAATAATTTGTGATTTATAGTATTAAATGCTCGACTAAGGTCATAAAACAGTCCAACAACATGCTGTTTTTCATTTAAACTTTTAAAAATGAAATTCAAACCACTCTCGATTGCTGTATTATTGGACTTATTTTTCCTAAAGCCACTTTAAAATTCAAAAAGTAGTTTGTTAGATTCTAAAAAATGCTGTAACCGATTGTAATACAATGTATTTATTATTTTACTAAACTGGTTTTGAAGACTTACAGGAGGATCAGATTTGCTTCCTTTATTTTTATAAATGGGTACACATTTTGAACATGAAGACGGATACCCACCATTCATAAATGATTCGTTGACCAAACATGGTAAGGGTTCTGCAATAAGTTCTTTTGACACATCTAAAACTTTACCATTTACGTCATCAATACCAGGTGTAGGTACATTTTTTACTAATTTTAATAATTATTCTTATAAGAATATATACAATACACAATTTCTTTAGAAGTCACCGGGTTTGTTGAAGGTGCACCATGCAACCATGGTTGAATTTACCGTAAGAATTGGGGCATTATGGTTTTTAAAGATATTTAAAAAAGTGTTATTTAATATATTGCTAATTTCTTTAGAATTACTTACTATTCTGGTATTGAATTTTATTTCGGATATTTTTAAATTGTTTTTATATTTATAATTTTCCAGCTTTATTTACTAATATTATTTGAATTAATTAGTTTTTCGTCATTAAATTTCTTTTCTGCTAAGTTTATTTCATTAATGTACATTTTTTTATGCATTTTTATAATGCAAAGTGTAGGTATTGTAATTTATATAATACCTTTTTTCTACTCCTATTACGGAATTTGACCGTTCTAATATCACTTTTATCTATGGAATGACATATATTCCGTAAAGTGTTACAGAATTAAATATTCTAAAATCAAATTTTAGACCGATTCAACCTCACTTTCTTCCAATTAAATTATTTTTCTATGGTATTTTTTGGAAACGTAGAAAAAGTATAGTCTGAAACACGTTTGGAATTGCATATTCCGCTCTCGTGAAACCGTCAAACTCGCCTTCGGCTCGTGTGACAAACTCTTCACTCGAGCGGAATATGCTGTATTCCAAACTTGTTACAGAATATACTATTCAACTAAAGTAAAACACAAATAGTATGATGACAAAAAAATATTGTAAAAAATATCAAATTTTCATGCCAATTTTCAGAGTTTAAAGAGTTTAAACATGCATCAATATTTTCTTGGGAATAATCCCTACAAGTAACAACATCATCTATAGCAGATTTTATTGTGGCAAGATTAAGTTAATATATTTGATATGTGTGATCAGATAAAAATGTACACTCTTAAAAATGGGTTGGTCATGAGAACTAATTTTTAGTGCTCATAACTTATTTGGTCCCAACTGACAAATTATTTGGTCCCAACTGACAAATTAGTTCTAACCTGGGGATAATGCTTAGTTAGAGAAACTAAATAATACGTTTAGTGCACGTTAGTTGTGAAAGGCAAAAAATCAGTTGCTACCATTTTTTGTTAGCTCTCGCTACTAAATTTTCTTTTCAAGCAACTAATGCAGTTCAAAAATTTTAATCAGTTTTTAGAACTAATTTTTTTAGAACTAATTTGTCAGTTGGGACCAAATAAGTTATGAGCACTAAAAATTAGTTCTCATGACCAACCCATTTTTAAGAGTGTATCATCTACAAAAATATTTTGTATATCCAAATTTGTAAAAACATTGTCTACACAAGTTTGGCTGAAAGGCGTTATGCGTGTTGAAACATTAACTTTATGTTTTAAATTATGTTCTAACATTAAATCTACCAATACATTTTTTGCTTGTGAATTTTTAAGAAAATTTATATTGTAATCACCACATATTATAAAATATGATTGTTTTTAAAAATATTTTTCATAAATTTCTCTAAATTATCTATAAATATACTGAAATCACTGTCTGGAGTTCTATAAATACATACAATAAAAACAGGAAAATATACATTTTTTAAGGAACACTGAATTTCTGCTATTTCAAAACTTCTTTCTATAGATTTACAATAATATGGCTTACAAGAAACATTCAAATTATTTGCAAAGATGCACACACCTCCCCTGGAAAACTGATATCGTGAGAAATTGTTCACCAATGTAAAGTTGTGCAATTTTACCAGATTCATTTAGCCAATGTTCACTTATGCATAAAAACTCAATATTTTGTTATATAATTTAAGGTGTCTATTTTGTTTTGTAACCCTTAAATATTATAATGCATTATTTTAGGATAAATAATTTTCCCTGGCCATTTTTCAGATTTAAATATTATTTCTATATTCTTTATTTCCATGGATACTTACTTTAAAACTGCTGTTGTTTCCTTTATTTTCTATTGCTTTAACTTGAAAACCAACTTCAGGCCATTAATGGAAGCAAACAATTGCTCCTTAAGATAATCCAACATAGTTTCTTCAGTAACTTTTCCTTTGATATGCCCTACATACATATACATATGAATATTTTTTAATACCCTGAATTTTCTCACTTGTTTCACATTGCCATTTTATTATTTTTGATTTCCCTGTATTATCATTTTTTAAATTCATTTATTTTATTGTTTTCATTTGATTCGCTTATACTAGGTTCACTGACAGTTGCATTGTTTTTCTTCTTTCTTCTCCTTGTTTGCTTCTTTTACAATTTCATTGAATGGATTTTCTACTTTCTTCTTTAATTGCTTTATGTCTCTTCTTGTACATTTTTGTTTAATTTTAGTAAATCAGATATTCAAGGGCACCCATAAAAAAGAAAGTCTTAAGAAAGTCAACTTAAGCCAGGTTTAACTATCCTAAGAATGTCAACTATAATGGGTATATCTCTATTTCATATAAGGAAAGCGTTAGATTTTCATGACCCCTACATCCCCTTTCGCCCTTCCGTAAATAATTGGCAGCCCCTGTTCTCTTTTCAATAAAATGGGCTGGTCATTAATTACGTACGTGCAAAAGGAGCTATCAAGAAATTCTTACGCTTTACTTAAAAAGTTAAAAGATTGTATCATGTCAATATTTTGGTGTAAAATCTTTAATTTTAACTGAATGTTTTAAATAAAAAAAATTGTTTGGCCTCATGGTGGCCAATAACTTTTATAAGGTAATTTAAGTACGCTCAATTTAAAAATCACCAGTTACAAAACTTTTTTCGACATGCAAAATTAAAATTCGTTATAAAAAATACATTAACCAAGTATCAGAAAATAGGTAAAATAAATTTGTCTGGAAAGAAACTGTGACAATAGCCGGCCATACACAGACGTTATTGCGCGCGGTTTATCGTGTTTAACATATCTGCAAAAACATATGAAAAATCATGTACGTGAGTGAGTATCGCCGCGCGCAATGATAGAACGGGAAGGGATTTCAGACGTGCTTTTCTCTGGAGCGTGGCGTGTCCACACGCCACATTCCGCGTCACGGTTTACCTTTGCTTGGCAAAATTTCACGTTGAAAATTTGTACATGATCACATGCAGTTTCAAACGACTCGATAAATGACACTTTTTGCCCACTCACATACAATTTTTCCTTTGAAACTGATATACCACGGGCAATCACTTGCTAAATCATTTGAATACTTTATCAAGTGTATGGAACATGACGCTTTTTTGCCATGCCGTTCTTTCGTGCATACTAACCGCTACATCCCAACACGCCACGATAAACCGCGCGAAATAACGTCTGTGTATGGCCAGCTATTGGCAAAATGAAAAAGATACTATATGCACAAAGAGATGTAAAGTGGTTATTAAAGGCATAAAAAACACTGCAAAAACAATCAAAGAAAAGAAATTAAGTACCAAAGGTAAAATTTTATAACTGTTAAAAGAATCAATAAAACAATTTTTTTACACGTCCTAAGGAACTTAAAAACTATGCTGAGATTCTGTCTTATGTAAAAGAAAATGATTTCGTCGTTTTAAAATCTCCTGGTAAAACATTAACGCAACATTTGGTTGGAGTGGTCCAAGAATGAAACCAAAATGACTACCTATTTATAATTTTACAGAGATGCCTAGCAACATTAGGGGCCGTTCATTAATTACGTGAGACAATTTTGACGATTTTTCGACCCCCCCTCTCCCCTTGTTGAGATGTCGTGAGATTTTGCTCGACCCCCTCCCCCCCCCTTAATCTCACGTGAGATTTTTTTAAATGCATGGTTTTAATGTAAATAAGTTAATTTGTGCTTGATTCCATTAGATTTATTAAAAAACAATTTGCTTATAATTGTTTACTTAATTTAACCCAGTTTTCTCGCAATTTTACACTCTTTCTTTCGGAAAAAAAATTACGTGATATTTGCCGAGACCCCCCTCCTCCCCCCACGTGAGATTTGGTGAGGTTTGGCTCGACCCCCTCCCCCCCCTAAACACCTCACGTAATTAATGAACGGCCCCTTATTTAAAAAAAATAAATTGTTTTAAAATATAGAATTGTTTGAAGTAAAAACAATTTTATTGAAGCTACTAAATATTTTTATAGTTATAGTTACAGTTACACTTGGCTTCTGAAGATGCCAACATCGTTGGCAAAAAGTACTTTTAGCACTTTGTGTTTTGTTTTGGTGTTGGGGAATATTTCTAATATCACCAAAGTTGTCCTGTTTTAAATAAGAGTGCTAACCCTTATGCTTTGGATTTATCAAGAAGACTTATAGCCACCAAAATTAACATTAATATATCAACTCAATATCTACGAGTCGCTTATTTTGCCTTAATTTAATCTGTGAGTTGACATGGAATCTTATAATGGGTATACTCAAGTATACTAAATATCGCATCTTTGGTCTACAAAGGCGTGCTCTGAGAATAGTGGCAGGTCTAAAGTTTAGACTCTAAACTGTAGTGCTATAGCACTATAAGCACTTATAAGCACTTATAAGTACAAATTCCACTTTAAAACTTTAAGAATACTTACTGTTCCTAGCGTTTTTATTTATGAATGCTTAGTTTACACCAGAAAATAATTGATAAATATGATTTTTGTGAAAAGGTACATCACCATGATTTTCGCTGCAAACATGGTTTTTATGTATAAATAATAGCAAATTTGATAGAACCCGTAGTGAAACCAATTATTATAGTATTAAATTCTACAATTTCTGAACTTTGCGTGTGAGGGCCATGAAATATATTTTTTTTAAATTGTGCATAATTTGCTATTATAATTATGTAATTGTTATATAACTAAATTTTATTATACCTATATCTGTTTTTGTATTTTGTTTCTGACCTGTGTAAAGTTTTTGTATTTTTGGCATAAATTATTAATATTATTATCAAATTCGTAAATAATAATGTTTTTAGTCAAATTTTTTAGCCAAGGATCATTGGTAATGTAGATATGAGTTAAAATTAAACTAAAAAATTTAATTATACACATCCATAAAGATATTAAAAAACATGTTTTTATTGAAATATTTATTTAGCCTAAATTTGTATTTTTCAAAATTCAAAATGCAGTCACGCAAACAATTTTTGTCCAATTTTAATGAAATTTACAAAATTTATATCTTTATTCAAGTACTTTATTATTTTAACGAAATCAGATAAAAACGTTTTGTATATTTTTTTAAACATTTTGTTAAATAGTTTCATTGTTTTTTTCTAAAACTCGTATAAATTACATAATTTAATTCATTACTTTTTACAGAATTTATTTAAGTATCAGTTAGGTCGCTAGGAGCGAAATAACTGTAAATATAACATTTGACATTCGCGTTTTATTTTAGTACAATTTTAATTTAATCAAACCATTTTTAAAATCAGCGCACTCAAATTACCCTAGAAATCAGTGCCGTAGCTACAATGGTTCCGTGGGTTCGGTGGAACCAGGCCCGCAAACTCAAGGGGCCCGCGGCCAGCGATTGGAATAACAATTTTTTTAACATTTACAGGGCATTTATTTATAATAATGGCTTAAGGCTTAGTAAATAGTAAAAATAATAATAATAAATTTTGCTTGAATCATGTAAAAGCGAGTCAAAATTAAAACTTAAAAAACTATCAACAACCCGTTGGTCTTCACGCAATGATGCAATAAAGCCCTACGTTTTAGGTATCTTCATGTTCTTAAGGCCTTGTCAAAAATTATTTGGGTTCGAATCCCACCAGGGGTAACTTGCGTCTATATCCCAAACCTATTCCCTGTCAAATGCGTTCCGTAGTTTGTCACTGTCAAGTGTTTCTTTAACAAATTTCAAAGTAAAAAGTTATGCAGGTACACTGCATTGTGCCATACCAAACCAACCCAAACTTAACAACCCAACCCAACCGACCCCGCCCCATTGGGCCCTCCCGCCCCATTGAGCAATAGAGGTATTATATATCTAAGGGCAGGCTGGATTGTTACAATGGGGCGGGAGGGGCCCAATGGGGCGGGGTCGGTTGGGTTGGGTTGTTAAGTTTGGGTTAGTTTGGTATGGCACAATGCAGTGTACCTGCATAACCAAAATGACAGGGAATAGGTTTGGGATATAGACGCAAGTCCAGGGGTATGGCTGTTTATTTAAATAGCCACTAACTTCAGTATTTAGGAAACAGAAGTTCTGTTAAATTCTACTGATACAGACGTATACCAAATGGCGGAAAACATTCGTGAAATATATGAAGATGATATTTTAGACTTCCCTATCAATTAATGGCTTTTCAAAAATGTTTTTCTATGAAATAACAGGTAAGGGGAAACTGTCAAATGTAACATTTTTAGATTTTATAAACACAATTAGGTATAAAGGTTATAAATCGAAATATATTTCACAGTGAAAGTAAAGAAAATGTTTTATGAGGACTTTACAGTAGAGTCAGTGCCCGAATTTAAGTTATAGTTTACTGCCGGCGAAATTAAAAGGTCAATACAATGTTCATATAAACTTTTCAAATATTGGCGTTCAGAAACTATTTAATATTTTTGTATTTTTGTATTGAGATAATAAAATAATTTTCACATTAAGTATTATTTTACAAGAAAGGCACTTTATTTTAACGATTGTATGACATTTGACAACTGTCAACTAACTTAAAACTAACTTCAGCCCGTGACTAAAAACCTCTTGCTAACTTCAGCCCGTGACTAAAGCGCCGTAAAGCCACAACTTGTCAATGTGTATTTAAAAGGTCACTTAGTGTCATGGAAACATGTACGATAAAGGGCGTTTTAAAGGTGGGAGTAGAAAAAAAAATTAATTTGTACAAAAACACCTAGAGGCCCGTGGGTATAGCCTGGAACCCGGGCCCGTTGGGTTGTTGCTACGGCGCTGCCAGAAATGTTTACCCTGTAACAAAATGGCTGTGTGTCAGTTTTATAGTTGGCAAAAATAGTATATCATTAATTACGAGTGCTTAATTAAATAAGTGCCAAGAAAAGTTTATAAACTTTTTTTACGACAAATAGGTATTTAATATTATCTAAAAAATAAATTTAAATAAAATATTTGTATGAAGCGACGAAAACAACGTAACCATCCCAATAAACATTTTTGACGTAATTTTCATCATTAACATTGCCCGTTATTATTTTAATTAAACTTAAATAACCTGATAAATACAACAATTAACTTAACTAAAAACTGTGACAAAGGGGCCGTTCATTAATTACGTGAGGTGTTTAGGGGGGGAGGGGGTCGAGCCAAACCTCACCAAATCTCACGTGGGGGGAGGGGGGGGGTCTCGGCAAATATCACGTAATTTTTTTTCCGAAAGAAAGAGTGTAAAATTGCGAGAAAACTGGGTTAAATTAAGTAAACAATTATAAGCAAATTGTTTTTTTAATAAATCTAATGGAATCAAGCACAAATTAACTTATTTACATTAAAACCATGCATTTAAAAAAATCTCACGTGAGATTAAGGGGGGGAGGGGGTCGAGCAAAATCTCACGACATCTCACCAAGGGGAGAGGGGGGGTCGTAATTAATGAACGGCCCCAAACACACATATAATACTAGAACAAACGAAAACTACCACATATATGTGGTCTATCTATCTATATATGTGGTCTATCTATAGATCCAAACACCACCAAATTTGGAGAAAGGAGAATAACGCAATCTGCCCTGAACTGGTTCAACATACTCCCTGAGACAACCAAAAACCAAAGAACAATAGAAGCCTTCTCTACATCAGTTAAAAACTACTATATATCTGTAAGATAACACTGTGATAATTACAAGTACCTGAATATTAAATTATATTAGTCTTATACTGTATTTGTTATATATTTTATTTATGTTTTCTATTCATAGAACCTGTTATGGAATCTTGTATTTTTTTTTGGGATATTAATAAATAAAAAAAAAAACAATAATTATTATTGATACCTTAAAATATTAAAATAACTTCAAAATATGATTATGTTAAGAAAATATTGTATACTTTAATTTTTTTTAATATACTTTACTATAATTGCAAAATATTATCACAAAGAATTAAAAATTCTTAAACGGAAATGTTTAAGTTACAAAAAGTGACAGTTGTATTTATTGGAATTCCTGTTAGAAATTGGGAATCTACCGGCGCACAGACTGGTATTTTGACCTAAAACGTGGCCAAAAATATTTGGGCACTTTTTCTGTATCAAAAGGGTAGCAAATGACTAATAAAAAAATATTTGTGTTCAAAAAGTTATTTTTAAAACAAATTACAAAGTAGCCACTTATATATAATATGCAAGTAATATAATAAAAATATTAAAATTAAAAATATATTAAATTTTTTGTGCTCTGTAAAAAAATAAAAAATTATCCATCTACCTAAAAATCTTATAAAATGGCTTTAAAGTGTCTGTTTTCAAGGGTTCCAATGAAGTTTAATAAAACCTGGGTCGAAGGCCGTTGCGAGATATTGCATATATTTAAAAATAGAAATGTTTGTTTAAAAAAACAGAAAAATTTAATATTTTTAGTTAGATGGATATAGTACTCGATATAAATAAATAAAGTTTATAAACAAATAAAATGTTGCTCAAAATATTGTACATACCTTGATTAAAGGAGCGCTAAGTTCTAGCTGTTGGTACCGCGGACTGGGATGGCCAATTCAGGTAGCAACTACACCAAAAGATAGCCGTGTTATCTATCTGCTTTGAGACGCAATCTTTGATCTAGTATTAAAAATTAACAAAATTGCGTTTAGACCACGTTTTAGCTCAAAATACCTGTCTGTGCGTCCCAAATATTTCTGTGAAAATCTAAATTTGTTCCTTAAAAATAGACTAACAATTGTTACACTGAAAAAAAGAAACCTTTGCCCCAAGGAAATCTGCCATTCCCTCAAAGGAATGGGGACTTTGGATAGGTCCAAATGAATGAAGGGTTTAAAGCAAATACGTCATTTCTTTGAGATCATTTCATGATTTGTCTTTGTTGCAAAGAAACATGAATTTAGAAGAAGATCTTCGTTATAGGTCCTTAAATGCCGTGCTTTTATTAATAACCCGGTACTGATTTGGATCAAAGGCTTAAGTAAATTGAAATAAAGAAAAGCGGGCTTACTACAAAATCTTAGGTTCTTGTTCTTAAAGAATTTGGAATTTGTAGCAAAAGTCGGATGTCTGGATTTAAATCTATTGGCATTTAAGTTAAGTGATTTAATTTTTTGTAACAAAATCCGAGTTTTTATTTCAAATCCATAAGCGTTTGATTAAAAAACTTTTGTTATTTGTATCAAAACTCGGATTTCTTGCTCTTAATCTATGGGCATTTGAACCAAAGCCCGAATGTCTTTAGCTGAAACTCTTTGATTTTAGAAAATTGCCTGCCTAAATTAAAAAAAACTACAATAATTTTTACTAAAAACATATTTTTATTAAAAATATAAAAGACATTGTTTATACAGTCATAAACATAAAATACATTTTTTATACAAAATACAAAAAACTGATTATTCTTTCACTCATAAACATAAAATACATTGTTTATACAAAATACAAAAAACTGATTATTCTTAAACTCAAAGAAATTTCCACCTTGCAGCCGTAGGCTATGGTCTAGCTGGCCTTTTTAGAAATCCGCCTCTGGATATCTGTCAAGAAATAAGAAGGATATTCTCCCCCCAAAGATTAATTTTTTTGGAAAATAATGCCGTAAGTACTTATTTGTCAATATGTTTAACACAAAACCATCCTAATATTGAATTAATCCTAGTGCATTTGAGCCAAAACCTACATATATGTGTGTTTTATCTATGGAGGACATGACTTGCTGACATGTAGGTTTTGGCTCAAATGCACGGGGATTTATTTAATATTATGATGCTTTTGTGTCTTAAGTCTTAAAACTTATTGACAAATACCGCATTATTTTCTTACAAAATTTTAATCTTTGGGAGAAGGTATAGGTAGCCATTTTTATTTCCTGTTCTAAGAAAGCGTTTTACAGAATGATAATATTTGCATGAAATAATTATATTTTAGTCGATTTTAGCTTATTAATTAGGTATTTTTCTTTATTACATTCCTAATCGATTAAAATTTTAAAAATAAGAATACATTACCTATAAAATTAAACCTCCAAATTTTGGAAATAAATGAATCATCCCAAAGTTTAAGCAGTTCCTCTATGGTACCCATAATCTCGGTCTATATCACTATGGTACAAATAATCTTGATTTAGCCAAAAAAAAGTATCACACTAGTTATTTATTCGCGCGAGATGAACACCTTTGACGAAGTACTGTGGACGCGACTAGGGTTGCCAACTTTTATTTTGGGATTTTCTGGGCAAGGTGATTAAAAATTCTGGACACCGGTACAAAATTATGGACATAAAATATTATTTATGTGTTTTCCCAAGTTAAAAAAAATTTCAAATATTTTATTTGGGAAAACACATAAATAATATACAGAACTCGCCATATAGATTAAACACTTAGTTCAATAATTCAATGTAAATAAAAAAATACTTATTTTAGTAAAAATTCTTACTTTAAGACAACAAACATTAAATATATGTATTAAATGGGTAACTTTAAAACATAAACATATTGCTTTATAAATTAACAAATCTCTAGATAATAGAAAATAGGTACAGGGTGATCCCCTATAATGTCGCCCCCCTTTAACTTTTTTATTTTAAGTGTCCCAAAAAAATTAAAAGTGTGGTTATGTAGGAACTAAAAAATACTTTTTTTCTACGTATAAAGAAAATTGGAAAATTGATCAGTATACAGGGAAAAACAAAAAGTTTATTTTTTTTCAATGGATCACCCTATATATGAATTTATTTTTCGATTCCTTGTAAAATTCTAAGCATATTTCATATATCCATACCATATACCTAAATTCAACCGTTTCTGAAATATTTAAATTATTTTTAAGATAATAAGTTGAAATAGTTTGTCTTTCTCTGTCTGAGTACGCCATTTTTACTTATTTAACAATTATTGACATAATGCAGGGCCGGATTAAGACAATTTGTTGCCCTAGGCTAATAATAAAATGGCGCCTATAATAATTATTATAGGTCATGTTAGTACCTATGGTTTTAATATAACACAATACATTTTAGCCGAAAGGGGCGCACAGATAAGGGGTGCAAGTAGGGCACGATTTATTAACAATTATTATTTACAAATGTTAAAAATCAACTGGCTAAAAGCCAGTGATGGTCGTTTTTTATTTTATATATACATATTTCCAATTTTTTTTATTAAAATAAAAAAGGGTACTCTCTAAAAATGAATTAGTCAAAAATGACTTATTTAATAGTTTTTAGTGGCTGCTTTTTCACTTGTACCATGGTTAACAATGGAATACCATGTTATTACAAAATTTAACAGTCAATTCTTATGTAAAATTGTCCCCTGAATCCGAAAATACCGTCATGAGATATAGTGAATTACATATTAAATGAAAAATTGAATATATCTCAAAAACGATTTTACTTTTTTAACGTTTGACGACATTTTCGGACTCAGGGGACAATTTTACATAAGAATTGCCTGTTAAATTTTGGGATACCAAAGCAGCCACTAATAACTATTAAATTAGTCATTTTTGACCAATTCATTTTAGAGAGTTGGTATTCCATGTTAAATAATTATTAATTTTAATATTTTACCTACTTAAAAAAATGAGCCTTCTGCCTGGGCGCCTATTGGCTTCTCGGCGCCCTAGGCCATGGCCTAGGTTGGCCTATGGGTTAATCCATCACTGACATAATGTCACTATAGTAATTTATTTTCAATAAAAATTTTGGTATACTGAGGCTTCTTGATTTTTAACAGTTTAAAAAAACATTTAATGATGACATTTCGAAAGCGAATATTTCAGAAACGGTTGAATTTAGGTATATGGTTTGAATATAAATTATGCTCAGAATTTCACAAGGAATCGAAAAATAAATTCAAATATAGGGTGATCCATTGAAAAAAAATAAACTTTTTGTTTTTCCCTGTATACTGATCAATTTTCCAATTTTCTTTATACGTAGAAAAAAAGTATTTTTTAGTTCCTACATAACCACACTTTTAATTTTTTTGGGACACTTAAAATAAAAAAGTTAAAGGGGGGCGACATTATAGGGGATCACCCTGTACCTATAGGAAAAACTAATTTCTAATTTTTATTTTTAAAAGAATATTTTTTTTTCGGATTTGCAATCCAATAATATTTTTTTATTGTCCTTTGCAGGTTTTGTCAAAATTAATTTTTATTTGAAGTTCAGCTTTAACATGCTCAAGCGTTAATTTATTTCGATCATCTGACCACAAAGCTGAACACATTGAAAAAACCATTTCTGCATCTGCGTTAGAACCAAAAAGTGAAAAAACAAATTGCACAATTTTAAGAATATTTTTGAAGTCATTTTCTTTCAAAATTGAGTTCCATTTATCTAATATAGGTATACCTATATAAATTAGACGAATATGCCAACTCTAGCGCTGGTTTCATTTCACAAAATTCTTCGTATAATGCATCCAAATCAATTTGATCGCTTAGACCAGACTATAACAATACTCGATAAATCATTAAACTTTATTGGTTTACTTAGGGAAAAAAGATAAAATTTGGATAGCATATTATTTTCTGAGAAATCAAATTTTAATTCTAGATAGCTAAGAGCGTCTTGGTAAAATTTGAGGCATGTAGCCTTTATATTCTGTTGACAAGCTCTTGAAAGATTTTTAATCGCATTTGAGCATATTAACCCTAAAAACTCATCTTCAATTCTCTGTTTAAGTTTAATTCGAAGTTGATTAAGAATTTGAAAAACTTCAATACAAATGAGATTTCGTTGTTCAAGTAATTTTTCAATATCATAAAATATTTTAATAGTATATTTATTATTATTATTATTAGTATAGTTATTAGATTCTGAGATTCTTCTAAATCTTCCGAAAAAAAGAACTTAATTTTTATTGGACACTGTTCGCCAAGTGACAAAAAATAGCTTTTAAGAGCAGGAAATATTTTAAAAAGTCTTTCTACAGCTGGATAAAGCGATAACCATCTGGTTGGTACATGACGAAGAATGGATCGATACTCTAAATCAACAAAGTCAAAAAAATCCTTTAACTCTTTGACTCGTTTTGCTTGTGATGAAAAATGACTATATACTTTAAGTACAAGATTTTCAATATCAAACTTGCATCTATCTAACGCATACTTTAAACTGTTGTTGATCATATGTGCTGGACAACCAATTGCTAATATTTTAGAATTTTCTTTTAGAAACAACTGATACACATAATGATTGCGGCCAAAATTAACGCTCGCGTTATCTGCAGAGTAGCTAGATATTTGATTTAAGCTAAGACCAAAATTTCCAATTTTCTTTTTAAAATTTTTAAAAACTGCACAAGCAGATTCATCAGCATCTTCAAAATAATCTAAGAGACATAATTTAATGCCGTCAGATGGAATATAATATTTTAGGAGAACGGGAAACATTTTACAGCTACCATGGTTAGAAGCATCTGTTGATAAACTAAAATAAATTCCTTTTCCAAGTTCAGCTAAATGAGTTTTTAAGGACGCGGGAGCTAAGACATTGTATGCTATAGCACTTGCTTTAGTCCTTCCTAAACTTATACTTTTAGCTGTGTTAGAATCATTAAATATTATAGAATATAACTGAGACGTGCAAGTAAGGGAGTTGTAGGAATGAGAATGCTTAACAGTATGAAAGATACTGCATACCTCGGCGGCAATACTTTTTTTTTCATCAGAATTTATAATTTCGCGTTTTAAAAATATCGACATTGTTTGGTTTTGTTTTATAGATAAACTATTTTTTTTATGTTCATTCCCCATTTGGTGTTTTTTTAAATCGCCTTTGCCACAGTAACCCACTTGAAATGTTTTTTTACAAATTTTGCAAAATAAACCAGTGGAAGAACTGCCGTCTTCTCTTACCCATGGAAATTCTGCTTCCCATTCTTTTCTATACTTGCACAGACGCCTAATTTTTTTTGAGGAGTTTCTGGATTTGACAAGGATGACGAGAATGACATAGTAACTAAGTAGGTACCTACTGTCCTATTTTATTCTAAAATTATATCAAACAACTAATATAAAACGTTCTAATAAATTATACAAAAAATAGTCTTACCTTTTAAGAAAACTAAATAGGTCAGCAGCAGCAGTTCCGCAGTATTCCGCAAGTTAATTGTCACAATCAAACGATTAATTAAACAAATCGATAATTATCTTAAGACAACAGTCGTAAGTTACTTATAAGACAGGACTGGATTAGTCTCGATAAGTGCTGTCTTTCTCGCTCCTGCCTTATGTGTAAGAAAGGAGTGTGAGTGAGAAAGAAAATAAGCATGGTTTCAGCCTTTCACGCAACGCCTACGGAAAAAGTCGAGCGCGCACGAGGCAGGCACGAATATTTAAATTCTGGCGGCACGAAATGAAAAATGTTCCAACGTGAAAATTATGAACATTTTACGTCCAGCCAAAGGTATTGACCGGACGCTGGACAAATGAGCCGAAAAGGTGGACGTCCACCCAAATTCTGGACAGTTGGCAACCCTAGACGCGACGCGTGGACTGATACTGAAGGACACTCATTGTTGCTAGAACTATCAAATTACCGAGTGATTTCCGACAAATGCTTTGTTCTTGAAATAAAGTTATTAAAAAGGATTTAGCCAAAAGAATCAAGAGTTTGCCTTAAATGCATCACCTATTTTAGTCAAATGCCAAAGAATTTGCAGAAAGTTAACTTTCTTTAAACTAAAAGAATAATTTTCAAATGAATGGATTCTTTTGCCTAAAATAATCCATGTTTATCAGTGTACTTTGGCACAAAACCATGGGATTTCTAGCAATAACATTAAATTTTGACAGAAAGACATGAATTGAAGATTTCTTTTGTCTAAATGCCTTTACTTTGCCTTAAAGTAATTAAATGTCAAAAGAATCGAGAATTACACCTAAATGCAGCAATTATCTTATCCGAAGGGAAACGGATTTAAAATAAATACAGTTTCTTTAAATTAAATCAATATTTTTCAAATGAATGGATTCTTTTGCCACAAGGATACCATTTTTATCAGTGAATCGATATAGAAGCAGATTTTCACAGTAAAAGAAAAGGGAATGTTTAATGGGCACTGTACGCAAAATGTTTAACGCTTTATCAGTTAAATCTACTCTCTAAAAATGAATTAGTCAAAAATGACTAATTTAATAGTTATTAGTGGCTGCTTTTTCACTTGTACCTCAATCCGAAAATCCCGCCAAAAATTATGAAAGTGGAGCAGTTTTTGAGATATAGTCGATTCCATATTAAATGGAAATTTTCGGATTCAGGGGACAATTTTACATAAGAATTGGCTGTTAAATTTTGGGATACCATGGTATTCCATGGTATTCCATGGTACAAGTGAAAAAGCAGCCACTAATAACTATTAAATTAGTCATTTTTGACTAATTCATTTTTAGAGAGTAGTTAACTGCACTACTACGGCGAAATCAAAAGGTTAGTACAAACGTTTATATAATCTTTTCAAATATTGGCGTCAATAAACTATTTAATACTTTTTTATTTTTGTAAAATAATTTTTACCTTATTATGTTACAAGAAAGAAACTTTAATTTAACTATTGTATGACATTTAACAACTGTCAAATAAGTTAAAACTAACTTCAGTCCGTGACTAAAAACCTGTTGCTAACGTCATCCCCTGACTAAAGCTTCACTTAATATCATATAAACATGTAATAATATTAATAATAATGGGCGTTTTGAAGGTGGGAGTCGGAAAATTACACTGCCTTATAAATATATAACTAGGTTTTAAAATACAATTATTTAATATTTTTAAGAGGACCTAACTTATCAGATATATACCGCGTGTATCTGAGAATAGGCGCACCCCTGTAACTTTTTTATTTATAAAGATGGACACATGATATTTTGCATGGTTAATTAGGATATAAAATGCCACTTATAAGAGTACAAAATAAATTTTTTGAACTTCCAGTGTCGCCGGAAATGATACTAACTTTCGATTTTTAAATGGAATGCCCTATACATTTTTACATATTTGGAATCCTGAGGAAATTCTGAGTCAGGCAGCATCCTAAAATTGACCTTTTGACGTTTCGTCATCAGAAAATGTATCATCATAAAGATCAATCTAGAGTGCTTTGAACTATCTTATTTTCTTCTAATGGATTCACAAAATGCCTAAAAAATTGAACTTGCCTTAGAAAGTTGTTATTCAGATATTCCCAGTAGTCTAAACCTGTCAAAATTCGTTTTTCTCAAATATTCAAGGCACTCTAGATTGATATTTATGATGATGCATTTTCTGATGACGAAACGTCGAAAGGATTGTAAATATGTAAAAATATATAGGGCGTTCCATTTAAAAATCGAAAGTTGATAACATTAGTTCAAAAAATTGATTTTGTACTCTTATAAGTGGCATTTTATATCCTTAACCATGCTAAATTTCATGTGTCTATCTTTATAAATAAAAAAGTTACAGGGTGCGCCTATTCTCAGATACAGCCGGTATATATACTTATAAGTGGATTTTTAAAAAGGATTTTAATCAGAGCTATATAGTATGGGTAGTAGGTACCTATAAAAAAAACCTGAAGAAACAAAATTTGGAGATTTTTTATACTTACTTTAATAATAAAATAATAATTATGTATTTATTGCCCAACAGTTTAAACCTAAACAACAGATTATGTTTGGAACATTTATAGATGCTTCTTAACATATTTAATTATTAGGGATGGGATTTTAGTTATTTTACCTTTTTTTAACCGATGTAACTATTTGAAAACCAATAATGCCAAAATGTGTTTTAAAAGATTTTCTTTTATATGAACCTAACTTGTTTTCACCTTTTTTACCTTTCTTGGAGGTTTTTGCTTTTAACTACCTTTTTTATACTTTTGTTACGTATTTTTTTAACTTTTTTTCACCTTTTTTACCTTTTTTGGAGGTTTTTGCTTTAAACTACCTTTTTATACTTTTGTTACATATTTTTTAATTTGTCAGTTTATTTTCATATATTTGTTACCTATTTTTACTTATTTTATTTTTTTTGTTCTTTTTAAAATTTGCGCCAATATTTTATCCAGGGCGTGCAACTCAACGGTATAGAATTTTTTCTAATCGTTACAGACTGTAACAGTAACTTTCTTTACAGTTACCTTCTTTGTAGTGACTCACTACTAGTGAGCTTATGTTCTGTCATAGAACTTCCTTGTAGTGAGTGTCACTCAGTAAAACACAGTTTATTGCATAGAAATAGTTTATTGTGGGTATGTTCTGTGTTTGGGTATGCGGCTAAACAAAATTATAAACGAAACTTAAACTTTTAATGTTTTTTTTTTACCTAAAATGCTGTTTTTTTTAACCTAAATTGCTTTTTTTTAGTACCTTTTTAGTTACCTATTTTTCAGTTTTTAGTACCTAAATATCCCATCCCTATTAATTATATACCTAAGCGTATTAAAGTTTATATCACAAGATTCACAAAATTTATTAAAGTTACTGCACATTACAAATTAGTTCTATTAAAGCTTGGAAGAAAAGTAGTTTTATTTCTGCTAGTCCATCTTGGCACCAAAAAATTAATTTGAGAAAGCAAATCACTACAACTAATTTGAAAATTAAGCAACCTGAACAAAATTGAAATTGATGCAATAACCCTTCTATTTTCTAGAGATTTAAATTCAAATGTCGATAGTAGCAAATCATGGTCAAATCCCTGAGTTGGATATTCACCATATATTCTAAGATGTAATAGCTTTAAAAATGGACTAGATAGATTGGATACCAGATTATAGAAGCGTATTCCATCTTTGACCTGATGAGAAAACTCAACATTTTAAAGATGAGTTTACTACTGCGTTGATATGATTTATAAAATTCAGCTTTGTATCAAACCCAGATCTTTAAATTCTGTAACTTGTTCCAAACGCCTATTGTTGATTTCATAATTATACAATATACTATGCTTTTTCTTTGTATATCATACTCTTGCATTTATTGATGTTTTTAATGAAAGTTATTTTTGATACACCAATTATATAGACTATAGTCTATATAATTGGTGTATGAAAAATAACTTTTTGAATATATTCAAAAACCTAATGAAATTGAGATTTGCAATAAGCAGCTGAGGTAGTTTGTTTACACTCACCCTGTATCTGTAGGTACCAACAGCTGGTACAACAAGTATACAAGCATAGCAGTATTTTATAAATCGCCGGGTCAGACCAGGACCATCATGTAGCAGCAGTGGAGTGGCAGACAGTGGGACTGCTTCCGTTTACATGATTTAATGCCAGCGAACGAATGCACATGTGGAGTCAAGTTATAGCTAAAACTGCTATTTGCATGCCTCCCCCGGACATGAGGACTCCTCCACATGATAATGTCACGTTTAGCAACTGGATACATGACGCGCCTGGGGTCTGATTAAGTTTTATTGCTTGTTTGTATTGGGTGTCTAAAATTAAATTGAAAATACTTAGTGAATACCTAACGAAGAAACACGTCAACCTAATTTAAAAACCCCAAAACAAATATCAAAAGCGGCGTTTATATTGTTTGTATAATTTGTCAAATAAATCTAGGGGGTATGTGGAATTACCACTTTTTAAGGAATATAAACAAAACAAAATAACATATAAAGGGTCATTTTAAATTATATTATTGTATTTATTTTGTTTATTTTAAAGAACAGTATGCATAAAATAATGTCAGGCAATTTTATTTTAAATAACACTTTAAATGCAGTTTGTAACAATCTTTAATTTTAAATACTTCTACGGGCCTGGGTTTGTAATAGAAATATGACTTTATTTATGTCTATGTAGAAGCGAACTGTACCTTAAATTTTTATAATAAATATGAAAAACAAACTCTATTTGTACACCAGTACACCCAATGTTTTCGTAAAGAATGCGCCGCGCGGTTAACAATGTCTTCTACAAAATATGCGAGTCAAAGAGAGTTTTTGTGCCACAACTATGTATTTGTATCTGAGTCAGATTTTTTGAATGTATTTTTAGTATTATGTACAGAGCTGGAAGGATCTTCAAAAAAAGATACTCGATAGTAACTTAGATACTTAAAGTATCTGGACAGAAAGTATCTTTAACTAAGTTACTTTGGAAAAGTATCTTGTAACTTGTATCTAAAAAAGTATCTAAGTTACTCGGTAAAGTAACTTAAATACTTTAAAGTAACTAAGATACTTTTTAAAGTAACTTAGATACTTTTCAGTGTAACTTAGATACTTTCTTAGAGTAATTGGGGGAATTCCAGAATGATTCAAAGTAATTACCTAACCTACAACTTGTTGAATTATCATAATTTTATAGTTTTTATTCATACTTAAAAGTAACTAGTTACTTAAAAGTATCTTAGTTACTTAAAAGAATCTTAGTTACTCAAAAGTATCTTAGTTACTCAAAAGTATCTTAGATTCTTTCTTTTTAAAGTATCTTGTAACTAAAGATACTTTTAACTCAAAGTATCTAGTTACTAGAGGTAACTAAGTTATTTTGTTTAAAGTATCTTAGGGCCGGTTTTTTAATGTCCAGTTAAAGTTGCAGTTTGTTATCTGGCAGATAATCTCCATGGATACCATTCGATCGATATAGAATTTAACTGCCAGATAGACTAAATGGAACTTAACCAAAGATTGATAAACCGGCCCTTAGAAAAGTAACTAGATGCTTTTTAGAAGTAACTTTCCCAGCCCTGATTATGTATGGGTTACTATGTAGTATATGTGAAGCTAAGGTCCGTCCTGGTTTACCCAGGACAAGTTCTTATTTTTGCTGTGTCCTGGTTTTAATCGTGTACTGGTTTTGTCCTGATTTTTCAGATTTGGTTCTTGTTAATACAATTTTTTTTTTATTATTGACCTTATTAGCAATTTTTTTTAAGTGGTCGGGGCTCAGGTTTAAAATTAATTTTAAAATGTAAAACTTGGAAAGTACATTTAGAAGAGTAAAAAAGTAAGAAAAAACATTCTTTGAAAAAATATATAAAAAATTATATTATATTATTATATTATTACTTTTTCTCACTTTTTTAGGATTTATTCTATTACTTTTTTTAAAAAGTGGTCGGTGCTCAGGTTAAAAATTAATTTACAAATCTGAATTTTTGGGAATACCTACTTTTAGTCAAAAATGACTAATTTTATAGTTATTAGTGGCTGCTTTTTCACTTGTTATTAACCATGGAATACCATGGAATATGATGGTATCCCAAAATTTAACAGCCAATTCTTATGTAAAATTGTCCCCTGAATCCGAAAATGTCTTCAAAAGTTAAAAAAAAAGTAGAACAGTTTTTGAGATATAGTCAATTTTCCATTTAATGTGGAATTGACTATATCTCAAAAACTGCTCCACTTTCATAATTTTTGACGGTATTTTCGGATTTAGGGGACAATTTTACATAACAATTGGCTTTTAAATTTTGGGATACCATGGGATTCCTTGTTTAACCATGGTACAAGTGAGAACTTGTTCTAATTTTTTTATTAAAAGTGGTCAGGGCTTAGGTTAAAAATTACTTTACAAATCTGAATTTTGGGAGTAACTTTCGGATATATCCTACTATGGTAAAAAAGTAAGAAAAAAACTCGTTTGATTTTTTTTTAAATTATGAGTTTTTCTTACTTTTTTAGGATTTGTTTTAATTGTTGTATTAAAAGTGGTCAGGGCTCAGGTTGAAAATTAATTAAAAAATCTAAAGTACCTTCAGGATATTTTGTTTAAATAATCTTTTTTTGAAATAATAAACATTAAATAAAATAAATTTTATTTCAAATACTATTTTTTTCAATCGTAAATTCTGTATTAATAAAAGTTATTTTTTTTAATTGAAATCTTTAATTATTTAAATAAAAAGTTCTCTTTTAAGTAATTGTAGTTTTACTCTTTATAAAGGTCAAATTTGACATTTGACTTTAATGTAATTTTTAAAGTAAAAATGTCACTCCTTAAGTAGTAAATAAAAGTAATATTTTTCTTAATGATAAATTCAGTTTTATTAAAGTTTAATAATAATAATATTAATCCTTAATAGGGTTATTTATTGACCCTATTAAGGATTATTGTTAAGCGATAAAAAGTATTATTGTACTATAAAAGTATTATTACAAAATTTAATGTGATCAAATTTATAAAAAAAAACATGTTTCGAGTAACCTTATATCTTGCAAATATAATCTTTAATTAACAGGATGTTAAACATTTTTAAAAGTAATAAATAAGAACCTAAGAAAATTTATGTAAGGTTACATTACATTGATATGATTTATATTATGTTATATTTCCTCACATCGAAAGACTGACATTTTTATAAATGTTCAAATATATATGCAGTTTTTTATAAGTAATTTATACGTAGCATAAAAATTATTATACTCAGGGCCGTCGCTAGACTTTTGGCCGCCTGCGGTGCAGGTTTTTAAATTGTCTGTAGGTAAAAAAATGGCTGAATTTAAATTTTTTTTATTATAACATGGTTAACTCTCATACAAAAAATAATTGTGGGTTTACTTGTACACCTTCTAGAAGTACAATTAGCGCGAATATAAACGAATTTCAAAATCTCATTTTTTTATTGCCGCATATACTACATACGAGGTGTGTTCAGAAAATAATGGGAATTGTTAAATTTCGCGGGTTCGGAGGGCCCGGATGTCATAAAATTTTCTTTATTATGTTGGTATACATGCCCCAGAAGTATGATAAAAACTTTGACTGTTTTCATTGTTTACTTTGTCTGTGGCAACCGCTAAGGTTAGACGTGTTTTATGAGCTCGGCGATTTTTCGTTCGTTAAAAGAAATGGATAAAATAATTTGTATCCAATTTTGCTTAAAAAATGAAATAAATTCTGTGAAATGTTAACAAAGGCCTATAGTGAGTCTGCTATAAGTAAAACAAGAGTTTACAAGTGGTATAAGAGTTTCCAAGATGGCCGTGAAGAGGTTGAAGATGACGAACTCCCCAAACGCACAAGCACATTAACAACCGATAAAAACATGGAAAAAGTGGAAGAAATGGTTATAAACCATCAGAGAAGTCGCTGTTGATGTTGGTATATCGATTGGCTCATCCCATGAAATTTTTTCGAACGCGTGGCAGCAAAATTTGTTCTAAAATTGTTAAATTTTGAACAAAATTTTTGGCCAAAAACAATACATTAATGATCCATATTCGCCATACATGTCTCTGTCTGACTTTTTCCTATTCCCAAAAATAAAGAGAACCTTAAAGGGCCGTCGTTTTGCAAGCATAGATGACATTAAAAGCGCATCGCTAAAAGAACTAAAGGCTATCCCAAAGATCGAGTTTTAGAAGTGTTTCGACTATTGGAAGAAGAGCTGGCACATGTGCATAATATCCAATGGGGACTATTTTGAAGGCGTCAACATTAATGTAGACAAATAAATAAATATTTGTTTCAAAAAACGAAAATTCCCGATATTTTCTGAACACACCTCGTACATAATGAATAAATAAAAATTAAACTCCAAAAAATCTGACCTACACTAATAAAAAAAATTACATACTGAATCGTTGGTTATTTTGACGCCACAATATAATATGTAACTTTCCATGCATGTTTTATTACATTTCTTATGTAATTGTACATTTTTTATGTAAATTATCATTGTGTAAATTTAAATGTAATTTTACAAAGTTAAAGTAAAATTACAATGTACCTATAAAGTATTTTTCGACGGCTTGAAGTTGCTTATTTTCTTCGGCAATTAGCTGATGACAAAAATAATTAAGTTGTTTATCAGATACTTGCCGTCGAGAATATACAATATCTTCACACTGTCCAAATTTATCCGCCCTATTTTATATTCTTTAATTTTTTTTCTTTATAAATTTTTTTTTTAAATATTTATATAATTCTGCCCTGCTAATTACTTAATATTGCACACACAGGATTATGGATAGGTATATTTGTTGACAGTTGTCAAAATAATACTAAATGTGAAAATTATTTTATTATCTCAGTAAAAAAATACAAAAATATTAAATAGTTTCTCAACGCCAATATTTGAAAAGTTTATTTGAACATTGTACTGACCTTTTAATTTCGCCGGCAGTAAACTATAACTTAAATTCGGGCACGGACTCTACTGTAAAGTCCTCATAAAACATTTCCTTTACTTTCACTGTGAAAAACTGTCAATTTTCAAGATACATTTCCATTCATATCCTTTATAATTGTGTTTATAAAATGTTAACATGTGACATTTGACAGTTTCCCCTGTTGTTTCATAGATGGCGCTCTATACAAATTTTTGATTTAAATCATTTTAAGATAATAATAAGTATTTGTCGTAGAAAAAGTATAGTATGCACCTCGTTTATAAACTTTTCTATACACTCATTAATTTAAGAACTCGCTCGCAAGCTCGCTCGTGCCTAAATTAAATACATGTATAAAATGGCGTTTATCAAACTTGATACATAATATAGGTACTATTAATAGGTACTACATAATATTATTATGTATAAATAGCAATATAATATAGCTATAGCTATTTAAATTATACTTTAAATTAAAACAATATTAAGCACAAAATTAATTATAATACGATACTAATTATATTAACCAACTAAATAAATAATACTTAGTAAGTGAGTATTTTTAAATTAAGTAAGTATTACTTACTTAATTTAAAAATACTCACATTTCTTATCAGTCAATACTTTGACTGCAGTGCATGCTTTGATGTGGTTTTTGGCCTGTACACTATCAAGATGGATTACGAAAAATGATGGCGGTGTTTAACTATGAAAATATTGATGCTTTTTTAACACTTTTAAACGCAGTTTGATATAAATTGCATGTATACATATTAAAATATGGTCCATATTATATGGGTACTTACCTTTTTTTATAATTATCGGCGTCTTATTTACCATTAGATTACACATGCTATAGTCGCTTCTAATTTATTATAGTCAACCTATTGACGCCACGCGACAAAAAAAAACAACGAAAAACTAAACTCCTAAAAAGACGCTCTATTTAGGTCACGTGGGCAAGCCCGGCGATTTCATTGGTTAGCCAAAAACGTTTTAATGTAATTTTATATTTAATATTTATTTTTACATATTTATATGTAAAATAATTGTATTATTACAAAAATTAAATTTATAATTACCTAATACAAGAATAATTACAGAAATAAATGAAAAGCACGTTATTTTTCTTAAATTAACACATTTGTATACAGAGTGTTATACAATTAATGTTATATATTAAAATGGGTTGTTCCTTGGGGTTCATAAAGAAGCACCTGAAACTTTTTTCTAAATTCCAAAGACTAACAATAATTTATAATAACCTTTATCCTTCCAAAAAGGAAGCAACTGATCGACTAGGAACTTTATGCTAATCTGGTTGCCTAATTTAATTTATGTTATGATTGGTAATAACCGCGTTTCTAAATTCTTTCAAAAAAGTTGCAAAGGATTGTTTAAATTTAGCTTAATTACAAAAATGACAAAATCAACAATTAAAATTGTCAATTTGGCGTTTTTATTAATTGTTGGTTATGTCATTTTTGTACTGAAGGTAAAATCAAACAAAATCTGCCAACTTTTATGACAGAATCTAGTGCATTTCTTTCAAATTTTAGGTTATGTGCTCAAATTGTAAATATCTTAACTAAGGGAAGTGCTTTTGGATTTATTTACACAAATTAAATGTTTAAAGTTTAACCTGTGAACTGGTCCCAATTTCATCTGAGTAAACAGAAAGAAAAAAACCGTGGAAAATATTAATTTTAAGGTTATGGATTTTTTAAAATAGGTACCAAATTTTCTAATCATTGCTTAAGCTAATAGCTGGATGAGTAAATAAATACAGAAAGGTATTAGAGCTTTATGGGCATAAAACTGTTGTATTTATTGAGTTTTTATTTAATTTTTGCAAGAAAAATTTTTAGTAACAATTTTTTACATCTGGCAACGCGCAGCTACTTTGTTGGTTGGTATCTATGTGCTCACAGAATTTTTAGTAACAATTTACAAGGGTGCAGAGATAAACCAAGTTTTTTCTTTATCTTTGGAAAAATATTTTTTTAAATATTTTTCCTTTACTCCTTATGTCTAAAGGTTTTTAGTATTTTAATATATAGGTAACATTAATTACATAACACCACGTATGTAGCTACTTTATTTTTACATTCTTTTTGTAAAAAACGTATAAAAACATGTAATTTTACCATCATTTTTATGATATAAACATATTACAATATTTCGTTATAAAATATAGCCGCCCCCCCAAAAGTACGGCCTTACGCTCGCACCCAGAGACTTGTCTCTGCTCGCACCTACTGTAACGACCAGTGCCGGATAAATTTCATTCAAGTTCTCGACCAAAAATTACAAAATATCCGATTTTACCAGCAAAAGTATAAAACTAGTTTTATTTAACATTTTTAAAAATAAATTAAATTTTGAATTTGTTAAGAAGGGTGTATAGGATAGAATAAAATAAGTATATATATTTAGTTAATATAAAATATTATTTACTGAAAATTTCTTTGGTCAGTATTTTACATTTGCAAATTACCCGCTTCAATATTTTACCCCCAAGCATAGCGAAAATACTCAACACTGGTAACGCCGCGGGTCTCGACGGGCCTAAGTGTTAGGGTGTTTAAAAAAAAAGCTAATTGTTTTTTCTTGCAAACAGGCTTAAATGAGCCTGTGAAAATATGACCTCTTAATTTTAATTTCGCACTTTTCGATTTTCCATACACTGAAAGAACAGTTTATTTACAATTAATGATGTTGTAATAAATAAAGGATTTATTCGATAATGGCGGAATAAATATGAATTTTTTAAAAACAAATCATTTATTAGTATTACTTTATATACTTTTTTTGTGGTAAATAAATATTTATTTATTATAAACAAATACTTTATCTGTGAGAAATAAAAACCCTTATTTATTATAAATATGCCATTTTAATAAGTAGGTAGTTAATAATGTATTAAAAATTAACAAACAGATATTTTTAAAAACAAATTGTTATTTAAAGTGACAATCATATTATTTATTATAAATAAACTAAGTTGATTATAAATAACCCGGGAAGTAATTATAAACATTAATATATTTAATTTTAATTTTGAGTTATTTTTTATAAATTAGTTTATTTATAATTAACAAATTTTATCATTAATAAATAATAATTAGCATATAACTGTAGTTTTAAAAAATATGTTTATATTAATAGTTAATAATAGTTAATAATGTATTAAAAATTAACAAACAGATATTTTTAAAAACAAATTGTTATTTAAAGTGACAATCATATTATTTATTATAAATAAACTAAGTTGATTATAAATAAACCGGGAAGTAATTATAAACATTAATATATTTAATTTTAATTTTGAGTTATTTTTTATAAATTAGTTTATTTATAATTAACAAATTTTATCATTAATAAATAATAATTAGCATATAACTGTAGTTTTAAAAAATATGTTTATATTTGCAATAAATGTGGCATATCATTGTCAATCTCACAAAGGGACGTATTTTCTTTATTATTTTACAAGAGAGCATATATGCTCTCTTGTAAAATAATAAAGAAAATACGTCCCTTTGTAAGAACTATAGTTTGTTAAATTGAATTAAACCATTAAAAAACAGATTGGCTCATCTAGACAGTACGACAAATTTTAAAATTAAAATTATTACCATTTCTGGTCTTGTATAGGTTGGACATACCTACTCTAATTTATTACATAAATAATCAGGTAAGATTTTGTTTTTAACTTTAAATAAAAATATTAATGTATTAAATAGTATTCTTTTTTTTCCTGGCATCAAATTTAGAACATTTAACATTAGCCTAATAGGAGTATACTTATCAGTGATAAGTTATCACAAAACAAAATGGTTCTCATACAACGATTCTGGGTACATTTTATTTCTTGAATTCTGCTGCGTACATGTAGGAATACGAGGGTTGCCTTTTATATTTCGGGAATGGCCGAACCTGCTGATGCTATCGGACAACAGATGTGTGTATCGTTAAGTTCGACCTTTTAGACGGTGTTCTTACTTAACACGTTTTGACGTGCGGGCGCAATTAGTATTATTAACAGTCACTTGAAAAATTAATGTCGGCCAAAAAAATGGAATTGACCCGTGAACATTTTCGTGCTATAATTTTTACAACTTTACCGTGGATTATCCCAACAATAATGCATCGATGAACTTAATTTGACTTTTGGCGACAAAGTGCCATAAAAAACAAGTGAATATCGGTGGTGTACCGAATTTAATCGTGGCCGTGGTTCGCTTACCGACGAATTTCGTGAAGGTCGTCCAAAATCACTCGTTCTTGCAAAAAACATTGATGCTGTGCGTGAACTGGTAATGCAAGATAATCATGTGACATATCGTGAGATTGGGTCATCCTTGGGCATTAGTGGGACCAGCATACATTCAATATTAAATGAACATTTGGCCTTCAGAAAAAATTGTTACCGTTGGATCCCATATAATTTGAGAATCGATCAAAAAAGGTCTCGGGTCTAGTGGTCAAAATAAATGCTTAAAAAATACGATGGAGGTGCTTCAAAACATGTTCATGGCATTGTAACAGGTGACGAATCATGGATCTAAGCGTATGAACCTGAAAGTAAACAGCAGTCGACTGTGTGGGTCTTTAGAAGCGGTTGATGCGTTAAAAATGCATGTTTTGGAGGTGCCTCAATCGGAGTGAAAAAAATGCTTCGAAAATTGTTTCAAGTGCATGCAAAAGTGTGTCGATCTTCATGGAGAATATTTAAAAAAACAATAAAGCCATGTACGATGATTAATTGTTGTTTGTTTTCTCTATTCACGAAATATAAAAGGCAACCCTCGTACAGATTAAATAAAATAGTTAAACAGTAGTCAATGTGAGAAGCAATAATTGATTTATATAATAGAAGCTTTGTATGCAATGTTAAATTTTCTCCTTAAGAAGAAAGCTTTTTTGACATTTTATTCATAACATTACTATGCAAATTTAAATTTTGGTCCAAAATGATACCTATAGATATTTTATTTCAGTAACACATTCTAGTTAATTATCATTAATTTTCACCTGCAGTAAGTTTTTATCAATTTTTGAAATATTACATTTACTACCACATTTAGATTTATTTATATTTGTTATCACAGAGACAAGAATAAATGTTTTTTAAATCATAGTTAATATTGTTTACCATATATTATTTCCTATCACGTAAACCATCATATCCAGTGCCGGTTTAACAGGGGTTTTTTGGGGACTATAGCACCGGGCGGTAAATATTTTTGGGGCGGTACCGCGTACCGCTCATAATTTTTTAAAAAAATACTTAATCGTTAGAATTTAGGAAAAAAATTATTGCGACACTGCTTCGGCGGATACAACGGATACAAATGAGAAAAATGTTGTTAGAGTTGAAGCAGCTTCTCCATCAGAAAAACTTGATTTATTGGAAACGGAATAATTTTAACTTTTTGGATAGACGTTTTGCAAAGGGTTAATGAAACCAATAAAGCAGTCCAAAAACAAAATATGGATTTAAGCACAAATGCTCATCTTTTGTCATTTTTAGTTGAGAACTTTGATTTTTTACGTGATCATTTTGATCATTACGAGGAAATTAACACGAAATAAAAATTATGCTCAGAAGCGGATAATCATAAGAAAATTACAATTTGAAGAAAATAATTCAGATGCAAGTTTAAGCAAAAAAGAAACAATGCGAACAATATGTTTTATTTTAATAATTGACAATCTATAATCCGAAATCATTTGTCGATATGATAGCTAGAAATCTGGCACAAACAAATTTGAATTTTTGTTTAATCTAAATGCATAAATCTTCGTGGAGGATTTGGATGAGTTTTTTCCTCAAAAATGTGTCCAACTCAAGAAACTGGTAACTTCCCTTTCGGAAATAAAAATAGAAACTCCATTGGAATTAGTATAAGTTTTATACGATTTTTTTTTATAATGGTTTCAAATGCAATTGGTCAACAATCTTTCTCTACTCTAAAAAGGGTAAAGAACTACCTAAGAAATACAATTCCCCAAGAAAGATTTAACTCCTTAGCAATTCTGTCCATTTATCAAGACCTGCTAGATGAAATAAATGTAAAGTGTTATAAAAGAATTTGCTACTATAAAGACTTGAAAACAACCTTTTAATTATTAGTATTAGGATTTCTCAATATTTATTTAAACCAAGGAATAATGTTTTATTTATTTATAACTTTTGATTAGTTTTTATTAGTTAGTATTGTTTATATAAACCAAATAATGTTTTATTTTTTAGTTAGTGCTTTTGATTAGTTTATATAATTTGTTTATAAAGGCTCATTTTATATTTTATAGGATACTAAGTTTACTGTTAGATACCAGCCTAACCAACCTAATTTTCCACTTGACGTGAGAAAGTAAGACTTAAAAATTTAAAAATGTTTTTAAAAAAGTAATATTTTAAAGCATTGGACGTTGTGTTTGTGCCAGAACCGGGCGGCGAACTAACTTAAACCGGCACTGATCATATCATCGGCAAACAAACAAATTTCAGAATGTTGAACACATGTAGTGATATCGTTTATGAACATTCTAATAATATTGGACCTAAGACCGTTACCTGTGGAACACCATGATAAGTTTTAATTTTTTGGGATAAAATTCCATTATATTTTACTGTCTGATATGTATCACATAAATAACTCTCAAACCAACGTAATACTAAATCTTTTACTTAATTTTTTTTAATAAATTAGTAATAAATCTCTATCGATTGTCTCAAAGGCTCTTTTAAAGTCCAAAAACACACCCATAATGACTAGATTATTATCTAATCTTTTTTGCCACTTACAGATTTTCATTATCATCGACTCACACGTGTGTCCAACCTTATTTTTATCACAGAAATTGACTGGTTGTTTTTTCACGGCTATTTCCAGAATTTTTTCATACACCGGTACGACATTTATTGGTCTAAACTCCCCACTTTAGAAGTTTTTTAATTTTCCGGAAATACTCCACTCGATATATCGTTCGTTATAACAAACAATTAACTACATCTAGAAACCGATTTCCTACACTCTAAAAATGAATGAGTCAAAAATGACTAATTTAGTAGTTATTAGTGGCTGCTTGTTCACTTGTACCATGGTTAACCATGGAATACCTTGGTATGCCAAAATTTAACAGCCAATTCTTAAGTAAAATTGTCCCCTGAATCAGAAAATACCGTCAAAAATTATAGAATTGGAGCAGTTTTTGAGATATAGTCAATTCCATATTAAATGGAAAATTGACTATATCTCAAAAAACGGTATTTTCGGATTCAGGGGACAATTTTACATAAGAATTGGCTGTTAAATTTTGGGATACCATGGTATTCCATGGTTAACCATGGTAAAAGTGAAAAAGCAGCCACTAATAACTATTAAATTAGTCATTTTTAAATAATTCATTTTTAGATAGTATAACTTCGAAAGCACACTTTAAAATTTTTGTTGACAGTCCATATTCACAGTCACCGGTCTTCTTTAAGTTTTTAACTATTTCACACATTGCAATGCATTGTGATGGTTTCAAATTTAATAAAGTGTTCCTGCGCTGTATTAATTTTATTTAAAATGTAGTTGTGATCATTAATCGGACGGATGTACCTACTCCACCAATTTTCAGTAATTTTGTGTTTATCTTGGATTTGGATGACATTAAATATTAGGATTAGGTCATCTGCCATCTTATTAGTGTTAACCCCTGCTGTGTCCCATTCTATGTTAAATAAGTTTAATTGAAACTGTCTTTCATTGAAGGTTTTTAAAAGATCGTTTCTTGTAAGATATGTACTTCTCTGATGCTATTAAATTACAATTTAAACCAAGGAAATAATCGAATGGTCGCTAACTTTAGGCGTGGTATGCACTTTGGCGTGGATATTGTTGTTGCCATTGGTGATTACATAATCAATTAGAGTTGCTCTAGTGGATGTAATTCTTGTGGGTGCGTTTGTTATTTGTTTGTATTCATTCTTAAATATAATATTTTTAATTCTATACTGCTGTAGTACGAGGTGTGTTCAGAAAATGAAACAAATATTTATTTATTCGTCTATATTAATGTTGTCTCCTTTAAAATAGTCCCCATTGGATATTATGCACATGTGTCAGCTCTTCTTTCAATACTCGAACTCGATCTTTGGGATAGCCTTTAGTTCTTTCAGCGATGCGCTTTTAATGTCATCTATGCTTGCAAAACGACGGCCCTTTAAGGTTCTCTTTATTTTTGGGAATAGGGAAAAGTCAAACAGAGGCATGTCTGGCAAATATGAAGGCTGGGGCATCATTACATGCTATTAAATTACAAGTATTGTTTTTGGCCAAAAATGTTGTTCAAAATTTAACAATTTTAAAACAAATTTTGCTGCCACGCGTTTCATACCCAAAACATTCGAAAACATTTCATGGGATGACCCAATCGATATACCAACATCATCAGCGACTTCTCTGATGGTTTATAACCATTTCATCCACTTTTTCCATGTTTTTATCGGTTGCAACCGTGTGTGCAAACATGTTAATGTGCTTGTGCGTTAGGGGCGTTCGTCATCTTCAACGTCTTCACGGCCATCTTGAAAACTCTTATACCACTTTTAAACTTTTGTTTTACTTATAGCCCTGCTATAATAGCAGACTCACTATAGGCCTTTGTTAACATTTCACGGAATTTTTTTAATTTTTTAAGCAAAAGTGGATACAAATTCTTTTATCCATTTCTTTTAACGAACGAAAAATCGCCGAGCTCATAAAACACGTCTAACCTTAGCGGCTGCCACAGACAAAGTAAACAAAGAAAACAGCTAAAGTTTTTATCATACTTCGGGGGCATATATACCAACATAATAAAGAAAATTTTATGACAACCGGACCCTCCGAACCCGCGAAATTTAACAATTCCCGTTATTTTCTGAACACACCTCGTATGTATCCTTTAGTAGATCATAATTAAAGTCTCCTAGAATTATTTGATATTCAACTCTATCATGCAGATCATTTAGATAGTTTTTAAAAAGTTCTATAAAGTTGCTATTTTTGGAAATTCGGGTCCTAAATGAAAA
Organism: Brassicogethes aeneus; assembly: GCA_921294245.1. Taxonomy (NCBI): domain Eukaryota; kingdom Metazoa; phylum Arthropoda; class Insecta; order Coleoptera; family Nitidulidae; genus Brassicogethes; species Brassicogethes aeneus. Next base: position 4,062,317 of record OV121136.1, read on the forward strand.
GAATTATGATAAGAAATGTTGCTTTTTCAATCAATTTCCTAAACAAAAATATTAAAACATACCTACATACATAGATTAATATCCTTTACATAAATGAACACAAAAAACATTAAATAACAAAATTCTGAAATCATTAAATTATAAAGAAATTTGGTACAATATCATTACTACCCCAATCCACAACACAAACGAAATTATGATTCCTGTTGCTTATATAGGTCTTGAAATCATTCACTGCGGTGAGAATAAAGTAAGTGGTGCCATCTACCGTCTTAAACATATTAAAGACCACGTCGAAAGACGGTAGATGGCACCACTTACTTTCGTCTCACCGCAGTGAATGATTTAAAGACCTATATAAGGACGAGGAATAATAATTTCGTTTGTGTTCCGCACCATATAGTCAATTAAATTGTTGATGCGTATTTTCAATGGGAAATGTTTTGATTGACTGCCTGAAATCACGTACTTTTTTAACGAAATAATTTGTAACCTTTTAAGTTTACAAAATGCATATTACCTTTACAAAACTTTGGGTAAAACATTTTCCTTTGTTAAAATAATTACAAACCCTTGTTTTCTACAAAAAAAATTATGTTATATTTTACAATATAAAATTAACAAACTACAAACTCATGTTAACCAATTTGATTTTTACAACAGTGTGTTTGCAAAAAAAAACAATTCGATTTTTTTAACACCCTAATAAAAATAAATATAGTAACCGAAGTTATTGCAAATATCCCAATATAACCAAATTTTTTACATTTAGAAATTGCTAACGGAAATTTAAAAATAAAATTTAACTATGCGATGAATTTATTCAACCTAATTAGGTTGTGACACGTTTGTAATTTTTATTTTAATTACACCTTTCGACACAAGATAATTGGAAATGTGTTTCTAACTGACGCGTCACTATTTTAGCACGACTCTTGGCCTTGATGTTGAGTTATGAAAATTTTTTTATGTGATTGGTTTAAAAGCTAAGTATAAAAAGGGCTTACTTTACGAACTAATCTATAAAATACAAGAAAAATGAAACTGCACGCATCACTTGTATTATAATTTATTTTTAAGTTTCAAACAAATTAAATTAAATAATTATAATCATTGAATTTAACATTCACACTAATAATCAATATTATAGGGGTGGTAGTTCCGGAATTCTAAAATTTCATGCGAAAACCGAAAAATTCCGAAATTTCAACAAAACAAAATTCAAAGGTATTTATTTAATAATTTTTTATACGTTATGTCTATATGCACCATGGTGTGTTTAATGGGTTTTACCGTATGATAATACCTTCTCACACTGCATTTCTTGTTGATAAATTTTTGAAAGAAAACAACACCCTATAGGGTGTTGTACACAAAGTAAAAAAATATTTGTTAATTTTAACCAAATAATAACCAGATTTTGGGCCGTATGCAGAAACGTTGATTTATTTATATCAACTGATTAAGCATATCAAAAAAGTACATGACATGTCAAAAATATAGTACACAAATATAGAACTATAAATAAATATGGAGATAGATACAGATAAGTATAGAGATAAATACAATTTTTAAATGATATATTACAATAATTGTTTAAAATGTATGTAGATCACAGACATTTAGATATATTAAATACTACTTTCTAGGATGTCCCAGTCTAGGAACTCTTCATAGCTATAAAAAGCTTTGGCGACTAGTATACGCTTGATTTGTTTTTTGGAACATTTTAAAGGCATTCCTTGATTTTATTTGGGAGTTTCTTGAAAAATTTGGCTCCCCAATAATCAACATATTTTTGTATTTTGTTTAATCTATGATATGGTATTATTAGATCTTCCTTAAACCTCGTATCTTTTCCATGTCTCGTACTGCCTTTTGTGAACTGGTTTAGGTTTTCATGTGCATAAGGTAAACATTGTTGAATATAGGTGGATTTAATAGTGAGTATACCTTAAGGTATACTTAAGGTATAAAAGAATTCTTTTATAAAATATTCTTTGCAGCTTTCAGTTTGTTTTAGGCCACATAGTGCTCTTAATGCCTTTTTTGCCATTTGCCATTTGCCATTGTAGTTCCTCCCCAAACTAAAATTCCGAATGAAAATAAGAAAAATATACCATTGTTGCTATTTGGAAGGTGGTTGTTTTCTTCATTCTTCTTATGCAGTATATTGAGGTCGAAAGTTTCTTTATGGATTCCGATACATTAAAGTCCCACGATAAATTGGTTTCTATGAGAATACCAAGAAATTTGGCTTTTTGATTGCTTTGGTTGGTACCAAAAGTTATTATTTGAGTTTTTTCCTCGTTGATTTTAAGTTTATATGCATAAAGCCACAGATTTGATTGTTCAAGCCATGTTCATTTTCTCATCTGCTTCTTGTTTTGTACCCTTAACCAGGAAGGAAGTATCATCAGCATAGCAGCAAATTTCATATGTATCCACATTCCAGGTCAGGTCATTTAAATAAATTATGAACAAGATGGGCCCAAGGATTGAGCCTTGAGGCACGCCGCATTTAACTTAACAGTTCTGGAGAATACTGCTCGTTCCAATGGACTATTTGTGTTCTTTTTTCAAGATAAGATTTTATCAGTTCATTAGGTGTTCCTCTTAATCCATAAAACCACAGTTTTTTCCAGTAAAATTTTATGTGATATGGTGTCGAATGCTTAGCTTAGATCGCATGTAATATTCGGTTTATTAAAATATGCTCAAAAATTTTTCAAACTGTATTATGGAAATGGGTCTGTAGTTTTGACAATTTTGTTTGTCTCATTTTTTGTGTATGGCTATTACTTTTCCTTTTTCGAGTTCTTGTGGAAAGGTACCTTCTGCGAAACATTTATTAATAATAATTGTTTTCGTTTACTTCTTTTATTAATTTAGTGGTTTTGTTTTTTATTTGTTTAATTGTTTTTGTTACTTCTACAAGGTTTGTTTCAAAAATAACAAATGATCTAGTATTAGTAGATAATGTTTGTTTTAATGTATTGTAAAGCATCTTTAAAATTATCTTTTTTATGTTCAAATATCTTGCACTGCTTATGAAATGTATGTTAAGTTCTTCTGGTGATAAGTTATTATTTTCGTTGTCATTACTTTTTGTTGAGATTTTCATCCTTAATTAATTTCCAGATGCATTTCTGTTTATTATTGGAATTTGTTATAATATCACTGTTTTTCTATTTTTTGGTTTTCTCTATTTTTTGTACATAGTGCTTTTTTAGAGCGTTGTAACCATAGAAAATAGTTTCTTTAAAACGACTGATTTAAAATATGATAAAAATAGACAGTATGTTTGTTTGTAAATTTATATGAAAAAGTAGTCAAAAGGTTAACATACCTATAACAAATATATAATTAAAAAATAACATTTTTAAACTTGGGTAAAAATATTTATTGATTTATTTTTTATTATTAAAAACATACATACCTTCCATAAATGTTTACTTTTTAATATAATACCTAGATATTTTAAAAAAATTACTATTTAATAAATAATAAGGGTTATAAAATAAAACCAAAATATTTGTCTTTTTTATTAAATACTTTTGAAGAATTTTAAATTTTAGACCATGTTCCACTTATTTTTTCTTTTAAATTTTTAAATTATGTGCTTGCTCTTCAAATAGAAACAGTAGGTAGAGGCGACTTTTTTCTGAGGAAATTTACACTCTATTTATGTTTTGGCTCAGAAATATAGGTAGGTACTATTAAACATAAAAGAAAATGACAAAAACATAGGTATTTCAAATTGAATATACATATTATAATATTATTGACAGTTTTTGCCAGTAGGTAATACAAGTTTAAACGGCATTTGATAAGAAAATAAAAAATACACCCTGTAGGTAAAAACAATAGTATCTGCTCGAAAGCAAAAACAGTCACAGTGTATGATACTATTTTCAAATTGTTTTTATGATTTGTAATATACCAAAATTGAGAACAAGTATCGAGTGTCAGAGATATTAATAAAACCCTTAAAATATTTTTTATCTTAAAGCCCTGTAGCAAAAAATTTAAGCCCTTTAGGACTAGGTATTAGGGTGGGTCGATTTTTGAATTTTAAAACGCCTGTGTAAGGAAAAGTTGTGTATGGGACTAAAAAAATGTAGATATTTTTATTTTTTTTTCTAATTTAAAATTTAACCCCCCCGCCGGCTCCTCAAAAATTATAAAATAAAAAAATTCAAAATCAAATTTTCCTGTAATAAAAATGTTTTCGTAATTGTTGTTTATAAACGCAAAATAATATATTTTTATAATTGGAATGCATTAACAGCCCCCGCCCTATTTATTTATAATATTTAGACGTATGTTTTTTTTATTATGGTTTTACTATTATTGTAATTTAATCACCTTTTTGTATAAATTAAATATTTAATATTATAAAATATAGTATATTTTTATTTTCAATTATAAATATGGCGGCGGGCGTAAAGCGTAAGGTTTCTATACTGTTGCTGAGATTTCCAAACTGGTAGGTAACAAGGTACAAACAATTTGGTGGAAAGCCAGTTTGCCTACTATATCAAACCAGCAATGTGTTGCACTACTTAAAAAATATCACAAACAATTCATGGATCTTAAAAAATCTCTAAAGAAAACAAGTAGTTATGCCCGAAATAAATTACAATGTTTCCAAAATGAATCGAATAAAAAGCTTTTCGATATTTCGACATCCAAATGCAAAGAACTTTCATCGTGTGCTTGTGTCAAGTTAAGAAGGTCCCTAAATTAGAACATGAATTTTTAAAAGATCAGAGAACCACAAGGATAATGTTTATGGGAAAAGTGGATGCCAAAAGCACTAGAGTTTTAAAGCAAAGGCTAGAAAGAAAAGGAGAAACAGCTAGCTGCAGTGGTTTGAAGTCCGAGGCAAAAACTCAACCTAACGAAGTTTTTTCAGACTCATCATCGCAGCAGGATACCGATTCCGATGAAGAATTTAATCCAACATCCTCTACCAGCGCAAAAGACATATCACTTGCCCTACCATCACTTGCAAAAGCAATAGATCGAGCAGGATTATCGAGTCGTAAAGGTGCAATGATAGCCAGTGCAGTCCTTGAGGATGTTGGTTTAATCACAAAAAGTGACACATCTTACGTAATCGATAAGTGTAAATTGGATCGCCAAAGAAAAAGAGCTCGGCTCGACTTACAAAAAAAAAGTGCAGAGGACGGCAAAATTTTACAAGCCCTTTATTTTGATGGACGCAAAGACCGCACCTTCCACATAAAAAAGCAAGAAAGCACATCATCTAGAAAAACTGTTGTTGAAGAGCATGTAGTTTTAATCCAGAAGCCTGGTAGCAATTATTTGGGACATGTAACACCTGAAAACGGGACGGCTAAAAAACTTGCATCAAGTATTCTTAGTTATATTGACAAAGCTAGTATCTCTACAAGCGTCTTTGGCTGTCTGTGATGAGAAAAATAGGGATGGTTGGATACGTACAACAATAGAGTCCAGAAAGAAAATGCCCAAATTTAGTACAAAGTCAGAATATGTGGTGAGCACAGAATAATCTAAAATGCCCACATGGAAGGGTGGTTGGGGGGGCAGGGGTGGAACTCGTTGGCAGCCACCTCCCCGTGGTGAGTTCTGGGTTATTTTGAGTTTAAGTATTGCTCAAAATAAGCGATGGGCTGCCTTGTAACAATTTTGTTAATTTTAAACAAATTATTTACATTTTTGGATGTGTGGCGGGGGGCCTAAATGTACTTTAAATTTGAAAAAAAAAAAATTGAGGACTCAAGAGACCCAAATAAAACATTCCCCAACGCAGGCCTATAATTTTTTTAATATTTATATCTTTTTATTTTTGGGGGCCCGGCGGGGGGTCTAAATTAATTTTGTATATTGAAAAAAAAATATTTTTCAAAATAAAAGCCCAACCTACAACTTTTCCAACCACAGGCGTTCTAATTTTATAAAAAATACTAAAAAACTACCCACCCTACTAGGTATACCTATATGTTTAAATAAACTTTTCTTAATAAAATATAGACACGTCATGAAGGAACATCCTGTAAATACTTTTCAATTAGTAAATTTAGTTTTAAAAATGTAAAAGGTATAAAAATCGCTGTGGCTCCCGTCCCGAGGCGGGACGTCCCGAGTGACGTCATAATTTTAAGATTTGTTATATTACGATAAAACTAAAACAGACCAACCAACCCAACCCAACAAAACCAACCCAACACTTTTTAACAAAGAAACAACAAATGTATAAAATAAAAAAGTTCGACAACTTCTAGTAGTATCGAACCCGGTACCTCTCGCATGCCAAGTGACTGCCCTACCATCTGAGCCATCTAGCTTAACATTAATTTTATAACGCTCGGGAAATAAAAACAGATTTACAGTGTGTGACGTCAGTCAGGATCAAAGTTAAGTCCCGCCTCGGGACGGGAGCCACTTCGATAAAAAATACTCAAAATAATTTTTAAAAAAATAATTTCTTTTTAAAATATTAAACTGCAATTTTTTACTAATAATTTAAATTAAAATTGCGTGCCACAAGTGTCAAGACTGATAAAGATTGGAAATATATCGTCAAGTTAGAAATTAATTGTTTTAAGGTTTTAAAAATGTTTTGTTGAATAATCCAACCCACTTTGCCAATATCCAATTATTCTTCCTCTTTCGCCTTCCTTACACTGCGGCGTGTTGATTGTTCAAAATCACACCTTTGACTCGGGCTGGATGCTCCCGTGGACGAGTTTTGGTTGGTGCCGCGCATGACGTCACTCGATGAGTAGTTGCCGCGCGAATACACGAATAATAGTAATATTATTAAAGAAAATAGAGAAATATCTGAACAGTTCGTTTTTTTTTAAACTTGATATTGAAGAAAGTGTTAGAATATGGATGATAGGTGCTATAATATTTGATACTATTTAAATCTATTTTTTTTATAATAATAAATATAAATTTGATATTGAAAATAGTTTATTAATATGGATGCCAGCAAAATACTATCAAAGAATATAAAGAAATATCTGGACATGGTGCGTTTTTTGTAAATTTGATATTAGTTTATTAATATGGATGCTACATGCGTTGGAAAAATACTATATAAATCTATTTTTTGTTGTAATTTTGATATTGAAGATAGTTTATTAATATCTTAAGGTATGTATCTTGCGCTTGACTGTTATTACATGTGCACATATACCTATAGGTGTAAAGAATTATTAGGTCTTTTGATTTAAATAGATATTATTGTAGATTTGACAACAGAGCCTAGCGACTTTTTATTGGTTGTTTTGTATTCGCGGCAAGGTCAGAGAGAGAACGATTAAACCGGGTGGAACTTTATGATGACCATCATAGCACATTATAGACCAGGCGAAGAAAGCACATAATATTATTATAGCCAAACAAACATTTTCCTGCCTCACAGTGGAATGGCCTTGGCAAAATATCCTTTGGATCACTTTTTACTGAACACATTTAAAACATGCATTCATTCATAAAAAAACTCCAAGGAATTTAAATTTGTTTTTATTTTTTGTTTTAATTATTTTTGGATTTTATTGAAAAAGCGTTTTTTATTTCTCTATTTAATTAAAACCAGTAAACGAATTATATCAAAATTATATACTGCCAAAACTAAACTAAACAAAACTAGTCATTTGGAATTTAAAATGACGTCAAAAAAAACTAAAATTTTACCCAAAAATGTCACAAAAGTTCATTTTCCCGGAAAAGCCCGGGCGATATTATGTTAAATTATATATCATCCTCTAGTACACAATATTATGTAAATTCAGTTTGTACCCCCCCACTACACGCGCGCCTTATGGTCAAGGTCAGTCTGTTAGCGGCGCACAAACAGGTATTTTGACCTAAAACGTGACCAAAAAATATTTGGGCACTCTTTCAGTATCAAAATGGTAGCAAATGACGAAAAAACATTTTCCTAAAGGTACACAAGTGATATGTATTCAAAAATTTATTTATAAAAAAATTACAAAGTAGCTACTTACATGCAAGTAATAAAATAAAAATATTAAAATTAAATATATAAAACAATGTTTGATTCGTGTAAGTTTTTTACCTATTGTTGTTTTTTTTGTTTTTGGTCGTACCTACCTACGCTCCTAAAATAGCGGTGAGTTTTACATTCATAAGTTGTATTGTGTTGACAGGGTAATTTAACTTTGCACAGAAATGGCTTCCAGCTCGCCGCAACAACCTTTGAGCGATAAAGAATTAAAACAGCTTATTCTCGAATCTTTGGATAAGGATATGACAATTTTTTTGCTAGATCTCCAAAATCTAAGAGGTTGTCAATCCTAAAAGGAAAAGGATGTTACAAGTGGAACTCAGAAATACCCGAAAGGCGCCGAAGACCACAGAGACGTAATTTGTCAGGTGCCAAAGGGGCTGCAAAAAAACATATCTATAGATATAGTCCCCTTGAGGCGGGACATTTATTATTTAGTGATGAAATACTAAATTAAATTATCACCCATTCAAAAGGAAACGACTATTTTAGAAATAAAAGCTCTTATTGGATTGCTATATTTATGAGGAGTACAAAAATCTGAGCAGCCTTAGAGAATTATGCTCAAACAATTCAGAGCAACATTGTCGCTAAATCATTTTGATTTTTTAACATCCTGCTTGCGATTCGGCAACAGGGCTTTTAGGGCAGAAATAAAGAAAACTGACAAATTTGCACCCATTCGTCAAATTTACGAACTTTTTTATTTCAAACTGTCGAACTCTATATACTATAGTAACTCAAAAAACGTGGGTTTTGACTTACTATATGGCATCAACAGATTTTTTCAAGCTCTATTTGGTGGAAGATTACATTAACTCAGACATGAAACGATAGGCAACCAGTGAACAACTTCCCTGTATAGTAAGTGTAATATTCCTCATTCCTACAGGCGAAAACTATATTAAGTTGAGTTACTCTAGTCTACAATCAAAACTGAGTTACAATAGTCTTTGTTGCATAGGTCGATATCATATGAGGGAAAAGTGCAAAGGAAAACGGCAAGCCATAGTCATATTATGTTCGAAAACTAAAGGAAACCTCTCATGGGATCATGGTGCTGTATACTCTGACTAATCTAGATAAGAAAATATATATTTTTAAATAATTTAGTCTTTGATCCTATTGAGCCAGTTCTCAAAAGAAGGTTAGAATCATCTACGCTAAGAAGAGGTATAAAAGTAATTATCAAAGACACATTATGTATCAAAGTTCCTGTGCAAGTTTTATATATACTTGGTGCAGTTTTTGTGTAAGAAATAGAGACCGAAAAACAATCCCATTTTCGAGGAGCCGAGCCGACAAAAATTGCACTATAGTGCAATGTTTGTCTGCTCGGCTAAAACTGGTTTTTTAATTTATTTGTCTGTTATATAGAAATTTATTTAAATTTTGTTTCGTGTTTTGAACTGTATTACAATTAAGGGAGGTCAGAAAATTAAAATTTTATTCAGACAAAATCATACATTTTGGTCGAACATAGGATAACTATTCCAAATTTTAATCGATATAATGGTTATACAAAACTTTAAGAGTATTAAAGTTTGTTCCCACTATTTTAATAATAATATCTTTTTCATTGATGGCCAAAAATTTGGCAAATTAATTTCTAACAAGATTTAGTTATGTTTAACCATTAGTTCCGATTTCAGGGTTTCCAGGGAAAGTGAATTTCACTATTTTCTCCATGATTGCATTATTATTAAACATATAAAATGAAAATTTTCGCGCTAATTATAATTATAGGACCATATTCATTTTTTATGAAAATATTTTGTCCTTTAGCTCGAGTACCGCACGATGGCGGAAATAAGGTAAACGTAAAAACGTTTTGTACACCTATTCTAGCACACTCTATTGACCACTTTATAAAAAAATTGTATAAAATAAATCTCGAAATAAATAAGACAGTTGATTAAAGGAACTTGATAATTATAACACAGCCACACAAATATGTATGTGATATAGTTTTTTTTATGTATTTTGACGCGCTGAATCCGAATCCGATCTCAAAATTTGCCATGCACGTCTGAGTTTCAACTTAACCTCAAAAATCTGAAAAAAATTGTATTTTCTGTTCTAGGGTTGAGGCATATTATGTTTTTCAACGTGCCAAGTCCAATTTTTAGTCAAAAATAATCTCACACGTCATCCTTGAACCTTAACCTAGGACTCTTTATTTCAGAGTTCACGATTTTTCTTGAGTTGTTTTGGAATCTACCTACATCGACATTATGTCAAAATCACTAATATTTTCCAGCCTTATTTTTTTGCACTATACCGTGTTCTTTTTTCTTTGAAATATCTGTTTAAGGGGTTAAGCCTTCTTTTTTCGCCTTGAACATTCGTTTCTCTTTTCAGCATGCAGCAAAAATCGGCCATCATGATTTCATGCCATCTACCCTGATATCGTTTCAAAAATTGGAATGTTCAATGAATTTGAAATTACACTTTCTTCATTCACACTTTGATAGGTTCCCCGCAAATGTTGGAGACTACAATGAAGAACAAGGAGAACGGTTTTATCAAGATATCAAAGTAATGGAACCGCGATATCAGGGTAGATGGGATGAAGTCATGATGGCCAAGTTTTGCTGTATGTTGAAAAGCGAAACGAATGTTCGAGGCGAAAAAAGAAGGCTTAACCCCTTAAACAGATATTTCAAAGAAGAAAGAACAGGGTATAGTGCAAAAGAATAAGGCTGGAAAATATTAGTGATTTTGACATAATGTCGATGTAGATTTCAAAACAACTTAATAAAAATCGAGAAACTGAAATAGGTTAAGGTGAAAGTACAACTGGTGAGATTATTTTTGTCTCTAAATTTTTATTTGGCAAAAACATAACTATTGATATGCCTCAACCCTAGAACAGAAAAAAACAATTTTTTTCAGTTTTTTAAGGTTAGGTTGAAACTCAGACGTTCATGGCGAATTTTGACATCGGATTTGGATTCAGTGCGCCTAAATACTTATAAAAATCTATGTCACATACCCTGATCCGGGTACTTTTGTTTTCTTGTGTGCAGGTGTAATCTATGATCTTTTCGTAATAACGCTTGCCAAAAAACGGGAGTTTACGGGAGGTTATTAAATATTGTTTTAAATAATGGATTATCCAACTTAAAATAGCTAATCAGAGTTCCATAGTCCTCCACCAGTTGTATCATTAAAATTATATCTGCCGTATATTTTTAAAAGAATAGTATTTACTACTGAGCTCAGTAACTAAAAATTGGATTTTGGAATGCGTTTTAAGTACTGACAGTACTGGCAGTAAATTACGGAACATAAGCTTAATAAGACTTGAAGCAATATAAACAAAGTAAACCTATTATTTTTATGTTTAAAAACTGAATGTTTACGCTTTTATATCGTTTTCTGGGATTCCTGGGGTTGTAGATCATGTATGCATACACCTTTAAGGTGGTGAGCGACTTCTGGACTCCCTGTAGATAAATATTTTTTTCTACTTCCACCTTTAAAACGCCCTTTATCGTACATGTTTCCATGACACTAAGTGACCTTTTAAATACATATTGACAAGTTGTGGCTTTATGGCGCTTTAGTCACGGGCTGAAGTTAGCAACAGGTTTTTAGTCACGGGCTGAAGATAGTTTTAAGTTTTTAGTTGACAGTTGTCAAATGTCATACAATCGTTAAAATAAAGTGCCTTTCTTGTAAAATAATACTAAATGTGAAAATTATTTTATTATCTCAATACAAAAATACAAAAGTATTAAATAGTTTCTCAACGCCAATATTTGAAAAGTTTATATGAACATTGTACTGACCTTTTAATTTCGCCGGCAGTAAACTATAACTTAAATTCGGGCACGGACTCTACTGTAAAGTCCTCATAAAACATTTCCTTTACTTTCACTGTGAAAAACTGTCAATTTTTAAGATACATTTCGATTTATAACCCTTATAATTGTGTTTATAAAATGTAAAAATGTGACATTTGACAGTTTCCCCTGTTGTTTCATATATATATATATATAATAATAATATATATTATATACAAATTTTTGATTTAAATCATTTTAGATAATAATAAGTATTTGTCGTAGAAAAAGTATAGTATGCACCTCGTTTATAAACTTCGCAAGCTTGCTCGTGCCTAAATTAAATTCGTGTATAAAATGGCGTTTATCAAACTTGATACGTAATATACTATTATTAATTTATATATTATGTGTATAATTTCTTAAAACAATTAAAAACAACTAAAAACAATTATGAAAAGTAAACTATTTATTAAAATAAAATTGACTTAAACTAAGATAACATAAATCTATAGGTATCCGTGACTTACAAGATTTACCGCGAAGGACCCGACTCAGAATTACGTGACACATGTCTTCAGGCAGATGTCTTTTCTAATGTCATTTTTAAAGACAAAGAGTCCCATGATCATATAATAAATGATGATTAACTTAAGATAGATAAGATTGGTGGCGTTTCGGTTTAACCTGAAGAATTCCAGTCTCACGCTATTTTACGCGCCGACTTTTATTTTATATTTTTTTAATGAGACGATACAAACATTATAATCGTAACAAATTACAACAAATTGTGACATCATTTTTAGGTAAGGTTTAAGTGACATGATCGCATTTTAGCTTTATTTTAGTACTGGCTTTTATAATAATTATTGACTTTTTACTAGTTTAATATTAAGTCTTTCTTATAGACTTGTTATAATATAAAAGATATCAAACGCTTGTAAATATTTATAACCTAAAAATGATGTGACAAAATCTTAAAGAAATATTCTAATTAAATACATAAATTAAATTAAATTGATCTTAAGTTTTTCAAATCAATCTCATGTTATCATGTTTTATTTAAAAATCTCATGTATTTTCACAAATTCTAACAAATTATTTTTAAAAACATTTTTATCATAATGAATGTGAATTTGTTATTTTCAGCAATTGTATGCTTATTACTAACTACTAATTTTTTTAAGCGTATGGCAATTTTCATTTTATAATACTCATAAGCATATATAGAAATACTTCATTTTTGTACGCAGTTCAAAAGTCAAATAATTATACACCGCCATACAATAATGAAAATACATTGAAATTACATAGCAAGAGTGGTTTCATCTATTGCGTTTAGCATAAAATCGGCAAAGAACAAGTAAAATTACAGGTCACTGAAGAATAAATTCATGTACTTAACCTATAATATAGCACATGTCAAACGTCAAACTTGGAAAAATGTCACCAACTCGATAATTTCAATGTAAGTTTCAGCCCCAATTGGAACTCAGCAAGGCCCGATTGATAAAATACATGGAAGTATTTGTTTTGAAAACGTACAATTGTACCCACGTTTACCCCCATTAATAAATAATTCCATTTATTAATGTGCCTACGAATTTTTAAAAACCATTCCTCCAACTAGTGTGAAGTCCGAAAGATACCGTTCGTTAGTTCCTTGTCTGTTCCTTTATTTAATTTAATGATACTTTACTAATCCCGGGATCCCGGGACCTTTGGTCCCGAAAGTCCCGGGATTGAAAAAAGGTCTCGGGATTGACACCCCTAGAACGATGAATCAACATAAACCTTTATTACGAATCGCTGTCATAGACACTCTGTGGTCGTAGACTTCTGGTCATTGCACCACTTTTGGGTGGGGAATTTTTACATGCAATTTTTATCTTCAGTCAGTCTTATAGCGTTAAAACGTTAGTTCCATAGTTATGATAAATATAAGGAGTGAACATTGCCGAAGCCAAAGTGTGTAAGCTTGTGAAGTTATTTTAAACATTTTTGGATTCATTTTTAAGTTTTGTGCCTAATATACAGAGTGGGCATTGACGACACCGAGGTGTGAGGTTGTGAAGTTATTTTAAACAGTTTTGACTTTTTTGGATATTTTTTTAATTTTTAGTGAATGAGTTTTTCCTTTCCCTTACACGAGGCTTCAAGTCACTAAAAGTCTGTCTTAAAATAAGTATCAAATCCAGAAGATCTGTTCTATGGCTAGTTCAGCATAAAATGTTTTTTCCAAGTATTTTTAGAATTCGTGGATTTTCTTGAGTTGTTTTTAAGTTTATTTAATATTTTAAATATCACCAACGATTTTTAAAATAGTTATTTAACACAATTTTAGTTTACGATCTTCGACTTTTAGGTTATAAAACTAAGATACTCTCTGTCCTAGAAACATTTATCGCTGTTCAGAAAGATTTAAGGTCAAGCCTTTAAACATATTATGAGAAACGGAATACCTTTAAGCATAGGTGATGTTTGGGTGGTGGTTGGGTAAACATACATATTAGTATCTTTACACCCCTAGTTACTCAAAATTCGTAACTAGTCACAGTTATAGTTACTGGATTGGGATAAATAACTAACACGCAGAAACATAAAAAGTATCCATAGATACTAAGTTATCTAGTTACAAGGAAATAAATACAGTATCTATAGGCACTATAGTATGGTATGGTACGGTATACCCTGTATGCGTATAGAAGGGGAGAAGAAATGAGGGGGGGTTAAAAAATTCTATTTTTTCACCATTTTGTTTAAAAATTCTGCACTGTTGTACGTTGTCCTTTATAGAATAAAAAACAACTTAATAGTATTTTAATTGCCAACCACATCACCACATTTTTACCCTTTTAACATGTCTTTTTTATGTATATTTTGTATTGAAATAAATTTAATTTGATTATTTCCCTGATTATAATATGAACCAATCAAAAGCCTTGAATTTTCGAATAAATTTCGTTTAAATAAGCGATTAAATCACTAGAACTATTTAACAGCGATTAAATTTTAGCCTCCATATTGGATTTTTGTTTACGATTTTATGGTTTTATTTACGTTTTAACAAACATTTTTTAAAAAACAATAAAAAATAAGTTATCTAGTTTAAGAAATATCAATTATTACTTATTACATACCTTTAATTAATGGAATTTTCTTTAAAAAAATATTTATAAATTTTGACACATACGTCAGATTTTATGAATTGTCAAATAGTGTCCTTTAATTCGAGAAATAATCTAGACGTATATCACTCAACCTATAAATTTAATCCGTCAAACTATGCTCAGTAAGTTTTTTATTTGATTTTTCTCTTTTTGTTCGATGTACACCTAAAGAAACCCACACACTAAAAATTCAAGAAATCTAAACTTTATTAATAATTTAAATACAAGTTAATATGGTAGATTTTAGTGAAGCACAAAAGGAGTACATGAAGAACCTTTTTGAAAGTATATCGAATAATTTAAATAAAAAGTCTTAAACAAGAATTTCATGAAAAAAATAAATGCATATGAAGGAAAAATAAACCATCTGGAAAAGGAAAACAAAAATCTACAAAACAAAGTTCTGTTTATGGAAAGAAGAACAAGAAAGAATAATTTAATAATATTTGGGCTCAGTTTAACCTCTGAAGATATTTTTCAAGAAGTAGTAGATTTAATTGCAAAAAAACTAGAAGTTCAAATAAACGCTTCTGATATTAGCCACATACACACAATAGGCCAAAAGAAAAATAAGCCTATAATAGTAGAATTTTTGTCTTTTACTAAAAAGCTGCTCGTGCTAAAGAACTGTTTTAAATTAAAAGGCACAAGTATATCCATAAGCAACGATCAGTGTACAGAAGATCAGACAACTACAAAGATTTTATTGAAATACAAAAAAGAAGCTAACTCAAGAGGTGAAAAAGCGTCCATAAAATTAAACGGACTTAAAATAGGAAATAAATTATACTCACTGGAGGAACTACAATACAGACAACAGGAACCAAGCACATCTGAACGTGAAATAGTGACCAAAACACAAAAGCGCGAAATTGGGGAGGTTGACTTAAGCGAAGAAGAAAACGAAGAAAAGGTAACACAAGAAACAAAAAAAACTAAACCAGCCCCAAAAATTCCCAAAAACCAGACTGACACTACTAGAATAACAAGATCAACTACACAAAATTAATTTCTATGGTGTGTTTCGCTTAAGCTTAAATATATATATTTCTTATTGTTGGAATTATAATTATATAAATTAGTAGTAGGTATAAGTATTCTTAAAGTATTCTTATTTATTATATAGTGTAATTAATTTTTAAATTTTTTAATTCTGTTTTAAATGTTTATTGTATTTAACTGTAAACATGGATCCATTTGTTAGAGATTACAGAGTCGCACAGATAAAGACTGAAGTATTAAATGATGTATTTGAATGTAATGAGGTGCTTAAAATTAATAAAGAAAATCTGAATTTTAAATTTTTACATCTAAATATAAGAAGCATAAATAAAAATTTCCAACATTTCGAAATCTTTCTGGAACAATTTAATGAAGAGTTTGACTGTATTGTGTTAACTGAAACCAGGCAAACAAATGAAGAGTATATTAAACTAGAGGGGTATAATACTATATATAGCGGGGGTAGTTTTAATCAGAATGACGGAGTAGTAATGTTTATTAAAAAAGAACTTAAATTTGAATTTAACATACATAAAATTAACGAATGCAAAGTTATAAATGCTAAAATACAACTTTTTAAGGAAAACATTACTATTCTAGGAGTATACCGTTTACACCCCATCTGCGTAGACAATTTTTTAAATGATTTGGATACATACTTGAAAGATAATATTTTAAAGGTAAGAAATTGCATATTTGCGGGTGATTTGAACATAAACATCCTAAATAGATCTAAATTAAGTAATGAATATTTAAATATAATGAGTGAGTATAATTTTAAACCACTTATTAATAATATAACAAGAGAAAATGAAGAAAATGGTACCTGTATAGATCACATATTCATGAAAGCTCCTAACAATTTCGAAGATTATGTTATACCGATTATTGTTAGAACTAAAATAACAGACCATTTTCCCATTTTATCACAGTGGATATTTAAAAATAAAACAAAAAGTGAAAATAATTATAAATATATACATCAAATAAACTACAAAAAATTAAACATTGACCTTTCAAATATTAACTGGGATGAATTTTTATCAAATAATGATATAGAATCCACTACAAACAATTTTATTAATTTAATTAAGGAAAGAATAAAAAATAATACTATTGTAAAGAAAATTAAACAAAAGTTAAGAAAGAGGAAAAAGTGGATAAGCCAAGGTATTGTTAACTCTATAAACTATCGAGACAACCTTTATAAATTATATAAAAAAACGCAAAATATTAACCTTTTAAATGAATACAACACTTATAGAAAATACTTGAACAAAATCATAAACAAAGCAAAAAACGATTATTATAAAAATAAAATACAAACCTGTGAAAGCAATAAACAAATCTGGGATGTTATAAATGAATTCAAAAATAATAAAACCTACAAAAACCAAATTGAAAAAATAAACGATGGAAATTTAATCGTAAAAGATAAAATAAGAATAGGCAATATTTTTAATAATCATTATATAAATATGGCAGACAAAATGGCAAAAGATATTAAAAAAAATAATAACTATAAAGAAGACAAACTCAAAATTTCCAACTCATTATACTTAATGCCAACTGGTCTACAAGAAATAAAAAATACAATAAATAACTTAAAAAATAAAAACTCTGTTGGAATCGATGGCATCACAACAAATACTTTAAAAAATATAAAGCATAATATTGCGTATCCTTTATCAATAATAATAAATAAAATATTTCAAACTGGTGTATGTCCTACCGCATTTAAAACATCAATTGTTGTCCCTATTTTTAAAAAGGGAGATAGTCTAGACCCAATTAATTATAGACCTATTTCACTCATAAATAACTTAGCAAAAATTTTTGGAGCTATGGTAAAAAAAAGAATTCAAAATTTTATCAACAAATTTTCTGTAATTTCCTCTAAACAATATGGATTTCAGAAGGGCAAGTCTACACAACAGGCTATAGTGTCATTAATGGAAGACATATATGAATCGGTGGACAAGAGTCGACCGGTCATATGTATATTTCTTGACCATTTGACACCGTTTGCCATGATAAACTTCTAGATAATTTATTGGATATTGGGATTAGGGGCACATCTTTAAAAATAATGGCCAGCTATCTTAAAGATAGAAAACAATATGTTAAAATCGATAGCCATATGAGTTCTTCACAAACGGCAACTTATGGTGTGCCACAAGGTACCATCCTAGGCCCCCTCTTGTTTTTATTATATATAAACAATCTCTTTAGAATAAAAAGTCAAGGTAAAATAATAAGTTTTGCAGATGATACTACTATTTTTTATGAGGGATCAAACTGGGAACAACTAAGACAGTTGATTGAAAAAGATTTTGTTTTAATTAAGGATTGGTTCGACAATAATTTACTAACACTAAATATTGAAAAAACCTACTTTATGCCATTTGGATCATATACAAATAGCCTACCAACTTTTGATACTCTTAAATTTACATCACCAACTCAACATTTCTCTATTAAAGCTACCAATGCAATAAAATTCTTAGGAATCATAATAGATCAACATTTAAAATGGAATCTTCACCTGGAACAAATTAACAAAAAAAATCGAAGTCTAATACCCTATTTTAAAATATTAAAAGACGTTTTAAATGTTGAACAACTAAGTTTGGTCTACAATGCCTTAGTGATTCCCAGTTGCGTTATGGGATTCTGGGCTGGGGTGGAGTTTATAAAGAGTTTCTTGATGAGCTGGAAGTAACACAAAAATATATCTTAAAGATTATCCATAGTAAAGAACGAACTTACCCCTCTGATGATTTATATGAATTATCCAAGAAACCAGACTGTCGACAATTGTACTACCTAAACCTTCTGATACATATATACGGTAAAAATAAAGAATTTAAAATTTCAAATACACGTCATCAAACTAATCTACCAGTCCCAAAAATGAAAAAAACCATTGGTCAAAGATGTAGTAAATACCTGGGCCCAAAAGTTTACAATTCTTTACCAGAAAATATTAAACAAGCCAAATCAAAAAATATTTTTAAAAAACTATGTAAAATATATGTTTTAAACCTACCGAGATCTACCGTGACTAAACAAATTGATTTAAAAAATAACTAAAATGTACCCACAAATACATTATAAATACAGTTCTGTTTTTTATGTATATAATTTTTAATTGTAATTTTAATAAATGGAGTATGTATTGTTATGTTTTTGTTTGGTATATTTATGATGATTTAGTTATGTTTTTGTTTGTATATTTATAATGAAATGTACCCACAAACCCGTTATGAATGCGTTATAAATACATTTCTGTTTTTTATGTATATAATTTTTAATTGTAATTTTAATAAGTAGAGTATGTATTGTTATGTTTTTGTTTTGGTATATTTATAATGAATTTAGTTATGTTTTTGTTTGTATATTTATAATGAATTTAATTATATCTGTGTGATAGAGCTATTCTTTATATACATATTTTGAATGCACATACAAATGCACATTGTTGCATTTCTGTGTATACACAATCTATAGATTAGCAAATTTATTGTTAAATTTTTTTTTTTAATATTTATGTATACAATTTTGTATTCTTTCAAACAATAAATATTATTATTATTATTATTATTATTATTTTGCATTCAACATTTTCCAAGAAAAACCAAACAAAAAACGTGATATATATATCACGTTTTTTGTTATATATAATATATGATTATTTTATGTTTTAATGCATTATTTGCTTATATTTATTTTTTTTTTATCTTTTCGTTTAAAATCCGTTATTATAATAACAATCCATATTATTTAAGTTAATATTTTTTAAACTCATGTATGCTACCATAACATATTAAATATTTAAATTTTGTACACATCAGGGCAACAGCATATTCGAAATGCACATGCTAAATTATTATTCCTAAAAAATGAATTTGCATAAAGGAAATGCAAAAATTGCGGAACAAAATACTTCCATAATTTAGAAAAGCACCCGTATCATTTTCGATGCAGTAAATTTGCATTGAATGCATTCTACACACATGCTTGACTGTCCATTTGACAATATTGAATTAGTATCATCTCTGATAATATTGTAAGCTTTAACATGTAGACAAAATTAACTAAATTTAATATTTCACTTATTATACAATAAATTAATGTTAAGGTTATTTAAGAAAATATTCTTAATTTTGTAACAATAAAAAATATAAAAAACCTAAAATAAAATAGATGTTATAAATAAGGTAATATAATTATACAAAGTTCAACACGATTTTCCTACCACGAAAAATTTTAACAAATCAAGTCATTTAATTTTTTTATACAGCCATTCTTATTATTTTAACCTATACAGATTTTTAATTGTCTGTATAGGATAAAATCATTGAGTAAAGTGTTTACTCAATGATAAAATAATAAGAATGGTTGTATAAAAAATTTAAATGACTTGATTTCGTGAAACATACAATATTTTAAGAAAAAAAAATGATTTATATTGTATGTTTTTAGTAAAATCTTTTTACCTAAAACAAAAATTATACATAAAGAAAATAATAATTTTAATTTTCTGCAGAAAATTAAAATTATTATTTTCTTTATGTATATAATAAACATAATAATAAACATGTTTTTATTTTTTGATTTATTTTAATATAACAGCATATTCGTATTAATCTTATATTCGATATATGTTGGAAACAAATTTTGCTCTTTTAGTTTAACGATTATATATTGCTTTAGAATCTATAGTAGTATCACAACCTAAAAAAACCACTTGATATACAGGGTATTTCACATTCGTGGTCCATTGGAAGTTTCTGGGGAACGGAAAAAGATATTGATTTGAAATTTTAGAAGCATTTGTAATCCATGAAAGTATATTTTTCTTACATATTTTAAACAAAATTCCACTTTCGGCTTGACCGGAAGTGACTTTAACTTTGTTGGTATAGGAATTTAAAAAGTTTTACATTTTCATAGAATAGTTGTAGGTAGTCTGTTAAGTTTGAATTTTTTATTACTATTTAATAGTTTAACAATATACAAAAACTTGTTTAAATAAAAATGCGTTGAAAATTAATTATAGTCGCTTAGTGAAGTACAGTTGTCAATATTTCGTTCAACCTATTTGCAAATAAGCCATTATCATTAATTACTTTTCGAGTTAAGAGTAATTCTTGGATAAAAATAAATAAAACTTAATAAATCAATGTCTATCAAGGCCTGACCGAATGTAAGTCCGCAATTGAAGTGACATTAATCCATCAGAGAATAGTGTGGTATGCTATAGCAAAGTGTTTTAATTCTGTACGCAAATAAACAATTGTTTAAATGCCAAAGAATGTGTTACTTTTATTTTATTATCAGGTTTAAGTTGGTCTAACTTTATATTTTCATTTAAAAACACCAAGATGGTTTAAATAACACCAAATACTTATCTTAAATTTATGTTATCTTATAATATCCTTTAAAAAGTTTAAAATCTTTATTTTTGAGATATATAGTCCATATATTCTGAACGAGAATTCGTTTTATGCGCAAGCGAAGCGAATGTAGCAAGAATGCGATTCTTTCCGAGTTGCGAAAATTATTTTGTCCCCCGATTAAATAAACGTAAAAAATAATAATATCTTTATTAGCCAGAATGTTATACAGAAAACAGGAAATAGTATAAATTAAATAAATAACATAATAGCATACAAAAATAAATAAGTCAAAGAGACTTAATACAAGACATAATATATGAGATCTTATACAATTTTTAAAAGTTGTGATATCAATACATTGTTGGGGATAGTTTATTAAATTCAATCATGCCCTTGTACATAGTAAAATTTGACATTTGTACTGTTTTACATTTATTAAGTTGGAAATGATTTATATTACGAGTATTATAATTGTGGACATTTCGCACATATTTAGGTAATCAGGTATTTTTCTTAGCCTTACAAATGAACATAAATAACATCAACATATATTTTTTTTGTTTTACAGACAAAATATTTAAGACATTTAACATGCATTGTGTAGGCGTATAACGATTTACATTTAAAATTACTCTCATAGCTCTATTATGTTTAATTTGTAATTTGTAATACCCGGACCGAAATGAAATATCGGTTCCGGTACGGTTTTGGTTCACCCTATTTTCGTTTTAATGGTTCCGATTCCGGTTTCGTGGAGTTATAACGGTTCGGTTCTTTTCGGTTTTAAGCGGTTCCAGTGAGGTTATTTGTTTTACGTAATTTTAATCTATAACCTCACATATATATATATATATATATATATATATGTTATATAATGTTATTAGAATGAAAGCAAATAAAGGTTTCGGTTCCGGTCCAACAGATTTTATCAAAAGCGAAAACGGTTCCGGTTCGGGTTTCGGTTCGGAAAAAAAAACCGGTTCCGTTCCGGTTTTCGGTTTTTTTCGGTTTCGGTCCGGGTCCCTGATTTGTATTTCATTTACTATGTACCTGGGTTGAAGAAAATGAAATATGTGGTAGTGCTATACTAGTAAAAGTTTAGTGTATAAGGACAGATTTTTACCTACTCTAGTTATAAAAATACTTTTTTGCATAACTTGTTTATTACATAGCCTGCATGTTTGTGAAAATTTTATTGTTCATCAAGTATCACTCCGAGATATTAACATTTACACATTCTAATTTTCCATTATTAAAACTTATATTTTATTAATTAAAATCAACATTTACAGTATATCTACTCCCAAATACACAGAATTTAGTTTTTGACACGTTTAAACATAAACTATTGCTATGAAAAAAAATAAGCTGTTGAAACAACAAAAAAAAATTGAATTCAACTCTTTATGGACTTTAAATACAAGCAATGGTTTTTGCACATTTACTTAACCACTGTTCCCTTCTATGTTTAACATTTTACTGGATTTAACTATTTTTGCCATGTTGTTTATGTATAATATACCTTGCGGAACTCCATATTCTACAGGTTTACAACTTGAATCCAAACTTTCATATTTAATTGTTTGTTTTCTATTTTGAAGATAGGACTTGAACAATTCCAGTAACTTTTAGTGCCCATCTTTGTATTTTACACAAAATAATAGAAAAATTAAGTAAATATGTTAAATCAATTAAATCAACTATAAAATTTGATCAAATTAGGTTTATTACACCAACTAACTATAGTTAGTTAGTGTAATAAGGAACTTTACATTTTTTTTTACAAAAATTTATAAATTTTATAAAATTTAAAATAAATTTGTAATAAAAGAGACCCAAAAATATTATATTTTTAATCTTTATATTTATGTATTTGTGCTTTTTGTGAGTTACGTATTGAATTAATTAGCAAAAAAAAAGTTTACAGTCTCAGGTTAACAGAATTAAAGTGATTTTACATAAAAGATAATATAAATATGGCATATGATATTTTTTTGTATTTTATTGGAAATTTATTATTAGTGTTTTTGATCGCTGATATCTTTGAAACGGTTGATCCGAAGAACTTTGAAACGGTTGACCTTCAGATGTTTTTTGTAGAGCGTGAAATTGTCTATAACTCCTCTCGCTTGGGTGTTGCGAAAACAAACCATTCCAAAGTTATAAAAATTCAAAATTTAAAAAAAAATCCCGTGTTATTGAAATGGAAAAACAACAAATGAATTGAGGCAAACCTTAATATTAATATTAAGGGCTCAAATAGGCGCCAAAATTTTTGTTTTTCAATGTACTATTAATTTTTCAACTCCATAAGAAAAAAAAAATTTTTAACACTCTAATATACCTATATGTTGAATATAAATGTCCTGTAATGGTTTTACTGTTGGGCAATAAAGATATATTATTATTATTATTATTATTAACCACAGTTTCCCATATATTGGTACGGTCTTAATCGGTCGAAATTTATAGATTTTTTTTAGTATTAGACACTTTTTGTACTGGTATTATTACAGATATTTCCAAATACACTGTGCAACACAAAAAATGAACTGGGATCAAATCTGAAAAAATCGAATCTAGGCAACCCCCAAAACAAATCCTTTAAGGGGTTTTACCAGTTTAGCTCGAATAATGGAGATATATAAAAGCCCCTAGAACTTAAAAAATATGAATTTTATAGAAAAATGCTCGGACACGTCGATTTTTATTTTATATGACGCAATTTTCAGTTGATTTTGAAATTTTTATTTTTTCACAGATTCACCCCCAGCCACGCCACTTTTTTTTTTTAAAGAAAACCGACCCTTTGTTATACCTAAAATAATAGATAATTATTAAATTATAATTTGACCAAAAAATTGCAAAAATAGAATCTATGCAACATTCAAATTAATTCCATTTAAGATGTCCTGTATATTATAAAAGTTAAATAAATTTGATTGTTTAATGTTTACAATATTTAACGAAGTTAACAATTTTTTTATACCGTTAAAAAGCCCTTTACATTACCTGTTATTTAAGGTGTAACAAAGGGTCGGTTTCCTTTAAAAAAAAAGTGGGGTGGCTGGGGGTGAATCTGTGAAAAAATAAAAATTTCAAAATCAACTGAAAATTGCGTCATATAAAATAAAAATCGACCTATCCGAGCATTTTTCTATAAAATTCATATTTTTTAAGTTCTAGGGGCTTTTATATATCTCCATTATTCGAGCTAAACTAGCAAAACGCCTTTAAAGATTAGTTTTGGGGGTTGCATAGATTCGATTTTTCCACATTTCATCCCAGTTCAAATTGTAAGGTCAAAATTTGTCGCACAGTGTTATTTGTAACTTCTCTATATGATAATGAAGAGTTGATTACATCTAACAATCTATTTCCTACAACATTAAACACATCTCTCATTACCTGTGTTGATATGCCATCCTCACCATCATTAACATGTTTCATGCCTTTTACTATCTTCACCTAATCCAATAGCCTTAAACTAGCTTCGTCAAAAACTGTATTTATTGAAGTAACAATATTTTCAACGCTACACTGAAAAAAATAAGCTGTTGAAACAACAAAAAAAATATTAATTCAACTCTTTATGCACTTTAAATACAAGCAATGGTTTTTGCACGTTTACTTAACCATCTAAAAATGTCAAATTGTATTGTTTAATTGAACAACAATTAACAGTCAAATGAACAAAATAAGAATATTTGTTTTAATCTGCTAATTTGGTTAATTTAACATTCTTAGGGTGTTAAGGTAAATTCCTTGAAATGTCCAGGTAACCTTTTTAGCATATTCACTTAACACCAATAAAATGTTAAATTAACATTCTGAAAATGTAAAATTCTTTAAAGGTTGGTATCCAAAACAAAATTATGGAAATAATATATTATTATATATAAATAGAAAGAATCGAACCTTCACCTCGCCCAGAGTTTTTGTTTTGAGCGTGTTCCACCCATGATACATCTTTGTATCATCGTCACCCTAATATTACAAGGTTGCATGTTACTATTTACACATTTTGAGTAAAACGTAAAACAAAAAAAGCCCATCAGCCTTTAGGTACAGTCAATATTTTTCACTTGTGATTTTGCTTTGAGCTGATTTCATATGCAATCTTAGTAAATTCTCATGTTTATTTTGACTCAATTGTTGTTATATTCAAAATTAGGAAAATTTTGAAAAAAACATACAACTTTGTAAATTTTTTTAATTATATTTATTGATTATTTATGTTACATAGAACTATGACATTTTAATTAACTTAAATATTTTAATTACCGTAAACTTCAAAATAAGAACTAAACTGAAAAAATAAAAACTACAACAGAAAAATATTAAAAATACAAAAACTTTAAACAAATATTTCAATAAAAAAATACACAGTTAATCGAAATTAGCATAATTATTCAATTTTTTTGTATTTTTTGTGCTTTTTTTTGTTTAAACTTTTTAACTACTGCCGTTTTAGTTTGTCCTGAACAGCTCGGCTTTGGTAACATCACTTTTTAATTTTTTTCCCTGTTTTATTTACTACTGCTCTGCTTTGGTAAAATCGCTTTGTAATATTCTAGATCTACCTTGGGCATCCAGAAAAACATACTTCTTATAGCTTGTACTTTCTTTTCAGGCAGTTTTATCTTATCACGAGATTGCTTTACTTGGGCGTTATCGTTAGTTGCTCCCTTTTTCATATTCTGTCGAAGATTAACGGTTGTGAAGATGTTTTGTAAAAAAGAGGTTTTGTACTTGATTTGAAAAAGTTTTTGTTAGATCTAGCGATGTTACCTTTGAGAAAAGAACTGCGTCATAGTTAAAGTTTTGCGCATTAACTTGAAATTCAATAAAATCTGATGCTTGCAGCTGTATAAGCTTGTAGGGTTTGCGTTCTTTAACATTTTTTAGTGCACGCAATAATGAAACTGGGGAATAATATTCGGTAGCTCTTAAAGCTTTTTCAATGCATCTACATCTTGAAGAGCAGAATGACCTGGCACAGAAAATTTCATTGTAACATTGTAAAGTTTATTGTGTTTTTGTAAAAGATGACCAATTTCAAAACTCATACTGTTTTGATTTTGTGGCACACAGCTATCGCTCCAAAGCGTTATTTCTTCGATATTAGGATAGTCTAGTAAAACTGTGCTAAGGATCTTGTAGACAGCACTGGCCATATCATTACCATTTCTTCCTTGCAATGTCTCTGGCCATACTGCACAGTATACTTTTTTATCTATTGATAAATGAGCTGTCATATTATATACATTTAGCTTGCTTTTGTAAAAAAAGTTTTTTATTTCTGCTTTGGGGCATGTTAAGACATTTTCTAGGTCAAAGCACAGTACAACTTTCTTATCGTATTTGTCATTTTTTCTCTCTTCTCTCATTTTGTCTTTCTCTTTTATATGTTTTTCATACTGCTCAACCTTTTCTTTTGTATTTGCTTCCTCTTGTTTCATAATTTTCACCTCCTCGCCGGGATCACATCTATCCTTTCTGGGTTTGTGAAAATAGATATTAAATTCGTTACAAAATAATAATAATAATAATAATAATAAACTTTATTGGAAATCCAAAAGGCTAACGACTTTCGTCTTCCTGCCCTGTTACAAAATATTTTTCTGTAAATACAAAATTTTTTGGGCACTTTACATTTTTCTTCTATAAAAACTGTATACAATTCATATATTTTTTTAATTGATAAGTTGCCTTATACATATTGTCGCTAAGTATTTGCCCGACAATAATGCGATTCAATGCTCGGAAATAAATTTATGTGATCTCTGGTCAAATTTAGATCCTCATCTGATGTAAACATTTTTTTATGTTTTCCTTGAATACTGCTTTTGGCTGATGGAAAGGGTACCAAGATAAAACAACTTGCATACCTGCACTCTTTATCCATTAATTTTAAAATAATATCGATAAGAAATAGTTTTTCTAAAATTTCCAGGTTCGGTTTCCTTCCTTCGATGATTAGGAAGGAAGTTTTCTGTAGTGGATAAAATAAACAAACGTTTTTCTTTCGATGTCAGACTGTAATATTCAAAAAAAATTGTTGAGCGCTCCTGTATTTTTTGTGCACATTTGTAAAAATATTTAGCTACAGAGTCTTTATTATTTTTTATATATCTGGCTGGAACATGCTTGTTTCTCACCGAGGTATATTCTTCACCTTTGTCATATTTTAGCTTTCGAATATTACAGTTCCATTTGGATTTGTTTCTTTGTAATTTTCTTCCTCTTTTTAGGATTCAACGTTGGAGTAAACTTGTAAATGAGATGTCACACAGAACTCAGAATCTCACTTTAATAGCACATGAAGTTGCGTTAAAATGTTTGTATGTGTCATTTTTGTGATTAAGGTAAATTCTCACAAAATGTCCGTATTTTTCGACAACCCCAATGGACATACACCCTTGTTAAAGTTAATTTATTTCCAAAGTATTTATAACAAAGGTGTATGTTTTAGATATTAAACATACACCTCTGTTGGTTTTATTAAACATATTAAAGCACATACACCTCCGTAATTTTCCTAATATTTTACTTAATATGGGTAATTCCATGTATGTTTTGCTTGAAAAAGAAAGATTTGGTAACATACAACCTTGTTATATTATTAAGTCGAAATGTGCAAAAAACATGACATACAACCTTGTAATATTAGGGTGACGTCATGTGTTCCACCTACTTCAAATACCGACAGACTGTTTCGCCCTGTATTGAGGGTCTTAACAGTGTCGGGCAATATGGTGTAGTGAAAGTTCTACTGTGGAACACACCTTAAACAAACAGATATCTCATCTTATATACACCTAATCGTAAGCTAACTAAGGCGAGATGTAAGAAAACGTCATTGTCTAATGACGTGGCGTGAGTGTTCGAAGCGCCATTCTCGGCAATTTTATGAATGCAAATTTTACATTTTAAATTTTAAAGTAACATTTTAAATTTGTTAAATGAACAAATTTAAAGTTTTGGATTAAAGAGCAACTAAACGTTAATTTAATAGTTTTTTTAGGTAATCCTAAAAATTTCAGTAGTTGATTCAACAAATTCCAGCTATTAAATCAAAGTACGATAAACATTTTAATTCAAAATATAAGTTTATGTTAAATTAATATTTAAACTGTCAAATGAACAAATAAACTTTGACAAACTCTGACTTTTGCTTTAACACCAAAATATAGATTAATCCAATAGGTTTTTTGTTGAAACAACATTTTTAAAAATGACATTTAGGTAAATGTTAACTCAACTACATTATTTTTTTCGGTGTATTTATAAAATATGAGTTAAACTCTTCTATAATAGATGTTGGGTTATTTATCCATTTATTACCAATCATTATACTTATAAGTATACTTAACATTACCAATAAAAAACTGATGATTAATTGCAAACGAACTGACGAAACTGGCTAAGGTTATTCAAAAATCATCATAGTCGCCTGGCGTATACTACCTAAGTAACTACTTTTTCTCAATTTAATAATTTCTCATTAATTAGGAGTTAAATTTCGTTTCAAATAGGACAACAATATTTACAACCATATTTATTAAAGTATGTATCTGAGTACCGTACACCGAAAAAAATAATGTAGTTGAGTTAACATTTGCCTAAATGTCATTTTTAAAAATGTTGTTTCAACAAAAAACCTATTGGATTAATCTATATTTTGGTGTTAAAGCAAAAGTCAGAGTTTGTCAAAGTTTATTTGTTCATTTGACAGTTTAAATATTAATTTAACATAAACTAATATTTTGAATTAAAATGTTTATCGTACTTTGATTTAATAGCTGGAATTTGTTGAATCAACTACTGAAATTTTTAGGATTACCTAAAAAAACTATTAAATTAACGTTTAGTTGCTCTTTAATCCAAAACTTTAAATTTGTTCATTTAACAAATTTAAAATGTTACTTTAAAATTTAAAATGTAAAATTTGCATTCATGAAATTGCCGAGAATGGCGCTTCGAACACTCACGCCACGTCATTAGACAATGACGTTTTCTTACATCTCGCCTTAGTTAGCTTACGATTAGGTGTATATAAGATGAGATATCTGTTTGTTTAAGGTGTGTTCCACAGTAGAACTTTCACTACACCATATTGCCCGACACTGTTAGGACCCTCAATACAGGGCGAAACGGTCTGTCGGTATTTGAAGTAGGTGGAACACATGATACAAAGATGTATCATGGGTGGAACACGCTCAAAACAAAAACTCTGGGCGAGGTAAAGGTTCAATTCTTTCTATTTATATATAATAATATATTATTTCCATAATTTTGTTTTGGATACCAACCTTTAAAGAATTTTACATTTTCAGAATGTTAATTTAACATTTTATTGGTGTTAAGTGAATATGCTAAAAAGGTTACCTGGACATTTCAAGAAATTTACCTTAACACCCTAAGAATGTTAAATTAACCAAATTAGCAGATTAGAACAAATATTCTTATTTTGTTCATTTGACTGTTATTTGTTGTTCAATTAAACAATACAATTTGACATTTTTAGATGGTTAAGTAAACGTGCAAAAACCATTGCTTGTATTTAAAGTGCATAAAGAGTTGAAGTAATATTTTTTTTGTTGTTTCAACAGCTTATTTTTTTCAGTGTAACCTGGGGTGAATTCAAACGAATTTTGACGTTTTTTCAAAATAACTTCCGTCCATAAACAAAAAAAATTACCAAAAATTAATATAGCTTTCTCACTCTCTTTTATGAAAATAAATTGATATATTTTTTATTTTTCAAAGTTGAATGTAAACAATGCTTTAAATCTATAGAAATCGAAATTTGCGTAGTGGCGAATTCGAACAAAATAAGATAAAAGAAAACGGTTTTTCTTAGATATAATCCGGATTGGAGTCACTAGGTCACTAAGATAAAGTGGATTAAAACAGTAAAAAGTACAAAAACATTTATATGAACCCGAGTACTAAATATTATAAATAATATATAACATGTAACAAAAGAAACAACTTCTTAAACTTAAAAAAATTAAACAAAATAAGAATATTCTAAAAATTAAAAAGTTCTTATTTAATTGAATGTGACTTTGATAAATCGTTAAATGACCATCGGTTTCTTCTAAGATTTTTTGATGACTTCATTATTACATCGTTTCTGTTGACTAGGCTCTCATCCTTCACATCTGGATAACAAAAATAGATATAAAACATTTTGTATTTTTCAGTGGCGGCGATAAGGGGCCACCAGGACTCGCTGTGCGGGGGTAGCAGTTCAAGACCCTCAGGACCCCTTTGACTTTCCTTGCTAAAATTCCTAATTGCTTTAAATAAATAAATAAATTATAAGAGGCGCCTGAAATTAAAAATAATCCTATTCCAAAATAAAACTAAATGAATCAATCATAAATATTAAAATTTTACGCTCGGACAAGTGTCGGCGTTACCGTCAGAAAAAAAAATGTTTTTGTTTTTTATACGCCGACCCGATAAAGTACAAAGAACCCCGCTGCCGACGCGACGGTTTACTTTGACGGCTCATTGAAAAATAAATGCGGTAATGCAAAGGCAAAACGCGCCAATAAAATAAAAATCAGTTTAGTTGCAATATACTGCCGTGGTATCGCGTTTTTCTTCTTTTAATTACTACGTGGTACGAACAGCCGTGAGGTTTATCTTATTTTAGTAAAAGAAATAATGAATGATAGAGGTAGACAATACCTCAGTACTTCTAAAAAACAAACAATTGGAAATTGGCCAAGATTGAGGTTTTTTAAAGCCAAGGACAAATCAGAAAAATGAAGATAAAATAAGATGATATTAGAGAATAGAAAATTTCACAAAATTTTTTTACTGGAGACAGCGAGGGAGGCAGTAATCAGAATCAGGCTTAAACCTCAAAATTCAACCCTGAAGTCGCAAATGTTGAAGGCTATGGAATATCTAAATTAAATTTAAAATCCTAAGAAATGACCATCGCCGAATGAAATGATTAATACAGATAAGGCGATGTTTCCCGATGTGAAATAAAGCGCAAAAGTATTCTTTCAGGCCCAAATAGACATACGGGACCGTTTTTTAGGAATATACAAACAGGTCATTTAGTATTGAATATTACTACACAACTACTAAAACTGGACAGAAAATTCATAGATTTTGCTTATGCTATTCCCAGTTTTTAAATGTAGCCAGCCTTGTTGTCTATTTTTTGCTAGGGAGCAATCACATCCATGGTGTGATGGCACTATTAGTGACTGGAAAGGCCGGAGCAAAAAAATTAAAAAACATTTATTATCTAATCTCAAAATTAGACGTAAGTCAAAGAATCCACTATTGCTCATTTTATGGGCTAAACTGGGAAATAACGACAATTTTCGATAAATTGGCATATAATCGTAGTAAGCCGCGATATTCACAAAATCTCGAAAACGTTTCGAGGGATTACCTTACTAATATTAGGGAGGGGTATTACGACTATCAAACTTAACTGCCTCATGAATGGGAATAACTTGAAATTTCGGAAAAAATACATCTCTTCGTTTAACACCCTGTAGTATAATGCTATGTGCAAAATATCGTATTCTCAAAATTTGACATAAGATTCAAAGAATCAGCTATTCAGAATTTCCAAAGATTTTCAAAATCGATTCAGTAATTTTCCAATAACGAGCTTTCAAATATCTTCCAAAAAACTATTTGCGTCGATTTTTATGACGAGCAGTTTATTTTAAAAACAAAAACATCGGCGTTTTGTCAATTTAACAGTGCTCCCTTAAACTTTATATTCCTTGATCTATCCACTGATAGCTTCACTAGCACCAGACAGATTTTTGCGATGGTAATATATGGGCATTTGTATAAGTGGTTTTTCGGGAGTATACTCCGCGTCTTTAACCGTGACTGCTATTGAACCTGTGTTCTGTTCGGATCCATTGATCTCATTAATCTGCGTGGCATTTTTGTGGTTGTAACTTACAACCACCAAAACCCACGCTGGTTTCCATGCAGTTGGTAGTCTCTGTGTATCGTATCTTGTGTTGAGGTTTCTTGGACGTTTTTCTATTTCAATGGCTTCACGAATGGTACGTTTGGTTCTTTGTTCGATGCTAGCCAAGACCGTTGTTTTTTCAAAGTCAATTTCATGGGAAGTTTTTCGGACGAGTTCAGCTAAGGAAGATTTTTTTTCTTGTTTTAAGACTGCGTTACGATGTTCTTCGCGTCGAAGGTTGTTACGTCTATTGGTCTGTCCCACGTAGCTTCCGTCAAAATTCTTACAAGGAATTTCGTAAACCGCTTTTGCCTCCAACTCTATTTTTGGTTTGGCGTTTTGAAGTATTTGATCGATCTTTCTTGGGGCGGTAAAAAACATAACATTGAGACCACATTTACCGGCTTTCCCTCATAGAAATTCGGCATATTTTTTCACAGTCTCAAGACTTCTAAAAAATAAGTTATTTTTTAAATAA
The DNA here is from genome assembly GCA_921294245.1 of Brassicogethes aeneus. Lineage (NCBI taxonomy): Eukaryota > Metazoa > Arthropoda > Insecta > Coleoptera > Nitidulidae > Brassicogethes > Brassicogethes aeneus. The sequence continues at coordinate 4,095,155 of OV121136.1, forward strand.
AACACAATAATCTATAGTCACATGTTTAACTATCAACGTTTGTATAGCCTTTGGAAAGGGTAGTGTTATCGGATGAACAAATAAATTTTTTTACCTGTTTAAGAGGAGTTATAAACAACCTTCAAAAATACTTGAAATTTGACAACTTTGGTGATATGTTAAATAAATATTAGATATATTCCCCGACACCAAAACAAAAAACAAAGTGCTTTTCACCAAGTGTAACTAAATCTAAATGCTAAATCTACCATATTTATACTATTACAAGCTAAGGTTGACTGAACCGTGAACAGACACAGTTTATCAAACCGTGGACCGTAATCGCTTCCGTGAACACATCTATTCTTATAGATGTATAAACTTTCATAACTATCAAGCAGACAGTGCAAATATATGCCGAAGTTCTACAAGAAAAAGCCTGGGTCCAGGAAGTATAAAGATTTTAATAAAGAACATTTAGAAAGGCTGAAATTTGTTTTTAACATGCAAGTTAAAAGCAAATAAATTTTTTTTCAAGTTTAATTTTTCTGGATGTTATTTTTTAGGCGCTATTACATAAATATTTAATATATATTTATATTACCCAACCGTTTCCTCTAAGTTATGTTCCTACTAGTGAAGGGAGAATAATTTGTTCCGAATTGGAACTTCCGATAATAGCCGAAAATATTTGTTGAATGAATATTTTCGATTCGATTCTCTGTATTCGAATGACCATTCGAATTTTATTTTTTGTCTACAATTCGGAGTCGCACTGGCTACAATATAAATTTTAAACCGGCTGATATACCTACTAATTGATTTATGACATGCTTTTTTATTTTTTGTCATAAAACATAAACTATATTATTTGTTAGGTTTTGTAAATAGGCCATAATTTATGCATAATAGGCCATGGCCTATTTTAATAAGGTAAAAATGTATGCTCTTTATTTTTAATACAATAATACCTTTTGATTCAAAATTAAAATCCTTAAGGAAAAGTTCACCAAAATTTTTCAACATTCTTTAGTTTTAATAATTGTTGGTGCGATTCGTAAGTAAAGAACCATGTCAAACGTCTCATAAATTGCTTTTGTATATAATATTCCTTTAAGAGGGCCACACAGTGTGTGGCACACACTAAGGGGTTTGGTGCATCTTTTCGTAAGAACTGAATATATTAGAGACTCTAATTTAGAGTTAGTTTTTAGTCTGATTCCTTGTTGAAGTTCGAATGCATCATAGAAATAATACTATTATTTCTATGGAATGCATTCATTTCTCCCTTCTCCCACCTTTCGCTCGATGACACGATAGCGCTTTCGATTCGATTCGATTCGAAAGGTTCGAATCAAGATACATACACCTTGGGTTCGAAGTATTCGAATACTTTGTTTGAGAATCGAATGCATTCGAATACTCGCCAGAATCGAATACTTCGATTATTTTTATTCGAATAGTCCCTTTACTAGTTCCTACTTTAAATAATAATAACCCTGTGTTAAGAAATAATAGCTATTTACATACCATGGGAGAAAATAGTGCTTTTCCTCCCGCGAAGCGAAGGGCATTGAAACGCATTTTCCTCCTGAGGTATGTATATAGTTTTTTCTATTACCTTTTAACGGTTTTAAGACATTTTAAGCGTTCCGGTTCCTTTTACTAACCCGGTATGGGGCTATAAAATTATGACAAAATATTCAGTAGGTGTTGCGTCGCCGAAGTTATGTTGACAACGCTTTGTTGCTATGGTATTTTTGGTAATACAAACATAACAGTTTTTATAGGCTGCCGGCTTGTATAAGACCTGCCGCAAGATCTTGCTAAAGAGGCAAGAATAATTGCAATTAATTTCCTTCCTTAAAAATCGAAAAAGCGATATGAAAATGAATACCTATAGTTTGTTAAAAGAATGGTTGGACAAGCGCGGAGTAAATCTTTTTCCTACAAAAACAGATAGGGCTAGACAAGGTACAAAAACTCTTGCTAATGTAAAATTGTAAAAAAAAGAAGGAGAACATTTTTTCTAGTAAGGTAGTAAAAAATATATTTTTTAAAATTTTTTAAAAATCTAGGTAATGTCCCAAGTCTTCTTCATGATCCTTGAAGGTTAACATTTTTTTTAAATGCAAAAAATCGATTTGTTATATTAAAACCTTTAGAAAATATTGCAGAAAATAGTAAAAAAGGGTCCCAAGTCACCCGGTTTTACGGTATTATATAAGTATTTAATACACTTTATTATCTTAATTTCTTATCTTTTATCTTTTTAGACTTTATGATTTTATGATTGGTAATCAATACTAATCTCGTGGTCGGTAGTTCACTGCAGGGAGCCCACCCTTGTTAAAAGCTTTTGACAGGGACAACTGTCGTACAAGAAGTTTATGGTCCGATCCAATTAAAAAAAAACCCTAGATAATCCATTGATAGTGAAGCATCCTATTTAGTACTTTTATCATTTAGTCCTGATGACAGGTATTACTAGATACTATCTAGTAAAACAAAAAACGTAATAAATTTAAACGTTTTAATTACACTTTTGGGATCCCAATTTACCGACAAATTTTAAATTTTATTAAAAAAATCCAACTATTACAGATTTTATATCATTTTAAATATTTTTTATTTTAATAACATAAATAATAAAAAATTAAAATCGTATAAAATCTATATTTGGATTTTTTAAATAAAATTTTAAATTTTTCGATAAATTAATAATAATAATAATAAATAACTAAAGCAGAATTTAGATTGAAGTTTGCGAAAAAAAATAAAATAAAATGAATATAATATAAATTTAATTGATGCAATTTATTATTTACCATAGTTTATCGACAAATTTCAAATTTTATTTAAAAAATCCAAATCATGCAGATTTTATATCATTTTAATTTTTTATTATTTCTTTGTTCGTGTTCCTGTGTTACTGTTGATAGGTGTCACTTTTGTTCACAGGATTTTTTCAGGAATAACTACGAGTTAGGTCGCGGTTGTTGTGAGTGCCATTTTAGCGATTTGATGGCGTTAAAATTGTAACACAATAAAGTAGATAAATGAACCTAAAAATAATTGTAAGTTTAATTAAATTTGGACAAAAATTGGCCACAAAACAGCATGCACTTTGAACTGAAAATTGTAGAATTAATATGGGGGCGCCATTTTATTTTTTATTCAGGAATTATTATTATGTTTTAACACTATTTATAGAGTGATATTTTCTATGAAATAAAAAAATATCACATAAAAATTTGTATTATGTCATCGCAAATATTTTAAAATTAGATTTAATTTAGTAAATTTTTATATATGTTTGTTATATTTGTATTTTTTTGTTAAACTCATTTTTAATTCGCTGAAATAAAAAATAAGATTTAATTTTTATGCCAATTAGAAATTTTGAATTTAGTGAATTTAAAATAGGTATCTGCTTCTTATATTTGTATTTTTTTTATAAACACATATTTTTAATTCGCTAAAATAAATATATCAAAAAGACATTTATAAAACGGCGCCCATTAACTTTACCAGTTTTTGGACACAAATTATTATTTATTTCGCCATATGCAACTGGACGATATGTTAATAGTTAAAGTGCCTGTTATAACAGCAAATATTTCTTCTCTATCAGTGTAGTTTTTGGAAAGAACTTATTGGTATTAATTTGGAATAATTACTAAGTAGGTATCAAGTCGGGTTTATTTTATAAGGCTAAAAACAGTTTTTAATAGTTTTAAAAATAATAATAATAATCTTTAACTTCCCCAGTAGCACAAATATTCGTAATAATATTGGGCCAATATATCTTTCGTCAGATTATTTCTAGCACGGTCCAATATTGAAACCCAACATTGGCCCAAAGTTGTTTGATATTATTTAACCGATATTAGAAATCCGCATGGACCCTAAGTTGTTTTACATTATATTCTAAGAAAGTTGAGGGAGAAATTGAAAGAAAAAAAGATAGCCACCTATAGGTATAGTACTTACTACGTATACGTACTATAGTAGGATTTCTAAAAGTGATATGTCACGATAGTGTCGACAAACGTTTGTTTTCAGGAAATGTTTATGATACTTAGGGGCGTAGAAGCGGGGGGGGGGGGTGACAATGACCACCCAAATGATAAGGGGAAGAAGGGTTTCTTGATATAAAATGTACCCTCCAAATTCTTTGAAAAAATCTACCAATAAGACAATGCGTGCACGACTTGTCTATAATAATAACATAGACGGTACATGTACCGTCTATGTTATTCTTAATTACGATGAACACTTTAAAGCTGGAAAAGTTATACCTAGGTACCTATAAAAAAATGATTTTAATGAAGTAGAGAACTATAGACCTATTACATATGTAAAAAACTGATGTCAATATTGACATCAGTTTTTTTTTTAAATTTCGAATATGCCTTTTTAGACAGACTTTTAAGTTTTCTACATCAAAATAATATCTTAAGCAAAGACCAACACGGTTTTCGCTCTAAGCACTCGGTTGGAATCTTTTGCGATTTGAGTTTGGCTTTCCACTGCGTCGACCACGATTTACTGTTAACAAAAATTTACGACATCGGCGTAAAGCTGGGTCTCCACCAAACCAACACAAGTCGACGACATTGTCAGCAACTTTTGTTGCTATTTTCATAAACATTGTCAAGAAATATCACGTCGTCCCCACTAAAGAAATATTGTTACCGACAGAGCTGGCCAAGTACTGAGTACTTTTACTCATAAATATGAATTGAAATCAATTACAAGTAAAAAAGTACGAGTACTTTTTTACTCATAAGTATTTTTCATTTGAAATACTTATCACTCGTACTTACAAACCAAATTCAATGTACTCGTGGAATTCACGAGTAATATATACGAGTATTTCCGTTTATTATATCGATGACTTTTTGCCAAAATATCGAAGGCATCAAGTATATAGGTAAAATTATAAACTATTTAAGAAATGTTATTTTTATTTATTATTTTATGCACCTAATTTTTAAAATACATAATTTTATAAATTTGTATTTTTATAGCTCAGGACCATATGTATAATGTACAAAAGTACTCGTACTCTTTACTCGTGTTTTACAGTATTTACGAGTAAATATTTTAAGTACTCATACTTAAAATTTTACGAATTCTTTTTTTAGTACTCGTGCCCAGCTCTGGTTACCGATTTTATTTATCGACTAAAAATGGAAAAGTTCATTTAGTGTTTAGCAACATGTGGAACGACTGTCGGCAAACCGTACGAATGACCAATCGCATCTAATTCGGTGGAGACGTGTTTCGACCTATAGGTCTGTATATATCTGTAAACATTTTCGCGGGGCTGCTTTTTCTTTGATGTACCGCTTTAATTTGCGACATAAAAAGTCGGCAACTTTTGTAAACTGTCGGTAACATGGTCGCCGACAAATGTTGCTTTCGTGGAGACCCAGCTTAAGAGGTGTCTGTTTATCTTGGATCCGATCGTTTTTAAAAAAACCGTACTCAGTACGTCTCTGTTAAATACTTAAACAGTATCAAAAGTGTAAATTCAAATAAGTTGGCCCTGGAGCAAGGAGTTCCCCAGGGAACAATTTTAGGTCCAATTATTTTTGTTCTATATGTAAAAATGAATTCTTTACCATGTATGCCGACGATTTTTCTATTATTATTTCAGACTCATACAATAAAACCATTCAAAATAAATCTAATAATGCCTTAAATTTAATATCACAATTTTTCAACTACCATTCATTATGTTTTAACTCAAGTAAAACACAAATTATATAGTTTCATGCTAGACAAAGGGAATGTAAACCTACAGTGCTTGCAAATCCAGGTCCGACCGGGTTGGGAAGGACGGTTGTTCAATACCCGCGTGAAAATAACAAGGATCAAATTCTGTTTGGCGTTCTATCCTTGTTCTTTTCACGCGGGTATTGAACAACCGTCACTGTATATATTTTTATGAGTTCAATATATTGATAAAAATATAAATTTTAAACTTCATTGTGAGCAACTTATAAAAAAAATTAATTCAATTATATTTTTGTTTTATAATTTAAAAAAAAATCAAACGATGAACCGTAAACACGGGTGGCTTTGCACCCCGCCGGTAACTTTAACCCTTTTATGACAAACCTTTTCGCGCTCGATAAAATTAACATTTATAATTTGTTGGTCTAAACCTGTCAATTGAGCGATTCTATTAAGTTTTTATTACAGGAAAATCAGTGTTTTAAATAAATGGGATTCAATACACTTTTAAATTGTATATTGCATCAGTGCAACAATTACGCGTTACAATTTCTATATTATGCACAATCCTTTGGAATGATGATCCTTGGCAACTACAGGTCGATTTTTTATTTTTTTTATCGGTAATACCTTGCAATCGCTATATGTCGCTGCTAACATGTGTCTTATAAAAATAAAATAAAATATTGAGTTTATTCTATACGGAAAATAAGACAAAGTTACCCCGCAACCAGGGGGTAACTTTGCACACCCAGTTTTTATTTTTTATTTTTGAAACTCTGCCCTATGTAATATTATAACATAGTTATTATGAAAGAGCAACTCAAGACTCAAATTTTGGTATACAATATTTAATGTTTATAATAAAGTGAGCTAAAGCCACCCCTGTTTACTGAACTTATATTACGCTCAAATTTAGTCTTGTCTCAGATGTGGTGTATGTTTTTGGGAAATGTCCACTCTGGCACAGGATATCTTCATCGCCCAGAAAAAAGCCCTACGGTGTATTTTTGGTTTATCAAAATCACACAGCTGTAAGGTTGTTTTTAAAAATAATGGAATTCTTACTTTACCATCTGTAGTTATTTTTGAAATTTGCGTTTAGGTATATATTTACCTAATAAAAAAAATTATTTTTACAAAAATAACGATCATCATACCCATAATACTATGCCAGGCTTATCCTTTGCAAAAATGCATCTGATTTCATAGGGCAAAAAATATTTAAGTAGGTTACCTACTAATCTCAAAGATTTAGGAAATGTTAGAATTTTAAATACCAACTCAAATAATATCTATTGTCTCACACATTTTACTGACTTAGTGATTTTTTCAAAGATTAATTAATATTTTTGAGTACATTCACGTACTATTATTTGTTTTATTTTTATTCTGATTTTGTTTTAAGCAAGCTTGTGCTTCCTTGATTTTGATTTGTCCAACACAATGTAATATTGTATTATTGGAAAAAATAAATAAACTAAACTAAACTATTCTTATTCCCTTTTTTTCCAAAATTCTTCCTGAATTCTGAATTTTTCTGATTTTCTTAGGGCCTTATTTTCATCAGTTTTAACTGTCCATGTTTTAAATGAAGGGTTATAACTTATAAGCAATATGTAATACACATTCCATAAACCTAATCCACGCGTGAAGACTTGAAAGGCCATATTCTAAAGCTTGTGGATCTATATTTTTATCTCTTACCCTATCCAACCTTTTCATTTTGGTTAGATTTGATCCACAAAGAACACAAGAAGCTGCTGAAGGTGTTCCTGTCAACACTTAAACTACTTTGCCATCCACAATTGTAAAAAATAAAGTATGCTTTACTTCATATTCAGCATTTTCAGTTTTCCAAATTGTAGGGTTTAATGAAGCGATTTTAAGTTTTATGTAGTTTACGGTACATTTCGTTTTCTCTGGTGTCTCTTTAGCATATTTAAATAATATGGGTCGGCAATATCTTGTTGAAGAAGGGTGTGCATTTTCCAAAATTATATTTCCTTTATCATCATTAAACTGTATGGGCACAAATGAACACATAAAAATACTGGCATCAGATGTATTGGCATTGCTTGAATTGGGATTGTCCAGAAGCTCCATCACTACCCCATTTTCCTATGAGCTCCAAATTTGTTGAAATCTCTTCCTGAATGTTTTCACATGATTCCAGGATTCTTATGACTGTATGGTCCATAAGAGGTTGAATTTTCACCTCCGCCTTTGTTTCACTGACTTAGGATAACATTTTTTTGCTTCTAGAATGCATTCGTAAGCTGGAAATAATTTAGAATTGTGTCCCAAGGCAAGCTTTTGTAATTCTTTCTAGTTTGCTTTAGTTAAATTTAAATCAAGAAACAAAACCAAAGCCTCTTCTTTTGTAAAGGGAATCTCTCCTGATTTAGATGTCGTGTTTGTGTGTTGATTCATAAAGATATTTATTTAACATGTTGCACCTTCAACGCCAAATTGTTGCACCTTCAATGCCAAATTGTTCTTTAAATTCTGCAGCTTTTCGTCTCTTTAATCTATGTGATAGTTCAACAAAATCCATCTTTGGCCGGGAGATTTCTTCTTTGGGGTCTTTGAAGTTCCTTTGGATTCAAGGAAAGGCTAGACAATCAGAATTTTTTATTAGTTATTGTTAAAAAATATATGTATACAAACTACCTATCGTTAATCCCTATTTCTACTAATAACACTTTACCTACCTAAATATTCTAACTAATAATAAATTAAATTAAAATAAATTATATTATTAGGAAAAAAAATTCTATATGACATTTTTCAATACACATTGTGTATTACACAATTTACACAAGCTTCATACTTACCTCGGCCACATAAAAACTTTAATAATTTTCGAAGTCGCATCAAAACTTTAGATGGACTTGTTCACAAGATTTTAGCCAACAAATGTATATAATTAGAGATGCTCCATTCCCCTTAAAAATGTTCCAGTCCACTGTGCGATTGTAGCCCGGGTTATAGTTAACTTTTAGATATCTTTTAGATATCTCCGACCCATTAGTATTTTACCAGTAATATCAAAAATACTGGAAAAAAATGTAGTATACAGCCAACTTTACAACATTGTTATAGGCAATAAGATTATTTCTGATTTTAAATCTGGATTTAGGAAAGGGCATAGCATAACAACAGTTTTAACGAATATATTCGTTAAAACTGACGACATATTTTCATCTCATAATAGTGGATTGGCAAGTGCTCTTGGATTGGCATCTTATTTTTCTTTACAGATTTAATTATTTTATTAGGTTAAAATTAGGTTAAGTAAGGGTTAAGTGGAGTAGCCTAGCTAGACTTCGCCTTTTAATAATTGTATTTTTTATACCTAATTAATAAAGACATTATTATTATTATTACTGGATTTTTCAAAAGCATTTGATACGCTGGATCCAGAGGCTTAACCATCACCGCTGGGGCCCGTGGCAAATTCATCAGATGGGGCCCCCCTCAATTTAAAGAAGTTCAATGTTGCTTATGCCCTACTAGTATACAGTATACTGGCGTTCTTCGGCCAGGGCCCCTGGCATTTTGCCCGTTCGGCACTAATTTATTGTGTTTATTAATTTTGTCAGATTGAACAAGTTGAACAAAATTTAAATAACTACGACATATCTTTGCTGCACTTTTTCAATATCCATTTAATTTTAGTTAATTTATTTTTAAATTGGTGAAATTCCTGACAAAATAAGTAAAAGTAGTTACGCACGACAACATATTACACATAAAACCTAAATATTAATTCGTAAAGTAGTAAATAGTGTAAAATGTGCAAATTGTGAATGTGTTTAACATACAAGTTGTGGTAAACTATCAAATGTTAAGTTTATGGAGAATAATGTGATTTTGTGCTGTGAAAACGTTTTCAACCAAGAAAGTACAAATTCTTTTTTTGCTGCCCTATAGGGCACCTATAGGTGGGATGTGGGATTTTTAAAAAGATACTATTATCAAAGAACTAAATGATATTGAAATTTTTTACCTGTTGTGAACTGGCCAACCAGAGCTACAGATCATTCTTGTACCCTGATTGACCAGATTTTTGTAAACTTTGTCAGATCATAGAAGTGTATTTTTACAATTAAATTCCAAAAATAAACAATCCAATAATAATATTAATACATTTTATAAACGAAATTTTAATGATAACTCGAAGGAAGTTGACGTTGCATATGATAATTTTTTAAATTTACTTTTATTTTATTTTAACAAAACAAAACACCGTAAAACGCTCTAGCGAAAGGCTAAAAGACCTTTATTGTCTCAAAAACATATATCCCGAATATAAAGAAGCCATTTTTAGTTACAAGTACAATTGGACGCCTTTCTGCAGAAAGGAACCAACCCACAAAACCAAAAAAATCGAGATATTTAGCCTATGAACTAATTAAGTATGTATAATTTATCTTCAAAATAGGTCATAGCCAAAATGCAAGTGTAGTGAAATCTATTAATCATTGAACCAACCAACATTCAATAATAGTGTGGATTACTAATCCAGAATTAGAATCTGTAGAATATCTGCAAGTGGGTTGGATCTTTTTTGTAAAAAAGCAGGCTGGTAGACCCACTACCAAAGTCTTTAAAGATTTCCTGCTTCTGTAAAACATAAAGTCTTGATGCATTTTTTTGGTAGCTTACAAGATTAGGTGGAGTTGGAAGATGATGTGGACGAATTTTAAATAGAATCAAAATTAATTCATATTACCATTATAATAGTAATATCAGTTGTATTTTGTTTGGAAATAAATAATTGTCGCTTTTCTTTAAATACATACATACATCAGATAGTAGTTTTCATAAATTGCAGAAAGGAACCAACCAACAAAAGCCCGTTTTTTTCGTCACCCTTACACATAACATCACAAAATCCACCTGATAAAATTATTAAATTATATCCCTTAAACCCTTGTAAGTCCAAAATCGGCATAAAATTAACAGGTAATTTTAAAATTATTAAAATCTTTGATAGCTTTTTTCTCAGTTTCATCATGGTGTGGGTTGGTCCCATTCTGCAGAAAGCCGTCCAATTGGCGTCCACGAAATGTAAACGGCAAAATTTAATCGTGTAATATGGGCTTTGCATCAGTGTCGTCGGTCGTTGTCAAATTTGATAATAGTTGTCAATTGCAATATTAAAAATGCCACCCCACCATAGATGACCGAGGCTCAGAGGTCCAGGGCAATAGCCAAATTAGAAGAAAATTGGTCTTTAAGTGAAGTAACTGCAGATTTAAATGTCAGTAAAAGGTGCATATTTTATATCAAAAAACGTTGGCAAGAACAACAAAGATTAAGAAGACCTATCAGGCAAGGTGTAGGAAAAATCTCCAACGAAAATGAAGACAATGCTCTTGTCGCACATATTAGGCAAAATCCTTTCAATGGCGCAGTTAAGGCCCAAGAAGATACACAATTTCCAGGATCTCTTCGAACAGCTCAAAAAAGATTGAAACAAGCTGGTTTAAAAAACTTTTTTGAGCATGCTCATAAGGTTTTTTTAACTGACGAAAATAAGCGCAGGAGAGTCCAGATCGCCAATGACTATTTAAATTATGGAGACGATTTTTGGAATAATGTTATATTTTCGGATGAAAAAACGTTCCAAACTTGCAATAATGGAAGGCTGCGTGTATATCGTCCAAGAAACGCAAGATTTGAGGGAACTATACATTAAGAACCTCAAATAGTGGACACTTTTCCATAAATGTTTGGGCGTGGATAAGCATCCATGGTCCGGGAGTATGTTGGGAAATTGATGGTAGATTAACGGCCGAGCACTATACGAGGATTTTGGACAACGTTATGCTACCTTCAGTTAGACATGTATTTCCAAAAAACTTTATATTCCAACATGTAAGAAAACTGTATAGTATTCAAAAACGATTCTAATAAATATCATATTACAGGACAATGCACCAGTTCACACAGCTCGCGTGGTTACAGAGTGGGTAAACAACAACCACATAACTGTTTTGCCATGGCCAGCTAGAAGCCCTGACTTAAACCCCATTGAAAACGTGTGAGGTTTTATAGTTAAAAATATATATCAACGGGACTTTAGGCCAGCAAACCGAGATGAACTATGAAGTGCTGTTGAAAATTCTTGGGATGAGCTTGCTGAGTCATACGACATGCGTGAGCTAATAATGTCCATGCCAAGAAGGTTGCAAAGGGTTGTGGCAGCTAATGGCTCTGCAATTAAGTATTAAAATAGCTTAGCAGCACAGTTTTTTAAGCCAGCTTGTTTCAATCTTTTTTGATCTGTTCGAAGAGATCCTGGAAATTGTGTATCTTCTCGGGCCTTAAATGCGCTATTGAAAGGATTTTGCCTAATAAGTGCGACAAGAGCATTGTCTTCATTTTCGTTGGAGATGTTACCTACACATTGCCTGATAGGTCTTCTCAATCTTTGATGTTCTTGCCAACGTTTTTTGATATAAAATATGCAGCTTTTACTGACATTTAAATCTGCAGCTATTTCACTTAAAAACCAATTTTCTTGAGCAATATGTTAATTTAGTTATGTTATTTTTATTGTGTATTTACCTACTTGTAACAAGTTAATTTATATTGTTGTATAAAACCAAATTAAAGTTTATTTATTTGTTATATTGTTTATATTATTGTTTGTTAAAATATTATTTAAAAAAAATATAACGATTTAGGATATTGTTCTTATTCTTAGTATTTTCCCCTCTATATGTAACACAACTGGCCGAAGCCAGGAATGAACGAATAAATTTTATGAAAAAAATCCATGACAACAAAAAATCGTTCACATTTCGGAGACGCCAATTGTACATACAAAGAATTTTACCAAAATAAAATATTTTTATCATCCAATCCATCAAAGGCTATGTGGACAACGGTTTCCAAATTATCAAATAAAAAAATTAAACATGAAAATATTGTTATTGAACATAACGAAGAAAAAATTAATAATCCTCATGTTATAGCCAATTTGTTTAATGAATACTTTGTTTATGCACCTCGTAAAGTAGTAAATCAAATAATGGTATATTATGTATCAAGTTTAATAAACGCCATTTTATACACGAATTTAATTTAGGCACGAGCGAGCTTGCTAGCGATTTCTTAAATTAATGAGTGTATAGAAAAGTTTATAAACTATACTTTTTCTACGACAAATACTTATTATTATCTTAAAATGATTTAAATCAAATATTTTTATAGAGCGCCATCTATGAAACAATAGGGGAGTCTGTGTGTCACCGTCAAATGTCAAAATTTTATATTTTATAAATACAGGTTATAAAGGTTATAAATCAAAATGTATTTCTTGAAAATGGACAGTTTTTTACAGTGAAAGTAAAGAAAATGTTTTATGAGCACTTTACAGTGGAGTCCGTGTCCGAATTTAAGTTATAGTTTACTGCCCGCGAAATGTTCATATATATAGTTTATTATAGTTTATAAACTTTTCAAATATTGACGTTGAGAAACTATTTAATACTTGTATTTTTGTATTGAGATAATTAGATAATTTTCACATTTAGTATTATTTTACAAGAAAGGCACTTTATTTTAACGATTGTATGACATTTGACAACTGTCAACTAACTTAAAACTAACTTCAGCCCGTGACTAAAAACCTGTTGCTAACTTCAGCCCGTGACTAAAACGCCGTAAAGCCACAACTTGTCAATGTGTATTTAAAAGGTCATTTAGTGTCATGGAAACATGTACGATAATGGTCGTTTTAAAGGTGGAAGTAGAAAAAAGTTAATATAAAAAACATAAACAAACAATTTACAAAAAACGTAAATCAATGTTTTTAAATCCATACACAGATATAATAATGATATAATAATGAACTTTATAATTTGGTTATAAAAAAATTAAAAAATAAGAAATCATCTGGGCCAGATGAAATTTCAATGTTTTTAATTAAACGTGTTTTTATATAATATTTTACTTATTTAATAAATCTTCCCTTTAAATGGGGTGTATTTCCCAAAATTTTAAAGCCATTATATAAAAAATTCAGTAAGGAATTGTTGAATAACTATAGACCAATAACGTTAACGTCTGTTTTCTTAAAAATCTTTGAATATACCTATTTACTAAATAGTATAATAGTATTTAGATAGTATATAGTATATAGTATAATAGTACTTAGATAGACTACAAGACTGTCTTGATAAAAACAATATTTTAAACGGTAACCAACATGGATTTAAAAATAGATTATCCACTTCTACAGCAATCCATTCATTTTATAACAAGATTGTTGATTTCTTGGATAAGGGCGTTGGCATTTTTTGCGATCTATAGATCCTTGGTTATAACCAAGGCATTTGACACTGTTCAATTTAGCATTCTTTTTGATAAACTTTATGAATATGGTATAAGAGGAGTTTGTTTAGATTGGGTATCATCTTTTTTACTTAATAGGAAGCAATTTGTTATGATTAAACATAAAGAAAATAACTTTATGTATGATGTCACGTCTCAATATTTAAAAATTGAAATGGGCTGTTCTTGGTCTCATGCTTTTTATTTTATATATATATATATATTAATAGTTTAGAACAATATTTAAATAATAATTATACACTGTATAATGAAAAAAATTACTACAATTAAATTAGGATAATTGGTAAAATTTATAAATCTGCATAAATTTATACTTTTTGATTTATATTTTAATTATTAAATTTTATACGCTTGACAAGTTTGTAATTTACCATGTTAAAAAGCGTGAAATAAGCATTTCCGACCAATACCAGGCTTTTCCGAATAACCTGATTTATTTTTTGTTAAAACCTTTAAAATAAGTGTTTCTTAGTGTTGTGTTCAATATTAAAATTTATACTATGACTTAATCGTCGAGTCACTGGCCTTTGAGGGTTGTTTCCTCAATTAGAGGCCGATGACTTAATACTTAAATCATACCCTAAAATTACCTATGCGATGAAAAATAAAAATAAAATTTAATATTTAATCAAATTGTTTTAATATATTTATTTTACAAATAGACGCAGTGGGGGAAAGTAGGGTAATGAGGACCCCCTAAGCAGTTTATGTTATTTTAGCTTTAATTAAATCGTTGAAAAATGTATTTTATTTATAACAGAAGGAACACATTTTTATAAGAATAAAAAATAGTCAAAAGGGCCTCATTACCAGCCGCGAAGGGAAATGAGGACCCCAAAGTAAACCTGCTCTCTATTTACAGAAATTGCATGTACGAGGAAAATAACGGGAATAGTTAAATTTCGCAGGTTCGGAGGGTCCGGTTGTCATAAAATTTTCTGTATTATGTTGGTATACATGCACCCGAAGTATGATAAAAACTTTAGCTGTTTTCATTGTTTACTTTGTCTGTGGCAGCCGCTAAGGTTAGACGTGTTTTATGAGCTCGGCGATTTTTTTGTTCGTTAAAAGAAATGGATCAAAGAATTTGTATCCAATTTTGCTTAAAAAATTAAATAAATTCTGTGAAATGTTAACAAAGGCCTATATTCAGTCTGCTATAAGTAAAAAAAAGAGTTTACAAGTGGTATAAGAGTTTCCAAGATGGCCGTGAAGAACGCACAAGCACATTAACAACCGATAAAAACATGGAAAAAGTGGAAGAAATGGTTATAAACCATCAGAGAAGTCGCTGATGATGTTGGTATATCGATTGGCTCATCCCATGAAATTTTTTCGAATGTTTTGGGTATGAAACGCGTGGCAGCAAAATTTGTTCTAAAATTGTTAAATTTTGAACAACATTTTTGGCCAAAAACAATACTGTAATGATGCCCCAGCCTCCATATTCGCCAGACATGCCTCTGTCTAACTTTTTCCTATTCCCAAAAATAAAGAGAACCTTAAAGGGCCGTCGTTTTGCAAGCATAGATAACATTAAAAGCGCATCACTGAAAGAACTAAAGGCTATCCCAAAGATCGAGTTTTAGAAGTGTTTCGAGTATTGGAAGAAGAGCTGGCACATGTGCATAATATCCAATGGGGACTATTTTAAAGGCGACAACATTAATGTAGACGAATAAACAAATATTTGTTTCATAAAACGAAAATTCCCGATATTTTCTGAACACACCTCGTATGCGTATTGCACCTGAGCATTTGGCATACGACCACTCAAGAGCCTTGAATCTTGAGTCAAGTCACATTACACATCTGTATCATAACTTTGGCCCTGCTAGATGCAGGAGCATCCTTTGACGCTGCATCTGCTACGGCTTCTTTAGGCTCTTGTATAGTTTCAAGAGGAAAAGGAGTTAAAGATATTGCTGGAGTAAAGTCTTCTTCATAAAAAATATTTTTTTTTTACTTTGAGGCAGTGAGGACCAGAGGCGTATTATTGTCCCAAATTATGTGTAAAAAACAAAATCTTCATAAAAATATCAAAAATATTACAAGCTTTTTATTTTTATATCATTTGATGATTTTGATCAGAAGTGCCTATTAAATATTGATTTGCAAGCAAAAGATGAAATAAAATTGTATATTTGAATCAATTTTCCCCTGTATAAATATAACTGTTTAATAAGATCCAAACTCCATAAATAATAAAAGAAGACGTAACTATCGATAAAACAGACTTTAAATAATCCACTGTTATCTAAAACATATTGCTAACAAAAGCCAAAATAATACAGTGGGCCTGATTACCCGGTGGGCCCAACTGTCCCCTACCTCTTGAGACATCATAAGATGCAGACGCGTAAGCGCCCGATTCTAAAGAGTAAGGGAGAAATAAAAGCATATATATCAGTAACAATAAATCGGTCACAGTATAGTTAAGTTTGTTAGGCAATTTTAAGAGTATACACTGTATACTCTTAAAATTGGTAAAAGGTGGGCCGAATTTTAACAATTTCTGAATTTTGATTTGGAATAGTGTGAAAAAGTTACGTTTTGGCAATACAAAGAAAATTTTTATTTTCGATTTTTTTGTCAATTTGGTTTTTTCACCCTCTACAGGGGGTTAAAAAATTTTAAAATTTCGAAAAACTGAAATTTGTAATTTTGGCTTGCAATAGGGTGGAAAAGCTTCCTTTTGACAAATGAAAAAATATCTATCTTCAATTTCCTCCTCAATTTGCGTTTTCCACCCTCTACAGGGGGTTGAAAAATGAAAAATCACGATATAATTAAGATTTTTTAGTGTACCGAAGAAAATGGCAGAAAATATTTCATCTTTTCATACATTTACCTCTATCTTTCCTAAACACCTCTATTTCTGTGGTGGAGGTGTCGCGTCCTTGATCTAATAACGCTCAGTGATAACGCTCAGTGATTTATTGTTTTTAACTTAATATCCTTTTTCTATGGTTTTATCTAGACTCGCGCTATGCTCGGCTCGTTGCGGTAAAAATTAGTGTGTGCGATAAAAGTTGAGTTTCATTTTTAGTATAAATATTCAGACATGAGTTGTGCAAAGCTTTTTTATACGAGGCGCGATATTGAGTGTCCTTTACTAGGCTCTCCTTCTGATTTAAAAGACAATATTCTTCCAAGTATAGAAGAAGTTTTAAAATGTTATGTATGCATTAGATATAGTTTAAAGACTCCCAATTCAGGAGAAGAGCCAAAGTTTTTCGATATATCGAATATACTTGCTGACAAAATTTTGTATTTATGGCAGAAGTCGTCAATACCCACGGTAACAAGAAAACGTGTTCTACAATTGATCAAGGCGCAGCATGAAAAATATATCCAAGTTCTAGAAAAAGTGAAAGTTATAATTTAAAAGTAGAAGAATTTAAAGTTCAAATCAAAAAGTTATTTGACATCAGTGCGTGTAAATGTGAGAACTTTGAACAATGTGTTTGCAGTAAAGACCATAAAGTGACTTTCTTCAAGATCAGCGAGGTGCCAGAATGATGGTAATTGGTTCAATTGATGCCAACGAAAAAAAAAATTATTGAAGGAAACAATTATAATGGAAAAAAAACCGCAAAATAAGAAATTAAACTTTGAAAATGAAATAACAATAAAATCTAGAACAAAAACGTCGGACATGTGCCAATCAAACATCTTAAATGTAAGCGACTTGCCCTCCACCTCTGCGGGAATTGGCGAAACATTAAAGGCGCCCCTAAATACTGTAGGGCTTCCTACGGTTGCTAAAATTTGTGACAGGTTTGGTTTGTCAGATAGATCTGCAGCTGCAGTCGTTAAAGCAGTATTGCAAGACTTTGGAATCGTTTCAAAGGATGACACTACGCATGTGATAGACAAAAATAAATTGAGGCGGGCAAGAGAAAAATCCAGAAAATCCTATTCTAAACAAGAAAATGAATCTCTCAAAGCAATATATTTTGATGGAAGAAAAGACAAAACCCTAATGGTTGAAACAGTGGATAAAAAACATCATCGACTGTCAGTAGTTCAGGAGCACATCACATTAGTGCAAGAACCAGGATCCATCTTTTTGGGTCATACTGTACCTTCCAATGTATCGGTAAAAGGTATATGCGACAGCATTTTCTCATTTTTGCAAGAGAAGGTATATGATTTAAGTGATCTGGTTGCGGTTGGTTGTGACGGGACCGTAGTGAACACCGGGTTGAAAAATGGTGTAATTGCCCAAATTGAGGTGAAATTAGGTCGACCATTACAGCATTTCGTGTGTCAGCTAATGAACTCCCTCTTAGACATATATTCCAACATATTGATGGGCAAACATCTGGACCTAAAGCATTTGCAGGTCCATTGGGAAAGCAAATACAAGACTGCGAAACTTTACCAGTTGTAAACTACCAAAATATTGACTGTGAGCTACCTCCTGTGACGTGTAGTGACTTAAGTACATATCAAAACTATTTATATAAAATCTGTGAAGCAATTTCCTCAGGAGTCTATTCCACGGACTTAAATCGAAATCCTGGTAAATTAAACCATGCCCGTTGGCTAACTTTGGCAAATCGTATCTTACGCCTGTATATCGGCACAGAAAATCCCAACACAAA
This sequence comes from Brassicogethes aeneus, assembly GCA_921294245.1. Lineage (NCBI taxonomy): Eukaryota > Metazoa > Arthropoda > Insecta > Coleoptera > Nitidulidae > Brassicogethes > Brassicogethes aeneus. The sequence goes on from OV121136.1 coordinate 4,113,859, forward strand.
TTGAATGCAGTTGACTACTTTTATTTTGAAAGTATATGCTTCCATGTGGTTTCCAATAAAATTTAATCCATGATTTAAACACGGAGCAAAGCATGTTTTTCAAACTATAAAGGTAAGCCGATATTTAAACCAAGAGTTAAAAAGTATTATTTACCCTGTGATTCAGCGCAACTCATATTTTTCACATCCTGAGAACCTGCTGTTATGTATGTTATCCGATTCTCGTAATTTTGTAAGAGAGCGTGGTCTTAGACGGATTATAAATGCGAAAAATAAAGATAATCAACATAAAATTCGGAATTTCACATTACCCAAACTTAACTTTGACGCTGATGACTACATCGATTTGATCAACTGGCAGGAAAATGAGATCACTTGTCCTCCGATATTTCAAAAGCATAACCGTTGAAGATATCAAGCTTTTATAAAAAGTGATCCTGAGAAAATTTTTGAATGTGAGTCATATCCGTGCCACACCCAAGCGGTCGAACGATGTGTCAAGTTATAACACTATAACACTATAGTGACGGAAGCATCTTGTTCAATTGTTGGCATAGTCAAAAGGGATGGTTTTATTAAAGCAAAGATGGATTCACGAACATCAATGCCCAAGTTTAAAACTAAAAAAGACTTTAATCAGTAAATCACTTGAGTTTCTGAAGAGGGAGGGTAGGATGGAACTCGCTGAGCAGCCACCTCCCCGCGGTGAGGTCTGGGTTTTTTAATATCTATTATTAGCCTAATAAATATTGAAAAAGCAAAGAGCTGCTCCACAATTTGAGTAATATCGTGGTTTTTAATTTTTCAACCCCCTGTAGAGGGTGGAAATTGCAAATTGAGGGGAAAAGGAAAGTTAAATATTTTCTTTCATTTATCAAGAGGAAGCTTTTCCACCCTATTCCAAGCCAAAATTACAAATTTCAGTTTTTCGAAATTTTTTAACCCCCTGTAGAGGGTAAAAAAATCAAATTGACAAAAAAAATTGAAAATAAAAATTTTCTTTGTATTGACAAAACGCAACTTTTTCACACTATTCCAAATCAAAATTCCGAAATTGTTAAAATTCGGCCCACCTTAGTATACAGTCACTGTGTATGCAGTCACTGTATTAAAGTGCGCAATTAAAGCCCAGTGCAGGTAAATCAAGGAACCTATCTCCCGATGTCTTACAGAATAAGCAAAGCGCTAATACAGTAGTGCAATACAACAAGTGAAGAAATAAGAAACCACCTGTACAGGTAAACTTAATGTACCAGAGAGAGTCAAGTGAACAGTAGCAAGTGGCAGCAAAAGATAAGTTCAATAGCTTTAATCCGCATGATTTAATTTGCATTATCTATTAAGAAAGTAACCTTGCATTTTTTCGAAGAGGTTAAGCGTCTTCAACACATCTAAACCAGGAAAACAAAACAGCAAAACAAAAAAAGATAATTCCCACAGGACAGCAAACGTAATTATTCGTATAAATCGAAACAAGACCAAATCTAAACAAACAACTCTGTGGGTTCCACTACACCAAGTTGCCCGACACTGATGAGACCCAATAAAGGTCGAAACAGCTGTCTGTCGGTATTTGAAGTTGGTGGAACGCATTCAAAACAAAAACTTTGGCGAGGTGTACGTTCAATTTTTTCTTATGAATATTTCCAGTGATGGGTCAAGAAAGTTTCTTAAAGAAACTAAAAAATTGAATGTTTAACAGTTACTGTATTACGCAATAGACGTTAACATAAACAAAAAGTGCAGTTACCCAGTCATCAACAATAAACATGCCAAAACAAGTCTTTACTGAAATAAAGCTAAGGCTTACGCACAGTGAGACAAATAATTTGTATCTACTAACTTTGCATAATTCGTTATACCTAAACAAAAAAAACTATTATTATCTATCAGTAGTTAAATTGCCGACTACCGAAAACTACCATTTGATGGTTTCGCACAGTGGGGCAAACAATTGCAGACTGCAGTTTCCGAACTTTCAGCACAGTAATTTTCAGCAAAAACGGACGCAAACGAACAGATAGTACTTCAAGACTATCAAGGATATATCCTGCTTGGACCTATAGGTAACTTTCATCATTAGTTTACGGATCAAACTCAGACTTTGTTTTGTATTTCCACGCCCAGGCGCACTGGCGATGGAGCGATGGCATACAGCGATACGAAAAAAAGTATAAGAACGTATGGTTTGCCCCATCGGCATCGCTTTACACTAATCTCCCAAAGTTGTTTTTTACCAACTTTCAGTTCTCATACGCATCCCGCAACTGCAAAGCATTACCTGTAATTGGTGGATCCGACTTTTCACCTCGGCTGATAAATCTCTCTTAGGAGGTCGTGGATGACAGTTTCGATGTTAAAGGCCCCAATACGGCCCTTATTGGTTTTTGGGCAACATTGGACTGATCCAAAACTAAGTACAATCCGGAATCTTCCTAAACCAGGGATTTAGTAATTCAATTGGGGTTCATGAATACAAAACAAAGTCTGAGTTTGATCCGTAAACTAATGATGAAAGTTACTTGTTTTAAAAATCGAACTGTATTTTAAAAATAAAGGGGGATTCAAATTGAGTTTCCACATTACAGTCTAAAATATTTTCGAAACGCCACTGTATTTGTCAATGTCAGTGTGACATTTATAATCTGGAAACAGTCATGCAGAAGTATAGCACGGAACGTCTTAAAGTTATTGAAGCCTATTATGAAAATGGGCGATCGAGAAAAAATGATATTTTTTAGGTATGTCATCTAGAATTATTGAAACAGTACTGTAACACCCGATGTATAGAATAGTAAAATATAAATACAATGCGTTTTAATCAATTTTTATTATTGTTAATTAATTTTGTTTTATAAAAATTTGCACCACATAATTTGTTCCTGCAGAAAGAAGGAGGGTTAAGTCAAAAACTACTATTGCATTTATTTGTATATTATTTCATTGATAAATCTAAATACGTTTAATAAATGTATATTATAAGATTTATTAAATTTGGGAGCCAAAATAAAACAATGTATATTGTAATACCTTACAAAAGACACTATTTATATTTCTAAGTAAACTATTTTAAAATGCTTATTTCACGCTTTTTAAGATGGTAAATTAGAAACTTGTCAAGCGTATAAAAATAAATTTTAGTTAAAATATATCTGTCTTCAGTAATATATGACCAGGTAAATTAAAAAGTTTAAATTTATGCATATTTATATATTTTACCCATTATCCTTATCATATTATTATAGTATTATTTTTTATTATTATATAGGGTGACCAAAAAGTGTGTGAGCACACACAATTTTACTAATAAAAAGTAATAAAGCCTTAAAATTGACCAAGTTTAGAATCATTAAAAATTATATTTTTTTTCTTTAAAATTATTCAAGGCTGTAACTAATAAATATTTTTTAATATTTTTTTAAATAAAAGAGAAGGCGTCTATCTATTTATAATTTTATTGTTAAAAACAAACACGTTATTTACTTATAGTTATTAACAATAATGTAAAGTGCTAAAAAATTAACCTTCATCTTTAGGCGAGATGTCTCCAGTGTGGACCTCGTTCCTCACAGGGCAACTTTAACGTTGAAACACTAATAGTTAGCTGCCCTAACTTTTTTCTATTTTTGAACCTTAGGGGTTAGATAAAGTAACGAGCGTCGCGTCTTCACATTGATTTGAATTTTAAAGAAACAATGCTTAATCCTTTGCTACTTCATAGCCGAACTGGTTTTTTTCAAGCTCTTTTTTCCTGGTCTTATCTCCCTAAGAGCCACCCCTTGCATTTTGTAAACAGTTTGTAAAGTAAATTAAATTGGGGTAAACTAAATACTGTATTTTATTTTTTGTTTACCCAATTTTCCCAAATATGATTATGAATATGAAGACGATCACGAGCCAAAGTCACAAAACAGTTCATTTATTAATTTTTCATAATACTTGTGTAAGGAGAAATCTTTACAGTAAATCAGCACCTTCTAAGAGGTAATATTTGGTAAAATTGGTGTGACCCAGCCTTAACCTTGTTTTACCTATACTTGTTGCTTACGGCTCAACGTAGATGTTTTGCATCCACTTACCAAGTCCGTTATATTATTTTAAATGTCTCCTTTTCTGCTCATATCTTTCCATTTCACTATAATCCTATCTTTAATAGTTTGTTTAGGTGCCATTCATCGCCCATTAGTCTGGCCTTGGAAATAAATAATTTTAACCTAGGATTTCCAAAGGATACGATGTCATTAATGATTTGTTTTATATTGTTTTTTTATTATTAATTGTAACCGTTTATTTGATACAGTTTCATTATTTATGAATTGATTTGTTTGTCCTAAAATTAGGAGTAAGTAATATTTTTGTGCATATTACTTATTTGGCACCATAAACTTTAGGATTTCATTAAATGCAGTATTTATATTCCTAAACCAAACCTTGTTATTGTGATGTTATAAAGATTTATAAATTTTTACCACTTTAAAATAATATTATTTCTTTCGTTGACAATACTTTGACAGATACATAACCTGAAAAGCCTTAAATGTCAAATTTTTAAAAGACTGCGTTCCCTACGTAGCCACGTGGTGGGACTTTAAGGTGTGGAGCATAGGGTGTAATAAAGTTTTTAAAGTGAATTCTAATGTTTTAAATGTTAAGATTTTACAATTAAACATAAGAAATGTTAAGAAAAATTTGCTCGAACTTGAAATCTTTTTAGATAAATTTTTAAACCAATTTGAGTGCATAATTATATCGGAAACGTGAAAAGTAGGTGTCAAGCTGAATGGATATAATAGTACCTTCTAAAAATTAATTAGTCAAAAATGACTAATTACTGCAGTGGCTGCTATTTCACTTATACCATGGTATACCATGGGATAGCATGGTATCCCCGATAAAATAGCCAATTCTTATGTAAAATTGTCCTCTGGATCCGAAAATACTGTTAAAAATTATAAAAGTAGATTAGTTTTTAAGATATAGTCAATTTCATATTCACGGTGCTGTTCTGAGAGGTGATTTTTGGACTTTCTGTGAAACCTAATTTTTTTTATATTCTTGTTAATTAGGTCATAACTAAAATTTTAAGAGCAAAATATAAAAAATTTGACGGTTAATTTTGTTTTAATTGGATGTTTATTAAAAATATGTATGCACACTTTCAATTCTCCAATTAAAACTTGCGATTTTATTTAAATATTATCATAACTTTTTAAATCAGATTAAAGATTAGTTAATTTCCTAAAAAAAGGTCTATACATTTTTTATATCTTTAACTGTTTTGTTGTAATACACGTTTAAAGTTTTAATTTAAGGTTAAATGTATAGTATACATTTATTAAACAATAATTCTAAGGGTGCCACATTTTATTTAGGGCCGATTTATTCATTTTTGATTTATTTGACGAATAATTTCTTTGGATACTAGATATTGCCAAGACATGAAAGTTATCGGCCCGATAAACTTTACTAAAGATAAACCGGTTCTTAGTTAAATTTCATGAATTTCTTCTTAACTTTTACTACAATTTTTCATTTTTGTTTATAAAAAACACTTTAAAAAACTAAACAAAAATTATAGAATACGTATACTGAAAATGACAATTCAAACGTCAAATAAATTTTTAATAGATCTAAGTTTCATGGCAACCTTTAAGGATATATTAATTAAGGGAACATAAATGTATACGTCAAAGGTTAGATTAAAAGTTTGAACGTTTATTGCAACAAAACAGTAAAATATATAAAAAAAAATGTAAAAACCTTTTTTTTAGTTATGCAAATATTAAATATTTAAATTAAATCCCTAGTTTTAATTGGATAATTGAAAGAGTGCATAATATTTTTAATAAACAGCCAATTAAAACAATTCAAACCGTCAAATTTTTTTTTATTTTGCTCTTAAAATTTTAGTTATGACCTAATTAACAACAATATAAAAAAATTAGGTTTCACAGAAAGTCCAAAAATCACCTCTCAGAACAGCACCGTGTATTATATGGAAAATTGTTTGACATTTATAACTTTTGACGACATTTTCGAATTATGCCGCATAATTTATGCCGGGGATCTACGAAATAAACTGTCCAGAATGTGACATTAAATATATTGGACAAACTAAACGATCCATCCGAGTAAGGTTCAAAGAGCATGCCCATTAGGGTGTCCCTTATTTTTATTTTTTTACGCATACCCTCTAATTATATTTATTACTTGTTTTTATACTCCCAGTAAAAATTTCAGCTCATTCTATAAACGGGAACCCGTGCCGACTTGCATCTAAACCCTCCGTTAGCCAACGTTAGGCGCGCGCGGTATTTTGTAACACGAAACAGAAGATATACTTCATGACTGTATTTTTCTAATGATTTTATTAAATATGATTACTAATTAATATTATTGCTTTTGTTTCTATAATTTGTTTCACTAATTTAGTTGATTTTATCCCTTAAATATATTAATATACTAATTAGTATTGCTAAAATATAATGTTATATGAAATTTCAGCTTTTTATAAGCATTTCTTTTCTTGATGTCCTCCCAAAAATATTTCAGACAGTTCAAGTTTTCGGTAGTCATCTCTCACAATAGACTCTTTTAGTTATTTAGAGTAAAACCCATTAAGTTTATCAATTTAAGAGTTTACGGCCTATTCACCAGACCCTTCCGGGTAACTAGCCACTCCCTGTGAAAATATAAATTTTTATCAAAGTATACACATAAATAAAATTATATTTTAACATTTGTCAATAATTTATAATATAAGGGTCACATAATAACGAACACAAAATGACTTACGATCGAAGACCTAACGTTGGCTAACGGAGGGTTCAGATGCAAGTCGGCACGGGTTCCCGTTTATAGAATGAGCTGAAATTTTTACTGGGAGTATATAAACACGTAATAAATATAATTAGAGGGTATGCGTAAAAAAAATAAAAATAAGGGACACCCTAATGCCCATGCTAGATTTGGTGGATAGTGAAATTGAGTGTTGTTCAACATATACTTGATGATGGTCATATAATAGGATTTGACAACCTTTAACTTATTAAGGAAGTTAGGGAACCAAGTCTGCTAGATAGTTATGAAAGTTTATACACAGCGCCGGATTATAAAAATTTGCGCCCCGGGTCTAATAAAAATTTTCCGCCCCTACCTATATAATAAATTCAAAGAAATGTCACCTCTTAACAAAAGGATTTTATTTAACCATAAACATTAGGGTTGTAGTATTTTTTCGAATTTTTTTTGATTTTGGATATCAAATAAAAAAAATAAGTCTAAAGTATTTGAGTTTCAACAGATAAAAAAATTTTAGACGTCGCTCAAAACTTTTTTAAACCAACCTTTTTTCTCAAAATCTTTGGCTTCTCACTATTTTTTTTGTAGGTCGTATTATAATAGGAACATAATACATTTTTAAGTCAAAATATTATTGGTCGCTCAATATTTTTGAAATACATTTCTTGGTTTTTTTAATAATTTTGATTTTGTAACCACTACTATTTTTCCAATTTAGTTGATTTTTTTGAGCGACGTTTATTTTTTTTTAAGTTGAAACTTGAATACTTTAAACTTAAATTGTTTCATGTGAGCTCAGAAATAAAAAAAAATGTCGAAAAAATATTGCCACCCTAAAAACAAAAACTATATAAAAAACAAATAGGTACCTAAATAAGAAAATTAACATTTTGCCAACTCAACTTTGCGTGCTTTTAGAGAAGCAAATTTGTTTATCGCAATATTGACGTCATCTTTCAATAGGCTAATACCTATACTGTATATATACATATATATATTATATATGACTGGTACTGTATATAACTATAGTTTTAAACTAATTTAAATTAATAGTTGTTCGTAGTGTAATAAAATATTCTTATATTAAAAAACCTTTACGCCCATACGCATCGCATCGGTGGAAATAATCAATTTCTGCAAACTAAAGTTCTTGTCGCCCAACAACTTGTCGGGCGCCTTACGTAATACGTGACATGACATATTTCGTATACTATGCATAGATAATAATACTATGGCAACAATCACGGTTATAATTTAAATAATTTTTTTATTAAAACTGATTAATACACGAAAAATAAAAAAGGGGAAAACCCTTTAGGTTGTAGTAAAAAACAAAAATTACCAGTCAAAAATTTTGCGCCCCCTGTAAGCTTGCGCCCCGGGTCTCTAGACCCCCAAAGACCCCCCCTAAATCCGGCGCTGTTTATACATCTATAAGAATAGAAATAAATCTTTAAATAGCAATAACGGACCGGTACCCAACTCTAGTTTGTATAAATTAGTTTGTTAGTTTCTCTTTACGTATTTACTGAAGCGGTTCCGGTCTACGGTTTAGTAAACTGTGTCCGTTCACGGTTCAGTCAACCTTAGATTATAATTAGTATAAATATGGTAGATTTAGAAAGTAGATTTAGTTACACTGAATTTCTGAAGATGACAACATCGTTGGCAAAAAGTAATTTAAGCTTAACATATCACCAAAGTTCTTTTTCAAGTATTACAAGTTAATAACAAAAAACCATTAATGTCATAGGAAATCAAACTTTAAACCAACCAAGTTTTATAAACGCCATTTTAGTTACGAGTTTTATTAGGCACGAGCGAAGATGGCGACAGAGTGTTTAATAAAAACTAGTGTCTAGAGAAGTTTAGAAAACGAGTTGCATAGGTACTATACTTTATCTACTACAAACATAAATAAGAATTTAAAGCCAGTTTTAATCATAACATTTGACATCTGACACTTTTTAGCAATTTATATTGAATGTAACTTCAGTCCGTGACTAAAATGCCCAAAAGCCACTATAGCCAATATAGGAGTAGATAAAATAATTTAATGTAAGGTAAATACTTTTTCAATGGAAAAACTTTAGTTGTTCCAGTTCCTGAAATAATTGTTAGGTTTCAAAATTAAACTAAATTATTATAAATATTAATTTACATACCTACGTGTAGAGCAGGATAAGAGTGTTAATTATTTCCAAAAAAACTATTTTTTCATGTTTTTTTTTATGGAAAAGAAATTTTTTACATTTTTACTTATACTTTACAGGGTGTCATTTTAAAAACGAGCGATGCTGTCTGAACCTAAAATTATTTATTCCAATTTCTCGTCATAAATATCAAATTAGACCATAAAATATCAAATTAAAACATTTTTTTGTCGTAAAAACATTAGTAAAAAAACTGGAGAACACAAAATAATTCTAACAAAAGTATAATATGTTTAATTTTTTTTTTAAATAATGTATACTTCCTTGCTTGTTTACATTTTTTATTTGCGACTAGTTTCGGTTATACACCATTTTCAGGCAAACTACAAATAATGAGGTATTAAATAAATATTTAAAAAATTTTAAAGTTAGGTTAAGTTATTTTGGTTAAAATATTTGTTAATTACGATTATTATAAATATAGTTAAACATGTCAAATTAGTATCTACTTACAATGTCAAGTTTTAAAGTATGAGTTACGAACATAGAAGTTTTAAACAATTTTTACACTTTATAAATAAATGTTTTTTTTTGTGGTAGGTGTGAGATGTTGGTTGTGGTCTTACAGTGTAGTGCAGGTGATTTTGTATTTTTTAAGTATTTTTGCTATTTTATTGTTTATAGTTCCCTGATATGAAATTTTTTTATAAGTATGTTCTTTGGTTTTATCAGTGAGGTTCAAGAGGTGTTTGTTTAAAAGTATTTTTTCTTGTTTTTTAATTATTTTCTCGATAGTAGATAAGGGCATTATTAAATAAATATTTAAAAAAATTTAAAGTTAGGATAAGTTATTTTGGTTAAAATATTTGTTAATTACGATTATTATAAATATAGTTAAACATGTAAAATTGGTATCTACTTACAATGTCAAGTTTTAAAGTTTGAGATAAAATAGAATAATATATTACGAACATAGAAGTTTTAAACAATTTTTACACTTTATAAATAAATGTTTTTTGTGGTAGGTGTGAGATGTTGGTTGTGGTCTTACAGGTGTTTGAAAATTGGTTCAAAATATAATTCTACTTGTTCGTTTAGTAGGTTACATTTGTCTTTGTTTTTGTTTATTATATGCATAGGCTTCTAGAAGTGTTCAAATTTATGTCCGCTTGATTGTAGATGTCTTTTGGTATCTTTTATGTGTTCTTTAATTCTTGTTTTTATACTTCTTCCTGTTTCCCCAATATATTTTGCATCGCATTCTTCGCATGTTATGCAGTATACTTCGTTTTTATCGAGATAATGTGTATTGTCTTTTCCCTTTTTTAGGCAGTTGATAAGGTTTCTTTTTTGTGATGTTGCGCAGGTGATTTTGTATTTTTTAAGTATTTTTGCTATTTTATTGTTTATAGTTCCCTGATATGAAATTTTTTTATAAGTATGTTCTTTGGTTTTATCACACTGAAAGAAATTTATGTTTCATATATGGACTACCACATACATTGCTAAAACAAACATATAATATATTTACCTTAACCATTTTTATATTTAGTTTTAACATATTATGTTAAAACTAAATATAATATATGTTTGTTTTAGCAATGTATGTGGTAGTCCATATATGAACCACAGTGGCGTAACAAATTCTGAGTGGGCCCCCCCGCAAACGATTTTAATGGGTCCTCTTTACAATAAGAAAAAAGTTTATTTAATAGGTAATTTTTAAAATAGTTTATCATAGTACTTTTAAACCTACATTATATAGGGGAAAGGGGTGTAGATTCGGCATGTTTTTGCATTTTTTTGTATGTAAGGCAGATTTTTGACCAAAAGTTAGCAACCTCCAGACTAATTGATAACAATGCCTTTTGGCTTGACAATGACCTAGACAGAAACTTGATATTTTTAAAAATCGGGGAAAAATAAGAAATATTTTACAATAGCGTAAAATGCTGAAAGTACCCCACTAGTGGGGTACTTTCAGCCGGTGTATGGGGTACATTCGTCAAAATGAAAAAAATGCTAAGAGATATGAAAATCTTTATTTAAAGGTAACGCACATGTCATTTAAACATACTTAAATTAATCATTGAGGCCTTCAAAATTATAAGGAAAACTGTAAATAGAGGACGTTCGAGCAGTTGCCGATTTGCTAGGTTTCTTCATTATTGCCACAACATCACCCCATTCAACAATACTAATATCTTTTACTGTGGGGTAAACAAATGTGTTTGAAATACCTTTTCTTCTAAGAAAACTTATTTCAAATTCCAAACTTTCAGCTTTCAAAACGTGCCCTATGAAATAACAATGCCGAAAGTGCCCCTGCTAGAGAAGCCGAAAGTACCCCTATCCAAATTTTTCCCGCCAAAGGCATCTACAGCAAAACAGCATAAGTTTAAAGAATATATATGTTTACTAAGTTATACAACTGATTACAACATACAATTGACGCGTTGAAAGCATACAAAAGTTGAATAAAAATAAATATAATCAAGAAAGCATAATATCTTACCTTTTTGTCAAAATTTTTTTAAAATTATCCAGCACGAAAACTATTCACGCTGTTTTTTTAAAACTACACAATTGGCATCACGACACTATTACCAACTTGCAATATCAAAATTAACTCGCCAAGTTTAAAAATATCCCAAAAATAAATAGGTGCCGATTCTAACCCTATGCCGAATCTACACCCCTTTCCCCTACATAATATTTTATAAATTAAAAATTTTGACAGGTAGACAGACATACGATAAGCAAATAAAAAAGGATTAGGTGAGAAAAATTGCTGAATCTGCAATTTTTGGTAGTAAAACATAAAATATTTAATTAATTTTGGTTTAAAAATATCTTATTCTATATACCTTTTTATAAGCAGGATCATTTTCGTAATTCTATAATATCTTATTAAGATTCTTTTTAAAAAATATTTTAATAATAATTACCTAAACATTTTCTGTTCTTATTACCAAATATATTAAAAATATTTTACTATTATATCAGCAATAATAACAATTTAAAAATAATAATAATTTAAAAAATGTATACATATCTTACCAAGTTTAAACAGTTTTGAAAAAAAAATAAAAATATATTGTAGATACTATCTACTATCTACTAGATAGTCTTAAAGAAGTTAAATTTAAAAAAAAATTAAAAACATAAACATTTACTACAAAAAAATGGTCTGATCTTCTAGAGTTTTTTTTGCAAATTCAGTTTTAATATTGTCAATGTTTAATGTCTTAATAAACTCATGTTCAATACTAATAATTGATAAATTACAAAGACGTTGTTTTTCCATAGTGTTAACAAGGATATGTTTTCACTATTTTTAGTTTCGAAAAAGAACGCCTTGGGCCCCCTGACCGTCTGGGCCCCCCCGCGGTGCGGGGTCTGCGGGGGTGCTTATTACGCCACTGATGAACCACAAAACATTGCTAAAACAAACATATATTTCTTTCAGTGCAGTGAGGTTCAAGAGGTGTTTGTTTAAAAGTATTTTTTCTTGTTTTTTAATTATTTTCTCGATAGTAGATAAGGGAAAACTAGTCGCAAATAAAGAATATAAACAAGCAAGGAAGTATACATTATTTAAAAATTAAACATTCCATAAACCTTGCTAAAAATGGATTAACAAAACCTAATGAAAAATATAATAAACTATTAAAGCATAAATAAACAATTTGTTTAAAAATAATACAAACACTTTTATTTTTAGCTTTTAGAATTAAATGCTCAAAATGACTTCCTATTTTTTAAGCAATAGTATATTCTCAAATTCTCTTCGAACATTTTAAAATGTGTGTCGTGGAATAGATCGGCATTCTTAAACGATTCTTCATAGATATTTAATAGAATGAGGCTAAGTTTTGTAGACCTCAGATTTTAAGTGACCCCATAAAAAAGTCTAATGGTGTCAGATCTGGAGATCAGGAAGAACATTCTATTGGTTCTCTTCTATCAATCCACTGTTCTGGATAATTATGATCCAGACAAGCCCTACCAGCTACTACATAATAAGGTGATGCCCCATTTTGAAAATGTATTAAATTTTCATCTAAATCTTGTTCATCATCCTCTCCTCTTTGGTTTTTTAGTTCATTTATTAGTACTGGCTGTACTTTTTAAAATAAATTTAAATTTTGGTTAATAAATAAGGGAACAAAAAAACCATCTCTCAAAATTTTTGCCCAGTCTTCGGTCTTTTAAGTAAGACGAGAGTATTTTGTGTGCTGGACCCCTGATTCCGTAGGAATAAAATTTGTCAAGCAATATTGGTGGTTTACACAATCAAATGCCTTACTTAAGTCTAAGCAAGCTACCTCTATATCTGTTTTATTTTCAAAGTTTTCAATGATTGTTTCAATAACTTTAACCATAGCAGATACAGTCGATTTATTTTTTTGAAAGCCGTGTTGAGATAAATTTTACAATTCTGAATTTTAATAGCCACTCGAAAATTTTTGAAATGGCAGGTAGGATTGATATCGGTCGATAGTTTTCGCATTTATTAGGATTTTCTTTTTTGAATATAGGTACCACTTTTGCTAGTTTTAAGTGATTTGGAAATATTCCTTCTTTAAAACATTTGTTTATAATATTACTTAATGACAAAGCAATTTCGTTTATTATTTAAAGTTTTTTGCTGCTCTAATTATTTCTGAAGGACTTGTTTCATACAGAAACATTGAGCCTGTTGATTGGTATTTTAAGTTTCCTAGTAAATTATTAGCTTTTTGTCTTGATGTTTTAATATCCAAAGATTGTGCTATGTTTGCGAAATATTTATTTAATTGTTCTAGTGGATTTTGAATTTTTTTCCTTTGTTTTTATTTTCGAATTTATTATTTGCCAAATTTCTTTACTCTTATTATTTCCGTTGTTTATTAGTCATTTATCTTGTTTTTTGTTCCAAATTTATTTTATAACCGTTTTTTAGTTTTTTTGTATAGATTAAAATAAGTTTAATTTTTTTACATTGGATATTGTGTAAGCGGTTTCGAGTTTATTTTTTAGTTCTTTTGTTTCTCTGTTTGATTTAATTTTTTGTCTAGTTGTTTTAATGTTACAGAAAAACAAAGTTTAAAAAAGTGCATAAAGCATTTGTGAAAATTAATATACAGGGTGGGCCAATCGAAAGTTTCCACCCGGTTTTCTCAGGTGTTACGAAAAAAAATAAAAAACGCTCGCACCCGTCGATTTCTAATTTGAGGGGGACAATTTGTTTTTATATTTTCAACCCCTTAACTTCAACCCCTGAGCGTGGGTGAAAGTTACCCCCAAAATTTGAATAGGAAAAGGGGGTCGAGTGATACTTTTTTTTAAGGTATTTTTGCCCTGATTATACCCTCCAAGTTTAAACTCGCTGCTATCATCCCCATTGATATGACAGCTTGTTAAAATCTTGAAAATTGGCTATTATTTTAGTAAGAGTAAAAGCGATACTTTTGAGACAGTCTGTAGGTATGCCGAAGGAATGAAGAAAATATTAGCAAAACATCAGTTTTTTTACGTTTGAAGAAAAAAGTGTGTTTTTTGTAAACTTTATTTACAAAATATTGTCGCACAATCATCATTAAGATTATTATCGTTAGTTCGAGAGCTTATAACTAAATTTAATTATGGTATACACTATAGCCGAGCGAGTTGAATTAGTTTATACTTATTTCAAAAACAATGACTGTGCAAGACAAACAGCACGACTATTTAATGTAAGACATCAGGACAAAAATGTCTCTTATACTTATATTAGGAAACTGATGGTAAAGTTTTTGGAAACTGGAACAGTGGAGAACAAAAAAGATAATCCGATTCGTGTCGTTAGGAATGAAGGTATGCAAATCGCAGTCATAGGGCACATTGCAATGGATAACACCTTAAGTACTAGGCAATTGTCCGAAGTTTCCGGCATATCACGAACAAGCGTAAGGAGAATTTTGAAGGTTCACAAATTTTACCCCTACAAGATACAATTGCTTCACGAACTTAATGAGGATAATTATAATTATGATCGACGATTACAATTTGTAGAAGAAATGAGTGAACACCGTTGGCAATCTAAATTTTCTTTATAATGTCTGCTTTTCAGATGAATGCTCCTTTTTTTTACATGGATTAGTCAATCGACATAATTGTCGATACTGGAGCGATTCAAATCCACATTTATTTAGATAGTCTCATACTCAAAATCCTGAAAAGTTAAATGTCTGGGCAGGTATTCTAGGCAATAACATAATTGGACCATTCTTTTTACAAGGCAATTTGACTGGGGCTATGTATCTGACTTTACTTGAAGAAAATATTGTTCCTAGAATAAGGGAAGTTATTGCTGAAGATAATATCTTGTCGCAAAATGAAATGTTTTTTCAACAAGATGGAGCCCCACCGCATTATGCAGCACCCGTTCAGCAATTTCTAAATGAAAATTTTAGAGACCATTGGATTGGCCGAAGAGGACCTATTGAGTGGCCTGCAAGGTCCCCTGATCTTTCACCTCTGGACTTCTTTCTATGGGGTCATTGGAAGTCTAAAATTTATAAAACACAGCCAGCTTCTCTTCAAGTTCTACAAGAACGAATAACTGAAGAGTGTCAAAGGATAACTACCGATATGTTGCAGAATGTTAGAGAAGAGGTAGAGAATCGATTTTATTATTGCATGAATGTTAATGGAGGACATTTTGAACAGTTTATTAAATAAATATCATGTAAATAACTTTTTATTAATAATAATAAAACTTTAATTAGTAGATATTTTTATTAAGGAAGGTAAGTATTGTTTTTACTTATAATAAAACGTGATCTATTTCCAAGATTTTAACAAGCTGTCATATCAACGGGGATGCTAGCAGCGAGTTCAACCTTGGAGGGTATAATCAGGGCAAAAATACCTTCAAAATGAAGTATCACTCGACCCCCCTTTCCTATTTAAATTTTGGGGGTAACTATCGCCCACGCTTAGGGGTTGAAGTTAAGGGGTTGAAAATATAAAAATAAATTGTCCCCCTCAAATCAGAAATCGACAGATGCGAGCGTTTTTTATTTTTTTTCGCAACACCTGAGAAAACCGGGGTGGAAACTTTCCATTGGCCCACCCTGTATCTTTCTTCAGCACTAACTGAAGTCAGAAGGTCCCAGAATGTATTTTGTATATGCTCAACAAAACGGTGGGTATTTGCATCTGGAATATTTTTAACATATTTATTTGTTTTGATTTTCAGAATTTATTTTTATTTTAAATTTTATTTATTAAATTTTTAATATCTAATGATATAAGACTTATATCATTAGATATTAAAAATTTAAATAAATTTTCTTTGAGGTTTTTCTAACAAGTTTATAAATATTAAAATAAAAATAAATTCTGAAAATCAAAACAAATAAATAGGTTAAAAATATTCCAATATATTATAAGTTTATCCTTGCTGGAATAACTTGGTTCACTATCGCTAGAAACACGGCGTAAAAAATAAATAAAATTTGTATGTTTAAGGTAATTGTGAATATTTGCTTATTTTGATATTTATTTACATTTTACATTTAAAAGGTCTCTTATAATTAACTTACATGCATATTTACATATATTTATTTAAAATATAGAACATAAGAACATTGCAGATAAATCGTTCAATAGTTAACTCAAACAAGTATCACAGAAGCCATCAGATGGCTTGTACATGATTTCAGCTTTTTATGGTTATAAATTATTTAATAATAATTTTTTTTTAAAGTTTAACAATAAATAATGTCGAATTTTAGGAACTTTTAGGCAATCCCAAAGATAAGACTCGGGACCCAACTCTAATTTGTATACATTAGTTTGTTATTCTCTTTACGTCTTTACTGAAGCGGTTACGGTCCACAGTTTAGTAAACTGTGTCCGTTCACGGTTCTGTCAACCTTAGCCAATAATTAGTATAAATATGGTAGATTTAGTCAAACTTCGCTTCTGAAGATGACAACATCGTTAGCGAAAAGTACTTTAAGCACTTTGTGTTTTGTTTTGGTGTTGGAGAATATTTCTAATATTTGATTAACTTGTAAACAAAAAAGTAAAAGTACCACTCTCTTAAAATGAATTAGTCAAAAATAACTAATTATAAGTCATATTTGACTAATTGTCATAGCGAAAAAGCAGTCACTAATAATTAGTCAAATTCTACAAAATGAAATAGTCAAATTAGTAGATTTAAATTTAAAAAAGTTTTGACCCAGCCGGGGATTGAACTCAGGTCTGTCGCTTGTCAAATCAAATCAAATCAAATAAAATCAAAAATATTTATTCATGTTCATGTAAAGTATAATAAATTGTAAAAATAATTTCAAATATATATATATATGGTGTAAAAAGTGAAATGAACAAAACAAATGTGCAAAGGGAAGTTTGTCAAGCTGTTGTCATAACTAATTTGGCTATCATTCACTTTTATAAAAATCAATTTTATTTGTCAACAAATATTGTTCATAATATTTTAAAGTTGAATATGTTATTTTTTTTTTTGGATTTGGACTGTAGTCCATGTTATTTGTGTTGCTGTTTTGAGCTAAACTTTTTGCATCTTTGTTTGTTTTTATGGGCAATTTAACCATAGAGTCTATATGCATTTAATTCAAATAATACTTTGTTGTTGGTCGCAAACGATTAAAGAAATTAGTTACTTTTAACTCTCAGAAATAGTCAAAGATGGTGACTAATCTTAAATTAGTCAAACTTTAACTATATACGTAGTAAAAAATAACTATTTAAAAGTAAAAACGACTATTTTATTAGTAAAAAATGCTGGTACTAATTCAAATAGTAGAATTTTGATTATTTCATTTTAAGAGAGTATTTTTGTAGGAAATTTAGTTTTCCGCAAAAAATTCTACAATCGTCAACATTATATTAAAATCTTTAAATATTTTACTGTTTTTGGTATACATAATAAAATGAGCAAAAAACAAAATTTTGCCAAAATTTTAAAAACTTTAATTTCGTATATTTTTTAAAATAATAATTTTTAGAGATTAACCTTTTTAAGAAAACTAAATTTTCTACAAATAATTTAATAACTAAAAAAAATTGTATACCTATAAAGAAAAAATATTAAAATTTCAAGAGGAATTTACCTTTACCCTTTGGTCCGCCAGTTTTACCAACAAGATGGTACGAGACCTCAAGTGGCATGCATCGATCGGAACGGTGGTCATTTACTTAATGTAATTTTTAAGAAATAATTTTCAAAATATATAAGAATAAAACTTGAATGTCTACTTTTTTATCTAAAAGAAGAATCATACTGATATCTTGGTTAGCTGTTTCGTAATTGAAGAATAAAATTGTCACCCTTTACAAAACATTTTTAACTATTTGTTTTGCGAAATAAAACTTGAAATTAATTAAAATAAAAGTTTTTGTATAACCAAACCTTCCAAAGGAGGTTACAGTTCCGGCACCTCTATTTTTAGAAATCGAGCACAATTAAAAATTTATGAAACTTTTCTGCTTGAAAAACTGTGCAATTTGAAAATGCCAAAAAATTATTAGATACAATGTTCAACTTTGATTGTAATTAGCTTTATCGTACTGAATATGGTAAGATGAATCTTTTAAGTGCAACTATAAACACATGTTATTCATCACCCTCACTACACCCTAAGCGAAAAAACAAATTAAACACTTGAGTCCACTGAACTATAGGGGTAGATATTTTATTAATCCAGTTTTATTAATCCCCCTTTTATACGGCTATTATCAACACATAATTAAATATCAAATAAAGCAGGTGCTTTGCAAACATCGTAGGGGATATGTAAGTATTTGCCTATTTAATAATACTGAACCAATACAAGTGTTACAATTGCATATTTTTTTTTACAAAAAATAACTGTAATTTGATGGGTGATTAAAACTGTATTTCAACATATTTTAAACGGTATATTGCTTGGCGTAAAAAAATTAGAATACCCACACCAATAAATTAAATAAATATTTTCCATTTCATTTATTCGTTTATTTTTTTCGACCGGAAAACTAAATTCTGGCTGGAAATAATTTTGAATTGTGTCCCAAGGCAAGCTGTCGTAATTTTTTATAGTTTGCTTTAGTTAAATTTAAATCAAGAAACAACGCCAAAGCCACTTTTTTTGTAAAGGGAATCTTTCCTGATTTAGATATCGAAGGTCCTATAATTTCTTTGTCGTGTTTATGTGTTGATTCACAAAGATAATCAACACCTTCAATGCCAAATTGTTCTTTTAATTATGCAGCTTTCCATCTCTTGATCTATGTGATAGTTCAACAAAATCCATATTTTGCCTTCCGGAAGATTTTTTCTTTGGGGTCTTTAAAGTTCCTTTGGAAACGATTCTTCGTATTTCTAAAAATTGCTTCTAGCTTCTTAGATAAGGTTTCATCAATATTCTTATCGAAAGTATCTTGAAAGATTCAGAGAAAATCAGTAAAATTTATGGTTTCAAATACAAAACCTACTAAATCCTTATTCAATAAGGCTTATTGATAATATCAGCCATAATGTTGTTAGTTAAGCTAAAAATTGTTCAGTTTTTAGCACTTTAGATTATTGTTAATAAATAACTTGTTTGTTAATATTTTTTTAAACTATAAAATTGTAAATATAGTTAAATATCTAAGCTTTTATTAAAAAAATACTTTTTTTTTAATCTTTATTAGTTTTTAAGTTACAGCCATTCAAACTTGAATAATTTTAAAGAAAAAAATAATAATTTGTATTGATTTTAAGCTTGGTCAACTTTAAGGTTCTATAACTTTTTTATTAGTGAATATTTTTAAATTTTACAAACACCACGTAAAAATTCAATGTTTTTTCTATATATAGAATTATCAATTTAGATTTACTCAATTGCAAAAAGTCCTTAATTGTATTTTTGGCCACTTTTCGGCGATTCCAGTCCACTGTGCGCCCCAGAGGTATCCCAAATATAAAAAATATAAAATTCAGACAAGGGTAAAAAACGGTTATAATTTTTTTTTGAGCCAAGATTTTTTTAGGGCATAACTATAGTTATAACTTTTCCAAAATTTGGCAAATAGATTTGACAAATTGAATTTAAAAATATATATATTTTTGACATATGTCGAATGTTTAACAAATAAAATTGGCTTTAAATTCTTCTTTGTGTTCGTCGTAGATAAAGTATAGTATACTATAATGCATATATGCATTGCATGCAACTCGTTTTATAAACTTCTCTAGACACTCGTTTTTATTAAACACTCGCTTGCAAGTTTCGCTCGTGCCTAATAACTCGTAACCAAAATGGCATTTATAAAAGTTGATACATAGTCTATTTTTTTAATTTTATACCTGACCACTTTCCTGCTGAAAGTTCTATTAAGTCCGAAAAACTCTTTCAGAAGACTCTAAAATCTTGCTAATGTTTGACTTAATAAATCTTAAGGGCGTATTACAGCCGGCAATTCTTCTTGCAGCAATTTTCTTGCCATCAAGTTTTCAAGGCCGTATGCATGTTGTTTTACAGTCAGCAATGGCAAGACAACTTGGTGTTTATTACCGTGCTACCAACCGAAGAAAAATATACGATTTTGTAAACACTAAGTTTATTTGTTATTTAGTAGAGATATTTAAAAATTAATGAGTGAAATGGATACTAGAACTTTGAACACAATGCCAATCATAAAACAAATAACCTTAAACTGTTTAAGTCAAACAGCGTCTCTCTATGGAATTTGTAGTAGGGTTGGTAACATAAAAGTTACCAGATTTCACCCCAGAATTTCCGTAAAACGGCAATAAAAATCCATCCGGACCGATTTTCGGCAATTGCAAGAGATTCGTCGAAATGTCTCAACCGCGCATGCCTATGGCAATTTTCATTGCAATTGCCGAAAGAATTGCCGGCTGTAATACGGCCTTTATTCCTTCTGAGTTTTAAGAAGAAATTAAGAATTTCAAAACTCTTATTTTTATTTATTAAAACTTTTTCGAATAAAAATTTACAAAAGGGTGATTTTTTTGTGCGGTATGTTTTAAATACAGTAGACTCCACTGTGTTTAAAATATAGTCGAACACCCCTGGAGCCGATCCTGGGCACGTTATAGGTATATCTTATTATTGTATTAAATTATTGTTTAAGATTTTTCAAAAAGTTAAATTTTAATACTTAATTAAGATATTTAAGTGTAAGGTAAAACCGCAACACAACAATTAATAATTTAGGTTTATCTGTTATTTGTCTATTTAAGAAGACGTTAAACGTCATTTAATATACAAAGGTATATGAAATGTTTGGATACTAGTAGACATCTCGGTAAGGTGAGCGAGGGAGGATTAAACCACTAACGATCCAAGACACCATATATTTCGTATCTTAGAGCAGGCTACAACGCCAACACGTTATGTTACAAATCAAGTGCGCGACTTGCCTTCCGGGTTGACAGACCGGGGCATGCGCCCTACAGTATAGATACATTACACCCCTATTCTATTTCTGTAAATACTTGTCCCCCTTTGGGATCACTTTTGAATAATCACAATAAAAAAAGGTAAGTTTTGTGCGATTGGACTTAGGAAATATTTATATAATACTGGGACTCAGGAAACCTCCGTAAATAACATAAAATTTCTAAATATTGTATTTACACCCTATTCTACGTTTACAATAAAATCTTTTAAATGGTTTGGGACTTTTCTCTACGGGACCTAGTAGCTAATTTATTATTGTTCTTTATAACTTGGAGTGTCTGTTTGGCTAGGGATTGCTGGAAATTGTGATGTGCCTGCCCTTTCTGGTTGGTGTTCGTGGTTTTCTGAGTCTCTTTGTGGTAGACTTTCTTCTTCCTGTGTCGTTGCGATGATGTAAGAGTATTTAGCTACGTTTTTCAATAACTAGGTATGCACTTGATGTATTCTTGGGCTCTTCTCGTCTTAACATTTGATTTATGCTGTTTCCATCGCTTACTGTCCTCCAGTTAGCATACGTACACGGACCTTCCTAGATTTTCTATTATTTTTGCTTTAACCCATTTTCTATTGTTTGTTTCTCAAAAATTTATAACCATCACCTCTTCCCCCCCTTAGCTGTCCCAACATAAGCTTACCTGGTAGTTCTTTTGTACCACTATAAGAAAATAGGAATTCGGACACTATCAAGCCCATGGACTTGTTTGTTGGTTCCAGTACTCTACTTTTAAAGTTTCTTTTAAACGTGCCTACTGCGTTTTCTTGAGCTCCGTTGCCTTCTTGATTTCCCATTGGAGACGTACTATGCTTGATTCCATTCCGTTTAAAGAAATTTTGAGTGTTCTGAGCCATGGGCCTCCGGTTTTAGGTATCTTGCTACTCCACCTCTAGAAATGTCAAATTCTTTATTAAAAAAATCTCTACCCACTTGGAGTAAGCGTCTACTATAATTAAGAAATATTATGTTGACAGGACCTAAATACATATTTATGCTTGAAAAAGGTTTGACTTTTAGTTCCTAAGGTGTTAGAACTTGTTTTGCAAGCAGTAGATACAGCTCTTGCATGTTTATTCAAGCTCATCGTCTATGTTTGACCAATATGCCAATGCTTTGGACTTAACTAATCCAAAGTGATGCGAATGTATCTCTTTTAATATCCAATGTCCTAATACTTTTGGAAAAAACGTTAAACTCTTTTAGCCATTTTTATTGTCTAATGTACTCTGCCACTGTTCTAAGCTCCTTATACTTTCCTGTTTCTTTCCAAATTTTGCCATTATCTAGGAGCCATTCCTCTATAGTTTGCGAGAAGTTTAAATACTCCCATGTGTCTTCATTTTTGTTTTTTTATTGGTAATCTGGATAAACAATCTGATAGCCCCTTAATGTTTTGAGTCTCATAATTTAAATTTGATAAGAAAACTGCCCGTCTGGCCAATCGGTTGGCGTACATCGTAGGACTCTTCTTATTATGCCTAAATAATCCTACTTTAGGTCTAGCCGTCGGACTTTATTGTGAATTTAATGCCCTGCAGGTATGTATAGAATTTCTGCAACGAATCATAAATTGCCAGACCCTCTTAATGTACAATTGGATAATTTTTTTACAAATGTTGACAAGGTTCTCGAAACAAATGCAATCGGTCTCTGGATTCCATGTATTTCGTGGTTTAGGACCCTGATACCCCCTTTTGGCTAGCGTCCGTGGTCAGAACTAGTGGTAGATTCGGATCAAAATGGGCCAATACTCTGTCCGATGTTAGTTTTTCCTTAATTTTTCTTCCTTCCACTAAATTACCTGTTTTTTTTTAAGTAGGTCGCATAAAGGTTTGAAAATACTCAGCGAATCTGGTATGAATTTCTGCCTTATTCTCTGGCTTCGGTGTCTTTGACACTGCCTCAACCTTCTTTTTGCTCTTCGAGACCCCTTCTTTCGTTATTACATGTCCTAAAAACTTTTTCTTTTGGAAAAACTTGAATTTCTTGAAGTATATAAAACCTGCCTTTTCTAGCTAGGTTTTTGCTAAATTTATCTCATGTTCTTCTTTGGTCTTAACTAATATAATGTATTCTAAAAATACTGCCACGTGATCGACCCCTTGCTTCTCACTGAAAAGCTCTGGGAACCTTTACCAAAATTCCTTTTGTTCGTCCTTCATAATCACATTTACCACCCCTAAACCAATGTCAAACGCTTCCAACCAGCCTTGCCCCAAGGTACAACATGCAGCTTTCTCTACAACATAAAATTTGATTGTTTTACTTTTGTTTTGGTAAACAACATTTGCGTTAAAATAACCTAATGGTAATAGTATTATTGTATGATTTGAGGTTTATGTTGCTACGATTTAATTTAAAGTGACTATACAACGTTATTAGTATAGCTGAGATGCTTGCGCCAGTGTCAATGTGTTCAGTGTGTCACTATTGAAACCAAGTGTACGTGCCGTTTGGTATTGACAATAAGTGGTCCCAACAAGATGGTGCTTTTCCACATTTTAGTTGCGCAGTCCGAGACTTTTCAATCCGCACGTTTCCACACCGTTGGATTGGTAGAAGAGGTAATATTGAGTGGCCACCACGATCTCCTCACCTCCACTCGATTTTTTCTTTTGGGGATTTCTGAAAAGTACAGTGTTTGCAACAAAACTTTAAATTTAACTTTAGAAGGGCAAACTTTTCTCATTTATACAACAAAATATTGATTGGAGTGACATTATTTCTTGTTCTGATGTCGAGTCTGATGTACTCTAAATTGTCTGTGACCATAAGTGAAAACGTTATGTCGTAAAATTCTACCATCCTTGATTTGGAAAGAGAATTATAAACTTGTTAAGAAAAAATGAGTTAGCTCATAAGAAATGGAAACAGTCAAACTCTGATTTCTACTATCGGCAATTTTGCTTATTTAGATCCGCACTTAAGCATTAAATACAAATGGCATACAATAAGTTTATAACTCAAGCTGAGATTAACTTATCAAATGATCCATCACAACTTTGGAAGTTTATTAATATGAAAAAGAATCGCTCACGAATTCCTGGCTTATTGAAAGATGCAAAAAATTATTATGCAACTTTTTTAAATTATTTCAAATTATTATATATAATCATGTATATGCTGCCACAAGATATTTGATAGCAGAAGAGCATGAATTTATGTCCAAAAAATCTTAGCTTTCAAGAAATTTAAATTAGATATGCCCTGGAAAAGTATGTTCATTTTATGTTTAAAATTTTGTAAACGTCAAATCTGTTAAAATCAAATTTTTTATACTATTGTATTGTTTATAATATATTTTTTCCACTCCCACCTTTAAAAGGCCCCTTAATACTAAATGTGAAAATTATTGTTTTATCTCAATGGGTGGACGTTCCACCGTGAAGTGCCCATAAAACATTTTATTCACTTTCACTGCGAAAAACTGCTTCTTTGGTACTTCCACACCTTAAATGTTTTGTTTTTTCATTGTTTTGTTTATAAAACTCAAAAATGCACACACTAGCACGAATATTTTACCGTACTATTGTTCTGGGCTTAGATTTACCTAATAGGAAAAGGGTAAAATATAAATGCCAAATCTTGATTTAAATACAAGCTGGTAAGCTGCTTTATTGTAAAAAGTTTTACATAAAGTGGAGTTTATGTAACTAACTACTTTAAACCTTCGACGGTTTCGGGATTTTGTAATATTCTTAATCGCAGTTTTGCCTAATATAGACATACTTACATCGGAAATGTAAAGTGATAACTTATCACTTTACATTTCTGATGTAAGTATGTTTATATTAGGCAAAACTGCGATTAAGAATATTACAAAATCCCGAGACCATCGAAGGTTTAAAGTAGTTTGTTATCACTGATAAGCTTGTTAATTTTTTTAATATCAATTTTATTTTGGCTTTTTTATTGTTTTTTTATTCACCAATTTATATTAAAAAACTTACCTAAACTAAATCTAACATAAATGCAAATTTGCATTATTATTTTTTCCATTAACACTAGTTTACAAAATAGAAAAAAATTCTGCCCACCATGTCCCATTATAATTTTTCCATGTATTTTGACCCACTAAACACGAAAATCACAACAACAAAAAATTTTATGGATTCGTTTTTGAAATGTGAATGTTTTTTTTTAATTTTCGGAGGTGTTTTGGCGTTTTTGAGTATAGTTTGAAATCTAATTGATCGATTTGGTCAAACAAGCATTTAAATTGAAGGTATTTGAGCCCTCTAAAACTTTTTTTAATAACTTAAAAATTTGTTTTTATGGCAAAAAACAGATAACTCCAGTTTGGATTTTTACAAAAAAAAACAAGCTAATGTTGATAAAAATACATGAAAAAATGGCGAAGTTATGAATTCAGCTTTTTAACGATTTTTATTTTTTTTTTCTTTTATTTCGTAATATATTTATTTTTTAATGAAAACCTAATTAAAGTGCATGATTGGAATTTTTTAAGTTTTTACGTACTTTTTTCACCGAAAACAATATATAAAATTTAAATTTGACATGACTTCGCAAACTTGAATTCTTTTGCTATTATTTGCTATTTTTTGATATTTTAACAGAGTATTTTTATCATGGTTTTATTTAGTTAATAAAAAGTGTAAAATAAGTAAAAGAAGTAGAGTTCGAGTACGTAAATAACCCGGACAATCTGGGCGACGTTAGTGATGAGCATGGAGAACGTTTTCACCAGCAAATGAAGGCTACGAAAGCAACAAAAAAAAACAAAAAATGAGCTAGATTTTTTTTAAACCTATGCTTATTACAAAAAAATAAAACTTTCAATATCTTCAATGTTCAATATTTATTGTTCAACATTCAATATATAATTTAATTTCAATATTTAATGTTTAAAATAAAAATCAATGTTTAATGTTCAACACAATAAAATGAAAGAAAGTAAAAATTCTCGAAAAAACTGAATTTTGGTCTTTCACTGAAAAATTCATAACTTTGCCATTTATCCATAGATTTTTATCAACAGCAGCTTATTTTTTTCCTTTAAGTATAATCTATACGTAAAATAAATCAAACTGGACTTATCTTTTCGATTTCTATCTTTCCCAGAAAGATATGTAAACTTATGACCTCGATTTTTGTAAAAAAAAAGGACTTTTTCCACTTTATAAAATCGCCAGTATCGAACTACTGAGCCGATACCAGAACTATATAAGAGAAAGTTGAAGATTTAAGTGCTTGTTTGGTCAAATAGATCAATTAGAACTCGAAGTATACTCTAAAACGTCAAAACACCTCAGAAAATTAAAAAAAAACAATTGAAAATTCATATCTCGAAAACGCTTCCATGAAAAAAATTTGAAGTATGATTTTCGCGTTTAGAGAGCCAAACTATACAAGAAAATAATAGTGAGACATGGTGGGTAAAATGGCTGTAAATTAGTGTAATTTATAATAATTTGTCTATAAACAAAACAAAATTGTATATATAATACATTTTTTTCTTTATTATTAATTAATTCAGTCCCAGTAATTTACTTGTAATAATACTATATATAGTATTATAGTATTATATTATAATAGTAATACTACTTTTTGGCAATATTCTCATTCAAAAGTACCAATTTTAAATTAAATACCTAAAATGAAGTTATACGTTCCCAAATATGTATAAATATATAGTAATAGAATATATTGTTACATTAGGTACCTATCAATATATTTTGCAGTTAAAGTTGGGTAGAGCTGGAAATTTTCAGAAGCCACAGGTACAATACAGGGTGATTCAAAACTCGAGGCGAAAAATTAAGAAATGTATACAGTTTTATATTCTTGATAAAAAATGTAAAATAAAATTTTTAGAGATATGGCTTTGTTTCCGAGATATAAGACTTCAATGTATTTGCATGAGATCAATTTTTAACTTTATTACATAAAAATATAAAAAATAATTAAATCAAATGTTCAAAAATACCATCATTAGGACCAATTAAAAATTTGTTTCATTAATTGTTCTTGGTTATTAATTTCCACTGCGTAAACCAGTTGTTTTAATGTTTTATTAGGGAATCTTTTGTTATGCTCCCGACAAGCTTTTAATGCGTTGCCATCACAAAAACAGTACACAAAAATAATATCTGCATTTTCTTCGTTGGAAAACTGCAGGATTAACAAAAGAACTAATCCAATAAAGCAACTTTTAAATTTGTAAACAATTTTTGTTGACTGTCACCAGGTGACAGTAAACTCACTTATTTCTAGGCTTACTGTAATTTATGAAATTAAATTGTTCGCATACAGAAACTTTAAAGTCTAATATTTCGGAAACAGATCTATATCTTCAAAAATACTATTTTACATTTTTTATCAAGAATATAAAACTGTATACATTTCTTAATTTTTCGCCTCGAGTTTTGAATCACCCTGTATACGCCTATGGTTGGTACAACTTGTTTTAAACAACCCACAAATAAATTCAAGTAAAACATTAATTTTAATTAAGTAGGTACACAAGTATACTTGTAATAATATAAAATTTAATGTATAGGTAGGTATATAATAAATATTTATTATACAATGTAATATTAAGACAAAATATTATACCTTCGTACTTTTACTTAAGTTCTATTAGTAAAATTTTATTATGTTGTAAATATCATGTAGTTTTTTCTTAACTGTTAATTATTTAATTAAGTTTCATAATTATGTACGTCTTAAAACTGAAAATAATTTATAGACCTTATTTTACAGGAGTTTATGAATTTACCGAGAAGAATAGCGGACTCGTGAATGCTCTTTATTGTAAAAGGGTTCTGTAATAATCGCCGACCTTCTCTACGAACCTCATATTTTCATTCCCGTCCCTAGTAAGCTATGAAATAATGAAACCGCTGATTGGTGGAATTCCGTTTCCATGGTAACGCCCCTTTATAACTTCGGCAATGAATAACGGGAGAACCCTGAAGCTGCTTTGTGTTGTGAATGTAGGTATACATATTTGATTTCAAGAAGTTTCTAAAGGACGCGTATCTAAACAACTTAAAGTGGTTTAACTTTATTTAAAATTTTTATTTTATAAATTTTAAGTATTTATTTCTTTAATGGACTAATCATAATAATTTTAAAAAATCCAGGCCTAAAGCAATAAAATAGTAACAACATAAATCTCATTAAAAACCTAAATTTAATCGAAACTAAGTCTTCTGAAATACAACATTCCAAAGATACATATTTTATATGTTTATTTTACAAACAAAAATTATACGTATAGGGTATAGGGATTGACATAAACTTGGAGCCCTTTTAAAATGTAATTTTAAAAAAATTGCAGTAAGCCATAATAAATTTTATTTCCACCTTCTTAGTAAATGACATTTTATAGGTTAATTTTGTTGTTTTTGTATCCAAGTAAAAGATACATTATGGGAACAGACCTGTAATATTTTACGAGCTTGTATAAAAGACCTGTAAAGTTTTACAGGCTTGTAGAAAAGCAATTTATGAAATGAAATGTCACATTTGACATATTAATTAAAATTTTAAAATCTTTATCTAAAGGTGAAAATAAAAGTTTGTACGTGTCACGCTTTGCAATTAATCTTTACTACGTTCACTGTATTATGGAGTTCGCTCCTGCGTCGCTCACCCCACAAACTTTCAGCTCGCCCGTAAAGATTCATTTGCAAAGCTTGACACGTAAATAACTATTAAAGGCTTGGCACTTTATGCTAATGAGTAACTTCTACTATATATTCTGATTAGTATAGGCACAGTCATATAACTAAACTGTTAAATTAACAATGTTTATATTGTAAGTGTTATTGTCACTTTAACTATATTTTTAGTGTTAAAATAACAATAATGTATAGGTATTTGGTTATAGTACACAATCATATTAGTACTCTCTAAAAATGAAACAGTGGATTTTCACTGATTGACAGTGCATATTAACTATTTGCCGCAGTGATAAGTATACCACTAGCAATTAGTGAATACTCACTTTTTCATGTAGCGATTTCTTTGCACTAATTTATTTAGTGAAAATAACACTGTACAAATTAGTGAAATAGGTTTAGTAGACAAAACCACTAGTTCAAAAAAGTTAAAATTTCACTATTTTATGAAGAGAGTTCCGGAAAAGTATTGATAATAAAAAACACTAATTTGGAGAAGTTAAAATTTCACTAATTTATATTGAAAAACACTAATTTTACAGTGAATAATAACTCACTGACGGAAATAGTGAAAATTTTACTGTTTCACTTTTAGAGAGTAGGGTTACCTACATTAAACATTACTATGGCGGTAAAAATAAATAAAAATTTGGCTACTACTACCACAAATATTCTTTAATATTACCATACAGTATCGCTGGTAAAATTTCACACATTGCAATTGCAATGTGACATTGTTATTTTGACCAAACTGTGCAAGTATAATTTTTAACCATAGGATATTGTTAATGAGGCGGGATTTAAGAATCATTCAAATTTATAGATTAAACATTTTAAACATATTTAAAATAAAAACATTCTAAAAACATGTTTAAAAGAAAAAAACAGAAAAAAAAAATAAAAGTTTATTTCTTAGAAAGGTACACAAAATAAAAACAAATACTGTTTCTCTATAGTAGGAAAAATGCTTGGTAAATTTAATACGGTCCCCCAAAATAGGTATCGTGGTTAAGACCATTAAACGCTTCCAAATCTATTCATTGATCTAAACTTCAGATTCTAAAATAACAAAATTTGTCAAGCAGAAAATAAATAAAATAATTTAAACAATAAACAAATCTTCTCTACCAAACAACAGATGTCACTAAAACCATATTTTGCCACATACAAGTAGGTACTGATTTTTCGCTATAACACTGCTTATTCGCTATATTTTGTATGAATGACCCTGTTTCCTTTTTAAACAACAATTTATAGATATATTTAGACATAATAATGAACTCATAAAAAAAATGTGTCTTAATTTTGCACCCTCTATATGCTTAAATTAAAATCTGAGTATTACACCAACAGAAAACAATTATAGGAAATCATAGGAACACTATCGGAGGAGTTGGATTTAATGTAGTGTATCTTCGTTAATAACAGAGATAATAAAGTAAAGAAAACAACAAAATGTTCAGAAAAGATAGAACTACAGTATGATTTTAATTGACATTCGCTGTTATTGCTGATGCACCTCACAGGGTGTCACAAATTTCAGGAAAAAATCTGTATATTCTAAAATAAAAATCAAAATGCAAATGTCTACCATAGACATATTAATATGTACATATGTACATTGTACATGTATGATTCGAATTGTCAACTAAATTAAATTTAGGGTACCTATATCAAATTTTTCTAAATCATTTGCTTATAAGCAAATGATTTAGAAAAATTTGATATACATTTCTGTGGTTTGGCTTTATAAAAACAAAAAGTTGCATAATATGCATATTATTTAAAAGCCACTAAAAATCTCGTAAACATAATGAATGCAAAAACAATATACAATTTGTATAATACCTACAACATAAAACAATCAAAATTATTTTTTATAAAAACCATGTACATAATAATATGTCTATGATAAAAACTTTTCGGCTATCGTTGTCGAAATACGACTTTGCCAAATTCTTGCTAAATTATAAACGTGCCATTATAAAATCTTAAAATATCATCATTTTGTGAATTTAATATTTTCAAATGCTTTTTTATAAAATTAACATACAATTAATTAAAAAGTATTTATTATATTTTCCAAATAAGGACAAAAATATGGTATTAATTTTAATACCGCCATGGCACGCATGCGGCTAAATGCAATCATACTTAAAAATAAACTTCCCCCACTTCAACCCCACGAAAAGAAAACAGTCTCATTTCGATTTGTTTTTGCAATATCGGCAAAAGTCACATACTTTTACACATATATATATGTGTAAAAGTATGTGACTTTTGCCGATATTGCAAAAACAAATCAGCTGTATTGGTCATTGAAAGCAATAACAAACACAGAAGCTGAAACTATTAGAATATCAACCCAGTTCAACTTGGTCCAGACATTTTAAATAATAAAAGGATGGAAAAATGATACCTAAACTGGAAAACCAAGACAAATTGGAAGCTTTAAAAAGGTAAATTAAAGATACTATTGGTTACAATTTCTCGGTTAAAGTGCCTAAAAACAATATCCAAGGATTAAGATTTTTAATGTTGTGTAAGAGTCCTGTGGTATATAATTGTTAAATTCAAATATGGTGCTATTAATAACATCTCACGTGAGATTTTTTTAAATGTAGTAAGTTTAAATAAGTTAATCTGTGCTTGATTCCATTGGATTTATTAAAAAAAAAAACAAATTGCTTATATTTTTTTACTTAATTTAACCCTCGTTTTCTCGCAAGTTTACACTGTTTCTTTAGAAAAAAAATAATTACGTGATATTTGCCGAGACCACCTTCCCCCCCACGTGAGATTGAGTGAGGTTTGGCTCGACCCCCTCCCCCCTAAACACCTCACGTAATTAATGGATGACCCCATACGCCTGTAAAACTTTGTGATATATATTATAATATAACTATAGTTATTGTGATTGTTACCGATTTTCTGCTATAATACGCATTTTGGTATATGTTGTTTATCATGGATAGTTTATTCGGATACTGATTTTTATTGTATTACTATTTCATTGTTTAAATTTAATATGTTTGGGACGGCCTACAGTGAGTTTCAATCTCAAGCGTTATGTTATCACGTTCATCGCATACATCGAGATACATTTATCTTAAATTTCGATTTGGTTTTGCCTCTATTTTGCGTTACACTGAACTTTGTATAAATATATTTGTATTGTTTTTCCTTTTGTATAACTTTGTCTTTGACTGACATGTATTTTATTGTTTATGGAATCATCTCGGTGTTAAGGTATTTATTTATGTTAACTCTTTGCATTTGTACTCAGGTTAAAGCTTTTAACAATTATATTATTATTATAATATCGGTCTTACTTGGGTAAGGTTTATATACTGCTATTATTATTATTAATAATTTATATAATAATAATAATTTATTATTATTAAATTTGATTTTACCATTAGCTAATATCGTGTAAGCCTTTTAATAGATTATGGATAGAGACTTAGATTTAAACTGCTTATCCAAGCGCTTTATTTGGAATATTTGATAATGACTTTAACGATACTATATGTGATTAAAATCTCTTTATATTATTATCCAGCACGACACTTTCTTACGATGGTTCTTAAGGGCCATAATATGTTTTTTATAGCAAAATCAGGGCCTTATTATCAGGCAGTGCATGTTTTTAAAATGCAGTGCTAGATTTTAAGTGGCAGTGTCAAATTTTAACTAGCATTGCCAGATTTTAAGTAGCAGTGTCAGATTTTAGGTCGCACTGCCAGATTTTAAGTCGCACTGTCAGATTTTAAGTTGCACTGCCAGATTTTAAGTCGCATTGCCAGATTTTAAGTCGCACTGCCAGATTTTAAGTTGCACTGCCAGATTTTAAGTCGCACTGTCAGATTTTAAGTCGCACTGCCAGATTTTAAGTCGCACTGTCAGATTTTAAGTCGCACTGCCAGTTTTAATTCGCACTACCAGATTTAAAGTCACAGTAGTTTGAATTTCCGGCTGTTCCTTTCGGTTTTTCCTAATTTTTTATTCAAATCGCCCCTGTATTGATGCGAACAAAACAAAACAAATTATTTAAATCGGTTGAGCCATTTCCGAGTTTAATAGTTATTTAATTTATTATTTTTAGTTTTTCCTAATGTATTTTTATTTAAATCACCTCTGTATTGAGGCGAACATATAAAATATAAAATATGAGCCATTTCCGAGTTTTTGCAGGACTAACGGACATCGATTCATTTTTATATATATATAGAGCGACTTAAAATCTTGTAGTGCTACTTAAAATCTAGCACTGCATTTTAAAAACATGCACTGCTTGATTTTGCTAAAAAAACATAGTGATGGCCCTTAAGAACCATAGTACTTTCTGGTGGTTAGTTTCGGCCATGTTTAGATGTTTATTGTTATGACGCTCTCCTATTTACCATTTATTGCATTTTATTTGTATTTGACAAATATTGTGTCTGTTATTGTATTTGTGTTTTCGTTTGGAGAGTGCTCATGCATGAATGTTTAAACATGGGTAATATATTAGTTTTATTTCAAAATTATCCTTAGAAGAAAAATAGTGTTTTTATGTTAGTACCTATATAAAATCTGTGTGCAGAATTGTTTGTATATTTTTGCAATAGTGTTGTCTTGTGCTGGATATTGATTTTGTGAGAATATTTAAACATATTGTTATATAGCAGGGTTCATACTATTGAATTCGTATAAAATTCCCTGACTTTTCCAGGTTTTCCAGAACTTTCTCAAGCTTTTTCCATAGACTGTGGAAGGTGTCAAAAATTGATATTGATATTCAGGCAAATAAGAATAAAATAAAAAATAGAATTTATACTTTGCAGCTTTAATAACAGACCATGGAAACAAAAATAAATAGATATACATAATTCATATTATATGTGACCTGGACTATAGAAAAATACATATGGTCGGAAGAATCAATTTTTGTTTTTTGATCGAAATTTATAAAAAATTTAACGTATTTTTTAATGGAACATACCGCAGACTCATAAGTTTGCAAATTTTTGCTGAAAATCATCCTTAAAGTTCAACATGAATTATAAAAATCGCGAAAAAATAAATAGATCAAGGAATTGTTTTTTTTTTTATCTTTTATTTTCGTCAATATCCTGAAGAGACATATCGAAAGACGACGTCATCTAACACCTGCACCTCCACCTTCGTAATATTCATCACAATCCGCAAAACATTGTTTCTCCACTGCTTTAAATTCTTTTTCTAAATCCATTATGCACTTTCACAAACTAAAACAACTTTAAATTAGCTGCATAACAACGAAAAACCACGATCTCGAAAATACAATGATAAGAAAAGCAGCACGTATTATTCCAACTTTTTCACAAAATTAGCTATTTAGGGAAAATCACTTGAATAAGGTACAAAAATATTTATAGTAAAAGCACCACTGTATAATCGAAGTCTAAAGAGAGGTGGAGAGCCAAGGGTAAGACGAAAAAAGAAAAGGTAGAAGCGCAAATACAAACGCGACGCACGGATAGTACTTGTTATCTTTAACAGCTGTTTTCTCGAAAACTTGATTTCTAACCATAGGTAGCTTTCCGTAGTCCAGGTCACATATGTAATTCAAAAACAAAACTTTTTTAGATCTTTTAAAATTTAACTTAATAGTTATAACAAAACATAGAGCATATTTCTCGTAAATAAAAACAAATAGGCAGAAAGACTAAGGTCGTTAGCCTTTTGGAGTAATCCAATAAAGTTTATTTTATTATTATTATTAAAAACAAAACAAAATACAAAAATAAGTCAAATAACTATTTTAAACTTTTTCTCTCAATATTTGTAGACGTATATTGATACTGTCCACTTCATAGTTGGTTCCTTCAGTTAATTTTTGTTTTTTGTTTTTCAGAACCTTGATTTCCGTTATTAAACAATTTTTCACAATTACGAGAAAGACTTGTAATGTTAATTTGACTTTTGTTAAAGACAAACTGACAGTTACACGATTAGGTAGTTACATTAAAATTGCCCAAGCATTTCATTTATATTAAATCATAATGTAGATTGTAAGTAAATATTATTTTCTTATATATTATTATTTTAAGTATTAGTATTATTTACAGATAATTCCCTGACTTTTCCCTGACTTTTCGTTTTTTCTTTAAATTCCTTGACTTTTCCATGACTTTTTAGACTCATTTTATATTCCCTGACTTTTCCCGGATTTCCCGGTTTTCCCGGTCGCTACGAACCCTGTATAGGGATACCATAGGGAGATAGGAACATCAGGTTTCGCTATATCACTTCACAGAGTATGCTATTGTTCCATAGTGTGGTTATTGGCTGCACTAGATGTTATCTTTCCATGTTACCCCTATCTTTTAAAAGCATTTAAATTCTCTCAGAAATGTGTCGTTGCTGTAGTTTACAACGTACATTTAAATTTTCAAATATTGGTGTTGAGAAACTATTTAATACGTTTGTATCGAAATAATTTTCACATTTACAATAAAGGCACTTTATTTTAACTATTGTTGACATTTGAAAACTATCAACTAACTTAAAACTAACTTTAGCCCTTGACTAAAACGCCATAAAGCCGCAACTTGTAAATTTGTATTTAAAAGGTCACTTAGTGTCATGGAAACATGTACGATAATGGGCGTTTTAAAGGTGGGGGTGGAAAAATTAATTTAACAAACCTAAAAAAAAATGAGAAAATAAAAACACCAGCAAACAAAAGCAAAGCAATTTGGAGTATTATAAATTCAAATACCAAAAACCCTAGAAATAAAAAAGCAAGTAAAATAATAACTGCAAATAAATTTAATACATATTTTGTATGTACAGGAAATTCCTTGGCAACGAGAACGGATGTCAAAAAATCAAAGTAGAAAGTAAAGACCCATCTTCATACAGGGAGTAAGAGTATTTGAATCCTTATTAAAAATTAGAATAATAAAAAATATTTTATCAAAAAATAATTTAAATCAACACCAGCATGGCTATAAAAAATCCACTATAACAGCAATGATGACTTTAATGGACATAATAACAAAAGCGTTTAAAAAAGAGAACGTACTATTATCTCTTTTTGATCTTAGCAAAGCATTTCATTCAAGTTGAATCATTCAACCACTTAATTTTTTTTCCAGAAGCTTGAGTATTATGAACTAAAGGAACATATGTCAAAAATGATACCTGACCCACTAATATCAAACAGTATCCTGAAATGATTATTTATCATACCAGAATAGTATATTCTGTAACAAGTTTGAA
This sequence comes from Brassicogethes aeneus, assembly GCA_921294245.1. NCBI lineage: Eukaryota > Metazoa > Arthropoda > Insecta > Coleoptera > Nitidulidae > Brassicogethes > Brassicogethes aeneus. The sequence continues at coordinate 4,150,154 of OV121136.1, forward strand.
ATACAGCATATTCGGCTCGAGTGAAGTGTTTATCACACGAGCCGAAGGCGAGTTTGACGGTTTCACGAGAGCGGAATATGCAATTCCAAACGTGTTTCAGACTATACTTTTTCTACGTTTCCAAAAAATACCATAGAAAAATAATTTAATTGGAAGAAAGTGAGGTTGGATCAGTCTAAAATTTGTTAGATAATAAAAACAGAGATGTCGCCACGAGTGTTCATTCTGTCATCAGATGATAGAATATTTTATTCTGTAACACTTTACGGAATATATGTCATTCCATAGATAAAAGTGATATTAGAAGGGTCAAATTCCATAATAGGAGTAGAAAAAAAATTACCATGGAAGTTTCTCAAAGCTCAATTTTAGGACCTCTTTAGTTTATTTTATTCATAAATAATTTGACTTAATCAATAATTCATTAATAAATAAAGGGTATTCAAGAGAGTTAAAAATATCCAAAGTAAATCTACATTAAGCCGAAAATTGGTAAAGCATGGTTTAAGACTGAATACAGAAAATACCAGAATATCTTACTTTCCAAAAGGCTGATGTTCAATCCCAAGGCCTGGCAAGCAAGCAAGTAGGTTGTCAAGTTTGGTATACTGCATGCGAAGAATAAGGGAAATAATGGAAAAAATCTGCATACATATAAAATAAATAAATTAATTAAATTAGGGTAGATAATTAAAATTATTTGATAAAAAGCTTATGTAATTAAATATTGCCTTAACTTGGAAATCTATATTTTTTAAACTTATGGATACCAAAGAAATTGATGCTGTAAGAATTTGATATATTTCTTGTTTTTCAGTCAAATATCTTGTCTATTCCTTGTGGCATGTAAAATTTTATAGCTATTATAATTATGTAAATATTTTTTAATGTAGAGCAGACATTAAAAAATAAACAAACATGGAAGTGTAAAAATGTAGTATTCTTTGCATTCGGCTCGATAAAATAAATTTGCTATGATTCTAACTGCACGCCTCTGAAGACCGAATATTCGAGATTTAGAGCTCGATGCTCCCCATACTAAAATGCCATCTAAGTATTGCCTCTACAAGTGCAAAATAAGTTGTTCTTAGGTAAAGAAAAGTAAAGTAAAGTAACATGACAGGTCAACACATAAAATTTGAGTAAGATTACAAAATGTAACAAACAGTTGTCAATAGACAGAAAATTACAAATACATGTAGATAAAACTACAAACATTGTTAAAATCACATATCATATTTGCGCATCACAGTTCATAAATTCTTCTATGGAGTAGAAAGGATTTCTCAGCAGTACGTTTTTTAGTATTTTTTTAGGCTTTTCTGGTCGAACTCTTTTATTCTTTTAGGGATTTTGTTTTGCTCCCCAGTAGTCCACATACTTTTGAGTTTTGCTCAGGCAATGTAGAGGAATTTGTAACTGTTCCCTGTTCCGGGTCCGTACGTCACTATTTTTGGTGTAGTTTTCTATGTTTTTGTGTATAAGGCACAGGTAAGTATATATACATTGGTAATGGTTAGTATTTTTTTTCCTTTTTGAAGTGCTTTCTACAACTTTCTGTATTTTTTAGTGCTCGAATAGCTATTTTTGAAAAATAAGAACTTCATATAAGGATGTTGTTCCACCCTACTGAAGTATTTCATAGGAGCATGTGGTGTGGTTTTGATAGCATTTGGGCAAATTGCGCAATAAAAATATATTTGTTGTTAGTTTTTTAGCAATTGCTTCACCTTGATTATGCCATAATAATTGTAAATCAATATGTAAGCCCAAAAACTTTGTATGCTTGCTTAAGTCCAGGTTTATATTGATATTTTGGGTATATTTTAAAGTGAATATTCGGATTCCGGAAGTTGGTAAGGTTCTTCCGTCGTTTCCCGCATAAGGTGCTGATGTTTTTCTATCGGGCGCGGTCGATTTGTGAGAAGAGGATTGTCTGTTCCAGGGTATTGTCACGATACTATCGTGAAACGTGTAGCACGGGCTACCTACTTTTTTATCAATAGGGTCCAGTCTTAAGGTGGCTTGTAGTATGTGGTTCCGTCGTCTGCACTTTGCATGGTCCCAGTTTTTTAGTTGTGCCACCCTGACACGTTTGGTGATTGTTTTTCCTTCTGAAAGGACGCTGGGCGCTTGGTTCTGTATGTCAGTCGTAAGCAAAGTAGTTTTTGTTCGAAGGTTTTGTCGGTTTCCCTTGGTCAGAGCGCATGTGTTTAGTGCGTATGTCACCGTGGGGGCGATCACGGGTGTGTTTATCAGCTTCCGGGGCTTCCACCGTGTGTTTTTTTATAAACGTGTTTAACATGCGCGGCGAGCGCGTGGCTGCGTTTTTCGTTGTTTTGTCGTTTCCGGGTCTTTTAAGGTACTGATAATTGTAAAGCCAAGGTATTTAAGGCTGTTTTTAAGTTGAAATGTGAATGGCCCTATTATTTTAGTGTTGTGTAGCCTGGTCGGAAATTAAGGGTTACGAATTAACATTTTGTTTTTTGTTTCGTTGAGTTTTAGACCGTTTGCGTCCATATGTGTGGTAAGAACCTCGGTGAATCCTTCGATTTCTGTTAGGTTGTTCGCGATGAAAAGTAGGTTGATCGCGAAAGCAAGCATGGTGGGCAGTTCGAAGTCAGTCATGTCAGAGTCTAGTTGTAGTCCCGGGATTTCTGCTGTGGTCAGTTGGAGGATACGGTGAAGCGCTGGTGTAAAAAGTCGCGGCGACAGGGGGCAGCCTTGTTTTACTCCTTTTGTTTTCCGATATGGTTTTTGGTCTGACCAAACCATTGTACGCACGTGCATTCTTTCAGGCAGGCCGATTCGATTTGTTCTATAAGCCATTGTGGGGTGTTCACTACGTTTAACGCTTCTATGATTGATGCGTGTTTTATTTTGCCGAAAGCTTTTTTTATGTCGTTGGTTACTATATCTTTTTTCCTCTTCGCCATGTTTCTTCCATTATTCGCCTGACGCTAAGTATGTGGTGGTGCGTGGACCTGTTCGCTATAAATCGTGCGTGGTAGTACGGGATGGGCTCCACTTATTCGTCCAAGGCTTTTTGGTATATACCGAGCGTATATTTTGTAGCCTACGCTACATAGTGTAATTTTTCTGTAGTCCGTTGTGTTTTTCGAGTGGCAAATCTTTGGGATGGGAATTTGTTTTGTGTAGAGCCAGTCCAGACGAACTTTGTCCAAATACGTGCCAGCAAGAGTAAGTCGAATACCTCGTCCGGGGCTTCCTTAAGAAGCTCGTTTGTAAAAGGTCCATGCCCGGGGCGGAATTTAAACGCAGTTTTTGCACCGTCTGTGTGATAAAGGTTCGTTCTGGGGTGCTGGCTAGAGGTGTGTGGTCTGCCACTGGGCTTTTAAGTGTGTGCGGAACGTTGACGTCTACTCCCCATTGCCCGAGTTCCTTTTTGCAGGTATCGAGAGGGATGTATGTAGTTTGCGCTTGTTTGCGTGTCCGTCTAAATTGTTTGATGAGTGTATATGTTTGTGAGATTCTTTTAGCGGGTTCGTAGTCATTAAAGTTGTTGAAAAAGTTGTAGCATTTGACGAGGTTGTGTTCCAGTAGTGCACTTTTTTTTTCGGCTATTGCTATTACGTTTTGTTGCGCCAAGTTGTTAGGAGCGCTTGAACAGCTGGGCCAGGTTAATAAGCTCTTGACGGTTTCGTTCGTTTCACCATGTACGAGTTGCTTGCCAACCAAGAGTTTGTCTTTATCTGTGAGAAGTGTTTTGCCAAGGTGCGCGTTGAAGTCTTCTAATACTACCATTGCCCCTTTTTTGTTGTTTATGTCTATTTGTTTTCTTAGATCGCCGTATGTCGTCAAGTTGCGTGTATCCGACGGAATATGTGTGGATATTACACAAAGTCGCTTTTTATTACAGGTTAGAACTAATGTGGCGATGCTGTCTGAGATGGGTTAAAATTTCGTCGTTTGGAGGGCCCTGGATCGTCTTAGTAGTATCGCTACCCCCTTTGGGTCCATTTGTTGTTTCCTCCGCTTAAGTACGTACGTTAGTACATATTTGTTTTCGTGCGTCCAGTTGTCATGTATGTTTCTTGTAATGCTATTGGTACTCTCTTGTCTGCCCGCCCTTACATTTAGTTTACCTTTTATATTGTCGTGTTGCGTACTGTTTTCTGTACATGCACTCCCGTTTCCGGTAGATTGTACGTTGCCGTAAGCTCTTATGTTGTCGCGGTATTGGCCAGATTTTTGCTATGCTATCGTAGTGTATTTGTTTAGCAAAATTTGAGTCTTGAGTTGCTCTTTCATAATAACTATGTTATAATATTACATAGGGCTGAGATTCAAAAATAAAAATTAAAAACTGGGTGTGCAAAGTTACCCCCTGGTTGCGGGTTACTTTGTCTCACAGTGTATTTTCCGTATAAAATGAATTCAATATTATATTTTATTTTTATTAGACACGTGTTAGCAGCGACATATATCTATTGCAAGGGATTACCAATAAAAAAAATAAAAAATCGACCTGTAGTTAACCAAGGATCATCATTTGAATGGATTGCGCATAATATAGAAATTTTAACGCGTGTATTTCTAAGAGTTTTGCACTGATGCGATATATACAATTTTAAAATGTAATAAATCCCATTTCTTTCTTTAAAACACTGATTTTCCTATAATATAAACTCAATAGAATCGCTCAATTGACAGGTTTAGACCAACAAATAAAAATGTTAATTTCATCGAGCGCGAAAAGATTTTTCATAAATGGGTTAAAGTCACCCGCGGGGTGCAAAGTCACCCGTGTTTACGGTACGTTATTATCATGTCTCTGAATGATCAAATCGAGGATTAAATGAAAATTAGTTCTTGAATAACATTTAAAACGCATTATAAGGGATATTCTTGATTTGGTTGTTAGTGATATCGTGGATCCTTATGCTTGCAATGTTGCAATGTTGCAATAATTGGTGTTAGTGGACGTCATTGCCCGTCCGCACCGCGCCAATATCGTAAATGAGTATTTAAGGGACCACCATATTGAGAGAATGAATTGGCCACCTTTGTCTCTGGATATGAATCCTATTGAGCATGTGTGGAGCAGGATGAAACTGAAGATAAAAGAGAGGGAAGGACGCATGGAAAATTTGGATGAATTGGTAAATGCTATTCAGGAAGAATGAGATACCCCAGGAATTTATAAGGAACTTGGTCGAGGCCCAGGAGGGTTAACGAATTATTACGGGCTAGGGGGAGGCCAACGAAATATTGAAAGTTATTATTGTTATTGTTTGTTAAATTTTTTTGTTGAATGTTGTAGTTTTGATTATGATTATATCTTCGCATAAAATTTTCCAAAATGAACACAAATATTTTTATTTAACTTTATTACCAATTAGGTAGGTACTTATCAGTGATAAGTTATCACTAGTGCGCAATGTAAATGTGTAAACCACTCAAACAAATTGCAGTAATATCGCCAAAAAAATGAATCCCCAAATGGAATTTTAATCATAAATATGCAAGAAACACACCAGCAATCGGATTTTATTAAGACATTTAACAGCCTGGAATTGTTTTCGAATTTTGATTCTTGGTGATTTTGGTTTTATCTGAAACTTAAATTTGACAACTGAATCACAATCAGGAGGTCAAAATTATAAAGAAAACATGTCACGAACGTAAATATCGGTTCAGGTTTACTTTTCTCAAATTTTCACCAAAATGTCATTTTGAAAAAGTAAATATTGGAAGTTTGTTGCTTGTTGCTTGTTAAGAATTATTCAAGGAACAATATTTCAACATTTTATCTTCTTGCCCTTAAATGTACTCTTTTGGAAAAAATATCACATTTTTGTTGCTAAGATTCCAATTCGAAAAATTTGAAAACCTTTTCAAGGTAATATTTCATTATTTCAAAGTAAACCGAGAAAAAATATTTCTTTTTTCAAACAGGGCTTGGATGAAGTTATTGAAATTTTTCACCGTTTTACATATCACCCTGTACGAAATTTACTTGAAGAACCGTGAGCTTCATATCTATAGCATGAATTGCCAGAGGATGGGGCTAGCAGACATCACAGACCAAATAAAATCGTTAAAAAAAAAGTTATGTCGTTTTGAAAAAGGATAAACTTTTTGGTCGCGACACATTGAGTGGTGCGCAGTTTAGAAACATTCCTACACAAAAAACTCTAAAGATATATCTAAATAATTTAAAAACTATTACACAACACAGAACAAACATACTGTTTGAGATTGAGTTCCTTAAGTAGCATATATGCAAATTAAATAAACAAAACACCATACTAGACAAAAAAATGACACATTGAGTGGTGCGCAGTTTAGAAACATTCCTACACAAAAAACTCTAAAGATATATATATTTATAAATAATTTAAAAACTATTACACAACACAGAACAAACATACTGTTTGAGATTGAGTTCCTTAAGTAGCATATATGCAAATTAAATAAACAAAACACCATACTAGACAAAAAAATGACGCTATATAGACGACATTTTAGGGGCCGTTCATTAATTACGTGAGACAATTTTGGCGATTTTTCGATCCCCCCCTCCCCTTGGTGAGATGTCGTGAGATTTTGCTCGACCCCCTCTCCCCCCTTAATCTCACGTGATATTTTTTAAATGCATGGTTTTAATTTAAATAAGTTAATCTGTGCTTGATTCCATTAGATTCATTAAAAAAAACAATTTGCTTATAATTGTTTACTTAATTTAACCCAGTTTTCTCGCAATTTTACACTCTTTCTTTCGGAAAAAAAAATTAAGTGATATTTGCCGAGACCCCCCTCCCCCCACGTGAGATTTGGTGAGGTTTGGCTCGGCCCCCTCGTTTGGCTCGCCCCCCCCCCTAAACACCTCACGTAATTAATGAAGGGCCCCTTATGTATCTGGACTGGAACAGATTTGACAAATACATCAACAATCAACACAAAAAATTAAAAATAAAAATAGAAATAGAAAACGAAAAACAAATAGCATTTTTAGATCTAATAATACGTTATTATGACTCATAACACAGTATATAATTTTAGAATCCATAGAAAACCCACCACAACCAGTGCTATTACCCCATACAACTCATTTCATTGTTACCAACAGAAATACTCCGCCTTTTATAGTTTTCTCCACAGACTTCCCTATCCACACTGTTTAAAATATCTGTGGGGTAAAGAGTAATCTTAAAATGGTGTCAAAATCTAACACCAAGTGCTGTTAATATAACACCATGAATTATGGTTGAAAATGTTATATACAGCAAACACCAAAACGGTGTTTATCTAAAATATTTGAGAAGTGCAAAGGAGGTGTGGATCACGTGATGTTCTTAAATCTCGCCTCTGTTGACTTAATAATAATAATAATAAATTTATTGTACACTGAGAAAAGGAAATATTTAATATTAAGAAATCAAAACAGTTGCGATTTTTTAAAAATATATGTTAACTATTAAAAAATTTCTTAATCGTGAACAAATTATATACTAATTATTAAAACATCGTCCGGTGATTGTGTTTCAGACAAATAAAGGATAAAGTTGTCTTAGAACTGTGATATATTAACGGTTAATATACCTAAATTCGAATAAAACGTTTTAACATTTGTCAACATAATTTTAAATGTAATATGCGCAAGCATGTGACGTTGCCATAGTTTTTTACAAAATGGAACTTCGATATATTGTAACGTATTTTTTACTAATAAATAATAATAAAATAACGCACACGCCGGCTAGTTGTCAGTTTGACTTCGTGAGCTAGATCGTGTGTTGGTATTGGTTACTAAAAATTTAAGTTTTATTAAAAGATGTTTATTTAAATGGGCGCCAAATATTTCAAATTAAACTATGTATTAAACAAGTAAACGAAATATTAATTTTTACTTGAAAAAAAAATATATGTAATAGATGTTAAATAGAAAATTTTATAAATATTATTTAGTTTCTGAAATAAAACAAAAAGATGATAAAATAAAAGAACCAGTTTTTACACACAGTTTTTAATACGCGGACAACAAAACAAATAAAATCTACTTATAATTGTATAGCACAGTGAAAAGAAAACAACTGCTGATATTAAGGTAAGCTTGTAAAACTATCTATAACAAAATTAAGTAAAATACTATACCCCTTTTAGCATACACTGGAAGAAATAATAATTATGATTGATTTATACAATACATAAAATTTGCAACAACAAAATAATGGAAAACTGCAGTTTACCTTTTACAATTATATAAAATCAGTGAGTAGGTAGTATTTCCTTATTTTAAATAGGCGATGTTCCTAAGGCCTGTTGTTTTCTAGGTTGCTTCGGTTTCGTCGCTGAACCTTCAGGATGGTTTACAAGTAGATGATGATGCACAAAGGTAACACAAAGGACAATATATTCTTCACAATCTAATATAACGGATTACTGTTTAAAACTTCTCCAGTTTCCACAAAAGAATTGAATACAAGATATTCCAAGAATTATCCTTGTTCTACTTCTTCAAAATTTATGTTAAAGATGATATGATGATAAAGTGAAGTTAATTAACTTTTAAAAGTTGTACCCATAAAAGGTGTAGGTACTCAAATAAAGGTGTACTCAAAAAAAAAAGGTGGCAATTGTTCTTAAAATAAAGATTTGCCTTGTTCTTTATAATAATAGAATTAAATAAGTTTTTATTTGGCTTGAAACACAACCGACTTCTTCAAAGTATCGAATAGAAAAGAACGTGGCTAGATCTTAAAAAAAAATTAGTAATTTTCATTTAGAACCAAATTTGTTTAGAGGATTTTAACTTTAACTATAGGCATTACCAATATTTTAATTAATGTAAATAAAAAAAATAATGTGTATTTAAATTTGAATATAATTTAGATTTTAATTTATTTTTAATTTTCAGCCAGCTTCAATTGTCGAAGAAAAATAATAAAGAAATATTCATGAAATTAAATTATGAAGAATAATTACATAAATCTTAAACAATGGTTATTTAATCAATGGAAATTAAACACAAAAAAAACATAAACAAACGCAAATTGCCAATGACAGCACTTACAAGAAAACTATCACCTATTCCTAGAATCTGCTAGGAAAACGGAAATAAACTTAAACATATAAATATAGGTAAGTTCTATTTTATAATACAACTAATACTTTGCAAGTACATTACTATTTGTTTTCAGGATTCATAGAAAATACATGAAGGTCATGTGGAGGTTATGGCTGGAAGTATTGGACAAAATTTAAATAACTAAAAGTGATATTATACAGTATGGAGCAGAATTGAAATAAATTATGAAACTAACTCATTTTATTGTTTACCTTTGCATTTAAACACAGTATAAGTATGCAGATGTTTATTACTAATATTTTCTGTAAGCATAAATATGACTAAAATTCACAATTCCAATTAAAATTTTTGTAACGGCACTTTTGCCCGTTACACCACCTCTCTCCTACGGAAAAAAAATTGAAAGTCAATTTTTTTTAAGAACTGAAATACCTATTATTTACAATATTTTCTATATCAAAAAAAAAACATTTTGTGTCGTAAAGCATATTTGTGGTATCTCTGTGTACCAAACATCCCTAGGGAGTCATAATTTGTTAAGGTCATAAGATGATAAAAGTATCTACGCGTACTAAACGGCATAAAGCGACAAAATCGGTAAGTCAATAATAAGCAAAACGAAATCACAAAAAAAATACTTGCAAGTTTACTAACACCTAATCTAAATTTATTTACAAAACCTAATTAACTAAATATTACAATTTAATATGAATTATTATGAACTAACCTACTGACACATTTGAATTAGAACCTAAATATACCTTTAGATCTTTCACATGCCAGCGGCCAGCATCAGAGCCATCCAAATTATCTAATTGATAAACAAGGTTACCCAACCTTTTCTTAACTGTACATAATATAAACTTTGGTGCAAGTTTTGCGGTAAATTTATTTGCAGCATCACTTAGCACTTTATTGCGCTTCCAAACCTTTTCTCCCACATTAAAACAGAGCTCCCTCTTGCGAAGGTTATAATGTTTTGAATTGGTTTGAAAGGCTTTATTTAAATTAACCTTGACATTTTCAAAAATCTCTGACAGCTTAGCACACTCAGTTGCATAGTTATTTCTGTCACCTATTGATAAATCGATTCCCTTGGTATTTTCTACGATACCATAGAATTCACCACTTAATGGTACATATCTACCAAAATTGAGAAAACTCGGCTTATACCCCGTGACTTCACTTTTACAATTATTTAAAGCATGCTGAATCTCATTAAGGTATTTGTCCCAATCTTTGTGTTGTTCTATATAACACCTAATCGCGGTACCTATGACTCTATTAACCCGTTCTACATAATTAACCTGAGCATGGTACCTTGCGGAATACCATATCTTTTGAACCTTATATTTATCAGCCAGCCTTTTAAATTCATTGCCTGCGAATTGAGTGCCATTATCCACGATAATGAATTGAGGAACACCCCAATTAAGAAACACCGATTCCATAAACTTGACAACAGATTTGGCAGTAGCTGCTCTAAGTGGGTGTAACAATGAAAATTTAGTGAACCAATCTGTCACTACCAACAAATATGTGTACCCACTTGGAGATCTAGGTAAAGGACCTAAGAGATCAGCTGCAATAATTTGCCAGGGAAAATCAGCCTTTTTTTCTTTACCCATAAAGCCAGGACGAGCTTCCTGAGATACTTTTTGGGCACCACACACTATACACTGTCTGATATATTTTAAGATATCTTTACGCATTTTTGGCCAGTAGTAAAATTCTTGGACTTTAGAAAATGTTTTAAAAAACCCAAAATGAGAAGATGTAGGAGGATCATGGCATTGACGCATAATATTTACTCTTTGAGATTTCGGTACAAGCAGCTTCCATTCTGGTAGGTTAGATTTGAGAGACAATTTGGAGGGAATATGTTTATATAAGAAATTATCAACAACCTGCCATTGTGGAAACATATCCGGTTTATTTAGAACTTTTTCTCGAAGATCTAAATAAAACTTATCTAAATCGTTGAGAGAAACATCTAGAATATTTAAAAAAGGAGGAATTCTACTCAAAGCATCTGCAACGACCATATACTTACCCTTACGATGAATAACATCAAAGTCAAATTGTTGTAACTTTAACGACCAACGAGCCAATTTGCCAGTAGGATTTTGAAGATTTTTTAACCACTTAAGAGCTGAATGGTCAGTCACAAGGGTAAAATGCTTACCTTCGACGTACATCCTAAATTTTTCAAGAGAAAATAACATTGCGAGAAGCTCTCTCTGTGTGACTGATAAGTTACGCTCTTGCTTAGTAAGTGATCGACTTGCAAAAGAAATGACCGATTCCTTTCCTTCAATATTTTGCAACAAAACACTACCTAAACCAGTGTCGCTGGCATCGCATTGAATTGTAAATGGTTCGTTAAAGTTTGGACTTTGTAAAATAGGCGCTGACACAAGGGCTTGTTTAAGTATCATAAAAGCTTCTTCAGCTTCTTTGTTCCACATAATGTTTCCCTTTTTTCTAACTCTTCCAGAGAGCAACGAATTAAGAGGAGACACTAGAGAAGAAAAATGAGGTATAAAACGTCTATACCAGGAAGTAAGACCAATAAATCGTTTAATTTCAGTGGTGTTAGAAGGTTGTGGATAGTTCACCATGGAAGCAACTTTATCTGGATCTGTTCTAAGGCCATGAAGATCGACTATAAAACCTAGGTATTTTAAAGATGTCTTAAAAAATTCGCATTTATCTAGATTTACAGTAAGGTTGGCCTCTTGCAAGATAGTTTTTACCTCTTTAAGCAGTTGTATATGCTCAGAAAAAGTAGATGAAGTAAGGATAATGTCATCCAGATAAACAAATATTTTTGGTTCATATTTCGGACCGAATATCGCATCCATTAATCTCTGCTGGGTTTGCGCGGAGTTTATGAGACCAAATGGAACACGGGTGAAATGAAATAGTCCTCTCCCAGGGATTGAAAACGCCGTCTTCTCTTTTGAATCGGAATGAAGAGGGATCTGCCAAAAGGCTTTACGAAGATCTATGGAAGAAATATAACGAGCTTCGCCCAGAAGACTTAGAATACGGTCAACGCGCGGGAGACAATACGCATCCGGCTTAGTGACAGAATTTAGGCGTCGACCGTCGAAACAGAATCTCATTTCACCAGACTTCTTTTTCACTAAGAGAACTGGGGAACTCCAAGAGCTAAATGAAGGTTCAAATACCCCTAACTTTAACATGTCATCCACTTCTTTATTCAATAATTCTAACATGTACGGTGACATCGGGTACTGACGCATGCGAAAAGGTTTTGCATCACCAGTATTTATCTCCAACATCATTTTATTAGTAACCCCTAATTTTTCCTTCCCCGAAATGTCCTTAAATGAGTTTATAACCGAATCTGCCTCTCTTCTCTCTAACTCAGATAAATTATCCAAAGAATTTATAAAATTTATTTGACCCAAGTTATTAGAATTTGAAAGAGAAAAAATATAGTTATTTATTTTATTATGTATATGCCAAGTATTATTACTAAAATTAATTTCTACAGAAAACAACTTACAGAAATCACTACCTAAAATTAAAGAATGTTCAACAGAGGGAACAACCAAAACACGAACTACTTTACAAATATTTTCTGAAACTACTGGTAAATAAACACACCCTGACACTAATTGTTTATTACCATCTGCAGTGACAACAAACTTTTCTAAAGATTTATCTAATTTTAAATCAAATTTATTAATTAAATCCAAGCCTTTATTTCCTATAACCGATTGCATTGCACCTGAATCTAAAAGTGCTGTAACTTTAATATTAAAAATATTTACTATGATATAAGGTCGGTTATCTAAACATTTATTTACTAACATAGGCGAAACTTCAGGAGTTTTATAATTAACATAAAATTTTTTAACGGTTTTTAACCACATATCCCAATCGGATTTATCAAAATTGCTTCTTTTATTTGAACTCAAATTATTAACTTTATTTTTATAAGGAGACCGAGGTGTAACCTTAAAATTTTTATTTACAAACTTATACTTATATTTGTAAGGGTACACCTCCTTTACTCGTTTTTTGAGCAAGGGCAAGTTCTTGTTGTCTGATCCAACATGCCACACTTATAACAAAATTTATTTTTTCGGGGAGCTCTACAATTTTGATAGGTATGATTTATTTGTTGACAATTATAACATTTTATTTCTGAGCCTTTATTTCCTTTTTCTGAAAAATTGTTTGATTTTTTAAAGAAGTTATTTTTATTTTGGTTATTTGATTTAATATTTTGAAATTTACTAGTTTTATTATGATTTAGATTTAGATTATCGGTAGAAGAACTAGAGCCTACATATGCTAAATTAGGTTCTAAAGAAAAATTAAGACTTGGTGCATGGTATTTACTTTTTTGTACATTAGCATTGTCAATCTTTTTACATAATGACAAAAGTTCAGTTATTGAGTTAATGGGAGTTAAAGCTAACTGTGATACGTACTGTGGTAACATATTTCTTCTAATATATTTTAATTTGGTTACTTCAGGTGTATTTTAACCTAATCTACTAAACAAAGTATTCATAACTGCTATAAAAATATGAATAGGTTCATTTTTTCCTTGATATCTATCCCTAATACTATCCCATACCTGATCAACGTAGTCAGTGGGGAGAAAATAATTTTTTAGCTCTACGATAAGTTCGTCCCAATTCTTAATATTATGTTTAACGCTGCGCCACCAAAGTAAAGCATTAGATACAAATATATCGGTAGCACAATTGAAAACTTCTTCCTTGGTGACGTTACGTGATTCCATAAGTTCGTCTATACGCTCAAGAAAACCTTGTAAATTACTATCCTTTTCGCCAGAAAAAGTGACGTCCCATTTATAAACCGGATGTTTATCTTTTTTATAAATTTGAGGAATTGTTAAGTTTGGACTAATTAATGTTGAATTAGCGATAGGAATAGGAACGTCAATTTTTTCTTCATTTTTAATTTTGGCGTATAATTTGGCTTCTAAAGATAGGCAACTGGCATAAGTTTCTGACTTGTAATTTTCGATAGTTTTGTCAACATCATTGGTAGTTGGAATTCTCAAAACTCGTTTTGTTATGTAATCAATATAGGTTAAGCCTCTTATAAAATTACTATCAGTCTCAGGACCTTCAAATTCTGAAATAATTTCTTTAATTTTATCAAAAGTTTCGTTAATAACCAGTTGTTCACTTTCGAAGTCAAATTTAGGATCAATTAATGTTAATAAAATACCTTTCTTACTTTCTTTATCGTATAACCTAGCTAAAATACCTCGTTTTTCATTAAACTCTTGTTTATTTGTTACCACATTACGTATGCGCAGTTCATAGTCAAGTTGTTCTTTTAAAAGAAAATTTATTCTTAATTTATAGGGTGATTCCATATTTAAAAATGTAATATTAAATTAATAGATATTAAAATAATATATCGAAATACCACAAATATGTATTTGTAGCAAGAGAGAGAAATATATAAACAATTTACCTGGATTGGTAAAATAAAATAAGGGACGTAATATACTTAAATTAACAAGATAATTGCTTTTCTATGTGTTTTGCAAAGGTAAACCAAACAAATCAGAGAGTTTCTATTATTATTATTATTATTATACTGAATTACCACCTCTAATTATATAAGGAAAATAAATGTATATAAAATTATAAGAATCCTTCAACATAAAATAATGCACTTACCCAGTACTGTCCTGTTGTCTCTTTTCCTTGTGTTTTATTTCAGATTCTCAGTAGTAGTAACCAACTCTGCTCCGCCCCACGTTGGGCGCCAAATTGTGTAACGTATTTTTTACTAATAAATAATAATAAAATAACGCACACGCCGGCTAGTTGTCAGTTTGACTTCGTGAGCTAGATCGTGTGTTGGTATTGGTTACTAAAAATTTAAGTTTTATTAAAAGATGTTTATTTAAATGGGCGCCAAATATTTCAAATTAAACTATGTATTAAACAAGTAAACGAAATATTAATTTTTACTTGAAAAAAAAAATATATGTAATAGATGTTAAATAGAAAATTTTATAAATATTATTTAGTTTCTGAAATAAAACAAAAAGATGATAAAATAAAAGAACCAGTTTTTACACACAGTTTTTAATACGCGGACAACAAAACAAATAAAATCTACTTATAATTGTATAGCACAGTGAAAAGAAAACAACTGCTGATATTAAGGTAAGCTTGTAAAACTATCTATAACAAAATTAAGTAAAATACTATACCCCTTTTAGCATACACTGGAAGAAATAATAATTATGATTGATTTATACAATACATAAAATTTGCAACAACAAAATAATGGAAAACTGCAGTTTACCTTTTACAATTATATAAAATCAGTGAGTAGGTAGTATTTCCTTATTTTAAATAGGCGATGTTCCTAAGGCCTGTTGTTTTCTAGGTTGCTTCGGTTTCGTCGCTGAACCTTCAGGATGGTTTACAAGTAGATGATGATGCACAAAGGTAACACAAAGGACAATATATTCTTCACAATCTAATATAACGGATTACTGTTTAAAACTTCTCCAGTTTCCACAAAAGAATTGAATACAAGATATTCCAAGAATTATCCTTGTTCTACTTCTTCAAAATTTATGTTAAAGATGATATGATGATAAAGTGAAGTTAATTAACTTTTAAAAGTTGTACCCATAAAAGGTGTAGGTACTCAAATAAAGGTGTACTCAAAAAAAAAGGTGGCAATTGTTCTTAAAATAAAGATTTGCCTTGTTCTTTATAATAATAGAATTAAATAAGTTTTTATTTGGCTTGAAACACAACCGACTTCTTCAAAGTATCGAATAGAAAAGAACGTGGCTAGATCTTAAAAAAAAATTAGTAATTTTCATTTAGAACCAAATTTGTTTAGAGGATTTTAACTTTAACTATAGGCATTACCAATATTTTAATTAATGTAAATAAAAAAAATAATGTGTATTTAAATTTGAATATAATTTAGATTTTAATTTATTTTTAATTTTCAGCCAGCTTCAATTGTCGAAGAAAAATAATAAAGAAATATTCATGAAATTAAATTATGAAGAATAATTACATAAATCTTAAACAATGGTTATTTAATCAATGGAAATTAAACACAAAAAAAACATAAACAAACGCAAATTGCCAATGACAGCACTTACAAGAAAACTATCACCTATTCCTAGAATCTGCTAGGAAAACGGAAATAAACTTAAACATATAAATATAGGTAAGTTCTATTTTATAATACAACTAATACTTTGCAAGTACATTACTATTTGTTTTCAGGATTCATACCCACTTGGCAAGAAATGTAACAGAAACTCTAAAAACGTTTTCGTACTGTTATATTTTAAACACTCAAATTTAAACGTTCCTGTTTTGTATTCAGAACGTAAGCATAATCATGCCAACAAGCTTTACAATACATAAACGTTACTGTATCGTTTTCCCTTTACCCTAACACATTTACGTTGTGATGACTCTAATTTTACAACGTTAGTGTATTGTTAATATATCTACGTTAATGAAACGGTATATATGCTAACTGTTAATCCTTAAACGTATATGCAACGCTAATTTATCAGCGTTATTGAATTGTTAATAAATTTACATTAACTAAACGGTACATAATGACTGTTAATTCCCAAACGAAAATATAACGTTATCCTGCCGTTCATTAAGAACGTTTCTAGAAGGTTTATAAATGTACATTTATTAAACGTTACATATTGATTGTTAAGTGAAAATGTAATTTCTGAATTGCCCCTGGTATATGAATAGGACCAGCCCTCGTATAATTTAGAAGCAATGCGCAGCCGCCAAAAAACCCGCCTGTTTGGCGCATAGGTTTGGCGTCACACGTGTTTGGTGTTTGTCTGTGGTTTGTTTGTTCTTATTATTCACAAATATTATTTAAACGGCACAATGGAACAAAATAGAAAAAACATTGAGGTGAGTACCATTTACTCTTTTGTAATTGCTTAGGTATATTCCATTGCAAAACATTAATGTAAGTAAATCATACTTACAAAAAGGTGCACAAATTTTAATGCTTTGTCGATCCTATTTTGCTAAAACAAAAATTCTTCGATTTTCTTTTCTAAAATATTTTATTGGTGTCATATTTTTTTTGAAACAATTATAATTAGAAATATGTAAATGAAAACCACAGAGTTTTGTAGTCTGTGTTAGGGAAACAATTGTTAATTTAAAATAAAAAACTCTTCGAACTCTTAACAGTGTTGTTTAAAACAAATATTAGAAATATTCCCCAACATCAAAACACCAAATGCATAAAGTAGTAATGTTAGCATCTTGTATTATATGGAGTTTCATCAACAAATTGAACCTTAATAATTTGCAAAGGCCATTTTTAAGGCTTTTTAGACTAGCCTATTGTGCTGTATGTCCACTCCAATGGCCCTGTTTTTGAATGTATGCTCTTATTAATGAATTATTAATAAAAGCATACATTTAAAACCAGGGCCATTGGAGTGGACGTACAGGCTGTACGGTACAGCACAATAATAATATTGATATTCACACATTTAAAAAACAAATGGTGACAATGTCATTATTATTAAAGCTTTCCAGCTTTGGGCATTTACTGAAACATTTATAAAAAAAGGGTGATTTTTTTTATTCTATGGCCCCCACTCGAAAGCTCTTGTCACATACATTAACTTTTCTTTATTAAACCATATAAGGGGGAAAAAATAATTTGGTCTACACCCTTCAAGTTAAAACTGCAAATTTTTATTTATCAATTTTTATTTATTAATTAATAGGTTAACCTATAGGTTGTGTTACAAAATTTGATATGTGTGCAAAATTGTATGAAAATTTACGATGGCAAAGTAAGAATGAGGCTCTACTTTATTTTACAAAAAAAGAGCTATAATAGATAGTAAAGCACATTTCATTTCCATCATAAAAGCTTTCCATGCAATAATGTATAGTAATGGTAGGTATTATAAGGAATATTAAACACTCTGCAGTATTTTTTGTTAGTCTCCTTTATTTTGCAAAATATGGCTGTTTTATTGAAACATATTTCGATCTATATACATGATCTTTTATAACTTGCTACAAGAATGAATAAAACAGTTTTTAAATAAATTGCGTTAGACGAGAGTATGCCAAAATGTCAAAATCTTCGATGATTTTAGATAATATATTTTAAGACCATAAACTTATGCTAACACAGAGAGAGCTTTTAAATTTAAATGCCTAATTTCTTTTATATTTTGACTAAAGATAGCTAATTTTTAAACAGATAATTTCACGAAAAAGAAAAACTGGCCCTTACAGCAAAAGGCATATCAGGCGGCTTAAATTGGATGAAAAAAATAAAATTGTTCACAACGAAAGGATGCGCATATTGGGATTAACGGATGTAACACTGTTTGACGATACAAAGAGAGACAAACAAGCTTTGCCTGTAGTGGAACCACAGGTTCAGAAAGTTTCTTTTTACGACGCTTCCACCAAAGGTTTAGAAGGTTTTCCGTTTTCTGCTCCTTCAACTCCTTGTGAATTTCAACAAGATAATGAACGCGTTTTGAGTAAGGATAATAAGCAACAGTTACCTATGGAACTTGCAACGTGGATGATCAGTTACAACATTTCGCGCCCGGCCGCAAATGCTTTGCTAAGTATAATAAATAAAAGCTTTAATATAAACCTGCCTTATGATCGTAGGTCGTTATTAAAAACTACTGTTCCTTTCAATGATTTTGTTGATGTACCTCCAGGTCGATACTACCATTTCGGTTTAGAGAATGGTTTATTATTTGTTCTAAAATCGTGTCCAGATTTATCATTTAAGGACAATATATTAGAAATAGACATTAATTGTGATGGTGTTCCATTAGCAAAAAGCAGCAACAGTCAATTCTGGCCAATACTTTGTAGTGTAAATCATAGAGTACTTAAAAACTCCGTATTTCCGCTGGGCATATATCATGGTTCTGCTAAACCAACAAACGCGATGACTTTTTTTCAACCGTTCGTAAATGAATTTCGACTTATTCACGAAAGTGGCCTAACTTGTGGCGATAGGAAAATAACTGTTAAGATGTCTAAAATCTTATGTGATGCCCCCGCAAAAGCTTTTGTTCTTGGGGTTGTCGGGCATAATTCTTATCAGGGGTGCACAAAGTGCATTACTGAGGGAACATTCTTAAAGAATCGAATGACTTTTCCTGACATTTATGCTCCACCTCGAACACATGAAAATTTTGTGAGCGGAGTGTATGATGACTACCACAAAGTGCAATCTCCTCTGATAAATCTCGCCATGGAAGATATAATATCGCAATGCCCATTAGACTACATGCACCTTGTTTGCATAGGAGTCATGAAAAAATTAATTACATTTTGGGTTAAGGGCAACAGGGAAGTACGATTGTTAGATGAAGACTTGAATATTATCAATAAGAATATAAAAAAAATAAGAAATGAAATACCTAGTGATTTTTCACGATTGCCAAGAAGTTTAAATGAAATTGATAGGTGGAAGGCTACCGAGTTACGTCTTTTTCTACTTTATATTGGTCCTGTTTTAATGAAAGATAGACTTAAACATGAACTTTATGTGCACTTTATGGTGTTGCATGTTGCAATTCGAATTTTTTGTTCAGAGACCGTTTGCTTAACAAGAAATACTTACGCAAACAATCTAATACAATACTTCATTAAGCATTATGGAGATTTATATGGCCACGAATTTGTAAACTATAATGTACATAATTTAATTCACCTAGGGGATGATGTTCTCAAATTTGGATGTTTAGATAACTTTAGCTGCTTTAAATACGAAAATTTTATGCACATTATAAAGATGAAAATAAAAAGTAGTAACCGTCCTTTGGAACAAGCTGTTAATAGGGTCAATGAGGAAAGAACTTTTTCAAATCAGAACGTTATTAATCAAGACAAAAGTCAGTTGAAATTGCACAAAAACACTGGGCAAGTACATATTGATGGTAAGGAATATAAGTCTTATAACAAAATCGATATTCATAATTTTACTATCGATAACACAACAAGAATTGGAATTATTATGCTACGTGACAATAAGTTTGTTGCTGTTCAAAAAATATTAAAAGAGAACAACAGTGATGAAGTGCATCTGCAATGTTTCGAGTATACCTTTAGGGATTTTCTTTACAATAAACCATGTAAATCAAATATATTCAATATCTGTTTAGTAAAGAAAACGGAAAAATGCATAAATGTTTTGCCAAAGGATATATTGACAAAATGTATTTTGGTAGATGACAGGGTTGTGCTACCCCTGATCATTTAACAAACTAATAGCCAACTTCCCCCCACCCCTCCAAAGCTAGCATTTCACATCTAAAGTAAAATTGTCTATAACTGTGTAGGACCTGTTCTGCGTGGTTAAATTTCTAAACGATAAAAGTATTTCAACTGTGCCACACATTTGGATCACCACAGAAGGTAAAAAGCCTTTTTGCAAATGGCCACGGCTATGTTCCAAACAAATAATTAAAAGCAAGACTCCTCCAGGGGATGATTGGACTACATTTCCAATACAGATCTTAGGTGAATTTGGTAAGGCACACATTTCTTAAAATACTGATAATATTATATTACTTATTCTTGGTTTTACAGATTCATATAGAGATGCTATTGAAGAGGAAGTGAGACAATCTAAAAATGAAACAGAAACAGACCAAAGTAATATATTCCAGAAAAAAAAGCAGGTATCAAACAACAAAGGACGGAAAATCAAAGTAAACCGTCGTTATAATGATTTCCAAATGGAGAGTCCTCCAGGACTAGAAGACTCAGGATCAGGTAAATACGCCTTAATATACTAATTGATATACGTTCTTTTGACTTTCTTTTAAGATGATTGGCCTGACACTCCAAGGTCAAATGATGGACTGTCTGACCTGAGCTCATCTCCGGAGATAAACCACCAAGTGCAAAAAGGTAATACATTAGAGAAATTTTATGAATATTACTGAAGTTTTCATAATTTCAGAGGCGAATCCAATAGAAGCAAATCTAGCTGAGGCAAATCCAGTTGATGCATATGAAGAATTCCCCATTATTATTGCAACAGGAGCATCTGATATTGAAACTTGTAGGAAAAAGTGTGAGTAAGTCCAGCTCCAATAGTAACTATTTATTTTTTAGTTGAGTCACGCGTCATTAATTACTTGATAAATATTCAAGCTACACAGAAACTGTTGCTAGACAAGATCAACAAACTGGAGCTTTCTGTAAACGTGCAGTATCCGCAGGAGGGAGTCGAAAATGTAGGACCTCAATTGCCATGCAACACATTGGAACAACTTAAAGAACTGGAGAATGTGTTAACTGCGGAAGATGTTTACAATAAATTGGTAACACTTCTATAGTTTTCTTATATAAAAAAATTAAAGAAATAAAATAAATGTATTATTAATACATACACATAATTAAATTAATAATTGTTAATTAATGTATGCATAATTGTTACAGTTGTTCAAATTATCTTGTGTTGGTGGCGACAACCCTAGGGATTGCACAATGAGATGTTTTAAAACCATATTCTCTAACCAGTTATCAACAGCTTGCTCATGGACAGGTAAATCCGATGGGAAATCGGAAAATCTTCGTATTAAGGACCTAAGAATTGCAGAATGTATTACAGGTACGATATTATTTTTTTATTTTCTAACCATATATGTTTTATTGACATTGCTGTCACTTTTTCTGTCTAGGCAGGCAAAACTGTCACTTTACTGGTCTAGACAGGAAAAGTGACAGCTGTTCAATTTCCGTCATATATTTAGGTGCTTTCTTTCATATTATTCTTTTTAAGTATAATTACTTAAAATCACTAAACTTTTTAACATTTATGAAGTAACTAGAAATCAGGATTTATTTAGAACACCAACAAAATTAAAAACCGTTAAATTCAAAACACTAAAATTCATTAATTAATTAATTGTATGTTGGTTGCATAATATTAAACAACATTCCCAATTTTGAATGGATTTTGAGCTAAAAAAAAACTCATGATTTGGGTTGAAAATTAAATAGTATACAATACTCAACGGAAATTTCATTACTGTCTCGAGATTTAATTTATCGATGCTACGCGTCTTGATAAACTACCTAATATCTCGACTAGTCTGCCGTCCTAAGCGCAGAAGCGGTAACTGCACATTTAAAGGAAATTGACATTTTTCCGTAATATGAACCTAGGGTTAAAAATCTCTACTTTAATAAGGTATTAAATCGGTATTTTGTCAGTAAATGATTGAAATATCAAGTTATTTTTAGCGGTGTCTGTTACCAAACTGAGTTGGCAGAGCTATTAACATAAAAGTACCAATATCTCATGACAGCCATTATGTTAATTACCGCTTCTGCGCTTAGTACGGCAGTAGTAATGAAACACTTTTCGTCTCGTATTGTAATATACTATTTCGTGCGCTTTGTAGGAGTAACTTTTAAAACTTGATGGTACATTGAATGAATATGTCTTTTAATTTATTTTCTTTTATGCCTAGGCGCGGTAAAACGGCACTACCCGGCACTAATAATGAAAATATTTGAGAAAAGCGCCATGGATTTTTTCCGTCAAGGAAACCAGCGATTAAAACGGGAAAAGGTTGCAATTGAAAAAAATGCCGTTCAATAAATTACCATGATTGACCAGAGAATAAAGAAACCAAAGAATATTTGTTTAGTTTTGTTAAAATATTTAATAAATTTTTTATAACTTTAAGTGAAACATTTTTATTTCATAAATTACATTATTACCACAGTGGCGGCTGGTGGATTTTGCATATGCCATATCTCAGTTATTAGACACCAAATTTATATGAATTTATAATGACACTAAATTAACAATTTAAATAGAATTTTGCGAAAAAAATATAATTTTTGCTCTGCCTACCCTGCAGCCTGGCCCCCCTAATAAAGATAATAAAAATTTAAATAGTGCATTTATAATTTACCAGTTTATTAACAAATTTCAAAATTTATTTAAAAAATCCAAGAATTACATATTTTAGGAAAAGAAATAAAAATTTAAATGGTATACAATCTGTAATATTTGGATTTTGATTTGAAATTTGTTGATAAACTATGGTAAATTATAAATTGCACTGGCCCTAATAAAGATAATATAAATTTAAGTATATTAAAGTTGTATTATCTTTATTAGGGCCAGGCTGCAGGGTGGGCGGAGCAAAAACTATTTTTTTTTCGAAAACTTATATTTGAATTCTGCTTGTGCAGAACTTGTTAATTTAGTGTCATTATAAACCATGTCTAATAACTAAGATATCGGTATACGCAAAATCCAGCAGCCGCCACTGTTATGCCAACGTTAAATCGATGCTGCGCGGTACCACCATATGTAACACCACAACCGGAACGTTACATAAACGTTTTGATAATAACGTTAAATGAATGCTGCGCGGTACCACCATATGTAACATCACAACCGGAACGTTACATAAGCGTTTTAAAAATACCGTCACAATGTTACGTTGCAGAAGGCGGACATTAACTGTAACTGTGACGATGCCGTTACGTTTATGTTACCTTAATGGACACGTTACAGTAACTCGTTAACAGTAATAAAACGTTTAAGCAACAGATCCTTGCCAAGTGGGTAGAAAATACATGAAGGTCATGTGGAGGTTATGGCTGGAAGTATTGGACAAAATTTAAATAACTAAAAGTGATATTATACAGTATGGAGCAGAATTGAAATAAATTATGAAACTAACTCATTTTATTGTTTACCTTTGCATTTAAACACAGTATAAGTATGCAGATGTTTATTACTAATATTTTCTGTAAGCATAAATATGACTAAAATTCACAATTCCAATTAAAATTTTTGTAACGGCACTTTTGCCGTTTTAATATATCTACATTTGCTAATACGTTATGAGCTTCTTTAATTCAACTTAACCAGTTCTTAGACCCAAATTAATATTTCTTTCGCCATATCCAACTCATCGATTTGCTAATAGGTAACGTGCCTCGTTATTAACAAATATTTCGTTCTCTCAGTGTACCAAAAATTTACAGACAATTTTGTTTCATACATAATTTTCAATAAGGTATTTAATTGCACCTAATTTCCAAAGGAAATTGTACTGTGCCTTAATTTTGAAAATGTAATGTTATAATTGTACACATAAATAAAAATAAAATAAAAATATTCTAATATTCTAACTAACTAAACTAACACTAAGAACAAAAGTAAGAATTTTCTCTTTTCTTTCCCTGTTAACTATCAAATACATTACGATTGTGTTTTCAGTAGGATTACTTAAAAAATAATTTTAAATTTTGTTGCGTTTTGAACTATGTATAAAAAAAGTTTTTTTGAAAATAGAGAGTAGTTGTTTATGTTTCTTATATCCTGAGAAATAGAGTTAAAAATTTTTGGACCAGTTACATTAAGGGACTTCATGTATAGTGTGGTAGTAGCAAAGGGGACAGTTAATTGTTGTTGGATTTTTTGTCGTGTCACCCTATCATGTGATAAAACATGTCTCAATTTTCTATTTTTGTAAAAAAATTTTGCAGCGTTAAAAATATAAAGGTTAAATAAATTTAGGATATTACTTTCTTGATAAAGATGTTCAGTGGAAAATCGTTTATTTTTAGATAATATAACTTTTAGAATCCAGTTTTGAGTAGTTTTAAGTAGTTTTAAATGGGATTCATAAGTTGATCCCCATACGATAATGCCATACGATAGAACACTTACTTACATGAAGAATATACATATAAGCTCAGGTAGTCCTTTTCTTTGGTGTGACACTATAGGTTGTTCGATACTAAAGAGACCTTAAATAGGTGGAAACAGCTGTCAATACTTGAAGTAATCTAAGTTAGTGGAACGCACTAAAAACATTATCTCTAGCGAGTTGAAGGTTCCATTTTCTGGAATAATACCACTGGTAATATACTAGTAATGCGTCAAGGAACTTCCTGTTTCCTTTTTTTCTGTGTAGTATACTACAATCATATATGATTTAATTTGACCACACACTGTTCAAAATCAAGCCTTTTGAAATACCTAATCAGAATTAGTTAAGGAAAAATAAGGAAAATATGCTTAAACGAGTAAAGCAATTTACCTTCTCGTTTATTAGGCAGAAACTAATGCCTTAGTTCTATGGTGAATTCACTAACTTCTAGATAAATATTCATATTTTACTTAATAAACTTGTCAAATTTAAAAAGAAAGGCAGATTATCTAAATATTTAGTCAAAATCTCAATTACTTTTAGGTACGACAATTTTGCTTTTAATTTAGGTAATTCTTCTAAATTATTATGGCAAATTATTGAACTAATTTAGGTAAATTCCTTTAAATATTAGTGACTTACTTGCAATCGGCTACGATCGCTAATACCGACGTTTTAAGATAAATATTCGTGCCTATATTGTCCACCATAATGCCAAAATCAACGAAAGCTTAAAGACCGCGTTGTGTGCTATTGATATAACAACATAGTTAACAATTATTGTGATATAAGTGAACATTTTGTAGTGCTATAGTTAAGTAATCTAAACTAAATGGAATTTCCCATTGACCCCAATTTATTTTTAAATAATCCCAACCATGCAGGGTTGGGATTATTTAAAGGGTTCCGCTACTACATGTAGTACCGGAACCGCCGTTGTTAATTCGCCTAGGGCACAAAGATAAAGGAGTCCTAACATGGAAGAAAATTCCTATGCTAGGATTTTCACTTAAAATATATATAATTTGCCTGAAAACTTAGCTAAAATCTACCTAAAAATTTAAGCGAATTGCCTTAGAAACAGGAAATTTATTCTTTTATTCTCAGGCAATATCCCTTACGATCTAAGGTGTATTATCTTCGAAACCTAAGTAATTTTTCTTAATTAATTTTATCATTTTCTTTAAAAATATCAGTTAAAGAATTCACTAATTTAAAAGGGGAATATTCCTCTGAATTCATTTTAAGCAGTTTGCCTTAAAAAATCAATGGTCCTATATTTTAGGTAAAAAATAGCTAAAATTTTGAACAGTGCAAACACATTATATATCACACTGAAAAGAAGTTCAATTTACACCAGGTAAAATTTATTTTAATACTGTGTGAAAGTTAAATTAACACTATTTTAGTATTTGAATTTACACCGGACCAACGATCATATTTAACACCATTTTGGTTTGTATCGATATAGACCATGTATGGTGTTAATTTGGTGTTAAAATGGTCATGAAATTTTGAACAGTGCAAGGACGAATACCAGAAAGAATGGAATATAATCCAACAAATAGCCAAAGAAACCCAATTTAATAAAAACACCGTTAGAAAAATACAAAAACAAATAAAATGGAAAATATACTAAAATTAATAAATATGAAAAATAACAATAAAACATATCAATACAGAAGACTAACCTTTCAAGGACCAATAACAAATAAATTAAATACTATATTCAAAAATATAATCTAAAATGAGCTAAAACTAACTTTTAATTAAAAAATAGATGACAGAAAAACCGTTGGAGATATCCAGCTTATAGGCAAAGCCTATAAGGTTGGGTCCTTCCGCGGGACCTACTGTTTAACTTGGAATCCGAACCACGGTCCACGCTAAATCCCGCTGCCAAAATTATCTGCAACTAATTAACGTATTTTTTTAGCTGTTTCTTGCAAAATATCAAGTCGCGTCGCGTCAAAATGTTATTAAAAATGTATCGAACAAAACTTTAAAAAAATAGTATTTTGTCGCCAAATTAATAAATGGTGGCAAGAATGCTTCCGATCACGCAAGAAACTTGAAAAAGACCATGGTGCCTAATAAATGGTACCATGACTATTAATTTAAATAAACACCCAACAACTAGTCCACCCTCTAGTTCAATGGAAAGATCTCAAAAATTATTCGAAGAATTGTCTAGTGAAAAATCATATTGTGTTTTGCCGCAGAAAGATCGACGCGGTTTTCGACTACCATTAGTAATACATCAAACTCTAAATATAAGATAACCATAAAGGCCATGGCGTTATTTTATGACCTTAATTTAACTGTCAGGAAGTACAAAATTTTACGTTCCGTTGTAAACGCGATAAATCCCGTTTCCCAAGCTATCGTTCCTAAACAAAAAATAAATATTTGCCAGCCCATATTTTTGTAACGGAAACATCTGCTGAAATTGTTATTCAAGAACTTTTAGAGAAAACAACAATCAGTATATTTCAAACTAAATGTCAAACTAGTGAACTTATTTGTAAATAAAAACCTGGCAAGTAAAGAGAGAACTAAATAAGGACATTTTTACACAAAAAATCTATTCAGGAGGGATTTAAAAATAAACTAAATTTCATTGTTGAAAGGCCAAAGCCGGGATGTAGCTCCACAAATGATTGCAATAACATCGATTAGTAAATACCCAATTATCAAATTTCATACAATTAAAAGGGTAGGTACTAGTTTCGGGTTTTACGATAAATTTTGAAAAATTAAAATACTTACTTATTGAAACACGTTCTCTTTATTTAAGTACTATATGCCTATAGTCCAGTTCAAAAGGTTTTAGTGCATGGTTGTAAAATAATCGATTTTATTGAATTGCCAATTGGACAACTTTCGGAAGATGCTTTAGAGGCTAGGCATAAGGAATTCAGAAAAATGCGATTACATAATAGATAATATATGACTGGTACTATATGCCTAGTCCAGTTCAAAAGGTTTTAGTGCATGGTTGTAAAATAATGGATTTTTTTTAATTGCCTATTGGACAACTTTTGGAAGATGCTTTAGAGGCTAGACATAAGGAATTCAGAAAAATACGATTACATAATAGCCGAAAAACTTCTAGAACAGATGCCAATTGCGACATAATAAGAAACCTTATAATTCTTCTGAACTAGCATTCCTCAAGCAAATAAAATCATTTGAAAAGATGTCAGATTATTCAGATATTAAAGAATACTTCCTAATTGAGGAGTATCTAAATGATTCAGGTTTGTCTGTAAATTTCAGGTCATTTACCCGAAATAGTGAAGACGAATATATTAGAGACACTGAATCAGAGTAAAGGTGTTTTTTAAGGATTAAAATTATTTTTTTGTCTACATAATACTTATTGGGATTGGCAATTTAAAATTAATGTACTCTGTAGTGATTCAGTATTTTTTTTATCCAAATTATTATTTAAAATAATAGGCACTTTTTAAGTTATCTAACAATACACATAAATTATTACTAAAATTGGTTCGTAAAAAATATTTAGGTATATTTTGTGGTTGGTTTATTATGGTTATTAATTAAAATTTAATTAAATTTTTCTTTAGTTTTTTTTCTTTTTATTAAAACCTTTAAATACAACTATGTATGTAAAAAAATATACCGTGTAAATACTTTTGTACCATGCCCCATATTGGACACATACAATCAGACCTCTTATGGACCATACAGTCATAAGAATCCTGGAATCATGTTAAACATTCAGGCAGAGATTTAAACAAATTTGGGACTCATAGGAAAATGGGGTTGTGATAAAGCTTTTGGGCAATCTCAATATAAGCAAAAATTTACCAATGCCAAAACATTTGATGCCAGTATTTTTATGCGTTCATTTGTGCCCATACAGTTAAATGATTATAAAGGAAATATAATTTGGGAAAATGCTCACCCTTCTTCAACATGATATTGCCAACCCATATTATTTGAATATGCTAAAGAGACACGAGAGAAAACGAAATGTACCGTAAACTACACAAAACTTATAATCGCTTCATTAAAGCCTATAATTTGGAAAACTGAAAATGCTGAATATGAAGTAAAGCACACTTTATTTTCTACAATGGTGGATGGCAAAGTACAAGTGTTGAAAGAAACACCTTCAGCAGCTTTTTGTGTTCTTTGTGAAATAAATAGGTTGGATAGGGTTAGACTCTAACTTAGAGATAAAAATATAGATCCACAAGCTTTAGAATATGGCCTTTCAAGTCTTCACGCGATGATTAGGTTTATGGAATGTTTATTACATATTTCTTGGCCCTAAGAAAATCAGAACCCAAGAAAATCAGAAAAATTAAGAATTCAGAAAGAATTTTGGGAAACAAGGGAATAAGAATAGATGTGCCTAAACAAGGAGCAGGGACTACCAATGATGGTAATACAGCTCGTAGATCCAGAGACAACATCAAATATAACAAAAGTATATGTAAATTTAATTAAGAGGTTCCGGGATATTTTGCAAGCTTTGGCATCTGGAAGAAAAATAGATGTTGACAAATTTAAGAAATACGCATAAGAAACAGCCGAGCTCTATGTGTCTTTATAAATATATATATATATATATATATATATATATATATATATATATATATATATATATAAATATAGTTGGTACTATATGCCATCTTCAGTGCATACAATTTTAATTCATGGAGGAGATATAATAAGCCATTTTTATTTTCCAATCAGACAATTATCGGAGGAGGCTCAGGAGGCTAGGAACAAGAACTTTAAATATTCTAGAGAACATTATACTCAAAAAATATCAAGAACCACAACAAATGAAGACTTGCTTTATAGACTTCTAATAACCTCCGATCCATTTATTATAATTATAAGTGGCGGCTGGTGGATTTTGGGCACACCCATATCTAAGTTATTAGACATGGGACCCACACCAAATTTATGTGAGTTTACAATGACATTATACAAGTTCTGCGCAAATAGAATTTAAATTGAACTTTGCGAAAAAAAGTTAGCTTTTAAGTGTGCCCCCCAGCCTCCTGCCCCCTCAAATTAAGATAATTCAAATTAAAGTGGTTCACTGAAGTTTATCGACAAATTTCAAATTTTATTAAAAAATTTCAAGAATTACAGGTTTTTATACCATTTTAAATGTTTATTATTTCTTTTACTAAATTAAAAAAAAAATAGAAATGGTATAAAATCTGTAATACCGATAAACTTCATTGAATTATATATTGTACCACTTTAATTTGAATTATCTTAATTTGGGGGGGCAGGAGGCTGGGGGGCACACTTAAAAACTAACTTTTTTTTCGCAAACTTTATTTTGAATTCTGCTTGCGCAGAACTTGTCTATATAATGTCATTATAAACTCATATAAATGTGGGTCCCATGGTTAATAACTGAGATATGGGTGTGCCAAAAATCCAAAATCATTGATTTATATATAAAAAAAGAATATTAGAAAAAAACAAAACGGATTTAGATTCTACATATACAGAACTGTTATTATAAGTTTATTTACTGCAGACAAAATATTCTTTGGAGTATATTTTTATGAGCAATAAATGTGTATTATTTCTGTCAAAAGCCACAGATTTATAGTCAAACGAATAATGCATTTTTATGTATTATAATTATCTTTATAAATAAATTTATTGTTAACAATAAACAAGTTAAATATTTTTGATTATATATAAAAAAGATTTCAAGTTATTAAATCTTTTTCAGAAGTGGTAGAAAATTGCTTTTTTGCGTTTTTATTAACTTTTCATACGCGCTTTATTGGTATGGAATTCGTAACCAGGGTGCAGCGTCAGTAAGCGTCAATCATTGGATGCTGTGATCATCGTATTTTGACAGTTCAAAACATCAGTAAAACTCGCGTTTTGTTGTAATAAAGAATATTGTGCAGCCAGTAAAACCAACAAAATTTTTTGTTTTAAAAATGAATATGTTTGAAAATCATACTATACTTACGCAAAATATGCGTGAAATTGTCTGATGTAATGATCAATCATTGCGCGATGACTTATTTACCCGCATTAATAGAGGATTGAAGAAAGAAAATTTGTTTCGAATTGTTCACGAATATTTGCATCTAAACTATTCAAAATTTAAAGTGCTAAATGGAAAAAAGGTGAATAGAATAGTGTCTAAGTATTATATATTCCATTCCTCCAATTCGCAATTCCAAAAAATATAGAAAACATCTTAGTTTTGTAATTGAAATGTATCAAAATTATCATGTAAACAAAAAAAAAACCAGATTGTCAAAAAAATATTCTTTCATTATAAACGTCAATTTCCAATATAATTCGCTGTTGGGTACCCTCGAGGAAAAATTTCCACTAAAATTCATCCATTGCCATCTGTCAAAAATATACGTTTTGATTTGTTTAAAAATTGCAGGTGTGGAATTTTCAATGTAAAAAAATTGTTGTTAAAATGAAAATTTTAAAAAACTGTTTCAGGGTTTCACCATTGATGGTGACTGCTTGATATTGAAATATATTAATTTGAATTCTACGATCAAGTGGTAAATGGGGGGTTCACTTGAGGTGATCTTACTCAACTAGGGGATGTTTTAATATTGTAAAACCAAAAAAATTAAATAAAAACACCCAGACAAGACCGACTCAGGTTTCACTTTATTAAAAATAATGTGAAGGTATAGCCAGTGTTGGCAGGTACAGGTTTTTTAGGTTTTTTGAAAAAACCTACCGATTCAAATAACCTTATTTTAGGTTTTTTATTAAAACATGTTTACTAGAATATTGATCAGATATCTGACAATATGATCATTGACTGATCATATGATCATTGACTGATCATATGATCACTGACTGATCATATGATCACTGACTGACTGAGAGAGAATTTAAAGTTCCATTGAACTTCAATATCTTATCTTTTTGTTTTGTTTAATATAAAATATTTTATGATTATTGTAATGTTGATCCATTATTATTATTAAATAAATATTATGTATTTGTCTATATGTGTTCAGTACTATTAATTAACTCTCTGGTAAACGTTACAAATCAGCAATTTTTAATCGTCCGAAATTTCATCTTAAAAACCTAAAAAACCTTAAAAAACCTAAAAAACCTTAAAACATACAATTTATTTTTCCTATAGCTAGTATATCAATGAAATAAATGTATGTGTGGATTTTTTTAATGAAATTATTGTTATTATTAAATTACATATTATATGAATATAATAATAAATTTACAATTTTACTGAATACGAATTTCTGAATCATGGCATCTTATTCCTATCCTATCGCACCTATGTATAACGCACGCGTTTCTAATTTATTTTAAATTTAATTTAATTTAATAAATTAGTTATATAATACATAAATAATGTATTTAAAGAATTTAAGCATTAAACCAATGATACTAATTAAACATAACGTTTATAAAAATTTTGTTGTGAACTAACGCGCGGCCTTATAAAGAGCATTCCTTACATTCTTTAAATTACTAACCACAGTATACTGCCTAAAAAGCGGTCTGTGAACGAGTGGTGACATTTGGCGGTCTAAATGTGTATATTTTTTATTTTCCAATGAATTAGCCTAATAGTCTAACTCGTATAGATAAAGCAACTATTCTTTGAAGCATGCGTTTCATAGATACAGGTGCTTAGGCTTCAGCTGGCCTTTATTATAACAAATGTTTTACCTACCTAAAAAGCCGCCTTATTTATATTCTAATAAAATTGTTTTAATTACATTTCATTACACAATATTAAGTAAAGGCAAAAAAATCATATCTTATCTGTTGGTAGTCAATTTCGGCAATAGTAATTCTGTTTAATAAGAAAAATAATGTTTTATTTAAGTTATTATAATAAATTTCGAAATTTAAAATTTATCCACATCAGTAAGATATTAATATAATTGATATCTAGAGTTCTGAACAATTCGGATTTTATTTACTAATTTGCTTTTTCTTAACTTTTTTTTAACAAATTAACCCTATAATTTTTGCTAAAAGCATCTGGGCGGCAAAACTGTGCAGGCAAAGAGTCCTTGCCATTGCTTTGTATTAGTTAAAAATTAAAATTATTTAGATAATGTTAATAATTATATTTTAATAATTTTTTAGTTGGAGAGTGCGAGAATTAATAACGCCGTTATTTTTATTAAATAAATTACTAAGAAACTAGCAGTTTTGGACCTTTCACAGAAAAAAATAGAAGCGCTTAAGGTATAATTACATTTGCAAAATATTTGCATATTATGATAAATATGTATTATGCTAAAATGGGTTTTTAACCCTATATTATATTCTAATATGCTAATATAATTCCGCTAAAGATGGACCACAATTAAAAAAAAAACTGAAATTTTTATATATTTGATCAAAGAAAACCGAAATTGGCATAAATATATAAGTACCACTAACTGTACCGTAGGGTGGAGTGAATTTTATTAAATTTATTAATTGATTTTTCCTATATTATTAATTGTTGACTAAAGGCGTAAAATGAATAAATATCGAAAAAATATTCCAATTTTTTAATATCTTGAGGTGGCGCATCAGTCTCGAAGTTTTGAAAATTCTAAAAAAAATTACTTTAATCAAAGTAATAAAAATAGCATTATTAATAAATAAAAAAATTATTTTAGTAAAATTAACGTGAAACGTAAACATATTTAATAGTAAATCATATGCTTTAAGTAACTTCAGGAGTGTTTATTGGTAAAAATGAGATCTTCTTTTTCGCGAAAATACTGACATTTGGTATAAAAATTTGGTAATTATTTTCTGACTTTAATTCTTGTTCTGATGAAACGAAAGAAATCATATCGGTAATTTCTGTCATCGTATTTCATAGTCATATGTAGGTGGTTCAATTACCTTTTCTGTCGCCCAGTGAATTAACTCGTAAAAATGTAAACGAATAATCCTATTAGCCCACGTCAGCCATAGGGAATGTGCTAGCTTGCCTGGATCTCTTTGTAAGCTATAGCTAATATTTATCCCGAAAACCTATTACACTCTTAGAAAAGACCTGGTATTTGCAATGAAAATTTAGTTCCCAGAACCAATTTTATTAGTGAAAATAGGCACAACAAAAAAATATGTTGTGGGAACTAATTCAAATTTGTTTTTACAGTTTGTTGTCGGAACAGCCAATATTGGTAGCTCCAACCAACAAGTTTAAGTGCATCGAAATTAGTTTTTTTTTTCATACAAATAATTGATATTTAATGCAATCACATTAGTCTGTCATTTTAGCAGCGTCTAAGTTGTAACAACTGCACTTGCTATTTATCGCAACAAACATTGTATCATGCAGGAATTTATTTTTTAATTGAAATTACATGAAAAAAGGTACATTTAAAGAATTTAATAGTTGATATAATATAAATTTGTTTTGTACTGTAACTAAGTTATATTTAATATTAAATGCTTGCATTAGTAGCAACAACAAATTGGTAGGTATTATTCCACAGTACATACCTGCTTAGTAAATATAACACTTTTTGTGTAAATATTATAAAAAATAGAGAAAGGAAATTCATGCCCGTTCGTTTTATAAATATTTATTATAAATTAAAAAATAACAATATAACTGAAAAAACCAAATTTTGGTTTAAACATTATAACAAAAATTAATAATTACTCTAAGAAAACATTTATAAATATTTTAACAATAAAACAAAAACGATTCTTTGGTAAATATACACAGATAGGTACATTAAGATGAAAGTTGACTATACTTCTTCAGTAAACCGTGATGTTTACGTGAAGTGCAAGCCTTTGTTTAACAACTTAACAATGATTCTTAGGTACAACGTAACATACTTGCATGATAACAGGGGTAAGCATTCGATAAATATACTATACTAAAAATGCGACTTGAACAAAACAAAAAAATTCTCGAAATTCCGACGTGATGGAGACTTTTGGTGGGCACCATTGGATTCAGGAGGCCATTTTCAGTCGGAATGGCATTTTTACATTTTTGGATTTTTTTTCGGACCCCAAAACTACAATAGTGTAATTAAAGGAGTGCAATAATAATACCTAACCTTTAAAAACTGGAACCAATTCAGGTAAACCCCATGTTCCTAATAAATCTGCTACTTCAGGTCCGCTCATCCATATTATTTGTTCGAGATATCTATAAGTAACCAACACATAAGAATATATTCTTATATATATATATGAATAGTATGTCGCCACTGAATTTACAGGGGCAAATGACTTATTGTAATAAACTAGTTTCTTACCCAAAATATACAGTACACATGAGCTGATACACAAATACAAAAGAACAAACACCACCGAAGTCTGGACGCCACGGCGCGCCGTGCAACACCGTTTGTTTACAGGTTAAAAGTAAAGCACGCGCCGGGCTGGACAAATCGCGCGCGAAATGCACAAAGTTTGCAGTTGCATTAACCTACAGAGACAACATCCCCAACTGACACCAT
Source organism: Brassicogethes aeneus (assembly GCA_921294245.1). Taxonomy (NCBI): domain Eukaryota; kingdom Metazoa; phylum Arthropoda; class Insecta; order Coleoptera; family Nitidulidae; genus Brassicogethes; species Brassicogethes aeneus. Next base: position 4,185,414 of record OV121136.1, read on the forward strand.
AGAAAAAGGATGACACTTTGTTTCACACCGCTGGTGTCTTAGCTGTGTGAAAAGTGACGCATAGTTTATACAACCGAACCGTTAGTTCCACGGACTAATTTCAGTCAGTTGAGAATGTTACTTAAATATTTGGTCCAACAAAAACATTTTACCGCCGAAATGATTTTTTTGAGATAATGTTGTCAATACTTCTAGCCAACACAAAGTTTCAGTTAAAATAACTTAATCGCCTTTTTGCAGTAAATAATACTCAACAACAAAACTAAATCTTTTCAGGTAATGATGCAAGCAGTTACACATATAAAGGTACTGATTACAAAAAACAAAAAAATTTATTTTCTGCAACAGTTTTACCCCAACGATAATAAGTTAGTTACAAATACCAGGTCTTTTCTAAGAGTGTACTTGCTATGTTATCTATCGATCAGAGAACTAGCATTGCCGAAAATATTAAAGGCGAGAAAAGAATCAAAATGTTCGAGATTACGGGAATTAAAGCTTCCACAACTAAATACTAAAGCATTACGTTTGTACCAGTTAATTCACTGGGCGACAGAAAAGGTGACTGAACCACCTATGACTATGAAATACGATGACAGAAATTACCGATATGATTTCTTCGGGTGACCATTTCCTATACTTCCAAAAATTTCAGTGTCACACCCAAGCAGTGGAACGTTGTGTAAAACTGGTTATAACCAGTATACTGAATCTTCAGTCTCGGTTTGTGGATCGGAAGCAAGAAATGGTTTCATCAGAACAAGAATTAAAGTCAGAAAATAATTACCAAATTTTGATACCAAATGTCAGTATTTTCGCGAAAAAGAAGATCTCATTTCTACCAATAAACACTCCTGAAGTTACTTAAAGCATATGATTTACTATTAAATATGTTTACGTTTCACGTTAATTTTACTAAAATAAACTTTTTATTTATAAATAATGCTATTTTTATTACTTTGATTAAAGTAATATTTTTTTAGAATTTTCAAAACTTCGAGACAGATGCGCCACCTTAAGATATTAAAAAATTGGAATATTTTTTCGATATTTATTCATTTTACGCCTTTAGTCAACAATTAATAATATAGGAAAAATCAATTAATAAATTTAAAAAAATTCACTCCACCCTACTGTACCGCCAGCAGATTGGGCAACTAAAAACAATAATTCGTTTTCTTTTGTACGGGATATATTGACTAGTAAGTTAAAGAAATAAATCGATTATTTGTAAACATTAAATTTATTTTGGTACTGTAACTGTTTTTTAGTTTTTAGCCAACGTCCTATTCTTAAGTTCTGTAATGTTATTTATTTCATTAACCCTTTGGGGCCTGGTGATTGGCGCGACATTACAACGTCACAGATGACATTAAAGGTATTGGAGTAATTTCGTTAGGAAGATTTCCAGGAGTTTTTTCCATTGGAGATGATGTTACCATTAAATAACAGCTTGGTTGAGGTTGTCGTGGTGAATTCTGGTGGACTTCTGGAGTGACTTGATGGAATGTATTCGGTTAAAAATGCGTAATCGAGTATAGCGTCCGGATTAAATGAACAGCCTCTCCTAAATTTTTTCCAAATTAAAGTCGGTTTGTCATATAATTCTTACAAGCACTGTAATAATAATATAATAATAACTTTATTTTCAGAGTACAGATTACATTTTAGGGGTCGTCACAATATTAGGTAAAATATTTGATACTATTTACATTATATTTATTGTATTATTAGGTGGATATTTTAATTTACAAATAATATGTATAAAATACATGGTATTTATTATTAAATTAAACTTTTTTACAATTTGTTTTTAAAATTAAAATAATATTAATAATAAATTTACAAAATTCAGTCATTATGATTATTTAGACTTTAGCGTAACGAACGGGACTATTACAAAGTCTCGTCCGTTACGCTTTAAATTATTAGTTTTTAAGGAATTAAACAGTCAACCACGATACCTAATTTTGCCAAATAAAAACCTTGTTAAACAGCTTTAGTTTAGAACTATTTATAAAAATTTGACATTGGTAATATAATAGAACAATATTATTTTGTAAATAAAAACACGGCAACTGTCCTATCCGTTACGCGTGGAATGGCCCTTAGATATTATTTATATTATATTTATTATATTACTGGGTAAATATTTTAATTTATACATAATATACCTATTATTTATTTTTAACTTTTTTATATTTTGTAAAATTAAAATGATAAAATTATATATTAAAAAATTTCAGTAGGTACCCTAGATTGTCTGACAATGTAATGCCCAATAATAAATCAATTAAATAAGGTGTCTGATATACAGGATCTCTGAGGAGTGCCCCTTGTGATTTCTTTATTTTTTTTTATCGAAACCCTTCAATCACCAGTTCTACAGATTAAGTATGATTTAATCCAGTTTAGTGCTGGGCCACGTATGCCCATTTTAGACATTTTTTCAAGTGTTTCGAGTTTTGTTATTAAGGGATTTATAGATGTCATCAAGAGCCTGGTTTAAAGCGGTATTGGTGGAGCGCTTTGGTCTGAAACCATTTTGATTTGATAATATTAAAAATTCCTTTTCCAGATATTCCAAAAGCCTCGACAATAATAACTTATACGCGACTTTTTCGGTCTAAGGGCTGTAAGTAGTGCGTTGTATTGGGAAGGCAATGCCTTCAAGGCATAGAAGAATAATGTTCTGCTGTTCAGCGGACTCTAACATATCAACTCAGTTGCAGTGGGAGGTGTGCCGACCTTAAATTAATGAAGTTTTATGTTGGCTTGGCTTGCGAGGCACGAAACGATATTTTAACCAGTCAAAATATATTTCTGTGTTTGCATATGCAATTTCTGTGCCATTTTTATAACGGAACCTGGTGGCTTTCCACCTTTCTATGCATATATGCAATATATTTTTTTTTAATAATGCAATACGGAGGTAAGAATGAACTAAAATAGTCTCTCCCTTTTTACCCGAAGTTATTGTGGGCACATTTTAGAACCTTCAATAGCTACAATTTGTCCTGGTTTATTATTTAGCTAAACTTCACTTTTATCGACATTCTAAATGTTACCAGGCTGATTAAACAAATGGTGTTTCGTCATTGTTCCCTACAATAACTTAAAATAATTTCCTTATTGAGTTCAACTGAACGAAGCATCGATAATCCCTTAGATTTTCTAATAGATCAATTAAACCAGTCATTTCACAAAAAAAATCTTGAAAACCTTGGTAAATAAAATTGAAAGTAATAAAAAATTAAAATCATTAGCTTCTGAAATAAAATAATAAGACCTTACACAACCAAATCTATCAAAGCAAAAAGCAAAGATATAATTTTTACTAGAGCAGATAAAGGGAAAAACAGTAATCGCAATTAATAAAACAGACTATACAGAAAAAAGTCTTGATTTCCTTACAGCAGATAAATATTCAATTATAACTAAAGATCCGACGAATACATTTAATGAAGAAATAAGACATATCATGCATGTCGTGCATATCATACATGGTTTTAGATGGCAAGTGGAATTTTTTAATTTTAAAGGGGCCAAATAAAGAAATCCTATGTAAATACATTTATTTTAATAAATAATTTTAATCTTGGTTACTTTTTACGGTTAATTTTATAGACGATTTCAGAAAAAAAATACATAATCATCAAAACTAGTGTTTTCGGGTTTGCCCGACTTCCAAGTAACAGGAAACATGGAAATTAAAATCCTTCATGTATAGCATTCTAGATAGTGGCCCAAAAATATGTAAAAATTTTTGAATTTTTTCTAAAAACTAAAAAATTTAAATTAAAAAAAACTTTAGGATAATAAAGCGTTTAATTCTGAGTAAAAAACGTATTATAAAGTCTTCTGTAGACCCTATAGTTTTGTTATAAAAAATGTCTGATTTTTTTTACACAAAATTATACATATTAAATTAATCAAATTTAATTAACTTAATAGGTTTTAAGGTCTAAATAAATACATGTAATAATATGTGCTGGCTATTATAATAACAAATACTCCTTAACAGTTTTTCTTTAAAGGACTGCAAATTCCTTGAATTTAAATTAATTTTTTTTGAAAACGTCTTAAAAGAGTGATGCACTTGTTCTGACGCTTTTTCAGAAAAAAAGCCAAGTGCTCGTTGATTTCAATGAACTCTGGAACAGGATGAACTAGGGCATGCATTTTTGGTGTGTACCTTACTCCGACTTTAGATAGTTCTACTGCCAAACGTTGAATATTTTCGGCATAACTTATACTTGGAGTTTACCCAAAGCAACTGGAAACTACTTCGTCAAAATACTTAAACAAATTGAGGTATTTGTTTCCTAAAACCAAATGTATAAACTTTAATACATTAAAGACGAATATATATGTAGAATTTCAATATGGGAAAGGGTATGTGTACAAACCTCTAGAATATCAACTTGTTTGAGCAGCTTTCTCGCGTTCTTGCCATTAAATTTTTCATAATGGTCGAATCTTATGCCAACTCTTTCACCTATTCTTCAGCTGCAACTGGACATTCAATTTTTAAACCTTCGAACATTTCTTAAACCACTTCCAAAAGAAGGTGCAATTCTGGAGGGGGAATATAGTTTAACAATGGCTTGTTTTCATCTCCGATAATTAGCGGCATATTTACGCAGTTTCCTAAAAATTTTAGGTGCTCATTGCATGAACTCTTCCGCAACCCATTCTTACGTAAACATTCAGTGAAAATCAAAACTCACCAAAATACTTTGCTATAGAAAATTTTCCTACAGTAGCTTATTGCCATAAAATTCGTTGATCGTTGATGTTCTTGATCGTCCTCGGATTTCCTTTATTTTGCAGCTCCTTGGAGTTGATGTCGCATTATGGACAAGGATGGCATGACGCATTTGTTTGCAGGCCCAGAAGTACCATGATTAATTTCGGATCGGACTCAAAACTATATGAACAGATTCCACAGATGCTATGTGCAGAATGTGAATGAAAATTTTGACGTTGTCATAATTTTCCTTAAAGTTTGGTCCTAAACCAATTATTAGTAACTTTTTATACCTGCACTTTTATATTCTCGATATTATTCTGGGTCATTTTCCGGCAGTATGGTTAAGCACATTTTTAAAGAATTATCGCCACTGCCTAGGCCCATTTTTAAATAAAAATCATCGTCTAATTGCCTGGCATTTAAAATGTATGTTACAAGTCCTGAAAGATCGGTGCAATATATCAAAGAGGAAGTGTCATCATGTTTTGAGCATTTAATATTGGGCAAGTCTGTGGTTGAAAAAAAGCTATCCAGCAGATGACTATGAGACTGCAATTTCTGCAAAGCCAAAGGTTTCATTAGAGTTCTGTTTGTCCTGCGCACGTAACCACATATTTTCTTTAATGAGTTTTGTGATAAATTGCAATCTTGTTGCATATTACTTAAATCTTGAAGAGTTACAGCAGCTTTATGACATTGATCAGATTTTCGTTTTAATTGTACAGCGTCCCTTATTTAATGATACGAAAGAACTTCCCTGGGCACATTCTTGTTCTTCCAGAACTTTAGTTGCGACCTCTTGCTTACAGCCTTCTACCAATTTTCAATTTTCTTTGCTTTCGTACATTCATGCCTTCTGCCTTTTCCAATTTACAATTGAATTTTATGCATATTTTGCAACTTTCTTTTAGTTTTATTTGTTTTTTTTTGAAGGTCTACCTACAGATTTTTTTTAGCCTCAAATGGAAACGGTAGATATTTCATTTTAGGATGGCCGCGAAAACGCGTCACTTGGCAAATATGACAAACGCATTTCTCATTAAATTTTCATTTTTGCATAGACAAAAATAGTTGTGAATCTATTTGTCATCAGTTTTATATAACAAGTCTATAAAGTACTAACGGAATACTCTTATTATCCTCGTCAAAACTAGGCGAAATAGTTTCAAGACGTTGCTTTATTTTTTCAGTGATATTATAGTTTCTAACTGCTTTGTTAAAACATGCATAACATACCTACCATTTTTCGATTACCATTGTGATCTTTTTTTTTCTGGCATCTTACCCGAACACAGAACAATTACGTGAAACTATATTCTATATATCGATGAGTTTCTGCCAAAGTAAAGTCTGTTTTAAATTAAATATAGCCTAAAGGATTTATAACAGGTAAATAGCTTATAATTATAGCTATTTACTTGTTATAAAACCTATAATGGGTGATTCATTAAAAGATACTTTTTTAAAAAATAAAAAAAAAACTAACAAAATTAAATTTTATCAGGTAAACTATATTATCACGAAAAAGAACCGTTCTTTACAATTATTTTTTAAAGATTATTTCTTTTAAATGTTGGCCGTAACTGCGGCTAAGATGGTCCATTCTGAAATTCCAATTTTTGATGACGCGTTGCAGCATTTTAAGTGGTATTTGGCCAATAACTCGAGTAATGTTGGCTTCCAATTCATCAATCGTAGCGGGCTTATTCATGTAGACTTTGGACTTTACGTAGCCCCAAAAAAAGAAGTCCAGAGGTGTGATATCACATGACCTAGGCGGCAAATTCACCGGTCCAAAGCGGGAAATTAACTGTTCGCCAAATTGTTCCCGCAATAAAGCCATGGTTTCATGGGCTGTGTGGCAACTAGCGCCGTCTTGTTGAAACCAAATGTTGTCGAGATCACGGGCTTCAATTTCAGGCAGCAAATAGTCCCTTATCATGACGCGATAACGGGCGCCAGTCACAGTTACGTTCCGGCCGGCCTCATTTTTGAAGAAATATGGACCGATAATCCCACCAGCCCATAAACCACACCAAACCGTTGTTTTGTCTGGATGTAATGGCAGCTCTTGAACCTCTTCGGGTTGCTCTTCAGCCCATATACGGCAATTTTGCTTATTGACGTAGCCATTAAGCCAGAAATGGGCCTCATCGCTGAATAAAATTTTGGTCGAAAACAGTGGATCTTCTTCAAGCTTTTCAAGAGCCCAAAGACTGAAACGGTGACGGTTTGGAAGGTCGGCCGGTTTGAGATCTTGCAAGAGTTGAATTTTGTATGCTTTTAAACCAAGATCCTTACGTAAAATACGCCAAGTTGTTGCATATGACAAGCCAAGCTGTTGAGAACGGCGCCGAATCGATTCATCACGGTCATCGCGTACACTCTCAGCTCCCGCTGCTATATTTTCTTCACTACGTGCTGGATGTGGTCTATTTGGTCGCTTATTATCTAATAATGAAAATTGGCTTTCAAATTTTTGGATGGTACAGCGAATTGTTCGTTCGGTAGGCCGATTATGTGGACCATAAGTTTCTCTAAGCGCACGAAATACATTTCTCGTAGAACTCTGATTTTCGTAATACAGTTGAATAATTTGTAGACGCTGTACCGTGCTTAGTCTTTCCATGATAAAATGTCAAACAATACTTAATGAAAATACCATGACAGTTTGACACAACGCACGCCTGATCTGCCATAAAATCTCTAATGAAAAAAGTACCTCTAAATAAATCACCCTTTAGGTTATATATGGTTTAAAACAGACTTTAAAACAAAAAATGTTTTCCATTACCGAAATTTCAGTTATGTTACTTGCGATACTTTGGCAGAAAGTCATTGATATAGTACTATAAATTTCAAGAGTAAAAATGTCAAACATTTCCAAGTAACGCTTCTTTGACATATCTTTATTTGTCAGGTGTCAGAGCGTTTTCGCTAGTCCTGCATGGCTAGCTAGAATTATACCAATTTTTTCAAAAAAATTAATTTAAATCCAAGAAATTTAGTCGTTTAAAGAAAAATTGTTAAGGTGCATTTGCTATATAATAGCCAGCACATATTATTACGTGTATTGATTTAGATATCAAAACTTATTTAGTATTTTAGGTTTGATTAATATGTATTATTTCGTGAAGTAAGAAAAACAGATTTTTTTTAGAACAAAACTATAGTATCTACAAAAAACTTTTTAAGACGCTTTTAATTTAAAATTAAACGCTCTATTATCCTCCAGATTATCCTTAAAAAAGTTTTTTTTAATTTAATTTTTTTAGTGTTTAGAAAAACTTACAAACTTTTGACATATTTTTGGGCCACCATCTAAAATGCCCTACATGAAGGATTTTAATTTTCATGTTTCATGTTACTTGGGAGTTGGACAAACCCAAAAACACAATTTTCGATGATTATACAGGGTGTCCGGGAAAATGTGGGAAAGGATTCAGATAGAACATGAAAAAATAAGATGACACGTTCCTATACATTTTTTTCCTACTGGCCCTCCTTACGAAGATATGGGCCCCGAAAAGACCCCCCTGCAAACTTTAAAAGTACTAAATATAATTTAATAAAAATATAATATGATGGACCCTGAGAAGGATCTCTTAAAATAGTGTAATTGAAACATGTTTTGCTTTTTTTGTTTACCAGGGGCAGACTAAGTTTAACTTCTTAATGCTTAAACTTTGAACACCCCGTATGACAAAGACTTAAAAAAACTAAATCTGCATAGCTTGAACCTAAAACTAAAATAAAGGTACTCTTGTTTATTGTCAATAAAATAAACTGTTTTTGAAAAAAAGAATAATAAACGAATTCATGTTTTATTTATAATAAAAAGGGGCATAAAAAAATAATATAACGTATTGTTGCAAACCTTAAATTGAAGGACGATAATTCGAAACAATGAATTAAAAACTTTATAAGAGGGTTCAACATGGGTTCCGTGAACTCTGATACATTCGCGGGCACGACGAATTGAGGACTGCTGTACCCGCCAGAATAACCCAGAATTTTTTCTTATCATAGCCCCAAATTGTTTGTTTTTTATTTATTTGTAGGTCTCTTAACCCTCAAAAATGTCTCACGTAATTAATGGATGACCCCTAATTAGATTTAAATTAGGTGTGTAATATTCTTCTGACTATCAGACAGTAAATAAAGTAAATTTTAGCCCTTGTTATCCCAGTCACAATTTAAACTTTTAAATTAATTTAATACCTGTTTTTTTTTCTTAAATCAAGTAGGTAAATCCTTTATAAATATAATCCAATAAAATTATAATTAAGCTAATAGTTATAATAGCTTCATAGTTAAATTTAATGTAAATGTGTTTCCAGAATATTGGTGGTTTCTAAGAAGTTTCTAGTAAAAACATAATTATTTATTTTATGTAACTCTTAAGTCCTGTATTATAATAGTTATAAATTACATATGTTGTCTACCGCTGACAAAAAATATCGTAAATGCGCTTAAACGTTAAATAAACGAGCAATCTTTTGTTAATACACTCTTTTTATAATGTTTGGATATTTATGAATGCACCAGTAATTAAATTTAATTTTGTACAAAGGAACCAATTTATCTCGGAGATTACTAAAACAGTTTCTGAGCGTAAAATATTTAAGTAGTTAAATAGAAAGATTCCACAAGATTTTAAAATTTGTGTTTGTCAGATCTCACCTTATAAATTATTCAGCATTGTATGGTTGTACAGGTAATAAATATCTGCTAACTTCTGTAATTTACGTTTTATCGGAAAGAAAAAAAATAAAAAGCATAAAAGTTGAGGTAACTAAACATATGCTTTTGTATTCTGCCAGGCACTTTGCCGGCATATTAAACGCTTATTAATATTTCTTTACGACAACTTAAAAGCACCCACTGTTTTTGACTTGTAGCGCACCAAATTGTCATCCTTTACCACCGAAACTAAAAGATAAATTACCTTACTGATATTTAATAACGAGTTTTTGTAGAAACAAAAACAACTTTAATGAAAATACTAACTAAACAACAGGTAAAATATCAAAAATAAAAGTAATATCTTAAACACTAAACTATAAAACAACTTTTCGAAAAAAAAACATAATTTTTGTATACTGTACACCATTTTTGGGACAGCCTGTAAAAATTGTATGATATACAATGTATATTATACATGGATAGCAGGGCTTGCAAAAACCGTAAAAAGCGAAACCGATTAATCGGTTACAGAAAAATCGGGTTCGGTTAAACTCGATTATTCTAATAATCAAATCCGGTTATTTAGTAAATCAGTTATTTGCTTAACCCATACCTATAAACCAGGATTGAGATATTTATTTTTATGAAAACCAAATATTTACTAAGATTTACAGCTGACTGAAAATGGGGCCTTTACGGCATATTCCGCACGAGTGAAAAGTTTGTCACACGAGCCGAAGGCCATAGAAAAATAATTTAATTGGAAGAAAGTGAGGAATGCCAAATTAAAAATGTTATTTTAATAGTCCATTTTATTTAAATCAGTATATCATCACTAAACGTATATTGAATAAATATTGTTAAGAAATTTGAATAATTCATTTTTTTTATTAGTTAAATGAATTCACACAAAAAAATTAAAGGAATTTGTAAAATTATTAATAAAGAGATTCTTATGTATTTTGCCTTTAAAAACTTAAAATATTGAGTCAACATAATATGATATTATATAGATATTATCTTAGTAGGTAATTCTTTTAAAATTACAAGATATTTTGTTAACATTTAAATATAGAATTATTATTTTATTATAAACTAAGTGTTTCAAAATTAACTTTTATAGAAATGGAATCGTTATTAGACAAATGGGGATTTGCCAACCTAATTGATGTTTTTAAAGGTAGGTTTATTCAATTGTAATATTATTTTACCATAAAATAAACTTTATTGTAGGACAAGATATCGATGACATAAAGCTTTTAAATATAAACAACGAAATTTTAAAAGACCTATTTCCTTAACCTGAAAAAAGAGGAATACAAAAAAACTATTACGGCTAAGTACCTAGTGCACTGTTCAAAATTTCATGACCATTTTAACACCAAATTAACACCATGCATGGTTTATATCGATACAAACCAAAATGGTGATAAATAAGGTTCGTTGGTCCGGTGTAAATTCAAATACTAAAATGGTGTGAATTTCACACAGTATTAAAATAAATTTTACCTGGTGTAAATTGAACCCCTTTTCAGTGTTAAATATAATGTGTTTTTGGTCAAATTAAATCATCATTATTAAATCATACTACACAGAAAAAAAAAGGAAACAGGAAGTTCCTTGACGCATTACAAGTATATTACCAGTATTATTCCAGAAAATTGTACCTTCAACTCGCTAGAGATAATGTTTTTTGTGCGTTCCACAAACTTAAAATGCTTCAAGTACTGACAGCTGTTTCCACCTATTTAAGGTCTTTTTAGTATCGAACAACTTGTAGTGTCACACCAAAGCAAAGGACTACCTGGGCTTATATACTCTTCATGTAATCAACAGAGGCGAGATTTAAGAACATCACGTGATACACACCGCCTTTGCCGCGATCGGTACACACTATGTAACCAGGAATGCACGTCAAATTGTTTTAATCGTTTTAACAGAGTGCTCTTATTTTACAAACAACATATTTAGTAAACTGAACCATACAGCGGGTTGGTATTACTAAAGTTTTCTGGGTTAATTTAACCAATTTAAAAAAATAAAATAACTATCTGGTTTAGTACCGTCAAACTAATCTTTGTTTATATGAATCTTCCCACAGTTGATTTAAATAAATACTTATGGGTCAACTAAATTAATATAGTTAAATGAACTAACTATTCCTTTTTTTCTGTGTAGGTGCACTTCTCAAATATTTTTAGATAAACACCGTTTTGGTGTTTGCTGTATAAAACATTTTCAACCATAATTCATGGTGTTATATTAACACTTGGTGTTGGATTTTGACACCATTTTAAGATTACTCTTTACACCACAGATATTTTAAACAGTGTGCCCACAACGCGTTCTGTTTAATTAGCTTTACTCACTGTTCGAAAAAAACGTCTCTAATCCCATCGTGGGTAAACTGCTAACCCATAACGCGTTGTGGACAAAAAATTCGGGCAGTCGGCGATTTCGTCTATTGCGAATAACAAATACATATTCAAGTATTGTATACATATTTATGTACTGCACGTATACGTATTCAATTTGTTGCTAAAAGCAGGGTTTAAAAAAATCATGATTTTTTTGAAAAAATAAAAAAATCCATTATGTTTTATTTTCTGTTTAAATAAATTTGTATTTTTCTAATAAATAAATAAAATAAATTTGATATTTTATTCAACCTTTCCAGTAAGATACATTTATATACTTTTACATTTGGTTTAATTATCCAATATTTTATTTTAAGTAAAATTTTTTGAATCAATATTTTAATTATTTTACTTAGGTTACAATTCATTTTCATTCAATTCAATTCATTTTTAACCTTTAAATTTATTAATCCAAGTAATTTTAAAGATTAAAACTGCTTCCATGTTTATTATTTTACTACTAATGTTGATTTAGTGTTGGTAGATCTTGATTTTTTGTTGATTTCACTACGTTTCGACTGGTCATCTCCAATCGTCTTTAGGTGATAATGGTTTAAATATTTTGAAACCTCTGTTTTTATCTTGTTGTTGCTTGTTACTGTTCACTGAGCAGAAATTGTTTAGTCTTCCTTTTGTTGTGTGTTCTGTGTTCTTTTATCCTTACGTTTAGTGGCCTCTTGGTTTTGTGGTGGTTTTGTTTTTGAGAGATTGCTTCTCAGTGTATTTCGTGAAGAATCTCTCAAAAACAAAACCACCACAAAACCAGACCAAAAATGTGATTTATCATGTCCAATGTACTTGCGGAAAAGCATACATAGGAGGATCCAAAAGGCCACTAAACGTAAGGATAAAAGGACACAGAACACACATAACAAAATCCGGATTGGCGGAACAGGCCTGGAAAGAACACCACAACATATTATTGGAAGACGCAAAAGTTTTAAACACAGAACCACAATGGTTAAAAAGAAAATTTTTGGAAGCTGCATATTAGCCAAAACAACCACATTTTCAGCAACCCCAGCGTGGAGATTAAACCCGTGTGGAAACCCATGTTACGGAAGACTAAACAACTTCTGCTCAGTGAACAGCAACAAGCAACATTGAACATGCGACGGAACACTAAACAACTTCTGCTCAGTGAACAGTAACAAGCAGCAACAAGATAAAAACAGAGGTTTCGAAAATATTTAAACCATTATCACCTGAAGACGATTGGAGATCACCAGTCGAAACGTAGTGACAAAAAAACGATCTGTGCAAAATGCTAAATTGCTAAATCGATTTAGTTTTGGGAGACCCTCAAAGGTCTTAAAGTTGGAACGTGGCACACGCGACGATTGATTTCGTTTAAATGCGGTATATTGTTTCCTATTTCGACCATTTTTTTAAGACATCCAAGAAAACGAAGCAATCATGTGCATTCATAATGAGGGACAGATTGAGCATTGCTCTCACCTGGATAATGAGAAAGTACCCTTTTTTCGGAAAACCTGTCTCCTTTTTGCAAATTTTAAAACCAAATAAAATATGCAAGAAGGATTAAGTTTTTAATAGATAACTTTTATAAGATAAAATCCTTTTTATTCACAATTATTAAAATTTCTATAACATTTTCTAAAAACTATGTCGATGATTGAAAGAACTTAAACATTATTTTTTCCTAAGAGAGGATTTAGTCGCAGTTGGGTATTTTTTCCGGTCTTCGGCAACGATCTGTATAACAAATTGTTCCTCGGTTTCTTTTTTTGTAAGGATGTTGTTGTAATCGTGAATGAGTTTGACACCTCGTTCAGCCACGTCATTCACAACAAGTACCTTCTGAAGTTTTTTAAATACACTTTTGTAGCCAGGATCATCCTTTCATGCTAAATGATCTATGTCGAAGAAATCGATGCTGATAGAAAATCTTGTAAAGAAAGCTTTTGTACTAGCAGTTACAAAAGACGAAAAATCGATATTAGTAAAGGAAGAAAAGTATTTTGATGAAGAATGTACCTTTTAAATTAAAATCCATTATGTTTTATTTTCTGTTTAAATAAATTTGTATTTTTCTAATAAATAAATAAAATAAATTTGATATTTTATTCAACCTTTCCAGTAAGATACATTTATATACTTTTACATTTGGTTTAATTATCCAATATTTTATTTTAAGTAAAATTTTTTGAATCAATATTTTAATTATTTTACTTAGGTTACAATTCATTTTCATTCAATTCAATTCATTTTTAACCTTTAAATTTATTAATCCAAGTAATTTTAAAGATTAAAACTGCTTCCATGTTTATTATTTTACTACTAATGTTGATTTAGTGTTGGTAGATCTTGATTTTTTGTTGATTTCACTACGTTTCGACTGGTCATCTCCAATCGTCTTTAGGTGATAATGGTTTAAATATTTTGAAACCTCTGTTTTTATCTTGTTGTTGCTTGTTACTGTTCACTGAGCAGAAATTGTTTAGTCTTCCTTTTGTTGTGTGTTCTGTGTTCTTTTATCCTTACGTTTAGTGGCCTCTTGGTTTTGTGGTGGTTTTGTTTTTGAGAGATTGCTTCTCAGTGTATTTCGTGAAGAATCTCTCAAAAACAAAACCACCACAAAACCAGACCAAAAATGTGATTTATCATGTCCAATGTACTTGCGGAAAAGCATACATAGGAGGATCCAAAAGGCCACTAAACGTAAGGATAAAAGGACACAGAACACACATAACAAAATCCGGATTGGCGGAACAGGCCTGGAAAGAACACCACAACATATTATTGGAAGACGCAAAAGTTTTAAACACAGAACCACAATGGTTAAAAAGAAAATTTTTGGAAGCTGCATATTAGCCAAAACAACCACATTTTCAGCAACCCCAGCGTGGAGATTAAACCCGTGTGGAAACCCATGTTACGGAAGACTAAACAACTTCTGCTCAGTGAACAGCAACAAGCAACATTGAACATGCGACGGAACACTAAACAACTTCTGCTCAGTGAACAGTAACAAGCAGCAACAAGATAAAAACAGAGGTTTCGAAAATATTTAAACCATTATCACCTGAAGACGATTGGAGATCACCAGTCGAAACGTAGTGACAAAAAAACGATCTGTGCAAAATGCTAAATTGCTAAATCGATTTAGTTTTGGGAGACCCTCAAAGGTCTTAAAGTTGGAACGTGGCACACGCGACGATTGATTTCGTTTAAATGCGGTATATTGTTTCCTATTTCGACCATTTTTTTTAAGACATCCAAGAAAACGAAGCAATCATGTGCATTCATAATGAGGGACAGATTGAGCATTGCTCTCACCTGGATAATGAGAAAGTACCCTTTTTTCGGAAAACCTGTCTCCTTTTTGCAAATTTTAAAACCAAATAAAATATGCAAGAAGGATTAAGTTTTTAATAGATAACTTTTATAAGATAAAATCCTTTTTATTCACAATTATTAAAATTTCTATAACATTTTCTAAAAACTATGTCGATGATTGAAAGAACTTAAACATTATTTTTTCCTAAGAGAGGATTTAGTCGCAGTTGGGTATTTTTTCCGGTCTTCGGCAACGATCTGTATAACAAATTGTTCCTCGGTTTCTTTTTTTGTAAGGATGTTGTTGTAATCGTGAATGAGTTTGACACCTCGTTCAGCCACGTCATTCACAACAAGTACCTTCTGAAGTTTTTTAAATACACTTTTGTAGCCAGGATCATCCTTTCATGCTAAATGATCTATGTCGAAGAAATCGATGCTGATAGAAAATCTTGTAAAGAAAGCTTTTGTACTAGCAGTTACAAAAGACGAAAAATCGATATTAGTAAAGGAAGAAAAGTATTTTGATGAAGAATGTACCTTTTAAATTGATCTCTTTCTTCTTCTTTTTCTTCAGTTTTGTCTGTTTCCAACATAATTTGAGCCATATTGGCCTTAACAGCTGTTACAAATAATTACACAGCCACAGTTTCGAGAACTAAATACCAAAGATGGTTGGAAAATTTTCAATATCCTGGTAATTTATCAGTTGACGCATGATTAGAAAGTCATGATAAGGTGCTCTTTTTGCTTCTGATGACAGAAACTAAGCTCGAACGTACACTCGAGCAAAAAAAATACAAATTCTTCTTAAAGAGTCCTTCTCATTTTGAGTTAACTGAAATTGATCTTGAAACAGGTATATCTTAAATGCATAAATTGCTTTTGCCATACACCTAGCATGACTCACAGCATCTGGTGTACCAAACGATATGCCGTTCTTTGGAATGCCGCCCAGAAAGATTATCGTTAACTCCAATCATCTCGCGGTTGTTTCTGTGTCAAAAGGCGGTGATCAAGAAATGCCAGAATGGTAGAGCCAACATCTTCCGATACTTCATTGCAACCACTTATGTATACGTTCTTGTCGAATTTCGCCCAGTTGTCTCTAAATCTATTGAAAAGCGCCATATCTGGCCAAAATAGCTTCTCAAAACTAACTCAAAGATGTGATGACGGCAAGGCAGATACAACAAGCAATGATTGAATAATTTTTCTAGGTTTGTACAGGCCCCATTTACTCGACCAGTGTTGCTTGCTATCGTATCACAGCAAGGTGCCTGAATTTTTTTAATTATACCCCACAGTGGGGAATTTAATTCCATTTTCTTCAGGAGAACAGCAAGCCTTGGCGGTTTACCAGGCAGTGGATAAGTGGGGTCCCCACTTATATACTGCCTGGTAAACCGCCAAGACTTGCTCTTCTCCCGAAGAAAATGGAATTTCTGGGACTCCTAACAATTGCTGCTTGCCTTGAAAAGTTACTATTACTGCCAGTCTATCAACTTTCTCAACACCTGTGAGCGCTGGGAGCAGCTTTCCATCCCAGCATTAACTATTGACAGTCCTTGATGTTAAATTTGTGTGCGTCTCGCTTCTCTAAATTTTTTTCTTAGGCGTTGGAATGAAGTGCGATTTATTACCATTTCTATTAGTGATTTTACACCTATCAAAAACTTCAGAGAGGCGGGGAGTAAAAAACTGAAATGTACCTCGAGACGCTGAGACTTTTTCGGGTCCTGCGGTTGTTGCTGCTGCTGATATTTGCTGAAAGATGACTGGGGAATTTTCACTATCATCACCAGCATCACTACTTCGGCTGCTTGATGTTGAATTATCAATGTCTGATGTAGCAAGCTGTTGAGTAGCATTTTTTCTTTTTCCTTGCCTGTAGTTCTAGTCAAATTTTTGTGAAAACCTTTTCATTTATTAAACAGTTTGAGTAATCTATCAACGCAGTAGTATCTAGTAGGAATTCGTGCTTTTTGCCAAAAAATGGAAACTTCTTGAATCACCAGTACTGCACTGTTTTGTCGTCAGTTGGACAACTCTTATATTGTAGAAAAAACGCTTAAAAATTGCCGGATAGAAGGTAGTTTTGCTCCGACGATTTGATTGGAAATATTGCCAACAAGAGAGAAAAAAATCTTAACTTTTTTGACGAACTACTTGAAGAAGTTGAGACCATTTTATAACTCACTTTACACTAGCAGCACAAATATATGTTTACTATTGTCTCTCGTATTAATCTTGCTTCTATACTGATTTCTGAAGGTAGTTTTTTTTAAGATAGATTTGTGAGTATAATCAAAAAACTACCTTCAGAAATTAACCCGAAAATGTACTTTTTCTTGATAAATGTGGCCGTGTAAGCCTTAAATCTAAAAATAACACTATGTTGTGTACAATTGTACCACAAAATTTTAAAAATTCCCTATTAGTTACAATAATCTACCCACCATTAAAATGTTTTGTGCTAAAAACTGAAATATTCTGGGAAAGGGCAAAGTGGTATCTTAATTGCTGGTCTAGTGCTATTGGGAATTCTTAAAAATATAGTATCCAATAAAATCTGCGCCAATATTAAAAATAAGTAAGTCTATTAAGTAAGTTTATCTATAAAGAAAAAAAATGGTCGAAATAGGGAAAAGTATACCCCTTTTCAGCATAATTAGTGGTTGCATATAATATGTTCTAACTTCAGGGAGTTTGAGGGTCGCTTTGCAGCAGTCTGAGCTAAAATTTTGCCCAGATCGTCTTTTTAGTTATTCGAACAAGATTGGGGGTGGGAGCGGCAAAATTTAAATTTCGAAAAATTAACTAGTAGCTAAGGGCAACCCTAATATATACTGTACTGTATATATAATGAAACTTTAAAAATCCCTCTTCATCTCCCCAGCCGAAAATTTTCCAGTCGAGCAGTCCGGCCGATGTTGTAACCCTACCCCTGCAGCGCGCTGCTTTCCATCGTTTCCAGATGTACGGGGTTTGTATACTCCGTGATACTTACATAATTGTATATAATCTTGTTTGACTTATGTGCCCCCTAGCGCTAAAGCATTGGAACTAAAGGTGTATATTTTGATATTTTTGGATGACATTACGAAGCCCACCACTTTTTCGGCATTGAAACAAGGGGGTATCACTTAACTCGAAAACAAATTTATACACGGTAATTTTAGGAAGCCCGATTTCGGGATTCGTTAAAACCGAGTGGGCTTCGTTTATACTGTAGAATGTAAAGTTTCCGGCTTGGTAATGTCGGATATATATATATATATATATATATATATATATATATATATTCAGGCCTTATCTGCTGGGCTGCTGCTGCTACTCTGCTGCGAGTTAGACGTGGGGTCATTCCACAATACTCGGGGATTTTTGTCCCGCTCGTCACAATTAAAAATTGTGAGTAAAAACTACACCTTATAAAATTTAGTTTAAAATATTGTTTATCATGCTTTTAATAAGTTATAAGCACAATAAAAATAACCTTTTAAAATATTAATTTAATAACTTGTGGCAATTTTTAATTGTAACGTTACATTCTATTTAAGCTTGAATAACTTTTGAACGAGTAGATTTACCATACAATTTTAAAAGACAATTTTTGTAGAGCGTTTATAAACAGAACACATCTGTTATCGAGTTATATACCTTATTTTACAGTAAAGCATTTTTTCATGTTATTTAAATAGGAAATAGATGAGGGACCTCTAATAATATTAAGAGATAAAATTAAAACAATCAAGTTGTTTTTATATCCACATAGTTAATATGGAGTTTCATCAAGTAAAGGTCGAAACAATTAATAATATAACTGAGTAACTTTATTTCTTTATTATTTTTTTGTGTTAGTTAGGTATGTATTGACCAGGGCCGTTCCTGGCGAGCGTGCAGTGCGTGCACGCACGCAGGCGCAACATTTTGGGGGCGCAAAATTAAATAGTCAATCAGTACTTTGAAAGGATAAACTTTCTTGCAAATAAACAAATACTTAAACATACATAGGATAAAGGTTACCGCCTTTCTTTGCGTCGGCCGCTATAAAGCGCCTTTTGCCGCTTTGATATTGGCGGCTTAATTTTTTTTTGATATTTGTATCAAAATAAAAGGAGTGAAATTGTCATAATATTTTTTTCTACAACAAAAGAGAGCGCAAAGTTGCACTTTTCCGAGGAGCAAGCGTTTTTTTACTTCCCTCCAAAACTTAGTTACCATGGAAACCATAATAACGAAACGTCTAGTATATTAAAGTCAAATTTGAGGTTATAAATAATTATTAATTATTAGAAAACATTTTTATAAAAACACCGGTTGTAGAAAAAATCCTGTGTGTAATTCGGGCGCAAAGTGACATTGCCGCTCTCGCGAGATAGCCGCGCTCCGCTAAGCGTCGCAATATGCGTCAAACTTCTTCCTCAGAGCGACACTTTGTGCTCTTAATACACAAATAGCTATAGTATTTGTTTGATAGTTGTAGTTGACCGTAGCAAAGTTTAACAGTTGTTTTATATGACTTGGTAACGAGCTTACTCTCTAAAATTGAATAATAATTATCGCCAACAGCAATTTGTATCTCGGACATTTGACCGTCAACTCCTATGTAAAATTTTCGTCAAAAGTTATAAAAGTAAAACAGTTTTTGAGATATAGTCAAGTTTCCATATAATATGGAATTAAATATATTTTAAAAGCTGCTTTACTTTAATAATTTTTGACAGTCTTTTCGGATTCAGGGGACAATTTTATATAATAATAAGCTGTTAAATGCCCGGGATACAAATTGCTGTGGACTACAGCTTTAGTGTCTGCTTTTTCACTTTGAAAACTAGTCATTTTTGACTAATTTATTTTTAGAGAGTACGTCACTAACCAGTTGTAGTTATTATATTGTTTATATGTTTTGTTTTCTTTAGAGTATTTTTATTACTAAATATTTTTTGTGATTTTGTTTGTTTGGTAATTTAATAAGCAGTTTTTTTACATTTTCAATTACATTTTGCCAGTTTGTTGCAAAATATATATTTTTTTAATTTTAGGGCTTTAAATTAAAATATTTAATTTATTATACATATTTAAATATAAAAGGAGCGCACCAAAGAATGCTGCACGTAGGCGTCAGATACCCCAGGAACGGGCCTGTGGCGCGCTAAAGGTACAATGTGGCAAGCTAAAGTTTCTGATATGGTGTTAAAGATTCTATAGAGGTTATTTAAATAATTTATAATATATTAATAACACAAGGGAACAGCATTTTTGTTGCATGAAATATTATGACTAATATTATACTTTCTCGGGGTGCTGATTTCAGATCTGAAGTCAAATTGTTTGTATCAGCTTTAGTTTTTGAGATATAATTAATACGCGTTTTTTTAAAAAAATCAAAATTTTATTAAAAAAACCATTAGAAAAACAACTACTACTTATCAAAAATTTTCTTTTATAAGATTTTGTTGCTTGACTTGGTTCACGAGGGCTGTTTTTAATGCTCCAACAATAGTCCGCCATCATGAGAGCATTCCCGTGACCCTGGTAACGTTCCTCCATAGTTCGAATGTCTTGATGAAACCGTTCCCCTTGTTCTTCGCTCAGATCACCAAGATTTTCAGGGAAACGGTCCAAATGCATGTGGAGGAAGTGTACCTTGATGCTCATATTAGAACCAAGCTGCTGGAAGTGTGACAACATCAGTTCAATATGCTCCCCATAGCTTTCATCCTTTTTGTTTCCCAGAAAATTTTGTGCGGTCCAAACGAATTCATTCCAGGCATTTTTTTCAATATCAGTCATGTAACTAGTAAAGTTTTCATCCTTTATTAACCTTCTTATTTGTGGACCATCAAAAATTTCGGCTTTAAGTTTCTCTGTGCTCAAATTATAGAACTTTTTAGAGATGCATTTAAAACAATCACCATCCTTATTCAGAGCTTTGACAAATTGTTTCATAAGCCCTAGTTTGATATGTAAAGGTGGCAGTATTATGCGATCCCTGTGCACAAGGGGTTCATTTATCACATTCAGTTTTCCCGGAACCATATCTTGCCTGGAAGGCCAATCTTTTCTAACCCAGTGCTCAGACTTAGCTCTGCTGTCCCACAGACAAATAAAACAAGGATATTTTGTATAGCCCCCTTGTTGTCCAAGAAGAAAATTCACCATTTTTAGATCTACACATACTTGATTCTAATATTATATAGGGTTGGGAAATTATGTTTTGAATCTTTTAATCAACAAATCACAAATTTTTTAAGAAATATTTTGTAATAAATCTTTTAATATAGTGGTAGTAAGCAAAGTAAAAAGTGTTAATATAATTTTTTTATAATGTATATTCCCTACCACAAAGTTACGGCTTCCGCAATTAATTTATTAAAAAACTTTTTTAAAAAACAGCTCGGTCAAATCAAACGTTTAAATGTGACTAGTACAGGAATATGTCTGACAGCTGTATCTCAAAAACTAGAGCTGCTAAAGAAAAAATGGGGTTAGATTTGAAATCAGCGACCTCAAATTAATAAACAACAGGCATTAAATTCCATGCAACAAAAAAATAGTTTAATTTTGTTCCCTTGTGTAATAAGAGTTCTAAAATTTGTAAAATTAAAAATGCACCAAATACTCATTTAAGTGTAACAACCATACGGTAATATTATTATTTTTTTATTAAAACTATAGGAATTAAACTGGGCGCCATTTTTAAAATATGGCGTTAATCAAAAGATAATTAAAGGTTCATGAAGTTTTTTATACAGAAAACATTTGGCACTTGCCATATATACTATATAGGTCTTTTGTAGTAAATTATACAAATATTTGAAAAGGGCCATTTGCAAGAACTTATCACGACAGCCTTTTATCAAAATTAATATTTCAATTAAAACATTTCTGTGAAGGCCCAGTACAATGAAAGCTTTGGGTAAAAATTTCATTATTAAGCCATGAACTTCTGTAATGGGCCATTACATAATCAGACTTATGTGTTTGCTGGGATTATAATATTAGTAACATTATACAGTGCGGACGTTAAAAGTCCCCCCCTGTTATCTTTTGAACGAAAAAAGGTCTCGACATCGGACAAAAACCATTGTCAAGGACATTAAGAATACTACTTTTTGACGTCAAATTGATAGATGCCCATTTAAGGAGCGCCAAGAGGGCAGTATCACCTTAAAAATTTTAAAGGGAAAGGGGGCTTGTGATACCTCATTTGAAAGGTATTTTGATTTTCTATTTGATGCTATTTAAATTTTTAAAATCCGTTTAACGGTTGCTGAGATATTAAACGTTTAAATAAAATTAAGTCTCAAATCAAATTTTATTATTAAGTATAAGGTTTTCATTCATTAAGTACAATAAATCATCAAATTAGATGTTCGAAATGCTCCCCTTGGACAATTCACATTCTAAGAAAACAACACAAAATGATGCTGACGTAATTAAATTCAAAAAATAAGTAAAACATGCCATACAAAATGCTAC
This sequence comes from Brassicogethes aeneus, assembly GCA_921294245.1. Taxonomy (NCBI): domain Eukaryota; kingdom Metazoa; phylum Arthropoda; class Insecta; order Coleoptera; family Nitidulidae; genus Brassicogethes; species Brassicogethes aeneus. Next base: position 4,208,055 of record OV121136.1, read on the forward strand.
TATGCAGCAAATTATCGCAATAAACGAAGACGAACCTTTCACCGAGGTGAAACACAAAAAAGACGCCAAAATGGCAACAAAAACAAACCAATCATAGGTAATATGGAAACCGGAATAAAAACTGTTGGCCAACAAATATTTTTGCATGTTTATAAACTGGATCCAAAAACCACTCAAGAAAATCTAAAGGAAATAATCAAACCAACGTTTCCTGAAGCAGTTGTTAAAAAAATAATCTCCATGTTCCCTAAAATCTACTTTTCGTTCAAAGTTACAATTAAAGCAGAGAATTTGGATCTAGCCTATAAGCCAGAGTCGTGGCCAAACGGTGCATGGGTAAATAGGTTTTTTCACCGAAGGAAGAAGATGGAAGAGCCACAATAATGTCAAAATTAAAAAACAAACAAAAAATCAATGAAGGAAACACGGTAAGTCTGTTCCATATAAATATTTGTAGCCTTCGGAATAAAATCGATGAGTTGTCTCTTTTCATTGATAAATACCTGACCTGTCCTATACAATAATTAATTGTCTTTTTGGATCAATAAAATATTATTAAATACAATTTTAGTGTGGTGTGCATTTCTGAAGTATGGTTAAAGGAAGCACCCTTTAAATCAATCAACATTGCAAACTATACACTAGCCAGTCAGTTTTGTAGATACCAAAAAAGTCATGGTGGTGTGTCAATTTTTGTCAGAAATGACACAAACTTTGTATCAGTAGAAGTAGACAAATATTCAGCAGAGTTACATGCTGAACTTTGTGCAACCTACATTGAAAGTATGCATACATTAGTAATTTCACTCTATAGATCCCCTGACGGAGATTTTGACATATTTCTTGGGGCTCTGGAGGGACTATTGATTGATGTGTCTGGTAGATATAAAAATATAGCTGTCCTAGGTGATTTTAATGTTGATTTTTTATCAAATTCTATGCAACGAAATGATCTAGTACACCTAATAAAATCGTTCAATCTAGATATTTGTAGTTGTATATATAATATACTTACCAGTATAAATGATTGATGTGAGTCGGGCATTATAGATCCCTGTTTGTCAGACCACAAAGTTCAATTTATTAACATAAAAACTAACAAAAAAATTGAGTCAAATCCAATATGGAGATGTATCACAAAAAATAACATGAAAAAATTTCAAAATGATCTAAAGAAAATTAACTGGAGTATTTTTGACAATCCAGATAGCTCAGTCGAGCATCTGTCTGAATTTCTGGTAAAAACATATAAGAATTTAATTGATAAACACTTCCCATTGAAAAAATGTTTAAAAAAAACTAAACCACCTGTTAATCGGTTTAACAATTCTCTAAAAAAAAATGAGAGACACTATTTCATGTTTAAAATTAATTTCTGAGGTTACAAAAAGCCTTGAAGATACTGAAGCTTACAATGAGTTTAAAAAAGCGTATTGTTTGTCTGTTAAAAATTCAAAAAGAAATGCATATAATGATTTTATTCATAACTCAAGTAATAAACCAAGAGATTGTTGGAAGTTAATAAACTATGAGAGAAATAAAGTTAAGAAATCTAATATAGACAAAGTAATATCTCCCGATATGTTTAACAATTTTTTTGCTAAAGCTGCAGAAAACATTGATATAGTTATTTGGTGTTTTGGGTAATAAATAACTCAGATTTCTGAATATCTATTTAATATATTCTTGATGTAAAAATACAACGGTACATCTTGTTTTATAAACTATTTGACAGTATCTAACGATTTTAAAAACAGCAGCCAACTTATATAATTCAATGTTATAACCGTAACAATAAATAATTCTAACACCCCTTTTCAATTTAAATGTACAAACTAAAACATTTGAATTGTTAAACTAACATATCAATGACTTAACAAACTTGAACGAAATCTTATAAATTTTTCTTTAACAAGAGGCTTCGTAAACATATCTGATATATTTTCATTTGAAGGAATGTATTGCAAAATTATTACCTTTTTTAGATACAAATCTTTGATGAAATGATACTTTATATCAATATGTTTCGAACGCTTTGAGTTTTCAAAATTTTTAACTAAAGAAATGGCACTTAAATTATCAATTTTTAATGTCACTGATTCACAGATTTTGAATTCACTTAAAACACCTTTAATGTTTATCAGTTCCTGAGCAGCAATACCAGCAGAAATATATTCTGCTTCCATTGAAGATTGTACCACACACGCTTGTTTTCTGGAATGCCATCCAATCGGGTTTCCACCATGTAAACATACAAAACCACTAACACTTTTTCTGGTTTCTCTATCCCCAGCCCAATCGGCATCGCATAAACCAATTAGCTCCTGCATGTTCCCCTTTTTAAACTGTAGTCCATAATCTTTAGTTGCATTCAAATATCGCAAAATCCTTTTTCCAGCCTCCCATGTACTTTTTCTTGGTTTGTCCAAAAATCTACTCAAGTAAGCAACACTAAATGCAATATCTGGTCTACTGACTAAAGAAAGATACATAAGACTGCATATCAATCTTCTATATGGAACGTTGTCCAAAATTGGTTCCTCTTCATTGACTTGGAAGTTCACTTCCATAGGTGTTGCCACAACTTTTGTGTCTTGCATTGAAAATTCTTTGAGTAATCTTGAAATCATCTTATTTTGGGTAATTTTTAGACCTGACTCATGTTTGATCATTTCCATGCCAAGAAAAATGTTTACTTCTTTCATCATTTTTATATTAAATTCTTTATGTAGATTTCTTAGCAATTCTTGAACTTGTTGTTCTGGTCCTGTTATGAGCCCATCATCCACATATAATACCAAATAAACATCATTTTTGGTATATAAACAATAGTACGACTATACGTCTGAACGTTTGAAATTTAATTGAGTCATAACTTGGTTAAACTTAATATTCCAACATTTAGGTGCATTTCTTAATCCATATAATGCACGATTTAGTTTTAAATACTTCGAATCTATTTTTAAGCCTTCTGGTGTCTTTATGAAGACATCAGTGTCTAACATTCCATTTAAAAATGCAGTTGGTACGTCAATTTGGTACAATTTCCAATCTTTTTGCACTGAAAATGATAACAACACACGAATTGTTGACAATCTGCATACTGGAGCATAGAAAAACTCTTCATTATTTAAAGGCACTTGAAAGCCTTTTGCGACTAATCGAGCTTTCTTTGTTCCGTCCTCCTTAACTTTAAAAATCCATCTCGTATCAATGGCATGACAATCTAAGGGTAGATTTGCAGGATGCCAAGTTTCTAGTTTTTCATGAGATTTCAATTCTTTATCAATCGCTAGTTGCCATTCTGGAATTTTACTCGCTTCTTTATAAGTTTTTGGTTCTTGATCTGGTTCTCCACTTAACAAGCAGTAAGCTATGTAAGTATCATAATCGTTAAGATGTACAGGTAGTTCAGATCCTTCCGGATCTAGTTTTGGTTTGTTGTACATTTTCTTCATCGCTTGAAGTTGATCTTTTACTCAATTCTTGATCATTGTTCTGGATTTCACTATTTTCATTTATGTCTTCTCTGTATTTTTCGGTAAAATCAACAATCACATGTTTTGTCAAATTCTTGTCATCATTTGACAATTTATACTCCATGATACTTTCATCCACACGCACATCTCTTGATCTTATTACTATTCTTTTATCTGGCAGCCAGAGTCTGTAACCACCACCACAATATCCAACAAAAACTCCTTTTCTAGCTCTTTTCTCCAATTTATTACCCTTTGGTAATACTGTATAATAAGCACGACTTCCAAACACTTTCATCTTGTCTAATTTGCTTATTCCATTAAAAATATTTGCAGGTGTTTGACCTTTTGGCAAGCTTTTTGTAGGCAAACGATTTAACTCATACACTGAACACTTTAGTGCTTCGCACCACAATTCTTTTGGGACTCCTGACTCTATAAGTTTGGTTCTAATTTTATTTAACAGAGTTCTGTTCATCCTTTCAGCTGTCCCATTTTCTTGAGGTGTATAAGGTATTGTATATTCTAAAATTATGCCCTTATTTCGACAATATAACTGAAAATTGTTAGAAATATATTCCCCACCGTTGTCAAGTCTTATAGCTTTTACTTTTAGATCCTTTTGTCGTTCTAATTCTTGAACATAATTTATCAAATTTTGATTTGCTTCAGCCTTTGTTTTCAAAGTTCTGATAATAAGAAAATGAGAAAAATCATCTATAATCGTTTGAAGGATTGTCAGACAAACATTTGGGCCCATAACCTGATATAGTTATTTGGTGTTTTGGGTAATAAATAACTCAGATTTCTGAATATCTATTTAATATATTCTTGATGTAAAAATACAACGGTACATCTTGTTTTATAAACTATTTGACAGTATCTAACGATTTTAAAAACAGCAGCCAACTTATATAATTCAATGTCATAACCGTAACAATAAATAATTCTAACAAACATTATAAAAACTTTGCCAGAAACTGAGCACAGTGCTGGAGATTTACTCAAGGATACTCCCGTCAAAAAAAAATCCAAAATCGTTTTTTATGGAACCAGTTACAGCAACCGAGGTCAAAAAAACGATAAAAAATTTAAAGAATTTAGGTAGTACAGACATTTATAACTTAAACAGTAAATTACTGAAAGAAACAGCTGATATAATAACAAATCCACTTGTACAATTATTTAACAAATGTATTTCAGAAGGTACCTTCCCTGATCAATTTAAAATCTCAAAAATTACACTGATTTTCAAAAAAGGTAACAAAAACTTGGTTGATAACTACCGACCTATATCCATCATACCCATATTCGGAAAGGTATTTGAGATTCTTATAAAAAATAGACTATACAGGTATTAGAACTTAATAAAGTTTTTGATAATTGTCAGTTTGGCTTCCGTAAGGACCACTCAACAACAAGTGCAGTTTTTAAAGTGGTCAGCCATATACTGGAGGGCCTTGAGAGGGGAGAGTATGTCACAATTACACTGCTTGACCTTAGCAAGGCCTTCGATTGTGTTTCGCATTCTGATCTTCTGGAAAAGATGGGTTTTTACGGTATTAGGGGCCAGCCACTATCTCTGTTTCGATCATACCTTTTAGGCAGGGCTCCGTCTTGGGGTCCCTACTTTTTATTCTTTACATTAATTACTTTGACTTATTTAAATATATGTCACCAAAAAACAGTTATGCATTTGCTGATGACACAACAATTATAGATAGCCATAAAACTTTGAATCATCTTCAACAACAAAGTACAGATAATGCCTTAAAAATTAATTTAGAAAAAACCCAGAGACTCGTCTTCTCCACGAGGAGTTCGATTTTGTCCTCGGTGAGAAGCGTATCGCTCCTGCATTGCTCCATGAAAAAGTGTGAAAAATAGTTGACTTTGACTCAGGGAGGACAAAACCGGATTCCAGTCCTAGATAATATTCCTCGTTTTGTCCTTTTTTAAAGGAATAGAGGAATTTATATGAACATTTAAAATTTCAAGGTTACATAACCTATTTGTGTCCACGTGTTTGTTAGACAACCGTTGTCCAATGGTTTTTGGTTCTTCTGAAATCATTGGACGTTAAAACTAGTAGCTGGTTAATAAGGATTTTTGTCCACGACCATAAGGGCGGTGGTTGAGCCGTAAGTCCGCCCAACTTGAAGAAGAAGAAGAAGAAGAAGAGGAGTGCGGGGCACAATGAAAGTGTTAAGTTGCTGGGTTTTGTGCTCGATAATAAATTAAATTGGTCTTGCCATGTGCAACAACTGTGCAAAAAGCTGGCAACAGTTGTTTTTGTCTTGAGACAGATAAAAAGATCAATATCCTTTGATGCTTTAAAATCAAGTTACTTTGCTTTATTCCACTCCCATATTAATTATGGTGTTGTACTGTGGGGAAACTCTCCACATGCTATTAAAGCATTTAAAATGCAGAAAAGAGCTGTAAGAATTTTAAGCAATGCAGGCTACCGTGAGAGCTGTCAACCTATTTTTATTAAACTAGGCATAATGCCCTTACCCACCCTATATATATACTCCACATTACTTAAAATTCATAAAGAAAAACACCTCCTTACTCGTGGAGAGGATCTGCACAATTACAATACCAGGGGTAGGAAAAACTTTAGAATTCCAAGATACAGACTTGCCAGGGTCTCGGGGAATTCTCAGAATTTCCATCTATACAATGTATTGCCACAGGCTTTCAGAACATTGGATTATGACAAATTTAAATCAATAATCAAGAAAATTCTTTTAACTCATTGTTTTTATTCTGTGGATGAGTACCTAGTAAAAACTTTCCTCATTGATTTTTCTGCAACTTTTTCACATTCTTTTAAATAACTTATTGTTTGTGTTAAATGTAGATTTTTTATTTATTTTATGTATACTGTGATATTCTATATTATATTATATTTTAAACGACTGCCAAAAATGTATTCATAAGTTGGTTAAATAAATGAATTTGAATTTGAATTTAAATTCAGTTCTCACATTTGTAAACGTTTCTTGGGTAATATTCGCACATTCATGTCTAATACGTTGTTTTAGGTCATCAATTGATTCTGGTTCGGTGATGTAGACCTTTGATTTTAAATAACCCCACAAAAAAAATCAAGTGGCGTTAAATCAGGAGACCGAGCCGGCCATTCGGTAGGACCACGCCTACCAATCCACCTATTTGGATAAGTCTCATCAAGCCACAGTCTAACATCCCTAAAATATTGTGCGGGCGCTCCATCTTGTTGGAATATTACTTCCATGTCAAATTCATCAGGATTAGCTTGAACTATATCTTGAATCATTGGATGAATTTGTTTGAAGCATGTTTAAGTACAAGATGCCTGTTAAATTTCCATCCAAAAAGATGAGTCCTACAATATGGTTTCCCAGTTGTCCCGCCCATACATTGACTTTTTGTGGATACTGGGTATGACCTTCACGAAAAGCATGTGGGTTAACATCTGACCAGTAACGTACATTTTGCCGATTTACATTTCCATTTAGGAAAAAAGTACTTTCATCACTAAAACAAATTGATTCCAAGTACAGGGGATTTTGTATTATGCACTGTTCAAAATTTCATGACCATTTTAACACCAAATTAACACCAAACATGGTCTATATCGATACAAACCAAAATGGTGTTAAATAAGGTTCGTTCATCCGGTGTAAATTCAAATACTAAAATGGTGTTAATTTAACTTTCACACAATATTAAAATAAATTTTACTTGGTGTAAATTGAACTCCTTTTCAGTGTTAAATATTATGTGTTTGTGGACAAATTAAATCATACTACACAGAAAAAAAGGAAAAAAAAAGGAAACAGGAAGTTCCTTGACGCATTACTAGTATATTACCAGTGGTATTATTCCAGAAAATGGAACCTTCAACTCACTAGAGATAATGTTTTTAGTGCGTTGCACTAACTTAAAATACTTTAAGTATTGACAGCTGTTTCCACCTATTTAAGGTCTCTTTAGTATCGAACAACTTGTAGTGTCACACCAAAGCAAAGGATTACCTGAGTTTATATATTCTTCATGTAAGTCAACAGAGGCGAGATTTAAGAACATCACTTGATCCACACCGCCTTTGCCGCGATCGGTACACATTTTCAACCATAATTCATGGTGTTATATTAACACCACTTGGTGTTGGATTTTGACATCATTTTAAGATTACTTTTTACACCACAGATATTTTAAACAGTGTGCGCTCAAACATAACTTCACAAAACTGTACTCTGCGATCCGGGTCATCTTCAGTAAGTTGATGTAATATTTTTAATTTATAGGGATGAAATTTGTTTTTTTTAATATTTTTTAACAGTTGATATTGCTACATCACAATCCCCTGCAAGTGCCGCCGTCGATTGTTGTGGGCTATTGACGACGGAACCGACTATTTCTATTTGTTTGTCTTATGAGATTGATTTTCTACCCGATCCTTTCTGCCTACTCAAACTTCCAGTTGTTTGAAATTTAGTCACTAAGTCCCGTAGATATTTTCTGCAAATAGGGTTGTCTGGGTACCTTTCATTAAATATCCTCTCTGCTTGGTGTAAATTACGTCCTACTTCAGCATAAATAAAAATTGCTCCCGTTTTTTCTTCCAATGGGTGAGCGCGAACCATTTTCCAATGAAATAATAAGTAAAATTGCAGGCACAACTGATAAATAGTGTTACACTAAAGAGTAGAATTATTTTATAAACCGACTTATAACTACAATGGTACGTTTTTTTTACAAAACAAAAAAAAAAGTTTCAAAAAAAATAAATGTTGATACAGATTTACGATAATTCGAACCGCCAGGGCCGGATTTACCGAACAGGCAACGTATGTAGCTGCCTAGGGCGGCAAGAAAATGTATTAGTTTGAAAAACTGAAATGCTCTATTACTTAGCAACCGTTAAACTGATTTTAAAAATTTAAATAGCATCGAATAGAGAATCGAAATACCTTTCAAATGAGGTATCATAAGCCCCCCTTTCCCTTTGAAATTTTTAAGTTGATACTGCCCTCTTGGCGCTCCTTAAGTGGGCACCTATCAATTTGACGTCAAAAAGTAGTATTCTTAACGTCCTTGACAATGGTTTTTGTCCGATGTCGATACCTTTTTTCGTTTAAAAGATAACAGGGGGGACTTTTAACGTCCGCACTGTACACTGTATAGAAGAGAGTTCTGCCGTTTCAAATTTTAAATTTTTAGGTGTCCATTGAGACACAAAACTTACTTGGTATGCACATGGGGATGCAACTGCGAAAAGCTTAACAAAAAATATATTTCTGTTATGTTTACTAACTAATAGTCTTTCGAAAAACGTTTTTCGTATGGTATAATTCTCCCTAATCCAATCTATTATGGTATTTTACTTTGGGGGCATTCTATTTCTCACGATAGAATATTTAACCTACAGGTTATCGAGTTGAATGTAGATCTAGTTTCCGAAAACTAAAAATTCTTACTTTACCATCCCTTTTTATAATGGAATGTCTTTTTTATATTAGAAAGAATCAGTCCCACTTATTAACTAACAGCCAGTTAAACACAAGATACAACTCAAATATTTGTCCTTTACCTCTAAGATTATGTAGGATATCATATGGATTTAATTATTACTCAATTAAACTTTTTAATCATCTTCCTATAAAGTTAAGAGATTTGGAAGTTAAAGCCTTTAAATGCACAATTAAGAACTACTTACTGAATGGGGCCTTTTATAGCATTAGTGAATTCCTGAATTGTGATTTTGAAAATGTTATGTAGTATTAAACTTATTTGTTTAATACTTCTATTTATTTATTTATCTAATATTGTAGTCTATGAATACCTATTTGACATTTGTAAAATACAGTTGTATTACTAGCAAGCAATAAATTATTATTATTATTATTAAATTATTATACTTAAACTTTTTATGTATTGTTTAACAAATTATGCCTTGAAGAAAAAATGTATTTTTTTTGTTTCGCTCAACTGTAGGCCTCCGCTGCGCGTCGGCATTTAAACTTTGATCTCAGTACAAAAAGACTCACTTCTTGCCTTAAATATAATATTAATAAGTATTTGCCAAATTTATTATAAAATATCAAGAAAAAAACGTATTGTTACGGAAAAAAACATTTTTGTTTATATAAAAACAAAAAATTTACAACAAGAAATGATTTGTGACATAAACTGCGGATTTGTGGTTTTGTTGCCTCCTATGACTTTTACTAGGACGATATAATTATGGGAACAATATAAGTACATATATATATATTATAATAAATACTATATTATGGACATATACAAGGTGTTTCATATCCGGTAACACTAAGTGAAATCTAAAATGGAAAATTCACAAAATTAAGAATATATATTTTTTAAACATAAGATTTTAACTAAGACTTTTAATTAAAATAAAATAAAAGTATACTTGTAACTGAAAGAAAAAGACATAAAAGTCATAACACACAAATTAACACTATGGACCAAGTAATTGTAAATAAGTGTTTACCAGTAAATTGAAATTGCTAAATTCTATTAATACGAATTGTTTTTTCGTCATGGTGCTATGATGTACAAATACGGTCTTATATTTTAAACTTAAAACGCAAAAATTAAAATTTTGTGTTTGTCACATAAGATTTCATTTTTTGTAACCAGTTCTGAAATATCACGTATATAGAAATATTATGTTTTAAATTATTCTCAGGCAATTTTTACTGTCGTCGACAATGTCGCAATCTTGTTTTATACCTGGTCTAATTTTTTTTGTTTTCTAGTTTTATACTTACAGGTAAATTTTTGTGTACCTATAAGAAGTTATTATTACTTTATTAACAATGGATGTTAAATTATGTAAAGGTTTAGTAGAAGTTCTTTTAAAGACACAAAATATTTAGGTACTTGAGTAAGTAATTCTTGTTTTTACTTTAAATATGAAGCTTACTTAAAGAAACAAAATATTTACTTGTATGAAAAAAAACTTATTTCAGACAAATAATTACTACCTTTTAAAATCATAGTTTCAAGAAATATTTAGTGATTGAACGAAACAAATGTTTTTTAACGTACTCTGATTTATTTCTTTTAATGTTGTTATTTACTTAATATTTGGGCGGGAAAATTAAATTAAAAAACGTTCGTTCCAATATGTTTTATTTGAACAAAACAAGTGTAAACAATGTATAAATTACCATAATAAAGATTATTATAATACATTTACAAAAAACATAATAAATAATTAACGTTAAAAAAACATATAGGTACATATGTTTTATAAAACAAAAATATAACTTTGTAGTTTGCAAACTACCTAGGCACACGAAATGAAAAGGGATTTTAAAAATTATAATCCCATGGAAATACCAAAAAGGTTACCTTAAACATATAAATACTAAATCTTTCTCATCAAAATATTAATTGTGATAAGCACTAAATATCAGAAACATGGAAACAACAAACGTTAAGATCATCTTCGAACAATTGAAGACAGAACGCAACATCGTTATGAATTACCTTAGAAGTATGGAAGTCTCACTTAAAAATAACTTGCTCAACTTGAAATATTTCCAATTTCAATACGATAAAAATTCAAAGACATTGCTCATGCAGGCAGAAAGGTTATTGTTTGAAGAAAAAACATTACCAGAAGTTATTCCAGAAACAGTAACATGTTTGTTACAAGAACCAATTCCAACACAAGAAGTTTCAAATCCCACGTGTTTCTCATCCAATGATTCGGACTATGGCAGTAAATCGAATGATTTGGTTATTGATTCAGATCGCCCTATAAACAAAGGACTAACTATGGATGATGTGTTTGAATTACAGTCAAAATATACAGAAGATTCTAACGATATTTATAATCAAGGCGAGCAAGCCATAACGGAAGAACTAACTATGGATGATGTGGTGGAAATACAGGAAAACTATGAGCAAACTCAACTGAATAAGTACAAGGATATGGATGAATATATTCCAACATGCATTAATAATCTAGTATCTAAATCTTCCGAAGAAAAACCTATTTTAATTGGTATTAAAACCCTAGAACCTCAAAAGAAAAAACGAAAAATAGATGAAATGTGCGATATTGAACTTATTTCACTAGGACTCAATGGTACGACTATAACAAGAAATGAAAGCCGACTTATTGGCTGGGAGATATACTCCACAGCAACCAGACAACTAATGGAATTATTTTTCACCAGTGAAGATATTGCTGATGGGAACTTAAACGCTAAAGTTATAGATGATATAATTACTTATGTGTGCAAAACGTGTGATGTTCTACCTAGACAGGTTGAGTCCATTATTTTTATGTATTGCCGTACTAACGGATTGAAACCTTAAAAATGTCAACAAATAGAACTATTTAATATATTTTGATTTTTTACTTATTAGATAAACATGTTTGGACACTGGTAATAGCATTTTCGGCATTTGGTAAATTTTTACATGGTTATAGGCAATTAAAAAGTAACCTAAAATTAAAAGATGGTTCTTCAATAAATCAATACACAAAAATGTATTTGAGAATTTCAACGAGATCTATGTTAAAAGCCTACATACAAGATTCACTCAAGTTACTACGTTTGTTATGGAAACAAAGTTAATAAGGCATCTACAGTTATGAATTTGTTGCAAAAAATGGTTTGCTTCAGATCATAATATCTTTGATTTATCATTAATATTTTATTTATTAAAATTATACAATAATTAAATAAAATTTGTTATTGTATTAAATAAATAAATAAATCATTTAGTAATCCAAAAAAATAAAAATGGTAGTGACATCACATAATATTGTGGTCAGCACATTTGTGCCTAGCACAACAGAAGACATGTTCGCTTTTGATTATACAGACCTCCTTACTCTTTATAAAAAGTAAAATTTAACATTTAATGTTATTAGTACTTTTAGCTGGCGCCCATTCCATTAGTCACTATTAATGTAATAACCCATAAGGTTCTTGACAAAAAACACCGCTGTATTCAGGGTTTCTCAAAAACACCGAACATCAAACGAAAATCCAAGAGAAAATTTCTTTAACCATTTTTTTTTAATTTGCAAAAATTGCAGGAGGTGTTAGATTTTTGATTATTTTATTTGTTTGTTGATGTCAAAAAGCATAATACTAAGAGGAAATACTTTTAATATCGTTATTATTAAATCAAAACTCCTTATTTTTATTAACAGTTAAAACTTCTATTAAACTTAATGAAAGTACCAATCAATACCAAAGTTATGCATAATAACTAAAACTGAAAATTTAAAATATTTTAATCCTACTCTGTAAACAATATTTAAATGAAAAGGGATTATAATCCCATGGAAATACCTAAAAGGCTACCTTAAACATATAAATACTAAATCTTTCTCAACAAAATATTAGTTGTGATAATCACTAAATATCAGAAACATGGAAACAACAAACGTTAAGAACATCTTCGAACAATTGAAGACAGAACGCAACATCGTTATGAATTACCTTAGAAGTATGGAAGTCTCACTTAAAAATAACTTGCTCAACTTGAAATATTTCCAATTTCAATACGATCAAAATTCAATGACATTGCTCATGCAGGCAGAAAGGTTATTGTTTGAAGAAAAAACATTACCAGAAGTTATTCCAGAAACAGTAACAGGTTTCTTACAAGAACCAATTCCAAGACAAGAAGTTTCAAATCCTACGTATTTCTTATCCAATAATTCGGACTATGGCAGTGAATCGAATGATTTGTTTATTGATTTAGATCGCCCCATAAACGGACTAACTATGAATGATGTGTTTGAATTACAGTCAAAATATACAGAAAATTCTAACGATATTTATAATCAAGGCGAACAAGCCATAACGGAAGAACCAACATGCATTAATAATCTGGTATCTCAATCTTCCGAAGAAAAACCTATTTTAATTGGTATTAAAACCCTAGAAACTCAAAAGAAAGAAATAGATGAAATGTGCTCCACAGCAACCAGGCAACTAATGGAATTATTTTTTACCAGTGAAGATATTGCTGATGGGAACTTAAACGCTAAAGTTATAGATGATATAATTACTTATGTGTGCAAAGCGTATGATGTTCTACCTAGACAGGTTGAGTCCATTATTTTTATGTATTGCCGTACTAAATCTTCCGAAGAAAAACCTGGTATTAAAACCCTAGAACCTCAAAAAAAAGAAATAGATGAAATGTGCTCCACAGCAACCAGGCAACTGATGGAATTATTTTTTACCAGTGAAGCTATTGCTGATGGGAACTTAAACGCTAAAGTTATAGATGATATAATTACTTATGTGTGCAAAGCGTATGATGTTTTACCTAGACAGGTTGAGTCTATTATTTTTATGTATTGCCGTACTAAATCTTCCGAAGAAAAACCTGGTATTAAAACCCTAGAACCTCAAAAGAAAGAAAGAGATGAAATGTGCTCCACAGCAACCAGGCAACTAATGGAATTATTTTTTACCAGTGAAGATATTGCTGATGGGAACTTAAACGCTAAAGTTATAAATGATATAATTACTTATGTGTGCAAAGCGTATGATGTTCTACCTAGACAGGTTGAGTCCATTATTTTTATGTATTGCCGTACTAACGAATTAAAACCTTGAAAATATCAACAAATAAAACTATTTCATATATTTTGTTTTTTTTTTATTTATTAGATTGGTCTTTTCGTTAATATCCAGGTAGCTGCAATTTAGGGGGGATTTCAATTCTAACTCTAAGAATTTACAAAATAGTTATAATTTTTTAGAATAATGAAGCAAAATAGCAAGAAATGGGTAAATTTGTACATGGTTAGTTAGGCAATTACGACAATAATTTGTGGCAAAAAATACTAATATAATTTGTTATTGTATCATTTATTAATCCAAAGACCTTTAGATATAGGACAAGTCATAAAAAACAAATTGATAATTATAAAGAAAAATAAAAATAATATAACTATAGTGACATGACATAATATTATGGTCAGCATATTTGTGCCTAGCACCGCGAGGACATGTTCGGTTTTGATTATACAGGACTCACTTACTAAATGTTATTAGAACTGTACTTTTAGCTGGCGCCCATTCCATTAGTCACTATTAATGTAATAACCAATACACAGAGAAAAGTAATCTGTTGATTTTACTATATTTGGCTTGGCTCAAATAAATTATTTATTTCGATATCTACAAGAAGATATTGATTTAGTGGAAAACTTGGGTTTATTTGACTTTTTAAACTGATATTTCGTTTACACAAGTAAATATCTAGTTGAGTTTTTATCTCAGGTTTAGTAGAAGTTCTTTTAAAGACACAAAATATTTAGGTACTTGAGTAAGTAATTCTTGTTTTTACTTTAAATATGAAGCTCACTTAAAGAAACAAAATATTTACTTGTATGAAAAAAAACTTATTTCAGACAAATAATTACTACCTTTTAAAATCATAGTTTCAAGAAATATATAGTGATTGAACGAAACAAATGTTTTTTAACGTACTCTGATTTATTTATTTTAACGAAATTAAAACAACATAATTTTTATTTTATTAATTTAAAATTTAAATATAATTATTTATTCCTCTTGCATAACCAGGAATCCAAGATAGCCCATAATAAAAATATTATTATATAAATTACTTACATCCACTTACATACATCAACGTTGCAATAACAAATTTAGCTATTTTAAAAATTTATTATGCTTTGAGTATATTCGGGTGAAATGTCCCCGATGATATTTAATAAAAATAAATGAGTTTGACCTACACTTTTATTGTGTTTTGATCTTTCATAATTAAGTAGATATTACAGCTCAGGTTCCAGATTTATAACCGCAATTAATTATTTTTTACAATGTTTTAAAAGTCTAAAACCTATCCTCCATGACTAGTATATTTTTTCTAGGTTAACCTTTAGGTAGTAAAAGCATACTAAAAAAATCAGTTCACTAAGTTAATTAAACACATCGAAAGCAATCGAATCAAATATAAAATATTATTAAAAATTAAAATAAATAATTTATATAATCATTTATGTGGGTGTTACAAAAATTGATTCTATTCTCCGTGAATCAATTTTCCCTGAAGATCAGTTAGAATTTATATGCAGATGAGAGTGTTGCTGTTTTATAATTCAAAAGTTTAAGTTCATTAATTTGCGATTTAAAAACCTATCCACCGTGAAATGTAATATCTCAGTAAGTAGATTTTTTTATAAATATTTTTCGTATGTACAATTGTATTTATAAAAAATATTAAGGTGTTAAAAGATACAATAACTTATTTTAAATATACAAAGGGATGTTTAAAAAAAAACATACGAAATCCTAACCTCCGTGAAGCTATCTTCCGTGAAGCTCTAATAT
The DNA here is from genome assembly GCA_921294245.1 of Brassicogethes aeneus. NCBI lineage: Eukaryota > Metazoa > Arthropoda > Insecta > Coleoptera > Nitidulidae > Brassicogethes > Brassicogethes aeneus. The sequence goes on from OV121136.1 coordinate 4,223,896, forward strand.
TCAAAATGTATGATTTCTTACAATTTTAGCATTAGTGCAGAACCAATTATGTTATGTTATTACTAGACGTGGTGGCTTCCCAAAAATCGCCATTCTAGACTAACAGTGGAACAACCAAAAATAAAAAATAATCATTTTCACTTGGGGACATCTCAATATATTCACCCATATATATTATATATAATAAATAATAAAATTTAATTTGCAATTTAAAAAATTAATTATACTTATGATTATTATATAATGATAAATAAATTAATAATACTCTTTAATTAATACCCAGCTTACAATGTTTACTAACTAAACTTTACTTTGCTATTTAAAATTTATATTAATTTAGGGTTGTACTTTTTATTAAAAAGTATTAAACAGGCCGTTTATTAGATACCAACGACCTCTCGGCGTGTAGTCAGCAGCACTGACCACTAGTCCCCCGTCGGCGGTGCGTTACTTCGAGTGCAATAGCGAGTTTCTGTTAACAAGGATTTTTAATAACTTCTTTAACTCAACTCACATTGTGTCTTCCACAGATATTTTGGGTTGTGTGCGTAGTAGAATTCAGTATCATATGATGTAAGCTCGATTTGAAGCTTAAAAATAAAGCTAGAGAATGCATGTGTCGCACTACACCAAGTTGCCCGACACTGATGAGACCCAATATAGGTCGAAACAGCTGTCTGTCGGTATTTAAAGTTGGTGGAACGCAATCAAAACAAAAAACTTTGGCGAGGTGTAGGTTCAATTTTTTTCTTATGTATATTTAAATTGTTTTTATGCTTAGGGGTCTTCCTTAAATTACTTCACGTTTAGGGGGGATAGGGTTTACCATTTGTGATGAAGTAAAATGGGGTAGGAAGGGATCTGGATTGTGCCTTACATTACACAAATAAATATTAGGTATACTCTATTAAAAATTTTTTCAAAAAAATTAGATTTAGGGGTTTCTAGACTTAGTGACAATATGTACCTAACAGGAGGAAGGGGGTTTTTAAAGTCCGAACATTTTAGCAAGATAATGTTTTATTTAAATCGTTGTTCATAGTTAAAACAAAGTTTTCATGGTATTTAATTTGTTAATGACGTTTTTTTTATTTATTGTTGTGTCATCAACATAAATTTGCTTAAACTCTTTACCTCTAACCTAAACAAATAATTTTAAATTTAAATGTATGCCTTGATAAATCTTAGGTCTGCCTACAGTAGTAGTTCTTTAAATAGATAAGAAAGACACAAAAAATTAAGTGATAATTCATTGGACACAATTTTAAAAAATACAATATAAAATCTATGATATATATATATTACAATTAAAATACATCTAACATCCCTAAAATATTGTGCGGGCGCTCCATCTTGTTGGAATATTACTTCCATGTCAAATTCATCAGGATTAGCTTGAACTATATCTTGAATCATTGGATGAATTTGTTTGAAGCATGTTTAAGTACAAGATGCCTGTTAAATTTCCATCCAAAAAGATGAGTCCTACAATATGGTTTCCCAGTTGTCCCGCCCATACATTGACTTTTTGTGGATACTGGGTATGACCTTCACGAAAAGCATGTGGGTTAACATCTGACCAGTAACGTACATTTTGCCGATTTACATTTCCATTTAGGAAAAAAGTACTTTCATCACTAAAACAAATTGATTCCAAGTACAGGGGATTTTGTATTATGCACTGTTCAAAATTTCATGACCATTTTAACACCAAATTAACACCAAACATGGTCTATATCGATACAAACCAAAATGGTGTTAAATAAGGTTCGTTCATCCGGTGTAAATTCAAATACTAAAATGGTGTTAATTTAACTTTCACACAATATTAAAATAAATTTTACTTGGTGTAAATTGAACTCCTTTTCAGTGTTAAATATTATGTGTTTGTGGACAAATTAAATCATACTACACAGAAAAAAAGGAAAAAAAAAGGAAACAGGAAGTTCCTTGACGCATTACTAGTATATTACCAGTGGTATTATTCCAGAAAATGGAACCTTCAACTCACTAGAGATAATGTTTTTAGTGCGTTGCACTAACTTAAAATACTTTAAGTATTGACAGCTGTTTCCACCTATTTAAGGTCTCTTTAGTATCGAACAACTTGTAGTGTCACACCAAAGCAAAGGATTACCTGAGTTTATATATTCTTCATGTAAGTCAACAGAGGCGAGATTTAAGAACATCACTTGATCCACACCGCCTTTGCCGCGATCGGTACACATTTTCAACCATAATTCATGGTGTTATATTAACACCACTTGGTGTTGGATTTTGACATCATTTTAAGATTACTTTTTACACCACAGATATTTTAAACAGTGTGCGCTCAAACATAACTTCACAAAACTGTACTCTGCGATCCGGGTCATCTTCAGTAAGTTGATGTAATATTTTTAATTTATAGGGATGAAATTTGTTTTTTTTAATATTTTTTAACAGTTGATATTGCTACATCACAATCCCCTGCAAGTGCCGCCGTCGATTGTTGTGGGCTATTGACGACGGAACCGACTATTTCTATTTGTTTGTCTTATGAGATTGATTTTCTACCCGATCCTTTCTGCCTACTCAAACTTCCAGTTGTTTGAAATTTAGTCACTAAGTCCCGTAGATATTTTCTGCAAATAGGGTTGTCTGGGTACCTTTCATTAAATATCCTCTCTGCTTGGTGTAAATTACGTCCTACTTCAGCATAAATAAAAATTGCTCCCGTTTTTTCTTCCAATGGGTGAGCGCGAACCATTTTCCAATGAAATAATAAGTAAAATTGCAGGCACAACTGATAAATAGTGTTACACTAAAGAGTAGAATTATTTTATAAACCGACTTATAACTACAATGGTACGTTTTTTTTACAAAACAAAAAAAAAAGTTTCAAAAAAAATAAATGTTGATACAGATTTACGATAATTCGAACCGCCAGGGCCGGATTTACCGAACAGGCAACGTATGTAGCTGCCTAGGGCGGCAAGAAAATGTATTAGTTTGAAAAACTGAAATGCTCTATTACTTAGCAACCGTTAAACTGATTTTAAAAATTTAAATAGCATCGAATAGAGAATCGAAATACCTTTCAAATGAGGTATCATAAGCCCCCCTTTCCCTTTGAAATTTTTAAGTTGATACTGCCCTCTTGGCGCTCCTTAAGTGGGCACCTATCAATTTGACGTCAAAAAGTAGTATTCTTAACGTCCTTGACAATGGTTTTTGTCCGATGTCGATACCTTTTTTCGTTTAAAAGATAACAGGGGGGACTTTTAACGTCCGCACTGTACACTGTATAGAAGAGAGTTCTGCCGTTTCAAATTTTAAATTTTTAGGTGTCCATTGAGACACAAAACTTACTTGGTATGCACATGGGGATGCAACTGCGAAAAGCTTAACAAAAAATATATTTCTGTTATGTTTACTAACTAATAGTCTTTCGAAAAACGTTTTTCGTATGGTATAATTCTCCCTAATCCAATCTATTATGGTATTTTACTTTGGGGGCATTCTATTTCTCACGATAGAATATTTAACCTACAGGTTATCGAGTTGAATGTAGATCTAGTTTCCGAAAACTAAAAATTCTTACTTTACCATCCCTTTTTATAATGGAATGTCTTTTTTATATTAGAAAGAATCAGTCCCACTTATTAACTAACAGCCAGTTAAACACAAGATACAACTCAAATATTTGTCCTTTACCTCTAAGATTATGTAGGATATCATATGGATTTAATTATTACTCAATTAAACTTTTTAATCATCTTCCTATAAAGTTAAGAGATTTGGAAGTTAAAGCCTTTAAATGCACAATTAAGAACTACTTACTGAATGGGGCCTTTTATAGCATTAGTGAATTCCTGAATTGTGATTTTGAAAATGTTATGTAGTATTAAACTTATTTGTTTAATACTTCTATTTATTTATTTATCTAATATTGTAGTCTATGAATACCTATTTGACATTTGTAAAATACAGTTGTATTACTAGCAAGCAATAAATTATTATTATTATTATTAAATTATTATACTTAAACTTTTTATGTATTGTTTAACAAATTATGCCTTGAAGAAAAAATGTATTTTTTTTGTTTCGCTCAACTGTAGGCCTCCGCTGCGCGTCGGCATTTAAACTTTGATCTCAGTACAAAAAGACTCACTTCTTGCCTTAAATATAATATTAATAAGTATTTGCCAAATTTATTATAAAATATCAAGAAAAAAACGTATTGTTACGGAAAAAAACATTTTTGTTTATATAAAAACAAAAAATTTACAACAAGAAATGATTTGTGACATAAACTGCGGATTTGTGGTTTTGTTGCCTCCTATGACTTTTACTAGGACGATATAATTATGGGAACAATATAAGTACATATATATATATTATAATAAATACTATATTATGGACATATACAAGGTGTTTCATATCCGGTAACACTAAGTGAAATCTAAAATGGAAAATTCACAAAATTAAGAATATATATTTTTTAAACATAAGATTTTAACTAAGACTTTTAATTAAAATAAAATAAAAGTATACTTGTAACTGAAAGAAAAAGACATAAAAGTCATAACACACAAATTAACACTATGGACCAAGTAATTGTAAATAAGTGTTTACCAGTAAATTGAAATTGCTAAATTCTATTAATACGAATTGTTTTTTCGTCATGGTGCTATGATGTACAAATACGGTCTTATATTTTAAACTTAAAACGCAAAAATTAAAATTTTGTGTTTGTCACATAAGATTTCATTTTTTGTAACCAGTTCTGAAATATCACGTATATAGAAATATTATGTTTTAAATTATTCTCAGGCAATTTTTACTGTCGTCGACAATGTCGCAATCTTGTTTTATACCTGGTCTAATTTTTTTTGTTTTCTAGTTTTATACTTACAGGTAAATTTTTGTGTACCTATAAGAAGTTATTATTACTTTATTAACAATGGATGTTAAATTATGTAAAGGTTTAGTAGAAGTTCTTTTAAAGACACAAAATATTTAGGTACTTGAGTAAGTAATTCTTGTTTTTACTTTAAATATGAAGCTTACTTAAAGAAACAAAATATTTACTTGTATGAAAAAAAACTTATTTCAGACAAATAATTACTACCTTTTAAAATCATAGTTTCAAGAAATATTTAGTGATTGAACGAAACAAATGTTTTTTAACGTACTCTGATTTATTTCTTTTAATGTTGTTATTTACTTAATATTTGGGCGGGAAAATTAAATTAAAAAACGTTCGTTCCAATATGTTTTATTTGAACAAAACAAGTGTAAACAATGTATAAATTACCATAATAAAGATTATTATAATACATTTACAAAAAACATAATAAATAATTAACGTTAAAAAAACATATAGGTACATATGTTTTATAAAACAAAAATATAACTTTGTAGTTTGCAAACTACCTAGGCACACGAAATGAAAAGGGATTTTAAAAATTATAATCCCATGGAAATACCAAAAAGGTTACCTTAAACATATAAATACTAAATCTTTCTCATCAAAATATTAATTGTGATAAGCACTAAATATCAGAAACATGGAAACAACAAACGTTAAGATCATCTTCGAACAATTGAAGACAGAACGCAACATCGTTATGAATTACCTTAGAAGTATGGAAGTCTCACTTAAAAATAACTTGCTCAACTTGAAATATTTCCAATTTCAATACGATAAAAATTCAAAGACATTGCTCATGCAGGCAGAAAGGTTATTGTTTGAAGAAAAAACATTACCAGAAGTTATTCCAGAAACAGTAACATGTTTGTTACAAGAACCAATTCCAACACAAGAAGTTTCAAATCCCACGTGTTTCTCATCCAATGATTCGGACTATGGCAGTAAATCGAATGATTTGGTTATTGATTCAGATCGCCCTATAAACAAAGGACTAACTATGGATGATGTGTTTGAATTACAGTCAAAATATACAGAAGATTCTAACGATATTTATAATCAAGGCGAGCAAGCCATAACGGAAGAACTAACTATGGATGATGTGGTGGAAATACAGGAAAACTATGAGCAAACTCAACTGAATAAGTACAAGGATATGGATGAATATATTCCAACATGCATTAATAATCTAGTATCTAAATCTTCCGAAGAAAAACCTATTTTAATTGGTATTAAAACCCTAGAACCTCAAAAGAAAAAACGAAAAATAGATGAAATGTGCGATATTGAACTTATTTCACTAGGACTCAATGGTACGACTATAACAAGAAATGAAAGCCGACTTATTGGCTGGGAGATATACTCCACAGCAACCAGACAACTAATGGAATTATTTTTCACCAGTGAAGATATTGCTGATGGGAACTTAAACGCTAAAGTTATAGATGATATAATTACTTATGTGTGCAAAACGTGTGATGTTCTACCTAGACAGGTTGAGTCCATTATTTTTATGTATTGCCGTACTAACGGATTGAAACCTTAAAAATGTCAACAAATAGAACTATTTAATATATTTTGATTTTTTACTTATTAGATAAACATGTTTGGACACTGGTAATAGCATTTTCGGCATTTGGTAAATTTTTACATGGTTATAGGCAATTAAAAAGTAACCTAAAATTAAAAGATGGTTCTTCAATAAATCAATACACAAAAATGTATTTGAGAATTTCAACGAGATCTATGTTAAAAGCCTACATACAAGATTCACTCAAGTTACTACGTTTGTTATGGAAACAAAGTTAATAAGGCATCTACAGTTATGAATTTGTTGCAAAAAATGGTTTGCTTCAGATCATAATATCTTTGATTTATCATTAATATTTTATTTATTAAAATTATACAATAATTAAATAAAATTTGTTATTGTATTAAATAAATAAATAAATCATTTAGTAATCCAAAAAAATAAAAATGGTAGTGACATCACATAATATTGTGGTCAGCACATTTGTGCCTAGCACAACAGAAGACATGTTCGCTTTTGATTATACAGACCTCCTTACTCTTTATAAAAAGTAAAATTTAACATTTAATGTTATTAGTACTTTTAGCTGGCGCCCATTCCATTAGTCACTATTAATGTAATAACCCATAAGGTTCTTGACAAAAAACACCGCTGTATTCAGGGTTTCTCAAAAACACCGAACATCAAACGAAAATCCAAGAGAAAATTTCTTTAACCATTTTTTTTTAATTTGCAAAAATTGCAGGAGGTGTTAGATTTTTGATTATTTTATTTGTTTGTTGATGTCAAAAAGCATAATACTAAGAGGAAATACTTTTAATATCGTTATTATTAAATCAAAACTCCTTATTTTTATTAACAGTTAAAACTTCTATTAAACTTAATGAAAGTACCAATCAATACCAAAGTTATGCATAATAACTAAAACTGAAAATTTAAAATATTTTAATCCTACTCTGTAAACAATATTTAAATGAAAAGGGATTATAATCCCATGGAAATACCTAAAAGGCTACCTTAAACATATAAATACTAAATCTTTCTCAACAAAATATTAGTTGTGATAATCACTAAATATCAGAAACATGGAAACAACAAACGTTAAGAACATCTTCGAACAATTGAAGACAGAACGCAACATCGTTATGAATTACCTTAGAAGTATGGAAGTCTCACTTAAAAATAACTTGCTCAACTTGAAATATTTCCAATTTCAATACGATCAAAATTCAATGACATTGCTCATGCAGGCAGAAAGGTTATTGTTTGAAGAAAAAACATTACCAGAAGTTATTCCAGAAACAGTAACAGGTTTCTTACAAGAACCAATTCCAAGACAAGAAGTTTCAAATCCTACGTATTTCTTATCCAATAATTCGGACTATGGCAGTGAATCGAATGATTTGTTTATTGATTTAGATCGCCCCATAAACGGACTAACTATGAATGATGTGTTTGAATTACAGTCAAAATATACAGAAAATTCTAACGATATTTATAATCAAGGCGAACAAGCCATAACGGAAGAACCAACATGCATTAATAATCTGGTATCTCAATCTTCCGAAGAAAAACCTATTTTAATTGGTATTAAAACCCTAGAAACTCAAAAGAAAGAAATAGATGAAATGTGCTCCACAGCAACCAGGCAACTAATGGAATTATTTTTTACCAGTGAAGATATTGCTGATGGGAACTTAAACGCTAAAGTTATAGATGATATAATTACTTATGTGTGCAAAGCGTATGATGTTCTACCTAGACAGGTTGAGTCCATTATTTTTATGTATTGCCGTACTAAATCTTCCGAAGAAAAACCTGGTATTAAAACCCTAGAACCTCAAAAAAAAGAAATAGATGAAATGTGCTCCACAGCAACCAGGCAACTGATGGAATTATTTTTTACCAGTGAAGCTATTGCTGATGGGAACTTAAACGCTAAAGTTATAGATGATATAATTACTTATGTGTGCAAAGCGTATGATGTTTTACCTAGACAGGTTGAGTCTATTATTTTTATGTATTGCCGTACTAAATCTTCCGAAGAAAAACCTGGTATTAAAACCCTAGAACCTCAAAAGAAAGAAAGAGATGAAATGTGCTCCACAGCAACCAGGCAACTAATGGAATTATTTTTTACCAGTGAAGATATTGCTGATGGGAACTTAAACGCTAAAGTTATAAATGATATAATTACTTATGTGTGCAAAGCGTATGATGTTCTACCTAGACAGGTTGAGTCCATTATTTTTATGTATTGCCGTACTAACGAATTAAAACCTTGAAAATATCAACAAATAAAACTATTTCATATATTTTGTTTTTTTTTTATTTATTAGATTGGTCTTTTCGTTAATATCCAGGTAGCTGCAATTTAGGGGGGATTTCAATTCTAACTCTAAGAATTTACAAAATAGTTATAATTTTTTAGAATAATGAAGCAAAATAGCAAGAAATGGGTAAATTTGTACATGGTTAGTTAGGCAATTACGACAATAATTTGTGGCAAAAAATACTAATATAATTTGTTATTGTATCATTTATTAATCCAAAGACCTTTAGATATAGGACAAGTCATAAAAAACAAATTGATAATTATAAAGAAAAATAAAAATAATATAACTATAGTGACATGACATAATATTATGGTCAGCATATTTGTGCCTAGCACCGCGAGGACATGTTCGGTTTTGATTATACAGGACTCACTTACTAAATGTTATTAGAACTGTACTTTTAGCTGGCGCCCATTCCATTAGTCACTATTAATGTAATAACCAATACACAGAGAAAAGTAATCTGTTGATTTTACTATATTTGGCTTGGCTCAAATAAATTATTTATTTCGATATCTACAAGAAGATATTGATTTAGTGGAAAACTTGGGTTTATTTGACTTTTTAAACTGATATTTCGTTTACACAAGTAAATATCTAGTTGAGTTTTTATCTCAGGTTTAGTAGAAGTTCTTTTAAAGACACAAAATATTTAGGTACTTGAGTAAGTAATTCTTGTTTTTACTTTAAATATGAAGCTCACTTAAAGAAACAAAATATTTACTTGTATGAAAAAAAACTTATTTCAGACAAATAATTACTACCTTTTAAAATCATAGTTTCAAGAAATATATAGTGATTGAACGAAACAAATGTTTTTTAACGTACTCTGATTTATTTATTTTAACGAAATTAAAACAACATAATTTTTATTTTATTAATTTAAAATTTAAATATAATTATTTATTCCTCTTGCATAACCAGGAATCCAAGATAGCCCATAATAAAAATATTATTATATAAATTACTTACATCCACTTACATACATCAACGTTGCAATAACAAATTTAGCTATTTTAAAAATTTATTATGCTTTGAGTATATTCGGGTGAAATGTCCCCGATGATATTTAATAAAAATAAATGAGTTTGACCTACACTTTTATTGTGTTTTGATCTTTCATAATTAAGTAGATATTACAGCTCAGGTTCCAGATTTATAACCGCAATTAATTATTTTTTACAATGTTTTAAAAGTCTAAAACCTATCCTCCATGACTAGTATATTTTTTCTAGGTTAACCTTTAGGTAGTAAAAGCATACTAAAAAAATCAGTTCACTAAGTTAATTAAACACATCGAAAGCAATCGAATCAAATATAAAATATTATTAAAAATTAAAATAAATAATTTATATAATCATTTATGTGGGTGTTACAAAAATTGATTCTATTCTCCGTGAATCAATTTTCCCTGAAGATCAGTTAGAATTTATATGCAGATGAGAGTGTTGCTGTTTTATAATTCAAAAGTTTAAGTTCATTAATTTGCGATTTAAAAACCTATCCACCGTGAAATGTAATATCTCAGTAAGTAGATTTTTTTATAAATATTTTTCGTATGTACAATTGTATTTATAAAAAATATTAAGGTGTTAAAAGATACAATAACTTATTTTAAATATACAAAGGGATGTTTAAAAAAAAACATACGAAATCCTAACCTCCGTGAAGCTATCTTCCGTGAAGCTCTAATATTCAAAATGTATGATTTCTTACAATTTTAGCATTAGTGCAGAACCAATTATGTTATGTTATTACTAGACGTGGTGGCTTCCCAAAAATCGCCATTCTAGACTAACAGTGGAACAACCAAAAATAAAAAATAATCATTTTCACTTGGGGACATCTCAATATATTCACCCATATATATTATATATAATAAATAATAAAATTTAATTTGCAATTTAAAAAATTAATTATACTTATGATTATTATATAATGATAAATAAATTAATAATACTCTTTAATTAATACCCAGCTTACAATGTTTACTAACTAAACTTTACTTTGCTATTTAAAATTTATATTAATTTAGGGTTGTACTTTTTATTAAAAAGTATTAAACAGGCCGTTTATTAGATACCAACGACCTCTCGGCGTGTAGTCAGCAGCACTGACCACTAGTCCCCCGTCGGCGGTGCGTTACTTCGAGTGCAATAGCGAGTTTCTGTTAACAAGGATTTTTAATAACTTCTTTAACTCAACTCACATTGTGTCTTCCACAGATATTTTGGGTTGTGTGCGTAGTAGAATTCAGTATCATATGATGTAAGCTCGATTTGAAGCTTAAAAATAAAGCTAGAGAATGCATGTGTCGCACTACACCAAGTTGCCCGACACTGATGAGACCCAATATAGGTCGAAACAGCTGTCTGTCGGTATTTAAAGTTGGTGGAACGCAATCAAAACAAAAAACTTTGGCGAGGTGTAGGTTCAATTTTTTTCTTATGTATATTTAAATTGTTTTTATGCTTAGGGGTCTTCCTTAAATTACTTCACGTTTAGGGGGGATAGGGTTTACCATTTGTGATGAAGTAAAATGGGGTAGGAAGGGATCTGGATTGTGCCTTACATTACACAAATAAATATTAGGTATACTCTATTAAAAATTTTTTCAAAAAAATTAGATTTAGGGGTTTCTAGACTTAGTGACAATATGTACCTAACAGGAGGAAGGGGGTTTTTAAAGTCCGAACATTTTAGCAAGATAATGTTTTATTTAAATCGTTGTTCATAGTTAAAACAAAGTTTTCATGGTATTTAATTTGTTAATGACGTTTTTTTTATTTATTGTTGTGTCATCAACATAAATTTGCTTAAACTCTTTACCTCTAACCTAAACAAATAATTTTAAATTTAAATGTATGCCTTGATAAATCTTAGGTCTGCCTACAGTAGTAGTTCTTTAAATAGATAAGAAAGACACAAAAAATTAAGTGATAATTCATTGGACACAATTTTAAAAAATACAATATAAAATCTATGATATATATATATTACAATTAAAATATTAAAAATCAAATAAAATTTTACCTGAAAGGGATTGCCTTACGAAAAAAACAACTTTAAATTCTTGCACATAGGAAAAGATACGGTACGCTCTCAGAAATAAGTGGTCATCAGCATCTTGTGTCGGCCTATGTTTTATAAACACTTTTAAGAGCTATAAATTTATTGGTTTTATTTTGACTCTTACTTTAATACTAAATCTGTGTCTTTAAAAAGGATAGGCGCTTTGTCGGCTTCTGCTACAGAAGCTACAATCCTTAAGGTCATATGCTATAAGGACGTTTTTATATTAAATGGCAAACATTCCACAAGTTCCGGAGATTTTTGACTACTGTAGAAATTTATTTAATGTTATTCATAGACAATAATAAAATATTTTTTTCATAACAAATGCATGTTTATAATAGTTTAAAACTTCGCACCTAAATAAACATACCCATACATCAAACTATACCTATAGGACCTATATTATAGGTATAGGTATATAATATTATATATTTTATATATAAATATACATATACGAGGTGTGTTCAGAAAATATCGGGAATTTTCATTTTTTGAAACAAATATTTATTTATTCGTCTACATTGGATATTATGCACATGTGCAAGCTCTTATTCCAATACTCGAAACACTTCTAAAACTCGATCTTTGGGATAGCCTTTAGTTCTTTCAGCGATGCGCTTTTAATGTCATCTATGCTTGCAAAACGACGGCCCTTTAAGGTTCTCTTTAATTTTGGAATAGGAAAAAGTCAGACAGAGGCATGTCTGGCGAATATGGAGGCTAGGGCATCATTACTGTATTGTTTTTGGCCAAAAATTTTGTTCAAAATTTAACAATTTTAGAACAAATTTTGCTGCCTCGCGTTTCATACCCAAAAAAAATTTCATGGGATAAGCCAATCGATATACCAACATCATCAGCGACTTCTCTGATGGTTTATAACCATTTCATCCACTTTTTCCATGTTTTTATCGGTTGTTAATGTGCTTGGGCGTTCGGGGCGTTCGTCATCTTTAAAGTCTTTACGGCCATCTTGGAAACTCTTATACCACTTGTAAACTCTTGTTTAACGACGTGATTGGTCTATAGACTGTATATATACAGCAAATACCGAGTTTTGCATGCGACAGGAAAAAACAAATACCCAGTTTTGCATCTGCGTTAAGTTTATAAATGTATTTTATTTTACAAATATTAACTTATGCATCTGGTTTACTTACGTATGCTGTGGGCAGTGCAGTTTTGTACATAAATATGATAAAATATATATTTTTTAAAAATTTGCAAAAACCGAGTTTATATATATATATATATATATATATGTATATACACACATACTTTTTTGATCATTATAAAAAAAGGATATTTTTCTCTATTCAGTCATAAAATTTAGCAATTCTTGAAAAAAAAGTAAGCGAGAAAAAATATTTATAACGAGTCAATCACTTATAATTGATTAATTTTACAACACTAAAATTTAGATAAAATTAAGTATTTAAAGAGGTACGAAGGTAGGCAAAATACAAAAAAAAACAGTAATGGGTACTAAATCAAATGTTCAAACTAAGCTTTGTTGACTGCCAAGCAATGACCTAAACGGTATTTAAAATCTACTGTATTAGCTCTGTGAAACACCTCTGCAGGTATTCTGCGCATTTCAGCAGTTATTCGCACCTTTAGGACCTCCAAATTACGAGGTCTTTGTTTGAACACACTATTTTTAACATGACCCCACAGGAAAGAATCTAATCTGGCAGGCCACTCAATAGATCCCCTTCTGCCGATCCATCTGTTTCGAAAAACATGATTTAAGTACTCTCTAACATGTACCGCAAAATGTGGAGAAGCTCTATCTTGTTGGAAGAAAATTATATCCTTAATACCTCCATTTTCACCCGGGAATATGGCGGTGATCGCAGGTATGGCTTGAGTTTGAAGCAGTTGAAGATATCCATTAGCGGTAAGGATTTCATCAAGAAAAAATGATAAAATCCTATGATATGCCCTCTTATAATGCCTACCCACATATTTACTTTTTGCAAATATTGTGTGTGTGCTTCTTTCACCCAGTGTGGGTTCGCTCTCGCCCATTACCGACAATTATGTCGATTTAATGTGCCGTTTAGCAAGGTCGCTTCATCTGAGAATACAATATTTGAAGCAAAATTCTCATCTGAATTACATCGTTACATCATGTCCTCACAGAAATCCATCCGACTAAAAAAGTCATTCAATTCATGTATTAATTGAAGCCTATAAGAATGAATTTTTTAGAAACAGATATGGCTAATTTCTAAATTGCTTGCTACTTCCCTCATTGATACTTGTGGCATTTCTTCAATTGCCAACAGAACATTTAAAGCTTTTTCCTTACTTGTTTCTCAAAATTTTATCATTATTAGACAGATTGTTCCTTGACATACAGGAGTACCTGGGTAAAATACAGTTCACACTTTGCTTTGAGTCCTCTTCCTGTCTCCGTGCCCGTAAATCATTAATATTTCAATACTTTGTCTCTCACTCAAATGTGCCGTGTCATTAAAATTAATAATTTACAACAATGTTGAACAAAACTTTGCTTTAAACTAACAATGATTATTTATTCTTTAAGAAAAACAATAAAAAGAAAACAATAAAGAAACAATTGTAAGTATAAATCTAAATGTCAAATTTTCACGGCATTCTTTACCAAAAGTAGTGTTTTAATTTTATGACTGCATGACTTTTCCCATAGCTTCCCTTATTAGAGATGACGAGTGAGTCGTAATAAATTTTTTTCGCTTATTTTTTTAAAAATTTCAAAATTGTATGATTGAATAGAGAGAAATATGCTTTTTTATGATGAACAAATAGGTATTTTTGTCATTTAAAAAAAAATTCGTTGCCATAGAAAAACAAAATGATAGGTATCAACAAAATAAAAAACTCAAAGCATACCAATTTTGAAATTTTCATGGTGATCTTTTAAATACACATTGACAAGTTATGGCTTTATGGCGTTTATGAAGTTAGCGACAGGTTCTTAGTCAGGGGATAAAGTTAGTTTTAAGTTATTTGACAGCTGTCAAATGTTATACAATCGTTAAAATAAAGTGCTCTTCTTGTGAAATAATAATGTGGACATTATCTTAATACAAAACAAAATATATAAAATAGTTTCGCCACTACCTGTTTAAAAAGTATCTATATATACAAGTTTGTACTGACCTTTTCATTTTGTCGGCAGTAAACTAGATTTAACTAAAAGCATTAAAAATTTCGGGTGGAGACTTTACCGTGAAGTGCCCATAAAACATTATGAAAAACTGCTTCTTTATTATCATTTAAAAGGTTGTTAGTCCAGATGGCATAGTAAGTTGAAGTGCCCAGAAAAGTACAAATTTTGCACCAGCTTATAGTTAAGTGGTGCTTCTTGGAACTTGGAATAACTATGAAATACTGCCGCAATGTCTAAAAATCCGACGGTGAAAGAAGTAAGTGCACGTGTCGAACAGTTGGCGCTTGAATTCAAGACGGGCCTTGAGAGTTTTAAAAACGAATTGGCAACACTTTTTCCAACTCCTGTTCCATCAGTGGTGTCTGGGGATTTTATAGTGAAGTTCCAGATGTTTGAATCCATGATTAACTAATCCTTTGCTATTTACAGGGTGAAATGGAGTCCTTAAAAAAAGTGTTGGAATAATTGAAAAAGAGAGCAAGCGCAATTGTTAAACGTCATTGTAGTGCGCGGAATCAATAAAAACAAAAACAATCTTTACGAGTGTTTATTGGATATTTTTATAAATAAAATGAAAATTGTAGACATAAATAAACCGGACCACAAATACTGTTACCGCATTGGTTTAAAAACAGCCAAAATAAAGAACCAAGGCCACTAGCCGTCCAGTTCTGTACTAAGTGGATTAGTGATCAGAAACCTCTAAAAGGCTCGCAAATTGACATTACGGAAATGTTAACCCAGGAAAGTCTAGATTTTTTTAAAAAAGTAAGAGAAGTAATGGGAAAATCGTCTTGGACCTTTAATGGGTTGAATTTACGCGAGTTTATATTATTTTACCTTAATAGATATTGCAATTAAGTTATTATAATTTTTCTTATTGACCTGTCATTGAGGGAAAACGTGCATCGCTGAAAGAAATATTTGAGTCTTAATTTATTCTCGCCGTATTAATTCCACAAAACTTGATTCTTCGATCTGGATTATGATGGCCTTATTTTATAAGGGTGAAATTTTTGTTTTTTTAACACTTTCCAAGTAGAATTTTTTGAAAGGCTTGTTTCTCTAGATTCTTGACAAAGTGACATAGAAGGGGAAATTGCAAACTGTCCGAGTAAGTACCTAAAATTTTTCAATTTAGTTTGTATGCATTATGCCTTAAATTTGTGTTTGATTCTACGCTTCTAAAAAAATTAAAACAAAATTTTAAAAAATATTTATCTATATTTGAGCAATTTCTACCAGTATGCAAGGTCTTTTTTATTTTTAACCAAACAAACAAATTTGTCCACAATATTTTTAACATGAGTATAACACAAGTTTGTATCTGAATGTCTTACTCGAAACTCCGCAGCAGTTTTGTAGTCACTTTAATTTTGTGCACCATAAATAAAAATAAATTTAATAGGTTCTTCTAAGCTGTACACTATTTCGCAAAAATGGTCATACAGAAACAATACTGACGAATTGATTTTGTTGACCCCCCCTCACGTGGTAATTCATAAATATAGTTTTAAATAATTTTTTGCAAACAGAAAGTTAAAAAAAAATTAATTTGGCTCATATTTGTCTTTATTCATATGGCGCTTACTGCGTGACCTATAATTACAAGTGAAGAAAATTTTATTTAAAAGAAAAAACTTAAAAAACTATTATTATAGCTCGAAAAAGCGCGAGCGAATATTGACTACATGACGAAAACCTAAGACACCTTCCGCTCCTATGACCAAGCCCCCTAAACGGGTTACGTAGTATGGGGACGTTCCCTTACCTACTATATGAACCGCAAAAAATATTTTTTTTTAGTTTAAGGTGCATAAATTGCCAAGATCGTTAGCACCAAAACTTAGAGAGGAAAATCTTCATGGACACCCACATAGCACATGTGCAGTGTCGGACTCCTACCGGCTAAAAACCTCTCGAACGACGCGTCACGACGCATCACGGTAAATATAAAAAGATGTAAATGGGGACACTTACTTTATATAAGTCGAGTGAAACAGAACAAAGACCAAAATAATAATAAGAGAAAAAAAAGGAATAATTGTGTATAACAGTAAGTAAAGATAACATTTAAAAACCAATTCAGTACAATTTTAAATTTCAAGGTAGTTTACATCATTGAGGTAAGAAAGAACTTTTTATGTGTTTATTTATTTCCAGATCTGCCTTACTAAAGAGAACCCGCTTTTCACGAAGATTAGAACAGGATATGCTTGACAGGGAGTACTCCTCCACAGCCCTCGCATTCAGGTAAGTCACCACCATCTAATATGTAAGATTTGGTAATCTTAGTATGGCCTAATCTAAATTTGGTAATTATAACCTGTTCTCTCCTACCTAAACCAGAAACCCTTACACCTTCAACAGAGTCAATAAACTGACTTAAGAAAGTGTCTTTTTGTGCCACTCTTTAGCCCATTGAACTAAAACGGCATTTTTTAAATCTCGAGAGTTTCAAACTATTAATACTTTGTTCATATTCTGCGTCCAAGGTGGGTTCACCGGGATATATGTTTCTACTTCAATGGACATACTTATTGATAACTTTTCAGCAGTAAGAAAATCTGTTGCGAAACCTTCTGTTAACATACTCATAATGCCTGCTTCTAAATGCAATCTGCAAGTAGGTGTGGTCTGATAGGCTCCAAGAAAAATACGAAGGGGTAGTTTAGGGGCCGTTCCAAAGACTATAGATCCGTAGTTCAACTTAGACTGGACTAAGGATTTGTAATTGTTTCTGTGTGCTCCCCATCGTAAATTCGCAAGACATTTAATACTATTGAGGGCCTTGGTCGCACGGACTTTTAAAGAGTGACCCTGTGGTTTCCAAGACATACGGTCATCCAGTACGACACCTAGATATTTCAGTTGAGTAACACACTTCAAAAAAAAATTCTTTTATATGTAAAAGAGAGCAATAGTGTGGAGTTCTCAAATGACCAAAATGTATAATCTTGGATTTTTACGAAGAGAATTTAAATCTTCTTTTTTCTCCAACCTGGACAACTTGATTAATTGCTACTTCCAATTTTCTTTTAATGTTGGCTGATAAGAATATAGCAATGTAATCTACATATATAGTATGGCATACCGTATCACAGATATTATCACAGATTGAGTTGATTGCTATTGCAAAAAGGGTTCCATTCAAGGTACTCCGTTTTCCAAAGAGCGTTGACTAAAAATAGAATCACAAATACGAACACGGAAGAAACGATTACTTAAAAATGATCTGACAAAAACTGGAATATTAACACGGTAGCTCAAATGGTGAAGTTTTTCCAAAATTCTATACCTCCAGGTCAGGTCATAAACGTTTTCATTATCAAAGAAGGCTTTTACTAAAAGCGGTCTGTTTGAGATAGACCAGACTATTTAAAGTCGATCTTCCAGTACGTAAACCAAAATGATATTTGGGAGTCTGGACGTTTCTGTCCTAACACTAGACAAGTCCTCTATTTACTACATATTCAAGAACATTGCTTAGACATGACGTAAGGCTTATTGGAAGATAAGACTTAGCCCTGGAGGGATATTTTTATTCCTTGGGGAGAAGGATAATATTTGCTTCCCTCTACTGGGTTGGGTAATGGACTTTTTCCCAGATTTTATTAAAAATATTAACTAGATGTTACTTAAATTCGTGATGACCTTCCCGACAAAAGTCGTATACTATATTATCGGGGCCCGGAAAGCTCTTTTTAGATTGTTTTGGCGCATACTCCAGTAAAATTTAGTTTAGTCTCACGCTCCGGTTTTTCCCTTAAAAAGGTTTCATTGTAGTTATGCGAACTGCTCACATTTTGAAAATGGTCTGCAAGCTTTTCTGCTATGGCAGTTTTATTTGTTAAAGAAGTATTATTTTCTATAAGGTAACTTATTTGAGACGTTTGCTTGCGTCCCGATATTTTTTGTATTTTTTTCCACACCAGGGACGTTACATACCTCCGAAAATACCTCTCCCAAAAAGACCTTTTGGCGTTTAGAATAATGCGCTTTGACCTAGTTCTGGCAATTTTAAATTTAATTTGGTTTTCCAGAGTTTGGTACCTTTTGTATAGATTAAGTGCCCTCTTATTTTCTTTTACAGCATTTTCGACTTCACTACTTCATCAAGGGACCTACTTTTTAGATATATAGTGGTTTCCAGATCTTGGAACCCCTTCGTTTGCTGCCGGAATCAATTGATGTGTAAGGATAGCCACGTCATCATCAACAGAGGTTTCTTCACTTAATGTTGGACTGTTTATATTGGACCTAAACTTATCCCAGTTGGCAAGATTTAACTTATATTTTGCTGGTATGTATTGAACATTAAATTGTATTTTTATGGGAAAATGGTCGCTATCGTATAGATCCGCCATCGCACCCCACTGCAAGTGATAAACAATTGAGGAGGAGCACAATGAGAGAACTATGCGTGAGATACTTTGTGACCGTAAGTTAGAATATGTTGGCGAGCCGTCATTAGGTAATATAAGGTTGGAACTTATATTACCTAACTATATATTATATTTTTAATAATATCATCACGAGCATCGGAAGTTTCCGAACCCCAGATCGGATTGTGGGGGTTGAAGTCGCCTACAATGATGTACGGGCGTGGTAATTGGGAGATGATATTTTTAATTTATGCAGCTGTCCACAAAACAAAGTAAATATATATTGCAAAGATATAGGGAAGAAGGATAATAAACCCTAATAGCAACGGTTTATAAATTGGTATTGATCTATTTTTTCTGCTTTTAGATTACTTCAGATACCAATGGCGACACCACCATTTGCTCTCTGGTTTACTACGGCATCACATTGAGTAAAGCCGTAGTTTTAAGAGCATATGGTTGACCCAGCTAAAGATGTCTATGAAGAACTGGCTGATAAAGTCTAGGTGTCGAGCCTGTCGCGGAGAACTTTTGTCAGCCTTCTGTAACCGGGCTGCAAAAGTGATTGGTTTGTGATCGGTGTGTATAGGGAATTGTCCAGCTTCCACCATGTATCTGAAGTATTTTATGGCCAGGTAGATAGCCAGCAGCTTGCGGTCGAAGGCGCTGTATTTTGCTTTGGCCGGGCTAAGCTTTTTTGAAAAGATGTCCAGAGGTTGCTAGTTTCTCCTATTATCTGCTGCAGCATAGCTCCAACGAGTCCAACGCCAGTGTCTGATGCGTCACATATAAGTGCAAGTGGCGCGTCAGGTTTAGGTTAAGGAGGCAGTGTGGCCTTACAGGCTACGAAAGCCTGCTCTGCTGCCGGTGTCCATTGAAATGGTGACTTCTCCTTAATTTTGACTTGAAGAAGGTTGTATAGAGGTGTCTGAGTTTCCGCGGCCTTGGGTATGAATTTTCGGTAGAAAT
The DNA here is from genome assembly GCA_921294245.1 of Brassicogethes aeneus. Taxonomy (NCBI): domain Eukaryota; kingdom Metazoa; phylum Arthropoda; class Insecta; order Coleoptera; family Nitidulidae; genus Brassicogethes; species Brassicogethes aeneus. The sequence continues at coordinate 4,244,261 of OV121136.1, forward strand.
TCACACTACCCAAAAAGCGGAAGAGTTGCTCAACTGTGGTGGGAGCTGATTGCCTGGACTTGGTACAGCTGCTGCAGTGGTCGGGTGCCTTTACTCGGCGGGATTGATGATGACGCCATATTTACGTAGTTGTTCGAACAGGATACGCAGATGTTCGCGATGTTTTTCCTCTTATGATGATGTAACCGTCATTTTGACAGTTACCCATTGATTTTATTTTATTAGTTTTTGTACATCTAGAACGGTATAGATGTGAACTGTTAAGTGGTTAATTTTTAGTTTGACTAATTGTTAGGTATATTTTAATAAGGATATTTGTTTAGTTGCCTCTTTCCAAAATAATTTAATTCGTTTTATTGACGTTTTTTTTGTTTATTACCTTGTTTTGATAGTAGGCAACCCAGAACACTCTTTTATAACTTTTATAACTATAACTTTGGCAACACTGTGTTTTTTGGTTTAAATAATGTTTACGCTTTCTTTTCCGTTTGATCGCTGAAGCCGTTTGGTTGGGAGTAAGCTTTGGCTTAGAATTTGGATAGAATTCCAAAGATGTGTTTTTTAGTGTATCTATTTCTATTACCCACGAGGTTTTCCATTTTAGTCAGCGATGTGTTTCATTCTGCAAAGTTTTATTGAGCTATTTTCATCGTTCGGAAGGTTAATTTAAGAAGATTAAAAATCTCTTAGACCAAGGGAAAGTTTGACGTTTTGTGGTTTTTCAAGATGCTTAGGCGTCATACTATTTTTTTAGGGTTTTAAGTCACTGTTTTAAGTACAGATTTTTAAGTACAAGTTTGCTGGTCTTAAAAGTGCACTTTCGATAATCAGGAAAAAAACTGAGTATTTTAGAAATATTATTTATAAGGCTTATAAGTGTTTTACAATTATTTAATTATTTTTAAAATTCCAAATAAATAAATAATTAATAATAGTTATTAAAGACTAATAAAGACATAATTAATAATAGTTATTCCACATCAAATCGAACACAATAATGGGAAAAGTTTACCACACTATATCTTTGATTTTTCTCAAATTTTGTGTAGAATATTTAAACGCTAGGATAAGCAAAAATCTTAATTTTGAAGGTTCTACGACAATTAATCACCGAAAAATTAATTATTGTAATATTTTATTTTTCCGCCAGATGGGTCATTATTTTTCTTAATTTTTTAAATAACTCCTTATTTATTAAGTAATGGAATATTTTTAAGATTATTTTAAAAATTTATTCAGAATTTGTGTATCTTCTATTGTTTTTGCCTAAGATTGCATATGCTAAACAAATTCAAGAATTTTGTTGGCATGTTTAATCAGGACCACATGTTTTTAATTTTTGTTTGAGATTAATTCTTGAACTTATATGTGACGTAATGTGTGATGTTAAAAACTAATCGTTTTTTAAAAACTTCATGATAGGTGATAGATGTAAAAAATGTTGATGGAGTATCTTTCTTCATCAATGGTTACGTCACAGGGGCTTGACACAACTATGGATCTGCATTCCGGAACAATGGTGTGTCCTGTACATATTTCTTGGATGGTGGTTGATTTGTATACCAACATTTCGTTTGACTGAAGTTGATATCTGATCGGATGATGGACGGATGCAGCTAGACAATTTTCTAGTTTTATAAGGAAACATTTCGAAAATATTTCCCCGGTGCAAATAAAATTGTTTGTTCCTTCATGACAATTTTTTAACCATTTCCCATTAGAATAGTAATTTGAAGGTGGAAATGTTTCTTTGGATAAGATTGAAACTTTTAAATAAATTTTAAATTTAGGTGAAACAAAGTATAATTTTAAGTGAATTTATACAGATTTTTCCAAGTGTTTCCTCAAATTTGGTTAGTACCATGCTTATAACTCGACGGTCTCTAAATTTGTTTTTAAGAAAGTTTTGTTCGGAATGGCCAGTATCTATAAAAATTTGGTTCTTAAAATAGTTAATTGGTTTGTCAGTTATTGGAAGTTCAAAGGAAATGTTGTCTGCTTGAGAATGAACAGAGCTTTTTTCGAGAAATTCTTCAAGATCAGCTGGGTCAGGGTTTTCTTCGATATTTAGGAAGATCGAATCAGTATTATTAACATTGATCCCGATTCTAGACAGAGCACCAGCTACAACATTGTCTTGCCTTTTTTTATATACTATTTTGTTATCGCACTCATCCAGTTTATTTTCCAGCGAACTAATCGTGAGTTTGCGGTTTTTAATTTTGAGAGCCAAATTAAGGGGTTGTGATCTGTTTTAATTTAATAAGTAGGGACGAACACGTTGCACAGAGTTAACAATAGCAAGAAGTTTCTTTTTTGTTAGAGAATAGATTTTTTCAGCATAATTAAGGGTGCGTGTGTGATATGCAATGGGAAACGTTGGAGGCGTCAGTTATCAGTTTCTGTAAAATAGGGTGTTGGATAATGCTTTTTTGAATTTATTAAATGCTAATACGTATTGTTCGTTGAAAATGTCAATTTTTTCATTTTTTCGCATACATTTGTTAATAGGGTATGTTAATTTTCAAAATCAGATATGAAGCTGATAAGGTAAAGGATTTAATTTCTTCGGTTTTAGGAATAGGGAAATTTTGGATGGCTTTAATTTTATTGGGGTTTGGTTCGACTTCATTTTCTGTTACGATATGACCTAAAAATTTTACCCGTTTTGTTAAAAACTCTGACTGTTAAGCTGTACTTTGAGGTTTGCTTTATTTAATGCCGAAAATATTAGTTGTAAATCATGAATGTGGTCTTGGAATGATTTTGAAAAAATAAATACATCGTCCATGTAAACAAAACATTTTTGATATAAATATGGCATTAAAACTTCGTCCATCATACGTTGAAATGAAGCAAGGGCATTGCGTGGGCCAAAGGGCATGCGAACATACTATCGCTAACAAAAAAAACTCATACAGCTTAAAAATCTAGTGTTCCTGATTTTCTATCATTTTGTTGGAGTAATTATGGCTTTTAACATGATACGTCACATTTTAAAGGTCTAAAATTAAATACAAAGTTAGGTTGAAGTTTGAAAAAAAAATAATATTTCGTCATCCCTCTGTTTTTGTCAATTACTGCCCGCAAACGGCAAAGCATGGAAGTCGCCGTCTTGCTTTATCTCGTTCCAAATGGCTTCAATGGCTTGCCAGAGTTCGTTTGTTTGGTTAAAAATGTTAAAAAAGTCATAATGGATGTGACAAAGCTCGATGTCAGCTTGACATTGACGGAAAAGTTTTATTCACACAGCCACAATATAGCTGTATGAGTTTTTTTTGTTAGCGATAGTATTAGTAGTGTTTTTGGGATTAAATTGTCTGACAATTTAATCTAATGAAATCCTTGGGTCAAGGCATGTAAAATATTTACAACATCCTAGATTTTCTAAGATTTCATAGACTCTGGGAAGCGGGTATTTGTCTTCAATTGTGTTCTCATTTAATTTTCTGTAATCGATCACCATTCTAAATTTTTTGACTCCTGAGGCATCGTTTCTATGTTAAAAGTTCAAAAGGTAAGCGGTTATTTGTTTAGGTGCATTTTTCGTTTATGGAATTGTTATAAATTTGTCTTTGACTAAATCAATAGAAGAATTTTCTTGAATGTGAATCAAAACGTTGGTGCAATTTTAGTGTGTTCTGGAAAAAAATAACGAAATATTATTGAACTATTATAATACTACTATATTACTATATTACTATAGTAATATTTAAATTGTGTGTTCGATAATCAATTTTTGCGTACAAATTTTAAAGATCGCTTCAAGCGATCTTTAAAATTCGCTTGAACCAATTAACGCATCATGTCATGCCAAGGAATTATATGAAATTTAAAGCAGTATCTGATTCCAAATTCTAAAAAAATTGGATACTGTAAATTTTGATTGTTGGTGAATGTTTTATTAAGTGACTGCATAGTAAATTCTTTTTGAAAAAGGTTATTTAAATTAAAATAAGACGCCGCTTGTGGGGTTATTATTGAATTAGTGGCTCCTGTATTTATTAAAATTTTGAAATTAAAAAGTGAAAGAGTAATGAAAGGCAATCGAGGTAAACTTGCAATATTATTTAAGTTTATGTAGCATTCGAGTTTAAATTGATGTCGTAAAAATTTTCACACGGCAAATAATAATTATTATCATCAGCATTATCTAGATGACAATAAACTTGGACGGTAGATAAACTGGGATCGAAATCGGACGACGCGCACAGATCATGTGCGTATCCTGTTCACAGCGGCAGTTTTTGAGTTCTTAATTTGTTGAATTAAAACAGTTACACTTTTTAATTAATTTATTGTATAACAAAGTTATCAGTACAACAATACGAAGAGAATGTTGGTATAATTTATAGTCCGGTCCGAGGTAAACTTGGTTGCCTAGTCAGCAGACGTAACTCTTGCTAAAGGCATGTAAATTATAAATATTGTATTATAGAATATTACATTATATTTAATTAAAATACTCACCTATATCCTGAAAAAAATTTAACATTTTGCTATTTAGTATTTTTACCTTCACTTTGTTGTAATGTTGTATTTTATTTTATGCATTACTGGATATAAAAGTATCTTACCCCCAATTTTATCTATAAGGCTTTCGCAGTCATTTTTTGTTTGAAGTAAAAAGCTTTCCGGGTTTTAAGCCGCGGCACATAGTAATTCTATTTAACCGAATTACTATAGGACTTAACTTACTAGTAGGTACTGAGATTTAGTAAAAGCAAGCATTTTTAAGATGGTCCATCGATAAAAAAAATATTTTTTGTTACTTTACAGAATTTTTATGAACTTACCTTAAAAATATGATCATCATTATGTTTTTTATTCTTATATTAAACTCCTTCAAACAGCATTGATGTTTTCGAATTTATTTCCCAAATAAAATAATACCTAACTTGAAAACCAATGGCAATAGCACAAAATTGACAAACCTACCGGATTTGATAATCATTTAATAAACATTGAATATAAAACTAATCTAATTATATTAAACCAATTAAAAACTAGACCTAAAAATGTAACAAAACGTTTATTTAAATTATTAAACTTTTATCCAGTCTCGGGTGCAACGTAAAATTATCGCGGGTGCAACACGTCTCACTGTAGTAATTATAAACATTTCCATGTAACTTTAAATTAAATATAGGAGATTATAGATGCTGTATCACTTATTAGCACTTTCCTATGTAACTTAAATAAATTATTTGTTTGGAATAATCGGCGATTTATCAGCCTTAAGGTTCATCTTCATAATCTTTTTGTAACTTTTCTACGTTCTTTTTAGTAGCAGTTGTCAAAACTAATTTGCATTTCAAATTAGACTTCGACGTTCGTGCAACACAAATGCTCTTACCCTCCTCAAATTGGATACAAATATAAAAGATATTTTTTAAGAAAGGCGACGAGCCAGATCATAAAATTCTTCAGCGTTGTTAACAATTGCTTTCTGAGCTGATCTTTTCACACTTCCTCCGAGTCAATCGACGGCACCTTTCCATGTGAAGCAGCAAAAAAATTCCAATCAAGGTAAGTAAATCCGTGTTCTGCTTTAAGAGTATTCATACTCATAATTACATATCGGTTCTTGAAATGAGCGGCACAATTGTCGCTGAAGATTTTATATTATTATTTATTTACTGAATGTACTGAAAAATTTTCTGCAGGAAAACATGAACTGTATATTTACTGTTGCTTAGTTCATTGCTTACTATGACCACTGAGTAAAGTTTGTCAGTTCAACTGACTCAGTTGTCCAAATACAGCACGTAAAAAGCGTCACATGCCCATGACACCAATGAGCTGATTGTATTTCGTCTTGACTAACTAATCCATAGTTTTTAAAAGTCAATTTGTACAATGGATGGACTGGACAATGGCGGACTGGACATTTTTAACTAAAAAATGCAGCTTAAATTTCGTAGTGTTCTCACGTAGTTCATTTAACGCTTCCCTAAACGGTTTGTTCATCTATTTTGGTCTCTGATTCTCCAAAATCAGGTTTTCCATTCAACATTTGGATTAGAATCTAGGGAAGTATTCCAAATATTGGAATTTTTGAATACATCGCAATCTTTTGACATACAATTTTCATTATCGATATTACACGGTACCTGATTCAGTAGCTCTCGGTGTTTTGGAAAATCTGAGAAGAAGAAGATTAATATAATTTAAGTGTATTGTACATACACAATCATTATGAAGAGTTTCGTTGACGGGCAAAATGTAAGCAGGTCTTTCATTATAAAAAAAAGTCTTGCCAATTGATATTTCGGGAAAACTTATTTGAAATAGCTCGAAAGCTTCATCGTTCTCTTCTGGATTATTAATTTTTCTCCCGTACTTGTTTTTATTGATTTAGCATCTTTTATTCTAGGCATTTGTCTGCTAATATCATCCCTTCCATAAAAGTTACAAATTTTTTCTTTGACTTCATCTATCGATGACAGCAACTTGAAATTCCGCAGCAATTTTTTTGACAACTTCAACTGCTTTAGTAGGGCTAGCGGGTAAATTACGCTTTACTTTTGCTACTGCTTTTCCCAACGTACGAGAATTCTTACATGAAACACTTGTTCTTCCAATTTTTGCTTCTTTACGACGTTCTCTTGTCGCCCGCATTCTTTCTTTTAAATGCATTCTAGCCCCAGCATTTTTAACTTTTCATTTTCTACCATATTTTTTTTCATAACTTCTCTACGTTTCAAATCACGAGCCTTTCTCGACGGAGATGGTTTGCAAGAAATTTAGGATTTTCCTTTAGTTTTCGCCTATATTTTTGAGAAGCAGTTTCCTTTTGCTGTTGTTCTGCCATTTCATTTTATCTATTTACACAAAAAAAAGTAAAAAATTAACAATAAAGTCTTATTAATAGGAATCAGTAATTATAAATAAGATATGAAGTTATCAAAAACTTGATAAATGAAAAATATATGACAAATAAAAATAGGGAATTTTGGTATATCTTGTGTTTTATTGCTCGCTAAAACGCTCCGGTTATAGGTTTTGTTTTGTGGTTATAACAGGTTATGTCAAACTTTTTGACATAAATGTCAAAAAGTTTGACATAACCTTAAATCTTGTTTACCTTTAGTTTAGTTTGCTATTTTATGAAATTTCATGGATATAAAAGAACAACGTATTATATAGCAAAAATTATAAAAAATATACAAAATAAATAAATTTGTATCTAGTAAAAACTGTAAATATTTACCTACCATTTAACAATACATTCGCTGTTTCCTCATCTACTTCCAAATTTATATCCCTTCCCTGATGATTAAGGCTTATTATTATTTCACTCATTCAACCCAACCGTTGATTCAACCCAAAAACCCGGTAAAATTAACTAAAATCAAAAGCCCAGTATAGAGAACTGTCAAACATAACCTCCAAATAGTAAAAATAAACAAAAAACTTGCAAAAGAGAGAAGAATATTTACCGCTGCCAGTAACACTACTCAACATCTGTGTTACTCAATTCTTAACCGCGGTTACTGATTTGACATTTCATGCAGGTACCCGTTACTCGCTAAAATAGAATGGTTATAACTTTTTATTACCGGTAACTCGCTAAAAATTCCCTAATGTAATCGTAAGAGTCATAACTGTTGCACCCGCGATTCTAATATTTTGATAGCGGGTGCAACTCATTTTAGTCAACGTTAATTTTAATTAAAATGACAACATACCTTCTATTGCGACTGAATCCAGTTTTCCTTTTATTTCTTCTTACTTCTACAAAGTTTCAAAAAATTACCAATTTATTTCTTCAAGAAAACCAAACTTTCATTTCTTTTATATCGCGGGTGCCACTGACCAACAATGGTTTCTTATTTAATCTAAAATAATAATAAATATTTAATTTCTTATATAAGGCAATAAACAAATGATATGACTTCAATATTCATCAGTGAAATATAACCTCAAACCACCGGTAATAGCGATTTCGTGGAGAAAGTGTCGATGAATGGTTTGCATCAAGTCTTCAGGCGCCACCATTTCTGAGCGCGCCAAAAACTTCAAATAATAACTTAAGTTCTTAAAAGTTTTTTTTATTATTAAATTTATATATTTCTCTTTGTAACAAATACTGTGATTTAAAAATTTATGTCAAAAATCGTCTCCCGCGGAATCGCGTATATACTTATTGCATTTTAGCTATGTAGAGCTATGTAGAGCAGCATAGCAAGCAATACTTTTTAAAAATTTATTTTTTGTCCTATGACTAGGGTTTTTTGGGAAAAATTATTTTTTTTTGAAAATCATCAACTAATAATCCTTAAGGATACCAAGTTTATTACAGAAAAAAAAACAATTAAAACTTAACATTCAATTAAATTGAATTTATTCAAGAAAATAAAAGTAAACCTTAAATATACTGTCGGTTGGGCCCTTTTTGCAAAAGAGAGTCGATTAAAAATATCCATGTAGAAAATAATCAATGAATTATAAGTTTAAAGTACAAAATTATAATTTTATAAATCGATGAGTCAAATAAAACGATAGTTGTGTTAATACAGCACCGAATTTGTTTTTTTTTGCGACACGGTAGAAGATTCTTACTGAATTATAATAATAGGAATAATTATTATAAAAATATATCATAGGTATTCACTTTTTTCTTGATATCAATGTACCTACAGATATTTGGAATTTTTCAGAAAAAATCACTTTTTTTCGTATGGAATTTTTCAGAAAAAATCACTTTTTTTCGTATTTGTATAAAATGAAAAAATGCAAAAAGGAATTTTTCTAAAAATTTCCCAATTTTTACGTTTTTTTCACCGGCTATAACCTTAAGTATATTATGTTACAACACCCGCAATCATAACAAAGGTAGGTATTGTGTAATCTTTAACCCTAAATAAATATAAGTTACACTATATTAAGAGTTCAATTAAGATGGTTTAAAAAATTGTCTAAATTTGTTAAATGCAAATATAATAAATAGTTTAGGTACTTAAAAAAAATAATTCGGAAATGGAATATAAATTATATTAAAAAAATACAATAAAATGGTTATATTTCTAAAAAATATAAATTATGAATCATTATTGTTTGTTGTAATTGATATGTATACATACATACATTTTTATATCGATGCTATTTATTTCACCATTTTAATTACCTATAGGTAATTAAAATGGTGAAATAAATAGCATGGATATAAAAATGTTCTTGTACCAAATATTTTTGGTCACTCACAGTTAACGTATTCTTAGCTTTTTGTAGGTACCTTTTTGTCTTTTTTATGCTTATTTTGTCTATTTATAAAGACCTTTATTTATTGTTCCCATTGATAATAATAATTATTACTAAAATACCACCAACATTGCTACATTAACATTAGATTTTTGATTATTTATAATCAAATAAATTTGCTGCGATTTTACAACAACATTTTATGTAGTCGTCTTTTTAATTAACATTGCGGCTTTTTACATTTTCCCAAAGCTAAAGTTTTTATGGGCTACCGATCCAGATCTTTGACGTAGGTAGCTACGCAATAAAACCTTAACCATTGTACAATTTACGACGTTCGTTTAGATAAAAAAATTCTTTTCGGGGTGGTCTTTAACTTATCTATCAACACCCTTTGGAAACAAACAATTCGGTAGTATTTATAAATTAGTTAGGAAACATAAAATCATCAGGTATAAAATTTAAAATTGAAAATATATAATTATATTATATACTTTTTTGTATTTGTTTGTATTTTTATTTAATTTTTTTATTGTTTAATATTAATACTTATTATCATACAATATTTGATAAATTGAATAAGCAACAATAAAAACCAAGAAGTATTTCTAAAAAAAAATAAAAAATAAACTCAAAAAGTATTATACATCTTAAAGGAAATAACGTTTTTTATATTTGGATGAATCTCACGAAATGTCCCCCGATGGTGTTACCCTGTGATATTTAATAAAACTAAATGAGTTTGACCTTCACTTATATTGTGTTTTGATCTTTCATAATTAAGTAGATATTACAGCTCAAGTTCCAGATTTTTAACCGCAATTAATTATTTTTTACAATCTTTTAAAAGTCTAAAACCTATTCTCCGTGACTGTTACTCTTTCTAGGTTAACCTATATTCAAATATCTGAGGTAGTAAAAGCATACTAAAAATATCAGTTCACTAAGTAAATTAAATACATCCAAAGCAATCGAATCAAATATAAAATATTATTAAAAATTAAAAGAAATAATTTTTATAACCATTTATGTAGGTGTTACAAAAATTTCTATTCTCCGTGAATGTGTTTTTGCTCTAAACTTTATGCAACGGATGGCGCTTTAATCATTTTAAATAAGCAAAAATCTAAATCTAAATTGATACCTGGCAATCATTGGCAATTGGGTGCGCCTGTCAAAGCAAAGCTGTATCCACCCACCTCATACCAGAACCCGTCAACAAAGTTTCCTAACTAAATAACTATTTGATATGCAGAACTTGAAACAAACATACATCCAAAGCAATCGAATCAAATATAAAATATTATTAAAAATTAAAAGAAATAATTTTTATAACCATTTATGTAGGTGTTACAAAAATTTCTATTCTCCGTGAATGTGTTTTTGCTCTAAACTTTATGCAACGGATGGCGCTTTAATCATTTTAAATAAGCAAAAACCTCTGTTAACGACATTATAGATGCATGTGATTCCATTCCTGAAGGTCAGTTGGAATTTATATGCAGATGAGTGTTGCTGTTTTATAATTAAAAAGTTTAAGTTTATTAATTTTGTAACGAAGTTACTTTTATTTTCCCATATTTACCGCCGCTTGTACACCCTGTATTTAGATTTTCGTACAAGTGGACCTGCGACGTCATGGTTCCACTTCCACGCTATTCAAACAAGTGGGGAGCTGCGCCGTTTGGTTCCCTGATGTCGCCATTGCGCACCCGAGATGATATAAAAGGCCGAACAGAGCAATTAAAACTCTCTCTGATATCCCGTCAGCCCGACCCCGAAAACCCGAACTATTGCAAGCTAGTTGATCCGTATTATTAGTAATCATTTATTACAAAGATTCTCGTTGTGTATAAGCCACCCGTGCCCCGTAACGCTCGGTATCTGCTCTGCCGTAGACAGTACCAAGCAGGCGAATCGGCTGACCACCGCGAGCCCGTCCCGTGGTTGACGCTTTGTTAAAACATCTGCTAAAGGCCCGTAGTATTTTCTTCCCGTAACATTTAATTTCATTTTATTTTACAGCATTGGTTTATTTGATTGCATTTCCGTATTAATATTTGCTAGAAGTGTGACCTTCAGTTTTTATATTCATTGTTCCCGTTTTTTATTAATTTACTTTTGTTGTCAATATTATTTTATTTAGTTAATGCACTTCTAATATTATAATCTTTTCATATTACTTCAGTTTGTTCATTTCTTTTTATATACTGAGTGTTCTACATTTCATTATTGTTTAAATTATTATTTGGTTTGTATATCTAGAGTTTTATTATTATTTCAATATATGTATTAAATTAAACCATTGCATTTTAATCATAATATAAGCTAATTGACCCCTGGAATATCCTTTCTCCACTGTATAAAAGCAGGCCCAGGTACGTGGTGCTTCTCCACTTTAAATAACGAAGCTGGCGCTCGAGATTTTATAAGAAAATCCTTAAGGTAAGCTCGCGCCATTTTTCACTAACGTTACAAAATCCCGAAACAACGTTACAATTTGCTATTTAAAAACCTATCCACTGTGAAGTGTAATATCTCAGTAAGTATATTTTTTTTATAAATATTTTATGTATTTTTAAAAAATATTAAGGTGCCAAAAGATACAATAAGATATTTTAAATATACAAAGGGATTAAAAAAAACATACGAAATCCTAACCTCCGTGAAGCTATCTTCCGCGAAGCTCTAATATTCAAAATGTATGATTTCTTAAAATTCTTGCATTAGTGCAGAACCACTTATGTTATGTTATTACTAGACCTGGTGGCTTCCCAAAAACCCCATTCTAGACTAACAGTGAAACAACAAAAAATTATAAATAATCATTTTCACTTGGGGGACACCTCAATATATTCACCCATTTAGGTTTACCCTTTGTAATCGTAAGATTATAATAGTTAAATAAAAATTATTGAAAGTAGAATTGTAACCGTTTCGTAGTCGTTTTTCTTATTTAGTTACCTATTTTATTATTTAGGTAAGTTTATTAAAATTAACGTAATAAATATTACCTAACATATTTTTGTTTTAATTTATCATTTTGCATTTTTTGAGTTAATTATATTTTATTCAACACTATTTATGTATTTTTACAATTGAGAAAATCTAAATTTATGTTCTTATAGAAAAACAATAAAATTTCAAGTTTTATTTATAACATTTTAAAAATGTTCACCAATAAAAAAGTTTTACAACATTGAAGTGAACCAAGTTTATTTAAATTAAAATGGCTGTAATTTTAAAACTTTTCTTATTATACTTAAGTTGGATTAATTTTTTTTTCTTTGAAAATCAAGCTGACCTTATTATATTTATTTTGTAGGCTAAAATATTGTTAATAAGACTAAGTATATTATATACATATACAAACTTTGTATCTTTTAGCTTTTAAATAAAAGGTTATAACCTTTGAAAATAAGGCTCTAAGAAAATCGAAAAAACTACAAATACTTGCTGAATTTAGGAAAAAAAACGGGCTTAATAACAGATGGCAAGGACTTCTAATGATGGTAATACAGCTAATAGATTTTTCAAGAATCCGGAAACAACATCAAGTATAAGAAAAGTTCATGGTAATCTTTTTACAAGCATTGGCCTCTGGAAAAGAAATAAACAATTTAACAATTATGCGCTGCAGACAGCTGAACTTTTAATGCCTTCATTGCTTAAAATTCTAATTCACGGGGCAGATATTATTAGCCATTTTTATTTACCAATCGGCCAATTATAATTATCGGAGGAGGATCAGGAGTCTCCTAGACAAGGATTTGAAATACTCTAGAGAGCAACATACTAAAATATATCAAGATCTGCAACTAATGAAGACTTGCTTCATAGACTTTTAGCAACCTTCGATCCATTTATATAAAAAAAGAATAAATTTTAAAAAGAAAAAAATGTTTAAGATGCAACATTAATTCAAATAAAAATAGGTCATAATCCTTTTGAAAATTTATGTTAGGGTTAGGTACGTTTTTATTGATATAAGTATTAACAAATGATGGTAAATTTTAAAATGAGGATAATATTAATAAATTTTTTATACTTAATTTACTTTCATTTTAATCCACTGTGGCATCTGGCATATATGCCCATCGATGGGCGTGTACATTTTACGTCTCTAGCTAGATTTGCCAAGCTGTAAATTTAGTCTCCTTAGAAATCAGTCTAAGATCTTAACTGATAATTGTTATAGAAATTATGCATAAGTCGACATGTCGAATCTTTGGAACAAAATATAAATAGCAACCAAGTACTTTTGGAATTACGCAATGAGTAAAAAAATCGATAATTCTATGCTAAGCAAAATGTTTTATATTAATAAATCGTCTGACAAACTTTTTGCCGATATTTATAGTTCAGTTTATGCAACTCATAATTAAAGTACCTACCTGATTTTTATTATACTAATAATGTAAATTTAAATAACTGTTTTATTTTTGAGAGTTATGTTTTTAATGATTTATTGCAACTTAATGTTTTAAAAGGTGCCGGTCCTGATGGTATTCCACCTTCTAAAGATAAATGGGGGTTTATGTCCCACCTAAGCATAAGTTGGGTTAAATATTTTGATTTTTAACAAAATCATTCACTAAACCAAAAATATAACAAAACTGTATTTTTAGATTGTAAAAACAAAATATAGTTGCATATATTTGAAATCGTATGGACGATAACAATTTTTTTAATTGTCATAATCGTTATATACGCCCTCTTGATGGTATTTATGCCCCAGACAAAGAGGATTAATGCCCCATTAATGGGATATATGACTCAGCAAACACAATTGGGTATGAGAAATGTATTTATTGGTTATATAAATTTATAAGAACATGAAAAAAATATTAAATCTAATAATATTATCTAAGTATTATCTAATCATAACAAAAATAAAACTTTTGAGCAAGAAATTAGGTAATTAGTCGAACAAAATTTTTTTGGTTAGCGTTTGAAGTTTTTCTTTCCTTTTTCGATTTTGCCAGTTGTTACATCTGTTTTAGTATATAGTACACGTCTCATGCATCCATTTATTGCAATCTATACAACAAATACAATCAACGCATTCAGCTGTCAAGTAATAATTTTCTAAGCATTCTAGGCAATTTACATCATCTTTATCACTGTTGCTTATTTTTGATTCTTTGGTGTTTTATTGCTATTGTTTTTTTCTTGTGTTTTTTACAATTTTCTTCTATTTTTGTTTTACACTAATATTATTTTAAGTTTTTTCTCTTTTGGCTTTCCTTCACTTGAGGAGGACAAAATCTTTGCAAATTGTTTTCTTTTGCCTTTTTGCATATCTGTCGTCGGCAATGGAGCTATTTCATGTGAGAATTTTTACGCTTTCTGATTTAAATTCTTCTTTGTTATAAAAATCTCTTGTGTTTGGAATTTTTTCTGCTAAGTCCACTAGTTCCTCTTGTGTATTAATGTTTTCGTTCTCGGTTTCTTTTAAACATGAAGTGGACGCCTTTGGATTCGTTTCTTTTAGTAAATTTTCTGTCAGTCGTATTTCTTCGTAAATATCTATATCTTCAGTTTCATTATCAAAATTTTCTCTGCCAAGGTCATTTTTCGGAAGGGCATCAAAAAAAACATATAACTTTCGTCATTCTCAAACATGTTGTCGTCTATTTGTGATTTCTCTATGTCAGCAGGTACATTTTGATCGTAGTTACCATAATTATTATTATCTTAAACTTGGAAAAAATAGTCTGGAATAGTATATTTGTTATATGAATAGATTCCACAAGCAGAAAAATCAAATGTTGCATTTGTGATGCTTGTAGCCTTGTTCCATGCCTTTCCTATTAACTTTCCTATGATATTCCGGTTAATATTCTTTTCTTTATTTGCAAACATAAACATTTCAGCCTCTTTCTTAAAATAATCTTTCAATGGTTTAAAAAAAGACCTATCCAGAGGTTGGAGGGCTTGTGTAGTATGGCTTGGAAGGCACAGAAGTATTATATTGTTTTGATCGGCGTATTCCAACATTTGAATGTTGCAGGAATGAGAACTATGCCCATCCAAAATTAAAATCACAGGTCCATCTGGTTTTCTAGGCACAAATACTTCCTGAAGCCATTTTAAAAACAATTATGCAGTAATAAAGGCAGTTTTTTTTTCATGTACAAGTCGGAACCTGGTGGCATTCCTTCCAAAGCTGTTACATTTTTTCGTACACCTTTTAGTGTTAGAACAGAGATTAAAAAAGTTCCTTCTGCATTTGCACATGCTACAACTGATACGTTCTCCCCTTTTTGTTTTGAAGTTAGGACATGGACACATTTACTTCCCTTTATGGCAACAACTTTGCCTGGTTTATTGTTAATTTGAATTCCGCTTTCGTCCATATTAAATAAAGACCGCGGTTTGTCAATTAAATCGTATTTCTCCAAAGTGTTTTTAAGCAATTCCAAAAATTCATTAACTTTTTCCCGGTGCATACCTTTCGCGCGTGCAAGAACAGGAAAAACTAACTTTTTTTCCCAAACTTCAATTTAAATTCAGTTTGCGCCGAACTTGTTTATTTAATGTCGTGTGCGGGGATAGAGAGTAATGACGATGATGCAGAACTTGTCTGTGAATTGTGTATGCCCGATAACCCCATTCTGCCCCGTAGGAGGGGCGGAATGGAGTAAAGGACACTTTTTTTAATACGATAATAAAAAAATTGTCAAGAATTTATGTTAATTTTTGTTTGTATTTTGTTTATAATACTTTAATAAATCGTTCTGCTTTTTTTAATTTGTACCACGTCTCTGCCCTACTAAAAATAATTTTTAAACGTTAGAGTCCCCATTCCGCCCGGTCTATATTCATTTTAATAAAACTAAAAATTAGTGATGCCGCGAGAAGAGACGGGCGAGAAAAGTCCTTCTCTCGTCTCGTGCAGCGTGAGAAAATGGGTCTCTCGTCTCGTCGAGAATACTCTTTTCTCGCTCGAGAGTGCCTTTCTGTCGTCTCGTCTCGTTTCTCTCGTGGTAAAAGTAGCTATGTATGAATACAAAAAATATTTGGAATGAAATACAAATTCGTTTATATTTTTTTCTATAGAAATTTAAACTGAAAATTAAAAAAATGTGTGACCACACTGATAAAGTAATACTTTTGTCGCGCATTTAAATCAAATGGTTGGATCTATGTGGAGTAGTTCCATCTAGTATATAGCCGCAGTAGTTTTCAGATGGATGGATCAAATCATTTGGATGGATGAAATGATTTGATCCATCCACCTGAAAACTACTGCGGCTATATACTAGATGGAACTACTTCACATAGATCCAACCATCTTCTACCTACAGATGTCTCCATTTTAAATACCCAATTTTGTTTTTTTAATGGATATCAAATTCTTAATCAGAGACCTCATAAATATCTAAATACTAAATTTAACCAAACTATTAAAGCCGAACGACAAATTTTCGTCATATTGGATCAGCAATTTTATTTTTTGAAGAAATGGAGCTGATCCTGGATTTTGAGAAGGTAGTGTCTACAAACATCTCTTTACTTTCTTCGGCTGATACAATTTATAAATATAAAAAATGGTTCATTAATTTGTAAATTTATAATAAAAAAATAGAATTAAAATATTAAAATTACAATTTTACTACATCAAGGTAGTTTCTAAAGTAACTTGGAAGCTACACCTAAACTAAAATTAAATAACATAACATATTTACAGTTACATATTATTATTATCGACCAGACAAAAAGGGGTAGATCGTTATTTTTTAACAACCTTTTTGTTGCAGTTTCTCTACCGAGACCCGTTTTTCTTTTTGCTTTTTTTTTTCACCCGTAGAAAATTTTTGAAAAATGGACAGAAACATCGATTTTTTTTTCTTTTTACGGGTTTCGATCGTTGCAATTTTTTTTTTAATTGTAGGTAAATGTTTACCAAATACAAAAAAATTAAGTGAATCGGGGTCAAAATTTTGACATTGTCATATTTTTTTACATCATATTTTTTCGTTTGAAGTTGATAATATGAACAACTTTCACCAAAAGTCCCTTTATAAAAAATGTCGCAATGTCAAAATTTTACCTCAATTTTTTTTGCCTTTTTTAGAAAAAACAGTTAAAAAAAATTTGTGAATTCAATTAAATTTGTATACTTTTTTGTATGTAGTAAACATTTACTTACAATTTAAAAGAATAATTTGAACGATCAAATCATTTTTGGCCAAGTTAACGCGTTTTCAAAAAAAAATGTCACTCTTAAAAAGAAAAATCGATGTTTCTTCCATTTTTTAAAAATTTCCTACGGGTGAACAAAACAAATTTAAGCAAAAAGAAAAAATACGAGTCTCATCGATTTCGGTAGAGAAACTGTAAAAAAAATCGTTAAAAAACAACGACCTACCCCTTTTTGCCTGGTCGATTTGAGATGGAAAACCTATATTTACATATATTATTCCTATTTCAAATTCCAAATTTACAGTTTCTAACAATAATAAATTTAACGCTTCATTATCCAACTGTCTATGTTTAGGCGTCAAATAGTGTATCATCGGGTCAGATGTTGCAAGTAACCTGTGAATTAAATCTCTATTTGTCGAAATTCTACTAAATTTTCTCGTATGGAATTCTCTTATTATTTATAATTCTTATTTTGTACTTCATGCCCTTCTTCTGATAGTCGTCCTATTGGCAGGGAAATGATATCCGATCCATAAATAAGAATTATACGGCATATAATACATATAATTCTACAGTTTTCCAAGAGTACTCCTTTAATTTTACAGTGTCAATATTTTCACCACATGCCAACACTTGTAAAATTATAAAAACATTTTAATCAAGTTAAAATCTACTAATTTTAGAAGATTTCAGGCCATCTTGAAAAAATCTTCAGGCATATCTGCCCCATATTTGGAATTTTCAGTTCCCTGTTTTGGGATATCTACAGGGTCCGGCATCAGAATTGAACGGTTTTGAAAAGGCTGCTATGGAAATACTATTGATTTGGTTTTATGTCAAATAATGACAGACTTATACCTTATTGCCGAAGGTTTCGTGTGCAATGTCAAACTGGCCGGTTAATCAACGGATCTTTGCTGTAAATTCGTTTACCCTGACCCAGTCCTTCGTACAAACGCAGAGACGCTTTCGTCGTGAATATAATTTTCCAGTGCGAGCTGAAGTCCCATAAAAAATGCTATTGTGAGATGGGTAAGAGATTTTAACGAAAGAGGCAGTGTAAAATCAAAATTTTCCGCTGGAACTCGTACAGTTTGAACACAAGAAAATATTGGAAGAGTCAGAGAAGCGTTTGAGCGGCACTCGATTGCTCTACACATTTCAGACCGAAGTTTGCGACGAATGTTACATCTGAATTTAAAACGCCATCCAAAAAACCGACAGTCCAGAGGCTAAATCCCATTGATAAAGTCAATCGACTCAATTTCTGCACACAATTTTTAATTGCCATTGTACACGAAACTTTCGGCAATAAGGAACAAGTCTGTCACTATTTGACATATATTATCAATATCAATATGTAGTATTTCCATAGCAGCCACAAAACTTTCGGCAATAAGGTACAAGTCTGTCACTATTTGACATATATCAAATCAAGAGTATTTCCATAGCAGCATTTTTAAAACCGTTCAATTCTGTTGCCGGACCCTGTATTAATAATCCCAGTTTTTGTCGAAATTTATTCTGTATACGTCTTTTTTCTTTTTGTTTTAGTTCTTTGACATTTTCACTCCTTGCTGACCAAGACTTAAATGTCATATTATATGCAATAGAAAGTATACACTCGATAAAGCGATTTGTTTTTAGTATAATTGAGGATATTAAATTATTATATATTAAACGAAATAAAAAGCATAGGAATGTTGGCACAAGACGTAAAATATATTATTTTACAAATATTTAGATACCAGTATACAGTGTGTCCTCGGATCGGATTGCCAATAGGAAAAACTTTTTTAGACCGCGGTATCAGCCGTATCACTGATACGGGGCCCCCGGCTAGAGGGGGCCCCCGATTAGCTTCGACATGCGTAAGCAAAAAAATAAAACCCTCATGTTAAAAAAATTAAATGATATTAAATTAGTAATATTATTATTTAATTGTTTATACTTCGATTTATTAAATTAAAATTTTCCTGAGTACCATCCTGTTCCAACGAGGCCTTGAACTCATACGAATTGTTTCTGCCCGCACCTTTCCGCTATGCGTTGTCTGCCCATATTGTTCTATGCTCTGCTCCGCATTATGATACTGAGTCTGCTTTGCGTGTTATTATCATAGGTGTTATTAATAGGGTCATTCCACGTTACTCGGTAATTTTTGTCCCGCCCGTCACAATTAAAAATTGTGAGTAAAAACCACAATTGTGGTTAACTTAAGTTATTAAATTATTATTTTATAATATTATTTTTATTGTGCTTATAAGCTTATTACAAGCATAATAAACAATATTTTAAAATAAATTTAATAACGTGTGGTTTTTACTCATAATTTTTAATTGTGACGGGCGGGACAAAAATCCCTGAGTAACGTGGAATGACTCAATAGCAAATTAGAAATAATTATTGGCGTTACAATTATTTCAAATGACTTGCCTTCATTTTAAAATATAAACATTTTAAAAGATGTTGAAGAACGGTAAATGTCTAAACCAATACCAAATTTTAAAATTTGCCTGTACATAAAAAGCCATTATTATTGGTAAATGTAAAAAAAATATAGGTGCCCTAAAAAAATTTTTGTTACCCAAAATAGACTTTGGGCGTGACACCCAGAAATTTTTTTGCCAGCAGCTTTTCCCGTATTAGGGCCTCTACCAGTTTTTGATACGGGGCCCCCTCGAGGCTAGGTACGCTACTGGACCTGATACAGCTAAACCGAGCACGGATTTGGAATCTACGGCCAAAAATTATGTTTAGGTGTCCGAGCGTTTAGCTGTGATATTTCAAAAGTTGAAAATTTACCTACAGTGTAGGTTGTATTAATTCGTTTTATTTTCATTCTTGGTTTGTATATTTATTATTTGCTGGTTTAAGTTGTTAATAAATAAAGTAAATGGTTACGCTTTTATTTATTACAAGAAACCTGTGACTGGAGGGTGTTTTTGTAATAAAAAAAGTAATTAAAATACTTACAGAAATATTAAGGCTTGCATTTATTTAAAGTACTTAAATAAAATCCTACACTTGAAAGTAATAATCACCCTAATATATTTGACAAATAGATCTTGTTATTGGTTTTGATCTCTCCCCTTGGTCCATTATTCAGTGCATTTAATATAAGCGATTTGATGATTTTCTTTACGCCTGACTTAATTTTATTAACCGTACACACACACATCCATAGGGGATAATATATTATTAAATTGTACCGGTTACATTTTATAACATTAAATAAAAAACATAATTAGTAAAAATAAATAAATGAATAAATATGATACTGTATTTGGGGTTAGTGTATTTGTTTATAGGTTTATAATAGTTGAATGTTAAAGTTAAAATATTTATTAAAATACTGATAGATCAAAGCATTATGTTACGTATAATTAGGAAAAAAAAGAAAAGGCAGTAAGAAATTAATTCCACCAAATAAACGTTTATTTTATACCGGTTAACAAAATCAAACAAATATTTAGACCAAACATTTTGATGGCCTGAACTTCTTTATCACGTAATGTTTTTGAGAAATTCTAATCGAAAAGAAGATGAAACGCGTTTTGTTACAGGACGAACTATTTTTTACATAACCGATTATGCTATTAAAAAGTAAATAAACCTAACTCATAAAAGATAAATAAACTAACAATTTCTCAAAAAAGAGAAAGTGTGATAAAAAAGTCAAACATGATTTTTGTAGATGGCGTAACGAGTTTTGTAGAGAAAAAAATACCTTGTTATATAACTTTAAGTTAAAGTTATATAACAAGGCCTTTTTCTTTAACTCATTTTTTCACTTTTAGGTTAGAATGCCTAAATTTTTCTGATGTTGTAAAGGGTCAAATTCGGATTTTAAATAAAACCTTCGAAAAAATAAAGTTTCTGTTATATCGTTGATATAACAATGCAATAAACATTTGTCAGTTCTAGTGAAATTGCACTAGATCTAGATATTTTTAATCCAGTGATTTAGGGAAAACTTTTCCTAAAAATGACCCTTTCTAGTGATTTTTTTACAATCCAAAATATAGTATGTAATAAATCGTAGTTGCAAACCAAACCATCAGATAATGCGGATGGTTGAAGTATATGGCGATTCCAAATAATACAAACAAGAAGAGATTTCCGGTGTTGTATGCGTTTGCATTTTATATTGTCTTTGCGTAACGCAAATTGCGTTACAATTAACACAAACTTTCTTCCTGTACATAAATTTTTATTAACCAAGATAATGCCACCATTCCTTTAAAAGAATACCATACAAAATACTACCTAACTTAACTAACTAACAGTTTTTATTAAGATGGCACCTCTTGTAACTATTCTTAATTATATATTTAACCGAACTCACCAAGGTTCGTCATTGCCTTTTACCTCTGTGTAAACTAATATTTGCCTGTTTGTCATTTTCTAAAGAAGTGCAGCATGGACAATTGGAATTGTTTATTTAGGTTTTCAACCTAATTATTTTTACACACATGGTAAAAAACAGTTCAAATATTATATTGCATGGTATTTAAAGTTAAAGCACTTCATTTTTTACATTTTTTTACCATTACATTGTTGATGTTCTTTATAAATAACGGTGATATACGAGTAATACAGATGAAGACTCCGGTCCTGAAGATACGGTTGTCATAAATAACCTTCCTGACAGTTGGACACTGGATAATTCAGAAGAGTCTCCTGAATTACCTGAAGTAAAACCTATGGTCATCGGATATACTGTGGTTCAGGAAAACCTTCCAGTTTAACGCCATTTTTGCAATCTTTTGTTAGTGAAGCCAAAACAATCTTTTCGAAAGGACTCCTGATGAATTAAGTTAGAATTGAATCGTTGAGATTAAGAATAGTACAAGTCCAAATGTCATAATTTTGACAAAATATTTCAAAAATCAGTTTTATAGTAGATCTAAATGCATTTTTTTGGAAAAATTTAACTATTTTATAAAATATAAAGTTCCTATTCTGTAAAATTATTTATATCTTCTCACAAAAATATATTTTGTTCTAATTCTTATTCTCACCGATTAAATTGATAAAATTAACTTATTAACTATTTTTATTAAAGGGTCCAATCGACCTCCGCGACTGTGCTTTTTTTTTAATGTTATTTAGTTACTGCTGAGGAACAGTAGACACATCTTAAAGTTCTACTTTACTGCCGATTTCGGATAAAATATATTTATTACTTCTATTACTTGGTACTTCAACATACCTTGTTTGTATAATTGGGCAAAATGAAAAGTTAAATCGCATAAATTTCTATACAAGTTACCAAAAATTAAATCAACAGATCTAATTTTTTCTATAAAGATTATTATATATTATTATTAATTTTTTAGGCCTCGGTGCCAGTTTTGTAAACTGTTTTGAGGTCATCAATAAATTATTATTATAAAAAAAAAACATCAAAATGACCAATCCCGCCAATCAACGTATTTCTCTAAACTGTTAATCGATGTACATCGTGGCCCCTTAGATATTTATAATAACTTGGCTATTACTATTGTTGTTAAAGTGCTTTTCAGAGGGTGAGTATGGGAATCTCCGAAATAATAACACTCGGGCAGAGCCAAAATAGTATAAATCGCTGAAAATTGTCAGATTATTTTTAATCCTTGTAAAATAAAAAAGTAAATTTCAGAATATTAAATAATTAGGCAACCTTATGGTTAACGAAATACCATCAAATATGAGAACACTGGATATTAGATTTCATGTTGTGTTGTAGTAGCTATTTACGAAGCATATTTGCTCTGTAATCAATGATTACTAATCATTGCAATCGATACAAAAATGTCCTTTTAGTAAGAATGAATTATGTATTATTATTACTTTCTGAGTATTTATATACAGTTGGTTGCTAAATTCATAAATTTAGGATTTTTTTGTATAAAATTTCCATGATATTAGGAAATATGAGGTAAACTGAGGGCGCGTCAAAAGTATTACCATATATGACCCACATATTTCACCATAAAACATTTTTTGCATTAAAATTTATTGCACCCTTGATTCTACAAACGCATAGAGTACTCTAATGCAGGTTAATTATTTTAAGGTGTCAATAATTATTTCTGAAATGTGCAGCGTTGTTGTAATACGACATAGAAACATTAAACGATCTAAAAGTTTTTTAAATATAACACCTTGCAACAAAATAATTGTATAACAAAAACATATACGCACTTTTAAAAAATAATTATATAAAAGTTCTATACCAGAATTCTAAAACAGCATTACAAAACAACTTAAAGACGATGTTCTTAGAACAAACATTGCTCTATAAAATTTGATCTGGAAGCGTTCTTAGCATTTTTATAGAACATGAAATTGTTAGGGCAATAAAAATGAACTATAATAGAATTTTTATAACTTGTCTGTTACGTCATCACTGCGAACCATGTGAAAATTAACTGTTGAACCAGTGTCGTATTGTAGGATAAATTTTAGGTATGGGTATGCAACCTAGAAAACATTGGTGTATTTTGGTTGCGAAACAACATACACAGAAAAAAAGGAATGGTTAATTTAACTATATTAATTTAGTTGACCCATATTTATTTAAATCAACCGTGGGAAGGTTAATATAAACAAAGATTAGTTGGACGGTACTAAACCAGATAGTCATTTTATTTTTCTAAATTGGTTAAATTGTATGGTTCAGTTTACTAAATATGTTGTTTGTAAAATAAGAGTTACTTCAACCTTAAGCACTCTGTTAAAATGATTAAAACATTTGCCGTGCATTCCTGGTTGCATAGTATGTACCGATCGCGGCAAAGGCGGTGTGGATCGCGTGATGTTCTTAAATCTCGCCTCTGTTGACTTACATGAAGAGTATATAAGGTGAGGTACTTCTTTGCTTTGGTGTGACACTACAAGTTGTTTGATACTAAAGAGACCTTGAATAGGTGGAAACAGCTGTCAATACTTGAAGTATTTTATTAAGTTGGTGGAACGCACTAAAACATCATCTCTAGCGAGGTGAAGGTTTAATTATCTGGAATAATACCTCTGGTATTATACTAGTAATGCGTCAAGGAACTTCCTGTTTTTTGAAGAATATAAGAAAATGGCTTAAAAAAATGTTTCTACTCCAAACATTTCAAGATCTTATTTTATTTGTTAGGTATATAAATGCGCCAAACGATATGGGTAAGTTGTACCAAGCCGTTAACCTAGTTAGGGTAACAAATTATATTTAGTCAATTCAACCAAATGTATTTAGTACATTGGACTGGTAGGTAAAGGTCACTTGAACTATATAAATGTTTGTTTCAACCAAATATATAGTTGTAAAATATAACCAAATACGGTTGTTAAAATAACTAAATGTTTGGTTGGCTCTATTGAAACAACATATTTAGTTAAATGAAACAAATAATAGTTGGGCTAACTAAACCTTTTTTTCTGTGTATGATTCGTTTAACTTAAATCTTTTAGGTACTATAGTATACCCAGAGAACCATGATTTGGGAAAGAAATTAGTCAACTTTTTCCCAAACTGGGGTTTATTTGGAAATATAAATTGTATTTTCATTAAGTTTGACCAATAATTTATATATTTTATGCCAATTATTTCCCAACGGGAAAGCGTTGTAATGAAGTTTGTTCGAAAATTGGCAAAGCGTTTGTAATGCAGTTTGATCGAAACTTGGCAAATAATTTATGCGCATGGAAAAAGAATCAGTTTACTACCTATGCGCAATAGCGAGTTAAAATAGGTCGTAGGATGAGCTCAGCAATGATTCAGCTAATGAGCTCCAGGTGAGGTCCAGGTGATTTCACAAAAATGCATTTGATGTCCTAGTGAGGTCACTGTGAGCTCACGCGATGATTATCACTGAGTGATTTTTTAATGTGTCATAAATGTTATCTGGGTAACTTAAAGTAGACGCAAAACTTACCTATATTTAACGCAAACCTAACTTAAAGTTGACGTAAATTCAACGCAAACTTAATGCAAATTCAACGGAAACTTGACTAAAATTCAACTAAAAATAAAGTCAAACTTAACACAAAATCGTAAATCGGCACAAACTGCAAATAATTACGTTGAATTTGCGTTAAGAAACGAGATTTTAACCCAAAATCAACGTTAATTTTGAGTTAATTATGGGTGATACTTGTGCGCAACTTAACGTTAATTTTGCGTTTAGTGAATTCGCCAGGGTTAGTAACAAAAGAGTAATATAAAGAGACCGACGACTGTCGCAAAACACTTTTAAGTTTCTTCAATAGTCCCATATACGTAGCAAATACTTGTTGCTTGGGTTACCATCGACACTGTCATCTACGACCTCCTAGGGAAGATTACCTGCCGGGGTGAAAATTCGGATCCACCAAACACAGGTAAAGCTGTGCAGTGGCGGGATACGTATAGAACCGAAAGGGGGTAAAATAACCCTGGAAGATGCCATACGTTCTTATACTCATACTCACTCAAATTGAAAAATTGACGCCATTCAATTTTAAACAATGACAAATTACGTGGTAACCATAGATACCGTCAACTCATCCGTCACAGGTTTTCTTGATACAAAATAATATTTAAATTATTAGAAATTGTTAAATATCTCTGAAATTATTAACTTTAGGTATAGGGAAAAGTAACATCAATCGAAAGGTTTTTTAATTTACTATTTGATTATGTAAAACATACCGAGTGTTATATTTCAAATAAAAAACTTAATAACCTTTCAAGTTAGCCCAATTTGCCATGGGTTTTCTCAGGTAAATTGTTGAAAAATGTTAAAGAATTGATATGAAATCTTTTAAATTATGTTTTAAGATTTTAAAAATTCTAACCCAATTTTTTGCAAACCTAATAACAAAAAAGTTATAGGCTATTTTTGATTGACGCACATTTCTCAAATTTTAAGGAAAAAAAATAATAACTCGAAAACTAGTAACATTAGGTATAAGACATGGTATGGTAATTTTACTCAGAATTTTATGTAGAATTTAAAAATGTAAAAATATATGGGGTGTTCCATTTAAAATAACAAAGTTGATAACACTTCCGGTAAAACCGGAAGTGGAATTTAGTTTAAAATATTTTAGAAAAATAGACTTAAATGGATTACAAACGCTTTTATTATTTTGAACAGCCCTGTATTTTTTAGTTAAAGTAAATCTCCTATTCAAAAAATTCATGAAAAATTATTTAAGAAAAAGTTTTGACCGACCAAAATATACTGAGAATAAGGAAAATAATAGGAGGGTCAACTTTAAGCGGAACACCCTGTACATACTTTTTCATTTTATAGTGATCCAGGCGCCTTCTTAAACATGTGTAAAGAAATATTATATTTTATTGTCAACTACCTGTTATTATTAAAGTACTTATTTACGTTAAAAGGACCTTTTCGTGCATATAAATAACCTAACTCATAACAACATCAAAAAACAAAATACATTAATTAAAAGTGACACATATTGAAATTCCAGGGCCTACTAGTTTAATCATAGTAAATGGTCACCCCAACTAATAAATGTTCAAACGGAGCAATATGGGGTGGGAGTGTAATAAAAGTGGAATTTAAAGCCAGGGTCTTCTTTTATGTTAACACGGGATGACTTTTAATATCTCCTCACTGAAGTGTGTGCATATCACCTATACGTTTGCCTGAATTATTGCTTTTATTGTTATAGCTTTATGATCCCTTAATTAGATTTATCGCATGTTTAATACGACCTGAATATTTGCAATTAATTTTTTAATAAAGAAAATACTGAAATTAATTATAACTTTTTGTATACATAAGTAGAGAGCCCTCAATACATATTTATTTTCTTATAAATAAAAACATCTTTATTAACCCAATATATCAATTTCCACTTAAACTTGGAATAAGGGTCTATCATGATTTTACGCTTACTTGACATTTAATATGCTTTGTACATATTAAATGAAATGGTGCAAAACAATTGTCTAACCATTATCAATATTTTGCATTAAAAAGGAAAAACAAAATTAGGACCGTAAGGCAAAATTAAATTTGATTCCCAAAACAATGGGTGTTCTATTTCAAACCGTTAAGGTTAAATAAAAAATATATTGAGTATATATTTACAAATAACAAAAAATTGGGATATTTTCTGTACAAATTAAAAAAAACATAAGTTGGAAAATTGGCAAGGCACTTTATCACTTTTTCCGGAAAAAAAATTAATGAACACGTAAAGCGTAAACAAGTATTGGAAATATTCCCCAACACCAAAACAAAACACAAAGTGCTTAAAGTACTTTTCGCTTTTCGTTGGCGAAAAGTACTTCAAGCACTTTGTGTTTTGTTTTGGTGTTGAGGAATATTTCTAATATTTGTTTAACATATCACCAAAGTTGTTCTTTTTCAAGTTTATAAATGTTAAACCCATATCATTATAAAAACCAGGACGTTTGCAAAGAATATTTAAATTATTTCTGTGGGTAATGTCTATCTATTGTTTTACTCCTTACTAGGGTTTTAAAATTTCCGGAAAAATTGAAAAAAAAACGTTTTTCCAAAAAAAGACGAAAAAGTTGGGAAAGTTTCATAAAAATTTACTGTTGCATTTTTTCATTTTATTCAAAGGGTAATACGAAAAAAGTTTAAAAGTCAATTTTTATGAAAATTTACAAATATAAAAAAAATGAATTTTTGACTAAGTATAATTAATAATACATGATTATAATAATTATTCCTATTTTTATAATTCAGTAAGAATCTTCAACCGGGTCACAAAAAACAAATTCGGTGCTGTATTAACATAGGTAGGTAGGTATACCTGCCAAAAATTCACAATCAAATCCAATTTAAACAAATTAGTTTTTGAATTGTTTTAATCAGAGTCTAATGTTAAATATTAGTTTCTATTGGTTACTGGCAAACTTTATTAAACAGTTCAATATGGTATCAATGTGTCTCAATGAGCTGAATGAGTTTGAATATGTTTATATTAGTTTGTAAAATCTCGCGCCCCAACAGTATGTTAACAGTAGATCTTTGATGTGTTGCGCTTGGCCAGCAGTGAAAGTACATCAACCTGGGGGCGGTAAAACATCGGGGGTGGCGGCGAAAAAACATTTTCAAAGAAGAAACATATTTTGCAAAGAGGTTATTTTTTTATTTTTGCAAAAAGGGTGTTTTTTTATATTTATTTATTTCCGGAATAAAAAATTTTTCGAAAACAATTTTTTTTTTCGAAAAACATTTTTTTTTTTCTAAAAAGGTTTTTTTATTTTTTTGATTTTTACAAAAAAGATATTTGACATAAATATTGAACCGGATAATATCTATGAACTATTAGACTATATACCTATAGACTATTAGACTATATACCTATAGACTATTAGACTATATATACAAAAGTTTATATACAAAAGTGCTCTTTTAGTTCCACCCTTACTTCTTAAGAAATCCCATAAGCCAACTGAATGGCTTGTGCGGGTTAGGGGCAGGAACGGACCGCGGGCTTAAAGTCCCCTCCGAAGGACTATAACACAATAGGACAACCACAAATAAACAGCCATACCCCTGGTGGGATTCGAACCCACGACCTCCAGCTTGTAGTCAGCAGCACTAACAACTCGTCCACCGTCGGCGATGATAGTATTTAATGTATCAAGTTTGGTAAACGCCATTTCATACACGAATTTAATTTAGGCACGAGCGAGCTTGCGAGCGAGTGCTTAAGTTAATCAGTGTATAGAAAAGTTTATAAACGAGGTGCAGACTATTGATTGATTGATTTGATTTGAAGGGGAGCCTTTACAGGCAGCACTTAGGCACACATACGGCCCATTGTGCAAACCCCCTTTTGGTGAAGCTCTGCCTTACCTTACGAGCCCGCAGCTTTTAAGAAAAGCGCAGACCCGCTCTGGTCGGGCATGCATTATTTCCTCTGGTTCCAAGTATCTGTCCCCTAGGTGTCTTAGTCTACTTTTCACTAGAGCGTCGCATTCGCAGACTATATGCTCGGTAGTTTCGTCTACTTCGCTGCAGTACCTACAGTCCGACTCGTTGCTGAGTCCGGTTTTGTGTAGGTGGTATTTGACCACCCAGTGTCCTGTTAGGACTCCTGTGATGGTTCTTAACTGGTTCCTGTTAAGTTTTAGGAGTCTTTTTGCCTCTTTGCAGGTAGTAGGACTCTTTATAAAGGCCCTTGACTGCCTGAGGCCTTGTTGTTCACGCCATTTTTTCTGGAACTGGTCGTTAGTCCAGTTCCTGATTTTGGTTTTTACCAGACATGAGGCGACCCCTATGACAGGTTCTGGCCCCAAGAAGGCCGTGTTGCTGCCCTCACGAGACAGCTGGTCTGCTTCCTCGTTGCCTCTGATGCCTCGATGACCCGGTACCCATATAAGGTTAACCTTGTTGAGCACACTGAGTAGTTCAAGGGTTTTTATGCAGTACAGTGTAAGTCTTGAGTTGACCCTTTCCGAGTGAAGAGCCCGGAGTGCTGCTTGACTGTCGCTGCATATGTAGATATGTTTACCCGAGTAGCCTCTCTGGAGATTCTCTTGGGCGCATATCTGGATGGCAAAGATTTCAGTCTGGTATACCGTTGGGTATCGACCTAGTGCAAGGCTTATTCTCGCCCCAGGTCGCTCTCCATATACACCAGCTCCTGCACCTTCTTTCATTAAAGACCCGTCTGTATACCAGATGAGCCCTTCCGGTTTGAGAAAGCCTGGGTCAGGCTCACTCCAGTCGTTTCTGGAGGGGAAAACCACTTTATATCTCCTGAGGAGGGTAGACGTCTTTGGCATTGCATCCCTTCTTGTGAGAAGGGGGTCCCGGTTGATAGTCTCAGTCCAGGCCCTTGCATGCCCCGAGTTTTCCCCCCCTTGAGTACACTGTCCCCAATCGTTGAGTCTGACTGAAGCCTCCCGAGCCCGTGCCTCCACAAAGAGATGTAGAGGCGCCAGTCCCAGTATGGCCCCCATTGCCAATGTTGGAGTGGTTCTGAAAGCTCCAATTATGCCCATGCAGGCAAATCGTTGGAGCTTGTCCATCTTCTTCCTGTAGGTGGGCTTGCTTAACGCATTCCACCAAACAAGGCTGCCGTATGTGATCATTGGCCTTATGACTGTTGTGTAAAGCCAGTGCACTATGTGGGGTTTTAAGCCCCAGGTGCGTCCAATGGTCTTTCTGCATGCCCATAGGCTATGAGTGACCCTCTGGACGACCCTGTTGACATGTTCCTTCCAGGTCAGCCTGGAGTCAATGATGACTCCTAGATACTTGACTGATTTGGATGGGGTCAGTCTTGATCCAAAGAGCGTGAGCCCCTCAAGGTTAATGTTTCTTTGGTGAATGGTACTACTTCTGTCTTATCCGGATTGACGGATAGTCCGTGATCGTTGCACCACCTTTCGACCTTATTAAGAGCTCCTTGCATGATCTCTTTAATAGTGTTTGGTACCCTTCCGGCTACGACGATGACGAGGTCGTCCGCGTAGCCTTGAGTGTATATGCCTTCCTCGTTTAGGATACGAAGTAGCCCATCCAGCACTAGGCACCACAGCAAGGGCGATAGTACTCCTCCTTGCGGGCAGCCTCTGGCTACGGTTGAGCTGATCTCCGTAGTTCCAATCGAGCTTATAATGGTCCTGCTTTCGAGCTTGACACGGATCCATTTGACAATGGTATTCTCTATGCCAAAGCCTTCTGCAGCTCTATTTATCGACTCGAAGGAGGTGTTGTTGAAAGCTCCTTCAATATCTAGAAAAAATATCTAGTCTTGTCACAAGGCTGTGAAGAGCGGTCTCCGTCGACATGGCTGTCCTGTAGGCGTGTTGATTGGGATGCATGGGAATTCTTTTTAGTGCCCCGTCCCTAATAAATATGTCCACCAGTTTCTCCATAGATTTTAAAAGAAACGAGGATAGACTGATGGGTCTATAGTCCTTTGCCGTATCGTAGTTACAACGTCCTGGCTTGGGGATGAACACCACTCGAACCTTTCGCCAGGATTGCGGCACGTAGCCTCGTGCCAGGCAGGCTCTGAAGAGGAGTATCAAGTGCGGTGTCAGTGGTTCTAGTCCCTTTTGTAAGAGAGCCGGAAAGATGCCATCTGGTCCCGCGCTTTTAAAAGGTCCAAATGAGTGTATGGCCCACTTTATGGAGCTTTCTGTCACTACCTTTGCAGCTAACTTCCAGTCAGTCGGTCTTACGCCCGCTGGTGGAGCCCGCCTTGGTGGTTCAACAGTTTGCAGGATTTTTGAGCCTGGAAAGTGAGTTTCCAGGAGCCATTTAAGTGCCTCCCCCGGGTTGGGCTATAGTCACCGGAGGGAAGCCTTAATGTCCCCAGCTCTCGTCCCGGATCCTTTGAGAGAATCTTTTGAAGCCTGGCGGCTGCTGGAAGCTCGTCTACGTTACCGCAGAACGTCCTCCACGATTCCCTCTTAGACCTTCTTATGAGATCTTTGTACCTGCGCTGAGACTGCTTGTGGCTGTCCCAATCCGCAGGCGATTTAGACCGCATGGCCCTGTTAAAGAGCCTGCGGGTTTCCTTGCGAGCCTTATCGAGGTCAAAGTTCCACCAAGGGGTTTTCTTTTTTCCTCGATAGACCCGAAGCTGGCAGCTTCGTTCGTACGATGTGATGATTGCCTCCCGTACAAATTCGGCTGTTTCCTCCACTTGCCGAAAGCTGCGGCACGTCATGGAAGAGTCCACTAGCTTAGTCTGTGGTAAATGGAAACACTTGTAGTTCTTTATATTTAAGTTTATTAACAGAATTATGTAGACGCGACACATCAGCTGTCAATGCTGTCTGTCTAATGCCCTGCCCTCTTATCCTATTTATAACATCCCTCCTTTTTACACACTATTCTAAAAAGTCTTTTAAGTATGATGGTGTTTTGACCAAACGCCCTGATCTAGTTATTCTAGTCTTATTATCTAACAATATAGTTTTATCAAATTCTGAAGGTGTTTCAGCACTATCAAAATTTGTCACAGGAGTAGATTTTTCAGATATAATTGGCGCTTCATCCATTTTTGGATTTATTTTAACATTATTAAAGGACCTACGTAAATGTATACTGTTTCTTCTAAGAAACCTGCCATCATCTTTCTGCACTAAGAAGGATCTAGGAGTATCACATACATTGCTTATTTTCCCCGGTACCCACACTTTTTTATTTAAATCCCTCACCAAAACATTATTTCCCACTTTAAAACCTTGTCTTTTTTGTGCTGATTTGTTATAATTGTCTTTGATCTGAACTTGTTTATCCAACATTTGCTTTACTACATTGGTACTAACTTTAGGTTTTAGAACCGATTGTTTACAAGGCAACTGATCACGCAACAAACGTGACATAAGCATTTGTGACGGTGAGTATGTGGTACCTGTAATGGGTGTATTTCTGTAATTCAGCAAAGCCAAATTAATGTCTTGACAATTTTCACGACATTTTTTTAACAGTCTTTTGGCGATGCCAACCCCTTTTTCAGCTAACCCGTTTGACTTGGGATATCTGGGACTAGAGGTAACAACTTTAATACCCCAACATTTTGAAAATTGCTTAAAAGCAACACTAGAAAATGGCATATTATCACTAACTATTGTTCCAGGTATCCCATGTACTGAAAATATTTGTTTAAGTCTAACTATCACACTACTGGCAGTTTTATCATACAATTTTCTAATTTCTATCCATTTACTGTAATAATCAATCAGGAGCAAGTAATCATGATTATTAAAATAAAATATGTCAATTCCCACCTTATTGAATGGTAACTCTGGAATTTCATGTGGGATGTACGGCTCTTTTACATTTGAAAAGTTATATTTTTCACATATTTTGCATTTTTGAACAAGGTTTTCCACATCAGAGTTTAAACCAGGCCAATAAAGTAGGGATCTAGCTCTACTTTTACACTTGTTAATGCCAAAATGGCCAGCATGAACAATTTCCAACATTTCCTTTCTTAAACTTTTAGGAATTATTACCTTATCTCCCAGGTAGAGAACTCCATTTTTTGCACTTATTTTGTCTCTTAGCTTATATAAAACTTTTAACTCAGAATTATTTATTTGAGTTTTATTTTTAGGAAATCCAACACCATACCAATCTAAAAAGGTTTTAAAATTTTCATCTTTTTCAGTTTCAATACCAAGTTGTAAGAGTCTACTATCACTTATAGGAACTTCCACACTCATACAATGCACTATTTCTGACAACGTTGCATCATCGCAAGCTGTGTTTTTCAAAAAATTTCTTGAAAGAAAATCCGCCATGTACATTTTAGGTCCCGGAACATATCTGAGATCTAAATTATACTTTAACAACTTTAGTATCATACGTTGAAGTCTTGAAGATACTTTATTAATATCTTTTTTTATGATTGAAATTAAGGGTTTATGGTCAGTTTCTATAATCACTCTATAACCGTATACAAATTGGTGATATTTTTCAACCCCGCAACAAACTGCGTATAACTCTTTCTCAATCGGTGCCCACTTTAATTGAGATTCGCTTAAACTTTTTGAATAAAACGATACTGGCTGCCCATTTTGTAAAAGGCAGGCCCCGATTCCTTCTTTGGAACTATCCGTTTGTATAACTATTGATTCATTTTTATCAAACATTTTTAAAGTTGGCGCATTACTAAGTTTTGCTTTTAGCTCTAAGAACGCTTTATTTTGAGCTTCTCCCCATACCCACGCATTTTCTTTTTTAATGAGTTCCCTTAATGCGCTTGTGCTTTCTGTGAAACGTGGAATAAATTTACTTAAAAAATTGCACATGCCCAAAAACTGCTGTAAGGCCTTTACATTTTTTGGAGCCTCCAACTTTAAAATTGATTCCACATGACTTCTGTCACATCTAATTCCCGATTCTGATATGATTAGCCCTAAAAACTTAACTTCCTTAACCCTATATTGAACTTTTTTCTTATTGAACTTGACATTGAACTTTCTAGCCCTATCCAACACGGATTTTAAGATCTTGTCATGTTTCTCGTCATTTTCTGCCGCAATCATAAGGTCATCGAAATAAATTTCAACACCCTGTATGTCACCAAAAATTGAGTAATTTAAGTTTTGTATTATTTCCGGAGCTGAGGAAAGCCCAAATGGCATGCGCATATACTTATAAACTCCGAATGGTGAACTAAAACAACATAATTTACTACTTTCTGGATCTAAGACTACTTGTAAAAATCCGTCTTTCATATCAAGTACTGTAAAGCATTTATTCCCTGACAACCTACTAAAGATTTCATCTGACGATGGAATTAAACACCTTTCTCAAACAATATATTGGTTAAGATACTGTGGATCTAAACATAATCTTAGGCTTTTATCGGGTTTTTCAACTATGACTAAGTTGTGACACCACTCAACAGGACCTGTAACTTTTTGTATGATCCCTGTTTTTTCCAAACTACATAAAGCCTTTTTTAATTCAGGTTTAATTGACTCAGGAACGCGTCTTAAGGGTTTAATTACTGGAATTGCACCCTCTTTTATTTTAATTTTATATTTGCCTATATTCCCTAGTCCCTCAAACAAATCTTTATTTTTTTCCACCAACATATCTACATTGTCCCAGCGTGCATTAACCATATCAACTCTTTTTACTAAATTAAATTCCATGCAGTCATGAAGCCCTAAGATTGGTATTGTGTTTTCTTCCTTTACTATTATAAACTTTACCTGTTTTTCTTTATCTTTAATTTTACAGTTTAACACAGTTGACCCTACAGGTTTAACTTTATTACCATTAAACACTACTAATACCGTACTTGTATCGCTTACTACAGCCTTGTCATCTTTATTTGCTTCTTTGAAATTTTTGTAAGGCAGTATAGAACATTCGCTACCTGTATCAAGCTTAAAGGAAATGTTTACATTGTTCACACTTACCCTTTCGGTCCACTGTTTTTCTTGTTTGCCAATTGTTTGTATAGAGTCTAATCTTAAGTATGCCTCATCTTCATTATTACCCTCTATAACTTGTTGCACTTCGTGAACTTTCTTCTTATGCATGCAAACTTCTGCAAAGTGATTCTGCTTCTTACAAATTACACATATCTTACCAAAGGCTGGACATTGTCGAGGTTTGTGTGTCCTCCCACACCACTTGCAGTTGAAAATTGGATTTTCAGTATTCTGTTTCTTCTTTGGTTCTTCTCTCTTTTTATAGCTAGTTTTTGTTACTGCGTCTACTGATTTTTCTTGATTGTTTAAAACCTTCATTTGTTTCTTGGTAATTTCTGCTGCCCTGCAATACTCAATTGCTGTTTTCAAATCTAAATTAGGTGTTCTTAACAATCTTTCTTGTAGCTCCGTATTTTTTATTCCTATTACAACTTTGTCTCGAACTAAGCTTTCTTCTAACGTACCAAAATTACATGGCTTAGCTAGTGTTTTTACTTCAGTCAAAAATTGATCAAAGTCTTCAGTTTCTCCCTGAAGCCTGTTAAAAAACTTGAACCTATCATAAGTTTCATTTTCTACAGGAGCACAGTGTTTTTTAAAAGCTGCTAACACTTTATTGTAATCCTTCTTGTCATTATCATTGAGCCCAAGTGTTTCAAATACTATTTGTGCTTGTTCCCCGGCAATATTTAGGAATATCGCCACTTTTGTCTCACTGTCTTTTGCGTCATACCCTGTTGCTTTCATATAATAGTTAAAACTATTATTAAACTGTTGAAAATTCTTATCAACATAGTCATCAAACCTTAAACTGCTAGGCGGTTTAAAAGAAGTCATTTTCTAAAACTTGCTCAACTATATTCTAATGCTTGCCTTCTTGTTGAACTATTTTCCAGCCCTCTCGTGCTTGTGTAATTTTTCAATATTACTTTCCTTTAATCACACTGTATTTCTTTATAGATTTTCATCTGACACCATGTGGTAAATGGAAACACTTGTAGTTCTTTATATTTAAGTTTATTAACAGAATTATGTAGACGCGACACATCAGCTGTCAATGCTGTCTGTCTAATGCCCTGCCCTCTTATCCTATTTATAACATAGTCTTTAGCATCTCAACATACTGGTCCCAGTTAGTGTTCCGGGGTTCCTGAACCTACTGAGCCCAGCATCGTGAGTTAGGTCTAAGCTAAAGAGAATGTGTCTGTGATCTGACAGGGATGGCTCTTCAGACACCTTCCAATTTCTTGTCATCGGGGCCAGGGAGAGGGAGCCCAATGTCAAGTCTATCACCTCTTGTCTTCGTGACGTGACAAAGGTCGGTGTAGTGCCGCGGTTTAGGATTTCCAGATCGGTAGTATGTAGATACTCTAAGAGGCTGAGCCCTCTCCGATTCGTGTCGGTGCTTCCCCACACCGTATGATGTGCGTTGGCATCGCATCCGATGATCAGCGGGAGGCCCAATGTGCTGCAGTATTCCACTAAATCGATGAGCTCCTGTGTTGGAGGATCGCCTGTCGAGTCGGGCAGATAGGCCGAGCATACCACCAAGGATGTGCTCTGTCCTGGTCTGTCCTTAAGGCATAGTTTCACCGCTACTAAGTCCCTAGAACAGAAATTAGCTATTAGTGAGGACTCGATCCGTCTGTCGACGTAGATACAAGCCCTTGGATTTAGTTGGTCGTCCCTCTTGTAGAAGAGAGATCTTTCCCATCTACCTAGGCCCCTTACGCGACCCTTGTATGACCAAGGTTCTTGTAGGAGATATATATGTGTCTGCCCCATAGCTATGTGACGATCTATTAAGGAAATCGCCCCTTTGCTATGTTGCAAATTGCTCTGTAGAAATGAGGTCTCTTTATCCATGGTGGAGGATGGATATAGGACCTGATTTCTAGGTTACGGATGGTCCAGCCCTTGTCCCTGGTGGTGTATCCTCTACATCCACCTGAGCCATGAGCTCGGCCACCTCCTCGTCCACTGTCGCTGTCGGATCTGATTCGGGCGTAGACGTTCCTTCCGATAAGGGAGTATTGCTACTACCCTCCTCGGCTGGAGCCGTCTTTTTCTCCCGCGCTGCTGGAGCCTTTGCCTTCGTCATGAAACTGACGACGGAGACCCCTGCGAACGCTTTAAGTTTTTGCCGTTGCAAGACCTCGGCTGAAGCCTTGTCAACTCCAAAAACCAGGAGAACCCTGTTCTTCTCCTCTTTTCGGTGATACGTCCTCCACAGATTTGTCCTAAGTCCAGGATTCTGTCGGATGAGTCGCTTAAGGATGGTGGGGGTGTCGTCTGGGAGACCCTGGACAGCTGCAACCATCTTAATTGCCCTGGGAATGTACCGCTGCACGCGCAGTGATGCCCCTTCCCATGGTCTGATCGAGGATATGATCCCCTCCAGCCAGTCCAACGTCCACTGGTCTCCGCATTTAACCGTGATGGTTCCCTGCGACGACCAGCGAAACTGCTCAAACTGTGGGAATCGATCTCCTCCCATTAGATCAATGTGGGCGTTTAGTTTCCCCATGATGCCTTTACTCTGCTCTTCCGTGATCACCGCGTCAGGATAAGCATCCGGCACGATGGTCACCCCGAGACCAGCAGACGTTGCGGCGCTGTACGAAGCAGTCCCCTGGCCTCCCGATTTTACTCCGGAAGCCTTGGGCCTCTTTGCCAGCGTCCTTGCCTCCTTCGACTCAGGGGTGCTTCCCTCAGATCTGTTACGTTTCGTCCCAGATCCTTGGGCCCC
Organism: Brassicogethes aeneus; assembly: GCA_921294245.1. Taxonomy (NCBI): domain Eukaryota; kingdom Metazoa; phylum Arthropoda; class Insecta; order Coleoptera; family Nitidulidae; genus Brassicogethes; species Brassicogethes aeneus. The sequence continues at coordinate 4,282,249 of OV121136.1, forward strand.
CCCTGCGCCGGAGCAGGCGTTTGGCCTTCGCCAGAGCCCGGGCCCATGGACTGTGCCTTGAGCCTCCTGGCTCTAGCCTTAGCTGCGCCGCTTCTGTTACTCTTGCGAGTCCCGGAAGCGGTATTGCCTGTCCCCTTTTTGGGTCTTTGTGAGGTCCCCTCTTTCGAGGAGCCCGACACGTCAGTCCCCACTTGAGAGCCTGGCATAGCGATCTCTCCTTGCGGAGAGCCTTTAGGTTTTATAGGTGTATCCATATAATTCCCACGAGTAGTCCGGATCTAGGTCCGCCCACACAGCGCCGGATTGTGTGGGTAAGGCTAAATACAATGGGAGGTCGCCTGTTATCCCAAGGGGAACGTTAAAGACCGCATGTTGCGCCCTGCGGCCATCCAGCCCTCAGCACGTTGCCTTACACCTTAGCTTTGGCGAGGCTCCTTACTGCAAGGGGGTGCCCACACCCCAAGAGGTCCCGTTGTCCCTTCCCTCCCCTAGCACGGGTCACGTAACACTAGGGGATTTGGGCATTTTTGTTCGGGGTTAAGTCCCCTAGATCCGCAGTCTTTTGCATTGAGCAGCATCACCTCTTGCAGGGTGTGTCTTACGACACGTACTGACGGTCTTGGGTAGGTAGAGGTTAGGGGCTTTCATCGACCTTTGTGGTCTCCGGCTGTGCAGACTATACTTTTTCTACGACAAATACTTATTATTATCTTAATAGTTATTTACGATATAAGTGGGATAAGAGCTTTATTAACGTACGCATGCGAAATTTGCCCAACGAGTGCGTAGCACGAGTTGGGCAATCGCAAAAGTACGTTAATAAAGCGTTATCACACGTATATTGTACAAATTTTTATCTACGCCTCTAAATGAAAAAATAAACGGTAATTATTTTTGTCTAAGACTTAATTTAGGGTTATTTTGACATTTTGACTTTTTTATTTGATTGGTTCAAAGCAGAGAAAAACGCGTGCGTTAATGAACTTCTTATCTCACTCAAAATAAGTGGGATAAGAAGTTCTTATCTCACTGGCGTAGATAAAATGATTTAAATCAAAAATTTGTATAGAGCGCCATCTATGGAACAACAGGGGAAACTGTCAAATGTCACATTTTTACATTTTATAAACACGATTATAAAGGTTATAAATCGAAATGTATCTTGAAAATTGACAGTTTTTCACAGTGAAAGTAAAGGAAATGTTTTATGAGGACTTTACAGCAGAGTCCGTGCCCGAATTTAAGTTATAGTTTACTGCCGGCGTAATTAAAAGGTCAGTACATGTACAGTTACGGAAAGAAGTAATGTCCATTTGAATGCTCCATTGTAATTGTTCGGAAGCATTCGGGTTTTGCTAATAAAATTAACATATTTATTTTTAAACTCAATAATTCTACCTACCTGCTATTTACCATTCTTTCTACGCACATTTCATTTAACTTTTAAGCTTTTATGCAATAATTAAACATTTAAGGAATAACATTGATTTTGAAATAATTTAAATATAATATATATATATACATATATGTTCTATAACTTATTAAATAAACTACCTTTATAATATTTAATAAGTTGTTATTAATTTAATAATTATTTAAATGAAATATAGACATTTATTACTAAAATAGTTATAAACTTTTGCATAATTTTGCAAATAAAATTGTTAATAACCCTCTTTAATATATTTACCTTTTTATGTGATTTTTTGTTACCTGGGCAATTTGAATTAAAATATTTATTCTTACCATGTAAATTAAAGCCTACTTCTAATGCATTTTATTGACATTTGTGTTTTTTTTCGTAAAAAAATATTCACGTTGTTAGGCATCATGATGCTGTAGTGATTGGCTGTTTTCAATATTCACTGTTATTTGAACCAATCGGGTTTTAAATTGGAAAAAAAAATAAGGTTAACAGATGATAGATTTGTTTATATATACGAGGGGCGACTATAATGATCTTTAAATTTGGGGAAAAGTGAGGTTATAATAAATTTGGTTAGCAATGAAAATTATTTAATTGGAGTAGAGAAAGCATAGTATTACACTCGAAATAATGCGCATTATTTACTCCGAGAAATTACGTCTCTCGCCTGACGGCTCGACACGTAAACCTCATCCTTGTGAATAATAGCCTGCATTATCTCTCGTATAATACTAATCAACATTTTAGTTTTCCAATTAAAATAAAAGGCTAGAGCTACAGGTTTATGAAAGAACAATAAGGAACTACCTTCATAAGGATTCATTGCCGAATCCCTGAAAAAAAATATTTTTAACTCCAGAGCACGCAGAAAGGCGACTAAATTTTTGCCACGAAAGTGCTAATATGAACTGGGAGCGCGTCGTATTCTGCGATGAGAAAGTATTTTTCACATCCGATGACGTCCATGTAAAGGTTTGGAGGCCTCCACATACAAGATTTGATCCAAGATATGTGAGATCCATCAGAAGAGGTGGGCGTATAAGTGTCGGATGTTGGAGGTATATGACGAACTGCGGGTCGAAATCACTGGGAGATTAGTTGGGGTCGAGTATGTTACTATACTAAGAGATATTCTTGTTATATAATTCTGTTCCCAGAGGACCAGGTTTTAAACCGTCCGATAAATACCTCACGGGTAGGGAATATCTTAACTTAAATTTATTAATGTCATTCCTTGGCTTGCTAAATCCCCGGACCTCAACCCCATTGAAAATTTGTGGGCAATTATGAGTCGGCAATGGATAATGGAACGAGAAAACATCCCAATAACCAAATCAGAGCTAATCAGGCATTGCAATCAAGTCTGGGAAAGCCTAAGAAACACAAATACTTGTGAAAATTTAGTCAACAGCATGCCTGAACGACTTTAGGCATGTATTAATGCAAATGGAATATATACAAAATATTAATTTATTATTTTTTATATAGTTTATTTTTTTATTATAAAAGTTTATTGTATTTAATATGTATTTTTTGTGTAGGTTAATTTAAATTTATACAAATCAATTAACCTCCATAAAAAATATATAATATATATTTTTATGTATGTATATACTACAAATTGTTGGGTATGTTTAATTAAAAAGTTTTTTCTATAAAATATATATTAAATATTTCCTCATATTTATTTATTATTTTATTATTATAGGTTAACGATTATAATTATGTTTATTTTTATTAATATAATATTTGAATAAAAATAAACACAAATAAAAATACTTATTAACCTACATGAGTCAATCCAAATGAAAACACCAAAAATGAATTTAAAAGTGCGCTGCATGATTTTTTATTGTAATGAAAAAATTTGAGGATGATCTTTTAGGTGTCAAATATGAAAATCCGTTGCCGTTTTAATTTTTTGTTGCTTTACTTTTATTTGGCACCCCTTAGAAGTCTGAAATAGTGTCAATTTCTTACTCTCTTATAGTGGGCCAGAACTTTTTTTCTGTGACAAATATTGAAATAATTTTAATTTTGTTTTACTGTTCAGTAAGTTTGTTTTCGATATAAATTATTATTATCCAATTAGTTAATCTCATAAAAGAATGGTAAACCACTAAAGATTCATGATAATTTGCCAATTTTTGTTATTTTTGTCTGGCTCCTGTGCCTATTCTACTGAATTTAGAAGGTTCATTTTTTTTCAGGTATAAAGTACTTATACAATAGAAAACGTAACTATTATTTTAAGTTTCTAGACTATCAATTTCTTTATTAAAAAAATTATTGAAAATTGATAATTCTCAAAATTAGCCAATTTTGCCCTCAGAAATCATTATGTTGAGGAAAAAATAAAAATCTGAAACTTTCAGGAAATGTTGTCCCCACCTTCATCTTTTCAGTCCAGTTAGTCTTGTTTTGTTATTTTTATTCCTCTAAAAGATATATTAATTTTTTTAATGCCCGTTTAGTAGCGATATTGTTAGTTTTATTTATAATTTAAAATTTAGATGGCCTTGACTTTGTCAATTCATGTTTGGTAGAGAAATGTCAGAGCTGTCAAAAATATTTCATAAATTTTATTTGTGTGTATTTAAATTGTGATTTCAAAAAGTTTGAAAGTTTGCAAGTGTAATAAATGACGGAGTGTTCGAGATTCATGAATTTAATTGCAATTAAAAATGCAAGAACATATCATAATTTTGTACCTCTTCCTTATAGAAAATATTTAAGTTCTGAGAAGTTTTAAATTGTTAAAAATAAGCAAAAACCAAAAAATATTCTAAATAAACCCCTTTATTATAACATGTTTTATTTTAACCAGTTACCTAAAAACTAAAATTTAAAGAAGTATTTACAGATTGTGTAAATTTTTTCCAACACTAACATTTAAAATACATACATTTAACTTTTAACCTTACTAAAGGGATCAAAATAATAGAACAAGACTAACTTGGTTTAAATTGTGAAAGAAACCGACAAAAAACTGCTTAACGCATTTTTTATACGTTTAAATTAACTCTTTATTAATTTCACTTATTATACTTAACGATATAAACCATAAGGATCTTAAATATATTTTTTACATTCTTCTTTAAACACTAATTAGCCAATTAAATACTTCATTATAATGTATATAATATATAATCATATACAATGTATATTATACATATATATATATATATATATATATATATATATATATATATATATATGATTTTTCAATACATAAAATATAACATAACTACCAGAACTCTCAGAACTCTCAAAAATATTTCATAATTATTATTTGTGGTATTCCTTTGGTGATTTTAAAAAGTTTTATATACTATAACATAATATTACATATTATGTTATATACAAAATTTACCAAAGAAATACGCACAAATAACATTTAAGAAATATTTTTGACAGTTCTGACACTTCTCCACCAAACATGAAAGCCATCTAAATTTTAAATTATAAATAAAACTAACAATATCGCTACTAAACGGCCATTAAAAAAATTAATATATCTTTTAAAGGAATAAAAATAACAAAACAAGACTAACTGGACTGAAAAGATGAAGGTGGGGACAACATTTCCTGAAAGTTTCAGATTTTTATTTTTTCCTCAACATAATGATTTCTGAGGGCAAAATTGGCTAATTTTGAGAATTATCAATTTTCAATAATTTTTTTAATAAAGAAATTGATAGTCTAGAAACTTAAAATAATAGTTACGTTTTCTATTGTATAAGTACTTTATACCTGAAAAAAATGAACCTTCTAAATTCAGTAGAATAGGCACAGGAGCCAGACAAAAATCACAAAAATTGGCAAATTATCATGAATCTTTAGTGGTTTACCATTCTTTTATGAGATTAACTAATTGGATAAAAATAATTTATATCGAAAACACACTTACTGGACAGTATAACAAAATTAAAATTATTTCAATATTTGTCACAGAAAAAAGTTCTGGCCCACTATAAGAGAGTAAGAAATTGACACTATTTCAGACTTCTAAGGGGTGCCAAATAAAAGTAAAGCAACAAAAAATTAAAACGGCAACGGATTTTCATATTTGACACCTAAAAGATCATCCTCAAATTTTTTCATCAAAATAAAAAATCACGCAGCGCACCCCATTTGGTGTTTTTATTTGGAATGACTCACATATAATAAAATATATAACATATATTTTATAGTTTTATACCTATTTATATTTAGGTATATGTTTTATAGTTTTATATGTATGTTAGTTTTATAGGTATGTTAACTTTTTTATTATAATTATATCAAACGTTTTTTTAAATCCTAGTATATTAAGTTTTTAGTTTTAACACAAAATGTAAAGTAAGTTTTAAAAAACCACAACTTGATAATATTATTTATAGCCTAAAAAATTCTTATTAAAAGTTTTTTCATAGAATAAATGTTTATAAAACTATACAAAAATATATCAAAAAATTAACGATTTACTAAGAATACAGTTAAATATATAATACACCAAAAATAATTAATTCAATACGAGCAGGTAGTAAATTCTAAATATAGACATGTTTTTAAATAAATCCTAAGATGCAGATGTTGACTATTACCGAATGCCTTCGAACAATTACAATGGAGCATTCAAATGGACATTACTTTTTTCCGTAACTGTACATGTTCAATGAACATTGTTCATATAAACTTTTCAAATATTGGCGTTGAGAAACTATTTAATATTTTTGTATTTTTGTATTGAGATAATAAAATAATTTTCACATTTAGTAATATTTTACAAGGCACTTTATTTTAACGATTGTATGACATTTGACAACTGTCAACCAACTTAAAACTAATTTCAGCCCGTGACTAAAAACCTGTTGCTAACTTCAGCCCGTAACTAAAGCCCCGCAAAGCCACAACTGGTCAATGTGTATTTAAAAGGTCACTTAGTGTCATGGAAACATGTACGATAAAGGGCGTTTTAAAGGTGGGAGTAGAAAAAAATGTTTATTGCCAACAAAAAGCTCCAATAAAAAAGGAGCGTTATAACCGTATCTAGAAAATCTTATAAAATATGAGGACTAAATTTTGAATTTTGGAGCACCAGATGAGGGATTTTCCACAAAATTGAGGGTATTTTTTGGGTTAAATTTTGTCTGGGGATTTCTTCTGGGGAAAAATATTCACTTGGGGCGAGGGGTAAACCACTTTAAAATCTTATAGATCAACGTTCAATGTTAGTGGACGTTGTGTTGTGATTTTTTTCCTTATCAGTCGTAATCAATAAGGAAAACTTGCTTAATCAGTGCTTATCAATAAGTAATTTCTCTTAGCTACGCTTTGCGCATGATTACCCTTGTTATTGTTATCCTTAGCCGTTAATTCGTAAGCGATTTTTAATTTTTTTAACGCTGTGGCTCCCGTCCCGAGGCGGGACTTAAGTTCAGTCCCCATTTTTTGTTATGTTACAATAAAACTAAAACAAAACAACCAAACCAACCAACCCAACCCAACCCACCCAAACCTACCCAACACAACCCAACACTTTTTAACAAAGAAACAACAACGGATTTACAGTGTGTGACTTCAGTCGGGATCGAAGCCTCGGGACGGGAGCCACATCGTTTTTTTAAATCAGTGGTTACCCCTTGACTTGGGGTCTTTAAGGGTATTTAAGATTTTACCACTACTCGATAAAAACTATTAAATCTCGAAATCCTATGAAGAGATGACATATATATATGTATACTTATGAAAGTATTTGAGATGACATCTCTGAAAGATTTATTTTAATTACGTGGCGCCATCTCAACGCACAGTTGTGTCATTTTTATACCAACTTATTCATTTTTTCCAATAAAGTTATTTTAATTTACATTTACAATATTTATGTATACAACACGTTGGTACATTTGGCGTTTTCAACTTCCAAACATTTTTTTTTAGATAGTGATATTAGTTTTACTCTGCAAGAAAAATTAAAATCGCGTATGTAGCCGTTGTGGTGATATACACTTAAATGATTTTTTTTATAAATTAATGCGCAACAGGAAACTTAGTCTCTGTGTATCGCCTTTTGTGTTGAGGTTTCTTGAACATTTTTCTATTTCAATGGCTTCATAGATGGTACGTTTGGTCCTGTATTCGATGTATTCGAACCAAGACCCTTGTTTTTTCAAAGTCAATTTCCCAATATCGCCAGCAATAGCCAACTTATTCATGGAAGACATAGAAGTACGAGCAATCTAAACGGCAACACTAAAATCAAAGTTATGGCTACGGTACGTAGAAGACACATTTATCTTCTGTACCCACGGAAAAGCGGAACTGAAGAAATTCCTGGACCATTTCAACGGAATTCCCAAAAAGATTAAGTTCACAATGAACACCGTTTACCTTTTCTGGATGTCTTCATATTTAAGAAAAATAATGGCAAACCCAGTCTCACCACCACCCGTCACAACTGCATTCAGTCATTAAGACACTTGTTACGCGATCCGAAAGGCTGGCTCATGGAGCCTACATAGTGTAGGCTCCATGGGCTGGCTGATGATGACCACAAGAAACAAGAAGACCTGAAAATCCAAACGACGCTACAGCAAAACGGATTCTCCAAAACCATCATCAAAAAGGCTCTTAGACCACGACGCCGGTTAAATACCACAGAGGACAAGAACATCAAACCAACTTCGAAGGCCTTCCTTCCCTCCCTGAAAGGGACAACCGAGAGAATAGGCAAAGTTCTCAAAAAACATAACATTGAGAATACATTTACCGCCCCAAGAAAGATCGGTCAAATACTTCCAAACGCTTAACCAAAAATAGAGTTGGAGGCACAAGGGGTGTACGAAATTCCTTGTAAGAATAGTGACGGAAGCTACGTGGGACAGACCAATAGACGTATCAACGTTAGACGCGAAGAACATCGTAACGCAGTCTTGAAGCAATAAAAAACATCTTCCTTAGCTGAAACGTCCGAAAAACTTCCCATGAAATTGACTTTGAAAAAACAAGGGTCTTGGCTAGCATCGAAGACAGGACCAAGAAACCTCAACACAAGAGACGATACACAGAGACTACCAACTGCATGGAAACCACCTAATACAACCACCAAAACGCCACGCAAATTAACTAGATGAATGTTTTGCTTGAGGTTTCCACGGGAGTTATATGTATTGATGGTTTTCCGGGATCTGCTCCCTGTTGTCGGTTTTTGGTTTTTTAAAGAACCGTATGTCTGACGACGTTTCGGTACAATCTCATATACCTTCTTTAGGATGCTGTTGCCATCAATATATATATATATATATATAATATATATATATTATATATATATATATATATATATATATATATATATATATTATATCCCTTGCGGCCTTGAGTTTACGTTTTCGTGAATTCACCGTGAATACACCGTTTATATGCAGTGAATATACCGTCCATTTGTGACATTTGTAGACGGTAATTAAACGGTGAACTCACGCTGTTTTTGCGATAAATTCACGGTGATTTCACGGTTAATTCACGGTGATTTCACGGTAAATTCACGGTGAACTCAAGTTTGCAAAATTACCGCAAATTCACTGTGAAAGTACCGTAAATTTATCGTGAAATCACCGTGAATTCACCGTAAAAGCGCTGTGAGTTTACTGTGAAAACACCGTAAATTGACTGTGAAAACACCGTAAATTGACTGTAAAAACACCGTAAATTGACTGTGAAAACAACGCAAATTGTAAGTGTAAGATTCGAACAATCTGCTAATTGGTTATTCCCAACACATTACAAATATCGCAAGAGAGCTCTCGTGTAGCTGCGCAAAATCAACGAGGTTGAGACGCCATCATAAAGAAAAAACAACAAGTTGGACGCCATTTATTAGCGGTTTTTTTTATTAGTCGATTTCTGTGTTAAGCGGTTTAAGCAATACATCTCACTGCTGCTTACGCAAGCGAGCTAACTATAAATAGCGTTGGGTTGCAATATTTAGTTGAAAGTGTTGTAGCTGTAATGGCATAGCTGAACCGTTTACAAATGTCACAAACAGACGGTTTATTCACGGTGAATTCACAGTGAATTCACGGTGAATAAACCGTAAACTCAAGGCCGCAAGGGTTATATTTATATAGCGAATTGCTGTGGTAATTTTCACTAGAACACATTTTTTTGCAAAAAACAATTTTATAATTTTTTTTTAAGGAAACAATATATTTTTTTAAATTTTTCAAAAAGATATTAAAAAAAAAACGAAAATAACCTAAAAACCCGTTTTACGTTTAAAGGGTTCAGGTTCGGTCTCTAGCGTTACGTTTAAAAATAATATGGGTTCGGTTACGGTTCCGATCCACAAATAAATACCGGTTCCGGTCCGGTTTTCTGTCCAAAAACGGTCCGGTCCGGGTTCCTGGCTAAACTAGCTAAAAAACAGATCTTCTGATGGGGGCCATTAAGTTCATCCTTAAAAGGAAAACGGTAATCTTAAAATATCTTTTTAATGAATTAAAAATAATTATTTGTTACTTATTTCTATAATTGTTTGTTACTTATTTCTATAGAACACATAGACTTTTAGTGACTTAAAGGCCCATGTAAGGAAAAGGGCAAGGAAACTATGCATTTAAATTCTCAATGTCGAGGAGCCAGTTAAACAACTTAATGACACTGTGGAAGTTAGTTTGTTTGAACTCTGAATTGACCAGCCTTTAAGGTCAACACAGGCAGTGTTGAAGGGCCCCTTCTACAGCAGAGGCAAAAAGAGGCCAAGAAAAAGTCTAACTCAAACTCTGATGAGTAGCAAACCCAGACCGCAAAATCACATTCCCTGCACAAGCGTCCTAGAATATTCCTGGCGTAATCAAATGTCCGCTTTTTGGTTAACCCAGTCATCATAAAAAGAATATTTCATGTATCTCCTGCAGAAGACTCAAGTATTGTTAGGGGAATATTCCTTGATATAATTTGGGGATTATTCCCAGCTTATTGCCTCTTATACCCAGGAACGTTTTGGGAGTGTTCTTTACGCCGGTTTAAGGAATTTTTACAGGAACTATATATGCATATGCATATGCTCCACCATGTGACTTTGATAAAAATAATTAAGGTTAATTTTTTGTTAGTATCAAGCTAATTTCGTCTTATTTTCTAAAAATACTACAATATATGTATTTTTTGTGTTCTAAATTAGGACCTTTATACACAAAAAGTTCATATATTGCATTGTATTTAGGAAATGGGATAAAATAACCTTGACACTGACAGAAAATTAACCTTAATTATTTATATCAGTCACATGGTGGGACTTTGATTTGTGGAGTATAGTATTAATAATAACAGAGCTGCGGAATTGTGACAAAACCATTTTATTTAAAAATAACAATATTCTTTAAAAAATAAACAATATTTTTAATAAAAAAGACATTTTAATAAATAAATAATTTACATACCTATTAAGAAGCGGCATCGACTTGTCTGGTCCACCTAAAATGTATTTTCCCTATGTATAGCTTGGCATCAAGGCGTTGTAGTATTGCCAGGGGTAGGATAAGTGAATCGCCAATGGTGACTCAGCCGGAGACCACAAAGGTCGATGAAAGCCCCTAACCTCTATCTACCCAAGACCGTCAGTACGTGTCGTAAGATACACCCTGCAAGAGGTGATGCTGCTCAATGCAAAAGACTGCGGATCTAGGGGACTTAACCCCGAACAAAAATGCCCAAATCCCCTAGTGTTACGTGACCCGTGCTAGGGGAGGGAAGGGACAACGGGACCTCTTGGGGTGTGGGCACCCCCTTGCAGTAAGGAGCCTCGCCAAAGCTAATGTGTAAGGCAACGTGCTGAGGGCTGGATGGCCGCAGGGAGCAACATGCGGTCTTTAACGTTCCCCTTGGGATAACAGGCGACCTCCCATTGTATTTAGCCTTACCCACACAATCCGGCGCTGTGTGGGCGGACCTAGTTCTGGACTACTCGTGGGAATTATATGGATACACCTATAAAACCTGAAGGCTCTCCGCAAGGAGAGATCGCTATGCCAGGCTCTCAAGTGGGGACTGACGTGTCGGGCTCCTCGAAAGAGGGGACCTCACAAGGACCCACAAAGGGGACAGGCAAAGTGCCGCTTCCGGGACTCGCAAGAGTAACAGAAGCGGCGCAGCTAAGGCTAGAGCCAGGAGGCTCAGGCTTAAGGCACAGCCCATGGGCCCGGGCTCTGGCGAAGGCCAAACGCCTGCTCCGGCGCAGGGGGGGGCCCAAGGATCTGGGACAAAACGTAACAGATCTGAGGGAAGCACCCCTGAGTCGAAGGGGGCAAGGACGCTGGCAAAGAGGCCCAAGGCTTCCGGAGTAAAATCGGGAGGCCAGGGGACTGCTTCGTACAGCGCCGCAACGTCTGCTGGAGGCTCAGGCTCAGTCCATGGGCCCGGGCTCTGGCGAAGGCCAAACGCCTGCTCCGGCGCAGGGGGGTCCAAGGATCTGGGACAAAACGTAACAGATCTGAGGGAAGCACCCCTGAGTGGAAGGGGGCAAGGACGCTGGCAAAGAGGCCCAAGGCTTCCGGAGTAAAATCGGGAGGCCAGGGGACTGCTTCGTACAGCGCCGCAACGTCTGCTGGTCTCGGGGTGACCATCGTGCCGGATGCTTATCCGGACGCGGTGATCACGGAAGAGCAGAGTAAAGGCATCATGGGGAAACTAAACGCCCACATTGATCTAATGGGAGGAGATCGATTCCCACAACTTGAGCAGTTTCGCTGGCCGTCGCAGGGAACCATCACGGTTAAATGCGGAGACCAGTGGACGTTGGACTGGCTGGAGGGGATCATATCCTCGATCAGACCATGGGAAGGGGCATCACTGCGCGTGCAGCGGTACATTCCCAGGGCAATTTAGATGGTTGCAGCTGTCCAAGGTCTCCCAGACGACACCCCACCATCCTTAAGCGACTCAACCGACAGAATCCTGGACTTAGGACAAATCTGTGGAGGACGTATCACCGGAAAGAGGAGAAGAACAGGGTTCTCCTGGTTTTTGGAGTTGACGAGGCTTCTGCCGAGGTCTTGCAACGACAAAAACTTAAAGCGTTCGCAGGGGTCTCCGTCGTCACTTTCATGACGAAGGCAAAGGCTCTAGCGGCGCCGGAGAAAAAGACGGCTCCAGCCGAGGAGGGTAGTAGCAATACTCCCTTATCGGAAGGAACGTCTACGCCCGAATCAGATCCGACAGCGACAGTGGACGAGGAGGTGGCCGAGCTCATGGCTCAGGTGGATGTAGAGGATACACCACCAGGGACAAGGGCTGGACCATCCGTAACCTAGAAATCAGGTCCTATATCCATCCTCCACCATGGATAAAGATACCTCATTTCTACAGAGCAATTTGCAACATAGCAAAGGGGCGATTTCCTTAATAGATCGTTACATAGCTATGGGGCAGACACATATATATCTCCTACAAGAACCTTGGTCATACAAGGGTCGCGTAAGGGGCCTAGGTAGATGGGAAAGATCTCTCTTCTACAAGAGGGACGACCAACTAAATCCAAGGGCTTGTATCTACGTCGACAGACGGATCGAGTCCTCACTAATAGCTAATTTCTGTTCTAGGGACTTAGTAGCGGTGAAACTATGCCTTGGTGGTATGCTCGGCCTATTTGCCCTATGACTCGACAGACGATCTTCCAACACAGGAGCTCATCGATTTAGTGGAATACTGCAGCACATTGGGCCTCCCGCTGATCATCGGATGCGATGCTAACGCACACCATACGGTGTGGGGAAGCACCGACACGAATCGGAGAGGGCTCAGCCTCTTAGAGTATCTACATACTACCGATCTGGAAATCCTAAACCGCGGCACTACACCGACCTTTGTCACGTCACGAAGACAAGAGGTGATAGTCTTGACATTGGGCTCCCTCTCCCTGGCGCCGATGACAAGAAATTGGAAGGTGTCTGAAGAGCCATCCCTGTCAGATCACAGACACATTCTCTTTAGCTTAGACCTAACTCACGATGCTGGGCTCAGTAGGTTCAGGAACCCCCGGAACACTAACTGGGACCAGTATGTTGAGATGCTAAAGACTAAGCTAGTGGACTCTTCCATGACGTGCCGCAGCTTTCGGCAAGTGGAGGAAACAGCCGAATTTGTACGGGAGGCAATCATCACATCGTACTAACGAAGCTGCCAGCTTCAGGTCTATCGAGGAAAAAAGAAAACCCCTTGGTGGAACTTTGACCTCGATAAGGCTCGCAAGGAAGCCCGCAGGTTCTTTAACAGGGCCATGCGGTCTAAATCGCCTGCGGATTGGGACAGCCACAAGCAGTCTCAGCGTAGGTACAAAGATCTAATAAGAAGGTCTAAGAGGGAATCGTGGAAGACGTTCTGCGGTAACGTAGACGAGCTTCCAGCAGCCGCCAGGCTTCAAAAGATTCTCTCAAAGGATCCGGGACGAGAGCTGGGGACATTAAGGCTTCCCTCCGGTGACTATAGCACCACCGCGGGGGAGGCACTTAAATGGCTCCTGGAAACTCACTTTCCAGGCTCAAAAATCCTGCAAACTGTTGAACCACCAAGGCGGGCTCCACCAGCGGGCGTAAGACCGACTGACTGGAAGTTAGCTGCAAAGGTAGTGACAGAAAGCTCGATAAAGTGGGCCATCCACTCATTTGGATCTTTTATAAGCGCGGGACCAGATGGCATCTTTCCGGCTCTCTTACAAAAGAGACTAGAACCACTGACACCGCACTTGATACACCTCTTCAGAGCCTGCCTGGCACGAGGCTACGTGCCGCAATCCTGGCGAAAGGTTCGAGTGGTGTTCATCCCCAAGCCAGGACGTTGTAACTACGATACGGCAAAGGACTATAGACCCATCAGTCTATCCTCGTTTCTTTTAAAAACTATGGAGAAACTGGTGGATATATTTATTAGGGACGGGGCACTAAAAAGAATTCCCATGCATCCCAATCAACACGCCTACAGGACAGCCATGTCGACGGAGACCGCTCTTCACAGCCTTGTGACAAGACTAGATATTTTTTCTAGATATTGAAGGAGCTTTCAACAACACCTCCTTCGAGTCGATAAATAGAGCTGCAGAAGGCTTTGGCATAGAGAATACCATTGTCAAATGGATCCGTGTCATGCTGGAAAGCAGGATCATTACAAGCTCGATTGGAACTACGGAGATCAGCTTAACCGTAGCCAGAGGGTGCCCGCAAGGAGGAGTACTATCGCCCTTGCTGTGGTGCCTAGTGCTGGATGGGCTACTTCGTATCGTAAACGAGGAAGGCATATACACTCAAGGCTACGCGGACGACCTCGTCATCGTCGTAGCCGGAAGGGTACCAAACACTATTAAAGAGATCATGCAAAGAGCTCTTAATAAGGTCGAAAGGTGGTGCAACGATCACGGACTATCCTTCAATCCGGATAAGACAGAAGTAGTACCATTCACCAAAGAAACATTAACCTTGAGGGGCTCACGCTCTTTGGATCAAGACTGACCCCATCCAAATCAGTCAAGTATCTAGGAGTCATCATTGACTCCAGGCTGACCTGGAAGGAACATGTCAACAGGGTCGTCCAGAGGGTCACTCATAGCCTATGGGCATGCAGAAAGACCATTGGACGCACCTGGGGCTTAAAACCCCACATAGTGCACTGGCTTTACACAACAGTCATAAGGCCAATGATCACATACGGCAGCCTTGTTTGGTGGAATGCGTTAAGCAAGCCCACCTACAGGAAGAAGATGGACAAGCTCCAACGATTTGCCTGCATGGGCATAATTGGAGCTTTCAGAACCACTCCAACATTGGCAATGGAGGCCATACTGGGACTGGCGCCTCTACATCTCTTTGTGGAGGCACGGGCTCGGGAGGCCTCAGTCAGACTCAACGATTGGGGACAGTGGACTCAAGGGGGGGAAAACTCAGGGCATGCAAGGGCCTGGACTGAGACTATCAACCGGGACCCCCTTCTCACAAAAAGCGATGCAATGCCAAAGACGTCCACCTCCCTCAGGAGATATAAAGTGGTTTTCCCCTTCAGAAACGACTGGAGTGAGCCTGACCCAGGCTTTCTCAAACCGGAAGGGCTCATCTGGTATACAGACGGGTCTTTAATGAAAGAAGGTGCAGGAGCTGGTGTATATGGAGAGCGACCTGGGGCGAGAATAAGCCTTGCACTAGATCGATACCCAACGGTATACCAGACTGAAATCTTTGCTATCCAGATATGCGCCCAAGAGAATCTCCAGAGAGGCTACTCGGGTAAACATATCTACATATGCAGCGACAGTCAAGAAGCACTCCGGGCTCTTCACTCGGAAAGGGTCAACTCGAGACTTACACTGGACTGCATAAAAACCCTTTAACTACTCAGTGTGCTCAATAAGGTTAACCTTATCTGGGTACCGGGTCATCGAGGCATCAGAGGCAACGAGGAAGCAGACCAGCTGGCTCGTGAGGGCAGCAACACGGCCTTCTTGGGGCCAGAACCTGTCATAGGGATCGCCTCATGTCTGGTAAAAACCAAAATCAGGAACTGGACTAACGACCAGTTCCAGAAAAAATGGCGTGAACAACAAGGCCTCAGGCAGTCAAGGGCCTTTATAAAGAGTCCTACTACCTGCAAAGAGGCAAAAAGACTCCTGAAACTTAACAGGAACCAGTTAAGAACCATCACAGGAGTCCTAACAGGACACTGGGTGGTCAAATACCACCTACACAAAACCGGACTCAGCAACGAGTCGGACTGTAGGTACTGCAGCGAAGTAGACGAAACTACCGAGCATATAGTCTGCGAATGCGACGCTCTAGTCAATAGTAGACTAAGACACCTAGGGGACAGATACTTGGAACCAGAGGAAATAATGCATGCCCGACCAGAGCGGGTCTGCGCTTTTCTTAAAAGCTGCGGGCTCGTAAGGTAAGGCAGAGCTTCACCAAAAGGGGGTAATCAATGTATAGCTTACAAATGAAGGTACAGTATATAACGAAAGAAACACAAAAAACGAGCAATTGCAATTGAGGTTAATTAATACGCAAATATTGAAAAGGTGTTCGTATTATATAAAATACAGTTTTAAACTTAAAAATAAACCTGGCTGTATCAGTAACACTATACAACAAAAAATATTACATTTTTTGCCCAAGGAAATGTCATAACCCAGCTAGCACAAGTCGGTCCTAAGGACGTCCTAAGGAAAGCCTTACAGGATATTGGGATATCCCAAGGATATGGCCTTTAGGATATCCTAGGGATATCCCTAGGTCCATATAGGTCCAGGAATAGGACATCCTAAGGATGTCCCCTGAAAGTCCCATGGGTATATGTAGGTCCAGGAATGGGATGTCCTGAGGACATCCTCTGAATGGCCTTGTTATTTGTTGGGGATACATTTTAAACAATCAAATACCATTTTATTACTTTATAAAATATATTATTTTAATTCTGTATATATATATATATATATAATTTTACACAGCCAATTATATAAAATAAAAAATAAACACCTATTATAAAAGTAAAATAAATAATAATTCTAAATAAATATAATAGTTATGTTATTTATATATACACACTGTCCAAAGTTATCTGCTCACCATTTTAACTCCATTATTATTGCAGCTACAAAGTCGGTTAAATTAGCAAATTAGTGGCATTTTTTCTTCTGATTAAAATGGTTAAGACAGAATAACAATTGAACATCAGGTTTCTGAAGTAATTACAAAAATAACATTTTATTAAATGAAAATATGGAACAAAAAATTATTATAACATAACTACCCTAAACTTAAAAATAAACAATTAATAAGCACTGGAACTTTCTGATTGTTGTTGAAATATCCAAATTTTAACAATCAGAAAGTGCCTATTAATTGTTTATTTTTAAGTTTAGGGTAGTAATGCCATAATAATTTGTTGTTCCAAATTAAATTGTTTTTCAAAATATGTAAAAATATACAGGGTGTTCCATTTGAAAAAATGTTATTTTTGTAATTACTTCGGAAACCCGACGTTTAATTGTTTTTCTGTTTTGACCATTTTAATTAGAAGAAGAAATGCCACCAATTTGCTAATATAACTGACTTTGTAGATCCAATAATAACAAAGTTAGCAATAATATTATATTATAACAAACACACTTGGAGAACACGAGATTCGCGGCCTTAAACCAGGTTCACGACACAGAAAAAGAATTCACGGCACAGACAAAGAATTCCTTTCACAGTGTTATCTATGATTCTTTCTAACAAAAAAGCGACAAACAACTAAAGGACGCTATACGTCATCTTAGCTTTCTCTCCATCCAGTGTTACCACCATAGACAATGGTTACCACCATGACGTATAGCGACAAATTTAAAACAATCGGTAACACAAACTATTAAATAAGTTATAGATTGCGTTTGTAATTACATTTTTAAGGTTAACTAACGCTTACTACCTTATTTATTATTTATAAAACTCTAAATGTATCAATACCTTATTGTAAGGTATTGATACATTTAGAGTGTTTGAACAATTATTAATTACACTAGTAAACAATAAAAAAGGTCGGTAATAAAAATAGCACACTCCTATAGATTTTGACCTGCTCGACGCAAATCCGGCGCCCAAAAAATTTTCTGAAGTCTCGTTGAGACGATAAGGGCAGGACCATGATACAAAGAAAAATTGTTAAATAATAACGATAAAAATTAGTAAATAAAAAAGGTCGGTAATAAAAATAGCACACTCCCATAGATTTTGACCTGCTCGATGCAAATCCGGTGACCAAAAAATTTTCCAAAGTCTCGTTTAGACGATACGGGCAGCACCATGATACAAAGAAAAATTGTTAAATAATAACGATAAAAATTAGTAAATAAAAAAGGTCGGTAATAAAAATAGCACATTCCTAAAGATTTTGACCTGCTCGATGCAAATCCGGCGACCAAAAAATTTTCCAAAGTCTCGTTTAGACGATACGGGCAGCACCATGATACAAAGAAAAATTATTAAATAATAACGATAAAAATTAGTAAATAAAAAAGGTCGGTAATAAAAATAGCACACTCCTATAGATTTTGACCTGCTCGACGCAAATCCGGCGACCAAAAAATTTTCCAGTCTCGTTTGAACGATACGGGCAGCACCATGATACAAAGAAAAATTGTTAAATAATAACGATAAAAATTAGTAAACAAAATAATTTGAACGATAAAAAACATCAAAAAAACATGCCTTAAATTATTACAATATGTACAGATATGTTGTTCATAGAATACTGAAATATAAGTTAAAAGTATCGTCATCTTAAAATTTTCAAATGGTGTATCTATGCAATAAATGGTACCAAAATACTGTGCTCTTATTTTTTATTTACGACTTCAGAAAATTTTTTTTAAAACATTTTGGATCTATTTCAGTTATAAACAATCAAAAAATTCTATTTTTAACCAGGACCTTTTTTTTAAGTTAAAATTTGTTGCCTAGTGTTACCAGCCGTCATTTCCGCGCATGCGTATTAAGTTGGCTGCTATCCAGTTGTATACAAAATATATTTTGTGGTTATATAACAAATACACAAAATATAATATTGTTTTTAAACTCCCGCCTTTAAAACGCCGATTACCGTACATGTTTCCATGATATTTTAAATACACATTGACAAGTTGTGGCTTTATGGCGTTTTAGTCACGGGCTGAAGTTGTCAGCAATGGCATTCGGACTTTTTAGTCATGGGTTGAAGTTAATTGCAGTTGTCAACTGCGAAACAATGATCAAATTAAAGGGTCTAAAAAGTGAGGTTAGAATAGACTGGTCGATGTCAGATTTTATAAATAATTATTTATATATAATTGTTGAAAGTTATTTAATTTTTGTGATTGTCGTAGAAAAAATATAGTATGCAAGTCGTTTATAAACTTTAAAAAATCTATATAATATAATATTATAATTATATTGATTGACATTTTTAAGATGTGCCTATGCAAAATAAGTTATGAAAAAAATGTAGGTATTATTATATGGATAAAATATTCTTATAGAAAAATGTGCATACCAAATGTTTACCAAAACCTAACGGGACATTCTGAGGATGTCTCTGGGATTAGTCATATGATCAGCCCATTTTAGGCTTTAATTAGGATATTATTAGGTCCTAACGACATCCTTAAATGACGTTCCTAGGATATCTCAAAATGGGACCTAAAAAAGATCTAATGTCCGATAAGGTCAACCTATGGACGTCCTCAGGAAGTCCTTATAGGATCATCCCATTCTGGGACATTTAGGCTGGTCCAAGGACGTCCTGAGGATGTTTGTGCTTGCTGGGAAAGGGAGTGAAAAGAACCATTTTCATTCATTTGAACTAACCGATGCTAAAACGTGTTTAAAACAAAATCCAAACAACGAATTAATGGCGCTGTCTTTAGGTACCTATGAAGAACATGAAGAACAATAAATAGTATTTATTAAATACTACTGCAAGTACCAATATGTTGTGTTGCAGTCTTCATTACAACATATTCTTACTATAGTACTGACTATAGTCAATACGTAAAAAATGTTTAAAACCAATTAATTACCTTTTTTCAATCGTAAAATGGTTGTTTTACAACTTTATAGATACTTCTTACACAGTGACAATTCTTAGACTACGAATTAATGGCACCGGCCAATAAGAGCACCGGTTGTCTCCGATTCATCTCGGACAGAGACGATAGTTACCGATGAACTCAACGCGCCAGTTTTAATTTTTTCTTTTATTGTAGACTCTTTATACCGCACCCAGAGACATCGATGTGTCTCTGAACACATCTCTGTGGTTTATACCTATAACTGAACACTATAATCTTGTCAGTAGACATAATTCAATAAAATATAACCAATTTTTTGTTTTTTAAATATAAAGAACTTGGAATGTTCTTAGATAGTGCCTGGAAGTTTTAGAGGATCATTCTAGGAATATTCCCGATGAATATTCCTAGAATGAAGCGGATTTTTCGAATATTTTCGAACCTTCATTGCAGTCTGGGCAGGGCCGGGCCTAAGGGGGGTGTAGGGGGGGGAGTCACCCCCCCAAAGTCTTGGCAGTTGGTTTCAAATCCAAACACGGTTGGCAAAATCTATAGTATTTGGGTCGGTTGGTTGGGTATACCTACCCTACCAACCAACCCATCACAATAAATAAAATGAAATATAATTTTTAAACTTTACCTACATATTACAAAATTATAATTTTTAATCTATTGTAACCTCCTATAATCGTTACCGTCAAGAAAATTGTATTGGTCAACCTTATTTTTATTAAAGGACATTATATTTCACACAAGCGGCATGTACAAAGTCGGCACCGCCTCGCGGCTTTGTCTTTCTAAATTATTAATTAGTTGAAGCTTATCTAAGCTAAGCATTTTACTAGAACTCGGCCCGGTCTAGCTTTCTTTTCCATATTAAAAAAAAATTAATTCCCATTTATTGACACTAGTTTTACTTAGCTAGCTAAGTAAAACTAGTGTCAATAAATGGGAATTAATTTTTTTTTAATATGGAAAAGAAAGCTAGACCGGGCCGAGTTCTAGTAAAATGCTCATTATGTGGATCTGTGTTTAACAAGGACTAGAAAAAAATGCACGAGGAAAATATTCATGGTGGAAATTTGGTTAAAATTAAAATTGTTACTGTTCCGGATAATCCACTTACATTGGTAGCAAATAAAAAAAAATAGAGACTTCAAAAGAGCATGCTAATAGTAGGTAAAGACATTCTTTATCTACACTTTACAACACTTTACATTCATGATAAAACTACTACAAATTTTTACTATTACTACTAAAGTATCGATAAAAAAATAAGTTGTTTTTTTTTATCGTCTCCACCCCCCCAAAAAAGTGTGCCTCGGTACGTCCCTGAGTCTGGGAAGGTGTAAGATGAGTTTACACAAAAATAAAATACAAAAAATATGCATTTAAAATCTCATCTAATTATTTTTCTTCTAATGGGAGCTAACACTTTTTTGTTACTAATAATTACCATAGTAATTATAATAATATTGCATAGGTATTTAATTTTTTATATTGTACTTTTTTAATAAAATAATTTTTATCCTCCCAATATACATTAGATTTTAGAGGTCAATTTTAGACACTCTGCCCCTTGTAACATATATTGTCAAAGCATTGATTAAGGTCAACGGTCAAAGTCCTGACCTCCCTCCCCCAAATTATCGTACAAGTCTTGTACTACAAGAAGATTTTTTAAATTTTCTGTTTTTACTAAATAAATTATTTTTATTAAACAAAAGCAAAATTTGTATTTTGATATTAATATGATTATTAAAAAAATATCATAAAAATTATTTTTATTTTGTAAAACAAAAATTATGTTTGGCCCTTATGTGATTTGTCCTATTCTCATTTATAAATAATTATTTATCATTTATAATTATAATAAATTAGGTACCTATTAAATTATGAAAAAGTAATTAATTTATCATTACCCTGTTAAAAATCACTCATAAAGACCAATAGAAAAGCTATTGGGATTTTCCAGCGGTAGCTCTATTGGTTTGAATTGGTCTCAATAGTGGTATCTGTACCATGAATCAACAATTCAAACCAATAGCGACACCGCTGGAAAATCCCAATACAGACCAATAGAGATTAATCGAATTTCCCAATAGAGAATGATAGAGGTGAATTAAATGTTAATGGTAATTCCCAATAGAAGAGCTATTTGGATTTTTCAGAGGTACCGCTATTGGTTTGAATTGGTCCCCACTATCCATTTTAGACGTCTTTAAGGTAAAAAATTACGTGTTTTGATGGTTAAATAATTTCTCAAAAATAGTGCTGTTTAACATTTAATTTAAATTTTATAAATAGCTTCTGCTAAAAGTACCCACTATCAACGTTGCCAGTGCCAGTGCTTTTGTACTGAAATCAGTACTTTTTAAGGTCTGTCAGTACGTCAGTGCTACTTTTATAGTTTCAGTACGTTTTGCGAAATTTCCTCCCCAACCAAAAAAAAGTTAAACAAATATGCATCGGTATAATAAAGAAAAAACTACTTTTTTAATAAATTCCTAAATCTCAAACTAAAAAATATCATGATTCCTGCAAGGTATTACACTGCACCGTTTTTTGACATGTGCTTTAAAGACAAATTTTTGATACAAAATAGAATCTCAATTAATTTTTTATTAACAGTTTAAAATCTAGCCGTTAAACTAAAGTGTACCAACCACTTTAACAGCTAGATTGACTAAGCCAAAAAAAGGGATCACAGTGCAAATTGACAAATACCAAGTCATTTGAGCATACATACACCTTAGACAGGCAGTGACTTTTAAATTACTTGACTTGACTGAGAGGGTCAAGTTTGTCGAGTACGAGTACTAACATTAAATAGGTTCCTATAGGATACAATTGTAGGGTTTAAACAATATAATCAAAATATTATCAAAATCTTCAATTTTTTCGAAAAGAGTACTTTTTCATTTAAATCAGTAGGTTTTTTCTTTCCAATATCAGTAAAGAATTTTTTCGTGGTCTGGCAACGCTGATTCCTACTTACACGTTTAATATGAGAAATAATAATATTATATTATAACAAGTTCAAAAAGCTCATTTTACTGAAAATCAGTGAAGTATAGGAAAATACATTTCGACAGGAAAAAATATAAAATAAAGTCAAATGAATTTAGAATGATAAAAAATATCGGAAAATAATCTTATCATATATATGCTTTATAGAAAAACCAAGTTTCTTTACCATATACCGCTTCGATGACCCTGCGTCAAACATCAATTCTTGTTTTGACGCGGCGTCCCTAGGTGGCACCCGTCACTGTTGGATTTCTCTCGCTTGTGCTAGGGTAAAACATTTGCTTAAAAGATGAGGTGGTATGAGTTTTCGTTATCGCTTCTCGGCCTATGGCTAAGATCAAAGTGTCGTATTATTATATTATTATTAATTATAAGTGTTTATAAGTTGGAAAAAGTAAAATACATAGAGTCAATGATCAGGTTCGCGCGAAGTGAAACAAGTGCAGAAGGAGGCTCTGAGAGTTTTGGTGGTCCGGTGAGTTGGTGCGTCTACAAGTGGTTGAGGATTTCACGATGGCAAACGTAGCAGATAAGTACCTTTTAAGTTATCCTCTACCACAAATACTTGCGTGCAATATCTGCCAAGTCGTGCCTATTAGAGTATTTAAAAATCACAATGACTTAAACAAACATCTAAAGAAATATCACGAGCAACATCTATATTTCACGTGTGCAATTTGCGGTGAAGAAATAGGCACGATTAAACAAGTAAAGACGCACCAAGCCAAGCTACACCCTGGAATAAACCCGGCGGAGGCCGTCGTGAACTCTGACATAAACCCGGAACATATTCCTACGAGGGTGATACGACGTCGAATCACGTCGGAGCGTGAGCCGGTAGACGACACAGGACACGTGGAACCAGTTACCGGAAGTGATCCAGCGGCCATATTTGAATCCACCATTTCAACCGGTAGCGAATGCACAGTGGCACGAAATTCACATTCAATGTCACCAAGACCGGGCTGTAGTAGTTGGCCTTCCCAACCGGACCATTTGAGCCTATCTACACCATGCCAGATGCTAGCACCCCCAGAACCGGTTGCTGAAAGCGAGCCTGCAGCCAGGTTGGACTCCACTACACCGATCGGCGGAGAGTGCACAAGGATGCACAATGCTCACTCATCGCCCCTACCAGGCTGCAGCCATTGGCCTTCTCAACCAGAGCCGCCGCAGATGTCCCTGACTCCACCTTGCCAGACGGAATCGACTCCAGATCCTCCGCCGGAACCCTATAACCAGCCTGCGGCCCAGGCAGTGGACCTCGCCCCCCCTAGGAGAAGACGAGGTGATCCCACAGCAAGACAACTCCAGTGGAGGTCCCTACTGTCCAGCACTACATCAGCTGAAGACCTGGAGGCGGCCATAACGAACATCATGGCGGAAATGGAGAAAATCTGTTCTGAGGAGAAACCATTCCGCAGAGGCAATCAACCACGGCGGCCTCAGCAAGATGCCAACAAAAAGCAACATCAGCCCAACCGCTACAATCCAGAAGAAGCCTCCAAAATCCAGAAGCTCTACAGGGCCAACAAGAGCAAGGCATACAGGCAGATTGTGGAATCTGGTGAGTACAATTATTGTGCGATAGACAAAGATACTCTCACCAGGTTCTTTACAGATGCCCATGCCTTGCGCCCTCCAAGCCAAGACCACCACGGCATAGAGCTTCCCCAGGCGGATGGAAGCGAACTGCAGGCCCCATTCACGACGGAGGAGGTCTATCAAAGGCTGCGTAACACCACCAATACAGCCCCAGGGAGAGATGGCATCAAATACAACCAGCTGAAGAAGCTGGACCCTGGATGTCTGGTGTCAGCCCTGATGTTCAACAAGATTATGGAGTTTGGCATTGTTCCAAGCATCTGGAAGAACACGCAGGTCATTCTAATACACAAGAAGGGCTCAAAGGAAGACCCGTCTAACTGGAGACCAATATCCCTATGTGCTACTATGTATAAGCTGCTTACCTCATGCATAGGGCACCGAATCTCCAACTGGGCCCATAGAAACAACATCATCTCCAAGGTCCAGAAGGGGTTCGGTAAGTACGAGGGATGCTACGAACACAACTTTGTCTTGCAGAGCATCCTGGATACTACGAGGAGACGGAGGAGGAGGTGCGTCATCGCCTGGTTGGACCTGGCCAACGCGTTTGGTTCCGTCCCCCATGCCCATCTCTTGGAGACCCTGCATGCCAATGGGATACCTGCCAGCTTCACCAGGATTGTTGCGGACATATACTCTGGCTGCACCGCGTCAGTCCGCACAGCAACAGGGGAGACCCCACCTGTCCCAGTCAACGCCGGAGTTCGCCAAGGATGCCCACTCAGCCCAGTCATCTTTAACTTGGCCCTGGAACCTGTCATCCGTGCCACCTTGAACCACAACATCGGCTTCAACATCGCCAACAACAAGGTGGCCGTGCTGGCCTACGCTGACGACCTGGTGCTGACGACAGAAAACCCGGAGGACATGCAGACGCTGTTGGACGTGGTGGGTACAACGGCATCCCGATGCGGGCTCCTCTTCAAGCAGGCGAAATGTGCTTCCCTGGACCTGGACTGTCGCCAAAGAAACCGTTGCCACAATTCCTCGTTCTCCATCCAAGGGGGACAGCTTCCAATACTGCAGGAGGGGCAGGCCTACGAGCACCTGGGTATACCAACGGGTTATCAAGTAGACCCAACACCTGAGGCCACTATCCAGAGGATGAGCGAAGAACTAAGGCTTCTCCACGAAAGCCTTCTAGCACCATGGCAGAAGATCGATGCCCTAAACGTCTTTATAACGCCAAAACTGAGCTTCATACTGCGTGGGACGCATGTGATGAAGAAGGACCTTAGGGCATTGGATCAATCCATTAAAAAGAATCTGAAGGACTGGATGAACCTGCCTCAGAGAGCCAGCCCGGACCTGCTCTACGTGCAGTGTGCCAAAGGAGGAACCAACACCGTCCCACTGTGCGACATGGCAGATGTTGCCACCATAATCCAGGCCTTCAAGATGCTAACGGCTCCGGACCCTCTAGTATCCTCCATTGCCCGTCACCAGTTGGAAGAAGCGGTCCGAAGGCGCACCCACAACCCCACTACAGCCGAAGATCTGGGCCGGTTCCTGTCGGGGTCCTTGGATGGGGAAATGGGAAGGGACGGCGGCGACATAGCATCCCTCTGGACCAGAGCCAGAAATTCCACCCGCAGGCTGTCCTCCTGGGGCAACGGCATCTCCTGGGTATTCCACCAAGGCCCAACCATCCACCTAAGGCAGCCGGGAAGAAATCCTGCACTTTTGCTTCTTACCCCTTCATTTTTTGTTATAGATTAAGCGCCTGGTTTAGGATTAAGCGTACAACCAGTGCAAACCACCTAGGCAGTGCATTTTGATGCCATGAGTCAAACAATCCATCGCGCATGCTTGTCATTGCATCTCACCGATGTGACCGACTGTTCGGGTAATATAAGGGAGAAGCTGGGCTGGAAAAAGCATACTTACCTGGCGTAGAGGTCAACCTTGATCAATAAGGCGGTTCCTCCGAGGCGAGGCCTGTCCATTGCACTACGGTCGGGCTGACCCTTGCGATTATCCCTAATGCGGATAACTCGGGCGCATAATTTTTGGTAGTCGGGACTGCGTACGCGCTGTCCCGGTGTTAACTAATGAAAAATAATTACTTGAGGTTAGTGGTATTGCCAAGATCCGTAGATATCTTCTGTAATATCTGTAGTCCAACTAATCCATCTGTATTTACAAGATTCTGTTGTATTTAACGCAAATAAATCAATATTGTCCATAAAATAGGCAACCAAGTATGCTTCTATAATATCTCAAATGTATGAAACATAATATCTCAAATGTATGAAACAGAGATATGGATATCTCAGAGATATGGATATCTCTGGTATGAAAACAAAATAGGCAACCCAGACCCCGTAGATTGGGGTCTGGCAAC
The DNA here is from genome assembly GCA_921294245.1 of Brassicogethes aeneus. NCBI lineage: Eukaryota > Metazoa > Arthropoda > Insecta > Coleoptera > Nitidulidae > Brassicogethes > Brassicogethes aeneus. Next base: position 4,309,201 of record OV121136.1, read on the forward strand.
GCTGATTCCTACTTACACGTTTAATATGAGAAATAATAATATTATATTATAACAAGTTCAAAAAGCTCATTTTACTGAAAATCGGTGAAGTATAGGAAAATACATTTCGACAGGAAAAAATATAAAATAAAGTCAAATGAATTTAGAATGATAAAAAATATCGGAAAATAATCTTATCATATATTTATTTATATATATGCTTTATAGAAAAACCAAGTTTCTTTACCATATACCGCTTCGATGACCCTGCGTCAAACATCAATTCTTGTTTTGACGCGGCGTCCCTAGGTGGCACCCGTCACTGTTGGATTTCTCTCGCTTGTGCTAGGGTAAAACATTTGCTTAAAAGATGAGGTGGTATCAGTTTTCGTTATCGCTTCTCGGCCTATGGATCATCATCACACATGTATTGTGAGAATGTTATTTTTATATATTTATCTATGTTCTACTTGTACCTCTATGACTGAAAAATTATCTAATCTAAGACTGTATTGTAAATTTCTGTAACTTAATATTTTTTTAATAAATGTATCAATCTGTTCTTATCAGCTTAATATCTGATACGCACCGCATGCGGTGCCAGTATATTAAACTGATTTTTGGAAATTGACGGGAGTTAGGGGCTTGCTCCACTCCCGTCGCGGGTTGGCCCGGTATTGCAGTACCGCCGGGATCGGCCCATATTAAAGTAATTAAACAAAAAGCTTATCGAGTCTTTGTTGTCGTTGAATTTAGTTTTTTAGGATATTAATAGTCTTGGTTGGACATTTAGGGAGAACACACAAGAGTCTAGAGCAGTGTTCCCAACTGCAGGGAATTTTCCCTTTTTAGGGAATTTTGGTACCAAAAAGGGAAAAGGGAATTTTTTAGTAAAAATCGTTAAAATTAGGGAATTTTGACCCAAAATAAAAAGAAGTTTGATAACGCAGCCCAAATTTTGTGGCTAGAAGAAGAAGAACTAACTATATGTCAATTAAATTAAATAAATTTTATTTCATGTTTACCTTTATATTTTAATGATTTATTTGTTAGATGAGGCGTATACTGCAAAACGGCCCAACTGAAAAAAAAATATTTTGTGTTTTTATCTCGAAATATTCCTATAATGCACTTACCGAGTGAGCTAGCCTAATAAAGTGTGTTTTAATATGAATAATATACTTACTTGAATAGTATACTTACTCTTCTATAGTTACTACTCTGTATATTAAAATACACTCTATTAGGCTAGTTCACTCGTTAAGCGCATAATAGGAATATTTTAAGATAAAAACACAAAATGATTTTTTTTCAGTTAGGCCGATATTGCAGTAAACATAATAAAATTTATTTTAAAAATTGTATTTTTGATATGAAGTCATTTTTCTTGGCAACATTGAATGCAGGGAATTTTGGCATGAAATAGGGAATTTTTGCCATGCAACAAGGGAATTATTACACTGAAAGGTTGGGAACACTGGTCTAGAGACCCAACGTCCACTTTGGCTCCCGAGCTTTCGAATGCGTCTTATGCAACCAAACATACTTTTCGAGTTAACCTAACTTTCTTTTGTGCTTTTGTGATAATACCTATTTCATTTTATTACAAATACAAATTTTACAGTTAAGTCAGCACCTTCATCAAGTAATACAAAAATTGTACCACAACGTCTTTTCAAAACAAGAAAAGATAAAAAGAAGAGAGAATCTTATAATAATCTTACAAAGCCTGATAATATTGAAATTGACAAATTGAGCATTCATTTATTAAATAATAATGAATTGCATAACATTTAAGGTATTAATACTAAATTTAGTTGAATTGTGAAACGCGATATAAAATAATTATTATAATATAAATAACTAACTTTTTTTAAGTAGTATTGTCTGTCGGTATTTGAAGTTGGTGGAACACATTCAAAACAAAAAACTTTGGCGAGGTGTACGTTCAATTTTTTCTTAGTATTATGACGTTGACAATGCGTTTTAAATGTATAATTATGTACAGGGTGTTTTCGTGTAGATGTTTTATATAATTATAAATAAACATACGTTTTTGCAAATCCATGTTTTTTTTTTAATTCCAATTACACCTAGTTGTATATTATAAACTATGGTAGGTAATACCTACTAGGTATGTCTATTAATAATGTAATTTAAAGGGCCTTAAAATGAAATTAATACACCTCAAACTGTTTTATATATATTTTTTACTTTAAATATCTCAGAATCATTTAATGTTCACTTATATCCCTTTTATTCTAAGTCGCTCATTAATTATAATGTCTACTTGTCAAACCTAATAAAAATTCACATTTAAAATTTCTTTTCGAATAGTCAAGCAACCAAAGGACCACCAGTGTATGCTTGGTTGCATAATTAGGCTTTAAGCGCATCCGGAAGCTTGGGAGCCAAAGTGGACGTTGGGTCTCTAGACTCTTTTTATTATTATTGATAAATACGATATTCAATCTTTTGAACGAAGTTCGCGAACAAATGGCAAACAAGTTTGGTTCATTAAATGAAGTTCATTTGGTTCATTTAATGAACTTCATTTGGCAAAATTGACCGGTTTTTAAACGTACTTTTCATAAAAAATATTCATAATCATTTTTAACAAATTTTAAGTTTAGTGTGATAATGTGCAAATATCTTAGCCATATTTTAAGGGTTAAGAAGCAAAAAAGAGAAGTGGAGTTATTAACTCTTAAAGTTTTTGCTATATACAAATCTGAATACTGTTGTTTGCGCTAATTAACATGCAGAACTCATACAATTTTCACGTTAAATCCCAATTTAGAGTACCCAATTCTGCACTTGAACTTTTGCTTCTTACCCCTTCATTTTTTGTTATAGATTAAGCGCCTGGTTTAGGATTAAGCGTACAACCAGTGCAAACCACCTAGGCAGTGCATTTTGATGCCACGAGTCAAACAATCCATCGCGCATGCTTGTCATTGCATCTCACCGCTGTGACCGACTGTTCGGGTAATATAAGGGAGAAGCTGCGCTGGAAAAAGCATACTTACCTGGCGTAGAGGTCAACCTTGATCAATAAGGCGGTTCCTCCGAGGCGAGGCCTGTCCATTGCACTACGGTCGGGCTGACCCTTGCGATTATCCCTAATGCGGATAACTCGGGCGCATAATTTTTGGTAGTCGGGACTGCGTACGCGCTGTCCCGGTGTTAACTAATGAAAAATAATTACTTGAGGTTATTGGTATTGCCAAGATCCGTAGATATCTTCTGTAATATCTGTAGTCTAACTAATCCATCTGTATTTACAAGATTCTGTTGCTTAAGTAAAATAATTCGTTCATTGGTGTATAAAGGCCTAAGCACTGTTGTTTGACATTTTTAATATAAAAAACACAATCCCAATTAATTTTTTATTAACACCTCCCACTAGACCGGCTAGATCATTGAGGCTTCAAAAAAATAAAAAGCGATCACGGTGCAAATTGTCAATGCTAAGAAATATATTGGTATGTTTTAAATTGCGTGACCGCCGGAGGGTCAAGTTCGAACTTGAAAGATCAAGTACCTTTTTAGTCAAATCAGTACGTTTTTCATTTCAAATCAGTACAAAATTTTTTCGTGGTCTGGCAACGCTGCCCACTATAGTGGGTTCGAACTTGACCCTCCGGCGGTCACGCAATTTAAAACATACCAATATATTTCTTAGCATTTTATATTTGCACCGTGATCGCTTTTTATTTTTTTGAAGCCTCAATGATCTAGCCGGTCTAGTGGTAGGTGTCAATAAAAAATTAATTGGGATTGTGTTTTTTGTATTAAAAATATCAAACAACAGTGCATAGGCCTTTATACACCAATGAACGAATTATTTTACTTATTACTTTAAGTTCATTTGTACTACATTTTTTAGTTTAAGATATAAGAATGTAATAATATATTGTATATTTTGGATTTTTTTTTAGTTTTCATTTGTTTAAGTTTTAACTTTTTGGTTCGGAAAGAAATTTTGCAAAACGTACTGACACTATGAAAGTAGCACTGATGTACTGACAGACCTTTAAAAGTACTGATTTGAGTACAAAAGCACCGGCACTGGCAACGCTGAGTATATAGGCATAGTTGTATACATATTTATTAATATATTCTTAATTTGACTTTATGTTTTAATTACTTAACAAGGCCCGACTTTCGTCAGGCCAACAAAAAATTGTTCATAGACTCATTTGAGTTGTACCTCTCCACGGAAATCTTTAGTAAAAGGCGAAAGATTTATTCGCTTATTGAAGAGATACCAGAGTGCCGAGAAATTTGTTAGTTCCCGTACTTATATACCCAAACCTAGATAAACAGCGGCGTCATGTATAAAGCAGCGTGCGCATGGCAACATGCGACATTCAGGCCAATTCACTAACATGAGTCGTTAACGTTAGCCACTAGTGGCTAACGTTAACGATTTAGTGGTTATCGTTATATCTAAACAGCCGATAAATACTGATTCTAGTGGCAAACGTTAACGACTTATGTTAGTGAATTGGCCTGAATATATTATATGCTACTATTTATAGTAGACTTAATTAATATTATTAATTTATTATAATAAATATAAAGTAAACATTATCTATTTGTATATATAAATTTATATAAATTAGTACTTCAATTGAAACCATTTGTCACTGGGATAACAGTTCATTACAAAATTAAAAAGATGTACAATTACTTTATTTTCTTAAATAAAATTGATTACTATAATTACTTTAACAGTTGATTTCCTAAAATAAGATATTTAAAAAATATATACTTTTATATGGGGAAATAATATTTTTTGACAAAAATGGAAGTAAAATTCTTATTTGTCGGTGTGTTTGTTTTTAAGATAAGAACGCATACAGTACAAAAGACTTAAATCATATAATCGGTTTAGTCGAATCTACGGGGTCTGGGTTGCCTATTTTGTTTTCATACATTTGAGATATTATAGAAGCATACTTGGTTGCCTATTTTATGGATAATATTGATTTATTTGCGTTAAATACAACAGAATCTTGTAAATACAGATGGATTAGTTGGACTACAGATATTACAGAAGATATCTACGGATCTTGGCAATACCACTAACCTCAAGTAATTATTTTTCATTAGTTAACACCGGGACAGCGCGTACGCAGTCCCGACTACCAAAAATTATGCGCCCGAGTTATCCGCATTAGGGATAATCGCAAGGGTCAGCCCGACCGTAGTGCAATGGACAGGCCTCGCCTCGGAGGAACCGCCTTATTGATCAAGGTTGACCTCTACGCCAGGTAAGTATGCTTTTTCCAGCGGAGCTTCTCCCTTATATTACCCGAACAGTCGGTCACAGCGGTGAGATGCAATGACAAGCATGCGCGATGGATTGTTTGACTCGTGGCATCAAAATGCACTGCCTAGGTGGTTTGCACTGGTTGTACAATGTACGCTTAATCCTAAACCAGGCGCTTAATCTATAACAAAAAATGAAGGGGTAAGAAGCAAAAGTTCAAGTGCAGAATTGGGTACTCTAAATTGGGATTTAACGTGAAAATTGTATGAGTTCTGCATGTTAATTAGCGCAAACAACAGTATTCAGATTTGTATATAGCAAAAACTTTAAGAGTTAATAACTCCACTTCTCTTTTTTGCTTCTTAACCCTTAAAATATGGCTAAGATATTTGCACATTATCACACTAAACTTAAAATTTGTTAAAAATGATTATGAATATTTTTTATGAAAAGTAACTACGTTTAAAAACCGGTCAATTTTGCCAAATGAAGTTCATTTAATGAACCAAACTTGTTTGCCATTTGTTCGCGAACTTCGTTCAAAAGATTGAATATCGTATTTATCAATAATAATAAAAAAATTCAAACAAAATGCACGCAAATAACGTCAGTATTGTGTTCTCCCTAAATGTCCAACCAAGACTATTAATATCCTACAAAACTAAATTCAACGACATCAAAGACTCGATAAGCTTTTTGTTTAATTACTTTAATATGGGCCGATCCCGGCGGTACTGCAATACCGGGCCAACCCGCGACGGGAGTGGAGCAAGCCCCTAACTCCCGTCAATTTCCAAAAATCAGTTTAATATACTGGCTAGGGATGCTAACGATATTTCGATACTTCAAATGCATCGATACCTTTGCTTAGGTATCGAGTACTTTTGGCATCGATACTTTTTAAACGATACCAAGGTGGTATCGACCTTTTTGTAGCGGTATCGGTATCGAAAATAATTGATTATTATACTACCACCGCCATCTATTACGCAGTGGCTGAAGTAACCATTTATAGAAATTTTTAGGTTGTTTTAGAGAATAGGGTGTTTTTAGACTGTAATTTGACTTGAATTATTCGAGACGTTCTTCATTAATGGCACTGGTTCAGTGGCATAGGTTTCTGGGAATCACACATAAACCGCAAAATCTGTTTAAATATGCCACTGACAAGGAGTAATTATTGGTTATATTTTAAAAAATCAAGTTCTTCTACTGCTACATGTAAAAATGTATACATGTTTAGTAGTTTTTTATATGTATGTAAACTTTCGATACCGATACTTAAGAGTATCGATACTTTTTCACAAAGCATCGGAAGGTATCAATACTTGCCTACCTATTGGCGAATTTTGAAAATCCCAATAACAAATTCTAAGTGGTATATACCAATAGGGTTCCTTGTACCTACACACCGATAAAATACCAATTCAGACCATTAGTTTATCTATTGGTATTTTCCAGTAAGAAAATTAATTGCCAATAGAAACAAGTGGTCATTTGTATTAAATTGTGCAGGCGCTGAACATTTAAGTGGTATTTACCAATTGAATTTCAATTGGGAATTTCCTGTACTTGTAACTTCTTATAAAAACCAATTCAGACCATTGGGTAATCTATTGGCATTTTCCAGTACGGAAATTACCAATAGAAACCAATGCTCATTCTGTTGAGAAACCAATAGGCCCAATAAAGACCAATTCATTCCATTTTTTATTGGTTTCTATTGGTCTCTATGGGTGATTTTTAACAGGGCACTAATTAATTTAAGACAATCACTCGGCTTGATAATGATACTGTACCAAACATTGGTGCAATTAATGATTAATGCAAGATAAAAAACCTCAATATAATATATATTGACTAACACCACCTCTCAGGCAATCGTTCGTAAACATACGTTTTCAAACATTATATAATTTATATGTAATATGTAATATGTAGTATGTTCACCAAATAGCGGATCCGCTTTTCGAAAAGCAAATTAGACACCGATGATTTTTATAAACATGGATGTTTAAAAAATTCTTTAAGCGCATGCGTCTATACTATATACAGTATGTCTCAGTATCTTGGAATCATATGGAAAACTTTTTTATTATTAATTTTAGGAAAAAAAGTTATTCTTCATAAAAAGTTCTGCATGGTGTAAAACTTAAAATGCAACCCACAAATATTAATTTTTTTTAGTCGTATACGGGGTATGTCAAAAAATATGAATTTGGCTCAAGAGTAAAGTACCTTTATATTTGACAATATCGAAAATTGTTATAAAGAAAAGTTAATCAGAACTAAAAACTACTTTCAAATATGCAATAACATCTATTTACATTAAAAAAATATTTTTTCTTTTTTGTCTACAATATATCAATGCAAATTTAACTGTAACATGTAATCTAGGATGCACTGATAAACAAATGATTTGTTGATATTCTAATACTTTTTGGCCTGCTAGATCCCCTGACTTAACTTAAGGTTTTCATGTTTTTTCTAATCATAACAGATAAATGTTCATTTAAAATAGAAAGATTAGTAAAAATTAACAAAACCTAATTTTTTAATGTAAGTGTATGAAATTGCATATTTAAACGTAGTTTTTAGTTCTGATTAACTTTTCTTTATAACAATTTTTGATATTATCAAATATAAAGGTACTTTACTCTTGCGCCAAATTCATATTTTTTGACATACCCCGTATACGACTAAAAAAAAATTAATATTTGTGGGTTGCATTTTAAGTTTTACACCATGCAGAACTTTTTATGAAGAATAACTTTTTTTCCTAAAATTAATAATAAAAAAGTTTTCCATATGATTCCAAGATACCCAGCAAACACAACCGTAAAGGTTCTGTAATGGCCCTTTAAACGCGTGCCTTTAATAAACTAAAGGCCCCATAAAGGCTGACTTTAATGGACCTCCACATATTATGTCGCGTTCACCTTTTATGGGCATGTGACGGCAGTCGATAAAGACACTTACAAGAACCGGTAAAGGTTCCGATATGGCAGGTTAAAGGTACAAATGTGGCAAGCTAAAGGTTCTTATATGGGGTGTTAAAGATTCTATAGAGGTTAGTTAAATATTATTTAATGGATAAGTAAAGTACCTATTATGTCGGATTAAATGTGGTACCTATATATATATTTCAATTATCATGGAATATCCGTACCTAGTAAATATATTTACTAGGTACGGATATTCCATGATAATTGAAATATTTTATCCCGACCGATTTTTGACGGTAGGGATAAAAATTCCCGATTATCGTGTAATATCCGACCTAATAAATATATACCTACCAAATTTAATCCACCATAATAGATAGGTACTTTACTATATTACAAAAATTTCGTTATTATGTAATTCCATTAATGCCCCTAAAACTTTCAAAAAATTAAAAAATACAAAGTGTTTAATGTTTTATAAAATACATGTAATTTAAACATAATTATAACATAACATACCTATTTAAATAAAAAAAAACTTAACAAATATTTAAATAAAAAAAAACTTAACAAATAGGTATTATAAAATAAAATCAAATTTCAACAGTTTCCATTTCTAAGGAATCGAATGAATTAAATTGAACACCAAAACAAATTAAGTAGATAAATCCAGTCTCTAGTCCAGTCTTTAGCACAATGGATATATGGCTAAATCACATGCATAAGAGATCTCTATTATATTGCTAAATCATTGACGACTGCAGTGCACTGTAGGAATGGTCTTATAATGGGATTCTAATTTGCAAGTTTTTCTAGAAAAAAGCTTCGTTTTGAATAGAGATAATTAAATAGGGTTAAATATTCAAAACATGGTCCCAGTAAGCACTGGAACCTCCCAGGGACGTACGCAGGACGTCTTCCTGGGTTATACCTGACGGACTCAGGAAATCCGAAAGCGTCTGTAGGACGTCCCTGGGATGTCTGATGACAACCAAAGGATAGTAAAAAAGACTTCCTAAGACCCTCCATTTAAGGTACTACTGCGAGCACCTCAGGCCTCTCTATGGACGTTATAATTCGATCCGCATGGAGAAAAAAATACAATCTATTTATTTTTATTATCTATTTATTTTTAACATCTTTTGTAACAAAAACTATAATTCTGATAAAAAAAATAAATGAAATAAAAATATTCAGGGTAATCCGAATTGTACCTTACATAATTTGGGAATTGATAGAATAGGTTAACGTAATATCAATTTTATTAATAAACTTATTTAAGTATATATATAGTAAACTAAACAAGGTGTTTTTTTTTTTAAATAAATTTAATTGTTTCTGAACTTAAAATGCTAAATTATTGTTTTAAATAAATATAACTACCTATATAGGTATTTATTTAACTAAATGAATAAATAAAGTGAGGTTATTTAAAACAAGCAACAGGTGAAGACCATACAACACGAAACTACAATAAGAAATGTAATAGTTATACTATAGTTATGCAATTTAAAGAAATTATATTAATTTATAACGGCATCAATAAAAAAAGAGGAAAGCTTTTTTTGTCGTTAATCGGGCGGCACCTCGAAGAGATGCATTATTGTTAATTATAAATTTACTAGAAAAAAACAATAATTTGCTCAGAAATATATATTATTTAATACATACCTACCTTCATTAAATATAAAAGGCACACAAATGTAAACTAAAGTTGTATCTATTGTTAACTAAACTTCCAAACCTCAAAACAATACAAAACTGATTTTAACACGTGCCGGTCGGTACCGCGTAATTCAAATTACCGTACTATAGCTCGCAGGATCGTACTTACTAAATGGGGGTGCGAATTTTTTGGAATAAAAAGGGTAGTAATATTTTGTAAAAATTATGAATATAAATAAATCTTTAAAAAAAATTGTTCATCTTTTTTTACCCTTTTAAGAAATAAATTTATTAAAAATATTTAAGAAACATAACAATATACATAAAATAAATAAATATTTAAGAAACAACAATATACATAAAAAACATAAAAGAATAAAATTCCTACATTAAAAAAAGTCGGTATTGTAGGGCACTTTAGTAAGACTCCACCAGAGGTCAGTGAGCGCCATGAAACTTAAAAAATTATAAACAGATACAAATGATTAACATAAGTTTTGTACAATTTTAACTTAAGTTTTGTAAATTTATTTTGAAAATTTAGAATTTTTTGCTTAAAATTTGAATGTTGGGAATTACGTACGGTAATAGGTACATTCCAACCGCAGTAATATTACTGACACAATATTATTTTAGACTTAAAAGTATTTTAAATTAATTTGAACGAAATAGAGAAAAAAATACAAAATAATTTATTTTTAAATATGTTTTTCCTTTATTCTTACTTTTTTTAAAGCGTGTTTAAATAATGGAAATACAAATGCGCATGTGTGTCAGTAATATTACTGAAAATTACTGCCGGTTGGAACTAACCTAAGGTCTGGTCCCTACACCGTACAATTACCTGAAATTATTTAAATTTATCTTTTACCTATCTTTAGGTATGTATAAATTAAGGTATAAAGTTGCAACTTTATAACATGTTATAAAAAAGTAACTAAAAAGATGGTACTATTGTTTTTGGGGAGTCATGCTCTTTGATTTGATTTTAATAAAACTTTATTGGACATCCGTAGGATATCCTTAGGCGTCCTGTAAATGATCAGCATAAGGTGGTCCTACTTGACTGTCCCTAGAACGGCCAGGTCGCGTCGGTCTGGTTTGACAAAATTTGGATGTCCCAGGGACGTTTGTATGCTTACTGGGGTGCGCTAAAAGAAGATTTAAAATTTTAAAATAGGTCACATGAATTCATTTAAATAGCTATTTCCTAGGTTATTAATTAAATAGTACGACATTAATGTAAAAATTGTACAGTAAAAATACTTACTTGAAAAAGGTACTACCTATAGGTAGTACCTTTTTCAAGTAAGTATTTTTACTGTACAATTTTTACATTAATGTCGTACTATTTAATTAATAACCTAGGAAATAGCTATTTAAATGAATTCATGTGACCTATTTTAAAACAACTATAGTTGTTTAGTTCATTAATAATTAATTATAAAATACACCAGCCTATTAGATAATTAATTAATATATCACAAAACCTATATTATTTTTCTATATGCATATGCATAATACCACTAACATGAGGCAATTCATTAGTAAATATGGTGTAAAGCAAAGGAAAACATTTGGCACTGTAATGGTGTGTTACAGTTCCATTAACTTGATACTTATAATTGCCATATGTGGGCCTTTAATGTTAAATTATACATATCATTGCCTGAAAAGGGCCATTGCAAGACCTTACCACGACAGCCTTTGGTCTAAATTGACATTTATTAACGAAAAATTCCTGTAGAGGCCCAGTACAAGAACAGCTTGGGTTAAAAATGCAATCATTTAACCATTAAACGCTGTAATGGGCCATTACATTACCAGACTTATGTGTTTGCTGGGTACTGAGACATACTGTATATATAGTGTTGCCAGAACTTATTTTCAAATAGTACTAGTTTTCAGTTAAAAAAGTACCAGATTTTAAAAAAAAGTACCATATTTTCAGAACTCAAAAATAAAGTTTTAGGTAAGGAGGGGTGACATTTTTTTTATTCATTTAGTTTAATAGTAATATATAGTTATTGCATTTAATACTACTTTACTTTCATATTAAAAATAGTATAATTACCTCTCCATAATAAATATCCCCCTATTAATATTATATAATAATTATATACACTTAATTCCTAATTATATACACTTTTTTTAAAATACAGAAAGTTTCTGTCAGAATTTTTAATTACAAGTGACAGTCATGCGCAACAACTCTCTTTAGTTGGTTGGTTTAGTAGGTTTCGCCACAAGGTGGGTGTCGCCATCTATTATCATTCCGCCCAGTGTTTCTAAATGTGTATTTATAGTTGCGTGTTTTTCTATGGTTGCGTCACGCAACCATAGAAAAACACGCAACTTGCGTGTATCTGTTTGAAATTTATAATAATTTTAATTAAGTAGGGTGAAAAATTGTTATTTTATTTTTAGGCCCATATAACAAAAAGTACTAGATTTTGATTCAAGGGTACTAGGGTATAGAATGTTTTAAAAAAGTACTAGATCTAGTACAATTGTACTAGACTGGCAACACTATAGACAAATAAATAATTAAAAGGTACACGTTACAAAACATAATATATATTATGTACTACATAATATGTAGTTCATGAAAATGCATGTTTAACGAAAGGGAATAGGCCTCTTAAACTACTACATAATATGTAGTTCATGAACATGCATGTTTAACGAAAGGGAATAGGCCTCTTAAACTTTAAGCAGAACGTCTATATATTTATAAATTTGGCAATATAACGTGATTTTGCAGATTTTGGATCGCATATGACGTCACATAGTAAACTCATAGAAAACCCTGAAAAACCTTTTTTTATTCAAAGACCCCGAAGGGCATGAACAAAGATGTTCTTTGGTGTGACTTGGCTGTCCCGTCTGTGTAATGTTAATAAAGTCAGTTGGCGACACTGATTTCGGTGTAACGACTTTATATCCTCGAACCATAAAATAATAATATAAGAATTATTTCTATTAAACAGTTGGCAACAACGTTTTAAATATTTTTAGTTGGCAAGGCTGTTGTGATTTATGACATGTTTTATTAATGTTATTTGTTTTCCTAGTTATTTTTAATGATTTATATTATTATAATTTAAATGGCATACGTTAATGTAAAGGATTGGTCTGTTGATCAAGTAACGGATTGGATTAAAGGTAATTGTTTTTTTGTGACCTTCTCGTTTTAGAATTTATATTTTGGTTTTATGTTTTGCTTTTTATTTTTAAGATGGTTTTATTTTTTCTTGTGCCTTATAAATAAAAATATGTTTTGATTATGATTATTAAAAAGAGGTATATATTAATTATTAATAATTATAACTATGTAGCTAATGTTTAGGTCAGCAGTTCCAAACTTGTTTAGTCTTGTTATCCCTATAAACTTTCAGGGAAACTGATTTTACCCCCTTTAAAATGATGTCCAGAGAAACAAGGTACATTCAAATTCTAGTCTTTAGTAATTTTGATAAATCCTTATGGAAGTTTATATAATTCTTATATTATAATAAGTTCTTACCACAATTAAATTAAGTAAATAATAATTTATAATAATTAATTTAAATTATTTCAATATCCCAGGTGGCACACTGATGTCTGCTGACATTTAAACGACAGCAGACCTCAGTGTGCTACATGGGGTAAGTACTTCAAAAATGAATTACCTATTGAGAGTCAGTGTTTTGCACATTGTTTTACGTTAGCTTAAGTTTCACTCTCGGTTTCACTTAAAGCCCATCTCAAGTCATGTTCCACATTGGGATGGTTTCTGGCGTTTGTTTTTACTTTTAGTAAAGTTGAGAAACCTCTTTTCCATGTACAAGAGGTAGCAAATGGTATTAACAATCTTAAGGCTCTATCAGCTTTAATAGGATTCTGTACCTATTTTGTGCCAAAATGTACCAAGGTCATAATTTTGAAATTCCCTTAAAAGTGCTATCCTCGCGAGAAATTCCACTTTGACCGACACATCTTGGTCCTAAAAATGTAAGGAAATATTGCTCCAGTTAGTCTATTTCTGCTACCACTAAATTTTCATGATGATATATCATAATGGTGTCATAATGATATTAATGTTATGTTAATAGCAAATCGCAATAGTGTTATATTTATGTATTTTTATGATGCATTTATGATATTTTTATTATGTATTTTTATTTAATAAAAGCTTTGTTCGCAGATCACTTTCAAACAAACTGCAGTTCAAAAAATCTTAAAAAATTTCTGGTTTGAAGGTGATCTGCGAACAAAGCTATTACTAAATAAAAATACATACAATAATAACATAAAATACATCATAAAAATTATGAATTAAATGTAGTAATAAAAATTAAAAAATATTTATTTATTAAAAAAATCATTAATCTAGTAGGTATAAGCACATTATGCATTCATACATAAAAAATGAAATTTCCTTACATTAATCAAAGCAAATACTTATAATATTTTTTTTACTCCCACCTTTAAAACGCCCTTTATTGTACATGTTTCCATGACACTAAGTGACCTTTTAAATACACATTGACAAGTTGTGGCTTTACGGCGCTTTAGTCACCGGCTGAAGTTAGCAACAGGTTTTTAGTCACGGGCTGAAGTTAGTTTTAAGTTAATTGACAGTTGTCAAATGTCATACAATCGTTAAAATAAAGTGCCTTTCTTGTAAAATAATACTAAATGTAAAAATTATTTTATTATCTCAATACAAAAATATCAAATAGTTTCTCAACGCCAATATTTGAAACGTTTATATGAACATTGTACTGACCTTTTAATTTCGCCGGCAGTAAACTATAACTTAAATTCGGGCACGGACTCTACTGTAAAGTTCTCATAAAACATTTCCTTTACTTTCACTGTAAAAAACTGTCAATTTTCAAGATACGTTTCGATTTATAACCTTTATAATTGTGTTCATAAAATGTAAAAATGTGACATTTGACAGTTTCCCCTGTTGTTTCATAGATGGCGCTCTATACAAATTTTTGATTTAAATCATTTTAAGATAATAAGTATTTGTCGTAGAAAAAGTATAGTATGCACTTCGTTTATAAACTTTTCTATACACTCATTAACTTAAGCACTCGCTCGCAAGCTCGCTCGTGCCTAAATTAAATTCGTGTATAAAATGGCGTTTATCAAACTTGATACATAATATACTATATACTATATACAGTGTGTCGCACTTAAGATGAAGACACCCCCATATTTTCGCTATTTGAAGGAATAAATTTATTCCTTCAAATAGCTTAAGGTTTGAATTTTTTCACATTCATACATGTTGATGGGTCACATTTTTTAAGCTACTCAACTGAAATCTGAACTTTAAACTTGGCCTACTACAAATTCACAAACAGGGCCAGTTCTCGATATTTTGCTTCGCGTTAGAGATATCGAAAAAAGTTATTGGAAAAAGTTGTTCAGAATATTATTCTAACCCCATATACTAATTTTTATAACAAAATTCGCATTTTTAATTTTTTTTTATTTTGGTCCACACAAAATTATTACAAGTTCATTTTTTAGTTTGATAATAAGGGAGCCATGGAAAGTAATAATTTGATACTAACTAGTGTTTATGACCGTTAAATAAATAATTAAAACAATTTTTGGAAATTACAAATCAATTATAATTTATTAAATTAAGGAAATGGTATAAAACAATAATAAAACTAATACAAATAAATAAATTAGAAATGCTAATTTTGCTATGAAAATCGGTATACGGGGTTAGAATAATATTCTGAACCACTTTTTCTTATAATTTTTTTCGATATTTCTAACGCGAAGCAAAATATCGACAACTGGCCCCGTTTGTGAATTCGTAGTAGGCCAAGTTTAAAGTTCAGATTTCAGTTGAGTATCTTAAAAAATGTGACCCACCAACATGTATGAATGTGAAAAAATTCAAATCTCTATTCCTTGAAATAGCGAAAATATGGGGGTGTCTTCATCTTTATCACACTGTATAATAAATAATATTAAATATACCTATTATATGTTCCTTTTACTATGTATATACATGTTTACTAAATAAATAAAAATCAAAATCGCTCAACTAGGGCCCCTAGTTGAGCGATTTTGATTTTTATTTATTTAGTAAGTAGGGTTGGGACAGTTGAAATTTTCAAATGAAAATTTCAACTTTGAAAGTTTCAAACTTGAAATATTTCATTTAGTTGGAAAAGTGAAATTTTAAAAAATTTCAAATGAAATACATGTTCAATCCGAAAATTTCAACATTGCCTGTGAAACTTTCAGAAATTTCATTGAAAGTTTCGCAATTTACTGAAAATTTCGCATAAATTTCACATGCGGCCTCCCCTGGGACCTTTAATAATAATTTACAACAGATTCCGAATCGACCAATAAGAGCGAGTTATCAAGCGTCTGGGCGTTTTTGTTTAGTTCGGCTTGGATTTGAATACACCATAAGTAATTATTGTTACTTATATGCATACATTAATTTAAATAATTTACCAATTTAATTTGTAAATTAAATCAGACTTTAAATTTTTTTTAAAAGTCATGATTAATTTAAACTTTTACTTTTGCAATAATTGCATCGGAAAACGGATAAAAAATGCCTTTGGCTCATGAAATTTTGATGAAGTTTCTTTAATTTTCATAAAATTTCAGTAAAATATATAAAAACAATAAATATATATAAATATAAAACAATAAAAGTGGCACAATCTCATTAGCTTACCAAAAAGTGCTATATCTCTTTTAGTTTTAGTAATTTTAAAAATCTCAAGAAATTTGTGGTAAACATAGGTATTTACTATTTATATTAATTTTATTCGAAATATAAACAATTATAGAACCCAAATCAATAAAAAACAATAGTTAATCGAAAGAACAATAGACAAAAATTTAAATTCAAAATTTTTCCCAGTCTATAAAATAAAAAAAATTAAAAATATTCAAATTAATATTTTTATTTTAAAACTAAATTAGTACAAACGTTATTTTAATATCTGGATTTCTTTACTCCAAGGTGAAGTTATTTCATTGTTAATAATTTTTAAATCTCAAAAAAATTATTATTCCATATTTTCAGAAAAGACATGATTATACCAAAAAATTAACTTAGATCGTCTTGAGGCACGTGTTGTTTTTAATAAAAAAAAAAAGAAAAAAAATTCCTAGTGTTTTTTTATCAAAACGAAGCATTTTAGGGGGCGTCGCAAAAAATTTAATTTTTAACGGCCACCCTAATTTATATTATTGGGGCAGGGGCCCACAGAGGGGTAGGAGGTAAGAGAGGCAATTTGCCATGGTCCCCGAGTGGGCTTATTTCAATATTAATATATTACACTTAAAGTGATTGAAATTTATTGAAAGTTTCATAAAATTTCATAAATTTCATAAATTTCATGAAATTTAGGAAATTGTAATAAATTTCATAAATGTCATGAAAATTTCAAGTGAAATTTCAAGTACAAGCAAAAAGTGAAATTTTCCCAACCCTAACTAGGGGGGGTTAAATTATATAAATTTGCCCGATTTGCCAAAAATGTGTTTGGTGGTTTTGTCAAACTTCGAATCAGCCGCCTTCTCAAAATTAGTTAGCACAGTTCCACCAATTGGAATGTTGCATTCAATAACTAACTTCTTTTACTCATCCACTTCATCATATTCGATATTCATGTTTATACACTTTATTTTTATCATTGTATTCACTTCCATCATAACTGCAGCAATCCTTGTCATCATTTTCTTGGGTATTGTTAGCCATGTCGTTTTGTGCCCCATCAACATTTCCTTGTCGAGCCCCAGGAAACCATTTGGCATTTTATTCTCAGGATCTGTGCTATTCTCATCCAAATACTATATATTCATCCTCGCTGTCATGAAATTCGTGACCTCGGTGTACTCTTTGATAATAAGCTTTCTATTACATCCCATATCAATAATACTGTGCAATCTGCTTTAAAGCTCCTAGGTTTTATAAGTCGGAATTTTGATACCTTACATGTAAGACGAATAGTTACAAGTTCAAAATTACTGTGGAAACTTTTTAACAACCAAATTGATTCTTGCCATTTATCGAGTCTCTTAAATATTTTTGTGCCACGTTTGGAAGCTCGTGAAAGTAAAATATTTTACTGTAGTTCCTCAAGATCTAACGTGCTTTTGAAATCTCCTGTTCATGTTATGTGTAGTAATTATAATTGTATAGGTGACAAGATTTCTTTAATTCAAATATGCAGCTCATGATTTTTTTTGGTCAAAATAATTTGGAATTTTAATTTTTGTTAAATTAATATTGTTCATGATATTATTTTTTATTACAAATATTAAGTTTATTTTATATCTTATATCTTTTATGATTTTTTTTATAAAATGTTACATGTTGATAATATCATATTATGTAATTTGTCCTGTAATTGGAAAATGTATTCTGTTGGGCAATAAATTATTATTATTATTATCAAACTGGAACCTGTCTAAGCCATGGAATGATGATAATAGCTGTATTTATGTATACTTAAATGATCAATATTAAGGCTTTTAGTAATAATAAATTTATTCAATTTACCATTATTTAAATTACGTTCTAAAAATTCCTTTAAAACTAAATTTACTCGGTCACAACAGTTGTTTGGATTTCTGTTCTTTTTTAATATTTTCCACATTAGTCCACATCATAATTAATATAATTATTGTTATTATAAATATTAATCGATGATTACAATATGTCTGAAGCCATTAAAGCAATTACATTGGCTGCACGGATTATCAATAAATCAAAGAATGGCCTATCATAATAATGTCAAAATGACATATCATAATGATGCCATTTAGTAGCGGATATTAAAATGATATCTAACTGATATCATAATGACATATCATACTAATATCAGAATGAAATATCAAACCGATGTAATTTTTACGTACAATTAATATCATAACATTTAATATTGGATGTATGCAATTTGATATAATTTTAATATCAATTTCCTGATTTGAGAATCGATGACATTATTTTGACATCTTTTTCATCATACTAATGCTATTTAAACGTTAAATTAATGTAATTTTAACATTTAGTAACCGATATAAAATAATGATATTTAACTGATATCATAATGACATATCATACTAATGTCAGAATGAAATATCAAACCGATGTAATTTTTACGTATAATTGATATCATTTTAACATTTAATATTGGATGGCAATTTGATATCATTTTAATATCAATTTCCTATTTTGAGAATCGATGACATTATTTTGACATCTTTTTCACTCGGGCAGTAAAACTTTTACTGTAAAAGGAGCCGCAAATAACGCACCAATTTTCCCGAATTGCAATTATTGCAAAAACAGGATGCAAGTATCCTTGTCGTATGGGTATTTTTTTTAAAGCTACAAGGTCGGTTAAAAAATAAAAAAATGGCATTTAAAAATTGGAAAAAAAATCGTCGGTTTTCAAATTTAAAAACAACCGAAATACTGTTATAATTTCATTATTCTTAGGAATTTTCAAAAAAAGTAAGTTTAACAAACATACACACAAAAAAAGAGTAGTAACGCCATCAACTTATCCAGCTTACAGGCAGATGAGTCTCATCTACCGACTGAACGCGCAAACACCTAAGGCTGTGATCCGGGATCGAACCCGGTACCTTCGGACGCAGTTTGTCTTGCATAGTCGCCTAACCCACTGCGCTATCCGTGGCCCCCAAGCATCCACATTTACATCAAATTTGTGACATAGACAAAAAGAATCAAGTAATCCAACAATTAATCAAACTAAATAAGTTATGGCGGCCATTATAAAAACAATTTTCATCCAATTTGTGATTTTTTTCGCCTACTAGAGTTACCACCACCATCTTTTGTATATTGGAATTTCACATGGTGACAAAGACAAAAAAATCAACTAATCCAACAATATATCAAACTAAATAAGTTATGGCGCCCATTATAAAAACAAAATATACAATATACATATAAAGTTAGAATTTCTTCTAAGGGAGACACAAATTTTTGACCCAGTCCCGGAAATCGTCCAATCCCGTCCAAAATAGCGCTGCAGGAAAAACACCCAACTTTTTTTAATTAAATAAATTGTAAAAAACTTGTTAAAAAAATCATGTATTTAAAAACACAAAAATTATTATAAATAAAAATCAATTATAGAAAAAAGAACAAAATTCAGGTGTGTACATTAAAATGCGTCGAATACCCACTTTTTTCGAAATTTTGTAATCTAGTATCATAATCGTGTAGGGTACGCTTTTTAGAAAGAATTGTTTTTGTTTTTTTGTAAAATTAAATTTGGTTTCCCCATGGAGCACCTGCTTATAAACCCAAACTGTTTTCGTGATAATATATCATTGTTATCCAAGTGTGTATCCAACCGACGCGTCGCGACGCACAATACACCCGTCAAAAACTTGCTAACACCGTTATAAATAAAATTGGTCCATAGTTAATAAGCTCTCTTATTGCAGCTTTTAAAAATGGGAGTGATATCTGCTTGTTTGAGAAGTCTGGGAAATTGCCCATTTTTAATGTCAAGTTTATAATAAATTGAGCTTGTTAACTGGGGCAATATCAAAGAGGGGGTCAATTTTTATGTTGATTGCCATTTTTTCAGCAACCTTTAAAAAATAATTTAAAACGCATTGCCAACGTCGTTAGGTTGTGTCAAGATATTATTTTGGATATCGGAAAGTTCCATTACATTATTTTTGCATTGTTTGTGTTTTTAATTATATTCCAAATTTCTTTATTATTTTAAGATTTGTTAACTAACACCGTAATTTTTGTTTTAAAAGTTTTGTAAGATAGATTCCATTATTCTGTAAGCATGGGATACAGTGGTACAGTACCTTAAGGCCCCCCTGATCCAATAATAATAATTGGGATATTATTTAGACTTAAATTGATGTTTCAAAACCAATGAAATAATAAAAACAATAACATTTATAACAGATCTAAAACCTTAGAAGACGCTGGGCTCTTTTTTCTGGGAAAATAATACTAATAATAATAATAATAATAGATATTTATTGATTATCACAAAAGGCCATTGCACATTAGTAAACAATCTTTACTGTTTATAAATTAAAGAAAACAAAACGTAAAAATCTAATTTATACAAAAAAAAATAATAAAATTTTTTAAACATAACGTATACAAACCTGTGTGATTAGTCCATCAAAGCCAGAATTACTGTTTCTTCTATGATCGATCTAGTGGGATATTTGATTGTCCTACCTACTTGTGGATCTCGTGGAAGTGACACTGGGTCCAAAAAATGATTGTTGGCTTTCCTCAAGCTGGTGGCCAGCTTAATCAATCTTTCAGAAATTGTAACGACCTGGAGTTTATTGTATAGCAGTGCGTTGGGCGGATTGTACAGTGGATTTCCAGGGTGTCTCAATTTCGTGATTTTCCGTAGTGAGGTACCTAGTTTCAGCTACTTCAAGGGTTTTTGGTGTGGGTTTTTTGGAATTAATGAATAGGGTGGGAGCATATTCTAGGATAGGTCTGCAGATGGATTTGTATATAATAGCGGCGGTTTTGAGATTTATACCATTGTTTTTGTAAGTGAGACATCTAAATTGGCTGGCTCTGGAGACACATTTTTTTTGGCACTGTTGACATGTTGTTTAAAGTTTATTTTGCTGTCAATTTGAACTCCAAGGTACGTACCTCACTAGGTGAGTTCGGGATGGCGGTTTGGTGTAAGTGCAATGCGGTGTAGTGTTGGGGTAGTGCGTTAAAAGTGTATACCGCAACTCGAACGCTTCGGTGTTTCTAATGGAAACTTTCTATGACATTTGACTTATTCGTAACCTTAAAAGATTGCAATGGATTTCCATCTACATCGATTACCTGGTTTGTTGCTACCGTTTATTAATATGGCTTGGGAATTATACTTTGAGGACGATGCCGAAGAAGACTTTGAAAATGTTGTTGAAAAAATTGTATTTTCATTTATAACAATATTTCCCTGTGAATCTTGAACAGTACAATGTGTTTTATTTGATATTTCTTCCATTATATCCGTCACTGATATTAAAATGACAGCTAATTATAACAGGATTTAAAGGTTAAAACTTTTAACAAACTTTTAAAACATTAATAAAGCGCATGCACGCACTAAAACCCTTGCTCAAAAGTCGGGGCGTTTGGTGCAAACACCGTTAACACTGCACTAAAATACCCGAACCCAACCACAATAACACTTTTTACACTTATTGCATACCCGAACTGTTAAGGGCGCACGGTGTGAACGGTGTAGCAATCCCGAACTCAGCAATAGTCTGCACGGGACTTAGATTCTGGTTTCCGATTGTAAATTGAAGGTTGTTTACCTTGTTTCGATGGAACACTATGAATTTAGATTTGCTTGCATTAATTTCAAGCCTCCAATCTTTGAGCCATTGGCTGATGTTTGAAAATAGCGCGTTCAGTTTTTCTAAGACCAGCTGCAGTGTTCTTTGGTGGACGAAAAGACCTGTGTCATCTGCATATTGTAGGATGTAGCTTGCTTCTCTTGGGCGTAAAATTTGTTCCCTTGCCTGTTGCATGTCGTAGCAAAATATGTTGTAGAGTAGTGGAGAAAGCGGAGAGCCTTGGGGGACGCCTTGTTCAGCAATGAAAGGGTCAGATTTTTGCCCATTTATACATACATATACAGGGTGAGTTTTTTAAAGTGTTACAAGACAATATCTTGAAAACGGTTCAATATTTTTTTGTGAAATTTTGGTAAAGTAATGAGGACACGGGGGGACATATTTGGACATATTTTTGAAATTTACCCCCCCACCCCATTTTGAGGGGCAAGGGGTAACTTTGGATTTTTCAATGGAATGATGTATTTTTTTTTATAAAATTCGAATCTACGTAAAAAACTACGTATGTGTGCCAAAATGAAATTTGTACAAATGCAATATGTTCAGAACAGATTTTTGACTCAGACCAGCATCTCTAGCAAGCCGCCTGGTACTGACTTGCGGGTCAACAGCTACCGCTCCTAAAACGCCAATTGCACTATTTTCATCAGTTTTATATCTCCTCCGAACTCGTTTTTTTGGTTTCAAACTGCCAGTAGTACGACTCCTCGCTTCCAGTCTTTGAAATGCCATATGAGATTTACGATTATCAGGAAACCTCTCTGCCCACACTAGTGCAGCTTCTCTGTAGTTTTTTCTACACTCCCCCAAAATTAACAACATATCAACTTGCACATTAAAATTATTTTCCATGTTTAATTGCTCAAAAAGCTTTAATCGTCAAAATGTCAAAATTTTCGACTAACTTAGATTAAAATAACGCGTCTCCATGGAAATAAACAACAACGTGCAGATTAACAGACTTGATAAAAACATTGAAATTATTTTTTAGTATTTTAACATAATAAATCATAACTCCGTAACCAAAAGAGCAAATGAATTTTTTGGCACACATACGTAGTTTTTTACGTAGATTCGAATTTTATAAAAAAAAATACATCATTCCATTGAAAAATCCAAAGTTACCCCTTGCCCCTCAAAATGGGGTGGAGGGGTAAATTTCAAAAATATGTCCAAATATGTCCCCCCATGTCCTCATTACTTTACCCAAATTTCACAAAAAAATATTGAACCGTTTTCAAGATATTGTCTTGTAACACTTTAAAAAACTCACCCTGTAGAGGTCTGTTTTCCAAATACCTGTTTATTAGGTGAACCGTTGAGTTGTCAATTCCAATCAGTTTCAGTTTGAAGATAAACCCCTTGTGCCATACTGTGTCAAATGCCCTCTCTTGATGTCTAGAAACAGAGCTGCTGAGGTTAGGTTATTTAGTCTGGCTGTGAGAGGGTGTTCTGTAGATCTCATGTTTCTAAATCCAAATTGGTAATTTGGAATTTTGTCAGCTATTTGATTGGCTATTTTTGATAAGACTATTTTTTCTAAAAGTTTGCCTAAGCAAGGTAGTAGAGTGATTGGTCGATAGTTCTCTGCTTTACTGTGATCACTGTTGGGTTTAGGTATCATAACAATTTTTCCTTGTTTCGAAATAGTTGGAAAGTACTGTTTGTTAAGACAGCATTCAAACATTTTTATAATGTACAGATGTATATTGTGGTCACAGTTAGCCTAGAGGGCCTTTTCAAGAAAAAAATATACATGATTTAAAACTCGGATTTTTGAAATACATATAAGATCTACTACTATTATCAAAAAAAATTAAAATCTTCTATCGAGCCCTTTTCGAGAAATTGTAGAAAATATTTTTTTTTGCTAGACATGTAAAAATGACCTAATTAAATACTATATTTTATTTTATTTCTCTTGAGATGATGTTGTGAACTACAAAAGATTTGCGTGCATGCGAGTTAGAAAAGCTAGAAATTCCATATACACCAAAAATGCATGTGTTAGTTCATCATGTCCCAGAATTTATTAGGATGACGAATACTCCACTGGGCTATTATTCTGAACAGGCATCAGAACAATGCCATCATGCCTACAAACAGCACAGTTTACATTATAATTTAAACCATAATTATAAGAATTATCTTTACAATTTGCTTAAAAGCGTTTGTTCTTTTAATAGTAAACATATTTAAGTCTGATTTTGATTTGTAGTTGTTTATTTAGTAAGCATTTAGGTAGAGTACTTGTTAAATATTTTCTTAATTCTTAATCATAAATTAAAATTAGGTACTAGTATTTACAGTTTGGTGCTAATGTTGTAATGTACGAATTAAATACGAAATTTTTTTTTATATAATTCTGAGTTTGAGGACTGTATTTACAATATGGCCAACGAATTCGCAAGCGAAGCGGTGTGGTGTGACAGTTAGTATACTAACTTAATATATTAAAATAATCAAAATATTGACGATATTGTTTATTTTACATATTTATAGGTTATAAACTAACCAAATGTTGTAGTTCACAACATCATCTCAAGAGAAATAAAATAAAATATAGTATTTTAATAGGTCATTTTTACAAGTCTAGCAAAAAAAACATTTTCTACAATTTCTCAAAAAGGGCTCGATAGAAGATTCTAATTTTTTTTGATAATAGTAGTAGATCTTATATGTATTGCAAAAATCCGAGTTTTAAATCATGTATATTTTTTTCTTGAAAAGGCCCTCTAGGCTAACTGTGTGGTGTAAATTTTTTAGAATTGTCCATGAAATGTTGTCTACGCCGGGGGCGGAATTCTTTTGGTTTGAAAGTGCTTCGAAATAGTTTTCTTCATCAATTTTGTTGTACAATCAAGTTTGTTGTACAATCAAGTTGTACCAAAGTTTTGTCTGTTGAATTGTGGATATTCTTTCGTTTGGAATTGTTGTTTTAAGTGTTTTGCAAATATATGTGCTTTCTCCATGTCAGTCTCATATTCCTCGTCATTTTCGGTAATTGTTGGTATTCTATTTAGTTGCTTGTGTCTGCTTAGCTTTTTATCTCAAGATGGAAATTTTTTCCACGTCTTTTGTTTATTTCCTTGCAGGCCTCAATCCATTGATATTATTGAATGAGTCAATGTGGTCATTACATATTGGGATATCATTAATTGTGCTAAGATACTTTAAAACTTAATCCTTAATCTTATCCAAGTTACTTTTTTTAAGTTTAATTTAGGTAAGTTAATTCGTATAAGTAGCGCTAAATGATCTGAACCTAAATCGGGCAGCAGGTCTATTTTGATGATGTTATTTTTAAGATTGTTGGTATGTAATAGTATATCCGGGGTCGAGTCCTCGTTGTTGTCCATTAAGAAGGTGTGATGGGTCTTAAATTGGGAAAAGTTGGATCTGTTTAAAAAGGTTCTTATTTGCTTGGTTCTGTTTGAACTACTTAAATTAAAATCACCAATAATGATGGCATATCTTTTTGTGGAAGTCATAATGAAAATTGATTGTTCAATTAGGGATGAATGATGTATGTAGACTAAAAATACATGAAGATGGTCGTCCTTAAAGGGAATAGAAAAGTGTAGACAATTGTTGAGTGTGTTTTTGATTCTGGGGGCGTTTTGTTTGCGCATCTTTAATGAAGAATGAGATTGAATTAAGCAGCCTCCTCTTGTGTTGCGATTGAGGGTGTTTCCATCTTGCCTAAGGGTATTCCAGTTTTTAAATGAAGTGTTATCTTTTTCTTTGGTTTTTGTTTCTACAAATAGGGTGCAGCCAATGTCGTGGTTATCAATACTGTGGCAAATGAGGTGTTTTTTTGATGTAAAGTTGTTTGTGTTTGAGTATAATAAGTTATATTTGAGCTCTAGATTCTCCATTGTTTTTGCCTGCGATTATTTCGGTGGGAGAGTTGTGGGTATCAAGGTCAAGATCAAACATTAGAATGTAAATCCAATTGTTTCCGACAAAGCTAATTGTTGTTTCAATATTGAACTCCTTGATAAATCTTAGCTTAAGTTTCAGAACTATGTCTTCTCGGTTCATTGTGTTTGGTTTATTGAGTTTTCTAATGTAAGTATTTACAA
Organism: Brassicogethes aeneus; assembly: GCA_921294245.1. Taxonomy (NCBI): domain Eukaryota; kingdom Metazoa; phylum Arthropoda; class Insecta; order Coleoptera; family Nitidulidae; genus Brassicogethes; species Brassicogethes aeneus. Next base: position 4,335,537 of record OV121136.1, read on the forward strand.
TATGGTCATGAATGGTGATGTTGGAATGTATTCGGGATTCTTTTTTAGTATCGTTTTCTAGAAGCAGTGATTTTTTATTTAATGATTTAACTGGAATATTTGGGATACCTTCAATAGGTTTTGTGGGACGGTTTGGACATCGAAATGACCAAGCTTGATTCTCGGTTGATTGGCAACTAGTACATTTAGGAGGCAGATCGGAAGTGCATTTGGAGGTTGAGTGGTTTTCATTGCATTTTTGACATTTGGGTTGGATAGTGCAATTGCCAATAATGTGCGAAAACGAGAAGCATTTGGAGCAGGGCAGTGGAGCTGGGGAAGGTGGCGAGCTGGGATAGATCGCATAGTGTCTAGATTTAAAAAAAAAAACCTGAGCAATTTTTCGTTTGTAGTGGAATCTTTGATAATAAGACGGATGAAATGTGTTGGCTGATTGGTGGCTCTGGATGTAATTCTTTTGCAGAACTCTATTGGAATGTTTTGTTGTTTAAGATAAGACAATATTTCATTGTCAGAAATTTCCAATTCCACTTTTGATATTACACAAGAGTATGAAATTGTGGTTCTTGGAGTAGTTTTGTATGGTTTAGTTTCAGTGAATATAGAGATATGTTTGTTTGATTGGAGTTTTTTTAGAGAGTTAGTAAGAATTACCTTTGAGGTGTCAGACTTAAGTAGAAATCCTTTTGTAGTTTTTATTATTATGTCACTATTGAGTGGCCGCTCCTTTTCCCAAAGATCTGCAAGTTGGATTCGTGAGGTAGTGTTGTCCACAGTTGAAAGATAAAAGATATGCATACTCTTTTTGTTGAATTTTATTCATTATGTTATTTTTGTTGGAACTTGATGATTTGTTGGAAGGGTTAGTTTGACTTGATTCTTCATTGTGTGCATCTGATTTCTTACTTTTCTTTACAATTCCAATGATTTCTCTAATTTGTTCGTCAGAAAGTTGTCTTGCATATGAAATAAAGTCCAAACTGTTTTTTTTTACCAGATGAACTTTTGTTGCCATCATCGTCTTGTAATATCCATTAGCTTAGTTAATTACACCAAATAATACTATTTTTGGGGAAAATAACCATTATTTTTTGTATGGTACCACAATGTGAATTAATATATAGATAAATTAATTAACTACGATAAATTAATAAATAAGTGGTACTTGGAGAGTACCACCATGCCAATAATGCAACTTATCGGGTGATACCGTGCGTATTCCTCTGAGCCAGGGAGTACAATTAAGGTTATACAAAAGCGCAAACATTGCTTTAATCTTTCTTGTCTTTTTAATACAGTTGATGTAAACGAATAAAATATTTTTTCACAAAAATACAACATTATTGGTAGTTACAATGTTTTTTTCAGCACAGGTTTTGACTAGTAAAGCTCTAATATTAGCATAAAAATAAAGGACAGGTTTTAAAGTAAATCTTATTAAAATTATATCCCAACTGTAATTTTTTGCAGTTATTCAATAAAAATATAAATTTATGATTTTAAATTACTCATATGTTAATATAATTTTAATTAAATTTAATTACAAAAAAAAAGAAAAAAATTTTTTTATAATAATTGATTTTAAAAATAAAAGTTTCAAAAGTTATATTAGAACATAAATTAGGGTTCCAAATTACATTTCGGTAGTTCCCGGACATATCGACTAATGGGATTCCCAGTAAAAAGCGCCGTAATCCTCAAGTAATTTTTGCATGCATACAGGGATATATGCAATCAGTGTTGCAACCTTAAAATGTTTAATCGAAAGAAACTGACGTTTGATCCGTAAATGTTATCGCTCGTTATTTATCGTATATTATAAGTACATAATATAACATTTATTTGTCTGGATCTAAATGTATTAGGTACTACTGTTAGAAATGCAACACTAAACAGTGACTCAATTCTCACTTTACTTGATGTTCTAGTATTGAACATACTACTGGGATCGTAAGGCTTGGTCGGCCGCTACCTATAGAAGCTTTTAAATAATAACAAGGCATGCGAGATGCAGGAAGTAACGTCACAGAAGACAAACACTGTGGTGACGTAGTCATAAGCATCTTTTATTCTACACGGTTAAGTGATGAGGCTGCTTATATAGAAATCATTGATTTCAAATCAAACAAAGTCATCAACGTTTGAGAATTTAATATGTTCATCATTTATTAAGAAATATTAAATTTGCCCGTTAATAATGCTTATGATAAATAAAGTCTCATAGGGACTTACAATTACATAATGTATGAAAGCGCAATTTTTACGGCTAGTAAATCGAGGTCAATGAACCCATTTTTGACAACACTTGACGCAAAGGGCCTTGGGCAAATTTTAGTTACCAAATACTACTCGTTTAATAGTAAATCGAGGTAACTGAACCCGTTTTTTACAATAAATTTGGCTTAAAGGGCCTTGGGAAAACGTTGAGTACGGATTATTTTTTATTTTTATGTTACCTATTAATTCATTAATCCATTAATATAATATAAAATTTTGTGGCATTTAAACACTATCTTTTTTATTTTTATGTTACCTATTAATTCATTAATCCATTAATACATATACAAAGATATAATTTTATTATTGCTATTAAAAAACTGTGGCATTCTGCCATTTTATTTATCTTTTTATAGTACAACAAAAAATTTAATGTCAGAGTCATGTTTGACCTCACGATAGTAGTGACCGATTAAAATCGGCAGATAATAGATGAAATCGGAAAATTATTGTTTTTTAAATTTCCCTAGTTTACCTGTAACATTTTTATTTTAAGATTATTTCGCGATGATATTTACACTTTCATTGTGTTTCTAATTTATAAAACATCTCATTTTCACCAGAAAATGTTTGTATAAAAAATATATGACCTGTATATTGCTTTTATTGATATGTTTATTTATTTTTAGGTTTGGATAATACAATATTAAAATATGCTGCTTCATTTTTAAATAATGGAGTTACCGGACATCAGCTTTTAAACCTTAGAGCTGAAGATTTAGAACATTTGGGTGTCAAAACATTGGGGCATCAGGAGATAATTCTTGAGGCTGTTGAACACCTCAGGAATTTTGTAAGTATTTTTATTTTCAAGCGTTTTATAATTTAAACTTTATTATTGTCAACACACACTACTACTTGATTATCGCCTAGGCTGTAAAAATAATTTTGACCAACTGTGTAATGTTTTTTTTACCTCCTAGTCTGTAAAAACCCTGTTTGGGCAAATAAAAAATTCGACTACTGCCATTTCTATTATTATACGTAATTGTACGTTTTATGTATCGTTTAACAAATAAAATTGTGCCTTGAAGATAAAAACATTTTATGCCATTAGGCTAAACAGTGTCCTTTTGTGCTTCGCGGATTTGTTTGTTTTTTTACCTTACTTAATTACCTTAATTATTAAGTAATTTTAGCATTATGAATTGGACAAGGAAAATCTACAGATGTTGGCATTAAGATTGTCTTGTACGGCGAACTCATTGTTTAAGGGATTATTATTATTAGACGATTCTGCAAAGCTTACTAACCAGATAATGAATGATGTTCATAACATTATTAATGCTGTTAAACCTTTGGCTTGTTGGTTAGATCGGTAAGTTGTATAATCGGCATTAAATTTATATTAAAAAGCATAATAACTATGTTAAAAATGATTTTTAAGTTAAATATTATTTTAAGAGAGTTAAAATGTAAAAAATTGTATAAATTTAGTAGTTTTAAATGCACCTTTCTAATAATCTTGTATCTAACTATATATTTGATACATATTGCAAAATAAATAATTTAATTTTAGGTCGCCTTTTGCAGGAGATAAGGAATACATAGAAAACAAGGAAGTTCTTTTAAAATCAAGCATTGAAATGGCTACTGTTGCTTTACGAGACATTTTTTCAAAAGATCCAATAAGAACCATTCGTCAAATGTGTGAACAGTTATCTAAAAGAGCAGATTATATTATACAGGTAAACAATTAAAATGACACTTTTTATATAAACAATTTTTAAAATTTATTAACGTTTTGAGTGTGAGTATGAGTATAAGAGACGTATAACCGGCCCCATTGCCTCATCGCTCCCGGGCCCCGCATAGGCCTCTGTTTCCTTGCGCCGATTTTCTTTCGCCACCAGCAACGGCGCAGCTTTACCCGTGTTTGCTGGTTGCGAATGTCCATTGCGTCCCGTACTGTCCCCTAATTAGCCATTCCTGGGTTCGCCGAGCCGATGCTATACGCCCAGTAGGGTCATAAAGGAGGTGTAGGACGGGAGGGATAGATATTTTGGTGTTTTGGGGACAATTACGCCGACTCAAATCTAAGTAAGACGCGGTACCCCCTAGATCAGGCAGTTAGTATTACTCCAAACATTTGGGATTACTGTATATAGTTCAGGAGTTGTTATTTTGCTACAGGAGCCTACGTCGTTGTCTACGTTTTTGTCGTTATTGTTCGTGTCCGTATCCAGGTAGGATCGTTCCTGTACATGTGTCTTCAGTCTTAAGGCCGAAAACCATCAATAGATAGTTCAGTAGTTAGATAACTTGTAGCTTTTGATGTTTTTTTTCTAAATTGTTTATTGTAGTGCGAAATTTCTAACAATTTTTTAGTTATTTTGTTGCCCAAGCACGTTTTGTGGTAGAATTGTTTTGTCTTTTTTTTCTTAATTTCCAAAATTAAGTATTGCATTTATTTATTAGTTAAAAAAATTACAAGCGCAATTATTCTGTTATAATCTAATGTGTTTACAAATCCAATAAATTAGTATGCTGTTTTTATAGCTATGTTTGGGTTTTCATGATTTATTGAGTGTTAGTTTATTAAGTGTCAAATGTTTATTATTGGTCTCGTATGGGTTAAAATTAACGTTTTTTGTTGGGGCCGTTCTTTAAGTTACTGGGTTTCATGCCTTACGCATTTGTTTGTTGACAGATTTATTAAACTACTCCTCTTTGGTGTATCACCAGGATAGTTCGATTGCGAAGTTTTTTGTTTGTCTTTTTTCTTTATTATTTTATGGTGTTGGGTTATAATTGTCTTTCTAATGTTTCTATTGTTACTGATGTTTATTGTTTTTTTTTAGAGTTTAAGCAGTGTGCCTTTCTTAGGGTTTTAAAGGTATCTGTCGTGTTTAATTTTGCAAATTATTTGTTAGGTCATGCATATGCTTGCGGATACTTATCAATTTTTTGCGGATGTTCTTTGACCTATTTTGTTTGTCTAGTGAAAAGCGTCTAATGAAAGGTGGTAGGACCACCCAGCAGCTTAAACTTGACTCTTTCTTATCACTTAACACTTCACTCTTTATTGACCGTTAAACTATTTTAGTTTTCACTTTATGAAACTTGTGTGTTGGTTTTGTTCTCTTTTGTTTGTCCAGTGAAAAGCGTCCAAAGACAGCTTAAACTTGACTCTTTCTTATCACTTAAGTCTTAACTCATTCTTGACCGTAGGGTAGTGTATACTCACTATAGTTGTTTCACTATAATTAGTTTGCACTTTTGAGAAATTATTTGTTGGTTTTAAACTTCAAACTTTTATGTTTTAAGAGCTCTCGCTGCTACAATGCGTCTTGCCTTGTCAAGTGCTGGAACCTGACGTTTTTATGTAAAAGCAAAAACAAAAGTACTTAAGTCAAAAACAAGTGTGCCCAGGAAGTTTTTGCTATTTTGAATTTTTTTTAGGTAATAGGTAGGTAATAAAAGTAAAAAGAAAGCAACAAAACTTTCTCAGTTTAATTATAAATATATTTATACTGAAAAAGTTTTGTTGCTTTCAATTATTATTATTACTTTTGTTGCATAAAAAATGAGGATCATAAATGATATTATAAAGATGTCGCTTATACAGAGTGGGCATACAATGGAAAGTTTCCATCCCGGTTTTCACCAATCGATTTCTGATTTGTGGTGGACAATTTATTTTTATATTTTTTAACCCTCAACTTTAATCCCTAAGCGTGGGTGATAGTTACTCACAAAATTTGAATAGGGAAGGTGGATCGACCATCCAAGTTTAAAGTCGCTGTTATCATCCCCGTTAATATGACCTGTCAAAATCTTGGAATCTTGGAGATATGATTAAATATAAGTTTCACTTCTAAAATATCTATACAATTATTAAGCTTCTATAATATAGTAAAATCTTAAAGCTGAACATCGTATGATGATTTAAAGGCTAGTATAGTAATGTTAGGTGGGACTTACATTGTAAATGAAGCAAAATCATTTTAAGTCTTCACACGTGTGAGGAGTCAACCATGTTTCAACCAAACCAATTATGTCGTTATCACTAGTTGATAGTTGCTATAAATAGCTATATATAAAATTTGTTATGAATAATATTCAAAGATTTACACAAAATAACCAACTTAACCAAAATACGAGAAATAAATAAACTACATATTCCAATACTTTATAAAAAAGAACACGTTGACTACTGGGGAATCAAAATCTTCAACCATCTACCTAAGTCTTGGAATCACTTACAAGAAAAACGAATACTTACTCCATTAAAATTACATCTACTTTTTACTCAATCCAAGAATTTTTAGACCTTAAATTTTAATAATAATAATAATAATAAATGTCTTTATTTATTTTTTAAATTTCTGAAATTACAAAATTTACATATCTGGACGAAGTTCAGATAGATAAAAAATTATCCCCAATCAAATATTTATTATTATATATTATTTATCTAATACAAGTATGAGATCTTTATGTTTAATTCCCTTTTTAATGATTGGAAGTGTTCAATCTGCTTCCGAGTTCTATCCATGGGTAATGAATATTCCAGAAAAAATTTCGGCATTTTTAAAATTTTTAGCTTGACGAATAAGATTTTTGACGAATTGTTCATTAACTAGGATAATGGGTCCTTGCGTGGATTTAGTAGGATCCAATTTATTAAGTCTTATTTGTTTAAGATTTGGTGATATTTCAAAGCCTAAGAACTACAGGACTTCACCAAACTTTTGCTTATCTGCAATAATTCTTTCTGTAGAAGATGTGTGTTCATTTTCTTTAATACCAAATAATATAAGATTGTTTTTCTATCGCTTATTTCTTGAATAATATCCTCGTAATCAACTATTGCATTAGCCGGCAAGGCATTTTGCTTTAACGATATAATGCCCTTTTGCAAAGCTACGATTACGGGTTTATTTAATTCTGCCCCTACCTTGGAACAATTAATACACGTGAAGGTAATAACCTTTTTTGATTTTAAGGTTCGTGCTGTAAGATTCACGCAAAAATGCAACAAATTTTCGTTGCATACAGAGCAAGATACCATTCTTATACTAATACTCATACTCCTTACCCTGTTTATTACAGCATGCACATGCAACAATTTTTGTAAAATTTTAGTTAGTTCGGCAACATCGCAGGAAGCGGTTGCAAACATGTTTACTTATCATTGTTTTAGGTTATGTTTTTTGGAATATTTAAATATATAAAATTTACTTATCTTGGTTTAACCAATATTCTTGCATTTTTATGTAAATTGGAACATGCATGATTGATAATTTATATTAAGTAAAAATAAGATATAGCAAGAGAAAAATCTAACAATGTTGCCAGATGTGAGATTTATATATATATTTAATTTTGATGAATGCAGTCAGTTATTTTTGCATTTTGACCTAAATTCCGATTCCTTGACCACAAAAACCTAAAACTACAAATTTTTAAAAATTTTTGGTCACCAACATGGTTTTATGAAAATTGTTTGTGAAAAGCTTTTGTTTATGGCGGGTTTACGAGTCACTCGCATGCGTTTGGAGGTCGCGTTTACGCGAGCTAGCCAACGCGCGCGACGGTTTTAACTCATGGTGGGCAATGGGATCGTTTATAAGTGAACTCGCGTGCGTTAAAAGGACGCGTGCGCCAAATCTCAGCCAGTTTGACGCGTCTTGGTTTTTATCCGGGGAAAAAACTTTACGCCGTAAAAAGATCGCGCGCGTTGAAGCCGATATCACGTGACATGACCAGCCAATGGCATCAGCCGTAAAATTAGCAGACGAGCTAAATTCATTAATATTGCGGTTCGGCGAATTAAAAATGGGTCCATTTTCCCAAAGTATGAGACATCAGACGAAATTAAAACACACGCACTGAGGAACCAGCTGACGTTTGAAGGTGAGCAAACGCGCGCCTTTGAAACTCGTAAATGGGGTCGCGTCAGGAAGAACGCGTTGACGCGAAGGCCCAGGAAACGCACGCAAACCTCAAACGCACGCGAGTGACTCGTAAACGGAGTATGAATGACTGTATGTATGAATGACACATAAGAAGAATAAAATTAATTTTGACTACACCTTAAAGCAAAGCATCAAACCATAACTGAGATATTGGTATACCCAAAATCCACCAGCCGCCACTGATAAGAGTTAAATAAATTTTAATAAAGGAAATTTATTAAAAAAGTGGGACAAGTTAATTAATCCATGTAAAAATGAGCCTGGTCATCATCAGAATTAAGTTTTTTTCTTTTAAAATCTCTTAACATACTGGCTCAACCGAAGCCTTTGTTAATTGTTAAAAATTTGAGAGCAATTTAAAATACCTTAGATCCAAACGCCCCACCCAAATTCGACAACTTGATTTTTTTTACTTAAAACAGTTTTAAACATAAATAACATGACATAGTATATGTTTTGTTTTAGGTTATATCTGACCCAATGATACTACAACCAGCTTCATTAGATTTGGCCACATTAAAAAAGAAGGAACAAGAATTAGGATTTTTTATTATGCCATGTAATCATGCTATTCATCAAATTTGTGATATAAAATATGGGTATCCAGCTCACAGTTGCAATAAAATTGAAAATGGTGATGAAATTGTCCAAGTAAATAAATTTAATTTTTTTAATCTTTAAAAATTATAATCTTTATTTTTAGGTTAATTATCAAACAGTAGCCGGTTGGCACCGTAAAAATGTAATGATATTAATTCAAGAGTCCCCTCCAGAAATTGTTTTAACATTAAAAAAGAGACCCAGACATACAAAAGTTTATGGTCAAATTTATATGAAACCATATAGATTACCAAGTAGAAAAAGGGGTGGTCAAAATTGGTTTCGATGGAATGATAACCTTCCTTCACCAAGGTTAATGCCTATTCATGATTTACCACAATTAAGTATTTCAAAGTAAGTAAAAACATTGTATTAAAAAAAACTATCAAATAACATAAAACAGGATGTTTACAATTTTTAAAAACCCTTTTTTATTTTTATAAAACGGAACGGATTTAGATTTGTCACACAAAAAAAGTAAAACTAGGAAATATAAAACATTATACCTAGGTATTAACTGAATTTATTATTATACCTTATCAATTCGTTGACTCAGTCGCATCTTCCGAGTCGCGCTCTTGAAACTTACAAACAGCAAAGCTCGCAATGATTGCTTATAAAGTGCAAATAGTCTGTAGTGTGGCAACTAGTGTGTGTAGACCACCCTAAGGTCAGGGAAGTGTTGAAGTTGAGGAAGGGAGGAAAGGCCAATTTGCAATTCTCGATAAGTAACCTTAAATATCTGCATGACCTAATATTATTTGCCACCATGACAGGTACCTTGAAAAACCCTAAATGAGGCACTTTTTGCTTAAACAGGAGAAAAACTAACCAAAATAATAACAACAAAAAAATAAACAAAGTGCACCAGTAACATAAAGACAATAGTAACAAAACAACAACAAAACAAAACCGCCCCAACTCTTAACTCGGTCACAGGAAAGCTGACTGGGACAATAAATCTACCAATAACAAACGACAAAGACTAAACCCATAAATTAAAGAAAACGGCCTGAACAAAAAACGTTAAACGTAACGATACCAAATAAACACTTCAAATCCAAACGAACATTAAATTAAGAAAACATAAACACAGAATATAAACACACAAACCGAATTCTAATGGAATTGGTTATTACATTAGTATACAGTGGAAGTCAAAAATACCTCCCACCGGTAACTGTCAAATCGCATCAATTGCACACCAACTGTTTAATACAAAGATATGATTGCAACACGAAAGAAAACAGCCGAGGCAAGACAATAACAAGTGCAGGAACAACCCGACACGGACAGAGTCAATAACGGTCAAGACATTGACCACGACCAGTAAACTAGGCCCCTGCAGCGAACTAACAACTCCCCAACTCCAAAAAGTAATCCAAAATGTTTGGAGTAATACTAACTTCCCTGTCTAGGGGGATCCCGCGTCCTACTTAGATTTGAGTCCCCCAAACACCAAATTGTCTATCCCTCCCGTCCTACCTCCTTCATGACCCTTCTGGGCGTATAGCATCGGCTCGGCGAACCCTGGAATGGCTAATAAAACTATTGGCATTTCGCTCTCGAGCCCTAATTAGGGGATAGTACGGGTCTCAATGGACAATCGCAACCAGCAAACACGGGTGAAGCCGCTGGTGGCGAAAGAAAATCAAGAAACAGAGGCCTATGCGGGGCCCGGAAGCGATGAGGCAATGGGGCCGGTTATACGTCTCTTATACTCATACTCATACCTTATCAATTCATTGCCAATTTTATGTCTACACACCCTGTGTATTTGGTTTTTACTGGGACGATACCAACCGGATTTGGTAATCCCATTTTTGAAACCCAAGCCAAGAAGGTGTCAATGCATTTTTACAAAAATAGTTCTTTTTTGGGACATCTGAGTATATTTAAAATAGATTATTTAGTTTAAAATTATTACACAACATCTTAAGCCTATGTATGACGGTCCAACTTCTGGTCGCCGCGATTTTTTGGTGACTGTAACTTTTATAGGGATTTGCAAATTTAAGCTTTATAATCTGTGCAGTTTTTTTATTTACAAGCCTGTACAAATGTACCAAACAGGCTCTTAGGTTTTTCACCACACAATACTTATAACAAAGAAACCATAGATAAAAGTTTAAAAGAAAAACAAAAACCAATTTAAATAAACATTTATATTGTTTATGTATTTTTATTTTTTTCACTAGTAATTTTCGGTTAAGTTAGCAATTCTAGTAGAAAATAGCGTCAATTTGGTTGCATCGTGTTCAACTCGCGGCTATATCTTACACCTATCCCTGTCTACTGCGCAAGGCTAAAATAGTTGAGTTGGGTTAGATACCTATTGTACTGTATTATAAAGCTAGACCGGTTAAAACTAAATCCTGTATGATAAATAATATATTATTAAAATATTTATATAATTAATATTTGTATAAATAATTATTAATTATTCATACTCAACTTTATTTTATAATAATTATTAATGATTCATACTCTACTTTACTTCATTATTAATATTTGCTGCGAACTATGTGCACGTAAGCCATTTCCGAATAGCCCTACTCATCACCGCCCACCCCACTACCATTTCAACGCCAGCACAGCATTTCATGCACTGTCAGACATGGGCTGTTTATTAATAATGCGTATCTTATGCTAACAATTTTTTTAGGTTACCTCTTACGGTAGAACCTGTTGATAAAGAAACTGTTAGTAGTAGTGATAGTGAGCCTTCCGATGGTTCATTGGATGGTGAAAGTAGAATGTATCCTCTTAAGCCAAGGCCAATTTTACAAAGAAGAAATACTATTACTGGGGTAACCCCTACCAGTAAAAGACCATATTTACCAATTGAGGTAAGTACAATAAGAATTTGAAAGGTACATGTTTCGGGATTTTTTCATATTGGGTTTTGGTTTTTTATATTTTTAATTTTATTTAATATAATAATGGTAATTTAAAAAAAATAATTGCGGAAACATATGTGTAGTAGCGAAAATATATCAAAACATTTAATTCAAGTTAAAAACAATAGAAAATACAATTTTTTTTATACTGGTACATAATATGTACTAACTCAGATATCACAAAGAAGTACTGGAAACGTCCTGAGTATGTCTTGTATCAGACATTAGTAAGTCCCGAGTACGTCCGAATCAGGTCCTGAACCTTCCCCAGGACATACCAGGGACATCCGATGTTACCAAATCGTCGGTACCCAGAACGTCCTAAGTAAGACATCCTCTGGCCGTCCTAAAATACTTTATTGGGGATTATTGGACAAGCTCTACAGAATTGAAGAGAGGTATTCCGAAAGGGTCTAAGTGACAAACATAAAATTGTGAGTTATCAATGAAAAACAAATATTTTGAACATATAAATGTTGGAATATTTTTTAAGTCATTCTGCATGACAAACTATTTTTAAACGATAATATATTATTTAGCCAACTTGACACTTACACCCTTTGGAAATACCATGCTTCAATTGCTAAAAAAAATTACGTTCTTGGGACGTACCGAGTATATCCGCTTTAATTTTCCCAAATAAGTAAGAGACTGGACGTACCCAAAACTTCCAATATAGGTCTGGGACGTTCGGACCTATGTGGGACCCGAAATGGACGTCTTGGGTACCTCTTGTGCTATCTGGGAAGTAAATGCACATTATACGGCTTGCGGTTTTGCGAAAAACGGGACGATTGGCAACCATACAAAGGAGTAATATTTATTTATTTATTTGCACTCAATAATTAGAGCCCAGTGACTGTTGTACAATTCTAGTTAAGCTTAAACTTCACTCAAGCTATTTGCACAAAAAGTATTGGAAGACCTCTCAAAAACGACATAATTTTTAAAACAGCCCTTCCCAGAATATTCTATGCTATACTATTTTTTTTTAATGAATAGCTTTATTGAACCAAGAGAATTACAGGAAATCTACGGAGGAGGAACCTCCATTCAATTTAAAAATAAAAAAATATATAAAAAATTTGATTGTTTGGATCTTATCATATAGGTAACATAAAATCTAATTATTGAAGACATATGACAGAGAAAATTAACACAGTAAGACAAAATTTTAACTCAAAGAAAAACAATACATATTCTATATATAGCCCAAGAAGTCCTTAAGTGAACGTGCAAAACATGAGGTTTTTTTTGTTTAAGGTTATTTGGAAGCAAGCTATAATTTTTTACTCCTTAAAAAAGAACAAAAGTTTACACCATTTCGAGATCTACAAAATGTACCGACTAAATTTGCTCTGGCCCTAGTGTTGTGCTCATGTATGTTAGATCCTAGGGTGAAAGTTAAGTTAGATTGTCTAGAACACTTGATGTTTAAACAAATTTACTTGAAGTTTGTAAATGTTGTTTAGAGCATAAATTTTATAGTTATATAAGTCAATTGTAGGATATTGTCTGTCTAGTGAATAAATGTTTTTAATTGCTCTATTTTCTAGAATTTATAGGGGCTTAAGATTTTTTGTATTGCACTTGACCAAATGATGTTTAGGTATTACAAGTTTAAGTGCACCAATGCATAATAAATGGATCTTAAGTAGGCACTTGGTACAGTGTAAATAAGTCTTTTAAGAATAGATACTGGTCCCATTAGTTTACCTCTTATGCATTCTATGTGGTTGCTCCAATCCAATTTGTTATCTATTAATAAACCTAAAATTTTTATTATTTTATTTTCTTTTAGTATACCGCTATTAAATATTATTCCCTGATTACTTGTTATGTTCACAGTATTTCCAATCCTCATAAATGATGATTTTTAGATATTTAAGGTTAGTTTGTGAGATTTTAGCCATTGGCTTATGAGATTCATATCATTAGTTATGGATTGTTTCACGTCGGCGTAAAGTGTTGGTCCCCTGAGATTAAGGTTTGTGAGAGAGTTTATATACATTAAGAATAAAGTTGGCCCCAAGATGGATCCTTGCGGTACTCCATAGGATATTTTATTATTTATTTAAATGTATTACTTTTAACTGAACAAATTGCTCCCTAGAGGACAGGTAATCCCTAAACCAAGCGCCGCATGCGTCCTCCACTCCACTAAATTTAAGTTTCTTAAAAAATATATCATAGTCAATGGTGTCAAATGCCTTCCTCAGGTCCATCGACACCAGGGCACATTTTTTCCTTGATCAAGTTTAAGTTGGAAATTTGTGATTAGATCAACAGCTGCATAACTGGTGTCACTGGAGCCATATTGACAATCTCTGACAAATTTAACAACATTTAACTGTTTTTAAAATCTTGGATAAAACCGGCAGTACCGAAATAGGACGATAATTATTAACAATTTCTTTATCGCTACTTTTGAATAGAGAAGACACGCGAGCCAACTTCATTTTCTAAGGAACTCTACCCTCAGAAAAAGACTGATTTAAAATTTTACACATTACAATTTCTTTGAACTTTTTGATTGGTTTGATGTCCACTTGATCACGGCCAGTTGCCTTAGATACAAGTTTTTTAATAATATTCTCTATCTCACTTGGTGTAACTTGCTTGAACTGCATTTTATTGATAGTTTTTAGGGCATCGGTTGAATTTCCCTGGCTAGATTCTCTCCTACCTTTGTGAAGAAGTTGTTTATATTATTGGCTATTAATTGCTGGTTATTTCTAACGTTTTCATTGATTTTCATGGAGGAGATCCCAGACTCCTTGGAGTTAGATTTATTTCTGACTATGTTGTTTATTGTTTGCCACGTTTTTCTTACATTCCCACTACATTGACCAAAGTTGTCTTCATAATAAGCTCTCTTGGCTTTTTTTATTTCTGATTTTACTGTTTTACATTTGTGTACATGTTGTTGAGGAAAGGGTTTTCATGATGTTTTTTCCAATTAAACCAGACTTTGGAATTATTACGAAATTTGTTTTTAATACTTTTGTACACTGTGTTGCGCTGAAAACATTCTAATAAATTATTATAATTATCATCAATACTTATTTCTTCTGTGTAAGCTTCATAAAACTTTTGTATGTCTTCGAATAGTTTATCATAGTTTACTATTTTTTTATGTAAAATTCAGATCTTTCCTGCTTTACTTGCAACACTTGGATTTTATGGTCACTTACACTATTTGATGTAATAGATAGTCTGCTTATAATTTTTTGAGCACCATGGCTTAATAAAATATGGTCAATAAGTCTTTCATTTCTATGAGATACCCGTGTTGGTATTATTGGGTTGTAGGGTTCAAACTCGTATGTGGCATAGGTTTGTCTGTAGATGAGTAATTTTTGTGTTGTTTTTAGTGGGTTAATGTTCATGTCGCCTATAATTATGAAGTTTTTGTTGGTTAACTTAATTAAGTTAGATAACTTATTGTCTAAGAGCTGAGATTGGTCAATGTCATGGGTGGAATGTATAATCCTCCAATAAATAAGTTGAGTTCTTGTAGATTAACAAGCACAAAAGATATGTCAGTTTTGTCAATTACCTTGACCGTGTTATATTTTCTGTTTCTTATGAGTATGGAGACTCCGCTCCCCTTTTTATACGACTGGCAAAGATAGCCCTAAATCCTGGTAGGTAGGTTATAGAATTTTTGTTCTTCTTCCAATACCCAAGTTTCTGAGATAACCAGCATGCTGATGTTTTCCCTATATTTAATGTGTTAAGAGCTCAATATTGTCTAATTTATTTTTTATTGTGCGGGCATTTAAATATAGAATATATAGATGTTTCTTTAAATTGGGCACATTTAGTACATCATTATTGTAACTATCAATGTTACAGAATTTTTTACATTACTAGGATTTACAAATACAAAAAAAATTAGTTTATTTCATGTAAGTCAATGTTGGTCCATTTTTATTTTTTTTCCTTGTAATAATTCATTTATTTTGCCCGTGTGAGTAATTTTTATTGGCTTTGAATCATCAGTTTCTCTGGCAATGACAGTTCCATAGCTTAGCCATACATGTTTATATCCATTTTTAATACTGGCATTTTTTAGGAGATACCTAGTTTCCTTTGGGGTATGTTCGTTTAGGTACCCTGTGTATTTTTGACTGTCTACCTCTATCTTAAGTTTACCAGCCTCCTTTTTTGTTAAAACTTGATTCTTTACGTCTTCATTTTTAAAAGAGAGTAGGATTGATACAATTGTTTTTTACTTGGCGGAATTTTTGTTGAGTATTTATCATCTTGACAACGGCTATACCACGTTGAATACGCCGGTCCTCGTCCCGATTCTCAGGTCGACAGCGGTGCGAGCAACACGTACTTCGATCCGTGTGAGTCTACAAAGAGAATATTAAAACGTTAAAACAAAGTGATAAACGCGAATTAAAAAAGACATTATTAGTAAATTAAGTTAAATATAAGTTAGTAGTTAAGTGAATTAGTTATAGAAAAATAGAAACTAGACTAATAAAAAAGTGCTGTGTATGTGCCCACGAGACACTTAGTGTCGTGCGGTGAGCACCCGCGACAAAAATGACAAACCGAAGGTGCTAAACAAAGGAAAAGGCAGAGGTATGACACTTGTCCCTAAAGCATTCAAAGCAGTTATAACTTATAAGGCCGAAAAAGATAAAATCAAAACAGTTGTCTTTCATTCGTCCCCATAGTCATACTCATTTTTGTTGAATATTTATCATCTAAGATATCTGCTTTAAGCTTGGTAAATATCTCCTTTAGTTGTTCCTTGCTTTTTCTATCATTTTCATATTTAAGACCAACTATTATAATATTGTTTGTGCGCTTATTATCAGCATAAATTTACTCTTTTAAGCAATTTTTAATGTTGATTATTTCTTTGTGTAGGCTTTTCACTTTTTGTTTACGTGTGTCATTTTCTTTTTTTAACTTTTTATAGTCTCGAGTAATTGTATTTGTGCTAGTTTTCATCTCTTCAATGATGTTATTTATAAAACTCAAGGAATCTTCTATGTCCGAAAACTTTTGCCTCATAATCTTCAAAAGATCGTTGTTACTATCTTCGTTTTACTTACTTGCTTTCTTAGGGGTGGTTTTTAAAGGCTTTTTAATTCGGTTTTTAGCCTTTTTGTAAGGACTGGACTCTTCACTTCTACTTTAATCGGAAGTGTTGTCACATGTGTCGCAGAACCATCTTATTTTTAACTTTTTTCATGTCTTGTTTTGATAGGTCCAAGCATTTTGCATAAGCCCAGTTGGCACATGGACCACTACATTGAATTGGGTAGCTTCTTTTTCCCAATTTATGAGTACAAATTAAGCAGTTACCCATTTTTTAGGTTAATCTTTTTCTTTTTAAAATTTACCTCTATACTATATTATAATGTGCTTAAAGTGTTTATGCTGCCCTGCTCAGCTAAACCCCTGTATCTACAATATCAAGACATAAAGAACAAAAGATCATTTTAATTGTTGTTAACAAAATGTATATTTTGTCCTTTATTACTTAATATATATATTTAACATTTAATGTTTGGACATTTGTAGTTTTTCAATTGTAACTAGTCAACTAATTACGTTTGAACTGCAACACTTACGAGTTGGGAAAATTAAAAGTACGTTAATAAAGCGTTATCACACGTATATTGTACAAATTTTTATGTACGCCTCTAAATGAAAAAATAAACGGTATTTATTTTTGTCTAAGACTTAATTTAGGGTTATTTTGACATTTTGACTTTTTTATTTGATTGGTTAAAAGCAGAGAAAAACGCGTGCGTTAATGAACTTCTTATCTCACTCAAAATGAGTGGGATAAGAAGTTCTTATCTCACTGGCGTAGATAAAAGATATAAACGTGGAATTTTGGAAATTTATCAAACTTTTTATGGTCAATGAGATGAAATAATAACAATTTCAAATTTTCCATGAGGGGTGGGTCAGATAAACTACCCTAACTTTAATGTAAGATTATTTTATTTTAGGGGTTTACACTCAAAGAAGGTCATCTTCTTGAACTTTGATAATATCCACAATTTTCGCTTACAATCGATTTGAAAATTACCTTACATGGCATAACAATTTATAATGAAATCACAACTAGATAAAAAGATTTAGCTTGGGCCATGGAACATGGCTGCTATGTTTAGGAAAAATTATTCAAGATAGGTGACATTTTATGCAATGTAACAATTTAATCAATTCTAAAAATATCATTTTTCTATCTTGAACGGTTTTGGAGATATTAAATAAAAAACAATCATCAGGGGCTCCTCTATTGGAGGCTAGGAAGCATTACTCGACCTATATTTATGGAAACTTTTTTTCTATATTTGTACCTG
Source organism: Brassicogethes aeneus (assembly GCA_921294245.1). Classification (NCBI taxonomy): domain Eukaryota; kingdom Metazoa; phylum Arthropoda; class Insecta; order Coleoptera; family Nitidulidae; genus Brassicogethes; species Brassicogethes aeneus. The sequence goes on from OV121136.1 coordinate 4,353,579, forward strand.
GAATCTGCTGTGTATTAAAGGCTAATTATGGGAAACCCTGTATATAAAAAAATATTAAATTGTATGTATTCTTCATAAAAAGTTCTCAGATATTAATTTACTGCAGTTGTATACGAGGTTCGTCAAAAAATATAAATTTTGCTCAAAAGTAAAGTACCTTTATCTACTCCTATTGTATAATATTGGATTTTTCCATATATAAAGAAAACCATTATGCGAAATACGAAAAATGTTTTCATTGGTCCATTTGATTTGGCGGGAAAAGCGTTTTGACGTTTCTACAGATCCTGCGAATTTGTAAGATTGGAAATCTGGGGGGCGAGAATCTTGAGATTGATTCAATATTTTGTGAAAATCACACGAATTTGTCTTGATTCGCATGCACATTAATTAATTCTGTCTTCGTTTCAACAATAAATAAGCGCAATTGCACGCCTTCGTCGCCGATGTTATAATTGCCACTGGTATAATTGTTCATCCATAATAAAAACACAAAATCTCAATTTACATAAATCAACAAATAGAAAATGTTAACCAAGTATGGCAAAAATCGCCTGGGGAGAAAATTAAGCCCCTTAAATACCATCGAAAATATCACCTAGTGAGAAAAAAATTTCCCCAAAATAGTTCGCATCTATATGAAGTAGGAGTTGCGAAATGCGAATATTCGTATTTCGCATTTCTCATCTATATGAAACCGCTTTAACTACGTAAATAATAAACTCATTATTCACGTTGTTAGGCATCAGTGATTGGCCGATTTTAATATTAACTGTGATTTGAACCAAACGGATTTTAAATTTAGAGAGGCGACTATAATAATATTTAAAATTGGTAGAAAGTGTGGTTTGACATTATTAAATTATTTTTTAAAATCATTTAAATATCTAGTAATTGGAGTAGATAAAGTATGGCATTGCACTAGAGATTATGCGCATTATTTACACGGATGATTTGCGTCTCTTGTCTAGCGACTCGAGACACAAACCTTTATTATTGTAAACTATTTTTACCTCGAGGTAGTAAAATGTAAAGGATTACAATTAGCTACATGATTTGTTTTAAGAAACTAATAATTTATTTAAAACAAAGAAAATGTTCATAATAAAACAAAACAAAGCAATTTGTTATAGTTATTTACGTTATACAAGCTTTGTAGGCGAGCTGGAACTTTGTGGGGTGAGCGACGCAGGAGCAAACCCCATAATCCAGTGAGCCTAGTAAAGATTAATTGCAAAGTGTGACACTTACAAACTTTTATTTTCACCTTTAGATAACGATTTTCAAATTTAAAATTTCAATTAATGTGTCAAAAGTAACATTTCATTTCATAAACTGCTTTTCTACAAGCCTGTAAAACTTTACAGGTCTTTTATACAGGCCTGTAAAATATTAAAGGCCATAATGTATCGTTTACTTGGATACAAAAACAACAAAATTAACCTTTAAAATGTCATTTACTAAGAAGGTTTGAAATACATGAATTTTAAATGGAATGAGGTGACTTTTAGAATTTTATGACCTTTTCAGGGTATATGGGGGCTACATGTTAAATGTACATCCACCACTAACTCATTTTTATTAAAAAGTGGATTAGCCGAGTTTTGGAATGGACCTCCTCATTTATTATAGTTAAGATTATAACAGCGCTTTAATAAAAGCACAATATGTACATATGTAGTTGTTTAACAATTTTAAATAAAAAATTCTTAGCGCGCGGCCTTTTATAAACCAATATATCTTTCTTATGTGTCAAAAGATGTATCAATAACCAAATATTGCCTTATTCGTTATTCTTTGGGCTACAATTTGGTGTAAATATTTTTCCAGACCAACTTGGACCGCATAACTTATCCTTAGTTAAGTGTAAAATTTTATGTACAATTAATAAAATAATTTTACAAAACATACAATATCATATTTCATAAATCTTTAATTTAAACCATATTTTTTATATTTTCGTTATATATAAGAAAATCTAAAATCCAATTGCATTGCTTTGCTTTAAACAGTTGTATCTTTTTTAAATACAATGTTTTTTTAACGTTTTCTTTCGGAATCTTACGAATTAAAGGTTTTTCTTTACATTGGTTTATTATTTTTTTGATCAGATAAAGTTGACTTTTTGGACTTTTGGCCAGGCCTATCCCACCGTGCACTCCACTGGAACAGTGGAGTTACTGCCTTCTGTTGAAATTCTGCTGAGGTGCAAGCCTGTATGTAGGACCTTTCCCGATACCGTTCGCAATTGACAGACACCGAGTTATGAAAATAACGCGGCTAGACCAAATCCTGGACCTCTCGTTCTAAAAACAAAGCAATTTTAAACTAAAGTGTCATTTAATAACCTATCCCCAATGAATGTTGTAGATATTCTCACACACTATTTGATTTATTTAATTTTTTAAATTTTAAAATTTATTTTATTATTTTCTGAAAATAATGTTTTAACTTGTTATACATAAAAATAGAATATTATTACCTTGACAGTACCTCAGTCGTAACATTTAGGATTGCCAGCACGTTGAATGCTCTTGACAGTGCATCTCGCTCTGATTGGCTTTATCTCCCCAAAATATGTTTGATATTGTGAACACCCTTAACAACTCACTCCAGACAATGCAAAAAAATAGATTTTATAACTATTCTTTTAAAACCAATACCCAATTTTAGTTTTACAATCTTTTTTTAATTACACCATGTGTTTTTTAATTGTAATGCTTAAGAATATACTTAAAATGTCCTGTATTTCAAAAATTTAATTTATATTAATTTTAATGTATTTATTTTTAGTATTGGGAATTGTATAAGCCAAATAACTCAAGCACTGATGCCAGTTCCTTAGATATTATAAAAATGGAAGAAAGTTTTTTAAGAGATAAAAGTGTATCTTGCAATATTGGATTAGATAAAAGACCTACAACTGTTATTGGATTAGGAAAAAGAAATACATCGTTTAAAAAAAGCTCTAAAGACAAAAACAAGAAAAAAGTAAATTTTGAAGAAAGTAATATTTATAATAAAATTAAATCTAAACAAGAAGAAAACAAAGAAAATTCATTTATTAATTTGCCCGCGACCAATTTAGACTTGGAAAAAAGTATAAGTATTAACAGTATTTCCAGTCTTCAAAATGAAAATATATCATTTATTGATGAAGGCAGGGAACTAACTGATAGAACTAGTATGGCCATGGATTCAAAAGTGTTTGAAGAAGTCAATAATGATATGCCCAATAAAGAAGCCAATAGCCCTTCAATTAAACAAATTATAAGAATATTTGATAACCAAAATGAAGAAAAATCTATAGCTCACAAACCCAAAATAGCACCAAGATCAAATTTAAATAAACCGCCTGAAGTTCCTAAAAAACCTAAGCCATTGGTACCACCTAGAATTGCAATAAAACCAAGAGTAAAACTAGATAAAAGTCACAGTACCCCAGCCTATGATTTAACAGAAGAGCCTAACTCAGAAAACATATTAGCAGAGTCCTCAATCATTCTTGACAAACCAATTGATGTTTCACCAATAAATGAAGAATGCGCAATAAATATTATTAGAGAAAACATAGAAAACAATAATTTTAGAGAACTAAATCCTTTACCAGAATGTTCCTTTAGTACTAACGACGATTTACCCCCCAAGCCACCACCGAGAAATATAGATGTACAAAAGCCAGCTTACCCAGCAGATTCTCCAAAACCTCAAAACTTATTAAATTTAGCTAAATCTCAAAACCCTAGATTGGATAATTTCCTTGAAAATCAAGTATTTGAATTTCCAGAACCAAAAACAAATTCCACGAATACAGGAATTCAGCAAACAGGAATGCTTATTGGAAAATTGGTTTGTGATGAAAAACCTCAAAAATATTTTGAATCAAAAAAAGTGGCTACACCCATAACTAAAGAAAAAATTATTTATAATGAAATAAATGCTCCCTTGCCAAAAAATAATTTAGAAGTTCAAAAGCCTCTTGAAGAAGAAAAAAGTAATAATCAAGATTTATCAAAAAGTTTTGAAACACAAAAAGGTTCTCCTACGAATTCAATTGTTAAAATAATTTCCACCAAGAGCAAATATTTAAAAAAGAAAAATTCACTGGTAGCAAGTAAGTATCTGTATTCATTTTAATTTGCCTAGTATCTAAGGTATGTTGGAGCTGTGATAAACGATAAAAACGTTCGTAGCTATCGTTACTAGCGATGCAACGTCTTTTTAAAAGCTAGTAACGATATCAAAGACGCTCTTATCGTTTATCACAGCTTCAACATACAACATAAATTTTGGCCAAAATTTGTACAAAATTTGTGAATTTTAAAAAATATAATATAATATAAAATATTGTATGTACAAGAATTGAAGTAAAAGGTTTAAGATATTAAGATATATTTCTTCCCATAATATTTAAATATTATAATATTATTTACGAACATTGGTCTGAGGTAAATTTACGCGGCAAAAACCCATTTTTTAAAACACTTTAAAAAAGTATTTTGATGTCTCTTTATTGCTCTTGACAGATTATTACCTAAGATTTTAAACTGCGAAGTAAAATTTACTGCGCATGCGTTGCGTTATAACAAATACATGAAAGAATTATCAAGGATACTCTTACTTTTTCGTGTTAAAAAAGGTGTTGCGAAAATTTATAGTACGGATAAAGGTAATTACAAATACATTATTTATCAAATAAAGCGTTTTTTAATCTATAAATTCCCAAGTTTCTGTAATTTCAAATAATGAATGTAAGTAAACATTTATAATTACTTGCCCTGATCGACCTACGAATACGTGAGATAAAGGGAGACAAACAACCATTGTTAAACAAATTAGATAACAAAATACTTAATTCCCCTCTGCCAGCGTGCAGTACATGATTTTAAAACGATTAAATCAAAATAATTAAACGTCCGCCAATGTTTTACTTTCCCTCCTCTAACTGCTGTACAATCCCACTACTAGACAACCTTGACGCGATTTTCGCTGTCATGTCTCGATTTAATTTCAGTATTACTACGACCACGTTGGGGTGCTGTCGGATGAATTTTAAATTTCCTTTAAAATTTAACTACGATTTTGTTAACAAAAACTAAATACCTTTTTTTCGAAAATGTGTAAAATAAACGATAGTAGGTATTCTTGCATTAAAAAAACAAATATTCCCAATCAAAAATGGTATTCTAAAATATTTAAATAAAAAGGTCCCCAAACTCTGCTGTACAATAGGTTAACCTATTATAAAAATTTTGTCGTACATTTGAGAGCATCTCAGGACTGACGATCTCAAAAAACCTTTGAAAGACGTCTTTTGATAGACGTCTTAAAGATATCTTTATTTAATGTTCTAAAGACATCTTCCAAATGCCTTATACCGCTGTTTATTTTTTTTTAATTTTTTGATAAAATAGTGAATTTTGACAAGTAAGATATAATTAGGTACCATCTTATTTTGGTTTAATAGAAACAACATTAATGTAGGATTTTAAGTTTTGACAACGATGATGTTTAGGGTAACTGAATAAATAAATCAATATATATCTGACATTCTTGTAGATTGGTTATTTTTTCTGCAATTAATAATATCCATTTGTAATAATACAGAGTAGACTCTGTGTTCTACTCTGTGTTAGCTACATTTTAATTAAGTACTTAATACCTTAAAAACGTTTTGGCGATGTAGCAATGCATACCCAATATATATATATATATATATAATATATTTCGGAATATTTAAATTAAGCCTAAATATACAAAATTTCATACAAATGTGTTAATTCTTCCCACTAGTTTTTGATGTTTGTGGTAAATTTACTCCTAAAAGAGGAAAAAAGACAATATTTGTGCTTTAGCGCGCTGGTAGAAAAGTGTTATAATTATTTAATTTGTTGCATATTATGTAATTACTAAAATAGTAAATATACAGAGTGGTCCACGTTATTTTTTCTGCAATTAATAATATCCATTTGTAATAATACAGAGTAGACTCTGTGTTCTACTCTGTGTTAGCTACATTTTAATTAAGTACTTAATACCTTAAAAACGTTTTGGCGATATAGCAATGCATACCCAATATATATATATATATATATAATATATTTCGGAATATTTAAATTAAGCCTAAATATACAAAATTTCATACAAATGTGTTAATTCTTCCCACTAGTTTTTGATGTTTGTGGTAAATTTACTCCTAAAAGAGGAAAAAAGACAATATTTGTGCTTTAGCGCGCTGGTAGAAAAGTGTTATAATTATTTAATTTGTTGCATATTATGTAATTACTAAAATAGTAAATATACAGAGTGGTCCACGTTAGGTTACTTCTCTTAGAAACTACTGGAATCAAAAAAAAAAAATTGGGGACAAAAGTTCAAAAACCTATAAAATTATAGTATTATTAGGTATTTTTATAATAATTGCTGGGTAGTTTCTACTCCCACCTTTTAAATACACATTGACAAGTTGATCAGTCGACCTTTTAAACTTAAATTCGGGCACGGACTCCACTGTAAAGTCCTCATAAAACATTTTCTTTACTTTAACTGTGAAAAACTGTCAATTTTCAAGAAATACATTTCGACTTTTATAATCTAACAAAATATAAAAATGTGACATTTGACGGTGACACACAGATTCCCCTATTCATAGATGGCGCTCTATAAATTTTTTTGATTTAAATCATGTCGTAGAAAAAGTATAGTATGCACCGCGTTTATCAAACTTAATACATAATATACTATTATATATAATATATATATATATATATTATTAATAATATATATATATATTATTATTAATTATTTACTTATTACCTTTTTTATAGAAAGAAGAAAAGTTTCTGTTAACGATTTAAATCCATGTGAAACCCAAGGGTTTTTATATCAGCGTCTTCGTGGGAAAAATAGTGTCCATTGGAATAAAAGATGGTTTGTTTTATATGGTAATAGTTTATATGGCTTTAAATCCAAGGAAGATCACAAAGCAGCATGTTTAATATTTTTATCTGGATACACTGTTGCAGTGGCAAATGAGGTGGGTTCTCTTTTATTAATAATTATAATACTGTGACTATTCTCCCGGCACCGGCAGGGTTGCCAGATGAGGGGATTTCCCCAATAATGAGGGTATTTTATTTTGTTTGGGTATTTTTTTGGGGATATTTTTATCTGGGGATTTCTTCTGGGGAAAAAAACTAATTAAATCTCAAAATCCTATGAAGAGATGACATGTATACTTGTGAAAGTATTTGAGATGACATATTAATTGCTTAAGCAATAATTATTATAATATTAAATATGTAAGTGGCGGCATCTCAAGTTGTCAATTTTATACCAACCGAAACTATGTTAAATAAATTAAATAACGAAAATGAATTTGTTTTGGAAATGTTTTGAAAACATTGTTTTCTAACATTGTTAATTAGTTCCATAATCCAAAGATATGTATTTTTTATAAGAAGTATTTTTAGAAGAAAACTTATTTAATTATATTATTATACAGGGTGTCTCAAAAGTCAAGAACAGCAGAAAAGGAGGGTGGGATTTTAAGTCGAATAGTTTTTGCCGTTTTTCCATCAGAGGCACCATTAATTAGTTATTATTAAAATAAAGTAGCCAATCACAGGCCTGTTTTAGCAGAATGATTAGAGGTGGGACAACACAAACTTTTGTAGAAATTCCATGCCATGAACGTATCATATTGTGAAATGACCTTAATTTTATTTTTCACTGTTACTGTCAGTGTTTTGGGTTTTTAGGTTCAGGAGAAAAAGTCAATGACATAGATGTTAGTTTTCGAGTAAGAAAATATATAAATAACAAAGATTTTAATGAAAGTGATAAGTTAGGTTTCCTTAAAGAGTGCTAATTATTTCTTAAAGCCATAGTTAAGAAGATATTGGAAAGAAATTGATAAAATTTGATAGTAATCATCAATGACCAATCTAACAGTATTAAAAATTTTCAAAATTTGCTACAAATAATCCATGACTTAAATCTGGTAACGGCAGAATGTGCCAAAACGGAATTTAAACATTTTGTAACTTATTTTTCCAAAGAGATTAAACAATTCACTCTTAATTGGGCCAATGACAATATTAGAAAGATACTTACACTGGATATGTTTTACCATTCATTATTGGGAGTAAACACAATTGATTTTAAACAACTTTGGACTGTAATTAAATTAATTAATAAAAACAATAGAATTGGGGTTTTCTATTAATAAAAATTTTTCTTAACTAAGAAAAGACGCAAACAAGCAAGACTTTGAAATTTGTTTTTCTTGTTAAAGTTAATATTTTTTTGCTGTATTTTTTGTGTATAATTAAAGTAAAATTGGTTGTAAAATAATAAACATCTATCTATCATAGATTTTCTTTTCCAGGTAAAATCTAGATCACATGCCTTTAAGGTGTATCATACGGGAACAGTATTTTACTTTTCGGCAAATGACATGGAATCAGAACAAACGTGGATTGAGTTAATTAAAGCTGCAACTATGCAAAGTGATCGAACAAAAAGTTCCGATGCTGCCCTCTACTCAGAAACAGACGAATCAGATACAGAAAAAAAAGTTTCTTTAAATGAAAAAATAGATCCTTTTAAGAAATTTGGAAGTTTAAAGAAGTTTAGTTCGAAAAAAAGTAATGAAGATCAAAGTGGAAGTACCAGTTTAGACAGAAAATGGTTTTTTAAGTCTAATGTATCAAATTCATCCAAAAACTCAGTCCCAGTACCAACAGCTCAATTCCGATCGTATCGTAAAATTAAAAACGATTTTAATAGTATTACAACAGGAAACTTTACATCCCATGTTTCTCTGTTTTCGGGTGCGGTACTACCCTCTTCACAAAATATTAGTGTTCCGAACCTTACCATAGAAACTATACCAATAAGTGAATCCGATCAAAACCATAAATTGCAGAAAAATAATTCAATCAATTATATGCATGCCAGTAATCCTAGCTTATGTAATATAAGCGAATTTAATGTCCCAATTTTTTCCAAAAATTCTTTATTAAATCCACCCCATAGTAATTTCCAAGGTTTTATGACATTAGAAGAATTAATGGAAAAAGAAAATGAGCAAAGAAAACAAAATCCACATATAATTGCTGAAGAAATGACAAGACAATTGACACTAATTAAGCCGGATGTAGTATATGGTAATTCTATATAAAAATAGTATTTTTAGATTTAAGGCTTTCACGCCCGCATTTGTTGAGAAAAACTGATGTTCGCTGATTTACCTCCAGCATCAGCAAACAGGAACTAATAAAGGCCTGAATTAACACGACCAGCATAAGAAATAATCACAGCACAACCAAAACTCAGTTTCAGTTTAATCTCTGAATATGTCTTAAGTATTAAGAGACAAAACGTCGGATAGCAATATTCAATAAACACGGTTTAAACACGAAACTACAGTTTTTCTCAATAATAGTAATCTTACCAATTTTTGTTAGTTATTTCTCTTGATTTTTTTATGACTGTTGATTTTTTTAGGTGAAGTTCCAATCAAAAAATCAGAAAAGGTTAAAGATTCTTTAAAATCTTTGCATTCACGAGGATCTACTTTAAATGTTCAAAATAGCGAAAAAAAAGATACAAGTTGTTTTGGAAAACGATTGGGATCCTTAAAAAAGTCTCATTCTAAGGAAAAATATAATTTTGACAATAAAACTTCTACGTATCCAAAGTCCAATCATAAAAATAAGGATGAAAATGACATTTATGACTATAAATTAAACAGATCATTACCAAGACAACATAAAATGCAAGAAAGTCATATAGATAAATATGTACATAGTTCTTCTGAAAAATGCATTCCCGGTAAATTTAATGACAGATCCTATGAAATGATATTTTGCCCTGAAACTATAAATGATGTACAGTTTGCTCAAAATAGATCGTTGGATGAAAATATGTATTATGATACCACTAAGAAACATCAAAAACTAAAAAAACAAAACAGTTTTAGTTCTACTGATAAAAAATCGAAAATTAATATAATAAAATATGGAGCCAAGATTGGTGATTCGTCTACAAATAAATTAAAATCTGCAATTCAATATACACCAATGTCTTTACCTTTGAGCCAGGATCCAAAATCAAAGCCTAAATTTGCATTCGAATTAAATTTAGATGACAAGACTAGTAAAAGCGGAAAGTTTAACAAAATTCTTGGAGGAAAATCGGATAGCAAAAAAGAAAAAACTTTTTTTGGGTCACCTAAATTACATAGAGCTATTTTCAAGAAAAATGATTCCAAAAGTGAAATTAACTGGCTCAGTAGTTCACCTCCGGTAAGTTTATTTTATAGCTTTTTTGGTGGATCCGTGTGGGGCCGTATAATGAAGGTTGTTTGTGTTAATTTACTGTCAGTTTCGCTTGTAATTTTCTTATAAAGTTTTATTTGCCAAACACGCAAAAATATACAAAGTAGACACCGTTTGTAACTATATAAACCACTATTAAAAACGGGATTGCAGTATTTAAAACTAATTTGATGGAAACTTACAAGTTTATTTTCCTTTCGCTTTGAGCGATTGATATAATTATATAAATCGCTCATTCTTCATAGTTCATTAAATCAATACGAAAATAGTTGTATTTAAAAAAAAATAATCGCACAAGAATTAATTGCTAAGAAAAAACATCACGCATCGCTAAGAGAAATTTCTTAATTATAAAGATTTTTCCTTTGATAAGGATTACACGCTCGACGTGTCAAATAAGGAAAATAAAAAAACGAAAAAAAAAATAATTTCCTGTGTTATTTCTTTGGAAAATTTTAAAACTCGATGATGCACTTCTTAAATTTAAGGTTTGGGATTTTTACAGAATGTTTATTTCGACGTTTTCTATGTTAGGTCCTTTAATTTTTCCACTAGAGGACGTAACACAATTGATAACATTTTTACCAATATAACAGACATTTTAACTGTAAAGTCTAAAAATACCCATCTCTCTGATCACCTAGGAATAGTATTTCAGTTTAATGCTTTAAATAACAATAATGATGTGATAGTTAAGAAACATTTTCGCTCCATAACAATCAGTGGTTAATATATAATGTACAACTACTTACACACTACATTCATTTATTAATTACAATATATGGGTGAGATTCTACAAAAGTTGAATAACTTGATGTCAACAGTCAATAGATTAGGTATTTTAATATTTTTTGGAAATATTTTAGTATATTACAAAAGATACAGGTTTTTTTTAACTTGTCCACCCAATTTTAATGTATTTTTTCAAAAGCACGTTTGTAGAAAAACATAATAAATATACAAAACGTCAGTATCTTGGCGTGTCACAACTTCTGAATCAAATATTTGAGTGATTTTATTTTAAAATATATTCCATTTATCTTAAATTTTTTAATAATAATAATAATAAACTTTATTGGAAATCCAAATGGCTAACGACTTTCGTCTTCCTGCCCAATTACAATTTTGTATATAACAAATACTATATTTTAATTTATGTTCTGTACTTTACAAAAAAAAAATGTTATAATTAAATATATTGTTAATATCTTCATTAATCTTCTGTCAATTCCCTGAGTGAGTCATACAACGATTTCTCTGGGTATTTTCTCCTTGGTGTTGTCTCGAGTTGTGTTTTAAGAATCAAAGGTTCCATCACATTAAGGTTTTCGGGTTTGTTGGCAAATTTTTTCGCTAGGTATTCCAATGTTTCTTGTATGGGTTGTATTCCAGTGATATGGTAAAGGGCTTCATTGGATGGGTTAAATAAGAAATTTTGAGGATGTCTGATTTTTGTAATTTTCCTTATGCTTGTGCGCTCGCGTATCTCTATGTTTGTTAGGGTGGGTTTTCTGCAATTTATAAAAAGAACTGATCCATATTCCAGCACTGGGCGACAGATTAGTTTATAAATGTTGGTTGCCACAGCAATATTTATTCCCTGGTCTTTATAAGTTAAGCTTCTAAAGTGCTTGGCCCTGTTTATAATACATGTCTTGGTGTGGCTTGTGTGTTGTTTGAAGTTTAACTTGGTGTCTATAAAAATTCACAGGTAACGACATGATGTTAATGGTTCTACTGTACTTTGCATAATATTTATTGTGGGCGAATTTTCTTTTATTTTGTGATGGAACAGTAGTAGGCGTGATTTTGACGGACTTGGTAGGATTCTCCATTTAGACATCCATGACGATACCGGATTGGTTAGTTCTTGTAGTTTCACACTTGCTACTGTTGTCGTTTTTCCATGCGTTATCAAAACTGTGTCGTCAGCATATTGGAGAATATAGCTCTGTCTGTTTATGTTTAAGTGGTCCAATTTGTACAATTGGCGTCCCCGAAATGTGAACGGCAAAATTTAATTGTGTAATATGGGCTTTGCATCAGTGTCGTCGGTAGTTGTCAATTTTGATAATAATTGTCAATTGCAATATCAAAAATGCCACCCCACTCAACTGAGGCTCAGAGTTCTGACCTAGGTCAAGGGCAATAGCCAAATTAGAAGAAAATTGGTCTTTAAGTGAAGTGGCTGCAGATTTAAATGTCAGTAAAAGCTGCATATTTTATATCAAGAAACGTTGGCAAGAACAACAAATTTAACAATCTTAAGATTGAGAAGACCTATCAGACAAGGTGTAGGTAAAAACTCCAACGAATATTGAAGACAATGCTCATGTCGCACATATTAGGCAAAATCCTTTCAATAGCGCAGTTAAGGCCCGAGAAGATACACAATTTCCAGGATTTCTTTGAACAGCTCAAAAAATATTAATCTGGATTAAAAAACTGTGCTGCTGCTCATAAGGTTTTTTTAACTGACGAAAATAAGCGCAGGAGAGTCCATTTCACCAATGACTATCTAAATTATGGAGAGGAGTTTTGGAATAATGTTATATTTTCTGATGAAAAAAAGTTCCAATCTTGCAATAATGGAAGGCTACGTGTATATCGTCCAAGAGACGCAAGATTTGAGGAGAACTAAACATTAAGAACCTCAAATAGTGGACGCTTTTCCATAAGGCGTGGATAAGCGTCCATAGTGCGGGAATATGTTGGGAAATTGATGGCTGAGCACTATACGACGATTTAGGACAACGTTATGCTACCTTCAGCTAGACGTGTGTATTGTATTCCAACATGTTGGAAAACTATACAAAAGTATACAAAAATAATTCTAATAAATATTATATTACACAGCTCGCGTGGTTACAGAGTGGGTAAACAACAACCACATAACTGTTTTGCCATGGCCAGCTGAAAACGTGTGGGGTTTTATAGTTAAAAAATTATATCAACGGGACTTAAGGCCAGCAAACCGAAATGAAATACGGAATGATATTGAACATTCTTGGGAAGAGCTTAAGACATTTAAATCTGCAGCTATTTTACTATTTTACCAATTTTCTTGAGCAATATGTTAATTTAGTTATGTTATTTATATTTTTATTTACCTACTTGTTAATATTGTTGTACAAAACCAAATTAACGTTAATTTATTTGTAATACACTCACGTGCAAAATAATCGGCCCACACAAATTTTCGATGAATTTCAATCGCAAATAACTTTTTTATTTGATGTCGGATTTAAACGAATATTAAAGAATATTGTAGATAAATTAATGGACAATCGCTCACATTTAAAAAAAATACTAAAAAATAGACGTACGTTTATAATATACAGGTTTAAACAAAAAGATGTTTTTTTACCATGAGTTTAAGACACTCTGTAGAGTGGCAAAACTGTATATTGTTTTAAATTAAGTTTTATTTATCAAGTCACATCTATTCTTAACAGTTTTGTTTTTGGTTCACCTCGATATATTTATTTTTGTGGAAAATATGGATTTTTTTAAAAAACATTGCAATTTCCAATATTTTTCCTGTATGAAGAACTAAGGTTGCTATGGTCCATCCATAGCCTATGGAGAATGACAGTGACAGTTTTGTTGAATCATCCCATACTTGGACATGTCATATACAGCTTTCAAAAGCTATCAAATTGTTTTTTGTAAATTAATGTGTTAATTTTGAGGTGTCTTCTTACTTTTAAAAATGACTCCGACTGATATTGCCCTTTGTACTTTACTTCTTATGACGTTTAAAACACTTGCCAAGTAATACTGTGACCGTCCATCCTGGATTAAATTAATAGCTCTGGCAACATAAGTCGGAGACATATCCATTTTATAAAGTAAGAAGACACCTCAAAATTTAAACATTCATTTGCAAAAAACAATTTGATAGCTTTTAAAAGCCGTGTATGACATGTCCAAGTATGGGATGATTCAATAAAACTGTCACTGTCATTCTCCATAGCCTATGGATGGACCATAGCAACCTTAGTTCTTCATACAGAAAAATATTGGAAGTTGCAATGTTTTTTAAAAAAATCCATATTTTCCACAAAAATTAATATATCGAGGTGAACCAAAAACAAAACTGTTAAGAATAGATGTGACTTGATAAATAAAACTTAATTTAAAACAATATACGGTTTTGACACTCTACAGAGTGCCTTAAACTTATGGTAAAAAACATCTTTTTGTTTACACCTGTATATTATAAACGTACGTCTATTTTTTAGTATTTTTTTAAAATGTGAGCGATTGTCCATTAATTTAACTACAATATTCTTTAATATTCGTTTAAATCCGACATAAAATAAAAAAGTTATTTGCGATTGAAATTTATCGAAAATTTGTGTGGGCCGATTATTTTGCACGCGAGTGTATTATTGTTTCTTAAAATATTATTAAAAAAATACCGATTTAGGATATTGTTCTTAGTATTCTCCCCTCTATTTGTAACACCACTTGCCGAAGCCAGGAATGAACGAATGAATTTTATGAAAAAAATCCATGACAACCAAAAATCGTTCACATTTCGGGGACGCCAATTGTACATGTCATAACAAAATAAATTATACAAGAACGGTGATAATGGTGAGCCTTGTGGCACTCCTTGTTCTGGTGAAAAGGTGGGGGATAGTGTATTGCCAATTTTTACTTGTATTTTCCTTTGTGTGAGAAATTCTTTTATTATCCATACCAAATAATTCGGGCTTTCCAATTTCACCAATTTTTCTAGCAACCCATCGTGCCATACGGAATCAAAGGCTTTACAAATATCCATAAACAGCGCAGTTGATTTATTTCCCTCTATACTCTTCTGTTGTACATTTGATGTTAAGACAATTAGTGGGTGAGTAGTGGAAGTTTGTCTCTTGAATCCAAATTGGTATATTGGGATTTTATGTCCAATGGCCTGTTCTAATCTATTTTTAATTATTTTTTCAAAAGTTTTTCCGACAACTGGCAATAAGGTGATGGGCCGGTAGTTGCCTTCCGGAAAATAACTATTATGCAGGCAGAAGTTATAAATTCTTATTATTTGGTCATGGATTTCCTGGTCAAATTGCTTTAAAACCATTCTAGGAATTTGATCATGTCCTGGTGCCGTATTCTTTCCGTTCAAACTCTCGAAATATTCGTCTCCAGTTACATTTTCTATATTTTCATTTAAGTTTCTTTGAGTAAAGTTATCTCTTACCCAGTTATGTGTATTATTTTTATAATTTCCATCAAAACTTACATTTTCCGTAAACTTAAATTTTTTTTCAAATTGTCTTGCAAAGGCATCAGCAATTTCTTGCTCTGTTTGTAAGATTTTATTGTCTTCTTTTATATAGTGAATGTGGTTATATTTTTTATATCGAGAGAGTTTCTTTATTTCACTCCAGTATGACCGACCCTTTGCTACGTTGATATTTTGGCATGCTTCTAGATATTTATCTGCCCTATATTGTAGAATTAATGTATGTATATCCTTATTTAATTCGTTGTATATTCTTTTAAGTATAGGGTCGTAATTAATTTTTATCTCACTATATAGTTGTTTCTTTATTTTAATTAGTTTTATGATGAATGGTGGTAATGTATGTGCAAAGAAGCTTGTTTTTAAAATAGGAGTATGTTTTAGAGTAATTTTGGTGATATTTTTTAGAAAGGGGTCAATTGTTTGAGGAGAAATATTCTCATGTAGGTTCATTGTCTGGATGATTTCATTATTTATAGCTTCTATATTACTTTTTTAAAATTATATTTGATGTTTTCTGGAATGGTTTGTGGATTTTTTTCTATATCAAAGTTAAATTGAATGGCAAGATGATCGGATCCTAAATCAGGTATTAGTTCTACTTCTGTGATATTGTTAATGATGTTTTTTGTACAGAGCAAAATGTCTGGAGTAGTGTCACTATTATTGGGCATTATAAAAGTAGGAGGGGTGTGCATTTGGGTGAAATCTGAATTGTTTAAAAAGTTTTGTATTTGTTTTTTTCTTTTATTTGTAACATTAAAATCTCCTATGATAATTGCATATTTGTACTGTGATGCTTTCGTAAATAAATTTTCCTCTATTAATCTATTACTATGGTGCATGTAAACCAAAAAAAAGTGTATTTTGTCGGTTTTGTAAGGAATAGTAAAATGTAACACATCATTGTAGGGGTTGTTAAAGTGTGGAGGATTTTATTTACTTATTTTAAGCCTGCGATCACCTTGAACCAAAGCACCCCCTCTTGTATTATTGTTGAGTATGTTGCCATGTTTATATATGGTTGTCCAATCCCTATATTGCATGGAACGATCTTCGTTTGTTTTTGTCTCTACAAACATGCTGAATGCTGAATATTATTTTGTTCAATATAGTGGTTAATTAAATGTTTTTTTGTAATGTAGCTGTTGATGTTTGAATAAATAAATTTAATTGTTGTTGACATGAAATTGGATTCCATCATTGGGTTCTGTTTGGGAGTGACTGTTTTCTTCATCTAAATCGAACATCAAAATGTACAGGCGATTTCCCACAAATGTTGGCACAGTGTTTATATTAAAACCGTCTATAAAACGTTTTTGTAATCTAGAAATTAGTTCTTGCCTATCTGTATTTGTTGGTTTATTTATTTTTTTTGTGCGTATTGATAATATAATCATGAATTGTCACCGCCGAATGAATTTTTTGATTTTTTGTAATTTTCTTGTCTATTTCACTTGTAGTTTTGTTTAAGGAACGAATTTTAATGTTTGGAATACCTTCAATAGGTTTCATGGGGCGTTTTGGACATTTAGGAAGTAACTATACTAAAAACAAAAATATCAAAAGATGATAATCAAAACAATGACAAAAACTTGGTTATAGTTGGGCTTAAAAATACTGTAGACAATGAACTTAAGCAAGATGTAAAAAAAATATTTAATACCTTAAACGTGGAGTGTAGTTTTACAATAAAACTACTGTCAAGTAAGAACCCATCCAAGCCTGTTCTGGTAATGCTTCAAAATACTGAAGATAGGAACAAAATACTATAAAATAGGAAAAAAGAAGGTAAAATGGATTCATTAAAGTGCAATATTGAGGGAGAAAACACTAAAATTTACATAAATGAGGACATACCATATGAATCCAGAGTTTTATTTAATAAGGCTAGATCACTAAGACAACACGACTACAAATATGTCTGGCAAAAGGACGGAAATGTTCTTTGCAGAAAAATTGATGATTCTCCAATCATAAAATTAAAAAGCCTAAAACAAATAGAGAGTCTCACTGCAGTAGCAGTCTAAACATGTGATAAATAGATACTTAGTATGTGATATAATGTTTTTGTATTTGTTTTCTTTATGGGTGATGTGCAAAAATATGTAGACTTGATAGATTATAATGACAAGGCTATGCATAACGCTGGTTTAGTAAATGTATTGTATTTTAATAGTCGATCTATAAAAAACAAAATTGACTTAATAGAAATAATGTTATACACAATCAAGGATAATATAGATATCATTGTGGTTTCCGAAACTTGGGTTAAATCTGAAGATATTCCTTACTATAACATACCAGGGTATAATGCAGAATATGCTACCAGAAAAATAAAAGGAGGAGGAGCAGCGATTTTCATAAAAGACCACATTAAGTACAAAATAAATGAAGTTAACCATGGAAATATATCCTATGTCTCTGTAAACATAACAGATATTGGAATAAATATTGGGGCCATCTATGTACCTCCGGATTTCAAGAGTTTGGACTCGACCATGCACTTTATTGAGGAGAAACTGAGCAGCTCACAAAGGCTAAAGACCTATGTTATAGGTGACTTTAATATGGACATTCTAGGAGATGCCAGCTTAGAATACAAACAGCTATGTATAAGTAATGGATTTGAGTTTGTAAATAAACTACTGCCCACAAGAATAACTAAAGACAGCTCCACACTTATAGACCACATTCTCACCAACTCCAATTTACAAACTTGCAAAGCATCGGTGATAGGAAGCTCAATAAGTGATCACGAACTTCAGATAGTAACAATTAATACAAGAATTAAGGGTAACACAATACGCAGTTTTACAAAAAAAATAACAGACTTAAAAAAAATTAAGGCTGATCTAACAAACTTAAATCACCATTATACTGAGGACAATAGTGTGGATGACAACTATGAAAAACTCATATTGTGTTTTACAAAAAACACAACTAGTGTTACCTTAAAAAATAAGTTTAAGGGAGACAGCAAGCCATGGTTTAATAACACAATATTTAAATTAATAAATTCATAAAATAAAAAATGACCCTGGAAATGAGTTTATAAAAACTAAATATGCTGAAATAAATAAAACCACCAAAAAAGAAATTCGACAAGCGAAGTTTAGATTTTATAAAAATAAATTCGCAAATATAGGAGGCAACCAAAAAAAATGCTGGAAGGTTATAAATTCGTTAATCAACAACAAACAAAAAAACAATACAGATATATATTCAATAAAGGATGGTAACAACATTGTTAATGATGAGAGAAGTGTATGTGACACAATGAACAATCATTTCACTAGCATTGCTAGAAAACTAGCAGACAAAATTCCAGATATGCCCTTGGACATGGAAATAGAAACCGGATGTGATGAGCTGTTCAGTTTTGTACCAGTAACTGAGGAAGAAGTCTTGAAATTGGTTGAGGGACTAGACTCGGCGAAATCTCCAGGATACGATAATATAGACGTAAATTCGATTAAACAGTGCAAAAACGAGATCTTACCAGTGTTAAGTAGAATTATAAACCAGTCATTAAAAAGTGGATCTGTGCCAAGTGCTATGAAAATTGCTAAGGTGATACCAGTTTATAAAAGTGGTGAGAAATCAAATGTGAACAATTATAGACCAATATCTGTTTTGCCTCTATTCTCCAAAATCATAGAAAGTATAGTAAACAGACAACTTATAAGCTATTTAAACTCTATAAACTTCCTTTCAAAGCTTCAATATGGTTTTCGAAGATGCAGTGATACCAGCTCTGCTGCAGTGGACTTAGTAACAGATATTCAAATGAACATAGACAAATCATATAAATGCGCACTGGTGTCGCTGGATCTTTGTAAAGCCTTTGATACAGTGAGTCATTCTATACTCTTAAAAAAATTAAAACTGTTAGGTATAAGAGTGAAATGGTTTGAGGAATATTTAAGGAATAGAACTCAGGCAGTTGTAATAAACAAAATAAGCAGTGACAAAATTGAAATAAAATTTGGAGTACCGCAAGGGTCTATATTAGGACCCACACTTTTTATAGTATTTATAAATTCAATAACAAATTTAAAGCTTAAGGGAAACATTAGATTATATGCCGACGACACAACCTTAGTATACTTCTCAGACACTTATGACTCAATTAGGAGAAATATTGTTTGTGACTTGAAGATGATTTTGAGTTGGCTTAAATCTCATAAGCTAACTTTGAATATTGACAAGTCCTCGTATATGTATATCTATAGGCGTAACTTATTTGATAGGCAACCATTGGATGTGGCAGGTGAGAGTCTAAAATATTCTAGAAATATTAAATTCCTTGGGCTAATAATTGACGAATTACTGTCATGGCGAGACCATATTAATAAATTAAGAAGCAAAATTGCTGGACCCATAGGTATTCTATATAAATTAAATAATAATGTCCCAAAACAATATCTAAGATCAATATATTATTCATTAATACACTCTCACCTGCAATATCTAACGATGGTATGGTATACGGCTAGTGCTGTCACCATAAGGCCCCTAAAAACTCTTCAAAACAAGTCAATAAAGAACCTGTATTGTTTACCCTCAAGATATCATTCAGAAGATCTTTATACCAACTTTAGAATAATGTCCATTGATAATATTTATAAATATCAGGTGTGTAGCTTTGTTCATGGTTCTATACTTTAGAAGAAACACACGAATATTAATTTTAAAGCCAGAAATGAAATACATCTACACAACACAAGAAATAATAATAATTTAGCAGTTCCACACGTCTTTTCAAAGTATGGTAAAGCATGTTTATTATATAGAGGTGTTAATATATATAACAGCTTACCAGAAGATATAAAAAAAAATCGACAAGACATATAAAAGAGTATTTCAATCCTTGATAAGAGGCTAACCTGCGTGTCTTCTTCTTGAGTATTGAATTTGAAAAAAAAAAGTTCAGTAAATATGTAAATTAATGTATAAAGTATGTTTGTATATTGTATATTTGTAAGACTATACCCACACAGCACAAAAACATCTAGGAAATATATCTTCTATGTTACATTGCAACATTGGACATGTTGCAGCGATGTTTCATAATGTTATAGAAATATGTCTGAAATCTTTCAGAGTTAACAAAATGTCCGCCTTTGGAAATATTTCTTGTAATGTCTCAGAAATATCTTATTGATACATTAGGAGGATGTTTCCTATTGATGTTTCAGAAATATTTTTTGGATACATTACTGGAATGTATAAATAAAACATCTGTAAAATATTTCCTGACAATTTTTTTATTGCTTTTTAATTTTAATAAAAACAAAAATTCGTATTCTTAACATAGCTGGGCTAGACAACCCAATTTGTCGGATCCCGCGATCTGCAAAGAGACCTTATATCTATAGATTGAGTGGTGTAAACGTGTCGGGCCGATTTTTACATTAAAAACATTGACATTTAAATTTTAAATTTAATTTAATTAATTTAAATTTTAAAATTATTTTAATTTGGATGTTAATGGTTTTCAACTAAAAAATCGACCCGACACGTTTACAACACCCAATCTAACCAGGTCGCTCTGCAGATCGAGGAACCCAACAAATTGGGTAGTCTAGCATGGCTTAACAAAAAAATAACATTAATTATGTATAAACGAATTTGGACATAAATATAAAAATATAAAAATTAAAAGAAACGAAAAAATCTCATGTCTTAGGGTCAATGCACACCTAAATAAGAGATAAGGAACGCAAAAACAAAATTTCGTATTCTTAACATAGCTGGGCTAGACAACCCAATTTGTCGGATCCGGCGATCTGCAAAGGGATCTTATATCTATAGATTGAGTGGTGTAAACGTGTCGGGCCGATTTTTACATTAAAAACATTGACATTTAAATTTTAAAACTATTTTAATTTGGATGTTAATGGTTTTCAACTAAAAAATCGACCCGACACGTTTACAACACCCAATCTAACCAGGTCGCTCTGCAGATCGAGGAACCCGACAAATTGTGTAGTCTAGCATGGCTTAACAAAAAAAATAACATTAATTATGTATAAACGAATTTGGACATAAATATAAAAATATAAAAATTAAAAGAAACGAAAAAATCTCATGTCTTAGGGTCAATGCACACCTAAATAAAAGATAAGGAACGCATATCAAAAATGGCTCTTCCTAGTTTTCTAGATATAAAATAATTGTGTATTTTCGCTGTGGGGGTACTTGACTTCATTAATAGTTTTCATTCAGCAATAGTGTCGTTTTGTTTCTAAAAAGAGTAAGTAATTATAATTAAAAAACTTAAATAAATATTACGATTTATTACCGCTTGTTCTCTGGTTAGCCTTAAGTTTGCTTGAATTAACCATTTTTCTATTGCCTTGTTAATTTCCTGTTCAGTACTTTGATTGAAATGGAGACGCACAACTTCTACAAAAAAAATGGTTTATATTGTATGATGTGATGATCAATAAATATCTATTAATATTATTATATGTATATATATATATATATATATCATTATGACTTACTTAAAACAATTTTGTGGAGGCAGAGTTCCTTAAAGCACCTTTTATTCTTTTTGTGTCCACCAAATGTAAACTTCACAGCTAATTCATTTATAAATAGTCGTTTTAAAATCATGGTTGTAGCATCGTTTATGGAATTTCCTTTACCAATACCTTTTAAAAAAGTAACCTACGGCAAATTTAAAAATAAGTGTCAGTAAATAAACGCCCAAGTAGATAAGCATATGTACTTACCAGGTTTTTGTAGTATTCTGAATTTTCTACTTCTCGCTCCATTTGCTCTAGTTGGTCCATGCTCCTTAGGGGAATATCAAAATCTATTTCACTACCAGCTTCTTTAGGATCATTTTCTTTGTCAATTTTAAGTGATCTTACCTCATCCCTCACCATATCTATTTTAAGGCTTATTGCGTTCAGTTTTCTTAATATCATGGGCAGATGAGGATCTATAGAAATAAGTTACGTAATGTTTTATTATACTAAGAAACCTTTATAGGCCAAGTGAACATATTTATTTAAAATAAAAAAAGAATATTCATACCTGTGTCTGCTTTAGTTTCTATTTTATTTACATGTTTGACAATATTTGTATTTCTTTGCACTGATGCCTCAAAACTTTGGCTTAAAGTGTTTTCAACTAAAACGAAAATTTTATTACAAAGTTATTAAAATAGATATTTTTTACCTTCAGAATATTCTTCCTCGTCAACATCTAATGCATTCTGGGTCCACTGCGGCACCTCTATATTTTCTGAACTAGGCGCTATTTTTGATACAGTTATATTTTTAATTAAAGTAACAGGCCGTGGAGGAGGGGGAAGAATGTTTGACTTCCGTTGTGGTTGCTGATCTTCGGCATCATCATCAGAATAGATGATTTTTTTAGCCCTACTCTGCCTTTTCTTTTTTGATGTCTCTATATCCGAGTTGCTGTCCACGTCGGAAAACTTTTCAGCTAATTTTAGTTTACGAATTCCATCGACATATGAATCTGCAAATTTAAATTAAGTAAAAAAAATACACAATATTACAAATAAAGGTTTACCTGCACTTCCAAAGACTTTTAAGATTCTATAAGTGGTCCAATTAGCTTGCGGAGCCTTGGCAGCTTCAATTGCTTTGTTTATTTCTATCTGTACAGGGCATTTTGGCCAGCTACAAATGTTGTTTGTTATCCATATGGTGGGAACTAGTTGCAGTCCGTCCTCAAATTCCACTATGGTATATTTGCCCATTTTTGAAAAAATCTGTATTTTAACGAAACATTTGCTTAGTCGATATTTAAATATGCAACAAGGGAAAAACTGCAAAGCCTTGATCAACTGGCATTTTCCAAGCTTTGGATTCTATTTTATTTACATTCCAAAGACCAAAGGTTGTCTCTTTTACTATTTGAATGTTAATATTTTTTGATTCACATGGTTCATTATAAAGATTTTCGAAATTAGATAATGCTTTGCCATAAATATAAACGCCACTTTTACTTAACAATACATTGTGAACACACACAATTTGTCCATCATTTAAAAAACAAGTGTTATTTGGATCTTTAGAATTCAATAAAAAGTTTTTCAATCGGATTTGTTTATATTGCGTTTGAACTTCAAAATTTTGCTTTGGCAAGGGTCCTTCAGCATGTGGTTTTTCTAGCTGGAAATCAGTTACTGACGTACAGTCTCTATCAGAGTTAACAACTTGTTCTTCTTCGCACCTCCTCATCAATTGCTGAAGAGGTCTATCAGCTTTCCTAATTTTACTTTTAATCTTAGACATATAATTTTCAAATCTGAATGCGCTAAATGAGTCTAACGCGCCAAAAGTTTTCACATCATCTGCAAGATGTATCAAGTTATGAATATTATGGGATACATACTGGTTTCCATAAATAATTTGAAAGGTTTTAACAAAATATATCAATAAATCTTTAGCATAATCAATATTATTCACATGTTTTGAAAGACTGTTACTTGCCAATATTCTTATAGCAACATGCAATGTAACAAAATTTTTATAAACATCATCCCTTAGGACTTTTTTAAAAATTAAGGGTCCTGTATATAACAGTATTTGGCGAAATTCAGTGGCTTTCCACATTTTGAAAAATTTTAATGCTCTTGGTTTCCTCACAAAGTCAAAAGGTATTGACTTCCTTAGTGAAGCAAGTTCTTCATTAATATATGTTATATTTTGCCCACGTAGCCTCAAATGAACAGGACCTTCCAACCAAAGTGAAATTAATTTTTTTACTACTCCAAGGCACACCAAATGCATGTAGTCTAGTGGAGTATTTAATATGATATCAAAATTTGGTATTTCAGTTAAAATCGTTTGTCCGGTTTGATAATCATCATATGCAAAATTTCTAAACTCTAAGTCATTTCTTAACTGACTTAAATTATTTTCTAAAGGAAAACAGCATCTACCTTCTAAATAGTTACCCTCTATTATGCATTTTGTACAACTGTTGTACCCTCCATGACCTTTTACCTTCAAAACATAGGACTTTGCAGGTGCATCACATATAAGTCCTTTGAGACGCACGTTAAAGGTCTTGCCATTAAGGCTGTAACCATTATTGATCAAATTTTTTAAATCATTTACAAGTTTTTCTAAAAATTCATTTGAATCTTTTGGTTTTTCATTGCCGAAATAAGCTCCTATTAAAGCCACCTCTTGCAAGAGGGAACACCTAGTTGAACATAAGATGGGCCACAAGGAAGCATTAGACGATTTTGATAAGGGTAGACCATCTATGTTAATCATTAGCTCTATGGTATTATTGTGTTCATTATTAAACGAGTTTTTAAAGCTTTCTAATGCGCGAGTGAGACCAAAATGAAAATATTGACCTCCACCAATTTCATAAATATCCGAACTTCTGGGGGTTTTCAAAAGGGTTCGAGCATCTATTGGAAAGCTAATGTTGGTGAATTTTTTAAGAATTACAAGCAGTGCTGAAAGAGCATTTTGATAAATATTAAATTTAATAGACCACTGTGCAATATGGTTTTGAAATTGCTCATCAACTGGTATATTTGTAACATCTGGGGTAACAGAAGGAGTGTCTTCTATTGAATTATCAAAGTCACTGTTAATTGAAAGGCTTAAAACAGAATTATCAGAAGAAATATTGTATTCCGGAGATGATTGTTGTTCTATATTCTCAAGCTGGTTAAAATTCCACTGGGGACTTAAATTTAACCTTGATGGTAACTCTTCTATTTGGGCATGATTCATTGAGGATTTAACAGAAACAGGTTGAGAAGTAGGCACAGGAGCCCATTCATTGTTTCTTAAACACAGAAAAATATTATTTATATTAAAACTAACATATAACGGGTATAGGTAAGTTAAATCTCTAACTTACTAGGAAAATTTTAATTCTTTTTTTTTTAATTTATAAATGAGCAATGCAATTTTTTTTAAGTAATATGAATAGTGGGATGTCCGTTTTTTCTTAAGTTGTTTACTAGGGTATTATTAAATTATTTATTTATAGTATAAAAACCATTAAAAAAAATCTGATGTCGTTCAACCCTGCCTAAATGACATTTTAATGACTCGCTAATAAATAAAAGTTTAATACTTAATTCAATAATAATATTCTACAAAAATATGTCTTGTACAATATTATATAATATTGTACAAGATATATTTTTGTAGAATATTATTATTATATATTGTACAAGACATATTTTTGTACAAAATTGTATGCTCTACAAAAAAAGTAATTTACGTTTATTAAAAAATAACAACTTGTGAAATAACGGACACCCTAATAAATATATTCTATAGGTATACCTATACTCAGTTATGTGTGAAAATTTTTTATTAAAAGACTAAACATGTTATACAGGTATTATACCTATAATAGGTCTACCTATAATAAATCGAGTAGTAAACTAAATAAACAAAAACGATTTATGGTAAAATACTATTAACGGGGTGGAATTTTTAAAGGTTATTTGTTGTAAATTACTTGTATTGATTAAGTTTTTCTTATAAATAAAAAAATAACAGAGACTAAAGACTTTAGTCTAAAGTAGATGGTGTGGATTAAAATGCAATTCACCTAATTTGTTCCAAATCAAATGCAGTTTGTGCCTTGGCAATACGCCGAAGGTGCCTTTTGGAATAGCTTTTTCCTTGCTTTATTTCATCCATCTAGATCAATGCTTTGAATTTCCTGGTTAATAATAATAATAATTAGATTAATTACTTAATTAAGAAGATAGGTAGCTGTTGATTGTCTGACAGTGAAAAAACAATACAATTATAACAATAACAATAAATATAGTTTATGAAATAAACCATGCTTAGAACCCTTGCAGCAAACCGGAAGCTTTTCATTGCATTTTCACTAATAAATTAGCACATTATTTACAAATTGCTAGCAAAATAGAAAACCAATAGTTGGAAAGCCATTTACAAATAAGTAGCAATAACCTTATTGTACCCATGCATTAAGAGACAATTGTCTTTAAAGTTCGCCTACCCTAATTTTTACTTTATTATAGAAACAATTAATAATATTAAAAAACTTTTCAAAATGACTCACCTTAGTTTTACACACAATATTTCGCCGAAACCAACGTTTGCTTTGCTTTTTTATTCAACCTTTGTTTCAAAACATCACTATAATTATTATATATAGGTAGTATAATAACATTTAGGTAAATTATTTAAATCACAAAACATAAATTACACTAAAATCGCGTAACAAAACTGCCATAAAGCCAATCTAATCTACGCATAAAAAATGGCGTCACAAAACATACCATAGAACGCAATCTGCAATACCCACTGTCAGCTAAAACTGTGTAGCGCCATCTAGTACTACGTTCGCGTGCTAAGGATGGCGGTTTATTCGAATGTGCATTGATGTTTATTTTATTTTTATAGATGTATATAGATTTTATAGATATGATTTATTTTATTTTCTCAGAATATTGCGTTTTTGTTTTTCTTTTATAGAGAATAAAAACGCTTTATTAAAGAAAAAAATAATATATAACACAAAAATTCAGTATAGGTATATTGGTCAAATGCATGATAACGTTTACCTACACATATTTTAGGTATGGAATACACTATAGAATATTATATTTTCCGTTAAAATAATTTTGCTTAATCAAATTTAACAAGGCGTTTTTAAGCGTTGTTTTAAAAAATAGTCTCATCCCAAAGAATTTTCGTCCATAATTTAAAACAATTTCAAAATAAACAACCGAGCTGAAACACGCCTAAAATATTCCAGAAATATTTTGTAAATAATGAAATGAAACATCTCCAATACCATATTTCAGAAATATTTTGTAAATATTGAAATGAAACGTCTCCAATAACATATCTCAAAAATATCTCAGAAATAATAAAATGTAATTTGAGACATTGAGACATATCTGAAACATAGCTGACACATACTGTGCTGTGTGGGTAATTATCTTATAAGATAATGTTTTATCACTGTGATAGATATACTTATTGTAATTATTATATGTTTAGAGTTTGTCCCTCTATAAACAATCTATGTTTCTTGGGATCAATAAAGTATTTATTATTATTATTAATTGACCAAGCAACATGCTCTGTACTTTAAGCTGTACATGATGGGGGTAAATTGGTTTTGCATTCCCTATCTTTATGATTTCCGGCGCATTTCGAGCATTTTGCCTCTGTGTTACAATTTTCAGTTGTATGGGAAAATTGGGAACACTTTGCACATGGTATTGGTAGCGGTTCAGGAGATTGACTTGGGTATGCTGGATAGTAACGAAATTTGTAGTAAATCCCTTCGTTAATTATCTTTTCATATGCTTAAATCTCTCCTGTAATTATTCTTATGTATAAGGAGGGTTTGTTTGTTTTTTTAGAGATTATTCTTTTACAATACCTGTGTTCGATTCCGTTATCTTTTAAAACAACACTTATTTCTTTTTCTTCAATATCTATGTCAACATGTCGATATCACTGCCGAGAAGGATTGGTTATGTATTTTTTTTGAAGTTGTTTGTTGTGGTGTATTATTGGATAATTCGTATGTGTTAATAAAACCACAATCTTTCAATATTTTAAGGGTAGCTAAGGTGTTTTGTTTGTTATTGTTTGATTTGATAATAAATCCTTTTTGTGTTTTTAAGATTATTTCCTTTGACTTTTTTAAGTAGGTTGCCCATTTGTCCGCCAGTTGGATTCTTGTTAGTTCATCTGGAGCAGTTATATAGAAAACGTTTTCATAGGTTTTTCTAAATATAGCTTGCATTTTCGGTGAAAGTAATGAGTTACTTGTTGTAGGATTGTTTTTCTTCTTCTTCTTCAACTAGAGCGGATTTATGGCTTGGACATAGTCCTTATTAACCAGCTACTAGTATTTAACGTCCAATGATTTCAGAAGAACCAAAAACCATTGGACAACTGTTGTCTAACAAACACGTGGACACAAATAGGTTATGTAACCTTAAAATTTATAAATTTATATAAATTCCTTTTATCCCTTGTACAAGGACCAATCAAGGAATATTATCAAGAAACAGGAATATTTCTATTCCGGGAATCCAATTTTGTTCCTCCTAGCTCGAAAAGTCATCTATATTTCACACTTTTCATTGAGCGGTCCGTACCCTAGCACCAACAAAATCGAACTCCTGTGGGATTGTTGTTTGTTTCTGCTGTTTGACGTGTATGAGTAGCTTTATAACTTGTGTTTGAATCTGATTGTGTGTGGTATGCTTGGTTTTTTGTACGAGCGTTTTTATCACTTGTTGTTTTTGTATACTTTTTGTTTTTGTTTACTCCTATAATTTTGGCGATCTCGTTTTCTGTGTATTCAGTGGTATCTGAGTCGTTATTTTTTTTTCTTTTTTTCTTATTATAGGCCGGTATGGTAAATTCTCCCTCTGCATTTTCATCATCCACTTCCATTATGTGACACCTTACACTATTTGAGTTTAAGTTTCACGACTAAATTTAGTTTTATTTTTTTTAACGATACACGAACAAGGTCAAAATAAAACTGAATTTTTTAATTTCACTACAAACTATAAAATAATAGCAATTTTTAAAAAATTGATCATCTTTGTACTCACTTTTACCCGTCAGTTCTGTGTCCAATGTTAAAATTCAAAATTCCTGCGAAATATTGAATTTTAAAGTCAAGTCCTCGTTTTAACTCAAGTCAAAAAAAAAATACCTACAGAGCCCGCTCTTTGCACGACAGTCATCTTGAAAACAATGCAAGCGGCGAAATTTCAGTACTGTGGTGAGTATTTATTTTCTTACGTATATATATTTCATATAAGGCTATATATGATTTGTTAATAAGTAGCATCCACTAATAAAAAATATCAGTACAATTATCCCATTCATCAGTACCGTGTCGTCAGTTCCATGTTTGATGTTTCGGTTATCTTTTTTTCGCAAACTTCAATTTAAATTCTGCTTGCGCAGAACTTGTTTATTTAATGTCATTGTAAACTCATATAAATTTGGTGTGGGTCCCATATCTAATAATTGAGATATCGGTATATGTATGTTTTAACTTACTAATTAAGTAGGTATATTTTTTCATTTAAAACCGTTAAAAAGTCACAAATCAAAAATAAACAAACTAAATTGGTTTACACCGGCCCTAAAAACAAAAAGACTTTGTCAAACTTCATACATCACTAAGCAATAAAAATATATTAAAAATGTTTAAAAACAACTACCAAAAGCAATTAAAAAACGCCAAAATATCAGCATACAATGATTTTATTAAAAACTCACATAATAGCCCAAAAGCTATATGAAACTTGGTTAGGTAACAGAACTACTATAGATTCTGAAAGCTGTAATTATTTTTTCTCTAGCATACCCAATCAAATAATCAATAATCAACTGAGGAAGACCCCATACGAATAATGTCCTCACCGACAATTTACCTTAATACTAATTTTAATTTTAGTATTATTTAATGAAGTTCGCGTTGTTATCTTTCATCATAAACTAATTAACTTAAGTATTAATTCCAATATTTTTCCAAAAACCTTAAAAAAGTGAATTGTGGTTCCAATATACAAAAAGGGTGGTTGAAATCAAGTCAATAATTACCGACCAATTTTACTTTTACCAATTATCTCGAAAGTATTTAAAAAACTTTTCTTTAAACAAATTTTAAAACATTTTAATTCCTTAATGTTATTTTTCATATACAAGTTTGGTTTTCAAGTAATGCCATTTTATCATTTGTGAAGTGAATAACTGCTTTGAGTCTAGTGAATAAATTTTTAGACTTAAGCAAGGCCTTCGATTGAGTTTCAAATGAAATTCTGATTAGGAAACTCTACTAATATTTAGTTTTAAAAATATACAAAAGGTATAATATAAACCTGGAGCATACAAAGTTTTTGGGCTTACATATTGAATCACAATTATTATGGCATAACCGAGGCGAAGCAATTGCTAAAAATCTAACAACAAATATATTTTTATTGCGCAATCTTGCTCAAATGCTATCAAAACCATATCTAAGAACAACTTATTTTGTGCTTTTAGAGTCAATACTTATATATGTCATCTCGAATATTCGTTCATTTAGTTAGAATCATAGCAAATGTATCTTATCGAGCCGAATGCAAATAATACATCATTTCATTAAAAATTCTTACATTTTCATGTTTGTTTATTTTTGAATGTCTGCTTTACATTAAAAAAATACATATTATAATAGCCATGAAATTGTAAATAATTATGCTACAAGGAATTGACAAGATATTTGTCTAAAAAAAATTAAGATTTTAGTAGAACAAGAAATGGAACAAATTTTTACATCAATTTCTTTAACTTTTTACCTATAATTTTTAGAAATATAGATTTCCAACAATTTAAATTTAAGTTATGGCAATATTTAATTACAAAAGCCTTTTATTCCATAGATAAATATTTATTGAATAATTCTAGTGATTTAACTTAACTTATTATTATTTATTTTTATATTTTATTTTTATACAGGTTTCTTGTCTGTTAATATACTTTTTAAGCTATGTGTTATTTATTAGTTTCTGTTATATACTTATTATATTTATAATTCACTTATTATCTTTAAACACTGTGATACTTGTGCAAAAACTTGTATTTTTTTAGAGCATAAATAAATATTATTATTATTATTAATAATAGACTTGTAATTTCTATGGAATTTGAGAGCGAAAAACAAATGATACCGCCTTTTTTGGCACACCCTAATTAAATAATCCTATTCGGACACAAAGTTAAATTTAAGTCCTAATATGGTAATTTAAGAAATAATCTTTTTGCATAACATTACATTTGGTATATATGATAAAAAAATTTACGCTCATGTCATCAACAGAGAGAATGCTGTTTATTTTCTATATTTAAATCTCTTATTATTAAAATAAGCTAACCCAGATAGCAAAATGTAGTCACGATGCGCGCACAGTGAGTGCACGCGTGCGTCTTTAAACTGCGCGCATTCACTACACAGATGCGCTTACATATGCGTCTCATATGCCTACGCATGTCCAGCGCTATATTTTACATTATTATTTTGGGGAAGAAATATTTCATTCTTGACAAATCATTAGATTAAAACAGGACAAGTCCACCATATTGATATGATTAGATTGATATCATTAGATTAAAACAGGACAAGTTCACCATATTGATATGATTATTTTGAAATAAAAATAAAATCATATTAGTCACTTTTATGTTTAATTTTAATAATATTTTAAAAATTGTATTTATATGTTGCATTCTTTTATGAACTTCAAAATTTATTAAATCATTTTTTTTAGACGCTTACCATGCCGGAGTCATATGAATTGGAAAATGCTTCTGCCTTGACTGAACCCGTTTCTGTTAACATCAGTCCTCAAGCTGACTATCCTGGATTACGATATCCTCCAGTTTTTGAACCTGAAACATATTCTTTATCAAATCCATTAAGTTTATCGCGAAAGCCTACAATAAATAGGATACCAGATAATTGAATTAAAATTTAAAACAGATCACACGACTTTATAATCTGTGAATAATATACGCTCATATTTTGTATTATGTATTTATGATAGTAATAATATATTTTATTAATAATAATAGTTCCGTATAAATGTACAGTACAAAAATAAAAATATACATAATTTAGTAAATAAAATTTTATAATATTTTTTTTTTATTTAAAACCTATACATATTTTTTCTGAATTATTTAAAATAGCCTTAGTCCAAATTATGTGTTAAATTCTAAAAATTAAGTGCGAGGGTTTAGATCTGGAAATCTTTCGAGCCTTTTAACCTAAAAATTCACGAATTATAAATTTGCTGTGCTTTTAAGGCGCAGTGACTTATGTTATAAAAAAATAAACATATTTTATAGTTTAAAAACCAAAGAATAAATGTATAGTTTTAGGATTTTCAGGGCTAAAGGGATGTTTAACGAGTTTTCCTGAAAGAAGCCCATTCAGCACAAGATGGTACAATGGCGGACACGGTATTTTGAACTACTATCATCCCGTTGAGTATGAGTATAAGAGACGTATAACCAGCCCCATTTCATCATCACTCTCGGACCCCGTACAGGCCTATGTTTACTTACGCCGATTTTTGTTCGCCCCCAGCAACTGCAATAGTTTTAATAGCCATTCTCGGGTTCGCCGAGCCGATGCTATACGCCCAGTAGGGTAAAGGAGGAGGGACGGGAGGGTGTTGGTTTTTGGGGGACAATTACGCCGACTTAAAACTAAGTACGACGCGGAATCCCCCTAGACCAGTCGATTAGTATTACTCCAAACATTTGGGATTACTATTTGGAGTTGGGGAGTTATTTCGCTGCAGGGGTGTAGTTTCCTAGTCGAGGTCTTTGTCTTGTTCGTTATTGTCATTGTCCGTGTCCTGGTCAGATAGTTCCTGCACTTGGTAAAGTGTGTCAGTTGTTTTTATTTTTTTTTATTGTTGCTTAGTTGCTCCCAACTGGTCTTGTTAATTTATGAGAAGTGCATGTTTTGTGCTAACGTGTCATGATATGTGAAGCATGGTCTCCCGACTTTTATGTCTGTAAGGTCTAGTTTAAGGGTGGCTTGTAGTATGTTGTTGCGTTGCCTACGAGTGACGAGGGCCCAGTATTTTAATTGGGCTACTCTTACTCTTTTGGTAATGGTTTTGCCCATTAGCAGGTCGCGGGGATGTTGGTGATGGTAGTCGGGTAAGTCTGTCGTTAGTAGTGTAATGATCTTCCGTTCAAGTTTGCGTAAATTTTGTCCCAAGCACGTTTTGTGGTAGAGTTTTGTCTTTTTTTCTTAAATTCCAAAATTAAGTATTGCATTTATTTATTAGTTAAACAAATGACAAGCGCAATTATTCTGTTATCTAATGTTTACAAATCTAGTAGAGTTTGGTTATTAGGCTTTTTTTTACTGTGTTAGGGTTATAATGATTAATGTGTTAGTTTATTCTGTGAGTCTAGTGTTTATTTTCGGTTTCGTTTGGGATTGCATTACGCATTTGTTGTTGACAGATTTATTGCCCTACGTTGTGTGCCTTTCTTAGGTTTTAAAGATATCTGCCGTGTTTAAATTGCAGATTTTGTATTAGGTCATGCATATTCTTAAGGTAACTTATCAATTTTTTTGCGGATGGCCACCTCCCCTCTTGTTTGACCTCCTTTGTTTGTCCAGTGAAAAGCGTCCAATGACAGGTGGCACTTAACTCATTCATATCACTTAATACTTCACTTCTCAATGACCGTTACACCATTTTAGTTTGCACTCGTATGAAAATTGTTTGTTTCACTATATTAGTTTGCAATTTTTAAAAATTATTGTTGGTTTTAATCTTTAAATTTTTACGTTTTAAGAGCTTTCACTCCCGCGTCGTGCCTTCACAAGCGCTGGAACCTGAAAATGAACTACTATCATCCCGTTGACATCAAAATCTAAACTTCCTTAATGGACAACTTACTGGTTTTTTACTAGTCTTGTTACAGAAAAAAAGTCTTTATTGGGTTAACCAAAGGGCCAGTAGTTTTTTACGTTTGTATGGTCCAAATTGGGTTTAGGGATTGTGATTATTGTACCTTTCTTTCATTCTGAGGGTATTTAGCTGGTTTTAAGGCAAAAGTTGTACATTTTTATGATTTGTTGATGAATTTTGATGTTAAATTGTTTTATTAGCGGTCTGATGACATTTTCATGTCCTGGAGTAGTGTTTTTTAATTTTGTAACTTTGTCAAAATATTTTATCTCAGGTGGGTTGCTATTGAATTGGGTATTTTTGTATGTGTTGTGCCATTGGTCTGTGGTGGCTGGTTCTAAAGGGCATAAGGGCACGTGCCCACCCAACCGCCCAGATAAAAAGTAATAAAAGTTATTTGTTGCATTGTGCATTATTCTAGTTATACGTAACACCATTGTAATTACTATTTAAGGATGGACTCAAACCTTCCTTCGGCGCCGAGTATGATTCGGTGATCTTCGGTTATCCTCTCAGAGAATAAACATGGGTTAAATGATTTAAAACACATAGCAGAGAGGGCTAAGAAACACGAAAATTGAGTTTCTCGCATGAAAAATAAAATTAAAATTAATCGTCGAAATTATTATTGTTTTCTTCTTGGTATGCTGATTTAGTCCTTATGGAAAATTTTTACCTTATAAGTACACAGAAGATAAAGATATATCTTTATCTTCTGCGTACTTAATGTTATTTTCAATAATAGTGCTGTTCTTTCTCTGTTGTGTTTTGTATTTGGAAAGTCTTTTTATTTGGCTCCAGTATTTTTTCCATTAGGTTGATTTATTTCTTCGCAAGTATTTATCCATTTATGTTTTCTGAATTCTTGTATAAGTTGTTGGATGTCTTTGTTAAATTTGTTTATTCTTGTTTTAAAGTTTGGGTCTAAGTTTATACATGGACTACCAAATTATGTCGTTCGAAATTCCGTGTCCGCCACTGTACATTCTATATAAGATGAACGTCCGTTAAAGTCACCCGGATGTTTTATGTACGTTATATAGACTTCCGTTTGGCACAGATTTGAATATTTTATACATAACATAACACACATAATGGACGTCCATAAATTAAACAGTGCATATATAAGATACTTTTTCTATTCCTATTACGGAATATGACCGTTCTAATATTACTTTTTAATGAGGAATTACATATTTTCCTTAAAGTTAATTATTTTATCACCGGATGACGGAATAAACACTTGTGGTGACATATCTGTGATAATTATCCAACAACTTTTAGACTAACCCATCCTCACTTTCTCCAATTAAATTAATTTTTGGGCATTGCAAATATACATTAAATAGATTATTAGTAAAATAATTTATTTAGAAATAAAAATTGACAAAAAATTTGTTCTTGTAGAAAATACAATTTTAGTTGTAAGCTTTTGACAGAATTCATTTTATAGTACTAGAATGATATTATAATGTTACAAATAATGTCCATCCTTGATTGGCTGTCAACCCTAAGGGCGAGTATATCTGTCTGCCTACGGCGCAACAGCCACTTGACTTAAGGGAGTAATTTTCACTTCTATCTAATATATTTTAAGAGTCAATATTAAGCAATCATAAGATTAACGCTTCAGGATCAGCAGATCTTTGGGCAACATTTTATAATGTACATAGTTAATAAAGTTGCGTTATTTTAAGTAAGTGAGGGTTTCAATCAAATTGCACAATCATCAATAATTTGTGATCCGTCGAGGATTCAATGTACAACATTTGTTATGGTTTATTAAGCTAGGTTAATTCACAACAATTAACAAACACGAAGCGAGTAAAGGGAAGCAAGAAAACAGGCAAGTATTTGAAAGTGTTAGCGAACGCATCGCTCCTTGTAAATTATTGCTAAAACAAAATTTATTGTAAAGTTCTGTTTAAATAATTGTTACCAGTGTTTGTGTATTTTTCAAGGTTTGTTCTTAATTTTACTAGCCCAAATTTTGTAGTAAAGTCCACTAAACGTAAAATGATTTAGATTTAAATTCATTGATCATTAGTTATTTTGTACAACTACGTTTAGCAGATTTTACTCGATATTCACCCTTTCTTTTAGCTATTTTTAAAAAATGCTCTTGGCTTTTAAGTTAACGGTTTAATGTAAAAATTTCGATTTCATTATTTTCTTGTTCAAAACTTAATTTAGTTCTACACTGTCGCTGTAACTAAAATGTATAGACCTTCCCTAACACGATTATACATTATTTGTGGTCATTTTAAAACAAATATCGGTGTGATACGGGGCGCGTAGGCTCAAAATTTCTCAAGTGTGCCACTTAAAAATTGATGGTCTCATTTTTTATCGATTAATACGGTTTTCAAACGGTTTAGGAGTAAAAACAACTTTCCTAAAATATTTTTGCAAAAAACCGATTAATAATTAGGTAGGTACATTTTTTGTGGATGTTTTGTTTTCAAAAATTGATTACTCCCGAACAGTTCATCAAAATTTTTGTTAAAAAATATACTTACTTAACGATAAAAAAATTGTTGTTAGGGGCAAACCTTTAAAAAAAATAAAACTTTTATAAAATCAGATAAAATGAGAAAAAAGTTCCTCGCAGGCGGAACAGTTTAAGGAATTAATTTTAAAGTGTTTAAAACAAAAATAGTTTTTTTTACAGGTTTGCCCTAACAACAAATTTTTTATCGTAAAGTATATTTTTCAACGATAAAAATGTTTTTATGAACCGTTTGGGAGTAATCAATTTTTGAAAAAAAACATCCTCCAAAAATGTAATTATTAAGTAAGTTGTTTTTACCCCTAAACCAATTGAAAACCGATGAAAAAAGAGACCATCAATTTTTAAGTGGCACACTTAAGAAATTTTGAGCCAGTAGGGAAAACTGGTCACCTATAGGTTCTCTAGTCGACATCGCAACTTTTATCCCGACCCTACATCTTATAGGCGAGTTGTTTCCAGTGTTGACCTTATTACCTACAGGGCAACGTTGTCGTTGACAAACTAACTGAAACTGCCCTGTGAACTAACAACTTTTTTTCATATTTTTGAACCTTTGGGGTTAGACAAAGTAACGATAGCCGAACAGGGTTTTTTCTCAAGTTTTTTTCCCTTTTTCTATCTTCGTGCTTGTTGTAAACCGTTTGTAAATTAAATTAAATTGGGGTAAACTTAACACTGTATTTTAATTTTTGTATACCTATTTCTCCCAAATAAAATTCCTTAAAGCAATGTATTTAATAAAACAAGTAAGTAAACACAACGTAAAGGTCTAAATTTAGGTAAGACGATCACGAGCCAAAATCACAAAATAGTTAATTTATTAATTTTTCATAAAACTTGTTTTAAACGAACCTAATGTAGGGAGAAATTTGTGACATTTGTAGACGGTAATTAAACGGTGAACTCACGCTGTTTTTGCGATAAATTCACGGTGATTTCACGGTTAATTCACGGTGATTTCACGGTGATTTCACGGTAAATTTACGGTGAACTCAAGTTTGCAAAATCACCGCAAATTCACTGTGAAAGTACCGTAAATTAATCGTGAAATCACCGTGAATTCACCGTAAAAGCGCTGTGAGTTTACTGTGAAAACACCGTAAATTGACTGTGAAAACAGTGTTTTCAAAACACCGCAAATTGTAAGTGTAAGATTCGAACAATCTGTTAATTGGTTATTCCCAATACAATACAAATATCGCAAGAGGGCTCTCGTGTAGCTACGCAAAATCAACGAGGTTGAGACGCCATCATAAAGAAAAAAACAAAAGTTGCACGCCATTTATTAGCGGTTTTTTTATTAGTCGATTTCTGTGTTAAGCGGTTTAAGAAATACATCTCACGGCTGCTTACGCAAGCGAGCTAACTATAAATAGCGTTGGGTTGCAATATTTAGTTGGAAGTGTGCGTCTCCCAGCAAACAGAACCACGTTTTAATGACGTTTTTTTTTCGTCCCATTTCGCCGAAAAGACGTCTTTTTAGGACGTAAATATCACGTCACTATGACGTTCAAATGGCACGTCTTTAAATTACGTAATATACTCGTCTTTTAACTACGTAATATACCTGTGTCTTGGTATCGTATTATTTACGTATAAAGGTAACATGCAAATAAAAGTATATACCATGAAAGAAAATTTTATTTTATCACATTTAACAAACATAATACAACAAAAAACAGTCTTTATAAAATTATTAAAACATTCTTAAATATATAAATTTCTTTAAATATAAACAGATAATTTTAGCTAACAGTCTAGGCTGTTTAAAAAAATCGACTATTTTTTTCCTTATATCCCAGGCAACACAGGGTCGTAGAAATCACGTAGAATCGTCGACGAATTGGGTCGAATTTGGTCGAAGTTACATTTCAACCATTTTTCGACGTCTCAAAATTCACCAAAACACGACCAATTATTAACTTAGGTCGATGATAACCAATAAATGACGTCATTATCACGTGAACAGATCGCGACCTGAGAATTAGATTGTTCTATCTCCCAAAATTTAAAGAGGACTCAGAGCCGGCTTAAGGCAATTGAGCGCCTTAGGCACTTAAAAATTTGGCTCCTCTAACTAGATACTATACTTACGGGGCCCGGGGCAAATTTTAAAAAAGCTTATTAGAGCCACCCCAAACTGTTAGCTTAAGGGCGCCCGAGCATTATAACCTAATTATTCCCTATGAAATAGAATACTTTCTATCATTAAAAAAATACATAAAAAACATAAATATCATACAAACATAACAAATATAATGTAAATAAAAAGTGGTAGGACTTATAAGTGCGTTTTTCTGCAAGATGTCATTAGTAAGTATTTGTATGTTAGATGTACTGCTGGTTTATTGTAATTAGTTTAATATTAAAATTTCAGAAATACCTTAAAACAAACAACAAAGAAAAATTAACACTATCTAAATGTGGATTTAGCCAGCATCTTGTGTAACGTAATCTAACGTAACGTAATTTAATTTAAAAGCCAGGCTAAATCAACCTTAACTATCGAACACAGACTGCTATCACCAAACACACAACACATAGAAGTGCCACTCTTGAATAAACGCGAAAACACCCAAGTCCTTCCGGCAGCAGTTTCCTCTAGTATCGCGTACCCGCTGGGGTGAGCAGCAAATCACAGCGGGTACCCGATGCAAGAGGAATCCGTGTGCTTGGAGCATACGGGGGTTTTGAAATAGTTTAAAGAGTGTTAAAGATATGTTTATACAGGGTAAAGTTTACAAATTAAATTATCTTTTAAGTTTTTGTTTGCAGTTTAACGTTAAGATTTATTATTATTTGTTAATTATACAGTTAATAATAAAATATCTTATTTTACTTCAAAACGCAGTGCCCTCGTAATCAACTTGACAAGCATGATTAATTTTATCTGAAATACATTTAGGTATGTATTTGGCATAAAAACAGAAGTGAATTTGCAGCACGCTTTTTTGTCGGCTTCGTTATTCTAAGCTAAATTTTTATAAAATAATAAAAAACAGTAAATAATATTCTGTTATTACAATTGTATATTGGTAACAATTTTTATTTTTTTTTAAGTTGCTTGGGGACAAGGCGCCTATTTCTACGTGGCGCCTAAGGCAATTGCCTTGCCTGCCTAATGGGTACTATGGCCCTGAGAGGACTAAATAGCAGTTTAAAGTTTAATTTATATACAAATGAAATTTTAAAAAGCTGTTTTTCCGTGTCAGATTTTTGAAAGATAAAATCTCCCAAAACCTAAACACGGAAAAACAGCTTTTTAAAATTTCATTTGTATATAAATTAAACTTTAAACTGCTATTTGTTCTTCTTTAAATTTTGGGAGATAGAACAATCTAATTCTCAGGTCGCGAGATGACGAAATTTTTAAGAAAATATGAAAATATAGTGATAATTAATAAGAAACAGTTGGCCCGTTTTAATGGGCCGACAAAAAGTTTTGGAATATTTTTAAAAACAAAAATTATTATTTTTATTTAATTTACGTTATTTCGACGGAGAATCAACGTGCAATATTTTATTAAAATAATTTTAAACATTATTTGGTTTTAAACTAATTAAGATAGATTAATAATTATTGATCAATGGATTTTTTAAAACAAATTCGCGATTTTTAAATCCTTTATCATTTCATCACAAAATAAGAAATTAACATGTTACTGCAGTTGACAATCACAATTTTAATTTTAGTAAAATTATTTATCTACAGTGTTGCCAGATGTTTTATAATTTTCTTTTTTAAAATAGTAAAATTTAAATAATAATCGATAATTGTAACATAATTTAATCCGCCGAGTAGTTTTGCTCGTTTTTATACAATTTTTGTTTTGATAATTTTATATAATTTTCTGTAAATTTGATCATTTTGTCAACCCTCTTCGATAATATTAATTTTTACACCTGGCAACCCTGTTTCTCTTTGGCCTTGGGTAAGTTGGCACTACTTACAAAGCGAGGGAACGTTTCTCTATGGTTATCTATGGAACGTTTATTCCTAAAAAACAATATGGTTGATTCAAGCGTCCAACTTTTATAATCTGTGGCATTTATACATAGAACAAACCATTTATACTGATAATACTTTGGCTGTGTCAGGTAGGTCAATTTTTGTTTGTTTATTAATATTTTAATTACTCAGTATATTCCGTAACGAAGTCATAACACCTAAATGAAGTACCTACCTACATAAGCTCCTAAAATATTGAACTGTCATCTGTCTTAAAATTTAATGTGTTTGATTTTATAATAAATGTTTTGAGCAACTTAAAACATGTTTTATTAATTA
This sequence comes from Brassicogethes aeneus, assembly GCA_921294245.1. Taxonomy (NCBI): domain Eukaryota; kingdom Metazoa; phylum Arthropoda; class Insecta; order Coleoptera; family Nitidulidae; genus Brassicogethes; species Brassicogethes aeneus. The sequence continues at coordinate 4,394,454 of OV121136.1, forward strand.
TTAAACCAAAAGCCCTTTATGCACTGGTAAAAATAATTATTTATTCTTATATCCGATATTTTAATGCCAGATATATGCCAGACATATGCTAGACATATGTATGTGTTTCTGCAAAGATTATAATCTTATAATCTTAAGTTAGAACTTACAAATTTTTTTTTTTACATACATTTATTTTGATTATTAATTATTTACTAAATATATATCTACTATAGTAGTATATATATACTATATATATATAGTAGGGTTTACCTATTTATTTCTTAAAATTTAAAAGTACAACTAAACATTTTTTGTTTTTTTAATTTTGACAAAATCACATTTCGCATTGAAATATCTAATATCAGTATCGGTAATTATTTTTATGTGTATGACCTAATCATATATTGTTCAAGAAATATTACGTGATTATTTACGTAATATTACGTGATTTTACACGTGAAATCGCTGTGACATATTGTCGTCAATTTTACGACGATAAGACGTGTCTAAGTTGGTGACTTCGACGTCACCGTAGACGTAAATTAAACGTGATATTCACGTCACTGTGTTGCCTGGGATATATCGAAAACAATGTTGTAAATGATGAAAAAGAGACAATGTGAAAGTTACAGCTCTTAATATTAATATTAAGAGGTGCCGCATCGCAAATTTCAATTTCCCATTTGATTAACAGGGAAAACTTTGGATTTTTTGAACTCATTACCCAGGCAACACAGTGACGTGAATATCACGTTTAATTTACGTCTACGGTGACGTCGAAGTCACCAACTTAGAAACGTCTTATCGTCGTAAAATTGACGACAATATGTCACAGCGATTTCACGTGTAAAATCACGTAATATTACGTAATTATTTACGTAATAATCACGTACTATTTCTTGAATAATACATGATTAGGTCATACACTGATAAAAATAATTACCGATACTGATATCAGATATTTCAATGCGAAATGTGCTTTTGTCAAAATTAAAAAAACAAAAAATTTTTAATTGCACTTTTAAATTTTAAGAAATAAATAGGTAAACCCTACTATATATAGTATATATATACTACTATAGTAGATATATATTTAGTAAATAATTAATACTCAAAATAAATGTATGTAAAAAAGTAGAATAACAAAAAAAAATTGTTAGTTAATCTTTGCAGAAACACATACATACATGTATGGCATTAAAATATCGGATATAAGAATAAATAACTATTTTTACTAGTGCATAAAGGGCTTTTGGTTTAATAATTAATAAAACATGTTTTAAGTTGCTCAAAACATTTATTATAAAATCAAACACATTAAATTTTAAGACAGATGACAGGTCAATATTTTAGGGGCTTATGTAGGTACTTCATTTAGGTGTTATGACTTCGTTACGGAATATACTGAGTAATTAAAACATTAATAAACAAACAAAAATTGACCTACCTTACACAGCCAAAGTATTATCAGTATAAATGGTTTGTTCTTTGTATAAATACCACAGATTATAAAAGTTGGACGCTTGAATCAACCATATTGTTTTTTAGGAATAAACGTTCCCTCGCTTTGTAAGTAGTGTCAAAGAGAAACAGGGTTGCCAGGTGTAAAAATTAATATTATCGAAGAGGGTTGACAAAATGATCAAATTTACAGAAAATTATATAAAATTATCAAAACAAAAATTGTATAAAAACAAGCAAAACTACGCGGCGGATTAAATTATGTTACAATTATCGATTATTATTTAAATTTTACTATTTTAAAAAAGAAAATTATAAAACATCTGGCAACACTGTAGATAAATAATTTTACTAAAATTAAAATTGTGATTGTCAACTGCAGTAACATGTTAATTTCTTATTTTGTGATGAAATGATAAAGGATTTAAAAATCGCGAATTTGTTTTAAAAAATCCAATAATGGATCAATAATTATTAATCTATCTTAATTAGTTTAAAACCACGTTGATTCTCCGTCGAAATAACTTAAATTAAATAAAAATAATAATTTTTGTTTTTAAAAATATTCCAAAACTTTTTGTCGGCCCATTAAAACGGGCCAACTGTTCCTTATTAATTATCACTATATTTTCATATTTTCTTAAAAATTTCGTCATCTGTTCACGTGATAATGACGTCATTTATTGGTTATCATCGACCTAAGTTAATAATTGGTCGTGTTTTGGTGAATTTTGAGACGTCGAAAAATGGTTGAAATGTAACTTCGACCAAATTCGACCCAATTCGTCGACGATTCTACGTGATTTCTACGACCCTGTGTTGCCTGGGTAATGGATAGTCACATTCATAAGGCCGTAGCATATTCTTGTAGGGAATTAAACGCTGTACAAAAAAGGACTCTAGAATTAATAATTAATTTAATTATTACATAAAGTTATTATTGACTGCAACAAGCTGATACCGATCTATTCATAGATTGATCAGTGCTCTAACATAGATTCTACCATTAAAAAACAATTCTACTTACCAGTTTCAAAAAACAATCTTTTGACCGCACAAGTTTTCCAATTGGCGCCTGTTTTCTCCTGTTTTTGAAGTGCTAAATTGTATTTATGTTGTTGTTTATATGGTGGCCATTGTACATGTTTTTTTCTCGGAGTCAGCCATCTATTGCATACAACAGCTACTCCTTCATCGTTTTCAAATTCAATGCCAACAAACATGTTAACTATAGCTATTTAACTAGAAAAGGCACTATAAAACACATCACTCTCAAAAAAGAAATACAAACCATTTAAATAATGCCCACAAAACACAATATATATCAATAGTATTGATTCAATACTCAATATCAATAGACCAAAACAACGCTAGGCTGGCAACATAAATAATAGGACCACGCCGAGATAAAGAAGCCGCCTACTTGGCCTACTCGGCGCGCGGTTTTACAGCCCGCGAAATTTGAAAATATCATTTTTAAAATACTTGGTTTCCATTAAAAAAAGTGAAAAAAAAATATACAATTAAAAAATATAAATGTATTGATAAATATAAGGGTTTAATTTTAAAATCAATAAATAAAACAAAAGATTTATTAATAAACTTATAAAAAAAATTGTATTGCAAAGTACCTAACAATTAATAAATCTTTTGTTTTATTTATTAATTTTATAATTATAAAATTGTAAATTTGTAATATTACAATAAATACAACATCAAAATAAGGGTTTATTGCAAAAATTGTTAAGTTATTTAAAATTTAAAATAAACACATAAATTTATTTAATTAAAACATGTTTTATTAATTATTAAACCAAAAGCCCTTTATGCACTAGTAAAAATAATTATTTATTCTTATATCCGATATTTTAATGCCAGACATATGTATGTGTTTCTGCAAAGATTAACTAACAATTTTTTTTTTGATATTCTACTTTTTTACATACATTTATTCTGATTATTAATTATTTACTAAATATATATCTACTATAGTAGTATATATATACTATATATAGTAGGGTTTACCTATTTATTTCTTAAAATTTAAAAGTACAACTAAAAATTTTTTGTTTTTTTAATTTTGACAAAATCACATTTCGCATTGAAATATCTGATATCAGTATAGGTAATTATTTTGATCAGTGTATGACCTAATCATATATTATTCAAGAAATATTACGTGATTATTTACGTCAAATTACGTAAATAATTACGTAATATCACGTGATTTTACACGTGAAATCGCTGTGACATATTGTCGTCAATTTTACGACGATAAGACGTGTCTAAGTTGGTGACTTCGACGTCACCGTAGACGTAAATTAAACGTGATATTCACGTCACTGTGTTGCCTGGGTACTGATATCAGATATTTCAATGCGAAATGTGATTTTGTCAAAATTAAAAAAAAACAAAAAATTTTTAATTGTACTTTTAAATTTTAAGAAATAAATAGGTAAACCCTACTATATATAGTATATATATATATACTACTATAGTAGATATATATTTAGTAAATAATTAATAATCAAAATAAATGTATGTAAAAAAGTAGAATATCAAAAAAAAATTTGTTAGTTAATCTTTGCAGAAACACATACATATTATGTCTGGCATTAAAATATCGGATATAAGAATAAATAATTATTTTTACTAGTGCATAAAGGGCTTTTGGTTTAATAATTAATAAAACATGTTTTAAGTTGCTCAAAACATTTATTATAAAATCAAACACATTAAATTTTAAGAGCTTATGTAGGTACTTCATTTAGGTGTTATGACTTCGTTACGGAATATACTGAGAAATTAAAACATTAATAAACAAACAAAAATTGACCTACCTGACACAGCCAAAGTATTATCATTATCAGATTATAAAAGTTGGACGCTTGAATCAACCATATTGTTTTTTAGGAATAAACGTTCCCTCGCTTTGTAAGTAGTGTCAAAGAGAAACAGGGTTGCCAGGTGTAAAAATTAATATTATCGAAGAGGGTTGACAAAATGATCAAATTTACAGAAAATTATATAAAATTATCAAAACAAAAATTGTAAAAAACTACGTGGCGGATTAAATTATGTTACAATTATCGATTATTATTTAAATTTTACTATTTTAAAAAAGAAAATTATAAAACGTCTGGCAACACTATAGATAAATAATTTTACTAAAATTAAAATTGTGATTGTCAACTGCAGTAACATGTTAATTTCTCATAGATAACAAATTTCTTATTTTGTGATGAAATGATAAAGGATTTAAAAATGGATTTTTTATTTGTTTTAAAAAATCCATTGATCAATAATTATTAATCTATCTAGTTTAAAACCAAATAATGTTTAAAATTATTTTAATAAAATATTGCACGTTGATTCTCCGTCGAAATAACGTAAATTAAATAAAAATAATAATTTTTGTTTTTAAAAATATTCCAAAACTTTTTGTCGGCCCATTAAAACGGGCCAACTGTTTCTTATTAATTATCACTATATTTTCATATTTTCTTAAAAATTTCGTCATATGTTCACGTGATAATGACGTCATTTATTGGTTATCATCGACCTAAGTTAATAATTGGTCGTGTTTTGGTGAATTTTGAGACGTCGAAAAATGGTTGAAATGTAACTTCGACCAAATTCGACCCAATTCGTCGACGATTCTACGTGATTTCTACGACCCTGTGTTGCCTGGGTATCGGTAATTATTTTTATCAGTGTATGACCTAATCATATATTATTCAAGAAATATTACGTGATTATTTACGTCAAATTACGTAAATAATTACGTAATATTCCGTGATTTTACACGTGAAATCGCTGTGACATATTGTCGTCAATTTTACGACGATAAGACGTGTCTAAATTGGTGACTTCGACGTCACCGTAGACGTAAATTAAACGTGATATTCACGTCACTGTGTTGCCTGGGGAGTGTCACTCAGTAAAACACAGTTTATTGTGGGTATGTTTTGTGTTTGGGTATGCTGCTAAACAAAATTATAAACGAAACTTAAACTTTTAATGATATTTTTTACCTAAAATGCTGTTTTTTTTAACCTAAAATGCTTTTTTTAGTACCTTTTTAGTTACCTATTTTTCAGTTTTTAGTACCTAAATATCCCATCCCTAGTGATCATAAATAGAATACGTACCGTGCCTAAAAAAATGGATTAATATGGACATGTTATTCAAGGAGAAAAAACGTGTTTTTGAAGTAAAAAAACATTTTTTTTTATTGCTGCAACAAGAATATAATTGTTGTAATACAATATAATTGTTAAAATACAATATAGTGATTATTATTAAGAGAAAACAAATTAAATTATATAATGCTTGTTTAGTACGTCAAGAAAACACGTAATAGTTACGTAAAATAGTACACGTGATTTGACCACCTAAAATCAACGTGTTAATCATGTACTCGTCGCGGATCTGTTTGCTGGGCTGTAATGGCATAGCTGAACATTAATTGTTTGAAGTCCCCATCTCCATCCTCATTTGCTCAGTAACAAATAATGGCTAGCTATAGTCGATTGTGTTAAACCTATAGGATATACCTACCCTTGCGGCCTTGAGTTCACGGTTAATTCACTGTGAATTCACCGTGAATATACCGCCAAAATACGGTGGATTCACAATTAAAATACTGTGAAAATTCACCGTCTACAAATGTCACAAACAGACGGTTTATTCACGGTGAATTCACGGTGAATAAACCGTGAACTCAAGGCCGCAAGGGATGTCTTCTTCTATGTCAGGGTTCCTTACCCTGTTGAGAGATGGACGTCGGGATGGTGATCTTCTCATAAAGGTAGGAATAAGTTCTCGTGGATCCGAGGGTGGTGGAGGCGGCTGTGAGGTAGTCGTCACAATAGCCATTATTAAGACAATTATTGGAATTACTATAATTGTCATCCAGGATATTGATTTCTTTATGAAGGGTTGATTGATGAGGTCATCGAGATCCTTATTATATTGGTTTAATGTATGTTTTGCGATTTTTAATTCGTCAAGATTAAAATCGTTAATTTTCTAGGGTTTTAACTTTGACATTTTTGTAGAGATGGGAAAATTCCCATTTGGCGAAAATTCCCGGAAACTTTCCATCGAAAATTCCCGAAATGTTCCGAAAGTTTCAAAAAAAAATTTTTATTGCGAAAATATTTTTTTTATGCCAGGGTTTTTTGTGATGATGCTGAATAATCCGGCTACATTGAGGTTATACAACATAACTTACATTATTTATACTTCTTCTTCTGCCTTAAATTAGCACACATTAAATTCTTATTCAAAGTTTCTTGGCCTTGTATCATGGCCTTAACGAAAATCAGCGGTTAAACAATTGACATTTAAATGAAAAAAACAAGGAAAGTTTCCAAGGAATGTTTCCGGTAGCTTAAAAGAAACTTTCAAAATGAAAATAAATTTCCAATTGGAAACTTTCCAAAACGGAAATGGAAACTTTCCGATTCCCATCTCTACATTTTTGATTTTTGGGGTAAATTTGTACAACATTGGAAAGAAATAAGCAGGGATAATATTAATTCAGTTATATTTGAATTATAGGAATACTTTGTTGAAGCAGACATTTTTACTTCTCCAATGTACATTGTGGTTGTAACTTGACAAGGGATGATTTATGAATAAACAGAGAAACAAACAGTGGTTCTAGTTATCTTCAGATCTCCCTTAGGTAACATAGAGACCTTTTTTAATGTTTTTTTGAATATTAGAGTTTTTAAATAGTAAATTGGCTAAATATAAAATTTTTATATGTGATGATTTTAATATAAATTTTTTATCTCAGGATAAAAACACACTTAAATTTAATGATATTTTGAACAGTTACATCATAAAGACTACTATTAAAACTCCTACAAGGGGTGATAATTTGATCGATAATATCATTGTCAATGACAATGTTCAGGGGCACCTCACGAACAACATTCAAAATTTACTGTCAGATCATATGGCTCAATCTCTAGAAACATCAGTAAAAAATACAATTAATAAAACTTATAACTATTATAAAAAAGAGATTTTTCTCAAAATTTGCGGTTGAAAGCTGTTCCATTAAATTGGCTAAAAAAGATTGGTCTGACATTCTGCTAAATAATGATATAAATAAAGCATATAGTTTGTTTTCGATAGAGGTATTGAATTTGCTAAATAAATATTTTCCCGAAAAAATATGCCAACAATCAAACCTAAAAAACAGTTGGATTACTAAAGGAGTTAAAATATCATGTAAAAAAAAGAAAGAGTTATATGCTCAATTACAATTTGGAATTATTTCTAAACATTTCTTTTAACTTTACTGTAGTATATTAAAAAATGTAATAAATAAGCCAATTAAATATACAACATTCACTTTATTAATAATTTACAAAATAAAACAAAATCATCTTGGACATTAATAAACAACTTATACAATAAACCAAATAAGAAAAATAATATAAATATTGACAAGATAAAAAAATCAGGGGAACAAAATTTAGATACATTAAATAGAATAAATATTTTTTATATAAATATTGGAAAGTCTAATCTAAAAAATGATAATAATAATATCAATATTTTACCTACCAAAAATTCAATTTTTCTTTTGAAAACAGATTATGTGGAAATGGCTAATACTATATCAGAACTTAAAAATAGCAAGTCAACAGGAACTGATGAAATTCCTATAAAATTTATAAAAACCTAATTATTACAAACATAATTATAAGTTTTATAAATAAATAAAATTTATTTTCTAATAAACAAAATGGGTACATCAAAAAGAGATCTACAGAAAGAGCTATATATCAAGGCATTGAGGAAATAATAAAATTTTTAAATGGAAAAAAACAAAACAGTGGGGGATTTTTGGACCTTTCAAAACGATCTGTTCAAAAAGCTTCAGCCTCATTTCTCCTTTTCAAAAACCCTCTTCGTTTACCTCTGGGTGAAATTTTCCCGGCTAATCTGTTTGCAACATGTACGCTTTCTCAAGCTCAGCGCATACCTCTTTGCTTGACCAATTTTCTACCTAAATTTGTATTTTTGTCTGCCTTAAACTAAAATTTTATAACCTAATCCTATTTTAAAATTAAAAATAAAATAAACATGTATTATAATAAATTTATAAAGGGGTATTTTTACGGAACCATTACAAATTCATCCAATGATTCAAGATATAGTTCAAGCTAATCCTGACGAATTTGACATGGAAGTAATATTCCAACAAGATGGAGCGCCCGCACATTATTTTAGGGATGTTAGACTGTGGCTTGATGAGACTTATCCAAATAGGTGGATTGGTAGGCGTGGTCCTACCAAATGGCCGGCTCGGTCTCCTGATTTAACGCCACTTGGTTTTTTTTGTGGGGTTATTTAAAATCAAAGGTCTACATCACCGAACCAGAAATAATTGATGACCTAAAACAACGTATTAGACATGAATGTGCGAATATTACCCAAGAAACGTTTACAAATGTGAGAACTGAAATTAGAAACAGATCATTATTGTGTCAAAATGTCCAAGGGGAGCATTTCAAACATCTAATTTGAAGATTTATTGTACTTAATGAATGAAAACCTTGTACTTAACACGTTCGGTGCCGATAACGCGCTGGCGCGTAATACGGTACTTTCGTCGGACGCCAATCACGCCCGAGCGCGTTATTTGACTACTATTGACTATTGACTACTATTTGACGCGTGATGCGGCCATCGGCAATAAAATTTGGCTATAGTACCGGTCACGCCCGAGCGGGTGACAAAAAAAATGAATTTTTGACAAAAATTATTAAAAACTATATTAAACACACGTTAGGAAACGTTATATAAATAATATTTTATGGTGGTTATCCAAAAAAACGTAGTCGGCTCCTAGGGTAAGTATTAAGTCACAGACTGGCAGCGAACGTGTTAATAATAAAATTTGATTTGAGACTTAATTTTATTTAAACGTTTAATATCTCAGCAACCGTTAAACGGATTTAAAAAATTTAAATAGCATCGAATAGATAATCAAAATACCTCTCAAATGAGGTATCACAAGCCCCCCTTTCCCTTTGAAATTTTTAAGTTGATACTGCCCTCTTGGCGCTCCTTAAATGGGCACCTTTTTTCGTTCAAAAGATTAACGTCCGCAATGTATATATACTGTCTATATATTAGGGTGGCCCAAAAAAAAAAAGAATATTTTTTTCTCTCGTCTCTTGTGAAAATATGTTGGTTTGTCATGTTTTAAAAGCCCTATCAAAAGATCAGCTCCATTAAAAAATTTTTAGGGGTCGCTCAATATTTTTAAAAATTTCCAAATTCGTCAAAAATTGGATTTTTTTTTTATTTAATTTTTTTTTCTCGTTCCAAAATTTATTTTTTAATTTAAAAATAATAATGATGATAATGATTCTGAAAATTTCAAATCGATATTTTGATTTCTAAAGGTCGCTCAAGATTTTTTTAACTTTCAAAGTAGAGTATTTTGAAAGTTTTTGAGCGACCTCTGAATATAAATGTAAACAAACTTTCAGTGACCTTTAGAAATTAAAATATTGATTTGAAATTTATAGAATTTTTATTATTTTTAACCAAAAAAATAATATCGAGACGAGAAAAAAAATTAAAATAAAACAAAAATTCAATTTTTGACGATTTTGAAAATTTTAAAAAATCTTGAGCGACCCCTCAATTTTTTTTAATCGAGCTGATACTTTGACAGGGCTCTTACAGCATGATAAACTAACATATTTTTACAAGAGACGATTAAAAAAAAATATTCTTTTTTTTGGGGCCACCCTAATATATATATATATATTAGGGTGTCCCAAAAAAAAAAGAATATATTTTTTTTTCTTGTCTCTTGTAAAAATATGTTAGTTTATCATGCTGTAAGAGCCCTTTCAAAATATCAGCTCGATTAAAAATTTTGTAGGGGTCGCTCAAGATTTTTAAAAAATTTCAAAATCGTCAAAAATTGAATTTTTGTTTTATTTTAATTCTTTTTCTTGTCTCGATATTATTTTTTAGGTTGAAAATAATAAAAATTCTGTAAAGTTCAAATCAATATTTTGATTTCTAAAGGTCGCTAAAAGTTGTTGATATTTATATTCAGAGGTCGCTCGAAAACATTCAAAATACTCTACTTTGAAAGTTAAAAAAATCTTGAGCGACCTTTAGAAATTAAAATATCGATTTGAAATTTTCAGAATCATTATTATTTTTAAATAAAAAAATAATATCGGAACGAGAAAAAAAATTAAAATTAAAAAAATCCAATTTTTGACGATTTTGGTAATTTTTAAAAATCTTGAGCGACCCCTAAAAATTTTTTAATGGTGCTGATCTTTTGACAGGGCTCTTAAAACATGACAAACCAACATATTTTCACAAGACACGAGAAGAAAAAAAATATTCTTTTTTTTTGGGACACCCTAATATATATATTTATATATATATATATATATATATATATATATATATATATATATATATATATCAAGATATTAAAAGAATCAAATCCAAAATCAATGGTATATTAACAACTATTGTTACAGTACCTTCAGGTAGTCACGCCACTGCTACACCATAAAGAATGTCTAGGCAACATACAAAGAAAAAAATTAAACTTGACTGACTTCATGCAGCAAATTGGCCTTTGTTGTCAAATACAGGCATTTGTAACCGAGACAAGAGTGTAGTTCGGATTAATCCATCCCTACTGTCAGCTCCGCAGACTTTCGAAGCAGCCTGACTCACAAGTTTGACCATACGTTTAACCGCTTCCGTGTGATTTGAAAAGTTTCGGAACTCTAAGGTAGGTAGTCTGCCATTTAATTTTATGAGATCTTTTATGTCCTTATTTGTGTAATTTGCCAGCAGTGGAGGGAAATAAAGCAAACCAATCGATCATGTCTGTATTAATGTTTACAGTAAAATTGATTTTAGGAAGTATAAAAATGCCTGATTGTCTCTTTTGCTTTTAGGATTCGCTTTAATGCAAGTGATTTGATTATTGGGTCTTCATCAGCAAGTATTGCAACTAGCAGGTTCTCCGAGTGAGCAAAGAAAGCATTATGCAGAATGCCAGTATCAACCGTTTCCAGAGCGGTTGTGGTAAGTACCTAGAAGAGTAGGTAGTCAGATGAATAAGAGAGGCTGACGGTTTTTTGCAGGACACATATAGTCTAATGATACGGTTTGCTGCAATGAACCATCTGGAATGATTTAGGGGACCAGGATCACGCAGAGATAAATCCGGAGGAAACATACCAAATCTGATGACAAGAGAGATTTCGTAAAGGTACTTTTGATCTGTACTTTATTCAATTCAGAAATAGAGCACTCTATTTGGAAATCAACCACAGGTTTGGAATGTAGTAAGCTTTATATGTTTTCCAATGGGACCAGAGTAAGTATTTGGGCCACTTGTTTCCGACCTCAATGACCACTGTTTCATCTATTCGCCGGTCAAAATACAAACCCTGAAACGTATCTCCACTTCTGCTCATTTGTTTAGCTTGTAGAGACGTACGTGTAGGTAGTTTTAACTGTTGAACTTTATTCTTGTCCACAACCAGTGTATTGTCTGTTTTAGATACCATTTCAAGGTCTACGAGAAAGCTGGAAACCAAAGCTCTATTTGAACGCAGTGTTTATGAGATTAAGAGGCATTTGCTGAGATGTAGATGTAGAAGGTAAGTTCCTGCTTCTTTTTGGTGCGGTAAACTCATCATCATCTTTTTTAGTACTTTCCTTCTTAATTTCTGTTTCAGATTTATGGCCATCACAATGTGCAGTTTGGGAGGACACATTGAATGAAGAACAACAATGAGCAATCCTTTTCTCTTGTATTTTTTGTCTTGCTATTCGCTTTAAAAGTTTTCCCGATTCCTTTACATTAACTCCTTGTATTTGCATTGTTCTGTAATGTCTTTCATCAAATAAAAAAAAATCTCGAGTGCGGGAACCTTTATGTCTGCAGGACAGTTGCAAGCTACGTGAAAAGGGTATGGACACTTGCATTTGGCAAAACTGAGGCTGTTGCAAGTGCAAGTAAATGATATTGCACATTTGCAGGAGGTTATGTCAAATAACTGTGTCTTGGAGTCAGATGTAAATTTGTATAAAGCTCTGTTCTGGTCTGCGAAAAGATTCACAAAATTTAAAGTATTTCTCATATAAATCATGGATTTGCTTGACTACTCTGGTGTGAGAAACAGTTGGAAGTAAAGACTTTGCGTACAAAGCCTGAACTTGTGCTGCAACTTCGTTAGCCACCAAAGAAAAGCTTACATTCTTTATATTGCTTAAGTTTGTGGTCAAGGTATTTTCGTACCTGACTTGTAAACAGGCAAACAGCAGATTTAGTGGGAAGGCAACGCGGACTAAAGTGTTTGGGATTACCAAAGGACATTTAATGTCGTTTCGGCACCACTTCGGCATTAATTTAAACTGTGATACACTCGACTACTGTGACTTAACTACTCGACTCGACTATTTTGAAGGTTTGCATTTACTCATATAAAATTAGCAACCAAACCTAAAAAAAATTCCAAGGATGATAAGTCTAAACATGTTTTTGCTAAAGGATGTACACCTAATTTGACCAAAGAATTGTTGAAAATTGTTAAAGTAAAACTTACAAACCCCACTATATACATTTTTCAGTTTATGCATTATGAAATAATTAAAATTCTTAGATTATATAAGATAATTTACCAACTGTTAAATATTTTTATTTTTAAAAATTATTATCATTGGGTTTTTAAAAGATCAGTTAAGGTGTTAAAAAAACTGAATTTAATACTCATAATACATTGAATTCAATTTGAACAATCTCATTCTTTGACGTTCATGTTGTAAATTAAAACCACATCTTATCATATATGTGTAATTAATGTTTAAGGATTTAAATTTGTTCATATTATTCCTTACAAACTTTAACCCTCAACTGGTATCGTGTTTTCACGAAACGTAACTGATATCGTGGGTTATTTCGACACACCAAAATATATAGATCACTAAAAAAAAGACAGTTTTTTATACTTTACATTTATTTTTAAGTACAGTACTAAATGATATAATCAGTCAATGTGAATAACTTACACATTTTCATAAGAAAAACTAAAAATATGCAAACATTCTGGTAAACTGAAAAATAATATACTAAAGTTCGTTGGTCTAAAACAAACAAAAATTGTCAAGATTATGAAAAAAAAAATTGAGAGGCCAAAATTCAGGATCCCTGTTTACTCCCTGCAAAAGAAAAAAGTAATTATCATCAAGCAGAAAAAAACTGAGGGGGGTTTTTTTACAATATTTTTTTTCAAATTTATATTTATGTTCATTTACTTATAGTAATATATTAATAGTGGTAACATATACATAATTAATAATCTTTACCTGTTTATACAGTTTAAGCATTTTACCGCTGGCTGAGAATGGTCTTTGCAGACATGCTTATTGCAAATCATTCATGAAGTTTTTACCTTTCTGTCTCTTTTTCTTGGCCAGACATAATATCTCTTTTGCTATTGCCTAATTGGCAGTGCTGCCGCCAAATCTTGCACATCAGCTTCATCATTCTCGCCCATCACGTTTCGGATTATGTTGCGCAACTCTCTAAATAGTCCTTGTATTTTAACTCTTCTTTTGAGCTGCTATAAGATAAGTGACTTCCCTAACAAAATGTAGAATTGCCGAAGACTCATTTTTTTGTCGATCTAAGATGTTTTTAGTAAGACATAGCTGTTAGTCCTTGAAATATCCAATATTGCACAGAAAATTGCCATAGGCCAGCGCCTTGTCCGTCTCTGGCAGGAATGCGTAGCACATTTTTGATCAAGTGCGTCAACTCCGCCCCTGGTAGAGTTATAAAACTTAATTATTTCGGGCTTGTTGCGGTTCTCTGTTACTGAACGCTCGTGGTGCATAGAAGAAATTAGGATGACGCCTCTGTTCTTTTTTGGTACGTATGATACCAAAGTCTTGTCTTCTGTGAAGCCGAAGTCAGAAGATGTGACGACCCGAGTTTTGTTTAGTTGAAACTGGACCGGTACTCCAGCCTTATTTTTCCTCATTTTTCCTACGTACGTGAGACCATTTTTCGCCAATTCTTCATTGAATTGTATAGAAGAGAACCAATTATCTCCAGTAATATTTCAGTTTGAATTTAGTATGGGGTGTGCCAATTTCATGACACTGATGGTTGGTATTAACAATTTCCGAGGATTTGACTCATTAGTTCTTCCACAATAGATGAAGGAGTTGAATAAATAATGAGTCTTCGAGTCACACATACACATTATCTTTAGACCATACTTTTTTGGCGTGCTCTTTATATACTGTCTAAATAAGCCAACTCGAACCAACATTGATAAAAATTGATATATTTTTTTAACATAATTGTAGTGAAAATCGTAACTTCAAAAATAAACCCATATTTGCTTGTTTCAAAAATTTTAAATATATTCATATCATCAACATCAACATCTAACCAATTAAAATCCCCCATGGGGAGGGGAAAGCTCATTGCGGCCCCATAAAGGTTATTTACATCGTAATACATTAGATAAGATTGAGGTACATTAATATTATAATCGGATCCCATATATTTATTATTTGGTTTGGCATATCGATTAGAACATTGTGATAATCCACCCCTATACCCTTTAAAATAAAATTAACCATATCCATGTCAGTCAAAAGTTCCAAGCAAACATCAGTAACTCTAAGCATTGCATCAAACGCTAATGAAGGGGCGGTAAAATAATTAAGAGCATCCAATTTATAGGTTTCAAAAGAAGACTTTCGAAAATTTTCAAAGATATCTGCTAAAAGTAAAACATCAGTTTTCAAATACAATTCAGCATATTTGTTCAAGGCCCAACCAGAGCCTTTTCCTAAAACTCTTCCAACATTAACAAAATCCTATTCACAACAAATTGTTGAAACCATTCGTGAAGATTAGTATTAACATCAACAGTTTGATTTTTAGTTTACAAAAATTTCACAGAGGTTTCAACAGTTTGTGGTTTAATGAATAATTGTGCAAAAACAACATTTACCTTTAACATTGATTGCTTTAATTCTCTTTTAATTTTTAAACTAAAACTACGAAATGACTGATGAAAAAATAGTTTGGGATCTTTAATTCGCAAATTGGTTATAATGCCAGTGCGAATTCTACCATTGAAGCATGATTCAATATCTTGCCATATAATATTTATTTTTCCTTTTACACCAACACCCTCCCACAATCTAGTTTTAAAATTTTGTAAATAATGTTTTAGTGAAGCCAAATTTGATTTAATTTTGGAAATTTTTTTTACACATTTATTTTTTGTTTTAATTGATTTTTTTAATGTAAAAATAGTTTTTTTTTAATTCTTTAATGTTTTACATTCTTCCTTTGTCTTAAGTCGTCTACTTACTTGCTCGCAATTCTTCACAGCT
The DNA here is from genome assembly GCA_921294245.1 of Brassicogethes aeneus. NCBI lineage: Eukaryota > Metazoa > Arthropoda > Insecta > Coleoptera > Nitidulidae > Brassicogethes > Brassicogethes aeneus. Next base: position 4,410,342 of record OV121136.1, read on the forward strand.
TCAGTTGAAATACAATCAATAGTTTGAAGACTCATCTTGAACACATTTACTTTTTCTGCAGAGAGGGAGAACAGGAACAACAACTAAAACACTTTCAGATTGGTATATATCCTTTTCTAATTGGTCCTTCCCAATTATCTTTTTGTACCAAATGAATAATACCCCTGGAACGTTCAAAAGAACAAATTAAAACGTATTTCTCAAGTTCTTCAGCGTAATAAATAAATTGTTCGATGTAACTTGCACGTGTCCAAGCTTTTCCGTTCCAGTAATCTTGGATAATATTTTGCCAATCTTCCAATATGTTGTTGTACTTACTTTCTAATAAATAATGAATGGTGGCATACTACTGGTACTGAACATTCAAATTTGCATTTATACACAAATTATCAAAGAGATAAAGACTCGTCACAAAGGCAAACAAAATCAATCTTACAAAGTCATTAAAAGTTGAAAAAAGTTGAAAAAAACCCAATTCCACGAATAATAATAATAATAATATATTTATTTGCCCAACAGAGTAATACTCCAATAACAGAGCAAAAATAATAGACAAGTAATTACTTAGATTAAACAGTATGAACTAAAAATAAGATCTAGCTAAAAAAATTACATCACTCAGACAACTAAAAAATAAATCACAAAAGTACAGGTGCTTTAACCAAACTTATTGTTCTCGCACTGTCACAATAAAAACAATCACTTCTTCTAGAATTGATACGCGGTACAAGAACTTTAAATTGACACAATAAGTTGGCTGAATCTATCTGATTGTTAAAAAGCTTAAACAGAAATTTAAGAACAGTACAAACCCTTCTAAACTCTAGGGAATCCATACTAAAACGTTCCAGAAGGGATTCCTGGCTAATACCTCTAACTGGATACACATTATCCAATCTAAAAGACAGGAGTTTTAAAAACTTGCGCTGTATATTTTCAATCATATTACCACACAATTCAAAAATATTCTAATTTTGATCTGACAATACAAATTAAAGGGATTTTAAAGCAGCTTCGTTAGCAAAACCAATGGAATTTCTACTAATAAAACCAATCAGTTTAAGGCTACCAGATACAATTCGATTAACATGGTCAATAAATGATAACTCTTTGTCGAATATTACACCCAAATCATTAACAAAATCTGGTGAATTCAAGGCAATATTATTAATACTATAATTATAATCAACTGTTTTAATTTTCATAGAAAAAGTGCAACATTTGCACTTATTTATATTAAGTTTCAGTTTGTTAGAACTACACCAATCATATACAAAAAATAATTCCACGATAATAAGCAAAGCTCAAACAACAAGTGATGATTTAGTATAAATAACAAGTTATGATATTAATTAATAACAAAGTCGTTAAAAATCATATTTTATTTTTATTATATAAAAATAATTCCACGAGTTCAAACAACAAGTGATGATTTATTGTTTAGTACAAAGTATTACAAAGTTGTTGATTAATACAAACACGTACATATTAATAACTTTGAAATTTTTTTTATTAGTGAGTATATTAAATCCAAAACTTTAATAGTTTAATACTTTAATACAGTAGTATGGCGAATATACCTTCAACATTAGTTGTCTTCTCTGATGACAAAGATAATTTTTCAACTGTGTGTAAACAACTATTCCAGTGAGTATATATATATTTTTAAGGTTTTATTTTAATTTATTTGTTTTATTTTTATTTTAGACATAATACCAAGTCTATTCAGAAAAAGGGCGATAGGGTTTTTATAAACCTGTTGTACACTGCAAAAGCTCTAACTTAAAAAAAATGGGAATCTACCTGTGAAGTACATGAGGGTTACGACAACGAAGAAGAGTTTGAAGTATTGGAAAAGGTGGTGCGTCGTTATAGATTCAATTTGGTAGATGAGGATCCTGAACCAGACGGTTGGAGGCAGGACCTTCATCATTAGTTTTCTTTATAATTTTTAAATCTCCACACTATATTAAATGTGCTGAAACAGAAGTTTTTTATGCATATAAAGTAAGTTATCCTTTTTTTACTTCAAACATGTTTAAGTTATTATGGTGTGTGGTAGTAGCTGCAACATATTGCAGTTGTACAGATTTATTTTATTCAGACTATTTCCCTCGTCTTAATTTCGACCAATCACAAACGCGCAATTTTGAATTACAAATGGTTTCTAGGTGGAAAAACTGTGTGACAGCACCTGTCAGCAGTTTATTCGAGTTTACCCGCGGCAAAACTTGACAGCTGTTGTCAACAAAAATTGCAATTTTTATTTTAATTGTTAACTGTTACTCATGAAATAGTCTTGTCAAATACCATTCGGGCATCTAATTTTTCCTGTGAAAAAAAATCGAAAAAACACAATGCTAAGTAATATTTTTTAACAAAAAGCATTCGTGCAGGTGCAAAAATCCTCCTCTTCGACTCGGATTTTTGTTGCCACCAGCACTCATGCTTTTTGTTAAAATATCACTTAGCAACGTGTTTTTTCGATTCTTTTCGGAAAAATTAAATGCCCTTATGATATTACTTACGACTATTTCCCTCGTCTTAATTTCGACCAATCACAAACGCGCAATTTTGAATTACAAATGGTTTCTAGGTGGAAAAACTGTGTGACAGCACCTGTCAGCAGTTTATTCGAGTTTACCCGCGGCAAAACTTGACAGCTGTTGTCAACAAAAATTGCAATTTTTATTTTAATTGTTAACTGTTACTCATGAAATAGTCTTGTCAAATACCATTCGGGCATCTAATTTTTCCTGTGAAAAAAAATCGAAAAAACACAATGCTAAGTAATATTTTTTAACAAAAAGCATTCGTGCAGGTGCAAAAATCCTCCTCTTCGACTCGGATTTTTGTTGCCACCAGCACTCATGCTTTTTGTTAAAATATCACTTAGCAACGTGTTTTTTCGATTCTTTTCGGAAAAATTAAATGCCCTTATGATATTACTTACGAGTATTCCCCTTCAAATTCTACTTTGTATTTAAATCATGAAGTGCATAGCAACAATAGTCGATAACAAATAAGTTTTAAAAACCTATTTTCTGAATACCCCTACATGTCATTATTTGCAACAACAAACAAAAAAAATACAATCAAGAGCAGCAGCAGCAACATAAACGACTCAATTTAAATGGAAAATAATGATTTTACCACAACTACTTTTGCTACTACTATTACTACTACAGCAGCAGCTACACCAGCAACAGCAGCAACAGAATCTCCTAATTATAGTTGTGATTTTGAGGTAATTAAAATAAAAAATGATTTAAAAAGGTGTATAATGATGGGAGAGAGTTTTCAAATTGAATCCAATATGTGGTCAGCAAAGTATGCCGACTTGAAAATGGCTCCTGAACCGTAATGTAATTTTAACACAACTTCCATCTCCAACGATAACAAACACATCATGTTGGAATGGAACTACTCTAGTTGCGTTCAAGAATTGAAACGATTTAAAACTAAAAACTAATAAAGAAAAATGTTTGTTCTAGATGTTCAAGGTTTTGAATATCCCTCAGAAGGGTTTCCGTTTTGGCCCAAGGAAATTTCAATCCTTAACACCGAAACCAAGGAATTTGTACAGGGGTTTGTACAACTTCCATTTAATGTAAATTCATTTAGCTCAAAATTACGAGACCACTTTAGTGATGATGATGAGAAAAAATGTATAGAATTGGACAAAGTTTCCGATTTTCTTAAATTTTATATAAATTCATCACCCATTGAAACAGTGATGGTTAAGAATGGACAAAAGAAAAAAATGGCTCAAAGAATTTATTTTAAATACGGCTATAAATCTGGAAGAGTCTCAGGTTACTGCAATATGGCGCCGATGGTTTACAAGTGCAAAGTTTGCTCTAGTAATATTACTAAATCTATAGCGTCTATTCAATGTTCAAAATGTAGTTATTGGATCCATAGCAAGTGCACTGGTCTATCCGAAGACAATCTTAAGAAATTAAGTGGGGAAATTAACAAAGGTTTCCAATGGATCTGTGCCGCGTGCAAGAGTGAGGTTAAAGACAGCCCAGATTCTTTAAACAAGGTTGATCCGGAGGTTGATAAGATACAGCAAGCCCTAACTAACTTATTGACCGCGTTTAAACAAGAAATTAAGGAGCTCCTGGAAGTCAAGTTGGAGAACATAACCTCAAACCTAGAAAAAATCCTATTGGAAAATAATGAGCTTAGAGAAACAATACCCTAACAGATAGGGTTGTACTATTGGAGCAGAAGCCTTGGCAGCGAATGGACTTAACTCCTGTGATGAACTGATTTCTGAATTTAATGATCGTAAGAGAAGAGCAAAGAATTTAATAATTTTTAACGTACCTGAATCAAATAAAGATATAAAGATATATAGATAAGGAGAAAAGAAGCCTGGAGGATAGAAATGCTGTAACAGCAGTTATTATGGACATATCACCAATTGGGATTAGTGTTATTACTAATAACTTATTAGGCTGGGAAAGTTTGTCAAAGATAAAACTAGACCTATCAAAGTGGTTTTAAACTCTGAGGAGGATGCTCTCAAGCTGCTCAAGAGCAAGCCTCGAGAACAGTCTAATGTTTATATCAAGAATGATATGACGATACACCAAAGAAACTTTTTGAGTAATCTTAAAAAGGAATTGTCTCAGATGGAAGCCAATGATATAAATAACAAAGAAATTAAGTATATCCATGGTGTACCTAAGATTTTCGAAAAAAATTTTCATTAAACGGCATCTATACAAATGAAAAATCGGAAAAATCACTCTCTATTTTTTACCAAAATGTTAGAGGCTTGAGGACAAAATTAAAAAACTTCCTTATGTCAGTTACCAGTGAGTCTTTTGATGTGATATGTGTTACTGAATCGTGGTTGACACACGATTTCTATGACAATGAAGTAATTGGCAATATCTATAACCTTTTTAGAACTGATCGTTGTGATATAACTTGTCCTCACTCCAGAGGTGGTGGGATCTTTATTGCTGTTAAAAAACCATATCAATGTAAGATGCTCCAGACTAATTACAGAAATGTTGAACAAGTTTTTGTGGAAGTCAAATCTAAAAATTCATCAATAATATTGGGCTGTGTGTATATTCTGCCAAATTCCAGTCTCAATCTATATCATGATCATGTTTCAACTGTTGATTATCTGCATAACAACTTTAAAAACTCCATGTTTATGCTCTTTGGTGATTATAACTTACCTGGCCTTAAATGGAACAGAGATCCTATTTCCAAAAACATTGTGGTCAGTGAGGTAACATCTGAAAAGGAAAGCTGCATATTGGACAATTTTGCCTTTTACGGCTTGGACCAGTATAATCTAGTCTTCAACTTGCATGGTGGTGTTTTTGACATGTGTTTCTCAAGCTGTCCATTGAAAGTCAAGAAGTGTAATCCTTTTGTTCAGGAGGATGGCTACCATCCTTCATTATGTGTCAATATGTTAAATAAAGTTAATTGTGCTCTAGAAAATAACTGTGATTGGTACTATGACTTTGGTAAGGCTGATTACTTATCCATTAATAATTTTTTGTTTAATTTTGAGTGGCAACACCTTTATTTTCTGAAAGATGTTGATAAAATGGTAGAATACTTTTATAGTGTACTTAATCAAGTGCTTGAATAGTTTGTTCCTAAAAAATTTAAAAAGAATTCTCATTTTCCTCTCTGGTTTAATAGGGAATTAAAGTCATTAACTATCTTAAAGAAGCAAGCCCACAAGCAATTTAAAGAAAGTAATCTTGAAGGTCATTATCATCTTTTTTCTTAACTTAGGCGTAGTTGTAAAAACTTAAATTTGTCCTGCTACAAAAACTTTATAGAGAAAGTTGAGAGTCAAGTCATTGTCAATACGAAATCTTTTTGGAATTTTGTTAAAAGCAAAAAGAAAAATTCTGTTGTTCCAAATGTTGTTTTTCTTAATGATACCATTTGTGATGATGGTCAATCAATAGTTGATCTCTTTGCCAATCATTTTCAATCAGTATACAATGTTGATGATCAGATGGCTAGTGTTGCTGAACCTGACTTGCAAGTTGTTGACTGTGTGGATCTGTCTTTAATTGAGTTTTCATATGAAGAGTTGTTCTTAAAGCTACTGAAACTGGACACCAATAAGGGTGCTGGTCCAGATGGAATCTCTAATGCATTTTTAAAAAATACTGCTTTTTCAATTTGTGACCCGTTATTATTTATTTTTAACAGCTCTCTACAGTTTGGAGTATTCCCTCAAATTTGGAAACGTTCCTTTGTGATACCAGTTTTTAAATCAGGTGACAGATCTAGTGTAAAAAATTATAGACAAATCTGTATTCAGTCTGCAATATCTAAGCTGTTTGAAAAACTTATTATTCCATATGTCACCTTTGTTTTTAAGAATGTGATTGTTGAGGAACAGCATGGTTTTACTGGAGGGCGTTCCACTGAGTCCAATCTCTTTTGTTTTGTCAACTCAGTTCTCTGTGGTCTGGAAAAAGGCTGTGAAGTTCATGCAGTCTACACTGACTTCAGTAAAGCGTTTGATGTTGTCGATCATGGTATATTACTAAAGAAGCTGTTTTGTTATGGTGTTAGGCCACCTTTTTATAATTGGCTTGTTACCTACTTACATGGAAGAACTCAACTGGTTAAACTAAATGGATTTGAATCTAACATAATCAAGGTCACTAGTGGAGTTCCCCAGGGCTCCCATCTGGGTCCCTCATTGTTTAACATTTTTGTCAATGATATTGGTAAGTACTTTAGCTCGTCTTACTTACTATTTGCTGACGATCTAAAAATCTTCAGTCGTTTCTAATCTGGATGTGATGGTTCTGCAACAAGACTTGGACTCCCTTAACCAATGGTGCATTAACAACAAACTATTTCTAAACCACAGTAAATGCTCTTTTATTTGATTCTCCAGGAAAAAAGTGGTCAACGCTATCAGTTACTCCATCTCGGGAAATGTGTTAAACGAAGTAAATCTAGTTAGGGATCTTGGCTTGTTATTGGACAATAAACTCCACTTCTGCAACCATATTGACGCCATAGTCGCTGAGGCAAACAAAATGTTGGGCTTTGTATTAAGGATTTGTGAAGACTTTAGCACCCTTCGCCCTCTTGTCTTGCTCTTTGTGAGTTTGGTTAGATCTCGCCTAGAATATGGGTCAACAATTTGGTCACCATTTTATAATGTCCATGTTGATAGAGTCGAGTCCATTCAGAACAAATTTGCTCGTCACATGAAGTACAGACTGCTCAGAGTTGGAATAGTATTAAGTACTCAGGATTCCTTGCAATATCTAGGACTAAGTTCGCTCAGGCGCAGATTAAATAAGGATGCTTGCTTCCTCTTTAAGGTATTTAATGGCTTGATTCAATCTTCTGAAATACTGGCTTCTTTTAACTTGAAAATACCGACGAGGGACTTGAGGAATCCCATGTTATTAGATATTCCCAACACGTATATTATAAAATAAAACTCTTATATTACCTATTTTTGTTGTTTTTTTAATTTGTAAATGTAATTTTAATATTTTTTTAATTAAATAATTTTTTAAATGTATAATTTATAAATAAATTAATTATTTAATTATGTATTTTGTTTTTATTTAAAAAATAATTCTCTAAAAGTATTTGCCAAGTGTAGATACGAGCACGCGAGCGCTGATTTAGATTGCAGCAGCGAAAACGTTTTGCTCCTCCAAAATTTTATCAAGCAAACATCGTACCTGCTTTTTTTTGTGTGTGTGTGTGTGTGTTAACACATACCTACTCACAACTTGGCAAAAATATAAATTTAAAATAAATAATAATACATAATTTATATTTTTTTAAATTTATCTTACTCAAACAACTAGTAATTATTAATTAATAATTGTAATTATTAATAAATGCGTAAATATTGTGTGGTGTGACGTGGCAAACCTAGCGTATGTAGATCATTCAAGGTAAAGATGGTAAAGTTGGTCAAGTGGTCCCTTGGCTAGCGTATTCGTCCATGAATTGACAAGTCCGCGGTTCAAACCCAAGCGAATATAAAAACTTTTTTAATTTTTCATATTACGTCATCACATCGTCATAATCACGTGACATAGATTTAAGAGATAAAATCTAGTTAGACAGTAGTACCAACCAAAATGTATTTACTACCAACCTAAGATTTAAGAAATAAACCAGAAACTCGAAGGTCCTTATCTTTCAGGAAAAGGACCTTCTGATCATTGACCTTCAGCAGCCGAAGACATCCTGAAAAGGACCTCTTTGGCACTGAAAATCCTGATAATCCATCTGAAGACCTTCTGGTCATTGTCTTCAACAGCAGAAGACATCCTGAAAATCCTGAATGGTAACACATGGCATCCAGTTTGAGTCAGGAACCCGCCTTCTACACTGGCACCAACAAACGTGAATATTACAGAAATTTAAAATTCTCGATCGATTATTTTAAACGCTAATAGACGACTAAATTAGCAAATACCTATTTTTCCCATAATGGGATTTTTCAATGATCAATGTTCATATATCTTAGAATGTCGTAATTGTGGTAAGCGACACATTCTGATTTTGTTAATTTCAACTCTATCAAGTCCGTAAATACTTCTATATCGGCAAATATCTTTTTGACCTCAAAAACTTAATACTTGTCTAATGTGGTTCATATTCTCTCCTATTAACTGCTTTTATTCAAATCCAGTATGTACTAACTGCAACGGCAACCACACGGCAAATGCCCCAATCTGCCCAAAAAATCCGAACAACAAAATCCAGACAAACACTACAGCAGCCAGACACACCACCCCTGGGATTTCATACAGCAATGCATTGGCCCCTTAAGTCCAATCGCAGCCCCCCTTCAGCCATCCCTCCCTGATCTTGCAAATGCCCTTGTGACAATCACAAACACCCCCTCTATGCTAGTCACTAAAACTGACAATCTGGACAAAACTCTTCAAAGTATCCGCCCCCAATCTCACAATGCCTTCTAATCCAAAGCCAAACTCCCTAAATATAATTTCATGGAACGCTAATAGTCTAAGCAACAAAAAAAAACGAGCTATTAACTATCATAGCAGAGGAAGATCCTGACGCAATTTTAGTTTTCGAAACTAAAATACAAGGCAACAACTCCTATAATCTACCAGGATACATATCGTACCTGACCCCCCGCCCCCGTGGTGGCCAGGGGGGAGGAACAGCATCTTCATAAAAAAACTAAAGCACTTCAATATTCGTCAAAACAAGCTTTGCAGGAAGAATCCAACTAACAGCTGCATACTATCCCACAAACTGCCCATTTGTCGAGGCTGATTATATACGAGCCTTTAAAAATAACTTCCCGATTATTCTCGCAGGAGATCTCGTTGCAAAGAAACCGGACTGGCATTCCCGTACCACAAACTCATACGGGAAGAAATTAGCAGCTTTGGCCCTTAGTAAGCATTGGGAAATCTTTGGGCCCACAGAGCCTACCTTTTTCAAGGCGAACACAAGGCCAGATATTATTGACATAGTCATAACCAAGGATATATCTCAAGATGTTCAGCTTTCTACTCTCCATGACACTTTATCTGACCATAAACCGGTCCAAATCACAATCTGCGCCCCTACATCCCCTAATACTAGTACTTATACCCGCACCAGCACCAACTGTATTCTGTTTAGGAACATTCTCGAACAATTCCTTACCCCGACCCGCCCCCCATCGTCCGTAGAAAAGGTCGAACGTCATCTTAATTCACTCACAACACAAGTACGTACCGCACTGCGGGACTTTTACAATGAGAGATGGACGGAAAACCTCAGCCTAGAAACAGGCAGCATTAATGCCTGGCGCCTCATCACAGCCATAAAAACACGAGGCAATCTCCCCTCCAGAGCCATCCACCCAAATGGCCTTGTTTTCTCCCCAGAGTAGAAAGCCTCTATCTTTGCTGATCAGCTGGAGTCTCAGTTCTCCACAAATGAAGGCGACTCTGACTATGAGGAAGAGGACGAGGAAATCGCTCGAAACGTTCGTAGAACCCTTAGTTCAAACACATTAAGTGACATTCCCCCAGTATCCACGGATGAAATCACTTAAATCATTAAGTCACTAAAAAACAAAACCGCTCTTGGTCACGATAGAGTCACTAACACCGCCCTGAAAAAACTTCCCCAGTCCACCATTCATAGTCTGTCAATTCTCATCAATGCCATCTTCTCAACCCAGCACTTTCCCACAATCTGGAAGAGGGCTGAGGTTGTCATGATACCCAAACAACGCCAAGACCCTTTGTTTCCCCAAAGCTACCGCCCCATCTTCTTAATTTCTTCGCTTGCGAAAGTAAGCGAAAAAATTTTGAAAGAAAGGCTGGAAGACCAAATTACTGACCATCATCTTCTTCCCGACGAACAGTTTGGGTTCCGCAGGGGCCTCTCCACCGAGCTGCAGGTACTCAGGCTTACGGAGTTTATAATGCAAGGTTTTGATTCGAAAGAAAAAACCGGTCTTGTCCTGTTGGAAATTTCTAAAGCTTTCGATAAAGTTTGGCACCTTGGAATAATCGACAAAAAAAGAGGGTATTGTATAAGGCCGCGATGTGGTGTCGAAAGAACGAGTGATGTGATTGGTCAACGGCTGACACCAATCAAAGGTACTTATTTGAGAGGTACGTTTCACTTTCTTATAAAAGTTTAGCGTGACCGCCAAGAGCTGAGCTGAGAGGGTCATACTGCAAAAATAAAAGGAAACCGACTCATTATAAATAAAAAACAATGGACAGTAGAAGACCTAAAAAAACTGGATGATGATTTTCCGACAAATAATGAAGGAAAAGGGCACGCCGAAACAGCGCATATAAGTCAAAACATAAATGATGTTGGAGCACAAGGTAACACTTCTTCCCAATCAACCACATTCGAGACTGTGCCACCAAAAGAATCCCGATATCCATTTCGCAAACCCAAAGAATATGAAAAGCAAGGCGCGAAACCTAAATCTAATGCATCTAAATATTTATGTATTAGAAATAAATTATTAAATATAGAAGTTTATGTAAACTGTCACCCTGTAGGAGAACAAATTGAACTGGATTGAACCTAATGAAGACAAATATATTAACTTAAATAACTATAATCTTGTTAGTAGTTTTACAAGAAGTACTTTTAAACACGGAGGTACTTTCATATTTTCATTAAAAAATCTAAAATGCAAAAATATTGATAAGTATAATTACTTAATATCTGAAAAAGATATTGAATTTAGTATAGTTAAGCATGAAAAAAATTATGTTATTTGTCTTTACCGTTCTCCTTCAGGTGACTTGGAGTTACTTTTGTCTCAGGTATTCTCTAAACCATATAATAAAATTATTCTTTGTGGCGATTTTAATTTTGATTTTTTAACTGAAAGTCTAGAGTGTGCCCAACTATTAACTCTGTTATCTACTTTTAATTTAACTCAAACAGTACACACTCCCACCCGTATAAGTCAAAATACTAGTACCTGCATCGATAATATTTTTACAAACCTTACAGAATATAGAACATTAATATCCGAAACTGGACTTTCTGATCACAAAGAGCAAACATTATCGGTGCAAGTACCAAAAACAAATAACATCAACTCATACATAACCAAACGCATCTATTCTACCTTAAACATCAACAGATTTATTAATGAAATTAATCAAAAACTAATTTACCTATAACAATTACTTACATAACCGAAATATAAATATTCAATTTTTAGAATTCTCAAATATCTGCAGCAGCTCATTTGAAAATTGTTTTCCACTTAAAAAAGTCAAACAAAAATCATGGTTAAGTAAAGGAATCAGACAATCATCAAAAAACAAAAGATTACTGCTATCTTTGTTAAGCAACATAAAACCTTTATATCTTCAGGGCAAAGAAATAAGAGAATGTCACATTAAAAATTATTGTAAAATTTACAACAAAGTTATTAAAAAAGCTAAGCAAATAACATACGAAAAAAAAATAAAAAACAGTGATAATAAAATCAAATCTATTTGGAATATAGTTAAGGAAGAGACAGAGAGTAAATCAAAAAAATGTGATTAAGCTTGATAGGATGGAACCATAATAAGCGATGCTAGAGAAATCGTAAACAACTTAAATACATATTTTTTAAGTATAGTACAGCAAAATAAAATTAAAACTGAAATCTCTAAAATTACAGATTTTATGAAGAATTCCTGCCCAGCCAACAATAAATGTTTTTTTGTTGGTCCCACGACAGGAACGGAAATAATAAACCTAACAACTTGCATACAAAATAGTTTCTCTTGTGGATGGGACCAAATACCCTCTTTTATATTTAAAAAATTTATTGTTTTGGTGGAGGATAAACTTGCTGATTTAATCAACAAATCATTTGAGGAAGGAATTTTGAAAAAATCAAATGTATATACTTTCAACAAAGAAATACCAACGCAGAACACCCCATTCTAAATTATAATATCAACTACGAAAGTAAAATTAAATCTCTAGATATAATTATTCACTCTGAACTGGAAAGACAACGTTAACTCCTTGTGTAACTCTTTATGATCAGCGTGTTATTGTCTAAGAGTATTAAAACTTAAGGGAATTAGTATGAATACGCTGAAAATGGTTTATTTTAGTTATTTTGAAAGTAGATTAAGATATGGCTTAATATATTGGGGCTCCTCAATAGTCTCATCTAAAGTATTTATTTTGCAAAAATTCGCCTTAAGAATAATTTTAGGGAAAGTTGTAAAGAATATTTTAATTTAAACAACATTTTGACGTTTCCCTCCTTGTTTATTTTTGAATGTTTAGTTTTTCTTTATAAGAATAAAAGTGATTTTAGTTTTTTTAACACGAGACAAAATAGTTTAATCATATACGAGGCAAATAACACCAGTCTATTTAAGTAGTATTCTGTATTTAGTCCCAAAATTTTACAATAAGTTGCCTGTTCACATTAGATCTCAAAATTTAAGAAATTTCAAATCTTCATTAAAACAACTTCTTATTACTCATATCATGAATTCTTGAATGATGATTTTTAGTGTGGATTAGGTAACTAGTGTTTCATAAGAAATTTTTATTGTAATTCTTAGCTAATTAATATTTAATTTGCACTTATTTTACTTTATTTTATTTAAAAGGTTATATGCATATCCTTTTATTAATATTGTAAGGAATTGCCTATTTTTCTGTACAACCTTAGTTGTTTTTGAAAATAAACTTATTATTATTATTATTGATAACTCCCTCCTTGCGGTATCATTGGACTATAACCCAAATAACCGTAGAAGACACCGAGGAGCCCGAGGTGCAGCCGAAACACTACTCGATTAAACTACCTAAACATCAATATTTGTTTGCCTAACAAAATTTGTAAATTATATTTGAAAAGATGGAGATGGGTTAAATAAATTAAACTAATCTAAACATAATTTAAACAAAAAAAAACAAAACAAAAAATTTAAAAATAAACATAAAATTCTTAAAAAAAAACAAAAGCCCAAACAAACTCTAAATCAAAATTAAAAAATCAATATTAACAATGTAGTACATTTAGAAAAGAGGCATACCACACCCATCTCCCAATAACCAAATAACTCATATACTCTGCTCATTCTTAACCATCTCGATTAGCTGTTTCAGACTCCAAGCCAGGACGGAGGCCCACATGATACTCCAAAACCACTATCCAAGGTATAATCTATGCAGACAGCGGGAGTGCAGTGACTTATTATAGACACTGATACTCCCGTTCCCCTGCTATATAATATTTAGACCGCTGGCGGCCCAAATACCTTTACAAACCCGACCCTTAAATAAATGTAAAAATATAATTCTTGCACCTTAACAAAAATAGAACAAGTCTGCATAATAGTATGTTAATAAATAATAATAATAAGGAGAGTTCCAATAAAAATGTCAGAACTTAAAAAACAGGGAGAAAAAATATCTTTGGGATTTGCTGTTTTTTGTGTTCAGTAAAAATTAAAGATTCACTATGAGTCTTTTTCTTCTACCACAATGTTTATAGGTAAATGGTTCAAACGTATTATCTTAATTCCATTTCTTTATTTTCACGACGTTAGTTACAATAAACTTATTGCGCAGAAAGTCAATAATTGCAAGATTATAAATTGGGCACTGGGATCGTGTGATTTGAAAACATTAAATTACTTTTTTTAAGCTACACAAAACAGGGACCCGGACCGGACCGTTTTTGGACAGAAAACCGGACCGAAACCGGTATATATTTGTGGACCGGAACCGTAACCGAACCCATATTATTTTTAAATGCAAGTCTAGAGACCGAACCGGAACCCTTTAAATTTAAAACGGTTTTTTAGGTTATTTTCAGTTTTTTCTTAAATTCTTTTTGCAAAAATTTAATTTTTTTTTTAACCAAATAATTTTTTATTATTTTGGCAACAATGCAAAACAACTATGACTAACATCATGTCAATGACATGTTAGTGAAATTGCCTACAGATGGCAGCATCGAAGTATGTGAAAAATGTCCATACAAGTAATTGAAAGACGCGCCATTTTGTAAGAAATGAACGACCATCTTTTATATGTGCTTCTTTGGGGTTTTCTAAGCCATTCTCTATGTTCAAACTTGGTTAAAATGAGACGAAAAACAACTAACCCTGCCCATCAAAAAGAAGTTTTTTTATTTTTATATAATTTATTTTAATTATAAATTTTCTCAATCACAAGATCAGAAGAAAAAAATAAAGAAAGCCAGCCGATCGATAATAAAAATAAAGAAGAGAATGAAGGCCCTAAAATTAGAGAACCTCATTTAAAAAATAAGAAGAGACAAAGTAATACTTTATTTAATTACTTGCCAAAAAAAAAAATTAATAAACTTTTCATCTTATAATTTAAGTACTTATTTACACCTAGTAAAAAAATTGGAACCGAAAAAAACCGTATGGACCGAAAAGATTGGTCCGGACCGGACAGAAATATTTTTTTTGGAACCGTAACTGAACCTGAACCGAAATTTGTCGTTTCTCTCGGAACCGGAACCGGACCGGAACCGTTATTTCATTTGGGTCCGGGTCACAAAAACACAAGTTTACAGCAACAATCTCACGCCACTAGATATCCTTAAAGTCAACATTCGACACGTAATTGGCATACAGCCGGACATACTGCACCGAGAGGTGTGAACCCTGCAGTAGCCCCTTAAATATAATATAAAATATGCTTATTAATAAAACCATTTGCATTTTTTCCCTCTAACCAAAGTCATTCTTATATATATATATATATATATTGTTTTACTTAATAATAAAAATACCAATATAAATATTTATACATTTATTTTTACTACATTTAATTAGGATGTTAATAGTTGTTCGTGACTAGTACATTAATATTACATTTTAATAAAGTTTTTCTTTATGAAATTTTTTTAGAATTTAGAAATATTGGCCTCTATTTTTTTGGCTAATCAAGTAAATTATTAAAAAACATACAACAAAAGTATTTTAATTAAGTATACAAACTACTATAAATAATAAAATTCGAGCCTATACAGTGTGTCCCAAAAGTCGCCCACCATCTTGAACGGGAAAGATGTACAGACACACAGGAATCCTAATTCCTAATCCTTATTTAAAAATATATGAGAGCATAAACATTGCGTTTTTAAACTAAAAATACCTTGATTACATTTTTGTCAGCTTAGGGCGTCCTTTGTTTAGGGTGTGTTCCACTACACCAAGTTGCCCGACACTGATGAGACCCAAAACAGCTGTCTGTCGGTATTTGAAGTTGGTGGAACGCAGTCAAAACAAAAAACTTTGGCGAGGTGTAGGTTCAATTTTTTCTTATAAATATTGTCTTATTATGAAGATTAGAATGCTCAAACAATGGTTTCATTAGAAATAAATGTTTTATCTTATGCAAAAATGCATTTTACGATTTTTACTTTAAGAATAAGCATTAGGGTGTAATTTTTAAGCAACTTTTTTTTTTCAACTAAAAAACAGGCTAAAAACTTTCAGGAAGGTGAATAAAGAAACCTCTAAAAATTTGAGCTCTTAATATTAACATTAAGTGGTGCCTGTTCCTAACTTTCCATTTTCCATTTAAATAACATGGACATTTTTTTTTCTTTTTTCTTATTTTTGTAGCTTGACATTTGAGCATTGTAAAAACGAACTGAAAAATTATTTTGGTAGAAAATTAAACGCTCTACAAAAAAGTTTCAATATATTTTTTCATACAGTGAGCCGTTCTGAAGGTATTCAAACTTAAAGTTGCCTTTAACATTTCGAATCGCGGCACGTTAGCTTGCCTCTAGTCACTGTGTAATCCGAACGGTAATATACCGACTGAGCCGATATAATCTTTTATCAGAGATTAAAAATTCAATACAATAACAAAATCATTGTTTTATTTAATCTATTATAATTATTGAACAAATTTATTGAACACAAATAACTTTTTTTGATAGTAAATAAAATAAAATGGAAAAAAATAAGATGAAAGTGTTATTTTCTTTCTATTCGAAAATAATAATTTTTACTTAATAGTAGATTATGTCATAAGGAGTAGAAGTGGCTCTTTTTGTGGTGAGTACAGAGATTGACGGCCGAAGCGTAGCTGAGGCAGGCAACTGTACGAAGCACAAAAAGAGCTTCTACTCCAAATAACATATACAATTTTTTTTTCAAGGGCGTAATATAAATAGGATAAGCAATAGAATTATTTTATTTACTTATAACTCATGTGGTATAAAATTTTGGCTAAAAGCATTACAAATTATTGATAAAGAGTAAAAAAACTTATAACCCTTACTTACAATGCCGATAAATATCCTAAACCATAGATAACAAAGCCTAAACTAAAAATAAACACTGCTCTGTCAAAATGCTGCGCTTGAATTAATTTTGACGTACTGACATTTGTTTGGAGTTCCGACATTGGCGACTCGTCTATCATCATTATATTATACTAATAAACTAGTTGTTCTTTATTTCGTTCAATTAAAATTTAATAAATAATCACTAAATATTCCGTGCGATTATAATTAATATAATTAATATCTACATCGTGATTGCTTTGTATGAAATGCTAAATTAATTTTATTATTTGACGTCTATTGAGTCACCTATGGATTTACTTCTATCCCTATAGGCTTTTTTGAGTTTTTTGTCTGCCGGTAATGAAAAAGACGTACTTCAACTATCTCTATACATGCATATAACGTTGTATATCATGGCCGCTTGAAAAAAAAATAATTTTTAATACATAAAAAGTATTAGTTTAATAAAATAAAAGTCATAATTTTATACATTTGCAATACCTTCAGAACGGCTTACTCTATGAGTATGAGTATGAGTATAAGAGACGTATAACCAGCCCCATTTCCTCTTGACTCTCGAACCCCGTACAGGCCTATGTTTACTTACGCCGATTTTTGTTCTTCCCCAGCAACTGCACGGCTTCACCCGTGTTTGCTGGGTGCGAATGTCCATTGCGTTACGTACTGTCCCCTATTTGGGGCTCGAGAGCGAGAGGCGAATAGTTATAATAGCCATTCCCGGGTTCGCCGAGCCTATGCTATACGCTCGGTGGGGTATGGATGAGGGACGGGAGGGAGTTGGTTTTTGGGGGACAATTACGCCGACTTAAAACTAAGTACGACGCGGAATCCCCCTAGACCAGTCGATTAGTATTACTCCAAACATTTGGGATCACTATTTGGAGTTGGGGAGTTGTTATTTCGCTGCAGGGGTGTAGTTTCCTAGTCGATGTCTTTGTCTTGTTCGTTATTGTCATTGTCCGTGTCCTGGTCAGATAGTTCCTGCCCTTGGTAAAGTGTGTCAGTTGTTTTTAATAATTTTTGTCCCAAGCACGTTTTGTGGTAGAGTTCCGTCTTTGTTTATCAAATTCCAAAGCATTGCATTTATTCACTAGTCAAACAAATCACAAGCGCGATTATTCTGTTGTCTAATGTTTACAAACTCGAGTTTGGCTATTAGGCCCTTTTTTTTAATGTGTTAGAATTTTGTTCAATGTTAGTTTACTCTGTCAGTCCAGTGTTTATTTTCCGGCTCGATTGGGTCCGCCTTACGCATTTGCTGTTGACAGACTTATTGCCCCACGCTGCGTGCCCTTCTTAGGTTTTAAAGATATCCCACCATTAACATTGCCCGTGTAAGAATTTTTAACACTTTTTAATACAATTTTGCAATGATAGTAATTAAAAACAAAACAATTGTTTAAAGAGTAAAATATGTTCTTAACATAATCATATTTTAAAGTCATTTTAACATTTTCAAGTAAAATAAATGTTATGTTTAATGAAATGAATACGGGCAATGTTAATGGTTAATGTTTATATTGCAGATTTGTATCAGGTCATGCATACTCTTAAAGTAAAACTTATCAGATTTTTCCCCTTGCGGATGGCCACCTCCCCTCTTCTCCGACCTCCCCCGTCCGTCCAGTGATAAGCCTCCAATGACAGGTGGCACCCAAGTCATTCATATCACCCAACACTCCGCTCCTCAATGACCGTTACACCATTTTAGCTTGCACTCCATGAAAATGTTTGTTTCACTTATCAGTTCGCACCTCTTTTTTTTTTAAAATTATTGTTGGTTTCATCTTTAAACTTTTACGTTTCAAGAGATCTCCCGCACGCGAGTCGCGAGCATTGCTGTTTGTAAGTTTCAAGAGCGCGACGGCAAGATGTAAGATGCGACTAACTTTGACGAACACTCGAACGTGACTGACCTTCAGAACGGCTTACTCTATGAAAAAATAAATTAGTACTTTTTTGTAGAGCGTTCAATTTCCTACCAAAATATTTTTTAGTTCGTTTTTACAATGCTTAAATGTCAAGATACAAAAATAAGAAACAAGAAATTTTTTTTCCATGTTATTTAAATGGAAAATGGAGCTCAATTTTTTAGAGGCTTTTTTTTTCACCTTCCTGAAAGTTTTTAGCCTGCTTTTTAGTTAAAAAAAATAAGTTACTCAAAAATGACACACCCTAATCAGCATGCGTTTGGCAAAAAATAAATAAATGATTTATGATTTATATCGCACATGGGCGACAACAGTGTCATAAGTCAAAAAAACTGAATTTTGGGTTTTTTTGTGCAATAAGTGTAAAATTACTAATAGTTCATACTGCAACAGTGGCAAAAATAAATTTTTGAAATTAATCCCTACATGGAGACTTGTGTCTGTCTGCAATTTGTATAATCCCTATCATAATTTTCATCAACAGTGTCATAAGTAGGTTGTGACAGTAATTTTGTTAACGTAGGTTAGTAAAATGACAATAATAGTATATTATGTATCAAGTTTGATAAACGCCATTTTATACACGAATTTAATTTAGGCACGAGCGAGCTTGCGAGCGAGTGCTTAAGTTAATGAGTGTATAGAAATGTTTATAAACGAGGTGCATACTATACTTTTTCTACGACAAATACTTATTATTATCTTAAAATAATTTAAATCAAAAATTTGTATAGAGCGCCATCTATGAAACAACAGGGGAAACTGTCAAATGTCATATTTTTACATTTTATAAACACAATTATAAAGGTTATAAATCGAAATGTATCTTGAAAATTGAAAGTAAAGGAAATGTTTTATGAGGACTTAACAGTATAGTCCGTGCCCGAATTTAAGTTATAGTTTACTGCCGGCGAAATTAAAAGGTCAGTACAATGTTCATATAAACTTTTCAAATATTGGCGTTGAGAAACTATTTAATATTTTTGTATTGAGATAATAAAATAATTTTCACATTTAGTAATATTTTACAAGAAAGGCACTTTATTTTAACGATTGTATGACATTTGACAACTGTCAACTAACTTAAAACTAACTTCAGTCCGTGACTAAAAACCTGTTGCTTACTTCAGCCCGTGACTAAAGCGCCGTAAAGCCACAACTTATCAATGTGTATTTAAAAGGTCACTTAGTGTCATGGAAACATGTACGATAAAGGGCGTTTTAAAGGTGGGAGTAGAAAAAAGAATGAATAAGTGACCCTCCTCACCTTAAGGCAAACGGTCGTGTGTCTAGGGTCTCGTTTAAAGCGTTCGTACTTTCATAGTGCTACCACCGCTATCGGTGTTAAAATTCATAAAATCAATTAATGATTCCACAAGTGATCTACCAGAACCAAGTATAAAAAGGGTGCAAGTTGCGTGTGGCAGCTCCTTCTTGATTAAATCCCAAACAGCTCTACCTGCGAAAAAGGGTAAGTGAGGTTATTGGATACAACGAATAATTTTTCCTTTATTAACGACACAGAAACAATACCTGCTAATAGTTGGCTGTCGAAGTTAAGGAATAATTTCACAACACCTGCCTGTCAATGCACCCGAAGTCCAAGTCTGCATAAACCGAATAAGTAAACCTACCAAAATTGGATGACCTTAATAATACTCAAATACTAAATTTTAATGCAAAATTCGCAACATCAACTTATAAAGAAGTCCACCAGGTAAAAATTAATTAGTCGCCAACAGTTTCCTTAGGAACAAACAGCAAGCATAGCCAAAGAAATCATAAATAAGGACTTACATAAGCAGTCATTAAATACTCAAGTTCAGATAAACCCTAGGCAAAAGAAACTCCTGTTTTTCCTAGTTTACTAAGGACATTTAAGGGAAACATACATTACGTTCTATCGCATATGCGAAATAATAAACAACCGCACAGTGGGGTGCAACGTTATCGATAGTCAGATCGGAATCCGACTCGGACAAAGACACATACGAACAGGAAGTACTTACTTTAAGACCAGCAAGGATAGGTCCTAGCAGCGTACTAACCAACCAAGCCTTCTTTATGAACCCCAATTGAATAGGTAATTACTAAATCCCTGGTTGAGGGGATTGTACTTAGTTTTGGGTCAGTTCAATGTCCCTCGAAAACAAAAATGTTTGTCCGCACTCCACTAGCCTAAATCGGGCGTATGACCAGGCCTGGCAACAAAATTCCGAAAGTGGCCTTAATCATCAACACTGTCATCCACGACCTACTGGGCGAGATTTACCAGCCGGGTTTAAAAAGGTGGTAAAATAACCCTGGGAAATCAGTGTAAGGCGTTGCCGATGGGGCCAGCCATACGTTCCTCATATTCCTAATCAACAATAAAATAATGAATAATTAAAAAATTTATCAACACATTTTTAGCAATACAGACATATCTGCCAAATTCATGCACATATTTTCAGAAAAACAGACATATCTCCAAAATTGATGCACACCTTCTCGGCAACACAGACATATCTACAAATAGCTCTTATCCAAAAAGGGTATTTTCTAAAATTTAACTTTTAACTGGCTCAGAATCTTAGTGTGGTTCATCCTTTGCAAAGAAAATACTGTAAGTTAATATAATTTTGTAAATATGTGAGAATTTTATTATTCAAAAATCTTTGACGGTCAATATCTCGGAATTCAAGTTTTACTACTTATGACACTGTTGTCGCCCATGTGCGATATTTACAAGTTAAATAATATAAACAAAATAAATTAAACTTAAAGTATGATATTACTAGCACTAATAGTACTAATATTTATTGGTATTGTTTTTGGCATTAGATCCTTCACAAAAATCGTTCTTATCAAAATATAAATCAAAACATAAATAACATTTTTTGTAGGGTATTTTTATGACTTTAAATCATATTTTTTGTTCATCGTTGGGGAATTTTAAAAACTTTTATTTCTGTAGCCATTTTTGTAAATTGGTAAATAATAAATATTTGTACAATTTGGGGCAATACATTTAAAGCCTGGATTTATATCACATATTATTTATATGGTTATCATGTAGAATTAATGGTAATCCTATTATTGTAAGCAAACTTGGATTTAGTTTAATCAGTTATGTATGGCGGCGCTTTAAACACTGTTCCTGCTACAACAATGCATTTGACTACTCTCTTTTCCTTTATCTATGGTTATAATAATTAAAAATTAAACTACCACTTGATTAGTATGCAATCTTGCCATTTTAAAAATAGATATCTTCTGGATCTTTTTATATAACGAAGGTGTTTTTTACAATTTTCTGGGATCCGTATATCATAAACCTTTAAGATGGTGCGCGACTTCTGGGACACCCTGTATAATTTTTATTAATGTCATTAAATTAAGCTTTATTATTATTTATTAGATTCCTTTTTTTCTTAAGTTAAGTGGCCTATTAAATAGTAAATGCAAAATAGAATTCAATATTTGCTGAAACATATTTATTAAAGCGTTTAAATGGTTTTCAACATCTTCAATTACTGGAAATGGAGAATACATATTAGGTTGAACCTTAAACATATTACTTGGGTTTTCTTGTTCTTTAGTGTAAATATACATATAACAGGAATGGTTTGATCCAGTAGTATGGATTTTATGAAAAAACCCCACTTGAATTGAAATAATATCACCCTTATATAATTTCACTCCTCTGGATTGCATCGACTTCTTGTCTTCAACTTCAAATATAACTTCTCCTTCAAGAATGGTTAATGAAACGTTGGTTACATCTTGTCCAATAAAATTTTCCAAATACATTCCTTAAAAATAAGTAACATTTAAATTAAAATGTAATATTTATTTTTACAACTTTAAAAATTTAAAATAAAATAAAAGGGGAAAACAAATCTAATACAATTTTTGAAAGTACAATGTATCCTTATTGAGAAAGCAGTTTGAAAGTTATGCAGCATATGTCAAATTGCCTTGGAAATAAAAATATCTAAACATACTTTGACTAAGATGACAAGTACTTTGATCAATTTGTTTTTTGTTAAAGTATGGAAAATCTTTCATAAGACGCAAACAGGTAGTATGAGATTCTTACTTAACTACCCTAGTAGAAATTTGTCCAGTTTTCCTCACTACTGGTAGGGCGCTGGTTGGATTTAGATAGGGAAAAACTAGAAAGGGAAATCCTAGATCGGCCCCGACTAGGAACTAACCAGTAAAACTTGCCTAGTTGTGGCTCGGCTCCGACTGACTAGTTCACATCTAGTTTCCCTCATTAAATCCCAGTCTAGGCTGAGTCAAGTTTTCCTCGCCATAAACTTGTAAGTAAATGTATGGAAAATCTTTAAGATCAATCTTAACATTCCATTCCTGTGGATCGATATAATTAGAACATAATGACAATAATTGTTATAACAATTATTGTCATTCTTACTCTTGGAATGGATTGCATTAAACGTTTTACAATTTAAATATATTTGATTTACAAGGCTTCTCTCGGACAAAAATTTAAGGAAATATGTTTTTGAGATGCTTCTTTGTTTCAAAGATAAAAGTTGTTTATTTAATTAAACACCTTTAACTTAAGTTAAACTGGGAAAAAATTTAAGATTAAGATTTTTTGGGTGAGATTTAAGATGAGGGTGTATATTTAACATGCCTGTAGAAATCAAATGGACAAACACAATTTGTTAATATTTCAAATAACTTTTATTATATTTGCGTCCCGTCTCACTAGATGGCACCACGATTTTACAGATAATAAATAAATTTTTAATATATTAGGTATACCTACCTATCGAAGTTGGTAGACCTGCTTATGTGACATAAGTTATGTCATTCTTTTTTGTGCTTTATGGTAACCACGTTTGTTGAATCAATACTTAAGTTTTTAGAAAAATTGTGCTAGATTTATCAAGAAAATGGGCAAAAGGCTTGGACACTCGCCCGTTACTACTTCCTCAAGCAGCTCTGAAGAGGAAAAGGAAAATTTACGACGTAAATTAAGGAAGACAAGAAGCAAATTCAGAGCCGCTAAAATGGCGGCAGATCAAGAACCTATTATTTCGTACGGAGGTACCTTCAAATCCTTCCGTATTAAAGGTTAGTTATTTTAGACGTCGTATGCCTGTCCTTTCTAGACTAGCATTAGTCTCATTTAATTACAGTATTGTGCTTAAATTTATCCCAACCAAAAGTTCTAAAGTTTTATGGGATATTTCAGGTGAGTCACCAAATTTTAATAATATTATCCCTTCAAACACCCCCCAGGATCCACTGGCATTAGATACAATTCCACCCTTAAGTGACGACATGTGTAAAGTAATTCATCTGAAACAGGAAATACAGACACTATTCACATTTCGCAAATAGTATAAAAAGTACCTACGATACATTTATCACTTAACACTAGTCCAGTTTAATAGTCGAAAATAATGCGTTTAGATACAGTCCAATAAAAATGCATTGCCTTTAAATATCATTAAATTTAACGCAAATATTCAGGTAACTTCCCTTAAAATTTTATTTGATTTCGATTGAATGCAAAATGAAATGTGGACTTCAACCCAACATTTTTGAATAATTATTAATTATTGCCTTAACATTTTAGATTTCATTGATGGACAAAAACTACCGGATAAACAAAGGCTTACGGCAAAAGAGTTTGAAAAAGCTTTAAGCTTCCAAAGACTAGAGTGGGGGCAGAACCGAAAAAAAAAAGAAAAAAAGTGAAAATGTAAATATATTTAAATCTAATAAAAAAAATTTTGCTACTGGCATTTATTATTGGTTAAAAAATTCACAAATATTCTCAACTAGTTTTAAGCTAGTTTTCCCTACCAGCTTTTCCCCAGTAGTTCCCCACCAGGAAAAGCATTATATGACTAGTCAGAAACTAGTAGGGATTCCTAGCGAGGCCCTCGTTTCATTTGGGGAAAACTAACTAGCGCCCTACTAGTTCCCCATTTAAATTTCTACTAGGGTAGTACTTTATATTGGAATTTTTATTTGCTTCTCTGTATTGTAACGAAGTTATATTTTTCCGAATAAAAATACCAGTCGAATTGTGTTCTAGATTTTTATGGAATGTGGCAGGTCGTAAATTAAGCGTCGTTTAAAATTAGGCAGATCGGATTGTGAGCAGTGTGCTCAAATTTAAACCGGACGGCAAAGTACCTCCTGCGCAATCGTCACTCCTACGAGCATAATTAGTTACACATACGATCATAATTTTAAACTTTTAAACGCACTTTGTGTTTTGTTTCTGATATTTGTTTAACATATCACCAAAGTTGTCCTTTTTCAAGTATTATAATTTTATAAATAAGTGATAAGCTATATATAAGAAGAATTTTTTTATAATTATTAGAAAATGTATTTCTAATAGCTCATAAACCTATGAAATGTGTAAAAATTTTTAATTGTTTTTCACACATACACCGCAAGAAAAACAAAACAGCAATAAAGTACCCTATAATATCCCAGACAGCAATATGACGTTTTAATTAAGTCTGCATAAGCTCTACTTTATGAAGTTTTTAAGAAGTTCTCGACTTCGAATGCGCCACCTATTGAACTAATCAAGACTTCACAAAAAGAACTCTAAGGAACCATTTTCTTTGACTTCGCAATTAGGCATTTTGATTCCAATAAGAGGTCAGAAAAAAAGATACTTTTTTTTTTAAATTTATTTAAATTTAAATTTATTTAAATTTATGAATTCATCAAGAACTCTTAATTTTAAGATGTCATATATATTGAAATTAAAATGGCGGGCAGCGATGATGACGATAGTGAAATGCCTGCGGATGAAAACAAGAAAAGTGAAGGAAATATGAAATGTTGTGCAAAGAAAACGTGTGCAGTGTATGTGTGCGTAAATTGTTATGGGATATACCATAAAAGCTGCCACAACAGAAATCCGTCGTCTAAGATAATTGAAGGAAATAAAATCGAATGCTGCATGGCCGACAATAAAATGGTGGCAGCATCAAACCGCGAAAAAATCATGGAAATAGAAATATTGTACCTAAAACAATTGCTTGAGGAATCCAAAGATAAAAACAATATACTAAAAGTGAGTAATCAACTGCTAATGGAAAAGGTAGTAAACTTAGAAAATATAAATGCAAAAGCGCAAGATTTTAACAAAAAATTATACAGCAAAAAGGCGGCAAAACCGATTCAAAGCAGGGATTGCAGCCGACAAAAATGCCACTATACAGTGTTCCCAATGGTTCAAATCAGAGTATTCCCAAAGCCTCAAGTTAGAGTAGGTCAAATGCAAAAACTCCAGAAGAAGAAGAGACAGTTATTGACAGTTCAGCAAAAACAAATAAAAGAGATGAAAATATCAATGAAATCAAAAAGAATGTTGGCTATAAGAAAGTAAAGAAAAATTTGGGAACTGGTGTCAACAGCAAGGACTTTGCAGGTGGTGACAGAAAAGTGTGGTTATATATAAACAGGGTAAAACGTACAGCAACAGAAGATATCATAAAAAACTACCTACATAAACAACCAGGGTTTGAAACAGAAAATATAACCGTGAAAGAATTACCAAAGAGACGCATTTAAAGACATTTGTGGTGACAGCTCCAATCTCAAGAAAGGATGAACTATATAACCCAAATATATGGCCTCAATTTATAGGAATAAAATGTTTTGATTTCAATAGGCATAAGGATTTTCTTGAACAGCAAGGAAATTTTTTAGACTAGAACACCAAACTATTGAAAACAATAATCCAATAAGTCAACCCAAAGTAAAATGCAGAAATAGCCACGAAAATACAACATACAAGGCAAAAATAGAACGTTCACAAAAAAACGAACTACCAAAAAGCAGTGAACTAGAAATAATACATCAAAATATACAGTGTCTCAGAAACAAAAACCTGGATCTGGAACTATTCATAAACACACTGGAGGTCAAACCAGATGTTATATGCATAACGGAGCACTGGCTAGAAAAAACAGAAGCTGGAAACATAAAAATTCAAGGCTATGATACACCTTCAATGTACACAAGAGAAAACTCGCAACATGGGGGGTCATGTATTCTACTAAGAGAAGAATTGCAAGATTTTGCTGAGAACATCGACTTCAAGAATAAAAGGATTGAAGGTATAATTGAGATATCCAGTGTAATGAGCAAAAAAAGAAAACTGCTCATCTTATCAATATATAGAACATGTCTATGTAATTTTAATGATTTTATTGTTATATTTGAAGAAATCTTAAACAGTATATGTAAATTTATTAACTATGATGTTGTGTTATGTGGAGATTTTAATGTAAATCTATTATTAAACAATAATGAAAAAAAATAATTTCCTGGACCTTCTAACAAGTGTGAATTTTAAAAAGCGGAGACGAAATAATTACAAGTGAATCAATTACCTACGAGCTTAATCGTAAATATTAAAACTAAATTTTTAAACATATTACCCAGCCGGCGAAGGCTAAAGTCATCTTTCAGGTCATAGATGGCGTAAAGCACGCTATATGTCAAAGTGCAGAAAATGACAAGACATATAGAAGACCACTTCGAAGGACGGTAGATGGCGACAAATTACTTTCGTCTCACCGCTTTGAATGATTGCATTTTCTATAAAAGGAAGAGCAATCAAAATTTCGTTCGTGTCCGCACCAAACAGCAACTCGGCACTGATGAGATCCAATAGATCGAAACAGCTGTCTGCCGATGCTGGTGTGGAACACGAACGAAATTAAACAAAAGCGGAGACGAAATAATTACAAGTGAATCAATTACCTACGAGCTTAATCGTAAATATTAAAACTAAATTTTTATACAATATTTTCACCTACTAGAGAGACAAAAGTCTCAAAATCATTGTTGGATAACATTTTTGTAAATTTTAACCATAAAAATAACTCTGTAATCATTTCAGGCCTCTCTGATCATCATTCGCAAAGAATTACATATGTTTCAAATTATAATATAGCTAAAAATAACTCAATGGTAACAAAAATTTTTTTTTCAGAAAATCGAATGCAAAACATGTTCTTTGAATTGCAAAATCTAGAGTGGACAAACCTTTTACTAATGAATGATGTGAATATGGCATATCAATATTTTAGTGAAAACTTAAATTCCAAATTAAACCTTGTTTTCCATAAAATAAAAGTTGGAAAGAGATCTAGGGGGAGAACCACACACTGGATATCCCAGGGTATCAAAGTTTAAAGCAGAAGAAAAAGATTTCTATATGAACAAAATGTAAAAGGTAACATATCTGATACAAACTATAAAAAAATATTCTTCCATCTCGAAGAAGGTCATTAAAAAAGCCAAAACCACAAGTCAGTACACTTTTATCAAGAATTCTGATAACAAATCCAAAGCCACCTGGCTACTTATAGATCAAGAAACGAATAAAAACAGAAAAGTTAAGTCTATTCTTACCAACTTTCCAGATCACGCTGAAATTGACGTATTGAATAATATTAATAACTTTTTTATAAACACATGCCCAGAAATAAACAAAGATAAAAATCCAAATCTCTCTAAAGTTGATGCCTGTGTCAGTTCAGTGTTCATGATGCCTATCTCCGAACTTGAAACATACAAAATTATAATGAAGTTAAAACATAAAAAATTAGTAGGGTATGATGAAATTCCTGTTTCCTTGTTAAAATACACGGCAGGTTGTATTTCTGTACCGCTAAAGCATATAATTAATTGCTCTTTTAGAACTGGGGTGTACCCTGAGGCGCTGAAGAAGGCAGTGGTCAGACCAATTTATAAAAAGAATGGTGACAAAAGAGTCCTAAATAACTATAGGCCAATTTCTCTTCTTTCAAACATAAATAAGGTATTTGAAAAGGCAATTTATGATAGATTGATAAATTTTTTTGAAAAAAATTATACCATTATAAAACAGCAAAACGGGTTCCTAAAGGGGAAATCAACTGTTACAGCCATATATCAAGCTTTAGAAGGGATAATAAAAGCCTTAAATGAAGGGAAAACCACAGCAACATTATGCCTAGATCTGCCCAAGGCCTTTGACAGTGTTGACAATGGGATTCTTCTGAAGAAGCTGGAGTTGTGTGGAGTTCGCGGGACGGCTTTACACTTGCTTGGCTCATATCTGCTAAACAGGATCAAAGATTAGTAGAGATTGGAGAAACGGGTAACCAAATTGCTTCGGAGTATGGGTATGTGAGCAGGGGAGTGCCTCAGGGGTCCATTCTGGGTCCATTGTTATATTTAATTTATATAAATGACATAATACATGCCTGTAGTAATGAGATGGTCATTTATGCGGATGATACATCTGTCATTTATCATACAGAACATCTGGAAAGTTGTAAATTGCAGGTAAAGAGCACACTTGAGGTTTTAGATGAGTGGTTCTCCTCTAACAATCTTCTCTTAAATATATCAAAGACACAACTGGTTAGTTTTGGGATCAGATCGAATAACGCCTTTAGTTTGCAGCACGGGAAAACGACAATTTCAACGGTAGATAACGTGTCATTCCTAGGAATAGAAATTGACCAAAAATTAGACTGGAAAAAATAAATTGATATATTAACAAACAATTTAAATAAATACTGCTTTGCATTAAGAACTATATCTAATAACATAAGTGAAGAAGCAGCCAAAATTGCCTATCTTGCATATATAGAGTCTAGGCTTAACTACGGAATAATATTCTGGGGTAATTCCGTTGAAGTTAATCGGGTCTTTATGATGCAGAAACCGTTTTTTATAAGTAAGCGTCTTTTGACCCTGTATTGTTTGTATATTTAAAATTGTAAAGTTTGTTACTGAAAATTTTGATTCATTTAAGAATTCCGAAACAAAACATGTATATGATACCAGGCAAAAGCATCTTTTCACCGATAAGCCAAATTATTCCTATGTCCAGAAAAATGTCACGCCCAGTGTTATCAGAGTATGGAATAAATTGCACAGTCCCTTTAGATTGTTACCGAAAAACACAATAAAATTGAGACTGTAACAAGTTCTAAATCGGAGGATTACAATATGGCGGAGTTCTTTGATGAAACAAATTTTTTAGATCTGTAGTATTTTACTAAGGTTTTGTTTATTGAATGTGTTGTTTTTATTGTCTACAATTTATATCAAATACTGTGATATGATCCACACCCTATGGGTGTTATGTATGTAATTTTTAAGGATCAAATATACATTATTATTATTATTGTTGTGACCTCGGTAAGATGTTTTTTAACAGACTTCGTACAGAAATCTTTCTGAATTGGATGCTCTCTGGGATATTATAGGGTCTCTATGATTTTACTACTGTCTAATATCAGACACAGGTACGTGGTGCTTTTCCACTTTAAATAACGAAGCTGGCGCCCAAAAAACGTTACAAATTTCAAAATAAGCTTACAGTATCATGGAGCGGATGGTGTGGTAGGTATTTTTCAATGTTCTTACTTTTTCTATGAGACTTTTATGGGATATTAAAAGTTTTTTCGGCGCTGTGTCAGGGCCGGATTAAGACAATTTGTTGCCCTAGGCCAACAATAATGGCGCCTATAATTACAGCCCATATTTAACAGCCAATTCTCATGTAAAATTGTACCCTGAATCTGAAAATGTCGTCAAAAGTTAAAAACAGTTTTTGAGATATAGTCAATTTTCCATTTAATATGGAATTGACTATATCTCAAAAACTGCTCGACTTTCATAATTTTTGACAGAATTTTCGGATTTAGGGGACAATTTTACATATGAATTGGCTGTTAAATTTTGGGATACCTATGGTTAACCATGGTACAAGTGAAAAAGCAGCCACTTATAACTATTAAATTAGTCATTTTTGAATAATTCATTTTTAGAGAGTATACCTAGGTACAGTTGTATTCATTAAAAAAGCGTACAAGAATTAGAATGAGAGAAAACTGTCAACATTATTGCGTAAAACCGGCTTTCCACTGACTTAAGTCACTATAACTGACAGTAGAAAATAAAAATGCCTCGTCAGTTAAAAAAGCTCAAATAGTATCAAGAATCGAAGAAATATGGTCAATTCGTACTGTGGTATAATAGAAATAAAAAATCTATATTAAAAATTAAGCAACGCTGGGAACAGGAAGATTTACTAAACCAAAAAGTTGGTTCAGGTCGTCCCAAAATGTCCACCCCTGAACAGGATGCTGCTTTTTTGGGATATCTGAGGATTTATGGGAAACTATACAACTATACTATACCTGCTATACTGCTGGGAAGATATTAATCCAAATATTGTATTAAATTTAATTCAGTTCATCCCAAATAGATTGGCTCAAGTAATAGAAAAACAGGGATGCATGACTAAATATAAAATTTTTTTTTAATGTTTGTTTTTTCATTATTAAAAGGTAATAATTTTTGTAATAATATTATTATTTAATTAACCTACGACGTCAATGCTCTTTATAACCTATAATAATTATTTTAATGACTTATGTTAGTGATAAGCCGGTTTTAAGCAATAATATTATTTTGACAGTTTTCTCTCATTCTAATTCTTGTACGCTTTTTTATTGAATACAACTGTACCATACGAGGTGTGTTCAGAAAATATCGGAAATTTTCGTTTTTTGAAAAAAATATTTATTTATTCGTCTACATTAATGATGTCGCCTTCAAAATAGTCCCCATTGGATATTATGCACATGTGCCAGCTCTTCTTCCAATACTCGAAACACTTCTAAAACTCGAATAGCCTTTAGTTCTTTCAGCGATGCGCTTTTAATGTCATCTATGCTTGCAAAACGACGGCCCTTTAAGGTTCTCTTTATTTTTGGGAATAGGAAAAAGTCAGACAGAGGCATGTCTGGCGAATATGGAGGCTGGGACATCATTACAGTATTGTTTTTGGACAAAAATTTTGTTCAAAACTTAACAATTTTGGAACAATTTTTTCTGCCACGCGTTGTACCCAAAAAATTAAAAAAAAAATTATGAGATGAGCCAATCGATATACCAACATTATCAGCGACTTCTCTGATGGTTTATAACCATTTCTTCCACTTTTTTCATGTTTTTATCGGTTGTTAATGTGCTTGGACATTCGGGGCATTCGTCATCTTCAACGTCTGCACGGCCATCTTGGAAACTCTTATACCACTTGTAAACTCTTGTTTTACTTATAGCAGACTCATTATAGGCCTTTGTTAACATTTTACAGAATTTATTTCATTTTTTAAGCAAAATTGGATACAAATTTCTTTGATACTTTTCTTTTAACGAACGAAAATCGCCGAGCTCATAAAACACGTCTAACCTTAGCGGCTGCCACAGACAAAGTAAACGATGAAAACACCTAAAGTTTTTATCATACTTCGGGGGCATGTATACCAACATAATAAAGAACATTTTATGACAACCGGACCCTCCGAACCCGCGAAATTTAACAATTCCCGTTATTTTCTGAACACACCTCGTATATGCTATTAATACGGGGGACAAGTAATGCTTATATAAAAAATTAAAATAAAATTAATAAAATTAATTTATTTTTATATAGAAAAACAAAACAATGAAGAACTAACTTGATTTTTACAATTTTTAAATAACCTAAAACAGAACTTTACCTATAACATTTCGTCACCTTTACGCCTTTCTGCACAAGGGAACCAACCCACAGAAATAACAAAAAATCGAGATAACCCATATATCCCGATTTTTTTTAATTTTGTGGGTTATTTATCTTCTGCAGAAAGGGTTTTATTGATTAATTTTAATATTTAACCTACTTAAAAAAATTGAGCCTTCTGCCTGGGCGCCTATTGGCTTCGCGGCGCCCTAGGCCATGGCCTAGGTTGGCCTATAGGTTAATCCAGCACTGCGCTGTGTGTAAACAATCTGAGTATAGTTTGCATCGTCCTCATCGTTAAAGTATCCACATGTACTAAAATCCGCATTTCGCCTATCGTGGATATTTCTTGAAACACCCATGTTCTGATAGGACTAATAAAATAGCCCACGTCGACGTATAGTCTGATTAACCATCTTTGAAGATCTAGAGTTAACGAAGTCCACTTTCCCCTTTCTGGGTTTGTTCATATTTCCTGTCATTTAGTCTAAAGTTTATACATGATAAATACAAGCAGCTTTAGCCAAGATGGTTCAATTGGCACTGCAAAAGCTGATTCTCATTATTCGCAGTACCCGCGTTCTTTAGGTACTTCCGTCCAACAGAAAAACACCGTAAGTTGATTTTTCTCAGAAATGAGATTTTAAGTTTTCTAGATGTTTAAGGATAAATATTTAAAATTTTTGCATCCAATTATTTTTATTTTTTTAAACTAATTAGAAAAAAACAAACAAAAATTAGGTGATTTGTAAGTATTAAGAAAAAAAACCATATTACATAGAATAAAAGCCGTAAGTGTCAAGACCCCGTATGTGTAGGGGGTATTTAAAAATTACAAAGCAAAAATGCCGTATGTTTAACGTATTTTGTAACATACGTCATTTATGCCTAGTTACCATTGCCACTTGTACCGCGCTTACATCTTTTATCGTACATTCGGTGTTCTGGCCTAGCAACTATGCACCAATATTTTAAACTCAATTGGCCTTGGCAACGTAAGTCTTGACATACGGTGTTTTTACGTAGGAAAGAAGATTTTTTTTATTTCAGTGCGCGCAACTTTGCTTACGGGGCCGAGGATGGCGCAGTGGGTTGAGCTATAGAGCTGTAAACAATCTGCGTCTAACGGTACCGGGTTCGATTCCCGGTCCACAGCCTTGGGTGTTGTAGTTGTTTATTAAACAAAAAAAAATAAAAATATCATGAGCTGGCTAAATAGTTTGTAAAAGACTAAAAGCCAATAAATCAAAAAAAAAAGTTTGCTTACGTATTAACATACGGTGTTCTTATCTAGTTACTACATATCAAAATCAACGTAGTTGCGTTTTGGTGGTCAGCAAGTATGCGTGGATATTTGTTTTTTGTTTTCGTGGTATTTTTTATAAATTATTTTAAGCCAAAATGGGATCGAAAGCTACACTAATGGTCCTCCAGGCCATAAATAATTATCAAAAAGATTCAGATAAAAATAATAATTATCGAAACAGTCAAACTGAAAAGGTTACCTCCCAGATTAATCATATCAACGATATATCAATAAATGATATAATTTTATTAGATGAAAACATGCAGCCATTGATAACACAGAGTTTCATTGATAAAAATTCTAGAGAATGCTGCCCGATAATGGCCATACTAAACAGAATGCCAACGAGTATACTGATTTTGACAAATGCTTTCAGTAGCTGAATCATATTAAAAAGGCAGAAATGTCCAGGGAAGAATATAGAAGTGACAAGAAGAAAATTGAGGATGATGCTCCTATAATATTCTACTTATATGCAAAAGGTAATCATTCTACTAAGAATCGATATGTTTAAACAAGTAATTTTTACACCAAGAATCATTGTTTTTAACCAGTCATTTGTTCCATTGGGCTCCATTTCACAAAAAAAGCGGTAGCATGAATGCATATCAGGCCGTAAAAAAGAAGACATAATAAGTGCCTATAATGGGTTTACGACAAGTTATGCCAGAGATAAAAAATATATCTATTTATGGACTGATAACTGCAGCGCTTAAAATAAAAACTGGTGCTCTTTGAGGATAATGAATTAAATATGCTCTCAAAAAAAATTCTTTAAAAGATCCTGAACATTATACCACTGATCGTGGAATTTCTTCTGATCAAATCAAATTCTTAACAACTTCTCCTCTGTAATTCCAAAATATAAATTATAATTTTGGTAGGACCTTCATGAAAGCAACGCTCAAAATTTAATTAATGAAGTTGAAGATGATTAAACCGCCAATTTCAAAGTTATTTAATAAAATATGTTTAATTTTTTATACCTTTTTCTTTGGTATTTTTGAACTCTTTGTTTTTGTGCAATATATTAAAAAAATACATCTGACTATACAAATACATCTGACTATACAAATCAAAATCACCGTATGATAGAGTGTGCAATTTTCAACTTATGGCTTTTATGCTAAGAAATTAAAACATGTTTAATAATAAACAGTAACGTATATTCCAAAAATATGATTTTTTTTTTCAAATACTAAAATGATTTTAAAAATGACTATATTTATACACATATACATTTATATACAGCATAAACTTAAGTAAACCAATCTTCTTAGTTGTTTTTTATGGGCTTGTTTTTAGGGAAAATTACAAAAATACAAGGAATTTTTCCACCTTTTGTACTAAAGTTTTTTTGGTAAATACTAAAAATTTATAAAAATTATCCTACTGAACCAAAATAGACATTATCGGGGGGAGTTTTGCCTGTATATTTACAATTGTACATAATACTTATTTTATATATATATCATATTAAATAGATTTCAATTTAAATTCTTTAATTTTACACTTTGTAGCTTAATTTTAACATTATAGTAAAAAAAGGTAAATTAATAAATTGGTTTAATTGGAATTAGTATGACTTTCCATAAACTTTATAATTAAGCTCATTTTTAACAAATAATAAAAAAGTAAAAATAGTATATTATGTATCAAGTTTTATAAAGTTACGAGTCTAATTAAGCACGAGCGAAGCTTGCGAGCGAGTGTTTAATAAAAACGAGTGTCTAGAGAAGTTTATAAACGAGTTGCATACTATACTTTATCTACGACGAACACAAAACAGAATTTAAAGCCCGTGGCGTAAAATGTCGAAAAGCCACTGTTGTTAACTTCAGCCCGTCAATAAAACGCCATAAAGTCACAGCTCGTCAATGTAGGAGTAGATAATATCTAGTTATTTGTTTTACAAGTGTTGAAAAGCGACTTTTTCATGCGAGTTTTTAAGTTACCCACGAGGCCGTTAGGCATTAACACGAGCTTAAAGAAAGCTTTTCTCACAAGTATAACACAATGTTTTTTCTGAGACCCTTTTATTTTTTATTATTTTTAAATACAAAACAAAATAACCTAAAAACTTTTTTGACAGCTAAATGTCAAACGATGCTTTCCGGTTCTTTTCACACAGACCTGTCACTTTTCACACAGAAATGTCACTTTACATTCGTGTTTTGCCTTGCCACTGAAAAGATTCATTTTCTAAGCAACGATGCCATCATGAAAAGTCACTTTTACATAGTGGTCGTAGAAAAAATAATATAATGTTCAGGGTGATTTAATATATTTGTTAAATTAAAAAAAATTGAGGTTATGTTGTTCTGTAATAATTTCCCCCAGGACTTTTCCTTTTTTATATTCCGTTAGTTGCCATTTTACTTAAAAAAAATCCGCCATAAAACACTTTAACATTTTTGGCTAACATGATTTTATCACTGATTTTATGAAATAAATTACGCCTTATAAGGCGTATACATATATAATGTATATATACATTTTAAATAAAAAATTATATTTAAGACAACATAACCTCAAATTTTCAAATTTTTACAAATATATTTTTAGTCTAAAACCAGTTGTTAAATATCTTATCATGTTTTTGCACAATAAGGAAAAGACGTACAGTTTTAATCAACCTGTACTCTAATTACTATTATTTACCACTATTATAATTGTGTGTTAACATACCTGGAAAATCTGCAATAAAAAGTACTTCAGTTTGATTGGACCAAGAGTAGACTTCTTCGCTAATTTCTTTTAGTCTTTTCCTAAATCCATTAAATTTTGACAAAAGTGGTAGTAACCATGGCACTGGTTTAATAGGAGACCAATTAGCTTTAAGTAAATCATAGTTAGGATTATACATTCTTTGTTGAAAACGACCATTCATTGAACACCAAACATCTATATAAATTGATATATTTTCAGACGTAATAAATTGTGGCTCTTCATTTGCAGGGATACTTAAAGGATTATTGTCTAAAAACATATATTTTATATAAAATATAAAAATGAAATATGTAGAGAATTTGAGCAAAAATTGTGTGTGATTTTTTAAAGGTTTATTTCCCCATAATAGGCAATATCAATTTGAATAGCATATACAATTTAATTTAGACTTTTCCATAAAGTCAATAGTTTTCAAGATATTCATTTTTTTCGCTAAAATTTTGCTAAATGAACGTTAATCAAAAATAGCCTATAATTTTTTTATTATTATGTTTGCTGACATGGGGTTAGAATTTTTGAAATATTAAAACATTGTTTAAATAAATTAAATTATTAAAGGTTTTTTAACAAATAGCTTAAGAAAAACCACTTGAAATTAGGGAAACAATAATAACGTTTTTATTATAAATGTAAAACCATGTACCTATGTTTTAACATAATCAAATAGAAAATTAAAGAATCTTACGATTGGTATTATGTTTCCTAAAGTTAAAAGTTTTTATATTTTATTAGTTTTATACTTTTGTTTGACTAATCTTTTGTTTTAATTTTTGTGTAATAATATTACATATTTTATATTTGATTTTTTTTAATAAAATATATTTTTCCAAGTTATTTTTTATTCTACCAATATAATAGTTTTTAGGGGTCGTTTTTGGACTCTCTTCCCCTTGTCACACATTGTCAAAATCTTAATATTCCTCCCCCCAAGTTCTCACGTCACACTCAGATTTTTTTTTATTTTCTGCTTTTTCTACATTAATTAATTTTATTAAACAATTTTTAGAAAGGCAAAATTTGTATTTTTGTATTATTATAATAATAAAAAAATACATTAAAGAGTTATCAACTTTTACATGTAGCATTGGAAGTTGATAGATCTTCTTCTTTAATGTCCTTGCCGAACTCATGAGTATGAGTATAAGGAACGTATGGCTAGCCCCATCGGCAACGCCTTACACTGATCTCCTAGTATTATTTTACCCCCTTTTAGTTCTTCTACGTATCCCTACACTGCACTGCATTACCAGTGTTTGGTGGATCCGAATTTTCACCCTGGTTGGTAAATCTCGTCTAGGAGGCCGTGGATGATAGTGTAGATGGTTAAGGCAATTCCCGGAATTTTGTCGCCGGGTCGGGCCGGGCCATATGCTCGATTTAGTCTAGTGGAAAACGGGACCAGGAGGAAAAACATTTTGGTTTTTGAGGGACATAAACTGACCCAAAACTAAGCACAATCTGGAGTCCCCCTCAACCAGGGATTTAGAAATAACCCCATTCAATTGGGGTTAATAAATGGGGCTTGATTGGTTAATAAGCTGATAGGACCTATCCATGCTGGTTTTGAAGTACCTCCTGATTGTCTGTGTTCGTGTCGAATTCCGAGCTTGCTGACTATCGATAATATTGCACACATAGAAACAATACTATTATTAGTTTCTACATGGGGTGTTTCCATAAAAATTATACTATTTATATGGTTGCACCCCCCTGTGCGTGTGTTAATTTTCGCATAGAACGTCTTTGAGTGGTCGGTCACTTCGGTTGGTTACGCAATTTATGGTCCCCTTAAATGTTTAGTAACTTACGTTTTAGGATTAGTTTCGTTTGCCTAGTGTATGTCTGAATTTAGATGATTAATGGCTTCGTATGTATTTATGAGTTCTTTGGCTATGCTTGCTTTTCTTATGGGAACTGTTAGCGACTAATTAATTTTTGTTCAGTTTAAGTTTACGAATTTTGTATTAAAAATTAGTATTTGGATCATGCAATTTTAGTAAATTTTACTTATCCGGTTTATGCAGACTTGGACTTCGACCGCCCACTTTAGCACCTGTTATTTCTGTGTTGGTAAAGCAGGAAATTATTCGTTGTATCTAATCATCCCACTTACGCCCTTTTTCACAGGTAAAGCACTTTTGGACTTAATCCAGAAGGGGGTACAACATGCAATTTGCACCCTTTTTGCACTTGGTTCTGGGAAATCAAGTGTAAAATCGTTATTGGTTATGTTTTTTAAATTTGAACAACGTTAGCGGTGATAGAAGTACGAACGCATTAAACGAGACCCTACCCATGCGACCGTTTGCCTTAAGGTGCGGAGCGTCACTGACTTTATTAAACTAAACTTATTAAATTTAAAAGGTATGGTAAAAAGTAAATTAACTTAATAACTTCAAATTTATTTTAGCGGACTTTTAGTTATAGTTGACTCAACTGAAAACTTTTTTAATTAGCCGTGTGCTGCGGCCGTAGCTTTCAGAACACTTAGCCATCCGGCTCACTGGGATTTCTTGCCCCTGCTTACATCGTCCTCAAAACATCCACCCTACCGAACGCTTGACGGGAATAAAGCACTTAAACTGACTCAACAACTAACCAGATCTAGCAAAAATATACATGAGCAGAACACTTTGGTTACTCGGATGATAGGCACCATGGGATCCTCCATACATTATTTAATTCAACCCTATAAAATTTGCTAAGGGTAACTCATATGGGCTCTTAACTTTTATCGTGTTTTTAACGCAGCGGCGCGCCAGTCTGGCTATACGTTTGAGAAATTGTCCAACAGATAATTAATTATTCAGAAATGGAATTTAAAATAAAAAAATTTAGTGGAGGGGTTTTGATTATTTTGGTGATACACTTTGGTATACAGGGTGTCACCTTATAAATTTTTATGCTTTGGGGGGGTTGATACTACACGCCAAAACAAGAAAGTTTTTCCTTTATCATTTATGCATAAGAGCTTCTGTTTTTTAATAAAAAAATTATGATGCAAATCGATTAAAAAACCAACACATTCCCATTGACAACACATACCTAACTTCACCACAAACACTATACAAAATTATAAACAACCTCAAAAATAATATAGCCCGGTCACGACCGCATCGACAACATGGCTATAAAACGCATACCCAAGAAAACAACAGTGCAACTTGTCTACATCATCAACGCTTGCATAAGGCTCTCCTATTTCCCAACAGCATAGAAACATGCTGTTATCCTACCACTCCCCAAGCCTGGTAAAGATTTGTCCCTACCTTCCAGCTACCGTCCTATAAGCCTAGTAACCTATCAAAGGTTGCCGAACGCGCAATATTACCTATCCTTAATAAACTCGACAAATCGTTAAAAATTACCCCTCCCGAGCAATTTGGATTCCAACCCGGTTTGAGCACCGTTCACCATGAGGTCAAGCAGGCCTATAACAGTAGCCAGAACACTGTTAAGGCCCTCCTTGATGTCGAAATGGCATTCGACAAGGTTTGGTTGGATGGACTTACTGCTAAACTGTTATTCTTTAATATGCAACACCAAATTGCAAAACTAATCCTATCTGGTCGGACCTTTCAGGTCTGTGTCAACCAGATAAACTCCCAACACTACCAAACCGAAGCACATTGTATACAGCTGACATTCCCAAATCCTCCCACGTTAAAGTCGGCCTTTTCGCCGACGACACATCCATCCTTTCATCATTCTTCCACTCCCAAGTAGCCACAACGCAGCTTAAAATCTACTTAAACACCTTAATCAATTACTTCCATAAATGGAAGTTTAATATCAACTACGACAAAACTGAAGTCATCAACTTCGGTGTCAGTCAAATACACCAAGAATCGAATTTTTGCACCAATTAAACTCAACATCGCTAACATCAGCGACAAGCGCACTGTTAAGTATCTTGGGATTACGTTCGACAAACGATTGACTTTCGGACCACACATAGCGCAGCTGAAACAAAAGTACAGTACAGCAATACATATGCTATACCCGTTAATCAATAAGAATAGTCCCCTTTCCATAAAGACTATTATATAAGACAGCCAGAAGACCTGAGTTAACGTACAGCTGCCCTGTCTGGTGCTGTGCTTCAAATACCCAACTCAACACAGTACAGAGACTACAAAGAAAAGCGCTCAGACATGTGACTAACAGCGGACGATACACAACCATTGCACGAGTTAGCGGAAATGGAACTAATGACAGACAACATTAGTCGCATAGCCAACAACTTTTACACCCATGGCATCCAAAAAAGTCCGCTAACACGTGAAATCACAAACATTCGACAAGGTGACAATGTAACTTACAAACACAGACTGATATACGAAAGTCTGCCAATCTTCCGCTTGCCTAGACATCAGTAACGCACTTTATAATCAACTGTACGTTAAATCCTATAATTTGCAATTTTAACACAAAAATACCTAAAATCTATTAAAATAAATTTTTCTCTTGGCCTAGACACCAAATAGGCACGTAATAAACAAATATTAAGTATAAACTCTTAATTTTAAAATTAATATTTTTTACAAAAATTACATAAAAATCGTTAAAATAACGTAAATTGACTAGAAACGGGCGCCACACCTTTCTAGCATAAATTTAAGGAGGCTAAATGTAACAAAACGGCCGCCACACCTTTACAACAACCCAGGCACCATACCTTTACAATTCAGTCACCATACCTTTATCATAACTTAACACCACACCTTTATATCTAAACAGTCACCACACCTTTATAAGGAACAGTCACCATACCTTTATAGGGAACAGTCACCACACCTGTATAAGGAACAGTCACCACACCTTTAAATAGAGACACCATACCTTTATATTCGGACACCACACCTCTAACTCGACATGACATCAGACTTTTATATACAAACAACACACCCTTAAGTACGATACCCTAACCGACAAAGCCAAAAAGCGCACAAGCCCTGGCGAGTGACGGCGGCTAAATTACTGACCTCACTCAAGTGGGCTCAATTAGGCTGTCGCCGTCCGGCGCGTTATCGCGAACCTGCGGTCGGTTGGGGTAAAAACAACCCCAAAAATAAAACAACCCCTAAACATAATAAAAAATTAGCAGAGCCATAAACTATACCAACTGTTTTAAATAGGTTTTTTTATTCATTTTTCCTATATAAATAAGCCAATAATCTTTAGAAAACGATAACTACAACTAATCCTCAATTATCTTTAGAAAAACGCGAACTGCAGCAGAGCCCCTGAATCGCATTGCGAGTGGAATGGCTAGCCGAACTCTGAAAACTCAAAACATGGTACAAACATATGAACATGGCACAACACCGCCAGTCACCTGGGACGCCTAGGACTCAGCAAAATTTTATTATCAAGCACAATGTGCTTTGCTTTATATAAAATTAAATTCAAAAAGCTTGTTAATATGTATTGTGCAGTGAAATAACCTGTGATATTTTTAAACTGTAAATAAATATTTTGGAATTGGAATTGGAATTGGTTATGACAACAGCTTGACAAGCTTGACAAGTGACAGACCAGAGTTCAATCCCCGGCTGGGTCAAAACTTTTTTAAATTTAGAATTTGATTAATAATTATTAGTGACTGCTTTTTCGCTATGACAATTAGTCAAATATGATTTATAATTAGTTATTTTTGACTAAATTCATTTTAAGAGAGTAAGTTATATTAAAAATTATCATACTTAAGTAATCTTGTATTAAGTTTTTCTTAAGACATTGAGCATATTGTAAACACATATCTGCATGTTTATTCCATCTATCGTTTTGGGTCCATGCATGAGAATCTATAAAATATTCGTTTTCTGTATTATTATCCACAACTTTAACAACCACCAATATTGTATTCCAAGAATGTACCATCATGTCCCAAGAATATCCATATAGTCCATTTGTCCAGTTATTATATCCCTAAAAAATAATATTAATTTTAATACTTTAAAATAACAGTAAATTATAATTAAACAATAACACAGATTTACAAAAATTAACAAACATTCTATCAATAAAATCTATACCTTTCCGAAGGTTTTAAATCCGACCTCAATGCAAAACTAGAAAAAACGCGTTTTGTTACATCACTAAATATTTTTGACAAAACTCGTTATGCCCTCTAAATAATAATTTTTCTTTTACAAATCTAACAAACACTTTTTCAAAGAGGAAAAAGAATATTGCGTTTTTCCAATTTTGGTTTAGAATCACTCGAAAACCTCACGTGATGAAGGATGAATTCGGATTCAGCATGTCAAGAACCGTAAGAAAAACATAGTCTCGTTTCTGTTTATAAAAATTTAGACCAACAATGTAGGTCCTACATACAAACCAAAATTTAAAATTAAAGAGATTTTGGCGTTACATTATAAAATTATGGTATTTTATGATAAAGATATGCATTTTATTTCGGAAATTTATTTTTTATTTGGGTTGTGTTTCTTTGCTTTGTCGCTTGTGGATATTTATTTATCATTTCTTCTTTGTATTTTCAGTTTTTACCATATTTTATCATTTTTTTTGAAATAATAATCATGTACTATGCTCCACACCTCAAAGTCCCACCACGTGACCACGTACGGAACGCAGTCTTTTGAAAATTTGTCATTTAAGGCTTTTTAGGTTATGTATCTGTCAAAGTATAGTCAATGAAAGAAATAATATTTATAGTGTTACCACTTATGTTTAAGTGTTAAAAGTTAATAAATCTTTATAGTATCACAATAACAATGGTTGGTTTAAGAATTTAGGAATATAAATAGTGAATTTAATGAAATTCTAAAGTGTATGGTGTCAAATAAGTGATATTTTTGTGCATTATGGGTCCATAAAATACTTTTTACTAAACCGCATTTATTAAAAAAATCTAACTTCTCTATTATGGAATAAGAATACCTATCTGTATCAAAGGTAGGTTAATGTATTAGAACAAAAAATATCATCTAATTTTGTATTTTAAGGTTAGAAAAATCTATTTTGACCAAAATAAATTAGTGGATTATTTGGAAGAGTGTGTTAATATGGTCATAAATAAATATAGGTATACTAAATAATTGTTAAATATGGTTCAAATTAAATTGAAGCTTTTATACTTCTAACGACAAAACTTGTGCATACCTTTCGGCATACCTACCTTAGATACCTTAGATTATAAGAAAACAAACAATTTTTAGAGAAACTTGCAATGTGAAAATATTTAATACTCCCATGACATGTGATTTATTAAAAACTTTAAAGTTATAATGATTTTTCGATGTAGATCAAATTCAGTCGAAGCATTTTTAAATACCATACAGTCTTTCAAATAATCCAAAATACTTATTTATTTTGGTCAAAATAAATTTTTTTTAACCTTAAAATTACAAAATTAGATGATATTTTTGTTATAATATATTAACCTACCTTTAATACAGATAAACTTATTCCAAAATAGAGAAGGTAGTTTTTTTTTAATAAATGCGGTTTAGTTAAAATTATTTTATATTACTTATTTGGCACCATACACTAGAATTTTATTAAATGCAGTACCTATTTATATTCCTAAATTCTTAAACCACCCATTGTTATTGTAATGTTATAAAGATTTATACATTTTTAACGCCTAAACATAATATTATTTGTTTCGTTGACTATACTTTGACAGATACATAACCTGAAGAGCCTTAAATGCCAAATTTTCAAAAGACTGCGTTCCGTACTTAGTCACGTGGTGGAACTTTGAGGTGTGGAGCATAGTACCTACTTCTGAATAAATTAAACTAAAAAAATGAAATTTGCTTCTCAGTCAGTACCTCATCAACGCTCTTACCGTCGAGACGTGATAGTTTCTCCGCTCTGAACTATTCAAGTATACATAGTCAGTGCATTAAAAACCTAATCCAAAAGTTTAAAAGCGTGAAGTGAACTGCCACCCCACTTGTCGAAGTCACGGAACCACCCACCTGAACAGGTAGTTCATCGCGGCATAAACCTGGAAGAGACTAATTACAAGGGGACAAGAAGCCATATTCAAATAAGTTTTTTAATATTTGAAATTCGCTATTTGCGTAAATAAGAATTCAACGAGCCTACGGGTGTGTTTATACCTTCCCAAGTGACAAATCCGTAGAAATCAACAAGAAATAATAAAAGAGTCGAACAGGGTTAACGAACCCCTAAATTAAATAGACCAAAGATACCGAATGCACAGGCAGTACGACTAAAAGCAACCCGCCGTATAGGATGTGACAAGTAAACCATTTTCTTTGCTTAAATAAACAAACTGCGAGTATATATAAAAAAAGATTTGTCTAACCATAGAGACTGCCTTTCCGCTGGAAAAATGAGTCAAAACTTATAATGAGTCATTTGGAGTGTTTCTAAAAGTGTGGGGAAAGTTAAAATAACACCACAGTGGGACAAATAACTGCGTGCAGTAGATTCCGAATTCCAGCAGACCGGACAGACCCGGATGAAATACAAGACCAGCAAGGATGTCAAGAATCGTACTAATAACCCATGC
Source organism: Brassicogethes aeneus (assembly GCA_921294245.1). NCBI lineage: Eukaryota > Metazoa > Arthropoda > Insecta > Coleoptera > Nitidulidae > Brassicogethes > Brassicogethes aeneus. The sequence continues at coordinate 4,455,213 of OV121136.1, forward strand.
CTCATTCATGAACCGCAATTGAAATTGAAATTGAGGTCATTACTACCCTGGTTGAGGGGGAGTCCGGATTTTACTTAGTTTTAGGCCAGTTCAAGGCCCCAAAAACCAATTGTTGTCCCTCCTTGTCCTAGACTCCACTAGCCTAAATTGGGCGTATGGTCGGCCCGGCGATAAAATTCCGGGAATGGCCTTACCATCGACACTGTCATCCACGACCTCCTAGGGAAAATTACCTGCCGGGGTGAAAATTGGGATCCACCAAACACAGGTAACGCTGTGCAGTGGCGGGATACGTATAGAACCGAAAGGGAGTAAAAGAACCCTGGAAGATCAGTGCAAGGCGTAGCCGTAGGCCTGCCATACGTTTTTATACTTATACTCATACTCATAAAGAAATGAAATTTACTTCTGTATTTATATAAGCTGAAATTTGTATGCAGAATGGCTTTTAAACCTATATGTTTGATTTTGTATTTTTTTTTGTTATAATAAGGCAATAAAGTTTATTATACCATGGTAGTATGCATATTAATGAAAAACTTTACTGTAAACTGAATAGCATTTAAAAAAATTAATTTTAACACATTAAACATAAGACTATTATAAAATTACATGTAAGAATGTTTTTTGAAACATAAACCCTTGAAACACGACAACGTTGAAATAATATATTAAACAAGATTTTTAAAATTTTTAAAATAACTTTTTATAGTATAAATTGGTGTTAAAATATTATACTGAAAAATAGTAATTTAATATAAATAAGGTTTATTGACAAGTTCTGTTTAACATTATTATTTTAAAAACTATATAATCATTTCAGTTTAATTTAAGCACTATTTATTACCTATTTAACAAATATTTGTATCGAATAAATTAATTAAGTTTATCCATTAAATCTCCTAAATTATTTACACATTCTTTAATTCTATCACAGACTCATTTAACTTCATATCACAAGATTGCAAAATATTCGAATCTATGCATATAGCCACTGACTTTTTAGGATTTAAAAATAAGCCATTGCACTCACTTACACTCACAAGGCCTTGATTTATGTCCTGGATTGCTAAATTATTGCTTGTTGGGGGGCATGAGATGCTGCTATTTGGCAAAGGTTTGATATAAAAATTTAAAAAAGGAGAGGTCCAATGCTTCCTTGGAAAGAAACTCTTAGTGCCGTTTCAGATGAAGCGTAGAACGCGCCCTACGTCCTGCGCCGCGCGTTTTAGGATCGGTCGGTTTTGTTTTCACATGAAGCGGTATCAGTATAGACGTGTCTCGATACACACCAGGCGTTGTTGCCATTTCTGCGTATTGCCTAATTAATAAAACCCGTGAACGAAAAAAACGACTTTGGGTACATCCAACTGTGGAACAACGGTTACTAAAAGGTGCATTTGTCACCCTGTATACTAGGGTGGAGTGAATTTTATTAAATTTATTAATTGATTTTTCCTATATTATTAATTGTTGACTAAAGGCGTAAAATGAATAAATATCGAAAAAATATTTCAATTTTTTAATATCTTGAGGTGGCGCATCAGTCTCGAAGTTTTGAAAATTCTAAAAAAATATTACTTTAATCAAAGTAATAAAAATAGCATTATTTATAAATAAAAAGTTTATTTTAGTAAAATTAACGTGAAACGTAAACATATTTAATAGTAAATCATATGCTTTAAGTAACTTCAGGAGTGTTTATTGGTAGAAATGAGATCTTCTTTTTCGCGAAAATACTGACATTTGGTATAAAAATTTGGTAATTATTTTCTGACTTTAATTCTTGTTCTGATGAAACCATCTCTTGCTTCCGATCCACAAACCGAGACTGAAGATTCTGTATACTGGTTATAACCAGTTTTACACAGCGTTCCACTGCTTGGGTGTGATACGGAAATTTTTGGAAGTATAGGAAATGGTCACCCGAAGAAATCATATCGGTAATTTCTGTCATCGTATTTCATAGTCATAGGTGGTTCAGTTACCTTTTCTGTCGCCCAGTGAATTAACTCGTAAAAATGTAATGCTTCAGTATTTAGTTGTGGAAGCTTTAATTCCCGTAATCTCGAACATTTTGATTCTTTTCTCGCCTTTAATATTTTCGGCAATGCTAGTTCTCTGATCGATAGATATATTGTAGGTAACATAGCTAGTAATAGGTTTTCGGGATAAATATTAGCTATAGCTTACAAAGATCCAGGCAAGCTAGCACATTCCCTATGGCTGACGTGGGCTAATAGGATTATTCGTTTATATGGGGGGACAGCAAATCCATCGGAAAACCTAAAAGAATTGGCTACTTTTATCATGAAAGTGTATGCCCCAACGTGGTTTTACATCAACAGCAAGCCTACGTGCAAACATGGTCCTATTCACATATTTAATTTGACTAAAAGAGCATTACACCTCCAGAAAAACTTGAAGGCCTTATAACTATAGTTATAAAGAATATTCAGCGAAATATTTATCCCGAAAACCTATTACTTGCTATGTTACCTACAATATATCTATCGATCAGAGAACTAGCATTGCCGAAAATATTAAAGGCGAGAAAAGAATCAAAATGTTCGAGATTACGGGAATTAAAGCTTCCACAACTAAATACTGAAGCATTACGTTTGTACCAGTTAATTCACTGGGCGACAGAAAAGGTGACTGAACCACCAATGACTATGAAATACGATGACAGAAATTACCGATATGATTTCTTCGGGTGACCATTTCCTACACTTCCAAAAATTTCAGTGTCACACCCAAGCAGTGGAACGCTGTGTAAAACTGGTTATAACCAGTATACTGAATCTTCAGTCTCGGTTTGTGGATCGGAAGCAAGAAATGGTTTCATCAGAACAAGAATTAAAGTCAGAAAATAATTACCAAATTTTGATACCAAATGTCAGTATTTTCGCGAAAAAGAAGATCTCATTTCTACCAATAAACACTCCTGAAGTTACTTAAAGCATATGATTTACTATTAAATATGTTTACGTTTCACGTTAATTTTACTAAAATAAACTTTTTATTTATAAATAATGCTATTTTTATTACTTTGATTAAAGTAATATTTTTTTAGAATTTTCAAATCTTCGAGACAGATGCGCCACCTCAAGATATTAAAAAATTGGAATATTTTTTCGATATTTATTCATTTTACGCCTTTAGTCAACAATTAATAATATAGGAAAAATCAATTAATAAATTTAATAAAATTCACTCCACCCTACTGTATACAGTTTATTGTATATATTTGTCCTTTTTCTCCTTTTCCGGTAAGTCATCAAAATTCTCAATTAAAGCAACGGAGATTTTTTCCCAAGCCTTTTGCCTACAGTTTCGGTTTTTATATTCGTCCGAAGTATCCCATATATTTTTGTTTTCGTGTACTGCACTTATTAATAGTTCTGTATCAATATTTAACTCCATGTCGTTCGAGTGCATTTGCATAAATGCGTATGAATAAACCGGCAATTCAGCTCTCCAGCCAACGCGCGACGCTGCATGTGAATAGAACGTATCACCACCATGCCCAAACGCCTAACGTAGCTACGTCAGGCGTACGGGCCACGCGCTAGCCCGCGCTGTAAATTTCACGCGCGCGTACACGCCGCCCGTACACGCCCGCATCTGAAATGTACAATTAAACTCGATGCCAACCAAGTTTTTGGCGTAGGGCGTAGGGCGCGTCATACGCTTCATGTGAAACGGCACTAATAGTAATTAGTCCAACGCATTGCTTATAGTCAGCAAGGTTATTGAAAGCCAGTTAATGTTGAAACAGTAATATTTAGGTTGCGCAAATAGGGGTTTATGGCTTATTATATAAAAGGCTTTACTATGGTCTAATAAAACCAATCGTTTTACTTAGTAGTTGTCTGTATCCCTAGTAATGTCGTTAGTGCTATTTAATAATAATGTATATGTACTAAAATAACGTTTAATGGATGGTAAAATATTTATTTCAGAAAAGTTTATTATTTGATTGTAAATTCTTTTTATTAATTTTGTCTGCATTATTTATATTGTATACTTCAGGGTGATTTGTAAAGCTATTACTTTCCATTCTGGTTAAAAAAAATTAATTAACTACGTTGGCTCGATGCGATCTTGCGTTATTGTCCATATACAAAAACTTTGTATAACTTTGGCTCTGTACTACAACTGTGTATTATATTTGGTAATAGGTATATTGCTACTCAGCAATATTGCAATAGTCATGAAACACTTAAGTAGTTACACAATTAAAAGGTTGATGTCTTAGCCACGTGTCGTCCTAATTTGAGCACAATACAGAGGCGTACACGGGGCACTACAAACTGTTGACCCATTTGACGAGAGAGAAAGAAACAATATTCCAGAATTCTTTCCAAGTATCGCAAACCGTAATTAAACTACCACCGAAAGGTGTAAGGTGTAAAGCCAACCGTACAATCTTCTTCATAACGGGATTTTTAGAAAACCGTGATTTATCTTTGAAAAGATATTGGCCCAGTCATTTGCAGCCCAGTTTTAATAATTCAAAGCAAATTCTAGGCGTCGCCCTTTGTGCTTACGAGTCAACTTTGGATGCCTAGATAGCCGTCTGAAGTGAAGTCCACCCTCATGCAGTATTTTTTTTTAATGTTGGTAACATTAGTTTTCCTGATCTGCAAATAGGTTCTCCTAAGAAAATAATTGTTTGATGTATTTGTTAATCTTTGGCGCCCCACCCTATGTGAAATTGTGGAGAGTTATGGTATTTTGGTATTTTTGGGGCGATTGACTATACTGTAGGTATGCAATATTGAAGCGTCGAGCTACTTCCTTGCGAGAGACACCAGCTATGATTTCTTCAAGAACTGCCCCTTTTAAACGCGGCATATTTTCAAACAATTCAATTTACACATGTATGCCAGAACAATATTATTTCCAAAGATATCTCTATTTTTCACGCAAATAGACATAAGGTGTATAATGACGCATTACTACCGCCGCATCTTCTCTGCTACCAGTCAACAGATGTAAAGTTACCAAAGGTAGGTATTCTCTCTGTCCTCAAAGAACATAAAAGACCCTATAGTGCTTACTTAAGGCCATTGCAAGCCTAGGTACGACACAAGAAAATTAAAAATTGATATCTTCAAAGGCTAGTGAGTTATGACAAAAATTTCAAAACATCATGGATCCTTAAGATATTAGGCTCTATGATGACCTTGCAACGAAATATTTATTTACATTCTGTACCTCAATAAATTTTTATAAAAATTATAGATTTAAATCAATCTCTAAAATCAATATCAATGATTAAAAATGAATGCAATTATGCACACTTGCTACCGAAGAAACGCCCTTTCTGGCAAAAATTAACAAGATACATCCATCCACCACTTCAAAAAACGATTAATATTTTTACGGTTTGAACAAATCTCAAAAACACAATTTACCCAACTGCTTTAGTAAGCCTTTAGCACTCGCACTCGCGTATTTGCACGATGCAGGCAAATGTTTCAGCTGAGACTCATCACAGAATAATATTTATTTCAAGGTGGTTAAACTTAAAATTAAATGTTTGCGTTAGAATCTCCCTTTAATCAAAGGATGACTATAGACATATAAGAAATATATTTTTTTACTTTAACAAGAGTAGTTTAATTAAACCAAAGATTACACTTCTTATCCAAAGCCTGTTTTAACGATATATTACACCGATAATATGTTGCTACATTAAAGTCACCATATTTTTATTTAGAATTTTTAACATTAAAAGCATTATTTGATGGTAGTACCCATTGTATACTACCAATTTAGACTAAACTTTTTTTTGCGGTTTCTAAATTTACGACATAACGGGGGGTGGTTAAAATTAATCCAGAACATTTGCATGGGTATTGTTCTGCACCAGTAAGCAGTTTGTCCCGCACTAATTTACATTATCTTTACATTACATTACGACAAGTAAATAAATAACACTATATTTCAATTCAATATTCTGTGTTGTAGTATTAAAAAAAATGAAAAGGGCTTAATACATATTTTCCTATTTGACACAACCAACTCTGAACCCAACCCAACCCCGTCCACCAAAACCAAAAAACACCAAAAATAAGTAAATACTATTTTTCAAAAGCAAACGGCATAAATAAGTTTTGATCCCTTGAAGCTATTATAACAGGGCCAGATTATCCCATAGGCTAAGTAGTCTAGGGGCCTAATGCTTGCGGGAGCCCCTGAAAAAAAGAATAAAGGCAAATACCTGAACAAGAAGAATTAAACATTTTTTTCTTCAGTTATTATTATACAAATCACGTCAACGCAGGACCTTAATAATAATATTTATTAATGTATTAAAGTTCATTCAAAGTCAGTTAATTAATAATTTTAATAATAAACTGCACTATAATAGAATTACCTACAGTAAATAACTTACATACAAAACACTTACATTACAGGTCATTACATTACATTATCTTGCACGAACTATTGGCTATTATAATAAGCTTTTTTATTAACTAAAGCTTTAAAGTTTTTTAAATTTATTTGAAGACAGTAATTGCATGGTAATAGGGAGTTTGTTTAAAAACATGGAACTGTAATATGTATTTCCAAACGGCTGGATGTTAACCTTAATATTTTAAGATATTTCTTATCTTTATGTATGTATGCAAGAGCGGTTTTTGTAGCTATCGTTTAACAAGGCCTAACAAGTACATTTCAGCATGTATAAACTAGGAAGCGTTAATATGTTTAGTATACCAAATTTACCTTATCGTTATATTTAAAACATTGACAAATTCTCGTTATGGATATTACATGATACATGTATTATTATTATTATTAGTAAAAAACCTAATACGGAAAACAACACTCCTTTAAAAAGTATTTAGCAAGTCTTGAAAATTATACATTATGGAGAACGACTCCTATGATTGGCGAATTCGTTCTATTTCTGCAGATTTAATATTTTTGAATTGTTTGTAGTTCTATGAAATCATGCATACAAAATATTTAAATTAGGTTTGTGGTTATTTTTTTTTTAGATGTAGAGTCAGCTGGTGATGCTATGGTCGAAAATATAATCAGAAGAGATGCAATGGACGAAGTATTTATTGAAAACGTTCGTATAATTAATATTGATTGAAAGAAAATCACAATTACATTATCTACCACGCAATCGTCTGATAGCATCCTTCTTTTCAGAAGTGGGAGATACTTATTACCTTTGAAGTGAAGTTTTGTGTAAGTGCCACTTTACGTTCTGCGGTATCGTTGACAAGTTTAAATGAAATATGAGTGATTTTAAACTATTGCAATCTTTCCATTCTTCAGCATTTTGTTTTAGAAAAGAATTATTTTCGAAACCGAGAATCTTCAAAACCCTGTAGCTGTTGACTGAATTTTTTTACGTCTGCAACATCTAATTAAGCTTGGTTCCCACTACATTGGTACTGAGAAAAATTTTCAAAGTTTGCCTTGTAAACAACGCAAGGAAAATCGACTCAAGAGGTACCTTAGTAACGAGAACATTTTTTCAAATTTTTTAATGGTATAAAATATGCAGGTTTTATCAGTAAGATGAAAAAACACGACTCCATATACTATTTTATTGCGAGGCTATGTATAGAAGTAAATATATTGGGGAACCACTTTTCGGAAGCAACTGGCTATAAGCAATGTGGAAAGTGGAATAAAAGGAACTATAATATCACATTTAAAGCATAGTAATAAAGTCTGGTAGCAACCACATCGTAATCTATCTATTCTAACAAATATAACATGCATATTTATACTTACTTTAGTAATAAAATGTGAATAGGGCAAAAATGTTTGTATACTACAATGACTAAGCAATAATGCTATAACAAATCTATTTTTCCAAGTTATTTTTTTTGTGTATTGCCTTTTTATTTTATTACATGTTTCATGTTTTGGTAATTTATGGTCAATTTTAAATATACGTAAAAATAACTTCTTAGGCCAGTCTTCTTTACAAAATAATGGCATTGTTGCTAAACATACGTAAGGGAACATTCCTAGAAATAAAATGGTAGTTTATTATATTATAACACACATAACACCATTTTTATAGGACGATTTTAATTAACATTTATTTAATTAATTTTTTTTAAGTTCCTTTAAAATTAGCAAAAAAAAATTGTTTTAAACAATAAATAAATATCATAAGGGTTTTAAAACAACTTTGGGCCAGTTTTTCAATATGATTTAATCCGAGGTTTAACTTCAAACCCCGAGTTAAATTTGGAGTTAACTAAATTCGCGTTTTTCAATTCATTTTGATCCCCGAGTTTATATTAAACTCAGAGTTACTTTAATTCCCAGAAAGGGTATGAGTTAAGTAAGAATTAAAATAAAAAGAGGTTATATATCGTTCTGTTGTCAGTGTTGTGTAAAGTGATAATGTGGGACTATGATGTAAATGCCTATAGTAGTGACGAAGAGGACTTTAGAAGACCAAAAGTTATTCGTCCAAGTATAAATCATTTTGAAATGTGGGACAATATTGATTTTCTAACCAGATTTCGGTTGTCTCCAAGAACGGTAGAAAATATTTTAGAAGAAATTGTTGATGTAATACAATACCCTACAAACAGGTGAGAAGTTTATTTAGCAAAAAGTATTGCAAGACGGCTCTCAGCTTATTGAGTTCTTCTAAATGTCATATTTTAATTTTGTTTGTTGTAGAAATGACGCTCTATCCGCGGAAAACCAATTGTTGCTTACCCTGCGGTTTTACGCCACGGGTTCTTTCATTCGTGTTGCTGGGGACTTTTCCGGCGTATCACAATCAACCGCTAGTAAAACCATCGCACGAGTTAGCAGTGCTTTAGCTGCGTTGCGTCCCACGTACATCAAAATGCCGCACACAGAAGACGAAATTAGCGAAATGAAGCAAAAGTTTTTTAACCTTGCTTCATTTCCGCGGTGCATAGGAGCTATTGACTGTAGTCATGTAAAGATTCAATCTCCAGGCGGACTAAATGGAGAAATTTTTAGAAATAGGAAACAAATTTTTTCTATAAACGTGCAGACAATCGCGGATCCCGATCTGAAAATATCAGATATTGTTGCAAGATGGCCAGGATCTACGCATGATGCTCATATTTTCCGAAGCTGCTCTGTTAAACGTTCTTTTGAACAAGGGCGTTTTGGAGATTCTGTACTTGTTGCTGACAGTGGGTATGGCGTTAAATAATACATCTTAACCCCATTACGACAGACAAGAAATGAGCCAGAAAACCTGTACAACGAATCTCAAATACGAACGCGGAATGTTGTAGAAAGATCATATGGAGTTTGGAAACGGCGGTTTCCAGGTTTAGCATTAGGCTTGCGTCTCAAAATGAACACAATCTTGGCAGTTATTGTTAGTACTGCGGTGGTAAATGAGATGGAAGCCGCCGCAATAGAGATGGTTAATAACAATCCCCCAAACGACGATGTGGCAGTAGCTGTAAACCGAGGGGGGGCAGAAAATATCACGCGACATAATTTAATATACAATTATTTCGCTCGTTTGTAAGTGAAGTAAAACACAATAATTCGAATAAGAGATAACAAAACTTTATTTTCTGTAAATAAACAGCCAACCTAAACTAAATCTTTGTCTAATTGCCCAGGTACTTTGGTAATAAAACTAGGAACAAATAACAAAACTAGGAACAAATAAACTTACGACTAGAAAAAATAAATTTGCAACTAAAAGAACAAATAAACTGAAAATAAGAAAATAAACTTGAAACTAGGAACAAATAAAATTTGATATCCGATAATCCGCCAACTGAAACCGAAACCGAGTTCTGTCGAAAACCTAAACACGTTTCGGTCGTCGTCGAAGACGTACAGTCTGCTTTTGTTGCATCTGTAATTGATTTTTTTTTAATTTTATAATCAAGCCGTAACACTTTCATTTTCAATGCATGCTCCTGCAAACAATTTTCTTTTTGCAGTTTAACAAATCCAATTTCGTCTTGAATTCGCTGTTCGTTCAGCCGTACAGGTTTGCGCCCCGTCAACGGCTGGGTAGTACCCATGGCTTTCTTGCGATTTCCTAATTTTTTATGCATTTTACTTTTTAGCATAGCTGGCGAATATGATGACCACTTCAACTGCATGTTGTTGTCGTCATTAGGCTCGGTTTCCTGCATAGCAGCATTCGGCTGGGGCAGTTGTAAAACATTTTGAGAGGACGAAGGTTGGTTCTTCTCAGTACCAATAGAGCTTCGACTTCCTCTGCGGCTAAAATATATTCTTTCACGTCAGTTTCTCCATATGCTTCTTCTCGCTGTTCTACTTCTTAGATTATCACTGCGTCACTGTCAAAATTATTATTTAATCCTTCAACAGCTGCTCCTCTTAATAGCTCCGTCACCTTAACTTCCACCGGGGTAAGTATTTTTATATCTGCGAATCCTCCGCCCGTTTTTGTTATCTCCATTTTATTGTCAGCACACTGGTGTCTTTCTTTAAATTTTTGTACTTGGCTTTCAAGGACTCCACCGACCTAAACGTTTCCCCGCTTGTGCAATTAAATTCCTTTCCAATTTTTTCCCATACAGATTTTTTGTCAGTCCATTTAATTTTCCCACTTTGCTTGAATTCGATAACGTGGGCATATTTACCTATAATGTTTATCAGTTCCATCTCTTCAGACGAAGAAAAAGTTGTAGATCGAGCCTTTTTTTGGGCGGTTCAGTATCACATATAGGCTGACCTGGAAGGAACATGTCAACAGGGTCGTCCAGAGGGCCACTCATAGCCTATGGGCATGCAGAAGGACCATTGGACGCACCTGGGGCTTACAACCCCACATAGTGCACTGGCTTTACACAACAGTCATAAGGCCAATGATCACATACGGCAGCCTTGTTTGGTGGAATGCCTTAAGCAAGCCCACCTACAGGAAGAAGATGGACAAGCTCCAACGATTTGCCTGCATGGGCATAATTGGAGCTTTTAGAACCACTCCAACATTGGCAATGGAGGCCATACTGGGACTGGCGCCTCTACATCTCTTTGTGGAGGCACGGGCTCGGGAGGCCTCGGTCAGACTCAATGATTGGGGACAGTGGACTCACGGGGGAGGAAACTCAGGGCATGCAAGGGCCTGGACTGAGACTATCAACCGGGACCCCCTTCTCACAAGAAGGGATGCAATGCCAAAGACGTCTACCCCCCTCAGGAGATATAAAGTTGTTTTTCCCTCCAGAAACGATAGGAGCGAGTCTAACCCAGGCTTTCTCAAACCGGAAAGGCTCATCTGGTACACAGACGGGTCTTTAATAAAGGAAGGTGCAGGAACTGGTGTATATGGAGAGCGACCTGGGGCGAGAATAAGCCTTGCACTAGGTCGATACCCAACGGTATACCAGACCGAAATCTTTGCCATCCAGATATGCGCCCAAGAGAATCTCCTGAGAGGCTACTCGGGTAAACATATCTACATATGCAGCGACAGTCAAGCAGCACTCCGGGCTCTTCACTCGGAGAACGTCAACTCGAGACTTACACTGGACTGCATAAAAACCCTCGAACTACTCAGTGTGCTCAACAAGGTTAACCTTATCTGGGTACCGGGTCATCGAGGCATCAGAGGTAACGAGGAAGCAGACCAGCTGGCTCGTGAGGGCAGCAACACGGCCTTCACGGGGCCAGAACCTGTCATAGGGGTCGCCTCCTGTCTGGTAAAAACCAAGATCAGGAACTGGACTAACGACCAATGGGCCGTATGTGTGCCTAAGTGCTGCCTGCAAAGGCTCCCCTTCAAATCAATCAATCAAATCAATCACATATAGCAATTTATTACACGACATCACTGCTTTCAAATAAATATAATAAATTGCAGCACATTTTCCACTAAATCAAAAAATAAACTCACCGTAATCTTAAAATTGTAATCAATAAATTTAATGATAATGATCACACTACACTCGTGACAGAGTCAAAAATGACGTTGGCGTGCAGCCGTTATCATGACAACGCATTACCAACCTTACAAATTTTATACAAACCTAGAGTTGATAAATCCTCACTATAATTGTAATTGAAAAACCCAAACGCGACCTAAACTCGGAGTTGACTTAAGTCAGAGATAAGCCAGAGTTATTCAACTCTGGATTTAACTAGCCTATTGAAAAACTGGCCCTTAGTATTCTATTTAATGAAAAAATTATATAGTTTATTAAGTGAGCAACAAAAAACCTATTAGATTTATTTTATGGATTAGTTCAATGATTGCCAAAGTTATAAGTACAAGTTTTGTGTGTTGATACACACATATCTGTGGAAGAAGTTGGAATTAAAGGTATGTACAATTTCACTAATCATAGGTTAGTTTACTTTAAAGTTAACTTAAATATGATTTTAAGTTTGATATGAGAACAGTGGATTGGCAGGCATTAGATTTAAACATCCGTGTCAACCTTTTTAATGAAATTGTTACTAGTATATTTAATAAGTATGCACCTATAAAAAAGGTACATATTAAACACAAGTCAAAACTTTTTTTATCTCTAAGGGTTTCGCTGTTATTTTCTTTAGAAGTAAAAATGTTTCCGGGTTTTAAGCCGCGAATCATTGTAATTTGGTTTGACGTTTCGACAGCCATGTTGCTGTCTTCTTCAGAAAACTGAAACTAAAGAGATTGGATCGGTTCCCGTCTTTATATAGGTGTTTTTTGGTCCGCTGGTTGGTGTTCCGGTGAGTGATTTCATGCACCAGTTGTTGTGTGCTCACCTGAGGTTTCCGGATTACTAGTCCGTGACGTACCGGTGTTGCGAAACATGTTCTTCCAAATGGGGCCAATTCGATCCCTTGGTCTCTGTTGAAGTTCGAGAATTTTTGAATATCTATAGATTCTCTATATATTCTCGGCCAAAAATTATTACACCTAGATAGGACTCTTGTTTGGTCAAATTTTATGGAATGTCCAGTGTCCAGTGTTCTGCAACCGCTGATCTTGTGCTCTTTCTTCTTCTATCTGCTTTATGTTCCCCTACCCTGGTGCTGATGTTTCGTCCTGTCTGGCCAACGTATGCTTTTCCGCAGGAACATGGAATGTGATAAATGCCTGGGCCATCCAATCGGTTCCGATTTTCTTTGGTTCTTGGGTAGTAGCCGCCAATTTTATTCGAGGCATTAAATACAACCTTGATGTTGTTGCGTTTAATGATCCTTGCTATTTTGTCGGTGCAACCTTCTATATAAGGTAAAAAAGTTGTAGCCACTGGAGCTTCCTTGTCTCGATTTTTCTTTCGCTTCTTCTAGATTGCTCTTTTAATATCCGCTTCCTTGTATCCATTCATTTTCAGGACTTCCGTGAGATGGTGCAATTCCTCTTTTAAATGATCTGGCTCGCTAATTGTTTTGGCTCTGTGAATGAGGTTATTAAGAACTTGTATTTAATGCCTCGAATAAAATTGGCGGCTACTACCCAAGAACCAAAGAAAATCTTTAAATAGCGATTATGGACCGGTATACCGGTACCCAACTCTAGTTTATATAAATTAGTTTGTTAGTTTCTCTTTACGTGTTCACTGAAGCGGTTACGGTCCACAGTTTAGTAAACTGTGTTTGTTTACAACTCAATCAACCTTAGTTGATAATAATTATTATTATAATTACTAATTATCTGACGTTGCCAACATCTTTGGCGAAAAGTAGTTTAAGCACTTTTGTTGGTTTTGTTTGGTGTAGGGGAATATTTCTAATATTTGTTTAACATATCACCAAAGTTGTCCTTTTTCAAGTTTTATTTTTATGGTTGAGGTGGTAATTAATTGCAATATCAAAAAAGTGAAAAAAAAATATTATATTAAAGTAAGTAAAACATTTTTTATTGAAACTATACATTACAATGGTTTCTAAAGTCCCTTGAAAATGTTTGTCAAATGAATCCCAAGACTTAAATAATAATGTGGATGCAGCAAAACTAAACACAATAAAACTATTTAAGAAAATTATGTCTATGGTTACAAATGTAAAGGATTGTAAGGTCGTAATACAGGCTTTGGTGCCACTGCCCCATGTTTTATCGAGCAATGTTTTCATAAATACTGATTAGGGGGGGTTGAAAACAAAATGTTTATTTTTTTTTCTTAGCATGGGGGTAGAATTTGTACCTTATACAAAAAAAAAATTTTAAAAGAAAAAAAATTTTACTCAACATCTTGAGGTTTTTTAAATAAATATTTAATGAAATGGGGTAGTTCCAACGGGAAATTTTTTTTGGTCCAAAATCGTGGAAAACATGTAAAAATTGTAGAATGTGATTTTTTTCACTCAACTTTCATTCTAATACAAAAGAAAGTGCATTTCATTTTTTACTTAAATTACAAAAACAACGGGAAAAAAACTTTTTCAACTTTTGACTTCCAATTGGCTTTTAAGGGGACACCCTACAGATTCTAGAACGAAAAAAAGAATTTTCCGTTGGAACTACCCCATTTGATTAAATATTTATTTAAAAAACGGGCCCACCTCAAGATGTTGAGTAAAATTTTTTATTTTTTTTTAATTTTCTTGTTTTATATGTACAAATTCTACGCCCATGCTAAGAAAAAAAAACAAACATTTTGTTTTCAACTCACCCTAATACTGATGTCAGACTGTACATTTAAATAAACATAAAAAAGTCTGAAACCATCTAACAGCAAAAAAATATTGCAATAGGTTTATTTCATAATGCTTTTTTGTTTAGTGCAATAATTATAATAATAATAATAATTATTAGTTTGTCTGTACTGATGCAAAACCAAATGATATAAAAGATAAAAGATACGTCTTTTATTATTAGTATTATAATCGCTGATTTCAATATGTGCTCTTTTTTCCACGTATTTTTAAAATACTTTTACTACTTCATTCGTAAATTTTCTTTATACTTCTTTTTAATATTTTCTTTTTCTTTGTGTGATGGCTAGACGCTAGTCCGTATCAGTGGCGGCTCGTCGTATAAAGCAACTGAGGCCGGGCCTCACATGTTAAAATTATAATATAATTTGAAATGTTCGATACATTACTTATTTAAATATAAAACGTTTTTAAACTAATTTCCAGTCATTAAAAGTATCAAAACATCGAATAACCATCAAAGTTTAAAATATTTCCTTTAAATTAAGCGCGCAATTCTAACCGCTTAAATTATTGCCCTATAATAGGGAAATAGTAATCCCAAAAATTTGCGCTTCATATACTTCACACATCATGCTCCCCACCGCTGCACGGTGCCGCCGGCACCCCCGCAAGGCGGGGATAATTTTTGTAGACATTGAGGCCCACAAAGTTGGGCTTGTACCACAGTATATGGAAGACAGCAGAGTCAGTCCCGAGATCTGTGCGGCTCGCTTATCAGCCGTTGTAAAAGACTGGGCGGGGCGTGGAATGTTATAGTAAACAAAGCTTATTAATTAGATCTATGCGTGTTTATAGTTTCTTATTTTCTTATTTCTGTTTATTCTTTGCCTTAGCGTTAAAATGGAAAGTGGTGATAAAAATGCAAGGTAAAATACATTATTGCGTTGTGAATTCATGTAAAAATAATTCAAATAATTATAAAAGATCATTTTTATTTTAATATACTATTATATTAACAAACAAATACCATAGTAAAACTCACAAAAAATATAAATAAAAATATTCATGTTTTTTTATAGTTCAGTGTTAAATCGTTGAGTTTCAAATACCTACTGTGCTTGTACATTTTGTTGTTGTGCGGTTGTGCCTTTATTAATCTAAAAATAATTTTTGTAATAAAGGTAAAAATGAGCAGTACCTACCTCCTGGGTAATGTGGAAACCTGCTGAAGAAATAAATAAAAATCCCACCTCATCCCGCACTTTTTGTATTATTCTAGCTAAATTTTAAAAATTCTTCTCGTAAAAGAACACATATTTTTAATTTAGATTCTGAAGTGCTCCAAAAACGCGAAATCTTGAAAATTTCAAAAAAATTGCCTGCGGCGCCATAGGCCTCACCTTCATGAATGGTCACGAGCCGCCACTGTTGCGTGTATCAATTCTAAGAACCGAACGGCTTATCTTTATAAACCATACCTATATTAGGCACTTGATAGATTTGTTGCGCAAAGGCGTGGGACCATTAGCATGTGCTAACTCTTACTATGTGGCTACTCCGGCATTGGATATAGTTATATATAATTATACTATTATTAAATGTAACGAGGTGCTCCCTTATAACATATCCTAGTAAAAAAATTCGAGGGTATTTATTGTTTATAACGCCTTTTGTTATGATTTTAAGCGAAAAGTTTTAATTGTAGGGAGAGAAAAAATAACTCCCTCTAAAAAAATTATTTTGACCCTAAGGTACCTTACTCAATCTTCTTTACATATTACTTTATTTACTTACCTATACTAAATAATCTTGAATTCATTAAATGAAAAGAAGCACAAAACAACATCGCTATAGGCCTCGTCTTATCTAATAACATCCAAAAACCAATTGTCAAATCCAAAATAAATCCAAACCAATGTACTATAAAAAAATCAATTTGCTCCCCAGTAAAGAAAGACCTAGAATGAAAAATATACATACTTAAATACTATTTATATCCCACAACAAGAAAATAATTATAATAGTTATTTATTTTGTCAGGCTAAGAAATAAGTCTTTTTGTGCTGAGCTCAAAGTTGAAAGGTCGACGCGTAGCAGAGGCCTACAATTGTGCGAAGCACAAAAAGACACTTCCCAGCTGAATGGCATACAATTTATTTTCAAGGCACAATTTTATATGTTAAACGAAACATAAAACGTAAAACAATTATTATAATAATAATTATAATTAATAAAAGTAGACAGTAAGGTTAGATAGATCTGACAGTGGTCGATTTTTTTATTGGTCCAAAAGGGTTTTTTACAGACTGAAATAAATATTTGTTTTTGTTTCTTCTTTTAAAAATATAATTTTTTTCAAAAACATGTTTTATTTATTTTATAAAAAAAAAGAATCTAATAACCTATTTAAATTTAATTTTGAACTTATTTATTATAAGTTATACAGTTGACATGGTGATTAAAAAAATGTTTTCTGGAAATTCATAAAGGATAAACGGATTCTCGAAGAGTATAAAAATTAAATTTCCCTAAGAATTAAGTCCCTCAACGCAATTATTAATTTTTCGGTGTAGTGCACTTATCGAAAACATTAGTTAGCTTTATATTGTTATAAATTAAAAATCTTTCCCGCCTTACGTAAGTAGGCTACTTTAAACTATTATTACAGACTAAGCAAATGTACTTATTAGGTATAACAACGAATTGACGAGAAGCAGAAATAACCAACTTTATTGTGTACAACATTCATTTTCAACCCTTTAATACTTCATGCATTACATGGCGATCCTGCTATTTCTGATTGCAGATCAGAAGACTCTAGGATTTATTTTAATTCCAAAGTCTTCTGATCCGCAGTCAGAAATGTATAACAGTGCTAATTCCATCCAAATTTGCCTAATAACAAAATGGGTAAAACGAACTTAAAACACAGCAAATTAACTGATACCGTATACGTAAAATCTTATTTTATAATAATAATAATAATAATTTATTCATCCTTTTTTGACCTTTACAAGATATAGGACACATCACAGATGGGGCTCTAACCCACAGGCCTATTGCCTGGCCACTTAAATAACAAATAACAATATAATAACATAACAACTAGTGTTAAAAATCAAAATCAAGGAACTCATTGATACTATAGAAACAATGTTTCAACAAGAGTGTTTTTACTTCAATTCTAAATTTGTTCAAAGACATACCTTTAAATCTACTGTGTAAGTGGTTGTATAACGTGATACCCATAAATTTAGGACACCTCTCGAATTTAGATATTCTGTGAATAGGAATCTCTAGAATATTGGCATGTCTTGTATTATATCTGTGATGCTGTCCCAGTCTAGTATACTGGTTAATGTTTTTATGCACATAATATAGCATCTGAAAGATATACACGCATGGAAACGGTAGTATTTTAAGTTTCTTAAAAAGTAGCCTACATGATGTTAGGTAGGAAACGTTTTCAATAATCCTTATAGCGCGTTTTTGAAGTAAGAACACTCTGTTTGCCTCTGTTTCACAACCCCAACATATTAGACTATATGATAAAGTAGAGTGTATTTGTGCAAAATAATATATTTTGTTATATAAATAGTTAAGGACTCAATTAAAGTGCCAAGTGATGACCGTGTTTTGCTGTATATCATCATTTGAACTTTTGTTACTCTTAGTATTAAAAATATAAAATGCATATCAAAGAGGACTAAAGAAAAACCTATTTTCTAGGTTTAGATCGTAGGCTGGTGAAGTTTAAAGTTAAGTGTTCCCAAATAAAGGTGCGAGAATGCCAAAAGTACCAGACTACAATCTAACCTTTAATCCAAAACCCACTTCATGATAGCCGTTAGTCTACCTCATGGATGTTAGTAACGTTTGCTATGAAGATCTATTTCCCTCGTAGCGCATCTCTATAGAAGCCCCCCCCCCCCCAACAAACTGCTGTTCCAAAGGACCAGAAATATCCTTCCCTTCGGATGCAGTTCGTTAGTGTGTGATTAAGGTGCGTGCTATCAGTTTAACAACCTTTCGAAAAACACTTTAATTAGGGATTTTAATCATATATAAAATTTTAAAGTAGAGCAAGTTGTGGATAAATAATGTTACGAAAGTTATTTTAAAAGAAAAACTTATCTAATATTAATAATATCAAATATTATGTCATAATATAGTAAATTTTTTATTTTATTTTTTACCCTTTGATGAAACAAAGTTACACATAATTAAAAAGCTTTTTGCGACAGTTAGATATAGATTAGTAAAAGCAAATCAAGTTTTAAGGGTGGATTATAAAATTTCTAGCTCATGTCTTAAATGTTTTAACCCTAATATTAAAGACGAGATATTTGAAATTGACATTAAAGGACTTAGAACTAGAGGATAATTCATAAAATAAATTAACAAATATAGACGACAAAACAGAAGCACTTGCAATGGCTACGACAAAACTAGTTAATCTAACAAGTAGAATTTTACCAAGCGAATTTATTAAATTATTTTGCATTCAACATTTTCCAACATAAACCAAACAAAAAACTACTGAGCCTAGTTTAACCGATTAAATTCATAGTTCTCATGATATAATATATGAATATATTTTTTGTGTTGCTGTTTTGAGCTAAACTTTTTGCATCTTTGTTTGTTTTTATGAACCATTTAACCATGAAGCCTATATGCATTTACAATAATAATTTGTTGTTGGCCACAAACGATTAAATAAATTAGTTACTTTTAACTCCCAGAAATACTAAAAAATGATGACTTATCTTAAATTAGTCAAACTTTAACTATTAAAGTAGTAAAAAATAACTATTTTAAAGAAAAAACGAAAAAAAATACTGGTACTAATTCAAATAGTAGAATTTTGACTATTTCATTTTAAGAGAGTAACCTATTATAAAATTTAATATACCTACATTAATTCCAAGCT
The DNA here is from genome assembly GCA_921294245.1 of Brassicogethes aeneus. Taxonomy (NCBI): domain Eukaryota; kingdom Metazoa; phylum Arthropoda; class Insecta; order Coleoptera; family Nitidulidae; genus Brassicogethes; species Brassicogethes aeneus. Next base: position 4,474,711 of record OV121136.1, read on the forward strand.
AAACAACTAACACCTAGCTAAATTATTAAGTTAAAATGTAAAAAAAAATATATTTACTGAAATGGCATAAACACCCAATGTGATCCTAAGTTTGTCATAGAGTATCCCTCAAGCCACTCAAAATCAGTTTTTTTTAATCCAGCCAAAAAGTATAACATAAAAAACTGAAATTTTAAAATAAAATAGTTCCAATACGGAACACTCATATTTTTAATACTTTTATCAAGAAGGGAATCAACAGACCTAAAAAAATATTTATTATAATATTAATTTCATAAAATAATTATCAAAAATACTTTACATAAAATTAGTTGCCGAAGAACCCAATAATAATATTGTAACAACACCATATAAATAGCTATGGTTATTCCAATAAGATGTGTCAAGAAAAAGTAGGTACCAATAAGGTAATCCAAAAAGAATTACAAATAACTTAATTTTAAATCCAACCATGATGCCAAATGCCCCTGTAAACAAAGAATATTTTTTAATTAAACTTTTAAATTGTTTTCATCTGAAAACGTACATTCAGGTGTTTATAAAATCGATTTAATTTAATTTTAATTTTAAACTGTCATGAAGTATTAAGAAATCAATTAAATTTTATATAAAATGAGAGGTAATCCGATTTCTCAGTTGATTGTGCAAAAATCAAGTGGGTTCATAAAATTACCAGATTGCGATATGCCACGAACTTAGGTAATTTTTTAGGATCCAGATTTACATCAGAGTGAGATAACCATTATTTGGATACCATTATTTTAGACGTCTTAAAACAATGTTAACCGAAGAATAGCAGTAATAGCCGTTTAAAGTAATTTTTGCGATCATCTGAATGGTTGTATCGACAAATACCATAAGAAACAGTGTTTCGTCTTCGCGAAATATTTAATATTTGTTTAATTTTTATTATATTTATTTAAATATTACAACGCGCATGTTTACCGTAACTATTTTTAATTAATTATTTGACCGCGTGATTGAGGGCGTAAGTGTATTAGCATGTAAGAATTCGAACCGCAAGCTTCGACGCAAAAAACAGTGATCTACCACGCGACATTATACCCACTTTATCCCGCTTGTGCATAGCAACCGCTTGAAACCATCGCTAACAGCCTAATTGCCAGAAACCAGACCAGGGCCCTGAGTGTCGTGAAAGGTTCAAAATATGTAATTTTTTGCCATTTTACAATAAAAATCTGAAGAAAAAGCCACCTTAAAATTTTTATTGTTATTGCTGTGAAAACAATTTAATTTACCTATCCACATAATTCCATACAATAAAGTCATGTATTGATAGGGTAAAGGCCTAAATACCGAAAATAATGGAAAATGACAGTCCTTTGGATTACCCCATCTTAAATCGATACTTGATCCTCCTCTTTCTTCTATTATATCCATTAACATTAGCATACCTACAAAAGATAAAATAAATCAATATACCTAGTTTATATTTAATTAAATCATATTTTGTTTAAACAACAACAACACCAAAATAAAACAAAAAGTACTTTTCGCCAATGATGTTGGCATCTTCAGAAGCAAAGTGTAACTAAATCTAATGCTAAATCTACCATAAAAAACGGACACAGTTTACTAAACGGTAATCGCCTCAGTTAACACGTAAAGAGAAACTTAAAACTAATTTATACAAACTAGAGTTGGGTACCGGTCCGTTATCGCTATTTAAAAATTTATTTCCATTCTTATAAATGTATAAACTTTCATAACTATCTAGCACACTTGGTTTCCTAACTTCCTTAATAAGTTTAAGGTTGTCAAATCCTATTATATGACCATCATCATAGGGGCAACACTCGATTTCTCTGTCCTACCAAATCTAGCATGGGCCAAGTGCTCTTTGAACTTAACTTAGATGGTTACACTATTTTAGTAAAAAATTATTTGTGACTTTATTAATTGGGGTAGAGCTCCAATCTGTTTTTTAATTTGCTCAGAAATAAATATGCTTTGCAAAAATTTAAAGAATAGTATATTCTGTAACAAGTTTGGAATACAGCATATTCCGCTCGAGTGAAGAGTTTGTCACACGAGCCGAAAGCGAGTTTGACGGTTTCACGAGAGCGGAATATGCAATTTCAAACGTGTTTCAGACTATACTTTTTCTACTTTTCCAAAAAATACCATAGAAAAATAATTTAAATGGAGGAAAGTGAGGTTGGATCGGTCTAAAACTTGTTAGATATTAAAACAGAGATGTCGCCACGAGTGTTTATTCTGTCATCAGATGATAGAATATTTCATTCTGTAACAATTTACGGAATATATGTCATTCCATAGATAAAAGTGATATTAGAAGGGCCAAATTCCGTAATAGGAGTAGAAAAAACAAATATATGTATACTAGGGTGGTCCAAAAAAGTGAAGTTGATTTTACAGATTGTCTCACCCCCCAATTTTGTTACCTCCAACATCAATAAAAAATTCCCAAAATTTTAGGCCCCTAGGTGTATTAGAAGGGAGTGCTCATTAGATAAGAGATTTCACTTTTTTTTAAATTTATTTAAAAAAAACATTACGCCATCTTTTTACTGGTTAGATAAAATGTTATGCCCTATATATTAATGTTACAATTACCAAAGAATATTATTTACCTAAACATATATTTCTTACATACTAGTTCAATCAGCTAATCCCGCACCTTTCCCTAAGAAACTAAAAACTACACTTTACAGTTTAAATGTCATAAGTGCTTTGGATAGGGAAAATGTCTCAGACCGTGAAGTTCTAAGGCTTATAGTACAGATTGCGATAGCACTGGGAAAAGATCCGCATGAAATGCCGTCTCGCAGCACTATTTGCCGGAGACGAAAACATGAAAGGAAGAAAAGATATGAAACAAAGTTTTTCTTGTCAAGGTTTAGTTTTTGTTCATTGGGATGGTAAAATTCTTCCTGATTACCACTGCTTAACTAAAGTAGAACATTTATCAGTAGTAGTTTCAGCAGATGGAATAGAAAAGTTATTAGGAGTACAGCAAATGAAGTCGGAAACGTACTTCGAGAATGAAATCTGGTGGATAAAGTATAAGGAATGTGTTTTGACACAACATCTGTAAATACTGGAATGAAGAATGGATGCTGCGTTTTGCTTGAGAAAAAATTGGGAGATACTTACTTTGGTTAGTCTGCAGTCATCATGTTTTGGAAATAATTCTTAGTAAGGTTTTCAAGTTGTGCTGCTTTCCGGATATTCCAATTTTTAATCGATTTAAAATAATTTGGGTACCTATTGATCGTATCTGCTTCAAGTCCTCAGACCTAGAATCGTCGAAGAATTTTGAATTTTACAAAAACTCCCCAATCCCCTTGTTGCTAGCTGCATTGAAACAAAAGTCTCAACGTTATGACGACTACTTGGAACTGATCGAGTTGGCTTTGGTCGTTTTGGTGAAATCTGGATCAAGGCACCGTGTGCCACTAAAGCTACTATGTCCGACCTAACTTTTTGGAAAGATTTAGAACGCTATGAGGAGATTGGGAAAAGCGAGGTTGCTAGAGAATCTCTGAAACATCATCTTTGGTACTTATCCAATGAACTCGTAATAATTTTAATACCAACAATAATAATAATAATAATAATCATAATATTAATATGGCCTTTGTCTACGCAATAAATTATTTCTTACTTATATTTTTTCAAGGTCGACTGTGTGTTGTAAACTTCGAGTTGTAAATGATGTAGCGGAAAGATGGGTAAAACTATTTGAAGAGCATAATCAATTATAAAAAATGAGGACGAAAAGCAAGACTTGTTACAAATCGTAGAAACGAATCGGAAATCTGTTCCGACAGAAACCACAAAAAAGCTGCAATTTATGCTACTAAGAGTTCTGGACCATGATTTTCATGTGGATATATTGTCTTCAGATTCATTCTATCATAGCTGTGAGCACTCCCTTCTAATTAAGCTAGAGGGTTCAAATTTTCTAAAATAACTTTTTTTACTTTATATAAAAAAATTAGAGGGTGAGAATAAGTCTATTTACAACTTCACTTTTTTAATTCGTTTCTGGACCACCCTAATGTATACCTTATTTTCTCTTATAAAACATTAAATTTAAAAAATTACATAAAAAATATTTTGTGAATCTAGTAATTAAGATTGGGGTATTTTTTTTAATTTGCTCAGAAATAAATATACTTTATAGCGTTATAAACAAAAATGTATATTCATTTTAATTAAACTAAAAAAAGCTATTTTTTTTTCTTATCTTATTAATTTTTTACATTTATTTTATTATTAAAAAGATTTTATTTAATTTAACTTAGGCAGATACTATTTATAAATATAAAAAATTTGTAAATTGTAAATTTGTAAATTTATAATAAAAAACTGGAATTAAAATTTAAAAATTACAATTTTACCACATTATTAATGTTAATATAAAGAAAATTTAAATTAGCGCTCACCTTAAAAATCACAATTTGTAGATATAAATTAAATTTGCGCTGCTTTTGAATAAATAAATATATATACATATATATACACTGGCGAAAGAAATTAACGCATCACCATAAATTTATCATTATTTTGTTTTGATAACGATTTTTGGTAAAATTTTTGAAACTTACCTATTTTCCGCCTAAAGTACTTTCAAATAGCTTAAATAAATTTTTTCAGAATTTTTGCGCCCCCTAAAATTAAGGGTTGGGGAAGGGGACTCATAGGTCCCGTCAGGGCCAAACAATTTAAGAAAACATGAGAATTTGGAAAATTTATTCTTGTAATTAAAAATAATTTTAACGGTTTACATTAATACTGTGATAGTTAGCAAAACAATTTTTTTATTAATACACAGATAAACATTGCAATGGATTGAATGAGGTCGGGATTCGATGCATAGTGAAGAGAATTGCTCACATCTTGCACGTTTTTGGGTGAAAACTGGCCAATGGACACCTCTATTTCCAAGCCTCACATCGTTTGAGACGCTGTAATTATACACTGAAAGAAATGTTTCTATAAAACAGTATTGTTAAGACGAGTTTCATAAAGAAAATAAGAGGATTCTTAGTTAGAATCATATTCGTTTATGAAGTCAATAAGCTGTGTAGTAACTGTTATAATTTTGATTTTATTCCAGTTGTTTAATACTCGCTATAATCTAGATGCATATTGTTTATAAAATGTTTTCTTGCAGATATCATTTATTTTAAGTTATAATTTTTTTTATAAGAAATATAATATGTCTTATACTGTTTAATAGTCGTCTTTATACTCTAAGCTATATACGCACATGCGCTTGGTGCATTGTTTTGACCGCGAGGAATAAGTATCTGTGGGTGTAGTGTTTTGTTTATTTGTTGTGATAATATTTAGCTGGCAATTGTTAAGGGTAAGTTTTTGTAATAATTATACATCATGATAGGAGCATAAGCCTTAGTTTAATAAAGGTGTATGGCTTGATCTTGGAACAGCACAACGAGCTGAGCACGTGGACGCAGGTGCAGGTGCACAAAAACTGTTTTTATTGATTCCCATTATAATAATTTATTAATTTTTCATTATATAACATACGTAAATGTACAGGGTAAACTACGTAAGGTGACCCGTATACTTATAAGTATAATATATTAAATGGGTCACCTTACGTGGTTTACAAGGATATACTTAGATATCCTAGAAACTACTAAAGTCACAAAAAATAATAGCAACATTTGTAAAAATTAACCAATCAAGAGCAACATTATTAAGAAGTGTGGACATGGGAACATTTGGTTTAAAATTGTTTATTATTTATATTCTAAATTAAACTATATTTTATTTATTTATATTAATATATAATAACAATGTTAATATAGTATTAAAAATAAACTACCTACATAAATTTTTGTTTTCCAGACATTTTTTGAAGCAGTAGTTTCTGAGATAAGGGTCCCCTTACTTGGTTCATCCTGTATTCACCTACATATATATAATACCTATATTCCCCAAGAATGTATTATATGGCACGTACATAACATACATTTATAAGGTTGAGATTTTAAGTTAATTAGTTGATTAAAATTTACGATTTAAATCATGATTAAAATTATTAAAAAATAGCCCCCAAAACAAAAACAAACGATTTTACTAAATATTAAAAGAATACATTTTCCAAATAATAATTTTAAAAAATTGCAGTGACACGCTGTGGGGTTTTTGTAAGTAGGAATATTTTTACGCTTGTTTTATTTTATCCCTTGGCATTCTTTGTGAGTTTCGACATGCAAAATTTTGATTTACTTCAGTACTATTATATACCTAATTATGTTTATTTTATTTATTTATTGTACCTGTTTTTATAATAAAATTATAAAATTTATAGGAGTTGAACTTATATAACGACCCTTATCCTGTCAGCAAGTAAGTATAATAATTCTTATGAAAAATGCATAATTTCCTATATAAGACATATTTTATTAAAGTAACTAAATTGCTAATAAAGAGAATAAACAGAGTTTGTAAAAAGTATTAGCTACTACATAAAATTAATAAGAATTTTCAAATACACATAGCAATCTGAAGTTATACTTGCTAAAAAACATTTAATACTCGATATAAAGCGGGTTTATAGTATTTAAGATTTTGATTATATCCACTACAACATCATTTTATGGTGGCAGCATATCGATTTTATAAGAGATAATAGTAAGTCTAATAACTGTTACAAGATGTTTTAACAAAACCGAGTTCATACTGTCTATGAACTAGTGGGCTGTCCTAATACTAATAGAGAAATCTTATAAGGAGTATTATATTTTTCATAACAGGTATTAGATTTTTCCCTCAGTGTATTTTCGGCGTTTGGGACCACTTTCAATCCTCGGTTTTGCAATACTTCGAGGGCTGTCATTAAACCCAGACTCACACCTCGTCTAAATTCAAGTAAAGTTATCTCTTCTTCGGAATGCAACTTTTTATAAATTACGTAAGCATTGACAAATGCTATATCAAGGATACAAAAGAATAATCTGTGCCACCTCTTCTTGGAGCGTCTATTGACACAATAGGCCTGCCTTAATCTGTCGGCCTTATTCGGCCTGCATTCTTTTAACTGCTGTCATCCGTGTTCCATGAAAGTTTAATAAAAAATGAACCACCTTGTGCCGTTTCGTCTTTACCCTGATATACCTTAAATTTTTTTACATAGCCATTTTGATCTGAAATACACCACAATTTGTACCCTCTTTTTATTGTTTTTTTGGGGTTGTATTGCTTGATGCCTGACCGCCCTTTGAATATGATCATGCTCTCGTCAACAGAAAGTTCTCTACTTCCATTGTCCAATATATCAAACCGGTCATTCAAGCCCTTTACAAACGGTCTAAGTTTATATAATTTATCTTTAATATCACGTGGAATGGTTGTGTTATCATTTATACGTAGATATGAAAGAATCTCTTAAAATCTATCTCTTGTCATGGTTCGACTTATCACTCCGACTTTTAAGTCCTCAGCTGCCGACCAATATTTTTTATAACTTGGTAATTTGTGGTTACCCATAAAAAAATTGATGTCTTTGAGGTTCAATACCTTTCCTCTTTGGGTGCCGTATAAATTGGATTGATAAACTATGTCAGATATCATTGTTGGGCCCAAAACTTAAAAAAATAATCGGTATAAGTATCGCAGTCATAAAAATATTCATCCAAAGTATATTCTGGGACGACGGTATCAATCTCTCGTTTTTTCCACTTTCGATCTACTTTTTTTTTGTTTTAGTGTTCTTTCCCTTGACTTTTCCCTTCTTAGTTTGCACTGGGTTGAACTCCTCATCTGCTAAAACGTTTCCTTCATTCACTTGTTTATTATCCGTATGATCAAAGGTGTCTTCTGCTGTTTCTGATCTTACCTCATACTCTATTTCGTTGTATTCTTGTGCTCATCAACTTCTAAGATATCTTGCGAGTCGAAATCAAAATTATCTCCATCTTCATCCTCACTCTGTTCTTCATCCGTAAGAAAATTGTTGTCTAAAGGCAATTCCTCGAGCTCAGTAGCAGCGGCTTCAGCGGCTTCAGCGGCTTCAATAAGTTCCTCATCAGTTAGAAACTGTCCACGTCTCCACGATGTCGCCATATTATTACATTTAATAATAAACTCTAAAAATTATTGTTATTTCTGCATATGAAAACATAAGGGAATTATAAAAGGTATACCTTTTGTTTGGACATGACGGGACTTCTGAGTCCGCTGTATAAAATGGCACTTAGTTTCGTAATTTTCCAAAACTAACTGCAAACTTATATTTGGAATAGTTTTTAAAACACTAATCTCACTACTGCTGTAAAAATATAACGTCTATATTAGGGAGGCCCAAAAAAAAAGAATATTTTTTTTTTACTCCTCTCTTATAAAAATATGTTAGTTTATCATGCTGTAAGAGCCCTGTCAAAATATCAACTCGATTAAAAAAATTTTAGGGGTCGCTCAAGATTTTTTAAAATTTTCAAAATCATCAAAAATTGAATTTTTGTTTTATTTTAATTTTTTTTCTCGTCTCGATATTATTTTTTTGGTTGAAAATAATAAAAATTCTGTAAATTTCAAATCAATATTTTGATTTCTAAAGGTCGCTAAAAGTTCGTTGATATTTATATTCAGAGGTCGCTCAAAAACATTCAAAATACTCTACTTTGAAAGTTAAAAAAATCTTGAGCGACCTTTAGAAATCAAAATATCGATTTGAAATTTTCAGAATCATTATTATTTTTAAATTAAAAAATAATATCGGAACGAGAAAAAAAATTAAAATAAAAAAAATCCAATTTTTGACGATTTTGGAAATTTTTAAAAATCTTGAGCGACCCCTAAAAATTTTTTAATGGAGCTGATCTTTTGACAAGGCTCTTAAAACATTACAAACCAACATATTTTCACAAGAGACGAGAGAAAAAAATATTCTTTTTTTTTTGGGCCACCCTAGTCTATATAAATCAATAGTAATCCTTCAAACACAGAACACACATTGGAGATACCAGCACCGTGATATGACTCGACCATTTTGCATTTTTGACATTTCGTGCGAAACCAACTGTTTGCACCCAGTGTTGCCAAAGTGTGAGGATTTCCTCACGTTGTGAGGATTTTATGCGTTTGTGGGGAATTTGTGAGGGTTAGGTAAAATATGAGGATTTTGTGAGGATTTCGTATTTTTTCTTTTTGAAAAAACTTATATATATTCTTACAAAGGTATGCAACCCATAATGTTTCTTATAGGAAAACAATGTATGAATTAGTAACGACTTACGGTTAGTTAGCTATCCTTGTCTTATTAACGTATGCATCTTTAAACGGTAAACACGTGGTAAACATACGAGAAAATTAAATCAGCTGATATAGACGTCTATGATTGAAAAATAATGAGTAACCTTAAATCCTGTTTTTCTATGTCCTAGACGAAATAATTATTTTGTCTTTTAATTATGGATAGTTGGTTATTAAAAAATTCTGCTGTAAGTATAATATATCCACTTTAGATTAACAAATAATCATGTTAAATTACATTTTAGAGTACACCTACTCCTAGGGTATCATTTGAAGGTGTATCAAATAAATTAAAAAGACCCAATGAAGAATTGGAAGAAATTATTGATGTAAGTAAAAATATCTAGTTCAATCTAAATACTTGTGAGTCTAATACAAAAGTTTATATACAAAAGTGCTCTTTTAGTTCCACCCTTACTTCTTAAGAAGTCCCAGAAGCCAACTGAATGGCTTGTGCGGGTTAGGGGTAGGAACGGACCGCGGGCTTAAAGTCCCCTCCGAAGGACTATTACACAATAGGACAAACACAAATAAACAGCCATACCCCTGGTGGGATTCGAACCCACGACCTCCGGCTTGTAGTCAGCAGAACTAACCACTAGTCCACCCAAGTAGCAAAGGGTTGCCACCGATAATGCTTTACTGTTTTATGAAAGCTTTATAAATGCATCAAAACATGCTATTTGTTTTATTGCAGCTCTACTTTGTGCTAGTTGGTCTTGAGATAATGAAGCTTTATGATTAGACTTTATGAGCAACTTTAAAGTAAAGTATTAAAACCTTTTTGCAATTATAACCATTTGATCTTAACATTGATTTATTACTGTTAACCAATAATGCTTTTTTAGGGAAACTTGGCCCTAAGAAAAGCATATAGTCCAATAAGCTTTATGAAGGTTTATCAAAAGCCTATTGGTTTTAATGGTGCTCGAAAAGTTGGCTTTAACGCATCTGTTAAAGCCGACTCATAGGAGCATTTAGTCTTAGGACTACTTTTCCTCTATGTAAGAATGTTACAGAACCAAACAGTAAAAAGGTTTTATGATTGTTCCTAGTAGAGCAGCAATAGGTCTTTAATATAACCAATTTGCTTTCCAATTTGCAAATTTGCATGAGTGTAAACCATTTTGTTGCTATTATTTCTTTCTTAAAACGTTTTTGTCTTGATAATCGTGAAGAAAATAACTCTTGTCAACATGTCGCCGCCATGCATGACAAGTTTTTTTAGAGCAGTGGTTAAAAGTTAAAAAAAGTGGAAATTTTTATAGAAAAACAAAGTTGGCCACTGTAAGAGCTGTTAAAAGTTGTTCTTCTGTGTTGTTGGCAAAACATCGTTGAAGGAATAATTGTATTCCTTCAACGTCCTGTTCCGACCAAGAGCTAAATCCGCATCATTCTATCACAGCAATTAATGCGGTAGAAGACTGCGAAACTTCGGAAGATGGCGAACTTTCGGAAACAATAAAAAACATTTGACAATTTTTAGGTTATGTTATCATCTGACAAAGCAGTATAGCCCTGATGGCGATACTTTTGATGAACATACTGCAAAGTTGTTTTAAAATGCTCACACAAAATGCCAATTGGTTTTATGATTGCGTTGAAAATTGCAGTCATAGGGCTTATTAGTTTTAACAAATAGTTGTAAACACTTTTTAAAGCAATTAAACTTTTTAGCAGTTGTTTGCAAGAGTACATTGTTTTATAACTGAAACCGCCATTTAAATTAGAAAATATTGCTCCGCCATGTGTGGGCCCTATGCCCAAACTAGGTGGCAATAAGTCATTATTGAAAATGTATAATTTGCCACTATTGTTTTATTAAAAACATATTCAAACTTGTAAAAACATAATTGCTTTTTGAAAATACTCTACGAAGACTTTTTTATAAATGCTCAAAGTCAGATCTTTAAAAGAAAGTCTATTTTTAATGCAATCGTTTTAATAAAAACTACGATTTTTGCGATTTTTTTTATAGCTTAGTGGGCCGTGAAAAGCAAAAATCGCCTTAAACATTTCATAACTGACATTAGTCCTGTCAATTAGTTGTGTTGGGTACATAAAATTTTAGAAAATTCGTGTTTTTTTTTTGTTTTTGGCAAGAACTGATAAGGGGCGATTCCGTACTCGCGGGTGCAACATTTAGACTCACTTAAGGCTTCTTACTAAGAAAATAAAAACTCTTTTTAAAGAAATGACTGGTCGCAGGATTTCATTATAATCTGTTTTACAAAAATTAATATAAAAAACATTTAATAAAATGTATAAATAGACACAGGACAGGTTCAAAGTGCTATCGCGGGTGCAACGAAATCGGCCCACCATTAAAGTTCATGAAGCTAGAATGAAAAAAGTCTGTTAATTATGGAATATTTATTGAATTATTTTTACATTCTCTAAAAGAATACAAAACAAACTAACCATTAACTTAAATAAAATTATTAAAATAAATAAATATTATAAATTATTCACTTTTTATCCAGTCGCGGGTGCAACATAAAATTATCGCGGGTGCAACACGTCTCACTGTAGTGAATATAAACATTTCCATGTAACTTTAAATTAAAGATATGAGATCATAGATGCTGTATTATCACTAATTAGCACTTTCCTATGTAACTTTAATAAATTATTTGTTTGGAATAGTCGGCGATTTATCAGCCTTAAGGTTTTCTTCAGAATCGCTGTAAACATCAGAAACGCCTAACTTTTGCGTAACTTTTTTTGTAACTTTTCTACGTTTTTTTTTAGTAGCAGTTGTCAAAACTAATTTGCTTTTCAAATTAGACTTCGACGTTCGTGCAACACAAATGCTCTTACCCTCCTCAAATTGAAAAAAATGTTTTGATTAAATGGCTGGTATATTTTTTAGTCCTTTCCACCTATCATTTAACATGGTTTTTCATTCTTTAATTTGTTTTTGGGATACAAATATAAAAGAAATTTTTGGAGAAAGGCGACGAGCCAGATCATAAAATTCTTCAGCGTTAATAACAATTGCTTTCCGAGCTCAATTATTAACCGCGGTTACTGATTTGACATTTTATGCAGTTACCGGTTACTCGCTAAAATAGAATGGTTTTAACTTTTTATTACCGGCAGGGCCGGATTAGGAGTTTTAGGGCCCTGGGGCCGACATTTGGTGGGGGCCCTCAATATTTTAAAAAAATTTGACACTTGGGAAATTAAAACTCGGTAAATTTTTAAGCTAGATGAACTTTATGTGATTTTTTATTATCCTTGAATCATTTAGCGTTTTTAAGCTATAAATAAAAAACTCATTTTTTTTAAACGAAACACCCTGTATCTCGATAATGAAGCATTTTCGGACACGTGTTTATAAGAACCTTTTTTCATATTTTGATGAGAGAAATTTCGCCTGGGCTTTTGTCACCACAAGTCTAAATCACCCTGTATATTTGGAATAATACGAACATAACCTTATATACATTTTACCCAAGTCTGAATAAATTATAAATTCGTATGCAAAACTATAAAAACGTAGAAAGTAGAATAGAATTGTGAATGAAAGTGTTTTTATATACTTTATATTTTATATATTTTGAATAATACGAATACGAATACATTTTAATCAAGTAAAATATAAATTGATCTATGTTTTGTTTGTATTTTTAATACATACCGCAAACTGAAAAAAGTGCATCAAAGATCGTATTATTTGTCTGTTTTTCATACAAAATCAAACAATAAAACAATCTTTTGAACAAAGAAATGCACAAAACAGTATTTTGAAAACACCGGAAAATATTCCACAACACTCCAATGGGACAAAAACTAACTTTAATATTAGATTATAAATAATTGACTTTTTGCCTGTATTTACAAAAACGTTACAACAAGCACTAAACGAGCAACTGCTTAAAATTGTTATGAGTCATAACTTATGACTATAGACTTTATAAAACGTCTTAGCGCGACAAAACTTTGAGTATGATAATTTACATTCTGATTTGCAAGCGGATAAGCGATAAAAAATCCGCGAAAAATTAGAGTTAGGTCTACGAAAAATTAATTGAAAATAAGAGGATTCTCGCGGTATAACCAATTTTTTTCATATTTGTTTCATTAAAAAGCTACATATTGCATTGGTGGGGGCCCCTAAATGGTGGGGGACCTAGGGCCGTGGCCTCGCTGGCCCCGTGCTAAATCCGGCCCTGATTACCGGTAACTCGCTAAAAATTCCCTAATGTAATCGTAAGAGTCATAACTGTTGCACCCGCGATTCTAATATTTTAATCGCGGGTGCAACTCATTTTAGTCAACGTTAATTTTAATTAAAATGACAACTTACGTTCTATTGCGACAGAATCAAGTTTTCCTTTTATTTCTTCTTACTTCTACAAAGTTTCAAAAAATTACCAATTTATTTCTTCAAGAAAACCAAACTTTCATTTCTTTTATATCGCGGGTGCAACTGACCAACAATGGTTTCTTATTTAATTAATATTGTTAGAAAAATAATAAAAAATATTTAATTTTTTTATATAAGGCAATAAACAAATGTTATGACTTCAATATTCATCAGTGAAATATAACCTCAAACCACCGGTAATAGCGATTTCGTGGAAAAATTATCAAGTGTCGATGAATAGTTTGCATCAAGTCTTCAGGCGCCACCATTTCTGAGCGCGCCAAAAAATTCAAATAATAACTTAAGTTCTTAAAAGTTTTTTTATTATTAAATATATATCTTTCTCTTTATATTGGTATAAAAAAGTAATAAACTCTTTGATTTAAAAATGTATGTCAAAAATCGTCTCCCGCGGAATCGCCCTAAGGTAAGTACCATGAATATTTAATTTTTTAAGTTTTGCAGAGTAAAAAAATAGGAAGGCCAACGAATGCCAAGCCAAAATATATATTTTTTATTAGACAAAGATGTAGACTACTAAAAACTGTTAACCAAAAAAATCGCAAAAAATCGCGAAACTTATCCCAGTCAAAAATGTAAACCTCTAGTAAAGAAAATATTAACAATTAATATGCATCTTAAGTTGTTTATCGCATGTATTGCTTGCGCAATGAGCAAATTATATTCATTAATATTTGTTAAAAGTTTTTACGCGTACTTTTTATCCGTTTTTAATATTACATCAAGGTGGCCTAGATGCATTGTTAAAAATTGCTCAAAAGGCATTAAAAATTAACATTTAAGTGCAGAATTATGTCAAAAATCCGAGAATGTAAATATATACAGGGGTTTCTATTTAATTTTTTGAACCTGAACCCATTTCCGGTGAAACCGGAAGTGACCGAAAAAATATGCGAAAACCCTCCTCTTCATACACATTTACCTATATCAAATTTTGACACATCCTATGCTATAAATTCGTTGATACAAGTATACGCTGTTGGGAAATTTGTTTAACGCAGAAGTTGTAGAGTATTAACTTTAAATGTCTTTTTCTTAATTAAGCTGGCTTTGATTGAAAAAATTGTTTTAATTTTTAGACAAAATGTACGAAATATCGAAAAAAACAATGTTTCAATTCTGGAATGATTCCAGTAAGGAAAATCTTATAGAACAAATATTTAAATCGATTGTGAAACATTTTAGCCTTAAAGTTGAAAATGTATCATCTAGTACACAAAAACAGTGGAAAACTGTTATTAAAGATTTCTGTAACAAAATTAATATAAGATGGAGAAAGTCCGGAAAAAGAATTGATCGATTTTTAGTAAGGTATGATAAGTGGTTGGAAAATGGCTCTATTTATTTTGTTACTGCCACAACAGAAGAGTTTTTAAAAGAAAAAGCACACAAAATTGTGGGACGCCCACCAAAGCCATTTAAAGAAGTTCTTTATAAATCAAAAAAACAAAAAGTTGAACACTTACTAAAATCCAGCACGGAAGAAATAACATTTGCTGCTGAAATTGCTTTAAGAAATGATGGGAAAAAAGATGCAGCTAACCTAGTAAAAGAAATCAGCTCCGCAGCTCCTGGCAGATCAACTGAAATAAAACATCTATGCGAAAAAGAGAATGCCCAAAAACCAAGACAGTATTCCAAAGAAGAAGCATTAGCCATTTTTGTGGATTGCAGACTAACTAAGCAATCCTATATAAACCTACGAAAAAGTGCGATTAAAGCAGGTCATGAACTATATCCTTCTTATAAACAGATTCAGGAAGCAAAAATGGAATGCTGTCCTCCCGAAGAAAATATTTTTATAAACGAAACTCGAGCTGAAATGATCGACCTTCAAGCCTTAATGGATCATACCGCCAAACGTCTAGTAAGCGTACAACAATCTGTACTTCAGCAGCATGCGTCAATGATGAATTTAAAAGTATTAGACCTTATTTTAGTCAGTAAGTATGGTTGTGATGGAAGCTCTGGGCACAGTAAATATAAGCAAATGTTTCAAAACCAAGAAGTTAATGATGAATATTTATTTATGTATTCACTAGTGCCAATCAAACTTAATCCAATAAAAAACAAAAATATTTTTCTATGGCAAAACGATCGCCCATCTTCCACTAAACTTTGTCGGCCTATAAAATTTTTATTATCAAAAGAAACTACCAAAATGGTAAGTGAGGAGACAAAAAAAAATAAAATTGCAAATAATTAAATTAATACCGACAGTTATTATTTTAAAAAATTATATTCAAATTAATATTCATCATGAACTTCACCTAACAATGGTAGATGGAAAACTGTGCAATATCCTAACCGAAACAAAATCATCACAAACCTGTTATATCTGTGGCGCAACTCCAAAAAATATGAACATGAAGCCCAACAACACACAAATTAAAAATGAAAATTATGCATTTGGCTTGTCTCCGTTACACGCACGAATAAGGTCGTTCGAATGTTTACTTCATATAGGTTACAAATTAAATTACAAACAATGGCAGCTTAGAGGTAAAGAACAACAAGAAGAATTTAAAATTAGAAAACAAGAGATTCAAAAAAGATTTAAAAATGAGATGGGTTTAGACGTAGACAAGCCAAAACCTGGTTTCGGTTCCAGTAATGACGGAAATACCGCAAGAGCTTTTTTTAATAATCCAGAAAAAAGCTCAGATATAACAGGAGTCAACAAAACATTAATCAAGCAGTTAGGTGTGATATTGGACACAGTTTGACCTTACAAAATTCGAGGAATATTGCAGTAAAACAACAGATCAGTATTTAGCTCTTTATTCGTGGTACTACATGTCTGTTACTGTCCATAAACTGTTGTTTCATTCTACAGATATTATTAAACATGGTAACGTGCCTATTGGCCAACTATCTGAGGAGGCCCAAGAGGCACGTCACAAAGATTGCCGGCGATATCGCGAGCATCATACTCAAAAAATATCACGTTTTGCCACGAATAAAGATCTAATACGAATTTTATTAGTGTCCTCAGACCCGGTAATAGCCCATTACCGCCAAAAAACTATAAGACCAAAAAAAACATTATCAGGTGATGTTTTGGCTCTACTTAAATGCCCAGACCTTCCTTGCTTTACACATGATGATTCTTCAGAGACTTCCGAAGATGATTCTGAGCACATGAATACTGAGTTTGATGAAGAGAGTGAATAAAATATTTATTATTGAGTACCTACGTTTTGGTAACAAAAAACCATTTACTTAGCATTTATTTGTCACCCAACTTTGAGTTTTTTTTCAATCCACTGAAAGTTTTCTGTGTTTAGTCATTTACTTTTTATTGTGTTATTATAAAATGGTTATATTTTTAATAATTT
The DNA here is from genome assembly GCA_921294245.1 of Brassicogethes aeneus. Lineage (NCBI taxonomy): Eukaryota > Metazoa > Arthropoda > Insecta > Coleoptera > Nitidulidae > Brassicogethes > Brassicogethes aeneus. The sequence continues at coordinate 4,491,715 of OV121136.1, forward strand.
AATTTAGGTATTTAGAATACTATATTTTGTTGTGTAAGTATTTGTTAATTAGTATGTTCATATATTATCCTTCTTAGTAAAATTTATTTAAAGTTATAAAGTTATAAAGTGCTCTTTTAGTTCCACCCTTACATCCAAACTAAGATGTCCCATAAGCCAACTGAATGACTTGTGCGGGTTAGGGGTAGGAACGGACCGACGGCTTAAAGTCCCCTCCGAAGGACTAAAGTTAAAGATCATTTTTAATCAAGCTACTTCAGAAGATACGTCCTAAATAAAACTGTTCGAAAATGTTCGTAATATACAAAGCGATCTACAACTAGTATAATGATTTACGAATCAAAATAAGTCGATTTAACCCAACTTACCTATATATTAAGTTGCTTGCTTTGGCCGCTAGAGACCTTTAAAATTTAAAAAACATTTCAACACTCTGTATTTCACTTTTTATCTGCCAAACTAAGCAACTGCGTTGAGTCAAAATGACCTATTTTCAGAAAAGGAATCTCTAGATTTATAATGTAGGGTACAATAATTTTCGGGCCATGTTTATGTTGAATTATAAAATAGCAATGAGAACAAGAAAAACTGATTTTTTTTCAACGAATTTTGCTTTATTTGATACAATGTTTCTTCCGATTAAGTATGGAAAATGATTTTATTTAAGTGGCCACCTCAGCTGGCTCCGCAGTAGCCCATCCTGGAACACCAATTTTCGAGCACTTTGTCAAAAGTTTGCTGCACTATTTAGGCAATTTGAGCTTGAATGTTTTGTTTTAAATGGTGAATAGGCTTTGTTACGGCGACGTGTGGATTTTCCGTGGCCCAAATCCTACAGTTTTGCTTGTTGACATAACCTCCGAGGTAAATATGCGCCTTATCCGAAAAGATGATTTTTCTTGCAAAATTTGGGTCATCGTTCAACTGGTTTAAAGCCCACTCAGCAAATCGAAAACGTTGTGGATGGTCAACTTGCTTTAACTCCTGAACAAGCTGGACTTTGTACGCAAACATACCGAGGTCTTTGTGCAGAATCATCCTCAGAGTGGTACAGGAAACGCCGAGTTGTTGACATCTGCGCCGAGTTGAGGTTGACGCGTTCATGCGTACATTTTCGGCCACAGCAGCGATTGCTTCAGGTGTACGTCTAGGACGAGTAGGCGAAACATGTTTTATGTCCACCAGCATTCCATTTCTGCGCAATTTTTTGATCAAATTTGTAATACTTTGGTTTGACGGCGCCTCATTACTTCCAAACGCAATTTTCTTGCCGTCTCTGCGATCACAGTCACATTCAAAGTAAGTTTTGAGTATTTCGAAACGTTGATCCAAATTTATTTGGTGCATATTTTGTAATCGGAAGGTTAATACTAAACCATCATCAACAATTCATGGCGCTTAAGTTAAAAGCTTCATTAATAGCACGTAGTTTAAAATTCAACTTATAGATGGCCCACCCTTTAGTAACTATCGTGATATATCGATAGGTATGCAGACATTACAAAATAATTTTTTTCAGGCTAAACTGCTCATCCAATCAAACTTTTACAGGAGACAAAAAAGTTTTTAAACAAAGTGAGCTTTCTATTTGTTAGCAAATTGGTAACCATTACATCAACATTAAAAAATACAAGCGAAAATTAGTACCTAACCTTGCTTTTCTGATTATTCTTTTTTTAAAGATAACTGAGTGTAGCACCAAACTACGTTAATTGGCAGTTAAAACTTATATTCCAAAAATATTCAAAATCCATTAATACGTTTTTAAGATATTTTAAAAAATAGTTATTTTTCAAAACTTTAAAGGCCTCTAACGACTAAACGAAGCAACTTAGTATATAGGTAATTTGGGTTAAATCGACTTATTTTGATCCGTAGATCACGTTGGCATGGTTTGTTACACTAGTTGAAGATAACCCTGTATTTTATAAATTAATTTCCAAAAATACTAATGTGGCAACACTGGAAAATGAAAAAATAAATTATATAATTAATTACCAGCATTGGTCAGTCTCAAAGTTTAAGTAAAAAGAAAAAAAATTGAATTAATGCAACCTAGTTTGGGCATTGGGCGCGCCATAATGAAATAATTTTAATCTAAAATACAAATAGATAATATTTTTCAGAAAATTTCAAAAAATTTGGTTTTTACGAGCATGTTAATGCTAGAGAATATTTTTTCGATAAGAGATAGCTTAAAAATCGGAATGTAGATCGGGTAAGTAATTTAGCTAAAGCCTTTAAAATTGTTTAAACTTAGCGCATTTTAGTGGGCATCATACGTTTTGTGTCTCGGCAATCAACTTTTATCAGTAAAGTGGTATTTGTTTATGATTTTTGCATCCGAAAGTTATTGGTTGACAAAAGATAATAATTTTCTTATTAAGTTTTTAAAATCAATAATGGCCTATGCTTGTGAAACAGCTTAGTGTTCCATAAGGCAACAATATACCAAACAAGTATTTGATTAAAGCAATATGGAATTTACAAAGTACAACAATAAAGTAAAAAGGTATATCAATAAGTACAAATTGTCAGCTAAAATGTGTTTATGACAAAAACACACTACCTCCTTAAAACCTATTGCACTTAGCAAGTTTTATGACAGCTGTAAGGTAGGTTTTATGGCTGCTGTAAGGTGTGCCTTAGGAGTAATACAATAAAGCAAAATTGCTTTGTGGCTGACACACAAATTGCTCCTAAGGACAGCGATAGGATTCTCCTTTTTAGCCCTATGATGGTTGTATCGAAGCTTTATAGCTGCTGTTAAAGCAAATAGGTTTTAACTAAGCAAGGCAAATTACCCTTAAGAGTAGTTTTATGAAGCCCTAGTATGCCTTAAAAAAACCTATTTTGCTACTTGGGCACCGTCGTAAGTACATTGTTTAGACTCCACCAGTGGTGATAAATAATTAAAAAATTCACATACAACACACCGCAACTTTAAATTTCGCTCAGAGTGGTTAGAACAACAAGAATTTCAACAATGGCTTACAAAGGCCAAAACACCTGCTTCAACACCTAGACACTCTAAAGTACAAAGTTATGCACATTGTAGAATATGCAACGTTGATATATTTCCTCATAAAAATGACTTAATTAGACACAGCAAAACGCAGAATCTTAGGGAAATGTTAAATACTCCCAATTTAGATGACAAAGTTAAATATGGGGAACTTAAACTGGCAGCCCTTTTAGCTGCTAGAAATTTACCATTTTCCTTAATGGATGATTTAACTGAAGTATGAGCAGATGTTTTTTCTGATCCAGAAGTTGCAAAAAAAATTAAATTAAAGCGAACCAAAGTTACTGCAATATTAAAAAATGTTTTAGCTCCTAATGTTTTAAAAAATTTAACCGAGGCAATTAAAGAGAAAGGCAATTTTTTCTCTATAATTATTGATGAAACGACGGACATTGGTTCACTTAAACAGTGTGCTTTTGTGATTATTTATTTTGATAAGAGTAAATTAAGCACAAGGTTTTTGGATATGGTGGAAATTAGCAAAGGTGATGCACACTCTTTATATTCAGCATTATTAAAATGCTTAGAAGACAAAAAAATACCTCTTGAGAACTTAGTTGGAATTTCAACAGATACCAGAAACGTCATGGTTGGAAATAACTTGTCTCTACACTGAAAAAAATTATTACATTTAAATGTAAAGTTACAGGATTATTACCATATAAATTCCTAATTTTTACGACAAATTGTAAAATTACCTTTATTTTCGTCTAATTTTTATGTATTTCAAGTAAATAAACATTTTTGTTTGTAAAATTACTAATGTTATGTATTAATTATTGATACAACAAGTAAATTTAACGAACTAAATGTAAAAAATACAATTATAACGTCTTACTGCATTATTTCAAATGTAAATATACTTTATTAGTCTTAATATTACAGGTTTAAATGTTTTTTTACATTCGGAGTGTAGTAAAAATCGCAAAATTACATTTCATATGTAACCGGAGAAGAAGCCTATTGGCTGGGAATTCGCGCATGCTGCCCACGCATCGGCATGTTAATGTTATCATGTATAAATACATTTCAAATAAAAAACATATTACATTAAAAATGTAAATGTTTTATATAAAAAATATAAAAAATATAAATGAGTTACACGTCAATTATGCTATTACATTTTACATGTAAAATAATAATGAAATGGAATATTTCAGTTATCAACAAGGCATCAAAATAACCAATCTCCATTACCGGAAATTTACATGATTTTTTTTTTCAGTGTATTTTCTCTAATTAAAAGAGAATTACCATGTATTGCTCTTATCAAGTGTTCCTGCCATATGATAAACTTGGCATCTTCAAAAGCCTGTTTGGAAATGCCAAGATCAATTGAGGATGTTTTGAGAAATATAGGAGCACATTTTAACCGCAGTGCTCTAAGACAGGACCGCTTTAAAGAATTTCAGATATTTTTTAAAACAGATTTACATCAAATACTTTTACCTAGTAATACACGTTGGTTGTAAGTCGAACAATGTACTAAAAGAATATTAGATCAGTATGAGCCTCTAAAAGCGAATTTTCGATTGGCTTATTCTGAAGATCCTTCAAAAACTATTGAAGAAATTGGAAAAACTTTGGAAATTGCTTTTACAAAGATTTACTTTGAATTCATGATTTATGTGCTTGGTTTGGTAAATGAGTTTAATACATTATTCCAAAGTGAAATGCCCCTCTTATAAAGGCTTAAATATGAGGTAGAAAAATTGTTAAAAACTTTATGTTCAAATTTTATAGATACTTTAGTAGTAAAAAAATCTGATATTTTTAAATTAGATATTATGGATCCCCATAAGTTCCTACCTTTAGATTAGTTGTACTTAGGAGTAGCAGCCTATAACTCATTGCAACTTATCAAAAATGATAAGAGTTGTAGTTCATCAGAAATTAACATGTTTTAAATATCATGCCTTAAATTTTATCAAGTCCTGGTTCAACAAATAAGAACTCGTTTTAAATTTGAAGACTCACTTTATGACTTCATTTCTATCATTGATCCCCCTGTTGCACACAGTTATAAAATTAAAAGTCTTATTCCTGTAGTAGACCGCTTTCCTTTTTTAAGAAACTTTGTTGATATTCAAAAACTGGAGAATGAATGGAGAGATCATGCTTTTTTAGATCACCATTTATATGGCTTGCAGTCCAATTTGGATGTAACTGAATACTGGGCTACAGTTTTTATATTAAAAAATGCTGCAGGGAACCCCTTATTTCCGAATTTGCAAATTGTTATAAATTTACTACTAGTTTTACCATTTTCTAATGCAAGCGTGGAAAGAATATTTAGTTCTCTCAATAATATTAAGACTGAAAAGAGAAATAATTTAAAGACTGATACTGTTAACGCTTTAATTTATACTCAGAGGAAGTTAAGAGAGCAGGTGGGTGTACAAAATTTAAACCTACAATTGAAATGATACGCGCACCAACTTGAAAAAAAAACAGGATTAGGTTTCATACATTTTTTTTCTATTGATATAGGTACCTGAGTATGTTATTAAAAAAGTGTATATTTAATATAAATAAATTATTTTCATTTTGTTTGATAAATTTGTAGTTTTCTTATATACCTATTTCTACAATTTAAGTAACCCTTTCACAATTATTTAATACCTATTACAAAACTCGAAAAAATTATTTAACATTTTTTAATTGGGAGGATTTTGTGAGGATTTTCAAATTATGGCGGGTAAAATGTGAGGATTTTCAGTACTGGATGGGGGTAATTTCATATTTTGTGATTGGCAACCATAAGTGTGTTAGTGTATAATAGTAGTGGACGGGAATTCGCCAGGACTTTAAAGTCCCTTCAGGACACAAAGGAGATACACATTTAAATAACACTGTATGTTTTATTTACCTTTTTATACACATTAAAAAAAAATAGGCTATTGCGTCTTGGCAAAATTATGGCATTTCATACAAAATGTGAATATTATTTAACTTAAGATTTAACACATTTACAACAATTAATATAATTAGCAAAATTATCTAAGTATTGTATTTGCTTAATGTTTCATCCTCTTGCACAAATTATAGCCTATTTCATCTTGGTCAATATTTTCCCGAATTTGTTATAGCCTTTTTTCCAGTTCTTGTTAATTATTGGGTTGACGAGGAAGTTTTCTTAACCATTTGCCCATAATATCCCAGATATTTTTATTGTATTAAGATGCGGACTTTTGGCTGGCCAACGCATTATGGGAATATTAAACTCGGCAATATATTGTTGTACAGTTACGGAAAGAAGTAATGTCCATTTGAATGCTCCATTGTAATTGTTCGGAGGCGTTCGGAAATAGTCAACATCTGCCTCTTAAAATTTATTTAAAAATATGTCTATATTTAGAATTTACTACCTGCTCGTATTGAATTAATTATTTTGGATATATAACATATTTAACTGTATTTTTATTAAATCGTTAATTTTTGTATAGTTTTATAAACATTTATTCTATGAAAAAACTTTTAATAACAATTTTTTAGGCTATAAATAATATTATCAAGTCATAGTTCCTTAAAACTTACTTTACATTTTTCAGAAATAGCAATGATTCATTACACTATTCTACATCAAAGGAGTAAAAAACACATTTTATTATTTGTTGCACTTTTATGTGTTAAAATTAAAAACATACCTATATTTAAATTTGGTATATTTTTAAATTAAATATACTAGGATTTATCAAAAAATGTTTAATATAATTATAATGTAAAAGTTAACATACCTATAAACTATAAAACATAAACATAAATAGGTATAAAACTATATAATATATATTATATAAATATATAAATTTTATAAAACTATAAAATATATATTATATATTTATTCATATTTATTTATTGTTCCTTTTATTATGTGTAGATTAATGTGTATTTTTATTTGTGTTTATTAAAATATTATTTAATTATTAGAGTTAAACAAAAAAATCGAATATTTATTTTTTCAAAAATATTGTTCAGAATCTCAAAAAAATGGTCCTGTTAAAATGTAAGCTCTTAATATTACATTTACAGGTCCCTCATCGGGAATTTTTATTTCCCATTAAAATAATATGAGATTTTTTAAAATACTTTAAAATTGTATAACTTGTTAACGGATTAGTGGACCAATAAAACTAAAACAAATTTTGGTAGGGCTTTTTTAAAAGATATTCAAGGTAAAAGTTGAATTTATAGAAATTTTCAAGATTTTCAAACTTTTTCAGCGAAACAAAATTTATGGTAAAATTTAGTAGGACCCTTTTTTAGGAAACTTATCCAAAACCATAAGCAAAGAAAGCGGCCTTTTTATTTAAAAGGAAATGGTAAATAATTAAATTAATAATTATAGTTAAAGCATGGTATTCCTAAAGGGTTTGGATCCAATTTGGTCAAATATTCTCCATATTATTTTTGTATTTTAAAGATGGATGGATTTTCATTGATTTCTCACAATTTTGTGTAATACTATGTTTTTTCTACTCCAATTAAGTAATTTTCATTGATAATAAAATTTATTATAACCTCACTTTTCTCCGATTTTAAAGGTCATTATAGTCGCCCCTCGTATATATAAATATATCTGACATCTTTCAACCTTACTTTTTTCTAATTTAAAAACCCGATTTGTTCAAATAACAGTGAATATTGAAATAAGCCAATCACTTATGCCTAACAATGTGAATAATGAGTTCATTATTCACGTTGATAGGCCGGGCGGTCATATTGGTTACCATTATTTACGAAAAAAAAACAAAAAATGTCAATAATATGCAATAGAAGTAGAAAAACGTATTAATAGTGCATTTCTTTTTATAAGCACAAAATGCATTTTAGTTTAAAATTTTAATGGCTTTAATTTACATAGGTAGTAAGAATAAATATTTTAATTTAAATTGCCCAGGGAACAAAAAATCACATAAAAAGGTAAATACATTAACAATTTTATTTGCAAAAGTTTATAATTATTTTAATATTAAATGTCTATATTATAATATATAGTTTATTTAATAAGTTATAGAACATATATTATATTTAAATTATTTCAGAATCAATGTTATTCCTTAAATATTTAATTATTGCATAAAAGCTTAAAAGTCAAATGAAATGTGCGTAGAAAGAATGGTAAATAGCAGGTAGGTAGAATTATTGAGTTTAAAAATAGATATGTTAATTTTATTAGCAAAACCCGAATGCCTCCGAACAATTACAATGGAGCATTTAGACTTTATTATAACACCGCTTTCGGTGCTGTAATGTGATACTTTATCCCACCAAAAATTTTGATTTTATAGGTTGGCTTTACTTTAAACATAATATTTTGCATATTAGTTATAATATTTTTATTATTTTTCTAGTATACTAGAAAAATACTATACTATACTATAAGTAACGGGACTTTTCTGGCAATAAATTTTGTTTGACACCAAAGAAAATCCTTTTTTTCTTCTTTAACATTAACAGCCGCTTTTTGTAAATAAGTAAATTAAGGAGGTATGGCGAATCGATTTTGACATTAACTGTCAAACCAATGACTGTGATACCAACTATCTAAAGTAAAATTCGACCAAATTAATTATTAATTAAATTTAAGGTGCGTGCGACAAAATTACGTCTTATGACATTAGTTATAGTATATACAGGGTGCCCGTTTTTCGAGCTCCACCATGGGGATCTCCGTTATTATAAGAGATACGAGGTCGGTTAAATTAGGGCAAAGTTGCGCATTTTCCTGCTGAATAATTATCTGAAAGAAAATTTTATGTGTAATTTTTACTTTTTGAATTATTGGGAAAAAACTGAAATTTGCAATTTTCGTTTTTATTTTTTTAAGCGAAAACCAAAAGAACTGGACGTTTTTAAGTAGCGCGTTCTTAGGGCATTTTTTTACAAGGAATCTAAATCTGTCATCTTTTTTTCCAAGGCGTCCTTTATGCCAGAGTTACAACACTCAAATTTGGTTTTTCTTATAGGCGCCATATTGGATTTTTGCATTTTTAAAACGTTTTTTTTTCTGATTTCAACGATGTATCACACAATATGATCGAATTTTACATGCTGATCAAAATTGGGAAAAAATCGTTTTTGGAAAAGTGCTTTGGAAAGAACGCAAACAATTTTTGTAACAAACAAAATTTTGACATTTCAGTTAAATTTGTATCTGGAATGTTTACCTACCTACTTAAAAATTTAGGTTTTGAATTAGGACTGACATATTAATATAGACGTTTATTCTTCGAAAAACAAAACAAAGTTATAACAAATGCTCAAATGTTTCACCTTCCACTTCTAAACATAATTCTACTCGTTTCCTCAGATTCTGAATAGCTCGCGAGATATCTCGTCTTCTTATCTTAGTCCTCAAAGTGGTGATTATTGTTTTACTCAGCTCATCGATATCGATGGGTACAGATTTAAAAATTAAGTCTTTCATAGTTCCCCATAAATAATAGTCCAGTGGAGAAAGATCAGGTGACCGCGCTGGCTAACGTATACATATCTCCGTTATTTGAAATCACCTTACCTGGAAACATTTCTGACAAACACTCAGCAACTCTTCTAACGTTATGCGGCGGTGCACCGTCTTGCTAAAACCAGGTGGTAATAACCCGGTTTAGAGGAATGTTGTTGTCAACGTAGTCGGTAAGAAAGGTTTTCAGAAAATTGAAATACCGATCGGCATTTAAATTTTCTTCATAAATATATGGGCCAATTATTGTGTCGCCCAATAAACCGACCCATACATTTACGCCGAAACGTACCTGTGGTCGCCGTTCTTGATGTCCACGGGGATTCTCAATGAACCAAATGTGTTCATTTTGTCGATTGAACATGCCCATGTTTGTAAATTTGCATTCATCCGTAAATATAAGATTACGCAAATAATTTGGATTTTGCTCCAACTGGTTGATAACAAATCTACAAAACTCTACCCGTCGACCACCATCTCCGGGATGGAGAACTTGGGTGATGTGAATTTTAAATGGACGATATTTGTGTTTTTTTAGTATCCTCCACACCACTTGATGCGATATGCCAAGATTTATTGCAACTTCCCGTGTAGAAACCGAACGATTATCTTGAACCTAAAGAAAAAAGATTTGAATCTTAAGTATTTTTTTTTAATTCACTCACCGCTTGTAAAACTGCCATCTCATTTACATTATCTCTACGGTTGTACCTTCGTCTAGGTTTTATAAATGAACCATAATCGGCTAAATTCCTATGGAGCAATAGAAAATAATTCTGACCTGGTTGCTCTTTCTCTGGATACAACTGGAGATAGGTTTCGGAAGTAATTTGCGCATTTCTATGCGAGGTGTAATAAATCTGAAGCATATCACGCTTTTCTTCATTTAAAAAAGGCATTTTTGTGGATAAAGATTTCCAAAGTTCTGCTATAATTTTATTCGAATAACAAACGATCGTTTGTTTATAATGCTTTTATTAATAATTATTAATACTTGAAATATTTTACTGTTTTTTGTAATATTTTTTTTATATGTTTTTAATTGTGATGTATACCGTGTGTTATTATTGAATATTAAATTTTATTTTCCAATAAGCCTTCGTGTTTTATAATTCAAATATGACATTGTACCTAGTAGGCTTCGGTTAATAAATAAAAATTATTATTATTATTTAACTGAGCTGTCAAAATTTAGTTTGTTAACCAAAATTGATGGCGTTTTTTCCAAACACTTTTCCAAAAACGATTTTTTCCCAATTTTGATCAGCACGTAAGATTCGATGATATTGTGTGATACATCGTTGAAATCAGGAAAAAAAAACGTTTTAAAAATGCAAAAATCCAATATGGCGCCTATAAGAAAAACCAAAGTTGAGTGTTGTAACTCTGGCGTCAAGGACGCCTTGGAAAAAAAGATGACAGATTTGGATTCCTTGTAAAAAAGTGCCCTAAGAACGCGCTACTTAAAAACTTCCAGTTCTTTTGGTTTTCGCTTAAAAAAATAAAAACGAAAATTGCAAATTTCAGTTTTTTCCCAATAATTCAAAAAGTAAAAATGACACATAAAATTTTCTTTCAGATAATTATTATTATTATATATATTATATTATTTGATTCGATTGCTTTGGATGTGTTTAATTTACCCAGATAACATTCGTGAGTTCACCGTGAATGCACGGTGAAAAATATTGCTTCACGCGTGAATTCACGGTTGCTAAAAGATGCATCCGCCCCTGGAATTCACCGTGAATGCACACGTGAAGATATATCCGCCCATTGAATTCACCGTGAATGCACACGTGAAGATGCGTCCGCCCCTTAAATGCACACATGAATTCACCGTGAATGCACACGTGAAGATGCGTCCGTCCCTTAAATTCACCGTAAATGCATTCGCGCGAAAAAAATGAAATAAGGGTGCATGTTCAGAAAACATATTTTCCCCTATATAGTAAAATAAGTTTTCTGAACAAAAAATGTGCATTCACCATAATTTCAATTTTTTTGCGCGAATTTTAGCATGCATGCGCACTCACTTCGAGCTTCACTTGTGCATTTACGGTGAATTCAAGGGGAGGGCGCATCTTCGCGTGCGTATTTACGGTGAATTTCGTGCGTATACTTTTTTTTGCACTAAATTTTAAATTGGAACACAAAATAAAACGTGTTATTTTTTAAAATAACAGATTTTGTTATATTTGTAAATAAAGTCAAATGAAAAATGTTAAATAAAGATGTAATTTATGTCCAATTGGAGAATATTTTTTTAGACAATTATGCCATCCACACCGACGGTGGTCTAGTGGTTAGTGCTGCTGACTACAAGCCGGAGGTCGTGGGTTCGAATCCCACCAGGGGTATGGCTGTTTATTTGTGTTTGTCCTATTGTGTATTAGTTTCGAAGGGGACTTTAAACCCGCAGTCCGTTCCTACCCCCAACCGGCACAAGCCATTCAGTTGGCTTATGGGAATTCTTAAGAAGTAAGGGTGGAACTAAAAGAGCACTTTTGTATAAACTTTGTATAATTAAACTTGAGGTACAATAGTATACTGAAATAAAACACAAAGTGTTATGTTGTAAAGTTTATTCCGAATCAACCTCAGAGGTTTCAATGTCCTCTTTAACCTTAAAAAAAATATGAATTATAACATCAATAATACTAGTTAATGCATACACATGAGTATAATACTGTATAATATTTTATTATAATAGGTATATATTATGTATCACATATATGAAATTACATCTACAGATAAGTATACTTACTGATTCATCACTGGACACATCATCAAATGAGTCAAATAACTCATAATTTTTTTCCCTTATTTTAATTTCTTTTTGGTCCTTAAAAAATATATAAATTATAACATTATTAATGGATTAAAGCATTTATTTACAAGACTCATTTTATAAAATTTAATAAATATTATTTAAAAAACGCTTAGAACAAAAAAAAATATTTGTTTTTGTGTATAAAGAAAAGTCTTGCGATAGCTAATAAAAATATTCTGTATTAATTAATTAATTCATTTATTTTATTGATTAAAAAATTGTAAAATATTTGTCGACTGTATATTTACTAATAAAAATATTAAAATGGATGTCATATTTTGAATTCAAATAAAAACAAATCATTCAAACCAATTCAGCCGAGCGCGGCTTCGACTCATGAGGCGCGGATCCTTGCAGTAAAAAAATAATAATGTTTAAAGAAATGCCGGGCAGTGAAATTTTTTTTTCAGGATATGAAACCTTTATATCCAGTACATGTAACCATGAAAAAAACTTTATTATTTGATAGAGACTTTATCAAAAATTTGAATTGTATATTTCAATGATCAAAAAAAGTATAAAAAAATTAAAAAAAAGTCCTGAAAATTTCACTACGAAACTTTTAACAGTTTTTTCACAATTAATTTTTTAACTAAAAGTGAGAAAAATCTTTGTTACAAAAAAACTGTTAAAATTAAAATAAAAAAATATATATTTTAAGGAAATATTGTTACTAAAGACTACTAACGATTGATGTAGGTATTAAAATTTAAATTCTATTACCAAGTGGAAAATGGGAGGTCCACTTGATGTGATCTGACTCAAAAACAAAAACAATGAATAAAAACTTTATAAAAAAATATAACTACAATAAAGCGTTATAACCATGGTTATTCATTGTTTTTGTTGTTTTTGCAATAATTGTAACAATTATTATCAGTGCACTGATCTACTATAGTATATATACAATAAAATTCGTATCTTAAATTTGATCATGCTAAAATATAAAAATGTCAAACTTACCTTTGGAATTCCTGGCTAGCAACTTAAGTATTTATGAACTGAATACCTATATATTATAAAACTGAAAAACTGAACCAAGATACATACACCTTGAAACTGAACGTTTATCTCTGAACCATAGAAAAAGGATATGAACTGAACGTTTTACCGGTATACAGGATATCTAGCTAGATGTTTACCATATATGGTATTCTATAGAAAACCTCGTGGCTCTTAGCTGCGTACGCACAGTGTGCGTCGCACACTAACGCTACAGTGTTGCCGGATTGCAGCCGGATGATATTCGTGAAAGTTCCCGACCAAAAATTACAAAATACTAGAAATTACCCACACGAGTAAAAATTTCTAGTACATTTGCTCAATTTGGAAAAGTGAATTAAATTTTGAATAAATTAAGAGAAAAATAAAAGGATAGAATTAAAGAATTATGTTTAGTTAGTAGTTATACAATATTATTTACTGAAAATTTCTTTGAAAAGTAAAATTTATAAAATACCTGCTTCAATATTTTACTTGCAAGCATGATGAAATACGCGATTTTCAGGTCAAATACCTGCAAGCGGCAACCCTGCATTTAGTTGAAATGTGACGGCCATAGGCGCATGCGCACGAGTGCCCGCGTATTTGGTTTTGCAATTATTATATATAATTATTATTACCTATAGGTATATTAAATATTAATAACTGATATTAATTAAAAAATGTACTTTTTTATTTTCCGTTTAATATTTAATAAAAATCTTTAATTAATATTCCTTTAATGTTTTCTTTTTCTTATTTCGAATTCGGTCTTCAAATTTATTTTAATAGGGTAGGTATACCTTCCCTATCAAACAGAGGTATAGCTAACCTATCAAAATAAATTTGAAGATCTTTAATTAAACGTGCTAACAGGTCTGTATTCACGGCGTGTGTCCGGTGTGAATTAAATGTGCATAATAAATGTTAGGGGGCATCCATTAATTACGTGATGTGTTTAGGGGGGAGGGGGTCGAGCCAAACCTCACCCAATCTCACGTGGGGGGAGGGTGGTCTCGGCAAATATCACGTAATTTTTGAAAAAAAATAAACAGTGTAAAATGGCGAGAAAACTGGGTTAAATTAAGTAAACAATTATAACAATTGTTTTTTTTTAATAAATCTAATGGAATCAATCACAGATTAACTTATTTACATTAAAACAATGCATTTTCCCAAGGCGAGGGGAAAAATCGCCAAAATTGCCTCACGTAATTAATGGATGACCCCTTATCTGTGAACTTACGGTGAATTCACGATTAATTAATTTTTAAAGATTCACGGCGTGCGCCCTATGTGAATTAAATGTGCATTACAAATGTTATCTGTGAACTCACGGTGAATTCACGATGCATTCAATTTTGAAGATTCACGGCGTGCGCCCGGTAGGAGTTTAATGTGCATTCAGGAATGTAATTTGGAAACTCACTGTGGATTCACAATGCATTCATTTTTAAAGATTCAGGGCGTGCGCCCGGCATGAATTATATGTGCATTAAGAATATTATCTGGGAACTCACAGTGAATTCACGATGAATTCATTTTTAAAGATTCACGGCGTGCGCCCTATGTGAATTAAATGTGCATTACAAATGTTATTTGTGAACTCACGGTGAATTCACGATGCATTCAATTTTGAAGATTCACGGCGTGCGCCCGGTAGGAGTTTAATGTGCATTCAGGAATGTAATTTGGAAACTCACAGTGGATTCACAATGCATTCATTTTTAAAGATTCAGGGCGTGCGCCCGGCATGAATTATATGTGCATTAATAATATTATCTGGGAACTCACAGTGAATTCACGATGAATTCATTTTTAAAGATTCACGGCGTGCGCCCTATGTGAATTAAATGTGCATTACAAATGTTATCTGTGAACTCACGGTGAATTCACGATGCATTCAATTTTGAAGATTCACGGCGTGCGCCCGGTGTGAGTTTAATGTGCATTCACGAATGTTATCTGGGTACTTAGTGAACGGATATTTTTAGTACAATGAAAAAAATAATTTGTTTAAGCAACTAAAAAAAAGTTGCGCCAACAAATTTTTTTTGTTGAGACATAATATGTTACTGTAACTAATATTTTTTGTTGACAAAACTATGGCGTCTTGTTTAAAGTAACTAATATTATTGATATCTCATACAATAATATTTTGTTGTTAAAACAGTTTACATTTGTTTTAGGTAATAATTTATTTGTTTCTATAACTTTTTGCATTTGTTTCTATAACTTTTTGCATTTGTTTTCATTATAAATCTATTTGTTTTTAAAACAAAATAATTTGTTGGAAAAGCTATGGTAATGAGTAACTACAACATTGTTGCTTTGTTGTTATAACATTTGGTAGTTCTTTTAATCACCAAAAAATAATTTTTGTTAAAAGAACTTAACAATATTAACCTATGCCTACACAATATTGTTAAAGCAACTCTTTCAGTATGTAATACTAATTAATAAAAAGAGTTGCATTAACAATATTGTGTAGGTATAGGTTAATATTGTTTGATTTATTTTAACAAAAATTATTTTGGTTACCGTAAATATATTTATGGTAGCCATTACTAATAATATTAGTGTTGATAGCTTACTTACCTTGGTTGATTTGATATTGGTATTAGTTAATTTAAATATGCGAAACACCCAAATACATTTAAATTAAAAATTACAACTATCTATATCTATAGATAATATTCCTATTATATGGTTAAAAATTGAAATAAAGACAACATATTTTTGGACGAATTATATTTTATTAACGTAATAACATCACATAACATATCATATATATATATATATATATAGTCGGCTAAATAATAAATCCACGTAACTCTAGATAAGATAATTTTATAGAAAACCAGAAAAAATATAGCAATTCGGTTTGACATTTTGACAGCTATGGAAACCTTTTATAAGTATACTTCTAAAGAAAAACTATGTTTAATAGTATATTATGTATCAAGCTTTATAAACGCTATTTTAGTTACGAGTTTAATTAAGCACGAGCGAAGCTTGCGAGCGAGTGTTTAATAAAAACGAGTGTCTAGAGAAGTTTATAAACGAGTTGCATACTATACTTTATCTACGACGACTACAAAACAGAATTTAAAGCCAATTTTATTTGTTAAAATTTTGACATCTGTCAACTGTCACCCGAATTTAACCTCACTTTTTCCCAATTTATAATAAAGCTAACTTCAGCCCGTGACGTAAAATGTCGAAAAGCCACTGTTGTTAACTTTAGCCCGTCAATAAAACGCCATAAAGGTACAGCTCGTCAATGTAGGAGTAGATAAAAATAATAATGTAGGTGAGTTACGAGGTTTTCTTACTACCAAAAACTGTCATTCTAAGACAAAACGTCATGTCTGCAATATTTGGTAGTTAAGCAAAAAAGCCATTTTCTATTGTTTTTTTAAATTAAAATTTTCTTCAATCTTAGTACGGCACTATTAGTCCTTCACTTTTGGGACACTCTGTTTATTTCATAAAAATAATATAACAAAAAGCTATGATTTCCTTACCTTTAAAAGTATTTTCTAATGAAGAAAATCCCCACTCGGTTAATATTTGGTTTACTCCTTCATCCATAACGCCCAATGCACAAAAATTAATTAACGCGAACCTCTAGCATTTGTACAAAAAATTTTTGACAGTGACAAATTATTTTTTTATTATTCAATCACTATGACACCAAGACTTAACTTTAACCATGGCACCAAGTCGGTCAACTTTATAAAATAAATTTCAATGTCACGTCATGCCAATTTTGGGCGAAAATTGACAACAAAAATATATTTGTTATGTTTACTTAAGGATACCTATTAGCGGCGACGCATATTGTCAGTAGGGTAAACTAATTCTTTCCAAAAAATTCATTTTTGTTGCAAATACTAATGTATTAAACACTTTACTTGGGTTAACAAATTTTTTATTAGGACCAACAAGAACAATTGCAACAAAAAATTTATTGGTTGATAAAACAGATTTGTTTTTTCAGTGTATGCTTTTACTACCTCAGATATTTGAAAACATATAACCTAGAAAGAGTAACAGTCACGGAGGATAGGTTATAGACTCTTAAAACATTGTAAAAAATAATTAATTGCGGTTAAAAATCTGGAACCTGAGCTGTAATATCTACTTAATTATAAAAAATCAAAACACAATAAAAGTGTAGGTCAAACTCATTTAGTTTTATTAAATATCACGGGGGTAACACCATCGGAGGACATTTCGTGTGATTCATCCATGTATATTATATGAACATTTGACGTTCAATGAAGTCTTTAATATGGCGCACATACAACATATATGTTGTATGTGCGCCATATTCATTCATTGAATGAATTTTTTATCACGCTGTGATATCCTGAGTGCATACACATGCTTTAAAACAGTAATATCATGTAGAACTCACAGTGTGATATTTGCAAAATTTGCGCATACATATGAGTCCTGCGAACTGCGAATTTAAAACCTAGTTTGTTATTCTCATTACACCGTTATAATTTATAAAACGTTGTTTGAATATCACGAATGTTGTCCGGCTTCAATTAAAAAAGATATTCCAATGTTTAAAAAAACGTTCACGTTTTGTTAAACATTGGAATATCTTTTTTAATTGAATTACAACATTCGTGATATTCATACGAACATCATGTCGTGATTTTCACAAATTTTATTCATACTGATATCATACGGAAGTCACCGCGTGATAAATGAAAATCATACGAACGTCACGTCGTGATTTTCACAAATTTTATTCATACGGACATCATCCGGATATCACTGCGTGAGAAATGAAAATCATGTCGTGATTTTTTTATGCCATCGCTGTTTGCGATTGACCGATGGCCTAAAAAATCATGTCGTGATTTTTTATGCCAACGGTGTTTGGATAATCATTTTTGCGCCACATTCGTACATTGAAAAAAAAAGTATGTTAACAATTGAATTAACAGTTTTTGCGGTTAAATACATTTAATATTTTCTTGGATGTAAATTAACTATTAATTTAAATCCAAAAAAAATATTGAATGTAATTATCCACAAAAACTGTTGATTCAATATATATGTAGGTATACTATTTCTCTCAATGTATGAATGTGGCGCAAAAATATATATCCAAACACCGATGGCATAAAAAGTCATGTCGTGATTTTTTATGCCATCGGTGTTTGGATATTCAATTTTGCGACAAATTCGTACATTGAAAGAAAAAGTATGTTAACAATTGAATCAACAGTTTAACATTCAATATTTTCTTGGATTTAATTTTACTATATATAGTTAATTTAAATCCAAGAAAATACAAACGTGGCACAAAAATGATTATCCAAACACCATTGGCATTAAAAATCACGACATGATTTTTTAGGCCATCGGTCAATTGCAAACAGCAATGGCATAAAAAATCACGACATGATTTTCATTTCTCACGTAGTGACATCCGGATTATGTCCGTATGAATAAAATTTGTGAAAATCACGACGTGACGTTCGTATGATTTTTATTTATCACGCGGTGACTTCCGTATGATATCAGTATGAATAAAATTTGTGAAAATCACGACGAGATGTTCGTATGAATATCAGGAATGTTGTCCGGGATGGGTGAATATATTGAGATGTCCCCAAGTGAAAATGATTATTTTTTATTTTTGGTTGTTTCACTGTGGGGTTTTTGGGAACTAATGCAAGAGTTTTAAGAAATCATACATTTTGAATATTAGATCTTCACGGAGGTTAGGATTTTGTATGTTTTTTTTAACCTTTGTATATTTGAAATAAGTTATTATATCTTTTGACACCTTAATATTTTTTTAAAATACAATTGTACATACATAAAATATTTATAAAAAACTACTTACTGAGATATTACACTTCACGGTGGATAGGTTTTTAAATAGAAAATTAATGAACTTACACTTTTAAATTATAACAGCAACACCCTCATCTGCATATAAATTCTAACTGACCTTCAGGAATCACATGCATCTATAATGTAAACAGAGGTTTTTGCGTATTTAAAATGATTAAAGCGCCATCCGTTGCATAAAATTTAAAACAAAAACAGATTCACGGAGGATAGAATCAATTTTTGTAACACCTACATAAAATTATTTCTTTATTTTTTACTAATATTTTCTATTTGATTCAATTGCTTTGGATGTGTTTAATTTACTTAGTGAACTGATATTTTTAGTATGCTTTTACTACCTCAGATATTTGAAAACATATAGGTTAACCTAGAAAGAGTAACAGTCACGGAGGATTGTGGTTAAAAATCTGGAACCTGAGCTGTAATATCTACCTAATTATGAAAGATCAAAACACAATAAAATGTAGGTCAAACTCATTTAGATTTATTAAATATCACGGGGTAACACCATCGGAGGACATTTCGTGTGATTCACCCATGTATATTATATGAACATTTGACGTTCAATGAAGTCTTTAATATGGCGCACATACAACATATATGTTGTATGTGCGCCATATTCATTCATTGAATGAATTTTTTATCACGCTGTGATATCCTGAGATCATCATGTAGAACTCACAATAAATAATAAATATTACGTGGTAACACCATCGGGGAACTTTTTGTGAGATTCACCCACATATATTATTTATTAAATTATAACAATTGGTAAATGCAAAAAATAATACCCTAAAAATTTTTTTGCCAGCACCTTTTCCGGTATGAGGGCCCCTACCAGATTTTTGATACGGGGCCCCCTCGAGGCTAGCTACGCCACTGGTTATTATAAGTACACAAAAAAGGTTTCTTTAGTTTTTTTTAAATGTTATCGCAACTTACCTTTTTTTAATAACTAGATACTGTAAGAAATATTAATTTTAATTCGATTTTTTAAATTTGTGTTTTTTCTTATTAAATAAAATAAGCTTTTACCTATTTTACATTTTGTTCTGAAATGTTTTTTAATATAAACCGTAATGGGTTTATATCCACCTTAACGTAGCATTGTATTTTGCCGACCTCATCTTAGAGGATAGCATATTTATTTGTTAATAAAAGTTGGTTCCACAGTTGGTCTGTGGTTGGTTCAATATCATATACATTAGTTAGTTAGCTTAAGGTAATAGTTAATCTACAGGCGCTTTGTATTTGTATACATGTATACAAATACAAAGCGCCTGTAGATTAACTATTACCTTAAGCACGCTTTTTTTATATGATAATATATTTTATTTTAATATTTTAAATATAGAAATGTTTTATTATTAGTATAGCATCTATTTATAACAGTGCGATTGTATAAGGTTTAACATTAAAGTGTATTTTAGCATATTTGTTGAACTTTTTTCATAATGTACCTACCTGAATAAATGTTTTTTTTTTCTTAATAAATAACTATTATTATTATTATTATTATTATTATTATTATTATTATTATTATTATTATTATTATTATTATTATTAATAAATAAAAGTCTGTTTTTATAAGACAAATGTATTTTTGAAGAAAAAAATAGGGAAGTACAAAAAAAATGTATAGTAGGTAATTTTAGTTTTATACAGAGTCCGGTATATAGAAATAAAACAAAAAATATTTTAAATATAAGACTAACTACAAATCAGAAGTTACCACTTATCTATAATGAGCTTCCGGTAACAAATTATCACTACATTCTTTTTTTATAAAAATATTACTTAAGTCTTTTTTTACAAAAAAAATATTACTGCCGTTTCTGTGTAATGCGACCAAAGTGATATTCTTTACTGGCCTTGAAATTTTTTGATGTATTCTCGCAATATCACTTAGGTAAGAGTTCCTCGTAATCTGCTTTATAATTTCCATATTGTGAAAAAATGTGCTGTATTACATGTTAAATTATGCTATAGCAAGTTATATAAATTAAGAAATTTGTTTTAAGAATAATAGTAAAAACGTCTACGAGACATCTCTTCGTCGATTTATTTTTTAACTATCCAATAGGTGAACTATTACCATTTAGATTATTGAAATTAAACCAGTGTAATACATTTTAATCCTTACAGCTTAAAACTATTACTTTAAATACTCTTTTTTTGTTTATAACCAAGGCATAAACCAGCAAAACACCATCGTGTATTTAAAAAAAATTTTATATAAAAAATTAGTGGTATCTTATCTTGAGGCAATAATCAAGTTAATGTAATTAATCATCTTTTACCAATTAAACAAAAAGTTTATTTATTACATTTTAAAATTATGACTTTGAACTTTAACTTTTATTTTGTAATAATAAATCAGTGTTTTCTCTCTGTTTAGGTATTATATTATAAAAAAGTTCTGGTCTGATAACTAGTTTTCGAGTTATTGAGCATTTAAAAAACGTGACCCAATAAAATAATTCAAATACATATAAAACCTTTAATTAAATATATATTATTATAAATTAAAAAGAAATACTCACCAAATAAAAAACGTATTACTCCTAAACTAGAGGGGTCCGTAGGACAATACATATATTTTACTAAATCATCGTATTTAAAAACTTTTAGTTTTTCTGCATGTATTTTTTGTAGAGCTTTCTTAAAAATGCTTTTTTTATTCAATTTTACTGTAGCGGAATCCATTTATATTGAATCTATAAAATAAAATTACTAATAAGTGATATTAATATTTAAAATAAGAGATAACCAAAAAACAGTATTAACAATTTGTAGACCCACTGCTATTAATAATCACAAACAATTTAATAGGCAATAAAAGTTCGTACGTTGGATAATGTAATCAAAATTTATTATTTACAATGAACTCTGACATGCTCACCGGAACATAAGGATTTTAAAATAATTAAAATTAAATTACATTAAATATATTTTGTGCATTTCAAAAGATTTTTTTTTATTAAAATTTTAATAAACAATTTATTTGAAACACATCAAACACAATTTTAATATTAATAAGTAATTTCATATTAATTATAATTTCATATCTATATGGTCGTTTAATATACTTTTTAAAGTTTAAACTTTTTAAACTCGGACCATATATTTTAAAATCTAACGTGCAATTTTGACTAGACGTTCCAATATTAAAATATTTTGGAGCCACTCCTAAAACAAAGTTAAAAAATACTGGTGGGGTAGGCCTGGCCAAAAAAGTCAACTTTATCTAATCAAGAAATACTACATCAATGTAATTAAAAATCCTTAATTTATAGGATTCCGAAAGAAAAAGTTAAAAAATATATTATTTAAACAAGATACAGCTGTTTAAAGCATTTAAGGCGGTGTTTATTTTTTATACCTACATAACAAAAATATGGTTTAAATTAAAGATGTATACGATATTGTATGTTTTGTAAAATTATTTTATTAATTGTACTTATTGCACCGATCCCATTGGGCCTAAGCTGTGTGTTGTGTGAAAAAAGTATATGTTTGCAATAATTTTTAAAATTGTTGACTGTGGCAGCGTTTTTAAGGTTATATAAAAGAAAATTTTATAATTGAGCGAGCATTGAATATATTATGCTCGAGCATTCAATTATTGAATTTCAATATATTATGATTATAATATAGTTTTTAAAGAAAGGCGACATAATAATTTTTAAAATTTGCTCGAGCGTTATTAAATTACACTAGTTTGCAACCCTTTCGCCCACAATGTCTTACTATGATTTTCTTGTGTAGTTTGGCTCACTAAACGCGAAAATCACATTTACAATTTTTTTCATGGAATCGTTTTCGAGATATGAATTTTCAATTGTTTTCTTTAATTTTCTGAGGTGTTTTGACGTTTTAGAGTATACTTCGAGTTCTAATTGATTAATTTGACCAAACAAACTTAAGTGCAAAGGTAATTGAGCCCTCTACAACTTTCCCTTGTATAGTTTTGGTATCGGCTCAGTAGTTCGATACTGGCGATTTTATGAAGTTGATGAGTTGACGTATAGATTATACTTAAAGGAAAAAATAAGCTGCTGTTAATAAAAATCCATGAATAAATGGCCAAAAGACCAAAATTTAGTTTTTTGAGAATTTTTATGTTTTTTCTTCATTTTGTTGAATTATATAAAATTTAATATTGAACATTGATTTTTATTTTAAACATTAAATATTGAAATTAAATTATATATTAGATATTGAAAGTTTTATTTTGTTGTAATAAGCATAGGTTTAAAAAAATTCTGGCTCCTTCCTTGTTTTTGTTTTGTTTTCCAAGGGATCAAATGTAATCACCCATCATGGCTGCATCCCAGAAGCCGTGATACCGCCGCTCCATAGCCTTTATTTGATGGTGAAAACGTTCTCCGTGCTCATCACTTACGTCGCGACGCGTCGCCCAGATTGTCAGGGTTATTTACGCACTCGAACTCTCTACTTCTTTTACTCATTTTACACTTTTTAATAATTAAATAAAACCATAATAAAAATAGCTTGTTAAAATATTAAAAAATAGCAGTAAAATGTCACTATGCCAACACGAGAAACAAAATAATTCACGTTTGCGGAGTCATGTTAAATTTAAATTTTGAATAATGTTTTCGGTGAAAAAAGTACGTAAAAAACTCAAAAAATTCCAATCATGCACTTTAATTAGGTTTTCATTAAAGAATAAATATATTACAAAATAAAATATAAATCGTCAAAAAGCTGAATTTTGGTCTTCCACTAAAAAATTCATACCTTCGCCATTTTTCCATGTATTTTTATCAATATTAGCTTGTTTTTTTTCGTAAAAATGTTAGCTTCACGAAAAAAAAAATCAAACTGGAGTTATCTGTTTGATTTAAAGACGATATGTAAATTTTCTACCTCAGTTTTTGCCATAAAAACGATTTTTTAAGTTATTAAAATCGCTAGCGTCAAAATACTTATCCGATATCAAAAGTATGTAAAAGAAAGTTTTAGAGGGCTCAAATACCTTCAATTTAAGGGCTTGTTTGACCAAATCGATCAATTAGAAACAATGAAAATTCATATTTCAAAAACGCTTCCATAAAAAAATTTAGTGTGATTTTTGAGTTTACGGCCATTTCAAGCGCGCGAAACGCACGAATTACAAAACTGTTTTTATACAAAAAATTGTAGATTATTTATTATATAATATTTTGGCATCAAAATTGTCAAAAATATTCTTCTTTTATTAGTTTATACATTGAATTAAAAAAAACGCAAGAAATATGATATTATGAAAGTAGATATAATTTTAATAATTGAAAGGTGTGGACGGGACAAAAAAAAGATTTATCTTGTCCCGTCCACCCCTGTCAATTATTGAAATTATCTCTACTTTTATAAAATATTTCTTGCGATTTTTTTTATTTAATGTATAGCCTAATAATAGAAGAATATATTTGACAATTTTGATGCAAAAATAATATATACCTAATAAATTACCTACAATCAGGGCCGAGCCTAGGGTATCTGCCGCCCGGGTGCAAGAATTAAATTTGCCGCCCCCATTAATGTAAAAAATTAGGTTCTCGGTAGGGAAGGAGTTCATAATTTATCATTTTCAATAAACATACTTATAACAAATTTTAAAAAATAACAAAGTATTTATTAACAAATAGGTACATAAAAGAATAAAATAAAAATACATTCAGGAAAAAAAACAAAAATAATTAAACTAAACTAAAAAACTAAAATCTACTTTTCTCGCTTTTTTAATAGCAAATTCCCTAATCAAGTCGCCTACATCCAAGTTGTTATAAATATCTTCTTCAATACTTATAATTGCTAAATTTGAAAGCCTGAATTGACTCATTTTGGATCTTAAATAGGTCTTAATCAGTTTTAATTTCGAAAATGACCGCTCTCCATGGGCAACAGCTGCCATCGTCAAAAATATTCTTAAAGCTACAAATAAATTCGGAAAGATGCCTTTTAAATCATTAACTAGTTTTTAACTTAAACGCATTAAAAGACAAAAGAAACTACTATGTTTGCATCCTATTTGCCTCACTTTAATAGAAAAATTGCTGAAATACGCAGCCGTCAAATCGGAAGAAATTATGCTTTAACTTAACAGTTCAGCTTGTAAACAATATCACGTGGTACACAGCGCGCGATTTGATTGGTTTCCCGTAAGCCCGCTTCCGTAAAAGATGAAACTTGACGAACTCGAAGCGGACGGATGAAAAGCGAAGCGGGCGGGCGGCAATCTATAAACCGGGCTTTAAGAAAATTGTCATCATCATTTTTTGTGGCTACCGCGGGTTCGATTATGTCTTTTTTATCATTGCCGCCTGACAGCACAATTTTGGCATTGTTTTTATGTGTAGAATAATTACGATGATTCCTTGAAACGCCGACATCAATAAAACGCAAGTGATTTTTAGAAAGTTTTTTGCCTATTGCAAGGTGGCTTTTTTATTCTTGATAATATGATATAATTTTTTTGATGATATTTTGCCGCCCTGTGTTAGTGCCGCCCGGGTGCCATGCACCCCTTGCACCCCCGGCACGGCTCGGCCCTGCCTACAATTTTTTTTATAAAAACAGTTTTGTGATTTGTCCCGTCCATCCGCTTGAAATGGCCGTTTAGTGGGTTAAAATACATGGGAAATTTATAATGGGATATGGTGGGAAGATTTTTTTTTGATTTTGTAAACTAGTGTTATTAATCAAACCTTAATGTGGTTAAAAATTAAAACGCGTAGGCAAATTTTAAAATTAAATAACATTAAAATCTTTGCATTCAGAATAAAAAGTATCATAAAAACCAGCAAAAAACATGGATTTTCGCTGTTTTTTATAGTATAAAATTTAAAATATACTTATAAAAATCATGTTAACACACCGAAAAAAATAATGTAGTTGAGTTAACGTTTGCCTAAATGTCATTTTTGAAAATGTTGTTTTATCAAAAAACCTATTGGATTAATCTATATTTTGGTGTCAAAGCAATAGTCAGAGTTTGTCAAAGTTTATTTGTTCATTTGACAGTTAAAATATTGATTTAACATAAAATATTTTTTTAAATTAAA
The DNA here is from genome assembly GCA_921294245.1 of Brassicogethes aeneus. Taxonomy (NCBI): domain Eukaryota; kingdom Metazoa; phylum Arthropoda; class Insecta; order Coleoptera; family Nitidulidae; genus Brassicogethes; species Brassicogethes aeneus. The sequence goes on from OV121136.1 coordinate 4,517,973, forward strand.
ATGTTTATCCTATTTTGATTTAATAGCTGGAATTGGTTGAATCAAATACTGAAATTTTTAGGATTACCTAAAAAAAAACTATTAAATTAACGTTTAGTTGCTCTTTAAATCCAAAACATTAAATTTGTTCATTTAAGAAATTGTAAATGTTACTTTAAAATTTGTTAATTTTGCATTCATAAAATTGCCGTGAAGGGCGCTTCGAACACCCACGCCACGTCATTAGACGGTGTTGATCATGTGATGTTCTTACATCTCGCCTCAGTTAGCTTACGATAGGAGTATATAAGCTCAGGTAACCGTTTGTTTTGGGTTTGTTCCATAGTGGAACTTCCACTACACCAAATTGCCCGATACTGATAAGACCCCCAATATAGCGCGGGTTGAATATTATATTGTTCTATCAGCAATTTTGGCGGAAAATAAAATTTTTACATGAAAATGAAGGTTTAACGAATATCTATCTATCTGAATAAGTATCACTGTTAAATATAGCCCAGAAATACTAAAAACGACATTATTATTTTGTTCTATGTGCGAAATTCAAATATAATTAACTATTATAATGTTCTAACAAACCAATCAATTAAATTGGCAGTTTAATGAATTACGTCGTAGGTTTTTGGTGATTTAAGTGATTATTTTATTTAAAAATAAATGATTCTGTAAGTACAAAAATACAATATTATAATAAAATAGTTATAAACTACCCAATTAAAACTTATAAAATTTATAAGTGATTTGTGCCCTAAACAGAACATTATTCACCAATGTTGATACCAGATATTCGCAATGCACCTGAACTAAAAAAATGTCTCCTGTCTTTTGCTAAAGTTGCTGATCAAACCAAATTATTTAAGTTTATGCCGCCTGTTGATGTAATTTTAAAAAAACTTTTTTTAAACAACTTAATAATGCTGCTGTATTTGCAAATGAAAAAAGAAGACAATAATTAGTTGTTGAGTTGAGTTATCATAAATAATTGGTATTACTTAAGCCTTGTTTTTTTATCACCCTATACTGTTAGAACATTTTGGAAGGTTTTGTAAAATTTTGAAAAATAATAAAACAAAAATGTTCTATTAGCAATTGTTTGATTATTATTATTATTATTATTAACATTTTTAGTTAACCAAAATACTAAAATTAAGTGCACTAAGCACTATGCACTAGCTTACTCGCGTTAAGTACAAAATATCTTTACAAACTTCAATAATATTAATATTCGAAATTTGAAAACTTGCTTTTCAAAAAATTAGTTTTATTCTATTAGAACAATTTAATATTCAACCCACGATAGGTCGAATCAGCTGTCTGTCGGTGGGTATTTGAAGTAGGTGGAACGCACTTAAAACAAATACTCTGGCGAGGGAAGGTTCCATAATTTTGTTTTGAATACCAACCTTTAAAGAATGTTACTTTTACATTTTCAGAATGTTAACCCAACCCAATTAACCCAACATTAACGCAAATTATTTTAATTTAACATTTTATTGGTGTTTAGTGAATATGCTAAAAGGTTACTCCGACATATCAAGAATGTTTATTTAACCAGATTTGCAGATTAGAACAAATATTCTCATTTTGTTCATTTGACTAATATTTGTTGTTCAATATTGTTTAATATTAAACAATACAATTTCACATTTTTATATGGTTAAGTAAACGTGCAAAAACCATTGCTTGTATTTAAAGTGCATAAAGAGTTGAATTAATATTTTTTTTATTGTTTTAACCCAGATTATGCCACTGTTCTTTTAAAAGACAAGTTACAAAAATCTGTATTACTATTTTTAAATAATTAGATCATAGATGGCACCATAAGTCATTTATTAAACAACATATTTTCTTGTTGTAATACATGTGGTTTATGTGTTTGTGACCGAATTTATGGACAAAAACTTTATTTTTTCGTGAGAAAATTTAGTGTGACCTAACATGAATAACTGGAGGTAAGTTTAAATCAACAATTTTTAGGTATTTCTTGGCAATATTTTAGAAAACAGAAAAAAAGGATATAAATATTGTGTATACATATAGGTTACGTTATGAAAGCTTTCATCAAACAAGTTTTGGGGGTTAAAAGTGGGGCGTTCTTTTAAAAGAACAGTGGTAAAATCAACTACCAATATATATATTTTTTCAGTTATTGGAAAAGACCTCTAAAACTGCACGAATTATTGGAAGAAGTTGAGGGTATAAATTTGGAACAAGAAATACCCAACGAAATAGTATTATTTCCTCCCGACAATGCGAACAATGAAAATACGGACGAGGACTCTGGGGACGAGGAAAATGTAACAATAAATAATCTACCAGGTAGTCAGCTACGTGCGGAAGTTAAAGTTTCTAGTATAGCTGATGCTGAAGCTTCTAGTACAGCTGATGCTGAACCAGAAATTCAAGCTGCAGAAGAAGAAGAAGACAATTTGCCACTGTCAACTTATGGTTCTAGAGTTATTGCGAGTCCAGTTGCCAAGGAGAAGCGCATCTATAAATGGAATAAAACTGACATGGATTCTGATTTTCCTCTTTTTCAGCCCATGTACGGGCCAAAACAATTGTATAGTCCACTTGAAGCATTTTTTTATTTTTTTATATTGAAGTTATCGCAATGCTGGTAAATTATACAAATATGTACGCTAATTCCCACAACCGTAATGGAGACATTTCTGAAAACGAATTTCGGTGTTTCTTAGGAATTTTACTACTCAGTGGCTACTCATCTTATCCAAGAAGGTCAATGTAATGGGAAAATTGTAAGGACACAAATAATATTCTTGTTTCTGAAGCAATATCCAGAAACAGGTTCAATTTTATTATGCAGAATATTCATTGTTGCAATAACAATAATTTAGTTGCAAACGATAAATTCGCAAAACTTCGACCTCTTTTTAATGTTCTCAACAAAAAATTCATAAATATTGCCCCTTTTGAAGAATCACATAGCATTGATAAATCTATGATCCCGTATTTTGGACATCACGGCACAAAGCAATTTATAAAAGGTAAGCCAATAAGATGGGGCTACAAATTCTGGGTAGGAACCACTGTACCTGGATACATTGAATGGTTTGAACCATACCAGGGTTCGACTACTGTTCTTTCGGGTAATTATAAAGGTTTAGGTTTAGGAGCTAGTGTTGTTTTAGAATTTGCCGATGTTCTTAGAAAAAGGTATTCTAATGTCGCTTTCCACTTATACTTTGACAATTTCTTTACTTCCCTATACTTGCTGGAAGAACTCAAAATCATGGGGCTAAAAGGAACCGGTACTATAAGAGAAAATCGTGTTGGTAAAGACTGCCCTTTACCTCACTCAACTATCATGAAAAAAAAAGATAGGGGTGCTTTAGAATATGTAACATCAGATACCAAAAATATTGCTTTATGCAAGTGGCATGATAACAGTGTAGTAACTGTTGCATCGAACCACACTAAAGTATTGCCCACTCAACCCGTAAAAAGGTTTTCTCAAAAAGAAAAAAAATCGATCTACGTACCACAACCCCAGATTATCAAAAAATATAATGAGAATATGGGTGGGGTTGATAGGGCGGATCAAAACATTAGTCTGTACAGGACGCAGATAAGAGGAAAAAAGTGGTATTTTCCACTCATTTGCCATTGCTTAGATATGGCCCTACAAAATGCATGGTAGATATACAGGATAGGAGGTGGTAAAAAAGATCACTTAAGATTTAGGCAAACAGTAGCTACATCAATTTTGGAAACTTATAAAAAAACATCAAAAAGAGGTCCTAGCCGACAATCTATAAATCTGCATGAAACTTCTAGATACGACAGACTAGATCACTTAGTTGTTTACCAAGACAAACAGACACGTTGCAATGTTTGTCATAAAAATTGCAATTTTTTTTGTCAACAATGTGCCATTACCCTACATCCAAAATTCTGTTTTGTTAAATATCATACTGTATGAAAAATGATAAAAATACATATTTCATGTAATATTTTAAATAAAGTTCTATTAAGCATATGATAGTGTATTAAACCACCGTTCTTCTAAAAGAACACCCTTTTTTCTTAAAACTTTAAAGTTTAAACTTATAAAATGCAAACATTAACGCTTTTTGTGTCTACTTAGTCCCAAAAATCAATAAATCAAGGAAGAATTTGAAAAAAATAGTTTTGGCATTTGAAGTTTGTTAATTTTATTTTGTAAAATTTTAACATATTTTTTTGTATAAAACCAGGGTTTGTAATTATTTTAACAAAGGAAAATATTTTACCGAATGTTTTGTAAAGGTAATATGTAATTTTGTAAGCATTTTTTTAATTTTCAATGGTTACAGATTATTTAGTTAATCTTTAACCAATAATTATTATTTCAGGTAGGCAATCAAAACATTTTCCATTGACAATACGAATCAGCAAGTTCAACTGACTTCAGCGTCTGCAACTTATTTTTCTGCTTACTTTATTTTAATTCGTAACGTGTTCGTAACAACTGTTCAGAGTGTTTATAATATATTACCAGAAATCTGTTAATGTTATTTAGATTCCTTATACCTATTTAACGAGTGTGCGAAGTGCGAAGTATCAAAAAAAGATGCCGTTACTGGTTTTCAATAAAAAAGAATTTCCAGCAAACACTTTTGTTACTGGGTCTACAAAATGGTTTGTAAAAATTAGGTCCCTTTTATTGTGGTTGAATTATTGACATAGAATCTACAAAATATCTGTTATAATTACAACTACTTATTCAATTTGTTAACAGATTACAGTTGGTTGTAAACTTAACATAAAGTTATGTAGACCTCAATAAACATAAAATCTGGTTAATATTTGTTTAAAATTACATTACAATTAGATGTACAAATGTACATCTGTACTATGCTCCACACCTCAAAGTCCCACCACGTGATCACGTAGGGAACGCAGTCTTTTGAAAATTTGGCATTTAAGGCTTTTCAGGTTATGTATCTGTCAAAGTATGGTCAGTGAAATAAATAATATTTATAGTGTTACCGCTTATGTTTAAGCGTTAAAATTAATAAATCTTTATAGTATCACAATTATTGTATTATAACAATGGTTGGTTTAAGAATTTAGGAATATAAATACTGCATTTAATGAAACTCCAAAGTGTAAGGTGCAATATAAGTGATATTTTTGTGCATTGGATCTACATTTCTCCATAAAATAGTTTTAACTAAACAGCATTTATTTAAAAAAATCTAATTTCTCTATTATGAAATAAGAATCTCTGTATCAAAGGTAGGTTAATGTATTAGAACAAAAAATATCATCTAATTTTGTATTTTAAGGTTAGAAAAATCTATTTTGACCAAAATAAATAAGTGGATTATTTGAAAGAGTGTGTTAATATGGTCATAAATAAATATAGGTGGTATACTAAATAATTGTTGAATATAGTTCAAATTAAATTGAAGCTTTTATACTTCTAACGACAAAACTTGTGCATACCTCTCGGCATACTTACTTTGAGTTAGATTATAAGAAAACAAAATTTTTTTAGAGAAACTTGTAATGTGAAAATATTTAATACTCCCATGACATGTGATTTATTAAAATTTAAAGTTATAATGATTTTTTGATGTAGATCAAATTCAGTCGAATCTTTTTAACTATTTGTATTGACAAAACTTTATGTAGGTACAATTTAAGCTGGATAAGAAAAACTACCACATTTTTAAATACCATATTATACAGTCTTTTAAATAATCCAAAATAATTATTTATTTTGGTCAAAATAAATTTTTCTAACCTTAAAATTACAAAATTAGATGATTTTTTTGTTATAATATACGAGCCCTAACAACTTAATGTTCGGAAGATACCAATTTTCAGAAATATTTACTCATTTCTCATTCAAGAAATATTATTTAAATTTAAAATTAAAATATTTTATTTTTTACACGCTTAAAAGTCACATATACTTAAATAAGATTTTATTTAAATAAAAATTGAACAAAAAAAAATTAAACAAATACAAAATTAACAAATTATGTTGGCAACTTAAAGTTCGGACGATCACTTATTTGAATGTTTAGTACGTCGTTACATCTCCTTTGGCCTTTATAACATCTCTTATCCTGGCTGGCATGGATTCCATTAAGGATCTACAATAATCTGGTGTAAAAGATTCCCATATTTCTGACAATTTTGTCTTCAAATCATTAGTGGTTCTTTGAGGATTATTTCTTAAATAACTTTTCATGCGGTGCCACAAGGTTTCAATAATATTGAGGTCTGGACTACTTGAAGGCCATGACAAAACTCTCATAGTGTGTGCTTCAAACCATTTTTTTGGTTGTTTTTGCAGTGTGCCTTGATGCTCCATCTTGTTGAAAGATAAAATTACCATCGGGATAAAGATCTTCTACACTGGAAATGAGGCTGTTTTGTAGAATTTGTTGATATTTATTTGCATTAACTATTCCATATATTATTTCCATATGCCCCACACCCTTTCCAGACATACAACCACAAATCATTACCCCCTTTGCAAATTTTACAGTCCTTTTTAAACAGTCTTTATGAAAGGCTTCAGTTTTATCCCGAATAATTCGTTTTCTACAATCACCTACACACACGTCAAATTTGGATTCATCGCTAAATACGACTTTGACCCAGTCTTCTGCTGTCCAGTGCAATTTAGACTTAGCCCAAATTAGACGGTTTTTCTTCTGTGCTTTTGTTAATAGCGGTTTTTCTTTTGCCTTTAATAAAATAAATAATAAAGTTTAAAAAAATGTTTAGCCTGGTTTCTGCGTTAAAAATCGCTGTTACTTCCCTTAAAGTGGATCTTCGATTATTTTTGCAAATCCTTACGAGCTGCCGCCTCATTCAAGGAGACACTTTTCTTGGCTGCCCTGTACTTTTACCCCGAATTTCGTAACCACTGGTTTCTCCATAACATTTTATAATGTTTCCTATAGTAGATTTCGCCAAATTTAAATTTTTTCCAATAGTTCCCATGCTCTTTTCTTCATGGTACTGTTTTATTACAATTTTTCGAATTTCTTTAGAAGTAGCCTTACCACGAGTCATTTTTAACACGGTAAATTAGAGACCATTATAAAACAACGCCACAAGATTAATTAATTTGACACTTCTTTAACTTTGATGACAATAAATTAAAAACGTTAGTCGTCCGAACTTTAAGTTGCCAACATAATTTGTTAATTTTTTATTTGCTTTACTTTTTTTGTTCAATTTTTATTTAAATAAAATCTTATTTAAGTATATGTGACTTCTAAGCAAGTAAAAAATAAAATATTTTAATTTTAAATTTAAATAATATTTATTTAATGAGAAATAAGTAAATATTTCTGAAAATTAGAATCGTCCGAACATTAAGTTGTTAGGGCTCGTATTAACCTACCTTTATTACAGATATTCTTATTCCATAATAGAGAAGCTAGATTTTTTTAAATAAATGCTGTTTAGTTAAAATTATTTTATGGAGAAAACTAGATATTTGGACCAAATGCACAAAAATATTAGTTATTTGGCACCATACATTTTAGAATTTCATTAAATGCAGTATTAATATTCTTAAATTCTTAAACCATCCATTGTTATTCTAATGTTATGAAGATTTATACATTTTTAACGCCTAAACATAACAATACTTTGACAGATACATAAACTGAAAAGCCTTAAATGCAAAATTTTCAAAAGACTGCGTTCCGTACGTGGTCACGTGGTGGGACTTTGAGGTGTAGAGCATAGTACATGTGTACTAGTGATGTAACGAATGTTCGCATTCGCGAATATTCGCATATTTTTTAACATTAGCATTCGCATTCGTATTCGCAAGAAACGATGCGAATGTTTGGCGAATGTATTTGACAAACAAAGGAAATTATATAAATATATATATATTTTTTTATTTACTTATAATATTTATAAATAACAAATTATTATGGAACATCTCTCTTTTCATTTTCTCGTCTTTTTAATTCGTCAAATTCATTTTTATGTTTAGCTTCTAGGTGATTTCGCATAGCACTAGTGGTCCGTCCTTTACGCGAGTATTTTTTATCACACAATTTGCACTTCACATTTTCAGCGTCACAAATTGTGAAATAAGTCCAAACTTCGCTAACATGTGCTTTACTCATGTTTTTGTATCACTTAAATTTGACAAATACAATAATATTAAACTAACCTCAAATCACAACGGATATTTTCGAATGAACTTAATCTGTAACGGTTAACCTCGGCTATGTTCGGCTTCAACAAGGCTGATACGAAATGTCAAACCCGTATGATATTTTGCGCGCGCTTTATTTGAAACAACATTCGCATTCGCATTCGCATTCGCGAATATTTCAGATGAATATTCGCATTCGCGAATGTGACAATTCTAACATTCGTTACATCACTAATGTGTACATGTTTTTGCCGTATAATTTAATAAATATTGTTTGCGATGAGAAGTAAAAAATTTTTACTGTGGGATGGTTTAAGACTTAATTCTCATAACAGAATACAAATTAGTAGAGAGAAATTGGTTTGAAATCGGTTGAACCTCATCCGAGCGGTGCGCGTGTACATAAGGGATAAGTTTGTCCAAAAATATGTTAATATATACGAGAGAACTATTTAGTGGTAATAACTGAAAAATTAAGTAAATTGGGGACAGCTTGGGTATTTTGAGAATGAGTGTAATGATTCCCAAACTCTGGGTTTAATCCCAAAATTGATTTTTTATTAATCATTACTAAACAGTTCCCTTCGTATACAAATAGAAAGTAAACTTTTTTTGACTTTTTTATTGGATAGTAAAATACAATATTAATGGGTGGTGTTTTAGGGTTAAGGAAAATATATTAAATTAAGTTAAACCACAAACATTGCATAAAAACATATTGGGCATCTAAATAAAATATTTTTATTACTTTTTACATATCCTTTATAATTAAAACATTATATTATTTAAAAATATGCTAAATATATTTATCTACTTTGGCTGTGATTTTATGGCGTTGTAGTCACGGGCATTTTAGACACGGGCCGAAGTTAGCTTTATTATAAACTGCGAAAACGTAACCACATAACGTCGAAGGTACATAAGCTCGAAAATAAATTAGACAACAGTGCAGTCCAAAATTTTCAGTGCTATCAATAATGTTATACATTAAATGTATATCGACATGATAATGATTATTAAATTATGTAAGGGGGCATTTCAACAAGACTGCCCTGCTGGCTAACCTCACTTTATACGAAATAATTTAGATATGGATTTCAGACTCTCCTAATAGACAATTTAATTGTGGTTCATTATTTGCTTAGTTTTCTATGCAATAGGATTTCTCGCAGAAGAAGATATTTATATAATTACCAGAATTGTCCTACTCGTTACGTGTCCGAGCCGACTACCTCTACAGTAATAAGCATAGCAAAAGAATATAAGACGTAATTGAAAATAATCCACAAACTTAACATGAATGTAATAATGTAATTATTAATGGTGGATTGAAAATATTGTATTGTTTTTTATCTTTTAGTGAATAAAAACCAATATTTTGGTAAAAAGGATTTTCTTTATTTTTATTTCAATAAATTAGGGAAGAAATTAAGGGGTTTTCTATTCTTAATTTGAATGCACCGTTGCCTAATTTATTTTCGAGCTTATGTACCTTAGACGTTATGTGATTTCGTTTGGTGGCTGTAGTACGTAACACAACCGCACTATGCACTAGCGCCAAATTAAAATTCTGTTAACCAAAATTTTAATTCAGCGAATTTTTCAGTCAGAAAATTCGAGGTACATAATATTTATTCCAAACAATAAAAATAAGGAATTATTATTTTGTCACATACAAGTAGCATTGAATTTATTATCTAAAAAATAATCGGATTAAAAGAAATATGGCAAAAAGATTCTTAAATGAAAATTCGTATTGCTATAGATATAAATAAAATAATAATTAAAATATATATTATAATACGAATTATTTTGTTGTTTAAAACACTTTGAAACAATTTTTATACGGGAATAAAGTTGTGGTATGGTTGTTATTAATTATAATTAATAACAACCATACCACAACTTTATTCCCGTATAAAAATTGTTTCAAAGTGTTTTAAACAACAAAATAATTCGTATTAAAAGTAAATATTAGAATTTTTAAAAATAACAATACAAATAAAATTGCATTCAATTCTTATTAGTCAAATAAAATTTTCAGTAATATTAAAAATAAAAATTTTAAAACAAATATTTCGTGCAAAATATTTGTTTGTCGAATAAGAAACTTTATCACTTTAATTTCTAACAGGTAAATTGATTTTTATGTCGACGAGTAATAATAGAAAATAATTGCGACATAATGATAATTTCAGTATTACTTTTTCTTAAATAAATGTCGCACACCTTGATTAACTGGCTAAGAAATTCGATGAATTAAAATTTTGGTTCAATTTGACTGAGTGTTTCTCAAGTAGCGCCTAATTATCTCAACCCAAATTTAAATTCATCGAATTTTTTAGTCAGAAAATACGCCATTCAGTTCCAGAATTAAAATTACTTTAATTCTTATTCTGTGCTTAAAATTTTGTACTTAATATACCAAGACATCATAAAATTTTTGCTTTAAAATGTCAATTTTTAAAAACGCAACTTGAATTAATATTTAGCTTTAATAAACATGACAATAAAAAGTGAAACGGCGTGCCATAGAAATATTTTTTTTTTAAATTTGATTCTTAAAAGCTGGGTGAGAATTCGTGAAACGGATCACTGTTTTCCCAACTTTGGAAATTACAAAAAACAATTATTGGGTTTTGTAGTACTCATTGATAGTAAAATATTCCCAAATTAAAAAAAATATATATAAGCAATTGTAAAAGTTATTTAAAAAAGAGCGTTTTTGACGATTTTTTTTCGAAAATCTCTCATGGGAATAAAGCCTTTTAATAAAATTTTACCTTTATTGAAAATTCTTCAAAACTTATCAAATTTTTATAAAAAATATAATTAAATTAAAAAAAAAATTATTTTCATAAAAAAAAATTATTTATAATAAACAATTTGCATTTTTATAATTTTCTCAATGCTCTTTTTGAAAATCGTATTAATTTATATTTTCCTTAAAGTTTTTCCAATAAAAAACTAAAAAAAAAATTGGATTCTTAATTAAACGATTAATGACATTTGATTTTGTGAGCCGGCGCGACTTTTCTGGCCCTGACGCTTGAGCGCGCTCCCGACGCGACCCGTCCCATTGCGATGCGTACTTTATTATTAATAACTTTGCTATACTATACTATCAAGTACTTGTGATTTAAAAATGATTTTGTACGACCATTAAATATATATTATACGTATATATATTTATACAGGGTGTATCACGTTCGATGGTAGGTTAGACGTTTATGGAGAACTTTATGGAGAACGGCAAAAGATATTGAATTTAAATTTTAAATAGCATGCAATTATAATATCATTTAAACTATTTTTCTAAATTATTTTGAACAAAATTACTCTTCCGGTTTTAACAGAAGCGAAATCAACTTTGTTATTTTAAATAAATCATCACATTTTTTTTACATTATCATTCCTTAATAGTGTGTGAGTAAAATTCGGTCAGTTTCACCCTCAACAAAAAAGCTTATAACTTTTTTAATATAAGGTTTACTGATATTCGGTTGTATTTATTGGAATCCTGAAGCATTGTTTTAAATATTCCATGTAATTTATTGTAATATTTCTAAAAAGATACTTGATAAAAAATAATGTGAATGTAGGAAAATTAAAACAGCAATCACTTTTTTATTTTCAATGGAACGCCCTGTATATTTTTACATAATTAAATATAAAATTATAATACCTTTTCATTAATATAACTATTTCCTATACCTAAAGTTAATAATAACAATGATATTTTACAATTCCTATTATTTAATATTTAAAATTTTTAAATATTAGTTTTAAATTAATAAACAATACAAGTGGAATCTACGAATGAGTTTTCAAAAACTGTATGCATTCATATTACAAGAAAATAATATATTAATAAAAACAATATATTTTTTAAAAGCACCAAAACAAAAAGTAAATATGTCGCTATGTAGGTATGTGTATAAACGGTTTGATTGAAAGCCCGGTACCTTCATTAAAAGTTTATTATTATTTACTAATAAGGTTAAAAATTCATTAATTAAATAAAAACAATGTTTTAAATTAATGCAAATTGTTAATAAAATAGTTAAAATGAAGGAAAATCACTATTTAAATGAAGTTTTGATGAACTTGTTTATTCTTCATGGACAATATGAAAAACTTGCTATTGCTATAACATGCAGAAACTTGTTGTATGTTGTAACTTTAATTTGGTTATCCATTAAGAATAAATATTTTTATCTACTCCTACATTGACGAGTTTTGACTTTATGGCATTTTAGTCACGGGCTGAAGTTGGCTTTATTATAAATTGCGAAAAAGTGAGGTTAAATTTGTTAAATGTAAAATTTTATGAAATAAAATTGTCTCTAAATTCTTATTTCTGTTCGTCGTAGATAAAGTATAGTATGCAACTCGTTTTATAAACTTCTCTAGACATTCGTTTTTATTAAACACTCGCTCGCAAGCTTCGCTCGTGCCTAATAAAACTTGTAACTAAAATGCCGTTTATAAAACTTAATACATAATATACTATTATCAACTTCTTTTGAGTGGTTATTTTCCTTTATTTTAATAGTAATAAATATCGGGAAAGTTTTGTTATTCATACCAAATTAATACACGTGAGCAACATTTTATTAGTTTTTCTTCATATTATTAGGGTAATTGTAAAATATCTTTCTTAATATTAACTTTAGGTATCGGGAATAGTTCAATCAATCAATGAAAAGGTATTATAATTTCATATTTAATTATGTAAAAATATACAGGGCGTTCCATTGAGAATAAAAAATGTATTGCTGTTAGCTACATTCACATTGTTTTTTATCAAGTATCTTTTTAGAAATATTACAATAAATTACATGGAATATTTAAAACAATGCTTCAGGATTCCAATAAATCCAACCGAATATCAGTAAACCTAATATTAAAAAAGTTATAAGCTTTTTTGTTGAGGGTAAAACCAGTGATGTAACGTATCGAGATACATGTATCTGGATACTGGATCTAGATACATTTTATGTACCTAGATAAGTATCGAGATACTTAAAAAAATCAGGATCTACTTTAATATCTAGATCCTTAGATACAAGATACATTTTATTTTACCCAACCCGATTGCAACCCCACACGGAACATCCAATGCATATACTCTATAAATATCCAGGATATACATAGGATATCCTGGATATCCATTGGACATCCAGTAGATGAACTTGCTTTATAAATATCTATTGCGTTATAAGGTCCAAACAATTTTTTTCTTTGTCATTTAATTTTTAAGTTTTTAGGTAACAGAAAGTATCTGGAAGTAACTTAGATACTTTTTAAATGTATCTGTATCTGTACCCAGATACTTTTGGGAAAATGTATCGGTATCTGTACCCAGATTCATCTGCCAAAGAGTATTTGTATCTGTACCTAGATACTGAAAAAAATGTATCGGTTACATCACTGGGTAAAACTGACCGAATTTTACAAAAAAAATTAATAACTCAAAAACTATTAAGTTTGGGTATAGCCATTTTATAAGGAATGATAATGTAAAAAAATGTGATGATTCATTTAAAATAACAAAGTTAATATTGCTTCTGTTAAAACCGGAAGAGTGATTTTGTTCAAAACAATTTAGAAAAATAGTTTAAATGATATTATAATTGCATGCTATTTAAAATTTAAATTCATTGTCTTTTGCCGTTCTCCATAAAGTTCTCCATAAACGTCTAACCTACCATCGAACGTGATACACGATGTATAAATATATATACGTATAATATATATTTAATGGTCGTACAAAATCATTTTTAAATCACAAGTACTTGATAGTATAGTATAGCAGAGTTAATAATAATAAAGTACGCATCGCAATGGGACGGGTCGCGTCGGGAGCGCGCTCAAGCGTCAGGGCCAGAAAAGTCGCGCTGGCTCACAAAATCAAATGTCATTAATCGTTTAATTAAGAATCCAATTTTTTTTTTTTAGTTTTTTATTAGAAATACTTTAAGGAAAATATAAATTAATACGATTTTCAAAAAGAGCATTGAGAAAATTATAAAAATGCAAATTGTTTATTATAAATAATTTTTTTTTATGAAAATATTTTTTTTTTTAATTTAATTATATTTTTTATGAAAATTTGATAGGTTTTGAAGAATTTTCAATAAAGGTAAAATTTTATTAAAAGGCTTTATTCCCATGAGAGATTTTCGAAAAAAAATCGTCAAAAACGCTCTTTTTTAAATAACTTTTACAATTGTTTATATATATTTTTTTTAATTTGGGAATATTTTACTATCAATGAGTACTACAAAACCCAATAATTGTTTTTTGTAATTTCCAAAGTCGGGAAAACAGTGATCCGTTTCACGAATTCTCACCCAGCTATAAAACTTAATTTACCAATTAATAATTATAGGTAATTAAATAAAAAACTTTGGCCTGTGAAATATTCAAATGACACGTTACTCGGGGATTTTTGTCCCGCCCGGGCGCGCCCGTCACAATTAAAAATTGTGAGTAAAAACTACACGTTATCAAATTTATTTAAAAATATTGTTTTATTATGCTTTTAATAAGTTAGAAGCACAATAAAAATATTAATATAAAATATTAATTTCATAACTTGTGGTTTTTACTCACAATTTTTAATTGTGACGGGAGGGACAAAAATTACCGAGTAACGTGGAATGCCCCTCAAGTAAAATTTACACCCTAAGTACATATAACGTTTAAATAAAAAAGTTGTTAAACATAATTACCTTTATGAAAATTGTTAAAATAACCAACCAATTCAACTTATTTATTTATTTTGGTTTATAATACCTCACCTCTCTTGATACATAGGTGTATAATATTAAATAATTATTATATTATATTATATTAAATATTATTATTAAGTAATTTATAGTTTCAAGTAGATTAAAAAAAAGAAATATTTTTTTAAATTTGATTCGTAAAAGCTATAAAATTTAATTTACTTAATTTAATAAAAAAACTTTGACCAGTGAAATATTCAAATGACTCAAGTAACATTTACACCCTAAGTACATATGGGTGAATCTCTGCAAATTAGACAATTTATATTAAAATTTTGGCAATTATATAAATTATTACAGTTAAGAAGTTGTTGTTGCTAGATTAGTCCAATAGCATAAAATAAATAAAAATATAGTAATTTCACGATGATTTGACGGTTACTTTCCTATTATTTTGAAATAATTTCCTATTTTAAAAATGAGGGAGTGATAGTAGGTGTGAGGGAGTGACAGTTTAAAAGGTTTGACAAAAGAAAAGTAGTTTTTAAACATAATACAGTATTTATTAGAGAAAAATACAAAGTTAAAATAACTAATAAATTCAGTTATACCCTTAAACTCGTCGGGGGGTAATGAATGGATTGATCTTCCAGTATATGATAGTAGTGGAATTGCATTCATAACAGATAAAATGCTCTCAACATTAATAACATTTGAATCTTTTTTATTGGGCCAGGGGAATCTGTTAGGAGCAATATCTTTTATAAAATTTACTCACATTTTTTCTGTTGGTTCCTTATTTTCAATTATTTTTTATTCAGGTATCTATGGTTGATCGTACACAACAGTGTTATTAATAGCTTAATACATTTATAAATGATTTAGCTATTAATCAGTGGGTAGCTGTTGTGTACGATCAACAGAGGATACCTGGAATAATTGAAAATTAGGAACCGACAGGAAAAATGAGAGTAAATTCTATAAGTTATTGGTCCTAACAGATTCTCCTAGATTATAATAAAAAAGATTCAGATGATATTAATGTTGAGAGCATTTTATCTGTTAGGAGTGCAATTCCAGAACTAATACCATACACTGGAAGATCAATCCATTTATTATAAATAGGGGTAATTACTGAGGCTGCTATTTTTTTAAATTTTTTGTTTTTTTGGTACCGGATGGTTTCAATTTTAAAGCTTTATTATTGTTAAGTCTTAAATGAGATTTTGGATAACCCCTTCCCAAATGAAAATGAATACATGGCATTGATTTTAAATAACAATCGAAACAACTAAGTTTATTAAAAAATATGCAGTCATCTTCTTTTCTGCATATAACTTGATGCACATTGGTGGTACCCGAGAATGTGGACGCTGAAATGCCAGAAAATAATAGCTCTACCTGTTGTAAAGCGTTAGCAGACAATTCTTGGATATATATTCCCGGACAACGTTCCTTTAAAATGTCTATTAGTTGGGAAATGTTAGAAATGTCTTTTCCTTCCGCTACTGCCTGGTCAGCGGTCCTCTTTAGTGTACCTCCAACGCCATCGGCGGCCCCTTTCCCATGACCCGCTTCAGAGTAATTCCAGGTTAGGATTTCAATGTTTGGTAAAAAATGGTTTGAAAACGATGAAATAACACGAAACATAAATCGATTTCTGTATTGTGTTGCTGGTCCGTCGCTAAGAAAGTGAACTGCAGTTATATCTTCTATTTTATTTTGGTCGATCCAATCAAAAACTATTTTTAAATGTGCCCATATAGCAACATAATCGTGTCTAAGAGATGTTGAAATTGTACAAAACGAACGTGGGGTAACTTTTCCTTGATTATTTTGTATATAAATGACACCAGTATGTAAACTTATTTGCTCCCTCGAGCCGCCAAAATGTAGGGATTGTACTTCCTCGCCATACTTACATGAAAAATTTTCGCTAAAATCAACATGGATTATTATTTCATTTGACTTAAGAGACGTTTTTAATGACGACATTGCATGGTACTGATGAAGGATGTTACCAATATGTGTCAGAAAAGGAATTAACGTAACTTGCAGTTCATGGAACAAATTAACCAGCGTGATGGCAATGTTTGATTTTGTGGTCTTTCGGATTAATTTCTCTTGTCCTTTTACGGTACATTTACTTGAAACTGTTGTCCACTTATTGTAAATAATTGTTCTATCTAAAAACTCTTTTTCTTTTAATTTTTTATTGCAGCAGTAAATACAGTTTCTGAAAAGGCATTCGGGTTTTGGAGGCAAACAGCAAAGAAGATTGACAACGTCAGTAGTAGAACGAGTTTCTATAACTTTTGCTTTATAGAGAGCTGATACAATATACTCAAAATTTAAATGTTTTATACATCTGCATGTCTCTCTATCTTCTACTTTTGGCTTTAAAACCCAAAACGGTTTTAGGCGGCAAAAAGACTGGTAACTCACATGGTAAGGCACTGAACCAAGAAATTTATTATGCAGTGTTTTTATAGTTTCTAACAGGTAACGTTTTTGCTTTTGCTCTTTTTTAAAAGTTATGTATTCTTTTTTACCTGCTGTCATCCGCGATACATCATCTCTCTCAAAAAATCCTTTTATTTCTTTTTTAACATAAAGAGAAAGGTAATTACCTCTGGGACGAATTTTTATGTTGCAATTTTTTAATGACTGGGGATTCAAGATCTTAGTTTTTTTTGCGATGTTTATTAACCGGTACTTTTTCAACAAGTTATACTTCATAGTTTTGTTGTAGATTTTTTTATTTGAATGACTGCCAGCTTCACGATAGTTTTCTTGCAGCTGTCGTTGAAGAACTTCACCAAACAATAATTTTCTTCTTACAGGTTCAGTAACTTTTTGGTTTCCTAATAGCTCATTAACCTTTGAGTTTGGACTTAAAATTCTGCTTTTTTTTAATGTCTTTTCTTTCATTCGTTGATATCTTTTTCTGTACTTCTCAGATGATTTTTTGGATTCCGCAAGTTTTTGTTTTAAATCAAGTATTGTTCTGTACATTTTGGACCGCGATTTTATCACTCTCTTACGTCCCACATTTTTTCTATAGGTTGAATTTCTTGGAGTGGGAGCATTTGAGTTAGAGGGCGTGACTACTGCATTTTGGATGGGGATTGGTGAATGTGGAGGAGAATTATCTATCAGGATTTGATTGAGATTTTTCTGATCCCTTTTGTTTTTTCTGTAATTTTGAGCTCTCTTTCGCCATTCCTTTTTAATTTGTCTATGTTCTCTACTGGTCATATTATCTACCAATTTTGCTGCAAGTTTCCCTTGTTCACGTTTTTTCCTATATTTTAGTTTTTCTTTTTCCCTCATTTCTGCTAATTTTTCGGGATTATTTTTCATTTCTTCTCTTCTCTTTTTGTCATATTCCTTTTTGCGTAGTTTTGCTTCCTCCTTGCTACGTGCCATTCTACTACAAAAAAACAGAACAAATTAAAAAGTATTATTAATCACTCCCTCACTTCAGTTATCACTACCTCACTTGTAAAATTATGAGGGAGTGACTGGTGAGGGAGTGACGAAAATAAAATAAAATTGGCAACTCTGCAACACCGGTTAGAATATTGAGGTTATATTTGCGACAGTAATAATACACCTAAATACATCTTAATTACTGAAATAATTAAAGTTGTAATAATTACCTGGTTTGAAATATTCACAGTGAGGGAGTGACACTACAAAAAAACTTTTGCTACTTTTTATTTATTTATAAAATGCTGTAATTTTTAACAACACAGGTGAGCAGATGTTTTCACTTGATATCAACAGGCCAACTGGTTTCGGCACTGTTGCCAAATAAATTTTAAAAAAGTTTACACCACAATAGCTTTTTCGCGGAAAAACTGAAATATGTGAGGGAGTGAACATTACTTATTGGGACTAAATAAATATAATAATAGGTAGTCGTAATTTATTTATTACTTAACTTCTGACAAGGTTTGCACAACCCCTGGATATACTCCGTATTCTTTCCTAAATAAATACTTATCTAAATAAAATTAGGTCTAAAAAATATGGTTTTAAGAAAAAATTATCAAGTTGGGACATAGTGAGGGAGTGATAAATGACACTTAAAAAAAGTATGATTCCGCCTATGGTGCAAGGTATTTACATCATTTAATTTTTTTTAGCTACTATATCTTATGTACTAAGCCCTGCATAAAAATATTTCCAGCTAACCTTATTTCAAATTCAAAAAATATCCCAGACGGCAAATTGTTTGATTTGCAGAGATTTACCCATATAACGTTTAAATAAAAAAGTTGTTAAACATAATTACCTTTATAAAAATTGTTAAAATAACCAATTCAACTTATTTATTTAGTTTGGTTTATAATACCTCACCTCTCGAAGAAACAAAAATATTGTAGTCGCTAAGTCAAGAAGATATATCTTTTATATACAAAAAGGTTTCCATAACAACGGGAAATCTTTATCTAATCTTAGGAAAATCAATAGTCTTTATTTATGTTGATCGTATCTACAGGTGTTTTACGGCTGTTTGGTGGAATACCAAAACACTTGTCCAATTTATTTTTATTTGTGGGTTTGTATAACTTTACGAGGTATTATGCAGGGTATCGGGAAAATATGTTTTATGACCAGTAGGTATAACCTTTTTTTAAAGTTATCAATATTTATTTTTATCTACTTCTCCAACAGCACTGGCTTTTGGGCTTTTTAGCCACGGACTGAAGTTAGCTTTATTATAAATTGGGTAAGGTTAAATCAGGGTGACATTTGACAGATGTCAAATTTTTAACAAAAAAAATTGTCTTTTAATTCTGTTTTGTGTTCGTCGTAGATAAAGTATGGTATATAACTCGTTTATAATCTTCCCTAGACACTTAACTAAAAAAGCGTTTATAAAACTTGGTACATGATAAGTATATATTATACTACACTACCCACTTGTTTACCACTCACCCCTGTAAAATCTTTATTTATTGTGCGATTTTAACCGGATTTGTTTTAAAGTGAGATCTTGATATACTGTATTTTTAAAGCAAAAAACACCATAATTTTACAAGATACAAGATCTAATATGTGAGTAAATTTTTAAGAATTCACATATTCACAAAAATCTAAGCACGGCACTGGATTCACCACCCCTCAAAACGACCCCATACTAAATTTTATTAAAAAGTAGGAAAGATTTTGTAGCTAAATTAAAAATGCACAATAATTACTATTTACAAAAATTTATTTTGTCAAGTTATCTATGAAAAAAACATTGAAACAAAATTAAACTAATAGTAACATGGTATAAATATTCTTATCGTAAGTTTTAACAACTAAAAACTCAATAAAGAACTCCAAAAATTCTCTTCAATTAGATTTTCGTTACCTCTACTAATCCACGATCCTCCACATTGACTCTTTATTAATCGTCGTATATCATATATATATATATATATATATATATCATATGTATATCGTACATATATATATATATATATTTATATATATATATATATATATATATATATATATACAAACAGGCGTTAAGGCACCAAATTCGGATATATATGGGCCAAGTGGCACCATTTCAAGGTGCCAGAACGTTTTATTTCATATATAAACTCTAATGTGTCATAGTATTATCCCTACAAAACTTCCAGATGGTGCCACTTGGACTATATATATAGAAAAGTACAATTTTAGTTGAACCATATAATCTACAGAGGACGCTAACTACGTGAGTAAAATATACAACGTAGCGGCACCATGATAGAATATATACAATAGGACGTTGCGGCACCATGTATTTTTTGAGTCTAGATTCTAGACGTTTCCCGATATTTAAGATTAATTTAATTTACTATTAAGTAGTATCTATTTAGCTCCTTAGTCTTAGTACGGCTAGTGAAGTAGTGAAATTAGATAAAAATGGAAAGTTTTTGATGGTAATTAGGTACTTAGTAATTAAACTTTTTTAAATTAATTAGGGAAACAATCAATTATTTACGGAAACTACGGATGCTTTTGCACGTTTTATGACTAGGTCACAAAAATTAGTAAAAAAGCATTAGAAGATTTTCGTAAGTATTTTCTTGTTTATATTTAAAAAAATAAAAATCAATACTTAACATAACACCATGCAGATATTTTTTTATTTAAGTAGTCACACTGTTTTTAATAACAAACAAATTATTCTAACCTAGATTTTTTAAACAACCAATATTATTGCATAATTTTAACTGGTAAATATTAAAGAAAAGTGTTCTTAACACAAACTAAACGTTAAATTATCAGGTTTCATCAATTCTAATAAAAAAGTAGGTATAGAAGCAAGCAAATTGTAATGTCTGTGCTTGGTTCACAAATTAATGAAGCAATGTAAAACATTTGCCGAGACGACTATACTTATTGTATTTGTGTGAATATTACTAAGCATTTTCTAAAAACCAATAGAATATTTGAATTTCAGTCATGGATATCCATATACATACGAACATATATACATATGTATGTTTTAACCAATCAAAACATTAGAAATAACCTATCATTATTGCCAGGAAACTAATAAAGTATTTTTTACATTTGTTGTTTGGCAACAGGTTTTAAAATCTTTATTTTTATATTAAAAATAAAAATTATTATTTTTATTTATTAATATTATTTATTAAAAAAAATATTTGTAAACGAAAAATAACAATAACAACTTTTTTACAAAATGAAAAAAGAATATTTTTTTTAAATAAGGTTCTCCACTGTTTCTTATACAGTTCAACAGGATTTACCTCCCATGAAAAAATTTAATAGATTTTAAAATATAGGTTAAAAAAACATGTCCGTGACTTACCGTTTTACGAAATCACGTCATTAAAATTTTTATACAGCCATTCTTATTATTTTAACATATACATAATATTTAATTTTCTATTTTGTTATAAATTATTTTTTCAAATATTGAATGTTTTAAATAATAGAAAAATTATACTTAAAAAAAAATTTTTAAATAAAAAAAAATTCTATAAATAAAAATAAAAAAAATTTAATTTTTGATTTTTTTTAAATTTATTCATTGAATAAAATTTTTCAAAAACTATACATTTAGCTGTTATTGAAGCCGTGATCTGAAAACACGCCCAGACACGGGTATCATTTTTTAAGTCTATTTTCAAAATCTGTAATCTTGAGAAAATAATTTAAATTTTGTCGTACTACTAAAATAATAGAAAAATAATAACATATTTTTATAACATACAAAGATAACTAGCAATCTACGCAATCTTACAATGTTGCCATAATTTTTAAGCGTCCTGTCACGTTTTTTGTTTTGCAGATAATACAATGGAAATAAGTTTTATAATGTTTTGGGGCAAGTATAGGCCGGGCCCCCACAAGGCTAGGGCCCCCCGCGGTGACGAGCGTTCGCGGTACTGTCGCTACGCCACTGTTCTCTCTTCTAATCTGTCGCAAAATTTGCTTTACATTAATTTTAGAAATTAATTATATGATTTTATTTTTATGTCATTTCATAGCTGGTTTGCCAGAACGGTTGCACCCAAAAGCGGGTAAAATTGATAATTTTATAAAGACATATTAGTAATAGTAAAGTAAGGGCAAACAAAATTGTTATTGCAATACCAAATTTATTTTAATTTATAATCACAATATTGTTTTTTTTCTACTTTATTAAAAAAAATTTACTTTACCCCTTGAATAAGATCACATGTCTCAATATGCAGGCCCTGTATAATAATGTAAATTAAATTTAAAAAACTCGGTATGCTAAAATTATTATTGTCACAATTTATATTCGTGAAAAAACAGCAATCACATGAAATGTGTAAAAATGGATTTTTGTACACCCAAAAACGAACTTTATGTAAATATTGTAATTGTTCCGTACTTTAGAATAAATTTGAAATTTCTAAATTATCGTGTTACTTAGGTAAAGGAATTACAGGTTTTTCGAACTTTGCCTCAAAAACCTGGCGTCCAGATGATTCAAGAAACGATGGTCCAGGTACACGAATCGAGTAAAGGGAAGCAAAAAACAGGCATAAAGTTTTTGGAAGTGTTAGCGAACGGATCGTTTCTTGTAAATTTTTGCTAAAACGAAATTTATTGCAAAGTTCTATTTAAATTATGGTTACGACTGTTTGTGTATTCTCCAAGGTTAGTTTTTAATTTAGAATATTTAAAACGAAAAGTAAAATAAATGTGATGACAATAAATATTTTATTCGAAACATCTGACTTATTATTTCGATAAAGGACTTCCTAAAGCGAGCAATATTTTAGTTTTACTTTTATAAAACACTAACTTTCAAACAAAGGTATTATATATCTGTATAGTGTCAGAACGCATATATACTTAAAAAATATATAAGGCAGTGGCGTGCAGGACGGGCCCCGCAGAGCCCGCGGTGCGGGGGGGCCCCCGACCTTAGGGGGGCCCCGTAGAGAACCACATTGGGTGGTATAAGTGACAAAGGGGCCCCAGCTCAAAATTTGCGGGGGGGCCCCCGATCACCTTTGCACGCTACTGATATAAGGTGCCATTAATTCACATTAAGCGCAAAAAATATTGGGTGCGGGAACGTCAATGTAGTTTTTGGTGTCACTTGGTACTTTTACGCGTATATATATATATACATGCACGGCTATCAATACGAAGCCCGGTGCATTACACTGGCTAGTCGAAGCCCGGTAATGCGGGACGGGGCGGTTAACTGTTAGTTGGTGCATAAACAACAAGAGACACACTCCGCTGTGTATCAGAAGCCCTGCGGTGTTGCCAATGTCTAAATTTATAATTATAGGCAAATTTGATTTAAAATACCTAGACTATACCTAAACTTAACAATATTCTTAAATAATGACGTAGGTATACTTAAATATTTAATAATATTGTTGAATTATAATTATCATAGTAATAATTATCGTTAAATTATAATTATTTATATTATAATAATTTAAAAGTATTTTTGAATTTAGGTTCCTATAGGTATAAACATTTCATTTATTTTGTTTATACATCATAATTTTGAAAAGGTTTAAATATATTATACAGGGTGCTCTACAAGCTCTATGGCAAACTTTGTCAGATGATAGCTGGGTTAATTATAAACATTTTTTCTTAAATGACATGGATGCGATTCGTTTTTGTTTAAAAGTTAAGCCTTAAAAAAATATATTTCCATGTTAATAAAAAATATACAAATATATCAATAATTATAATTATTATAAGAATTAATAATTATTGTTGAGGTTAGGTAATTTTGTGTAAAACTTTAATGGGAATCAAAACAAGTGAAACTGACTGAAAATTTTTTTCATGAATTATAAAGACATCTAGTTTTTTTTAAATTATTAGATTTAAATACACCAAAAATTCTAAAAAATCTAAATAATGACGTATCCTTTAATACACTGTCCGACAAAATTATCGCAAAATAAATATAAAAAAATTAACTCTAAAACGCCTTTACCAATCTTTATGAAATTTTGGATAAAAATACTTCAGCTTATATATTACGTGTTAGAGGGTTTTTCGAGAAAATATGTTTAAAGCCTTTTTATTTAATAATGAAAAAAAATTCGAAATATAACTTTTAGGGAATTTTTTTAAATAAATAAAAAATATGCTGTTAAAGAGCGTATTTTTTTTAGTACACCCTGAAAATTTTGTACAAATCAAACGAACATTAACGAAGATACAGCGCTTCAAAGTCGGTAAAAATGACGCCTTTTTGATTATTTTGCTGAAAAGTGGTCATTTTTCACGATTTTGAAGCGCTGTATCTTCGTTACTGTTTGCTTGATTTGTACAAATTTTTCAGGGTATACTAGAAAAAATACGCTCTTTAACAGAATATTTTTTATTTATTTAAAAAAATTCCCTAGAAGTGATTTTTCGAACTTATTTTCATTATTAAATAAAAAGGCTTTAAACATATTTTCTCGAAAAACCCTTGAACACGTAAATTGAGATATAAGTTGAAGTATTTTTATCCAAAATTTCATAAAGAATAGTAAAGGCGTTTTAGAGTTAATTTTTTTTATTTATTATGCAATAATTTTGTAGGGCAGTGTATTTAAAAATAGTGATGAATTATAAGTCATTATTTAAAAATATTGTCTAAATTTATAATTATAGGCAAACTTGATTTAAAAGACCTAGACCAGAGTTGAGGAGCATCCGTGGAAAACCGGCTATATCCATTTTAATAAGTTGGGAAAATTTAGGAAAACTAAACCAAATTAAAAGTTGAAAAATTAAAAAAAGAAGTGGGGAAAATTGCTATTTAGTTTAGCATCCTATAAACAAGAAAAATGTATTACCAAGCAAATATTGTTTTATAGCTACATTATAAAGTTAAAGCTGCCTTTTATCCAATAAAAATCGTAGAAAAAATATTACTTTAACCAAAACGGTTGATAAAATAATATTGTAATGGTAAGTATAAATGGACAATCCTTATCTAAAAGGAACCAAGCGCCAAAAACTATTTTTGGACTTAACAAAATTTTTTGTAAAATAACTCATTTTTAATAATGCTCAAAAAGTTTATCATTATTAAGAACTTCTTTTAAATTATTGAGAGGACTTTCAAATTATAATTAAGTTTTTGAGCAGCATTAAAAATGAGTTAGGTATATACAAATAAGTTTGTTAAGCCCCGAACAAGTTTTTGGTTCCATTTAGATAAGCACTATCCAAATAAAGAACCCAATTTATTATTGTTGTTTGGTCGTTTGGTCGTTGTTTGCCATGTATAAATAAATTGACCAGTTGTGAATGTTAATTGACAAATTGCCATGAGAAGCTATCTGTCAAAAAGCAGTTTTTGCAATTCAATGTTACATTAAACATCATACCGCTCTTTTTTAAATAAATTTAAAAAAAATTTTTTTTAAATTATTTAAATGTAACATTGAATAATAATAATAATATATACAAATCCCCTTGTTTCCCCAATTAAAACTATGTAAAATATCTGGACAACTTGTAAAACCGCCCCAAAGAAAAATGCACTCCAAATAATATTTCAAAAATAAATAATTCTTTAAAATTAAGTGTATTACGAAAGTATTTAACAAAACATTGCCTTTTAATCCACGCCATGTAGTGAACAAAACATAATTTTGGGAATATAACATTTATTTTGAAAATCAGTAGATACAAATTTAAGAATCCCGCATTATTTTCCCCGCCTTCCTATCAAAAAGTCATCGAGCGTATAGTCCCCATTGTTGCCAGATGTACGGGCTTCGTATACTGCGTAATACTTATACAAAGCTGTATATAATCTCGTTTGACTCGTGTGCCCCCTACCGCCAAAGCATTGGAACTAAGGGTGTATATTTTGATAGGTTTGAATGGCATTAGGAAGCCCACCACTTTTTCGCCATTGAAACAAGGGGGCATCACTTAACTCTAAAACAAATTTATACACGCTAATTTTAGGAAGCCCGATTTCGGGCTTCGTAAAAACCGAGTGGGCTTCGTTTATACTGTAGAATGTAACGTTTCGGGCTTGGTAATGTAGGATTGCATATCTATATATATATATATATATATATATATATATATATATATATATAATATATTAATATATTATATATATATATACATATATATAATATACACTTCATTGACTATATATATTATATATAGTCAATGAAGTGTATGCCTGTGCAGTGCATTTAAGGTTTTGAAAATATTGAAATTTATTGTAATTTAACATTTTACATAATAAATAGGATTACCTTCTAAAAATATAAAAAAATGCAAAATATATTACCATGATACTAAATTTTCTACTTATACATATTTTAAAGGTATTACTACGTAGAGCAGCCCTTCGTGCTTTAGAATTGTTACCGTTTATGCATTAAGTCCATAAAAACATAAAATGAAGGAATAATTTAAATTTTACAGTCTAGTGCAATTTTAGCTTGCTCACATATTCTATGCTTATTATAAACGACACCTCTTTTATGCAATTTTTACACAGACAAATGATTCCTATTAAATGATCTAGTTGAGCATTTCAGTTAGTTATTCTTTTATAAAAACCAAACAATTCATTTTAATTAGAGATGCGACGGAGCCGTGATTTTGCCAGAGGCCGGAGTCAGTAACTTCGGCTGAGAAGCCGGAGCCGGAGTTACTGCCTCCGGCCGGAGGTGAGAGAATCAACAACAGTCTTCTTCTTCTTCTTCTTCAACATAACCTAATATTTTAAAAGCTTGCCAAGTAAGTAGTTATTACTTTTCTTGTACAACATTAATCAAAAACTAGCCAAATACAAAATGCTCCATTGCCACCCTATAAGACCCGAGATACAAAAATATATTTTTTCTTGGAGAAACTAAAGATACGCAAAATCAGGAACTAGCAAAACAAAAATTATTAGTTGAAAGCTTAAAAGTTCAAAATCAAATCGATCACAATGAAGATAATGATGGAAACGTAAGTGATTCCAGTAATACAAGCAGTAAAACTACAGGCAGCAACACTAGCAGCTCTCCCAATAAAAAAGAAAAAAATGTTCAATTTTTGATTCCTATAAGGAAGTAGTTCAGGGTTCAGGTTCGAGCTCTAGTTTACAAGTGCAAGTACTTAAAAAAGACAAAAAATCTGAAACACTAGGAAGCATCTCCCAACAAATCGAGTCATATTTAAGGATGCCCCTAAGGCCCAGAGAAGAGGACCCAGTTATATTTTGGAGAGAACATAAAAATTTGTTTCCAGAGCTCTACAAGCTTGTCGTAAGATTTCTCTCGGCCCCTCCTAGTAGTGTCTATAGTGAGCGAACATTCTCGGAGGCCGGAAACATTTATGAGAACAAGCGGAATAGATTGACACCGAAGAATGCTGAAAAATTATTATTTATCCACCACAACTTACCAAAAGTTTGTTACGAATATTAAGTCTATCTTTTCCCTTATAAATTAATAATTTTATTTTTAATTTTAGTTGAAAAATAAATTAAAAGAGAAAATTTAATCATATTCTTTGTTTTTTGTATTTTTTCCCCCTCCGGCAGACCTCCGGTATTTTAAGCCGGAGTCAGTAACTCCGGTAAAAGAGCCGGAGTTAGCCGGAGTCAGTAGGTAGGCCGAACCTCCGTCGCATCTCTAATTTTAATACCTTGGTTGTTTGTTCCCAAAAGTTTTTGTTTCGGGATATATTATTATGCAAATGGGTGAGAATTCGTGAAACGGATCACTGTTTTCCCGACTTTGGAAATTACAAAAAACAAGTATTGGCTTTTGTAGTACTCATTGATAGTAAAATATTCCCAAATTAAAAAAAATATATACAAACAATTGTAAAAGTTATTTAAAAAAGAGCGTTTTTGACGATTTTTTTCCGAAAATCTCTCATGGGAATAAAGCCTTTTAATAAAATTTTACCTTTATTGAAAATTCTTCAAAACTTATCAAATTTTCATAAAAAATATAATTAAATTAAAAAAAAAATTATTTTCATGAAAAAAAATTATTTATAATAAACAATTTGAATTTTTATAATTTTCTCAATGCACTTTTTGAAAATCGTATTAATTTATATTTTTCTTAAAGTATTTCCAATAAAAATTAAAAAAAAAAAAATTGGATTCTTAATGAAACGATTAATGACATTTGATTTTGTGAGCCGGCGCGACTTTTCTGGACCTGGCGCTCGAGCGCGCTCCCGACGCGACCCGTCGTCCCATTGCGATGCGTACTTTATTATCAATAACTCTCCTATACTATACTATCAAGTACTTGATTTAAAAATGATTTTGTAAGGCTATTAAATATATATTATACGTATATATATACACAGGGTGTATCACTTTCGATGGTAGGTTAGACGTTTATGGAGAACTTTATGGAGAACGGCAAAACATATCGAATTGAAATTATTATAGGAATTATAATATCATTTAAACTATTTTTCTAAATTGTTTTGAACAAAATCACTCTTCCGGTTTTAACAGAAGCAATATTAACTTTGTTATTTTAAATGAATCATCACATTTTTTTACATTATCATTCCTTATAAAATGGCTATACCCAAACTTAATAGTTTTTGAGTTATTAATTTTTTTTGTAAAATTCGGTCAGTTTCACCCTCAACAAAAAAAGCTTATAACTTTTTTCATATTAGGTTTACTGATATTCGGTTGGATTTATTGGAATCCTGAAGCATTGTTTTAAATATTCCATGTAATTTATTGTAATATTTCTAAAAAGATACTTTTTTCTCAATGGAACGCCCTGTATATTTTTACATAATTAAATATGAAATTATAATACCTTTTCATTGATTGATTGAACTATTCCCGATACCTAAAGTTAATATTAAGAAAGATATTTTACAATTACCCTAATAATATGAAGAAAAACTAATAAAATGTTGCTCACGTGTATTAATTTGGTATGAATAACAAAACTTTCCCGATATTTATTATTATTAAAATAAAGGAAAATAACCACTCAAAAGAAGTTGATAATAGTATATTATGTATTAAGTTTTATAAACGGCATTTTAGTTACAAGTTTTATTAGGCACGAGCGAAGCTTGCGAGCGAGTGTTTAATAAAAACGAATGTCTAGAGAAATTATTAAAACGAGTTGCATACGACGAACAGAAATAAGAATTTAGAGACAATTTTATTTCATGAAATTTGACATTTAACAAATTTAACCTCACTTTTTCGCAATTTATAATAAAGCCAACTTCAGCCCGTGACTAAAATGCCATAAAGTCACAACTCGTCAATGTAACCAAATTAAAAGGTACAACATACAACAAGTTTCTGCACGTTATAGCAATAGGTTTTTCATATTGTCCATGAAGAATGAACAAGTTCATCATTTAAATAGTGACTTTCCTTCATTTTAACTATTTTATTAACAATTTGCATTAATTTAAAACATTGTTTTTATTTAATTAATGAATTTTTAACCTTATTAGTAAATAATAATATACTTTTAATGAAGGTACCGGGCTTTCAATCAAACCGTTTATACACATACCTACATAGCGACATATTTACTTTTTGTTATGGTGCTTTTAAAAAATATATTGTTTTTATTAATATATTATTTTCTTGTCATATGAATGCATACAGTTTTTGAAAACTCATTCGTAGATTCCACTTGTATTGTTTATTAATTTAAAACTAATATTTAAAAATTTTAAATATTAAATAATAGGAATTGTAAAATATCATTGTTATTATTAACTTTAGGTATAGGGAATAGTTATATTAATGAAAAGGTATTATAATTTTATATTTAATTATGTAAAAATATACAGGGCGTTCCATTGAAAATAAAAAAGTGATTGCTGTTTTAATTTTCCTACATTCACATTATTTTTATCAAGTATCTTTTTAGAAATATTACAATAAATTACATGGAATATTTAAAACAATGCTTCAGGATTCCAATAAATCCAACCGAATATCAGTAAACCTAATATTAAAAAAGTTATAAGCTTTTTTGTTGAGGGTGAAACTGACCGAATTTTACTCAAACACCATTAAGGAATGATAATGTAAAAAAAATGTGATGATTCATTTAAAATAACAAAGTTGATTTCGCTTCTGTTAAAACCGGAAGAGTAATTTTGTTCAAAATAATTTAGAAACATAGTTTAAATGATATTATAATTGCATGCTATTTAAAATTAAAATTCAATATCTTTTGCCGTTCTCCATAAACGTCTAACCTACCATCGAACGTGATACACCCTGTATAAATATATATATATATATACGTATAATATATATTTAATGGTCGTAAAAAATCATTTTTAAATCACAAGTACTTGATAGTATAGTATAGCAGAGTTATTAATAATAAAGTACGCATCGCAATGGTCGCGTCGGGAGCGCGCTCGAGCGTCAGGGCCAGACTCACAAAATCAAATGTCATTAATCGTTTAATTAAGAATCCAATTTTTTTTTTTAGTTTTTTATTGGAAATACTTTAAGGAAAATATAAATTAATACGATTTTCAAAAAGAGCATTGAGAAAATTATAAAAATGCAAATTGTTTATTATAAATAATTTTTTTTTATGAAAATAATTATTTTTTTTAATTTAATTATATTTTTTATGAAAATTTGATAAGTTTTGAAGAATTTTCAATAAAGGTAAAATTTTATTAAAAGGCTTTATTCCCATGAGAGATTTTCGAAAAAAAAATCGTCAAAAACGCTCTTTTTTAAATAACTTTTACAATTGTTTATATATATTTTTTTTAATTTTGGAATATTTTACTATCAATGAGTACTACAAAACCCAATAATTGTTTTTTGTAATTTCCAAAGTCGGGAAAACAGTGATCCGTTTCACGAATTCTCACCCAAATATAAAATATTGTTAAATTAACAACAGGGAATTGCAAGCATAACAAGGCTTTTTTGTTATTTTTTCATATCCGAACGTTTTTATAATTTCAGTCATGCACACATATATACATCGTGTTTATTTTTCATAACCCTAATCTCAAAACTAAGCAGGTAATGCAATATTAACAATTATAGTAATTTAATGGAAATATCGTTACCAAACAGTTGCTTATTTGGTAAAGGTTGAGCAATCAAAACTATCTTGATGAAAAGATTTTTCAGTTTAGCTAACTTTTATTAAATAAATTACAATTATTTTAGTACGGTTGTTTTCTCACTAAATTGGGGTTAATCCAACATTTATTCTTAAAAAAATTTGGTTGACTCGGCCTGCTCGAAATTTTCCTGGATTCAAATGTTGGACAAATATCAACATCCTTTTCAGGAAGTGACTGCTTTGGTTGAGCTGGCCTGCTGGAAATTTTCATAGATTTAAATTTTCGACAAATATCAACATTTTTTTCAGGGACTGACCGTTTACGTTTTCTCGTTTTCGCAAATTTCTTGCTGTTCTTTTAAGCGTTTTTTGTCTATGTGACTTTCCAGCATTTTGAAAAGTTTGTCAAATTTCTTCTCGCATTCTGCTGATAACTTAAAACCGCTGTTGGTTGTGTCTAACGGGGTTTCGATCTTCTTTTCACACTCTGTTGGTAAAATTTGTTTGATATCTTCAACATTTGTGTCCTTGTGGTTTTGATAAATATTCTTGTATTCTTTTTGTATAGGTTTAATTTGATCCCGAATTATAGGATTATTATAGGTTTGTCAAATTTCTTCTCGCATTCTGCTGATAACTTAAAACCGCTGTTGGTTGTATCTAACGGGGTTTCGATTTCTTTTCACACTCTGTTGGTAAAATTTGTTTGATATCTTCAACATTTGTGTCCTTGTGGTTTTGATAAATATTTTTGTATTCTTTTTGTATAGGTTTAATTTGATCCCGAATTATAGGATTATTTGATATTCCAGTTTGATTAATAATAACTCTTCTTCTTGCCAATTCTTTCAATCCTTCTGCTGATAACTTAAAACCGCTGTTGGTTGTGTATAACGGTGTTTCGATCTTCTTTTCACACTCTGTTGGTAAAACTTCTTTGGTATCTTCAAGGTTTTGAGTTGTGCCTTTGTGGTCTTGATAAAAATTCTTGACGTCTTTTTGTATAGGTTTGATTTGATCCTTACTTATAGGATTATTTGATATTCCAGTTTGATTAATTCTTCTTTTCGCCAATATTTTCAATCGTTCTTCCTTATGTTTAAAAATTCTTAGTTGACCGTCTAAGAACTTAAATAAATCGTCCATTTTATCTTAGTTTTATTAAATCTAAATGATGAAGATTACATACGAACAATTTTATTTATACTTTATATTGTTACCTATTAATTATTTTGGTTAAATTCTTACCTAGCTTCATTGCTAAAAATTTTTACCTACTTTGTTATTTACTTACTCTTAACCAAAAACATTATTTAATATTGTTAGGACAGGTAATAAAGATATAAATCCCCTGAATACTTATTGTACTTCTTTTAAAATTATTTATAGTTAGTTTATCTAATTTAAAACAATTTATTTATTCATAAATTCATTAAGTATAAATTTATAATTTATGCTGAAGTGTATGCCTGTGCATTTAAGGTTTTGAAAATATTGAAATTTATTGTAATTTAACATTTTACATAATAAATAGAATTACCTTCTAAAAATATAAAAAAATGCAAAATAAACTGCGCACCACTCAATGTGTCGCGACCAAAAAGTTCGTCCTTTTTCAAAACGACATAACTTTTTTGTCTTTTGAACAATTTTATTTTGGTCTGTGATGTCTGCTAACCCCATCGTCTGGCAATTCATGCTATAGATATTAAGCATACGGTTCTTTAAGTAAATTTCCTACAGGGTGATATGTAAAACGGGGAAAAATTTCAATAACTTCATCCAAGCCCCGTTTGTAAAACAATAATTTTTTTTTCGTTTTTACTTTAAAATAATGAAGTATTATGTGTTACCTTGAAACGTTTTTCAAATTTTTCGAATTGGAATCTTAGCAACGAAAATATGATTTTTTTTCCAAAAGGGTACATTTAAGGCTTTTTGGTAGGCAATATATTCAGTCTTTTTAAGAACAAGAAAATAAAAAGGTGAATAATTCTGAACAAGTGACAAGCAACAAACTTCCATTATTTTCAGAGGGGCCTAAGCAAAGACCACTTTTTCAAAATGACATTTTGGTGAAAATTCCACACCTGTAATTTTTAACCAATCAAAACGTGTATTTTTGATAGATCACCATGGCAACGGTTGAATTTTAGTGGAAATTTTTTCCTCGTGGGTACCCAACAGCGAATTATACTGGAAATTTTTTGACGTTTATAATGACAGAATATTTGTTTGACAATCTGGTTTTTATTTGTTTACATGATAATTTTGATACATTTCCATTACAAAGTTTAGATGTTTTCTATATTCGTTGGACACCTCCTTTCTTCTTAATGGCGAAAATGCAGGACTTGAAATAAATTAAATGTCTATGTCTAATAAAATATATATAATATTTAGACACTATTCTATTCACCTTTTTTTCCATTTAGCACTTTGAGTTTTGAATAGTTAAGATGCAAATATTCGTGAACAATTCAAAACAAATTTTCTTTCTTCAAGTAGGAGCCACAATCCTCTAATAATGCGGGTAAATAAGTCATTGCACGATGATTGATCATTACAGTATACAATTTCAAATTTTTTTACGTCGTGCCGCTTGACAGCTTCAAAACTGAAATAACTTTTAGGTTGGGGTTGACTTATTTGCCATGGTAACTAAATTATCAAGTCAAGGTCAAGTTAAATCAAAAAATAAATTTTAATTATTTAAACACAATTTGGTGTGGAATTTTCTTACCGAATACCACACGAGGTCAAATTAAATCCGGAAATTTTTTCTCCCTCATGAATATTTTTAGAAAATTATCCCTCGTCTTCGACTCGGGATAATTTTCAAAATATTCATGAGCTCGAAAAAATTTCCGGAAATAATTTGACCTCTAGTGGTATTACTAGTGAAAATTTGCGAAAACTAAACCTAAACCGATATATACGTTCGTGACATGTTTTCTTTATAATTTTGACCTCCTGATTGTGATTCAGTTGTCAAATTTAAGTTTCAGATAAAACCAAAATCATCAAGAATCAAAATTCGAAAACAATTCCCTGTTTTTAAATTTCTTAATAAAATCCCATTGCTGTCGTGTTTCTTGCATATTTATGATGAAAATGCCATTTGGGGATTCATTTTTTGGGCGGAATTACTGCAATTTGTTTGTGTGGTTATGATAATGTTACATAACTTACATTTACATTGCGCAGTAGTGATAACATCATTGATAAGTACCTACGTAATTTATAAAGTTAAATAAAAATATTTTTGTTCATTTTTGAAAATTGTATGCGTAGATATAATCATAATTAAAACTTCAACATTCAACAGAAAAATGTAACAAACAATAACAATAATACCTTTCAATATTTCGTTGGCCCTCCCCTAAGCCGTAATAATTCCTTAACCCTCCTGGGCATTCCCTCGATCAAGTTTCTTAGAAATTTCTGGGATACCCCATTCTTCCTGAATAGTATTTACCAATTCATCCTAATTTTCCATGCCTCCTTCCCTCTCTTTCATCTTCAATTTTATCCTGCTCCACACATGCTCAATAGGATTCATATCCGGAGGCAAAGGTGGCCAATTCATTTTCTCAATATGGTGGTCCCTTAAATACTCATTTACGATATGTAAAAAAACAGTAAAAACCAGCAATCGGATTTTATTGACACATTTAACAGCCGGGAATTAATTTCGAATCTTGATTCTTAGTGATTTTGGTTTTATCTGAAACTTAAATTTGATAACTGAATCACAATCAGGTCAAAATTATGAAGAAAACATTTTACGAAAGTAAATATCGGTTTAGGTTTAGTTTTTGCAAACTTTCACAAAAATGTCATTTTCAAAAAGTGGTCTTAGCTTAGGCCCTCTGAAAATAATGGAAGTTTGTTGCTTGTCGCTTGTTCAGAATTATTTAAGGAACAATCTTTCACCATCTTATCTTCTTGTTCCTAAAAAAAAAGCCTTAAATGTACTCTTTTGCAAAAAAAATCATATTTTCGTTGCTAAGATTACAATTCGAAAAATTTGAAAAATGTTTCAAGGTAACACATATTACTTTATTCTTTCAAAGTAAAAACGAAAAAAAAATATTTTTTTACAAACGGGCCTTGGATAAAGTTATTGAAATTTTTCACCGTTTAACATATCACCCTGTAGGAAGTTTACTTGACGAACCGTGAGCTTCATATCTATAGC
Source organism: Brassicogethes aeneus (assembly GCA_921294245.1). Taxonomy (NCBI): domain Eukaryota; kingdom Metazoa; phylum Arthropoda; class Insecta; order Coleoptera; family Nitidulidae; genus Brassicogethes; species Brassicogethes aeneus. The sequence goes on from OV121136.1 coordinate 4,553,601, forward strand.
ATAAATTGTCAGAGGATGAGGCTAGCAGACATCACAAACCAAAATTAAATCGTTCAAGAAACAAAAAAGTTATGTTGTTTTGAAAAAGAACGAACTTTTTGGTCGCGACACATTGAGTGGTGCGCAGTTTATATCACCATGATACTAAATTTTCTACATATACATATTTTAAAGGTATTACTACATAGAGCAGCCCTTCTTGCTTTAGCATTGTTACCGTTTATGCATTAAGTCCATAAAATGAAGGAATAATTTAAATTTTACAGTCTAGTGCAATTTTAGCTTGCTCAGATATTCTATGCTTATTATAAACGAAACCTCTTTTATGCAATTTTTACACAGACAAATGATTCCTATTAAATGATCTAGTTGAGTATTTCAGTTATAACTATAGTTAGTTATTCTTTTATAAAAACCAAACAATTCATTTTAATACCTTGGTTGTTTGTTCCCAAAAGTTTTTGTTTTGGGATATATTATTATGCCAATATAAAATATTGTTAAATTAACAACAGGGAATTGCATTGAATATAAAGACCTCAAGCATAACAAGGCTTTTTTGTTATTTTTTCATATTTCTAATGTTTTTATAATTTCAGTCATGCACACATATATACATCGTATTTATTTTTCATAACCCTAATCTGAAAACTAAGCAGGTAATGCAATATTAACAATAATTATTATAGTAATGTAATGAAAATATCGTTTCCAAACAAAATTGAGTTGCTTATTTGGTAAAGGTTAAGCAATTAAAACACTCTTGATGAAAAGATCAGTTTCAGTTTAATTAAATAAATTACAATTATTTTAGTACGGTTGTTTTCTCACTAAATTGGGGTTAATCCAAGATTATTCTTAAAAAAAATTGGTTAACCCGGCCTGCTCGAAATTTTTCTGGATTCAAATGTTGGACAAATATCAACATCCTTTTCAGGGACTGACTGTATTGGTTGAGCTGGCCTTCTGGAAATTTTCCTGGATTTAAATTTTCGACAAATATCAACATTCTTTTCAGGGACTGACCGTTTGCGTTTTCTCACCATTTCGCAAATTTCTTGCTGTTCTTTTAAGCGTTTTTTGTCTATGTGACTCTCCAGCATTTTGAAAAGTTTTTCAAATTTTTTCTCGCATTCTGCTGATAACTTAATCTTAATCTTAATCTGTTGGTAAAACTTGTTTGATATCTTCAACATTTTTAGTTGTGTCCTTGTGGTTTTGATAAATATTCTTGTATTCTTTTTGTATATAATTTAAAACAATTTATTTATTCATAAATTCATTAAGTATAAATTTATAAATTATGCTGAAGTATATATAGTCAATGAAGTGTATGCCTGTGCATTTAAGGTTTTGAAAATATTGAAATTTATTGTAATTTAACATTTTACATAATTAATATAAAAAAATGCAAAATATATCACCGTGATACTAAATTTTCTACATATACATATTTTAAAGGTATTACTACGTAGAGCAGCCCTTCTCAAAGATAATACACCCCATAGATTGGAAACTCTCCCACCACTGCCCTCTAGAGCTGCAATACCTGAACTATATCTATTTGTTAATTGCAGACATCTGTACAAACGCTATTTGCAAATGTCAATGTCAATCATAATTATTAATGTCAATCATAATTTTTGAATTATTAAATACATTTTTGCCCCTTAAAAGTGATAAACGTGTTAATGGTTGTGAAATGTATTGTTGATGGGTGCGGAAATGTACCAATTTGTAAGTATTGACTATCCTGCCGTCCTAAGCCAAAAAGACTCATCTCCAATATTATTAAATTATTCTCTTAGCAAAAAAGACGCATTTTAACTATACATACTGTCTGTCCACTCTAAGTTGGCTGAACTAAGGAATTTTGTTGTTTAGATATTAAAGAATTGTCGTACTGTGTGCTTTTAAAACAGATTTTATATTATAAATAATACTAGTATATAATATGTACTAGTATTATTTATAATATAAAATCTGTTTTAAAAGCACACAGTACGACAATTCTTTAATATCTAAACTACAAAATTCCTTAGTTCCGCCAACTTAGAGTGGACAAACAGTACATTTTTAAGTACTATAGGTAGGTATCTCCTAAAAATTTCTAATTAAATTGAACGTATCTTATGGAAAAAAAAATAAAGCGCTATAATTTATAAAGTAAAAATGTGGAGTAATTTATAAAGTAAAAATGTGGAGTTGCGTCTTTTTGGCTAAGCTCGGCAGTATCGCTCTAGCGTAAAAATACTGTTTGTTAATTATGAATTATTTAGTGTATTATCTTTGGCCCTTCTTGCTTTAGCATTGTTACCGTTTACGCATTATCCATAAAAACACAAAATGAAGGAATAATTTAAATTTTACAGTCTAGTGCAATCTTTGACGGCCTGTATTTTTCTTAGGAAACATTTTTGAGAAATGTTAATTAATGAAAGTTTACCTTCAAATTAATGTATCACAAACTGGACCGCCCTGTATAATCTTTTTTAAAAATTTTATATAAATTATGTTTCTTAAAAAAAAATTATCGCTCATTCCAAAATGTCCACTCAAAAAAAAGTTAAAAATTAACCCTTTAGTTAAGTTAAAAAAAATTCCTGTGTTATTTAAACGTTACATTTATTATATGTCTAATTTCAACCTTGAATAACTATTAAAGGAGTGAATTTACGAAAAAATTATAGGAGACATTTTTTGGAGAACGTTCAATTTTCTTCAAAAATATATAGAGTTCATTCCAATATGTTCACTCAAAAACGAGTTATAAAATTTCAAAGTTAAGAAAAAAGAATTCCTGTGTTATTTAAACGTAAAATAGAAATTCACGATGAGCGACCTCTAAATATTTATATTAAGAGCTACAATTTTCACAGGCTTCTTTTTTCACTACTAGGAAGATATTTTAATGCGGGCTTTGAAGAAAAAAAAATATTCGATTTTTTTGAACCAGTCTAATATATATATATATATATATACATGCACGGCTATCAATGCGAAGCCCGGTGCATTACACTGGCTAGTCGAAGCCCGGCAATGCGGGACGGGGCGGTTAACTGTTCGTTGGTGCATAAGCAACGAGAAACACACTCCGCTGTGTATCAGAAGCCCTGCGGTGTTGCCAATGTCTAAATTTATAATTATAGGCAAATTTGATTTAAAATACCTAGACTATAGGAGGGTATGAGTCACTGTGGATAAAAACTACGGATATACAAACCCTGTTATTTATACCTAAACTTAACCTATATTTTTAAATAATGACGTGGGTATACTTAAATATTTAATAATATTGTTGAATTATAATTATTATAATAAAAATTATTATAATAATATTTATTATTAAATTAATTATATGTCATTATTTAAAAATATTGTCTAAATTTATAATTATAGGCAAATTTGATTTAAAATACCTAGAAGATACTTAAACTTAACAATATTCTTAAATAATGACGTAGGTATACTTAAATATTTAATAATATTGTTGAATTATAATTATTATTATAATAATAATTATAATTATTATAATAATAATAATTATAATTATTATAATTTAACGATAATTATTATCGTTAAATTATAATTATTTATATTATAATAATTTAAAAGTATTGTTGAATTTAGGTACCTATAGGTATAAACATTTCATTTATTTTGTTTATCATAATTTTGAAAAGGTTTAAATATCTTATACACGGTGCTCTACAAGCTCTATGGCAAACTTTGTCAGATGATAGCTGGGTTAATTATAAACAATTTTTCTTAAATGACATGGATGCGATTCGTTTTTGTTTAAAAGTTAAGCCTTTAAAAAATATATTTCCATATGTTAATAAAAAATATACAAATATATCAATAATTATAATTAGGTATTATAAGAATTATTGTTGAGGTTAGGTAATTTTGTGTAAAACTTAAATGGGAATCAAAAGAAGTGAAACTGAACTTTAAAATTATTAGATTTAAATACACCAAAAATTCTAAAAAATCTAAATAATGACGTATACTTTAATACACTGCCCGACAAAATTATCGCATAATAAATATTAAAAAATTAACTCTAAAACGCCTTTACCAATCTTTATGAAATTTTGGATAAAAATACTTCAACTTATATCTCAATTTACGTGTTAGAAGGTTTTTCGAGAAAATATGTTTACAGCCTTTTTATTTAATAATGAAAAAAAGTTCGAAATATAAATAAATAAAAAATATGCTGTTAAAGAGCGTATTTTTTTTAGTACACCCTGATAATTTTGTACGAATCAAAGGAACATTAACGAAGATACAGCGCTTCAAAGTCGGTAAAAATGACGCCTTTTTGATTATTTTGCTGAAATGTGGTCATTTTTCACGACTTTGAAGCGCTGTATCTTCGTTACTCTTCGCTTGATTTGTACAAAATTTTCAGGGTATACAAAAAAAAATACGCTCTTTAACAGCGTATTTTTTATTAAAAAAAAAAATCCCTAGAAGTGATTTTTCGAACTTATTTTCATTATTAAATAAAAAGGCTTTAAACATATTTTCTCGAAAAACCCTTGAACACGTAAATTGAGATATAAGTTGAAGTATTTTTATCCAAAATTTCATAAAAACTATTATATTATTGAATGAATTATAAGTCATTATTTAAAAATAATGTCTAAATTTATAATTATACGCAAATTTGATTTAAAAGACCTAGACCAAGTTGAGGAGCATCCGTGGAAAACCGGCTATATCCATTTTAATAAATGTTGGGAAAATTTAGGAAAACTAAACCAAATTAAAAGTTGAAAAATAAAAAAAAGAAGTGGGGAAAATTGCTATTTAGTTTAACATCCTATAAACAAGAAAAATGTATTACCAACCAAATATTGTTTTATAGCTACATTATAAAGTTAAAGCTGCCTTTTATCCAATAAAAATCGTAGATAAAATATTACTTTGACCAAAACGGTTGATAAAATAATATTGTAATGGTAAGTATAAATGGACAATCCTTATCTAAAAGGAACCAAGCGCCAAAAACTATTTTTGGACTTGACAAAATTTTTTGTAAAATAACTCATTTTTAAGAATGCTCAAAAAGTTTATCATTATTTAGAACTTCTTTTAAATTATTGAGAGGACTTTCAAATTATAATTAAGTTTTTGAGCAGCATTAAAAATGAGTTAGGTATATACAAATAAGTTTGTTAAGCTCCGAACAAGTTTTTGGTTCCTTTTAGATAAGCACTATCCAAATAAAGAACCCAATTTCTTATTGTTGTTTGGTCGTTGTTTGCCATGTATAAATAAATTGACCAGTTGTGAATGTTAATTGACAAATTGCCATGAGAAGCTATCTGTCAAAAAGCAGTTTTTGCAATTCAATGTTACATTAAAATTATATTTAATAAAAATAATTTTTAATTTATTTCATACCGCTATTGGAAATTTTTTTAATAAATTAAAAATTATTTTTATTTAAATTATTTAAATGTAACATTGAATAATAATAATAATAATAATATATACAAATCCCCTTGTTTCCCCAATTAAAACTATGTAAAATATCTGGACAACTTGTAAAACCGCCCCAAAGAAAAATGCACTCCAAATAATATTTCAAAAATAAATAATTCTTTAAAATTAAGTGTATTACGAAAGTATTTAACAAAACATTGCCTTTTAATCCACGCCATGTAGTGAACAAAACGTAATTTTGGGAATATAACATTTATTTTGAAAATCAGTAGATACAAATTTAAGAATCCCGCATTATTTTCCCCGCCTTCCTATCAAAAAGTCATCGAGCGTATAGTCCCCATTGTTGCCAGATGTACGGGCTTCGTATACTGCGTAATACTTATACAAAGCTGTATATAATCTCGTTTGACTCGTGAGCCCCCTACCGCCAAAGCATTGGAACTAAGGGTGTATATTTTGATAGGTTTGAATGGCATTAGGAAGCCCACCACTTTTTCGCCATTGAAACAAGGGGGCATCACTTAACTCTAAAACAAATTTATACACGCTAATTTTAGGAAGCCCGATTTCGGGCTTCGTAAAAACCGAGTGGGCTTCGTTTATACTGTAGAATGTAACGTTTCGGGCTTGGTAATGTAGGATTGCATATCTATATATATATATATATATATATATATATAGTCAATGAAGTGTATGCCTGTGCAGTGCATTTAAGGTTTTGAAAATATTGAAATTTATTGTAATTTAACATTTTACATAATAAATAGGAGAACCTTCTAAAAATATAAAAAAATGCAAAATATATTACCATGATACTAAATTTTCTACTTATACATATTTTAAAGGTATTACTGCGTAGAGCAGCCCTTCGTGCTTTAGAATTGTTACCGTTTATGCATTAAACATAAAATGAAGGAATAATTTAAATTTAACAGTCTAGTGCAATTTTAGCTTGCTCACATATTCTATGCTTATTATAAACGACACCTCTTGTATGCAATTTTTACACAGACAAATGATTCCTATTAAATGATCTAGTTGAGCATTTCAGTTAGTTATTCTTTTATAAAAACCAAACAATTCATTTTAATACCTTGGTTGTTTGTTCCCAAAAGTTTTTGTTTCGGGATAAATTATTATGCCAATATAAAATATTGTTAAATTAACAACAGGGAATTGCAAGCATAACAAGGCTTTTTTGTTATTTTTTCATATCCGAACGTTTTTATAATTTCAGTCATGCACACATATATACATCGTGTTTATTTTTCATAACCCTAATCTCAAAACTAAGCAGGCAATGCAATATTAACAATTATAGTAATTTAATGGAAATATCGTTACCAAACAAAATTGAGTTGCTTATTTGGTTGAGCAATCAAAACACTCTTGATGAAAAGATTTTTCAGTTTAGCTAACTTTTATTAAATAAATTACAATTATTTTAGTACGGTTGTTTTCTCACTAAATTGGGGTTAATCCAACATTTATTCTTAAAAAAATTTGGTTGACTCGGCCTGCTCGAAATTTTCCTGGATTCAAATGTTGGACAAATATCAACATCCTTTTCAGGAAGTGACTGCTTTGGTTGAGCTGGCCTGCTGGAAATTTTCCTGGATTTAAATTTTCGACAAATATCAACATTCTTTTCAGGGACTGACCGTTTACGTTTTCTCACCATTTCGCAAATTTCTTGCTGTTCTTTTAAGCGTTTTTTGTCTATGTGACTTTCCAGCATTTTGAAAAGTTTGTTAAATTTCTTCTCGCATTCTGCTGATAACTTAAAACCGCTGTTGGTTGTGTCTAACGGGGTTTCGATCTTCTTTTCACACTCTGTTGGTAAAATTTGTTTGATATCTTCAACATTTGTGTCCTTGTGGTTTTGATAAATATTCTTGTATTCTTTTTGTATAGGTTTAATTTGATCCTGAATTATAGGATTATTTGATATTCCAGTTTGAAATTATTTATAGTTAGTTTATCTAATTTAAAACAATTTATTTATTCATAAATTCATTAAGTATAAATTTATAAATTATGCTGAAGTGTATGCCTGTGCATTTAAGGTTTTGAAAATATTGAAATTTATTGTAATTTAACATTTTACATAATAAATAGAATTACCTTCTAAAAATATAAAAAAATGCAAAATATATCACCATGATACTAAATTTTCTACATATACATATTTTAAAGGTATAACTACGTAGAGCAGCCCTTCTTTCTTTAGCATTGTTACCGTTTATGCATTAAGTCCATAAAATGAAGGAATAATTTAAATTTTACAGTCTAGTGCAATTTTAGCTTGCTCAGATATTCTATGCTTATTATAAACGAAACCTCTTTTATGCAATTTTTACACAGACAAATGATTTCTATTAAATGATCTAGTTGAGTATTTCAGTTATAACTATAGTTAGTTATTCTTTTATAAAAACCAAACAATTCATTTTAATACCTTGGTTGTTTGTTCCCAAAAGTTTTTGTTTCGGGATATATTATTATGCCAATATAAAATATTGTTAAATTAACAACAGGGAATTGCAAATATAAAGACCTCAAGCATAACAAGGCTTTTTTGTTATTTTTTCATATTTCTAATGTTTTTATAATTTCAGTCATGCACACATATATACATCGTATTTATTTTTCATAACCCTAATCTGAAAACTAAGCAGGTAATGCAATATTAACAATAATTATTATAGTAATGTAATGAAAATATCGTTTCCAAACAAAATTGAGTTGCTTATTTGGTAAAGGTTAAGCAATTAAAACACTCTTGATGAAAAGATCAGTTTCAGTTTAGCTAACTTTTATTAAATAAATTACAATTATTTTAGTACGGTTGTTTTCTCACTAAATTGGGGTTAATCCAAAATTATTCTTAAAAAAAATTGGTTAACCCGGCCTGCTCGAAATTTTTCTGGATTCAAATGTTGGACAAATATCAACATCCTTTTCAGGGACTGACTGTATTGGTTGAGCTGGCCTTCTGGAAATTTTCCTGGATTTAAATTTTCGACAAATATCAACATTCTTTTCAGGGACTGACCGTTTGCGTTTTCCCACCATTTCGCAAATTTCTTGCTGTTCTTTTAAGCGTTTTTTGTCTATGTGACTCTCCAGCATTTTGAAAAGTTTTTCAAATTTTTTCTCGCATTCTGCTGATAACTTAATCTTAATCTTAATCTGTTGGTAAAACTTGTTTGATATCTTCAACATTTTTAGTTGTGTCCTTGTGGTTTTGATAAATATTCTTGTCTTCTTTTTGTATATAATTTAAAACAATTTATTTATTCATAAATTCATTAAGTATAAATTTATAAATTATGCTGAAGTATATATAGTCAATGAAGTGTATGCCTGTGCATTTAAGGTTTTGAAAATATTGAAATTTATTGTAATTTAACATTTTACATAATAAATATAAAAAAATGCAAAATATATCACCGTGATACTAAATTTTCTACATATACATATTTTAAAGGTATTACTACGTAGAGCAGCCCTTCGTGCTTTAGCATTGTTACTGTTTACGCATTATCCATAAAAACACAAAATGAAGGAATAATTTAAATTTTACAGTCTAGTGCAATCTTTGACGGCCTGTATTTTTCTTAGGAAACATTTTTGAGAAATGTTAATTAATGAAAGTTTACCTTCAAATTAATGTATCACAAACTGGACCGCCCTGTATAATCTTTTTTAAAAATTTTATATAAATTATGTTTCTTAAAAAAAAATTATCGCTCATTCCAAAATGTCCACTCAAAAAAAAGTTAAAAAAAATTCCTGTGTTATTTAAACGTTACATTTATTATATGTCTAATTTCAACCTTGAATAACTATTAAAGGAGTGAATTTACAAAAAAATTATAGGAGACATTTTTTGTAGAACGTTCAATTTTCTTAAAAAATATATAGAGTTCATTTCAATATGTTCACTCAAAAACGAGTTATAAAATTTCAAAGTTAAGAAAAAAGAATTCCTGTGTTATTTAAACGTAAAATAGAAATTCACGATGAGCGACCTCTAAATATTTATATTAAGAGCTACAATTTTCACAGGCTTCTTTTTTCACTACTAGGAAGATATTTTAATGCGGGCTTTGGAGAAAAAAAAATATTCGATTTTTTTGAACCAGTCTAATATATATATATATATATATATATATATCTATCCGGTCCACGTTTTCAGTCCCGGTACACTATACAGGCTACCTAAGACCCACTTGATCCAGGTAATTTAGGCGAGTATATAAACCGTAAATAAGCTTTTAAAGAATATAACTCAATAAGCATGCTTCAAGGGGAAACATTTTCTTTTTACAAAAAAAAGTTGCAAACTGAATAACACTTTTTAAACCCGCATCATTTTACCGGCTTCTCGCGCCCGTTTATACTGCATAACCATATTCAACCAACGTCCCGAGACTCAGCGATGTTGCCAAATGGTAGGGACTCGAGGTCGAAAGTACGTAAAAATAATATACTAATCCGGGATTCTCCTCATTGCCTGTAAACAGGGAAGATAGCAAAATTGGCGAAATTGTTTGTGTGATGTGAAAATATCGGCAGGAAGCAAATTAATTGCTCAAATGGCAATACTAGGGAAAAATCAAAATACAGGTAAGGAGGCATGTTTGGTTAGGTTAGTTTTTTTATTTACTATTATTTTTTTTTAAAGCAAAGTTAATTTTTAGGTATCCCCATCAGTGGCGTAGCTAGCCTCAAGGGGGCCTCGTATCAAAAATCTGGTAGGGGCCCTTATACCGGAAAATGTGCTGGCAAAAAAAATTTTAGGTTATCATTTTTTTGCATTTACCAATTTTTATAATTCAATAAATAATATATGTGGGTAAATCTCACGAAATGTCCTCCGATAAGTTTGACCTACACTTTTATTGTGTTTTGATCTTTCATGATTAAGTAGATATTACAGCTCAGGTTCCAGATTTTTAACCGCAATTAATTATTTATTACAATGTTTTAAGTCTAAAACATATCCTCCATGACTGTTACTCTTTCTAGGTTAACCTATATGTTTTCAAATATCTAAGGTAGTAAAAGCATACCAAAAAATATCAGTTCACTAAGTAAATTAAATCCAATATAAAATATCATTAAAAATTAAAAGAAATAATTTTTATAACCATTTATGTAGGTGTTACAAAAATTGCTTCTATCCTCCGTGAATCTGTTTTTGTTTTTAAAATCGGTTGGTTTGCACAAATTATTACTTTAATTAAGTGTAGTTTAAAAGTACGTGATTTTATAAAATGATTCTTGTGAATATATAATGGTGTATAATTAATAAATTAAAAAACTAAGTTTTTCTCAAATAACGTACCAACCCATTTTAAAACTAATACGGGTATCGTATAATTTTAAGGGCATTTTAAATCCCTTTATTTTGACGTAATAGTTTTTAATCGGTTTGTTTGTTTTTAAGATATAACAGAAAATTTTTCTTTTTTAATTTATTTTTGTCTTAAATATCTCAGGAACAAACCGATTTTAAAAACTAATACGCCAAAATGTAGAGATTTAAAATGCCTTTAAAATGACGTATCACTCATTTTTAATTTAAAGTGAAGAAGAAAACCGGGGTGGAAACTTTTTGGTTAATTAATTAATTTGGAAAATACCAAAAATTTCATTTTCACTAATCAGCATTCAAATTGAAGTATTTTAGTATTTTTATTTAGTAGTTCTGAGATACAGGGAATTAAAATTATACAGTAACCGCGGTTAATATTAAATATTAAAAAAATATAAATTTTAAAATACAAGTTTAAAATTTGGTATGCTGTAGGTAATATCTAAAGCAAATATTTTTTTTATTTAATTTTAATTATTAAACCGGGTGATTTTCTTTATACGCTGCTGGTTAAATTTAATAATAAAATAAGATAAGATAAGAATGTAGGTTCTAAAAACACATGTAGGGGAAAGGGCCCTAAGATGACGAACTTAAGGATTTTTGAGCCGTAAAGTTGTTATTTGTGAAAAAGAGGGTATGCATTGTATTTAAGCTTTGATTTAGAACATATTTAAAGCGACTGATAAGAAAATATTTAATGAAAAAGAAGTATTAAACAAAATTAATTAAAAAATAAAAAAAACAACCAATTCGTCATCTTACCACCCACTGCTGATAAGTTGACGAATTGCTGTGGGTAAGTTGACTAATAGTTAATTTATTAAAAAAATCCTAAGGCCAAAGTTTAAAAATGTATTTATTAAGAATAATATACTAAAATAAACAAAACATAAATGTAATACGCTAATTAGCTTTACAAAAGAAACTACATCTAAACCTACCAAGGTAATTAACAGTTCGTCATCTTAGCTACATTGTTGTTCGTCAAGTTACCTCCAAACGACATTCCTAAAGTTTGGGTAAATATTTTTTAAATGGCATGCAAATCAGTAATGTTTGACCACTGCACATTTAGAAAACCCTTTTCCAAAAACCCAAGACCACTGAACAAATGTCTAGAACCTACCAATCAAACTGTATTCCTTATTTAAATAACCTTAAAAATTACAGAGCACGTGCGAATATCACTCATCAGCGTCAAATCTCAAACTGCCCTGCTCTTCCGCCGAAATAGCGAAGCTACCATACTGCACAAGTCAATAGGGATGTTGCGTCGCGATTTCAAGATTTTAAAACGTTTGCTATAGTAGGAATCTGCAATTCGTCATCTTACCGACTTCGTCATCTTAGGGCCCTTTCCCCTAAATATTCAATTAATCAAATTTGGCAATATGTATTGATTATAATACAACAATAAGAAAGCTAATGATAATAATAATAATAATAATGATAAAAACCATAATAATGCTAATAATGATAATAATAATAATAAATAAATAAACGGAAATTAAAATTGATATTACAAATACTTACCATTAAAATTATCAACTACATATTCCACAGACAGTGTAAGGTTCTTTATAATCTTGAGATATTTCGCAAATCTTTTTATTAACTTAATATTTATATTTTGTATAATACAATAAATATTACTATACGTAAATCACATCCATACAACCATATTAAAAATTACCTACTAATATTTTTACAGTAATATTTACCAAAAATGTATACTAAAAAAATAATATATTGTGCTAAATATTTAACAATTCAATTTTACTGACGAATATTTAAAAGTATAACCCTCAAAATTTGATAAAGTAGATTTTACTTTTTTTTTACTATCTGAAGCTTACTTATCTCCGTTCAGGAGGGAAAGTGTGATTTTGGACCAAATGGTAAAGAGCATATCGGGACTGTATCAGAGCTGTGAAATACATATTCATTATTTCTATGCCAAACGGCGTTGCCAAATTTAGGGTTTGAAGACGTAGTTTAACTATGCCAAATATATACAGCTAGCTGAGCCCGACCGAGGCGCCCTCGAACTGGCTGAACCGTGAAGTAAATCTGTATATTTCATCATGTTTCACCGCATTTTCAAGCCCACCTAAAAATTTACCCCCTGCACCCACCAACCCCCCTGATTTCCATACTATGATTAACTTTTTCAGTCTCGAAGCCGGGTCTGCCCGGCACAGGGTGTATCACGGTCGATGGTTGGTTAGACGTTTATGGAGAACGGCAAAAGATATCGAATTGAAATTTTTATAGCAATTATAATATCATTTAAACTATTTTTCTAAATTATTTTGAACAAAATTCCTTTTCCGGTTTTAACGGAAGCGATATCAACTTTGTTATTTTAAATGGATTATCACATTTTTTTTTTAAATTTCAAAATCCTACCATCATTCCTTATAAAATGGCTATATCATGTCCTATACCTAAACTCAATACTTTTTGAGTTATTAATTTTTCTTGTAAAATTTGATCAGTTTCACCCTCAACAGAAAAAGCTTATAACTTTTTTAATATAAGGTTTGTTGATATTCGGTTGGATTTATTGAAATCCTAAAGCACTGTTTTAAAGATTCCATGTAAATTATTGTAATATTTCTAAAAATATACTTGTAAAAAAACAATGTGAATGTAGCAATAACTTTTTTATTCTCAATGGAACGCCCTGTATATTTTTACATAATTAAATATGAAATTATAATACCTTTTCATTGATATAACTATTCCCTATACCTAAAGTTAATATTAAGAAAGATATTTTACAATTAACCTAATATTATAAAGAAAAACTAAAAAAATGTTGCTTATGTGTATTAATTTGGTATGAATTACAAAACTTTCCCGATATTTATTATTATTAAAATAAAGGAAAATATCCACTTAAAAGAAGTTGAAAATATTTATGCTTAATGGATAACCAAATTAAAGGTACAACATACAAAAAGTTTCTGCATTTTCTATCAATAAGTTTGTCATATTGTCAATGAAGAATAAACAAGTTCATAGAAACTTCATTTGAATAGTGATTTTCCTCCATTTTAACTATTTTATTAACAATTTTTTTTTAATTTAAAACATTACTTTTATTTAATTAATATATTTCTAACCTTATTAGTAAATAATAATATATCTTTTAATGAAGGTTCTACTTTTTTAACTTTTTGATTCAGGGGACAATTTTACATAATTATGTAAGAATTGACTGTTAAATTTTGGGATACCATGGTATACCATGGTTAACCATGGTACAAGTGAAAAAGCAGCCACTAATAACTATTAAATTAGTCATTTTTGACTAATTCATTTTAAATTTAAATTAATTAAATTTAAATTTAAAATACATAATAAATAGTAGGGATTGTAAAATATCTTTGTTATTCTTAACTTTAGGTATAGGGAATAGTTATACCAATGAAAAGGTATTATAATTTCATATTTAATTATGTAAAAATATACAGGGCGTTCCATTGAAAATAAAAAAGTTATTGCTGTTTTAAGTTAGCTACATTCACATTGTTTTTAATCAAGTATCTTTTTAAAAATATTAAAATAAATTACCTACATGGAATCTTTTATTCAGGATTCCAATAAATCCAACCGAATATCAGCAAACCTAATAATAAAAAAGTTATAAGCTCTTTTTGTTGAGGTTGAAACTGACCGAATTTTACAAAAAAAATTAATAACTCAAAAACTATTAAGTTTAGGTATAGGACATGTATAGCCATTTTACAAGGAATTTAGAAATGTAAAAAAAATTGTGATGATCCATTTAAAATAACAAAGTTGATGTCGCTTCCGTTAAAACCGGAAGAGGTATTTTGTTCAAAATAATTTAGAAAAATAGTTTAAATGATATTATAATTACTATAAAAATTTCAATTCGAAATCTTTTGCCGTTCTCCATAAACGTCTAACCTACCATCGACCGTGATACACCCTGTATATATTATATGTATACGTGCATTTATTCTGCTTAAAAATGAATCTTATTTATCAATCTTGTAATTTCGACTTCCTTAATTAACTTGTGTCCTGCAAGAACCCGGTATAGGTACTAGTACCTAGTATTCATGGGCGTATTTAGGCATGGGCATTATGGGCTGCAGCCCAGGGCCCCGTCCGATCAAGGGCCCCCTACGCGATGCAAATAAAAAAATATATAAATTAGACTAATTAAAAAATCGACTATTTAGATAGATAGATAGATAGATAGATAGATACATTTATTAAGTAATAAACATTACATTAAACGTCAGGTACATATGTATATAAAATTAAAAAAATAAAATTAACATAGCTATAGGCATAAAAAACATATTAAAAAAACGGTATGTACATATAATATAAACAACAAAACATATTTATAAACATTGAAAGTTAAAATTAGTATTTAAGTATTCATTTAAAGAATAATAACAATTTTGGATTAAAATACTTTTCACAGATTTTGAAAAAGCTTTGGGATTCTTTATTTTTTTTATTGATTCTGAAAGATGATTAAACAGTTTCGGTCCCCAATAGTGAATACTTTGTTGTGCCAATTTGCTTTTGTGAAGTGGAATTTGGAAAAAGTTCATGTGCCTAGTATTGTAGGTGTGATTTTCAGAATTTCTATCAAATTCGTCTGAATTTAAATATACATACTTTATTGCTGCCAAAATAAATATAGATGGAATTGTAAGTATTTTTTGATTTTTAAAATGTTCTCTACAACTCTCATTTGTTTTTAAATCACAGATTATTCTAATCGCTTTTTTCTGTAAAATAAATATTTTGTAGGAATCGGTAGAAATCCCCCAGAATAAAATTCCATAACTGGCAATGCTGTGAAACATGGCGTAATAGGCTGTTTTTGTGGATATCATATTGGCACAGAGTTTTAATGCACTGGTAAGTTTTTTGCTAATGACTTCTACATGTTTGTTCCATTTAAGTTCACTATCTATATGAACACCCAAAAACTTGATTGTAGTTTTACTATCTCCAAAAAAAGTTATTATTTGTGTTTTTTTCCTCATTTAATTTGAGTTTGTTGGAGTTCATCCATTCTTTTGCTGTTTTAGATTTTCCACCTATATTAATTTCTTTAGGAACTTTATAAATAATTAATGTATCATCTGCATAAAGACAGACTTCACTTTCTGGAATATTTGCAGGCAAATCATTTGTATATAAGATAAATAGTACTTGACCCAAAATCGAACCCTGAGGAACCCCATATGACGTGACTTCTTCTGTGGAATATTCGTTTTTCCATTTAACAACTTGACGTCTATCCATTAGGTAAGATTTTAATAGCTCATAAACTATTCCCCTAAATCCATAATGTTCTAGTTTTCTTAAAAGTAGTTGTCTATCCACCGTGTCAAAGGCTTTACTTAAATCGCAACTTGCCATTTCTACTTTTTGTTTTTTGTCATGTGCCGTAACTATATACTTTATTATGAAATTTATTGCTGTTGTAGTAGATCTATTTTTTCGATATCCATGTTGCTGGTTGTTTAAAAGCTTCTTTTTTTCCAAAAACTCTACTATCCTTTGTCTGATTATTGTTTCAAAAACCTTTGATAATGATGGTAGAACTGATATAGGCCTATAGTTTTCTGGCTTATTGGCATCGCCGTTTTTATGAATGGGTACAATTTTTGCAATTTTTAGTTGTGCCATTTTGTGGACTTTTATTAAATAATATTGCAAGTGGTTTACTTATGTAAAGAGCTATTTGTTTTAAAATTACTGTATTTAGTCCATAAATATCTAAGGTTTCTTTTGATTTAAGGTTCATAATTATACTAAACACTTCTTTTTCAGTAACTTCTTCGAAGAAACATGAAGTGTGGCTAAAATTGTTATGATTATTTAGAAACTCTTCTGCAGGTTTAGCTTCTACATCATGAAATTTTTCTATGTTTTTAAAAAAAGTATTAAAATCTTCAGCTTTTAAAGTGGATTCTTGAGAACTTAATATTTTATGTTTGTTTGTTTCACTATTGATCACCTCCCATATAGCTTTATTCGGATTGGATGAATTTGATATATAATTAGAATTCCTATTTTTTATGTTTTTATTTAAAGCTTCATAGTAGTAAGACCTCATTTCTTTATAGGTTTCAAATGAAATCATGTCTTTATTTACTTTCATGATTGTTGCAAGACCATCTAGTTGTTTTTTTATTTGTTGAAGTTCTATGGTTTCATTTATTTTATTTTTTGTTTTGGTTTTAACTTTTATATTTTTTTCAGGGTAAGCGGTACAAAAACACTGAATAAGAAGGTCTTGGAATTTGGAAAAACCTTCATTGTTTGCCATATATTCATTTTCCTTAAAGTGATTAATTACAAGTGATACAAAGTTGTAAGTATTTTCATCTGAAATTATTCTTTTTTTTATTACTGTATGAGCTTTTTGAATTTTATTAGATTTAACTGTTAATATTTGTGCATTATGATCCGAAATATGCAAGTTTTGTGTTTTACCTTCATATACCTTGATGTTTGTAAAAATATTGTCAATACATGTAGAAGAGATTTTTGAAATTCTCGATGCTTCTTTAAAGCATGGTTTTAAATTAAATGTTTCTAATAAACTTTCTAACTCTTGTTTGCATACAGAGTTTTATAGAAAATCTACATTAAAGTCTCCTGATAAAAATAAATTTGTATCACTATAATTATTATTTACATATTCCAAAACCAAGTTTAGTTTTTCCATAAAAATATTCATATTTCCCAAAGGAGACCGATAAGTAGTAATAAAAACCATATTTTTTTTTCTTAATATATATCCCTGCTAATTCTATGTCCTTTTCAATTGATATATTTTTTATTTCAGGTAGTTCTGCATATTTTAAACTATCATGCACCAATATTGCTGCCCCTCCAGGAATAAAGTTTTTTCTGCAGAAGTAGCTTGCCACTGAATAGTTGTGGATTCTTATTTTTGTAATTATTTCATCTGTAAGCCAATGTTCTGTTAATCCCAAAATTTGTACACTATTATTTAATAAATGATTATTTAAGGCATTAATTTTTGTTGTTAGTGACTGTATATTTAAATTTATAATTTTGAAATGTTCTTTTAATTCTAATTTAATTTGTTTCTGCTCCGAACTTAGCATTGTTTGGTCGAAAAAAGTAAAATCTCTTTATATAGATTCCATTTAGCCAGGTTTCTGGTTTATGAAGCTCTTCTAATAATTCCATATCCGCTCCCAATTTAAAGGACATGCTTGTAGCTTCTTTACGTCTTGGAAGTTCTTCAACGGTAAATTCTTTACTTGGAAATTTATTCTTTAAATATTTTTGTATTTCTCCAGCTTGAGTTCCTATTTTGATCTTGCTTATACAAAGCCAGGCTTTTTTAACTGCAACTTTGATGTTGATCAATGTTATTGCCAATTGTTTTAAGAGCCTTTGGAGTTTCTTTGATTTTTTCTATTTCACAGGTGGTGTTTTCTTGGATTTTTTTATTTTCTTTTTCGTCTATTGCTGTTATATTTTCATTCTTGTTTTTTCCCTTTTTTTCCCTTTTTTTGTGGGACCGTGTTCACATTGGCAACGTCGCATATATTTTGTTTGGGTTGCGAATTCTTTAATAAGCCAATAATTTCTGTTTGATAATCAATTGTTCTTTCCAATTCAGTTACCAGTCTTTTGGTATGTTGTAGATCCATTTTAACTATTTCTAATTCATGCTTTAGACCTACCTCAACTAAGTTTTGAGAGGTTAAGTTACGTTCGCCGTTATTAACTTTGTCTGTTTCACAATTTTCACAACTTCCAATGTGTTTTCCAAGGGATTCACTTAACGTTAGACCTGGTGGTACTTTCTTGTTAATTATTATTTCAATTAACGTTTCTTTTTTAAGTTTAATTAACTCAGCACTTAAATTTTCGTATGTTGCCATTGTTTCCAAATACTTATATGTTTATAGTTGTATAAAGGTTAAATATTTTACCTCTTAATATTATTATTAAGAAGCCCCTCATCGCGACTTTCTATTTTTCATTTAAATAGAATGAAAAAAAAAATAACTTTGGAATTATATATCTTTTTAACGGATTAATGGACTGAAAACAACATATTTTTAAAATAATATTTTTATAGACTATTTAAAGTAAACGCTCTACAAAGAGGTCTTTTATTATTTTAAATAAATCTACTTGTTAAAATTACGTTTATGGTAAATTTCAAGTTTTTTTTACTTTTTCGTTAAAACTAGATCAGATTTATAACAAAACCGTTAAGTGAAGGAGTAGTTATTAATCAATGATAGGACTTTGGTAGATCATTTTAATTTTTAAAAATAATAGTTCTACAGTAACTGATTTTACAAATTAATATTTCTGATTAAAATACTAATTATTTTCAAGAAAATATCAATTTTATTGCAAAAAATATTTGTATTTATACTGGTTAAACCAGTAAATCATAATTGACCTTAAAAAAATTAATGACATACATTTTCTAATAAGTAAAATACCTAATTGTTGGCACGTTAGCATGTATCTACTTTTGGAGGAATCAGAAATTGTTGTCTATTTAAAAAATCTTATAACGAAAATGTGATACGTTTTTTTATCGGACTTTCTTTTCTATGTTAACTAAGATCCAAATATTTTATAATAACTCTACTTCCTAAGAGTACTACAAATATTACACGACGTATTTTAACCTATTATTGGCACTAAAATCTAATTACTGGCACATGTGATTTTCTAGTTGTTGGCAGTACAACCTAGTAATTGGCATACTTCATTTTCCATTTATTGGCACTGCTAGAAAATACAAAATGGAATAAAAAATAATAGGTAGAACCAGACATTTTAGTGATTATGAACTTTTTTAATAATAGAAACAAATACAAATACATATACCTATATGGATACACAGTTAGGTAATTAATCTATAGTTATAAATAGTAGTTTATACAAATGAAAATAATTATTTCTTGGAACAGGTTGGACAAATGAATTCTTCATTATATAAACCTTTTCTGATTAGACAAGTTTGGTGATACGTTCGAGAGCATTTGTGACATTTAATTCCCAAATTCGTCATGTAAATAGACTTAGTGCAGATAAAACAAACCCCTCTTCGAATGATAACATTATTTTTGATAGCTTGAAGACTATTTTCTGGTTTTTCGATATTTTCTATGTCTTGACTTAAAACTAAATTTTTTATGTAAACCTTTTTTCCTTATTTCTCTTGTCACTGTCTGGTTTTATTTTTAAATTGCTCTCGAGTAAAATATTTGATAATACTTTTATTTGTTTTGAGTCTTTTTCAGTTTCATTCGTTTTCGTAATTGTACAATTTATTATTAATTAAATTTTATAAATAAATTATAAATAATTTTATAATAATTTTATAAATAAATTTCTTACGTGCACTTGATCTTCTGCTCTTTTTTTCACCTTGCCTATTTCATTGCTCTCGAGTAAGATTTTTTAAATTATTTGTCCTTTTTAATTTTATCTGCTTCTGTTGCTGTACACTTTCTATTG
Source organism: Brassicogethes aeneus (assembly GCA_921294245.1). Classification (NCBI taxonomy): domain Eukaryota; kingdom Metazoa; phylum Arthropoda; class Insecta; order Coleoptera; family Nitidulidae; genus Brassicogethes; species Brassicogethes aeneus. The sequence continues at coordinate 4,573,981 of OV121136.1, forward strand.
TTAGACTTTATATTAGATTGGAGGCATCTAAAATGAATTAAAAAGTTGTCTAGTAATTTTCGCAATTGTACATGTGATTCCTTTGTTACTTTAGGCAGTTCAACAATATTTTTTATGTGTGAGTATATGATTATTTTATTGTTTAGATACCGTTCCTGAAGCATTTTCCAAGCAATGTCATAATTTGCGTCTGTTGCTTCAAGAGCCTTAAGGACTCCTGACGCCTCACCTTTAAGAGCAGACTTTAGATAGTAAAACTTTTGAATATTGGTGAGGGAGTTGTTAGTATGGATTAATGCTTTAAAGGTATCGTGAAAGCTTAACCAATTTTCATATTGACCAGAAAATTCAGGTAGGCTAATTCGTGGTAATCTTATATTAGCTTACTTTGAACTGGTTTCTGATGACGTGATAGAGCTTAGAAGACGTTCGGCATGTGCTGCTAACTCATAGTATTTTTCTTTTATTATTCTATTCTGTATTCAGTTTGTATAAGATTGAATTCGTTAAATGCTTCATTTAACCCTTAACCCGAGACCACGGTATCTCATACCGCTACGCAAATTTAAAATCTAAATAATTCCGACCACCCCCACTCTGTGACCTTGGGCGTTTATCTATCTTAAGTGTGAACTAATTCACGTAATTAGGTCACTCGAAACTTTATTTAGTTGCATTCTTCTCGTTGCGTAGGAGGGTTGTTAAAAAGTGCGCGGTCTCTGTTACCGATAGTCTCGAATAACGCGATTTTAATTAGCAAATGTGTATAGTTATTTGATACTATTATTTGTTTGATATTCGACTTGGTAAGTTGCATATTGTTTTATTTATGTGAAAGATGTAAAAGAATATTGTATTTGTAGAATATGGCGTCAAACTCCAAACGTGTTAGTTATTTGGACAAAAATTATGAAACAACTGTTCAAAAATGGTTTGATCAGTTATCTGATGATGAACAGCAAGAAATTTCTGAAGTGGAAGACTCTGGCGATGAATATTTACCGGAAAGTCCTGTTTTGGAAGAAGAAAAGGAGAGTTCAAATTCTGAGCAAGAGTGGTCTGGGGATGAAGGGACGAGTTCTAAAGAAAAAGAAAAAGAAGAAAATGAGCAATGTTCTAGAGATCAAGGCAACAGTGATATCAAAGAAGAAGTGATGTATAAGGGGAAAAATGGCTATTCATGGAGCTCTAAAGAACCTAATAGGGCAGTAAAAACTCGTCGTCATAACATAATAATAAAGTTGCCTAATCTCAAACAACAAGCCAAAAGTTTAGGAAATAAACCAAATGTAGAAGAAATTTGGGAACTGTTATTCAACAATCTTATATTTGATAAAATTATAGTTCACACAAATGAGAAATTGGAAAAAGTCAGGGCCACACATAAAAATACTTCCGTAGATTACAGGGATACTAATCTTGTAGAAATTCGTGCGTTTCTAGGATTACTTATGTTTACATCCATATTTCGCTCAAATCATGAAAACATGTTATCACTGTTTTCTACTAAAGCTACAGGTCGCCCAATTTTTAGGGCAGTCATGTCCTCCAAAAGATTTGAAGTTTTACTTAGTTGTCTTAGGTTTGATAATGCCAACACTAGGGAACAACGCAGGAAAGAAGATCCAACTGCAGCCATATCTTTCATATTCAATACTTTGGTTGAAAACTCCCAGAATTGCTTTAACTTGGGACCAACTGTATGCATTGACGAAATGCTGATCAGCTTTCGAGGGCGCTGTAGTTTCAAAATGTATATGCCGAATAAGCCAGCAAAGTATGGCATAAAGCTTATGAGTCTCACTGATGCCAAAAACTCATACTTTTACAATGGATATATTTACTGTGGGAGAAATAGCGATGGACAAACTTTGAGCGAAAATGAAAAAAGTCTTCAAAAACCTACCCAATCTGTAATACGCCTAGTAAAGCCATTGGAGAAAACAAATAGAAACATAACAGCCGATAATTGGTTTACCTCAATCGAACTGCTACATGAGCTACAAAAAAGGGGACTTACCTACACAGGCACTCTACAAAAAAAATAAACGAGAAATCCCTCCTCAATTTTTACCTTCGCCCAAACGCACTATCGGATCGTGTATGTATGGTTTTTCAAATAATGGTTTCACAATAATTTCTTATGCTCCAAAGAAAAACAAAGCGGTTTTGTTAGTTTCATCATCGCATCACAGCGAAGCCACGGATCCTGATAACTCTTTACCCGAGATTATATCTTTTTATAATTCTACAAAAGGTGGAGTAGATACACTTGACATGAAATGTGCTAACTACTCCTCAAGTCGACGATGCCGTAGGTGGCCCCTGGCTATATTTTATAGAATCGTTGACATATCAGTAAATAACGCATATATTTTATATTTGCATTATAAAGATACAAAACCTATATCGCGAAGATTATTTATTGAAGAACTTGCTATGAAACTTGTAACAACTCATATGCAAAGTAGACTGGAAAACCCAAAATTGAGCAAAGATCTTCGTACTCTTGTACAAAAATCTTTGGGAAAAACTGACGACAACCAACCATCAACATCAACAGATGAGCGTTTAGAGGTAAAAAAAACTTTTTCTGTGTGTCCATATCAAAGGAAAAGAAAGACATTTTATCAATGTTATAGTTGCCATAAACCAATTTGTTTAGAACATGCTAGTAAAGTTTGCAAACAATGTATTGCTGATGAAAAATATGTTTAGGATATAGTATTGTAACTATATTTTCATATATATTTGTTAATTTTTTAATAATTTCTATTTTTGTAATAAAAATGACAAATAAATTAAGACAAATAGCTTTAATTTTAATAGCGGTATCTCATACTGCTAGTCGCAGATAGCGTAAAATTTTATAACCTCTCGGGTTGAGGGTTAATTTTCGTATACGTACGCTTAAATCAAAACACTTATCAGGGTTTTTGAGATATTGTAACCGTCATTTTGACAGCTACACATTTATTTTATTTTATTAGTTTTTTTTACATCTAGAACGGTTTAGATGTGAACCATTTAGTTGATTTATTTTAAGTTTAACTATTGTTAAAAAGGATATTTGTTTAGTTGTTTAGTTGCCTCTTTCCAAAAGAATTTAATTATTTTTATTATTTTGTTTATTACCTGGTTTTGATAGTATGCAACCCAGAGCACTCATTTGTTTTTAGACTTATCGACAACATTCACAACATCTTGGCAACATTGTAATTTTTTGTTTAAATAATCTTCTAAGCACTTAATAAGGTTTACGTTTTCCTTTTCGATTTGGTCGTTGAAGCGATTAGATGAGAGTTAAGTTTGTGCTTAAATTATGGAAAATTTCCAAAAATACGTGGTAAATCTCTTAATCTAATTGTATAATTCCGACCAAGACAATTTTCGTTTGGTACGATGAGCTCAGGGTGAGTTATTAACTTGTTGCTGAACCTAATTTTTTTTACCCACGCGGTTCTCCATTTTAGGTGGTTGTTGAATCCAATATATTTTTTTTGTTGACCTAGTTTCCATGCGGTCGTGACGTTATTGGTTATTAAAAACTCCTTAGAACAAGGGTAAGTCTGGAAGACTGTAGTTGCTGAATGCTGAGGCATCTTTATGTTATTTTAGGGTTTTTAAGTATGGTTTTAAAGTACAGATTTTAAGTAAGGATGTTAAAGTCATTCCTGTACCATTTTACATCGGGAAAATTCGTTCAATCAGTTTTAATGGGAGTTTACTTTACTATTTTGGCGTCAAAACCAACTTTTGAGTCAACAAGAGAACCACTACGTAGGATTCCTAATTCTCCAGGATCCGCCAGGGCTCAAGCTAATCAGGTCGTACCCCCTTTTAAGTTATGTTATGTTTAAGTGATGTTTTAAGAAACAGTGTTCACTACACGCCGTTAAAATTATGTGTATTTTTAAATTAAGGAAACTTTAACTTGGTCTTCAACCTTTATTTATCGTAACTCAAGTTTTTATTTATATTACCAATAAAATTTTGCTTATGTTAAATTTAGTCATATTGAATTTGGTTCTTTGTAAACCATATATGGCCATATAAGGGTGCACCAATAACATAATTAAATGTCCTAATAATAATCATTTTCAAATGAAATCACCTTAACAACGGAGATAACCAAATTTTATTATACTTAATAATTTTTAAACGTGATTTTTTTTTTATTGCCCTTATGCCCATTAAGTTTGTGTCTAGCTTATGGGGACTTTACAAACTGGCCTAAATAAGACACTGGCGCCCATTTTTATTTTTTTGTTGTCTTTTGGAAATGCACGTAAGTATTGAGAAACAACATTTGCCCATCGACCCATCTCACCACTGTAAAGCTGCCGTTCGCCATAGCCCTCGAGTTGAGGTTACAATATGTCTCGATTATGGTGATAGAGCCCTTAATAACACCTCGTCTTTGTGCTAAAGCTTTAACATCAGTCATATTTGCAAAACAAGATAACTAGCAATAGAAAAATAATGAAATGTTGAGATTTATGTGAGATGTAAAAAAATGAAACAGCCCGTATAGCAACGAAATTGTAAATTGTATAAATGAATGAAGGCAAAAAATTAAATAAAAAAATTACTACTATTTACTTTAAATTTATGAATGAAATTAATTATTTATATGATTTTAAACAAATTGTATAAATTGCACAAATTGAAGAAAATGTTAAAATGGGAGAACTGGATGGATGATGGAATGGACTTACTTTTGACGGTACATGGGCGACCTCGTGGCCTGGTTTGGTTAGATTTTTCCCAAAAAATGATATTCTGGCTTGCAAACCTCTGGGTAGAGACGTGGACTGATGGAAGACGCGGTGGACCTCGTGAATTACGCGCTGGACCTCGTTGCTGGATCTTCCACGTGGTTGGATTTTCAAAAATATCGATTATCCGGTTCGAAGGACCAATGTTAAGGATCTATAGGAAATCCTGGGTATTTTCTCTTATTGTGTTATAAACTGCGACTTGGTTTTGGATTTGAATTAAAATTAATTATTGTAATATTTTGTGTTTTATTCTCGATCTTGATTGTATGACAATTTTTTGCACCTATTACATAGATAGCTACATTGGAGGAGAGTGCGCATATGCGCTCTTCAACAAAGTACAAACTTATATAATATTTTAAACTAATTGAACACATGGTTTAACGATTTCATGGTTCACTAAGCCACATGTCCTTGTTCACTGGCTCTTGCCTATATATAAAACGTTTAATATTAAAAGTATTATTATTCTTCTGCTCGTTTGTCACTTTGTTTAGTTTATATTGTATACCTTATTTGCCAGTGGAAATATTGTGCAGTATATTTCGATGGTTAGATGAAAATTTCTTGCTTTCTGCTTCAAAATCTTATTCTTACTGGTCATATATTTTCCAAGGTGACTTAGTACTTAATAGAAATTTGAAAAAGGAAGTAAAAGTCAGAAACAAACTAAACTAACTTCATCTAAAGTGTTACAAGACCATTCAAAGAGATTCTGAAAAAACTTTACCTTTTAATAATATAACTCAAACAAATATAGTAACAAGCCTACCAAAAATGTCCTGTAATATTCAAGAAGTAAAGATTTTTTGTAAAAAATGTAAACGTGATTTATCAATGACTACTATTAATTGTAGTAAAAAAATCAGAATGTAACGACAACCAAATTAAAAAACAACAAACTGATGTTAACTAATCTGCTTTTATAATAGTGTGGGTTTTTTTTGTAAGAAATGTAAACGTGACTTATCAATAACTACTATTCTTTGTTATACAAAAATCAGACTTAAAATATTGTTTATTATAAAATCCATGATTTAATTTATACAAATTATTTGCATCAAAATATTTTAAAAGTCATTGGACCATAATTAGTCAGGGTTTAACGATTTCATGGTTCACTAAGCCACATGTTCTTGTTCACTGGCTCTTGCCTATATATAAAACGTTTAATATTAAAATTATTAATATTCTTCTGCTTGTTTGTCACTTTGTTTAGTTTATATTGTATACATTATTTGCCAGTGGAAATATGGTGCAGCATATTTCGATGGTTAGATGGAAATTCCTTGCTTTCTGCTTCAAAATCTTATTCTTACTGGTCATATATTTTTCAAGGTGACTTAGTACTTAATAGAAATTTAAAAAAAGGAAGTAAAAGTCAGAAACAAACTAATGGACACTTCATCTAAAGTGTTACAAGACCATTCAAAGAGATTCTGAAAAAACTTTACCTTTTAATAATAAACCTCAAACAAATATGGTAACAAGCCTACCAAAAATGTCCTGTAATATTCAAGAAGTACAGGTTTTTTGTAAGAAACGTAAACGTGATTTATCAATGACTACTAGGGTGATTCATTTCCGCAAAAAACTTTTTTTTTCTCGGCGCTCAAGCAAAATATTAATCTACCTATAGAAAAAAAAAATTTCACCAAGGTAGAGCTCTTAATATCAATTTTAAGTACTTGCAGTTTAAATTTAAAATTTTCCCATTTAAAATGCATTAAAAAAAATGTTTTTTTTTCAAATTTCTAATGCTCGCCCGCTTTTTACAATATTGTGAATCGGTTTTATGGACCTTATAGGGAATTTCACGCTCTTCAAAATTGTCTTTGTGTTTTTTTGTGTAACTCGTAGTGGTTCGCCAGTAGGAGTCATCAAAGTTCAATTTTTTGAATGAAAATTTTTTTTTGCAATTTTTTTTAACAAATTCGCAAAAAATAGTGAAAAAAAGAGCTGAATCGTAAAAAATAGTCTTTTAACAAATATTTGATGAATTTACGGCCATTTTTATATCTTAAAACGTAAGTAATTGATAAATAGACCAATTATGCTATTTAAATTAAACTTTCTTATTTACTATCGATATAATTCTCTACAACAATAACTTTTCCAGAGTTATTATGATTTTTGACTTATAATAAATATAAAAAAAACACATTAATTTATAAAAAAACAACAAATATACAATTGCAACTTAGATTCTGCAATTTTTCAACATTTCCGTAATATAGCAATAAATATAAATGAAGGTTATTCAATTTTTTTAACAAAATTCTTAAATTAACAAAAAGTAAATTGTTTTTATTGTCAACTTCATTTGCTTCAATATTGTATAAGTAGAAATTGCTATTTGAATAATTGCACTTAATAATATTTTGATTGCATTATGCCATTGGCATATTCGAACATAAGTACAAAAATAATGATAATTATTTGATTGGGAAAGCAACTGTTACAATTTTATGATTGCTCTAGTTAATTAGTATGACGTTAGCGACTCTATTGTCTTTGTAAACGGGTTTGATGCTTTATGTTATACTTAACCCCAAAATGTATTGTTTGTTGTATTTAGTGATTAGTCCGAGAACAAAGTACGAAGTGACTAGGTGCACGTTAGAGTGCCTGCAATTTATTTTTTACGGGCACGCTAGTGACGTAATAGATAAAAAACATCATCACTGCCGTGCCGCTTAATTTAAAATTGGCGGCACAACAATAATATAATAATAAATTGTACCTGTATACATGTTAAGGGCACGTTAGTTACGTCATAAACCAAAATCTTAATTTGCTTTGTATAAAAGTCGAAATAATTTAATATTTATCAACTTGTTTATTTATGACTATTGAGATTTTTATTAAATTTGCAATATATTATCTAATAATGTAATCTGTTATTTGTTTTGATTAAAGTTTTGTTGTTTTTTTTTATGAATTTATGTGTTATGTTTATATTTATTTTTAGTCAGAAATCATAATAACTCTGAAAAAGTTATTGTTGTAGAGAATTATATCAATAGTAAATAAGAAAGTTTAATTTAAATAGCATAATTGGTTAATATTTATTAATTACTTACGTTTTAAGATATAAAAATGGCCGTAAATTCATCAAATATTTGTTAAAAGACTATTTTTAACGATTCAGTTCTTTTTTTTCACTATTTTTTGCGAATTGTTAAAAAAAAATTGCAAAAAAAAATGTTCATTCAAAAAATTGAACTTTGATGACTCCTACTGGCGAACCACTACGAGTTACACAAAAAAACACAAAGACAATTTTGAAGAGCGTAAAATTCCCTATAAGGTCCATAAAACCGATTCACAATATTGTAAAAAGCGGACGAGCATTAGAAATTTGAAAAAAAAACATTTTTTTTACATGCATTTTAAATGGGAAAACTTTAAATTTAAACTGCAAGTACTTAAAATTGATATTAAGAGCTCTACCTTGGTGAATTTTTTTTTTTCTATAGGTAGATTAATATTTTGCTTGAGCACCGAAAAAAACAAAAACTTTGCGGAAATGAATCACCCTAATGACTACTATTAATTGTAGTAAAAAAATCAGAATGTAACCACAACCAAATTAACAAACAACAAACTTCTGTTAACTAATCTGATTTTTATAACAGTGTGGTTTTTTTGTAAGAAATGTAAACGTGACTTATCATTAACTGCTATTCTTTGTAGTAAATAAATCGAGACTAATTATTAATTTTTTTCTACAAATTTGGTTAGTATTACAATATTTTATTATAAACTCTGGACAAAATTAACGCAACATCATAAATTTGTCACATTTTTATGCTATTTATGATTTTATTATGCTATGAATTTATGATCCGATTTGAATGATTTTTTTTTGCATTGTAGGTTAGTGCCTTGACAATGTCATAATTTTCGCTGTTTATAATAAAAAAAATTATTTTCGATTTATACCGGGTGTAATAAAAATGTAATGTTTTTTTTTTAAATTCGTATCACCCTGTGGAGTATACTAGCAACCGAAACCTATAGCAGTTAACATTAGACGGTAGGTCCATATTTCGCCAACATATTCTTTTTTGGTTTACTTCATTATCTCTGTTATTAAAGGAGATATGCTGTTTTATAGCGTAACATATTTTTATAGACTTTATTATTCAAAACATTAATTGTTAAATGTTTTCAAGTAGGCTATGGAAAATTCGCCATACTTATAACAACTTTTCTAAAATTTCTTATTAAACGTTGGTTTCGTATTTTAATCTTGAAAAATGAATCGTCCAAAAAATTTAACCACAGAAGAAGCAGTAAGAGACTTAACGTTGGTGGATGAGGGCTATTCGATGTCATGTTGCTAATGTGATAGGAAGATATCGTTCGACTATAAGTCGTATGGTTGAACTTAGCTTATTGAGCTTAGAACTGCTCGCCATAATACAATATCGTCTCGAACAATCAGGAGACGTTTAAATGAGGCAGGTTTAAACAAGAGAAAACCGGCAAAGAAACAATTACTTACCAGAGAGCACAGACTTTCAAGATTGCGTTTTGCCAGAAATTATCAACATTGGTCTGTTAATGATTAGAAGAAGGTTTATTTTCTGATGAAACGAGAGTTAGTCTCAATTCTCCTGATGGTGTGAACGTGTTTGGCGAAAGTCAGGAGAGAGATTTGCAAGTGGCAATATCTCTCCTAAAATCCCGTTTGGTGGAGGCTCTGTAATGTTGTGGGGAGGAATATGCTTTAACGGACGCACAGAGTTAGTATACGTGTAAGATCAATGAACGCCGATTATTATATAGAAAACATTGTAATTGAACATGTAATGCCATTTGTTCCTTTTTTGGGACCGAATAGTTTATTTATGCAGGATTATGCATTTATCAAAGCGAGCAGAAATTATACAATTATACAGATAACAAATAATCTAAACATCTCTTGAAATGTCAGAAAAGGTCCTTAGCCTACTTGAAAACATTTAACAATGATTGAATAATAAAGTCTATAAAAACATGTTACGGTCAGTTACGGTCAGTTACGGTCTCTGTTACGGTATAAAACGGCGTATCTCCTTTAATAACAGAGATAATGAAGTAAACCAAAAAAGAAAATGTTGGCGAAAGATGGACCTACTGTCTAATGTCAACTGCTATAATAATAATAATAATATAGTTTATTTGCTTCCAAAAAATACAAAGCACAAAACAATTAGAAGTACAGATTAAAAAATTCGTTAAAATCGTAAATAACATTATCCAATAAAACTTCTTTTATACACTGAAAGAAATATATACTAAAGTTAAATAAAAAAATAATTAGGGCAAATATATTTTATGTTTCATATATAGACTACCACATACATTGCTAAAACAAATATATTCGTTTGGTTAGCAGCCTATTGCTGCCCTAGCAATATAAATGGTGTTTCTAGCAATATTTTTTTGCTGTAATTCACTTATAGTTTACATTTTATAGTAAGGGTAAGTTTATTTTTATTTAGATCTAACATATCTTCTTTACAATAAATGTATTACAAAATTTACCATACATTCATAATAAACAGTAGTATAAATGTGTAAAGCACTAGTATAAAATTTTTAGTATAAATTTGTATTTACTTTTAGCAACAAATTTCTTTCAGTGTAGTATCTTTAAAATTTGGTTTACTTTTGAGTCTTATATCTATCGGTAATTTATTGAAAAACTTGATACCCCAATGGTTAAATGAGTTTTGGGTCCTGGAAATTCTGTTTTGTGGTGTCATCAAATTTTTCCTATGGCGTGTTCCATATCCATGATTAGAATGCTCTGCAGCTTGTTGTTTGACCTGTTCCTTCAATGGCTCGTATTGCTCTTTTTTGTAGGAGGAATATTTTGGTGGCCTCCGCTGATGCCCCCCAGATCATTATACCTTATGACATTAAACTATGAAACTGTGCGTAGTAGGTAAGTATCGCCGCCTGGTTATCTATGATATTACGTATTCTACGAATACAATATATGGATGTTGACATTCTTCTGGACAGCTTAGCTATATGCGTATACGCATAAAGCTAAGCTGTCCAGAAGAATGGTCTATAGACCAGTTTAGACGGCTATCCAGATAAAATCCTAATATTTTTATATGCGTTGCATTTGCATAGTTTGTGCTGCATATATTGTTGGTGTTTAACTGAAGATCATTTGCTTTGTACCATAAATGTGCTTCATCTATGTTTTGCCTTTGTTTGTTGTTAAGGGTTAATATTTCTGTGTGGTTATTGATAATTGTTGTATCGTCTGCATAGATACACATTTTTGCGCATGTTACGTTTGATGCAAGATCATTTGTGTATAATATGAATAAAAGGGGACCTAAAATCGATCCTTGCGGAACTCCTAGATTTATGTTTTCTTCTTTGTATATTTGACCATTCCATGCGACAACTTGGCGTCGATCTTTTGAGTATGAGCTAAAAATACGGTTGGCTGGTCCTCGCACTCCATAAAATTCCAGTTTTTTTACCAATAGGTTGTGGTTGACACAATCAAAAGCCTTACTGAGGTCCAGGCATCCAAGTTGTGATTTTTGCTTATTGTTCAAGGAATTATTGATTGTTTCGATTATCTCCACCATCGTAGTTAAAGTAGATCTTTCCTTTCTGAAACCGTGTTGGTATGGGCTTAAAACTTTTTTTGTTCAAGGTATTTGTACAATCTATTTTTAAGTAGCATTTCCAAAATTTTTGATATTGCTGGCAATATAGATATAGGTCTATAATTTTTACTGTTGTTTGGATCATCTTTTTTAAATATTGGAGTTACCTAATATATTACAGAGTACTGTGAAAATTTCTGGAATAACAGCTTTTAAAATTTTAACTGACATACCATAAACATCCAGGGAGTTTTGGAGCTGAATTTTCGGACTTCTGTCAAAATTTCATCCGATGTTATATCATAAAGGAACATTGAGTTTGTTGAGTCTATATTTACCCTGTGTAGGAAATCCATGGAAGAATTTTCTACAACTTGTAACTCCAGATCATTCGCTACGTTTGCAAAATATTTATTAAAATCATCACATATTAAATTAGATTCCCTATTATTACTTTCTTTTTTTATTTTCGAGTTTATAATATTCCAGGCGGCTTTAATTTTGTTGTCTGAATTTTGGATGTAGTCGAGATCTTTTGTTTTTGAAATCTTCTCTAATTCTTGTTTGTATACTTGTCTTAGTTCTTTTTGAGATTGGGTCTTTTCTTGTCAGTGCTATTGTATGGGCTGCATCAAGTTGGTTTTTTAGAAGTATTAGTTCTGCTGTTGTTTTGTATTTTTTTACCCTGGACGATAACTTTATATTTTTGTCAGGAATTGAAGAGTTAAAATGGTTCAATAGTAGTATGAAAAAATTCAAAGGAGATTTCAGCATTTGGTTCCCTCAGTACTTTTTCCCAGTTTGTATTAGCCAGCTGATGTTTAAGGTAGTTGTCGTGCTGTAAGCATACCATCAGAAAATTTTAAATTTTTGTATACATATTAAGGACATGACAATAAAATTATCCTTAAAATTTGAAGTCGATTGACCGTCTATAATCAGAGATAAATTCAATTAAAAATTGGATAATTAACATGGATTGTATAGGCAGTTTCTTAGTTATAAAAAAAACTAACTGTCAGAAGCTTTCAAAAAACTAACAGTCTTTTAATGTATTTTTGCTGAGTTTAAAAAAAAATAATTAAAAATTTTTGACCGCCCAATTGTTTATAAATATCGTTTAAAGTTCAACAATTTGTAAAAAGTATACATCACTAGTGTCAGATAAAAACAACTTGGCAACGCTTTATGCGAGTATAGATATTATTTCCGCAGTAAATTCAAACACTGATTCAGTCTTCAATATATCTATTGGTTGAGCATAAGCGACGTTGCCGGATTAAAACTTATGAAAATATTTGAAAGTATTACGTAAAGGTAACGTCTCCAGGGTACAGTCTGGCGAATAAATTATGAATCACTTAGCTACAAGCTCGTATACTTTTACGGTGCGTATAATCTAAAAATTTTTGACAATATTGTACCACGACAACTACCTTAAAAAGGTAAGTATTTTCTATTTCTTATTTTTTTAAATTTGTCTTTTCTAGATTTACTGGTACACTGGATGCTGATAGAAAGTTTTTGAGCTAAATGATCTAACAAATGTGTATTTATTGTAGCTTTATTAACAATACCTATCGTTTCTATTTTCGATAAAGATATTATCTATACAAGTGCTACTATTTATAGTTACTCTGGAGGCTTCTGTAAAAACATGCTCTAAATTACAACTTTTCATAATTAAAAGTAGTTTTTCTTTCTCATTTGAGTCCTTTGTCAAGTCTACATTAAAGTTCCCCGTAACAATGATTTTTGCATTTAGTTTGTGTAGATAGTTTAATGTTTGATCCAGTTTAGTTATAAACAAATCAATATTTCCTTGCGGCGCACAGTAGGCTAGAGCGCGCTTCTAGCGCGAAGAAATTCTAAATAAGTAAGTGTTTTATTTCGACCAAATTAAGGGAATTTTGAATTCTTTAATATCTGTAGATAATGAAACATCTTTAAATTACCTTCAAATCTGTTGAATTTTTATCAGGTAACCATTCAAAGTTTAGGCATTATACTTACTTGCTTCCTGTTGATAAATTGCGCGTAAAGGTATTGCTTCTCTTACAATGTTTATTATTAATTTATTCTTACTTTTTGACTATAATTGTATTAAATATTGTCATACGTTATGGCTGGAACGAATAATGGTTAGTTTTTATTATTATTGTACTGTCACTACCTTAATAAAGTAACCGCTGCATACTTTTAATGTATGTATGGACATTATTAAGGTTTTAAAAAATGTCACTCACTGTCACACTTTGTGTTTAGGTTTTTTTAATAGCTTATCGTTCTGTCTTTCAAATAAATCTTAAATCAAGTGCTACTAGGCGCAACAAATATGGTTTGTTTATTTTTTTCAGTTAATACATTATCCCTAACTCATACGGAGCTTTGTGAAAAGTGTTTTAGTTTGAAGAATTTCAATATAAAATTAGTTTTAAATTACTTAGTAGACTACCCATTTTCAAAAATAGATGTACCTATCTCGAAAAAAAAAATTATTCAAATTTTTTTTTTTAAATAGAAAAACGCTGGAAGCCCAGAAGAAATATCATTGTATTAAATATTGTCATACATTGGTGATGGAAACCATCAATTAAAAAGCTACTAATAACAATTAATAATTTTAAATTAATTACTGATAACTATTAGTGAATATTAATACTTTTTGCCACCACCGCGGTAGACTAGAGAGCGCTTCCAGCGCGCGAAAATTTAAAATCAGTAAGTGTTTTATTTCGACAAAATTTAGTGAATTTTGAATTTTTTAATATCTGTAGCAAATCAAATAATGTTATATCACTTTCAAATCTGTTGAATTTTTATCAGGTAACCAGTCAAAATTTAAGAATTATAATTACTTGCTTTGTGTTGGTAAATTGCGCGTGAAGGTTTTGCTTCTCTTATAATGTTAATTCCTAATTTATTTTTAATTTTTGACCATCATTGTATTCAATACTGTCATACGTTATGGCTGAAACAAATAATGGTAAGTTTTTATAATTATTGTACTGTCCCTACCTCAATAAAGAAAGCGCTGCATATTTTTTATGTATGTATGAACAATACTAAGGTTTTAAAAAATGTCACGCATTCTCATACTCTTTGTTAAGTGTTTTTAATAGCTTTTAAATTCTTTTAAATAAATCTAAAATCAAGTGCTAGTAGGCGCCACAAATATTTTTTGTTTGAAGCATTTTAATAGAAAGTTGCTTTTAAATTACTTAGTAGACTATGCATTTACAAAAGTAAATGGATCTCGGAAAAAACTTAATTCAAAAATTTAATTTTTTTCAAAAAATATAGAAAAACGCTGAAAGCCCAGAAGTAATATTATTGTATAAAATACTGTCATACGTAACAATTAGGTTTTATTTTTATATAGTTCAGTTATATTTTTGTAATTTACTCATTAAAACTAGATCTTAATTTTGCCTTCACACAAATATACTTTTGTTAAAGTATTATATTGTCGATTTGCTTTTCTATTGGTAGTAAAAAGTAATTTTTATTGAAATTTTATCAATAAGACCAAAAAAATTATCATTAACTAAGAATTACTTAACCAAATAATTTCTTCGCGTTAAATTGGCTCTCTAGCCCACTGTGCGGCGGTCTGTACATGCATAGGAGTATAATGTTTTCTTGTGTAATATGTATTCCTGAGAATTCTACTTTCTTTTCTATAGAATATTCTTTGAGGTCTTCAAGCGATTTATATTTACAGTTTTCGTCAAGCAGGATAAGGCTTCCTCCACGTATAAAATGGTTTCTGCAGAAATGACTTACTATGCTGTAACCATTTATTATGAATTTTGAAGCATGTTCCTCTTTTAGCCAATGTTCGGTTATACAAGCTGCATTAATATTTTCCTTCCTCAATATATGTCTTAAACCCTCGATCTTAGATGAAATTCCTTGTATATTAAGGTTAATTATATTAAAAGTATTATATAATGTATTATTTAAACTCTGCTGCTGCTGTATTTCGAAAAAACTTGAATCTCCTAATAATGATGTCCTTAGGCCAGAATTCCGGCTTGTTTAGTTCCTCCAGCAATGAATGCGGAAAATCAACTTTGAAGGACATATTTTGGCTCTTGTTTTCACTATGTTTTGGAATTTCTTCAAACTATAAAACTCGTCTCTTGGTGTTTTCTTCTAGATATTTTATTATTTGTTTACTTTCGGTACCTTTTTTATACTGGATTTGATCTACTGTTGGACTGGACTAAATCATTGGATTAAAACCTTTTTTGTAAGAAACCTCAGGTTTTTTTAACTACGCTCTCCACTGAATGTAACCAAAAAGCTGCCGTCCGCAGATTAGGTATTAACAAAAACACCTCGTATAAAAAGTATACAAATAATTAAAAATATTGTACCCATTAAAATATTTACCGATACTGTAAGTCCAAAAAAATAGTTTTAAAAGTTAATTATGAAAATATATTATTCATATATGTATATGTTTAAGTACTTAGTTAGTTAAAACATAAGAAATTATTGAATTAAATTGTTATTTAATTGAAGCCACAATGAATCTTAATGAAAAACTATATAACTATATTCCAGTTTGAAATTATTTATAGTTAGTTTATCTAATTTAAAACAATTTATTTATTCATAAATTCATTAAGTATAAATTTATAAATTATGCTGAAGTGTATGCCTGTGCATTTAAGGTTTTGAAAATATTGAAATTTATTGTAATTTAACATTTTACATAATAAATAGAATTACCTTCTAAAAATATAAAAAAATGCAAAATATATCACCATGATACTAAATTTTCTACATATACATATTTTAAAGGTATAACTACGTAGAGCAGCCCTTCTTTCTTTAGCATTGTTACCGTTTATGCATTAAGTCCATAAAATGAAGGAATAATTTAAATTTTACAGTCTAGTGCAATTTTAGCTTGCTCAGATATTCTATGCTTATTATAAACGAAACCTCTTTTATGCAATTTTTACACAGACAAATGATTTCTATTAAATGATCTAGTTGAGTATTTCAGTTATAACTATAGTTAGTTATTCTTTTATAAAAACCAAACAATTCATTTTAATACCTTGGTTGTTTGTTCCCAAAAGTTTTTGTTTCGGGATATATTATTATGCCAATATAAAATATTGTTAAATTAACAACAGGGAATTGCAAATATAAAGACCTCAAGCATAACAAGGCTTTTTTGTTATTTTTTCATATTTCTAATGTTTTTATAATTTCAGTCATGCACACATATATACATCGTATTTATTTTTCATAACCCTAATCTGAAAACTAAGCAGGTAATGCAATATTAACAATAATTATTATAGTAATGTAATGAAAATATCGTTTCCAAACAAAATTGAGTTGCTTATTTGGTAAAGGTTAAGCAATTAAAACACTCTTGATGAAAAGATCAGTTTCAGTTTAGCTAACTTTTATTAAATAAATTACAATTATTTTAGTACGGTTGTTTTCTCACTAAATTGGGGTTAATCCAAAATTATTCTTAAAAAAAATTGGTTAACCCGGCCTGCTCGAAATTTTTCTGGATTCAAATGTTGGACAAATATCAACATCCTTTTCAGGGACTGACTGTATTGGTTGAGCTGGCCTTCTGGAAATTTTCCTGGATTTAAATTTTCGACAAATATCAACATTCTTTTCAGGGACTGACCGTTTGCGTTTTCCCACCATTTCGCAAATTTCTTGCTGTTCTTTTAAGCGTTTTTTGTCTATGTGACTCTCCAGCATTTTGAAAAGTTTTTCAAATTTTTTCTCGCATTCTGCTGATAACTTAATCTTAATCTTAATCTGTTGGTAAAACTTGTTTGATATCTTCAACATTTTTAGTTGTGTCCTTGTGGTTTTGATAAATATTCTTGTCTTCTTTTTGTATATAATTTAAAACAATTTATTTATTCATAAATTCATTAAGTATAAATTTATAAATTATGCTGAAGTATATATAGTCAATGAAGTGTATGCCTGTGCATTTAAGGTTTTGAAAATATTGAAATTTATTGTAATTTAACATTTTACATAATAAATATAAAAAAATGCAAAATATATCACCGTGATACTAAATTTTCTACATATACATATTTTAAAGGTATTACTACGTAGAGCAGCCCTTCGTGCTTTAGCATTGTTACTGTTTACGCATTATCCATAAAAACACAAAATGAAGGAATAATTTAAATTTTACAGTCTAGTGCAATCTTTGACGGCCTGTATTTTTCTTAGGAAACATTTTTGAGAAATGTTAATTAATGAAAGTTTACCTTCAAATTAATGTATCACAAACTGGACCGCCCTGTATAATCTTTTTTAAAAATTTTATATAAATTATGTTTCTTAAAAAAAAATTATCGCTCATTCCAAAATGTCCACTCAAAAAAAAGTTAAAAAAAATTCCTGTGTTATTTAAACGTTACATTTATTATATGTCTAATTTCAACCTTGAATAACTATTAAAGGAGTGAATTTACAAAAAAATTATAGGAGACATTTTTTGTAGAACGTTCAATTTTCTTAAAAAATATATAGAGTTCATTTCAATATGTTCACTCAAAAACGAGTTATAAAATTTCAAAGTTAAGAAAAAAGAATTCCTGTGTTATTTAAACGTAAAATAGAAATTCACGATGAGCGACCTCTAAATATTTATATTAAGAGCTACAATTTTCACAGGCTTCTTTTTTCACTACTAGGAAGATATTTTAATGCGGGCTTTGGAGAAAAAAAAATATTCGATTTTTTTGAACCAGTCTAATATATATATATATATATATATATATATATATATATCTATCCGGTCCACGTTTTCAGTCCCGGTACACTATACAGGCTACCTAAGACCCACTTGATCCAGGTAATTTAGGCGAGTATATAAACCGTAAATAAGCTTTTAAAGAATATAACTCAATAAGCATGCTTCAAGGGGAAACATTTTCTTTTTACAAAAAAAAGTTGCAAACTGAATAACACTTTTTAAACCCGCATCATTTTACCGGCTTCTCGCGCCCGTTTATACTGCATAACCATATTCAACCAACGTCCCGAGACTCAGCGATGTTGCCAAATGGTAGGGACTCGAGGTCGAAAGTACGTAAAAATAATATACTAATCCGGGATTCTCCTCATTGCCTGTAAACAGGGAAGATAGCAAAATTGGCGAAATTGTTTGTGTGATGTGAAAATATCGGCAGGAAGCAAATTAATTGCTCAAATGGCAATACTAGGGAAAAATCAAAATACAGGTAAGGAGGCATGTTTGGTTAGGTTAGTTTTTTTATTTACTATTATTTTTTTTAAAGCAAAGTTAATTTTTAGGTATCCCCATCAGTGGCGTAGCTAGCCTCAAGGGGGCCTCGTATCAAAAATCTGGTAGGGGCCCTTATACCGGAAAATGTGCTGGCAAAAAAAATTTTAGGTTATCATTTTTTTGCATTTACCAATTTTTATAATTCAATAAATAATATATGTGGGTAAATCTCACGAAATGTCCTCCGATAAGTTTGACCTACACTTTTATTGTGTTTTGATCTTTCATGATTAAGTAGATATTACAGCTCAGGTTCCAGATTTTTAACCGCAATTAATTATTTATTACAATGTTTTAAGTCTAAAACATATCCTCCATGACTGTTACTCTTTCTAGGTTAACCTATATGTTTTCAAATATCTAAGGTAGTAAAAGCATACCAAAAAATATCAGTTCACTAAGTAAATTAAATCCAATATAAAATATCATTAAAAATTAAAAGAAATAATTTTTATAACCATTTATGTAGGTGTTACAAAAATTGCTTCTATCCTCCGTGAATCTGTTTTTGTTTTTAAAATCGGTTGGTTTGCACAAATTATTACTTTAATTAAGTGTAGTTTAAAAGTACGTGATTTTATAAAATGATTCTTGTGAATATATAATGGTGTATAATTAATAAATTAAAAAACTAAGTTTTTCTCAAATAACGTACCAACCCATTTTAAAACTAATACGGGTATCGTATAATTTTAAGGGCATTTTAAATCCCTTTATTTTGACGTAATAGTTTTTAATCGGTTTGTTTGTTTTTAAGATATAACAGAAAATTTTTCTTTTTTAATTTATTTTTGTCTTAAATATCTCAGGAACAAACCGATTTTAAAAACTAATACGCCAAAATGTAGAGATTTAAAATGCCTTTAAAATGACGTATCACTCATTTTTAATTTAAAGTGAAGAAGAAAACCGGGGTGGAAACTTTTTGGTTAATTAATTAATTTGGAAAATACCAAAAATTTCATTTTCACTAATCAGCATTCAAATTGAAGTATTTTAGTATTTTTATTTAGTAGTTCTGAGATACAGGGAATTAAAATTATACAGTAACCGCGGTTAATATTAAATATTAAAAAAATATAAATTTTAAAATACAAGTTTAAAATTTGGTATGCTGTAGGTAATATCTAAAGCAAATATTTTTTTTATTTAATTTTAATTATTAAACCGGGTGATTTTCTTTATACGCTGCTGGTTAAATTTAATAATAAAATAAGATAAGATAAGAATGTAGGTTCTAAAAACACATGTAGGGGAAAGGGCCCTAAGATGACGAACTTAAGGATTTTTGAGCCGTAAAGTTGTTATTTGTGAAAAAGAGGGTATGCATTGTATTTAAGCTTTGATTTAGAACATATTTAAAGCGACTGATAAGAAAATATTTAATGAAAAAGAAGTATTAAACAAAATTAATTAAAAAATAAAAAAAACAACCAATTCGTCATCTTACCACCCACTGCTGATAAGTTGACGAATTGCTGTGGGTAAGTTGACTAATAGTTAATTTATTAAAAAAATCCTAAGGCCAAAGTTTAAAAATGTATTTATTAAGAATAATATACTAAAATAAACAAAACATAAATGTAATACGCTAATTAGCTTTACAAAAGAAACTACATCTAAACCTACCAAGGTAATTAACAGTTCGTCATCTTAGCTACATTGTTGTTCGTCAAGTTACCTCCAAACGACATTCCTAAAGTTTGGGTAAATATTTTTTAAATGGCATGCAAATCAGTAATGTTTGACCACTGCACATTTAGAAAACCCTTTTCCAAAAACCCAAGACCACTGAACAAATGTCTAGAACCTACCAATCAAACTGTATTCCTTATTTAAATAACCTTAAAAATTACAGAGCACGTGCGAATATCACTCATCAGCGTCAAATCTCAAACTGCCCTGCTCTTCCGCCGAAATAGCGAAGCTACCATACTGCACAAGTCAATAGGGATGTTGCGTCGCGATTTCAAGATTTTAAAACGTTTGCTATAGTAGGAATCTGCAATTCGTCATCTTACCGACTTCGTCATCTTAGGGCCCTTTCCCCTAAATATTCAATTAATCAAATTTGGCAATATGTATTGATTATAATACAACAATAAGAAAGCTAATGATAATAATAATAATAATAATGATAAAAACCATAATAATGCTAATAATGATAATAATAATAATAAATAAATAAACGGAAATTAAAATTGATATTACAAATACTTACCATTAAAATTATCAACTACATATTCCACAGACAGTGTAAGGTTCTTTATAATCTTGAGATATTTCGCAAATCTTTTTATTAACTTAATATTTATATTTTGTATAATACAATAAATATTACTATACGTAAATCACATCCATACAACCATATTAAAAATTACCTACTAATATTTTTACAGTAATATTTACCAAAAATGTATACTAAAAAAATAATATATTGTGCTAAATATTTAACAATTCAATTTTACTGACGAATATTTAAAAGTATAACCCTCAAAATTTGATAAAGTAGATTTTACTTTTTTTTTACTATCTGAAGCTTACTTATCTCCGTTCAGGAGGGAAAGTGTGATTTTGGACCAAATGGTAAAGAGCATATCGGGACTGTATCAGAGCTGTGAAATACATATTCATTATTTCTATGCCAAACGGCGTTGCCAAATTTAGGGTTTGAAGACGTAGTTTAACTATGCCAAATATATACAGCTAGCTGAGCCCGACCGAGGCGCCCTCGAACTGGCTGAACCGTGAAGTAAATCTGTATATTTCATCATGTTTCACCGCATTTTCAAGCCCACCTAAAAATTTACCCCCTGCACCCACCAACCCCCCTGATTTCCATACTATGATTAACTTTTTCAGTCTCGAAGCCGGGTCTGCCCGGCACAGGGTGTATCACGGTCGATGGTTGGTTAGACGTTTATGGAGAACGGCAAAAGATATCGAATTGAAATTTTTATAGCAATTATAATATCATTTAAACTATTTTTCTAAATTATTTTGAACAAAATTCCTTTTCCGGTTTTAACGGAAGCGATATCAACTTTGTTATTTTAAATGGATTATCACATTTTTTTTTTAAATTTCAAAATCCTACCATCATTCCTTATAAAATGGCTATATCATGTCCTATACCTAAACTCAATACTTTTTGAGTTATTAATTTTTCTTGTAAAATTTGATCAGTTTCACCCTCAACAGAAAAAGCTTATAACTTTTTTAATATAAGGTTTGTTGATATTCGGTTGGATTTATTGAAATCCTAAAGCACTGTTTTAAAGATTCCATGTAAATTATTGTAATATTTCTAAAAATATACTTGTAAAAAAACAATGTGAATGTAGCAATAACTTTTTTATTCTCAATGGAACGCCCTGTATATTTTTACATAATTAAATATGAAATTATAATACCTTTTCATTGATATAACTATTCCCTATACCTAAAGTTAATATTAAGAAAGATATTTTACAATTAACCTAATATTATAAAGAAAAACTAAAAAAATGTTGCTTATGTGTATTAATTTGGTATGAATTACAAAACTTTCCCGATATTTATTATTATTAAAATAAAGGAAAATATCCACTTAAAAGAAGTTGAAAATATTTATGCTTAATGGATAACCAAATTAAAGGTACAACATACAAAAAGTTTCTGCATTTTCTATCAATAAGTTTGTCATATTGTCAATGAAGAATAAACAAGTTCATAGAAACTTCATTTGAATAGTGATTTTCCTCCATTTTAACTATTTTATTAACAATTTTTTTTTAATTTAAAACATTACTTTTATTTAATTAATATATTTCTAACCTTATTAGTAAATAATAATATATCTTTTAATGAAGGTTCTACTTTTTTAACTTTTTGATTCAGGGGACAATTTTACATAATTATGTAAGAATTGACTGTTAAATTTTGGGATACCATGGTATACCATGGTTAACCATGGTACAAGTGAAAAAGCAGCCACTAATAACTATTAAATTAGTCATTTTTGACTAATTCATTTTAAATTTAAATTAATTAAATTTAAATTTAAAATACATAATAAATAGTAGGGATTGTAAAATATCTTTGTTATTCTTAACTTTAGGTATAGGGAATAGTTATACCAATGAAAAGGTATTATAATTTCATATTTAATTATGTAAAAATATACAGGGCGTTCCATTGAAAATAAAAAAGTTATTGCTGTTTTAAGTTAGCTACATTCACATTGTTTTTAATCAAGTATCTTTTTAAAAATATTAAAATAAATTACCTACATGGAATCTTTTATTCAGGATTCCAATAAATCCAACCGAATATCAGCAAACCTAATAATAAAAAAGTTATAAGCTCTTTTTGTTGAGGTTGAAACTGACCGAATTTTACAAAAAAAATTAATAACTCAAAAACTATTAAGTTTAGGTATAGGACATGTATAGCCATTTTACAAGGAATTTAGAAATGTAAAAAAAATTGTGATGATCCATTTAAAATAACAAAGTTGATGTCGCTTCCGTTAAAACCGGAAGAGGTATTTTGTTCAAAATAATTTAGAAAAATAGTTTAAATGATATTATAATTACTATAAAAATTTCAATTCGAAATCTTTTGCCGTTCTCCATAAACGTCTAACCTACCATCGACCGTGATACACCCTGTATATATTATATGTATACGTGCATTTATTCTGCTTAAAAATGAATCTTATTTATCAATCTTGTAATTTCGACTTCCTTAATTAACTTGTGTCCTGCAAGAACCCGGTATAGGTACTAGTACCTATTATTCATGGGCGTATTTAGGCATGGGCATTATGGGCTGCAGCCCAGGGCCCCGTCCGATCAAGGGCCCCCTACGCGATGCAAATAAAAAAATATATAAATTAGACTAATTAAAAAATCGACTATTTAGATAGATAGATAGATAGATAGATAGATACATTTATTAAGTAATAAACATTACATTAAACGTCAGGTACATATGTATATAAAATTAAAAAAATAAAATTAACATAGCTATAGGCATAAAAAACATATTAAAAAAACGGTATGTACATATAATATAAACAACAAAACATATTTATAAACATTGAAAGTTAAAATTAGTATTTAAGTATTCATTTAAAGAATAATAACAATTTTGGATTAAAATACTTTTCACAGATTTTGAAAAAGCTTTGGGATTCTTTATTTTTTTTATTGATTCTGAAAGATGATTAAACAGTTTCGGTCCCCAATAGTGAATACTTTGTTGTGCCAATTTGCTTTTGTGAAGTGGAATTTGGAAAAAGTTCATGTGCCTAGTATTGTAGGTGTGATTTTCAGAATTTCTATCAAATTCGTCTGAATTTAAATATACATACTTTATTGCTGCCAAAATAAATATAGATGGAATTGTAAGTATTTTTTGATTTTTAAAATGTTCTCTACAACTCTCATTTGTTTTTAAATCACAGATTATTCTAATCGCTTTTTTCTGTAAAATAAATATTTTGTAGGAATCGGTAGAAATCCCCCAGAATAAAATTCCATAACTGGCAATGCTGTGAAACATGGCGTAATAGGCTGTTTTTGTGGATATCATATTGGCACAGAGTTTTAATGCACTGGTAAGTTTTTTGCTAATGACTTCTACATGTTTGTTCCATTTAAGTTCACTATCTATATGAACACCCAAAAACTTGATTGTAGTTTTACTATCTCCAAAAAAAGTTATTATTTGTGTTTTTTTCCTCATTTAATTTGAGTTTGTTGGAGTTCATCCATTCTTTTGCTGTTTTAGATTTTCCACCTATATTAATTTCTTTAGGAACTTTATAAATAATTAATGTATCATCTGCATAAAGACAGACTTCACTTTCTGGAATATTTGCAGGCAAATCATTTGTATATAAGATAAATAGTACTTGACCCAAAATCGAACCCTGAGGAACCCCATATGACGTGACTTCTTCTGTGGAATATTCGTTTTTCCATTTAACAACTTGACGTCTATCCATTAGGTAAGATTTTAATAGCTCATAAACTATTCCCCTAAATCCATAATGTTCTAGTTTTCTTAAAAGTAGTTGTCTATCCACCGTGTCAAAGGCTTTACTTAAATCGCAACTTGCCATTTCTACTTTTTGTTTTTTGTCATGTGCCGTAACTATATACTTTATTATGAAATTTATTGCTGTTGTAGTAGATCTATTTTTTCGATATCCATGTTGCTGGTTGTTTAAAAGCTTCTTTTTTTCCAAAAACTCTACTATCCTTTGTCTGATTATTGTTTCAAAAACCTTTGATAATGATGGTAGAACTGATATAGGCCTATAGTTTTCTGGCTTATTGGCATCGCCGTTTTTATGAATGGGTACAATTTTTGCAATTTTTAGTTGTGCCATTTTGTGGACTTTTATTAAATAATATTGCAAGTGGTTTACTTATGTAAAGAGCTATTTGTTTTAAAATTACTGTATTTAGTCCATAAATATCTAAGGTTTCTTTTGATTTAAGGTTCATAATTATACTAAACACTTCTTTTTCAGTAACTTCTTCGAAGAAACATGAAGTGTGGCTAAAATTGTTATGATTATTTAGAAACTCTTCTGCAGGTTTAGCTTCTACATCATGAAATTTTTCTATGTTTTTAAAAAAAGTATTAAAATCTTCAGCTTTTAAAGTGGATTCTTGAGAACTTAATATTTTATGTTTGTTTGTTTCACTATTGATCACCTCCCATATAGCTTTATTCGGATTGGATGAATTTGATATATAATTAGAATTCCTATTTTTTATGTTTTTATTTAAAGCTTCATAGTAGTAAGACCTCATTTCTTTATAGGTTTCAAATGAAATCATGTCTTTATTTACTTTCATGATTGTTGCAAGACCATCTAGTTGTTTTTTTATTTGTTGAAGTTCTATGGTTTCATTTATTTTATTTTTTGTTTTGGTTTTAACTTTTATATTTTTTTCAGGGTAAGCGGTACAAAAACACTGAATAAGAAGGTCTTGGAATTTGGAAAAACCTTCATTGTTTGCCATATATTCATTTTCCTTAAAGTGATTAATTACAAGTGATACAAAGTTGTAAGTATTTTCATCTGAAATTATTCTTTTTTTTATTACTGTATGAGCTTTTTGAATTTTATTAGATTTAACTGTTAATATTTGTGCATTATGATCCGAAATATGCAAGTTTTGTGTTTTACCTTCATATACCTTGATGTTTGTAAAAATATTGTCAATACATGTAGAAGAGATTTTTGAAATTCTCGATGCTTCTTTAAAGCATGGTTTTAAATTAAATGTTTCTAATAAACTTTCTAACTCTTGTTTGCATACAGAGTTTTATAGAAAATCTACATTAAAGCCTCCTGATAAAAATAAATTTGTATCACTATAATTATTATTTACATATTCCAAAACCAAGTTTAGTTTTTGCATAAAAATATTCATATTTCCCAAAGGAGACCGATAAGTAGTAATAAAAACCATATTTTTTTTTCTTAATATATATCCCTGCTAATTCTATGTCCTTTTCAATTGATATATTTTTTATTTCAGGTAGTTCTGCATATTTTAAACTATCATGCACCAATATTGCTGCCCCTCCAGGAATAAAGTTTTTTCTGCAGAAGTAGCTTGCCACTGAATAGTTGTGGATTCTTATTTTTGTAATTATTTCATCTGTAAGCCAATGTTCTGTTAATCCCAAAATTTGTACACTATTATTTAATAAATGATTATTTAAGGCATTAATTTTTGTTGTTAGTGACTGTATATTTAAATTTATAATTTTGAAATGTTCTTTTAATTCTAATTTAATTTGTTTCTGCTCCGAACTTAGCATTGTTTGGTCGAAAAAAGTAAAATCTCTTTATATAGATTCCATTTAGCCAGGTTTCTGGTTTATGAAGCTCTTCTAATAATTCCATATCCGCTCCCAATTTAAAGGACATGCTTGTAGCTTCTTTACGTCTTGGAAGTTCTTCAACGGTAAATTCTTTACTTGGAAATTTATTCTTTAAATATTTTTGTATTTCTCCAGCTTGAGTTCCTATTTTGATCTTGCTTATACAAAGCCAGGCTTTTTTAACTGCAACTTTGATGTTGATCAATGTTATTGCCAATTGTTTTAAGAGCCTTTGGAGTTTCTTTGATTTTTTCTATTTCACAGGTGGTGTTTTCTTGGATTTTTTTATTTTCTTTTTCGTCTATTGCTGTTATATTTTCATTCTTGTTTTTTCCCTTTTTTTCCCTTTTTTTGTGGGACCGTGTTCACATTGGCAACGTCGCATATATTTTGTTTGGGTTGCGAATTCTTTAATAAGCCAATAATTTCTGTTTGATAATCAATTGTTCTTTCCAATTCAGTTACCAGTCTTTTGGTATGTTGTAGATCCATTTTAACTATTTCTAATTCATGCTTTAGACCTACCTCAACTAAGTTTTGAGAGGTTAAGTTACGTTCGCCGTTATTAACTTTGTCTGTTTCACAATTTTCACAACTTCCAATGTGTTTTCCAAGGGATTCACTTAACGTTAGACCTGGTGGTACTTTCTTGTTAATTATTATTTCAATTAACGTTTCTTTTTTAAGTTTAATTAACTCAGCACTTAAATTTTCGTATGTTGCCATTGTTTCCAAATACTTATATGTTTATAGTTGTATAAAGGTTAAATATTTTACCTCTTAATATTATTATTAAGAAGCCCCTCATCGCGACTTTCTATTTTTCATTTAAATAGAATGAAAAAAAAAAATAACTTTGGAATTATATATCTTTTTAACGGATTAATGGACTGAAAACAACATATTTTTAAAATAATATTTTTATAGACTATTTAAAGTAAACGCTCTACAAAGAGGTCTTTTATTATTTTAAATAAATCTACTTGTTAAAATTACGTTTATGGTAAATTTCAAGTTTTTTTTACTTTTTCGTTAAAACTAGATCAGATTTATAACAAAACCGTTAAGTGAAGGAGTAGTTATTAATCAATGATAGGACTTTGGTAGATCATTTTAATTTTTAAAAATAATAGTTCTACAGTAACTGATTTTACAAATTAATATTTCTGATTAAAATACTAATTATTTTCAAGAAAATATCAATTTTATTGCAAAAAATATTTTTATTTATACTGGTTAAACCAGTAAATCATAATTAACCTTAAAAAAATTAATGACATACATTTTCTAATAAGTAAAATACCTAATTGTTGGCACGTTAGCATGTATCTACTTTTGGAGGAATCAGAAATTGTTGTCTATTTAAAAAATCTTATAACGAAAATGTGATACGTTTTTTTATCGGACTTTCTTTTCTATGTTAACTAAGATCCAAATATTTTATAATAACTCTACTTCCTAAGAGTACTACAAATATTACACGACGTATTTTAACCTATTATTGGCACTAAAATCTAATTACTGGCACATGTGATTTTCTAGTTGTTGGCAGTACAACCTAGTAATTGGCATACTTCATTTTCCATTTATTGGCACTGCTAGAAAATACAAAATGGAATAAAAAATAATAGGTAGAACCAGACATTTTAGTGATTATGAACTTTTTTAATAATAGAAACAAATACAAATACATATACCTATATGGATACACAGTTAGGTAATTAATCTATAGTTATAAATAGTAGTTTATACAAATGAAAATAATTATTTCTTGGAACAGGTTGGACAAATGAATTCTTCATTATATAAACCTTTTCTGATTAGACAAGTTTGGTGATACGTTCGAGAGCATTTGTGACATTTAATTCCCAAATTCGTCATGTAAATAGACTTAGTGCAGATAAAACAAACCCCTCTTCGAATGATAACATTATTTTTGATAGCTTGAAGACTATTTTCTGGTTTTTCGATATTTTCTATGTCTTGACTTAAAACTAAATTTTTTATGTAAACCTTTTTTCCTTATTTCTCTTGTCACTGTCTGGTTTTATTTTTAAATTGCTCTCGAGTAAAATATTTGATAATACTTTTATTTGTTTTGAGTCTTTTTCAGTTTCATTCGTTTTCGTAATTGTACAATTTATTATTAATTAAATTTTATAAATAAATTATAAATAATTTTATAATAATTTTATAAATAAATTTCTTACGTGCACTTGATCTTCTGCTCTTTTTTTCACCTTGCCTATTTCATTGCTCTCGAGTAAGATTTTTTAAATTATTTGTCCTTTTTAATTTTATCTGCTTCTGTTGCTGTACACTTTCTATTGTTAGACTTTATATTAGATTGGAGGCATCTAAAATGAATTAAAAAGTTGTCTAGTAATTTTCGCAATTGTACATGTGATTCCTTTGTTACTTTAGGCAGTTCAACAATATTTTTTATGTGTGAGTATATGATTATTTTATTGTTTAGATACCGTTCCTGAAGCATTTTCCAAGCAATGTCATAATTTGCGTCTGTTGCTTCAAGAGCCTTAAGGACTCCTGACGCCTCACCTTTAAGAGCAGACTTTAGATAGTAAAACTTTTGAATATTGGTGAGGGAGTTGTTAGGATGGATTAATGCTTTAAAGGTATCGTGAAAGCTTAACCAATTTTCATATTGACCAGAAAATTCAGGTAGGCTAATTCGTGGTAATCTTATATTAGCTTACTTTGAACTGGTTTCTGATGACGTGATAGAGCTTAGAAGACGTTCGGCATGTGCTGCTAACTCATAGTATTTTTCTTTTATTATTCTATTCTGTATTCAGTTTGTATAAGATTGAATTCGTTAAATGCTTCATTTAACCCTTAACCCGAGACCACGGTATCTCATACCGCTACGCAAATTTAAAATCTAAATAATTCCGACCACCCCCACTCTGTGACCTTGGGCGTTTATCTATCTTAAGTGTGAACTAATTCACGTAATTAGGTCACTCGAAACTTTATTTAGTTGCATTCTTCTCGTTGCGTAGGAGGGTTGTTAAAAAGTGCGCGGTCTCTGTTACCGATAGTCTCGAATAACGCGATTTTAATTAGCAAATGTGTATAGTTATTTGATACTATTATTTGTTTGATATTCGACTTGGTAAGTTGCATATTGTTTTATTTATGTGAAAGATGTAAAAGAATATTGTATTTGTAGAATATGGCGTCAAACTCCAAACGTGTTAGTTATTTGGACAAAAATTATGAAACAACTGTTCAAAAATGGTTTGATCAGTTATCTGATGATGAACAGCAAGAAATTTCTGAAGTGGAAGACTCTGGCGATGAATATTTACCGGAAAGTCCTGTTTTGGAAGAAGAAAAGGAGAGTTCAAATTCTGAGCAAGAGTGGTCTGGGGATGAAGGGACGAGTTCTAAAGAAAAAGAAAAAGAAGAAAATGAGCAATGTTCTAGAGATCAAGGCAACAGTGATATCAAAGAAGAAGTGATGTATAAGGGGAAAAATGGCTATTCATGGAGCTCTAAAGAACCTAATAGGGCAGTAAAAACTCGTCGTCATAACATAATAATAAAGTTGCCTAATCTCAAACAACAAGCCAAAAGTTTAGGAAATAAACCAAATGTAGAAGAAATTTGGGAACTGTTATTCAACAATCTTATATTTGATAAAATTATAGTTCACACAAATGAGAAATTGGAAAAAGTCAGGGCCACACATAAAAATACTTCCGTAGATTACAGGGATACTAATCTTGTAGAAATTCGTGCGTTTCTAGGATTACTTATGTTTACATCCATATTTCGCTCAAATCATGAAAACATGTTATCACTGTTTTCTACTAAAGCTACAGGTCGCCCAATTTTTAGGGCAGTCATGTCCTCCAAAAGATTTGAAGTTTTACTTAGTTGTCTTAGGTTTGATAATGCCAACACTAGGGAACAACGCAGGAAAGAAGATCCAACTGCAGCCATATCTTTCATATTCAATACTTTGGTTGAAAACTCCCAGAATTGCTTTAACTTGGGACCAACTGTATGCATTGACGAAATGCTGATCAGCTTTCGAGGGCGCTGTAGTTTCAAAATGTATATGCCGAATAAGCCAGCAAAGTATGGCATAAAGCTTATGAGTCTCACTGATGCCAAAAACTCATACTTTTACAATGGATATATTTACTGTGGGAGAAATAGCGATGGACAAACTTTGAGCGAAAATGAAAAAAGTCTTCAAAAACCTACCCAATCTGTAATACGCCTAGTAAAGCCATTGGAGAAAACAAATAGAAACATAACAGCCGATAATTGGTTTACCTCAATCGAACTGCTACATGAGCTACAAAAAAGGGGACTTACCTACACAGGCACTCTACAAAAAAAATAAACGAGAAATCCCTCCTCAATTTTTACCTTCGCCCAAACGCACTATCGGATCGTGTATGTATGGTTTTTCAAATAATGGTTTCACAATAATTTCTTATGCTCCAAAGAAAAACAAAGCGGTTTTGTTAGTTTCATCATCGCATCACAGCGAAGCCACGGATCCTGATAACTCTTTACCCGAGATTATATCTTTTTATAATTCTACAAAAGGTGGAGTAGATACACTTGACATGAAATGTGCTAACTACTCCTCAAGTCGACGATGCCGTAGGTGGCCCCTGGCTATATTTTATAGAATCGTTGACATATCAGTAAATAACGCATATATTTTATATTTGCATTATAAAGATACAAAACCTATATCGCGAAGATTATTTATTGAAGAACTTGCTATGAAACTTGTAACAACTCATATGCAAAGTAGACTGGAAAACCCAAAATTGAGCAAAGATCTTCGTACTCTTGTACAAAAATCTTTGGGAAAAACTGACGACAACCAACCATCAACATCAACAGATGAGCGTTTAGAGGTAAAAAAAACTTTTTCTGTGTGTCCATATCAAAGGAAAAGAAAGACATTTTATCAATGTTATAGTTGCCATAAACCAATTTGTTTAGAACATGCTAGTAAAGTTTGCAAACAATGTATTGCTGATGAAAAATATGTTTAGGATATAGTATTGTAACTATATTTTCATATATATTTGTTAATTTTTTAATAATTTCTATTTTTGTAATAAAAATGACAAATAAATTAAGACAAATAGCTTTAATTTTAATAGCGGTATCTCATACTGCTAGTCGCAGATAGCGTAAAATTTTATAACCTCTCGGGTTGAGGGTTAATTTTCGTATACGTACGCTTAAATCAAAACACTTATCAGGGTTTTTGAGATATTGTAACCGTCATTTTGACAGCTACACATTTATTTTATTTTATTAGTTTTTTTTACATCTAGAACGGTTTAGATGTGAACCATTTAGTTGATTTATTTTAAGTTTAACTATTGTTAAAAAGGATATTTGTTTAGTTGTTTAGTTGCCTCTTTCCAAAAGAATTTAATTATTTTTATTATTTTGTTTATTACCTGGTTTTGATAGTATGCAACCCAGAGCACTCATTTGTTTTTAGACTTATCGACAACATTCACAACATCTTGGCAACATTGTAATTTTTTGTTTAAATAATCTTCTAAGCACTTAATAAGGTTTACGTTTTCCTTTTCGATTTGGTCGTTGAAGCGATTAGATGAGAGTTAAGTTTGTGCTTAAATTATGGAAAATTTCCAAAAATACGTGGTAAATCTCTTAATCTAATTGTATAATTCCGACCAAGACAATTTTCGTTTGGTACGATGAGCTCAGGGTGAGTTATTAACTTGTTGCTGAACCTAATTTTTTTTACCCACGCGGTTCTCCATTTTAGGTGGTTGTTGAATCCAATATATTTTTTTTGTTGACCTAGTTTCCATGCGGTCGTGACGTTATTGGTTATTAAAAACTCCTTAGAACAAGGGTAAGTCTGGAAGACTGTAGTTGCTGAATGCTGAGGCATCTTTATGTTATTTTAGGGTTTTTAAGTATGGTTTTAAAGTACAGATTTTAAGTAAGGATGTTAAAGTCATTCCTGTACCATTTTACATCGGGAAAATTCGTTCAATCAGTTTTAATGGGAGTTTACTTTACTATTTTGGCGTCAAAACCAACTTTTGAGTCAACAAGAGAACCACTACGTAGGATTCCTAATTCTCCAGGATCCGCCAGGGCTCAAGCTAATCAGGTCGTACCCCCTTTTAAGTTATGTTATGTTTAAGTGATGTTTTAAGAAACAGTGTTCACTACACGCCGTTAAAATTATGTGTATTTTTAAATTAAGGAAACTTTAACTTGGTCTTCAACCTTTATTTATCGTAACTCAAGTTTTTATTTATATTACCAATAAAATTTTGCTTATGTTAAATTTAGTCATATTGAATTTGGTTCTTTGTAAACCATATATGGCCATATAAGGGTGCACCAATAACATAATTAAATGTCCTAATAATAATCATTTTCAAATGAAATCACCTTAACAACGGAGATAACCAAATTTTATTATACTTAATAATTTTTAAACGTGATTTTTTTTTATTGCCCTTATGCCCATTAAGTTTGTGTCTAGCTTATGGGGACTTTACAAACTGGCCTAAATAAGACACTGGCGCCCATTTTTATTTTTTTGTTGTCTTTTGGAAATGCACGTAAGTATTGAGAAACAACATTTGCCCATCGACCCATCTCACCACTGTAAAGCTGCCGTTCGCCATAGCCCTCGAGTTGAGGTTACAATATGTCTCGATTATGGTGATAGAGCCCTTAATAACACCTCGTCTTTGTGCTAAAGCTTTAACATCAGTCATATTTGCAAAACAAGATAACTAGCAATAGAAAAATAATGAAATGTTGAGATTTATGTGAGATGTAAAAAAATGAAACAGCCCGTATAGCAACGAAATTGTAAATTGTATAAATGAATGAAGGCAAAAAATTAAATAAAAAAATTACTACTATTTACTTTAAATTTATGAATGAAATTAATTATTTATATGATTTTAAACAAATTGTATAAATTGCACAAATTGAAGAAAATGTTAAAATGGGAGAACTGGATGGATGATGGAATGGACTTACTTTTGACGGTACATGGGCGACCTCGTGGCCTGGTTTGGTTAGATTTTTCCCAAAAAATGATATTCTGGCTTGCAAACCTCTGGGTAGAGACGTGGACTGATGGAAGACGCGGTGGACCTCGTGAATTACGCGCTGGACCTCGTTGCTGGATCTTCCACGTGGTTGGATTTTCAAAAATATCGATTATCCGGTTCGAAGGACCAATGTTAAGGATCTATAGGAAATCCTGGGTATTTTCTCTTATTGTGTTATAAACTGCGACTTGGTTTTGGATTTGAATTAAAATTAATTATTGTAATATTTTGTGTTTTATTCTCGATCTTGATTGTATGACAATTTTTTGCACCTATTACATAGATAGCTACATTGGAGGAGAGTGCGCATATGCGCTCTTCAACAAAGTACAAACTTATATAATATTTTAAACTAATTGAACACATGGTTTAACGATTTCATGGTTCACTAAGCCACATGTCCTTGTTCACTGGCTCTTGCCTATATATAAAACGTTTAATATTAAAAGTATTATTATTCTTCTGCTCGTTTGTCACTTTGTTTAGTTTATATTGTATACCTTATTTGCCAGTGGAAATATTGTGCAGTATATTTCGATGGTTAGATGAAAATTTCTTGCTTTCTGCTTCAAAATCTTATTCTTACTGGTCATATATTTTCCAAGGTGACTTAGTACTTAATAGAAATTTGAAAAAGGAAGTAAAAGTCAGAAACAAACTAAACTAACTTCATCTAAAGTGTTACAAGACCATTCAAAGAGATTCTGAAAAAACTTTACCTTTTAATAATATAACTCAAACAAATATAGTAACAAGCCTACCAAAAATGTCCTGTAATATTCAAGAAGTAAAGATTTTTTGTAAAAAATGTAAACGTGATTTATCAATGACTACTATTAATTGTAGTAAAAAAATCAGAATGTAACGACAACCAAATTAAAAAACAACAAACTGATGTTAACTAATCTGCTTTTATAATAGTGTGGGTTTTTTTTGTAAGAAATGTAAACGTGACTTATCAATAACTACTATTCTTTGTTATACAAAAATCAGACTTAAAATATTGTTTATTATAAAATCCATGATTTAATTTATACAAATTATTTGCATCAAAATATTTTAAAAGTCATTGGACCATAATTAGTCAGGGTTTAACGATTTCATGGTTCACTAAGCCACATGTTCTTGTTCACTGGCTCTTGCCTATATATAAAACGTTTAATATTAAAATTATTAATATTCTTCTGCTTGTTTGTCACTTTGTTTAGTTTATATTGTATACATTATTTGCCAGTGGAAATATGGTGCAGCATATTTCGATGGTTAGATGGAAATTCCTTGCTTTCTGCTTCAAAATCTTATTCTTACTGGTCATATATTTTTCAAGGTGACTTAGTACTTAATAGAAATTTAAAAAAAGGAAGTAAAAGTCAGAAACAAACTAATGGACACTTCATCTAAAGTGTTACAAGACCATTCAAAGAGATTCTGAAAAAACTTTACCTTTTAATAATAAACCTCAAACAAATATGGTAACAAGCCTACCAAAAATGTCCTGTAATATTCAAGAAGTACAGGTTTTTTGTAAGAAACGTAAACGTGATTTATCAATGACTACTAGGGTGATTCATTTCCGCAAAAAACTTTTTTTTTCTCGGCGCTCAAGCAAAATATTAATCTACCTATAGAAAAAAAAAATTTCACCAAGGTAGAGCTCTTAATATCAATTTTAAGTACTTGCAGTTTAAATTTAAAATTTTCCCATTTAAAATGCATTAAAAAAAATGTTTTTTTTTCAAATTTCTAATGCTCGCCCGCTTTTTACAATATTGTGAATCGGTTTTATGGACCTTATAGGGAATTTCACGCTCTTCAAAATTGTCTTTGTGTTTTTTTGTGTAACTCGTAGTGGTTCGCCAGTAGGAGTCATCAAAGTTCAATTTTTTGAATGAAAATTTTTTTTTGCAATTTTTTTTAACAAATTCGCAAAAAATAGTGAAAAAAAGAGCTGAATCGTAAAAAATAGTCTTTTAACAAATATTTGATGAATTTACGGCCATTTTTATATCTTAAAACGTAAGTAATTGATAAATAGACCAATTATGCTATTTAAATTAAACTTTCTTATTTACTATCGATATAATTCTCTACAACAATAACTTTTCCAGAGTTATTATGATTTTTGACTTATAATAAATATAAAAAAAACACATTAATTTATAAAAAAACAACAAATATACAATTGCAACTTAGATTCTGCAATTTTTCAACATTTCCGTAATATAGCAATAAATATAAATGAAGGTTATTCAATTTTTTTAACAAAATTCTTAAATTAACAAAAAGTAAATTGTTTTTATTGTCAACTTCATTTGCTTCAATATTGTATAAGTAGAAATTGCTATTTGAATAATTGCACTTAATAATATTTTGATTGCATTATGCCATTGGCATATTCGAACATAAGTACAAAAATAATGATAATTATTTGATTGGGAAAGCAACTGTTACAATTTTATGATTGCTCTAGTTAATTAGTATGACGTTAGCGACTCTATTGTCTTTGTAAACGGGTTTGATGCTTTATGTTATACTTAACCCCAAAATGTATTGTTTGTTGTATTTAGTGATTAGTCCGAGAACAAAGTACGAAGTGACTAGGTGCACGTTAGAGTGCCTGCAATTTATTTTTTACGGGCACGCTAGTGACGTAATAGATAAAAAACATCATCACTGCCGTGCCGCTTAATTTAAAATTGGCGGCACAACAATAATATAATAATAAATTGTACCTGTATACATGTTAAGGGCACGTTAGTTACGTCATAAACCAAAATCTTAATTTGCTTTGTATAAAAGTCGAAATAATTTAATATTTATCGACTTGTTTATTTATGACTATTGAGATTTTTATTAAATTTGCAATATATTATCTAATAATGTAATCTGTTATTTGTTTTGATTAAAGTTTTGTTGTTTTTTTTTATGAATTTATGTGTTATGTTTATATTTATTTTTAGTCAGAAATCATAATAACTCTGAAAAAGTTATTGTTGTAGAGAATTATATCAATAGTAAATAAGAAAGTTTAATTTAAATAGCATAATTGGTTAATATTTATTAATTACTTACGTTTTAAGATATAAAAATGGCCGTAAATTCATCAAATATTTGTTAAAAGACTATTTTTAACGATTCAGCTCTTTTTTTTCACTATTTTTTGCGAATTGTTAAAAAAAAATTGCAAAAAAAAATGTTCATTCAAAAAATTGAACTTTGATGACTCCTACTGGCGAACCACTACGAGTTACACAAAAAAACACAAAGACAATTTTGAAGAGCGTAAAATTCCCTATAAGGTCCATAAAACCGATTCACAATATTGTAAAAAGCGGACGAGCATTAGAAATTTGAAAAAAAAACATTTTTTTTACATGCATTTTAAATGGGAAAACTTTAAATTTAAACTGCAAGTACTTAAAATTGATATTAAGAGCTCTACCTTGGTGAATTTTTTTTTTCTATAGGTAGATTAATATTTTGCTTGAGCACCGAAAAAAACAAAAACTTTGCGGAAATGAATCACCCTAATGACTACTATTAATTGTAGTAAAAAAATCAGAATGTAACCACAACCAAATTAACAAACAACAAACTTCTGTTAACTAATCTGATTTTTATAACAGTGTGGTTTTTTTGTAAGAAATGTAAACGTGACTTATCATTAACTGCTATTCTTTGTAGTAAATAAATCGAGACTAATTATTAATTTTTTTCTACAAATTTGGTTAGTATTACAATATTTTATTATAAACTCTGGACAAAATTAACGCAACATCATAAATTTGTCACATTTTTATGCTATTTATGATTTTATTATGCTATGAATTTATGATCCGATTTGAATGATTTTTTTTTGCATTGTAGGTTAGTGCCTTGACAATGTCATAATTTTCGCTGTTTATAATAAAAAAAATTATTTTCGATTTATACCGGGTGTAATAAAAATGTAATGTTTTTTTTTTAAATTCGTATCACCCTGTGGAGTATACTAGCAACCGAAACCTATAGCAGTTAACATTAGACGGTAGGTCCATATTTCGCCAACATATTCTTTTTTGGTTTACTTCATTATCTCTGTTATTAAAGGAGATATGCTGTTTTATAGCGTAACATATTTTTATAGACTTTATTATTCAAAACATTTCCCCCCCCCAAAAACCAAACAAAACCCCCCCCCCCACCACAAAACAAACCCCACACCCCCTCCCAACCAAACCACCCCAACCCCACCAAAAAACAATTCACCAACCCCCTCCCCCCCACCACAAATCGAACAAAGTATCCCCCCCCCCCCACCCCCCCACCACAAAAACTTTTGATGGGTCATGTGCTAATGTGATAGGAAGATATCGTTCGACTATAAGTCGTATGGTTGAACTTAGCTTATTGAGCTTAGAACTGCTCGCCATAATACAATATCGTCTCGAACAATCAGGAGACGTTTAAATGAGGCAGGTTTAAACAAGAGAAAACCGGCAAAGAAACAATTACTTACCAGAGAGCACAGACTTTCAAGATTGCGTTTTGCCAGAAATTATCAACATTGGTCTGTTAATGATTAGAAGAAGGTTTATTTTCTGATGAAACGAGAGTTAGTCTCAATTCTCCTGATGGTGTGAACGTGTTTGGCGAAGGTCAGGAGAGAGATTTGCAAGTGGCAATATCTCTCCTAAAATCCCGTTTGGTGGAGGCTCTGTAATGTTGTGGGGAGGAATATGCTTTAACGGACGCACAGAGTTAGTATACGTGTAAGATCAATGAACGCCGATTATTATATAGAAAACATTGTAATTGAACATGTAATGCCATTTGTTCCTTTTTTGGGACCGAATAGTTTATTTATGCAGGATTATGCATTTATCAAAGCGAGCAGAAATTATACAATTATACAGATAACAAATAATCTAAACATCTCTTGAAATGTCAGAAAAGGTCCTTAGCCTACTTGAAAACATTTAACAATGATTGAATAATAAAGTCTATAAAAACATGTTACGGTCAGTTACGGTCAGTTACGGTCAGTTACGGTCTCTGTTACGGTATAAAACGGCGTATCTCCTTTAATAACAGAGATAATGAAGTAAACCAAAAAAGAAAATGTTGGCGAAAGATGGACCTACTGTCTAATGTCAACTGCTATAATAATAATAATAATATAGTTTATTTGCTTCCAAAAAATACAAAGCACAAAACAATTAGAAGTACAGATTAAAAAATTCGTTAAAATCGTAAATAACATTATCCAATAAAACTTCTTTTATAGTATCTTTAAAATTTGGTTTACTTTTGAGTCTTATATCTATCGGTAATTTATTGAAAAACTTGATACCCCAATGGTTAAATGAGTTTTGGGTCCTGGAAATTCTGTTTTGTGGTGTCATCAAATTTTTCCTATGGCGTGTTCCATATCCATGATTAGAATGCTCTGCAGCTTGTTGTTTGACCTGTTCCTTCAATGGCTCGTATTGCTCTTTTTTGTAGGAGGAATATTTTGGTGGCCTCCGCTGATGCCCCCCAGATCATTATACCTTATGACATTAAACTATGAAACTGTGCGTAGTAGGTAAGTATCGCCGCCTGGTTATCTATGATATTACGTATTCTACGAATACAATATATGGATGTTGACATTCTTCTGGACAGCTTAGCTATATGCGTATACGCATATAGCTAAGCTGTCCAGAAGAATGGTCTATAGACCAGTTTAGACGGCTATCCAGATAAAATCCTAATATTTTTATATGCGTTGCATTTGCATAGTTTGTGCTGCATATATTGTTGGTGTTTAACTGAAGATCATTTGCTTTGTACCATAAATGTGCTTCATCTATGTTTTGCCTTTGTTTGTTGTTAAGGGTTAATATTTCTGTGTGGTTATTGATAATTGTTGTATCGTCTGCATAGATACACATTTTTGCGCATGTTACGTTTGATGCAAGATCATTTGTGTATAATATGAATAAAAGGGGACCTAAAATCGATCCTTGCGGAACTCCTAGATTTATGTTTTCTTCTTTGTATATTTGACCATTCCATGCGACAACTTGGCGTCGATCTTTTGAGTATGAGCTAAAAATACGGTTGGCTGGTCCTCGCACTCCATAAAATTCCAGTTTTTTTACCAATAGGTTGTGGTTGACACAATCAAAAGCCTTACTGAGGTCCAGGCATCCAAGTTGTGATTTTTGCTTATTGTTCAAGGAATTATTGATTGTTTCGATTATCTCCACCATCGTAGTTAAAGTAGATCTTTCCTTTCTGAAACCGTGTTGGTATGGGCTTAAAACTTTTTTTGTTCAAGGTATTTGTACAATCTATTTTTAAGTAGCATTTCCAAAATTTTTGATATTGCTGGCAATATAGATATAGGTCTATAATTTTTACTGTTGTTTGGATCATCTTTTTTAAATATTGGAGTTACCTAATATATTACAGAGTACTGTGAAAATTTCTGGAATAACAGCTTTTAAAATTTTAACTGACATACCATAAACATCCAGGGAGTTTTGGAGCTGAATTTTCGGACTTCTGTCAAAATTTCATCCGATGTTATATCATAAAGGAACATTGAGTTTGTTGAGTCTATATTTACCCTGTGTAGGAAATCCATGGAAGAATTTTCTACAACTTGTAACTCCAGATCATTCGCTACGTTTGCAAAATATTTATTAAAATCATCACATATTAAATTAGATTCCCTATTATTACTTTCTTTTTTTATTTTCGAGTTTATAATATTCCAGGCGGCTTTAATTTTGTTGTCTGAATTTTGGATGTAGTCGAGATCTTTTGTTTTTGAAATCTTCTCTAATTCTTGTTTGTATACTTGTCTTAGTTCTTTTTGAGATTGGGTCTTTTCTTGTCAGTGCTATTGTATGGGCTGCATCAAGTTGGTTTTTTAGAAGTATTAGTTCTGCTGTTGTTTTGTATTTTTTTACCCTGGACGATAACTTTATATTTTTGTCAGGAATTGAAGAGTTAAAATGGTTCAATAGTAGTATGAAAAAATTCAAAGGAGATTTCAGCATTTGGTTCCCTCAGTACTTTTTCCCAGTTTGTATTAGCCAGCTGATGTTTAAGGTAGTTGTCGTGCTGTAAGCATACCATCAGAAAATTTTAAATTTTTGTATACATATTAAGGACATGACAATAAAATTATCCTTAAAATTTGAAGTCGATTGACCGTCTATAATCAGAGATAAATTCAATTAAAAATTGGATAATTAACATGGATTGTATAGGCAGTTTCTTAGTTATAAAAAAAACTAACTGTCAGAAGCTTTCAAAAAACTAACAGTCTTTTAATGTATTTTTGCTGAGTTTAAAAAAAAATAATTAAAAATTTTTGACCGCCCAATTGTTTATAAATATCGTTTAAAGTTCAACAATTTGTAAAAAGTATACATCACTAGTGTCAGATAAAAACAACTTGGCAACGCTTTATGCGAGTATAGATATTATTTCCGCAGTAAATTCAAACACTGATTCAGTCTTCAATATATCTATTGGTTGAGCATAAGCGACGTTGCCGGATTAAAACTTATGAAAATATTTGAAAGTATTACGTAAAGGTAACGTCTCCAGGGTACAGTCTGGCGAATAAATTATGAATCACTTAGCTACAAGCTCGTATACTTTTACGGTGCGTATAATCTAAAAATTTTTGACAATATTGTACCACGACAACTACCTTAAAAAGGTAAGTATTTTCTATTTCTTATTTTTTTAAATTTGTCTTTTCTAGATTTACTGGTACACTGGATGCTGATAGAAAGTTTTTGAGCTAAATGATCTAACAAATGTGTATTTATTGTAGCTTTATTAACAATACCTATCGTTTCTATTTTCGATAAAGATATTATCTATACAAGTGCTACTATTTATAGTTACTCTGGAGGCTTCTGTAAAAACATGCTCTAAATTACAACTTTTCATAATTAAAAGTAGTTTTTCTTTCTCATTTGAGTCCTTTGTCAAGTCTACATTAAAGTTCCCCGTAACAATGATTTTTGCATTTAGTTTGTGTAGATAGTTTAATGTTTGATCCAGTTTAGTTATAAACAAATCAATATTTCCTTGCGGCGCACAGTAGGCTAGAGCGCGCTTCTAGCGCGAAGAAATTCTAAATAAGTAAGTGTTTTATTTCGACCAAATTAAGGGAATTTTGAATTCTTTAATATCTGTAGATAATGAAACATCTTTAAATTACCTTCAAATCTGTTGAATTTTTATCAGGTAACCATTCAAAGTTTAGGCATTATACTTACTTGCTTCCTGTTGATAAATTGCGCGTAAAGGTATTGCTTCTCTTACAATGTTTATTATTAATTTATTCTTACTTTTTGACTATAATTGTATTAAATATTGTCATACGTTATGGCTGGAACGAATAATGGTTAGTTTTTATTATTATTGTACTGTCACTACCTTAATAAAGTAACCGCTGCATACTTTTAATGTATGTATGGACATTATTAAGGTTTTAAAAAATGTCACTCACTGTCACACTTTGTGTTTAGGTTTTTTTAATAGCTTATCGTTCTGTCTTTCAAATAAATCTTAAATCAAGTGCTACTAGGCGCAACAAATATGGTTTGTTTATTTTTTTCAGTTAATACATTATCCCTAACTCATACGGAGCTTTGTGAAAAGTGTTTTAGTTTGAAGAATTTCAATATAAAATTAGTTTTAAATTACTTAGTAGACTACCCATTTTCAAAAATAGATGTACCTATCTCGAAAAAAAAAATTATTCAAATTTTTTTTTTTAAATAGAAAAACGCTGGAAGCCCAGAAGAAATATCATTGTATTAAATATTGTCATACATTGGTGATGGAAACCATCAATTAAAAAGCTACTAATAACAATTAATAATTTTAAATTAATTACTGATAACTATTAGTGAATATTAATACTTTTTGCCACCACCGCGGTAGACTAGAGAGCGCTTCCAGCGCGCGAAAATTTAAAATCAGTAAGTGTTTTATTTCGACAAAATTTAGTGAATTTTGAATTTTTTAATATCTGTAGCAAATCAAATAATGTTATATCACTTTCAAATCTGTTGAATTTTTATCAGGTAACCAGTCAAAATTTAAGAATTATAATTACTTGCTTTGTGTTGGTAAATTGCGCGTGAAGGTTTTGCTTCTCTTATAATGTTAATTCCTAATTTATTTTTAATTTTTGACCATCATTGTATTCAATACTGTCATACGTTATGGCTGAAACAAATAATGGTAAGTTTTTATAATTATTGTACTGTCCCTACCTCAATAAAGAAAGCGCTGCATATTTTTTATGTATGTATGAACAATACTAAGGTTTTAAAAAATGTCACGCATTCTCATACTCTTTGTTAAGTGTTTTTAATAGCTTTTAAATTCTTTTAAATAAATCTAAAATCAAGTGCTAGTAGGCGCCACAAATATTTTTTGTTTGAAGCATTTTAATAGAAAGTTGCTTTTAAATTACTTAGTAGACTATGCATTTACAAAAGTAAATGGATCTCGGAAAAAACTTAATTCAAAAATTTAATTTTTTTCAAAAAATATAGAAAAACGCTGAAAGCCCAGAAGTAATATTATTGTATAAAATACTGTCATACGTAACAATTAGGTTTTATTTTTATATAGTTCAGTTATATTTTTGTAATTTACTCATTAAAACTAGATCTTAATTTTGCCTTCACACAAATATACTTTTGTTAAAGTATTATATTGTCGATTTGCTTTTCTATTGGTAGTAAAAAGTAATTTTTATTGAAATTTTATCAATAAGACCAAAAAAATTATCATTAACTAAGAATTACTTAACCAAATAATTTCTTCGCGTTAAATTGGCTCTCTAGCCCACTGTGCGGCGGTCTGTACATGCATAGGAGTATAATGTTTTCTTGTGTAATATGTATTCCTGAGAATTCTACTTTCTTTTCTATAGAATATTCTTTGAGGTCTTCAAGCGATTTATATTTACAGTTTTCGTCAAGCAGGATAAGGCTTCCTCCACGTATAAAATGGTTTCTGCAGAAATGACTTACTATGCTGTAACCATTTATTATGAATTTTGAAGCATGTTCCTCTTTTAGCCAATGTTCGGTTATACAAGCTGCATTAATATTTTCCTTCCTCAATATATGTCTTAAACCCTCGATCTTAGATGAAATTCCTTGTATATTAAGGTTAATTATATTAAAAGTATTATATAATGTATTATTTAAACTCTGCTGCTGCTGTATTTCGAAAAAACTTGAATCTCCTAATAATGATGTCCTTAGGCCAGAATTCCGGCTTGTTTAGTTCCTCCAGCAATGAATGCGGA
This sequence comes from Brassicogethes aeneus, assembly GCA_921294245.1. Lineage (NCBI taxonomy): Eukaryota > Metazoa > Arthropoda > Insecta > Coleoptera > Nitidulidae > Brassicogethes > Brassicogethes aeneus. Next base: position 4,618,050 of record OV121136.1, read on the forward strand.
AAATCAACTTTGAAGGACATATTTTGGCTCTTGTTTTCACTATGTTTTGGAATTTCTTCAAACTATAAAACTCGTCTCTTGGTGTTTTCTTCTAGATATTTTATTATTTGTTTACTTTCGGTACCTTTTTTATACTGGATTTGATCTACTGTTGGACTGGACTAAATCATTGGATTAAAACCTTTTTTGTAAGAAACCTCAGGTTTTTTTAACTACGCTCTCCACTGAATGTAACCAAAAAGCTGCCGTCCGCAGATTAGGTATTAACAAAAACACCTCGTATAAAAAGTATACAAATAATTAAAAATATTGTACCCATTAAAATATTTACCGATACTGTAAGTCCAAAAAAATAGTTTTAAAAGTTAATTATGAAAATATATTATTCATATATGTATATGTTTAAGTACTTAGTTAGTTAAAACATAAGAAATTATTGAATTAAATTGTTATTTAATTGAAGCCACAATGAATCTTAATGAAAAACTATATAACTATATTCCAGTTTGAAATTATTTATAGTTAGTTTATCTAATTTAAAACAATTTATTTATTCATAAATTCATTAAGTATAAATTTATAAATTATGCTGAAGTGTATGCCTGTGCATTTAAGGTTTTGAAAATATTGAAATTTATTGTAATTTAACATTTTACATAATAAATAGAATTACCTTCTAAAAATATAAAAAAATGCAAAATATATCACCATGATACTAAATTTTCTACATATACATATTTTAAAGGTATAACTACGTAGAGCAGCCCTTCTTTCTTTAGCATTGTTACCGTTTATGCATTAAGTCCATAAAATGAAGGAATAATTTAAATTTTACAGTCTAGTGCAATTTTAGCTTGCTCAGATATTCTATGCTTATTATAAACGAAACCTCTTTTATGCAATTTTTACACAGACAAATGATTTCTATTAAATGATCTAGTTGAGTATTTCAGTTATAACTATAGTTAGTTATTCTTTTATAAAAACCAAACAATTCATTTTAATACCTTGGTTGTTTGTTCCCAAAAGTTTTTGTTTCGGGATATATTATTATGCCAATATAAAATATTGTTAAATTAACAACAGGGAATTGCAAATATAAAGACCTCAAGCATAACAAGGCTTTTTTGTTATTTTTTCATATTTCTAATGTTTTTATAATTTCAGTCATGCACACATATATACATCGTATTTATTTTTCATAACCCTAATCTGAAAACTAAGCAGGTAATGCAATATTAACAATAATTATTATAGTAATGTAATGAAAATATCGTTTCCAAACAAAATTGAGTTGCTTATTTGGTAAAGGTTAAGCAATTAAAACACTCTTGATGAAAAGATCAGTTTCAGTTTAGCTAACTTTTATTAAATAAATTACAATTATTTTAGTACGGTTGTTTTCTCACTAAATTGGGGTTAATCCAAAATTATTCTTAAAAAAAATTGGTTAACCCGGCCTGCTCGAAATTTTTCTGGATTCAAATGTTGGACAAATATCAACATCCTTTTCAGGGACTGACTGTATTGGTTGAGCTGGCCTTCTGGAAATTTTCCTGGATTTAAATTTTCGACAAATATCAACATTCTTTTCAGGGACTGACCGTTTGCGTTTTCCCACCATTTCGCAAATTTCTTGCTGTTCTTTTAAGCGTTTTTTGTCTATGTGACTCTCCAGCATTTTGAAAAGTTTTTCAAATTTTTTCTCGCATTCTGCTGATAACTTAATCTTAATCTTAATCTGTTGGTAAAACTTGTTTGATATCTTCAACATTTTTAGTTGTGTCCTTGTGGTTTTGATAAATATTCTTGTCTTCTTTTTGTATATAATTTAAAACAATTTATTTATTCATAAATTCATTAAGTATAAATTTATAAATTATGCTGAAGTATATATAGTCAATGAAGTGTATGCCTGTGCATTTAAGGTTTTGAAAATATTGAAATTTATTGTAATTTAACATTTTACATAATAAATATAAAAAAATGCAAAATATATCACCGTGATACTAAATTTTCTACATATACATATTTTAAAGGTATTACTACGTAGAGCAGCCCTTCGTGCTTTAGCATTGTTACTGTTTACGCATTATCCATAAAAACACAAAATGAAGGAATAATTTAAATTTTACAGTCTAGTGCAATCTTTGACGGCCTGTATTTTTCTTAGGAAACATTTTTGAGAAATGTTAATTAATGAAAGTTTACCTTCAAATTAATGTATCACAAACTGGACCGCCCTGTATAATCTTTTTTAAAAATTTTATATAAATTATGTTTCTTAAAAAAAAATTATCGCTCATTCCAAAATGTCCACTCAAAAAAAAGTTAAAAAAAATTCCTGTGTTATTTAAACGTTACATTTATTATATGTCTAATTTCAACCTTGAATAACTATTAAAGGAGTGAATTTACAAAAAAATTATAGGAGACATTTTTTGTAGAACGTTCAATTTTCTTAAAAAATATATAGAGTTCATTTCAATATGTTCACTCAAAAACGAGTTATAAAATTTCAAAGTTAAGAAAAAAGAATTCCTGTGTTATTTAAACGTAAAATAGAAATTCACGATGAGCGACCTCTAAATATTTATATTAAGAGCTACAATTTTCACAGGCTTCTTTTTTCACTACTAGGAAGATATTTTAATGCGGGCTTTGGAGAAAAAAAAATATTCGATTTTTTTGAACCAGTCTAATATATATATATATATATATATATATATATATATATCTATCCGGTCCACGTTTTCAGTCCCGGTACACTATACAGGCTACCTAAGACCCACTTGATCCAGGTAATTTAGGCGAGTATATAAACCGTAAATAAGCTTTTAAAGAATATAACTCAATAAGCATGCTTCAAGGGGAAACATTTTCTTTTTACAAAAAAAAGTTGCAAACTGAATAACACTTTTTAAACCCGCATCATTTTACCGGCTTCTCGCGCCCGTTTATACTGCATAACCATATTCAACCAACGTCCCGAGACTCAGCGATGTTGCCAAATGGTAGGGACTCGAGGTCGAAAGTACGTAAAAATAATATACTAATCCGGGATTCTCCTCATTGCCTGTAAACAGGGAAGATAGCAAAATTGGCGAAATTGTTTGTGTGATGTGAAAATATCGGCAGGAAGCAAATTAATTGCTCAAATGGCAATACTAGGGAAAAATCAAAATACAGGTAAGGAGGCATGTTTGGTTAGGTTAGTTTTTTTATTTACTATTATTTTTTTTAAAGCAAAGTTAATTTTTAGGTATCCCCATCAGTGGCGTAGCTAGCCTCAAGGGGGCCTCGTATCAAAAATCTGGTAGGGGCCCTTATACCGGAAAATGTGCTGGCAAAAAAAATTTTAGGTTATCATTTTTTTGCATTTACCAATTTTTATAATTCAATAAATAATATATGTGGGTAAATCTCACGAAATGTCCTCCGATAAGTTTGACCTACACTTTTATTGTGTTTTGATCTTTCATGATTAAGTAGATATTACAGCTCAGGTTCCAGATTTTTAACCGCAATTAATTATTTATTACAATGTTTTAAGTCTAAAACATATCCTCCATGACTGTTACTCTTTCTAGGTTAACCTATATGTTTTCAAATATCTAAGGTAGTAAAAGCATACCAAAAAATATCAGTTCACTAAGTAAATTAAATCCAATATAAAATATCATTAAAAATTAAAAGAAATAATTTTTATAACCATTTATGTAGGTGTTACAAAAATTGCTTCTATCCTCCGTGAATCTGTTTTTGTTTTTAAAATCGGTTGGTTTGCACAAATTATTACTTTAATTAAGTGTAGTTTAAAAGTACGTGATTTTATAAAATGATTCTTGTGAATATATAATGGTGTATAATTAATAAATTAAAAAACTAAGTTTTTCTCAAATAACGTACCAACCCATTTTAAAACTAATACGGGTATCGTATAATTTTAAGGGCATTTTAAATCCCTTTATTTTGACGTAATAGTTTTTAATCGGTTTGTTTGTTTTTAAGATATAACAGAAAATTTTTCTTTTTTAATTTATTTTTGTCTTAAATATCTCAGGAACAAACCGATTTTAAAAACTAATACGCCAAAATGTAGAGATTTAAAATGCCTTTAAAATGACGTATCACTCATTTTTAATTTAAAGTGAAGAAGAAAACCGGGGTGGAAACTTTTTGGTTAATTAATTAATTTGGAAAATACCAAAAATTTCATTTTCACTAATCAGCATTCAAATTGAAGTATTTTAGTATTTTTATTTAGTAGTTCTGAGATACAGGGAATTAAAATTATACAGTAACCGCGGTTAATATTAAATATTAAAAAAATATAAATTTTAAAATACAAGTTTAAAATTTGGTATGCTGTAGGTAATATCTAAAGCAAATATTTTTTTTATTTAATTTTAATTATTAAACCGGGTGATTTTCTTTATACGCTGCTGGTTAAATTTAATAATAAAATAAGATAAGATAAGAATGTAGGTTCTAAAAACACATGTAGGGGAAAGGGCCCTAAGATGACGAACTTAAGGATTTTTGAGCCGTAAAGTTGTTATTTGTGAAAAAGAGGGTATGCATTGTATTTAAGCTTTGATTTAGAACATATTTAAAGCGACTGATAAGAAAATATTTAATGAAAAAGAAGTATTAAACAAAATTAATTAAAAAATAAAAAAAACAACCAATTCGTCATCTTACCACCCACTGCTGATAAGTTGACGAATTGCTGTGGGTAAGTTGACTAATAGTTAATTTATTAAAAAAATCCTAAGGCCAAAGTTTAAAAATGTATTTATTAAGAATAATATACTAAAATAAACAAAACATAAATGTAATACGCTAATTAGCTTTACAAAAGAAACTACATCTAAACCTACCAAGGTAATTAACAGTTCGTCATCTTAGCTACATTGTTGTTCGTCAAGTTACCTCCAAACGACATTCCTAAAGTTTGGGTAAATATTTTTTAAATGGCATGCAAATCAGTAATGTTTGACCACTGCACATTTAGAAAACCCTTTTCCAAAAACCCAAGACCACTGAACAAATGTCTAGAACCTACCAATCAAACTGTATTCCTTATTTAAATAACCTTAAAAATTACAGAGCACGTGCGAATATCACTCATCAGCGTCAAATCTCAAACTGCCCTGCTCTTCCGCCGAAATAGCGAAGCTACCATACTGCACAAGTCAATAGGGATGTTGCGTCGCGATTTCAAGATTTTAAAACGTTTGCTATAGTAGGAATCTGCAATTCGTCATCTTACCGACTTCGTCATCTTAGGGCCCTTTCCCCTAAATATTCAATTAATCAAATTTGGCAATATGTATTGATTATAATACAACAATAAGAAAGCTAATGATAATAATAATAATAATAATGATAAAAACCATAATAATGCTAATAATGATAATAATAATAATAAATAAATAAACGGAAATTAAAATTGATATTACAAATACTTACCATTAAAATTATCAACTACATATTCCACAGACAGTGTAAGGTTCTTTATAATCTTGAGATATTTCGCAAATCTTTTTATTAACTTAATATTTATATTTTGTATAATACAATAAATATTACTATACGTAAATCACATCCATACAACCATATTAAAAATTACCTACTAATATTTTTACAGTAATATTTACCAAAAATGTATACTAAAAAAATAATATATTGTGCTAAATATTTAACAATTCAATTTTACTGACGAATATTTAAAAGTATAACCCTCAAAATTTGATAAAGTAGATTTTACTTTTTTTTTACTATCTGAAGCTTACTTATCTCCGTTCAGGAGGGAAAGTGTGATTTTGGACCAAATGGTAAAGAGCATATCGGGACTGTATCAGAGCTGTGAAATACATATTCATTATTTCTATGCCAAACGGCGTTGCCAAATTTAGGGTTTGAAGACGTAGTTTAACTATGCCAAATATATACAGCTAGCTGAGCCCGACCGAGGCGCCCTCGAACTGGCTGAACCGTGAAGTAAATCTGTATATTTCATCATGTTTCACCGCATTTTCAAGCCCACCTAAAAATTTACCCCCTGCACCCACCAACCCCCCTGATTTCCATACTATGATTAACTTTTTCAGTCTCGAAGCCGGGTCTGCCCGGCACAGGGTGTATCACGGTCGATGGTTGGTTAGACGTTTATGGAGAACGGCAAAAGATATCGAATTGAAATTTTTATAGCAATTATAATATCATTTAAACTATTTTTCTAAATTATTTTGAACAAAATTCCTTTTCCGGTTTTAACGGAAGCGATATCAACTTTGTTATTTTAAATGGATTATCACATTTTTTTTTTAAATTTCAAAATCCTACCATCATTCCTTATAAAATGGCTATATCATGTCCTATACCTAAACTCAATACTTTTTGAGTTATTAATTTTTCTTGTAAAATTTGATCAGTTTCACCCTCAACAGAAAAAGCTTATAACTTTTTTAATATAAGGTTTGTTGATATTCGGTTGGATTTATTGAAATCCTAAAGCACTGTTTTAAAGATTCCATGTAAATTATTGTAATATTTCTAAAAATATACTTGTAAAAAAACAATGTGAATGTAGCAATAACTTTTTTATTCTCAATGGAACGCCCTGTATATTTTTACATAATTAAATATGAAATTATAATACCTTTTCATTGATATAACTATTCCCTATACCTAAAGTTAATATTAAGAAAGATATTTTACAATTAACCTAATATTATAAAGAAAAACTAAAAAAATGTTGCTTATGTGTATTAATTTGGTATGAATTACAAAACTTTCCCGATATTTATTATTATTAAAATAAAGGAAAATATCCACTTAAAAGAAGTTGAAAATATTTATGCTTAATGGATAACCAAATTAAAGGTACAACATACAAAAAGTTTCTGCATTTTCTATCAATAAGTTTGTCATATTGTCAATGAAGAATAAACAAGTTCATAGAAACTTCATTTGAATAGTGATTTTCCTCCATTTTAACTATTTTATTAACAATTTTTTTTTAATTTAAAACATTACTTTTATTTAATTAATATATTTCTAACCTTATTAGTAAATAATAATATATCTTTTAATGAAGGTTCTACTTTTTTAACTTTTTGATTCAGGGGACAATTTTACATAATTATGTAAGAATTGACTGTTAAATTTTGGGATACCATGGTATACCATGGTTAACCATGGTACAAGTGAAAAAGCAGCCACTAATAACTATTAAATTAGTCATTTTTGACTAATTCATTTTAAATTTAAATTAATTAAATTTAAATTTAAAATACATAATAAATAGTAGGGATTGTAAAATATCTTTGTTATTCTTAACTTTAGGTATAGGGAATAGTTATACCAATGAAAAGGTATTATAATTTCATATTTAATTATGTAAAAATATACAGGGCGTTCCATTGAAAATAAAAAAGTTATTGCTGTTTTAAGTTAGCTACATTCACATTGTTTTTAATCAAGTATCTTTTTAAAAATATTAAAATAAATTACCTACATGGAATCTTTTATTCAGGATTCCAATAAATCCAACCGAATATCAGCAAACCTAATAATAAAAAAGTTATAAGCTCTTTTTGTTGAGGTTGAAACTGACCGAATTTTACAAAAAAAATTAATAACTCAAAAACTATTAAGTTTAGGTATAGGACATGTATAGCCATTTTACAAGGAATTTAGAAATGTAAAAAAAATTGTGATGATCCATTTAAAATAACAAAGTTGATGTCGCTTCCGTTAAAACCGGAAGAGGTATTTTGTTCAAAATAATTTAGAAAAATAGTTTAAATGATATTATAATTACTATAAAAATTTCAATTCGAAATCTTTTGCCGTTCTCCATAAACGTCTAACCTACCATCGACCGTGATACACCCTGTATATATTATATGTATACGTGCATTTATTCTGCTTAAAAATGAATCTTATTTATCAATCTTGTAATTTCGACTTCCTTAATTAACTTGTGTCCTGCAAGAACCCGGTATAGGTACTAGTACCTATTATTCATGGGCGTATTTAGGCATGGGCATTATGGGCTGCAGCCCAGGGCCCCGTCCGATCAAGGGCCCCCTACGCGATGCAAATAAAAAAATATATAAATTAGACTAATTAAAAAATCGACTATTTAGATAGATAGATAGATAGATAGATAGATACATTTATTAAGTAATAAACATTACATTAAACGTCAGGTACATATGTATATAAAATTAAAAAAATAAAATTAACATAGCTATAGGCATAAAAAACATATTAAAAAAACGGTATGTACATATAATATAAACAACAAAACATATTTATAAACATTGAAAGTTAAAATTAGTATTTAAGTATTCATTTAAAGAATAATAACAATTTTGGATTAAAATACTTTTCACAGATTTTGAAAAAGCTTTGGGATTCTTTATTTTTTTTATTGATTCTGAAAGATGATTAAACAGTTTCGGTCCCCAATAGTGAATACTTTGTTGTGCCAATTTGCTTTTGTGAAGTGGAATTTGGAAAAAGTTCATGTGCCTAGTATTGTAGGTGTGATTTTCAGAATTTCTATCAAATTCGTCTGAATTTAAATATACATACTTTATTGCTGCCAAAATAAATATAGATGGAATTGTAAGTATTTTTTGATTTTTAAAATGTTCTCTACAACTCTCATTTGTTTTTAAATCACAGATTATTCTAATCGCTTTTTTCTGTAAAATAAATATTTTGTAGGAATCGGTAGAAATCCCCCAGAATAAAATTCCATAACTGGCAATGCTGTGAAACATGGCGTAATAGGCTGTTTTTGTGGATATCATATTGGCACAGAGTTTTAATGCACTGGTAAGTTTTTTGCTAATGACTTCTACATGTTTGTTCCATTTAAGTTCACTATCTATATGAACACCCAAAAACTTGATTGTAGTTTTACTATCTCCAAAAAAAGTTATTATTTGTGTTTTTTTCCTCATTTAATTTGAGTTTGTTGGAGTTCATCCATTCTTTTGCTGTTTTAGATTTTCCACCTATATTAATTTCTTTAGGAACTTTATAAATAATTAATGTATCATCTGCATAAAGACAGACTTCACTTTCTGGAATATTTGCAGGCAAATCATTTGTATATAAGATAAATAGTACTTGACCCAAAATCGAACCCTGAGGAACCCCATATGACGTGACTTCTTCTGTGGAATATTCGTTTTTCCATTTAACAACTTGACGTCTATCCATTAGGTAAGATTTTAATAGCTCATAAACTATTCCCCTAAATCCATAATGTTCTAGTTTTCTTAAAAGTAGTTGTCTATCCACCGTGTCAAAGGCTTTACTTAAATCGCAACTTGCCATTTCTACTTTTTGTTTTTTGTCATGTGCCGTAACTATATACTTTATTATGAAATTTATTGCTGTTGTAGTAGATCTATTTTTTCGATATCCATGTTGCTGGTTGTTTAAAAGCTTCTTTTTTTCCAAAAACTCTACTATCCTTTGTCTGATTATTGTTTCAAAAACCTTTGATAATGATGGTAGAACTGATATAGGCCTATAGTTTTCTGGCTTATTGGCATCGCCGTTTTTATGAATGGGTACAATTTTTGCAATTTTTAGTTGTGCCATTTTGTGGACTTTTATTAAATAATATTGCAAGTGGTTTACTTATGTAAAGAGCTATTTGTTTTAAAATTACTGTATTTAGTCCATAAATATCTAAGGTTTCTTTTGATTTAAGGTTCATAATTATACTAAACACTTCTTTTTCAGTAACTTCTTCGAAGAAACATGAAGTGTGGCTAAAATTGTTATGATTATTTAGAAACTCTTCTGCAGGTTTAGCTTCTACATCATGAAATTTTTCTATGTTTTTAAAAAAAGTATTAAAATCTTCAGCTTTTAAAGTGGATTCTTGAGAACTTAATATTTTATGTTTGTTTGTTTCACTATTGATCACCTCCCATATAGCTTTATTCGGATTGGATGAATTTGATATATAATTAGAATTCCTATTTTTTATGTTTTTATTTAAAGCTTCATAGTAGTAAGACCTCATTTCTTTATAGGTTTCAAATGAAATCATGTCTTTATTTACTTTCATGATTGTTGCAAGACCATCTAGTTGTTTTTTTATTTGTTGAAGTTCTATGGTTTCATTTATTTTATTTTTTGTTTTGGTTTTAACTTTTATATTTTTTTCAGGGTAAGCGGTACAAAAACACTGAATAAGAAGGTCTTGGAATTTGGAAAAACCTTCATTGTTTGCCATATATTCATTTTCCTTAAAGTGATTAATTACAAGTGATACAAAGTTGTAAGTATTTTCATCTGAAATTATTCTTTTTTTTATTACTGTATGAGCTTTTTGAATTTTATTAGATTTAACTGTTAATATTTGTGCATTATGATCCGAAATATGCAAGTTTTGTGTTTTACCTTCATATACCTTGATGTTTGTAAAAATATTGTCAATACATGTAGAAGAGATTTTTGAAATTCTCGATGCTTCTTTAAAGCATGGTTTTAAATTAAATGTTTCTAATAAACTTTCTAACTCTTGTTTGCATACAGAGTTTTATAGAAAATCTACATTAAAGCCTCCTGATAAAAATAAATTTGTATCACTATAATTATTATTTACATATTCCAAAACCAAGTTTAGTTTTTGCATAAAAATATTCATATTTCCCAAAGGAGACCGATAAGTAGTAATAAAAACCATATTTTTTTTTCTTAATATATATCCCTGCTAATTCTATGTCCTTTTCAATTGATATATTTTTTATTTCAGGTAGTTCTGCATATTTTAAACTATCATGCACCAATATTGCTGCCCCTCCAGGAATAAAGTTTTTTCTGCAGAAGTAGCTTGCCACTGAATAGTTGTGGATTCTTATTTTTGTAATTATTTCATCTGTAAGCCAATGTTCTGTTAATCCCAAAATTTGTACACTATTATTTAATAAATGATTATTTAAGGCATTAATTTTTGTTGTTAGTGACTGTATATTTAAATTTATAATTTTGAAATGTTCTTTTAATTCTAATTTAATTTGTTTCTGCTCCGAACTTAGCATTGTTTGGTCGAAAAAAGTAAAATCTCTTTATATAGATTCCATTTAGCCAGGTTTCTGGTTTATGAAGCTCTTCTAATAATTCCATATCCGCTCCCAATTTAAAGGACATGCTTGTAGCTTCTTTACGTCTTGGAAGTTCTTCAACGGTAAATTCTTTACTTGGAAATTTATTCTTTAAATATTTTTGTATTTCTCCAGCTTGAGTTCCTATTTTGATCTTGCTTATACAAAGCCAGGCTTTTTTAACTGCAACTTTGATGTTGATCAATGTTATTGCCAATTGTTTTAAGAGCCTTTGGAGTTTCTTTGATTTTTTCTATTTCACAGGTGGTGTTTTCTTGGATTTTTTTATTTTCTTTTTCGTCTATTGCTGTTATATTTTCATTCTTGTTTTTTCCCTTTTTTTCCCTTTTTTTGTGGGACCGTGTTCACATTGGCAACGTCGCATATATTTTGTTTGGGTTGCGAATTCTTTAATAAGCCAATAATTTCTGTTTGATAATCAATTGTTCTTTCCAATTCAGTTACCAGTCTTTTGGTATGTTGTAGATCCATTTTAACTATTTCTAATTCATGCTTTAGACCTACCTCAACTAAGTTTTGAGAGGTTAAGTTACGTTCGCCGTTATTAACTTTGTCTGTTTCACAATTTTCACAACTTCCAATGTGTTTTCCAAGGGATTCACTTAACGTTAGACCTGGTGGTACTTTCTTGTTAATTATTATTTCAATTAACGTTTCTTTTTTAAGTTTAATTAACTCAGCACTTAAATTTTCGTATGTTGCCATTGTTTCCAAATACTTATATGTTTATAGTTGTATAAAGGTTAAATATTTTACCTCTTAATATTATTATTAAGAAGCCCCTCATCGCGACTTTCTATTTTTCATTTAAATAGAATGAAAAAAAAAATAACTTTGGAATTATATATCTTTTTAACGGATTAATGGACTGAAAACAACATATTTTTAAAATAATATTTTTATAGACTATTTAAAGTAAACGCTCTACAAAGAGGTCTTTTATTATTTTAAATAAATCTACTTGTTAAAATTACGTTTATGGTAAATTTCAAGTTTTTTTTACTTTTTCGTTAAAACTAGATCAGATTTATAACAAAACCGTTAAGTGAAGGAGTAGTTATTAATCAATGATAGGACTTTGGTAGATCATTTTAATTTTTAAAAATAATAGTTCTACAGTAACTGATTTTACAAATTAATATTTCTGATTAAAATACTAATTATTTTCAAGAAAATATCAATTTTATTGCAAAAAATATTTGTATTTATACTGGTTAAACCAGTAAATCATAATTAACCTTAAAAAAATTAATGACATACATTTTCTAATAAGTAAAATACCTAATTGTTGGCACGTTAGCATGTATCTACTTTTGGAGGAATCAGAAATTGTTGTCTATTTAAAAAATCTTATAACGAAAATGTGATACGTTTTTTTATCGGACTTTCTTTTCTATGTTAACTAAGATCCAAATATTTTATAATAACTCTACTTCCTAAGAGTACTACAAATATTACACGACGTATTTTAACCTATTATTGGCACTAAAATCTAATTACTGGCACATGTGATTTTCTAGTTGTTGGCAGTACAACCTAGTAATTGGCATACTTCATTTTCCATTTATTGGCACTGCTAGAAAATACAAAATGGAATAAAAAATAATAGGTAGAACCAGACATTTTAGTGATTATGAACTTTTTTAATAATAGAAACAAATACAAATACATATACCTATATGGATACACAGTTAGGTAATTAATCTATAGTTATAAATAGTAGTTTATACAAATGAAAATAATTATTTCTTGGAACAGGTTGGACAAATGAATTCTTCATTATATAAACCTTTTCTGATTAGACAAGTTTGGTGATACGTTCGAGAGCATTTGTGACATTTAATTCCCAAATTCGTCATGTAAATAGACTTAGTGCAGATAAAACAAACCCCTCTTCGAATGATAACATTATTTTTGATAGCTTGAAGACTATTTTCTGGTTTTTCGATATTTTCTATGTCTTGACTTAAAACTAAATTTTTTATGTAAACCTTTTTTCCTTATTTCTCTTGTCACTGTCTGGTTTTATTTTTAAATTGCTCTCGAGTAAAATATTTGATAATACTTTTATTTGTTTTGAGTCTTTTTCAGTTTCATTCGTTTTCGTAATTGTACAATTTATTATTAATTAAATTTTATAAATAAATTATAAATAATTTTATAATAATTTTATAAATAAATTTCTTACGTGCACTTGATCTTCTGCTCTTTTTTTCACCTTGCCTATTTCATTGCTCTCGAGTAAGATTTTTTAAATTATTTGTCCTTTTTAATTTTATCTGCTTCTGTTGCTGTACACTTTCTATTGTTAGACTTTATATTAGATTGGAGGCATCTAAAATGAATTAAAAAGTTGTCTAGTAATTTTCGCAATTGTACATGTGATTCCTTTGTTACTTTAGGCAGTTCAACAATATTTTTTATGTGTGAGTATATGATTATTTTATTGTTTAGATACCGTTCCTGAAGCATTTTCCAAGCAATGTCATAATTTGCGTCTGTTGCTTCAAGAGCCTTAAGGACTCCTGACGCCTCACCTTTAAGAGCAGACTTTAGATAGTAAAACTTTTGAATATTGGTGAGGGAGTTGTTAGTATGGATTAATGCTTTAAAGGTATCGTGAAAGCTTAACCAATTTTCATATTGACCAGAAAATTCAGGTAGGCTAATTCGTGGTAATCTTATATTAGCTTACTTTGAACTGGTTTCTGATGACGTGATAGAGCTTAGAAGACGTTCGGCATGTGCTGCTAACTCATAGTATTTTTCTTTTATTATTCTATTCTGTATTCAGTTTGTATAAGATTGAATTCGTTAAATGCTTCATTTAACCCTTAACCCGAGACCACGGTATCTCATACCGCTACGCAAATTTAAAATCTAAATAATTCCGACCACCCCCACTCTGTGACCTTGGGCGTTTATCTATCTTAAGTGTGAACTAATTCACGTAATTAGGTCACTCGAAACTTTATTTAGTTGCATTCTTCTCGTTGCGTAGGAGGGTTGTTAAAAAGTGCGCGGTCTCTGTTACCGATAGTCTCGAATAACGCGATTTTAATTAGCAAATGTGTATAGTTATTTGATACTATTATTTGTTTGATATTCGACTTGGTAAGTTGCATATTGTTTTATTTATGTGAAAGATGTAAAAGAATATTGTATTTGTAGAATATGGCGTCAAACTCCAAACGTGTTAGTTATTTGGACAAAAATTATGAAACAACTGTTCAAAAATGGTTTGATCAGTTATCTGATGATGAACAGCAAGAAATTTCTGAAGTGGAAGACTCTGGCGATGAATATTTACCGGAAAGTCCTGTTTTGGAAGAAGAAAAGGAGAGTTCAAATTCTGAGCAAGAGTGGTCTGGGGATGAAGGGACGAGTTCTAAAGAAAAAGAAAAAGAAGAAAATGAGCAATGTTCTAGAGATCAAGGCAACAGTGATATCAAAGAAGAAGTGATGTATAAGGGGAAAAATGGCTATTCATGGAGCTCTAAAGAACCTAATAGGGCAGTAAAAACTCGTCGTCATAACATAATAATAAAGTTGCCTAATCTCAAACAACAAGCCAAAAGTTTAGGAAATAAACCAAATGTAGAAGAAATTTGGGAACTGTTATTCAACAATCTTATATTTGATAAAATTATAGTTCACACAAATGAGAAATTGGAAAAAGTCAGGGCCACACATAAAAATACTTCCGTAGATTACAGGGATACTAATCTTGTAGAAATTCGTGCGTTTCTAGGATTACTTATGTTTACATCCATATTTCGCTCAAATCATGAAAACATGTTATCACTGTTTTCTACTAAAGCTACAGGTCGCCCAATTTTTAGGGCAGTCATGTCCTCCAAAAGATTTGAAGTTTTACTTAGTTGTCTTAGGTTTGATAATGCCAACACTAGGGAACAACGCAGGAAAGAAGATCCAACTGCAGCCATATCTTTCATATTCAATACTTTGGTTGAAAACTCCCAGAATTGCTTTAACTTGGGACCAACTGTATGCATTGACGAAATGCTGATCAGCTTTCGAGGGCGCTGTAGTTTCAAAATGTATATGCCGAATAAGCCAGCAAAGTATGGCATAAAGCTTATGAGTCTCACTGATGCCAAAAACTCATACTTTTACAATGGATATATTTACTGTGGGAGAAATAGCGATGGACAAACTTTGAGCGAAAATGAAAAAAGTCTTCAAAAACCTACCCAATCTGTAATACGCCTAGTAAAGCCATTGGAGAAAACAAATAGAAACATAACAGCCGATAATTGGTTTACCTCAATCGAACTGCTACATGAGCTACAAAAAAGGGGACTTACCTACACAGGCACTCTACAAAAAAAATAAACGAGAAATCCCTCCTCAATTTTTACCTTCGCCCAAACGCACTATCGGATCGTGTATGTATGGTTTTTCAAATAATGGTTTCACAATAATTTCTTATGCTCCAAAGAAAAACAAAGCGGTTTTGTTAGTTTCATCATCGCATCACAGCGAAGCCACGGATCCTGATAACTCTTTACCCGAGATTATATCTTTTTATAATTCTACAAAAGGTGGAGTAGATACACTTGACATGAAATGTGCTAACTACTCCTCAAGTCGACGATGCCGTAGGTGGCCCCTGGCTATATTTTATAGAATCGTTGACATATCAGTAAATAACGCATATATTTTATATTTGCATTATAAAGATACAAAACCTATATCGCGAAGATTATTTATTGAAGAACTTGCTATGAAACTTGTAACAACTCATATGCAAAGTAGACTGGAAAACCCAAAATTGAGCAAAGATCTTCGTACTCTTGTACAAAAATCTTTGGGAAAAACTGACGACAACCAACCATCAACATCAACAGATGAGCGTTTAGAGGTAAAAAAAACTTTTTCTGTGTGTCCATATCAAAGGAAAAGAAAGACATTTTATCAATGTTATAGTTGCCATAAACCAATTTGTTTAGAACATGCTAGTAAAGTTTGCAAACAATGTATTGCTGATGAAAAATATGTTTAGGATATAGTATTGTAACTATATTTTCATATATATTTGTTAATTTTTTAATAATTTCTATTTTTGTAATAAAAATGACAAATAAATTAAGACAAATAGCTTTAATTTTAATAGCGGTATCTCATACTGCTAGTCGCAGATAGCGTAAAATTTTATAACCTCTCGGGTTGAGGGTTAATTTTCGTATACGTACGCTTAAATCAAAACACTTATCAGGGTTTTTGAGATATTGTAACCGTCATTTTGACAGCTACACATTTATTTTATTTTATTAGTTTTTTTTACATCTAGAACGGTTTAGATGTGAACCATTTAGTTGATTTATTTTAAGTTTAACTATTGTTAAAAAGGATATTTGTTTAGTTGTTTAGTTGCCTCTTTCCAAAAGAATTTAATTATTTTTATTATTTTGTTTATTACCTGGTTTTGATAGTATGCAACCCAGAGCACTCATTTGTTTTTAGACTTATCGACAACATTCACAACATCTTGGCAACATTGTAATTTTTTGTTTAAATAATCTTCTAAGCACTTAATAAGGTTTACGTTTTCCTTTTCGATTTGGTCGTTGAAGCGATTAGATGAGAGTTAAGTTTGTGCTTAAATTATGGAAAATTTCCAAAAATACGTGGTAAATCTCTTAATCTAATTGTATAATTCCGACCAAGACAATTTTCGTTTGGTACGATGAGCTCAGGGTGAGTTATTAACTTGTTGCTGAACCTAATTTTTTTTACCCACGCGGTTCTCCATTTTAGGTGGTTGTTGAATCCAATATATTTTTTTTGTTGACCTAGTTTCCATGCGGTCGTGACGTTATTGGTTATTAAAAACTCCTTAGAACAAGGGTAAGTCTGGAAGACTGTAGTTGCTGAATGCTGAGGCATCTTTATGTTATTTTAGGGTTTTTAAGTATGGTTTTAAAGTACAGATTTTAAGTAAGGATGTTAAAGTCATTCCTGTACCATTTTACATCGGGAAAATTCGTTCAATCAGTTTTAATGGGAGTTTACTTTACTATTTTGGCGTCAAAACCAACTTTTGAGTCAACAAGAGAACCACTACGTAGGATTCCTAATTCTCCAGGATCCGCCAGGGCTCAAGCTAATCAGGTCGTACCCCCTTTTAAGTTATGTTATGTTTAAGTGATGTTTTAAGAAACAGTGTTCACTACACGCCGTTAAAATTATGTGTATTTTTAAATTAAGGAAACTTTAACTTGGTCTTCAACCTTTATTTATCGTAACTCAAGTTTTTATTTATATTACCAATAAAATTTTGCTTATGTTAAATTTAGTCATATTGAATTTGGTTCTTTGTAAACCATATATGGCCATATAAGGGTGCACCAATAACATAATTAAATGTCCTAATAATAATCATTTTCAAATGAAATCACCTTAACAACGGAGATAACCAAATTTTATTATACTTAATAATTTTTAAACGTGATTTTTTTTTATTGCCCTTATGCCCATTAAGTTTGTGTCTAGCTTATGGGGACTTTACAAACTGGCCTAAATAAGACACTGGCGCCCATTTTTATTTTTTTGTTGTCTTTTGGAAATGCACGTAAGTATTGAGAAACAACATTTGCCCATCGACCCATCTCACCACTGTAAAGCTGCCGTTCGCCATAGCCCTCGAGTTGAGGTTACAATATGTCTCGATTATGGTGATAGAGCCCTTAATAACACCTCGTCTTTGTGCTAAAGCTTTAACATCAGTCATATTTGCAAAACAAGATAACTAGCAATAGAAAAATAATGAAATGTTGAGATTTATGTGAGATGTAAAAAAATGAAACAGCCCGTATAGCAACGAAATTGTAAATTGTATAAATGAATGAAGGCAAAAAATTAAATAAAAAAATTACTACTATTTACTTTAAATTTATGAATGAAATTAATTATTTATATGATTTTAAACAAATTGTATAAATTGCACAAATTGAAGAAAATGTTAAAATGGGAGAACTGGATGGATGATGGAATGGACTTACTTTTGACGGTACATGGGCGACCTCGTGGCCTGGTTTGGTTAGATTTTTCCCAAAAAATGATATTCTGGCTTGCAAACCTCTGGGTAGAGACGTGGACTGATGGAAGACGCGGTGGACCTCGTGAATTACGCGCTGGACCTCGTTGCTGGATCTTCCACGTGGTTGGATTTTCAAAAATATCGATTATCCGGTTCGAAGGACCAATGTTAAGGATCTATAGGAAATCCTGGGTATTTTCTCTTATTGTGTTATAAACTGCGACTTGGTTTTGGATTTGAATTAAAATTAATTATTGTAATATTTTGTGTTTTATTCTCGATCTTGATTGTATGACAATTTTTTGCACCTATTACATAGATAGCTACATTGGAGGAGAGTGCGCATATGCGCTCTTCAACAAAGTACAAACTTATATAATATTTTAAACTAATTGAACACATGGTTTAACGATTTCATGGTTCACTAAGCCACATTGTCCTTGTTCACTGGCTCTTGCCTATATATAAAACGTTTAATATTAAAAGTATTATTATTCTTCTGCTCGTTTGTCACTTTGTTTAGTTTATATTGTATACCTTATTTGCCAGTGGAAATATTGTGCAGTATATTTCGATGGTTAGATGAAAATTTCTTGCTTTCTGCTTCAAAATCTTATTCTTACTGGTCATATATTTTCCAAGGTGACTTAGTACTTAATAGAAATTTGAAAAAGGAAGTAAAAGTCAGAAACAAACTAAACTAACTTCATCTAAAGTGTTACAAGACCATTCAAAGAGATTCTGAAAAAACTTTACCTTTTAATAATATAACTCAAACAAATATAGTAACAAGCCTACCAAAAATGTCCTGTAATATTCAAGAAGTAAAGATTTTTTGTAAAAAATGTAAACGTGATTTATCAATGACTACTATTAATTGTAGTAAAAAAATCAGAATGTAACGACAACCAAATTAAAAAACAACAAACTGATGTTAACTAATCTGCTTTTATAATAGTGTGGGTTTTTTTTGTAAGAAATGTAAACGTGACTTATCAATAACTACTATTCTTTGTTATACAAAAATCAGACTTAAAATATTGTTTATTATAAAATCCATGATTTAATTTATACAAATTATTTGCATCAAAATATTTTAAAAGTCATTGGACCATAATTAGTCAGGGTTTAACGATTTCATGGTTCACTAAGCCACATGTTCTTGTTCACTGGCTCTTGCCTATATATAAAACGTTTAATATTAAAATTATTAATATTCTTCTGCTTGTTTGTCACTTTGTTTAGTTTATATTGTATACATTATTTGCCAGTGGAAATATGGTGCAGCATATTTCGATGGTTAGATGGAAATTCCTTGCTTTCTGCTTCAAAATCTTATTCTTACTGGTCATATATTTTTCAAGGTGACTTAGTACTTAATAGAAATTTAAAAAAAGGAAGTAAAAGTCAGAAACAAACTAATGGACACTTCATCTAAAGTGTTACAAGACCATTCAAAGAGATTCTGAAAAAACTTTACCTTTTAATAATAAACCTCAAACAAATATGGTAACAAGCCTACCAAAAATGTCCTGTAATATTCAAGAAGTACAGGTTTTTTGTAAGAAACGTAAACGTGATTTATCAATGACTACTAGGGTGATTCATTTCCGCAAAAAACTTTTTTTTTCTCGGCGCTCAAGCAAAATATTAATCTACCTATAGAAAAAAAAAATTTCACCAAGGTAGAGCTCTTAATATCAATTTTAAGTACTTGCAGTTTAAATTTAAAATTTTCCCATTTAAAATGCATTAAAAAAAATGTTTTTTTTTCAAATTTCTAATGCTCGCCCGCTTTTTACAATATTGTGAATCGGTTTTATGGACCTTATAGGGAATTTCACGCTCTTCAAAATTGTCTTTGTGTTTTTTTGTGTAACTCGTAGTGGTTCGCCAGTAGGAGTCATCAAAGTTCAATTTTTTGAATGAAAATTTTTTTTTGCAATTTTTTTTAACAAATTCCCAAAAATAGTGAAAAAAAGAGCTGAATCGTAAAAAATAGTCTTTTAACAAATATTTGATGAATTTACGGCCATTTTTATATCTTAAAACGTAAGTAATTGATAAATAGACCAATTATGCTATTTAAATTAAACTTTCTTATTTACTATCGATATAATTCTCTACAACAATAACTTTTCCAGAGTTATTATGATTTTTGACTTATAATAAATATAAAAAAAACACATTAATTTATAAAAAAACAACAAATATACAATTGCAACTTAGATTCTGCAATTTTTCAACATTTCCGTAATATAGCAATAAATATAAATGAAGGTTATTCAATTTTTTTAACAAAATTCTTAAATTAACAAAAAGTAAATTGTTTTTATTGTCAACTTCATTTGCTTCAATATTGTATAAGTAGAAATTGCTATTTGAATAATTGCACTTAATAATATTTTGATTGCATTATGCCATTGGCATATTCGAACATAAGTACAAAAATAATGATAATTATTTGATTGGGAAAGCAACTGTTACAATTTTATGATTGCTCTAGTTAATTAGTATGACGTTAGCGACTCTATTGTCTTTGTAAACGGGTTTGATGCTTTATGTTATACTTAACCCCAAAATGTATTGTTTGTTGTATTTAGTGATTAGTCCGAGAACAAAGTACGAAGTGACTAGGTGCACGTTAGAGTGCCTGCAATTTATTTTTTACGGGCACGCTAGTGACGTAATAGATAAAAAACATCATCACTGCCGTGCCGCTTAATTTAAAATTGGCGGCACAACAATAATATAATAATAAATTGTACCTGTATACATGTTAAGGGCACGTTAGTTACGTCATAAACCAAAATCTTAATTTGCTTTGTATAAAAGTCGAAATAATTTAATATTTATCGACTTGTTTATTTATGACTATTGAGATTTTTATTAAATTTGCAATATATTATCTAATAATGTAATCTGTTATTTGTTTTGATTAAAGTTTTGTTGTTTTTTTTTATGAATTTATGTGTTATGTTTATATTTATTTTTAGTCAGAAATCATAATAACTCTGAAAAAGTTATTGTTGTAGAGAATTATATCAATAGTAAATAAGAAAGTTTAATTTAAATAGCATAATTGGTTAATATTTATTAATTACTTACGTTTTAAGATATAAAAATGGCCGTAAATTCATCAAATATTTGTTAAAAGACTATTTTTAACGATTCAGCTCTTTTTTTTCACTATTTTTTGCGAATTGTTAAAAAAAAATTGCAAAAAAAAATGTTCATTCAAAAAATTGAACTTTGATGACTCCTACTGGCGAACCACTACGAGTTACACAAAAAAACACAAAGACAATTTTGAAGAGCGTAAAATTCCCTATAAGGTCCATAAAACCGATTCACAATATTGTAAAAAGCGGACGAGCATTAGAAATTTGAAAAAAAAACATTTTTTTTACATGCATTTTAAATGGGAAAACTTTAAATTTAAACTGCAAGTACTTAAAATTGATATTAAGAGCTCTACCTTGGTGAATTTTTTTTTTCTATAGGTAGATTAATATTTTGCTTGAGCACCGAAAAAAACAAAAACTTTGCGGAAATGAATCACCCTAATGACTACTATTAATTGTAGTAAAAAAATCAGAATGTAACCACAACCAAATTAACAAACAACAAACTTCTGTTAACTAATCTGATTTTTATAACAGTGTGGTTTTTTTGTAAGAAATGTAAACGTGACTTATCATTAACTGCTATTCTTTGTAGTAAATAAATCGAGACTAATTATTAATTTTTTTCTACAAATTTGGTTAGTATTACAATATTTTATTATAAACTCTGGACAAAATTAACGCAACATCATAAATTTGTCACATTTTTATGCTATTTATGATTTTATTATGCTATGAATTTATGATCCGATTTGAATGATTTTTTTTTGCATTGTAGGTTAGTGCCTTGACAATGTCATAATTTTCGCTGTTTATAATAAAAAAAATTATTTTCGATTTATACCGGGTGTAATAAAAATGTAATGTTTTTTTTTTAAATTCGTATCACCCTGTGGAGTATACTAGCAACCGAAACCTATAGCAGTTAACATTAGACGGTAGGTCCATATTTCGCCAACATATTCTTTTTTGGTTTACTTCATTATCTCTGTTATTAAAGGAGATATGCTGTTTTATAGCGTAACATATTTTTATAGACTTTATTATTCAAAACATTAATTGTTAAATGTTTTCAAGTAGGCTATGGAAAATTCGCCATACTTATAACAACTTTTCTAAAATTTCTTATTAAACGTTGGTTTCGTATTTTAATCTTGAAAAATGAATCGTCCAAAAAATTTAACCACAGAAGAAGCAGTAAGAGACTTAACGTTGGTGGATGAGGGCTATTCGATGTCATGTTGCTAATGTGATAGGAAGATATCGTTCGACTATAAGTCGTATGGTTGAACTTAGCTTATTGAGCTTAGAACTGCTCGCCATAATACAATATCGTCTCGAACAATCAGGAGACGTTTAAATGAGGCAGGTTTAAACAAGAGAAAACCGGCAAAGAAACAATTACTTACCAGAGAGCACAGACTTTCAAGATTGCGTTTTGCCAGAAATTATCAACATTGGTCTGTTAATGATTAGAAGAAGGTTTATTTTCTGATGAAACGAGAGTTAGTCTCAATTCTCCTGATGGTGTGAACGTGTTTGGCGAAGGTCAGGAGAGAGATTTGCAAGTGGCAATATCTCTCCTAAAATCCCGTTTGGTGGAGGCTCTGTAATGTTGTGGGGAGGAATATGCTTTAACGGACGCACAGAGTTAGTATACGTGTAAGATCAATGAACGCCGATTATTATATAGAAAACATTGTAATTGAACATGTAATGCCATTTGTTCCTTTTTTGGGACCGAATAGTTTATTTATGCAGGATTATGCATTTATCAAAGCGAGCAGAAATTATACAATTATACAGATAACAAATAATCTAAACATCTCTTGAAATGTCAGAAAAGGTCCTTAGCCTACTTGAAAACATTTAACAATGATTGAATAATAAAGTCTATAAAAACATGTTACGGTCAGTTACGGTCAGTTACGGTCAGTTACGGTCTCTGTTACGGTATAAAACGGCGTATCTCCTTTAATAACAGAGATAATGAAGTAAACCAAAAAAGAAAATGTTGGCGAAAGATGGACCTACTGTCTAATGTCAACTGCTATAATAATAATAATAATATAGTTTATTTGCTTCCAAAAAATACAAAGCACAAAACAATTAGAAGTACAGATTAAAAAATTCGTTAAAATCGTAAATAACATTATCCAATAAAACTTCTTTTATAGTATCTTTAAAATTTGGTTTACTTTTGAGTCTTATATCTATCGGTAATTTATTGAAAAACTTGATACCCCAATGGTTAAATGAGTTTTGGGTCCTGGAAATTCTGTTTTGTGGTGTCATCAAATTTTTCCTATGGCGTGTTCCATATCCATGATTAGAATGCTCTGCAGCTTGTTGTTTGACCTGTTCCTTCAATGGCTCGTATTGCTCTTTTTTGTAGGAGGAATATTTTGGTGGCCTCCGCTGATGCCCCCCAGATCATTATACCTTATGACATTAAACTATGAAACTGTGCGTAGTAGGTAAGTATCGCCGCCTGGTTATCTATGATATTACGTATTCTACGAATACAATATATGGATGTTGACATTCTTCTGGACAGCTTAGCTATATGCGTATACGCATATAGCTAAGCTGTCCAGAAGAATGGTCTATAGACCAGTTTAGACGGCTATCCAGATAAAATCCTAATATTTTTATATGCGTTGCATTTGCATAGTTTGTGCTGCATATATTGTTGGTGTTTAACTGAAGATCATTTGCTTTGTACCATAAATGTGCTTCATCTATGTTTTGCCTTTGTTTGTTGTTAAGGGTTAATATTTCTGTGTGGTTATTGATAATTGTTGTATCGTCTGCATAGATACACATTTTTGCGCATGTTACGTTTGATGCAAGATCATTTGTGTATAATATGAATAAAAGGGGACCTAAAATCGATCCTTGCGGAACTCCTAGATTTATGTTTTCTTCTTTGTATATTTGACCATTCCATGCGACAACTTGGCGTCGATCTTTTGAGTATGAGCTAAAAATACGGTTGGCTGGTCCTCGCACTCCATAAAATTCCAGTTTTTTTACCAATAGGTTGTGGTTGACACAATCAAAAGCCTTACTGAGGTCCAGGCATCCAAGTTGTGATTTTTGCTTATTGTTCAAGGAATTATTGATTGTTTCGATTATCTCCACCATCGTAGTTAAAGTAGATCTTTCCTTTCTGAAACCGTGTTGGTATGGGCTTAAAACTTTTTTTGTTCAAGGTATTTGTACAATCTATTTTTAAGTAGCATTTCCAAAATTTTTGATATTGCTGGCAATATAGATATAGGTCTATAATTTTTACTGTTGTTTGGATCATCTTTTTTAAATATTGGAGTTACCTAATATATTACAGAGTACTGTGAAAATTTCTGGAATAACAGCTTTTAAAATTTTAACTGACATACCATAAACATCCAGGGAGTTTTGGAGCTGAATTTTCGGACTTCTGTCAAAATTTCATCCGATGTTATATCATAAAGGAACATTGAGTTTGTTGAGTCTATATTTACCCTGTGTAGGAAATCCATGGAAGAATTTTCTACAACTTGTAACTCCAGATCATTCGCTACGTTTGCAAAATATTTATTAAAATCATCACATATTAAATTAGATTCCCTATTATTACTTTCTTTTTTTATTTTCGAGTTTATAATATTCCAGGCGGCTTTAATTTTGTTGTCTGAATTTTGGATGTAGTCGAGATCTTTTGTTTTTGAAATCTTCTCTAATTCTTGTTTGTATACTTGTCTTAGTTCTTTTTGAGATTGGGTCTTTTCTTGTCAGTGCTATTGTATGGGCTGCATCAAGTTGGTTTTTTAGAAGTATTAGTTCTGCTGTTGTTTTGTATTTTTTTACCCTGGACGATAACTTTATATTTTTGTCAGGAATTGAAGAGTTAAAATGGTTCAATAGTAGTATGAAAAAATTCAAAGGAGATTTCAGCATTTGGTTCCCTCAGTACTTTTTCCCAGTTTGTATTAGCCAGCTGATGTTTAAGGTAGTTGTCGTGCTGTAAGCATACCATCAGAAAATTTTAAATTTTTGTATACATATTAAGGACATGACAATAAAATTATCCTTAAAATTTGAAGTCGATTGACCGTCTATAATCAGAGATAAATTCAATTAAAAATTGGATAATTAACATGGATTGTATAGGCAGTTTCTTAGTTATAAAAAAAACTAACTGTCAGAAGCTTTCAAAAAACTAACAGTCTTTTAATGTATTTTTGCTGAGTTTAAAAAAAAATAATTAAAAATTTTTGACCGCCCAATTGTTTATAAATATCGTTTAAAGTTCAACAATTTGTAAAAAGTATACATCACTAGTGTCAGATAAAAACAACTTGGCAACGCTTTATGCGAGTATAGATATTATTTCCGCAGTAAATTCAAACACTGATTCAGTCTTCAATATATCTATTGGTTGAGCATAAGCGACGTTGCCGGATTAAAACTTATGAAAATATTTGAAAGTATTACGTAAAGGTAACGTCTCCAGGGTACAGTCTGGCGAATAAATTATGAATCACTTAGCTACAAGCTCGTATACTTTTACGGTGCGTATAATCTAAAAATTTTTGACAATATTGTACCACGACAACTACCTTAAAAAGGTAAGTATTTTCTATTTCTTATTTTTTTAAATTTGTCTTTTCTAGATTTACTGGTACACTGGATGCTGATAGAAAGTTTTTGAGCTAAATGATCTAACAAATGTGTATTTATTGTAGCTTTATTAACAATACCTATCGTTTCTATTTTCGATAAAGATATTATCTATACAAGTGCTACTATTTATAGTTACTCTGGAGGCTTCTGTAAAAACATGCTCTAAATTACAACTTTTCATAATTAAAAGTAGTTTTTCTTTCTCATTTGAGTCCTTTGTCAAGTCTACATTAAAGTTCCCCGTAACAATGATTTTTGCATTTAGTTTGTGTAGATAGTTTAATGTTTGATCCAGTTTAGTTATAAACAAATCAATATTTCCTTGCGGCGCACAGTAGGCTAGAGCGCGCTTCTAGCGCGAAGAAATTCTAAATAAGTAAGTGTTTTATTTCGACCAAATTAAGGGAATTTTGAATTCTTTAATATCTGTAGATAATGAAACATCTTTAAATTACCTTCAAATCTGTTGAATTTTTATCAGGTAACCATTCAAAGTTTAGGCATTATACTTACTTGCTTCCTGTTGATAAATTGCGCGTAAAGGTATTGCTTCTCTTACAATGTTTATTATTAATTTATTCTTACTTTTTGACTATAATTGTATTAAATATTGTCATACGTTATGGCTGGAACGAATAATGGTTAGTTTTTATTATTATTGTACTGTCACTACCTTAATAAAGTAACCGCTGCATACTTTTAATGTATGTATGGACATTATTAAGGTTTTAAAAAATGTCACTCACTGTCACACTTTGTGTTTAGGTTTTTTTAATAGCTTATCGTTCTGTCTTTCAAATAAATCTTAAATCAAGTGCTACTAGGCGCAACAAATATGGTTTGTTTATTTTTTTCAGTTAATACATTATCCCTAACTCATACGGAGCTTTGTGAAAAGTGTTTTAGTTTGAAGAATTTCAATATAAAATTAGTTTTAAATTACTTAGTAGACTACCCATTTTCAAAAATAGATGTACCTATCTCGAAAAAAAAAATTATTCAAATTTTTTTTTTTAAATAGAAAAACGCTGGAAGCCCAGAAGAAATATCATTGTATTAAATATTGTCATACATTGGTGATGGAAACCATCAATTAAAAAGCTACTAATAACAATTAATAATTTTAAATTAATTACTGATAACTATTAGTGAATATTAATACTTTTTGCCACCACCGCGGTAGACTAGAGAGCGCTTCCAGCGCGCGAAAATTTAAAATCAGTAAGTGTTTTATTTCGACAAAATTTAGTGAATTTTGAATTTTTTAATATCTGTAGCAAATCAAATAATGTTATATCACTTTCAAATCTGTTGAATTTTTATCAGGTAACCAGTCAAAATTTAAGAATTATAATTACTTGCTTTGTGTTGGTAAATTGCGCGTGAAGGTTTTGCTTCTCTTATAATGTTAATTCCTAATTTATTTTTAATTTTTGACCATCATTGTATTCAATACTGTCATACGTTATGGCTGAAACAAATAATGGTAAGTTTTTATAATTATTGTACTGTCCCTACCTCAATAAAGAAAGCGCTGCATATTTTTTATGTATGTATGAACAATACTAAGGTTTTAAAAAATGTCACGCATTCTCATACTCTTTGTTAAGTGTTTTTAATAGCTTTTAAATTCTTTTAAATAAATCTAAAATCAAGTGCTAGTAGGCGCCACAAATATTTTTTGTTTGAAGCATTTTAATAGAAAGTTGCTTTTAAATTACTTAGTAGACTATGCATTTACAAAAGTAAATGGATCTCGGAAAAAACTTAATTCAAAAATTTAATTTTTTTCAAAAAATATAGAAAAACGCTGAAAGCCCAGAAGTAATATTATTGTATAAAATACTGTCATACGTAACAATTAGGTTTTATTTTTATATAGTTCAGTTATATTTTTGTAATTTACTCATTAAAACTAGATCTTAATTTTGCCTTCACACAAATATACTTTTGTTAAAGTATTATATTGTCGATTTGCTTTTCTATTGGTAGTAAAAAGTAATTTTTATTGAAATTTTATCAATAAGACCAAAAAAATTATCATTAACTAAGAATTACTTAACCAAATAATTTCTTCGCGTTAAATTGGCTCTCTAGCCCACTGTGCGGCGGTCTGTACATGCATAGGAGTATAATGTTTTCTTGTGTAATATGTATTCCTGAGAATTCTACTTTCTTTTCTATAGAATATTCTTTGAGGTCTTCAAGCGATTTATATTTACAGTTTTCGTCAAGCAGGATAAGGCTTCCTCCACGTATAAAATGGTTTCTGCAGAAATGACTTACTATGCTGTAACCATTTATTATGAATTTTGAAGCATGTTCCTCTTTTAGCCAATGTTCGGTTATACAAGCTGCATTAATATTTTCCTCCCTCAATATATGTCTTAAACCCTCGATCTTAGATGAAATTCCTTGTATATTAAGGTTAATTATATTAAAAGTATTATATAATGTATTATTTAAACTCTGCTGCTGCTGTATTTCGAAAAAACTTGAATCTCCTAATAATGATGTCCTTAGGCCAGAATTCCGGCTTGTTTAGTTCCTCCAGCAATGAATGCGGAAAATCAACTTTGAAGGACATATTTTGGCTCTTGTTTTCACTATGTTTTGGAATTTCTTCAAACTATAAAACTCGTCTCTTGGTGTTTTCTTCTAGATATTTTATTATTTGTTTACTTTCGGTACCTTTTTTATACTGGATTTGATCTACTGTTGGACTGGACTAAATCATTGGATTAAAACCTTTTTTGTAAGAAACCTCAGGTTTTTTTAACTACGCTCTCCACTGAATGTAACCAAAAAGCTGCCGTCCGCAGATTAGGTATTAACAAAAACACCTCGTATAAAAAGTATACAAATAATTAAAAATATTGTACCCATTAAAATATTTACCGATACTGTAAGTCCAAAAAAATAGTTTTAAAAGTTAATTATGAAAATATATTATTCATATATGTATATGTTTAAGTACTTAGTTAGTTAAAACATAAGAAATTATTGAATTAAATTGTTATTTAATTGAAGCCACAATGAATCTTAATGAAAAACTATCATTGGCATAAATAAAGTTATGGTTTCTAATGAATGGCTACATTAAATGCAATCAAAGCTCTATTTCTTTTAAATAGGTATATTCTTGTGCAAATATTAGTTGTATAATACATTAATATGAACTTTAAATAAAATGAATTCTGCAAACTGCTTCTGGTAGTCTTGTATACACAGGTTTTTCGATCCATAAAATGAAATTGTTCTGTTTTCTGTAGGAACTATTAGGAACCCACTAGAAGTCTTAATATTAGGCTCTAAGAAAGTTGCTGACCCATTACTAGCAACAGATACTGTACTGGATCTGCAGAATCTGTCTGCCATAGCACATGGTTATTCTAAAACGAAATAGGAATTTCATCGTATGTAAATCCAAAAGATTGCTGAAAGTCCTAAAGCAATATATACTTTCAGGACGCCCTGCAAGGATATCATGATGGTACTAACAGACTATGAGAAGTTTTTTATAAATAAATAAAAACTTCGTCCATTTAAGCAAAATAGCTATTTTAAGGCATGACACCGAATATCCAGATAAACTGTGTCCATGGTATATACCTATATGAGTACACATTTACCTTTTTGTTATTATTTATACCTATGTAATTGAGTAATTAAATTACTGGCGGACATACAATTAAAAAACATGTACAACTTACCTTGATATCGGGACTAGGAAGTACAACCCCCAAGAAATTAGCCAATACAACAAATAACCAAACACTACCCCGTCCAGAGATACCCCATACACTTACATCAATCGGCGTCACCAGAAATACCGATTAATCAGTTGATCACATTTAACTATAGGGCCTATAGTATAGGCACGAAAGCAGGCAATGCTCGGATATTTGAAACTCTGTATAGGCTTACTCTGTCTTGCCTAAGCATGCTTTCTCTGTCTTGCCTGCTCTGCTCGCGCCGTCAGTGGGCGAGGCGTATGCTATACGGGGTTTTTAAGGACATTCCAGGTAGAGCGTATTTTTCGTTCTTGCGTTCGAAAATTTGTTTCCAGTTATATTATTATAATATATATTATTATATATAATTATTAATATTATATAATAATAATTATATAAATATATTATATTTATATAATTATTATATTATTCTAGCGGGCATTTCAAGACTCTTGGATAAAACTTCATATTTCAACAACAGTTGAAGTTAGCGACTTCATTTTTTTTTAAAACTGTGTCAATGTTTTGACTACATTTGACTCGATATATATGTATAGAAATTTTCAATAACTCACATAGCTCGCGGCAGGGTAAAATTTTTGATGCACGATTTTGATAATTCTATTTTAAATTTTTTTTTTTCAAAATCTTTAGAAATTTTTAAAATTTTTGAATTGCTATTAGAAGCGCTCACATTTCAAGTATAAGTCTACAAAAAATCAGAATTTTAGATTGTATTCTAGAATTAATACAACGGTTAATGTTACGAATCACCCACACTTATAGTGTTGGAATTAAAATCTTGCATAAAAATTCATATTTCAACAACCGTTAAAGTTAGCAAATTAATTTTTTTTAATAACTTTATCAATGTTTTAACTACATTTGACTCGATATATATGTATAGAAATTTTCAATAATTCACATAGCTCGCCGCAGGGTAAAGTTTTTGATGCACGATTTTGATAATTCTATAATGGAATTTTTTTTCTCAAAATCTTTAGAAATTTTTAAAATTTCTGAATTGCTATTAGAAGCGCTCACATTTCAAGTATAAATCTGCAAAAAATTAGAATTTTATATTGTATTCTAGAATTAATACAACGATTAATGTTACGAATCAACCACCCTCACAGCGGAATAAAATCGCCGTGTGAATTTAAAATTATTTTTAAATTTTATTATGCAAAATATGAAAATTTTCCAAAAAATTAGTAATTTTAAATGCCAAGAAATCTATGCAACAAAAATATTTTCTATTAAAAACATGTTTTTTATAGATAAAACTTAACTTTTTTTTTCAAATTTATAAAAATTATTTTCACATTAAAGTTATTTTAACTATCGTTAATGGTAAAAATGTAATTTTTATTTACTTATGTCTGCAAATTTAAGCTTATTTCCACACCACCATGAGGTAAAGCTTATTGGCGCGCCTTCTTTAACGTGGTGTCCCCTATAGGCCTAATCCACATCAAATAACACCTTATAAATATTTAACCATTTATGTAGTTATCTTTTAGATGGTCCAGGTTTACTTATGTCTTCATAATTGTCGGTAGTGTCTGCATGGAAATTTAAAAGATGTGTTTTTTTCTTGGGCGGCTCGTATAATTTACTCGAAGACATTAAAGACAGCTGATCCTCTGTCAGTTCGGTATTTGCTAATGAAGTATTTAATTTATTAGCCGATTTTACTACGGCTAATGCATTAATAGATTCATTAGACAAAGAATTTCTTTTTTTTGTTGAAATGTCCGGCAACAATGAAAATGTCCTTTCAGCAGCTGCGTTGGAGTGTGGTAAGGAACGAATATACCCTACTAAAACATTCAAATGTGGGAAAGTAACGTTACCATCCACATTTTTGCAAGAAAGGATATCTTTCCACATTTCATCAAATGTTATAAGACTATAGGATGTCTCTGCTCGTAAAGAAAATCTACGTAGAACCTGGCGCCATTCAGTTTTTAATGCATCT
The DNA here is from genome assembly GCA_921294245.1 of Brassicogethes aeneus. Lineage (NCBI taxonomy): Eukaryota > Metazoa > Arthropoda > Insecta > Coleoptera > Nitidulidae > Brassicogethes > Brassicogethes aeneus. The sequence continues at coordinate 4,649,789 of OV121136.1, forward strand.
TTGTCATCAAGTCCAAATTTGTCTGCCAAATACGAGACTTTTTCGAAACTACTGCCTATGTCGGTATTAGATAAGTCAAAAAATTCATCCTTAATATAATATAAACGATCCAAAATTTGGGAAACCGTCTCAACATAAAAAGCTAGACAATTTTCTCTAATCTCTTGAATAACTGGAGTGTTTGCTTCGAGATTCTGGGACAATTCGTCAATTATATCATTGCAATCAGTTCCCAAGTCAACCATATCTAAGGGTTTTTGGTTATCTGATGAACGGAAATCTATTTTACTATGAGCTAAATCGCGTAACAAAGCTGACTTTAAAAAATGACTGGCGATTGTTTTTAAAAAAGTTATACATTTTGAATTTAATAAATGGGCTTTAGTTTCTTCATGTATTAAAATAAATTTATGCCATTAAATTTTTTTAAAACGTATTGCTAGATATGCTTTTGTTCTTGGGTCATCTAATTCAACTTTAATTTTTTGAAAACTTGCATTATTTTTTTCCGAGAAACACAATTCCGTAAAATGTAATAAAAGGAAGGGGTACAATTCACGGACTCTTTCGATACAATCGTGTCGACCAAGCCATCGAGTTTTTGCAAAATCTAAAATCTTTTTGGATGTTCCTTGAACCGAAGAACTGATTTCATTGAACGCTTCTAATCTTTTTGTACTATTCATATGATGTACAATCGATTGCAAAAGTGGCTCGATATATTCAGGTATTTTCTTGCAAGAATCTTTTGCAACTAAAGCTAGTCTGTGACAAATACAAGGGATAAATAAAATTGAAGGATTTTCTTTAAAAGAATTTAAATCACCAATCATAACTGATGCATTGTCGCAAGAAACAGCCAATACATTTTTAAAGGGAATTTTCTTTTCTGTCATATATGCAATAAACGTGTTAAAAATCCCTTCGGCGGTTAATTTTGTTGAATCTAAAGCAATGACTCTTGGTATTTCCATCATTGCATCAAGGGTTTCTGGGTCGATAAACTTCACAAGGAAAGACATCCATTTTACAGATCCGTTAGGATCAGTTGTCTCGTCAATAAAAACCGAAAATTTTACTTTGCGAAGAATTTCTAGTATTCTAGATTCTTCCCGTGGAGCCAAAACATTTCTAACCAGAGCCGATACCTTCTTAGCACTTGCAGTCATTTTCTGAAGGACTGCTGGGTCTGTTTCTTGAAAAAATTTCAAAAATTTTCCCATGGTTTGATATGGGGTATTGGTGAGACATCCTAATTTAGCAAATTCTGTTTCGCGAATTATTCTGCGATTTTCAAAAGATTCACCATTTAATTTTTTTTTATGGTGACGTGAGTTCACGTGAATATTTGCTTACCACAATAAAATAGATAACACTAATAATTATTAGCAAATCAATTGTCTAATAAAATAACACAACACTTATCACAATAGCACTTCACTCGTAACTTTGAAAGAAACACTTCAGCACTTCACTTGTAACTTTGTTTAAAAAAACAACACATTTGACAAGGTTTAGAAGAAACGCTTATTTTATAGTAAGGAAGGTATACCTAAATACCAAGGTATATAATAATAATTATTTTGACCAAAATAAACATTCGGGATTAAATTACGAAGAGGTAACAAAATATTTAGCAAGGTACAAATGAGAAGATTTAATACCAAACGGTTACAGAAATATGAATTTTTATATTATTAATTTCAATTTAAAATATAAATACATCCGTGAGGTTAGTTAACGGTTAAACTTTTAATTTATTTTTTTATTTATAGCAAAAAACTAACAAAAAATCATTGAGTTAAAATATTTTTATTGATTTTTGTTTAATAGAAATATTAAATATGTTACGATTCAAAAATTCTCTTAGATTGGGTTTTAATAATTGATAATTAATTTCGTTAAATAGGTAAATAAAACCATATTGTTGTATTTACGAGCATTTATTGTTTTGTTTGTATATTGTTTTCTTTTATTTGGCAACATTGCATTATCCTTAAATTGTTGATATCTATTGCGCGGGTGTGCCGTTTAAAAATCGTAAAGCGTAGGGAGGGAGGTACATCTTCAATTAACAGCGAAAAGTGATTAATGGTGGAAGTCTGTAAGACTGCTCGATACCTTGGATGAAATTTCTGTAACCTGTGAAAAGGGATTAATTATCGGCAGTGCTTTTTGGATAAGGCCGAATTACGGTGTTGAATTTTCCGTTGTGTACAGTGCCTAGATCCGCAGCGTTTGCTGGATGTTCGCAGATTTCTAACCTACTCGAATCTACAAGCCATCTTCCATCTTGGGCTTTGTTAGCTAATTTTAGCTGAAAAACCCTTTTAACTAAGGGTTTTTCCTTCTAGTTTGAATCTTAAACATAAGATTGTACGGATACTTCCTAGTTCTCTAGTCAGGAGTCGTCGCCAATCAATTGAGCTCCGTTCTGTCAACATTATTGGTGAAACCGCCGTGCGAAGCCTTCGCCAGGTCAGATCTATCAATTTCTAAATAATAATATTATTTGGGCTAAGTAAATTGCGGTTATCACGAACAAATATCAACAATTTATTTTAAGAAACATATAATAAACCGGACTGTACTTTTGGTTGATTTGTAAAATCTTTACTTATTTATATTTTCATATTTTATACCTTGTCGAGGTTGTGAACCGAATATAAGTGGCCATTTATAAAAGGGGTGTACCAGGGTTGTAATCGCAGTAATATTTTAATAAATTAATTAACAGTAACGTTATAGTCTGCTTTAACAATAATTAACCTGAAATTTCGAACCGTTGTAAGAATTTCTTTAAAACAGTGGCGTTGCTTAAAAGGGCAGCCCGAAACGTAACAAATTGTAACAAATATTAGCAAATCAAAATATTAAAAAATATTCAAAAAATATTAAATATTAACAAATTTTGTTAAAAAATATCATCCTTATATTTTAGCAAATTTATGTTCAGTATACTTTTAGTTTATCTTTTTGACTTGTACTAACCATTTTCTGTTGTAGTTATATGATTAATTAATTAATTAGTGATTTTTGAAAAATTGATTTCTTGGCATTAAAAATTACTAATTTTTTGGAAAATTTTCATATTTTGCATAATAAAATTTAAAAAGAATTTTAAATTCACACGGCGATTTTATTCCGCTGTGAGGGTGGTTGATTCGTAACATTAATCGTTGTATTAATTCTAGAATACAATATAAAATTCTGATTTTTGCAGATTTATACTTGAAATGTGAGCGCTTCTAATAGCAATTCAAAAATTTTGAAAATTTCTAAAGATTTTGAAAAAAAAATTTTAAATAGAATTATCAAAATCGTGCATCAAAAATTTTACCCTGCGGCGAGCTATGTGAATTATTGAAAATTTCTATACATATATATCGAGTCAAATGTAGTCAAAACATTGACAAAGTTATTAAAAAAAAAATTAATTTGCTAACTTTAACGGTTGTTGAAATATGAATTTTTATGCAAGATTTTAATTCCCAACGGAGAAGCGATTGTATTTCCACTATAAGTGTGGGGGATTCGTAACATTAACCGTTGTATTAATTCTAGAATACAATCTAAAATTCTGATTTTTTTGCAGACTTATACTTGAAATGTGAGCGCTTCTAATAGCAATTCAAAAATTTTAAAAATTTCTAAAGATTTTGAAAAAAAAAATTTAAAAATAGAATTATCAAAATCGTGCATCAAAAATTTTACCCTGCGGCGAGCTATGTGAATTATTGAAAATGTCTATACATATATATCGAGTCAAATGTAGTCAAAACATTGCCACAGTTTAAAAAAAAAAATGAAGTCGCTAACTTCAACTGTTGTTGAAATATGCATATTTCAACAACAGTTTTATCCAAGAGTCTTGTAATGCCCGCTAGAATAATATAATAATTATATAAATATATATATTATATTAATAATTATATATAATAATATAACTTGAAACAAATTTTCGAACGCAAGAACGAAAAATACGCTCTACCTGGAATGTCCTTAAAAACCCCGTATAGCATACGCCAACCAACAAACGTCAATTTAATTTTTCACTAAACCACTTCCCCCAAACGAGGGGGTCTCTATCAAATCTTGGGGTAAAGGAAAACTGAATTTATTTCCAACCCTGATCATAAAAAAGAAGACCACAGCAGCCTCGCCCACTGACGGCGCGAGCAGAGCAGGCAAGACAGAGAAAGCATGCTTAGGCAAGACAGAGTAAGCCTATACACGGTTTCAAATATCCGAGCACTGCAACCAGTGTTCCCAACTGCAGGGAATTTTTCCTTTTTAGGGAATTTTGGTACCAAAAAGGGAAAAGGGAATTTTTTAGTAAAAATCCTTAAAATTAGGGAATTTTTCATATTTATTATTAAAAAGCCCACGTTATAGATTACACAAAATAAAAAGAAGTTTGACAACGCAGCCCAAATTTTGTTGCTAGAAGAAGAAGAAGAACCAACTATATGTCAACTGCGAGTTTTAATTAAATTAAATTAAATCAAATTTATTTTATGTTTACCTTTACATTTTAAAAGCGGCCCAACTGAAAAAAAAACATTTTGTGTTTTTATCTCGAAATATTTTTATAATGCGCTTATCGAGTGAGCTAGCCTAATAATGTTTTAATATAGAGAGTAGTTACTACTCTGTATATAAAATATACTTTATTAGGCTAGCTCACTCGATAAGCGCATAATAGAAATATTTGAAGATAAAACACAAAATGATTTTTTTTTCAAGGTTAGGTTGCTTTTGCAGTATATACCTCAGATGTTGTTTTGACGTTTATTTTTAATTTTATTTTATTTTTAGATCATATTTTTTTGTTACAAACATAATAAAATTTATTTTAAAAATTGTATTTTTGATATGAGGTCATTTTTCTTGGCAACATTGAAAGCAGGGACTTTTGGCACGAAATAGGGAATTTTTGCCATGCAACAAGGGAATTATTACTCTGAAAGGTTGGGAACACTGACTGCAACCAGCAATTTCCTGGTTGCCAATGTGTGGTGTGGCAGGAGATGCCCTGGCGCGTTTGTATGAATTTTAACAATCATTAAATTGAATATAGGCCGCATTGAAAAAATGGGAATGATAATTGGGCAAAGTATTTTTCAAGACAGTGAAAACATTGGTATTCAATGTAAGACAGTAATAACTTACTTTACCTTAGTTTCCATTGGAATAAAAATCATAAACATTAAAAGAGACAAAGACTATTCTTATTTCATTTGTTTTTAATTTTTGGTTGAAGCATTGTAACTTTGAATATAAATTAATGTTATATTTAATTAAATATCGTTAATTTTACCTTGATCAGATAAACTTTGAATGCAATCATTTCTAAAATTTTCAAGGAAGTACACATTTTCATTAGGTTTAAATCTAAAGAGCCATTTACTCTATAACAAGTAATTTTAACTTGATAATATTTTCTTATGGGCTGAATATAATATTTGTAATAACATCAATCCCTTACCCTCAATTGCTCCAAACATATTTGATTGAATAAACTTTAACTTTTATTGGAAAAATGAAAAAACAATCAATTATAGCATTGTTATTGACTATTTCAAAGCGTTTTTTCTGTGCAGTACCATTATTTCTACAATAATAATAATTTTATTTTATTTTATTTTAGATTGTAATGATGCTTACGATGAAGTAACTGAAAAACAGTGAGTTATTCATTTTTAAAAGAATATTAAAAAAATCTAGTTTTACTCAAACGTAGAACGATTACTTTTTTTTAAATAATCTTTTTATTTCTGTGAAATTTTACAAAACGCCATTTCAGTTACGAGTTTTATTAGGCACGAGCGAAGCTTATTAAAAACGAGTGTCTAGATAAGTTTATAAAGCAAGTTGCATACTAAGTATACTTTATCTACGACGAACACAAAGAAGAATTTAAAGCCAATTATATTTGTTAAACATTTGACATCTGTCAAATGTCAATGGAATTAAACTCACTTTTCTCTAATGTATAATAAAGCTAATTTCAGCCCGTGACTAAAATTCCCAAAAGCCACTACTTATTGCCAACTTCAGCCTGTGACTAAAGCGCCATAAAGTCACAGCTCGTCAATGTAGAAGTAGATAAATACATTTAACTTATTTGAAAAGGATAATTGGTGTAGTGTCTGCATCTCATACTCAAGACAACGTATACGTAACTACGAGTTTTATTTTGTCGTAGAGATAATTGTTAAAAGAATTTCTACGTCATTAGCTGTACTGAAGGAAACATTTTTATTGTATAATTTTTTATAAAATCGTATAAAATTTTGTAGAATTTCACAGAAATAAAAAGATTATGTAAAAAAGTTATCGTACTAAAATTGAGTTTACTCAGATTCGTTTAATGTAATAAAAAAAATTGAATTTATCGAAATCTCTTGTAAATAATTTTTACTTATCTCTTTTCAATAATTTTTATTTTTTCAATAATATAATAAAATCCCATATTTTCAAAAATAAACAATTCATTTTCATAAAAATAATTATATTTTTGCAGCCAAAGCAAAAAAATCGAAAAAATTACTGTAAGTTTAACTTTTAAATCAGTGAATTTATGAAAAAAATAATAGGAAAGCTTTTTTGTAGAGCGTTCAATTTCCTATAAAAATATGTATCTCTTATTACTGTATATTAACTTGCTCGGGTGAAAAAAAATTAAATGTAAAACTTGCCGAAACCCCATGTTATTTAAATGGAAAATGTATCGTCTTTGTGGCACGGTTTAATATAAATATTTTTTTTATAATTTTTTTAATAATTTTTTTTAGATCATAAACTAAACATTTAGGGGGCGCTGCGAACAAAAAAAACAAGTTGGTAAATAACGGACAACCCTAATGTTTATTCAAGGTGCTTGGTTCATATCAATTTTTAATCACTTAATTGTTGGTGTTGTTTTGTATAAGGTCAAAAAATAATCCAATGTTTTAAAATTATGGTATTCCAACCCAGTCCAATTTACAAAATTATTTTCCAGAGAATCATAACAGGTCAAAACTTGGCCAGGAATGTTTGCCAATAAATGTACCTACTAGATAATATTTTATATTCTTTTTGCAAATAACAATTATATACATATAAATTTATTTTTTCTCTAAAGAATATTAAAAGGAAAAAAGATATCTTTAAGCTTTTTCGCGTTTAGTATTTAAATCTTTTTATTTTTGGGTTATAGTTATATATAGTATACGAGGTGTATTCAGAAAATATCGGGAATTTTCGTTTTTTGAAACAAATATTTATTTATTCGTCTACATTAATGTTGTCGCCTTCAAAATAGTCCCCATTGGATATTATGCACATGTGCCAGCTCTTCTTCCAATACTCGAAACACTTCTAAAACTCGATCTTTGGGATAGCCTTTAGTTCTTTCAGCGATACGCTTTTAATGTCATCTATGCTTGCAAAACGACGGCCCTTTAAGGTTCTCTTTGTTTTTGGACAAAAATTTTGTTCAAAATTTAACAATTTTAGAACAAATTTTGCTGCCACGCGTTTCATACCCAAAACATTCTAAAAAATTTCATGGGATGAGCCAATCGATATACCAACATCATCAGCGACTTCTCTGATGGTTTATAACTATTTCTTCCACTTTTTCCATGTTTTTATCGGTTGGTAATGTGCTTGTGCGTTCGGGGCGTTCGTCATCTTCAACGTCTTCATGGCCATCTCTGAAACTCTTATACCACTTGTAAACTCTTGTTTTACTTATAGCAGACTCACCATAGGCCTTTGTTAACATTTTACAGAATTTATTTCATTTTTAAGCAAAATTGGATACAAATTCTTTGATCCATTTCTTTTAACGAACGAAAAATCGCCGAGCTGATAAAACACGCCTAACCTTAGCGGCTGCCACAGATAAAGTAAACAATGAAAACAGCTTAAGTTTTTATCATACTTCGGGGGCATGTATACCAATATAATAAAGAAAATTTTATGACAACCGGACCATCCAAAATAACAATTCTTGTTATTTTCTGAACACACCTCGTACAGTTTTAGTTTTCAAAATTTAAAGCTGTTTAAAATCTAACACGTTTAACCTCACGGATATATAATAGGACCTAAATTTTGATAATACGTTTATCCATTTCTAAACATTATGGCAGAAACAAAAGAAAAAAACAGCAAATGTAAAACATATCTTTTTAAACATGGTTTTATTACTAAAAATTATTGGTGCTATTTTTTTAGAACATTTATTAAACAAATAAAAAAGATGTTTGATGATATCCAAAAACAACTTGAAAGTTGCGATCATTGGAACATTGGCACCGTTCCTAACCTACCCACGCAAATTTTAAAACTGATAAATGGTGATAAGGATCCATATAAAACAATTACAAGGTTTATGGATGATAATGACGTATCTGTAACCTCCTGGCACAATTTCATAGATTGTTTGGGCAATGAATAGAATTTTTTATAAAAAAATGTGTTAAAAAAATATGTAACATTTGGTAATATTAACACATATACATACAATTTCTTAAATAAATAATAAATAATTCAACAAAATGCATTTTTTTTCTTCAAATTTTTACTGAATTAAAATAAAAGGAATAATAATAATATTATAAAAATTACACTATGATGGTTCAAATTACACAGTAAAAAAAAATCAACTCTAAGCAACACTAATTAGAGTTCACTAAATAGTGTTGTTTTATAACAATAAAATTAGAGTTAATTTGTAGTGTAATTTTCCCCAAGTAACCAAGTATGATTTAACACTATAGCACTGAGGATAAAGTAATTTTACACTGTATTAAAAAGTGTTAATTTACCTAAATCTACAATTCCTGGGTAAAATTCCACTTTTGTTCAGTGTAAATTAACACTACTTTGGAAAAGTTCTAATTTTAGAAAGGTACTTTTGTTTTTTTAGTGAAAACTTATAGTTATATATAGTTATATAAAACGAAAAGGTAAATAAAGAGAAACATTTATTTGGAACAAAAATCTATATCAATTATCAAAATCAGTGCCTTTTAAAATATAATTTTATATTTGAGTCGTATGGCTGGCTTAAGCAAAATGGTTCCTTAAAACGTAAAAGTTTTAGATCAATGCAATGTTTTACTGGCTGTCAACTTGTAAGCAATGAATTATCCTGAGAATTCATCAGTAATCCATTTTTCTGTTATAAAAAATGGGGATCCGATTGGTAGAGAGGCGTCAGGCGGCTGTATGTCGGGGATTTACCACACGTGTACAAATTTTCCATAATAAAAATGTAGGTCTAGGTTAATATAACAACCATTACGCTTGAAAATAAAAAGTAAATCAACTGTGTATGTATTTATATTATTAATGTTACAGGTACCCGATCTACTGCCGTAAATTATTAATAATATAGGTCGGGTATGGACATCCTTTTAACATATTGGTATTTATTGAGTATTAAGGCTAAAAGAAAAAGGAAGTGTAATACTAAAATAAGAATGTCCCCTCATGGATTCACCGTAATTAAAATCTAACTGAACAAAAATGCCACATTTCCACAACGCGGTATCTCCGGATATGAGGTACCAACCAAACATTTTAAAACGCATTTCGGTTATTTATATCTATTTTGCACTATTGGTGTAATTTAACTTTAATTGTGATACAATGCGCACTAGTAGTGTAAAGAAAAAAGAGCTCTTAGTAACATCAAAACAGACAAAGAAATTGGCATGCACTGTAGTGTACATTTTGTCACTATTTAACATATTAAGGGGTAATAAACACTCGCATTAAGTTTTTCTACCCTTTTGATGTATTTTAATAATAAATAGTGTGAATGTACAAATGAATAATGTTCATATTCTTTAAATGTGTTTAATAAAGTTTATAAGCACTAAATGCTACCTAGTGTATTTTGTAGTGTAACTTTTACACTAACAAATCAACTATAATATTTTTATCCCTACACTAAAAAATTTACATGGGCAAATTTTTTTACTGTGTACCAACATTTAGTACGCCCACCTCTATTATCTAATTTTGGGCTGCTGATTTCAAAAAATTTGCTCCAGGACGTCTAGGATTCGAAATAATTGCGTAATAAAATGCTCTGCCCAATTATCTTAAAATGTAAGTTATTCGTTAATATTTTGATTAGGTATTTATTAAATTATTTTTTTGTTTCATTGTAGCCGTATACTATAGTGGTATTAAATACCAAAACTATAATTATAATGATTTTTTGGTAAAAAGTATCATTTTTTGAAATTTCTGTGTCGTTTTTTTAATAACTAATTAAATTGAAAAGGCAACAAAGTAAATGGGTTTCGGTATAAACATTACTCTTCGACTATTATTTGATATTTTTTATTTACATCATGCCTAAATTACCAAAAAATTTGATCTCCAATCTTATTTATCAGATCTTATAAAAATTTAATGTCGAATTGAAGTATAAAGGCGTCTTTACCTACTTAATTGTTCAAGCACATTTAAAATTTAAACTTTAAATTGTATTTTTACTTGAAAGTGATTTTAAGAACCAAAAATAAAAAAAGAGCAGGAAATGGAAGTGGTAATGGAAGTGGCATTGAAAGAGAAAGAAGACGAACCTTTTTGTCGTTGTTGTTAATTTGTTTTGTTTTTGTTGTGGTAATTGAAAATGTTCTTGTTGTGGTAATTGAAAATGTTCTTGGTTCATATCGCGTCAAAAATTGGCGCAAATTCATTGAAAAAATGCTCTTCGTTTTGTAAAGAATTAGCGTAAATATGTCATTTAAAATACATTTTCTTTTTTTTTCATCCTGATAAATTTAAAAAACTTATGAACATGGAGAACGATTTCAACAAGTAACTGCAAATTTAGAGCATTGGTTGGATTCATTGCTGGAATTTGCAGCAAAATATGTACGACGATGATGAGGATTAAGCACAATAATATTATAACTCAATTCGATATTTGATAAGATTTATTAAATTTAAGGTATAAAAAATCAAAATTATGAAATGCATTGAATTTTGTGGGCTTGATTTGGATAAAAAAAATACCGAAATAATTTGTTAAGCATTAAGAAAAAAATCTGTAACCTTTAAAATTTACATAATACTTACAAAATGCATATTACCTTTACAAAACTTTCGGTAAAATATTTTCCTTTGTTAAAATAATTACCAACCCTTGTTTTCTACAAAAAATTATGTTAAAATTTTACAAAATAAAATTAACAAACTACAAACTCATGTTAACAAATTTGATTTTTATAACAACGTGTATGTTATTTTTGTGTTTATTTATGTAGACCTACCTGTATGGGTTAATTTTATTTAAGTTCCCAATTTCCAAGAGAAACTTTTGTTACATAGAGGTTTGTAAAAATAAAGTAATTTTTGAGTTATGGTTCAATTATTGAAATAGAATTTTGTTATTAAATCTACAAAATTTTTATTATAATTACAAAGTACTTATTACTTATTTAAATAGTTAACGTTAAATAAAAATTTAAATTACAGTTGGTTTTAAACTTAATCAATTTGGACCTGAATTAACATAAAATCTGGTTAATATTTGCTTAAAATTAATAATTTTTTTTACTGCGTAAATGTAACCAAAAAGCTGCCGTCCGCAGAATAGATAATAACAAAAACCTAGCAAGCAACACATCATATAAAAAGTATAAAAATAATTATAAACAATAATACTGTACTCATTAAATAAATTCACGTGAAACTATTTTCTAATATTTGAAAAGACTAAAAAAAGATATAATTATAAAAAAATAGTCATATGAGTAGTTTTGTTTTTAATTATAATATATTTCAGTCTCATTAACTTGTATTTATATTTATAAAAGCGAATGTATTTTATTATTAAAATATTAAATGCTTAACCATGTTCGCTAAATTTATCACTTTTGCACTTGTGGTGCTCCTTGTTATTGGTAAGTATTTAAATTATTATTATTATTATTATTATTACTAAGAAAATATTTAGAAATTACTTTTCACCCGAAAATTGCAACAACTTTTAACTTTAATTTTAAAAATTATTTACAACGTGATTCTCCACATATGGCTAACGTGGCTCTTTGTACACTAATGAAAAAAATTAAGGGATCAAAAAAAAATTCCAAATTTTTGGGCAGATTTCAACAGGCCGTAACTTCGAGAGAAATGGTCGTACAGGAAATCAAAAAAAAGAAAATTGTAGCTCCAAGTGTCTAGTTTTTGGATTCGAACTTCAAAATTTTGTACCCTCCGCGGTATTTGAGTAATCGTGGAAAAACCAGCAACAAAAAAATTTTCAAAATTTTTTTAGTTTTTTTTTTAGTCTACGGATCCTTTAATTTTTTCAAAAATTCGATCGGGTGAAACAAAAAAACGGCTGGCTGGATTAATTTGGTTTTTTGTAGGGTTTTTTAACATTAGTGGTTTCCTCAATATTTTCGATCCAGCTCTTGATTTTCCAAAAAACCACCAAAAGCCCTTTTTTTGTTGCATTTTCAAATTCATGTGACAAAAACAAAAAAATTTTTTTCGGAAAACCGATGGCCAGTCGTTAAGGAGAATTTATTCAAGTTCTTGAAACCCACCATTAAATTTCTGTGCGATCATTGGTTGCTGAGATATCGATAATCAAAGACAAAAGGATCCTTTTCCATTTGAAGACCGATATCTCGGCGAGAAGTGGGCGTATCAGGGTATATAAAAAAGCAAATTAAAGCTAAATGAACAAGGTATCCGATCCTTATAGTGGTTAAGCTAAAAAAACGTCCACGTCCGTAGACCAAAAAAAAAAAACTAAAAAAATTTTGAAAATTTTTTTGTTGCTGGTTTTTCTACGATTACTCAAAAACCGCGGAGGGTACAAAATTTTAAAGTTCGAATCCAAAAACTAGACACTTTGATCTACAATTTCCTTTTTTTTTGATTTCCTGTACGACCATTTCTCTCGAAGTTACGGCCTGTTGAAAACTGCCCAAAAATTTGGAATTTTTTTTTGATCCCTTAATTTTTTCCATTAGTGTATAAAAGAGATTTATTCAAACGTTAACTTAAATATAAATAAAAAAACACCTGTAGAATGGTTCTTAACCTATAACCTTAATATGGTTTTGAAATGCAATCTTTTTAGTTATGATTAAAAAAAAATTCCTACGTTTTTAAACAACTTTTGAAAAGGCTGCAGTGTTTTGAAAAACCACCAAAATAGCTGTTTTTATTTTCGTATACGTTCGTGGCCCATTAGAAGTTTCTGAGGAACGAAATGCCACTTCCGGTTTAACCGAAAGTGACATCGACTTTATTATTTCAAATAAAACACCCATATTTTTTTACATTTTTCAAATAATAAAATTATATATATTAATTATTTAATTTTTTTTCGTTTCGCCTCCATCATAAATAGCTCATAACTTTTTTGTTATTAGGTTTGCGGATATAACGGTGTAATTCTTGGAATCTTAAAACATTGTCAACATGTCAATTATTTAACATTTTTAAATAAATTACTTAAGAAACCCCAGGGCAAATTAGGCTTACTTGAAAGGTTTATAACTTTTTTTATTTACCGGTATTGAGATGGGCACGTAGTGGGGTACCCCAAACTCATAAAAACGGCAGTAACCCAAGGAGATTTTAAGAATCTCGCGAATTCAAACATAACCTCAACAACTTCGCAATGTTGTCAAATGTGGCCAAAAACGGTTTGATCATCTAGTCTAGTCGGAAAGGTACCTACGTTGTGTTATTTGAATTCGCTTCTAGATAGGAAGGATGCCAGAGAGAAGAAATTAGATTAAGTAATAAAAACACACAAATAATGGTTGTCAGCTTTATATTCATTGTATTTGAATATTAGTTTTAACAATAGGTTTTATCAAACGTTTTGAGATTATTAGTTTCAGTAAGCTTTTTGTCACTTTAGGGGATTTAGATTTACTAGTTTAATACGGTAGATTTATAGAAATATATATATATATTTCCAAGTTTATAGGTTAAAGGGTTTTATTTCCAAAGTTTAATAAATGCAGATTAATAAGTATTATCAAGCCAAATGTAATATCAAATAAATTTATAATAATGGTCATCAGTAACAATATATCAGCTCATTTTGTATAAACAGTCGAAACAGAGATACAATTCAATTTTATACAGCAAAACCTTCATTCTTATTAATCCTATTACATGGCACAATAAATAGAGAAACAGTAATAATATACAATATAGTAATCATAGAAAATATAGTACGAATAATAATAATAATAATAATAATAATAATAGAGCAGATGATAATATCAACGTAATAATCAAAATAAGGCATATAGTAATAATATTATGTATGTAATAGTAAAAATAAGGAATATTAAGGTTTAATTTATTTAATATAATGATATCGACTTATGATACAAAATAGACGAATTATAACGTCTCCTGAACTAGATAAATAAATATCAGAGTTAAAACCTTAGGAATCCACATTAAAATAATAAACTTGGTCAAAGCTTTACAACCATTTTAAATAATTAATTCAATTTATCAATATAATATTTATATCATACCTTGTATGTTTATATTCAAAAATACCTACAATTTCTTGTTTAAAAAATCATCAATATCTATATTTCAAAATCATTCGCCTACTCCCATCCATGCCCTGTGCACTCGCCTTAAACAAACAAAATCCACATTTTTGTCTAGTCGACTTTGGTTTTGGTTTACACTCGGGAAACATGTGGCAGCAGCGGCGGTTAATCTTGACGGTTGCTTGGTAACGAAATCAACAAACTTCAGGTTGATAAATTTTGTAAAGTTTTTTAAATTCATATTGTGTTTATTTGGTTTGTTCTGTACGCTTAAAAACTTTTAAAATTGCGATTTATCGTTATCTGTGTACTCTATTTTTAAATATTGCTACATTATTTGAACATTAACATGGTGTTGTGCTGTGCTGTGGGCTGCTCTAACAGTCAAGTTATGATGCATACTTTTCAAAATGATGACAAGGTTGTATTGTATTATTCAATTATAACTATTTTATTAAAACAAGGTACTTACACAAATATGGTACATAATATTATTACTTTATACTGATTTGTGTTCTTTAATAAGATAAAATTCACTTGAATACATTATTATATTGTTAATTGGTTTAGTTTAGTAAATACCTTGAATAATTTAAAATATAATACATTTATTTTTGCTTTTCAAATAAACAATTTAAATAAACTATCAGGCCTTTTATTTTTTACTATTTTGTCTGTCAAAATTTGACAGGATAACCTAAATTAAAACCATAACCTAAAACCAATAAATGTCAGGCGGGTACACTAGCGGCATAGCGGGCCGAGTGTGCGTAACAAGGAGCGTCAAATATGTGACAGTGGCGTATCTATATGATTTATTATCTATGCTCCCATCAACAACCTTGTTACTCTAGGAGACCATTTTTTTATTACCAACTCAAACTAACAATCTTTCACGCTAAGACTCGATATAATTTAAATAAACTTTTAAACGTTTTTTTAACACAGCTGACTGATTGAAATTAATTTGTCAATGTCATCTCATTCTGTCAATATGACTTTAACTAAGTGCGTATAGTTGGTTGTCACTTTTTTCCTTACGAGTATCAAAAGTCGGGCCAACACAGTATGTTTTTACATAATTTTCTCAGGTAATTTTTTGAAAAATGGTAAAGAGTAAACAATGTTTTAAGATTTCAAAAATTCTACCCCCATATACGCAAAGCTAATAACAAAAAAGTTATAGGCTATTTTTGATTGACACGCATTTGTCAAATTTTAACGAAAAAAATTAATAACTCGAAAACTATTTACTTTAGGTATAGGACATGGTATTGTAATTTTACTCAGAATTTTATGTAGAATTAAAAAATGTAAAAATATATGGGGTGTTCCATTTGAAATAACAAAGTTGATGTCACTTCTGGTTAAACCGGAACTGGCATTTTTTTTAAATATTTTAGAATAATGGACTTCAAATCGATATCTTTTTCTTTTCCCTAGAAACTAATGGACCACGAATTTTAAACACCCTGTATACTTAATTCGTAAATCTTGGCACGCCTATTATACCTAAATAAGCAAAAATCAATTTAAATTCTATACAAAAATCATTTTAAAATTCAAATAATTTTTTCTTAAATGTATAAATGTACTGTACACAATTCATTAACATAATACACTAGGTAGCATTTAGTGCTTATTAACTTTATTAAACGCATTTAAAGAATATGAACATTATTTATTGGTACATTCACACTATTTATTATTTAAATAAATCAATCAAAAGGGTAGAAAAACTTAATGCGAGTGTTCATTACACAGACCACCAAAACAAATAGACGGCACATTGCCATTCAATAACAATGCTTTGTTTGCGGTCAACAAACGGTCACAGTCTAAGCGTCAAATTGGAGACGTCAAGAAACGGTCACAGATTATAAAACACAAAACAACAAGCTGTCAACCTTTTTCTATGCTGTCAATATGACGAATTAATCAACGTTGTTAATATTTAATTTTAATACCTAATTATTAAATGATTATTTTCTTTAAATAGAATAAAATATCTAAAGAAAATGATGAACAAATCCTTTTTACAATTTTTTATTATTCAAACGAATTACTGGTAATTTTTAATGTTGAACGTCCAAAAAGGCGTGTAATATATACTTCTGACAACGTTGGAAGCCTTGTTTCTTTCGACGGTGTTTAGAATGTGAAAGTATGCTTTACTCGCTTTTTAAACATAAACAAATCCGTCCATTTGTTTTGGTGGTCTGTGGTTCATTACCCCTTAATGTGTTAAATAGTGACAAAATGAACATAACTAAGATGGCGCCGACGGCTTCGGTCGATGGTGATGTCGAGCCGATATCTAAACTGTGTAAACACTGTAAGAAAAGTGTAATTAATTCCGTAAAGTGTGTTAAGTGTCGCGAAAAAATACAAGAAAAGAAGAAAAAAGAACAGAGAAAATAACCAAATAAATCCCTCTTCTTCTTCCCCAGCGAAAAATCATATCTTCTTCTTCTTCTTCTTCAACTTAGGGCGGATTTATGGATTAACCACCGCCCTTGTGGTCCTGGACAAAAATCCTTATTAACCAGATACAAGTTTTAACGTCCAACAATTTCAGAAGACCAAAAACCATTGGACAACGGTTGTCTAACATATACACGTGCACACAATAGGTTATGTAACCTTAAAATTTATAATAGCTTTATATAAATTCCTCTTATCCCTTGTAAAAGGACTAATCGAGGAATATTATCGAGCACCAGGAATATCTCTATTCCGGGAATCCCATTTTGCCCCCCCCTGGTGCAGAAGTCACTTATATTTCACAACTTTTTCATAGAGCAACCACATTCAACGGGATTCAAAATGACACTCGAAAAAATCATATCGAAAAGGTAAACAAACAAGAAAGAAATGTTACCAACACTAAAACTACCAAACCTACTGAAAAGGAAAACAAACAAGAAAGCACTGTTACCAACATTGTGAAATCCAAACTCACAGATGGTTCATCAGAACTACCGTTGTCAAATAAAAATAAAATGGCGGAAGACTGGACAGAAGTAATTAAAAAGAGCAAAAAACAAACAAAATAGCAAATAGACCAGAGCCAATGAGAGGATGCAACGAAGAAGGTGCATTAAAAGCAGCAACTAAAATGTAATTTCTCTTTCTCTCGGGACTTGCCCCGAAAATACAGTCAGAAGAAATTATGGATTTCCTTAAAACAAAAAATCTAGAAGTGGAAAGCTCATGCCAAAAAATGGAAACTAAGAAAGAGAAATATCGTAGCTCTTTTAAATTAATGGTGCCCTTTGACAAAAGGGAAAGATACCTAAATGCTGAACTTTGGCCAAAAGGGGTTGTAATTAACCATTTTCTAAACTTACAGAACCGTCAACAAAGAGCCATGTTGTTCTTCCAGCAACATCTCCAGCTGCCACATAAGCATGTTACACATAAACACCAGGTCCCTACGCAACAAGGTCGGACAGCTAGAAGCTTTTCTGGCAGACAAAAACAAAAATATTATATGCATAACTGACCACTGGATGGAAGAGGATGAAATCCAACATCTACATTTCGAAGGATACAAAGTCGCTGCCTTCTCATGTCGAAAGGAAAGTGTGGGGGGTGGTACGCTTGTGCTTACAAAGAATACACTGCAAACTGATCCTATTGGCTTTGTGATCGACTACAACATAGTGAAGTGCTGTGAAGTGTGTGGAATCTATATAAAAAACCTTAACTTAAATGTTTTAGTATGCTATAGAGCCCCAGTAGGCCATTTTGACACCTATCTCGATGCTTTAGAAGCTCTGCTCAATAGAATAGGAACCAACAGAAACATAGCATTGGCAGGAGATTTCAATGTTCATTTTAATACTTCTCAGTGTGTGACGGTGCGTTTGGTCGACAATCTAAGGAGCTATGGGTTAGTTCAGACAATAACACATGCTACTCGTAATAAAACATGCCTTTACAACATCCTCTTAAAAATTGACACTGACCAGTTCATAGCTAATATAATTGATCCCAACATATCTGATCATATGGGAGAAATTGTAGAGTTATCCCTTAAGCAAGTATCTAGTGTTTTTAATGTAGCAAAAAGATCTTTTGGACCAATAACACAGGTAGGCTTAAATTCATTTTATCATTTAATTTCTTTGAGTTCTTGGGACTTCATTGATAATATTGAAAGTGGGGTGGAGCAAAAATCCAAACAGTTCGTTAATATTTTAAAAAATGCATATATCCAGTCCTTTCCAGAAAAAACTTTTAAAGTCAGATCAGATCAACCTCACCTTGTTAGTTGGTTTGGTGAAAATCTTAAAATAATGCGAGAACATGTACACATGTTATGCGAATTGTATAAACAGCACAAAATAGGGTCGGAAGAGCTTAAACAATATAAGAATAAATATAAACACGCTATAATTAGGGAGAAAATTGCGGCAACGACAGATTAATAAATAAATCTACCAAGTAAAGGCTTGTGAAGTCATAAACAAACATCGAAATATTCCAAAGTATACAATAAACATCTCTAACCATAATCCAGATGATTTTAATGAGTTCTTTTCCAATATTGCAAATAATTTGGTGAAAAATATCCCATTGTCTGAAACTGATCCTATGTCAAATCTCAAAAAAATCGCACTGCCGGAGGATTCGTTACATTCGAGGAGGTTACTTTTAATGAGGTGCGTGAAGTTATAAGTAACTTAAAAAACAAAAACAGCTCTAATGTTTTTGGCCTAACAGTTAAATTAATAAAATCAATAAAAAATCTCATAATATCACCCCTCACAAGACTAATAAATATGTGTTTTGCAGAAAATACCTTTCCAGAGGTTCTCAAGGAGGCTATTGTTATTCCTATATACAAAAAGGGAGACCCAGAGATGCTAGAAAATTATAGGCCCATATCGCTGCTCCCAGTTCTTTCAAAAATTCTGGAAAATTGTATAACAGCAAAAATTATAAATTTCTTTGAAGGCAACAATTGTTTTACAGAATGCCAGTTTGGCTTCAGAAAAACAAAAACACAGTATTAGGCATACTGGACCTGGTCTCTGGCATCTCTGAGTCCTTCCACAACCTGGAATACAATACAGTCTTGTTCTGTGACCTAAGTAAGGCGTTTGATTGTGTAAGCCATGAAATTCCACTGAACAAATTAGGGTATTACAATTTTGAAGTAAATAGTATCATGTTACTAAGGTCTTACTTGTCTAAAAGATGTCAGAGGGTAAAAGTTGACGGGGTGACGTCAGCGAAAAGTGATATTAATATTGGAGTACCACAAGGATCCATCCTTGGTCCCATACTTTTTCTGATATATTTAAACGATCTACCATCAAATAGAACATCGACAAAATATACACTTTTTGCTGATGACACCACGATATCAGTAAGCTCAGCCACACTTGATCGGTCTATGGAAGATTCAATGCTTGCCGAAAAAACCGTGAGTGACTGGTTTAGTGCAAACAAACTTTTGCTAAACAACAATAAAACAGACAGAATTATTTTTTCACTAAGAGAGATAGGAAATAGAAACGAAGAGAAAAAACATGTCAAGTTCAGGTGTATGTATAGATCCCAAATTGCAATGGGACCCGCAAATATCTCAAGTAGCAAAGAATCATGGCAAGAGTTTGTTTGCACTAAGAAGTCTGTCGACTTGTGTTTCCACAGAAACACTTAAAACAGCATATTATACAATCTTTGAATCGCATCTGACATATGCCATCATAGCCTGGGGTCATTCTTCGCAAACTGATCGTCTGTTTGGTATGCAAAGAAAAGCTGTAAGAATCATATCAGGGCTTGGTTACAGGGATGACTGCAGAAATTCCTTTAAATCATTGGGACTGCAAACATTACATATATTCATAAATGATTTATCATTTTCTCTAACATGTAAACATCTATTGTTTGCAGATGATTTAAAGTTATTTTCCAATATATCAAATGTTGATGATTGTTTAGAGCTGCAGAATCAGCTGAATGTAGTACATTAATGGTGCAAATTAAACAAGCTAGTTTTAAACATAAAAAAATGCAAAACATGTTCCTTTTCATTAAGGAAATATCCAACAGTTTTTCAATACTCCTTAAACAATAATGTTATTTCTTCTTGTGATGGTATTAATGATCTCGGTGTCTACTTTGACAATAAATTGTCATTCTCTACTCATATACAAAATTTAGTTTCCCAGGCATTTAAAGTATTGGGCTTCATAAGCAGGAACTCTCGAGGATTTAAAAATGAAACAGCGTTAAAATCTTTATATTTTTGCTTGATAAGATCTAAAATTGAATATTGCTCCATAATTTGGTCTCCGCACTTTAATAACTCAGTTATAATGATTGAGAATGTTCAACGTAAATTTTTAAAACTATTATCATTCAGGCTAGATAATATCTACCCAACCAGAGGTATTGAACATCAGTTACTGCTTGATCGATTTGATGTTGATTCACTTCAGTTTAGAAGAGTTTGTTCTGGTTTAAAATTCTTATACAAAATTTTTCACAATGAAATTGACTGCTGTAATATTTTATTAATGTTTAATCTATATGTTCCTAGACTAAATTCTCGTAATAACTATATGTTCTACTGCGATAATGCTCGTACTGTAATATTAGCTAACTCACCAGTGCATGTTATATCTAATAACTATAACCAGATAAGCCATGTATGTGATATGTTTTTTTCTAATTTATCTTATATTAGTCGTTGCTAAAGAAATGTTTTGATATAACCTTTAACATTTATTATTTTGTCCTTTTATTGGAAATGTATTTTCTGTTGGGCAAATAAATTATTATTATTATTATTATTATAATTATTATTATTACCTTTGCTATACATTTTTGCAAACTTGATGTATGGGGCAAAACACCTCAAGTGTTCCCACCTAAAAATGATGTTTTCTCGGATTTTAACAAAACTTTGCCAAATCATTGTCCTATTGGACTACCTTAATTTTCCAAATGGGGGGCAAAAAGGATTAGCGGATTGCAGAGATACAGGGGCCTGAAAATTTATTTTTTTTCTCGTGCGCTTAAAAGACGTCGAAATATTCATGTATACAGGGTGTTTCTTTTAACTTGAGACAGCTCAATATCTCGAGAAATACGCATTTCACGGAAAAATGTCTTAAATAAAAGGTTAATGTGACTAAAGGGGACATTATTTGGTGCTACCGCTAGCCACCCCCTACCCCTCCTTAAGGGTGAAACGGGGGGTAACTTTGGAAAGTCAAATGGAATGACCCGATTTTTTTCACAGAGTTTGGTAGTACATAAAAAAATAAATAACTTTTATTAAAAACTTTTTTCAATTTATCAACAGATGGCGCTGTAATTCAAAATTTAAGAAAAATGAGTTTCCTTGTAAAATGTATTATTTGAAACGTTTGAAAAACAAAAATTAACATTAACAACAATAGTCGGCTATGAAAACAATTTATAACAAATGTTGATTTAATTTTAATTTTTGTTTTTCAAACGTTTCAAATAATACATTTTACAAGGAAACCCCTTTTTCTTAAATTTTGAATTACAGCGCCATCTGTTGATAAATTGAAAAAAACTTTCAAATAAAAGTTATTCATTTTTTTATGTACTACCAAACTCTGTGAAAAAAATCGGGTCATTCCATTTGACTTTCCAAAGTTACCCCCCGTTTCACCCTTAAGGAGGGGTAGGGGGTGGCTAGCGGTAGCACCAAATAATGTCCCCTTTGGTCACATTAACCTTTTATTTAAGAAATTTTTCCGTGAAATGCGTATTTCTCGAGATATTGAGCTGTCTCAAGTTAAAAGAAACACCCTGTATAATAATTTTTTTTAAATTGATAATCAACATATCGTATAGCATTTTTTCCACGCTTTACGATAAAAATGGTCTCGAAAGCGAGAAAAAATTTTTTGGTTATAAAAAAACGATTTTAAAAATATATTTGTTTTTTTCTCGAAATGCGACCCATTTGATTTTTTTAAAATTAATATCAAAAGAAAGCTTGTTCAATTCCCTAAATTTTAATGTAATATGAAGATGGGATCCCAAGAATAAGTCTAAAAAAATAAGGGTTGAAGCGCGTAGGGACCGTGCGGCGAGCAGCTACTAGTATACCTATTGCAGCGGTGCTCGGTCAACTACTTAGTTGATTAATTGGAGTGTTAATACAACTTTTAAAATTATTTTTATATAGAAATAAATGTATTTTTCGATGGGTTAAAGTCAAAACAGCACAAGCGCCAAATTTTAATTTTTTTTTTAGAAGAAGGTCGATAGAGAATTTACATGTACTTCTAAAAAATTTAAAAATTTTGGCGCCTGTGTCGTTTTGCCTTAAACTCATCGAGTTTATTGCAATAGTTCAAATTAATAGCAATTAAAACCCATGTTTTGGTTTTTGTAGTCGAAAAAGAAAAATGTAGAAAGTAATAAGTTGCTCTTACTCTGAATAAATTACACGTGCACGTAAATGTAAATAAGTTCTACTATTTAATGCAATTGCAAGTGTCTCACAATAATAATAAACATTTTTCATGTAAACTTTTTATTGAACATTTTACCTATTTTTTATTTTTGGGAAAAATATCATATTCGTTAGCAAACGATATTTTTTTTAAGTACAAAATTCCTTTTCCGTTAGAAACAAATGAGTGATATTTCTGTGTCCCAGGAATTGATTTTGCAGAATCAAATCGCTTTTTAAGAATTTCTGCTGTTTTCATATGATTTTTTTCAGGACTGAAAAATACTTTTGTTTCTGACAAACTTTTTTTAGCCCATTCATACAAATCATTGGCACTTAAAATTGGATTTTTTGATGTTGCCTGCAAACTTGCGCGGGCAGCGAGTCTTTTTAAATTCCCGCCAATGCCATCACAGGGGCCTTTACCGTGTGCTGTTGCATGAAAGTGCCACTCGGCTAAAATACCAAAATCAGTTTCATGTTGCATAAGGTTTTTAAAGTTATGTATACTTGTTTTTGCAATGTTGAAAGTTACAACTTGTAACTAGGGGTTTTGGTAAACTAACAAAAATAGTTTCATTGGTTGCTTGTAAATTAGGTATGCCATGATTTTTTATTTATGCTGGGCATAGAAAGGCCCCTGTGATGGCATTGGTGGGAATTTAAAAAGATTCGCTGCCCCTGCAAATTTGCAGGCAACATCAAAAAATCCAATTCTAAGTGCCAATGATTTGTATGAATGGGCTAAAAAAAGTTTGCAAGAAACAAAAGTATTTCTCAGTCCAATTGCATTAAATAGTAGAACTTATTTACATTTACGTGCACGTGTAATCTTTTCAGAGTAAGAGCAACTTATTACTTTCTACAATTTTCTTGTTCGACTACAAAAACCAAAACATGGGTTTTAATTGCTATTAATTTGAACTATTGCAATAAAATCGATGAGTTTAAGGCAAAACGACACAGGCGCCAAAAATTTTAAATTTGTTAGAAGTACATGTACCTGCAGGTCGATAGAGAATTAAATTCTCTATCGACCTTCTCCTAAAAAGAAATTAAAATTTGGCACTTGTGCTGTTTTGACTTAAACCCATCGAAAAATACATTTATTTATATATAAAAATAATTTTAAAAGTTGTATTGACCCTCCAATTAATCCACTAAGTAGTTGACCGAGCACCGCTGCAATAGGTATACTATATATAGTATACCTATTGCAGCGGTGCTCGGTCAACTACTTAGTGGATATATAGTAGCTGCTCGCCGCACGGTCCCTACGCGCTTCAACCCTTATTTTTTTAGACTTATTCTTGGGATCCCATCTTCATATTACATCAAAATTTAGGGAATTGAAAAAGCTTTCTTTTGATATTAATTTTAAAAAAATGGGTCGCATTTCGAGAAAAAAACAAATATATTTTTAAAATCGTTTTTTTATAACCAAAAAATTTTTTCTCGCTTTCGAGACCATTTTTATCGTAAAGCGTGGAAAAAATGCTATACGATGTGTTGATTATCAATTTAAAAAAAAATTATTATATACATGAATATTTCAACGTCTTTTAAGCGCACGAGAAAAAAAATAAATTTTCAGGCCCCTGTATCTCTGCAACCCGCTAATCCTTTTTGCCCCCCATTTGGAAAATTAAGGTAGTCCAATAGGACAATGATTTGGCAAAGTTTTGTTAAAATCTGAGAAAACATCATTTTTAGGTGGGAACACTTGAGGTGTTTTGCCCCGTACCTATATGAAACAATTTGAGCATACAGTGGCTGACACGGAATTTTGAACGGCTTTCGTCCAGTTAATATTAAAATCTTAACTTCCTTTATGGCCAACTAACCTTACTTCCGGTTATCACTAGGCTTGTCGTTTTGACAGCGAAAGCAAAAATGGACAATATTGTTTCTTTGCTATTTACAGATTTATACATGGACAACCAAATTATAACGTTCAAAATTCTGTGTCCGCCACTGTACATTCTCATCGCATCAACAAATTCATGAGTATAACACGCGAAATAAAGAAAACTATGTACCTACATGGTGGCGTTTAAAGAGGTGTCAAAATGGTCCGTCATACTGGTCATTTAAATTTTTTAATGCTTTACCGCGAGAAACCAAACAAATGCCAATAAACAGGTTCAAAGCTTTTTATAATTTTAATGAATATTTTGCATTATTTTAAATATTGTGATTGTATTCTAATTATTTTAAATATTGTGATTGTATTTTAATTATTTTAAAAATTGTATTAGTATCCTAATTATTTCGATTGTATACCCTGACGAGTGTAAATACTGTATATAAAATTATTATTATTATTATTATTATTAACACTGCAGTGCTTGCCAATTTCTTTTTTTATTTTGATGTTACTAAGAGCTCTTTTTTCTTTACACTACTAGTGCACATTGTATCACAATTAAAGTTAAATTACACCAATAGTGACAAAATAGACTGAAAAAACTGGTAATAACCGAAATGCGTTTTAAAATGTTTCGTTGGTACCTATCTATCTACGCAGTGCATATTCAGAAATACCGCGTTGTGGAAGTGTGGCATTTTTGTTCAGTTAGATTTTAATTACGGTGAATCCATAAGAGGACATTCTTATTTTTTGGTAAGTATTATACTTCCTTTTTCTTTAAGCCTTCATACTCAATAAATACCAATATGTTAAAAGGATGTCCATACCCAACCTATATTATATATCAATAATTTACGGCAGTAGGTCGGGTGTACCTGTAACATTAATAATATAAATACATACACACTTGATTTACTTTTTATTTTCAACTTGAAAATTTCAAGCGTAATGGTTGTTATATTAACCTATACCTACATTTTTATTAATATTAAGGAAAATTTGTACACGTGTGGTAAATCCCCGACATACAGCCGCCTGACGCCTCTCTACCAATGGGATCACCCATTTTTTATAACAGGAAAATGGATTACTGATGAATTCTTAAGATAATTCATTGCTTACAAGTTGACAGCCAGTACAACATTTCATTGATCTAAAACTTTTACGTTTTAAGCAACCATTTTGCTTAAGTCAGCCATACGACTCAAATATAAAATTATATTTTGAAAGGCACCGATTTTGATAATTGTCATAGATTTTTGTTCAAAATAAATGTTTCTCTTTATTTACCTTTTCGTTTTATTTACTACCACCAATAGGTTTAACTCAAATAATAGTGTTAATTTACACTAGAAGTTTGCACTAAAAGAGTAAAATTACCTTTCTAAAATTAGAACTTTTCCAAAGTAGTGTTAATTTACAGTGTAAATAACTGAACAAAAGTGGGATTTTACCCAGGAAGTGTAGAAGTACACGATTTTAGGTAAATTAACACTTTTTAATAGAGTGTAAAATTACTTTATCCTCAGTGCTATAAGTGTTAAATCATACTTGCTTATTTGGGAAAAATTACACTACAAATTAATTCCAATTGTAGTGTTATAAAACAACACTATTTAGTGTGGACCTGTGTGAACTCTAATTAGTCTTGCAAGAGTTGATTTTTTTACTGTGTATAAAAACTATAAAATTGTTTTATTTATATTTTTTTTTTAGATTTTATTGATGCTTACGATAAAGAAACTGAAAAACAGTAAGTTATTAATTTTTCTGAAGAATATTTTTATAGTATTACAAAGGGTTGGGAAAAAATGCAATTGCTTATTTTATGTAATTTATGACTTTTAAATCTATATGATCTCAACCCAGTCCAATCTATAGAGATATTTTCCATAGAGACATCAGGTCAAAACAGAGAAAACAGATAAAAAGACAAAAACAGCAAATGTCAAAAATAATTTTTAAACATCCATGTGTCTTATTAAATATGAATTTTATTGATTTTAGAAGATTCGTAAAATACGTTCAAAAAATAGGAAAGAAGTTAGACAACCGTAAAACCTCTAAAGCTGGAATCCTACAACAAGTTAAAAAGTGCGACAAAGCACACATTAACAACACCTCTAACCTAGGCAAGTACGTTCTAAAAGTGGTAGTTGGTGAAGAGGATCCATATCAAATAATTACACGATATATGGTTGAAAGTGAGGCATCTGTAACTTCCTGGCACAATTTTATATATTGTTTGGGAAATGGATTGGGAGTATTATGAAAAAAATTGTGTTAAAAATATATACTATAAAATTAATACATATGCCCACTGTTCTTTAAATGTACAATTCAACAAAATGCATTTTTTTCTTAAATCCTTGTAACCACTTATTCTTTGACAAATTCTGGACGTCGCGACGTGTGTTCAAGTCCGTGTTTTACTGTTATAAGTCAAATTTTTATATACAAATTATTAAAAGTATATATACAGGGTGTTATGTAATTAATGTTATATATTAAAATACTGAATACCTTTTGACATAAGGAGTAAAGAAAAAATTTTTTAAAAAATATTTTTCCAAAGATAAAGAAAAATATGCATTAGAAGTTTTTTATATTTTTTGCGATACGCCACTGGTTACTCACTTGGTTTATCTCTGCACACTTGTGTTCTGTGAGTATATAGATATACATCGATATACCAACCAACAAAGTAGCTGCGCGTTGCCAGATGTAAACAATTTTTCTTGCAAAAAATAAATAAAAACTCAATAAATACAAAAGTTTTATGCCCTTAAAGTTCTAATACCCTTCTTTATTTATTTACTCATCCAGCTATTAGCTTAAGCAATGATTAGAAAATTTAGTACCTATTTTAAAAAATCCATAACCACAAAATTTCATAAGTTTTTTTTCTTTCTGTTTACTCAGATGAAATTGGGTTAAACTTTAAACATTTAATTTGTGTAAATAAATCCAAAAGCACTTCCCTTAGTTAAGATATTTACAATTTGAGCACATAACCTAAAATTTGAAAGAAACGCACTAGATTCTGTCATAAAAGTTGGCAGATTTTGTTTGAATTTACCTTTAGTACAAAAATGACATAACCAACAATTAATAAAAACGCCAAATTGACAATTTGCATTGTTAATTTTGTCATTTTTTGTAATTAAGCTAAATTTAAGCAACGTTTGACAACTTTTTTGACAGATTTTGGAAACGCTGTTGTTACCAACCATAACATAATAAATTAAATTAATAAACTTAAACTTTATTTATTTACGGCACAAGGCCATGAGTATAATTACAAAATATTGCAGCATACAGAACATAAAAAAAATGTATAAAATATAGTTGTATATATATATATATAAATTAAAAAAAAAGTAAGACAAAAATAAATAGTACATAAATAAATAAATGTCCATAAAAAATAACAGTTAACAAATAAATACCATTGAATTCAAATCCATACCAATGCTTAGATCCCAGCTGAATTAATTTTTAATTGAAGATGTTTTTTAAAAGTATGAAGTGTGCTGACAAAAAATTCAATATTAACTCCGTTTGCAAGTCTGCATGCACGATCCAATGGAGTATTGTATGAATAATTTGTACTATGTGAGTTTGTGTAAAATAAAGTATTCAGTCGGTTTACTCTTAGAGGTGCATGTAATCTTATATCGGCCAGAAGTGAGGAGCTATTAATTAAATTATTTAGAATTTTGTACAGAAATAATATGTCATTTTCCTGTCTTCTAGTTATTAATGAGGGT
Source organism: Brassicogethes aeneus (assembly GCA_921294245.1). Lineage (NCBI taxonomy): Eukaryota > Metazoa > Arthropoda > Insecta > Coleoptera > Nitidulidae > Brassicogethes > Brassicogethes aeneus. Next base: position 4,678,451 of record OV121136.1, read on the forward strand.
AAATTTACTATTAGCCTTATGCCGCTGGAATTGGAAAAATATTTAGTTTATAAGCACAAGTTCTTAAGAATTTATTTTGGACTTTTTCAATTCGATTGATATGGATGTTATAGTAAGGTGAGCAGATGATACTATTAAATTCCAGGATAGATCTAATGTAACTTATATATACCGTTTTCAGACACGAAATATCAAAATCTTTTAATTGCCGATTTACAAACCCCAACATACGGTATGATCTGTTTATGATTACATTTATATGATCATTAAAGGTAAGTTTATTGTCAAATATTATACCCAGATCTTTGATTTTGGACACATTTTCAAGAGGATTATCCTTAATTTTGTATTCATAACAAATTTTATTTCTTTTCCTGGTAAAATTTATAGATTTGCATTTAGTAGTATTTAGAATCATTTTATTTTCATCGCAGCAGTGTTGTAACCGATTTAGGTCATCTTGTAATTTTTTACAATCGTATTGAGTATTTATTATTTTAAATAACTTAAGGTCGTCTGCAAACATTAAGCAGTAACTGTGTTGAAAGCATGAGACTATATCATTTATAAAGCAGTTAAATAGTAAAAGTGACAAATGACCTCCTTGAGGAACCCCGGATGTAACTGCGATAGAAGAGGATTTAATTTTCCCATCAATTAACACAATTTGGTTTCTATCACCCAAGTAGCTAGATAGCCAATCACTCATATTTCTTCCAAATTCCAGTGCCTCTAACTTTTGAAGCAGTATAGTATGATCAACCTTGTCGAAGGCCTTCGAAAAATCAGTATAGATAGCATCTACCTGGCCATGGTTTTCGATGGCCTTCAATAGGAATTGTTCATATTCAAGTAAGTTTGTGGTTGTAGATTTTTTGCAACAGAATCCGTGCTGTTGTTCATTTAGTATAGGCAAAATTAAATTTGACAAATGTGTGCAAAGTATTTTTTCCATTAATTTGGGTATCGTTGATATCTTGGAGATTGGTCTGTAATTAGCTACATTAGTTTTATCGCCGCTTTTCAACACAGGAATTACATAACTAGTCTTCCAGATATGAGGAAATGTTGCACATTTTAAGGACATATTAAAAAGCATTCTTATTGGCTTAGCTAAAGTGAATCTGCAATAAAGTACAGATGGTGGTACGGAATCTGGACCTGAAGGTTTCGAGTTATTAAGAGTAGAAAGTTCGTTAAATATGTCACAATCACCGAATACAAAATTAAAATTATCAATTGTTTTTTCATAATTAAAATCAGGTACTACAGTATTATGTTTCGGACTATACAGGGTGTCCCAGAACTCGCGCCACAAAGAAAAAGGGGGCGTGCCGATAGCAATGGAGATGCCAAATTTAAAAATAAAAAATTTCTAGGTAATAGTGTAATCGAATGAGCAAAAAAGCGGCAGCCAATACCGAGAGCTCTCGCCTAGGTTAAACGTAAGAGCTTTAAAAATTGCTAGGAGACGATAGAACATTGTTGTATTAAAAACATTTAAAAATCTTTTGGCCAACTGTATTTACTAAGTTGTCAAAAGCTTTCAAAAATGAGGTTATTAATCTATGACTTATACTTCAGAACGCCAATGTTTTAAAATAATGATTAGGAAAGGGCTGGGAAAAAACTCGCGTTGTCTCCCTGGCGTTGCGCCCACACTAAATAAATAAATAATTATCATTTCAGTATAATCATCTAAGGAAAACATTATTTATAATAACTTAATTTATAACCTAATATAATATTAATGATAGGAGTTTTACAGCAGTGTCACAATGAATTGGATTCCAGTGGACCAAATATTTTACATATTTTTTATTATCAACAATGCAACCTAAGTATCCTAGCAATTTAAAGAATTCCCTATGGCCATCTATTGGGATTGGCTATCGTTTTTTATTCTTATCTCGCTTATCCTTTGCGTTAGACAATTTTAATTTTCAAATATGTGTTTCACGTTACTTTCGGCACGTTCCGGTTTTCTATGTGGCGCGAGTTCTGGGACACCCTGTATACAGAAGCAAAGTGATTTGCAAATAAATTAGCTATGTTTGTAGGATCAGAAATACTTTCGTTGTTCGATTTCTTAATTTTTGGCAATGCTTTGTCTTGTTTTTTCGATCTTATATATTGCCAAAAATAGTAGCATTCTTTGTCAAGTAAATTACAATGCCTCCTCACTTCTGAGAATTTGCTATAGTTTTCATTAGATACAAATTGCTTGTAATGTTTGTGAGCCAGTTTTTTTGCAGTTAATAACTTTTTTAGCTCTGAAGAGAACCAGACTGGATATCTAAATTTAGAAACACTTTTTACAGGAACAAACAAATCAAACAAGTAATATATAACATTTTAAAAATTCTCAACACATTCATTAACATTGACAGAACTGAAAATGGTATCCCAGTTAATGCCAGCCAAAAAATAGTTTAGAGACTCATAGTCACAATTTTTAAAGTCAAAATAAGTTTTGTTAAAGTTTGATTGTTGGTTTGCCTCAATTGAGTATTGTAAGTGAAGAGGGGGGTGGTATTTATCTATGGGTAAGAGTTCTTCATCAGCACTATTAACTAGTAGGTTTACTGAATTTGAATTTGGTTGGGCACAACATTATTTTGATAAAAGATACAATAGTTGAAGGAATTAAGAATTGCTAGAGATTTATCATTTAAATTTCCAGTTATATTAAGACCATTTAAATCATTATACCAACTAATGTTAGGTAGATTGTAGTCACCACAGATTACTAGATTATTACCAATTTTAAGCTCATCTACAATAGACTCTACGGTGGTACAATGGCATTCATAAACATTTATAGGTGAATTTGGTGGTATATATACTAAACCTACAATAATTTGTAAACAACCAAGTTTTAGCATTACAAATAGCTGTTCGACAATGTTTGGGGTCAGTTGGATTTGATATGACGCGATGGATTTTTTTACAGCAATTAGGACTCCGCCCCCTCGACTATGGTGACTAGTTTGGTGATTTCTGTCAAATCTATATATGTGATAGTTAGTAAGGGAAAGTTCAGCATTAGTTATAGTGTCATTTAGCCAAGTTTCTGTGAATATTAGGACATCAAACTCAGTCATTGCTACTGATTGCATTAAAGGTATTAACTTGGTTCGAAGTCCTCTAACATTTTGGTAGTACATAATATGTACATATTATGTAATTCTTGTTTAGGGTTCTGATTGAGATCTTGTTTTTGTTGTTTACTTAACCTTATACTTGGGACGTACGATTCCAGTGGTTGCTATGTGCTGAACTTGTTCTTCTGCATTTGTTCCACTCTTTTAAAAGTTGAACATTTAGTTACCTCCCATACCTCATGATCTGTGCTCATATTTATACCATATCTTTCATTTGATAATATACAATTAGAGCATTTAGTAAACGTACTTGAACAGTCAGTATGGTAGTGGTTTCCACTGCATTTCTGGCAGACCTGATTTTCCTTACAGTCTTTAACTTGATGACCCTATTGGCAATACTTGAAGCACCTTATTACACCAAAATCATTGTAAACCCAGCATCTGTTCCACCCTATATTCATTTTCTGCTTTTCAATAAATGATGTATGAGTGCTGCTATCCATCACAAACACTATGTTATACCTATTGTTTACAATCTTTGTGGGATGTACAATCCTTAATTTGGCTTCACTATTTAGCTCATTTTGTTTTATTATTTTTGCAATAATTTCATCATCAGTATTGTTGGATTCATCATTGCTTATTCCTACTACTTATAATGTATTCTTAAGGGTTTTAGGTATTACTACATTATAATCATCGCCCATTTTCTTCTGTATCAGGGACTGGACACTAGTAATGTCTTTTTCGTTTCCACAATTTATGATAAGTCCTCCAGTTTTTGTTGTTCTGCCAATGGAAATACCTACACCTATCTCAGTCGGATTCACTTTCTGCTTTAGTTGATCCTTGATTTGCTTAGCAGTTATACCCTTTTGTTTTACAACTAATACTTTATTCGCATTTTTTATGACGGAAGCAAATGATGGTGATTGGGAAGATGTTGAAGGAGTGTTAATTAACGGAGTTGGATTTAAGTAAATAGGTTTATTACTACCTTCTTTGAGAGCTTTAATTTCCTCTTTCTGTAGATTATTTTTCTTCAGTAATATATCCATTTTGAATGTTAAGTCATTAACTTTATCAACTAGACATTGTAGTATAGACTGAATAGCTTCCAAACCATTTTGATCCATTGGAAAGTCTTCTAATCTACTTCTTTTTCTGGTTTTTGGTTCATTAATTTTAGGTTGGCACAACAAATACTTCCATGAACTTCTCCTTGGATGAAACCCACGCAAATCAATTTCTTCACATTTTATATGGTAGTAATTTTCACACTCTATACACTGGACCATAGATTTGGGATCATCAAATATTATTTTACATTTAAAGCATGTAATGGAGTCGCCAGTATGACTTACATTCGCCATGACCTTTTCAATAGACATGGGCTGCAATAAAGTTGCAGCCCTAATTTTTGACAGATACGAATTTCAACTATCACTAATGTGTTGTTAAATAGATAAATTTTAAAATACTAGTATTAAGGCACAACACACGATTCACTAAATGACCATAAATGGCCTTAAAAATAATTAATTTACACAACTTAACTCTTTTTTAAGATTACTTACAAAACCTAGTTTTCGGCCGCATATCAATACCACCTTGGTTAGGCAACCAGATTAGCCTAAAGTTCCTAGTCAATCAGTGGCGTACTTTTTGGTAGGATAAAGGTTATTATAAATTAATTTAAGACTTTGGAATTTAGAAAAAAAGTTTCAGGTGCTTCTTTATGGACCCTAAGGAACAACCCATTTTAATATATTACATTAATTACATAACACTCTGTATTAGGGGAGCCCAAAAAAAAGAATATTTTATTCTCGTCTCTTGTAATAATATGTTGTAAGAGCCCTCTCAAAATATCAGCTCAAATAAACATTTTTTAAAGTCAAAAATTTAATTTTTGTTTTATTTTAATCTTTTTCTCGTCTCGATATTATTTTTTAGGTTGAAAATAATAAAAATTCTGTAAATTTCAAATCAATATTTTGATTTCTAAAGGTCGCTAAAAGTTCGTTGATATTTATATTCAGAGGTCGCTCGAAAACATTCAAAATACTTTACTTGAAAGTTAAAAAAATCTTGAACGACTTTTAGAAATCAAAATATCGATTTGAAATTTTCGGAACAAGAAAAAAATTAAAATTAAGAAAAATCCAATTTTTGACGATTTTGGAATTTTTTAAAATTCTTGAGCGACCCCTAAAAATTTTTTAATTGAGCTGATATTTTGACAGGGCTCTTAAAACATGACAAACCAACATATTTTCAAAAGAGACGAGAAAAAAAATATTCTTTTTTTTTGTGCCACCCTAATATAAACTCCTGGACAAAATTAACGCAACATCATAAATTTGTCACATTTTTTATGCTATTTTTTTTTGAATTTATGATCCGATTTGAATGATTTTTTTTGCATTTTAGGTTGGTGCCTTGACAATGTCATAATTTTCGCTGTTTATGATAAAAAATTCATTTTCGATTTATACCGGGTGTAATAAAAATGTAATGTTTTTTTCCGAAAATTCGTATCACCGTGTGAAGTATACAAGAAACCAAAACCTATAACATTAGACGGTAGGTCCATATTTCGCCAACATATTCTTTTTTGGTTTACTTCATTATCTCTGTTATTAAAGGAGATACGCTGTTTTATAGCGTAACATGTTTTTATAGACTTTGTTATTCAAAACATTAATTGTTAAATGTTTTCAAGTAGGCTATGGAAAATTCGCCATACTTATAACAACTTTTCGAAAACTTCTTATTAAACGTTCGTTTCGTATTTTTATCTTGAAAAATCATCGTCCAAAAAATTTAACCACAGAAGAAGCAGTAAGTAAGTCGTATGGTTGAACTTAGCTTAGTGAGCTTAGAACTGCTCGCCATAATACAATATCGTCTCGAACAATCAGGAGACGTTTAAATGAGGCAGGTTTAAGCAAGAGAAAACCGGCAAAGAAACAATTACTTACCAGAGAGCACAGAGTTTCAAGATTGCGTTTTGCCAGAAATTATCAACATTGGACTGTTAATGATTGGAAGAAGGTTTATTTTCTGATGAAACGAGAGTTAGTCTCAATTCTCCTGATGGTGTGAACGTGTTTGGCGAAGGTCAGGAGAGAGATTTGCAAGTGGCAATATCTCTCCTAAAATCCCGTTTGGTCGAGGCTCTGTAATGTTTTGGGGAGGAATATGCTTTAACGGACGCACAGAGTTAGTATACGTGTAAGATCAATGAACGCCGATTATTATATAGAAAACATTGTAATTGAACATGTAATGCCATTTGTTCCTTTTTTGGGACCGAATAGTTTATTTATGCAGGATTATGCATTTATCAAAGCGAGCAAAAATTATACAATTATACAGAAATAATCTAAACATCTCTTGAAATGTCAGAAAAGGTCCATAGCCTACTTGAAAACATTTAACAATGATTGTTTTGAATAATAAAGTCTATAAAAACATGTTACGATAAAAAGGCGTATCTCCTTTAATAAGATAATGAAGTAAACCAAAAAAGAAAATGTTGGCGAAAGATGGACCTACCGTCTAATGTCAACTGCCATATGTTTCGGTATACTCAACAGGGTGATACGAATTTTTGGAAAAAAACATTACATTTTTATTACACCCGGTATAAATCAAAAATGAACTTTTTATCATAAACAGCAAAAATTATGACATTGTCAAGGAACTAACCTACAATGCAAAAAAAAATCATTCAAATCGGATCATAAATTCAACAAAAAAATAGCGTAAAAAATGTGGCAAATTTATGATGTTGCGTTAATTTTGTCCAGGAGTTTATAATTTAAACATATTTATTTATAATAATACAATTTTTTTTGAATTATATATAACCCTTACAACATTTAAGTTTAATAATATTTTTTTAATATTAAACAAATATTAGAAATATTCCCCAACAACAAAGTTGTAATATTTAAGAAGTAAAGGTTTTTTGTAAGAAACGAAAAAGTGATTTATCAATAACTACTATTCATTGTAGTAAAAAAATCAGACTTTAAGAACAACCAAATTGAAAAAACAACAAACTGATGTTAACTAATGTGTTTTTATAACAGTGGGTTTTTTTTGTAAGAAATTTAAACGTGACTTATCAATAACTACTATTCTTTGTAGTACAAAAATCAGACTTAAAATATTGTTTATTATAAAATCTATGATTTAATTTATACAAATTATTTGCATTAAAATATTTTAAATTTCATTGGACCATAATTAGTCGTGGTTTAACGATTTCATGGTTCACTAAGCCACATCTTCTTGTTCACTAATAATAAAACTCAAACTCAAAGCCTACCAAAAATGTCCTGTAATATTCAAGAAGTAAAGGTTTTTTTGTAAGAAACGTTAACGTGATTTATCAATGACTACTATTAATTATAGTTAAAAAATCAGAATGTAACGACAACCAAATTATCAAACAACAAACTTCTGTTAACTAATCTGATTTTTATAACAGTGTGGGTTTTTTGTAAGAAATGTAAAGGTGACGTATCAATAACTGTTATTCTTTGTAGTTAATAAAAAAAAGAAAGACAGAGGGGAAGGCCCCAGGTGAACCAGGCATCGCAACCGGAACCAGCGAGGCCGGTGCCGGTCACGATGTCCGAGCCACAACCCGCAAGCCTCTGCCAACCACTCTGTCTCCCAATCCCATGCCTTTTAATGGCTGTTTTATTTAATTTAAGTTGTAGAAAAATACATAGTGTTGGTTATTATATATACATATATATATATATATATATATTATAGTGTTGATTATTATATATATATATATATATATATATAGATTTGTTTGACCGCACATACAGACCCAAATCGTCATACTTCGCCGCCTATACAGACCAAAATTGACGTTTTCAGACCCGGCTTCGGGACTGAAAAAGTTAATCATAGTATGGAAATCAGGGGGGTTGGTGGGTGCAGGGGGTAAATTTTTAGGTGGGCTTGAAAAGGCGGTGAAACATGATGAAATATACAGATTTAGTTCACGGTTCAGCCAGTTCGAGGGCGCCTCGGTCGGGCTCAGCTAGCTGTATATATTTGGTATAGTTAAACTACGTCTTCAAACCCTAAATTTGGCAACGCCGTTTGGCATATAAATAATGAATATGTATTTCACAGCTCTGATACAGTCCCGATATGCTCTTTACCATTTGGTCCAAAATCACACTTTCCCTCCTGAACGGAGATAAGCTCGGAGATAAGTAAGCTTCAGATAGTAAAAAAAAGTAAAATCTACTTTATCAAATTTTGAGGGTTATACTTTTAAATATTCGTCAGTAAAATTGAAATGTTAAATATTTAACACAATATATTATTATTTTAGTATACATTTTTGGTAAATATTACTGTAAAAATATTAGTAGATCGTAATTTTTAATATGGTTGTATGGATGTGATTTACGTATATATACTATATAGTAATATTTATTGTATTATACAAAATATAAATATTAAGTTAATAAAAAGATTTGCGAAATATATCAAGATTATAAAGAACCTTACACTGTCTGTGGAACATGTAGTTGATAATTTTAATGGTAAGTATTTTTAATATCAATTTTCATTTCCGTTTATTTATTTATTATGATTATTATCATTATTAGCATTATTATTGTTATTATCTTTATTATTATTATTATCATTAGCTTTGTTATTGCTGTATTATAATCAATACATATTGCCAAATTTGATTAATTGAATATTTACATGTGTTTTTAGAACCTACCTTCTTATCTTATCTTATTTTATTATTAAATTTGACCAGCAGCGTATAAAGAAAATCACCCTGTATAATAATTAAAATTAAATAAAAAAATTATTTGCTTTGGATATTACCTACAGCATACCAAATTTTAAACTTGTATTTTAAAATTTAGATTTTTTTAATATTGTACTGTTACTGTATAATTTTAATACCCTGTATCTCAGAACTACTAAATAAAAATACTAAAATACTCCAATTTGAATGCTGATTAGTGAAAATGAAATTTTTTGATATTTTCCAAATTAAATTAACCAAAAAGTTTCCACCCCGGTTTTCTTCTTCACTTTAAATTAAAAATGAGTGATACGTCATTTTAAAGGCATTTTAAATCTCTACATTTTGGCGTATTAGTTTTTAAAATCGGTTAGTTTGTTCCTGAGATATTTAAGATAAAAATAAATTAAAAAAGAAAAAAATTTCTGTAATATCTTGAAAACAAACAAACCGATTAAAAACTATTACGTCAAAATAAAGGGATATAAAATGCCCTTAAAATTATACGATACCCGTCTTAGTTTTAAAATGGGTTGGTACGTTATTTGAGAAAAACTTAATTTTTTAATTTATTAATTATACACCATTTTATATTCACAAGAATCATTTTATAAAATCACGTACTTTTAAACCACACTTAATTAAAGTAATAATTTGTGCAAACCAACCGATTTTAAAAACTAATACGCCAAAATGTAGAGATTTAAAATGCCTTTAAAATGACGTATCACTCATTTTTAATTTAAAGTGAAGAAGAAAAAATAATTTGATGAATTACGCAAAATAAATAAAGTTAAATTTTTTAAAGGAAATACTTAAATTTTCTTTGCTGTCGAAACTATATTCGTCTACAGGATTTTCTGCGTTTCTTTGGATGGGGATCAGGGGCGTAGCTTCCGCGGTATCAGCCGTATCAATGATACAGGGCCCCCGGATAGGGGGCCCCCGATTGTCTTCGACATGCGTAAGCAAAAAATATATTACCCACATGTTAAAAAAATTGAGGGATCAAATTAAATAAATAAATAATATTTTTATTAAATTGTTTATTCTTCGATTTATTAAATTAAAATTTTCCTGAATACCCTCCTGTTCCAACGAGGCCGTTAACTCATACAAAATGTTTCTTCCCGCACCTTTCCGCTATGCGTTGTCTACGGCGCAGGGTGTTATTATCATAGGTTAAATTAATAGCAAATTAGAAATAATTATTAGCGTTACAATTGTTTCAAATGACTTTCCTTTATTTTAAAATAGAAACCTTTTAAAAGATGTTGAAGAACGGTAAATGTCTTAAACCAGATCAAATTTTAAAATTTGCCTGTTCATAAAAAGCTATGTATACATGGGTGAATATATTGAGATGTCCCCCAAGTGAAAATGATTATTTTTTATTTTTGGTTGTTTCACTGTTAGTCTAGAATGGGGTTTTTGGGAAGCCACCAGGTCTAGTAATAACATAACATAAGTGTTTCTGCACTAATGCAAGAATTTTAAGAAATCATACATTTTGAATATTAGAGCTTCACGGAAGATATCTTCACGGAGGTTAGGATTTCGTATGTTTTTTTTAACCTTTGTATATTTAATATAAGTTATTGAATCTTTTGACACCTTAATATTTTTTTAAAATACAATTGTACATACATAAAATATTTATAAAAAAATCTACTTACTGAGATATTACACTTCAAGGTGGATAGGTTTTTAAATAGCAAATTAATAAACTTAAAACTTTTGAATTATAAAACAGCAACACTCTCATCTGCATATAAATTCTAACTGACCTTCAGGAATCACATGCATCTATAATGTCGTAAATAGAGGTTTTTGCTTATTTAAAATGATTAAAGCGCCATCCGTTGCATAAAATTTAAAACAAAAACAGATTCACGGAGGAGAGAATCAATTTTTGTAACACCTACATTAGGGTGTCCCTTATTTTTATTTTTTTTACGCATACCCTCTAATTATATTTATTACGTGTTTATATACTCCCAGTAAAAATTTCAGCTCATTCTATAAACGGGAACCCGTGCCGACTTGCATCTGAACCCTTCGTTAGCCAACGTTAGGTCTTCGATCGTAAATCATTTTGTGTTTGTTACTATGTGACCCTTGTATTATAAATTATTGACAAATGTTAAAATATTTTATTTATGTGTTTACTTTGATGAAAATGTATATTTTCACAGGGAGTGGCTAGTTACCCGGAAGGGTCTGGTGAATAGGCCGTAAACTCTGAAATTGATAAACTTAATGGGTTTTACTCTAAATAACTAAAAGAGTCTATTGTGAGAGATGACTACCGAAAACTTATTGAACTGTCTGAAATATTTTTGGGAGGACATCAAGAAAAGAAATGCTTATAAAAAGCTGAAATTTCATATAACAGTATATTTTAGCAATACTAATTAGTATATTAATATATTTAAGGGATAAAATCAACTAAATTAGTGAAACAAATGATAGAAACAAAAGCAATAATATAAATTAGTAATAATATTTAATAAAATCATTAGAAAAATACAGTCATGAAGTATATCTTCTGTTTCGTGTTACAAAATACCGCGCGCGCCTAACGTTGGCTAACGGAGGGTTTAGATGCAAGTCGGCACGGGTTCCCGTTTATAGAATGAGCTGAAATTTTTACTGGGAGTATATAAACAAGTAATAAATATAATTAGAGGGTATGCGTAAAAAAATAAAAATAAGGGACACCCTAACCTACATAAATGGATATAAAAATTATTTCTTTTAATTTTTAATGATATTTTATATTCGATTCGATTGCTAGGTTAACCTAGAAAGAGTAACAGTCACGGAGGATATGTTTTAGACATTGTAAAAAATAATTAATTGCGGTTAAAAATCTGGATCCTGAGCTGTAATATCTACTTAATTAGATCAAGATCAAAACACAATAAAAGTGTAGGTCAAACTCATCGGGGGACATTTCGTGAGATTTACCCACATATATTATTTATTGAATTATAAAGATTGGTAAATGCAAAAAAATGATACCCCAAAAATTTTTTTGCCAGCACCTTTTCCGGTATAAGGGCCCCTACCAGATTTTTGATACGAGGCCCCCTTGAGGCTAGCTACGCCACTGATTGGGATCAGTGCCGGTTTAACAGGGGTTTTTTGGGGACTATAGCACCGGGCGGTAAAAATTTTTGGGGCGGTACCGCGTACCGCCCATAATTAAAAAAAAAAATACTTAATCGTTAAAATTTAGAAAAAAAATTATTGCGACACTGCGTTGGCGGATACAACAGATACAAATGAGAAAAATGTTGATAGAGTTAAAGCAGCTTCTCCATCAGAAAAACTTGATTTATTGGAAACGGAATAATTTGAACTTTTTGGATAGACGTTTTGCAAAGGGTTAATGAAACCAATAAAGCAGTCCAAAAACAAAATATGGATTTAAGCACAAATGCTCATCTTTTGTCATTTTTAGTTTAGAACTTTGATTTTTTACGTGATATCATTTTGATCATTACGAGGAAATTAACAGGAAACGAAAATTATGCTCAGAAGCGGATAATCATAAGAAAATTACAATTTGAAGAAAATAATTCAGAGGCAAGTTTAAGCAAAAAAGAAACAATGCGAACAATATGTTTTATTTTAATAATTGACAATCTATAATCCGAAATCATTTGTCGATATGATAGCTAGAAATCTGGCACAAACAAATTTGAATTTTTGTTTAATCTAAAAGCATAAATCTTCGTGAGGATTTGGATGAGTTTTTTCCTCAAAAATGTGTACAACTCAAGAAACTGGTAAATTCCCTTTCGGAAATAAAAATAGAAACTCCATTGGAATTAGTATAAGTTTTATACGAAAATAAATTAATATCTTCATTTCCGAATATTAATAATTGTCTGCAAATTTTTTTTATAATGGTTTCAAATGCAAGTGGTGAACGATCTTTTTCTGCTCTAAAAAGGGTAAAGAACTACCTAAGAAATACAATTCCCCAAGAAAAATTTAACTCCTTAGCAATTCTGTCCATTTCTTAAGACCTGCTAGATGAAATAAATGTAAAGTGTTATAAAACAATTTGCTACTTTAAAGACTTGAAAACAACCTTTTAATTATTAGTATTAGGATTTCTCAATACTTATTTAAACCAAAGAATAATGTTTTATCTATTTATAACTTTTGATTAGTTTTTCTTAGTACTTAGTATTGTTTATATAAACCAAAGAATGTTTTATTTTTTAGTTAGTGCTTTTGATTAGTTTTTATAATTTGTTTATAAAGGCTCATTTTATATTTTATAGGATACTAAGTTTACTGTTAGATACCAGCCTAACCAACCTAATCTTCCACTTGACGTGAGAAAGTAAAACTTAAAAATTTAAAAATGTTTTTAAAAAAGTAATATTTTAAAGTATTGGGCGTTGTGTTTTTGCCAGAACCGGGCGGCGAACTAACTTAAACCGGCACTGATTGGGATACCTAAAAATTAACTTTGCTTTAAAAGAAATAATAATAAATAAAAACCTAGTATTGCCATTTGAGCAATTAATTTGCTTCCTGCCGATATTTTCACACCACACAAACAATTTCGCCAATTCTGCTATCTTCCATATTTACAGGCAATGAGGAGAATCCCGGATTAGTATATTATTTTTACGTACTTTCGACCTACGCCACGAGTCCCTACCATTTGGCAACATCGCTGGGTCTCGGGACGTTGGTTGAATATGGTTATGCAGTATAAACGGGCGCGAGAAGTCGGTAAAATGTAGCGGGTTTAAAAAGTGTTATTCAGTTTGCAACTTTTTTTGTAAAAAGAAAATGTTTCCCCTTGAAGCATGCTTATTGAGTTATTCTTTAAAAGCTTATTTACGGTTTATATACTCGCCTAAATTACCTAGATCAAGTGGGTCTTAGGTAGCCTGTATAGTGTACCGGGACTGAAAACGTGGACCGGATAGATATATATATATATATATATATAAATGTTTAAGGAAGCAGGCACATGCCTTTGTGTTTTGCAAGGAAGGGACGGGTGGACGAAGGAAAGGCAGGAGCGACGCAGAGGCCGTGGCGGACAGACCAGCCATCCACCACTACCTGAGCCCAGTCTTCAACGACGCACATTCAGTTGTGCTGCAAAGTACCTTATACCTTTGCATTGGCCAAGGAAACATTGAGGAGAGTGGCAAACCACATACAGGAAAATGTCCAAGTACTAAAACTACTTAAATCTAATTAAAATAACTAAAACTATACTAGAGTAGATCCCCATGGCTGGGGCGAGCCGCCGGCCCAGACACCAAGGCACGTAGCGGCACGAAGTGACGTCGCGGTCCCCGGTGCCAATGCCGACGGACCGCCACTAAGTCATGGGGTAGGGAAGACCATGAAACACGCGAGGTGGTCTGGCCTGCCGACAGCAGCCCAGACACCATAAGCAGACGCGAGCGCAAGGCGTCGTTGTCTCTGTCGGCAGTCGCATGTAGGGCAGTTAGGGCTGTCAATGCTTACAACCAAGTGGAAGTGACGCCGAAATCTTCCATGGCCAGTAAGGACAGAGGACAGAGGCCTTGTGGATGGTATATTAAGTGTCTGTCTGATCGCCAATGAAGGAATGAATGAGTATGTTGTGCGGCCTTTGGGATACGTGTCCCACGTTGTCTGCCATGCGTTCAAGCTGGCCTGGTCGAGAATGAGCTTGGCTTCACTCAAGCTAGGATATTCATTTGGATCCATCCAATGTATGTCCAGGTGGTGGACTGGATTTCTTTTCCTTAGGCCAATGGGTTTGATGTTGGCTAGGACGCCTGCGGCTTCCGCCGAGACGTCGCTGTAGCAACCGGTGATCGTGCGGGCGCATAGCGCTCTGCAAGAATTCAGAAATCTGTCAGCTCTTTGGTAGTGACACTTGTCTTTCCAAACGTTAAATGAATATCCCACTATTGGGACGACGGCCATGTTGTAGATGGAAGTGAGGCCATCCGAAGGAGGAACCCAGGCTTTCGCCAAGTGCCTACGCAGGTTTGCGAGTATGCTCTTGGCTTTTAGGCTAACAAGTTTTATATGCTCCTGGAAGTTGAGGTGCGAGTCTAAAGTGACGACTAGGTATTTAGCCGATGTTAGTCCTCGGATGTGGCTTCCATTTATGCGTATTGTAGGCCTCCTGACACATTTTCCACTAAACACGACATAGTTGCATTTGTCTATAGATAAGCTAAGTTTATTGTCCGCCAGCCACGAGCTGACCCTCGAAAGGGCGCAGTTGGTATATTGTTCAGTTTGTGCGCGGTTACCCGGGCTGATGGATATAGCAATGTCGTCTGCATATGCATACGTTTTAGTGTTCGCACCCAATGGGATACGAAGGAGACAATCGAGGGCGGCGTTCCACAACAAGGGCCCCAGGACAGAGCCCTGGGGGCAGCCTCTGGTTAGGATTTTTAAAACCCTAGCAGGGCCCAGCTCGAAGCTGGTGACTCGGTTGTTTAAATAGCTTTTAATTAAGTTTATTGTGTCAAAGGATATTCCTTTGTTAGTCAGCGAGCTTATGACCGTAGGCCACCACAAGTTGTCGAACGCCCCCTTGATGTCTAGGAAGCAAGTTAGTTTAAACTTGGAAATGTCAGATTTCAGGTGATCAGTGAGATCCGTAATAGCATCGGTCGCTGAGCGGCCCTCCCTAAAGCCGTACTGATTGGAGTGATGGAAGGATGATTCCTGTCGCTCGGCGAATAGGTTCCTTTTCACGATTCTTTCGAGCAGCTTGCCCAGCACCGGCAGAAGGGTGATGGGTCTGGTACCCTTGAGTGAGTTGGACGAAGGGAAGGAGCCTCCTTTAGGAATGAGTACTAGCTTACCAATTTTCCAGGTCTTGGGAAAATAGCCGAACCTGATGCAGTCGTTAATAAGTCTGCTGGTGTAGTTCGCAATAGCAGGTCCTACCACTCGTAGAACGACAGGATACACGCCGTCAGGGCCAGGAGCCTTTTTGGTGTTAACATGAGTTTCGTCTTCAGTAACGTATAGAGGTTCAGTCACCGGAATGGAGCCAGAAAGGAGATCCGTGGTTTCTCTAAAGTGGGCCTGGAAGAAATTATCCGTTCCAGGATCATCGTCCGTGATAAAATTATCTAAGACGGCGTTTGCGGTGTCAAAAAAGTTGTTGGTAAGTGATCCGTCTTGTTTGCGGATGCAAGAGATAAGCGGTCTTTGCAGACCGCCGGCTTTAGAGAGCTTGTAAGGCAAGCTCCACGGGTTCCTTTCCAGCTCCTCAACCACGTAGCTGCTCCACGAAGTAGAGCGAGCCTTGTTGATGTGTTTTTTGAATTCTCCAACAGTGTTTTGATAGATTACACTGAGCGCGCCCTTAAGGGGCTCGGCCGCTCTTTGGAAGGCTTTCCGCTGTTTGTTAATTCTGGCCCTTAGAACGTCCAGCTTGTCGCTCCACTGGGTTTGTTGGTAAAGCGTTTGTGCTTTTTCAAAAATCTGTCGCCAATGGAGGCGAGCAGAGATGTAAGGTTATTGACCCTTTCGTCAATGGCCAACGTGCCTGGAGACCAAGCATGGGACTCGAGGGCATATATCCCACGTATAGCCTGGTCTATCGCCGAGTTCGCGTCGATCCCACTCAAGGATCTTTTCCATGTGAAGGCGTTGTGTATTGCTGGGTCAGGGACCCTAATCGTTAGGGATATAGCCCTGTGATCGCTTGGGCAAGTGTCCGCGGAGACCACCCAGCCTGAGATCAGGTTCAGCAGGGCGACAGAACATAAAGTTACGTCTATATTGCTCTCCCCCAAGGGGGAGCTGTACGTTGTGAGATCAGATGGAGTGTTTAAGACGTGTAAGTTGTTCTCGAGAACAAAATTCTCCACAATATCGCCGCGGTGATCCAGCTGGTCCGAGAACCAGACCGGATTCTTGGCGTTTGCGTCCATGCCGATTAATACTGGAAGGTCGAAATCACATATGTTGTTCGTGACCAGCTCCATCTGTTCGCAGAGCTCCCCCTAGAGGGGCAGTAGATGCTGAATAGGGCAAAGGACAGACCGCCACACTCAAGTATGGCGGAGACCACGGTGTCTGTGTTGATGCAGGCAGTCGGAATTATGTGTGCAAGCGGGTTAAGTACCACGATGCACGACCTGAAGGCGTCTCCAGAGGCGGAGATTACCCTAAAGTGGCCAATGTTAGGGATCACGAATTTATTGGAAATTCTTGAGAATGTGCAATATGGCTCCTGTACAAGAACCACATCTTTATCCTTAATATAAGGAGAGTTAAAAAAGGATTGAGTTGCAGTTATTGAATGGTGTAAGTTTATATGGCAGATGTTTATTTTCCTAATTTTCAGGCCCGTAGTCGGTGTCCTCAATTAATGCCTTAACTCTCCTTGCATAGGATGCACACTTCTCAGATCCGGGTACGTGGTTGAGCTCACTTAGTCCTCTAACATTAGAGCAAGAGGCGCACTTTAGTTTAGCTGGACGTCTTTGTCCGGGCAGTCCTTTACGTCGTGCATCTCGGCACAGTGACCGCACTTGGTCGCCTCCGCCTGGCACTTGGCCAATGTGTTTCCGAACTAAAAGCACTTATGGCAGATGGTAACCCTGGTTCTGTCCTCCACCCTACAATTTTGCCAGCCTATGCCTAGGTATTTTAGTGATAGCAAGAAAGCCTGAGGGCAGGAGTGACCTCCACGGCCCAGTGCACAAGCTTCTGACCCCTCGGGCCAAACTTATGCACCGGGTTTATGTCCTCTGTATTGAATGTTTCGACGTTATTTTGGTCGATTATTGCCTTCGCTAGGTTCTCCTTCGTTAAGAACGAGGGAACACCAAAGATAGACAATCTCGGAAGTCTCTTTTTTGGTGAAGATGCCTTAAGCTTTAGGGAGGCCCACTCAGGGAAATCCAATAGCTTGTTTACATTGGAGTCGTGAGATTCAATCACGACTCCCTTGTTTCTTGCGTAATAGACTTTAGATGGCGCGAAGCCAATGGTTACAGGGTTAATTTTGGCAAGAATGCTGTCCTTGACAGCCTCGGAAGACGCAAATTCCTCGGGATTGACAGGGGATATTTCCACCTTGTGGATAGCCTTCATGGAAGCAGATTTCTTGCCAACTATCTTAACCCTGGAAATGCTCGAGGCGATGTTAGCGTATTATGCCGCAGGAGTTGCGGCTGGAATGGGTGGCTCGGAAGTCAATTTGGCCGACAACTTCGTGATTTTCTTAACTGTAGAATTTAAGGCCTTGAAGAGAGTTTGAGTACTCTCGACGGCCTTAACAGATTTATTAAGGTTAGAACAGTCAGTTTTTAACTGGGTGAGAATAGCTGCAATAGTGCGGACAAGGTGTAGTTAATAAATCGAGACTGACAATATAAACTAAACACAGTGACAAACGAGCAGAAGAATAATAATACTTTTAATATTAAACGTTTTAGGCAAGAACCAGTAAACAAGAACATATGGCTTAGTGAACCATTAAATCGTTAAACCATGACAAATTATGGTCCAATGACTTTTAAAATATTTTAATGAAAATGATTTGTATAAATTAAATCATAGATTTTATAATAAACAATATTTTAAGTTTAATTTTTGTATTACAAAGAATAGTAGTTATTGATAAGTCACGTTTACATTTCTTACAAAAAAACCCACAATATTATAAAAACAGATTAGTTAACATCAGTTTGTTGTTTTTTAATTTGGTTGTCCTTAAAGTCTAATTTTTTTATTACAATGAATAGTAGTTATTGATAAATCATTTTTTCGTTTCTTACAAAAAACCTTTACGTCTTAAATATTACAACTTTGGTGTTGGGGAATATTTCTAATATTTGTTTAATATTAAAAAAATATTATTAAACATAAATGTTGTGAGGGTTATATATAATTCAAAAAAATTGTATAATTATAAATAAATATGTTTTAAATATATAATAAAATATTGTAATACTTACCAAATTTGTAGAAAAAAATTAATAATTAGTCTCGATTTATTTACTACAAAGAATAGCAGTTATTGATAAGTCACGTTTACATTTCTTACAAAAACCCACACTGTTATAAAAATCAGATTAGTTAACAGAAGTTTGTTGTTTGTTAATTTGGTTGTCGTTCTGATTTTTTTACTACAATTAAATTAATTGAATTAATAGTAGTCATTGATAAATCACGTTTACGTTTCTTACAAAAAACCTTTACTTCTTGAATATTACAGGACATTTTTGGTAGGCTTGTTACCTACTATATTTGTTTGAGTTTTATTATTGAAAGGTAAAGTTTTTTCAGAATCTCTTTGAATGATCTTCTAACACTTTAGATGAAGTGTCCATTAGTTTGTTTCTGACTTTTACTTCCTTTATTCAAATTTCTCTTAAGTACTAAGTCACCTTCAAAAATATATGACCAGTAAGAATTTGAAGCAGAAAGCAAGGAATTTCCATCTAACCATAGAAATATGCTGCACAATATTTCCACTGGCAAATAAGGTATACAATATAAACTAAACAAAGTGACAAACGAGCAGAAAAATAAAAGGTAATACTTTTAATATTAAACGTTTTATATATAGGCAAGAACCAGTGAACAAGAACATGTGGCTTAGTGAACCATGAAATCGTTAAACCATGACAAATTATGGTCCAATGACTTTTAAAATATTTTAATGCAAATAATTTGTATAAATTAAATAATAGATTTTATAATAAACAATATTTTAAGTCTGATTTTTTTACTGCAAAAAATAGTAGTTATTAATAAGTCACGTTTACATTTTTCATAAAAAACCCACACTGTTATTAAAACAAATTAGTTACCATCAGTTTGTTTTTTTTTTAATTTGGTTGTCCTTAAAGTCTGATTTTTTTACTACAATGAATAGAAGTTATTGATAAATTCCTTTTTTTTTCTTACTAAAAACCTTTACTTCTTAAATATTACAACTTTGGCGTTGGGGAATATTTCTAATATTTGTTTAATATTAAAAAAATATTATTAAACTTAAATGTTGTAAAGGTTATATATAATTCAAAAAAATTGTATAATTATAAATAAATATGTTTTAATTATATAATAAAATATTGTAATACTTACCAAATTTGTATAAAAAAAATAATAATTAGTCTCGATTTATTTACTACAAAGAATATAAGTTATTGATAAGTCACGTTTACATTTCTTACAAAAAACCCACACTGTTATAAAAATCAGATTACCTAGTTAACAGAAGTTTGTTGTTTGTTAATTTGGTTGTCGTTACATTCTGATTTTTTTACTACAATTAATAGTAGTCATTGATAAATCACGTTTACGTTTCTTACAAAAAACCTCTACTTCTTGAATATTACAGGACATTTTTGGTAGGCTTGTTACCATATTTGTTTGAGGTTTATTATTAAAAGGTAAAGTTTTTTCAGAATCTCTTTTCTGAATGGTCTTGTAACACTTTAGATAAAGTGTCCATTAGTTTGTTTCTGACTTTTACTTTCTTTTTTTAAATTTCTATTAAGTACTAAGTCACCTTGAAAAATATATGACCAGTAAGAATAAGATTTTGAAGCAGAAAGCAAGGAATTTCCATCGAAATATGCTGCACCATATTTCCACTGGTAAATAATGTATACAATATAAACTAAACAAAGTGACAAACAAGCAGAAGAATAATAATAATTTTAATATTAAACGTTTTATATACAGTGCTTGCAAATGCAAGTCCGACCGCACTGGAAAGGACGGCTGTTCAATACCCGCGTGAAAAGAACAAGGATAGAACGCCAAATAGAATTTGATTGGCCAGAGCCCCGGATGCGTGCGAATTGTAAGCGAGGTCAACTCTGGGCCAGAGTCTCTGGCTGCATTTAGACTAATGATTTAGTGTTAAGCAAACTGCGTTGGAGTGGAGATGCACATTTTAATTTTCTTTTTAAATATTTTATACCCGAATCCTAAAAATAAAATGTTTTGATTTTTTTCCTTGAGAACTAGGGCAACAACAAAAATAGTATTCTTAATAAAAAAGATTTCTCAAATAAAAATAACTAAAAATAAAACTCTAAATAAAAATATAGACCAGTGCAGAAGCCTTTAAAAATAGTAAAAAGAGAAAAAAAATAACAGTAGGATGAAACCCATTGGAAAAGGAGGGGAATATAATAAAAATTAAAGGAAAAATAAATTACGGGCGATCTGAGTTCGGGAAGTGAGAGGGGGGGGTTTTAAGGGTAAAAAATGGTTTATCTCGATTTCCGGCAAAACTACAAGTCCTATGGAAAAAAGTTAAATGTCAAAGTTGTAGGTAATAAAAAGATCTACAACTTCTGTATTTACAATTTTTTCACATAACCTCAAAATTTATGTGAAAAAATTAAAAAACCAAGTTTTTGGTTTTTTATTTTTATCTTTTTCAAAAAAAAATTTTCTTCCATGAAATTTGGTGAAAACTTACCTTTTTATGTCCCAAATACACTGTAATTTATTTGATTTGAAATATTTATTATTTCGCCTTATTTTGACTTAATATCAAAAAAGCACCCTAATTTTCAATCGAAAATTCTCGCGTGAAAATATCAGCTTTTTTCAAAAAGTCGTTGTGCTTTTTGTTCGATGAACTCTCTACTTTCTGATGGTGTAAAAAAATATACATTACTATGGTAAATGTTCTCAGAAAATACAAAAAATATTATAATGAATAACGTAATCAGAATGAGGTATCTAAATTCAATAGTATGATTTACATGTATTTTTATATTTTATGAGATTTTCTGACATAAATGTTATAAGAATTTAATAAATAAACTTTTTAACTAAAAAAAATTGCAACCATCACATTTTTTTGATGAAATTGTACATAATGATTAAAATAAATTTTCGAATTCGAGTTTTTTTCGTTATTCATTATAATATTTTTTGCATTTTCTGAGAACATTTACCATAGTAATGTATATTTTTTTACACCATCAGAAAGTAGAGATTTCAACAAACAAAAAGCACACCGACTTTTTGAAAAAAGCTGATATTTTGACGCGAGAATTTTCGATTGAAAATTAGGGTGCTTTTTTGATATTAAGTCAAAATAAGGCGAAATAATAAATATTTCAAATCAAATAAATTAAATTGTATTTGGGACATAAAAAGGTAAGTTTTCACCAAATTTCGTGGAAAAAAATTTTTTTTTGAAAAAGATAAAAATAAAAAACCAAAAACTTGGTTTTTTGAATTTTTCCCATAAATTTGGAGGTTATGTAAAAAAATTGTAATTACAAAAGTTGTAGATCCTTTTATTACCTACAACTTTGCCATTTAACTTTTTTCCATAGGACTTGTAGTTTTACCGGAAATCGAGATAAACCATTTTTTACCCTTAAAACCCCCCCTCCCACTTCCCAAAGTCAGATCGCCCGTAATTTATTTTTCCTTTTATTTTTATTATATTCTTCTCCTTTTCCAATGGGTTTCATCCTACTTTTATTTTTTTTGGTTTCAAAAATTATCGACCCTGGTCTAATAAAACTCTAAAAATAAATAAACTGAAAAATTAAATTAAATGTTCGAACAAGCAATTATTAACGATTCGTCGAATTGTTTCTCTGTTTGGTCTGGCCTCGAACATTCCCGCAAATAATCTTTGAATTTCTCGTTCAGAATTACCAGCAAAATGCCAGATTAAAATCTGAACTTTTTGTTCCAACGTGTACCTACATTTTTTAATTAAATAATCTTTTTTACTAAAATTACTACCTCTTGGCAAGAGGCTCTTGCTGGCACCACTGCAGTTCTCGTTCTAATATCCTCGTGTCAAGCACGCTGCGAGGTGCGCGATGGGTATGCGTTGTCGTAGCCTGCCGGCTGGCCAATCAAATTCTATTTGGCGTTCTATCCTTGTTCTTTTCACGCGGGTATTGAACAGCCGTCCTTTCCTGTGTGGTCGGACTTGGATTTGCAAGCACTGTATAGGCAAGAGCCAGTGAACAAGAACATGTGGATTAGTGAACCATGAAATCGTTAAACCCTGACTAATTATGGTCCAATGACTTTTAAAATATTTTTATGCAAATAATTTGTATAAATTAAATCATGGATTTTATAATAAACAATATTTTAAGTCTGATTTTTGTATAACAAAGAATAGTAGTTATTAGGGTGTTTCAAAAAAATCGACTTTTTCTTTTTCTTCAAATGGTCGGCAAATTCTTTCAGAGGATGTCAAAACAAAGACCTCGTTAAAATTTTAGCTTTTAATTTGAAGATTTAGAGGTCGCGGATCGCAATTTTCTATTTCCCATTGAAATAACATAGGAAATTTTTTTTTTTAACTTTGGAATTTTATACGTCTGAATCGAATCAACTTATGTCAAGGATCATCTTAGATTTTCATAGTAAATTTAACGCTCTACAAAAAAGGTCTCCTAACATTTTTCTATAAATTGATTCCTTCCAGAGTTATTCGAGGCCAAAGTTTGATTTCCATCGAATTTTCTCGTTTTTTCAACTTTTAGCATCATGTAGTAAAAAAATCACATATTTATATCTGAAACATAGTAAATGTTGTAAAAAAAACAAAAAAACAAAAAACGTCACTTTTTTCCAAAGCCTACTACAAAGTTTTAATGAAAATATGAGATGTGTATAATATGCAGAGTAATTTATATATAAATGCATTTTTCTCGAAAATGGTGCATCTGAGCAATTCAAATCAAGAGTACCTATTTTTCGTAAAAAACTATAATTTCTTATAATTTCATAAAAAAATTAAATTATTAACCCAGAAAAAAGTTGGGGCTATTTTTGTAACTTTGCCCCCTCCAAATGTTACGCCTATGATTAAATTTTAACAGTTTTGATCATAGATCTAGATTCAGCATGTCAAAATTACCAAAGTACCGAAAATTTATTTGTTCATGTTCAACCCTCTAGGAATAGTTTTAAAAAAATTATCCTCTTAGGCTCCTATTCAGGGGGCCGTAGCTCCTTTAGGGAGCATTTTTTGATACATGTTTATTAAACAAAAAAAGTGTTATTTTTATACGAATTATGTACTATTTAAGTTTGGCCCCCTAATTTCGGCACACCCGTATAGTGATAATTGTACCAAAAATGTTAAAAAAACGCGAAAATTCGATGGAAATCAAACTTTGGCCTCGAATAACTCTGGAAGGAATCAATTTATAGAAAAATGTTAGGAGACCTTTTTTGTAGAGCGTTAAATTTACTATGAAAATCTAAGATGATCCTTGACATAAGTTGATTCGATTCAGACGTATAAAATTCCAAAGTTAAAAAAAAAAATTTCCTATGTTATTTCAATGGGAAATAGAAAATTGCGATCCGCGACCTCTAAATCTTCAAATTAAAAGCTAAAATTTTAACGAGGTCTTTGTTTTGACATCCTCTGAAAGAATTTGCCGACCATTTGAAGAAAAAGAAAAAGTCGATTTTTTTGAAACACCCTAGTAGTTATTGATAAGTCACGTTTACATTTCTTACAAAAAAACCCACACTATTATAAAAACAGATTAGTTAACATCAGTTTGTTGTTTTTTAATTTGGTTGTCGTTACATTCTGATTTTTTTACTACAATTAGTAGTAGTCATTGATAAATCACGTTTACATTTTTTACAAAAAATCTTTACTTTTTGAATATTACAGGACATTTTTGGTAGGCTTGTTACTATATTTGTTTGAGTTTTATTATTAAAAGGTAAAGTTTTTTCAGAATCTCTTTGAATGGTCTTGTAACACTTTAGATGAAGTGTCCATTACTTTGTTTCTGAATTTTATTTCCTTTTTTCAAATTTCTATTAAGTACTAAGTCACCTTGAAAAATATATGACTGTGGCGACCTGCATCTGCAGATGACGAATAGTTGCCGCTGATAATCATTTTGAATGTTATATAATCGTTTTGTTCTGTTATGTTTTAAGTTACTTGATTTGTCATATCAATAGTTAGTTATGTTTTGGATGTTAATGGTGTAGGTTGTATCTTGTAGTTTATCCTCGTCGCCTTACGTGAGTAAGGCCAAAAGGGTCAACGTCAAATAAATAATAATAAAAAGTGTCCACGATTTAAACGTGAGTAAAAACAAAAATAAAATACATTGTGTAATAGCGGATTAAAGACAAAAATAATCATTAACATGAAATAAATAAACATTAACATGAAACATTTTCAATAAACATATGGCACATTTACTTGTTTTTTGAATTAACATGAAACATAATGAAACAATAATCAAATCTATTAAGTTTTGTCTAAAGCTACTAAGATTTAAAATTAATAAATTCGTTCATTTTTAAATAAACTTTAATATTTAATAGAGTATATTTTATATTTAAATGCAAGAAATTTTATTGAAGTAAATATTTTTAATAATAATTGATAAATTTAACTAATATATTTCTAAACTTAAACTTAACAAGAGTAGAATTTAGTATACCATAGTATCAATATTGGACAAGTTGTCTTCACTGAATTTGAATAAACAAATCCAAAACTATCCTTGGGTATTTTAAAATTAAATAATTATTTTGTGTGTATTTAAGGTTAAAAAAAAATGGCAGAGAACACAGGAATTAAACATTTTTTTTGCGAGTCCATTGACAAGGCAACGAGTGGGAGAAATGGCTCCGTGCTCTGAAATTATACCTAGATGCAGAAGATATTAGTGACCCTGGTTGGAAGAAAAGCAAATTGTTACACCTTGGAGGACCACAACTGCAAGAAGTGGCCTTTAATATACCAGGAGCATTGGTAGAAGGTAACAATGAAGAAAACAAAAACGTATTTGAAATATTGGTCGACAAACTAACAGAGTACTTTTCACCATAACGCAATTCCACTTTTGAGCGACATCTATTTCGCAGCATGAAACCAATTCAGAACGAGGGACTAAGCAAATTTCTTGTGCGCATCCGTCAACAAGCAGCCAAATGTACATTTGGGGAAACAGCTCAAGAAGCCATGGAGATCGGCTTAAAAGACAAATTAATTGATAACTGGGCATCAGCGGACTTAAAAAAGAGAGAGAGAAGGAATACACTTTACCGGAAATTATTGATCTTTGCCGAATTCATGAAGAAATCACAAGTCAATCTGAGATAATGCAGTCTAGAGCAAATACTGAAGCAGAAACCTCCTCCAGCCAAATCAACAGAATCACAAGTCGCCATGGATGTAATAAGTACATGAATAGTGAATGCATTTGTTGTGGGCGAAAGGACCTTCATGCGTCCGATAACAAATGCTCAGCACAGAAGGTCACATGTCACACATGCGGCGCCGTAGGACATTTTGCTGCAAGATGCCGAACGAGACCCGAAAATCGGCATTTTAGAAGTGCAAATCAGACACAAACAGGCCCACAGGCAAAAAGGAGGAGGATGAGATCTACTGTAAACCACATTAGTACCAATGCGAGAGCCGAAGAAAATTTAGACGCAAACGACAGTATATCGGAGTTTGACTGCTTTCAAATCACTGCAAAACGTGTTCGAAATAGCCAATACAGCCAGCAAATGGGTGAAGACGACGATAGCGAATTAATTGAGTGTGTTATTGGAGGGATTGCTATACTTATGCTTATAGATTCGGGATCGATGGCTAATGTGCTTAGCGGCGCTGACTGGGACATACTACAACAACAACGGGCAGCAATATGGAATGTTAACCTAGATAACGGTAATAGACTAACTCCCTATGGGTCTAAAGAACCGTTAAATCCTAAATGCCACTTTACAGATTGCATCAGTGTCAAGACAGGACAAGAAGTAATTGCACCATTCTACGTCATAGAAAAGGGTAACATATCTCTATTGGGAAAAACTACAGCGATGCGATTGGGTGTATTAAAACTAGGAATTAATGCACTACAAAAAGATATTAAACCATTCCCGAAAATAAAAGGCGTACAAGTCCAACTTAAAATTGACCGATCGGTTAGACCAGTACGCCAGCCAGTGAGACGAATACCTATCTCAGTTGAAAAAGCCGTCGAGGATAAATTAAACGAGGCCCTTCAAAAAGACATCATTGAACGTGTGGAAAAGCCAAGTTCTTGGATATCTCCAATTGTGGTCATTTTTAAACCAAGTGGTGGCATTCGCATATGCGTTGATATGCGTAGGGCGAACGAATCTATTAAGAGGGAGAACTACCCCCTTCCCACGTTCGACTCGTTTATGACGAAGTTAAGAAACGCAAAGTATTTTTCACGACTGGATATGGAAAATGCATATCATCAATTGAAACTGAATCAGAGTTGTAGGGACATTACTACTTTTATTACACACAAAGGTAGATTCCGTTACAAACGGCTGATGTTCGGTGTCAATTCCGCACCAGAAATCTTTCAGCGTATTTTCGAAGAACTACTAGCGGAGTGTGATAATTGCCTCAACTATCTTGATGATATTATATTATTTGGGTCCTCGGAAGAAAAACACGACAAATGTTTAAAAAAAGTAAGATACGTACTACAGGAGAACAACGTGCAACTAAACAAGGACAAATGTCTGATCAAAACTAAAGAATTACAGTTTTTGGGCCATACACTAACTACCAGTGGCATCAAGGCTGATGCAGCAAAAATAACTACAGTACAGGAGTTTCGAGCACCTACCACGAAAGAAGAAACGCGTAGTTTTTTAGGCTTGGTGACATATGTAGGAAAATTTATACCTGATTTGGGAACATTAATAGAACCACTTCGACGTTTGACTCGTTCATTTCGGTTATGATTCATTTGTAGTTCTAACTCGCAAACGAACTAATGACTGATGTATATACCTCATTTTCATTTTACATGTAGACAGGCTGCATTTGGTTTTTAAGAGTGGGAGAATAATTTTTAAGAGTGGGAGACGCCGAGTTTTCAGCGCTGCCAGATTTGGGGTTTTTACCACAAAATGGGGGATTTCATGTGGCTTTGGGGAAACTTTAGGGTAATGCTCATTTTTGGGTATTATGTTTTTTTTAGGAAATTCCAGAAACTTATTTGATGTTTATGTAGATTATCTAGTTAAATTTGAATAACTGTTTACGAACCAAAACACTGTGTTATATTGGTTTATAGATTTCCTTCCTTCCTGTAAAAGATGAACAATACAAAAACCGGTGTGCTGTTTATAGATCCCCGTACGGAAATCTATAAATGGCACTACGATTTTCGTATTGTTCATATTTTACGGGAGGAAGGAAGGCAATCTATAAATCAGGCTTAGTGTATTCTTCATTTTAGAAGTTTTTAAATTTTTCACATGGATCCTACACAAGGAGCCTGAACCTAATAGGGGAAATTGACAAAACCTGCCCTCTAAATTGCACAAATTAAGTCTATTTTATCACCACCAGCGGCGCTGATTGTCGATGTGTCTGCTCTTTTGGTAGCGTTTTGGTACAAATCAAACAATTGTTTATTAATCAACGGAACACCAGCGCCCTTTTATTTTGGGAAGATTCTTTTTTACATGAACTTCGGACTCCTTGTGTAGTAGGCTCCATGGTTCTTCATATATCCCGATGGGGTATTTTGGATTTTGACTTTAGGCAACCCAGATGAAAAACAGCGTTTTTTTTTTCGTAAGAAGTTGGCAGAACTTTCTCTGAAGTGGTATTCAGTACAATTTTTATTTACGAATTTTTTTTTAGTGTGTATTTAAGCGTACAAATTGGCAAATCGTTTTTCCCGATTTTCTATTTTGGTGTTTTTAGCTGCAACATTTGGGGGAAATTTAAGTTTTCAATCTGGCAGCGCTGACAGATTTAGTAATTTATGCTTCACCGGCGTTAGGTTATAGTCGGCTGGATTATTAATACGAATTAGGTATTATTAAGTTAATTTACTTTTAAAAATGATTAACAGTAAATTATTAATTAAAAGGTGTAAAATTATTATTTGTTTTGCATTTAACTAAAAGTGTTTTCTTATAAAAAAAACTTTTAAACATAAAAAATTTTCTTTTAAAACTAAAATAAATCAATTCTCTTAAAACAAAATTACAAACTTCTTAAAATAAATGTAAATAAATAATTAATTTAAAATCAATATATGTTAAAATGCCTAAAGTGCACACTAACAAATGCAAATTATAACTGTATCGTCGCCTATAGAAATCCGCAATCTGGGGAGGGGCATCTGGGGAGGTGCATCTAGGAAGGGGCGATCGGCCCCACTCAGCTTCACTCGAGTGTATATGTTTCATGCACTGGCTATGAGAGAAATAGATAAAGAAAATGTGTGCTCGCACCTCTATCTCTATTGCCCCTACAGTAATATAGGAAACGTAACTTTCTCTTTTTCTATCTTCACTAACTTAAATCTCCCTCTCAACTTCCGTTGGCCTCGCCCGATCACACTTTTCGTAACGCTCTCGTCACGCATTCACCAGCTTACTCCCCAAGTCAAGCGTGCATTTTTCTTAAAAAAAAATTGGAGATGGCCGCTTTTGAAATGACTCAATCATACGCTGTGTCTACAGTCCCGATCCGACTGACGACATGATTTTACGATTTTATGTAATTGTTACGATAAAACTAAAACAGACCAACCAACCCAACATCCAACCCGAAACCCAACCAAACACTTTTCAACAAAGGAATATTTATTTAAATACATATTTTATTATATAACTGTAGCAGGGTACTAATTTAAAATAATAATGTAAAATTATATATTGATGCTTTTAAGGCCACATTGTATTAGTTCGCTATGTAAATTCATTAAATAAAAATAAAAGTTGTAGAGGCGCAGTCGAACCCGGTACCTCTCGCATGAAAAGCGGGAGCTGTTCCATATGAGCAACTAAATTTCCTGTCGCTCGGAAAACAATACCGATTTACAGTGTATGAAGTTAAATTATGACGTCAGTCGGAATCAAACTTGACACAATGATAATTATAATACTTACTTATTATAATAATATTTATTAATTCCTTGTTGTGATATTGAAATTAATATATAAAGATGTTTATATAAAATAAATTTAAAGGAGTTTTGGAATAAATTAAAAGCAAGGCTTAATATGTAATTTATTTTAAATTTTATAACTAAACTTTTTCCGAAATAGTTCCCAGAGTTATCTTATCAAATTGTGATTTACATTCAATATATTGTTGAGCCAACGGATTTACAATTACATTAGGTTCTCTTTTCATTTTTGGATAACCTTCTAAAAAGTATGTTTCCATTGATCCTTTTCCTTTTACTTCAATAGTTCCTCTACATGTGAGAGGATATCCTTTAGAATATAAAATTTGATATACTTCTTGAGTAACCTATAAAAATATTAATATGTAAAATGGTTAAAGACTATAGTTGCCATTGGCCATACGTTTCTTAAAAGCAGTATAATTAAATTCATACTGTCAATATGCTTAAAATTACTTCGAAACTAACATATTATTTTATTGTAATATTAATTGCATTTATATCTAACAACCATGAAGGCCAACTAAAAATGTATAACTAACTACTTACTCACCTGAATTTTATCGCAAAGTCCTGTACTATCCATACGACTAGCTACATTTACTGCGTTTCCCCAAATATCATATTGTGGCTTTCTTGCACCAATTACTCCCGCTACTACAGGTCCCACATTTATTCCTATTCTTATTCTAAAAATTAAACAAACATGTTCTTATCTCTTCAAAAATTATTTTTATGTAAGCTCCAGAAAGTACCCCAAAATAATATTAATAATTCCCAGCACCATACAGATAAATATTTTGTATACCATAATAAGCATAGTACGATACGCATTTGGGTTTTGTATTGTCTTTATGGCGACAGTACGATACATATCAACAGTACCCCTGTTGAAAATGACCAATTAATTCCTTATAGAAACCAATTGAAGTATTGGTTGGTATCAATAGGTCTAAATTGGACTTACTGGGTTTAATTGGGAGCGATATAAAACAGAAATTGGTTTTTACTGGTATTTTCCATGATGGAAAAATCCGATTAGGATTCTACTGTGTTTTAGTGGTTTCGATTGGTTAAAGCTACCAATAGGTAATTTACAATTGAATTCAATTGGGCATTTCCAGTGTAAGATTCTAGAAAGGAATCTTCTAATTGGTTATTCCCAATACTTAAAATATGGAAAAGTCCAATTTGGATTCTACTGTTTTTATTGGTTTCGATTGGTTAAAGCTACCAATAGGTAATTTCCAATTGAATTCAATTGTGCATTCCCAGTGTAAGTTTCTAAAAAGGAATCTGCTGATTGAATATTTTCAATACCCAAAATATCGCAAGAGGGCTCTCGTGTAGCTGCGCAAAACCAACGTACGCAGTCCTTGTTCGAATGCTTGAGACGCCATCATAAAGAAACAAACAAGTCTTTGGACGCTATTTAATGTCGTTTTTTATTATTCGGTTTCTTTTATAATCTATGGGTTTCTGTGCTTAGTGGTAGTTGTGTACTTATAGTGGTGTGTACTTATACCTTAAAAAATGTTTATGTGTAGGGTTTAGGGACGATGGCGTGAAAACGGTGGTTTCAGCGGGCAAAATAAAAAAAAATTGACATAAATAATATTGATTTCGACTATGCCTAAAAACATCCTTTGCAAGAAAGACAAAAAAATTATTATAACCGAGTAATTTTTTTTATTACTTTTTTGTGTTGTATCAATACATATCTCACTAACACAAAAAGATAAAGTTAAAGTTAACTGCAGTTATAATAATTTTTTGTCTCTTCAGTGAAAAATGAATTCTGGTTTTTACCCGGATATTCTTCTGGGATCTTAATTATTTTTGAATGAAAAATCAACTAATATTTAAAAAAAAATTGGTTTGAATAGGTTTGGCTCTATGAATCACCAATTCATTCCATGTGCATTTCTATTGGATTTAGCCAATAGAGACAAGCAGCATGGATTGGTATATTCCAATTTAAGCCGCTGACTTCATTGGAATGCAACTGGAATGAATTGGTGATTCATAGCGCCAAAACACATTTCAAACCAATTCAAACCAATACTTTTTTTATTAGATTCTATCGGTCATTTACAATATAATTTATGATCCGAATTTTTCTTAAAATTTTGACAAATAGAAAAAATACTTTTTATCGAAAATCAAAATATCGAAAATACAAAACGTCGAAAATCAAAATATAGAAAATTCAAAATGTCGAAAATGATAATATCGAAAATTAAAATGTCGATTTGAAAATGTCGAATAATTAAAATATCGAAAATTAAAATATCGATTTGAAAATATCGAATAAATAAAATATCGAAAATTAAAATGTATGATTAAAATAGTATGTCGATTAATTGAAATATTTAAACAAAATATCAAATTCAAAATAAGAAAATATGGTTTAGTTTCACATTAATTGTAAAAATAAAAGTAAGAATAATAACCCCAGGTACTAAATAAAAAATTAACTTTATTAAAAATTAAAACAAAAAAATAAATACTTATAGAATAAGAGCTATGGTTTTTAAATAATTTAATAAAATATGTTGTTCATTTTGATAATTGTCTTGAAAGTTGCTTACAAGCGTCTTTAACCTTTCTGAATTACTTTCGGCCTTTTTTGGCTTTAAAATTGTTACGCCACACATCCTCTGAGATATTTTCATTTCCGACAGCCCCTGCTCATTTAAAATACCTTCGAGAAACTTCCATATATATGGTTTTTTAGCTGAAAATTGATGGTTTATACTTCTGTGCCACGATTCAACTAAACTGCGCACCACTCAATGTGTCGCGACCAAAAAGTTCGTTCTTTTTTAAAACGACATAACTTTTTTGCTTCTTGAACGATTTTATTTTGGTCTGTAATGTCTCCTAGCCCCATCCTCTGGCAATTCATGTAATAGATATGAAGCTCAAGGTTCTTCAAGTAAATTTCCTACAGGGTGATATGTTAAACGATGAAAATTGTTAATAACTTCATCCAAGCCCCGTTTTTTCTTCCAAAAGATATACATTAAAGTAGGCAATTTAACAGCCGGGAATTGTTTTAGAATTTTGATTCTTAGTGATTTTGGTTTTATCTGAAACTTAAATTTAACAACTGAATCACAATCAGGAGGTCAAAAACATGTCACGAACATAAATATCGGTTCAGGATTGGTTTTCGCAAATTTTCGCCAAAATGTCATTTTGAAAAAGTGGTCTTTGCTTAGGCCCCTCTAAAAATAATGGAAGTTTGTTGCTTGTCTCTTGTTCAGAATTATTCAAGGAACAATCTTTCACCATCTTATCTCCTTGTTCTTAAAAAGACTGAGTGTATTGCCTACCAAAAAGCCTTAAATGTACTCTATAAAAAAAAAATCATATTTTCTTTGCTAAGATTCCAATACGAAAAAATTGAAAACCTTTTCAAGCTAAGACATAATACTTCATTATTTCAAAGTAAAAACGAGAAAAAAAATATTTTTTTACAAACGGGGCTTGGATGAAGTTATTGAAATTTTTGACCATTTTACATATCACCCTGTACGAAATTTACTTGAAGAACCGTGAGCTTCATATCTATAGCATGAATTGCCAGATGATGGGGCTAGCAGAAATCACAGACCAAAATAAAATCGTTCAAGAAACAAAAAAGTTATGTTGTTTTGAAAAAGGACGAACTTTTTGGTCGCGACACATTGAGTGGTGCGCAGTTTATATTATTGGTTTTTTGTTGACCGGTCAATGTCATATCGTAAAAATTCCATAGCTGATGCTCAAATGTTGGTTTCTTTCTTTCATCAAGCCTTTCGCGGCGGCCCACCCATGTATCTTCAAAGTAATTCAAAATAACTTTTCCTTCATGTCGGATGATACCCTTTTTTGCAATTAAATCAAATGCATACATAACACACATGATTTACGGGTACGAAAGCAATAGCGACCAGTATTTTAATTTCCGACTGAAATGTCACGTCACTGTCATACAGTTTCTTTAGTCCAGAGGAGCAAACTTTTAGTAAATACTTTGCTTGAAATGGAACTAACATCCTTTATTAGTTGCCAGTGGAAACAAAAGCTTTGAGGCTGCTATGGCAGCTATTTCAAAATCGGACATTATAGTTTTTACTTTTGGTGAAGTTAATGATTTTCTTAATACCTCAAATGTGGTAATGTGGCTTTTTTAGTTTTATTTGGCAAAAGTGCATATACCAAGGCATAATACTCTTC
Organism: Brassicogethes aeneus; assembly: GCA_921294245.1. NCBI lineage: Eukaryota > Metazoa > Arthropoda > Insecta > Coleoptera > Nitidulidae > Brassicogethes > Brassicogethes aeneus. Next base: position 4,712,524 of record OV121136.1, read on the forward strand.
GTTAAATTTTGCGTGAATGGTGTACATTTGGTAAAAAAACAAAGGAACACATTGGAAAGTACCATCAATGTACCATTCACTACTTTGATTTAAAATTGATAAATTACTATTAGTACTGAATATAAGTATCCTATTTTTATCTTTTGAATCGAATAAAAGAAAATTCTCACCTTTTTTTGTCTTCGTTAATTCTTCAGGAACGTACTATCGTACTTGGAACACTAATTCCTTTATTTTTTTGTTGTCTTGTACGGCGCACACATAACCTCACCAGCTTCAGAACACTTCGCGGGATGTAGTACCATCAGATTTAATTGCGTTGATTATTTTGAAAGATTCAAATTTTTGAGGATTACCTTCATGATTTTGATCATTCTTAAAATTGTAATCTGTATTTTTATTTATTATTCTAGCCTTGCACCCATTTGTGTAGTTGGTGCACCTCCAGTAGTTTGTCTCGCCTCTACTTTTTTCTTGGGTAAAAAAAATCCATTTAAATAAATTTGCTTTTTGCCTTTTTAATTTAAAACGAATTGAATATCGTTTTTGTCCATAATGTTGATTAAACTTTGACTTAAAATATTTAAATAACAACAGTTATTTTTATTGTCATGGTGTTCCGTTAAAAAGCCTACTTCTACTGCTATATATTTTGTGTTAGCAAAAATAAAATTTGTTGATTACCATAATATGGAGTTTGGGTTTGTGTTGTTTTTTTTCTGTGAAAAATAGGGAAGTGGATCAGTAGGGACGAGTGGGGGATGATATGTATGGTGCGGAGTGTGGGGGTGATATGTTGCTCTTTCGATATTTTAATTTTTAATATTCTGTAATTTCGATATTTTATATGTCCATATTATTATAATCGATATTTTAAGCAGCCGATTTTATTATCGATAAATTGAAAATTCGATTAAATAAAATTTCGATATTTTCATTTCGACATTTTATATTTTCGATATTTTGATTTTCGACATTTTGTATTTTCGATAAAAAGTGTTCGATATTTTGAATTCGATAAAGTGAATTTCGATATTATGAACGTCACCCATTTTTTCGCACTCGTCCTCTTTGCCGCTCTTTTTGTAAATTGTTCTCGTGCAAAAAATAACGTTTTATGGCATTCGTTTTTTAATATACTATATATGAGGCTATACGTACTCATATACTGTAAAAATTAATACAGATTTAAGATAAATATAGTATTATTATTATATAAAATATCATTTATATTAAAGGAGCTATCTTTTTAAACGAAGTATTTAAATTATTACCCATTAAGCATGCTTTCAAGGCAGCTTGAATGTGCCATAGTCATAGCGTTTTATTTAAACTACAAAATATGCCATTAACATGATATACAGTGTTGGCCATAATTTTTGCAACCACTGTAAAAAAGAACCCCAGGTAGCACACTGACGTCTGCTGACGTTTAAATGACGTCATTTAAACGACAGCAGACGTCAGTATGCTACCTGGGACCTAACTCTAAAACGCATTTATTATTCTTCATGAAATTTTGGATAAAAATACTTCAACTTATATCTCAGTTTACGTGTTCGAGGGTTTTTCGAGAAAATATTTTTAAAGCCCTTTTATTTAATAATGAAAAAACGTTCGAAAAATAACTTTTAGGGTAATTTTTTTAAGTAAATAAAAAATATGCTGTTAAAGACCGTATTTTTGTTAGTATACCTACCCTGAAAATTTTGTACAAATCAAATAAACAGCAATGAAGATACAGCGATTCAAAGTCGTCAAAAATTACCACTTTTCAGCAAAATAATCAGAAGCGTATTAGGGGGTATACTACACCTTTTCCAGTTGATATTCAAAAAGTAGGAATTGTAATTCAGTTATTCCAGTTGATATTCAGATAGTAGGAATTGTAATTCAGCTATTCCAATTGATTTTAAGAGAGTAGCATATGTAATTCAGATAACACAATTGATTTTAAGAAAGTAGCAATTGTAATTCAGATAACACAATTGATTTTCAGAAACTTGCAAATGTAATTCAGAAAGTAGCAATTGTTTTTCAGATTAAATAAAATGTAATTTAGCCGCAGCAATTGTTTCAGGAACAGTGAGTTGCATACAGTAAATCAATGATGAATGAACGTACACGTTATCTTTATTAACTAAGCAAATGAAATTTATATAAAATACAAATTAACAAAATTCGGTCCTTACTTGCAATAAGTTGACAATTATGACAAATATATCTACTTAAATGGTGATAAATTTGTTTATTATTGTCAATTCCATGGAAACAAAGCAATATACAAAGAAATACATTAAATTGAGATTTTAGAAAATAAGTAAAATGAAGTATGAAAATGTTATCATTTGTTAATTTCTGAATTTTAATTGACATATTTTGAATTACAATTGTTACTGTCTGAATACTATTTGTAATTTCTGAATATCAATTGCTACTGTCTGAATATCATTTGCAATATTTGAATTATATCAGCTACTTTCTGAATATCATTTGAAATATCTGAATTACATTTTCTATTTTCTGAATTTCATTTGCAATGTCTGAAAATCTATTGCTGCTTTCTGAATATCAATTGCTACTTTCTGAATATCAATTGCTACTTTCTGAATATCAACTGGAAAAGGTGTAGATCAAACAGCAACTCTGTATGTGATTGTTATATATGTGATCTTGCTCGAAAACCAGCATCTGGAAATTTCGCAAAGGGTAATATTTTGCCTAAACGAATTAGTATACTGGCGGATACGACGAATGTACAACTTGCAGGTAGGATATTGTATCGAATTTATTAAAACATTTAAATAATTTAGGTTAATTTTATTGCAATAATGGTCTTTATTTTTTTAAATACAAATTTTATTATTTTTGTTTTATTAAAATGTTTTATGACTACTTTTAAATACTCCATTTCTAATAATTCCTTTACAACTTTTAATCTTTAGAAATTATTTTAGAAAAAGAGAAGATACATTGTATCGAAAGTCGTTGCAGTTATTGCTGCTCAATTATTGGAAAAGGACTATCTCATAAATGTAGCTTCAAGCTAGTCAAGCTACTAGCTTGACTACGCGCATGGAGAACTTAACGGAATATATCCTAAGCTCAAACAATATTTACGGCGCAATCTGGTCGAATTTGGCAAAAACGTGCTATTTATTAAAAATTTTATTTTTAATATTTTAACCTGAAAACGCCTTTGCGATAACATAATAATCAAGTTAGACATGATTTTGCCAAATCATGGTGTTTTCATTGTTTAATTAAATGTCAAAGTTGCGCTATTTTTGGCGTTTTCATTGCGTTTTTATAAACCACAATACAATGGCTTGACTTTAGATGTTCTTAATTTTTTTTTTAAGAAATATTTTAAAAAATAGTATGGAGGAAGACCACACAGGTATGTTCTCATTATATACCAAAAATCTTGGATAAAGTTTCTACTGTGACAAACTTACAAGACATTATGTGAGTTGATGTTATTTTGTTTTAAAAATGTTTTAAATAGGTACTAAAATTCTTAAAGCATTTTCTTAATGATTTCAACATATTTTAGGCTGGTTGTTTGTATTCTATAATGGGTTTTTATATGATATGAGTTAAAAAACCCTATACCAAAAATACCCCTAAAAAAAGGCCTAAAAATAAACAATTACTTAAACATATAGTATGTAAAGGATTTTTTCTACGACCACTATGTAAAAGTCACATTTCGTAATGGCATCGTTGCTTAGAAAATGAATCTTTTCATTGGCAAGGCAAAACACGAATGTAAAGTGACATTTCTGTGTGAAAAGTGACAGGTCTGTGTGAAAAGAACCGGAAACCATCGTTTGACATTCAGCTGTCAAAAAAGTTTTTAGGTTATTTTGTTTTGTATTTAAAAATAATAAAAAATAAAAGGGTCGCAGAAAAAACATTGTGTTATACTTGTGAGAAAAGCTTTCTTCAAGCTCGTGTTAATGCACACTCGGGTAAATTTACAAAATTATAATACAAACTATTGAAAAATCAGGCAGAGGATATTAATTGTTTCATGTATTCTTCTTAAAGTACTTGAAGCAAAGAAAAGGCGTTATCCCGAAAATATGCATGTATCCGAAAGTGTACCGGAAGTTCCATTCTGAATTCCACTACTAAATCATATAAGAGACTTTGGTTAATAAAAACAATATTTTAAACTTAACTTTAAATTGCAAATGGGGATTTGACGGATCATCCGGCCAATCAGAATACAAGCAACGATTTCAAGATGTTTCATTGTCAGACTGCAGAATATTTTTTACATCTTTAGTACCCATAAGGCTCAATCTTAGTTCCAAATCTGACGTAATAATATGGCAAAACTGCAGAACATCGTCAACAAGATTTTGTCGAACAATAAAAATTCAATTCGCTCTAGAGACAAAAGAACTAACATTGGCCGAAAAACAAAAAATTGGTAAACAATTAAATTCCTTTTAAATTTATTTTACCTGAAGATAATATAGGTATTTTTCTAACATTTAACTTATATTTGACAATGATATACAGTAAGGTGAGAAATGCTTTGACGGAAAACAATTCTACGCAAAGATGTTTTGTATGTGGCGCATTCTCAAAATACTTCAATAATATTGATGTTATTCTTTATAGACCCGTTATTAATAGTGATTATTTAAAATAAGTGCTTGTAGCATTTAGCTTACAAAATCGATATTAAAAAGTGGCAGGCTCGAAGTGACGAAGACAAGCAAATAAGACTAAAAAAAACTTATTCAAGAACAATTGCCCAAACCAGGTTTTGGTTTGTCAAATGATGGCAACACGGCTCTCATTTTTTTTAAATACAAGCGTTTTTACTGTTTTGCTGTGAAATTGCTCAAAATCTTGTACAAAGATTTTATATCGTATTACAAACATTATCTGAGGAAGCACAGGAGGCAAGAAATTAAGATATCAAAAATTATCGAGCTTTTTAAGAAAAACCTCAAGAAAAAATAACCTATTAAATATTTTTAGTTGCCTTTTGTTTCCTCCGACCCAGTTATTTCTGGTTTACGTAAAACACCCGCTAAAACAAAAAAAGTATTTTGCCTGAAGCTGTAGCTTTACTTAATTTTTCAAAGGTTAATGAAATTTTTTAAAATTTACACGAAGCAATAGGCTCTTCACATGAAGAAGTGAACTAGATATAATTGTTGGAAAAATAATACATATAAAAGGTTAATTTAGGCAAATTATGAATAGAAATTTAATTTTTACATTTAAATGCTAAAAAAACAATTAATAGCACGTTTTTGCCAAATTCGACCATTGTGCAGCGGTTGGGAGTAATTTGGTCTCCATTTTTATACGAATATTAACGAATTTTAATGGAATGGTTTTTATGGCGGTACGGCTTTCAATCGTTTCAGTAATTTAATATTACACATATCACAGCTTTACCTATCCGTAAATTTTTAAATCTGTTTTTATTTTTTTCCAATATTTTTATAATTTAAAATTTTTTTATGTGTATTTTTCACCACAGATTGCATTAATTTATTAAAATATTATTTTTCACCACTAGCTAGCTAACGACCATATTATTAGGTTTGTTCCTACTGAACATTTTGACTATCATGATTCATGAATATGTACAATAATAAAATTGCGCGAACAATTTTAGTATTGTGAATGTTCCTGAGTTCCACTGGAAAGTCTTAATGATTATCCATAAATTTAAAAATAAAGTATAATACATAATTTGTTAAACTTACCTAAAATGATTGAACGAATGTTCATTTACTATATCTAGCTGGTCTCGAAGTTGTAAAGCATAATCTGCCATAGCTGTTACATGCTTAAAGTTCTTCATATCACATGTATTTTGGGTTAAGCCTAAAAATGTATTGATTTATTACTATACTTTTTTGTAGTAAATCGATATTAAATATTTTATTTTTATAGGGTACAAAGGGTAGTTTTGGATGGCAAAAAGATATGCTTCTTAATACTTTGCATAGGTACTTGAATGTGCCATTATGGAATGGATGCATTTAGTATAAGGTCTCAAGGGATTCTACATAAACCGGTTTGATGGTACAATAACCTCTTCTATTGACAAAGACTATCCAAATCCTTTTAAAAATATATTTTATTTTATTTATTTGATTTCTTTTGTTTATTTTTGGTCAGTTATAAAATGTAATGCTCTTTATCATATTGAAAATACCATACCAGAGGCTGCCATATAAGTAGCTCCAGTCGACTTAATTTTTTCAATAAATTTAAATCGATCCTCAGAAAGAAGTTCATCAAAATCGGCAATTATTTCATTTAAAAGTCTTAAACATTCCACACCTTCATTGTTTCCTTCAAGTTCGACATAGAACTCTGAAAAATTTGGAATTGATGCAAACATAATGCAAACACAATCGCATTGTTTGTGATATAGTTCCTAAAATAAAAGAATATATTTTTAAAATTATATACAAATTGTGCCAGAAGTCGCGCACAACCTTAAATGATCAACGGACCCCAGGAATTACAGAAAATTGTTTAAAAAAATCTACCTTTGTTATTTAAAAAGATATGTACAGAAAATGGCAACATTGAGTACTAATACATTTATAGATTTATTCTTAATCATCATGATAACAAACAACAATATTAAAAAGTGTCAGATTTGTTACTTTTACTTAGAGGTTATACCTCAGACATGATAGAAGCAAATACAGGGATCCCTGTATTTGCTTCTATCAGTCTCTGTCAGGAACTTATAAAACCATAGATTAACTAACAAATATTAACATTAAATTGACATAAATAACTGGCATTTTTTAAGCATTCTCCAAACATTACATACATACTCAGTATCAATAACACTATGATAGTTTTAGAAACTTTTTTTTCCTAACATTGAGTACTCCAGCTTAGTTTAACTAATTTTGGGCCGCTGGTTTCAAAAATGTCATTTGTTTTTCTTTAGGACGTCTAGGATTTAAAATTATAATAAAATATAAAATAATAATCGAAGAGTAATGTTTATACCGAAACCCATTTACTCTGTTGCCTTTTTAATTTAATTATTAATTAAAAAAAACTACACAAAAAGACGTCCTGGAGCAAAACGAGTGGCAGTTTTGAAATCAGCAGCCCAAAATTAGGTACCTATTATAGGTGGGCGTACTCAATGTTAGTAATTTGAACAATCATAGTGTAATTAACAAAAATGCTATGAGAGAAGTAAAAATCCTAAAATGAATTTATGCATAAGATGAAACATTAATTCCTAATAAAACCATGGTTTAAACATTTTGTATATTTGGCATAATATATATAATATATAGTAAATATAGTAAAGGAAAACATTTTTTTTTAAGTTTAAAAACTTAATGTTTACGCTCTCATATCTTTAAATAAGTATATAGTAAAACTCGATTTTTTTTTAACAATTATTTGGAACTCCTGAGGGTCTGTAGATCATCCAGCTTCAAGGTAGTGCACGACTTCTGGAACGTCCTATATAAAAATATTCTATTTAGAGCAAGGCGTCGTTAAACGTCGTTAAACGTCGCCCCTATTAATTTTAAATAACATTTAGTGTAACACCATTGTGCTCATTGAAACTTAGATTTTTTCGTAATTTCAGTAAGAAATCTCTCAGTTTCTAATCTAATCAACCGTTTGAGGATTTTTTCTGCTCCAAAAGAGAATTTTAAAAATCGGCTGAAGGTTCAAATGTTTAAAATTATAATTTATTTTAAAATAAAAATAGACGTAGATTGTTGTTTGCTTAATTTCCTAAATATAAGCTAATAAATCAGTTTACTTGCAAATTTGTACTGTCAATCTAAAGAGTCGCTTCAAAAATGTTACCACCTTAAAATATACTTATTGAGGAGTTGCCACAATAAGTTTTATTCCAGCCCTAGGGCGACTGTAATGGGGATGTATTATAGAAAGTGTTAAGCACCCTATTTTACAATGAATGTTGGTTGAATAGTTTTATTGAACAAAAATTATTTAAAAATAAGATTTTTTTAATATGAGTGAGTTCTAATTCTTATAAATAATTTTTGCATCATAAATTAGTATTTATGATGCAAAAACTATTTAGTCATCAGCGCCTCTTTTATAATAATAATAATAATAATAATAATTTATTCATGTTACTATACAAAAGTACTTACATTTGTCAAAATTAAAAATAACAGCATAGATTTTAATTAATAATCATACATAAGAAGGTATATTACTTTACACAAAAAGGTACATTACTTCAAAACAATAAAAACAGACAAGTGTATATACATATATATAAATATTTAACAAAAGTTGAAATGTAAAAACTCATCATATGAATAAAATGCATTTTTTAATAGTAAACATTTAACCGCTGACTTAAACGACTTAAGATCTTTGGTTTTTATGTTCTCTGGCAATTTATTAAAATATTTAGGAGCTAAAAAATGTATATGCTTCTGACTTTTTGTTAGTCTGCAGAGTGGTAACCTTAACCTTTTGCTATTCCGCGTGGTGTTAGTGTAGTTGGTTTGGTTTACAATAAATTTTTCCATGTTTATTTTTGTATACACTAGTATTTCTAGTATATAAATACAGGGTAGTGTAAGGATACCTAGTTCTGAAAATTTAGTTCTACAGTTTTCAGAATATTTTAGTTTGCCAACTATTCTTACAGCCTTGCGTTGTAGAGAAAACAATATTTTCCAGCCCGCAGATTGCCCCCACACCAATATGGCATAGGACAAAAGAGAGTGGCCCAATGAAAAATAGGCTGTCTTAAGAACTTTGTTTGAGACTGAGTTTGCAATATTCCTTAAAAGATAGATGTGCTTGCCAAATTTCTTGGCAACCTCATCTAAATGATAGTTCCACTGAAGTGTTTTATCAATAATAACCCCCAAAAATTTTGCGTGCTCGCTAAAAGCAACTTGATTATTTATATGTTTACCTAACGTAAAAAACATATTTACTGTTTTTGTTTCATTTAAAGTCAAATAATTATTTTGAAACCAGGTAGTAGCTCTCGACTGTGCATTCACCGACGCATTAACTAAATATTCTGAGTCTTTTCCTTTTACAATAATGGTGGTATCATCAGCGAACAGAATGTGATTAGCTGTGTGGTTAAAGTTGGGTAAATCATTGACATAGATTAAGAAAAGCAATGGTCCAAGGATAGAACCCTGGGGAACCCCATAGTCAATCACATCCCTATCAGACATTAACCCATTTACTCTAACCTGCTGTACACGGTCTGTTAAGTAGGATCTAATCATATTAATAGCATTAGTTGTGAAATTATAGCTTTTTAGTTTACCAAGCAATACTTCGTGAGTTACACAGTCGAACGCTTTGGACAAATCACAAAAAACAGCGACCAGATGTTCATGTTTCTCGAAAGAGTCTATTATTTTTTCAACCAATTCCAACACAGCCAGTGTAGTATTTTTTTTTTTCCTAAAACCAAACTGATTTTTATAAAAAAGATTATTTTGTTCAAAGTAAGTTATAATCTGTGTTGCTAGCACTTTTTCAAAAGTTTTGGAAATTATTGGTAAGAGAGATAATGGCCTATAATTGTTAAGGTCTTCAGAATCTCCTTTTTTAAAAATAGGAATAACCAAAGCTTCCTTTAGTTTGTTCGGAAATATATTGTTTTCTATACATAAATTAACTAATTTGGTTATTGGTTCAATTATAATATTACTTACACCCTTGAGAACATTGGTACTTAAACCATATACATCTTTGGTGTTAGAGTTTTTTAAGGATTTTATGATATCTCTTACAATATTAAAGGTGGTTGGTAAGAATTCAAATTTAAGAACTGGGTCTATGACAACATTGTGAACCTCTTCGTTTGGTTTTATTTTGTTTACTAAGTTTTTAGCTATATTAATAAAATAGTTATTAAATCTATTTGGAGAAATGTTATGTTTTTTGGGTTCAGTTTTATTATTTCGTTTATCATTAATAATTTCCCACATGGTTTTTAGAGCAGAATTTGAGTTTTTTAATAAAAAGTCATTTGCTTTTATTTTTGCAGTTTGAATAGCGGTTTTATATTTTTTCTGGTAATTTAATTTTTGTTGTTTTAAATAAGAACTCTGAGGGTTTTTTCTACATAGAACATTTATGAAAAGCAACTGATTTCTCATAAGTTTTAAGTTATCATTGAACCAGCTCTGGTCATAAGATAATCTAGGTTTACAAGCCATTTTTTTAACTGGAAAAGAGTGAAGATAAGAGTTTAAGAGATGTTCAATAAATCTATCAAATTTTTCATTTACAGATAAATTATTACATTTTATAAAGTCCCAAGAAATATTTGAGATTTCATCAAAAAATTTATATTTACCCATTTGAGTTATGGGTCTACATTCTTTTTGCACATAAGCAATTTTACGATTATTTTGAGCTGCTGGTTTAAAGTTTAAAATCTGTCCTGAGTGGTCAGATAGGTTAGTTTCTATAGTATGTGCAAAGCTTCCCTTAGTATTAAAATTAAGGAAAATATTGTCAATACAATATTGACCTCTTGTTGCAGTTTTTATCATTTGTTTTAGGTTATACGTTGTTAATAAGTCGATAAATTGTGCACATTCTTTATTTTCATTATCGAAACGCAAATTAAAATCACCAGCAACAATTATATTCTTGAATTCAAGCATACTTAAAGCTTTTTAAATTATACCAAGAAAACTTGAGGATGGTGATCTATATACAGATAAGGCAGCAGTATTTAATGAATGAACAAAAATGCAAGATATTTCACAGATTTTTTCAGCAGACAAACATTTAATATTTTTTAACCGAGTAAAATTTAAGTTTGGTTTTATTAGTATCACAGACCCTCCACCTTTAAAAGTTTTTCTTGAAAAGGATGAAGCAACCAGATAGTCAGATATTTTAAGCAGTTCCATCTCACAGGAGTTGAGCCAGTGTTCAGTCAAACAAACTATGCTTACATTTAAATCACAGAGAAAAGCCTCAGCTTCGTTTATCTTGTTTCTGATTGAACGTGTGTTCATATGTAGAAGTTTTGTGTAGTTATTACAGTCGTCAAGGTTTGTAACTTTTACTTTTGATTTTCTATGTCTAGGTTTGCTTGAAAATTTCGTTTCGTGTAATTTTTAAATTTTTGAATGACAATGTTTTGTGGCCAGAAGTTTTGATCCAAAAGTTTTTCACTTTCATTACCGGGTATTGATACCTTAAAGCTTTTGTAAGTTTTTGATTTAACTTGCAACTCTTCGCATTTAACTTCAATGTTTATTTTGGATTTAATATACTTAATAACATCCTCATCAGAAAACTCCAATCCTATCTTAGATACATGAACATGTGATAACGGCATAAAGGCTCCGAGAGAAGGACATGCTATTCCTGTACCATATTTTATAGTTTTTGGTTTTTTTGTTGTTTTTATTAAATCAATTTTTGTTTGTGTTGATATTTCAGGTTTGTTTATTATTGTTTTTTGTTGCAGTTGTTTTTTGTCTTGTAAATTGTTTTGCTTAACAGGTGATTTTATTATATTTAGTTTAGTTTTTTCGGCATCGGGCAAAGTTTGCTTGCTACAGATTTCCTTTTTATTTAATTTTAAGTTTTCATTAGAACTTGTAGCTGTCGCCATATTATTAATGATGGACATTTTTTCCAAGAGACTTACTTGATTCTTTAATATTAAAATTTTGTCTTCAAGGCTATCTATCATGTGGTTCTTTTGTCTAAGAAGTATTTTTAGATACTTAACATCGGTGCTTGATGCAGCCTCATTCACATCTTCATTGGTCGCACTTTCAAACGAACAATCGTTGTCGTCATTTTTGGTATTATCACAGCAGATCATAGTCTTGTTGTCAATGATCTGGACGTTTTTCAATAGTTTCACACAACTGTTGTGACTCACTACACCACAATTAACACACTTTAGTCCTGTTTGTACTATATTTTTACACTTTTTGTATGATTTTAAATAATTATTTAAGACAAAATTCTTGTTATGTAGTAAAAAACGATACAAATTTATTAAAAATATTAAATTAAAGGTATCATGTCAATGATACCTTTTCCATTGAATTTGGAACCCCGATTTAAATGCAGTTTCATTAAAATTGCTGATAATTTAAACCATTGAGAGGTTTTTGGACAAAAACAGCTCTTTGTACTACTGTGCGACGTCGGAAGGAGAGGTCGAACCTTAATCAATGGGAAACATCGGTAGAATATATCCCAATTGGGTAATTCCGCCCGAAACTTTTCGAGTTACGATGTTTTTTCGTTTTTTTCCGAAATTATCGCAATTTTTTTTCTCCAAAACCAAAACGAAATGGGACAAAAAAATTACACGAATCGAAAGGGTAAAAGACCGTTGATTAACATACTAAAAAATAATCATCTTAATATAGAAACAAAATGGCCGCCACTCCAATTTACTTTTTTAAATAAAAAAATATATATTTCAGTTCTGTGCCTTCGCTTGACCCTTAATGAGATTACACTACCCTTTCGTATGGTAAAACATCGTTTTATTCCCTAAATTTAACATTCTTTTCCCGATTTCACGTCTTCAGCGCCCGCATCGGCAACCCCGCGCGCTGCGCAGAGCAGGGAGACAGAGATGCGAGCTTTGGTTAGTACGCTTTCTTTCGCGGTGGTGTGAACATCGTTTGTGTAAAGTGCTACCTTTGGCTAAATAATATTTATCAAAGATAAATGTAAGTATTAAATTATTTTATAACATTTTAGATTGGTATGTAACAAAATACATGCATCACCATACGGATGCTTTCCATTATTAAGAAAATATTACAATATTCATCAACTTGGAGACGACTCTCGGTCTCTCCAAGATAATACAAGCTAGTCCCCGATCAATTCAATCGAGACAGCTTAGAAAGCAGGCCGAAGGCTGAAAACTCGAGCCGACGGTCGAAAAGTTGAGCCGTCGGCCGAAAAGTGTAGCCGACGGCCGAAAGTTCGAGCCGACGGCCGAAAAGTTGGACCGACGGCCGAGCATTTGGGCCGGCGGCCGAGAGTTTGAGCCGACGGCCGAGAACTTGAGCCGACGGCCGAGAACTATGAGCCGACGGCCGAGAATTTTGGCCGACGGCCGAAAATCGTGGCCGTCGGACGGAACGTAAATTATATTAAAATCCTTGTAGTGACCATGGCTTGTTAGTAATTGGTTTTTGTTTGCTTGTTGCAGATGGCGGCTAATAAAAACCTAAGAAAATTAGGAACATTAGTGGAAGTTCCAGCAAACAATGCTAGTGATGACGCTATCTTGGAAACAGTTAAAAAACTAGCTATTAATCATCTTCCAGAAGGCTGGAAGGAATGGAATGGGGCACTTCTAAAAAAAGAAGACATTCTTGGATCGCCGGCTGACCCACAAATTCTTAACAGATTAAAGTTCGCTATTCCTACAATAGGCTTGGCCCTGGCCTTCTTTCCCAATCTGTCTTACATCTCAGAAAAGGTCTTAAGGGACTTAAAGATAAAAATGCTGGATTGGGAATTTTGTATAGGCCTTATTGTGGCTCCATCGCAGGTAGCAAACAAAACAAGAGGATCCACAGTACAAAGCGAACTTATTACAACTACAATTGGTGAAATAAGACTACTTATGTTGTCAAGGAAAGTGGCTAACATTTAACTGGGGAATGAAACCTCAGGAAACGAAAGCTCCACCAGCACTAGGAAACAAAACAACAGAAAAAGTCGCCTAGATAAACTTGAGGAAAGTAACAAGGAGGTGAAAGATATGTTATCTACAATTTTGCAAAGACTTAATCAACAGGAAAACGAGGAAGAGTACTTAGACGAGACATCTGATGATGAAAAGGAAAACGAACCAGAGGAAGAACAGGAACCAGAGGATGCAGTGGAAGACGATAGGCCTTGGGCCCCAAGAAGATGAAGAAGACATGGAATTTGACTTCACGCCCAAGACCAAAGAACAAGATTCTGTAATTCCAGCCCCAAGACTTAATATTCTTGAGAAGGGAAGGGAGTGCCAAAGACTGGGTCAACTCTCATTTAATAAAATAATATACTCCGACGTACACAAAAAATTGCATGCGTCACCAGTCTTCAGTGCGCTAAAAGTAAACCCTCAATTATATCTTCAACAGACAAACCCCCTTCAGGAACAACTTTCGAAATATGATTCAAGTTTGGGCACTATCCTGCATGGCATGCTTTTACAAAGAGAAGCTTTTTCAAATGCCCTCGGTGAGATAATCAAAAAACATCCACAAACAAAGGCAGATCTTCACACAAATTTAGTTAAAGGAGAATTTAGACAAATATCAGATGATCTGGTACAATACGTATGCGGTCGACGCGCAGAAACAATTGATCAAAGACGAAAAATCCTTAAGCCTAAAAACGAATATGTTGCGTCACTGCTTGATAACATTCCCCCTTCGGATACTCACCTATTCGAAGAAAATCCATTCAATGATTTTTACAAACAACATGAGCAGTTATTTCGGCCTTTTTACTCAAATAGGTCAACGTCAAACCGATTTAAAACGGAAAAGACGCACAGACCAATGCCAAAATCAACAGAAAATAGGCCCAGAACCAACACTAAAACGTCCTCGGGTGGAGAGACCTGGAGAAAACCCGCAAAGCCTTACAAAAAACGTGAGACTACAAGAGGCGTTCATAAATCCTACAGGAAAGGTGACTCGTCGGGACGATCAAAACAATGACCATCAAAACTATCACTTTCAAGGGGGGCAATTAAGGAAATACATTTAAAACTGGGAGTCCCTGGGTGCCCCAGAACATATTTTAAAAATAATCAAGGGTTATCGCCTACCATTTATAAAAAAACCTCCCCTTACTCGTTTAGCAAAAAACATATCGACATCATGGGCATGAAAACGGAAATAAACAATATGTTAAAAGAAAAAGTACTAGAAGAATCACAATTTTCAACAGGATTTCTTTCCAAAATGTTTCCTCGCCACAAATAGAACGGAAAAATACGCCCAATCTTCAATCTAGATGGATTAAACAAATTTTTGTCCCCGAAAAAGTTTCGCCTAATCAGTCACCTAAAAGTCCCACAATTTCTTCAACGGGAAGATTTTATGCCAAAAATCAATATCCACCAGGCCTACTTTCATATAGCAATAAGCCCACCTCATCGAAGGTTCCTGTCCATGTTATTCGAAGAAAAACTCCTTCAAATGGCATGCCTACCCTTTGTTTTTGTCAACAGCCCCTCAGACCTTTGCAAAACTTTCAAATTGGATAGCCAGTCAACTAAGAGACTTAGGTATTCGCATAATTGTCTACCTAGACGACTTTCTTTTGGCAAATCAAAATCGGAAAGTTCTTGGACAGCAGATTCAACTCACAAAAAATCTTCTAAACCACCTTGGCTGGGTGTTGAATTGGGAAAAATCCTCAGCAACACCGAGAAAAGAGTTAAAATTTTTAGGTCTACTGTGGAATACCAAAAAAGGCACAATATCTTTACCAAAGAAAAAGAAATATGCAATAAATCAGGAGATTGTGCAAACAGTAAAACTTTGTCACTGGCCTGGGAAAAAGCAAAAACTCAATTTTGCCACGACAGCGGTCCCCCTCGGAAGACTACAATCAAGATTCCTTCAAAGAGCAAGCGTCGTACTTCCAGAATCATCGCCCAAAAAGCTTTTCGAGATCCCAACCCCTGCAGCGAAAGAATGTCTTTGGTGGCTAAATCACCTAAACTCAAAAGCCCAGGTGGAAAACCACCTAATCCAGAGAACTTGAAAACCTTATCAAACACAATGGCACATAAACAGGAAGGAACTGTACGCCGTCTTTGCAACTATAAAGTTGCTCAAAAACAAAATGAAATGCAAAGCAGTACTCCTTCAAACGAACAACCGAACGGTCATAGCCTACATTCAAAACCAGGGCAGAACGAAGCCACTCCCTCTGCTAGAGCTAGCTTCTCGTCTTTTAAAACTAACCAACAAAATGAAAATTTACTTGACAGCTCATTATATCCCAAGCAATTACAACAATGTAGCGGACAACTTGTCACGCCAAAAAGTCCTTCCCGATTGTCATTTGTCCAATCACATAACCAAAATGATCTTTCAAAAATGGGGAATACCAGTTGTGGACCTTTTTGCAACGAACAGATCAAAAGTAGTACCCACTTACGTGTCTCGGGATGCCAAAGATCACTCAGCCCTCTTCACTGATGCATTCAGTCGAAAATAGTGTTTTCAACTGGCGTGGGCATTTCCTCCCCCAAGTCTGATTCCACGAGTTCTTCATCACCTGAACCAAGCGAAAGGAATCTACATTATAACAGCACCAAAATGGGAACGCGTTTTTTGGCGGGCTGATCTGAAGGCTCGAGCGCTAGCACCTCCAATACAAATTCGGAACTTGAATCAACACTTAACGGACATGTCAACATCCATGCCACTGAAACAGGCCCACCAGCTAAATTTGGAGGCCTGGAAAATACAGGGTGGTCAAATATCATAACTCATTGGGACAGAGAAGACGCCAAATTGCTGGAAAGTTCCTGGAGAGAATCGTCTCTGAAAACCTATTCAGCTCCTTGGAAACAATGGCTAGTCTGGTCTTCAAAGGAAAATGTCAGTCCTAACGATCCCTCTCCAAATCAAGTGGCTCAATATTTATTATATTTACACAGGAAAAAGAAATTGGCACCTACAACCATCAAACTTCATAAATCTGTTATCGCTACTTTTTCAAATCCCTTAAAAAGTGAGAATATTACTAACGACCCTACAGTTAAACATATGTATATTAAAAGCAATCGAAGCCTCTAAGCCTCAAACAGGTCGAAAAGATATTTGGGACATAAACAAACTTATTGATTGGATGATAAAGGAAGACATCGATGAACAAAGTGCATTTCAAGTATCACGCCGAACATCCATTATTCTCCTGCTAGCCTCAGGGCGAAGAGTACATGATTTAACGCTTTTAAAAATCGACAAAAACTCTATTGAAATCAGCGAAAACTCAATTATACTTTGGCCCGAGTGGGGCTCCAAAACCGATAAAAGTAATTACCGACAATCAGGATGACAACAAAAAATCCTAATAAAGCTTTAGATCCAGTATTTTGGATCCAAAAACTGATCCATATCACTCAAAAAAGACAAACAGCAAGAGAAAATTTATTAAATCTATTTATAACGGTTAGAGGAAAAGTATCGCAAGCGTCCCGAAGTACCATAGGGGGATGGATTAAAACTGCTTTTAAAGAAGCAGATCTACCATTCTCCCCGGGGAGTATCAGATCAGCAGTAGCGTCGGCAAGATGGAATAACAATACTCCCCTAGATGATATTCTAAAAAACGGCAACTGGCAAGGCAAACAAAACTTTTTTAAGTTTTACTACAAAGAAGTGGAAAATTCTATCCAAAATTCCGAAGAAGATGGACTAACAAACAAAACCTTTACAGCTCTGGTTTAAAATAACTAACTAACTAAATAACTAAATAAGCCAAAACATTCTTATAGTTATAAAAGTTTAATTTCTGTTTAAAAACTTGCTCTAAAGAATGTCTTTTGCACTGATTACGAAACTCGGTAAAATATTGTTACATACCATTGTTTATTTATTTTATGTTAATTCTCTCTCTCACAATACGCTATCACGTCGTCAGAAACCAAACACTTCTTATTAAGGGTCAAGCGAAGGCACAGAACTGAAATAAACTATGTTTTTCCCCAGAATGGAAAAAAACAGTTATTTCAGATCTTGCCGTAGCTTGACCCAGGTAAGTTCTTGACGACTTACATGAAGGTACTGACCAAAGCTTGCATCTCTGTCTCCCTGCTCTGCGCAGCGCGCGGGGTTGCCGATGCGGGCGCTGAAGACGTGAAATCGGGGAAAGAATGTTAAATTTAGGGAATAAAACGATGTTTTACCATACGAAAGGGTAGTGTAATCTCATTAAGGGTCAAGCTACGGCAAGATCTGAAATAACTGTTTTTTTTTTCATTCTGGGGAAAAACAGTGTTTATTTCATCGGTTTTTGTTTTAATGTTTTGTATTCAAAGTGGAGCGGAGAATTTTCGACCAAACTCGTGGAAAAGGTTCTTCGGGACGATAATTTCGTATCGCAAACGGGCTGGATCCGCCGGAAACTTTTCGAGCAGCGATCTTTTTTGATTTTTTTCGAAAAATTTTCAAACGTTTTGTAGGGCGAAAGAAATTTTCGAAATTGGCCTAAGGAAATACACGAATCGGCCAGAAGCCCGTTTCAATTTTCTTCGGTATATAAAAAATTTTACCAATTAAAATCCCCGAAATCAAATCGATTACAGGGAGATCGAACAAAATATTAGGTAATAATGCGGCATTGCCAAATTTAATTGCGGTGTTGCCAGCTTTTGTAAAACTTTCCCAATCCAAAAATTCTAATTAAGAAAATTCGTTTATCGGGTGGATCTTTAAATTAAAGTTTATTTAATTTTTTTCGCAAATTATAAAGGGGAACCCAACAAAGTATCCAACAACACTTTGACAGGTGTCAAGTAAACAGGTGGCAGAGATCTCAAGTTGACGGATGATAGATGACAGGTGACAGATGACAGATGACAAATGGTATGTGACATGTGACAGATGACAGGTGACAGCTAAAAGGTGACAGATGACAGATAAAAGGTGACATGTGCCAGTTGACAGATGATAGGTTGCAAATGACAGGTGGCAGATGACATAAGACAAATGACAGGTGGCAGGTGAAAGGTGACAGGTGACTGATGACAGGTGACAGATAACAGGTGAAAGATGAAGGGTGTCAGATGACAGGTGACAGATGTCAAGTTGACAGGTAACAGAAGAAATGTGACAAGTGACACACCTGCGGTTGGGCCTACAATAACTCACCAAAGATTCATCACATTTGGATATATGGTATACGAACGCATGAAGGACAAAAAACAATATTTTTATACCAATATATAACATTATTTAACTTGGCGATTATCAATAATTTACTAAACATTATTTTTTTAACGTACATCTATTATTTAACTGAACCTTTACAATATTTACTTAACGTATATCATTTTTACTGGAAGTTATTTAGGTAAAGACTTAAAGAACATTGCTGGTTTTTAAATAACTTGTATTTTACCAAAAATGAATAAAATAAAATATCGTGCAGTGATTAATTATTTTTTTAAGAAGATAACCAACGATGAAATTAACATCGAATTAAACCATGTTTATGGAGACTCTACACTTTTAATATGAACAATCAAATATAAGAAAGCTGAATTTAAGCGCGGTCGTATGAGCATTTCTGATTATGAGCGTCCAGGCAGTTCAAAACACCTGAAATGGTTAATAAAATTGATGGTATTGTTATTGACGATCGACAAGTTAAAGTGTGCAAGATTGCTAAGGCTGTGGGAATTTCACGTTAACAAGTAAAACATTACATTGCATGAATATTTTGGAATAAAAATGCTCGCGGCCAGATAGGTACAGCATTTGCTCTCTGTGTAAAAAAAGCGCGACCGTTGACAACTTCAATGGAATGTTTGCACTATAAACCAAGTCGTCATAAAAGTTGATAAAATTTGGCTCAAATGAGGAAGTCATCGTAAGTAATTTTTCAATATTAAGACGTTGTTTACCCATGGAAGCTCATTTAACTCCCGTCGTCAATATCAATCAGCCTTTCACGGTAAATTCAACTTACCTGCTATAAAATAATGTAACAATAGCCCAATTACCATAGTAATAGCAGATAAAAGTCTTTTACATTCGTTACTATGTACGCAAAATACTTTTTTCTACAACCAAGCGAAAAGTACAAATTTGCGCTTCCAAAAGAAAGCCCAAAGTTGCACTTTTCCGAGGAGATAATACTAAGGTATTATCATATGTTTAATTAATTGATAAAGGACTAGAGCAGTGGGTTTTGTTAGAAAATATTTTCGGATTTTCCTTATCAAATTAACTTGAACTTGGAGATGATATGCCTTGGTATCGGTTCATAACGAAAAGTTATTGAAAACCGACATAATTTAAAAAAATTAACGACTTGGTCAATCAATGATTGGGGTTAGGTTCTTTAACTTAAATTGACTTTAAAGTATTATGAAACACCAACATTTTTAAAGTCAAATTTAACTTTTAAAGTTTGATTAGGAAACTGGCTGTAAAAATCTCAAATAAAAAAAATTAAAGCTAAAATCATTAAGCATTAAAATAATGCTTTTCAAATACTATATTTTGTGCGGATCGGAATCACCGTGGATTTCCATCTTTCGGGCTCCAAAGAATATTCTTATAAAGTTTAAGCAAAATCTAAGATATTGCAGCGGAAATTTTTATTTTTTTTGGTGATTTCATCTGTCATTGGTGACTTATTTATTATTTTACTTTAGATCTATTAATTTACTAAACAAATATAAGATTTACTTAATATTTATCATACTACTTATGAAAACCTATCATGTTTAAAACCAACTAAAAATAACTTACATCATTGTTTTCACTATTTAAAAAATGTTCTGCTACATGAATGGGTAAAATGTTGGCCAAAAGTTTACGGTTATAGGCTTCCAGATGTTCCATGTCCTCCTTTTCTTCTGCAATAAAAAAGGTTGCAACACTTTTATTTTAATTTAAAATTCTATTTATAGATATGTTATATAAATAGTTCTTTAAAATAGCGTATTAACGCAATCCCAATATCAATGGCAATTGGTATATTATTTTTCTAGAGTGGCTTCTATAGTGGCGCTCATTTTATGAATAACTAAAGTTACAGTTAAATACAAATATATACTTTGTATAGAAAATAGTAAAAAAAATATAACCATAAATTTCCCCATAATTGCCATCCTAAAAGTTTCTTTCAGCAAAAATTGTGTGGAAAATCTCTTTTTTTCCAAATCTATCTGCTTTGAAGCGCAGATTACATCTTTCTGGAGTAATTGTGCCTAGACTCTATGGTTTACCCAAGATTCATAAGCCTGGCAAGTCTATAAGGTGAATAGTTTCGGCCATTGTTACACCTACTTATTAATTAGCCAAAATAATTTATGTGGAGAAAGGATGAAGTTTAGGGATGGTGAAGAAAAAGAAGAACAAATAATAAGCGAGAAATTCAACACATATTTCATTGACACCATTAAAGAAATTGTTAACAATATAAAAAAAAGTTAATAATATTGAATATACATTAAACAATGTTGATTTTATAAAAAACATTGATAAATTTAAACCAATCACCATGTCAAAATTAAGAAAAGTTCTTAATGGATATAGAACATATAGTCACCACCTCTATAATTAAAGATGCTTTCGAAGTAATAGGATACAGATTTTTAGAAGTTGTTAACACGTCAATATCAAAAGGAACATTTCCATCAAATTCCTGTACCAAAAGTGCCTAACACTATGTTATGTGAAGAATTTAGACCAGTAAATGTTGTTTCACTTTTTTGACATAATATTGGAAGATGTGGGAAAAGAACAACTGGTTGAATACTGTGAAACTACTGTGATAAATATATGTGATGAATGGCAAAAACATAAAGACAATAATTTGAATATATTGGCGTTTTTCTGGATTTTAGAAGGGCATTTGAAACTATTAATATAAACTTACTATTAAGAAAATTAAATAAAATTGGTTTTTGACGACATTTTCTGATTATGCGTACAATTTTCAATAAGAACTAGCGACTATATCGGGGATACCATGCTATCCCATGTTATGCCATGGTATACCATGATATAAGTGAAAATGCAGCCACTAATAACTGTAGTAATTAGTCATTTTTGACTAATTCTTTTTTAGAGAGTGTCCTTATGTATATTTATATTTATAAGAAATAAAATTATTATTAATATTAATATTATTATTAAAATGCTTTCTCTCGTTTGGTAATATTATCAAATTAATTTAATTTTACTTACCGGTTGCCTGCAGCTTCCAAACAAAATCAAGTCTATAAGTCGCTTCTGTTTGTTGTCCGTGTAAAATCAAGGCAATAACAAAACCCACTAATATTATTACATTTATGTATTGTAGTGTAATCGCAGATTCCCTAAAACAATACAAAATAATTAAGTAAATTCGTTTAAATAATTTGAAAATGATGAATGTTATACTCGTAGGGTGTCCCGGAAAATGTGGGAAATCTCTCGGATTCAGATAGAACATTAAAAAATAAGATGACAAGTTCCCATAAATTTTTTTCCTAGCGGCCCTCCCTACGGAGATACGGCCTCCTAAAGGACGCCACTGGAAATCAGTTTTTCTTGAATAACTTTTAAACTACTTAATATAATTTAATGAAAATTTAATATGATAAACAGTAGTAAGGACCTCTTAAAATACTGCCCTTAAAACATAATTAGCTTGTTTAGTTTACCAGGGGCGGACTAGGTTGTATATTTTAATGCTTACATTTTTAACACCCTGTATGATAGGGAGTTAAAAAAATAAATTTGGATACCTTGAACATTAAGCTAAAGAAAAGGTACTCTTGTTTATTGTCGATAAAATTAACCGCTTTCGAGAAAAAAAATAATAAAGAATTAATGTTTTATTTTTATTAAAAAGACCATGATTTCTAATTTTTTTTCTACAAGCGGAAAAGTGCAACTTTCCGCACGATTATGCGTGTGGAAACAAAAAAAATAAAACTTAAAATGGAAACCGATAAAGAAAATTTCGAGATTCTCTGCTTGTAGACACTTTCCGCACGCTTGTAGAAAAAATATTGTACCTAACACTGTCTGCAACAAAGTGTGATTCGAAAGTAATTGAAATAAAACTCATCATTAGGATTAAAAAACGCACTGTTTTTACAAACGTTACTATGGTACCTACGAAATAATAAATATCTTGCATTGACGTGTGTATTTTAAATCTTGTCATCTTTCATATTGTTAGCACGTTGATCCTTTACTTCGATATTAATTTATTGAATTTTGAATATCTTGGTAAATTTAATTAAATAATGGGATACACATTTAGTGAGTATGCAAATATGCATCTTATGTACGGGCTTGCATCTTGCAATGCTTTGGAAGCAAGAAGGTTGTATGAAGAAAGATATCCTGATGGCAATATTCCAAATCAGAAAACATTTCAGCAACTTGATCAACGTCTAAGAGAGACTGGTGGGCGATTCTCAGTTAATAAGGCAACATTATTGACTTTCTTTAATAATTTTTAGGAAGTTTTGGGAAAACAAGTACTGATGCTGGTGTGAGAAGAACAGTACGTACGGTGCAATTGGAGGAAAATATTTTGGATAGTGTAGCTGATACTCCTTCAATAAGCACTCGAAGATTAGCCTCGCAGCTTCATACGTCAAAAACGATAATTCATAAAGTACTTAAAGAACAGTTGTTCAAACCTTATCATTTGCAAAAAGTGCATCAACAACTTCCTCAAGATTTTCCTCGTAGAATCCAGTTCGCAAACTGGATGTTAGATCAGCAACGGACAAATCCAAACTTCATTAGCTCTATTCTTTTTACCGATGAAGCAGGGTTTACCAAAAATGGTATTGTAAATTTACATAACTCGCATGTATGGGCTGATGAAAACCCTCATGCCACTGGTGTTCATCATTATCAATATCAGTTCCAATCAATTAATGTTTGGGCAGGAATAATTGGCAATTTTTTGATTGGACCATGCGTATTGCCGCCACGATTGAATGGTGAAATTTATTTACAGTTCCTTCAGAATGCTTTTCTGGATTCAATAGAGCATTTGCCAATTGAAACCCGCCAGCGCATGTATTTTATGCATGATGGAGTCCCACCTCATTTTTGCGTTGCTGTACGGGACTATCTGAATAACGTCTATCCAAACCGTTGGATAGGCAGAGGAGGTCCCATTGCCTGGCCTCCACGCTCTCCCGACTTAACGCCAATGGATTTTCACCTGTGGGGACATCTCAAAACCTTGGTGTATTCCTCTCCGGTTGATACTAGGGAGGAACTTTTACAGAGAATCACATTTCATTGGGATGCGATAAGGAACAATGCTGGGTTGTTGTGGCGAGTACAGCAGTCCTCTAATCGTCGTGCCCGCGAGTGTATCAGAGTTCACGGAGCCCATATTGAACCCACTTATGAAGTTTTTAATTGATTATTTCTAATTTAATTTTTCTGTACATTATTTTTTAAGGTTGTTTTTTAAATAATTTCAAGAAAAACATATTTCTAAAAATAATTTTTGTTAAGGTGCCTTTCTGGGACAAGACTGAATTTTTAAGAATCTTGTAATTTTGTCGGATTAAATAACCTAAACTAAAACTTTTCTGTTTCTTAAATGACTTTCGTATCACACTTTGTTGCAGACAAAAAATTAGAAATCATGGTTCTTTTTAATAAAAATAAAACATTAATTCTTTATTATTTTTTTTCTCGAAAACGGTTCATTCTATGGACAATAAACAAGAGTACCTTTTCTTTAGCTTAATGTTCAAGGTATCCAAATTTATTTTTTTTAACTCCCTATCATACAGGGTGTTAAAAATGTAAGCATTAAAATGTACAACCTAGTCCGCCCCTGGTAAACTAAACAAGCTAATTATGTTTTAAGGACAGTATTTTAAGAGGTTCTTACTACTGTTTATCCTATTAAATTTTTATTAAATTATATTAAGTAGTTTAAAAGTTATTCAAGAAAATCTGATTTCCAGTGGCGTCCTTTAGGAGGCCGTATCTCCGTAGGGAGGGCCGCTAAGAAAAAAATTTATTGGAACTTGTCATCTTATTTTTTATTGTTCTATCTGAATCCGAGAGATTTCCCACATTTTCCGGGACACCCTGTATATATATAAATATATATATATATATATATGTATTGGTGGTTTTCCGGGATCTGCTCCGTGTTGTGGGTTTTTGGTTCTTAATGTCTGACAAAGTCTTCAGATCCCGGAAAAGCACCAATACATACATATGTATTGGTGCTTTTCCGGGATCTGAAGACTTTGTCAGACATTAAGAACCAAAAACCCGTGGAAACCTAGAGCAGAACATATTTATATATATATATAAAGGGTTTTCCAATAGCTACGCTCGATCTTTGGCAAACGCGCATGCCTTTATCGATGGGCGGATCGATGGGATATTTGGTAGGAGCATTCAGTTAGTCTTTACATTTCATTATGGAACGCTACACTATTTAACAACACGTTGAAATAAAGGGTGTCCAAATTTGACCTTCCGATTTAAATTGACCGCCATATCTAGTAATCTTTATTGACAGTTTTTCTATAGTGACATATCTTAAGTAAAAACTTTGCGGTTAGTAGTTTCTTGGTCAACATGGAGCAGCTATCCATAGAAGAACGAGTTTTTATTCTAAAAACTTATTACCAAAATGGAGAAAGTTTGGCTAAAATCGTAGTGGTTACATTCGAGGTGTCCGATCAGAAGAAAACAATGTTTTCTTCTGATCGGATACCTCGAATGTAACCACTACGCCTGTTAACTTCTACAGTCTGTTGAAATTTCTTAATAAAATTCTCAATAACTTTAACAGAAGGTGCTAAATTTCTTCCGAAATGCGTTTCAGCAAAACTTTCTCCATTTTGGTAATAAGTTTTTAGAATAAAAACTCGTTCTTCTATGGACAGTTGCTCCATGTTGACCAAGAAACTACTAACCGCAAAGTTTTTACTTGAGATATGTTACTATAGAAAAACTGTCAATGAAGATTACTAGATATGGCGGTCAATTTAAATCGGAAGGTCAAATTTGGACACCCTTTAGTTAAAACCTAGGCCCTGAGTGGGCCCTAGAGCAATTGTAGGCTGATTCTGATTTTGGTCGAAAAATAATGTTTAGCGACGAGGCTCATTTTTGGTTAAGTGGCTTCGTTAACAAGCAGAATTGCCGAATTTGGAGTGACGAAAACCCACAGAAGATACATCAGGTCCCACTCCATTCCCAAAAAGTCACCGTTTGGTGCGCATTGTGGTTCGGCGGAGTAATTGGTCCATATTTTTTCGAAAATGCCGCACTTACTGTCAACGGTGAGCGGTATAGGACGATGATAGATTTTTTGGCTTAGAGTGAATGGGATGGATCTTGCGAATATTTGGTTTCAACAGGACGGTGCTACGTGCCATACTGCAGTTGAGACACTCACATTATTGCATGAGAAGTTCGAAGGTTCTGTAATATCGCGAGATGGCGACGTTAACTGGCCGGCCAGATCGTGCGATATAACGCCAATGGATTTTTTTCTTTGGGGATTTGTGAAATCTCGTGTCTATGCCGACAACCTACAGACGGTTGCTGCCCTAAAAGCCAACATCAGGCGCGTCATTGGTGAAATTGGGCCACTTTTCTACAATAAAGTCATCAAAAAGTACGCTGCTAGAACCCAGGATTTAAGTCACCAGGCAAAGTCGCGGCAGATATTTGGCTAAAATAGAACTAAAATCAGTTTCACTTACACAACTGATTTTATTAAATTTCAAACATCAAGCATAGCTATTGGAAAACCCTTTATATATTATAATTTTAATTTAATTTTAATAAGTAAAAACTCAAAAAAACCTTACCTTGTATTGTGAAAACAAAGTTTATATAAATTTATTTGGTTCGTATATGTAATGTATACCGCTAAAAATCCTGCCATTCCCCCAAGCAAAATGATTGTCTTAAATAGGGAAATAAGAATTTGATAAACAGCACAAGCAATCATGGATACCATGACCAGTAGAAGAAGAAACTAAAACATAACAATGTATAATTAATTAATATAATTATTATAGCTTTTACAAAAACAAATTTAATTTTTACACAGGTTGTCCAAAAAATACGTCTACAACGTTTGATGACAGACTCCTGACGTCAAGAACTTTGATCTAAGCCAAGTTAGTTTTATCTGAAATTGCTTCGATTCGTCAAAGAATAAAAAAATTTCTTCAAACAATATAAAAAATAAACTGCGCACCAGTCAATGTGTCGCGACCAAAAATTTCGTCCATTTTCAAAAAGGCATAACTTTTTGGTTTTTGAACGATTTTATTTTGGTTTGTGATGTCTGCTAGCCCCATTCTCTGGCAATTCATGCTAAAGATATAAAGCTCACGGTTCTTCAAGTAAATTTACTACAAGGTGATATATAATAATAATAATAATAATACTTTATTTACGACAAAGTCAGTTAAAACGGTGAAAAATTTCAATAACTTCATCCAAGCCCCGTTTGTAAAAAAAATATTTTTTTCTCGTTTTTACTTTGAAATAATATATATAATAATAAGTATTATGTCTTACCTTAAAACGTTTTTCAAATTTTTCGAATTGGAATCTAAGTAACGAAAATATGATTTTTTTTTCAAAAGGGTATATTTGATGCTTTTTTGTAGGCAATACACTCAGCCTTTTTAAGATAAAAAAGATAAGATGGTAAAAGATTGTTCCTTGAATAATTCTGAACAAGTGACAAGCAACAAACTTCCATTTCAGAGGAACCTAAGCAAAGACCACTTTTTCAATATGACATTTTGGAGAAAATTTGCGAAAACTAAACCTAAAACGATATTTACGTTCGTGACATGTTTGCTTTATAATTTTGATCTCCTGATATGATTCAGTTGTCAAATTAGTTTTAGATAAAACCAAAATCACCAAGAATCAAAATTCGAAAACAGTTCCCGGCTGTTAAATGTCTCAATAACATGCCTTTGCCAATGCCATTTGGGGATTCATTTTTTGGGAGAAGTTACTGCAATTTGTTTGAGTGGTTAGGATAATGTTACATAAATTACATTTATATTGTGCACTAGTGATAACTTATTACTGATTAGTACCTACCTAATTGGTAATGAAGTTAAATACAAAATTTGTTTGTTCATTTTTGAAAATTTTATGCGAAGATATAATCATAATAAAAACTACAACATTCAACAGAAAAATGTAACAAACAATAACAATAATAACTTTCAATATTTCGTTGGCCCTCCCCTAACCCGTAATAATTTGTTAACCCTCCCGGGCATTCCCTAGACCAAGTTCCTTAGAAATTCCTGGGGTATGGCTTCCCATTCTCAATAGGATTCATATCAGGAGACAAAGTTGGCCAATTCATTCTCTCAATATCATGGTCCCTTAAATACTCATTTACGATATTAGCGCGATGCGGACGGGCATTGTCGTCCACCAACACCAAATTATTGACATTTAATTTTCATCATTTTATCCTTGATTTGATCATTCAGTGACATGATAATAACGTACTAAAGATGCAAAATACATTAAAAAACAGTACAATCCAGCAATCAGATTTTATTGAGACATTTAACAGCCAGGAATTGTTTTCGAATTTTGATTCTTGGTGATTTTGGTTTTATCTGAAACCTAAATTTGACAACTGAATCACAATCAGGTCAAAACTATGAAGAAAACATGCCACGAACGTAAATATCGGTTCAGGTTTAGTTTTCGAAAATTTTCACCAAAACGTCATTTTGAAAAAGTGGTATTTGCTTAGGTTCCTCTGAAATTAATGTAAGTTTGTTGCTTGTCGCTTGTTCAGAATTAATGAAGGAACAATCTTTCACCATCTTATCTTTTTATTCTTAAAAAGGCTGAGTGTATTTCCTACAAAAAAGCATCAAATGTACTCTTTTGAGAAAAAAATCATATTTTTGTTGCTAAGATTCCAATTCGAAAAATTTGAAAAACTTTTCAAGGTAAGACATAAAAACCAGAAAAAAATATTTATTTTACAAACGGGGCTTGGATGAAATTTTTCACTGTTTTACATATCACCCTGTAGTAAATTTACTTGAAACACCGGGAGCTTTATATCTATAGCATGAATTGCCAGAGAATGGGGCTAGCAGACATCACAAACCAAAATAAAATCGTTCAAGAAACAAAAAAGTCGTTTTGAAAAAGGACGACATTTTTGGTCGCGACACATTGAGTGGTGCGCAGTTTAGTTAATAACGTGCTAATACAATAAAAAATTGTGAGTAAAACTACCTTAAGTATTATGCTTATAAGTTTAAGCCCAATTATTACATGCATAATAAACATGTGTGCAATATTAACTATTGTAACAGTATTTAATTTAATTACGGTAGCTTTTACTCACAATTTTTTATTGTAACGGACGGTACAAATATTCCCAAGTATACTCTATAGCGAGTATACGCTATAGCGTGGAATGGCTGACCTATTAAAACTGTAATACAAAATATCTAACAAAAATATTCTTGCTATGGCAATTTGACTATTGACATAATGTCAATTTGATAAAATAAGATCAATTCCTAATTTCTAATATTCTACTTTTGATATACCGATTTTATTAAGAATAATACGAGTACAACGTTTAATGACAGATTCCTGACGTCAAAATAAGTAATAACTAAAATTCGTTTAGCCTCTAAACTTTAGCCGATAGATAGTATAATAACCGGCTATAAGTAAGCTGAAGTGATATAAATGTTACCTCATATTTTACCGTTACTCACGGATAACAATACGTACTTCAAGAAGGTTGACATGCTCTTTTATCTTTAAAACATCTCAATAATTTTTAATTGTATGCTTTTTTTTTATATTCATAAGTTATATGAAGTTTGGCAAAGGTGCAAATGCGTGCGCGGCGAGGGCTCTGCCATTTTTATTAAGGTGCTAATGAAAAGAGAGATTTCACGGGGATCCTATGGTAGGGACGGAGATGGGGCTATGTTGGACATCTCAACATTATGTTAAATGGTAAAATCAAAGAACACATTGTGCCATTAGATAAATACAAATGGGTGGTTGTGTGTTGGCAACTTTTTAGGTATACGAAGCAATGAATAAAATTAGCATCTTAAAAAATTTGTTTGGTAGATTTTCCTCTAAAAAAACTACAAAATATAGAATTAGGTTAGCCTATACTGTATACGTTTTATTTAAAGGTGACCAGACTTGGCACTAGGCAGGGATAATCTTGTCCATAAATCCAAAGTGCAAATTAATAATATTTTTGGGTTTTACATTAGTTAAATTCGGCTTATCGTTTTGGGGAGCTTTCTAGTAAGTTAAGAAAGATATAAAAAATTCTCCTTTTGGTGCAGTTATTGTTTTTAGATATTTGTGTAAAGAAAGACCCGTATTTTGGGGTTTAACGTGCTGCTGCATTTTAAATCTTTTAAACCCATAAACCCAAATAAATAAATTATGAGTCTGTCATGAGTGGTAGATTAAATGAAGTAATAAGTATGAGTATGAGTATAAGGTACGTTTAGCTGGCCCCATCAGCATTGTCTGGTCTCCCAGATATATTTGGTTTCCCAGATATATTTTCCCTCTTTCAGTTCTTCTGCGTATCCTGCAACTGCACAGCATTACCTATGTTTGATGGATACAAAGTTCACCCCGGCCGGTAAATCAACCTTGGGAGATCGTGGACGACAGTGTCGACGGTTAAGACCACTTCCCGATTTTTTTGACCGGGCTATACGCTTAATTTTTTGAATAGTAACGTTAGGGATAAGGAGGGAAAACATTTTGGTTCTCGGGGGACGATAGACTGACACAAAACTAAGTACAATACGGAATCCCCCTAGTCCCAGGATTTAGTTACAACCCAATTTGGGTTTATGAATGGGAATTTGTTGGTTAATCCGCTGTATGGACCTATCGTGCTTCTTGTCTTAATTTTTGTTCGTGGAAGTTTCAAAAAGTTGTTAAGTAGGGGTAATTGTATTGTAGTTTTTGAATAGTTCAATATGAATTAGCTTTAAAATTGTAAATATTACAGGCAGAAAATTTCAAACAAATACGGTAGGTTTATGGTTTTATTACAAATCGCGCTAAAAAGGTGACAATGTAAAGAAAAAAAGTTGGTTGGTACTTTTTAAAAAACATGTCACTATGTCACATTTGGGGCTAATGTGATAACACCATGCAAAATCCCATTGAAACATTGGTATATTGGCTGGGGTAATTGTAAGATTAGGCTCCTTTTTCTATAGATTAGTCCAGGTTTTGTTAATTTTGCTTAAAAAACTAAATAGTTATGAAATATTATAAAAAATATCGGCTTTAACTTGAGTTTTGGGTTAGAAATGATGATGTTAATAATTATACAATCACTGTACAATGCGTCGGTAACATAGATTTCTGTAATAGCGTTATTTTGAATACTGGCCACCAGATTGCTGCTTAACGATTTTACAGGAATAAATAATTTATATTTACAATTACCCCGTTATCACATCTACCCCCATAAACCTTATTGATATTCCAAAAATAATAAAAGAACATATATTAACGCGTCAACAGGTCAAAATTATGTCATATTGATACGAGTTTGATGGTTTTATGTTTGGGTAACTCATTAGTTTAATTGTTTTATGTTTGGATAACCGATTTTTTTAGTTTGTTGGTCTTTCTAAGATTCTATTTTATGTTGCACAATCCTATATAGGCCTGCTATTGATTAAATTTCAAAATAAAACTAATAGTAGTTGTTAACCTTTTAAAAACAAACAATTTTGCCCGATTTTATGTTTTTTCATTAGCTAATTTTAACCGTTCATACTGTTAACAAATATGCCATGCTAACTTGGCAAGATATTTTAAAAATTTGCTAATTAAGTTTAGTTTATTAAAATGGTATAACATTGGCCATGTTTTACTTTAAAGAAAAATATACAGTGGCAGCTCCTGATTTATGATAAAGCAGATTTACAAATTAAAAAAGCGGCAGGGAATTTTTTTGTGGCCTGCACATATATTATTATTTTTAACCTTTCAAAACAATACAAAATATCATATTAAACATTAAAATATGTTTGAATAAAAGAATGAACAAAATGTTAATTTTATCATTGTGTACAGTGTACACTCCATGTCCATTCGTCTGTCCTTATTTGCAGCAAACTTCTCAATAATAGCCTCAGTACTCATTACTGAGGTACTTCACTGTTAAAGTGTTCATACTAATTGTTGTTATGTTAATAAACGCAGGAAAGCACCACGAATTACGAAATTAACACAAGGCAAACTGGTTTTGGAGCACACTAAATATGTGCGTGTTTTCCTATTAAAATTCGCGCAGCAGGCTAAGAATATACAGAAAAAACTGCAAAGCTTCACCTAGGTACTTATGGCACGAGCGACCGTTCTACGTCATCAAAGCCGCTTAGGAACGGTGCGATAATAATTATTAAGGAGGTTCGGAAATTACAAAAAATATTATAAATTAATAAAATAAATGATGGATGATGTACCTTTGACCACGCGCAGGTCAATGTGGCTTTAATATGATGGCTGGTCAGCTCATTACGTACGGAGTGTAAGAAATTATTTGGATCAGGTTTATTCAGAGAAGGTTTCATTTTGTGGACTCTTTGATCTCCGGATTCAAATCCTCTTGATTTTTTCTACTGGGGTTGCATAAAGAAAAAAGTCTATGGAACAGTAATTCATAATGTAAATGAATTGAGACACCGACTTATTGAACCCGCACAACAAATAAATGGAGCAGGAAGTGCTTACATTCGACTTGATGTCAGGCAATTTGAACACCATCTTTGACTTTTATTTGTGATTCGTCAAGTTAACGTGTTAAAATGTAAAAAACTATTATTTTGAACTGTAATCAACATAGGGTTGGGATTTTGACCGGTCAAAATCTTTCATGGTCAATTGAACGATCAATTGACCGGACAATTGACTAAGCACCGGTCAAATTCCTTAGTTGTTTATAAAGAAATGAAGGCATGAGTAAAATTACTTAATTTTAAATAGAAACGTATATTTATTGAAAAACAGCTAACAAAAAATAAAGAAACCATTCTGGGGTACAAAATATCATTGTTTTTAATAACATTTACGTCTAACAACTCGCAGCAGAGCAGCAACAGCAGCCCAGCAGATAAGACTTAAAGATGGTACATGAGATTGTACCGAAACGTCGTCAGACATACGGTTCTTTTAAGAACCAAAAACCGACAACACGGTGCTAGCATGTGTTCACTGAACCCACCCTCCCCATTGTCTTTACTCTTTTAAAATTAATTAGTCAAAAATGACCCAGAACACTATTTTAAAAGCATTATTATGATTGCACACAAAACATTGTTTTAATACTTTTGATATTTTTCCCTAGATATCGCCGCCGCCGCGCGCTGTTGCATTAAAAGTTTTTGACCGATTTTGACATGGTCAAAATCTCTCCTGTCAAAATAGGTAAAAATCTCGGTCAATTGACCAGGCACAACATATATACAGGGTGTTCCAAAAGTCAACGAAATCCTTTGGAGGACTGATGGGCCAACTCATGCCAAAAATCAAAACTCCAAAAATCAAAACATGACCTAGACTTAGTTTTTGAGATATTGGCATTTTTATAAATTTTGTGAAACTTGAGACCTTAGATCAGTTTTTCGAGTGCAACAGATGCAAAATTTCATATTCTAAGATTCTATTTTATGTTGCGCAGCACTGAATAGGCCTGCTGTTGATTTAAGGTTGTGCCTGGTCAGAGCTGCAACAAGTCAGTTTTAAAAAGACTTAAATCTTAAGTCTTAAGTCAATTCTAAAATCAAAATGATTTAAATCTTAAGTCAATTCCAAGATAAAGTTCAAATGATTTAAGTATTAAGTCTTTGAATTAAATCATTTTCTTTCAAGTCAAGTCATTTTCGCAAATTCTTAAATTAATATAAAGTGATTTAAGTCATCTTATGACTTAATTCCTTTAGTAAGTCGTTTTTATGACTTAAGTCTATATTTTTTATTTAAATCGTGATCTAAGAGTTAAGTCAATAAAATGACTTGAAAAATTGTGATTTAAATCAAAATAATTACCCTTAAGTCAATACAACGATTTTTTAAATTATTATTATTAATGATACTGATATTATTAATCTATTGTAGATACAGATGATAATAAAAAAATAAATAAATAAAAATAAATAACATAGTTGTTAAGAATTTAAAACGATTTATTTTTACTTACAAACAAAATAAAAACTTAAAACACATTTTTTGAGTATATATACTAAAAAAGGTGGTTTAAGTTTTTATTTTGATTGTCCACTATAGTGGACAATCAAAATAAAAACTTAAACCACCTTTTTTAGTAGAGTAGACATACAGGGAGGCTACTTTTTTATATACATAAATGGATAACTTCTAAACGGTAATAGATTCAAACTCTGTTAAAATAGATAAACGTTGAAGCATTTTTCTTAAAATCGCTGTATTTCAAAAACTGATAACTTGTTGTTCTGTTAACTTTTGTTAGCTGGTTCAAC
This sequence comes from Brassicogethes aeneus, assembly GCA_921294245.1. Classification (NCBI taxonomy): domain Eukaryota; kingdom Metazoa; phylum Arthropoda; class Insecta; order Coleoptera; family Nitidulidae; genus Brassicogethes; species Brassicogethes aeneus. The sequence continues at coordinate 4,746,797 of OV121136.1, forward strand.
ATCCATCTAGAAAAAAAAATTCCTCCCTTAAGGGAGTAATGATGGGAGGTTCCAAACTCTCGATTCACGACCGCTCAAGATTTATGACTGCTCACTACCGGTCACGACTACTCCCGATTCACGATTTACGACCACTCACGACTGTAATAATTTAAGACTACTCATGTTCACGCACAATCACGTTTGAATAATTTTATTCACGCACAATCACGTTTTTTGTCGTAATTATTTACTTAAACAAACCGAAACACCCTGTATGATATAAACACGTTTTTATAATATTTATTCGTCCTTACCTGTTAATCGTTTGTTTCCACTTTGCACTACTAATCACAAATTATACCTAACTAGGCACGCATAATACGACGAATGTTAGCAAACAAAATAACAAAATTATAAATCCCCACTTTTTTTTTCATTTATTTTAGACAGGACACTTTTTAATGTAGCCCTCAAACGGTTCCGAAAAGCTATAGCTATAGTTATAACTTTACCGCGGCGGTTTTTTTATTCACTAGCGGTAGCAATTGTAGGTAGGAAATTAAAGGAGTTTTTGATCTGCTGCCGCGTGAACCCCTGGCAGTTCAAAAGAAAATGCCGCTGTTAAAAATTTACAAAAAATATATGAAAAATCTGACTTAAATATTTTCTAAAAAGACTTAAATCTTTTTCAAAAAGACTTAAATCTTTTTAAATTACTTAAATAATTTACCGACTTTTATAAAGACTTAATTCTTTTTTTGACTTAAATCGTTTCTATCTGACTTAAATCGTATGTACTGATTGAAGCCTTTTATTAATGACTTAAGGTTTTTCTATTTTGAAAAAATATTTAAGTCACAAATCATTTTGAAAATTACTTAAATTTTAAGTCTTAAGTCAGTTTAAGGGAAATGACTTATTACCAAATGACTTAAGTCATTAAAACGATTTAAATCAAAAAAAACGATTTAAGTTTTCTGAGAGCTTGCAGCTCTGTGCCTGGTCAATTGACCGAGACTTTTACCGATTTTGACAGGAGAGATTTTGACCATATCAAAATCGCTCAAAAACTTTTAATTCAACCGCGCGGGGCGACGGCGCTACCTAGCGGAAAATATCAAAAGTATTAAATTTTTTGTTCTGGGTCATTTTTGGCTAATTAATTTTAAGAGAGTAAAGACAATGGCGAGGGTTGGTTCAGTGAGGATGATGTGCCGTTATCTATACATGCTAGCACCGTGTTGTCGGTTTTTGGTTTTTAAAAGAAACGTATGTCTGACGACGTTTCGGTACAATCTCATGTACCATCTTCAGGTCTTATCTGCTGGGCTGCTGTTGCTGCTCTGCTGCGAGTTAGACGTGAATGTTCTTAAAAACAATGATATTATGAATGTTTTTTTTGTACCTCAGAATGGGTTCTTTATTTTTTGTTAGCTGTTTTCAATAAATATACGTTTCTATTTAAAATTAAGTACTTTCACTCATGCCAATTGACCATGAAAGATTTTGACCGGACAAAATCCCAACCCTATAATATGTTTTTTATTTGTATAGAGAAAATAAATATTTATTTTTATTAATTTTAGAATTTTCTAGCCTTAGTAAATAGAGCGATTATTGACCCGCATGAATTTAGGATGTGAAATCACTTAAAAGCCAGCAACGATTTTCCCTTTGATTTTAACGAATTCATCGTTAGACTTAATGATCTTAGGATGCTAAACAAAATGTGAACTCATATGCATGCCATAGTGACACTACTCAAGAATTAGCAATGATTTGATGTCATAAATGATATACTAATTGTTATCTGGGAGAGTTCTTTAAATCAATATTTTCAATATTATTTCGTAAAATTCGATTGCAGACCTTATACTTATATCGTTATTTTAAAATAAATATTATACAAAATACTTACATCTACCAAAAAATATTGCTTACAGTTTTCCATATTATTATTAATTACGTAAGTATGATATGTACAATTTTCTTGACTAACTTTCGTATTAATACATTGTATTTCCTTTGGTAATGACGTCTAAAATATATTTAAAACATACTTTTTTATAAACAACACTTTAAATAACTTACCATAGGTAACATTACTAATATATAGATACAAACAGCCATTGTAAACGAGAATACTTGAGCTACATTTCTATTCCTATGAATATATTTAGAAAAAATTAATATTTTTAAATTGTATTTCTGAAAAGAAAATTATATTTATTGATTTTAAGTTATAATTATTTTATAAATTGAGTATCTTATTTGTTGTAGAAATACTTACCATCTTAATACTTTTTACATATACCAATAATGGTATAAAAGTTAAAAAAGAAATAATCGGTATGGAACACAGTATGGCTGTATCATTTCTAAAAACAAAAAAAAATAAATTATTTTAAAACATGTACAAACTGGTATAAGACTTAGTAATTATAATTGTAATTATAAATGGGTAAAACTTAAAAGCAATCTAAGTAATTATTATTATAATATTCAACGTCTTCAATGAAAACAAAGTATTATTTATGTATGTAAAAGTATATTTAGTAATTATAAATGGGTGAAACCACCGCGTACTCTATACTCTATAGAGTACGCCGTGGTGAAACCCAAAAGCTATACACTATTATTATTTTATGACTGTAGTAATATCTACTTCTTTTACTAGTCAGAATATCATAGTATTTTAAAAAAGATCAACATCCCAAATTCAATCCGATTCCCAATGTTTTCTAATGGTCGACTGGTCTTGTTTTTTTGTTATGTTACACAAATTACCCAATCATTTTAACATTTAACCCTAGACCAGTGGTCTATGACCACACCAATAGAAACGTAACTACCTGAAAATGTTGTGATTCAATAAATCAATTAAAATGAAAGTAATTAAAATGCAACGTTGCCAAAATCGCCCGCCAATATTTCAAAATATATATGTGAGAAAATGGCACTTATTATTAACAAAACACTTTGTTTATATAAAACCTCTAACAAGATCTAATTGCTCTAACAAAATAGTAATAAGTAAAACCTCCTTATTAAGGAGTCCTTAAATCTACGCTGCACGCATTTTTATATCATTTGGGTATCCCCTCCCTATCTTGATCGTAGATATAGAGACACATAGGTAGGGACTTCCCCGGGAATTGAGTTATCAAGTTCTTGCACCGAACCTTGCCAATTTTAAAATAATATATGTGAGCATACATCTGAAATAATTGCCTATGTTCTACCCATAAAATCATTCAATGTGTTTCTGCATCTTCATTCTGCCCTATCTATGTGTCTCTGCATCTACGATTTAGATGGGGAGGTGATACCCAAATGATATAAAAATGCGTGCAGGGTATATTCAAGGTTTTCACTTATTACTATTTTGTTAGACGAATTAGATCTTGTTAGAGGTTTTATAATAAACCAATGTGCGTAAACAAAGTGGTTTATTAATAATTTAAAATTTTCTCACATCAGAAGTGGGATAAAGAAAACTACGTGAAAATTAAAAAAAAAACAATTGTTACAATGGAACAACTAGCATAAGTTTTGGTGGACACCTTAAAAGAACTTAAAGACAATAGCAATCGTCAAGTGGTGTCAGTGCCTTCAACTTCTATAGACATTCCGAAATTTAACCCGAATGAGGGTGATGGTGCTTTGAAGTGGTGTTAAAGTATAGAAAGATTGGGAAAAACATTTCATTGGTCTGATTTTAAACAATTAACGCGTGCTGTAGTGGCCTAGTTGGTGAAACTAATACCTGGTTTTCTGCATGGAATCCTTTAGAGAAAAACTGGAAGCTTTTCAAGACAGAAATTATAAATCTCTACCCGCCAAATAGAAACTTAAGCGAGAAGTTACGAAAGGCCAGCTTATTCACCAGCGACAATGCAACTTCTTATAGTGAGTATGCTAGAAACAAACTTTCGTAAAAAGTTAAAACTTTAATTTATCCGACATTGAGTTGTTAGAATTAGTTGTTGGCGATATTAAGGAGGTTTAAGTAAAAACCGCAGCATAGTAATTTGACAAATATTTTACATTGAGAAAAACGATGATATCCTTTCTCTGCTAATAATAATACAAAGTTATATTTTAAATGTAACAAACCCGGTCACTAAAGTCGTAATTGTACTAAAATAAAAAAAATAAAAATACTAGTTGACCAGCTTAAAAGCCGTTCTTGTACTAATTGTGGTAAATTTGGTTATCTTGCTGAAAAGTGTTTCAATAAAAAGAAACAAATCTGACTAGATGTTGCCGATAAAGCTGAAGTCTAAATAAATAATTTATTAAATTATTTTAGTGTTTTATGCGTTAAGTGAAATTTTGTTAAATATGTTTTAGTGGATACAAATCTACTAATACCTTTATCAAAAAATCTAGTGTAACGCGCATTGTATGCAACCAGGAATACCCGTTAGTTACTTCGGTTACCGCCTTTAAAGAGTGGTAAAAGCACTGTCAACTGTCAATTTTTGTCGAGGAAACTTGTGCAATTAATAAAGTTAATAAAACGATGATTCTTTTTGTAAACCCACCGGTAATCAAATGTTAAAATAAAACTCCAACATAGTAAGTTTCTTACAACTAGCGCCCAACCTAGTGGCCAAGAAATCGGTGATTTTAAAAGTTGTCACGAGTTTAACCTCTCTTTTAAAAGTAAAATCCAGTTTTATTTGCTTTTCTTCTAGAAAATACCCCGCAACGAACGACAAGGATTCGCCTTTCGACCCCGAAAGCGTAAGGCTGCTGTAACCACTGCTACTAGGAGGCCCTCGATAGTTGCAAATCCCGAGACGTTTCGACAGAAGAAAACATGCCTTAACCGCTACCGGAAACTCAATCGAGCACAGTTGCACAAAACCCGGTGATAAGCCTCACTACTAAACAATTGCAAACAATAATCTCAATTGCAAACAATAATCTCAAGTATTTTAGCTACCATTACTGCAGCTGGACCAGTAGGTGCAACTCTTCGAGATGCGATTACGCTTTTCCGGAGATAAAGGAGAGGATGTCAAAGCCTTAATCGATGCAGTAACTGTATAAAGGAATGCCTTAAGGTTACAGATGGAAATTAACTCAAAGGACTGCGCATGATCCTTAATAAATTGGCTGCCACGTGGTACCAAGAACCTAAAAGTCAATTTAAAACCTTTAAAGACACGTCTAATGGATTGCGCCATGTTTTTGGCCGTCATGACGCGTCATCAACCTCCACAACGTATTTTTGGCAAGTTATTCAGTAACCCTTAAAAAGATGATTAACCAACCAATATCTTTGTTAGCACAGCCAGAGTGCTGCTATATAACTTCCGCCAGAACCACAAATTTTACACCAATCAAACAAACACAGTTCGCCAAAAAATAACTATTTTTAAGCTATCGCGTTGGGAAATGAGTGCCATAAAATATGTCAATTTTTGGTCAAACGTGGCTAGATTTACAACTCATATGTCCAAATAAACGCCAATATATTGTAAAATATCATACGCCAAACTTAGTTGGAACAAAGTTGACTAAGTTCTTTTCCAAACCTTGCAGAACACCTTTCCATAAATTAACAACATGTCAATGTATTCTTTGGAGCATACTTTTTAATTGCTTGGTTAGGATTCTACAATTACAACATACCCGGTCAACATTTAACGTAACACAATATTGCTATTATGTAACATAGGAGTAACATTGCAATGTAACGATGTTACTTAAATGCAACGCAACAGTTACCTAAAATAATAGTAACATTGTTACTGTTCCAAGTTAACCAATAGTCAATATAACAACAACGTAACATTGCGATACTATTGTAATATAACTAAATTACAAATAAGCAATGTAACAAAAATGTAACATTGTAAAACTATTGTAATATAAAAAATTACCAATAAGCAATATAACAATAACGTAACATTGTGAAACTATTGTAATGTAACAAAATTACCAATAAGCAATGTAACAACAATGTAACATTGTGAAACTATTGTAATATAACAAAATTACCAATATAACAATAACGTAACATTGTAAAACTATTGTAATATAACAAAATTACCAATATAACAATAACGTAACATTGTGAAACTATTGTAATGTAACAAAATTACCAATAGGCAATGAAAGAACCATGTAACATTAAAAAACTATTGTAATATAACAAAATTACCCATAAGCAATGTAACAAAAAGGTAACATTGTGAAACACTTGTAATATAACAAAATTACCAATTAGCAATGTAACAACAACGTGACATTGTGAAACTATTGTAATGTAACAAAATTACAAATAAGCAATGTAACAACAATGTAACATTGTGAAACTATTTTAATATATCCAAATTACGCATAAGCAATGTAACAATAAGGTAACATTGTGAAACAATTATAATATAATAAAATTACCAATTAGCAATGTAACAACAACGTGACATTGTGAAACTATTGTAATGTAACAAAATTACCCATAAGCAATGTAACAACAAGGTAACATTGTGAAACAATTGTAATACAACAAAATTACCAATTAGCAATGTAACAACAACGTGACTTGTAAAACAATTGTAATAAAACAAAATTACCAATTAACGATGTAACAACAACGTGATATTTTAAAACTATTGTAATGTAACAAAATTACCCATAAGCAATGTAACAACAAGGTAAAATTGTGAAACAATTATAATATAACTAAATTACCAATTAGCAATGTAACAACAACGTAACATTGCGATACTATTGCAATAAGTTTGTTACATAACAATTAAATTTATGTTACGTAACAAACTTATACTTATACACATAATTTACATCTCGCTCGTGTTACTAACCTCGGCTAGATATATAAACGAAGTTAAGACAGCGCACCATGTCCATTTGTTATTGGACCTTAAACAGTCTGCCTGATTATGGGAAAGTCAGAAAACATATTTATCATTTGATACGCTTTAGCGTTAAACTGACGGGACTTTCTCATGTAGAGCATAATAACGTTGCAACGTAACATTGTTACCTAATCGTAAAGGCCATGTTATGTAACATAACTTGTTTGCGAAAATGTAACGGCAACGTAACATTGTTACCTATTTACAACCATTAGGTTATGTAACTGTAATGTTGCATATTACGATTGTTGCATAACATTTTGGTTAATTTTACGTTACAGTTATGTTTGACTTTCATAACGGCAATGTAACATTATAATTCATTAAAAAGTTACATAAAAACAATATAACAATTATAATGCATTTATGTAACTACAACGTAACATTGTTATGTAACAATGTTACTAAAAAAGCGGCAAATGGCAACCTATTTGCAACCGCCAGGTTATGTAACTGTAATGACATAACATATTAAGACCGTTGCATAACATTTTGGTTAATGTTAAGTTTTGTTATGTTTCACTTTCATAACGGTAATCTAACATTGTAATCCATTAAAAAGTTACATAACAACAACATAACAATTATAATGCATTTATGTAACGACAACGTAACATTGTTATGTAACAATGTTACTTCAATAAGTGGGAAATAGGAACCTATTTGAAACCATCAGGTTATGTAACTGTAATGTTACACATCACAATAGTTACATAACATTTTGGTTAATGTTACTTACAATGTTGACCGGGGAGTTACTATGCGGTAACAACTAATAAAATAGATTGACAGAAGGTAGGTTGATTTTAGGTTTACATTTAGCGAGACTGCATTTAATAATATTTCTCTTAACATTCAACTTTTGTTAACTAAAGTGTTTTAGTGTTAATAATTTTTTTATACCGTGTTAAATCACACCCTAAAAATAAAATCATTTATTAGAAAATGAAATCTTAAAAAGAAAAAATATCTCTCTTATAATTTAATTTTAGCTAATGTGTTTTAGCGTCAATATCTTTCTTTTACTGTGTTTTATCACTCCTTAAAAATAAAATCTTAGAACAATTATATCTCTCTTAATATACAACTTTTGTTAAGGTGTGTTAATAACCTTATTTAACTATGTTTAACCACCCCTTAAAAATAAAATCACAAATCACAAGACCGCAAAACATATTATAATCTATAAATTTCGTAACACCAATGATATAGGTATAAAACTAAAATTTAAAGTAAAGCAATTTGTAATATCAATATTATTTCATAAACTTACCTGTTAAATATACCAAGTTGAACCAATAAAATTGTTAAAAAACAAACAGTACTACAAGAAAAATATAGCGATAGCATTCTATCTCTTTCCAAGACAAACTAAAAAAAGATTCTAATTATTTTTGTATAAGTTTAACTAAAATGTAATTGGCTATTCTTATTTAGAGTTGATAGCAATATACATTAGAGTAGACATAGAAAGACATTTCGATTAAAACTGAAAAAAATTTACACAACGCGTGAAAAAAACTAGCACCATTTTTCGCATTATATTATTTTTATTCAAATAAAAAAATCTTTATTTTTCTAAAGCTAGTTTGTTATTTTAATAAAGGTATACGCAATTTTTTAAGCTTGAAGAACTGACCAACCAACAAATTTCCCTAGTAGCAATTTGGGAAAAGCCTTGTGCCAGCATGGGTCAAGATACTTGGAACAGATTGTTGATCAAGAATTGTTCAAGAATTGGTCCAGATTCTTGATCAAGATCATTGGGCAAGACTTGGGCCAGACTGTAGCCAGAATTTGTCAAGAATTTGACCAGAAGTCTGAGGCCATCTGTTACTAAACTTAGGGACTATCCCATAGAGTAGAGGTTCTCATTTTACTGTAGTTTCATTCACAATACTCTAGTCGAGAAGTGTGTGTAAGAGATAAGGAATTATTAATTTTTTTTCAACAGATTCGTTTATTTCTGACAAGGTAAAAATAAAAAAAATCTGAAATCAAACTCAACGCTAAACTGTAAAGAACTGACGTTTTCAAACTTATTGACTACATTATAATTGAGAACCACTGCAATGCTATACTTTTCACTTTCAAGTGAAAGTAGGGAAATAGGAGGCGCGCTTGTCGTATTTTTAGTTTCTCGCGTAAGTCTATCTCAAGACTGAAATTCTGGTCAAAAACTGGCCCAAGTCTGGAGCCAGTCTGTATAAAGAATCTTGGTCAAGTGTCTTGATCAAGAATGTGTATAAAGTGCTTCTCCAAGTATACTTGCCGGAGAATCTTGTCCCATTCCATTGCTACTAGGTTTTGTATGATGAGGCATTTTTGAAGATTTCGATAATATTTTTTAAATGTGAATGGTAGCTGCCATTTTGGCCTTAAAAAGCATGATATAATGAATTTTAATTTATATACAAAAAAAGCATGACTTACTGAATTTTAATTTATATATTTGCCAATTACATTTATTATATTAAAAATACTAAGAAAAAAAGTTAAAATGTGTTTATTACTTACCTTTGATTCCTTAATAGGATCCCGAAAATTTAATAAAAGTACCCTACAATGTTCTGTTCGTAGTCTATCTATGCTACGAGCATCAATAGCTTTCATTAAATACTCATTAACTTCATCTTCTGGATTTTTTTCTCTAGGACTGGATTCGTTAAATCCTAATCTAAAATTATTTTATGTATAAAATAATAGGCATTTAAAATTATTTAATTAAATATAATATTTTTGGAACATAACGATTATAAAAAATTCCACGTACTTCGATGAATGTTTTCCCTGTTCATGGCCCATTATTCGCATTTCCTTGGAAATATTCCCATTTGTAGATTGAATTTGATATGGTATGCAACCCTGGAATAAAATTAAACAATTTAATAATTTGATAGAAAAACTGTTTAATTATAAAGTTTCAGAATAAATTATGTAATAATATTTAAAGTGAACATTTTAAGAAAACTTGTTTTAATATTTACATATAATTTATATTTAAAAAACTAGAATGGCTGATTTAAATATTATCATTTTTAAGAAAAAAAATTAAACCGGTAACCGGTAAGATAACTAAATATTTGGGATAGTTATTGGATTTATAATGTGTATTAAAAGGATTTTTCTAAAAAGGTTTAGCTGTCATAGTTAAAGTTATTTGTCGGAGTATTAAACTTACTTAATTACCATATCTAAACAGTTTAACTAAAGTCTCAAAATCTTTGCATAAACTAAGTACATTGTTTAATTAAAATAATAAAAATTTATAATTGTTTTTTAATATAAAATTTACTTACTATTATTAAAATAAACGACCTAGGTATCCTAAATGCTGGATAATATGAATAAAGTGTATTAATTTAAAAGGCGTTTTTATTATAATCATTTATTAAAAAAAATTATAAATATTCACAGAAATTTTTTGACATCGTTATTACAAATACATTACATACCTACAGTAACATATTACCAGTAAAAGCTTCTTTAAACTCTTCTAAATTAATACTTTTTAGAAATGATTTTTACTTCATTTCCATAGTTCACTCATATAGTAGCACCAGCACAACACAAAGGCTAAAAACGAAATGCCGGTAAAACGGTTCGGCGCAGGCATAAAGGCGCAGGTTTGTCTTTCACGAGATTCAACGAATTATTTTAATTTTAATTATGGTCTTAAAAAAGTGTATTTACTACAGTTTTTAATAAACTTTTCAATTAAATTATCTAACTATATTCGTTAAACTAGAATTAAAAAAATAATTTAATTATAACAGCTAATCATACAACAGATTTAGTTAAATCTATTTTAGTAAAATCTATTTAACTATACAATCTTACTTCTGTTATTATTAAACTTTTATTAATTGTAAATATATAAATATTAATTAAATTGTTTAACTAGGTCATTTTTTTCGATTCAATATCCGGCGATTTAACGCTCCTTAATTGTATGCATATATCTGAGTACCAAGATTGTACCAAGTTGCATGCCACAATTGAAACCTTTTAATTTATGTAATTTTGTAATTTAATTTTTCTACAACCAAGCGAAAAGTACAAATTTGCGCTTCCAAAAGAAATCGCAAAGTTGCACTTTTCCGAGGACGAGCGTTTTTTTACTTTGTCGCTCGCTTAGTTACCATGGAAACCATAATAAAGAAACGTTTAGTGTATTTGCGACTTTTGACACAAACGTCAAATTTAATGTTATTAATAATTATTAATTTTTATCAAACATTATTGTAGAAAAAATCCTGTGTGTAATTCGAGCGTAAAGTGACATTGCCGCTCTCGCGAGATAGCCAAACTTCTCGCTCAGAGCGGCAATGTATCACTTTGGGCTCTTAATACACAAATAGCTATTATGTATTAAAACAATACCAAAAATAATGGTTAATTTTACTTACTCCCCTGTAAGAAGGTGCAACTATTAAATATGTTTCGATATTATGATCCTTTAAATATGAGTTTCTTTCTCCCCCATTTCCGGCTTCTACCACATAATCAGTGCCTAGACATTTAAGAGTCTCTTGTGTTATATGAACTCGCCTAAAAATAAATAATTGCTTAAGTTTTTATCTTAATATAATAATAACATCGTTGGTGATTATAAACTAATTTAATTTGCTTTAAATATACCTAATGAAAATTAAATACTAAAAATGTTATGGTAACATTTTACACTCCCTGTCAATATTGTAACGTAACAATGTTATAACACATAAATGTGTTATATTGCAGTTATACTTGATGGTTTTAAATTGGTTTTTATTTCCCGCTTTTCGAATTAAAATTGTTACATAACAAAGTTACGTTGTTGTTACATAAATGCCTTAAAATATGAATGTTATTGTTATGTAACTTTTTGATGGATTAAAATTTTACATTGTCGTTATAAAAGTTTTTAGGATTCGGTTACATTAATTTAATAATCAGCGTTAATACTGTGACTATTCTCCCGGCTCCGGGATTCGTACCAATCCCAGCTCACGTTATATATAGCCGATGACGTCAGCAGTAACCGCGAGAGGTCAGTAATTTTTACGTTTTTAGTGGCAGCCCTGTTTAAATAAATAAATATATAAATATCTTTATTATTAGCATAAGCTATTTTCAATTTCTCATCATTATATATATAAAAATATTAGTAATAACATCATAAATATCACAGGTCAATTTTTTCTTTTACATAAGATAGAATATATTTCTTAAAACTAATTAAATTATCACAGTTTTTAATTTCATTTGGTAAAGTGTTAAATAATTTTAGCCCATTAACAAAAACACTTTTTGTAGTACGCACTTTGTTAAAATTTTCAACATAAAAATCATTATTTTGTCTAGTACCGTAATTGTGGATGTTTTGGACTAAATGAAATTTATCGTATAAGTATGATGGTAATAATCCAATTTTAATTTTATAAATAAATATTAAAGTTTTATAATTTATATATTGGTTTACACTTAATATATTTAAAGTTTCTAACATTAGTTTAATTAATATTTAGAACATTTTAACACAATGCGTAGTACTTTATTCTGTAATTTTTGCAATTTTTGCATTTCATTTTTATTTATGTTGAATAATATTGTGGAACAAAATTCAAAGTGCGGGGCTATAATAGCTTTATATAATAAGAATTTTATAAAAAGTGATAAGCTTCCACTAATTCTACCCATAAAATAAATTTTTTTTGAAATTTTATTTGACAAATAATGAACATGATCTTTAAAATCTAGTCTATCATCTATCATTATACCCAAATATTTTATAATGTTTACTCTTTCTAGTTTATTACTATTAATACATAAATTAAAATTAAAATGTTTAGTTTTATGACTAGGACCAATTAACATATATTTAGTTTTACCAACATTTACACACAACCATTTAAAAATTACATTAAGTTGGGTGTTCATGATATTAGTCATTTCATTAATATCATTCCCTATCACATATATCATGGTGTCATCGGCAAACATACATATTTCACAATTTTCAACATATTTAACCATATCATTAATATATAAAACAAATAGCAGAGGACCTAAAACAGTCCCCTGAGGAACTCCATGAACTGTGTCAATTGTATTGGAATAAACGTTATTTATATTAACGATCTGAGATCTATGAGTCAAATAGGATTTAAACCATTTTAAAACATTTCCAGAAAATCCCATTTTATTTAATTTACTTATTAATAAGTCTCTATTTATAGTTTCAAAAGCTCTTTTAAAGTCTAAAAATACAGTTAAAATAAGTTTACCTTTATCTAATTCTTTAATCCATTTATCACAGACATTAATCACAGCAGTTTCACAAGAGTGTTTTTTTTCGAAATCCTGACTGATTATCAGCAATAACATTATTTTTATCACAGTATTCACTTATTTGTTTTTTGACACAAAGTTCCAGGATTTTCTCATATGGAGCCACCACATTTATTGGTCGAAACTCTTCACATAAAAATGTCCCAGGCACTTTAGGCACAGGTGTTATGTACGATGTCTTCCACTCATTCGGAAAAACTCCAGTGTCCAGAGATGTATTCACAATATCGAGAAGTCTGTTTGCTACCACGTAACAGGAATCCTTTAAAACTTTAGTTGAAATACCATCGCCGATGTCACCTGTATTTTTAAGCGATCTTATGATTTTTTTCAGGATTTCCATTGAGACTGGTTTAAAATTATTGATTTGTTCAAATGTTGTAATTTTGTTCAATGAGTTTTCTTGGTTAGGACTCAAAGGAATGTCCTTAACAATTTTATTAATACTTTCAACAAAAAATGTATTAAATTTGTCAGCAATTATTCTCTTATTTTCCACCAAAATATTTTCAAATTTTACTTGTTTTATATTATTATTCTTAGATCCAGGCATCAATGTTTTTAAATTTTTCCATAACATTTTACTGTTTCTCTTTTTTTCATCCAAGATATTTGTATAATAAACCTCTTTTGCACTTCTGATCATTTGAGTTACTTGGTTTCTTAAAATTCTGTACTGTGCCCAATCCGTCTCATTATTTGTAAATACTGCCCTCTTGTATGTGATATCTCGTTCCTTCATTAAGTTTATAATGTCGGGTAGCATCCATTTATTATCCAAATATCTTGTTTGTATAGTTAAATTAAATAAAGGGCACATGTCATTAACTGCACTTGAAATGTTACTTGTAAACCAATTTGCCAAGGAGTTAACACAAGTATTAGCATTATTCCAATCAAAAGATAATAATTTATTATGTAGGGTGTTTATATTGTAGTTTTTCATCTTTCTTCTGGGTAATATTATAGATTTCTGGTCATTATCTTTAGATCCAATGTTTACACTAAGTATGCAGTGATCGCCAATTCTAGGAGTCAAGTGCACTTCATGGTTTAGATCTTTTATGTTTGTCACTATGTAATCAATAAGTGTTTGTCTGTAATGAGTTACCCTAGTAGGATTTGTGACTATTTGTTTTAATCCATATTCATAGAAAATTTGTTTAATTTTTTTAGAGTAGAAAGCATTTGTATTATTGTAGTCCATATTATAATCTCCTAATAAAATAATATTATTGTATTCCAGATTTTCTAAATTATCCTTGACAAATTCCATAAAAACATTATCATTTGTTTGAGGGGGATGATACAATACATTTATGTAATACTTTTCTTTTTCCAGATTTATCTCCAATCTTACAGACCATACAAAACTAAGTTCCACATTTGAAATGTTTTTAAATTTAAATGTTTTCTAATAAGTACACTAGCACTCCTCCTGTTCTACGATTTTTGGTATGGCATCTAATAATATTATATCCACTTATCTTGAGCTCGACATCTTCTATTTCCTTATCTACATGTGTTTCTACAAGGCACAATATTTTTGGTTTCCAGTCATTTACTAAGTTAACTATTAAATCTTTATTATTTAAGAAACCTTGACAATTAAAGTATACAATGTTATTTGGTTTGTTCGGTAATTGCTAAATATATTTTATCTTGCTCTTATTTATATCAAGTAATCTCATATAACATGGACATTCCTTGCTAAAAGTATTATGATTGCATTCAATATTAAGTTTTAATTTCTTTACTGTGTTTATGCAATTAATACATTTTTCTGTAGTTTCAGTGCAGTCATCACTTTTGTGGTTCCCTGCACATTTAGCACACGTTATTTCATTTTTGCAATCATCTGAGAAATGATTAAACTGCATACATTTGTAGCATCTAACTATATTTACAAAGTTATCAACTTTGCATGCTCTCCATCCCACACTTAGCTATTTTAATTCCATAATTCTAAAATAAATTTCTGAGTTTACTTCTAATATTAAATTACCACTATCATTTTTCTTTTTGTTTATATACTTCCTTTTAATATTAATTTTACTGTTAATTCTTTTATCAATATCTTTTAATTCATTCTGTTCTATTATAGTTTCCAAAATTTCATTGTTTTCTTTATTAATTACTTCTTTCTCAACTCCAATTACAATGATTTGAGGGTTTTTAAACTTAGTATCCTCCACCTCGTACTTATTCCCCAATTCTTCTTGAACTTTATTTTTTAGTTTTGCTTTTGATTCTGAACTCTTTACATTTATTATCACTCCCCCTTTTCCTATATTTTTAATACTTTCCACTCCTACAGCAATATTTTTTAAATTGATGGTTTCCTTTAAATCCTTTTTAGTTTCATTACTTTGTTGTTGTTCATCGGCCGTTGCTAGTCGTCCGTATAATCGGACGAATAAAAAATATTAATCGTCCGATTATCGGACTCAAACTCAACAACACAACCCAACCGACCCCGCCCCATTGCCCCCCCCCCCGCCCCATTGAACAAAAAACCCAACTAATATGGGCAAATTTATGTTACGATAAAAATAAAACACTTTTTAACAAAGCAACAACAAATTTATGAAATAAAAAAAGTTCGACAACTTCTAGTAGATTTTATGTTACGATAAAACTAAAACAAACCAACCAACCCAACCCAACCGAACACTGTTTAACAAAGAAACAACAAATTTATGAAATAAAAAAATAAAAAAAATTCGACAGCTTCTTGGTATCGAACCCGGGACCTTTCGCATGCCAAGCGAACGCCCTACCATATAAGCTATCTAGCTTGTTGTCAAATATTAAACGGTCGGTGAACAAAAGCGGATTATAATTATGACGTAACTAACGTGCCTTCTCGGAGGACTAGCTTCATTTTATTCGTCCGATGATCGGACTATTAGACAAGTCGTTGTTCATCTTTGGGTTTTATTATGATACTCTCTTTTTCTTTGACTTTTAATATTTCAGCATAAGTTGTATTATCTTTATTATTTATTATTTTAGTAATACTCTCTAACTGCTTTGATTGTTCCACGATTGTTTTTAGACACAATTCCAAATTTGATTTTAAACTTGTGAATTCACTTATTAGCTTGATTTTCTCACAGTACTTGCAACGATAAACTATGTTTGCACATTCATTGATCCATTTTGCTTGTTCTGCATTAATATTCGTACACTTCAAATGAAACTTGTTTTCACATATAGCACAACTTATAATGTTTTTCTCAGTTCTTTTTAACTCCAGTTCACAATGTAAACAATCCATATTTTAGGTTATGTTGCACTCCTTTACCACCAACAAGGCAGCAGGTTGGCCAACTAATAACCTGACTTTTGCACAACTTATTAAAGTTTGTGTTTTCACTTAATCCACTAATCGTCTCTTACTTTAAAATACCTCTACGGTTAGAGTATTTTATAAAAAACACTATTCAACTCGGTTATATAATACATATATATATATTACCTAAAAGTACGATATTTTTGATATTATATATAAGAACCTTTAAACACGCGTTTGGCCTTCATCATGACCTTCGAAAATTACCCCTAGGAAATTACCACCAAAATATCTTGACAGATTGGTTTTGTTGAAGTTTTGCAAACTTCAGATAATTAGTAACTATACATTCTTAATTTTTTCAGTATGTTCAAATATTAATTGGTCTATTTTAATGCAGTTTGATAAATCCATCAACATGACTATGGCTACGAGGTTAACAAACTACATCAGATTCCAAACTAGACAACATTCTGCTAATCTAAATCTATACTTAAATATCAATCAGACACCCCTTGAATGTGTAACAACCACCAAGTTTCTAAGAATATATTCGAAGTATATTAATAAAAATCTTCAATGGGACATACATTGTAATAAGTTAATTAACGCACTAAATGTAGTGCATTTTTAACTTAGTAACTTACAATATGTGTTAGACAGTCAAAAACTTAAGAATTTCCACTACTCCCAGGTTTTCTCTATAGGATGGCATATGGGATAGCACTATGGGATAATAGCCCTAGGAGTATTTAAAGCACAAAAACGTCAAATGCGATACCTTGTCTCTGTCCCTCGAACACATTCTTGCAGAACAATTTTCAATGAACTTAACATACTCCCACTCCCTTGTATATACATCTACGAAGTATTATTGCTAACATTTAATAATAAACATAACCTAATAAAAATAATGAAAGGCATAATCACTATACCCGAAATGTTACTACCCTTACCTAGACTAGAACTACGTAGGTCGTCACCAAGCTATATATAAATGGGTATTAAACTTTTCAACATGTTACCAAATAATATAAATTCCCCAACATAAAAAATTTAAAAATCAAATAAAAAGAATACTGCACGAGCACATATTTTATGCCTTAGATAAATATATAATAATATATATTAATAAGTTTTCATGATTGTCTTTTGTTCCGTGTAAATATCTTGTCTCATATCTGTTATTTGTTATTTATTATATCATGTTTTTATCATTTTAATTCTAAATATTTTTCTTATATTCATACTATCACAAACATTTTTGTAAACATACCTAAATATTATTTTACTTGACCTGTCCTATACTCATGTAAGTCGTTAAGAATTATTATCTTTCTCTCAGTGTCAAGCTAATTTCATCTTATTTTCTAAACATTTTGTGTGTTCTAAATTAGGACTTTTATGACCTTTGGGTGTAAACCATAGTACTAAACTTTTCCACGACCAAACAAAATGTATTGAAAAATAAAATTAAAAATATTTTTAAACAAATATTAGAAATATTCTCGAACACCAAATCAAAATATAAAGTGCTTAAGGTACTTTTTGCCAACTATGATGGCATATTCAGAAGCGAAGTGTAACTCAGTTCACTTAGCTTCTGGAAGATGCCAACATTGTTGGCGAAAAGTATTTTGTGTTTTCTTTTGGTGATGGGAAATATTTACAATATTTGTTAAACATAGTGAAATAGTGGCGTTTTGAGTGCTGATTTCTATCCACCGATAGATTTAAGAGATTTTGATAATGATTTTGTTATAGGACTTTTAAGTTTAGAAGTATATAATGCTATACCAAATATTTATAAAGATAAAAATATGTTTTACATTGGCATTGGAGATTTATTGGGTTTTCATAGTGAAAAACTTACAAAAAATACTAAACACACTTCCAAAAAACCAGTCGACATAATGAAAGTAAACGCAATAAAATTTTTATGCAATATTGCGATGGGTACGTATGATAATGGAAGACAAGGTCATACATTACACGAATTCTTTCCAACTGTAGCAGCCGGATTTAAAATTGTTGAGTCCCCACAAACTGTTATTTATTTACCCATAAATACAAAAATAATCAATAATATAACCTTTAAAATAGTCGACCAGGATGGTGACTTGCTCAATTTACGAGGAGAGACCATCACGATAAGAGCTCATTTAAAGGCCCAGCAGCAGCTGCAGCAGTAATGGTTTTAAAATATAACAAAAGTGCGGAAACAATTAATGCCAGTGTCAGTCAAACGGTTAACCAGTTAACACCTGCTAATATCGCATACCTTAAATCTTTAGGATTTAAAATAAAAAATTATGAGTATTTTAAACGTAAATGATAGAATTTTTTCGGATAATTCTCTTGTAAATGTAGAGAAACATTCCCATCTACCATATAACTCTAGCGCATTCGAGAATAATGATGAAATACGAATTTGCATACCCCAAACTCAAATGTTTACTCATCCTTCTCTGAGTTATATTTATATTGAGGGAAAATTACTTAAAGAAAATGGCTCTGTATCTACAACAGCAAAATTTGTTAATAATTATTTTAACCCTATCATGCATGAATTTTTTTACAAAAAAAAAAACAAAGACGCAAATGTTTATTTAAAAATATTGTTAATTAAGCTCAAAAATTAACAAAATTTAAAAAAAAATGTTTTTTTCGTTAAAAAAAATATTGTTCTCATATGGGGACAATGTAAAGGTAATAAAAAAATTTGTCCTCATATGGGGACAATGTTTAATACACTAATTATGGTAATCCTCAAAACATTCCGGACACAAAGAAATTAAACATCGACCGCAAGTATACCTCGTTTTTCTCTTACATTTAGCTTCTTTACAACGAGATGCATTTTTGTTGTCTGTTTTCTTTGGCCAGTGACCTAAATTATCTTGCCTCTTTTCTTTGGGTACATGAACTCTTGGTCTTCTAACGTGCACAGGAGTTGGTGGAGTTTTACTCCTTGGTCGGCCTTTTTCTTTTCTTTTCATTATGCTTTCACCCTTGCATATGAGGGAAGTTGCTATTTGGCTTTTGAAGGAAAGCAAATCCATATTTTCATTTTTATTGAACTTCCAAATCAGCCAAGCATTTACGATTGTAACATTTAAAAAATGATAAAATATACGCATGTACCACCTACGATTTTTGGTATAATTTCGGTACAGAGCAACTAGTGAGTCCATCAAGTCCACGCCTCCCATATGTTTATTATAAACAGATATAGCAAAAGGCCTTATTATTTTTATATTTTCTTTTTTTGCCGACAAAATCGGCTAGCCTCTTCAGAAGGTTCTTGCCCAGCATAATTTGAAATTGTATGAACCAGTGAATTATCCAACCAGCGTTATACCATCTTCAGATGTGACAATACTGCTGCTTCCACGCCCTTCAGCTTTTAAATCTTTTTCACTTTTCAAAATTTCATTTGCTCCCCTAAGTCGTTGCGCTCTAATAGTTCCAAGATAGCAGATATCTTCTTTTTTTGCAGCAATCACAAGCGAAACGCTGGAAAAAAAATTATCCGCAAAAATTTTATAATTATGACCTTTGACGTCATGACATAATCTCATTAAAACATCTCCGCCTGAACCCAAATCGGAGATTTCCTCTCTATTTCCACCTGCTCCTTGATAAGGCTCAAAACAATAAACATATCCTGAAGTAGCAGCACGCACCCAAATTTTATATCCCCATTTTTTTGGCTTTTTTGGAAGATATTGTTTTACAGATGAACGTCCTTTGAAGGGAATCATCATCTCGTCAACTGACATATATTCTTCAGGTTCAACAGCTGCATGGTACTTTTCATGTAGATGGTTTAGAACTGGTCTGACTCTGATAAATTTGTCGGTGTTGTCGTTTGGAATATCGTTGGAGTCTATAAAATGAAGGTATCGTCTTATGGATTCGTAGCGATTTACGGCCATAGCATCAGCGATAAAATTCATTCTGAGGCCAGTTTCAGCACTCCAATAATTTCTTATACGAGGATATTTTATATAAGTCATCATTATAGTGATCCCAAGAAAAATTTTTATTTCTGGGAGTGTCAAATTAAAATTTACTTTCCCGTTTTGGTGTGCATAAAGGTTTGTTTGATAAACCATCTCTTGAAGAAAATCGTCACCAAAAAAATAAGAAAAGTACTCTAAGGGGGATTCAAACTTTATATTTGTCTTATGCTCTTTTGTACATTTAGGAATATTGAACGTAAACGGGTTGTCTTCTCCAAATACCCATTTTATTTTAGGAGTATCATTCAACTTCTGCTTTTTACTTTGTAATACGTTTCTAGTTTTTTGTAAAACCCTTTTCTGTAAATTTTTTTTTCGAAGGTTTACAGACTTTTTTTATTTTTTTCTCTGTCTTCCTCTACTATTTCCTCTTCAATTTCAGGTAAAATTTTAGAGATAACCTCCACTTCTGATTCTGGGTCACTTTTTTCATCAGCACTTTCATCAGATTCACTACTCGTTTGTGGACTATATTCTGGATCTATATCTTCATAATCAGAAAGTTCAAAGCCATCCTCTGATGCGTCTGCAAGATCCTCTAATTCCTTCATTGAAAGTGGTTTACGTCGTTCTTTTAGTGACATAGCATAGGGTCGTGTTTTTGGCATTATTTTTAATAATTGAATCAAGGTGTTTGTATTAGTTGAAGTACTAGGTTGACCACACGAATCCATAGAAAGCTAAAAAATGAAAAAAAAACGTAAACATTGAAAAACAACAAGCAAGAATATAATTAACGTTACTACACATTGTCCTCATATGTGGACATGGAATGTAGCACTCAGTCACATTGTCCCCATATGAGGCCATTATGTTTTGTCTCAAAAAACAAATTAATATTGACGATTTTTGTTTGAATCAATATATATTATCTATATACCCCCTATATACTACCAAATATTTTTAACTTACCAAATTTTAATTCAAACACAGTTAAAAGCACTAATAAATGTTCTGTTTGGACAGGCTTTCTGCTCATAACGATCATAACCTTATTTTTACGAATTTAGTTGCCTTAAAGACGAATATAGGTTTGTGGCGACCTCTGTTGGCTAAAATATTTAATAATTTATAATATTAGGAACTGGATTAGTCAACTAATTTCGCATAATTATGGATTTATTTATTTTTTTCTAACCTTAAAAGATATGTCCCCATATGTGGACAATATGCATGATAGGGTTAATCATTTATTTAGTGAAATTCGATTGGAAATTTCGGGAAAAACTGTAGATCGTGTAAGAAATCCTGGAATTACTACAACCCTTAAGGGATACACATCATTTAATAAAAATGATGTTAATCGTTTAAAAAATTCCGGTTGGAATATTAAAAGCCCAGATTGCTTGGTGGACGTAAACGACATCGCAACCGGTGAATTTAATCTGTGTGTACCCTTAAATATGAATTTTACTTCGAAATAATTCTGATCATAATGCAATTTATAATAGCGCTGCCAATGAAACAAATAAAATTACAATCAACAAAATTGTTTGGAAAATGCCCCACATATCGGTGGCTGATGTTAAAAACTTAAAACTACTAGAACTTATTGAAAATGGAAGAGAACTGGAAGTGGCTTTCAGAAATTGGGAATTAATAGAATATCCTTTGTTGCAAGAAACAAAAAATCATACGTGGAACGTAAAATCTGCTACGCAATTGGAAAAACTGCGTTATGTTATTGTAGGATTTCAAACAGATCGTAAAAATAGTTTTCATAAAAATAGCAGTTTATTCGATAATTGTACTTTAAAAAATATAAAATTATATTTAAATTCGGAAATTTACCCCTATGATAATTTGAATATTGATTTTGACAAATTTAAATTGACAAATTTAAATTGTCCAAGTATATTAAAATTAAAAAGTAAAATTAAAAATAGGCAACATTGTAAAAAACATTTATACAATCATTTAAATTGTACTAATGAAAATTTACTTTTATTAAGAAATTGGTATTTCGACAATGTTGCCTCCCCCCACTCTTAAAATAGTTTGTGTATATAGGTTAAAAAATAAAATAAATATCCTCAGTAATAATAATATTTAAGAAACTTCAACATGTCTGTTTATTATGTAAGCTTTGGTACAGTTAAACCATTAACGATTGAAGAAATCATTGAATTGGCAAAATGTTTAACTACATCTGCAACACCTCTCGACGATTGGTATGTATGAAGAAGAATGGTGTACAAGCTTGGATGATTCAAAATATTTATTGGAAGAGCAATTAAAACAAAATCAACAACAATTTACTAATACCGAACAAAATCAGCAATATCAATTAATTGATACAAATGTTGAAGTGAACATATTCAATGTTTCAACTGATTTATTGGAAAAGCAGTTTCAACAAAATCAGCATTAGCAATCTACTGAAGAATACTGCTCTTAAAGTCAAATGTATTAACAAAAATATTTAAAAAATAAAATATTTGAAATAATATATGCGTTTATTATTTAACCTATTTTTCAACAATTAATCGGTGAGGTTAAAAATAAAAATATTAATTAATATTAAAGAAATTTATTTTTTAACAAATTATTAGATTAGGTTTCACTTCTTTTTTATTCTTTTAATTGTCGTACAATTATTTTGAAACCTTTCACCTGCTGCCATTTACTACTACTGCTGCAATCTACAAGGCGCATTTTTTCAAATAATCTAACCATTTTAATTTTTTCCTCATATCGATTAATTTGTCTTTTTAATGCTTGCAAATCTTTATTAAATTTTAGTTTTCTTTGCAATAAAGATTCTTTGCATTCCATTGCATGCACTGTATACAGTGTATACTATACACGTGAGCTTTTAAATTAAAACCAAATTATATTAATTTTATTTTTATACCCTTTTTGTAGGCTCCCCTCCTAAGTCTGTCTGTTTTATTTAAGGATATTGCGGGAAAAAAATAAAACAAAATATTAATCATACATAATTTTTTATTTAATAGAAATCACACAATATTTGTATTCAATAAGAATGAACTTCAATAATTGCACAATCCCTTCACTTTATACTTCTTTTGTCAATCAAAACTACATACAATGTTTTGCCTGCTTTGGTATTGTACTCCACTATTGCTTCTTCATTAAAAAAATCATTAAATTTCTTGGGAATCCATACCCACCCATGTTCGCCCAAGTCAGCAATTACAGCCCTGCCGATTACGGTATCTTTAGATGACACTGCATTTATTGTATATTTCTTTTGTATATCCAAGTCCAAAAGTTTCTTGATGTTGGCTTGTTTGTTTGCCTTGTCCAATAATGCTCTGTTCATCTGTTGAGAGATAAAATATTTACTAAAAAATAAATAAAAACTGGAGTAACTCTCACGGCTGATGGTAAACTTGGTATAGATTTTGATGCACTTAATAAATATTTAATCACATATAGTTTATATAGCAACAGCGTTCAGTCTTCCGTCCGATCTATTATTAAAACCAAAAAAGGCCTTTGAAGCTCCTATCTTCCTTTGTTAAAAGTGTTCGTCTTTCAGCGTTTTTCGCTGCCCAAGCAAAAAATCCAATAATTAAAAACAATATAACAGGTTTCGAATATTAATGAGCTAATCAAAAGTTAAATAACAAATGAGTCATTTAATGAACAAAAACAAAATATGTTTTGAGTATTAATGTACAAATTGAATTAAATATCAAATGAGATTTTTAATGACACGAATGTTTTACCTACACAGTGTCCCTTAGAAAAAAATAAGTATTTTAAAAATGTCAACGAAATATCTTTATGGATACTTATTGTGGACTATTTGGCAGCACCAAAACAAAGTTCGGTTAAATCAAAGCTGATCGGATATAAACCTTATAATTTATTTTAAATATGAATATTATTTTCTTCCTATCTCTTTATTAATGCTGATGATATTATAGTACCTTTGATAAATAAGAAATTAAATTAAGGGTTCAGAATCGTTTAATTGAATAAAAAAATAACAAAATTTAACACAACTTACAATTACAAATGTGTAGAAGAAAACTCTACAACTGCTTTTAACAAAAAATCACCGCATCTAAGGTCGTTAACATTGTTTAATTTATATGCTCCATGATTTTAAAAAACTCTCGATGAAGAGATTCTCCCGCCTGTTCTGACCATAATCCAAGACCCCGATGGTTAAGATAGCTTAGGCATTCTTCAAGATGATTAAGAGCGATGTGGATTTTTAAAGTTTTCGAAATTCCAGTGGCTTTAAAGGTTTTTCTTAAATGGACAATGTTCTTCTTGAGTTCCTGACCACCGCGACTAGAAAAACAATCTTCAACAACTTTGTTCATTGCCTTTAATGCTGATATTATTGGAACAATTTGTAAAGGGCCAACTTTTTCACGAATGACCTTAATATCGAGAATACAATCAGAATTCTTTAAAAGCTTTCGGCATGCATTTTCTTCAAAAATTTCACCCTGATAGTTTTTTGATATAAGTCCTAGTTTTTTTTGGCCAATTAAGGGCTTCTTCTCTTCCCACGAGTGGTACTAGCCCATCCCAAAATAGGTGATTTACAAAGCCTTGCAAAATGTGCAATTCTGGTATAATACATTTTTGAATAATAAAGGTCTTACCTTCTTCCTCAAACATAGGTACATTTACGGTGCTAAAACATTCTTTAGTGACTTTTTTATTTTTGCCTAGAGAATAAAATTTATCGAAATGCTTGGTAACGCCTCCATAAGTTCTTAAACACATCGTTTGAGCTTCATAGGTGGGATCTTCAACATTTGTGGGTTTATCTTGAAACCTTAGTTCGTGTAGTGGTACATAGCAATAAGGACACGGGTACGTTGCAGTTGCTGTCTGAAATCCATTGACGAGGAGGGTCACCTTTAGGTCCGAAACAAACTTGAAGGAAATTTTGTTTATTTGTGTAAGATCAAATAGAAATTTAATATTGTCGTAACTTTCTTTTATTTGAGGGACCATGTATACAATTATTAATCTTTGTAGTCCACTTAGTTTACCTCTTTTTCCTGCTCTTCCTCCTTCTGCATATGTAGATCGTTTACCTTGATCCATTGCATTTATTTCGTCTTCTACTATTTCTTGGTTTCCAGCTAAACCTTTATTTAACACAGAGGAGTAATTTTCCGGTAAAATCGTCAAACAAATTTTAAAAAAACCTTGCCCTCCATCAGCCATAAGTTTAATTTCAGGTTTTCCAATATAGTTCCTTTTTTCAATAACAGCCTTAACCAGTTCTTCAGCATCTGCCCACACTATAGCCCGATTTTGTTCTTCCCTCTTTTCATTGGTCTCAAATTCGTATAAACCCTGTTTATAAAAACTGCTTAAAATTTTTGAATTTTTACTTGCATGAAGACGATATTTAGCCGGAACTGCATTTTTTCCTGCGCATGACCTAATAAAGTTTGTTAAGGTTTCCATTTGGTTTAAAGAAGAACTTGTGTTTGATTGGAAATTGTCTAAATTATTTTCGGAAAAAAATGGGTCTTTAGCCATTTTCGGATTAATAACAATCCTAGCAATTAAACCGCATGTGGATAATTTTATTTCTGCGTTTTGGTACCTGCTGCTGCTTGTAGATGTTCCACAATTGGCTGCTTGATCATCAATGCAGGATTTCAACGAAGACACTACAACATGCTCCTTTTGTTTTTTTGGGAGTTTTTCTACAATGTCCTTAACATTTCGATGAGCATACGTTTTAGAACATTTTTGCCTAATTCCTTTTCCGGTTTTTTGAAAGCAAATTTGACATATTGGCTCGGATTTTTGCTTTTGATTTGTTACCTCTTGGCCCATGGTTCCTACTTTTACTACTAAAGAACTTTTGTGGCCTTTATGTTTAGCCGTTTGACACAGAAAACAATAGCATATTCGGGTGGTGTTTCTAGTTTTAGCATGCAAGACTATTTTGTCAAATTGAGGAGTCACGGGGAAATTTCTCTTGAACACATCTTTTTCTCTATCAAAGAGAACAAGGCGACAATTTCCACAAATAGACGTGGGATATCTTGAGTCGCTTTTATCAAATTTATATTTACAAATAAGCTTGTGCAATTTTTCTGTCGAATATTCAAGATGTCATTTTGACACTAGCCTACTTTATTGTATTGTCACTTTCCACCTTTTTTACAGTTATTCTTAACCAGTGACAAAAAATGCCAACATATTGTTTTTCGATCAGCTTTGATTTAACCAACACTAGTTTTGGTTCCGCCAGATAGTCCATAAAAGGAATATATAAAGGGGTTTCGTTGACATTTTTGAAATACCTATTTTTTGCTAAGGGAGACTGTGCCTATTTGCTAATTTTATCACGTATTATAAATTAATAAAAAAACAAACTTGAGTTGGAAAATTCCGAGAATTTCGTTTGAATAAGTAGATGCAATTAAATATGCAAATAATAAAAATATGTGCCGCCAGTGTGGCGCCACAAACTTATTTACCTAATTAAATATGCAAATAATAAAAATATGTGCCACCAGTGTGGCGTCAGTCTTCATGAGTCATATTTTTACATTTTGCAATATTGCACAATATTTAATTATATTTTATTTTTTTGTTCGACACTAGCAGGGGCGGTGGGGCTGTGGGGGTGGCGGAAGCCGTATTTGCAATTTTAACACATCATTTTTGACACCTGTCATTTTTGATACTTATATATTTCGTTAATTTCCGATCAATTCCGAACGTTTCCGAATTCTTCCGGTAGCTCAAATGTTGTCAATGTCATAGAATGATATAATAAATACCACTGCTAACAATAATAAAAAACACATTCGAGAATTATGAATAAATAAATGTATTTATAGCATTTTTGCATTTAAACGAATTCTTAAGTCACGTAATGTGATAACTTTAATACAGGTTATGCAAAACATATTTTGCATTTTAATTAAGGGGAATTCAAAGATAAGGAATTTTTAACACCTGTCATTTTTGACACCTGTCATTTTTGACACCTGTCATTTTTGACACCTGTCATTTTTGACACCTGTCATTTTTGACACCTGTCATTTTCAAGGTCATGCCAAGGTCACGTCAAGGTATTGGACACCTGTCATTTTTGATCAATTCCGAACGTTTCTGAACCCCGCAATTACATCTCACCACTGTGAATATATTAATTACAATTACAATTTTTAGGTTAATTTTGTGCGCCCCCGTAATATTTGGTACGAGCTTAATTTGTACGCTCCTGTAATATACGTATAGTTCCAGCAGGTGCCGTCACATGCGGAAAAAATTCGAAGTATCGTGCAAGGTTGCGGCCGCCCAATGGGGCCTCTAGGGAAGTGCGTCTCAGCGTGTGAGAAAAACAACGCCAGGGTGGCGCCAGAATAAATTAAAATTTCGAAATATTGTGCAAGGCGTGCAAGTGGCGCCACCACGAGTCATAATTTTGCATTTCCCAGTATTACTTTTACAATTGGTTGGCGGCCATTTTGAATTCAACAAGCCCCGCCCATCATTATTTCTGCAATTGGTTGGCGGCCGGCGGCCATTTTGAATTTCCCGCCCATCGTGTAACGCCAACGAGTGCACAGCCCAGCATGTGGCGCCACCATGCGGCCGAAATGTGAATATTGAGCCAGAAGCCCCATAGCTATTCTACTATTGACATACTCTCATTTATACTAAGCTAATGTTTTTTTATTTATGTTAGAATATAAACTAGTGTAAATATATTATTCGGAGAAGCAGGTCTTTTTGTGCTGAGCGAAGCACAAAAAGATTAAATTTTTCTTCTAATGACTTAATACATGTACAAAATAAAGAATTTATCAATAATAATAAATATTATTATTTTAGTAAATATAATGTGTGTTAAAGCATGTCCAATTGATGTTCCTTATTATTTTTTTCTGCTCTAGGGGGCTAACATTATAATAGCTAAAAATCTACTAAAAGCTACTAACGGGTGATTCAAATTGAGTTTCCACACGTATTCTACAATTATGTGTGTAATTTGGCATGCGTTTTTCTTTAATTACGCCTTAAGACCATAAGCCACACTAAACACTCACTTTCTGAGGATACATTTTGTTTTCAACAAACTCTTTTGGATTTTTCAAGACCAAAATGTGGCAATTTTGCTTGTTAACAAATCCATCGAGGTGAAAATGAGCCTCATCTGTAAGGTGCCTTAATTATCAGCCATTCGTCAAATAGACGGCGTTGCTCGTGGTCCCTGGGCTTTAACTCTTGTGTACTTTGGATCTAGTAAGGCTGAATATGGATGTCTTGTTTCAAAATCCGCTATAAGGTAGAGCACGACAGCCCCAATTACTGAGATCCACGACGGATTGACGTTCTTGGTTGTTCTTTATCATTTAATGTTAAAGAACAACCAAGAACGTAAATCCGTCGTCGAGGGCAATGTTCTTGTCTGAAGGACAATATTCCACTCAAAAGGTAAATTTTCTAAGCCAAAATATTCGCGTAGAGAACGATAGGCATTCCTTCTGGAACGTCCATTTTCGTAATAGGCTTGGACGATTTTTACCCGTTGTTCAGTCGTATATTGCTCCAGAAGTTTTGTATACTTTTCTACTTTGTAAATATTGCTTTAACATTTAAAAATACTTTAAAGTAAAAAAATACAGAGCCTTCTCATGTGGAAACTTAATTTAAATCACCCGTTATTATTATAAGGTTGACACCTGCCAAGTTACTATATTTTGTACACTTTTCTAATTTACAAATGGATAGCATTTATCGAAAAGGAACCAAGCGCCAAAAACTTTTTCACGGGTAAACAAAATTATTTGCAAAATAACTCATTTTTAATGCTGCTCAAAAAATTAATAAATTTGGGAACCCTCTCAATACTTTTGAGAAAAGTTCGATAAACCATTTGAGCATTAAGCCCAGAAAAACTTTTTGGCACTTGGTAAAAATAAGGCCACCTTAATGTCTATATATTAAATTTAATGTTAAAAAAGTACATTTTGAGTCAATTACACATTAAAGTTGAAACTTCAATGTATTATTGACTCAAAATATAAAACTACTTTTTAAGCGCTAAACGGGCAAAAAAGTTTCAAATGCCATGTGTATTATTAAATTTATTAAATTAAAGCTCATATATCAATCTATCCAAGAATGCCTATTTATATTACTTACCCAGGTAAACCTCCGCTTTCCATGCAGTTAGCCAAAGTAACATCATTAGACCAAACATCAAACTGCCATTTTCTAAGGCCTAATACACCACAATGAACACGGCCAGTATGAATTCCTACTCTCATATTTACATTTACATTCATAACTTCTCTGACAAGCCTATAACATTAAAATAATAAAATATACCTAGCAAAAATCATTTATTTTAATAATTAAATTTTTCCTAATAATTAATTATTAAACCTTTAGGATATTATGTTAGATTTAATAGGAAAAGGGAAAATATAAATGCCAAATCTTGATTTAAATACAAGCTGAAAAGCTGCTTTATTGAACAGTTTAACATAGAGTGTAATTTAAGTAACTAACTACTTTAAACCTTTGACAGTATCGAGATTTTGTTATATGCTTAATCGCAGTTTTGCCTAATATAAACATACATCAGAAAAGTAAAGTGATATATTTTTTTTGTAATACAGGGTGTATATCTAATAATTTTACTCAAACAAAAATTACATTAGTAGTTTTATATTAATAGATTGCTTGCAATATGCAATATCGTCAATAGTAGAACCAAACACATCTGGTTGGACAATAAATAACGGTATTTTAATGTATGCTTTAGCAAACGGTAAACGAGCTTGTTTTCCGTAAATACAAGTTTCATAAATATCCTGTGTAGGATATTTATAATATTATTTAAATTCTTTTTATCGTCTAAAAAATTAATGTTTTTTTATTTAAAAAAATGTTGTTTACTTATGTGACCTAAACGTGCACACCAAAGAAAATAATTATTAAAGTCTCTTCAGGTAGAATATTAGCCTGTCTCTTGGGGCTACCTTGTTTAATTTCATCGTTACCATTTGTATACTAACAGAACCAGTTTTTTTAATAATGGTCATAACAGCTTCCTGACTACGACGTACTAAGAGTAAGTTGTAAGGGAATCCTGCTGCATACAGGACGTTCTCGAGAATTTCGGTCACTTCTTGGTTCCTTTTTGGGTTGCTGATGGAGACAAATTTTGCAGTAAATATTTTTAAATGACTATCGAACTGGTTGTAAGTTGTAAAAAGCTTGATTTACCATATGATCCGTAGCTCCAGAGTCTAATATAAATGTTACTTCGTTTTCGGAATCGTTTATTTGTACCATAAATGTACCACTATTTGGTTTAGTTTGAATTGTTTGCAGGCTTCGTTGACGACTTGGTTTCTCTTGTTTCTTTAACTTATAATAAAAACAGTCTTTTATTTTGTGGTTTTTGCATCCAAAATAATTCATTTAATCATTGAATGAAGTTGTCCGGTTGGTTTAGTATGTTCTTAATGATTGAAATAATGCCTTCTTGGCCGATTGAAAATTTGTATTTGGAATTTTATACATATTTATTTCTTCTTAAAAATGAGAAATTCATTAATTGGTTAGTTTCTGCATGTAACACTTTGCCACTTGTGTCACTACGCTGTTTTTCTAACAGCTTGTCACCTTTAAACTTCAAACTTAATAAATTCCTGTAAACTGCTAATTGTGCTGCGAAGCTTTTTCCCTTGTATCATCAAGGTATTCTATAATGGTACTTTTTGCTAACCGATCGAGTTTTTCCAATTTTTTTCTAGGAACTTCTAGAGCAAAATCATCAAGTAGGTATATAAAACTCACATATACATATACATGCTAGCAAGAAACTTTTACCGAACTATTGTTCTGGGCTTCATAACCTATTAAATTTAATAGTTTATATTTTCCATAAAAAAATCGATTACTATACATTGATATTTTAAATTAGACATAAAACAATTAAAATATCAAGATTTATTTGAACCTTAGAAAATAATTTCTCCAATAAAAGTCATCTTTTAAATTGAAAATCGGTTGATATAATTTATATCAGTCGTTAACGACTGATTTAAAATATGAATAAAAATAGACAGTATTTTCGCTTGTAATTATATATGAAAAAATAAATTCAGAAGGTAAACATACCTATAACAAAGATATAATTAAAAAATAACCTTTTTTAAAGATAAAATTACTACCATGTTAATAATATCAAACATCTTTGCTATTTTTTTGTCTGATTGAAAATCAGAATACTTGAATTTAATTGATTTATAACTTTCTTTAGTTCTATGACAGAACATACCTAAGCTCACTACAAAGAAGGTAACTGTAAAGAAAATTTTTATACCGTTGAGTTGCACGCCCTGGATAAAATATTGGCGCAACATTTAAAAAGAACACAAAAAAATAAAATAAGTAAAAATACGTATTAATAGGTAACAAATAGGTGAAAATAAACTGACAAATTAAAAAATATGTAACAAAAGTATAAAAAGGATGTTTAAAGCAAAAACCTCCAAAAAAGGTAAAAAAAAGGTGAAAACAAGTTAAAAAAATAGGTAACAAAAGTATAAAAAGGTGCAAAAACCTCCAAAAAAGTTAGAAAAGGTGAAAACAAGTTAGGTTCATACAAAGAAAATCTTTTAAAACACAGTTTGGCATTATTGGGTTTTAAATAGTTACATCGGTTGAAAAAAGGTAAAATAACTAAAATCCCATCCCTAATAATAAGATTATAAAATAAAACCAAAATTGTGTTTAAAAAATATTTTTCTTATTTTTTTAATATTTTTGAAGAATTTTAAATTTTAGACCATATTTAACTTAATTTCTGCTTTTAAATTTTTAAATTATGTGCTTGCTCTTAGAAATAGAAACAGTAGGTTTTGGGTAAAGGGCTCTATAGAGGGGATTATTTTTTGAGAGGAAATTTACACTCTATTTATTTTTGGGCCCAGAAATATACTATTAAACATAGAAGAAAATAAAATGGAGGGACAAAAGGGCAACATGGTTATTTCAAATTGAATATACATATTATAATATTATTAACAATTTTTGCCAATAATAAATACAATGTTAAAAGGCATTATATAGGAAAATAAAAAATACACCCTGTAGGTAAAAGCAAATGTTTTGGCTAGAAAACAAATACAGGCAGTGTATGAAACTATGTTTTTATATTTTTGGTTCAAATTGTTTTTATTATTTGTAAAATTTATTTAAAAAATTTGCTCTGATACAATATTTTTATTTTTAAAATAAAATACACAGGGCAACAAAATCTGGACTAGAACTACAACAATTAAATTTTAAAATTTGTTTTATAAAAGTAACAGTTTTTAAAATTTGTGTACCTATATTTTTTAATATAAATTATTTAAAAAACAAAGTGTATAATAGGGTGGATCAAAAATTAATTTAAAAGTACCTGCCATCGAAAAAATTCTTTGCACAGTGGCGCCACCTACATCTTGCATTATTCAAACACATTTTTTACACAGTTGTGAAGCCAATCATAGAGGCTAAAAACTGGCATTTACAGAAATTAAATGTCACTTTTAGTTTTCGAAATAATTGGCCTGGGAGTTTTTATTGAAATACCCTGTATAACAGAAAGTTGCATTTGGGTCTTTTGAGTAAACCTCTAAAATTTGAGGTCACAGAAATAAGGTCTTGAGGTTCCTATATTTAAAAAAAAATTAATGTTTTTTTATTTTTCCTATAGGTATAAAAAAAGGTTTCATTTAATTACCAACAACAATTCATTAAAATTTGATTCTCCTAAAATAGGTTTTTTAAGATTCTATTTTGAATGAAAATAAAAATAAATCAGAAATTTCCAACCTTAAAAATTAGTACCTAAAATAAAGTTCATTGTCCAAGAGTTTTAACAAAATCTTGCTTTGTTTCAAACTGCAGTAAACTTTGTCGAGATGTGATTTTTGCATGTATAAATCCATCTCTTGATTCTCGTCCGCAGACTAAAGCCGAAGCTTCTGTCACCATCTTTCAACTGCTTGTGTATGGGAGGGATATTTTGTTATGTCGATTGTCTCAGATACATCCAAAATCATCATTTGCAATGTCTCATTTGATATTTGTCTTGTTAGTGGTGGTTCACTTATAGTGATTGTTTTCCAGTCTATCAAGTCGATATAGTCTGCGGCATTGAAGTTTAAATTGGGTACTTGAAATTGTCGAATTCCGTGACTGTTATTTTGGGATCTGCACTTCAATATATGCCTCAAACCCAATTTTCGAACATACTTTCGGTTATCAGCTAGCATAGCTAATACAATATTTTCGGGATGACAAAAATAAGCATTGCGTTTAATAACTGGGTCTATTATTGCCTTTAGTTCATTAGGTAAGTAACGTGATTCTTTAATCATAGTCAAAATGTGTTTTGGACCGTCCTTACACAGAGGTTTAGTTTTGATTTGGAACCAGCTAAATGCATAAACTCTAATATTATACTGAGTGAGAGCAAGTAACTCTGGAAGGCTCCTTAGTTGCTACATATAGTCTCAATATCCTATTTGCGGTGGTTAGCCATCTTGAATGCGCCATTTTTCCTGGTTGTCGTTGAGACAAGTCAAAAGGGATATTCTCTTTAGAAATTGCTGAACACATTTCGTACAGATACTTCTGATCTGTACTTAAACTATTTAATGTAATGTAAGGCAGTTCTACATGTATCGCTTCAAAATCAACTACCGGCATATTTTCACATGTGTCTAAGGCTTTTCCAATAACACCAGAGAAGCCTCTTGGGTCATTTGTCCTACCATCAAGATGTTGTATTAAATGTCGTAAAGGTAATTCGTTACAATGCAATAAGCATATGAACCAATGAACCGGTTTACCTATAGCAGTCTCAATTTGTCTTATTACACCGTTATTCAGTCCCTTGTTAACCACAGTTCCATCATAACCAACAACCAAAATTTTTCGCAAATCAGTTTTTAATATACACACACCGCAATGGTCTAGGGATATTGGTTAAATATTGATTAAAACTGCACACTTCATTTTCAAACTATAAAAATGGTATCAAACTGGTCCTGTTAGTATACATTAGAGTTTTATTATATCTTATAAAACAATTTTAAAGAAAAACAGTAGATAGAAACTTGTAACTTAAACCATCCATTTTAACCAAAAAAATTACAATCGTTTTTGTAAGAAATACCAAAGAATGTGGCCTTTTTTGTTAGTATCGTTTGTGATAGAACTTAGTACACCTTAAGTAAGGATGCAAAGACAACATCTCTCACGTGATCAAATGGTACGAGCAGTTGGAATGCTCGAAAGTGGTTCCAGGCAAATTGATGTTGCGGAGGCTTTGCAAACAACCCAAAGTGTGATATCGCGATTATGGGCTCGTTATCGTGACTGGGGTGATGTTGCCGAAAGACATCCAGGGCCGCCAATAATAAAAAACCGGGTTCAAGATCGTTTCATTGTTCGAATGGGAAGGTGTACACCTACAATAACGGTTCCGAAAATAATGAATGAAGTCCAACAAACCCACAACATTCAAATAGGCAATAGTACCATCAGGAATAAATTACGCGAAGGTGGTTTAAGAAGTAGACGCCCCTTGAGATGTCAGCCTTTATCCAGAGGGAATCGCGCTGCACGTTAAGATTGGGTAAGAGAACGTGAAAATTGGCAAGAAGATCAGTGGGCCCCGATTCTTTTTACAGACGAATCACGCTATGGATTGTATCCGGATTCCAGAAGAGTAAGAGAGTGAAGGCAACCTGGCTAGGAGGCAGTTCTGGAAAATATTCAGGAGGTCCACAGTTATAGAGGTGGTAATGTGATGGTATGGGCGGGTATATGTTTGGGCGGAAGAACTGATCTCGTTTTGGTAGAACATTTTTTGAATGCTGAACGATATGTGGAAGAAATTCTTGAACCAGTTGTGCTACCCCACGCAAATATTGTTGGGACGAAATTTTTTTTTTTGATGCATGACAATGCTCGTCCACACGTTGCAAGAAACCTAAGACGCTGGTTAGACGAACATCAAATATCCGTTTTACCCTGGCCTGCTCAATCACCCGACCTCAATACAATTGAGCATGCATGGGATATGCTCCAGAGAAGACTTTTAGATGAAAATGCTCAATTCCAGAATCGTGAACAGCTTTTTGGAGCGTTAAGGGCGGTATGGAGACGTTTACCTCAAGAAGACTTGGACAATTTAATTCTGAGTATGCCGAGAAGAATTAGCGCCATTCCAAATGCAAGAGGAGGTCATACACTATACTAAAAATATTAAGAATAAAAATTGTATTGTTTGTTAATTTTATTTTTGAATTTAATTTTCTGTTATATTTTAATTATTTAGAATTAATTAATTACCAGTATGATTATTTCGATAAATGTTTAAATTTTTTATATAATTTAGTCAATTACTTGCTAATAAACAAATAGAAAATGAAAAGTGCCACCGATTTATATTTGGTTAACATTTTTTTATTGAAACAATAAATATCCTTAGACCATTGCGGTGTGTGTATTTTTCAAAAAGTTTAATATACTAGTCTTAATACTGCTAGCTTCTCCTGATGTTGGAGCAACGTGTCCAAGTACTTATCTCCTGGCTCAGCAACTAAAACAACGTGTTCCTTTTTAATAGTTTTTCTGTGATACCTTAAGCCAACTTTTTTCACAACTAGGGTTTTATCTTTTCTTCCATCAAAGTAAATTCCACCCATTTCATTATCTCTAAAGCAAGTATTTGTACGGCATTTCTTTCTTTCTCGTCTTATTTTGCTTCTATCAATTACTTTTGAATTATCTTGCCTAGAAATAGCACCAATATCTCGAAGAACAGAACTTACTATAATTGACGCCGACATGTCGAAAATACCTGTTCTGTTACAAGCTGCAGCTAAATGTGGTAGTTTTATTCTGGCTTGCGTTTTAGGACATAACTTTGATGTAAAAGTAGAAGCTTCTGAAGAAATTTAAAAATTCTCATCACTAGAATAAGTACTTACTTTATATTTACCATCATCTGAACTTTTTCTGTCTCCTACATCCTCAATAAAAGTAAGTTTTTTAGTCTCTTTATATTTCTTTACTTTTTCGGACTCCAAAATTCTTCTAGCGATTCTTTTCTTATTCTTTTTAGAGGCTTCTATATCAATATTTCCAATCGCCATTTTCCGTGCTGTTCTTTGGTCAACTAAAAATTCGCATTCTGATGGTGGTATTTTATTTATGCAACGGCAAAGAGAGAAATCTTCACATTTGCAAGACGAAATATCAAATAGCTTTCGGTTAGCAATTTTAAATAGATTTAGCTTTTTAAGATATTTCTTATTATATGCTGATTTCATGTATTTCTTACTTCTCGAACTTTTATCATGTGCAAAATCTGTTGATCTGAAACAACAGGCAATGCTCCTTTTTGCCATATACTTTTTATACTAAGTAACTAAGTACAATATTGTATCCTTATTATTCATTTCTGCTGTAGCTCTGTTGAAAGCACATTGTTTATTTCACACTGACTTTTACTACGAGTTTTAGGCATTTTCACAATAATTATTATGTAATTATTACAATAATAGTTTAGCGATTATAGAGAAGACACTTTTTTTTTATCTTTTACAAATGTCATATTTGAAATGTCACATTTGAAACATATAGGTTTTGTGATTTGAAATGAGTTTAACGGATTAAGCATAACCCCACCCAAATTTTTCGAGAGTCCACCTCCCACCTAATTTCTAGCACAATTTTTATGGACATGCAATTTTTGAGTATAGCTCCCTCCTTTTGATTGAAAAAGTTTATTCTGAAGCCATAATTTAGGTATGTTTATCAAGCATTAACTAACATAAGTTATCCTCTAGAGTTTGTTTCTTAATTCTTTTATATTCTTGTCACAAATTTTAAATGTCTTTTTTCCCTCTCGATGTCTTCGGCATCATTCCATTTATTTTTCAAAACATTTGCCTAAATGCCTAAAAAGATGTTATTGGTACCTGTAAAAGAATAGGTAAAAGAGCATTGCCTTTTAGAAACAGGTCAAGTATTCCTATAACCATAATATAATTATCATAATTATAATATAATTATTATAATTATAATATAATTAATTAATCTCTTACAAGAAAAAATACTTGAACAAAATTTTCACCAAATTCAACAAAATTTTGTTCTTTTCAGAGGCTTTAAGCCGTAATTTTCATTTCTTATACCTTTTCTAATGCAAATTTGTTGTGTTTTATATTGCCGCAGTTCTATTCAAAAAAGTTTTTGTCAATAATAAGGTTTAGTCAGTTATAAATGTATTTATGTGTATATTTAATAATGCATTTTAAAAATGTATCACTCTTATAATGTAATAAACACATATTTTAGTATATGTAAGATAACCTACAAATCTCCTGTCATTTAAAATTTGCTATGTTGTCAAATTGGTTCAAACTTAAATCAGTGGATATGCGTAAATCAGTTCATATAAATAAATCAACGTTTCTGCATACGTTTTTTTTTGTAATATATAATGATACGTTTTTTTTTTGTAATATATAGGGGTATATCTAATATATTAAGGTATTTATTTATAAATTTACCTTTTACAAGAAGAACATTTAAAGTATAAAGACCGAGCAAATAAAATTAACGTTCTTATTTTTTTTAAATGTGTAGATTTAATGGTGTGACAGACCCAAAAATTGTATTAAAAAATATTGAGGTCGACAGAGCTATAAGATGATCTTATTAAGATCGCTTAGAAACAAAAATCAAATCAGTTTTCCCTGAATGTAAATGGCTCCCACGAACGCGTTGTTTAATTTAGATCCTTGTATACGTATATCTCCACTTACCTTTGCTTTTGATCTGCAGTCACACCTTAATTTTTTGCTAGTCACCGCTTAGCTAGGATCAAACAATTAAACATATTTAAGATTGGGTTAAGCCAAAAGTCCGGCTAGAATACCTGCAATAAGGATAGAATGGGCAGTTTGACCTTTATGAGGCAATAGAGAAGGAGGGCCTTTTAATTATTTAAATACGGGTGAAACAAATATTTCGAGTAATTTGTAATATGTATGCATCCAAGGTGGTCTTTATCTTTAAGGAAAAAATAATTATCTTGTAATATTGTCTTGTCTTGTGTTGTGTTAACCTATTCGTAATAAAATATATTTTCTTAAGTTAAAATACTTACGCAATCGCATCAATCATATCTAAACCCATTTCCACAGCACAATGAGCATGATCAGGCCTGGCCTCTGGTAAACCAGAAACGCAATAATAGCAATCACCTAGAAGTTTTATTCTTAAACAGTGATGTTCAGCAGCCAATCTATCAAATCTAAAATTATATATGTTTATCATTCAGCAAATAAATATAAAAGAAACGAAGCTAAGCGGCAAATTAAAATTGAAGCGCAAGCAAGGGCTTTTAAATAATTATACACTTTGCACCTTAATCACAAACATGTTTTTGCTGCAAATGCGTTTTTTTACCTTGCATATAATTCATTTAATATTCTTACTAACTCTTCAGCTGTGCATTGATCTGAAAGAGTTGTAAATCCGCATATATCCGCGAAGAGAATGCTAAAAATATATAATATTTTAAGAAATATTTGGGTAAAAACTTTTTAACTTAAATATTACTCATAAATATTTTAAATATTACCTAACGTTTTCATGTCGCTGAATATATATTTTATGAAATTGTTCTTCTTTTGGTTGACCTGCTATATCTGCTTTCATTTCCATAGCAACATGTCGAGGTAACACTGATAATAATAATCTTTCCTAAAAAATTAAGCCTTTTAAACAAAGCGCTTGATAACATAAATTTTATCTATTTCTGTCTATAATATGAGTTGCAATCACGCTGCAATATGACGGACATAATAAGACTAGTGTGGTGGCGTTGCAACGCGTTAAGTATTAAAACCCAACTAATCACTCAACGGTAGTAATTTCAAATATAAAATTACCCTCGTACATTATAAATATGTCTACTGGGCTTCTCTAACAGACATAATAATAATTATTGAAATATTTTTAATTATTGGAAATTTCTCAAATTTTACTTATTTTTTATTTATTTTTTATAATTTAATATTTTTTAAAGCCATTTTGGTACCTGCTGTTGATTTTCTCGTTGTATTTTTAGCCTTGCTTCAATGCATTGCCTAGTTTCTAAAAAAGCTTTTCTTTGTGCCACCTCTCTAGGGTAATGTGTACATACTCCAGCTATGTTCACGCTCAGCAGGATTATAAAACAACTTCCTACCTGAAATGTAATCAATAAAATTGTGTACCATTAAAAGCAAGTTATGTAATTTTTTTATTCAAAATATATTCTATAGCAAACCACAGATCATAAAAATGTTGTAAATATTATTTACGGACCCTAAAAGCCAAGTGACTTTTTTAAATAAAAATTGAGTCAATTACATTAATTGATAGTAAAAGATATATTTTAGTTGGTAGCTAAGGGATATAACTGAATTATAAGCTTGCAAAGCTTGAAAAATAAATCGTAAAACAACAAACAATATTGATTCCAACGAAGCCGGATTAACGATCTGTAAGCCCCTAGGCTAAACATGTGGCTACTGGGATTTTTATTTTATTTATTTGTTTTACAATATGTTATAGCTAGAAAAACAGTTCCGTCCTTCATTTAACCTACAAAAACCGCATTTTTCACAATTTTCCAATTAAAAACTTAAAAATAAATATTTTCTTTTATTTTCTTTTTATTTAGAAATCAATTTTATAGCAGAAGTAGGAGGTATCTGATTGAATATGTTTATGAAATAATAGCACTTCTCTGCAAAATACATAAACAAAACAACATTTATTAACAACAATAATTTCATAAAATTGGAAAGAAGTCAAAATAAAAAATTATGAAACAACAATAAATAAATATAAAACAAGTTCCAGAAAACTAATTTCAATGAAAGTTACGTGACGGAGTCACTCCTTATAAGGATATCTTATGCATAGTTAACAACCTCATTTATTTTGTTAATTCAGTTGTCAGCATTTTTACCTTATTTAATTTATTATAATAATTTCCCAGTAATAATCCAATAAACTTATTAAAAATTAAATTATATAATATTCTAAAGCATAAGTTATCGTTAAGTAAAAATAAATTGTTTTTAAAAACTCTTTCGAGCACTAACGTAACGTAATTGGCGCAGTCACCAAGACAATTTGGCAAGAGATTGTTATCGTTCCTACGATTAATTGGTGATTGAACCAGGTGGAATTTCAGTGAGCAGACACAAGAAACCATCACCAAACCTGTCGCAAGTAAGAGAGGACATCACAGATGCAGACGGTACCAGCAACGATAATTTGCCTGTAAGTACTTATATCATTTAATGAATATAGATTGTTCTCTAACGACCCCAAATCAGACTTAAGTTCCGAAACAGA
The DNA here is from genome assembly GCA_921294245.1 of Brassicogethes aeneus. NCBI lineage: Eukaryota > Metazoa > Arthropoda > Insecta > Coleoptera > Nitidulidae > Brassicogethes > Brassicogethes aeneus. The sequence continues at coordinate 4,787,734 of OV121136.1, forward strand.
TATCAGCGTCGATTTAGACGACACCATTATTAAAAATATTTTAAATCAAACCCCTGAAATTAATTTTTCCAATTTAAATATTTCCGAAACAAATACCCCTAACCCAAACATGGCTAACGTCCTTAAACCCGAATACTTTAAAATGATCCCAGAATTTTCAGGAGAATCCGAACTTCTACCACGTTTTATTACAATTTGTAAAAAATTAGTCACAAAATTCTATAATGCCCAAGACCCAACAGATTTTCAAAATGATTATTTAATGTCAAGTATTTTAGCAAAAGTAACAGGCGATGCCGCCATCAAAATTTCATCTTGTATAATGAGTAAAAACTGCTCTACATAATACATATAAGAGATGTTTTTAGTTTAGGTATCGAAATCATCGAACTGAAACAAGGATTTAGAGAATCAGTTTTCGATTTTTATAATAATTTTCTTACTTTACCTAATTTTCAAATTGCTTACTTAACTATCCATCTTGAAAATGTAAACGAAGCTGCAGTTTTAACAGTATATTTAAGAAAATACGCTCTGCGTGTTTTTTTAAGAGGTCTTCGCGAACCTATAGGTTCACTTATGCGTACGAAAAACCCTGCAGATTTAAATACTGGACTTAATATGCTAACTAACGATTTTCAGTTAGAAGTAAATAATAAAAATAGTAGAAATTATATTTCGAAACCTAAACCCAAATTTGACAACTATAAAGGAAATTTGCAATTGCACAAACATCACCAAAATTTTCCAAAACCATTATCTTTAACGAATTATTCCCCTAATTATCAACCAAAACCAAGAAATATGAACACCCACTCGAATAATACTAGTAACAATTTTAATAATAGAAATAACTTTAATAATAACAACAATTATCAGAATCAACCGGGTCCAAGTTATAGAAATAACGTTTTTAATTCAAATCCCAACGTAAAAGTGCCCAAACCAACCCCTATGAGTATCTCTACACGTAATACTAATATGTCACAGGGTAGGCAAAATTTTAAAACTAATAATTTTAATAATCAAAACAGATCTTCGCCAAATGTTCAAATAAAGGAACTGTTTAATTTGCATGGACGACGGCGTGGATTTTTTTAGGAAATTGAGCCTCGGAAGAATACAAATAATGACTTTGACAAATGATAAAAGTGAACTTTCTTATATAATCTTTCCAAAGTTAAATATGTTAAACCAGATATTCCAAATAGGTTATTTTAAAAATATATAAAATACAACCCTTTCCTTATATCAAGCGCACACAGTACCTCCTTGAAAAAGTACAGTACAGAGATACCTTGTGGAGCATTATTTAAAAATAATATAAATTTAAAATTTCTTTCATTTTCCATAAAGACTTTGATTGTTTATTAGGGTTAGACAATTTAAAGAAAATTAACGCGGTGATTGATCTATAAAACGACGTAGTAATCACACCGAATTGTAGAATTAAAATTCATTATTTAAAACTGTCTAGTGGGCATGTCAGCATAGTAGTCCCAGCTAGAACCTAACAAATAATATGAATTAATGTTAAAGACGAAAACGCCATTATACCCTCCATGAAATCTGGCGATTTAGAAATCCCAGGAAGTGTAGCTACCGTAAAAAAATTTACTACTTATTGTAGTGTTGTTAACCCTAAAAATAAAGACATTCCCGCTAAAATTAGTCCAATTCATGTTAAATTGTTTAATGAATTTTGGAAACAAAAAGCAACAAATTTTGATAACATAAACGTTTATTGTGGTGATACAACAATTAAGAAGCATCCGTGCAAAACCGGCTATATCCATTTTAATAAAATGTTGGCAAAATGGCAACGAAAACTCCCCGTTTTCTGGCCTTTACAGATAAAAAATGTAAATATTTTATTAAAATGGATATAGTCGGTTTTGCACAGATGCTCCTCAATTGATCTTTCAAAAATAAAAATTAACCACATGAACGATGAACATACTAAAAATAAACCCTTAAGTTTTTCAAGTAATAATAATAATAATAATACTTTATTGGTGTCATTACAAAAAAATATGTTTACACAGGTCAATAAAATCACAAATACATTCAACGATATATAACAATACAATTAAGGTATATAACAATACAATTAAGGTCACTCACTCATCCGAGAACCCCTCAAAATGCGATATCGAAATCTCACATCCCAGGAAATGATACCCCGGAACACATTCTGATCCAGCTCTGTTATTTTCTTAGGTATTTTATTATAGAAATTTGGTGCTAAGAAACTTACACTCTTTTGAGATTTGGTCCATCTAAATTGCGGAGTCCTAAGATCATTCTTGTTTCTGGTATTGTATATGTGGTTTATGTTATGGTTAAATTTATTAAAGTTTAGTTTTGTATATTTTAAGATTTCTTAAATGTATAAGCTTGGAAAAGTTAATATTTTATGTTCTATAAATTTTGTTTTACAATCATCTCTGTAGTTTAGGCCACATATTATCCTTATAGCTCTGCGTTGTAATTTAAAAATTCGTTGCCATTCCCCTGCCTGTCCCCATACAAGAATTGAGTATGATAGCCGAGAGTGACACAATGAGAAATAAACATTTTTAAGTATATCGAAGGATAAACAGTTTGATAGGCTTCTGAGCAGAAATATGTTTTTTGACAGTTTAACTGAGAGAGCATCAATATGTTTGTCAAATTTTAGTGTTTTGTCAATATAGACACCCAAAAATTTTGAAAAATCCTGAAGGCCATGATTGACATCATCACTGCTCCTCATAAGGGAGTAAAATTAAACACAAAATAATTGCTAAAGACGAAATTCCTGTTTATGCAAAATCTAATCGGTTTCCACAAATCTATAAACAGGAGGTGGAAAAACAAATTAAAAAGTTTTGGAACAAACAATTATAAGGCCTTCATATAGTCCGTGGAGTTCACCTATTTGGATTGTTCCAAAGAAAGCAGACTATCGAAAGTTGAATGAAAAAACTATCGATGATCGATACCCGTTACTGAACATAACGGATTTGCTTGATAAATTGGGGCGATGTATGTATTTATTTCAAATAGATATTCAGAAAACCGCTTTCAGCACAGAAAACGTTCACTACGAATTTCTTCGTATGCCATTCGGGCTCAAAAACGCCCCAGCCACATTCCAGAGAATTATGGATAACCTTCTTCGCGGTATTTTAAACAAAAATTATTGTGTATATCTTGATGATATAATATGTTTTAGCACAGGGTTACAGGAACCCATACTTAGCCTCAAAGAAATTTTAAATAGATTAAGTTCTGCGAACTTAAAATTACAAATCGATAAGTGTGAATTTTTCTAATCCTAAAAAAATTTGAGCTATTCAAAACTACCCCATACCAAAAACAACCAAACAAATTAAAGCATTTCTAGGTTTATCAGAATATTATAGAAAGTTTATTCAGGATTTTACTAAATTAACTAAACGGCCATTTCAAGCGGATGGACGGGACAAATCACAAAACTGTTTTTATAAAAAAATTGTAGCTAATTTATTATATATTATTTTTGCATCAAAATTGTCAAAAAAATTTTTCTATTATTAGGGTATACATTAAATAAAAAAAATCGCAAGAAATATTTTATAAAAGTAGAGATAATTTCAATAATTGACAGGGATGGACGGGACAAGATAAATCTTTTTTTTGTCCCGTCCACACCTTTCAATTATTAAAATTATATCTACTTTTATAAAATGTTTCTTGAGTTTTTTTTATTTAATGTATAACCTAATAAAAGAAGAATATTTTTGCCAATTTTTATGCCAAAATATTATGTAATAAATAATCTACAATTTTTTTTATAAAAACAGTTTTGTAATTCGTGCGTTTCGCGCGCTTGGAATGGCCGTAAACCCATAACAAATTGTTTAAAGAAAAATAATAAAATAGATGGCAACAGCATCGAGTACATAAATTTAACCACTGCAAAAACCTTTTAATTAACGAACCAATCCTTTAATACCCTTACTTTATTCAACCCTTAATATTGACGATGGATGCCTCTAACTAAGCACTGGGTGCTGTACTTTTCCAAGGTAAAATCAGCTCTGATTTACCAATTGCTTACGCAAGTCGAACACTTAACGACTCAGAAATAAACTATAGTACGACTCATAAGGAATTTTAAGCGATTATCTAGGCAGTCAAATACTTTAAACCTTATCTTTACGGAAAAAAGTTCAAAATTGTTTCAGTCCATAAACCGTTACAAGGGTTAATATGAATGAATGAACCAAACTCTAAATTAAGTAGATGGCGCCTATACTTGTGTAACGTTTTTATCTGTTCGTAATGTGAATTAAAACACGCACTGGTAAATACGAACTAAACTATTTATTTAATAACTTAACTACACTTAAAACACTATAAAACTAACTAATCACTTAACTATTAATTATTTATATCACTACTAGTTTATTTATTTGCACTTATATTTATTTATTTCTTCGCGCGTACCAAAGCTTAACTAACTCCTCTGTGATGCGTCGTTCCTTATATATTCAGCGCCTATGTCTTCTGGAACATTCCAGCGAGCTCCACACTCTCGATTGTTTGAGCGCCGACTCACCAGCGATGACTCACCGGCGATGACTCACCGGCGATGAGGCATCACTCCGATATCCAGAGCGGTACTCGCTACATTGCCCCCGTCTTAAAACATTTTCGTCCCGAAAATGGTCCTCAGCTCCATGGCGATATTTGCATAGAGATCCAAACTTGCATTGTGACGTCCTATAGAAGTAGCAGTCTACGGTCTTCCTTACGGTGGTTCTTTTAGGGTTGTGGCAACAGACAAGAATGTGTATGCCACTAAATCTGAAGAAAACTTCCACCATACTTCTAATTATTCTCCAGTCCAAACCGTCAAGTCCACAAGCAATCTTTGGTATCGCCAGGTTCATGATGTTCTTGGACAAAAGGGTATCCCTCAATTTATTTAAGGCATTCCATACATCACGGTAGTTTGGCTTCTGATGGGAGAGCTGCTTTGTTACCAGTTAGAAGATACTTCTGTTGCCTATCTGCTCATTATTCACAATTTCAAGCACATCTTTGGGATTCTGCCTTCGTAGCTCGTCGATCCGTCCAAACTTGTTTTTAAAAACACCCGCTATTCCCCTGGACATCCTTAGGTCTTCTGCAACACAGTTAGCCAAGAAGAGTAATCGGCCGAAACCGTGAATAAATCTTGTTGTTCTTCTCGAGTGACACCATAGCGAGCTTTTTTACAGCTCGAATATAAATACATGAAGTCTTCAAAAAGCAACTCGTCTTCCGGAGGATTAACTCGCCTTACTCTAGCATGGTTAATTTGGTCATCATTGTTTTCAGCGTAAGGAGCCAATCGGTTAAAATGGATCACTTTCGGCTTTCCTCTTGGTTGTTTTCTGATCCTGTAGATGATGTCATTTATTCGATCCATGACTTCGTATGGTTCTTCCCAAGAAGTCTGCAGCTTCGGTGAATAACCACGACGGCGTTGAGGGTTGTATAACCAAACTAGGTCTCCAGGTTGAAATCCTCCATTTTCCGCCTTGATGTCGTATGCCTCTTTCATTCTATCACTGGCACTCTGGATGTTTAAACGAACTCGGCTGTGAATGTCGCTCATTTTCCTACGTAAATTGTTGACGTAATCTTCTCCAGCAATATCATCCCCTGGTATGCAACCAAATCTCAGGTCACAAGGTAGACAAAGTTCACGTCCCATAACAATGCTAGCGGGTGTCTGGCCGGTTGTATCGTGGATAGAAGAACGGTACGCCAACAGGAACAGATGAAGAAAGCGGTCCCTGTCTCTTTGGTGATCAGAGACTACCTTGGACAGGTACCGGTTTATCGTTCGATTTATTCGTTCTACCATTCCATCGGACTGCGGATGTAATGCAGTCGTCCTCGTTTTCCGAATGTTAAGAATCTTACAGACATTCTGGAACAATATAGATTCAAAGTTCCTGCCTTGGTCTGAATGCATCTCCATTGGCACACCAAAACGACAAATCCACTCCTTAATAAGGGCATCGGCCACGGTGGCAGCTTCCTGGTTTGGCAAGGCGTACGCTTCCGCCCACTTGCTGAAGTAGTCCATTACAACGATGATGTATTTATTTCCAGATTCTGTTTCCGGAAATGGACCCGCCACGTCGATTGCAATTCTCTCAAATGGGCTGCCCACATTGTACTGTCGCATTGGGGCTTTTGGGCGCTTCTGGGGTCCATTGCTTGCCGCGCAAACGGCGCACTTCTTGCACCATTCCTTCACATCCCGTTGGCTGTTGACCCAATAAAACCGTTCTCTAAGTCTTCCGAGCGTCCTGGTCACCCCAAGATGTCCTCCAGTAGTTCCATCATGGATTTCCTGCAGTACTTCTGGTATCCTGTTTCTGGGGATTATTATCTGCTTCCGGTCTTCCCCCCCTTCTGGCATCTCCAAAACGCGCTTTAGAAGCCCGTCACTTAGGATGATGGAATTCCATTGGGCCCAGTACGATTTCACATTCGGCGAATATTGGGCGACTTCCTGCCACGTTGGTTTACGGTCGTTCTTCTTCCAATCAATGATAAGCTTCAAATCCGGATCCCTTTCCTGGTCTTGTTGAACCTCAGCGGATTGCCAATGATCATCCACGATTGTAGTTCTGCGAACAAACACATCCTTTTCTTCGGCCCTGAGACAATGTTTACAGTCTTCCGGGCACGGTCTTCTTGACAAGGGGTCAGCATTTCTATGGATGGTCCCAGCCCGATGTTCTGTGTCAAAGTCGAACTCCTGTAGTCTCTCAATCCATCTTGCTACCTGTCCTTCAGGATTCTTGAATTGCAAAAGCCATTTTAGGGCAGTATGATCCGTTCTTAGCAAGAATTTTCTTCCATACAGATACTTGTAAAAGTGTTCGACTGATTTTACCACTGCCAACAGCTCGCGTCGAGTAACACAGTAATTTCGCTCTGGTTTCGATAGAGTTTTACTGAAGTATCCAATAACTTTCTCTTTTCCTTCTTGAATCTGAGACAAAACAGCTCCCAGGCCCACATTGCTGGCGTCCGTGTCCAAAATAAATTCACCATCCGGAAGAGGATAACTTAGGACTGGTGAGCTGGTCAACGCGTTTTTCAGGTTCTTAAAGGCTTCCTAGCATTCGTCGTCCCATTGGAATCGTCTTTCTCCCTCTGTTAAACGTGTCAAAGGCTTAGCAACCTTTGCGAATCCTGGTACGTACCGACGGTAGTAGGTGCATAATCCAAGAAAGCTTCTTAAGTCATGTTTATTCTTCGGTATTGGCCATTCCCGCACCGTCTTCACCTTCTGTTTGTCCACTGCCACTCCTTGACTCGAAACAACATGGCCCAAATACTGCACTTCCCTCTGAAACAAGTGACATTTCTTCGGGCTTAGCTTCAGGCCGGAACTTCTTAAGCGCTGAAAGACTTCCTTCAGGTTCTTCATATGGTCCTCAAATGATTTCCCAACCACAATGATGTCGTCAAGGTACACCAAGCATGTCTTCCAGGATAGTCCTTTCAAAACCATTTCCATGAGCCTTTCAAAAGTTGCAGGGGCATTACATAGTCCAAACGGCATGACAGTAAACTGCCACAGTCCTGCACCCACGGTAAACGCCGTCTTCTCTCTATCTTCTGGTGCCATTTCAACTTGCCAATAACCGCTCTTTAAATACAAAGTTGAAAATATCTGCGATCCAGCCAATGTATCCAGGGTGTCATCGATCCTAGGTAGAGGGTAGCTGTCCTTCTTCGTCACGTTGTTCAGCTGACGAAAATCAACGCAAAATCGAGTTGATCCATCCTTTTTCTTAACTAACACCACTGGGGAAGACCATGGGCTGTTGGATGGTTCGATCACCCCTTCCTTCTCCATTTCTTGCACAATTTTATGAGCTTCCTCTCGCTTGGCAAGTGGTAGCCTTCTTGCCGACTGTCGAATGGGCTGTGCATCACCGGTGTTAATTTTATGCTGGACAATTATTGTCCTGCCCTTATTTTCTTGTCCGTCGTCAAAGACATCCTGATAATTGTGAATCAGCTCTTTCAGCTTTATCCTTTTATTGGGTTTCAAATCCTTTGAAGAAGTCGACAGAAGATTCATCAATTCATTGCTAACTTTCTTTGCCGGAACTGCGGACTCACGAATGCCTCTAATAATCGAGGAAACTGAAGAACAGTTTCCCAAAACGATTCCTTTCTTTAAGTTCACAGAGTAACCATTAACATTCAATACTCTTACAGGCACTTCTTTTCCAACGCGTATTAAAGTCTTCCCTACTACAATTCCTCGACCGACCTCTTTGTCATCAATTCTCGGCTCCAGAAGCATTATACTTCTATCTTCTGATTTACAATCCAAGAAAGCCTTCAATATCATCTCGCTGTATTACGGTATCAAAGCATCTTCTGTTAGCATCACACGAATATTCTTCTCTTTAGATCGATGCAAAACGACTTCCTCTCCATTTACCCTTAATATTCCTTGCTTAAAGTTCAGTTCAAATCCTATAGAGTTCATAATGTCCATGCCTACAATAACTTCATCTTCAATATCTGCTACTAATGCTCGATGTTTAAATTTCGTGTTTCCTATGACCATCGTGATGTCCACTTCTCCACGAACAGTAGCAATATATCCTGTGGACATTTCGACAATATCTGGCCTAATAATTGTCTTCGTCGCACCTGTATCCAGCAGCAGCACATGTAATTTTCCATTAATAAAACCATCCACAAAAACACTGCTGGACTGGTGTAGAAGAGATGCAACACGTTCGATATCTTCTGGGGCATGCTGGTTACAGGTCGACGGTGGCCCCTTTTCCTCGACCTTATCCAGTTTTCCGACTGAGACGAAGTCAGCGCCACCTGGCTTTCTCTGCAACGACTTCGTATATGTCCTAGCCTTCCAACACCGGATTTCCTTCTTCTCTGATAGGTTTTCTTTAAAAACTCGCCTGATTGCTTCAATTATTCTGGGTTCCTCCTCTTTCTCTTCCTCGACTCTCCTTATTCTAGGCTGGCTCCTACAGCTCTGCTTTGCCGCCTCGAATTCCAAAGCTCGAGCTAATGCATCAACCAGTTGGCTCGGACGAGCCAGTGTTAGAGCTTGCCTTGTTTCATTGTCTCGAAGTCCATCCAAAAAGGCTTGAACCGCTAATCGTTCCATAACGGTCGTTGGAGTAGCTGGATATGCTAGCCGGACCAAGCGTGCAATGTCAGCCTCGAATTCTTGCAAAGTCTCCTTTGATTTCTGGCAGCGGTTCTTAAGTTGGGAATGGTAGACATGTTCCAAATGTGTCTGGCCATATCGCAGTTCCAGATGTTTCACCAACGCTTCGTAATCTTCTTGTTCGTTGGGAGAAAGATGTCGGTTGCATCTCCACGTAAAGCAAGAGTCAATGCTGTAGCTTTTTCTTCTGGTAGCCAGCCATTTGCTTTTGCTGCTGCCTCAAACTGACGGATGTAATTTGTCCAAGAAGTTTTTCCATCGAACTGAGGTGGTTTCATCCGGAGTCGGCTCAACCTCCTGCACTGTTCCTGGTTCCGCCAGCATCATGGGTAGATTTACAGCTTTCAATTTACTATTTATTTCTCTAATTTTGACATCCAATTTCTCGTTCAATTTTTCTTCTCTGGTATCTAATTCCCTCATTACGTTGTCAAATTTTTGTCCTACTTTCTCTTCTAATTCATTGACATTATCTAGAATCTTCTGTTCCAAATATTCTTTTAAATTTTTAGAATTATCCAGAATTTTCTGCTGCAAATCATCCTTTAAATTGTTGGAATTTTCCACCATTTTCTGTTGCAAATCGACTTTTAAATCGCTAGAATTTTCTACCATTTTCTGTTGCAAATCATCCTTTAAATCGTTGACATTTTCCAGAATCTTTTGTTGTAAATCGACTTTCAGTTCTTTAGAATTTTCTAGCATTTTCTGTTGTAAGTCGTTAGAATTTTCTAGCATTTTATTTTGTAAGTCGTTAGAATTTTCTAGCATTTTATTTTGAAGTCGTTAGAATTTTCTAGAATATTCTGTTGTAAATCGACTTTTAGGTCTTTTAAATTTTGCAACATTAAATGCATGTCACAAGGGTCTTCAAATAAATATGTTTCTGGACTTTCACCTTCCTGCTCCAACGCTTCTCGAAGCCGCTGCTGCAACACATTCTTTTCTTCTAGCTCCCGCTTAAGGTCCGCCACTTTTAAGTCCATTAACGAAACCATTTTCGCGAAATTTCACACTAACCGCACTCCTGACACCAATTGTAACGTTTTTAACTGTTCGTAGTGTGAATTAAAACTATTAATTATTTATATCACTACTAGTTTATTTATTTGCACTTATATTTATTTATTTCTTCGCGCGTATCAAAGCTCAACTAACTCCTCTGTAATGCGTCGTTCCTTATATATTCAGCGCCTATGTCTTCTGGAACATTCCAGCGAGCTCCACACTCTCGATTGTTCGAGCGCCGACTCACCAGCGATGACTCACCGGCGATGAGTCATCACTCCGATATCCAGAGCGGTACTCGCTACACTTGGAACAATACGAGTATAAAATAGTTTATAAAAGAATACCCTCAGACTTATCGGATAATAATAAAAATACTCCAGAAAACCTTGATAAGAACACCACTAACAAAAATAATTCGAGTTACGCACAAGTCCTTAAATATAATACTATACAAGACAATAAAGATTCGGACCACATTAGACATAACCACAATATATCTAAACACGAAATTAACATAATCGCACTAGAAAACGCAGTTAAACAAAATAAAACCCTTCACGTAATTCTCTATAACAATCTCCAAATAACTAACCCAAATGTTAAAATGGTTTATGATGATCTATTTAATTGTCAAGATGATACATCACTTGCAATGTCTAAGTATAAATAAAGGAATTGCTCGTAAATTAAAAGAAAAATTTAATTGCATAAATACCCTCATAAATAAACCAGTAGGTGAAGTAGCATATCTTATTCATCCTAAAAGAAACATTTATTAACTTATTACAAAAAGATCAATTAGGGACAAACCCATATATTTTTTAATTATAAGTGCCCTAATTACCTTAAAAAGACTTGGTTTAAATTTAAAAATCACTTAGTGGCGATGCCAAAAATTAGCTCAGGATTAGGTAAATTAAATTGGAAAATAATATTTAACTTAATAAAACAATAAAATATTCATATTCATATAAATATTACTGACCATAAAGAAACAAAAAACGCAATTTCTTCTTTCATGGATAATTTTTGTGAAGAGTTAAAAAACGACAGTCAAAACAAACCTGATACCGGAAATACCGTCAACGAACCTTTAATGCACTACATGCAAAAATTCTACGACAGCTTTTCTGCGGTTAAAGATGCAAACAACACATGTGTAATTGTAGAAACCGACGACATCGACAAACAAACGGAAGAAAGTGACCTAAACACAATACACTCTAACTTCAAAAACCCTATTGTAAGTATACCCATAGTATCATGTCCAGTAAATTACGGAACAAATTAAATAATAATTTCACTTGTCGAGTATGCACCTGCGGAGCCGCCCAGAATAATTCTATATAACAAAACAAAAAATGTTAGAGTACAACTCTGCCCAAAAAAAGCAAAAGGCAGTAAGTGACAAAAACCCTAAAAATCTTTTATTTTTGATAGGGAATAGGTATTATGTTTTCTTCGAAGACCCAATTTACAAAAAATTTTGCTGTGTATTGCAAACATTTTTTAAAAATTCACAAATTAATTTAATGAGATGTACAAAATATCTTAGAGACGTTATAGGAGAAGACGAAATCAGGCAAACAATCACTAGGGAAAAACAAACCACCGCGGCATAGAGGAAAGAGAAAAATGAATTAAAGAACACAACTATTTTCCAAACCAAAGAAATACAATCCAAAATTATATAAATAACTGCGAAATCTGTCAATTTACCAAGTATGATAGAAACCCATTGAACCTGAAATTTAATATATACTACACATGGATAGTATTTTCCTTAAAAAGTGTAAATTTCTAACAATAATAGACACTTTTTCTAAATATATCCAAGCATATAAACTTAACTCAGCTTCAAGTATAGAAGTTATAAATAATCTGATAAATATTTTACATACCACGCAATTCCAGAACAAATTATTTCGGACAATGGTAGTGAGTTTAACAACGGCATGTTAAAAGAGCTTTTGCAACTTCATAAAATCAAAATTCAAGTTCTCAACATCCCGAATCAAATTCCCCAATTGAGCGATTCCACTCTGCATTACTAGAACATATCAGATTACTAAACAACCAAGACACCTTTAAAAAAGAACCCATTGAAATAAAAGTTAACAACGCTGTTTTAGCATATAATAATTCTATACACACATCAACTAAATTAAAACCATCAGAAATAATAAGAGGACACTTGGGCACAGACTTACCATTTAACCTTGAACTAGAACAACCACTTATAAATAAATATATTTTTAATCATAAAGAAAAAACTCAGTTACTCTATAAAAGTATAAAGGAAAAGGCAATTAAAACAACGCTAAAAGTTATAAATAAAGTAAATAAGAATAGGAAAGATATTCCAAAAGTAATTCCTAAAAAGGTGTTTGTAAAAAACAGAAACAGTCAAAAACAAAATATAAATATAAACCAGAAACATTAAAATTCATTAATCGGAACCTAAAAACGGCCAACATCCAACTCATTTTAACACTATTGATAAGATTCATCTGTCAAATATCAAAGGTCCAAGGAACATAGATAAAAATAACCAACAAGATATATTATTTGCAGATTGCTCACGTTCGTCCGAGCAGCAGACATCTTCTATATAGCAAAAAATACCTATAAGGTTGGGAGCGGCGAAACTTCAACGTTCCACCCTGGTTCCGAGCATACCTTTGTACACTATTATAATTTAGAACCCCTTTACGAACAATATAATAATTTAAATTTAAAATATGATAGGTTAAGTTTAATTAGTCCTAATAAATCCATGTATAATAGGGAATTATAAAATTACGATAAAATAATAAAGTTTACACAAAATAAAATTAAACAAATAGATTTGATAAAAGTAGTTATAGAAATAGAAAAATTTTCAAAAATACTAGCAGACATGATAGTTTAAATATCAAATCGCAAGTAAGACTACAGTATTCAATAAATCATAAAATAATAAAAAAATTTAATGATGATGTCCAACACAATGAAAATATTTTAAAAGATAAAATTATACAATTAAATAAATTTGTTAATGAACAAATACAAAATCATTTTTTTTTCTTATTTGCACAAGATTTGCATAATAAAATTTTACTAGTACATACCACTATACTAAACATTTTAATATACGTAGAAACATTAACATTTAAAAAATTTAAAGTATTACACCCTAGTATTTAAACAGGTAGAGATATTTTTGCTGAAATACAAAAAATTGAAAACAATTATAAAAAGCAACTTTCGATAGAAGTAACCTTTGAAAATATTTTGGAGTTCGAGGATATTATAGAAGTTAATTGTAGAACAGAACCTGGTAGAATTACATTGTTCCTTTTCCTTTCCCTTCCCATTCCAACTTTATTTAAAATAAATTTGTCACTATTATTCCAAAAGCTAAATACTTACTTAAATCAAAAGAAAACAACAATCTTATTTCATTGAATGATGTATGTAAGAAAGGTATAAAATATGAATGCACGAAGCACCTGTCTACAAACCAAAACATCACTTATGAAGAAAATATTGTCCTTCGGAAAAAAATTAACTCCTGCTCCTATATCAAATTGAAAATAACAGGAAATCATTTGGAAACAATCCCAGAAATAAACCAATACCTGGCAGTTTTGCCCTAAAAAACTGAAAGAAAACAAGGACATCATCATTCCCCCAGCAGAAAGGAAACGCTACGGTAGTAATGGACATCCACGAATACAATGCCAAAATAGAAACACTACTCAAAGACGGCACATACCAAAACATATCCACCGATCCAATTACGTACCTGGAGAAAACAACCAAGGCCGTTCATCGAGGAAGCAGATTCTTACGTAAAAAACACAAACCACTTCATCGAGCCGATTTTACTTATAGTTTAAATAATATTAATATTAATAAGGTTGAAATTGTTAAGGATCTTGGAATTTATATTGACCCAGTTTTAAAATTTGATACGCATATTGAAAATATAACTAAAAATAGTTATAAAAAAATAGGATATATTGTTAGAAATTGTAAAGAATTTAAAAACAAATCCACCTATACTCGATTATTTAATATGTATATAAGACCGCAATAAGAATATGGTTGTGTTCTTTGGGATCCTTTTTACAAAAAATATACAGCATCTATTGATAAAATACAAAGTTACTTTTATAAACTTACAAATTACTATCTTAAAATTCCCATTGAATACAATTATTTAAATTTTATAAAGTTATCTAACATTTTAACGCTAGAAAATAGAAGATATTTTGTCAAATTATGCTATTTGTACAAGGTAATTCATTATTTGGTTGATGACATTTTTTCTTTAAATAGAATAAATTTTTACGTTCCAATTTTGAAGACCAGGTTAGTCAATACATTTTTTGAAAAACAATGTTCTACAAATTATACTAAATACTCTCCCATAAATTATATGTGTATTATATATAATAATTTGCAAAACATTGTTGACATTTTTGGTGTTAATTTTTCTGTTTTTAAGAATACTTTAAAAAGATATTTTTTGGGCTTATAGTTTTTCTTACTTTGGTTTGGGTAGGAATCAAAGTTTATCAATTAAATTTTAAGATAGTTTTAGGTAACATTGTGGATATTTTTTTTGGAGATTTTCGTTTTGTATTGGGAATACGTATTGTATTGTATTGTATTGTTTTTTTATTTGGTAAATAGATTTAAGTGGGAATAGAAGTTATAATACATATTATGTAAATTAGTCTTAAGTTAATTAGTTTTAAGTTAATTTTAGAAAAAGCTCTGTAATTGGGAAAATTTTCCTGTAGAGTCTTTCTTTAATAAATAAATAAATAAATAAATAAATAAATAAAGGAACTGGAACCAGGCGACATGCTCGTCAGCTTCGATGTCGAATCTCTCTTTACGAATATTCCAGTCAGCGAAGCCTTGGAGACAATTCAAAGAAAACACCCAATAAGTGATAACATCGCAGAGCTAACCAAACACTGCCTCAAGAACACGTATTTCATATACAACGACCAGAGATACAAACAAATCGAGGCTGCTCCAATGGGCTCCCAATAGCCAACTTATTTAAAGAAGACATAGAAGTAAAAGCAATCGAAACGGCAACACTAAAACCAAAGTTATGGCTACGGTACGTAGATGACACATTTATCATCTGGACCCCCGGAGAAGCGGAACTGAAGAAATTCCTGGACCATCTCAACGGAATTCACAAAAAGATCAAGTTCACAATGGAAACCGAGAAAGAAAACCAATTAACTTTTCTGGATGTTCTCATAATCAAGAAAAATAATGGCAAACTAGGGCATATGGTCTACAGAAAACCAACATACACGGACCTCTACCTCAACGCCCAGTCTCACCACCACCCGTCACAACTGCAGTTAGTTATTAAGACACTTGTCATGCGATGTGAAAGGCTGGCGGATGATGACCACAAGAAACAAGAAGACCTAAAAATCCAAATGACGCTACAGCACAACGGATTCTCCAAATCCATAATAAAAAAGGCTCTTCGACACGACGCCGGTTAAATACCACAGAGGAGGAGAACAACAAACCAACTTCGAAAAAAGGGACAACCGAAAGAATAGGCAAAGTTCTTAAAAAACATAACATTGAGACCACATTTACCACCCCAAGAAAGATCGGTCAAATACTTCCAAACGCCAAACCAAAAATAGAGTTGGAGGCACAAGGGGTTTACGAAATTCCTAGTAAGAATTGTGACAGATCAATAGACGTATCAACGTTCGACGCGAAGAAAATCGTAACGTAGTCTTAAATTAAGAAAAAACATCTTCCTTAGCTGAACACGTCCGAAAAACTTCCCATGAAAACAAGGGTTTTGGATAGCATCGAACACAGGACCAAATGTACCATCCGTGAAGCCATTGAAATAGAAAAACGTCCAAGAAACCTCAACACAGAGACTACCAACTGGATGGAAACCATCTCTTACAACCACCAAAACGCCAGGCAGATTAACGAGATCAATGGAGCCGAACATAACACAGGTTCAATCGCAGTCACGGTTAATGACGCGGAAAACTAAGAGGGTATATAAACAACTATCAGCGGCAACGGAGCTCACTCCACGTCTAACTCGCAGCAGAGCATCAACAGCAGCCCAGCAGATAAGACCTGAAGATGGTACATAAAATTGTACCGAAACGTAGTCAGACATACGGTTCTTTTAAGAACCAAGAACCGACAACACGGAGCAGATTCTGAAAAACCACTAATACATATAATGCCCGTGGAAACCTAAAGCAGAACATATAAACTAAAGAACTTTTTCAAACAATCCAACTGTAACGAGAGTTCAATGCTGAATCTGTCTTCTAACATGGAGGTTGGAAGCCTGTTTTTAATCAACTTCAATTTTGAAAATGACCTTTTTCCACTGCTGTTTGTGAATATAAGTGTGATATTGTGTATTTGAGTGCGCCACGCACCACCCCCACTACTTTGGCGAGTGGGCAATGTTGTGCGTGTGCAAGCCCTTGGTATTCTGATGTCAAATAAAAGTAAGTCTAATAGTATTAGCATTTTATTTAAGTCATCGAACAAAAATGGAACTATTAAAGTAATGTTAAATACATTACAATAGTGGCGCACTCGGTAGTTTTGGGACCAGTGTTAAAGAAAAACGTAAAAGTTAGTTAAAAGTTGAATTCATTGGAAGTTGCCGGCCGGCGTTAAATATGTCGGAAAATTTTGGACATTTACGGGAATTTTCCCTTAAAAAAGTGATGCAATTTAAATGGGCGCAATACTACTAAACTCACTAGACGAAGACGCTTACAAGTTAATATTTTATTTATTAAGTCCAGAAAAACCGGAAGAAAAAACTTATAAGGAATTAGTCGATGAATTAAGCAAACATTTCAAGCCGGTGCAAAGTCCATTCAAAGCACGCTAAAAATTTTATGCGGTTAAGAAGGAGAGCGGTGAGACGGTGAGCCAGTGGGCTGCAAGAATACGAGGGTTAGCGGTTGGTTGCGAGTTCGGCACAGAACTTAAGGTACTTTTACGAGAAATGTTCATATTGGGTTTTGAAAAAGGAGCGCTGATGTACTTTTGACCAAGTTATTAGTAAGGCGGTATCCAAAATGGCGGCTATGGATACGAAGCAGGAAGTTAATATCAAGCAGGAGCAAATCCACCACTTCCGGAGGCAGGAGGGACGCATGTCGGCGCAGAATTCCGGCAGCGACCAAGCAGTGAAAAAATTTGGCAAGAGGCAGAAACAACAGCAAATCAAGTGTGAAGTTTGTGGAAGGAACAACCATACAAAAGATAAGTGCCTATAAAAACTATACTTAATTACTGTAGGGTCAAGCAATTTTGACGAACATATTTTTTTAAATATTTTGGAAAAAAATATTGGTAGTTCAGACCCATATCCAGTAGACTTATAAGTAGAAAATAGGCAGGTACAATTTCAAATTGATTCAGGCAGTGGGATATCTTGTTTTTCGAAAAACTTATATTTAAAAATTTTCAAAATTGCATTCGAATGCATAAAATATTTATGTTCTAAAATGGACAAGAAGTAAAGCCTAAAGTAAATGGACAAAAAGTAAAGCCTACAATGGTAGATTTAAATGTTGTCTATAAAAACAAAAGAAAAAAAATTAAATAGTACGTGATAAAAAATGGAGGTCCACCAATTGTTGGACGAGACTTTCTGAATTTGTACAACGTAGGATTTTCTTTTTATAATAATGTAACAAATTGTTTAACAGAAAATTTAGTCAAAGAGTTCCTAAGGTATTTTCTCCGGGTTTGGGTTTATTTAGTAAAGGTTTAGAAAAAATGTATTTAAAGGAGTGTACTACCAAAATTTATAAAAGCTATTCGCTATTAAATCCAGGTTGAATCCAAGTTGAAACAGAAATTGAACTACTTTTGATTTTAGGTATTATTTCGGCAGTAGAGTACAGTTAATGGGCCAGTTTTTAAAAAGAATGGTGACGTCAGATTTTGTGTAGACTTTAAGGTCACGGTTAACCCAGTCATTGAAGTGGACCAGCATCCCCTTCCAAAAATCAAAGAGCTTTTCTGCAAGCTGCAGGGAAGAATGGAGCTTGATTTGTCGCAATACTAGCAAATAGGCATAGATGACGAGAGTAAGGAGCTTTTATCTATTTCTACACATTTGGGTCTATTTTTTAGGTACAACCGTTTATGTACTACTTGGGCATTTACCAGGTGCATTTCACATATAGACAACTTAAAAAATGTTTTAACTATTTTACAAGAATCAGGGTTAAAGGTGAATTTTAAGAAGTGCAATTTTTTTAAAAAGAGCGTTGAGTACTTGGAGTTTGTTATAAAAAAGAAGGGTTGCCATAAAATATTATGGTAAATTTATTAAAAATATGTCTACTATTTTAAGTCCACTGTACAATTTGTTAAAAGTGAAGGTTAAATTGGATTGGACACCCCTGTGTGATAAAGCTTTTGTACGTGTTAAAGAAAAGTCATAGCCAGTGCTCGCACATTTTGATCGCAATTTAGAACTTAGGTTAACGGTAGATGCCTCAAATTTGAGAATATTTTCCGTATTAAACCACAAATACCCTTCAGGTGATGTAAAGCTTTGATGTATAGCTTTTGCCTCTAGAACCTTGTCTATTATTGTCTATTATTTTCTGAATTTTTTGCCAAAATATTATTAGGTTATAATAAATAAATTATTTCACAATTTTCAGCAAATTTGCTTAGAAGTTGGTCAGTATTTTTTTAGGATATAATAATTGAATACATTAAAAGTAACAAAAATAATGCTAATTGGTTGTCCCGTATGCCCGCGGATAACAAAAACGAATCTTTAAGTGAAGATCAGCTGGATGTCAATTATTGCTGTTTTTTCTCAAATAATAATGGTATCATATTAAATTTTGAAACTCATAAAAAAGAAACTGCTCCATTAAAATAGGGTGGCCAAAACTTTTAAAAGATCCGGAGCTAAAGCCATATTTTGCTAAAAGGTTTGATTTTTGCGTAAGGGACGGTTGCATACTATGGAATCATAGACTAGTCATTTCCAAGTCACTACAGCATACAATTTTAAAGGAGCTACATTTAACTTACATGGGTTCATGCAAATAGCTTACAAAAATCACAATTGGCCCCGTGCCTTGGCCAACCAGTCCATGGGAAAGTCTACATCTTGATTATTTTGAACTAAAGGAAAAAAAACTATCTGGTAGTTTTAGATGCTTACACTGAAAGCTCTTGAAATGACTAGTATTAATTCAAGGCAGACAGTGGGCGTAATAAGAAGGTTGTTTTGCACTTTTGGACTTTGAACTTTAATAGTCTCAGATAAGCTCTTTGGTTTCAGAACATTTTAAAAGCTTTTTAGCTAAAAATAATATTAAGCATCTTACGAGCCCACCTTACTGTCCCGCGTCAAATGGGGCTGCGGAGAACTTTGTAAAAACTGCTAAAAATGCCCTTAAGAAGGCTTTTCTGCGTTGTGTAAATTTATTTTTGATTATCAAATAACACCACACTGTACTACGGGGGTCAGTCCGGCTGTACTTATGTCCGGTAGAAATTTTTTTGTTTTGTTTTTCTTAACTTTTGCCGGATTTAACGAAAGTTCGATTATTAAGCTAAATATAAAACAGGTTCGCAAGAGGGTTGAAATGGCTCAGTGCAAACAATTAAAAATAGGCCTAGTGGAATTATAGATTTTAGTATAGGAGAAAATATTTTAGTAAAAAATTCCAAAAATGTTAACGAGTCAACATTTGTTAAAGGAACTGTTACAAAAATAATAGGGCAAAAAACTTATTTGGTAGAAGTGCCATCACTACAAAAAACTTGGAAACGCCATTGTAACCAACTAAAAAAATATTTAATTTCTTCATTCATTTTTCAACTATGCTTCTAATTGGCATTCATTAATTATTTTGAATTTTAACTCTAAAGGAATTTTCTCTGTCGACCCCAATTTATTAGGGTTATTTAAGATTGCCAACATTGTTTTATTTGTTGTTTTTTTTTCATTTTATTAAGTAAATAAAATGATAAGCAGTTTTGAACAAATTATAACCAAAAACGTTGCAAATTACTTAAAAAATTTAAACTACAATTTGTGTAAATTCACAAATTTTGCGTAAAAAAAATCAGAAGGAGTCAAGTTAAGACTCGCCGTGGAATATAAGTTTAAAAAAATTTTAGGATCAGATCTGGATAATTTTATTTGTGGTGAAAGATTTTCCTGAATGTTTACTTTAAAATAATAAAAAAAGAATGATAGTTTTTATGTGTAAAATTTAATGTGTGAATTTTAACTTAATTCTTAAATACATTCTTACCTCTATAAAATTTGTTACTTTTCCAACATTTAAGAGTAGAATAATTTGTGTAGTTGCCATAATTATACCAGCCAATAAAGCATCCTTTAATCGAATAGGCATAAGAGCGTATGTTAAATAGGTTGATGCCAATGAAAATATCATTCCAACTAAGGGCCGCTCATGCTCCGAGAAAAATGATATGCAGATCTAAAAATAATTGTATTTTTATTATTTATAGGCAATACGATTAGCTATTTGGTATAAAAGGATCCAGTATTATTGGGTTCAGTTGAATTGCATTAAGCTTCTATATTCGCAAAACCAACAAAGGGAAAAAACAAATCAAACCAAGCGTGAACAAAAACATTCTCGGACCTTTTCAAAACCATGACCGACGAAATTTACACTGAGACACTGGGAGTGAGGGTGACCACAGTAGGCGGAAAAATCAACAGACAGATCCGGGTCAGGATAATGCCAAAGCGTTCTAAAAGGCAATCAACGGCAAAAGCCATACTATCCCAAACCAAAAAGAGTTCCTAATAAATAACCTACCTGATGAGGAAGACATTAAAAAGCAATAGCCGTAAAGCAACCGTACAACTGATCAAATCAAGGTACAAAAGCACAGGACACCCTGGTATTCGCTTACCAGAGTAATGATTCCATAATCCTGTATTGAGCCTCCTTAAACAAGAAAGGATTAGAATAGGGTGGCTAAAATATAGGGCAGATGGCAAAAAATGTATAAAAGAGAGCCTCTTAGAGAGGTCCAACAAGTTCAACAAATGCTGCAAAGAAAGCCACGGCCAACAAATGTTGATATAA
Source organism: Brassicogethes aeneus (assembly GCA_921294245.1). Taxonomy (NCBI): domain Eukaryota; kingdom Metazoa; phylum Arthropoda; class Insecta; order Coleoptera; family Nitidulidae; genus Brassicogethes; species Brassicogethes aeneus. Next base: position 4,809,139 of record OV121136.1, read on the forward strand.
GCCACACAGTAGTAGCTGCGATACACCAGGGCACATATCAAGCTCCAATGGGTGGGGTACATACAAAAAAAGCGTTAAATACACGACGCGACGTGGAGAGGTGTCCCCGTCACACAATACCAGCTAGATCAAACAATTAAATAAGTGTATTGCCTTAACCGGTGTGAAAGAGGGACTATTCGACGTGATAGTTAGACATGAGCCAAACAGAAGTAAAATAACAAAAGAATGCTATGATAAATATTGTAATAGCTATATAGGTATAGAATATAAGGATATAAATGTTAATACATGCTATAAAAACTTCGGTTTTGTGTTCGTTGAACTAGTGTTCCAACCAGTATGTTCGTGTCATTTCTCGCTAAACGGCAACACTGAAGACTTTGTCAAACTACTCCAAAATATGAAAGCGTACATTAGGCGCAGCAAAAAGCCAGTTTTAATTGGAGGAGTCCTAAATACGAAAACTCCTATCCAAGGCTCAAATACAGTCAATGAAAGAGGACGGCTACTCGAAGATTGGATCTCGGGTAATAAACTTGCAGTCCTAAATCAATGTTTTCTGTAATTGTACATTTTTTACTCACCTCCAATGTTAAAAATGTCAGCAATATAAAATAGGAGATTATTATAAGGTAAACTTCGTTCATTGCTGGTTTCGATACAACGGCCAGAAGAACTAAAAAATATAAAATAAAATATTTTTTTTAAATAGGCATTTATAATTGGTACATGCTGAAAAAATATTAAGTAACAATTTATTTTAAATTAATAAGTTTATTTATAATTATGATAATATAATAACAATTATTATTATAATTAATTATATAATTATAATAATATTTATTGTAATAATTATTTTTTTAAGTTATTTTAAAAATAAATGGATTTGGATTTAGTGGATAAAAAACAAGTTTATTTTTTTACATTTATAATTTATCGCTATTAGGGGATTGAAAAAATCACTTTAACATAAAACCTATTTATAAAACTCGGATTTATGTGACAAATTGGCATTGACTTTAGAGGATTTCATAAACTTAAAGGTTACGGCTACTATACACAGTAAAAAAAAGCTTCACATTAGGCTTTACTATAGAGAACACTAGTTACACAAAATTTGATTTTTTCCTTCACATGAAAAAGTCCTATAGATTTTGATAATGATACCCATGTCTAGGCGTTTTTTTAGATCACGTCATGTTTTTTTTATAAGTGCGATCCAATAAAATGTTATCCACGGTAATCGGCATATAATAGCTTCGATTACATAATAGCTTTGCTTACAGCTAGATTTTTAAGAAAAATTTATTTACTGAATAAATGGACAACCATTAAAAATTTTAATTTATTTTAAAATTATTTTCATTATAGAGTATAGAGGGTGTTGCACATTTCCTAAATACGGATGTTTCACGTTCGTCGTCCATGGATTTCCATGGTTTCTGAGGAACGGCAAAAGATATCGATTTGAAATTTGATTAAGCGTTTATAATCCAATTAGGCCTATTTTTCTAAAATATTTTATCAAAATGCCACTTCCGGGTTGACCGGAAGTGACATCAACTTTGTTATTTTAACTAATACCCCATATATTTTTAAATTCTACATAAAATTAGGAGTAAAATAACTATACCATGTCCTATACCTAAAGTGAATAGTTTTCGAGTTATTAATTTTTTTAGTTAATATTTGACAAATGCGCGTCAATCAAAAATAGTCAATTACTTTTTGCTATTAGGTTTAGGATATGGGGGTGAAATGTTTGGAATCTTAAAACATTATTTAAAAGATTTCATATCAATTCTTTAACGAATTACCCAGGGCAAATTAAAACGTTAATAACTTTTTTAGTTTAAATGAAATACTCTGTATGATTTTACATAATCAAATAGAAAATTAAAAAAACATTTCGATTGATGTAATTATTCCCTATAAATAAATTTAATAATTTTAGAGATATTTAACAGATTCTAATATTAAACCCAGAATAGTCAAGAAGAGCATCTAATGTAGAAGTAAGAATTAATAAATGCTTAAATGTAAATGGAGGACACTATGAACATTTAGTAATAAATTAGTAATACAAATTGTTAATTAAAATATTGTTGGTTTATTAAATTTTTACAGTTGCGCATTCTTTTTGTTATTAAAATGTTTCATAAATAAATTTTATATTTTATTGTTTCCAATGAGCTAGTGCTTCATCTAGTTGACATTCTACAGCTTTGTTGACTTTTTTTTCAAAATTAGCAAATACTATTAGTATTACTTTTAAATTTTAAAAACTTTTGGCTTGTCAATGTTTTTTAAAATTCAATGCCTGCTTTTTTATTAGTAATTTTTTTTACAAAACACTTAATTAGTCAACAAGTTGTTTATAACTTGAAAAATGATACCGTCAACAGGTTTTAAAATAATATTTAAAATTTTAATTTTTTTTAAATATCTCTGAAATTACCTATTAACTTTAGGTATAAGGAATAGTTACATTATTTGAAATGTTTTTTAATTTGATTAATTGTTTCGACTTTTACTTGATGAAACTCCATGTTGATATAATGTTAATATAATATAAACTACACTATTTAAAAGTTTCACTATTTTATTTAATTATGACAATTGTTTCGCTACACGGTAGCATCTTCAGATCATAAGCAAACTAATATTAATGTTCTATTTATACATATCATCGTTTCTTAACCTCGGGTCGCGACCCAAATTTGGGTCGCGGGCCATATCGAGATGGGTCGCGGGACTTGCGGGATTTGTGTTAGTTGATTACTAAAAAAAATTTAACTTACTTTAAATAAAGAAAATGTAGAAAATTGATGATTTTCTTTTATCGGGTCGCGAGCTTCTAATATTTTTGAATTGTGGGTCGCTAGCCAAAAAGGTTAAGAACCGCTGATATATATGATGGTTTTACAGGTAATATTTTTAGGAAAATATTGGGGGTAGATTAAATTGGCGTTATAAAATAAAGGAACAATAATTATGGGAATGCTCTGTAATCTTTATAGTTATATTATGTAACTATATAGTGTTATATAACTTATATAAAACTATACTTTTTGAATATATTAAAATAAGTTTAATAGCGGGGAATTTTTGGTTTCTATTTGGATATTGAGAATAATATCAGTTTTCTTTAATTTGTTAATTTCCAAAGACTCCAATAAATTTAGTTTCATACCTTTCACTGTGTGGTTTAAAAAAGTTAGATGTTCGAGAACCCCAAAGTTATAAACGGGGAATGATTCTACATGGTTTTAATAAATAATTAATGAAAAAATTAAAATATTTCCCTGAACGCATTTTTTTGCCTTATTAAATATACGAACATTATTTAAGAGGTTAGATACACTAACTACGTCAAAAAAAGAGCAATTTTTACGTTTTATTAAAGACGGGTTTATTTATTTTGAAATAAATATTTTGACAGTTATTTTGACTTATTTCAAAAAGTTACGTAACCACAAGCGCCTGTTTCCTCTTGATTTTAGTGTGTCTTGAGACTCAGAACTATTAACATCCAAAGCGAGCTATTTATTAAAATTCAATAATATTTAAAAAATGAAACCAATAAATTTAAGTCATAAGCAACCACTATCATAGAGTGAGTGTCCTTTAAAATTATGTCTATTATGTAAAACGAAGAAGAAAGTTCTTTTCGAAATAACGGATACCTTAGAAAAATTGATACTTTTGATATAATATATGTATTATGTTATATTTAATTTATTTTAGACCTTTTTTGTAATAAAAGATTTTTTTATAAAAAAAGGAAACACATTTTATTTTATAAAAAGAAACAATTTTGTGTTTAAACAATATCCAAGTTTGATATATACATTATAACTAATTAAAGGTGTCTACTATTGTATTCACATACAGCTTTAAGTAATTTTTTTGCATATTGGGGATGCGATTTTTTTACTTTGGGGTAATTCCATTTATTAGCCACCAATGAGTGCACCTCATATACTCTAATTTTATTTCTTTTTTAACTGTAAATAGACATGGACCCAAGAAGTGAAAAAAACTCCCCTTTTCTTTTCTCCCCCTATCACCTATTTATACAGGGCTACGCAAAAGTTACTATGCAGACCTAACTTAAAAAAATTGTACTTTTTTTGCTAATAAAGCTATCGACATTAAACAAACTGTTAATTGTTAAGAAAATATTTCTCTTTTAAACCATATAGGACACATTTAGTTATTGATGCCCTAAATGGTCTTTGGGAATTTTTTTAAAAATGCAATTTTTTGGCAAAATTGTCTAATTTTATAAATTCATATATTCTTAGAACAACTTGCCAGCAAAAATTTTTTAATGTAGTTTGTTACCATAGATCTTACTCTATATAAAAGCAATGATAACATTTTCAAATAATATTGGCTAAGAGTTCAAAAAAATATAATAAAAATCTATGTTTTCGAAAAATCACTATTTTCAGCCATTTCATGGTTTAAAAAGGCTATGTTTGAGTGAGTCGATTTAAACCAATTTATGCTTATCATCACATGCACTTATTAGCCTCCAATAACCATTAATAAAATTATTGTGTATTTTGCTTTTAACTGGGCTGTGGCTATATGTACAGCCCAGCTATAAGCAAAATACACAATATGCCCACCTGACTTTAAGCCATTTCATGGTTTAAAAAGGCTATGTTTGAGTGAGTCGATTTAAACCAATTTATGCTTATCATCACAGGCACTTATTGGTCTCCAATAATCATGAATAAAATTATTATGTATTTTTCTTTTAGCTGGGCTGTGGATGTATATGTCCACCTGTGAGTATATCCATATTATTAACCATATATTTCGAAAAAGCGTATTGCATCTTTAAAATAACTTGACAGCCTTGAATGGACTTCTAATTCATTCTAAATAAAAATATAAAATATAAAAACCACATACAGTGGCGTCGAAAATTAACTACCCATTTATTTATTTTTTAAATTAAGAAAACATAATCAAATGTACAAAAAATTAATTAATTTTTTGTACATTTGATTATGTTTTTTAATTTAAAAAATAAATAAATGGGTAGTTAATTTTTTGTACATTTGATTATGTTTTTTAATTTAAAAAATAAATAAATGGGTAGTTAATTTTCGACGCCACTGTATGTGGTTTTTATATTTTATATTTTTATTTAGAATGAATTAGAAGTCAATTCAAGGCTGTCAAGTTATTTTAAAGATCTTTAAAATAACTGCATCTATGCAATTCGCTTTTTCGAAATATGTGGTTAATAATATATGGTTAATAATATGGATATATCACAGGTGGACATATACATCCACAGCCCAGATAAAAGAAAAATACATAATAATTTTATTCATGATTATTGGAGCCCAATAAGTGCCTGTGATGATAAGCATAAATTGGTTTAAATCGACTCACTCAAACATAGCCTTTTTAAATCATGAAATGGCTGAAAGTCAGGTGGCATATTGTGTATTTTGCTTATAGCTGGGCTGTACATATAGCCACAGCCCAGTTAAAAGCAAAATACACAATAATTTTATTAATGATTATTGGAGGCTAATAAGTGCATGTGATGATAAGCATAAATTGGTTTAAATCGACTCACTCAAACATAGCCTTTTTAAACCATGAAATGGCTGAAAATAGTGATTTTTCGAAAACATGGATTTTTATTATATTTTTTTGAACTCTTAGCCAATATTATTTGAAAATGTTTTCATTGCTTTTATATAGAGTAAGATCTATGTTAACAAACTACATTAAAAAAATTTTGCTGGCAAGTTGTTCTAAGAATATATGAATTTATAAAATTAGACAATTTTGACAAAAAATTGCATTTTTAAAAAAATTCCCAAAGACCATTTAGGGCATCAATAACTAAATGTGTCCTATATGGTTTAAAAGAGAAATATTTTCTTAACAATTAACAGTTTGTTTAATGTCGATAGCTTTATTAGCAAAAAAAGTACAATTTTTTTAAGTTAGGTCTGCATAGTAACTTTTGCGTAGCCCTGTATAAATAGGTGATAGGGGGAGAAAAGAAAAGGGGAGTTTTTTTCACTTCTTGGGTCCATGTCTATTTACAGTTAAAAAATAAATAAAATTAGAGTATATGAGGTGCACTCATTGGTGGCTAATAAATGGAATTACCCTTTGTATTTATTCCATATTTTATTAAAGTCTGAGTGAGATGATTCCACCGCTTGTTCTGAATAAAACGCTAACCCTTTGTCGTTTTGTGTATAAAAATCTTCTATATGGAAAAATACTTGTGAACCTTTGGTGTTACGTCTATGTCTAAACTCATAAAACTTTCTCTAAATATCGCAATCTTCTCAAGATATCCTTCTTTTAATTTGATTGAGAAACAAGAATCGACAACGTTCTTAAATGATTCGAAACATTTTACATATTTCATACAAGAAAGTTACTTGTTGACGATCAAATTTCACGAATACATGAAATTCTATAGAATGTCAACATTGTTCAATAATATTTTACTCGAATTTCCAACATAACCTACATTTCTGTAAAGTATTTCTCGACTTACACTTTTTTTTTTTTTTCTTTATTTGATGAAATTATAGGTAAATTTAAACAATTTTTAAAGTTTTTACAATTCTGTTTCTCTCCTCCACTTTTCTTCCAATCTTAAAAATTTTGAATACAATTCCCTATAGTTCTTAAAGTACCCAAAACGTTCAAGTTATTTTTGTGTGCGGTACACCAAACGCAAGGATACATGTTGCTGTGAGACATTAGACCAATCAATATATTTAATAATTTCAAATCTGCTGAAATTTGTCCATCAAAATCTTTTAGGTGTAATAAATCCCATAAAATATTTAAATTGTTATGATTTTCTTCAGAAAATTGAGTTAAGCCGATCAAAAATAATTTATTTACTTCAGAATCCTTGAACTTTTTCGCAGCTACTCCTTCAATGTATCTTTGCCGTTTATAATCATTTAAATACATCGATTCACAATCTAACGATTGAATGGATAAAGTTATTTTTAAAATACTTCCAGCACTATCTGCACCAATTTTTATATGTGCTTGATTTACTTCACGTAAAACTTCGTCAATCAATTTTTGAATATTTTTACAAAATACAACGTACTCTTCAGAATTCGTTACTTGGCCTGCTTTAGTGCCAATCAATTGACATTTTGTTATGTCAAAGTGAGAGTCAAGAGAATGATTCAAAGCTTGAAGTTTTTCTTTATATTTATCTCAAACAATTTCTTTCTCCTGTTGCAATGCGAAGAGTTTGGGCAATTTGCGTTTGTTGACAGAACAAAATTAGTACTAATTTTAGACATACTATCAGCAGATATTAACATTGCATTATCATTTTTAGTTTGAGAAAGATGAACAATTACTTAGCAATATAAGATCACCTGAGTAAATAATGCCCATAAACTCGAGTGTAATACTTTTGATTGAATACTTCAAAAATAACAAAATGTAATAATAATACATCTGTCAGACGGTTTTAACCTCATTTTCTCCTAATTTAAAACCCGGTCCAAATAACAGTGAATAATGAAATCGGCGCCTAACAACGGAAGTAATGAGTTCATTATTCACGGGCGGATATTATGTTATCATAATTTACGGAAAAAAATCCAAATAGTGTTAATATAAGTCAATAGGACTAAAAAAACATACTTTGTATGGTTTATTATATATGATTTGTATTGTTTATTTATAGGTTATAGCACATACCTCCATAAATCGCAATACAACATCCAGATGTACTCATAAGAACCAGTAGCTTATCAAGTCGATTTGTAGAGCTTCTAAATAAATCCGAATGTTTTATTATTATAAAATCTGTTGAAGATGAAAATAAAAAACCAATGCAAAGGAGTAAAAGCAATGTTATTAAATTAGTCATACTACTTTGGTTCATTTTTAAAAAATATCGTTGATATAACATTTCCACCTAAAAATAAAAATTTATATTTTATAACTATTCATGCCATAATGTTTTAAATTTATTTTTAATTGTCCATGTTGCAGGAAAGTTTGAAATTTTTTTAAATTAACTCTTACTATATATTTAACAAATTATTATATTTAAATTTAGTATCATTTATTATATTTTTTAGTTACTTTTATTGGGTTTTATAATTGCAGATATAAATAAAGGCATTTTGTGCTTAACAGGGTAGCCGCTCTTACACCCCACGTATTTTAAGGCCCTTAATTATACAGTGCAACAGTGCAAAAGGGAATGGGATAAAACCAAAAAAGGTAATAGCTTCTACAATAAAACCCTATTAGGTTTTTTTAGATCACGTCTCAGTTGTTTATTATACGCATTTAAAGTTGGTAGATTTTTGGACACCCTATATTAAATAAAACAATTTTAATTTTTTTAAATTATTCTGGCAATATAGTCGAGGAATCCATTTATTATGTTAATTTTTACCTAAAATCTACTGTAGGGGGAGCTGTTACTCAATTGTTGCTATTTGTAAGTGGGGCATTCCACGTTACTCGGTAATTTTTGTCCCGCCCGTCACAATTAAAATATGTGAGTAAAAACCACAAGTTATAAAATTAATATTTAATAATATTATTTTTATTGTGCTTATAACTTATTAAAAGCATAATAAAACAATATTTTTAAATAAATTTTATAACTTGTAGTTTTTACTCACAATTTTTAATTGTGACGGGCGGGACAAAAATCCCCGAGTAACGTGGAATGACCCAAGTATTTTTATTGGTAAAATTATATTTTTATTATTTTTGACACTGAGAAATCCACTTTGTAAATATATACACTAGATGATCTACAAAGCAATATTTATTATTTTTGATATATTAGTACATAAACATATTTTTTTAAGTAAATAGCATTTTTACTAGAAATTTTTTTTTATAAAAAAATATATTCTCTTTAATGATTTAACCAAAAAACATGTTATTATTTTTAAATACGTAAATTTATTTATACTTAAAAACAATAAAATATATTACTACAAAAAATTGTAGTTTTTGTAGCAAAAACGACGTTGTTTAAAGGTAAAATTGATTTGTTTACTTAAAAAGTCAGTGACAGCAACATAAAGTGTTCTTCTTAATTAATATAATTAATTAAACTTGAGGAGATCTGAAAATAACCACCCCCTACTAAACAATTCGTGGGTTAATACGATCCTAATTGTTTAAAATAAATGGATTTAAAAAGTCATTTAACATTTAAATCTAGCGGGAAGTAGAAATGCATTTGACGTAGAATGTCGAACGATTGGGTAGACGGGTACTCCTGTTTTAGGTGGGAAAAGGAAGGGGGAAGAATACGACACTCAAGACGGGCAGGGGAGAACAGAGAATCATTCGAGAAGAACCCGTGCAACGAACAAGATGTGTAAATTTGGTGAACGTAAAAGTGTTGAAATTTGTAGGTTTGTACATTTTAATAACTAATTTATTGTAGTATAAATATTCCCGAACATTTTGATATAATTAATTTACACAAATGCCTTGTTTAAATTGATTTGGCCTCATCAAACTGCAGTTTATATCATTCCGATTACAAACGTGGTTTATTTAAAACGGCAGCCATCATGGCGGAATAGACATGTCTATTCCGCCATGATGGCTGCCGTTTTAAATAAACCACGTTTCTAATCGGAATGATATAAATGTACGTTTGAACTATCTCGTATTATAATTTAGATTCTAAATTATAAATAATTTGTATGGGATTTTATCTAATTAAAAGGGTAGGGTTGTACCGGATTGTACCTAATTAAAAGGTCAGGGTTGTATTGAATTTTATCTAGCTAAATGTCAGGATTGTGCTTGAGTTTATTTAATTATTTTAATAAATATTTCTTAACGGGGATTTACCATAAACGCTTTGTAAATTAAGTGTAATTAATATCGATTTTCTTAAATACGGCATTTATTAAATTGTATTCGCAGATTCAGATTTATGTCCCGTAATTAGTTAAAGTGTGTAAAGGTATGGATTCATCTGAATGCTCAACGCAGACATTGCCTTTTGTGATTTGGTCAAATTATTACATAGTATTTTATGGTAATTATTAAGTAATAAGGCCTAATGGACAATTGGACCCTCAATTGGAATGACCTCGAAGCCGATTATTATTTACTGCTTATTCTAACAGTTGATTGAGCCTAAACTCTAATAAATATTACATGAAAAATTGTGTAACAGTAAACTTAAACTTAACAGTAAATAATTACAAATACTTTATTTGGAGGATGGAGGCTTATTGCAGATGGAATACTTAACGGATAAAGTTAAATTTAAAATTCAAAAATAGAGACTAAGACTCAATCTACTTTCATCCAACAAATAAGCAAACAAACAAACAAATTAAAAATGAAAACGAGGAACACATACGACAGCTGAGCTCTAGTATGATGTATCTAATGGTATTTATATATTTATTTATATTATATTATATATGTGGGTTGTGGTCGCAGAAAATAAATTAAATGTCGTTTGGGTTACGGTTATTGTTGTTGCTTTATCCAAATAAATATCATTATTGTTTGTTATAAATTTTAGTGTTTTATACGTTTCTCTCTCCCATAATCCCTCATTTTGGAATGTTTTATGAGAGGTATTTATATAAAAATAAACGCGAGCCTTCCGAGTGTTTGACCTAAGTTCAAAAGTAATTTATTGTCTTTTATTTACTGTATTTATAATTTTCCTGTTTAATACTTTCCCCACCTCAAAAGTACCTTGGGTTGCTAAATTAATGAGCTTTAATACCGTAAGTATTTGTTTTATTTATTTGTCGTAATTTAATATAACATTTTCCGTGGTGTTATATTCCATTGGGGTGTAACTTTTTCAGATTAATTGCTGGGGGGGGGGGGGTTGTACCATTACAAACTTATTAAAATTTAAAATAAATGAATGTTTGAAGCATTTAAAATATTTTTGTTATATTTGTGGACCATATAATAGAAAACAAAATATGAAAATGTAAAACATTTGTACCTAGAATATTGCGGAATACATATAATTGAAAATATTGATTTGGAGCCTAGAAAAGTTTGCAGATGGTCACAAAAAAAAGAAGTAAATAAAATTCCAATGTTGTAATATAATCTAGGTATTCTTTTTATTTTTATATTAAAACATGGATTCTCTATTCGTATTTTTGATAATATTGATTATATTTTGCATTTTTGTAAATTTTTAGATGAACATGATCAATTACAGTGTTATGTGTGTTTAAATAATTTTAAAGGAAGAAACAGTAAAACTCGAAAAAACATGCAATATAAGATACGCAAAATTACCAAAACCACATACAGAGTTTTACTGGTTGTAATAATAATAATAATATATATATTAACCATCAAAATTACATGGTAAGTCATCGTTAAAAGTATTAAAGTATTAAAGTAAGTATAAAGGTAAGTAAAAGTATAAAAGTATAAAATCTACACATACATATACAAATATTATTACAATACATATAAGTTACAAACAATATATCATAGTTATTTATTTAGTACATATATCACAGATTTTGACAGTTTAAGAATTCTTCACAGGTATAAAAGGCATTTCTAGTGAGGATGCTTTTCACAGCCGGCGGAAACTTCCTTGAAGGCAGGCCCTTTATTTCCTCTGGAAGTTTGTTGAAGAGCTTGGCACCCCAGTAGTCAGCGTAATTTTGTTTTTTTTTTAGTCTATGGAATGGTAGGTGGAGTTCGTTTTTTCTTCTAGTATTACAGGTATGTATATCACTGTTCTTTGTGTAATTGTTTATGTTTTCGTATACATATTTTAAGGTGGTAAATATATAAACGCTTGGTATGGTGAGAATTTTTTCCTGTTTAAAAGACTCTCGACAGCTCTCCATGTGCCCAAGGTCACATAGTATTCTTAAAGCTTTCTTTTGCTGTTTGAAAATACACATAATTTCATTTGAAGTTCCCCATAACAAGATTCCATATGAAGCAATAGAATGAAAGTTTGAGAAGTACGCCATTCTTGCTATTTCATGACTTGCTATTTTTTTCATTCTTCTAATGCTGTAGATTGCTGTTGACAGTTTTTTGGTAAGTTGTTGTATGTGTTTTGACCAAGAGAGGGAGGTATCAATATGAATTCCCAGGAACTTTGCTGTTGAACGTTGGTGTTGAGTATTAAAAGTAAGAACTTGTGTTTTTGTTTCATTCAGCTGAAGTTTATTTGCACTAAACCAGGTTTTGGCCTTAGTCATAACTTGATCTAGTGAGTTGCTTACTATGTCCTTAGTTTTGCCATTTACTAGGAGGGAGGTATCATCTGCATATAGAAAAATACCACTTTTGTTTGTGATGTACGCAAGGTCGTTTATGTAAATGATGAAAATAATAGGTCCATTCAACCGATTGTTTTCTATTTTTTAAATAGTTCTTTATTAGTTGGTTGGGTAATCCTCTAATGTCATAGTGGTTTAGTTTTTGAAGCAATATTTGATGTGATATGGTATCGAAGGCTTTGCTTAGATCACACATAGCCATTTTGGTTATGTCCTTTTTATCAAAACCTGTGGTTATTTTTTCAATTACTTGTAGCAAGGCTGTGGTTGTTGATCGTTTTTGTCTAAATCCATGTTGATAGTTGTTAATGACCACTACCATTGCAGATACATTTACATTCAAGCAGATCCCGATTTCACTCTATCTGAAACTAGTAATCAAATGATACCAATATGATATTGGCAATATCACAACAATGGTTGGATGAAGTGCTAAGACATTTAAATTTGTCAAAGCGTGATTCAGAATATCTAGCACAAAAACTAAAACAAAACAATTTATTACAGTCTAGTGTGAAAATAACTGGTAATCGTCATACCGTATTTCAATATTTTACCGTTAACGCTGAAAATACATTCGTCAACTGTAATGATATTGGAAAACTTATTACAGAAATGAATATTAATTATGTTCCTCATAAATGGAGATTGTTAATGGATTCTTTAAAAACAAGTTTAAAAGCACTGTTGTTGTACTACAACAATAAAAAGTATTCCGATAGCTTATAAAACAAACACATGATAACTACAAATGGCGTCTTTGCTGTGATTTAAAAATGAGCTCACTGGTTTTTGGTTTACAAGGAAGTTACACAAAAAATATGTGCTTCCTTTGTTTATGGAATACTCTATACAAAGGCAATCAATACCAAAAACGTGATTGGGACAACAGACATCATTATGTTATTGGAGCTTATATCACCAGATAAAGTATCACTACCACAGCTTCATATAAAATTAGGTATTTTCAAAAACATTGTTAAAGCATTGCCTGTAGAAGGACAAGCTAATACTACATAAAGATCTAAATTTCCACGATTAGTGCTGCTAAAGTAAAATAAGGTATACAAATAAAATAAATATTTTAGAAAAATGTATTTACATTTTTTTTTATTTTGTAGGTATGTTTAATAAAAGTTAAAAATATGTTGAGATCATTTGAAGAACTGGATTATTTTAAAAAAACAATTGGCATCTGAATCTGACAAGCAAGGTGAATGTTTTCATCAAGTAGCATTGCCGATGGAATCCAGATATAAAGGCAAACATCTCGATGTTATGCTAGCTGATGAAGAAAAAAGTAATGATAAATTACCAGAATAAGATGAAGCAATGGATGTAGATCCAGTAGCTGGAACTTCTGGTACTTCAACTCGTGTTACTGCCGGTTTTTAAATATAAATAAAATAGTGAATTTAATATTGTTTAGTTTAAGAAGTCAATTTTTTACTAAAAAACAAGTTTTCTATACTAATATATGAAAAATATTAAAAATTGCTTTCGAATATCACCTAGGGTATATTTTACAACAAACGGATGACAAAAATGGATTTCTCACCTTCAACAATAGTAAAAATACCATTTTACCAATTAAAATACGTAAAAAGTAGCAAAAATTCTATGATAGCGTCCTCTTTTGAGGGTATTTGGTAAAATTTATCATTACAAATGGATTCCTCGATCAAATTGCCATAGTTTTACTTAATTTTTTCCTACTAAAGAGTTTCAAAACATTTATCATCTTTAAATGGGTACAAAAAAAGATCTGAAACGTGATATAAAAAACCTTTAGAGGGTTTTCTTGTGGAAACTATTAACTTTAATTTACTTTTGGTTTTATTACATTCCCTTTCGCAAACCTTAATATCACAGTGTTATTATTATTAATAAAACATTTATAAATTTAAAAAATACTTTTTCTTGTTTTTAAACTAATAATATAAGATAACATGGATAATAGAGTAAAGTTAAAGTAATTCAAATGGGTTAAAAAATATGTAATATGTTAATATGTTATGTAATTAATGTAATATATTAAAATACTGAATACATTTTGACATAGGGTGTAACGGAAAATATTTTCCCAAGGATAAAGAAAAATATTTATTAGAAGTTTTTTATATTTTTGTGATACGCCACTGGTTACACACTTGTGTTCTGTGAGTACATAGATACCAACCAACAAATTTTTATTAGCTTAAGCAATGATTAGAAAATTTAGTACCTATTTTAAAAACTATATAAACACAAAATTAATTTTTTCATCGGTTTTTTTCTTTATGTTTACTCAGATGAAATTAGGACAAGTTCACAGGTTAAACTTTAAACATTTAATTTGTGTAAATAAATCTAAAAGCACTTCCCTTAGTTAAGATATTTACAATTTGAGCAGATAACCTAAAATTTAAAAGAAATGCACTAGATTCTGTCATAAAAGTTGACAGATTTTGTTTGAAATTACCTTCATTACAAAAATGACATAATAAACAATTAATAAAAACCCAAAATTAACAATTTGCATTGTTGATTTTGTCATTTTTGTAATTAAGCTAAATTTAAACAAAATTTGGCAACTTTTTTGACAGAATCTTGAAACGCTGGTTGTTACCAACCATATCATTATAAATAATAAATTAAATTAGGCAACTAGATTAGCCTAAAGTTCCTAGTCTATCAGTGGCGTACTTTTTGGTAGGATAAAGGTTATTTTAAATTATTTTTATAATTTAGAAAACAATTTAGAAAACAAAAGTTTCAGGTGCTTCTTTATGGACCCTAAGGAACTACCCATTTTAATATATTACAATGATTACATGACACCCTGTATATTGTTTAGCCTAATTTAATTAACTTAACTTAAACATATATCCATTTTGTCTTATTACTATTTAATTACGGTTTAAAAACATCTTTATTAGAGCTCATAAAGAAAAAAAGGTTCATTTTTATATGCACGTATCTATAGTTTATTTATTTACAGATAGACTAAATATAAATACAATCACGCAATATGCACAATAGACTGGGCCAAAAAAATCAACTATTTTTTTTTGAAAAGTATATCGAAAATATGGTTTGGGGCGACAAAAAAAATTATTGTGAAAGTTTGAGTCCATAATATTAATATTAAGAGGTCTATCATCGCAATTTTAATTTTTTTTCTCTCATCAAGTTTTTGTCTCAGAACTCCCAAACCATTGAGTTTAACAAAATTTACTTGAAAATATTTTTTTAAGAAAATTAAATTTTCTACAAAAAAGGTTAAATAAAATTTTTCGTCAGTCAGATGAACCGTTTCCTTAAAATCATGCCCTAAACATTGGTATAGTTTTACATTTTGATCTTTTAACTTTGGAATTTTGTAATTAATGTAAAAATCAGTACCCAGAAAAAAACCGATGAATATTCTTATGGGAAATCAAATGCTCTACAAAAAAAGTCTTCTAACATTTTTGGCTAAATTCACTCCATCAAAAGTTATTCAAGGTTAAATTTGACAAGAATTTCGTTTTGACTTCAACTTTAACCTTGAATAACTTTTGATTGAGTGATTTTAGCCAAAAATGTTAGGACGCTTTTTTTTTAAAGCATTTGATTTTACATAAGAATATTTTAGAATGTTTAGGGCATGATTAAGGAAACGGTTCATCTGACAATTTCATTTTACCTTTTTTGTAGAGAATTTAATTTTCTTAAAAAAATATTTTTAAGTAAATTTTGTTAAACTCAATGGTTTGGGAGTTCTGAGACAAAAACTTGATGAGAGAAAAAAAATTAAAATTGCGATGATGGACCTCTTAATATTAATATTATGGACTCAAACTTTCACAATAATTTTTTTTGTCGCCCCAAACCATATTTTTGATATACATTTAAAAAAAAAATAGTTGATTTTTTTGGCCCGGTCTAATGCACAATATGCATTACCACGGCGTTCTCTATGCATCACACATGCCAAACCTCTGAATTGACCAATAAAACCACCTGCTAAAGGTGATCACGCGTCTATAAGGCATTCAGATTTGTTTTGTTTTGGTATATCTTGGTAACTAGACTTTTGTTTTAAATTAAAAATAAAATATAAATTACCTGTTCATTTTTAAATTGATGGGTACTGCATATTTTTTGTAAAAGTATTGATATTTTTAAAAGTATTCCTGTACTCTTTTTAGGTATTGGCGAAATTATTAATTCCTCTGTTTCTACCTCCCGGGCTTCAACATCTGGACTTGAATTCGATAAAGAGTCATTTTCGTATTTTGTTTTCTGTACACTTCCAACCTAAAACAAGCAAATGGTTATTAACCTTAATAACTCCCATATAAAGGCTTCAGAATTTAAAAAAATAAATTAAAAATAATTATTTAATAGTAATATTTTGTTGTAGTTTAAGTTGGCGTCTCGGTGGGTCAAGGATTCTTTAAGCTTCGCAAAACAGCTTTGGAAAATTTATTGTTTCAATACATACATATAGGGTTTCATGCCTTTTCATTTTAGGTCTGGCCTTGTTATGGAAATGTCTAAAAACTTTGTTTACTTGTACTTTACATTATATAAAGTTAATTTATCTTGTAATCTAAATTAAGCAACAATGCAAGCACGGAAATTCCCCAAAGGCATGTATTACCTTTCAGGATTTTCAGTGCCGAAGAAGTGCTTTTTGGATGTCTTCGGCTGAAATGCAGGATGTTCAGTGCTGAAGAGTTCCTCTTCGGCGGCTGAAGACAATGACCAGAAGGTTTTTCAGGGAGACTTTAACGCCCGTCTTAGGGTTCTTTTCCTGAAAGATATGGACCTCGAAGGTCATGGTTTATCTCTTAGATCTCTAGATTGTAGTTTCTAACTAAACTGCGCACCACTCAATGTGTCGAGGCCAAAAAGTTCGTTCGTTTTCAAAACGACATAACTTTTTTGTTTCTTGAACTATTTTATTTTGGTCTGTGTGGTCTGCTAGCCTCATCATTTGGCAATTCATGCTATAGATGTGAAGCTCACGGTTCTTTAAGTAAATTTCCTACAGGGTGATATGTTAAACGGTGAAAGATTTCAATAGCTTCATCCAAGCCCCGTTTGTAAAAAAATAATTTTTTTCTCGTTTTTACTTTGAAATAATAAAGTATTATGTCTTACCTTGTAGCGTTTTTAAAATTTTTCGAATTTCAAAACTTTGGCGAGGTGTAGGTTCAATTTTTTCTTATGAATATTACCAGTAATGGGTCAAGAAAGTTTCTTAAAGAAACTAAGAAAATTGACTGAGTACATTTAAGGCTTTTTTGTAGGCAATACACTCAGCCTTTTTAGGAACAAGAAGTTAAGATGGTGAAATAATGTTCCTTAAATAATTCTGAACAAGCGACAAGGAGGTATAACTTATGCAAAAAAACTTCGAAATTTTAAAAAACACAACCAAACTGAAAAAATCAAGAATATCCCTCATAATGGGTTTTAAATGTTTTTCAAGAATTAATTTTCATTTGATCCTCGATTTGATTATTCAGCGACATGATAATAACATACTAAAGATGCAAAACAAATAAAAAAAACCAGCAATCGTATTTTATTGAGACATTTAACAGCCGGGACTTGTTTTCGAATCTTGATTCTTGGTGATTTTGGTTTTATCTAAAACTTAAATTTGACAACTGAATCACAATCAGGAGGTCAAAATTATAAAGAAAACATGTCACGAACGTAAATACCGCTTTAGGTTTAGTTTTCTCAAATTTTCACCAAAATGTTATTTTGAAAAAGTGGTCTTTGCTTAGGCCCCTCTGAAAATAATGGAAGTTTGTTGCTTGTCGCTTGTTTAGTGAGTGTAATGCCTACCAAAACCCCTTAGATGTACTCTTTTGGAAAAAAATCATATTTTCGTTGGTAAGATTCCAATTGGAAAAATTTGAAAACCTTTTCAAGATAAGATATAATACTTCATTATTTCAAAGTAAAAACGAGACAAAATATTTCTTTTTTCAAACGGGGCTTGAATGAAGTTTTTTACCGTTTTACATATCACCCTGTACGAAATTTACTTGAAGAACCGTGAGCTTCATATCTATAGCATGAATTGCCAGAGGATGGGTCTAGCAGACATCACATACCAAAATGATGTCGTTTTAAAAAAGGTAGAACTTTTTGGTCGCGACACATTGAGTGGTGCGCAGTTTAGTTCAGTTAAGCTTGAGGACACAACACAGGTTCAATCGCGGACACGGTTAATCACGCGGAAAGCGAGTATATAAAGGAAAGAGAGTATATAAACAACGACCAGCGGCAACGCAGCTCACTCCACGTCTGACTCGCAGCATAGAAGTAACAGCAGCCCAGCAGATAAGACCTGAATATGGTACATGAGATTGTACCAAAAACCATCAACATGGAGCAGATCCCGGAAAACCATTAATATATAAATATATATATATATATATATATATACATATATATATATTAGGGTGTGCCAAAAAAACTCGATATTTCTTTTTTCTTGCTCTCCACCCAAAATATCGTAGAATATGTCTAAACAAATATTCTGTTAAAAGCGGAGCTCATAATTTCAATTTTAAGAGGTCCCTCATCGAATCTGAAGTTTTGCCGCTTAAATAACACAGAAAACTGACTTTTTTACCTTATTTATTCTTGCAACCTAGGAAGAAATTTTTTTTTCATAAAATCCATGACCAAATCTTACAAAGCATTAAATTTGGACGAAAAAATCTTATTAAGCCGAATTTCTATTTTCATTATTTGATTTTTTACAGAGCTTTAAGTTTAAAATTTTACGTTTTTTGCCTTTTTCAGCTAAACTATTGAAGTTAGACGAAAAAGTCAAATGGCAATTTTTTAGCTTGTCTGATGGAGCACAAAAAAGTTTTAGGCGAATTTTTTGTATCGTCAATATTCTAAAAGTTACAGGCGTATAAATTCATCATTTTTGTATTATTAACTTTAAATTTAAAGCTCTGTAAAAAATCAAATAATGAAAATAGAAATTCGGCTTAATAAGATTTTTTGTCCAAATTTAATGCTTTGTAAGAATTCGTCATGCATTTTATTAAAAAAAAATTTTGTCCTAGGTTGCAAGAATAAATAAGGTAAAAAAGTCAGTTTTCTGTGTTATTTAAGCGGCAAAACTTCAGATTCGATGAGGGACCTCTTAAAATTGAAATTATGAGCTCCGCTTTTAATAGAATATTTGTTCGGACATATTCTACGATATTTTGGGTGGAGAGCAAGAAAAAAAAATATCGAGTTTTTTGGCACACCCTAATATATATATATATATATATATATATATATACATATATATATATATATATATATATATATACGTTTTTTATTTTTTGAGTGGAACCCATTAATTATCGATTTTGATCATAAGTGAAATGGTGAAATTTTTTTTTAATATTATAATTATTATTAATAATAATAATAATATCCGAAAGATTGTATGGTAACTATATCTAGGAAAAGAATACATATACTTTTTTAGTATTCCCGTTATAGTTTTTAATTTTTATTATATATAATATTTTAATTCGTTTTGTAACCAAAAAATTAAAAAACACCAACAGTACTTTTTTAATACTAACGTCAGTAGGCCAGTTATGTTTTTCATTTAAGTAGGCATTTAAACTGTTACGAATTATGATTCGTATATTATATTAATTTTGAGTTAAATTTTACAAAAACTTGTTAATTAACTTATTTCACTGGGCGTTAACGTTTATTATACATAGTTAATGGAATCTTTTTTTGTATATCATTTAATATTCATTGCACGTCCCTAAAAATAATTTTTTCTACTACCTTATTAGAAAACTTAATTTTCCTCCCCCAAGCAAGGGAGGAAAATCCCTCCCCGGAAGGAAAAAAAATCCTCCCTCTTTTTTTTAACAATTTTACATTAGCAAGAGTTTTTATACCTTGTCTAGCCCTATTTGATTTTGTAGGAAAAAGATTTACTCCGCGCTTGTCCAACCATTCTTTTAACAAACTATATTTATTTTCATATCGCTCTTTCGATTTTTAAGGAAGGAAATTAATTAATTAATTAAACTATTCTTGCCTCTTTAGCAAGATCTTACAGCAGGTCTTCTTCGGTAGAACTCATTTTCAAAACGTAGGAAGAATTTCAAATTTATGATAAACTTTCCGACAGCTTATAAAAACTGTTATTTTTGTATTACCAAAAATACCATAGCAACAAAGCGTTGTCAACATAACGTCGGCGATGCAACACCTACTTAATATTTTGTCATAATTTTATAGCCCCATACCGGGTTATTAAAAGGAACCAGAACCCTTAAAATGTCTTAAAACCGATAAAAGGTAATAGAAAAAACTATATAGATACCTCAGGAGGAAAATGCGTTTCCTCCCTTGAATATTTGATGCCCTTCGCTTCGCGTCGGGCATCAAACTATTCGCGGGGGGAAAAGCACTATTTTCCTCCCATGGTATGTAAATAGCTATTTATATTATTAAACAAAACGATTATTGTCCAGCTGTGCCATTACAGATGCACACATCCAACTAAATAATGTAACCCATCCCTATTTATAGTTAGCTCGCGTGTGCAAGCAGCCGTGAGACGTATAGCTTATGCCGCGGCAGGCCGCATTTCGGCCGATTTCGGTTACTAACCGAAATCGGCCGAAATGCGGCCGACGGTTAGTAGGTCTGCCGAGCGGTGGCCGACTGTTTGGTGCTTACTGGAAATCTTTTGGTATTGATTCTGAATTGCAAATTTAGTTTTTAAAATAAAAAGTAACTTATTTTATTAAACAAGGAAAAAAAAAAACATGTTTTTAGACGCAGGTTTAAAAAATGTTTGTGATTATACCTCATTTAAAGAATCTAAAACAGATGGAAGCGAAGATCTAGGAAAATAGTCGTGAATATGTATGTAATTTTATTTTAACTGCTGCCTTAGTTTTATATCCCTAAACAAGTGCAGAAGGAGTAAAAATTCCCCGAAAAAAATGGAAATAATTTTGCTTGCTTGGTAAAAATAAATTTATTTGTGTATAATAAATCGAAGAAGAGGCAATTAAAAAAAATTCGTTATATTATTTTAATATAATATGTGTTACTACTTTACTTTACTTTCCACTTTTATATTGTGTTAATAAACCTTTTGCTGTGTACTAAAAATATATTTTATTTTATTTATTATATAAAACAATCCCAGTTTGCAATAGTAATTGATATTGTAAGTTTCACGAAAATTACAAGTTACAAAGTCACAATTTTACTATTAAAGGTACTTGTAATAGCAAATCTACAAGTACAGGTGTTCCGCAAAATTTTTTAACAATAGTTAAAATATTTTCACAATTGTAAATATATCTTCACATTTGTGAAAAATATTTTCACAATAATTGTGGAAAAATAAAATGTTAGAAAGTAAGGTTAAGCCACTTAATTTTGACGCTTGATTGTAAGTTTTAATTATGTCCTTAAAGAAGGAAGGAAAGATGCAATTTTTGCACGATGTGCTATCTTCGAAGAAAGTTTTGTTTGGGAGATTCTCAGACACACTGACTAAGGAGGACAAAGTGAAAGCATGGAAGACCATCCATGAGAAAGCCTTAGCGCTAGGACTTGTGTCAGCTAACAAGGATTTTAGCTACACCAGAGGTGTATATTGGCAAAACCTCAAAAAATACACCGTGGTAAGTACTAATTTGTATAACCTTTATTGTTTAGTTCAACCTATTCAAAGTTATGGTCATCACCCGGCCAGATATTTTTTTCTATAAATACTCCTGATTATTATTAAAATAGGATTTTCATAAAAAAATAGAATTATATATCTGGACACCCAGTGGTGCTCAGTTTAGCGTTTAGCTGTAAATTTATCTTCCCAATTGTTATCATTTGTATAAATATATTTTCAGAAAAAAATTGACAACCGCAAAAAAACTGGCAGCGAAGGTAGGCCAGACTGCAAGTTGAATGTAACGGATAATTTAATCATTGATATCCTTGAATGTGATACCGCACTTGTTAAAGGGCTTTCTTCAAAAGAAACATGGGAAAAACGACCCCCACAGTTGACGAAATGGGTCAAGAAAATAAAGAAAATGAAATGCCTTCAACACCTGCCTTAGTTAACACTGTTAAGGCAAAGAAGTCATGTACAGTGCATAAAGAATCTGAACTGCGAGTAAAGAAACTTAAACTCTCGTTGGGGATTATGGAAAAAGAATCCTACTTAAAAAGCCTGAAAATATTCAAACAAGAAATGGAGTTAGGCTTGCCTCCCTCACATTTCACCGCCATATTCCATGCTGCGCAACAAGAAATACTTGTGCAAGCAGATACTGAAGTTGAAGGTTTTGATATTGGCATTTGAATTATTCTAATTAAAAACATAAAAATTTATACCTACTTATAATTACATATTATTAACTAGCAAAATATTAATTAAAAAAGGTGATTAAAAAGTGGTTTATCTAAAAAAATCTAGTAATCCTTGCAGTCTTCTTGCGCCTGCAGGTTGTGCATCTTCGGCATTTACTTCCCCATTTTCTTCGTTGGCGTCTGCTGCTGGAGGTTGAAGGACACGCCGAACATCATCTTCAGTCCTTGCAATGTTGCAGAGAGTAAAGCAACACTTGATTACTTCACAGGCAAAAAGAGTGTTTACCCGTAGGTAATTAAGACACGGGAATTTTTCCTTTAAAATGCCAAACGAGTTCTCCACAACACGCCTAGTAGAATTTGCAGTCAGGTCCACAAACAGCCATAACATAAATAATTTAAAGAGTGGTCTCCATGTCTATCTACATACTGCTCTTCGTTTTGTAATGGACTATCTATATTAATAAGTATTCCATCCACACATCCTATGACTAAAGGCATTCTTGCTAATCGGGAAAACCGAATAACCACATTCTGAATGTCATTTGGCGAGTTAACAATTTGTGCAAATTTGATATCATTTACAGCCCTCACAACAGCGTGAACTGATCTACAAACACTTGCTTTTGATATGCCATGCATATCAGCAACTCCATGGTATTGACCTCCATTGCCTAGCCAATGGAGAGCTGCACACAATTGAACTCTTTCTGATAGGGCCTCACTTCTTCTTGTGGCATGTTGAAGTATGTGCCTATGTCTGCAAGAAGAGATTCCATGCTGACTGATGACATTCGAAATCTCTCATTAAACTCGTAAAAGGTGACAAAATTTAAATTTGTTCTTAACCTAAACGTCCGAGGTCTTCGATAACGGCGTGGTTGTTCAAGTAATTCATCTTCAGAGGATGATGATTCCCACATTATAAGTTTTAATATTTGACAACACAAATACACAAATAAATTGATTTTACAAACCTCTAGATGTGGGTAAAAATTTTTGCTTATTTCACCTGCGTAAAGTTGTAACTTGTGACAATACCTAAAACTACAAGAGTAATTCTATAAAAACGTTACTTGTAAGTAGTGAAAATTCGCTGGTTGTTACAAGTCTTGTAACTTTGTCCTTGTGAAACACTAGTACTTCTGATTTATTACAGATTGGTTAAATTTTACTGGTGATTTTGTAACTGGTTACTTTTGTGAAACGGGCCCCTGGTGTGAGTAAACAAAAAAAGTTTAATTTTAATTTATATTAATTGTACATACCCTCAGTCCTTCTACTACTTAAGTTTTTTGGGTTATATTGTATTTTCTATAAATAATCTTAATGTTGATGGCGTAAGAACGTAGCCACGGCTCTGAGTGCGATAATTTGCATACAGGTAGAAAATTTGCCAAGCAAATTTGAGAGGTAAAAAAGAAAAATGCGCTGGGTTGGAGAAAGCGAACTTGTGGTGAGCAGATTAGCCTGGAAATTCCACCCCGAGGTAAACGAAGAGGGTGTTTGAAAACGAAAAATAAGGGAGAAGCGTTTTGAACTTGGTACCTTGGTACTTGATAAAATTGTTGTTCTAAAATCATTGTTAAAAGTGTTGTTTGTGAATTCTACAAGGTTAGTTCTAAATATTTAATTTATCTAAATGTGTAGTAAAATTAACTAAACGTAATATTATGCATTTTTAAATTGTTAATATTATTATTATAATATAATATTATATTATAATTAATAATCATTTATTATTGCTATTATGAGTATTTTTATCCTTCACTATTACGTTTAGCTGTATTTTACGTTATTTTTAACCCCTTTCTTTTAGCTGTTACCACACCTATTTTCGCTTTTACTGTTATCACTTTAATTTTAATAACTTGCTATGCTCAATGCTTGTACTACTCAAATATAACATTGTAATTTTTTTGTGCTTAACCCAACATTTTGTACCTTTTCTATAACGTGATTTAAGCATTGTTTTATGATCAGTCTAAAATTTAGACTCTAAATTTATTGCTGTATTGCGAAATGACTCGGTGCCTAAACCAGAGTTCTGACCATTACCGTTAAACTTTGAGTAATCTTTGTTTGTGTGCGTGGGCCTTTGTTGTATAAACTAATATTTTCTACCCTAAGGGGAACAGGTTGTCCTAGGTTCTCTAGGGCTGCATCGCTTTTCCCCGACCCTTCAACTAAATTAGGCGAGTTGCCTCCAGTGCGGACCTCGTTACCTCCTGGGCCTAGCCCGGTTAACTAACACCAATATTCTTTAGTTTTTAATCTTTGTTGAATGCAGTATCGAGTCATATCGCCAAAACATTAATTTGCGTAAATTTTCAAGTAAAATGCCTGACCGCGTATTCCTTTGTTACTTCATAGCCGACCAAGGTTTTTTCACAGGCTCTTTTTCCCTAGCCAACTGTATTTTATTTCTTATAAACCGTATACGTATCATTCTCAAAGCAATGCATTTATTAAAACAAGTAAGTAAACCCAACGTAGAGGAACAAATTTGGGTAAGGCGACCACGAGCCAAAGTCACAAAATAGTTCATTTATCAATTTTTCAACTTGTTTTAAACGAACCTGGGGTAAGGAGAAATCTTTACAGTATAAAGCGACAAAAAGTAACCATAAAAATAAAGATTTTTGAAGTAATTTTCATCATTAACATTGCCCGTTATTATTTTAATTAAACTTAACAAATATTGATACTATGATATTATCACAAAGTATTAAAAATTCTTATATTAATTTTTGGATATAGGCTTTGTGGTGGATTCAATATCCATAAATGTTTACGGGTTGGAGCTAATTAAAACGGATAAAACTTTCCATTATACCACTGTGCCTGTCAGCCTTATTAGAATAAATTAGCTCAACACGTTAATTTACTTTTAATTCAAAACATATATTTCCCCAGATTGTAAGTCCTTCATAGATTTATCTGATGAAAGTAAAATAAAGTTCATTATGTATGGATCAAAAATTTTTGCAGTTTGGTGGGAAGTCAGCATACAAAATACTAACATAAAATATTTATTTGTGACCTATATTATTTTTCTAGTCAAATTAAGTTAAATAAACATGAAGAATATTGACAAAAATTAAATGACTGCAAAAGTAGTAAGTAATAAGATCCAAAGAGATTACCATATGTTGGAAATTGCGTGGCCTTATTACATGCTGGTTATGGATATTCACAATCCTGCGTCATTTTAAACCGAGTCCAGAAGCCACCTACAAAATACATCTTCTGGATGCAAGCCCTGAACTGCTTGAAGATTGAATAGTAGTTTTGCGAATTGCAATGGTTGTAGACAATCTTTTCTGAATTGTCCTAGGATTTCTGTTAAATTCACGAAGGGCTCAATTATTTTTTCTTTCTTTATTAGCGTTACGATGATTAGGATGCCCGTGTGCAAAATTTAATAATAATAATTCCATAAACAAAGTGTATCGGCGTATTTTTTATTAGTCAATTAAAAAGCATTATGATGTATTTTACGTGCAACAATACTGACAAGTTTTATATCTCAAAATCAAGTCATCGCCTATTTTTTTGGTTATTTTTATAGATTTTATTGTATATGCCAAATATCTTGCAGCGCATTGTAAAGCTAGTTGGTTAGTAGTACGTAGTGAAGCTAAATGTTTATGATCGTACCCAGTAAGCACCAAACACTCGGCAAACAGTCGGCCTTCGCTCGGCATAGGCGGTTGACCGCGGCGGTTCAGCTTGCCCCAGCCGACCCGCTTACAAAGGTAACATAACGCGGGCCGCGTTATATTACCCCGGTACCGTTTAGCCAGGTTCTAACCGAAGTCGGCCAGAATACGGCATGCCGCTGCAAAATCCTTCGGCTTGCCCTAGCCGGCCCGCTTACGGCTGGAATACGGCCTGCCGCGGCATAAGCGATACATCTCACGGCTGCTTACGCACGCGAGGTAACTATAAATAGCGATTGGTTGCAATATTTAGTTGGAAATGTGTGTCCGTAATGGCATAGCCGAACATTAATTGTATGGAGTCCCCATCCTCCTCTGCTCAGTAACGAATAATGTCTAGCTAGTCGAGTGTGTTGCCATTCAGAGAATTTCAGGACTGAACTTATAGGATATACCCCTTCAGGACGTCTGTAGGCTTTTTTTGAATGGCCAGGCGGTTGTGGCCGGCACTCGGCCAACTATAAACAGCCGACACTCGGCCGAGTAAACATAGCCGACACTCGGCCAGGCGGACATGCCCGTTCTACACGCCGGAAGAAATAGGTGTGTCGGGTCGCACGCGGCCGATTCGGCAAAACATATTCGGGCCGTATGCGGGCAGTCTAGCATGTGCTTACTGGGTATATAATCTATTACTATTTCTTTGTAAACTAATACTAATAAATACTGTTTAAAAGTTTATTATTAAATATAGTCGTAATCTTGGGAAAAAGTGTAAATGATGGCTTCTATTGGAGATATTTTACTTTGAAGCGAAGTCCATTACAGAGCCGATCGACAAAAAAGCAGTGGTTTTAAGGTTTTGGAGGCCACATATGTACTTATAAAATTATAAGATTGTTGGTACCTACAACCATCCTCTGTAATGGACTGGTTAACCGGATATCCAAACCGGTTATAGTGATTTAAAAAATCCGGTTAAAACCGAAACCGGTCAAAACTTGTCGAACAGATTAACCGTTTAATAATTCAGGAATTGACATCCTCAATTTAAAGGTCAATTCATAAATGTACGAAGATTTAGCCAGTACAACTAAAATAAAACTATCATAGATGCCAGTTGTTTTAAAAATTTACGTTTATGATGATTTATAAAGGATTTGCAATATTTTTCCTCATCGCGGAAACATACGGCAATTAATCACAAATGTTTAACAGATTTATTGGTACATGTTTTATTGAATGGCAATTGCGCAGGGTGTTCCACCATAAAAAAATTCTCTTTTATATTATCTGAACGGCTAATGCTAGCTTGTTAAAATTCTCAGCGATGACCCATCCAGGGTTGCTTTTTAAAAATTCGTATAATTTACCCACATTTTCATCCTGGAACCAACCCCTTAAAAAATTAAAATAAAAAAAAAGTATTTTTTTTCAATTTTTATCACGCAATGCCCTTTATTAAAATGGTACATATATCCTTTTGGGCACGTTTTTGATATCCATGTAAAGACACCAAAAGCGCTTTCCTGATGCATCCACCCAAGCCAACAAATATATATATATATATATATATGTTTTTTGCTTTCTAACCCATATAAGTATGTACCCTACATAATGAGAGGTTCATAAATATATATGGTAACTGCAACAGCCCTACGAAGACAATAGAAGATGATGCAGAAAATTACCGAGATTTATTGCGAAATTATACTAAATACAAATTTCTCATGAAAATGGACTTGCAAGCGAAGCCATACCTTTATTAAATCATTAAATTAATAAATGAAATACCACAATATCGGCTACAAATTATGTCCTATGCTTTTTAACGTTCTTGCCACCTTATAGGCATAATGGTGGCCCAAAGTTCAGCAAGCTTCACAAAAACTCAATTTTTGCCACATCACCCTTAGTTTTTTATTCCACATAAACGTATAATGACTATCTACTTGGTTTTTCGTCTATTTAGCCCCAAAGGACCAGGTTAGGGGGTGTCCTTCCCAGAGAAAAGTATTACATCATCTATAATTGGGTGATTGTCGTGTTCGTCGATTGTTTGTTGTTCTTGTTCGTTTTTTAAACGCCACCGCAACTGTACTCAAATAGTGCGAACAACGGAATAAAATGCATAGGACGTAATTGGTAGATACCTAATATTGTGATGATGAATTAATTGTGTAGGTATTAATGCAATAAGTGCACATAGGAGGCGAAAATAGGCAAAAATTGAGTTTGTGTAAGGCTTGCTGAACTTTGGGCCATTGTTAAGAACTTAAAATAGGACATAATTTGTAGCCGATAACAAGGTTTTTTATTTACCACAGGTATTTTCGCGATAAAATGTATAGGCGACGAGATATTAGAAAAAAAACTGGAGTCCGCCATAGAATTTTTGAGGTTTGTGGCGCCACTATAGCGTAACGGTTGCATATACAAAAAAATGTTTACGACCCTATTAGTATATACTAGTATATAGCAAGTATTGTTATACAAAAAAGTTTATATACAAAAGTGCTCTTTTAGTTCCACCCTTACTTCTTAAGAAGTCCCATAAGCCAACTGAATGGCTTGTGCGGGTTAGGGGTAGGAACGGACCGCGGGCTTAAAGTCCCCTCCGAAGGACAAGTTGTATTTCCATAAAATGCATAGGTTATCAGAAAATCGCAAAAACATGTTCGCGAAAGATTTTTTCAGGATGTTTTAGACACCATATACATTAGGGTGGTCGTTATGTCGGGTAAAAAAAAAATTAACCGGGCCGCCCCTTAAATTTACTCAAAATAGGGGAAAAAAATGTGTGCCAAATTTCAGCCCTATAGGTCTATCCTAAATTACCCCTGTGAACCACTTGTTCACTAAAAATTTAATTTTTTAATTAAAAATGATAAAGTAATTTTTAATTTTATATTTAGTATAAATAATAATAATTATTGTTATTATTATAATAACGGGAGAAATATTAATCAAATTATGCAGACAATACTATACAGGGTGATCCATATTAAGGGCGCACCATTGCTAACTTCGTTATTGTTGATCATATGATTTCGGCGAAATTAGCAAACAATTAGTATTTTTTCTGCTGATTGCGAAGGTAAAACTATAAAAATATTTAAAAATAAAATTGCTTACTTTAATTAAAAATGATGAAGTCATTTTTAATGTAATATTTATTATAAATAATGATTATTATTATAAGTATAATTACGGGAGACATATTAATCAAATAAATTAAGCCGCCAGGTATACAATGCGCCACTATATGCCGGATAAATTAAAACGAATTTAAGTGTTTACATACCAAGTTTTATATTATGCACGGCTTTTAAACAATTTAATAGTATATTATTATACGAAAGATAATGCAGGCTATTATGAGGTTTGCATCTTGAGTCGTCAGACGAGAGATTCAAATCATCCGAGTGAATAGTGCGCAAAATCTCGAGTATAATACTATACTTTATCTACTCCAATAAGTAGATAATTAAATGATTTTAAAAATTAAATAAATAAAATCTGACATCTGTCAAATGTTTAGCCTTACTTTTTACCAATTTTAAATGTAATTATAGTCGCATTCTTCCAATTTAAAACCAGATTGGTTCAAATCACAGTGAATATTGAAATAGGCCAATCACTGATGCCTAACAACGTGAATACCGAGTTTATTATTTACGTTGTTAGGCAGGGAATTTATTTATTTATATGTTTATCAATATTCACGAAAAAAAAAACAAAATTATGCAGTATATAAAGAAAATTAATTAATTTTTGACATATCAAAAATGTCAATGTCAATTAAATTACTTTTTTTCAAGTAGCAAATGTAATTTTTGTTTGATTTTTAGTGGATTAATTTGGTGATAATTTATTTCGTGTTTAACAATACAATGTCGATAGAATCAATTAGTGATCAGAACATTTATCTTATTGGTGAGCTGCATACACAAATTTATGGGAACAAGTTGCCATCAAAAGGACAAGTACTTAAATTATTATTTTATAACAGTCGACAAGTGTTTAAACGAAATAGTAATTTACGCGTTAGTGCCAAACTTGTTTTTGTTGAGGTCAAAATTTTTTGGGCTAAAGCACGGTTACCCATTCAAAAAGAAAATCGGTGCATTGACAAAATAATGGTTCTTCAGCAAGAATGGAGCACTTTGCAAAAAAATGCCAACAAACCATTCAATACGGAAAAGGAGCAACAATTTACCTCAGAACTTCAAAATTTGTTTGACATTGCTCATGGTCACGTTTTGGAGCAAATCGATGTAGAGACATTGACGATAAATAGAACATCAATTCGATATTATCGCCGAAAAATACGTGAGGCTAGAGCCACCCAAATCAAAAATATTTTTCAAAATACTGAATTAAATGCTCTTGTTTTACATTGGGATGGAAAACTCCTATTCGATATTTTAAAACGAGAAATGGTTGAAAGACTACCAGTTTTGGTATCGAATGGTAAGACTGAGAAGCTTCTTGGCGTTCCTGCTTTACCAAATAGTAAAGGGCCAACACAAGCCAACGCGGTTTATGAAATGCTTCAAGATTGGGGACTTTTAGAGTCAGTTAAAGCTTTTTGTTGCGATACAACTGCGTCAAATTTGGGAGTTAAAAATGGATCTGCTACCTTGCAGACACCATATTTTTGAATTGGTCCTGCGAAGCGTGTTTGAAAAAAAGTTACCAAAAACAACTGGACCAAATGTTCCCCTCTTTAAGAATTTTGGACAAGTTTGGAGTCAAATGGATAAAACCAAATATAACACTGGTTTGGCAGATGCAGAAGTTAATAAAGTACTGACATTTAAAGAAGTTCAGAGGATAGTTTATTTTGTACAAAAGACCCTGCAAACTCGCCAGCAGAGAGACGACTACAAAGAGCTCCTGGAATTAACTTTGGTTTTTCTTGATGCAATTCCACCTAAGAACATATTTTTCCATACTCCTGGAGCTTTTCATCATGCACGGTGGATGGCTAAAGCAATATATTGCCTTAAAATATTTATGTTTAGAGATCAATATGAAATGACAGGAGAAGAGAGAACAGCAGTTCGTGACACATCGATTTTCATCGTAATGTTGTACATAGAGGCCTGGTTTACGGCTCCGCACGCAGTTATGGCACCCAATCACGACTTGCAAATTTCTAAAAAAATTGCATGAATATAAATCCATTGACGATGAGGTGTCAATGATTACTATTAACAAATTCAAAAACCATCTGTGGTACCTTAATTCGGAATCAGTTGCGATGGCATTTTTCGATGAATCAGTATCACTGAATACGAAACGATGCATGGTAACGGAATTAAACCAATCTGAAGATATAGAAAATGTGATTCCTAAAAGGATTGAACTAAAATACAAAGATATGGTTATTTTCTGTAAAAAAGAAATGGATGATTTTGTAACGTCTCAAACACGAACTTTCTTTGTTCGGTTCGGAATCAGTCAAGAATTTTTGTATATTGATCCAGCCCTTTGGAGCGAAAGTGAGAGTTATCAAAATGCATTAAAAATCGTAAACAATCTCAAAGTTGTAAATGATG
Source organism: Brassicogethes aeneus (assembly GCA_921294245.1). Taxonomy (NCBI): domain Eukaryota; kingdom Metazoa; phylum Arthropoda; class Insecta; order Coleoptera; family Nitidulidae; genus Brassicogethes; species Brassicogethes aeneus. Next base: position 4,841,047 of record OV121136.1, read on the forward strand.
TTGCGGAAAGGGGGGTTCAATTATTCACTGAGTTTAATCAATTAATAACGAAAGATGAAGACCAAAAACAGTATGCTCTTCAGCTCATCTCTGAATACCGCAAATCCTTCGCAGGGGCAAAAAAAGAAACAATATTAAAACCCTTTTAATTTTTCAAATACAGAGTGTTCAAAATTAAGTAAGCATTTTTATTCTAAATTTTGATTTTTTGAATATCTTTAAAGTGTATAGTTTAAAATTTTTTATAGTTTTACCTTCGCTATCAGCAGAAAAAATACTAATTGTTTGCTAATTTCGCCGAAATCATATGATCAACAATAACGAAGTTAGCAATGGTGCGCCCTTAATATGGATCACCCTGTATAGTATTGTATGCATAATTTGATTAATATTTCTCCCGTAATTATAATAATAATAATAATTATTATTATTTATACTAAATATAAAATTAAAAATTACTTTATCATTTTTAATTAAAAAATTAAATTTTTAGTGAACAAGTGGTTCACATGGGTAATTTAGGATAGACCTATAGAGCTGAAATTTGGCACACATTCTTTTTTCCCTATTTTGAGTCAATTTAAGGGGAGGCCCGGTTAATTTTTTTTTACCCGACATAAAGACCAGATAAAGGACATTGCGTTGTAAAAATTGTTAAAAAATACTTTTAATAAATAAAATAAAATAAAATATTAGGTACTATTATTAATTATTAATAATATACCTATTACACAGATCTTATGAATAAAGTGACCAACAATTTATTTTAAAATTTAAATATAATTTTAAAGAATAATGGATATCGTGCCAATTTTACAAATCTTATTACCCAAGATTTTATTCAAAGTAGAACCAGGAATGAATGCAAACTTTTATCAACTGAGGAAGAGCGTTATATTAAATTTTAATTTTTGCAAAACCAGATTATCATTATTTTAACAAAAGAGAATTTAGTTACTGCTTCTTATAACGTTTTGAGAATTGAATCTTTGTTTAGTAAATTAAGGGATAGGGTACCCAAAGAACGCCCATTAAATATTGTTAACAAAATGAAATGTCATGACTGCGGAAAGTTTTATATTGGCTAATACGCCAAAAAGCGGTGCAGTTAGCATAAAAATGATTGTTCGGCAAAACATGCAACGAAGATAAAAAAAACGGCCTTGGCGATATATCGCGATACACCACTAAAGATCACAATTTTGATTTTAACAACATAATTATATTTTATAAGGAAGAAAATCGTTACAAAAGTAATATTGGTAAAATGGTATAGCATAGTAAAAACAAAATTAAATACAAAAATTACATCTTACCGCTATTAAACTAGATGATAAACTGCCTTTCTCCTTACTACCAAAATGTTCAATAACTTGCCAGTTACTTTTTTTACTTGTTTCACGATCACCGCTGGCGGAAGAAGGGTGGCCAGAACTTAAATTTGCTGTAGAAGATGGTGAAGACATATACCTTATGGGCTCTGTTAACGTTAATGATTCTGTTACAGGTCGAGGGTTTAGTTTTAAGCTTGTCCATCTTCTTACAATTCCAACTGGTCGAAAGCTTTGTACTGGTTCCTAAAAAAATATTATTTTTTAAATATTATATTGTTAAAATTATGTATTATATATATATATAGTCTTAAAATTTAAATACATTTTATTTTGAATATCAATATAAAATTATATATACATATATATATATATATATATATATATATATATATATATATACATATATATAACAAGTTTGGAATACGTCATATTTCGCTCGAGTAAAAAGTTTGTTACATGAGCCGAAGGCGAGTTTGACGATTTCACCGTGGAATATGCAATTTAAAATGTGTTTCAGACTATACTTTTTCTACGTTTTCAAAAAATACCATAGAAAAATAATTTAATTGGAAGAAAGTGAGGTTGGATTAGTCTAAAAGTTGTTAGATAATAAACACAGAGATGGTGTCACCACTCTCTTAAAATGAATTAGTCAAAAATAACTAATTATAAGTCATATTACTAATTGGCGAAAAAGCAGTCAAATTCTACTGAATAAAATAGGTAGTCAAATTGATAGATTTAAATTTAAAAAAAGTTTTGACCCAGCCGGGGATATAACTCAAGTCTGTCACTTGTCAACCTTGTCAAGCTGTTGTCATAACCCATTCGGCTATCAATCAATAAAATCAATTTTATTTGTCAATAAATATTGTTCATAATATTTTAAAGTTAAATATATTATTTGTGTTGCTGTTTTGAGCTAAACTTTTTGCATCTTTATTTGTTTTTATGGGTCATTTAACCATGGAGCTTAAGTATATGCATTTAATTCAAATAATACTTTGTTGTTGGCCGCAAAATTTAAAAACAAATTAAAAATTATTCCTATTAAAAATTCAGCTCTTAATATTATTAGAGGTACCTCATCGCGATTTTCTATTTCCCATTTAAATAACATAGAAAAAATATTAAACTTATAAACTAAATAAATTATATGACTTGATAACGGATCAATCGACTAATCAGATCAGAACATATAATATATTATGTTCTGGTCATTTATAAATCTACTGGTTCAAAAGTTATTTAAGCTTAAATAGAATTTATAGTCAATTTCAAGTTTTACTTACATTTAATGTAAATCTATTGGATTTATTACAAATAGTTCAAGCAGCGGGCTTAAGTCCGATGGTTTTACCAAAAAAGTAGGTAAGAAAAACTTTTAGTACAAATTTTACTTTAGGTTTGAGTAACTTTTGAACGAGTATATTTATCATTCGGACCTTATTTGTAGAGCATTTGATTTTCTATAAAAATATGTATGCTTAAGTCCGATGGTTTTGCCAAAAAAGTAGGTAAGAAAAACTTAAATTTTAGTACAAATTTTACTTTAGGCTTGAATAACTTTTGAACGAGTATATTTATCATTCGGACCTTATTTGAAGAGCATTTGATTTTCTATAAAAATATGTTTTGTTGATTTCAGTCCATTAGTTTAGTATAGGAGTTATTAAATTAAAAAATTTAAAAATACCATGTTATTTAAATGAAAAAAAAATCACAATGAGCAACCTCTTAATAATAATAACAGACAATTCAAGACAATTCAATAAAAAAAAATGGTGCTTTAATTTATTAATAATTTTAAATTTGAATTTCGAGCGTTGGCAAAAATGATAAGGTTGCAATGAATTAATACAATAAGAAAATATGGTATAAATAAACTTTATAAATGTTTTTTGGTTTAGTTGGATTTTTACCCAGGTAAAGTGTAGAAAAGTTTACTTAATACTTAATAAATATAAGTTTAATCAATCTCCGGATCGTTTTAGCAAAAATATCTGTAAATTATTTACTGCAAATAGGTACTAACTTAGTACTCAACCAACTTACCTATAAACAAATTTGTTTCCTTGTTTATTAAAAAAAAATGTTTTTTACAAACTTAACTCTTATTTTGAATAAAAGAGTATAGTCGCGGCCAAATCTGTATGGGTGCACGTCATCAACGGCATATGACGTTAGCGTTAAGGTCTATTCATACGTGCCCAGACACAATCTAACGCTCGTGTATTGTTGACTGTTTATAGCGGTGGGGGCTGTTCTTAAGATGGAATTATAACGTCCTTGTTATAATCTTCTGCACTAACTAATTAGGAGTTTGTTACAGGCAAATTTTTATTAAATGTGTTTAAAGAGAAACCAAACGGAGTTTATTACATTTTTATAACATATGCACATAACAAAAAAATACTAAATTATCAGAAACACAAAAATAATAAATTACCAGTCGTCCTTGTCATTAGAGCAAACCAGGTCAGAAGTCTGATTATTTTTCTAAATTTATTATTAAGGGCGCAATGTCTTCGAAATCTAATAACGGCTAGTTGCCAACAAGCCTTATATCATTGTTTGCACAATCCAGGGATTGAATCTTATAAACATAATGTATAATATTATTTATAATAATTTGCAACAAACGATGCTTCCGGACGAAATGTCACAATTACAAAAATACGTCAAATATAAAATGACAGCGACCCATCAATAATATTGAACGGTGCGCGCCAGCCTTAAGCTATTACCAACTGGCACACACAAAAATTACTAAGTGAATGGTTTTATTTTGATAATTTCGTGAAAAAACGTTTTAAAACAAGGAAATTGTTACAGTTCTTGGTAAACAATACGCAAATGAATGATTTCTTTTTAATAACACATCAGAATTACGCCTTAAAAAAGTAAATTTAATGGCAGTAACTTTACAATTCAAAGTTGGTAATGCTGACGTCATTATATCTCATTGATGACGTGCACCCATATAGATTTGGCCGTGACTATATGAGGCTCTACATTGTACAGGCTTTTTTGGGACACCTTGTTTAAATCCTAGAATTTTTTATTTGTTTTATTTATAATATTTATTTATTTTAAGAATAAGTATTATTTTTTCTTGGTTTTTATTTTTAAACTGGGAATGTTGTTTTGTTTTTAATTCTTAATGCCTTTTATATTTATTTTTATTTATATTTGTTATATTCACACGAATAAATTAAATCCCTTTTTTATTATAACTGTATGAAAGTGCATCAATTTAAGAAGTTATAAATATAAAAAATATTTTTGACAAAACCCAAACTTTTATAAGCCCTACAAAAGCTTTAACCCATGCCCTCCAAAAGGTAACGGTCCTCCCCTGCTAGCCAGTATAAATCTAACAGTTTCCCGAAGCCGTCTTACAACTTCAGAAAACGTTTGATGATTTGGTACACAGTGATCCGGGAAACTTTCGCTGTATACTACTTGCTTGTCTATTTCCTTTATTTCCATTATTTTGGATAAGAGTAATAATAATAATAATAGTTGACAGTGGGAGGAAACTCGGGGAATGTGCAGTTTGCCATTGCGCATCAACTTGTCAGCCCATCTTTCTGTCAAAGTTTTAGGTTGAAATCAAAAACATTGTGTCTTTGTGTTAACTTGTGTACCCTGCTTAAAATACCCTATAGAGACCTATGCAAAATAATCTATCGGTCTCTACCGGATTCAATATGTGCATTTGTCCATGTTTTTTTCCGGATACGGCCCGATAGAAAATGTATAGGAAATTACCTATAGGCACACCATAACTTTTACATTTTCCCTATTGAGACCGATAGCAAATAACTCAATGAAGGATATATAGGGATATCCCTATAGAGCAACCATAAAACATTTGACAAAATTTTATTAAAACCTATGGGGTCCTATGAGGGGAAAACTCATTTCTACATTTATGTGTATTTTCCCCATTGAAATAGCAAATAAATCAAGGGTGGATATCCCTATAGAACAACCATAAATCCCAACTATGGGTCCTATACATACCGATACACCCTATAGAAATACCATACATTCCGATACAAATATCTATCGGTTTGAACAGGGTCTCTATAGGGTATTTTAAGCAGGGTAGACCTAGATTGAAAACCATTCATGTAGGTATTTTTAACAGTCCCAATAAGTCTACGGCTCGGCCAATTCACAAATGGCTTCGAATGTTTGGTAAATGGTTCTGTATAGGTAATGCCCCTAGTGGAAATATATACTGTTCGATGCCAATGAGGGGAAACCCTTTTGCAATTATTGGTTTTCTATGGCCATTGGTCAATAAACCTATTTAATAATTTATTATATATACATATATGTATAGTATGTATTCCGTTTCGGAATAATGGTTTCCAAAAAAACATAGAAAGGAAAACTGGTTCATAAATAGTTTTTAATATTCAAAATACGTATAAACTGTCAAAGGTCATGAATGGGTATGGAAGTTGTATTATTATATTGGTTATTTATTTGGGCCATAACCAGATTGAGAAAGAATAATGAATAGGATTTTGTTACTATTACTGCTTATATATTGTCAAATGTTTTAAGATTAAGGAAATTTTTCAGTTTTTTTAAGTTATCAAAATTTTTATAATGCATTTGTTAAAGTGGACTTCGGTCTTTAAATGTATTTTTATGTAGGTATTGTAACCTTATTTTTATGTCCTGATGTTATAACAGTAGGAAATAGGACTAATTAGTAAATTTTATAAGGCCTTTGCGAACGGCTAACTGGAATCAGTCGGGCATTTGGGAGTAGGAAATACAAACCTTGGTATTGTTCAATGGGCGCCAGAAGCTTATGCTAAATTAAATAGGTTAAGTACATATATATATTAAGCTTCAAATATATATATATATATCAAATAAATCTAATAATGATCTACGTTAAAGGCTTGGCATGGTATTATGGTAACAACAGTAGCAATAAAACTTCTCTGTGAGCTACAGTTCTTTATTAAAAAAAATAATAAATAAAATCAATATCGTAATGTTGTAATATCAACATTATATAAGTACTGTAATATTACACCTAACTTGCATCTGCAATGGGCATACCCTTAAGTAAAAGTTATCGTAGATAGCTATCTTTGATTTACAGGTCTTGGTTTTAAATGAGATTAAGAATAGGCGCAATATAAAAAAAATAAAATGTTAAAACTCTTAATGAGAACTGTAGTCTCAATTTTAAATAAAACTTAAAATTAATTAAAATTAATATTTACTCAGTAACGGTTCAACGGTGACTCAGTCTTCCTCAGGAGGAAACAGCAATCCAGCAGCACTCTAGCAGCCTTGACAATGCAGACATAGTGTTCATTTGTACAGCGTAGGACTATTCGAACCCATATACGTAGCAGTATAGGTAATTCAACCAGTTTTCAGCAGCACTCTGCCAAAAAATCAGCTCCTAACTCGGACACAGCCAACAGCCGTAGAGACAACCAACTTAAGCGGAATTTATACCATTCCAAATCAAAAACATTGCTTTTGCCTTCTCGGCCCCAAGGCACAACTCCATTCGTGGAATTTCCTGGACAACTAGTTCTGACTCGGACACAGAGTGGATGTATTTGATTGCTATTATACGAGTGCTAAAAATAGTACACACACGACTTAGGAAAAAGCCGGAATAAAAATTAACCTACAAACTTACGCATGCCAAACTTCGACGTCTCGGATTTCACTCCAAATAAATCAACAAATCAAAATATATATGTCTAAATAAACTCAACTGCTTCGTCTTTGCTTTCACAACAAAATATCCAATATAATCCACAGGATGACTTCTCCATGCAAGGATTCAAAAATTGACGTCTTGACACACCACTCGTATAATCAACAATGCCCAAAATGGCTGGATTACGCTTCACAAATCTCACAGGTAGCAAATTGAACTAATTAAGGAAATGCGCAGATCTACTCACCGATAGATGGCGCTAACAGTATTAACTGACTATTTAATCAATATTGTTAATTTAAAATATAATACAATAAAATATTGTAGCGTAGTAAACGCTACACGGCCCCCTCACTACCGAAAAAAAATATTTATTCCCAAAAATATTTTTTTAATCCAAAGGATCATTCCTTTAAGAAAACCTAACTAGCACAAACACAAAAGAAACTCAAAGAGCGTAAAGAGACACTATGAGTTCATTGTCCAAATCGAGATAACTGTCTAAATCAGGCTAACTGACTAAATCGGGATAACTGACTAAATCGGGATAACTGACTAAATCAGGCTAAATGACGAAATCGTGATGAAAAATCCTTAACTGGATTTAAACATTAAGTAATACCTAAGCTAAATTTTCCTATCTAAATTTTAAATTCGGCCGAATTTCCTACTCTAAACTTCCTATATTAACTTAACTACTTCCTAAACTACAATACGAACACCACATTTTACAACCTTAACGGTGATATCCTAACCTACTGACACATCACTATTAGATCCAAAGTACTTTTTTAAATCTTTAATATGCCAATCTCCAATGGAGCATCCTTTTTTATCCTGCAGTTCATAAACTAACTTGGATTTTTTTCCTATTATTGTACATAAAACGTATTTAGACCCTAATTTGGCTGCAACGTAATTAACCGAGTCTGATAATAATTTATTTCTTTTCCAAACTTTTTCACCTATCGAAAAAGAAATATCACGTTTTCTCAAATCATAAGTTTTCTTATTTTTACTGTAGGCAATATGTAATTTATTCTTAACATCTTTAAAAATTTCCTTTAAACCTACCAAATCATTAAAGTATAAGTCGCGATTACCAGGTTGTAACTCCACGCCATCTGTGGTCGTGATTGTGCCATAATAAGCCCCCGACAGAGGTACATTTCTTCCGAAATTTAAAAATGCTGGCGAATAACCCGTAACCTCGTTTACAGCTGTACGCAATGCAGCACCTATTCCACTTAAATTTCCACACCACTCCCGGTGATTCTCATCAATATATGACCTAATTGCAGTGGAAATTGTTCGATTCTGACGCTCTGTGGGGTTCACTTGACTATGATACTTTGCATCAAACCAAATTTTCACTTTATAATCATCGCACAACTTTTTAAATACTTTACCCGCAAATTGAACTCCATTGTCTACTAAAATTATTTGACTTACCCCGTACACTAAAAAAACTTCGTTTTCAATAAACTTTGCAACACCTTGGGCTGTGGCTGTTCCCATTGGATGAAGAAGGACACACTTTGAAAACCAGTCTGATACTACCAAAAGGTAACAATATCCGGCAGAAGATCTGGGGAATGCTCCCATAAAATCACAGGAAATAACTTGCCAAGGATAGTTAACATTTTTTTCCTTACCCATCAAACCTGGTCTTGGTAGATTTGAAACCTTTTGTGCTGCGCAAATATGACATTTTTTAACGTATTTCAAAACATCTCCCCTCATTCGAGGCCAATAGCATTCCTGTGAAACTCCTTGCAAAGTTTTGAAAAAACCCAAGTGTGCAGACAAAACGTCGTCATGACAACTTTCCAAGACTTGCTTTCTCCCCAGTTTAGGAACCCACAATTTCCACTCAATCAAATTAGTCTTAACATTAGTAGCACTTGAAACAAATTTAAAAACTTTATTATCAACTAACTTAAAATCTTTATACTGATCTGGATTTTTTAAAATTTTATCTTTAAATTCTACATAATGTTGGTCTTCCGAAAAAACATCTGAATTAAACGAAATTAGATTTACTGATGGAAAAATAGGTTTTTCAGGCTCAACTTCATCAAAGGCACGACTTAGGGCATCAGGCACAACATTGTATTTGCCTTTTCGGTAAACTATATTCATATCATATTGTTGTAATTTTATAGCCCACCTTGCTAGTCTACCGGTTGGATCTTTTAAATTACTTAAAAATTTTAAACTACTATGGTCTGTGATAACTGTAAATTTTACCCCCTCAATGTATCCTCTAAATCGGTCAACCGCAAATAGCAAAGCCAAACATTCTTTTTCACCGGTACTATAATTACGTTCCGCCCTTGATAGTGATCTACTAGCGTACGCTATTACTCGCTCTTTACCGCCTTGAAGTTGTGTCAAAACCGAACCTATACCTACGTTTGAAGCGTCACACTGAACTACAAAAGGTAATGAAAAATCAGGACTAGTCAAAATTGGCGCCGATACTAAAGCTTCTTTAATTTTAATAAATGCTAAGTCCGCCTCATCGTTCCATGTTATGGGTTGTTTTTTGCTTAAACCTTTTAATAACGCATTTAAAGGTGCCACTAGTGTCGCAAAATTTGGAACAAAACGCCTGTACCATGAACAAAGACCCAAAAATCTTTTTACTTCTGTTGTATTTAATGGCCTCTTATAATTCAACATATCCTGAACTTTTGAACTATCAGTCCTTAAACCATCTGTATCTAATACAAAACCCAAATATGTTAATGACTGTCTAAAAAATTTACTCTTATCAAAATTAACAGTTAAGTTTGCATTCTTCAAAACCTCAAAAACTTTGTGTAAGATACTAATATGTTTTTCAAAATCAGGTGTTACTATGATTATGTCGTCAAGATATACAAAAACATAAGGTTCAAAAGCGGGACCAATAATTTTATTCATAAGGCGTTGTTGGCGTTGCGCAGCATTAGCCAATCCGAAAGGCATAACATTAAAATGAAACAACCCATGACCTGGTACAGTGAATGCGCATTTTTCCCTAGAACGTTCTGATAGTGGAATTTGCCAAAAAGCCTTTTTTAAATCTATAGTAGAGATATATTTAGTTTGACGGAGGGACCTCAAGATACGATCTATTCTAGGCAAAGGATATGAATCCTTTTTTGTCAAAGAATTTAATTTACGTCCATCAAAACATAAACGATGTGACCCATCTGACTTTTTAACCAACAGAACTGGACTATTATAATCACTATTTGATGGAGAAACTATACCCAAGTCTAACATTTGCTTTAACTCCTTTACTAGAATTTCCATCATATAAGGTGATAAACTATATTGTCGCATCTTAAAAGGTTTACTGTCCCCCGTATCTATGTCATGCTCTATAATATGTGTTCTACCTAACTTTTCTCCACTTAACTCTTTAAATAAATGCTTAATGTTTTCTACTTGAATTTTTTGTTGAAAATCTAAATCTGCCAAGCCACAATCTGAATTAATTTCGCTAATTTCAGTATTACAATTATCTACTGATTCCCAAGAATCTTTACAAAAATTTAATGATATACAAAATATTTTAAGAAAATCCATGCCAAAAATAAATTCTGTCATTAATGAAGGAACTACTAAAATTTTTAAAATTTTTACATTATCTTTAAGTCTTATTGGTAACTCTACTATACCAGCAACCTGTTGTTTAACTTTATCAGCAGTAGTAACATAAAAAATTTTACTTTCAAAAATATTTAAACCCAATTTATCAATCAGTGGTAAACCTAAATTCCCAATTACTGAACAATTGGCTCCAGTATCCAATAACGCAGTTACAGGCCTATCAAAAATACTAACTTTAATGTATGGACGATTGTCACTTAAAACTTTTTCAAAAGGACTAACATTTAATATCGAAATAAAATTTTGTTTATAAAATACCCTTACTTTTGTTATCCAATTTTCCCACTCTTGCTTGGTTAAATATCCTGACTTAAATTGCTTTTGACTTTTAAATTTATTACTATTTATTTTATTTATTGAAAGATAATTACTATTATGTTTATTACTAAATTCAAAATCCCTAAATTTCTTATTATTATTGGTCTTGATATTGAGTGAAAAATGACCAAAATTTCCCACTCTCAAACTAAGTTTTTTGAACAGGTAGAACATTCTTTTACTGTGACATCTTTTTTCCCACATTTATAACAAAATTTTGTGCGTTTTGCTAAACACATACTAAATAAGTGATTTGGCTGCAAACAGTTATAACAAATTATTGGTTTACCACTACTATCTGAAGGAAAATTTCTATTTTTAAAGTTACTGTTATTTTTAAAATTATTATTACTTTTAAAATTACTATTATTATTATTTCTCAAATTATTATTAGAACTGCTAGATCGAGGTACACTATTATTAGGAGAAAAACTAGTACTTGGGCTATTATAAGACGCATTATCATTTTCTATGGCATTTACCCTAGGAACAAATTTATTACTTGATAGATTTTTACCCGCAATATTTTTCTGCTTGAGAGCATAAGCCTCATCAATCCTTTTACAATGTTTTCTTAAATCATCTAAACTATTTATGTCTACTAGAGATAATGGAGTAAAGTAATGTGGCAAAATTCTTTCCTTAATGTGCCTAAGCTTTGTATAATCACTAGCAGGACGAACCAATCTTTTAAAAAGAGTCTCCATATTACCTATAAAAACCGCAATAGTTTCCCCGGAATTTTGATAACGCCGTCTTATGTCATCCCAAACTTTATCATCACTATTTGAAAGTATGAAGTCCCTCTTTAAACATTCTACAAGTTCAGGCCACGAATTAATCGAATCCTTAATTGACAAAAACCAGGAAAGAGCAGGTTCTTTAAACAAATCGTAGGCAGATTTAAATAACAAATCATCAGAAACATTTCTACTAACTTTTAAATAATTTACTTTTTCAATAAAAGGCAGAACATCAGAACCACCATCAAAATTAACCCCCCATTTATACACCGGTACTATTTTTAAAATATCCGAATTAATATTATTTACACTACTAGAATTATGAGGTGAAGCCTCAGATGGTTGAAATAAATTGGATGTTTCTGTGTCGTCATTTTTTCTATCTAATAATAATTTATGATAATCTACTAAATCTGACTCTAACTCTAAACATGTAGCTTTTGAAATACTTATAAACTTTTTTCTTGCCAATTCTTTGCCTTCTACTACTGGGAATCGATTAACTCGCTTACTGATATAAACTAAATTGGTGTTAATCTTTTTTAGATCTGAAATTCCGTATTCATATTCATTAAGATCTTTAAGTAAACTTTCAATAGACTCTAAAGTTTCATTTATATATTTTACTTCGTCATCAAAATTAAATTCCGGATCAACATAACTTAAGTCCTCCGTCTCCCTAACTATAGCTCTACCCAAGGTTTTTATACGCGACGGCCTATTATTTCTTGCAGTTAAATCCCGTATTCTTAATTCATAACTAATTTGATCATGCGTCAAAAATCGGATGTCCATCTTGTCTAAGTTCTCCATGATTACCAAACTGTGCCTAAGAGTTACTAATAAAATTTAAAATTTGAAAGGTTGTGAAAAAGAAAAATCTAAGTACAAATAAATGTCAGAAAACTAAACTAATATATACGCAAATTTATCCTTGAAGAGGAAAGGATCCTGACCAACCCTAATAGGTAAAGCTCCTATTACGCTTAAGTTAACTATAAAGTCAAAACAAACAAATTTCCCCAGGCTCCCGGTAGCAATATTGAAAATTACGCCAGTCCTCCATTCGCCAAATCCAAATTCGAAAATCCAAAATTTTATGTATATTATATCACGATAATAACGTAACACGTATCACGGACATAATATAACGATAAAAATGATCGAGTTCAAAATTTCAAAACCTGTATTATATCGCATTGACAATAATACAAAATTTTGTGAACATCAAATCAACTTAAAAAATTTATGTTATATCGCTCTGACATAACATAAGTACTTACCACCTTTCAAGAGTGACCAATAACTCTTCGTCCCAAAACCCAAAATTTATATTATATCGCACTGACAATAATACAAAATTTTGTGAACATCAAATCAACTTAAAAAATTTATGTTATATCGCTCTGACATAACATAAAAAATAGTGAAAATCACTATAAAAATAAACCCAAATAAGCAAACTTTAGTATCAATTGTACTAAATATTCTCAACCAAAATAATACCGAAACTAAAATAATGAACTTGGCCTACGCTGTATATCTAAATCACCATTGAAGCACTGTACTCCAAAAATTATTGCTCCTATTGCTTCCATAAACCAAACCAAAAAAAAATAAAAATTCAAAATTTGAACAATACCAGTCGTAAAAAACCACGTTAAAAGGGCGCCATTTGTGTAACCTTATTTTTATGTCCTGATGTTATAACAGTAGGAAATAGGACTAATTAGTAAATTTTATAAGGCCTTTGCGAACGGCTAACTGGAATCAGTCGGGCATTTGGGAGTAGGAAATACAAACCTTGGTATTGTTCAATGGGCGCCAGAAGCTTATGCTAAATAAGATAGGTTAAGTACATATATATATTAAGCTTCAAATATATATATATATATCAAATAAATCTAATAATGATCTACGTTAAAGGCTTGGCATGGTATTATGGTAACAACAGTAGCAATAAAACTTCTCTGTGAGCTACAGTTCTTTATTTAAAAAAATAATAAATAAAATCAATATCGTAATGTTGTAATATCAACATTATATAAGTACTGTAATATTACACCTAACTTGCATCTGCAATGGGCATACCCTTAAGTAAAAGTTATCGTAGATAGCTATCTTTGATTTACAGGTCTTGGTTTTAAATGAGATTAAGAATAGGCGCAATATAAAAAAAATAAAATGTTAAAACTCTTAATGAGAACTGTAGTCTCAATTTTAAATAAAACTTAAAATTAATTAAAATTAATATTTACTCAGTAACGGTTCAACGGTGACTCAGTCTTCCTCAGGAGGAAACAGCAATCCAGCAGCACTCTAGCAGCCTTGACAATGCAGACATAGTGTTCATTTGTACAGCGTAGGACTATTCGAACCCATATACGTAGCAGTATAGGTAATTCAACCAGTTTTCAGCAGCACTCTGCCAAAAAATCAGCTCCTAACTCGGACACAGCCAACAGCCGTAGAGACAACCAACTTAAGCGGTATTTATACCATTCCAAATCAAAAACATTGCTTTTGCCTTCTCGGCCCCAAGGCACAACTCCATTCGTGGAATTTCCTGGACAACTAGTTCTGACTCGGACACAGAGTGGATGTATTTGATTGCTATTATACGAGTGCTAAAAATAGTACACACACGACTTAGGAAAAAGCCGGAATAAAAATTAACCTACAAACTTACGCATGCCAAACTTCGACGTCTCGGATTTCACTCCAAATAAATCAACAAATCAAAATATATATGTCTAAATAAACTCAACTGCTTCGTCTTTGCTTTCACAACAAAATATCCAATATAATCCACAGGATGACTTCTCCATGCAAGGATTCAAAAATTGACGTCTTGACACACCACTCGTATAATCAACAATGCCCAAAATGGCTGGATTACGCTTCACAAATCTCACAGGTAGCAAATTGAACTAATTAACACGTTCACTGCCGACGTAATAGTCCGCCCATATTGCAGTGCCGATAGCTTTTTTTAGAAATTTTAAATAAAAATGGACTAAAGTTGTTTCTTTCGTTTCTTATTGAAAGGTTCTATATGAAAAAATACTAACACAAAAAACAAATAAACAAACGCGGTAGACGCGTTGGCGGCACCCAGCGACAAAAACCATGCTATATGCAACCGTACAGAACGCGGGTCCCGCGTGCTCGGCATATTGTAAAATACACAAGAACGCGGTAGCCGCGTTGCCGGCAGTTAAAGGGTTAAGGAAATGCGCAGATCTACTCACCGATAGATGGCGCTAACAGTATTAACTGACTATTTAATCAATATTGTTAATTTAAAATATAATACAATAAAATATTGTAGCGTAGTAAACGCTACAGTATAATATTTATAAAGTTGAATAAAAAACGATAACTCACGGTAAATTTACGGTGCATTAATTCTTGAGAATTCACGCCGTGCGCCCGGTGTGATTAAACATTAAACACAAAAAAAATCTAACATAGTACCAAGAACAGCGCTGTCATTGAATGCATTAAAATTGAAGCAATCCTAATTGTTATTTGCTCAATTAATTACTATTAAAACAAAACAGGGAAATATTTTGCCTAAATGTTAAGGAATTTATTGCGTTAAATGTATACATAGTATACATACAATAGTAACGTTATTAAATAAATCAAATTAGTATTTAATGCAATAACATTCTAACATTCTAACAAATACATATCAATATGAATATCAATATATTAGATATATATATAGATTAATATATATAGATTTAGGAGCGATAACTTTTGTTGTTCATTTAAAAACAGTAAACGATTATAAACCAAGTGCTAACTACCTATTGGTATTATAGGAACTATTATTCAGGAATACGGATTAAAAGATCCCATTGGTTTAATGGCTCACCCATTCATGCTATGCTAGAGTTTTTTCTGTGCATGCATTCACGAATGTTATCTGGGTAAGCACGCGTATTTAAATCAACTTATGTATAGATCAGTCTAATGTCATCAATCATCTCAATCTGTAGGTACTCATTGGATGCTTTAAAAAATAAATAACTAATCACGTTATACTTATGGCGTCCATATACGTATTACATTGGATATGGCGTCTGGCTGACATACGGCTTCCGTATAAGGACGCCATATCGACTACCCACACAATTAATTTTATTTCTTTAGTAAAAATCTTTCTGGTAAACTTTTATCCGGACGCCACATGAACGTTTCATGATTTCGCATGTTTGGCCTCTGTAAAATTGGCAACCAGGTTTTCATTTTATTATTTTAAATTATTTCCCTGTAGATATCCATTTTATGCGATTTTAAGGGCGCAATATTATCATGTCTAATGTACGACTCGTACAGTACGAGTTTGTTTTAATAATTATAATTATACTATTAATATAAAGTAATAATATGTATATTATATTATATTAATAAAATGAATGGTTTTTCTAAAAAAAAATTGCAGAGATCTTTTTTGTAAAGCATAAAACTTTCTACAAAAATATCTACTGTATATTGTTTTATGTTAAAATAAAAAAAAAATCAAAATTATTTATAGACAGTAAAGAAATACCTAATTAAGATTATACTCAAGTAAAAAAAACAACTTGGGAAATAACGGAAACCCTAATATTCACATACATATCTTATTTAAATTTAATGTCCATTTCCATTACATATATACAAAATTTAACAGTAATATCACGACAGTAAGAATAAATTGAAAATAATTTGTCAGATACATATTCCGAAAACATGTTGTCTGGCAATGACAACAAGTTTGAAATAATATAATTAAATAAAATATGTAATAATATATTCATATATCACTCGCCGACGGTGGACGAGTGGTTAGTGCTACTGACTCCAACCGTAGTACCATGGTGCTGCAGGTCTTTTTTCTTCATTCTTTCTTTATCTTTTGTGTATTTTTTCCAAATTTTTTAAGAGGGTTTTTTGATTTATTTTTCACTCGAAAACATTCTTCTAAATTCTTTAACATCAACATTCTTTTTCCGCCAATTTTCTAGACTTTTATTCTTCTACCCGGATCAAGCTGGCCTCACATTCGCTCTGCGAGAAAAGGCCAGACAAACTCCATGCCAATAAAAAGGGCTTAGTACAAGGGACAAAGACCGTCGGAAGACTGCGCTGCTACCACCCGTACCACGCATCTTCACCGCAGGGAGGTGGAACCACACTTCCACGCGCCTTTTTACAGCCAACCACATCACTACATTGCGGCCTTTATTATTTACCCTTTTTATGATTTGTAATTATTTAATTGAGAAATATATTGATTTTGATTTTGATTTTTGACTGACCACAAGCCGGAGGTCGTGGGTTCGGATCCCACCAGGGGTATGGCTGTTTATTTGTGTTTGTCCTATTGTGTAATAGTCCTTCGGAGGGGACTTTAAGCCCGCGGTCCGTTCCTACCCCTAACCCGCACAAGCCATTCAGTTGCCTTATGGGACTTCTTAAGAAGTAAGGGTGGAACTAAAAGAGCACTTTTGTATATAAACTTTTGTATATTATTAAATTATACACCCTGTATACTAATAATAATATATAATAAATGTATTAAAAAACCCGTGTCCATTTTAATTAAAGTCTTCAAATAAAATATATATAAAAATAAGTAATTGAACATTTTATTTTCATTTAATATAATAATAATTTAAATTTCGCTAATTTAGATAATGCCGATAAAAAACTCGAATAGGCTCCTGTTTATCAACTTTTATTGATTAACTTTTATTTATTTATTTTATTTTTTTTATTTTACATTATCTTACAGTACTTAAATCTATTACAAAATAAGATATTAAAAACTAAACCTAAATACATTACTTAAAAATATAATAATAAAAACTATTTAAATATTCTAAATAAAAAACAACAAAAAATACTATCGCTACAAAAGATTTTAAAAAAATTAGGTATTTATATGCCTTATTGTTTGCTTATTGCATGAAAAAATATCGAATCATTGTACTTTTCACACATAAAGTATAATGGTAAAATTTTAAAATATTTGTTTTTGCGCCTGTCAAATAAAAGGTAAAATAATTCCTCGACGTAACACGAGGAACTCTTAAATAAAGTTTCTTTAAAAGATAAGGGCAGTCGATAGAATTGTTTTTAAGTTTAAACAAAAATACTTAGGGTGCCTCTATCCTGGGTTTCTCCAAACTTTTAATCCCATCAACTCTGAAACTAACAAGAAAGCGACGCCGTATGTTTTCAAGTGAATCGAAATGTATCGCATATGAACACAGAGAAAAAAGATTATTTAAATTAAATAAATGTTATGTATATCAAATAAATTATTTATTTCGATATACCCAAATAAATGTTCTTTTGAAAGAAAAAAAATATTTATTCCTTTTAATTTATTTAATTTAAAATTAATTTATTTAACCCAAACAAATATGATTAGTTTGTTTGAAATAAAACCAAGTAACAAATATGTATTTTTTTAAATTAAAAAAATGTTTTTATTTACCTACGTCAAACAGATAAATTATTTCATTTAAAATTAATTTATTTAAATTAAATAATTATTATATTTGAATTAATAAAAATTATTTATTTAGAATAAAAGATATATTTTTTTAATTAATAATGTTTTATTGGTTTCATCTAATCTAGTAATACACTGACCGTCAAAATTAACACAATTAGTAAAAAATTCTAAAAGTCCAAAACTCCTTTACCAATTTTTATGAAATTTTGTATGAAAATACTTCAACTTGTATTTCAGTTTACGTGTTTGAGGGTTTTTCGAGAATATATTTTTGAAGCTCTTTTATTTAATAATTAAAAACGTACGAAAAATATCTTTAAGGGAATTTTTTTTAAGTAAATAAAAAATATGCTGTTAAAGACCGTATTTTTGTTAGAATACCCTGAAAATTTTGTACAAATCAAAAGAACAGTTACGAAGATACAGCGCTTCAAAGTCGGTACAAATGACCCCTTTTTTATTATAAATAATTATTTTCCTGAAAAGTGATCATTTTGGACGACTGTATATTCCCACAGCCGAGCAAAGAAAGTTTCAGATTATTGCAGACGTAATATATGCATTTTAATAGAAATATACTGCAATCTTGCAATAATCATCAAAAACATAGCTCTACGTTCTAAGTTTGTATATAAACCACACATTTTTGTAATACATAGATCAGATTAAATAAAGCTGTCATAATGTAAGTTTGTCTTTTTAACCATACGTCACCCAACAGTCCCAAATCACTACTGGTGGAGTCCCAATCGTCACATAGTGGAGGCGCCGGTTATTATTGGTGGTCGTAGAAAATATCTTCTTTGTTTTGGTTCAGTGCCAGTCGGTGATCGTGGTAACGTTGAGGAGGGTTTGAAGATGGATATATATTTTAATAAATTTTCTTTTTTCTTTTAAATACAGGCAATTTTTATTTTAAAAGAATTGTTTTTGAATTAAATTTATATTTTTTTAAATGTAATAAATAAAATTAAACAAACATTCTTATTTGAATTAAAACATCTTTTTTCTCTGTAAAGGATTCCATATTATACTGGCATACTCTAATTTCGATATAAAAAAGGTATTCTAAAGTAGACATAATGTAAAAACATCATCAAAATTCAAGAAGTTTCTGACAACGAATCCCAAATTTTTGTTAGTTGCATTAATGATATTTTTAACGTGCAAATTAAAATTTAATTTGATGTCAAAAGTGACCCTTAGATCTTTAAAGTGTTCACTGCGATTTAATGTCTGAGAATTAAGAGTATAGTTAAATATGCGTAGATATTTTTTCCTATTAAGAGGGAGGTTGTTTTTAGCACACCAGTTGTTCATTTTGTTTAGCTTATGTTAAAGCTGCAAACAATCATCTACAGACTCAATGCGAGAATTTTTTTTTGAATCATCAGCATAAAGCACAATGTCGGAACTTTCTCCGGCTACAATGTCATTTATGAATATAACAAACAGTAAAGGACCTTATATTGATCCCTGTGTTACTCCAAAAGATAAAGTTAGACTTTGCACCATGACACTCGACATCTAGCTTGCGAAGTATGCCATGGTCAAGCCTATCAAAAGCTTTAAAGCAATCTGTGTATATAACATCTACCTCTAAATTTTTATCAAGATTATTTGCAATAAAGTCTGTTATGCACATAAAATTTATAACTGTCGATCTGTTTTTGACTAAACCATATTGACTTAAGAGTCGTTTTTTCGCGTAAATACTATGTAATACTACGGTTAAATAAGTCATGACGTCACAGTTAATTCATATAACCATGGTTATAACCATATAGGTTTCTAACATTTGACATTTGTTTACTTGTTCATAACCTATAATTTTTAAAATGTGTTTTTACCTATTTATATTTAATTTCTATGCTTTTTCCGGTGTAAATAAATTTCTTTGCCTCTTCTTATACCTAGTATATTCTTTTTCTATAGGTACTAGCTTTCTCAATACACGTTATCCAATTCTCCTACATGTTTAATACAAAATAAGGAAGAATATAAAACAAACCTGCATATAATTCATCCACTTGTGGAGATTCCACAATATGGAGCACCCTATCATTTATTTTTACTGACAACACCCCGTTTACCATTTTAATAAAAAGTTTAAATTCGGTTTAATAGCAATTGTACCTACTTAAAATATTTTAAATTTCAAATGTAAACAACTTTTTGACAGATCGAAACAGAAAAATATATATTAAAAAGAGAAAGACTATTAACCACATTGAATAACTAGCTCAGCGATATAGTTTTATGGTCTGGTATTTGTGACGTCATAGTTAGGATTTTTGAACGCACTCTAAACGCAAAAATGCCTTAACTATTAACCAAGGTTAAGTTTAATAACCATAGTATTTCATGGTATTTACGCGAAAAAACGACTAAGGTGATCAGACTTTCCACATGTCCATATAAAAATAATCTTAAAGATCTTGGAGAAATTATTAATTATTGCAATCGTTCAATAATTTTTTTGTATACAGAACAAAGACATTTTCCATGATATACACAAGTTTTAGGAATTAAGTTAAAAATTAATTTAAAAGGTTTAATAAAAGAAGAAGCACAATTCCTAATTATAAATACTGGTATGCCATCTGGACCTTTGGTGAAATGGGGTTATAATTTTTTTTAGAGCAATATCTAATTTAGAAAAAGACTACAAATTTAAACAGTTAACATCAGCTACACACGAATCCAATATTATTCGAAACAATAAATGAATCCTTAAACATGCTAGCGATTAGCGATATCTAATGCGTTACTTAATGTACTACGTTATATGTGAAATGATTGGGTATTGAAAAGTTGCTATTTTTTATGTTTATGTAGGACCAATTAGAATTTGAATTACTTTTTATACTTGTTATGTTTTTATGAGCTTTATTTGTATCATTTTTTATTCTATCCCTTAGTTGTTTAAATTGATTGTGAATTTCGGAATTAGATATTTTATAATTTAGCCATAATTTATATTTTCGCTTTATATCTGATATAATTATGGAATTATACTAAGTTGGATTCTTTTTCTTTTTGGAGGATAACTTATATTTGGGTACATTTAAATCAAAAATATTGTACAGCTTTTCATAAAATAGGCCAAATTAGCGTTACTTACATTTTTTATTAATTCCAATATACAAAATTATAACCTTTGTATTGAATTAAAGTTGTTAAAGCGAGATTATTTAATGCAATATCTGGATATATATTTAAGGGCGAATGTTGAGCATCAATATTTAACATAACGTGAGAATTTTCTATTTGACATGTAGTATTTAAAAACTTTTTAATAAAAAGACAAGGTCTAGTAAACAATTATTTTTATTGGGTACAGAATTACATTGTTGTAGATCAAAATATTTTATAAATGTATTTAAAAATCCGAAAACTCCCGCAAAGTTGCTGTTGCTCACATATTTATTGTAATTTGGAATATTGAAATCTCCAATAATAAATATTTTCTAATTGATTAAGTAATTTAAACTTTCGAATAATAATAACTATACCTAGTGCTTAATTTTCAGAGCTGGTGGAATTTGTACTATAAAAATGGATATGTTTATATATCTTAATATAATTTCAACACCAACTCTATCTATTAAAGGAACTTGTTGCGTAAAAATATCCAAATTTAGCTGCCTAGAAATTAAATTACAATTAAAAGCCAACAATACACCTCTTTTATGACCATCAAAACAAACATTGCGATCCGCACTATATACAAACAAAATATTTCACTGTTTTTTATGTTAAAATCAATTCAAGTTTTAAAACTTAATTTTATTTCATTAAATATTTAAAGAAATTAATTATTTTGAGATGAAAAACCTTTTTACAAAGAGTCCCAACGAGAAACAATTAAAACTTTGCCAAAAGAAACAATTAGTAAGCGAAATTCGACGTATATCAATTTACTATTAATTATCCAAAACTCAAAAACTTCATAAGGCCATACAAAAAAATTCAACAAACCCAGTGAGGGTCTTATTATTGAATTTATATAAATTCTTTAAGGAAAAATCAGTGAAATCCGGTTTAAAATTGGACACCCCTAATTTGTCGCACAGTGTAATTAGTACATGGATTCAGGGAAAAGCCATCATGTTACATGTAAAAAGAGTGGATAATTGATTTTCAAGAAGTGGTTAAACCTGGTTATTTGTATGACTTATTATCTTCCTACTAAAATTGTGAACACATTTTATTATTATTTTCTAGTTCTACTACTTAGTTTGTCTTTACTATTCAACTGTTATTCCGATATACACACAAATTTTATTTAAAATACATTTTGCCCATAGGTATACTTAAAGGGAACGACCTAGTAGGTCGGACCTACTACTTAAAGAAAGTAAATCAAATTAAATGTAAACTATTTTCAGAAAAAGTATTGTTTACATGGAAGCTACAATATTTTTTAAACAAAAATAAAAAATACTTCAGAGTAGTATTAGTAGTTATTAAAACAATCGGGTTATTTTTAAAATAAGTATAAGAAATATTTGGAAATAAATTGTACAAATTGTACTTTTCCTAATAATGATAAGTAGTTTTTTAAATAAGAATAATCATGAAATCTAGCTTAATCTTAAAACAATTTTTAGGCTATTGTCAAATTCAACACTAGCGTATTCTGATTATAAGTGAAATTTGCCAAATTTCTTAGGAATTCTGGTTGCCTTCAGCTCTAGTTACTCACGAAATTTATAAGTTGTTTTTGTAGTTCGTAACTACCAGAAAGGGTTGTAAATACAAGTGATCAGTTCGGTATTATTTTTGGCATTTACCACACAAGTATAATCACTTTTTGCGTTATTTAAAATCATATATCATTAATAAACCTTAATTCCAATTTATTTTGTGATTTCTAAAAGGGCTACTTAATTCACGTGGCTCCTATGAAAATCATTTTTTTTAACCCACACTCATAAGCAACTATAACACAATTTAAATAAATAATGTTAAGGTATAAACTTGACACCCATTATTAAATTTATTTCCTCCTTCTTAGTAAATGACATTTTATAGGATAATTTTGTTGTTTTTGTAATAAATAAAACGATTGCTTTATTAATGATATTTGTGCTAATATAAAATTTTGTAAAATATTTATCTAGTTTATATGATTGCGAAAAAAATTCAAACTGACATTAAGAGTTTGGAATCCTGGTGGAATGAAAATTGTATGTCTCTAAATATAAATAAATGTAAAGGTATAAATTTCCACAGAATAAAAAATAGATTTAATTACCCTTATAATATTGATAAAGTGTTATTGGAAAATGTTAATGTCATTAAGGACCGGGTGTACTTTTTGATAACAAAGTTACATTTAACGAACACATAAATGTCATAACTAGTAGAGCTCTAAAAATGTTAGGTTTTGTTAAGCGTAACTTAATAGTATATTATGTATCAAGTTTAATAAACGCCATTTTATACACGAATTTAATTTAGGCACGAGCGAGCTTGCGAGCAAGTGCTTAAATTAATGAGTGTATAAAAAAGTTTATAAACGAGGTGCATACTATACTTTTTCTACGACCTATACTTATTATTATCTTAAAATGATTTAAATCAAAAATTTGTATAGAGCGCCATCTATGAAACAACGGGGGAATCTGTGTGACACCGTCAAATGTCAAATTTTTACATTTTATAAACACAATTATAAAGGATATAAATCGAAATGTATTACTTGCAAATTGACAGTTTTTCACAGTGAAATTAAAGAAAATGTTTTATGAGCACTTTGCAGTGGAGTCCGTGTCCGAATTTAAGTTATAGTTTACTGCCGGCGAAATTAAAAGGTCAGTACAATGTTCATATAAACTTTTCAAATATTGGAGAGTTGAGAAAACTATTTAATTCTTTTATATTTTTGTATTGAGATACTAAAATAATTTTTACATTTAGTATTATTTTACAAGAAAGGCAATTTATTTTAACGATTGTATGACATTTGACAACTGTCAACTAACTTAAAACCAACTTCAGCCCGTGACTAAAAACCTGTTGCTAACTTCAGCCCGTGACTAAAGAGCCTTAAAGCCACAACTTGTTAATGTGTATTTAAAAGGTCACTTATGTCATGGAAACATGTACGATAAAGGGCGTTTTAAAGGTGGGAGTAGAAAAAGATTTTAATGTAATATGTGTAAAGAATGTATATGTCTCCTTTGTCCGTAGTATTTTAGAGTATGGTTGTGTAATATGGTCACCTTACTACGCGACATATTGTATGCAAATCGAAAAAGTGCAAAATAATTTTTTAAGATTTTGTGCATTTAATTTACGTTAATTGCCAACAATTGAGAAACTTGGTTAACATTGATTTGCTTAGTAAGAGAAGGCATAATTTTGATATGCATTTTTTGTATAAACTTTTAAATGGCATTTTAGATTGCCCAGAATTGCTTAGCAGAATTGGTTCCCAAGTTCCTTAAATTAGACTAAGAAATAATAACCCCTTTTATATTTGTCACCACAGCACAAACTAAGGTTTTAATGCACCCTTAAATAGGATAAGTAAAAATGCAAATAACTTAAACCTAGATTTCTTTGGCAATACTTTTCAGTCTTTTAAAAAATCTGTATATAACCAATAAACTGTAATCTTCAGTTTTTTCAATGCAGATGGTATTCCGTCAATAAAGATATTTATTTATTTATTTATTTATAAATTATGGGAAGATACTGTAATTTTTAACGGGCTTGTAAAGGGTGTTACAATAGGAACGCCGGATTTAAATTTTGCCATGTTCCTATTTTTTGTAAAGTCCAACCTTGAAAATATGATTTCTGTAGTTTAAAAACATTCCGATTTTACAAGTCATGGAGCGGTATTCTCTAGACACATTACAAATATGGAGAATGCTATGCAGAAACCGTTCGAAAATTACGAAAAATCGGTCGTGTTAATGCTTCAAATGAGACGACAGTGCGAAGGTTAGTTATTAAATTTAAGGAAAGTAGTTCCATTGGGGACATAAAAATGCCAGTTCGTCGTCGTACTAGCCGATCTGCTAAAAATATTGCAGCAATACGAAAAAGTGTTACCAAAAATCCTGGAACCTCGATTCGTCATCGTTTTCAACAAATTTCAAGGGACAGTTTACGGCAAAAAAAAAAGATCTTCATTTGCATCTATACAAAATTCAATGCAATGCGCCGGGAATTTGTTAATTGGATTCTGGCAAGGCAACAAGATGTTGAATTTGCAAAGAAAATATTGTTTAGCGATGTCAACAAACAAAATTGCAGAATTTAGGTTAACAAACCAGCAACAATTCGTAACTTAAAGACGATATTCGATGCGTTATTGGCGAAATTCAGCAGCACATATGCGTGAATGTTATAAAAAATTCATTAAAAGAGAGACGGTGTCCAGCAAAGTCGTGGTGGGCATTTGTAGGATATTTTATTTCATGCATAATCGGAAAACTTTACTTTATGTCAAAATAAAAATAAAAATTATATACAAACTTTTAAGGTATTTAATAAACATATCAAATCCGACGTTTCTATTGAGACACCCTTTATAAAAGACTTTAACAATTTAACAATAAAAATAATTATAATTATAATATATATATAACGAAATATGAAAATGGTCAAAAATTAGACTCTGATAATATCATATCGAGGGCGTCATATCAGAAGGGCGTAAGCGCCACGTGGTCGGATTTGGGTTTTTTGGGTGTATGGTCTTATTGGTTCATACGCCTAAGTAAAATAGGTTGATATAGAGTGCTGATGTTCACTAATCTATACGCCCTTCTGATATATCAAGCGGATTGATAAAATAAGCCCATACGCCCAAAAAACCCAAACCCGACCATAGTGGCGCTTACGCCCTTCTGATATGACGCCCTCGATATTATTTGTTAACATAAACATATGATACAGAAAATAATAATACATATAGAAAGAAAATCACAAATATAATCACAAAACGTCCAATAAATATTCATTTTTATTTTAGGGCTCAAGACTAACTAAATGCTGTATAACAAGTTTTTTAACATAATATATAATATTATTAGAATTATTTTAATTTTTTATATTAGGTATATATAAACTGGTTAAAAAACAATACGAAAAAATAAAAACATTCTCTTTCAAATTTAAAGATCTAGTTATGGAAATGTAAAAAATTACTTTTGTTTTTGAACATAAATATTAAAATTTTATAAAGATAGAATACACCTGCCACTGTAAGAATGCCATTGCGTTTGAAATGATACATTCAAATTTAATCCCAGAACACAACGCAGTGTGCTTTTTTAAACCACAAAAACATTATGAATGTCAATAGCTTGAACCAGAACACTATTCCAAACCTCAGCATGTAGTCAAAAATTTAGTGTACCGTTTTAAGCGTATCATAGTGTAAATAGCATTTTATTACTCTTAAAGAATATTAGGGGAAGGTGGGGGAATTCTGCGCATCTAAGCAAAATCTCTAGTATCTTTGTTAAGTTTAAATGTGAAATTTTGCAATTAATACCAGCGATAGTCTACTATGTTTACTATGTGTATATAATGCGCAATTTATAAAAAAAAAATGTTTGGTATGCAAAAACTACATTTTTTTAAATAATGCATTTGCGCAAAATTACCCACCTATCAGGGTAATTTTGCGCATCATAGGGGGAAAATTTGCGCTGTATAGAGAAAGATTTGTAGGTATTTAAATAAACCGTTTATTTCTATAATATTATTATATTAAAACATAAAAATAAAACAAAACTATTTTCTCTATGAAACAAACAAAACCAACAAGATCAAAAATAAATAACTAAAAATAAAATTTTTGTTCTTAGAAATAAGAGGGTCTACATGCAGCAGTTGTCACATATGTAGTTTTAGGGGTTGTTTTTTACGCTACACTCCGCGTGTGCCCAAATGGAATTGTTTATGATGAACAATCTAGGCTCCTGTACCAAAAGCTCCCATATTGGCCAAATTTTGCAGCGCAAAATTACCCCAATTTTTCAGCGTAAAATTACCCCCATTGCAAGAAAAATATTGTGATACTAAAAAACATTCCAAAAGTTAACCTGAACAATTTAAACATACACCAGATTACGAGGAAAGATCATATAAAGTTGTGTTATAAACATTTAAGCGATTGGACAGAAATTTAAACTTAACTCGAGTTGGAAACGACATGGATTTCTTAGATCAACGTACATGTATCACAGTTAGCTAGTGACCATGGTCACTAGCTAAAAGCTACAAGCTTAATTGCGGTACACTTTAGTCCCCGTATACCCAAAGCAACGTTTCCAAGTTTGCAACATTCAAAAAATGTATTATTTACTTCATATCTAAAAGAATTGTTTATGCGTAAAATTACCCACCGCGCAAAATTCCCCCACCTTCCCCTAGACTATACAAAGTTGTTGAATGTGATTTGTCCAGCTAGGATTTTCTTCTAGGTATACTCCTAACAACTTGCTATCGTGTGAAAGTTTTAAGCCACTAACATAATCGGGTGTTTGAAATTTTGATTGTTTGGTTTTAAACATTATACAATTGGTTTTCTCCTCATTTAAGAAAAGTTTGTTTTGTGTAAACCAAAACTTTATATTTTCCATAAGCCCACTGCACTATCTCTCAAGATCTCCTAGTCATCAGCATAATTTAATAAATTTTGATTTGATGTTTGTAAAGATGTTTGTACATCATTTATATAAATTATAAACCAAAGGGAACCAATGACAATTTGTGGAATGCCCATTTTATCATCTAGGACATGTGAGATGTACTCATGGAACTCTCTGATCACTGCAACCTTCTGCAATCTATTGGACAAATAGGATTTTATCCACTGCTGTATATTACCTCTTACACCATATCTTAAATATCTCAAGCAAAATTAAAAATCCAAACAATCAAGTCTTAGACAAATCCAAGAAAATCACCAGTTCCTAACTGGCTGGTAGAAAATCAAATGGAAAACTAATTTAAATTTTATTGTAATTACCGCAAAACTCCAAACAATAAATCATCAGGCTTATAATTATACACATTTAGAAACTCTTGGTTTACCCCTTTGCTCCTTTTGCTGTGTGCAGTCACAAAATATTTTGTCCGCACTTGCTCATCTGCAATTTTTCGGATATTTTCTTCAACTTATAAAAAATCGCCTTTAAAGTCTTCGTCGGATTCTATCAAGAATTTATGAAATAAAACGACACATTTTTTGGTTGTCAAAGTTTTACAATAACTATTAACTCTATAGAGGTGAATTTCATTCGCTTGACAGCTTTCAATAAGCACCTGTCAAACGCGTATCTTACAAACAAGTGTTTTAAGAATAAACCCAGAAAATGTTAAAAATATCGGGAAAACCCTTGGAACGATTGGTTGTGTTGTTGGGTGCTTTTGGAGAGGAAATCCAGGGTTTAGTTTTTACCGGTTTTCCAATAAACAGTGTTAATCCGAATGAAGAAATAAATTGCATACAGTCCCTGTAAATACACATTTTACTCTATATTTGAATTAGTAAAAGCATTGTTTACTAATAAAATAGCCGTGTTTACTTTTAAATAGTTGTGTTTTACTACTTAGGATGTTAAAGTTTGACTTATTTAATAAGTCACCATCTTTGACTAAAAGTAAAAAGTAACTAATTCCTTTAATCGATTTTTATTCTTGCGGCCATCAACAAATTATTAAATGTATATAGGTTCCATAGTTAAATGGCCCATAAAAACAAACAAAGATGCAATAAGTTTAGCCCAAAACAGCAACACAATAAAGATATTTAGCTTTAAAATATTATTAACAATATTTATAAACAGATAAAACTAATTTTTATAAAAGTGACAGTAGAGCACCAGTTTGACATCTGCTTGACATGCAAAAGACCCGCGTTCAAACCTTGGCTGGGTCAAACTTTTTTAAATTTAAATCAACTTATTTGACTATTTCATTGGTGACAGCTTTTTCGCTATGACAATTAGTCAAATATTACTTGTAATTAGTTATTTTCGACCAAGAGAGTAGTAATAATTTACCTAAAAATTGTAAACATTTTAATTCAGTAAAAATCATAAAACAAATAAGTCGTCTAAATTCAAACAGCATTATGCTTTATTAAAATCGTTGATTAAGAAAGTCTCTACTTAACGGTATAATGGCAAGAACCGGTATTATATCATCACCCATAATATAACAAGTGGTATGAATATCATCGATGATATTTTCGAATTAATACCGAGTCCGCAGGACGAGTGAAATGTGCTGCTTCGGTTTCAATGAGTAAATATCATCGATTATTATTGATTATATTTAGTGAGAAAATATAATGAATTTTAGGATTTAAAAAAGTTTGACATTTAAAATTAAAATGTGCTTTAAAATATAAAAAGACTTTAATAAACCTTATTTATTTAAACTTAGTTACCTACTTATTAATTTCATTATCGTTTACACCAACCCACTGTGGGCCCAATGTCCAAACTAGGTTGCATTAATTCAATTTTTTGTCTATTTACTTAAAACTTTAAAAATAATTAAACTTTGAGACTAACCAATGCTGGTAATTAATTATATAATTTATTTTTTCATTTTCCAAGGTTGCCACGTTAGTATTTTTGGAAATTAATTTATAAAATACAGGATTATCTTCAACTAGTGTAAGAAACCATGCCAACGTTATCTACGGATCAAAATAAGTTGATTTAACGCAAATAACCTAGGTATATACTAAGTTGCTTCGTTTAGTCGTTAGAGGCCTTTCAAGTTTTAACTATTTTTTTAAATATCTTAAGATAATTAAAAACGTATTAATGAATTTTGAATATTTTTGGAATATAAGTTTTAACTGCCAATTAACGTCGTTTGGTGCTAAACTCAGTTATCTTTAAAAATTAGAATAATCAGAAAAGCAAGGTTAGGTACTAATTTTCGCTTGTCTTTTTTTTACTGCTGTAATGGTTACCAAAACACTTTTTTGTCTCTTGTAAAAGTTGGATGAGCGGTGTAGCCCGAAAAAAATATTTTGTAATGTCTGCATACCTACCTACTATCGATATATAGCGATAGTTTTATGTTTTATCCCGAAAATTATTGAACATTATAAATCTAGAGATTTCTTTTTTGCTTCGTTTAGCAGATAAAAAGTGAAATACAGAGTGTAACCAACAGTTGGTAATAGGTAAATGGTGTATAAAGAGGAGGGTTTTCGCATATTTTTTCGATCACTTCCGGTTTCACCGGAAATGGGTCCATGTTTAAAAAATTAAATAGAAACCCCTATATATTTACATTCTCGGATTCTTAACATAATTCTGGACTTAAATGTGATTTTTTAATGCCTTTTGAGCAATTTTTAACAATGCATCTAGGCCACCTTGATGTAATATTAAAAACGGATAAAAACAATAAATAGGCGTAAACACTTTTGGTTTAATTTGCTCATTGCCCAAGCAATACGTTCGATAAACAACTTAAGATGCATATTAATTGTTAATATTTTCTTTTCTCAGAGGTTTACATTTTTGACTGGGATAAGTTTCGCGATTTTTTGCGATTTTTTTGGTTAACAGTTTTTAGTAGTCTACATCTTTGTCTAATAAAAAATATATATTTTGGCTTGGCATTCGTTGGCCTTCCTATTTTTGTACTCTGCAAAACTTAAAAAATTAAATATTCATGGTAATTACCTTATCAGTTCCTGCCAAAAACAAAAAAAAAACACGAATTTTCTATAATTTTATGTACCCAACACAACTAATTGACAGGTCTAATGTCAGTTATGAAATGTTTAAAGCGACTTTTGCTTTTCACGGCCCTCTAAGCTATAAAAAAATTCGCATAAATTGTAGTTTTAATTAAAACGATTGCATTAAAAATAGACTTTCTTTTAAAGATCTGACATTGGGCATTTATAAAAAAGTCTTCGTAGAGTATTTTCAAAAAGCAATTATGTTTTTACAAGTTTGAATATGTTTTTAATAAAACAATAGTTGCAAATTATACATTTTCAATAATGACTTATTGCAACCTAGTTTGGGCATAGGGCCCACAGTGCAACCCATCGATCTTTTAGAGTTTATAATTCATTATTTTAATGATATAAAAAACAGTATTTAAAGGTCAACAAATGTTAAATCAAGAAAAGTGTCAAAATCCTTAGTAACGTGTAAACAAAATATTGTCGCTGTGATAAAATGCGTAGCTATGGAATACTGGCATTTTATTGGTTCTTATATTAATGAATTGTATTGTCTATTTTATAAAATATTATGTTGCCATGAATTCGTAGATATACTTTGTCGTTTAAAATGCAATTGTCGCCAGAACTCAAATATAAATATGTTCGATTTTAAGGTTATGTTTGTACAACAATTATTTTTTTTAGATTTTTTAAAAATGTCCAAACTTAAATATAAATTATATCAGATAAAGTTATCATTACTTAATTCTGCACCAACAAATATACGTACCTACCTAGATCCTTTGGCAAAACATAAAAATTCAACGATTTAGTTCTTAAATTTTATTTACAATTAAAAACACTATAATTCACCACAGTCGAACAATTAATTGACGAAGTAAGTCGTATCGTATCGTATCGAGACCGCTTAAAATATACAAGACAAAACCCACAAATAATTATAATTACTCATAAAGTGCAAATAAACTATAGTTTAACAACTACAGTGATTAAAGACCACCCTACGGTCAAGAAAGCGTTAAAGTGAGAAGTGACAGCTTACCGGGCGGTCCAACCACCTGTCAATTGGATGCTCTTCACGAGACAAACAAAACAGGCTAACCAAGGGAGGAGAGGGCCATCTGCAAAATCCGATAAGTAATCTTAGTTAACTGCACCAGTAAAAAAAACTAAGTGCAACAGTAACATTAGTAACACAATAGTAACAAAATAACAAAAACAAAAAAAAAACAAATCAATTCGCCCAGTCATTAACAGGAAAGTTGAGTAGGACAATAAATTTATCAATAACAAACGAATAAGTCATTAAATTATGTTTATATTAATTTAAGAGGTCGGCCCCAACAAAATAAAGTATTTAAACTAAACTACCAAAAATAAACATTTTACACTTCTAAACGAACATTAATAATAAATTAACAATAAATTAAGAAAACCTTAACACAAAAAAAACACAAACCTAATTCTAATGAATTTGGTTAACAAAAAGAATATACAGTAGAAGTCACAAAAATACCTCCCATCGGTAACTGCCTAATCGCATCAATTTCACACTAACTAACACGGAGATAGGATTTCAGCGCGAAACAGAAACAACAGCTGAGAGTATACAAAAACTTAACAAACACTTACGCACTAACCTAGAAACGTACAGATTCTACGTCAAAGACGCAATAAAATAATTAAACAGTCGTTACGAACACATAACTGACAAAATCGGTCTACGCGTACTTAAACGACCAAGGCAAAAAAGGCTTTTGGGTAGGGGTGGAGACCCATACAAATAATCTATCAGGCGCTAACGGACTCAATATGTGCATTTGTCCATGTTTTTTTTCCGGATACGGCCCGATAAAAAATGTATAGGAAATTACCTATAGGCACACCATAACTTTTACATTTCCCCTATTGAGACCAATAGCAAATAACTCAAGGAAGGATATATAGGGATATCCCTGGATAACCATAAAACATTTGACAAAATTTTGTTAAAACCTACACTGAAAAAAATAAGCTGTTGAAACAACAAAAAAAAAATATTAATTCAACTCTTTATGCACTTTAAATACAAGCAATGGTTTTTGCACGTTTACTTAACCATCGAAAAATGTCAAATTGTATTGTTTAATTGAACAACAAATATTAGTCAAATGAACAAAAGGTAACCTTTTTAGCACATTCTGAAAATGTAAAAGTAACATTCTTTAAAGGTTGGTATTCAAAAAAAAAATATGGAATTATTATAAAGAGAAAGAATTGAACCTTCCCTCGCCAGAGTTTTTGTTTTGAGTGCGTTCCACCTACTTCAATTTGAAGTAGGTGGAACGCACTTGAAGGTATTTGAAGACTTCAAATACCTACCGACAGAGTCTGTCGGACAGACATCTGATTCGACCTATATTGGGGGTCTTATCAGTGTCGGGCAATTTGGTGTAGTTGAAGTTCCACTGTGGAACACACCCAAAATAAACGGCTACCTGAGCTTATATACTCCTATCGTAAGCCAACTGAGGCAAAATATAAGAATATCACGTGATCAACACCGTCTAATGACGTGACGTGGGTGTTCGAAAATTAACAAATTTTAAAGTAATATTTACAATTTGTTAAATGAACAAATTTAATGTTTTGGATTTAAATAGCAACTAAACGTTAATTAATTAGTTTTTTTAGGTAATCCTAAAAATTTCAGTATTTGATTCAACCAATACCAGCTATTAAAACAAAATAGGATAAACATTTTAATTCAAAAAATTAGTCTATGTTAAATCAATATTTTAACTTTCAAATGAACAAATAAACTTTGACAAACTCTGACTAGTGCTTTAACACCAAAATATAGATTAATCCAATAGGTTTTTTGATAAAACAACATTTTCAAAAATGACATTAAGGCAAACGTTAACTTAACTACATTATTTTTTTCGGTGTATGGGGTCCTATGGGAAAAAAAGTAATTAGGCAAATAAATCAGGAAAGGATATCCCTATAAAACAACCATAAATCCCAACTATGGGTCCTATTCATACCGATACACCCTATAGAAACACCATACAATCCGATACAAAAATCTATCGGTTTGAACAGGGTCTCTATGTGACATTTTAACCAGGGTAGCCGCCTCAAACTTATTTAACGTCGCAATCGAAGTACACCACGAACAGGGCGGGAAAGACATGATCTCCGTCAGACAGAACGAAAACTTCCCTACAATAGCAATATGCTACAGACCTGGTACCCATAACCACTACGACATAATCTTAAAGGTATGACCAAAACCGCGGCTGGCACCAAGGAACAGTCCTACCAGAGCAATCGGTAATAGAAAATACACTATAACGCAATCAACAAACAACGACAGGACAGAATTAGTGGTAAACACGCAATTAGACAAGTAATTAATAGGCAAATTAAATGTGGACAACAAGGAAAGACAAGTCCCTACAGCTAACTTACAACTCCGCAACTTCAAATAGTAATCCCAAATGTTTGGAGTAATACTAATTTTCCGCTTTAGGGGGATTCCGCGTCAAACGCAGATTTGAGTCGGCGTAATTGTCCCCTGAAAACCAAAATGTCTGCCCCCCGTCCCCACCTTCTTTTGTTTCTAATGGGAGTATAGCAACGGTCCGGCGAATCCGGGAAAGGCTATTAAAACTATTCGCCTGAGGCTCTCGAGCCCAAAATATGGTACAGTACCAGACGCGGTGGACATTCGCACCCAGCAAACACGGGTGAAGCCGTACAGTTGCTGGTTGCGGAAAAAAAAATCGGCGTAAGGTAATGAAGGCTTGTGCGAGGCTCAGGAAAAATGAGACAATGGGGCCGGTTATACGACTCTTATACTCATACTCATACTCAATTAAAAACACAATAATTCATAATGATCACTCAGATAAAATACACACAAAAACGTAACTAAATTTATATAAGCGTTCAGTTTTTTATTTAATGATCTAAGGAATAATAAATCGAAATCAAGTACTAAACCAAAGTTTTTTAGTTTTACTTGCAATGTAAAACACAAATAACGTGAGAGATTTAGCTGTGCAATTGAACAAAATTTGTCGAGTAAGACTTCTGCCTTCGAATGCTATCGAACACCACTAGATTGCAAAAACCCTATGTTTCTTTAGCGTATATTTAATTTGCCTACGAGAATGTAAGGCAAATGACATTCACCTAGTAAAATAATATTGGACCCGGTAAATAATTTAAAATCAAAATTTACATTATTTACTTTGCTAAAAGTTATTTGCCCGGAAACATGCTATTTGACTAAAATAACCATTGGGCTGCGATATAACTATATCATATTCTAAGCTACCCCTACTTCTCCGGTAACACTTATGTTCTTGTAAGAATTTCTTCAACTTTTAACAATTTATAATTAAATTTGGGATTTTAAAAATAAAATAAATAACATTTCTTAATTCAGTAGAATTTTAAAAATTTAAAATAATTAAAAAAATATAACTTACAGGTTCTTTTCGTTTTTCTCGTAAACTAAATCTTTGTTTCCAATCCTTTTTATGTTGGGAAGATTCAGTGCTAATTGATCCAAGCATCTGTCTATTGTCTGAAACATATAATGTATTTTTTAATAAACTTATATTAGTCCAGTATATTTACGTTTTATTTTAAAATTCATTGCAGACTTTCCGCTACCTAGGGTTAAGGGGAAAATTTGGAAATAACAGTCGTATTTTTTATTTTATAGAAAAAAACAGCCAATACCATTTTGACGAGAAAAATGAGTTCTACAATTTGAACATAAAATAAATCTAAAATGTTTTTTCAGCTCCCGATGAAAAAGGATTTTATATAATAATATAAAAAAAATTCCCGATATAATTAGATAGAATTATGTAAAATAATATATAATTGTATATAATTATTTAAAAAAAGGCCCGATTAAATAAGATAAAATTATATATAATTATATACAATTATATAGAACTATATATAATTATATATCGGTGCTTATATATTGCTAGACTTATTTGTAAAACAACCATACTTTTAGTATGACAGGGTGATGACATATAATATTCACAGCTGCGACATCTTGGGCTCTGTGCGAGACGAAAGGTGCCACTTAGATCCATATCAGCTTTCCCATAGGAAAACCAAAATGGATATATTGCTAAATGCGTTCAGGGGAACTCAAATATGGGCCAAGAAATCGTCAATAATTTAAAAAAATTTCAGGGTGTTGAAATTTTAAAAAGTAATGCTGCAGAATCTCTTAGACAAGAAAATTACACATAAATGATGAACGTTACTTTATTACATCTTAGGGATTCAACTATAAAAAAATTAAAATGTATGCTCGACCAAAAATAAATAATGTAGTTTATACATCAATACCTAATTTACAAAGCGATTAAAACAATTAGTTTTACTGTGAAAGTAATACACAATTTTTGTCGTTGTATTTATGGAATCGTGAGGTTTTTTTTTGAGAGTGGAAGTCAGTTGTACTTTAGTCAAAATTTCTTATATTTTTTATTTAAAATAGTATTGTACAAATAATTTTTTTTATTAATATATTATATAAATCATTTAAAATAAACTAGTGTTTCCTGCATTCGCAAACGGAAATTCAATTCCAAATTGTGAATATGCCAAATTTTTAGGTCTTCTCATATTGACTCAAGCCTTAACTGGGAGCAATATATTAAGTCAGTTAACATAAAATTAAATCGTGGTAGTTATATTTTACGCTATATGAATAACCATTTGTCTGCTTACAACTTAATGTCATTTATTTTTCTTACGTTCAATCAGTATTGTTTATGCAGTTATCTTTCTACCATGTTTTCGTTAGCCTTTGTGGCACAAAAACGAGCTATGCTACACTTGAAACGTACAGAATCCTGTAAACAACATTTTAAAGAACTAGGTATTATGCCGTTACCATGTTTGTATATTTACCATTTGCTAATTTTTTGTACAAAAAACAAGTTTGTCTGCAACTAAAAGATATGTCTCTAGGGCTATGAGTACCAGGGGTGATGCAACTCTTACTACTCCAAGGCACTCATCCGAGTTGTTTCTCAGGAGCATTCTGTTACGATGCTAGTCACAAATAAATTACCTAATTATATTAAAGAAAGTAAATCGTTGCCTATCTTTTAAAATGCCAGTTATGTCCACACAACGGCTAAATCTGCAGCAATATTCTAAGAACACGACGCTAGTGCTGAGAACATGTTTAAACTTATAAAAACATGTAATTAAGGTTTATATTTCATTCTATGTTAGTACCTTAAGTAATAGACAATTAATGTGCAAAAACGTAAAGAAGATTTTATTAATTAATTTATTTATTAAATTAAAAATTGGAAAAACTCAATGCAATACATTTTTGAAAGTTAAAGTATCAAAAATACGGCCAAAATGCATAAAACCTTCATTTAGCAACATAAAATTAAGTCCCGTCGACAACTTTTTAATGTGGATTTTTTATAAGTACAAAATCAACGCTTCTAGGTTCGAGACGTGATAGTTTCTCCGCTCTAAACTATAAACAGTGCATTTAAAATCTAATCTTAAATTAAACTGCCACCCTACCTATCGAAGTCACGGAACCACTCACCTGAACAGGTAGTTCATCGCGGCATGACCCTGGAAGAGAACAATTACAAGGGGACAAGGAGCCATATTCAGATAAGTTTTTTAATATTTGCACTTCGCTATTTGCGTAAATAAGAATTCACCGAGCCTACGAGTGTGTTTTATAGCTAAGTGACAAATCAGTAGAAATAAACAAGAAGGAATAAAAGAGTTGAACAGGGTTAACGAACCCCTAAATTAAATAAGTCATAAGTCATCTATTATTGCATCAAAATTACATGCTAAGTCAATTAAATATGAATAAATATGTGTATAACAACAAGTACAATATATTATATATATATTGAATATAAACATTTTTTAGCCAACAACATAACTTCTCTTTTAACTGATACGTAGACTAGTTACAATAAGAATTCTTCAATACTATATACAGGTTTGCTTAATAAAAGTGGAGTTTCTAAATTGTTCTTGAATCTGGTATTGAAGTTATGATACTGCCCTATCGTAGAAAACTTATTCAAGTTTTTATGAACGATGGATTTATATTAGTGTCAGAATTTTGCAATTTGTTAGTGGGCCAAGGTCACATATTACTCGAATGGCTTTTTTGCATTATAAAGACATGTCTTGCATGGCCAGAGGTACCCCAAAGAAGTATTGCATAGGATAGCATGCTATGGTAGTTGGCAAAGTATGTACAGAGAGCTGCTTCTTATTATTAGATTTGTAATAACATTTAATAAAATAACGCTTAGAGAGTATTTAAAATGTTGTTTAATTTAGGCTTTTTAGTAGTTTTCAATTTTGAACGAAAAATTGGTTAAAGTTAAAAAATATATTTATCAAAATTCTAACTGTTTTTTTTAATTTGTAAAAAATTCAATTTTTTTAAAATTATTTGTTTATAGCAAAGTCTACCTTTGCCAGAGTACACATTTGTACACCGATATTGTAAACGAGAGAAACTGTTTTTATATATATGCTTAGATTTATACAGGGTTAGACAAAAATCACTTTTTTATATAGTAAAAAGCATAATGCAGAAAAAAGATTTTTCAAAAAAATTCGAAAAGAGGAGCAGCTAGGATTTTGATAAATATAATTTTTAATAATTTTTAAGTCACCAAAGGGTCCCGAACAAGAAACTGCGGAATTTTTATGTGACTTAAACTTCGTTCAGGCACACCGTGTGCTGACGAGCTAGCAGCGAAGCGCGCCGCGTACTGATAAAGCGCACAGCGGGACAAAAAAATTAATATCTCCGGAATGACATATGAAAGGCAAATTTTTGAGTACATCTTATTAAACGGAAACGTTTGCCGCATATTATGACACAAGATTAATTTTTTTTCAGCGTGAAGAACACATACAAAATTTCAATTGTTTATAATAAATGTATGCAAAATTCTTTTATTTAAACAAATTAACCTTAATTAAATGATCATTATATACTCTAAACATTTCTACAATAGTGTGTAAAATTTAATTCAATTATACAGAGTGGTCCCAGAGATTCTATTTTTTCAATTTTACCGTGCTCTAAAGTTTGACAAAATTGTCAACCTTAATAACATTACCAAAAAAACGAATTTTAAAACATTTTTTTTACTGTGACATATGAGTCATGCCTACTACACAATAATGTGATTATTTTCAAAATCGGTGATTTCGTGAAATTTTCTGGTCCCACTTGACGTGGTTTGACTCATTTGTAATAACTGCTCACAGACTGTTTTTAAATATTCATAATTTTGATTTCCTTTTGTGTAAACAGTATCGTATTCAGGCAATAATTCCATTAAAATGTTGTTAATCTCATTGAAATTTATATATCCACTTGAATATCGTAGGCCATGAATTTTTTCTTCAAAGCAAACTTGTTTTTTATTTTTTCGTGATAACAGCTTAAATTCTACCATTGGTTTTAAGAGATAATGATTTGTTTGCAATCCATTGGTAACCGTAACTTCTTTTGGATGAAAAAACCATTTTTCGTTAGAGAATAAATTAAATCCCTGAATATTTATAGACACAACCTTCATCTTAGGCAGAATAATTTAAACTAAACAGCATTATGATAAACTACGAACTATTTCACTGAGTGGAAGATGCTCCATAATGACGTCATGTATAATAACACAATATGCTTTTGTGTTATCGGGAAAGCCTTTTTTCGCCTCAATATCAACTTTGATGTCAACTGTACTCGATTTTAAGGATTCATTTCTTCTGGAACAATCAATTACAAAAAGAGCGTGGTTCTTAAATTGTTTATAATCAAGTAGAGAGTGTTTTGATATTGTTAAATCATTTTTAAAACTTGAATAAAATTGTGTATAATTGTGATGGGCCTCGATAAAATTATTTTTTTCAAAATTAAGGTCCATGCGTTCTATAGGAAAATATTCGCCATTGAGGATAACACGTATATCAGATATATCAATGTT
Organism: Brassicogethes aeneus; assembly: GCA_921294245.1. Lineage (NCBI taxonomy): Eukaryota > Metazoa > Arthropoda > Insecta > Coleoptera > Nitidulidae > Brassicogethes > Brassicogethes aeneus. The sequence continues at coordinate 4,881,064 of OV121136.1, forward strand.
GTCAAAATATGAGAGATCTTTTGTATCATTACCTCTTCTATTGGTATGAAAAGCTAAAATTATATAGCGTGGACTTTCCAATGCAGTGCACGTTTTAACTGACCATATTTCCTTAGTGGCATCTTTAGTTAATTGGAAATGGAATTACTATAGGTTTGTCTGATTTTATTGATTCCAACAACTGAAGCTTTAATAAATCATTGGGTGTAATAACTTGTACTTTTAACGAGATATTTTCAACGGTTAATTTAGCCTTTGTTGTGCCAGCAGCAGCCGCAGTTTTTTCTGTTATAATTTGACAATCAGAGTCATTTCGAGCTCTTACAAGACGTATAGTTTGTTTACCAAATTGGGCTAGTTGATAATCATTAAATATACCAAATAAATGATGTAATGGTATACGTATATTAAAAGTTGAAATTTTGGCTATTGTTGAGACTATTGGTTGAGCTGGGTAATTCCACCCTGCAATGCCTAAATGGTTTGAATCATCGCTACTGTAATTAAGATAGCCCTTAATTGTGCTCACAATACCTGGGTCGCGAATACCATCAATTTCTTTTCCATTTATTTCATAAGAAATTCGGTCAAACAAAAAAGCTCCAAAATTATTTATTAAGGCTGCCTCGCCATCCCCTTTAGTTATTTCCAATTTACCATCTATTAATAGAGCTGCATCGTGCATAAGCAACCAGGAATCTCTTTGATTTATTGAAATTTCTATAACATCACTATTATTAAAAGATTTAACATAGGGGTAATAAGTTCTGTAGTCAACCTTTTGAATTGTTTCACTAAACTGTGGTTTTCGATAGATGTCGAAGATTTGGTCTAATGATGACATTATATCCTAATGATTGTAGAAAAAGTCTATTTGAATTAGTTAAGCTGTTTGAACTAGGCAAGCGTTTGCTGTCAACTGATTTCAAATTGTTTGTGCTAGGATTTTTATAATAATTATTGAATGTTAGTCCCATTATGATAATTTTTTTAATTCCAATCGAACTATAACTTCCTCTCCACGAAAATTAACTGGTTTAAAATCTTGGTTTAAAATTACCAAAGTAATATTAAATATTTCTTGTTTATTTATTATTGGTAAATATATAAGGTTTCGGGGAATTTCGTTGATTGTATAGCCTGGATCAACGTCTACTGAAAATTCGTAAATTGTATGTGTTGGTAGATAATTATAATAAGCACCTGTAGATATATTACAATCGATGTGAATGGTTCGAACTTTTATTATATTAACTGGGAGATCTGATTCGTGTTTTTTACCCGGCGTTAAAGTACGCTTAGAAAATCCTAATATTTTTCCTATACCATCTGCTTGTGTAAAATCTATTTCCAACGTATTGCTTTGAATTTCACACTTTAAAGTATTATTATTTGGTTTAAGTGAAAAATATTTATCATAATCTTCCTTTTTAACGTTGCCAGGAATAATTTGTTGTCTTAGGTAAGTTTCTATATCTAATATTTCATAAGTACCAGTTGGTATTATTATTTTCTTATCCACACTCGCTTCTTTATAATAAAATGTATTTTCACCTTCTTCAATATTAGGGATGCTGTTATAGGAATAAAACCCTATCAATGCTATACCGTAGTCAAAATCTGGATTAAGTTGTATTGGATTTGTAAAATCTATACTTAAAACATAATTATTACTTTTTAATGTAAATAGCTGGGACATTATCTTTAAACAACGGTTAATAATAGACTAATCATATTTTCTTATCTCATTTATTTTTATAAAGAAACCACAAACATAAATGGCCACAATTAATTTGTTTAAAGTTTTGAAAACAATCATTATTATAATTAATTTTAACATTTTTTCCTAAATAATTTACTAATTCTTTTGGCGGTTTAAGACCACCAAAACTATCAAAATAAATAACAGAATTGTTTCTTTTAGTATAAGCTACCCAATGTGTACCCAAATTTTTCGAAATGTCTAAATTTAGGATTGCAGATTCATTTTTATTTTTTATTTTTGGTAAAGCGTCTCGCATAAAAACCCCTCTAAAATAGGGTATTTTAAGCTTTTGTGCATATTTTACCAATTCAGAATCATATAGGGCTCTATTGGGTAGCTTTATTGGTAGTTTTTTTGTTTTAAAAAAAGACCATATCCTCCCTTGACATTCCTTTTTAAATATAATCCCGAACCTTTTTTTCCAATTTCCTCCATAGCCCTATTATGTCGACCTAATTCTTCAAGTTTCTTTTTAGCATTTTTTGTGTCTATCACCGTTTTGGCTACAGCGCTTGCGCCTCCAGCCAATGATCCTATGGCCCCTAAGGCTGCGAATAGTGGTAAAAGGGGTAAAAATCCTCCTTGTTTGTCGGATTCAAATGGAATTATTCTAGGCACCTTAATATTTTTACGACCCCCGGCTTTCTTTATAATCACCCGAGCTGCTTTAAGTGCCGTTGCAGTAGATTTTTTAAGTGAATTTTGATTGGATATATCTAAATCTTGAACATGTTTTTTAATTTTATCAACCACCCCACGTTTAAATGAGATTGGTTTTCGAGTTTTTCAAACGCCCATTCCAAGTTTTCTTTTAACCTTCATTCCCGTTGTTACTAACCAAGCTGCTGCTTTCTCACCTAATTTAGAGTTTTTAGATTTCACCCTTTCCCAAGCTTTATTTTCCAAAATCCAATCCGCTTTATGTCTATCCTCCAAATTTTTATTTTTTGAATAAGCAATATCGTGATCTTTACATGCAGCGTCTAAGGGGTTTATACCAGTATCACCCCTTTGAATTCTCTTATCTAATTTAGTACCTGGTCCGCAAAATTGATAAGAAGGCACGTGAAGCTCAAAGGGTAGGTTGTTAATTGCAGAATTTAATAAACCGCCACCTTTAAAAGTCAACATTGAAATGATTTTTTTTTTAATAAAGTTAACCTTTTATAATTATTAATAAAAGTATGTTGAAAGGGATGTTAATATATTTTTTAATTGATTTAAAATTGTTTCATTCGGACAATTTATTCCAAATAAACTCCAAATGCTCTTATTAATTTACCAGAAAATTCGTTATATTCATAAAATAAATTTTTTTTTAAAAAATAAATGTTACCATTTGTATAGCGAAATGCTGAAGATATATCTGGAGGGATTCCTGGGAAAAACTGTTTTATACTCCCCCGATTGACTGCATTTAAACTACATTCATCAATTTCAGTAACCCAATAATCATCATGAATAATATAAGTTCTACCTCTGTTTGAGTTAAAAATGGCATTTATGTTGCTACTTCGAGCAATATTAAATTTGTCTATTGTTTGATTAAATGTTTCACATGCAAGACTAGGAAAAAAAAACGTACTAACACGTTTTAAATTATCTATTATTACCACACTACCACTAGGTGTTTGGTATATATGTAAAAAATCATTATATTTAATATAATCACTAATTTTTTTAGGCTTTTTAAGATTTATGCTCGAGGGCTCTCCTATATTTAAAATCCACGCTAACCCATTGTTAAAAACATACAGATGATTATTATTTGTGACTAACATTTGTTGTGGATACTCGATTTGACATAAATCAGTTAAATTTGGTGATGTGTGTGTAGGTTTTTGTGTAGAACCCGTTATTTTAGGTCTGCTTGTTGTTAAAATTGTTTTTGTTGTTCTTGGTTTATCTGTAAGTTTCCTTGTAGTTGGAATTGTTTTTGTTGTTGTTAATATTTTTGGAGTAGTTTTTGGGGTTGTTGATGTTACTATTTTTGGAGTAGTTTTTGGGGTTGTTGATGTTACTATTTTTGGAGTAGTTGGGGGTAATCCATATAAATTTTGTATATTTTTTTTATCTTCATCGGATAGGGTTGTTATATTTGGTGAAAAATATGCGTACATTAGTGCATTATTATCTGGTGAATGACTCAACCCCAAAGAATGTCCAATTTCATGAAGCAATGCGGTATATAGACTTGTTTTATCATTATCTTCAGGTACATCGAAACCAAAATACCAATTTTCATCTGAATCTAAATGAATTTCCGTACAGGAATTAATATGACTTGGGTGGTATGCGTGACCAACTACAGCACCCTTTCCATCAAATGGTGCAATACAATAACCCTTCATGCATCGAACTGAATTACTATGGTTATTTTTCCCAAATGAAATTAAAATGTCAGGATTTCTAAACGAAAAAATAAACTTTAGATTTACAAATTTTTCCCACTCATTGAAAGCTCTAGTAGCAACTCTTTTTATCTCTCTATTATATGCATACCAATATATATTATGTTTATTCCATTTAGGTGGGTTTTGCGTCAATTCATAAATATTTTCATCTGGTATAGAGCAACGACGTGTTTTTATAAATTCTAAAAGGTCTTTCGTTATTTCACCACTTATGTTTAAATTATATCTCTCCTGAAATAATATTAAAGCTTCTTCATAATTAGTCAGCGAAAACTCTGAACTATTAAGGTAACCAAATGTTTCGAGATGTTTTATTACAACATCTTTATCAGTTAAATTTGTTGACTTTACTAAGATTATACTTAGCAGAAATATTAATAACAATTTAAAGCCCATTATCAACATAAAGCAATATTATGACTGATCATTATATTTAAAACAACGTCTTTTTATATGAAAAAATTTAAAACCGATGGTTTCCGAGTACCGATCGGTCCCAAAATATTAAACAAATTTAATTTTAATAAAAAAGGTCGGACACACCTAATTGTGAGAAAAAGGCCTCTGGAGGGATTAAAAATAGACTTGTTAGGACAAGTCGGATGACGTCAGCAATTCAAAATGGCGTTAAAAATGAAAATTATATTAAATTCAATATTAAACACATTACCACAAAAACGGAAATATTTTATCAAGCTAAAAATTTGACGTCACAATTCAAAATGGCGTCAAAAATGAAATTTACAACAAAATAATAATAAATCCTTATCTCCCCCCGGATGCCAAACCACTGTTAAGTCACGCAGCAAATGCATATCGCTTATCTTTTGCATCTCCAGTAATACCAAACTAATACGCTAACCACAAACAACCAATATGCATATCGCTTATCTTTTGCATCTCCAGTAATGCCAACTAAACACCTAAGCCCCGCCCACTTTAAACCACAACACCAATAGCTAATATCTATCAAACATGGCCGCCATCCGCCAGCCGCCATCCGCCAGCCGCCATCCGCCAACAACCCACCAATAGGCTCACTTACGCTTATCAGTTGAGGGCGTTGCCCAAATGCCTGCCCACCAATAGCTAATATGATCACCCCCCACCACCCACCAGGGGGGCGCCACCATCGAGAACCGCCTACTGCTGACGTCACGTAGCGTCTGGGTCACTTCCGGTGTAGAACTCTCTTTGTTACTCTACTAACTTCCTTGTACTTGCTTTTGACCAGGTCTCGGATACATTTTGTTATTGTTTGTTTATTATGTTCTTTTCTTTTTTTTTTTGTAAAATTTTCGTTGTAAATTTTTTTATAAGCCCTTAAGGACTCTATCTATTTTTACCTTAAAAATGGTGTCTAGAGCATCCAGGCTATTTTTGAGGTCTTTTATTTCTTGGGTGATATTGGTATGTTTATGTGGTTAAGTTAATTTAAAACTAATTTCTTTTTCAGGACAGCACTGAGCAATCAAGATTTCATCAAAAAAACGTGTAAAACAGTCTGCTGCTGATTATTCATTTGAGATGTAGTTCCAGTCAAGGATAGCTAGGTAAGTCAGTCAATATTTTGAAAGTTTAAATGCCTTATGGTTTTTTTATTTGTTGTTCATTTTATATTATGGTTTTCATCTAAAAGTTGTATAATTTTTGCATAATGATCGTCTAGGTGAAGATTTTCTGTTTGGGTTAGGTTGTCCTTAATTTCAAAATTGCAGAAAAAGTTGTCAATGTAAGTTTGTGTTTGTCATTGTGTACTTCTGTAATTGAGCCTGGTGCCTGTTGAAGGCACATTAAAAATAATAAAATAAAAAAATAAAAATAAAATAAACTTAGATTAATTTCTCTTGATGGATTTTTCATTATGAATTTAAGGTTGTGAGTTGCAAAAACATCTCTTAAACATTTACTTTCTTTTGTTTCTGCTAAGAAGTTTAATATACCAAATATCCTGAATGCACAGGCACTCAAAAGTAATCCGCCGTATAGGACGTGACAAGTAGTACTTAATAAACAAATAAATCTTATGTAGGTAATCAAACCATTTTCTAATATTCGCCTTAAACAAACAAACTGCGAGACCTTCTCGAGTATATTAAAAATAAATGGTAGAAGCAGTAAATGCAATTTCTTAATTGTTGAATAAGAAAAGAAAACGTAAACACAATTTCTACCACAATAAGAAAACAACGAATAGTCGTTTTCAATAAATATGTAGTTCCTACTACTAATAGTTAAATTAACTAATTATAGGGATTGCTTAGGTGAGTAAACAAAAACTATTCTAAAAACTTTAAACAAAACCGAATAATAATAATAATAATAATATATTTATTGCCATTTAGATCACATGAGTGACATAAGCAATGTTAGGAAATTACAATGGTGGTTTACAAATGGGTTGGTAATTAATATGTAATAATTATTTAAATAACGATTAAGACTTAGACTTAGTATAAAACAAGAGATTTTTGCAAATGTTCATGAATGGACGAATACATATATAAACAAATAATAATAAATAATTAAAAAATACCACAAGTATACAAGTATATATACATAAAAATAAAGTAGTAATTAAAAAATATTCAGTAGACCTAATATAGTTAAACAATAAACACGACCAATAAAGTTGGGTTTTTAAGTTTTAGTAAATTAAATAAGTAAACACTTAAAAAACTATAAAAAAAGCTTAGTAGTTGTTAGTCTTGACAGTTTAAAAACTCATTAAATGAGTAAAAACAATGGCTTAAAATGTAGGTTTTTACAGCATGTTTATATTTTGTGGTTGATTCAATTGTTCTGATATTAATAGGTATTTTATTTGCTGCTTTTACACATCTAAACAAGACACTTCTGTGGAATAATTTTGACCTGTGGGCTGGGATTCGTAAGAGTGCACCGCCCCTGGTATTCATTACATTAAATACATCGTTATTTCTGGTAAACATTGGTAAATTGTTCTTAATAAAAACTAGCAAGTTATAAACATACAGATAAGGTAAAGGCATTATTCCAAGTTCTTTAAAATAATTCTTGCATGAAGTTGTTCTTTTTAGATTTAGCATAGAACGGAGCGCTCGTTATTGAGCAATAAAAGCAGATTCGAACGTGGTGGATGATCCCCAAAATACAAGACAAGACAGATTGGACGTAGGCGTAATAGAATGATTTAAGATTAAAAATCGACTCATATACCTCAGAATGTAGCTGCCACGGTTAACTTTGGCTATTACTGATCGTATGTATTGGTTCCAAGTAAATCTGGAGTCTATATACAGTTGGGGATGGTCAATTGACCGCGGTCAATTGACCAGTCAATTGACTGTCAATTGACCGCTACCTATTTGACCGGTCAATTGACCGGTCAAAATATATTTAATTTTTGCAGCATTTTATTTAGGTATCAAAAATTACCCGTGAATCTCAAAATTTTTGCGATCGTGCAATATCGACATCATTTACAATTTGGTGGTTCCCCGAGTCGAGGGGTGCTAGGCCGGACTCGGCACTTTGCCCTTAAAGCGGGACATATCTTTTTCAATAGCGAAACATAACTTTCTACGTATTTTAATTACCTATTTATTAAGTACAAATAAATCACAATAATATTTATTTTGATATTTTATTTAATTTTTTTTTGGTCAATTGACTGGTCAATTGACCGGTCAATTGACCAAAAACAATTTGACTGGTCAATTCCACAACCCTTAGTCTATATGTACACCTAAGAATTTAACATTGTCACAATTTGGGATGGAAATTCCATTATTTAGAACCAGGAGGCTTCGCATTTTGGTGTTAAAATTTTTTTGCAATATTAATAAGTTGTTTTTGGAATCATTTAGTAATAGACCGTTAGAGGCGCACGATTCAGACATTGTTTCTATGATTTGTTTTGTTTTTCTAGATAAATCAAAAATGGAATTACTGACAGCTAGACACGATGTGTCATCCGCAAATTGATATACTCTATTAAGGTTATTATTTAGGTCATTTAAGTAGATCAAGAAGAGGGTCGGGCCCAATATTGATCCCTGAGGTACTCCCATTTTTAAACTTATCGCTTCTGAAAAAGTGCTCTTTTTTAGTCTATATTAGATAAATACGATTTCATTAGGTCCAGGCCCACACCTCGGATACCATAATATTCCATTTTTATGGTTCAAACTGTCAAAAGCCTTAGAAAGATCAAAATAGATGCCTACCACTAATTATTTTAATTCAAGATTTTCTATAATATCCTGAATAGACTTAAATACAGCATCAATAGTTGATTTCTTTGGAAGAAAACCAAACCGTGTGGGTGACAATAAATTATATTTTTTAAAGTACGAGATAAGGCGCATATTTAAACTTTTTCAAACACTTTTGACAATACAGGTAACAATGACTGTTGCATTCGGTAACATTTGTTTAACTATTAGCGACTGCCTTTCCGCTGGGACAAAGAGTCAATAACTTATAACGAGTCTTTTTGAGTGTTTCTAAGAGTGTGGGGAAAGTAAAAACAACACCCCAGTGGGGCAAACAACTGCGTGCAGCAGATTTCGAATTCCAGAATACCGGACAGAGACCCGGATGATATACAAGACCAGCAAGGATGTCCAAGTAACGTATTAATAACCCATTCCTCATTCATGAACCCCAATTAAATATGCATAAAAGGCCCAATTAATTTATTTATAATACATAACCTAAACAATCAACCCAAATAATTTGTTTCCCTAATTTTTTTTGGAAGTGTTTTTTTTAAGGTTGCTTTTTTGCATGGATTTTTAGGATTATATAGAACTATGTCTAGAAATTATCACTCATAAAATATTAAATAGTACCCTGGCAGAGATGATAAACAACTGTTTATCCTTTGGGCAAGTTGCTACCCGCTTTGATTTTCCCAAAACCACTTTATACAGCAAATATAGATGGAAGTATTCTGATATATTTGGGAGGCCTTCTGCCTTAAGTGAAATAAAAAAAGGCATAAAACAAGTGTCGAGCCCGTGCGCAAGAGGGAGTTTTGGGGGTTTAAACCTCCCTTTTGAAAGTTTCAAAATAAAAAAATATTATATCACTCAAAATTTACCCAAAGAAAATGGCAACTGTTAAAAAAAAGCAATAACCACTAAAATAAATAATAATAATAACAAGTAAACAACTGATAGTTGTTTACTTGTTATTATTATTATTATTATTTATTTTAGTGGTTATTGCTTTTTTTGATAATTAGGTACGCGAACTTATTTGATACGAAATACAAACAAACAAAGAGAAATTTATTATTATTATACTCACGTAAATTATGTTTGTAATTTTCATAATAAAATTCTATATTTATTTTTCTCTATATCTCTCTTTATTTTTCTCCACTACCTCCGGAGTGCCATAAGCCTCTCCCTCAGTAATGGAATTGATCTGAGCCGTTATGGCTCTTTTAACCAGTCACAAGTCACGGACATGTGGAATTTCAAATCTTAAAACATCCACTACATCATTTGCACAAATCACAAAATTCTTCGCTGAAAAGACAAAGCTTGCGATATTGTCGAGAAATACCGGTATATTTTTATACCGGGAACCCCATTTTATCCTTCCTGGGTCAAAGTCAACTATTTTCAGACTTTTTCATGGAGCGATGTACACACGATGCAGGATAAAATCGAACTCCATATTTATTTTTTCATGTAAGTTTGTTTCTTCTGCAACAACTACACTGTCTTACAAGGATTTTTCAACAAGCTGGGATATTATTTTTCGTGTTCAGTGCACCAAAAAACTTTTTGCTAAAAGCCAATTTAGAAAATTTTATAATGAAAATTTTAGAAACGATTTTTTTAAATGATATTTTTGCTTGTAAACCACTTTTATGAGATGCTGAATAGGTATGAATTATTTAACCAGAGTTGGGACAACTTAAAAGGACGTTTTAATATGTAAACAGTCTATTGACTTTTATTAAATTAAAAAGTATAATTTTTGACAAATTTGCAATTTTTATTGCAAATGCAAAAATAAACGTTAAGATAACAATTTTTTAATTCTAAATATATCGAAATGTTCGTTATTAAATGTTTGACGTTGAAGTTCGACAGATGACGAAAATGAGATTTTCGTTAGATTTGTTTCTTAGCCTTTTCGACCATTTCTTTTAAAAAATGAGTCAAAGCCTAAAAATTTGCGCTTCAAGAAAAAGTAAGAATTTTTCATATCTCGGGTATTGGTGGTAATTCAGTTTGAATGATAACAAAACAAGCGATTTTTTAAATTTTATCAAAAATCAGAAACAAATCGCATTTTTTAAGTTTTTTGGTGCCCTGAACACGAAAAAAAATATCTCAGCTCTGTTGCCTTCTTTTTATAAGAGAGTGTTAATATAATAAATTTATACCTAAACTGCGCACCACTCAATGTGTCGCGACCAAAAAGTTCGTTCTTTTTTAAAACGACATAACTTTTTTGTTTCTTGAACTATTTTATTTTGGTCTGTGTTGTCTGCTAGCCTCATCCTTTGGCAATTCATGCTATAGATATGAAGCTCACATTCCTTCAAGTAAATTTCCTACTGGGTGATATGTTAAACGGTGAAACATTTTATTAACTTCATCCAAGCCCCGTTTGTAACAAAATAATTTTTTCCTCGAGTTACATTCTGCGAAGTTGCTGACCTATTAATAATATAATCTTATCTGCTGACATGTGTTTTTCAAAGAACATCATTTTGCTTTGTTTTATATTCATTCTAGATTTACTTAGCCTTGTGTAAACTAGTCTCGTAAGCTTGTTATTTGTAATTTTAAAATTAAATTTAAAAATAAAAATTTTAAAAAGGTTATTTAACAAATCAAGTTATTTAATTGGCGCAGTCGGTAGGATAAACGGGACGTTTTTCTGGAACTTTTCGAAATTTTAGTGAAAACGGCATATATCAATATTCAGCCCGCTTTGAACTTTAAAAAATTAAGACATTCAGTGAGTGAGAGTATCGAACGAACATTCAGTGACACGACGAGAAGCAGAGGACAAAATCGCCGAAACTTCGACAACCTAGTTTAAGAGGGAAGCAGAGGACCAACATCGCCGAAATCTTCCACGGCTTGTTGCAATCATTCCTTATAATTTTCCTATACAATTTTAATGACCAGTGATTCAGAATTGGAAGATTTGTTTAAAAATTTATGTAATTTAAATTTAAATTATACACAGAAACCCTTTCGTGATAGAAGTCCTATCAGAAAACAATTAAATTTAGAATCGAACGTAGAAATTAACATAAATAATTTTCTAACGATGACTGAACCAAAAAATTATCATATTAACGCGATCCCGGTATTTAACGGTGATTAATCCACCTTAACTTTATTTATTTTTGCCAGCGAAAGCTTTATAGATAATTTTACTAATAAAACCCAAGAGACGCAAAAAATGAATGGATATTGCGTTTGATTGTGTCTAAATTAGAAGACGCAAATAGTTGGAACAATATTAAAAACTTTCTTTTGCAATACTTCTCTGATCAAAGAAATAAAGATTGCCTAGTCCGAGACCTTATGTCTCTGAAACCCGAACCGCGAGAAACGCCTTATCAATTCGGTATGCGTATACAAGATTGCCGTAGTTTGTTATAAACTAAATTAAGACGACGAAAACGAACGCACATGCAAAAATGCTTATTATACCTACCTATCTACATACCTACCCCTATCTTACCCAGGTTACTTTAATTCTTCCTATAAATGATTAAAATACCAACCTACTGCAGCTACGAGAATTAACATCTCCAAATCAACGGTTCGCGGCTTTTGGAGGTGGAGGAGTGACTGTGTGGGGTGGAATGGCGATGAATGGAAAGAGTGAATGCTGAGATATATAAATATTTGGTTGTTAGTGATATCGTGGTCCCTTATGCTCAAAATGTTGCCAATAATTGGTGTTGGTGGACAATGCCAGTCCGCACCGCGCCAATATCGTAAATTAATATTTAAGGGATCACCATATTGAGAGAATAAATTGGCCACCTTTGTCTCCGAATAGGAATCCTATTGAGCATGTGTGGAGCAGGATAAAATTGAAGATGAAAGAGAGGGAAGGACGCATGGAAAATTTGGTAGAATTGGTAAATGCTATTCAGGAGAGTTAACGAATTATTACAGGTTAGGGGAGGACCAACGAAATATTGAAAGTTATTTTTGTTATTGTTTGTTACATTTTTTCGCATAAAATTTTCTAAAATGAACAAACATTTTTTTATTTAACTTTATTACCAATTAGGTAGGTACTTATCAGTGATAAGTTAACACTAGTGCGCAATGTAAATGTAACTTATGTAACATTTTCCTAACCACTCAAACAAATTGCAGTAATTTTGCCAAAAAAATGAATCCCCAAATGGCATTTTAATCATAAATATGCAAGCAATCGGATTTTATTAAGACATTTGACAGCCGGGAATTGTTTTCGAATTTTGATTCTTGGTGATTTTGGTTTTTTTGAGACTTAAATTTGACAACTGAATCACAATCAGGAGGTCAAAATTATAAAGAAAACATATCATGAACGTAAATATCGGTTCAGGTTTAGTTTTCGCAAATTTTCACCAAAATTTCATTTTGAAAAAGTGGTCTTTGCTTAGGCCCCTCTGAAAATAATGGAAGTTTGTTGGTTGTCGCTTGTTCAGAATTATTCAAGAAACATTTTTTCACCATTTTATCTTCTTGTTCTTAAACAGACCTACCAAAAACCCTTAAATGTACTCTTTTGGAAAAAAAATCATATTTTCGTTGCTAAGATTCCAATTCGAAAAATTTAAAAACCTTTTCAAGGTAAGACATAATACCAACTTCATTATTTAAAGTAAAAACGAGAAAAAATATTTCTTTTTTCAAACGGGGCTTGGATGATGTTATTGAAATTTTTCACCGTTTTACATATCACCCTGTACGTAATTTTCTTGAAGAACCATGAGCTTCATATCTATAGCATGAATTGCCAGAGGATGGGGCTAGTAGACAATAAAGACCAAAATAAAATCGTTTAAGAAAAAGTTATGTCGTTTTGAAAAAGGACGAACTTTTTGGTCGCGACACATTGAGTGGTGCGCAGTTTATATGTATAACAATTTTATGATAACCCCCGATAAGAAAATCCTGCGCACGGCCCTGACAAGTGTAATGATTACAGCTGCGGATAATGGATAATCTTTTGCAAAACAAAATAGTGCAGTCATATCTAAAACGCAAAGAAGTGATATATCTTCCCTGAAACAAAAATTGTGATAACTCTAAGGAATTCTAAAAATATAAAAAGATCGAGAGCAGAAGTTCATGGTGATGTAATAAACCAATATTTTTACAAAAATAAAGATAATAAGAGATGCTTTGCCAGGACCTGGTAACCCAGGGAAACAAAAAGTTTTTGTGAAAAAAGGAAACACAATATTAGACAATTATTTAACTTTCGTAATGTTTGCTGCCACTGGAGTAGAACTTTTACCATCGTATATTGTCTACCAGGCAAATCTTTTAGATTTTATTTCTAGCAATCAATCAATGGTTTTTTATAGTTTTTATATTTATAAATTAAAACCATGAATTAATGAAACATTGAAGCATTTTTAGGCTACAGTAGCTTTTTCATTACATAAATAAATTTGTATACTTTACAAAATGAATTTTAAAACTTTTAAGTGTATAAAAAAATATAAGTAAAAATATTATTTTTGTTTATAGTTTTTTGAAATTTACAGCTTGTGCAATACATTTTATACAAATCAAAAATCTTAACTAACTACTTAAAATATCTTTTAGATTTTATATTTTTCTTAAGTAATTTATAATTTGTATAAGTAATCTTTAATTTAGAAAAAATATATTTTTTAAATTATAATTATATAATCTTTACTTTAATTGTAATAATTGTTAATAGGCAATATTTTTTCTTTTTAAAATACCTAAAACTGCTTTTCATTGTTATTTTTTTTTTATTTAGGCTATGTTTTAGGTTATGTTATATTTGAATTTGTTTAGTTATTATAAAATCCAAACACCATGAAGTTGTCAACATATATGGCTTAATCTTTTCAACTATAATTTTACATCATTGAACATCAATTCATTAAAATTAGAATTAAATCCGACAAAAACTATGCTTTTTTTGTTTAATTTTTTTCTCATATTGGGTCGTGTTTATTTCAGTTTGTTGGTTGGTAATATGGCAGTATTGCGTTTCAGCTTATTTTATATTGTTCAAGTGAACACCAAATAATGCCCCGAGTAGGAAGAAATCGAGGTTTTCGTCAATTAACCCCACTTAAACAGGGACGAATTGTCGGTCTCAGTTGTCAAAATGCGAGGCCATGATTGGTTGGAAATTACTTTCACTTTGCGCCAATCACAAGCCTAGAAAATGGAGATATATTTTTAACGGTCTCACATTCCTATAAAAGGGTAACGTGACCGCTACAACAGTCCCAGTCACTCTACTAGATACCATCCTACCGTCGAAATCTCGTTAAACCACCAACGTTTTGATTGATTTTTATTTTGAGACCTGCTTACTAACAACGATCCTTATTAGGACCACAATAACAAATAAAGAGATACCTCAGTTAGCAAAATACCAGCCATCAGCCTGAGGGACATCTCCTACACCGTGAACCCGGAACTGGTCGCATCACAGACTTCGTAGACGGAGCACCCTCGACCACTCCGGCGAGCCAGCCGGGGCATACCACGCCGACGGGCCAGCCGCAGCAACCAACGCCGACCACACCGATCAAGCTGAGACGCCGGCCCTGGAGCTCAAGCGAAGAACATGCAGCATACAGTACGCCAGGCGACATCCATTCCGCGCCAACACCAAAAGCCAAAGCTATTGAGGGCCCGTTCGGAGATACTACGGCCGCTTCCCAGACACTCTCGACTATCCAGAAAGACAAATCACAACATAGCTCCCGAGCAGGGACGACTGGAACGACAAAGCAGCGCTCGGTCTTTCCCACTTTCAACAGGGAAGATTATAAAAATCCGCGTTATTTCTAATAAAAGATACAATGATGTACATTCCGGAGGATCAATGGGCCTTCTATGAGACAAATCAAAGGAAAGGAGGAGCAGTCTTTCCTATGGTGCCGAACCCAGGAGATGTCATGGAGCCGTTTCGCCTCTGTGTTGACAAATGCGTTCATGAGCAAGGGAGGTATTACCAAGCTCATCTCGAAGTTCTACGTAAAGAGTCAACAAGCCACCAAAGACGTCGTGCGGTTCATCAAGCGCAAGCGGTCGATGGCAGAATGGCTTTTGCCGTCAACTCCCGAAGACACCTTAGTGGGCATGTTGTTCGAACTGCTCCAACCAAGAGTGCGATATGTGGTTCCGGTTCCGGTCCCAGTTCATTGATAATATGGGAACTTTAGTGTTAAGTGCGCAAGAAACCGAGAACGATTTAGGTGGGTGTGAATTTAACCGCGCCGCCACGATTCAGTTCAGAGAGATGCCGGAAAACTTCAACCGGAGAAACGCAGAGGAGAACGTTTCTCCGAAATAAATACCCTCGCGGAGGGTATAAATTGGACAACTCCCGTGATAGACATTTAGTGCTGCAGGGATAATTTAGTGTTAAGTGCCTTAATAGATACTGGAGAGGACTTATTTCGTGCGTGAACGATTCACGTATAGCCGATTGTTCTTTAACATTTAGGGCCTTGCGTACTAGTTTACTGTTAATGTGGTAGAGAAATTGCCTTACCCAATCATCTTAGGTATGGACTTCCTGGTCGAGCATAATGCGCTCATGGATATGGTCAGGGGTTGTTTATACTTGGGTTAGCAAGGACGGCAAACGATTTTTTGGAAACCCAGTGCAGACGAGGAGGAGGAAGTGCTCCCACTTCCTGAGCTGCCACCGAAAATTCCTGTTAAAAGAGGGCCTAATTTTCCAAACTTCAAACACGTTTTAATAGGATATTTAGCGGTAGGATCCGACCGCCGTCGGAGGTTTTGAAGGCGCATCGAATAGAAATAACCCAGAAGACTCCGTTTAAATGCAGACCGAGGGAGTACGCGCCGGAAAAAGTAAATAAGATCGACAGGCAGGTCAAAATCATGCTGAAAGGAGAAATCATTGAACCATGCAGCTCTCCCTACGCATCGCCCGTGCTCCTAGTTAAGAAAGAAACAGGCTGGGGATTTTGTGTGGTATACCGCGAGTTATCGAAACTGTCCACGATGTGGGAGTACCCAAGGTTTTTTGATCCTTAGACCCCACGAGTTGGTACTGGCAACTACCCGTGCGGCTTTCTTCACCAATTTACTGCCATGCCCCAGCAACCTTCCAGCGGGCGATGACCGATATTTTTGCGGGTATACTCAATAAATTCGTAAAAGTATATCTCGACGATGTCATTTTTTATTTAGACTCCTACGCGGACCACTTGGGACATCTGCAGGCTGTCATGGAACGACTTGAGGTCCACCGCTTAAGGCTCAACCCTGAGAAAAGCAAATTTACCAAGGGGTCGTTTCAGGGCTTGTTTCGAACGAAACAAGCCCTGAAACGACCCCACCGGCTTGAACGACCGCATCGAGGATGGAAGTATGTACATCAGGTCGACGCATCAGACCAGGGAATGGGAGCCGTGCTGATGCAGGAAGATTCGAGAGGCGACAGGCACATTATACATTTCAGTTCTGCCAAGTTACATCCCAACGAACGAAACTACCATATCAATGAGAAAGAGTGCCTCGCCTTGATATGGGCGATTAGACGTTATCGTCTGTACCTAGAAGACCAACATTTTACATTGCGAACCGACAACAAGGCACTCCTGTGGCCTGCTATTAAAAGAATTCTAGTTTACGGTGGAACACGTCGCCGGCAAGAATAACCAGTTACCGGATTACTTGTCAATAAATGCAGCAGAACTCGATGGTAGCCCACCCGTTATCACAACGAATTAATTCCAACTCCAATGGTGTGTGCAATTCAGAGCGAGCCACTAGTCAAGGGCAACTGGTGGACCACGAGACCCAGGGCCTGGTACGCCGGTTAAGCAGGCAGAGCTGAATTGTCCCCGAGATGACACCGACAGAAGTTTACTGGCAAACTTCATTATCTCCGAGGAAAACAATTTATTTTAACAGCGGCAAGACGGGTCCTGTCGGGTTTATGTACCCTTCTCAATGCGACTCCAGGTGATGGAGAAATACCATGCAGGTGAACAAGGCGCATATCCTGGACAGAACAAAACTACACGAGCGATCGACCAGAGGTATATTTAACAGTAAAATTTATTATCTCTGTTTAATCGCGATTTATACTCTAAGAGTGACCTTAAATATATTTTGAGTTGATTTGTAGACACTTGAGAGTGAAATGAGTGGTTTTATACGAAAGAGTCATCGGCACAGAGCCCAATCTTCGTGTAGTCCCCAATGCTGACTACTACACCACCGAGGGCGGTATTATTTAAATTTATTTACTCATTATTTAAATAGGATTTTTTAAATTTTTAATCCTGTTGATTTAAAAAATTTATTATCTTGTATTTAGAAAAGGCAATATTTTTTCTTTTTAAAATACCTACCTAAAACTACTACATGGTAAATGTGATGATTTTTTTATACATTTTAATTTTTTTACTTTAAGAATAATATGTATAGTATTATTTAAATAATATTTATATTTTGTATTCTTTTTTTTAATTTATAATTGTTAATTGGCAATATTTTTTCTTTTCAAAAGTGTATTTGTTTTTTGTACAATAAATTTGTGTAATGTTTTTAAATATTTTTTCATTAATTTTGACAATGTAAAATTCTTCCCAAATTTATTCAAAAATCCATCTTTTTATTATACAATAATCCCATGTATTTCCAACGTATTATAATACAATAATTCCAGGTATTTCCAACATTTAATAATACACAAATCCATGCTATTTCCAACGTTTTATTATACTCAAATCCTAAGTATTTCCAATGTTTTATAATACGTAAATGCCTCGTATTTACAACGTCTTATAAAACGTAAAACCCACGTATTTTATAAAATTAGTAACTATAGTTATATACGTTATAACGTTGTATAAGTTATAAGGTTATAACGTTGTCATATAACGTTATAAATCAGGAAATTTAACATAAAATTATACAAAAAGTTAGGTTTTTCCAACGTGGGAAAAACACATGCGATATCACCATATCGCCAAATTAAAAAAAAATGAAAACACGATTTTTTTTCAATATTTAAGCCTGAGTTATAGATTGCCTTCCTTCCTTCCTTCACCATTAACCAACATTACGTAATTGTCACCATTAACATTTCCCGTGTAGGAATTTTTAATACTTTGTGCTAATATTTTGCAATTATAGTAATAAAAAAAAATCAAAGAATAAAATATATTCTTAACAAAATCATATTTTGAAGTTATTTTAATATTTTAAAGTATCAATAATTGTTAAGTTTAATTAAAATTAATAACGGGCAATGTTAATGGTGACAATTACGTCAAAAATGTTTATTTAAATCGTAGTGCTAGTTATAGATTCCCGTACCGTAAGGACGGCATTCCTTCCTCCAGTGGAAATTTTTAAGTTTTATCTTTCACCGTAAAGGTCTTTGACATGACCAATCACAGTGCTTGTTATGGACATGCGCTGTAGGGTGACAGCGCGTAGGCACAAAATATTTAAAATACATGATTGTTTAGTATTATTTAAGGTAGGTGTTCAGTTTATTAAATAATTTGTGTCTCTAAATAGGATATTTAGATATTGTTTATGATCAATGTCTTTCTTTTTTAGAAACGTTGCTTTGTAAAGTGGGCGAGTCTTCCAACGTCTTGTTCGATGTTTTTTTTTTATTATACTGCCTTACTATGGAGGAAGGCAGTAACTACAAATGCGTTTTCTTTTGCTATGATAAACCTATGGACATTTTGTATCTTAATTCAACAAAGAAATGCAGTAAACTATCTTTTAAGTTAAATAAATTAGTTAAATACCTACTGCTTTTTATAAAAATGTAGTTTATGCTAATTTCCCACAAATTTCTTGTTTAGCAGTTACTGCCTTTTTTCATAGTTGGGCAGTATACAACAAGCTGCCTGGGCAATTAAAATTGTGATCACTGCACTAATATATAAATGATTATCTTTCATATTTACACACAATGGGTAAACGCAGAATATAAACAAAAACAAATGTCAACCATTTTAGGTGTCATCGCGCATGGTTACGGAATTTTACACGGAAATCTATAAATTGACTTTTTACAAGACGCACAAATCGTACGGGCACGACTACGAGAGGAAGGAAGGAAGGCAATCTATAATTCAGGCTTTAGACCCATAAACTTTTTAACTGCAGTTAAAATTAAAAATCATGATTAAGAGAGTTATGTCTGTAAGTCAATGAATAATGTTTTATTTAAGCTTTTTGGCATTTTTTAAAAGACAATTTCGCATTTTTTAACCAAAACTTCAAAGCGAGCTTCAAAAGCTCTTCCTAGACTTGGAATACAAAAACAATGGGGTTAATGCTCCCTAGAGCCTTTAGGGTTATAACATGCTCAACAAAATTGGACAACTTTATTTTTGTTGGTTGCTTGGCGTTAAATGGTCCATTTATTAAAACCATGCTTGATGGAATATAAATTTTGTCAGAATATTTTTTTAACATAGAATATCAACCATCCCGATTGGGGAATACCACATAGTTTGATTTATTTAAATTATAAAAAAAATAATTTATAATCGATTTTTTTTAACTTTAACATTGTTTTAATTTAATTTAATTTAGTTTAATTCAATATAAATATTTTAATAAAGATACTATTCCTACCCAATGTTGTACCTAATTTTTAAACTACCAACAATGTTACTTTACTTTTATTTTAAGATAAAAAGTTTATGATTTGGGTGTAAGGGGTAATTTTCTAAAGCGTGCAAGTGGATTTTTATCACGATAACTTTTTGCTAGTATTTAAATAAGCAGTACTCAAAATGCTGCAGTTTTACCTTATAGGGTTTATTAATTAATTTATTTATTTCTTTTAATGAATAATTAACTTGTGATTTTTATTATTTTTCCACCCTTAATCAAAATTGACTTAAGTGTACTTTGGTTTATTTGTTTAAATATATAAAACACATATTCTTACCCAATACTAAACTTAGGTCAAATCTTTTTATCCGTCCCAATTCATCGCGAAAATTCCACATTGTAACCTTATTTTTCTGTTAAATTATGACAGAATTGTTAATTTGTAAAGTGGCTTATGCAAAATAAAATGACTTTTGTGTATATATAGCACTATATACACATTAAATATACCTAGTTAAATGAACACTAATATTGAAGTTTTAATATGGTATTATGGCAACTGTTGCAGCAGTAGCAATAAAGCTTCTCTTTGAGCCACCGTTTCTAATTAACAAAATAAAATCAATATTAAATGCAGTTATACCTAAATATTATACCTAACATAATTGAGGGGGTAAAATCAAAAGGGTACAAGTGCATTTAAGCATGGAAATAACTTAAGAGAGGAATGGGGTAGTTTAGAGTCAAAATTCTCATAACGTGCAAACCACAATATTAAAAAAATTATGTATCCAGATTTTTGTATATATAGCAAAAACTTTAAATGTTAATAACTCCAGTTCTCCATTTTGCACTTGTACCCTTTTGCTTCTTACCCCCTCAATTGATAACACTGTAGGTAAATTTTGAACTCTTGAAATATCACAGCTGAACGCTTGGACACGTAAACAAAATTTTTGGTCGTAGATTCCAAATCCGTGCTCGGTTTAGCTGTATCAGGTCTAAAAAAGTTTTTCCTGTCGGAAATCCGATCCGGGGACACACTGAGTTCTGGTATTTTAAAACTTGTAAATTAATATATTTCACCTCTTGTGCCAACATTCTTATGCTTTTTATTTCAATTAATATAATATCCTCAATTATACTCAATAAAAAATGGCAAAAAAACATTAAGAATTTCCTAAACTATCTATAAAAAAACCCGGGACACGTTTTACTTTTGGTCCATTAACTTAAAATTTTGCAAGAATTTGTTTTTTTTTTTAAATTTGGAACTAATGTGTGGGTCCAGCCAAATTATATTTCTTTAAATGTATACAGGGTGATAAAATTTATACAGGGTGTTTCCAATATCTTTGAATTTTGACCTGATACAGCTAAACCAAGCATATATTTGTAATTTACGACCAAAAAATAAGTTCACGTGTCCGAGTGTTTACCTGTGATATTTTCACCTGCCTACAGTGTAATTGAATATTTGACATACCCTTTGAATGAAAAATATTTTAAAACTACTCTTACCCTATCATTTCTAAGCTAAAAGCCGTACAACACATTTTACAACCTTAAAGGTGATCCTAACCTTAAAATATACCAATCTCCTCCCATCCTTCGTATCCTGTATTTCGTGCACTAACTTGGATTTTTTTACCAATTGGATAACGCTTATTGAAAAAGAACCAAGCGACAACCACTTTTTCTGGGCTAAAATTATTTGTAAAATAACTCATATTTAATAATACTGAAAAGGTTAATAATTATAATCATTTGGAACTTTTTCAAAAGGATTAAGAAGGTTTCCAAATCATTATTCATTTTTTGGGCAGCATTAAAAATGAGTTATTTTGCAAATAATTTTGTTTACCCCGGAAAAAGTTTTTGGCGCTTGGTTCCTTTTCGATAAACGCTATCCAATTATTGTACATAAAACGTATTTAGATTGCTTAAACTTCCTAAGTGATCAATGTAAACAAAATTTTTCCAGTGCTTATCTCAAATCATCTAAACTGTCGTAAACAATACCGAAATGTTATACGTGAATCAAAAATTAATTCAAATGATAACTTAATAAGAAAATCAAATTTATATATTAAAACAATGTGGGAAATTATTAATAGGTAATAAGAGAAAAAATAAAACTGAATATATGTATCCTAATATCTCACCAAATGAATTTAACTCATTGTTTGTAAATATAGCTGAGAAATTTATAAACAACATAAAAAGTGTAAACAAAGTTAAACACTAAATAACATAAATCCCAATTTAAATTTTAAGATCTTATATAACAATTATAGATATAATTCTGAACTTAAAAAATTCAAGATTTATATGGTCAGTGGCACTGTACTGTGACAAACTTTTCACTCGAGCGGAATATGCTGTATTCCAAACGTGTTACCGAATATACTACTAATAAGGTTTGTACTAGTACAAACCTTTTTAATATTATATTCCGTAACAAGTTTGGAATAGAGCATATTCCGCTCGAGTAAAAAGTTTGTCACACGAGCCGTAGGCAATATATTCCCAAATAATCTTAAAAAAGCACTAGTTATTCCAATTTTAAAAAAGGAGATTCCAAGGATTTAAATAACTACAGACCTATTTCTTTGCTAACTATAATTTCAAAATTTTTTTAAAAGGTTCTTGCTCTACAAATTACCGAGCATTTTAAGGTGAATGGACTTTTTTATAACAAATAGTTCGAATTTAGAAAAAATAAAAACACCACTTTAGCAATTGCTGAACTGGATGACAAAAAAATAAATTGCTTTGAAAAAAAATAACATTCAATGTCAACCTTTTGTGACCAATTCAAGGCATTTGACTGCGTACTTCACGATGCTCTTCTGCAAAAGCTAAACCATTATTATTTCTCAACTAGTTCAGTGAAGCTAATAAAGTCTTATTTGTCGGATCGGGTCCAGCAGGTAAGAGTGAATGGTGTGTTATCTGAAAAAATGAGGTGATGTATGGAGTTCCTCAGGGAGCAGTCCTTGGACCACTTTATAATATATGTAAATGATTTACCTATCTTTAATAACATGGCTGAACATATACTCTTTGCTGATGACACGACAATTCTCGTGAGTGGCAGCGATCTGGATGGTTTGGTGGATTCATCGTTAGGTGCGCAGTCAAAGGCTGCTACCTGGTTCTGTGATAATAAACTATATTTAAATGAGACATAAACGGTAAATGTTTGTGTCGTAATCTCTCAAATTCTGTATCTTTATCTCTATTAAAAACAACATATTTTTCATAATCACTCAATATTGTCTTAGGCAAAATTGGTTTGGGGTCAGGCTGCAAACTGGCATCGACTATTTTCCTTACAGCCTTAAGCTGTAATGATAATAACCAAACTAAATTATCGCCAAAATTGTCGATCTAAATTTATAGACCTAAAGATCCTTACACTAAGTGTAATACACTTCCTTCATCTTTATCTATGAAATTTTGTTTTTTACTAAACTTAATCTGTCAAAATTTAAAAGCTATCACTTTAATCACTTGCATAATACAAGAGGACAGAATGATTTAAGGTTACCGGTTTGAAGAATGAACTGAAATAAATATATTGGCCCCAAATACTACAACAAAGTATCTGAAATAATTAAAAATACAATTAAAAGCTCACTAATACGTTCGGAATTTAATTCGTATTATGAGATTTAAAATATAGTTTATAATGTGCATGTATAAATTCCAATGTATTTATCTAATTATTTATTTATGTTTTTTTTTTCTTTTTTTCTAATTTGTATTTTTTAGAGCATAAATAAATATTATTATTATTATACTTATACTTATGTATAACTGTTCTTGACTTGTTCTTATTGACATCTTATTTTAACTTCTGTGTATTCTCTCCGACTTTTGTAAATACTGTATACATATACAACAATAAATAATTATTATTATTATTATTAAATATAAATACACTAAAATAAGGTAATTAAAATTTAGAAATAGTCCTAAATAATCAATATGTAACCGTGACCACGGTTGTTTAGCTTTTGGTCAAGATTTTAGTTCGCTTAATGGGGGATAATTTAAATAATTTGAAAACTGTTTGCAATTATCGCAACTTCTTGATCTAATTTAGGCCACCAAATATATGATCTACCGAGTCTATTTTTTCTTTTATAAAAAGGTAAATTTTCTGTACAAAATTGTTGTCTCTGCCAACCTTGTAGAATATACATTAAAAATTTACTTAAAATTAGATTTTTTCTTGATTTACTAACATCTAAATGGATATCTGTTCGTTCAGAAATTAAATTGATGTATGCGCAATTACTTATATTTTCTTCAATCATAATTTTATTATTAATATTTTTTATTAATCTAGATAATTTTTTTTTCAGATTTGATATAACTAATATCAAAATCATAATTTGACAAAACTTGAGCCCATTTCTGTAATCTACTTGCACCCATTACAGGGTTGCCTTTCTTTGTCCCGAAAATTGATACCAAATGCTTATTATCAATGTTTAATCCAAATTTGCGACCGTGATTAAATTTTTTTATGTCGTATATATTTTTCAGTTTTATCTGGGAAAATATGCGATATTATTGCCCCAACCCCCACTGGACTTGCATCCACCGTTAATTTAATTGGTAACTCACTATCATAGTGTGTGAAAACTTCTGAAAATATTAATATTTTCTTTATTTCGTTAAATGCATCCTAAAAGTTTTTATCAAATTTAAAATTTATATTTTTCTTTAAAAGTTTATACCCTTATGTATCCAATAAGTGTGGAACCGTTGGGAATAAATCTGCAATACAAATTTGCCATACCAAAAAAATTTCAGTTCAGTGACATTGTTGGGAAATGGGACTTTTTTATTGCCAATGTCCTTTCGTCACGAGTGTCTAAATGATCTTTATCAATTATGTGAACTAAATAAGTTAGTGACTTAAAAAATATTTAAAAATTTACATTTTTCTTTTTTAACCCTTAATCTACATTGTTGTAGTTTTTTAAAACTAATTCTAGTCGTAATAAGTGTTCATTTTCAATTTCACCAGTTATTAAAATGTCATCTACAAAACAAAGTACTCCGGGGATATTTACTAAAGTTTGTTCCATAATTTTTTGAAAAATCGCTGGAGACGTGGTGATATGAAAATAAACCCTTGTGTGTGGAGATTGTAACAAGTTTTTTTTGAATCCTCATCAATTAAAACTTGTTGATACGCGTCTGATAAATCAATTTTAAAAAAGGTTTTACCCACAGAACACATATATGTAGCCGAAATTGTAAGATTGTAATTTTCTTAATTAATTAAAGCGCTTTCTGATTATATATAACCAGAAAGCGCTTTAATTAATTAAGAAAATTACAATCTTACAATTTCGGCTACACAAGTTTCTATGACAATTGTCATATATAATACCACAAGAGCTTCAAAATTATCGGGTATTTTTCCCGATAGGTTCGTTGCAAACAAATGAAGGAGTCAAGTTTTTCAGGTTAAAAAATCACGAGCGCGAAGCGCGAGTGATTTTTCCTGAAAAACTTGACGACTTTATTTGTTTGCAGGGAACCTTGAGGGAAATGCCAGATAATTTTGAAGCTCGTGTGGTATTCGGGGGATTATTTTTTTTGACAGTTGTTATTGTACCTTCCTTATAGTCTTCTCCATCCATTTTCTTCATATTGTAAGCGTAATCTTTCATAATGTTTGCCAATTGCGCTTCACTCGTTTCAGCACTCAATGTGTATTCCCTCTCAGTACAAAAAGTAGTAAATTGGTTCCAAACTGTTTTTTTTTACTTCTCCGTATTAATGGGAACATTTCCTTTGACTTTTTTATCGATGGTGGACAGAGAACAAACTCCAAATCGACTCATTTTCATGCAAAATCTCCAATTTTCACAATTGAATTCAACCTGTCAGTTTGACGTGTAATTAATTTGACTTTTTTATATATAGCAACTACCAGAGAAAATTTTCAAAAAATTATCGCTGTAATTCGCTGTAGGTTCCCTCAACAACAATGCCTCAACAATGTCCCAACAATACAGAGAACTGTCAAAAAAAATAATCATAGAAACTTGTGTAGCCTAAATTAGGGGAAGAAAGGTGCGGGAGGAAACAAGTCATGCGAGTACGCTTATCAATTTAGCGATGCGCGGCTTTGATGAAACAGGAGGGTATTCAGGATTTTTTTTATTTAATAAATTTATATTATAATCTACATAATATGTACCCTATATCGTGTGAAATATAAAGCTTGGGTCAAGAAATAAAAAAGCTTGATTTAACTTTAAACTTAATGTTTAATAATATATTAAAGAACTAATGTCATAAGACGTCATTTTGTCACACGCAGACAATTTATAATAAACGAGTGCAGCAATAGGTCTTATGACATGAGTTCTTTATGCTATTTTATCTATTTTGTAAAAATTCCATAAAAAATTAAATTAATTTTATTCCTTATATTTAATTTGGTCGAATTTTACTTTAGATAGTTGCTATCACAGTCATTGGTTTGACAGTTAATGTCAAAATCGAATCGCCATGCCGTCCTTAATTTACTTATTTACAATAAGCGGCTGTTAATGTTAATGAAGAAAAAAAGGATTTTCTTTGTTGTTAAACAAAATTTATTGCCAGAAAAGTCTCGTAAGTCTTAGAAAAATCATAAAAATATTATAAACAATATGCAAAATATTATTTTACTAGTATGCTGTTTAAAGTATAGCCAACCTATAAAATTTTGGGTGGGGTAAAGTATTATGAACGCAAAATAGATAAAATATATGTATAGTACATAAAAACACAATTAGTGTCCTCTAAATAATGTAATTTTATATGACGTTTACTTGGTTTAAAATTATGAGATATTTTTGTCAAATAATTTACTCGAATGTCAATATATTTTTCTGAAACACCTTTAATTAATTCAACTAAATGGTTGTTGTGATTGTTGTCAAATTGATGAATTTTCAGTGATATAAAAATTTCTTTGTTAATAAATTAGAATCCATCAAAATATAAATTACGGGCCTGGCAGCCCGGTTTCTGACGAATTATGGTCGAGGATGAGACCAAAATAAACAATATTATTTTAACTGTATTATTTGACTAAAGAAAAAAATTAAACTTTATTTTTCTGTTTATACCTGGTAGCAGAACAGTTTACTTTAATAACACTTAATAAATCGATATGTGCAGTGCACATTGTGCACTCCACGGAAGCTCAAATACTAAATACGGCAAAAATACGAACGGGTCTAAATAAGGACTAGATTTAGGTAACACGCGCTTTGCCCTTATTCTGGTTCTATGGTTTCACCCTTTCCAAACATGGATTTACGGTTATTTTGAAATAGCCACATATTCTAACAGAACCATTCTGTTTCAATACGGAAACAATCAGAATACTCTATGGGCTCTAAGATTTTTAACTCAACCAACCTATCAATTTTTAATTCCACTTTACTTCTCAGTGAAAAAGGCTTTTTGTACAGGAATTTTCTTTTAAACATAGGGAAATTTTATTAAAAGTACCTAACTCAGTTTTAAATATGTCATTATATTTATTAACTAAAAACAAAATACTTGCTTAGTTCTGCAAATTTTCATCCATCAAACTTAGTTTTGAGATACCAATTTTTAATTTACTTCATCAAGTTCATCCTAGTAACGGGAACTACCATTTTTAAAAACAAACGTTTCTAAAGTTACATTTGTATTGTTATATAGAACGTCCAAATAGATTTT
Organism: Brassicogethes aeneus; assembly: GCA_921294245.1. Classification (NCBI taxonomy): domain Eukaryota; kingdom Metazoa; phylum Arthropoda; class Insecta; order Coleoptera; family Nitidulidae; genus Brassicogethes; species Brassicogethes aeneus. The sequence continues at coordinate 4,908,810 of OV121136.1, forward strand.
ACCAATTGGTGTAAATGTTTGACCAACATAATTTATAAACAGCAATTTATTTGTGTACAATTGCTTAAAATTAAAAAAAACTAAATGTGTTTCATTCTATTTCAAAATTTAACTTGGGATGGGATTTTTGTGCGTACCTTGATTGTTTATAGTTTTTGTGTGGTTTGGAGCGTCGAGCACACATTGTTGCCAAATGTCCTTTGACATGGCATAGGTTACTAACACAATTTTTATACCAAAGCTTCAGCACAGCTTCTTTACTAAGAGCTAATTTAAGCATGTGCTCCCAAGTGGCTTTTTTGAAAATTGCATTTTTGTCCATAAGTCCATCCATTATGGGACCAGACCCAATACCAGAAACAAAAATATGACACTACCTTAAACTCGTCCCCAAATTTGCATACAGACGCTAAACTGCGAACCATAGCTGCCCAATCGGCCACATTTTCTTTATCTCCTTTCTTAGCTCCATAAAACTTCAATCTAGCTGCACTAAAAGAAATATATGTTTGTTTTAGCAATGTATGTGGTAGTCCATATATGAAACATAAAATATATTTACCTTAACCATTTTTATATTTAGTTTTAACATAATATGGTTAAGGCAAATATATTTTATGTTTCATATATATGGACTACCACATACATTGCTAAAACAAACATATATTTCTTTCAGTGTGCGAAGTAGGACTCTACGGGAGTACAATGCTTGGATAAACTGTTCATTAATTTTTCAGAAGTCACAGTTTCAGGAGCATCGGAAACACACAAATTTCTTAATAAAATGTAGGTATCGTCGGTCATGGAATATGGCTTGTTCCCTCTAATCCTCTTTGATACCATTCGCGAAAAAAAAACTGTTTAATTTTCACTTTAAAAACAGAAAAATCAGATGATTGATGGTTAAACTCATTTATTGAACCAATTAAATTATTTTCTGTCGTCGCCAATTTAATATCTCTTAAAGATTAATAGTTTATTAAAAGTCTATGTACCTGCTCTCTAAAAATGAATTAGTCAAAAATGACTAATTTAATAGTTATTAGTGGCTGTACCATGAATAACCCTGCAATACCATGGTATCTCAAAATTTAACAGCCAATTCTTATGTAAAATTGTCCCCTGAACCCGAAAATACCATCAAAAATTATTAAAGTGGAGCAGTTTTTGAAATATAGTCAATTCCATATTAAATGGAAAATTGATTATATCTCAAAAACTGTTCAACTTTTTTAACTTTTCGGATTCAGGGGACAATTTTACATAAGAATTGCCTGTTAAATTTTGAGATATCATGGTATTGCATGGTTATTCATGGTACAAGTGAAAAAGCAGCCACTAATGACTATTAAATTAGTCATTTTTGACTAATTCATTTTTAGAGAGTGGTGATTGTTTATTACCGACTGACTTGCATCGTGTCTACCGTTACAGTATTATAAAAAACCATATACAACAAATAACGCGCTTAATTTAAATAGCAATAAAACAATATATTAGATAATCCTTTAAAAAAACGACGAGGCTCGTCATTTGACACTTTTATCGTTAACGATATTGTATCAGAATTAAAAAGATGTTTTTGAGGTTTGTTTCTCAAAATTTGATGAAATTATTGCATTGTTATATACAACACAGTACGATAAAAAAAAATTCCCCCCTATGAAAAATACCTATAGATTTTGAAAATAGACTTGATACCCGTGTCTCGGCGTTTTTTTAGATCACGTCATTTTTTTAAGTGGATGTTATCCACGGTATTCGGCACATAATATAACAGCTTCGATAAAGCTGGACTGTATGTATATTTTTACGAAAAGTGTAGTCACTCAGTGAATTTCACTGAATAAATGGACAACCATTAAAATTATTTATTTATTTTAAAATTATTTCAGGTTATCCCAATTTGCCCTGGTTTTTCTCGGGTTATTCGTTCAAAAATGGTAAAGAATTGACATGGAATCTTTTAAACAATGTTTTAAGATTCCAAAAATGTTACCCCCATATCCGTAAACCTAATAGCAAACAAGTTATAGGCTATTTTTGATTGACGCGCATTTGTCAAATTTTAACGAAAAAAAATTTATGTAGAATTTAAGAATGTAAAAAAATATGAGGTGTTTTATTTGAAATAGTAGTAGTGGTGTTTTTTAGGTTGTGATACCATCGATTAAATATAAATTCTAAATCAAGATGTTGTTTTATTGAAAAAAAATTAAAACTAAAAATAATTTAAAAAAAATTAAAATTATTATTTTCTTTAAGTATAATTTTCGTATTATGTAAAAACATACAATATTTGAAGAAAAAAAAAGATTTATAAGAAAATAAAGAATTAAAAATCTGTATAGGTTAAAATAATAAGAATGGCCGTATACAAAATTTAAATGACGTGATTTCGTAAAACGGTGAGACACGTGTTATTGCTGCAATAGATATTTTGAATTAAATAATTAAAATAAATTGACGATACGTCTGACGACGACACAAACGATGTCGTTATTTTTGATAGGGGTCTATCAACAGTCAAAAATGACAAAGTTAAGTGAAATATATGCCTAATAATAGCTTTTGATAGTAATTTAATATTAAAAATTTAATTTATAATTTCCTTATATTATATTTTATCAAGTCGATTATTTTATAGAAAGAATACAGCTTTTGTTTAAACCAAACAAGTTAATCTTATTAAAAGGTTATTTCATCGCTTTCTTCAAAAAATCCAGATAGCACAAGAGGTACCCAGGACGTCCGTTTCGGGTCCCACATAGGTCCGAACGTCCCAGACCTATATCTGAAGTTTTGGGTACGTACAGTCTCTTACTTATTTGGGAAAATTAAAGCGAATATACTCGGTACGTACCAAGGACGTAATTTTTGTTTTGTTTTTTAGCAATTAAAGCATGGTATTTCCAAAGGGTCTAAGAGTCAAGTTGGCTAAATAATATATTATCATTTAAAAATAGTTTGTGTCATGCAGAATGACTTAAAAAATATTCCAACATTTATATGCTCAAAATAATTATTTTTCATTGATAACTCACAATTTTATTTTTGTCACTTAGACCCTTTGGGAATACCACTCTTCAATTCTGTAGAGCTTGTCCAATAATCCCCAACAAAGTATTTCAGGACGGCCAGAGGATGTCTTACTTAGGACGTTCTGGGGACCGACGATTTGGTAACATCGGATGTCCCTGGTACGTACTCGGGACTTACTAATGTCTGATACAAGATGTACTCAGGACGTTTTCAGTACTTCTTTGTGCTATCTGGGAAGGAGGACAAATCCTGCCTAGCCATTTGTGGGTGTTTTGCAAGGCTAGCTGTAGCAACACCTATTTTCTTGTCCCTATGGAGACAGTTAAATTCAACTATTTTAGTGAGAAAGAAAACATAATTTTATCAATAGCGATTTTGTGTTTGCCCTTGTATGATTATTTGGTTATTGGTTATTACCAATTTATGTAAAAAAACTTAATAACTTTAAAATATATAAAATTATTACAATAAAGCTTTATCAGTTAATTTTAATTAGTTTTTTTCTTCAATATAAATTACCCGTCACATTGGGTTGAGAACCAGCAGTGGTTACTATAGTAATAGTACTTTTAAGCAATATTCTCAAGTCAAATGAAATAAAATGAATTCCACTTAAGTCGTAATTTATTATAAAAATAAATCATATAGGCAAATTTCTTGACAAATTTCTTAACATAATATATTATAGGTATTGTTAGTAGCAATATATTTTGCAGTTAGACTTGGGTTTGGTTTAAAAATTTCCAGGGAGAGAAAGTGCGGATAGGAAGGCAAGAGCTCATAGGTAAAAACGGAAAATGTGTTTAAAACTTATTTTTTAACTAAGATTAAAATAGTATATTACACTACAAGGGCAGAAAGTGTGAGATTCCTGCACTGCGCCGAGGGCATCATGGCGCGCAGTTCAGGGCTCTCACACTTTCTGCCCGTGTAGTGAATACTATTTTTCTTGCTACCCGTCCGAAAATACGGGAAAAAATTAAATGTGTATATCGAAACATATTGATGCCTGCCCCGACATTTGCGGCACGAGCGAAGCCTTCGTAGCCCTTGTAGTGTAATATACTATTTCTTACTACCTCGGCCGAAATTACGTTGATTCGTCCCCAATTCCAATGCATCAAACGTAAATTTGACCAATGCATCAAACGTAAACTTTCTGCCGTGGAATCGGGGACGAAACAACGTAGGTAGTAAGTTTATACATAAATATATTTTTATCAATAGTAATTTTGTGTTTGTTCTTGTATGGTTATTTCATCATCAATTTATGTAAAAAACTTAACAACTTTAAAATATATAGAAATATTATAATAAAGCTTTTTGGTAAACTTCAAATTAGTTTTTTCTTCAATATAAATTTACCGTCACATTGGGTTGCAGCAGTGGTTACTATAGTAATACTTTTGGGCAAGTCTCAATTTAAAATAAAATAAAATGAATTCAAATTAAATTTATTGTCAAAATAAATCATATATGCAAATTTCTTAACATAATATATTATGGGTATTGCTAGTACCAATATATTTTGCAGTAAGAGTTGGGTTTGGTTTGGTTGTAAGTATAAAAAACGGCAAATTTGTTTAAAACTTATTTAAAAGTTTTAAAAACAAATCCTATTTGTTCCAAACTAAGAGTTGTAGATATACTTTTACTTCATATTTTAAATAAAGTTAAAACAGATTTGATAATTTTATTGCATGGAATTAATTTAGTTTTGTATATTACGTATAATCAGGGCCGGATTTAGCATGGGGCCAGCGAGGCCACGGCCCCAGGGCCCCCACCATTTAGGGGCCCCCACCAATGCAATATATAGCTTTTTAATGAAAGAAATATGAAAAAAAATGTCGAAAAAACAAAAAGTTGGGTCGGTTTTACCGCGTGAATCCTGTAATTTTCAATTAACTTTTCGTAGATCTATCTCTAACTTTTCGCGGATTTTTTATCGCTTATCCGCTTGCAAATCAGAATGTAAATTATCACACTCAAACTTTTGGCGCGCGAAGACGTTTTTATATAGTCTATAGTCATAAGTTATGACTCATAAAAATTTTAAGCAGTTGCTCCTTTAATGCTTGTCGTAACGTTTTTGTAAATACAGGCAAACAGTCAATTACTCATAATCTAATATTAGGTAAAGTTAGTTTTTGTCCCAGATTGATATTGGTACATTGGGGTGTTGTGGAATATACTGTTTCGTGCTTTTCTTTGAACAAAAGATTGTTTTATTGTTTGATTTTGTATGAAAAACAGACAAATAATACGACTTTTGATGCACTTTTTTTCAGTTTGCGGTAAGTATTAAAAATACAAACAAAACATAGATCAATTTATATTTTACTTAAGTAAAATATATATAAGGTTATGTTCATATTATTCAAAATATATAAAATAAAAGTATATAAAAACACTTTCATTCACAATTCTATTCAACTATCTACGTTTTTATAGTTTTGCATACGAATTTATAATTTCTCAGACTTGGGTAAAATGTATATAAGGTTATGTTCATATTATTCAAAATATACAGGGTGACAGACTTGTGGTGACAAAAGCTCAGGGGAAATTCCTCTCATCAAAATATGAAAAAAAGTTCCTATAAACACGTGCACAAATGCTTCATTATCGAGATACGGGGTGTTTAAAAAAAAATAAGTTTTTTATTTATAGCTTAAAAACGCTTTGGCCGATTTGATTAAAATTTATATGGTTTATTAAATAATAAATAATTCAAGGATAATACAAAATCACGTAAAGTTTCTCTAGCTTAAAAATTTACCATGAATTTCCCAAGTGTCGCAAATTTTAGAAATATTGAGGGCCCCCATCAAATTCGGCCCCAGGGCCTCAAAACTCTTAATCCGGCCCTGCGTATAATATATAAATCATAATTAAACAAATCATAAATGTAAACAAAGGAGGATATACAGAAAACAAAAAATGATAATTTTATTTTACGGGGATCTACAGAAAACAAAATCTTATTTTATATGAAAATTAAGTAAATTAACTATTACATTCAATTTAATCTCAAAACTTAATTATAGCTGCTGTTAAAAAAATCCAGGCAGAAACCAGACAAGAATACATTACTAGTTATGCCTATTGGCAAAAAATATATTTATTTATTACCGTATTTAATTTTAATTTTTGTCCATGAATAAACTAGATAAATATTTTCAGGTATACATTGGCTATAGCAAATATATTGTTTTAAATTAGATAAGTTAAAGTAGGGGTTGAGTTAAAACAGATAAAACGAGATTTTTTTTTAAATTAAACTTTGAACATTGTGTTGTTCCATTGTCGATAGACAGGTGAAATTTGATAATTAGAAATCAAGGTTTTAATGTAATTGCAAAGGCAAAATTAATGTTACAGATATGAATATCGTACACACAGATGTTTACATACCTACTAAATAAACCATTCGTGAGTATATTGATTTTTCTTTTACAATAACAAAATTGGTACGTAATAATATGTTGGTACAATACCTAGGTACATATTTAACATAAGCATGTTTTTAAATTAAGGTAGTTCAATTTAAACAATTAATTACAGTTCATTAAAAAGAATAAACATTTATTTTACCTTGAAATTAGTAAGGTTTTTCTAGTAGTATTTATATTAACACATTTCCACTCTAACCACAAATAATAATTGCAATATTAAACGTAATAAGATTTGATTTAGAAAATTCGTACCTAAATATCAAATTAGTGTTGTTTAGATAATAATTTATTGATATTTTATTTATAATTTCAAAAATATTCACAAAATAAACTTCCTCTAACACACGACCTCTGATCCAAAACGACGCGACGCTATAACTGGCAGCGTTGAGACGCAATCGTTGCTACAGGTGCGTAGGCGCATATTGGATTTGTTGCCTAAAATCATTTAACAAAATGTGTAAAATCTTAAAGGATAATAAAGGAGCGCGGTTGGTAGAATTGTTGTTGCACATCGGTTTTGACCTCAAAAATCCTTTTGAAAAAATAAATATTTACTATTTTGGCTAGCATAATATTGATAGTTAGTTAAAGCCCACGTAGGATGGATTTTGGGAAAGTATGCACTATAAAATTGTATTACAGTGAACGCTCCCTTTGCAGACAGGTCCCATAACCAGACAATTTTTCTGGAACCATTTTTTCCCATTGTTTTTAATTAACTTTCTAATTTAAGGAAACCTCCCATAAGCACGTAGATATGTTGGGACCGTGAGTATATATATTTTTAATTATTATGAAATTCTTTAGCACTTAATACAAAAATTACAAATACAAATTTATAATTACGTATGTACATTCAATTTTTAATATAAATAAAAGAATATATAATATAATTAATATTCGGAAAATTTGCGCTTTTTTACGGAGAATTCGGAATGATTAAAAGTTTTTTTGTAGTAATTTTCAATGATAAATGGATAATTTGCATTGACTTGCAAATATTATTCGTGTAAAAAATGTACCTACAACAGATATTTATCAAGTTAAAAAACGTTAAATCACTGCCGTGCACAGAGCCGTACCTAGAGAGAAAATCGGGGCCCATGTTACATGTTTTTTTTATTTTCAAGATGCTTTTTAACGAAGTAAAAAATAATTCACTAGAATATAAATAATGACTTAACATTATAATTCATTAATATTACAACCAATGAAATGCCAGTATTCCATCGTTACGCATTTTATCACAGCCACAATATTTTTTAATAATAATAATAATAATAATAATAATAATAATAATAATAATAATAATAATAATAATAATTTATTTATTGCCCAACAGTTTAAACCATTACAGGACATTTAAATAGGATACATGCGTACTATATAGTATTCAAATTATAAAAAAATATATAGATAAACCTAAACAACAGATTATGTGTGCAACATTTAAAGATGCTAATTAACATATTTAATTATATAGCTAAGCGTATTAAAGTTTATATCACAAGATTCACAGAATTTATTAAAGTTACTGCACATCACAAATAAGGGCGACTTAAGTCCCAAATTAGTTCTATTAAAGCTTAGAAGAAAAGTAATTTTATTTCTGCTAGTCAATCTTGGCACCGAAAAGTTAATCTGAGAAAGCAAATCACTACAACTAATTTGAGAATTAAGCAACCTAAACAAAAATGAAATTGATGCAATAACCCTTCTCTTTTCTAGAGATTTAAATTCAAATGTCGATAGTAGCAAATCATGGTCAAATCCCTGAGTTGGATATTCATTATATATTTTAAGATGTAAGAGCTTTAAAAATTTGCGTTGTACAGTTTCAATGCTTGTTATATGGACTAGATAGATTGGATACCAGATTATGGAAGCATATTCCATCTTTGACCTTATTAATGCAAAATACAGCATTTTTAATGAGCTTTCATTTATAAATTGCTTGATATTTCTAATGAGAAAACCCAACATTCTAAAAGATGAGTTTACTACCGCGTTGATATGATTTATAAAATTCAGCTTCGTATCAAACCTAACTCCCAGATCTTTAAATTCTGTAACTTGTTCTAAACGCCTATTGTTGATTTCATAATTATACAATATACTATGCTTTTTCTTTGTATATATCATACTCTTGCATTTATTGGTATTTAAATGAAGGTTATTTATGATACACCAATTATATAGACTATTCAAATTATTTTGCAGTTTAATGCAATCATCAACAGTTTTGATTTCTAAGTAGAGTTTCAGATCATCATCAAATAGTAAATTGTAAGCTGTTAAAATGTCTGGTAGGTCGTTGATGAAGATAAGAAAAAGTAGTGGTCCTAGATTGGATCCTTGTGGAACACCTGATGTTGGAGTAAACGGTTTAGAACAAAACTCATTGTAAGAAACATATAGCTTTCTATCTGTTAAATAGGAAATGAAGAAAAATATTAAATGGTCAGAAAATCCAATTTTTTTTAATTTAACCTTAAGTCTATTATGATCTATTTGGTCAAAGGCTTTCTGGAAATCTGTATAGATAACATCCACTTGTCCATGATTAGCACATTACTGGCAAACTGTGTAAACAATGTTAAATTGGTGACCGTTGACCGTTTTTAAACAAAACCATGTTGTTGATTTGATATTATATGACTTAACTGGAAGTATATTTTTCTATAAATAATACTCTCGAACAATTTTGCAAAATTACAAAGTATAGCAATTGGCCTATAGTTTTCAACGTTAGAAGAATCACCGGATTTCAAGACCGGAACAATTTTTGAAGTTTTCCAAATTTTGTGAAATTTACCGGTACGTAAAATTAGGTTAAATAGATACAGTAACGGTTTCAATATTTCAACGCTGCAATCCTTAGCAATGAAGCTTGGAATATAATCAACTCCGCAAGTAAACTTGTTGCTTAGCTTTTTTACTGCATTTAAAATTTCAGTTTCAGTTATTGGATCCACTTTAATATTATTTATTGAACAAAACTGTTCGTCAGTATTATTTAAATTCGGTAATTGATATACACTTGAAAAGTAGGTAGCAAATATATTCACAATATCATCAGGATTGGTGGTTGAGTTTCCATTATAATGCATACTAGTACACCCTTTCTTACTTTGAACAAATGACCAAAAGGATTTTGGATCGTTTTTAACGTTATGTTCAATTTTAGCAATATACTCTTTATATGATTGTTTAATTTGACGTTTAATCAATGATCTAATATTCTTAAATAGTTCGAGATAAATAAGTTTATTAGTTTGTTTAAATTTTTTGTGATAGTTTAACTTTTTATTTATATTAAATATTATGTTAGAACTAAACCATGGAGGGTATTTATTTAAATGTTTATTATTTGGCTTTAATGGCATGTGTGATTGAAAAGAGTTATATAGCGTTTGATAAAAGTAATCACAAGCAGAATCAATGTTATTAATATTTTTTAGAGTATTCCAATCTATATTTAGGATGTAATTATAAAGTAGAGGGAAGTTGGCTTTTTTGAAATTAAATTGTTTACTAGTATCATTCATAGGGAAAACTATTTTTTGTGCTATACTAACACTAAGATTTATGTTAATAGGGGGATGGTATTGATCAACCCTTACCAAAGGACTAACATCATGCGTTACCACTAAATCCACATCTGAATAAACTAAATCTAAGATTCCTCCAAAACTGTTTGTTATGTTATTATGTTGAGTTATATTACAAAAATTAGAAAAACTGTTTATTACAAAACTTTTTCTATCAGCTAAACTATTATTAAATAAATTTGGCGTGTTAAAGTCCCCTAAAAGTACCAAGTTCCCAACGAGCCCATTTATCAATGTGCCCAGCAGATCAAAGAAAAGTTCATATTCGCCTAAGTTTATATCAGGAGGAATATACAATACAATAATATACAGCGTTGTTTTGTTATTTATAGGAACTTTACAACCGACAATGTCAATAGAACCAACAATATTTTGTATGTTGTTAAAGTTAATTTCGGTAACGATAAAAGTATTTTTTATTGCAATTAACGTCCCACCTCCCCTTAAACGACCTAAGCTCAGATTGCGATCACATCTAAAAACATTATAATCACTGGAAAATATTTCACTGTTAGTTATATCCTGTTTAAGCCAAGTTTCGGAGATACATATAAAGTCAAATTCACAATCACACACAAAAGAAAAAAATCATGAATTTTGTTATTTAGACTTCTAATATTTTGGTAATATATTAGTATCTCATAGTCTACTTTATTATTTTTGCAACTGTTGGGCATTAGGCGTTTAAAGAAACAATGTTGGGTATACCTCTAATATATTTGATGCTCAAATTCGTTTGTCCATTGGTTGTTCTGGTTTCAAGGTCAGATTTTAAAGATTTGTAGTATTCTATTTGGCGAGGTGTTCTATCATGTGCAATAATAACGTGTGATAAGTTATTATTATTTTTTAGATTTGACGATTTCTTCAAAAGTTCAATAACCAGTTCTTCGGTATTAAGTCGTATTTTTATGGGTCTAGGAGTTGGCCTATTTGGGTCGAATTTGCCTAGCCTTATAGGGTTGGTAAATTCCAAATTCGCATTAGGTTTTAAGAATTTAATTACTTCATTTACGTTGGTTTTATCTGATCTTTGTCTTTCGGTACTGTTATTAGATGTTTGCTCGGTAATATTATATAATATAATATTTAGTTTCCTACGATTCCGTGATTTCTTGTATCACTTCCTCAAACTGCAGACTGGTTAACTCTTTATTAACTGGAGGGTTATCCACACTTTTCTGGAGAGAATCCATTTGTACCACCATTCGGCCTATGGTTGATTTAAGTCCATTAACAATTTCCAGTAATTGAGCGCAATTAATACAGGCTGTTTTTGGAGGCATCGTCTTTAAGTTCTGGGAATCTTTTAAAACTTGGCAACGTTGCCAATGAATGTTGCGGGATTCGTTGCGCTTATAGTGAGGTTATCTCAATTAAGTTATGAGTTTTTAATGAAAAACTAACATAAAAATTGTATGTAAGTCGCACTAACCTTTTAAAATAACAGTTTAAGAAAACGGGAACTTTTAAACTTTTCAAAATAAGCAAAATTAGTATAGCTCAAGTTAAGTAAACGTATCGTAACAGCGTTGCCATATTTGAAATCTTGCCTTATTTCGTTACACTCTACTTTGACGTTTGTTGACATTTAAATCCTGTTTTTGTTACCTAAGTAACAAATTTGAATTCAAAAGCCAATTTATATAATTAAAATATTGAATTCTAAAACTAAAAAAACGGTGGCGTGGGTAAACGATAAAGAAATTGCGGCTGCCATTTTAAATTTAAATAAAATATGTAAATATGTAATATGTAAAAATATAAAAGATATTTTTAAGCATATTAATTTAATTTCAAATGTCAAACTGACAATTCGTTAAATCCTAAAATTCATTATATTTTCTCACTAAATATAACTCGTGGTATGATTAATAAGCGATAATATTTACTCATTGAAACCGAAGCAGTACATTTAACTCGTCCTGCGGGAAATCTGCAGCTCTGTTACAACTCGGAAATATCATCGATGATAATCATACCACTTGTTAAGAGTTAAAATGAAATCTTTCATGAAAATCCGTAAGTAAAAAAAAATACAGATTATTAATCCATTTTATCTTAGTTTGCCTTACAAAATTAAAACTGACACAATAATTAAAAGTTTACCTTTTTTGCTTTATCTAAGGCAACACACCTGGCCCCTGAGGATTTAAGATCGATAAAAATGGTGAGAAGAACTACTTCTACGGATCGATTTTACATATATTTACTAACATTTTCCCGCAAACCGCATGAATCAAGCCGTTCGGTTTTGTCAGTTTCGGGCAATTTACGGTTTACGCTCTCTAACTCAATTATAATGCTTAATAAAAATTTTGAAAAATATTTTAGCGGAATGGCAGGCGGCGCTGGTAAGTTTGGAGACCAAGTTTGTCAACGTGTCGTTTTATATTTCTTTGCGTGGCGTATTATATCCTATTATAATATAATTATGGCGTATTATATCCTATTATAATATATATATATAATATAATATAATATAATATTATATACTAATCTAAAATGGCCTTACATAGTGATCACGAAGATTATTATCTGAAGCTTTGTGCTTGTTGTGGTAAAAAAATATTTCCGGCAACAGAAAGTTATATTCTTATAATATAAGTGATAAATGCGCAGGGTTAATTAGAAAGTATATAAATAAAAAGTTTGATATCAATGACTCAAGATTTCCACGAAGTATTTGTAATTCTTGTCGAAATACAATGTATGAATATGATAAAAATGATCTTAAGCGCTCATTACCGATTATGCCTAAGTTTGAATGTATAAGTCTAAGAAGATGTAGTACCTAGTATTTTGTGTAATTGCTATATTTTTTTGGAAGCACGGAATACCAGTCACATTAGCACCCAGAAAGGTAGAGGCAAGAAACGTAATTTTAATCGAAAAATCGCCCCTTCAAACGGGCGATATGCTTCATCATGTGTCAAAAAACTTGCAGCTGTTGACGTGCCTACTGAGAAATGGCGGAAGGACAAAAACTTGACTACTATGGTTTGCAAAAACTGTTTTAAAGAATTACAAGGATCTGGTAAATATCACAAATGTCCGGGTGCCCGAAGTGTGCATAATAATTTGGCTAAATTGGTGGGGGCAACTCCTGACTCCGTTATAGACAAAATCACTGTAAATTTATTAAAACGAAAACAAAATGATTGTGAGTCAGCACATTCAAAAAAAGAAATATTATTACAAACACATGGTTCAAAAAAATTCTAAAAAAACGGACATTTGCTTTTTAAGCCAAGACTTAGATGATTACCAGAATCATATGGGTTTGTCTAATAACAATATAAAAAGGTTTTTAAGGACTCATGCTGGGAAGAATTCTGTTCCGAAAAAGTATAGAGAACATGTTGTTGACAAATCTAAAATATTTGGAGATATTTATAAACATTCTAACCATGATTTTGAGGTTGATAATTCTAAATCCAAGAAAAGTAGGCATGTAGTCTGGGCTGATGTCACTAAATTGTTAGAAGCATGCAGTGCATGTACTGCAGTGCTGACCGAAACGAATATAATTGGTAATTATACAGTTAAAATATTGGCTGATGGAGGTCAGGGATTTTTTTAAATATCTTTATCTATTTTTTCTAAAGATTATGTGCACAGTAAAAATGAAAGTGATGAATCAAACGAGTATTTTACAAATTCATTAGCAAAAAAGAATCCATAATTAAAGATCTATCACCGTCTAGCGTGTTTAAAATTATAATGTTATGCATTGTTTCAGATATTAAAGAAAGCTATGAAAATGTAAAATTATTGTTTGACCTTACAAAAATTAATAATATTTCTTGTAAATTTGTATTAGATGAAACTTCTATTAATAATTAATGGACAACAAACTGACGGATCGACATATCATAAATAAATAAATAAATAAATCTTTATTATCCAATAGACCATAGACATGGTATAGGACAAGTCAGTTGGTACAAACATTAGATTAGGTACATAGAATTGTTAATTATCTACATACTAAAATATTCTTCTAAATTGTAAAATACATTATTGGTAAAGAATAAATACAATTGACTTTTAAAAACCTTAAAACTATCAATATTCTTTAAAGACCTAGGTAGTTTATTAAACAATTTGATGCCAACATAAATAGGATTATTTTCATAAATAGTATGAGAGTGTCTTGGGATAACCACATCATCCCTATTACGAGTATTATATTCGTGGTTAAAGTTATTAGGTAGCAAAAATGATCTTTTTTGTTTAATATATAAAATTGTTTGAAACATAAAGAGAGATGGTAAAGTCATTATTTTTAATTCAAGAAAGGTATTTCTACAAGATGTTAATTTAGACGCTCTAACGATATTTCGAATAGCTCTCTTTTGCAACCTAAAAACTTTTTGAGAAGAACTTGAATTGCCCCAAACATTATTGCATACTTCATTCTCGAGTAAAAATGAGCAAAGTAGTACGCCATGACTACACTTCCACTAGCAACCTGATTTAATCGGTACAATCCATAACAGCTACAGGAAAGTAAACTACATAGTTCATTGGTATGATGTTCCCATCGAAGGTCTTTGTCTATATGTAAGCCCAGAAACTTGGCCACGTTCACTTGTTGGATACTTTTATTATCAATAATTGAATTATTCAGTAGCTTTTATCTGCAGATGATTTTAATTCAATTGTCAAAAAAGTTGTTTTGAAGGGTTTATAAATAAATAGTTATTTCTAAACCATTCAACGACATTGTTTAATGTTTCTTGAGATTTTAGAATTGTATCTGATATTTTGTTTTCCGCTTTAAAAATTGAAGTGTCGTCTGCAAATAGAACTAAGTCTCTAGAATCCACTACATTTGCCAAGTCATTGATAAATATTATAAAAAGAAGAGGCCCCAACACTGATCCTTGAGGCACACCACACTCAATTTTAAGAGTATTGGATTTAATAACCTTGATTTCCACCAATTGCTCCCTGTTTGATAAATAACTTCCCAACCAATCCGAAAATCTACCTCTTAATCCATACTTATTAAGCTTTTCCAACAGTAATGAATGATTATAATGGTTATAACCAAATCAAAGGCTTTGCTTAAATCCAGGAAAATACCGACACACTTGTTTTTATTATTAATATTTTCATATATGTTTAGTAAAAAATCCATTATTGCAGTATTCGTAGATTTACCCTTGAGAAATCCATGTTGGACAGAAGATAAAATACCGAACTTGGCAAGAAAATTTGTTATTTTAGAGCTTATTACAGTGTTGTATACTTCCGTAATAGTAACATCCTCTAGATACATTGACTTCTTATTAGCTTTAATTTCAATTTTAAAATCAGTATTTCTAGTTATTTGAGAATTAAATTTTTTTGTAATGTCAATAAAATATTTATTAAACTTATTGGCAATAGTTTTAGGATCTGATAATAATTCATTGTTTTCTTTTATTTTTATTCCAGTGTCCAAAGTTTTATTTGAAACAGAACTATTTATTATAGACCAGGCAGCCTTAGATTTATTGGAAATTCTTCTTCTTCTATTTAAGATAAATTCATTACACAACACCTTGGCACCACATAATACTCTTTTATAAATGCTTTTATATGTCCTATAAAATTTTATATCAGCTTCACAGTTTGTAGTTTTCATTTTTTTATACAGTACAAAAAAAAGTTAAGTTGTTTAGAGGATGTTTTAATGCCTTTGGTTATCCACGGTTTTTTATTTCTTTTACTGTTAATTTTCAAATTTAATAATGGAAACCTAATATTTATGTAACAAAGCATTAAGTTTAAAAAATTTACAAAAGAAATTTCCACCGAATCCTCACTAAAAACATCATACCACGTTTCCCTACTCAAGGAACTAAAGAAAGTCTGATAGTTGTTTGAGTTAAATATTCTAGTGGGTACGTACTCATGGCTGACATTTTGATCTAAATCAAGTTGAAGAACTTGTGCATAATGGTCAGAAATAGGTTCCTGTAAAACAGTACATTTAATATTTATGCCTTCATGTAAAAATGGAAAAATTATATGATTTTAAAATATTATATAGTTCAATTTTATTATTTAGATTTGTTAAAAAATCAATGTTAAAATCACCACACAAAACAACTTTTACAGTTTTTTACAGCTCACTCTGTAAAAAACTTGTTCTAGACTACTCAGAAAGTAATTTATATCACCCTGTGGAGATCTATACTGCGAAATTATTAATAGTTTTTCATTTTTTAAATCTATTTCAGTACCACAAATTTCAAAATGTTTTTCTTTACATAAATATTCAAAACTATTAATATCACGCACGTGATTTTTTTATAAAAATTATAGTACCACCATGCTCAAATTTAGTTCTACAATAACTGGCTACCATATAATCATTGATTTTTAGAGATTTGACTTCAGATATTTTTAACCAATGTTCCGTGAAACAAGCTATATCAATGTTTTTATCTGTTAAAAACAATTCCAATTGATCTACTTTGTTTTTTATACTTTGCGTATTTAAATGTAAAATGTTTAGGGTTTCTGAAGTCCTATAGGACTAGAGGTATACCTCTTCGATTTAGTTGCTATGCATTAATATTATAAGTGATTTTATTTTTTCCACTTAACATTTTTTTTGTAAGATAGTACAATTAATATCGAAACAAGAATGATTTTCATTCAAAGTTTCTGTAGTTTTTTTATTAAATTCAACACAGTTAAAACATTTTTCTTTGATATGACCAGCTTCACCACATTTTAAACATTTCTTATCAGTACAATCATTTGCACCATGATTAAAACCTCCACACTCAAAACATCTAAGTACATGGATATACTCAAAGAAACGACATCTCGACCAGTTAATAAATATTTTACCATCTTCAGGAAGTTTTGAAAATGTAAGTAGATCACATTCTACGATTGCCATATAATTTTTGATCATTTTCTTAAACTTAATGACTTTTAAACTTTGATACTTGTTAAAATTCTTTATATGTTCAACTAATTCCTCATTGCTTAATTCTCTATCAATATCTACTATTTTGAAGCAAGGTGAGCGCATTTTTTAAGATTGAATTTTATAATTTTCACTAAGTTTTTCTTTAGCCGGAGTTATTATTTGCTTAACTTCTCCCTTAGTTTGACATCTAATTAAGATTCCTTCATCGGTTATATTTTTAATTTCTGATATTCCCACTTGGAAAGTATTAGGATTTAGATTTTTTTATAATACATTAGGTGTAATTTTGTTATCTTGCGTTACTTTTGGTTTAATTAGAACTATTTCACTTGCTGTTTCCGCATATGATTTTGGTTTTACATTTGAAGAACATACGTTGGCAGAGTTTACTGAAATTTTTATATTGCATATTTCTTTCTTCATTTCGGTTTTAAATCTGTTAAATTCATTATTAAAATTGCTCATGAAATCTATGCATTTTTCACATAATTTACAAAACTATTTAATTCCTTGTGTTTCCTCCACAGTTTTAACATGACTTGCTTTAAGATCAACACATTTAATATGGAATGACTTTTTACATAACCCAGAACATACCACAAATGTCTCATTATTTTTAAATTTAATTAACCACCTAGACCAAACCATTAACCATTAGGATTAACCTTTCGCGACAGTCACCCATGACGACGACTACATCGACCCGGTAGGACACAATATTAATGGTGAATCTTAGATTTGTTCTAGATATAGTTTATGTAAGAAACACTGATTTTAAACGAATATCAATCAACTGCATTTGCATCTAATGTTCACTTACTTATTCTTATACGGTCCTTTACTATTCACATTCACAGATATTTTTGAGAGAGCACAGTGCACATCTGGGAGGTTATTAAAATCCATGCCCGTATTGTTTCATTTCCTTAAAAGACTTGAGAAAGAAGGAGACGATATTTTTGTTATTATCAGTACCGATACTGATTCTTCAAAAGCCGATAATGAAGTGAAAAAGCTGAAAACCTATGCTGATTTAAATGCAGATTATTTGAAATTCTGTGATATTGGCAAACATAATAAGAAAGAAGCCAAATTTTATCAGTACAATATATATTAATTCCCCTCTGTTTGAGGAAAACGCTAGTCTTTCGGTACTGGAGAAATGTCCCGTATTAGAACTACACCTATTGAAGGGTTTTGTAAACCATCTATTCTGGAATGGTTTAGTCAAGATAGTTGGTAAAGACAAAGCATTAATTTGGCCAAAGAAATTAAAACTGGTATCAAAGAATTATCATGGCGAAATATTTGAGGGAAACGCTTGTCGTAAACTTCTAAAGAAAGCTGATATGCCAATATGTTGAAGAATTTCGATTACGACCTCTTATTAATGTTTTTAAAGCCATGGATAAAGTTGTCAATTCTAATTTTTCCACGAGGCCAGTAAACATTGCACGGCTGCATACCTACATTGAAGAATTAAAAAAAGCTTATTGCCACTGATATTTCTGAAAATTCAAATATTGCTTTATCACGTTGTGCAATGTGTATCATATTTAAATTATTCAGGTTTAGGATTGTGGTCTGGCGAATCCATACATCGCGAATTTGTCAAATACTGGAACCGTTACAAAATGCAGAACGATTAACGAATGCAGTGGTTATATAGTCAACAAAACAGATCATGATATATTTAGTTATATGTGAAAAATTGATCATTATTAATTTTCTGTAATATCTATTTATTGACGGTTATATTGTAGTTTTTGATTTTCTTGTATTTGAATATTACATTGTTACTATTTAATAAATAAATAATGGAATATGTGTTCATACATTTTTTTTAGAATTTTTAAAAACACAGGCCCACAAAAAAGTTGTCTGAACTGGGGGTGTTCTTTTCTTTTGGATTTTTTCACTCTGAATACGAATCTGAAATAAAAAATTGGGTTTTTGGCAGTGGCGGCTCGTAGGTTCTGGAAGAGGGTGGGCACAAAAAACTCACCTACTAATTTTTGTACATAAAGTAAATTCTCCTATTTTTCATGCGAGAAACTGAATTTTCACTCTATTTGTGATATTCACAAAAAAAATTCTATAATATAATAGGAGACCTTGGGCCGGTATTTCAGTTGATGGTTAACCATGAATCATTTGGTCAAATATTAAATTTGACTGTTAAGCGTATTTCAGTTTTTGGTTAAAGTAAACATGGGTTATTGTAAGCACCTAAATTTAACCAAGATCGTTTGGCTGTTTAACCATAGATTAATAACCTTTGCGTATTAAAGCATGCCGTGATCAGCTGATTTCAGAAACTTCAGTTTTAAAATTGGGTTATGGTATGGTATATTGCAGCTTTATCACAGTAGTTTTATTATTTATTGTTAAAGTGGTGTTATTATTTATTGTGAAAGTGCGATGGCGCAAGAAATAAAACGAAGCAAAAACTTTAACAATACGGAAGTATTGTTGCTTTTAGATTTAGTAAAGAAATTCAAAGATGCGGTCGAAAATAAAGAATGCGGTGCTGTTTCTTTTAAACAAAAAAATGAGGCTTGGGTCGAAATAAGCAAACAATTTAATGCTGAAAGTGGAGGACAACCCCGTTCTTACAAAGTCCTAAAGGAAAAATGGAACAACATGAAACGGAATACCACCAAATCAATTGCCAAAATAAAAAAACATATGGGTGGTACAGGTGGTGGGCCATCTTGTAATGAAACTCTTTCATCACAAGAAACAGCAGTGTTGGAAATAATAGGGGATAGACTTACAGGAATGTATTCTGAGTGTGATAGCGATATTCCAAAAAATGGTATGTACATATAAGAAGCTTAAAAAAGATTATTTTTAAATGAATATCTTTTATTGCAGCGCCAAAAGATAGTCGGGAGACAACAATACTTGAAATTGAGACCGACCTGACCGCCGACCACGAAAATATTTTTATACTGGAAGATCTGGGTAAGTTATAATTAAATAATATAAATGATAATAGGTTAAATGGTTTTAGATTTAATGCCTGCAAGTGAAAAGATGGTCATTGAACCATCCACATCTTTGGAGGAACAGATTGATGAAAATAAAGAAAATGATTGGGGAGATTTTAAGTCAACACTTCTAAGAACTCCAATTGCAAAACCCCTGGCACTACAAAATGGTAACGTAAACAATGTTATTATTTATGTATTATTTCCATTACATACAGGTATGTAAATAATAGGTCTATTATTATAATCAACAGGAAAACGAAAGAAAATGAAGGTGACTAATACCATGACTAATGAAAAGTGGGTAAAGTTTGCTGAAAAAAAAGAAGACCTATTGCATGACCAAGTTGAGATTATGAAAAAAACTTGCAACGAGCAAATCTGGCTTACAAAACTAAAAGGACAACTTCTCCAAGAGGAACATGACCTGAAAATGAAGCAATTTCAAGAAGAACATGCTTTAAAAATGGCGCATATGAAAGAAGAACATGGACTTAAAATGAATGGCTTCATAATTAGTAATAATAAAAACCAATAGGTTTTAATTAAAAAAAACATTTTATTATTCTATTGTTTGTTTTAATTTTTATAACAAATTTTCAAAATAATTTATAATATCGTTTCTTATTCTATTATTTGGTTGTCCATTTGCATGATTTTCAACAGGAACATTCAGTGCATGCTGAAAAGCCCTTTCATCTTCTGCATCCAGTGGTGGAGGTTCTTCTTCATTATTCTCACAGGCTATGTTGTGTAATACTGCGGTAGCAACTATTATCCATTGTACTTTTCGTAATTTTAACGATATTCCATTTGATAAAATGGGAAATCGTCTTTTCCAAACCCCATAACTTCTTTCAACAGGGTTTCTGGATCGTATTTGAGCTTTGTTGTACAAATTTTGTGCCCTTGTATTGGGATTAAGAAGTGGAGTCATTAAATAATTTTTAACCGCATATCCAGAGTCTCCTAATAAGATGCCATTGCCCATTTCACCATTTTCAAATCTACCGCAAATTTGGGAATGATTAAATATGGTAGAATCATGTGCCGACCCATGCCATCTAGCTACAATATCCATTATTTTTAAATTGCTATCAACTATTGTTTGGACGTTTATTGAATGAAAATTTTTTCTGTTGCGAAAAATTTCAGCATTTTCACCACCAGGTGATCGAATTTTTACATGAGTGCAATCTATAGCTCCCAACACTCTGGGAAACCTGGCAATGTCGTAGAAACCTCGCTGAACATTTGACTTTTCTTCTTGAGTATTAGGAAATTTTATGTATTCAGGTCTTAATCTAGCTATTGCTTGAGTCACTTTAAATACAACTTTACTCGCTGTACTTTTATGTACCGCACAAAAATCTCCAGCCACAATAAGCATGCTTCCTGTTGCATAAAATCTTAAAGTTAAGAGAAGCATTTCCATGGGAGAAAGAGCGTGGTTCCAATCAGTGGGCGAATGTATAGATTGTTGAATTTGATTCAATACAATTTGTACGGACTGTTTTGATAAACGAAAACGTCTATAAAATTCATTATCGTACCAGTATTCGAAATGATTTGGTCGTGGCCGAAAAGGTCTGCGTTGTTGTCTTGGTCTATTTAAATAATTTTCAACAAAATTAAATTCATCTTCATCATCATCGTCAAAAAGCATCCAATTAATGTCCATATTGCAACTTAAATAAAAAGATGAATGTTAATATATCATTTATTTCTTATACCAAACCAAAAATAATTAAATACTTACATTTATAAAAACTGCAGCTATTAAAATCACAGTACAATTACACAAACTTAATTTTAAATAATATTTTTTAAATAAATTGACAGGAATGCGAAGACGCGCTACGAATTAATGTATACCAACATAACAAAAGTTCTGGTTAATTAACCACATGAATCTTAATCATAATTAAGACACTGAAAAACAGTTTGTACTTTAACCGGGGTTAAAAATATTGGTTAATTATAATCATGATTAAGTAACCACGATTTTAATCACCAACTGAAATACCGTCCCTATGGACCAACTGCATGGAAATCAGCTCTTACAACCACCAAAACGCCACACTGATTAACGAGATCAATGGAGCCGAACATAACACAGGTTCAATCGCAGTCACGGTTAATGGCGCGGAAAGCTAAAAGGGTTTATAAACAACGATCAGCGGCAACGGAGCTCACTCCACGTCTAACTCGCAGCAGAGCAGCAACAGCAGCCCAGCATATAAGGCCTGAAGATGGTACATGAGATTGTACCGAAACGTCGTCAGACATACGGTTCTTTTAAGATATATAAAATAAAAATAAACAAAAATACAAAATAATAAACTTAAAGAAGCATAAGAAATAAAGAACAAGAAATAAAGAGATAAGAAAAGATAATAAAGAAGCAAAAGAAAAAAAGAGCAGAAGAAAGAAATTAAAAGAAATATTAATACATTTGTTTTAAATCTGCTGTAATAGCAATTGGGAAAAGTCTAAAATTAAAAAGAAGTGAAAATAAACTAGCTTGTAAATTTGGTCCAGTATGTAAAATATCATTTAACGATACAGCTGTATCAGTTTTAGCACTTGCATCTAAGACTACACGAACTTTAGTTGTTACCTTATAAAGTCTAACAACAGCATGATTTGGTATAAAATAACCACTATTAATATTTTCGTCAGAATATTAAATTTCAGATAAATATCCTTTATCTATATACTCCCCAGGTAGCACACTGACGTCTGCTGACGTTGAAATGACGTTGCTAACATCATTTAAACGCCAGAAGACGTGATCAAACGTCAGTGTGCTACCTGGGTATTTTATTACCTCCCCTATTGAAAATGCCATATAGAACCCATATTGAATCCGATAAGGAAACGTATCTGGTTCTATATGGTTTTATAGGTCCTATATGGAAAGTCCTGGTTAACATTACGGATTCTATATGGTTGAATATGGATTTCCATTTTAAAAATTTTCATATTCAAACATATAGGGAAACCTATCTGGAAATACATATAGAACAGAAACCAGATAAATCCATATACAACCATATACATGTCTTTATAAAGACATGTATATGGATGTATATGGATTTATCTGGTTTCTGTTCTATATGTATTTCCAGATAGGTTTCCCTATCTGGTTCTATAGTGTTTTAGAGTGTTTTTATCTGGTTCTATAATGTAATCTTCTATCTGGTTCTATAGTGAAATGCCTGTTTCAAATACCTATATTGAACCAGATAGAAACCATATAGAATCCAGATACGTGTTTTTATATGGTTCTATATGGCATTTTCAATAGGGTCATTATAGACTTGAATAAACTTCTTTTAAATTTCCTTTCTAAAAATACGAATCAACATTTAGCAATAACATGAGAATTACCTAATAAAGAAGGATCATGTTTAAATGGTAGTTCTACAATATATCTACCAGAAAAATCTTTAAAAGAAGATAATTTATAGAGATTTTCATAAAATAATTCATCTAAATCTTGTATGTGATCATTCGGAATTTCCTCTAAATTCCAGAATTTAGTTAAATTTGGATTTAAATTATCATTTGTTATTGGCCCAAAAGTCCAACTTAAATTAAAATGTGAGAGGGAAAACGTATTGACGGGTACACCAATTAAAATATACTCAAGTGCACATTCCACACAACAAGGTCTGTTCTATCTCGTTTAAAAATACAAAAAATCACTGCAACACTGCACAGTTTAACGGCGGCCATTTTTGTTGTTTACAATTTTTGTGCTTTGGGTTTGTGCTCTGTTTATACAGATTAATAATCGTTTTAAAAGTTGTGTTTCTCATGGTAAGCCTTAAAAGAGTCCTTAAAGTGCTAAGAACAACAATTTTACTCCTCTATTGTAAAAAATAAACTTTATTCTATCAGGGCTGTCATAAAACTGTCAAATGTCAATTTTAAGGTTAAATTTTAACCCACAAATTAACCTTCAAATTGTCATTTGACAGCCCTGATAGAATAAGGTATATTTATTATAAAAGAGGAGTAAAATGGTTGTCCTTAACACTTAAAGGCCTTATTTGAAGCTTACAAGTGCCTCTGTAAGAAACACAACGTTTAAAACAATTATTAAACAGCACAAACCCAAAGCACAAGAATTGTAAACAACAAAAATGAGCTCCTAAAATGTGTTGAAAATAGTTCAGTTGCTTATTAGGTATATTTTTTTATTTATAATTAATTAATTTATAATAAACTGTCAGTAAAACTGTTACACTATCACTAATTACTTTTAATTGAAAATTTTCTTATTTTTTCAAAATGGGTAATTATTTATTTATTTATATTTATTCTAAAAATTTATTTATACAAAATGATATTAATTTTAATTATTAATATAGAATATTTACAACAATACGATGGCGATAATGAAAATGAACTTTCTACGGATGAAGAAAACGACATGGCAAGCGAAGATCAAGACTCATCAGACGAAGAGGAAGAAGAAGATGATGAAACTGGCGAAGAGGAAGAATATGACGGTCTAAACATCCAACAACAAGAAGACAATGAAGCATACAGAGAAGAACAACAAAATGAAGATGCTATTGGAGTGGATGACGAAGAAGATGAAGCTACTAATCAACATTCTTTGAATGTAGGTGACAAATTTGATTCTTTTGAGCAGTAAGAAGAAAGCGTTAAAAAATATTAAGAAAAAGAATACGCCCTTTTCTACCATCGAGATGCCATGTCAATCGACCAATGTCGTAAAAAAGGAATTAAAAGGCCCATTGACAAGTCATTGAAATATTACAGCATTCAATATTATTGTGTCCATGGTGGGAAGAACTATTAATCTAAATCGACAGGAGCTAGGAAATTTTACACATTTCAAAGAAATTGTCCAGCAGTCTTCAACGTCGGCGTGGATGAAACTGGTCATAACCTTTTTATCAAGTCGATGGTTCATGAGCACAACCACAACAGAAGTAAAAATCTTTTTCGTCATTTTCCTCGAAATAGAAGATTGACAGATGAAGAAAAAAGAAAAATTGCTGAATTTTTGGACCTTGAAGCTAATAGAGTTTAAGTTAAAAATCTGTTGGAAAATCAAACAAAAAAAGTGATACTTAAGTCGGGGCTGCGGGAGGGCCAATTCATTTTTGGGATTTCCACCTCATCTAAATATTCATTAACGACTTTCGCAACATGCGGTCGAGCGTAAACATGAAACCGTCTCCCACAAATGGAGCAAAGGGATCAACGTGTGGTTCTAAAACCTGACGAATATATCTATCCGCTGTTATTGCCCCCCATCAACTATTACCGTTCTGATGTCGAGCTGCACCCCACCCCACACCATAACGGAGTCTCCGCCATAGCTTACTCTAGGCAAAAAATGATTTTGCTCAAAACGTTCTCCTGTTCTCCTATAGATTCTTTGACGACCGTCCGGTGATTTTAAACAAAACCTAGATTCGTCGCTAAATAGGATATTTTCCCACTCATCAATGCCCAATTTTGATGTTCCCTAGCAAATGCAAGGCGTTCAACCCTGTGGTTTCTTAGCAACTCGGGTGCGATTGCAGGTCTTCTTGGGTGTAATCCAATGTCACATAACCTTCTTCTTATCGTTCTTTGGCTTACTTGGACCTGTCGTACGTCCTCCAATCTGTGTTTTACCTCCACAGAAGTTACGTTAAACATTTAGTCCAATAAAGCGATCATCTCGTTCATTCCTACACCTCTTCCTACTACATTGACTCCTTCTACTGTACTCGCCATGCTGATTAAACCGATTTACAGCCCATTGTACTTTACTTCTTGTGACGTTTTAAATACTTGCCAGTGGCAAGTTGCCACGTAATACTGTGACCGTCCATCCTGGATTAAAGCAATGGCTCAGGCAACATTAGTCGGAGACATATCCATTTTTAAAAGTAATGAAGGGAACCTCAAAAGTTACACATTAATTTACAAAAAAACAATTTGATAGGTTTTGAAAGCTGTATATGACATGTCCAAGTATGGGATGATTCAACAAAACTGTCACTGTCATCCTCCATAGGCTATGAATGGACCCACAAATTGTTTTTTACAAATTAATTTTTAAATTTTGAGGTGTCTTCTTACTTTTAAAAATGTCTCCGACTGATGTTCCCCTTTGTACTTTACTTCTTGGGACGTTTAAAACACTTGCCACGTAATACTGTGACCGTCCATCCTGGATTAAATTAATGGCTCTGGCAACATCAGTCGGAGACATATCCATTTTTTAAAGTACGAAGACACCTCAAAATTTAAAAATTAATTTGTAAAAAACAATTTGATAACTTTTGAAAGCCGTGTATGACATGTCCAAGTATAAGATGATTCAACAAAACTGTCACTGTCATTCTCCATAGCCTATGGATGGACCATAGCAACCTTAGTTCTTCATACAGGAAAAATATTGGAAATTGCAATGTTTTTTTTTAAATCCATATTTTCCACAAAAATAAATATATCAAGGTAAACCAAAAACCAAAACTGTTAAAAATAGATGTGACTTGATAATTAAAACTTAATTTAGAAAAATATACGGTTTTGCCACTCTAAAGAGTGTCTTAAACTTATGGTAAAAAACATCTTTTTGTTTAAACCTGTATATTATAAACGTACGTGTATTTTTTAGTAACTTTTAAAATGTGAGCGATTCTCCATTAATGTATCTACAATATTCTTTAATATTTGTTTAAATCCGAACTAAAATAAAAAAGTTATTTGCGATTGAAATTCATCGAAAATTTGGATCGATTATTTTGCCTGTGAGTGTATTTGCTGTCAGAGAGGCACAGAATATTAATCTTTATGATGAGGACTTATGTTTGGAGCGTTGGACACTAAATTATTATTTTAAAACTCAGCGTGTGTTTCAAAAAATAGAGATTAAAACGACAGTACCTGAATGCGTCATTTCTTCGAGGAAATATAAAAAATCAACTCTTTTCCAGCACCAAAAATTTAAAAAAGGTTCGCTTTTGATGAAAGATTTTGCGGGGTTGATTTCAGAAAAAAGTAATAAGCAAAGAACGCAAAATTTAAGTGATTATTGTAAAAATCAATAATCATCACAATGATAACTTTTAAGACAACATCAGGCCATTGACAACAATGATGAAAACAATGAGAGTAAAAACGATGCTGTGAATGACGACAATATTAGTAGTGGCGACGCTGGCGGTAGTCAAAGGTTTCACGGTCGCAGAAAACACAGTAGTAACAGCAACAGCAGCCAAGACGAAGAAGAAAAATGCAAAAAGAATAAAATTAGACCAAGTATCAAGAGAAGAAGGCTAAGGATATCATCGTCATCATCATCATCATGATCTTCTTGGCGCTCACCTGCTTTACGATCGTCTTTCGGGACGTTCCCAGATAGCACAAAGAAGTACTAAAAACGTCCTGAGTATATCTTGTATCAGACATTAGTAAGTTCCGAGTACGTCCGAATCAGGTCCTGAACCTTCCCCAGGATGTACCAGGGACATCCGATGTTACCAAATCGTCGGTCTCCAGAACGTCCTAAGTAAGACATTCTCTGGCCGTCCTGAAATGCTTTATTGGACAAGCTTTACAGAATTGAAGAGTGGTATTCCCAAAGGCCCAGACAGCAATATGACGTCTTAATTAAGTCTTATTTTATTAATTTGTTAAATGGATTTTATTAAAATCATTTTAATAATTAGCTTATTTTAGGAATTGCGATTACTTCGTCTCACTTTTGTTTAAATTTAAGCGTGCTCTTCACCGGCACCGATAGACGGCCTGTTTCCTTCTTTTGGAGCTCGTCAGTATCGGGTAGCCGTTTACCTAGGTCTAAGACCGTTTAGTATGAAGCACGCTCTAAATTCTACTTCGCCGCTTCTTATATCAAACACAAACAGTTACAGCGGTGAGAAGAAAGAATCGCATTAAAATGTCATAAATGTGACGTCTCCTTGTTGACGTCTTAAAGAGTTAATAATATGATTTCAGTAAGAAGTAAGAAAAGAGAATACTGTAAGATATCATATAACTAAAGTCTTATTTATGATACCTACCCTTAGTAGCTTCTAATTTTGATTTCAATAAGAGGTCAGAAAAAAAATACTTTAAGATGTTTAAAAATTTACTTCTTATTTATGAACTTATCAAAAACTCTTAATCTTGAGCTCCTAAAAATGATTTCTCTAAGATGTCATATTGTGACCTCAGTAAGATGTTTTTCAACAGACTTCGTACAGAAATCTTTCTGAATTGGATGATGTCTGGGGGGTCTAAGTTACAAAAATAAAATTGTGAGTTATCAATGAAAGATAAATATTTTGCACATGTAAATGTTGAAATGTCTGAAACACGTTTGGAATTGCATATACCGCTCTCCTGAAACCGTCAAACTCGCCTTCGGCTCGTGTGACAAACTCTTTACTCGAGCGGATATGCTGTATTCCAAACTTGTTACAGAATATACTATTAAGTCATTCTGCATGACACAAACTATTTTTAAATGATAATATATTAACTTGGCACTTAGACCCTTTGGAAATACAATGCTTCAATTACGTCCTTGGGACGTACCCAGTATATCCGCTATAATTTTCCCAAATAAGTAAGAGACTGGACGTAACCAAAACTTCCGATATAGGTCTAGGACGTTCGGACCTATGTGGGACCCGAAATGGACGTCCTGGGTTAATGAAGAAAATCTACAGTTATTTGCCGACATCAATAGTACAAGCAAAGACAATATTGATAATATAGAAGATACGGTAATATTTCCATCTCCAGGTCCCTCGACGTCCCTCGCTACCCCGTCACACTCGGACAACGTTGATAAATATTTAAAAGCCTTGGCAAAAATTATTATTTAACCTGCGATATAACAACGAGGATGACCAAAAGGTGCTAAACAAACTGCAATCGGTTTACCATCCAAAAAGAAACCAATCAATATATTCAAAGACAAATCGTTAAATGATATATCATCATTATAAATTGATAATTATGTTGACATTTGTTTGTAGATGACAAAACGGCGGCAAAATCATTAAAATCAAATTATCTGATCAAAGAGTGAGAAGTGGAAACAATACCAAAAAATATACCGTCATTTTAGATGAAAAACTAAAAATTACTTTAATAAAAAAAAAAATGTTTTACCCCGGATGCTTGGAAACTTCTCGAAGAATATTACGGGCTTAAAACGCAATTAAATGATTGGGAATATCCCTCATGTAAAAAAAGTTTGGATACAACAGTAGATAAAGAATTAAAATTAAAAAGAAGTGTTGGATGCGATTATTGACTCGAATGGTATCATTTAAAATGCACAGGACACAAGCGATACCCAAGAACAACATACTGGATGTGCCAAAATTGTAAAAATATAAGTTAATCCGTTAAAATAAAGATATGTTTTTAATTATTAATCAATTTAATTCAATTTTTTACATGCTTGTTCCCATTAAATCCAAGCTCACTGTGATATTGATGTTAATATACAGTATGTCTCAGTATCTTGGAATCATATGGAAAACTTTTTTATTATTAATTTTAGGAAAAAAAGTTATTCTTCATAAAAAGTTCTGCATGGTGTAAAACTTAAAATGCAACCCACAAATATTAATTTTTTTTAGTCGTATACGAGGTATGTCAAAAAATATGAATTTGGCGCAAGAGTAAAGTACCTTTATATTTGACAATATCGAAAATTGTTTTAAAGAAAAGTTAATCAGAACTAAAAACTACGTTTAAATATGCAATTTCATACATTTACATAAAAAAATTAGGTTTTGTTAATTTTTACTAATCTTTCTATTTTAAATGAACATTTATCTGTTATGATTAGAAAAAACATGAAAACCTTAAGTTAAGTCAGGGGATCTAGCAGGCCAAAAAGTATTAGAATATCAACAAATCATTTGTTTATCAGTGAATCCTAAATTACATGTTACAGTTAAATTTGCATTGATATTGTAGACAAAAAAGAAAAAATATTTTTTTTTAATGTAAATGGATGTAATTGCATATTTGAACGTAGTTTTTAGTTCTGATTAACTTTTCTGTATAACAATTTTCGATATTGTCAAATATAAAGGTACTTTACTCTTGAGCCAAATTCATATCTTTTGACATACCCCGTATACGACTAAAAAAAATTAATATTTGTGGGTTGCATTTTAAGTTTTACACCATGCAGAACTTTTTATGAAGAATAACTTTTTTTCCTAAAATTAATAATAAAAAAGTTTTCCATATGATTCCAAGATACTGAGACATACTGTATATTCCAATATTTAATTAAATACTGCCTCTCAGCTCATTCAACTACTTCATCTTGTTTCTCGTCTAAATTAAATAATTATTATAATCTCTTATACAATATTAATATAATCCGTTAGAAAAAGTACAGTCTTTGCATGAATAAATTTTTTTTATATTACCGGATTAATAAAATAAAATTATTCGTACGGTATCCGGACGAATAATTATAAATTATTCGTACGGTTCCCGGATAAATAATTAGAAATTATTCGTACAGTACCCGGATAAATGGATTCATATACATATACATATATTACAACGTTTTATAAAATTAAAAATTAATTACCACTATTAACTGAATCAAATTTAAGAGAGAACCCAGCAAAGAAAAGCGTGAAAAACACGTGAAATTTTGGTAATATTTCAACCAAAAGACGTGTTTTTTTACGTATATACCTAATACGAGTTATCAACGTTGGAATGTCACATTTTTATGACGTATTTTGTGGACGTAATTAAAACGCGTTAGTTAGACGTAAAAAAACGTCCCCCTTAACGTGGTTAAGACGATTCCTAAAGACATCTTTAATACGTCTTTACGTCCATTTTAGACGTCTTTAAGGTACAAAATTGACGTGTTTTCGTTGTTGAATAATTTCTCAAAAAAAAGTGCTGTTTAACATTAAATTTTAAATTTTATAAAAAGCTTTTGCTAAAAGTAAGTAGTGGGGCCCACTGCTTACTTTTCACAAGTGGGCCACAGGACCAGCTGTGTCCCTTCAAAACTTACAAGCAGAAGCGGTATGGTCAGTAATTTTGCCTTGGTAAGAAATTCTTACTTAGCAGCTTAAGGCATTCCACCTTTATAGGACTATCTATTGTACTACAGAGGCGAAAGGTATGCATGGGTTGCCTACATACTGGCGAATTTTGAAACATTTTGATGACGTCTTATATTCGTCTAATTCTGGTATGAAATAAGTGGTCAGATATTATATAATGGCGAGAAATATACGTAAACGTCGTTTGTCATTTTCTGTTTGCTGGGTACTTAGATACATATTTCGTCTAAATTTTACGTGTATCAAACGTATTTTTAAAACTTCTCAGAATTCCTGTGGTAAGTACCTTCTTGATTTCGACTGAAAGAACTGTATGGGAAGTTTTTTTTATGTTTATGTAATATTTTTAACAAATATAGAAATTTCATTTTTGTTAATTAAAACGTTTTAAAACATTCGTTTTATCAAAACGTTTACTTCACGTCAATATTCCGTTACTTTAAAACTCGTTAAATAACGAGTTGGTTACAGCTCTGTTTGCTGGGAAGGTTATATTTCAGCGAAAGGCATAACGTTTGTTTCAAACGTATGACATATTTAAATACGGAGGAATAGGATTAATGGTAAAAAACCATCACTTTGGAGCTTCCAGAAAACTGCTTTTGAATAAAACGCATGTAGGTTTGTGTCAAATTTGCTGAGTTTAAATACTTTGTTGAATAATTTTCTTATAAATTGGTAATTGCTTGCTACCAGTATAGTCGATTTTGTATAAATCTATGTAAGTTTGCCTCAAACTAACTAATTTTGAATTTCTTGGTAAGTAACTTTAGGAAAAATTGGTATCTGCTTGTTACCAATAAACTTCATTTACATTAAACAAAAAAGAAATTACAGTTTCTTTAAATGAAACGGCAAAATGTTTAAGAATGTTAATATTAAATCGTCGGCCTTATCACGAAATGGCCTAACCCACAAAATTAAAAAACAAAATGAGATTTTTCGCAGATTATATTCTATTATTTCACGAAATGGCCTATGTATTTTTTAGTACAGACTTTGTACTATAGGATACCTCGTGGACTAATTGAATAGATTATCGTAAGTTAATTCGAGCGAAATGTCACTGTTTTCAATTTTGTGGGTTAGGCCACTTCGTGATAAGGCCAACTAAATTTTTGGATGGATACAAAATTATTTTGTAAGAACCGTATGTATGCAGTGGCGGCAAATTCACTGCTGTTACCCCAAACTTAATTTTAGTAGTTAAGTACCTATACAAAATAAAAAATGGTTTAAAATATTTAAAAAAATTGTTTATTAGAATATTAAAGGTACATAATTATTAATACATTTATTTAAAAAATAATCCCTCCATACACGTTTTCTTAAATAAATTGTGTGTAACAATAATTTATATAGTCAATCTTGCAAGCGGAGATCTAATTTGTAAGATGCGTATTGTCAGGATATATCTCTTTTAGTTTTTCTAAAGAAATTAACTTTAATTTATTTGATTTACACTGGTTTATCTGATAAGCTCTTAAATCGCTGTTAAACAATTAAATAAATAGTAGTACATTCACGAACACAAATGTGTACTACTTGACCAAATATGGGATCTCCGTAATGATTTCTGTTCAAAATTGTAGAAGGTTTGTGGATCTTCCAATAATACACTTTCTTATCTAATCTTCATGTATTAATAATAATAAACTTATTAACATATTATATGACATACAAAATTGCTTATCATTCTAAAAACTACTTGCGCCATCTCACTTAAACGGACTGAACTAACTTTATGTCAATTTAGAATACAAAACCATAGAGCTAACACTATTAGATGAACATTTAATTACAGAATTGTACTGAGATAAACAATACTCCCCCGCAATTCTGCAATAAGGCAATAACATATAAAAAGCTAATATTAAATGTTAATTATTCTAATATTTCAATGATATTTAAAAGGTTTTTAAAATACTTGAATTTTGGATTTGGCAAAGCTTTAGTTAGGATATCTGCTTGCTGATTTTCAGTTGAAACGTAATCCAAAATAATCATCTCCTGTTCAACACATTCTCGCAGAAAATGGTGTCTTATGTCAATATGCTTTGTTCGTCTTGTTTCCATTGTTGACGCCATTTTTATACAGGATTGGTTGTCCTCGAATACCCTTATTGGAAACAAATCAGTACACAAAACTTCTGATAAGAGTTGCCCCAAGAAAAGACACTCACTGACACATGAGGATAAAGATATGTATTCTGATTCTGCACTGGATAGTGCAACAATTTTTTGCTTAGATGTTTTCCATTCTACAATATTGTTATTAATTTTAATTAAAAATCCAGTTATACTTTTTCTATCCAAAATATTGTTTGCAAAATCAGAATCAGCGTAAGCAATAATATTAATTTTTGGGTTTTCATTTTTAATAAATTTCAAACCAACATTTTGTGTTTTATTTAGGTACCTCAATGTATGTTTAAGATATTTCCAATGCTCAACAGTATAACAATTTTGGAACTGGCTAAAATAACTGATACAAAAACTTAAGTCAGGTCTTGTTCCAAGCATTACATACATTAATGAACCAATCAGTTCTCTGTAAGGAATATTCTTGTCACTAACAGGCAATTTATTGTCACAAGGAATCTGAAATTTGGGTTGCATGGGTAAGTTATGAGGTTTACAGTTTTCCATATCAAATCTTTGCAAAATCCTTTTAATCAAACTTGTCTGTTTGATGTACACTACATCACCAGATTTTATAATTTCTAAACCGAGAAAATTTATGATGTCATTCTTAAATTCTTTCATTTTAAATTTTTGTGACAAAGAACTTTTTACCAAATTTAAATATTCTTGACTTTTTGAGAATAAAATTATGTCATCTACATGTATTAAAAGATATGTACTATCAGTGAAATACAAACAAGGATCCTTTTTAGACCGCTAAAAACCCATATCAATCAAGTTATCATAGTGAATTCCAGCACTTTGGTGACTGACGTAGACCATAAAGTGCATTCTGTAATTTGCAAATTAAATTTGAATTTTTTACATCAAGTCCTTCTGGAGGATACATTAAAACAGGGTCTTTCAGCGTTCCATTCAGGAGGGCAGACTTAACATCTAACTGACATACCTTTAAGTCTAATTCTACATACAAAGACAGAAGTAACCTGATACTTGACATTTTGGCTACAGGAGCATAGACATCATCACTAATCACACTCTGTCTAAAACCTCTTGCCACTAATCGTGCTTTCTTTTTCACTTGTCCTTCAACAACTTTCTCACTAAACACCCATCTTGAGTCTATAATTTCAGCACTTTTTGGTGGTATCACCAATTGCCATGTTTTATTTTCTTCCAGAGCATTTAATTCTTCTTCTATTGCATCTTTCCATCCATGATCTTGCTCAACTGCTTCTACATATGACTTTGGCACTTCTGTGAATAAATTTCCTGCTGTAAATGCTGCGAAAAAGTTTATGTCATTTGTTTCATAGTCTTCTAAGTACCTTGGTAATTTTGTTTTTCTTACACTCTTCCTTGTTTGTCTCTCTTCCACATTTTCCTCTCCTTCATTTTGTTCTATTTCTGGTTTATTTTCTTGTCCTTTTTCTGGTCTACTTTCATCACTTTCACATATAATAGGTGTTATTTGGTTGTTTAATTCACTTTTCTGTTCCTCAAAAATGACATTCCTTCCATGTACAATCTTTCCTTCTTTTTCATTCCACAACCGATACCCATTATCTGTATAACCCACCATAATCATTTTCTCTGATCTTGGGTCCAACTTTGACTTTCTCATCTCTTTTGGTATTAAATTGTATGCATTACATCCAAACAATTTTATTTTTTCCATATTAGGATTTTCATCTTCTTTTAACTTTGCTTGTCTTGCTTCCTCCATGAGCAATTTGTTTTTCACAAAACTTATATCAATTGCATTTTGATTTTGGCAGAACATAATGTCAATTGCCGTTGTGACATTTTGAAAAGATTCAGGCATTGTTGACAATAACTGCAGGATTAGCTCGCTTTCATCAATTTTTCCACCTGCTGCCTTTAACTCGCATATTGTGTTGTCAAAGTAAGAAATTTATTTAATTGTGTTCCTTCTACATATCTTAAACCTCTAAGCTTCTTTTGTAGCATTACTTGTGTAGAAATACCTTTCTTAGAATATGTATTTTCCAGACTTTTCATTATTTCTGCTGCTGTAGTTTGTGTTTTTACAGATTCCAAAATACTATCTGATAAACACTGTACAATTACCGACCTAGCCTTTACATCAGATTTCCTCCATTTTCTCAATTCCTCAACATCAGTTGCCACTGGCTGTTCCTCCGTTAAACTGATAATACCTCCTGCTGTTCCAGCATTAACTTAATCCGGAAATTCCAATTTGAGTAGGCATTCCCATCAAATGGTTTTACACAAAAATTTAGATTGAGATTCTTTTCCATTTTTCCGTCGTTTTTCTGTGTATTTAAAAAACTTTCCGCCCAAAACTTTTATTTCCTAACCTTACAAACTTTTTTTTTTACTGCATATTCCACAGTTTTCCTTATTTTTCTTTTAGTTCTGGTCCCATAACCTGTAGAAGGTTCGTGGATCTTCCAATAATACACTTTCTTATCTAATCTTCTTGTATTAATAATAATAAACTTATTAACATATTATATGACATACAAAATTGCTTATCATTCTAAAAACTACTTGCGCCATCTCACTTAAACGGACTGAACTAACTTTATGTCAATTTAGAATA
Source organism: Brassicogethes aeneus (assembly GCA_921294245.1). NCBI lineage: Eukaryota > Metazoa > Arthropoda > Insecta > Coleoptera > Nitidulidae > Brassicogethes > Brassicogethes aeneus. The sequence goes on from OV121136.1 coordinate 4,944,694, forward strand.
CAAAACCATAGAGCTAACACTATTAGATGAACATTTAATTACAGAATTGTACTGAGATAAACAATAAAAATTATATTGTAACCCAATCTATAAGTTGTGTCATTAACTTTAACCCAGTTGAAAGAATACCATGCATTGGTTTCTGGAAATTAATTTTGACAATCTTTATCAACTATACTAGTGTAACTGCTGCAGCAATCAACAACGCTGTTAAATCCTTTGTGACTAAAAAGTAGGTGGCAGAATCTTAACTGATTTTGGTTGCTATAGTTAAAGAAATGTTTAAACGATTAGCAATGACCCTAGCAGTTGTTTTACCAATTCTGTGAAAACTTTCAAATCGCATTGATGAAATATAACATAATGGACCGATTGTTTTCATAATAGGTGGTTGGTTTTAAAGGCTGTTTAAAGATATTTATGAACAACTGATTATGTTCCTGAATTAAACATTTTAAATGTTCGATAGGCTATTATTAATAACCGAAGATTCAATTATATTGCAAATATCAAAGAGCAATAAATAAAAGTCCCACACTGCGTCATGTTCGCCCTTAAACAACTCGCCCACAATTAAAGTGAACTAAGACACTAAAGATGACATTTCTGCCGCAGACATGATAATAATCCCATTTTTTATAGCGGAGGAACACAATTACCTTTATCAATGGAAAAATGATTAAAAAAAGCGATTTTATTGTTCAGGTGGTCTAAGATCATTGATCTACAGAATCGACAAAAATAGTTAGATGAAAGCTCTCAGAGTATCTCCCATAATTGAATTAATATCCAAATTATCACCCATAATAATAAATAAAACAAAGAATATTTGATAAATAGTACACAGTAAAAAATTTCTGGTCTATATAGGTCCACACTAGAAATGGTATATCTAACCACATACAATTTGGTACATTTTACCCTTTTTAATTGGTTAAAAATCTACACGTACTATTCGTACAAAAAACTCGTAACAGTGTAAAAATCATCAAATATAATACACTCTTAGGGGTAAAAGCAACAATATTGGTAAAAGAACTCCATTCAAGAGTAGAAAATGCTCAATTTGGTGTAATTTACTACACATGTAGGTGTTACTTGTAGGTGTTAAAAATGGTGGGTGTTTTAATATTAAACACAGCATGTAATGTAAAATAAAGTATATTTTATATTACTTACAAACTATTAGATATGAATACAAATAGGCTTTGGCATAAAATTAAAAAAAAAATGATTAACACTACTTAGGTGTATTCTTATACCCAAGAAGTGTTAATAATTTTTTTTATTTGAATGAAAAGTAGTACTTAATATTTTAAGTTTTTCCCAGTTTGTGCAAAACCATATTTAGCTTATAAAGGGTGGGCCATCTATAAGTTGAATTTTAAACTACGTGCTATTAATGAAACTTTCAACTTAAGCGCCATGAATTGTTGACAGTGGTTTAGTTTTAACCTTCCAATTACAAAATATGCACCGAATAAATTTGCATCATTGTTTCGAAATACTCAAAACTTACTTTGAATGTGACTGTGATCGCAGAGACGGCAAGAAAATTGCGTTTGGAAGAAGTGAGGCGCCGTCAAACCAAAGTATTACAAATTTGATCAAAAAATTGCGCAGAAATGGAATGCTGGTGGACATAAAACATGTTTCGCATGCTCGTCCTAGACGTACACCTGAAGCAATCGCTGCTGTGGCCGAAAATGTACGCATGAACGCGTCAACATCAACTCGGCGCAGATGTCAACAACTCGGCCTTTCCCGTACCACTCTGAGGATGATTCTGCACAAAAACCTTGGTATGTGTGCGTACAAAGTCCAGCTTGTTCAGGAGTTAAAGCAAGTTGACCATCCACAACGTTTTCGCTTTGCTGACTGGGCTTTAAACCAGTTGAACGATGACCCTAATTTTGCAAGAAAAATCATCTTTTAGGATGAGGCGCATTTTTACTTCGGAGGTTATGTCAACAAGCAAAACTGTAGAATTTGGGCCACGGAAAATCCACACGTCGCCGTAACAAAGCCTATTCACCATTTAAAACAAAACATTTAAGCTCAAATTGCCTAAATAGAGCAGCAAACTTTTGACAAAGTGCTCGAAAATTGGTGTTCCAGGATGGGCTACTGCCGAGCCAGCTGAGGTGGCCACTTAAATAAAATCATTTTCCACACTTAATCGGAAGAAACATTGTATCAAATAAAGCAAAATTCCTTGAAAAAAAAATCAGTTTTTCTTGTTCTCATTGCTATTTTATAATTCAACATAAACATGGCCCACCCTTTATATGTAGGTATATAAGTTAAATATGATTTTTCACTAGCTCAAAAAACTTAAAATTTTACTAAATTTCATATTTCACTTAAAAATCACAGGTAAAAAAAACTTGTTATATCACAAACATAAGTTGCATCCACTATCACATTGCACCAGTTTACCCGACCACTGAATTTTAATTTAAAAACCATGGTCTTAAAATAGCATGCATAGGTACACTACCATCAACTGCACTCGGAATACTGATCGCTCCCTTGCCGTTAGAGAATGGTGATGACTACGTGACTTTTTTTTACCACAATGTGTGTAGCTGTCAACAAATAATAGTGTCAAATGTACACTGCGTCGAGTTTATCTTTAAATTAACACTAGATTGACACGGTGCTGTGTAAAATAAATTTAAATTAACACGAATGAATTTTACCACAATTTAAAATAAACACTTAATATTTTTGACCAATTTTAGTGTATAAATTAACACCAAATGATTCTACCACTCCATTTGGTAACTTTAGACAGAAATATTTTTTACTGTGTACCATTTATTTCAAGAGTAATTCCATTCTCTTCTGAAAATTTTAGTGTTTTAATTAATTTTTGAAAAGTATTTGTATTTTCAAAAGTAGTCCTGTCTGATGAATAATAAATTTTGGCCAAAAAGATATTGACCATTTGAGCAGAAAACTGTCCACTTCTAACAGGCAATGGGGAACTCTTTTGTGTTTGTTTCTCTATGGTTGTACTACAAAATATAAGGAATGCGTTCGAAATGAGAGTGTACTTTGGATATGGTATAAGGATAGGTATATAATCCGTGACTTTACATTATATGTACTGTCTTTCCACTCTAAGTTGGCTGAACTAAGGAATTTTGTTGTTTAGATATTAAAAAATTGTCGTACTGTGCTTTTAAAACAGATTTTATATTATAAATAATACTAGTATATAATATGTACTAGTATTATTTATAATATAAAATCTGTTTTAAAAGCACACAGTACGACAATTCTTTAATATCTAAACTACAAAATTCCTTAGTTCCGCCAACTTAGAGTGGACAGACAGTAACTTTCTTGTTATTTTCGAAAGCCGCGGAGCATGTAGTGTTTTAAAACTAATTGGTTTTGCTTGTTATTTGACTGAATACATATAAATAATAAATTATTGTATTTCAACCCTTTAGTTATATGATTTATTCAAGTTTTTGTGATACATTTTTGTTTTGTTTTTTGGAGTTGATTTAATTTAAATAAATTCTTTTATTTTATGTTTTTTCGTTTTTTTATTGAATTTTAAATAGATATTAATAAATTATATGAAAGTAAATTTAAGGCCAAGGGATGTACATTAGATCTATCTATCTATCTATCTATGGATATCCATAAATATCTAAAAACCGTCCACCAAAGTCGGACAACTGTAGGTCCAATGGATATTCATTGAATATCCAGAGATATCCATAGGATATTATGGATATCCATAAATTACATCCATTAGATATCCATTGGATTATGTGATTATAGTTCCACAGTTGAACTCTTGAAAAGTACTACCAGTAATTTTAACTTATTTTAACTTAAAACTTTTAAGGTTTTTAACTGCTTTACCTAAATAAAAATAAACAAACTTTGCCGTTAACTTCTACGTACAGTTTTGAGGTTCTAAATAAAACTTTATATATATTTACTGATATTATTTTATAAATACATCTTGTAACAAAATAAAAAAAAAGGTTGGCAGGTAAGTAAAACTTAAAAAGATACAAACATTTACATTAAAAAGATACAAACATTTAGGTACATTTTTTATTTAGAAAATGTAACAAGTAACATGGTAAATTATTTCTGTATATCATTATATCATATTATTGTCATTATTTTAATAATAATTACCCTATAAAGTACCTATAGGTACATATATGTATTGTGATGGTCGACGGAAACGTAAACGATGCACCTCCTAACAGAGTAAAAAACGGCTTGACTGGGTGAAATAGTTAGAAAATTCGCTAAAAGCACAACAAAAAAAATAAAAAATTGCTAGACTTAAGAGCAATATTTACTTAGTAATTGTTCATGTGGTTTGCTGTCAATAAGTTTTGAGATTTTGAGCACTAATCAACAAAACAACGATTTACCAAATTTAAATGGTTAGTTAAAAAAACGGGTATCTGCAACTGTACCTACTATAAAAGCGTGTTCAATTTTATTATAACAATATTAAGGTAGTTGTCGTGCTGTAAGCATACCATCAGAAAGTTTTAAATTTTTGTATACTTATTAAGGACATGACAATACATATATCCTTAAAATTTGAAGTCGATTGACGGTCTACAACCCGAGATAAATTCAATTAAAATTTGGATAATTAACCTTTAATACAATACTTAAGTTTGGCAATGTCCGACACAGCATTTCATTGATTGCAATAATATGTTATTAAGTAGGTTAACTAGGTATATTTTAGTATTATTGATTATGTTGCATTTTGTTATTTAGTTTGTAAGTTATAATAATAAAAACCATTCGAATAAAACCAGTCTTTGAATTAACAACTATCTTAAACCTCAAGTGACTACATGGCGATCCTGCCTTAAAATTAATGTCAAAGTGTTAAAAACCTGCAAAATGTTCTACAAGATATAAGTGTAGTTGAACAACAAATCAGAAGATGTGCGGGGCAAAACCAACACACACAAACCAACACAGAAACCTTTTCCCGTATGGAGGTTCTTCTGCTCGTGGCATGTGCGGTGATCATCTTATTCGTATGTATCCGCTGTCATTCATACATTAAGAAGAAGTTTGAAAAAAAAGTAAGGCAAGAGGTTAGAAGAAATCAAGAACTCATCTAAATCCGCTGTCATTCATACATTAAGAAGAAGTTTGAAAAAAAAGTAAGGCAAGAGGTTAGAAGAAATCAAGAACTCATCTAAATAAGCTGATCCACAACCAGTTGTACCATACCGGGACTGGCATCGAGGGAACGTACCTAGTTGTTGACATATTTCGCTAGTACGCAACAAAGAAAAATACTAGAAAGATCCAGGACAATGCAGACCCATCCAAAGTGGAGGAAACAACAACCAACAAAAAAAACATATATATAAGGTTAGATCTAAAAAATTAGCTAAGAATATATATTAAATGAATAGAGTAGTTTTAAAGCAATTTAGGGAACTTTATGAAGTAGTCAAGCAAGTTTATAGTAATATTGGGAAAGAGCCACAGGATAGGCGGTTAGATTTAGATAGAGTTAATAAATGGGTTTTAGAAGTAGGAATTTTAGAAAATCAGTTAGAAAAATTAAAAAGTGATTTCAAGTCAGACGAAAGCGATACAAAAGAAATAGATGACGTAGCTGCTTATGTTAGGGAAATCGGAAAAAATTTATATCAATCTCGAAAAAAAATTAACGAAAGGCTAAAAGTAATTTGTGATCAAAAAGAAACTAGTAGAAGTATCGAAAATCTTACAACCATGGGGGAAAATTTTTGTTTAAAAACTGCTGTATCATTAATGCCGTCTATGGATGGTACTGAGGATACAACTAAACAATTAATAGATGCTATTGATCTTTACAACTCTATGTTAAATGCGGAAGGTAAACCATTATTAGTTCAATATGTGCTTAAAGCCAAGTTATCGCAAAGCGCAAAACTACGCATGAATAAAACGTACGATAACTTGGTAAAGGATATGAAAAAATATTTACTTTCCGAAAAATCTGCAGCTGTTTTGGCTACGGAGCTGCATAGGGCAAGGCAAGAAGGAAACTCTATTGAGGACTTTGCAAAAACTATAGAAGATTTGTTTGTTAACCTAACAATCGCGCAGGCCGAGGGTAGCGATGAAAACGCGAACATCCTACGCAATGTTAACGAAAAGTTGGCTATTAACGCATTTTCTAAAGGGCTAAAAAACAACGATCTCCATACAATTGTGAAAGCGCGAAATTACTTATCTCTTAAAGACGCCATTGCAGGTGCAAAAGATGAGGAAAAAGTTAAATTTCCTAATCCGGTGCATAATAATTTTCATTTGCAACCAACTTCTTATAAAAGGTATAATAATTATTATAATCGGGGAAATCATGGTGTGTTTAATTGTAATAAATTTAATAAGGAAAGACCATTTAATAGGTATCAAAACAATAGAAGTACTGTAAACACAAACACAAACAATAATCAGCAAAAAGGATATAATACTACTAGAGGTCATTATCGCGGTTCATTCAGATCTGGATCAAATTACCGAGGACTTAGTAATCGTAATATAGGTCATCAAACTAATTATTACACGTCTACAGATGCGGGTGAAAATTCTCTAAAGTCAGAACAGTCACAGAGGTTTTTTCGTCCCCGAGAGTGAATGTGTAATTTTTAATTTAAATGGTATGAATGTTGTGCATGTGAAATATGGAATGCAAGAATTGTTGTTTTTGCTAGACACTGGAGCGAGTATTAGCGTAATTTTTTCAGATTATATTAGTAAAAATGATTTTATTGACAACTCAAAAAGTATTTATACTTTATTTATTTATAAAAATTAAAGGAATAGGTGGAAATACTTATTTTTTAGGATCAGCTAATATTTAATTTTTTATAGATAATAATGAACTTAGTCATAATTTTTTGGTAGTAGATAAATTTAGTTTAGATTTTAATGGGGTGCTTGGTTCAGATTTTTTTAACAAGCACACAGCAAATATTAACTTTGAAACAAAATTATTTTCATTTAATATTTTTAATAAAGTTATATCAGTTTCAATGTTATCTAAATTTGAAAATTATATTTTACTTCCACCGAGAAGTGAAGTTATAAAATACTGCTCGAGTGCCTTAAAGGGTGAATGTGTCATTTATCCAGAAGAATTGTGTAAAGGTGTGTTTGTTGCGGGAGCAGTAACAATAGCAAATAATAATAAAATAGCTGTAAAATTTTTAAACGTTAATGACAATGAAATTAAAATAAAAAACTATAACCCCAGATTAGATTACGCAAAAAATTTTGAAATATATAATTTTAATAAAATTGATAATTTATCGGTAGAACGGGTATACCCGTATACCCGTCTATAGACAAAGTTTTAGATTTGATTGATTTTAAATATTTAAATAAGGAGGAAAAAATGTCAATTGAGAAAATTTGCGCGAAATATGCAGATGTTTTTCATTTAGACGAAGATCCCCTTACGGTTACAAATCTTTATAAACAAAAACTTCAATTAAAAACCGATGCGTCACCAGTTTACGTTAAACCATATAGGTTGCCGCATGCTCAAAAAGCAGAAATACGTAACCAAGTTCATAAAATGCTTAAAGATGACATTATCGAAGAAGCTAGATGCGAATGGTCATTACCTCTTTTAATTGTTCCTAAAAAACCTGATAATAAAGGTGTGAAAAAATGGAGACTCGTAGTTGATTACCGTTTAGTTAATAAGCAAGCCATAAGGGATGAAAAATTTCCCTTGCCATCTATTAGTGAAATATTGTATTCATTAGCAGAAGCTTTATATTTTTCACACCTCGACTTATCTCAAGGCTATTATCAACTAGAATTGCATAAAGACAGTAGGCCATACACTGCCTTTAGTACAGATGAGGGGCAATTTCAAATGAAAAGACTACCAATGGGGCTTAAAATTAGTCCTAGTGCATTTTCAAGGCTAATGACTGTAGCAATGTCGGGATTAAATTATGAGGCATGTTTTGTTTACTTAGATGATTTAATTATATTTGGTAATTCATTAGAAAATCATAATAAAAATTTAATTAAGGTGTTAAATAGGCTTAGAAAAGTAAATTTAAAACTAAATCCAAATAAATGTGATTTTTTGAAAAAACAAATTCTGTATCTAGGCCATGTAATTTCATCAAGTGGAATATCTCCGGATCCAGAAAAAACTAAAAGTATTTCACAATACCCTGTACCTACAAATGCTGACGAAGCTAAGCGTTTCGTAGCGTTTGCAAATTATTATAGGAAGTTTATAAATAATTTTGCTCAAATTGCGCAACCAATAAATGAATTATCACGAAAAGGAAAAGTTTTTAAATGGACTGAGAAGTGTGAAACTTCTTTTCATACTTTAAAGCAAGCTCTCATGAACCCGCCAGTGTTACAGTACCCCAATTTTTTAGAAAATAATAATTTTGTATTAAAAACCGATGCTAGTGGTTTTGCAATCGGTTCCGTTTTGTGTAATAGGGATAATAGGCCTATTGCTTTTGCATCTCGTGTTTTAAATAAAGCTGAACAAAATTATTGCACAATTGAAAAGGAATTATTGGCAATAGTTTGGAGTGTTAAGCATTTTAGACCATATTTGTATGGCAGAAAATTTCAAATATTTTCTGATCATCGTCCACTTGTTTATTTATTTGGTATGACGAACCCATCAAGTAGATTAACTAAATTTAGATTAGCTTTGGAAGAATACGATTTTACAATACAATATATTAAAGGCTCAGAAAACGTCACTGCCGACGCTTTATCGCGTATAAAAATTGAATCTAGTGAACTTAAAGACATGAATGCAAATATGGATGAAAGTATAAATGTGATGACGCGCGCATAATTAAAAAATAAAAACAAAAATATACAGAGTGGTTTAAAATATTCTATTAATGAAAGGTCTGATCACCCTGGATTGGTAGAAGTATTAAAACGCCCTGTCGACACCGTCGAATTAAAGATAATAGATAATAAAATTTTTAATAAATACATTAACCATGGTTGTATACGAAAGAATAATATTATATATAATGAGATATCTCAAATTATTTACTTTTCTCTAGATCACCGATCGACATTTGACTTAGGTACATCGTTGAGGGATTTAGCAGGTATTTGTAAACGCAATAAAATTGCACAGTTATGCATTTTAAAAAATTCAGAAAATAAACCATTTATAGAAAACATATCGCGATATAAAACTGAATTGACAAATTACGGAATAAAAATATGCATAGTTAGGAATGTTAATGCTATTGCAGATATAGAAACTAGGCAATTAATTCTTAACGACTTTCACACTCTTCCTACAATATAAAAAAAACATATTTTTGGTCAGGTTTAAAAAAAGATGTTTGTGATTTCGTTAAACGTTGTGACGACTGCCAAAGGCATAAATAGAGCAAAACGAATAAGCAAGCAATGACAATTACGACTACAGCTACTACAGCTTTTCAGAAAGTTTTTTTAGATTTAGTAGGTCCTATTAAAACCGATGTAAATGATAATTCATATATATTAACAATTCAATGTGAACTATCCAAGTTTATTGAGTGTTATCCAATACCAACAAAAGAAGCTCACGTTGTTGCTAAATCTTTTGTTGAAAATTTCGTTTTCCGTTACGGTATTCCTCGTGAAATAGTAACTGATCAAGGCAAGGAATTTGTAGCTAATATATTTCAGGAATCGTGTAAATTACTAAAAATAAATACTTTACATTCAACTGCATATCATCATGAAACATTAGGAGCTTTAGAAAATTCGCACAAACATTTAGGTGCATATTTGCGAATTCAAGTCTCAAAACAATAAGATAATTGGAGCACGTGGGTACCATATTGGTGTTTTGCATACAATAACACGGTACACTGCGAAACGAAATATACTCCACATGAATTGGTTTTTGGAAAATTAAGTCAAATTCCAATGAATATTAAAAATAATATAGATCCATTATATAATTTTGACAACTATCCTAATGAACTGAAATATAGTCTACAAGTTGCTTGTAATGATGCTAGAAATAATTTATTAGAGTCCAAATACAAACGAAAAATTAATTATGACAAAAAAAGTGGTAACATATCTTACAATGTAGGAGATAAAGTTTTAATTTTAAATGAAAATAAGGGAAGTAAACTGGATCCATTGTATATTGGTCCCTATAGTGTAGTAAAGGATAAAAATCCAAATATTATTTTAGAAATTAATAATAAATGTATGGAAGTACATAAAAATAGAGTTAAGCATTATTTTAATTAATGAAGAAGTATTGTAATTATGCAAATGTTTAAAAATATATACATGTACGACTTTGTTTACATATATATATTTTTACTTCCGCGGGGAAGGTGTAATGGATAAATTAGGCCATAAGTTAATTACCTTTAATACAATACTTAAGTTTGGCAATGTCCGACACAGCATTTCATTGATTGCAATAATATGGTATTAAGTAGGTTAACTAGGTATATATACAGAAAAAACTAACTGTCAGAAGCTTTTAAAAAACCAACAGTGTTTTAATGTATTTTTGGTGAGTTTAAAAAAAATAATTGAAATTTTTGACCGTCCAATTGTTTATAAATAACCGATTAAAGTTCAACAATTTGTAAAAAGTATACATTACTAGTGTCAGATAAAAAGAACTTGGCAAGGCTGTATATACGCGAGTGTAAATAATAATAATAATAATAACGTTTATTTCAATATTGCATACAAAAATGTAAACATGGATAAAATATTTATTATAAATATTTAATTAATTGTAAATAAATATAAAAAGTGTAACAAGATAAGTATAATTCCTAAATTAAGGTATAACAATTAAAAATAAAAAGTTAAATAAATAAATTAAATTGAATTTATCACATTTTCAGCATATTGAAATTTCTTTAAGAATACAAAGGCAGTCTGCAAGACTGGTGCCGTATTCTACCCTAACACCCTTACTAATGTAAAAATAAATAAATAAATATGGTTTAACAATAATTGTTTAAAGCCAAAAATAAAATTAAATTAAAATAAAACATTTAGTATTCCAGGTACTTTTGTATCTTACTTTTAAATTGGTTATAATTTAGAATATTTTTAATTTCCGGAGGTAGTTTATTAAACTCAATGATACCGTTATTTATTGCACTATAATTTCCACTGGTTGATAAATATTGACTTCGATGTATATCATTGTTTTGCCTCGTTAAATGTTGATGGAGTTGATTGTTTATTTGTAGATCTATTTTGGTTTTTTGTTTTTTATATTTTATCCTAAAAGTTAGCTTTAAAAGCTCTAAAGTCTTCAGTCTTTCTAGATTACTAATACTTAATGTTTTGTACAGTTTATTACTGGGAAAGTATTTATTTATGTTAAATAACGATTTTAAGCACTTATTTTGAGCTCTTTGTATTTTTATAAAATCACTTGTACACGCACAACCCCAAGTAGTAATAAGATATCGAAACTGAGACTATATGAAAGACCTGTAAACCAGCATTTTTGATTTATCACAGATTTCAGCTCCACATCTTCTTAAACAGCCAACCAATGGAATTACCTTTTCTTCTATCTGTTGTAAGTGTCTTTTCCATGTTAACTTGTTGTCTATCCACATTCCCAAGTATTTAAATTCACTGACTGGGTTCTTCTGTCCTATAGTTATATTAATATCAATTTCCTTTTTACTTTTATGTTTAAATATCATCTTTACAGTTTTATTATTATTAAGATTTAATTTGTTATTTTTTGTCCACTCTAAGAATTGATTTAAGTATTCATTTGCATTTTTTTGTATTTCTTCCTTGTTATGTCCTGTATAGAGTATTAAGTTGTGTATTTAAATACATATCTAAGGTCTTGTACATACAATATGTAGAGAATTGGTCCTAGCACAGAGCCTTGTGGGACACCTTGTTTAAGATTAAGCTTTCCACTTCTGTGTTCACCAATCTGTACAAATTGTTCTCTTTTATGTATACATAAAAGGGAACAATTTGTACAGTGGACAAGGGAAAATATGTTGCAGGTGTATACATAGATTTTTCCAAGGCCTTTGATACAGTTAATTACAAACAACTACTACATAAATTGGACAGAATGGGATTTAGAGGGAAAACACTTGAGCTAATATCATCATATCTATAGATATGATGATATTAGCTCTAAATCCCATTCTGTCCAATTTATGTAGTAGTTGTTTCTAATTAACTGTATCAAAGGCCTTGGAAAAATCTATGAATACACCTGCAACATATTTTCCCTTGTCCACTTCACTTAAAATGTGTTCTGTAAAGTCCGTAACTGCTGCTTGTGTATTACTTTCCTCCAGATAGCCATACTGACTTACGTCAAATGTTGTTATTTATTTAATGAAATTTAAAATCCTGCTTTTTAGTATTTTTTCGGCTATTTTACTGAAAGTGGACAATAAGGAGATAGGTCGATAGTTTTCCATTTTGTTTCTACTGCCTTTTTTATATATTGGTTGTACTTTGGCCAGTTTCAATTCTTGTGAGAAATAGTATATTACACTACAAGGGCAGAAAGTGTGAGATTCCTGCACTGTGCGCCATGATGCCAGGGCTCTCACACTTTCTGCCCGTGTAGTGTATACTATTTTTCTTACTACCTCGGCCGAAAATACAACCCGGCCGAAAATATGGGAAAAAATTAAATGTGTATTTATGTACCTATCTCCATTTGAAGAGCTTGATAAATAAATAACAGTAGGCCGTGAATTCAGCGGTGCCAATACATGTACTGCAGTAAAAATAAAAGGTTGTATTTTAATTAACAAATTACTACTTTATAACAAATAAAAGTACCATTAAACACTTAAAACAACATAAAAAGTAAAAAAGTAAAAACATAAATTGTTTATTTGTTGTTATAATTGCAAAATTATGGTTTAAATCTGTCATATTTTTGTGTTTCTCATGTTGGCAGTACAAAATTTGAATGTTAAGCACACGACCAAAAAATTTTTACTCCCGCTATTAGAGTGTGCGCGTATAGCTTGACCAATGCATAAAACGTAAACTTTCTGCCGTGGAATCGGGGACGAAACAACGTATTTTGAGTCGAGGTAGTAAGAAAACACCATTTTCCATCATGTGATTTAATAATTTTGTCATTGTTGGTGTAATCAGATCGCTCATGTTTAATTTCCTTTGCAGTGATGTTATCATCTCCCGGTGCACAATTTGTTTTTAGGTTTTGTACCAGGTTGTGTATTTCTAGATCAGTGCAAGGTTCCAAGTATAAAGTTTTGTTATTTATTGGACTCAAGTCTTTTAGTGTCGTACTTGACCGTTCGTCATTTTCTCCTATGTAGTATCTATTAAAAAGTTTAACAATCTTTTTTTGATCTTCTTCTACCCTATGGTTTATTTTTAATTTTATAGGTATTTTTTTATTTTTCTCTTCCCTTTTATTCATTACTTCATTTATAACATTATAAGTGGTAGGCAGTGGACTGTATGAAAGTGAGAAATAGGGGATGGTGGTGTTAGTTGACTGAATTCTTTGACTAGATAAAACGTGGGCAGTAAGAATATTAATAAAGTCCTACCTTGTGGCTGGTGCTGATGACGACACTCAGGGCCCTGGTCAGGTTTCTGGCTGTCAGCGTTGGTTTCAAGCGGTTGAGATGCATAAGCGGGATAAAGCGGGATAAAGCGGGTTAAAGCGGGTATAATGTCGCGTGGTAGATCACTCTTGCTCGCGGGGATGCTTGCCGGTTCGAACTCTTATTAATTAATACACTTACGCCCTCACGCGGTCAAAAAGGTAATTAAAATAATTGCAATAAACATGCGCGTTGGGGGGCAATAAGCTAAATATAATATTTAAATAAATGTAATAAAATTAAACAAATATCAAATATTTCGCGAAGACGAAACATTCTGGCGGCCATTAAAACCATGGGTTTTAAGCGAGAAAAAAAAAACTAAAAATAACTAAAAATAAATTAAATTTGCGAATTTATAAGATAAATTGTAAGCCCAAAAATTAAAATAAAAGAAAATACCTCTCGGTATAAATAAACAAAATTAAACTTAAAAAAGGCGGCGATATGCAAATCATTGAAGATCGGCTTGCGGTAAAGGACACACTTTAACAACAGGTCGCTTAAAGGTGCCTAGGTTTGTTCGCACTGTAACAACCCTGACAACCCCGTCTTTACCGGGGTGAAGCGTTTCCACACGGCCAAGGCGCCATTGAAGGGGTGGCGAAGGCTCGTTCTTGAGGAGAACTACAGACCCCACCTTAATGGGACAAGACTCGGATGTCCATTTTATGCGCTGGGATAAGGTGTGGAGATATTCTTCATGCCAACGTGCTCAGAAGTCCTGGTGCATACGCTGCAACAGCTGCCAACGGGATAAGCGGTTTAGCGGAACGGATTGTAAATCGGGATCGGGAAGACATGATAAAGGTTCCAGAGTCAGAAAATGACCTGGTGTAAGGGCTCGAACATCATTGGGATCTACGGAAAATGAGCACAACGGTCTACTATTAAGGATAGCCTCAATTTGCGTTAACACAGTATAAAATTCTTCTTAAGATAGAATTTGTTCACCAATGACTCTATAAAGATGTGTTTTGACCGATTTAACGCCAGCTTCCCACAAACCTCCGAAGTGCGGAGCGGAAGGAGGGTTAAAACTCCATTTGAGACTTTCGGAAGCAGCCGCGGTTTTAAAATAACTGAGAATTTGCTTATTTGCGCCAACAAAATTGGTGCCACAATCGCTGAATATTTGAGAACATCTTCCGCGACGTGCAATAAAGCGGCGTAAGGCTGCAAGAAAGGCTTCGCTGGATAGGTCAGAAGCTAATTCTAAATGAATTGCCTTCGTGGCAAAACATATAAAAACACATATATAACCTTTTATTGTTCGAGTACCGCGGTTTTTACTCATTAGTAAAGAAAATGGGCCAGCGTAGTCTACGCCGACAACCGAACAACATTTTAATTGCGAGATGCGTAGGGGTGGCAAATCCCCCATTTGAGGTTGCGGAGATTTTGGATTTAGTTTCCAGCATCTTAAACATTTTGAAGTTACTTTGCGTATGACTTGTTTTGAAGATAATATCCAAAAATTCTGTGCTAATAAATACTGCATTGTTTGAGTACCTGGATGTAAATGTTTATTATGCGTTTCCTGAACTAAAAGCTTGACAAAGCGGTGGTTACCAGGTAATAACGCGGGATGTTTTTGTTCAAAACTCAAATTCGAGTATCGAAGCCGTCCCCCCACCCTAACAATATTGTTAGAGTCAAGAAAAATATTTAATTTGCGTAAGTATTTAGATACAGGGCGATGCTTTAATAGCGCAGAAATTTCGGAAGAAAAGTGAACTTTTTGTACATATTTTACAAAAACTAATAATGAAGTATGTAATTCACTTTGAGTGAAAAAATCTGTGCGTTTTTTGTGAGCGGGTTTTGCGTTATTTATAAACCGGAGAACATATGCGATGATGCGTTGTAATTTATTTAGCGACGAATATTTATGTATTAAATTATCAAGAGGAGTTGTTTCAATAACATTAGCAAGCGTAATTTTGCGTTCCTCATGGCAGACCGCTAGCGTATTATCAACCGAATTTAACGTACGTGGCCACGACGATTCAGGCAGCTGAAGCCACGGCGGCCCCGTCCACCACAGTGCATGTGAAACGATTTCGGACGGCATTACACCACGGCTCGCACAATCTGCTGGGTTACAAAGAGTAGAGACATGTCTCCAATTTTCCGGCGCAACTTTACTTTGAATATGACTTACTCGATTGCCAACGAAAGTAAGCCAACGGTGCGGCGAGGATTTAATCCATGATAAAGCAATTGTAGAGTCGGACCAGGCATAAATATTCTCAAATGTTAATTTATTTTTATATGTTTCGTAAACATAATAAAGCAAATCGGCCAACAAAACAGCGGCACATAATTCCAAGCGTGGAACCGAGAGACGTTTAAGCGGTGCGACGCGCGATTTTCCGCATATTAAATAAATTTGCGCCTGGTCAGAATCATTTGGAGAGATGCGTAAATAAACAACGGCAGCGTAGGCTTTTTCGGAACCATCGCAAAAGCCATGTAGTTGACAAGACTGAGTTAAAGCGGCAACAAAACGCGGGATCGAAACATTAGAAAGAAGCGGTAATTCAGATTTAAAGGTTTGCCATTTATTTAACACATCTGCGGGGGGTGGTTCATCCCAATCAAGCCCTAAGCTCCATAAATGTTGTACCAGATATTTAGCGGTTATTATGACGGGAGAAAGAAAGCCAACAACGTCAAAAATTCGTGCGATTTGTGATAAAATAGTGCGCTTTGTACAAGTAGAATTTTGTTGCGGTTCAACCTGATAAAGAAAACTATCAGTGGCGGAGTTCCACCGTAAACCAAGTATTTTTACGGTGGTTTCTTGTTCAAAATCACAAGAACCTACTTGTTTATACGATTCCGGTAGGTGCGCGAGTAACGCAGGACAGTTACTTGCCCATTTTTGCAGTTCAAAACCCCCTTTGCCTAAAATACTTATTAAATGGTTCTGTAGATTTTTAGCGTCATCCAACGTGGATCCGCCAGACACAATATCGTCGACGTACATGTCATTATTTAGAACATTTGCGGCGCGCGGAAAATCCCTGCCTTCGTCTTTAGCTAACTGCTGTATAGTGCGAATAGCCAAAAATGGGCTAGAATTTACCCAGTACGTTACAGTTAACAAGCGATAGGTAGAAACGGGATCCGTAGGCGAGAAGCGCCACAAAATTCTTTGAAAATCTTGATGACTTTTCGTAACTTCAATTTGACGGTACATTTGGCGAATATCGGCGGTAAAAGCGATTCGATTTAAGCGAAAATTAAGTAAAATTGACAGGAGGTCTTGCTGCAATTTTGGGCCAATCAAAAGAGCATCGTTAAGCGATAAATTGTTCGCGGTTCTAAAGGAAGCATTAAACACGACACGTAACTTAGATGTCACAACGGCATGATGAGGAATGTAATATGCGTTTTCATTGGGGTAAATATTTTTTATTTCCTCCATATGCCCTTCTGACAGGTACTCACGCATAAAGTCTGAATACTGTGCGTATAAATCCGGGTTTGCGGCAAGTTTGCGTTCTAAGTTGTAAAAACATTTTAAGGCGGGAAAGCGAGAATTATTAAATTGCGGAGCGGTATTTTTAAAAGGTAACGTAACACAGTAGCGCCCGGCGGTATTGCGAGTATGTGTTTTGGCAAAAGTCGTTTCACAAAGTTTGTCATCATGGGAAATGGCCAAGGTTTTGGGTACCTCTTCAACATGCCAAAACATTTTAAGCGTATTATTTAGTTCGTCATTGGAAATCGTTAAGAAATTGTTAACTTGAGGAGCAGGTAAGCTGCCAATTTTTCCCATGAGAACCCAGCCAAAAATGGTGTTTAACGCGACGGGATGATGTTTAGAACCCTGAACGCGACCTGGTAATAAAATGTATGGGAAAATCTCGGCACCTAACAGCATGTCAATATCTCCGGGAGAACAAAATTGCGGATCAGCGAGTTTTAAATTTGAAATGTGTGGCCAATCTGCCATAATGACAGAAGTTGGCATGTGGTTACAAATTTGCGGTAAAATTATGGCATCAAAGTCTAAATTCGAATTTTTATTATTTGCGGGGCGAATATGACATTCTGCGGAAAGTGTGGCGGAGACATTCATGGAACCTAGGCCTTTAATGGACAACGGCGATTTAGTAGATCGGAGACCGAGTTTAGTTGCGCATGATTGTGTAATTATGTTACACTGACTTGCGGAATCAAGTAAAATGCGGATTTTTTGATATTTATTGCGCGAATCTAATATTTCAGCGACAGCGGTTGCGAGTAAAATAGAGTGCGAAGCGTTAGAATTAGACAAGAGCGTAGCGGAGGTAGATGCGATAGCGTGCGATTGCGAAGATGCGGGATTAGAATTAATATTTTCTGTAAAATGAATAAGCGAGTGGTGTCTCTTGCTACATGTACGGCAAACATTTTCAGATCGGCAAGCAAACAATGTATGTTTCGAACTTAAACAATTGTTACACCATTTGCGTGTCTTTATAAGTTCAAACCTATCACGTGGCGTTTTGTCCAAGAATTTGGGACATTTGTAAAGTAAATGGTCAACATTGCATAGCGGACATAAATTGGTAGCGACATTATTTAGGTAACTATTTGTTTGACGCGGTTTGGAAAAACTATTATTTTGTGGCGGTAAAGATTTAGGAGTTTGCGGAGTTCTTTTTGGCGCAGAGGGAGCGCTGAAGGCAACTGCTTCATAGGCGGTACATTGTTTGGTAAGGAACTCCTCTAGTTCCTCAAAACTAGGGATTGTATCGACACTATCCCCTTGCTCCAGCTCAAAACGTGTGGATGTGGCGGTATCTAAGCGGCTTAACAACATTTGAAATAAAATAAAGTCCCATTTCGCGGTTGGAAATTTTAAATTTTTTAACGCGGCAATGTTTTCTGTAAATGTACTAATAAGTTGGCGGATCGTTTCGGGAGATGAACAATTTTCAGGAATTTTATTTGCGTTTTCAATGGCTCGCCAGTGTGCGGTGGCAAGAATCCGCCTGTTTTCGTATCGTTTTAACAAGGCAGCATAGGCAATCTTGTAGTTGGCCCCAGTTAAAGGAAGCTGAGTAACAATAGCCAACGGAGAACCCACTAACGACGCACGAAGGTAGTTAAATTTTTCAACATTACTTAACGAGGCGTTGTCATGAACCATTGCTATAAACATATCAATAAATGTTTTCCATTCCCGAATTTCGCCCGAAAATTTTGGTAACTCTACGCGCGGAAGCCTTATATGGCTTGATATATTCGGAGTTACATTTGTGTTGGTTTGCGAAGCAAAAGAATCATTAGCGGAGGTGTCCGGTTCGTAATTTGAAAAGACACCCTGTATATAGTAGTACATTTCCTCGAATTCGTTGCAAATTTTATGATGTGATTCTAAGTCTGAACCCGCAGTATTGGTCAAATGAGCGAGAATAATACTATGTTGTTTAAAAAATGTTTGATACAAGGTTTTTACTTGCACATATCTTACTTTAAAACCACGACGTTTAACGTCACTGTCTTCAGCGGATTCGGCTGCTTCAAATATTGATTTCATTCGAATGACAACACTGTCACGCTGTGCAATGGCGGTATTTACTCTAGTAACGGCAACGGTAGCCGTAGCGGTTGTATCTGTCATTTTAAATTAGCTTAAAAAATATTTTAATGAAACTAATCGAAGCGATAGCGCAGTTTATTTCCCCCCAAAAAACGAGAAAAAGAAACAATATTTTATTACGCGGTATTTATTTTTTATATTGGTATATTTTAAGTAATTTATAAAATATCCGAAAGCGATTAAATTTATATTAAATATAAATTTTATAAAAATGCGGGTAAAAAAACGAATGTAAACAAATATGCGGTGCGATGTCCACAATTAATGCGGTGATATTTAAATATTCAGCGACTGCAGCCGGTGCCCTCTGCGAATGAACAAAAATTACTTGCGTAAAGCGGTCAAATCAAATCTTGGAAAAATTTATGATTTTCCGTAGACTTCCTAGTACAAATATGTAACGCAAATTGTGGAGTCCAAGCCTTGTCACAATTATTAAATAAGTAATTTCTATTTAATAAACACAACCTTAAATAATAAAATTATTAACTTAAATCAAATTATCAAGGTATTGCAATTTAAATCAGCTGTGAGCGTAAAATAAATTTCAAGGTCAAGGGCCGAACGAATGTCTCGTACTACGAAATTATAAATGAACAAAATGGCGCTTATTGCCGGAACCCAGGCGAATAATTTAAAAAGATTTTTCGGTCAACAAACACCCCATCGGCTCAAAAAAAATGCTCGAAGGACCAAAATGGTAGGCAGTGGACTGTATGAAAGTGAGAAATAGGGGATGGTGGTGTTAGTTGACTGAATTCTTTGACTAGATAAAACGTGGGCAGTAAGAATATTAATAAAGTCCTACCTTGTGGCTGGTGCTGATGACGACACTCAGGGCCCTGGTCTGGTTTCTGGCTGTCAGCGTTGGTTTCAAGCGGTTGAGATGCACAAGCGGGATAAAGCGGGTTAAAGCGGGTATAATGTCGCGTGGTAGATCACTCTTGCTCGCGGGGATGCTTGCCGGTTCGAACTCTTATTAATTAATACACTTACGCCCTCACGCGGTCAAACAGGTAATTAAAATAATTGCAATAAACATGCGCGTTGGGGGGCAATAAGCTAAATATAATATTTAAATAAATGTAATAAAATTAAACAAATATTAAACATTTCGCGAAGACGAAACAATAAGTTTGTCTTATATTGTTTTTATTTTTTTCAAACTTATTATGAAAATATTTTTTCTTCGTGTCTCTTATTAAATTATTTACTTTATTTTGGTATTTCTTAAATTCCTCTTGTTTTTGTTCATTCTCTGAATTCTTTTTCATTTCAATATATTTTCTTTCTTTTTCTTTGATTGCATCTTTTATTTCGTTATTGATCCAGTCTTTATGTTTTACTTTTATTCTTTTTATTTTTGTACTTTTTTCTTTGATACTATTTAGAGATAATGTCATTATCATAATGACATTTCATGAAAACTATTTATATCTCTTTGGTCAAAGAGTTCTTCTGCTAGTCTTCTTTATTTTTCCCAGTCTGTTATTTTTCTAAATATTTCACTTCTTTGTCCCTTCTTTTTTTCACTGTTTTTAATTGTTAATTGTAAACTCTTGTGATCTGACAGTGATGTGTATTGTAGTTTTAAATTAATATCCAAAGATTTAATTGATGTAATTACATGATCAATAATGCTTCCTGTGTTGTGATGTTGATCTATTCTGGTGGGCTCTTTGTTGTTTATAAAGCGAGCCCCAAATATCTCTACTGTTTGTTTATATGTTTTTGTTATTTCATCATTAGCTAAAAGATTAAAAGTTGTATCACCAACTAATAATGTATTTTTTTCTTGTAGTATTTCTTCAAGGTGTTTTAGATATTCAATATATATATATATTCTTATGAATATTACCAGTGATGGGTCAAGAAAGTTTCTTAAAGAAACTAAGAAAATTGAATGTTTATATTCAATATTATTTGCTGTAGGTGATTTATAAGTTGCCACAATATTTATTTTGGTTTTATTGATATTAATTTCCACAACTAAAGTATTATATTCTTTTGTAGCAAAGGTTTTTTTCATTTCACATTTAAGCTCTTTTTTTATTAGTATAGCTACCCACCACCTCTGTTTTGTTCTCTGCAAGAATGTATAATTGTGTAATTATTAAATGTATAATATTGTACTTCTGTATTTTTCAACCAAGTTTCAGCAAGGATTACTATTTCTGGATTGTTGTAATTACTTAATAATACCTTAAACTCGTCCAATTTGTTTTTTAAGCTTCTTATATTTAAATATAGAATATTAGTTTTCATTTTGTTGAATTCTATTCTTGAATTTTTTTTCTTTAACATTCACAACATTCACAAATAGTTTTTTTTTTTTTAGATAGATGTAGATATTATTTCCGCAGTAAATTCAAACGGACTGATTCAGTCTCCAATATATCTATTGGTTGAGCATAAGCGACGTTGCCGGATTAAAACTTATGAAAATATTTGAAAGTATTACGTAAAGGTAACGTCTCCAGGGTACAGTCTTGCGAACAAATTATGAATCACTTAGCTACAAGCTCGTATACTTTTACGGTGCGTATAATCTAAAAAATTTTGACAATATTGTACCACGACAACTACCTTAAGTACATAATTTAAGGTAAGACGGGCCACAACACATTAACTTACCTACAGTAGAAACCACCAATATATGAACGTGACTACTTGTCTTGTACATTCGATGCAGCGGTAAATGTACTCCATCTGTGATGTAAAACTGCCTAGGTGTTCGACAAAGATGGACATATGACGCGTGTCCTAGCTTGTTACTTAATTTTGTTGGAATTCAGTAGAGCTCGTGTTTTAGGCAATTTATTTTATTTTATTACATAGTTAGGCAACTGACTCTACCGTCGGCCATTTGTTTTTATATGTCATATGATCTTTGTTTTTGCATATTGTGTTTCTTCTGTGTGTTTACGGAATAATAATCGTTTTAAACGTTGTAGTGGCAGTGGTTTATATTATGTAACACAGGTAGATGTCGTATAACAATCCTTACCTAGAAATTCTAGGCTAGAATACAAAAATATTTTTATTATATAAATTTTGTACTAGTATTAGTTTAATACATTCTGAAAAAGCTACTGTGTACCGAAACAATTGTCAATATTTAATAAATTTCGTGAAACTAACGCAAGTTGTTTTTATATCCACACAATTTAAATATCTTTCACTTTGTACCTGACCAGCGTAAACATTTTTGTTTTTTGTCACCAATTCTGAAATATTTGCGTTTACAGTTAAAAGAATAGTATATTCTGTAACAAGTTTGGAATACGGCATATTCCGTTCGAGTGAAAAGTTTGTCACACGAGCCGAAGGCGAGTTTGACGGTTTCACGAGAGGGGAATATGCAATTACAAACGTGTTTCAGACTTTTTCTACGTTTTCAAAAAATACCATAGACAAAGAATTTAATTGGAAGAAAGTGAGGTTGGATCGGTCTAAAAATTTGTTAGATATTAAAAACAGAGATGTCGCCACGAGTGAACATTCTGTCATCAGATGATTAAAAGAAAAGTTTATTTATTAAGAAAATTACATTTTATTTATAAATAATAATTATCGTAGATGCATGTTAATTATTAAAATTTAACTTTAAAAGCAAATATATCAGAAGTATAGCAACCAACATTACACTCAAGATTTTTTACAAATTTAGCTATTGTTATACAGCACTGCACTGAACCGTGACCTTCGATAGATTACTTCGTACGATTGTGCCTGATGAGTCACGTTCATATATTCGTGGTTTCTACTGTACATATACTTTTTACAGAATCACAGATAAATGACCCTGTTGTAAATGACCGATTAATTCCTGAAGAATTGAAGTATTGGTTGGTATCAATGGGTCTGAATTGGACTTACTGGATTTAATTGGGCGCGATATAAAACAGAAATTGATTTTTACTAGTATTTTCCATTATGGAAAAATCCAATTAGGATTCTAATGTTTTTTATTGGTTTCGATTGGATTAAGCTACCCATGGGTAATTTCCAATTAAATTCAATTTGGCATTTCCAGTGTAAGATTCGAAAAATCTGCTAATTGGTTATTCCCAATACAATACAAATATTGAAAGAGGGCTCTCGTGTAGCTGCGCAAAACCAACGAGGTTGAGACGCCATCATAAAGAAAAAAAAGTCTTTGGACGCCATTTATTTCTGTGCCTTACCTATTAAAAATGCCATATAGAAACACAAAACAAAAATCTATCTGGTTCAATATAGGAATTTGAAACAGGCATTGCACTACCCACACAGAAAACGCTATCCAATGGATATACAATGGCTATCCCAATGTCCATATAACATCCATGCCTTTTACGATATCCATTGGATATCCAATGGATATCCATACTGGATGTTCAAAAAAAAAACAAAAACATTAAAAATAGTTTTTTCTTTTTTAAAATAGCCCCTTATAGGATAAATTTATGTAATGATTAATAAATATGATTTAAATCGTTATTAAACCAATTTCAACAAAGTATCTCTAATATATATCCAATGGATAACTAATGTATGTCTAAAGTATATCCACTGGATATCCAGTGGATAACTGATATGGATATCTTGTATATATACTTGTATGTATACATGTGGGATTTTGTGATGGTTTAATTGAGAACTGGCATATATATTTCAAAAAAACAACTTTACGGTAAATTGATTTTTTGCCAAGAGCTACGAAATTTTTAATTTTGAAATGTTCACTTTACCTAGATATTATTTCTGTTAATAATATGACTATGACAGTCTGCAATACAATAAAAAATTACTTAAGTCCCTTTTGTTTATTATTGTATTTCATAGTAGTACGCACGCGCTGAATTTGAGAATCTTCAGTGTTGCCGGTTAGAAGCAAAATAACTAAACGAAATATATTTTCGTACTTTATTAAGTTTTAATAAATAAATTAAATAAATTTAAAATAATTACTCACCACATTTATGTTAAATATATTTACCTATAGGTATACTAGGTATACTAATTAATTAAGTATTAAAGATTTAATAATATAACTAGGGTTGCCAACTTTCGGTTATTGAAATAAAGGACAAATTGGGATTTTTTTTTGGTGCCATGTCTACTTTACAGCTTTTCCTATTTTTTTTTTCGGACGAGGTGGTGTAGAAGGGGCACCGCTTGACGTAGATGTCTGTGACTTTGGGACATCATCACTTGCATCGACGACTTTATCACCATTCATGATGATTTGATTGATGATGTTTAGCAAAAACCTGCAAATAAATAATGATTTGGCATTTAGGCAACTACTTGTTTAAAATAGAAAATGCTACTTTTTATGAATCTGTTTAATTTAATTTTCCAATTAAAGTTTAAAAATATATTGCAGGAAGACGAAAGTCGTTAGCCATTTGGATTTCTAATAAAGTTTATTATTATTATTATTATTTATATTGCGACAAAAAACTGAAATCTAATAATATAATTTTAATATTGTATTTTCCACTTACCGTTTCCTGTTAAAAAGTTGTAAAATAAGGTTAAAAAAAACACCTTACACACAGGGACTAGTCGACTACACACAAGGGCTCAACACAACAAGGAACAAAATAAAAATACAAGGTATGCTGGATAAATTGGAGCCCGGGGATTTACCAAAATATTTCAAATGTTGCCAATTTTACATTTTATGGTATTTGTATGGGCCTTTTTTGAAATAATTGTGGATTTATCTGTATTTCGGGATTTTAAAGGACCTTTGCCGTCCTTTGACACCTTTCAAAAGGACAAAGGACAGTATTTAGAAATAAAGGACTGTCCTTTGAAATAAAGGACGGTTGGCAACCCTAAATATAACCGCCATTTTGATGAGCTTTCTGAAATTATTTAAACGTCTGACAACACTGCCGCCGAACACAGAAGATAAAGAAGCGTCCTTTTTCTATGGTAGGCTACCATAGTGTTGCCACTTGTAACATAATTATCGAATTGTAACATAATTTTTTCTAAAAACAAAGCTTGAAAATTGTATGTAACATAATCGATAATTGTAACATAATTTTTAATTCAAGTATCTGGGCAAAATCAACTTAATTTTATCCAGATTAATTAATTTAATTAAGCATAAACGCTGATTTATAGATTTCCTTCCTTTCTCCCGTAAAAGATCAACAATACCGTAGTGCTGTTTATAGATTCCCGTAAGGTATTTATAGTTCTAAAGGTAACGGTAGAGGCAGCGGTAGCGCTAGCCCTAAACCAAACCATGGTTTGGTCTAGGGCGCTAGCCAAGTTGGGCATTGAATATTATATGAAACAATTTATAGTTCTCAGAGGTAGTGGTAAGGAAAGTAGAGGCAAGAACGTAGCGGCAAGAGATGACCAACTTTCATCTTTTCTTACCTCAACCGCTACTCCAGCCAATAACACGGTAGTTTTTAGTTGGCAGCCTCGCCTTATAAGTTTAGTGTTTATGCGAGGGGCCGCCATTACCGCTACCGCTACTTTCTGAACTATAAATCCAGCTTTATACTATTATTAACAAATTTTATAATTTTCTAAAAATTCGATAATATTTTCAACCCTGCTTCTTTCACTTTTTTATGATTAAATTATAATAATTATTGAAACATAATTATTACAACTATTGTAACATAATTTTTCGAAAATTCGATAATTTTATTAACCCAATTCGATAATTTCAACTTTTACATCTGGCAACGCTACCATTGGTAGCGTCCGTTAAATATGATGCCATGATTGTTAGGTACATGCAAAGGGTTTTCATGTTTATTTGCTTCATTCCACAGATTGTAAAGGTTCATTCGCCATCATTGCTATTTGTTATATGTTTGTCATAAAGTTTATTGCCAAGTTATTGTGTTTTGTGGTTATTTGTTTGAGGTCTATAGTGGTAAGTGAATATTTTATTAATTTTCTAATCATAGTTATCATTTTAAATTGTATTGGTCTAAAACTAATACAATTTTAAATTAAATAGGTAGGTATACCTTCAATGCTAACCGAAAGTTTATAAATTGCACTTAAATATATATATTTAAGTGCAATTTATAAACTTTCGGTTAGCATTGAAGGTAAAACATTAAAGGTGAATACATGCATACATTTATATACCGTACCTTTATTTGTAAGCTATACATAGGCTCGAGGGTAATTAAATAGGTAGGTATACCTTCAATGCTAACCGAAAGTTTATAAATTGCACTTAAATATATATATTTAAGTGCAATTTATAAACTTTCGGTTAGCATTGAAGGTAAAACATTAAAGGTGAATACATGCATACATTTATATACCGTACCTTTATTTGTAAGCTATACATAGGCTCGAGGGTAATCCTGCTTAAAATACCCCATAGAGACCTATACAAAATAATCTATCGGGCGCTACCGGATTGTGCATTTGTCCATGTTTTTTTCCGGATACGGCCTGATAGAAAATTTATAGGAAATTACCTATAGACACACCATAACTTTTACATTTTCCCTATTGAGACCGATAGAAAATAACTCAATGAAGGATATATAGGGATATCCCTATAGAGCAAACATAAAACATTTAACAAAATTTTATTAAAACCTATGGGTTCCTATGGGGAAAAAACTAATTTCTATATATATAGAAATTAGTTTTTTCCCCATAGGAAAATACACATAAATATTTATGTGTATTTTCCCCATTGAAACCAATAGCAAATAAATCAAGGGTGAATATCCCTATAGAACAACCATAAATCCCAACTATACCGATACACCCTATAGAAACACCATGCATTCCGATACAAATATCTATCGGTCTCTATGGGGTATTTTAATTGCTTAAGCAGCTCATTTAAATGAGCTGATGGATTGGCCAAATTTTGGGGATCATAAGGAGACAGGTGAAATAGGCCCTAAATGATTAGGCTGATAAAAAGGCAAATGACAGGTGGAGGAGTGATGGCAAGCCAGAGACTTCACTTCTTTAGTTATATGTAGTTTTCTGTTCTTTTTTATGTTTTCATAAAAATAAATATTTAAATTAAAGAATAAGACTTTTATTTTAAAACCCAATGTTATTTATTGAAAAGTAAATTTCCATTGATTCACCATATCCAATACAGATGACAACCATATTGCATTAAATACCCTATCCATTGGATATCCATACAATCTCCATATTGAATACAGATTACAACCTTATTGCATACAATACTATATCCACTGCATATCCATTGGATATCCACACTATGTCCAGGAGGGTCGGACATTTATATATCCAATGGTTATCCATTGGATATCCCGGATATCCTATGTATATCCTGGATATCCATAAAAGAAATCCATTGGATGTAATTGTTCCGTGTGGGTATTGAACCAGATAGAATTCCATACCTGGAAAACCATATAGAAAAGTGATTTCTATATAGATTGCCATATAGGTTCATATTGCTCTATCTGGCCCAATATGGTTTGGGTGTGAAAAAATTATTACCATATAGAATCTATATTATAGATCCATATTTAACCATATAGGGGATCTATATGGTTTAATATGCAATTTTCGTTTAAATATATATATACATTTTAAAATGGAATTCCATATTTAACCATGGTTAAATATAGGGAAACCTATGTGGAAAGACACATAAAACAGAAACCAGATAAATCCATATAAAAATCCCTAAGTTGTACATTTTAAAATGAAATTCCATATTAAACCATATAGATTTTAAAGTGTAAACCAGGTCGTTCCATATAGGACATATGACATATTGACAAGCTTGTCAATAAACATATGCACATAAACTATAGTTTATGTGCATATGTTTATATAAACATCAGAAGAACAAAATAGATAATTATTATTATACCGTAAATACGGGTGACTTTGCACCCCGCGGGTGCAGTAGCGTAACTAGGGGGGGGGCGGGGGGGGGGGGCGGTCCGCCCCGGGCGGCACTTCTTGGGGCGGCAAAAATCGTGAGAGAAAATGCGAAAAAAACTGGAAGACAGAATATAAAAATAAAAAAAATATTTGATAATTAAATATTCTCTTTCGAAATAATATAATTCAAATTCCAATAGATTTGAGATTTATACAATTACTCCCAAAATATTCCAAATCAAATAAAGCTAGCAAATCATTTTTACCTGTTTTATGTTAAATTAAAATATAAGTTTTGTTTTGTTTATCAAGAATGTATCTATTGTTTTTTTTTCTAAATATTTAAACATTTTTATTTATTTTTTACTCAGGTTTAAGTTTTTTTTGTAGGTACTTTTACATAAGGTTGAGAATTTATCTCTTTGTTTTTTTCATATAAATTATGTTAAAGCACATTTTATTTGTTGTTTTTCTTTAACTAGGTCTAAGAATTTTTGTTTGTTTTTAATTCTTAAAATATTACAATTTAATGTTATATATATATATATATATATATATATATATATATATGTTATATATATATATAATTATATATTTTTAATTTTGGGTACGGTCCTCAAAACTGACTCCTAACCTAACCTCTCTTCCCCCCCCCAAAAAAAAACATGAGGGCGACAGCCACTGCTGCCCCGGGCGGCACTTTTTCTAGTTACGCCGCTGCGCGGGTGACTTTGCACCCCGCGGGTGACTTTAACCCATTTATGAAAAATCTTTTCGCGCTCGATAAAATTAACATTTATAATTTGTTGGTCTAAACCTGTCAATTGAGCGATTCTATTGAGTTTATATTACAGGAAAATCAGTGTTTTAAAGAAAGAAATTGGATTTATTACACTTTAAAATTGTATATATCGTATCAGTGCAAAACTCTTGGAAATACACGCGTTACAATTTCTATATTATGCGCAATCCATTGGAATGATGATCCTTGGTTAACTGCAGGTCGATTTTTTATTTTTTTTATTGGTAATCCCTTGCAATAGATATATGTCGCTGCTATCACGTGTCTAATAAAAATAAGATATAATATTACATTCATTTTATACTGAAAAAACACTGTGAGACAAAGTAACCCGCAACCAGGGGGTAACTTTGCACACCCAGTTTTTAATGTTTATTTTTGAAACTCAGCCCTATGTAATATTATAACTTAGTTATTATGAAAGAGCAACTCAAGACTCAAATTTTGGTATACAAAATTTAATGTTTATGATTGTTAAAACCACAAAAATTTTAAGCTGAAGTTTGAAAGTGAGCCAAAGCCACCCGTGTTTACGGTACCTATAGGCTATACAAAAAAACTTCTAAAAAAAAACAATATTGTTGGTAAAATAAAAAAATAGTCTACCTATAGGTATCGATAATTAATTTTCTTTTTTAACAAAGATTGAGGTATTTGGCTTCAATAATTGCTTTGCATGTAAACGTTTTCGACGTTTTTTATCTTATTCTCATGAGCAAAGAGTTCTAGGACGGTTCTGGGCGAACTTGGAACAAACCTTATGTCCACAGATTATACCTTATGTCAACACTGAGTAGACAAGGCGCGCTGCCAACAGTTTAAAACTAAAATTACCAGGATACTAAAACAACTCAGTATCACCAACCTAAACTTTTAATTTTTTCTTTAATTTTTATTTAAATAAAGAAAAAAAATCTAAAACTGGAAAACGTACTGAAAACCAATAACGAGGTACTTGCGTACTTTTTTAATTCGAAAGTACTGAATTCGGTACAAACGTACTGACGCTGGCAACACTGGTTATAACTGCTGCCAACCTAGAATTTTCATAAATAGCTGAAACATAATCGCAACGTTGCCTAATTTCTTTTCGGTGAAAAAGTATGCTTCAAAATTAATACTTAAATAATGTTAAAAGAATAGTGTAAAAAATTATAACACAATTATTGTATTATGGTATGCTAAAAAAATGGAAGGTATAGACCTTTAAAATTATGGTACAAATATCATTACATTATGGTACGATTGGCAAAACTTAGTAACTAACTTCATGTTTTGTTCTGTGCCTCATAGGTTACAAATTTAAAAAGAAGTGTTATTTGTTATAAAACATAAAAGAAAAATAGTTTTCGTAGTGTCTTAAGATAAAAATGTTTAAAATATTAACAAATTTATTAAGGGATAAAAACATCATGGCATCAAAAGGTTAGTAAGGTTAAATTAATAAAAGTATATAATACGGACCCGGAATTTCGAACGACTATCATCCCGTTGACGTTAAAATCTAAAATTTCTTTATGGAAAAATTGTCTAGTTACCTATAACTATAGTTGTCCTGGACAACTAACCTTACTTTCCGGTTATCACAATTTTTGTACTCTGACAGCAAAAGCAAAAATGGTTATTATTGTGTCTTTGCTGTTTACCCACTGTTTACATATTTAGATATATTTTTGATAATATATATATATATATTATATTATATAATAATAGATTTGAATAACTAGATTATATTAATTTAATTTTGTTTTTAATTAAAAGTTTAGTACAACAGGTTATGTTTAAAATAGTTGCTACGTTCTTAAAAAGTTAAGAAGTCTAGTCCTAATTTAAACGGACATTTAAAAAAAACTGAAATAATTACCATAAGTACCATACCTACACAGGTAAGATTTAAAATATTAATATGAAATTGCATAAACATCAAATGATGCTGGATTTATTCAGCACAAATTTGCAGCTATCCATTATGCAGCTAATTTAAGGTGGGTATTTCATGCAGAAAAATTACCACAACGTTGCCTAATGTGTCTGTAAATATTAACCTAACATCAATAATTGTGTGTCTCGGTCTGATTCAAAGACTCTGGTCTGATTGGTTTTAAGAAGTTTTCTTTTGTATCTTAGTTCGTGTTTAGTGTATTAAAGAAATGCTGGTAGCTTGCAAAATTTGTTTTAAAATATTCTCCCAGCAGAGCTGTGTTAACAAACAGAAAGAAAGAAATATTTTGTCCTATGATATTAACTGTTTTAAAGTGTTTGGAAAAAGACTGCCAAACTTCTTATAGGTTTGCTACAGATTTAAGAGACCACCTGGAAACAGTCCCTAACAAGACCATGAAATAAGAAATTCTGTTTTTTCAAACTATAGGAGGTAAGAACTAGTTTTGACTTTTTCGATATTTATTTATTTAATATAAAGTGAACTTATTCTTAATTTTAGAATTTTACGATTGGTTAGATAGGCTTTTTCAAAACAATAATTTGGAATATACTTGTCATAACCAGAAAGATGAAGAACTTATTTACTTAAACTGTAATAGATCAGGTAAGGTAGGTGACATCAACTTAAATTAGCAGGGCTCCCACACCTCCTAAAACTCATAAAATTCTTAAAATTTGTCTTAAATCTTGAAAACTCCTAAAATTCTCCTAAAATTGCCATCAATCTCCTAAAACTCCTAAAAATTAAATATGCCAACCTGACTGTGTTTAATTAAGGTAGTGCTAAAAAATTAATTTTTTAAATAGTAAATAAAATAATTTTTATTATTAGGTTCTAGTTTATTAAATTCTTTTTAAAATCATACACAACCTACATTTTTCAAAAAAAAAAACAAAATATACCTTAAAAACAAAATCTATGTAATAGCTACTAGACTTCTACAAAATTGTCATTTTAGCCATATTTTGTTTGTTTTTTGACAAAAATATACTGGGTTATATATCAAACAAAGGGATTCTTAATTTTATTTTAAATGATAGCAAAAATAGTAAATAATCTAAAGAATGTTTTGCTGTATTTTGCAAACCTCATATTTTTTCTATCATGAAATTTTTACAATTATAATTATAGTTAGTTATTAACTAAACGGTTAACATTTTTTTTCTTAAAATATAAAAATAACATCATTTGACATTGTCAAATATATTCTTCTTTTATTAGGCAATACAATACATAAATTTAGAAAAAACGCAAGAAATATGTTATAAAAGTAGAGATAATTTTAATAATTGACAGGTGTAGATAGTACAAAATAAATATAACTAAAAAAACAAATTGTTTTCTATTCAACAAAAAAAAGCAAAAATTTGCAAAAGCATCATAAGCATCATATCAAAGCCTTTGGGCAAATAAAAAAACTAGTAATCAAAATTTTAGTATAAGTAGTGATTATTTTTAAAGGGTTTTTTAAAATTAGTTAATTTTGAAAATAAAAAACACTTTAATGCAAATATTTAGATTTGGTTTTAAACAGGTAATGTTAAATAATTTTTAATTTGTTTAGGTTTTAAAAATATTTTAATTAAGTTAAGTTAATATTATTTTAATTATGTTAAGAGTATTTTAATTACTGTAAGTATATTAGAGCCTAGTTAAATAAATTAAAGCATCTAAACCATACTTTTTTATGTATCAATAAATAAATAGTTAGGTATTTATGTTTTATTTATTATTTTAGCATTGATTTTAAAGTGTAGGTATTGGGCAGTTCATACAACCTTATGACAAGAGTATTTTAATTAAGTTTGAACGAATATTTTAATACTGTATACTGTAGATATATTAGAGCCTAGATAAATAAATTGGAGTACCTATTTTTATAGCTTTTTTATGTATTAATAAATTAAATAGGTAATTATTAATAAATGTGCTACTGTAGCATTGATTTATGTATTGATTGATATAAATTATACTGTTTTGCAACTAGAAAATTTGTGTCGTTTTATTTATTTGCTTTTGATAAACATCTTTATACTAAAAACAATCACATATTATACTATTAGAAAAATGCTTACTTAAGTTAATTAACAATCTTTAGAGACAACTAAAAACACCATGGTGCAATAAATTATTATAATTTTAACGTCTATTCGAACAGAACCCAAGTAAAACATTATGTGAACTAATTAATTTTGTATGTCAACAATTGTAACTACCTATATGTAATTATTTATTAGAAGTTAATCAGATGTTCAGGTTTAAAGTTCCCGCGCAAAAGATACGTCATACATTTGGCAACGTCGCGGTACGGGGTAAGTATTTAGCGGCTCCTTAAAATTAGTGGCAAATTAAGCGTGCGTATAAGTTAAAGTAATTTTGACATCTGACATTTTTGGTTTGTTTGAATTTTGTTTAAACCCCGTTTTATCATCTGTTGAGTAAAATGAATGAAAACTATAAACTGCACGTCAAACAATAAACCAAATAAAACAATCATTGAACAAAAAATGAATCATTTGGAAGAACTTTTTATTTTATATTCGGGTATGTTGGCATTACTGACACGGTTTATTTAAAAATTGCGCCGCAACCTGCGCAAGAGTTATAAAAATAAACATTATCATTAAGAAGATAAAAGTTGGCCATCTCTTAATGTTAAAGTTAATGTTAATGTGTTGCATAAATGCTTCCAATGGATTACGTTCATTTAACTTCTTAGGCCCGTTATTTCCATTGCGAGTTAAATGCGAGTTACATATAAACTTAAAGTTAAATTTGAAAATCTATATTTCAATATGTGGATTACTGTAATTTGTGAGTTAACTCGAATTTACAATTAACTCGAAGCTCAGGTACAAGTTAACCTAGACATTGTGAATTAACTTAACCAAATGTTGGTTTATTAGGAACACAGCTAATCAAATATTATAATTCTAAATAAAGACATACAAAAATAGTAACGACAAACAATAATAAATGAGCTGACAATAATTAATTTTCCTTCATTAATATCTCCATCTTTTTTTGTTGCAACTGCAGCTTTTTGGTAAATTTTTTTATTTTTAATTCATGTTCTTTTGTTAAATTTTCCCTATGAAACCCAAAAAAACTTTTTCTTGGGTTAATTGTATACAGGACAGGCATTTAAACATTTATAAATGTTTAAATGCCTGTCCTTCTTCTTTTCTCTGTTCTAGCCGATATTAATTTACTGTTAACTGGTTTTTTCAACATTTTGGGGGTGTATAATGTCCAGTTGTTGGCTTCTCCTGCCCTCCCATCTGTGTTGACCATCCCATCACTACCAACAACAAATTCACCAATGGGGATGTCTACATTTGCTTTTGGCATTATTGTTACGATTTGTACCTCAGCATTTTCTTTTTCATGCTCCAAATTAGTAAGTTCATTTTCCATGTTCTTCATAAGGACTGATTCATCTTGATGATTAAACCATATATTTGATCACCTAATATTTCTTCCACTGTTTTGTATATTTCGTCCGTATCTTAAATTTTTCCTGAACATCCCCCAGTTTGTCTTATACTGTTCCTGTTTGACATAATTTTGACTTTCGATATTTTTTAATACTTATTTATTAGGCCTTTTTTATCTCGTAATACTCGAACAGGGCTGGTACTTATCGTTCAAAACCAGATTAAGCAGCAACTGATCTTCTGTTTTACTAAAATTCCATAGATGGTTTCCCAATTTGAAATAAAATCCAAAGATTAATAATAGAATCACGGATACCAACATAAAGATAAACTTCTGAACTTAGAGTTACTAAACTCGGGTAGCAAAATCTTTGGAAAAACTCATAAAAACATAACTTCAAGTTAACTTCGAATTTAAGTTAATCCTAGGTTTACTAACACGAAAGTTTACTCGCAATGGAAATAACGGGCCTTAATGATAATGTTAATCTTAAGATTAATTAATGTCAATTTTTGCTGCATCAATCCAGCATACATGATTTATTTATGATAAATCACGTATCATCACAATTATCACATAAGGAAGTATCTCATATTTAAGAATTTTAAGCTACATTCGTAATGAATTCGCTGGCCGAGTCACTGGCACGCAATTCGGCACGAAATTTTCCATTCACAATAACTTTAATAATTTTTAAGAGTGGGAGACGCCGAGACTCTTACACACTAGCAAATGCAAAACATAACTGAATCGTCGCCTAGTAGGCGACGCCTACGGCAATCCGCTTACAATGCATCTGGGGAGGGGCGACTCGAGTGTATATATTTCAAATGAAAATGCGGTATATCAAGATATGTTAATATACAAAAATAGTATAAAAAATTTTAACTTGTTATAGTGTTGAGTTTATGTAATGATAATTTATATAATGAGAAAATAGAGCAGGTAGAGTTTATAAAAAACCTACCCATTTAAATGATTATGTTTAAGTTTATTTAAAATATTGTTTTAGTTGATTTATATTTATAGATTTTTGTAATGACTTTTTATTTTAGTATTAAAAAAATAGAGTTAGGATGTTAATTAACATTCATTAATGAAGGAAAATAGGGAGATGTTGTAGTGGTGAATTTATGTAATGAGAATTTAACTAGTAAGAAGTTATGTGGCTAACCTCTGTCCGGTCCAGAGTCTGGCAGTCTGCCAGACTGGCAGTGCCAGTGGCAGAGCCAACTTAACTACTGCCCTGAAGAATAATATGTATTACATATTATGTAATGTTGTCTAGTTCAAGAATAAATCTATCTGCCTCCTATAAATATTGTTTATAATTAACAACCTGATAACATAACATAACGCAAACAAAATGCAAACAAAAACTTGTATAGAAAACCTTTTATAACACCATAAATCGCGTAACGGGCGCGATATTAGAAAATCGGCAAATGCGATCAAGTTGGCTTCCAAAGTTAATCCTGTAAAATTTTGGATGAAAGCATAGATATAGTAATAATTTTTTGTGTAAAACTTGAATAGTAACCTCAAACAAGCATGTATTTTAAATGCACAAAGATTGGATAGGTACTTTATTTTCTAAAAAAAATTCAAAATGTAACGGGGGCGACATTTAACTTTTTATTTAGCATTGAAACTCTTCCGTGTTTATTCTTAAAGTTAGCATTACAATGTACGAATATTTTAAGGATATAAGTTACCTACGTCGCAATTATACTATTTGACTTCAGATATAGTTTTTGTTTTGTTAAATAACACATCTGATTTATTGTCAAGGTGGGGTAAGGTTTCGCGAAAATACCCTTTAGTGATAATTTTTTATTACAATTTGTTTCAAACTACACACGGTGTGCCTGAACGAAGTCTCATAAATGCCGCCAAAAACTTATTGCAGTTTCTTGTTCGGGACCCTTTGGTGACTTAAAAATTACATTTACCAAAATCCTAGCTGCTCCTCTTTTCGAAATTTTTTGAAAATTCATGAATTTTTTTTTAAATTTTTGTTTATTTCAGATTGACTGCGTCAATGTTATCCTTCCACACACTGCCATTGCCATTTCCTTTATAAAAATACTATCCATGATATATTTTTTATTTTTGCGGGCACTATAGCAAACATGTCATAAATTTGTTCTCCAAGCTAAGTGCGTTCTAAATGAGAGTCTACTTTGGATATGGACCATATGGTATAAGGATAGGTATATAATCACGTGAATTTACAATATATCTGACTTCCTTGATATTTTCGCCGCCGCGGAGCATATACTTATAAATTTTATGTTGTAATGTTCTATACCAATTGGTTTTGCTTGTTATTTGACTGAATACATATAAATAATAAATTATTGTATTTCAACCCTTTATAAATTTAGTTATATGGTTTATTCAAGTTTTTTAAATATATTTTTTTTGTAAAGTAAGTAAAGTAGAAATTTTGAGCGGCCACTGGTTGTTCCTGACCTACGACAAATGACTAAAATATGCCTGCACAGTGGGCAATACTCTACATTTATTAAAAATTTACATTTATTATCATTAAAGGGTTCCACAAAATCATAATAAATGTTCAACTATTCCGCCGTTATTATCCACACAAAGTTGACAGCAGCGTAGAAATGATGTGTCGCTCTTGCTTTCATGATTTCGGATTTCATCTGCCGCTGCAGTGACAAGTTCGCGGAGTTGTTCCAAGGTGTTAACTTCGCTCTGGTACACTAAACTGTTGATGTAGCCCCAGATAACAAAATCCAATGATCTAGGTGGCCAGGGAGTGGGACCGCCACGACCAATCCAGTTATTGGGAAATTCAGTATCTAAATACGCCCGTACGTTAGCTGAAAAATGTAGCGGAGCTTTCGTGCATAACACGTATGCGGTGAAAAATCTCTAACGGTACGTCTTCAATTGAATTAGGAAGAACATTTTCTAAAAAAATCTAAATAAGTATCACCGTTTAAACTTGCCGGAAGTACAAAATGCCCTATTAGTTGGTTGTTCAACATGCCCGCCTAAACATTAATTGAAAACCGCCTCTGAAAGTTCATCCTTATGGCATGCGCATTTTCATGTGCATGTTATGAAAATTTAAACGCCCTGTTCGCCCAAACGTTTACTCACCAGTCCACAACACAAAGTCTAAATTGCGCGGATTAGCCCTGGCCTGCTGAAGGAGAAGATTGCAAAATAGCACTCGCGCTGAATGATCCTGTAGTTCAAGGGCCTGCACTCTTTGAAAATGGTAAGGGTGATACAAGTTCTCCCTAATGATTAGCCAAACCACCCCGCATGAAATACCGGTAATTTGAGCAGCAATTCTTTGGACACTCAATGTTGGATCGTCCTCTAACATATCAATAACTTGCTGTTCAGCATTGATGGCTACAACGTCTCGCAGACCTCCCCGATCACCTACATGATGTCTGAAAGTGTCCCGCTCACGCAATCTTTGGACAGCCTGAACGATTGTGCGACGATCAGGATGATCCTGGTTTCTCAAAAAAATTTCATAATTTTTTTATTAAAAAACAGAAGCTTTAATGCAAAAATGATAGAGGAAAAACTTTATTGTTTTGGCGTGTTCTATCACCCCCCAAAGGATGAAGATTTATTAGGTGACACCCTGTATACTATCTTTTTTTAATGATTTATTCTTCTTTCTGTATTTGTTGGCCTCGGTTAGGATTTAACTATATCGACCAGTGGTTTTGTGTTCCTTCTAATCTGGGGTATATTGAACCAACGTGCGTAAAAGTGGGTTATTAGGAGCCGAATATTGGGTTTATGTCTGACCATGTGAAGCGTGATTTAAGAAAAAGCGTAGTAATCGCTTAATGTTAGAACTCTCTAGAAAAGCAACTATAGCTACTACTACATCGTGGGAAGGCTTGTTTAAAATCGTGGAGAGATTAATGGGATTTATGTTCTGGCTACTGATTCTTCTGTAAAGTGTGTTAATTTGGTTTATTAAGAGTGAACATTCTAGGAGTAGGTGTTGGATTCTTTGTTCGTTCGCGCCACATTCGCATGCTGGGGCGTCCGCCAATCCTATTCTGTGCAGGTGGGATTTAGTGAGGCAGTGTCCACTTATTAGTCTCAGGAAAGTTGTTAAATGTCTACTAGAGAAGAGGTTAATATCCAGGGCCTCTGTAGCTCAGTGGTATGGGAGGAGAAGAATTGGAATCCGTTTTCCTTGAATTTTCTTTTCCATCTTGTGTATGTCCTCCTTTATGGGTCTCATTAGATCTTTCCAGTGGATTCTCGTTTCCGTTAACGTTTCTTGTTTGCTTCCTTGGTTGGCAAGCCTATCCGCCACCTCGTTACCAGTAATTTTTGTTGACTGGGGACTCAGCAGAACTCTACCTTGGCCCTTTTTTTTTCAGATTTAGCAGTTTGGTCCTTTCATATGTCAGTGCATCTTTTTTAGTAGTGTTGCTGTTGTTACACACTTTTTTTAAGGCTGCCTGGGAGTCTGAAATAATAACAAACTGGTTTTTTCCCGTTAGGTTTAGTCTTTCTGTCGCTTTTGTCAGGGCTTGGAATATTGCATGACATTCTGCTGTGGCTATGGAAGCGTGGCGTAGAGGGGCAGTAGACTCCTGATCCAACTCCTGTTTGGTTGACTGAGCCGTCTGTATAGTAGACTTCCCAATTTCTCCATTTACTTTGGGAGAAATGTAGGAACGCCTGATTATTATCTGTTTCCTTTTGTAGTGGTGGTATGTGGAATTTTCTTTTTATAATGATTGCATCATAATTGGTGTTAAAGTATGGAAGAAGTGGGGATACTTTTATCATGGAGGATTTGTTTAAGAAGAAATCCAACGCATAGATTATAGGTGGGGGTTTTTTGTTTCTCCAATACCTTCCTTCATCGTAGTAATCGGAATAAATATTTATAACTGTAGCTTTAATTGGATGGTTGTTTACCGAATAAAGTTTACCTATGTATTTGCTTGCCAACCATTCCCTTCTTAAATATAGTGGATGTTCTCCAGTTTCTGATATTAACTGGTGTTGTTATTATGTAACCTCCTATGATTCTTAGAGCTTGATGTTGTATTCTTGAAAGTTTAATAAAAGTGTTTTGAGGGACACGGTAAAAAAGGGGGCTGCAAAAGTCTAGGAATGGCCTTACACATGCCTTGTATATTAGCATGAGAGTTCTGGGGTCCGCTCCCCATTTTGTGTCACAAAGGCTTCTTAGGATGTTGACTCTTTTGGATGCCTTATTGCAGGCTTGATCTATGTGTTCCTTCCAACATAAAGAGTAGTCTAGTGTAGGTCCCAGGTATCTTACCGAGTTCGACCACGGTATTATTTGTCCGTTTATTTGTATATTGTTTAATTGTCGGTGGATTGAGGTTTTCCCGAATAGAATGGCGGAACTTTTTTGGGGGATATCTGTAAGCCGTGTTCTAGGATCCAGTTGTTAATTTGGTGTAGCGTGTAATTAATGGAGTCTGTCAGAATGGTGTTGTTTGGGCCAGTGCAAAGGATGGGCAAGTTGTCAGCTTGTTTTATAATTTTACATTGCATGTTTAAAATCTTTGGCATCTGGATCAAATATGTAAATTTTCCGGTTTTCATAAAGTGTAAGTATGATGTCAGCTATGTTTTTTAGGATATTACTTCGGGAAAGGAGAGGGTAAAGGATGGGGTGAAGAACATTATTGAAAGCTCCTGCTATGTCGAGGGTAACTAGTATTGAGTGGTTTCCTTTTTGTAGTTCTGAGTTAACAGTTGATGTTATGTAGGTCAAGGGATCTAATATGCTTTTTCCTTTTCAAAATCCAAATTGAAATGGGATTCAAGATAGTTTTCTAGTCGGTTTTTTATGAGAGATTCGAATAATTTAAGAGCTAGAGCTTAGAGATACTGGTCTGTAGCTAGATAATAAGAGCTTTTATTGGGATTTAGGAGGGGAATTATGAGGTACTGTTGCCAGTCTTGAGGGGGAGGGGTATTTTGTAGAAGAATTTTGTTGAAGAAGTCTAGCAGTTTTATTTTGGTGGATATGTGTAGATTTTTTATCATGGAGTATGTCATCCCGTTTAGGGAGTATTCTAGTTCTGGTTTTGTAAATGGATTACAGTATTCCTGGCTAAACCTTATTGTAGGGGTTTGCAGGCTTCACAGCCATGGCCCTAAAAGCCCTATTTGGCCCTATTTTTAACCAAGGTCCCTAAAAGGGCCCTAAAATTGATAATGGTGCCCTATTTGTCCCTAAATAAATATTTTATTTTTAAAATACGTTTTTGTAAAATACTTTTGTTTATCTTTATTTTTTTAACAATATTTTTTTAATAATTAAGCTTCTCTTTTTTAAATTTCGCGGCATACCTACAAGATGTAACTTACATATACAGTGTGGTTCTCACTTATTCTATCAAAAAAGATGTTTATAAAAAACGCTCGGACATATAAACTTTAATTTTTATTTAAAATCTTAAAATAATAACTTTTTTGTCCCCCACCGTTTGTTCCCTATTACATGCACATTTATCTTAAACCCCACTTTTTTAATCGAAAATTAATAGCACACATTTTTCTGAATACAACGATAAGTAGAGTCTAGTTAACATAGTTTGCAATACAGGGTGGAATGTATAATGACAGATTAAAAACTTTTTTATTTTAAAAATAAAAATTAAACAATAAATGAAAAATAAACTATTCTTCAATCTTATAAATGTTCAAAAATCACTTCCTGACAGTTAAGAAACTTATGTTTCTAATTTCTTCAGTTATTCTGTTTCTTATATTCTCTAAAAACCCTACTTAATCTACTTAATAACTAGTACTTATAGGGTATCGTTATACTCAGAAAAAGGTGTCCTATCAATTTACGATAAAAAAGTAGTTTTTTATTTAAGATAAATGTGGGGGCAAAAAAATAACAATTATAAGATTTTAAATAAAAAAACAAAGTTTACGTGTCCGAGCTTTTTTCATAAAAATCTTTTCTGATCGAATAGAAGTAAGAACCACATGTATTATTTTTTATTTAATACCAAAGATAGAAATAAGTTTATTTTAAAAGAGAAATACAGTTTTTTGTTATTTTTTTATTTCATTGTAATGACTAAACATAGTTAAATAAAGTTTTTTTTTAAATGTTTCTAACTTCCATATAGGGCCCTATTTTTAAAAAGTTAAGGCCCTATTGTCCCTATTTTAAAGTTCAGTGCCGCTGTGAAGCCTCTACTAACCAAACTCTGCCCTCCATTTGTTAGTGTCCAAACCGACACTAACAAATGGAGGGCAGAGTTTGGTTAGTAGAGCTTCGGTGATTGATTTTATCGGTGTAGGTTTTTTAGGTGGTTCATATCCATTGGAGAATATTTTTATTTTTGTCCAGATGGTAGAAAGTGGAGTTTCTGGTTTAAGCTATTCACAGAATTTATAGAAACCCTTTTTTTTTTTTTTTTAAGGGTCCTTTTGGTTTTTACTGTTGTTTTCTTGGCCTCAAGAAAATTCTCCAGGCTAAACTGGTTTTTCAGTTGTTGGAATGCTGCTCTTCTCTCTTTGACTGCTTTGGAATACCTAGGGGACCACCAAGGGGAATGTGGCTTGTTTCTTGTCTTCTTTTTTAATTTGGGTATGGCTTCGTTGGCTTTGTTGTATATATGCATGGTTATTTCTTCATGGGAGCTAAAGGTTGGAATGTGGGAGGAGTTGAAGAGTGCTATATAGAGATCCCAGTTAGCCAGTGGTCACTAGACCCTAGATCTTCTAGTACTTGGAATATGGCAGAGCGTGATATTGAGGGTGTGGGTAGTATGACATCTGGGACACTAATGTTGGGAAAGGGGTTCTCGTTAGAGAACCGTCGTTTAGTATTACAAGGTTGAGTGTATCCATGAGCTCTTCGAGTATTTCGCTGTTTGCGTTTTTGTTTGTTGATCCCCAAATTGGGTTTTGTGCATTCAGATCTCCCAAGATTACATATGGACCATGTATGTTTTGGATAAGGTTATTGATGATGGTTTGAGGAAGATGAAGGTCTGGGGGATGTAGATTGAAATAATTGCTAGGTTTTCCAATTTAATTCCCATTATTTAAAACCTTTCATTTTCCTGGTGTTGGGGGATGTTCATTGGGTCAATTTTTATATGTAGTTTTGTTAAAATAGCTATACCTCCCTTCCCATCCTGTCGATCCTGACGTAGACAGGTGAATCCTGGTATTTTAGTTCTTTCCTGTTTTCAGGAAGGTTTCATTAAGGAAAATTATATCGGGACCTTCTTTCCTAATTATTCCTGCTAATTCTGATTTGTTACTTATAACTGATCTGATGTTCCGGTGTATTATTTTTATGTTGTGGCTCATATTTATGTGTTAGATTGGTTTTAAACTGGTGAGGAGAGAGAGTTTGTAGAGTGGTACGAGTTGGAGGTGGATGGGGATGTAGGCTGTGATGCCATATTAATGATAAGTGCTGTCAATTCCTTGATTATGTCGTCGGTAGATGCTCTAGCAATATTTGATTGTTTGAATATTTTTAGGGGTTGGTTGGTTGGGGTGAAATTAGTTGGTAGTCTTGGTGAAAATTAGTTGTTCATTGTGAGCTGTTCTGTCATAGCCAGTGTTACCAGATTCTGTCAAAAAAGGACCGTACGTTTCGTTCGAATTTACCTTAATTACAAAATGATACAATGAAACAATGCAAATAAATGCAATTATGTCAAGTTGACGTTATTTAATATTGTCCATTGAGTCATTTTTGTAATTAAGATAAATTCGAACGAAACGTACGGTCTTTTTTTGACAGAATCTGGTAACACTGGTCATAGCCGGGGCTATGTTTATGGTTTTCTCTTTTTCTTTTAGTATGTGGGATTATATCAGCGTAGGAAGTTGAGGGGATTTGGGGGATGTTTATCCTTAAATTTTGGAATGTTTCTTGGCGCCTGGGGAGTAAAGAAAATTTTGCGGTGGAATTAAGTTCTACAGGTGGAGTGACTCTTCTTTTAGGGTTCAATCATTTCATTTTTTAAATTCTGTCACATCATTTTTAGGTTAGGTTCAGCTGACGATGACATTTTAGCTTTATATCGATACGGAGTTTAATAATAATTTGACTTTCAAACTATACCTTTTAAACTTTAAATTGGAACTAATTAATTTCAATTTGGAATGTAACAATTTCAAATTGGAATTAATAAACTTTTAACTGGTAAATAACACGTTCAAAATGGGAATAATCAAAGTCAAATTGAAAACAAACAAATTCAGTTTGGAACTAATCAACTTCAATTTGGAATTTTCACTGAAATTGTAATTCAAACTGTCATATGTTTTGCAAGTCGAACGGCAGTCAGATTTAAACTTTATATTAAATTAATTAAAATTAAAATGCCTTAAGCCGGTCACAGACCTGACGAACGTTTTCATTCGTTACCGTTGCCATCAACTGCAGCCGCTCGAAGTTTTTCTCGAAACGCGAACGAACGTTTCTAGGGGCTTCCCTAGATATACGAGCAATTTCTAGCGTTTGTGGCGGTTTGCAGTCGTACTGTATACGTGTAGCCTATATAATGATATGATATTTACATAGATTTTCCATACTTTGTTACATTATAATATAATAGTCACATAAAAATGTTTGATAATAACAATAATTAATAAAACGAGTATATAATACTCGTAGGGTTATTAACTGCTATCGATCATATACACCACACTGCGTTAACAGTGACTGTTAACAACTGAATAAAGCTACAATTTTAGCTCTGTCATTGGGAATTATTTCAGCAAATTGATGTTTTGTTTTTAAAATTCGTATACCGCATTTTCATTTCAAACAGATACACTCGAGTGAACCCAAGTGAATCCGATTGCCCCTCCCCAGATGCCCCTCCCCAGATGCCCCTTCCCAGATGCATTGTAAGCAGATTACCGGCGTAGGCGACGATTCCGTTTTGTTTTGCTTTTGCTAGTGTGTATTTCGAGCGTTTTAACATAAATTAATTTCTTTTATTTAAAATTATAAGTTATAATGTTCTACGCAATTTGTGGGAACGTTTGAAAATAGGCTTTGAATAAATTATTCAAAGGTTCTGTTCAAATAATAATTTATTATTTTTATTATTTAATGAATTTATTTATTTACATTTATTTTAAGAAGTTTGGTTTTAAGAGAATTGATTTATTTATTTTAATTTGTTTTCAAGAGAAACATTTTATTTTAGTTTTTAAAGAGAATTTTTTATATTTAAACGTTTTTTTATAAGAAACCTTTAATTAATAATTTACTGTTAAAAGTGATTACGTTACATTTTAAGTATTTGAATCATTTTTAAAAGTAAATTAACTTGATAATGCGTGATTCGTATTAATAATCCAGAGCAAACTTTGACATCACCCAACGCCATTCTTTTTCCAAGACTTTTTTAAAATCAATGTAATATTTATTTTAATATTAAAATATATATGTAGGTAGGTTATAGATTTAAAGGTAATTTCCAAAGACATATATAAAAAACAATAAATACTAATGGAATATGATCAATATTATATATGTTATGGCTAATGTGCAAACTTGGATAGTTTATAAACTAGCTGGATAGTTTATAAACTAGCCAAACTGTCAGCTATTTTAATTGAAATCATATTTTCAACTAAATTAGCGGCTAGTTTACAAAATAACCAAG
This sequence comes from Brassicogethes aeneus, assembly GCA_921294245.1. Taxonomy (NCBI): domain Eukaryota; kingdom Metazoa; phylum Arthropoda; class Insecta; order Coleoptera; family Nitidulidae; genus Brassicogethes; species Brassicogethes aeneus. The sequence goes on from OV121136.1 coordinate 4,989,656, forward strand.
GATCTTGGCTAATTTACTTGAAATTATTAGGGAAACTAAAATAGCTGGATAGTTTGTATACTATCCAATTCAGTTTGGCTAATATGAAAACCAAAATTTCTAGTAACACAAAATAGCCAAGCTTTAGCTAGTTTGTAAACTAACCAACCAATTCTCTAGCTAATTTATTAAAAAAGTGAGGTTACGGCATTGTTTTGCCGGCTTAACCGGATTTGTTTTGTACATTTTAACGTTTTTAAAATGAATCATAGGCAAAATTTTAACGCTTCCTTGTTAGAAAACTCAACAACACAACCCTACCGACCCCGCCCCATTGGTCAAATGGTCAAATATGAGAGAAAAAAACCCAAACCAACCCAAACTCAACAACACAACCCAACCGACCCCGCCCCATTGAGCAAAAAACTCAACTAAAATGGGCAATAGCCAGAGAATTAGTTGGTTAGTTTACAAACCAGCTAAAGCTTGGCTATTTTGTGTTACTAGAAATTTTGGTTTTCATATTAGCCAAATTGAATTGGATAGTATACAAACTATCCAGCTATTTAGTTTCCCTAATAATTTCAAGTAAATTAGCCAAGATCCTTGGTTATTTTGTAAACTAGCCGCTAATTTAGTTGAAAATACATTTTCAATTAAAATAGCTGACAGTTTGGCTAGTTTATAAACTATCCAGCTAGTTTATAAACTATCCAAGTTTGCACATTAGCCGTAACATATATAATATGATCAATATTATATATAACCATATTATTATTATGTAAATATTTAAAAATTATATATTTCATATTTATATTTTATATTACATTGATTTCAAAAAAGCCTTAAGAAGAGTAAGATCCTGCTATAAAAACCTAAATTTCCCTTTCATTAATAGACAAATGTTGAAAATAAATATTTATTAAACAAATATATTATAATTTAAATTAAATAAAATTAAAATAAAGGTACCTAGGTTTTAAGAAAATGTATAAATCATAGAAATAGTACATAATAAGTTTGTAATAAATAAACATGTGCATGAGGGAATGAATAAAGCAAAATATATTTATGATATTATTCCTATAAATGGTTAATTATTACACATGTGAGTACACTACCCCAATGGATTTTGAGCCGCTGAAACCGAATCGAGTCCCAGAGATTCCCCTGGATCCACCAGATTTTCCCTAGCCTAAGGGAAATGCGTGAAATCTTGATATTGGTTTCACGTATCTCGAGTCGCTTATTTAGAATCTCACTGTAAAATTTCCCTAGAGTTCCTCAGAATTCCACTAGCCTAGGGGAAAAAATGTTAAGCTGAGCAAAACTTGCGATTTCTGGAAGGTTGTATTTTTGCGCAAGAAAGCTTATATATTTTCGTATTTTAAGTTCCTGAATTCATATCCGACGTGAAAAATGTTCCACAGTACTTCAGAATTTTTCTAGCCTAAGGAAAAACGTAGAAAATTGTGCATAAATCGAAATTTTATGCAGGCCTTTTTTGTATGGGAAAGCTGATGCCGTGTTTATTTCTGTCATCAGAATTTTTATCCAGCTCCTTACAATTGCCCTAGCCTACAAAAAATGTGTATAGATAAGGAAACTTTAAAATCGACAATTATAAATAGTAAAAAACATATAAAAATTTTAAGAACAATTCCCTGAAAATCTTGGTGATTACAGTTAGGAACAAGGAAAACGTTTCCACCAGGATATCAAAGAAATGGAGCGACATTATCAGGGACGATGGGATAAACACATGATGACAGATTTTTGCTGGTTGTTGAAGAGGGATGTTGTAGGTGAAAGCAAAAAAGAAAGAAGAATCCACTCTGTCGGACGTTTGACGATAAAAGAACAAGGAAAAGACAAACGAACTAATATCATGGAATTTTTCGTAGGCTATGGAAATTGTGAGGAGCTGGATAAAAATTCTGATGACAGAAATGAACACGGCAACTCAGAAGACGAAAATATATTAGCTTTCCTGTACGAAAAAGGCCTGCATGGAACTTCGATTTTTGCACAATTTTTTACGTTTTTCCCTAGGCTAGGGAAATTCTGAAGTACTGTGGAACATTTTTCACGTTAGATATGAATTCAGGAACTCAAAATACGAAAATATATAAGCTTTCTTTCGCAAAAATATAACCTTCCAAAAATCGCAAGTTTTGCTCAGCTTAACACTCTTTTCCCTAGGCTAGTGGACTTCTGAGGTACTCAGGATACTAGGGAAATTCTACAGTGAGATTTAAACTAAGCGACTCGAGATACGTGAAAACATTATAGTTTTATTTAATATTGCGTAGATAAAAATTGGTTTCACAGATACTGAAATTTCTAAGATTTCAAGCATTTCCCCAAGGCTAGGGGAAAACTGGGGGGTCCAGGGACCGGATTCGGTTTCAGCGGCTCAAAATCCATAGGGGTAGTGTACTTACATGTAAATTTCATTACACTTTTTTGTTTTTGTGGGCCTGTGTTATTATTATTACATATTTAAAAAGTGACAATTTTCTTTAAAGAATCCTGCATATTAAGGTCAAAAGTTTTTATGACTTATTTATTTTCATATGTAGTATAAAAAAACTAGTACCTACTAACTATTATTTATTAAAAAAAAAATTATTACCTACAGAGTTTTCCCTTCTTGTTTAAACTTTTTATTAGGTAGTCCAGTAGCTTAAGTTTATGGTACATGATAAAAAAATCCAGTTAGTACTTATTTTATACTAAAAATCGTTCTTACCTCTTTTTAAACAATTTCAAAACTTTTTAGTAAGAAAAAAGAAAAAAATTGCTACAAAAATATATTTATAAGAAATCTTGCTTACCAAAGAAGTTTTACCTTCTTATTTTAAAATTAAACAATATATATATATACGTATATATAAAATGACTTGTCAAAATTTTCAATAAATTTGTTCCATACTTTTGCCGGTCACTGCATAATACTATAGTAGTACTACTAGTGGTAAAATTTGTGGTTTTGAATTAATGCAAGGGGCGAAATTTATAACCAAAAAAACCAATTAAAAAAAAATTGGATAATTTCTTGACAGTTCTAACAGCCATGTTGTTATTTTTTGTTATGTGACACAAATCACCCAATTATTTTAACTCCTTGATTGGAAATCGAACTCGTGACGCTTGGGTGGGAGGCTGATAAAATTAAAACATTTTTTTAATATAAATTATTTATCGTTTATGTCCTGAAAGAAGTTAACAAAAATGATTATAACTTTAACCTTAAAAGGAGCAATATTTGGACAAAGGTTCAACTTTTTTAGTTAATATAATTTTCTGCTACTAAAACGTAAGCGTTAACACTGCAAAGTTAAAGGATTAACAAATTAGTGTTTTTTCCTTTGCAAATTACACTTTTTAAGTTTTGCTTGATGTCGGGAAACCCTGTAATAATGATTTTAAATATTTAAAACTTTTTAATGTCATGACCCAGGAATATCGCCTTCCTTAATCCAGGGCTTTATATACAATTCCATCGTAATGTACTAATTTCTTTTATTTTTAGGTTTATCAAGAAGTATTTCCTTTAAAAATAATTATAATTATGCCAGCCAGATAATAAAAAAGTCGCATTATTTAAATAATTATGCTAAATGTAATGTATTTTATATGGAATCTTTAAAGCGAAACTATTCAGATAACAAAAGTCCCATGGAAAAACCTTCAACTAGTCAAAAACTTAAAAAAGCAGTAACCGAATACGGAACTACAGTAATTGTTTTTCATGTAGGAATATCGCTAATCTCCCTCGGAACCAGTTATTTATTAGTATCTAGGTATGTATATATATATAAATGCAGTATATTATATTACAAACAAATAATATATATATTATACAATATAATTTTGGTTATATAAAACTGTTCAAATAAAAAACTTTACTAAGGGATTTGTGTTGGGTAACCATTTGTACAGTAATTTTAAAGGAAGTACGGTATACGGTCCAAACCTTATGCAAATGTACGATAAATTTAAATAAATAAATAAATATTATATATTTGATGTTTTACCACATTTTTACTATACATTTTATTCGGACCACCTCAATCTCTGGTAAATTTCCAGTTATTTTCTCTGACAAATAAACTAACTAAGTTAAGCGGATCATTGATAAACCTGACCTTAAAAAAATATTTTTTTAAATTGTTTGTAGTATTATTCTATAATAATCATCCAAATATGTTTTTATACATTGCTGTTCCTTCCAATTTACGAAACAATTTTGACACCTTTGATTATAAACAATTATATAAATAACTATTTAAAACTATCTTAAATAAAACACCACTGTAATGTTATGTCCATTATTTTGTCATTTTGTAATTTCATCCATTCTAAAAAATATTTTCGTATAATTGGGAAACAAACGACCAAGTTTGAGCCTAATCCGCCCGGGCATTTTAAAATAAAGTTATTTCCCTGCTGAAAAAACAGGCATGGGCGGAAGTAAATTCCGGATAAAATATAAGTCAAAACCGGACGAAAGCAGATGAAAATCTCATCAACCTATACCTGTGTTATGCCCGCTTTGCTATATCCGCGTACATCCGGTTTAACCTGTTTTTCGTCCGATTAGTGAACCATCAGTCATCTGCCATCATCCGGTTTTGAATGTCTTTACAAACATTTTGTTCATTTTCTATTGTTCCGGTTTTATCCGAACTTCGGTTTTCGTCTGGTTTTATAAGCGCTTACCTGCAATTTGTTTGTCTCTTTTCGTCTGCCTTCATCCGCACTTGCCTGCTTTTCGTTTATCGGCTTTCGTCCGGATTGATCCGCAAATGTCTGCTACATCTGTGAACGTCCGGTTTTACTTGTTTTTCATCCGGTTAGTGCATCGTAAATCATCCGCAATCATCTGGTTTTTCTGGCTGTACAAACTTTTTGTTCATGTCTGCAAACCTCGGTTTTAGTCTGGTTTCATTCGCGCTTGCCTGATTTTTTGTTCGTCGGCTTTCGTCCGGATTGAACCGCCAATAATTGCTACATAAGCAAACGTCTGTTTTTGTCTGGTTTCATCCGCGCTTGCCTGCAATTTGTTTGTCCTTTTTTGTTTCTTTTTATCCGCAAATGGCTGCTACATCCGCAAGCATCCTGTGCACCACCGTCAATTATCCGCAATTACCGGCTTTTGCCTGCAATTAGTTTTATGCCTGCTTCTGGTTTTACCTGCAAACATTTGTTTTAGTCCTTTTATTTTAACTATGCAACAAAATAGATCTACCAGCTAAGACTACACTGGACTAGACTTGACTTCAGTCTCTATAGTAACACCAGTGCATAGATATAACGCTTCTTATAAATACATTTTCTTTTTAAAACAGCGGTATTAACCTGATTTACGTACCAGTGTTGTCTCCAAAGTAAATGTTTAACACACTTGCCTTTGCTTATAAATCCTTTTCCTTGAAAAACCGCGGGGAAATGTATATTAAGTGCGCGCGCAAATTGAATACACCTTCTTTCGTTAATAATCCTTAATCATTTGATTTTGCCTGCATTTGGTTTTATGCCTGCCTTCATCTGGTTTCATTCGCAAATGCCTGCTACATCCGCGAAGGTCCGGTATTACCTGTTTTTCGTCCTATAGTTAATCATCCGCAATCATCCGATCCTGTCTGGTTGTACATTCATTTCGCTTTTGTCTGCATTGATCTGGTTTCATCTGCAAATGTATAAATTTGGCCGGTTTTGTCCGCGATTGCCTGCCTGCATTTCGTTCTATGTTTGCATTCATACGGTTTTATACGCAAATGTCTGCATTTGGTTTTATGTCTGCATTCATCCGGTTTTATCCGAAAATATCGATTTCGTCCTGTTAAATTTGGGTTTTTCATGCCCGTCCAACAGCAGTATCGCATGAGATTATTAAACATTCTAGTCATTACTACATGTCCTCCTGTAGGAGGTAGGTAAAAGTCATTTAAAATAAACGGTTTCGTCTCTTTGTCGTTAACTTTTTGTAATCCCCGAATAAACGAAGTCCTTAGACGAATCCTATAATAAAATTTAATTATATTTATAGTGCACTGCTCTTTAATAATAAATACTTCCGGAATATTATAATTAATGCAAATATATCGAACGATTTACACCATTAGGGCATAACTAAAAATATTTGTTTGTTTCTGATTAAATGAAAATTTGAATTCATAATAAACCGTCTGGTGCTACATTGTCTGTCCCTTTTAAGTCTTCGATTGTAAAATCGTATTCTTAAAGTATGAGTCGGAATTTGGTTAGTCTAGAGGATGGGTTAGTCATGCCAAAGAGATAAATTAATGGGAGATGGTCTGTTTTGATTTGGAATTTTCGTCAGTACAGGTAAGGTCTAAAATGTTTATCACCCCATAATAATAATTGTTTTATAATGGAACAGTAATTTTGTTTGTCTTTTTTCAATGCTCTATTCGCTTACGCTATTGGTTGTCGTTGTCATTACAAATTACTGCCCCCATTGCAAAACCTGAGGCATCGGTCTTTAAGATAAAGAAATTTGGATACTGCAGTACCGATGGATTAAAAGCATGTCTATAGCTAATGCGCATTCTTCTGACCAATGAAATGGTACATGTTTTCGACTTAATTTATGTAATGGATTTGCGATTACTGCAAAATTCGTTATATATTTGCGATAATAATTTTCAAACGCAACAAATCGTTTCACTGCTTGCGCATCTTGTGGTACTGGGTAATTTTCTAAAACATTTTGTAGAATCTCTTAGCAGAAATAACATGTTCGAGATAAAGTATTTCTTCCTTTAAAAATTTGCATTTATGAAGATTTAGTTTTAAATTAGTTGATCTTAATCTATCTAAAACTTTAGTTAAATTTTGATTGTGACTTGAGAAATTAATTCCAAAAACAAATCGTCTAGATACAAAAAGCATCTAGAGATATTTAAACCTGAAAGTTCTACGGTCATTGCACGTGAGAAAGAGCTAGGACTAATTTGCTCATTTGATACTGTGCCTGAGGAGTGGATAATGCTGTGCAAGGGGTACTATTAGGTTCAAGTCCTATTTGGTAGTAGCCATTAGATAAATTAAGATGACTGAAATAAACAGCACCTGATAAGGAATCTAAACTTTCTGCACTACAAGGCAATGAAAATGTATCATCCTTGATTTGAAGATTTAAGAGTCTGTAATCTATTACCAATCTCCACTTTTTAACTCGAAAGGCGCAGCCCAAGGCGATATGATGTCTTCAATACTATTATAGTATTATTTTTAAGCATATCGTCTAATTGTCACTGTCCTTTTGTGAATGTGGCAGACGATAAGGTTTTATATAAGCAGGTGTTGCTGACTCGTAAAATCTAATAGACTGTTTATTCTTAGCGCAAATTTTCTGCAGTTCATTTTGATTTTCGGATTTAACTTGTCTACTTGAATTCATTTTAACAATTTTTCTACCATTTGAACCGATCGACATTGTCTTTATTCAATGAAATATTCCCCAATCCCTCGGAAAATACCATTCTTAAGAATAATGAATTTATGCTATTTTTGTTTGTTTGTACGTAATAATATTGAAAGGTCCGCATCGTCATCCTCGGCTTGCAAAATATTTAAATACAAGTACTAACAATTCATCAACGCTTTTCCTGTAATTTTCTATCGATCTGTTTCTCTGTTTTGCGTTACCTAACTAAACGGAAAATGAAGTCGCGGATAGTTTCGGTAGCAAATTTTTGTTAATGTCCTCAATTAAGCCCATCTTCGAGCCGTAACGAAATTTTAACCTTAATTTCGCACTAACTGACAATATGATTTTTAGTCCGTTAGAAAAACTTTACCAGCATCCTTGAGCAAGGCATCATAAAACTTAATGGCTTCTGTACCGTCCATACTTGAAACTAGGGTAGCTGCTGTTTTAATATAAAATTAGTCTGACATGGTGACAATTTGTTGTAAATTTAAACTAATATTATAGTTTATTTCTAAAACTTCTGCAAGTTTGCATCTATTATCTAAAAAGAATCGTTACTTTTCATTTAACTTTATCTATATTAGCAGACATATGGTATTTCATATCATATTAATTTCTAAGAATGTCAAAGTTTTATATTATATTATATTATACATTTAACACTAAATCCATAAAATAACCAACCAAAATATTATTATTAATATTAATTCTTGCGTAACCTGGGCTAACTCCTCAACGCTCTTGTTCATCCCTTTTCTGGCAGTGTGCTGCATTCTTCAAATGCATCTTTTGACCCAAAAACCTAAGGCATGTTATATTTGGGTTTTTAACAGTATATATTTATTCACTCTTTATTACTTATTTGGGTTCTTTGGAAAAAATGATCACCCGCAATATTACAATATTATTAACCTACTTAGTGTTCGAGAACTGTGATCCGCAGACTTGCAATATAGTTTTACCCGACTGCCATCGTAATTTTTTGCAATATACAAAATTAATTTCTAAATTTTTTGTAAAATAATAAATTAAAAATATAAAATTGTTAATCTTATCTCTTGGATACTATTTTAGTCCAATTTCGTCTGACTTCCGAGTTTGCTTGCATTTCGTTCTATGTCTGCCATCATACAATTTTTATCTGCAAATAAAGGCATTTGGTTTTATATCTGCGTTCATCCGGGTTTTTTCGCAAATGTCTGTTTTCCCTGCTTAAAATACCCCATAGAGACCCATTAAAATAATTTATCGGGCGCTAACGGGCTCAATATGTGCATTTGTCCATGTTTTTTTTTCGGATACAGCCCGATAGAACATTTATAGGGAATTAGCTATAGGAACACCATGACTTTTACATTTTCCCTATTGAGACCGATGGCAAATAACTCAATAAAGGATATATAGGGATATCCCTATAGAGCAACCATAAAACATTTGACAAAATTTTGTTAAAACCTATATGGTCCTATGGAAGAAAAACTAATTTCTTCATTTATGTTTATTTTCCCTATTAAGACCGATAGCAAATAAATCAAGGAAGGATAGAAAAACCATAATTCCCAACTATGGGTCCTATACATACCGATACACCCTATAGAAACACCATAGAATCCGATACAAAAATCTATCGGTTTGAACAGGGTCTCTTTGTGACATTTTAACCAGGGTTTGCTTTTATGTCTGCATTCATCTGGTTTTATCCGAAAATGTCTGATTTTGTCCAGTTTTATCCGCAAATACCTGCAGGTATTTTTCAACCACTAAATTCAAAATTTGATTTTTATTTTAAATATAGCGTAAATGTTCTTTTATATTCTAAAAGTTTAAATAAAATAATTATTTTATTATAATATAAAATATATATATAAAATGGAAAAAATATGCTTTTGGCCTTTGAAACCCCAAACATGGGTTACCTGGGTACCTCCCAAGTAAAGTCCATACATATACAAAATTAGGTAAAGTTGACAGGTTTGATATTTATTCTTATTTTAAGTTACTTTTTTATGCATAAAATATTTTATTTTTGATCGTAGATGCCATTGTTGAAATTATTGAGAATGCAAAACAATTTTGCAATCGAGTATCAAACAACATTTTTTAGAAAACTGTCCCACAGTTTATACATTATTAAAAATGTAAAGAGAAATTTTTGAAAAGTATTTTGCGTACATTACATTCGAGTTTTGCCTTGCCAATGAAAATATTCATTTTCTAAGCAACGACGCCATTACGAAATAAGACTTTTACAAAGTGGTCGTAAAAAAAAGACTTTTACGTTCTGTTCTGTTCTACTTATTGTTCCCTATTGGCAACTAAGATAGAACATTTTATTTTTGTAAAGTTGTTTGTTTTGTGATGCTTAGTAGAAAGGAATTGAACACGAAGTATGTAAAACTTAACTCTTTATTCAGTTAACTGCTGAATAATACAATGACTTAAATGGTAGCTTAATTATTTGACAATATTCCTTTCTAGAGCGGCTGTACTAGCCTGACTGACTATTTTAAAAGAAATCATCCCTCGGTAAGCCCTTGGGGGAGGAGCTTTAAGTGGCGCATGCCGCTTGAGGCGCTTAAGGCACTTATATCGATAATTTACAAACATACCGCCCACCTTGAAAGGAGGCCTTTCAATGAATTATTAGGGCATAAATAATAAAATATAAACATTAGAATCAAACAATAATCACTAGGGCTAAAATTAATAACTAAATACTAACTACATCAGTATTAACAAGTAATTTTAAATTTTATATACAATGTTTAATGTTTAATGTTTTTAGTCACTGGCACCTTTCTCTTCGATCGGAAGCGCGCACACCTTTGAAATTGCTCTCTTAAACACATCCGTTTGTGTTTTCACTGTCACTACACGACACACGTTGTCCGTACCGTAGTGTTTTTCTAAAATGCGCCCCAACTTCCATTGCATTACAGGAACGTTGTCTTCTTTGATCACGACTAGTGCTCCAATGGGTATACCGGGTGTCGCCTTATGCCATTTAGACCTCACCTGGAGTTCGGAAATATATTCCTTGGACCAACGTGACCAAAAATGTTGTCGGATCTGAATTAAGTGTTGATATCTCGACAATCGCGTAGTTTTCATTTGAGTCAAGTCAGATTCAGGTAAACTCGTTATCGACCTTCCGATTAGAAAGTGACCGGGAGTCAAAGGAGTCAAGTCATGGGGATCATTTGAAAGAGGGGTCATTGGACGGGAGTTCAGTATTGATTCAATTTCAGTTAAAATTGTATAAAATTCCTCAAAAGTAAATATACTGCCCTTTGTCACGCGAATTAAATGGTGTTTGACGCTTTTTACACCTGCCTCCCAAAGTCCGCCAAAATGTGGAGACCTTGGAGGAATAAAACTCCAGTTTATTCCTTCATTTGCTATTGCGTTAGAAATAAAAGCATTATTATCATCAATGAATTTAAATATAGATTGCGTAATTCAGATGATGCGCCCACAAAATTGGTACCATTGTCTGATACAATGCGAGAAGGACGACCTCTCCGAGCAATAAAACGTTTAAAAGCCGATAAGAAATGCTCGACATCTAATGCAGTAACCAATTCGATATGAATTGCTTTGGTGGCAAAGCAAACAAATAAACAGATGTATGCCTTTAAAGTTTTACAGCCACGGCCCTTTCTATCCTTAAGGGTGAATGGGCCGGCGTAGTCAGTGCCAACGACATTAAATGGACTATTAATATTTACACGGTCGGCAGGTAAATTTCCCATAATTTGATTATTGCTCTTAGGATTGGCCTTAAAACATGTTATGCAATTTCTTGTAACCTTTCTTGCAAGATTTCTACCTGCTATTGGCCAGCAGTATTCGCGAATTGATGACAAAAGAAGCTGAGGGCCAGGGTGCAGTAGACGTTTATGCTCATATGAAAATAATAATGTCGCGAGAGGGTGTTTAGCATCCAAAATAACTGGATGTTTTTTACTATAAGTATAATTAGAATTGCTTAACCTGCCCCCCACCCTGATCAATTTATCATCAAAAATAGGATTTAATGCCGACAATTTGTTTTTGTGCCCAAGACTTTTACCTTGTGATAGTTTAGCGTATTCTTGTGAGAACGATTCCCTTTGCGCAACTCGTAAAAGTATATTAAATGCCTTGTCTAATTCTGTTGCCGACAAAGGGCCGCTAAGTCGATTTGGCTTTGGCGAGCAAAACCGCAAAATATATGCCATTATACGTTTCAATTTGTTTAGTGACGAGAAAGTTTTAAACTTAAAAAATGATTCTTCGTTAATGCTGGCTAAACTAACACTCGTAGTTTTTATGTCGGGAATTTCTTCCAAGTCACAATTAACGATTGGCCAGGTAATATTTAATTTGTGGAGCCACGGTGGGCCTTCCCACCATAATGAAACTTCTTGCAACTGACTCGGACTTATGCCTCTAGATAGCAGATCCGCGGGATTATCTGCAGTTGATACGTGTCCCCAAGAATTTGAATCGCTTAAAGATTGAATAGCCGCTACTCTATTGGCGACAAAGGTGTTTAAGCGATTTGGCTCTAATTGAAGCCAAGCCAAAACAATAGTTGAATCTGTCCAATATCGAACAGTTGCTAACTTTACATCCAACGATTCTATTGCCTTTTTTGCGAGTTCGGCAGACACTAATGCCGCGCTGAGTTCTAATCTAGGTATGGTCAAAATTTTTATAGGTGCCACCTTTGTTTTTGAACATAACAGTTTAACCTGCACATTGCCTTCGTTATCTACAGATTTAATGTAAAGACATGCGCCGTAAGCATTTTGGCTTGCATCAGAAAAGCAATGCAATTCGACTACTTTTGGTTTCGAAATAATAACGCGTCGCGGAATTTGAATGTTATTTACATAAGGTAATTGATTATAAAGCTTTAACCAATGCGTTTGGAGAGCTTGAGGGAGCGATTCGTCCCAAGTGGCTTTCGATTGCCATAATTGTTGCATAAAAATTTTGAACTGAATGACGACAGGTGACAATAGTCCAAATGGATCAAAAATCTGTGCTATACATGAAAGTATTTTTCGCTTTGTTAAATTACTAACACAATCAAGGCTAATTGAGAATTCAAACGCGTCGTCTTTGGGATTCCACCATAACCCTAAGGTTTTTGTTTTTTCATTTTCACCGATTTGTAATATTTTTAATTCTGAATCACGCTTAATGAATTGTAGGGCCTGGGGTTCATTTGAAACCCACTTTCTAAGCTCGAAACATCCAGATGATAAAATTTCAGAAATTTGTCTTATATACTCTATCGCCTCGTCTAATGTATCGCAACCCGATAAAAAATCATCAACATAAAAATCCCGTAGGATGGCTTGAGAGGCTTGAGGATAGATGTATTTATGATCATGGGCTGTCTGCTGCAAAGATCTTATCGCAAGAAAAGAACCAGATGCTGTGCCATAAGTGACTGTGTTTAAATTATATATTTTTAACGGTTCATTAGAATTCTGGCGCCATAAAATGGATTGAAGTGATCTGTGTTCAGGAGAAACGAGAATTTGCCTGTACATTTTTGTTACATCGGCAGTAACGGCAACGTTGTATTTGCGAAAGCGAGATACAATAGAAAAAAGGTCTTGTTGGATAACGGGACCTATGGCTTGAATATCATTAAGAGATATGCCTGTCGTGGTTTTTGAGGATGCATCAAATACAACTCTTGTTTTGGAGCTTAGACTGTGATTTTTAATTACCGCATGATGCGGAAGGAAATAATGTGAATGAGTAGCGGATGTACGATTATTGTCTAAACTCATGTGATTTAACTCAATATATTCATTTATAAATGAAGTATAAGACTCTTTTAATTCAGCATTTGAATTAAATTTGCAGAAGTTTTCTTCCTTGGACATTGTAGCCGATGTAGGCATTGAAATATTTTCAATTTCCCAGAATTGGGACAAGTTATAAGCTAAGTCGTTCGAAAAATTACATTGAGATACAGATTGATTTATTATATGACTGGGAAGCTGTAGAGGTCCGGAAACGACCCACCCAAAGAGGGTTTTTTGTAATATTGGCTTTCCTGCCCCTAATGAGATTTGACCAACCGACAATATGTTAAAAAAGTTACCAGCCCCGATTAATATATCGATAGGGCCTGGTCGGGTAAACGTAGGATCAGCCAAAATCACATTTGGCAATGTAAGATTTACATTGTTTAATGATATAGAAGGAAGTTGGTCTGATATTTTTGGAATAACTAGGCAAGAGAGATCTAGTGCGAAATTGTTATGCCGAGCCATTAATTGAATCTTTGTTTGGTAATTTATTTGAGTAGAGGCCGAATTTAAACCGCTAACCCTGTGATTAATTTCCAATTTTGACAGGTGCATCTTATTACACAATTCTTGGGTTATAAAATTAGACTGAGAGCCGCTGTCCAATAAGGCTCTGCATTCATGAGTGTTACCAAATCTATCACGTAATTTAACCAAAATCGTAGAAAGTAATACATGCGTATTTGTTTGAACATTGAAAGCTTGATGAAATGAATTACTAGTGTTTGTTGTAACTAAATTCGAGGTAGGTTCATGATTGGCACTACTTGATTCTGGATTGATGTCATGTAAATTACGTGTACCTGTTCGATCCATATGTAAACAAGTATTGTGCCTGCGACCACATTTTCTACAGTTACTAGATTTACAATCGATAGATTTATGACCTGGCTTAAGGCAGTTAATACAAAGCCCCTTAGCCTTGACAAACTCCAGGCGATTTGCTGGCGCCAAATGTATTAGTTCCTTACAATTGTAAGTAGGATGAGTGCCCTTACAGATGGTACATGTTGTATTTGAGACGTAAAAATTCTTAGAGGTAGTTTTAATGGATTTAAAGTTATTTTTATTAGGGGTAGATTTATGACCTAAAGAATCTAGCAAGTCGCACTTGTTGAGTAAGAATGTTTTTAAGTCATTAATTGTAGTTGCAGGTCGCTCTGCTTTATATTCTTCCCAAGCCCTAAATGTTTTTTCATCGAATTTACGAGAAATGAGATAGACCACTAATGTGTCCCAGTGTTCAGTAGGCTGACCTAATAATTTTAACGCACGCAGATTTTTATTCATGCCATCAAGAACCTTTCTTAATAAATAGGCTGATTCATTTTGAGGAGGTTGCAAATTACAAAGAGCTTCTACGTGTGAATCAATGAGACGCCTATTATTATTAAAGCGATCGCAGATTAAATCCCAAGCTAGGGTATAATTATCAGCTGTAAACGCTATACCTTCTATTATCTCTTTAGGCGTTTTTAAAACTGATGATTTTAAATAGTGGAATTTTTCAATGGGATCTAGTTTAGAATTATTATTAATTAATGAGTTAAAGGTTTCACGATACTCTAACCAGTCTAGCAAAGTACCGTCGAATATAGGCAATGGAATCGTTGGCAATTTCAAGAAACTTGACCGCGTACTACTTAGATCAAATACGTTTGAGCCCGGCGGTTCGCCGTTGCTACTGCTCTCACTAGGTAAAATTTGTTTGGGACTATGTACGAGAACGATTTCTTGTGATCGGCTATATAAATCAAGGTAAGTGCTATCGATATCGGCTCGATACGCATATTGCTCGGGGAGGTTATCGTCCTCAATTACTAATTGCTCAATTTCATCCTGAATTTGTTCAAACTCAGAAAATGCCGTTGTTATGCGCTTTAATGTTTCTTTAACAGTGGCTATAGTGCCTTCCGATAACGCGATGCTACCTGTATCAGCAGTAGAAATTCTATTTTTCAGTTCATCTTCCACTGATTTTAAATATTTCGAAAAGTTCGTAAATTTAGTTTTGAGACTACCGCGTTTTCGCGTTAAGTTACTTAACTCTGACATGTTGATTGGGAATCAATACTGACTTATGTAAAGGAAAATAGTATGTAAAGGAAGGTACTCACTTTCTGACTCGTATGGGATATCCTATACGACGATGATGTTTTATTCCAATGCGTATGTGTAGATGCAGTGCTGCACTTAGCACTCGATGTGTATGATATATTTCACGTATTATATGAAATGAATGTACGCTGCACTTAGCACTCGATGTGTATGATGTATTCCACGTATGATGCGAAATGAATGTTTGCTGCACTTAGCACTCGATATGTATGATGTATTCCACGTTTGATACGAAATGAATGTTTGCTGCACTTAGCACTCGATATGTATGATGTATTCCACGTTTGATACGAAATAAATGTTCGCTGCACTTAGCACTTGATGTTTATGATGTATTTTACGTATTATTTGAAATGAATGTTCGTTGCACTTAAAACTCGTTGTGTATGTATGCGAAGTTTGCTTTGGATATGTATGTATCCGGTTCGAAGGACCAATGTAAAGTTGTTTGTTTTGTGATGCTTAGTAGAAAGGAATTGAACACGAAGTATGTAAAACTTAACTCTTTATTCAGTTAACTGCTGAATAATACAATGACTTAAATGGTAGCTTAATTATTTGACAATATTCCTTTCTAGAGCGGCTGTACTAGCCTGACTGACTATTTTAAAAGAAATCATCCCTCGGTAAGCCCTTGGGGGAGGAGCTTTAAGTGGCGCATGCCGCTTGAGGCGCTTAAGGCACTTATATCGATAATTTACAAACAATTTTATTGAAACTATTGAAAAAGAAGGTGTAAAAATTAAACATGGACACAAAATATATTAATTTTTAAAGATTAAAAAAAATCCCTTCAAATAATTTGTCGTCGGGAATTACGTTTATGTAGGTTTTGTGTATTTCGACTGTATTTTTAATACATATACTGTTCCGTCCACAAACAAAACTACCCGTTTTCCCCGGACGGCCAGGTTCTCTTCTTAAGACAATAATGTCAAGCAAAACTCTTTATTAGCACACAGTTTTAACATAACATAATTAAACCGGTCATGTCTAGAAATATATTAAATCTAAAAACTTCATTCTAATAACAATTAAATTCTGACAGTAATACAACAAAACTCTCTGACACTTCGTGCAGTGATATGCAGGGATATAAATCAAAATTTACATACATTGTTCATAAGCATCTAACACACTCCCACCTGAGTATACGTTAGGATACTCACATACGTTAGATACAGACAAAATTACAAACTAGAATACATTACAAAATAAAAGTAAAATTAAGGCAAATACCGCCCAGGTTTACGCGTTCTGCGTCCACTACGTGTAACATTAACTTTGAGATCGGGTACTCTGCTATTGATGTTAGGTTTAACATCAGACACTCCCGCACTCTCTTGATCACTTTTGTTCAGAACTGTTTCATCCTTGGACGTATCGTCGCTTTCCCCCGGAGATGAATCGAGTGTTGCCTCAAAACATACAGCTTCCAATGGATACAATCGCTGAATCGGTCGCAATAATTGTCCTTTCGCAGTATTCACTCGCGCCAAACGAATTTTACCGTCGCGACCGGGAATGATATCCATTACGCGTGCTAACGGCCAATCGGAGCGTTTATTCACGTCATTTCCGATCAGAACTACTTCTCCCACCGAAACCGAACGACTTGTACGTTTTTGGTTGACCAACTTTAGTGTCCCCAAATACTCGTTTCGAAAACGATGTCTTAAGTCTTCGCGAAGCTTCTGAAGATAACGAATCTTACGGCTGAATGATGCTTCCTCGACCGCGTCACAATCTAACACCCTATGTTCATTTTGTTCGCGCAAAAACATAGCTGGTGTCAAAGCTACGCAATCAGTAGGATCGTGAGAAACGTAGGTCAACGGACGCGAGTTAATAACCGACTCACAGTCGCACATTACCGTGCATAAGCTTTCAAAATCTAGCGACGCACGGCCCAACACTCTTCTCAAGAGTTGTTTCAAGAGTCCTATTAAACGTTCCCAAAATCCTCCCCACCACGGTGCACTAGGAGGATTAAACTTCCAGACGATGCGTTGTACTGCTGTACACCGAGTTATTGCGTCCCAATCCAAATTCCCGAACGAACTTTCCGCACCCACGAAGTTTGTTCCATTGTCACTATAGATTGTCTTAGGACGTCCCCGTCGAGCCACGAAACGACGTAATGCTTGTATAAAAGCATTTGTGGACAATGACGTCACCAATTCAAGGTGGATGGCCCGATACACCGCACAAGTAAACAAACAGATCCAGACCTTATTCTCACTCTTGAGGTACAAGGGTCCTGCGAAATCAACTCCCGTCACTGCAAATGGAACCGCGTCACGTACACGATCTTCAATCAACGGTGTTGATTCCGTTGTAAATGGTTTTCCACTTTGCCTTTTACAGACAACACATTTAGATATAGCTGACCTAACCATACGTCTACCCCCAAGTATCCAGTACTTTTCTCGAAGAAGGCTTGTAAGTCCCTGAACACCAACATGGCAAAAGTTTCTGTGGTACTCACAAATCAGTCGGTTGACGATCACATGTTGTGCAGGTAAAATAACTGGAAAACGGAAATCATCCTTATCTTGTCGATTTGTCATCTGTGTCTTTACTCGTAATAACCCATGCTTATCTCTAAAGGGTTTTAAGGTACACAACCTTTTATCATTCTCATCATGAAAACATTCGCTCTGAATCAATTTTAAAACAAAGGTTTCTGCTGTATTAATTTCTACCACCATCAACTCTCCTGATCGTTTTTGATGGCGATTTTTAATATTAAACGCTAAACGGTAAAGCCATCCTACCATTCGTAAAATCTTATTATAGCTTGAAAAATAGGTAAGATGCCATTCTTCTGATAGAGAATTATTAAGCATACTGGTCACCTTTCCTTTTAACCGCTCTTGATTGATTTCTTCTTCATTTAAATTCGTTGATTCTTGAGGCCATTTTTCCTCACTTTGGTACAACCATTCGGGTCCCTCCCACCATCTCGAATTTAACAATTGTTTAGGAGAGCAACCTCTAGAGGGAAGATCTGCGGGGTTTTTCACTCCTGGAACATGCATCCATGCATCAGGTGGCGTCAAGTTTCGTATTTCGGTTACTCTATTTCGAACAAAAATAGACCACTCTTCAGTTTTACGAATCCAGGATATGACGGTTGTAGAATCGCTCCAAAAATAACAGTGTCCCTGCCCAGACAAAGTTTCCTTTACATTGACACATAATCTGGATCCTATTGTTGCCGCCAACAGTTCCAGACGTGGTACCGAAACTTTCTTTAAAGGAGCCACTCTAGCTTTAGCCGCCAACAAACGAATAATAACCTGTTCGTTTTGGACGATACGCAGAAACACCACCGCAGCAAATGCTTTTTCACTTGCGTCACAAAATGTGTGAAGACTCCAACATTGTAGATTGGAAGGAGTAAGTCCCGCCCAACGCGGAATTTCAACCGTCATCAAACTCTGCAACTCTTTAATCCATTTACAGAATTCAGTTGCAGTTTCCTCATCCACAACCTCAGATAACTTCGTCTTCCAAAGCCGCTGGAGAAGCAATTTGGGCACCATAGTGGTAGGACATAAAAAACCGATTGGATCAAACAACTGTTGAGCAGCGGAAAGCATCTTTCTTTTCGTTATTTTTCCTTCCAAACTAATTGTTTCTTGTAAAGCTTTCATGTTGATGGTCAACGTATCTTTTCTTAAATGCCAATTTAACCCGAGCACAGACACATTCTCCGCTTCTCGACTGTCAGAGCTGTTATACTCCCACCCTCTGAGATCAAAACTGGCTTCTGTCATAACGGTACTGGCCTCTTTAATGAATTGAGTCAAAATGTCTTCGTCGGGAACACTGGTGGTGCAATTATCCACATAAAAACTCTTCTTCAAGCGTAACAACGTCTCACGAGTATACGGGATATCTGGGTTCATACACCTATCTAAACTCTTCATCAAATGATAGTTTATTGTTGCTCCCAAAAGAAATGGGCTGCTACTAATTCCAAACACCACCCTCCTATGACGATAGACCCTTTGAGTTCCATCTGGTTCCAACCACAGAAATTTTAGAAAGTCTCTGTCCTCTTCTGATAAACTTATCTGGAGAAAAGCTTTACGGATGTCAGCTATTACACCAATTTTAAACTCTCTAAATCTCAGTATAATAGACGGAATTAATTCAATTAGATTAACGCCCTTATCCAAGCAATGATTCAAAGAGGGGCCTCTCCTGTCTCGTGCTGACGCATCAAATACCGGTCGTATACGCGTAGTTGAATTATCCTTTATAACAGGTCTATGTGGTAAATAATGTCCCTTTCGTGAATCTGGTTCCGTCACTTCTTCTATTATTCCTTCAGACAACCACAGTTTAAAAATATCATCATATGCTTCGTATAGTTTGGCACCACGTAACTTTCTAACAGTCGTTTCTAGTCTCTTCGTTGCTTGCTCAAAATTAGTAGGTAACGCAGGATGATCTACCAACCAAGGAAGCTTCACCTCGTATCGACCTTCATTATTAATGGTGACGGTATCCAAAAAGAATTTCTGTACTGACAGCGCTGATTCCTCTCGACTTTTTTTCTCTATTGGGTCTTTTATACCCAAAACGTCTAAATCCCAGAGCTCAGCTATGGGGGTGTCTTTTACCAAACCGGAAAATGTCATATTAGTCCGGAATAAACCAGTACGTGATTTTCCTAATAATGTCCATCCCAAAACAGTTTCCATGGCCACCACACCAGATTTCAAAATTTCTCGTCGCCCCGTATAAAGAGCACCCGCGAAATCAGCCCCTATGAGAAGCTCGATAGGGTCGCAACCTTCAGCATCTTTTATCTGTATGCCGAAGGATTTAAGTTCATCATTATATAGTCCACGTGACATAGATGAAACTCCCTGACATATTAATTTTTGGTCAAGTACCTCAATCTCATAAGTACACGAACCCTTCACCAACTTAATGTCGTAACAATTATGTCTTTGTGTCATTTGAGATCCACCAAACAATCCATGATTTATCGTCTCCTTTCGTTTTGGGCCATAACCTAGCGACGCAGCGATTGTTTTAAGAATATAAGATCGTTGCGATCCACTATCGATCAATGCTCGCACAGAACGAAGACCATTTGTTGTTTCAATATTTACATGTAAGGTTTGCAGTAGCACCTCATTTGTTGATTGATTCGATAGCGTCTGATCAACCTTTTCGACTTTATCAATTTTATCATCTGCTGATGATTCATTTCCTCGCTGATGGTTAGGTAAATTAGGACACATTAATACTACATGCTTTCTATTACAAATAATACATTTTAATTGACTTTTGCATTTCTTTGACAAATGGCCTATTTTAATACAACAATAACAAGCCCTTTTTTCTGTTACCCTCTTTTTTTTCTTCTCCATAGACATTTTCTGAGCCTTGAAACAAACTGCGCTCTCATGTGAGCCCTCACAGAAAATACATTTGTTGAACTCTGAATTAATCAATCCAGCTGTAGTTGGTATATTGGGTAGCCTTTTTTGCTCCATTTGTTTGTCCCTCTTTTCACCAACGTCCCTTTTTATTAAGTTCGTCATGGAACGAAGGCCAAAACCCTCTGCTGCAAGCGTAATGCGCTGCTCGTTTTCCACTTCAGCTTTTAGAAAGGCCATTAATTTTTGGAGACGGTCCTCTAACGTCGACACATTGTTAGTTGAATCTGATAAAGCACTCGGCAAGGCGTTTGGCAACCTTTGCCAGACCCTTAAAAGATCTTCCGGTAAACACGATTCTATAAGTGGGAATATTATCGCGGAACATTGACCAGAAGTAATCCCAAGTGTGTCCAATGCCCGCAATTGCGTCTCAAGCTCGTCATATAATGACGAAATGTCAGGCCTACTTGTTGATGTTGCGTTAACCAAAATTAATCGTAATAAACCGCGAACGTACACTTCGATTTGAAGATCTTCACGACCGAAACGCGCTTTAAGACTATCGACGATTTTCTCGTAATTATCGGCCAAAGCGGGAAAACTATCGACGAGTTGTCTTGCACGACTACCCGAAACCGTTGCCTGCGTTAAATAGTCAATTTTATCGTTTTCGTCTATATCGGTGGCTTCGTGCACTTTTTTAAACTGCCCCCAAAAAGGTAGCCAGTCTTTAATGTTGCCGTCAAACTTTTTAAACTCAATAACAGGTAATTTAAATGTACGCTTACCCGACTGCCGATGGACAGCGCCATTCGATACATGGGTGTCAACACTCACCCCTGATGCTCGATCTTCTACCAGTAGCTTTTCACATTTCACCTTTATATGTGTGAATTTCCTGATATAAATATCACATTCGTCGACTTCGGTGACCAAGTCTTGTTCCTCCGTGTCGACCTCCAAAAGTCCAGCATAAATTATGGCATCAGCCGCTCTCAAGTCTTCGTACTTTTGTAACAACATATTCCATGCCACTTGGATACCCTCAATATCTTTTGGAACAGCCACCAGCAAAGACTGTAGCTCATTAACATAGCGCGTCACTGCACTACGTAATACTCGCCGGTTTTTCCTTTGTGCTTCCATTATTATTATTATAGACTAGTTCATACAAGTTTCGATTCAAAATCACGTACTTTCATTAGAATACCAATGCAAAAGCCGTATAAACTCATCTCGTACGTACTCACGTAACCATACGATGAACTAACTGTAAAAATAGTCCTGTCACGGTCGCCATTATGTTCCGTCCACAAACAAAACTACCCGTTTTCCCCGGACGGCCAGGTTCTCTTCTTAAGACAATAATGTCAAGCAAAACTCTTTATTAGCACACAGTTTTAACATAACATAATTAAACCGGTCATGTCTAGAAATATATTAAATCTAAAAACTTCATTCTAATAACAATTAAATTCTGACAGTAATACAACAAAACTCTCTGACACTTCGTGCAGTGATATGCAGGGATATAAATCAAAATTTACATACATTGTTCATAAGCATCTAACATATACTATGACTTTCAAAAATGTTTTGCAGAGTTTGATTTTACTTTTATAACTGATGTATTATAAACTATAAAAAATCTACATTACAAATTTTTCGTTGGAACTTCTATGGTTGAACGTTTTTAGCAATCATTCGCCCAAAATTTCCCAGCCAACGTTTGAACTACGTATTTCCCACTTAAAATCATACACTCAAACAACGTTCTGAGTTTAACAAAGTGACTCATGGGTTACAATGTTGACCGGGTTGTAGTTTAATTTTCTATAAAATCATCACTTTAAAACTTTTTTAAATTAAAATAATATTTATATTTATAAATTTGTTTATGCTTATTATTATACTAATAATATTTATTTTTAGCGGTTTGGATGTCTCAAAAGTTGTAACAAGTTTTGGTATCAAGGACTCAAATATGGTTACAAATGCTGGAACTTTTGCTGTAGCTTACGCTTTTCATAAATTATTAGCTCCAGTTCGAATAAGTATAACTTTAACATCAGTACCATTTATTGTAAAATATTTAAGGAATAAGGGTATTTTAAAAAAGGCTTTGTAATATGCTTAATAAGCATTGCTTATTTTTAAATGTATATAATTTAATTTATATATTTATCATATTTTTGAACAGTTAAATAAATATTTTATATATTTTTATCTATTTTGCGTTCATAATGACTTCATTATAACACCGCTTTCGGTGCTTTAATGAGATACTTTATCCCACCCAAAATTTTATAGGTTGGCTTTACAACATAATATTTTGCATATTGGTTATAATATTTTTATGATTTTTCTAGTACTTACGAGACTTTTCTGGCAATAAATTTTGTTTAACACCAAAGAAACCCCTTTTTTTCTTTTAACAGCCGCTTGTTGTAAATAAGTAAATTAAGGAACATAGGACGACATGGCGAATCGATTTTGACATTAACTGTCAAACCAATGACTGATACCAACTATCTAAAGTAAAATTCGACCAAATTAAATATAAGGTATAAAATGAATTTGTTGTATAGAATTTTTGCAAAATAGATAAAATAGCATAAAGAACTCATGTCATAAGACCTTTTGTCGCACTCGTCAATTACAAAACTTGACAAAATGACGACTTATGACATTAGTTGTTTAACTACGCTTTCGAGAAAGGATCGAACGGTCGATTTGCATGGGTTCAAGAAATCGATTGAAACTTTTTTTACCTTATTTCTACATCTAAATACAGTACTTTTTTTCAAAAAAAAATCTCGTCCATTGACAACTTTGTTTTTATTTTTATTTTTTTCTTCACTGTGTTAAAAATGAAGAAATTTCTTTTTTTTTTAATAACTTTTTTATTTCAAAACGTATCGATTTGAAATTTATACAAAATGTAGATCTTACTAATGGAAAATTAATCCATGAAAAAATTTTGCTTTGATTTTAAAATTTAACAATTTTTAAAGGGTAAAGTAGAGGCATCCGTTTTGGCCACTTTAAGAGAAATTTTGAGTTTACTGCGCTGCCAATATTCGTTTATAGAGTCTAGCTTTGGATGAACTATTTTAACTGTTTCCGTCTTTATCGTTAATTTAGTATATCTACATAGAATAAAAAGAGAAAGCACGTATGTAGCCCAAAAATAAATTTATATTGAAAAAGTCGCATTTCACCGGTTTTGGCCAGGAAAACACCGTTTTTGGCCATAGGAAGACCCAGTTTTGGCCACCAATTAATAAAGCAATTTTTATTCAGTTTTTATTATTTTTTGTAATAAAAAAGTTAATAAAATATAAAAAATACATTCTAAAAAACAAATACATTCTAAAAATACATTTAAAAACAAATATAACTCTATAGAGTTCTATATTTCAGAGCGTTATATATTTCCGTTTAGTTCGGTAACTAATCTTTATATTTTTTTATTTTGTCCACTAAATATGCTTCCTCGTGTTTTTCTGAACAGGTTCTTTACATCCTCATATCATTTCAATTACATCCTCATATTCATACAGCAACTCGTTTTTCCTTTCTGGCCATTTCCAATAAATGTAGCCTTAGCCTTAAAAGAAATCATACCCCCATTTTTTTTATAACCATCCCAGGAAAGTAACTTTTCTCGTTATTTACAATGACAAATGTGCCCTTATAAATCTTTTCTTTGGTTTTATTTACTTCAGTTTTAGTTGCCGTATTTTACGTGTTTGAATCTTCATCTGAGGATGTGCCTCCATTTGCGGAAACGGGTGTGTCACTGACGAATGTGTCCTTATGAATCTCTTTTTTGGTTTTATATTTTTCTATTTTAGTTTCCGTATATTCCTTGTTTGAATCTTCATCTGAGTATGTGCCTCAATTTGCAGAAACAGGTTTGTCAGTGACGAATGTGCCCTTATGAATCTCTTCTTTGGTTTTATATAGGTACTTCTATTTTATTTGCTGTATTTTCCTTCTTTGAATCTTCATCTGAGGATTTGCCTCCATTTGCGGAAACGGGTTTGTCAGTGGGTTTGGCTTTTGTAGTGTTTGACTTAGTCTTTTTTGGTTTGTCTGCTTCTTTCTTCTTTTTTCGCTGCATTTTCTTGCTTCTTGTTTTCTCTTTTCCTTTTTATCTCTTGTTTTTTTGCCTCCAAAACTTCCTTTTCCTTCTCCTTAACTTCTGCCATCAGAGGTCAGAACACTTGGCATTCCAGTCCTCTGTTTATTTTTTGAGTGACCGGCCGGCTATTTTATTTCGTAAGGTTGTTCTAGGAACGGCGAATGTTTTGCTAGATTTAGCCGCGGCGGCTAAATCTAGCAAAACATTCGCCGGCCGTTTCAAATAGCCACTAAGGCATTTTTCAGTTGATCCGGTTAGTATTGAAAGAAGTACCTACCTTGTACCAGCCTGGTGATCAAAAGTAGCGGCTATAAAATAACTTTTGGCCATGGTGGCAAAAAATGGAAAACGTTACCCCCGTTTTGGCCAAGGCAGTGGCCAAAACTGGAGAAATGGCCATTTTATTATGACCTTTTTGGCCACCGCTCTTTACCCAAAACCGGTTGGTTAAACTTTATAAGCATTATTTTATAGTCATTGTTAAACATTATACAATTTAAAAAATCATCAATCATATTAAAGCTCCTATTCAATTAAATGTTTTGATCAAAAAACTTACCTGGGTTTCTTAACGTTTTTGCTAAAGATTGGATATCAACACGGGTAACTATCGATTGCGCACAGCGGTCAGTTTTTACCTGCAAAAATTAACCCTTAATCCCATTCCCAATTGATTTACGGGGTGATCTCAAAAAGGCTATTAAGGGACACATATTTAAACAATAAATTTATTATTATTTTGTAATATATTTATAACAAACTTTTTGTACAAAATCAAACCTAGTAATTGAATTATTTTTATAAGAAATAACTAAATTGGATATATAATCCTGATGTTTCTTATAGTTGGCATTTTTAGAAACAGGCAAGTGAACACTGTTTATTTTAATTGTAGTGTTTAACTGAACATCTCTCAACACACATATGAACCTGAAAATGTCTGGGTGCGCAACATAAAAACTTGCAGTCAATTTGCTATGAAAAGATTCACATGCGTTTGTTGTCCGTTCAGAACTACTAGTACAAGAAGCCCAGATATTTGATGGAAAAGTTGCACTTTTAGAAATATAGTTATCTACTAAGTAATCCGCGTACTTTATGACATTTTCATTTTGTGGAATTATAGAATAGAAATCTTCAATAAAACACTCTTCCACATTATAACTATCTAAAAACAATAGTCCAAATGTCCATTTAAGCCACTGACCTATCTCAGAATCATTATTTTTGTATTCACTAACTAATCCTGCATCCTATAATAATAATTTGTGGTCATACTTTCTTAAGACTAACATGAATTGATTTTTCAAAATCACAAACGATTTCGTTGGGATTTAAACACAAATTGATTCTAGAACAATATTTACGAAGTAAATCAAACGCATTAGCGTAAGTATCTGAATTTTTGTTTGGCAACAGAATAGAAACCAAAGGAATATAGTGCCCATTTTCGACTGTATGAATAGTGAATAGCTACATAAAATATTTAGGACAAAATGTAAATGTACCATCGACATAAATTTTTGAACGACTACACAAATACTTTAAATTAGTTTGACATGAAAATAAAATTATATGTAAACTGGAATCATTAATTAATAAAAAGTTTTCACCCTTTGTAGTATGGCATTCATAGGAGTCCAGTGCGCTGTGGATATCTTCCAGTGATCGTGGTAATGCAGGCTGCATACTTCTTCTCGACCGGTAGACACTTTGTTTCATGTTAGAAATATCTTTTGTTGTTAACATATTCAAGACATCTGGAGCCTCATTAATTCCCATATTAATAATTTTTGATGGGCGAAGAGATATGTCTTCTGTCACTTTTCTTTTAATTGCATTTTGTAGCTTCTTTACTTTAAGATTTTCAATGGAAGGATGGTTATGCTGACCATTTACTTGGAGTAAAACCTCTTCTGTCAACAATTCCCGGCTGTTAAATTGCCTACAAAAAAGCCTTAAATGTACTCTTTTTTGAAAAAAAAATCATATTTTCGTTGCTACGATTCCAATTCAAAAAATTTGAAAAACGTTTCAAGGTAAGACATAATACTTCATTATTTCAAAGTAAAAACGAGAAAAAAAATATTTTTTTTACAAACGGGGCTTGGATGAAGTTATTGAAAATTTTTACCGTTTAACATATCACCCTGTAGTAAATTTACTTGAAGAACCTTGAGTTCATATCTATATCATGAATTGCCAGATGATGGGGCTAGGAGACATCACAGACCAAAATAAAATCGTCCAAGAAACAAAAAAGTTATGTCGTTTTGAAAAAGAATGAACTTTTTGGTCGCGACACATTGAGTGGTGCCCAGTTTATTACTGTCTGTCCACTCTAACTAAGGAATTTTGTTGTTTAGATATTAATGAATTGTCGTACTGTGTGCTTTTAAAACAGATTTTATATTATAAATAATACTAGTATATAATATGTACTAGTATTATTTATAATATAAAATCTGTTTTAAAAGCACACAGTACGACAATTCTTTAATATCTAAACTACAAAATTCCTTAATTCCGCCAACTTAGAGTGGACAGACAGTAGATACAATAAATACACATTTTATTAATGATTAACGTGAAAAGTGTAAACATTTCAATTCAGTAATAGTCGTCTAAATTTATTAAAAGCGTTGATTAAGAATTTAAAGTCTCCACTCGACGGTAAAATACCAGTACCTATATTATGTATTATATATAATATTATAACTGTCAAAAATGTTCTCTAATAGAGAGTGTCTATTCTTTATTATCCCTCTATTCCTAAAAAATTTATTTATAAATTATTACTACCAATGCAAGAAGTGCCCAAGTCACATTTTAAGTGTTATTGTGGCGTCATCTTAGAGTTTTCACGTAAGTTGAAAACCAGGCAAACTCCCATTTAAGTAAATGCAAACAAGGCAGTGCCTTGAAGGCACTTCTTGCATTGACTCTTCACATGTTCTTAAGCATTAATTATGTGTCTTAAATGTTTAATATAGTATTTTCTCTCATGTTCTTAATTTTAAATGGAATCTAAACGGTACTTTTTATAAAATGAAATAAAACTGTGATTTCACATAAGCCTCAATTTAAATGCAACAAATTTCAAAGTTCAATATCCTTTTACTGGTTCTCATAATCATAATCTACTAATATGACAAATTTTTAGAAAATTTTAAACAGTAACTCTCCGACCGATAAAGTCGTGTTGCAACCTATTTTATTTACATTCCAAAGGTGGGAGAATATTTCTCCCACCTTTGGAATGTAAATAAAATAAAAATTATTTTTAGCTAGTTCAATACGAGGTTTGGTGGTCAGGGTCTGAGGCCCCCTGAGCACAGCACAGTCTAGCCCTTCGGTAGCTACGCCACTGGTGTCACGCCCAAAGTCTATTGGGCAAAGAAAAAAAATTTGTATGGTATCTTTTTTGCATTTACCAATTTTTTATAATTTAATAAATAATATATGGATACATAGCTTTTTATGTACAGGGTGATCCCCTATAATGTCACCCCCCTTTAACTTTTTTATTTTAAGTGTCCCAAAAAATTTAAAAGTGTGGTTATGTAGATAATAAAATAGTATATTACACTACAAGGGCAGAAAGTGTGAGATTCCTGCACTGCGCGCCATAATGCCCGAGGCGAAGCCGAGGGCATCATGGCGCGCAGTTCAGGACTCTCACACTTTCTGCCCGTGTAGTGTATACTATTTTTCTTGCTACCCCGCAGAAAATACGGGAAAAAATTAAATGTATATAAAAAAACTTGTGTCAAAATTAAAATCTGACGTTTAATTTAATTCTGACGTTTACATTCAAAATCAATCAAACTGTAGCGTTGTCATGGTAATTCAGCAGTGCCAATACAGTAAAAATAAAAGGTTGTATTTTAATTAACAAATTACTACTTTATAACAAATAAAAGTACCATTAAACACTTAAAACAACATAAAAAGTAAAAAAGTAAAAACATAAATTGTTTATTTGTTGTTATAATTGCAAAATTATGGTTTAAAACTGTCATATTTTTGTGTTTCTCATGTTGGCAGTACGAAATTTGAATTGTGCTTAACGACTAAAAAATTTTTACTCCCGCTATTAGAGTGTGCGCGTATAGCTTGACCAATGCAAGAAACGTAAACTTTCTGCCGTGAAATCGGGGACGAAACAACGTATTTTGAGTCGAGGTAGTAAGAAAAATACTTTTTTTCTGCGTTAAAAAAAATGGAAAGTTGATCAATATACAGGGAAAAACAAAAAGTTTATTTTTTTTAATGGATCACCCTATATATGAATTTATTTTTGGATTCCTTGTAAAATTCTGAGCATAATTCATATAACAAACCATATACCTAAACTCAAACGTTTCTGAAATATTCGCATTCGAAATGTTATCAATAAATGATTTTTTAAACTGTTAGAAATCAAGAAGCTTCAGTATACCAAAATTTTTATTGAAGATAAGTTACTATAGTGACATTATGTCAATATGTCTTGTTAAATAAGTAAAAATGGCGTACTCAGACAGAGAAAGACAAACTATTTCAAATTATTATCTTAAAAATTTAAATATTTCAGAAACGGTTGAATTTAGGTATATGGTAGTTTACATGAAATATGCTTGGAATTTTACAAGGAATCGAAAAATAAATACATATATAGGGTGATCCATTGAAAAAAAAAACTTTTTGTTTTTCCCTGTATACTGATCAATTTTCGAATTTTCTTTAAACGTAGAAAAAAAGTATTTTCTAGTACCTACATAACCACACTTTTAAATTTTTTGGGACACTGAAAATAAAAAAGTTAAAGGGGGCAACATTATAGGGGACAGGGTACAGGCAAATTTTAAAATTTGGTCTGGTTTTAGACATTTACCATTCTTCAACATCTTTTAAAAGGTTTCTATTTTAAAATAAAGGCAAGTCATTTAAAATAATTGTTACGCTAATAATTATTCCTAATTTGATATTAATATAACCTATGATAATAACACGTAAAGAAGACTTAGTATGCGACGCAGAGCACAGAACAATATGCGCAGACTGCGCCGCAGACAACGCATAGCGGAAAGGTGCGGGCAGAAACAATTCGTATTGCGAGTTCACGGCCTCGTTGGAACAGGAGGATTCAGGAAAATTTTAATTTAATAAATTGAAGTATAAACAATTAAATAATAATAATATTTATTTATTTAATTTTATGCCTCAATTTTTTTAACATGTGGGTAATATGTTTTTTGCTTACGCATGTCGAAGCCAATCGGGGGCCCCCTAAGCCAGGGGCCCCGTATTATTGATACGGCTGATACCGCGGTATATACGCCCCTGGTACTTATGTAAATATGTAAATTGTATACCGTGCCAATATTTTCCCAAGATTAAAAAAAACAATTCCCTGAAGGTATTCTAGCATCGTTTACCAACATTGGCGCAATATTATATAAACTAAAATTACCTTTACTTACCCAATATACCTACCTAAGCACTTAAGTTGCAATAATTATATTGAAATTTGAAGTTTTTAATCAATTTTGGATTTTAAATTAAAAATATATAAATTTCTCGTTTCAAGGCCATAAACTTTCAACTACATTTTTTAAAGAATTTGCTGTGCTTTACTCGGACGAAGGAAATAAAAAGAAAAAATCGATTTTTTCTTTCAAACCCTGCAGTTCTACGACGCTGTAGTTAGTAAAAAAAAATGTACAATAATAAATTTGGTGTACTTAACTTATTTTTTATCATAGGAGCAGTTCGACGTCGTTTTAAAGAGGCAACCGACCTGCAATTCAAGCGGGGTATTTCCGCCTACCTGGCCAGATCCTCGGAGAGAGACCGCGGTAGAAAATTCCGAAAATCACAAAGAAGTGATGAAAACGAAACGGGAAACAATACTAATTAACAGTTTATGGTTTTTATAAATATTTTAAATGTTTAATTTCCAACTTTTTATTTTATTTCTTATTTGATGTTCTTCTGCTCACAGTATGGAACTTTGGAAATTGTAAAAAGTTGAAAATTTTTATAATTCAGTAGTTTCATAAAATAAACTTGTTTTTTGGATTATAAATGAGACTATGCTTTTTATTTTTTTTTTCTTTACCTACTTATTAATGGTTGAGCATTAACCAACACAAAAAGCATAATGAAGATTTTTTTATGTAAAAATCTATAAGTAACCGTTTTGGGTGTATACAATATTATCCAAAGAAACAATATATTGTAAATTCACACAAAATGTTTCGTTTTTTTTGTAACAATTTATTTCAAATTATTTTCGAAAAAAAATGTTTACTAAATTTTTTTTCTATTAGTCATTATTGGTTCTTGGCTATAATTTTACAAGTTTATGTATAAGTTAAGAATCACCTTCCATTGTACCAATCTTACAATTCAATATTGCCCATTTTTGTTACACTTTATTAGCCCCTAATAGCCTTTTTATTTTATATTGTATTCACCATTTTTTTAAATTTGCCCCTCCCCTTCTCCATAGCCCAATACTATGTACAGAAATTAAATTCTTTATATTGTATTGGGATAGGGGGAAGGAAAGGGACATCTATATGGAGCCAATTTTAAGATGCAATGTCGTATCAGTATTGAGATCCATTATGGTAAATATATTGGTATTGTATATATTAACCATGTTGAAATTCAATATAGTGAGTCCCAATCATTTTGGTGCTTATGTTTGCATCCAATATTATTTCAATGTTTGCTGCAATATTGGGCCATTATAGCCAAAATCTTAGTATTACTATATTTAGCCAATATAGTCATTCCAATATTGGCTACAGGGGATATTATGTTGGTATTCGTAGGTATATTTTGTTGTTTAAAATGCAGTTGTCGGCGTTTTTTAGAGAACTTAAATATAAAAATGGTTGATTTTATGTTTGTGCAAAATTTTTTTCCAAACTTAAATATAAATTATATTAGGTATAGTTATCATTAGTTAATTCTGCACCAACAAATGTTCTTACCGAATTGGATACTTTGTCAAAACATGAAAATGCAACGATTTAGTTCTTGAATTTTATTTACAATTAAAAACACAATAATTCACCATGATCCCTTAGATAAAATACACACTAACGTAGGTCAACATTGTAACATAACAGTAACCAAAATGTTATGGAACGATTGTGATGTGTAACGTTACAGTTACATAACCTGATGGTTGCAAATAGGTTCCTATTTCCCACTCATAGGAGTAACATTGTTACATAACAATGTTACATTGCCGTTATGAAAATGATACATAACTGTTACGTAACATTAACCAAAATGTTATGTAATGATTGTGATGTGTAACATTACAGTAACATAACCTGATGGTTGCAAATAGGTTCCTATTTCCCACTCATTGAAGTAACATTATTACATAACAATGTTACATTGCCGTTATGAAAGTGAAACATATGTATAGCTATATAACTGTAACGTAACATTAACCAAAATGTTATGCAACGATCGTTACTACAGTTACATAAGCTGACGTTTGCAAATAGGTTACTATTTCCCGCTTTTTTAAGTAACATTGTTACACCTGATTGTTGCAAATAGGTTACAATGTTACGTTGCCGTTACATTTTCGCAATCGAACTTATGTTACATAACATGGCCTTTACGGTTATGTAACATTGTTACGTTGCAACGTGAGAAAGTCCCGTCAGTTGAACGCTAAAGCGTATCAAATGATACATAATATCGTATTCTGACATTCCCATAATCAGGCATACTGTTTGAGGTCCAATGACAAATGGACATGGTGCGCTGTCAACTTCGTTTATATACCTAATCGAGGTGGTAACAAGAGCGAGATATAAATGATGTGTATAAGTATAAGTTTGTTACGTAACATAAATGTAACTGTTACGTAACAAACTTATTACAATAGTATTGCAATGTTACGTTACTGTTATATTGCATATTGGTAATTTTGTTATATTACAATAGTTTCACAATGTTACGTTGCTGTTATATTGTTTATTGGTAATTTTGTTACATTACAATAGTTTCACAATGTTACGTTACTGTTATATTGCATATTGGTTATTTTGTTATATTACAATAGTTTCACAATGTTACGTTACTGTTATATTGCATGTTAGTAATTTTGTTATAATACAATAGTTTCACAATGTTACGTTGCTGTTATATAGCTTATAGGTAATTTTGTCATATTACAATAGTTTCACAATGTTACGTTACTGTTATATTGCATATTGGTAATTTTGTTATATTACAATGGTTTCACAATATTACGTTGCTGTTATATTGCTTATAGCCTATAAGCAATATAACAGCAACGTAACATTGTGTATATATAAGTTATAGGTAATTTTGTTACATTACAATAGTTTCACAGTGTTACGTTGCTGTTATATTGCCTATAGATAATTTTGTTACATTACAATAGTTTCACAATGTTACGTTATTGTTACATTGATTATTGGTAATTTTTTTACATTACAATAGTATCGCAATGTTACGTTATTGTTATATTGCATATTGGTTAACTTGGGACGGTAACAATGTTACCATTATTTTAGGTAACTGTTGCGTTGCAATTTAGTAACATCGTTACATTGCAATGTTACTCCTATGTTACATAACGGCAATACTGTGTTACGTTAAATGTTGACCGGGTATATAAGCATTTAAGAGTTAAGTTTTTTTATCCTTGATATAAAGAATAATTATAATCAATCGAAATCGTACAAAACCAGTTTTTTAGTTTTTTCCTTGCAAAGTATAACATAAATAACGTGCGCGATTTAGCTGTGCAAATTTACCGAATTTTAATTTACCGGTAATTCGGTAAATTATTTAAAAAATTACCGGTTTACCGGTTTTTACCGACATAAAAAATAACAAAGAAATAAGCAACAAAATAAATAACCAAACTTTAATTCTTTTATTAAATAATAACAACAGAAAAGTAAAACTCTAGGTAAAAAAAACTAATACGTGTATACTAGGGTGGCCCAAAAAAAAAAGAATATTTTTTTTCTTCTCGTCTCTTGTGAAAATATGTTGGTTTGTCATGTTTTAAGAGCCCTGTCAAAAGATCAGCACCATTAAAAAATTTTTAGGGGTCGCTCAAGATTTTTAAAAATTACCAAAATCGTCAAAAATTGGATTTTTTTTTATTTTAATTTTTTTTCTCGTTCCGATATTATTTTTTAATTTAAAAATAATAATGATTCTGAAAATTTCAAATCAATATTTTAATTTCTAAAGGTCGCTCAAGATTTTTTTAACTTTCAAAGTAGAGTATTTTGAATGTTTTCGAGCGACCTCTAAATATAAATATCAACGAACTTTTAGCGACCTTTAGAAATCAAAATATTGATTTGAAATTTACAGAATTTTTATTATTTTCAACCTAAAAAATAATATCGAGACGAGAAAAAGAATTAAAATAAAACAAAAATTTAATTTTTGACGATTTTGAAATTTTTTAAAAATCTTGAGCGACCCCTACAAAATTTTTAATCGAGCTGATATTTTGAAAGGGCTCTTAAAACATGACAAACCAACATATTTTCACAAGAGACGAGAAGAAAAAAAATATTATTTTTTTTTGGGCCACCCTACTGTGTACCTAACTTAAAGACTAGTAACAGGCCCTAAAACATTCGAAATAGTAATTTAAATAAAAAAATACCTATCGTTTCTTACTTTTCCAACGACTCTTTCGATTTCTTTTGTTTAATAAAAAGGGCCCTGAGAAAACACAGCTTATCAATACTATTATCACTTAGCCGCGACCTAATCTTAGTACAAATTGTTCCTGCCACAGAAAAGGCTCTTTCGGACTCCACACTAGTAGGCCGAGTTGTCATGAGTGCTACGAAAGCCATTTTTAAGTATTTCCCCTGAATTCCCTCCTTCCGAAAATATTGCATTTCTGTTTTCACACATTGATGAACACTGTTAAGCGCAATCTGCTGTCTTCTAAGTGGAAGAGTACTGTTTACATCAATTTTCTTTCTTATCGCTAATTGAAGTTTTTCTTTAATCGACAATGCAGCATTATCCGATTTTGATGTTGATGGGCCCAAAACCCGACTGAGGGGTATATCCTCATCAGAGGAATCATCTAGGTCAATGCTATTTGTATTTTCTGATGACTCTTCTAGGTTTTGTTTTGAAATCCGCCCAATTACTTCCACTATTGCATTCCTTATTGTAGATTCACTGGTTTAGCTTGGCATTTTTTACCGAAATTACCGGTAAAAGATGTCGATTTCTTCTTCGGTAATTTAAAGAACTTTTAAGGCGGTAAATCGGTAAACCGGTAAATCGGTAACCGGTAATGCAATCCCTATGTGCAATTGAACAAAATTTGTCGAGTAAGACTACTGCCCTCCTCTCTTTTGTGAAAAAACTACCTATTTATTTAAAAATGCTTTATGCTTTAAATGTATTGTTGACAATTCTTAAATTCACGCAATGCTTTTGAAACCCACCAGATGGCGCGCGTTGCGTATAGATAGATCAGTGAACTGATAATAATTGTTACAATTATTGCAAAAACAACAAAAACATTTAATAAAAACTTTATAACAACAATAAAACGTTATAACCATGCATGGTTATTGTGGTTATATTTATTTATATAGTTTTTATTCATTATTTTTCCAATATTTGTAACAATTATTGTTTAAAAACAGTAATTGCAATAAAAACTATCTTTAATAAAATATGTATACAAGGTGATTCTAAATTAAGTGCCATAAATTAAACAGCGCACATAGGTAGAATTCGGGGATTTAGGGAGACAAAAAGGGTTTATTTCAAAGTTAATTAATAAGAAAACTAATCCTTTCCGGTAAAAATAGAAAGTCCAAAGAACAATAGACGACCCTTTTCACGGTCCCTGCAGAACATGTGCGTTCCCAATTTTCAGTCGAAACTTGACCGTCGCGCAAGCTGCTTAAACTCGTTCTCGACACCCTTACAAACACCATTTTACAAAGTGAATGAAAGTTCAATTATTAAGTGAATGTGATGGATATCGACAATTCAGGTATGTTACTTATAATTCTTAAAGAAATACTACAATAAATGTCAATATTTCTCATAATTATAGCCCATTAAAGATACACCTTTTTTTAACATACTTTTTATATTTTTTTCCGTTTCAAAAGTAAAAATGTTACCTTTCCGGGCCCGTCCGAGTATTTTTTCTTTTTGTAATTGATAAATAATTTATTTAGCTAAAAACTGAGAAAAAATTACGGTCCACTTTGGTCCACTTTGCGAAAAATTCCCCTTGAAAGTAATTTGGGCAGAAATTTATAATTTACGTTAAAAATCTTATAATAGTTATTTACGTGTCAAGCTTTGTAAATGAATCTTTACGGGCGAGCTGGAAGTTTGTGGGGTAAGCGATGCAGGAGCGAACCCCATAATCCAGTGAGCCTAGTAAAGATTAATTTCAAAGCGTGACACGTACAAACTTTTATTTTCACCTTTATATAACGATTTTTAAATTAAAATTTTATTTGTAGAATCAAAACAATTTTAGAGGCCATCACAAGCGGCATCCAAAAGTTTGATGAGTATGCAATGGAAACGGCAAAACTGTACGTGGATTTGTATGGGTGGCACCGTATGAGCCCCACAATGCATAAAATTTTAAT
This sequence comes from Brassicogethes aeneus, assembly GCA_921294245.1. Taxonomy (NCBI): domain Eukaryota; kingdom Metazoa; phylum Arthropoda; class Insecta; order Coleoptera; family Nitidulidae; genus Brassicogethes; species Brassicogethes aeneus. The sequence continues at coordinate 5,026,243 of OV121136.1, forward strand.
ACACGGGGCAATAATTTGCGAAAATGCCATTTTACCTATTGGCCAGTTTTCAGAAGAAGCTGCCGAAGCCCGGAATAAGCATTTCCGGTCGTACCGCCTTAACTTTGCCGTAAATTTTCACGTGGAGAATGCAATCTAGACATATATCACAGGTTACTTTTGACATCCGACCCTCTCATCAGTTCTTTGAGAAAAAAAAAGAAAACAATTTCAAAATCGTTTTCGCAGGAAACTTTACGACTTTTGGTTTCTGCAGAGCCGAACACAGAGGTAGCCCATGTATGGAAAGCGATGACGAAGACATTTCATTTGGCTCGTAAATTAATTTAATTTTTATATGTGTAACTTTAATCAGTATTTATTATTAAGAATATGATTTTTTTAATTTGTGTTATATATTATGTTTTCAATCATATTTATGACTAATTACTTTTTGTTAAACTTGTTTTAAAATGTAAATTGCATAGTAAGAATTTGGAAATATAATGAATTCCATGTAATTACTACATCTTGTATCATTTACTTCCCTTAAATATTCACTGCTCTGTATCTCAAAAAGTACTCATCCAATTTTGATTAAATTCAGCTTGGACTCATCTAAAAATACGTGCCGTAGATCAATAAAAAAAATTATTAGTCTACGAAAAAAACAGTGAGTTCAACTTTTAAATTTCAAAAAATGTGAAAATTCCACTACGTAAAACCAATATGTCGACAAATCTTGGTAAAAATACCTTTTTCTATTTAGTTTAAGCTATTAGACATTTTTTATCATGTCTCCTACTAAAAGATATAATAAAATAATTTTGGCCGCCTAAGTGACCGAATTCTACCTATGTGCAGCGTGTAGATAAAGTCAAAATAAAACAGAAACCTATTTTTTTTTTTTTAAAATACTTCCTTAGCAAGATATCATATCTTTTAACAGAGTAAACCAACTGAATTCATTTCTTGTACGCAACATTACTTAAAAAGATTAGTAATCTGACAAATTTTCAGTACTTACATTCCAACAATTCAGTGGCATAGTAATAGGGGTCAAAGCGCCAGTTGTTATATATATGTGAATAAGTTGCAAATAAGCTGGCTTGAAATTAATATTGTACATTTATAAATTAAGAACTATATTTTAAGACGCACCTAGTTTTTTGGAAAATATTTGACAGCTCGTTATTGGAATCGATTTTGAATCGATTTTGAAAATCTGAATAGCTGATTCTTTGACTCTTATGTCAAATTTTGGGAATACGATATTTTGCACATAGCATTATACTACAGGGTGTTAAACAAAGAGATGTATTTTTTCCGAAATTTCAAGTTATTCCCACCCTTGCGGCCTTGAGTTCACGGTTTATTCACCGTGAATAAACCGTCTGTTTGTGACATTTGTAAACGGTAGTTAGACGGTAAATTCACGCACTTTTCACAGTATTTTAATTGTGAATCCACCGTATTTTGGCGGTATATTCACGGTGAATTCCCGGTGAATTCACGGTGAATAAACCGTGAACTCAAGGCCGCAAGGGTAGGTATATCCTATAGGTTTAACACAATCGACTATAGCTAGCCATTATTCGTTACTGAGCAGATGAGGATGGAGATGGGGACTTCAAACAATTAATGTTCAGCTATGCCATTACAGACGCAAACTTCCAACTAAATATTGCAACCCAACGCTATTTATAGTTAGCTCGCTTGCGTAAGCAGCCGTGAGATGTATTGCTTAATCCGCTTAACACAGAAATCGACTAATAAAAAAAAACCGCTAATAAATGGCGTTCAACTTGTTGTTTTTTTCTTTATGATGGCGTCTCAACCTCGTTGATTTTGCGCAGCTACACGAGAGCCCTCTTGCGATATTTGTATTGTATTGGGAATAACCAATTAGCAGATTGTTCGAATCTTACACTTACAATTTGCGGTGTTTTCACAGTAAACTCATAGCGCTTTTACGATGAATTCACGGTGATTTCACGATAAATTTACGGTACTTTCACAGTGAATTTGCGGTGAAATCACCGTGAATTTATCGCAAAAACAGCGTGAGTTCACCGTTTAATTACCGTCTACAAATGTCACAAATGGACGGTATATTCACTGCACATAAACAGTGTATTCACGGTAAATTCACGCAAACGGTGAATTCACGGTGAATTCACCGTAAACTCAAGGCCGCAAGGGCATTCATAGGGCAGTTGAGTCTGATAGTCGTAATACCCGTCCCTAATATAAGTTTTGTGGATATCTTGGCTAACTACGATTATATGCTAATTTTTCGAAAATTGTCGTTATTCCTCAGTTCAAAGTTTCAAATCCCCATTCACAGGGCAGTTAAGCTTGATAGTCGTAATACCCCTCCCTAATCACAGTTAGGTAATCCCTCGGGACGTTTTCGAGATTTAGTGGATAACTTGGATAACTACGATTATATCGCAATTTAGCGTTTTATGGTAGGGCACGTGCTTCCAGTTTAACGTACGTTGCGTGATTCATTAAAACTAAAATTTCACACAAAATCAATTTTTTTCGGTGAAATTCAAAATAAGAACCCAAACCAAACAAAATTCTGTGGGTAAAAGGCATAAGGGGATAAGTCAAAAAAAATTTTCAATAGAGCCTTTAACGCGTTCGTAATAATTCAGGAAATATATTTAAGTTTAGCGGGTATACGCTTTTGTTAGCATATGACATGTGCTAACAAAAAGTAGAAGTATAATAAAAAACAAGTAATACTGATAAATCTAATGACATTTTTTTTATTTTAAAATATAAAAATTAGGTATATAATACATACAAAATAGACACAGAAAAGAACAGACGTAGTAACTACATGAGTTGATTTTACATAGTTATCTAATCTATTCTAGAGCTTTTGTTAAAGTAGTTCTGAAACGTCAGGATATATTGCTCGGCGATTGCTTACAACTTGCAGGACATATTGCTTTTGGCCTTCATCTTTAGTCAGAAGGTTGTTAAAGTCGGTGTTTGGATGTTGTCTTAGGAAATCTGTTTTTATATTAAATTGGTTCAAAGAATGTAAATGTTTCTTTGGTAAGTAAATTTACCAATCCTCCATCAACTATCTCTTTTAAGTTTTCTTTCCTAACTTTTGGATTTACAACCCTAGCGTGCTCTGATAGTTCATCTGTGCTACTGACCAATTTATTAGCCATTAACAACTTTTCATCGTCTGTAATGGTGGGATCAAAAAAAGATAATCTCACCAACTCTGCATTCAAATACCTTCTTGGATTTGTTGGTTCATTTTTGCAAGTTCCTTTTGTGCCTTGATTTCTTCAGCTCGAGACAACTTGAGATCCACTCCAGTCATGGAACCTGGGCGGCCCTTCTGCCTCTGTTTCACGAGAAACGCCTTATCTTCTTCCGATTTCATCAGAGCCAAGGCATCTTGCTGAGCAATATTAAAGAGATCATCCAACTTTTCAACTAACTGTTTAAATTTGTTCTTAGCCGTTTCCGATGTTTTCTTCGAAGACCGGATCCGGTCTTTTTGAAGAGTTCTCCACTCGGCGTAAAGTTTTTTCAGCTTAGTAATAATTACTAAGCTAAAAAAATTATTGCATCTTGCTCATGTTTAGTCGGAATTCGAGCTTTCTCCCAAAAAATGAACACTTCTCGTATGGCAAGTTTTGCTAATTCTCTTACAGTTAATTTCACAGCACGTAAATTATAAAATAAAACACACAAAACTTGACGATTTGAGGGTAGTTCATAACCGGTAATTTGGTGAATGGGATAGCCCACAAGAAATATTTTATACTTGGTTCGGCTTTGTACACCTGATGTGGATGCCATTTTATCCGTAAAACAAAGATTAATAATACTTTTCTTCAAGATCCTGGTATCTACAGCCGGCAACGCATAAACTACGGCATACCACTCTAATTCATACCTAATAAAAGGATTAATGCAAATAATTGTATAAATTAAATATAATTACCTACCTGCTTTTTGTAAAAACTTAACTTTTACCTTTATTTAGTAAAATACACACAGGTAAAAATAAATAATAATTTTTGTAGCAAATAGTAAAAATAATTTTAAAGAGCCTTTTATTATATGGGGATTACCTGACTATTAGTCTGACTATATTTTAACAAAAGGCTCTTTTTGTTTAAAAATTAAGGTCCAAAATAGTTTTTAATAAAAAATGTTAATTCCGAGACACATTATGTAAAAACCCGCAAAACTCTTAGAATACACCCAAACTGGCTCCTAATGCTGCCAGGGCACGTTTTTGGGGTCAAAGGCTGTTGTAACTCTGTTGGACTTAAAATAACAACAATTATGTATAGAATATAAATTTTGAAGAACAACATTAGCTTTCTTTTGAGATATTAAGCGTGTTTTTATTATTTACCTTTCTGGAGTTATGGCTCCATGTCAGCTTTTTGACCAAAAATTTGGATTTTTTAAAACTTTGAGCGACGAGCGGCACGGGTTAACGTCGTTTAATCGAGCTCAAATTTCGTCTATCTCAATATCTGGAAAGGGGAATCGTTTTGTGGGGTCCAGACGAACAAAATTCCGACATCGATTTTTTGCGGTCACCCTAGTGTACACCATATTTAAACAATGTGTACACCATTTTTAAACAATTAAGCAAGGTAAGAATAGTAACTTAACTGATTTACAAAGCATCGAACGTTCAAACATTAGCGTTTTTAGGTAAAAACTTTATTATCAACAATAAGCAAAAAACGATTGTCGACAAGTAATTTATTTTAAATGGTTTAGTTCTTTAAACAAAAACAGTACACAATTTATTAGAATGTAAAGGGTGGGCCATCTATAAGTTGAATTTTAAACTACGTGCTATTAATGAAGCTTTCAACTTAAGCGCCATGAATTGCTGACAGAGGTTTAGTTTTAACCTTCCGATTACAAAATATGCACCGAATAAATTTGGATCAACGTTTCGAAATACTCAAAACTTACTTTGAATGTGACTGTGATCGCAGAGACGGCAAGAAAATTGCTTTTGGAAGAAATGAGGCGCCGTCAAACCAAAGTATTACAAGTTTTATCAAAAAAATTGCGCAGAAATGGAATGCTGGTGAACATAAAACATGTTTCGCATGCTCGTCCTAGACGTACACCTGAAGCAATCGCTGCTGTGGCCGAAAATGTACGCATGAACGCGTCAACATCAACTCGGCGCAGATGTCAACAACTCGGCCTTTCCCGTACCACTCTGAGGATGATTCTGCACAAAGACCTCGGTATGTTTGCGTACAAAGTCCAGCTTGTTCAGGAGTTAAAGCAAGTTGACCATCCACAACGTTTTCGCTTTGCTGAGTGGGCTTTAAACCAGTTGAACGATGACCCTAATTTTGCAAGAAAAATCATCTTTTCGGATGAGGCGCATTTTTAGGATTTGGGCCACGGAAAATCCACACGTCGCCGTAACAAAGCCTATTCACCATTTAAAACAAAACATTCAAGCTCAAATTGCCTAAATAGAGCAGCAAACTTTTGACAAAGTGCTCGAAAATTGGTGTTTCAGGATGGGCTACTGCCGAGCCAGCTGAGGTGGCCACTTAAATAAAATCATTTTCCATACTTAATCGGAAGAAACATTGTATCAAATAAAGCAAAATTCGTTGAAAAAAATCCAGTTTTTCTTGTTCTCATTGCTATTTTATAATTCAACATAAACATGGCCCACCCTTTAATTGATAGGCATTGGTTTTTTCTAAATCTAACCGAATTTTTTCATTTTTAGATTTTCATCGATAAGATTTGTTTAGTTCCGAAATTTATTAAACATAGACAGTTGAGATTCAACTCACCAAAGCCGTTTTGACCAAATTTGCAGGATTGTTGCGGTAATAACAATAAAAATTGTTTTTTTTCTTTACAACCAATCGGTAAATTACAAAACTACACAGTTGTATTGCAAATTAAAAGAGCTTTACTTGTGTGTGTCCGCGTTTTTTTCAAATTTTCTCAAAAATAAACAGACTGATTTTAAATAAAAAATTGATGTAAGGGATTTTAAAGACCTTTAAAATAATGTATTGGTCGATACCCCTTCCCTATTCAAATTCTTAAGAGGGTAGCTCCTGGGCGCAAGGGGTAGGGGTGAGAAACCAAATTTTGCCATGAAAAGTTGTCCTTCTCGATATGAAACTTGTCTCGGCGTTTTTTCAAAAAAATTTTAGGTTCCGAGAAATTTAGGGTGGTTAGTTTTAAATGGAACACACTGTATATTAGGGTGTGCCAAAAAAACTCAAAATAGTTTTTTTCTTGCTCTCCACCCAAAATATCGTAGAATATGTCCGAACAAATATTCTGTTAAAAGCGGAGCTCATAATTTCAATTTTAAGAGGTCCCTCATCGAATCTGAAGTTTTGCCGCTTAAATAGCACAGAAAACTGACCTTTTTACCTTATTTATTCTTGCAACCTAGAAAGAAATTTTTTTTTCATAAAATCCATGACCAAATCTTACAAAGCATTAAACTTGGACGAAAAAATCTTATTAAGCCGAATTTCTATTTTCATTATTTGATTTTTTACCGAGCTTTACGTTTTTTGCCTTTTTCAGCTAAACTATTGAAGTTAGACGAAAAAGTCAAATGGCAATTTTTTAGCTTGTCTGATGGACCACAAAAAAGTTTTAGGCGAATTTTTTATATCGTCAATATTCTAAAAGTTACAGGCGTATAAAGTCATCATTTTTGAATTATTAACTTTAAATTTAAAGCTATGTAAAAAATAAATAATGAAAATAGAAATTCGGCTTAATAAGATTTTTTTGTCCAAATTTAATGCTTTGTAAGAATTAGTCATGGATTTTATGAAAAAAAAAATCTTCCTAGGTTGCAAGAATAAATAAGGTAAAAAAGTCAGTTTTCTGTGTTATTTAAGCGGCAAAACTTCAGATTCGATGAGGGACCTCTTAAAATTGAAATTATGAGCTCCGCTTTTAACAGAATATTTGTTCGGACATATTCTACGATATTTTGGGTGGAGAGCAAGAAAAAAACTATTTCGAGTTTTTTTGGCACACCCTACTGTATATATATATATACATATATTAGGTTGTGCAAAAAAAAACGATATTTTTTTGTTCACTCTTCGCTCAAAATATTATCTCACAAGCGCAGCTCGTAGTTACAACTTTAAGAGGTCCCTCATCGAATTTAAAATTTTCCTGTAAAATTTTGTAGTCCGATTGACGACAAAAAAATGTATTCAAATTTTTTTATTATTATTTATATTTAAGATGTTACAGACCCGCAAAGTCTTATTTTTAATTTTTAAATTTTATCAAGTGAAGTATTAATGATGGTATAAAAAATGTATTAAAAACTACATCACACTTGCTACAAAATTTTAAGGGCGAAAATTTTTGTATCATCAATAGCTCTAGGCCTATCAAGTCTAAAGCACTTAAAAAAACTTTTAACTATTAATGTATTCTGGTTGAACATTTTATTACTGAAAAAATAAGACTTTGCAGATGAGTAACTTCTTAAATATTAATAGTAAAAAAAAATTAAATTTGTTATAGTCGTCAAGCGGTTTGCCATTTAACTTTTCCAAAATTTTAGCTTAAAAATGTAAAACACGTAAAATATTCAAAAATTGAAATTTTAAAAGCTCTGCAGAAAGTCAAATATTAATGATAGAAATTTCACTCAACAAAATTTTTTGTCAAAAATTTAATGCTGAATAAGGTTAATTTATTTATTTTATAAAATAAATAAATAAATATATAATAAACAATTTTTCATAGCTTGCGGAATTAAATAATGTAAAACATCCTCTTTTCTGTGTTATTTCAACGGGAAATTTTTTAATTCGATGAGGGACCTCTTAAAGTTGAGACTACGGGCTGCTCTTGTGAGAGATTTTTTGTTTGGACATATTCTACCATATTTTGAGCGGAGAGTAAAAAAAAAAACAATATCGATTTTTTTTGGCAAACCCTAATATTAAATAGAAATATTTTATTAATATTATAATATAACAAATTAAATAAAAAATGTTTTTAACCAAGTACTCAATAATTTTATTAATCGTGCTTTACGTCATTGGGTTGTAATGTTTGGAGAAAGTGTTAATTGTGGGTCATACAATAAACTTTCTCTGTCTGAGTTAGTTGTTCGTGTTTCCTCACACAGTAAACATACTGACAAGTGTATATTATTGTAGTAAACATGAAGATAACCTTAGCGATTAGTTATTTTCTGGTTGTGTTGTTAAAGTTTTCTAATCAGCAATGTTTTTCATTAAATGATAAGGCTACTCCAAATAGAAAAAGTCATGCAGATTTGTATGCTGGACAACAGGAATTTTCTTTAACTCTTTTGAATGCAATTAATAAGTTTATGCCGAATGAAAATTTATTTTTTTCTCCATATTCTACATACCATGCATTACTTCTTACTTATTTTATGGCTGGAAAACAAACGGAAAATTATTTAAAAAAAGTTTTAAAATTGGATTTACATGAAAAAGAGGTAGGTGTTTTTTTAGTCATAGTTAATCAAAGATTAATCACAGTTGGTTTAAAAAAACCGGAAATTTTACAAGGTCGCCGCAAAAAATATTAATTCTAATTTTAATAAACATTTTGTTAATTTCAAGGAAATAAATATTGCATTATCAAAAAATAATTAAAGGCCATTAAAAAAGCATTAATACGAGAATTTGCCATAGCTGTATTAAGAATCTTATACTATTACACTGTGCAACACAAAAAATGAACTGGGATCAAATCTGAAAAAATCGAATCTAGGCAACCCCCAAAACAAATCCTTTAAGGGGTTTTACCAGTTTAGCTCGAATAATGGAGATATACATATATATATGTACAGGGTGTTTCTTTTAACTTGAGACAGCTCAATATCTCGAGAAATACGCATTTCACGAAAAAATGTCTTAAATAAAAGGTTAATGTGACTAAAGGGGACATTATTTGGTGCTACCGCTAGCCACCCCCTAACCTTCCTTAAGGGTGAAACGGGGGGTAACTTTGGAAAGTCAAATGGAATGACCCGATTTTTTTCACAGAGTTTGGTAGTACATAAAAAAATAAATAACTTTTATTTAAAACTTTTTTCAATTTATCAACAGATGGCGCTGTAATTCAAAATTTAAGAAAAATGAGTTTCCTTGTAAAATGTATTATTTGAAACGTTTGAAAAACAAAAATTAACATTAACAACAATAGTCGGCTATGAAAACAATTTATAACAAATGTTGATTTAATGTTAATTTTTGTTTTTCAAACGTTTCAAATAATACATTTTACAAGGAAACCCCTTTTTCTTAAATTTTGAATTACAGCGCCATCTGTTGATAAATTGAAAAAAACTTTCAAATAAAAGTTATTCATTTTTTTATGTACTACCAAACTCTGAAAAAAATCGGGTCATTCCATTTGACTTTCCAAAGTTACCCCCCGTTTCACCCTTAAGGAGGGGTAGGGGGTGGCTAGCGGTAGCACCAAATAATGTCCCCTTTGGTCACATTAACCTTTTATTTAAGACATTTTTCCGTGAAATGCGTATTTCTCGAGATATTGAGCTGTCTCAAGTTAAAAGAAACACCCTGTATATCTCCATTATTCGAGCTAAACTAGCAAAACCCCTTTAAAGATTAGTTTTGGGGGTTGCATAGATTCGATTTTTCCACATTTCATCCCAGTTCAAATTGTAAGGTCAAAATTTGTCGCACAGTGTTATTTATCTTAACGACGATTAATTGTAATAATTTTAATTATATTGTTGAATACATAAAAAATACTTTTATTTATTAAAAATCTTAGGTCACGTATATTTACAAATCGAAATATACGAGTTGTAGTAAAATTGCTGCAAGTAGTTTTAAAGAGCATCTAATTATCTACAAAAAACACCCATGTAAATTGTAGTAGGGAAAATGCCGCCAAGTTATAGGAAATAAAATATGCTTTTTACGGGTATTCATTGTTAATTATTTTATTACTTATAAGTAATAAAATAATTAACAATAAATACCTTATAATGCCTCACAACAGGTGATAAAATATTGTTGGCAATTTGGCCCTAAAATATAATGTTTATAAATATTCGTTTCTTTTACACATACTTTTGTTATACAAGTAGCAAATAGTTCAAGTCCCACGTTTCACGATTGGCTACGACGTATTCTAACGACAAAAGCCTCAATCGTAACTTACCAAATTGATGAAAGAAATGGAATTATTTGTAAATAGGGGTAAACGTGCATACGAATTTTTGAAAACCATTCCTCCAACTAGTGTGAAGTCCAAAAGATGTTGTTTGTTCGTTTATTTTAAATTATTTTAAATTACTAACTCGAGATTCCGGAATAAGTTAACTTGGTCCCTAAAGTCCTGAGATTGTAAAAATGCCACCCCTAGTAACAAGTAAACCACATCTGTAAACCATTTTAAATCAATTTTAAAAATCATTAAAATAAATTTTGGCGGTTTATTTAAAAATAATTTTCAATATATGTTCGTGATTGAGTAAGTAAGTATTACTTACTAAGTAACCTTCGATTTCTGGTGAGGTATGTTTTGTCACCTGGGTAGGTGGTACCCAGGAGTTCGTTCTTGAAAACAAATTAAATTATCCTAAAAACTATTGCAATTTTTTAATTTAATAGTACCTAAAGTAATAATATTAAACATACAATTTATAAATAAATATGATGTTACTAATATAATTATAATTCCCCTACATATCCCCTTTTTATACCTATAGCAAATATACTTTTATCTTTGCCTATAGGTTGGTTTTACATAACAATTATTTTTAAGTTAAACATTTGAGACTCCTGAGACTGAAAGTGACACGGACTGGAACAAACTACTTTTGCATTCGTTTTTTTAATGTCCTCCCCCTCACGTACGCGCCTTACCATTTTTGATTTTTAAATCTAAAATCAAAAATTACCTTCTCTTGAAAGCTTTTTGGAGCTTTGACCAGTACCTTTTAAATGACTTTTATGATTTATAATTTATTTTTTTTTGCTAATGTACTAGTTGAATTAAATATTTTTGTGTTGTATTTAAATTGTAAATTTTACTTGTAAATGCTTTGATTTCCCAGCATACACCTAATATATTGTTTGTTTTCTTGTTTGACATGTGTAAATACTCTTTTGTAATCTTTAGCACGAATAAACTTACTTACTTACTTAAGAAATCATTACAATTTCTTATAATTCTCTGTAAAGGAAAGTTTAAGTAGTAGTAGTTCATAAGAAAATAGATGTCTAGATCTAGTATTAAAAATAAAATGTATAAAAACGTAATCCTGTTATTGGGCCCTGGACCTGTTGGATACGAATAAATAAATAAATAAATAAATGATTATATTGAGGAACAGTAAATTTAACCCTTAAAAGCCCTGCGTTACATAAATGTAACGCAAATGTAACATAAATGAAACTAAGAATTTCATTTGAAACTACATACTAAAATATTACACCATTAACAATTTTGTACAAAAACACTACATCTCTCAAACGTCTCGAGTTAACCAGCGATAGTATATTCAGTTTTTTTCGTACTGCTAATCGTTCAAACATTTCTGGGTAATATTTAATATTTATGTAATTCACAAATTTGTTTTGTATTTTTTCGATTATATCGATGTAGACATTATACAAAGGATTCCAAATAATTAAGCCATAATTTAAGACGCTATTAACATAAAACATATATAATGTAGAAATGCTATTGAGCTCATAACATGAACGAAAAATAAAGCCTAACATTTTACTTGCTTTTTTTTTTAAATGTTCGATACATGCTGGTCAAACAACAGCCTGGAGTGATTCCCAAGTCCTTGATTGAGGAAACGGTAGTTAAACTAATATTTGACAGCATATTTGCAGATGGAACCAAGCTTTTATTACGAGTAAATGTTATGTGATAGCATTTCTGAAAATTTAAATAGAGACTATTATTTTACAATAGTAATATAAATTGTTTAAATCATGTTGAATATTGCGCACATCTTTGGCACAACTGACTGAATGGAATTTTTTTAAATCATCAGCATACATAAGAAATCTTAAAGTATTAAAGCAATTCTTTATATCATTAGTGTAAATATTAAATAACAAAGGGCCCAGATGTGAGCCCTGGGGAACCCCAGAAGTGACAGATACATTATTAGATTTTTCACCACGAATAGACACGGTTTGCGTTCTATTAGAAATGTAAGATCTAAAGCAGTTTAAGTAAGACCCTTCCATGTACACCGACTTTAGCTTCAGGCTAAGGCCATCAAGGAAGAAGAAGAAGGAGACTTCAGCTAACTTCCTTAACAAGATTGAGAAATCAATTTTATCAAAAACCTAAAGTTGGTGTAAATGACATCCACTTGTACGTTTTTATTCATTTTTTGAAGTAAATAGTAAATTTTATAAAAACCAATATTACAGTTGTTTGTGGTCGTAACATTTACATCTAAAGTATTGGATGCAATAAATGCTGAGCCAAAATATTCTGAAAATTTCCCACTAATGGTTTTATTATCTGTTATTATATTATTATTTTCTTGTATACTATAAGAAACTGATGATAAACTCCCAGAAGTATTTAGAGTCTTTTGTTATGTTATACTGAACGTTGTCTAGATATGTCTTATAGTCTTGTGAGATTAGAAATTTTTAACGACCACGCAGTAATTTAAAAGTTCAATAGTTGATATAATTGTTATTTTTTTCCATTTTTTATGATTCTTTGCTTTTTCTTTAATAACATAAATAGTACTTGGGAAATACCAAAATGGATATTTTTTATTATAATTTTTTTTAGTTACATGATTATTTATAACATTGTTAATTATTGTGTAAAATTGAGTTAATTATTGTGTAAAATTGTTCAGTATTTTTAAGTTTAAACAAGTTTTCCCAATCATATTCATCTTCATATTTCAGTATAAGTAGTTGGAATTTTTAAAATTTAACTGAGATGTGCAGTTATTGAACTGAATGTTATTTTTAAATTTCAAAATACTAACGTCAAATTCGAGAGTATTGTGAAACTTATCTTCCGGAACAAGGGGTGTTTCGGAAATTTTTATATTTTTAATATTATTAGAATTGCTTAAAAATAGATCTAAAGTATTATGTTAAAAATTGGTGTGACAATTATATTGACAAAAACCGGCAAATGATAAACTATCTATAGGGATACCTGAATTATTGTCTAAAAAATTTGTTGGCAAACAATATAAATTATAAGGATCAAAAATTCATTTAATGTTGGGCAGGTTAAAATCACCGCATACAATAAAAATATCATTAATGTTTTCTGTTATAATACTGTCAAGTTTAGAACAAAAAAGTTTAAAGCAGTGGCATTACCGTAGGGTACGTATACACACACATCCAATATGACACTTGATGATTATTTATCACAATTTTCACCCACAAATCTTCAGCAAAACTTTTGATGTTTTTATAAATAGCAATAAGTACACCCCCTCCTTCTACTTTAGAATTGGCACTTGTTTTACGATCCCGCCGGTAAACAATGTAAGAGTCACAAATAATTTCCTCACTAAATAGAGAAGAATTAAGCCATGTTTCAGTAAGGCATAATATGTTTTGTTCACAATTAATAGTTTTTATAAATAATGGATGTTTTTGTCCGAAGACCTCGTACGTTTTGATAAAAAACAGAAAGTTCCATGAATTGACTTTTTTTATATATATGTATATTATTGTTTATATCTTTATATCTTTAATATTCCGGATCTATCATCTTTTCTGGTAAATATTGTACCATTGAATTTATGGCCTTTTCTTTGGTTTTATTTAACAATATTTAGAGTGTATGTATATAGTTAGGTGCTCATTAATATAAATATGTTGACCAATATTTTCCAAAATTAGTCCACCTTCATTCTGTGATTTTGAACGAGCGTTTTTTGATGCAGATAAAAAAAATCACGTTTCTTTTTACTTGAAAATTTTATAATTATTGATTTTATTTTTTTTAAGTTTGAGGAACTGTACCTTTATATGCGGAGTCTATATCAGACTCATCTAGTGAAAATTAAATTTTATTACTAACGAGTTTTACCAAATTTAAGATATTTTTGTTATTTTTCTCAGGGACGCCCTGTATTTCAACATTATTGAGTCTTAACTGTTGTTCTACTATGTCTGGACGGCTAGTAAGATTTTTAACCGTTATTTTAAGTTCATTATTTTCTTTGGTTAGCTTTTCAATAGTTGCAATTTTATCAGAAAGTTTGTTAACAACTACTTCAAAATCGCTTATTTTATCACTGCAAAAATTATCCATAAATCCATAAAACTTTCACTTATAAACAACATGTGGTTTTTGAGGGGCTGATTACAAATTTGATATCCATTTATTCAAAAAATAAAATGGCTAATCCAATATGACAAAAATTTGTCGTTCGGCTTTAATGGTTTGGGTAAAATTTAGTATTTAAATATTTATGGGGTCTCTGATTAAGAATTTGATATCCTTTAAAAAAACAAAATTGCGGATTTGAAAATGTCGGACATCTATGCGCAGTAGATACAAAATTGTTTGACCTATGTGGAGTAGTTACATCTTGTAGTATACAGGCGCAGTAGTTTTCAGATGATTTGATCCATCCATTTGAAAACTACTGCGCCTATATACTACACTGAAAAAATTAGGGGTAAAATTACACAATAATTAGTAAATTTAAATAGCAATAATATTGGAAATATCTTGGTAAAAATAAAATAATGTTCTATTTTTACAAAGTTTTGTCATTTTATTAATGTTATTTTGCAAACTGTTGTTAATTTTATACAATATTCAGTATTTTTACCTTACCAATTAATAATTTTACTATAAGCATTGTATAAGTACAAATGAATTTTAAAGAACTTTTTATGTTGTAATGTTTATTTAACAAAACTTTATTAAATTTACAAACAAAATGCGTTATTACTACAGTTATTTTTACATAACTAATAGTAAAAATATAATACGCTAGTAAATTTACTATGATAGTATTTGGCAAAAAATAACCCGCGATAGTTATAGTAATTTTACAAAATAATTTTTTCAGTGTAGATGTATAGTTATAACTACTCCACATAGATCCAACCATTTGATTCAAATGCGCACACATTTTTTTTAGAAAAAAACATATACGAATTCGTATTTCATTCCAAATACTTTTTGTATTTATACTTAGCTACTTTTACCACGAGAGAAACGAGACGAGACGAGAGAAAGGCACTCTCGAGCGAGAAAAGAGTATTCTCGACGAGACGAGAGAAGGACTTTTCTCGCCTCGTCTCGTCTCGCGGCATCACTACCCTATAGTGCCAAGTTTCTGCAGATAATTTACTGTTTTTCTAATTGATTTAAAAAAGTTTAAATACTTAGTACTACCAAAACTTTGTGTTTTTTAGCCATTTTCATCTAATTTCATTACTTTACCAGCCCTAAATAATACGAAGAGTAAGGAGCCAAATAGTTACTATTTATTAATACAATAAATTAAATCTTAAATATCGGGAAACTTCTACAATCTAGAGTCAAAAAATGCATGGTACCGTTACGTATCATTGTATATCCCAGTCATATCCATGCAAGAAGTCACTAAAACATTTTATTATTGAGATTCAGTTTTTGGACAGAAATCCGTTTTTGGACAGAAATCCGGTATTTATTTGTGGACCTAAACCGTAACCGAACCCATATTATTTAAATTTAAAACTGTTTTTAGGTTATTTTCGGTTTTTTATCTTAATTTCTTTTTGCAAAAATTAAAAAAATATATATTTTGTTAAAAAAATCTATAAAATAAGTTTTTGCAAAAAAATATTTAAGCACGGGCTATAAATCTATAAATTATACACTCTAGCAAAAATACTGTTAGGGGTTCCTGATGTGTTAATAACAATTGTAAATGTTGTATAAATAATTATTGTAAATGTAAATAAAAATATCGTTATTGAAAAAAAAGATGTCATATGTATAAATAATACTAGGCAACAATGTAATTATTAAAATCGCACTACAAAATATCCTACCGACTGCGCCATGAAATAATAAACTAATAAAATACAAATACAAATAAAATATAAATAATACCAGAGTAGGTTGAAGAGTAATTTATTAAATTTGAAATTTGGGGGCGGGAATCTTGAGATTGACCCAATATTTAGCGATAATTGCACTAATTTGACGTGATGCGCATACGTTTCGCATGCAAATTAATGCAATTGCATATTTATGTTTATTTCGTTTGCATCGTAGTGTTTGTTTTGTTAAGTTTTATTCGAAATGTTTAAATAAGTGTTTTTTTATAATGGACAAAGCGTGTTTTGTGTTGCATGAATGTTTCTTATTTTACCTTTATAGTCACTTTAACTAACTTTACTATTTAAGTACCTAAAATAGCATTGCAAATATCACCTAGTAAGAAAACAATGTCCCCAAAATAATTCGCATCTATATGAAATAGGAGTTGCGAAATGCGAATATTCGTATTTCGCAATTAGCATTTAGCATCCATATGAAACCGACTTAACGTAGTTGTCGTGCTGTAAGCATACCATCAGAAAATTTTAAATTTTTGTATACATATTAAGGACATGACAATACAATTATCCTTAAAATTTGTCGATTGACCGTATATAACCCGAGATAAATTCAATTAAAAATTGGAAAATTAACATGGATTGTATAGGCTTTCTGTAGATCTGTACCAGTTTCTTAGTTATACAGAAAAAACTAACTGTCAGAAGCTTTCAAAAAACTAACAGTCTTTTAATGTATTTTTGCTGAGTTTAAAAAAAAATAATTGAAAATTTTTGACCGTCCAATTGTTTATAAATAACCGTTTAAAGTTTAACAATTTGTAAAAAGTATACATCACTAGTGTCAGATAAAAACAACTTGGCAACGCTGTACGCGAGTATAGATATTATTTCCGCAGTAAATTCAAACACTGATTCAGTCTCCAATATATCTATTGGTTGAGCATAAGCGACGTTGCCGGATTAAAACTTATGAAAATATTTGAAACTATTACGTAAAGGTATCGTCTCCAGGGTACTGTCTTGCGAATAAATTATGATTCATCTAAAAATTTTTGACAATATTGTACCACGACAACTACCTTAAGTAAGCGTTGAAAGGCTGTTTTCTGGTCTTAAATTTTTACTTCCCCCAACAGAATTTTTGGAGAAAAAGAAGAACAAAAGCTGAAAGTTCAGTTTTTTATTTTTGGATAACTTATTTTAAATATTATTATAAATTTTAAAAGATAAAGGTAGCCAGCCGATATTGAATAAAAGTAAAGAAAAAGAGAATGAAGAGCCTAAAATTGAAGAACCTGATTTAAAAAAAAAGATACAAATATAAATCTATACATTTTATTACATGCCAAAAAAAATTTACAAAAAAAAAGTTAATTTTATAAGTAGGCACTTATTTATTCATGGTAAAAAAATTGGAACCGAAAAAAACCGTATGGACCGAAAAGATTGGTCTGAACCGGACAGAAATATTTTTTCGGAACCGTAACTGAACCCGAACCCAAATTTTGTCGTTTATCTCGGAACCGGAACCTGAGAGAAATCGTTATTTCATTTTGGTCCGGGTCCCTGATTTTTAACCATGCAAAAACCACCATTTCTAATATTCTAGGCATCTAGTGGCTTTTAAATATTAAAGATATGGTAAATTTGTACAATTTATTAATATTTTTACAAAATGTCAGTTAGTGACTTTTGGCAGAAATATGACGATATATTGTATTATGGTGCCGCTACGCATGGTCCAAGAAAACAAGGTATATTCTTCAGTAGGACGAATTTTGGTTCACTTTGCGCACCAGCCAGCCGCCGCCCTCTTAGTTCATTCCCGCCTTTAAATTTAAATCATGTTTTTAATTAAAATGTTATTCTCTTATGAAATTCAAATTTTTATAAAAATATTCAAATTTTAAATTACAATTATTGTTGAATAATTTTAGTCACAATACTAACATTTCGAGAAAAATGTAAACATGTTTGTGCACACTATATTTATTACAAAATTTAATGATTGTAATTTATTACCTAGTTTTTTTATTTGTTCTTTGACAATGATTAGTTGCCAAATAAAAACCCTTAATTGGCCACCATGGAGCATACAATTAAACAAACTAAACTTGTGAAAAATATTTTAATATGGTAAGCCGGTTTTCTAATGGTTTTGGGATGTTTCAATTTTGGACCATTTCATTATCAGCAGCAGTAGTGAAGACGAGAGACGAGACGAGGCGGAAAAAGTCCTTCTCTCGTCTCGTCTCGTGTAGCGAGAGAAAATGGGTCTCTCGTCTCGTCGAGAATACTCTTTTCTCGCTCGAGAGTGCCTTTCTCTCGTCTCGTCTCGTTTTCCTCGTGGTAAAAGTAGCTATGTATGAATAAAAACATTATTTGGAATGAAATATTTATATTTTTTCTATGGAAATTTAAACTGGAAATAAAAAAATGTGTCCCAAGACCACACTGATAAAGTAAGACTTTTTACGCCGAAAATGTCGAGCATTTGATGTTCGTCATATTGAATCCGGAATTTGTTTTTTTTTAATGGATATCAAATTCTTAATCAGAGACCCCATAAATATCTAAATACTAAATTTTAGCCAAACCATTCAAGCCGGACGACAAATTTTCGTCATATTAGAATCAGCCATTTTATTTTTTGAAGAAATGGATATCAAAACCACATGTTGTTGATAAGTTTATTGAATAAGCATACGGTTTTTTTAATAGTATAAGGAGTGCCATAGATGTGCTTATACAGGGTAAATTTTAAAAATTATTATTTCATAAGTATTCCTTTCTTGGTTAACGTTAAGTTGTGTTATAAAATAACACAACGTTACCTAGAAACAAATTCTGTTAATTATGTAATGCGAATAATGTTCTCATTGGTCCATTTAATTTGGCCAGGAAAACGTTTTGACGATCTCCGAATTGGCAAGATTTGAAGGTCGGGAATCTTAAAATCGACTTAATATTTTGAGAAAATCTTAAAAATTTGAAATAATCGAGAGAACGAGAGAGATCGAGAGAAACGAGAAATTCTCGAGCAAGAGCCTTTTTTCACGAGAAAACGAGGCGAGAATCTCTCGTATCGGCGGCATCACTAAGCAGCAGTTTGAGTTTCTGTTATAGACTGTCATTACCTTTCTCGTCTTGGCACATTTCCTACACAATGCAAAAAGAGAGATTTAATTTTAATTTATTTAGTTTTTCAAATTTTATTTTAATTTCATACCCTGCAGTACATGTACTATTCTCCACACCTTAAAGTCCCACCACGTGACTACGTACGGAACGCAGTCTTTTAAAAATTTGGCATTTAAGGCTTTTCAGGTTATGTATCTGTCAAAGTATAGTCAACGAAACAAATAATATTTATACTTTTATGGTAAAAGTTTTACCGCTTATGTTTAGGCGTTAAAAGTTTATAAATCTAGTCTAGTATCACAATAACAATGGTTGGTTTAAGAATTTAGGAATATAAATACTGCATATAATAAAGCTTCAAATGAATTTGATCTACATCGAAAAATCATTATAACTTTTAATAAATCACATGTCATGAGAGTATTAAATATTTTCACATTGCAAGTTTCTCTAAAAATTGTTTTCTTATAATCTAACTTAAAGTAGGTATGCCAAGAGGTATTCACAAGTTTTGTCGTTAGAAGTATAAAAGCTTTAATTTAATTTGAACTATATTTAACAATTATTTAAAATACCTTTATTTGTATGACCATATTAACAGACTCTTCCAAAATACTTAAATTATAAAATTAGATGATTTTTTTGTTAAAATATATTAACCTACCCAGATAACAATTATGACATCATTTAAGACATCAACGTGAAATCATTGCTGATTCATTCAGTGATGTCACTGAGGTACGCATATGTGTTCCCCTTTTGATGAGCAACATGATATCCTTAATGAGTCACACGATGAATTCGTTGTGACATCAACGTGAAATCATTGCTGATTCATTCAGTGATGCCACTGTGGCACGCATAAGTGTTGCACTTTTGATGAGCAACGTGAGATCCTTAATGAGTCACGCGATGAATTCATTATGAAATTAAAGGGATGATTTTACTTAAGGGACTAAAAATGCTAAAATTAATTAAAATAAATATTTATTTTCTTAAATAAAATAAAAAATATTTAAAACATACATGTTTTACATGTCATTATTTAAAAAAGGGGATATTTGTGTCTCCAGCGACTTTCTTAACTTTGTTCTAGTAAAATTTAAAAACAACTTTTCCTAAATAGTAAAAGCTTATAAGTGCTTGCTGGGCCTTACCTAATATATTATGATTTTATTTTTATAGTCTTTATTTTTATTCTGCAAAGTGCCATTTCTCACGTTCGTAACGTGTCCCCAGGCAAAGGTTGCAACATATCGACTAATTTTTTTTAGACTTTCTCATATCCTATTAAAAGAAAAACATGCGGAAAGTCTAAAACAACTCAAATCCTTGCAAAAAATGCATTTATATATATATTTTTTAATTGCATTTCACAATATTATGAGATATATAAAATGTCCCCAGCTTTTTACCTCACCGCCGTAACGCAAGACATTATTTCAAACGACAGTTATAAAAGAGAGGGGGAAATTCTTATTTACTGCTGTAAGACCGGTCCAGAGACCAGTCTGTTCTTGTCGGCTAAGCAAATCAGTCGTGTTTAGTTTATTAAAATAGTTACAGGTGATTAAGTGACAGTTTTTGCATAAGGTAAGTTCAATTTTCTCACTATTGTAACGGTCAAATCAGGTTTTTTTTTTAAATTATAAAAAAATGTTTTGTTTGTTTTAAATGTAATTTTAAGTAGAGATTTTATTATTTTAAGTATTAAAAAGAATATATTTGAAATGAGAGCAACATATGTAAAAAACCATAAAAACTCTCACTACCGTAACCTCACTTTCGTAACAAATTTGTTGTTACGGAGGTGAGACGTTTGTTACGGAGGTGAGATTTTAATTTGTTTTCACTTTTAGAAAAACATGGCTAAGCAGAAAAAAAGCAACAATGACAAAAAAGAGCAAGAAAATAAGGAAAATGTGAAACTACGAGTGAGAAAGTATAGAGAAGCACTAAAAAATAATCCAGAAAGGTATGAAGAGGCGAAAAGGTTGGAGAAAGAAAGATACCAAAGAAGAAAGGAACAGGGCAAGATAAAATCCATCAATGAACTGACTCCTCGGGAACAAAGAAAGTTAAGGAAAGACTGGAGAGCTAGAAGTAAAAAGAGTTATGACAAAAAACATAAAGTACAGGAACTTGTACAGGAAAAAGTAGACAGTTTGGAAACAATTCGTCTATCAGTGTGTGAAAGTTATGTGCAGACCCCCAAGCACAAAACTGATATTTCCGAAACTCCTACAACCTCAGGGAGATCCACAGCGGGTAAAAAGATATCAAGAAGGAACAGAAGAAAGTTAAGATTAAAAATTGAAAAACTAACGAAAGAACTAAAAAAACAAAAAGCTAAAAAAGAAAAATACAAAAAAAGGCTTTATAGAAATCGGGACCCAGACGAAGATTCTCCTAACTCTAATGTTAAGAGAATGATTAATGGTCAAACAGTTTCTACTGAGGTTAAACAAGCCTTACTTTTTGGGTCAGTTTTATCCACCCAAATTAAAAAAAATATTTTGGCCAAAAATAACAGAAAATCTAGAAGAAAATTGCTGGCAACTGTTTCAGGAAAAGTAATAAAAAAATACCGATTTCAAGAAAGACTTAAAATGTTAGTTCCTAAGCGTCTGCTATACTCTAAGAAATGCGAAACCAAATTTGATCGTAAATGGACAGACGTTCGAAAAAAAATCAGAAATTTTTATGAAAATGATGATTCAAGCCGAATGTGTCCGGGAAAAAAAGAAACTATAACATTTAAAAAAGTAAAGAAACAGAAGCGGTATTTGAACTACTCCCTAAAAGAGTTACACGCCAAATTTTGTTCCACTTATCCAGATTCAAAAGTAAGTTATAACTTCTTCTGTAAGCTAAAACCTTTTTGGGTTGTTAAATTAAATGTAAAAGATCGTGACACATGTTTGTGTGAAACCCATGTCAATTTCCAGTATGTAGTTTTAAAATTAAAATTTTACAACATTATTAGAGAAAGCAGCAGCAACGAAGTTATCAAAAGTATTACATGCTCTGCAGAAGGTAAAATAAAAGAGGCATGTTTTAAAAGAGAATGTCCTGAATGTATAACCAAAAATGTTGAATTTGTAGACTACAATTCTAGTGAGCATGTAAAATATGAAAAGTGGGTGTCAAAAAAGGAGAAATTGTTAGTAAAAAAACAGGAAAAGATTTGCGTTAAAAAAGTTAAGGAAACCATTTACTGTAGTAAAGAAGAATTAGTACTAGAATTTCAAAAGAGCATGCCATTTTTTTTTGCCCATCATTTTAACATGCTTCATCAATACGAAAAAATTCAAGAAATAAAAAAGAACCTTTCTGGCCATGATATTTTGATTCACATGGACTTCTCGGAAAATTATGGTTGTAAGTATTCCACAGAAGTGCAATCTGCCCACTTCGGAGGTTCAAAACCACAGATCACATTGCACACAGTTGTAACATATCATAAGAAAACACAGCAGGCAAAAGACGAAGTTGAACCACTCGTAACTTCATACTGTACTCTCTCCAAATCATTGAGGCATGATCCATCGGCCATATGTGCTCATTTAAGTCCTATAATAAATGATATAAAACGAAAATACCCGATCTTAAATGAAGTCCACTGTTTGAGTGATGGGCCAAGTACCCAATATAAAAACAAGAAAATGTTTTTCCTTTTGACAGTGATTGCTAAATCCCTGTGTGCTAATTCCCTTAGATGGCATTATTTTGAGAGCCACCATGGCAAGGGAGCGCCAGATGGAATAGGTGGATGTGTGAAGAGAACCGCTGATAATATTGTGGCTAGAGGAGAGGATATACCCAACTACGAGACCCTATTAGATAAGCTACAAACGTTGAAGGGCATTAACATTTTACCTATAGACGATGAGGAAATATTAAAGTTTGATTCATTGCTACCTGTGTCACTAGAAGCCTTTAAGGGTACCATGAAGATTCACGAGGCTCTTTGGACAAAAGCAAACCCTTTTGTAATACGCTTTAGACAATTAACTTGTAATAATTGTACTGCAGATGAAGTGTGCATGCATTATGATTTGGGCTCTATACAATATAAATCAGAAGATATTGAAGATTCGAATAGCACTTGTGATGAAATTATGATGGACATATCAAATAATATTGTCAACCAAACAAGTATCCTTTTTTAGCTTTCTAAATTTAAACTTAAGTTTATTTATTTATTTATTTATAGTGTTTCCTACAAATATTGCCAATTTTCACTTTTATTATACCTTGACATTAAAAATACAGATATGAAAAGGAAATTATGTTGCGAAGACGTTTATAGCTCGAGTGAAAAATCATGTAGTTCAGAGGATGAGCTGCCTCTTTTAACGTTGGTTAGACGTCCTTTGAGTCTAAATGCAGATGACTATGTATTGGTTAAGATTTCGGGGAAAAAAAATCGATATTATCATTTTGTCGCAGTCGTCATATCCGTAGAAAATGAAAATGATTACTCAGTTAAATATTTCCGTAAATCGCCCAAAGGATTTTTTTTTATTTTTCCAAACGTCGAAGATATTGGACTTATTTCAAATGATGATGTGGTGTCTGTTTTAGAAAAGCCTCAAATAAAAAGAGGACATTATTTTTTTAATGTTCCTGAAGTTGCTAATTTACGTTAAAGTAAAAATGTTGCAAAATTTAGCATTTTCATTTTTATAAGTATTATCCATATTACCAATTAAAATGATTTCTTTCCTAACTGTTGAAAGAATTTTAGTTTTTAAATAAATAAATATAAATATTCGTTTTAATGTTTTTTTTTTCGTTCACTGAATTGTATCACTTTCTTACTGTAAAATATTTTTAGTATTTTTTGTAAAGAAGAAATACAATCTTTTAAAATAGTTGATATGGTAAACAATTCTCACCTCCGTAACAGAACTCCTCACCTCCGTACTTAGCGATTTTAAGAAGTTTGCTTTTTTTTTAAAATAACCATATTAATTAGTAACCACTATTTTAATTACTTTCCTGTAACATGTATCAATTCAAAAAATGCGAAAAGTATACATTTTTAAAGGTTTTATAGTAAAACATTTTTATGTTCAAATATCCCTTTTTTGAAATAATGACCCATGTTTTAATAAAATTTAAAAAAGTAACTTGCATCTAATTATTAATTTTTATACATGTATATATGTACCTAGCACGTGCTAAGTATAATTCATAAATTAATTATAAAAATATATTTAAAAATACGATAATTTTTAAGCCTTGGTAAGATAAATCCATTCCCAAAACTTGGCAACACTTATATACTATGCAGAGCTGTACAAGAAAAAAGTACTCGAGTAAAAGTACAAGTAATTTACTTGAGTACAAAGTACAAAAAAATACAAAAGTACTCACGAGTACAAGTACAAAGTACTTTTTCCAAAAACTCTTAAAAATTTAGGTTTCAGTATCTAGCAAAAAAAGTTGTTAAAAGTTAAACATAACAAAATATCAGGTTTAGGTCACTTAGGGATATTTAAAAAAACTGCATTTTTATATTTCTTTAATACACGTATTTATTTATGTTTTCAATATTTTTTTTCCAAATAGCCAATTATTTCGATTTTAAAAAGAAAAAAATAATATTAAAAATTTTAATTTAAAATAGATTAACTATTCTTTTACATAGGTAGGTATACCTTTATTACCTATAGGTATACATACCTATTCATGCAATTTATTATATATTTTATTTAATAAATAGCCTATTCATTATTTAACTGCAAGCACGACATTAAATTAAAGTAACATGCATTTATGACTGCAAAAAAACAAGATTGAATGCAAAACTTTTTAAGCGTACCAAATATAACAAATAATATTTAAAATCCTACTTACCCCAATATAACAAAAACCAAAACACTTAAAATAATACTAATGCACATTCTGTATTGCAGAATAATCTCAAATTTCATAAAAAAAAAACCGTTACATGCAACATTATGACGGCACTACCAGAGATAAAAAAGGGCACTACCTTTTGTAATAATATTATAACATATTATGTAATATCTCTATAAAGTAGGGCACCACAATTATATTTTACCAACTTGCCCATATCGAGGATTTATTCCGAATATTGCCGAACCGTTAAACTTTAAAGCATTTACAAAAAATGTACTCGAGTACAACCAATGTACTCGTGTCCATTTTTCCATTTTTAATTTAAATAAGTACAAGTACCTACAAGAACTTTTTTTGAAATGTACTCTGGACTGAGTACCGAGTACATAAAAAGTACTTTAAGTACAAAATTAGAGTACAAGTACTCGAGTACCGCACAGCTCTGATACCATGGCAACCCTGTTATGCACTTGCATAGTTCAGAGAAAAACCTTAAGGTTATAAATTTAAATTATGGCACTATGACATCAAATGCATTTCTGTGAAATCACCTGGAGCTCAGCTTAGCAATGATTCAGCTAATGAGCTCCAGGTGAGGACCAGGTGATTTCACAGAAATGCATTTGATGTCATAGTGAGTTCACTGTGAGCTCACGCGATGATTATCACTGAGTGATTTTTTAATGAGTCATAAATGTTATCTGGGTACCTTTAGTACAGATATTCTTATTCCATAATAGAGAAGCTAGATTTTTTTTTAATAAATGCCGTTTCGTTAAAACTATTTTATGGAGAAAACCAGATACCTATGTAAACCAAATGCACAAAAATATTACTTATTTGGCATCATACACTTAAAAATTTCATTAAATGCAGTATTTATATTCCCAAAGTCTTAAACCAACCATTGTTATGTAATACTATAAAGATTTATAAATTTTTAACGCTTATAATAAGCGGTAAAAGTATAAATATTATTTCTTTCGTTGACTATACTTTGACAGATACATCACCTGAAAAGCCTTAAATGCCAAATCTGCGGGTAAAAGGCATAAGGGGATAAGTCAAAAAAGCAAAACGTATTCGCATTAATTCAGGAAACATATTTGTGGTTAGCGGGTATACCCTTTTGTAAGCACATGTCATATGCTAACAAAAGCGTATACCCGCTAAACATAAATATATTTCCTGAATTAATGCGAACACGTTAAAGGCTCTATTGAAAAATTGCTTTTTTTGACTTATACCCTTATGCCTTTTACAGATATTCTGTATATACTAAAGAAAAGTATCTCAAAAAAACTACTGATATTTAATTGTTTTTAAAATAAATCTACTTTACTACCCTTAAGATAAATTTGTTAAAGCCAAACTAAGGAAATGTATTGGATTTACAGATTTTTTTGGCATTGTTTTTACTGATTTTTACTTGGCAGGTAGACATTTTTTACACTCGCAAAACATTAAAATAACTCACAACGAAATGTAAATACTCAATATCGCGACGGCTAGGTGCTCCCACCTCTTCGCCAATCTGATGGAGTGGTGGAAACAGATGCGCAAAAAGTATCATAATGGGTGTACAGGAACATTGTTTTAACAATATATATATTCTGTACTTGGTTTTCGGGAATTTTTCCGCGTTAGCACTTGTTGATCCTGTAAAGGACCGATGGACCAAGTACAACATATATACGTATATTATCTTATATATTTAGATGGCATGGAAAAAATAATAAATAAGGTAATATTTAAAATAAAATATTTCCGAACCTTTTAAGGTGCACAATTACTATCATATAACCTTTGAAATATTGCAAATAAAGCAACATATATGTATATTATCTTATATCTTTTAAGAACCAAAAACCGACAACACGGAGCAGATACCAAAAAACCACTATATATATTTTACATTTTGGTTCTTAAAAGATATAAGATAATATACATATTATATTTATATATAAAATTAAAAATTTTCGTTAAACTCAATAATATTTTTTAGGAAAAATTGGATATTTTTAATGCCTATAAGCTAGACAAATTTCTTACACAACTTATGGCCAAAGATGCCCCCTTCGAATTCACGAATGCTAATAAAATATATGTTGCTGATAATATTCCAATTCGGGAATGTATGAAGAGCTTATTCCATGAAGAGTTAGAAGAAATTGCATTCAATCAAGATCCCGAAGGAGCTCGTAAATATATAAACAATTGGGTTGAAAACTCAACTCATAATATGATTAAGGATTTGATGCCTCCTGGTACAATAGATCAATCAACAAATTTAGTGCTTGTAAATGCCGCATATTTTAAAGGTATATGGGAAAATAAATTTAATCCCAACTTAACCAAAAAGGAGGTATTCTATGTGAGCCCATCGAAACAAATTATGGTAGATATGATGCATGTAGAAGGACTATTTGGACACGGTAAATATAATTATAATTACAAGCATATATAATAATATTAAAAACTTTAAAATGTATTAGGCAATATTAATTTTTATCAAATTCTTAAATTGGTAAAAAAATGACACAACTAGGGAATGCAATCCCGGGATCCTGTTATATTTTTGGTCTCGAAATTCCCGGAATTGTAAATTGCCAATCCTCGGGATTTTCGGGATCGGGCCATGACTAAGCAAACAACAATAATTGTTATTGTACCACAATGGGTAAAAATCTACAAATAATTGGCTTGGTATTGTAAAGATTTCTCCTTACACCAGGTTCGTTAAAACAATTTTTATGAAAAATTAATAAATGAACTATTTTGTGACTATGGCTCTTGATCTTTTTACCAAAATTTAGACCTCTACGTTGTGTTTACCTACTTGTTTTATTAAATACATTGCATTAAGAATCATACTTGGGACAATTAGGTATAGAAAAAAATAAAATGCAGTGTTTAGTTTACCCCAATTTAATTTACTTTACAAACAGTTTAAAAAAAAACAAGGGGTAGGCTCTTAGGGAGATACGACCAGGGAAAAAGAGCTTGAGAAAAAACCCTGTTCGGCTATGAAGTAGCAAAGGATTACACGATTAGGCATTGTTTCTTTAAAAGTTTATGCAAATCAATGGAATGACACGACTCTCGTTACGCTATTTACCCCCTACAGGTTCAAAAATAGGAAAAACGTTGTTAGTTTAACAGGGCAGTCAACTGTTAGTCTGTCAACGTTAACGTTGCCCTGTGGAGAACGAGGTCCACACTGAAAACAACTCGCGTAAAGATGAAGTTTCGGGATAAAAGTTGCGTTGCCACCTAGAGAACCTAGGTGACCAGTTATCCCTCGCGGAGGGGAGCATTTTAGTATTTACTGCAAACTACTAAAGAAAAAGAACCATTCAAAGTTTAAAATTAACGGTCGATACTCCCTTTTAAGCAACGAAACGTCCTGTATTACACTAATATTTGTTTTAAAATTACCGCAAAAAATGCATAATCGAGTTGGGGAAGGTTTAAACATTTTAGTTACAAGGATAGTATACCACTAAATTAAGCCTAAGACAATAAAAGAAAGAAATATAAATGTTTACATTTAGCAGTAAACTTAAAAGGCAAAAACATTTTATAAAAATAGCTAAAACAAAAGGTGTTAATATCGGGTAAAATTCACTAAACGTAGTAGTGCAAAATAAATAATGCTCAGTTTATTTAAATCTAAATCGTTCTACGTTTAGTGGACTTTACTACATAATTGGGCTACTAAAATTAAGAACTAACCTGGGAGAATACACAAACACTTACAACAATTGTTTACACAGAATTTTACAATAATTGTTATTTTAGCAAAGCTTCACGAAAACGATCCGTTCTCTAACACTTTCTGCCGCTTTCTTTGCTTCCCTCCCCAAGTTTCGATGTTCTTTTCGCCTCTTCTGGTCAACAGATTTTCCCCATTTCAGGCAAAATTTCGATCTTACACGAAAATTTGTAATTTCTTTACAGCTTTTTACATTTTACAACACAATTTAGAAATTCCAAACTTATTCAAAAATAAATTTGTAAAACCTAATAAAGTACTGAACCATTACAGTATGCATACTAGAGAATGCAATCCCGGGGTATTGATTTCCGAAATCGTAGATCCCGGTCTACTTTTGGTCTATAGTCTCTCCCGGGATTGTAAATTGCCATCCCAACAATAATTGTTGTTTGCTGAGTCTAGGCCGATATCGGAAATTTCGGGATTGACAATTTACAATACCAATTATTATTTTAGCAGCTTTCGATTGAGATACGTAGGCACGCCCATTATTATTATTATTATTTTTTTAAAGTTAAAACTGTTGATAAAGATTTGTTTTTATTTATTTTATTACTATCAAATAATTGCCTTTATATTATTATTCGTTTTATTGTACCTATTTATAATGTTACATATATGTTATGTGCAATGTGAACGTATAAAGAATAACATTTTTATGATTCTGTATTTTGTATTTTAAACATTAAAACCTAACAATTGTTTTTGCACATACATTTTCACTTTTTGACATTCTAGTTCTAACTGAGTAATTAGTAATCAATGGTTACAATTGCTGTCGTTTACATTTTACATTAATTTTAAAAATATACACCAATTCCGGGATCAATTCCGGAATTTGGGATTGTTGATTTTAAAACCCAAAATCTCGGGATTTAAAATATGCTTCGGGATTGCATTCCCAAAATGTTACTTATATAATATTATATTTTTAGATGTTTCCGAAAAGTTAGGAGCGCATATTCTAGAATTACCATACCAGGGAAATAATATAAGCATGTACATTTTATTGCCACCATTTACAAAGGATAATTCAATTGAAGCAACTTTAAAAAATTTAACAATTGAGAATTTTATGTCTGTTATCAACAGTGAAACGCTAGTTCCAAAAACTGTAAAAGTAGCCCTACCCAAATTCAGTTTGGAGACAACAGTGGAATTAGTCCCCGTGAGTATAAAATCCTACTTATAAAGTAATAGTTGGTTAATTATTGTGTACGGGGAAATAAACTTCCTTATCCTAGGTTCCTATTTAACAAATTTTCACCTCATATAACTAATATAACAAGCTTATTTATCTTAAGTTTATGATTAAAAATGTTCACTCATCGAATACGAAAAACTTGTATAGAGTACCTAAATCTCATAAACAGGGTGAGTCATACAGAATACCAGTTTTTAACAAATTCGAACAAAAAACTATAAATCCTATTAAATTTTTATTTATATCTTATTAATCACATATTCGGGAAATATTTTTTATACATTTCCCAGATATATATCTGAGAACATATGTTCTTAAAGGCGCGATAAGTATAACACAAATGACGAAAAAATCGGTTAGAAGGGTTTTGTTGTGCTTTTTGTCTAGTTTTTAAATATGTTTTTGTCAAAACACTTACTGCTCGGTTTTTGAGTTGCCATTTTTTCAGATTTTAACAGTTTTAGGATCTTATTGCGTTCCCATAGGCAAGCCATAATGCCTTTTTGTACTCCTCACAGTTCATTTGTGTGCATTTTTTAAATTCTAGTTTTAACTGGACTTGGCTACATATGTCTACGACATTAAAAATAACATAATGCATAAATATTAGAATTAAAAAAATACAGTACCAATACAGACGGGCAGTCGAACATATGTGCTGTCAAATGAACTCAAGCGCTCTTAAGTACCTAATCATAATAAAAGTCCTAAAGAAACATAAAAATCGCTCATATACAGTGTAGTTCAAGGAAAATACTGTGTGAAATAAGTGCAAAGTCTTAATAGAAACAATAAATTGCCTTATGAAACTTATGAAAAGAAGAAACGACTCTAAGAGTGGAAGGGGCCATCATCTGCAAAAACTGATAAGAACTAAGTAACCGCATAACCTAATACTCAAATTTGCAATAATTACAATAATCAAACATTATTACTGAAAACAGCGTACCAGTGCAAATAAACCAATAATTAAGTAAGAACGTTAAAAAACATAATATAAGCATAAACATAAAAGGCCAGCCGCATAAAATTAAAGTGTTTAAAACTTTACGAAACTAAAATAAACAACTGTCTCTAAAAATACATTAAACATGCAAGAAGTAACCTAAACACAAAAAGGTCAACGCAGCTTTATAAAGGTCAAGGGGGCATCCATTAATTACGTGGGGTGTTTAGGGGGGGAGGGGGTCGACCCAAACCTCACCCAATTTTACTTGGGGGGAGGGTGGTCTCGGCAAATATCACGTAATTTTTTCTTTTCGAATGAAACAGTGTAAAATTGCGAGAAAACTGAGTTAAATTAAGTAAACAATTATAACAATCGTATTTTTTTTAATAAATCTAATGGAATCAATCACAGATTAATTTATTTACATTAAAAAGATGAATTTAAAAAATGTCACGTGAGATTAAGGGAGGGGGGAGGGAGTCTACTATAATTTATCGACAAATTTAAAATTTTATTTAAAAAATCCAAATATTACAGATTATTCGATTTAAAAGTTTTATTATTTATTTTATTAAAATAAAAAAAATATTTAAAATGGTATAAAACCTGTAATATTTGGATTTTTTAAATAAAATTTTAAATTTGTCGATAAATTATAGTAGATAATAAATTGCACCACTTTAATTTAAATTATCTTAAGGCGGAGGCGGGTGAGGCAACAGGAAAAACTAACTTTTTTCGCAAACTTCAATTTAAATAAATGTTTGCGCTGAACTTGTCTATTTAATGTCATTATAAGCTAATATAAATTTGGTGTGGGTCCCATGTCTAATAACTGAAATATTGGTATACCCTAAATCCACCAGCCGTCACTTGCAGCAATACGTTCTTATACTTTTACTCATACTCAATTATAAAAAAAACAAAAAATACGAAAAAAATATATTTATTTTCGATATTGCGACAAAGAAAGTAAACAAAAACAATTTTAAATTTTACCCACGCTTCAGTTAAATCTCATGTACCATCTTCAGGTCTTATCTGTTGGGCTGCTTGTTATAGTGTTGAGTTTATATAATGATAATTTATGTAATGAGAATTTAACTAATAAGATGTAGTGTAGCTAACCTTTGCCCTGAGAGCCAACTTCACTGCTGTCACGAAGAACGACATGCAATTGTATCAATTGTAAAGTAAAATAATAAATCCATCTGCATCCTAGAAATATTGTTTATAATGAACAACCTGATAACATAACATGGCGCAGTCTTAGTATTAGAAACTTTGAAGATAGTTATTAGTGATTAGTGAATCAAAAAAGTAACCTGATAGAAAAATAAAAGAAAAGTAAGGTTAAAAGCATGGAATTTTTAAAACAGCCCAAACCCATGAGTATGGAGGGTGACTTGGCCCTTAATTGGAAGAAATTTAAAAAAACGTTTAACCTATACATGACAGCCACCGCGGCAGACCAGAAAGAAGCAAAAGTACAGGCAGCAATTCTGTTACATACAATCGGAGAGAATGTATGTGAGATATTGGACACTTTAAATATGTCAGAAGCAGATAAACAAAATAAGGAGAAGATCATAGAAGAGTTGGAAAGATATTTTATACCCAAAACAAATGTAAGTGTAGAAAGACATAAATTTAATACCCGAACACAATTGTCCACCGAAAATTTTGATGCTTATGTCAAAGATTTAAGAAGCATTGCAGCCTCCTGTAATTTTGGTGAACTAAAAGACAGCCTGATCAAAGATCGAATAGTTTGTGGACTATACGATAAAAGAACCAAGGACAGATTGCTAAGAGAAGACGATTTAACCTTGGATAAAGCCATAACTGTTTGCAAGGCAGCAGAACAAGCCGATAAACACATACAAAACTTGTTAGAAGATAAAAGTGTGTGCGAGATTAAAAACCAGCCGAGAAAGAATTTTAAGAATACAAGGGATAGTTTCAAGAAGACAAGGGAGGGACAGTTACCAGCACGAGACCAGACAACCCAACCCACGACAAGAACCAACCAAGAGGACAAGAATAAGAAAAATGTGGAATATCAACATCAAAGAAGACCACAGCCCAACACAACCTCAATATGCAGATATTGTGGGTACGATAGAAGTCACCGAAGCTGTCCAGCTTATGGTAAGAGTTGTGCATACTGTAAGAAACAAAATCATTTTGCACAGGTATGTCAAAATAAAAAGACTGTTAATTTAGTTAATTCTGATAATAATACTGATAATCAAACATTTGTATTGGGGACATTAGATTCAGATTCGTGTAAAAAGGGGAGTGAATGGTTTGAAAACATATTTATAACTGAGTTAAATAAATTTTTAAAGGTTAAATTAGATACAGGGGCTCAAATAAATGCAATCACCAGAAATATCTTTAATTGTTTTAATCTAAATTTTAAATTAAAACCTTGCTCATACAAGTTAACTAATTATACAGGGACCCAAATTAAGGTTTTTGGTAAAATAACTTTAAAAATAAAATATAAAGATAAAGTTTTTGATGTAGAGTTTGTGGTAGTAGAAAATGGTTCTCCTATATTAGGACTAGATTCAATAACTGAAATGAAAATGATTACAAAAGTAGAAACCTTGAATAAAAATTATGTATTTGGTAACAATGAACTGTTTGAAGGAATAGGCCTGATTCATATGGATCCTGTAAATTTTAAACTGAAGCCGGACTATGTGGCAAAAGTATGCCCAAGTAGAAAAATACCATTTCAAATGGAGGAGAAACTAAAAAAAGAACTGACAAAAATGACAAAGGAAGGAATTATAACAAAACTTGATGTGAATGAACCTACAGAATTCGTAAACCCAATAACGCTAGTAAATAAGCCCAATGGAGACATAAGAATATGCTTGGACCCGCAAAATTTAAATGATGCCTTATACAGAGAACACTTTGATTTTCCAACCTTTGAAGAAATAACACATGATTTATCCAATGCAGAAATTTTCTCAACCTTAGATGCATATAAAGGGTTTTGGATGATACCGTTGACAGAAGAAGCATCCAAACTAACAACCTTTGCAACACCTTATGGAAGATTTCGATTTTTAAGATTAGCCTATGGATTAAGGAATGCCCCAGAAATATTTCACAGAGTGATGACTGAAATATTTGCAGGGATTACCAATGTAAAAATATATCTTGATGATATACTGGTGTATACAAAAACCAAGGATGAACATGAAAGAATATTAAGAAAGATATTTGACAAAGCCTTGGAGAAAGGAATAAAATTTAACAAAGACAAGTGCAAATTTTTTGTGCCTGAAGTGAAATATATTGGTCATATACTAAACAAAAATGGTATAAAAATAGACCCTGATAAGGCAGAAGCAATTAGGCAAATAAAACCACCAACTGACAAGAAACAATTAAGCAGATTCCTAGGCATGTTAACTTACATTTCAAAATTTTTACCAAACTTGTCCCAACATACAGCAAACTTAAGAGAAATAATGAAAAAAGAAAATATTTTTATATGGACCAATCTGCACCAAGAAGAATTTGAAAAAGTGAAAGGTTTAATGATGGTAGCTCCTATATTACAAATTTTCAATGAAAGAGTACCAATAACACTTTCAGTAGACAGTTCCAAAGATGGAATGGGTGCAGTTATTTTGCAGAATAATGGACCAGTGGCGTATGCATCAAAAACGCTGACGCAAGCGCAGAAGAACTATGCGCAAATAGAAAAGGAGATGCTAGCTATTACGTTTGGTTGTCAAAGATTCCACCAATATATATATGGAAAAAGATTCCTTGTTGAAAGTGACCATAAGCCGCTAGAAATGATTTTTAAGAAACCAGTTAACAAATGTCCGTTAAGACTTCAAAGAATGAGAGTAATCTTACAAGCGTACGATTTTGAGGTTAGGTACAAACCAGGTAACCAATTGTATTTAGCAGATGCTCTGTCTAGAACCAGTTATGATGATAAAAACTTTGAAGTAAGTGAAGAGATAGAGGCCCAGATTAATTTAATAAATTTTGAAAATACAGTGAGTCCAGAAAAGTTTCAAAAAATAGCTGAAGAAACAAAAAAAGATGAAGAACTACAACTTTTAAATAAGTACATTAAGAAAGGATGGCCGAATCACAGAAATAGAGTACAGGAAAATGTAAGAAAATACTGGAACTACAGAGAAGAATTAGTAGAAGTCAAAGGAGTAATTTATAAAGCAAATCAAATTGTGATACCAAGAAGTCTAAGAGCAGAAATGTTGAGAAGACTACATTATCACCACATGGGAATAGAAAAAACAAAACTTAGAGCAAAAGAAGTAATTTATTGGCCGTTTTTAACCAAAGAAATAGAAGATCTAGTAGGAAATTGCCCTGCATGTTTGGTATATCAAAGAAGTCAACAAAAAGAGTCAATGATAACCCGAGAAATCCCGAACAGACCATGGCAATACATAGCAGGTGATGTATATAATTTTAATGACGTTAACTATCTTCTGGTAGTCGACTTCTACTCGAAATATCCAGAAATTTACAAGTTAGAAAATATGACAAGTCACGCTTTAATTCGAGCACTAAAAGATATGTTTGCAAGACACGGAAAGCCAGAAATGTTTTACAGCGACAATGGAACAAATTTTGCCAGCGCAGAATTTAGGAAGTTTACACATGATTGGGAATTTATACACAGAACCTCTTCGCCAACGTATGCTCAAAGTAATGGCCTAATAGAGAGACACGTACAGACAATAAAAAATCTTCTTAAGAAAGCAGACTATGATGGGAGAGATATTTATCTGGCACTGTTAGAATACAGAAACACACCAGTTGGAAGAAACCTACCAAGTCCTGCACAGCTGTTATTTGGAAGGAGAATCAATGGATATTTACCTATTAAAGATAATTTGTTAAAACCAAAAATACCAATAAAAAATTTTGAGAAAATACTTGTAAATCGTCAAACCCAGAGCAAACAATTTTATAACAAACATTGTCATGACATTCCAAAGCTACAGATTAATGACAAAGTAATGGTAAACTTAGACAAAAAATGGGAACCAGGTATACCTGGTATACGCTCTTGGTCTATTTTTGTCTGTATCTATTACTATATATAGTAATAGATACAGACAAAAATAGACCAAGAGCGTATTATGTTAAAATTTTTAAAACCGGGAATGTTCTGTTAAGAAACCGCAAATACTTAAAAAAATTTACAGAAAACAAGTTTAATGCCAATCAAGGTTTGTTTGATAAAGTTATAAATCAGTTTATTGAAGGGGAAAGGGATGATACGGAAAAGAAAAATATTGAAACTGAATCTAATGACTATAATTTAAATAATAAAGTTAATGATTTAGATTTGAAAATTAAAGATAATACTAATGTTAAGAGTAGAGCAGGTAGAGTTTATAAAAAACCTACCTATTTAAATGATTATGTTTAAGTTATTAAAATGATTGTTTCACTTTATTTATGTTCATAGATTTAAGTAATGACTTTTGTAGTAATTATTTTAGTATTAGAAAATAGAGTTAGGATTGTAATGAGAGAAAAATTTTAGAGTTGGCTTAGGAAAAAAGGGAGATGTTATAGTGTTGAGTTTATATAATGATAATTTATGTAATGAGAATTTAACTAATAAGATGTAGTGTAGCTAACCTTTGCCCTGAGAGCCAACTTCACTGCTGTCACGAAGAACGACATGCAATTGTATCAATTGTAAAGTAAAATAATAAATCCATCTGCATCCTAGAAATATTGTTTATAATGAACAACCTGATAACATAACACTGCTGTTGCTGCTCTGCTGCGAGCTAGACATGGAGTAAGCTCCGTTACCGCTGATCGTTGTTTATATACCCTCTTAGCTTTCCGCGTCATTGACCGTGACTGCGATTGTAATTGTATTATGTAACTTCGAAAGCCTTCCTTCCCTACGTCAAAGGGACAACCGAGAGAATAGGCAAAGTTCTTAAAAAATATAACATTGAGCCCACATTTACCGCCGCGAGTTCAAGGCACAAGCGGTGTACGAAATTCCTTGAAATAATTGTGACGAAAGCTACGTGGGACAGACCAATAGACGTATCAACGTTCGACGCGAAGAACATCGGAACGCAGTCTTGAAGAAGAATAAACATCTTCCTTAGATGAACACATCCGAAAAACTTCCCATGAAATTGACTTTGAAAAAACAAGGGTCTTGGCTAGCATCGAACACAGGACAAAACGAACCTACCATCCGTGAAGCCATTGAAATAGAAAAAACGTCCAATAAACCTCAACACAAGAGACGATACTCAGAGACTACCAACTGCATGAAAACCAGCTCTTACAACTACCAAAACGCCACGCAGATTAACGAGATCAACGGAGCCGAACATAATACAGTTACAATCGTTACGGTTAATAACGCGAAAAGCTAAGAGGGTATACAGGGTGTCCCTAAGTCAACGATATCCTTTGAAGGACTGATAGGCCAACTCATGGCCAATCAGAAAAACTAAACATGACCTTGGTAAAAATCGCTAGTTTTTGAGATATTAGCATTTTTATTAATTTTGTAAAACGTAACACCTTAGATCGGTTTTCAAATGCCACAGCTACAAAATTCCATATTCTAAGATTCTATTTTATGTTGTACAACCCTCAATAGGCCTGCTATTGATTACAGTGCAAAAAAACAAATAGTACTTTTTTACCCATTGAAAACAATTTTGCCCGGTTTTATAACTTTTTTTATTAGCTAACTTTGACTGTTAAAAATGTAACACGCTAACATGGCAAGATATTTTAAAAATTTGATAATTAAGTTTAGTTTTTAAAATGGTATAACATTTAAAGAAAAATATACAGTGGCAGCTCGTGATCTATGATAAAAAAATTTGACAAATTTAGTGGCTATTTAAAAAAAAAAATTTAATTTTAGAAACTTATATTAAACTTTAAAATATGTATGTATTAAAGGAAGAATAAAATGCTAATTTATATTTTATCATTGAGTACAGTGTTTTAACGTAAAGTCCATTCTTCTGTCCTTATTTGCAGAAAACTTATCAATAACAGCCTCCATTACTCAGTAGTTACTTTATAAAATGGCTAAACGCAGGAACGCGCCACGAATTACGAATTAAACAAGGCTGTGGCAAACTGGTTTTGGAGCACACTAAATATGTGCGCGTTTCCGTATTAAAATTTGCGATTCCCCCGCCACCGGCAGGCTAAGAATATACCAACCCGGGGAACGAAACTAAAAACAAAACAAAATATCCAAAAATAGCGCCCAATATTATCTCTTGTGAAATAATAAAAAAGATATACAGGGTGTTTCTTTTAACTTGAGACAGCTCAATATCTCGAGAAATACGCATTTCACGGAAAAATGTCTTAAATAAAAGGTTAATGTGACCAAAGGGGACATTATTTGGTGCTACCGCTAGCCACCCCCTACCCCTCTTTAAGGGTGAAACGGGGGGTAACTTTGTAAAGTCAAATGGAATGACCCGATTTTTGTTACAGAGTTTGGTAGTACATAAAAAAATGAATAACTTTTATTTGAAAGTTTTTTTCAATATATTAACAGATGGCGCTGTAATTCAAAATTTAAGAAAAAGGGGTTTCCTTGTAAAATGTATTATTTGAAATGTTTGAAAAACAAAAATTAACATTAAATCAACAATAGTCGGCTCTGAAAACAATTTATAACAAATGTTCGAAATGTGCGGCGATACCGCCCGATATGTTGGCGCGTTGTGTGCCAGAATTCATTACCCGCATTCAAAAATGTGTTGAAATGGAATGACGACATTTAGAACATTTGTTATAAATTGTTTTCATAGCCGACTATTGTTGTTAATGTTAATTTTTGTTTTTCAAACGTTTCAAATAATACATTTTACAAGGAAACTCATTTTTCTTAAATTTTGAATTACAGCGCCATCTGTTGATAAATTGAAAAAAGTTTTAAATAAAACTTATTTATTTTTTTATGTACTACCAAACTCTGTGAAAAAAATCGGGTCATTCCATTTGACTTTCCAAAGTTACCCCCCGTTTCACCCTTAAGGAGGGGTAGGGGGTGGCTAGCCGTAGCACCAAATAATGTCCCCTTTAGTCACATTAACCTTTTATTTAAGACATTTTTCCGTGAAATGCTTATTTCTCGAGATATTGAGCTGTCTCAAGTTAAAAGAAACACCCTGTATATTTTACATATTCAAAAAATATTGACAAAAACAAGAAAAATTTTGCATCATGTGTAAAACATAATATTATATATGCTAAAAAAAATATTATAATATATATATAAATATATGTATAAATTAGGGTGTCATTTTTAGGCGATATTTTTTTTTTCGCTGTTATACCAGAAAATCTAATACTTTATAGAAAATAAAAAATTATGCCGCCGGGTAAAAGGTTCTAAGTGCAATAGCGGCTTAGCTCATTTAAAAATTCAATTTCCCATTGAAATAACACAGAAATTTTTTTTTGTTCGTTTTAAGACCGTATAACCAGTAGTTTCAGAGTTATAGCGCTGGAAATATAAACTTTTATAAAAAAAGACCACAAATTCCATTTTATTTTTCTTCGAGCAAAGGAATGATTTTGTAGAGAATTTAATTTCCTACAAAAGCTATAAAAAAGTTTTTAGGGAAAAAAGTTTTTAACAGCGAAAAATCTAATTAAAACAAACAAAAAAAAATTTCTGTGTTATTTCAATGGGAAATTGAATTTTTAAATGAGCTAAGCCGCTATTGCACTTAGAACCTTTTACCCGGCGGCATATTTTTTTATTTTCTATAAAGTATTAGATTTTCTGGTATAACAGCGAAAAAAAAAATGTCACCTAAAAATGACACACCCTAGTATAAATAGTATGAGGCGCCGTTTGTGCTATAATTAAACTCTCCAATAATTTTGAATATATGTTTATTTTTTACCAAATATATATTTATTTTTTACTTTATATCGATTTGTATTTTATATTTTATTATATGTTTTTTATATATATATTTATTTTTTAAATATATATTTAAATGCACAATATATTTGTATTTGCTTTTATGAAATTCGACTTCACCATTTGATCGCTAGAGGCGCTACTCAACTTATTAAATGTGGCAAAGCTGTAGCAAGGGCTGCACCCAATTAGCCAATAGGAGCTTTTGTTTACGAATTGAAATAACGGTTTGTTCTGCAAGGTTTCTGCGTGGTTAAAAAAATTTACCTAGTGTTTTAAATTATTAATAAAACGGAATATTGCGAGTATCTACGTGTCTCCCTAAATAAAACCATACAACGGCGGTTTAAAAGGCGCTTTAAATCCAAGATACCTACACCGATAGAACATACACTTAAATTAAATCTTTGTATCATAAAATAATGAGAACACAGGGAAAACAATGTTTACCGTTATTTTAAATTAGTAAACAAAACCTCCCATTGGCTAATTCGGTGAGGCACTAGCTACAGCGTTGACACATTTGATAAGTTGAGCAGCGCCTCTAGCGATCAACGGGTGAAGTCGAATTTTATAAATATATATATATATATATATATTTTTTTTTTGTAAAAAATACATAAATATGCAAAATTAAATATATATAGGAAAGATTAATTATGGCACAAACGGCGCCTCATAAAATAGGTCCTACATATATACATATGTTTAAATATATTTAAAATATTTTATCCTTTTTGAATTATTGGATCTAAAATTTGCTGTATTAAAAAAAAGAGTTGTTTGATGGCCTAGTTTTTTTGCCAAAGATTATGCAAACCCAATAATTTAAAAAAAGACAAAAGTCTTAGAATCTGTACAGTATGTTGAATGGTGAATGAATCAAGGGGGTGGTAGGTGGAAACATGCGTCAGAAAACGCCCCCTAGAGTCTACTACTGCACGTGCGTGAGGTTAGATATCTGTCACTGACACTCGAATTGAGGTTAGGTATTTGTCACTTTCAGTTAAATTAAGGTAATGTATATGTTACTTAGTAGAATTGAATTCAGTAGGGGGCGTTTCCAAACACATCTCCCTAGGACCAAAAATGCTTGTCTCGGCGTAGTCTACCACCTCCCTGATTTTAAACTTAAGTTTAACCGGTTGATGTCATCAACTCTAACCGGAAGAGAAGGGAATCATCAACTTGATGATTCCCTTCTCTTCCATCTTTAACCGGCTATAGATAGTTTTAACTAAAGCTAGTCGGTTAAGTTAGGTTAAGCATAAAAAATATATTGTAGCTACACTAGTGTAATAAATAATAAAAGTATACCATGGGTAAAATCCATTAATTTATTTATAAAATTTAGTGGTTTGTAAAAAGTGATTCAAAATCCAAATTTCGGATTTCAAATGACATAAATAAAATATGACATATTTCTAAAATGGTATATCACAATTGAATAGGCATGAACGAACCTAATAACCCAACCCAACCTCACCTAACAAAATTACTGTATAAGAATATTAACCGACTATACCCTATCAATTTAAGCTATAAAGCCCAGCAAAACGATTTATCAATTAACAACATTTACAAAATGCAAATGTTTTAATTGTTAAAATTGTTTTTTCTACGACCACTATGTAAAAGTCACTTTTCATGATGGCATCGTTGCTTAGAAAATGAATCTTTTCATTGGCAAGGCAAAACACG
This sequence comes from Brassicogethes aeneus, assembly GCA_921294245.1. Taxonomy (NCBI): domain Eukaryota; kingdom Metazoa; phylum Arthropoda; class Insecta; order Coleoptera; family Nitidulidae; genus Brassicogethes; species Brassicogethes aeneus. Next base: position 5,067,913 of record OV121136.1, read on the forward strand.
AATGTAAAGTGACATCTCTGTGTGAAAAGTGACAGGTCTGTGGGAAAAGAACCGGAAAGCATCGTTTGACATTCAGCTGTCAAAAAAGTTTTTAGGTTATTTTGTTTTGTATTTAAAAATAAAAGGGTCGCAGAAAAAACATTGTGTTATACTTGTGAGAAAAGCTTTCATCAAGCTCGTGTTAATGCACACTCGGCCTAACGGCCTCGTGAGCAACTTAAAAACTCGCATGAAAAAGTCGCTTTTCAACACTTGTAAAACAAATAACTATTGCTGGGCTTTACTGCTTAAATGGATGGATTATAGAATTGGTTAGACATAGCTTTAGCCGGTTAAAAATTAAGGGGAATTCTTCGGACTTTAGTCGCAAAGCCTGGGTAGTTATTCTTACTTCTATGACATATATATTTTAAATTAAGTAATTTAATGAGACACGTGTTCAACATAAAATATTTGTGTGCTGTTTATGGTGTTTTTAACTTTACTATGAATTAAATTAAAAAGCACTAAATTAAATATATTTTGGAAATAAATTGTATTGAAATTACGAAAGCAATAAATGGTGCTAACGGGTTTGGATATTTACTAATTATTTTTCTTATACGGTCTGTTTTAATTTAGTTACATTATATCCATACATATCAACCATTTGCATGCTTATAGATTTGTTTCCCTGAACACAACTGAATTAATTTATAAATGTTAAATTTAATTATTAAACTTTGCAATAGATTCTCGAAAGTTTGGGTGTTGGCAATCTGTTTCGCGACAACTCAGACTTTTCTTCACTAACTACAAAAAAAATCACTGTGGCTGAAGGTGTGCATAAAGCCAGAATCGACATAAATGAAATAGGTTCTCAAGCAGCAGCAGCTACGGCCATTTTTAGCTGGAGAATGGGCGACGAGGATGAGGTTTTACAATTTATATGCAATAGTCCATTTATTTATTTTATTTATAATAAAAAATCACACACCGTCTTATTTTCCGGTATATTTAGAAAAAAAAATATTTAATTAGGATAAGAAATTATTAAAACCATCATACATATTGTCTATTGGATTTATAAGAATAAAAAACTACAAACTAAATTTGTCGTTATTTTTATCTTATGCAAGAATTGATCGATTATATAATAATAATAATAATATAATAATTACTTAAAATTTTTTACAATATATACATTGATAAAAACCACATAATACCGCCACATTTTTCAACCGTCGCGACATTTTGAATTTTTTCTATTCCCACCTTTAAAATTCCCTTTATCGTACATGTTTCCAAGACACTAAGTGACCTTTTAAATACACATTGACAAGTTGTGGCTTTATGGCGTTTTAGTCACGGGCTGAAGTTAGCAACAGGTTTTTAATCACGGGCTGAAATTAGTTTTAAGTTAGTTAACAGTTGTTATATGCTACAATCGTTAAAATAAAGTGCCCTTCTTGTAAAATCATACTAAATGTAAAATTATTGTATTATCTCAATACAAAAAAACAAAAATATTAAATAGTTTCTTAATGTCAATAATTGAAAAATTCATATGAATATTGTAATTTTGCCGGCAGTAGACTAGATTTAGCTTAATTTCAGGTGAAGACTCCTCCCTGGAGTGCCCATTAAACATTTTCTTTACTTTCACTGAGAAAAACTGCTTTTATATCGGATTTAAACAGTCCATTTTTTAAGGGATACATTTCGATTTAGACATAAAAATTTGACATTTTCACCGGCGCACCGGTAATACAGATTCCCAAGAAGGTTACTCTATTGGTTTATAGATATCGCTCTAAACAAATATTTAATTGAAATTATTTTTAGATAATAATAAGTATTTGTCGTAGAAAAAGTATGGTATGCAACTCGTTTATAAAGTTTTCTAGACACTCATTTAATTAAGCACTCGCTCGTAAGCTCCCTTGTGCCTACATTAAAATCCTGACCAAAATGGCGTTTATCAAACTTGATACATATATTAATAATAAGTTTTATTATATCTTTAAACTATAACTATATTATATTATTATTAAATTATATTATAAAGGTAGAATGGTATTCGTATACGAATAGCTATAGCTGAAATGGATGTAGATTTTAAAAATTAATTTTCGAATTTAATAAAGAAAAATGTTGCTTTTTATTACATAAATTAGTTTTTTATTTATTCTAATAAGATTTTTAAATTTTAAATATTAAGAATGAAAATACGAAAATAAAATATACTTAGTAAAATTGTTAACTAGGGAAAATATACACTACAGGCCCAGGCGGCAAAGTTTTAAAGATAACTGAAATATAAAATTTCAGCTGGGGGCCCTAGAGCCTTCCTGTAGGGGGGGCCAGGCGGCAACAGCGCATTTGCCGCCCGTTAAATCCGCCACTGGACAACATAGAATATAATAAAAATTAACCTTCTAGAGATATTAGTAAAATTGAAAACAAAAATCTAAACCAGGTATTTTACTGTCTTCTTTTTTGCATTCATTAGGCAGTTGAAATAATATTCACGTTCGAGTGTTCGTCAAAGTTAGTCGCATCTTACATCTTGCCGTCGCGCTCTTGAAACTTACAAACAGCAATGCTCGCGACTCGCGTGCGGGAGATCTCTTGAAACGTAAAAGTTTAAAGATGAAACCAACAATAATTTAAAAAAAAAGGGGTGCGAACTGATAAGTGAAACAAACATTTTCATGGAGTGCAAGCTAAAATGGTGTAACGGTCATTGAGGAGCGGAGTGTTGGGTGATATGAATGACTTGGGTGCCACCTGTCATTGGAGGCTTATCACTGGACGGACGGGGGAGGTCGGAGAAGAGGGGAGGTGGCCATCCGCAAGGGGAAAAATCTGATAAGTTTTACTTTAAGAGTATGCATGACCTGATACAAATCTGCAATATAAATACGGCAGATCCCAACAAGCATTTTCCGTTATTTGACACCATTAACATTGCCCGTATTCATTTCATTAAACATAACATTTATTTTACTTGAAAATGTTAAAATGACTTTAAAAATGATTATGTTAAGAACATATTTTACTCTTTAAACAATTGTTTTGTTTTAATTACTATCATTGCAAAATTGTATTAAAAAGTGTTAAAAATTCTTACACGGGCAATGTTAGTGGGGATAGGTATCGTTAAAGTGTTTATTGGGATATCTTTAAAACCTAAGAAGGGCACGCAGCGTGGGGCAATAAGTCTGTCAACAGCAAATGCGTAAGGCGGTCCCAATCGAGCCGGAAAATAAACACTGGACTGACAGAGTAAACTAACATTGAACAAAATTCTAACACATTAAAAAAAGGGCCTAATAGCCAAACTCGAGTTTGTAAACATTAGACAACAGAATAATCGCGCTTGTGATTTGTTTGACTAGTGAATAAATGCAATGCTTTGGAATTTGATAAACAAAGACGGAACTCTACCACAAAACGTGCTTGGGACAAAAATTATTAAAAACAACTGACACACTTTACCAAGGGCAGGAACTATCTGACCAGGACACGGACAATGACAATAACGAACAAGACAAAGACATCGACTAGGAAACTACACCCCTGCAGCGAAATAACAACTCCCCAACTCCAAATAGTGATCCCAAATGTTTGGAGTAATACTAATCGACTGGTCTAGGGGGATTCCGCGTCGTACTTAGTTTTAAGTCGGCGTAATTGTCCCCCAAAAACCAACTCCCTCCCGTCCCTCATCCATACCCCACCGAGCGTATAGCATAGGCTCGGCGAACCCGGGAATGGCTATTATAACTATTCGCCTCTCGCTCTCGAGCCCCAAATAGGGGACAGTACGTAACGCAATGGACATTCGCACCCAGCAAACACGGGTGAAGCCGTGCAGTTGCTGGGGAAGAACAAAAATCGGCGTAAGTAAACATAGGCCTGTACGGGGTTCGAGAGTCAAGAGGAAATGGGGCTGGTTATACGTCTCTTATACTCATACTCATTAGGCAGTTGAAATAAGGGTTAGATGAACAGATTATGATTTTATTAATTATGACTGAAAAGTACAGTCAAACTCAGATTTGGACTGCAGTATTTAAAGAACTAACGCAGAAGTTTAAAAAATTTATTGTACATAAAAAATATAATGTAGGTATAATGTATATTATACATTAGTAATAAGAATATTAATTGTAATATTAATTCCTTAACAATTACAAAAAAAAAAAAATTAAAGTAAAAATACATACCAAGAAATATGCCAACCTGCACAATACAGGTACAAATTTTGTACGTGAAAAATGTACATAAAAACATAGGTACACTTACATTAAAAGACTTTTAATAAAAGTTTGTATAACAAATAAGACATTTAAAACACTAAAACTTAATTAAGTTGAGTTAAGCTAGAAGGAAAAACTTTTATTATTTTAACCCTTTGTTACTACTGGTTCAAAGTAAACCCAATATTTATAACAGGTTATCTCTGATGAAAGCAAGTCGAACTTCGACCATATTTGTTATATGAGTTCGACTGTCCAACACATCATGCCTATGCGTTACGAAAAGCTATTTACATACCATGGGAGAAAAATAGTGCTTTTCCTCCCGCGAATAGTTTGATGCCCGACGCGAAGCGAAGGGCATTAAATATTCAAGGGAGGAAACGCATTTTCCTCCTGAGGTATGTATATAGTTTTTTTATTACCTTTTATCGGTTTTAAGACATTTTAAGCGTTCCTGTTCCTTTTACTAATCCGGTATGGGGCTATAAAATTATGACAAAATATTAAGTAGGTGTTGCGTTGCCGACGTTATGTTGACAACGCTTTGTTGCTATGGTATTTTTGGTAATACAAACATAACAGTTGTTATAAGCTGTCAGAATGTTTATCATAAATTTGAAATTCTTCCTACATTTTGAAAATGAGTTCTAGCGAAGAAGACCTGCCGCAAGATCTTGCTGAAGAGGCAAGAATAGTTGCAATTAATTTCCTTCCTTAAAAATCGAAAGAGCGATATGAAAATGAATATAGTTTGTTCAAAGAATGATTGGACAAGCGCGGTGTAAATCTTTTTCCTGCAAAATCAAATAGGGCTAGACAAGGTACAAAAACTCTTGCTAATGTAAAATTGTTAAAAAAGAGGGAGGAAATTTTTTTTCCTCCCGGGGAGGAAAAGAGGCATTTTCCTCCCTCGCTGGGGGGTGGAAAATTAAGTTTTCCAGTATGGTAGTAGAGAAAATTATAATTATCCCCGGGAGGAAAAAAAATATTGTTAGTTATTACACCTTATGTTATCAACAAGTGACGTGTTTGTACAGTTGTATTCATTAAAAAAGCGTACAAGAATTAGAATGAGAGAAAACTGTCAACATTATTGCGTAAAACTGGCTTTCCACTGACTTAAGTCACTATAACTGACAGTAGAAAATAAAAATGCCTCGTCAGTTATCTCAAGTTAAAAAGGCTCAAATAGTATCAACAATCGAAGAAGAATGGTCAATTCGTGCTGTGGCGAAGTTGTATAATAGAAATAAAAAATCTATATTAAAAATTAAGCAACGCTGGGAACAGGAAGATTTACTAAACCAAAAAGTTACTTCAGGTCGTCCCAAAATGTCCACCCCTGAACAGGATGCTGCTTTTTTGGGATATTTAAGAAATAATCCATATATGCAGTCCATCCCAAATAGATTGGCTCAAGTAATAGAAAAACAGGGATACATGACTAAATATAAAAAAAAATTAATGTTTGTTTTTTTTAATTTCTAATAGGTAATAATTTTTGTAATATTATTTAATTAACCTACGACGTCAATGTTTTTTATAACCTATAGTAATTATTTTAATGACTTATGTCAGTGATAAGCTGGTTTTAAGCAATAATATTATTGGGAAACCCAACTCAATTGATTTATTGTAAACATTGCTTCTGTGTTGTTATAAGCCTTATAAGGGGACATCCATTAATTACGTGAGATCAAAATGGGGGGGAGAAGTCTAACAAAATCTCATGTTATGGGAGGGGGGGTCATTAAAAATCTCACCTCAACTTTTGGGTTTAAATTTGTCAAAAAAAGTAATCAATTTTTATTTTTTGGGTTTATCATGTTGTCCGCAAAGAAAGTTTAATGGCTAGAATCTCACGTGAGGGATAGGGGGGGACTACGACATCTCACCAAATCGCACCAAGGTGGAGGGAGGAGTCCAAATTATCAGAAAAATGCCTCACGTAATTAATGGATGCCCCTAACAATACAAAGACAATGTTTATAAATACTTTAATTTGTGTTTTTTACAATAAACAAATACAACAAATCTGAATAATTCCGAATATTTATTTTAATCGCTATAACTATTTACCATGTCTCTGCTAAAAGTCTTAATTAAGTCTTATTAAATGTTCCAGAAAACTCCCAAATCCTGCTAAGACTTATTTTAAATTTTTCCGACATAATAAGTCTTATTCTGACTTTTTCCGACTTAATAAAAGTCTTATTCAGAGTTTTTAAAAGAAAGTAAGACTTTTAAAACTCTTATTTTTACTTATAAAACTTTTTCAGAGAAAAAATTGCAAAAGGGTAAAATTTACTTATGTCCACCCAAACATCAAATCAAAAAGTTATAAATCTGGCAGTTAGGGATAGTTTACATTTTTTTGTTTGGCACCAGGGGTGAGTATTAAGTTCACTCAAGTGGGTGGACATGGCAGTCAACCTGTTTAAGCCAATTTTATATAATATTTTAAGTGACAAGTGACAAGTGATAACTGTAAAGCAGTTTTAACCTAACTTGCGTGCATAGAATTTCGCACATTGGAATAAAATGAGTGTTGAATAAAATATATTTTTATCTGCTTTTAATTTCCGATTATAAACATAATTAATATTTTTTAAGAATAATTCTTAAAAAGCATTGTAATGTAATATTACCTACTTTGCACCTACTTAGGCACCTTTACAAATGGTTGAAAAGGTTGACGAAATTGATTTATTGCAATATTAATAATAAATATTATTTAGGATTTTTTCTGGAAACTAAATTAAACTATTTTTTAGGTATTGGAAAAAATTGGAGTTGGAGACCTTTTTACATCTACTGCAAATTTGTCTTCTTTATCAGAAAAAAAAATTACGTTGGGAAAAGCAATACACAAAGCTAAAATAGAAGTTAATGAAGAGGGAACAAAGGCAGCCGCATCCACTGTTTTGTTTAGTTTTAGGTCAAGCAGACCCTTAGAGCCAGTAGTGTTTGTGTGCAACCATCCATTTGTTTATTTAATTTATGACAAAGACCACAAATCAATTCTTTTCAATGGAGTATTTAGAAGGCCATATTAGGATTCAAAAATTAACAATTACAGGAAATTGATCAAAACTTGTCTAATGTTCAACCCAACCAAAGCAATATTACTTATTAAAGAAAAACCTAATGTCATGTATAAAAAGTTTTATTGCATGAAGTTTTTAATTTAAATTTGTATTTATTTATTTTTTTAATTTTATTTTAATTTTTAAATAAAAACTTAATAACAGTAAGATAAATCTGAAAGTTATGAATTTATTTAATTTAATAATTTTATTTAAAATATAGGTAAGTACTTCAAATATATGTGAAATAAAATAAGCAAGAAACTAAGTTTAAAATTTTTAAGTATAAAACATTACACATTAATCCATAGTATAAAGTCGTGAGTTTCAAGGGCTTAAAGTTAAAACATTTTTTATGGAGGTTGATTTCTTTAAATTTGTACATTAACCATCTAATCCATTCCATTCTATACATTTTCTTACTATTTTTTTCAAACAGGTCTCTTAATTTTTTTTGATTGCCTTTTCCAAAATTTTAATTTGTATTATAGTATATTCCATTTAATAATAAAGCGTTGAATTAAATAGGATTTAATTTAGACCAATTACGACGCTTAAAATTGTGATTTTATCACAGTATACTGTGGTTTTATTTACACAGGCACAAATTCAAAAACCTCTCTGTCTAATACGTTGGATATTTGATACAACGTAGCTCCCATACATTTAATATTTTTTTATACAGCGTTGCCAGGGCTTCTAAAAACAAATTTACAAATTGACATAAGGGGACATCCATTAATTACGTGAGATAAAAATAGGGGGGAGGGGTCTAGCAAAATCTCACCAAATCTCATGTTACCATGGGTTACCCCACAATCCACACAACAAGGTCTGTTCAATCTTTATTCGCGCATGTTAAAAATCACGAAATTAGGCAACCTAGTATACATTCATACTTTAGTCGCCATTTTCATTGTTTACAATTTCATTGTTTGCAATTAATTTCTAAAATTCATTGATTAAAATACTCTTCTCAAATTTCAGTTTACTTTAAAACTAAATATAACTATTTTTATTTCCTAAATAATAATTTATAAAAAGATTTATCCTTTTGTCAAATCTTATAATGTTAAAAAACATTTGAGTATCTTTAAAACTTAAAAAAAACTTTGTTTACTTCTTCCATGCCTGTGTTATACAGAATTACTATTTTGGGTAATTTAAATTAACGGCGGCAAATAAATCAAATATGGCGGTAGTCGTATGTGCGCATAACAGTACCGATTTTCGTTCGTATTTTAAGGAGATTGAACAGACCTTGTTGTGTGGATTGTGGTTACCCATGCTTTTGTAATGCGTGGTCTAGATGATGAAATCGAATCTGTAGACATCAGAACAGACCTACAAAAAATGTTCAAACATAAAGTTTATTAAGACCGCTCTACCTAATAACTACAACTACCTCCATTACCCTCCAATGGCTAAATAGCTACAACAAGTATCTAGAATATACTAGGAAAGAAGGCGAAACAACAAAAAAATAATTCAGTACCACAAATCTGGGGGCACGCAACATCAAATTGCCCAGGTGCTTGAAATGCCACGAAGAGCATGAAGATACTCCCGCAAAATGTGCAAACTGCGAGAATGCACACTAGGGTGGTCCTTATTTGTATTTGAATTTTTTTTGTTTGAAATTTTGGCCGTCTTCCCCTTAAAAGTTTTCTAAATAGGAATGTAATAAGCTGTGTAAAATTTAAGCCCGATCAACTCTAAGACGTGCCTCAAGGGCCTTGTTTTGGGGAAAGATTTATTTTTATTTTATAAAAAAAAAAACAAAGTTGAATTGAATTTATAGAACACAAAAAATGGTAGAGCAAAACAAGTACCTATATTAAAAAAACCGCATCTAAACAAACAATTGTAATCTAAACTGTCAAGAAAAATGCCTATAAGGTTTGCAAGGGGAGTTAACTTTTTACTGCATGGCCACTGTCTCCGACAATTAGGCTTTCTTCTCATAATTCTTTATTTTCAAGACTTACTTTTAGACAAATTTTTAAAAAAATGGTTGAATCGTGAGCGGCATCTTCGTCAGCGGGTGATTGTATCTTACATGCGTGCAGTCGATGTCTTCAATGCACCTTAGAAACTTCGCAATGTTGTAAAAGCCTTGGCGAACCTGTGCAATTTCGTCTTCAGTCGAAGGTAGTTATAGCTCTTAATACAGTGGTCTTATCACATCCACTCAGTTCGCCCCCACTGTAAAAATTGTCCCAGTAGCCAAGAACCGCAAAGTCAAGAGTATCATATCCTTCGGTAATAGTGCATTATTTCTGTAATATGAAAGAGTCTTTATTACATATGGACACGTATATCATCATATCGTATTACAAACCTGTTAGTTTTGGACGAAATTCTATCAGATATTTTATCAATGATATATCATACAACTACTTTCGACATTCGAAATCGTTGTTTAAATTAATTCCATTTTATAAAATGACTTGTTCTCTCAACGTTCACCAATTGTATAAAATCTTCGTCGTCGATTAATTACACTGTGATACAAAATTAAGGTTTGCGAAAGGGAATGGAATAAAACCAAAAGCAAATGAAAGTTAATACTTTCCATAAGAAAACCCTATCAGGGTTTTTTTATATCACGTCTCAGTTTTTTTTTGTACGCATTTAAAGATAGTAAATTTTTTGACACCCTATAGGAAAAACATAAGTAAAACTATGTTAATTATTCAAAATAATTTTGTCAATTTGATCGAGGAATCCATTTGTGATGTTAATTTTTACCAAAGACCCTCAGAAGAGGACGCTATCAAAAAATTGTTACTAATTTTTATATAGAAAACTTGTTTTTTTAAGAAAAAATAGCATTTTTACTTCTTAACTAAACATTATTAAATTCGCTATTTTATTTTTATTTAAAAACTATCACTGTTGTAACCGGAAGTAACACAGTTGCAGCTGTTCATCCAAAAATTGATAAAAATGCAAAATATAATTAATATAATCAAAAATACCATGTTTTAGTATAGAAATAAAAAAAATACCTGAATTATACCACAACATTGGAACACCAAATTTCATTGACTTCTTTTCTTTTGTGATCATTTAATTAAATTGTTATTACAAGTTCTGCAAACTTTTCAACATATTCAATTATATGTATACCGTAATATTGTATGTACAATTTTTTACATTTTTATATTTTGGAACTAAGTTTTGTTTTATATTATATTGTCCTTTAAATAAAAAAAATAATTTAATTAAATATATTAATTAAGAAAAACGTTTTATGTTGCTGTCACTGATTTACTATATAGTACATAATATTATGTGTTTTTAAGTAAACAAATCAATTTTACCTTTAAACAAGGTGGTATCGTTTTTGCTACCAAAACTGCAATTTTTTGTAGTAATAATATTTTTTCAAAAGGGCGAATACGCCGAAATACTTTTTTTTTGTTTTTATCAAAACAGGAAAATGGCATATTCGCCCTTTTGCAAAAATACCATCGATATACTACAATATATTACCACAAAAAATTTAGTTTTTGTATCCAAGTATTGTGTTTTGATTAAAGCATTAAAGAGAATATTTTTTTTATAAAAATGCCCAATTTTCTACTAAAAATGCTCTTTACTTGGAATGGATTCCTCGACTATATGCCAGAATAAATTAAAAAAAATTAAAATTGTTTTACTTATTTTTTTCCTATTATAGGGTGTCCAAAAATCTATCAACTTTAAACGCGTATAATAAAAAACTGAGACGTGATCTAAAATAAACCTCATAGGGTTTTTTTGTAGAAGCTATTACCTTTCATTTGCTTTTGGTTTCATCCCATTCTCTTTTGCACTGTTGCACTGTGTTATTTAAGTTCTTTTATTTGTGCAGAAGCCATAATTATTGTATAATTTTAAGCTCGAACAGAAAAGTAAGGTCCTTTAAACTGCCAAAATTGGCGAGTGAAATTTCACTAATAATCTTTATGTTAATCATCGGTTAATCTTCTATTAACGTTCATATAACGTATTTTAGCACTTAATCGCGAATTAAAAATAATCTAGGGTTAACTCGGACTGGTACAACCCACCCTAAAAGTCTAAAAGTAATTTGGCGTCAAAGACGTCATGATGGCGGTAGAAGTTTTGAATTGGAAATGGATAATTTGTTAAGTAACAAATTGAACAGTTGGCAACAATGGCTAGCAACCAAGTCTTAGTTTCCGAATTGATAAAATTTAAAAAAGATGTAATGGTCGAAATAATTATGAAAAGAACAATACCTGAAGGAACACCACTTAGTAATGACTATATGAGTATGAGTATAAAAGACGTATAACCAGCCCCATTGCCTCATCACTCCCGGACCCCGTACAGGCCTATGTTTACTTACGCCGATTTTTGTTCGCCCCGAGCAACTGCACGGCTTCACCCGTGTTTGCTGGATGCGAATGTCCATTGCGTTCCGTACTGTCCCCTATTTGGGGCTCGAGAGCGACATGCGAATAGTTTTAATAGCCATTCTCAGGTTCGCCGAGCCGATGCTATACGCCCAGTAGGGTATAGCGGAGGAGGGACGGGAGGGTGTTCGTTTTTGGAGGACAATTACGCGTGGTGCCTTCTCAAAAGCTGGAACCTGACTGAAGGAACACCACTTAGTATTGATTTAAAAAATCATATAATTACTGGTAACAATACATTAGGTAAACAAATCACCACAGCACATAAAGATAACCTAGAAACGGCAACAGAAATTATGGCACTAAAATTTGAAATAAAAATAGCAAAGGTAGAATTAGATTTATTAATTGTTTCGACCTTTACTTGATAAAACTACATATAAATGTTGTAAAGTTTCACGAAATTTATTAAATTTTGACAATTGTTTTGCTACACAGTAGCTTCTTCAGAATGTATTAAAACTAATACTAGCGCAAAATTTATATAAAAAAATATTGGTATTCTAGGTAGGTAAGGATTTTATTCTACTATATTTACTATATTTAGATACTATAAACAAAATGTTACCAAGAGGAAATGCGACGTATACAAGTTTCTTGGTGCTTTCAAAGACCACACAAGAAACGGAGAACTGCGTCATATTTTTTCTTATATTTAAAAAGGGCTGACTACTCAGTTTTCACTGTAAGAGTGGCAGTCTGCTCTTGTTATTTTTAATCAGTTATTCATTAGCATTTAACCGAGTATCATCTCTGTATTAAAATAAATACATCTAATTTTATTAAGTTGTGTTTATTGAACAACGTTCCTGTTGCACATCTACCTGTGTTACATAATATTAAAATAGGATAGCATTAAGAAATTCCTAATGGGAAAAACCTAATGTATTTATTGTTAGCAGTTTTATTAGAGGGACAAAATTTGAAATGTGTAATTTTTTATATAATGCTATTGTTATATGTTAATAAAATTATAATAGGTTTAAAAGTGGTGAATTATTAGTTTCTATTTGTTCATAGAGACTCCAATAGATTTAATTTTGTGCCTTTGTTTTCTAAATGTTGCCTCTTGGTAGAATGGGGAGAGAATTTTTATATTAAAACAAAAATAATTCTACCCACCTGGAGTTCAGTCTATTTGACTTTAGTTAGTAAGTTATTTATTGAATTTAAAGAGAGTTTAGATTTTAGGTTGGTAGATGAAGTATGATTTTGAATTAAACTGTCTTGGACTATCTTCATCTTTGATTCTTTTATAACACAACGTTTCAATCAACTATCTGTGATCGTTTTTAAGTGTAGAATGATCAAATTTCAAAATGTAAAAACTATATATACACGAGACCGTTTCGGTTTACTGACACATGTCTTTGGTTCACTGATGCTTGTCTTTCGTGCTCCGATGATTTTTCCAGTGTTAACTCGTTGATTTTATGTAGTAGTGGCTTCCATAGTGGCTTAATTTCCACGCTAGGCTGACTAAACACATTCCGATTTTGTTGGATGTATGCAGCTTCAATAAATTTTCTTTTTATGTTGTGAGCTTCTTTGTGTATAATTTTTGTCTCGTTCCATAGAATGTTGTGGTGCTTCTCCCAAACGTGGTCCGCTACTCCTGATTTTATTATTTCTCCTTTACTTGTGTGTGTTTTATGTTATTTTATCCTCACTTGTATTGGTCTTTTTGTTTCACCGATATAAGATTCTCCACACTCACATGGGATGTGGTAAATCGCATTTTTATCGTTTTTACTGCTCTCGGGTTTGGTTTTGGATAATGCACTTCGTAATGTTGATTTTGACGAAAATCTTGTCTCAGATCACGATCACAGATAGTTGATTGAAACGTTGTGTTATAAAAGAATCAAAGATGAAGATAGTCCAAGACAGTTTAATTCTTAAAGAGAGTTTGTTGGCCCTTGAACCCACAGTTTAGCGCCAGCGCTACTTTGTGTGACAGGGGTGGAAAGTGGCTATTCTTTGCAAAAACATTTGGGTTTTTTATTATTTCAAGAGGTGGGTTAGGCTGTTTTTATCTTTTCTTGTCTAGGGAAGGAAAACATAGGTTGACCTTGCTTTTGACTAGCATTGTGTTGTAATATCTGAAAGAGGAGAATGTCTGAATGGCTGGTTATTGTTTGTTAGTATGCTTTTTTTCTATTTCTGAGTGTTATCATCTTTTTTTATTTTTTTTATTTTGCATATTTTTGTTTGTTGATTTTTTGTTGTTGTTAGGTGCTTTTATTTTGTGATTTTTTTTTGTTTTGGGAGAAAGCTCCTCTTTACTAGAATATGCCTTACACAAAATTACAAATTGACATAACGGCCATTTCAAGCGCGCGAAACGCACGAATTACAAAACTGTTTTTATAAAAAAAATTGTAGATTGTTTATTATATAATATTTTGGCATCAAAATTGTCAAAAATATTCTTCTTTTATTAGGTTATACATTAAATAAAAAAAACGCAACAAATGTTTTATAAAAGTAGATATAATTTTATTAATTGAAAGGTGTGGACGGGACAAAAAAAAGATTTATCTTGTCCCGTCCATCCCCTGTCAATTATTGAAATTATCTCCACTTTTATAAAATATTTCTTGCGATTTTTTTTATTTAATGTATAGCCTAATAATAGAAGAATATAATTGACAATTTTGATGAAAAAATAATATATAATAAATTACCTACAATTTTTTTTATAAAAACAGTTTTGTGATTTGTCCCGTCCATCCGCTTGAAATGGCCGATAAGGTCTGGTTACAAGCATAGGTGAGAAAGCAAGTTTTATGTAAGCAGGTTAGTAAACAATTTACAGGGTGGCTGACGGCCGGTGAGAAATGGTATAACAATTTAAAGGAAAATACAGATGTTAGTAAATACAATGATTGAAGTAAAACAATAAATAAAAATAAAGTAAGGCAATTAAAGAAATACAATAAATAATACAAAACAAAAATAGAATAAAATAAGGCAGTTAAAAATACAGTAGATTTGACAAGTTAAAAGCAATGTCAAGCATTTATGTAGTGGGCGTGGCTAGTTTAGATTTATTGCAAGTAATAATGCATGAACAGGACTCAAGAATTGAGATACTATTATTAAGTAAGTTGCATGTTGGAGATTTTGTAAAAAGTAAAAAAGTAAAAAGTTGGAAAAATGCAGGTTTGAAATTAGAATGTTTGGGAGACAGCAGGAAATGGACGTATGATTTGAGAAATAGTATATAAATAGGCATTGAGTACAATAAGTCTAACCTGGGTCTCGGAGTATGAATCCCATGATTACTCGATAAAGCCTCCTGTCGTCCGGATTGTAATCTGGAATATTTCTGGCTAAAGCGTTGTCGTTTGTTGTGGCTCGTTCAACTGTATTTGCTGCGTGAGTATGAATGAATTCCTTGATGGTTACGATTTTCAGGTCGGTTCTAATTATTTCGTTTCTTACGAACCATGGCGCTCCAGTAATGTGACGTAAGAATTTGCTTTGCAGCACTTCGAGTTTCTTCAGATGTGTGGCAGCTGCGGTGCACCAGGCCGGAGATGCATACCTATGTAATTGTGGGCCAAATGAGTCTCATATTCTTGATGTTCAGCTGGCTCCTCGGGTAGGTGATGGGTCTGAGTTGAGAAATTAAGTGTGTTGCTTTTCCCAGAATTTTATCAATATG
Organism: Brassicogethes aeneus; assembly: GCA_921294245.1. Lineage (NCBI taxonomy): Eukaryota > Metazoa > Arthropoda > Insecta > Coleoptera > Nitidulidae > Brassicogethes > Brassicogethes aeneus. The sequence continues at coordinate 5,083,343 of OV121136.1, forward strand.
GATCTTGAAGGTTAGTGTTCGATCGATGGTGACGCCCAGGTAGGTGGCCTGGTTTGACCAGGGGATGTTGCCTTAAAACTCGAGGTTTTCTGGAGTGACCCCACCACCTTTTGAGAGGTGGATGGCTTGTGTTTTTGGGAGTTTATTCTAATTCTCCATTTGTTATCCCAGTTTTCGAAGTTGTCAAGAGCGATTTGTAGTCTATGGCTAAATGTAATATTTTATAGTTGTTATTAAAAGTATAGTTTTCTGTAATAAGATGTGTCGCATAAGCTGAATCAAGCTTTTGGTTAATAAATGATCTCCGATGTTCTTTAATTCTAGTATTAAAACTACGGCCGGTTTGTCCTATATAAGTTTTCGGACAATCGGTACACGTTAATTGGTATACGCCTAACTTCTTATGTCTATTAGACTTATCTTTGTTGTTTTTTTATAAAAATACTTAAATTGTTGTTAGAATTAGAGTATTCTAAAAGAATAATAAAGACACTAGAAGAAACAGTAAGTGATAAAAACCTTATTATTGCATTGCAAAATAATCGTAAACAACTAAGCACCCGATCGGATCAAGCGAAACAAATAGTATAGTATAAATAATCTCGTAGTTTTTTTAATTTGTCATTATCGCCTGAAGACGATGACAGATACTTAGTAATTGAAACGTTGTGAATTAATCATAAAAAAAGACAATGGAAGTCCAAAAATTTCTAATCAAAACACCACATTGTCTACCATCTTCAAACAAACAAACTCCTGTTAATTTTACGACGATTCTAGTAAACAAAAGTAAATAAAACCAAATACAAACGAAAATAACGCAGAAAAAGAACAAAGTACATCAGGAGAAAAACATAAAAATACTAAAACCCACTACAACAACAGTAATGGCAAAAAAGTTATAAGATCAGCTACTGAAACCGATTTTATAACGTAGGACGGGCATATTTAAATACATCGGTGGAAAACATATTAAACATCTCTCAAAAAATTTAAGCGAAGAGATGTTTTGGTTGAAAAATGTCCATCCAGAGAATGTACAAAAAGTATCTCTTTTAAAGTAGAAAGCAAGCCTTTCCTTTTGGAGGAGATGTAGAAATCTAAAAATTGGCCTGCAGGAATAATTGTACATAAGTACATTTTTTTTTAAATAAAAATGGAGAATTTAACTAAAAAAGCCAGAGTGGAACTCCTAAACCCAAAGTATCGAGGAGTAAGAAAAACAAAATAAATAATGCACTTTATTAAATATTAACATACAATCCATAACTACAAAGATCAATTCATTAATTATTTTAAGTCAAAATAATATAGACATACTTTGCATAACAGAGCATTGGCAAATTATTCAAAATATTTTCATTCATTAATACAATATTATCAGTTGTTTTGCAGAAAAGACTTTTTTCATGGCGGAATACTTTTTTTAGTTAATAATAAAAAGCTGAAAATATTAAAAATATTAGTGACTTATCTATTGAAAAACATGTAGAAATAGCTGATATTCAGCTTTTAACAAAAAATATTATTGTCATAGCGGTAGGTATATAGTTCTCCGCTAGGAAACCTTGAACAATTTATACAAATTCTCGGTAAAGCTTTACAAAGTATCACCAATTTAAAAATTTAAAAATAGAATTATATACTTATTTGAGGATTTCAGCATCAACTTTTTGAAAAAATCTCTTGAAAAATCGCAGATTCTAAACATACTACAAACTTATGGTCTAACTATTACATTTAATAAAACATCCAGAATTTGGAAAAACAGCTCAACATGCATAGACAATATAGCCACTAATACAAATATTTTGCATTGCTTATTAAAGAAGATTATTCCACACCTGTCTGACCACATGGCTCAATTAATTATAATTATTATTATTATTATTATAATTTTTATTATAGATCCAACACATGCTTCTTAAACAAAATAACGTGAATTATATTTATAAAAGAAAAGTTAATACAGGTAATAATTGCACTTTTCCATTCCATGGGACGAATTTCTTCACGAGATGATCTTCACCTACTTTTACGATACATACGTTAAAATATATCGTATTGCATATCCTGTAAAAAAGAATAAAGTATAATAATGTTACTAAACAAAAAATTTGGTCAAAAAATATACAAAATATGAAAAACACCCTTGATGCACTGGCTGTTGAACAAACAACAACAAAATCGGCTGCATACCGAGCTTATAATATTTTAAAAAAAGAATACAACTAACATAAAAGAATCAATAAAATGTAAGTTAACAGCAGAACAATTTAATTCCTATTTCACAAATGTGCCAGATAATATTATATCGAAGCTCAATATCTTTAATTCAGGACAAGCTAAATTGTTGTTTAAGTTTAAAGCTCTAAATAACATTAAATCTATATTTTTTGAATTATATTGAAATATTGTTGTTGTTAGTCTAGTAGCCAACTACAAGGTCTCCAGGATGCATAGTATAGGTGAAATCTATAATTATAAATTGGAGATTGCTGACTTTGATATGAATTGCTGGAGATTGCTCATTTTGTTGTAAATGTTTAAGGAGATTAAAAAAATAAACAAAAAAATAATTGTATTTTTTCCTTTAATGGTTATAAAATTTAACTATACAATCAATGTGGGAAAATTCTGAACTGGACCACATAAATCTGGAGTTTCTTCTAAATCTGGGACCAGGTTGCCTCGTGCAAAAAAGTTTGTATATTACAACAACTCATCATCTTCTTTTCACTTTGCCCCGTAATGTTTTACTTGCAATGTTTTGACATTATCAGCCTTTTCTTGCTTTACCTTTACGTCTTATTATGGTATAATAGCACAAAATAAACAAGATAACTTTTTTTATAATTCTTAAAACAATAAAACGTATATACACCTATTTTAAATATATTTTTAAGTGCAATTTACTGCAATAGAACTTAACAGTATGTACCAGTAAAAAAACACAAAATTAAATCTCTAAAATACGTTATAACATCAAATTTTGGAATTGGAGATTGTATTCTTTGCTGCAAATCTATCAGTGGAGATTGTCGACTTTGCACTAAATGTCATTTTTAAAATAGGATTTTAGGCAGGATTTAGCTCCTTTTGCAGCACATAAACGTTATCATCTTATAGATAATTAGTTGAAGTACAGTCTCCGCCAAGAATCTAATTTTTGACCAAAAGTGGAGATTGTCGGTTTTGCTATGACAGGCCTCATATAATTGTATACAATTACACTGTGCAACACAAAAAATGAACTGGGATCAAATCTGAAAAAATCTAATCTAGGCAACCCCCAAAACAAATCCTTTAAGGAGTTTTACCAGTTTAGCTCGAAAAATGGAGATATCTCCATTATTCGAGCTAAACTAGCAAAACCCCTTTAAAGATTAGTTTTGGGGGTTGCATAGATTTGATTTTTCCACATTTCATTCCAGTTCAGATTGTAAGGTCAAAATTTGTCGCACAGTGTTATATAAAATTCCAAATTTTATATAAAATATTTTATATAGAATTATATATAATTGTGTATCATTATATACAATTATATAAAATTTTTATATAATGATATACAATTATATAAAATCTTTTTTTATCGGGCGATCAAGGCATGCATAGTAGAAAATGATCCCATAATTCAGAAAAGATAGAACAAGTGCCTCTACTTTTTTCTTAAGGTATACTTTGTTGGTAGGTATATAAAAGTTTTAGTGCTAAACAAGATTTTTTTAATAGAATTTAGATATATTCTTAAAATCGCAACTTACAATCAAAGATAATTCCCAAGTTTTTAGCTGTTTTACTAGACGTTCTTTATATTTTGTTAATAAAAATTAGGTAAGTACATTTGGAAGGATTTAATTTAAGATTATGAGTGTAAGCGTAGTTAGATAAAGCTCTTAGATCTGAATTAATGTTGATGTTAGCCAAATGAGGGTTGCTTGGATTAAAAGAGTACAGAAGTTGAGTATCGTCAGAAAAGGTTTGCATTTTGGAATAAGAGACTGATCTAAAGATATCCGACGTATAAATTAAAAACCAAAAGGGACCTAGAACAGATCCCTAAGGTACTACTGAAGACACACTTGCAACTCTTGACCTTGAACCATCAACCACGACACACTGTCTTTTACCTGTAAGATAACTATTATAAAAATTAAGTGCAGTTTTATCTAAACCATAATAGTTAAGTTTAACACATAGAAGCTAAGGGTCCAGGGTATTAAATTATTTAAAAAAATCCAGTATCTAATACAAGTACACTTGCCAATCTACTACCAAGAGATGAAAATATTTCGTCACTTATATTCGTTAAAATTGTTGAAGATCAGAAATAATCTTATTGCATCTAACAAAGTTGTAAAGTTGGCTGGTAAAAACTAGTGGTTCGAAGTCGACTCGAATATCACTAAAAGTTTTGGGATCAATATTTTTAGCGGTTAAATCACAGATTGTTGCCACGAGTCCGGAAAAAATCCTTATTGCAGATTACTTAAATTATTGGGAATGGAATTTAAAAAAAATTGTTTAATATTCATTTGTTTTAGAGGTTTTCACAATTTTGATTTATTGGGATTATTTTGGGGTGTGGTAAGATATTGTTTTTTTTCTGTTTTAATAGCATTAATTACATTTCGATTATTCTTGTAGAAATTATAATCTGAATTATTTTTATTACGTGTGCAACTTTGATGTGCTTTATCTCGTTCCTTTATTAGATGTATTATAGCATCTGTTATCCAAGGGCAAAAAGATTTACTTACGCAAGATGTAATAAACGGAGCATGCTTGTTAAAAATTTCAAAAATGTAATGATTAACTAATTTGAATTTATCATTTATATCAATTAGATATATTATATTGTTCCAATTAATTTGTTGTAGGTCTGCATTAAAAGCTTCAACAACAAAAAAAATTAGAATTCCTATACGTAATAATTTTGGAAAGGGGTTTAGGGATAGAAAGCTTCAGCTTCAGACTACTTTGTGATCTGAAACCAAATCTGCATTTATGGTACCTACCATTTTACCTACTAAATCCATATTATTTACATACATGACATCAATAAGTTTTTGCGAAGTGTTTGTATCACGGGTGGAATCAGATATAACTTGGAATAGATTATATGATGCAAAACATTGTGAAATAATATTATCTGTGAAGTGATCTACATTGATATCCCCTAAGATAATAATATTGTCAAAAATATAAATAAATCTTTATTATCCGATAAACCACAGATATGGTATAGGACAGGTGTTACAAACATTAGATTATAGTTGTTAAACATCTACATATTAAAATATTCTTCTATATTGACTTTTAAACACCTTAAAACTATAAATAGGTATTCTTTAAAGACCTAGGTAATTTATTAAACAATTTGATGCCAACATAAATGGGATTATTTTCATAAATGGTGTGTGTCTTGGGATAACCAAATCATCCCTATTAAGGGTATTATATTCATGATTAAAGTTATTGGGTAACAACATTGATCTTTTTTGTTTAATATATAGAATTGTTTGGAACATAAATAAAGATGGTAGAGTCATTATTTTTAATTCAAGGAAGATATTTCTACAGGAAGTTAATTTAGACGCTCCGACGATATTTCTCTTTTGCAACCTAAAAACTTTTTGAGAAGAACTTGAGTTGCCCCAAAACATGCATAATTCATTCTTGAGTAACTTCTACTAGCAACCTGATTTAATCGGTATACCAAATCAAAGGCTTTGCTTAAATCTAGGAAAATACCAACAGATTTGTTTTTATTATTAATATTTTCATATATGTTTAGTAAAATATCCATTATTGCAGTATTCGTAGATTTACCCTTGAGAAAACCATGTTGGACAGAAGATAAAATACCGAATTTAGTGAGAAAATTTGTTATTTTTAAGCTCATTATTTTTTCAATAACCTTTGATATAGAGGAAATCAAAGATATTGGCCTATAATTTTCCATATGTTCTCGGTTGCCCTTTTTATAAATTGGAATGACTTTAGCTGTCTTTAGTGTATTTGGATACATACCGGTATGTATTGATAAGTTAATAAGGTAAGTTAACGGAACAAGTAGATAATGAATACTTTTTTTAAGCAGATTTAAAGATATTAAATCCAGGCCAGCTGAATTTGAGTTTTTTAAGTTCATTACAGTTTTATATACTTCTGTTCTAGTAACACCCTCTAGATACATGACTTCTCATTAGCATTAATTTTAATTTTAATATCAGTATTTCTAGTTATTTAAGAATTAATTTTTTTTGGAATATCAATAAAATATTTATTAAACTTATTAGCAATAGTTTTAGGGTCTGATAATAATTCATTGTTTTCTTTTATTTTTATTCCAGTGTCAAAAGTTTTGTTTTAAAGTTTTTATTATTTATTTTATTAAAATAAAAAAATATTTAAAATCGTATAAAACCTGTATTATTTGGATTTTTTAAATAAAATTTTAAATTTTTCAATAAATTATAGTAGATGCACCACTTTAATTTGAATTATCTTAAATAGGGGGGCTTGGAGGCGGGTGAGGCAACAGGAAAAACTAACTTTTTTCGCAAACTTCAATTTAAATTCTGTTTGCTCCAAACTTGTTTATTTAATGTCATTATAAACTATTATAAATTTGGTGTGGGTCCCATGTCTAATAACTGAGATATTGGTATACACAAAATCCACCAGCCGCCACATTTAGGACAAACAGTTGTGGGATTTTTACAATATTAATTATGGTGACCTATTATACAACATTTAAAACATTTTGTTAAGCTAAAATGTTGTTCAACCATGCAACTTTTCCAAAAAATGTATAATGTACCTTTTTCCATAATTGATTTAAAGAGATACGGGGCAACTCCCACCACCACATTTGTAAGGGATTTGCTACTTATCTTGGTTATTAACTTCAAATCACTTTCTATAAAATCTAGATAATTGTCTTTTAATAAATTAGTGTTGATTATTAGGGAATCAAATTTTATAACGTGCTCCCTAATAATAATAAGACTAAATGATAAGGTGTTTCTTAAGACTGTTAAACAATTACCTATTGAGAACCTGTTTTATTTTATACAGGATTTCTTAAATTTTAATGTTAGCCCTTAATTTTAATGTGTATTAGTATTTAGTTTTTAATCCTTAAATGTATATTATAGTTTTAAGTAATTGTCACTCTTATTTAATATTTAATCTTTTAACTATTGTTCGTAAATATTTACTTTTTGTAAGGTTTACTTGTAATATTATTATTGTTAACTTACCGTTGTACCTGACTTTTTATGTAATTTTTATAACATTGAATAAAACTTCTTATTATTATTATTAAAATAAAAAATTATTTATTTAAATATAGAGTGCTACAAGTTACAAGTTTTGCTTACTTTTTAAAGTGTAAAATTCCAGTATTTAACATAATTTTTTTGCAATTATACATAATAATTTTTTTAAGATAAATGAATATCAAATCATCAAGTTTAATATATTGTTAAAGTCTTGGCCTAGTGAATGATTGTGCTTATATTTCCACTGGATTAAGTGTAAGTTATAGTAAATATTTTTTTTAATTGTTGATATTAGCGGTTTAAGTGTCGAAAATTTTGTTTTTTTGGGCAAAATTGATTTAAAAACGTTGCTTTTTTAGCACTACTAGTGTTTTAAATGAAAACAATTTTTCAAGTATTTAATAAAAACTAGTGTTGTTTTAGAAAGTATCCTGTAGAATTCCGTAGTGACTTCCATGTGTTGAACAGTAACTTGTCCCTGCAATAAAAATAATATTAAGTATAAATTAATTTGTTTATATTAGAGTTTGCTCGGCATTATTGTTAGTAAGTTATAATTATTGGGTGACGTTCACAATATCGAAATTCATTATATCGAATTCAAAATATCGAACACTTTTTATCGAAAATCAAAATATCGAAAATACAAAATGTCGAAAATCAAAATATCGAAAATTAAAATGTCGAAAATGATAATATCGAAAATTAAAATGTCGATTTGAAAATGTCGAATAATTAAAATTTCGAAAATTAAAATGTCGAAAATGATAATATCGAAAATTAAAATGTCGATTTGAAAATGTCGAATAATTAAAATTTCGAAAATTAAAATATCGATTTAAAAATATCGAAAATTAAAATGTATGATTAAAATCGAAGTGTATATGTACAGAGGCGCCTCTGTAGATAAAGTTACGGTTATGCACCGAATTATCTTGGCTCCCTGGCTCCTAGAGATGCGCGTTTTATAGAAATGTACTCAAACTCAACAACACAACCCAACCGACCCCCGCCCCATTGGCCCCCCCCCCGCCCCATTGAGCAAAAAACCCAACTAAAATGGGCAAATTCATGTTACGATAAAAATAAAACACTTTTTAATTACATAAATTAGCCCATTTTAGTTGGGTTTTTTGCTCAATGGGGCGGGGGGGGCCAATGGGGCGGGGTCGGTTGGGTTGTGTTGTTGAGTTTGAGTACATTTCTATATCAGAGGCGCCTCTGTACATATACACTTCGGATTAAAATAATATGTCGATTAATTGAAATATTTAAACAAAATATCAAATTCAAAATAAGAAAATATGGTATTTTCGACATTTTAATTTTTGACATTTTGTATTTTCGATATTTTGATTTTCGATAAAAAGTGTTCGATATTTTGAATTCGATAAAGTGAATTTCGATATTATGAACGTCGATATTTTATTTTCGATAAATTGAAAATTCGATTAAATAAAATTTCGATATTATCATTTTCGACATTTTAATTTTCGATATTTTGATTTTCGACATTTTGTATTTTCGATATTTTGATTTTCGATAAAAAGTGTTCGATATTTTGAATTCGATAAAGTGAATTTCGATATTATGAACGTCACCCATAATTATTTTTATATATATCTGATTAAAATTTAATCTGGCTGATTTCCTTTAAAATTATTAGTCATTATTGATCCTCTGCTATAATTTCCAAAGTTTATGCGTATAGGTTAAGAATGTAATATGTACTGAAGGGTTTTTCAATAAGAGTGGAATTGAAGAAGGTGCAAAAAAAATAACGACTTGGTTTTACTTTTAGATTAAAGAACATATTATGACATTATGCATGTAAAATAACATCTGACAGATGGCAACCGCTCGGATATTGCTTCAATAGTTTAAGGCTTATTTGAATACACCAGGCTCTTCACATAACTCCATATAAAGAAATCCAAAGGAGTAAGATCGCATGATCTCGCTGGCCAATTGATATCGCCGTTACAGACCCAAGAAATTGTTCTGCTATCAAGCCCAGTGTTTCACGTGCTATATGAAAAGTGGCGCCATCCTTTTGGAAAAATATGTTTCCAGATCCGTATCCTCCAATCGAGGCCAAAAGAAATCCCGTATCATCATTCGGTAACTTTCTCCGTTGACCGTAAACGCTCTGCATTGCTCAGCTTCAAATAAATATAGTTATTTGAAGATAAGCAAGGCAGAGCGTTTACGGTCAACGGAGAAAGTTACCGAATGATGATACGGGATTTCTTATAAAATGCACACCAGACAGTAATCCTCTCTGGGGTTTGCTTCACCCCAAATCGGACAGTTGTGTCGAAGCCGTTCAACCAAAAATGAGCCTCATCGCCTTTGTGGCCGAATTCAGAGTCTGCTTTCAAATGCTTTAGAGCCCAATTAACAAAACGTCAACCCAAAAGATGCAAACGATCAGCTTGAGCTCTTTGGTCAACTGGATCTTATAGAGCCGATTGTCTCAAATTTTGTCACAATTCGTCGAATGGTGGCTTCTGTTGGTCGATGATAAATATCATAATAAATTTAAATTATCTGGATTATTTAAGCACTTGTGTATCTCTCCATTATAAAATGACAATTTTTGTAGAATACGTACGTCAAAAAATGACAGCAGGATATAACAACGTCATCGTTGATCAAAGATCAATCACTCTTAATAAAAAACCCTTTACAAACATACATGTATATAATATACATATACATATTATTATGTATATGTATACTATTATATATATTTATATGTATATTATACATGGATGTAGATATTTACAGTAGGGTGGGCCGAAAAAATTATTTTTTGAATTCAATTTAGGGGTACCAAAAAAAAGTTTCCTTATGCCAAAGGTAGTTTGTAAAAAAAAATTTAGCATACTAGCCCAATATTTAAGGGTCCCCCTGGGTGCCCAAAATATTATTTTTTTATATTTTGTTTGGGGTGGCAACAAAAAGTTACATTTTGTTGACAATAATTGTAGAAAAAAAATTAGCGTACTAGCCCAATATTTAAGGGTGCCCCGGGGTTTTTTTTTATATATTAATTGGGGTAGCCACAAAAAGTTACCTTATGTTAACAATATTTTTACAAAAAAAATTCCAATATTAGAGTTTGACGTAAAAAATTTGGCGGTTTAGCAAATTCTAGGGTTAAAAATGTTTATAAATTTGGAAATGTTTTTTTAAAATAAAAGAACTAAAAATATTTATAAGTCAAGCAGACGACTTCTATATAAGGTTTGGAAAGTTTCCCTTAACAGAAGCTGCATTAAAAATTTGCTGTGAGGTAGTAAGAAATGGTTATAACCATATATATATAGATGCGCGGACATCTTTACCGGCCTATACAGACTGTATAAAATCAAGTAAGTAAGGCTGGAGACAAGGATGACAAATTATATTCTGATCAGAGAAAAAGAAACAAACTTTAATTGGGCGTGGTTTAAACCAAGCCATTCGTAATTACGAACCATAGTTGCCAGGTTGTTTTAAATCAGAAGAGAACGATTATAATTATTTAATAAATAGTTCAATTTTATTTGTTTGAAACTTTAAAAATAACAAAAAAATTAATAATATGTCAAAAATAGTTTGATTTAGTTAATTTTCTTACTTTTAATATTAAAAAATAAGAAAAACAACCCTTTTAGGAAACAATAATAGCATATGGCAACAGCTCGGCATGCAGTTTGATCTACTGTATTTGTTCAGTAGTTCCGACGCTGTCGTAGGGAAATGTGTATAGTTTTTAAGAAATACATTTTTCCCATTAACTGGAATTTAATGGATTTTAAACAATACTTAGTTTTTAATTGCAGAAATGCATTAAAACAAAACAAACGAATTCGATAAAAATAAAACCTATAAATTCTCAATCCCTACCACAGTGGGCGGGGTTTGGCACTTGTTTTATTTAAGTGTATCTATTCGTTTTAATACACACTGTATGACAACAAGTCTCAATATTATTTAAATAATAAAAAAAACTGGGTGGGAGGGAGCGGATGGAACTCGAGGAGCAAATATCCAATTAATTAATAATAATAATAAAAATGCTTTATTGCATAAAACACAAAATTAATTACACAAAAGGCTGCGTTTGTAAGGACGTTCTTCCATACTAAGAAATTAAATCTATTTTATTCTGCATATTACATATTAATTAAACTAAATCGTATAATTGCATATCACAACAGTTAATAACAAATTTTTGTACTCTAAATTAAATGTGTTTGGATATTTAAATATTATGTTAAAGAATGTTTTATCGTTCAAAAGTTCTATAGATAGGTCTATAAACGAATCCTTAGATTTTGAATTTTTGTGACTAAGTATTTGAAAAAGATTGTGCCTTAAATCAAGATTGTATTTATTGGATCTTTGAATACAGTTGTTGAATAGGTATTCAGGCAATTATTAGGTATTTACTTTCTGTAAGGATCAATTATTTTTAAATGCTTGTTTTCCAAATAGATTAAAGTAATGGGGTCAAATTTTCCGACTAAATATATGAATCTAATACATGAGTTTATTTTTAAATGTTTCAGTATGATATGAGTAGTAGACTGGCATGCAATAGTCTATAATAGGGTGTATATTAATGTTGAAACAATTTTGCACTTGGTGTTAGAATTTAGAACATACTTAAATTAATATAGTGATTTCAGCTTCATATAACACAAACTAAGTTGTCTTGTAACATGGCTTTCAAAGTTCAGGTTTGTATAAATAATAAAAAAACACCCAGATTTCTTGCTGTTTCTTGCTGAGGTATTTCTATAATATTTATATGTATGGTATTAAAATTATATTGTTTTTTATTTATCATATATACTGTACCAATATTTATTACAAGACTCTTTTTGGCATTTAACTGAAGTCTATGATTAACTGACCAAGCATTTACTTCTTTTAAGACTTTATTTATTTCGATAGTTACACCTGTTAATTAATTTAGAGTAACGCAAAATCTTTTTTAAATTTAATAAAATCAAGCTAAGAGTTCGTCACCCTAATATTACAAGGTTCCCAGTGAACCAAACCGTGACTTATGACCTAAAATTTACGTAACACGTAGATCATATCTAGGTAATTTAATTTTTACGTCATAGTGACATAATACTGACCCAAAACGTGACTTTTATATGATGTAATTAAATGACTTACATATTACGTAAATCTTATGTAATATTAAAGTCATATCGTGACGTAATATTAAAGTCACTTTTCTTACGTAAGACTGACATAAGAAATCTGTCATAATATTACATAACTTTTAGGTCACTGTCTTACGTAAGACTGACGTAATAAATCTGTCATAAAATTACCTAAGTTTAAGGTCACTTTCTTACGTAAGGCTGACGTAAGAAATACGTCATACTATTACATACGTTTTAGGTCACTTTCTTACGTAAGACTGACGTAAGAAATCTGTCATACCATTACATAAGTTTAAGGTCACTTTGTAAGGTAAGACTGACATAAGAAATCTGTCATACATATTATTTAGACGAACTAGATGCAAAAGTAATTTCAAAGTATGAAATTCACTGTATTTTAATGTTTGAATTAAACTAATTTCAATGAATGGACTTTTATTTTTAATGAGTGAAATAGGCAAACATAATTTTTATTTTTTATTGATTGAAATGGTTAATTCCAATCATTGAGTAAAATAACGTAAGTAAATTCTATTAATTGAAATTGACGCCGATTATTTTAAACAATAAAATCAGTGGATACTTTTCCTTACCAATCAGTTTAATTCAAACATTAAAATACAGCAAATTTCATATTTTGAAATTACTTTTGCATCTAGCATGATGAAAGAACTAACACGAAGTTCCTTGAATTTTTTGGCTACTTAGTACTTGGTCGATTAAATGAAAATATGGTTTAAAATCAATAAAAAAATAATGTATCTTAATTTAATATGTAATAAACATCATATAGATTTTTATGATTCCGGTTCCTACTGCTTTATGTGAAAAATCATGTAGGTACCTACTCATAATCATGGTTGCAAGTACTTGCAAGTACCCACTTATTTTTTAAATTGTAAAAAATTATCAACAAAAGATTTACGTGTTATTACGTGTTAACGTGTTATTTTTGTATTGTATGTTACTGTTATTATTTTTTGAAAATTTTTGAAAATGGCGCTTTTGGTGAAAGTAGAATTTTTTTGTTCCACCCTGTACAATCGAAAAAATAAGTAGTTACGCTTTAAAAGACCTGAAATGATATTTCACTCACTTCAAATTTTTTTAAATGTGACCTTGGCAGTACGACGTCATTTGTTTTTTTTTAATCCATGCATGTCAAAAAATGTTACCTATTAAAATACTAAAATTTAAAATTTTTAAAATAAAAATAATTTTTAAATGTTGAATATTGTCCCTAGCTATAGCTATAGCTACTCATAAAAAGCGATTTTTGTTTGTTCTTACTTCTGACATACCCTGTAAAGAATCTGAAAAATTAGTAGTTGGTTTAAAATCCATTGTGAGTTGGTTTTGATCAGCTTCATAAATTAGATAAAGTATCAGCTTGCAATAAATACCTTTTCGGTAATGATTCCATTTCCCATTGAAAAAAATGTGACCTTTTTACAGTACGACGCCATTTTAGAAATTTTTCAAAATTGGTTTAAGTCAAAAAGTAGTACCCAGAGTACCCTTGTCTCTGGTAGTACCTATATATTTAATGCCTTGTTTAACATACTAAAATTTCAATTTCCAAATACAGAGGTTCAAAAAATAAAACTAAAAAAAAATAATACAACCAAATTTAAAGAATTTAATATTATAATATAATATGGTATAATTATATATAAATATAATACCTATAATAATAGATATGTATTTGCACAATATTGTGGGTATTAGTATATTTTTTAAATTTAAAAAATGATAAATAAAAGAAATGAAATTGAAAAACGAAATTATTTAAGTACACTGAGAATATTTAGTATTAAGAAACCAAGAGATTTTTAATAATATATGTAAACTATTAAAGAATTCTTCATTGATAAACAAATTTTATAATAATATTATAATTTGGTCCGGTTATTGTGTTTCAGACAAATAAGGGTAAATTTCTCAAATAACATTGATATATTAATTGTTAACAGTTGCAATATGCAGTAATGGTTGCCTATAATAAGTAGGCATCTACTATAATAAAGTTGAAATCTACTTATCATGGGCAACCACCATTGCATAATACATCTCGCTTATGTGGCACTAATCGTTAAGTATATAAGTTGACACTGGCTGCATTGCAATTAGAGATTTAGGATCCGAACGAACCTCGGCAAATACACGAATTAGGAATTGTGGACCACGATAAAATTTAGATTTTTTGCTGGAATTTTTTCTTGGAGTCAGGATTGTTTTATCATGGAATATCCTGCTTAAACAGTGATGAAAAATAAGGAAGGGGGCTTCGTCATTCTGAGGTCATATTTATGTCACATTTATTACGTAAATATTATGTAATGGTATGATGTCAGTGTTACATCAATATGTTTACGTCATATTTATGTCATATTTATTACGTCAGAGTCTGACGTAAGGAAGTGTGAAATAATGACTCTTGTATGACTCAAGTGTGACCTATATCTTACGTAAGCGTGACTTGACATGACGTCATATTTACGTCATATTTACGTAATTGTGTTTACTGGGTTTTATGTCATGTTTTTTGCACTTTCCGACTTAATAATATAACAAGGTTGTATGTTACCAAATCTTTCTTTTTCATGCAAAACATAGATGGAATTACCCATATTAAGTAAAATATTAGGAAAATTACGGAGGTGTATGTGCTTTAATATGTTTAATAAAACCAACAGAGGTGTATGTTTAATATCTAAAACATACACCTTTGTTATAAATACTTTGGAAATAAATTAACATTAACAAGGGTGTATGTCCATTAGGGTTGTCAAAGACATTTTGTGAGAATTTACCTTAATCACAAAAATGACACAATCAACAATACTTGTGTAACGTCAAATTTACAATTTGCATTGTTCTTTGTTTCTGACATACAAACATTTTAACGCAACTTTATGTGCTATTAAAGTGAGATTCTGAGTTCTGTGTGACATCTCATTTACAAGTGCTGTAATTAATTTGTTAATAATTAAATAATAAAAACATGGATGCCCAAGGTAGATCTAGAATATTACAAAGCGATTTTACCAAAGCAGAACAGTTTAAGCGTCCAGGCGGCAGTAGTAAATAAAACAGGAAAAAAATGAAAAAGTGATTTTACCAAAGGACAAACTAAAACGGCAGTAGTTAAAAATTTGAAACAAAAAAAAAGCACAAAAAACACAAAAAAATTGAATAATCATGCTAATTTCTATTAACTGTATTTTTTTATTATAACATTTGTTTAAAGTTTTTGTATTTTAAATATTTTTCTTTTGTAGTTTTTATTTTTTCAGTTTAGTTCTAATTTTGAAGTATACGGTAATTAAAATATTTAAGTTAATTAAAATGTCATAGTTCTATGTAACGTAAATAATCAATAAATATACTTAAAAAAATTTACAAAGTTGTATGTTTTTTTCAAAATTTTACTAATTTTGAATATAACAACAATTGAGTCAAAATAAACATAAGAATTTACTAAGATTGCATATGAAATCAGCTCAAAGCAAAATCACAAGTAAAAAATATTGACTGTACCTAAAGGCTGATGGGCTTTTTTTGTTTTACGTTTTACTCAAAATGTGTAAATAGTAACATGCAACCTTGTAATATTAGGGTGACGAGTTGCTATTTTTTTTCATCAAAAGGCGTCTTAAAAAAATAATAAAAAAAACTTAGACTGATACAGGCATTTGGTTTGTCTATGCAATAATACATGGGGTAACTTTTTGTTGCCATCGCAATTAAAATATATATAAAAAAATTTGGGCCCCTCAGGGCACCCTTAAATATTGGGCTAGAATGGCTATTTTTTTCGAAACATACTGTTAACATGAGGTTACTTTTTGTGGTTACCCCAATTAAAATATGAACAAAAAATATATTTTGGGCCTCCGGGGCACCCTTAAATTTTGGGCTAGTACGCTCATTTTTTTTTAGAATTACTGTTAATATAAGGTAACTTTTGTGGTTACCCCAATTAAAATATGATAAAAATAAATATTTTGGGCCTCCAGGGCACCCTTAAATATTGGGCTAGTACGCCCATTTTTTTTTCTAGAATTACTGTTAACATAAGGTAACTTTTTGTTCCCACCCCAGTCAAAACGTAAAAAAAAATATTTTGGGCCCCCGGGGGACCCTTAAATAATGGGCTAGTACGCTACATTTTTTTCTAATAAATTACTTTTAACATAAGAAACTTTTTATTGCTACCCAAAAATAAATATCTCAAATTTTTTTTACGTTTTTCGGCCCACCCTAATATACAGTCTAGTTCTTATTTATGGAATAAAATTTGTTATTCGATGAGAACAGATTTAAAACTCTCGGACACGTAAACAAACTGTAGTATTTTTTATTCAAAATTTTATAATTATAATTTTAAATTATTTGCCCCCACTACCACTATCAGTTTTTGTTAAAAAAAAGTGTGGTTGTTGTTTAAGGGCCGATTTATCAATGTCCAGTTAAAGTGGAAGTTAGTTATCAGGAAGATAATTTCCATGGATATCATTGTTCTCACGACGATCAATATGGAATTTAACTGTCAGATAGACTAACTGGAACTTAAACAGAGATTGATAAACCGGCCCTAAGATAAATGTACATAATTTGGTAGGGGGAAAATGGTGGGGGCAAACAATTTCAAATTATAATTATAAAATTTTAAGTAAAAAATTTATCATCGAAAAACGAATTTTATTACATAAGTAAGAACCACACTGTATAATATATATACAGGGTGGCTCAAAAGTATGAAGTGTAACTTTTGAAATATCAGAAGTTTAAAAAAATGAGTTTAATAAAAGTTGTTTAATAGTGTATTTTAAATTTTGCGGTGATAATAAATACGTAGCCCCCCTTTTTTACAACAGAATTTAAAAGAGGCTTTTTTTCTAAATACAACTATTAGTATTTTAATAATAATAATAATAATAATATTTATTTCAAAGTAATGTTATACATTTAATACATATAAATTTACAACAATTAAAAGAAATATATGTTACATTCAGCACTATTTAAACAAAAAAGTACAATACAAATAATAAATTACCTATATTATAATATAGGGATATTTGAGCAAAAGGGCCTAGAATTAAAAAAAAACCTATATTTAAAATAATGCATAAAAACAAGAATATGATTACCCAAATTACTTAAAGTAAGTGTTCAAAATGTTCGCCGTTAAGGGCAAGACAGTGGCCTAAACGATTTTCAAATTCTTGTTTTACATTTTGCAGCCAAACGTGTTGAACATTATGAGTTTCATCAACTATTATTTCTCTGAGAAACTAAAGTTTGCCCGACCTATTTTTGTTTACCACTGACTTCAAAGATCCGATCAAAAATCCAATGGTGTTAGGTCTATTGGCCCTCGTCTACCAATCCACCTGTTCGGAAATACCTGGGATAAGTATCTCCTTACTGTCAAACCAAAATGTGGTGGAGCACCGTCTTGCTGGAACCAAATTGTTTCTTCTTCTTCATTATTTTCCCCAGAGTACAATGCCCTTACTGCTGGAACGATATCTGTCTGGAGGAGGTTATTATTCCTGCCCATACATTTTTCTTCTGAGGGTGCTGTGGGTGTGTCTCCCCTTTCCAATGCGGGTTTTGGTGAGACCAGTAGCGGCAGTTATAACGGTTAACATTCATGCTGAACGGTTTCAGCATGAATGTGGCCTCATCCGAAAATAAAATTTCATAACTGATATTGTTGTCTAGGGCAACCCCCCGACAAAAAACTGTAGGTACTTCGTGGACTTGCAATAGCACATATATATACACCGTGTATGTAAAGAAAACGTATTTTTTAAATTTGAATTGACAGTGACAGTTTTGTCGATTTTATTTAAAATGAATTCTGGTAAGCCAGCTGAAATAAAATCAATACAGTGGATTTATTTAATGAAATCATTAAATATGAACATAATATTATGATAAATTTCAAAATAAAAGTAAACAGGAAGATAAAAAACCCTGTAAAATATGTGACAAATGGGTTAATTCTGAAGCTACATGCTGGTTCAGAACAAAAGAAGATGATAAAATTCAAAGAAACTTTATAAAACATATAAACAACTTGGTAATTGAAGATGAGTTAATTGAAACAGATAAAAAAACGAGCAAGTACACCATTAATTAAGCTCAAACAACAAATAAATAATAAGTTGGAAATATTGGGAATTTATGGCTCTGGTTCAAATGTCTCCTTAATAATTTTAAAATTATTAAAAATAAAATAAGGAAATAGATTAAACAAAGCAAATAACAATTAATGGTTTTACAAATTTCAAATGAAAAAAATTGTATATTATTATTATGTAGATATAAAAACAAATATGTTTTGAAAGTTTCACGTGTTTTATTTACTTTTGACAATTGTTTCGTCACACAGTGACTTCTTCTGAAAAAGTCACTGTGTGACGAAACAATTGTCAAAAGTAAATAAAACACGTGAAACTTTCAAAACATATTTGTTTTTATATCTACATAATAATAATATGGAGTTTCATCAAGTAAAGGTCGAAACAATCAAATATTTAAAATTGTATATGTTTATATTATTGATGGAGAAAACTTCAATTATAATTTTTTAATAGGATTAGATATTATCTTCAATAAAAAGTGTTTAAGATTAGAATTTAAAAATACTTTAATAATATGGATAATAAGATAGAAGATATTTTTATAATAATTATTGAAAATAATAAAGATGAAGTAGGAAAAAATTCTCCTCAAAACAATTATAAAAATAAATTGGAAAATTGCATAACTAATAATGAAGAAAAAAACCAAATGGATTTTGATTTTAAGAATATAATTAACAATAAAAATTTAAAAAAAATATCAAGTAAACTACAATGAACATGTGAAAATTTTAATATAAAAACAAGTTACTTGGATCAGTATCAAAAGTCTGAAATAGAAAAACTGATCTACAAATATAAAAAATATTTGCTATTTAGACAAATATGATATAGGAACAGTAAATGACTATGAAGCAAGGATAGATTTATTGGTGGATAAATATTTCTGCAAAAGTCCTTATAAATGTACTATAATAGGAGATAAAAAAAAAATAGAAAACAAAATATCAAAACAAAAGAAGTTTTTAAGAGAGAAGAGAATAAAAAGTCCACATTATGCATAGATTTTTGGGACCTAAACAAAATAGTGGTACCTCAAGCCCAACAATTTCCTTTAATTGAAGACTTTATGGTACACACAAGAAAATCTAAAAAAATTTCGGCATTAGATATAAATTCTGCTTTTTGGTCAATCCAACTCAGAATTTAAGATAGAAATAAAACAGGATTTGTGACAGAAGAGGGCCATTTCCAATGGACTTGCCTACCATTTGGACTAAAGACGTCGCCAGCGATATTTTAGAGGATTTTAAGCAATATATTAAAAAAATACAAATTCACTGATTTTACTATTAATTACATAGATGATATTTTCTAAAACTTTTTCTGAGCACATCAATTATCTGACTCAATTATTGGAAGCAATAATGAAAGAAGGTTTTAGACTAAAATTTACAAAATGTACATTTGCAGCAAAATTGGTAAAGTATTTAGGGCACATAATACAGGACAATGCAATAAAACCAATAAAAGATAACCTAAAATCAATTAAAGATTTTCCTACACCCAAAACACAGAAATTGGAAATTAGGACCCATAAATAGGCAATAAAAACCTACATTTTAGGACGTTTTAGGCCGAAAGTGCGTAAAATAGGCCTCAACCACCTAAAGTAGGTGATATGAAATAAAAACAACACGATTAAACATAACATTTATTCAGGTCATATCAATAAAAATAAAACAAAAAATACATATATGTTCTTTAAATATTTTGTTCAGAGATCTCTTAATATAAAATACATATATGTATTTTATATTAAGAGATATATCTCTGAACAAAATATTTAAACAAATACAAACAAAAGCACGATACCACCTGTAAATTATGGAAAGTTATTTAATTATGCCATAGATGGCTACAAATTATATTAGGTACTAAAAACTGTTAAAAAGTCTGAAATTACCATATTTGTAATACATATATGGAAATTACAGTAAAACCTATGAAAACAAAGTAAATAATAATTTTCAACCATTATTTTACAAACTTAATATTATCCATAATTATTTATAATAAATAGAAACAAAAAGGCATTTTTCCTAAAATCCGGTCCTTGGTAATAATAATGGTACCATATTTTGAAAAATTGGTTTTAATGTAAAATTTGACGGAGACTACGATAAAAATACTATAAACATTGTTAAAAATTGATTTAAACAATTAAATTGTTAATAACAATATGAATTTGTTCATAATTTTAATTAAACATTTTTTTTCTCAAGTCCTTTGACTTTAAAATTAAAAAAAATAAATAAAACCGGAGTTATACATTTTTGAAAATGAGTCTCCAAGCGAAAAAACTCGTTATTCTCAAATTTTCGACCACTTGTATTATCGAAAATTTGCCGGACACGTATCTCTTATTTTTCGATATAGAATCCGTAAACAAGTGTTCGGTTTGTAAAAGAATTATGTCTATACAACAGCAGCCCAGCAGATAAGACCTGAAGATGGTACATGAGATTGTACCAAAACATCGCCAGACATACGGTTCTTGTAGTTCAATTAAGTCATTTTGTAGATTTAAACAGTCTTGTATGTTGTTTACAGGATGATATAATTTTATATCATCTGCATAAAGTAATATATTTGAGTAAGTTTGAGTATGAGTATAAGAGACGTATAACCGGCCTCATTGCCATTCCCGGGTTCGCCGGGCCGATGCCATACGCCCAGTAGGATCATGAAGGATGTAGGACGGGAGGGATAGACATTTTGGTGTTGGGGGGACAATTACGCCTACTCAAATGTAAGTACGACGCGGTATCCCCCTACACCAGGCAGTTAGTATTACTCCAAACATTTGGGATTACTGTATGGAGTTCGGGAGTTATTATTTTGCTGCAGGAGCCTTCGTCTTGGTCTACGTTTTAGACCAAGTTTATATTCGTGTCCGTGTCCAAGTAGATTGTTCCTGCACGTGTGTCGCCGGGTCGGGCCGTGTCTGCCGAAAATTACCATGCTGAAAATTCGGGAACCCCTGTACGTCGAATGTCTGCCCCACTGTGCGAAACCATTTCTTCAGTCTTAAGGTAGTCCGCCATGTAACTACCGATAGTTATAGATAGCTTTTGTTGTTTTTTTTTTTAAATGTTTATTAGTGCAGTAGTGCGAAATTTTTAAGTGTCTGTTTATTTGGTCTGGTTAAGTTTGAAGTTTATTTTGTTGGGGCCGTTCTCTTAAATTAATGGGTTTATTGATTGTTTTTTTTGTTATGTCTTTATTTTTGGTGTTTTTTTTTACTACTTACTAATGTTACTATTGTTACTGATGCACTTTGTTTACTTTATGTTTTTCTCTAGAGTTTAAGCAAAGTGCCTAATTTAAGTTTTAATGTAACTGTCGTGTCCAATGCTTTTGTCCGATTTTGCAGGCCCTTTCCTTCCTTGGTTATCCTCTTTTGTTTGTCCCGTGAATAGCATCCAATTGACAAGTGGTAAGACCGCCCTGTAGCTTTACACTTTCTTGAGCGTAGGGTAGTCTCTACTCACTATAAATGTTATAGGGGGTTTTGGGCTTTTATGTTTTAAGGGGTCGCTATGCGAGACGTCGTGCTATGTCGAGTGTTGGACCGTGACGGCATAAAGTAATATATTTTAGTAATTTATTTTTTTAACAACATCATTAACAAAAATAACAAAAAGTAAAGGTGCCAAATTAGAACCCTGTGGTATAACAAAGAAAGCTAAATAAGGATTTGATTTATAATTATTTTATACAACTACATTTTGACGGTTTGTTAAATAAGATTGAAGTAAAACTAGTAATTCGTTAGGAACATCATATTTATACATTTTCTGAAGTAAAATAACGTAATTAATTATTAACGAATGCTTTTTTAAAATCAGTACCTATACATAACATGTACAGGGTGGTCCACGTAAGGTGACCCATATACTTATCTCAGAAACTACTGGAGTCACAAAAAATTTGTAAGAAACAAATATTCACGAAGTAAAAAATATTTTTAAAATATTATACTTTCATTTATACAGGGTGTTCGGTTTTCCTTGGGACGATACCAACTTTCTTATTTTCAATGGAACACCCTGTATTTTTTTGCATTTTTGGATTCTACCCACTCTTTTAGGTATACTTTGTAAATATATTAATTAAGAAAATGTTAATACTTTTTGAGTAAAATTAAGATTTATTAAAATTTCTCTAAATGTAGACACTCGCTAAAAGTTAAAAATAATCAACTAAAAGTTATTATTTTTTATATTATGTAGTATCCATCTCTTTAATAATAAGTAAGCTATAAGTTAATTATTATATTTTTTGGAAAATATCATACAGGGTGTTTTCTATGTCCCGTTGAAAATACCGATTTTAAAAGTTTAAAATCTTGTTTTTCTTTAATGGAACACCCTATATATTTTTGCATAATTGGATAGAATAAATAATTACCTTTCATTTTATATATATATGTCCTATACCTAAACCTAACAGGAAAAAAAATATTCGCATTTTTCACAATTAGTAGCTTTTTTCCAATTATCTTAGTTAAATTTTCATTATTCAAATAAATAAATTTCAATAACAACAAATAAAAATGCTTTTATATATAAATATATATTACTATAATAATTACCATACGCGCAAAGCTACTAATTTTGTAAAATGCGAATATTTTTTTTAGGTGATCCACGTAAGGTGACCCATATACTTATCTCAGAAACTACTGGAGTCACAAAAAATTTGTAGGAAACAAATATTCACGAAGTAAAAAATATTTTTAAAATATTATATTTTCATTTATACAGGGTGTTCGGTTTTCCTTGGGACGATACCAACTTTCTTATTTTCAATAGATCACCCTATATTTTTTTGCATTTTTGGATTCTACACACTCTTTTAGGTATACTTTGTAAATATATTAATTAAGAAAATGTTAATACTTTTTGAGTAAAATGAGGATTTATTAAAATTTCTCTAAATGTAGACATTCGCTAAAAGTTAAAAATAACCAACTAAAAGTTATTATTTTTTATATTATGTAGCATTCATCTCTTTAATAATAAGTAAGCTATAAGTTAATTAATTTATTTTTTGGAAAATATTATACAGGGTGTTTTCTTTGAATAATGAAAATTTAACTAAGGTAATTGGAAAAATGCTACTAATTGTGAAAAATGCGAATATTTTTTTTCTGTTAGGTTTAGGTATAGGACATATATATATAAAATGAAAGGTAATTACTTATTCTATCCAATTATGCAAAAATATATAGGGTGTTCCATTGAAGAAAAACAAGATTTTAAACTTTTAAAATCGCTATTTTCAACGGGACATAGAAAACACCCTGTATGATATTTTCCAAAAATATAATAATTAACTTATAGCTTACTTATTATTAAAGAGATGGATACTACATAATATAAAAAATAATAACTTTTAGTTGATTATTTTTAACTTTTAGCGAGTGTCTACATTTAGAGAAATTTTAATAAATCTTAATTTTACTCAAAAAGTATTAACATTTTCTTATTTAATATATTTACAAAGTATACCTAAAAGAGTGGGAAGAATCCAAAAATGCAAAAAAATACAGGGTGTTCCATTGAAAATAAGAAAGTTGGTATCGTCCCAAGGAAAACCGAACACCCTGTATAAATGAAAATATAATATTTTAAAAATATTTTTTACTTCGTGAATATTTGTTCCTTACAAATTTTTTGTGACTCCAGTAGTTTCTGAGATAAGTATATGGGTCACCTTACGTGGACCACCCTGTACATGTAAAAAATGTTAAAAAGAGTTTGATATAAACTGGGTAAAATTAAATAAATTAGTAACTGTAGATCTTTTAGACACAAAACCGTGCTGTCGTGTTGATATATGTTTTGTAATTTTTGAATATATAAAATCATACAACATAGATTCAAATACTTTTGAAAAATTAGAAAGAATGCTTATATATATTATATGTTTATAATTATAAACATCATATTTATTTACTTTTTTAAAAGTCGGACAAACCTTGCTTATCTTTTAAATTTCTGGATAATCCCTTTTTTGTATAGGGGAGAGCGCTGTACCTCGGAACAGTTTTTGGTTTTTATTTTATTTTTTGCATGTTTTTGTCTCTATCTGACTAAAAATTATTTTGTCATATAGCCCTATCTTTTACCCTTGTCTCTGAAATATTTTCAAAACTTATCACTAAAAATGTTGTAGTTACAAATTTTTTATTACACATGCTGCAAACGTTCAAAGGTACAATACCGTCATGTACCTTGGAACAGTATATAATGTACCTTGGAACATGAAAAAAACAACTTAAATACAAATAAAAAAGATTTATTATTCTTTATAATCAGAAAGAATATTTAAAAACTGGTTTAAAGAATCCTTGAGAATCCAAATTGTTGATAACTCACTCCAGTTTCAAAAGTTCAGGAATGGCATAAAAACCCCTTTTTGATATTTGCTTAGGCGGCATAATGGAACCCATAACATCTGTCCAAGGGTAGTTTAATACATCTGACTTCTCTGGCCACTTCCACGACTTTAGGGATTTCTGCATGGAGGAAATAGTTGCGCCTTCTTCGTCATACGCCATAATTTTGCCAGGATAGACTTGCCCCTGGTATAAGAATGCGACGTATTGGTCAATCTCTCTAACCACATTAGGGAGACCCAGAACATCCTTGATACTTTTTTCCCCCGTGGCATAGTCTATAATTTCATTTTCATTTTCCTGCTCTTCAAACTCCGCCATAATGTCATCGTCATCAGAAGATTCTCTTAAAGACATTACTTCTTCATTTTCTTCGTCGCTTTCTCCCAGTTGCAACACTTTCTTGACTACATTGACTCTATTGGCTAAACCTTCGTCGACTTTTGCCGACTCTAAGGACGATCCGATCTCTTCTTCAAACTTTTGTGGTGTCTCGGTCAAAATTGTGGATTTTCCTTTTTTTCTGCCTCTCGAAGTTGCCTTCCGAGGGCCTGCTTTAGGAAAAGGCCTTATACTTTCTATAGACACTTTAGCCTGGCAGCTAGAAGAAGCGGCTGGTGGAGGTGAAATGGGAATGTCCGTGCTGATATCCATCGCTTCAGTCGCATTTTTCTCATCGTCTGGATTTGGACGATCCGTGGCATAGGATGAGAGGAAATCATGATCCGTGAAAATGTCTTCATTCATAGGAACAATTCCACTTGCAGCGAAGCCGCTTGTAATGTTTTTGCTTGTGAATGCAAGAGGGAATGCTCTGCCCACCATTGCTGCAACTTCATAAATAGACAGCGGTTTTCCTGGGTTACATGACATCCAATCATTCACTGCACGGTTGTAGTGAGATTTGAAAGAACCAAAGACTGTACGGTCGAGTGGCTGTAGACGATGCGAAGTATGTGGCGGAAAAGTGAGCATCTTTATCCCAGATGCACGAGCTTTTTCGATCACAGCTACGGTGGCGTGGCTTTCATGGTTGTCCAAGATTAATAAAACGGGTTTTTCTTTGCTTGGTCTTACATGTTCTATAAAAAAATCCAGCCACTCAAGAAAAAGCCTCTCGTTGGACCAACCAGATTGATTTGCACCTCCTTTACTGCCAACTGGTGCACCTTTCATCATGAATTCCTTAAAATGTACTCTTGGGAATACAAACATCGGCGGTAAATGGTTTCCGATAGCATTAATCCCGGCAATCAAGGTAACATTCTGGCCTCTTTCACCCGATGTTACACTACCAAGTTGTTTAATGCCTTTCGGAGCTAATATTTTGGGGGGTACATGTACGGTAGTCATGCCCGTCTCATCAACGTTATAGATCTGATGTGGCTCGAATGGACCATATTTCGCATGAACTCTCTTCAAATTGGTGAAAAACGTTTGCACATTCGCTCGATTAAAGCTTGTTGACCGCGCGAGAGATGTGGCCTCTGGTTTTCGCAAAGAAATTTGTTTTGAGTACTTTTTGACAAATCCGCGAAGCCACGCCAATCCAGCAAGTTGATTTTCGTCCCACTTCTGGGGATATTTCACATTGTTTTCTTTGGCAAATTGATATGCAAGTTTTCGCATGTCGTTTTTATTCATTCCATAATGCATTCGAGCTGCCTGCTTTACATAGCTCAACAATTCAAGCTCCATTTGGTTCGAAAAAACTTGTTTTACAGCATTATTTGCAGTGTATTCAAATTGTTGTTTACCACTTTGATTATGCGATTTCACATGACGATGCAGAGTTGATAACTTAACTTCGTAAACCTTAGATGCTTCACGAAATGAGATTTCACGATTTGTCACTGCCACTACAGCTCTTTCCAAATTTTCTTTGTGTACCTTGTCTCTTTTCTTCCCTTCCTTACTTCGCGGCATTTTTAAATTTCTGTAAAAAAAACAATCAAATAAGGCACCTTCCATTGTTAATAGTGTGTTCTGTACCTTGGAACAATGTGTTGTACCTTGGAACACTGTTCCAAGGTACAACCGAGGACGGGTTCCAAGGTACAACATTGTGCCATTTTGTATACAAAAGCACTTCAACAATTTTCAGGTTATGTTACTGGAATTCCAATACAATAATAACGTACTTAAATATATGCAGATTAATAATAACTAAGAAGAAAATTGAATGATTCCTACCTTTTGCCGAACAATTCTAAAAACCAACAACCTTTATTTTTACTTTGTTAGTCAAAGAACACAAATGTCTGATCAAGAGAAAACTGAGGACGCTAATCAAGGTGCAACAGAGTCGTAGTATAGCTTGAGGCCGACTGCACTGATATATGATGATGAGAATCACGAGATGGCGCTGTATTCTTTAAAATCGGTTTTGTTCCAAGGTACAACCGTTTCAAGGTACAGCACTCTCCCCTACCATACTAAGTATGTGCTCAATATCTTATTCCCAAAAATAGACATAAGAGTCAAAAAATCAACTATTGTTCATTTTTTGGACTAAAATGAAAAAGAACGTGAATTTTCAAAAAATTGCCATATAATCGTGGTTAGCCAAGATATCCACAAAATCTCGAAAACGTTACCTAACTGTTATTAGGAAGGGGTATTACGATTAAGCTCAATTGCCCTGTGAATTGGGATTTGAAAGTTTGGAAATAAAAACATATCTTTTTTTAACACCCTGTAGTATAATGCTATGTGCACAATATTGTATTCCTAAAATTAGATGTAAGTCAAAGAATCCATTATTGCTCATTTTTTGGATCAAACTGGGGAATATCGACAATTTTTGAAAAATTGGCATATAATCGTAGTAAGCCATGAATGGGAATAACTTGAAAAAAAATACATCTTTTCGTTTAACACCCTGTAGTATAATGCCATGTGCAATATATCGTATTCTTAAAATTAGACATAAGAGTCAAAGACTTAGACAATCAGAATTTCGAAAGATTTTCAAAATCGATTCAGTAATTTTCCAATAACGAGCTTTAAAATATTTTCCAAAAAACTAGTTGCATCGTTTTTTATGACGATCAGTTTATATAATAATAATAATAATAATAATAATAATAATAATAATAATTTATTTCATTACAGGTACAATTACAGCAAAGAAAAAACAAAAATACAAAAATGAAAAACGTCACAATAAAGATTTTTTGTTTTTTTTTAAGAGAAAAAAACATATCTTAAAAGAAAAGAAAATATAATGTAATAATTGACTGACACACAAATACGCATTTATTCCAATTAATCGTTATAAATATCAAATTTAACCAGTTTCAAAATGTTCGAAGGTAATTTGAGAATAATTAGTCATTTTGAGCATTTAATTTTAAAAGCTTAAAATTAAAGTGTTTTGATTATTGTTGAACAATTTGTTTATTATGATTTTTTAGTTTATTACACTTTCATTAGAATTATTTATTGTTCTCCGGCGGATTACCTCGGCATTCTTAAACTATTCGTGGTGGCAGATTTTTAATAGAATGAGGCTGAGTTTCTCATCGCTGAAGAAAATGTTTTTAGTATATGGATCTGATTTGTTATTTTATTGATCATGATTTTACAAAATTCTAAACGCTGTCTGCATCATCATCGCGCTTTTATATTGTGGGATCTACACCAAA
Source organism: Brassicogethes aeneus (assembly GCA_921294245.1). Lineage (NCBI taxonomy): Eukaryota > Metazoa > Arthropoda > Insecta > Coleoptera > Nitidulidae > Brassicogethes > Brassicogethes aeneus. The sequence continues at coordinate 5,112,014 of OV121136.1, forward strand.
CTGACCAAGAACCTCATTGAGTATTACAGTATTATATTCTTTTTCGATTGCAAAAAGATCCCGTTTGGTGAAATTTTGCAACCAGCTCTTGAACATATTTATGACACACATTTTTGCCAGAGTGTAGTTTATTAAATGCCACTGCAGTTCGTAGAGCACAATGACTTTATGCACCATAAATAAAAATAATTTCAATACGTTCAGCCGTTTTAAATCATTTTGGAAAACAAACAATACTATTTAAAATATTAAATCTAACAATCATGAATTTTTGTAATTTTCCAGTTTTTTACTTAGGTTTTTACGAAAACAAAATGGTTTAATTTGATTTTTTTAACGAGAAATTAAATAATTTGGGTGTGCGAATATCGTTCGAATCGAATCAAATATTGATATTCGATACGAAATTCGATTCGAATAATTCGAAAAAAATCGAATAATCCGAAAATTTTTGAAGAATTCGAAAAATTTTGAATAATTCGAAAATTTTCGAATAATTCGAAAAATTTCGAATAATTCGAAAAATTTCAAAAATTTCGAATAACTCGAAAACTTTCAAATAATTCGCGAAATAATAAAATAACTCTGGATTTTCAATTGCTTCCATTTAAATCGTGTATCGAAATATTCTACTTACGAATAATATACTTTTCGTTAAAAAATCAATTACCCAGAGAAAAAAAATCTATGAAAAAAATGTTACTCATGTAATGTTTCAGTATCGTATTTATTATTTTTGCACAAAAATTTGTAGCAAATTTTCAAATGTTGTATTTTTCATAATACTGTATTTGCTATGATATAATTTCTGTTATTTCATTCACTTAAAAAAAATCTATACCTACTTATTGTTCTATTTATGTAAGTATATTTCATGGTTTGAATAAAATGTATATTGACTGTTAAATTCATATTTGAATATTGAACATAAGAAACACTGAATTCAAAATACTCGAAAACTCGCTAATAATATAATAGTTTACGAATAATTCGAAAAAATTTCGAATTATTCGAAATTTTTTGAATTATTCGAAAACTTTCGAATAATTCGAATTTTCGAATTATTCGATTCGAGTTCCGAATCGAATATTAATATTCGATTCGAGTTCCGAATCGAATATTAATATTCGATTCGGAACGAATAATTCGTTGTGAATTAATTTAACGAGAAATTGGAATAAATAATTATAAAAATTATGTTTGAAACGATGTGAATTAAACATAAAAACGACAATGGAAGTCCAAAAATATGTTTCTAATTATAAAAATTATATTGCGTATTTCCCCCACATATCCTAGAAAATATTTTGAGAAATTTTTGATATATTATTTAGGTCCAGACTTCAGAGCATTGCTCGTTTATATACATTAGGGTGCTTCAAAAAGCACCCTAATATACATATATCAGAAACAATAGGTTTTCTAGTTTACGCCAGTAGTAGGCAACCAATATTGCAAAGACTGAAATGCCTTCAAGCCATCAAGCTCGGCACTGTTCACTTATAAAGAAATAAGGGGTCATCCATTAATTACGTGAGGCAATTTTGGCGATTTTTCGACTCCCCCCTCCCCTTGGTGAGATGTTGCTCGACCCCCTCCCCCCTCCCTTAATCTCACGTGAGATTTTTTTAAATGATGGGTTTTAATCAGAGCTGGCCAAGTACTGAGTACTTTTACTCGTATTTCAATTACGAGTAAAAAAGTACGAGTACTTTTTTACTCATAAGTATTTTTCATTTGAAATACTTAATACTCGTACTTACAAACTAAATTCAATGTACTCATAGAAAATACTCGTGGAATTCACGAGTATTATATACGAGTATTTCCGTTTATTATATCGATTACTTTTTGCCAAAATATCGTAAGCATCAAAACATTTTGTTTGGAAGTAGTTTGGAAGTTAAATTATATAATATATAGTATAAATTTTACTGTATAATACAATATATTATAGCATATATGGTTTAATAACAAGTTGTTATTAACAACCCTGACGAAAATGCCCCTTTAAGAACAATAGAAACCAATGGGAATTTATGTTGTAATCATTACAATGTAATGTATTGGGTCTTATAGGTTTGAATCTGGTGAATTGGTATTAATTGGAAAACATAATTGTCTTGAATTGGTTTGATTTGGTAATTCCCATTTAGCCCTAAAACCGTTTGGCGACATATACAACCCAATAAAAACCGGTACCAATACACATATTCAGTCCGGTACAAACAATTTCATTCTCTTATTGGTTTCTATGGGTCATTTTCGGCAGGGAAGTAAATAAGTAAAATTATAAACTATTTAAGAATTTTTATTATTTTATGTACCTACATAATGTTTGGAATAAATAATTTTATACATTTGTATTTGTATAATGTGCATTCTCTAAAAATGAATTAGTCAAAAATGACTAATTACCACAGTTATTAGTGGATATTAGTGAAAATACCGTCAAAAATTAGTGGAGCAGTTTTTGAGATATAGTCAATTCCATATTATATGGAAAATGGACTATATCTCAAAAACTATTCTACTTTTCTAACTTTTGATGACTTTTTTGGATTCAGGGAACAATTTTACCCCCCTCCCCCCTAAACACCTCACGTAATTAATGGATGCCCCCTAAAATATGCTTAAAAATCAATAAAAGGCATAAAACAAATTTTTGTAAAGCGTATTTATTTATTTTATTTTATTTTATATAAAATATTTTATTATTGAAAAAAAGTAAATTGACTGTTAAATGAACATATTCACTGTTTTCAATTTTTAAGTCCAGGGGCCCCATGACGTTGGGGGCCTGGGGCAATGTTCTCCTTTTGCCTAATTATGATATTTTGTTTGTTTTTGTAGGTATTTAAATAATGTATAATTCTTTTTATTTTAAATACTTTACAGTCTTTGAATAATTGGTCAGATAAGAACTTTTTCTTTTATTTGTACATAATTTTCAATATGTGTATTTTTTTGCAAGATCTCAATTTTATTAATTTGATTTTAATATGCTGATCCCCAAGCTAATAGTCCATAACACAAAACTTCTTAATTATTTACAAACCTCATCTATGTGATGACTATATTTTAGATTTTCATGAATATACAGTGTGACCCATTTGTTTGCGAATCACCCCTGAAAAATCTTTATTTATTGTACGATTTGTTTTACTGTATTTTTTGAGCAAAAAACATATTTTTACAAAATACAAGTCCTATGTCAGTTTTTGAGAGTAAATTTTTAAGATCTCATATTAGCGATTTAAAAAAATCTAAGCACGGCACTGGATTGACCACCTCTCAAAACGACCCTATACTAAATTTTATTAAAAAAATTTAAGTAGGAACTGTTTTGTAGCCAAATTAAAAATGCACTATAATTACTATTTACAACAATTTATTTTGTCAAGTTATCCATAAAAAAACATTGAAATAAAATTAAACTAAGTAACATGGTATAAATATTTCAAAAATACAATATACACTTAAAACAACAATGAAACAAAAAATAGAGAATTCCAAAAATTCTCTACAATTAGATTTTCTACTAATTATTTTAATACACTTAATACCTAAATTCTTTTAGGTACGTTATTAGTTACCTTTCGTATTTGTTTTGGAGTAATGGCTGTGTAGGTTTGTAATACCCTAGCCCATAGTTCCTGTGCAGTTTGTGGCCTTTGTAAACTTTTTGTTTCAGTAAACCCCTCAGCATATTTATACCATGTTAGTTAAATTTTATTTTAATGTTTTTTCATAGATAACTTGACAAAATAAATGTTTGTAAATAGTAATATTGTGCATATTTAATTTGGCTTCAAAATCGTTCCTACTTAAACATTTTTAATAAAATTTAGTATAGGGTCGTGCATATATTAAAAAAATCGCTAAAATGAATTCTTAAAAATTTACACTTAAAAACTGACATAGTAGGCTATGTATTTTGTAAAAATATGTTTTTATGCTCCAAAAATACAGTTTATCAAGATCTACACTACACTACATAAATCCGGTTAAAACCGCACAATAAATAAAGATTTTACAGGGGTGAGTCGCAAACAAATGGGTCACACTGTGTAAACCCAAGTATTTGATGGTATTAACTTTATGTAACGTAATCTCAAAGTTAAAATGGTGATTACGGGAACAATAAAAATGATGTACCTATTTAAAAAAAAATATATTAGATTGCTTGCGAATATTATTAGTAAAGCGAATATTATTAGTAAAGCATATAAATTTCGTTTTTGATTTATTTAAAAGTAAAAGATTTTCATATAACCAATTTTTTAAATCCATTATTACATTTGAAGCTTGTTTATAAATATTTGTCCAGGTAATCCCTTCTATATAAACCACTGTGCCGCCATCAGAGATATGCACACCATATGGTGAAATATATATTGAAAAAATTTCGTTAATGTACAAAAGAAACAACACCGGACCTAATATTGTACCCTGCGGAACTCCAGATGTAACTTTTTTGATATCACTAAAAAAGTGCCGTTCATTTACACAATTTGAGTCCAATTCTTTTAAAAAGATCCAATGCTATACAACATTTAATTTTCAAGGCATTTCTCATATTTTTATTAGTTAAACAATCCATAAAACGAACAATTAGCTCATAGCAAAAATGTAATTTTTTACATAAAATATATATTTTTTTTGTAGAGAAAGGGCATAGAAGAAAAAGAGAGAGTTGCATGCATATTGAAATTGAAATATGTATACCTGCAATTCTTCATTAAACATTAACTTTAATGTATTGATTGATTGTATATAACTTTTAATTCAATTTTAATTCGTTTTATTTTTAATTGAGGAGTGATTTTTTAAAAAGTCGTATTTCCATTTGCAACAATTTTTCAAAAAAATGCAATTTAGATTATTTAAAAAAAAACTAATGAATATTTAATAATACTTCAGACCTGCTGTCATATTTCCCCGTGAATATATGCCTTTTAACAATACCTTTGGGATTTTGTCAAAAAATTACATTCAAGTAAAAATGAAAATAATGCCTTTTGAAAAATCACTCCTCAATTATAAATTTGACAACGGTCCGGTACGCAAGAGTCCGATAATATGATAATTTGAACCTTCAATAAAACTAATTGGTAATCCCTGCCCTGATGTATAACTTATGATTTTATTTCAAGTTATTGTCGCGCAGTGTATTACAAATATTTTAACACTCTAAAATGTGTAGCATTTGATAGTAAATACTAAGATATTCGGTTGCATACATTTATTGTGAGTCTGTATCCTCTCAATTGGGCTTAATTAAGCAACCATTATATTTAATTTACTTTAACTCGCTCAATTGATGATGGCGTAGGGGTCATACGGACCGGCAGTGTCATCCATGCGGGACACGCAATTATTTAGTTATACTGACACATAGTTATTTTTGTCTCCCACTTATATTAAGCATGGAAAAAAATATTCGAATTAGGTATACTAAAAAATAGGCATTAGAAATTGTCAATTTTCGTAGATACATACCTACGTTGAATATTTTTAAACTATGAAGTGGGAAGGTATATACAAAAAGTGGGTACCTATATACATACAATAATTTAAAAAAAAAGTTTATTTTAATCTACAGGAATATTTGGATATGTTACCGGCTATGTAATAAACCCGGCAATGTGCGAAATCACTTCCATTTTGGGCAATCTGCAAATCGAGTGAATTTAATTAAATGATTTAAAAAAAAATTAACATGATTAACCTCACCCGATCGCAGTGAATATTAAAATCGGCCAATCTCTAATGCCTAACAACTTGAATAATGAGTTATTATTTACCTTTTTAGGCAAGAATTTATTTATTATTAGTCACGAAAAAACCCAATATTATGCAATAGGAGTAGATAAATATTATCATTAGTATTATTATTAAATAAAGTGTATTTTTCTATACTTTTCTATCGAATGACAAGTTATCTGTAAAAATATAAAACAAAGTATTAAAAATGTTTTTGTAGTAAAATTTTTAAATATAAAATAATACACATGTATGTGCTAGTAACACAGTTTTTTCTAGTTTCTGTTAAAGTTTACAAATTAGACTTTTTACTATTATGGTTGTTAATTTAGTTAGGTATACCTATAGTTAATTATAATACCTAGATATTAACATAATTTAATATTTTAAACATATTATACTTATAATTTATCTCTATTAAAAAACTAAAATAATTTTTAATAATATTGTAAAAAAGGGGTGCGCTTATTTTATTTTTTTATATATATTATAATTTAAAAAAACTTAAATAAAATATAAAAAAATTTCTGCGGTCATTATGAGGAAAACAGTTTAATCAAGCAACAAAAAATTCAAATTTTAAATTACAATTTTTAGTATCTCTGTGCGTATTATATTATGTATGAAAATGCTTAAACAATCCCAAGTATTTTATAACTTGTTATTTTCATTAATTAATTTTTGTTTTAATATGTAAATAACTATCTAGCAAATTTTAAGCATATACATATGCTTACTATATTATATTATAATATATTAAGCATAGGGACCGATTAAGCCACATGGAGGCCCGGGGCTATTTCATATTTTGAGGCCTTATTTTCTTGGAAGTAAGAATTTTTTTATCATCTAAAATAAATCCCTTAACCCTTAAAACTTGCTAAAATTAACTCAATACCAAAAATATATTGTAAGTATAAAACAGGGTTAAAATTATTTTTAAGTAACACACGGAATTACAAATGATCAAGTAACACACAGGGTTACAAATGTTCAAGTACCTAACACACAGGGTTACAATTATTTTCAAGTAACACAAGGGGTTACAAATGTTACTAACTGTAAATAACTTAATCTATTATTACTTGGGACCGAAATGGTCTTAAGCGCTCACTTGCTACGACTGCTTTAAACTTTATTTTATACTTTAAAAAAAATTTAACCTTATAGCGGTATTTACCTAGGATCCCTACCGGACCAATAAACTTCGGTACCAGTTTGCCCCTTGTCAGACCTTTTACTAGTAGTGTCTCCAACTTTCTATTGTTTGGCAATTAACTTAATTTTGTCGAATCTTTTCTTTATTTTCTGTTCTACTTGATCACATTTATCTTTTGCATTCTTTCGTATTTTATTCAAGTCTTTTATTTTAGACAAAACTCTGATTTCGTTAGAAACTTGATGTCGCATTTATTGTTCCATTGACTCCTCTGTAAATTTACTAGGTATTTGTCCCAGCCATGATGATCTCCTTTTATGGTAGCCATCAGAGACTCCAGTATGGTACGGTTAGACCTTTCAACCTGGCCATTACTCCTGGGTGATGCAAGTGCGTTTTTAACATGTTTGATATGACATTTTACAATTAAACGCCTTCCCTCATTCCGTGATAACTCTTTGTGGAACATGAACCAACTTTATTAGTTTCTCTATCGTGTCACATGCATGTTTACTAAGTAGTACTTGTATCTGGTAGCGCCTCAATCCAAACAAATTTCGTAAATGGATCAATAGTCACCACCCCGCTTAAAATACCCCATAGAGACCTATACAAAATAATCTATCAGGCGCTACCGGATTCACATTTGTCCATGGATTTTTCCGGATACGGCCCGATAGAAAATTTATAGGAACTTACCTATAGGCACACCATAACTTTTACATTTTCCCTATAGAGACCGATAGCAAATAATTCAATGAAGGATATATAGGGATATCCCTATAGAACAACCATAAAACATTTGACAATTTTTTTTTAAAACCTATGGGGTCCTATGGGGGAAATACTAATTTCTATATTTATGTGTATTTTCCCCATTGAAACCAATAGCAAATAAATTAAGGGTGGATATCCCTATAGAACAACCATAAATCCCAACTATGGGTCCTATACATACCGATACACCCTATAGAAACACCATACATTCCGATACAAATATCTATCGGTTTTAACAGGGTATTTTAAGCAGTATATGGGTGTTTTCACTATCACTATTGCAGAAAGGGCCAATAAAGATATGTTTTTTAAGATATTAAAAAGGGTATTTTCTAACCTCTCTGATAATTTAATGCAAATTATTTTCCAATTTAAGACAAAAATGTAGCATAATTTATTATTTATATTGTTTAGATGCATAAAAAGAATTATATTTAAGGGATTTATAATTTTAGCTTTTTTAATTGTCAACGCTCACTATTAAAGTATTCGATTATATTTAAAGCTATAAAAATATTCAGGTTAAGTTTTTTACAATTTGATACCTGTGATAAGTCTGGGGATATCTAACAGTAGTTTATACTTTTAATAATTGATATTAAAATTGAATCGGTGAGATAAAAAACTGTCAAAAAATTAAAAGTTATTTTCTAAAATCAATTTGCAAAATGCATTGTTGAGAAAATATAAATTATTTTACAAAATATGAGTATTATATTTTATAAAATAGTTAAAATATTCTTATAAAAATACTTTTAGAACTATGAAACTGAAAATTATAAAATAAAAATAAATTTTTGGACTTGTGCTGTTTTTAATCTTACCGATTCAATTGTAAGTGCGTTTTATGTATCGTTTAACAAATAAAACTCTACCTTGAAGATAAAATGTGTCTTTTTGATGCTTCGCACAATTGTAGGCCTCCGCTAACGCGTCGGACTTCAAACTTTGATGTCATCACAAAAAGACTTACTTCTCAGCCTTATGATATAAATAAATATGATTGTACTTTATTATTTATTATTACCTTTTATTAAAGTATGCTTTGTATCAATTTTAAACTTTATTGGCATAGATCTGGTATCATATTTTTCAAAAATACCCAATATGGATTTGCCTATCACCTTAAATTTTTATTTTATTTTAGGTAAAAGTTATTTTATAGCATATAGCATTAATTTTTTTCTATCTTTGATTTTGTTCCCAAGTAAATTAATAGTTACCCACTTCACACGAATTACCTAATAAAAAAATGTTTTTTTAAGCCTTAAAAAATTTAAAAAATGCCTACAATAAATAATAATAATTTAAAATATCGTCCAAATATTCGGGAAGATGTTATACTACCTAACTAGGTAAGGATTTACCTCCTTTATTTTGTCATAAGAGTTAGGAAACATATAATTTTACACATTTTTAACTATTTTATTAACCATGGAATTTGTTTTATATTTGAACATATAAACAAAGATGATGTGCAAATAACACTTCAACTCTTGAAATATAACAGCTAAACGCTCGGACACGTAAACATAATTTTTAGTCGTAGTCGTACACTGTATACTGGTATATTATAATTTGTAAAATAATATATTTTACATCTTGTGCCAACATTCCTATGCTTTTTATTTCAATAAACATAATATCCTTAATTGGCAAAAAAACATTTTGAATTTCCTAAATTGTATCTATAAAAAACTCTCAGGGACCCGTGTTCGTTTTGATCAATTAACTTCAAATTTGGCAATACTTTGTTTTTTTTTAATTTTGAACTGATGTGTGGATTCAGCCAAATTAATACAAGGTGTTTTCATTATCTTTGAATTTTGACCTGATACAGCTAAACCAACCACGGATTTGTAATCTACGACCAAAAATTAAGTTTACGTATCCGAGCGTTTAGCTGTGATATTTTCACCTCCCTACAGTGTAATCTAATAGATTAAATGTATGTTTCATTTCATTCGGTCATTTCCCTGAAAATTTAATTAAGAAGTTTTTTCATATAATGTCAATTTTACAATTTTTTATAGGCACCAAAAAGGCATATAAGTAGATTCCTTACGGCTCCAAAGGGTTTTGTCACTATTCCAATTCTGTTTTGTATAATTATTATCATAACCAAGATAAATCAAAAAATGTTTAACTACCTTTGGTGGTGATAAAACTAAAAATAAACTTTTACAGTTAACAGTTATACAATAATTAACTAACTGCTTTGCTTTGTTATGTCAAAGTTTGTAGGTAGCTCAAAAGGTGACTAAAATTTATTTTCTAAATATTAAGTATACAACCATGATTATATAAAACGGAAATCAAGCTCTGGCAAAAATGTAATACCTGCAGGTTAAACCTGTTACAATTTACTGATATACTTTCAAAATTTAGAATTTTTTTATATTAAGAAATTTTATTATTTGTCTTAGGTACTTTTTCTCGAAGTAGGAAAATATTTTTTTATTATGTGAGATAAATATAGCACGTTACCTTTAAAACAATGATTCTGTAATTAAAATGTATAACGTTAATAATGTATAGATAATATTAAATACATTTTATGATTAGCATAGTACTTTTTTTGAAGTAGAAAAATAAACCTATGTTAATTTTATTAAGTAGCATAAATATGGCACGTTACCTTTTGAACCCTGATGATTCTGTATTTAAAATGTACAACGTTGACAGTGTCATGTCTAGAAATACCGTTTTATCAGTTTTACACTACACAATATAATTAATCCTTAACCAGCTAAGAAACTAAGTTTCCAAAATACTAATCACAAATATTTGTTATTTTAACAAATACAATAATAAGCTCTTTAAATAGGCAACTAAAAATAAGTCACATTTTACAACACATGTAAGAAAAAACAAAACTTTTTAATACAACCCTCGTCAATAAACGTATTCATTTGACTGAAGAACATTTGCTGTGTAAAAAGTTTTAATAGCAACAATTGAACAATATTGAGTTGAATTGCATTAAGGAATCTGGGCTGTTAAACTAATATACTAATAGCAGCACTAATAGCCATTGTAAGTTCTAATAGGGAAAAATTAAGTAAATTGATAAATTCTTTACAAATTATCTAGTTGCTCTAAATGTACATGAAAAGCCTTAGGTACCTACTTCATTAACTAGTTAAAAATTTAAATACTGTTGGAGTACATCGCAATTCTGTAAACTTAAACATTTTAAATCCGACGGCAAAACTTTAAACTTTAAAATTAATGGAAAAATTTTAATAAGTCTTTAAATATTTAAAAGTAACAATTTAAAATTGGTACATTGGTAATTTAAAATGGTGGTAAAATTATATTTTCCCATGGCCTCCGTAAACAAAAATCTATATTTCCCTGCAAACCAAATTATGTCACAGTGACATAACATTTACATAAAACTTGTTCCTTACTATGTAGGTAACAGAGATGTCACCTATATGTAAAAGGTAAATTTTCAACTTTTGAAATATCACAGCTAAACGCTCGGACACGTAAACATAATTTTTGGTTGTAATTCCAAATCCGTGCTCGGTTTAGTGGTATCAGGTCTACAAAACTTCAAATTTTGAAAGAATTTGTTTTTTTTAATTTGGAACTGATGTTTGTGTCCAACCAAATTGATTTTTTTTTAATTTATTCAGGGTGTTTTCAATATCATTGAATTTTGACCTGATACAGCTAAACCAAGCATGGATTTATAATCTACGACCAAAAATTAAGTTTACGTGTGATATTTTCACCTCCCTACAGTGTAATTAATAATAATACTTGCAAACTTGCAAGCTAGGTTATTTAATTTGATTTTTTAATACTCCTGTGGTGTTTTTTACATTGAATTTGTAACTAAAAAAAATTAACGTATACAGTGTAAATAACTTAAATTAAATAAAATTATAATATTTAATTATATGGCCTTTTGAATGGTTACTGTTATTATTTAATTATAATATTTATTTCAAAAAACTATTAAACAATTTGTTTAAACCTAATTATCTATCTACTTCTAGATTACTTATAAATAATTTTACCTCTCGAGTTCCCCCTTACTACCATTATCATGCATTAATTCGCTTCCACTTTTGTGTTTGAGATAAAAAAATATATTTTCTATTTGTTTTTTGTTTCATTTTATTATAAAAATATTTAAACTAGCCACAAACACTTCAAAACAAATAGAGAGTACTCGACACAACCGTTTAAACGCAATTAGATACCTATACAACACAACTCATTTACATTACATTATATAAATACTATAAAACAATTCACAGTAAAAAAAATATTTGTTAAATTTAACTAAATATTAACCAGATTTTATGTTACACCAGGTCATCATAAATAACATTGTTATGTTTAAAACAAATTGTAATCTGTTAACTAAGTAAATGAGTATACTCAGTTACTATAGTTTGTAATTATTACAGACATTTTTTAGATTTAATAACAAAATTATATGTCAATAATTCAACCATAATTCTTGTAATTTTTCAAACGGACCTTATTTTTTAAACTTTTTTGTGGAAATGTTACTATTAATCAATTTACTAAAGAAAACAAAATTAAGACATACCTACAAATATTAATTCAAAAATAAATAACACACCATGGTGTGCGTTCTAAAATTATCAGATTATATAGAAATTTGGTACAATAGATGCTTTTTTCCTTTTTTATTTTTCGTGTAATAATAATGACTACAGTATTATTCAGTTTTATTATTATTTATGCATAGCATAGGGAACCCGACAAGTTGTTATGAGCGACAAGCACACTAGTTTGCAGAATTTTTTTTTCTTCAATGGGATACGATATTTTTACACTACGAACAACTATTAGATTTAATTATTTTAAAACTAAACTAAATTATGGCAAAAATGATCCAAAATAAAATAATCGGTGAAGTGCACCAAAGCAAATATTATTCAATAATTATGGACTCCATCCAAGATATAAGACACACAGATGAACTGACACTTATACTATATGTTCTCAGTGAAATACTGGTTGAAAGATTTTTGACCTTAATGCCTAGACACAAAGCAGCGGAAATGAAAGCAGCAATCTTAAAAGTTCTGAAAGATTTTTAGTTGAAAATAGAAGATTGTCGTGGACAGTATTTTGACAATTCTGCAAATATATCTGGTCCTTATAATGACTTGCAAACACTAATTAAAAGACATTGGTAGAATTTAATTTACAATCCGCCGCTGATAGTGACTTTAACGCTACAAAACTTTTCATGTTTGTACAACAAATTAACGTATTTTTATCTGCTTACACTAGCAGTTGACAAATTTTGGAGTAGCATCTTAAAGAAAATCCTGTTAAAAAACACTTACTCCAAAACGGCTCCACTACACGATGGGCAGCACGTCGAGATGCTTTAAAAGCACTGCAGATTGGATATGATTAAATGGAAACAGTTCTTACTGAAATATTTAAAGAGGTTCTCCAAAAAAATGATGTTCGTATAGAAACAGAAGCTTTAGCAGCTAAATTCCAAAAACTGGAGTTTGCCATTTTTGTAATATTTTGGACAAAGATATTGGAAAGAGTTTATAAAACAAGTCTGTCGATGCTAGAGGTTGACATGGACATAGTGACATTGTTACAGCTTAACGAGTCACTTGGAAATTACTTTCAAGCTATGCGAAATGACGTTACTGTGTTTACACGCTACGAAGAGAAGGATCTAGTTTTTGTCAAAATGCATTGATTATAATCATTGATGATAATCATGAAGCATTGATTATAATTATAATGAAACTAATTTTCTCTTTCTAATTCTTAAAGGTCTCGTAATTACGAGCAGTCAAGACCTTTAAGAATTAGAAAGAGAAAATTAGTTTCATGAAGCAGATACTGAAATGCAACCACTCTCTCCCACAAATCAGAATCAATTCTTTTTATATTATCATTGACAAACTAGTGGACTAAAACGTAGAAGCGCTGCATACAAAGATGTTAATGATTTGTTTGGGTTTTTTCTTGATAACACTTGATAACACCGTAGATTTCACAAAGTAATATTTACATTTCAAAGAATTTCTTTTCGAACTCGACTCCAAACCGCGACCAACTTCGGCTTAATATCTTTGGCGGTTAGTCAAAGATAAATTGATAACATTAACTTTTTCAAATGTTGAAATTATCTTAACAATATTTTTGACAATTGCTGATAGTAATGCAAATGCGGAAAGATCATTTTTTACTTTGAAGCGCACAAAAACATATATGTAAGAAATGCATTGAATAAAACCAGTTATTTAGCTTGTCTGTCAATCAACTGTGAAATGCTATTGAAAGATGACATCAATATTGTGAAAAAATTGCTACATTTTTTCGATTTTTTTTTACTTCGGAGCTTACATGAAATTTTTAAGCTCCAAGTTTCAACTAAAAAAAATGTAACAGGTCGCTCAAGAAAATCAACTAAATTGGGAAAAAAGTAGTGGTTACAGGATCAAAATTATAAAAAAAAATCAAGACATGTATTTTAAAAATATTGAGTGACCAAATAATAATATTTTGACTTTGCATTGTAATGTATTATTTTCCTATACGACCTACGAAAAAGAAAGCCAAAGATTTTAAGAAAAAAAAAGTCTGTTTTAAAAATTCCCCCAATTTTTTTTTTCTGTTGAAACTTAAGCTTTTGTTAAGAAGTGAAATTTCTTTGAATTTATTAGATAGACCTATATCGGAAGTTTTGGGTACGTCCAGTCTCTTACTTATTTGGAAAAATTAAAGCGGATATACTCGGTACGTCCCAAGGACGTAATTTTTGTTTGTTTTTTTTAGCAATTAAAGCATGGTAATTCCAAAGGGTCTAAGTGTCAAGTTGGCTAAATAATATATTATCATTTAAAAATAGTTTGTCATGCAGAATGACTTAAAAAATATTCCAACATTTATATGTTCAAAATATTTGTTTTTCATTGATAACTCACAATTTTATTTTTGTCACTTAGACCCTTTGGGAATACTACTCTTCAATTCTGTAGAGCTTGTCCAATAATACCCAATAAAGTATTTCAGGACGGCCAGAGGATGTCTTACTTAGGACGTTCTGGGGACCGACGATTTGGTAACATCGGATGTCCCTGGTACGTAATGGGGAAGGTTTAGGACCTGATTCGGACGTACTCGGGACCTACTAAGGTCTGATACAAGATATACTCAGGACGTTTCTAGTACTTCTTTGTGCTATCTGGGATTAAGTGGTAGTTCTTCAATAACACCCCATAATTCAGTTTCCAAAAATCCAACAATCGTTCATCGTTTAAGTTATTACGAAAAAAAAGGTCCAACGATACGATCGTTCAAAATGCCACTTGAAATTGATGAGTCGTGAATCATTCACGACTCATCGATTCCAAGTGGCGGCTGGTGGATTTTGGCATACCCATATCTTAGTTATTAGACATGGGACCCACATCAAATTTATATGAGTTTATAATGACATTATATAGACAAGTTCTGCGCAAGCAGAATTTAAATTAAAGTTTGCAAAAAAAAGTTAGTTTTTAAGTGCAACCCCCAGCCTCCTGCCCCTTCAAATTAAGATAATTCAAATTAAAGTGGTACAATATTTAATTTACTGAAGTTTATCGACAAATTTCAAATTTTATTTAAAAAATTCAAGAATTACAGGTTTTATACCATTTATAATTTTTTTAAATTTAGTAAAAGAAATAATAAAAATTATAAATGGTATAAAACCTGTAATTCTAAAATTTGTCGATAAACTTCAGTGAATTAAATATTGTACCACTTTAATTTGAATTATCTTAATTTGGAGGGGCAGGAGGCTGGGGGTTGCACTTAAAAACTAACTTTTTTTGCAAACTTTAATTTAAATTCTGCTTGCGCAGAACTTGTCTATTTAATGTCATTATAAACTCATATAAATTTGATGTGGGTCCCATGTCTAATAACTGAGATATGGGTGTGCCCAAAATCTACCAGCCGCCACATTCACTGAATGTTGCTTCATCGCTGAACATGACTTTTTTTTAGTAAATTTCTATTTTCCAAGAAAGGAGAGAGATAGAACAACCATAAATCCCAACTATGGCTCCTATACAATGTATAGTATAGTAGTATAGTATACATACCGATACACCCTATAGAAACACCATACATTCCGATACAAATATCTATCGGATTGAACAGGGTCTCTAGGGGGTATTTTAAGCAGGGTTCTTCTTGGTCTGTGCTTAACAACATTTCCAGTTAAATTAAAAAGTTGGTTAATTTTTTAAACATTCGATGATAAATAGGTGCATGCCATGAATGCCTTCCATTAAATACTCCAGCTACTTCTCTATTGGATCTTGCATTTTCACCAGTAAGTCTAATTATTTATACTTTCTCAGCAACAGTCAAACGTAATTCACCCATTTTAAAAAGCTAATGACGTTTGCAACAATAATAAAAATATTGTTTCTACATGACACCCTTTGATACCAAATTAAAATTGATTTGGATTTGTGACTGACAAATTTATGGATAAAAAATTAAAATACAAATTTGTAAACGATAGTTGGTATCTCGGGTATTCTTTTGGTTCTAAACAACTTTTCTTACTTTTTGCTATAACTCTAACGCAAAGCAAAATATTGGCAATGTGACCCATGTTTTCTATCCCTTAACTTTAACCTATAGTTACCCCCAAATGGGAAGAGTGGTCGATTAACGTTTTACCATTTTTTTACAATTTATTGTGATGATCCACTACAGTCCTAGTTTGACCAAAACACGAAATTGATAGTAATTTTCTTTGTGAAACTGTAGTACTCCAAGAGCTGGTGTCAACGTATTTGATTTTTGGTACTTTTAAACTTGTCCAAACTATAACAATAACTAAGTGAACAAATACGAGCGAAAATCTATTTTGACTGCGCGTATCAAAATTCGCATCGTGTCTGTTTGTGACGACCTTGACTTTTTTTTTCTAAGAAACAAACCATTTGCTATACCGTGCGAAATCAAGAAAAATTTAAATTAACTGCAACAAACAAAACTAAACATTCCCCCCCCCCATGAAAGGTTCTACTCCTTTTACTAAAATACAAAAAAATTGCAATTGCCATACATTAATTGAAAACAGCACAAACATAAATTGTAATGTAAACTATTGCATAGGCAAGACACCCAGCTTTACTAGAGGGCGCTTAATTGGGCCCTGTCTTGTACGTACTGTTTCCACTCTGTTGACATTATCGGATCCTCGATGGAGTTCCCGGAATCTACCAAGAAGCCACTTACCTGGAGGTAAGTTTTTATTGTTGATAATAAACAAAGACCCCTCTGCACTTTCCAATGCAGGCTTATACCACTTGGTACGTGACTAAACGGTTTGTAAATACTACTTGTGCCAGCGGTGCCAAACGGACTGGTAAAAGCTTTGCACCGCCTGCCGACGAGACAAACGATTTAAGGTGATGGTGCTTAAATCCTCATCCGAACAAGTGAACACCGGTTCTATATTAAGAAAATGATTCGGCTTGAGAGCCGTCAAGTCGTTGGAATCTGAACTAATGGCCATCAACGGTCGAAAATTTAAGATTATTTCGATTTGGGTTAATAAGGTAGTCATTTCCTCAAAGGTGATAATCTGCTCACCAGTAACACGGGAAATGTGCGTCTTAACGTATTTAATTGCTGCCTTCCAAACCCCACCCATGCGTTGAAATGCCACCTTATGGCCAAACTATCACAAGCTTGTTGAACATATTGTTTCAGCATAGTATTGTTGGTCTTCAAACCGAATCAGGTTTTTGGATTTTGCACAATTTTCGCTATTGAATTTACCAATCTTGAACATGTTTGTACATTTTGTTTATTTCATTTAAGTTACTTGTAATTAATATTATAAACTTCTGCTTTTGTGGTATATTTAAATAAATTATTATTAATCATTTCGTTCAATTTAATTAGTTTTATAGAATTTAAGTTACTTTTAAATAATTAATAAATTTATAACTATTAATAAACTTCTTATTTTTTATCGCTCTTTTTTTCGCTTTGTATTGTTGGAAACATAATGAACACTTTATAAAATAATGTAGATATCTACGTACTAAATAAAAATTATTGTTACAGTTTTGTTGGCGTTTAGTTTTTGCTCGTTTAGTAGTTTTAACGTTTTAAGTTTAAGTTTGAATAGCTTTGTTTAAAACAAAAAAAGGAAAACTATTTAATTGTTTCAGTAACGGTTTCAGTTTTAAACAATAGGTTGTCGCTATAACAGAATTAAATGCATTAATTTACCAAAGACAAGGTCAATAAAGCGTCTTTAACACATACTGGTGATTGCTAAAGCTGCGAAAGCTGATGCATCTAAGTTAAATAATTTTAAATTTGCTTTTACAAAAGCGGATTTGTGTTATAAAGTTTGTGCTAAAATAACAGATGATCTATTGCATGTGATGGCGATAAAACTGAAGCTATTAAAAAACAAGATAAGAATAGAGAGAAAGATACAGCAAAATTAATTGATGAATATTATTCGAAAATTCAAATGAAGTATGATGCGCTATTTGGAGCTACTGCCTCTGCTAGTAGTACTCATAATAATGTTAAATTACCTAAATAAAATATATCCTAGTGTGATGGCAAGTTTACGGAGTTCTTTTAAAGACTTAAATATCGCTTTAGTTCATTTAAATTTAAACTTAACAGATATTGAAAAATTCCATTATTTGATTTTATCATTAAATGGTGAACCGCTAAACACTGCAAAATCTGTTGCAATTTAGAATGCAAACTATCCAGTTATAGTAAAGCATTTATTTGATAAATATGAATCAAAACGTAGATTACCTGCGGCACATTGGCACGCTATTATTAATTTGCCACCCACTATATCTGACAATTCTTCTGCTTTAATTAACTTATTAAGTACGGTATCTGAAAACTTAGCGACTCTTATTATAGGGTTACCAACCTCTGAATGGATTTATATTATTCTAGAAAATCTAGAAAATTTCCTAGGTACTTACTCACGAAGTTTGAGGATCAATCTGATAAAAATGAATTACCAAATTTTAATGAGCTTAAAAAATGTATTAAAGGTTATTGTGATTCCTTAGAATCAGTAGAATTTCTTGGCAAATAAAAAATATCAGTTGCCAGGTACATATTCTAAAGGTAATAATAAACACTCCTTTGTCCTTTCAAAATGGTAAGATTTTTTATGGAATAGTCCCTATGATAGGCTTTTGTTCTTCTATTCATTCCTAATCAGTTTGAGAAAGAAAGCATGATACTTTGTTGCACTTTGATTTCAATTTGACTTTACAGAATAAAGTCATTAAAGGAGAATGTGCCAACTTCTAACGTTGCGTCAACTTCTGCTCGCACAGACAATATACTTTCTTTGACAGCAGAATCGAATTCATCAGTTCTACTTTTAACTCTTCTTGTTCTTGTTCGTGATTCTCACAATGTTTTCCAACCAGTAAGAGTGTTTCTAGACTCTAGATCTTGGTCTTCAAAGTTAATATTGTCGCGCCAGTATCACTGAAATTAATCATAGTTATCCGGTTATGGCACAAAGAATAACATCTTGTGTTTTAAGACCCGCAGTTGCACTCTCTAAAAATGAAATAGTCAAAATTCTACTATTTAGTACCAGCATTTTTTACTACGTAAATAGTTAAAGTTTGACTAATTAAAGATTAGTCACCATCTTTGACTATTTCTTAGTGTTAAAAGTAACTAATTTCTTTAATCGTTTGCGGCTAACAACAAAGTATTATTTGAATTAAATGCATATAGGTACCTAGGTTCCAAGGTTAAATGGCCCATAAAAACAAATAAAGATGCAAAAAGTTTAGCTCAAACAGCAACACAAATAATATATTCAACTTTAAAATATTATGAACAATATTTATTGAAAAATAAAATTAAATTTTATAAGAGCGGCTGATGGCCAAATGGGTTATAACAACAGTTTGACAAGCTTGACAAGTGACAGACCTGAGTTCAATTCCCGGCTGGGTCAAGACTTTATTTAAATTTAAATCTACTAATTTGACTATTTCATTCAGTAGAATTTGACTAATTATTTTTGAATGCTTTTTCGCTATGACAATTAGTCAAATATGACTTATAATTAGTTATTTTTGACTAATTCATTTTAAGAGAGCAGATTGAAGCCATTGTTTTATCTTCACTAATTTCTAAGGTGCCCTCCAGAATGGTTGACGGGTCACACCCAGATAGCACAAGAGGTACCCAGGACGTCCATTTCGGGTCCCACATAGGTCCGAACGTCCTAGACCTATATCGGAAGTTTTGGGTACGTCCAGTCTCTTACTTATTTGGGAAAATTATATCTGATATAATGGGTACGTCCCAAGGACGTAATTGAAGCATTGTATTTCCAAAGGGTCTAAGTGCCAAGTTGGTTAAATAATATATTATCATTTAAAAATAGTTTGTGTCATGCAGAATGACTTAATAGTATATTCTGTAACAAGTTTGGAATACAGCATATCCGCTCGAGTGAAGAGTTTGTCACACGAGCCGAAGGCGAGTTTGACGGTTTCAGGAGAGCGGAATATGCAATTCCAAACGTATTTCAGACATTTCAACATTTACATGTGCAAAATATTTGTTTTTCATTGATAACTCACAATTTTATTTTTGTAACTTAGACCCCCCAGACAGCATCCAATTCAGAAAGATTTCTGTACGAAGTCTGTTGAAAAACATCTTACTGAGGTCACAATATGACATCTTAGAGAAATCATTTTTAGGAGCTCAAGATTAAGAGTTCTTGATGAGTTCATAAATAAGAAGTAAATTTTTTAACATCTTAAAGTATCTTTTTTTCTGACCTCCTATTGAAATTAGAAGCTACTAAGGGTAGGTATCATAAATATGACTTTAGTTATATGATATCTTACAATATTCTCTTTTCTTACTTCTTACTGAAATCATATTATTAACTCTTTAAGACGTCAACATGGAGACGTCACATTTATGACATTTTAATGCGATTCTTTCTTCTCACCGCTGTAACTGTTTGTTTTTGATATAAGAAGTGGCGAAGTAGAATTTAGAGCGTGCTTCATACCAAACGGTCTTAGAACTAGGTAAACGGCTACCCGATACTGACGAGCTCCAAAAGAGGGAAACTGGCCATCTATCGGTGCCGGTGAAGAGCACGCTTAAATTTAAACAAAAGTGAGACGAAGTAATCGCAATTCCTAAAATAAGCTAATACGAGCAAATTATTAAAATGATTTTAATAAAATCCATTTAACAAATTATTAAAATAAGACTTAATTAAGATGTCATATTGCTGTCTGGGCCTTTGGGAATACCACTCTTTAATTCTGTAAAGCTTGTCTAATAAAGCATTTCAGGACGGCCAGAGAATGTCTTACTTAGGACGTTCTGGAGACCGACGATTTGGTAACATCGGATGTCCCTGGTACATCCTGGGGAAGGTTCAGGACCTGATTCGGACATACTCGGAACTTACTAATGTCTGATACAAGATATACTCAGGACGTTTTTAGTACTTCTTTGTGCTATCTGGGCAGTAGATAGATAGATGATTTATTAGTGCTAAAATACATAAAATACACTTACACAGGTCAAAATCGTATTGTGAGATCACATTTGGCTGATCCAGATTTCGATTGTTACTTAATGTACCTTCTCCGAAAGGAACCAAAGAGAGGGTCAAGTGGGCAGTTGCAAGTTGCAAGTTGCAACAAAAGATAAGCTTTAATCCTCATGATTTGATTGAAGTGCAATCAACTAAACATCAACAATAAACATGCCACTATTTTAATAAGTCTTTTCTGAAATAAAGCTAAGGCTTATGCACAGTGGGACAAATAAATTGTCTTTATTAACTATTTTTCTTTACAGATAATTTGTTATAAACAAAAAACTTAAACTTAACTATGGGTAGTCACATTGCCAACTACCGAAAACTATATATTGATGGTTCTCGACCCTAGACTGAAGAAACGGTTTCGCACAGTGGGGCAAATAATTACGGACAGCAGTGCCCGGACTTTCAGTACAGTAATTTTCAACAGACATGGACGCAAACGCACAGTAGTACTTTAAGACCATTAAGCATAGTTCCAAGCAGCGAACTAACCACTCAAACCCCATTCATGAACCCCAATTAATTGGATTGTACTTAGTTTTGGGTCAGTTTAATGTCCCCCAAAACCAAAAGGTTTTCCCTCCTTGTCCCGCTCTCCACTAGCCTAAATGGGGCGTATGGCCCAGGACGGAAGCAAAATTTTGGAAGGGGTCTTTCATGAAAGTTTTGTTTACTTTTTAGATGTAAATTTAACCGTTTTGCCTGAAAACACTATAGGACGATTAGTTTATCAATATTTGACACTAAAATTTATTAAATGCTCTATTTTTTAGTATACATTTTTTTGCATTATTGAAAAAAACCTTTTTTATAGGAAACTGAATTTTCATAACTTATCGGTGATAATTAAATTAAACGATACGAGGCCATAAGTTTATACTAAGGTAATCATCAAAACTGTCATTCACGACCTCCTAAGAGAGATTTACCAGCCGGGATGAAAATTCGGATCCAACGTATGAGAACCGAATGTTGGTAAAAAACAACTCTGGGAGATCAGTGTAAGGCGATGCCGATGGGCCCAGCCATACGTTTTTATACTCATACAAATACTCAAGAATTTCTTAAAGGTTTAAGTTAAAAGACACACCCTGTATATTTTAAAACAACTAGGATTTACTATGATTGTGAACAGTTTTATTTTAGTTGTACTGGCTAGATTGTAAAAATGGGTTAGTCAAAAAGTATTTTTGGAACAACATCTTAGTGCTAATACAATACAAAACAAATATGGTAAACATGTTAAAACGTGTCCACGGTCAAATTCAGAAGCAACTTGTGGCCCTGACACATGGACAGTTGTTATTTTATGTGAAAGAAGCTTACGATATGTTAAATAAGTTACCAAAAATTACATGTTGCTGTCGAATTAATTAAATAATTGAATAAAAAATAATTAGTTTTTATATATTTCATAACAAAACTATTTAAGGTTCAGTCTTTAAGATGCGTTGTGTTCAACAACCTGAAACACTATCTATAACTAATTTAGATTTATTTAAAACAGTTCGTTGTAATGATAGTAAACATGGCAATTTATTACCAAATTCCTTTAGAGCAATTTTTTGTGGACCCAGTGGATGCGGAAAAACAAATCCTTTATTAAGTTTGATATTTAATCCTAATGGTGCTAAATTTGAAAATATTTACGTTTATTTAAAATAGCTTTTCCAACCTAAATATCAATTATTACAAAATATTTTAAGAAACGTAAAAGGTTTGGGTATTTTCCATATCAAAAAATTATAAAATAATTGATCCCATGGAAGCTAGAAATAATTCAATTTTTATATTTAATAATGTAGCTTGCGATAATCAAAATAAAATCCTCGAATACTATTCAATGGGAAGGCATAAAAACATATATGCAGCCTACCTGTGTCAAATTTATTCAAAAATACCAAAACAATTAATACGCGATAACTGTAATATTATTGTGTTATTTAGGCAGGACAATATAAATTTAAAACATGTATTTGATGAGCATGTCTCGCCTGACATGTCTTATGATCAGTTTAAGAAAATATGCTCAGAATGTTGGAATGAAGATTATGGCTGTTTGACCATCATAAAAGATTTTCGTAAGTAATATCATAAGGGCATTTATTTTTTCCGAAAAGAATCGAAAAAACACGTTGCTAAGTAATATTTTAACAAAAAGCATGAGTGCTGGTGGCAACAAAAATTCGAGTCGAAGAGGAGGATTTTTGCACCTGCACGAATGCATTTTGTTAAAAAATATTACTTAGCATTGTGTTTTTTCGATTTTTTTCACAGGAAAAATTAGATGCCCGAATGGTATTTGACAAGACTATTTCATGAGTAACAGTTAACAATTAAAATTTAAATTGCAATTTTTGGTGACAACAGCTGTCAAGTTTTGCCGCGGGTAAACTCGAATAAACTGCTGACAGGTGCTGTCACACAGTTTTTTCACCTAGAAATCATTTGTAATTCAAAATTGCGCGTTTGTGATTGGTGGATATTAAGACGAGGGAAATAGTCGTTTAAAAAATGAGCGATATCGAAAAGGGTTTAATAAATATATAAATATGTAACATGTAAATTTAACATCATTAGTAATCATGGCAGCATCAACTTTCAATGTAAAAAAAAATTAATGAAATCTCTGAAAGTATTAGAAAAAAACTGGGGAAATCAAAAACAGTAAATCAGAAATAAATTATTTAAACCTATTACCAAGCCTATAAAAGAACTTGTAAAGCGCAAAACTATTATTGAAAATGAAAAATATTATACCGAATTATATAAAATTAAAAACATCTCCCGCCACCACCGATGATAAAGATAATAGAGGGCATGATAATGATGCTTTTCTATTATGATGATGCTGTTGCTGCTGCTGATGATGATGATTATGATTATGATGATGGGGCAATTAAAAATGTGTCTGAAAAGGCTGCCTACCTTAATGATTATCCAATATTGACTCGTCAATATTTAAATGATTTTTCAAATGATAGTAAAAAGTTTTATACAACATATGGTTTGACTTACGATCCTATATTAAATAATTGGCTAATTGGTAAAAGTGTTCTAACATTTATTGATAATAGTGATTTTATTATTGAAAATAAGGGAACCAAAGGTTTATATGAAATTATGTTTAAAAAGTATCCCCAGAGTTATTCCAAAGAAGATAAGCAAAACTACCAAGAAATTAACAAATGTTCATAAACGAAACTTTGAACCAACTGGGGTGACCAGAGGAACTAGTTTGGAAATATATCGTAAAATAATAAAATTCATTATTGTCAAAATTTCAGTATAATAACAATGTTATAAAATATACTCTCGATGGTAATATAGATATTAAAAATTTAAAAATATGTAAGTAAAATCTCAAAATTTAAATAGAGATGCTGCTAATATGGGATATGTGAACCAAGTATATGAAGATTTATTTAACGACACAATAAAAAATAAAATAAAATACAAACATAATTATATATATATATATATATATATATATATATATATATATATATATATATATATATATATATATGTATATTTTTAATAAAATTTAACCAAACTTTAATATCATTTTAACAGACTTTAAAAAGTTATGTTTGGTTATTAAACAAGATATGTTCTGCTTTAAGGGCAAAACGCCGAGTCTGGCCTAGCAAACCCTCGACTCGGGGAACCACCAAACTGTTAATAATGTCGATATTGCACTATCGCAGAAATTTTGAGATTCATAGGTAATTCAATTGACCGGTCAAATAGGTAGCGGTCAATTGACAGACTGACATCCTCAACTCTATGTATATATTAGTGACGCTAGGAGGTGTATTTGTATTGGAATGAGTACACCAGATGAGGTGTATTCCATGATCCGGTCAAAAATTTTAGTTCGGTATAATGCGGCGGATATGGACCGTAGTGAGACCGATATCGGTAACGCCGAAGTGCGGCAGAGAGTGGACATTTGTCTAAACATTATTAACTTAAGTTATAAAATCAACTGTCAGAAATTGTGCAATGGTTCCATAATCGGTGGAAGAAAAATAAAACGGACTAAGGGACATCAAGGATTGCAAAGCGAATTGATACAAATTCAAAGTCGAGTTCTTCGAGAAATGTAAAATGCTATCGCAGGTAATAATTAAATATAATATTTGTTTCATTAAAATAGACCAAAATTCATAAATTTTTCTTATTATCTTACATATAATACTTTTTTAGACCAATAAGACAATGAAATTAATCTTCTGCCCTTTAAAAATTATGCTTTAATTGTTTTTGATGAAGACCAAGTATGAAAATTAAGTTTTATAATGTCGAAATCTTACGCAAGCTTTTGACATTATAATTTATATTAAATAAATAAAAACGGACTTTTAGGCACCTAAAAAGGCACCCAAAAAGCAGGAAAAGGCTAAATATGCACAAAAAGGCAAAAAAGATAATATAAAAAAAATAAACACGTTTATTTTAATAAACATAAAAAATAAATAATTAACATGTTTAACATAATTTAAAATATTAAAAAACGCATTTAACAAAGTGTATACCTCTCTAGGTACAAACTAGTTTAACAAAATATAAACCTATCTAGGTACATAAAAATAAACGAAAAAAATATTTATAAAATATACAGGGTGGCTCAAAACCTCCTTTTTATATCAGAATTTGAAAGAGGCTATTTTTCTGATTACAACGGCGTAATAATATTAAATCGATATAGGAATGATATCATGACCGCCAACGGTGGACTGGCGGCTAATGCTGCTGACTACAAGCCGAGAGGTCGTGGGTTCGAATCCTACCAGGGGTATGCTGGCCTCCTATGTAGAGAAGCAGTAACTGCTAAACAAGAAATTCTTGGAAAATTAGCATAAACTACATTTTTATAAAAAGTAGGTATTTAATTTATTTTTTTAACTTATGGAATATTTGACTGCATTTCTGTGCTGAATTCGGTTACAAAATGTCCATAGCTTTACCATAGCACAAGAAAACGCATTTTGCATTTTTTGCAGTTACTGCCTTTCTCCATAGTAGGGCAGTATGGCTGTTTATTTGTGTTTGTCCTATTGTGTATTAGTCCTTCGGAGGGGACTTTAAGCATGCGGTCCGTTCCTACCCCTAACCTGCTCTTTGGGAGTAAGGATGGAACTAAAAGAGAACTTTTGTATATAAACTTTTTGTATATATCAGGTGGCGGAGCGTTAAAGGTTAAAAAATTTACATTTGAATAAAATTTTTTTGTTATAGTTTTTTTTAAGGCTTTACATCGTTTAACTGTAATTCATTTTTACATCGAAATTCAGTGAAATTTTCACATGTAATAGTGTGTTAATAGTAAAATAAATATCTACCGTTTTAAAAAACAATGCGTACTGAAAAAGAAAGAATTAAAATTTTAATGATGGTTTTGTGTGGTGACCGAAAAAGGACTCAGCAAGAAGTATCCACATATCCGGAAAAAGAGCCTCTGACATAATCATGCGTAAGCAAAATTGTAAAAAAATCTGAAACCGGAAGTTTTAAAAATAGATCTAGAAGCGGTGGACCAAAATCTGCCATTGCTGAGATGTCTCCCTGAATGTGCAATTGCAAGTCCAGGAAGTGCCTACAGTTTCTTGTCGGGAGGTTGCCCTAGACAACGATATCAGTTATGCGTCAGTGCAAAGGTTATTTAAAAGAGAAAAATGCATCCCTATAAGGTGCAATTGTTGCAAGAATTAAGTGAGGACGATTTTGATCGTAGGGCTGGGTTTTGTGAAATTTTGATGGAACATTGTAGTCAGGATCTAAATTTCTCGAGAAAAATTTTATTTTCGGATTAGGCAAAATTCATGCTAAACGGTTTTGCTAATCGTCATAACTGGTCCCACCAAACCCCGCATTGGAAAAAGGAGACACAACAGCACCCTAAAAAAATGTATATGCAGGAATTATTAACCAACACAAAATAGGACCATTTTTTATTGAGGGCAATCTAACTGCAGAACAATATTTGAACCTCCTCCAGACAGATATGGGGAAAATAATGAAGTACCACCACATTTTGGTTTGGCAGTAAGGAGATACTTATCCCAGGTATTTTCGAACAGGTGGATTGGTAGAAGAGGACCTTTGTTTTTTATGGGGTCATTTAAAGTAAGTGGTGTACTAAAATAGGCCGGGCAATCTTCAGGTTCTCAGAGAAAGAATAAAATTCTTAATGTTCAAGACGTTTGGCTGCAAAAAAAAACGAATTTGAAAATCGTTTACACAACTGTCTTGCCAGCGAACATTTTAAGTACTTTGGGTAATCATATTCTTCTTTTGAATAAAGGTTTTTTTTAATTCTAGGTCATTTTGCTTAAAAATGGAAATAAAGCCTTTTAAATTCTACATATTGTAAATAAGCGGCTACGTATTTATTTTTGTAAGTTGGTAATGTCACCGAAAATTTGAAATAAACTATTAAACAACTTTAAAATCATTTTTTAAAATTTTCGATATTTCAAAAGTTACACTCAATATTCCAAACTTTTGAGCCACCCTGTATAATATATATTATTAAAAAAAGTTTGTTTCGTGTTTTAATAGACACTGTTTGCATTGAAGTAACAAAAAATAGTTTGTCTATATTTTAGGCTATAAGATTATGTTTACCTGAGAGTATATTTTTGTACAACTAAAAAAACTCGCATAATGTAATTGGCATGAATTTATAGTTTACTACATCCCCAATTTTAATAGAGGATGGTAATGTTTTATCATTAGCACCTTTTAGAATATATGTTTATCGAATGAGATGTTATAAATATGAATTTTTTTTATACACTCACGTGCAAAATAATCGATCCACACAAATTTTCGATGAATTTCAATCGCAAATAACTTTTTTATTTGATGTCGGATTTAAACGAATATTAAAGAATATTGTAGATAAATTATTGGACAATCGCTCACATTTTAAAAAATTACTAAAAAATAGACGTACGTTTATAATATACAGGTTAACCTTTAAATTTAAACAAAAAGATGTTTTTTACCATAAGTTTAAGACACTCTGTAGAGTGGCAAAACCGTATATTGTTTTAAATTAAGTTTTTTTATCAAGTCACATCTATTCTTAACAGTTTTATTTTTGGTTCACCTCGATATATTTATTTTTGTGGAAAATATGGATTTTTTTTAAAACATTGCAATTTTCAATATTTTTCTGTATGAAGAACTAAGGTTGCTAAAGTCCATCCATAGGCTATGAAGAATGACAGTGACAGTTTTGTTGAATCATCCTATACTTGTACATGTCATACACGGCTTTCAAAAGCTATCAAATTGTTTTTTGCAAATTAATGTTTAAATTTTGAGGTGTCTTCTTACTTTATAAAATGGATATGTCTCCGACTGATGTTGCCAGAGCTATTAATTTAATCCAGGATGGACGGTCACAGTATTACGTGGCAAGTGTTTTAAACGTCATAAGAAGTAAAGTACAAAGGGCAACATCATTTGGAGACATTTTTAAAAGTAAGAAGACATTATTATTATTATGTAGATATAAAAACAAATATGTTTTGAAAGTTTCACGTGTTTTATTTACTAATCTAAATCTAACAAACATAAGAAGTCAGGAGTTTACCAATTAACATGTTCTGATTGCCCCAAAACCTATATAGGACAAACAGGTCGGAATTTTAAAACTAGAATCAACGAACACAGGAGATCGTTTAATAATAATAAAATAGATTCAGCTTACGCCAACCACTTAATTCAAGAAAACCATACTTTTAATCATAATTTTAAAATTTTACATGTAGAAAGTAAAGGCTTAAAATTAAATTTACTAGAATCACTGGAAATCAATAAATTAAAGAAACAAACTGATATTGTATTAAATGATAAAATCGAAACCAATAATTCACCTCTATTAAATTTATTTTAATTATTCAGGAAAATACTGTACTACAATAAATTAGGTTTTTCCTTTATTACTCTCTTTCAATGTATTAAGCAAATATTATTCAGGTAGACCAAAAAATTTTTGTACCATAAAACATTGTGTTATATAAACTCACTTAATAATAAGTTATAAATACATTCTAAAGAAGTCACTGTGTGACGAAACAATTGTCAAAAGTAAATAAAACACGTGAAACTTTCAAAACATATTTGTTTTTATATCTACATAATAATAATAATATGGAGTTTCATCAAGTAAAGGTCGAAACAATCAAATAGTAAGAAGACACCTCAAAATTTACACATTAATTTGCAAAAAACAATTTGATAGCTTTTGAAAGCTGTATATGACATGTCCAAGTATGGGATGATTTAACAAAACTGTCACTGTCATTCTCCATAGGCTATGGATGGACCATAGCAAACTTAGTTCTTCATACAGGAAAAATATTGGAAATTGTAATGCTTTTTAAAAAAATCCATATTTTCCACAAAAATAAATATATCGAGGTGAACCAAAAACAAAACTGTTAAGAATAGATGTGACTTGATAAATAAAACTTTATTTAGAACAATATACGGTTTTGCTACTCTACAGAGTGTCTTAAACTTATGGTAAAAAAAACATCTTTTTGTTTTAACCTGTATATTATAAACGTTTTTAGTATTTTTTTAAAATGTGAGCGATTGTCCATTAATTTATCTACAATATTCTTTATTATTCGTTTAAATCCGAGATCAAATAAAAAAGTTATTTGCGATTGAAATTCATCGAAAATTTGTGTGGATCGATTATTTTGCTTCTTAAAAAAATTGTGCCATTTCGAAAATTTTTGAAGTTTCCTTATTAAATTCATTAATGTTATTGTACAATTATTTTAAGGGCATCAAAATTAATTCAATAAAAAAACGTCTTAAACCAAGTTTCCCATTTTGTTAAAACTGGCTCTGGGGGCAAAGGTAAACGTAACTTTTCTTTATAATGCTGAACTCTATGATGAGCTTTCAAAAACTTTTTTAACATTTGATATTAAACCAGTAACGTCTTAATAATTGTTACGGATTCCCTCGCATATTAAATTTAGTCCATGAGCATTGCACATTGTGCAATGCATGTTACACGCACTAAATTGGGATAAAACACTTTTTATGCAGTACAGTAATGCAATCTAGTGTATAATCGTTACCCTAGAAGAAATTAGCGTATTTCGGAGTTGCAACCTACTTTATATTTATAATAACTTTATATTATATTTACTTAAACTATTTGTGTTGTAATGACCTAATTACTATTGTCATTATATTAAATTAAATTGTAGCACTTTTATCTTTTATTTTTAGTCATTTTAAAATATTCTTTACTTTTTAGTTACTTTAGGCTCGTTTTGCAGCCAAAATCATATACGTGCAAACAAAGCAGCCAAAACATGATCTGGACCTTAAAATTGATAAAACCACAATTGTGGATAAAAGAAAACATCTGATCAAATAGGCTAAACTTATTTTTACCATTAAAGGCAGGTGGTGCGAGGCTTGCACTGCGAGCTTTTGAATCGTTTGTTATTTATTCAGATTCCAGAGAGTGTTAAAAAAAATAAAAAGTTCGTTTTATATTTAAGGCAAAAATTTCAGTTCATTAAGCAGACATTTAAGCATTTTCGGCAAGGTTTAGACACTTTTTTGTCAAAAAAGTCGAAAAAAGGCAAAAATACCAAAATGATGTTGGGTTTTATTGTACGAAAAATGCTCAAAACACATTTTGCAATAAGAATTTTTAAAAGCCTATCAAAATTGACGATAGGCATTTTGTCTAGAATCCGGTCTTTATATATTAATATTAATTAACAACATTTACTTATTACTTCCATTTAAAAAGGCACAAAGATATTGATGAACTTCCTTATGCTAGGCTGGCAGCTGTAGAAGAAGATTTACGTCTTAATGGTGATGAAGAAAATGTAAAATTAGATTAGATTAGATTAGAGTAAGGATGTATTAAAAATATGTTAATTATACATAATAATGCGATATCCTTTTAATAATAATATTAATAAACAACTTTTCATTGCAACTGGTATTTTTTATTTTGATATCTACTCGATTTTGACCCTTATAACAGCTATTCACGGTGGATTTTTAGGGTCAATTTTCGGATCATCAGGCAACCACGGTTTTTTTTCATAAATCGATTATATGCCTGTTATAGACAAAAAATACCAAAAATAAAAAAAATCCCTCGGTTTTTTTGTTTTTTATTAAGAAATAGTGATATAGAATATTAAATTTTCTACATAAAAGGTTATAAGCATTTTTTTTGTAATATATATACTTTAGGAGTACCTAATATCCGTACAAAGTTATATTTTTTTTAAAAATCGCATTTGCTGGTTCTTGTAATTGGAATTACATTGACACATAAAAGTGGATAAAGTTTCTACATTATAAAGTAATTTTTTATATATTTTTTATTGTAGAGTGGAAATTAGAAAGGGCCTAAGTGTCAAAAATAAAGTTTTGAGATAATCGATAAAAACTAAATACATCCCTCGACATACTCGACCGGCTAGCCGCGGCTGTAAATTGTAATTTTGGCACAGAGAACCTTTTTATGTAAAAAAGCCTTTTCTTATTTCCTCTCTTTAATTATATATAATAATACTTGGAATTAATAATATTTAATTAAGTCGAAAAAACGTAATGTATAATACAATTTTAAAATAACTTTTCTTATTTTAATAAGTAATTTAACTTAATTTTTTGGTTCTTACCACTTAAAATCTTGAAAAATTTTTTTTTCGGGTTTTGACGTTTACATTTTGCTTGGGTAACTATGATTAAAAATTAAATATCGTATCACATTGTTTAAAAAGTAGATTTTTTTATTTCTTTTTACTGATTTTTTTTTTAATTCTATGCTTCTTTTATCGATTTTTTCTTAGTCATAAAGTATTACAATCGAAAAAGAGATCAATTTTTAAAAACTTATCTGCAGAAAGGCCGACCAACAAATTTTTTTCCCAAGTTAAATAAAAAAAATTAAGCAAATCATTTGTTTAGAAAAACTACGGTTAAAAATTACAGGAAAGCAAATGAGGAGCGTTTATTCAAAAAGGGACATGTCCATTTTAGCGATTTGCAGAAATAAGTCAAAAGCAAAGGAATTCTGTTATTTTTGACTTGTTTCTGCAAATCGCTAAAATGGACATGTCCCTTTTTGAATAAACGCTCCTCAAATATGGTAATAACCTTTTTTGTAGAAAATTTATTATTCTATATCTTTGTTAAAACAGAATTTTGATAAAATTTATACTTTTTGCAAAATAACCAAAAAAGTAAAATTATACCCATTTATATTATATTTTTCTTAATAAATAACAAAAAAACCGAGAGATTTTTTTTATTTTTGGTAATTTTTGTCTATAATAGGCATATAATCGATTTATAAAAAAAAAACCGTGGTTGCCTGATGATCCGAAAATTGACCCTAAAAATCCACCGTGTATTGTCCATTGCCGATATCGGCAGAATTGTGGGCCAAACTGATTTTTTGGACTTAGGAGTTCGGGGTCGAGCCCATATTACCCCTTATTACATAATCTGAGTTGAACTTTCCTGACCTAACCCATACTATATAGAAAATTAACGAATTAATATTTATAGCCTACTATTGCTGCAATCTAGTGTATAATCGTTACCCTGTTAGAAATTAACGTATTTCGGAGTTGCAACCTACTTTATATTTAAAATAATTTCATATTATATTTACCTATACAATTTGTGTTGTAATGACCTAATAACTATTTTTACTACACCTCCAAGGGTTGTAGAAAAAAAAAACGAAAAAATATTTCTTTTACCTTTATTTTTTGATTTTTTTATTTTAAATTGGACTATCTTCTAACAACTAATAAAATTACAAGTAATAACATAGTCTTTAAGTTTTTGCACTTTAATTGTCTATTATTTAATGTACTTTTTTACTTTGTTTTTATGCAATATCATCACTTCTTTTCTTTTATCTTTTAACACTACATTTGGAGATTCATCACGTAACACTTCATACGCGTATAGACCACCGCGGTCTATACGCGTATGAAGTGTTACATGATAAATTTTGTTTGTGCTATTATTTTCCACTAATACCAAATCTCCTATATTGAAACTTATTTTAGAATTACGATTATGTTTAGATTGGTGAAACAAATTTTTTCTTTGGCCTCTGCGCTTGCTTGCTGTAGCCTAAATTTTAATTTGCGGGGTGCAAAGTTACCCGTGTTTACGGTACCAAAAATTACATGTTGCTGTCGAATTAATTAAATAATTAAATACAAAAGTAGTTAAATAATTATAAGAGTTTTTATATATTTCATAACAAAACTATTTAAGGTTCAGTCTTTAAGATGCGTTGTGTTCAACAACCTGAAACACTATCTATAACTAATTTAGATTTATTTAAAACAGTTCCTTGTAATGATAGTAAACATGGCAATTTATTACCAAATTCCTTTAGAGCAATTTTTTGTGGACCCAGTGGATGCGGTAAAACAAATCCTTTATTAAGTTTAATATTTAATCCTAATGGTGCTAAATTTGAAAATATTTACGTTTACTTAAAATAGCTTTTCCAACCTAAATATCAATTATTACAAAATGTTTTAAGAAACGTAAAAGGTGTGGGTATTTTCCATATCAAAAAATTATAAAATAATTGATCCCATGGAAAAAAAGTGCTCTTTTAGTTCCACCCTTACTTCTTAAGAAGTCCCATAAGCCAACTGAATGGCTTGTGCGGGTTAGGGGTAGGAACGGACCGCGGGCTTAAAGTCCCCTCCGAAGGACTAGAAATAATTCAATTTTTATATTTAATAATGTAGCTTGTGATAATCAAAATAAAATCCTCCAATACTATTCAATGGGAAGGCATAAAAACATATATGCAGCCTACCTGTGTCAAACTTATTCAAAAATACCAAAACAATTAATATGCGATAACTGTAATATTATTGTGTTATTTAGGCAGGACGATATAAATTTAAAACAT
Organism: Brassicogethes aeneus; assembly: GCA_921294245.1. Lineage (NCBI taxonomy): Eukaryota > Metazoa > Arthropoda > Insecta > Coleoptera > Nitidulidae > Brassicogethes > Brassicogethes aeneus. The sequence goes on from OV121136.1 coordinate 5,146,328, forward strand.
GTATTTGATGAGCATGTCTCACCTGACATGTCTTATGATCAGTTTAAGAAAACATGCTCAGAATGTTGGAATGAAGATTATGGCTGTTTGACCATCATAAAAGACTTTCGTTTAAACAATGGGCAATATCGAAAAGGGTTTAATAAATATATAAATATGTAACATGTAAATTTAACATCATTAGTAATCATGGCAACTTCCAATCAACAAAAAAATTAATGAACTCTCTGAAAGTATTAAAAAAAATATTTAGCCCTTAAACTGGGGAAATCAAAAACAGGAAATCAGAAATAAATTATTTAAACCTATTACCAAGCCTATAAAAGAACTTGTAAAGCGCAAAACTATTATTGAAAATGAAAAATTTAAACCGAATTATATAAAATTAAAAACATCTCCCGCCACCACCGATGATAAAGATAATGGAGGGCATGATAATGATGCTTTTTATGATGATGATGCTGTTGCTGCTGCTGATGATGATGATGATTATGATTATGATGATGGGGCAATTAAAAATGTGTGTAAATGCTGCCTACCTTAATGATTATCCAATATTTAAATTATTTTTCAAATGATAGTAAAGAGTTTGATACAACATATGGTTTGACTTACGATCCTATATTAAATAATTCTCCAATTGGAAAAAGTGTTCTAACATTTATTGATAATAGTGATTTTATTATTGAAAATAAGGGAACCAAAGGTTTATATGAATTAATGTTTAAAAAGTATCCCCAGAGTTATTCCAAAGAAGATAAGCAAAACTACCAAGAAATTAACAAATGTTCATAAACGAAACTTTGAACCAACTGGGATGACCAGAGGAACTAGTTTGGAAATATATCGTAAAATAATAAAATCATTGACGACGAAAAAAATCAGCGGAAGTGGTTATCGCAAGCATGATTCCTTTAATATTTAAACATACAACAATAAACCCATAGAATATGTTTATTGGGATAATATTAATGAGTTAGTTGAACGATTAAAATTGTTAGTGGCCTCTAAAGATGCTGGTAATACATTAAACTATAATAAAATTACATCAATTGTTAATGTATATATTAAAAATAGGTACATTTTTTAATTTTTTTCAGTTTAATAATGCCTCTTAACAATTTTAGTCAATCTCTAGATCAATCTAATTAAAATGAATTATTGTCAAAATTTCAGTATAATAACAATGTGTTAAAATATACTCTCGATGGTAATATAGATATTAAAAATTTAAAAATATGTAATGTAAAATCTCCAAATTTAAATAGAGATGCTGCTAATATGGGATATGTGAACCAAGTATATGAAGATTTATTTAACGAAACAATAAAAAATAAAATAAAATACAAACATAACCTTATATATTTTTTAATAAAATTTAACCAAACTTTGATATCATTTTAACAGACTTTAAAAAGTTATGTTCGGCTATTAAACAAGATATGTTCTGCTTTAAGGGCAAAGCGCCGAGTCCGGCCTAGCAAACCCTCGACTCGGGGAACCACCAAACTGTTAATGATGTCGATATTGCACTATCGCAAAAATTTTGAGATTTACGGGTAATTCAATTGACCGGTCAAATAGGTAGCGGTCAATTGACAGACTGACATCCCCAACTCTATGTATATATTAGTGACGCTAGGAGGAGTATTTGTATTGGAATAAGTACACCAGATGAGGTGTATTCCATGACCCGGTCAAAAATTTTAGTTCGGTATAATGCGGCGGATATGGACCGTAGTGAGACCGATATCGGTAACGCCGAAGTGCGGCAGAGAGTGGACATTTGTCTAAACATTATTAACTTAAGTTATAAAATCAACTGTCAGAAATTGTGCAATGGTTCCATAATCGGTGGAAGAAAAATAAAACGGACTAAGGGACATCAAGGATTTTAAAGCAAATTGATACAAATTCAAAGTCGAGTTCTTCGAGAAATGTAAAATGCTATCGCAGGTTATAATTAAATATAATATTTATTTCATTAAAATAGACCAAAATTCATAAATTTTTCTTATTAACTTACATATAATACTTTTTTAGACCAAAAAGACAATAAAATTAATCATCTACCCTTTAAAAATTATGCTTTACTTAATTGTTTTTGATGAAGACCAATTATGAAAACTAAGTTTTATAATGTCGAAATCTTAAGCAAGCTTTTGACATTATAATTTATATTAAATAAATAGAGAACGGACTTTTAGGCACCTAAAAAGGTGTACTGTATTGTATACAATGTTCCATCAAAATTTCACAAAACTCAGCCCTACGATCAAAATCGTCCTCACTTAATTCTTGCAACAATTGCACCTTATAGGAATGCATTTTTCTCTTTTAAATAACCTTTGCACTGACGCATAACTGATATGACTATAGTCAGGATCTAAATTTCTCAAGAAAAATTTTATTTTCGAATGGGGCAAAATTAATGCTAAACGGTTTTGCTAACCGTCATAGCTGGTCCCACCAAACCCCGCATTGGAAAGAGGAGACACACACAGCACCCTCAAAAAAAAATGTATAGGCAGGAATTATTGACCAACACAAAATAGGACCATTTTTTATTGAGGGCAATCTAACTGCAGAACAATATTTGAACCTCCTCCAGACAGATATAGTTGGGAAAATAATGAAGTACACCACATTTTGGTTTGGAAGTAAGGAGATACCCAGGTATTTTCGAACAGGTGGATTGGTAGAAGAGGACCTTTGTTTTTTTATGGGGTCATTTAAAGTAAGTGAAGTACTAAAATAGGCCGGGCAATCTTCAGGTTCTCAGAGAAAGAATAGTTAATGAAATTCTTAATGTTCAAGACGTTTGGCTGCAAAAAAAAACAAGAATTTGAAAATCGTTTAGACAACTGTCTTGCCGTTAAAAGCGAACATTTTAAGTACTTTGGGTAATCATATTCTTCTTTTGAATAAAGTTTTTTTTTTAATTCTAGGTCATTTTGCTTAAAAATCCCTATACTAATATTAATATACTGTTGTAAATGGAAATAAAGCCTTTTAAATTCTATTGTAAATAATGGGCTACGTATTTATTTTTGTAAGTTGGTAATGTCTTGTTGAAATAAACTATTAAACAACTTTAAAATCATTTTTTAAAATTTTCGATATTTCAAAAGTTACACTCAATATTCCAAACTTTTGAGCCACCCTGTATAATATATCGTCCCCGTTCTGGCAAAAGTAATTAACTCCATTTTTGTCTAACTACTTTTAGACAAAAATGGAGTTAATGACTTTTGCCAGAACGGGGACGATATATTAATAAAAAAAACTTTGTTTCGTGTTTTAATAGACACTGTTTGCATTGAAGTAACAAAATATAGTTTGTATATATTTTAGGCTATAAGATTATGTCGTTTATCTGAGAGTATATTTTTGTACAACTAAAAAACGTTCCAACTCGCATAATGTAATTGGCATTAGCACCTTCTAGAATATATGTTTATCGAATGAGATGTTATAAATATGAAATTATTTTTTATATTTTGCTTCTTAAAAAAAATTGTGCCATTTCGAAAATTTTTGAAGTTTCCTTATTAAATTCATTAAGAATCGAATCGAATGAAATGTTATAAATATGAAATTATTTTTTATATTTTGCTTCTTAAAAAAAATTGTGTCATTTCGAAAATTTTTGAAGTTTCCTTATTAAATTCATTAAAATCATTTTAAGGGCATCAAAATTATTACAATAAAAAAACGTCTTAAGCCGTTTCCCATTTTGTTAAAACTGGCTCTGGGGGCAAAGGTAAACGTAACTTTTCTTTATAATGCTGAACTCTATGATGAGCTTTCAAAAACTTTTTTAACATTTGATATTAAACCAGTAACGTCTTTATAATTGTTACGAATTCCCTCGCATATTAAATTTAGTCCATGCGCATATGACATTGTGCAATGCATGTTACACGCACTAAATTGGGATTAAACACTTTTAATGCAGTACAGTAAAGCAATCCAGTGTATAATCGTTACCCTAGAAGAAATTAGCGTATTTCGGAGTTGCAACCTACTTTGTATTTATAATAACTTTATATTATATTTACTTAAACAATTTGTGTTGTAATGACCTAATTAATATTGTCATTGTATTAAATTAAATTGTAGCACTTTTATTTTTTATTTTTAGTCATTTTAAAATACCTATTCTTTACTAAACTGCGCACCACTCAATGTGTCGCGACCAAAAATTTCGTCCTTTTTTAAACGACATAACTTTTTTGTTTCTTGAACGATTTTATTTTGGTTTGTGATGTCTGCTAGCCCCATTCTCTGGCAATTCATGCTATAGATAGGAAGCTCACGGTTCTTCAAGTAAATTTACTACAGGGTGATATGTAAAACAGTAAAAAATTTCAATAACTTTATCCAAGCCCCGTTTGTAAAATAAATATTTTTTTCTCGTTTTTACTTTGAAATAATGAAGTATTATGTCTTACCCTGAAACTTTTTAAAATTTTTCGAATTGGAATCTTGGCAACAAAAATATGATTTTTTTTTCAATGGAGTACATTTGATGCTTTTTTGTAGGCAATACACTCAGCCTTTTTAAGAATTTTGATTCTTGGTGATTTTGGTTTCATCTAAAACTTAAATTTGACTACTGAATCACATCAGGTCAAAATTATAAAGCAATCATGTCACGAACGTAAATATCGGTTCAGGTTTAGTTTTCGCAAATTTTCTCCAAAATGTCATTTTGAAAAAGTGGTCTTTGCTTAGGTTCCTCTGAAATTAATGGAAGTTTGTTGCTTGTCGCTTGTTTAGAATTATTCAAGGAACAATTTTTCACCATCTTATATTTTTTATCTTAAAAAGGCTCAGTGTATTGCCTACAAAAAAGCATCAAATGTACTCTTTTGCAAAAAAAAAACATATTTTTGTTGAGATTCCAATTCGAAAAATTTGAAAAACGTTTCAAGGTAAGACATAATACTTCATTATTTCAAAGTAAAAACGAGAAAAAATATGTTTTTTACAAACGGGGCTTGGATGAAATTATTGAAATTTTTCACCGTTTTACATATCACCCTGTAGGAAATTTACTTGAAGAACCGTGAGCTTCATACCTATAGCATGTATTTCCAGAGAATGGGGCTAGCAGAAATCACAAACCAAAATAAAATCGTTTTGAAAAAGGACGAAATTTTTGGTCGCGACACATTGACTGGTGCGCAGTTTATTTAGTTACTTTAGGAAATAGAGCTCGTTTTGCAGCCAAAATCATATATGTGCAAACAAAGCAGCCAAAACATGATCTGGACCTTAAAATTGATAAAACCACAATTGTGGATAAAAGAAAACATTTGATCGAATAGGCTAAACTTATTTCTACCAATAAAGGCGGGTGGTGCGAGGCTTGCACTACGAGCTTTTGAATCGTTCATTATTTATTCAGATTCCAGAGAGTGTTAAAAAAAATAAAGTACGTTTTTTATTTAAGGCAAAAATTTAAGTTCATTAAGCAGACATTTAGGCATTTTCGGCAAGGTTTAGACACTTTTTTGTTAAAAAAGTCGAAAAAAGGCAAAAAATACCAAAATGATGTTGGGTTTTATTGTACGAAAAATGCTCATAACACATTTTGCAATAAGAATTTTTAAAAGCCTATCAAAATTGACGATAGGCATTTTGTCCAGAATCCGGTCTTTATATATATTAATATTAATTAACAACATTTACTTATTACTTCCATTTAAAAAGGCACAAAGATATTGATGAACTTCCTTATGCTAGGCTGGCAGCTGTAGAAGAAGATTTACGTCTTAATGGTGATGAAGAAAATGTAAAATTAGGTAGAGTAAGGATGTATTAAAAATATGTTAATTATACATAATAATGCGATATCCTTTTAATAATAATATTAATAAACAACTTTTCATTGCAACTGGTATTTTTTATTTTGATATCAACTCGATTTTGACCCTTACAACAGCTATTGTCCATTGCCGATATCGGCAGAATTGTGGCCCAAACTGATTTTTTGGACCTAGGAGTTCATGACCCTGCAGGGTCGAGCCCATATTACCCCATATTACATAATCTGAGTTGAACTTCCCTGACCTAACCCAAACTATATAGAAAATTAACGAATTAATATTTATAGCCTACTATTGCTGCAATCTAGTGTATAATCGTTACCCTGTTAGAAATTAACGTATTTCGGAGTTGCAACCTACTTTATATTTAAAATAACTTCATATTATATTTACCTATACAATTTGTGTTGTAATGACCTAATAACTATTTTTACTACACCTCCAAGGGTTGTAGAAAAAAAACGAAAAAAATATTTCTTTTACCTTTATTTTTTTGATTTTTTAATTTTAAATTGGACTATCTTCTAACAACTAATAAAATTACAAGTAATAACATAGTCTTTACGTTTTTGCACTTTAATTGTCTATTATTTAATGTACTTTTTTACTTTGTTTTTATGCAATATCATCACTTCTTTTCTTTTATCTTTTAACACTACATTTGGAGATTCATCACGTAACACTTCATACGCGTATAGACCGGTCTCTTAAATTTTGTTTGTGCTATTATTTTCCACTAATACCAAATCTCCTATATTGAAACTTATTTTAGAATTACGATTATGTTTAGATTGGTGAAACAAATTTTTTCTTTGGCCTCTGCGCTTGCTTGCTGTAGCCTAAATTTTAATTTAAGGAGGATAGTTCTCGAACGAATAGAGTGGATCGGTTTGTTCTAAATTTGAATCGTACGGAGTGAATTTTGTTTCTGTATTCACCATGGTATTGTAACAAAAACACCAAAAAGGTACCCAGCTACTCCATATTTTGCTGTTTGTGTCCTCAAGTAAGTACCTAGATTATTATGCGAGATTTCTATGCCTTGTAGTTTCATGATGTTATGCAATTGAGTTATATCGATAATCTTACATATTTCTGAAAAAAAAATCTGACATAAATTTTGTACCCCGATCGTGTAAGGCCGTTTTTACAAAAGCTTTCGCTACGGTTTCAGCTTCTTTATTTTTAATTGGATATGAAAAAAATATTCTTGCATCAAATAAATCTTTGTCTCATAACGTATAACGTATAACGAAGAGAATATATTCTTTAAAATAGTAAAGTATTTTTTCTACTCCTAATACGGAATTTGACCCTTCTAATATCACTTTTATCTATGGAATGACATATCGTCACCGTTCTGGCAAAAGTCATTAACTCCATTTTTGTCTAAAAGTAGTTAACTACCTTCGCGATCATAGAACAATTATATCTGTGGTGTAGAAAAACTTATTAAGTGCAGTATTGTATTTTTAGCATGTTAAAAATACAATACTGCACTTAATAAGTTTTTCTACACCACAGATATAATTGTTCTATGATCGCGAAGGTAGTTAACTAGTTTTAAACAAAAATGGAGTTAATGACTTTTGCCAGAACGGTGACGATATATTCCGTAAAGTGTTATCATCTGATGACAGAATAAACACTCGTGGCGACATCTCTGTTTTTAATAACTAACAAATTTTAGACTGATCCAACCTCACTTTCTTCCAATTAAATTATTTTTCTATGGTATTTTTTGAAAACGTATAAAAAGTATAGTCTGAAACACGTTTGGAATTGCATATTCCGCTCTCGTGAAACCGTCAAACTCGCCTTCGGCTCGTGTGACAAACTCTTCACTCGAGCGGAATATGCTGTATTCCAAACTTCCAAATCGTTTCTTAATGTAAGAAAATGAAATTTCTTAAATAAAACTTGTTTAAAAGCAAGAATATATAATTTTTGAAATAAGGCAGCAATATTTATTTAATTCAAGAAAATATGTTCTTTTAAAAAAATTAGTGGTATTCTTAAATAAAAAAATACTTAATTCAAGAATAAATTTTCTTAAAACAAAAACATGTGATATTGAAATAAGGCAATAATTTTCTTAAATCAAGATGTTTTCTATAACCCAATATTTTTTTTAATTAATAGATAAAACAATGCAAGAAGTATCGTTAAAAATAAAATGTATCTATTTTAATTTTAAGATACTTTTAGCAATATTTCAAAAAATCTATCATTTTGTATTTAAAATCAATAAAATTTTAAATAATGATACGTCTATTAACTAAAAATTATTTATTTTAATAATAAAAACATCTTTATATTTAGGAATATTACTGCAAAAGAAATAAAATTTAAAATAAAAATACGTCTAAACACTTGAAGGGGACTGGAGTAATTTTAAATATCATGTAATTTTTTAAGGATTGTTGTCTCATCTTAAACAAAACTTTATATTTAAATACTTTACGGATTATTCAAACTTGAGCCAAACTTACTGAAGGGCCAAAGTATACGTTGTATCGTTTCTAGGTGGTGCAGTAAGCAAAAAAAATTAGGTTAGAAAATAAAAAAACAAACGTTGAACAAACACATTTATTTTGTTTTAAATACAAGAAAAATCTAAAATGTATACGTTATTATAAATTAACGTAGGGAACTTAATCATTATTATCGACATATTTTTTATTTCATTAATATTTTAGGCATAGTAGAAAAGCAATTACCAATTTTATAAAATAATTTAGGGCCATTGCCAATGAATTCCACCCAATATGAATCAAAATTAAATACCCCAAAGAGTGTAACAAAATTACATCTAAAACGAAATCTTCTTAAATGTCATAAAATAAATTAAGTTTATTAACTTAAAATTATAGAGCCATACAAATCAGAGTGTTAAACACATAAGGTTATCACTGCAAAGCCTATTTATTTATGAATAAAATAATTTTAAGGCATCCTTAATGCATATTAGTAAATATTTAAACAATAAACCTATAGGTATACCTATCTACATGCGAGGTTAAATTTAAAAAATAGTCTTATATTTTTGAAGATTATTTAAAAGTGACTGGATTAAGCAAAAAAATGTAAAGGACAAACTTGTATAACATTTAATTTTCTTTAAAAAAGGTTTTATCAGTTGAATCGCTAAGATTGAGATTTGTTGAGATATAAAGCGTTTACATTGACATTTTATGAAATTTTTCAGGATTTTCGTACCAAACTTTTTATAAATGATGATTTTCAATTGTTTATCAGTACAATTTCATAGTATTACGGTTTTTCTACAGTCGGGTGATTAGAGAAAAATATTTAACTAAAACAATCAAGCATAATAAATTAACGTACCTACACCTTGTTATATCAATTTTTAGGTTAGATATATATAGGTATATAGGTATTTAGGTTAGATATATTAGATATTTATTTTCTCTTGTAAGTTGTATGTTTTTAATATATTATATATATTTTTAATAATTATAATTATGCTTGATTGTTTTAGTTATTTATTTTTCTCTAATCCCGACTGTATAAAAAAACGTAATTACATGAAATTGTACTGATAAACAATTAAAAATCATCAAAGTTTGGTACGAAAATTTTGTCCTTTAAATTTTTTCAATGAATCCAGTCACTTTTGAAATATCTTCAAAAATATAAGAATTTTTCACTACAAGTAAATCCCTTTTTGAAACAAAATAACATGTTGTATGTAATACACCTTGCTATATCAATTTTTAGGTTAGATATATATGTTTTCTCTTTAAAGTTATGTTATTAATAATTATGCTTGATTGTTATAGTGATTTATTTTTCTCTTATTACCCAACTGTATAAAAAACGTAATTAAATAAAATTGTAATGATAAACAATTTAAAATCATCATTTATAAAAAGTTTGGTACGAAAATCCTGAAAAATTTCATAAAATGTCAATGTAAACGCTTTATATCTCAACAAATATCAATCTTAGCGATTCAACTGATAAAACCTTTTTTAAAGAAAATTAAATGTTATACAAGTTTGTCTTTTGCGCACCGCAATTTTCGGCGTCTTATTTTTCTAGATTATTAATTAGTTGACGCTTATCTAAGCTAAGTAAAACTAGTGTCAATAAATAGGAAATTTGGTTAAAATTAAAATTGTTGCTGTTCCGAATAATCCACACGGAGAGAAAAGTATAAGTAATGCTGATTACCATAATTATAATACCCTTTACTATAATTTATATTACTATTTGGGACAACTATCTTGTGTATTGCCAGATACTATGCATATTAAGTAATTTTTAAATATCCCTATGTTAAACCTTAAGGTAAAATATTATTATTCTCAACCAATTTTGTTTTTAATTCTTATTATAATTAGATTTTTTCCATTACTAATAAGTATAGTAAATTTTAAAATATTATGTTGCCATTTTAAATATAAAATATTTTAAAATCGAATATTTTTATATGTTAACAATTAAAAATTGTAACATATTTATTGTACTTTTTAATATACAAAAATGTTATGAGAAAGAATAGAACCTACACCTCGCCAAAGTTTTTTGTTTTGAGTGCGTTTCATCAACTTCAAATACCGACAGACAGGTGTTTTGACCTATATTGGGTCTCATCAGTGTCGACACGACACTGTCAAGCAACTTGTATTAGTGGAACACACCCGAAACAAAGAAATACCTGAGCTTATATAGAGGCGAGAAGTAAGAACATCACGTGATCCACACCGTCTAACGACGCGTCGCGACGTGGCCTTTGCCGCCTTCGGTACATACTATGCAACCAACTAGTTTCAATTCTTTCTTATAAGTATTACCACTAATGGATCAAGAAAGTTTATTGAAGAAACTAAGAAAATTGAATGTTTAAAATTTCATGAGTTACTATATTGTATATTATATTTAAATACATACCTATATTGTTTATTTACCTTAAACATAAAAGTATCTTTATTTTTACTATATTTTTTATTAATGTGTAATATATTATAATATTAGAAGTACACCTTACATTTGATTAAATAATATAGTAAATATTACTATTTGTAGATAGTAAAATCAATTTACTATACGAACATATTAAAAATTAAAATATATATTATACATTTATGATTTAGTAATATTGGTGTTGTAATCTTTACTAAAATTGTATAATAAAAAATTCTATTTTGTATTACAATCTTAATATTGTATTGACGAATATATAATATTGTTACCCTAAAAATTTGTTAAAGTAAATTTTACCTACTATATTTTTTTTACTATCTAAAATTTACTATACATTTCTCTCTGTGCACTTACATTGTCAGCAAATCAAAAAAATAGAGAACGAGAATCAATCCCATCGACTTCGAAAGAGCATGCTAATGGTAGGTAAAGACTTTTTTATCTACACTTTACAACACTTTACATAAAACTACTGAAAATGTTTACTATTACTACTAAAGTATCGATAAAAAAATAAGTTGGTTTTTTTATCGTCTGCACCCCCCCAAAAATTGTGCCTCGGTACGGCCGGTCTGGACCAGACACTTTTAAATATCTTCACTAAAATCAGATTTAGTGACCCGTACCATCCTACAGGTGCAGATTACAGCTATGACACATAAAGTATTTTTGTAGAACATCAAATTTTGGTTACAAGTAAATCCCTTTTTGAAACAAAATAACATGTTGTATGTAATACACCTTGCTATATCAATTTTTAGGTTAGATATATTTGTTTTCTCTTTAAAGTTATGTTATTAATAATTATGCTTGATTGTTATAGTGATTTATTTTTCTCTTATTACCCGACTGTAGAAAAAACGTAATTACATAAAATTGTAATGATAAACAATTTAAAATCATCATTTATAAAAAGTTTGGTACGAAAATCCTGAAAAATTTCATAAAATGTCAATGTAAACGCTTTATATCTCCACAAATATCAATCTTAGCGATTCAACTGATAAAACCTTTTTTAAAGAAAATTAAATGTTATACAAGTTTGTCCTTTGTCGATGAATCCAGTCACTTTTAAATATCTTCAAAAATATAAGAATTTTTCACTAAAATCAGATTTAGTGACCCGTACATCCTACATGTGCAGATTACAGCTATGGCACATAAAGCATTTTTGTATAACTTTTAATTACAAGTAAATCCCTTTTTGGAACAATCCAATTGCATAAAATGCGGCTGAGATATATGTAGATATTTAAAAAAAATGAAAGTTTACGTTTATTATCTTTATACGCTTTGGGACAGTAGTAATATTAAAGGCTCAAATTTTCAGGGAATTTTTTTAAACATTTTCAACAAGATTACGTTTATTATCTTTATACGCTTTGGGACAGTACTAATATTAAAGGCTCAAATTTTCAGGGAATTTTTTTAAACATTTTCAACAAGATTTTAAGTGGGGAGCGAAAAAATAAAAATAGTCGTGAAAAAAAGCACCCTAACCGATATTTATAAAAGGTATCGCCGATATCGATAACTATACAGTTAATTTAATTTCACAAAATGTGTAAATGAAATAATGCATGGTATATGTTTTAATTAGATATATTTCGACTCGACTATTTCTTTGGATCATAAAGTTTCCTTAAAAATTAAAAGTTTTTTTTATAAATTAATTGTTTTATATTTGTTTAACAATAAATATAAAAATAAATTTTTAAAAAAATTAGCTCTTTTTAGCTTTAAAAAAACGTGGGGGATTTTTTAAATTCGGTTAAAGGTCATCCTTGTAGGGAATTTAATTCCCTACAAAACCATATCACGGTATTTTTTGTATCTGTTATATTTAATGATTTACAAAACAAAAAGTTGCGAAAAAAAATTTTTTTCATGAAAAATTCCTATTTAAGCGAGCGATAACTGAATAATGGAGATAGGGGGCTAAATTTTTAAACATAAAAGTTGATTTTTCTCGAAAACGGTCAACTTTAGAGCTTATGACCAAGAGTACCTTCTACACCTTGTGTAGAAAAACATTGGCGGTTCGAATAGCCTTCTCAAAACCGTACATTTTTCAGGGGCGTAGAAGTTGAGGAGAAAAACACCCGCTACCCCTTCAAAATCTCCACCAATTATGAGGAAAAAAATTTTTTTTCTGGCACAAAACATAGCTTATTTTGAGTAGAAAATGCTTACAAAAGCTGTTTTTTGTACGATAAATGGTTCCGGAGATATTCGAAAAAAACGAATTTTGTTCTAAAATTTCAACACCCTGTATCTCGAAAATTGTGCATTTTAGAGCGTAAGTTTATAACGACTTTTTTCATCTTTTTGGATGATTTATCACATTCTGAAGTCCTGCGCATATATTATGAAACACCCTGTATAGAACAATAGTATAGGCATGGTTAAATACATTTAAAATCATCTTACCTAACACACCCTACGTCAAATAACACTTTTTATAAACTTATAATATTGTTATAAATTAATTATAATAAAATATTACAAAATTAAAAAATATTATTTTAATTTATTTGGAAAATATACAATTTTTCCTATTATTGAAAATTTCACACTGTACATTCCACGTGAAACTGTTTTAAATTTGTTGCTTTTACAAGCATGGATTAGGGGTACAGCAGACGTATTGGCCATCGGATAAATCTCCCCAAAGCTATAAGGGTGACAAACACACGGTCTGCGGTGGCAAACATACGGGTTCGAAAACTATACTTTTGAACCCACATATAAAATCAAATAATGTTATGCAGTTTACAAAACTTATTTTTATTTTTTAAAATTCCTATTAATTTCCACATTACATTTAATTAATAATAAATTCTATAGGTCAATTTTTGTTTTGTTAAATTACGAAATTCAAAAACTAGTTATAAAGAAAAATTGTAGTTTTTTAATTAATTAAAAATCCCCTCCATGTCCGCCTTTTTTTGACTACTATAATTAAATGGGTTGATGGATAAAGGTGGTAACTAAGTACCTAAATAATTTACGTTTTACGTTTTCTTGAATCAATTTTAGAAATATAAAAAAATGATTAGAACATTAGAAATTGGCTGTTAAATATTCGGGATACAAATTGCTGTGGACTACAGTTATTAGTGACGGCTTTTTTACTTTAAAAACTAGTCATTTTAGACTAATTCATTTTTAGAGAGTGTATTTTTGGAGCAAAAAAAACGGCTTTTTTACTTTAAAAACTGGTCATTTTAGACTAATTCATTTTTAGAGAGTGTATTTTTGGGGCAAAAAAACGCTATATTTTTACAAAATACAAGGCCCACTATGTCAGTTTTTAAGAGTAGATTTTTAAGAATTCATATATGAATTCTAATATAATATAATATAATATATTAGCGATTAAAAAACAAAAACCTATTCACCACCCATCAAAACTTAAATATACTAAATTATACTAAAACATTTTAAGTAGGAACGATTTTGTAGCCAAATAAAAAATAAAAAATAATTACTATTTAAAAAAATTTATTCTGTCAAGTTATTCATAAAAAAACATTAAAATAAAATTAAACTTATAGTAACATGGTATAAATATTCCTATGCTTATGCTTATAAAAAAAGGCAATAAAAACTTAAAACAACAATAAAACAAAAAATTCTCTTAATCTAAAAATGAATTAGTCAAAAATGTCTAATTTAATAGTTATTAGTGGCTGCTTTTTCACTTGTACCATGGTTAACCATGGAATACCATGTTATCCCAAAATTTAACAGCCAATTCTTATGTAAAATTGTCCCCTAAATCCGAAAATACCGTCAAAAAGTGGAGCAGTTTTTGAGATATAGTCAATTCCATATTAAATGGAAAATTGACTATATCTCAAAAACTATTCTACTTTTTTAACTTTTGACGTCATTTTCGGATTGAGAGGAAAGTTTTACATAAGAATTTGCTATTAAATTTCGGGATAACATGGTATTCCATGGTTAACCATGGTACAAGTGAAAAAGCAGCCACTAATAACTATTAAATTAGTCATTTTTGACTAATTAATTTTTAGAGAGTAGGGTAATTAGCTATTACTACAGAACATTATGAACATTATGAAAGTGTATTAAAATAAATGGTGGATTAGTATAAGTGACGAAAATGTAATTGTGAGGAATTTATGGAATTCTCTATTTTTTGTTTCCATTGTTGTTGTTTCAAGTTAAAACTAAGCATAAGAATCAGTGGCGTAGCTAGCCTCGAGGGGGCGCCGTATCAAAAATCTGGTAGGGGCCCTTATACGGGGTCATTATCATGAACTTGTGGATTTTCCCGGTATCAATTTTGAAATAAAAAATTAGATTTTACCTAAATAATTAGATATGTATGTATATTATTGCATATATGTATCAGTTACCCGAATACTCTAAGCTTGAAAAAAAAATCTAAGAAAATATCTGTAAAAACTTAAATTTGATATTAACGGAGAAGTGAATTAAGAAAATTAGTTCTTTAATATACTATTTTACTGCACAGTTTAACTACCACAAAATCATCGATCGGTTTTCCTTGTCACTGATTGCTAACCCATGAAGATAAAGGTAAACCGAGTACTTATAAATCTCAATAATGAAGACCTCATCAGGACTTTTTTGACTGCTGATTATTTTTCAGGTGTTAGAAACTGAAAATTTCAGATTAATTTAACAGAAAACATTAACGAACTCCTCATTATAAAAATATACCAAAATAGGTACTATAAAACCTCACTTACGTAAACATGTTTCACCTTCGTTATAAAAGCTGTTAACAGCAGTGAGATTAACGGGTGTGAGGTTTGTATTCAAATTTCCCGCTATTGACCTGTCTACTGGTTATAAAGACCCCGGTCCCAGACAATATAAACTCTTGCCTATTCATATTATTTAAATATATAATTATATTTATTAATATCTAATTGCTAACTTTTTGATAACCACTAACAGCAGTGAGAATTATGCTCCACGTTAGAACACTTAATACTTGATATTCTCGAAAATGTTCCAAAAAAACTAAAAATATTATATCACGCACCAACAATCAAACTAAAAATAACTATTTTTTTAGGTTAACAAATACCTGGCAACGTAAGAGCCATCTATGATATTTTATTACAATTTATGTCTATATTAACGAAGGTAAGAAAGTCATCCAGGGACACTTATAAAACAATTATTTGTGGGGATATAAAAAAAATTTACTAATATTTTTTAATAAGATGAAAAAACGTGTGGAATTTTCGTGCTGTTTATTATTTTTGTAGTTAAAACTTTAATTTTATGAATAAGAAAATTGAAATTGAAAAATAAAGTGTCTCTGGCGGGAGACAACTAACAAACGTGAGATCTCACGTACTGTTAACTAAAAGATTTTAATAATATTTGTCAAAATGCATGTGGACTAGCGTTAAGGCAGTAATATTCTTTAATTTTACTACAAAAAAATATATATTTTGCCGTAAGTATGTAAATTATTAATAAGGGACAGTAAATTGAACATTTTCGTGAGAATGACCGTATAGGTACGGGAAAGCTGCTGGCAAAAAAATTTCTGGATGTCACGTCCAATGTCTATTTTGGGTAAACAAAAAAAATTTTTTAGGGTATCATTTTTTTGCATTTACCAATTGTTATAATTTAATAAATAATATACATAGCTTTTTATGTACAGACAAATTTTAAAATTTGGTCTGGTTTTAGACATTTACCGTTCTTCAACATCTTTTAAAAGGTTTCTATTTTAAAATAAAGGAAAGACATTTGAAATAATTGTAACGCTACCGCGGTAACAACGCCTGGCCGAACTAACTAAATATTGTACTTCTTTTAAATTTGTCTAAGCAAGTAGCAAGTTTACCAGCATTATTCCCAGTTATTATTTTGTTTGATTTAATAATTTATAGTTTATAGTGTTTTAATCTTCCTGAATTGCAATCTTCACTAAGTATATTTGTAAGTAATTATAAATAAGTTTTCTTCTATGCAGCTGTTTACATTAAAAAGTGGATTTTCCAAATAAACTTGGATTGGATTTTCCAAATAAACTTTACTTAACTAAGAATTATTTTTTAGAAAGTAAATATTTAAAAAATATCAATACCGGATGATAATGACTAAAGATGGGATATTTAGGTACTAAAAACTGAAAAATAGGTAACTAAAAAGATACTTAAAAAAGCATTGTAGGTAAAAAAAAACATTAAAAGTTCACGTTTCGTTTATAATTTTGTTTAGCCGCATACCCAAATACAGAACATACCCACAATAAACTATTTCTATGCAATAAACTGTGTTTCACTGAGTGACACTCACTACACAGAAGTTCTATGACAGAACATAAGCTCACTACAAAGAAGGTAACTGTAAAGAAAGTTACTGTTACAGTCTGTGACCATAAGAAAAAATTTTATACCGTTGCAACGCGTTGAGTTGCACGCCCTGGATAAAATATTGGGGCAAAATTTAAAAAGAAAAATAAAATAAGTAAAAATACGTAATTATAGGTAACAAATAGGTGAAAATAAACTGACAAATTAAAAAATATGTAACAAAAGTATAAAAAGGTATTTTAAAGCAAAAACCTCCAAAAAAGGTGAAAACAAGTTAAAAAAATAGGTAACAAAAGTATAAAAAAGGTAGTTTAAAGCAAAAACCCCAAAAAAGGTAAAAAAGTTAAAAACAAGTTAGGTTCATATTATTAGAAACTTAGAAAATGTTGGAAAAGCAATAACACCACCAATTCACTTTTAATAATTTTTATGTATCGAACGGCTACTCATTACAGGCGACCGATCAAGACTGACTAATCGAACGACTGCTTGCGGTTCATAAATCATCTGATTACATAATAATATTGTACGTGACAAATATTCACAAGAAAATAACAACAATAATATTTCTAATAATTATTTTAATTCCACCGCCAACACGGCCAATTCTGACAAAATCTTCGCTCTCGAAGCATAAACCAACTCCATTAGGACGAATCTTTAAGGTGATTCTCTTCTAGAGGAAAGTTGTCTGAAGTAATACTAAAAGTAAAGAATTCATAAAATTAAGCTTTTAGCTAACAACAGTGTATCTTAATATTCAAAGCGTCCAGCTTTCAACAATGTCGCCATTGCAAAGCGTCAAGCTTTCAAAAATGTATCTTAATATTCAAAGCGTCCAGCTTTCAACAATGTCGCCATTGCAAAGCGTCAAGCTTTCAAAAAATTTATCTTAACATTCAAAGCGTCCAGCTTTCAACAATGTCGCCATTGCAAAGCGTCAAGCTTTCAAAAAATTTATCTTAACATTCAAAGCGTCCAGCTTTCAACAATGTCATCATTGCAAAGCGTCAAGCTTTCAAAAATGTATCTTAATATTCACAATTTAAGCCTAGGCAAAGCGTCTAGCTTTCAACAATTTTGTAATTGCAAAGCGTCTAGCTTTCAACAATTTTGTAATTGCAAAGCGTCTAGCTTTCAACCCAAAAATATCTACAGCTTTTAACATACCTCTCATCATTGTCCTCAGCTTCTAGCTGATTTAACAATTCACTCATGTCCATTGATAAGGACCAATCAGTGGGCCAGAGCCTCAATTGCTCCTTAGCTGCTTTGGTTACCAGGGTCTTGCCAACACGTTGAATTTCAAAGCGCTCTTCCGGGGTAATTCCCACGATCTCGTACGGCCCTTGGAACTCGTAATTATGTTTGCTTCGATGCATTACTTCGTCTCGGTGCATCAACACAAAATCACCAACTTTAAACTGGGTTGTGTTACGTCGAGATGCATTAACTTTCAGATCCTTACTAGCTGCAGTTCCAAGGCGTTCTCTAATACGTTCACGATCCAGGTCTAAATTCCGAATCACTTTGAGGTCCGAACCGAGGTTTTTTAATACTTCTTGAATCAAGGGTGTGGCACCATCAATACCAATAAGCGCTCTGAGCGGAGTTGTTTGCGTAGTTTTGTGTAGTGTTGTGTTTAATACCAGCTGTATTTTCCAAAGACCTTTAGTCCAATCAGAATTTACTTTCGTCTCAATTCGCAACAGATTCATGATCGTTCTCATATATCGCTCAATCTGACCATTTGAACGATGGACATCTGGAGTTGTGTAGTGACACGAAATGGACAAGGAAGCAAGGAAATCGGGCATGCTCAAGTTTTTGAAATTGGTTCCAGCATCCATTATTATTTCTTTTGGAGAACCAAATAGAGAAACGAAAGTTTGAAACGCCAATTTAGTTTTATCGGTTTTCAGTGTTTTAAGAGGTTGCAAGTAGCAATACTTGGAGAATGCATCAACCATAACTAGTATGTGTTTGTACCCTTCAATGGTAACTGCCAATGGGCCAAGACAGTCGACATGCAAAACCTGCAGTGGTAGATCGGGTTTAGAAACGTTTTTCACGTATCCTTGTAAAGGTCCCGTTCTGGTTTTCTTAACGGCGCACACAAGGCAATGTTTGATGTAATTCTTAACAAAACCTCGAAGTCTGGGAAACCAAAAATGCCTTTGGATGGTTTCAATTGTCTTATCGACACCTATGTGGCATTGTTCGTCGTGAAAAATTCTGAGCAGCCCCAATCTGCTATGTCTTGGAACAAAAGGTTTGGCCAGGGTGCCATCTGGGGAAGGTGTTAAATAATACAGCAAGCCTTCACGAACAGAGTAACGAGTCTTATCCAAACGCCCTTCTTCGGCATCTTAAATTAACTGACGTAATTCTGCATCACCTCGTTGTTCGATGTACAGCCAACTTTTATGGACGTCTTTTTTTGGTGCTGTAATACGCCTTATAGAGACAGGGTTGCGACTTAAATAGTCTACATGGGGTAAAGAGCTCCCTTTACGGTAAATTATGTCGAATTCGAAGTCCTGCATATATGCCCACCAGCGCGCAACTCTGGGCAGAATATCCTTCTTTGTGGCAGTGGCCTTTACGGCGTTACAATCAGTGACAAGGGTAAAAGGTATCCCCAGCAAGTACACCCGGAAATGCTTCAATGCGTTTACTATCGCCAGAGTCTCCAACTCGTAAGAGTGGTACTTGGACTCAATTTGGGTGGTTCTCTTACTGAAGTAACCGATAACATGCCTCGTTCCACCTGATTTTTGTATCAAAACTCCGCCATAACCAATTGCACTGGCGTCAGTATGCAGTTCTGTTGGTAAACTTGGATTCAAGACAGTTAGAAGAGGCTTAGAGACCAGCCACTTCACGATATAGTCCTTCGCGTTTTCCTGTTCATCCTTCCATTCAAAAGGAACATTATTTTTTGTAAATTTAGTTATGCAGGCTGTCTTGCTAGGGAAATCTGGTATAAACTTGCGGAAATAACCTGCAAGGCCCATGAACTGTCGCACTTGCTTTACAGTGGATGGGGATGGAGTATTTCGAAGAGCCTCCACTTTGCGATCGCTAGGGCGTATTCCTTCTGCCGAAATTTCTCTGCCGAGATACTCCAACTTGTCTTGTAAAAAGTGACACTTTTTGATGTTCAAAGAAAGACCTGCTTTTTGTAAGGCCTCCAAAACTTTTTGTAAGAATTTTACTCCTTCTTCAACGGTCACCGACGGGATAAGGATATCATCCAGATATACTAAGGCAACATAATCCTTTAAAGGACCCAATGCCTTGTGAACGCATCGTTGGAAAACCGCAGGAGCGTTTGCCAGTCCAAAGGGCATCCTTAAGTATTCGTAATGTCCCTCTGGAGTTACGAACGCAGTTTTGTGGATAGAATCCTCATTTATCGGTATTTGATGGAAACCCGATGACATATCCAAGGATGTAAAAAACTTTCCTTTTCCAAGTCGATCCAATTGGTCATCAATAAGAGGAAGCGGGTAGCGGTCTTTGATAGTGTGTGCATTAATCTCTCGAAAATCGACGCACATTCGGTATGTTCCTTCTTTCTTCCTAACAAGCAGAATAGGACTCGCAAATGCAGATTCACTCTCACGGATAATTTTATTTTCCAAAAGGTCATTTATAATCTCTCTTAACGCTTCCTTTTCGCTTGGCGCTAACCGATAAGGATTTCGGTTTACCACAAAATCGTCCTTTAGTCGTATTTGTAGAGTTGCGTTATTTACTGCCGGCACGGAATTTCCACTCGCAAAAATATTGGGAAATTTTGATAAAACAGCCAAAAGAGCGTTTCGATGCATATTCGGTACTATTACAGGAAGTTCGCTGTTAGTACATAAAGTACGTACAGCCACAGGCTTATTGCGAAATACCTCTTTGTCGTTATACAAATTGCGACCAATGAATACATCAAAGTCCAAAAAACAGTCTGGTACAAATACAAAATCAAGTTGCGTACGGACATCGCATACTTCAACAACTGCAGTGAATTCAAAATTAGTTTGCAAACTTCCAGGCAGGAGACCAGTTATTGTTAAATTGCATTTTCTAATGTGGTCTTCGAACTTGACACGATGGCGATCAGACATAAGCGAAATATCGGCTCCTGTATCAATTATTCCAGAGAGATTGTATCCATTAATTTTTACTTTAATTGCCTTAATGAGGGATCCTGATCTGCAGACATTAACACTTTTACGCTTCTCTATTGCTAGACGTGTAAAACAACTTTCGGCAATGTGGCCTGATTTTGCACAAAAATTACATGACTGTTGTTGCCCACTCGTAGTTGTAGCTTTAGGAACTTTATCTTGTAAAGGCATGCTTTTTCTCGACAAATGAGTGTTATGGCGGCAGTGCTTCTGAATGTGATCTTGCTTTCCACAAGCAAAACATTTTAATTTTTTTTCTTGTGGAAATGTTTGTCGATCTTCACGAAATCGCTTACGAGGCGGTTGGTCCGGCGCGGAATTATTACTGCTAATATTTTTGGTTACGTCACGTTTCGTAACCGACCCAAGAAATGCAATTAAATCGGTAACTTTTTTAAAATGATTATTACTTGCCGTAATTCTGACGTCTTGTTCTTGTATTCCGTGAATAATCAGTTCAACAATGTCCGCTTCATCCCAATTGGCTCTCAGGTTCCTCAGTTTGGCATGTTTCTCGTACACGTATGCGTCATAGGTGTTGCAACGGTCACTATTGAACGCAGATGCTTCTGAAATGCATCCCAGGTCCTGACATCAGGATTCCAATTCTCGAACCAAAGGTTGGCTACACCGGTTAGTGATTTTTTTATTCTCAAAAGTATTTGTTGATCTGTCCAATCGAACTCACTTTTAATCGAACTTAGTTCGGCCACCCACTCTTTGCCATCGCTTTGTTCTGGTTTAAACAATGGCAGATCAAATTGTTCAGGTGTCTCTTTGTTCGATTTTAGCGCTTTCAGCAGCTCGCTAATAAGATCCGATGCACTCATAATTTTTCGTTAATCAATTACACTGTAGGCAGGCACTATCTCACTTCTGATATTAGAAACTTAGAAAATGTTGGAAAAGCAATAACACCACCAATTCACTTTTAATAATTTTTATGTATCGAACGGCTACTCATTACAGGCGACCGATCAAGACTGACTAATCGAACGACTGCTTGCGGTTCATAAATCACCTGATTACATAACAATATTGTACGTGACAAATATTCACAAGAAAATAACAACAATAATATTTCTAATAATTATTTTAATTCCACCGCCAACAATATAAAAGAAAATCTTTTAAAACACATTTTGGCATTATTGGTTTTCAAATAAACTGCGCACCACTCAATGTGTCGCGACCAAAAAGTTCGTTCTTTTTCAAACGACATAACTTTTTTGTTTCTTGAACAATTTTATTTTGGTCTGTGATGTCTGCTAGCCTCATCCTCTGGCAATGCATGCTATATATATGAAGCTCATGGTTCGTCAAGTAAATTTCCTACAGGGTGATATGTTAAACGGTGAAAAATTTCAATAACTTCATCCAAGCCCCGTTTGTAAAAATATAATTTTTTTCTTTTTTTTTGTTTTTATTTTGAAATAATAAAGTATTATGTGTTACCTTGAAACGTTTTTCAAGTTTTTTGGAATGGAATCTTAGCAACGACGATCTGATTTTTTTTCATATTTTATTAAGACATTTAACAGCCGGGAATTGTTTTCGAATTTTGATTCTTGGTGATTTTGGTTTTATGTGAAACTTAAATTTGACAACTGAATCACAATCAGGAGGTCAAAATTATAAAGAAAACATGTCACGAACGTAAATATCGGTTCAGGTTTAGTTTTCGCAAATTTTTACCAAAATGTCATTTTGAAAAAGTGGTCTTTACTTAGGCCCCTTTGAAAATAATGGAAGTTTGTTGCTTGTCGCTTGTTCAGAATTATTCAAGGAACAATCTTTTACCATCTTATTTTCTTGTTCTTAAAAAGACTGAGTGTAGTATTGCCTACCAAAAAGCCTTAACCCTTATGTGCACGGAAAGGTACATGTGTACCTTTTTAATTTTTGTTATGCAGTAACTTATTTAATTTAATTTAAAAATGGTACATGTTTTAAGACATCTTAATAATGCCTTTTATGTAAAAATTTTAACATTTACCTTGCGTAGAAATTTTTTATTTTAATCCCAAACTTATTATCCCATTTAAGCACGGGTAGGTACATTCGTACCTATATGTGTTTAAGTTGAAAATCAACAATAAATTCACAAATATATATATATATATATATATATATATACAGGGTGGTCCAGGTTATAGTAGCAATAATTCACCATTCGATAGTCCATCGAAAAATAAGTCGACATGCATGGTAATTTTTTTCTCCAAAACCCCTCCTAAGGGAGATACAGCCCTTCAAAGTTGAGTTTTAAAAATCTTTTTTTTGCCATAACTCTCAGGAAATAAAAGCGTTTTTGACCAAATTTGGTACAAGTACTTATGAAATAGGTACTCGTTACCTGACGTAAGTAACTTTTGTCAAAATTGTCCAGTGACGTAGATACAGGGGGGTTGTTTCACTTTTTCCACCCCATTTTTTACGCCACTGGATATTGGTTTAAATTGATCTATTTTTCTAATTCCTTGTTCAATTTTGAGAAAAAAAGCCACTCTTGTCAAATTTTGATTTAAGGCTTTGTTTACGAGATAATTGAGTTTAAAAAAAACATACAGTCCTGCAAAGTTCAGTTTTAAATATCTTTTATTTGTCATAACTCTAACTCTAAGATCGCTAAAGCGTTTTTCACCAACTTTGATACAAGTACTTATGAAGTAGATACTCGTTACTTGACCCAAGTAACTTTTGTCAAAATTGTCCATTGGCGTACATACAGAGGTTGTTTCACTTTTTCCGCTCAGGATTTCACTGAAAAATAACTCATTGCATTGTTTTATTTTCTTCAAAACTTTCTCAGAAAAGACATAAAGCGCTTCAAAATTCAATTTTAAGATTTATCTTTTTTTTTTATCTCATATCGTTTAAGAATATTTGATTAAATTTGGTATAGGTATTTAAAATAGGTAATCAACACTTGACGTATTTTTATTTAAAATTATCGTGGCCTAAAGCGCTTTATCCAATAAAATTAGGGCGGCCCCACTCTAGTATGAACTGTCAGTCTTAAACAACTGAAATAGCTGTCAGAGAGTTAATAAGGTTTTCTATTATTTTTTACAGTCTGTTAAAATATTTTAGAGTTAATACAAGTATCCTGAAATCATAAATATGCCTTTTCGATTCACGAACCAAGAATACGCCGATATTCACTTCATTTATGGATTTTGTGATGGGAACGCGTTGCAAGCAGTTCAAGAATATCAAAGGCGTGAAATCCTGGGCAGAAAAAGTGAAACAACCCCTGTATCTACGCCAATGGACAATTTTGACAAAAGTTACTTGGGTGAAGTAACGAGTATCTATTTACTAAGTACATGTATTAAAGTTGGTAAAAAATGCTTTAGCGATCTTAGAGTTACAGTCATGACAAAAAAAAGATATTTAAAACTGAACTTTACAGTACTGTATTTTTTTTTTTAAACTCAATTATCTCGTAAACAAAGCCTTAAATAAAAATTTGACAAGAGTGGCTTTTTTTCTAAAAATTGAACAAGGAATTAGAAAAATAGGTCAATTTAAACCAATATCCAGTGGCGTAAAAAATGGGGTGGAAAAAGTGAAACAACCCCAATGTATCTACGTCACTGGACAATTTTGACAAAAGTTACTTACGTCAGGTAATGAGTACCTATTTCAAAAGTACTTGTACCAAATTTGGTCAAAAACGCTTTTATTTCCTGAGAGTTATGGCAAAAAAAAGATTTTTAAAACTCAACTTTGAAGGGCTGTATCTCCCTTAGGAGGGGTTTTGGAGAAAAAAATTACCATGCATGTCGACTTATTTTTCTATGGACTATCGAATGGTGAATTATTGCTACTATAACCTGGACCACCCTGTATATATATATATATATATATAATTACAGTTCAGAAGTGAAACATTTTGTGATGGTTTGAGCATGTTCATCACATATTGGGATTTTGCAAACGCTGCAACATTTTCTGGTTTTTCTTTGCTTTTTATTTTTGTTTCGGCAAATATAGCATGATCCCACTACTGGTTTAGGGCCTTTAGATTCTTGAGGTTTATTTTCCGTAGCAAATGATGACCCTGATGGTACCAGTGGATGCCCCATCATCGATTATAGTGAATTTTTGGTAGAAAATATGTTTACAACATTTGGGATTTGCGAGCGTTTTTCAATATTACCCATTGCGAGGCTGCGTCCTAAATCTTGATAAAAAGTTCTTTGGCTATGTGATAACGACATAATTCCCTTTGGCCCTCCATGTTTTCAAACACTTTATAAAACCGAATCAATACTAAAATATTTCAATGCGTTGAATTTAAACCAAAATAAACATTTCCACAAAACGGCCTACGCAGAACTAAACAATTTTTTTATATAATTTTTTTTTATTTCAAAGCTTTTAATTCTTTAGAGAGATATACTAACCAAAACACAAAACATTAAACAATTCCAAAAACTTGCTTTCGCAAAACAAAAACATGTTTTCTAGTATAAGGTACAATTGTACCTATCTGTGCGGTATCAGTATATTTATTCTCTATGCACATAAGGGTTAAATGTACTCTTTTGTAAAAAAAATCAGATTTTCGTTGCTAATATTCCAATTCGAAAAATTTGAAAATCTTTTTAAGGTAAGACATAATTCTTCATTATTTCAAAGAAAAAAACGAGAAAAAATATTTCTTTTTTCAAACGGGGCTTGGATAAACTTATTGAAATTTTTCACCGTTTTACATATCACCCTGTAGGAAATTTACTTGAAGAACCGTGGGCTTAATATCTATAGCATGAATTGCCAGAGGATGGGGTTAGCAGACATCACAGACCAAAATAAAATCGTTCAAGAAACAAAAAAGTTATGCCGTTTTGAAAAAGGACGAACTTTTTGGTCGCGACACATTGAGTGGTGCGCAGTTTAGTTACATCGGATGAAAAAAGGTAAAATAACTAAAATCCCATCCCTAATAATGACTATTCTACTATGCAAAGCGATACAACGTTTGATGCAGATAATGATAGCTTAAATATATCATATTGCATGGAACGTTTTTTTAAATTATTAAAAAAAAAGTAAAACATTGTTGCAAAATGTGTTAAATGATTACCTAAAAAATGTCTAATATCTGAAAAAACATCGTCGTCCAATTTTTAAAAGAGAACATGGAGTTGAAATTTTTAATGATTATAAAAAATACGCAGCTCTTTAAAAAACTAAAAAAACTGTCAAATACAAATCATTATCTATTTATTAATAGTGAAAAAACCTATTTAAAAATGAATTTGATAAACATATAATATAATACAATTTATGGTTTCGTTGCGAGGGGTAGATGATGTTTATTTACGAAAAAATGTTGAATTTTTAAATATTTTCCAATTAAATCTGCAACTGATAAGTAGAACTTTAGGCCGAAAATTGGATAAAAAATAATCAAATATCAACTTTTAAACTTTTAGTTTATTTATACGACGGCGAATATATGGTCAGGAAGAAGGCGAAGTTTCTTTGGCGGAATCATTAGTGAGGATGTTTGTTGCGTTAGCTTATAGACGGATGAGAGGAAGTCATACAGCTAAACAATATTCATGATTCATGATGAATATGAAATAAATACATCAACAATATTAGCTACAGTTACTGATAATGCGAGTTTTGTAAAGCATTTCGAGAATTTGGTATTGATAAAGGAAACATAAGTACGTCTGAGGAAGTAGATTCAGAAAAAGACATCGAAGACGATATTTCTTACAAAACGTCAAAAATGCTTAAAGCTTTACAGGAACACTTGAGATGTAGTGCACATACACTCAATTGAGTGTATTGAGTATGCAAATTAATTTATGTGCAACAACATCAATAAAACAATTAAACGAGATGCTGTTTTGAAAAATATCTTGGAAAGTGCAATAATGTTTGGAAAGCACTTAATCCACCAAAAGCTTCTGAATTGCTGCAAAATCTTTTGAAATTTGTACCTTCCCGTTCAGTTGAGAGACGTTGGAATTCTTTGTTTGGCGCCTTCAAGGATATTATCAACTTTAAGGATGATGACCACGAGACCCTTTTATCAGCATAAGAATCAGTATAACTTATTGGACAATATTATCTTTTTTAAAGGGAAATATCTTTTTTCTTGTTTTGCAGATAATTGTGCAGTACAACTGTTGCTTGGACAATTAACTTGTTAACTTCCAAACTTGCATTTATGGGCCTTCGTAAAATTCTCCAAAATCCCAAAACAATTTTCAATACACCCCCGTGCTCTACTCTATTTTCATGTAGGGGAAAGGCAGCGTCTTTAACAAAAAAAATGGCTTCTTGCACAAACTGTTTGATAAATTTTTTAGAGCTGGAATGCCTAGATCAGCATTCATTATAATGAATACCCTGTAGGGTATTTCCAAAGCCGCTTGCCTAAAATACTGCCGAATCATGATTAGAGCCCTCCGCACCAATATTAACCAATGAAAACCTGTAATAGGCATCACAAGTTGCCATAAGTACGATGCTGAAGGACTTCTTATAGTTTAAAAAAAAACACTTCCTTAATTCTTTGAAACCATAATATTGGTGTACTTGCCATCCAATTCATAAATAAAATTAGGAAGATTCTTTCTTTGAAAAAATCCAGATGCTATATCCTCAAAATATCTCTTGAAGGGCTCTGGTTACTCTGTTAAACTCAACTTTTCCCATAGGACTTTGCAAACTTTCTTAATTATAACTGAGAAATAGCAAAAATATGTCTGATAAGATAAGTTGGTACTAAAGTACTAACTTTAAAGTTAGGACAATTTGCCCCCTAGAAGAAATGTAACTGTTCTTTTTTTTAATGTCCAATTTAATTATTTGAAGTAAATGATTAAACTGATTGATTGTAATTCAAGTATATTTAAAAAACCAAGTTTTATCACTCATAATCATAACTTTTAGCAAAGTACCAAATAGTTCCTCCTTTATTCTATTTCTATTTATTGGTCTTTCCACCGTCTTTTGAATCTATGTTTAAACCTTGGTTTTGCAATTACAGCTGCTGTAGTTGCAGACAAAAAGAGAAAATAAAGAAATAAGATAGATTTTTTCACTCTTTGTCATAACTTTGTAAACTTCACTGTAAAGCTCACTCTTTATTGATAAAAGAAAATAAATCACAGAAACCGAAAGACATGTTAAAAAATCAGAGAAACTGAGTCTCTTGTCAATATTGGAATTTAAAAAATAAAATATTTATTAAATGAATGAATTGTTTAAACGAAAGTTATGTATGTATTAATCTAATATTTAGACATTAAATTAATAATTAAGTTATGAAATAAATTGTCTGTATAAACCCGCCTTTAGTATTAGTAGTTACTAAAAAATATTCGATAGAAGTGGGCCCTACATTAGGGTGGTGCCAAATGTGTTTTTATTAATTTTAAAACGCCTATATAGGCAACTTGTGTACGAGAAAAATAAATATTTTGGTAAAAAAAATATATATTTTTATATAATAATAATAATATATATATTTTTTACTTACTTCCACCGCCCCAGAGCTATCCTAAATATAAAAATGATAAAATTATTAAAGTCAGGCGAGAATAGAAGACGGTTAAAAAAATGATGAGATTTTTTAGAGCATAACTAACTTTTCCAAAATTGGGCACATTGGTTTAAAAAAACAAGCTAAATGGGCCCCCATTTAGCTTGTTTTTACAAATATTACAAATTTCGCTTATTTTTTTTTGTTAATGAAAGTCCTCAACTTTGGAAAAGTTACTTATACTCAAAATAAATAAAATGGCTGAAAAAAATTATAATTATATTACAACCGTTTTTTGCCATGAATCTACGGCAGTGAAAGGAATTTAAAAATATATATATATATTTTTGTCACCAAAATGTTTATTTTAAACATCAGTAACTTTTCAAAAAATTGTACACTTTTATTTAAAAAAAAATTAGCGCAATCTGAAATATAAAAATATTTATATTTTTAAAATTGACCGGGGGCCTTCATTAAGCTTGTTTTTTTTTGGAAAATCAAATTACTTTATTTTGTAAAAGTTAATTATGCTAAAAAACATCTACAGGGTGTCCGGGAAAAGTCAATAATAATAATAATAACAATAAATGATAACCTGAAAAAATACTTTTTGGAAGTCATTGGCGCACGTACTAAAAATAGGGGGAGTCAGTAAGTATTGGACCCCCCTATTTTGATTATTTGACAATTGTTTTTTTGTTTTGTTGGTCTCAAAAAATGTAACTATTTATGTTGAAGTAGTGTACCGAATTTGAACTTGATATCTTATCAATTACTCGAATTATTAAAAAAAATCAGTTTTAAATTTCAAACTTTGTCGCCCTGTATATCGAACATGAAGCTCTAAATTGAAAAATGGTATTATGAAAGTCTTATTGTTTTAACTCAAAGAATATATGGTTAACGGATTGACTTCCTTTTCCCGGACACCCTGTATAGGCTCGAAAAAAAAATTAAAACTGTTCTCCATTTTTATAAAAATTCAGTCTTCAACATTTGCGTTGGATTTGCGTTTAATTTGCGTTCGTTTTGAGTCGATTTTGATTTTTTGTTAAAAGTCGGTAAAACAATAATATATTAGATTTTTTAAAGTTATTTTTGGTTTTAAATTAATTGCTTGGATCAAACACATATAAAAATAAATTATTAAACGTGATAATAAATGAATTTTTATAAAAATTTAAAAAAAATTTTGTTTTTCAGATATGCCTTTGGCAGTTCAACGCATGAGAGCTGGCTTCGCAATTTAAATAATTTATTTTTGGTTTACTTTTATAGTAATATATATAGGAGGTATATGTAGTGTATATGTATTATAATACAATTATATAATTATAATAAATTATTTTTATACTTAACTAGAGTTTTCATTAAAATCCCAGCTTAAAAACAACATGGACTGCGTCCCTGTCACGGTTGAGGGTGGTTAACCGTTTTGTAGCAAAGCAATTAATCAATATAAATCAACCCTAAAATGTTAATATAGTTGGATAGCGTTTATCGAAAAGGAACCAAGCGCCAAAAACATTTTCTAGGGTAAAAAAAATTATTTGCAAAATAACTCATTTTTAATACTTACAGCTTAAAAAATTAATAATGATTTTGAGAAAAGTTCCAAATGATGATCAACCTTTTGAGCATTATTAAAAATAAGTTATTTTACAAATAATTTTACGAAGCCCAAAAAAAGTTTTTGGAGCTTGGTTCCTTTTCGATAAGCATTATCCAGTTGATGGCAATAAGTTTAATTTGGGTTAAGAAATAAAAAACTTGTATCACAAATGAATCGAAACTTAACGCAAACTTAACTTAAAGTAGACTCAAAGTTAACGGAAAACTGACCCAAATTAAACGCAAACCTATCTCAAAGTTGACGCAAATTCAACGCATACTTAACTTAAAGTAGACGCAAAACTTACATATATTTAACGCAAACCTAACTTAAAGTTGACGTAAATTCAACGCAAACTTAACGCAAATTCAACGGAAACTTGACTAAAATTCAAGTAAAAATAAACTCAAACTTAACAGAAAATCGTAAATCTGCACAAAACTGCAAATAATTACGTTGAATTTGCTTTAAGATATATTACCCATGGGGTATGCATAATGAACTCAAAATTAACGTTGATTTTGGGTTAAAATCTCGTTTCTTAACGCAAATTCAACGTAATTATTTATACTTGTGCGCAACTTAACGTTAATTTTGCGTTTAGTGAATTCGCCAGGGACTGCATTTCTGTGTTGCTTTACCATAGCACAAGAAAACGCATTTAGTAGGGCAGTGTAGGTACCAATGAAAATCCACCTGTGGCAAAATTTAAAATCATTTGCTATTTAGCAATATTTAAATACAAATTTTAGTACTAAAAATTAAATTTTTCTCACACAAGAAAAAATTAAATGGCCTCTGAAAGTCAACACATTTTATTTAATATATTAGGGGTCGCATGAATGTATAAACCCTCATATTTTAAACCCCCATAAGCTACTTCTTCGTCGCCATTTAAAAAACTGTATTTAATTGTTTTGGTTATATCGATTGACTTGACCAAATTTGTTGGGGCCAGTCTTCTTGGATAAGTAATCGTATAATATAACTTTTAAAGTTATGGTGTTTGTTATTGTTTAAAACAAATTAGTAAAAAGAAATATAAAAACATAAGCTAAATTAAGATTTTTAAAAACTTCTTGAAAAAATTTAATATACTTTTTTTTAGGTTTTTAGCAACATTCTAAAATGGCTTAATTTAATGTAATTACATTTAATTTAGTAAATTCAGATGCTGCGTTGGGGCATTCCAAGTTGGAATTTCCAACTAGATATTTAAAAATAAAATTTGGGTACACTATACAGTATACTGCTTTTTCCAAGTTTAATATTATTTTTGAATTAGGCACTTAAGTACTTTTTAAAACTACAACTTTTTTGTTTCCCAAATTTTTTTCCTGTTAAATTTTCAAAAAAAAATCCTATATTTGCTCGCCCCTGGAAATTTTTTTTTTGTTCAAAATTAAGCAAGATAGAAAAAAATACAAAAAACAAAAAGATGTATTAATGATTGCTATAGCTAGCTAGCTAGCTAGCGGTCCCTAGGGACCGTAGCATCACATTTTTATTAACTTTTACACCCTGTATTCGAAAACAAAGCTTAAAGTTCATAAAAACTTGTCTTCTTATTTTTGCGTGTTTTATCGACTACCAAATTTTCCCGATTAAAATTCAGGATGTATATTATAATAATTATAATTACCTAATTAAAACTTGGCAACGCTGTTCATCTCGTACAAATTTATAAGCCGAAATCTTAAAAATGAACGGTATAGGAAGGGTAATATTACAAAAAAAATATTACCCTTCCTATATATATATATATATTATAATAGGGTCATTTATATATAAAATATTACTAGGGAGGGTTCTCAGGACTCCTGCTTCTATTAAGCTTAAATCTGAAAGTCTCTTAACAGATAACTGCAAGGGACTCTCAGGACCAAAAAATGTATACGTATTTAGACAAGCTATAAGCTTATTGGAATGTATAGATGTAATAAATAAATAAATATACTGATATACTGATTAAAAAAATAATTTCATCCCCAGCTGTGGAATGCTACTAGTATCAAAAAAGAAATACTAGAGTCAAACCACGTCAAGTGGGACCAGAAAATTTCACGAAATCACCGATTTTGAAAATAATCACATTATTGTGTAGTAGGCATGACTCATATGTCACAGTAAAAAAATTGTTTTAAAATTCGTTTTTTTTGGTAATGTTATTAAGGTCGACAATTTTGTCAAACTTTAGAGCACGGTAAAATTGAAAAAATAGAATCTCTGGGACCACTCTGTATAATTGAATTAAATTTTACACACTATTGTAAAAATGTTTAGACTATATAATGATCATTTAATTAAGGTTAATTTGTTTAAATAAAAGAATTTTGCATACATTTATTATAAACAATTGAAATTTTGTATGTGTTCTTCACGCTGAAAAAAATTAATCTTGTGTCATAATATGCGGCAAACGTTCCCGTTTAATAAAATGTACTCAAAAATTTGTCCTTCATATGTCATTCTGGAGATATTAAATTTTTTGTCCCGCTGTGCGCTTGATCAGTACGCGGCGCGCTTCGCTGCTAGCTCGTCAGCACACGGTGTGTCTGAACGAAGTTTAAGTCACATAAAAATTCCGCAGTTTCTTGTTCGGGACCCTTTGGTGACTTAAAAATGATATTTACCAAAATCCTAGCTGCTCCTCTTTTCGAAATTTTTTGAAAAATCTTTTTTATGCATTATGCTTTTTACTATATAAAAAAGTGATTTTTGTCTAACCCTGTATAAATCTAAGCATATATATAAAAACAGTTTCTCTCGTTTACAATATCGGTGTACAAATGTGTACTCTGGCAAAGGTAGACTTTGCGATAAACAAATAATTTTAAAAAAATTGTTTTTTTTACAAATTAAAAAAAAACAGTTAGAATTTTGGTAAATATCTTTTTAACTTCAACCAATTTTTCGTTCAAAATTGAAAACTACTAAAAAGTCTAAATTAAACAACATTTTTAATATTCTCTAAGCGTTATTTTATTAAATGTTATTACAAATCTATTTTTCTTGTAAAAGGTTAATAATAATGCCATTTTGTAACCTGATAGACCTAGAAATATCTAAAAAAAAATTGGGAATAAATATTTTTCGCGTGTTATGCTAAAATAATGAATTTACGCTTTTGCATTATTAAAAATAAGTGATTTTTGGCTAACCCTGTATAAATCAAATGATGTGAACAGTATTAAAAAATATTCTCTAAGTCTCCTAAATAATATACTCCAATTTTATAAAAATCCGTGTGCAAATGTGTACTCTGTCAAAGAGATAAACAAAAATTTAAAAAAAAAATCATGAATTTTCGAACAATTTCGAAAAGAGGAGCAGCTAGAACTTTGGTAAATATCATTTTTAAGTCACCAAAGGGTCCCGAACAAGAAACTACAATCAGTTTTTGGCGGCATTTTTATGTGACTTAAACTTCGTTCAGGCACACCGTTAACGTTAGAACGGACGAGCTAGCAGCGAAGCGCGCCGCGTACTGATCAAGCGCACAGCGGGACAAAAAAATTAATATCTCCGGAATGACATATGAAAGGCAAATTTTTGAGTACATCTTATTAAACGGGAACGTTTGCCGCATATTATGACACAAGATTAATTTTTTTTCAGCGTGAAGAACACATACAAAATTTCAATTGTTTATAATAAATGTATGCAAAATACTTTTATTTAAACAAATTAACCTTAATTAAATGATCATTATATACTCTAAACATTTCTACAATAGTGTGTAAAACTTAATTCAATTATACAGAGTGGTCCCAGAGATTCTATTTTTTCAATTTTACCGTGCTCTAAAGTTTGACAAAATTGTCAACCTTAATAACATTACCAAAAAAACGAATTTTAAAACAATTTTTTTACTGTGACATATGAGTCATGCATACTACACAATAATGTGATTATTTTCAAAATCGGTGATTTCGTGAAATTTTCTGGTCCCACTTGAGGTGGTTTGACTCACTATAAAAAACCCAAATATTATTAACTCAAAACAAAACAATATATGTTTTTGGTCTTTATGGCATCCGACTGCAATAGGCTTCCTTCAGGGATTAAAAATAAAATCATTATTATAATTATAATTGTTTATCCAGAACTCCTATGAGTGGGCCTCATGATTTAAAAAAAAATCATTACTAACAAATTAAAATATAAGTTCGCTGGAAAAACACTTGTAATCAATTTTTATGTCTTAAGTGTTGGGTCATTTCGATATAAATCCTGCATTACAATAGAATTCTACTACAACTGGAATTTTCTTTGGTTCTATCTATAAACCTAAAAATCCTAAAATATGGCATGCTTATAAAATTTCAGATTTAAATTAAGATGATTTTGACAGTTTTGTGGAAAACTGACCGATACGATTAATAATAATAACGCGTTTTTTTAAATATCTGCTTTAGTGACTAATTAACTTTTTACTTAAATGGGCTTTTAAACAAACATTACCACAGATATTGGAGAAATGAAAATCCTCATTAGTTTACAAAAAGACCTTTAAAATGAGGTATTACTGATACCCCTTTCCAAGATTTTTGGGGGTGTTAAAGCGTTTTTTTAAACCTGTCAGATTTCGAGAAATTGTGGGGGGGGAAATTTTGAAATATACAGGGTGCATGTAATTTTAAAAATTATAAATGTTTACTTCATAATAATATTTTAAACGAAGCCATTATAAAAAACAGTGGCTGAGTAATATTTTCTTATTATCTACTTCTTATTATATATAGGTAAATATATATTACAAAAAAAATCAAAGCATTTAGAATTATAGATATATTTTTTTTTAAATGTAGGTAAATACAATTAAATCATACATCATACTTAATTAATTGTAATTTTTGCTAATACCTAGTACCTACCTACACGAAAAAAAAATGTTGTGGAAAGTACTACAATTGTAGAATTTTCTGGTATAAATTGTTTAAAAAATACGACCAAGAACAATTTGTTAGAAATAATTTAACAATTTTGTAATAAAAATAAACAACAATTTATTGAAGATATAATTATATATTGTAGTTAAATTACTACAATTTCTGTTTTAAATTAATATTGTTATATATTTTAATAAAATATTGTATTGACTAATGCCATTCTTTATTAAAAATAATACAGATTTGCCGTGCTCCAAAATTGTGTAGGTACCTACTTTAAATAAATTATACGTTGATATAAATGCTTTAAGTTTTAGTTAATTTTAAAACAATTGTATTAAATAATTAAACATTTTTTTACAATATGGTTGTTGTAAAATTTAATTTGATTTTTTTCCCGTGTAATTGCAACAAATATTATGCAGTGAAAACAATTGTAGGTAATTGTAATTGGTTTTTATTTTAAATAACGTCGTCCTACTTTATTTGGTACTGGTATTTCTTATTGCAACAAAATGAAAATTTTAATTTTCAATGGCTAAATATAATAACAATAAATATATTTATTTTAATTTCAAATCGGTAGCCATTTTTTATTATATTAATAATATAGAAGTACATCATGTTAAATGTTCCCACAAGAAAAATGTTACTCACACAAACGGCTTGTGTCATGCCCACATATTCGTCCACGTGACCACCATCTCTGCATAGATCATTTAACGTTTTAATGCAGACAATACAACCTGTAGCTGCTTTCGTTTTATATTCTCTGTATGCTTGTACCTAACAACTGCTTTTCCAACTCGACTTTCATTGGCTAATAAAATCAGCCTCCAGATGCTCCGACCAATAAACGCATTTTATGTTAAAGAACTGTCGCCAGGATTGGTTCTTAAAATAGTTTTTAATTCAGCTCGTTAAATATAAATTGGTTAAAATAATAATGTTGGAAGTCAGTTGATCTGTAACAGTGTTTCTAAATTCTTTATAACATATAGTTTGGTGGTGATAATTAAAGTTAATTGTTTTAATTTTGTTGTTAATTAAGTATTTATTATGGAAAGTGCTCCCTTCGATGACCAGCCATTTGTTGATTATAATAATCAACCGTTGCCATCACTAAGTTCGACTTTATTAAACAAAAATCAGGATAATATCAATGTACATTCAATCCAAGTGATGTTAGGTTTGCAACAGCAACATGATATGTTTGGAAATATGGGATCAACATTAGAATATAAAGGACCCACACAAAAATTAGATAATTCTCAAATTCATCAGGATCTAGGATTGTTTCAACAAGGAATGGATAATGCAAACAACAATGTTCAAAGAAAACCGGAAGATGTGGTAATTCAATCACAAAATTTAAGTTCAACGGATACAGGAACTGTCACCCCTATACCAAAGAAAAATGATAAAAAGAAAAATGATAATGGAGTAAAAAAGAAAAAAACACGGTAAGTCTTATACATGGTATATTTAAAAGCAGTTAAAGCAAAATCAAACAAATATTTAATTAGGTTGTTAATTAGTAAAATTGCGGCCGCATATTTTTTTAATAACCACACTTTCTCAGAGTGGAAGCGTTTTCCTAAATTTATTAAAAAAAACTTACTAAACATTAACTATTTTAAAAAAAGTGTTATTTAATTATTTAAATCATTGTTTTTTAGTACTTTTAAATTAAATCAAAATAGAATAAAAACAACTTATATCTGTTTAATTTTTTTAATTTAAAGTAGAGTAAAGCTTAATATTAAATAAAAATCGAGTATAGATACAAAAATATAAGAATAGTTTGAATTATTTATTAATTGTTTTTGTATAAATATCGCACACATAGGTCCTATAACAAAAAAATAAGATAAGTCCCTATAGGGCATCGTTCATAAAGACCCTACGTCATACTTTTTTGGGAGATTTCAGATGCATAATAGCATTATTATAGCAAGCAATGTGACATCTAAGTCCATGCATATAGCCAACAAATTGTATACATTTTCGAAAATTGTAAGTCAGGATTTAATCATGTTTAAAACATGTAATATGATTATCTTATTTTGAATATTTACAGTTGTTAGATTTTAGTATATTTTTATTATTTAAGCAAATTAGTAGGTACCTTAATTAAGTATCAATTTTTATACTACAACCATATGAGAATGTATATTGCAATGGCCCCCATTAAACGCTCTTTCATGTGTAGGAAGTAAAATATAATCAAAAATAATAGAAGCCTACCCAGTGTTAAAAATTCTATAGTGGTTATTTAAATAATTGTTAATGGATAAGTGAAGTATCTATTATGGTGGATTAAATGTGGTAGGTATATATTTATTGGATAAGGATATTCCACGATTATCAGAAATTGTTATCCCTACCGTCACAATACAGTTTCTGACGGTCGGGATAAAATTTCCGATAATCGTGGAATATTGGACCCATGTAATCCCCCATAATAAATAGATACATTACTTATCCACAGTGGCGGCTGGTGGATTTTGGGTATACCAATATTTCAGTTATTAGACATGGGACCCACACCAAATTTATAATAGTTTATAATGACATTAAATAGACAAGTTCGGCGCAAACAGAATTTAAATTGAAGTTTGCGAAAAAAAGTTTTTCCTGTTGCCTCACCCGCCTCCAGGCCCCCTATTTAAGATAATTCAAATTAAAGTGGTGCAATTTATTATCTACTATAATTTATCGAAAAATTTAAAATTTTATTTAAAAAATCCAAATATTGCAGGTTTTATACCATTTTAAATATTAATTTATTTTAATAAAATAAATAATAAAAATTTAAAATTGAATAAAATCTGCAGTATTTGGATTTTTTAAATAAAATTTTAAATTTGTTGATAAATTATAGTAGATAATAAATTGCACCACTTTAATTTGAATTATCTCAAATAGGGGGGCCTGGAGGCGGGTGAGGCAACAGGAAAAACTAACTTTTTTTCGCAAACTTCAATTTAAATTCTGTTTGTGCCGAACTTGTTTATTTAATGTCATTATAAACTATTATAAATTTGGTGTGGGTCCCATGTCTAATAACTGAGATATTGGTACCTATACATAAAATTCACCAGCCGTCACTGCTTATCCATTACATTAATTAATATATTGTCGTGAAATGTAATACTAAAACATTCATAAATTTACAAGAAAAAATATAAAGCAATGCGTTGTAATAAAGACCTGTAAAGTAAAACATACAAATTTTATTTTAAAAACTGTTTGTTAGGTAAAAAAATGGAATACATTATTTTTAAATAAATTAAAAATACTTATACTAAATCGAAAATATTTAAAATTAAAATATATATTTACAAATAAGTTCACTTGATTTTTTTGGTAGATTATCCTCTATAACAAAGAAAATTAGGTTTTCTCTGCTATTATTAATTTTTTATTTGCAATTGCCCCAATTTTGTCCTTATTAATTAAACCTTTTTACTAAATTATTTGGTGGTATTTTGTCTGTAATAAGAGTTCTAAAATTTGTAAAATTAAAAATGCACCTACTTACTCATTTAAATTTAACAACAATTAGGTATGTTTATTTTTTATGTGGTATAACTATTAAAACTATAGGAATTACACTGGGCGTCATTTTTAAAATATGGCGTTAACTATAGAATAAAAACATTTGGCACTTTAATGGTTTTTAAAGTACCCTTAACTTGATACTGGAAATTGCCATATATGGGTTTTTTATGATAAAATATACAAATATTAGCCTAAAAAGGGTAATTGCAAGACCTTATCACAACAGCCTTTTATCAAAATTAATATTTTTATCGAAACATTTCTGTAAAGGCCCAGTACAAGAAAAGCTTTGGCTAAAAATGCCATTATTAAGCCATAAAACTATGTAATGGGCCATTACATAATCAGACTTATGTGTTTGTTGGGTACAAACCAAAAGACACAATAACGATCTTAAAGATCAAAAAATTATAACAAATTTTGATTTAGTAGCTGTAATAATATATTTAAAATACTTTTATTTACACAGAAAAAATCTAACATAGTACCAAGAACAGCGCTGTCATTGAATGCATTAAAATTGAAGCAATCTAAATTGTTATTTGCTCAATTAATTACTATTAAACCAAAATAGGGAAATATTTTGCCTAAAGAATTTATTGCGTTAAATGTATACATATTATACATACAACAGTAACGTTATTAAATATATTAAATTAGTATTTAATGCAATAACATTCTAACATTCTAACAAATAAATATCAATATGAATATCAATAGATTTAGGAGCGATAACTTTTGTTGTTAATTTAAAAACTGTAAACGATTGCTAGCTACCTATTGGTATTATAGGAACTGTTATTCAGGAATACGGATTACAAGATCCCATTGGTTTAATGGCTCACCCATTCATGCTATGCTAGCGTTTTTTCTGTGTAGTAATTATTTATTTATATACAGTGCTTGCAAATCCAAGTCCGACCGGGTTGGGAAGGACGGTTGTTCAATACCCGCGTGAAAATAACAAGGATAGAACGCCAAACAGGTGGTGGTAGTCTGCCTGCTCTGACCAACGAATTTTTGTTTGGCGTTCTATCCTTGTTCTTTTCTCGCGGGTATTGAACAACGGTCCTTCCCAACCCGGTACTTGGATTTGCAAGCACTGTATATTTTTTTTATTATATTACCTAACCATTTAAAAACATTTAATTTATTTGTAAAAAATTGCTTTTAAAGTTGTAAAATAAATTTAAAAAAAGGCCGTTTTTTAAAAATATATTTTTTACACTTAAAGTTTAGAAATGTTTATACGTACTTTAAACCTAGATCTAATGATTTATTATATTTTTTTTAGAACTACTTTTACTGCATTTCAATTGGAAGAATTGGAAAGGGCATTTGAGAGGGCTCCATACCCTGATGTTTTTGCGAGGGAAGAATTAGCTTTAAAATTAAACCTAAGCGAATCAAGAGTACAAGTTTGGTTTCAAAATCGGCGAGCTAAATGGAGAAAACGTGAACCTCCAAGAAAGAGTGGATATATTAGCTCAAATTCTCCAAACTCAAATTTATCCAATAATTTTAATAATACATTACCATTTACTCAATCTAATACTTTGGGATCAACCGCAACACCAGTGGAAACTTGGAATTACCAATCTTCATACGACTTGGGAACACATTTAAATTTATTAAATCCAAATTCAGGTTCTTATTCAAGCTTTGGATCTCCTGGCTCGTACTCAAGTTTTGGTTCTACACAAAATAGCTATTCATATATGCTTAATTCACATGAAGGTCAATTGTTTAGTACGCCAATTCGCGCACATGATTATACAACACCGCCAAATCAAAGTCCGACATTAGGAAGAGAGTATTCAATGTTGCAAACACATTCTTCGAACGATGAAGAAAATGGCATTGGAGTTAAAATTGAGTATGTTGATCAAACAACAAATCTAAATGAATCTCCAGAAAGGTATACTAGTGGGTCACCTAACTATGAACATGGTTTTCATGAAGAAGAAAGAATAAAAGAAATAAAATCGGAAAATGGAAGCAATCAAACTTATGTAACCTTACCCCCATTTTTAAATTAAATTAATTAAAAGAACTAATTTATAAATTAATATATATTTTTACTGTTTCCCTGATTGTAAAAATTGCATGTAAAAACTGTTTAATAAAAAGGATTTAAATTTTACAATAAATTCAGTATAATTTTATAAAGAAGTTATATGGTACAATTAAAATATAATAAAATACATTATATTTTAATAAATGTTTATGTAAATTCTATTCAAGATACTTTAAGTGCAACAGGACTTGGTTAGTGTCCAGAAATGTTTGGCATTTCCAAAACATATGTTCCGAGTCGGGATTGGTAATGCTAGTTATTGTCTAGCTTTTTTATGTTTGTGATTTTATGTAATTTTGATGCGCAATAAAGATTTTTATTATTATTATGTTTAATTATTTATTCCAGGACAAGAGATAGCAGATCTTTTTGCTGACTGTTTTAGTTCTGTATATATTGAAAACTGTGATATAAATGAACCTGATTTTTACTTTGAAAATACCATAGATTTAAGTAACTGTTTTATTTCTGATTGTATTTAAAGAATTGTCTCAACTTTGTGTTAATAAAGCTCAGGGCCTGATGGTGTTTCCTCAATATTTTTTAATAATTGTAGATTTTCCTTAGCTAAACCTCTGGCAAGGCTTTACAATTTATTATTAAATAATTGCAAATTTCCTAACAAATGGAAAGAAAGTTTTGTAATTCTACTATTTAAAAACGGGGTTAGAAATGATATTGGTAACTATACCCAAAATAATGGAAAAAATTGTAACAAGTAAAATTACACCGTTGTTCAAAAATATCTTGATTAACGAACAGCATGGATTTAGCTAAGGAAAGTCTACATTAACGAACCTTCTACTTTACGAGCAAGATTTGCTAAGTGCCTTAGAAAATCGTAAACAGGTGGATACTATTTACACCGATTTTTCTAAGGCATTTGACACTGTAAACCATGAAATTCTTTTAGCAAAAATTAAGGCATTAGGTGTTACAGGAATTTTTTATCTATGGCTAAAAAGTTACTTACATTCTAGAATTCAAACTGTTATAGTTCAGAATCAGTATAAGTCTAAAACAATTAGGGTTACCTCTGGTGTCCCACAGGGTGGGCATATTTCTCCCCTGTTATTAAATTTATTTATTAATGATATAGGCTGTGATATTAAATGTTGCAAATTTTTATTATTTGCAGGCGATCTAAAATTATATAAACAAATTAAGTCTTTTAAGGATTGCTGTGATATTCAGTTAGATCTTAATCAAATACAATTGTGGTGTAAAAAAAATTGTATGAACCTAAATGTTAATAAGTGTAAATATATTAGTTTTTATGGAATTCAAAAAAATATTTACTTTCCGTACTCTTTAAGTAGAGTCAATAATATAAAAGATTTAGGTGTTTATTTTGATAGTAAACTAACATTCTCCTATCACATTAATTTTATTTTCAATAAATCATAAAGATGTTGGGATTTGTCAAGTCTTAAAGATTTAAATAATGTTCAATGCTTAAAAAATGTTTATATGTCCTTCGTGCGCAGTATCTTAGAGTATTGTTGTATTGTTTGGTCATCTTTTTATGTTAACCCTGATGTTAAACTAGAAAGAGTACAAAATAAATTTTTGCGATATTGCGCATACAAACTAAATATTGAATGTACTTATTCTTTAGATTTAGTTAGAAGTG
This sequence comes from Brassicogethes aeneus, assembly GCA_921294245.1. Classification (NCBI taxonomy): domain Eukaryota; kingdom Metazoa; phylum Arthropoda; class Insecta; order Coleoptera; family Nitidulidae; genus Brassicogethes; species Brassicogethes aeneus. The sequence goes on from OV121136.1 coordinate 5,188,928, forward strand.
TTGCCAATTTAGATCAACTAAGTAAGAGAAGAACTGAATTTGGAATTGTATTTTTATATAAACTTTTGAATAATTTTATTAATTGCTCAGAAATGTTAGAGCAAATAAATTTTAATGTTTCTTTAAAAAATAAAAGGCAACACTATTTATTTTATATAAAGACCCATAGGACCACTTATAGTAAATTTATGCCTTTAAGTAGTTCTGAAGCGAACGATTTAAACTCCTAATCCGGTTTTGAGGCCCTGGGGCCGAATTTGGTGAATCATTTATTATTTAATAAACCATATAAATTTTAATAAAATCGGCCAAAGCTTTAAATAAAAAAACTCATTTTTTTTTAAACAATCTCGATAATGAAGCATTTTCGGACACGTATTTAAAGGAACTTTTTTTCATATTTTGATGAGAGGAATTTCCCCTGAGCTTTTGTCACCACAATCTGAATCACCCTGTATATTTTGAATAATACGAACATAACCTTATATACATTTTACCCAAGCCTGAGAAATTATAAATTCGTATGCAAAACTATAAAAAACTAGATAGTAGAATAGTATTGTGAATGAAAGTGTTTTCATATACTTTATATTTTATAAATTTTGATCTATATTTTGTTTGTATTTTTAATACTTACAGCAAACTGAAAAAAAGTGCATCAAAAGTCGTATTATTTGTTTGTTTTTCATACAAAATCAAACAAGGAGCGGACTTGGATACTCTAATGCCCGTTTGCACCGTTTGTATTAAGCAGAGCTTAAGTATAAACTCATACTTAAGTTTTCGATTTCTCTTGCATCGCAAGTAATTCCCTTCTCAATTTCGATTAAGAACGACTCAACTTTAAGCCCCCGATTATTTATTTCCTAACTTTAAGCAACAGTTTTTTCGTTTTTTTTTCGCGTGACGTTTTTGAATAAAAAAATTTAATTCAAAGGGGACAAATAGCAGGATATCCAAACTTACAGGGCAATGGCAATGTTAAAAATGAATTCATTAACAATTACTTCGCAAATTTATTGTAAATAAAATTAATCTAATATATTTTTTAGCTTTTTTAATTTTTCTTTTTCAACTTCCAATTGTACTTTCAAAACTTGTAATTCCATATCTTGTTTTTTGTTTTCAAATTCTATATTAAATTTTAACTGCCTATCAGGTAATTCCGCAATGGCTATTCTTTGTTTAACAATTTTAAATATTTGTCGGCCACTTCAGAGGAAGTCAATCCATTCTCAACGTGTGTTGGTCTTTTGCGACTTTAAACCTACCTTTCTTGAAAAGGCTTGGGGTGTAATCCTTCCATGTACTACTTACTCCCACCTCCAGCATTAAATTCGAGGGCAATTCGGGACCAAGTTTTTGATTTTTCCTCGTTGTGGACCTCATCAGTTTTCTTATTTTCTATTATATTCTTGTATTTGTATAAAATGCCCAACAGCCGTCCTGTCATTCTGGCTAAAATTAGCCGCCCTTTTTTTTGGGGCTTTACCACCAGAACTATATTAAATATATATATATTTTATATTAATTTAATAATAATAATAATTTATTTAATAATAACGAATTAGTTCATCTTTGCAAAATATCTTACTTCACCACAACTCATTGATAAAGAACTTGCTTGTGGTTACATATAATAATATATATTTTTTAATAATAACTTAATAATAATAATAACGTTAGTTCTTCTTTGCAAAATATCTAACCTCACCACAACTAATTGATAATAAACTTGCTTGTACTAGTAGATAAATCTACAAACACAACACAAATTCTACGCAATACGTATCCAAAAATCCAACAATCACAATTTATTATTCACAACACAAGGGAACTTTGATTATGAAATAATAATAATATACTTTTTATTCTCTCTTTCGAGAGAATTGGACTTGAGCCAATTAGGCTCTTACTGCCCAGTTACTAGTTTTTACGTCCTTGCGCTTCTCGAAGGACATGTGAAATTTCAAATCTTGAAACATCCACTAAATAGATTGCACAAATCACCAAATACCTCGCTGAAAGGTCAAAGCTTGCGATATTGTCGAGAAATACCGGTATATTTCTATACCGGGAACCCCATTTTATCCTTCCTGGGTCAAAGTCAACTATTTTCAGACTTTTTCATGGAGCGATGTACAGCCGTTGAAGGATAAAATCGAACTCCAATAATAATAAATAATAACGAAAAGGAACAAAATGCCAGGATGAGGAAGAGATTTAGGAACCTCCGTCCCACCGCGAAGTAATGCAAACAAGTGGTTCCACGGTGGGTACGGGAGCGAAAAGGGAGGTGGGTTTTAGTCGGTAAGAGTCCGACATTACCTAATTGAGGTGTCCATGAGGATTTCCCCCTTCAAAAAAAAAAAAAAAGGGGCGGCAAAAAGGTCATTGCTTGACTTGTGGGGGGGATAGAGCCGTGCGCGTGGTCGCTTTAGGTAGGTACGTGCATGCCATTTTCAGTCGTCATAATGAATATGTCAGAAATATTTGGGATGTCAATAAAAATCAAACTAAGAAAAAGCTTTCTATTTTTTAAAGGTTCATTAATTATGTGAGGGTTTTTAAAAATAAAATGTCCAGTCAAAGTTGTCTCTTTACGAGGTGATATTGGATGGCCACCGCGTTCGCTTGATTTGACCCCTTGCGATTTTTTTTGTGGGGGTATCTAAAATCACAAGTTTTTAAACATCGTCCACAAAATTTGGAAAAAATATAGGCAGCAATAAGGCAAGAAATCAACGCAATTCCGCAAGGCATGGCGCGCAGAGCAATGACGAGCTATCGCTTCAAATATGCATTGACAATAACGGCGGTAATTTAAAAGACATTATTTTTAAAACATGAAATGTATGAAATAATGTGTTTCCTAAAAATAAAAGATTTTTTCTTAGTTTGATTTTTATTGACATCCCAAATATTTCTGAAAGATTCATTATGACGACTGATAATGGCATGCTCGTACCTATCTAAAGCAACCACGCACACTGCTCTAAATCCCCCCCCCACGAGCCGAACAATGACCCTTTGAAAATGGGGCAACCTTTTTGCCGCACCCTGTATAAAAATAACAATTAAATATATATTGTTATAAGCTTAATATATGCTTTAAAATTAATTTTATTTTGTTTATCACATGTTTATTAAAATTCAATATTTATTATTAATGATATTGGGCCCCTTTAAAACACATTAAAGCACTTCGAAGCAATATTTTGTAATCCTTCAAAGCAATTTTTTTTTAAATTATGAAATTTAAATTGCTTTTTATCGTTTAATGTCTACTGTTTAATGATTTTGGGCGCTCGTTTTACATATGATCACATTTAAAGTATATTTATAATTTACGACTTCCACAGAGATTAAAAAATGTGTTTAACAATGTCCATTCTTATAAGAATAGTCATATATAAATAAACGGCCATACGAGGTGTGTTCAGAAAATAACGGGAATTGTTAAATTTCGCGGCTTCGGAGGGTCCGGTTGTCATAAAATTTTATTTATTATGTTGGCATACATGCCCCCGAAGTATGATACAAACTTTAGCTGTTTTCATTGTTTACTTTGTCTGTGGCAGCCGCTAAGGTTAGACGTGTTTTATGAGCTCGGCGATTTTCGTTCGTTAAAAGAAATGGATCAAAGAGAATATTTATCCAATTTTGCTTAAAAAATGAAATAAATTCTGTGAAATGTTAACAAAGGCCTATAGTGAGTCTGCTATAAGTAAAACAAGAGTTTACAAGTGGTATAAGAGTTTCCAAGATGGCCGTGAAGACGTTGAAGATGACGAACGCCCCGAACGCACAAGCACATTAACAACCGATAAAAACATGGAAAAAGTAGAAGAAATGGTTATAAACCATCAGAGAAGTCGCTGATGATGTTGGTATATCGATTGGCTTATCCCATGAAATTTTTTCAAATGTTTTGGGTATAAAACGCGTGGCAGCAAAATTTGTTCAAAAATTGTTAAATTTTGAACAAAATTTTTGGCCAAAAACAATACTGTAATGATGCCCCATATTCGCCAGACATGCCTCTGTCTGACTTTTTCCTATTACCAAAAATAAAGAGAACCTTAAAGGGCCGTCGTTTTGCAAGCATAGATGACATTAAAAGCGCATCGCTGAAAGAACTAAAGGATATCTCAAAGATCGAGTTTTAGAAGTGTTTCGAGTATTGGAAGAAGAGCTGGCACATGTGCATAATATCCAATGGGGACTATTTTGAGTGCGACAACATTAATGTAGACGAATAAATAAATATTTGTTTCAAAAAACGAAAATTCCTGATATTTTCTGAACACACCTCGTATATGGAAGTTTAATATTAGTTAAATCTGGTATAATATTAGTTAAATCTGGTATAATATTAGTTAAATCTGGTATAATATCAAATGCATTAAAAAACAGAAAACCTCTCAATTGAAAACCATATCGAGTGGTCAGCATGTCACATAGGAAAAAATGAACTTTTTATTATGTGTGTCTACAGGCCACCACTTGGGGATTTAAGAGTTTTCTTAACTCAAATGGATACAGCCCTAAACATCCTAAATCAATCAAATAAAAACATCATACACGCTGGAGATTTTATTGTAAATGTTCAAAAAAATACAATGATTCTAAAGCTTACAAAAAATATTTATGGAAGCTTCAAGAAAAGAAATGAACACAAACACATGTATAGACAATATATTTATTAACAAAAAAATAAACAACTACCAAGATGAAACAGAAAATCCTCATTTATCCGATCATCTTGCACAAATTTTAAATATTAAAATAAAAATTAATCCTGAAAATCAAAACTATAAATATGTTCAAAATATTTCGGATGCAAATACCCACCGTTTTGTTGAGCATATACAAAATACATTCTGGGACCTTAAGGAATTCCGACATCAGTTAGTGCTGAAGAAAGCTATATCTATTTTCACAAATGCTTTATGCACTTTTTTAAACTTTGTTTTCCTGTAATAAAGGTAAACATTAAAACAACGATACAAAAAATTAAGTCAACTAGAGAAACAAGAGAATTAAAAAATAAACTCGAAGCCGCTTACACAATCTCGACTGTAACAAAAAATGAAACTTATACAAATTAAAAAACGATTATAAAATACATTTAAAACAAAATCAAGATCAAATTACCTTCAGCTAATAAACAATGCAAATAATAAGAGTAAAGAAATTTGGCAAATAATAAATTCGAAAATAAAAACACAGGAAAAAAATTCAAAATCCACTTTAGAAGGTGAACAATTAAATAAATATTTCGCAAACATAGCACAATCTTTGGATATTAAAACATCAAGACAAAAAGCTAATAATTTACTAGGAAACTTAAAATACCAGTCAATAAGCACAATATTTCTGTATGAAACAAGGCCTTCAGAAATAATTAGAGCAGCAAAAAACTTAAAAACAACAAAATCTAGGGATGTACCTGGAATACCCGTAGAATTCCTCAAAAAAATAATAAACGAAATTGCTTTGCCATTAAGTAATATTATAAACAAATGTTAAAGAGGTAATATTTCCAAATCACTTAAAACTAGCAAAAGTGGTACCTATATTCAAAAAAAAAATCCTAATAAATGTAAAAACTATCGACCGATATCAATCCTTCCTGCCATTTCAAAAATTTTCAAGTGGCTATTAAAATTTAGAATTGCAAAATTTATTTAAAAAAATAAGCTAATAGCGCCATCTCAACACGGCTTTCAAAAAATAAATCGACTGTATCTGCTATGGTTGAAGTTATTGAAACAATCATTGAAAACTTTGAAAATAAAACAGATATAGAGGTAGCTTGCTTAGACTTAAGTAAGGCACTTGATTGTGTAAACCATCAAATATTGCTTGACAAATTTTATTCCTACGGAATCAGGGGTCCAGCACACAAAATACTCTCGTCTTACTTAAAAGACCGAAGACAAGTAGTTCAGTGGAAAGATAAACAAACATCTGAATAAAAAATGGATATGGGAGTCCCACAGGGATTTGATTTAACCGAAAATATAAATACTTTAAAATCATGTATATATGCTGATGATACCACCTTTATAAATAGTTCAAAAAATACGAAAAGTCTACAACAAAAGTCTGTTAAAGCAATCACCGATACACAAGAATGGTTTGAGGCAAATGGATTGAAATTAAATAAGGAGAAAACCCAAACACTAATATTTGGAAGTATTCATCTGCTAGGGTTCCATATGGACAGTTATTGACATGGACTCAACATATAGGGGGCAAAATTTGCCAAGTGTTCCAGGTGAAAAAATTTTTGTCACCGATTTTGTTTAAACTTTACTTATTTGTTGTTCTTATAACGAAGAATCATGGCATAAAAATTTTTTGCTCTAGGATTGTTCATTCAAGAGTTATGGATTATTGAAATTTATCGATTTATTACTTTTTGGTGAAATCGCTTTTTATTTAAAAATTCATAACTTCTGTTCATCTCTTTATTAAATATTTTAATTCAACCACCTTAAATGATTTTTTCCGTACTTTTCAATGGGCTATACCGTTTTTGCAAAAAAAAAATTGCAATTTTTTTTGGAAATTTTGCAATATTTTGCATTTTTTTAAACAATGTGTATTTTTTAATTTTTTTTAAAATAGCATAAAATCGAAGTTTATTATGTTACCTTTAAATAAAAAAAAATTTAGAGTGGGCCCGACATGTAGAAGGGAAGTTTTTCATATTTGAATGCGTGCGGGTCTAGCCATCGAATAGCTACTACACTGCCGTATGCGTTTATACCTAGTAGATGCGAGTAAACGAATACAAAATGATAATTTAAAATGTAAAATTATGTTTGAGTAGTCAATGATATATTTTAAATATTTACACTGCCGCACGATATAGTTTTTTAACTGTATTTTTTTGCACAAATTGTTTAAGCATGGGTCTACATAGATTTCGCAAGGAGGATCGATGATATTAAATAAAAAATTTATTGTTATAACCGTAACGGCTTGCCTATAAGCTGAATAGGTCAATGGCGTTAATAATATATAATGTCTATAAACGGTTTTTGCTGTCATGACGAGCTCTAAACATTCGCCGTACGGACATTAGGTACTTACTTTTTAAACCGTAACAGTCAGTCAGAATATTTGTGTTGCCAATCGGCAGATTAAAATATGATTTTTTTAATTTAATTAATTACAGATTAAAATATGATTTGTAGATTTCGTAATTCGGAGGATTTTTAGCGGATATTACTAGAATAATGTTAATTTTTATTTTTGTGGCTAAAGTAAAATGCAGAAAGAATAGTTGGTGTTGATTTTCTTCAATTTTTCGCCCTACCATACTAATTTTACATTTTAAATTATCATTTTGTATTCGTTTACTCGCATCTACTAGGTATAAACGCATACGGCAGTGTAGTAGCTATTCGATGGCTAGACCCGCACGCATTCAAATATGAAAAACTTCCCTTCTAATGTCGGGCCCACTCTAAATTTTTTTTTATTCAAAGGTAACATAATAAACTTCGATTTAATGCTATTTTAAAAAAAATTAAAAAATACACATTGTTTAAAAAAATGCAAAATATTGCAAAATTTCAAAAAAAAAAAATGCAATTTTTGTTGCAAAAAAGGTATAGCCCATTAAAAAGTACTGAAAAAATCATTTAAGGTGGTTAAATTAAAATATTTAATAAAGAGATGAACAGAAGTTATGAATTTTTAAATAAAAAGCGATTTCACCAAAAAGTAATAAATCGATAAATTTCAATAATTCATAACTCTTGAATGAACAATCCTAGAGCAAAAAAATTTTATGCTATGATACTTCGTTATAAGAACAACAAATAAGTAAAGTTTAAACAAAATCGGTGACAAAAATTTTTTCACCTGGTACACTTGGCAAATTTTGCCCCATAGATTACCTCTCTAAGAGGCTATCATCAGCTATATTTTCAATAAGAAGAATAAGTTTTATTGTGAATGAAAACGCTGCAATACTTACCATTCGCACATTTTCACAGCGTCTCCACATATGAAATTATGCTCTGGGGTTCATGCTCTGAATCATTCAGAATATTTATGCAACAAAAAGGAGCTACTAGAGCAATTACCGGAGCACCGCTCAACAACAAGTTGTAGAGAACTCTTTAAAAGATTTAATATACTTACCATTCCATGCTGCTATATACTCATACTGTTTATGCTACATACACCAAAATCAAAAACAACTACGAAACACACGCTCAAATTCATAATTACAATACGCGACAAAGAGACAATATGATACTACCCAAAGTTCGTCTACAAAAAACTCAGAACAATTTCGTGTATTGGGGGATGAAACTTTTAAATAAGCTCCCAGATGATAGCAGGAAGATGAACATAAATCTTTTTAAAAAGACTGTAAAAACTTTTTTAATCACCAATGTTTTTTATTCTATTGATGAATTTTTAAATTTCAAATTGTTTGTAATGTTTAACTGTATTATGTGTTAATAAATTAGCTTTAGCTTATTAATTTATATTTTATATCTACAATGTATTTTATATTTCTATTCTGTATTTTTTCAATTTTTAACGGTGACACGCCTTGTAAATTTTTAAAGGTATAATAAATTTATCTATCTATCTATGGATAAACGAACCTTTATGTGAGTTAATTATACATTTATCGATATAAAACTATAATTTGCCTCCAGATTTCATTTTACTACATATCGCACATGGGCGATAACAGGGTCATAAGTCAAAAAAACTAAATTTTGGGGTTTTTAGTGCAATAAGTGTAAATTTACTCATATTTTATGCTGCAACAGTGGCATAAAAATAGTTTTGAAATTAACACGTTCGCTACTGATAGCGTCTAAAGATGCCCACCGCTTCTTAAGTGGGAGGCGAACGGCGCCTACTACAATATGGCTTATAATCTTTTAGACGTCTTCTGCCTCTGGATAAATTTTTTTAGCAGGAGGCTGACGACGTCTTAAGACGTCCTAGCCCTGAGGGCCTTATTTTTGAGTTTTTTTTATAAAATAAATGTGTTTTTAACTTTACTGGTATTTAAACTGTTTATTATTTCCCAAACTATTTCAGTTTCTGGGGGTCGATTGCCCATACCAGTCAGCAGCGAAAGTGTTAATCCCTAGATGAAGACTTGTGTCTGTCTGCAATTTGTATAATCCATATCATAATTTTCATCAACAGTGTCATAAGTAAATTTCCTGTAAGTTGTGATAGTAATTTTGTTAGCGTGGGTTAGTAAAGTTAAGGTTGTCAACAATAAAAGAATGAATAAGTGACGCTTCTCACCTAAAGGCAAAAGGTCGTGTGTCTAGGATCTCGTTTAATGTGTTCGTACTTCCATAGTGCTACCACCGCTATCGATGTTCAAATTCAAAAAATCAATTAATGATTCTACACGTGATCTACCAGAAGTAAGTGCAAAAAGGGTGCAAATCAAAAAGAGTGTGAGGAAGGTGATTGGATACAACGAATAATTTTTCCTGGATTACCAACACAAAAAGAACACGTGCTAATAGTTGGCTGTCGAGGTTAAGGAATAATTTCTGCATAAACAGGATAAGTAAACCCACCAAAATTGGATGACCCAAATACTAAATTTTAATGCGAAATTCGCAACCTTAACTTATAAAAATCACGAGATAAAAATTAATTAGTCGCCAACAGTTTCCATAAGAACAGCAAGCATAGCCAAATAACTCATAAATAAGGGCTCACATAAGCAGGCATTAAACACTCAAGTTCAGATAAACACTAGGCAAAAGAAACTCATCCTAAAGAAATAAATATCTTTAGATTACTTACTAACTGTGGGGACTGAATTTCCCACTCTTGTCTGTCGTAGTACAATTTAAGTGATTTTTATAATAATTTTTATTAACTGATTGCTATGTATTTCGAATTATTATTACTCAGTTTAAAGTTTTCAGGTAGTAGGTTGTAAATAGTATATTGCATAGAGCGTGTGTTTGTTACCTGGAGCCTTGTAAAACATTGGAGTTTCCTATATATCGGTAAACATCCTTTATTGCTTACTTACCTCTTCGGTTTCTTTACCCAAAGTAATTTATTTAATTTTATTTTTATTACCTTTATATAGATGCGCTTTAATTTTTCCAAATGTTTCCTACCTATCCCCTACCACGATTAGGGGTGGGTGACGAAAGGGCTCTTGGAAAAGGTCTTGGTCTATCACCAGACACAACGTACTGACTCCCCGTTTTGAGTACATCGGCTCCGGGTGACAACACATTTAAATTATAATTCTGTTTGTGTATATATGTGTATTGCATTGTATGTTGTGTAATAAAGTTAAGTTTGTAAATACCTCGCTGTCGATCAATTTGCAGACAACTACCCGCACCAAAGCAGTCACTAAAGTGGTGACCCCGATGTGATCCGTAAGTTTTTTTATGTATTCGCAAAATTTTTTGTAATCTTAGTGACAATAATTGTGTTAAGTGGTGGACGACACGGGTAATTTGTCGGTAGTGCGCGCGTGATTGTAGACCGATTAACAGCCGTTATAACAGTGTAGGTATAGACATTATCAAGTGTCAAGATGACCAAAGTCGATCAAATGAAAGAAACCGCCACGAGCACGCTCACGATATCGAAACAACCACGTTTTCCGGAGTTCAATGCAGCCGATCCGGAATTATGGTTCTCGATTGCGGAGAGGTATTTTGAAGCGTTAGGTCTAAACGACAGCCGTAAACAATACCTGAGTGTGTTATCGGCCATACCAACACGTTACGCTAACGAGGTGCGCGATATCCTAATGCAACCATTAGGCGAGGAACCGTACAAAGATTTGAAGGAGAACCTCGTAAAACGGTTGAGTTCATCTCAGGACAAAAAGACGCGCGAGTTACTTGAAAACGTAGTAATGGGAAACGAGAAGCCATCGCAGTTTCTTCGTCGACTACAAGCTCTCGCAGGGACAGCAATACCGGACAACTTGCTAAGAACATTGTGGATGCGTGGCTTGCCGGAAAAGATAAAGCTTACGATGGTTACCGTGCAGAACAAGTCCATCACCGATATGGCTGAAGTTGCGGATACGGTATACGGGTTATTGCCACCACGCTCGACCGTCGCAGAGACATCAAAACCGCCATCAGCAGTAATGGCCGACGTGCAACAAGCAGTGCACGTGCAACAGCTTCGGTTCGAAATGGCTGAGATTAAAAAGCTACTCGGTGAAATTTACGAATCTTCAAACTCCCGAGGAAGGTCTCGAACCCCTTACCGCGGACGCTCACAAAGCCGGTCCCGCTCCAGGTCAGATTCGCGCGGCCCGCGTCCAACTGGCATGTGTTGGTATCACTGGAATTTTGCAGAGAACGCACAGAAATGTACGAAGCCATGCAGTTGGGCTCCGGAAAACGGGAGGGGCAGTCGTTAATGGCGGCCAACGACACCAGCCCGACAACATCTCGCCGTCTTTTTGTACGCGATCGCGAATCAAATGTCCGATTTTTAGTAGACACTGGTGCCGATCTGTGCGTATTCCCGCGTAAGTTTTATCGGGGGCCGTGTAAAAGGTCCAACTACGAGCTTTCCGCAGCCAACGGTACACGCATCGCGACTTACGGCGTAACGACGCTCACCCTCAATCTGGGGCTGAGGCGGGACTTTTCATGGAACTTTTTAATCGCTGACGTTTCCAAGCCCATCATTGGAGCCGACTTTTTGGCGCACTATGGACTACTTCCCGATTTAAGAAGCGGGCGACTACTGGATTCCGTTACCAGGCTCGCTCTGCAAGGAGAGGTGACTGAGTGTGAAGCTCCTAGCATCAGGACCATCACCGGCGCCTCACAGTACCATGATCTTTTACGGGAATTCACGTCAATAACGCGGCCTGACGGAGCTCCAAAAGCGGTCAAACACCAGACGAAGCACCACATCATCACGACACCGGGTCCTCCGGTAGCACTAAGACCGAGGCGCCTTGCTCCAGACAAACTCAAAGCAGTCAAGAAAGAATTCGAAGCAATGCTCCGACTTGGACTCGCCAGGCCCTCAGAAAGCCCGTGGGCAGCACCGCTGCACATGGTGCCGAAGAAAGGAGATGAGTGGCGACCTTGTGGTGATTACCGAGGTCTCAATGACCGGACACAACCGGATCAATACTCGGTGCGCCACATACAAGACTTCTCCCAAATGTTATACGGAAAGATCATCTTTTCTACTGTCGACTTAGTACGTGCCTTCAACCAGATACCCGTAGCCGAAGAAGACATCCCCAAGACAGCCATTACGACACCGTTTGGACTGTACGAATTTCCATACATGACGTTTGGACTTCGTAACGCAGCCCAAACTTTTCAACGGTTTATCGACGAAGTTCTACGTGGCTTGGACTTCTGCTATGCATACATAGACGACATCCTGATCGCCTCTGCATCGCAAGAAGAACACTTGGAGCACCTCAGAGTACTTTTCGAGCGCCTCCACGAGTACGGCGTCGTCATCAACCCCGGTAAGTGTATGTTTGGAGTATCTGAAGTCCAGTTTCTCGGCTATCTCGTTTCAGGTTCGGGAACTCAGGCATTACCAGACAAAGTCGACGTCATCCGGTCATTTCCTCAGCCACAAAGTGTTAAGAAGCTACGGCAGTTTTTAGGAATGGTGAACTTCTATAGGAGGTTCATACCCAAGGCTGCAAACGCGCAGGCACCGCTCAACGATCTGCTACAAGGTAACGTCAAGGGCAGCACACCAGTCAAGTGGACACCAGAGGCAATCGCGGCGTTCGCAAAGTGTAAGGAGAGTTTAGCACGAGCTACCTTACTGGCACATCCAAAGACTGATGCACCCCTAGCCATCTTCACCGACGCATCGGACGTTGCAGTAGGCGCAGTGCTGCAACAGTGGTTAGACGGCAGGTGGCAGCCGCTGAATTTCTTTTCAAAGAAGCTGACAGTTCCAGAGCTCAAATATAGTGCATACGACCGAGAACTCCTGGCGATCTACATGGCAGTCAGACACTTTAGGCATATGGTCGAGGCTCGGCAGTTTGCGATCTTTACAGACCACAAGCCGATTACGTTTGCCTTTCGGTTGAAGTCTACACAGTGTTCACCACGCCAACAACGCCACCTAGACTTCATTGGACAATTTTCCACAGATATTCGTCATGTGTCGGGCCAGGATAATGTGGTGGCTGATGCATTGTCACGCATTGAAGAGCTGGAGTCAGCCATCAACTACAAGGCACTTGCAGAGTCTCAGAAGAGAGATCAAGAGCTTCTGAATCTGCAACAAGGCTTTTCATCCCTCAAGTTGAGATCGGTACAGATTCCAGGCACAACTGAGTTTATTACGTGCGATGTGTCAGCATCAGCGCCTCGACCGTACATTACAAAACCATTTCGGAAGGCGGCGTTTAACTCAGTTCACCAATTATCCCATCCCGGGGCAAACGCTACATGCAAGCTTGCGACCCAACGATACGTCTGGCCCTCAATTAAATCGGACTGTCGTCAGTGGGCACGAAGCTGCGTGGAATGTCAGCGATCGAAGATATCTCGCCATGTCTCAGCGCCAGTGGGCTCGTTTGCGCCACCATCAGCAAGACTCGACCACGTACACCTTGACCTGATCATCATGCCACACTGCGATGGGTATCGTTATTGTTTGACTATGATCGATAGATTCTCTCGCTGGCCCGAGGCCGTTCCACTTGTCAACCAGGAAGCAACCACTGTTGCAGAAGCATTTTTCAACCACTGGATAGCTCGTTTGAATCGCTTGACAGGTACGACTCACATACGGACAACCGCATACCACCCAGCATCCAACGGTATGGTCGAGCGCTTTCACCGTCAACTTAAAGCAGCCATCCGTTGTCATCAAAGCCGCTGGACAGAGGCGCTTCCAGCGGTGCTATTGGGGATCCGTTCGGCGTGGAAGGACGATATAAATGCTACCACTGCAGAAATGCTATATGGCCAACCGTTGCGACTTCCAGGAGAGCTGTTGACACCCCGAATTCGTGAGGAGGACGACATTAACGCGGAGACTTTCGTTAAACAGCTGAGGCAGCGATTGCAGGACATGAGACCAGCAGTCATCAACCGGCATGGTGACAAGAAGATTTTCATCTTTAAAGACCTTGCAACAACGGGGCAAGTTTTCGTCCGCCACGACGGCCCTAAAAGACCTCTCCAACATCCATACGATGGGCCGTACCGAGTTGTTAGCCGTTCTGACAAGTTCTTCATAGTGAACGTCAAGGGCAAGAACATTACAATTTCAATTGATCGGCTAAAACCGGCATACACGATACTTGACAACATAGAACAACCCGAACAAGAGCCAGAACAACTTGGCGGATGCGTCATTACCACAGCTCCGTTAAAGCCTGACCCACAACCCGAGCCACCAGCAGCGCTCAACGCACCAGACGTCCCACCAGCACGCGTCTCGGCTGGTTCGGGAAACACAACCACCAGAATTCATCGGCAGACGAGATCGGGCAGACAGGTTCGGTTTCCCGATCGCTTTCAATCCGGACTCTCGTGATCTTCATCACTGGCAGGGGAGTGATGTGGGGACTGGATTTCCCACTCTTGTCTGTCGTAGTACAATTTAAGTGATTTTTATAATAATTTTTATTAACTGATTGCTATGTATTTCGAATTATTATTACTCAGTACTTATGTTTAAAGTTTTCAGGTAGTAGGTTGTAAATAGTATATTGCATAGAGCGTGTGTTTGTTACCTGGAGCCTTGTAAAACATTGGAGTTTCCTAATATCGGTAAACATCCTTTATTGCTTACTTACCTCTTCGGTTTCTTTACCCAAAGTAATTTATTTAATTTTATTTTTATTACCTTTATATAGATGCGCTTTAATTTTTCCAAATGTTTCTTACCTATCCCCTACCACGATTAGGGGTGGGTGACGAAAGGGCTCTTGGAAAAGGTCTTGGTCTATCACCAGACACAACGTACTGACTCCCCGTTTTGAGTACATCGGCTCCGGGTGACAACACATTTAAATTATAATTCTGTTTGTGTATATATGTGTATTGCATTGTATGTTGTGTATATATGTAGTGTAATAAAGTTAAGTTTGTAAATATCTCGCTGTCGATCAATTTGCAGACAACTACCCGCACCAAAGCAGTCACTAAATAACTAACTCGGACGGAGACCCGGACACATACGAACAGGAAGTACTTCAAGACCAGCAAGGATATGTCCTTTTTTTATAGAGGTGTGGGGGAATGCATTACGTACTCTCAGCATTACTTTCTACAGGCCACGGTACCTTATTGCCCCCTGAGGTCATCGGCATCCTGTTCCACCCTCTCGCCTCCTTCGGAAAGTCTGGCCCTCTCCTCGGCTAGTCCATGGGGGGTACCCCCGCTATGATCATTGTGGCCGCTCCCGACAACGTCCTGTATGCCCCACATATTTGCAGGGCCATCCTCCTCTGCAGCCTGTTCAGAGCTTCCTGGTGCCTCTTGTAGCGCAGCGCATCTACCCAGAAGGGCGCCGCGCATAGTATCTGCGACCTCCCACGCTGCAGATCAGCCTTCTGGCCCACTCCCTCGGTCCCCCCACATTTGGCATCAGTCTGCTGAGGTTTTTTATCGCTGTGCCAACCCTTTGTACCATTTTGGAGATGTGGACTCCTATGTTTCATCCATGTCCAATCCACACCCCCAAGTACTTTAACATCTGTACCGATCTCACTCAGCTCAAGATCCGGCATCTTCCTCTGGCCTGCCAGCACCACCACCTCCGTTTTATGGGCAGCCAGGCTAAGTCCCACGCTACTGAGCCAGTGTGCTACAGACTTAGCTGCATCTTCTAATCGTTGCGTGAGTTCTTCTCGGGTTTTAGCCACCCCTATCATTGCCAGGTCTTCTGCATACCCCAACAATGTCACTCCCTCAGGGACAGGTAGTTCCAGCACCGGGTCGTACATAATGGTTCACAGCATTGGGCCGAGCACTGACCCTTGTGGTACCCCACACCTCATCTCCATAGCATCCTGCCCGATCAGTATCTCTCTGCCACCGAGATGTCCCTGCGTGCTAACTGGTCCATGATGGCGCCCCACTTGGCGGTGTTGAACGCGTTCTTAACGTCCACTTCCTGTTGTTGTGGGATACCCGCCTAACCCTGTCGACTACATCTCTCAACGCCCTCAATGCCGTCTCTGTTAAACGACCCGGTCTGAACCCCTATTGCCTCTCCCACAGGTCTCCCCTGTCCTCGACCTCTTTACTACCAGCACTTGCTCATAGAGCTTCCCCATGGCGTCCAGTAGTCACAGCGGTCTGTATGCCTCCTTTCCCATCGCAGTCTGCTTGGGCACCAGCACCAGCTCCGCTTTCTTCTACTGTTCCGGGCAGGAGCCTGTGCGCATTAGCTCAGTTAAGGCAGCTGCGTTCCACCTCGGGGCAGCCTCCACCGCCCACTTCACCACCTCCGGAGGGACCCCATCAGGTCCTGGGGCCTTTCCAGCTGCCAGCTTACGGGCCGCCGCCATGGCTTCCTCCTCCATTACTGCCGGTCCCTCAGCAACCTCTTCCAGCCCGGTCCAGTCCATGACCTTACCTTCCGGGAAGAACTTTCTGGCCCATTTAGTCTCTCTTCCTGCAGCATGGGCAGTGTCCTGGCCCATCCTCCGCGTGACTATCTGGTACGCCTTTCCCCAGACGTGGTTGTCGACCTTATCAAGCAGCCTCCGCCAGCATTCAGCTTCTTCCTAGCTGCCTTCAACCCCGCGTTCAGCTCTCGAGCCTTTAACCCGCCATCTCTGCCTTCCCGTGGCCTCTGGCTCCTGGGACCTCCCCGCAATCGTGAAAAGGATGTCTTTATGGTCGCTAAGGTTCTCCTCCTCAGACACATACCACTCTACCTCCCTACCGTAGAGGGCCGGTGACATCGCCGTCACGTCCAGGAAAGACTCCTGGGCACCTCTCGCAAAGGTCGCTATGGTCCCGTCGTTGGCTACGATAAGGTCCAGTGCCACCAATGTGTCCATGAGCCGTTTTCCCCTTGCGTCTTCCTTCGCAACTCCCCCGATCAGCCCCGCTGGTGTAGGTCCAGTCATGGCTTCCAAACGGTCGAGGAAGGCCTCGAACTCCTCTATAGGTATATTGGGCGATGAGTACCCTGCCAGGAGTGATGTCCCCACAACGGGCCCTGACCATTCCTTCCGCCTTCTTAATCTCTTTGTGTCCGCCTCCTCTCAGAGCTATTATGTTCGTTCGTCCATTACTGCTCGCATTCCTTCTGCCCTAGCGCGGTTTGGCTCCCCTACCACCAACACGTCCGCCTTCTTCTGCTCGGCCGCTTTTAGGGCCAGATCCCAGGCCGCCTGGCTTCGGTTTTGGTTCTACTGCATGATTGTAACCGTGCTGTACCCCCGCTCACCTTCGGCCATCTCTACTCCGCTGTTTCTGGGTGCTGAGCGGGGGTCTGCCGAAAATCCTGAGTTTTCTCAGTCGTCACTTCTGTCCCCGAAGCTGCTCCAGTTGCTGTAGGGATGGTGCACTCACTCGTCCAGTGCGCTTCTCTGCCGCATCTCAGACATTTCTTCCTGTCCGTGCACTCCCTCGCAATGTGCCCCGTTTTTCCGCACCGGAAGCAGCACTTAGCCCTGTCCGGTCCCTCGCATTTCCATGCCCGGTGCCCAAGATCCTGGCACTTGTAGCACCGCTTATCTACTGCTATCTCCCTGACCCTGCATATGACCTGCCCTACTCTTATGCGCCCCATTCCACCAGTTTAGCAATAGCAGCCGTGTTAGCCTTGAAACGTGCAGCCTGTGTCCTACCATTTGTTGTTCTATTGGCGGTAACCGTCAAATCCGTTTCTGCTCCCAGCGCTTCTCTCATCGCCTCTCCTACCTCCTCCTTCGTAGCAAGGGCGTTCAACTCAACCACCTCTGCCCCTCCAGAGTCCCTGACGGCTTTAGCTTCTAGGGTTCGCAGCCTCTCCACAAGCTTGGTTGCATTTCCTCACTGTCGGTCTAGGATCACATTGCCTGCCTTTGATTCGCGGATGTTTTTTATCTTTAAAGCTCCGTCCCCATATTTCGTGAGCTTCCTTACCTCTCTCAAGGTCGTACCCCCTGTGCTTTGTACCTATCGTCACTATCCCTGGCCTTGTCTTTTTTCCAACGCGGTTTTTCGCGATTTGCTCGTGCCCCTTTACCTTCGGTGCGCCTACTTTGCCGCCTGCACCTTTGACTACGTCACTCCAGGTACCCTGCTTCGCCTCTCCCACCAGCATGACCTCGAGGTTCACATGTCCAATCGCCTCAATTATCTCTTTTTCCAGGTGTACCCCCGGCACCCTCCTTAGAGTTACACTGCAGATGCCCTCACATCTTAACATCTCAGCCATCCCAACGCTTGTCTCGCCCGCCTACTTATCAGCGGCTCACTCCCCTTCTCATCCTGCATCAACAACCAGGATGTTGATGTAGTCTCTCCCACACTCTTATCCCCCACACATAAGGTCACCTTCCTCCTTTTGCGACCGCCCTTCCTGGCTTGGTTATATCACCACCAGGATAATCCTTTAAGAAGGCCTCCGTCGTCGTCCAGGCTGCCCTTGCCATCCCCTCCGGTGACCTATAGCTTGTGGGCACGCACCTCAACTTTAGCTTCCTCATCACCTGTTGCCCTGTCGCCTCTCTCGGGTTCTCCACGTCTGTGCACCCTTTCCTCCTTTGCCGGGATGTCAGGCTCCGTTTGGGCCTCGCACTCGAGGGTTAACTTCTCAACCCTCTCGTACCTTTGGCCATCTAGCCACTCTCCTAGAGCCTTCCTGTTGAATATCTCTGCCTGTTTGCGGACCCTCTCCCTTTTGGTGTTCTGCTCTATGTGTTTTGCGAGCTCTGCCACCAGTTTGGTAATCTGCTCCTTCGCCTCCTCCAGGACGAAAACCTCGCAACATTCCTTCTTTTTGTAGAGACTTGCAGCATCTTCTTTCCTACCTCTCTTTAAGGCGGCTTTCCTCTTGCTGTATTTCACATCAAAGAACGCCATGTTGTCTATAGTCCCTGTTATAGGGAACGTAACCCTTTTAGTCGGAGATGTCCTGAAAGACTAGCTTCTTAATGTTATCCCAGTAGCAACTACCAAGCTCCCGGGCTGGTTTGCCCTCGGGGGCGTACAGTTACTGGTTGACGATCAGGTGGGGCCTGCACTGCCACCACCATTCCCGACCGGTTCTGGGGTTTCGATCCCCTGTCCCGTAATCATTTTATCTATAGTAGACTCCATGCTTGGTTTTTGTAATGGTGTCCTTCCATTGCCTTTTATACCTTCAGCCAGGTGAGTGTTTTTAGTCCGCGAGAGTTATTTGATTTGACCCCCTGCCACCAGTGGACGCGCCACGATGGAGGAAATACACTTAACCCCACACGGGCAAGGATAGGTCCTATCAGCGTACTAACCAAGCCCCATTCATGAACCCCAATTGAATAGGATAATTACTAAATACCTGGTTTAGGGGCACTCCGAACAAAATGTTTTTCCTCCTTGTCCGCACTCCACTAGCCTAAATCGGGCGTATGGCCCGGCCCGGCGATAAAATTCCGAGTGACCTTAATCATCGACACTGTCATCTACGATCTTCTATGCGAGATTTACCAGCCGGGGTGAAAATTCGGATCCACCAAACACAGGCAATGCTGTGCAGTGGCGGGATACGTAGGAGAACTGAAAGGGGGTAAAATTACCCTGGAAAATCAGTGTAAGGCGTTGCCGATGAGGCCAGCATACGTTTCTCATATTTATAATCAACAATAAAAGAATTAATAAATAAAAAACTGATCGACACATTTATAGCAATACAGACATATCTGCAAAATTCATGCACATATTTTCAGCATCACAGACATATCTCTAAAATTAATGCACACCTTCTTCGACAACACAGACATATCTACAAATAGGTCTTATCCAAAAAGAGTATTTTTTAACTGGCTTAGAATCTAAGTATGGTTCTTCCTTTGCAAAGAAAATACTGTAAGTAAATATAATTTTACAAATTCGTGAGAATTTTATTATTCAAAAATCTTTGACGGTCATTATCTTGGAATTAAGGTTTTACTACCGCAAAAATAACTGGACACTTTGTTTTTCGAGAGAATATAAGAAAATATAAACAAATTTTAATTATTTTTAATAAATCCTTTATTATTAAACATTTTTAACCAAAAAATATAAAAAAAGTATTTTTTATTTATTTATAAAAAAAACAAACTAATATCCGTTATTAAAAAAAAATTCAAAAACATGCCATATTAGCGAGTATTTCTACCTCTAGCTCGAATGACAGCTCTTAGCCTTTCAGGCATCCTTTGAATTAAAGCAGCCACATATCCCTGAGGTATCTGCTCCCATTCAAACAATAGCGATTCTTCCAATTGAACCAGTGTGTGAAAGTCCCCGTAGTTTTGCCTAATTCTTCTCCCTAGGTTATCCCACACATGCTCAATGGGATTCAGGTCAGGACTTCTAGGTGCCCAGCCCAGAACTTGAATACCAACGTCGTGAAGGTACTGACGCGTTACCTGGGCTGTGTGCGGCCGAGCATTATCCTGCATAAAGTACCACATGTTCTTCAAGACACTCCCTTATGTACCTGTCAGCGTTTATACTACCCCCTTGAAACGTTACAAGTGCCGTACGAGCCTCCAAAGGAATGCCTTCCCAAACCATTACACCTCCACCGCCAAACTGTACTCTGGAAGAGAAGCAGCACTAAGTATATCGCTCTCCAGGTCATCTAAACACATGTTGTCGACGATCAGGTGAGTATCTTGTGAAACAGGACTCATCCGTAAAGAGAACACGACTCCATTCAACCATACCTCAATCGACATGGGTTCGCGCAAATTCCAAGCGCTGTCTACTATCGGCTGCGTCCAACAGTGGGCCAGTGGTAGGTCGATGGGGCACTAAGTTATGTTTCCCCAGTCTTCTTAGTACAGTATCTGATGAAATGGATGTACCATGAACATCTTCCAATCTCCTAGACTAGGCTGTAGCAGGAAGGGTCCGGTCTCGCAGAACTTGAAATCGAAGAAAACGGTCTTCAACTTCACTTGTTGATCGCGGTCTTCCTTGTCCAGGTAATCTTGAATAGGAACCTGTTTCCCTATTTATATCAACTGATTAAGCATATCAGTGGCAACGTAGTAATTTTCTTTAAAAACTGTTGTTTTATAAAATAAATTGGGTTTCAACGTTTATATTTTCCCTAAAAAAGTCGATTTCATTACATTGACATTTTAAATTAGACATAAAACAATTAAAATTTCATCAAGATTTATTGGACGTTTGTGACATTTGCTTTTAACCATGGTCTATGCATAGAAAATAATTTTGCTAATAATATAAGTCATGATTTACTAGATTTGTTTTTTGGCCAATAAAATCATCTAAAATTTAAATTGGTTGATAAAATTTATATCAGTCGTTAACAACTGATTTAAAATATGGATAAAAATATACAGTATTTTTGTTTGTAAATATATATGAAAAAATAAATTCAGAAGGTTAACATACCTATTGTTAGGGCCTTAATGGCAACCTCGGTTTATGAGAACTACTGTCACTCTTAGCAACACTGTTGTTTTGGAGCCGAGAGAGACAAGTTGACAACTGATTTTGTACAGGTTGGGCGTGCCTTGAAACGTTCAGTTTTAAATACATTTTTCAACAATAAAAGTGGTTTTAATAAGAGAAAAGAAAATCCAGCCTCTTCATAATGGTCCTTCGAATTGGATACAAGAACAGTCGTCCACTTCAACAAGTGGCAACGGCGTCGATTCTTTACAGCAATTATTCGTTTGGTCAACCTACCAAGCAAACAACAAAAGAACGAACGATCTGTCTTCGTCTTTCCTGGAAAAACTCCCGTAAGTCTCTTCCTTTATTTTGTGTAGCCTTTATTTCCTCGTTTTAATCTTTTAACTTAACAATGGCAGATTTGGATAATTTAAAGCGAAAAAGGGCTTCAATAAAGTCAAAACTAACAATCTTTAAAAATTATTTAAAGCAGGTTGAACAAGAAATTGCAACAGATTCAAAACCTTCGAATCAATCGATTTGTGAATTACAATTACGTATAGAAAAAGCCTCAAATTTGCTAATGATGAATGATTTTGATCAAATTCAATAAGACATTGAAACAATTGCAACTGATATAGACGAGCAAACAATTGTTCGGGAGGATTTCGAAAGTGTATGCTTTAGTAATATTTCTTTTCCTAAAAGTGTCTTAGCTAATTACACAACCGGTAATTGAGGATACTGTAATGGTTCCGAAAAAAAAAATACCCCTGTATGAATTTATTAGAATACATGTTTTAAATATATTTAATTTTTATAATTTTAAAATAGGATTAAGTTATAAAACTTTATTTTAAGGCCAACAAAATTACAAATTTAGGTAGAAAATTTGTCAAGCAAAAAAAAGAGGGATGCGCTGAGCTTGAGAAAGAGTACAGGCCAACAGATTATGCGAGGAATTTCCACCAGAGGTAAACGAATAGGGTTTTTGGAAAGGAAAAATGAGGCAGAAGCATTTTGAACTTGGTCCGGTACAGATCGTTTTCTTTGGTAAAATTGTAAAATCAATTTATTCTTCTAAAATCATTGTTAAAAGTGATGTAAGTGTATTCTACAAGGTTAGTTCTAAATATTTAATCTATTTAAATGTGTAGTAAAATTAACTAAACGTA
Organism: Brassicogethes aeneus; assembly: GCA_921294245.1. Taxonomy (NCBI): domain Eukaryota; kingdom Metazoa; phylum Arthropoda; class Insecta; order Coleoptera; family Nitidulidae; genus Brassicogethes; species Brassicogethes aeneus. The sequence continues at coordinate 5,211,675 of OV121136.1, forward strand.
ATATTGTGCATTTTAAATTGTTAATATTATTATTATATGATTATTGCTATTATCAGTACATTTATCCTTTACTATTACGTTTAGCTGTATTTTACGTTATTTTTAACCCTTTTCTATTAGCTATTACCACCCCTATTTTCGCTTTTACTATTATCACTATAATTTTAATAATTTGCTATGCTTAATGCTTGTAGTGCTCAAATGTAACCTTGTTTTTTGTTTGTGCTTAACCCAACATTAACATTAACCTGGTGGAGTTTTCATCTGCAAATTATGCTATGGCTTGGAATACCTTGTGCGATCGGTACAATAATACAAAATTGCTTATTAATAATCATTTAAAAGCCTTATTCACTTTAGAAATGATTTCTAGGGAATCTTCTACCAAATTGCGTCAAACAATTGACAATGTAAACAAACATTTGCGGGCGCTTGAAATATTGGGTGAACCAATTAAGAAATGGGACACTTTGTTAATTTATTTGATTTGTACCAAATTAGACTCGACTACGTCTCGCGAGTGAAAACAAAGAAGAAAAAAAGATACACCCACTCTCGATGACCTAAAGGAATTTTTGAAAATCAGGGCTGATTTGTTGGAAACTATTGAATTTAACAATCAAACTAAAAAATCTTTCAAAGATTCAAATCCTGTCCATTCTCGATCATTTGTTACTACAAATACTATATGTGAGTTATGTAAAAAAGAACATTATATACAAAATTGCGAAGATTTTTTAAAACTTGACATAAATAAACGCATTGACCAAATTAAACAATTAAAATTGTGCATAAATTGTTTGCGACGCGGACATTATACAAAAGATTGTAAATTCGGAAACTGTCGACGTTGTAACGGTAAGCATAATACTCTTTTGCATATCCAAAAACAAGAATCAAGTAAATCGGAAGGTGACGTCAAACAAGAAGCAGTTTCAGTAGCTTTATCGTCAAAAAACATTAATCTAGAAAGTCAAGTTTTAGACGAATATGGAAAAACTCATTGCGCACGCGCGTTGCTCGATGCGGGCTCTCAATCTAGTTTCATAACAACAAAATTTTGTGATTTGCTTAAGGTTGATAAAATAAATACAAATATAAACATTGATGGATTTAATCAAATAGAAATATCTTCTAATAACAATAAATTTCAAACTAAAATTTACCTAACTTTAAGGTGGATAAAAACAATTTATCCATACCGAAAAATATGTTTCTTGTGGATCCCAATTTTGATGAACTAAGTAAAATTGATATGCTTCTAGGCGCGGATTTGTTTTGGGAAATTATTTGTGTAGGCCAAATAAAGCTAAATAACAACGGTCCCATTGATCAGCCAAGTAAATTTATTCAATGTAATTTTGCAAAAAATTTGGCAATTGAAAATCAACTCCAAAAATTCTTGAAGATTGAAAATTGCTCTAGTAATAAAATTTTATCTGTCGAAGAAAAATCATGCGAAGAACATTTTGTTCAAAACACTGTTCACGACAATGATGGTCGTTTTGTATTGACAATACCACTAAAGGGCGACGTTTCTAAACTCGGTGACTCTAAAACAATGGCATTAAAAAGATTCATGCATTTACAAAAAAAATTGCAAAACAATGAATCAATGCGAGTGAAATATTTTGATTTCATGCGAGAGTATCAGCTTTTGGGTCACATGCGTGAGGTACCCGACAATGAAATAGATTCAATTTCTTACTTTATGCCACACGCCGTAAAGGAAGATAGTCTAACAACAAAGCTAAGGGTCGTTTTTGACGGTTCAGCGTTAACCCATTCGGGTTTTTCAATTAACAGTTTGCAAATGGTAGGTCCGACTATACTATTCTCATTCTTATTCGTTTCCGTAAATACGATTACGCGTTTTGTGCCGATATTGAGAAAATATATAGGCAAGTTCAAATAGATCCTAATCAATATAATCTTCAAAAAATACTAGGGCGCACTGATCCTTCGAAACCAGTGCAAACTTTCGAGCTAAAAACTGTAACATATGGAACGGCAACTGCTTCACTTTTGGCCATAAGAAGTCTTTATCAACTAGGTAAAGACTGTGATATTTCAAATCCTGTTGTTTCTAATATAATTAAACATGATTTCTATGTAGACGACCTAATAAGTGGTGCTAATTCGGTCGAGGAAGCTATCCGTTTGTGTTTGGGGGTTTCAAATGTGTTGGAGTCTGGTTGTTTCAAGTTACGAAAATGGACTTCAAATAGTTCAAAGATCACGAGTGCATTGCAAATGTTTTAAGGGATTCTCATGTTGTCAATATGAGTAACAAGGAAAGCACAAAAACTTTAGGTTTGTACTGGTCGAGTGAATCTGATAGTTTACTTTACTCAATTAACAAAGGTTTCTCAAGGGGTGTTATAAATCGTAAAATTCTGTCCGATATATCCCTAATATTTGACCCCCTGGGTCTTCTTAGTCCTTGTACTATAATCGCAAAAATGTTGATCCAAAGCTTGTGGTTTGAAAAATTGGGATGGGACGAGTCTTTGCCAATATCCTTGCAAACAAGATGGAATTCTCTTTGAGATGAACTAGTATCATTGAACGATTTAAGAATACCGCGTCATGTCTTATGCAAAAATTTTGTCAATGTTCAGCTTCACGGTTTTTGTGATTCTTCTAAAAATGCTTACGGTGCCTGATTTATATATCTCAAGATTCAAATGGAAATACTTTCGTCAATCTGCACACAGCAAAGTCAAAGGTGGCACCTGTAAAAACAATCACTATTCCACGATTAGAGTTATATGGAGCTCTAATTCTAGCTCAACTAGCAAAAAAGGTCGAAAATTCTATAAACTTGTCATTCGATAAAATCACCTTTTGGACCGACTCAACTATCGTCTTGGGATGGTTAAAAACCTCTCCTCATCTTTTGCAAACATTCGTTGGAAATAGGGTGGCTCAAATCCAAGAAGTATCTAGTATTAAAGATTGGCGCCATGTGCCTACACATGATAATCCCGCTGATCACTTATCACGAGGTATTCAACCGAAAGAGCTTCAAAAACACAAATTTGGTGGTCCGGTCCCAACTGGCTTCAAGAAAACGAATCATTGTGGCCAAAGGAAAGTGAACTTCCGGAATTGAAACGAGGTATTCAAACCTTCGCGGCAACAAAAATCGACAAATTTCCATTCGTAAATTATTCATGCCTTTTTAAACTTAGGCGTATTATTGCATATTGTTTAAGATTCAAAAATAACTGTTTGTACCCAAAGTCAAAAAGGTTAGATCCACTAAGTGTTGATGAAATGAACAATGGCGAAATTTGTCTTGTGAAAATTGCTCAAAATAAATGTTTTAGCTCAGATTTAGGTCATTTAAGAAAGGGCAAGCACAACAAGATTAATAATAACATTTCGGGTCTGACTCCATTTCTGGATCCAAACGGTATAATTAGAGTTGGGGGACGATTAACAAATTCAAATTTTGGTTTTGATAAAAAGCATTCTGTTCTTTTATTAGCAAAACATTGTTTTTCAAAAATTCTATTTGGGTCAGAGCATAAGAGACTTCTGCACGCCGGGCCTCAATTATTGCTTTCATCAATTCGTGACAAATATTGGCCGCTTGGCGGTATAAACTTATAAAGAAAGGTTGTGCACGGTTTTATTAGGTGTTTTAGAGCCAATCCTAGAGTGACTGCCCCGATGATGGAAAACTTACCTGTGCAGCGACTCACGCCGACCCCACCATTTTCAACTGCTCGTGTAGATTATGCTGGACCTGTATTCGTCAAAGATAGACAAGGGCGAGGTTGTAAAACGACCAAAGCATACATAGCAGTATTCGTATGTTTTTGTACAAAGGCTATTGATTTAGAGTTAGTCTCTAGTTTGACCACTGAAAGTTTCATTGCTTGTTTAAATTGATTCTCATCAAGACGAGGAAAACCTTATGAGATCTTCTCGGACAATGGTAAAAATTTTGTAAGAGCTAACGCCGAACTCCAGGAAGTAACCATTTTTTTTTTAAATAAAGGTAACGATATAATTAAAATATCCGCAAACAAAGGTATAAAATGGCACTTTATACCGCCCAATTCTCCCACTTCGGTGGATTGTGGGAAGCCGGCGTTAAGTCTACCAAATTTCATTTGAAAAGAGTGGCGGGAAATGCTTTAATGACTTTCGAGCAACTATACACTTTACTAACCGAAATAGAGGCTATACTGAATTCACGTCCCATGTTTCCTACATCCTGTGATCCAAATGATCTTTCCGCTATTACCCCATCCCATTTTCTGATAGGCAGAGAATTGACATCTGTACCAACCCCAAATTTTGGCAATATACCCGAAAATAGATTGACAGCTTTTCAACGCGTTCAGCAGCTCAGACAACACTTTTGTAGCAGATGGAGCAAAGAATATGTCTCTGAGCTGCAACAACGTTCAAAATGGAAAGGCACAAATAAGCTTGGACGAGTTACTCGACTTCATCCAGGCTCCGATGGAATCGTACGAGTAGCCTCCATAAGGACAGCATCCGGTGACATCAAGCGAGCATTTTCCAAAATATGCCCGCTCCCGATGGACGATATCATCTCTGTTACCACTTTGTGCGTGAATGGTAGTGCTTAAAAGCAGAGTAAAGTGCGAGAGTGAATTTATAAAACTTTAAAGACACATTTATTTTAATGTCGTATATATGTTTTGTTTCCTTTGTAACTTTGTTATATACTTTGTTATTCTGTTGAAAGTTACGCCTTTCCAAGTGGGGGGCATGTTAGGGCCTCAATGGCAACCTCGGTTTATTAGAACTACTGTCACTCTTGGAAACACTGTTGTTTTGGCGCCGAGAGAGACAAGTTAACAACTGATTTTGTACAGGTTGGGCGTGCCTCGAAACGTTCAGTTTTAAATACATTTTTCAAGAGAATCCAGCCTATTAACCTATAACAAAGATATAATTAAAAAATAACATTTTTTTAAAGATAAAATTACTACCATGTTAATTATATCAAATATCTTTGCTGTTTTTTTGTCTGATTGAGAAGCTGAATGCTTGAAATGAATTGATTTTTACTTTCTTTGGTTTCATTGTAAAATAATTACCCCTAACATTAAACTTGGGTAAAAATATGTATTGATTCATTTTTTTAATATTAAAAACATACATACCTTCCATAAATGTTTACTTTTTAATATAATACCTAGATAATTTAAAAAAAAATACTATTTAATAAATAATAAGGATTATAAAATAAAACCAAAATTGTGTTTAAAAAATATTTGTCTTATTTTTTAAATACTTTTGAAGAATTTTAGACCAATTACAACTTATTTTTTAAATTATGTGCTTGCTCTTTAAATAGAAACAGTAGGGGACTTCTAAGGAAATTTACACTCTATTTATTTTTCGGCTCAGAAGTATAGGTACTATTAACCATAAAAGAAAATAAAATTGAGGGACAGGAACATAGGTATTTCAAATTAAATATACATATTATAATATTATTAACAGTTTTTGCCAGTAATACAAGTTTAAAAGGCATTTTATAAGAAGTTAAAAAATACAACCTGTGGGTAAAAACAATTATATTTGCTCGAAAGCAAAAACAGGCTCAGTGTATGAAACTATTTTCAAATTGTTTTTATCATTTGTAATATTTATTTAAGAAATAATTAAAAATATGCTCTGAAACAATATTTTTATTTTTAAAATAAAATACACAGGGTAAAAAAATCTGGACTAGAACTGCAAAAGTTAAATTTTAAAATTTGCTGTATTAAAATAACAGTTTTTAAAATTTGTGTACCTATATTTTTCAATATAAATTATTGAAAAACGAAAGTGTGTGGCATGCATAATTTTCTTCATTGGGTTTAATTTAACCCTTTAGAAAAGCAGGGATTCTTGTCCCATTTCCAGCGAGGGTGTAGCCAGGATTTTGTTCAGGGGGGCAGGAAAGGGTAAACTATATGCATGCTACAAAAAGTTTCGAGACTCCACCTCCCACCCATTTTATAGCACAATCTTTCTGGACAGGCAATTTTTGAGTACCTATAGGCTATAGGCTATAGCTCCCTCCTAAAAAAGTTTATTCTGAAGCCATAATTTATGTTTATCAAGTCTTTTTTCCCTCTCGATGTCTTCGGCATCATTGCATTTATTTTTTAAAACATTTGCCTAAATGCCCAAAAAGGACAGTATTTAGATAAATAATTTATTGACAATAAAATACGCACCTAGTGTACATTACAATTATAAATAATTTTGAGAAAATAATCACCTTCATTCTATAAATAAAACTTATATTTAAAATGTTTTTTCACCTCGTTTCTGTTAATAATTTTTTTTACTTTTTAAAAATTATATTTAGTTTTATTTTTAATATTTCCTACAAAAATATATACTTTAATATATTAAATTTTCTTTATATTACGTATTATAACTATTAAATGAAAATTTATTCCAAAACAACAAAAAACAGAATGTTATACAAAGCGAAAATTAAAATACAGAAATATGCAACAATTTTGATCATGTGTGTAATTATTATAATTATAATATACCTAATTAATTAATCTTTTACAAGAACAAACACTTGAATACAATTTTCACCAACTTCAACAAAATTTCTTTGTTCTTTTTAGAGGCTTTAAGCCGTAATTTTCGTTTTCATACCTTCTAATGCAAATGTACTTATACCACACATTGCAAACTACGAAAATAACCCAATTGTGCATGTTTTATATTTCGGCAATTCTCTCAAACCTAGTTTTTGTCAATAATAAGGTTTATTCAGTTATAAATGTACTTATGTGTATATTTAATATCCATTTATTTTATTTAGTTAATTTATTTATGTCTAGAAGGGTATAGGTCACATTGCGCCTCTGTAAAGTTTAAGTTTTTTGAAAAGACCACCCTCATTATATACCACTAGTCACCTAAATCGCAGCTAATCCTTCTTGAAAGATTTTTAGCTCTTTAGATTTTTTATTTTATTTTTAAGGTCATATTTTTATAAAATTAAATTAAATGACAAAACCGGTTTATTGTATTATGAGTCATAATACAATAAACCGGTTTTGTCATTTAATTGAATTTTATAAAAATATGACCTTAAAAATAAAATAAAAAATCTAAAGAGCAAAAAATCTTTCAAGAATTTATGACCGTAAGAAACTTGCCATTACCTATAGTAAATGTGTCGATATGAATTATTTCAAAGGGTTTCGAAGGAGTGGTTGTTACGTTAAATTCTATTTTTAGCGAATTACGTTCGTATTTAGTTAATTTGCAAAGGTCACATGAGTTTATAAAATTTTGAATTGATTTACGCCAATAATAAGTAGTTTTAAGATTTCTTTCAGTTTCGGCTATTCCTCTATGATTATTTTTTCCTTCGTGATAATTTTGAATAATATGGTCTTGTTCTTGAGAGTCTGTCACGTTAATAAAAATATTTGTGCATTTTTTAAATTTGTAAGAGGGATAAGTAAAAGTAGTTCGTATTATCTCTCAGAAAGGTTCGTAGTAGGGGTTGGGTTCAAAATATTGTGAGTAAGTAATATTTGGGGCGGTATATTCTTTAACAAATTTTATAACTTCTTTGTCAAATTGGGATTCCGAGAAGAAAATTCGAATTCTTTGTTTATTACCATGAATTTTAATTATAGTAGGAGTAGTGTTAAGAGGAAAGGGTGATCGGGAAATTATTATTTGATTGTTACTGTAATTAATAGGTTCTTCGGTAATTGGAATTTCGACTATGGGATTTTCTACGTTGGTGTGTTGAGTAACGGATTCAGATTCTTTTATAATGTCTACAAGTTCGTCGATTATTTTGTTTTCTTCTATATTAACTGCAATCAACTGATTATTAATTTGGGTATTATTTTCTGGGGTTTGTTTAGTATGAATTTCTACGTAGAAGATGAACAATACGAAAATCGTTGTGCCATTTATAGATTTCCGTACGGGACAACAGGTTTTTGTATTGCTCATCTTCTACGGGAGGAAGGAAGGAAGGAAGGAAGGAAGGAAGGAAGGAAGGAAGGCAATTTATAAATCATGTTCGATGGTCAGTGTAAATTATAAATTTTCGCCCATATAAGTATGGTCTAAAGTATTTTATTGCCCAAACTACGGCTAAAAGTTCTTTTTATATCGTGCTATAGTTTTATTCTGATTCCTTTAGAGTCCTTGAAGCCTATGCTACAGGTAGGCGACATTACTTGCGTCAGTGGTAAGATTAAATGTTTGTGACAAGAGACTGGGGGTTAATATTTATTAATATATATTTATATATCGTATATGATCTATCAGACATTATATTAAAAATAAAAACAAAATTTCTCATCAAACTTTGTTATTTCTTACCAGAAAAATATATATCTGCCTGTACTTACCACAAAATTTATTTGTTTTTGTAATACTCAAAAGATATTTGTAAATAATTAGGACACACTGTATCAACTGTTATAAACTGAACAAAAATACTCTCCTGAAGATACCAGAGGGAAGAAAAGCACCCACTTAGATTTGTTTACAACCACATTAAAGAATTAAACAATTTCTTATTGAAACCATAGATTTCACTAGCAGTTGTTCTCAAAGAGGTGGGACCTATAGTTCCCATTAAAACTTCACTAGATTTGTTTTATGTGGGGTGGGAAATTATTATCCCAGAGACAATTAAAGGATTAAAGTCGGGATATTGTAATATTGGATCGTTAGTTAATAGTTATTTATGTATTAAGGTATTGAGGTAGAAAAGCGTCGTAGGACCATAAAAACCAGTTATGCCAGCAATGCATACAAAACTTTATGCATGATTAATATAATATTATTTTTAATATATTATTGTTTTTAAAGACGTTTACGTCAAAGAATTTTTGTTATAATTGTCATATTATAATGTCAACTCAGTTGGCTCTTGAAACTCGAAGCGGTCGGATGGGTCGAGCTAGGTCCCTTCTAAGTAGCGTATACGATACAAACGTAAAGTACCAAAAACGAAACAAAGTATCCGGAAATATCGGTAATCGTTAATAAATAAATAAATAAATAAACAAACAAGTGCAAGAAGTGCAACAGGGGCGAAAATTGCGAGATAACGCCGTAAAAGTGTGCAAGTGAATAAGCAATTAAGGCTAGTAGCAGCCACAACGATAAGTCAACCGGCACACCTGGATCAGAGCGTCTCAAAACCTGCAGGAGAAGGAACAAAGGACACCCCGCGAAAGACAAAGCATCAGGATTATAGCCTAATAATCAAGCTAAGTAATTTTTCTAATTGCATGTCTTACCGTAAAATCGTTAAATGTTTATATAAGCATTTCACAATGTTGCCAAAAAAATCTAAGAATTCTTTTTATCTGTCATAAAAACTAAATCTTAAAAAATAATAAGAACATTTCCGTAATTGTTAAATAAACAACCTCATTTTCTCATAGTAGACAAATCATAAACAACCATTGAAAAAGGCGTAAGAGTAAATAAACTAAATCAAGCAAGAAGACAAAATTCATCATAAAAAAGTATTGTGTTTGAATAAGTAACATTGTATATGCATTTAGGGTCACAGCCATAAATCAAACCCAAAGATGATAATAAGAACTTAATAGCCAATAACGTAAATAAACCATCTGTAAAGCATACGTTACACGCCTGACTAAGTCCGTACTTCAAAAATTAATACGATACACCACAGGGCCGGCTGTATTTATTTCGTGAATTAATTTATTTTTAGGCTAGATTTGGAATAAAGTAAGAATGCAAAGTTACAAAATAAATAATAATAAACGGTATAATCACTAATTTAACAACAAAATAAATAGTTCACCAACAAGGACAGCGTACTAACACCCCGGCTCAAATGGAAGAACAGAACAGAAGAAAAGAAGAACGATCCTATCAATAGTCAATGCAGACCATTTGGTGGCATTCCACCACATACACTACATGGCCGGTTTTATCTATTTTGTATATTAATATTTATATTTTTAAATTAAATTTGGAAAAAAAAGTAAGAATGCAAAGACATAAATTAAACGAAAACGGTATAAACACTAATTTAGCAATAAAATAAATAAAGAATATACAAGGTTGGTAGCCGGAGTAAGCAAAAAAACTAACATACTGTAATGGTTCCGAAAAAGAAACACCCTGTATAAATTTATTAGAAAACATGTTATTATAATTTTATTTTTCTAATATTAAAATAGGATTAAGTAATAAAACTTTATTTTTAAGGCAAGATAAATTTCAAATTTAGGTAGAAAAATTATCAAACAAACAAGAGAGGTATACTTGGAGCTTGAAAAAAGGTACATCTGGCATACACATCGGACTAGGAATTTCCACTAGAGGTAAAGGAAGAAGGTTTTTGAAAAGGAGAAAGGCAGAAGCGTTTTGAATTCGGTGCAGTACAGTTCGTTTTCTTTGGTAAAATTGTAAAAGTAAATTATTGTTCTAAAATCATTGTTAAAAGTGTTGTTAGTGTATTCTGCAAGGTTAGTTCTAAATATTTAATCTATTTAAATGTGTAGTAAAATTAACTAAACGTAATATTGTGCATTTTAAAATTGTTAATATTATTGTTATATGATTATTGCTATTATGAGTATATTTATCCTTTACTATTACGTTTAGCTGTATTTTACGTATTTTTAATCCTTTTATTTTAGCTATTATCACCCCTATTCTCGCTTTTATTATTATCACTATAATTTTAATAATTTGCTATGCTCAATGCTTGTACCGCTCAAATGTAACCTTGTATTTTGTTTTGTGCTTAACCCAACATTTTGTACCCTTTTCTATAACGTGGTTAAGCATTGTTTTATGATCAGTCCAAAGTTATTGATGTATGGCGAAATTACTCGGTACTTAACCAGGAGTGCTGACCGTTATTGTTCCAACTTTGAGTACTCTTTGTTTGTGTGCGTGGGCCTTTGTTGTATGAACTAATATTTTTCTCCCGTGAGGGGAAAAGGTTGCCCTAGGTTCTCTAGGGTTGCATCGCTTTTCCCCGACCCTTCAACTAAAATAGGCGGGTTGCCTCCCATTGTGGACCTCGTTACATTCTGGGCCTAGCCCGGCTAACTAACCCCAATATTCTTCAGTTTTAAATCTTTGTTTAAATGCAGTATAGAGCCCTATCGCCAATACATTAATTTGCGTAATTTTTAAAGTACAATGCCTGACCGCGTATTCCTTTGCTACTTCATAGCCGACCAGGGTTTTTTCTCAGGCTCTTTTTCCCTGGCCGAACCCTCCTAAGAGCCACCTCTTGCTTGTTTGTAAAAAATTAACGTAAATTAAATTGGGGTAAATTAAGCCACTGTATTTTATTTCTTATAAACCTATTTCTCCCACGTATCATTCTTAAAGCAATGCATCTAATAAAACAAGTAAGTAAACACAGCGTAGAGGTCCAAATTTGGGTAAGACGATCACGAGCCAAAGCCACAAAATATTTAATTTATCAATTTTTCATAAAACTTGTCTTAACGAACCTGGGGGTAAAGAAAAATCTTTACATTTTTGGTGCGAGTGACCAGGATGCATTGCAAAAGAAAAAACTTTGTGGAGAACTAGGTTTATTGCAGTACCGGATTGTCTCTAGGATTTATGTCTAGGGGCGAGGAATGTCCTAAGTCCGGCACTGTATTTTGTTTTGTAAAATTCTAATCCATTTGATATTTTTTCGGTAAAACTTATGACGGAGGAAAACCTATGCAACAATTTAAGGAAAACTAACGAGGAAAACAAAACCAAAACCTTCAACAAAAGTTAAGGATATTCAAGAAGAAGTGCAAAAGTTGATTGTAAAACAAAAAACTCCTTATGGGCCTTTAAAGAATGGATCTGTACAGAAAAAATAAAATAAAACAATGCAGCATCGAAAACTTAAGGTTCAACTTGGAGAAAAACAGGAAATGGGTGACAAAATTCAAATATAAAAATGAGATAAAATAATATTTCTTTCAGCGATTAATCTTTTTATTTTTTTATTTTAAAGAATAGGGGCGAAATATACCGAGTGTTGTTTAAAATATGGCTCAAACTTGGTTACCTTTATATTGGACATCTGTCGGTGCCAGACATATCCCGGCATTCGCCAAATTGGTGATAGGGATCGGTTTCGATGCCATTGTGCCCCCCCCACGTGGGCCCCCAAATTGGTAAACCAAGGAACCGTTGAGTGTGGCTGATGCTTCTTAGCAGTCAGTTATTTGGAAGTAGTAGTGGTTTCTTGCATGAAGCCAGCTGCTTGGCCTTGTTGTCCGTTGTCCCGCAACTTGGTAGTGTAGCTAAAACTTCTTTTGAAGCTATCTGCAAAACATCGCAAGGGCGCAGCTGAATCACTGATAGTGGCAGCTGAATAAAGTAGTAGGGGCGCAGCTGAATCACTTATAGTGGCAGCTGAGTAAAGTACTGGGGAGCAGCTGGATCTTCTTTGAAGACAGTTGTGTGGTAAATCGTCGGTTTGTGGTTTTGAAACGACTAGTTAAACATCTTTTGGTGTAACTTAAAGAAGGGGTTTAGGTGAAAACCTAGTCTTATTATTTTTCAGGCTTCTTTTTAGTGGGTTGCTAAATTTATTTTTAACTTTGGTGATCATGTTTAGAATAATGATGAAGCCGGCAAGGACGTAGATGACTGACAATACTTCAGAATAATTTAGTTTTGATCAGATTTAATGTGAGCTATGATGTACGTATTTATAACGTATATGAGCAGGGACGGACTCAGCCCGAAGGACAGCTGTGAGCAGGAGCGTACTTAACCCAAAAGGTTAAGGGGATGTTAAAAGTTCAGCAAGCCTCCCGAGGTCATTTGCCAAGCTTTTAAAGGGGCGTCTGTAATGGTTCCGAAAAAGAAACACCCTGTATAAATTTATTAGAAAACATGTTATTATAATTTTATTTTTCTAATATTAAAATAGGATTAAGTAATAAAACTTTATTTTTAAGACAAGATAAATTTCAAATTTAGGTAGAAAAATTATCAAACAAACAAGAGAGGTATACTTGGAGCTTGAAAAAAGGTACATCTGGCGTACACATCGGGCTAGGAATTTCCACTAGAGGTAAAGGAAGAAGGTTTTTGAAAAGGAGAAAGGCAGAAGCGTTTTGAATTCGGTGCAGTACAGTTCGTTTTCTTTGGTAAAATTGTAAAAGTAAATTATTGTTCTAAAATCATTGTTAAAAGTGTTGTTAGTGTATTCTGCAAGGTTAGTTCTAAATATTTAATCTATTTAAATGTGTAGTAAAATTAACTAAACGTAATATTGTGCATTTTAAAATTGTTTTTTTTTTTTTCATTAGGGTGCGTCGACTACCTGGGCCATTGGCACCGTAAGCGGAGAGGAAAATCCTCATGGACACCTATCACGGAAAATATCACGCTAGGTAGTGCCGGCTAAAAACCTCTCCCGAAATTTGTAAGAATAAATTTATTAAACAAAAGAGAATAATTAACATAATACATTTACAAAGTATCACAGGTACGTAAGTTACAAACAAATAAAAATATCACAGTTTTTAAATTTCTCTCAAGAAATGGCATTCCTCCAAAAAGGTAAGGACGTTTTTTATGTGACTAGACTTATGATTAAGTAATTCTTTCAGGTCAACTTGAAAAATATTGTGCCTCACTCTTTCCTGATGGAAAGAGGGGCAATCGACAAGAATATGTTTTACAGAAAGAATGCCTCTACAGCCTTCACATGTAGGTGGAGCGGCACCTTCCAAGAGGTAGGTCTTTGTTATCTTGGTGTGACCCAAACGTAATCGTGTTATAACGACTTGCTCCTTACGTTTTAGGGTTGATGTTTTGCTTCCAGTCACCGAGTCCGTAACTTGATTAAGAAAGGTTTCCCTCTCTGACCATTCCTCGCTCCATTTTTCCATTAAAAGGTTTTTTATATTTTTGGTAATTTGATTTTTTTCAAGTTTCAGAGAAATAACATCGTCAAGATACTCGTCAGACCAGGGTGGATTATCTGGAAAGAAAGATCCATCGCCAATCGGCATATTTAGATGTATTTCTTCGGCCATTAATTTTACCTTGGAAATAAATGGTGTATACCTAGTAGTCAATGACATGACATCGTTAATCAGATAAGGGCGGACAAAGTTGTTATTTCCCCATTTTCTGCATTTGACGGTATAGGTAAGTGCTAATAGGTTTCGTCTTTTTTCCAAAGACATAATTCCAGATTCTACCTGTAACGTATGAACTGGTGTTGTTGGAAAGGCTCCTATGGCGTATCGTATTCCGGTATTATGTAGCACATTTAGGGGTTGCAGTGTGGATTTTGGAGCGGAACCGTATACAAAACATCCATAGTCCAATTTAGAGATAACTAATGATTTGAAAAGGGTGAGTAGCATATCTCGGTGTGCTCCCCATTTTGTATGGGAGAGGCATTTAATTAGGTTAAGGGTTTTGGAGACTTTTCCTTTTAGGTATTCTACGTGTTTTTTCCAAGCAAGGCGTTCATCCCAAATAATGCCAAGATACTTTAATTCGGGCACACACATTAAAGGGTTACCCTTAAGTGTTAGAACAGGGCGGTAGTGAGGGGTTCGCAGATGACAGAAATGCATAGATTTTGATTTGGTGGGGGAAAACTTGAAACCTCTGCTTTCGCCAGATCGTACGATTTCGTCTATTGCCATTTGCATCTGTCTATTTATATTTGATCTTATCGGACCGGAAATAAAGATCATGATATCATCTACATACACACTACGTTTAATATTTACATTTAAATTATCACAGATTTTATTTAAAGCAATTGAAAAGAGAGTTACACTCAAGGTGGAGCCTTGAGGTACTCCATTTTCGAGAATACGGAGATTAGAAGAGACACTACCAAGACGGACACGAAAATATCTTTCTTTTAAAAAGGATTCTACGAATAAAGGTAGGTTACCGCGATACCCCCATTCATGAAGATATTGCAGGATCCCAAACCTCCATGTCATATCATATGCCTTTTCAATGTCAAAAAAGGCGGCTGTCAGGTGGTGTCTTTTAGCAAACGCTGCCTGGATCGCGTGTTCGAGGTATGTCAAGTTGTCAATAGCTGATCTACCAGCCCGAAAGCCCGCCTGATATTGTGAGATATGATTATTGCTTTCGAGACACCACACAAGTCGCCTGTTTACCATAGATTCAAGCAATTTGCTGAGGCATGACGTAAGGCTTATTGGTCGATAAGATCCGGGTAAAGATGGGTCTTTACCTTCCTTTAAAAGAGGGAGAACAGTAGCCTCTCTCCATTGAGAAGGATACCGGTTTTGAGTCCAGATTTTGTTGAAAACTTTAACGATGTAGTTTTTAAACTCTCCATGGGTCTGGCGACAAAAATCATATAAGATTTTGTCTGGACCAGGGCAGCTTTTCGCTGTTTTTCCTATAGCAGCGTCAAGTTCTTCTATCGTAAGAGTTGTATTATAACTCAGGTCTTCGTATGTAGAGAAGTCCAGATCGAGTTCTCTATTTGCCCTGTGTTCTGTAAAACCTGCATCATAATTATTTGAGCTGCTGACCCTCTGAAAGTGGTCAGCTAGTTTTTCTACAATTACCTCCCTATCGGTTATATTAACGTCGTTTTCCTTTAGGTATGGTATATTATTAGGTCGTTGATACCCTGACATTTTTTGTATTTTCTTCCATACCAAAGAGGTAGGAGTCTCGGGAGTGATGCTGGCCACATAATTTTCCCAGGAACTTCTTTTATATTTAATCACCGCACGTCTAGCCTTGGCTCTTGACAGTTTGAAACTAATCAAATTTTCAACCGTCCTGTGCCTTTTAAAGAAATTAAAGGCTTTCTTTTTTTCCTTTATAAGGATTTTAATTTCATTGTTCCACCATGGAACTTGCCTTTTTGTTATGTAGTGGCCTTCCGAAGTTGGAACACTTTGTATAGCTGCCTCCACGAGGTGATCCGTTAGAGTTTTAATCTCGTCGTCCACCGGTGTACTGTCCAGGAACTCCGGGGTGAATAAATTGGCTCTAAATGCGTCCTAGTTGGCTTGGTCTACTTTTCATTTTGGAGGAAAGTAATGCCAAGCACGTACAACATTAAATTCAATTTTTATTGGAAAGTGATCGCTGTTGAAGAGATCTTCTAAAACCTTCCATGTCAATCGCGGTACCATTGACGCGGTACACATGGTTAGATCCAGGCAAGAAAAACTACTGGAGCGCGCGTTAAGGTATGTAGGTGACCCATCATTTAGGAGGATAATATTTGCGGGTCTTATTAGGAAATTTTCTATCAGACTACCACGTGCATCCAGCCTTTCTGAGCCCCACAAGGGTTTGTGGGCATTAAAATCGCCCACCAATAGGCAAGGGTGCGGTAATTGCAAGAAAAGCCTTTCGAGTTGATCTAAGGTCCAATCAAACCGTGGCAGGTAAATTTTGCATATATGTAACAGACATGGATAACGAATTTTGACAGCTACAGCTTGTAATGTAGTGTCAAGGGGTACAGTTTCTACTTTTATGTCCTTTCTGATGGCTATAGCGACTCCACCATTTGCCCGTCGGTCAATGGTAGCGTCGTGCCTGATGACCGCATACTCTTTTAAAGAGTATGGTTGTCCTGGTTTAAGGTGAGTTTCTTGAAGAAAAATGCAGAAAGGGGAATATTTATTTATTAACAGTTTTAGAAAAGGGTATCTTGTTACTATACCGTTACAGTTCCACTGAAATATGCTTTCCATTTTAGTATAAATAATATAAATAAATTACGGAGAGTAAAATAAATAAATATTTGGTATAAACAGGTAAGTATAAATAAAATATGTACAGGTATGTATAGATAAAAATATAAATAAATAATTGGGACTAAACAAGTGAATAAAATAAATAATAAAAGATAAAATATCACAGATCTATAGTATCACAGATAAGGCGGTGATTACCCTTGGTCCATAAGGTCATCGACTGCGGGGTACTCACCTGTAATGTGGGTACTCACGGATCTGGTACATTAGGAGGGTTAAGTGAAAAATCAATCTCTCCTAACAGGTATATTGATTCATTGTACCAAAAGTGTCTTAACAATGCTTATTAATTTAAACTATTACTAAAATAAAACATGGTTGCAAGTCAGCAATACGTCACTTGTTGCCTATTGATGATTCTGCTAATTGATCGGTATTTCGGAGTTGCAACCTACTTTATGTTTATATTAACTACATATAATTGCTTAAGCAATTTGTGTTGTAATGACCTATTGTCACTACACCTCCGGGGGTTGTAGAAAAAAAAAATAAAAAAACCTTATTTTTTTTTCTTTTTTTTTTCCTTTTAATTTTTAATTTAGCTTAAACTAAATTCTTACAACTAATAAATTTACAGGTAATAAATTTTTTTTTTGCACTTTTATGTTTTATTACTTAATGTACTTTTTCACCCTGTTTTTATGCACTATTACTTCTTTGTTCTTATCTTTTAACACTACATTTGGAGACTCATCACGTAACACTTTATAAGGTCCCTTAAAGAGTTCATCCATCTTGTTTGTGCTATTATTTTCCACTAACACTAAATCTCCTATATTAAAACTCATTTTAGAATTACGATTATGCTTAGATTGGTCAAACAAATTTTTCCTTTTTATTTTTGAATTTAAAAGATTTTCTCTCGCCTCTGCACTTGCTTGTTGTAGACTAAATTTTAATTCAAGAGGATAGTTTTCGAACGAATAGAGTGGATCTATTTGTTCTAAATTTGATGGTAGTGAAGCTACTCTGCCAAAAACAAGTTCGTAAGGAGTGTATTTTGTTTCTGTGTTTACGGTGGTATTATAACAAAAACACCAAAAAGGTACCCAACTACTCCATGTTTGGGCATATTTTGCTGTTTGTGTTCTCAAATAAGTACCTAGATTTTTATGCGAGTTTTCTATGCCTCCTAAAGTTTCATGATGGTATGCTGTTGAGTTAAGTTGTTTAACACCAATAATCTTACAAGTTTCTGAAAAAACTTCTGACATAAATTCTGTACCCCGATCGTGTAGGACCGTTTTTGGAATACCATAACGCAGAATAAAATTATTTACAAATGCTTTTGCTACGGTTTCAGCTTCTTTATTTTTAATTGGATACGCTTCTACATATTTTGATAAGTCACATTGAATTGTGAGAATATATTTGTTATTATCTAAGTCTGTTAAAATTGGACCCATTAAATCTAAACTTATTTTTTCAAATGCTACTGATGCTGTTGTTGTTATGGTAAGTGGTTGAATTTTAGGAATTGAGTGTTTATATCTCTGACATTCATCACAACGTTGTACAAAATATTCAACGTCCTTGTGAAGGCCTGTCCAAAAGTAATATTTTTTAATTTTGTTATACATTCTAGAGATACCTGCATGTCCTCCGGTTGGTAAGATGTGAAATTCGTTTAGGACTAATTGGCGTAATTCAGGATCTTCTATTGATTTTCTACCGCGTAAAACTGTGATATTTATATTTTTATCGCCTAACAGATCGGAATGTTCTTTCAATTTCTTTGCATATGCTATTACTTTATCATTATTTTTAATTATTGCAAGCTCATTAATATTATTTTGTGTGCACACTTTTGTGATTGCGTTTAGCGATGACCGAAGCTCACGCGCTAAAATTGCATCACTCCATTTTAAATAAATTATTTGCAAATTTGCTTTTATTAAAATATTTTTATCGATAATTTCCATTCCGTCTTTATTTTTTAATTCATTAAATGTTTGAAAGTCGATTAATTTTAGTTCAGTGGCGTTTTTTGGTTTATTAAGTAACTCAATGATTCCTGGGTGATCAATCCGGTCTCCATTGGTTACAATTTGTTGCTTTTCAACATTTTTATTTTCTTTTAATTGGTCAGATGATATTTCTATTCGCGACAACGCATCAGCAGTAACATTTGATGTACCTTTAATATAAACTATTGTAAAATCGTATTCCTCTAATATTAGTCTAAATTTGGTTAGTCTACTTGAAGGATTTGTCATGTTAAATAAAGAAACTAGAGGGCGATGGTCTGTTTGAATGATGAATTTCTTTCCGTATAAATATGGTCGAAAATGTTTAACCGCCCAAACTATACCCAACAATTCCTTTTCAATAGTACAGTATCTAGATTCAGCAGGATTCAAAGATCGACTGGCATATGCTACAGGTTTATCATTTTTATTAAATAGGGCAGCTCCTAGAGCTGTTCCTGAGGCATCCGTTTTTAAGGTGAATGTGTTATTTTCAGATAAATCTGGATAATCTAAGATTGGTGGATTAATTAATTTTTGTTTTAATGTTTCGAATGCCGTTTGGCATTCTTTTGACCATCTAAATGGTGTATTTTTTCTTGATAATTTATTTAACGGATTTGTAATTTGAGCAAAATTTTTAATAAATGACCTGTAATAGTTTGCAAATGCAACAAAGCGTTTTGCCGAGTTTGCATCTGTTGGAACCGGATACTGTTTCACTACGTTAATTTTTTCTGGGTCGGGTGCAATACCATCAGCTGATATTAAATGACCTAGATATAATATTTCTTTCTTTAAAAATTCACATTTGTTTGGGTTTAGTTTGAGATTCACTTTTCGTAACCTTGACATTACTTTAACTAAACTTTTATTATGATTTTCAAGACTATTTCCAAATACTATCAAATCGTCTAAATAAATAAAACAATTTTCGTAATTTAACCCTGACATAGCAATAGTCATGGCTCTAGAAAAAACACTGGGAGCTACTTTGAGTCCCATAGGCAATCTTGTCATTTGATATTGCCCTTTGCTAGTTGTGAAAGCTGTATAGGGTCTACAGTCTTCATCTAATTCTATTTGATAATAGCCTTGAGAAAGATCTAAATGCGAAAAATACATTGCACCTGAAAGAGAATCTAAAATTTCATTTATATTTGGAAGTGGAAATTTATCATCCTTTAACTTTTTATTTAATAATCTTAAATCTATAACAATTCGCCATTTCTTTTCTTCACCCACGTTTGCTTTTTTCGGTACGATTAACAAAGGTGCTGACCAAGCTGATTTTGTAGGTTCAATTATTTTATTTTTTAACATTTTGTTGATTTCTTTATCAATTTGTGACTTTTGAGCATATGGTAGTCTATATGGTTTACAATATGTTGGCGTTACAATATCTTGTAATTGTATCTTATGTTTATAAATATTTGTTGTTGTTAATGGGTCATCGTCCAATTGAAAGATATCAGTATATTTCGAACAAATTTTTTCTAACCTAGTTTTTTCTTCTTTATTTAAATGATTAAACTTTAATTTTTCTAATACTTTTTCCACTCTACTAACTGTCATTTTGTCAGTTTTTCCGAATGAGATAATTTCAAAATCGTCGGCATCTAACAATTTTGGAACAAAATTTTGAATTTCTACTTCTTTGTCAGTTGTGTTTAAAAATTGAATTGGAATTTCTCCCTCACTGGAAGTCTGCGCAATACTTCCGGCTACAAAGATTCCTTCTCCAATTTCTGCATTGCATACTATTGGACTACATAATTTATTTACTTTAAATTGTTTAATAATTTCGCAACGTGGCGGTATTTTAAAAGAATGTTTGTGTTTTGATAACATTTGTAAACTGACTCTAGTGTTTTGAATATAAAATGCTAATCTTGAATACTCATAATTAATTGATACCTTAAAGTTTTGGAAAAAATCTGAACCTAATATACCATCTACATTTTTGTCAAAAGATTTAATTATTATAAATTTTTGTTGGATTGAAAATTTTTCAAAATTTAATTTAATATACGCTGATCCCTTCGATTCATCAATACCCGATATGCCTGAAATATTTGTTTTATCTACGCGGTTAATGTTTTGTAAATTGTCTACTAAGCTTTCTTCAAAAAATATACTAACAGATGCTCCAGTGTCCACCAAAAGGTCAACGTCTTTGTTACCGTACCTTATTTTAACGAAATTTAGACCATTTATACTTAAAATTAGTTTTTTACTCGCGTTGGGAACGAAAAAACTGGTCACCGCGTTCGGTACTTTCTTGCTCTCTTGCAACTAGTACTCTACGGCTTCCGTTTCCTGAACCCCTTCTAAAATTACCGTTTCCCCTATTATGATTATTGTTATATCTATTATTACTACTAAAGTTATAATTCCTTTGATTATAACCGCTATTATTACTGAACCCCCTATTGTTATTATTAAATCTATAGAGTTAATAATAACAATAGTACTTTTAGGGGTATACCCCTAAAAGTACTATTACCTCTAAAATTATTGCTATTGCTTCTAAGATTATAACTACCTCTAAAATTATTACTATTGCCTCTAAAATTTGACTTATTTGCGAAGAATACCGAAGGACCCTGTTGTTCTAATGAACTTTCGCCTCTAGCTACATTTATAGCCTCGGTTAACGATCTAAATTGACGAGCTTTCATAGTGAGTCTTAACTCTGGATTTCGAATACCGCGAGCAAAAATGTTAATTGCGGTTTTTTCGTTATCCGCTCTAAAAACTGGTAAGACCTCACTATTATCGTTCGCCTGTGATAAAGTTAATTCCGCCATTAACGACTCAATTTTTTTTCCGTATTCTTCTAACGAAGCATTACCTTGCTTCGCAGCATGAAACTGCGCCGCTAAAACATCCGGGCTTTGGCGAGTAAGAAAATTCGTCTTAAGATCACTTATTAATAACTCAGTAGAGCCATATTCTTCTTTCATTCTAATACTATCCTGAGAAGACAAACAAGCATTTAGCACAAAATTAACAATTTGTTTTTTACCTTCGTCATTTACGCTGGGAGCGTACAATTTTATACCCTTAATTAATTTTCTAACTGTTTCTGCATTACCATCTAGGGATGGCAACAAGCTAGCCGCGGTTTTAAAATCAAAATTTGCCATATTTACGTTTTTTGTTTGAACAATCTTTACAATATTTTTATTTCTTTCCTCTACAATAACCGAACATTCCTCTATGTTTTTAAAAATTGACTTAATTAACGCTAATATAACTGGTTCATCTTTTGATTTTTTATCTTTTTGTTCTTTTTCATAAAATTCCCTAAATTTTTCAGCTAACTCTACAAAATTTATTAATTTTAATAACTTACGATCTACAATGTCCTTATCTTGTCTTCTCGCCTCGCTGTCTTTTTTCAAATTAACTCCGAATTTGACGATGTCACTGTGTAGTTGCTCTAGTTCTTCTTGTAACATCCCGCAATTCACTTTCACTTCCGATGCACCGCTTCTAAGGGTTTCTGGTGGTTCCTTGCGCGATGTTTAGGAGTTCACAGCTTCTGGCTATTTCTCTTTCTATGCGACGGTTGACGTTTTTATTTATTTTCTTCCAGCATAACCAAAGTACTCCTACCAGCAATATTATTGTGACCCCAATTGTTGCTATTATGCCGCATATTTCACCAACAGAAATGGATTCTATGTAGGTCTCGCTTATATAGTTTTTTCCGCCTGCGATCACTCCGGATTGTTCTATAGAAGGTTTATCTGGTTTCGAGTTTGACTTCCCCATTTTGGTATTATTACTTCTTACTTTTAATTATTTATTTTAACTGGCACTATTTTCTCCATCCCTGTATATTCAACTGCTACTGTTTGATCTTCTTACACTATTTATTTTACTGGCACATATCACTAACTACTTTTTTCTCGGTGGCAGGATCGCCATGTAATGTGGGTACTCACGGATCTGGTACATTAGGAGGGTTAAGTGAAAAATCAATCTCTCCTAACAGGTATATTGATTCATTGTACCAAAAGTGTCTTAACAATGCTTATTAATTTAAACTATTACTAAAATAAAACATGGTTGCAAGTCAGCAATACGTCACTTGTTGCCTATTGATGATTCTGCTAATTGATCGGTATTTCGGAGTTGCAACCTACTTTATGTTTATATTAACTACATATAATTGCTTAAGCAATTTGTGTTGTAATGACCTATTGTCACTACACACCATTGTTGGTTGGCTTTCGGGGTTTTCCTTTGGGCCAACCCTTCTTTGACTTTTTTTTGTCCCGTCCTCGCTTACATAACTATATTGAGAGTTATCAGAGTCATTATCGTCTTTGGAGCGTAACCGCTTCTTGGACGATGATTCCGATGTTGTTCTCGATCTAGAATTGTGAGAACTCTGGCTCATTAATTGGGCGGGATCTAGTAAGACCTCCAGACTTTTGGTTGTGACTGATCGATCTCGATTAGTTGACACTGTTTTAGGCTTAACAAATGATTTTTCCTCTATTATGATAGCTCTACAAATATTGGCAATTTCAGGAAGAAGTTCTTTAACAATTTGTTTAACTATGGTGTGGTTTGCATTATTTTGCGATTGAGCGGCCTGTGAAAATGTTTTTGGGAGTGTTGAAGGTTGACTTTGACTAATTTTTTTTGCGCCTCTCTGTATGAAATTCTTTCGGCTATTTTAATTTTTTGAATTGCATATTCTTTTTGAAAAATGGGACAGTTTCTGGAACGAACAGAATGTGGTCCCTTACAGTTTAGACATGAAATTGGTACTTGACAAGGGGTTCCCTCATGCAGATTTTTACCACAGACACATATCACTTCTTCGCTCTTACACTTCTCCGAGACGTGACCAAACTTATGATATTTGAAACACCGCAGAGGATTGGGGATATAAGGCCTCACCTCTAGACGGTAGAATGCTACGTTTACATTTTTTGGCATAACTGGAGTATTGAAGGTCAAAATATGGTTAGGGGTATCCACTATTTTTCCTTCTTTTTTTGTCGTGATTCTTTTAACGTTCAGTACTCCTTGATCTTCTAAACTGTTTTCTATTTCCTTGAGTTCGCAGTTAAGAAGTTCTGGACAATAAATGATTCCCTTACTGGTGTTAAGGGTATTGTGTTTTAGTACCTTTACATCATATTCACCAAATCTCACTAAATTTAATAGCTTTATAGATTGTTTATTGGATTTTGTTTCAACTAAAATGCCATCTCTTATCTTTTTGATACTTTTTACCTCTCCAAGGAGGCCATAAAGAGTTTTTTGAATAACAAAAGGGCTAATTTTAAAAAAATTCTCCTCATCTGTTCTTTTGATCACCAGGAACCGGGAACATTGACCTCCTTCTCTGTGGCGATATGGTTATCTTTTGAAGATTTACTTGTAGCACTTTCTGATGTTGGGGCCAAGCGGAACCCCGCATCATTGCAGCCGCTGGATGACGACGACTTCGAGCCTGCTCGGTCACTCTTAGCCTCCGGTACTGGGGATCCGACCCCCTGCACCGTAAGTTTCGATCCTGTAGCTTCCTCCATGATCGGTTTTTTTTTCTGGGTTTCCTCCCGTATCCCCCAATGACCCGGAGGCGGGCTTAGCTCGGGTACCCCGGGTTCGCTATACCCGTACACACCACAAGGGTGTGCCCCTGGGGGGTTTAAAATTGTTAATATTATTATTATATGATTATTGCTATTATGAGTATATTTATCCTTTACTATTACGTTTAGCTGTATTTTACGTATTTTTAATCCTTTTATTTTAGCTATTATCACCCCTATTCTCGCTTTTATTATTATCACTATAATTTTAATAATTTGCTATGCTCAATGCTTGTACCGCTCAAATGTAACCTTGTATTTTGTTTTGTGCTTAGCCCAACATTTTGTACCCTTTTCTATAACGTGGTTAAGCATTGTTTTATGATCAGTCCAAAGTTATTGATGTATGGCGAAATTACTCGGTACTTAACCAGGAGTGCTGACCGTTATTGTTCCAACTTTGAGTACTCTTTGTTTGTGTGCGTGGGCCTTTGTTGTATGAACTAATATTTTTCTCCCGTGAGGGGAAAAGGTTGCCCTAGGTTCTCTAGGGTTGCATCGCTTTTCCCCGACCCTTCAACTAAAATAGGCGGGTTGCCTCCCATTGTGGACCTCGTTACATTCTGGGCCTAGCCCGGCTAACTAACCCCAATATTCTTCAGTTTTAAATCTTTGTTTAAATGCAGTATCAAGCCCTATCGCCAATACATTAATTTGCGTAATTTTTAAAGTACAATGCCTGACCGCGTATTCCTTTGCTACTTCATAGCCGACCAGGGTTTTTTCTCAGGCTCTTTTTCCCTGGCCGAACCCTCCTAAGAGCCACCCCTTGCTTGTTTGTAAAAAATTAACGTAAATTAAATTGGGGTAAATTAAGCCACTGTATTTTATTTCTTATAAACCTATTTCTCCCACGTATCATTCTTAAAGCAATGCATCTAATAAAACAAGTAAGTAAACACAGTAGAGGTCCAAATTTGGGTAAGACGATCACGAGCCAAAGCCACAAAATATTTAATTTATCAATTTTTCATAAAACTTGTCTTAACGAACCTGGGGGTAAAGAAAAATCTTTACAATACCCACCCCCATTCAGGAATACCGGATTGTACTTAGTTTTGGGTCAGTTCAATGTCCTCCAAAAACCCTTCCTAAACTGGACGTATGGCCCGACCCGGCTGACAAAAATCCCGGGAGCGGCCTTAACCTTTGACACTGTCATCCACGAACTCCTAGGGTGGATCTACCAGCCGGCGTAAAAACTTCGGATCCAACAAACACAGGTAATGCTGTGATTTGGCGGGATACGCAGGAGAACGGAAAGGGGGTAATATAACCACGGGAGATCAGTGGATGACAATATATCTGGGGCCTGCCATACGCCCCCATACTCATACTCATACTCATACTCATACTCAATTGTCATATTATAATGTCAACTGACATCAGTCAGTTTTAAAGTTTAAAGATGAATGAAATTGAGGAAGCAGCTGAAAAGGCGAAAAATTGCGGCCTGCTGCCGGAAAAATCAAAATCTTTATACGAAAAAACTTACTTCGAATATATCAAATGGTGTAAAATTGTTGTTTTTAATTTTTGACGTTTCATTATAGCCCGCTGGGTCATAATAACGCCCGCGGGCTATAAAAAGACGTTTACGTCAAAGAATTTTTGTTATAATTGTCATATTATAATGTCATCGTGCATAAAAGTGTTTTACATGTTTTAAAGCAATTAATGAATTCTTGGTTATGTATGATTTTGGTTTTTTTTTCAAGTAGTTTGTTAGGAGTTTTGTTAGTCACGCAAAGTCTTTTATGAACTTACGTTTGGCTTTAGGCCGTTACGACTATGCCGTTTCCTTTTTTAGGGAATTCAGATTTGTCAAGTTGAATTTTAAAATTGGTCAAACGAAGTCTTTCAAAAAATGTATTCCTGAAGGGAAGTAAAGTAAATTATTATGTCTCATCTTGAAGTCCACGTAAAACATTGTCCATCACTCTTTGAAAAGTTGCCGGCGCATTTTCCTTAAAAATTCGTAATGTCCGTTTTTTCTCTGTCTTTACTGTTTCAATTTGGTGAAATCCGCCAAATCAAGTGTAAAATATTGAGATTTCCCTAATTTATATAAAATGTCCGTTTATATTGGGAAGGGGATACTTGTCGTCTATGGTCTTGTCATTAAGTTTGCTATAGTCAATGACTACTCGCAACTTTTTTTGTCCAGTAGCGTCAAATTTTTTTGTACAACCCATATAGGAGAGGACCAAGGGGAATTGGAGGGTTGGATAATTTTATGAATAAATGGATAACGGTAGGTTTTAGTATACACGGGGGTTTCGTCTTTAGTTTTAATGGTATGTTTAATTTGGTAATGTTAAGTTAAGGCATTACATTCTTCTGGGTTTAAATGTTCGGTTCTTAGTAAAGAAAAATCAAATTTGGATTTCGTTAATTTATTTTTGTTCCTAATTAAATTATATTCAAGATTAAAACATTTAAAGGTACTTTTTATTGCCAATATTAAATAATTAACTTCTAAATAAAAATATAAAATGACCTTTTGAACTAGAGATTAATAACATTTTAGAATTTGAAATTATATCATACATTTCTCAATCAAAATTAATATTTATTTTGGAAATACCTTTCGTTAATGAGAATAGATTTAATATTTATCATTTGTATTCAATTCTCAAGCAAATAAATGGCACTTATGTAACTATTATACTAAATAAAAAGTTTTTATTAAAATCTACCGATTCATATATCTTCGAAAGTAAATAAAATTGTTAAAAATATGCATCTCTGCGAATATACACCAGAAGACCTGCTCTACAGTGAAACTAAAAATAAAAATCCTTGAACTCGCCTTATTAGACAAATGTTTATTCACTCCAGTAAAATTTCACAAAACTATAACCCAAAGAATTGCTGCCACTAATTTTTGGATAATTATCCATTATTTCATGATTATAATCATACCAAATAAAGAAGCCAAATATTAAAACTGCTCAAGCCGACTATCACCCTCAATCCTGGTTCAACCAACATTAATTTACCCATCAAACTGTTCGAATACAATAAATAAATAACAGAATAAAACTCCCTACTGTTTATAAAAAACAATTAAAGCAAACCGTTATGCTGAATTATAAAACCCAACACTAATAATTATTTAATAAATACTTCTAAATTAGAAAACATACAATTAGATGAATTCATCAATATTAAAGAAGATTTGGACAAATCAAATTTAAAGCTATTGGAAGTAAAACTTTCTAACCACCCCGTATGGAACTTTCTACTATACCCATTAGCAATTATCTCTATACTAGTGGTAATTTGGAAAAATAGACAAACACTGAGGACATTATTTCGAAAGAGGACATTAACACCAAATCATCAAGAAGTCAGTTTAGTACCCTTCGACCCTAAACTTCCTATTTAAAAATGAGGAGTTAAGATGAACACCTGTAGAAGAAATGTGCTTTGCTGTGTACCGATAAGAACCCTTTAGATTAATTTATGCTAGTTTTTATTCATTCTTCTCTTGCTTGTTATTTGTAACCTTTATTGTAAAACTTAAGTAAAATTAAATTGTAAATAATAAATATAAAAAAACGCTTTTGTGTTCGTAAAACCTAACTTCAAAATCAGACAGAATAAAAAGCAGAGTTTGTCAAGAGCCAAGCACAAAACTAGAAGTTTTGTGGAGCCAAGTCGTATAAAATATTGTTTTTTTTAATAAACTTAAAAAATGTTCCATTTTATAATGTATATTAGTTGACATAATTACTATCTTATAATAATAATTATTGTAGGTAAATAAGAAGTATTTTTTCTTAAAATTAAAGTAAAACCTCTACTTGGGTGAAATTTATTATTAATTATTATTATTTTTTTCTTGGTAACATGCCTTCGTATTTTGTTAGATCAATACAGTAAAAATGGCGGAACAAACCAAACCAGCTTTTATGAATAAAGATTTTCAAATAAACGTTTATGTTTTAACAAGACTGCTAAAATGCATACTAATTGAAGCATTCAATAAAATTAATATTATAAAACAAAATAAAGGTAAGAGTTTATTTAGTAGGTACTATATGTAGATATACTATAAATATTTTTAGACATCGTTAAAAATAAAATAGACAATAAATGGTATAGGAATATTTTAAGTTATAAGGAACTAAGTAATTTTTTGGAAAAATTAATTTATAAGCCTATTAACTCAATACGTGATTTTAAATCATATTATATTTTGATTGAGTTATACAATATAAGTTTTAAAGGTTTATATAATTATCAAAACAAATTCAAAATGGTACACGTTTTAAAATTAAGAAATGATAAAATAACAATTCATTTGAGTCAACTTAGCTATCGTAACTCTGAAATGAATCAAACTTTGATAGAAAATATGGGAGAAAGGAAAGATAATATTTCAGTAAGTATCTATGAAAAGTTTTTATTTATTTATGAAACACGAAATAAGGAAGTTGTTAATATTATATGTTATTTAATATTATATGTTAGCTATCTTAACTCTAAAAAGAATCAAACTTTGATAGAAAATATGTGAGAAAGGAAAGAAAACATTTCAGTAAGTATCTATAAAAAATCAAAAAACTGTAGAGAATGTGATGCTTGAAAGTGATAAAATTAGTCAACAAATAAAAAAAGTAAACCCCTATAGGGGTACTTGGATAAAAACTATTTCTTTTTTGTAAAAGTAAAAAAAAGTAAAAATTCCCCAAGCTCTAAATACGAAGCCCGGTCTACAGGCAATATAGGGCCGCACAACTTTACGGGGTGCAAAATTTAGCAATCAAAATTTAAAAAAACGACAAAAGAAAAAAAATCAAAAAACTGTAGAGAATGTAATGCTCAAAAATGATAACATTAGTCAACAAATAAAAAAAGTAAACCCCTACTTGGGTAAAAACTATTTCTTTCTTATAAAAGTAAAAAAAAAAGTAAAAATTGTGGAACAAACCAAACCAACTTTTATGAATAAAGTTTAAATAAACGTTTATGTTTTAACAGCACTTGTTTAAATAGCTGTTATAAATATAACAACTTCGTAATTTTGTTTTTTTTTGTTTTTTCTTTATACAAAACAATTTAAGTTAGGATTTGTAATATTAGTAGTGGACGGGACAAAACAAATATTTTATTGTCCCGTCCCCAACTGTCCATTATAAAATTTATCTCCACTTTTATTGCTTGTTTTTTTTATTTATTGTATAGCCTAATAATAGAAGAATATTTTTGAAAATTTGGTGTCAAAATAATAAATTACCTTTTACTTTTTTAATTTATTATATTTTTTAAACTAGTTTACCAATAATTTTGTGATACGATGAAATTTGGGTACACTTTCTATACGGTATTTAAACAAATAGCCAAAAAAAATTAAAAGTAAATATTGAATACTCGCCACTGCTTTGCCAAACACTTGTTAAACTGAACTTAAAGGGCGGTACCATTAAAAAATTACGTCAACTGAGCATAGAGCGTTCTTGCGTTATAACGCGCGAACTGTACCTATATATTTTTATATATTTGAATTTGAACGAAAACCGTTAGCGTTTAATAACAGATATTTATAAAAATATATAATGTTTATTATATTATAAAAATAATAAAATTAAATTAGGAATAAACAAAATCCATTATTATTAAATAATAATTAAAATAATATTTCGTAAATGGATTTAAAGATTACTTGACACTGTTGTTCGATTTATTTGTAAAAAATATAATTAAAATTCAACTAAATTACTATTTATGAAACAACAAAATTAAATAATAAAAGTGATTAAAGTGTGTTTTATTTAAAAATAATATAAGTGGCAAATGCTGGACTTAAAAAGGATATATAACAATATCACAATTTGTCTTTTTAGAAATTGCCTTATTATATATATATATATATATATATATATATATATATTAGGGTGCTTCAAAAAAATTTTTTTTTCGCTCTTACCCTCTCAAATGTTTTTATTTAATATAAAAAAAATCCTCACCAAATATGGGCGTTCCAGCTCAACTCTAAGAGGTCGCTATTTTTATTTTAGTTTCCCATTGAATTAACATGGGAAAAAATTAATTTATGTTTGGAATTATATACCTCTGTATCAAAGTAACTTATGGCAATGATCATAGCAGTTTCTTATATAAAATTTAACGCTCTACAAGAAAGGTCTCTTATTATTTTTCGATAAATTGATTTCTTCTAGAGTTATTCGAGGTCAAAGTTTTCCCCCTTTCACCTCCCGTCTGCTAATTGTACCAGAAAATTTAATTTTAATCAAACTTTGACCTCGAATAACTCTAGAAGAAATCAATTTATCGAAAAATAATAAGAGACCTTTTTTGTAGAGCGTTAAATTTTATATAAGAAACTGCAATTATCATTGCCATAAGTTACTTTGATACAGAGGTATAAAATTCCAAACATAAATTAATTTTTTCCCATGTTAATTCAATGGGAAACTAAAATAAAAATAGCGACCTCTTAGAGTTGAGCTGGAACGCCCATATTTGGTGAGAATTTTTTTATATTAAATAAAAACATTTGAGGGGGTAAGAGCGAAAAAAAATTTTTTTGAAGCACCCTAATATATATATATATATATATGTTGGATATTATTTTGTCACTGTATATTTTACATTTTATTTTTATATTTACATTTACATCTACAATTACCTTCCTTATTATATGTTCGATTTCACTATGTCACTGTATATTTTGCACTTTTGCACATTTTTTATTTACATTAACATTTACATTTTTTATTTACTTTAATATTTAATACTTACCTTGACGTGCTTTGTAATTATCTTTTTGGAAGCTAATAAAGTATTATTTTATTATTATTGTAAGTTATCAAATAACCACATTTAAAACATTTATGTTTTCAAGTAATGTAAATCATAAAACATATAATTTTAAAAAAGCAAATTTTAACATACTTACTACAATGCTTTATTAGATGTGGCAATATTTATCTGGTTATGCCGATGTTAATGTGTGAACAGTTCTACAATAAATTATTTACCCTGTTGGGCACATATGTTCCCACCTATAAAACTAGAATAACTCAGTACCCGATTTGGTATAATAGTGATATAATACACAACTTAAAAATAAAATTACATTACTATAACCTCTATAAAAAATCTAAAAGTAACTTTTATTACCAAGAATTTTCTAGGATGAGAGCCTTGATTAAAATAAAAGACTCTTATGTTTATAATAACTACCTAATTAAGATACAAAATAATATCACAACTGATCCTAAACAATTCTGGAGCTATTTCCGTTCAAAAAAGACCTCTTCCCGTATTCCAGGTAAGGTTTATCTTCTCGATAGACATTTTGCACAGCCAACGGATATTGTTAAGGGTTTTGCAGACTATTTTAATACCGTATTCTTGGCTCCCAGCATTGATTGTAACCTTATAACTAAATTTAGTACTCATTCTATAAACTTAAGCTCTTTTTCTAGTAATGATATTCTCAAATCAATAAAAAATTATCCAATAAAATGACTTCGGGACAAGATCAATTACCAAGCTTTTTTATAAAAGATTGCTGTACTGTTTTTGCAACTCCACTAACAATAATCTTTAATAGTATTCTAAAGTTACAAACGTTTCCTTAGAAGGAAACAGGCCAAAGTATGTCCAATATTAAAATCTGGTGATCCTGCAGATATAACAAACTATCCCCGTATTTCATTTCTTAATAACTTTCCTAAGGTCTTCGAGATGTCCATGTATGAACGCCTCTACTACCAGCTAAAATCGGTTATTGCTTCCCAACAAAATGGCTTTATGGAAAGACGTTCTACAATAAGTAATTTAGCAGAAAAAACCGAATGTTATTAACGAACAAGGGCAGGTTGACGTTGTGCACACGGACTTCTCGAAGGCTTTTGACACAATTGATCATGGAATTTTATGCTGCAAATTGGAGGAATATATATATTCCTCCATATATATATGCAGTTATAGATTGATACTGTTTAGTCATGGTGTTTAATTAATAAGTTAATAAGTTAGGTATGAATGTTGGTAAATGCAAAGTCTGCTCGTACACTTATATACAAAATGCTATTATTTACACCTACCATTTTAACAATACCCAGTTAGTTCGATGCAATATTTGGATTTATCGTTTGATTCTAATCTCACTTTTTCTGCAAATCGCCCTGGATGAAAAGGGCTTGGGAAAATTCATCGAACAAAAATCTGATGTTTTGCTATTGGCTGCTGTAACAGCTGAGGAAAAAGCAAACATTGAATTGGAGGAAAAGAAATGCAAAAACATCATCGTTCAATCGGTTCATGATTCACAATTGGAAAATATTAAAGTAAAATCGACTGCAAAGGATATGATTGACTGTTTAGCGAACATATATGAACGAAAAAGCATTTCAAGCCAATTATTTTTGAGGCGTTAATTGCTTACGATTATGATGTTAAAAGGTTTCTGGTTAGAAATTAGACAATATATTTCCCATAACTATATATATTAGAGAATAAAGTACAAGTTTAGGTACAGCCCTAAATACTGTCTTATTCGAATTATATCTAATATCTTACTAACTAACAAATTGATTACTAATTATAAGGTGCATATGAAAATATGCTACCTCAGGGAAATGACGTGGCGCACCCAGGGTTCATTGAATTATTTGTTAATAAAAGTCAGCAATTATAAAGTTATAAACTTGTATTTTAAAGCCAATAATGTTTTAATATAAAATTACGGAAATATAAAATAATGACCCTAATGGTTCCACTACACGATGAACTACGATGAAACTGACGATATGCGCGATCATCTGCTCGAATTTGATAAAAAGATTAGAGAATTGAAATCAGCAGGGGCAGAGATGAAGGATCTGGATATTGTCTAGACAGCTGTCATTTGATAATTACAAAGCCGAAAGCAATTGAAGAGGTCGGGGCAACAAGGGACCTATGCCTCATTGAAAAAATATTAAGTAAACAGTGTTTATATAATATAAAATAACAAATTTTAGGGTTGAATCATTATATTTAAACTTTGCTTGCTTAATATTTTTCCAATGAGGTTTAGGTCCCTTGTTTCCCCGACCTCTTCATTTGATGGTTTGGTCACAGCAATTGAAACGATGGATCAAGACAAAATTACATTGGATTTTCTAAAATGTCGTTTGTTGGATGAACATAATAAGAGGAATTCAATTCATTTGTTGCAATGAATACAAAAATAATCTGCTACGGTTGTGGTCAAGTGGGTCACAAATGGTCACAATGCAACAAAAGGAAGTTGAAGGGCAAGAAAACCCTTACGAAGGACGATAAAAATAACAGCGCGAATACTACCGAATCAGAGGAATATGTGGTCAGCAATGTTGATTTTGCGAATAAAGCAAGTATTGTGAAAAATATTAAAGAAAATCAAGATGATGATTTAGCAAATATAAAATTTATTTTGGATTCTGGTGCGACAGCACATGGCTAACAACAAAACATTTTTTAATGAACTAAGGGATGAAGTAAACATTTTGGTTGCCAAGATGAATGCAGCTCTATGTGCGAAGCAAAGAGGAGATATTCTGGTAAAAACTTTTTACAATGGTGATTGTGAAACAAAAGTTATTAAAAATGTGCTTTTTGTAAACAATTTGTAATGTAATCTAATATTAATTCGCAGTTTTGAACAGATAAAGCCATACACGAAGAATACTCAGCTTTGATGAAGAATAATACGTGGGCCATATGCGATTTACCGAAAGACAGAAAACCAGTGTCATGTAAATGGATATTTAAACTGAAGCGAAAATCAGATAGTAATATCGACAAATACAAGGCAAGGCTTGTTGCAAGAGGTTTTTTTACAAATCATTGGTTTTGATTATAATGAAACGTATGCTCCAGTAGCAAAACTAACAACTCTTCGCATTTTATTGTCAGTGCGTTGCAGAAAAACATGTTTAACAAATGGACGTAAAAAGTGCTTTCTTGAATGGGAAACTTTTAGAAGAAATTTACATGGATTTGCCTAAAGGATTTAAGAGCGAAGAAAAGTCTGCAAATTAAACAAATCGTCATACGGTTTGAAACAATCAGCACGAGCTTGGAACGAACGAGTTAACCAATTCATGATGAAATTAAAACGTTGTATATCTGATTATTGTCTTTATATATGCGAAAATAATGAGACTATCTGCTAAATTTTATTATACGCTGATGATTTGTTGATTGTTTCCACAGATCAGCTGAAGATCAATGTTATAAAGAATTTGCTGCAAAAAGAATTTAAAATGACAGATATTGGAAATGTTGATACTTTTCTTGGAATACATATCGAGCGCAACATTGGAAAAGGTACAATAATTATAAGTCAGTCTCATTACCTGCAAAAAGTTTTGATGAAATTTGGCATGGACAATTGCAAAATTGTTGCAACTCCAATGGAAACCGGATTGAATTTAGAAAAAGGAGATGTGAGTAAATTACCAAATATTCCTTATCGAGAATTAATTGGATGTTTGACTTACGCTCACAACAAGACCAGATTTGTGTGCTGCTGTAAATTACTTCAGACGCTTTCAAAGTTGCTATACAACTGAAAACTTTACAGATGCAAAAAGAATATTGCGATATCTTAAAAGGAACTTTGAATATGAAAATGTTTTTCAATCGCAGTTCAACAAATGAAAAACTAACAGGTTACACTGATGCTGATTGGGAAGGCGACAAAAATGATCAAAAATCAATATCAGGATATGTATTTAAATTATTTGATAACACTATCAGTTGGGCCTCAAGAAAGCAACCCACGGTAAGCTTGTCTTCTACAGAGGCTGAATATATTGCGCTTGGACATGGTATTTGTGAAGCAAAATGGTTAAAAAGTCTACTAAAAAGGGGTGAACGATCTGATGAACCGATCATTATACACGAAGACAACCAATCATGCATTAAAGTGACAGAGGAGCCACGAGAACATAAACGAATGAAGACGTTAAATATAACTTCATCCGAGAAGCTATTGCGAGCAGCGAAATCAAGCTTAAATACAAGGCGACTGCGGATCAGCTAGCTGACATTATGACAAAAAGCATCAGTCGTGTACTATTTGAAAAACTTGAACTTGATGTTGTAATAGTCATAGGTATATTTTCAATTTTATTTTAAAGATAAATGTGATGCGATTATTTTTATTTTGGTTTTTCATTTGAATTAAGAGGCCCTATTGGAATATAATTATAATATTCTTATTGATTGATGTATATGTATTAGTTATTTATGTATTAAGGGCATAATAAGGTTTTTATGGTCCGAGGCGCTATTTCGAGCCCGAGCGCGTTAGCGCGAGGGATAGAAAAGCGTCGTAGGACCATAAAAACCAGTTATGCCAGCAATGCATACAAAACTTTATGCACGATTAATATATTATTATTTTTAATATAATATTATTATTGTTTTTAAAGACGTTTACGTCAAAGAATTTTTGTTATAATTATATTATAATGTCAATTGACATCAGTCAGTTTTAAAGTTTAAATATGAATGAAATTGAGGAAGCAGCTGAAAAGGCAAAAATTGCGGCCTGCTGCCGGAAAAATCAAAATCTTTATACGAAAAAACTTACTTCGAATATATCAAATGGTGTAACATTGTTGTTTTTAATTTTTGACGTTTCATTATAGCCCGCTGGGCCATAATAACGCCCGCGGGCTATAAAAAGACGTTTACGTCAAAGAATTTTTGTTATAATTGTCATATTATAATGTCATCGTGCATAAAAGTTGTTTATAACTTTAGATTAAAACATTTACTAGCTTGTTACTTAAAGTTGTAATATCGTCTGTCAAATAAATTTGTCAAATAATCTTACAGAAAATATTGCTCGTGTTACTTTTATTTCTCAGTTCTGGTTTTACAAATAAATTTATTATAGATTCATTAAGTTGCGCACGTGCTTAACGTCTTAAAAAGGAACAGTATGGAAAATCATGTCTTCTTAGGCTGTATTGATAAAACCACAATGATGACAAAGATAACAGATTATTTGCCGTCTTAGCATTGATTCTTACTCAAAGTCTTAGCAAATAGCTTTATTTAGATACATCGTTGGGCACGCCTCTGCCTCTGAATGTACTGGTACTGTTGGAACTGCTGCGACATACGTCTCCTACTTGATTCATGCGAATATGATCGTTGACGCAATGGACTTTTCTCGTGATTTGGACTTTAGTTTGCTGAGCACTATGTGACGGTTTTGTTGCTGAGCCTCTGTTTACCCATGTTGACGTCGACTATGTGTTCTTATCAGCAATCCTCTTTATGACACGTAGCAGCTCTAACAAATTAAAGTCTGTAGGTTGGAATTTTTAAATGTATCAATCACATATTTGATCATCTCTTCATCTTCTATACCAGCCCTATTTCCTAATAGGACCTTAAGAAAATAATCAAAAATCATCGTGTGTTAAAGTTTTTTTGTTTTTTTATGTATCCCCTGAGAAAACCGGGGTGGAAACTTTCCATTGGCTAACACTGTATATTATTATACTTTAAGCCAGTCACTGGCTTAAAGTTTAAGCTATATGAACACTTAAGCTTAAAACTTATTTGTTGCAGAAATTAAATTTACAAGCTATTTTAAAATTGGAATATATAGCGAAATGTGAACAGTGTAAATCCATAATTAACACTATACATTTTAAAGATGGAAAAGACAAAAAAATGGAATTAATAAAACTATTTGTACTAAAAATTGACCAGGAGGAAAAAATTCATTTGGAAAATTTAAAATATTTGCAACAAATTAAATTTGTAAGTAATATTTTAATTTAATTACTTAAAAACTGTTTTTTTGAATACTAAATATTTAAAAAGTTAAATAAACTTTTCGGTCAAAAATAGGTATGACAAAAGTTATTTCCTCCAAAATTATTATAGTTTTGTGCACTTTTTAGAATTCAAGGGGAAAATCCTAGGTAGAATGTTTTGGTAGCACACATTTGTTTGTCCATTTGTTTTTGTGGAAAATATACTAGGTTTGTCTGTGTAAAGATGCGTACTGAAAAGCATTTTTATCTGAACCAAACAAACAAGCCGAGTGCCTACAGAACCGCATCTGGTACTGAACCAAACGCACCAAACAGTATCGGTATCTAGCCGATTTTCTTAAAGGGATATATGTGAAGACTTACATTGTACTAGCACTACCAATAACGCGAAAGGTTCCTACAAAATGTTTGTTCGGTTCAATTGTGCATGCTGGGTTCGTTCGGAGATGAATGGTCAAGTCAATACAAAATTTGTTATAGTTATAGTCATCGTCTTTTGGAGAACCGAGTATAACAGGGTTTTACACAAACCTACAAGGGTGGTTTGATAAGTCCGTGAGTTTTTGAACAAAAAAAAAATTTTTTCGCCAAATAAACGTTTTATTTCTCAAAATACCCAGCAAACAGACAGACGTCGAGTGACGTCTTCTGAACGTCGATTATTAGTCATTTTGTCATCAAGTACCAAAATAAGAAATACCGGATATTTAATTAGCAAAATAAGACGAATCAAGGACGTCATTGTTATGACCATTGATTTACCAGACATTTCATTTACAAAATAAGGCATATTACCTAAATAGGGCGAATACTAACTATTAAAAAAAAATAATCGCATATTTAACTTCATATGAAGTTATCAAAGCAGCAGCAAAAAAAACAAAAAATAATCAAACGACAAAATTAATTTATTCATAACTAATTAGCGACAAATTAATGGCAAAATATGCTCTTAATCACTTCTTGATTGGCGATGGATGCTTTGTTAACTTCATATCATATTCCTTTTCTTGGAGGTAAAATAACGTTTTTTGTAAAATTAACAATTTTAGGAATTCTTGCAAGTTTACAAATATGACAATCACATTAAAAATGGGCATTAGATCTTGTAATTTTCTTGAGGGGTCGCAATTCAGATTGGCAGATTTATGTTTTTTCGCATCCCATTTTTTACGCGAGAACATAATTTTGCTTTATTATATATTCATTCTAGATTTAGTTAGCCTTGTGTAAACTAGTCTCGTAAGCTTGTTATTTATAATTTTTAAATTAAATTTAAAAATAAATTTTTTTAAAAAGTTATTTAACAAATCAAGTTATTTAATTGGCGAAGTCGGTAGGATAAACGGGACGTTTTTCTGTGAAAATTTCTGGAACTTTTCGAAATTTTAGTGAAAACAGTATATATCAATATCCAACTCGTTTTGAACTTTTAAAAATTAAGAACATTCAGTGACACGACGAGAAGCAGAGGACAAAATCGCTGAAACTTCGATAACCTAGTTTAAGAGGGAAGCAGAGGACCGAACCTACCTTCAAACATAACTAATAAAATAGAACCACTGTATAATTTTAAAAGTTACCCACTTGAACTTAAATATCGATTGCAACATGCTTGGCAACCTCTTTATCATGGACCTTTTCAAGTAACAGAAATTAAATCACCAAATATTATAATTAATGTAAATAATAAATTAATGGAAGTACATAAGAATAGAATTAAGCCAATTTTAAATGAAAAAAAAATGTTTTCTTTTTTTTCCTTTTCGCCCCGAGGGAGGTGCAATGTAATCATATTTAAGGTTGTTAAGCCCGATTATTAAGTTAATCGATTTCCTGCTAAATATTAGCTATCAGCAATATTATCCAACTTTATGCTGTAAAATATATTAATTGTATAAAAATAAGGTAGTCATCAATTGTAGACATACACGAGTCTTTGACCAATAAAGACACCTACGAAAGGAAAAGTTATTTTATTTCATCTATTATATAAAAAGGGCGATAAGTTATCAATTCGGTATGCGTATACAAGATTACCGTAGTTTGTTACAAACTAAATTTACTATAGACGACGAAAACGAACGCACATGCAAAAATGCTATTTACGACAATCTTGCTTTACAAACTTATTTACACGGCCTACCCGGACACTTAGGTATGTCCATTCGCCTCCAAAAACCAGAACACTTGGAAAAAGCCATGAGCTTGGTTTTGGAAGAGGAATATTTTAATTACGCCGACAAACACTACAGAAAAAATTCTAATCCAAACGCACACAAAAATAATTCAAAACCTCAATTTAACCCTCAGAACCGAGAATACCCGATGCAACACATAATACACCATTTAGACCTACTTTCCATACACAAAATAATTTTCAAAATTACCCCAAACAACAATTTTTTGAACCTCAACAAGACCCAATAATCAATTTATCAGACCCCAACAAAACTATCTTAATCCTCTAAACTATTTTCAACAGAACAAAAATTCACAACAAAATCGCTTTTCAAATAGAAACTCCTTCCAAAATAAATTTACACAAAATGTTTTTGCACCCAATCCAAATTTTAGGCCGACTTATAAGCCGACACCAATGGAAACTTCCACTCGAAACATGAGCCGTATTAGAAACAATTTACACCACTACGAAATCCAAGACAATATTTCATCCAACGATTTTTACCCTAATTTTGAGCAAAATAACGAACAAAACTACTCTAATGACGACTCAAATAATATTTAAGAAGCAGCAGGCTATGCCTATGCCGATTCAACCCATTACGACACTACAGTAACTAAAGAAATACCGGTAGAAGAAAATTTTCAGTTGGACCTGAATTTAACCAATCAACCCTAATAATAAATTTTGAAAAAAAACCCTAAATTGCCATATAACGGGTTCAATGAGATCTTTTATTAATCATAATGTAGTAAAACGATTTAATTCCAAATGTATTCAATACGAACGTTTTTAAATTCAGTCTGTTCATCAAGTAAGTTATCATGATACTGTAGTAAATATACCATTACCTAGAATTTTTAATGTCAACAACTTTACGTATTCGACGTCAATCCACAGTGCGATGGTTTAATGGGCTTGGATTTACTTAAAGAACTAAAAGCAACTTTAGATTTTAATATAAATTTACTTATAACATCAAATACAACGATTCCACTTATTTTGGCTGGTAATAAAGATCCAATAATCGCTCAAACAAACTGTTTTAAAAACTTAAAGCATGTACCAACCTTGCGCATTTAGAATTTAAAAGAATGCCATTTGGACTTAAGAGCGCTCCGGCGACATTTCAACGCGTTATGGATAATATCCTTAGAGGTATACAGAATGAAAAATGTTTTGTGTACCTGGAA
Organism: Brassicogethes aeneus; assembly: GCA_921294245.1. Taxonomy (NCBI): domain Eukaryota; kingdom Metazoa; phylum Arthropoda; class Insecta; order Coleoptera; family Nitidulidae; genus Brassicogethes; species Brassicogethes aeneus. Next base: position 5,252,240 of record OV121136.1, read on the forward strand.
GATATTATTATATTCTCCACGTCACTACAAGAACACACAGAACGTTTACGCGAAGTATTCGAACGTTTAAGAAATGCGAACCTTAAATTACAACTAAATAAGTGCGAATTCCTTCAAAAGGAAGTGAATGATCTAGATCATGTCATTACACCTAAAGGTGTAAAACCCAACCCCGATTAAGTAAAAGCAGTTTTAGACTGCCCTGTATCTAAAACTCGCAAAGAAATCAAAGGATTTTTAGGACTTGTTGGTTATTGCCGCAAGTTTATACGCGATTTTGCCAAATTAACAAAACCAATGACAATGTGCCTTAAAGAGAACGCCAAAATTGAACATTCTGATGAGTTTCTTAAGGCATTTGACAAATGCAAGCACCTTTTGACTAACGACCCTATTCTACAATACCCGGATTATGAAAAACAATTCAATGTGGCACTAGAAGCAGTCCTATCACAAGGACAAATAGGGAGTGATAGACCAACTAGTTACGCATCAAGAACCCTTAAAGAAACCGAGCAACGATACTCGACCATCGAGAAAGAACTACTAGCAATAGTATGGGATGTAAAATATTTCAGACCATATTTATTTGGACGAAAATTTTATATCTACACCGATCATAGACCCCTTTTTGGCTTATGAAATTAAAAGAACCCAACTTGAAACTCGTTGGAGGTTAAAATTAGAGGAGTTTGATTATGAAATAATTTACAAAAAGGGCAAACATAACACCAATGCATCTGCTCTATCGAGGATACAAATAAACGTACTAACTAGACAGCAAAAACGAGTAAATGAAGTCCCAACTTAGATGAGTTAGAAAACTTGTTAAGTGACTTAGATGCATCTAGAGAATTAAATACACCCCCACCGTAACAAGTAGAACAAAATCTTAGACCTCCACCTGCTACAGCCGAACTAACAGAGACTTTAGAAGAAATATTTGAACCAATACAACAAAATCAAAACGAAGATACCCTATCTGACAGTATTCACTTCAACGAAAATGTCGAACCAAGAAATGGTATTCCTATTTCTGATGATGCCATTGAATCGAAGCCCAACCAATATTTTATTACACCTGTCTCGATGAATCCAAGAAAAGTCAAACACATTAAAATTGGAAAACAAAACAAATTTTTTGTTCAAATTTCTCGAAATAACAACAAACAAGAAATAATAGAATTTCTTAAAAACTACACTGCTAGTAATAAAACGTATTTCTTTAACTTTGACACCGAAAAACTTTATAAAGACTTTAGTGCATACCGTACCTTCATTTGCAAGCTAACCATAGGGAAAATACATTGTAACTGGACCAGATAAGTCGCAGTCAACACAAAGCGAGAACCTTTTCAGAAATGATTTGGATGCGTCGTGGAGACATGCGTACTAAAACAGATTTACACCGCACAAAATAAAAAACAATAATACAGCATCGATGTATGAAGCAAGGTCAACTGTTACGGCGCATGCTAGCGTACTCGTCCACGCCTCCAAATCATTTCTACAACGTTTTTCGTTTCGTGCTGACTAAGACTTATCTGGTCCAGTTACAATGTATTTTCCCTATGGTTAGCTTGTAAATGAAGGTACGGTATATTAAAATATTTAATGATAATGCCCCAAAAATTATAAGTTGTCCTAAACATAGAACTCCAGTGATTGATAATGAAGAAATCGAAAACGTAATTGATAACTACCACAAAGGAAAAACCAACCATAAAAACGCTACACAAAATTATTCGAAACTTGACCAACGTGGCAAAACCATACAAAGATACGAGGGTCCATTAGGAATAATTAGTATTAATTACAAAAATGTTGCTACATGTTCTAAAGGTCAAAAAATTAAAAAGGTGCATCTTCGAAATTTAAAACAGACTTTATTTGTTACAGATGGCTCGTTATCCTCACTTCCGCTAACGGAGACGAAATCAACCTAAAAGAAATAAAAATAAAAGAAATAAAAAACAACCCTGGAATACTACCCATTAAATTAGGTAATGCGCAAAACGCCATAAATTATTGAAGTTTTATAAAAATAATTGATCTTAGTTTAGTTATACGTAGTCATAATTGCTTTTATAGTGAAATGCTTAAAATAATGAATATATGGCAAACCCAAAAAACTTCAGATACTTATCAAATTGAAGTTCAAAATTTTCAAAATTTATTAAATTACCAATTAAGTGAAATTAACAAAAATCTTAATCAGTTAATTCCGTCACCACAATTAAGAAATAAAAGAGGTAGTATAAATGGGTTAGGAACTATTATTAAATCAGTTACAGGAAATTTAGACCAGGAAGACGCAAAGAAATAAGACAACATAATTTCAAAAATAATTAATACACAAAATACAATTAAAATCTTAACCGAAAATCAAATTCCCATCACTAAAAATGCAATAAATAAGTTTGAAAATTTTAGAAAATCAAAATAAACTAGAAAAAAGAATTAATAACATTTCCTTAAAAATCGAAGAAACTAATTTTGTGTTAAACGACTTTAAAAAAGCCTCCTTAATTCAAAACTTATACATTCAATTAATTAATGCTGCTGCTAACATAAAAAATATTTTGGATACTCTAACAAAATTAAATATTTATCACCCTTCAATTCTCGAAACTCAAGAACTTTTTAATGAATTGGTTACCGTTACAGAATTACCTCAAAACCCCCAGTTACCATATAAAGTCAACTCTGATACGATCAATATTTACGAAAGAATTGCTGTAGTAAAAAGTTACATAAAAAATAAAAAAAATATTTTATAATTGAAATTCCAATTGTTGAAAAACTTCCATACTCATATTTCCACCTTTATTCAATTCCGGTAAAAACAACCCATTCTTATAATATTATAATCCCACAAACTAAGTACCTTGCCCTTAATGAGAAAGTCTACACTTTATCTAACGAACGTTGTAAACAAGTGGCAACATGGAATTTTTATGTAATGCTCAGCAATCCCATAAGATATCACAGAATAGTCCGTGTGAAGTGCAACTGCTGCAATTTACAAATTCTTATAAAAAATGTGCCCAAAAACAAGTAGAAATACAAAACCCAAAATTTGAAAAATTAGAAGAAAATCGATGGCTTATAATTCTTCCAAATGAAACAGATATAACTTCGGAGTGTCCAACATCAAAAGAAAAAATATCTCTCATTGGAAATTTTGTAATGGAAATCCCAGAAACCTGTCAAGTCCACATCGAAGAAAAAATACTTAAAACCTACCAAAATCCAGTTAGAAATACCGAAATTATAAAAATATCAAATATTGAAATTTCTGTCCTGCAAAAACCAGTCAACAGTAGACAAAAACCTTTGAAACTTGAAACCGTTCAGCTAGATGAAATCCATCCGTTGATAATACAATTAGAAAATATCGAAGAAATGATCAGTGAAAATAATATTCCGAATTTTAATGAAAAACCCAACTTTTGGACAATTTTCCTGTACGCCATTATTGCTTTTGGTTTAGCAATTATAATATTTAAACACCGATCAAAATTAACCCCACAGAAAAAGACTTCAACCCCTGAAAAGGAACCAGAAGAAGAAATCCAACTTAGAAATTTTAGGAAACAGTAAAATTTCCACTTAAGGATGGAGGAGTTACATCCTGCGAAGTTGCTGACCTATTAATAATATAATCTTATCTGCTGACATGTGTTTTTCAAAGAACATAATTTTGCTTTGTTATATATTTATTCTAGATTTACTTAGCCTTGTGTAAACTAGTCTCGTAAGCTTGTTATTTGTAATTTTTAAATTAAATATAAAAATAATTTTTAAAAAAAAGTTATTTAACAAATCAAGTTATTTAATTCGCGATATATATCTCTTTTACAACTACTACACAGAGCAAGTGGTAAACGATTATCGTGAACATCGTAATCAAACAGATTTTTTACTTCTTTTTTAAGTTTACCTTTTATTTTAATCATTACTTTAGTTTTTCCGAAACACAGTAATCAAATCTTTAGTCGATTTTCATCATGAGTTTCTACGTGGTCTTTGGACATCTTCAATTCAATTAAGTATTTAAGAAAATCATACAGTTTAAGAGATACAAAACCTATCTGATAGCTACATGGAATCGCCAGTATGTTTGTATATTTGGTTACAATACCTATTTATTATTAGGAAACATAAAAAATACGTTTTTCTTAATAACGGCTCAGCAGATATTTTCCTACCTGACTTTAAAATAATTAGGAACCATTAACAAAACATGCAAAACAAAAAAATCAGAGGTGCAAGCACTTTTGGGTTAAACTTAACCGAGGCTAGGCGTGGCTCATTTAAAATGCTTATAGGCTTAGCCACCTTACGCACTTTTATTCTCCGATTATCCAATATTATTCCATGAATATTTGCGACGATTTCTGGGGTGACGACCTCTTTTGGGCGACCTGAACGTTTGGCGTTACTTGTGCTGGTTCGACCACAACTGAACTCAGTAAATACTTATTAACCATTGAAATTGATGATGGAGAGTCCTCATAGTATTTATTAAGATTTTCCTTGATTTCGGTGTTTTTTTTACGCAAAAAATAATGCTTGATTAGCACACAAAATTCACTTTCTTCCATTTTCGTTAACATTTACGAAGTTTTCTGCTTTCAATGGCTATCAAACACAAACTAAATGGCGTAGCTTGCTAAAAATTTTACAGTTGACGGGAGCAGTGTTGCATTTAAAGTATCTGCGCGAAAAATTCAAAAAGTCACTGACTTATCAAACCACCCTAGTATTATCAACTAATTTTTAACTTATAAGCTGATACAACTAATTCTTTAATTCTCATATTTATTTAATTCATTTTCTTTTGTCATGAAGTACTATTAATACCAATAATTCATTGAAATGCCGTAAATCAAAGTGCTTGTATTGTATTGTATGTATAGGCAATTTATCCTTAAATTCTCCACAAACTTGTTGCAGAAATGCATAATAAGATCTACGCAAAATCATTAAGCTAAAAGGAAATATATTTATGCTTAAGAACTGGCCTTTTTTACCTTGTTTAATTTTATTATTTGTGATGCGAAAAGGGTAAAGGGACCTCTTGTGGCTAAGCTGAAATTGCAGGAAAGGCAAAAACATCGATTAGGGTCGGAAATTAATTTTCGGAATTTTATCGATTAAGGATGATTAAAACCTATCTAAATGCCTGGATGTAATCTACCCACTAGATGTTACTTCATTTGATTTTTGGGCAAATGTTTAATCCTTAAGCATGTAATAATTATTTACGGGCGAGCTGAATGTTTATGGGGTGAGCGACGCAGGAGCGAAACCCATACTCCAGTCAGCCTAGTTAAGATTGATTGCAAAGCGTGACAAGTACAAACTTTTATTTTCACCTTTAGATAACGATTTTCAAATTTAAAACTTCTATTAATGTGTCAAATGTGTCATTTTATTTCATTAATTGCTTTTCTACAAGCCTGTAAAACTTTACAGGTCTTTCATACAAACCCGTAAAATATTACAGGTCTGTTCTCATAATGTATCATTTACTTGGATACAAAAACAAAATTAACCTATAAAATGTCATTTACTAAGAAGGTGGAAATAAAATAATAAATTGGCACTATTTTGAAAGTTTAAAATTTAGTGTGGTATTACAAAAAAGTAACTCAAGTTACTTGAGTCAAGTAGTACCCACAATTATTTGTTTAATTTAGAACCAATAAGCTTCTTCTTCTTCTTCATCATCATTAATCTAAACACAGATGGTGGTATCCCCTATAGGCCTAATCCACACCCCAAATTTGTCAATTCCGTCTATGCTTTTGATCTTTTCGGATGTGAAGGCATTTCGATGTCACTTTCTACATGTGGTAGGTCTGGTCGTTTTTCAGATTTATCGTAAAGGTCGTCGTAATCCTCTTCTTCGAAGGCATTGGCAATCTCGGCTACAATTAAACATGTCTTCCCGCAATAAACTTTCTTTGCATACTACAGAAAATTTTAACCGGCCTTTCGACAGCCGCACGCTGCACCGCATTGTTTCGTGCACGAGCACGAAATGATGTCAACAAGTGATGATGGAATCGTCTCTTCTGAGGTAATCCCCGGCTCCAATCCCCCTGCACTTCTTTTCCAGCCTCACTCTTTTGGATTTAAAACATTTCCTAGCCATGCCTGCACCTGATGGAATGTCCTAAAAGAATGGTATTCATCCGCTGATTCCGTGGGTGGTAAATTAGCAAGATCCGATTTGATTTTCTCGCTTGCGTCTATTGAACGCATTTTGGCTACATCTTGAACTCGAGGGGAGTCATTTGAAGAAGTTCTACTTTTGGAATAAACTTGAAGCGGTAGTGTTCCAAATTTTCCGAATTTACTTGCAAGAGGTAGAGTCTGCTTTCGATCAACGGGTTTGTCAGCCACTATAGCATCGTAAAGAGTAATATATACTTTGGATACCCCCCAGAACGTAAAACGTTCCCTTTCCATCAAGATTATTCGTGTTCCCATCCGCGTTATCAAACACAAACTGGACAAAAGTATGAGGGAGTATTTCTGGCTTTGGACGCGTGATACACAGTGGTTCGAACCTGCACTATATAAAACTGAACAACCTAAATTGTATAGAACCTGAATAAGATCTTTATATAGATTCTACTTTCTTTTAAAGAAATGCCCCAATTCCTAGTTGTAGGAAAGAAAAGAAAGATGTGGGTCTCGCTGCTGACATTATTGTATGAGCAATTGTTTCGCATTTTCTTTTCCATTTATCAATATTTCCACGCTTAAATTTGATAATGATTTCCGATAGGAAAAGGCGCAAATTTCTCGGGCAAGGTTTTCTGCGTGTTTAAGAAAATTCTCGCTTGGAGGGTACTCATCGACGTTGCAACATATAGACCTAATATCTTTAGAAATTATTGCCGCAACAATTCTCTTTCTCTCTATTTTTAGGTCTAGCATTTTTCCCTCGTAAACACTTTTCGCGAGAACTTCGTATTCAGCGTTACGGAAACACACGATGCATCGTGATGGTTGGTTTTCCATTGCGCTCAAAAACAACAACGTTATCTCCGTATTTTGCTTTCAGTCGAGATATAATCGTGCGATTTTGGGGAACATATTCGCCTCGAATTTTTGAAATTAAATCGCTTATGATTATCATTGACGTATTCGTAGATGACGTATCAAATTCGATTTGCATCTCGGATGATATTTAGCTCTGACTGCAACTAAATCTGTGACTTTTACAATTCGTTGTTTTAAATCGCGATATTGAAGGCTTTTGATATGTCTCTCGATTCTCGATAGGTGGTTTGCGCAACGTACAATATCAACATTTTTTCTACCAATATGAAAAAATGGCCAATCACCTGGTCACTGTGATTTCACACCAGACTACGACAGACAGCCTGTTTAAAACCTTTTATCTTCATCTGTGCCGGGTATCTTTGTGGCGCAAAGCACATTCAAACAAAACGCTTTCGCCGCCCTTATAAAGGGTGTTTTTTTCAGAGGTATAGAACTTTTTTTTTTATATAAAACACAGAAAAACGAATGAAATGACCAATATTTTGGCTTTATTAGTTCGAAAATTTTATGGCATTTAGTGCTTGAAAACAATTTCGGGCATATGGCCACCACGACTGCTTCTTATAAAGGCCATCCTATCGGTCCAATTTTGCACCACTTTTTCCAACAACGCCGGCCTTATTTCATCAATAACGTGTCGAATATTGGATCCAAGTCTTTAACTGTGTCTGGCTTATTAGCATAGACCAGTGATTTCACATACCCCCACTAAAAAGTAGTCCAAAGGCGGCCAATGGACAGGTCCATTTCTTGAGATCATTTTTTCACCAAAAGTCCGTCCCAATAAATTGATGGTTTCACGCGCCATATGGCAGGTTGCGCCGTCTTACCGGAATCACTTATCTCTTAGACAATTGGTATTGACATGGGAACCAAAAAATTCCGAATCATTCGCCTGTAGTGCTCACCATTGACGGTAATGTTGTCTCCTCCTTCAGATTTGAAAAAATATGTAATGAGGTCTCGAGAGTCCCGTGGGGATTGTGCTTACTCCAAAAACAGCAATTTTGTTTGTTAACATATCCATTAGGCCAAAAATTAGCCTCATCACTAAAAATGATTGACGGTAAAAATCTTGTTCAATTTCCAGTTGATTTTTAGCCCATTCAAACGTACGCCGCAAACGTTGGATCTTATACAGGTGTAATCCAAGATTTTTTCTCAAAATCTTCCACGTAGTCGACGGGCAGAGGCCGAGTTGTTGAGAACGGCGTCGAATTGACAAATTTGGGTCCACGACCACACTCATCTCTACAGCGGCGATAGCTTCTTCGGTACGCACAGTATGAGTTCGTGTTGGGTGAATATTATCCATAAGAGTATTCGTAGACATAAATCGATCCGTAGTATTGCGTATACGTTATATATAAGCTGCTTAGATGGACGATTATGCGCACCGTAAATTGGTGGACGCACAGAACGCATATTTTGGAAATAAATTTTCACGATTTGTAAACGTGTTTCAGGTGTGAGTCTTTGCATGGTAATTTGCCAAAGTTTACTAAACAAAATGTCAAAGGCAGGTAACCATTCTGAAAGAAGTTTTGACAGATATTCCTGTCGAAAGTTCTATACCTCTAAAAACCCTTTAGTAAAGCTAAAGGAACAGCGCTGGCAGCACATTAAACACATATAATTACTACACTGTGTAATAAGTATATGAATACTATCTCTTACTATCTCTTATTAAATGATTGTTTGTGTATTTAAAATAGCCTGCCAATTCCTAATAAATGGTGCATTTTAAATTAAATGTACAAAATGCAAAATGGTTTTATACTTTAAAATGAGGACACTATTTAATTATGATTACAAATCTAGAGATCTAGGTGTTTTGTTCGATTTCAGACTTAGTTTTGTTGATCATATAAATTATATTTAATCGAAATTTTGTTTCTAGTCGAAAAACTATAAATTATAAATTTATTTAAAAATTTAAATTTAAATTCAAAAAATAACTCCTAAGCGACGAATTTCGGCTAACTGGACTTTTATAACAAAAAAAGTTAATTGGCCTTTAAGGCAGGTGATATTAACTATTATGTGTTTATTTATTTTAGGATTCTAAGATTTTAAAAAATAAATGGGAAAGTAATATAAAGATAAATCTCTCCTCGTTAAATCAGAAAAACAATGATATTTTAGGTGCAATTAAAAATCTTAAACATGAAAAAGACACATTTTTAAATTTGGTAAGTAGTATTATAAAGGTATACTGCTGTATATTGCTATTAAATAAAACATTGCTTTACACATCATTTTTTTTAACTATAATAGTTAAAAAAAATTGATGTGTAAAATTTTTGAACTATGTTTTGTATCAAAACAATGTTTTATTTAATAGCAATATAAATTATTGGACGATACGTTTTTGTATACCTTTATAAAAACATTTTTTGAACATAAAATTAAAATATTAAAGACTTTTTCACTTTATATGGCTTGTTTACAGGGTATTGTATGTAATCCTTATCTCGGTGATAACAGCCATGATTTTCGCATTACTTGATTTAGAAGTTTCCGCCCTAATAATGCACCTTAAAGCTTTAGCGTCTAATTCTTGGCTACTTGGGTTGGGTTATGTTTTCATTAAAATTAATTAAAAGCTATTATAATTTGTCAAAATAAACATTTAAATCGATCGAGTTTACAATAATTGTGGTTAATTTACGTTTTTTATTAATTGCTGTAACTATGTTTATTTTATAGCATAATTATAATAATATTAATATTAATAATAATAGATTTATTTGTTGTTAGGATGTACATACATTTTATAGTTTGTAAGCGTTCCCCCAGCAAAGAATCTATAAAAGTTACACCCCAAGTGATAAATGAAATATAACACCACGACAAATGTTATACAATTTACGACAAATAAATAAAATAAATACTTACGGTATTTACGAAAATCGATATTAATTACACTTAATTTACACAGCGTTTATGGTAAATCCCCTTTAAGAAATATTTATTAAAATAATTAAATAATCTCAAGTACAATCCTGACATTTAGCTAAATAAAATCAATACGACCCTGCCCATTTAATTAGATAAAGTCCGTACAACCCTGCTCTTTTAATTAGATAAAATCTGTACAACCCTGTTCTTTTAATTAGATAAAATCCGTACCAATTGTTTATAACTTAGAATCTAAATTATAATACGAGATAGTTCAAAGGTAAATTTATTTCATGTCGATTACGGGCGTGGTTTATTAAAACGGTAGGTGGCGGAATAGATCGATCTATGACGCCAAGTCAAATGATCGATTATTTAGCTTTACACAAAACATTTGTGTAAACTAATTATACCAAAATGTTCGAGAATATTTATACTACAATAATTTTGTTATTTAAAATGTACAAACCTACAAATTTAAACACTTTTACAATCACCAAATTCACACATCTTGTTCGCCGCACGGGTTCTTCTCGAATCATCTCCGCTCTTCCCTTCCCAACTTGACTACGGTTCGGCACTCGGTACGTCAAATACATTTCCTTCGCGCTAAATTTAAATGTTAGTTTAATTACATGCTTTTTTGAATAAATTTATTTTAAACAATTAGGATCGTAATAACCCACGGATGCAGATCTCAAGTTTTTACAAAAAAGACATCTATAATAATGTATGTATTTTCACAACAAAGGGGTCTAAAAGGTATCAGAGCTGATCAGGTAATGATTTTAATTTTGGTCTATTATTAATAATAGCTTCACTATTACTAGAATTTAGATTTATAATGTGTTCTAAATATGTTTTATTTTTAATTTTAATGGCAGGGGTAACTTGATTTTTAAATAATTTATAATAATTCAATTTTTCAGGATTTCCAGTTTTTTTAGTTTATTTAAAGGTTTATCCCACAATGACATCATAAGCCTAATATTATAATATATAATTATCAGTGAGCCAGGGTGGTTTAGGTTTTCTAATAGTTCTACGTTTTATTGGAGAAAGAATATTAAACATTGTTAAAATAAATAAGTTAAAAAAATCTACCTTGTCGTCTACGTTATCTATAGCAAGTAATTCATAAAATGGTGCATTATTAAGAAAATTAAATAACAAATCTTTTTCAATTATTGCAAGGTCTCTATGGAATATTTGTTTAGGGATGGTAATAAAAACATTAAAATTAACTTGACAGTAAACAAGTTAACGATCCGACACAAAAGGAACCCCTGAAATAAACAGTTTATAATTATTGGGAGTTAAAGTGTTGACGTTGTTTTTGTAATTCTAGTTGGTATTTTAATAACTTGGTTTAGATTTAGAGAATCAATGCTGTAAAACTAGAATTAGGCTTGCATTGAGAGTTTAATAAATATATGTTAATATCTCCCCCACATAATATGTGACATCATGTTATGATGTCATTACAGGTTGGAATAAAATATGAAATTAAAACATCAAGCACACTCATGAAATTTGGAAAATTTGTATTTGGTGGTCTATACAATGAAATATTTCCATGCTCAATTTTTAGCCAAATGTGTTCAACACAGACATTTGTTTCAGAAGCCAATATCTCATGCATAAGTTTCTCTTAGATAAATACCCACACCCCACCTCTGGAACCTCTTGTCATAAACTTGTACTCATCTATATTAATGGAATTAAGTCAAGTTTCAGATATACCTAACAAAATACAACTTTCCTTTAAAACATTCTCTTTTAAAAACGAAAAATTATTTGTTATTTATCTAGTATTTAAAAAAGCAAAAGATATATTTTTCATAATAATATCATTAATTCATGTACTCTTTACCTAATAATATGGGCTACATTGTATTTTTAAACTACAATGATAAAAAATAAATAAAATATTCAATTAAATGGAGACTTAAATAATAACTGTAAATGAATGTAGGATACTTTTTAGGAATGGCTTTTTCGTCTCTTGATGGTCAATGATTAATTTTATTTTCAAAAGATTAAAGATTTATTAAAATAAACAGTAAAAAATCAGAACAAAAAAAGGGACCGATCGGCAGATATAAAAATTTGTTAAAAAAATTAAATAACAATAAATTTCTAATAAATTAAAAATACAAACCCTTCTAGGATTATTTTAGCAACAATTGCGGAAATTTTCTCTGCCGTTCTCTATCATTTCTGTGCAATTTCTCTGCTATTTTCTGCCCTTTCTTTGCCATTTTTCGCCTTTTGTTTACATTTAATCAGCCGTTTCTTTGCTAACTTTTTGCAGAGAACCGGCAGAGAAAACTCTTCCATTTCTCTGTCATTCTCTGCCACTACTTTTTGGCAGAGAACTGCAGCGATCTGCAGCTAATATCCTTGGCCTAACAAAAAAAAAGACAAATTTTAACTGAACGTAACAGCTGTGTACTGGTTATGTCAAACGATTCGCCTTAATTAATATAAGAATTTTTATATAATTGTTATCTTTTTTAGTTTCAAGAGAGAGGAAGCCAAATAAGGCAATATAATATTCACAAAGATTGCATGACGAAAAAAAAAGAAGAACTAAATAGAAAAACAAAGTCGGCCACGTTAATACAAGCATGGTGGAGAGGTGTAGTAGTAAGAAAAGGCTTTGGACAGTTTAGAAAAAAGAAAGACAAACGAGGAAAAAAAATAAAATAATTTATATTTTACCTTATAAGCAAATATGTAGCTATGTCGCCAAATGAAGACAAGACACATAAATAAAGGCTATGCACCACTTCAGCAAGTTTTCGCCGTCTCGCTTATTTTTTTTTCTCAAAATTTAACTATAGGGTGTCCCATAGGGATAAATCCTGGCGTATCCGCGATTTTTGTAGTTTATTGTAAAACCATTGTAGAAAATAAAGTTACTTCATATTTTGCATTTTCAGTTTTGTAAATTGTAGACTTTAATGAAGCGATTTGCAACTTTATGTGCTTTTAGGACATTTAGTTTTTCTGGTGTCTCTTAAGCATATTCAAATAATATGGATCAGTGGCGGCTGGCGGATTTTGCACATGCCATATCTCAGTTATTAGACCCACACCAAATTTATATAAGATTATAATGACACTAAATTAATAAGTTCTGCGCAAGCAAAATTTAAATAGAAGTTTGCGAAAAACAGATAGTTTTTGCTGCAGCTCCCCTGAAGCCTGGCCCCCCTAATCTTTCATAGTTTCCTCTCTTTAAAATTTTCTGGAGTATGATTCTCGATAGGTAATTACGAAAGTCTTTGTTCCTAGATTCAAGGGATTCTTCTGAAAACATGCCTATCGGAAGAGGCACAGCCTTTATAATTTCTGGACCGGGAATAAGTATCTTGAGTAGAGTAACAAAGAGAGCACCACACCGGAAGTGACCCAGACAGGTGACGTAACGCGTTGGGTTGGTAGCGCTGTTTTCCGATGGTGGCGCCCCCCTGGTGGGTGGTGGGGGTGATCATATTAGCTATTGGTGGGCAGTCATTTGGGCAACGCCCTCAACTGATAAGCGTAAGTGAGCCTATTGGTGGGCTGTTGGCGGATGGCGGCTGGCGGATGGCGGCCATGTTTGATAGGTATTAGCTATTGGTGGATGGGCGTTCCCTTTAGTGTTGTGGTTGGTTGTGGGCGGGGCTTAGGTGTTTAGTTGGCATTACTGGAGATGCAAAAGATAAGCGATATGCATATTGGTTGTTTGTGGTTAGCGTATTAGTTTGGTATTACTGGAGATACAAAAGATAAGCGATATGCATTTGCTGCGTGACTTAACAGTGGTTTGGTCATCCGCTATTTGGAGATAAGGATTTATTATTATTTTGTTGTAAATTTTATTTTTGACGCCATTTTGAATTGTGACGTCAAATTTTTAGCTTGATAAAATATTTCCGTTTTTGTGGTAATGTGTTTAATATTGAATTTAATATAATTTTCATTTTTAACGCCATTTTGAATTGCTGACGTCATCCGACTTGTCCTAACAAGTCTATTTTTAATCCCTCCAGAGGCCTTTTTCTCACAATTAGGCGTTCAGTCTTCCGTCCGACCTTTTTTATTAAAATTAAATTTGTTTAATATTTTGGGACCGATCGGTACTCGGAAACCATCGGTTTTAAATTTTTTCATATAAAAGTTAGTTGTTTTAAATATAAATTTATTATTTTCCCACCAAACCGTGCGACCTAAAAAGTATTATTCAGTCTTAATATTATCGTACAGTAATAATGATTAGTGCAAAGGAAATTGAAAAGGCAATCCAAAATATTGATAAATTTTTGGAAAAATGTGGTAAAGAAGGTGAAGAAAAATTTGATAATAAATATCCTACTCGACAGGAAATATATCGAGAATTTTTGAAAAAGGAAAAAATTAAAAAATGGGTTAGTCAAAAAGAATTTTTGGAGCAGCATCTTAATGCTAAGATTGTAAATAACCAGTATGGTAAACATTTTGAGACGTGCCCCTGGTCAAATTCTGATGAAGGTCCAGATACATGTCCATGTTGTATGGTTTCATTTTATGTGAAAGAAGCTAATGAGATGTTAAATAAGTTACCAAAAATTACGTGCTGTTGTAAAATTAATTGAATAAATTTTAATATATATTCCTTAACAAAACTATTTGAGTTCAGTAGTACCTAAAATGCGTTGTGTTCAACAACCCGAAAAACTACCTATAAATAATTTAGATTTATTTGAAACCAGTTCTGATGCTAGTAAACATGGTAATTTACTACCAAATTCCTTTAGAGCAATTTTTTGTGGTCCTAGTGGGTGTGGTAAAACAAATGCTTTATTAAGTTTAATATTTAATGCTAATGGAGCTAAATTTGAAAATATTTACGTTTATTCAAAATCTCTTTTCCAACCAAAATATCAATTATTACAAAATGTTTTAAGCAAAGTAAAAGGTGTGAGGTATTTTCCATATAAAGATAATGATGAAATAATTGAATTCAATTTTCATATTTGATGATGTAGCTTGCGATAAACAAAATAAAATACGCGAATACTATTCAATGGGTACACATAAAAATATAGACGCTGCATACTTATGTCAAACATATTCAAAAATACCAAAACAATTAATACGTGATAATTGTAATATTATTGTGCTATTTAGACAGGATGATATGAATTTAAAACATGTATTTGATGAACATGTCTCACCTGATATGCCTTATGATCAGTTTAAGAAAATATGCTCAGAATGTTGGAATGAAAATTATGGTTGTTTAGCTATTATAAAAGATTTTCGTTTAAACAATGGACGTTATCGAAAGGGATTTGATAAATATATAAATATGTAGCTTTTGCTAAGTAACCTTATAATCTTGGTAAAATACTGTCACAAAAACCGATAGAAAAACTGTCACAAAAACTGCTAGAAAAACTGCAAAACTGCTATAAATACTGCAAAACTATCGCAAAAACCGATAGAAAAACTGCAAAACTGCTATAAATACTGCAAAACTGTCGCAAAAACCGATAGAAAAACTGCAAAACTGTCACAAAAACCGATAGAAAAACTGCTAAAACTGCTATAAAAACTGTAAAACTGTCACAAAAACTACAGGCTGTTATAAAAGACTCCCGTTTAAACAATGGGTGTTATCGTTTGATAAAAATATAAATATGTAAAACAACTATATTTAGTATCATTAGTAATCATGGCACCAACCACTGTCAATGTAACTGAAAAAATTAATGAACTCTCTCGAAATATTAGAAAAAAATATTTAGCTCTTAAATTGGGAAAAGCTGAAAATGATGCTACATTAGATAAAATTTTTAGACCAATCATAAAGCCTCTTGAAAAAATGGCATATGATACGGATTTTGTGAAAAAAGAAGCTGAAGAAGAAGATTTATTACAGCCAGCAAAAAAAATTAAAAAACAATCTCCTATAAAATATAAAGCTATTGATAAAATACTTGAAGCATCCCCCAGAAAAGGTATTCAAGATAAATCATTAAATATCTCAAGCATACGTTTTCCTGAAAATGACACCACTAATGAAAATAATCCAAATGATTTTTATAAAAGCGAATATAATCCCAATAAAACATACCACCCCACATTTTCTGGAAATGAAACTATTTATGAAGATGATACAAATGATTTTTATGATAATGACTTAAGCTTAAGTAGAACACTCGACAACGAATCAATCATGGAATCAATTCCGGAAAATTCTATAGCAGAATATTTGGATTTTTTCAATGAATTACCTAGAAATTTTGTTGAAGGACATATGAGAGATACTAGCAATGAATATGATCATACTTATATTCACCACGATTTGGATACAGGCAAGATCAAATTTGGGGATTCAATTGTGGAGTTTAAAGGTCCTGATTTTATTGTAAATAATAATTTTTTCAAGGGGTCCCCAGGACTGTACGAATTAATGTTTAAACAAAATCCTAAGAATTACATGACTTCAGATTTTAAAACATTTGGTGAACTTGTTGTGCTTACAAACGCGCATAAAAGAAATTTTGATCCCAACGAACAAACCATGGGGCATAGAGGGCTCAAATATAAAAACATTAAGCCTGTTTTAGAGCAAATGAAACAGCAAGATATAGATAAACAAAAAGAACATAGTCGTAAACTTAGAGTTGGTAAAGAACATACTGAAAAAATTGGGTTTGGCAGAGCATCGCCCACCTTGGTAACATACAATGAAAAACCAATAGAGTACATTTATTGGGATGACGTAAATGAATTGGTTGAAAGATTAAAGTTATTAGTAGCCCCCAAGCATGCTGGCAACACATCAAATGATAATGAAATTACAGCAATTATTAATGAACTAAAAGAAGCAGGTGTTATATATTAAAACAAATAAAGTTTTACCAGCAGTTTAACAATGCCTCTTAACAAGTTTGGTCAATCTCTCGGTCAATCTAATCAAAATTCGTTATTATCAAAATTTCAATTGTATAACAACAATGTACTAAAATATACTCCCGATGGTAATATTGACGCAGAAAACCTAAAAATATGTAATGTGAAATCACCAACTTTAAATGCAGATGCTACTAATATGGGTTATGTTGATCAAATATATGCAAATTTTTATGATGATACAATAAAATCACTTAGTAAATTTGAACAAGAGACATTAAAAGCACTCAAGCAATCGGATGCAAAAATAAAACAGGAAATTGAAAACCTCGATAGTAAAAAACAAGATAAATTAAAAATTAATTTAAATAAAGAACTAGCTATTTTAACGCAAAAATACCGATGAGTTAAAAAAACAAATTAAAGAACTTAATAAACAAAAAACAATAATTTTCAATGATTTGAATTCTTTAAAGAATATTTCAAGGTCGCATGTAAATGCACGTAATGACTTGGATAGGCAAATTAAATTCCTTCAACAGACTCAAGATGTGAACTTAAAGGATATAAAACAGCAAAATGAACAAAACATTATAGATTTTAAAAAGCAAATCAAAGATCTTAATACAGCTTTAAAGTCTCTGGATACAAACGTGAAAAATGGACAAAACATTATAGATTTATTATTTGAGGACGTCAAAAAAAACAAATCCGCAATCAATGATATGGAGAAAAATATAATAAAAGTGATAACAGTGGCTGCTGGTGCTAGTACTCACTCTTCCACCACACCATAATCATGAAACACACCAAGGAAAAAATTAAACTTGTTAATGAACTTCATAGACCTATAAGAAAAAATTTTAAACGTCGAAAAACAATTATTAAGGGCATTGATGACCTTTGGCAATCAGACTTAGGGCAGATGGACATGTATGCATCAAATAATAAAAATTTTAAGTACATATTGATTGTTATTGACTGTTTTTCAAAATATTTATGGGCTAAACCATTAAAAAATAAATCTGGGGAAGAAGTTACAAAAGCTTTTAATTTAATATTGAAAGAAAGATGTCCACAAAACTTACAGACTGATCAGGGCAAGGAATTTTTTAATAGTAAGTTTAATGAACTTATGCAAAAATATTCAATAAATCACTATAATACATTTAGTTGTAAAAAAGCTGCAATCGCCGAGCGTGTTATAAGGACTGTAAAAGAACGCCTATTTAAATACTTTAGTTTAAATGGATCATATAAATGGGTTGATATATTGCCACAAATTGTTTCAAATTATAATAATACAAAACATAGAACAATTAATATGAAACCAATTGATGTTTGTAAAGAAAATGAAAAAAAAGTTTTAAAGTTTGCATTTACACATTTAAAATTAGCAACCAAACCTAAAAAGTTTTCCATCGGCTATATAGTGAGAATAAGTAAAGCAAAACATGTTTTTGATAAAGGATACACCCCCAATTGGACTACAGAATTGTTTAAAATTGTGAAAGTAAAAATTACAAACCCAGCCACATACATTTTGGAGGATTTAAATGGTAGACCCATTAGTGGAGCATTTTATGAGGATGAGTTGCAAAAAACAATGCAGCCTGATATTTACCTGGTGGAAAAAGTTTTACATAAACGTGGCAACAAAGTCTTCGTGAAATGGTTGGGCTTCGATGATTCACATAATAGTTATATTAATAAAACAGACTCTTTTTGATTACCCCACTCTTTTCCAGTTTCTCACCACAAAATCAAAATTTAATTTAGTTTAAAAAGTAAAGTAAATCAGTGCACACATAAAATGGGTAGTAGTGCAGATTCCAATTTTGAAGGTTATGATGCCCCACTGAATGCAGTGTTTAATAGATATGAAGAAGCTATTAAAGCTGAAAAAAGATTAATTTACACAACGACTTATGATTTCCAATTATTCTCGCTGGAATGTGGGCTTAGTGGTGCAAGGGATTTTTTACCAACAGTAAGAATGGTTAACAAAGTTACTGGTGAACATCTCTCTTTTATATATGGTGAATGGCTTAGCGTAATTAACGCTTTACAACAACGTTTGGAGACCAATCACACCGATGAAATTCAACTTTGGAGAAAAATAAAAATTGGATTTACTATTGACGGTCAAAATAAAATTTTTAAAATATCAGATGATTGTACTATATTTGATTTGAAGTTAAACGATGTATTTGAAATTATTGGATTAGATAAGTTAATTTTAAAAAAACTTGAAATGTTAAATAATTTAAATTTTAATTATTATTATCATAATCTATTAGAAAGCACATGTGAAGTGTTAAAAAATGAACTTAATTTTTATCCTACTTATTATCATGTGCAGGAAATCATATCATCCCTATGTTCTTGTAGTTCTAGTGTAGAAAGTTATTGTTTTTTAAAATGCTTATACTATTTAGATATGAAAATGTCAAATGATTTAGAAAAATATACTGATTTTTAAACGTACCCTTGAGTTTTAATGATGATTGTTGTTAATAAAAACACAATAATTTAAAATAAATAAAATATATTTATTAAAATTAGAAATAATTATTACATAATATTATTAATCTTGAAGTGCCCATGAGGTAAAGTATCTGTTGAATTTGATAATAAATGCCTTTTATCATCATATGGACTTAAACCAATTTTACTCTGTTCAATACTAAACACATTATGCGCATTTGATTTAACCACCAATATGGGTGCTGCAGAATTATCAACCACCCCCACCAAAACAAGGTCGTTATGTTTACATTAATAAAAATTGTAAAGATAACAATTTATTTATAATAAAAAATTAATAATATAAGGTGACTATAATTCAAAAGTGTGAAAAATAATTAGTTGTTAAGTTACTATCATTGAGTAAACATGTTTTCAGTAGCCAATTTTTTATTACTATCTACATTCATTAATAATACTTTATTTGTAAATTTTCCCAAAAACACTCAGGATTGTTATGTGGCATTCAGTGTTGATAATCCAATGGTAAAGACTCAATGGCCAAATGATTGGAATCCAATGGATGCAGCTCCTGGTACATTCAAGATTCAAGTTAATGCCTCAGCAAATAGCTCTATATTACATTATAAATTAAAATATATTTTATCAGCAGATGGTGGAAAGACTAGAACCCTTTTTGAAATAAATAGTTTAAATAGTGTAATAACTAATTTAACCAATTTATCAACCACTACAGGATCGGGGGTGGCTTCTTCGAATTCAACAACATTTTCCACAAAAATATTTATAGAATTTATATCTCTGTTAATAGTAGGAATTATTTTACTAACTATTTATGGATTTTTAAACTTTTTAGGTTATGTATTTAATAAATGTAAAAATATTTAATAAATATATTATTTAACTTACCTTTGAGTTTTATTCTAATTTTAGGATATACATAAAAACAATATAATTTTTTTATTTATTTATTATAATATTATTTTATTTAAAGCACATAATTTTTTTTTTTAAATTAGTAATGTCAAGCGAATCCTTCCTCAGATCCTCAGAAATGCTCATAGCAGCAAAAGCCTTACACAGTTCATACATTTTAATGTCTTCTTTTAATGCTTGCAATTCTTTATAAAATTTTATTTTTCTTTGAGCAAATTCTTTACAATCCATGATTATGGGGTAGATAACTTTGAAGCCAATTATGTAATACTAAGGCATGTGTTGTACTACACCTACCGCTTCTAAAATGATCCAAACACATGAGGGGTTTGTTTTTAAACATAGGTTGTTCCCAAAGGTTTAATGTTTCAACGTTTATAATTTTTATATTTGGTAATAACTGCTCACAGACTGTTTTTAAATATTCATAATTTTGATTTCCTTTTGTGTAAACAGTGTCGTATTCAGGCAATAATTCCATCAAAATATTGTTAATCTCATTAAAATTTATATATCCACTTGAATATCGTAGGCCATGAATTTTTTCTTCAAAGCAAACTTGTTTTTTATTTTTTCGTGATAACAGCTTAAATTCCACCATTGGTTTTAAGAGATAATGATTTGTTTGCAATCCATTGGTAACCGTAACTTCTTTTGGATGAAAAAACCATTTTTCGTTAGAGAATAAATTAAATCCCTGAATATTTATAGACACAACCTTCATCTTAGGCAGAATAATTTAAACTAAACAGCATTATGATAAACTACGAACTATTTCACTGAGTGGAAGATGCTCCATAATGACGTCATGTATAATAACACAATATGCTTTTGTGTTATCGGGAAAGCCTTTTTTCGCCTCAATATCAACTTTGATGTCAACTGTACTCGATTTTAAGGATTCATTTCTTCTGGAACAATCAATTACAAAAAGAGCGTGGTTCTTAAATTGTTTATAATCAAGTAGAGAGTGTTTTGATATTGTTAAATTATTTTTAAAACTTGAATAAAATTGTGTATAATTGTGATGGGCCTCGATAAAATTATTTTTTTCAAAATTAAGGTCCATGCGTTCTATAGGAAAATATTCGCCATTGAGGATAACACGTATATCAGATATATCAATGTTGTCAAAATATGAGGGATCTTTTGTATCATTACCTCTTCTATTGGTATGAAAAGCTAAAATTATATAGCGTGGACTTTCCAATGCAGTGCACGTTTTAACTGACCATATTTCCTTAGTGGCATCTTTAGTTAATTGGGGTAGCTCATGGGATTCCCACTTTCTAAATGGAATTACTATAGGTCTGTCTGATTTTATTGATTCCAACAACTGAAGCTTTAATAAATCATTGGGTGTACTTTTAACGAGATATTTTCAACGGTTAATTTAGCCTTTGTTGTGCCAGCAGCCGCAGTTTTTTCTGTTATAATTTGACAATCAGAGTCATTTCGAGCTCTTACAAGACGTATAGTTTGTTTACCAAATTGAGCCAGCTGATAATCATTAAATATACCAAATAAATGATGTAATGGTATACGTATATTAAAAGTTGAAATTTTGGCTATTGTTGAGACTATTGGTTGAGCTGGGTAATTCCACCCTGCAATGCCTAAATGGTTTGAATCATCGCTACTGTAATTAAGATAGCCCTTAATTGTGCTCACAATACCTGGGTCGCGAATACCATCAATTTCTTTTCCATTTATTTCATAAGAAATTCGGTCAAACAAAAAAGCTCCAAAATTATTTATTAAGGCTGCCTCGCCATCCCCTTTAGTTATTTCCAATTTACCATCTATTAATAGAGCTGCATCGTGCATAAGCAGCCAGGAATCTCTTTGATTTATTGAAATTTCTATAACATCACTATTATTAAAAGATTTAACATAGGGGTAATAAGTTCTGTAGTCAACCTTTTGAATTGTTTCACTAAACTGTGGTTTTCGATAGATGTCGAAGATTTGGTCTAATGATGACATTATATCCTAATGATTGTAGAAAAAGTCTATTTGAATTAGTTAAGCTGTTTGAACTAGGCAAGCGTTTGCTGTCAACTGATTTCAAATTGTTTGTGCTAGGATTTTTATAATAATTATTGAATGTTAGTCCCATTATGATAATTTTTTTAATTCCAATCGAACTATAACTTCCTCTCCACGAAAATTAACTGGCTTAAAATCTTGGTTTAAAATTACCAAAGTAATATTAAATATTTCTTGTTTATTTATTATTGGTAAATATATAAGGTTTCGGGGAATTTCGTTGATTGTTAGCCTGGATCAACGTCTACTGAAAATTCGTAAATTGTATGTGTTGGTAGATAATTATAATAAGCACCTGTAGATATATTACAATCGATGTGAATGGTTCGAACTTTTATTATATTAACTGGGAGATCTGATTCGTGTTTTTTACCCGACGTTAAAGTACGCTTAGAAAATCCTAATATTTTTCCTATACCATCAGCCTTTGTAAAATCTATTTCCAACGTATTGCTTTGAATTTCACACTTTAAAGTATTATTATTTGGTTTAAGTGAAAAATATTTATCATAATCTTCCTTTTTAACGGTGCCAGGAATAATTTGTTGTCTTAGGTAAGTTTCTATATCTAATATTTCATAAGTACCAGTTGGTATTATTATTTTCTTATCCACACTCGCTTCTTTATAATAAAATGTATTTTCACCTTCTTCAATATTAGGGATGCTGTTATAGGAATAAAACCCTATCAATGCTATACCGTAGTCAAAATCTGGATTAAGTTGTATTGGATTTGTAAAATCTATACTTAAAACATAATTATTACTTTTTAATGTAAATAGCTGGGACATTATCTTTAAACAACGGTTAATAATAGACTAATCATATTTTCTTATCTCATTTATTTTTATAAAGAAACCACAAACATAAATGGCCACAATTAATTTGTTTAAAGTTTTGAAAACAATCATTATTATAATTAATTTTAACATTTTTTCCTAAATAATTTACTAATTCTTTTGGCGGTTTAAGACCACCAAAACTATCAAAATAAATAACAGAATTGTTTCTTTTAGTATAAGCTACCCAATGTGTACCCAAATTTTTCGAAATGTCTAAATTTAGGATTGCAGATTCATTTTTATTTTTTATTTTTGGTAAAGCGTCTCGCATAAAAACCCCTCTAAAATAGGGTATTTTAAGCTTTTGTGCATATTTTACCAATTCAGAATCATATAGGGCTCTATTGGGTAGCTTTATTGGTAGTTTTTTTGTTTTAAAAAAAGACCATATCCTCCCTTGACATTCCTTTTTAAATATAATCCCGAACCTTTTTTTCCAATTTCCTCCATAGCCCTATTATGTCGACCTAATTCTTCAAGTTTCTTTTTAGCATTTTTTGTGTCTATCACCGTTTTGGCTACAGCGCTTGCGCCTCCAGCCAATGATCCTATGGCCCCTAAGGCTGCGAATAGTGGTAAAAGGGGTAAATATCCTCCTTGTTTGTCGGATTCAAATGGAATTATTCTAGGCACCTTAATATTTTTACGACCCCCGGCTTTCTTTATAATCACCCGAGCTGCTTTAAGTGCCGTTGCAGTAGATTTTTTAAGTGAATTTTGATTGGATATATCTAAATCTTGAACATGTTTTTTAATTTTATCAACCACCCCACGTTTAAATGAGATTGGTTTTCGAGTTTTTCGAACGCCCATTCCAAGTTTTCTTTTAACCTTCATTCCCGTTGTTACTAACCAAGCTGCTGCTTTCTCACCTAATTTAGAGTTTTTAGATTTCACCCTTTCCCAAGCTTTATTTTCCAAAATCCAATCCGCTTTATGTCTATCCTCCAAATTTTTATTTTTTGAATAAGCAATATCGTGATCTTTACATGCAGCGTCTAAGGGGTTTATACCAGTATCACCCCTTTGAATTCTCTTATCTAATTTAGTACCTGGTCCGCAAAATTGATAAGAAGGCACGTGAAGCTCAAAGGGTAGGTTGTTAATTGCAGAATTTAATAAACCGCCACCTTTAAAAGTCAACATTGAAATGATTTTTTTTTAATAAAGTTAACCTTTTATAATTATTAATAAAAGTATGTTGAAAGGGATGTTAATATATTTTTTAATTGATTTAAAATTGTTTCATTCGGACAATTTATTCCAAATAAACTCCAATCAAAAACTCCTGCTCTTATTAATTTACCAGAAAATTCGTTATATTCATAAAATAAATTTTTTTTTAAAAAATAAATGTTACCATTTGTATAGCGAAATGCTGAAGATATATCTGGAGGGATTCCTGGGAAAAACTGTTTTATACTCCCCCGATTGACTGCATTTAAACTACATTCATCAATTTCAGTAACCCAATAATCATCATGAATAATATAAGTTCTACCTCTGTTTGAGTTAAAAATGGCATTTATGTTGCTACTTCGAGCAATATTAAATTTGTCTATTGTTTGATTAAATGTTTCACATGCAAGACTAGGAAAAGAAAACGTACTAACACGTTTTAAATTATCTATTATTACCACACTACCACTAGGTGTTTGGTATATATGTAAAAAATCATTATATTTAATATAATCACTAATTTTTTTAGGCTTTTTAAGATTTATGCTCGAGGGCTCTCCTATATTTAAAATCCACGCTAACCCATTGTTAAAAACATACAGATGATTATTATTTGTGACTAACATTTGTTGTGGATACTCGATTTGACATAAATCAGTTAAATTTGGTGATGTGTGTGTAGGTTTTTGTGTAGAACCCGTTATTTTAGGTCTGCTTGTTGTTAAAATTGTTTTTGTTGTTCTTGGTTTATCTGTAAGTTTCCTTGTAGTTGGGATTGTTTTTGTTGTTGTTAATATTTTTGGAGTAGTTTTTGGGGTTGTTGATGTTACTATTTTTGGAGTAGTTTTTGGGGTTGTTGATGTTACTATTTTTGGAGTAGTTTTTGGGGGTAATCCATATAAATTTTGTATATTTTTTTTATCTTCATCGGATAGGGTTGTTATATTTGGTGAAAAATATGCGTACATTAGTGCATTATTATCTGGTGAATGACTCAACCCCAAAGTATGTCCAATTTCATGAAGCAATGCGGTATATAGACTTGTTTTATCATTATCTTCAGGTACATCGAAACCAAAATACCAATTTTCATCTGAATCTAAATGAATTTCCGTACAGGAATTAATATGACTTGGGTGGTATGCGTGACCAACTACAGCACCCTTTCCATCAAATGGTGCAATACAATAACCCTTCATGCATCGAACTGAATTTCTATGGTTATTTTTCCCAAATGAAATTAGAATGTCAGGATTTCTAAGCGAAAAAATAAACTTTAGATTTACAAATTTTTCCCACTCATTGAAAGCTCTAGTAGCAACTCTTTTTATCTCTCTATTATATGCATACCAATATATATTATGTTTATTCCATTTAGGCGGGTTTTGCGTCAATTCATAAATATTTTCATCTGGTATAGAGCAACGACGTGTTTTTATAAATTCTAAAAGGTCTTTCGTTATTTCACCACTTATGTTTAAATTATATCTCTCCTGAAATAATATTAAAGCTTCTTCATAACTAGTCAACGAAAACTCTGAACTATTAAGGTAGCCAAATGTTTCGAGATGTTTTATTACAACATCTTTATCAGTTAAATTATTTGATTTTACCAAACTTATACTTAGCAGAAATATTAATAACGATTTAAAACCCATTATCAATACTGCAAACAATATTAAGACTGATCACCGAAAAAGATTTCTGGACAATAAATAGACTTGTCGGGACAAGTTAGCGTGACGTCAGCCAAAATGGTTCCAAAAATAAAAATTTACAACAAAATAATAAATCCTTATCTCCAAATAACTGATTACCGCATTAAAACCCCCGAAACTTGTCGAACAACAAGTCGGATGACGTCAGCAATTCAAAATGGCGTCAAAAATAAAATTTACAACAAAATAATAATAAATCCTTATCTCCCCCGGATATCAAACCACTGTTAAGTCACGCAGCAAATGCATATCGCTTATCTTTTGCATCTCCAGTAATACCAAACTAATACGCTAACCACAAACAACCAATATGCATATCGCTTATCTTTTGCATCTCCAGTAATGCCAACTAAACACCTAAGCCCCGCCCACTTTAAACCACAACACCAATAGCTAATATCTATCAAACATGGCCGCCATCCGCCAGCCGCCATCCGCCAACAACCCACCAATAGGCTCACTTACGCTTATCAGTTGAGGGCGTTGCCCAAATGACTGCCCACCAATAGCTAATATGATCACCCCCCACCACCCACCAGGGGGGCGCCACCATCGGAAAACAGCGCTACCAACCCAACGCGTTACGTCACCTGTCTGGGTCACTTCCGGTGTGGTGCTCTCTTTGTTACTCTACTATCTTGTGAAGACTCGCTGGCATATAGTACCATGAATACAACTCAATGTGTTTTTGCAGTACTATACAGCTTCGGTTACGGGATTATTGGGTTTGGACAGATTGCGTGATAATAGGTTAAGTTCAATTAGGTGGTTATTGATATTCAGATTATGGGGTTATTGGGGTAGGGTTCTTTGGTTATGGATTTATGGGCTTCAATATAAAAGGTTATAAAATTATTGTGAATAAACAGGTTCGGTTATAAAGTTTTTAGTTTTAAAAAGGCTTATAAGCTTGAATTATTAGGTTTTTAGCAAATTAGCAAATGTAAGCCATTCCGTAGAATGACTATTCTACTATTCTCTATCCAGTAATGGCATTTATTTTTTTCTTTTTCGTAGGTTGCCGGGATCTTTAATAATTTTTATGGTCTACCTCTGCTGGACCCAGGTACAGGTACATTTAAAACTTTAATAAAAATTATGGATTTATTTAAGTAAACTTTCAAAAAGTTTTCGGGGCCGTTTGTAATTTTTCCACATTCTGGCAAGAGAGCTGTTAAAATTATTAATTTTTCTTGCTACCATATCGTATTGATTATCTCGTCGATCATTATTTATGTTGAGCTTTCCAAATTTAAAAACAGGCGGCGCACATAAAAGTATTTACATGTAAAAACCGGTTAAAAGTCGAAAATAGTAAGTCCGATATAAACCCGCTAAAATCTTTTAGTTTTAAAGTTTAATAACCATTTTATCTAATTGTAATCATCAAAGTCACCTATGCCCTTACCCCTTGCCGCAGCATCTGTCAAACCTCAGTCATTGTTTGAACTAACGTCTTTGTTTCTGGCGCTTTATTTATTTACAAGATTAGATTTGAAATTGTGCTTTTGTGTGTTGAATTTTGAAAAAAAAACACTATGAATATGAAAGTTGAAGGTAAGAAGATTGTTTTAACCTAGTATTGTATTAATTCGTAGTTAAATATTGCACATAAGAGATACACAAATATGAAATGTAAAAATTCGAATTATTTGTATAAAAGTACATAAAAAATTGTGTTTTTGTTTACTTGTCAAAGCTTGTCAAGCATTTTTTTTTTTACAAGTCGGTAAATATGAATTTCCTTCGTCAAATAAAACAAAAAAATCTTGCGCCCTCGTACGCCCTTTTCATATTCTTTGGGTTGGGTTAGGTTACAATAATTTAATTTTATTTTTAGGCACTTCAAAATCCGTAACAAATTTTACGAGAAAAGCTTTGTACGATATTATTCGAGAATGCAAAAATAAAAATATAGAAGAAAAGTTCAATTTTTTACTAAAAATACTTGCTAAAAATACTCAATGTCCTAACGATAAAATTGGTATTTTAAATCGTGAGTTGAGGTTTTTTAAAACTCAATTTAGTAAAAGATGGATTGCAGCTAGCCGAAAAGAAGACCGTTTTATTCGTAATAACGAAGAATGGCTCACATGATCCATTCAGTTGCCAAACTTTAATGCAGAACCTGCATATAAACCGGGTCGTCCAACAAAATGCTTTATGGAATTAAGTGACCGCAGTAAGCGACGAAAAACCAGGGAATTAAGGGAAAAAGTACCTGCTGAAGAACTAGTATATGCAGCTTGTGTTAGTCAACGCACTGTTGGAAATACCGATGCATCAGTAATGATAAAGAAAATTACTTTATCCCCAACAAGAGCTACACAAATCCGCAAATCTTTAGCTCAAAAGCAAGTAAGGGTAAAGAAACACACGCTACAAGAGGCACTGGCAATTTTTGTTGAAGGAAACTTTACTAGAAGACAGTGGGAAGTACTTACCAGGGCAAATATGCTACCCCAATGAGGAAAAAATTTGTGTCACTGAATCCTGCATTGATATACCACTTTAAGAGCTACTTAATCATACAGCATCACGTCTATATAAATACCTAGCTGAAGTAATAGAAACTTGTACACAGCAAGAAAGGGAAAATTTGGAATTAATATTAAAATGGGGATGTGATGGGTCTCAACAGTCGCAGTTTAAACAAAAATTTAAAAACAGCAAAGATAGTGACACAAACATTTTTCAGAGCACCCTCGTTCCTTTGCGACTGATCGTGACAATTAAAAAAAGAAGTGAAAATCATATGGCAAAACCCAGTTCCCTCTTCTGTGAGATATTGCAGACCAGTGCGGATAAGATTCGTAAGAGAATCTAAGGATATCACAAAAGAAGAAATTAAGTACATTGAAGACCAAGTGGAAACCTTGAAAAAAACAGAGATATCTACACCTGATGGAATCGTTAAAATAAAACATACCATGTTATTTACAATGATTGATGGCAAGGTTTGTAATGCTGCCACAGACACGGCTTCCACTATGCGCTGTTATATTTGTGGGCAGAAGTCAAAAGTTTTTAATAAACTTAATGAGGTACAAGACGTAAATGTCAAAGCGTTGAAATTTGGATTATCTGTTCTTCATGCGAGAATTCGCTTCTTTGAGTCTTTATTGCATTTGGCTTATAAATTTCAATTAAAAAAATGGCAGGCGCGAACTCTAGATGAAAAAAAAATTGTAAAAGAAACAAAAGAAAAAATACAAACGAAATTCAGAGAAGAAATGGGGTCATTAGTGGACATTCCCAAAGCAGGATTTGGGAACACAAATGATGGAAATACATCACGGAGATTTTTTGCAGACCCAAATAAGTTTGCTACATACGCACATGACACGGCAAAATTGTATGTTGAATTATATAGTTGGCACCCTATGTCACCTACAATTCATAAAGTTTTAATTCATGGAGCCAAAATAATAAGCCATGCAATTTTGCCTCTTGGACACTTATCCGAGGAAGCTGCTGAGGCCCGGAATAAAAACTTTAGAGATTATAGGCTAAATTACTCGAGAAAATTTTCACGAGAGGATTGTAATAGGGACATTGTTAACAGATTGTTGTTGACTTCTGATCCGTATTTAAGTTCCATCAGACGTAAGCCGCAGTCAAAGAAAAATGCATTTTCCAAAGAGGCACTTAATCTTATGATTGCAATCATACCACCACAATTATCTTTATTAACCTACGACGATGTTTGCATAGAGGATGATGAAAACGAACATGATGATCAAGATGAGTAACTTTTTCAAATTATGTTTTTTCCAAATTGTGTTTTTGTTGCTGATTTTTTTATTGTTAAACACTGCAATATATTAAATATTGTATTTCTCCAAATTGTATTTTTAGAGTTTTTATTGAATTTTTTATTGTTAAACGCCATAATGTAATAAAATTTATCGTTTTTATTTAACAGTAACCTTTAAATAATTTTGTCCGGATTTTTTATGACAATACTCCTATGTGCGGCGGTTCCGTATTCATTACCCTTAAATTTCAATTTGTATTGTAAATTTATATTATAAATGAGTATAATACACTATTTTAAGTATATTTAGGTGCGGAAAAACTAAACTTTTACTAAAATATATGTTTATAGTGTTAAATACAACAAAATTTGCCTAAAACTGTCACCTTTTCTATGTACTACACTGAATTTTAAACTGTCATAATTTTGAATGACAAAGCTATTCTTTGCAATGTTGCCAACTTTAGAAATGCTTAAATTATTATTTTATAATTTAAAATTAAATGTTTATTGCACCAAAACAAATAGAATTGTATGTAAAAACTTAATTAAATATTGAAATTAAGTAAGTATGCACAATATTTTTTGGTATTTACAAAAATAATGATATATCTTTGTAAATTGTAGGTAGGCAACCAAGATTGAAAATTAAACTTACTTTAAATTGATATTAATTATAATATTTTATTAAATAATAATCAAATACCAATAAATGTAACTACTTAATTAAACTATTAAATTCGAAGAACTTATTACTGCCCTACAACAACCTGGAATTTTAAAAGCCCAGTTTCGTTGCAAGGTAAGAAACTGCCGAAGAATGTGTGAATTAAGAGCCAGGGATGGACAGTTTGCTCTTAACCACGCTTTTTACTGCCGCGCCTGTAAAAAGGAGTATAGCGTGCTATCGGGAAGTTTCTTTCATCAAATGTCCGCGATGTAATCCACATTATGTGGTACTGGGCATGTGAAGTCAGAACTGGCTCCGTCGCCCAGATCACGGGTAATCATCGCGGGCTATCCATTCAAATTTTTAAATACATTAGAGACATTTTATCTTGGAAATTAACCATTTTTATTGGGTACATAATATATTATATAATCAACAGTTATACCTAATTGTTTTGAAATAGAGTTAAGTATAAGGAATATAGTTTTGATTAATTTATTTAAATTGGCACTGAACAACCTCGCCTCGGTTCGCTCCGCATTTACTTAAATTGATTAAGTTGACATGATGCCTGGGCGGGCTTGGTCAGTGGCTGAGCCCATTTTTGCGCGCGTTAAAATGGGCTCGCTTCGCTCGGCATTTACTTAAATTGATTAAGTTGACATGTAGTCTGGGCGGGCTTGGTCAGTGGCTAAGCCCATTTTTGCGCGCGCACTGACCAAGCACTGACCAAGCCCGCCTCGCTTCGCTCGGCATTTACTTAAATTGATTAAGTTGACGTGTAGTCTGGGCGGGCTTGGTCAGTGGCTAAGCCCATTTTTGCGCGCGCAAAAATGGGCTCAGCCACTGACCAAGCCCGCCTCGCTTCGCTCGGCATTTACTTAAATTGATTAAAGTGACACGTAGCCAGTGCGGACTTGGTCAGTGGCTAAGCCCATTTTTGCGCGCGCGGAAATACCACAGAGGGCGCGTGGTCCCCGAAAAATAGATTTTAGGGATTTATGATACCACGAATATACAGCATGTTCCCAACCGTAGTGCCCAAGTGCTAATCCCTATTATCCAGAACCACGTGAGAGCCGGAAGTAAGATCTGGACCGACATGTGGAGAGGCTACAATAGTCTTCCACATCATGGATATATATATATATATATATATATATATATATATATATATGTATGTATTACACCGCACTGTTAATCATTCTCGATATTTTCGAGATCCAGTGACTGGTGTATGTACCAATCACGTGGAAGGCTATTGGATCAAGCTTAAACAATATTTACGGCGGTTGGGAGTAATTGGTTCTCCATTTTTATATGAATATATTGACCAATTTTTATGGAATGGTATTTATGCTGTGGAAGCTTGCAAATAATCTATGGTATCTTACTCTGGGGAACCTCAAGGGACTGCGATAGGATTTTTAAACTCAAAAAAAAGCCATAAGAACGTTGTGCTCTCTCAGTAGTACTGAAAGCTGCAAACCGCATTTCATTAAGGAAAAGATACTTACTATTCACAGTCTATTTGTTTTATGTATTTTAAAGTATGTGCATGTAAATAAGAATGTGTTTTTAACAAATGGAGAGTATCATAGCTACAATACAAGAAACAAAAATAATTTCCTAACTCCCTATCATAGACTTAATGGAACCCAAAAATATGTGGACTACTGGGGGCCAAAACTGTACAATCGTCTACCTGAACAAATAAAACTATACAACTGTGATAAATTTGAAAAGACTGTTAAGGATATGCTAGTCAATATGTGCCTATACAATGTAAATGATTTCTTGTTTGTTTTTTAATTAAGTAATTGGCCTGAAAATGTTTTTTTTTACTTACTTGTTTATTGTATTATTGTATTGTTTCTTACTTACCTGTTTATTATATATTTGTGATTTTTTGACATGTCATGTAATACTTTTGATGACAATAAATTTATTATTATTATTATTATTATTATGGAGGTACGGCTGCCAATCGTTTTAGTAATTTAATATTACAGATATCATAGCGTTATCCATAATTTTTTCAATTTAAGTTTTTATTTTTTTTTTCAATACTTTTATAATTTCAAATTTTTAATATTGTGTATTTTTCACCACAATTTTATTCATTTATTAAAACATTATGTTTTTACCACTAGATAGTAACTACACAAATTTTTAATATTGTGTATTTTTCACCACACATTTCATTCATTTATTAAAAGATTAATTTTCACCACTAGATAGTACCTACTGTATTATTAGGTTTGTTTCTATCGAACATTTTGACTATCGAATGAACGTCATGAATATGTACAATAATAAAATTGCTCAAACAATTTTAGTATTGTGAATGTCCCTGACACTTATCTTCGAAAATAATATTTAATGAAAAAAACATGGCTAAGGTTTCTCAAGAGAATTTCTTGTCAAACAACAAAAACAAAGTTCGTTTCATCAACCTTCCAAAAACAAAATTATCATTCAAGTACTGCAAAGGAAGATGCTCACAGGCTCATTTTTCTCCTGGGGGCCAACCTCACAAGGCCTCGTTTCCAAAATGATGGCAGATGGAGAACACCTCTTGCGCATGATTTCGTACGGCTGCAAGGAGGGTTGTGGGAACGCATGCAGCTGTAGGATGGCAGGGCTGAAGTGCTCTTCAGTATGCAGCTACTGCAGCGGGGCCTTATGCGACAATGTGCCAGATATCGAACTTGATGATCTACCTCAACATCCCAGAAAGTGACGACCTGCCTGATATACAAATGCAGGAGAATGTATTGTGAACAGATTTCCCAGAGGACATCAAAAATCCAGTTGCAAAAGTTTCCAGTGGAGAAACCGACAATACTTAACCGGGCCCTTCTTAGAGAGCAAAATGAACTAAAAATGTCTTGTTTTTTATTGTTTTAATTTATAAACAATTTTTAAAATGAAAGTAATTACATCCTCCATACATTTTCTTTCATAGGATCCCCACATAATAAGTAAAAGGCGCAAAACAATAATTTTCTAAATAAAAAAAATCTTTAAATTTGAAAAAGCTGTATATCAGAAACTATTGGATCAATTGGGTCAATAAATATGGTTGTAGTCTTAAATTGTAGCAAATTCTTAAAAAACATACTACATAGTTATTATTAAAAAACTAGTCCTTCAGGATTAAAATTACCAAAAATGAAGAAAGGAAAAAAAATTGCGATTTTTTTGAATTTTTGACAAGGTTGCGTCCGGGCTCAAGGTCGAAAACTTGGATTATTCATTGGGCCAACATCATAAACAACTTTGCAAAAAATCAGAACTACCAAACCAAGTACCTATATAATTCGTATAAAAAAATGTTGATTTTTTCTTATTTTTTTGCAAGTTGTGAGAAAGGGACGCGGACGTTAAATGTGTGTAAGGTAAGGTGATTGATGAAATTTATAAATATTTCTCAAACTAACAAGGTTAATTGGAAAAATATTTAAAAAAACACATTTAAAAATACAATAAATCTGTAATAACATTGTAAAGTATTATAAATTACACAATAAATTTTATTTAACAGCATACGGTTTAGGTATATCATACCTAATTTTGATTTATACTATTTGAAGAAGCTGAAATATAATCATCTTCGTCGCTGTAATCATCATTGTTATGAAATTTGTTAGATTCATATCTTGCATTTTTCCTTGGGGGAAGTTCATCCTCTCCAAAATCAAATTCATCATTACTTGAGCTTGGACTGGCAGGAGGAAAAGGTGAACTAGGTGGACTTAAAGCATTTAAAATTTTTCCTTTACTTTCATTCCAAATGTTTGTTAATCTTTCCCTTCCAAAAAGAAGTAAAAAGTTTTCAATGAATTCTCTTGATTTTTCTTCCCATTTTGCAATCATATCATCTTTTCTTTCTCCAATGGTACCAATAACCCGTTTTCCTTTATCTTTTAATTCATGCATTTTATTTTGTAATCTTATCTTTTTTTCATTAAGATAAGAAATATTTAAATCTTTAGCAGAATAGCCACGAGCCAAGTTTCTTCTTACATACATATCATAATCTCGAACTATTCTGGCTACTATATCAGAGGTAGATACTCCTTCCGTGCGTTCTGTAGCTACGAACATACCTTTAGTTTTCCAATAAGCATATATATCATTACTTTCATCGGTGCCGTAAGGGATATCGTCGTGGGCAATAAAATCTATTTTGTGTTTAGCAACATATGCCTCATCTACTTCCCATGGAGCGTCTCTCACAATTTCGTCTACATATCTACAATGCTTAAGCGCTTCGTATCGTTCAAATTCGTTCATAACAGTTCTTCCTTTTTTGCTATGAGTCAGGGAATCACTGCAAACTAAAAAATACAAGTATATAAATTGAATAATGTAACTTTATCTACTCCTATTGCATAATATTGTTTTTTTTTCATGAATAATGATAAACATTAATAATAATAATAATAATAATAATAATAATTTATTTGCCCAACAGAACAAAACATTCCAATAATAGGACAAAAATATACAATTATATGCAAATAGAGAACCTTAGGTTTCAAATATATCTTTAGCAATAGCTAATAAATAATTTAAGCTATTAAAAAACAAATCACATGAATGGCTTATTAAATTATAATTGTTAGTTATAACATGAACTGGTGAGTAAGCTAACATTGCCGCACGAGCATTATTGCAATAAAACATATTACTATTACGAGAATTAAGTCTAGGAACATGTAGATTAAACATAAATAAGATATTAGAATAGTCAATCTCGTTGTGAAAAACTTTGTACAAAAATTTTAAACCAGAACATACTCTTCGAAAATGCAGCGAATCAACATTAAATCTTTCAAGTAATAATTGATGATCAATGCCCCTGTTTGGGTACACATTATCCAGCCTGAATGCTAGAAGTTTTAAAAACTTACGTTGAACATTTTCAAGTAATATAACTGAGTTGTTATAGTGCGGAGACCAAATAATAGAGCAGTATTCAATTTTAGATCTTACTAAACAGAAGTATAAGGATTTTAAAGCGATTTCAGTTTTAAATCCTCTCGAATTTCTGCTAATAAAACCTAATAATTTACATGCTTGGGAAACTAAATTTTGTATATGACTCGAGAATGTTAATTTATTATCAAATAATACGCCAAGATCATTAACACTTTCACAAAAAGTAAGAACATTATTGCTTAAAGAGTATTGGTAAGTTATCAAATTCCCTCCCTAACAACGTTGTTAGGCATCAGTGATTGGCCGATTTTAATATTCACTGTTTGAACCAATCGGGTTTTAAATTGGGAGAAGGCGACTAAAATAACATTTAAAAATTGTAAAAAGTAAGGTTAACCTAATTTGGTGAAAACTACACGCGCCGGTGTATTTCGACAAAACTTGCTGACGTTTGGTTTTAAACATTTACACAAAAAATTGCAAATTTTATTAAAAATGAAACCGTTAAAACCGCGTGAATTGGGTAGCGAGAAACGATTTTTTATAATCAAACAAACGTGTTATTTTTAAGTCGCGTTTATTGGATAATGTACATTTTCGTGAAATAAACGATATTCTAAAGCAAAATTACTTAAAAAAATAAAAATTGTTACCAGGTGGTTTATTTCTACCAAAAATAAATCAAATAAACAATAAACAATTATGAGTACCTACGGTAGAGTAGCGAATATTCTAATGTTTCTATTATTTTATAATAAAGCGGCTTATTTGTAATAACGCGGTGTAAAGCCGACAAAAGACAAAGGCGTGGCGCGCTCAAAGCATGCCGCTCTTCAGGCGCGTGCAGAAAGCAAATTCGCTTCTGTTTTTATGCCAAGGATATAAATTTATTTCAGATGAAATTAATCAGTAGTTAATAACTACTAGTTATATTAGATAGCAGTCACTGCTAAGCAGTGTCTGTGTTCGATAAATTTTGCCTTATGTTTTAAGGTATTTATGAAATTTTATTATTAAAATAATTGTAATAAACCAGCAGTACATGATCAGGCATGTGCTGAAATGATTTTAGGGCCCGGAAAATAGTTCCCTTACAGGGCCCTCCCACGCCTTAAATTTTATGTCTCAGAGAAAGGGTTGAAGAACTTGTTGGGGTGTTGTGTTTATGTTATTCAAATCTTAGGTAGCGTGCTGGGACGGTCACTACTCACTAATAACCAGGGACTTGTATCGCGTTTCTGGTATGGTTAAAAGCATTTTACTCAAATTTTATACTGTTATATTTCTTTTGAAATTATTCCTGTCTCTTTCTCTCTCTTTCTCTCTCTCTCTCTCTCACACACACACACACACACACACACAAACAACTAAAATTTCTCACATTCCCTAGTTTATAAAAAGTTTCACTTCTACCACCTGCTGCACATGATTTTTGTTATTTTTAATTTCGGTGTTTTTTTGGTACTAGCTAGCAACGTTTCCAAACTTTTTGTTACCTCTTGCGTTCCGTTTTTAATGTTAGAGAAAACGATACCGGAAGAAAAGCAGTTTTGTTTCTTTTCTATGTTTTGGTAGCAAACCCTGATTTAAATCCAATCTCCGAAATAAGAATGATAAGAGGTTTGGAGATATCAGATTCCAGGAGTACGAGGAAGCCAAAACGTTTGTCATCAAAATTATTCAGAGGGGTTCCCTCTGAGGGAATCGTTTTCAGGTAAAAAATTCAAAAGTATAGATATAAATAGATTTAAGTTGCTTTATAATAATAATAATAATAATTTATTTGCCCAATACACTTCCAATAAAAGGACAAAATAATAAATGTAAAGGTTATATCAAAACATTTCTTTAGCAACGACTAATATATAAGATAAATTAGAAAAAAAAATATCACATACATGACTTATCTGGTTATAGTTATTAGATATAACATGCACTGGTGAGTTAGCTAATATTACAGTACGAGCATTATCGCAGTAGAACATATAGTTATTACGAGAATTTAGTCTAGGAACGTATAGATTAAACATTAATAAAATATTACAGCAGTCAATTTCATTCTGAAAAATTTTGTATAAGAATTTTAAACCAGAACAAACTCTTCTAAACTGAAGTGAATCAACATCAAATCGATCAAGCAGTAACTGATGTTCAATACCTCTGGTTCGGTAGATATTATCTAGCCTGAATGATAATAGTTTTAAAAATTTACGTTGAACATTCTCAATCATTATAACTGAGTTATTAAAGTGCGGAGACCAAATTATGGAGCAATATTCAATTTTAGATCTTATCAAGCAAAAATACAGGGTGGTCCAGGTTATAGTAGCAATAATTCACCATTCGATAGTCCATCGAAAAATAAGTCGACATGCATGGTAATTTTTTTCTCCAAAACCCCTCCTAAGGGAGATACAGCCCTTCAAAGTTAAGTTTTAAAAATCTTTTTTTTGCCATAACTCTCAGGAAATAAAAGCGTTTTTGACCAAATTTGGTACAAGTACTTTTGAAATAGGTACTCATTACCTGACGTAAGTAACTTTTGTCAAAATTGTCCAGTGACGTAGATACATTGGGGTTGTTTCACTTTTTCCACCCCATTTTTTACGCCACTGGATATTGGTTTAAATTGACCTATTTTTCTAATTCCTTGTTAAATTTTTAGAAAAAAAGCCACTCTTGTCAAATTTTTATTTAAGGCTTTGTTTACGAGATAATTGAGTTTAAAAAAAAAATACAGTACTGCAAAGTTCAGTTTTAAATATCTTTTTTTTGTAACTCTAAGATCGCTAAAGCATTTTTTACCAACTTTAATACATGTACTTAGTAAATAGATATTCGTTACTTCACCCAAGTAACTTTTGTCAAAATTGTCCATTGGCGTAGATACAGGGGTTGTTTCACTTTTTCTGCCCAGGATTTCACGCCTTTGATATTCTTGAACTGCTTGCAACGCGTTCCCATCACAAAATCCATAAATGAAGTGAATATCGGCGTATTCTTGGTTCGTGAATCGAAAAGGCATATTTATGATTACAGGATACTTGTATTAACTCTAAAATATTTTAACAGACTGTAAAAAATAATAGAAAACATTTATTAACTCTCTGACAGCTATTTCAGTTGTTTAAGACTGACAGTTCATACTAGAGTGGGGCCGCCCTAATTTTATTGGATAAAGCGCATCAGGCCATAATTTTAAATAAAAATACGTCAAGTGTTGATTACCTATTTTAAATACCTATACCAAATTTAATCAAATATTCT
The DNA here is from genome assembly GCA_921294245.1 of Brassicogethes aeneus. Taxonomy (NCBI): domain Eukaryota; kingdom Metazoa; phylum Arthropoda; class Insecta; order Coleoptera; family Nitidulidae; genus Brassicogethes; species Brassicogethes aeneus. Next base: position 5,290,964 of record OV121136.1, read on the forward strand.
TAAACGATATGAGATAAAAAAAAGATAAATCTTAAAATTGAATTTTGAAGGGCTTTATGTCTTTTCTGAGAAAGTTTTGAAGAAAATAAAACAATGCAATGAGTTATTTTTCAGTGAAATCCTGAGCGGAAAAAGTGAAACAACCCCTGTATGTACGCCAATGGACAATTTTGACAAAAGTTACTTGGGTCAAGTAACGAGTATCTACTTCATAAGTACTTGTATCAAAGTTGGTGAAAAACGCTTTAGCGATCTTAGAGTTAGAGTTATGACAAATAAAAGATATTTAAAACTGAACTTTGCAGGACTGTATGTTTTTTTTAAACTCAATTATCTCGTAAACAAAGCCTTAAATCAAAATTTGACAAGAGTGGCTTTTTTTCTCAAAATTGAACAAGGAATTAGAAAAATAGATCAATTTAAACCAATATCCAGTGGCGTAAAAAATGGGGTGGAAAAAGTGAAACAACCCCCCTGTATCTACGTCACTGGACAATTTTGACAAAAGTTACTTACGTCAGGTAACGAGTACCTATTTCATAAGTACTTGTACCAAATTTGGTCAAAAACGCTTTTATTTCCTGAGAGTTATGGCAAAAAAAAGATTTTTAAAACTCAACTTTGAAGGGCTGTATCTCCCTTAGGAGGGGTTTTGGAGAAAAAAATTACCATGCATGTCGACTTATTTTTCGATGGACTATCGAATGGTGAATTATTGCTACTATAACCTGGACCACGCTGTATAAAGATTTTAACGGTTTCATTTTTAAATCCTCGAGAGTTCCTGCTTATGAAGCCCAATACTTTAAATGCCTGGGAAACTAAATTTTGTATATGAGTAGAGAATGACAATTTATTTTCAAAGTAGACACCGAGATCATTAATACCATCACAAGAAGAAAGAACATTATTGTTTAAGGAGTATTGAAAAACTGTTGGATATTTCCTTAATGAAAAGGTACATGTTTTGCATTTTTTTATGTTTAAAACTAGCTTGTTTAATTTGCACCATTGATGTACTACATTCAGCTGATTCTGCAACTCTAAACAATCATCAACATTGATATTTTGGAAAATAACTTTAAATCATCTGCAAACAATAGATGTTTACATGTTAGAGAAAATGATAAATCGTTTATGAATATATTAAACAACAACGGACCCAAGTTTGATCCTTGAGGTACGCCTGATATAGGAACAAAACAATTGGACTTAAAGCCATTAAAACAAACATAAAGTTGACGGTTACTTAGGTAAGAGCGTATAAGTTCAACTAGGGGTTCACTCAGACCAATAGCCTTAAGTTTAACAAGCAAAATATTATGGTCAACCTTGTCAAAGGCCTTCGAGAAGTCAGTATATATCACATCCACTTGGCCCTTTTGGTCCAATAAATTGGAAACATATTGAGTAAAATAAAACAGATTAGTAACAGTAGACCTTTTATGTATGAAACCATGTTGATAAGGTGAGATACATTGTGAAATGCCATTGTAGACGTGGAGATATAAAGACTTCTCAAAAACCTTGGACAAGTTTGACAGAATTGCAATTGGTCTATAATTACCAATGTCATGGCAATTACTGTCATGGCAATTACCAGTTTTAAAAATCGGAGTAATACGGGTTATTTTCCATTTTTCAGGAAATTTTGAAGTCCTTAAAATGATGTTAAATATAGTAAGAAGGGGTGAAGTTAACAAATGTTGACAATCCTTAATAAAGAAACTGGGAATTTGATCATGACCACAGGTCAAGCTATTTTTTAGAGATTTAATAGCCTTGGATATGTCTTTTTGATGAAAACAATTTAAGTGAATGTGGTTTGAACTTTGGTTAAAACTGTTTAAAATAATTTGGTTTCCAGTCTCATAAACACTCTTGAAGTAGTTTGCAAAACCACCAACTATATCCTCAGCACACTCAAATTCATCATCTTCAAGAAACATATTAGAAGGAATTCGCGACCAACCTTTTTTTGTTTGAATGTAGTGCCAGAAACTCTTAGGATCGGATTTAAAACTCGACTCAACTTTAGCCAGAAAATCATTATAGGCTAACTTTACTCGCTTTTTAATAATTTTTCTTAAAGTTTTGAAATCATTTAAATTAATGCTTTAAATTTTAAAGCATTAATATTTTTAGAGCGTTTAAATTTTTTATGATAGTGGTTTTTTAATTGTATGTTATTTATTATTTCATTTGTATACCATGCTGGGTATTTCCGTTTAAAATTCTTATACAGAGGTACAAACTGATTAAATAATGAGTAGATGATTTTATAAAATTCTTCAACAGCATAGTCAGAATCAGTAAAGTGACTTTACTGATTCTGACTGGGATTTTCTTGAGGACTTTACTAAAGTCCTCAAGAAAATCCCAATCTAGGGACCCAATTTAGGGACGTGATTGGAGTTATACGTTTAAAATCTCGAGGGAGCAGACCAGACGACAGTGAAAAAATCCGTTTTTCTCTTATCTTACCAGCTAAGCATGCAGTAGTGAGAAAAAACCTGATATTCAGCGAGCATAAGAAAGGCTGAAATCTGAAGAGAAGACCTGTATCTGTTTATTCACATGTATATCGAACGGTACATCTCGAATGCAATGGCGTTTCAATCCACCAACCATATCATGGTGGGAAGGTTGTAAAGCAAGAAAAAAATGAACTTATTTGGTTTCCGACAAAAGCAAAGGCAAAACTAAGTACAACCGCGTTTAAAAAAGAAAGTGTAGTCCACACTTTATTAACTAGTAATAATCCACTTTAGGAATTTATATAATTAAAAGACGCAATTTTGGGCCAACGATATAATACTTTTTGTTTTGTATAATTCTTTTTGTTGTGTAGTGGAACCACTTGTTTTTCCTTATTTCCTATTTCATAAGTATTTGCTTTAAAATACAATATAATAACTTTATAATTGCTTACTTTTATTAACACATAATTCAAAGAATCCTTAGTCCTCCACGTCATTTCCCTGAGGTAGCATATTTTCATATGCACATAATTATTAGAAATCAATTAGTTAGTTAGTATGTCATTAGATATATGTCAACAAGCTATGTGTATTAACTATGGTTTCGCGTAAAAATCGAACAAATTTTGGACATTTGTTTGCAAGTGATGCCAGAATTGAATAAATTTTTGTTACCTTGTTTGTACATCTAAATGGTACTTTTTTTTCAAAAAAAAAATTTCATCCATTGACCCCTGTGGTTTTCAGGCCTTAAGTCACTCTACTGTGTTAAAAATAGATAAATTTTGATATTTTGTAATAACATTTTTATTTAAAAACGTATCGATTTGAAATTAAGATAAAATGTAGACCTTATTAGTGGCAATAAATCCACGTATTATTTTTTTTAGATTTTAATATACAGGGGGCACGGTGGACAATTTAATTTAAAATTTTACCATTTTTTAAGGGTTAAAAAGTCGAAGAAGCAACGTTGTTTTATAATTTTGAGTATATCACGTTAAAGTACTGATAATTAACTATTATTTGATATATAAACTTCTAAATGCAAATTATGTTTCTACGAGAGACACCATTTTTAAGTTAAGCCTTCAAAGAGCGTAATACTAACGTGTTTTACAAATTATAAATTCTTTTAACTAGTTTTATAAGATAATGTATTATATATTACATACAATATTTTATATATAACATACAATTCTTACATATTTATTTTAAAAAATCGCCATAGATGGAGCTAAAATTAGTTTTATTTATAAATTTTAAATTTTTTTAAGTTTACTAATTTTGATCATAGTAGGCATCACAGACTTATCTCTATGGTAACCTACCATTGGAAGCATGACAGATAATTTAACAGTTCAGTTTATAAGTTGCAAATGACTGATTGCGTTTCAATTTATAAGTGTACTATAAACTTAAAATATTAATTTATTAAAATGAATACACTAAATAATAATTATAGACAGTATCAGCAAGTTAGAAATTATAACCTACTTTAATTTTATTTTTTGCTCCACAACCAAGCTTCAATTTATGTTTTACTCGATAAACAAGCTTCAATTTTAATTCCTAACTGAGGAAAGTAATATTTACCCAATAAATAAATTAGAATAAAGACTTTTTATGTTGCAATCGGCTATTTAGATATACCTACCTATATTTTTATTCATTTGTTTTTCGATTTTTTGTAATTAGTTATTTTGCATTTTTTTATATTTAATATAATGCTATACAGGGTGTTTCTGGAGAAACGCAAACGGTATGGATTTGAAATTTTAATAGAATATACAATTTGATTTTGACTATACATAAAGTCAATAGTTTTCAAGATATTAATTTTTTTCGTTAAAATGCACGTTAATCAAAATAGCCTCTAATTTGTTTGTTGACATGGGGTTGGAATTTTTGGAATATTAAAACATTGTTTAGTTTTTTAAAGGTTTTTCAACAAATACCTTGAGAAAAACCACTTGAAATTAGGCAAACTTCAAACAATAACAACGTTTTTATTATAAATGTAAAACCCTGTATGTTTTAACATAATCAAATAGAACATAGAACAACAAGAATCTTTCGATTGGTATTATAGTAACTCTTTCCTAAAGTTAAAATTTTAGAGACATTTAACAATTTCTAATATTTTCAATACTATTTTGTATCAACAAACCTCTGAAATTCTACATGTGGTTTAATGTAACAGTATCCATGGTTACCACCAAATCTGTCATTGTTTAAAATTAATTAAAATATTTGATTGAAAAAATAATAACTCAAAAAATATTGACTTTAGGTATAGGATATGGTATAGCCATTTTACTCAGAATTTTATGTAGAATTAAATAATGTAAAAATATATGAGGTATTCCGGTAAAACAGGAAGTATTATTTTGTTTAAAATAATTTACGAAAAGAGTCTAAAGCGAATACTTTACGCTATTAAAATTTTAAATCGATGTCTTTCGCGATTCCCTAGAAACTTCCAACGGACTAAGTACGTGAAACACCCTGTATATTAAACGTCATTTATGTGTTATGCTTTACTTAATTATTAATAAAAGATAAAACAATATTTGTATAAAAATGACAAAATGTACTAAACTAAACATTTATGAATACTGCTACTGCTAATTCAAAACTGATCCTGGCCACAGAAACATCATTTGCATAAAAAAGTTAATATATCAAATAATAGTCAAATATCAATACTTTCACGTGCTATACTCAAATTTATAAAACAAAGTTGCTTCTTCGATTATTTACCCTTTAAAAATTGTCAAATTTTAAACTAAATTATCACCAGCGCCCCCTGTACGTTATAATCTAAACAAAATTTTTTCATGGATTAATTGTCATTAGTAATATCTACATTTTGTCCAAATTTCAAATCGATACGTTTTTAAATAAAAAAGTTATTTAAAAAAAATGAAATTTCTTCATTTTTAACACAGCGAAGAAAAAAATTAAAATAAAAACAAAGTTGTCAATGGACGAGATTTTTTTTTTGAAAAAAGTACTGCATTAAGATGTAGAAATAAGGTAAAAAAGTTTCAATCGATTTCTTGAACCCTTGCAAATCGACCGTTCGATCCTTTCGCGAAACCGTAGTTAATAATAAAAGAAAAAATAATTCCTATTATTCCAACCTAAAACTAAATGCAAATAATTTTAATAAACATTTCTGTTCAACTGCTGAAAATGTATTAAATACACTTGAACTTGAACAAAATCTTAATCAAAACAGATCTCATGGAGGTACTTATATCTATCCTACTGATAACAAAAACAATCTTGTACCATATTTTTGCCGGCTTGAGAGATCCAGAAATGGTTCAAGATATTTGGCTATAACTGTGTACTAGCTAGAATTAAAGCTCTAAACTTCAATCACTACAAAAAACAAATAAAGAACTATCTTATTCTGAATACCTTTTTCTCATATGAGGAGTACTTCAAATCCAATTTTAATCCGTAATGTTTTTGTTACTATTTTATATTTATTTCGTATTACCTGTTTAAGTACTATTTGTATGTTATTACTAATTAATTATCCTATCTTATCTTATTTTGTCTTATCTAAGTTAATAGGATAGTATTTAGGCCTTGCCTACACTTGTACTTAAATCTTTAGTATATATATATATAGTTATGGGAAATATGTTGTATAATTTTAACAAAAAACCTTTCCATCATATGGCGATCCTGCCAGTGCCTCTTAGCAAAAGTGAATAAAAAAGTTGCCAGTTCAACAGCAGTGAAAGATTTGTAGCTTAAAACAAGCACAAGCCAGAAAAGCAATTATAATTGTCCAGTCAGGAAACAGTGGAGGTCAAACGCTAGGTATCGAGCAAGCCATGAACCATCAAAATTATATCCTATTGTTTTGATTTTCCTGATCATGCTCTTCTACTTCTACGATAGACGGCAAAGACGTTGGCGCCATAAGGTCCAGAGAGCAGCCCTAGGAGCAACCGCTATGATTATGGAGAAGTTAGAAGGATAGTGCTATGAAAGTGTTGTTAGTTATAAGTTAAGATACGCTAAAACGTTAAATAACCATGGGATGCCCGACCTGCGAGATTTCAAAATTCTTTTAGAGGACAAAAAAGGATTCCACACTAATTTGAGAAAAGATTCTATTGAAAGAATAAAGAATGGACAACTTGCCGTAAGTTAAAAACATTAAACGATTATAAAGAGAGATTAAAACGTTATATTGAAAAATTTAATAAGCATAGGCATACAGTTATTGTAACAGAAGTAGCTAAAAAACTAAATAATCAAATAAAAACAGAATTAGCTTCAGAAAAGTTATTGTAGGCTTAGTGTTAAAACAGGTCAATCTCAAGAATCACTTCATTCTTCTAATAGTGTCCCAGAGAAAAGTAAATTACAAAAGCAGGAGGAGCTAGGTGATTCGAAAGAGACCGGGTTAGAAATAATAGGTACCTATAGAGAATAATCTTGTTGATTTAGTTATGGGGAAAGAGTTTTATTTAAAAAGGGCTTGCTGCCGCGGCATGCCGCTGATGAACGGTAAGGAGAATGTTGCTAAACAAATGATAGATGCTATCGAGTTACATAATAATTTATTTAATGCGACAGGTTAAATACAATTAACAAAATATGTTTAAAAACGCGTTTGTTAAAAAATGCGAAACTTCATTTAAAATCCACTTCCTGATGAACTTATAATCGATTTAAAAATACATTTTTTGCCTTAAAAATCGGCATCGGCGCTGTTCGTAAAATTGAATTCGGCTAGACAAGGAGGCAAATCGGTAGAACAATTCGTATATCTTATAAAAGAACTTCTTCTAGAATTAACAATCACACAAGCAGACGGCGACGATGCCGCTGCCCAAGTATTACGGGTGGCAAACGAAAAAATCGTAATATACTCGTTTGCAAACGGATTGCACAACAATGATCTAAGCACAGTAGTTAAAGCTAGAAATTATCGTTCGATACAGAGGCTATTCAATGAGCAATAGATGAGGATGTAGGGAAGCGAGATGCGCCTCACGCATTTTGCATAAGTGGTAATCGAGGTACGCGCCGAGGTCGCGCTCTAAACAATCGTGCTTCGGGTACGCGTCCACTTTCAGGTCAGTCAACATATTCCAATCATTAATATTACCCTAGTTATAACGCCCGACAATTTAATGCGACCAGGACATTTCAAGGAAATCAATCAGGACGTTTTAACAGTAATCGTTTTATTAGTAATCGGCGAGGAAATTTTAATTTTCGGGGAAACGGTTACTCATCCAGAAATTAAAATGTCTTAATGCAAACGGTAAATGAAGAGCCCGCCCCTTCATCAACACAAACTCAAAATCAAACACCTGATCTGTTTTTTCGAGGCTTTACGCAATTCAACTGATTCGGCTATAATTTTAAATTTAAATGGCCTTCATTTTGTAAAATTACCTTATAACGATACAGAGTTGCAGTTTTTAATTGATACCGGAGCATCAGCTAGTATAATTTTTAAGCGAGGATCAACAGTTCTTCTATGTCAATTAGATAATGTAATTCTTAGTCATCAGTTTTTAATTATTAATAGTTTTCAAAAAGAAATGGATGGAATTTTGTGTTCGCATTTCTTTCATAAGTATTTCGCTACAATTGATTTTGAAAAATATTCCGTATCTTTTTTGGTTAAGGATCAAAAAGTGATTCTTTCTTTAGAATCTCAACATAATTTTTATACCATAATACCGGCGCGTTGCGAAATTATTACACATTGTCGAATAGAACATAATTAAGATTGTTATATACAACCAGATTAGATGGGTGAGGGTGTTTTTATAGCTAGTACTCTAGCAAGGCCGCGTAACAGGGGCGGCTAGTGTATAAGGGCTGCAGAGCTGCAGAACTCCCAAAATTTTCTTATTACTTGACTATTTTTTTAATTATGTAATATTTAAGTGTGACAGTGTATAAATATTTCAAACGCAAGGCTGCATAAAAAGTTTTTATTATAAACATTTGCCGTGTCGCCGTACTTGGCCACTACAGTCATCCAAACGACCGGTAAAGGTCTCTAACGCTTAACGCTTACAATACAACAAAGCTGGGCCACTTTCGAGTTCTGGCTCCCATTTCAATACCGTAATTTTGCTCCGCGCCGCTCTTGGCCCTGGGTTAAGATAGCGAAATTTTAGCTAAATCGGAGCTGCACCAACATACAGTTCCTACTTCCCGGTCGTTTGTTTTTCGCTTCGCGTTCACGTTTGTTATTTTAACTAGAAGACTGTTAATTCTCTGTATTTTTGTGTTTTGTGTTTGTTGTTGTATTCTTTTGTATACATATCTTATAAGAATGAATGTGGTGTATGATTTAATTAATTATCTGTAGGTACCATTTAATTAAATGCCAACTGCGCCACATTTTTTAAACCCCACTGGCAGAACTCACAAATTTTACTGCCACGAGCCGCCACTGCCGCGTAATAATATAATTCCTGCTAGGATTCTTAATGACGCGCTTAATTGAAAACATTTCCGACCTTATCTCTATGCTGCCATGCTAAGCTAAATCCCCGTATCTGTAATATTAAGTATTAAAGGACAAAAGATAATTTTTATTGTTTTTAACATGAAAATGATATTTTATCCTTTGTAACTTAATATTGTACATACGGTGGTTTGGCTTACCAGGGCATGGTCGACAATTCTATATTCTTACGGACCACCGGCCTTTACTTTACTTATTCGGTATGCATAACCCTAGCTAGCAGTCGTTTAACAAAATTTCGGTTATTATTAGAAGAATACGAATTCACAATCTGTTATGTGACAGGCAAAAGTAATGTTACTACACTATCGCGTATTGGCCTTAGCTTAAAAAACTTAATCAAGAAAGTTCTCAAAGTATGTTTGTACTTACAAGAGCTCAAGTTAAACAACAACAAACCTCTAAAAATAACTATAAATTCTCTACTCCTCGCGACAGGCTTGATCACACTGGCGTTGTAAGTCTTTTGAAAGCTCCTGTAAATGCTTATGAACTTAGGCTTCTACCGAATTCGACTAAATTTCATATAATACGACTACAGATTAAAAATATAATTTTATTTGTTTAAATGAGGCGCTCGTCATTTTTTATAAACTTATAAGATAGTTCGATCAGCAACTACACTAGATGAGTTCTTGAGAGCTCTGCAACATATATGTAAAAAATATACTATTCCGGAATTAGTAATTATAAAGAATAAAAACGGTTCCATATTATTAAAAGATTTTTTAAGGGATCCCAAACTTTAACAAACATACAAAATAAAATTAACAATTCTTAAAGATATTCTTACTGTCGATGATCTCAAAATGAGACAAATTATTCTTAATGATTTCCATTTAATTCCCACCGGAGGTAACGCAGGCATTAATAGAATGTATAATATTAAACTATGCGATGATTGTCAGCGGTATAAATACTCCAAACCCAATACCGAACCAATGAATATAACCTCTACGGCTTCCTATGCCTTTAAATTTTTTTGGATCTTGTCGGACCTTTGAGGAGTTTTGTATCTCAGTAATTTTCAAAAATTTTAAGTGGTTCCTTTCGATCGATGTATATTTCCCATTTAAATAACATGTAAATCATGATTTTTTTAATTTAAATTAATATAGCTCCGTTTGATTTCATGGTATTTCATTGCGATTAGTCAGAATTTGTAGTATATTAGTGACTCTTTGAAAGTGCCAAAGTACCAAATCAACACGGTCGAGTCGTAATAGTTTCTCCGCTCTGAACTGTAAACAAATACAGTGCATCTTCTTCTTCTTCCTTGGTGGCCAAAGGCCTTAATGGTCTCGGTTTCAATGTACCACTTTGACCAGAAACAAGTTTTAACGTCTGTGCGTTTCACGAAGCCATCCACCCATAGACACGTGAATTTTCCAATCTTGGAACATCCACTAAATCATTAATACAAATCACAGAATACCTCGCTAAAAGGTCAAAGCCTGCGATATTGTTCAAAAATACAGGTATATTTCTATACCCGGAATCCAATTTTGTCCATCCTGGGTCAAAGTCAGCTATGTTTCATACTTTTTCATCGAGCGATGGCCCAGAGCTGCGAATGCGATGCACCACACACGAAAGACAAAATCGAACTCAAAAAAAAAAAAATACAGTTCATAGTCAGTGCATTTAAAACCTAATCTAAAAGTTTAAATGCGAGAAGTGAACTGCCACCCCACCTGTCGTAGTCACGGAACCACCCACCTGAACAGGTAGTTCAGTTCATCGCGGCATGAACCTGGAAGAAACCAATTACAAGGGGACAAGGAGCCATATTCAGATAAGTTTTTAATATTTGCCCTTAGCTATTTGCGTAAATAAGAATTCACCGATCCTACGAGTTTGTTTATACCTTCCCAAGTGACAAATCCGTAGAAATCAACAAGAAAGAATAAAAGAGTTGAACAGGGTTAACGAACCAATACATTAAATAGACGGACTTGACAGATAGTACTTAATAAACACATAATCTTATGTAAGTAATAAAACCATTTTCTAATCTTTGCCTTAAATAAACGAACTGGGGGACCTTCTCGAGTATAAAAAACAAATAAATAGTAGAAGCAGTAAAAATAAATACAAATGCAATTTCTTATTTGTTAAATCGGTAAAATTTGTCTAACCCTTAGCGACTGCCTTTCCGTTGGGACAAAGAGTCAATAACTCATAATGAGTCATTTTAAGTGTTTCTAAGAGTGTGGGAAAAGTAAAAACAACACCCCAGTGGGGCAAACAACTGCGTGCAGCAGATTCCGAATTCCAGCAGACCGGATGAAATACAAGACCAGCGAGGACGTTCAAGTAATGTACTAATAGCCCATGCCTCATTCATGAACCCCAATTGAATGGGGTCATTACTAATACCCTGGTTGAGGGGGAGTCCGGATTGTACTTAGTTTTGGGTCAGTTCAAGGCCCCCAAAAACCAACTGTTGTCCCTCCTTGTCCTACACTCCACTAGTCTAAATTGGGCGACAAAATTCCGGGAATGGCCTTCACGATCGACACTGTCATCCACGACCTCCTAGGGAAGATTACCTGCCGGGGTGAAATACGTAGTGGCGGGATACGTATAGAACCGAAAGGGGGTAAAATAACCCTAGAAGATCAGTGTAAGGCGTACCGATGGGGCCTGCCATATGTTCTTATACTCATACTCATTATTGACTATTTGAAAGTGCCCACTAACATTTTTTTGTACTTAAACCCGTCTTATCGGTGTCGACCTTAAAAGCTCAATTTTCTCAAAAATTGTTATATTTTTGTTCTTATCAACAAAACAGTTGAAGTTATAAAAAATTGTCAGAGAACAATTTGTAGAAAATTAAATTTCCTAAAAAAAATACGTGTCTGTTTTAAATTAAATATAGCCTAAAGGTTTTATAATAAGTAATTACTTGGCTTATAATTATAGCTATTTACTTGTTATAAAACCTATAGGTTATATATGGTTTAGAACAGACTTTAAAACAAAAAATGTTTTCAATTCCCGAAATTTGAGTTATGTTGCTTGCGATACTTTGGCAGAAAGTCATCGACATGTTGTATGTAATACACCTTGTTATTTCAATTTTTAGGTAAGATATATCTTTTCTCTTTAAAGTTATGTTATTAATAATTATGCTTGATTGTTTGAGTTATTTATTTTTCTCTAATCACCCTGTACTGTAGAAAAAACGTAATTAAATAAAATTGTACTAATAAACAATTAAAAATCATCATTTATAAAAAGTTTGGTACGAAAATCCTAAAAATTTCATAAATTGTCAATGTAAACGCTTTATATCTCAACAAATATCAATCTTAGCGATTCAACTGATAAGACCTTTTTTAAAGAAAATTAAATTTTCCACAAGTTTGTCCCTTACATTTTTTTTAAGAATCCAGTCACTTTTGAAATATCTTCAAAAATATGAGAACTACCGTACCATCATACAGGTGCAGATTACAGCTATGGCAAATAAAGCATTTTTGTAGAACTTTTGATTACGAGTAAATACCTTTTTGAAGCAATCCAATAGCATAAAATGCGGCTGAGATATAGATATTTATGAAAACAAAATCATAGTTTACGTGTATTTTAAATGGGAAATCTTTATACGCTTTATACTTTAAGTTAATATTAAGGGCTCAAATTTTCAGGGAATTTTTTTTTTGAACATTTTCAACAAGATTTTTAGTTGGGAGCGAAAAAATAGTCGTGAAAAAAAGCACCCTAATATGTATATACGTTCTGCTTTAGGTTTCCACGGGCGTTATATGTATTGATGGTTTTCCGGGATCTGCTCCGTGTTGTCGGTTTTTGGTTCTTAAAAAAACCGTAACCGAAACGTCGTCACACATACAATTCTTTTAGGAACCTAAAACCGACAACACGGAGCAGATCCCGGAAAATCATCCTTTGGACGGTATATGTCGATGAGAACTCTCGTTCGCTGTGTTTTCACCGCTGTTCTATGGCATTACTTGCTAAAAGAGCGGCTGGGGCATTTTGTTTCGAGTGTTCTTCGGACCAACACGGCTATCCGACACTGTTGATAACCAAAAGTCCGAAACAGGCTGTCTGTGGGTGCCTGGTGCGAAGCACATTCGAAATAAAGGCACAGTGAGCGAGGTGATTGGCAATTTTACATATTGCTAGGCACCACTACTTTAGTAGGAAAACCATGCTAATATCATATATATAACACGCACTGGTTTGTTAACGAAATAAACAATTTATTTTAAAAACACTATGGAACTATAAAACTAACTAATCACTTAACTACTAATTATTTATATATCACTACTGTACAAGTCTATTTATTTGCCCAATTATTTATTTTATTTCGTCGCGAGTACCAAAGCTTGTTTAACTACTCGACTCTCCGCAGTGCCTTTATATTCAATGCCTACGTGACACACTTCCCGCAAGCACCTCCTCGAAATTTCCAGTAAGCTCCACACCGCTCTCGATCACTCAAGCGTTGACTCAACGGCGTTGACTCATCGCGATGAGTCACCAAGGACATTGCAAGATCCAGAGTGGTACTCGCTACATACAGTGTTGGCCATAATTTTTGCAACCACTGTAAAAAAAAATCTAACCCTAAAACGCCTTTATTATTCTTTATGAAATTTTGGATAAAAATGCTTCAACTTATATCTCAGTTTACGTGTTCGAGGGTTTTTCGAGAAAATATTTTTAAAGCCCTTTTATTTAATAATGAAAAAATGTTCGAAAAATAACTTTTTAGGGTAATTTTTTTTAATTAAATAAAAAATGTGCTGTTAAAGACCGTATTTTTGTTAGTATATATATGTATTATACAATATATAAAATAATATAATATATGTATACATGTATATATGTATGTATATATATACATACATATATACATGTATACATATATTATATTATTTTATATATTGTATAATACATATATATACTAACAAAAATACAGCACATTTTTTATTTACATAAAGAATAATAAAGGCGTTTTAGGGTTAGATTTTTTTTACAGTGCTTGCAAAAATTATATATATATTATATATATATATATATATAGATAAAATTGAATAAAACAGTTGGCTCTTGACTCTCGAAGCGGTCGGATGCGTCGAGCTAGGTCCCCCCTAAGTAGCGTATACGATACAAACGTAAAGTACCAAAAACGAAACAAAGTATCCGGAAATATCGGTAATCGTTAATAAATAAATAAATAAATATACAAACAAGTGCAAGAAGTGCAACAAGGGCGAAAATTGCGAGATAACGCCGTTAAAGTGTGGAAGTGAATAAGTAATTAAGGCTAGTAGCCGCCACAACGATAAGCCAACCGGGACACCTGGAACAGAGCGTCTCAAAACCTGGAGGAGAAGGAACAAAGGACACCCCGCGAAAGACAAAGCATCAGGATTATAGCCTAATAATCAAGCTAAGTAATTTTTCTAATTGCATGTCTTACCGTATAATCGTTAAATGTTTCCATAAACCCAAGGGCACATAAGAAGCCATTAATCACTCAAGTTACGATAAACATTAAGCAAAAGAAACCATCCTAAAGAAATTTATTTATTTATGTTTACATCTATAGAATACCAAGACGTAAGGGTTCATAAATTAAGTAAAGCGTTCTAAGAATCACGCACAGTGGGAAAAAAAATAATTCGAGGGTCGACAAGTCCAGTAGGTTAAACGTATTTCCACATAGTCAGAGGGCAATATTACGGCGGGGTGCGGCCGGCAACACTTCGGTTCGGAAGATACGACTCAATAACGCACAGGGGGGCAAAAAAAATTCTAAAGCGGCTATCAAGAAGTACACCATCAAGGAAAGGCGCTAGCAGCATACTAATCCACCCACCCCCATTCAGGAATACCAAATGAATGGGGTTATTACTAAAGCCCTGGTTTAGGAGGATTCCGGATTGTACTTAGTTTTGGGTCAGTTCAATGTCCTCCAAAAGCCCTTCCTAAACTGGACGTATGGCCCGACCCGGCTGACAAAAATCCCGGGAGCTGCCTTAACCTTTGACACTGTCATCCACGAACTCCTAGGGTGGATCTACCAGCCGGCGTAAAAACTTCGGATCCAACAAACACAGGTAATGCTGTGATTTGGCAGGATACGCAGGAGAACGGAAAGGGGGTAATATAACCCCGGGAGATCAGTGGATGACAATATATCTGGGGCTTGCCATACGTTCCCATACTCATACTCATATAGATAAAATTGAATAAAACGAGTGTCAAACTATAAATCCCGCCCGCTGTGGCGGAGATTGAAATTTTGCTTGTCGTATAATCGTCGTATGATCTGTGGGTCAGTCCAGGGCCTGCAATCTGCTATATGATGGCTTGATTCCGTATTTTAATTTTAGTGGCGCACCATGCCAACTTTGTTAACCAATCACAGTAAAGCGATCAAGGTTTAAAAATATCGGGGTAGAA
The DNA here is from genome assembly GCA_921294245.1 of Brassicogethes aeneus. Classification (NCBI taxonomy): domain Eukaryota; kingdom Metazoa; phylum Arthropoda; class Insecta; order Coleoptera; family Nitidulidae; genus Brassicogethes; species Brassicogethes aeneus. The sequence goes on from OV121136.1 coordinate 5,306,414, forward strand.
TATTTTGACGTTCAAAAGAGTTTTTAGGTTATAATCGCCACATGTAGTTTGAAGCAGTGCTTGTGTATGTTTGTTGTGTTTGAATTTGTTGTTTAGTTCCAAAGTATCAATAATATTCGTATTTTAATTGTTCTGGGACCCAATCTAGCAAATTTTATGTCTTAACCTAGCAAATTCAGCTTTAAAATCTACGGTTAGTTGTAATTCATTATAAATTACTGTTTTGTGTTACATAGTTTGTATTTCATTTTGAAATGGACAAACCACTGTTATTTTTGTTTTGTGTTACATATGTATATAAACTATATAGGTAGTTTATAAATCTATGGTTACTATTATATTAAATACTAAACAAACTGTAAAAATTATGCAATTGTGCTTGTTTTTAATGAATACTTGATGATTTTCAATAAAGTATAGTTTTGTCTTTGTTTGTAGATATGTATTGAGGGAGGCCCTGCTGTGTTTTTACTTGTTTAGTTCACGAAAAACCCATGTAAGTGTTTCCTAATATGATATGGAGACAATAAAATGGATTTCCAAATCAGATAATAGAGAATTATTAGGCCTGCCTCATGAAAACATTTCAACAAACACTTTGAAGCAAAATACATTCAGTTAAACTGCAAAGAACTTTTAACAACAGCCATACCAACATTACATCTACCCGGTAAGTGTTTTTTTACCAAATATTAGACAGCCTTTGCTGTAAGTGTATAGCAATATTATATTGTAATCATAATTGTTAATATGCATACTATTAATTAATTATTAATAATATTATTATTACAATAAAATATTGTTTTATTTATAAATCAACTACATAAATTTAAGTTAATTTTAATAAATTATTTGTTGTTTATAGCATACGTAATTTATATATTAATTGCATAATTTATTTTTATTTTTCAAATAGTAATATAATTAATTTGTTAATAATAAGAATCATACATGTCATGTGTTATTGTTTTATTTTTTTTATTGTTAATTTTAATGTACGTATAAATATGCCTTTTATAAATAAATATGTGCCTAATATATGTGTAAACGTTATCATTGGACCTATTCTACTTTCCAATATATGGTAAATTCTCATATAACTTGTTTCGATGCTGTATCCACTTATTTTTGTGAAAACCAATTCTCGCTCAAGGTTTTTTTTAGTGTAATGAGCATGTAGCATTTTAAGGTAATGGGAACTTAAATTATGACAACCCTAATCTATTAATTTTTTCCTAAAATGCAGGCTTTATGTTGCAAAAGTAGAACTTTACTGCCGATTTATTTTAATTTACGATTGTTGACTACTTTACTGCCGATTTCGGATAAAATAATTTTTTGTCAATCTTAAGTCTATTTTTAGTTAATCAAGCACTAACATTAGTTGTTTGAACGGCCATTTTGTTGAAATATTCATCGATGTTAGGATATTGCAGTTGGTGACCGGTAACTAACGTGACATTTGCAATATAAAGCCTGCATTTTAGGAAAAAATTAATAGATTAGGGTTGTCATAATTTAAGTCCCCATTACCTTGGAATGCTACATGCTTATTACACTAAAAAAAACCTTGAGCGAGAATTAGTTTTCACAAAAATAAGTGGATACAGCATTGGAACAAGTTATATGAGAATTGACCATATACTAAATTTTTGTGTTATATTTAATTTTTTTCTATAATTAAAGCTTTTTTATTCTTCACAAAAACGCATTATTACAATAAAATAAAATTTATCACAAAAATTTGATTTTCTATAATTTAAAAATAAATTAAATATCAATGCACATTCCAATCAACCGCCAACTTTAGTGTCAACGTGCGAACTAGATGGCGTTACACGGTTTCAGCATGACGTTCTATGGTTTGTCCTGTGGTCCACAGGCTGTGGATCAATCTGAGAAGTGCACTGAGACTTTGCGTACGTCTTTGCAAGAAAAAATACCAAATTATGGTATGGCATCACACTGGTAGATCGTATCGCCTAATACAAAATTTGTTTTGAAATAGCCCTATACCATAGAAAAATAAACACAAAAAAATGCCCGATTGCCTTTTAAAAGTGGGAAACATAGTTACGGTGGCGACTCTATTGGCTACCGGAAGAACCAGCTTGAAGCGCGGTTCATTCAAATTTAAATATCTTAAATTATTGCTTTGTTGTCTCTGGTAACAGTGTGACATAACTTTACTTTTTACTTGTATGGTTGTTTTCAGTGTCTGTTTTATTATGTTTGGCTGCCGTGCTTAGTATTTCTTGGAGTTGATGCTGCTAATTAAAATATATTTCTACTTGTAGACTAATTATAATTAGTTTACTTTGTGTGTTTAAACTGCAGAGGACACTTTGGAAAGGTATATCTGTTAAATTCCTTAAAAAATAATATCTTTACGAATAATATTGTTTTAGGCTAGCTGTTTTGGTTGTAAATACTTACCTCTCCAAAGTGTCCCATGCAGTTTTCAATTACAAAATATTATATGATTAAACACCCCATATCTAATTTCATCCCAAACATCCTTTTTAAATCCCTGCAAGGTGTATGCTGCCCGAACTCAGCGCCCCCTAAAATTAAATGTTTGGACTGACATTCTTAGAGACCATATCATTGGGCCATTTGTTATTGATGGTAATCTTAATGGGCAAATGTATCTGGAGCAACTAATCAAATTGTTTCGGCACCAAATTTGCCAATTCCGTTTGAAACCATATGGTTTCAGCAACACCCTTGTCCTGCACAAGATACTTTGGTTGTCAGAATATTTAAATGAAAACTTTCCGAATCACGTGATAGGTCGTTATAGAGATATTTTTTGAACTCCTAGATCATCGTATTTGACTCCGTGCAATTTTTTTTTTGTGGAGATAGGTCAAGTCGAAAATTTATGGAATTTAAGAGCGCAGGGCCAATAATCTCAATAAATTCAGGGTGCAAATCTTTAATACATTGGTAGATATTAGTCCAGAAATGCTGTTTACGTGCGCAGGAACTTTTATGATAGGCTAGGGTATTGTTTAACTGCTGCTGGAGACTTATTTGAACATTTAATTTAGAAAAAAATGTTCGTTGTTTAAGAATTATTTTGATTTGAGAATTTATAGTTTTTATTTTTAAGGAATTTGTTTTGTTTTAATGCATTTCTGCACTTAATGGGGAACATTTATTTCTTAAAAACTATAAACATTCCTCTACGACAGCGTCTGAATTACTGTGCAAAGATTAAACTGCATGCACTCGTGCTATATGCTATTTTTGTTTCACAAAAGGGTGGTTTTTCATACTTTTTAATACGAGCCCTAACCACATAATGTTCGGACACTTCATAATTTATACAGAAATTTTTTTCGTGAATACTATCTCAAAATTATTAGAAGTTATGAAAAATTCAGCTTATTTTGGCATATACCCCTCGAAGCGATTTTTATTTTTAAAAAGTTTACCTTTTATTTTTAGCTTTTAAAAAAAGGCTAACTTTTGAACTTTTTTTTGCATGAGTAAAAAAAGTTATAAATGGGCCCATTAAAAAGAACATAAAATATTATACAAACCCTGAAAATTTGGTAAAAATTGTATAAATAATAAGAAAGTTATAGCGATATATATATCTGCAAAATCTCCCGTTTCCTAAGAAAATTGCAAAAACTCTTTAAAAATAGCATTTTTAAATTACTTATACTTTTTTATAACTTATTTATTTTTTACCAAATTTTCAGGGTTTGTATAATATTTTATGCTCTTTTTAATGGGTCCATTTATAACTTTTTTTACTCATACAAAAAAAAGTTAAAAAGTTAGCCTTTTTTTAAAAGCTAAAAATAAAAGGTAAACTTTTTAAAAATAAAAATCGCTTCGAGGGGTATATGCCAAAATAAGCTGAATTTTTCATAACTTCTAATAATTTTGAGATAGTATTCACGAAAAAAATTTCTGTATAAATTATGAAGTGTCCGAACATTATGTGGTTAGGGCTCGTATAAAAAGTAAAAAAATTAACTAAATCAAATTTATTTCTGACATTTAATTAATTTGTAGTTATTTTTAAAGTTTACAGAAAAATAAAATTAAATTTTTTATTAAAGAATTAAAATCGTTTTCTCCAGATTTAAAACAACCTGGTTCGTAATTACGGTTTAAACCACGCCTATTTATAGTTTGTTCCTTTTCCTTTAATATTCAGAGTATGATTTGTCATCCTTGTATTTAGCCTTACTTACTTGATTCTATACAGTCAGTATATAATTATATACATATATTATACAATTCAAAATTTGTTGTCATTAAAACTTTATAAAATTACGATTTTTGATTTTTTAAACTTAAATGCTTAATACGTGAAAAACTACTTGTAAACAAAAATTAAACTCAAAATATCCCTCCTAGCATGTGGCGTACCGTGACGTTAGTGAGCCATTTTCGGCACACTCTGTCTAATATATCTTATTAATTTATTCAAAAAGAAAAAAGTTACAAAATTAATATACATATTTTACGTAAATGAGTATTTGTGTAACAAATATTTTGATAGTACTCTTTTAATATACTTCATGTTTTTAGTTATTGTGTATTTGTAAATTTTATATTAAAATATTAAAATAATAGTATTTTCTTACCTCCAACAATAAGATACACATTAGGAAAAACATTTTTTGCTTGTAAAAGCTGCCTTGCATGTCCCTGGTGGAATAAATCATAGATTCCGTCAGCATAAACTCTAACTGGACGTGAAGATCTTCCACTACAAGCCATTTCATAAGTTATTTGCTGAGAATAATCACATATTTCTCTATTTCGAATAGCCTCAGGTTCATCACTAAATGGTGCTTCTCGAACAAGAGACTAAAAATGTAAAAATTAAAATAAATAAAATGAAATATAAATTATTTTGCGATAGCAAGGGTCTACAAAAAAAATTCTATAACAAAAATTAGACAATACCTTTTCAAAGGTTTTTGATGAGCTGAATTCAAATCCAAACTTTGTTACATCACGAAATAATTTTTTTCCGCTAAAAAAACAAAACAAGTTATTCCATCTAAAAGAAAAATAAAATCTCTTCCACTTCAAAATCCTTTCTATTGAAATTTATGATCAAAACAATGATTTAAATTTTTACCTGAGCCAACTAATGATTTCTCAAAGAAGAGACGGAATTTTAAAGGGGAAAACTATTACTTTCAGTTAATGTAATGAATTTTGTAAAGAAAAAAATACCTTGTGATGTAATATAGCATAATTATTTCACTTTTGGGTTAACATTTTTAGAAAAACTTAAGTTATTACGCAATTCTGAATTCGGATTCAGTCAAAAACCTTCAGGAAAATCTGTAATCGTTATGTTCCTAACAAGTGGGCAAAGCGGAGTTTGGGCAAGCCAAACAAATTACTATACACATGTGTTAGGAACTAGTATATTGTTTATAATCATAGCAATTACTCCCGATGATGAAAGTTTCCGAGCGATCAGACAGGCGAGTGAGGAATTCATTGGGGGGAGTAATTGCAATTTCACGCGAGGCAAGGTGGTGCTAATTATTAATAAATTTTTAAAAAATTAAAAAAAGTAACGTTTAAGAACTGACGCGTCATGACGTTTAAATTCCTAAAATCGTTCTAATTAAGTTAGTACGCTTACCTAATTCAAGTTATTTAAGCTAAACTCTATAAATGCTCACTTTCGCTTAAAAATACACAATTAGGGTACCCGCAAAAAAACGTTTGTCAAAATTATATAAATCTGATGGTTAATTTAATTCTGACGTTTACATTCAAAGTTAATCACACTGAAGTGGGAGGAAATGGAACTTTTCTTACCTGATTAGCGGGAGGAAATGAATATATACAGGGGAAGGAATAAGATTGTTTACAATGGGAGAAATGAATGTCATTAATTATTAACAATTGCGAATACAATCGAAGCATTATTAACCACTCGATAAAAAAATAAAATAAAATAAAATTGTTTATTGTTAAGCGAAAGTGAACAAGAGTTTAGCTTAAATAACTTGAATTGGTAAGCGTACTAACTTAATTGAAACAACTTTAGAAATGTAAACGTCAGTTTTAAGAAAATTAAACGTTACTTTTTTAAATTTTACGAAAATTAATTAATAGTTAGCACCACGCTAAAAAAGCATCGGGTTTTCGCAACGCGCGCGCAGTCTGGTAGTGGTCAATACCATTGTGTAAATTTAAGAATTCTCAACAATACATTTTAAAGCATACAAACTGCACATAATTTTTAAATAAATAGGTATTTTTTTTCAAAATAGAGGAAGGCAAAAGTGTTATTCGAAAAATTTAGTTCAATTGCACATCTAAATCGCGCACATTATTTGTGTTTCGCTTCGCAAGTAAAAACTAAAAAACTTTGGTTTAGTACTCGATTTTGATTTATTATTCCTTATAATATATTATATTATCATTGATTAAGAAACTCCAGCCTAATACGGGGCAAAATTTACCAAGTGTACCAGGTGAAAAAAATTTTGTCACCGATTTTGTTTAAACTTTACTTATTTGTTATTCTTATAACGAAGAATCACAGCATAAATTTTTTTGCTCTAGGATTGTTCATTCAAGAGTTATGGATTATTGAAATTTATCGATTTTTTACTTTTTGGTGAAATCGCTTTTTAAAAATTCATAACTTCTGTTCATCTCTTTATTAAATATTTAAATTTAACCTCCTTAAATGATTTTTTCCATACTTTTCAATGGGCTATACCACAGACCTACAAACAAGATGGACCGGTTTATTTACATTGAAAACAGTGGCCAGGAACAAAAATAAATATTTTCCCTCAGTTGTCACATTTGACTTTGAAGTTTCTATATTTTACGTAAAAGATACTTGGAATCCACAACATTTAATATTTTTTATTTGATTTTATAGTGAAAAATCCCAATAGTGAGTGATATAAAAATGGTGAAGCAGTGCTACGTTTGTAAAAGACTTGGATCCAAGAATTTAAAACTTTCTTTACATAGGTTAGTTTATTTACAAAACAAACCCTGCCAGGAGCGTAGAAACTGAATAAATAAATGAATTCACTTAAATTTTATATTTAAAGAGCCAGATTCTACATCATCTGGAACACTAACTGACAAGGTTAGTATTTTGTTATACCTATATATTTATATATATATTAAATATAATTTTTACATAGGATTGCAAAACACAATAAAAAATGTACAATTTAATATTTTTATTTATCCCTAAAAACAGAACGCCACTGGTGTGGGAACTTGTTTATAAATACCCCTTACCCCTTTACCCCTAATCTAAATAGTTCTTGGCAACAAAACATTGTGTATTTTGAATAGGAAAGGCCAGTCCATTTTGTTTGTAGGTCTGTGGGCTATACCGTTTTTGCAAAAAAAAAATTGCAATTTTTTTTGAAATTTTTTAAAATTTTGCATTTTTTTAAACAATAATGTGTATTTTTTTATTTTTTTTTAATAGCATAAAATCGAAGTTTATTATGTTACCTTTTTATTTGCTACCAGAATTAAATGAAGATCTGCTAAAGGATATTAAAAATATTTATAATTAAAATACTCCTTAAAATTATTTAAAAAAAAAACTTAACCCCAAATATCTCCGTTCATGTCGGATTTATCAAAAATTTGTATGGGACATAATTTGATCAAAAATTAATTTTAAAGTACCTGTCATCGTAAAAATTCTTTGCACAGTGACGCCACCTAAATCTTGTATTATTTAAACACATTTTTACACATTTGTGAGGCTAAAAACTGGCGTTTACAGAATTTAAATGGCGCTTTTAGTTTTCGAAATAATTGGCCTGGGAGTTTTTATTGAAACACCCTGTAAATCGATATATATATATCCGATATATCAACATCTTGATATTTATTTTTTTAATTTATTTCTTTTAAGGTTTTGGTCAAAAATTAATTCAATTAGAAAGAATAAAAATGTTTTTAATAAATTTATTTATAAAAGTAAACAAAACATAAAATAAATTCTTAACAAAAAAAATTACAACATATTAATTAAAGGTTCATCATCTTTTTTTTCTTTGGCATTTTATTTTTAATACTTTTATCACTGCAATTATATCGCAGCCCTACCATAGATTGAGAATATAAAACGACGATTTCGCGGCCAGTCTACAATTGTGACAATACGGTCGTCTTTTAGACAATGCGCAGGATTAAACAAACAAATTAAACAAATTTGTAAATTTCTGTAAATTTTGTTTTTAATAAAATCTACAAATATTTATTTAATTCGTAGAATGGAAATAAAGACTTCAAATTGAAGGTAGTAGTAGCGCCATCTTTGAAAAAAAAGCTCTTAAATATTTAATTGTAACGGTTTTATAAATATCATTGAGGCGTGAGATCACAGGATCAGGGATGCCAATTCACAGGACCATTACGCGAAATTATAATGCCATTTAATTGTAGAACAAAAAAGTCAATTAACAGGGATCTAAAGCGCTCTCCGTTGACGGTAACCTTCTGACTAGAGATACCAATTTTTTCAAATAGATCGATTCTTTGAATCGATTTAAATCAAAGCCTCAAGAATCGATTCAGAAATAAATTGTTGCCCAAATAATCGATGTTTTATTAAAATTAAAAAAAAAAAGAAATTTTACTATATTTTTATTTTGAACACAACTGTAATAGTATTAGGTATATTATGTTATTGTAAATGTCAATCTTTAAAAGGTAACGAGTTAAAAAATACAAGATTTGATAATCTTGTTGGACTTAATCTGTTTCCATTTGGATCCAATATATTTCCCGCTTTAGAAAACAAACGTTCTTAAGGAACAGATGTGCCTACTACAGAATATATATATATATATATATATATATATATATACATAAAAAACACCCCTTATAATAAAAGATAACTATATTTTAAAAAATTACATAATAAAAAGGCCTACTTTGAAGCTTGAATGAGGAATGCAGACCTATAAAAGGTAGGGTTGCCAGATCTCCGGGTTTGACCTGAAGTCTGTGGGTTTTTGGTAGCTGGTCCAGGTTTACAATAAAAACCTTCAGGCTTTGGGTTTTGCAATAAAATCTCCGGGCTTTGGATTTCGCAAAATAAAATCTCCGGGTTCTCTGGGGTAACAACAAAAATAAAATCTAATTTTGAATAGTTCAATTTTAAATAACTATTAACTACTTTTCACATTTAGGCAGCATAAGTAATAAACAGTTTTGCTGAGTGGTTTTACTGCGTAGTATTTATTTAGCCATGTGTTTTTTGTAAGTAATTATTGTTAGATTAGATTGGGTGTTAAAATACAGTGTAATTTATTTAAAGAAATATTAACGTTTTTATAATTGTTTTTATTGATTGTATATTAGTATTTCTTATTTAATAAAGATTTATTATTATTATTATTATTTTATTATAATAATAATAATAATAATAATAATAATAATAAAAGTAGAGTAGTAACGCCATCAACCTATCCAGCTTACAGGCAAAGCCTATAAGGTTCGGTTCTTCAGCGGGACCTACTGTTTAACGTGGAATCCGAACCACGGTCCTCGATGAGTTAGACTTATCTACCGACTTTCAACGCCCACAACACCCAAGGCTGTGACCGGGGATCGAACCCGGTACCTTCGGACACAGTTTGACTCGGCATAGTCGCCTAACCCACTGCGCTACCCGTCTTAAGTCTTAATTTTTAACCATCAAATATTTTCAAAAATAATTCATTTTTCCACAAAACGCACTTCTAGTTTTTTGGGTTTTTTTTTAGTTTCTGAGCACCCTGTACATTTAATTCAAAATGTTTGTGTAGGAATCTTATTTTTGAAACAAGCAAGAGTTTTTAAAAAACATGTTTTTTTCGTATCAAACCTAATAAAAAAGTTTTTAAAGTAGGTATATTAAAAAAATAATATTATGTAATAGGAGTAAAGAAAATTGTATTACCACTCTTAAATGCAATAATTATTGTCAAATTTAAAAAATATATTACTTTTATGACCAGGTTAGCGGTAATTTGTCGGCCATTTTTCATTTTTGCATAACTCTCCTATAGGCGCGTAAAGGCAGATGAATTTTTATAAAGTCGGAGCTGGAGGTTCATATTTTCGAATGCAATATGTGGTTCTGGGCAAGTAATTATAAATTTTTACTTATATTCCATTTATTATTTGAAATTACAAAACTTGAGAATTTGTAGGTTAAAAAACGCTATATTTTTGGCAAAAAATCCAAAAAATACATTTTAAAGTTGTATTTGTACTCAACTTTATCCCTACTATACATTTTTGACACTAATTTTCACTACTATATTTACGCCAGACCCTTTTTACACGAAAAAGACAAGATTCCGAAAGTAAGAGTATTTTTGACAATTTTTTTATGTATTTGTTATAACGCAACGCATACGCAGTAAATTCTACTTTGCAGTTTAAAATCTTAGGTAATAATCTGTCACGAACAATAAACAGGCATCAAAATGCGTTAATAAAGTGTTTTAAAAATTGGATATTTGCCGCGTAAATTTGCCTCTCAGACCACTGTGCGCGTGTGGATGATTTTTGGGCCCGGGAAGTAATTCCCTCACAGGGCCCTCCCGCGCCTTAAATTTTGTCATTTAGAGAAAGGGTTGGGGAACTGGTGGGGGTATTATTTACTTAAGAGTACCAAAACGAACTAAATCTTGATAATGGTTAATAAAATTGTTAACGGAAATTGCAGGTGCGCAACAACTACCGAAAATGGGATATTAAAACGAAACTGGTAACACTGAGTAACGAAACTGTAACCAAACGCTGAATTAAAAAAAAAATACAAAGTGTTCGCGATTCGTCTACTAAATATCAAGCTGTCATGATGTCAAGTATTGACATTGTCAAGAAAACTCATGTTGGGTAAAAATTTGAATAAACAATATTGTATAATATTGTGCGACTTCTGGGAAAAAGGGAAGATTCCTCCAGACATATAAAACTCATTTTTAACTTCACTTTTTTCCAATTTTAACCGAACTTCAAGCCATTCCGCCCACTAGTGGCGCAAGTGAGTCACGCGGGTGAGTCGCGCGGTTAAAACTCTCGAGTAAGCTCGCAGGTAGGTTACGCGGGAGAGTCGCGTGTGTAAGGTGCGCAGGTAACTCAGGTTAGAAAGCCGCAGGTATGTCGCGAGGGTAAAACTTGCGAGTAAGACGCACGAGTAAGTTGCACAGGTAAATCAAGTAGTGCGGGTAAATCGCGCAATTGGGACGCGCTGGTAAATGGTGCGGGTGACTCACGCAATTAGGTATACCTGATGACCACGTTGCGCAGGAAAGAATAAATATTTCTTGCGGTAACTAAATAAAACATTGTTTTCGATTTTTTGCGTGTTACTAACTTCACGTTCGAGGAATCTCCTCTTTCTCCCACGAGTCGCACAATATACTAATATTTACAACATTATATAGGTATTTTATAAGTAGGCTGCTTAATTTTAATCAACAGAAAACTAGGTACTTAATTGTACCTAATAGTTTTCTTCGATACACGAAAACCGTTACTAGTTTAGTTTCTGAACCAAGAGGCTTTGTTACGATTTCCTTATTTAGGTGGTCGTTTACATACCCGGTGTTTCGGTTCTGCTTAGAGTTTTGCCAGTTTTGTTACCTTAAGTTTCGTTACTCTTCTGTTACTTGTTCCGTTTCTGATCATGGTTTAATCTTTTTATGTTACTCGGAACGATAACGCCAGAAACGGAGTTTCATTTTTGGGTTTTGTTACAAGTCCCTGCTAATAACAGTTAACTTAAAATTATAGCGCGTCGGGGTCGTAGGGCCCCTTGTGGACAATTCATGAGGGCCCACCTGGAAACTCACGGTCGCCCGGTGGGCCAGCACGCGCCTGATAACAACTTGAGGACTATTTAAGATATATCTACCTTTATATAAAAATATATGAATAAGTGTAAAAAGTACAATAAAAAACATTAAAACATTAATGGATTAATAAAACATGTGTTCTAAGTAATATCTTAAATTTTTTGAAGTGAAACTTGTTTAGTGGCGTTCTGATATTTGACGAGAATGGAGAGTGAATTGGAAAAAATGTAACGTTCCGAGATTTCGTTACACGAGAGAGAAAAAAGATATAACGTAGAGAAAAGGAGAGAGAGAGCTATACGAGTGAACCCCAGTGAATCCGATCACCCAGATGCCCCTTCCCAGATGCATTGTAAGCAGATTACCGACGTAGGCAAGGATTCAGTTTTGTTTTTCATTTGCTAGTGTGTATTTCGAGCGTTTTAACATAAATTATTTTATTTTATTTAAAATTATAAGTTATAATGTCATACACATTGCAAGAGAAAATTGACATGATAAGATGGTCTTTAGTGGGCAATTCTCTACTTCAAACAAGAGACCTATTCTTAGTTAAATATTCGGATAGTTCTATTCCGTCAATTAGAACAATAACAAACGTTATCCAAAGGTTTAAAACAATTGTTCCCATTTCGAGGAACGTAATTTTAGCGACACAAAGTATATAACTTGAAAAAATGATTTCTTGATGCCAAATAATTTGGTGAAATTTTTTCGTTTTGGAGTTATGATTTTTTGAAAATAAAGAACCATACTTCGAAGATCACACTGCTGCTGCTGCAATAAAAGTGTGTAAAATAAGAGTAATAAAGAACAAAAGATTATTTTAATTGATAAAAACAATAAACATAAACAATAAACATTCATTATTATCTAATTTCCAATTACAATTTCCAAGTACGTTCTTTACGTTAATTATTTAATTTGCTTATAAATTGTTAGACACGGATTGGTCGGGTGCAGGTCCGGGTTAAATTCTTGGTGGAGAAATACTTTTTTAATTTTTTGTCTCTCTCGAAAATTCTTAATTTTAGAAAAAATGGCTTTTTTATTGTCAAATTAACTTGATATAATAAAATAAACAATATTCTAGCGCAAACCTACTTAAAAAAATAAAAATTGTTACCAAATGGTTTATTTCTACCAAAAATAAATAAAATAAACAATTATAAGTACGGTAGAGTAGCGAATATTCTACTGTTTTTATTATTTTATAATATTGCGGTTTATTTGTAATAACGCGGTGTAAAGCCGACAAAAGACAAAGGCGTGGCGCGCTCAAAGCATGCCGCTCTTTGGGCGCGTGCCGAAAGCCAATGATATAAATTTATTTCAGATGAAATTAATCAGTAGTTAATAACTACTATTAGTTATATTAGATAGCAGTCACTGCTAAGCAGTGTCTGTGTTCGATAAATTTTGCCCTATGTTTTAAGGTATATATGAAATTTTATTATTAAAATAATTGTAATAAACCAGCAGTACATGATCAGGCGAGTGCTGGAATGATTTTAGGGCCCGGGAAATAGTTCCCTCACAGGGCCCTCCCACACCTTAAATTTTATGTCTTAGAGAAAGGGTTGGGGAACTGGTTGGGGTGTTGTGTTTGTGTTATTCAAATCTTACATAGCGTGCTGGGACGGTCACTACTCACTAATATCCAGGGACTTGTAACGCGTTTCTGGTATGGTTAAAAAAATTATTTTTTACACAAATTTTATACTGTTATATTACTTTTGAAATTATCCCTAACTAAACTAACTTAAATTTCTCACATTCCCAAAAGAAGTTTTACTTTTACCATGTGTACAATGCTGCACATGATTTTTTTATATCATCACAGAGTTTAATATCTTTGATATAACTTAATGAATGGTTTTACAAAAAAAAAACGTACCTAAAGACATTTTTTGTAAAAAGTGGTTTTCTACAAAAATATGTCTTGTACATTGTTGCATATTTAGAGCGAGTTATGCTGAAAACTACCAACTCACCAAACAATTGTTTTGTGTTAATTAAGATTGAAGTTTTAGTGGAATTACCTATATTATATATGAGTCAATCCAAATGAAAACACCAAAAATGAATTTAAAAGTGCGCTGCATGATTTTTTATTTTAATGAAAAAATTTGAGGATGATCTTTTAGGTATCATATATGAAAAACCGTTGCCGTTTTAATTTTTAGTTGCTTTATTTTTAATCGGCACCCTTTAGAAGCCTGAAATCGTGTCATTTTCTTACTCTCTTTTAAGAGGCTAAAACTTTTTTTCTGTGGCAATTATTGAAATGATTATAATTTTATTTTACTGCGTGGTAAGTATGTTTTCAATATTAATTATTATTATCTAATAAGTTCATCTCATAAAAGAATGGTAAACCACTAAAGATTTGTAATAATTTGCCAATTTTTGTTATTTTTGTCTGGGTCCTGTGCCTATTCTGCTAAATCTAGAAAGTTGCTTTTTTCAGGTACTTATACAATAGAAAACGTAACTATTATTTTAAGTTTATAGACTATCATTTTCTTTATTAAAAAAATTATTGAAACTTGATAATTTTCAAAATTAGCCAAATTTGCCCTCAGAAATCATTATGTTGAGGAAAAAATAAAAATCTGAAACTTTCAGGAAATTTAGTCCCCACCTTCATCTTTTCAGACTAGTTAGTCTTGTTTTTTTATTTTTATCCATATAAAAGATATAATAATTTTTTTTAATGCAATTAAGAAGGGATATTGTTAGTTTTATTTATAATTTAAAATTTACATGGCTTTGACTTAGCCAATTCATGTTTGGTAGAGAAATGTCAGAACTGTCAAAAATATTTCATAAATATTATTTGAGCGTATTTAAATTGTGATTTCAAAAAGTTTGCAAGTTTGCAAGTGTAATAAATGACTGAGTGTTTGAGATTCATGAATTTAATTGCAATTAAAAATGAAAGAACATCATAATTTTGTACCTCTTTCTCATAGAAAATATTCAAGTTCTGAGAAGTTTTAAATTGTTAAAAAAAAACAAAAACCAAAAAATATTCTAAATAAACCCCTTTATTATAACATTGTATATTTTAACCAGTTACCTAAAAACTAAAATTTAAAGAAGTATTTACAGATTGTGTAAATTTTTTTCCAACACTAACATTTAAAATACATACATATAACTTTTAACTATTCAGTGCCTTACTAAAGGGATCAAAATAATAGAACAAGAATAAATTGGTTTAAATTGTGAAAGAAACAGACAAAAAACTGCTTAACGCATTTTTTATACGTTTTTTAACTCTTTATTAATTTCACTTATTATACAAAATTTACCACAGAAATACGCACAAATAATATTTATGAAATATTTTTGACAGTTCTGACACTTCTCCACCAAACATGAAAGCCATCTAAATTTTAAATTATAAATAAAACAATATAATATTGCTACTAAACGGGCATTAAAAAAATTAATATATCTTTTAAAGGAATAAAAATAACAAAACAAGACTAACTGGACTGAAAGTTTCAGATTTTTATTTTTTCCTTAACATAATGATTTTTTAAGAATTATCAAGTTTCAATAATTTTTTTAATAAAGAATTATTGTATAAGTACTTGATACCTGAAAAAAAATAACTTTCTAGATTTAGTAGAATAGGCACAGGAGCTAGACAAAAATCACAAAAATTGGCAAATTATCATTAATCTTTAGTGGTTTACCATTCTTTTATGAGATTAACTAATTGGATAATAATAATTTATATTGAAAACACACTTACTAAACAGTAAAACAAAATTAAAATCATTTCAATATTTGTCACAGAAAAAAGTTCTGGCCCACTATAAGAGAGTAAGAAATTGATACGTTTTCAGATTTCTAAAGGGTGCCGATTAAAAGTAAAGAATCCAAAAATTAAAACGGCAACGGATTTTCATATTTGATACCTAAAAGATCATCCTCAATTTTTTTTATCAAAATAAAAAATCAAGCAGCGCACCCCATTTGGTGTTTTTATTTGGAATGACTCATATGAAAAATGTTCTACTTTGACAGCAGCGACTAACCTTAGTAAGTTTACAAACACAAATTTATCTTGAGTATAATACTGATAATTATTGTCAAACTAAATTTGTCAACAAAAACTTACCATTTGGAGTGGTTGAACACATGAATTTGGAGTTATTACTTCTTCAGAGCGACTTCTTGTTCTCTTTCTAGACATTGTGCAATTGATTATTGTATCCATCTAAAAAAAACTATATAATTTATAAGGAACTTGCTTACATGCGATTACGCTATACAATTATACTCAATTAATTATATAACAATAATGATTATTTATCCAATTTTTTAATAACAATATTTTACCTATTATAAGAAAAACTATATGTAAATGAAATTAACAAGATACAAAATGATAGACTCCACTAATTATTACAAATGACACTTTGGTTTTTAATAAATATTAGAATAAATATTAATAATAAACTATTAAATTTAAATGTTTTTGCTGTACGGCTGTGACAGCACCTTTATTTGACAGTAAGAGGTTTTTCGTAATATTTTTAAAGCGCCTATGGTTGCCTATCGCGTACACAAACAGAAATATAAATATAATAAAATTTGTGTTAAATATTAAATGTAATAATCGTACAAAAGAATGCTTAAAAATTATCGATTAAAAACATCTCATTTATTTATTTCCATTAAATAAAAATCACTTTTTATTCATTGAAAATGTAAACCAATCCTTACACATGGGTAAGGATTGATTTACATGGTTGAAGTGCGACGTTGCCACACAAAATTTGATCTGACGTGCTTTCGATGTAAACGAGTTTACCCTAATATTTTTTCCAAAAGCAAGGGAATCTTACAAGTTTCCATTTGTACTTTCCGCAGGCATTTACTTTCCGCACTATCGAGCGTGCGGAAAAGTGCAACTTTCCGCACGGTTATGTGTGCGGAAATTACTCACTTTCCGCACGTTTGTAGCAAAAGATAAAAGAATTTGCACCTAAGAAAAAATTAGATGTGTCCATGAAGTACTTCATAGATGTGTCCATGAAGTACTTCATAGATATGTCCATGGAGCCTACACAAGGAGCCCGAACTTAATAGTGAAAATTGACAAAACCTGTCCACTAAATTGCACAAATTAAGTCTTTTTATTTACCATCAGCGGCGCTGATTGTCGATGCGTATGTATGACGTGAAAGTAGTATCGAAAATACATGTGAAGCAAGTAAGTTTTGACAATTGATTTGCAATAATGTTTTGACGTACGAATTGTTTTGTTATTTATGGCTGTACCTGGTAGGTAGATGCTAATAAATAGGTTTTGGTTGTGAAATATAAGTGATTCTTTATAATCTGTGAAGTGATTTTACGACTCTGGAGAAGCAAAATTAGATTTCCAGGTTAGAAATACACCGCTATTTAATAATTTCCACCTTTATTTGTTTATATTGAACTTTTATTTTTTATTTAAGCCATCTACCTATAAAACTAAAAATAAATACCATATGGATTTAATATTCTGTTAGTTTTACTCGCTTTAACACCAAACGACATTCTTTTATTATAGAAAAAACACGTATTTATAAAAAACTGTACTATGCTCTACATCAGAAAGTCCAACATGAATTCCAATGTTAAATTTGATATAAATTTATTGTAAATTAAGACCTTTATACACAAAACCAAGTACATGGGTACATTGTTTTCAGAAAACGATAAACTGACAGTTGCATAACCTCAATTATATGCACAATAATAAGTGGTAGGCAGAGATATGGAGGCAGGGGTGTTTCTGACAATTTGCAAATTGTGCAGCCATCTAGCGTGAAATTGTACTAAATAACATCAAATTGTACTAACTTACCGCGAAAATTTAAAAAATTTCGAAATTTAAGCAACATCATATTTCCCCTTCCCGTTGCATACGTAAAATTGTAATAAAGTACTTAACTACTAAACATAAAATTAAATTTATTGAAATTTTCAATTAAAAAAACAAACAAAAAATTAACATCACAACATAACCGTTGATCAATCAAAGATATAATTAACACTAACAATAATTATTACTTATTCTAATCAAACATAAGTGAAACAAACGATGACGTGGACAGCCTCTCACAGTAAAAGTCGTTTTTTCGCGTAAATACTATGAAATACTACGGTTAAATAAGTCATGACGTCACAGTTAATTCATATAACCATGGTTAGGTTTCTAACATTTGACATTTGTTTACTTGTTCATAACCTATAATTTTTGAAATGTGTTTTTACCTATTTATATTTAATTTCTATGCTTTTACAGGTGTAAATAAATTTCTTTGCCTCTTCTTTTACCTTGTATATTCTTTTTCTATGAACCCTAGTTCTTATACCTACCTTTTCTATACCTCTTTTTATATATAACTGTTGTTTACCATAACTAAAATCCAACAGTGTTTAACGTTTATACGAAAATTATTATTGTAAAACTCAAAATTTAGAATGGAACCCCAAAGAAAAAGACGAAGGTTGGCGGTATGTTTTGGAGAAGATATGTTTAGCACACAACATTATTCCTACATAAACATATTAAATATATATATTAAAAAGAGAAAGACTATTAACCACGTTGAATAACTAGCTCAGCGATATAGTTTTATGGTCTGGTATTTGTGACGTCATAGTTAGGATTTTTGAACGCACTCTAAACGCAAAAATGCCTTAACTATTAACCAAGGTTAAGTTTAATGACCATGGTATTTCATGGTATTAACGCGAAAAAACGACTAAAGCCTGATTTATAGATTGCCTTCCTGCCTTCCTTTCTTCCTCCTGTAAAAGATGAACAATAAAAAACCGTTGTGGTTTATAGATTTTCGTACGGGAATGTATAAATGGCACTACGATTTTCGTATTGTTCATCTTAAGGGAGGAAGGAAGAAAGGCAATCTATAAATCAGGCTAAAGAATTTTTGATTCAGAATTTGACACATTTGATTATGTTGGTACCATTGTAAAAAAAAACTAGACCTTCTAGTTTTGTGTACCTGAACCTGTGACAGTCTGTAATTGGGGTAATGACCTTTAGACTTGACGTTTGAAACATTGCGCCACATTCACTACGTTACCAACAGTAAAAAAAAATCTGTTGCTGGAAATTGTCATTTTCGTTTTATTTTTTTTTAATTGAAGGCAATTTTTTAAATTGTACTAGAATTGCCAAAGAGGTGCTGACGTACTAGAAGCTATTTTTTTGTACTAGAAAAGTACAATTGTACTAAAAATCACACCCCTGTATGGAGGTACCCACCTCCATATCTCTGGTGGTAGGTAGTGGCGCCATCTCTGGTTATACCACTCTACTGTTTTGGTACGGTAGTACACCAGCGCCCTCTTATCTTAGAAAGATTCTTGTTTACATGAAGTTCGGGCTCCTTGTGTAGGCTCCATGGATGTGTCATTTGATCAGTTGCGACGTTGTCGGATTTCTTTTTGGACAAGAAGCGGACACGGTTTTTAATAAATCAAATAATGGCAAATAAAATCAAAAAAATGCTTGTTGTCACTTTTGACTACAGCGCTTTTAATTCAATTTGTTCTGTGGGAAGAAAAAAAGGCAATCTACAAATTAGGCTTTAAAAACTTTTTTTTTTTTAATTTAACACATTTGATTAAATTGGTATTGGTATGTTAAGAAAAAAAACTACAGGAAGGAGCATTTACTAAACGAGTTTGCGTCCAGAATGGTTGTTGCATATGGCCAGGGCCGGATTTAGCATGGGGCCAGTGGGGCCACGGCCCCAGGGCCCCCACCATTTAGGGGCCCCCACCAACGCAATATGTAGCTTTTTAATGAAACGTATTTGAAAAAAATTGTCAAAAAAACAAAAAATTGGGTCGGTTATACGGTATAATTTTTTCGTTGATCTAACTAATTTTTCGCGGATTTTTTATCGCTAAACCGCTTGCAAATCGAATGTACATATTTAAAGTTTTGGCGCGCGAAGACGTTTTTCACATTTCTATTCTACTATCTTCATTTTTATAGTTTTGCATACGAATTTATAATTTCTCAAAAGCTCAGGGGAAATATGAAAAAAAGTTCCTATAAACACGTGTCTGAAAATGCTTCATCGAGATACAGGGTGTTTCTTTAAAAAAAAATGAGTTTTTTATTTATTGCTTAAAAACGCTTTGGCCGATTTTATTAAAATTTATATGGTTTATTAAATAATAAATGATTCAAGGATAATAAAAAATCACGTAAAGTTCTTCTAGCTTAAAAATTTACCATGAGTTTTAATTTCCCAAGTGTCAAAAATTTTAGAAATATTGAGGGCCCCCACCAAATTTGGCCCCAGGGCCTCAAAACTCTTAATCCGGCCCTGTTGTCAATAATAAATGGTATTATAATTTATTTTATTTATTTATTTTATATCAACTGAGAGTTATTTGCTTTCTAATTTGGATTTGTTTTCAAATTATTTAACTGATAGGCAGTTAAATACAGAGACAAGGGTCCAAAAAGTAGCCAAAACCTAAAAACCAGAGCGGAATTCTCACTAGGTGGCGCTGTAACACGATATCAACACATACTTCCACACAGGAAGTATGGAAGTATGTGGATATCAAACGTTGACTATCTATGCCACACAGCCACAGATTCTGTGGTATGGAAATCTATAAACAGCACTTTCGAAAGGAAATAAGACAATATATAAATCAGATTTAAATTACATCAAATGCAAAGTTATTGCACTTTTTAACAACTTATATTTAACATTAAAACTTATAAACATAATAACTAAAATTATAACATAACCACAATTATATTTTTCACTAAACTAGTTTGTTAACTAGGGGTTATTAATCCATATGGTTTGTTCCACAAAACTGGAAGGTTCTAGTTTTGTGGTTTGTTCTAATCAAATTATAAATTTAGGGTCCCTAGAATTTGCCAACCCAAGGATTTTGTGTGTAAAATCCTTGACTAAACCCCCAAATCTTTGACTTTGTCAAATTCCAAATATATATATATATATATGTAGATTAATATTTTTACTCAAATTCATTTTATTTTTTTTCTAATTTGTGTAATTTTACTTTTATACTGAAAGGTTGGTTAGCATGCAATTTGCATCATGTTGGTGCCATTGTTAAGCTGTTCTGTGGCTAAGCTCATAAAAATCAAACAGCACAGAAGTTTGTTTACGTCAAAAAAACAATGTGATTGGTTTTTATTGTGAAATTTGTATAAAAATGAAGTTTAATTTAGTTTTTATTTTATTAATGTTACATAATGCGTTCGCTCTATTGCACGAAACCTCCAAAATTACGGAGGATATAATACCTCACCATCATAAGTGTCAACCTATAACAGTGCCATTTTGTCAGCATTTACCATACAATGAGACTATAATGCCAAATATTTTGGGACATCAATTCCAGGAAGAAGCTGGTTTAGAAGTACATCAGTATTTTCCATTAGTTAAGATAAACTGCAGCAAAGATTTACAGTTTTTTTTATGTTCTGTATTTTTACCTGTGTGCACAATTTTAGAAGACCCACTACCACCATGCAGATCTTTATGTCTATCAGCAAAAATGGGATGTGAGAGCCTAATGAAAAAATTTGGCTTTGCTTGGCCAGACAGTTTAAACTGTGACCATTTCCCTGATAATATAGCAACTTTATGTGTTGGACAAAATAATTTAACAGTTTCACCAACTGTGCCTTCTACTGGATATAATATAAACCCTCCCATTCAAAAATACAAAAACCCTTATGGAAGAGATTATGGATTTGTATGCCCAGAGCAATTTAAAGTACCAGACGTTTTGGAATACTCATTTAAAGTTGGTGAGAAAATTGAAAAAAATTGTGGAGCACCCTGTAACTTAATGTTTTTTAATGAACATAAACAGCAAATATCTAGGGTTTGGATTGGAATGTGGGCTTTTTTGTGTGCAACTAGTTGTTTGTTTACAGTTTGTACATATTTAATAGACACTGAAAGATTTCGATATCCAGAAAGGCCCATAATATTTTTATCTGTATGTTATCTTATGGTTGCCATGGCATATATAATTGGCTTTTTAACTGGTGATTCAATATCATGCCAGAAACCTTTTCCTTCCAAACCTGGAACTATCACTGTTAGCACCATTACACAAGGCACAAAATATGAATTATGTACAATCATTTTTATGATATTATACTACTTTAGTATGGCATCAAGCATTTGGTGGGTTATTCTGACTTTAACATGGTTCTTAGCAGCAGGATTAAAGTGGGGACATGAAGCTATAGAGGCAAATTCTCAGTATTTTCACCTAGCAGCTTGGGCTATTCCAGCAATAAAGACAATAACAATTTTAGCCATGGGAAAAGTTGATGGTAATTATAATTTGCTATATTTTTAAAACTAACAAAAAGTAGGTTTTAAATACAGGTGCCTGGAAATGATAAGCAAAACTCGCCTGCACAAAGTAATACATAACCGCGCGCATTTGCGTGCGCAAAGTACTTTTCTGCATGCTTACATTGCGCACGCAAATGCGTTAATACTGGAATCATATTAAATCAAACAGCCTTTATAAGTATTTTTAATAAAAAAACAAAAAATATTGCCAAACTAATTCAATATTATTAAAATATAAGTACCTAGCACTTTTCGCATGCTTGTAGACAAAATGTTAAAGTTAATAATTAAGTTAATAAACTGAAGAAAATTGTAGGATTTCCTTGCTTGTAGAAAAAATGTTGATCCTAACACATGCGCAAAGTAATTTTTCCGCACTTACTGCTTGCCTGCTTCGCGTCATTTGTGCAATTGCAGTAGCCTGCAGAAAAATATAACTGCGCACATGTTGGGAAAATAATTATTTTCTACCATAAGGATTATATGTATATTTTTTTAATAATAAATAATTACTTATTCGTCTCAAAAATAATAATATAAAAGAGGTTGAAATTTTAGATTTTTCTATTACTTTAGTTCCTTTTCGACCCTGAAAATTTGAAGCAAATCGGAAACATGAAGTTTTACTCTTGGCCGATTTGGCGTGGACTGTCCCATATACATTACAATTCTATCATACAATATAAAAATCATCATTCACAATACTTATACTGTAGTCATAAATACAATTGAGGTGTTTCTCGGAAAAACATCATTAGTCCAATATCGTCGAAATTTAGATATTAGCACCAACTGTTTCCTAACCTCCATATATACGTATACAAATAAGTGTTTCTCGTAAAAATGTCATAGGTTCCATAATAATTAAATATGAAATTTAGCTTGTTCTTCTAAAAACATCACAAGTCCACTCCGTTTCGTCTAAGAAAGTCACATGTACACAACATTTCGTCTAAGAAAGTCACATGTACACAACATGTGACGTTTTTGGACACTCTAGAAAAGCTTCTACCTCTTTTACATTACCACAGCAATAGAAAATTTTATGATAACTTGATAAAAGAGCAGAAGACCATCGGCAACGATGATAACAGCAGTGGATGCGAAGACTGAGTGTGGCAGTAATACAGTTTTTAGTTTTTTCATTTATTTTGTTACTCAGAGTTAGTATTTAGCTTTTAGTGTTTGTAGTAAGGAGAATTGTTTGTTTTTTTCTTCTAAAAACCTCACATGTTCATGTATTTTTTTCATATTCGTTTGAAAATACAAACATGAGGAATTCTGGACAAAGTATCTTACATTTTTTTACATGTAGTAAATAGGTCAATAAAGTACTTTGGTCAAAAATGGGAGTGTCGGAGAGTTTTTTTCATTTTCCCAAATATGTTAATTTTGGACTAATGATGTTTTTCCGAGAAACGCGTCAATTGAATCGGTGAGATTAAGAACAGTCCAAATGTCAAAATTTTGACAAAATTAAAAAAAAACAGTTTTATAGTTCCAAATGCATTTTTGCGGAAATATTTTAATTATTTTATAAAATATAATGTTCATATTCTGTAAAATAATTTATATCTTGTCACAAAAATGTATTTTAAACTTTAAAATGGATTTTAAAAAATGACTTGTCAAAATTAATTTTTTTTTGTTTTTTTTTTAAACTGTTCTTACCGATTTAATTATAATTACTTAAATACTCTATATACAATTATTACTAACACAGTCATGATTAAAATATCACAGTTAGGTATACTTAAACTAAATAAATTAAGTTTTGATGTCAACATTAGTTTCTTTATTTTTTGTTAGTCTTTTTAAATAAATAAATAAATATCTTTATTGACGGATTAACCATTAGATATAAACAAAAATAATCATTACAATTTTACATTAAAGACCTTTTGAAGGACTGGAGAGTATTGCCAAAGAAAGTCTTCCTTATAGTATTCTATATAATTATTTAAGTTTTCTTTAAATTTTTGACCTTTACAATTTTTAATGTTAAGCAGCCAATTATATAAATGGAATTATATGTAGGATAGTGAGTTCATTTCCATTCAGGAATTCACTTAAGGTAGATTCACCTCTCCATTGGCTCTCGTAGAGTGGTTGTGAACATAATTTTAATTTGTGAAATTAAGTCCTGAGTGTCTTAATAAAGGATTTGATATTCATTAATACTTCTCACAGATCTAACCTAAACAAGTTATAGAGGTCAGCTGTTGATTGTCTTTTATCTAAAGAATATATAAATCAGTGGCTTTATTTTGGAGTAATTTAAGAATACAGTTAGCTGCATTTGACCAAATAAGATTTAAGTATTGTAGGTTAGAGCGTATCAAGGAGAAGTAAATCCACCTCAAGTACTTCTAGGGGACAGTATACATTGTCCTAAGTACACCATTTGGACTGGTCACCTTTCCACACACATGATTATTATTATTATTATTAAATTATGGGACATCTAAAACAGTCTTATTTAGACTGATGCCAGAGCCCAGGAGCCCCAAGAAAGCCTGTCATCAATTTTTAGGCCCAGGAACCTTGTATCCGTAACCTGTTTCAGCTCAAAAGCATCATTTACACAAAGTTCTCTCTGGTTTTTATAAATATACATATAAGATGTTCAGGGACAATTTATGGGAGATAACCCTTTTTTTTAAATTTAGAAATCAGAAGCCATGGACTTATTTACTTGCATCATCAGCATACAACTTCAAATTTCCTTTAAGTTTTAAGTTTAACACGAAATTTACTTAAACCAAAAAAAAATGTCGGCCCCAAGATTGAACCCTGGGGTACACCACATTTAATAGTTTGTCTAGAGCTTTCCACCAAGTCCACAACAACGTACTGTATTCTATCCAAAAGATAGTTTTCCAACCATCTCAAGCAAGAGTCTGTCACACAAATCAGTTTTAATCTCAGACGCAAAATACCAAAATTTAGGTTTAGTTGTATTTCATTCATCATGTTAACTGCGGCCGAGCTCGTGTCACTTGACCCGCGAATGCCATATTGATATGGAGACAAAAAGTTCACTGTGACCCGCAAGCCTACCATTAACTACTCGTTCTAGAATCTTAGCACAAACTGATATATTCTTATTGGTCTATATAATAATTGTTTGCTTGTTCCTGATTTAAAAAGTGGAGTTACGCGTGAGATTTTCATTCCTTTTAGAACTGCTTTATCACATTATTTGACATACCAATTTTATCGTGACCTGCCTTTGATAAATCTAGTTTCATAATGATTTTTAATTTCTCTTCAGGGGTAAATACCATTTTTATTGTGCTCTTGCTTTCTTTTTTTAGAAGTAGGGGTTTATCAGGCATAAGACATGCTTCACTAATTTTTATAAAAAAGTTATTTATATATGTGATCTCCAATTTTCTATTTCTCAGTTACACTTAAAATTGCTTCTTTACTTTCTTGCAGTTTATCGTGACCTGCAGCCTTTGATAAGTCCAGTTTCATAATGATTTTTACTACTCTTCAGGGGTAACCTCATTAAATACCATTTTTATTGTGCTCTTGCTTTCTTGGTTTAGAAGTAGGGGTTTATCAGGCATCGGACATGCTCAATCTTCACTAATTTTTATAAAAAAGTTATTTATATGTGATCTCCAATTTTCTTTTTCTCAGTTACACTTAAAATTGCTTCTTTACTTTTCTTGCAGCTTCGGACAATTAAACTGATTAATTAATTTTCATTCATTTTATTTTATACAGTTTTTTTAAATTTTTATAACGCAAAGTTTATTGAGAATTATTAATTGTTTTAGATAATTTATCCATTTAACATAACAGGAAGGGCATTTCCTTTAATTCTTTTGTAAACCATTGCTTGGGTTAATTGTATACACCTTCTTAAATAAAGAAAAACAAAAATAGTAAAATGACAAAAAAATATTGTAACATATACGGAACATTAATCGTCAATAGTCAACAAGGAACCAACCAACAAATTTACTTGTATAATCAAAATTAAAAAAAATATTGTGAAAAATAAAAAGTTTAGTTCAAAATTAGTAATTTAAAAATTCTTAAGCGTTAAACCTAGAATTAACACTGAAGTAATGTAGTTACTACATCCTTTTCGGGCGCTATTATCTTAGTTTGGCAAAAGTAAGGGTTGGTTCCCTGTTGCATAGCACCATTTATATAAGCATATTAAATATTAAATTTTATGTCAATATGCAAAATGACACTTTATAATCATGATGTGCAAATTAATTTGCGCTTTAGGTTGAAAGAAACTCACAGACAATTAATTAAATCAACTAAATACCTTAAAAATACCTTGATACATTTAAGATTTGTTTTCTCTTATTTTAACATGCATGTAAAAATAATATAAATGTTATCTATTATAAAATTATTTTAAATACCTACCAAGTTCTTTAAGAAATGGGCACCATTTGGGGGTCTAATATTGTTATTCTTAACCACCAAGTATTATTTTACACCCTAGTAAAACATAACTAGGCATATTGGGGTGATTTAAAAATCTTATATTCTTTTTTTTTTGACTTCTAAATCAAAAAATTGGTTGCTGGTCACCTCAAAAAAGCCTATCTACATTTGAGCTGTTACTATTAGGAGTAAGATCCTCATTGCATTTTTCCATTTTCACTTGGTCCGATGAAAACCTTTTGTATCTTACTAATAACTGAATATAAGGCAAAGCCGACATACATACTTAAATATAAAATGAAATACTCTACAAAAAAGGTATCATATGGTGTTTTCTTAAACCATTTAAAACATACTTATCTAAGGACAAAGTTTAAAAAGTTTTAAAAAATATAAAATAGTTTTTTTAAACTTTTTTGTTAATTTTTTGCATGTTTTATAAAAATAGAAAGTTCAGTTTCTTTGTAAAAATTTAAAGAAAAATTCAGCTTTTCAATGAAAACATTTAATATAATATACTTCTTAGTTTATGTCACTGGAAGAGGGTGGGCATTCTCCTATTTTTCATGCGTAAACTGAATTTTCGTGTTTCTTAGCCCTCTGGGTCATTCCACGTTACTCGGGGATTTTTGTCCCGCCCGTCACATATAAAAATTGTGAGTAAAAACTACACGTTATAAAATTTATTTTAAAATATTGTTTATTATGCTTTTAATAAGTTATAAGCACAATAAAAATAATATTATAAAATATTAATTTAATAACTTGTGGTTTTTACTCACAATTTTTAATTGTGACGGGCGGGACAAAAATTACCGAGTAACGTGGAATGCCCCCTCTCTAAATCATCTAACCCATGTTTTTCCAAGCACGTAATCTTTTTTTTTTTTAAATTAACTACGGTTTCGCGAAAGGATCGAACGGTCGATTTGCAAGGGTTCAAGAAATCGATTGAAACTTTTTTACCTTATTTCTACATCTTAATGCAGTACTTTTTTCAAAAAAAAAATCTCGTCCATTGACAACTTTGTTTTTATTTTAATTTTTTTCTTCGCTGTGTTAAAAATGAAGAAATTTCATTTTTTTTTAAATAACTTTTTTATTTCAAAACGTATCTATTTGAAATTTGGACAAAATGTAGATCTTACTAATGACAATTAATCCATGAAAAAATTTTGTTTAGATTATAACGTACAGGGGGCGCTGGTGATAATTTAGTTTAAAATTTAACAATTTTTAAAGGGTAAATAATCGAAGAAGCAACTTTGTTTTATAAATTTGAGTATAGCACGTGAAAGTATTGATATTTGACTATTATTTGATATATTAACTTTTTTATGCAAATGATGTTTCTGTGGCCAGGATCAGTTTTGAATTAGCAGTCGCAGTATTCATAAATGCTTAGTTTAGTACATTTTGTCATTTTTATACAAATATTGTTTTATCTTTTATTAATAATTAAGTAAAGCATAACACATAAATGACGTTTAATATACAGGGTGTTTCACGTACTTAGTCCGTTGGAAGTTTCTAGGGAATCGCGAAAGACATCGATTTAAAATTTTAATAGCGTAAAGTATTCGCTTTAGACTCTTTTCCTAAATTATTTTAAACAAAATAATACTTCCTGTTTTACCGGAATACCTCATATATTTTTACATTATTTAATTCTACATAAAATGGCTATACCATATCCTATACCTAAAGTCAATATTTTTTGAGTTATTATTTTTTCAATCAAATATTTTAATTAATTTTAAACAATGACAGATTTGGTGGTAACCATGGATACTGTTACATTAAACCACATGTAGAATTTCAGAGGTTTGTTGATACAAAATAGTATTGAAAATATTAGAAATTGTTAAATGTCTCTGAAATTTTAACTTTAGGAAAGAGTTACTATAATACCAATTGAAAGATTCTTTAATGTTCTATTTGATTATGTTAAAACATACAGGGTTTTACATTTATAATAAAAACGTTGTTATTGTTTGAAGTTTGCCTAATTTCAAGTGGTTTTTCTCAAGGTATTTGTTGAAAAACCTTTAAAAAACTAAACAATGTTTTAATATTCCAAAAATTCCAACCGCATGTCAACAAACATAATAACAAACAAATTAGAGGCTATTTTGATTAACGTGCATTTTAACGAAAAAAATTAATATCTTGAAAACTATTGACTTTATGTATAGTCTAAATCAAATTGTATATTCTATTAAAAATTCAAATCCATACCGTTTGCGTTTCTCCAGAAACACCCTGTATAGCATTATATTAAATATAAAAAAATGCAAAATAACTAATTACAAAAAATCGAAAAACAAATGAATAAAAATATAGGTATATCTAAATAGCCGATTGCAACATAAAAAGTCTTTATTCTAATTTATTTATTGGGTAAATATTACTTTCCTCAGTTAGGAATTAAAATTGAAGCTTGTTTATCGAGTAAAACATAAATTGAAGCTTGGTTGTGGAGCAAAAAATAAAGTTAAAGTAGGTTATAATTTCTAACTTGCTGATACTGTCTATAATTATTATTTAGTGTATTCATTTTAATAAATTAATATTTTAAGTTTATAGTACACTTATAAATTGAAACGCAATCAGTCATTTGCAACTTATAAACTGAACTGTTAAATTATCTTTCATGCTTCCAATGATAGGTTACCATAGAGATAAGTCTGTGATGCCTACTATGATCAAAATTAGTAAACTTTAAAAAATTTAAAATTTATAAATAAAACTAATTTTAGCTCCATCTATGGCGATTTTTTTAAATAAATATGTAAGA
Organism: Brassicogethes aeneus; assembly: GCA_921294245.1. NCBI lineage: Eukaryota > Metazoa > Arthropoda > Insecta > Coleoptera > Nitidulidae > Brassicogethes > Brassicogethes aeneus. The sequence goes on from OV121136.1 coordinate 5,335,885, forward strand.
ATTGTATGTTATATATAAAATATTGTATGTAATATATAATACATTATCTTATAAAACTAGTTAAAAGAATTTATAATTTGTAAAACACCTTAGTATTACGCTCTTTGAAGGCTTAACTTAAAATGGTGTCTTTCGTAGAAACATAATTTGCATTTAGAAGGTTATATATCAAATAATAGTTAATTATCAGTACTTTAACGTGATATACTCAAAATTATAAAACAACGTTGCTTCTTCGACTTTTTAACCCTTAAAAAATGGTAAAATTTTAAATTAAATTGTCCACCGTGCCCCCTGTATATTAAAATCTAAAAAAAAATAATACGTGGATTTATTGCCACTAATAAGGTCTACATTTTATCTTAATTTCAAATCGATACGTTTTTAAATAAAAATGTTATTACAAAATATCGAAATTTATCTATTTTTAACACAGTAGAGTGACTTAAGGCCTGAAAACCACAGGGGTCAATGGATGAAATTTTTATTTTGAAAAAAAAGTACCATTTAGATGTACAAACAAGGTAACAAAAATATATTTAATTCTGGCATCACTTGCAAACAAATGTCCAAAATTTGTTCGATTTTTACGCGAAACCATAGTTAAGCACATAAAACAAAAATGCTTATTGGTTACTGAACATCCGCATGTCCACTCGTATTTTTTATAGATATTTCTGTTGAATACTATTGTAATTTCAGCCTTTACCTGTGGAAGTGTAGTTTATTCGAAGATCGGGAATATGTCTTCCTTTTTTCTTAATTAAAAGTTTATCTTCAAGTGACATCGGGCTTTTTAAAAGATTTTGAACACTTACTTTTGCTGGTGCCATTATTGTTATTAAAAAATAAAGTTTATTTAAAAAACAAAACACGTAATTCACTTAAAAAACAACGGCACGCGGCGACAAAAAAGTTAGAAATCAAACAGGCACAAATAACATCTCAACGGTTGAAGAGACACTGCGTTCGGTGCCCCAAATTGACCATATATATCATATATTCGCGTACTGAGAGATTAACCGAATAACTGAAATAATACACAATGCAACAAATAACTTTTATTACTTTTTATCTGGGCTGTTGGGTGGGCACGTGCCCTTGTGCCCTTTAGAACCAGCCGCCACTGCATATTGTAACGTTATTTACTGTTCGTAGTGTGAATTAAAACACGCACTGGTATTAACGAACTAAACGATTTATTTTATAACTTAATTACACTTAAAACACTAAGAAACTATAAAACTAACTAAACACTTAACTACTAATTATTTCACTACTGTTCAAGAGTATTTATTTGCACGTATATTTATTTATTTCGTCGCGAGTACCAAAACTTCTCTGACCGCTCCATGCTGCGCTGTTCCTTATAGATTCAGTGCCTACGTGCATGAATATTCCAGCGAGCTCCAGACCGCCCTCGATCGCTCGAGCGCTGACTCACCGGCGATGAGTCATCATTCCCAGAGCGGTACTCGCTACATATTCACATATTCTTGTGACATAAACTAAGAAGTTTGAACAAAAATACATATATTATAATATTTTTAGAAAATATGTCAAAATTGAGGTTAAATTGGCAGGTGCGTAGACTCAATTATTGTTGCAATTGTTTTATTATTTAGTTGTATACAAATATATTTAAACACAAAATTCCCCTTTCGTGAACATTGCATATTTTATGTAAAAAATTGTCAGCTTTCAGAAAAAAATATCAAAATTGATATAAAAATTATCGCAAGGCCAAAAAATGCATTTTTAATAAATTACAATCTAAATTAAACTGCTAGGTCAAGTGGAATTGAAATTCTGTGGACAACATGGTTTTGTTCGGTTTTACAGTCATAACATCTCCTCTTAGGTTGCTAAGTAATATTGAATAGTGTCCAGTTGCAACTAAGGTTTTAATGAGCTAGATGAACTACGGCCCATTATTTGTATTATTTCCTGCTCATTAACACCTGGTTTAGCTAGATGATCTGAGTAATTAGTAATTTTTTTTTAGTATCTAGGCCAATCATTTCAGCATATTCTTTCATCCACTTTGAAATTGTGTTTATGCCAATTGACATATTTTTGTAACCTCTTGAAGATTTTGGGTTGTCCCAAGTAATGTTTACTGTTAAAAGTAGCCTGTCGGTAGTAATATTTTCGTTCCGCTTGCTTAACAATTTTTTGAGCATTCGTACAGGACAAATATCAGGCTTTTCAGGTTTGTTATTAACCATTTACTATCAGCACATCTTTGTGCTCCACCTTGAGATATTTTGGAAAATACTGGATTATATTTAAATCTCCCACTTATTAAGCCAGCATTGTTACATTCTTCATTAAAATAATATACTAAACATTGTTTTCCTTCTCCTCCACGCCTTGCCAACATACCGCATTTTCATTTGAAACCTGAACACGAGTGAAACCGATCGCCCCTTCCCAGATGCATTGTAAGCAGATATCCGGCGTAGGCGTGTGTATTTCGAGCTTTTTAACATAAATTAATTTCTTTTATTTAAAATTATAAGTAATAATGTCCTACACATTGCAAGAGAAAATTGACATGATAAGCTGGTCTTTAGTGGACAATTCTCTACGTCAAACAAGAGACCTATACGCAGTTAAATATCCGGAACGTTCTATTTCTTCAATTGGAACAATAACAAACGTTATCCAAAGGTTTAAAGAAATGGTTGTATTTTGGGGTGTAAATGTCACAGTACTCCCAGAGTTGATGTAGATGCGGGGATGCAAGAAATAATGGTTTGTGCAATGATAGAAGAAGATTCAAATACATCAATTCCTAAAATAGCCGAAGAGACCGGCATTAGTGTGGGTAAAGTCCACAAAATATTTAAAAAAAAACTAAATATCGTTCCTATAATTACCAAGTACACCAGGAAATTTTTCAAGACGAGTACCGGAGAATGGAATTTTGTGAAAATATGATGGAACGCGCAAATGAAGATGAACATTTCATTGAAAACATAGTATTTACCGACCAATCCACATTTCCATTACATGGAAAGCACAATCCTTCTATTGTCCGGTACTGTTCTATTGAAAATGAGTACAGGCCACTAAACTTAAAGACTCAGTATCCTAAAACGTGTGGTCTGGTATGCTTATGACATCTCAAGGGCGGTCCACCGGAAATGATCGTAATTTTCCTGGAGGTTGTTTTTGGGAGGTCTTCGCTAGCAATTTTCTCACTGTCTGACATATTTACCGACTTCTCTAAACATGCCTGGCCAATAATATTTCCGGGCAATTCTACGAATTGTCTTGGCTTGGATGGATATTTTCCATGGATCGGAGAAATCGTAAAAATGTCTTAACAATTTTCCCTCGTATATTTTAAATTCTGGGAAGCTTCGTGTATTTTTCAGGACTTGGAATTTATTTTGATACCAAGAGCATGTTTTGTTGTCAGTTACAACAAATATCGGTGTGTTGGTTACTGGTGTATCTGGTAGCGGCTCTCTTGATAACAGATCCGGCAGCTGGTTTTGGCTTCCCTTGCGGTAAACAATTTCATAATCGAATTGTTGTAAAAATAAAGCCCATTTATCGAGTCTTCCAGAGGGATTTTTCAGAGAATTTAGCTATTTTAATGCTTGTGATCAGTGACTATCTCAAAGTGAAAATAGGGCCTCATTTTCTGTACAGCCCATATAATAGCTAAACATTCTTTCTCCTTTAAATTAGCTCTGCCCCCCTCTAGGTCTGAGGCAGCATCGGTTTGTAGACTGAACGTGTGATTAAAATCTTGGCAGGCTAATATAGGTGATTTAGTGAGAGCTGTCTTAAGAGCGGCAAAGTGGGGCCGAAATTTGTGCGAAATTTGGTACAAATCTTCGGTACCAGGATCCCTCCTAAGAATTGGCGTATTGCTTTGACATTTGTTAGGGTTGAAATTTTCTGGATGGCCTGGACGTTGTCTGGTGACGTAGTGATACCTTCAGCTGTCACAATATGTCCTAAGTATTGCAAATAATTCTTGCAAAAATGACATTTTTCTTGTGGTTAGCTTTACGTAGTCGCTGGAAAACCATTTTCAAGTATTCCAGGTCTTCATCCAGGGATTCGCCAGTATCCCTGCCGCAAATCCATGGTGGACATGTATTTTGCTTTCCTTCGTTTGTCCAATATTGCATTGACTTGTGGCAACGGGTAAGAATCCTTGATCGACAAGTCGTTTACTTTTCGAAAATCGATGCAGAATCGCGGCTCTCCATTAGCTTTCTTGACAAACACCGTAGGTGAACTTCAAGGACTGTGGGAGGGCTCGATTATTTTTTCTGACAACATTCGATCAACTTTGTGGTACATAATTTTTTTTTCATTATGGCCGGATTCTGAGGCCGGAACCTTTGTTTAATGGGCCTGGGATTCTCCTGGAGACGAATCTAATGTTGAGTCATCAGAGTAAGGCCCTTAATTTTGTCAAAGGTTTTTAAGTCGGTGCATAAAAAGTCGGCCACTTTCTGTTGTTCTTCTGGTAGCAGGTTTGTCGGAGTCAAGGTCAACAGGGCCGGAAGTTGTAATGTTTTAGGTTTTTGGGTGGATTGTTTCAGCCAATTCTACCTGGCTAGTACATTGTTGTCCTGGTTGGTTTGGTAGATTTTCTACCACGGATTTTCCGATGTAAGAATACATAGCTCCGGTGTTTAAAAGAACATTCCATTCCATTCCTTTAATTTTTAATTTAAGGAACATCCTGGGGTTATTTGGCTACAAAATTTGAATTAATAGTCGGGATTTTTGCTTCACCCTGTATATTTTGTTACGAGTACGGTCCTGGTGAATCTGGTAGGGACGGCTTCAGTTTCATGTGCAGTCTTTTAACATCCTGCTTACCACATACGCGACATTCCGTGCGAAAATGACCGTCTTTGCATTTCTGTCGTATACTGGGGTATTAGGTGGTTTCACCTCTCGGTTTGGGGTATAATTTTGCCTTGAACAGCAAGATTGGGGCTACTTAAGGAATTTAAACCGCCCTGGCAGGTTTTTGTGAATCGATATCTTTTTGGGCACTGCCCCTTAACATGCTTAATGCTTTAGTAAGTTTTCCTCTTCGAAATCATGGCATATTTTAGGCTCTTGAATTCTTTCTAGGAATGAAACTGCATTAGTATTGTCATCAAAGTGTACATTCCACTTTTTAACCTGGTCACAGACCTTTATCTTTCGATCATCTTGTGTTGTACCTAAAATTGACGCATCCCCCGTATGGTATATTAGCTGGTGCTTCTTTGTCTTCGGTGACATGATTTCGCACTCGTAAACGTAATTCGTTTACTGTGCCGGATCTTTACAAACATCAACTAAACCTTCCTTACGCAGGGTATATATCCAGCTTAGTTCTTGTTTTACCCCTGTGCCAGCTGTACGTTCTGTCGAAGAATTTCCAGCCTCTGCCTGAGAAGTGCTTTGGATTTTAACTTGCTCTTCTGTTTTTTTTGACGGGCTGGTCTTTGTTTTGTCATTTTAGAACGTAATAATTAAACCAACTTAATGATTCTCACGGAATTTTTGCAGGTTATGTTTACCATGAAAACTTTTTAGGTTAGGTTACAGGAATTTCCGGAAAACCCAGGTCCTAGTGCTCGGGCGCCAAATTGGGGCTGTGTGAAATGACATCTGTCACACGAGCCGTGTGCAACAGGTTTTGACAACTGTCAAAGCGCCATCTGTTAGATTTCAGTCTAACTGCAGGTTTCGTTCCTTGACGTCGGGTAGTTAAGAAAATCATCTCATAGATGTCGTAATTGGCATCGTTACACATTTAAAAATTTATTTGACATATAGTATTGTTGTCAAAGTAATTGAAAGCTTCCCTGAATGCTGTTATCAGTTAAATGTTGAAATGATTGGGTGGTTTGTCACATGACAAAAAAAACAAAATTTAAATGGATGTAGGGGATTTTGAAAAGTTTTCGCGAAAATGAATTCTACTAGATAAAATTTCTATTGGCTGTTAAAAACAAAAAAATCACTTTAATTGAGTTTTTATGGGTCTTCTGTTACTTATAACAAAGAATGAATATTTTCATTGAAAAGCTAAAAAATTTTTACAAGATAATGGAAAGGTCCATACATTTTGACAAAACATCTTACTAAACTGGCTGAAATTTCGGACGGTTATAATTATAACGTAAATGCCTTTATAACGTCAAAAATTTTAGATTTAAGTTAAATAAACAAACACAACTATTTTCGAGGAAACTTTTCCTCCCCGGGAGGTTTTTTTAACAATTTTACATTATCAAGAGTTTTTGTACCTTGTCTAGTCCTATTTGATTTTGTAGGAAAAAGATTTACTCCGCGCTTGTTCAACCATTCTTTTAACAAACTATAGGTATTCATTTTCATATCGTTTTTTCGATTTTTAAGGAAGGAAATTAATTGCAACTATTCTTGCCTGTTTGGCAAGATCTTGCGGCAGGTCTTCTTCGCTGGAAATCATTTTCAAAACGTAGGAAGAATTTCAAATTTATGATAAACATTCTGACAGCTTATAAAAACTGTTATGTTGTTATTACCAAAAATACCCTAGCAACTAAGCGTTGTCAACATAACGTCGGCGACGCAACACGTACTTAATATTTTGTCATAATTTTATAGCCCTATACCGGGTTAGTAAAAGGAACCGGAACGCTTAAAATGTCTTAAAACTGTTAAAAGGTAATAGAAAAAACCATATACATACCTCAGGAGGAAAATGCGTTTCCTCCCTTGAATATTTAATGCCCTTCGCTTCGCGTCGGGCATCAAACTATTCACGGGAGGAAAAGCAGTATTTTCCTCCCATGGTATGTAAATAGCTATTTTGACGCCAAAAACAAACTGCTAATCAATGTCATCGTCCGAGCGAGTAAGTTTGTCTAAATAAAACAGACATTTTATTGTATCCATTTATTCCGGCCGGATTTGGCAAACCGGACGTCCGTTCCATCTAGATGTTCTAAAAACAACGCAAAATAGTATATTACACTACAAGGGCAGAAAGTGTGAGATTCCTGCAATGCGCGCCATGATGCCCGAGGCGAAGCCGAGGGCATCATGGCGCGCAGTTCAGGGCTCTCACACTTTCTGCCCGTGTAGTGTATACTATTTTTCTTACTACCTCGGCCGAAAATACAACCCGGCCGAAAATACGGGAAAAAATTAAATGTATATTTATGTACCTATCTCCATTTGAAGAGCTTGATAAATAAATAACAGTAGGCCGTGAATTCAGCGGTGCCAATACAGTAAAAATAAAAGGTTGTATTTTAATTAACAAATTACTACTTTATAACAAATAAAAGTACCATTAAACACTTAAAACAACATAAAAAGTAAAACAGTAAAAATATAAATTGTTTATTTGTTGTTATAATTGCAAAATTATGGTTTAACACTGTCATATTTTTGTGTTTCTCATGTTGGCAGTACGAAATTTGAATGTTAAGCACACGACTAAAAAAATTTTACTCCCGCTATTAGAGTGTGCGCGTATAGCTTGACCAATGCATAAAACGTAAACTTTCTTCCATGGAATCGGTGACGAAATAACGTATTTAGAGTCGAGGTAGTAAGAAAAAGCTATTTTAAAGATAATGCTCGGGAAGGATATAACTTAACATTCTGACCTAATCTTTAATACACTAATATATTAAGTCTGTTTTATGTCAAAATTAATATAAATAGAAAAGCAGCTTACCTATGCTAAAATACCATTATACCCTCGACCTATCTTAGATAAGTATCTTTTTACAAAAAGGCAAAAGATAATTGGTCAAAGATCTGCTTCATACTTGGCACCAAAAATATTAAACTTAGTCCCAGACTAGTATTTTATATTTTAATTCGTTTAACCTTCGTGCGTCGTTCGTTTTCCACTAAAACATTGCTATGCTATTGAAATTTAAAAAAAGTCCTAAAAAAGAATTGGCGTCTTCTAGTATCTAGATTCCACCTGGGTAAAGCAGTGTAGGCAGATACGACCAAGCACGACACAGATAAATTAATTTCGTTTAGAACGACGCATGAAGGTTAAAGTGCATCAAAAGATTTTTTAATTAAAACACCAGAAAGTTTTATTAATAATTATTAATAAATAACAATTCGCAGCTAATATTAGATTTATATAACCTTTGTACAGTGTTTATTTGTCTATGTGACAGTCTAGCTAATGTATATAATAACTAATTTTAATACGTAAATGTATTTGCATTATTAATGATTAACTTATTTACTAGTAGATGTATACATTCACTCCACAAAGGTAGCAAAAGTGTACATAAACTAAAACTACCAGTGGCGGCGATAAGGGGCCCGCAGGTCCCGCCGTGCTCAAAAATGGGCCCCTTCAAATAAATTAATACAAAATTGTCAAGAAAAGTAAAGAGGCGCCTGACAATAAAAATAATCTTATTCCAAAATAAAACTATATGAATCAATCATAAATATATTCTATCAAAAGGACATTTTTTGATGAACTTGGAACTGACACTGGAATATAAGATTCTCTAAGAAGATTTCTAATTAAAGTCTTCTACAAGTCTCTTGATAAAATAATTAATCAACTCAGAACCCGATTTATAAGTATGAACCAAGTAATGAGCTATTTTTATTTTTAAATAAGATGGTTTCGTTAAAGTATCTACCCAAGAAATTATAGATCATGCCGAAAACATATCGGAAAAATACGGAAATGACTTCTCGAATAATTTATATTTAAGTGCATTTTAAATTAAATTCGAAAAAAAAAAAACAATCTATGAATTAGCCACATATTTTATATCATGATGTATTTTGAGCAGTCTTCTGGATATTTGTTCGTTGTTTCAACTTTTTTTTACATTACCTGTAACATCTGCTTCTGCCGAAAGAACATTTTGAAAGTTGAAGTTGATAAAAACATATTTACGTAGTACATTGTGCGAGGTGAGACTTAGTGCTTTGGGTGTGATAAATATTGAACATAAAAGTGCGCGTAAACTTGATTTTGAACTGTTGGTCGATATATTTTTAAAACAAAAGCATCGCCGTTTTGGCAATTTAACAGTATTTTCTTAAACTTTCTATTCCCCGATCTATCCACTAATAGCTTCACTAGCACCAGCCAGATTTTAGCGATGGTAATATTTTATACTTAAGGCAATTAGCAAATTACTTTATTGGTATTATTTGTGGCTTAGACACATAGACATATTTTGTAATATAAATATATTACATTTATAAAATAAAATGTAAGACAAGCCCAGTTTTTATTTTTGGCAATTTAACAGTATTTTCTTAAACTTTCTATTCCCCGATCTATCCACTAATAGCTTCACTAGCACCAGCCAGATTTTAGCGATGGTAATATTTTATACTTAAGGCAATTAGCAAATTACTTTTTAGGTATTATTTGTGGCTTAGACACATAGACATATTTTGTAATATAAATATATTACATTTATAAAATAAAATGTAAGACAAGCCCAGTTTTTCTTTAACTACGCCACAATACATAATATTTTCCAGGTATATAGAAAAACTTAAAATAAAATCTAAAGATATATCCGAGTTGTTTATTAGCATCTTAGATAAAATTCCAGTATTTCCAGATTTTATTGGCCATGTATAAATGTCCTTGAAAAATTTGGTAGGGGGGCCCCGAATTCTTATCGCCGCCACTGGCTACTAGTAAAACTACACGTTTACTTATTTTTCACGTAAATGTATGACTAGTTTTTGTATACATCTACCGAAATGTTTACTTTGACTGACATATATAAACATTTCAGCCTTTTTATATTGCTTAAAATCTCAGATTGAAACCAATAATTAAATCGTTTTGTATCATCAAAAACTACAAATAAACTAGTTTGAATAGAAACTAAGTTTTTTTATTTTATTTTAAGTTATTTAATGTGCTTTCAACAGACACGGGCCCAATTACAGAAATACACAGACAAACACAAATAAATAGCCCTACCACGACCTCTCGGCTTATAGTCCGCAGCGTTGACTACTACACCACCGGGGCGATTTTTCTTTCAATCGGTCTGAATCGGACACTATTTAACATATTTTAATCGGCGTATAATTTTGTTAATTTTAATTGTGTTGAATTAATTCAAATTAAAAAATAATTTTAAAACTATTGAACTCAAATTTCAATCGGTTTTAATCAATTTCAATTATTGACCTAAGATTTCATCAGTTTTATCGTAGGTGTGAATCGGTTTTAATCGGAGTTTGATTGCCTTAATTTCAATTGGGCTTCATTGAAAAATAATTTTGAAATTATTGAACAAGATTTCAATCAGTTTTAATCAGCGTTTTATTGAAGGTTTTAATTGGTTTTAATCGGCGTTTGATTTCTTTAATTTCAATTGGGATGAATTGGAAAATAATTTTGAAATTATTGAACTAAGATTTTAATCTATTTTAATCGGCGTTTTCAATTTCAATTGGGCTGAATTGGAAAATAATTTTTAAATTATTAAACTAAGATTTTAATAGGCTTTAGTCGACGTTTGAATCTTAATTGTTATAAATTGAAAAGTTATTTTAAAATTATTAAACTTAGATTTCAATCGGTTTTACAACGTTCGATTTCGTCAATTTCAAGTGTCAATGAATTGGAAAATAATTTTGTAAATATTTAACCAAGATTTTAATCGCTTTTTATATAAGAAAATAAAACCCCTTTTAAAACCGATTGAAATCTAACGCCGATTAAAATTTTAGTTCAATAATTTTAAAATTATTATCCAATTCATGCGAACGTCCCGACCCGTCGATTAAAACAGATTAAAAATTTAGTTCAATAGGTTCAAAATTATTTAGCAATTCAGCTCAATTAAAGAAATTTCTTTATATTTATATATTTATTAAATTGAACGTCGATTAAAATCGACCCAAATGAAATTGAACATCCAATAAAACCGATTAAAATCTCAATTCAATAATGTCCGATTGAGACCGATTAAAACAAAAAACTTGGTTCCCATTCAAAATAATTAAAATATTATTTTCCATTTAAAATTTATGATAATTGTAAACGATTCATCCCAATACCAAAACAGAATTAAAAAATCGATTGAAAATCAGGATTTAATTATTTTGAATCCTACTGTATTTTTATTTAGGCAGGGTAATTGGCTATTAGCGGTTTTTAACGTAAAACTTAGTTTTTAGTAAGGGGTATTGAATAAGAAAAAAATTTATCCACCGACTACAGTCGTATAATAACAGATTCCTAACACACACGGTCGATTTTAAAGTCCACCAAGAAGTCTAGAATCAGAAGCGTAAATTCGGAATGTGGTATGCATTGTAGACGTGGTTCATAACAAAGTCGTAAGTTAAGTTCCTGGTGGGGCAGATATTCTGAATGGTATGCTGGTGCGGGCGCAATAAATTTTTTGTTACTTTGATTGACGGTTTTGGTTGCGCTGTCAGAGGCTCTACGTTGTGACATACAATTTACGCTCTTGATTCTAAACTTTTAGGCCTTTGGTTTTAGTTTTATCAGGGAATAAAGAATATATTGCCAATTTCCCGCGCATTGTATTTAATCAATTATATTATATATTACAGTATTTGTAGGTTGGGTGTTTGCACTAAAATTATGTTATTTTCCTTCATGTTGGTAGATAAATCTACACATTTAATAGTTAGTCGATGGGAATTTTTATTATTAAAATAAACTTAACAATGTTTTTTTGTTTTAGGAGACATTCTTAGTGGAGTTTGTTACGTTGGGATATGGAATGTGAAAGCTATGCGTATTTTTGTTCTTATTCCGCTGTGTGTTTATTTAATATTTGGAACAATTTTTTTGGCATCAGGATTTGTGTCTTTATATAGAATTAGAACTGTAATGAAACATGATGGAACAAAAACTGATAAACTTGAAAAATTAATGATTCGAATAGTGATATTTTCTGTTCTTTACACTCTTCCTGCTTTAGTTGTAATATTTTGTCTTTTATATGAAAATATTTACTTTGATGAATGGATGATTACTTGGTTAGGAGAAATTTGTAAAAATACAAAATATTCTATTCCGTGTCCAAAGAATAATTATATAAAAGCGTATCCACGTTTTGAGGTATTTATGATTAAATATCTCATGACAATGATAGTCGGAATCACCTCTAGTGTGTGGATATGGTCTGGAAAAACCGTCCATAGCTGGACCTTTTTTTTCAGTAAACTTAGAGGACGCCATACAGAAGCCTATGTTTAAGTTGTTTTAGACTAAACTTTTGTGTTTAAACATTGACAGTATATTCTGTATAAAGACGTGTGTCAAAAATGTTTGTCACAGCCGTAAATCGTCAATACATTTTAGTAGAATCCTATAGGTAAATAAAAGAAAAAAATGTCCAAGAAAATAAGTCCTAAGCATTTCTTATCGAAACATCTATACAAGCCACTGACTTATTCCAATTTTATTAGCCCAATTTTGTAGGCAATTTAATTTCTATCAAAATGTGATCTTAATATTTCTTTTAATACTAAAGAACATACGTCTATACAATATTTAAATCAATTATGCGCCAATTATTATTACCTTATCAAAGTCAAAATAAAATAATATACAAGGTATGTTTATTTAAGTATCTCCACCCAACTATACTATTTATAATTAAATGTATGTATACATATGGGATAATGTATGTATATGCGATTTTTTTGTTTATTAGACAGAATTGCATCTTATTTTACAGCGTATGCGATAATTAATTACTTTAGTAGTGAGTATTAACAAGTTAAAATTATAGAACGCTCGAAGATACAATTTATATTTAATATAGATTCTAAATAATTTTGAATCCATTACAAATAACTATTTATAAAAATATACTGTGTGACATTTACCATGTTAATGCATGTTTTACCATAAAATATTTTAAACCAATTTATATATTTCTTTTCAAATGAAAATTTAAGAAGGGTTTTCCATTTATCTGAAACCACCACAGAATGTAATATTTTTTGATATTTATAAACAAATCTTTTGTTGTATTTTTTAAATAAAAACAATAACTAAAACCACACTATAGAAATTGAATTTTTAAAATATGGAAAAGTCACTCTCAAAGACGTTGTCCAGGTCCAAGTATTTAAAAAAATGGGGGGCGTGATAAAAACAGTTTTTCAGTCAAGTTTTTAATTATTTGTCGATCTTGTTTGATATAATTATAATCATAATAACTATTTTTTATATTTCTGACAAGTTCATGTTGTGGGCAATAAAATACAATATTTACTTACTATTTATATTTATTTATATATATTTATATTTACCGAGCGACATTTTTATATAAAAAATTGTAGGTACCAAAAAAGTGGAAACAAAATACAATATTTACTTACTATTTATATTTATTTATATATATTTATATTTACCGAGCGACATTTTTATATAAAAAATTGTAGGTACCAAAAAAGTGGAAACAAATTTTAAACTAAATAGTAAAAAGTTTTTAGTAAAAATGGAACTTGAATTGATATTTGGAGGTGTTTCACAATTACCAGAAAATATTACGAGTCAGTCTATGAAATCATCGAATCGGCAAAGCCAACCTATGTTATATTTTGCCTAAACTTTGTTGGAATGTTTTTGGAATCCCAAAGACGAACATTCACGATGATTTAATTATTACGTGCGCCGGTCCGCACTAAAGGTGTTATTTTTGTCTATTAGAGATATCTATTTACTTATTCAAAATGGCATTTTATTGGTTAAAGATAGTGGATGTTGTAAAATTTAATAAAATAATAATAACAATAATAACTTGCTTACTTTGGCATAAACTATCATCCCTCCAAGGGATGACAACTTGTTTGACACCCTGTATACTGGAGACAATAATTAAAAATCATTAAAATATGTGTAATTTTAGTGCCTTGTTATTTTTCAGGATTATGAAATTATTTTTTAATTAATTTTTACAACATCCACTATCTTTAACCATTAAAATGCCATTTTTAATGAGTAAATAGATATATAATATAAAACACCTTTTATGTGCTGTTAAATGTAAACGACTAATGTTTCTCAGATATTAAGTGAACTGTGCACATATCATAGAAGAAAAAATACAAAATGATTCCATTTATCCCGCTGTTTATAATTTGTTTGCTTAAAAATAAACAATTAATAAGTACTTGAACTTTCTAATGATTTTTGAAATAAACAAATTATTACTTTATTTTAACAACAATATGAAAGATGAAGAGCTTATTAATTGTTTGTTATTAAGTTTAGAGTAGTTATGTTACAATACATATACAGGGTGTTCCATTTAAAAAATGTTATTTTTATGAATATTTCGGAACCTCGACGTTTAATTGTTTTTCTGTTTTATCCATTTTAATCAAAAGAAAAAATGCCACCAATTTTCCAATTTAACCGACTTTGTAGCTCCAATAATAACAAAGTCAGCAATGGTGACAGATAACTTTGGACAACATGTATAATAATTTATGAATTTTTTTAAATTTTATTTCAAAAATTATTATCTTTTAGCTTTTAAATGCCATATTGGACAAACATATATCTCTAATCAAAAAAATTATACAGCTAAAAACGTAAATAACACTTATGTCTTATATGTATTATATATTAACTAAATAGCTATTTCGTGATTAATGACTGAAATTGTATACAGACTGTATAGAATCAAGTAAGTAAGGCTGGAGACAAGGATGACAAATTATATTCTGATCAGAGAAAAAGAAACAAACTTTAATTGGGCGTGGTTTAAACCAAGCAATTCGTTATTACGAACCATAGTTCCCGGGTTGTTTTAAATCAGAAGAGAACGATTATAATTATTTAATAAATAGTTCAATTTTATTTGTTTATTAATTAAATTAAAAATATGTCAAAAATAATTTGATTTAGTTAATTTTCTTACTTTTAATATTAAAAAATAAGAAAAACAACCCTTTTAGGAAACAATAATAGCATATGGCAACAGCGCGGCATGCAGCCAGATACAAGGGCATGCAGTGGGCGGGGTTTGGCACTTGTTTTATTTAAGTGTATCTATTCGTTTTAATACACACTGTATATACAGTGTGTATTAAAACGAATAGATACACTTAAATAAAACAAATGCCAAACCCGGCCACTGTGGTAGGGATTGAATTTGTTTGCTTGCCGTATCATTGTCGTATGATCTGTAAGTCAGTTTAAGAAGTGCACTGAGACTTTACGTACGTCTTTGTAAGAATAAAAAAGTATTTTCTCAAATAAAATGGTTTTTACCCTTGAGGAAAAATACCAAATTATGGTATGGCATCACACTGGTAGATCGTATCGCCAAATACAAACTTTATTTCAAAATATGTTTCAAAATAGGCCTTTACCCAGTGTCGCTACAATCCAGAGGATAATGTACAATATTCGAACGCATGGGTGCCTTTCGCCGCAGAGGCATAAGACACAACGGCAGCAAAGGCGGAATGACGATAGAGAAGCAAGGGACATTTTGATTTGTGCAAGTGTAGAGCAAGACCCTACACAATCTACCAGAACACTTGCTGCTCAGTTTGATATTTCCTAAGATACGGTTTCCAAGATTTTACGCAAGCATGGGTATCATTCCTATAAATTGAAGAGGGGTAACGAGCAACACCTGGGCGATTCAGATCGCCGCATGGAATTTTGCGAATATGTAATGAACAAGGCGAACGAGGATGATAATTTCATCCCAAACATCCTTTTTACGGATGAGTCGAGTTTTTCATAACATGGTCGTCATAATTCCCAAAACATCCGCTGGTGGGCAAGAGGGGGAAATCCCCGCAAGGTGTATGCTGCCCGAACACAGCGCCCCCTGAAATGAAATGTTTGGACTGGAATTCTTGGAGACCATATCATTGGGCCATTTATTATTGATGGTAATCTTAATGGGCAAAAGTATCTAGAGCTACTGCAAAATCAAATTGTTCCGGCACTTCAAAATTTGCAAATTCCGTTTGAAACCTGATGGTTTCAGCAAGACGGGTGTCCTGCACATGATACTTTGGTTGTCAGAGAGTATTTAAATCACAACTTTCGAAATCACGTGATAGGTCGTCATGGAGATATTCTTTGGCCTCCAAGATCACCGGATTTGACTCCGTGTGATTTTTTCTTGTGGGTATACGTCAAAATTTATGGATTTCAAGAGCTCAGGGCTAATAATCTCAATGAATTAAGGGTGCAAATCTTTAATACATTGGGAGATATTAGTCCTGAAATGCTGTTTAACGTGCGCAGGAATTTTTATGATAGGCTAGGGTATTGTTTAACTGCTGCTGGTGGTCTATTTGAACATTTAATTTAGAAAAAAAGTTATTTTCGTTATTTTAGAATTATTTTTGTTTGAGAATTTATAGGTTTTATTTTTATCGAATTCGTTTGTTTTGTTTTAATGCATTTTTGCAAATAAAAACTAAGTATTTCTTAAAAACTATACACATTTCCCTACGACAGCGTCGGAGCTACTGAAAAAACACAGTAGATCAAACTGCATGCCCTTGTATCTGGCTGCATGCCGCGCTGTTGCTATATGCTATTATTGTTTCCTAAAAGGGTTGTTTTTCTTATTTTTTAATATTAAAAGTAAGAAAATTAACTAAATCAAATTATTTTTGACATATTATTAATTTTTTTGTTATTTTTTAAGTTTCAAACAAATAAAATTTAACCATTTATTAAATAATTATAATCGTTCTCTTCTGATTTAAAACAACCTGGCAACTATGATTCGTAATTACGAATGGCTTGGTTTAAACCACGCCCAATTAAAGTTTGTTTCTTTTTCTCTGATCAGAATATAATTTGTCATCCTTGTCCCCAGCCTTACTTACTTGATTCTATATATAGAGTATACAGTCTGTATTATATAAACTGCGCACCAGTCAATGTGTCGCGACCAAAAATTTCGTCCTTTTTTAAAACGACATAACTTTTTTGTTTCTTGAACGATTTTATTTTGGTTTGTAATGTCTGCTAGCCCCATTCTCTGGAAATTCATGCTATAGAAATGAAGCTCACGGTTCTTCAAGTAAATTTCCTACAGGGTGATATGTAAAACGGTGAAAAATTTCAATAACTTCATCCAAGCCCCGTTTGTAAAGAAAATATTTTTTTCTCGTTTTTACTTTGAAATAATGAAGTATTATGTCTTACCTTGATACGTTTTTCAAATTGGTGGCCACATTGAGTGGTGCGCAGTTTATATATTATATACAATTTCACATTAATCACGAAATAGTTATTTAGTTAATACATATTTAAATAAAATAATAAAAAAAAGTAAAATGGTAAAATTCCTTGCCTCCCCTGACGAGCCGCCACTGATTAAAACAAAAAATAATGGAAATTTATTTTAAAAACCTACTAATTTTCGCGCCGGTGCACAATTTTCGGTGACCATGGGACAACTACGTAATAATATTAAATAATTAATTGTTTCGGCCTTTACTTGATGAAACTCCATATTGCACTATGTGTAAATATAAAAAACCACTATGTTTTAAAGTTTCAAGTGATTTATTTATCGTAGAGTAGGTTTTTCCCATTATTTATTTCATCCTCTTTTAATATTACGCAGATTTACCATAAAAACCATTATTTTTGTTATATAAATTCAAGAGTAGAATTAAGTTTAAATACATTCAGAAGGAGCTACTGTGTAGCGAAACAATTGTCAACATTAAAATAAATCACGCAAAACATAGTTGTTTTTTTATATTTACATAGTATATTATTATATTATAGTGATTATATTTTTTTATCTTTTACAAGAGTCCTATATATTTTTTGACTTTTTTGTTGTTTTTATCTACTGGACCGCTTACGTGCTATTGCGCATAATTAATTTAATAAAATATAAATGGTGGGAAGCATTTTCTCTGTCGACAACGATATTTATTTTATCCCCACTTTTGGAGGTTCTTTATTTATACTACAAAACCCTAACCTTAAAATTATTACCCTGTGCGATATTAAAATATTAGTCGGGATGTGAACAAGAAAAATGGAATCTGTGTGACCCTAAAAACATATCGTTTAAGGGATTTTTATTGAATTTTAAGAAATTTGTTTTTATAATTATTTAATTGTTTATAGCTCCATTCTACGTGCTAAACTCGTAAAATCTCTTTGAATGTATGTTTTTGGTATCGCGTAGATTTCATTTTAGTTGTTTTCACCCCGACTACAATTTTGTGTTGAGTGCCATTACTATCATCATTGATTAAAAAACTCTGCTATTGATTTATTAGCACTTGAACAAAAATATGTATATTTTATCTTTTCTTTGGTTACTATTTATTTGAACCATTTCCACTGGAAAATTGTATAGCCATGTGTGCATATGCCTATTTTAAAGCAAAAATAGATGGTTTCATTGTTATTTATTGGGTTCCCTGTAACTTTTGGCAGCTTTATATATACTATGACATGTTTTTATTTGTTAGAATATATATAAACTTAATTAACTTGTGTGATACTGTCTTCAATTATAATTATTTAAGATCCATATAACTTTAATCCGAGGGGTAAACCACTTTAAAATTAGCGAGACCAACATTCAACGTTATGTGGACGTTGTGTTCTGATTTTTTCCTTATCAGTCGTTATCAATAACGAAACATTCTTATGAATAAAAAATTTCTCTTAGCGACGCGTTGCGCATGACTACCCTTGTGATTGTTATCCTTAGCCGTTAATTCGTATGCAATTTTTAAAAAATAAGTGGTTTACCCCTCGCTTTAATCCACCAAAACAATAATCTGTATACCTAATGGATTGCTAATTTTAGCAACTAAGAAAAATTTTAAAATAATCTTAGCTCGAAAAGTTCTCGACGGGATTAAGGGTCGAACCACAATGTCTGTGGGTCGAACTGTAACTCACTGTATATATAGTTACAATACTTTGTGATTAATGGGTTAAATGATTTAATACTTGTCTTCATTTTATATGTACAACTTAATTGGGCTCATGCATTTGTAAATATTATATTAATTAAACAGTATATGTATTTTTTAAGACTGAAATAAAATGTTTTTCTATTAATTTTGTTTTATTATGAGCTTTGATTTATGGCAACTCCTTTGTTTAATAACTGAGTATTTTTCTTAAACTTTTTTCTTAAAAACTGGATATAAATGAAATATTTCATTATTTAGTCTAAAACTGTAATTTTCATATAAAAAATATCATGCATTAAACACACTGTAGGAACGTTTTATGTTTTTTCTTTTTAAATTTTAGTTTTAAAAAGAAATGTTTATTTGTAAATCACTTTATTGAGATTTTTATCTGTTACACAATAGCAACGTGAGTCAGGTTCCAGCGCTTGAGAAGGCACGACGCGTGTGGGAAAGCTCTTAAAACGTAAAAGTTTAAAGATTAAAACCAACAATAATAATTTTTAAAAAAGTGCAAACTAATAAAGTGAAACAAACAATTTTCATAGAGTGCAAACTAAAATGGTGTAACGGTCATTGAGGAGTGAAGTGTTAAGTGATATGAATGAGTTAAGTGCCACCTGTCATTGGACGCTTTTCACTGGATAAACAAAGGAGGTCAAACAAGAGGGGAGGTGGCCATCCGCAAAAAAAATTGATAAGTTACCTTAAGAATATGCATGACCTAATACAAAATCTGCAATTTAAATACGGCAGATATCTTTAAAACCTATGAAAGGCACACGGCATAGGGCAATAAATCTGTCAACAACAAATGCGTAATGCAATCCCAAACGAAACCGAAAATAAACACTTGACTCACAGAATAAACACATGAATCATTATAATCCTAACACAGTAAAAAAAAAAGCCTAATAGCCAAACTCTACTAGATTTGTAAACATTTGACAACAGAATAATTGCGCTTGTCATTTGTTCAACTAATAAATAAATTCAATGCTTAATTTTGGATTTTAAGAAAAAAAGACAAAACTCTGCCACAAAACGTGCTTGGGACAAAATTTATTAAAAACAACTGACACACTTTACCAAGTGCAGGAACTTCTGACCAGGACACGGACAATGACAATAACGAACAAGACAAAGACCTCGACTAGGAAACTACACCCCTGCAGCGAAATAACAACTCCCCAACTCCAAATAGTAATCCCAAATGTTTGGAGTAATACTAATCGACTGGTCTAGGGGGATTCCGCGTCGTACTTAGTTTTAAGTCGGCGTAATTGTCCCCCAAAAACCACCTCCCGTCCCTCCTCCATACCCCACTGAGCGTATAGCATAGGCTCGGCGAACCCGAGAATGGCTATTAAAACTATTCGCCTCTCGCTCTCGAGCCCCAAATAGGGGACAGTACGGAACGCAATGAACATTCGCACCCAGCAAACACGGGTGAAGCCGTGCAGTTGCTGGGGAAGAACAAAAATCGGCGTAAGTAAACATAGGCCTGTACGGGGTTCGAGAGTCAAGAGGAAATGGGGCTGGTTATACGTCTCTTATACTCATACCCAGGCAACACAGTGACGTGAATATCACGTTTAATTTACGTCTACGGTGACGTCGAAGTCACCAACTTAGACACGTCTTATCGTCGTAAAATTGACGACAATATGTCACAGCGATTTCACGTGTAAAATCACGTAATATTACGTAATCATTTACGTAATTTGACGTAAATAATCACGTAATATTTCTTGAATAATATATGATTAGGTCATACACTGATAAAAATAATTACCGATACTGATATCAGATATTTCAATGCGAAATGTGATTTTGTCAAAATTAAAAAAACAAAAAATTTTTAATTGTACTTTTAAATTTTAAGAAATAAATAGGTAAACCCTACTATATATAGTATATATATATACTACTATGGTAGATATATATTTAGTAAATAATTAATAATCAAAATAAATGTATGTAAAAAAGTAGAATATCAAAAAACAATTTGTTAGTTAATCTTTGCAGAAACACATACATATGTCTGGCATTAAAATATCGGATATAAGAATAAATAATTATTTTTACTAGTGCATAAAGGGCTTTTGGTTTAATACTTAATAAAACATGTTTTAAGTTGCTCAAAACATTTATTATAAAATCAAACAAATTAAATTTTAAGACAGATGACAGGTCAATATTTTAGGAGCTTATGTAGGTACTTCATTTAGGTGTTATGACTTCGTTACGGAATATACTGAGTAATTAAAACATTAATAAACAAACAAAAATTGACCTACCTGACACAGCCAAAGTATTATCAGTATAAATGGTTTGTTCTATGTATAAATGCCACAGATTATAAAAGTTGGACGCTTGAATCAACCATATTGTTTTTTAGGAATAAACGTTCCCTCGCTTTGTAAGTAGTGTCAAAGAGAAACAGGGTTGCCAGGTGTAAAAATTAATATTATCGAAGAGGGTTCACAAAATGATCAAATTTACAGAAAATTATACAAAATTATCAAAACAAAAATTGTATAAAAACAAGCAAAACTACGCGGCGGATTAAATTATGTTACAATTATCGATTATTATTTAAATTTTACTATTTTAAAAAAGAAAATTATAAAACATCTGGCAACACTGTAGATAAATAATTTTACTAAAATTAAAATTGTGATTGTCAACTGCAGTAACATGTTAATTTCTTATTTTGTGATGAAATGATAAAGGATTTAAAAATTGCGAATTTGTTTTAAAAAATCCATTGATCAATAATTATTAATCTATCTTAATTAGTTTAAAACCACGTTAATTCTCCGTCGAAATAACGTAATTTAAATAAAAATAATAATTTTTGTTTTTAAAAATATTCGAAAACTTTTTGTCGGCCCATTAAAACGGGCCAACTGTTTCTTATTAATTATCACTATATTTTCACATTTTCTTAAAAATTTCGTCATCTGTTCACGTGATAATGACGTCATTTATTGGTTATCATCGACCTAAGTTAATAATTGGTCGTGTTTTGGTGAATTTTGAGACGTCGAAAAATGGTTGAAATGTAACTTCGACCAAATTCGACCCAATTCGTCGACGATTCTACGTGATTTCTACGACCCTGTGTTGCCTGGGTACTCATACACAATAGCAACGTGAGAAGCTGTTCACGATAGTTGTCTACACATACATCTGACTTTAATTTTGAACGCTTTTAGCCAAGGCATTAGCCAAGCGCGATAGACATGCTTAAAGGATAGGTCAGCGGCGTTTGCCTATTGGTTAATTTAAATAATAAAAGAATTAACTACATTTCTAACAATGACAAAGATAAATATATGAAGCAAATTAAGATAAAAAAGGAAACGTATATTTTATAAATAAACGCTTTTCGCTTAAAGCCCGGTCTAAAATTTTCGCAGAATGTATCCTTTACGGCTTACGTCTAAAGTCAACCAATGCTTGATATGTCCATATGAAGCACTGTGATTGGTTTACGTTAGCAATAAAAGATACATCCTGCGACATCGGGCTTAGTAGTAGAAGTAGTAGTAGTAAGGGTGGGTATGGTGTAGCGTTATGCGTCCTGACTAGTGGTGTCAATCCCGACCCCTTTTTTAACCCCCGGAACTTTCGGGACAAAGTTTTATCCCGGGATAAGTTCTGAAAGAATATAAATCTTTAATTTCAAAATCAATTTAAATTAAACGAACAAACATAATTATATAAATCTTAACAGTTTTACAGACTATACCTAATTTAAAATTAACGAACAAACAAAATCTTTCGAACTTCACCCTAGTTGGAGGTATGGTTTTTAAAAATTTGCAGACACGTTGTAGATTGTACCCACGTTTACCCCCATTAACAAATAATTCTATTTCTTTTATCAATCGAGCCTTGGTGAGTTCCAATTAAGGGTGTAAAACTTCAGAAGATCTCTGTCTGCTCGTATAATCTTCGCGAAGGAAACCTTGTCCTCATCGCTATTTTCTATTTTATCTAAGAAGTTTTTTCCATTAAACATATCCTAAATAAAATGCCTATTGCCTATTCAGCAAAGCAAGAGACCGAAAATTAGAATAAGCATTTACTTTAAAAATACAAACCCATAAATCTTAAATAGTCCCGAACATTGCCTATCATAAACATAAACCACTCATCACCTTTCAGGCACCAAACAAAAGTAATAGCTTTATAATAAAAAAAAACAAATGTCAAGAGTAAGCATTGATTAAAATATAAATGCAACTTAACTTAATTGCTAGAAAAGAACAACAGAAAATACACCTAATACAATGTAAGGGGCTTTCATTGAGAATGATAGGATTTTAATTTTAAATAAAACACCAACTTAATTCTTGCCCTATTTTGAAGCTTGGACAATGCAGTTATGTTCGGAATAAGATATCGTTCAAAAGTCAACCACGGCTTCGTTGACACTGACGCACCCGATCGCTCCAATTTCTGATCACTCTGTGCAGTAATTCTGGCTGTATGTCGCCAATAACTTGACGAATATTCTCTTCTAAGTGATCCAAAGTATGTGGCTTGTTGGCATAGGCTTGCGCTTTCACATAGCCCGGAAGAATATATATAATCCAGGGGTGTCAAATCACATGACCTTGGCGGCCAATTCACAAATCCTCGCCGTGAGATGATCCAATCGCCAAACCTTTTACTTAGCAAAGCGAGCATAGCATCAGCTATATGGCATATATGGTATGGTCGCCATTTACGGTTACGGTGGTTCCATCCTCATTCGGAAGAAATAAGGTCCGACGACGCCCCATGCCATAAACTGCACCACACAGTGAGATTTTCGGAATGTAAAGGAACTTCATGTAACACTTCTGGGTTGTCCTCGCACCAATAACGGCAATTTTGCTTATTAACGAAGCCATTCAAGCAAAAATGTGCATCGTCTGAGAAGATAATTTTTTGGCCACATTCACGTTCAAACTTTTTCAAATGCCATATAGAAACACAAAATAAAAATCTATATGGTTCTATCTGGTTCAATATAGGAATTTGCACTATTGAACCAGATAGAATTCCATTCATGGAAAAACATATACAATATGTAGAAAAGTGATTTCTATATGGATTGCCATATAGGTTCAGATTGAACCATATTGGAGGTCTATCTGGCTCAATATGGTTTGGGTATGAAAAAGTTATTACCATATACACATGGTTTAATCTATATGGTTTAATATGCAATTTTCGTTTAAATATACATTTTAAAATGGAATACCATATTCAACTATATAGGGAAACCTATATGGAAAGACGCATAAAACAGAAATCAGATAAATCTATATAAAAATCCCGAATTTTGACATTTTAAATGAAATTCCATATTAAACCATATAGATTCCAAAGTGTAAACCAGGTCATATAGAACCATATTATTACATAATATTAGTTTCCTTATCTGGATCAATATGGGTTCTATATGGCATTTTTAATAGTATAGTAGTATTTAATAGTACCGATGACAGCGACCCAATTCTCGAGTGAATAAACGTTGAGTACCCACAACTGAGCTACCACTTTGGTAATATTTTTTTATTACTTCCAACCGACCGAGAGGAGTCAAACGCTGCATCATGAAACTGCACACTGGGAATAAAAAATATGTAGTAGTAACCGAGAAATTTCTATTTGAAACCTATATTGAAAGACCCTTTATTACACAAAAGGTAGACAACGGAACGCGCATTAACCAGAATTATTAAAATTTTGCATTACTTCGGTAACAGACAATAAAAACAAAAAATAAAAAACAAATTTAAAAACTCGGTAGTAGCTCAACCGATCATTGAAAGCTATCTATCGATAGTGCTCGAACTCTAGAGTGAAAAAATGGTTTCGCACAGTGAGGCAAACATTTGCATACAGCCGTTTCCGAATTTCAGCAGACTTGGACACAGATAAACAGTACTACGAGATCAGCAAGGATAGGTTGGGTTGGGTGGGGTTGTGTTGGGATAGACATAGGAGAGTTTGGAGCACAGGGTAGAAATACCCAAATGATCTTTGTGACCGGAGAGTGTAGCCAAACAGATAAACTACTCAGCAAACAAATTGACGTCAATATTACGTCATAATCCGGTTATCTATCGACGTAATTACGTCAGTAAATGACTGAAAAACGACGTGTTTAACATGTCACTTTTAGGGCAAAATGTCACAGCCAACTGACGTCAAAAAAATGACGTTTGCTAACGTCATCTTATGACGTATATTATAGTCACTTCAGTGAATAACTAAAATACGACATGTAAATCACGTCACTTTTAAAGCAAAATATCACAGTCCACTAACGTCAAAAAATTACGTTTACTCACGTCATCTTATGACGTCAATTGTACTTTAATAGGGCCATAGTCACATAACAGGTACTTTAAGGCGATGACGAAAGATCACAAATAAACGACGTCTGAAACACATTATCTGATGTCAATTTGTTTGCTGGATACTTAAGAAGAAGGAAATAAAAATGGTCTAACAGACTGCACCATCGAGAAGAAATTCGTGCTCGCCAAATGCTACAAATGCTGGACATACGATCATCTAGCGAAAAACTGCCTAGGACCGGACAGGTCAAATTTATGTTACAAATGTGGTGATTCTGGACACAAAACCAAAGCTTGTACAGGGAGGGTAAGATGCCTGTTATGCAATAGCGAACATGTAGCGGGCTAGGGCAAGTGCAGGGCCTTTAAGAGAGCCCTATCGGTGGTGTAGTAGTTAGCACTGCGGACTACAAGCCGAGAGGTCGTGGGTTCGAATCCCACCAGGGGTATGGCTGTTTATTTGTGTGTGTCAGTGTGTACTCCTGTAATTGGGCCTGGTGCCAGTTGGAAGCACATTAAAATAATAATAATAATAAAAATAGGTCAGAAATCAAAAGCATGGAAATTCAAAATGGATCTGACCCTAATCATGCTGAAGAATCTGTAAATTAACATAAATAATATTCTTGCTGCCCACGACCTGGCCACTCTTAAGGGCATACAGGAGAAATGTGATTTCATTACTATAAGCGAGCCAAACAAAAACAAGTGCCGGGGTAAAAGAAATATATATCACGATAAAATGATCTCAGCTGCTATAATAAACGTAAATTCAAAGTACTCAATACAAAAACTCAGGCAAGGGAAAGATTTCGTATGCGTCGAAACTGACGAATATCTTTTGTTTAGCGTATACGTTAGCCCCAGTCGCCCCCACACGGAGTTCACAAAATACCTGGATGGAAATAAAAACAAAGTTCCCGGCCAAAAAATAGTAATTACTGGCGATTACAATGCCAAAAACACCTACGGGGGGGGGTTACAGATCAAAGAGGCAGCACACTGCTGGGATGGACCTTTGCTTTGGGCCTAGAGCTCCGAAACGAAGGAGTTTATTCCTCCTTAAATAGATCGAATGGATACTCTTTTATAGACCTTCAACCACAACTACGTCCTAACAGAGATCCAGGCAACAGTAACAAAAACCTCAGCGAAACATAAATACGGTTTCAAAAACCTACCAAAAATCAACGAAGCATTCCAAGAGTGCGATGCACCAAGGAATATCAGATGCCCTACTAGTGGATAGAGGAGGTAAAGGACAAAATCCTGATGGCAAAACAAACGAGAAGGGTTATGCAAAGATGTAACGAGCAAACAGAAAGAGAAAAGGCAAAAATTGCTTAGGAGGCAAAAAGGGGGTAAATAAGTCAAAGAAGACATCATGGAGGCTTTTAATGGACTCATAGCAACTACCACCTTCCCTAAAGAATGGAAACTGACAAAGTTGATTCTGATAAAAAAACCAAAAAAGGTGGTCACAGAGGAAACGAAGTACAAGCCGATATTCCTTATAAATGCAGTGGCAAATATTTTTGAAAGCACGATAAAGGCACGTCTGGTCAAGGAGAGGGGAGGTTTTAGCCCGACATAATTCGGATTTACAAAGGGTAAGTCGACGATTTACGCAGTACAAATGGTTAGAAAAATCGTGGCAGGTGGTAGTGGCCGTAGTGGCCTGGTGCAGATCATAGCTTCCTACCTCAGCTACCGTAATAGAGGACAGAGAGGAAGAAATTGGCGGCGGTGTACCACAAGGCTCGGTCCTGGGTCCCACGCTCTGGAACGTCCTCTATGACGGAGTGATGGGATTGGAGGTACTCACAGGCGTGAAAATAGTGTGCTACGCAGACGATCTCGCACTGATTGTATCGGCCAGGGATCGCATGGAATTGGTGTTAAAAGCGGACGAGGCTCTCCACGCCAAAGGGCTGTGGATGCAGGAAAACAAACTTCGGGTCGCGCCTGAAAAGATCAAGGCCATTATCCTTTTAAGCAGATGGCAGAGAGACGTTAGTTTTAACCTGAAAGGAAGAAACGTGATCCCGAAACCAACAGTCAAATATCTGGGCATGACACTAGATAGAAAGTTAATTTTTGGCAAACACATAAAAGAAGCATGTAACAAAGCAAGAAGGGTTATAAAAGCATTAAACGCCGTACTGCCAAACATTGGCAGACCCTCTTCTAGGAAGAGGAAGCTGCTGGCCGTGGCAGTCCAGTCGGTGGACGTTGCACCAATATGGCACGAAGCGATCCGCTACCAAAAACACCGAGAAGCTGTTAGGTCAGTTCAAAGGCCAATGGCACTGCGAGTCGGGAGTGCCTACCGTACAGTATCCACCGAGGTGATTCTGGTCTTAACTGGTCAACCTTCACTTCACATCCTGGCGGGGGAAAGAAAAAGGATTTTCGACCAGGAAGCGATAGCAATAAGGGCAGCGAAAGTACAAAAGGAAGGTGGACCCACCGACTGATTAAAGACCTGAAAAGGTGGACGGAGAGGAAGTGGGGGGAGGTAAACTATCACCTAACCCAATGCTTCATGGGACATGGTACTTTTTGCACTTAAAAGAAAGGGGAGGTAGGACGACGCAGAACATACAATGTTCAAATGTCCTAGATGGATCGTAGCCAGAACCACTCTAATCATGAAAATAGGACACACGATAAGCCCCGAAAATATTATAGAAATATTGCTAAAAAATCAAAGAAAATGGAGGTATGTAGAGACATATATAAATGAAATAATGACTGAAAAGATCAGGTATGAATAACTATTAGAGGTGGAAGACAGGAATTAAGACAGGGTTGCCCGATGCTTAAGTCCAAACCAGGACGGTTCTGGGCAACAGGAGAAAATGATTTTTAGTGTATCGGAGTCAAGGACATCCCCCCATGGCGACAAAAAACATCAATGTCCGGGGGGTCTGAAAAGAGATTTTCACAAACCTCAAAAAAAAAGGGTGGGGTTGAGTCACAGCAGCGTACTAATCAAACAAGCCCCATTCATGAATCCCAATTAAATGAGGGTATTACTAAATCCCTGATTGAGGGGGATTCCGGATTGGACTTAGTTTTGGGTCATTCTATTGTCCCCCAAAAACCAAAATGTTTTCCCTCCTTGTCCTTGTCCACTAGCCTAAATCGGGCGTATGGCCCGGCCCGGCGAAAAAATTCCGGGAAGGGCCTTATCCATCAAAACGGTCATCCTCGACCTCCTAAGAGAGAGAATGCCAGCCGGGGTAAAAATTCTTATCCACCAAACACTGGTAATGCTGTGCAGTTGCAGGATACTTGAGGAGGTGCATTCCAAAACTCGGCTTATCCATATTAGTTTTTTCGAGGAAAATGTCAAAAACCTTACACGTGAGTACTAACGCATATCAGGCAAACACAATACTTGAAACGGAATATAAAGGCATAAGTAAAACATTTATATACCTTGACTAAAAAGGTATAGCTCCAGTTTAAAATAATTTTAAATTACATACGTATATGCCGATTTCTGCATGATATAACCAATAGATAAGGCATGTTTTGGAACGATAGTCAATTTGTAAATGAATTTTAAATGGAATAAGGTTAGTTTTAGAATATTATAAAGTTTGCAGAGTATAGGGGGATACATGTTAAATGTACAGACACCACTAACTAATTTTTAATAAAAAGTGGATAAGTCGAGTTTTGGAATGGACTTATGAGAACCAAAAGTTGGTAACAATAACTTTGGGAGATCGGAGTAAGGCGATGCCGATGGGGCCAGCCATACGTTCTTATACTCATACTCAATTTTTTTCATTAAACAACATGATGTTTAATTTTGAAACCATATTTTGCATTTTGAATGCTGCTACGGCGTTTGTAGCAAAAGACTTATGTAAGCCTAGTAGCTCCGGTAGCTCAAAGGAGAAGGGGGTGGGTATAAGAAAAATCTATTTTAAATTTCGTTGGTAAAGGGCGCCAAGCAATTTACCCCGATGATAAATTATAGGCTATGGCCAAATTGCAAAATTCCCAAAGTCAAATGGCTAAACTGATAAATACCCAGCAATAAATTATTAATGTTTATGCCATAAAGTATATTTAAGATTAGTTATAAAAGTAATTAATATTGATTGTAAAATATATATACACATTAGGGTGGTCCAAAAAAACAAACATCATAATTGTTTTGATCTCACCCTATCGTTGGGTGACAAGGTGTATAAAAATACTTTGTGCAAAATTTCAATAAAATTCATTAACATTTAGAGGTCGCGCAAGAGCATTCACTTTGGAAGTATTATAGATGGGGAGTTTTGTATTTGTACTTAATGCTTACAGCGTGCGCAGTCAGTAATTAATGGCTATTTTAGTAGGTGTTGTGTTTTTACAGTGACAGTAAAAGTGTTAAAAAATGATAAGAGCAACTAGAAGTAACACAAAAATATACTTAATTGGGTCCAAGAAAAGTGAAATTTTGGGTAGTAAGCTCCCGTGTAATAGACCAGTGTTAAGTACGTTCTTTTATTATCACAGAACGCTAAGAAAGACTATTCGTGATAGTTCCCGTGCGGTTATAAAAGAAGTTGAGATATTTTGGTCAAAAGCCCGTATACCAATAAGAGAAGAGCAACACGCAATAGCAAAGCTAGAAAAACTTCACGGAAGTTAGAATCTATTAAAAAAGAGCTCTAAAAGAAAAAGTGCAACTCAACGTTAAAAAGAACAAAATTTTATTGATACTTTAGAAGATTTATTTGATATAGACCATGCGTATGCACTCACCTTAATTAAAATTGAAGAAGGCCGAAACTTCTTAATAGCGCAGCGAGAAAAAAAGCGGCGTGGCTGCATTATGGGAAGAGACAAAGTTTTACATCTAAAAGAATGTAAAGCTGAAAAGAGGAAGAAGGAATACCAGCTTAGATGTGAACGTGAAGAGCAACGAAAATACACTAATAGTAGTAGTGAGTTTGTCAGTGACGTGTTGAGAACAAGCACAGGGGTCAGACAGTAGTTATAATAGCGATAATAATTTCTCGATTCCGAGTAACTACAATAAACAGATGCCTGAAAAGGGAAAGGTGCAAAAGAGAAAGAAAGTTCGTGGCACTGGAAGCACATCTCTAATCACACCCCAGCTCGCTGCTACGCTTGACAGAGCTAATATAAGTGACCGAAAAGCGACTTTTATAGTCACTGCTATGCTTCAAAGTCTGGGTCAGAACGTTGCCGATATCCCACTGAGTCGCTCATCTCTGCGAAGAGCGAGGCAAAATGCTCGTGCCAAGCTCTCTACAAATATAAAAAATAATTTCCAAGCTCAAGGGCCTTTCATAGTGCATTGGGACGAAAAACTTCTGCAAGACGTGTCTGGAAAAGAAATGGTGGAGCGCCTTCCTGTTATTTTATCTGGACCACACATTAAAGATCAGCTATTGGGTGTTCCCAAGCTAATATCAGGAACTGGACAAGCTCAGGCGAACGCAGTTGCAGGACTCCTGGATAAATGGGGTGTTTCTGACCATATTCGGGGAATGTGTTTTGATACGATGCTTGCTATACCGGTACAAAATCTGGAGCCTGTCTCATGCTTGAGAAAAAGTTGGGAAGAACTCTTTTGCATTTCGCCTGCAGACACCATATGTTAGAAATTGTATTAGCTGCCGTATTTACAAAATGCACTGGATCTTCTTGTGGACCAGATGTACCTTTATTTAAACGGTTTCAGAAATGTTGGTCAAAAATTGATCATACGAAATATGAGCCTGGTGTACAAAATAATGAAATGTGTGCAGCCATCCAGGATAAAATTCAGGGTGTATTGGAGTTTGCAGAGAAACAACTTGAGGTAAGTTACCTAATGTTTTAATGACTATTTTATTATCTTAATTGCATTAATAAATTATTCTTAAGTAAGTCAACACCTTTCTTTTATTCTGCAGGTAATTCAGCCGCGTGAGGATTACAGAGAAATTCTTGAGCTTCTTATAATTTTTCTTGGAGGAACCCCTCCCCGTGGTGTACGATTTCGTTCTCCAGGAGCTCTGCATCACGCTAGATGGATGGCTAAGATCCTATACAGCCTTAAGTTATGGATGTTTCGAGGGCAGTTTAAGCTAACTCTACAGGAAGAAAAAGCCCTTAAAGACATTTGCATTTTTATTATCCGGATATATTTAAAAAATTGGTTTGGTGCTCCTTTACCTATACAAGCACCAAGAAACGACCTTAAACTTTTAAAGCAACTTAAAGAGTATGAAGAAAAAATTTAACTGTGTCTCAGATTGCACTTGAAAAATGGAAACGACATCTTTGGTATCTTAGCGATCACCTTGTAGCACTTGCTTTTTCTGATATGGGTATTTCACAAGAAGAAAAAGAGAGAATGGTTATTGCTCTACACGAGAATCAGGGAGAGGCCGAACCCTCAAAGAGAGCAAACATAATAAATCTTCAAAAACCCATAAATGGTATAACAATAGCGAACTTCGTGACAACCAACACTGTTTTTTTCTTTAGAAATTTAGGAATTGATATGAAATTCCTTCAAATGAAACCTGAAAAATGGGCAATGCAAAAAAGTTATCAGGATGGCCTTGAAATAGTAAAAAATCTCCGTGTGGTAAATGACAATGCGGAGAGGGGTGTAACTCTCATTGAAGCCTATTCTTCCACAATTACAAAGAATGAAGAACAAAAGCAATGTCTTCTTCAAGTTGTGCAGGAACATTGACAAAGATACCCTGATTGTAATAAAAAAACCATTGTAAAACCTTTTGATTTCTAATACATAACGCTTGTATGTTTTATTTGAGAACATTTAAATTCGTTTTGCATTCAAATCTAAACCCTAGATTGGAATGCAAGCTATATATATATAACATCATACATTTTTTGCTATTTACACTACTCTACGTTTAATTTTATTACTTCTGCGCGACCTCTTAATATAATTCGATATTGCTCAAATTTTGGTAAACTCATTTTTTTTATATTGTCACCAAATGGAGGGATGAGATCAAATAAAATTAAAAGTTTAATTTTTGCACTATAGTCATTTGAACCACCCTAATACACATATATATATATCCATAAAATAACATTGAATATGGTAGCGCATATTAGCTAATTTGTCTTTACAACGTAATGTAAGAAAATATAAATGATATTCAATAAAATTAACTAAACCAATAACTGCAGGGGGAATATACTTATAGCTCGAAAACCCAAAACTTAACTATGGTACTTATCAGTCTCCTAACATGGTCAGCATCTAGGTCCAACTTATCCATACATCTGGTACGTGCTAAGGCTCATCCACTGGTCGACAAGGGGACCTAACCTCTTACAGCGCGAGTTCCAAGTTTATTTACCACCTCGCACTAATAGCCTATGGAGAGAAAACTGGTAACTTCAGAGATAAAAGACTAAGAGAGAGAAAACCCAAAATAAAATAAATAACTTACCACTTTTGGTGGCTTGCAACCCTTGCAAATAAGAAATACGTTTGGACAACGTTAATTAAATTATCTCCAAATACACAACACAGGAACTAATAAGTTATAAAGTTATAAAGTGCTCTTTTAGTTCCACCCTTACATCCAAACTAAGATGTCCCAGAAGCCAACTGAATGGCTTGTGCGGGTTAGGGGTAGGAACGGACCGACGGCTTAAAGTCCCCTCCGAAGGACTTAAAATAAACAACTAAGTTAATATCATACAAGACATACTGACGATTAAGACTTACCGATTATAAGAAGAAATTGTTTGGTGAATTGGCTATTGCCGAAATCCGGAATAAATCCGCTAACATCCAATAATCTACACTACTTTTCAATAAAATAATCTACCACAACAACTTATTGAACGTATATGGCATATGGGGAAATACTTAAATCCGTTAATTATAACGATGGCACTAAATACAACCAAATTATATTTCCTTCCACCAAATAACCAAGATGGCGAGTCACCACATAACAGTCACCAATAGAAATGACATTTCAAGGAGAGGGTTCAGCATAAAAGATTATACTTAGAATGATTCTCCATAGAGGGTCAAAGGTGATAATATTAAATTAATATTAATAATTTTAAGTAATAAGTTAAAATTAATTTGGCAACAGGAACGACTCTTATGAATATTATAATATATGTACCTATTTGAATTTATTAAATATTATATTATTTAATTATAATAAAATGTAAAAGTAAAAGATTGTTTTATAGTTACAGAATTCTTTATTTATAAAGGTTTAAGAATAAATAAAAATCGCAATAAGAAATGCGTTTTTTTTATAAATAACTGTAAATAAACAAATCGTTTTTATTGATTTCTTTACAGTAAATTAAACTATTTGGTAATTAATTTAAAGGTGTCGCCAGCTTTATCGAACCGCATATTAAATGTTCCAATAAAATTAATATATCATAAGATTTAGTGAAACCCTCAATTTTAGACCGTAACAACTCCCCCCTTACTTCCGAGATTTTTTTTCCCCTTACAACCAGTTATAACAAGACTCACAACACACAAAACACATCGACAAAAAAAATCTAAACAGCTAACACTTATCCTCAAACTCAGCGTCATTAAAGGGTTTCATATCCTTTACGTGCCAATTTCCTTTACTTAATCCGCTTAAATCCTCCAATTCATAAACGCAATATCCTAATTTTTTACTTATCCTAAATGGTCCAGAAAATTTTTCTGCCAATTTCGCCGCATAATAATTACCTCCATCCGATAACTTAAATTTTTTTTTTAAAACCAAATTACCAACGTCATAAGAAACAGGTCTACGTCTCAAGTTATACTGCCTACTCGTTTTCTCTTGACTATTTTTTAATCGTTGGTAAACAAATTCCCTCAATTTTCTTAAACTTCCCTCATCCTTTCCATTCGATCTTGACTCTTTTTCAGCTATCCCCTCTTTTGCAAATTCACTACCGTGCAACACCATTTCTTGTCCAAAATTTACAAAATAAGGAGTTTTACCTGTAACTTCATGACGAGCAGAACGAACAGCGCAAGCCAAATGTTGTAAATTACTATCCCATAATCTATGATTTTCATTAACATAAGCTGTTAACATGGTTTTTAACACACGATTTAATCTTTGTTGGGTTTACTTCGGGAGTATATGCGGGGTTAAAAATAGTCTTAATTCCGTATGTACCTGTCAACTTCCTAAATTCTTTACTTTTGAATTGTACGCCGTTATCACATAAAATAAATTTAGGAATACCAAACATCATAAAAACATTTTCTTCTAATAACTTAGTCACATTTACCGCATTTGCTCTGCGTAACGGAAAAAATATACAATATTTGCTAAAACTATCATAAACTACAAGAATATGAATATAACCATGAGTGCTTGTCGGAAGAGGTCCCACAAGGTTTGTACTTACAATTTCCCAACAGCGTTTCGCGATAGGTTTATTGCCCATCATGCCCGCCTTCCGTTTTTGTTCGGGTTTAGTTTTTT
This sequence comes from Brassicogethes aeneus, assembly GCA_921294245.1. Taxonomy (NCBI): domain Eukaryota; kingdom Metazoa; phylum Arthropoda; class Insecta; order Coleoptera; family Nitidulidae; genus Brassicogethes; species Brassicogethes aeneus. The sequence goes on from OV121136.1 coordinate 5,370,650, forward strand.
GACAAACTTTGCAGCAATTTACGTATCTGGTAATATCCTTTTTCATAGACGGCCAATAATATAAACGCGAAACTCGATGAAAAGTTTTATAAATTCCCAAGTGACCCGAAATTGGAATATTATGACAATTATAAATTACATCACGACGTTTCCCTTTCGGCAAGACTGGTATAACTTATTACCAGTCACTCGCCATTTAGGATAGTTTAAAGGACTTTTTAATACCTTTTTTCGCAAACCTAAATACCACTTATCTGTAACATTATTAAAATCATCATCCATACCAACATTCATACTAAGAGTTACATTTTCACAGACTGGTACACTTCTAGAAAGAGCATCTGGAACGAGGTGTTCTTTACCTTTCCTGTGTACAATGGAATATTTAAATTGCTGAAGTCTTAAAGCCCATCTACTAAGTCTGCCTTGAGGATCTTTTAAGTTATTTAACCAGATTAACGAATGATGATCTGTTACAACTTCAAATTCCGCACCCTCCAAATAACAACGAAGCTTTTCTATAGATCAAAGTACAGACAAACATTCTCGCTCGGTTGTGGAATACTTACGCTCGTTTTTTGTCAAGGATCTCGAAAGGTAACAAATAACATGCTCCGAACCATCATATTTCTGTGACAAAACGGATCCAATTCCAAAACCACATGCATCACACTGAAGAATAAAAGATTTTTCAAAATTTGGGCAAGATAGAATTGGAGCACTCACTAATGCATCTTTAATATTGAGCAAGGCTTTTTCACAACTAGCAGACCAAACAAACTTTACTCCCTTTTTCAGTAAATTTGACAATGGAGCTATCATATCCGAGTAGTTCTTAATAAATTTTCTATACCAACTAGCCATACCAATTATTGACCTTACATCAGAAATGTTCTTCGGGGCGGCAATATTGACAATTGCTGATACCTTGTCTGGATCGACGTGTAGACCTTTACGATTCACAACATATCCTAAATATTTAAGTTCTGATCTACAAAAGTTACATTTTTCCTTATTAAGAGTAAGGTTAGACTGTAAAAGACGCTTGAAAAGTTCCTGCAGTACCTCGAGATGTTTATCTAGTGTTGGAGTTACAACAATTATGTCGTCCAAATAGACTAAAACGAAGGGTTCCAATTCAGGGCCAAAAATTGTGTCAACCACTCTCTGAAAGGTAGCACCAGCACTATAAAGACCAAAAGGCATACGTGTGAATTGAAACAAACCACGTCCTGGAATTGAAATTGCTGTCAAAGGTTTACTCTCTTCTTCCAATTCTACTTGCATATAAGCACTTCTTATATCCAAAGAACTAATGTACTTAGCGTTACCTAATTTACTTAAGATTGAATTTAAAAATGGCAAAGGATAAACATCTCGTTCAGAAACTGCGTTAAGTTTCCTAAAATCGACGCAAAATTGCCAGGAGCCGTCTTTTTTAGGGACTAACAAAATAGAATTTGACCAGCCACTATTACTCTTTTCTAAAATACCTTGTTTTAAAAGTTTGTCTACCTCTTCATCTATAACCTTTTGCTTATAGGGAGACACAGGATATGGACGTTGTCTTATTGGTTTGCTACTAGTGACTATTTTATGTTTAACTACGTTTGTACATCCTAACTTTGACTCATCTACATTACTAAAATATTCATCAATTAAACTATTTAAAGTCTTTAATTCATTTTCACTTAAATCATTCATACATTCTACCGAGTTAACTTCAGGAGCAACCATTTCGTTAGATGAAAAATGCCATTCTCCTTTTCTAACATCCGGCACTACACCCATTCGACTCCAAAAATCAATGCCTAAATATAAAGTATGTCGCAACTGAGGAATAATATAGACATCAATAACTTTAACTACATGCTTTAATTGAATAGGAAAACTTATGACACCAATACATTTGCATATCTCATCATTCGCAACCTTACACTCCAGATCAGTCCTTTCTAATTTAAACCCTATACCTTTCAATAATTCCCAACCTTTACGATTAGCAAATGTCCTACTTGCGCCTGAGTCTAATAATCCATACATTTTTTGACCTAAAATATTTACTAAAACATAAGGACATTCATCAGCACTCGCTTAAGTTAAGATGTACTGCAAAACAAGAGAATTTGGATTTGAAATAGGGGCCGATTGACTATTAGCGACTAGACCACGGCCTACGTCTGACGCCTTTGCCCGTTTCCCGAATTATATTGATTTGAACTGCATTGTGGACATGTACGCTTTGTAAAATTAACTTTTCCGCATCCAAAACATTTTATTTCTGATTTAACGGTACAGAACCTAGCAACAAGATTCGGTTTATTACAACGCCAACAAACTTTTTCACTATTTCCACCCTGTGCTTGCATACCTTCTGCCCTTCGAAAATTGTCAACTAAACTTAACTGTGCATTTGATTTGCCTTGATAAGCTAATTGTGGCTCTATACTTAAATCGCTTAAATTAGGAGGTTTAAAAGATTGTACGGATACTCTAGTGGTTTCTATTTTCCGGCAAAGTTCGATCAATTCAAAAGGAGTGCCTATTTACACTAATGCTAGTCGTTCCTGATAAAACGGTATAATATTCTTACGTAGAACCTGCAGTCGTAATGAATCGGGTACCTCAATTGGCATTCTATCAAATAATTCAGTCATAGTAGCAACATAAATACCTATAGATTCATCACAACCTTGGGTTCTAGCCAAGATCTGCTTCCAAAGTTGATCTGCGCAAAAGGGTGGTATAAACTCCTCTTTCATTAAACGAACCAAGTGATCCCAATCTGTAACGTATTTACTAACAATTCTATACCAGGCTAGCGCATCACCTTCAAATAAATCCGTAGCCAATAAAAATAACTGATTTTTAGTGACATTTCGAGATTTACACATGTCGTTCACTTGCTGCAAAAATGAATTTAAACTTAACTGAGCTCCAGACTTGCCAGAAAATTTCAAATTCCATTTATATACTGGAACAGACTTTAAACTATTTAAACTATTATCATCATTATTACTAACATTAACATTATTATTTTGGACAGTATTAGGACGTTGAGGTGTAGAGGTGCCAAGTGGCTGCATAATATTAGGGTTTGGTTCAACAAAATGAGGATCCAAAGGAGGTGATACAGCTTCTGATCTTGTTGGTGCAATATTTTTTGTTTTATTATTATATTCTGCCACTAATTTCATAAATTCACTTAATAATTTAGACAGTTTACTATTTAAATCATCTTTAGATGGTTTAATCCTATATAACCTATTACAAATATGATTCAATTTGGTTTCAATTTTCTTAGTTTGAGAGGATGTTCCTGTAAAAGAATTAAGTGAATCACTAATTTTGTTTATTTTATCTTCGCAAATTTGTAGCTCAGTTTTTTCATCAAATACAAATGAGGAATGCAAAATTTTCCTTTGCTTTTCTAATTGAATTGCACTACGCAACCGTTTGCGCAACGTATCTACTGTACCCTCTTCTATAATACCACGAACTTTTAGTTCGTACTCAAGTTCATCCTTATTGTACCTTTCTATATCAACAATGAACGACATGTCTAAAGATTATTAAAACAACAAGGAATATGTAAAACAGTAACAAATTCAAACAGTTTCCAAGCACATGTATACTACAAATATAGAAACTAAACTTTTATACTTTTAAATAATCGTTCCTGTGTACCGCAGTTAAATAAAACTTTATATTTAGTTGTTAACAAACAAAACAATTTTTTGTCTGTTTACACAACCAAATTACAAAACCTAACAAAAACGTTGGGCGCCAAATTTGCTACGGCGTTTGTAGCAAAAGACTTATGTAAGCCTAGTAGCTCCGGTAGCTCAAAGGAGAAGGGGGTGGGTATAAGAAAAGTCAAATGGCTAAACTGATAAATACCCAGCAATAAATTATTAATGTTTATGCTATAAAGTATATTTAAGATTAGTTATAAAAGTAATTAATATTGATTGTAAAATATATATACACATATATATATATATCCATAAAATAACATTGAATATGGTAGCGCAAATTAGCTAATTTGTCTTTACAACGTAATGTAAGAAAATATAAATGATATTCAATAAAATTAACTAAACCAATAACTGCAGGGGGAATATACTTATAGCTCGAAAACCCAAAACTTAACTATGGTACTTATCAGTCTCCTAACATGGTCAGCATCTAGGTCCAACTTATCCATACATATGGTACGTGCTAAGGCTCATCCACTGGTCGACAAGGGGACCTAACCTCGTACAGCGCGAGTTCCAAGTTTATTTACCACCTCGCACTAATAGCCTATGGAGAGAAAACTGGTAACTTCAGAGATAAAAGACTAACAGAGAGAAAACCCAAAATAAAATAAATAACTTACCACTTTTGGTGGCTTGCAACCCTTGCAAATAAGAAATACGTTTGGACAACGTTAATTAAATTATCTCCAAATACACAACACAGGAACTAATAAAATAAACAATTAAGTTAATATCATACAAGACATACTGACGATTAAGACTTACCGATTATAAGAAGAAATTGTTTGGTGAATTGGCTATTGCCGAAATCCGGAATAAATCCGCTAACATCCAATAATCTACACTACTTTTCAATAAAATAATCTACCACAACAACTTATTGAACGTAGATGGCATATGGGGAAATACTTAAATCCGTTAATTATAACGATGGCACTAAATACAACCAAATTATATTTCCTTCCACCAAATAACCAAGATGGCGAGTCACCACAGAACAGTCACCAAGAGAAATGACATTTCAAGGAGAGGGTTCAGCATAAAAGATTATACTTAGAATGATTTTCCATAGAGGGCCAAAGGTGATAATATTAAATTAATATTAATAATTTTATGTAATAAGTTAAAATTATTTTGGCAACAGGAACGACTCTTATGAATATTATAATATACAGTGAGGACGCGTGGGTTGGAACAAATTCATTTAAAATTCAGGGATTTGTTTTTTGAAAAAAACGCTCAGACACGTCGATTTTTATTTTTAGATGCGGTTTTTTTAATAGTAAACTCACTTATACAGGATTACCCAAAAATAAGTTACGACCATCACCTTCATTTTTTTAAATGAAAACCCCTATTTTTTATTTTATTTTTAAATTTTGCATCAAATTCTAAGTATGTTTTATGTACCATGTCCTATACCTAAACTCAACAGTTATCGAGAATTACGAGTGAACATAATAAAATACCGGTTTTCTGAGGATTTTTTTGTATCGAGCAAAACATTTAATTTTAAGTTTATTTTAATTGGTTTTTTAATTCTGGTACTTTTTATTGTCGACTGTATGATAATTTTACTTCAAATAAGTAATTTTCAGTTGCAGTTAAAAGGTTTGAAATAATGGCGCGTTTAACTGAGAAGCAGAGAATAGAAATTTTGATGATGGTAGGATATGGCGACAGGACTCAAACACAAGGTAAAGTTTGCGAAATGTTTTATAACAAGGAACTGGAAAGGCCCATTACACGATCGGTAGTTAGTAAGATAAAAAATCCAATTGTTTGTTTTCTGGAACTGGAAGATGGTTGGTTTTATAATTGTATCTTCTAAACTTTTTTTTTTATCTTACTAACTACCGATCGTGTAATGGGCCTTTCCGGTTACTTGTTATTAAACATTTCGAAAACTTTACCTTGTGTTTGAGTCCTGTCGCCATATCCTACCATCATCAAAATTTCTATTCTCTGCTTCTCAGTTAAACGCGCCATTATTTCAAGCCTTTTAACTGCAACTGAAAATTACTTATTTGAAGTAAAATTATCATACAGTCGACAATAAAAAGTACCAGAATTAAAAAACCAATTAAAATAAACTTAAAATTAAATGTTTTGCTCGATACAAAAAAATCCTCAGAAAACCGGTATTTTATTATGTTCACTCGTAATTCTCGATAACTGTTGAGTTTAGGTATAGGACATGGTACATAAAACATACTTAGAATTTGATGCAAAATTCAAAAATAAAATAAAAAATAGGGGTTTCCATTTAAAAAAATGAAGGTGATTGTTTCGTCTTCGCGAAATATTTAATATTTTTTAATTTTATTACATTTATTTTAATATTATATTCAGCTTATTGCCCCCCAACGCGCATGTTTATCGCAACTATTTTTAATTACCTGTTTGACCGCGTGAGGGCGTAAGTGTATTATTAATAAGAGTTCGAACGGCGAGCATCCGCGCGAACGAGAGTGATCTACCACGCGACATTATACCCGCTTAATCCCGCTTTATCCCGCTTGTGCATCTCAACCGCTTAAAACCAACGCTAACAGCCAGAAACCAGACCAGGGCCCTGAGTGTCGTCATCAGCACCAGCAACAAGGTAGGACTTTATTAGTATTCTTACTGCCCACGTTTTATCTTGTAACATAATTCAGTCAACTAACACCACCATCCCCTATTTCTCACAGTTATACAGTCCACTGCCTACCAGTGATGGTCGTAACTTATTTTTGGGTAATCCTGTATAAGTGAGTTTACTATTAAAAAAACCGCATCTAAAAATAAAAATCGACGTGTCTGAGCGTTTTTTCAAAAAACAAATCCCTGAATTTTAAATGAATTTGTTCCAACCCACGCGTCCTCACTGTATGTACCTATTTAAATTTATTAATTATTATATTATTTAATTATAATAAAATGTAAAAGTAAAAGATTGTTTTATTGTTACAGAATTGTTTATTTATAAAGGTTTAAGAATAAATAAAAATCGCAATAAGAAATGCGTTTTTTTTCTATAAATAACTGTAAATAAACAAATCGTTTTTATTGATTGCTTTACAGTAAATTAAACTATTTGGTAATTAATTTAAAGGTGTCGCCAGCTTTATCGAACCGCATATTAAATGTTCCAATAAAATTAATATATCATAAGATTTAGTGAAACCCTCAATTTTAGACCGTAATGCATGGGGAAACACTGTCTAATTTTTAGCGGTGTTACAACTATTTGCTTCTTTTATAACAAAAGTATGTGTAAAAGAAACGAATCTTTATAAACATTTTATTTTAGGTATTTTATCACATGTTGGCGGCGTTATTAGGTAAATAATAAAATAATGCCATTAAATAGTATAGTTTATTCTTTGTAACTTATTACGAATATCCCGGGATTGGGACTTTTTATCCTGGTATTTTAGGGGTCGGTTTTTTACGGGATTTCGGGATTGACACCCCTAGTTCTGACGAGTAGGCTTTATGGCCCATCATCCGCGGTTACTACCTCGGGATTATGCCTATTACCTGTTTTGCACTATCCTAGCTAGTTTGGCACTAGCTCTACTAGCCCGGGGGGCCTACTTTAACAGTTTAAAGTGGAATCCACACCTCGGGATCGACGGTTATTCCAACAAATGGAAAATTACTCCTTCAGGTTATTAAGAGCACTACCATGCAAAAATCTGTTAGGACCGCCGCGGCGCGCTGCGCCCGTCCAGGCGTCCCTTAAACACTAGGAGCACCCCCAATCGATTTATGTTATGACCGCCGGGTATCTCACCTGAAGGATGCGGCATATACGTGTCAGGTCACCCATCCAACCATGCGCATTTCGTAAAAATCTTAAATTACTATCAAATTTACTATATCTTTAATATATAAAACTGCTTAAAGCATTTTAGTAAGTTTTAGTAAGAGATGAAACGTACAACGCTTAGACTTTTACAACGGGCAACTGGTGGACAATGCAAACGAAAACAGATTGACTGTATTCAAAGCACTTTACAGTGATTTGAAGATTTGAACCCTTGTGGGAAGTATAGATTTTATTCAATGTGATGAATAAATGCCTGTTGATGGTATAGAGCACGTGAATGCTTCCAGCAAGAATTTGCGTACAAAAAATGACGAAATCTTAAAACAAAACGAGGAATTAAAAAAGGATCTTAAAATTGAAATCAATTCATTAAAAACAACTTTAACAACTGAAGTCAATGAACTTACCGTTTTGCTGAAAATCGCGAAAAACCCGTTTTTGTGACCTCTGACAACGAGTAAATTTTTTTCCTGGTATCGGATCGATGAGGACTGAGGTGTTTTGAACAATCCTACCAACTTTGAGCTGGGTGCGACCGGACTATTTATGTTGTCTCTATAGTAATTATATTTAGTTTTTCGTATTAATGCAGTTACTTTATTTTTAAACAACTTATATTCTCATATAAGATTTTCGTTATTTGGTATGATTCTAGTTTTTTATACATTCTGTCCCTTTTGTTTATTTGTTCAATAACTTCATCAGTTACCCATTTACATCGTTTTGTTTTTTTTATTTTTAATAGTAAAGTTTACAGTATGTCTTTCCAATGAATAGTTAATTATATTTAATATAATATCGGCAAGATTATTAATTGAATCGCAGTGATAGAGTATCTATATTTTTTAAAAAGTTTTTTACCTTATTGTAGTGAATATATTTTTTTTAATTCTAGAAGTATTTGCAATTTTTGGTTTAAGTGTAGGAAACATTAAGGCGGGAGTCTGCTTTGTAAGGCCTAATAAAGGCGTTTTTTATAGGAGTTTTTTTAAGAAAAAAAAAGCAAGTCTATCGAAGTTTTTCAGATTATTTTATGGCATCTTTAAACATTAAAAAAAAAATTAAGAGAAAAATATTCAAACGCAGTTAATTTTCGTACACATTTGTGCAACACCTCGCAATTGCAGTAACCAATCGGCGGGCAAGATGGATCTCCTAATTTTCGACTGAAACAAAAAAACCAAAAAGTTTTTCAATTTTTATATATTAATCTTCTAGATAGACTAAGAAAAACTCGAAAATTTTTAAAATTAAACATTTTTTACAGGTTTGAAAAAAAAATGTCTTTTGAAACAACGAAAAAATCATTTCAACTTGCTGAAAAAGTTGTTCAGAATTTTTTTTTGTGAATCTTTTTAGTTCAAGTAGAAGACAATACAAAACCAAAGCTAACAAGCATTGGTTTGTTTTAATTGGTCGTCTAGTTTTCTTGCAATTACACCCGCCAGTTTAGAAAAATCGTAAAAACGAAAACTCGAGAAAACGCGCTTGAAAGTTTGCTATCGTAAAAATTAATTTAATTTTCTATTACTTACAGTAATGATACGCTAATCAGCTATTTCGGCGCCATAAAGTAAACCTTCAACTTCCTCAAAAAACTCATTTTGATGCAGTTGGTCGAGTCTACGGGCCGTGCGAGCTTCCTTGCTAAGACGTATACGCCGGTTTTCCCTCTTGATCCGTTGTGCGATTAAATATTCCGAATTAGCCTTTATAACTTTACATACATATTTTTAGATATATTAGGAATAGATTTTGGCAATAAAAAAAAATCGATTTTTTTAGCCTTCTAAAGCAGACTCCCGCCTTAATTGTAGAATGGTTGTAAAATGTTCAGTTATATCGTTTTCAATAATAATCGGCATGCAAAAATCCTCCAAATTTTCGTTTGATTAAAAGATGTGATCAAGACAGGATTTTAAATTTTTTTGAATTCTTGTATAAGTGTTTACTGTGGATTTAAATCCGTTTTGATATAAAATATTTAAATAGTTTTGCGAATGGGTTGTTTCTTTTAAAATGTCTATATTTATATCTCCTGTTAATATATTAATGTCAGTATTCTGAGATTGTATTAAGTACATGTTTAAAGCACTGTTAAAGAGACCGAGCAGGGTTGCCACCGATTTGTCTAAACCAAAGTCCCTGACTTTTCCAGGATTCCCTGACCTTCCCTGATTTTTTTTCAGACAAAATGTGGTTTCTTTTTGGTTTCCTGACCCTCAATGATTTTTTCAACTGGACTTTGAGTGTTGGTTTTTTAAATTTTAAGTATGGGGCCATTCAAGTATTACGTAAGCAGTAATTTTGTAATTTTTAACCCCCCTTCCCTTTGTTAGCAAAAGTATGTAAAGCTTATCATTAAAAATATGGTGCTTGAGTAATACTTGAATTTATTTTTCTCTTGGTAGAGAATTATAACGATTAATTAAAAAAACTAAACTTTTCTTGAAGTTCATAAAATTTAAAAACATTAACAAAAAATCAATACTTCTTATTAAAAAAAAAATTCTGTAGCTAATTTTTTCGGGATAAGTTTTAATTTAAGTTTTTTTTTCTTGTATTTTTATTACATTAATTTTCTGTTCAATCTGAAAATAACAGAAATAATGAAATTTTTAAAAATGCCTCTAAAATTTTGTCTGCGGCAGATCTTGTTTATCAAGTTGATGAGTTCTTAACAGTAAATATTTGATAGTACAAAAACAAAGATTTCATTTCTTCTATCATTTTTTGCAGGAGTTTTTATTGAAGAAATTAAATTATTCTAGTTATTTTCTAAAGCAATATTATTATTAATATTATTATCCTGTAAAACTGCATGCTTTTTCACTTTGAAATATGTCGTTTTTGACTTATTCACTGCTGTCACTAATAACTGTAGTCCACAGCAATTTGTATCCAGGACATTTAACAGCCAATTCTCATGTAAAATTGTCGCCTGAATCCGAAAAGACCGTCATAGCAGTTTTTAAGATATAGTCAATTTCATATTATATGGAAAATTGAATAAATCTTAAAAACTGTCCTACTTTTATAACTTTTGACGACATATTCGGATTCAGCAGACAATTTTACATAGAAATTGACTGCTAAATATCCGGGATACAAATTGCTGTTGACTAGAATTATTAGTGGCTGCTGAACCCGAGAGGTTATAAAATTTTACGCTATCTGCGACTAGCGGTATGAGATACCGCTATTAAAATTAAAGCTATTTGTCTTAATTTATTTGTCATTTTTATTACAAAAATAGAAATTATTAAAAAATTAACAAATAAAGGGTGTCCAATTAGGTACGCTCGATGTTTGATAGGCGGCTATGGCTAAGTCAGTACAGACACAGCAGTCAAATATTTTGAAGTTTTGTTGGCATATTATGACATTTGATAATGGAGCGTTACACGGTTGCTCAACGCATTCAAATTATTCAAATTTACCAACAAAATCAATGTTTAATTCGCCAAAAGTTTCAACGACGTCATTTCACGCGGCGGCGATATCCAGTGGCCAACGAGATCATGCGATCTAACGCCGCTAGACTTTTTTGTGGGGCTACGTAAAGTCCCTTGTGTACGTAAATAAGCCACGAACAATTGAAGCACTGAAGGCCAACATTACTCGTATAATAAATGAAATCGAACCCGAAATGTGCGAAAAAGTGATAAAAAAATTTGACCTGCAGAATGCGCGCTGTGGTGCGCAGCCGCGGGGGCATTTGAAAGATGTTATTTTTCATAATTAATGCCATAGGATGTTCTTTTAAATAAATATATTTTTTTCCTAATATCTTAAGTGTAGTTTGTTTTATTTTATTTTAAAGTTAGAGCACTCTTAAGTGGACACCCTTTATATATGAAAATATAGTTACAATACTATATCCTAAACATATTTTTCATCAGCAATACATTGTTTGCAAACTTTACTAGCATGTTCTAAACAAATTGGTTTATGGCAACTATAACATTGATAAAATGTCTTTCTTTTCCTTTGATATGGACACACAGAACAAGTTTTTTTTACCTCTAAACGCTCATCTGATGGTTGGTTGTCGTTAGTTTTTCCCAAAGATTTTTGTACAAGAGTACGAAGATCTTTGCTCAATTTTGGGTTTTCCAGTCTACTTTGCATATGAGTTGTTACAAGTTTCATAGCAAGTTCTTCAATAAATAATCTTCGCGATATAGGTTTTGTATCTTTATAATGCAAATATAAAATATATGCGTTATTTACTGATATGTCAACGATTCTATAAAATATAGCCAGGGGCCACCTACGGCATCGTCGACTTGAGGAGTAGTTAGCACATTTCATGTCAAGTGTATCTACTCCACCTTTTGTAGAATTATAAAAAGATATAATCTCGGGTAAAGAGTTATCAGGATCCGTGGCTTCGCTGTGATGCGATGATGAAACTAACAAAACCGCTTTGTTTTTCTTTGGAGCATAAGAAATTATTGTGAAACCATTATTTGAAAAACCATACATACACGATCCGATAGTGCGTTTGGGCGAAGGTAAAAATTGAGGAGGGATTTCTCGTTTATTTTTTTTTAGAGTGCCTGTGTAGGTAAGTCCCCTTTTTTGTAGCTCATGTAGCAGTTCGATTGAGGTAAACCAATTATCGGCTGTTATGTTTCTATTTGTTTTCTCCAATGGCTTTACTAGGCGTATTACAGATTGGGTAGGTTTTTGAAGACTTTTTTCATTTTTGCTCAAAGTTTGTCCATCGCTATTTCTCCCACAGTAAATATATCCATTGTAAAAGTATGAGTTTTTGGCATCAGTGAGACACATAAGCTTTATGCCATACTTTGCTGGCTTATTCGGCATATACATTTTGAAACTACAGCGCCCTCGAAAGCTGATTAGCATTTCGTCAATGCATACAGTTGGTCCCAAGTTAAAGCAATTCTGGGAGTTTTCAACCAAAGTATTGAATATGAAAGATATGGCTGCAGTTGGATCTTCTTTCCTGCGTTGTTCCCTAGTGTTGGCATTATCAAACCTAAGACAACTAAGTAAAACTTCAAATCTTTTGGAGGACATGACTGCCCTAAAAATTGGGCGACCTGTAGCTTTAGTAGAAAACAGTGATAACATGTTTTCATGATTTGAGCGAAATATGGATGTAAACATAAGTAATCCTAGAAACGCACGAATTTCTACAAGATTAGTATCCCTGTAATCTACGGAAGTATTTTTATGTGTGGCCCTGACTTTTTCCAATTTCTCATTTGTGTGAACTATAATTTTACTAAATATAAGATTGTTAAATAACCGTTCCCAAATTTCTTCTACATTTGGTTTATTTCCTAAACTTTTGGCTTGTTGTTTGAGATTAGGCAACTTTATTATTATGTTATGACGAGGAGTTTTTACTGCCCTATTAGGTTCTTTAGAGCTCCATGAATAGCCATTTTTCCCCTTATACATCACTTCTTCTTTGATATCACTGTTGCCTTGATCTCTAGAACATTGCTCATTTTCTTCTTTTTCTTTTTCTTTAGAACTCGTCCCTTCATCCCCAGACCACTCTTGCTCAGAATTTGAACTCTCCTTTTCTTCTTCCAAAACAGGACTTTCCGGTAAATATTCATCGCCAGAGTCTTCCACTTCAGAAATTTCTTGCTGTTCATCATCAGATAACTGATCAAACCATTTTTGAACAGTTGTTTCATAATTTTTGTCCAAATAACTAACACGTTTGGAGTTTGACGCCATATTCTACAAATACAATATTCTTTTACATCTTTCACATAAATAAAACAATATGAAACTTACCAAGTCGAATATCAAACAAATAATAGTATCAAATAACTATACACATTTGCTAATTAAAATCGCGTTATTCGAGACTATCGGTAACAGAGACCGCGCACTTTTTAACAACCCTCCTACGCAATGAGAAGAATGCAACTAAATAAAGTTTCGAGTGACCTAATTACGTGAAGTAGTTCACACTTAAGATAGATAAACGCCCAAGGTCACAGAGTGGGGGTGGTCGGAATTATTTAGATTTTAAATTTGCGTAGCGGTATGAGATACCGTGGTCTCGGGTTAAGGGTTAACAGCCAATTCTCATGTAAAATTGTCGCCTGAATCCGAAAAGACCGTCATAGCAGTTTTTAAGATATAGTCAATTTCATATTATATGAAAAATTGAATAAATCTTAAAAACTGTCCTACTTTTATAACTTTTGACGACATATTCGGATTCAGCAGACAATTTTACATAGGAATTTACTGCTAAATATCCGGGATACAAATTGCTGTTGACTAGAATTATTAGTGGCTGCTTTTTCGCTATGACAATTAGTCATTTTTAACTAATTTATTTTTAGAGAGTAGTATTTTCCATCTGGTTCTTTTTTTTTAAAGAAAATTTGACAAAATTGTGTTCTTCGTTGCCGAAATCCTATTTTAATGGCCCGCACTTTTTATGTGGCCTATAACTGCTTGCAAATCAAAAATTTAGCTTGAAACGGTTTTTTATCAACAGGAACTATGATTTTTTAAAGTCTTTTACTGATTAATTAATTAATTTATTAATTGATAGTGTAGGGACTATGTACATTTTATGATTTAGTATGCTTTTACTGAATAATTAATAAGTTTATTAATTATGCTTACCATTTACAAAATAAACAAATATTAATCACCGTAAACAAAAAAAATAGTTGATTAAAGTCTTAGAAGGTTATAGTGAAAAGTCGTGATATAGACTTCTAAGGTTATAGCGATAAGTTTGACATATAGCGCTGCCATATTTTGAATAAATTAAATTTAAATTACACACGTTAACATAATTTTTTTTAATGAAAATTTTGTTGACCAGTTTTATTTATAAATAACCAATTCCCTGACCAACTTAGGAATTCCCTGACTTTGTAGATTTTTTTACCAATTCCCTGACATTTCCCTGAAATTTCTAAAAAATTTAAATTCTCTGACATTTCCAGGTTTTCCAGATGAGTGGCAAGTGAAATAATTTTATTTTTAGTGCAAATGGTTATTTCTAGGCAATTACTTTGAGAGATTTTTAAATTTAAAATTGAAAGCTTCCTTAATATAAACTATAATGCCATCAGATTGATTTAAATGCCCTTCATTATAAAGTAGATTATACCCCTGTATTTAAAAATTATTTACATCCAAAATATTCCAAGTTTACGTTAATATTATAGAATCAAAAGTCTCCGAAAATTGACTAATAAAAGCATTAAATTCGTTAAAATATTTTCCTATGCTCCTTATATTTAAGTTAAGTATTTTAAAGTTAAGATTTTTGCTATTTACTCCAATAAGCTGATCGGCTTCATTTCCAGGACTTACAATTTCAGTTTTTATATCAGTTACTTCAAAATTTCTAAGGTATTCATCCATCTTGCCCTCACAAAACTCAAACATAAAAAATATACACAATCAAGATAATAATAACTTTTCCAAGGTGCAAAACGAAAACACTATTACCAACCTACCACAATTGTTAAGATTAAATATATATATATAAAAAACAATAAAACAAAATGCATACTTTATATGTATAACACACTTAGTCCAACATAAAAACACGAACAACCTAAAATATCATAAATAAATTTATAAAATTTAAGATTTATTAACTACCCCTAACAAATAAAAACAAGATAATTTAGTGAATTGCTCTAATAATAAATAGTTTTTTTTGTACAATTGTTTACAGTGGATTTAAATCCGTTTTGATATAAAATATTTAAATAGTTTTGCGAATGGGTTGTTGCTTTTAAAATGTTTATATTTATATCT
This sequence comes from Brassicogethes aeneus, assembly GCA_921294245.1. Taxonomy (NCBI): domain Eukaryota; kingdom Metazoa; phylum Arthropoda; class Insecta; order Coleoptera; family Nitidulidae; genus Brassicogethes; species Brassicogethes aeneus. Next base: position 5,386,016 of record OV121136.1, read on the forward strand.
CCTGTTAAAATAAATGGTGCGGAAAAAAGGTTGCCCCATTTTTAAAGGGTCATTACTTGACTCGTTGGGGGGGATAGAGCAGTGCGCGTGGTCGCTTTAGGTAGGTACGTGCATGCCATTTTCAGTCGTCATAATGAATCTGTCAGAAATAATATGTCAATAAAAATCAAACTATGAAAAAGCTTTCTATTTTTTAAAGGTCCATTAATTACGTGAGGGTTTTTTAAATAAAATGTCCGAGCAAAGTTGCCTCTTTACGGGGTGATATTGGGTGGCCTTCGCGTTCGCGTATCTAAAATCACAATTTTTTAAACATCGTCCACAAAATTTGGAAAATCTAAAGGCAGCAATAAGGCAGGAAAAAACCGCAATTCCAGACGTGGCGCGCAGAGCAATGACGAGCTGTCGTAATAGGCTGCAAATGTCCATTGACAATAACAGCGGTCATTTCAAGACATTATTTTTAAAACATGAAATGTATTAAATAATATGTGTTTCCTAAAAATAAAAAGCTTTTTTCTTAGTTTGATTTTTATTGACATCCCAAATATTTCTGACAGCTTCATTATGATGACTGAAAATGGCATGCACCTAAAACAACCACGCGCACTGCTCCATCCACCCCCGAGCCTAACAATGACCATTTTAAAAGCAACAACCCATTCGCAAAACTATTTAAATATTTACAGTGCAACTCTTATAGATTTGATAATTACATATAACAAGAGGCTAATTCGAGATGTCAATATAATTCCCCTGGGTCATATATTTATTTATTATTTATTTATTTATTTATTTATTTATTGCTGACCCTAAAACAGTTTAACAAAAACTGGTACCAGGGCCTATATGAGTATATAATATAATAACAGTAATTATAACAATTCTATACAAAAAATACTATATAAAAAATATATATGTTTCTTAAATAACTCCCAGAATTAAATATTTCAATATAAAATATATTGTATATATGTATATATACATAACTTTATATAAAAAATAAAATATATTTAGATTCTTTATAAATTAAAACTAAATCTGTTATTAATATAAAAATTAGGGTGACAGGTACTTTTTAATAACAACAATAAATCTACCTAAGTCTTGAATCATCTTTGTTTCTGTGTTTAGCTGGTTGTATTGCTGCACCGATTGATATATGGGAGAACTTTGTGTTTTGTTTTGCAAGTTGATCTGAAATAATTTCTTATGTCATCTCTTCTTCTTGTATGATAGTCGCTATTTGCTACTGTCATGTAATTTATTTTGCATCCTAATGTTTTAACATTATATGCAAGTTTCAGCTGTTCCAATTGACATAATTTTTCAATATTTAGTAGTTTTTAAATAAATTTGTTGCGTTGGTAAACCATAGTCCATCTTAAAAAGTGCTTTTAAAGCCTTGTTTTGAGCTCTTTGTAGGTTATTTAGCAAATACTCTGCTGCATTTCCCCAACAAGGTATCAGATACCGGATATTTGAGCATAATAAACTAAAATATATTTGTTTTTTATAACGATTACTTATTAGGTTACTAGTACGGTAAAATACACCTATGAGAGGTATAATCTTTTTTATTAGTGCACTTATATGATTGCCCCAAGTGAGCCTACAGTCAATATTTAATTTTATCTCTAAGGCTTTCGCGGTTATTTTCTTTAGAAGTAAAAAGGTTTCCAGGTTTTAAGGCGCGTATCATTGTAATTCGGTTTGACGTTTCGATAGCCATGTTGCTGTCTTCTTCAGAAAACTGAAACTAAAGAGATTGGATCGGTTCACGTTTTTATATAGGTGTTTTTGGGCCGCTGGTTGGTGTTCCGGTGAGTGATTTCATGCACCAGTTGTTATGTGCTCATCTGTGGTTTCCGGATTACTAGTCCGTGACGTACCGGTGTTGCGAAACATGTTCATCCAAATGGGGGCCAATTCGATCCCTTGGTCTCTGTTGAAGTTCGAGAATTTTTGAATCTCTATAGATTCTCTATATATTCTCGACCAAAAATTACTACACCTAGATAGGACTCTTGTTTGGTAAAATTTTATGGAATGTCCAGTGTCCAGGAAGTGTTCTGCAACCGCTGATCTTGTGCTCTTTATTCTTATATTTGCTTTATGTTCCCCTACCCTGGTGGTGATGTTTCGTCCTGTCTGGCCAACGTATGCTTTTCCGCAGGAACATGGAATGTGATAAATGCCATCCAATCGGTTCCGATTTTCTTTGGTTCTTGGGTGGTAGCCGCCAATTTTATTTGAGGCACTAAATACAACCTTGATGTTGTTGCGTTTAAGGATCCTTGCTATTTTGTCGGTGCAACCTTTTATATAAGGTAAAAAAGTTGTAGCCACTGGAGCTTCCTCGTCTCGGTTTTTCTTTCGCTTCTTCTGGATTGCTCTTTTAATATCCGCTTCCTTGTATCCATTCATTTTCAGGACTTCCGTGAGATGGTGCAATTCCTCTTTTAAATGATCTGGCTCGCTAATTGTTTTGGCTCTGTGAATGAGGGTGTTAAGAACTCCTAATTTCTGCATGGGATGGTGATGTAAAGCAGCATGTATCTATTGGTAAGTGTAGGTTTTCTGTACAGCTTGTGGCCTAAAGTATTGTCATTTTTTCTGGAAACTAGCACGTCAAGGAAAGGGATGCACTTATTTTCTTCCTCCTCCATAGTGAATTTGATATTGGGGTGTTGGTGATTTATATGCTCCAAAAAGCCTTTAATAGTTTCTTTTCCGTGAGGCCAAATGATAAATGTGTCATCGACATAACGAAGCCAACACTTTGGTTTTAAAGGTGCGGTCTCTAGAGCCTTGTTTTCAAACTCTTTCATGAATAAGGTGGCAATTACTGGCGAAAGAGGTGACTCCATAGCTGCACCTTCCTTTTGTTTGTAAACAATGTCCTTAAATGAGGAAAACGTTGAACGTAAACAAAGGCTTACTAGGTCATTAAGCTCTTCATCTAGACTTGCTTCCTGAAATTTCTTTCTCACTATATCCAGCGCACGATCTATCGAAATTTTTGTAAAAAGGGAGGTCACATCAAAGCTCACTATAATGTCCGTAGCTTCCAGTTTGATGTCCCTTATCTTGGAAATAAAGTGTTGCGAATTGACGATGTGGTGGTCACTCTTTCCGGATAGCGGTTGAAGAATTTCGCATAGGTATTTGGCTAGTGGGTGATGGCCGAGCCTATTGCACTGACTATCGGGCGAAGTGGTACTTCTGACTTATGGATTTTGGGAAGCCCGTATATGTGTGGCATTCTGCTGTCCGATGGGATAAGCCGTCTTTTAAGGTATTCTGGTATAGTTTTGGATAACTTAATCGCAGATGAAATCTTTCTCTCTAGGCTTTTTGTTAGGATTTCATAGCATGGGTCCTGGAGCAACGTAACCATTTTCTTTATGTAGTCACCTGAGTTCAGGATCACCATGGCATTGCCCTTATCGGCTGGCAGTATGGTTATATCTTTGTTTTTCCTAAGCTCTATTAACGCTTGTCTCTCTTCCTTGTTAATGTTAGATTTAGGAGGTTTGGACCTTTTTAGAATTTATGATGTTTTTACCCTTATCTCATCCTGGGTATGCTTCTGAAAAGTCCTTAGAGAGCACTCCAGTGCGCTGACGATCTCTTCCTTTGGTGTGGTTAATAATATTCCTGTCTGTTTCCAACTTGGGACTGGGTGGGTGAAATCTCTCGTAAAGTTTTTGAAACTTTTTTAACTGGACCTCCTGGGTTCTCTTGTTGAACTCGTCTGATTTTTCCATGGTCAATCTGTCCAGGAAGTTCCAACAATTAGCGAGCCAGATCATTTAAAAGAGGAATTGCACCATCTCTCGGAAGTCCTGAAAATGAATGGATACAAGGAAGCGGATATTAAAAGAGCAATCCAGAAGAAGCGAAAGAAAAACCGAGACGAGGAAGCTCCAGTGGCTACAACTTTTTTACCTTATATAAAAGGTTGCACCGACAAAATAGCAAGGATCCTTAAACGCAACAACATCAAGGTTGTATTTAATGCCTCAAATAAAATTGGCGGCTACTACCCAAGAACCAAAGAAAATCGGAACCGATTGGATGGCATTTATCACATTCCATGTTCCTGCGGAAAAGCATACGTTGGCCAGACAGGACGAAACATCAGCACCAGGGTAGGGGAACATAAAGCAGATATAAGAAGAAAGAGCACAAGATCAGCGGTTGCAGAACACTTCCTGGACACTGGACATTCCATAAAATTTTACCAAACAAGAGTCCTATCTAGGTGTAGTAATTTTTGGTCGAGAATATATAGAGAATCTATAAAGATTCAAAAATTCCCGAACTTCAACAGAGACCAAGGGATCGAATTGGCCCCCATTTGGAAGAACATGTTTCGCAACACCGGTACGTCACGGACTAGTAATCCGGAAACCACAGATGAGCACATAACAACTGGTGCATCACTCACCGGAACACCAACCAGCGGCCCAAAAACACCTATATAAAGACGTGAACCGATCCAATCTCTTTAGTTTCAGTTTTCTGAAGAAGACAGCAACATGGCTGTCGAAACGTCAAACCGAATTACAATGATACGCGGCTTAAAACCCGGAAACCCTTTTACTTCTAAAGTCAATATTTAATCCAAGGTATTTATACACATCCACTTTCTTTAAAACATCATTATGTAACATTAGTGAAATATTGCTATCAAGTTTATTTTTTTGTTTTATTTACATAAAGACAGTCTTTTTAACATTAACACTTAGTTCATTCACAGCCAACCATTTACTATAAAGTTCTAAATCACAATTTATCACAGTTTGAATTTCAGTCAAATCATTACCTGAGTATGCCAGTGCAGTGTCATCCGCAAAAGTAAAATACCTGGCTTCTAGCCCTACATATTGTAGACTATGCACATGTAAAAGATATAAAATTGGTCCTAACACTGATCCCTATGGTACTCCTATATTAACAGTACCTTTTTCACTTTGAACAGTATTCACTTCAGTATATTGAAGACGGTTACATAGGTAGGTCTTCAGTAATTTATGGACTGGACCACAAAAACCCATTTTATATAGTTTATTTAATAACACCTGAGTATTCACTGTATCAAATGCTTTTTGCAAGTCAACAAGAACTATCACAACATATTTATTTTCATTTAGTTTGCTACATGTATATTCCAGAAGATCGGACTGAAATGTGGTTAATCATCCGGACATTTATTGCTTTTTCTAAAAATTTTGAAAAAAAAGGCAATATGGCTATTGGCCTATAATTTCCTACATCGTTTTTAGCGCCTCCCTTGTGTAGTGGAGTAAGCTTTGCTATTTTGAGCTCTTGTGGAAAATATCCTTCTTTAAATATGTTGTTAATAATTTTTGCTATAGATATGTCGATGATGTCTAAGTTGTCTATCAAATCTTGCCTGCTAATACCATACTCTTAATGATGTTTCGTACTTCTTTTTTCGTACAGGGCTGAAAATATACTCACTCCTGATTCTCTTGTTCTTGGAATTGTAGGTTATGTAGTACTGGTATGGATTCAGCTATTTTCTTTCCAATTTTACAAAAGTAATCATTAAATGTTCAATTTTTCATTAATATTTAGACATTTTATATTGTTTTTTTCATTTTTATTTTTATTGTAAATATATTAAATTGTTTAGGATTTTCCAATACTTGCTTGGATCTGTTCCTGCTGTATTTAGCTGTTTTGAAGCCCATTCTTTTTTTAACCTTTTTGTTAGGTTTGTAACTTTGTTTTTTTTTGCATTTTTAAAATCAGTTTCTGCTTTTGTGGTTTTGATTCTCTTCCAAGTGACATATAATTTGTCTCTAGTCTTGATTTCTCTAATAAGTTCATAGGTAACCCAGTTGTTATTGTTAAATATTTTAAGTTTTTTTTTGTCTCAGTGCTTTGTTCTTTGGTTTCATTTATTATTTCACTTAGTTGTTTAAATGTTGTAATATTTTGTCCATGTATCTTCTCCTTTAATTTCTGGATCCATTCCGATTTATTTACTTTTTTTTAATTATTATGTTCTTTTTTACCTTTTGTATGGCTTCTTGCTTTAGCTTTAGAAACATGATTTTATGGTCAGAAATACAATGGTTTTCTAACCTAATATCACATTCAAGATTTTTATTTACAAGCACATGGTCAAGGAGACTCGATTTAAAACACCCAATTCTTGTAGCATTTTCAGGTTTTATTTCATTTCGTATTGCAAAATTATTTACTTGAATCACATTATTGTAGTTGATGGTTTTTTGATTTTCACTCAATAAGTCAATATTCATATCACCTATGATAAGGCAACTTTTTGTTTGTTTTTCTAATAGCAAGTCCATTTAATTTAAAAACATCTCTACCTTACAAGTTTGTGGTCGGTACAGCACATAAACTAGAAATTTAGAACTAAGGTTGACTCCGATACAATTACATTTACTAAAATTAAATTCTTCCAAACAAAAATCAAAACTCTACCTACTACTACCGCCCCTCGAATCCCTGCAATCATGGACAGATTGGAAACCTGTAATGTTGTAATATTTGGTTTCTTCCATATTTAGCCAAGTTTCTGTCAATGCTACAATATTAACATTTTTGTGATGCCTTATTATGTTTTCTAAGTTATCAAGTTTGTTTCTTAGACTTTGCATATTTATGTATAAAATATTCAATTGTTTTTCTATCGATGCCATTTTAAATTTTTTGTTTTCTTTTTTTTAATGTAATTAACTAAATATATATATATATATATATATATATATATATATATATATATATATATATGTATATATATATATAAATTTAATGATAATTCTAAGAGATCTGCTTCTTTTCTGATAATTTTTGGAGTGTCTCCCTCTTTTACAATTATGTGAATTCTGCCTGATAGACAATAAACTGCATTGAGTCTATTGTCTTTTTTCAACTCTCTGGCCTTCTTAAAAAGGTTTTGGTAACAGAGTATGAGGTCATCGTTGAAGTATATTTGCTTCTCTCCCTTTAGGCCACATTGATCGGACCTGATAGTGTTCAGTTCCTTTCTTTTTTTAGTACTTTTGTTGGGAAATTGAACTAATATTGGAGAATCTTCTTTTTTATTTATTCTATTGCACTTTATGTCTCCCATTTCTACATTTATTTCCATTATTTTAGTTACTATTTCGGTGGTTTGGATTTCTTGTTTTACGATCCCAGATATAATCAGGTTATTTTCTTTAGACTTTTGCTCTATAGTGTTTAGTCGATCTTCTAAATAGTAAACTTTCTTCTTTAATTGTTCATTGTCTTCTTGAACAGCTTTTAACAGTTGAAATGCTTTGGTAGTTTCAGATTTTTGTTCTTCAAAACATTCTGACATAAATTCTACTGAATGTTTTAATTCATTTAATTCTGTTTTATAGCTCTTTTCTAGGTCTTTTAACTTTAAGAGCTGGACTTCTAGTATTTCAGTGAAATCATGCTTATCCATAACCTCACTTTTGCTCTGTTGCTTTTGTGAACAACATTTAACAATAACATTCTGATCTCCCATGCCTTCCTTAACCTCACTTTCCGAGCATCCAGCACATTTCCAGCGTTTGCCGTCTGGTTTCTTCAGTTCAGCCTCAATTTTTTTCAGTCCATCTTTTGTGAGCCCTCCACACTCGATATGGAACCATTTTTCACATTTTGTACAGTTTAATGCGTAGCTATTTCAAGTTGTTTTCGTACACGATCCACATAAGCTCGCCATTTTTTTTAATTCTGTCGTGTTCTATCGGATCACGACCTGATAAGTTGTGCTTTAAACTTTTCTCGTCCTAAAGTATGCATTGCATATAGAATTATTAGAGATTTTAAAAATTTTACAAATCAAGAGTTTTATCAAGACCTTTCGGCATCTCCCCTCGATTCTATATTTGAATTCACTAATGTAAATGATAAAGTAACTTTTCTAAACAACATCATTAACTCACTATTAGATATTCATAAACCATATAAAAAAATTCGAATAACCAAACGGCACTCTCCATGGATTACTGATAACATAAGACTATTAATGAAATTAAGGGACCGGGCTCAAGCTAGATGGCGAAAAACCAAAAACATAACTCATTTTGAGTATTATAAAACATTAAGAAATTTTAACACAAATGCATGTAGGAATGAAAAAAAAAATATTTTAAGTACAAAATTCGAAAAGGACCCAAAAATAATATACCTATGGAAATGTCTGGATTCTCTAAACATTCGTAAAAAGTGTGGATCTATACCCCAAGCGTTATCTAACCCACAAGACATTAATGACTATTATGTAAATGGAATTCCAAAAAATAACATTAATACTGAGAAACTCAATTATTATTTACATCACAAAAAGAATGTCAGTAACACTTTTTATTTTTCGAACGTAACCAATAAGGAAATTCAAAAAATTATCCTTAACTTTAAATCTAATGCAATTGGGATTGATAACCTAGGTATAAAAAGCATTTTAATGTGTTGTCCCTATATTCAGGGCCGTACCGAGGCACACTTTTTTGGGGGGGGGGTGGAGACGATAAAAAAACCAACTTATTTTTTTATCGATACTTTAGTACCTAGTAATAGTAAAAATTTTCAGTAGTTTTATCATGTATGTAAAGTGTAGATAAAGAATGTCTTTACCTACCATAAGCATGCTCTTTCGAAGTCGATGGGATTGATTCTCGTTCTCTATTTTTTTGACTTGCTGCCAATGCAAATGGATTATCCGGAACAGCAACAATTTCCACCGTGAATATTTTTCTCATGCATTTTTTTCTAGTCCTTGTTAAACACAGATCCACGTAATGAGCATTTTACTAGAACTCGGCCCGGTCTAGCTTTCTTTTTCATATTAAAAAAAAAAAATCCCATTTATTGACACTAGTTTTACTTAGCTTAGATAAGCTTCAACTAAATAATAATCTAGAAAAATAAGACGCCGAAAATTGCGATGCGTAAAAAGAGTCAAACGACGTCAAAGCCAAAGACAAAACCGCGAGGCGGTGCCGACTTTGTACATGCCGCTTGTGTGAAATATAATGTCCTTTAATAAAAATAGGGTTTACCAATACAATTTTCTTGACTGTAACGATTATAGGAGGTTAATAAATAGATTAAAAATTATAATTTTGTAATATGTAGGTATAGTTTAAAAATTATATTTAATTTTATTTATTGTAATGGGTTGGTTGGTAGGGTAGGTATACCCAACAAACCGACCCAAATACTAAAGATTTTGCCAACCGTGTTTGGATTTGGAACCAACTGCCAAGACTTTGGGGGGGTGACTCCCCCCTCCTCTACACCCCCCTTAGGCCCGGCCCTGCCTATATTATTAAACATATTGGCCATATCATCAATTTTTGTTTGTCTAATGGTGTGTTCCCAGATATTTGGAAACAAGCTATTGTTCACCCGCTACCCAAAAATAACAATCCAACCCAATTTAAAGACCTAAGACCTATCAGTAAACTACCCGCTATGTCAAAAATTTTAGAAAAAATTATTAACATGCAGGTTTATCATTACGCGGAACAAACCCAAATAATGGTTGTAAAATGGTCAGTTAGGTATATCGTTTTCAATAATAATCGGCATGCATATATCCTCCAAATTTTCGTTTGATTTTAAAAAGATGTGATCAAGACAGGATTTTCAATTTTTTTTGAATTCTTGTATAATTGTTTATAGTGGATTTAAATCCGTTTTGATATATAATAATAATAATAATATAATAATAATAATGATGGGTCTTTATTTTTCAATTAGTACATACAAGATATTTATAATTAAAAAAAAACAAAAATTACTAAATCCAAAATGTACATATCTAAAAGAAAAAATGCCGAAGATCAGTATCGAGTACAAAAGTGTACTCTTACTGTTATTAACCTTAAGCAGAAAAACGTAATTAAAAAATTCCAAGTTTTTAATCATACAAATTAAAATATTGTGTTGTACTTATCTAATACCTAATATGTATACATATCCAAATTTACAAATTTATGGGCAAAAACATACAAAAATATACACTAATAAATAATCATTTGCTGGGTATCAAAATTAGCAAAGTAAATTTATTACCCAAAATACACAAACCACAAAAGGAAATTAAAAAAAAAAAACCAACAATAATGTGGTTTTATAATAAAAAAGAGAAAACAAAGATAAATAATAGCTGCACTATTGCCCAAATGTTCGAGCAAATGTTTGCTCTAATTGTAATTTAATTTTAATATATTTTTTAAAAAGATTAAAACCTTTAGCTGTGGAGCATTTTGAGATGTTATTAAAAATCTTTGAAATTTGATGATAAAACGATCTTTTAAAGATTTCAGCTTTATGCCTAGGAGGAGTAAGTTTATGTCTTGATCGTATATTTACATTATGTAAATCTGTTCTGAAGGATATTTTATTATATAAATAAGAAGGCTTTTGGGTTTTCACGATTTTATAATAAAGGCAGGAGGCATGTAGTAATCTACGATTGGCCATATTTAACCATTTCTAGCTTATAGGAAATTTGTTGTCTCCTCCGTATACTAAAGATGAGTCTTAAACAGGCATTTTGAACTACTTGTATCCTTCGGATATCACTAGAGTCAAGACATGGACCATAAACCAAATCACAAAAATTAAAGCGAGATAAAACCAAAGATTCGCATAGAATTATTTTAGTTTTTCTAGTCAAGTAAAATCTAGAATTATATATATTCTTTAAATTTAAATATGCAGTACGTATACATGGGGCTTAAATCTTAAGATGTAATCAAAAGTAAGGCCCAAGTTTTTGACATTATCGGAAACAGCGATATCGTGATTTTTTACATTGATTAATTAATTAAAAAACGGTAGTATATTGTGCGGCAATTTGTGCCTATCAATCTTTCTTCCAAATAAAGAAACAGTGGTTTTATCGGAATTAATAACGAGTGCCAAATCTTTTGAGGTTTTAATTAGACGTTGAATATCATTATTAATAAATTCAATGGCCAGTTTGGCATTTTCTCGAGAGAAGGTGTATCTCAGTTGAGTGTCATCTGCATAGAAGTGGACAGCACAGTGTCTTATTGCCATTATCAATTCGGACGTATACAAGATATATAAGAGAGGACCACTAATGGAACCCTGTGGAACACCAGAAAGAACATGGAGTGGACGCGACAACACACCATTTACTTTTACTGTTTGTGTTCTGTTATTAAGATAGTAGTACAAGATAGTAATACAAACCCAAATAATTCCTACGGTTCAATCAGGATTTAGACCGCATCATAGTTGTGAAACGGCCTTTGCCGACATAACAGATGTAATTTTGAGAGGTATAAACGACAATAAACTGACAGCCATGGTTTTAATTGATTTTTCTAAAGCATTCGATACTTTAAATCACTCTATGCTGCTTGCGATTTTAGAATACTACGGGTTTTTAGACGATTCATTACTGATGTACTATGATAGTACATCAGTAATGAATCGTCTAAAAACCCGTAGTATTCTAAAATCGCAAGCAGCATAGAGTGATTTAAAGTATCGAATGCTTTAGAAAAATCAATTAAAACCATGGCTGTCAGTTTATTGTCGTTTATACCTCTCAAAATTACATCTGTTATATCGGCAAAGGCCGTTTCACAACTATGATGCGGTCTAAATCCTGATTGAACCGTAGGAATTATTTGGGTTTGTATTACTATCTTGTACTACTATCTTAATAACAGAACACAAACAGTAAAAGTAAATGGTGTGTTGTCGCGTCCACTCCATGTTCTTTCTGGTGTTCCACAGGGTTCCATTAGTGGTCCTCTCTTATATATCTTGTATACGTCCGAATTGATAATGGCAATAAGACACTGTGCTGTCCACTTCTATGCAGATGACACTCAACTGAGATACACCTTCTCTCGAGAAAATGCCAAACTGGCCATTGAATTTATTAATAATGATATTCAACGTCTAATTAAAACCTCAAAAGATTTGGCACTCGTTATTAATTCCGATAAAACCACTGTTTCTTTATTTGGAAGAAAGATTGATAGGCACAAATTGCCGCACAATATACTACCGTTTTTTAATTAATTAATCAATGTAAAAAATCACGATATCGCTGTTTCCGATAATGTCAAAAACTTGGGCCTTACTTTTGATTACATCTTAAGATTTAAGCCCCATGTATACGTACTGCATATTTAAATTTAAAGAATATATATAATTCTAGATTTTACTTGACTAGAAAAACTAAAATAATTCTATGCGAATCTTTGGTTTTATCTCGCTTTAATTTTTGTGATTTGGTTTATGGTCCATGTCTTGACTCTAGTGATATCCGAAGGATACAAGTAGTTCAAAATGCCTGTTTAAGACTCATCTTTAGTATACGGAGGAGACAACAAATTTCCTATAAGCTAGAAATGGTTAAATATGGCCAATCGTAGATTACTACATGCCTCCTGCCTTTATTATAAAATCGTGAAAACCCAAAAGCCTTCTTATTTATATAATAAAATATCCTTCAGAACAGATTTACATAATGTAAATATACGATCAAGACATAAACTTACTCCTCCTAGGCATAAAGCTGAAATCTTTAAAAGATCGTTTTATCATCAAATTTCAAAGATTTTTAATAACATCTCAAAATGCTCCACAGCTAAAGGTTTTAATCTTTTTAAAAAATATATTAAAATTAAATTACAATTAGAGCAAACATTTGCTCGAACATTTGGGCAATAGTGCAGCTATTATTTATCTTTGTTTTCTCTTTTTTATTATAAAACCACATTATTGTTGGTTTTTTTTTTAATTTCCTTTTGTGGTTTGTGTATTTTGGGTAATAAATTTACTTTGCTAATTTTGATACCCAGCAAATGATTATTTAATAGTGTATATTTTTGTATGTTTTTGCCCATAAATTTGTAAATTTGGATATGTATACATATTAGGTATTAGATAAGTACAACACAATATTTTAATTTGTATGATTAAAAACTTGGAATTTTTTAATTACGTTTTTCTGCTTAAGGTTAATAACAGTAAGAGTACACTTTTGTACTCGATACTGATCTTCGGCATTTTTTCTTTTAGATATGTACATTTTGGATTTAGTAATTTTTGTTTTTTTTTAATTATAAATATCTTGTATGTACTAATTGAAAAATAAAGACCCATCATTATTATTATTATATTATTATTATTATTATATATCAAAACGGATTTAAATCCACTATAAACAATTATACAAGAATTCAAAAAAAATTGAAAATCCTGTCTTGATCACATCTTTTTAAAATCAAACGAAAATTTGGAGGATATATGCATGCCGATTATTATTGAAAACGATATACCTAACTGACCATTTTACAACCATTCATTCTACAAATAATTTTTCCTACACTTAAACCAAAAATTGCAAATACATCTAGATATATAAAAAAATATATTTATTTATTTATTTTTTACTCTATCACTGCGACTATTAATAATCTTGCCAATAATATATTAAATATAATTAACTATGCATTAGAAAGACATAATGTAAACTTTACTATTAAAAATAAAAAAACAAAACGATGTAGATGGGTTACTGATGGTTATTATAACAAATAAACAAAAGGGACAGAATGTATAAAAAAACTAGAATCACACCAAATAACGAAAATCTTATAAGAGAATATAAGTTGTTTAAAAATAAAGTAACTGCCTTAATACGAAAAACTAAATATAATTACTATATATTAGGGTGGGCCAAAAAAACTTTTAATTTTTTTTTTTAATTACCATAAAAATATAGTCTAAAATGACGAAAAAAAATTCTGATAAAGTTTGAGCTCTTAATATTAATATTAAGAGGTGGCTCATCGCGATTTTTTATTTTCCATTTAAATAACACGAGTTATGATTTCCCATCTCGGTGTAACCTGAGAATTTGCAGGCTCAGCAGTAAAGATAATAAAACGAATGTAAAACATAATAAGATTGTCTTTATGTAATTCACACTTAAACAATAAAGTCCCTGTGTAGAAAATATTTGTTTTAAAAACCCTATTCTTGGAACCGCAAACAAAACAAAATAATTTTTTGTTTGTAATTTTATTTCGTTTTAACGAATCAGTGAGTTGTAGAAATCATTACATATTCTTGTAGGGAATTGAACGATCTACAAAAACGATCAAATATGATTTTTTGCTTAGTCGACTCGTTTAAAAGTTATTTGAGGTTAGTTCAACCTCAAATAGTAAATGATGACTTATATAGTTTTTCATACTCTATTACGAAATATTGGCTCAAAAACCTGAAATATCATATTTTTCGTTTATTTATCGAGTGTTCTTTGGTACAGTTCTGGGGTCACACAAAGCAAGCAAAAATTAAATTAGAACTAGAAATTGACAATTTTGATAAATCTTTAGGTTATGTCAACCATTTCCCTGCCCAAGTTGCCAAATCAAAACATTTACAGTGCTATAGTGAACCAGAACTCGTTGCACTCATAAGTAGACACTTTCCTCCGGTAATTTCTAGAAATTGACAATTTTGATAAATCTTTAGGTTATGTCAACCATTTCCCTGCCCAAGTTGCCAAATCAAAACATTTACAGTGCTATAGTGAACCAGAACTCGTTGCACTCATAAGTAGACACTTTCCTCCGGTAATTTCATCGACTTTAATAGGAACATAATAGGAGTATTTCTGAGGTACTTCAAAAGTTAGGTTAGCCGAACATTATGAAACAAATTTCGATGTTTTTAATCCGCGAAAATTTGAACAAACTGGAGTCACGTGACCGCGCGATATGATGTACGGGGGAGGTTCGAAAATACTTTGAGTCCACAGCAAACGAAAAATTATAGAAGTGTATAGGATGACTCCGCGTTTGAATATCAAATCTTAAAGTTTTATCATAACTGTATTGAATCGTGCTTTGTTTTTATATTTTTCGACTCTATACCTATGCACGACTATATTTAAAGTCAAACTCAATGGTGTCTTACAAGATACATTATTTTGATTTTCTATATTCAACAGAGAGGTAGAAACTCGACCCGGTCGAATGGTGCAGTCATTTATGTCTCTAGAAAATATTAAAAAAGGGTTCAGTCCAATGGTGCAGCAACTTCGGATTCCTATTCTCCTCAGAGACATAGAAACTCAAGCTTTTCGAATTTTACTGGCAATGATTTTCGTGAATGTCCCCGAGAATTATACAAAAACAGCGCAATGCAATATCGCAACGGTTTCGACTTCTCTTTACTCTACCAAGTTATAGAAACTGGAGTCTCTCTAATACTGTTCTAGTCAATATTTCTGAGAGTATAAAAAGAGGGTGTAATATTGCAAGAAGTTTTGATCTTTTGATGGATGCAAGTAGTTTGAATTTTCTCCTTTCTGCATATGATTTTGTTGAAAATAGTTCCTTTCTTTGGTTCCTTTGTCTGATTTTTATTTACCGTAACAACTCAGGTATGTAAAGCACAGATGATATTATGTTAGTATATAAGTATATTTATGTATTATATAAAGTACCTATATTTGTATTAAAAATTTCAGAGGTTATGTTGAAAAAATGATCGATATGCTATTAAATTTTAATAATTTAGTAATTAGGTCTTTTGGTAGACCCTGCACTATCTAAACTGGTATATGTTAGTTTTGTAATATTTAAATCTGGTTGATGATGGTTATTGTAGCATCTACGAACAAATGAATTAATGGCAATTATTCCTTTAGGAAAAATATTCAACACAGCTTAATTAATTAATAAAATGAAAAAAATCACAATCATGTCATATATAGTTTTTTTTAAGCATAAAATAATTTTTATATTAATACTAGTTCAAAAGTGAAATTACGACCTCTATACTGTGGAGAGTATTGAAACGCTCGACTGACGAATACAACTCTATACCGTAGGGAGATTTAGAAAACGATATTCAAACGTGGCGTCATCCTATACACCTCTATAATTTTCCGTTTGCTGTGTCGGAACGAGGATAAGTTCCCAAAAAATAGGTTCCCTGATAAAAAAATAAATTGCATTTCTGGTCTACAACCGGTCTCGGATACCGAGGAGCCCGTTTCGGAAAACTTTTAGATCCTCGGCCGTCGGGGTTAACCGAAGGATCTTCTTTTACGCATACCCCGGTAGATGTTAATATTTCCATTCTTAATAATAATTCTTCTTTTATACTGAATAATCCTCGCGACGATTTGTTAAACGAGTGCGATTTACAACACGCGAATCTCAACTCTAATACCCCCACGATATTGTTGAATATTTTGGGCTGCCAATTCCCTGCTTTGTTGGTTACTGGAACGAAATCTGCGCGATTTATACAAAAACTATACACGATAACTCGATTCCAGTATTTCCAGTAACTGGCGTGCAAGTGACGGAAGCTTTTAAAGACAACAGCGCAAGATAACACACCAGACACTGTTACCTTTTACAATTACTGATCAAAAATTTGAATTTGAATTTTTATACGTGCCCGACCTTATTTTTCCCATTGTTTTAGGGTTTGGATCTTTTTAATAAATGCATGCATTTTTATTCCAATAGTATATGTAAGGTTTTAGAGTTTCCTTGTCCGGAAATCCCCACTTCGACCTCAGTTTCACTGAGAGTCATTCTTAATAATCGTCACCCTCGGGTTATAGCCATTAGCAACGACGAAGTTAGCCTCCGTTTTAAATTTATCCGATATGGACAAACATAGATTTCAAGATTTGTTGTGGGAATTTAAAGACATATTTTCAGATAGGCCTGGACGTACGTCTGAGTATTTTCACGAAATTTTGCTTAGCGACACTTCTCCATTTTTCAAGAAACAGTATCCTATTCCCCACGCACATCGTGCAGCAGTACAGGAGGAGATTAATAAAATGCTTAAATGGGGTGTCATTGAGCGAACCACCACCTCTCCTTACTGTAACTACTGTGAAAAAGGATGGGACTGTCCGAGTCTGTTTGGACGCTAGATTCCTGAATAAACGAATGCTCCCGGATTCGGAGCTACCACGCCCCATCGTGGACATTCTAAATACCCTTCCCATCCCGTGTACAAGCCATAACGGATTTTCCTAATCCCGCTAACCCAAAACGCGAAATTTTGTCGGAGAATATTCATCGTAAGGTAAAAAGGGTCTTAAAATCCTGTGAAATGTGTTAAAAATCCAAGGCCATTAAAATACCCAGACCAGCCTTCAGTTCGATAATTCCGTCTCATATAAATGAACTATTATCCGTTGATTTTTACAGTCCCTTGCCTAGATCCCTTGTACCCTTTAAAGAAGGCTACATCAAATAGTATTATTAAATCTCTAAAAAATGATTCATTCGGATCATGGTACTCGGTTCATCTCAAAACAATGGTTTAAATTTTGCAGCGACCATGACAATAAGGTTTCTCACAGTTCAGTTCGGCAACCTAAAGCCAACCCAGTTAAGCGCTATATGAGGGAACTGGGTCGATCCTTTAAGGCATACAAACATTCTAAATGGGCTATTGACGTACCAGGTTTCGCTCACATCGTGAATTCGGTAGTTCCCGAGAGCACGGGTTTTAGTCCACAGGAGGTTCAGACCGGTTCTTCCCCAGAATACCTTTTGAGAAGCGTTATATACTTTCCGAAATGTCCAGTCAATTTGGATTCTCATATTAAGTTGTTTTTGGCGAAAAACTCCCTAGCTGTTAAACGATGAGAGGCTCAAACCCGCTCTCGATATACTCCGTTCGCTAAGGGAGATCTAGTTCTTCTTAGGGCAAATCCGGTTTCCTTAGCTCTAAATGCTGAGAAGAAGTTTATGTTGTTGTTTGAAGGTCCGTATAGGATCAAAAATGTTATTGCACCTGCCCCCTTTATCCTAGAAAACCCTCAAAATCTGTCTGAACGTAGAATTTTTCATGCTACACATTTAACAGTATCTGTTACCTTAGAATATTCTTTCCAGTCTTCTAAGGTCGGGGGCAGACAATATCTATGGGTCATCGGTCCTTGCGCACTATAAGGACGATCATTTGGCTGAAGCTAGGCAACCAAAATCGCATCGATAATCGCCCGTGAATTCTTTATTTTTATATATACTCGTGAGTACAAAAAACCGCCATCTTTCAGTTTTAGTTAAAGATCTCACAATTACGAACCTTTGATTGATTGATTTTGATTGATTTGAAGGGGAGCCTTTGCAGGCAGCACTTTTGGTGAAGCCCTGCCTTACCTTACGAGCTCGCAGCTTTTAAGAAAAGCGCAGATCCGCTCTGGTCGGGCATGCAATATTTCCTCTGGTTCCAAGTATCCGTCCCCTAGGTGTCTTAGTCTACTATTGACTAAAGCGTCGCATTCGCAGACTATATGCTCGGTAGTTTCGTCTACTTCGCTGCAGTACCTACAGTCCGTCTCGTTGCTGAGTCCGGTTTTGTGTAGGTGGTATTTGACTACCCAGTGTCCTTTTAGGACTCCTGTGATAGTTTTTAACTGGTTTCTGTTAAGTTTCAGGAATCTTTTTTCCTCTTTGCAGGTAGTAGGACTCTTTATAAAGACCCTTGACTGCCTGAGGCCTTGTTGTTCAAGCCATTTGTTCTGGAACTGGTCGTTAGTCCAGTTCCTTCATTAAAGACCCGTCTGTGTCCCAGATAAGCCCTTCCGGTTTGAGAAAGCCTGGGTCAGGCTCGCTCCAGTCGTTTCTGGAGGGAAAACCCACTTTATATCTTCTGAGGGGGGTAGACGTCTTTTGCATTGCATTCCTTCTTATGAGAAGGGGGTCCCGGTTGATAGTCTCAGTCCAGGCCCTTGCACGCCCTAAGTTTTCCCCCGTGAGTCTACTGTCCCCAATCGTTGAGTCTGACCGAGGCCTCCCGAGCCCGTGCCTCCACAAAGAGATGTAGAGGCGCCAGTCCCACTTTGGCCTCCATTGCCAATGTTGGAGTGGTTCTAAAAGGTCCAATTATGCCCATGCAGGCAAATTGTTGGAGCTTGTCCATCTTCTTCCTCTAGGTGGGCTTGCTCAACGCATTCCACCAAACAAGGCTGCCGTATGTGATCATTGGCCTTATGACTGTTGTGTTAAGCCAGTGAACTATGTGGGGTTGTAAGCCCCAGGTGCGTCCAATGGTCCTTCTGCATGCCCATAGGCTATGAGTGGACCTCTGTACGACCCTGTTGACATGTTCTTTCCAGGTCAACCTGGAGTCAATGATGACTCCTAGATACTTGACTGATTTGGTTCACGTTTCTTCGGTTGGTGAATGGTACTACTTCTGTCTTATTCGGATTGACGGATAGTCCGTGATCGTTGCACCACCTTTCGACCTTATTAAGAGCTCTTTGCATGATCTCTTTAATAGTGTTTGGTACCTTTCCGGCTACGACGATGACGAGGTCGTCCGCGTAGCCTTGAGTGTATATACCTTCCTCGTTTAGGATACGAAGTAGCCCATATCAGCACTAGGCACCACAGCAAGGGCGATAGTACTCCTCCTTGCGGGCAGCCTCTGGCTACGGTTGAGCTGATCTCGGTAGTTCCAATCGAGCTTGTGATTATCCTGCTTTCCAGCATGACA
Source organism: Brassicogethes aeneus (assembly GCA_921294245.1). Taxonomy (NCBI): domain Eukaryota; kingdom Metazoa; phylum Arthropoda; class Insecta; order Coleoptera; family Nitidulidae; genus Brassicogethes; species Brassicogethes aeneus. The sequence goes on from OV121136.1 coordinate 5,405,591, forward strand.
CGGATCCATTTCACAATGGTATTCTCTATGCCAAAGCCTTCTGCAGCTCTATTTATAGAGTCGAAGGAGGTGTTGTTGAAAGCTCCTTCAATATCTAGAAACGTGCCCAGAGCCATCTCTTTAGGACGAGTCCCTCTCTCTAGTCTTGTCACAAGGCTGTGAAGACCGGTCTCTGTCGACATATGTCCACCAGTTTCTCCAGTTTTTTAAAGAAACGAGAATAGACTGATGGGTCTATAATCCTTTGCTGTCTCGTAGTTACAACGTCCTGGCTTGGGAATAAACACCACTCGAACCTTTCGCAAGGATTGTGGCACGTAGCCCCGTGCCAGGCAGGCTCTGAAGAGGTGTATTAAGTGCGGTGTAAGTGGTTCTAGTCCCTTTTGTAAGAGAGCCGGAAAGATTCCATCTGGTCCCGCGCTTTTAAAAGATCCAAATGAGTGGATGGACCACTTTATGGAGCTTTCTGTCACTACCTTTGCAGCTAAATTCCAGTCAGTCGGCCTTACGCCAGCTGGTGGAGCCCGCCTTGGTGGTTCAACAGTTTGCAGGATTTTTAAGCCCGGAAAGTGAGTTTCCAGAAGCCATTTAAGTGCCTCCTCCGCGGTGGTACTATAATCACCGGAGGAAAGCCTTAATGTCCCCAGCTCTCGTCCTGGATCCTTTGGGAGAATCTTTTGAAGCTTGGCTGCTGCTGGAAGTTTGTCTACGTTACCGCAGAACGTCCTCCAAGATTCCCTCTTAGACCTTCTTATGAGATCTTTGTACCTGCGCTGAGACTGCTTGTGGCTGTCCCAATCCGCAGGCGATTTGGACCGCATGGCCCTGTTAAAGAGCCTGCAGGTTTCCTTGCGAGCTTTGTCGAGGTCAAAGTTCCACCAAGGGGTTTTCTTTTTTCCTCGATAGACCCGAAGCTGGCAGCTTCGTTCGTACGATGTGATGACTGCCTCGCGTACGAATTCGGGTGTTTCCTCCACTTGCCGAGAGCTGCGGCACGTCATGGAAGAGTCCACTAGCTTAGTCTTTAGCTTCTCAACATACTGGTCCCAGTTAGTGTTCCGGAGGTTCCTGAACCTACTGAGCCCAGCCTCGTGAGTTAGGTCTAAGCTAAAGAGAATGTGTCTGTGATTTGACAGGGATGGCTCTTTAGACACCTTCCAATTTCTTGTCATCGGGGCCATGAAGAGGGAGCCCAATGTCAAGTCTATCACCCCTTGTCTTCGTGACGTGACAAAGGTCGGTATAGTGCCGCGGTTTAGGATTTCCAGATCCGTAGTATGTGGATACTCTAAGAGGCTTAGCCCTCTCCGATTCGTGTCGGTGCTTCCCCACACCATATGGTGTGCGTTGGCATCGCATCCGATGATCAGCGGGAGGCCCAATGTGCTGCAGTATTCCACTATATCAATGAGCTCCTGTGTTGGAGGATCGTCTATTGAGTCATAGGGCAGATAGGCCGAGCATACCACCAAGGATGTGCTCTGTCCTGGTCTGTCCTTAAGGCATAGTTTCACCGCTACTAAGTCTCTAAAACAGAAATTAGCTATTAGTGAGGACTCAATCCGTCTGTCGACGTAGATACAAGCCCTTGGATTTAGTTGGTCGTCCCTCTTGTATAAGAGAGATCTTTCCCATCTACCTAGGCCTCTTACGCTACCCTTGTTTGACCAAGGTTCTTGTAGGAGATACATATGTGTCTGCCTCATAGCTATGTGACGATTTATTAAGGAAATCGCCCCTTTGCTATGTTTCAAATTGCTTTGTAGAAATGAGGTCCCTTTATCCATGGTGGAGGATAGAGATAGAACCTGATTTCTAGGTTACGGATAGTGCAGCCCTTGTCCCTGGTGGAGTATCATCTACTTCCATCTGAGTCATGAGCTCGACCACCTCCTTGTCCAGTGTTGCTGTCGGATCTGGTCCGGGCGTAGACGTTCCTTCCGACAAGGGAGTATTGCTACTACCCTCCTCGGCTGGAGCCGTCTTTTTCTCCGGCTCAGCTGGAGCCTTTGCCTTTGTCATGAAAGTGACGATGGAGACCCCTGCGAACGCTCTAAGTTTTTGTCGCTGCAAGACCTCGGCTGAAGCCTCGTCAACTCCAAAAACCAGGAGAACCCTGTTCTTCTCCTCTTTCGGCACAGATTTGTCTTAAGACCAGGGGTATCGTCTGGAAGACCTTGGACAGCTGCAACTATCTTAATTGCCCTGGAAATGTACCGCTGCACGCGCAGTGATGCCCCTTCCTATGGTATGATCAAGGAGATGATCCCCTCCAGCCAGTCCAACGTCCACTGGTCCCCGCATTTAACCGTGATGGTTCCCTGCGACGACCAGCGAAACTGCTCAAACTGTGGGAATCGATCCCCTCCCATCAGATCAATGTGGGCGTTTAGATTCCCCATGATGGTTTTGCTCTGCTCTTCCGTGATCACCGCGTCCGGATAAGCATCCGGCACGATGGTACCCCGAGACCAGCAGACGTAGCGGCGCTGTACGAAGCAATCCCTCGGCCTCCCGATTTAACTCCGGAAGCCTTGGGCTTATTTGCCAGCGTCCTTGCCCATAAAGTACACTGGCTTTACACAACAGTTATAAGGCAAATGATTACATACTGCAGTCTTGTTTGGTGGAATGCGCTAAACAAACCCGCCTACGAGAAAAAGATATAAACATAACAATGATTATTTTTGACAATGAACGGATTGAGTAGGTATAAATAATATAAATTCCACGCAATGTTGCCAAAAATTCAAAATAAATTTCGATAATTAAAGACATCAAAATCTGCTATATAGGATTAGAAGAAATCCTTTGAATTATTTGTTTTTGAAACAGCATCCTAATACTTATTAATAATATACATATACAGGGTACTAGGGTACCAAAATTGAAGAAAAATTGTACATATATACAGAATTAATTATGTGTATATTGCTAATCCAGAGCGAGGGGAATTCTGCCATAGCATCCCTCTGGTAACTCGACTTAAATAATGCCTGTATCGATCATCATTTTGCCTACAGCCGGAACCACACAGTCGCCAGTTTTCCTGGCGACGGAGTCAGTTAACAATCTGTGATATTTTCTGTGATATTTAGTAAATATTTTTTTTTACTTACCTTTTTATCTCTTATCTACCTGTATTTGTTTATTTACTTAATTGTCTCTCATACATAACATTTTACAATGGAATCCATAATTCAATGGAATTGCAATGGCCTTATAACTAGATACTGTAACTTTAAACTTCTCATAAATAAATACAACCCTTTCTGTGTCTGCATTCAAGAAACTCATCTTAAACCAGGTCAGCCCTATAACCTTAAAAATTATAGCTTTTTAAGATATGACACGACAGCCAATCTTCGTGCAAACGGCGGCGTCGCTATAGGTATCAGAAAGGATCTAAAAGCAAATAAAATAAACATTAATTTTAACTTACAGGTCGTCGCTGTAAAAATCGATTATTCATTTCCCATGTGTATTTGTAATATTTACTTACCCCATGCTGTTTGGACAATCGAAGAGATCGAAAATCTAGTTATTCAACTGCCGCGTCCCTTTCTTCTTGTGGGAGATTTTAACGCCCACAATCCTTTATGGGGCTCAGAGAGATCAGACACACGAGGTAACCTAATTAACAATTTTATATTGGAAAATCCTGAAATGTGCTTATTGAACAATGATTCACCAACTTACTTTAACTCACGATCCCTTAGCTTTTCCTGTATAGATCTTTCATTTTCCTCCACTTCAATCATGTATCGTCTGAGGTGGGAGGTTATGGAAGATCTGTATGATAGAGATCATTTTCCTATCAGAATTAAAGTAAATGTTGGACAAACTCGTCAATACTTACCCGAAAGGTGGAAACTGGACCAAGCTGATTGGGACACTTTTAGGTCCAACCTAGTAACTCCAGCTTTAATGCAGGAAGAAGGTGTGGATAACGATATTACTGTACTTACGGACCATCTTACACAGGCGGCAAATCAGGGTGTTCCAAAGTCTGCTGGTCATGTCATGGCAAGCAAGCAGGTGCCTTGGTGGAATGATGAAGTGCGAGATTCTGTAAGGGAAAAAAAGAGAGCGTTTAACATTTTTAAGAGGTATAAAACTGTAGAAAACCTAATTAATTTTAAAATTGCAAGGGCTAAAGCAAGGCGCACTATTCTAAACGCTAAGCGGTCGTCATGGAAAAGATACGTCTCGGACATCAATCCTTCCACACCGATGTCACTGGTATGGAAGAAAATTCAAAAGATCTCGGGCTGTAAGCAAGCGTCACAGATAATTTGCATTGAAGAGAGAAACAATATAATCACTAATAAAAACGAAATTGCTGAGAAGCTAGCCGATTACTTCCAGAATGTAAGTAACTCCCAAAATTATGACTTAACGTTTCTAGAGAGAAAAACAGAGCGAGAAGTCGAACTTAGCTTTGATTCCGAAGAAAGCAAACCATATAATGGTCCCTTTAAAATGTTTGAATTGGAAAACGCTCTCAAACAATCAAAGAAAACCAGCCCGGGTCTCGACAATATTCCCTACGACTTTTGTCGGGAAGCCCACGATAACTTTAAGAAGTATTTATTTATTAAATTTTTTTAATAAAATTTGGATGAGGCGTAATTATCCCACACAATGGATGGACGCGTTTTATCCCCATTCCTAAAGAAGGAAAAAGACCCACGAACCCTGCATCGTACCGTCCAATAAGCCTGACGTCATGCCTAAGCAAAATTCTCGAAAGTATGATTAATAAAAGACTTGTCTGGAGTCTGAAGAGTAATGACCGGATTTCCAAGTGCCAGTCTGGCTTTCGAGTCGGTAGATCGACACTGGATAATTTGGTCTATCTTGAACAGACAATCCAGGCAGCATTGAGTAGACGACACCATGTAACTGCAGCATTTTTCGATATCGAGAAAGCTTATGACATGACGTGGAGGTCAAATCTTTTTTGCAAGATCGCGTATTCCGTGTTCGTCTAGGTAATTGTTTTTCTAGTCTTCGCCCTTTGGAAAATGGGGTCCCCCAAGGCTCTACCTTGAGTGTAACCCTCTTTGCCATTGCAATTAACTCGACCTGTGATACTTTCTGTGATAATGTATGCCGTACTATCAATGCATACTATCTATGCATTGCTATTTTTTTGTCAGGACCCATTAGGTCCAATATAAATGGGAAAATGCAAGAGGCAATTAACCAAGTGGTTAGAGCTGGAGAGAGTAGAGGTTTTAAATTCTCTCTCTCCAAATCTAAAGTAATACATTTTTGCCATCTACGAACGCCACACTACCGTCCTCTTCTTTTTATTAAGGAAAGGCCTATTGAATGCGTTACCCAGCTAAGATACTTGGGTCTTGTGTGGGATGAACGTATGTCATGGAAGCCGCATGTTGATTCCTTAAAATTTGATGCGAACAAGGCTGTCTTAATGGATCAAGGTGCGGAGCACATAGGGATAACTTGACTATTCTTTACAATGCCCTAGTTCAGTCCAAGCTGGACTATGGCTCCATAGTTTTTGGATCTGCCCCCAAATCTACTCTTCGGCCCCTAGATGTTATTCACAACACTGGGGTCCGAATAATACTCGGAGCATTCGACACCACGCCTACGTGCAGTTTGCACGTAGAAGCGGATATTTTGGGACTGGATAGGAGAAGAATTCTGCTAGCTCTTAACTATATTTCTAAAGTGCGAAAATGGGGTTCAAGTAATATAACTAGGCCCCTTGTTATAAACAACGTAGCAGTAAGGCAGAGAAGAGTTCACCTTCTTAAAAAGGCAATAATGAAATCAGAGGAGCTGTCTATCAATTTACCAATTGAAGATAGGTCTTATATCTCAGACCATCTACCTTGGACACCAGAGTACCTGGAACACTTACGTTCCCTAAAAAGTGAAAAGACCCAAATATCTAAAGGTATAAAAAATTCAATTCTGGCCAGTTGGGCAGAAGAATGGTCTGAAAGGGACACCTTCTTAGGTCAATTTGTTGATTCTGTAGAGGGAGTTAGGATCGCTAATTTGGAAAGAAGGGAGCAAATCGTTATTACCAGGCTAAGGCTGGGGCATACTAATATTACCACTCCTATCTTTTAGAGGGTGGAGACTTACCTGAGTGTGAAGGCTGCGGAGAAACTCTGTCAGTCAAGCATATTCTCGCAGAATGTCCCATCCTGCACGAGAAACGGATTCTCCATGGTATAGCCAACCTGGAATTAAATGAATTTCTAGATTATAATTCTGAAAATACAATAAAAGTTCTTGTCACTGCTCTGGAGATCAAAGCCCAAAGGAGGAAGGAGAGGACTGGAGAGAAAAATAAGAGGAAGAGAATCAAGGAAAAGGAGGCTAAAAAGGAACTGAAGAGACTACAGGAGGACCAACGTTCTCTAGTAGTATCTGACGTTCCTCAACAGGCAACCGGATCCGAGATGGCTGACCCCCAACCAAGCTGCTCAAGCCAGGTAAGGGTAAAGCCAAATCGAATTGGGGAACCTGGCAAGCTTCCAAGAGGTCCGAAAAGGAGGGAATACCTGAGAAAGGGTAAAAACGTCCCCCCATTACCATCGGCGCCGGCTAATGCAGGGAGGCAGGAAACGGGGGCTCAAACAAGAGCCCCTTGTCCAGCCTCCAGCAAAAGGCAGAGGGCGGATAAGGGGACACCTCCGGAATATAATAAAAAGAGGGCGAGGCCCTTATCTGATGCTAGGCGGTATGTCTCCCCCTTAAGAGAGACATTGTCGAGGCGTCGGAGAGGGGACCGAAAAGTAGAGGAAAGGTAGAAGCTCGACAGGAGGCTACTAGTCGACCAACAATCGACAAAAGTCTTCAAGTGGTCATCTTGTCGAACAGGATTGGAGGTACTGTTCTGCCAAATAAAAGCGAACGCATCAGGGCAAGCCTGATCAGTGAAATGAGGCGAGCTATGGAGGATTCCACTAAGGGATCCTCCCGCTTGGAACTCAAATTCATCAAGTCGGGCCTTGTCGACCCGGGCTGGTACTTGGTATCGGCTAGGGACGACACCTCGATGCGTTGGCTGCTGGAGAGCTGGTCTTCTCTGACTGTTGAGGGGGTGGTTTTCACTTCGGTGAAAGCCGCCGAAGCTCCATGGCCAGTGAAGATTGGTTTCTGGCTTAGGCAGGAAAAGGTGGACCTGGCAGAAGTCACAAGGATGCTTGATCTCCAGAACCACTCCCTTAACGTGGGGAACTGGAAACATCTGGAGACCACAGGGGGACCAGGAGCATGGCATCTAGTCTTCTTGGTTAGCCAAGAGGTTGTGAAGCGCCTGGAGGAGTCTGGGTGGGCCCTCTACTTCGAGTTGGTGACCCTCTCTGTAAAGAGGGTCTCGGCTTGGAGTAGCGTGGTGCGCCAGGACTCGTCTGGTGCTGGAACCTCGAAGCAGACTGAAGAAAACTAGGTGCTGAGGCCGTACCATGATACACTCCGTCATGGACACCATACGGGTAAGCCAAATCAACCTACATCACTGCAAGGACGCTGCTGGGGAACTGGCAAGCGTCTTGGCAGGGAGGGAGGGCGAGATTGTCCTGGTACAGGAACCGTATGTTTACAGGAAAGGGGTTAGAGGAATGGGTGCCAATGGCCTAAATATCATGGTCGGCACTGAGGAGGAGAGCAGCAAAACATGCATACTGACGTCCAAGGAACTCAATGTGCTACCACTTTCACAATTGGGGGCCAGGGATGTCACGGCGATTCTGCTGGAATATAAGGTAAGAGGCATTAGAAATAGGATTATATTAGGAAGCGTCTATTTACCGTACGAGGGACCGTGCCCTACTCCGGAGCTAACTCGTTTAATCAAGTTCGCGAGTGACAAGTGCATACCCCTCGTGCTAGGATGTGATTCCTACGCCCACCACTACGTGTGGGGCAGTACCAACACCAATAGCAGGGGAGAATCTCTGCTAGGGTATTTGGCATCAACAGACTTGGAGGTAATAAACAGAGGCAAAGAACCAACGTTTGTTATTTGCAACCGGAAGGAAGTAATAGACATAACGTTGGCATCAAGGTCAGTATATGAAGATGTTTCTAACTGGAGAGTGACCAACGATATAACGATGTCTGATCACAGGATGATCAGATTTGAGTTAAATGTCGACAAGGTCACTCCTAACCCAAGGAGGAATCCAAGGGCTACAGATTGGGAGAAATATCTCACCAATCTAAAAAGTCAAACTTGGGAACCTCCTGTGGACATTACCACCAAAGAACAGTTAGAGAAGGAAGTTAACCACCTAAATAGTACGATTGCCACAGCCTACGAGATTGCTTGCCCGGCCAAGGTGGCTAAGGGCCGAAAGGTACCGTGGTGGAGTGACCTGCTTGACGACCTTCGAAAGAAGGCAAGGCGCGCATTCAACCGGGCTATCAAGGATGGGCTGCAATCCACGTGGGATACGTACAGGGAGGCTAGAAAGTCTTACAAAAAAGAGTTAAGGCGCAGCAAGGATATCAGCTGGAAGACATACTGTGGAACTGTAGAGTCACTTCAGGAGTCAACCAGGCTGATGAAGATCCTTAGCTGTAACTCAAAAAGGAATGTAGGAATCCTAAAAAGGTTGGATGGATCGTGGACGAACACCAGTGAAGAGTCCCTAAGACATCTCCTGGAAACGCACTTCCCCGGCGAAACTCCTTGCCACACGTCAACAACGGAGGGGCCAGAGATCTTTACCTGAGACTTAGGCCTTGCCAAAGACGTTGTGAAGGAGGGATCGGTGGAATGGGCAGTAAATGCGTTCGATCCATACAAGGCAGCAGGACCGGATGGAATATTCCCAGCATTGCTACAGAGAGGCTTGGAGATTCTTCTCCCAAGAATAGAACGAATATTCCGAGCCAGTCTGGCACTGGGATATGTCCCAAGAGCCTGGAGGGCAGCTAAAGTGGTCTTTATACCCAAAGCAGGGAAAAAAGACTACTCGGCTGCAAAGTCCTTCAGGCCAATAAGCCTAACATCCTTTCTTTTTAAAACATTAGAAAGGATTGTGGACCGGTACCTGCAAGAAGGGGTGCTGAAAAGGTACCCATTCCATAAGAATCAACATGCCCATAGAAATGGAAGGTCGACCGAAACGGCTCTTCATTCTATAGTGCATAGAGTCGAAAAGGCACTGCACTACAAGGAAATGGCACTAGCTGTTTTCTTTGATGTAGAGGGGGCTTTTGATAAGGCGAGGACATCTACAATCTGTGAAGCGCTACAAGCCAGAGGCACTCCCCCAGTCCTGGTTAGTTGGGTTAAATCCTCACTGGAGGAGAGGCAGGTCAGTGCATCTCTGAGAGACTGCCATTTGGACATCGGTGTGAGGGGCGGCTGCCCACAAGGCGGCTGCCTATCACCCCACCTATGGTTTTTAATAATGGATGGACTTCTGGAGAGACTGACGGCCGAAGGGCTGTATGCACAAGCATATGCAGATGTTGGTACAGTCCTAATCAGAGGAGGTATTCTAGGTGTAGTCTGCGACAGAATGCAGACAGCATGCAGAATAATAGAAAATTGGTGCAAAGAAAACGGTCTGTCGGTTAACCCAACAAAAACTGACATGATTCTTTTTACCAAACGAAGGAAGATACAGGACTTCAGGGCACCAGCCATGTATGGAAGACCTCTTGAGATTACTGAAGAGGTCAAGTACCTAGGTGTTACCCTAGATAGGAAGTTAAGTTGGAAATCACACGTCGACAGAGTTGTTGACAAATCGATTGCAACTTTCTGGCAGCTGCACCGGGTGGTGGGAAAACGCTGGGGAGTAAATCCCAAAGTCCTTCACTGGATTTATACTGCTGTCATCAGACCGCGGATACATTATGGATCAGTGGTCTGGTGGCGCAGTGTGAGCAAAACCACCATCGCTCAAAAACTGAGCAAGATACAGAGACTGGCATGTCTCGGTATCACAGGCGCAATGAGGACTACTCCAACGACGGCATTAGAGGCCTTGCTGAGCTTGCCTAGTCTTTCCCTCTGGATAAAGAGAGAAGCAATGGCGAGCCATTTAAGGATGAGGGATGCCAATAATTGGTTAGGAAAAGGAATAACTTATGGTCATGAGGGCATCGCGGATATGGCTGAGAGGAAGGTCCCAATTAGCAGTATTAGAACGATGCCAGCAAAAGACCGCCTAAGTTTAAAAAAGAAGTTTTCCCTCACGATACCAACAAGAGAGCAGTGGGAGAAAAAGGATGTACACTTTGCACAAAATGCACTAGTGTGCTACACTGATGGCTCTCGTATGGCGAGTACACTGTCTTCAGGGGCAGGTTTCTGCGTGGAGGACAGGGATATCCAAAGGAGCTACCCGCTCGGAGGATATACCACTGTCTTTCAAGCGGAAGTGTTTGCATACTTGAGGTTGCAAACTGTGAGGATATAAGAACAGGGAGTGAGACAGATATATACATCTGCTCAGATAGCCAAGCAGCTCTGAAAGCGCTTTGGGCAGCGAGAACCACATCGAAGTTGGTTCAATAGTGTGAGGAAGCGCTGGAAAAGCTAGCAAGTACAAAAAGAGTGCATCTCGTATGGGTACCAGGTCATAGTGGGGTTGAAGGTAACGAACGGGCTGATGAGTTGGCCAGATTGGGATCTGAAACCCCCTGTGTAGGACCCGAACCAATTTTTGGAATTACGAGAAAGCAGGTCAAAACAGCCCTAAATAATTGGGCTGATAAAAGGGCGAACGAAAGCTGGAGAAGAAGCGGTGGCTGTAGGCAGACCAGGGAATTCCTGGTCACCCTAAGCAAACCCAAATCCATCTGGCTTCTAGGTAGGAGCCGAACCTCCTTGGGCCCACTTGTGAACATACTCACGGGTCATGGCCTAAGGAAACACCTCACGAGAAAAGGGGCTGAAACCAGCCCCTCCTGTACCCAGTGCGGAAGGGAGGATGAAACCTACTTTCACTTCCTGGGACAATGTGAGGCCCTCGGCAGACTAAGGTATAAAATCTTTGGAGTGATGACACTCCAAAGGGAAGAGTTGGCCTCTCTTGCCTGGCAGGATATCCTGACCTTTATAAGAAGGTCTGGAAGATTCGAAAGGGCTGGTATGGGCGAAGAGGAAGATGAGGAGTAGTTTGGTTGGTTTAGGAGGGGCAGATAAAAAGGACCATGGAGTCTAATTGTCAGGCTTCGAGCCTACCCAACCGTACAACTACTACTTCTATTTTAAATCCTTCTGAACTTATGGTAAAAATTACTTTTTTAACCCTAATTTGTGTTTAAGACAAAATTTAATGAAGCAAAAACTTTAAAACTTAATAATATTTAATACAATATTTGTAGATATAAGAAAAAATTACCAAAATTTGATATCTCACTTTTGCTTACCGCTCATTTAAATTTAGAAGAACGTTTGCAATTAGAAAAATTATTAAAACAATATTCAGACATATTTTATGTAGAAGGACAAAGTTTAAGCTTTACAAATCAATTAAAACATAACTGGCGCAGTATTATTAAAGATTTTGCACAACTTACAAAACCTTTAACAAAATGTTTAAAAAAGGGCGCTAAAATTGTACTCTATAATGAGTTCATACATTGTTTTGAAACTTGCAAATCAATTTTATGTCATGATCCAATTTTGCAGTATCCTGATTTTGATAAACAATTTATTCTTACTACGGACGCAAGTAATGTTTCTATTGGAGCGGTATTGTCACAAGGAAATGTTCCAAATGCCTTTAGAACCCTAAACGATAGTGAAAGAAAATATAGCACCATCGAAAAAGAATTACTTGCCATGGGCAACTAAGTACTTTCGTCCCTACATATATGGTAGGAAGTTTAAAATTTATATAGATCACCGTCCCTTACAATGGCTTTTCTCTATAAAAGAACCCAATTCGAAATTGGTCAGATCGCGCCTCAAGCTTGAGGAGTTTGACTATGATATTTTATATAAGAAAGGTAGTTTAAACTTAAATGCTGATTGTTTGTCTAGAGTCGAAGTTCACGTAAAAGAAACGATTTCCGAAGATAATCAGTCTCTTGACGTGAATTATGAAGTTAGAGAATTTGCTGATAGAGCATTAGAAGATTTAGATAACTTTAGTAATAACCCAGAACAACCTCATTTTTCTAATGAAACAGTTCACTCTAATCGTAGCGAAGATCCCATTGTTGGCATTCTAATTTCAGAAGACCCCTGAATTTCAGTAACAACCAAATTGTAATCTGCAAAAAGTATTTTCCTACACAAACTCCCAAAATAGTTAAGCTATTTGAGAATAGGCAAATAATTATAGTTAGTTTTACTGAAAGCAATTTTGAAAAAGAAGTAATAAATTTCATGAAAACTTACGTCATTCCTAACATAAAATACTCACTATACTTTAAACATGCTCCTTATTTTGAACCGTTCTGCGAAATTATTAGAAAGACTTTCGTTCATCCTTCTTATGACTTAAAAAAATTTAATACAATATTAACGGATGTAACTAACGAAACAGAACGAACAAATACAGTCCAAAATTATCATATCGGAAAAACACATTTTCGCGGAGTTGAAGAAACTGAAAAAAATTTAAGAAAAATCTATTATTGGCCAAACATGAGGAAATCAATACAAATTATATTAAATGAGTGTGAAACCTGTAAACTGACAAAGTATGAACGTAAACCTTTAAGACTCGAATTTAACATTACTTCAACTCCGGTTAAACCCTTTGAAATTATACACATAGATGTTTTCACAATAGCCAAAAACAAGTTTTCAACAATAATTGATTCATTTTCTAAATTATCCCAAGCATACCCAATAAAATCAGCAAATTCAGCAAAAATAGTGGAATCATTACTTCAATATTTTAATCATTATGGTCTTCCTAAATTAATAGTTTCCGATCCCGGTCACGAATTTAACAACACATTACTAAAAGAACTTCTTGATCTACATAAAATTAAAATTCATTTCGGGTCTGCCGAACATTCCGAATCCAACAGTCCCGTAGAAAGACTTCATTCTACCTTAATAGAACATTAAAACTTTAATACGAACAATATAAAAATTGCGAAATTAAAACACAAATGCTTTACACAATTCTAGCATACAACAATAGTATTCATTCTAATATAAAATTAAAACCAATCGAAGTAGTTTTAGGCCATGTAAACAACGAAACCGTACTCGATTTAAATATCGAAGCAAACCTAATAAACGACTATATACAAAATCATAAAGATAAGCTAAATTAAATTACGATAATATTCATAAAACTTTGGCAGACAAAAAATTAAAAGTTATAAGTAAGTTAAACTCAAATAGAGAAATTAACGACCCACAATTAAACGAAGAAATATTAATTAAGTCAGAACAAAAAATGGGAAAAATTAAGAATAAATACGCACAACAAATTGTAACTGAAATAAATAGTAATCATAAAACCATAAAAACTAATAAAGCTGAAAATAAACACATAAGTGCTTTATGACGTCCCCCTGTAACAAACAACCATAAAATTACTAATACTAATTTAGAACAATGCAGATGCCTAGTGATTCTCCAAGTGTTAGAGGTCATTCCTTCAAACCAATCAGAGATCAATCATTAAGCTATTACAAAATAACCCTGGTATTCTTCTTTTTTATCTAGGAGACGGATTTACAATAAAGTACTATCAAAAATTAATTTTTTATAAAGATCTTTCACCGCTTCTCTCTAATTAACAAACAGTCTAAAACCTTTATTTCTAAACTTAACCAAAGTTCTATAAAATTAGAAAATCAGGAAATAGCCACATTTCATAAGTTATTAAATTCTTCCTTATTTGAAGTAAATAATCATATAAATTCAATTTTTCTCCGATACAGAGTTAAACGTGGCCTTGCTAATATTCTGGGAAGCGTCTTTAAATCAATCACTGGCAATTTAGATTCCGAAGATGGTCAACGTTATGACCATATAATAAATTCTTTACAAAACTATCAAAAAACAATTTTAAAAAATTTTAACGAACAAATTACTGTTTCACATAAACTTATAAATAAATTTAATACTACTCTGTCCCTTGTAAAACAAAACGAAAAACTATTTCAGGATAGAAGAATTAGAATATTTTGGTTACTCTGAACAAAATTTTAATCACGTTAAATTTATTTTTAATTACCTTCTTAATACAATCACCAACATAAAATTTTTAATTTTAAATTTAGAATCATCAATTAGTTTTGCTAAACTTAATAAATTGCACACTTCGATCATTGACATAAATTAGTTTTTGTCAGAATTGGAATCAATCAGTCAAAATTAAAAATTGCCCCTAAATCCAGATATAAACAAAATTTTTGACTTTGAAGAAATTATTATAACTTAAGCATATTTTTATAATTTAAAATTGAAATTCTTGAAATACCAGTAGTCGAAGAAAAACAATTTATTCTCAATTCCTATTTTAAATAATAAGGCTTATGTAGCAATAATCCCACGGGATAAATTTTTGTTAAAATCAAGAAATTAGTTTATCTTTGACTGTAAAATATATATATGTAATATATACCCGCTACCGTAAAAGTACTAGTTGAATTGTGGTGTAGATTGTTATGAAATCTGACAGCTCGAACCGTTTGTACTCTTTTCATATTAATTCCGCTAAAACACCCTGTATACCGATTGTAGTATTATAATACACACGAGTGGGTATGCGCCGTCGTGATTCCACTTCCACCCTACTCAAATAAGTAGGGAGATGCGCCATTTTAAGTCTGTAATACCGCTGCCGCGCAACCATGATGCAGGGCACTAAAATCTCTCTCTTCCCTTCGGGGTTTCCAACCGCTCTTCTACGCTCTCTTCTGTAACCTTAAGACCGAAAACCCAATCCGGAAAACAAAGGTTTTAGGAAATATTCTATACGAATTATTTTCTTCGACGCCGCGAAACGGTGCCGATCAGTTAAAATCCGTAACCGCCGTAGTTTTATTTCTATTTTTTCGCTCCGCTTTGACATAAATACAACCGTAAGTCTATTATACTTCATATAAATATGCCGGGTGAACCCAGCCACCCCGCATAATATTCTTGTACCGCCGCGGCGCGCCGTCGTATTTGCTTTCGATTTTAAACGCTTGTCTGTCCGAGACCTATGGCATAGGTCTCGGACAGCATAGGTCCTATGCTGCTTTCCATCAAACCGTGCTCCCGGCACGGGCCGTCGCGCTTCCGGTGTATAAAAACAGCTTGCTAACAAATCTACCGAGTAAATCCTTAAATGCCGTATTTTACTTGCTTTTGTATATTTCATTTCATTCATATTGTAATATTAATTATTGTATTTTATTATTCAGTATTTGCTAGAAGTGTGACCTTCAGTTTTTATTTCCATTGTTGACAGTTTTTTATTAATTTACTTTTGTTATTCACATTTATTTAGCTTTAAAACTATTTCAGCTTATTCACTTAATTAATTCATTATTTCCTATTATATACAGTTTATTATTGTTAATTGTTTGTTTATAAAGAGTTTAATTTTACTTCAATATAAGTATTAAATTAACCCGCTGCCTTTTAATTTAATATAAGATAACTGACCCCTGGATTAAACTTTCTCCACTGTCTAAAGGCATACCCAGGTATGTGGTACTTCTCCACGTTAAATAACAAAGCTGGCGCCAAAATTTTATAAGAAAATCCTTAAGGTAAGCTCGCGCCATGATGCAATTGTGTATAGCTCGACCATCCGAGAGCTGTTGGGCATCACCACTACACATCGTCCCAAAAAGGGCAACACTGTGCGATTGACGGGTGATTACCACATGTTAAACGCCTGGACCTTCCCAGATTGCTACCCCATCCGTCACATCCCCGACTTTGTGCAGATACTCTGGCCCACGTATATGGCGTCGTCATCATCATCCCTGCGAAATGCATCTTTAGAGCAGCTGAGGTTTTTTTCTAGGCTACTCAGTCTCGAGTAAAGGCACCCGATCATGCTGGGCCGAGTCCAAGCAATCACCGAATAACCAGCTCCAACCAAAGCTGAGCAACTCCGCCGCTTCTTGGGTACTGTGAATTTTTACCAAAGATTCATTTTGCATTCCGGTTACAGAAGGCTGACAAAATTTCTCAGCGACAGTTTTGACATCTAAACTTCATCAGCCAGTTCTTCGCAGACATCCAAAATATCGCTGGCAAGGACAACATCGTAGCCGACGCTCTGTCACCCCTCGAAAAGATTGGCACTCCATTGGACTTCACAGCTGTAGCCCAGGAGAACGACTTTGAGCTAAAGGAGTTCCTGCAACAGAAATCAGCCCTAAGAATCAAACGAGTACCAGTACCCGAAGCCGATCTAACTATCCTGTGCGACGCCATGCCCAATGCTCGACCCATCCTACCAAGAGCATTTAGACGAGCAGCTTATAAAGCTGTACACCAACATATCTCATCCTGGAATTAAGACCACAGTCAAGCTGTTAACCCAGCGCTGCGTATGACCATCGGTGAAAAAGAATTGCCGATAATGGGCTTTTGCGTATATAAAATGTCAACAAGCCAAGGTAATACAACACGTAGCATCAGCTTTCGGTGAATTCTTTGACCCAACAGCCAGATTCCAGCACGTGCATATCGACCATATTATCATGCCATTATCGGAAGATACAGCCTCACGTGTATTGACAGGTTCACACGCTGGCCTGAAGCATTCACACAGCAAGACCAAGAAGCTTCCACGGTGGCCAAAGCGTTTTACGAAGGATGGATCTGTCGATTTATACATAAAAGTTTGTATACAAAAGTGCTCTTTTAGTTCCACCCTTACTTCCTAAGAAGTCCCAGAAGCCAACTGAATGGCTTGAGCGGGTTAGGGGTAGGAACGGACCGCGGGCTTAAAGTCCCCTCCGAAGGACTAATATACAATAGGACACACATCACCACCGACCAAGGGCGTCAATTCGAGTCTAACCTATTTAAACAGCTGAATGGTTTAACAGGTACGATTTACCTAAGGACCACAGCTTACCATCCAGTGGCAACGGCAACCGACAACTAAATGCAGCAATCAAGTGCTACGAAAACCACCATTAGACGCGAGTCCTGTCAACGGTACTTCTGTCATCCGCGCTGCTTGGAAGGAGGATATCCAAGCTTCAGCTGCCGAATTAGTATATGGAGCAGCAATAAGAGTTGGGAGTTCCTTGTGCCCCGTACCAAGAGCCACATGACTGATGCAGCCGATTTTGTCAAAGATGTCCGACCAACCAGCGGCTCTCGACATGGTGAATGCAAAACGTTCGTGTTCGCCAATTAAGTCTTCCTGCGACACAATACGCCCAAAGGACCACTGCAAATGTCCTACGATGGTCCGTTTAGGGTCGTATGTCGAGGATCCAAGACGTTCGCCATCTCCATCAATGGCAGAGAAGTCACGGTCTCAATAGACCGATTGAAACTAGCATACATCATAACAGACGAGCTTCCCGAACAACCTCAGAGTTCATCCAAAACCCCACCGGAGGACGAAATGCCAGGAAACACCACAATCCAAGTCGATACACTCCACCTTCTTCGACAATCGGGCCGCGATAGCCAGCTTCACCGTCGTTGTAAGTTACTTTATTATTTCCTTTGTAAATAAATAACGTACTACAAACAATACACGTGTTTAAATTTACGAAAATACCCCGCAATGTTGTTCAAGTTTTTCAACGTCTTTATTGAAATCAGCAGGCGATATAAATTTCTAAAGAGCTTTTAATGTATATTGTTTAAATTTCTTAAGTGATTTTATTGTGTCGTTAAAAAATGTTCATATAAGTACTTGGTTCCCATAGGCCAATTAGCAGCATCTCTATTTAAAGTTGGAGATTTTACATTAGATATTTTTAGATTTTCAATATATATATTACAATCAGTATATTTTAACACATTGTTGTTATTATACTAAAATTTTGCCAAAAATAAATTTTGATTAGATGAGCCTAGAGATTGACCAAACCTGTTACGAGGCATTATTAAACTAAAAAAATAAAACAATGTACCTATCTTTAACCCCAGCTCCCTTCAGTTCAATAATAATTGCTGTAATTTTATTATTATTTGATGTATTACCAGCATCTTTCGAGGACACTAACAATTTTAATAGTTTAAGTAACTCGTTAATATTACCCCAATAAACATATTCTATAGTTTTTTGTTGTATGTTAAAATATTAAATGAATCATGCTTGCGATAACCACTTCCGCTAAAAGATTTTTGCGTCGTCAATGGTTTTATTATTTCACGATATTCATCTAATTTAGTTCCTCTGGTCACCCCTGTTGGTACAAAGTTTCGTTTATGAAAATTTGTTAATTTTAAAATTTCGTAGTAGTTTTGTTTATTTTCTTTGTAATAATACTTTTAAAATAATAATTCATATAAATCTTTGCTCCCCTTCAAAATTTTATTTTCAATAATAAAAACAATATATCAATATTATAAAACTCTTTTCCATTAGCCATTTATTTAATATAGGATCTTAAGTCATACTATATGTTGTATTAAACTCTTTGTTCCTATTTCAAAAATCATTTAAATATTTACGGGTCAATTTTGGTTAATCATTGAGGTAGGCAGGATTTACAGAAAAAAAATTTAACGCCCCTTCATCATAAATTGTATCAAACTCTTTGTTTTTATTTGAAAAATCATTTAAATATTGACGAGTCAATTTTTGATAATCATTGAGGTAGGCAGGATTTACAGAAAAAAAAAATTTAACGCCCCTTCATCATAAATTGTATCAAACTCTTTGTTTTTATTTGAAAAATCATTTAACTATTGACAAGTCAATTTTGGATAATCATTGAGGTAGGCAGGATTTACAGAAAAAAAAATTAAACGCCCCTTCATCATCATCATCAATATTATCATCATCATCATCATGTTTTTAATTTTTTATAAGTCAGTTAAAATTTGTAATAATAGTTTTGCGCTTTACAAGTTTATTTAAAGGCTTAGTAATAGGTTCAACAAATTTATTTAATACAATATCCGTTTCTGATTCCCCAATTTAAGTGATAAATATTTATAATAGTTTTAGAGATTCATTAATTTTTTTATTACATTGGAAATTGATGCTGTTATGATTACTTATAATGTTAAATTTACATGTTACATATTTATATATTTATCAAACCCTTTTCGATATTGCCCATTGTTTAAACGAAAATATTTTATGATGGCCGAACAGCTATAATCCTTATTCCAACATTCTGTGCATTTTTTCTTTAACTGATTATAAGACATGCTTATTAAATACATGTTTTAAATTTATATCGTCCTGCCTAAATAGCACAATAATTATACATTTATCACCTATAAATTGTTTTGGTATTTTTGAATAAGTTTGACAGGTAGGCTGCATCTATAGGCGCATTCATGCTCACTTAAAATAAGAAATAAGAATAAGAAATAAGAAATAAGAAATAAGAAATAAAAAATAAGAAATAAGAAATAGGATAAAAAGTTAAAACTGTGTAAAGTAATGGTTGCGTTCATGTTCATGAAAATAAGAAATAAGACTAAAGATAAATAACTTTTAACTTTGGTTCTTATTTTTGCGTATAAAACTGCGCAAAGGACCAAAATGGGTCTGTGAATTATTTTGATGGGTTTTATGTGCTGTCCATGGAGCCATGGTGTTGGAAATCGCGTTGAGTGTCGCTGTCGATTGTTTACGTTTATAGCCAATATAATTCACTATAATAAAATATAATTGTGTGGCAACATTTTTTATTTCTTATGTTATTAGCATGAACGATCAATCGCGATCTTATTTCTTATTTTAAGTGAGCATGAATACGCCTTATGTCTTTATGTCTACCCATTGCAGAGTACTCTAGGATTATATTTTGCTTATCGAAAGCTACATTATCAAATATAAAAATTATTTTGAGCTTCCATGGGATCAAATATTTAATAATTTGTTTATATTGATAATACCCCACACCTTTAACATTGCTTAAAACATTTTTTAATAATTAATATTTACGTTTTAAAATCGATTTTGAATAAACATAAATATTTTTAAATTTAGCACCATTGGCATTAACAATTAAACATTAATAAAGCATTTGTTTTACCACACTGGGTCCACAGAAAAATGCTCTAAAGGAATTTGGTAGTGAATAAATCTAAATTCGTTATAGATAGTGCTTCAGGTTGTTATAAAATATATAATTTATTAAACTACTTTTTAATTAAATATTTAATTAATACGACAGTAACATGTTTTTTGTAACTTTTTTTTCATATAAAATGAAACCTAAAAGCATGGACATGTGCCAAGACCACAAGTTGCTTCTAAATTTGAGCAGGGTCACGTTTCAAAATGGTTACCATATTTGTTTTGTATTGTATTAGCACTAATATGTTGTTCCAAAAATTCTTAACCATTTTTTATTTTTTCACAAATTTCTGATATATTTTGTGCTCAACATTTATTCTTTCTTCTTAACAACATTTTTCTAAAAATGTATCAATATTTTGGATTGCCTTTTCAATTTCCTGTTTATCATGCAAGGTATGACTCGTGGTTTAATAAAGTTTTAATTATTAAGACTGATTGCGAAACATAACTTAACCTGAAGATAAGATAATACCAATATATAAAAACATTTAAGTTCTGTCATAGCCAGATGGAAATATGCACCGCATGTCCATCTGTCTGTTTTTAGCTGCATGAAGGACGGGTTCAGTTCCCAGCTCATGCAGACATTTTTAATATTTATTAATATATCGACAGTCTCCTACAACTTTCACCACGTTTCCGGTTTTACCGAACGTTTTCCATTAAGGTCTAGTCAAGAACGAAGCCTACAAAATTTTCCAGGTTCTGGGAATCAACTGCAAAAATAGAGTTACATCTCACCACTATCTCCGATAATTTTCACATGTAATTGAGAAAAATTACATCAACATTAAATGGTCCGCTCGGCAACCTTCGATAGTCTGCTCGGCAACCTTCAATGAATGAATGATTCCCACGCGCGAGCCGTAATGGTATTAAAAATGAAATTTATTTGCATTTGCATAAGTTAACCACAAGATAACAGTCAACAATAAAAATGGCGTAAAAAATGTAATTTATATACATTTGCAAAATATTACCTAAACACAAGATAATAGCCACAAGATGACGCTTACAGTGCCACCAACCTCTTATCTCTAGTTCACAAGTCTACCGCCACCTTTTTTCTGGAGCATCTGCGCACTACAATGCTACCAACTGAAATGCCGATGACCGGGAAGTGGCGCCACCTGGTGGTTGAAATTTGAACTAGTGGCGACAGGACCCACTTAGTATGTTATTTTGACGGATTCGCGTCTCAAAGTTGGGATTTCCAAATGACACTGGTGTCCTTGAACCGTAAGCACTGTCTGCCATTAATACCATAGCAAAAGGACAACCTTTTGCTGTTAATACCACACATGAACTGTCGCATCGCATGCTTAAATTACTCAGGAGTCTAAGGCCTTAGCTCCATCTATTTCAGATTTGAGCAATATTTAAATAAGGCTGGGGTTAAAAGCTATCATTAAATAATCATAACATTATAGTAATCAAACGTTGCCGTTCAAGACGTATTCCAACGCGCTTACCGACAACGCTCGCGGCTGTGGCACGCAAGGCGCGTACGTGGCGACGGGCGCTGTTAGTCGAACAAAAAAAAATCGGTAACTTGCGTCTCTATGCAAGTTTCCTTATTTTTCTTATAAAAATAAATAATGATATTTGACGAAGATAAGTTATAAATACTTTTATTTGTTTAGATAAATTGTTAATATTTTTAACAAATTAAGATTATCAAAGCAATAGGAAATATAAATTAAAATAGTGTCTCGTTTATTCTTATTATTAAAAAATAGGTTAAAACTTTTTTATTTCATAGCTTAAACAAATGAGAGTACACAGTAAAAAAATCAGCACAAAAAAAGGCAGATAAAAATTAATTACCTGAAAAAAATTAAATAACAATAAATTTGAAAGAAAAATCGTCAAATCCTCGTGATAATCTAGCCAATTATCAATTTTGAGATAATAATCACTGCCAACAAATAGTGGCCCACTTGACAAATTTTGACTGGGCTTATAAACTATATGCATATCAAGATAAACTAGATTTCGAACTTTATTAAATAATGCCAGCAAGTGGTTTGAACGGTGGTCTTCCGATGTCCGCGATTGGAAATCGTTTAGTCCCGATTTTCTAGAAGCGTTCCCGCATCAACGAAATCTAGGAAAGCTGCTCGACGAAGCGGCAAATTTAAAAAGTGCCGATGTTAATACTTACGAGGCTTACGTTCACGAAAAACATTTTCGACTTAAAAATACTCGCGCTGCTTGGGCAGAAGCCAATTTGATTCAAATAATTATTCACGGAATTTCAGAAAATGACGTACGAACGGCAGCGTTTAATTGTAATTGTGTAACAATCTCCAATTTGACATTATTTTTGTCGGGGTATTCAAAACCTAAGATTTTAGCCGATAAAAGTAGTATTTCAAATACACCGCGACCTTGTAAAAGTCATTTCGAACAAAGTGATTTTCGGAAATCCTGTTTTAACTGTGGAAAGACTTAAAACAGTCAAAAAAAATCGATCGTAAAGACGATTATGTTAAACACACGGACTCGAGAGATAACTATGTTAATAATTCGAAGCAAATGTGTTCGTTTTGTGGTAAAATGGGACATAACGCCGAAAATTGTTTTACTAAACGTCGTATAGATCAAAGAAAAAGCGTAAATTATTGTTCGCAGGACGTTTTAAAGAAAAACGAAGACAAGACTGTAAAAATAAAAATCGACCAACATGACTTTTCGGGCATTATCGACACAGGGTCGGACGTTAATTAGGGAAACTGGTGCGGCAGTTTTCGAGAATAAAATGAAAAACTGTAGATCCTTGTTAAAAGGTGTTCCTGGTTCCTGATTATGAAGGTTCGCGTGTTTTGCGTAGGGAGTTGCCTGGGGTTAACAGGGTGGTAGAAAACGTTTGTTCCAATTTAAGGGATGTCTTAGTACCGAAAGAATACCGCGAATCGTTAAATCATTTGCTAAATAAATTTTGTTATATTATAAAGACGGGAAACAAAGTGGGTGCTGTAAATAATAGCACTATGCAAATTAAGTTAGAAAAGGACATGGGGGTTTATCGAAATCCTTACGAGTTATCAGCCATTGAACGTTGCGCAGTACGAGAAATCGTGTCAGATTTGCTCCAAAATAAGATAATACGCGAAAGTGAATCCTCTTTTGCGAGTCCGGTTCTATTAGTGAAGAAAAAGGATGGAGTATTTCGCATGGTTATTGACTATCGAGAATTCAACACAAATACAATTAAAGATCGTTTTCCCTTGCCATTAATTGACGATCAGCTAGATCAATTGGGAAAAGGGCGTTATTTACTTCTCTTAACATGGCTTCTGGTTTTTACCAAATTCCAGTCCACGAGGACTCAATTCAGAAAACGGCCTTCATAACCCCTGAGGGGCATTACGAGTACCTCCGAATGCCTTTTGGGCTTGCAAATGCGCCTGCTGTGTTCCAGCGGGCCATCAATCGAGCCTTAGGCCCGCTTAGAAATTCTGTCGTACATGACGACATTTTGATTCCCTCAGAAACTCCCGAAAAAGGTCTTGAGTATCTTGATCATGTTCTAACAGCCTTGCAGCCTTGACTGTTGCCGGATTTTCACTAAATATTAACAAATGCAAATTCTTGCAATCTTCAATTGAGTATTTGGGCAGGGAAATATCTGCAGACGGAATAAGCCCAGGGCAAAGAAAAATTCAGGCCTTGCTTGAGGCCCATATTCCAAACAACGTCAAGCAATTTCGTCAATTATTAGGACTGGCAGGATATTTTCGAAAATTTGTTCCGGAATTTTCCTCCAAAACTGCTTGTATCTTTATGTTAACCAAGAAAGACGAACCCTTTGTTTGGGGCCCGGAGCAGGATGCTGCTCACAGATATATCCTTACTCACTTAACTTCTAGACCACTCCTTTCTGTGTTTGACCCTTCCCTTCAAACATAACTCCATACTGACGCCAGTAGTATTGGATATGGGGCTGTTGTAATGTAAAAATACGATAATAAAATGCATGTGGTAGCTTATTACAGTCGTCGAACCACTGACGACGAAATAAATTATTACTCCTATAAATTGGAAACATTGGCGATATTTCAAGCGCTCAACCACTTTTGGAGCTACCTATTGGGCATTAAGTTTACCCTTGTCACAGATTGCAATGCAGTAAAATCCACCGCTACGAAGAAAGACCTTACTCCCCAGGTCGCTCTAAGGTGGACTTACATGCAAGATTTTAACTTTGAAATAACATACCGTAAAGGGAGTTTACTACCACAGGTAGATTTTTTAAGCCGCAACCCTATACCTGTCAGAAGAATCACTCATAAAAACTGGTTAAACATCGAACAAAAGGGTAATAAAGATGTTCAGAATATGTTGACTCAGCTAAAGGAGGATAAATTTGATGCAATCCAAATCGCCGAAAAAGGTGTTTTTTTCAAAAAGCAATATAAAACTGTTGGAAGTACAAACATGTTGTGGTTTGTACAACTCCAGAGTCGATTGGGTCTATTAAGAATCTTCCACAACGAGCAGTGTCACATAGGTTGTGATAAAACGGTGGCATCCATTTTACAACACTTTTGGTTTCCGCGAATGAGACAATTTATTAAAAGTTACATTCAGCATTGTTTAATTTGTGCCGTCAAGAAAACTTGAACTGGTCCCTTACAATGATTTATTTATCCTATGGAAAAACCTTCTCAGCCCTTTCATACTCTACATGCAGACTGTCTTTGTCTCCTTCCTGCTACATCTGAAGGGATTAAACATATTCTAGTCTTAGTGGATGCTTTCACTAAATACTGCTTACTTCTGCCATTGCGTTCAGTTACTGCTGATGAAACTAGACAACAGTTTCAGTCTGTTATCTCCCTATCCGGCACTCCTCAGAGATTAATAATGGATGCCGGTACAAATTTCAAAACGCATCATTTCCCAAATTACAAATTGAATACCATGATGTACACAGAGGTAACGGGCAAGTTGAGAGATACATGCGAACTAATTAGAATACAGACTACCTTGAAGTCAGAATGGTCGAGTCACATTTGGAAAATCCAGTTGGTACTGAATACTACTATCCTAAAATCCACTCAGATGACACCCTTGCATTTGCTGTTCTACCCCTTTAATTAATTCCTTAGTGAAAGATCTTTCTCAAGACCCCAATACGCAATCGTGACTTAGATCGACAGAAGGCTGTAGAACTTTTTAAAAGTAAAACAAGTAATACAACCCTCAATGAAAGACGACGTAACAATGTACAATTCGACGAAGGCGATTTTGTAATAATGCATCGTGATTTAAAGATGCATGTGAGTAAAACAAGTTATGAATTTTTGGGTCCTTACAAATCATAAGATGTCTTGTTATGAGCTCAAAAAGGTTGGTTCCAATATTGTGACGAAAACTGCCAAAGAACAATTAAGGTGTTGGCCTACTGAATGGTCAGTCGACTGCGACATGGAATATCTGAAGGTTTTAGAATCTGAGATGCCTATCGAGTCAAAACCGGAAGGTGAGTGTTCACTTGATTTTTGTTTGTTACTATTTTACTCATGACCGTGTTAGCGTGCACAATTTTTTTGCAAAAGGCAAGAGAGATTTTAAATTAGTG
The DNA here is from genome assembly GCA_921294245.1 of Brassicogethes aeneus. NCBI lineage: Eukaryota > Metazoa > Arthropoda > Insecta > Coleoptera > Nitidulidae > Brassicogethes > Brassicogethes aeneus. The sequence continues at coordinate 5,431,343 of OV121136.1, forward strand.
ATCTGGGTTTGCACAGTAGGTCCCCAGGATTAATAATTAGAATTAGTAATTTGGGTTTGTCCCCAAGAGATTTTAAATTATTGATTCGGATCTCTCAACATATCCCCAGTTATTCGCAATAACACGAAGTAACGATGCGTTTAGGTAGTTTAATAATAATAATGTTGATAATAATTGTAATTAAAAAGAAAAACCTAATTATTCTGATATATAGACTTGTGTATCTCAGTTACAGTTGTAGATCCGAAGCCTGGTTGCAGCAGGAGCTTCGAGAGCGAAGTCCCAGTCAGGAGAAGCCGTGTTAGCAACAAAAATATGAAGTATGGCCCTTGCCGTTTCTGCCGGCTTAAGACGGCGAGAAACAGTGCGTATGTGGCCCGATGTTATGCTTAGTTCGGTCTCAGAAGCGACACCGACAACAGAAATATAAATGTTTTATTCACCGATAATAAAAGAAAATAAGCAAGTTTAACAAGTCTAATATTATTTTCTAACAATATAATAAAGACCTATGTTTGCAAAATAATGTTCATATTTAATATGGTTTCTGAAAAGAATTTGTATAATTTTTTTGAAATTCCTTAAATAACCATTTTACACAGACATAAAATAGTTATTTGTTTTACAAGTGTTTAAAAGCGACTTTTTCATACGAGTGTTTAAGTTGCTCACAAGGCCGTCAGGCCGAGTGTGCATTAACACGAGCTTGAAGAAAGCTTTTCTTACAAGTAAAACATAATGTTTTTTCTACGACCCCTTTATTTTTTATTATATTCAAATACAAAACAAAATAACCTAAAAACGTGTTTGACAGCTGTTAAAATTACTTTGATTTATTCTTTTAATTTTTAAGGTATAAGTTACTTAAAATCAATAAACTTACCTTCTTAACCCTTAACTAATCGCGCAGGTGCACTGAGTGCTCCGTTTTTATTAAAACTATATAACTTTTTGTCGTTTTCTTGGAATTAAATGCCCTTTCCATGTAACCTATGACTGATGTGTCTACCATGCACTGTCAGTTTAAACTACTAATTTCAAAGTTATGGACAGAAAACTTGAGATTGATTTAGAAATACTTCACTAAAACGTAACTAAATTTCAATTTTTGCAATGTAAAATATTTCTAAATCAACAAAATGTGGAATTTTAAACCTAATGGTTTGTAAGGTATACATTTTTCTAAGAATACACAAATAAAAATAGAACGGCTAAATTTCATTCTGATTTCTTCTTTTCTGAGTAGAAGTAATAACTTTTTTGTTTGTTTTATTTTTTGTTATTTTCTTTTTGTTTCTTTTTAAAATAAATATTGTGTTTTAATAAAAATAGAGTTAATTCATCCGAATATAAGCAAAAGTAATATTAAAATTGAAAACATTCAGCAATATAGCTATTTTAAGGAGCGGAGCACTTATGTTACAAAAATTGGCGCGAGTAGTTAAGGGTTAATTTAAATAAAGGCACTAAAAATTAGAATTTATTATACAAACACAATTAATTGTGTTCTAAATGATATTTAAACATATACAAATACCTACAATACAAATTTTGAAACGAATGTCACGATGCTGTCAATTTCTTTTCATACAGACCTGTCTCTTTTCACACAGAAATGTCACATTACATTCGTGTTTTGCCTTGCCAATGAAATGATTCATTTTCTAAGCAACAATGCCAATACGAAATGTGACTTTACATAGTTGTCGTAGAAAAAATAATTTAAGAAAAAGGGGAGCGGAGGGGTAATTCTTTTTTGCAATAGCTGATGTAGTAACTCAATATTATACTAAACTACGACTATTGCCTTAATACGCCTTGGCATGCCACGGCGTTCTCTATATAGAGGTATAGAGGTATAGAGAACGCCGTGGTCTTGGTAATACTACTAAAACACTAATTTTGTTAAAAAAAAAAAGATAATTTTATTTTTTGTAATCATTTCAATAACCATTAATTGGCACGAAAGTTAAACTCCAACAAAAATTTGTTACTTTAAAATAACTTCCTAAATAACAAAACATGCATATAAAAGTGGTGTTAAAAGGAAAAAACAAATTTAAACCTAACAATACGGTTTAGACAGAAATTCAAAAAAATACGTTTAAAACTTTTACATATTTCACATAAAAAAATATAACTACATTTTCGATCTATAAGCAATTTCAATGAAAAAAACGGTGTATCTAACCTAAAATGTGGCCGAGTTTATTGTTTAATAATAATTACTTAATCATAGTACTAACTAAAACGAAACTCTTAAAAAAACAAAAAAATCCCTATTCTGAAAAGTTATTTAAGGTCTTTAATTAGTATTATAATTATAATTATAAATTCTGATAAAGTGCGCTAACTTTCGCGGTACAACTTAAAAAATATAGTGTTATTTACAATAGAAAAAACGAATGAGCTTAAAAATGTTGTTTCAAACATATAAAAAAACAGTTACCATTGAATTTAAAACAAAATTCTATACTAAGGACTAAACATTTAGTAATATTTTACATTTTTAAATTAAAAAAAGATTTTTTATTTTACTTAAAAAAAGTTCTTTGGTTTAGAAACAGGCACATAACGATTATAACTAGATGTCACACAATTGTATTTATATACAGTGTTGGCCATAATTTTTGGAACCACTGTAAAAAAATCTAACTCTAAAACGCCGTTATTATTCTTTATGAAATTTTGTATAAAAATACTTCAACTTATATCTCAGTTTACGTGTTCGAGGGTTTTTAGAGAAAATATTTTTAAAGCCCTTTTATTTAATAATGAAAAAACGTTCGAAAAATAACTTTTAGGGTAATTTTTTTTAAGTAAATATGCTGTATTTTTGTTAGTATACCCTGAACATTTTGTACAAATTAAACGAACAGTAATACAGCTCTTCAAAGTCGGTAAAAATGGCCCCTTTTTGATTATTTTGCTGAAAAGTGGTCGTTTTTGACGACTTTGAATCGTATACAATATCTTCGTTGATGTTCATTTGATTTGTACAAAATTTTCAGGGTATACTATCAAAAATAAGGTCTTGAACAGCATATTTTTTATTAACTTAAAAAAAATTTCCCCAAACGTTATTTTTGAAACGTTTTTTCATTATTAAATAAAAGGGCTTTATAAATATTTTCTCGAAAAACCCTCGAACACGTAAACTGAGATATAAATTGAAATATTTTTATCCAAAATTTCATAAAGAATAATAAAGGCGTTTTATAGTTAGATTTTTTTTACGGTGGTTGCAAAAATTATGGCCAACAATGTATATATATACGAGTATATATATACATATATATATATATAAAACACTACCACTATATATAAAAGTAGTTTTCATAGTTTGCATATGAAGAACTTCCATTCGAGTTTAAAAATGACAATGAAGAACTGTTCATTTTTTCTGAGCACAGGGCTGGCTGTGATTTAGGATTTCTATTTTCTGTTTCTTTAAAAGGTTCCGAAAACCAAAATGCCTAAAACAAAAATTGTTATTTATAAGATTAAAGGTACTATGAGTATTCTAGACCAACATCGATATCCTATGTTAAATCCCATAAAAAAATCCAAGGTTCATTCGCCGCGTCGATTGCCGACGTCCCACGTCACTTTTCTTTTTAAGTAATTTTTTCGAAGGCCCTGTAGTGGGGGGCTCCAAGAAGCCCTCTGCCTATAGCCCTTTAACCTACAAACACCTACCCTGCAGCCACATTGATAGCCCCCTTTTTCGATAAACCAGCCCCCGACAGACCGAAAATAATAACAAATAAAAACAAGATTTAAATGTCTCGCCTCGCAGTCGGATGTGTTATACTATGCCCTAAGGAGATAATTATAAAAAAATGCTAAGATATATTTAAGCGTGTTTGTTAGTATTTCTTAGCGCTGACGTCACACTGCTTTGTTTTAATAGGTCAATGTAGGGTATTATTTGTAGCTTAGAGATTAGGGTGATATCGTATTTAAATATTAATATAACTAAAAACACCAAGTAGTTATGAACAATATTAAACTGAAAACAAGAGATTAAACAATTTTAAAGGTATTTAAAACAAATAAAACCAAATTAATTGTAGTCAGTTATATCTGTCGAATTACACAATTAGTTTTTTTAATCTGTCATTACATTCCACCCTGTATTGAAAACTATGTTTACTAAACCCTACTTATGAGGTATCGTCGTAATCAGAAAAATGTACACTATTAATTTTGGATGATAAAAAACTAAAGTTTACGTGACCGAGCGTTTTTGATAAATCTTTTATCATTGAATATCGAATTTTATCCCATAAGCGAGAACCACACTGTATAATGGACTGTTCTAAAAATAGACCATTTACTTTTCAATGTATTTTATTCAATGTTTTTTAGGTTTAGCTATTAATTACAGGATAAATACATATTTTTTATTTATGATTTAAGGTTTTGTGTATAATATGTTAAACATTAAAAAAATATTTATGAGCCACCTGTCAAACGTAGATCTCTCTCACACAATTGTGTAATTCGTTCATAAAACTGACTACAATTAATTTATGTTAGTTTTATTAGAATTAAATAGCGGACATAAGACATTTGATATTTATATTGGGAAATCGTTTAACATTGGTTAATCACATGTTTTTAGTTCAATATTATTCATTACTACAGGGTGTTTTTAGTCATATTATTATTTATATAAAGTAATTTTCTAAGGTTATAAAGTAGAACTATACGCATTTATTTATATCACCCTAATCTCTAATCTACAAATGATAACCTACATTGACCTATTTAAACAATGCAGTGTGACGTCAGCGCTAAGAAATACCTACAAACACGGATAGACTATACCTTAGCATTTTCTTTTTTATCTATCACCTTAGAGTATCTTACAGCAAATCCGACTTCGAGGCGAGACTTTTACGGTTCAAATCTTATTTGTTATTTTTTTCGGTTGGTCGGCGGTTGGTTCATCGAACAAGAGGGGGGGTAGACGGGTTTAGGGTACGGAGCTATAGGGTAGCCCTTGGTGCCTCCCGCGCCAATACGCGTGACCTTGATATGGACAAAAATTGCATAATGGATTTTTCTATAAGATTTAACATAGGGAAACGGTCGATTTTTGTCTATAACACCCATAATTGAAAGGTCAAATTTGTTAAATTTTGATAAAGCTTCATGAGATTGAATATTTTTAAATAAAAGTAATAATCAAATAATTGGTAAAATAAAAATGTGTTACCTTTCGACGAGAAAGAAGGAGGCAATCTGGATTTCTCTTAACAATAAAATGATAATCATGAACTGAATTCCATGTTAGCTGTACTTGAAGTGGTCTGTCATCATGATGCAATTTTCTTTGTTGCATCTTCTTGATATTAACTTCATACAGTGAAAAATGATCATAACGTTCCTTACTATTGTAACAATTTAAAAGCAAACATATTAATTCATCTACAGTTGTTTTTGCACTAATTAATAAACTTTTGTATTGCGAGTTGGAGTTTAATACGGAATCAAAAACTTTTATCAAGCCTCCTCTTCGTGTTTGTAGAGAAAACCTAAAAAAAAATACTTTACTACGTGTTTGCATATTTATTTAATACAAAACTAAAATAATTACACCGAAATTATTCAAGCAATTAAGTAGCTATTTACATACCATGGGAGTAAAATAGTGCTTTTCCTCCCGTGAATAGTTTGATGCCCGACGCGAAGCGAAGGGCATTAAATATTCAAGGGAAGGAAAGCATTTTCCTCCTAAAGTATGTATATAGTTTTTTCTATTACCTTTTAACGGTTTTAAGACATTTTAAGCGTTCCGGTTCCTTTTCTAACCCGGTATGGGACTTTAAAATTATGACAAAATATTAAGTAGGTGTTGCGTCGCCGACGTTATGTTGACAACGCTTTGTTGCTATGGTATTTTTTTAATACAAACATAACAGTTGTTATAAGCTGTCAGAATGTTTATCATAAGTTTGAAATTCTTCCTACGTTTTGAAAATGAGTTCTAGCGAAGAAGACCTGCCGCAAGATCTTGCTGAAGAGGCAAGAATAGCAATTAATTTCCTTTCTTAAAAATTGAAAGAGCGATATGAAAATAAATATAGATTGTTCAAAGAATGATTGGACAAGCGCGGAGTAAATCTTTTTCCTACAAAATCAAATAGGGCTAGACAAGGTACAAAAACTCTTGCTAATGTAAAATTGTTAAAAAAAAGAGGAAGGAATTTTTTTTTTCCTCCCGGGGAGGAAAAGAGGCATTTTTCTCCCTCGCTCGGGGGTGGAAAATTAAGTTTTCCAGTAAGGTAGTAGAAAATAATATTTATTCAAGACCTATTTTATTTCTTAACTTTAAACGGTGGGCGAAATTTTAAAGGCTAAAATTGGAAAAAATTGAGGTTAAAAATGTACTAAAACTTATATACATGCTGAACAATAAAAATAAAGTCTGGCAGCACGCTGGGTTTGGCTACCTCGAATGTACAAAAAGGGACACTAACTGAAGTGTAAAGTCACTTCCCTTCCGAAGATGCCAATATCGTTGGCAAAAAGTACTTTATGCATTTTGTGTTTTGTGGATTAATACGAAGAAAATCAACTATAAAGCCAATTCATATTACACGAAAATAGTAATAAGAAAATGATAATAATATTTGAGTCGGTTGTATATGAGGGGCGACTTTAATGATCTATAATGAATTTTATTTTATTAATAAATGATGTTGCGTGTTTAATGCGTAAGAAAAGTGAGTTTTCCCGTGAAACTTTTCCACTTAATAAAAAACTGTTCTTCACTTATAGAACAATCTACTTACTTGGAATCCCCTTTTGGGTGACAACTTTGTAATGCTGCTGGCCTTGCTTCATCATCCAGAGGTAAATTTGTCTTAATTCCAGCTTTTCTTACTGTAACCTCCATACTAAGATAAAATAATTTTGGGTCTCTATGTTTCATTTTATATTTTCCAAGTAATGTTGAAACAATTTCCTTGCACGTGGATTTATTTGTAATACTGAGTGTTTTATATTCAATATCGGGTCGTAAACACCTTGCGTACACCTTTATGGTTATCTAAAATTAAGAAAAACCTATTTAAATATAATTAACCATCACAAACCTGCTTATAACTATAGTTTTAAGAGCATATATATCCACTACGATATTATTAATTAAGTAATATTCCATGTTTTTGTAAAAAGCTTGACAAATATTGTTTTAAATATTAATTGGAATAGGACGTTTATAAATGTTTGGGCCTAATAATACGTGTAAATTGCATAAGTATGAAGACCTTACGTAAACTAAACAACATGTTCTTTCAGAATACACAGATGTCCAAATTTCAAACTGCACTTAATTTAGAAGCAGTTTATCTGCCTTAAGTCTTCTTCTCATTGTCCAATAGCTGGTAATCATACCTCGGAACTTTCTTACCTTGTTATAATATTAATTAATAATAATAATTATACTTTATTTACGGTATTATACAATGTATACATATGTTTACAGATTTCATAGAAAATAATAAAATTAACACCTCAAACAACATTTAAAAAAATAAATATTACAAAAGTACAATATATCCAAATAAATTAGTTACAAAATAACATATAATAAATTGGTATTTATATATGTAGGCAGAGCTGCCAGAAAAAAGTATCTTAGTTACTTTAGAGTAACTTAGTTACTTTAAAGTATCTAAGTTACTGTATCTTAGTTCCTTTATTTTTTTTAACAAAAAGTATCTAGTATCTTAGATACTTTTTAAAAGGAACTGTATCTTGTAACTTAAAAAAAGTATCTTAGATACCGAAAAGTATCTTAGATACCAAAAAGTAACTTAGATACCAAAAAGTAACTTAGATACCAAAAAGTAACTTAGATACCAAAAAGTAACTTAGATACCAAAAAGTAACTTAGATACCAAAAAGTATCTAAGATACCACAAGAAAAGTTCCTTTAGTCAAGTTGTTCGAAACGGCCGTGGCCATCGAAGTTATTATAATAAGTATACGACTTCAGCGACTGGTGCCAATCGACTGGCGGCGATTTTTGTTATACCTACTTAATTTATAATCACCTATACTTCTTTTATAATCTGTGACTTCGCCACCCGCTCTGTAGAAGGGTGTTTCCGTTCGTTGCGAATTTATAGTGGTAAGTCTGAAAGTTAGGTTAGGTAAGTAATTCCACTTGCTTCTTTATTATGTACTGATGTAGGATATTGGTTGTTACATTGTACCGTACATTCTATAATGTTCAATGTATGTTTTCCATTTTAAATTTTAAAAAAATGTTAAAAAAGATTAAATGAGAGTGTCAGATAATTTTTTTATTTTTATAATTAAGTGGTGTTTAATTAACGATTTTATCTCTTTTTATTTTTAAGATATTTTAAAAGTGCCTAAGTTAGACACTTTTTGCATTAGACCCTTCAATGGTTTTAGTCAACTAGATTTTATTAAAAAAAATTGTTAAAAAAGTAAGCTTAAAATTATTTGAAAAATCAGGGTGGGGTTGGAACGAATTTTTGTTGGGCGGTTTATACGAAACTTATTACATAATATACAAAGTAACCAAAAAAGTATCTTAAAAAGTAACTTAAGATAAGTATTTAAGTTCCTTTTTTTAAAGAGTAACTAGATACCCAAAGTACTTCGGATACTTTTTCAAAAAGTAACTTATCTTGTATCTAGATACTTTTTAAAAGTATCTTTGACAGCTCTATATGTAAGTAAGTAAAAGGTTCCCATTCAAAAATTCATTAAAGGAATAAAAGGCTTTTTGTACCATAATATTTGAGTCCAAGATAATTTATTGTTTTTTGAGTTTTGGTCAGTCTGCAAACTTAAGATATCTCGACTTATATTTTACAGGAACATTCCTTGGGTATTTCTAAGATACAAAATTTGGTGTTAAAGTTTTATGTTTATTTTAGTTTTTTTTAAATTTCTTTTATTTTACAAGAAAGGCGAATGAAATACTTAATAGTTGTTACAATTTCTATAACACTGCCTTACAACTGTTAAATATAATCTACGGAGTGACGGTGTTTTCTGGACTATATACGTTACCCCTTCCTCCGAACGTTTTTTACGGCAATACAATTTTTTTTAATTAACTTCCCAGTCCTCTTTAAAACTTTTTGAAAAATTTTACTTTTTTTGTATGTGTAACCCATTCTCTATGGTGTCATGAGTTATTTACCAAAATATCCACACTCAGAGAAATATCAAGTTATGAAAAGCATATGAAATTATATTAATTTAAATAATCGGGTAAATTTGATTCAAATAGAAAAATTTGTAGTTTTATATTCATTTACCAACAGTTTTACAATTTTTTGAAACACTTTTAAAGTGTACCCTCTTTAAAATATATATACAAAAAGAAATCCATTTATTTCATTGACTTTCTCAAAGTTGTTTCAAAAAGATATGTAATATACAATTGTTATGCACCTATTAATTTAATGGGAAACACCAATGACGCCAAAACATATTTGAATCCCTTTGAATTATTATCGTTTTGAATGATTTTATAACATTTTTTCTCTCAGTGCATTTATGCATGTAACGACCGTCTGTTTTTTATAACTTACTAGTATTATATTTCAGGAAATTTGAAACTGTTTTTAGAGATATATGTTTTGATGACATTTAAAATTAAAACTTTATAAAATATAATATATACTAAAGGGGTTAGAGCAAAACGCGTATAAGTAACAACAGTTTTTTTATTAAACCGAGACTGGTTTCGAGCTCAGAAAATATTATTTTTTCAGAAATAGCATATTATATTTTTTTCACTTATGCCAATTTTGCTTTAACCCCTTTAATTTCCTTTAATCAACATTAAAACAAATCACATACTAATTTTCAAACAACAAACAACGAAACGCTAAACAAGAAATTAAATAAAAAATCAAAATAAATGTTGAAAATGCCCACCATCCAATCCTTCTTACTGGAGTAATTCTTACCTCTTCTTCATTTTGAATAGGTGTTTGGTAAACTAAGATCTTTAAATGTTTCCAAAGAAAATAATCTAAACAGTAAAGATCTGGTGACCATGGTTAAGGCCCTTCCCGACCTAACTTAACGATTATGAAAGGTTCGATCCAAAATTTCTAGCGCGTGGATGCTAAAATGTTCATCCCTACTAATTACTTCAAGAAAACGACAATATCTATCCATGTTTAATCTTCCCGAAAAAAAAAATGGTCCTATCAAATAATCTCCAAGAATTCCAGCCTACATGTTTTCATCCGACCATAAATAGCCGTTTAAAATACGGCGTATCTCGTTTTTTGTGCTAAGCAAAAATATTTTAACCTTAATTACTTAATATTGTAGTTAACACATTTTGCTTAGCAAAACGAGAAACGGCTTTACGTATTTTCAACAACAAAATGATTATAAAATGGTTATGAAAATTGCGTATAGAGTAATTATTTCTCAAATGGCACCAATGTTGAAAATAAAATTTTACTCTATTTTTAACATGATGCAATAAAAATTTAGGAACAAAAATATTTAAGGAATTATTACGGGTGGTCATTTTTTCAAGTTGTTTCTTTGTTTCTGCAAGGATTTATGAAAATTAAAATAACAAAACTACAAAAGCTTTAGTTAATATTTTCATTATTATTGTAAAAAACAATAAATACAGACCAGAAAAATATAGGATAAAACAGACAACAGTAAAACTCCAAAAAAGTATATTCTTTGATTATATTTATATTAAAAAATATTCACGGAAAACAAAAAATAAAAATGTGGATATTATGCCCAGTTTTATTATTCATACTTGTACAAAAAAATAACTAATTAAATGAATTGATATGTATTATAATTACCATATTTACAAAATTTTAAGTTATTATATTAAAGCATTTAATGCTTGTCAAAAAGATGGAACTCGTAAACCTTGCTGCCCTTGCCACCCTGTATATAATCTCTGTATGGGTAGTAAATGTCCAATAAATCAATTAAACTATACAAGTAGCAAAATATCTTTATGATTATTATTAAAACTTATAAAATTAGATTAAAACTGTTTTTATGATCAAATATGATCGAGAGTTGATTAAATAAGATTGACCCTAAATATGTATTTAATTAAAGCCTGATAATTGAACCTTAATGAAATATAATTGAAACTCGATCATGTTTTTATGATTAATTGAACCATACAAAATATGATCGAACCTCAATCATGTTTTCATGATAAACCTTATCCACTTGGAAATCTGAATATGATCGAATAAAATGGAATCGGTGAGAATAAGAACAGTACAAGTCCAAAAATTTTAGTTTGACAAGTCATTTTTTAAAATCAATTTTAAAGTTCAAAATACATTTTTGTGAGAATATTTTAATTATTTTATAAAATATAATATTAATATTCTTTAAAATGATTTATATCTTCTATCATGTTTTCATGATCCACTTGGATATCTGATAGAATTATGATAAAAAAGATTGAGTTTCGATCAGTTTCTTTCAGCAGATGATGGCAGAAAATTGCGGTGGTGCACTAACCGTTTAAAACAAAATAAATCGCGGATGTATCGAAATGGGCAAACGCAGATGTAAGCAGATGAAATAGACAAACGAAATGCAGGCAAAAGTGTATAAAACCTGACCAATGCAGACATGAACTAAAGGTTGTAGAGCCGGTTGAAAGCAGATAATAGCAGATAATTGTGGTGTTGCACTAACTGTATAAAAAACAAAACAAACCGGGTGTTTGCGAATTCAGAAAAATGGGCAAACGCAGATATAAGCAAATGAAATAGACTAACGTACTGCAGGTAGACGCGTATAAAACCGGACCAATGCATACTTATATTGACTAAACGTTGTAGAGCCAGTCGTAAGCAGATGATTGCAGATAATTGCGGGGGTGCACTAACCGTATAAAAAGCAAAACAAACCTGGTATTCGGTATGTAGCAAAGAGGTCAAACTCATATCTACACAGTAAAAAAATACTTTAGTGTTCTTCCAGCCCTGTTAAAAATCACCCATAAAGACCAATAGAAAAGCTATTGGGATTTTCCAGCGGCAGCTCTATTGGTTTGAATTGGTCTCAATAGTGGTATCTGTACCATGAATTACCAATTCAAACCAATAGCGACACCGCTGGAAAATCCCAATACAGACCGATAGAGACTAATCGTATTTTATTGGTAATTCCCAATAGATATATTATAGATATATTTTATTGGTAATTCCCAATAGAGCTATTTGGATTTTCCAGAGGTATCGCTATTGGTTTGAATTGGTCCCCACTATCCATTTTAGACGTCTTTAAGGTAAAAAATTACGTGTTTTGATGGTTAAATAATTTCTCAAAAATAGTGCTGTTTAACATTTAATTTAAATTTTATAAATAGCTTCTGCTAAAAGTAAGTTAGTGGGGCCCACTGCTTACTTTTCGCAGAGTGGGCCACTGGACGACCTGTGCCCCTTTAAAAATTCCAAAACGCCAAGCGTTTCCATGGCCAGTAATTTTGCCTTAGTAAGGAATCCTTACTTAGCAGCTCAAGGCATTCCACCTTTATAGGCCTATGTATTGTGCTACAGAGGCGAGAGGTATGCATGGGTTGTCTACCTATTGGCGAATTTTAAAAATAAATATTAAAGTGGTATATACCAATAGGGTTCCTTGTACCTACACACCGATAAAATACCAATTCAGACCATTAGTTTATCTATTGGTATTTTCCAGTAAGAAAATTGCCAATAGAAACAAGTGGTCATTTGTATTAAATTGCGCAGGCGCTGAACATTTAAGTGGTATTTACCAATTGAATTTCAATTGGGAATTTCCTGTACTTGTAACTTCTTATAAAAACCAATTCAGACCATTAGGTAATCTATTGGTATTTTCCAGTACGGAAATTACCAATAGAAACCAATGCTTATTCTGTTGAGAAACCAATAGGCCCAATAAAGACCAATTCATTCCATTTTGATTTTTTATTGGTTTCTATTGGTCTCTATGGGTGATTTTTAACAGGGAGGTGAAAGTTGTAGAGTAAAGAAGTTGTGTAAAACATCATACTATTTTCAATCCAAAAATATATTTTTTCGTCCAAGTGCGATGGAATGATAGTAGTGTTCCACATCAATCTAACTTTACACTTAAATATTCATTTAACACTAGCCAAGCTCTGGCAGTGCACATTAGTGTAAATATGCAATCAGGGGGTGTTCTGTTGACAAAAACGCAAACTTGTTTCGTTCATTTTTCTCTCAGAATTTGTTTTGAAAGAATGCACCAAGCTGTTTAGTTGTGGTTTATAATTATTAACTAAAGGTAAGTCAATTTCAAAGTATTATTACTCATCATGGTTTATAATGTCCAAAATTGCATTTTGTTTTGGTTCATAAGGTCGAAAATCGCGTTTTGTTTATTGTACAGACAAATCTCAAGTACCAACAGTTTTTACAATAGCTCAGTTTAATGTATATAATAAGTAAATCTTTTTTTTTTAATTATTTTGTAACGTAAATCTCACAATGGATTGTATTTACGTATTTATATAAAGTAATTGGAAAATATTGTAGTTTAATTTTTTGTAACGTAAAACTTACAATGGACTGTATTTTTATTTATCCCTTAAGCAGGCACGCGGGGTGTACAAAACACCCCCGCTTTCTAAATATAGCTACCGGTCTCAATTCGTTTCGAATAAATGGCGCTTACTTTCAGTACCTTCATGTCAAAGTATTGTCAGTCATATTATATTGCCGATTTCGAAGTTAATGTAATAGGTTGTCTGATATTTTGTTTCAAACAGGCTCTGGGTGCTGTGGTCACCCCGTGCGCCTTTCCACGTACAATTATTTTGCATTAATTTGTTAGGCTGATTTTTTCAATTTTTGTGATTACTTCACATTAAATAAGGTTATACCCTGTAAAAAAGTAATTGGAACGCACGACAAAATATTTATTTTTATCTTGAAAGCATTGCATTATGTTTTGCTTGTTTCTGTTCGTTCTAATATTTTATGTAAACAACAAATAAAAATTTGCCAAAATTTCTCCGCCCAATAATTTTCAAATTATCAGTTGCCGGTAAAGAAGAGCAGATGTGTAATTTGTCCAATGCCTTTTTGCAAAAAGTGCATGAAGCACAGGAAAAATGTTTGTAAAGAAAGCTTTGATTCCATAGTAAATTCTAGTATCGAAATTGAGTGACTTTGAGCAGGCGAAATCATAATTACTTGTAAAAGTAAACCTTATCTTATGTGCTTAGTGGTTTTTTGGTTTTTATTATTATTATGACTTTTAAAATTTGTGTTTTTTAAATAAATGCTTTATTTTATTAAAATTGTCGTCTTTTCACATTTTTTTTGTCATCTTTTATCAAATTTGAAGGCAACGAAATATGTTCTCATTGTCTCTAAGCTCATCTTATCTTGATAACTTTGAAAAACGAAAAAAATGTAAATAACACTCAGGGACGCTTTGCCATCAGGGGTGTCTCTGACACCCCGCGCGACCTACTACGTTGCATAAAGAGGTGCGCCTGCATAAATTTTATTTGTTGTATATAAACATTAACACCCGAGCAGCGCTACCCAAAAGTAATTCATATACCTAATTAAAAATAAATGAACATATAAAAAATAATAGGAGCAGAATCATTGAAAACCTATTTTTTTTCAAGCGTACCATAATTTTTATATTATAACACTTCAAAGTCTATATAAAAAGACTTAATATTAATACTAGTTCAAAAGTCAAATTATTATTAAACTTCCTACTGAAATAAAGCTAAAATGTCATCGTCAGTTGAACCTTACCTAAAAAATGATGTAACAGAATTAAAAAAAAAAAATTAATGCTTGAAAAAAAAATAGTATATAAAACACGACAGCGAAAGCTTAATAATTGCCTCGCACACAATCTACTGCCTCAGCTAACGCCTCGGCAGTGAAATGTATGCTCAGCGATAATAAGTGCTTTCTCCGCTTGGTCTTTAAAGCACTAATATATTAATATATTATATTATATATTATACCATTTTTATTTATATCGATATTAAATGAATTTTATGTATGTAACTTTAAGGTCGCATTGCAGATACCAATCTTACACAATATTGGTGAACAATTATTAAATCTATAAGTGGATAAACACTAGATAGATTAAATTTCCAGCACTATTAGGAATAGCATTCACACTAAAAGTGAAATAAATGCAAATAAATTAGTGTCAAAGTGAACACGGTTAGTGTAGTAATTTTCAATCAAATTGTGTATGAAGTCGCACGAACTGTGTTACACTACAAGAGTACAATCTAGAGTTTAAACAACACTAAAATTCACACTAAATTTAAGGTGAAAATTTTAACTCTAATAAAGTGGACCTGCTCACCCTTGCGGCCTTGAGTTTACGGTTTATTCACCGTGAATTCACCGTGAATTCACTGTGAATTCACCGTGAATAAACCGTCTGTTTGTGACATTTGTAAACGGTAGTTAGACGGTGAATTCACGCACTTTTCAAAGTATTTTAATTGTGAATCCACCGTATTTTAGCGGTATATTCACGGTGAATTCACAGTGAATTCACGGTGAATAAACCAATAATAATAACACAATCGACTATAGCTAGCCATTATTCGTTACTGAGCAGATGAGGATGGAGACTTCAAACAATTAATGTTCAGCTATGCCATTACAGACGCACACTTCCAACTAAATATTGCAACCCAACGCTATTTATAGTTAGCTCGCTTGCGTAAGCAGCCGTGAGATGTATTGCTTAAACCGCTTAACACAGAAATCGACTAATAAAAAAAACCGCTAATAAATGGCGTCCAACTTGTTGTTTTTTTATGATGGCGTCTCAACCTCGTTGATTTTGCGCACCTACACGAGAGCTCTCTTGCGATATTTGTATTGTATTGGGAATAACCAATTAGCAGATTGTTCTTACACTTACAATTTGCGGTGTTTTCACAGTAAACTCACAGCGCTTTTACGGTGAATTCACGGTGATTTCACGATAAATTTACGGTACTTTCACAGTGAATTTGCGGTGATTTTGCAAACTTGAGTTCACCGTGAATTTACCGTGAAATCACCGTGAATTAACCGTGAATTTATCGCAAAAACAGCGTGAGTTCACCGTTTAATTACCGTCTACAAATGTCACAAATGGACGGTATATTCACTGCACATAAACAGTGTATTCACGGTGAATTCACGCAAACGGTGAATTCACCGTAAACTCAAGGCCGCAAGGGCAAGCTATAGTTCTCTAGTGAAGCCTAGTGTGAAGCTTTTTTTTACTGTGTACGCAGATGTAATTTTCATCTGCTTTGGTTCATAATTTACATCCGCAAACATCCGTTATTTGCAGCAGGGCACACTTGTTTTTGTTATGTAAATGTTACGCAATCTCAGCGGCGCGCCGCGGCGGTTTAATATTAATTTATTAATATACCACCGGCGGTTTAGAACTCTTCCTTAATTTTAATTACTTCAAAAATAAGAAATGCAATCTCTTTGACTGGCAAAGTCATACTTTAGATTGTTATTTTTAATGGAGAAAACCACTGAACAATTTAAATTTAAATTTTATTAATAATATTAAGTGATAGTGTATAACATTTATTTGGTGGCTTTGTTATAACTATTATCTTACTTTTACAACCATTTAAATACAGGCTGTCATGTTAATAAGTTGTCATCCCTTGGGGGATAATAGTTTACGATCGAAGCCAGTTCGTCCGCTAGTTCGTTGGCTAGTTCGTCGACCCAACCGCTTACACGTTGGATAGATCATGGTTTAAACGAATCCATTTTTTGGCAAACATTTGCCGAAAAAATTACGTTAATTTTTAGTAGGTTCTTTTATTTATTTAAAAACAGTAGCACTAATGGGACACTAGGGATGAAAACATATTACATGACACACTGCATACATAACATTTAGGATGTAATTACCTGAAAATGTGTGGATCCAGTATCAACCAGGGAAGAATAGCTGGATGAGCGACTTTCTAGGGGTTCAGGACTAAGACTTCCATACGAAGTAACTGAACTGAGCGAAACTGTGTCGGCTCTACTTCGAAAAGGTGAAATTTGTACATGTTTCATCATCTAAAATAAAGTTATAATACAGTTAAAAAGGACATAAAATGGAATTATTATTGTATAAGTTTTTATTCTATATTAGGAGATATAAACGTTTTAAGGTTTCCGCGGATATATTTACATATTGTTGGCGCCAAATATTGCGGTTATTGTGGTTACATCCCTGATAGCAAAATATTCTTAGAACCTTTCCTTATTGCTAAGAATGTTCTTAGGGACTTATAAAACATTCAAAAGATACCCTTTTAATGATGCAATTAGATTCTTAAAAGCTTCTTAAAACCTTCCTAAAAAGCATCCTAAGAACATTTTAAGAATACGTTTTTGGAATGTTCTTAGAAGGTTTCTTAAGGAGCTTCTAGGAAGCTTTTGAGAATATTTCCAAATATGTCAGATACCCACGTTCTAATGTTGTATTCTACATTCGTAAAATTCTTCAGGAGACAAATACGCCTCACTGTCATAATATGACAGTGAAATGTATTTGTCGTTCCCTTAAATTTTGCGACATATTAATATATATTCATTTAAAAATATTAAATAAACAATTTTAACTCTAAACCATAAGTTTTATGACATTATTTCATAAAAAGTAAAATTGGAAAATTTTGTAGGATAAGTCAGATTAGATTGAAGTTGAAGATAGTTAGGATTATTATACATAAAAATGTTAATTCAGAAATAAAAAATCGGTATACAAATTAATAAATATTTATTAATATATACAATACCTATAGTAAAATATTTTGGATTGTGTTTTTTACTTAGTATTTAATACTAATTACTAATTAGGTCCTTAAGTATAGGTATATACCTTTATACGTAGTTTATGGTATATTTTACTATTATATAGGTAACTGAACTAAATATGCTTAACAGGAATATTCCTAAATGAACTTTCTATAGCAATTACTTTCTTAACATTCTAAGCATATGTTTAGAGTAGACTAATTTTTACCACTAAAACTTTGCACCTTCTAAGAACCTGCCTATAGGCCAGTAAGAATATTCTTAGGATCATGCTATATGTCTTTGTCATGATGAATATTCTCACTGGAAGGTTTAAAAAACATTCTTAGAATAAAGTGTGCTTTCAGGTTATATAACCTTTATTTGTGTCATTGTTAGTTGAGAGTCTCAACTTAAGACAATCGATAATATCTTTAATACTTATATATTAAAAATAGTTATCCATGATAACTATAATAAAAATAAAATAACATAATAATAATAATAATAATAAAAAATACATAAAATAAAAAGAATCATAATCATAAAATTTATATATTTTAATATACATTATAAAATAATAAATAAAATAACCAATATAAAACATATATAAACAACATACAGATAATACAAAAGGAAATTATACAAGAAGAAACATAATAAAATAAGAAATTATAAGAAGAAAGATCCCGGACAACATTCGTGATATTCATACGAACATCATGTATTGATTTTCACAAATTTTATTCATACTGATATCATACGGAAGTCACCGCGTGATAATGAAAATCATAAGAACGTCACGTCGTGATTTTCACAAATTTTATTCATACGGACATCATCCGGATGTCACTGCGTAAGAAATGAAAATCATGTCGTGAGTTTTATGCCATCGCTGATTGCGATTGACCGATGGCCTAAAAAATCCTGTCGTGATTTTTTATGCCAACGGTGTTTGGATAATCATTTTTGCGGCACGTTCGTACCTACACTAAGAGAAAAATTATGTTGAATGAACAGTTTTTGCGGTTAAATACATTTAATATTTTCTTGGATTTAAATTAACTATAGTTAATTATTATTATATATATAGTTTATATATAATTCAGAATATATTCCTAGTTTTGAGAAATGGTTTTGTAAATTTATATAGCCAAATTAAGGAAGTGAGAAATACTGTGTTGAAGGGTCGCAGGGTTTTGCCAGAAACCCAAAATTCTCCAGAAAAAGAGCCCTGTTTTAACATTAAATTACCCCCAATTGAATTACCTAAATTTAATGGGAATCCTGAAAATTGGCCTGATTTTTGAGGCATTTAAATCTAATATTCATCTAAATTCAAATTTAAATGATTCGCAAAAAGTTCAATATCTTGTGGGAAAGTTAAGTGGCAGGTCACTTACTGTTTTATCAGGAATTCTTCCTAATGAGGAAAATTATTTAACAATTTGGAATTCGTTGGTAAAAAAATATCAAGATAAACGTGCATTGGGTATACCCAAAATGTATACATTTTATTTAAATAATATAATTGATAAAGTTGCATCTAATAATTCCAATCAATTAAATAATTTTATAGAACGTTTTTCTTCCTCTTATAGCGCTTTTAAACAATTAAATATAACTGACCTCTCGGATTTCATATTTCTTCATATGGCATTAAAAAAGCTATATCCTCAAATTATACAATCATTTGAAAATTAAATTAATACACATTAATTTGCTTTAACAGATGTTAAACCTTTAAATTGTAATAAATTGAATCATTCAAAACTATATGAATGTCAGGTATTTAAAAATATGACACCTAAAGTCCGATTTTAAAAACTTAAAGAAATAAGACATTGTATTAATTGTCTTTATCCAAACCACACTAGTAGTAAATGCAAGTTATTGTTGTAAAAAATGCAACAAACGTCAATACTCTATTGCATTTTGAACCAAATAAAATTAATTCTCAAAATGATATAACTTCTCCTAATGTTTATTCCTCTGTTAAACCTTTAACTCAATCTATAACTATGCATACTCAAGCTTCTTTAAAATTGATTACTACTGTATTATTATCAACAGCACAGGTATTTTCTAATAATGAAAATAAAAAAATAATACGATGTCTTATTGATAGTGCATCGCAAAATAATTTAATTAGTACTTCGTGCTGCAAAAAACTTTAAATATTATTCCTTTAAATAATTTATACATAAATACAGTAGGTCCAATTAAAACCCCAATGAAAGGTAAGGTTACTTTAACGATTCAATCACGGTTATCATTTGATAAATATGACATTACTCTAATAGTAGTAGATATTATAACTAAAAAACAACCTATAACTAATATAAATAAACAAGCATTCAATTATTTAAAAAATATACCATTAGCAGATGAATCTTGGAATGTTCCTGG
Source organism: Brassicogethes aeneus (assembly GCA_921294245.1). Classification (NCBI taxonomy): domain Eukaryota; kingdom Metazoa; phylum Arthropoda; class Insecta; order Coleoptera; family Nitidulidae; genus Brassicogethes; species Brassicogethes aeneus. The sequence continues at coordinate 5,451,589 of OV121136.1, forward strand.
GGAAATTGAGGTTATTTTAGGGGCACAATTAGTTTCCAATATATTCCCGGATAACAATCAGGCTTTCCTGGAGAAGTCATGATGATATCACAACGTGATTTTTTTTTATCACGCTGTGATATCCTAAGTGCATACACATGCTTCATCACAGTGATATCATGTAGAACTCACGGTGTGATATTTGCAATATTGCATATGAGCCCTGCGAACTGCGAATTTAAAACCTAGTTTGTTATTCACATTACACCGTTATAATTTATAAAACGTTCAATTAAAAAAGATATTCCATTCCACGCGTAACGGATGGGATAGTTGCAAGTTTTTATTTACAAAATAATATTGTTCTATTATATTACTAATGTCAAATTCTTGTAAATAGTTCTAAACGAAAGTTGTTTAACAATGTTTTTATTTGGCAAAATTAGGTATCGTGGTTGTCTGTTTAATTCCTTAAAAATTAATTTTTTTTATTCAAAAACGGTACTAGTAGTCTAAACTATATATAGTTCATTTAAATCCAAGAAAATAAGGAATGTATTTAACCACAAAAACTGTTGGTTCAATATAAATGTAGGTATACTTTTTCTCTCAATGTACGAATGTGGCGCGTTTTTGCGGTTGGATGTTTGGTCGGTGTTTGGATATTCAATTTTGCGACACATTCGTACATTGAAATAAAAAGTATGTTAACAATTGAATCAACAGTTTAAAATTTAATATTTTCTTGGATTTAAATTAACTATATATAGTTAATTTAAATCCAAGAAAATATTAAATGTATTGAACCGCAAAAACTGTTGATTTAACATAATTTTTCTCTTAGTGTACGAACGTGGCGCAAAAATGATTATCCAAACACCGTTGGCATAAAAAATCACGACATGATTTTTTATGCCATCGGTCAATCGCAAACAGCGATGGCATAAAAAATCACGACATGATTTTCATTTCTCACGCAGTGACATCCGGATGATGTCCGTATGAATAAAATTTGTGAAAATCACGACATAATGTTCGTATAAATATCACGAATGTTGTCCGGGTTATTAACAGATCCTCCTCAATTTGTTATTAACAGATTCCTGAGGAATTATTCCTCCTAATTTGATTGCACCTCAAGCACTTGAAACTACATTGGGCTATATTTTAATTGATGAAGTAGGTACCTGTTGATACAATTTTAAATAATTCATTTTCACATTTTAATTTAAGTTGCACTTTTGGGCCAATCACAAATGAAAATTTAAATACTAAATTAACAAAATTTTGGAATATAGAAGAAATCCCTTCAGATTATATTCAAAACTCTGATGACGTATTTTGTGAAAATCTTTATAAATCATCTTACTCTAGAGATTCTTCTGGAAGATATATTGTGGAATTACCATTTTAACAAGATTCTTCTTTATTAGGTAAACGAAACAGTCATGTTAAAAAGAATTAAATATTAAAAAAATAGATTGGAAAATTATTCCTCCATCTGCTCCTCATTTTGGAGGTATTTGGGATAGTGTGGCGCGCTGTTTGCTGTAAACTTCACTTCGGATATGTTTTTATAAATAAAATAAGTACTTTATGTATACCAAATTTGGGATTTGCAATATTGAAACCCCACATAAGTAAAGTTTAACCAATGTTAATAATTATTTATCATAATAATTATAATTAATGAATTATTGATCTGATGGTTCAAATTATCCAAAATTCTGGAGAACCTTTGTTTATGTCATTTTTTCGATTTGTCAACTAGGTATTTCAATGGCAAATTGGTCAATTATAATAATTAAGTCAGATATTGTACATATAATATATATAATATATTATATACATACATACCTATTCGTGAAAATAATTAAATATAGGTATGGGGCGTTCTATTAAAGAAATATAAAACTTTATTATATAATATATATTATAGTATGGGAGATACCTATACAATGTATAGTATACATGTAGTTTAAAAAATTAATTAAATTAATTTATAATATTTATTTTACATTAGCCAGGTTCAGTTTTCAAGTGGCATATTTGCTTAAATAAAGAAAACCGGATACCACCATCCATTGGAACGGTTTGTTGAGTATTTGTCATATTATATTTGTGAGCAACGGAAGTTTAATTGTAAACAGGAATTTCAGTTGATTACCACATGCTGATCCCATACTAGTTAGATTATTATAAAAAAACACTTTCAACTAAATATGAAATGGTACATATCCATATTCGTGTTTTTTTTATTTTCTTTTTTGGAAATATGAATTTTTTTCTATTTCTAAACGTGTCAAATCGTATTTTTTATTAATTTTATTTAAACAGAGACCAAATACCCATTTATTTAGCAACTTAATTTTTTTTTGGCCTTTTTACAGATTAAAAATATATATATTATGAATGAACCCCAAATACCCATGCATAAAAAATTTAGCAACCTAATTTTATCAGGCCTTTTTTAAAGATTAAAAATATATATATTATGAATTGTAGAGTTAAGTTTACAATTGAAATACTGGTAGGTACGTAATTAAAATAAAATAAAAATATAAAAATAAATTTAAACACTGCATTGCATTAAATCCAGTTTATTTTTGGAAAATTAATTATGTGCAATGCTTTTATTATTTATGCATCTATTTAGGCGTTTACCTTTTCCACCATTATAATTATATACCTATATTCAAGGGACCTTTTAATAGGATTGTCTGTGGGATTGCCTAACCATATAAATTTTGTAATATTATAAAACAATCATATTTTTAATTGGTTTTAATAAAATGATTTAAGGTCATTGTTTTGTTTAAATCACTAAAATTTTTAACTCTCTGGATCACAAATATAATTTTATTTAATTTAGAATGTATTAGTATTTCAAAAATGGAATTTTAAATTTACCAACAGCCTAAACAGGCTACAGGTCTGTTTACCTTTATAATATATAGGCTATATTACACATAGGTATACCTTTAATTTAAAAATTAAAGGGTATAATATTGCAAGTTTTAAAATAAATCAGTTTAAGTTTTTCTCTTATGCTATTCAGCATCACTGGTAGATACATATAATCTTGAGTGTAACTTCCGGTTGAAACCTTATAACCGGGTGTGACTCGTATAGAATATTTTAAAATTTAATTATTTCAGTATAATACAAAATATGTTTTTAGTATAATGTAATATTTATATTAATATTATTTGTTATAGAATTATATTATAATTTTATTCGTATTTATAATTTTAAAACATTTTGGTAGGTACTATCTACATGTTTCTGTAGTAAGAAAACATAATGGTCATATTTCATAAAGGATAATATTGTTAAAATATCTTACCTTTAAAAATAGTACCTAATATTTATAATAATCCTATTTGGTACCTTGTCAAAATTAACATCACATAATTATAAAATGCACAGCACCAACTAAGCCATGCGACCAGCATCTTTCTCCATTGACTGACAGTACACAACTAATGTAGAAAAAGACAAAGGTACTCCCAGCCACGATGCACAAACATGTGTAATACACATTCTATCGTGCTCGCACTGCAGCACAGTGCTCACAGCTTGTACATTGAGAGAGACAGTCACTAACGTTCGTTCTCAGGCATAAAGTTTCTACCATTGTCGTAATGAAATCTATGGGATGCAGGTTAAATCCTATTATAGTTATTTACAAAAAACTTCCCATGCTTTCATATTTTTAATTTTATAAAAGCAAAACAATTCAAGGAATTGAAACTCTTACAGGGTAAGCCAAAATTTAATTCTGAGAGGAGAGGCGCTTGCCGCTCTTTATCACAACTTTATCTGCATTGTAGATTCTGCAAAATAAATTGCCACCTAATTAATGTAACAAAATACTATCTATTATAACTTATAACTTGATTTTATTTAATTTTAAATGGTACTTTTGAATAAGAATATTTTTAAAAAGTAGGTACTATACCTATTACTATTAGTACTATTACTATTCTTACTGGTCTGCCACTGAGTAAATTAATTAATATCTGTACCCCAAAGCCAACTGTATTTTTATAAAATAATAAATAAATCACATTACATAATATGTGGGGAAAAATATTATTTTTCCCCACATCGAACAGGTATTAAAGTAAAAAAAAACCTAATTAAAAATAATCAAACATTATTTTAAGCATTTTGTGGAAAGCGTGACCTATAAAGCTTTAAGAGAGAAAATAATAATGAACAATACAAGGGCAAAAACAAAATTCCAATTTCAAAATAAAATATTTTTGATAAAAGATACCCAGATCGCAATCAATCTTCCCAATGCTCCAGTAATATTCCCTGCTTATCTGGAATGATCCGGCACATTCCCGGAGCATTCTTTGGGAATATGTCTGAAACAATCCTTAAGAATTATAATAAATATCACAATTGTTTTTATATTCGCAAATCCAAATTTTATGAACTAAAATAATTTTAAATTATAATGGTTCATTTATTAATTTTTCATAAAACTTTTTAAATTATGATATTATTTTTATTTTTTATATATTTTATAACTAATAACCCTATAACACGGCCACAGCCTTTTTTGTGCAGGGTATACATTTTAAGGGTTATTTGGTGCGCTGATTTATAAAATTTTCCTCAGTCAGCTCTTGTTTTCAAGATATTGTGACGTTTTTTTGATATATAAACATTTAAATTCATACATAGGTATATTAAAAAAAATATATTTTAAGCGAAGATCTTTAGTAACGTAACTATGGGTCCTTATTAAATTGCCCAAAAATTAAATTAATAATTTGAAATTATACACGTTCATAAAGCTTTTCCCTTCAAAAATCATTTTTACAACGAAATATAATCGTTTTTTAGCGAAATGTAGGCAATTTTCAAAATTTAAAGTGCTGCCTTGAAAATATAATATATGATTTTGTGAGGCATCAGACTAGAGATGGGACTTGAAAAAAAAACGGTCCGTTTTTTTTGTTTTTTTTTTCATTGTTTTTTTTTAAATGGTTTTTATCACATTTGAGGTTTTTTTTTCAAGATTAGTCCCATTTGTCTAATTTTTTAGGTTTCATGGACTAAAATTAGCCACTAAATGACAATTAGTAAATGTAAATAAAGTCTCGCGCTATGCACGCGCCACCACCACCGAATTGACCAATAAGGGCCGCGCTTGTTTTGATTTGGTCCTAAAAAAAGTATCTACATATAATATTTTTGATTCAGCGCTTTATTTTTCAAAAAGCTACCAAAAGCACTTTTTTCATGATTTTTCAAATCATGTAGAACATTTATTCATTTGTGGTAAAGTCAGAACATTCCGTGGACCAGAAAGCCAAAAAAATCGATCTTTTTTTATTACGGTATTTGTTAGGATTGAGCGTTGCACTTTTTCATCTAAAAATCTCATAACTAGAAACTTCAAGCTTCAAATTGCTTTTTTTACGGCTCCAATACGACCATTTTTAACAAAGATACAGCTATCCGAAGAATCGCAAAACATTTTTTTTATCCTTTAATTTTTTGTATTGGTGTAAAAGTTTTACATTGCTACTGGTTACTAATTTGGAAACTACCAAATAAGAAATCAGATTTTTTAGTCTCGGTCAAAATTTTCAATAATGAAAAATTTAATATATTCTACATTTCACTTTATTATTAATAAGTATATATTTTACTCAAAATTTTATTTTGAAAAAAAACAAAAAAAACCGTTTTTTTCTAGTTTTTTTTCATGTTTTTTTTCACATCTGAAAAAAACCGTTTTTTACATTTCTACATCAGACACATTCAAAAATAGTTTTACGTTTTTTTCCAAGAAAAAATTGATATTTTCTTTTATACGCAATTTTTTTATTTTGTATTTCACAAGGTTGCTTATGACATTTTCATAAAAAAAATAATCAATTTTTATTCTATTAATAATTATTAATGTTAACATTATCCTATTTTGTTTCTAGTTTGGAAACAGTTTTTTAAAATAATCTATAGATTTTCCATAGATGGAAAATAACAATTAACACAAGCGTTGTAACAAAAAAAATATATTTTTTAAAGATTCTTTCAAAACTCGTTTTTAAACTCGAGCAACCCGAGAGGATCATGCTGATGGCTTAAAGATGGATTATTACAGTACATTTTTTTATGGAAATCTCAAAAAACAATTTTTTTAGAACTTTTTAAAATTGTATTTTCAAATTTTGTGATGCAAGCTTATATTAATAAACACAAAAAATATGAGAAATACATATGACCTTTATTTTTTCCATTATATAATAACAACTTGACAATTTATATTGTTACTTTGCGGTATTTTGCAATTTATATTGTTACTAATTTATTTCTTATATTCTTTTTAGTTTTTAATAATACTTTAATTTGTAATAAAGTATCAATTTGTTAATTAAAATACCTACGTTTTATTTTTACTACATTGGCACCGCTAAATTTGGATCTATTAATTATAATTATTAATAATTATTTATCAAACTCTTTAAATGGTTCTATCTACCTTAAGCAAACAATGTTTGTCCGATTTTAATAAAAGTTACAAATTATTTAGGTTTTAGGAACTTACTTTGTTGTGTAAAAATTTCAACTCAATTAAATAAAAAATGTCAAAATGACACTTAAAACAAAACAAAAGTATATTTACAGTCATTTTCGCTCCTGGAGTTTGTAATTTTAAAATAAAAAACAATGACAATGTTTAACAAATTCGTTAAAAAATATGCTAATATAAATGTCACAAAATGCTAAACCTGTTTTTTTAAGAAATATTAGATGATTTATTATATTACTCTTGTTCGCAGATTTTTTTAAGAAGTAATACATGCGTCAGAAGCAGAAATGACCGTTACTACCAATGTTGACACGCGCGGTGGATTTTTTTATTTAATTGCGTTGAAATTTTGTTATTATAAAGTACATAATATGTATATTATACAGTGTTTCTACTTAAGTTGGCAACAAATGGAAAACTTTCTTATTATTAATTTTACGAAGAAAAGTTATTCCTTATAAAAAGTTCTGCATGTTCTAAAATCTAAAATATCATCAGATATCAAATTTTTTTTAGTCATATACGAGGTTTTATGGCAAGCCGTTTTACTATTTAATAACACAATTGTTATTCAACATCATGGAGACTAATATAATAAAAAATGTTACAAAAAATAACTACATATTGGATAGGTGTTGATGTTGAATTTTAATTCAATAAATTATTTTTAATACGTCTATAAATATTTTAATTTTTATTTGAATCTTATGTTAACTTGCAATGTTTTTCCTATGGTAATATTAATTCAAGTATTTAAAACGATGTAAAATATAACTTTATTGCTGGAATTAAAATTATTTTTAATATAATTTTAATTTCTAGAATTAAAATTATATTGTAGTAGGTATAATATTAATTCGTGATTTAAAATTATGTAGAGTAAAATTTTATATGGGCGTAATAAAATTATGTGCACATAATTTTAATTTAATTAAAATTATACTGTACATAATTTTAATTGAATTAAAATTATCTACATAATGTAAATTTGGCAACGCCGCAATCGCGAAACGTATGCTAACGCTAAGAATGTTCCTTTTTTTTGTAACTTTTCGTTTGGCTAGTTGGTAATGTGGCACTTAAATCACAGAATAGTTCTGTGCTTAAATTACTTCTACAACAGAAAAAAGATTTAAAGAGGTAAGTTGTTTAATTGTAATCCCACCAACAGTGTTCCCACCAAATACCGCCTGACATATTACCACACTAGCCAAACGAAAAGTTACCAAAAAAGGAACATTCTTATGTGTGTATAATTTAAATTCTGGAACTAAAATTATATGTGCATGGTTTTAATTCACATAATTAAAATTATACTATATATCATCTTAATTGAATTAAAATTATGTACACATCATTTTAGTACGCTCATTTAAAATTATACTCTACATAATTTTAAATCACGAATTAAAATTATACTCGACATAATTTTAATTCCAGAAATTAAATGAATCGTTTTAAATAGATGAATTAACATTATTATATGAAAAACATTGCAACTTAAAATAAGTTTAAAATAAAAATTAAAATATGTGTACACCTATTAAAAAATAATTCATTGAATTGTAATTCAATATCAACACCTTTGCAATATGGAGTTATTTCTTGTAACATTTCATTTTCATACAGTTACAATAATTTTTGACGATGAATTCAACATGTGCAAGGCAGGTACTGTTTCAGAAAAAATGATGTAATTGTAATAAAGTACCATAAAAATTTAACCGAATTAAACCAAAGATTTGGACAAATTAAAAATAAATTAAAATTAATTTCACAAAGTTGGCAAGCCCTTTTACTATTTAATGTATTTTAAATTAAATTTGTGTACAACTAAATTTTAAATAATCCATATTTATCAAACATAATGGAAATTGTAACCATTTTAAATACGGTAAATTTAATATCCCTAGCCCAAAAATTGTACATTAAATAGTAAAACGGCTTGCCATAAGGTTTTACAAAAAATATGAATTTAAAACAAAAGTAAAGTACTACCTTTATTTCTGACAATTTTGAAAACTTAACAAATTTGTTCGGAATGAAAAAATATGTTTTATGAAATTACATCCTTCTTCTTAAACAAATTTTTTCTCAAATTACCGATAGGTACCGAACATTTTTATTACAAACATGATACCCTTTCCGTTCCATTCAGAAAGTAATAAGTAAATTCTGATGTTTTGACATTTAATGTCAAATATTTCTTGCTATCAACAAATCATTTGTTTGTCAGTGCATCCTGGATTACAGTTACAAAAAAGAAAAAATGTTTTTTCAATGTAAATGGAAGTAATTGCACAGTTGAACGTAGTTTTTAGTTGTAATCAACTTTTTTTAATAAGAATTTTCGATATTGTCAAATATAAAGGTACTTTACTCTTAAGTAAGATTCATACTTTTTGACAAACCGCTTATACGACTGGTATTTTTTTTATATATATATTGATGTTTTTTTTTGATTTTAGAACATGCGGAACTTTTTATGAGGAATAACTTTTTTCTTAAAATTTCTAATAATAAAAAAGTTTCCCATACGTTGCCTACTTAAGTAGACCAACTGTATACAGTTATATATATATATAGCTATATATGTAAATATATATAGCTATATATGTAAATTTCATTAAAATCGAACAAAAATTGTTCGCGTAACACCACTTTAAATTTAAAAAAAAACTGTCAAATTTGTCATATATGTTAAATTTTGTGTTAATTTTTAAATGGCCGAACTTTTACAAATAAACATAACCTGCACATTTTGGAAAAAATGGACCCAATTATCGAAACTGACCCAATTATTTCGTTATTTTTCTCAATAATAAGGTATCTGGAAAACCTAAACAAATGAGGTGCTACTCATTAGAACCAGATATGTTTACACTTTATTTATGTACCTACCTAATTGTGCAAGACAGGGTAGAAAACAAAAAATCAGTAAAAGAGTTAGTTTGGCTGTAACGTGTTAATTTCCATTTTAAATACTTTGATAAATAAAGCTGAAATAATGGTGAGAAACATTTACTTAAAGTAACTAGCTACATTTTTTATTACTGCTTAAATAATTTTGGGGAACGCATTCTAAAACTGAAAATCAAGATTAATAAATTGTAAATAATTAAATAATGTCTCATATCGTTTGGGCATAATTTATGTTGGCTTTGTTATTGTCAGTTGGCAACCTTGCTAGGGAATCGAATCCATCTTGGCGTTTTTGTAAATAAGGCAATATGGGGTGGGTTTTGCGCACCCCTACAAGGGGCCCTACTTAGTCCTGGTCTTCAAATGAAGCGCTTGTGGTTGGCTTGATTTTAACTTCAGTCAGTACCTATCATGATATCGACCCATGCAACGAAGACTATAGTAACTCAAAAACGTGGATTTTGACTTACTATATGGAATCAACAGATTTTTTCAAGCTCTATTTGGTGGAAGATTACAGTAACTCAGACATGAAACGAAAGGCAACCAGTGAACAACTTCCATGTATAGTAAGTGTAATAATCCACATTCCTACAGGCGAAAACTTTATTAAGTTGAGTTACTCTAGTCTACAATCAAAACTGAGTTGCAATAGTCTTCGTTGCATGGGTCGATATGCAGATACAAGGTGTGTAAAACAGTTGAATTCCTGCTCGTCCTGTTTAAGCAAAGTGCTGCCCTGTTCGCGGATTGAAATCAGCCGCTCAGTTATAAACTGGAGTATTACATGCACCATTGCACTATTAAATTGTGTAGTGTATTGTTTAGTTAGTTAATATTAAAATACACACACATATCGGATTGTTCCGGATCAAAGCTTACGGGACGCTACCGCTTTTCTGGAAATATCCTAAGCATCACCAAGAGCCGACCCACCACCTTTTAGGCCCTACTTTCCTGCACATGATCAGATTCAAATAATATTTTCTAGCATCGCCCAAATCATAAGTTTTTTATCTTTAAATAATGCCCCATTAACGTCAGCCATTACTCTTTACCTCTACCCTACCTCGACTTTAACACCTCAACTCTAGATCTCTACCCTAGATCTATATCTGGCCATCGTCAGTCATTACCAGAAGATGCTTCTGGATCTGTCACCAACCTTGTAACGCGTGCAGATCATCAGCCTGACGTCTTAATTAAGTCCCGAGGAACCCACATATCTGTGTAAGTTTCATGTCTTGTGTCGTCTCTATATTTGTATATAAAGATAACGTACGTTGTCTTGAACCGTTTGGACTTGTGTAATATATATATATATATATATATATATATATATATATATATATATATATATATATATATATATATATATATATATATATATATATATATATATATATATATATATATATATATATATATATATATATATATATATATATATATATATATATATATATATATATATATATATATATATATATATATATATATATATATATATATATATATATATATATATATATATATATATATATATATATATATATGCCATTTGTAAAATATTACGCTATACTAATACTATCTTGTTAATATATATGGTTTATTTACTAAATCTAGTTTCGTGGTTTTATTCTAGTTGTTACATATTTAGCATAGGCTTGGTACGGCAAAATCACGTGGCGCCTAAAATAACACTTTCATACCCATCCCGTCTTCGACTGAGTGAGGGGCACCGTACCCGGTCTTCTATAGTATTCTGTTATTAAACCGCCACGTGTAAAAGTAACGTAATCACCCTCCGTGGTTGTAAACGTTATTTGGCCATTTCCTAGATGAACGCCCGGGTGTCTTTATTATTCCTCCCGCTAAGAAACAGGTATGCTAGTTTTGGCTTATATTAGGCGAAAGACAAATATTATTAAATGTTTACATAGGGTCAAAATTGACGGTTTTATTTAAATAAGTGATACTTTAAGCTATATTTTCTTTGATAATGTGGTGTCGATAATTGGGTCAACCGAGCTGGTTCTTGGTACCAAATATCGACAGTGGTGTCGATATTAGGGACAAAGTAGTGTTCTTTGGTTATATGATTTGTTCAGTATATATTTAAATATGTCTATCTTTCTTGTTGTCAAAATATGTTGAATATTCGCCGTACCAATTATCGACACCCCGTTTTTTGCCTCAGATACAAGCTACAGATACGTAAAATCTGATGTCAATATAAAGTGCATCTAAGTGTGGATAACTGGTTGTTTTTTTAGTAATTAGCAAGATGGAAAAGCCTAAAAGACTGCAATACACTCTGAGCTCAGGGAGCATGCAGTTCAAGCTGTGCAAGAGGAAATACCCACTGCTAAGGCCAGCAGAATTTTTAAAGTACCTTCCTAAAACTACCATTATAGGGAAGCTTCAGGGAAATACACCTATCGCACGGAAAATTGGTCCAGAAACTGTATTAACCAAAGCGTAGGAGAATTTGTTAGTTTAGTGTATATTTCATATTGCAAAATGTAATTTTCCTACAACGAAGTTGCAACTTATAGACAGTGTGCAGATACTAAAAAAGATATTGAAAATATAAAACCCCTTTACTGATGGTAGGCCTGGAAGCCACTACTAAGAGGCACCCGGAGCTATCTCTCAGGCCATATTTACAGTCGACAGATAACTTTAATATAACAAATGATCCTAGTCGTGTTTTTAATTGTGATGAAACGCCTTTCTTTCTCAGACGATAAAGTTCTAGTTAAAAAAGGGAATAAAACTGTTTATTAATTCATAAATAACGATGAAAAGGAATGCCCAACAACTTTACTTGTATGTAATGCACTCGGAGAGATCTCACCACCTATGATCGTCTACAGCTACAAAAGAATTATCAAGCAGGTCGTGGACAAAGTTACACCTCATTGGCGTGGGTCATTCTAATAATCGATGGATGACGGGCGAGACATTTTTTGAATTTGTTGCTAATATTTTTCACCCTAGGCTGATATCTTATAATGTTCAATTGCCTTTAATATTATTCTTAGATGGGCATACGTCCCATCTTACAATGGCCTTAAGCGATTTTTGCTTTAAAAATGGAATAATTGTCATCTCATTGTATCCCAACTCGACACATATTTTACAGCCGTTGGACATAGCGGCATTTCGCCCTTTAAAAATGGAATGAAAAAAGTTCATTCATAGCTGGAAAATGAATATTAACGGAAGGAAACTGAGCAGGGAGGCCGGTGCATCCTTTAATTATCATTAGATAAAATTAGTCATATTCCCGACATTACAAAAAATGGCTTTAGAAGTTTTGGTATAGTTCCATTTACCCCTGAAGCTATTAAATATTTTAAAGCGTCAAAATTATTAATTAATTGCGAGGAAAATGACGAGTTTAATGAGAACCTTTATACTAAATTTCTAAAGTTCTTAGAAAAAGAAATTCCAAATAGGGTAGGAAATTTTAAGTCTCCTGGCGTGGGAAGGCGACGTCGACGACACAATCCTTTTTAATCTATGGCACTCCCTAAAGCATTGTACTGAACAGCCAAGCAAACGCCATGGTGTTCACCATGTTGTGGCTGATGAACCAGGTTAGCTTGGAAATAAAAGTATAAACGGCAACTGAAAAAAACGGCAAATGAAATTGATATAACCGAATTTATTATTGCTGACAATATGAATCTTTCTCTAGTCATAACAGTACCTGAAACTACACACTTATCCCGCGTGATTGATACCACCGAGTTTAAGTAAATTATAATCTTGTATTTAGATATTTTGTAATAATTCTTAATATGCAATATTTTTTCTTTTTAAATTGTTAATTTTTTATTTAGGCTACGTTTTAGCTTATGTAATTTTTAATTTTGTTAAGTTATTATTAAAATAAGATTTTTTAGATTTTTATTCATATTAATTTAAAATTTGTAGTGCCTTGTTATATTTTAATTTGTTTATAATATAATACTATTATTTTAAAGTTATTTTTTAGATTCTGTTAATTGGCAATATTTTTTCTTTTCAAAAGTATGTATTTGTTTTTCTAACAATAAATTTTTGTAGTGTTTTTAAATATTTTTTCATTAATTTTGGCAGTGTTAAATCCTATCCAAAATTATATAAAACAATAATCCCACGTATTTCCAATGTTTTATAGTACAATAATCTCACGTATTTCCAACGTTCTATAATACACAAATCCCACGTATTTTTAACGTTTTATAATACATAAATCCCACGTATTTCCATCGTTTTATAATACGTAAATCCCATGTTTTTATAACATTAGAAACTAACTTTGTCATATATATACTCATTCCAGGATTAATGTGCATCTAAAATCTCCTGTCCAAGTTATGTCAAATAACTTTAACAAGATCTCTAGCGTTTGTAATATTAATGTTTGTAGTCTTAATGAACTAATTGATTGTTGTAAATTGTATTTAAGTGAAAAATAGTTTATTTTGTTTATGGGTATTTCTCCCTTAACTTTAAAAAACCATGTACCCAGTGTATAAAAGCCTTAAAAAGTTATCCCTCTTAAACTTTTTTTTGCAGTACATGTTGTAGGCGATCCTTGCTAACAGAAAAAAGTACATTTAATGTAAGTCATTTATTGGTGCATTTTGCAGAAGACGGCAAACATGCAAAATGTCACTTCTGTCCCTGTCCCCAGTTCGAAAACTTCAACATTAACCGTATTTTGCCGGTAAAAATAATTTCTTAAAAAGCTGCGTTTACTTAAAAAAATGTTATTACGTTCATTCCCTACAAGAAAATGTGCAGATCTTGCGAAAAAAAAGGAATAAATTTAAATTGTGAGCAAAATAAATTTGTCCCCACTGTTTTAGGTCACATCTGTTGCTTAATAATAGCATTCCTGCGCGTTCATAGATGGCACAGCCATCTAACGTCATCCATACGATTTGGACGACTAGGCTAGCATGCGCCGTAACAGTTGACCTTGCTTCATACATCGATGCTTTATTATTGTTTTTTATTTTGTGCGGTGTAAATCTGGTAAAATTTGGTTTAGTACGCATGTCTCGACGACGCATCCAAATCATTTCTGAAAAGGTTCTCGCTTTGTGTTGACTGCGACTTATCTGGTCCAGTTACAATGTATTTTCCCTATGGTTAGCTTGCAAATGAAGGTACGGTATACAAATAATAATAATAATAATAATAATATTTATTTCCAAAAACGACAATTCACAAAATTGTATAGGAAAACTTCTAAAATATAATATAAAAAACATATAGAATTGTAAACATTTACATATTGTTAAAAAAACATATATTAGCATAACAGGAGAAAATTTTAGTTATTGTTCAAAATATTCTTCAATAGAATAAAAACTTCTTTCTTTTAGATACGAGGATACAGCATTTTTAAATTTACGAAAGTTATTTAATTTTATAATATTACTAGGTAACTTGTTATACAATTTTATCGCTGTTATTATTGGGCCTTTGTATACTTGCGTTAAATTGTGTGTGGGGACATAGAGTTTGTTTGTATTCCTTGTTTCGTTTTTGTTTATATCACCGCACTTTTTGAAATCTTTAATATTAAGACGGACATACACTATACATTCTAGTATATTGGTTAAAATTTGATTACATTTAAAATAAGTTTTACAATGACTATTATAGGGTAAGTTTAACATAGACCTTAAAATACGTTTTTCTAACTGAGACTGTTTCCATTTCGTGGGGGTAAAGTAGGGGAAATGTTCTCACAGGGTAGCGGGCATTGAGGCGCATGCGTCAGCTGCATTGCCGGTTTTGAAAAAAAATAACATATTTTTGTCCCTATTTAAGAAGTATAATAAATACTTTTTAATAAATTGGATATAAATTGTATGAAAAAAGCATTTAACAATAATAAACTCACAAAATGATGATATTTTAGATTTTATAATGGCATTTTTATAAAAGCAAAAATTTGGCAACATCGTATTTTGATCACGATCATCGTATCATAGCCAAAAGATTTTTATGGTAGACATATAAATATGTAGATGGTTATTATAATTATCAATTTTGTTTGTTTTCTGTTGTATACCAATTGTTTTGGCATTGTTTTTTTCCATTGTTTTAACGAGATTTTAGTGGATTTTACATAATATGCATATTATGCCACTTTTTGCTTTTTATAAAGCCAAATCACAAAAATGTTTGTAAGCTTAACCCAGGCTATGGAACCAAATAATTTAGAAACATTTTATATAACCTAAATTTTGTTTAGTTGACAATTCGTATCATAAATGGACGTATATATATATATATATATTAATATTAATTTCTCTATCTAATGTTATGTGATTTCTATGGTATCATATACGTTAGGGTAAGCCAAAAAAAACTAACCTATCGGATTTATGGGTTAAAATGAACCTACATACCGAGCAAAAAATTTCCCTGCAAGGCAAAATTTTTTGCTCAATTTTAAAAGGTGTCGGTGAGCATTCTAAGTTTTCCATTGAAATAACACGTAAAAAAATCTTTTTTCATTAAAAAGACTATAACTTTTAAACCGTTTGAGATAATTTTTTACGTCGCGGATTCTTGTAGAGCATAACATTTCCCAAAGAATCTATACCAGGATTATTTTTTTTAATTCAAAAATTCGTAAAGTAGAAACCACGAATATATGAACGTGACTCATCCGACACATTCGTACGAAGCAATCTATCGAAGGTCACGGTCCAGTGGTGTCCTGTTTGTAAAAAATATTGAGTGTAATGTTGGTTGCCATACTTATGATATATTTGCTTTTAAAGTTAAATAATTAACATCTAACATAATTAACATCTACGATAATTAAATAAAATGTAATTTTCTTAGAAACTAATTAATAAATAAACTTTTCTTTTAACTTTAATGAAATATTCTATCAGCTGATGACAGAACGTACACTCGTGGCGACATCTCTGATTTTAATAACAAATTTTTAGACCGATCCAACCTCACTTTCTTCCAATTAAATTCTTTGTCTATGGCATTTTTTGGAAACGTAGAAAAAGTATAGTCTGAAACACGTTTGGAATTGCATATTCCCCTCTCGTGAAACCGTCAAACTTGTTACAGAATATACTATTCTTTTAACTGTAAACGCAAATATTTCAGAATTGGTGACAAAAAACAAAAATGTTTACGCAGGTCAGGTACAAAGTGAAAGATATTTAAATTATGTGGATATAAAAACAACTTGCGTTAGTTTCACGAAATTTATTAAATATTGACAATTGTTTTGCTACACAGTAGCTTCTTCAGAATGTATTAAACCAATACTAGTACAAAATTTATATAATAAAAATATTTTTGTATTCTAGCCTAGAATTTCTAGGTAAGGATTTTTATACGACATCTACCTGTGTTACATAATATAAACCACTGCCACTACAACGTTTAAAACGATTATTAATCCGTAAACACACAGTAGAAACACGATATGCAAAAACAAAGATCATATGACATATAAAAACAAATGGCCGACGGTAAAGTTGGTTGCCTTACTATGTAATAAAATAAAATAAATGCCTAAAACACGAACTCTACTGAATATAAGTAACAAGCTAAGACACGCGTCATATGTCCATCTTTGTAGAACACCTGGGCAGTTTTACATCACAGATGGCGCATTTTAGACCGGATGCTTAAAAACCTACGTGTGAGTACATTTACCGCTGCATCGAATGTACAAGACAAGTAAAACATTACTGCTAGCATGTCTGAGATATGTTCGGCATCCGATGAGTCACGTTCATATACTGGTGGTTTCTACTGTATGTTTGAAAGCTTTGAAAAGTGTAAAAAATCACTAAAACTGCAGTTCTCAAACGGTTCAAAAGTTATAGTCTTTTTAATGAAAAAAGATTTTTTTACGTGTTATTTCAATGGAAAACTTTTGCCTTGCAGGGAAGTGTTTTGCTCGGTATGTAGGTTCATTTTAACCCATAAATCCGATAGGTTAGTTTTTTTTGCTCACCCTAATATACGTATTTTAAATCCCCCACTTATGAACTGACTATGCGCATAAAGGAAAATGGCACACTACGAGAACAAATTTCCCCTTAGAAACGGGAACAAGGTCATCTATACAAAATATAGGCAATAAGCGGTATATGTGTGGAAGTATGTGAACGTCATTGCTTAAACATTTTAGTTCTCTATGGTGTTCAACAGTAGTTTTCGTTCCGTTTTTAGAATTTTTTGGTGAAAAAACGTGGCAAAAAGTAAAAGCTATTTTCAGTTCTTACTGTCCCTTGACAGAAATGTATTAATTATGTCAATTTAACGATCATTGGTACTTTTTTACTAAAAACAGATGAAACTGCAAACAAATTCAATCATAATTGGAAGGTATACCTAACCTAAAATTTTTAAGGGGAGGAAAACGTTACAAATGTCACATCTGTCCCATGTCACTTCTGTCCCTGTTTTTAATAATTTAAAAAAGGGACAGATGTGACTTAAGTGGACAGAAGTGACACTAATAATAAACTTTTTGGTGCACTAACAAAAAGTAGACAATACTGATAAAGTCGTTGATTATACGAAGTGAGATTAATTTGGACAGTACCAGAATTAGAAATTGTAAGAAGGCTTACTTTATTGCAAATTAACATTTGTATGAGATGGATATTTCATCAATTCGAAACAAGATTATTGATATTGAAAGCTTGACTGGGAGACTAAGAATATTAAAAAACGAAGCCGCCGTGAAAAGAAAAGAAAAAGAGAAGGCCAAGTATGAGGAAAAAAGCGAAGGGATAAGCAAAGATACTACAAAAAAAAAAACAAGCGCAACTTGCCATACAAAAAGTACGCGATATAAATATTTCAATTCCTGGGTGCTCGTCAACATTACCAGAAGCGCAGAGCTCGGAGTCAGCTTTGTTGAGGTCGACAGTGTCACAGGTTTTAGTTTTAAAATTATTTTTTTTTACTTAAAAATAACAAAAATTATAACACTTCAGGGATCTAAGATAACAAAAAACTCGACCCAAGATAAATAAAGCTGTTTCAACTAAGGAGAAGAGAAGAAAAGAAAGGGAAAAGAAAAGGAGACAGCGCCAAAAATTAAAGGAAAACAAGGAAAAACACGAAGAATATTGTAAAAAAGAAAGAGAAAATTATCATAAAAAAAAGAGTTTAGGAAAAATTAAGTTGATAGCTGAAATGAACAAAAGGGAACAACGCCTTCAAAGAAAACAGTGGCGTATGAGACAACATAAAAGCCGGATGAAACTTAAAAACGTTGAAATTTTTTTAAGTTACAACAGTCCGCCAGAAAGCAGAACAGTTACTCCCGATAATCAAAGACCAGAATCTCCAGTTGTTTTAGATTTATCTGTCAATGAAGGTTTAAATCAAATACCTGGACTAGAAAAATCTGATCAGAGAAAAACACCTAAACGAACACCCAAAGAAGCATTGTCAAATACTGAAAATACAAAACTTACTAATAAACTAAAACAGGCAGAAAGGCTATTAAATGAAACACGGCATAAACTTAACATTGCAAAAGCCAAGGATGAGCAATATAAAAAACAGCTACAAAGGGAGCATAGAAAACTACTTCGAAAATCTTCGACAACACCGACTCTAAATACAAAAGTTAATGTTATTATACAACGAGGAGATACAAAAGAAATAAAAAAACAGTTACTGTTTGGTGAAGTTTTCCAGGAACAAATCAAATCAAACGTGCAATCATGTTCTACCGAAGTTGAAAAGCAGATAGCCAGTAAAATAATTAGCGGTAGGGTCGCAAAAAAGTACCGAGTAGCTGGAAAAATGAACCGTTTAATTTCCAACCATCGATACAACAGATCACTTCGTCAAACAGAGATAATGCCATCTAGAAAAATAAGAATGGAAGAATATGCTCAAAAAATCAAAAAAACTGATTTTTGATTTTTTTGTCAGTGATGAAGTTTCAGTTCAAACTCCGGGGAAAAAGGATTGTATTACTGTGAGACAAAAAAAAATGCAAAAAAGATTTCTTAATGACACCCTAACAAATTTGTACAAGAAATTCATAACTAAACATCAGAAAGTAAGCTTTTCTACATTTTGTCGGTACAAACCATTCTGGGTTGTAAAACCTACTGTTAATGCTAGAAATACTTGTCTCTGCATCAAGCATGCTAATTTTACGTTTCTATTGAAAAAAATGCAACAACTAAACCAGTTTTCTACTAAAATAAACTCAGTTGATGATATTTTAGAAAAAATTTGTTGTGAAAGTATATCAGACCAGTGTGTAGCTCGGCAGTGTGACAGCTGTGCAGTAAAAGAAAAACGGATTTTTGTTTCTGAGGAAAACGAAAAACAAAACATTTTATACTTTAAATGGGAAACAAAAATAGAAAAAAGAATAGATAAAAACAGAAAAGAAGTAGAAGTAAAAGTTCAAACGAAAGTGTGCATT
Organism: Brassicogethes aeneus; assembly: GCA_921294245.1. Lineage (NCBI taxonomy): Eukaryota > Metazoa > Arthropoda > Insecta > Coleoptera > Nitidulidae > Brassicogethes > Brassicogethes aeneus. The sequence continues at coordinate 5,471,502 of OV121136.1, forward strand.
GAAAGTACCATAGAAGATCTCCGTAACTGTTTTAAAAGTAGCTTAAAAATAATTTTGCCCCATCACTATCGAGCAAATCATCAACAAAATCAGATTCGTTTGCTCCGAGATCAAATAACACAAAAAGAAGCAATTATTAATATAGATTTTTCGGAAAATTACATGTGCAAATTTAATGTGGAGATTCAAAGTGTACACTTTGGAGGATCTCGAAGGTAAATCTCTCTTCATACAGGAGTTATTTATCTTAAAAACAGAAATAATGAACTAGACTGCATCTCGTTTTGTGGTGTGTCAAATGATTTACTTCACAATGCATGTGCAGGTTTTAGATTTGTTACTTGAAAGACGCATTAGTATTTTTCATTTTTTTAGTGATGGACCAACATCACAACATAAAAATAAGACAAACTTTCAGCTAATGTGCTATTTTGCTACATTTTTTAAAACAGAATTTCTTACATGGAATTTTTATGGACCTGGACATGGTAAAAGTGTGGCTGATGGTGTTGAAGGGGCACTTAAAAGAGTCGCTTATCAAACAGTTAGCCATGGGAATAGCATCACATCTGCGACAGATTTCATTGAAAGTGTTAAAAAAAATAATAGTAAAATATTATTGTATGAAGTTACAACCGGTCAAATAAATGAGATTATTGAACTGTCAAAAGAGATCGTCACAGAAAAATCAGCCTCAGTTCCAAATACCATGCAAATACGTCAAGTTATTTGGTCAAATGAGAAAAAGAGTAAACTAAAGTTAAAGCATAGAAGCTGTTTTAATTGTAACACAAAATCTGCATGTGATCATTTTTTATTAGAACCATCAGAACATTCGTTTGATAGACTGCTTTTAAACGATTTTGGCACTTCCCTTGATTCAGAACGTTCGACAGAGAGATACACTTTCGATAGTGATTCAGTGCATAAAAAAGCCAGATGTAGAAAAAGAAGACCTATCTCTACCACACGTTATCAATAAAATGACTCCAGAATATGACATACCTTTATCATATTTTAAAAAGAAGATGATTTCAGAAAATTGTAACCACGTCATGCATGTAAATAAAGCAGAAATTAATAAAGATGACTGGCTACTGATCCGATTTAGAGTCAAAGCAAGGAAGCAAACCTTTAAAATACATATGTCAAGTAATAGAAACTGAAAATAAATTTGAGGGAACTTTTTTACGGAAGAGGTCCACCAGAAATTTTCAAGGATTTGTCTATGGATTTCCAGACGTTGTAGATATTTACGAATTCAGCTACGAAGATGTAATGGGAAAACTGGAAGAACCAGAAAATTATGGCCGTGGATTATTTAAATTTAAAATTGATACCAGTGCTGAATAATATGTTTTAAATACTTTACCCATTAAGCCTATGACTGTTTTCTGTTTTGTAGAATGTAACTCTTTTTGTTTTTCTTTAATGTTGAAAAAAACTTTTTTGTTTCAACTATAGTAAACCAATTAAACTTATAATTTAGTAGTTAAATTACGTTGTCACACCTGTCCTAATCTTGGTCACTCCTGTCTCCATATGTTTTTTGCCAATAAAACATTATTTTGTAATGTTGCAGTTATTTTCACTTCCAAAATTTCTCTATATTGGTACTTCTAATGTAGTAATAAAAAACATGCTGTGGTCAAATTAAGTAGTTACTCATTCAGTAGAGAAAAATTAAATTAAAAATATTTATCTATATCTTTTTTTGGCATTTGTCACCTTACTTTTTTACAGTTCCTTGAAAACTGTTAGAGTAAAATATAAAAGCGATCAAAAGACTTGGTCTTCTATCGAAATTATTTTAGTTTAAGACGTAATGTTATTTAGATTACGAATTATAGTGTAAAAAAGTCAAGGGGACAGAAGGGACATTTATAATGAACTAATCATTTTGCCATTCACTTGCCAATAAAAATTATTACTTGCTTTGCATATGAACATTCATTTTGCATAATTTAAACCGTAAAAAATCATTTAGAGAAATTTTTTGCAACGTATTGCAAAAAAAATTAAAACTAAGTTTTTCTTCATTTTTTAAAGTTAAGGGAGAAATACCCTTATACTATTGTATTTATATGTATTTTGTCCTGTAAATGGTTATCTGTTGGGCAAATAAAGAAATAAAGAATTTATTTTTATAACGTTATAAACCGGGACATTTCAACATAAAATTGTACATAAAAGTTAGGTTTTTCCAACGTAGAAAAAACGTTTTTTCTACGTAAAATTTCTACCAGGGATGTTATTAACGGACATAATACAACTAATGACCCATTTAAGTGAACACAAAAAAACGTTATCATATCCTTTATTCCAAAATAAACTCTAATTAATTGAAGGTAAACAAAAAATAGCCGAAAAACTAAAGTCGAACCGCGATGACCCTGAAATGTTTAAATAAAATTAACAAATTTTTATAAAAAAAACAATTAAGACAAAAAAATGACAATAAATTTGAAAAATACACAAATATACAAAATATAAATAAAAAATATACTTCAACAAAAAATAAAGTTAATTTTCACTTAAAAAAATATTAAACACCCGCGTAAAAATACATTTAAAGATAAAGAAAAGGTGCTTAACACTAGTATGTCTTTATATTTCCTGGAATTTTTTGAATGTCCGATATAGTATTAATTAAAAACTTAAGTGTTAACCCAGGAATAATACCTTTCAAACTGCCCCTTATTTATTAAAATAATTTAAATAATATAATATTAGAAATAAATAAGCTTAAGCTGCAATCTGATAGGATAGTAAAACTTGTTAAACAAAACGCTGACTATGAAAATGGTACTGGTAATTATATAAATTTCTTAAATTATATAAAATAAAATCATCAAAGATCAAAACGAGGTATTATAAACGGTTTAGGAACAATTTTTAAATCCATTTCTGGTAACCTAGATGCAAATTAATAAATTTAATGTAACTGTATGGCAAAAAATTAATAACAAAAACCTATTAGAATCAAAATTAAACAGATAGCCTCCGTTTTGAGAAAATGTAATCATATATTATATCACGAGAACTATGAATTTAATCGGTTAAACTAGGCTCAGTAGTTTTTTGTTTGGTTTTTGTTGAAAAATGTTGAATGCAAAATAATTCGAGGTCGAGGGGTTTTATTTTTAATTATTTTGCATGAAACTATTTTCCAAAAAGAAAAATCATATAAAAAACTTACTAAGCATAGTTTGACAGAATTAATTTATAGGTTGAGTGATATACGTCTAGATTATTTCTCGAATTAAAGGAAACTATTTGACAATTCATAAAATCTGACGTATGTGTCAAAATTAATAAATATTCTTTTAAAGAAAATTCCATTAATTTAAGGTATGTAATAAGTAATAATTAATATTTCGTAAACTAGATAACTTATTTTTTATTGTTTTTTAAAAATGTTTGTTAAAACTGTAAATAACACCATAAAATCGTAAACAAAAATCCAATATGGAGGCTAAAATTTAATCGCTGTTAAATAGTTCTAGTGATTTAATCGCTTATTTAAACGAAATTTATTCGAAAATTCAAGGCTTTTGATTGGTTCATATTATAATGAGGGAAATAATCTTTATTAAAGATATTATAATGGAAAAACCAATAGATTGTCATTTCAATATTACAAGACGTCTAAAATTTAATATCATTTTGCAAATTAAATATAATGCACCCATGTATTATTAAATCACTTGATTTTTAAAAAAAAAATAAAAAAACTCATAAAAATAGTTTTAAAGATATCAACTTTATCCTAGAGGTCAATTTTAAAAATATACTTAAAATATAAATTTTTTTAAACATTAATTGTTATGTCTTGGATAATAAAATTAATTACATTATTAAAATACCACTTATATGTACACACCAACTTATTTTAATATTATCTAGTAATACATACTCCTCCCATGCAAGGGTTAGTTTATGGCAATAATACCTTCAGACAATATTATAATAGCAAATAGGCATCAAGGCATAGTAAGAATTGTCAGGGATAGAATAAGTAAATCACCAATGGTGACTCAGCCGGAGACCACAAAGGTCGATGAAAGCCTCTAACCTCTACCTACCCAAGACTGTCAGTCAGTACGTGTCATAAAACACGACCTGCAAAAGGTGATGCTGCTCAATGCAAAAGACTGCGGATCTAGGGGACTCAACCCCGAAAAAATGCCCAAATCCCCTAGTGTTACGCGACACGTGCTAGGGGAGGGAGGGACAACGGGACCTTTTGGGGCATGGGCACCCCCTTGCAGTAAGGAGCCTCGGCAAAGCTAAAGTGTAAGGCAACGTGCTGAGGGCTCCGCAAGGAGAGACCTCTAAGCCCGTGTCGGGCTCTTCAGGGGGACCTCACAAGGCCCCACAATGGGGACAGGCGATAGCGCTTTCGGGAATCGTAAGAGTAACAGAAGCGGCGCAGCTAAGTCTAAATCCAGGAGGCTTAGGTTCAAGGCACGGTCCATGGACCCGGGCTCTGGCGAAGGCCAAACGCCTGCTTCGGCGCAGGGGGGGCATGGATCTGAGACGAAACGTAACAGATCTGAGGGAAGCACATCAGAGTCGAAGGGGGCAAGGGCGCTAGCGAAGAGGCCCAAGGCTTCCGGAGTTAAATCGGGAGGACAAGGGATTGCTTTGTACAGCGCCGCAACATCTGCTGGTCTCGGGGTGACCATCGTGCCGGATGCTTATCCGGACGCGATAATCACGGAATCGCAGAGCAAAACAATCATGGGGGCACTAAGGAGGAGATCGCTTCCCACAGTTTGAGCAGTTTCGTTGGTCGTCGCAGGGAACCATCACGGTTAAATGCGGGGACCGGTGGACGTTGGATTGGCTGGAGGAGATCATCTCCTTGATCATACCCTGGGAAGGGGCATCACTGCGCGTGCTGCGGTACATTCCCAGATCCGACAGAGTCGACATCAACTGACTCCACCAGGGACAAGGTAATATCGCGGTAAGGTAATAGTATCGTTTAGCCTTTTGATAGATTCTGGATTGATTTAAACTACTTATCTAAGCGCTTTATTTGGAATATTTGATAATGACTTTAACGTTACTATATATGATAAAAATCTCTTTATATTTTTATCCAGCGCGACACTTCCTGGTGGTTAGAGTTTTGGCAATGTTTAGGTGTTTCTTGTTATGACGCTCTCCTATTGTATTTATTTGTATTTTACCATTTTATTTTTTCGCATATTGTTGATTTTATTTGTGTCTGTATTTGTATTTGTGTTTTGGTTTGGAGAGTGCTCATGCATGAATATTTGAACATGGGTAATATATTAGCATTATTTAAAAAGGATTTATCCTAAGAAGAAAAATAGTGTTTTTATGATATTACCTATATATACACAATACGCTTGTCTTGTGCTGGACATTGATTTTGTGAGAATATTTGAACATATTGTCATATAGGGATACTCTAGTGCAGTGTTGCCAACCGTACCATAATCATGGCATTTATACCTTCTATTTTTTAGCGTACCATAATACCATAATTGTACCATAATCTCTTTTTTTACAATATTGTTTTAACATAATTTAAGTAATATAATTTTTAAGCATGTTTTTGCACCGAAAATAAATTAGGCAACGTTGCGATCAGTCCTGCCAGTATAGTATTAAATTTTTATAAACAGCTGTTTATGAAAATTTAATGTTCTAGGTTACCAGCAGTTATAACTGTTATTTTCTTTTCTATTCAAACTTTTGTTTTTCACCTCTATGGTTTTTAAGAAAAGATTTTTTTGAGCGGTATAAAAAATTAAAAAAAAAATTGTATAAATTTCGATTCCTCAGAAAATATGTGTAAATACATGACTAAAATTTATACAATAATCAAGACTGTGATGACGGCGATATTATTTTTGATTAAAAGTGTTAATTTATTTAGTTTAAAATAATTTATTATTTTATTTTAAAGTAAATTTTTTTTGTTTATACCTAATTTATTTTATTTTATCAAAGTTTGTGTTAAAATAAATATGACTTTTCTTAAAGTGCCTAGTTGCTTGAATTTTAGTCCTAAAATGTACCATAATTTGTGCCATAATATTTGTTTGGTGCCTAACATAATGTACCATAATTCTTCTAAATGTGTATAAATAATATATGTAATTATTATATGTATATAAAATATATATATATATATATATATATATATATATATATATATATATATATATATATATATAATTTTTATTTTGATGTTGGCAACACTGCTCTAATGAGATAAGGACATTAGGCTTCGTTATATCACTTTACAGAGATTCTATTGTTCCATAGTGTGGTTATTGGCTACGGTTAAATATCTGCACTAGATTATATTTTTCCATGTTTTCCCTTCCCTTTAAAGGCATTTGAATCAGAAATGTGTCGTTGCTGTAGTTTATTTATATAAAATCGTATCCTCGTTCAATAGTTCGAAGATGCGTGGTAAGGTAATCAAATAGTACAACTCTTCAGTCATAAAATGACGATCCTTCATAACTATACACGGTGCTGTTGTGAGAGGTGATTTTCAGACTTTCTGTGAAACCTATTTTTTTTATATTCCTGTTAATTGGGTCATAACTAAGAATTTAAGAGCAAAATAAAAAAAACTGACGGTTTGAATTGTTTTAATTGGCTGTTTATTAAAAATATTATGCACTCTTTCAATTATCCAACTAGCGATTTAATTTAAATATTTAAAATTTGCATAACTAAAAAAAAGGTTTTTACAATTTTTTTAATATTTTTTACTGTTTTGTTGCAATAAACGTTCAAACTTTTAATCTAATCTTTGATGTATACATTTATGTTCCCTTAATTAATATATCCTTAAAGGTTGCCATGAAACTTAGATCTATTAAAAATTTATTTGACGTTTGAATTGTCATTTTCAGTATACGTATTCTATAATTTTTGTTTAGTTTTTAAAGTGTTTTTATAAACAAAAATGAAAAATTGTAGTAAAAGTTACGAAGAAATTCATGAAAAAAATCGAAATTTGTTTGTTTTAAAAAAAATTCAAGTCTAATATTAATCCCAGCGACGCTTTATTCGATTTTAAAGAAAGAAATTAAAAAAAAATTTCCAAAATCACTTTGTTCCAACTTTAAAAATATTTTATATAAGAAAAAAAGGAGAGGATGTAAATATATCTTTTTTTAATTATACAGTTTATACACTACATGAATTAAGACATAATATTGGCCAAATTATAATAAGAACCAGAAAAATCTAAATCTTTAAAAAAAGACTATTTAAGGATACAGACTCGGTTAAATTTAAGTAATAGACAATTAGAAAAATTATTAACAACAATAAGAGAAACCAATGAAAGTTTATGGAAAAAAAGAAGTTTAGTGTATTGCACAGATGTTCAAGAGTTTATAAATTTTACTGCAAAATATAGAAATTATGTTACACCTTTCAATATTAAATTAGGAATAGATGGGGGCCAGGGATTCTTAAAGTTTAGTATTTCCCTGTATTGCATTAAAAATAAAGATACAAATGAAAAAAAAAAACAATTTTTAGAAACAGGTGTTAAAAAGCTTTTTATAATAGCCATAGCTTCTGCAGTAGAAGAAAATTATTACAATTTAAAAATGATTTGGAACATTTTGAATTTAAATTCTTTGAAGGATATTTTTTTCTTATCCTGCGATTTAAAAATTCTTAATATATTATATGGCCTACAACCACATAGATCTACCCATCCCTGCACATGGTGCAATGCCAACAAAAATAATTTAATAGAAAACGGAGATCCCAGAACATTGAAAATTATTAAAGAAAATTATTTAAATTGGTTACGTAAAGAAAATGGCAATAAAACACAATTAAGTTTAGACGAAAACTGTTTCAATTTACCAATTATTGAAAATGAGAAAAATGTTATAGTCGTGCCTCCCGAACTGCATCTTTTAAAAAAAATTTCCCATCATCGTAGATATATGGCTTAAAAAATGCAATCTCCAAAAAAAATTTACTAAAGGCTCTGGATGGTGTTTTAATGGCAATGAGAGTCTTAAATTGTTAAAAAGAATTGACTACCTGAGAAACATTTCTACTCTGGAATCTTTAAAATTCATTCAATGTTTTGCAAGTTTAAAAAGGGTTGTGGACTTGTGTTTTGGTAAAAAAAAAGTTATTTAGACCAAATAAACAAATTTATGAAAGATTTTGAAGACCTACAAATCGGAGTAACCCAAGATACATGCGATTATTTATCATGTGCCTGAATTTGTAAGGTATGAAGAAGGTTTGGGAATTTATTTCGAACAGGCATTTGAAGCTGCCCATGCAGATTGGAAAACTTTTTGGGCACGTTACAAGTTGGGTAAAGATCACCCAGAATACCCAAAACGTTTAGTTAATGCAATTATGCAATACAATACATTGCATTTGTAATTTAATATGTTTGATTATTAAAAGTTTGTTTTTAAGGGTACCTAGTTTTAATTTAAATATTTATGGGTAAAATTAAAAATATTAAAAATAAATCAATTATTTAAGCAAAATGATTTAACTAAGGACTAATACTAAAAATAAAACAATTATTTTAGCAAAATAATTTAACTATAGTTATTTATTTATCTTTAGTAAAGTTTATAGGGCCGATAACTTTCATGTCTTGGCAATATCCAGTATTCAAAGAAATTATTCGTCAAATAAATCAAAAATGAATAAATCGGCCCTAAATAAAATGTAGCACCCTTAGAATTATTGTTTAATAAATGTATACTATACATTTAACCTTAAATTAAAACTTTAAACGTGTATTACAACAAAACAGTTAAAGATATAAAAAATGTATAGACCTTTTTTTAGGAAATTAACTAATCTTTAATCTGATTTAAAAAGTTATGATAATATTTAAATAAAATCGCAAGTTTTAATTGGAGAATTGAAAGTGTGCATACATATTTTTAATAAACATCCAATTAAAACAAAATTAACCGTCAAATTTTTTTTATTTTGCTCTTAAAATTTTAGTTATGACCTAATTAACAAGAATATAAAAAAATTAGGTTTCACAGAAAGTCCAAAAATCACCTCTCAGAACAGCACCGTGTATACTTTACCTGAGTATAAAATGTTTTGAATATTTATAAAAACACCCAAACATGTTTATCTGCTTTTCATGTTATTATATTCACTTATTATTTATATAGTAGGTACTCTTGTGATTATCACCCATATGGCTATGTTTTGTTTTGTATTTTATTTTTATTTGAAATGTGTAAGTCGCCAGGGTTTTTATGGTCCCTTTTTCCTGTGCTCTGACTCAACGGGCCACCCCTTGTCTTTGCTTAAATTAAATCAGGGGTTTAAAATTAAATACTTGTTTCATTAAACCTGACCAATTTCAAAATAACGTTATTATCAATGTACGTAAAAACACAACGTAGAGTCCTAATTTTTATAAATTTAGTAAATTTGCTAGAAGATCACGAATATGCCAAAATAAGTATTTCAGTATACTTAAAGAATCGGGTTACGAAAATACATAGTGTACCTTACAAAGCAAACAAATTTTCATTATTTTATCTCGAACTGTTTCGAAAATAAAAATAAAAATCATATTCAGTTGTGCCCCTTTAAGAGGCTGTATCTTAAAGTTTATATCGATTTTTTTGTTTAATTTTTGATGAACAGGGACCAAACCAAAACAAAGAAAACGTATGAAAGCCAAAATGAGTGCTTGCAAACACGCATGCGTTGTCAATTAATAGTTTTTGTATCTAAATAACAATTTCTCAAAAAGTGCCAATTGTTACGTGGAATTCATGATATTTTTATTTAGTATTTTGTATACTTTTGTATAATATAGGTACATTTTATGTATACATATTATATATAGGTATGTCTATATATAAAAAATCGATCTTTCTATCAAAACAGCCATAGTCTAAAATTGTCTGGCTAAATATGTTTTATTTAAAACAATCTTATTATAAAACTTATAAAGATAGACTTGTGCTGCATTAGCAGCAACATAAAAAAATATAGATAAAATTTAGATTTTTCAATAATATAAAATCTGTATGCGACCCTTGTGACACTTTTTTAGATTAGTCTGTGTCCGGTATTAACATAGGCATTCAGTAAGATTGACTCGTAAAAAGCCGCCTTCCCCGCATATCAAAGAAGAAGTACAAGAACTTATTTTTTCTGGCTCTATAAAACGTTGGGAAGTACTAACAAAAAAACCACCAAGTGCTAAGTACTAATAAAACTACTTAAGAAATTCTAAAAGCCAAACAAAACTTAGAAATCTATTATTAATATTTATTGATTTTTTTGGTTAGTCTGTGTTATTCCGGTATTAACTTAGGCATTCAGTAAGATTGACTCGTAAAAAGCCGCCTTCCCCGCATATCAAAGAAGAAGTACAAGAACTTATTTTTTCTGGCTCTACAAAACGTTGGGAAGTAATAACAAAAAAACACCAAGTGCTAAGTACTAATAAAAAACTACTTAAAGAAATTTTAAAACCCAAACAAAACATAGAAATCTATTATAATAATAATAATTAATTAATAAACTACTTAAGAAATTCTAAAAGCCAAACAAAACTTAGAAATCTATTATAATAATAATTATTAATATCTATTGAATCTACATTAGCTGTCACTCTAGATTACAAATTTTTAATTAATGAATTTGCTAAAATAAAAGTTAGAAGGATAAAATTATAGTAAAGTCCTGTTTTAGACGACATTTAATATTATTGTTAAAGGTAGCTTATATTTATGTTTTTTTTTAATAAAAATAGTTTTTAAACATTTTGTGCAGTTTTCTTGGAAATCCCAATCGAAGGTTATTAAAGAGAAAACATTTCAATGGCGGCCGTTAAGGGCGGCATTTTAAAAACTTGCATCATACTGAAAAAATCTACCGCACTGCCCTGATTTGGACTATAGCCATATATGGCTGTTTTTGCAAGAAGCGCCTCAATAAACACATTTGCAATTCTACAATAACAGGTTTTGTTTTGTTTTATTTTTTATTTACCTATTTACCTTTCTAAATATTGATGTATAATACATTATATCTTAAATTTGCATTAATTTCTGAATTAGCAGGTTAATAAAATGTATTTAGAAAATTTAAATTTAAAATGTTATACCGTAAACACGGGTGGCTTTAGCTCACTTTCAAACTTAAGCATAAAATGATTGTGGTTTTAACAATCATAAACATTAAATATTGTATACCAAAATTTGAGTCTTGAGTTGCTCTTTCATAATAACTATGTTTTAATATTAGGGCTGAGTTTCAAAAATAAAAATTAAAAACTGGGTGTGCAAAGTTACCCCCTGATTGCGGGTAACTTTGTCTCAGTGTATTTTCCGTATAAAATTAACTCAATATTTTATTTTATTTTTATTAGACACATGTTAGCCGCGACATATACCCAGCTATTGCAAGGGATTACCGATAAAAAAAAATAAAAAAACGACCTGTAATTAACCAAGGATCATCATTCCAAAGGATTGCGCATAATATAGAAATTGTAACGAGTGTATTTCTAAGAGTTTTGCACTGATATACACAATTTTAAAGTGTAATAAATCCCATTTATTTCTTTAAAACACTGTTTTTCCTGTAATATAAACTCAATAGAATCGCTCAATTGACAGGTTTAGACCAAAAAATTATAAATGTTAATTTTATCGAACGCGAAAAGATTTTTCATAAAAGGGTTAAAGTCACCCGCAGGGTGCAAAACCATCCGTGTTTAAGGTATTAGAAGCACACAAATATATTTTGGAGCTATTACAATATTTAGGCAATAATAATTCAGAGAAAATTAATGTTTCTCGCCTTAGAATTAAAACGAAATACTTAAAATAATTGCTTAAAATAAATCGACCACATGCTCTCTAACTATCTCGTTGACTATATTACACATTTATTATATAGGGCATGCGCAAAGATGTTCTTATTGTGTGAACAGCTAAACCCACTGTTTGTTGTTCTAAAATATACCTAAATTTTTTATACAAATTATAAATAAATAAATATGTGTTTATAAATATAAAAAATGCAGATCATAAAAAAGTGTTAAATTGTATTTAATTTAATTAATAATAAAAATTAAATTCTACTATTAAAAGTTATAAAAAGGCAACCCTATTGTGGTGAGTTTATTATTGATAACATTTTAGACTACCCCATTCATAGGTACCTGCAAAGTATGTTAAATTATTGTAAATATCTACTAATGCACCATTATTTAATAATAATAATAACAATTATAATAAAAGGTTTTTAGCCGATAAAACTCCGGCACTACCCAGCGTTATATTAGGGTGTCCATAAGGATTTCCCCTTTCCGGTTATGGTGCCAGTGAACTTAATGAAATAACAAAAAAATAATAATAATAAAAATAATATTGATGTAGGTATATTTAATGAACTAGTGAAAACATTATTTATTTGCATTTTTCTATTTTCTTACTTAAGTAATTATAATATAATCATCATATCAAAAATACCAATATAAACAATATATAATATTATAATATTATAATTTATAAATTATAATTATTAATTATTATAATTTATAAATTATAATTATATAATTATATACCTACCCAGACAACCAAGCACAAAAATCCTGCTATAGGTATCTCCGACTGTATCTCAATATTTGGTCATTTAGAGGGATATAATAAAAGCCTTATGTGACTATCTTAATTGCAATTGCACATGTGTAAATTTATATTTGTTCAATATTAACATTATTTTGTACTGTTTAACGTTGGATTATTATTGCATTATTCTGTGTGCATAACTAGCGTTATTATTGAAAATACGCATAAAGTTATGTTATGCATTTAATCAACGTTTAAACAAAAGTTTATTCCAACAGTATTTATTAACTTTTTAACGGCTGATAAAAAATTTCTATTAGAAACTTGATTTACATTTCCAATTATAACACAATTTTTGCGTTATGTTCAGGGCCTATTTTTGACTTAGTGGGGCCCCAAGGCCCAAGCAAAACTTCGCCCCCCATATCAATATCCTATATAACTTTTCAATAAGAATGTTTCTACTTACCTTTGACACCTTCAGGTTTATGATAAAAAAAATTAATTTTTACTTAATCAATTAAAAAATTGTTCTAATAATAAATCTAAAAAAATAAATAAATATTTATTTAAAAAAAACATACATTATTAATTATTTAGTAGGTACAAACAACTAAAAATATATTTAAACGATACTTAAACAAAATTTCTAACTGAAATTAATAACACAACAAAAAAAATAAAAAAAAACTCAGCTTCTAAGGAACAGCGAACAAAATAAATAATAATTAATAAAAATAAACAACTAATTAATTTTTTTTTACGTATTTTCATTTCCGAAAACTTATCTATGATACCATTTATTTCTAATTTATCTAGAACATCGCTTTCTACGTTTAGAATAGCCAACGATGAAACATTTTTTTCGTTTAATGAGTTTCTTAGATAGGTTTTTACCCGTTTTAACGTAGAAAATGATCTCTCTCCAGATGCGTTATAGTTAAGGAATAGTTAAATATATACGGAACAATACCTCAACGTTAGAGAAGGTTGACAAAATATTGTTATCAATTAAAAATTTTAACATTTCCTGTGGGTCTTTAGAGGAAATATCATTTGATTTACAAAGTGCTTTAAATTGTATAATTTCATCCACTAAATCTTCAGTAGCATCCACATCCATATTGTAATATTTTTTTTATATTTTTTATACTTACATTAAATCTTTCATTTGAGGGTTCAACAAAAAATACACCAAAAATTTCGTTTACACAATCATACGCTTGCATTCTCATTTTTAATTCAAAAATCAATTTGTCACATATAGGAAAAAAACTATTTATTTTAAAGTTTTCAGCACCGCTTAAAGTAATGTCTTGTGCAGGGCCTTCATCAAAGAACTTGTTCCTCTTACGAACTCTTGAAATTTCATCCTTACAAGCATTATTATTTGGCTGAATTTTTTTGGATTCCTCTTCAATTTCATCAAACTGTTCTCTAAAACTCTCGACAAATTCGATCAATCCGCTATAAAGTGTACAGGTCGCAGTTAGATTGGCTTGATTATTTTGTAGAGATTTACTTGTGGAGTTTATTCTGTCTAGGATTCTTTTCCAAATTGAGGTCATCAAAGCAAATTCAAATGTATTTAATTTTTTGTTAAGTAAATCTCCAGCTTCTGTTCTGGTAGAGTTTTTTTGGTTTGCATCTTCATTTAGCTCTACTAACGCGTTTTTTATTTCACTAAAACCAAGCGCAATAGATTTAATAGCATCAGCTCGTGTGACCATCTTGTATCACATATTTTCTTAAGCAATGGTAATTTAGTTTTTAAAACAGAGAGACATTCCATCTGTGCGTCGAAGCCGAAAAAAAGTTATACAAGCATTGTACATTTTCAAAATATCCAGAAGCTTGTAAACAACTTTCGGCAGCACTATTACCGACCAAGTTTAAAGAATGACACAAAATGTGCATTATTTGTCTTTTCTTTTATTTTTGCCTGCAATCCGTTATATTTTCCGGACATATTCTGATGCGTTATCATAACTTTGGCCTCTGCAGTAATTGATATTGATATTAAGGTCACTTAATTTGGTTTGTAAAACATTTGATAGACTTTCTGCAGTATGAGAAATTATTTCCACAAAACCTAAAAACCTTTCTACTGGATGACCATTAGGTAAAACATATCTTATAATGACAGTTAATTGATCGATATGAGAAATATCAGTCGTTGAATCGACGATAATGGAAAAGTATTTTGCCACTTGCAATTCTGTGATAATATTATTTTTTACCTCATTTGCAAGAAGGTGAATAAACTTATTGCAAATGGTTGAAGAAAGATAATTAATATGCCCACTTCCAATGTTACCATATTTCTGGAGGTGTCCGGCCAAAAACGGGTGAAACTCACTAAGAAATTCCAACGAGCCTAAATAGTTAACATTCCCTTTTGTAAAAAGTTTAGTCGTGGAACCATAAAATGCTAAACCATTTTTTGATAAAAACTTAATGGTAGCAAGCACTCTTAATAAAACATTTTTCCAGTAGTTTTGTTCCTGCAAGTAACTTTTTTCGATTTCTGCATCTATCCTTCCCTCTATTCGACTTCTATTAATTATTTTGCTGATGGAGGTTAAGTGTTCAGATGACCTTTCGTGTTTTTTTAAGTCAGTGTACCCATCGGCAGTAAGCTTGAGATCTTTTTTCGAAAAAAGTTTGCAAACATAACAATAAACACAGCCAGATTTGGGACTGTAAACCAACCACTCACGAAGGGCTTTTTCGCCATTTTCTTTAATTTTATAGAATGTTGAACTTTGTAAGCATCTAGATTTTTTACCATCCAATTGTTTTAAACACCCACTTATTTTGTCAATATTTTGTTCAGGTCTGTTTTTAAGAAAATATTCTTGAAATTTCGAGCTTATATTTTGAGGCCAGTCTGCTAGATCACAAGGAAATGGTGGGGCTTTACTTTGTTGAGAAGTTTCTTTGTCAATTTCCAATAAATCGCTTACGACAACGTTACCATCATCGTCTGCGTGTTGGTGTTCTTGTAACTCGATGGTATCACTAATATTGTTCGTTGAAGCATTTACTTCCTTATCTTTTGATGGTGGTTCTTAAAGATCTTATTGATTTTCTGGTTCCTTTCTGAGGAATGCCAACAGTGCGTTGAGAGAATTAGTTGGTTAGTTTACAAACTAGCTAAAGCTTGGCTATTTTGTGTTACTAGAAATTTTGGTTTTCATATTAGCCAAATTGAATTGGATAGTATACAAACTATCCAGCTATTTTAGTTTCCCTAATAATTTCAAGTAAATTAGCCAAGATCCTTGGTTATTTTGTAAACTAGCCGCTAATTTAGTTGAAAATACATTTTTAATTAAAATAGCTGACAGTTTGGCTAGTTTATAAACTATCCAAGTTTGCACATTAGCCGTAACATATACAAAAATAATATATTAATTAATAATTATAACTTACCTTAAGTTAAATTTCGGAGTTCGGACGATTGCAATTGTAAAAAGAAAATATAAAATTCACAATAATACTTTCGACTAGGACTAGGCGGTAATAAAGATTGCGTTGAGCGGCAGCTTTTTCATTCGTAATTCGTAATTCGTTAGCAAAAGATTTGTCGGTACTTATAGCCGTAAAAGAGACCGCCGATGTTTTATGTTTTTGAATCTAACTAAAATTATACTTATAGGTATAATATCAATATCGTTATTATACCAATCTAAGCCACTTTTATTTAATATTTAAAATAGGTATGGCTTTATTTTAAATTTAAATTGAAATGGTTTATAATTTTTTTTCAAGGGCTTTTTTCGGGCCCCATTTTCCTCCGGGCCCAAGGCCCGGGCCTTATGGGCCTTTAGGTAAAATAGGCCCTGGTTATGTTATCATTTATAAATACCTATATATTATATACTTATTCCTTTTATATATACACTGAAAAAACAAATCTGTTTTATCAACCAATAAATTTTTTGTTGCAATTGTTTTTGTTGGTCCTAATAAAAAATTTGTTAACCCAAGTAAAGTGTTACATACATTAGTATTTGCAACAAAAATGAATTTGTTGGAACAAATTAGTTTACCCTACTGACAATATGCGTCGCCGCTAATAGGTATCCTTAGGTAAACATAACAAATATGTTTTTGTTGTCAATTTTCGCCCAAAATTGACATGATGTGACATTGAAATTTATTTTATAAAGTTGACCGACTTGGTGCCATGGTTAAAGTTAAGTCTTGGTGTCATAGTGATTGAATAATAAAAAAATAATTTGTCACTGTCAAAAAATTTTTGTGCAAATGGTAGAGGAAGCAGGTTCGCGTTAATTAATTTTTGTGCATTGGGCGTTATGGATGAAGGAGTAAACCAAATATTAACCGAGTGGGGATTTTCTTCATTAGAAAATACTTTTAAAGGTACCAAAATAATTTTTGTTAAAAAAAATCAAACAATATTAACCTATACCTACACAATATTGTTAATGCAACTCTTTTTATTAATTAGTATTACATACTGAAAGAGGTGCTTTAACAATATTGTGTAGGCATAGGTTAATATTGTTTAAGTTCTTTTAACAAAAATTATTTTTTGGTGATTAAAAGAACTACCAAATGTTATAACAACAAAGCAACAATGTTGTAGTTACTCATTACCATAGCTTTTCCAACAAATAGATTTATAATGAAAACAAATGCAAAAAGTTATAAAAACAAATAAATTATTACCTAAAACAAATGTAAACTGTTTTAACAACAAAATATTATTGTATGAGATATCAATAATATTAGTTACTTTAAACAAGACGCCATAGTTTTGTCAACAAAAAATATTAGTTACAGTAACATATTATGTCTCAACAAAAAAAAATTGTTGTTGTAACAAAGATTTTAGTTGAGGCTATAGCTACAAATAAAATTTGTTGGCGCAACTTTTTTTTAGTTGCTTAAACAAATTATTTTTTTCAGTGTACATATAATATATTAACACAAAGTTAATATTGGCTTAATGTTGCTTTATAGTCCAATAAAAACTTTATTATTATTTTTACTTTATTTATGCCCTATTTGGGTATCTATATTACCGACTATACTATCTGGCGAACCCCCAGTGGCGGACATATGACCGGGCAGTTCTGTGCGGTGCCCGGGGCCCCGATCATATAGGGAACCCCAGACATAAAGAAAATTGTTAAATAAAATAATAGTTATTAATACACCATTGCAATCCTACCAAAATATTTATTTTTTTTATTTAGTTTTTTACGCTAAAGATATACAGTGCAGAGTGCCGAAGGGGGATATTTTGCAGCGTCGACGGGACACCACAGTGCACCGTTCGAGATCATTTCGCGAAATGATCTCGGAGTTCGGGTGCACTCCGTACTGTATACCGTGAAAATACGGTATATAGACTTCTGGAAAACTTTCGGCTATTTTGACTGTGAAAGAAACTTTTGATTTTTTGGAGTTGCCGTATATATTTAATCATAGCTCAATAATTGACTGAGAAATATCTGAATCGTTTTATAAATCAGTCTTATGTTGCTTGATTTAATGAAACATGACCTTAAAGAAGATATATATGATCCTATTGAATTTATAATTAAAAATTATGCGTATATGATGTTTTTATCCTATATTTACTTTTTTTTGTAACGGTGGTTTTTTAAAACGATCATTTAGTAAACTAAAAATGTTAAAAAATTGTATGAAATCTACAAGTGAGCAGCGATTGCGTGATTCAACTCAAGTTCGAAGAAGGGCGTTAAAACATACTGTGAGTTCTTCTGTATTGTTATGTATTTTCCATTATTTTTTCTGTAAACTAATTTTAAAAAGAAAAAGTTTATCTTAAAGGCAAAGGTACAGTGGCCACAAGCATGATTTGCACCGAGGCCCACATCTGCTTAGATACGCCACTGAAAACCCTGAAGAGAAAGAGGTCACTCGAAATTAAAATCAAAACAATACAGTCAGCCACCAATTTTATAATGAAAATGATTCTATTAGCCGGCTTTGTCGGCAGGTCATTCGTTCGGTTTCGCCAGATCTCGGGTCATTATAGATTATTATACATAATATAAATGTATGTATCGTAATAATCTATAACCCGAAAAAAAAAATTAAATTAATTTATTTTTTTTCGGCGAAATAACGAAATCAAAAACTGTAATTAGCCTGTGGTTGCTCTCAAATAATTCTGTTGCAAACAAGGAATTAGAAAGAGTGCGCGTGTACCGCTTATTACTTTGTTTATTTTTGTGCATATTAAAAACATTGTAGCCGTTTTAAATTATATTTAACTTTAATTTTTTCATATGGAGGGTTTAGATGCAAGTATTTTTATAATTTTTATTTGGAAAAAATACCAATTCATCATTGTAATCTGCCATAAAAATATTGCGTTTTGTAGAAACATACAGTTTTAGTTGTGTACCGAGGCATATCGAGTACAAGCCAAATAGGACCGTATTCCAAATATTTTATTACGTTTTCGGCTTTATAAATTTTCTATAAATTAATAATTTTAATTTTAATTATTTTAAATTTGAGATAAATTTAATTAAATAATTGAATTTATTTATTTATTTGTTTTTAAATAGTAAATTTTAGAAAAAAAACAAATATATATAAATTTTGATGCCCATTACATTTTATAACAAAAGTAAAAATTTTAAGAACTCTTCCACCAGAGACATCTATACGTTGGAAAGGACTTTTCCAAACTGGGCAGCAGTCCCTATTAAGACAATAATAAAAAAATTAAGCCTAATAAATTACTACAAATTAATTATTTAATAGGCATGTCAATCTCTAAAAAAACATAAAACTAACTGATTTATTGTATATACTTACTGTAACTTTAAAGAAACGAAATACAGATGATAAAAACTCAAAAAATACTTAGATGCTTCAAAAAATATATTTTTTCTACTACCTTACTAGAAAACTTAATTTTCCACCCCCCGAGCGAGGGAGGAAAATGCCTCTTTTCTCCCTCTATTTTTTTAACAATTTTACATAAGCAAGAATATTTGTACCTTGTATATATATTTTAAATTAAACAATAATACATAAAAAAACTTAACGGCTTAAATTAATTGTACAATTTCTCAAATTATTAAAAGTTATTCCTCCGGAAAAGCCACTTTCCGCTGAAATATTAATCACTTCTTCTTGATGGTCACTTATTGACGTAATATGGTTGATTGTAAGGTTGCTTTCCAATAAAGGAACAGCTATGGGCACATAGTTATATCAAAGTTATCCTTGGAGGAACTTGGTGTTGAAGTCGATTGTCGACCAGTAATAATTTGGCTTGCTACTTCCTTTTTTTTTTGTTAATGATTCTGCGACATATCCCTCCGCAATCTTTCCAGACTCCCAACCTCCATGCTGCTTAAGTGTAATTAAATCACCACCTGCATTGACGAGCAGCGTCGCCGAAGTTCTTCGGAAACAATGGCCTATGGTATAACTTTGGGTTTTTTTTTTTTTAATTTTAAGAATGTTTAATTTTAAATTTTAAATGGAATTTTGGCCATTGTATTTTTTCCAATTACATTCACAGATGATTTCCCATTACGGTAAATGACAAAAAATCTTGAGTGCGGTGTTTTGGGCTGTCTAGAATTTTTATAATTTCTGTATAAATCCAAGGCGGACACTCCGTTTATTATATCATCATCTGGAGACAATAAATGTGCGTTTTTTTTTAGTTTTTGTAACCAGAAGGATTACTATTAATATATTGTCTCGATCATCAAGGTCTTTAAGGTCAATTTTAACTAGTTCTTCGCATCTACAAGCCCCCAAATGCCAAATATTAAAGCGATCTGAAAAAAACAAACACAGTCTATCAAAAAGTGCATATTTCTTAATTTAATTAAATACAATTTAAAAAATCAATTAGTTAATAAAAATAACCATTTCTTGACTAACCTTCTATGCACTTCTAAAAAACCAGAAATAACGAAATAAAGTAGCTTACCTTCATATGCAAATAATCTCTATCTGGGGCGTCGGCTAAAAATCTTGAGATTTCATCTCTATCTAAAGTTAGAGATTTTTTTGGCACATAACCGCTGGATTGCCGTTTGAGGAAGGCTACTAATTTTGGAAACTTGATGTCAGTATTTTCCTTAACATTTAGTACAGACCGCAACATACTATATTAAATTTTGCTCCATAACGTAGATGGTTTTAAATCTTTTGCTATGCGCGAAAAATATACCAATACTGCTTGTCCATCCATTCTTTGAACAAACTAAATGATTCCTTTTCATAACGCTCTTTGGATTTTTGAGGCAGGAGATTAATTGAAACTATTCTTGCCTCTTCAGCAAGATCTTGCGGCAGGTCTTCGCTAGAACTCATTTTTTCAAAACGTTAACGAATTTCAAATTTATGATAAACAATCTTATAACAACTGTTATGTTTGTATTATGAAAAATGCTATAGCAACAAAGCGTTGTCAATGTATCGTCGGCGACGCAACACCTACTTAATATTTTGTCATAATATTACGGTTAGTAAAAGAAACCGGAACGCTTAAATTGTCTTTAAAACCGTTAAAAGGTATACCTATAGTATAGTATATATATAGTAGAAAAAACTATATACATTCCTCAGGAGGAAAATGCGTTTCCTCCCTTGAATATTTAATGCCCTCCGCTTTGCGTCGGGCATCAAACTATTCGCGGGTGGATAAGCATACCGTTATTATTGATAACTTATCAATATTGTTGTCAGAAGTCAAAACTGACAACTATAATATTTTTAAACTTTTATTAAAATAAAAATTATAATTCAAGAAACAAAATGAAAATATGCCAACATATATGAGTTTCACCTCCCTGGTCCACATTATCGTTTATTATTTAGTAAGAATTCATGAAACGGATCACCAAATAAGGCTACATAATAAAAAAATTACTTTCAGTTATTGTCGTTGTTTTTTCATTTAAGTATTATTCAAAAACTATTTAATAAAATTAAATACCTACAATTTTGTAAACAATGTCTTAATATGTCATAGTTTACAATCGATTTTTTTATTTGCCAACTTTCAATATTTGTTAGTTTATAAATAATTATTTATAAAAAAAATTGAACATTGTTCTGAAGCATCGAAAAATATGAAAGTAATAACAACATATGTAAATTTAAAAGTTGTGGAATTTATTGTTTAAAAGATATAATTATAACTATAGATAATTATAAGTAAGTATTTTTATAGAAGGTTAAGGTATATTTACAAAAGGATCTAAATTTTTACTATTATCTACTAAAATAGTGCGTGTAACATCCAAAGAAGTACTGGGCAGAGTATGGTGGGATGATGGCCTTGACAAAATCACCAACGGGTCACTTTTTACTAGAACTTTAAAAAGTATGTTATCTATTCAAAAAAACTCAAATTAAACCTTAACATTTAAATACTAAAACTAATTAAAAATAGTTAACTATTTACCATAATTTTGGGAAGACCAATATTTAAAGCAAAAACGCAACAAAACTCACAAAACATATTAAATTAATTTTTTTTATTTGGAAACCACTCGTTTTATTTTACTTTGTAAATGTACAATTAGAATTTAGTGGTCTACAACATTTTGTCATTTATAATATTTGATTTAAAAAACAGACAATTTTCTAACGGATTTTATAATTTTTAATTTTTTTAATACAAAAGGCACTACCTATTTATGGTAACAAAAGAACATAAAATACAAAACGTTAAAAATAGGATCTAAACGCGACAGTTGCTAATAGTTGGTTTCTATGGTAACGCTTTTCGGTTTTGATAGTGGCAGTAACAGTTCTATATGCAGTGCTATTTAAAATCTAAAAATGAGTTGTAAAACAAATAAAGTCCACTATAAAGAAAAAAATATTAAAACGGGTAACAAAAAAATAAAGCAACAGAAAACATGTAGTTTGTTGAATGCAGCGAAAGTCTAAAGAAAAGAGCAGAAAACAAAGAGAAGAAAACCATATAAGGTAGAAGGATTGTCTAATTATTATAAAAAAAAAACTAACTTGATACAATTGTTTTTTTTAAATAATTTACTTTAAAAAATAAATTATTGTAGATACCAAATAAATCAAACCTAGCTAAGTGATTGATGATTTTGGTTTGACCCAGTCAAAATTACCGTTTATTATTGCAAAACTGTGCGGTAAAAGTTAACAAAAATTTATAGGGCACTACCACAGACAGGTCTGTGGGCACTACAGTGTGCATACGAGAAAAAAAATGTATTCTTCAACTTCGCCGCAGCTTTCTCTGTTGCCGGCAATATATAGTACATCCACCAGTCAACAGATGCCGTACCACGTACTAAAACGACTAATTTAGACATTTAGTGAAGCAGCGGCGTTGTTGTTTTTAGAGTATTTTTTCACCAGATTTTTAGCTATAAAATGCTAAATTTGGCAATTATAAAATCAGTAAACTGGTGGCTCAATTCCGACTGGTCTAATACCTGCTGTAAAACCAATACCGAAACTTGAATGCACAATGATTATTTCCTGGTGATATTAAACAGTAAGTAGCTGCTATGCTTGGGCTTTTATATCGTGTTTAACTTGCTTGTAAATCCTGCCACCCGTCATATCATTTATAATTCATCTAACGTACAACACTTAAGCCGGATTTATAGTTCTAAAAAGTAGGAGTAGCAGTAGCAGTAAGCCTGTGTTGCCAATATAATAATATAATAAAATGCCTACATAAATGTCTGCAATGTGATTGGCTGGAGTAGGAGTAGCAGCAAGAAAAGTTAAAACTACCTTGGTTGCTACTGAACGCTACTTCAGCCATTCACATTGCAGCATTTATATTATTATATTGGCAACACTGGCTTACTGCTACTTCTACTCCTTCTTTATAGAACTATAAATCCGGCTTTAACATCTAGGTGAACATAACCTCACTTATGAATATTGCATTTAATATTTCTTTTTTATAGCCCCATTTGCAAGCTTACAGGCAGTCTGCGGAGAAAAACTAAGCCCGTACCTATCTGCCTGTTGGCTTTGGGTGCCAAGGACGAAATTCTGACCCATTCGCACCAATAAATTTGCATTATATTTATCTACGATAGACTTTTATTTATGTATTTATCCTTTGTTTATGGTTTTGTATATATTGTATAATGTTACCAGTTTAAGAATAAATAAGTTTAAGTTATTTTTGTCATTTTAAATTAAACCACAAAACCTGAACTAATTCTCAAAAATTTTTTCTCCATTTTAAAGTAATCTCTCTGTCATCGAAGAACCCTATAATAGGCGCTCGCAAAAACTTTTTGGATTAGAAATATTAAAAAATCGAAAACCACTTTATTTTAATATTATTGCTTTATAAAACGAAAAAAAATATCAAAAATTTCAAAAATCGAATATTTACCAGGAAACACAATTCTTACAAATATATTTACAGTGTTCATTGTACATTGTCATTTTTGGACTACAAAAAATACAAAAAATTCAAAACCCATTTTACTTTATTACTAATGCTTTATAAATATAAAAAAATATAAGAAACTTAAAAAATATTTATAAACAATAATAAACAAAAATATTCAGAAACAAAAAATACAACAAACAAACATCAGATTATCCGAATATTTACCGGGGAACACAATTTATACAAATAATAATAATAATAAATAATAATACTTTATTTATGCTTAAAAACAATACAAAATTGTGTCGGGAACATAAATTAATAAATATATAATTATAAACTACACAATTATAAATAAAAGAATAAATACAAGAAAATTCGTTGCATAATAAAATAAAGAATACAACAAATATAAACAAGCAAATAAAAGAATTTAAAAAAATACAATTAAAAAACATTAATAATCAAACCACTACATGGCATCAATACATTACATTACTATCACAATATTCCAAAAACTCTTTCGTGCTATAAAAATGCTCTAACAAAAACAATTTTAAAGAAGATTTCAATTTTTTTAGAGAATATTTTTTCCAACTAGGTGGAATCTTGTTGTAAAATATCACCGATTGGTATTTAAAAGACTGCTGCATTTTAGAAAGCCTGCATTTTGGCAAAGGTATCAAGCCTCTATTTCTAGTATCATGACCATGATGATCCCCCTGGCACTGATACTCCTCAGAATAAGCATACAAGATACAGTCGAAGATATACTGACCACTAAGGGTCAAAATATTCAGATCTTTAAAAATTGGCCTACCGTGATCAGTATATCCAGCACCATAAATAGTTCTCACAGCTTGCTTCTGCAAAAGGAAAACTTTGTAAGCATTAGAAGAATTTTCCCATGCCAAAGTAGCATAAGATAAATGGCTATGAAAAACAGCAAAATATGTCATTCTGAGTACACTTCTCGATAATAGACTACGAAGTTGTCTGAGCAAATAGATGCTTTTTGACAACTTACTTAGTAAACTTAAAACATGTGCCTTAAAGTCCATTCTGCTATCCAGGTATATTCCCAAATATTTAATTGAAAGCTGATTATTAAAAGAAGGTTGTAAAGTAAAATACATGCTTTGGATTTTCTCCTCATTTAAAAACAAACCATTATCAGCAAACCAAAGTTTGGCATCACTTGCTGCAGTCAAGGAATCCTCTTCAAGACAAGCTTCATCCTTGCTTTTACATAAAATTGTTGTATCGTCCGCATACATAAAAACGGAAGCATTGTTTACAACAATGTCATTCATAAAAATTATAAATAGTAAAGGCCCAAGAACAGATCCCTGCGGCACTCCAAATTTCATTTGAACAAAGTCGGATTTTATTTTGTCAATTTCTACACATTGATATCTATCGGAAAGGTATGACTTAACTAGGGCCACGCCTCTTACATTATAATGATTAAGCTTGTCCAGAAGAAGATCTCTTGACACAACGTCAAACGCCTTAGACAAATCAAAGAATATTCCCTTAGCAATGCATCCCTAATCTATGGATTTCACAATATTACATACTAAGGAGTTAATTAGTGACATTGTAGAGAGACCATCTCTATATATAGAGCATATATGCAAATTGAAAAGTATTTAAAAAATGTCTTTCATTAAAGTATTTTTGAAGTCTGCCCTTAATTAAGATTTCTAAAACTTTACCCAGAATAGGTGTAATAAATATTGGTCTAAAATTATTTGGGTCTTTTAAGCTACCCATTTTGTGTACAGGGACAATTTTTTAAAATTTAAGAAGATTTGGAAATATACCATGAACAAAACACTCATTCGCTAACAAAACCAAAGGATCGCCAATTATGCCAGAAACCAACTTAAGAGCTCTGCCATTTAGGCCATACACATCTTTACTTAAGGAGTTACTAAGATCATTAATCGTATTAGCCATTTCATTATAAGAAACAGGAAACAAGAAAAATGACCTTACATCACTTATTCCAAAGTCAGTGGAACAATTATTTATGTTGGTGTTATTAATTACCTTATTAATTGTCTGCAAAAATGATCGTTAAAAGTTTTCGCATCTATTGTACTCTGTGAAGTAATTTTGGCATTCCTATTGTTCAAGTGTGTAGTGTTCAAGGCACAAAGATTTTAAACATTTTACACAAGAAAATTTTGTAAGACTGGATTTTTATGTTAGTGAATAGCACAGAAAACATCTTTTTCTTTTTCTGGGCATGTTTTCAGACTGTACATTTGTCACTCGTCGCCTTTGGATTTCTGGCTCCGTTAACTGCTTAGCAAGGAGATGTAAATAACTTTTTCCAGAATTTATTTTATTTTGGTTTCCAACAAAAATTATTTAGGAATTAATTCCATAAACATTTAATATAGAAAAAAATACCACCATCGGCCAGCGTTTTGTGTTCCGAGCAACTTTATAGCATAAACACATTTTATCGACAGTGTTTACTTCGTCTTTAGTTCTGTTATAAAACGTTATTATCTCATTTTTCTGTTTCGCACCCGTTGATAAATCTATGTTATTATCAAAATGCATACTTGATAATAAAATAATATTTTTTTTTGCTTTTGGTACATAAGAGACCAGAGTACACTCTTTCTAAAAACCACTAGATGGAACACTTATATTTGATATATTTCATTGCATAAGGTATCTGCATTTACACCATACTTGGCGGGCTTGGGAGGTATATACTGGCGAAACATACATCTAAATGCCTCTAGTTTCTCATCAATAGTGACGTTTTGATCCAAAGAGTAAGACATTTGGTAATTACATATACAAACTGGCGAAACATACATCGTCCTCTAAATCCCTCTAGTTTCTCATCAATAGTGACGTTTTGACCCAAAGAGTATGACTTTTGGCAATTAGTTACAAATGCCTCAAAAATATTTCTTAATTCTCGATTCTATATCATAAACCTTAGGCAGCGCATTATAAAACGAAATCTCCTCATGGTCCTTTTAAATCTCTGTACATCATCCTCTGACCATAGCTCATTTAAACCGATATGCGTGGTAAACGTCAGCTAAATACAGCAAGCCAATAACTGTCTTAATTTTAACAATATCAGTTATTTTAGCATCTCTAGGTCGACTGAATTGTTCTTGAATGCTTTCAATGTATTTATGGGTACATTTAATAATCTCCTGTAGCATTGTATTATTAATTATTAATCAATACGTTCCAAAATTCGTATTATTAGCTTGTTTTGCTTTGCCAATTACCCCAGGTAGCTGTACAAGGATATTTTGGGATGACTTCCTTTTTCTTTGTAAAAGGGGAAGTTTTTGGCATTTCCACTCATTTATATTTCTCCCCCTTTTCCTGAACCATATTCTTTACTCCTTACTGCCTTCATGGATTCTTAATCTATGCATCCTGCCAGCATAACATGTTAGCGCTTTGCGACACTATGATTTATAAAATAAACTAACCATTTTGTCAACTACACTTTTTAAATAAAGGAAAAAAAGGGAAATGGAAGCGTTGGCATGTGCTTAGGGTGTTTTTGCTAAAAACTAGGGGGCTTCATATGTCTCTCTTTTTTTAATATTTGTAACTAATGGGAAACGTTTGTATGTACCAATTATGATAAACACATGTGTCTGTAGACGCACACTTATCAATTATGTTTAATATTAACCATTTAAATTAAATGAATATTTTTTAAATTAATTGATATTTTATTGTTATTTGTGATTGCTGGGTTTAATGTTGATAGCATTTAATCACATTCACCATAGTCTAATTTAAATCTGACTACCTACTATTAAAAATAGTCCTGACTTGGCGACTTCTTGATGTATGTTAAACGCCGACAATTAGTCGTCTAACAGTGTCGTAAACTAAGGGCAGCGGAATTCGGTGGATTCGGTCGAGACGAGGATTTCCGGCTGCAATAGTGAATTTTTACCCTATAGGGTATACTTTGCGATGAAATCAGAATTTTTGAAGCATTTTTTCTATGGTAAAATGTAAAACTAGTCAGTTCTATAGGACTATAATAGTCAGAAAATTACTTGTTAATGACGCCTTTGACGCATGGTTGCTCGTTGGGGCTTTGCCGCCGTTAGCTTCCCGATAATAATTAAACGACATCTAAATATTTAGGGTTTTTAAAATTTAATTGTTCTTTATATAAATAAAACATTTAAATACCTAATAATAATTGTAAATATTTTAATCTTTTTACATCTGGAAAAATAAACATGATTTCGTCCCAACGTTTTTTAATCCACAATTGGTGTTATTTCGAAAAACCACCAATGAAAAAAACAATGTTGATTCGACATACTACCGACGTTTTCTGGTCAATATATCGGCTAAATCAATTGCCAACATTTATCATCGGCCGACGCTTTAATGTTTGCTGGAAACCCTGGTTGCCGTTTAAATTATTTGACAATATATTAACTTATATACGCCATCTTTATATAAATACCTATATTAGCTTTACTTTACTGTTTTAGTGTCTTTAAATATTAGTTAATATTATTTTTAAACCGGTAGATTTCTCTAAAAATTGTTAAGCCTAAGCCTGCATATACCTACATAATATTTAATTTTTATTTAAAAATTTTATTTATTTATTTATTTATAAAAATGCATCAACCACTTTTGGTTATTAGCAAATGTATAACATTCAATTTGTTTACTAAAAATATTTAAATAGGAATAAATCTCTAAGAAATTGTTGCCGCTTTGAAAAACAAATTTCTCCCACGTTGCCACACCCCTTAGACAAATCAGCCATTTTTTGTAGATATAATTTATAATATAATCTAAACTGCGCACCACTCAATGTGTCGCGACAAAAAAGTTCGTCCTTTTTCAAAACGACATAACTTTTTTGTTTCTTGAATTATTTTATTTTGGTCTGTGATGTCTGCTAGCCCCATCCTCTGGCAATTCATGCTATAGATATGAAGCTCACGGTTTTTCAAGTAAATTTCCTACAGGGTGATATGTAAAACGGTGAAAAAATTTCAATAACTTCATCCTAGCCCCGTTTACCTTGAAAAGGTTTTCAAATTTTTCGGAATCTTAGCAACGAAAATATGATTTTTTTCCAAAAGAGTACATTTAAAGCTTTTTAAAAACAAAAAGATAAGATAGTGAAAGATTGTTTCTTGAATAATTCTGAACAAGCGACAAGCAACAAACTTCCATTATTTTCAGAGGGGCCTAAGCAAAGACCACTTTTTCAAAATTACATTTTGGTGAAAATTTGCGAAAACTAAACCTGAACCGATATTTACGTTTGTGACATGTTTTCTTTATAATTTTGACCTCCTGATTGTGATTCAGTTGTCAAATTTAAGTTTCAGATAAAACCAAAATCACCAAGAATCAAAATTCGAAAACAATTCCCGGCTGTTAAATGTCTTAATAAAATTTGATTGCTGGCATGTTTCTTGCATATTTATGATTAAAATGTTATTTGGGGATTAATTTTTTAGGCAAAATTACTGCAATATGTTTACATTGCGCACTATCTATCACTATATAAGTATCTACCTAATTGGTAATAAAGTTAAAAAAAAATATATTTTTGTTTATTTTTTAAAATTTTATGCGAAGATATAATCATAATCAAAACTACAACATGTTGCATTCGTTTTTTCCTCTCCTAACCCGTAATAATTCGTTAGAAACTCCTGGGGTATCCCATTCTTCCTGAATATCATTTACCAATTCATCCAAATTTTCCATGCGTCCTTCCCTCTCTTTCATCCTCAGCTTCATCCTGCTTCACTCATGCTCAATAGGATTCATATCCGGAGACAAAGGTGGCCAATTCATTCTCTCAATATGGTGGTCCCTTAAATACTCATTTACGATATTGGCGCGGTGCGGACGGGCATTGTCGTCCACCAACACCAATTATTGGCAACATGTTGAGCATAAGGGACCACGATATCCCTAACAACTAAATCTCTATATCTCTCAGCATTCACTCTTTCCATTCATCGCCATTCCACCCCAAACAGTCACTCTCCACCTCCAAAAGCCACCCTTGCCTCCCGTTTCTGCGAACCGTTGATTTGGAGATGTTAATTCCCGTAGCTGCAGCAAAGTCTGGCATTTGCATTTTAATCATTTAAAGGAAGAATGGAAGTAACCTGGGTAAGATAGGGGTAGCTATGTAGGTAGGTAGGTATAACGTATGCAAAAAAAACTTTGGAAAAACACAAGCAAACTCATAATGCGTCCTCGATTTAATCATTCAGCGACATGATAATAACGTACTAAAGATGCAAAACACATTAAAAAACAGTAAAAACCAGCAATCGGATTTTATTGAGACATTTAATAGCCTTGATTCTTGGTGATTTTGGTTTTATCTGAAACTTAAATTTGACAACTGAATCACAATCAGGAGGTAAACATTATGAAGAAAACCTGTCAAGAACGTAAATATCGGTTATGGTTTAGTTTTCGCAAAGTTTCACCAAAATGTTATTTTAAAAAAGTGGTCTTTGCTTAGGCCCTTAAAATAATGAAAGTTTGTTGCTTGTCGTTTGTTCAGGATTATTTAGGGAACAATCTTTCACCATCTTATCTTCTTGTTCCTAAAAAGACTGAGTGTATTACCTACAAAAAAGCCTTAAATGTACTCTTTTGAAAAAAAATCACATTTTCGTTGCTAAGATTTCAATTTGAAAAATTTTAAAAACATTTCAAGGTAAGACATAAAACTTCATTATTTCAAAGTAAAATCAAAAAAAATTTCACCGTTTAACATATCACCCTGTAGAAAATTTACTTGAAGAACCGTGAGCTTTATATCTATAGCATGAATTGCCAGAGGATGAGGCTAGCAGACATCACAGACCAAAATAAAATCGTTCAAGAAACAAAAAAGTTATGTCGTTATTTGTTTATGGAATAGAAAAAATTTTGCAAAATTAGTTTATAATTTATAAATAATTTAAAATAAAAAATAGATTTTTTTAATATTTGTTTATAAATACACAATTAGTCATTGTTGAAAATTGGTTAAATAATACACTAGCCTCGTCCCTCCACCACGAACGTTTCTAAGTTTGTGTAAGTTGAATGATTTGCTGGTACTACTATATACCTTATTTGTTACTTTCTTGCTTTTAATTTTTTCTTATATTCTATTAATATAAATAAATTGTTTTAGGTAAAATGAAGATAACCTTCAAACATTGACTTATAATTAAAATGGACCAGATAAGAAAAAAACAATGGAGGATTTAAAATGTAATGATTGCAAAAATGCAGAATACAAAATTATTGCACCCGGCGATAACGGTGTGGAAAATAATGAACCATCAGATGCATTTTATTCTAGTTCCAATTTATCAGTATCTAATAGACATGTTTCAACCATTTTTTCATTGTCGGATAAAATAAAAAAGAATATAATAGAAAAAAATACACTTAAAATAAAATATTTACCTAACAAAAATGAAAATTATAATGAAAATATAATTATTAAAACGAATATGGAAAGCAATAGTAAACCTTTAAGGAGTAATTTAAAAAGAAGGCTACCTTTAGAAGTTGAAAGTAGTGAACCCGAATACAAAAAGAGAAAAGGAATATCCTTTAATAACGTGACAGTTTATTACTTTCCTAGAATACAAGGGTTTAGTGGTGTACCTTCGCAAGGTGGATCTACTTTAGGCATGGAAACGCAACATACCCATATGAAAATATTTACCTTATTAGAACATGCAAATGAACAACGCAAATTACATCGACAGCTTATTCAGCAGCATAAAATGGATCGAACTTTAGTTCAAACTAATACATCTTTCTCAAGTGATGAAAGTGATAGTGAAGAAGAACCCAGTGATGCCTCTGAATCTGAAATGGATTTTGATAATTATCATTTTTTACAACCAGTACCCGCAAGACAACGCAGGGCTCTTTTACGAGCTGCAGGTGTTAACAAAATTGATACCAGAGAAAAGGACGAATGTAGAAATATTCGATCATCAAGAGAATTTTGCGGCTGTGCTTGTAAAGAGTTTTGCGATCCAGATACTTGCTCTTGCAATCAAGCAGGCATAAAATGTCAAGTCGATCGCTTAAATTTTCCATGTGGTTGTTCAAGGGATAACTGTGGAAATTTAACTGGTAGAATAGAGTTTAACCCCTTCAGAGTTCGTACTCACTATATTCATACAATTATGAGACTAGAACTCGAGAAAAAACAAAAAAAAGATGATTGTTTAAAATGGAAACGTCAAGAATTGGTCAAAAAAGATAAATTAAATTTGGACAGTCAGAAAATAAATTATATCGAGTGTAATAGATTAAATGAAACTAATAAGGATACATTGTATTTCAATAGTGAAAGCTTACATAAAGAAAATAAAGGCCTTTCAAATTTACATTTTTGCGCTCCAGGTGAAGAACCCGGAGCGCAAATTTCAAATTTTTCTGATAATTCTACCCAAGGCGCTCCTAGTTTATTTACATTTAAAGGGCAGTGTTATACCAATGAAGTAAAGAATAATACTATTAATATGGAAAGAAACAAATATCAATATTTCCCAGAAAGTTATAATTTTACAGAACAAAGATTTTCCAATTCATTTTTTTTAGCAGATAAAAATTTAACTTACTCAGCTTCCATAAATAAATGTGCACAACCTTGCCAATTAAATTTTCCAACAGAATCGAATTCATATGAAGAAATTCTTACATCTGACTTTGTCAAAAAATCTAATTATACAATATTACCTCATCAATGTTCTTCTGATAACTATGGAAATATTAGTGCCAATTCATTACCCTACGAACTAGGAATAAATAAATATGAATATACAAATTTAAGGCCCGTAAAAACTAATTGTAAAATGTCCAATTCGGAATTTTTAAATTGTTCATATAACTACTCTACTTTTGAAGAAGGCTATTCCGATTTACGGAGAGGTTCGACACTAAATAAAAGCGAAGTAACTTTAAGCAAGGAACAAAGTAATAAAGATGAACATTTTGTAGAAATTATAAAGAAAACTACGATAGATACAGTATAGTGTAACTAAATAATCAATTTTAAATGTAAATTTTAGCAAAAATAAATAAATGTAATTTGTAGATTTATTGCACGAATACCAAAATACTAAATAAAATAAATAAATATGTAATCCTAAGGTTATTCTTTCTTGACTATGAATTTTTGATATCAACTTACCGAGGTGGCTCAAATTTGTCATACAGTCCTACAATTGTTAATTTAATTATTTTAAAATTGCGGAATATATTCCGTATATAAAAAAATCAAAATTAAAATATTATACTTTTTTAAATTTTATTTTAAGATTTAGTATATTATAAAGATTTAAATATACTAAATCTTAAAATAAAATTTAAAAAAAGTATAATATTTTAATTTTAATTTTTTTATATACAATTGGAATTGGCGAAATCGAACGTAGATTTAAACCGATTGAAATCTTAGTTCAATAGTTTTAAAATTATTTTCCAATTTAGCTGAATTACAATTAAGGAAATAAAACGCCGGTAAAAACCGACTAAAATATAATTTCTATAATTTCAATTCATACCAATTGAAATTGGCATAATTTTGAAAGAATTAAATTAAGAAATGTACACAACATTCCTCCTTGACAATAAAGTTTTCCAACAGTATATAATTCTTATAAAGAAATTCTTACATCTAACATCTGACTTTGTCAAAAAATTTAGTGATACATTATTACCTTATCAATTTTCTTCTGACAACTATAAAAGTATTAGTGCCAATTCATTACCCTATAAATTAGGAGTAAATAAAAGTAAATATACAAATTTAAGGCCGGTAAAAATATACAGTCTAGGTAACTTAATAATTATTTTATAATGTAAATTTTACCAAAAATAAATAAATATAATTTGTAGGGGGCTTGACAGCGACATCCGAATATTTTAAATAGCCTCTCCCGGTTTCGCCGGGCCGTTACTATACGCCCAGTGGGATCAAAAGGACCCAAATCTGGGTACGACACGAAATCCCCTAAACCGGGACGTTAGTATTAATACAAACATATGGGATTTCTGTTTGCAGTTGAGGAGTTCTTTGTTTGCTGTAGGGGCCTGTCTTTCGTAGTCGTGACCTAGGTCATGTAGAGAAAAATTTAATATTTTTTTCTCCCTTATATCAAAAAACTGACTACGACTATGAAAGACAGGCCCCTACAGCAAACAAAGAACTCGGGGCCTTCCCTGTTCTTACATAATGGTGGCACGTAGATACGTGCTAGAATGAGCAATTATTGCTTTTCAACGTAGGTACCTCTTTTTCTTTTTTTTGTTTTATTTACCCCTCTCCCACACGCACCCAACACCCACCCGCTTGCGAGCTGTGGGTCATTTTACGTTTTTTGGTTTTTATCATTTATTTCGTACATTTTATTTTGTCAACATTACATTATAAACAATATTATTTTAAAACATACAAAATACGAAATATTTTTTTATTTTAGAGTTATATATTTATATATATTTAATGTCTTTCTTACTTTTTGCCACTAGTATTTTGCGAAATTGTTTGTTGTAATTCGGAAGGACTAATAACACTGTGCTCGAATCGGAAACTTTCTTTCTAACAAGCAGGGCACCCAGGGGGATTACCTAGTTCGAATAGGCTAAATACAATGGCACTAGTCCCTTTTTTAGGTTAGCTCTTGTTTTCGAGATATTTTAGATTTAAATTGTTTCACAAAAAACATTATTTTTCTCATTTTAAAACCATTTACTGATTATAAATTCATAAAAATCGAAGGAATAAATGTATAGACAGAAAATAATTTGGTCGATTTTACAGTGTTTCTTATGATTTTTTTCTCAAAAAATATACAGTTTTCATAATTTTTTATAAAAACAGTATTAAACATACTAAAATGTTTGGAATACGGCCCTGATTGCCAAGTCGCCTTTCTTATGTTTTTCGAAAGGTTTTTTAATTTACTATTTGATTAGGTAAAAACATACTGGTTGTTACGTTTAAAATAAAAAAGTTATTAACCTTTCAAGTTAGCCTAATTTGCCCTGGGTTTTCTCGGGTGATTTGTTAAAAAAATGTTAAAGAATTGACATGGAATCTTCTAAACAATGTTTTAAGATTCCAAAAATTCCAACCTCATATTCGCAACCCTAGTAAAAAAAGTTATAGGCTATTTTTGATTGACGCGCATTTGTCAAATTTTAACAAAAAAAAAAACGAATAACCCTTAAACTATTCACTTTAGGTATAGGACATGGTATGGTAATTTTAATCAGAATTTTATGTAGAATTTAAAAATGTAAAAATATATGGGGTGTTTTATTTAAAATAACAAAGTTGATGTCACTTCCGGATAAACCGAAAGTAGCATTTTGTTTAAAATATTAAAAAAAAATATACTTAAATGGATTATAAACGCTTTTAAAATTTCAAATAGATATCTTTTTTCGTTCTCCAGAAACTTCTAATGGACCACCCAACCCAACCCAACCCAACCACGCATGTGAAACACCCTGTATAAATATATATATATATATATATTAGGGTGACCGCAACTCATAGGAGGTGGAAAAAAATGTCGGAGTTTTGTTCGTCTGGACCCCACAAAACGATTCCCCTTTCCAGATATTGAGAGCCGAAATTTGAGCTCGATTAAACGACGTTAGCCCGTGCCGCTATTTTGTTATTAAGTGATAAATTTTGCTTTTTTTTTGTATATTTTTGAGTTTAAAGTAGAAGTATAATAAAAAAAAAAGTAATACTGATAAATCTAATGATATTTTTTATTTTAAAATATAAAAATTAGGTATATAATACATACAAAACAGACACAGAAAAGATACAGACGTAGTAACTACATGAGTTGATTTTACATAGTTATCTAATCTATTCTAGAGCTTTTGTTAAAGTAGTTTTTGAAACGTCAGGATATAATGCTCGGCATTTGCTTACAACTTGCAGGACATATTGCTTTTGGCCTTCATCTTTAGTGAGAAGGTTGTTAAAGTCGGTTATTAATTTAACACCACGCTCAGCCATATCATTAACTACCTTTAATGTTTTGACAATTTTCAATCCTTCTTGGAAGTCATTATTTTGAGGCCAGGTGTTTGGATGTTGTCTTAGGAAATCTGTTTTTATATTAAATCGGTTAAAGAATGTAAATGTTTCTTTGGTAAGTAAATTTACCAATCCTTCATCAACTACCTCTTTTAATTTTTCTTTCCTAACTTTTGGATTTACAACCCTAGCGTGCTCTGATGGTTCATCTGTGCTACTGACCAATTTATTAGCCATTAACAACTTTTCATCGTCTGTTATGGTGGGATCAAAAAAAGATAATCCCACCAACTCTGCATTCAAATACCTTCTTGGATTTGTCGGTTCATTTTTGCAAGTTCCTTTTGCCCCTTGATTTCTTCAGCTCGAGACAACTTGAGATCCACTCCAGTCATGGAACCTGGGCGGCCCTTCTGCCTCTGTTTCACGAGAAACGCCTTATCTTCTTCCGATTTCATCAGAGCCAAGGCATCTTGCTGAGCAATATCAAAGAGATCATCCAACTTTTCAACGAACTGTTTAAATTTGTTCTTAGCCGTTTCCGATGTTTTCTTCCGGTCTTTTTGAAGAGTTCTCCACTCGTAAAGTTTTTCCAGCTTAGTAATTGCATCTTTCTTATGTTTAGTCGGAATTCGAGCTTTCTCCCAAAAAATGAACACTTCTCGTATGGCAAGTTTTGCTGATTCTCTTACAGTTAATTTTACAGCACGTAAATTATAAAATAAAACACACAAAACTTGACGATTTGAGGGTAGTTTACAACCGGTGATTTGGTGAATGGGATAGCCCACAAGAAATATTTTATCCTTGGTTCGGCTTTGTACACCTGATGTGGATGCCATTTTATCCGTAAAACATAAGCATACCACTCTATAGGCCGTCTTATATTTTCCTAAAAGGATTAATGCAAATAATTGTTTAAATTAAACATAATTACCTACCTGATTTTTTGTTAAAACTTAACCTTTACCTTTATTTAGTAAAATACACACAGGTAAAACTAAATAATAATTTTTGGAGCAAATAGTAAAAATAATTTTAAAGAGCCTTTTGTTTAAATTTAATCTTTTATTATATGGGGATTACCTGACTATTAGTCTGACTATATTTGAAAAAATGCTCTTTTTGTTTAAAAATTAAGTTCCAAAATAGTTTTTAATAAAAAATGTTAATTCCGAGACACATTATGTAAAAACCCGTAAAACTCTTAGAATACACCCAAACTGGCTCCTAATGCTGCCAGGGCACGTTTTTGGGGTCAAAGGCTGTTGTAACTCTGTTTGACTTAAAATAACAACAATTATGTATACACTAAAAAAACAAATCTGTTTTATCAAGCAATAAATTTTTTGTTGCAATTGTTCTTGTTGGTCCTAATAAAAAATTTGTTAACCCAAGTAAAGTGTTTAATACATTAGTATTTACAACAAAAATGAATTTGTTGGAAAGAATTAGTTTACCCTACTGACAATATGCTTCGCCGCTAATAGGTATCCTTAAGTAAACATAACAAATATATTTTTGTTATCAATTTTCGCCCAAAATTGGCATGACGTGACATTGAAATTTATTTTATAAAGTTGACCGACTTGGTGCCATGGTTAAAGTTAAGTCTTGGTGTCATAGTGATTGAATAATAAAAAAATTATTTGTCACTGTCAAAATTTTTTTGTGCAAATGCTAGAGGAAGCAGGTTCGCGTTAATTAATTTTTGTGCATTGGGCGTTATGGATGAAGGAGTAAACCAAATATTAACCGAGTGGGGATTTTCTTCATTAGACAATACAATTCATTAATATTAGAACCAATAAAATGCCAGCATTCCATAGTTCCGCATTTTATCCCAGCGGCAATATTTTTTATTATCTTTTTTACACGTTACTAAGAATTTTGACACTTTTCTTGATTTAACATGTGTTGTCATTTAAATTCTGTGTTTGATATATATCAATAAAATAATGAATTATAAACTCTAAAAGATCGATGGGTTGGTGTAAACGATAATGAAATTAAGGTAAGTTTGAATAAATAAGGTTTATTAAAGTCTTTTTATATTTTAAAGCACATTTTAATTTCAAATGTCAATCTGACAAATTTTTTAATTCCTAAAATTCATTGTATTTTCTCACTAAATATAACTCGTGGTATGATTAATTATCGTAAGTAATATCATAAGGGCATTTAATTTTTCCAAAAAGAATCGAAAAAACACGTTGCTAAGTGATATTTTAACAAAAAGCATGAGTGCTGGTGGCAACAAAAATCCGAGTCGAAGAGGAGGATTTTTGCACCTGCACGAATGCTTTTTGTTAAAAAATATTACTTAGCATTGTGTTTTTTCGATTTTTTTCACAGGAAAAATTAGATGCCCGAATGGTATTTGACAAGACTATTTCATAAGTAACAGTTAACAATTAAAATATAAATTGCAATTTTTGGTGACAACAGCTGTCAAGTTTTGCCGCGGGTAAACTCGAAAAAACTGCTGACAGGTGCTGTCACACAGTTTTTTCACCTGGAAACCATTTGTAATTCAAAATTGCGCGTTTGTGATTGGTGGAAATTAAGACGAGGGAAATAGTCGAAGATATTTACTCATTGAAACCGAAGCAGCACATTTCACTCGTCCTGCGGACTAAAGATTATATAAATTTGTTAGCAATACCATCATCAAATGATAATTGTCACTTCACATTAATAAAAAAATTATCTCGATTGGTTTCAAACCAAATTTCAAAACATAACGGTAAAAAAATTATTTGTTATAGATGTATAAATTCTTTTTTACGTCAAGATTTACTAGATAAACATTTGGAAAACTGTATTACTGAATGTAAAACAATTGTGCCTAGTAACGGAGAAAATATATATATAAATTTACTCAATATCATTCCAAACAGAAAGTACCATTTGTAGTTTATGCCGATATAGAATGCATTTTAGAATTATGTGATAATAATTTAAATAAAAACTCATTCAATGTTCACAAGCATATTCCTTTTAGCGTTTCATATTATCTTAAATATTCAAGGATTGTATAAAATGGTTTGTTTCAGAATTAAAAAATATTGCATTAAGATTAAAAAATATTACTGAAACAAAAATCAATCCTTTAACAAATTCTGAAAAAGATTTATTTAAAAATGCTACTCATTGTCACATTTGTGAGGAAGCTTTTAAACTCAATGAAAAAAAAGTTAAAGACCATTTTCATCCTGCCTCAAATTGTAATGATATAAACAATGAAAAAACAAATTACAGGGGTCCGGCCCATAGCTTTTGTAATTTACAATTTAAAAAAATTCAAACTATTCCAGTAGTTTTTCACAATCTTAGTAATTATGTTTCTCATTTTTTAATTAAAGAATTACTAAATCAATATGAAGGATATTTAAATGTATTACCAAGCAATAAGGAAAAATATATTTCTTTTTCAAAATTTGTTAAAGAAGCTCAAATTTATCTTAGATTTATAGATTCGTTTAGATTTTTACCTGAAAGCTTAAGTACATTAGCATCACAGTTAGAAGACTCCGAAAAAATAATTACTAAAGCAAATTGTAAAAATGAAGAAGAATTTAATTTAATATGTAAAAAAGGTATATTTCATTATGAGTATATTGACTTTTGGGATAAATTAAATGAAGATAAATTACCGGGAAAAAATCTTTTTTATACTTCTTTAAACGATTCAAATATTACGGATGAGGAATATGAAACAGCATTAAAAGTTTGACAAGTTTTTAATATTAAGAATTTAGGAGACTATACAAAAGTTTATATACAAAAGTGCTCTTTTAGTTCCACCCTTACTTCTTAAGAAGTCCCATAAACCAACTGAATGGCTTGTGCGGGTTAGGGGTAGGAAAGGACCGCGGGCTTAAAGTCCCCTCCGAAGGACTATTACACAATAGGACAAACACAAATAAACAGCCATACCCCTGGTGGGATTCGAACCCACGACCTCCGGCTTGTAGTCAGCAGCACTAACCACTCGTCCACCGTCGGCGATAAATATTTAAAAACTGATGTACTTTTATTATCAGATGTATTTAAAAATTTTCGTAAAACTAGTTTTTAAACGTATAAGCTTGACCCCACAAATTTTGTTAGCGCCCCATCATTTTCATTTCAAGCAATCTTAAAAAGAATAGATTATAAATTAGAATTATTAACTGATATCGATATGTGTATGCTTATAGAAAAAGGTATTAGAGGTGGAGTTGTGCAATGCAGTAAAAGATATTCCAAGGCAAATAATAAATATATGACTGAATATGATCCATCTTTACCTGACAATTATCTTATATTGTTAGATATAAATAGTTTATACGCCAAAAGCATGGCGATGTATCTACCTTATAAAGGTTTTGAATGGGTAGATCCAGACTTAATTGATGTTACAAAATTACCAGAAAATAACTCTGACATATGGTATATTTTAGAAGTAGATCTTGAGTATCCCAGGCACCTCCACAGTTTGCATAAAGACCTTCTTTTTTGTGCAGAGCATTTAACCCCCCAAAATTCAAAATCAAAAAAAAAAAACATTTTAGCTACATTAAATAATAAAGAAAAATATGTTATTTATTATAGAAGCAATAGAAAATGGGCTGGTTGTTAAAAAATACATAGGGTTATTAAGTTTAAACAAGTAACTTGGTTAGAAAAGTATATTTCACTAAACATAGAATTAAGAAAAAAATCTATTTTCAAATCCGAACAAATCAACGCTATCTTTGGAAAGACTTTAGAAAATGTCCGAAAACAACAGAATTATAAAAATTGTTATTAATTGGAAAAGCGCAAAAAAATATATTGCCAAACCAAAATTTCATAATTCTGTTATTATAGATGAAAATATGATTTTATTAGAGTTAAAGAAAACCGAAGTAACCATAAATAAACCAATTTATGCTGGCATTTCTATTTCAGATATTTCAAAAACATTTCTTTATGATTTTCATTATAATTTTATTAAAAAAGAAATTCTAAATAATTCAAATTTGTTGTATACAGATACAGATAGTTTAATTTACGAGATTATTAATAATGATGTATAATATATTATACATTTACGAGATTATTAATAATGATGTATAATATATTATGATATTATAATATATTATGATATTATAAAACGCTTTCTTCATAAATTTGATACATCGGAATATCGAAAAAATAATGTTTATAAAATTAAACAATTAAATAAAAAGGAGTTAGGTCTTATGAAAGATAAAAATTGCGGTAAAATTATGACTGAATTTGTAGGTCTTAGAGCTAAAATGTACTCATATAAAGTGGAACCACAAACTAGTATTAAAAAAATAAAAGGAGTTCGAAAACCAGTCATTCGACAAATTACATTTAATGATTTTTTAGAATGTTTAAATAATTTTACAACTAGAATTAAATCTCAATATTTAATTTCTTTAAAAAACCATCAGGTTTTTACCACCCGTCAAAAAAAAATGGTTTTATCTTCTAACGACGATAAAAGAGTTATACTACAAGATGGTATTAATACATTACCATGGGGTTACAGTTTAGAATAAAAATTGTATTCCACTTCTTTTTATTTTTATTTAAATATAGTTTAATATATGATAATTGAAGTACAAACATGCTATCAGTAACAGTGTTTCTAGTGTTATCTTCTGTTTTAAATAATACTTTATACATCAATTACCCGAAATATACTGAAAAATGCTTTATTACTTATAATATAAAAAATGCTGTCCTCGATGAGAGATGGTCTTAAGGTTGGAAAGAAATGAATAAACAAAATGAAGCATGTTCGTTCGATGTTGAAAATAGTAATTTTATATATTTTAAAGTTCGATTTTTACTAAATATTAAGTATTATAAATTTATTGACACACTGCAAACTGTAGCAATTAATTCAACTGCTTTAAATAATTATATGATGACCATCAAATCTAAATTAAATGTTTATAAAACAACATCTCTTTTGTTAGGTATTTGTATTTTATATCATTAATTATTATTTTATACTACTCGTATTTTGTAACAATAAAAAGGTATTAAATAAAATAATTTTAATAATGTTTAATACATGTATTATAATAAATCTTTTTTTATCAATCCACTGCCTATTATTAACACCAAACCATTTCAAATAGACCTTTGTTCCTTTTTTTCTTAGTATTTTTTCTACAAGATAAACATTAGGAAACTTAGCTTTTTGCAGCTCATATTCATAAAATCCTCCTAAAATTGGATGCCCATATTGATCATCTAAAATATATGTAGTGGGATTAGTTAATTTAACTTTTTTAACAGTAACCTTTAGAAAATGCCTCTCGATACTTGCTTATTCTAACCTTATCACTAACTTTAAATTTATTTAATAAACTAGTTGTTTTTATATGATTAAACTTGAAAAGAATATATTTTTCATTTCTTTTATTAACATCAACAGCTTTCATTTTTGTAGTTCCATGTTTTGTTGAATTATATTTTAAAACTATTTCAGGCAATAATTTAATCCATTTGTAATTACCTTGATAGCCAAACTCTTTCCACATTAAAGATTTTAAAGTTCTATTTACTCGTTCTACAATTGAAGCTTTCACAGTGCTAAACGTGGAATAATGATTAATTTTTAATTTATCCATTAAAGTCTTAAATTCTTTATGATAAAATTCCTTTCCCATATCAGTCTGCATATGTTTTGGATGATTATTTTTCAAAATTGTATTCATTGCTTGTGTAATTTCCTTACCAGATTTATTTTTTACTGGCAAAGCCCATACAAATTTACTAAATGTATTAATTACCACCAGTATATATTTAAAGCTGCCATTTTGTTTATAAAATGGTTGCATGTCTACTAGATCTAAATCGTTTAAACCTTTAATAATAACATGTCTACGTTTAAACTTTTTTCTAGCTGGTTTGTGCAATTCATTAATTATTTCTCTTTTAAAATCAATTATTTTATTCATATTTTACAACTAAAACCTTTTAAGGTGATGTAATGATTAATTTAAACTAATTATTTAATTATATTTGCTTCTTTTAATTCTTCAATTATACTAACGATTTCGTTGTTATGATTGTCATTTCCTGCAAATCGTGATGCCATTAAAATTTTTAATCGATTTACCAACTCATTAGGATCATCCCAATGTACGTATTCAAAGGGTTTATTATTATATTGCATTAATAAACCACGACCGCGACGTGTTGTGGAGGTTGTGGCAGAGGTTTCTCTGTCATTTTCCTCATCATCGTAATATTCTGAGAGACGTCTGGGTTGAGGTAATCTTAACTTTGTTACTTGTTTTTGTTTTACTTTTGATTCTTTAACAATTTCATCAAGT
Source organism: Brassicogethes aeneus (assembly GCA_921294245.1). Lineage (NCBI taxonomy): Eukaryota > Metazoa > Arthropoda > Insecta > Coleoptera > Nitidulidae > Brassicogethes > Brassicogethes aeneus. The sequence continues at coordinate 5,514,942 of OV121136.1, forward strand.
AACGGTTTAATTAATTAATACTTATACTTTTCACCTCTATTACTAGCTGTTTGTTCATGCGCATCAAAATTTCTTTTATGTGCATTGGTGCTTAGCATAATATTTTTAAAATTTTCTCTATCTTCTTTCGTTTGGTCTATTTTTAAACAATAACTCATATAAACCATAAGTACCTTTATATATTTTATCTTTAACAAGCATTGTTTTTCCTTTTATAACAACATCATTTCCTTTAAAATCCATTTCTGAACCCCCAAAACGAAATTTACATAATAATTTAAATAATGAGTATCAAATATAGATTCAGTGTCACGTATTCCAAACCAAGTACTTATGATTAAGATGACCACTATAGCGCTAGTTATCACACTTGTTATGGCGGAATGATGGTGGAAATTATGCCAAGTATTTTCATCAAGGCTATCCTGGATCTCTCATTCTTCTTTTATCAATTCTTCGATGTTTACAAGGTTGTCTGACGGCCTGAGTACCAGTTCTTGTTCGGAATCGTGGTGGAGTTTAATATGACGTTTTGACGTTAATAACGTCAAGTTTGCCACCACCGGACCGGTAAAGCTGGACAACACAGAGATTTCTACGTTCCTGCGGGTATTAGCTGTGCAGCTTTGGGATATGGTAAAAATTCCTGTTCTATTCAGGGCTATGTCATTTCTTATTCCATTACATGTGACTGCTACTTTGGTGATTCCGGGAGTGATAAATAGCCAACTGTTTATGGCGTACATCTGTTTTGAAAATGCTGTATGAAATTTTTGTTCTTTAATCTCACATGTCGCTTTTTTGATATATTTTCCACTAAGGATTGTAAGTTACTGGAACATTTCCTTGGAGTGAAACCACTAGAACTCATCATTCTTATGAGTTCGTCTTGTAGTTGCAGGGCTTCTTTCTCTGTATCTGCTCCCGAAATTAAGTCATCTACATAGAAATCATGCAAAGTTACTCTCGATGCCTTGGGAAACCTGATCATTTCGTCTTTGGCTAATTGTTGAATCACTCTGACTGCTAGATAGGGCGATGCCGCTGTGCCAAATGTGATTCGGGATAAGTTATACTCTTGCACCGGCTCGTTGGGATTAAAACGCCATAAAATTCTATGATACTGTGTGTCTGCTGGATATAATATAATTTGGCGATACATTTTCTCGATGTCAGCTGTTATGGCCACCGGATTAGTCCTCCATCTTAGAATAATGTCCATTAACTCTTCTTGTAAACGGGGGCCCACATGCATCGCATTATTTAAACTTGTCCCAGTGGTTGTCTTACAGGACGCGTCGAAGACAACTCGTACTTTACTTGTGGTACTTGTTTCTTTGATGACGGCTTGATGTGGGAGATAATATTTTTCTTTTCCCTCATCTATGGATGAAACTTTCGTCATGTGTCCCATATCCAAATATTCTTGTAGACATTTGGTGTATTCTTTTTTCAACCACTCATTTCTTGATAGTCTTTTTTCTAGTTGTAAAAAACTTGCCATGGCTTGAGGTCTGGAGGATCCTAGATCGTCCTTTTTTTCATTAAAGGGTATTCTGACCAAATATCTTCCATCTTGGTTTCTCTTTTTTTCGGAGAAGTGATCTTCTACTATTTGGTCTTCTTTCTTCAGAATGCGGTCGGATGTCACTTCTTTAAGTTCCCAGAATTTTTTCAGTTGTTCATCTTCTTCATATCTGGCGGTCATGCTGACTATTTTTATGTTAGAATCTGATTTCCCCCGGACGCTATCCATCCAAATTCCGTGTTTTGGCCAAGAAATCCATTTGCTGTTTTGTGCACTCCGTCCAGCAGTATTTTTGCCACTTCTTCAGCTCCTAGGAGAATGTCTATCTTGTTGAACGTTGGGTCAGCCAATACTTTTTCTGCCATTGTTCCATGTCTATATCAAAACTTTTTTCAGGCAGTGTCCTTGTTATTTGGGTAGCACTAGAAGATTTGTTGTCAGCTTAAATGTACTCGGGAATCTTGGGCTACACGTAATTGTCACTTCTTGGCTTGATGTTTTTATGTCCCCATCTCCAACACCTGATAGGTCTGTGGATACTTTTTGCCTTGGAAGGGCTAATAGGGTTGCTGCTTCTTCCGTGATCAAGGATGCTTGAGAGCCTTGATCGATGAGTACTCGTGCATACTCTATACCTCCACTCACTGTTTTGTCTTTAATGAGTGCAGTTGCTAGTAGTACTATTGGACTCTGATTCCCCACTTGGTTGCTTGCCTTGTTTTTTTGGTTGTCAACCTTTGATTGGGTTTTCTGTTCCGTCTTTTCAAAGTGCAAGAGCGTATGATGACGTCTCGAGCACACCGCACATCTTCTTTCTGATGTGCATTTTGCAGCTGCATCATGCCATAGGCAATTAATGCACAAATTTTTTTTATCATATTGCCTGGCTCCGTGCTGTTACTGACAGGCCCCTGAATTTTGGGCAATAACTTATCGTATGTTGGTCTTGGCAAAAACTGCACATGATCGTATGACCATGAAATGGCTGCTGCCTCTTGTTCTGTGCTGCAATTGTCGCCGTCAATCTGGGACTGCTGGGTGTTGCCTCTAAGAATTGAAAACGGTTTCGCAAGAAGTTAATTTGATCTTCTAAACATTGAATTACCAACGGATCCTCGATAGACGACTCATATAACCTGTTTGTTTCAGCATCCCATTTTTTCGAGATCAAACAGCTTATCATTGGACCCCATGAGTCTGTTTTTATTCCCATTAGCTCAATTGCAGCCATGCATTCACTCATGGTGTCGTGGAGTTCTTGTAGTTTTCTGGCTGATTCATGGTGAATTGGCGGGAAGTCCATCATTTTATTAAGTAACTTTGTTAATATTAACCTCTTGGTATTGTACCTTTTTTTAAGTTGCTCCCATGCTACTCCGTAATTAGCATTTGTTATGGGAAAATGTTGAATGGCACGCGCTTTAAGGTGAGTTTTTAGATGCTACATTTTTTCTACGTCGGACAAGCGTCGGTTGTTATGGATTATTTGCGTAAATATGTCTTCGAAATTGGGCCATTCCTCGTAGTTACCTCCGAAAACTGGAATCTGGACCTGTGGTAGTTTGATTGATGTATTTCTATTATTGTCGCTTTCTGTTTGTTTTAGCCTACGTATTTTTTGTCGTAGGTCACAAATGCAGGATCCGGTTCGAAGGACCATGAAAAGGGTCGGATCTTAATTAGGATCCCGAATCTTTGTAATAATGTCCCACTAGCGGAGCGCAGCCTCAGGCTCCAGTTAAGGCTTGGAAACTAGTAGGTAGTTGAGTAAAACACAATAGTCTTGTTAATACTGACTTTAATTATAAAATTGTTTCCTTATATACAAATGGAATATTTTATTTTAAATACTTATTTTACAAACATCTTACTGTTAGAAGGTTGTATTTTGTTATGTTATTGCTGACGCGGTTTGTTCGCTTAGATGACCGAAGTAGGTCAATTAAATAATTATTGTTTAATTTTAATATTAAACACATACAGTTTTAAAAATATAAAAGAATCAAATCCCTTTCTATATCGACCATAATTAATAACACAATCTTTGCATATAACTAAAAACCTATATGTTTCGCAAGAAGTTAATTTGATCTTCTAAACATTGAATTACCAACGGATCCTCGATAGACGACTCATATAACCTGTTTGTTTCAGCATCCCATTTTTTCGAGATCAAACAGCTTATCATTGGACCCCATGAGTCTGTTTTTATTCCCATTAGCTCAATTGCAGCCATGCATTCACTCATGGTGTCGTGGAGTTCTTGTAGTTTTCTGGCTGATTCATGGTGAATTGGCGGGAAGTCCATCATTTTATTAAGTAACTTTGTTAATATTAACCTCTTGGTATTGTACCTTTTTTTAAGTTGCTCCCATGCTACTCCGTAATTAGCATTTGTTATGGGAAAATGTTGAATGGCACGCGCTTTAAGGTGAGTTTTTAGATGCTACATTTTTTCTACGTCGGACAAGCGTCGGTTGTTATGGATTATTTGCGTAAATATGTCTTCGAAATTGGGCCATTCCTCGTAGTTACCTCCGAAAACTGGAATCTGGACCTGTGGTAGTTTGATTGATGTATTTCTATTATTGTCGCTTTCTGTTTGTTTTAGCCTACGTATTTATTGTCGTAGGTCACAAATGCAGGATCCGGTTCGAAGGACCATGAAAAGGGTCGGATCTTAATTAGGATCCCGAATCTTTGTAATAATGTCCCACTAGCGGAGCGCAGCCTCAGGCTCCAGTTAAGGCTTGGAAACTAGTAGGTAGTTGAGTAAAACACAATAGTCTTGTTAATACTGACTTTAATTATAAAATTGTTTCCTTATATACAAATGGAATATTTTATTTTAAATACTTATTTTACAAACATCTTACTGTTAGAAGGTTGTATTTTGTTATGTTATTGCTGACGCGGTTTGTTCGCTTAGATGACCGAAGTAGGTCAATTAAATAATTATTGTTTAATTTTAATATTAAACACATACAGTTTTAAAAATATAAAAGAATCAAATCCCTTTCTATATCGACCATAATTAATAACACAATCTTTGCATATAACTAAAAACCTATATGTGTCTTGCCAACACTTTGAACACATTTTTAAAAAATTATTTAATGATATATCTGTATTAACATGATCTTTGTAAATATGTTTTAGATTCATTTCATCTTGTTTAAAAATAATTAACATATTTGCTGTGACACTCACTTTATTAAAAAAATAAAAATATAGCGCACTTACCTCGGCAACTCTTATTTGTCAACGCTGGGTCGGGATTCAGGTAAGTATGAACGAAAATCTTGAGTTAATCTTGAGTTAAGGGCGCTAGTTGCGAAAGACTCAACAGGAAGTCGGGATAAAAATTTCACAATAACACTTGTTTGCAATTTTAATACAATTTAATTTATCAACTTAACAAAAATTAAAACATTTGTCGCACTGTGCGATGCCTACCGCGCCTGCTTTAGAAGCAACAGCGCATGGCTGGGAATTTCGCAATGAGAATTGACAGAACCAAAACGACTTAAATAAACGTTTGTTTTACATTTTAAATATAGTAAATTAAGGCCCTAACTATTTTAAAAACTTAATCGAATGTCCTTTACACTAGGTAAGTACTCATTCCTTTTAATAATACGTTACAAAATATATTTTTACATATTTTAGGTTAATGGCTTACTTGAGGGTAGTTTCTAGCTGAAACCTTACAAATCCGGCAACCACAAGGCACGGAAACGCTGGGATGTAAGTCCACAACTGGGTGGTTACTATATTTCACTATACAATCAGGTATTGTCGAGAAGTCCTGGCTATCCAATCAACTTATTTTAGGTTATTTGTAGATCAATTGCAGCCTTTCCATGAAATCCGAGTTGTATCTAGAACTGGTGTCAATACAACAGTAAACTAGTCCTCACAAAACCAACCGATTCCCAAAAATGTTTACCAAGGAGGCAAACCCAACCAAAAAAAGGCCTAATTACGAAAAATACAAGAAATTGTAGGAAAATATCCCATTTGTAATGTACAGCAGAACTTACCCACAAGATTTGAGCCTTTTTACACAAATTTCAACAATTGATTATTAAAATATCTTAGATTTTGGGCAATTAATTCTCCTTAAGTGTGCCAAATCAAAATTAGATTCACAAATGGCTGACCATATTAGTAAATTTTAGTTTTTTTAGTGGCAGACTGTGCTATACAGTCTGCTTTGTTTTACAGTATGTACCGTGAAAAGTTACAATAGCAATTTAAACTTAAATAAAAATTATACATAATTACAATTAAATCTTAACCAAAACACAAAGATTAATTTAGTTATACACATTATACCCTTACTTATAAAATATAGCCGAAACACAGGAATTGACTGACTTTCGTTTATTTACCAAACTAAATTAAATTCTTAAAAAAACAGACTGTTACATTCCCCTTCTTCCCATTTAAAGAAAATGTAAAGCCATTTCATTTTCTTAAAACTATAATTACTTAATTACAACAATAAAAATGTTTCAAAACGCAATGCTTAAGATAATTCTATTTTCACAAACACACAACTCACTGGTTGCAAGAAATTTAATCCTTCTAATTACCAAGTCAGGTTAGTAAATTAATTAAGCAAATTAATTATAAATGTCAAACGTGTCAATTACATGTAAACTTTTGGTAAAACTACCAATTAATCAAAATAAATGAATTAACGTCGCTAATCGGGTGGTTTGTCTCTTACGAATTCTTACGTACTGGGGTTTCTCTCGTCACGTTCGAGGATAAATTTGTCTCAATTCGGGTTTCTGCAAAATTCTTTGTCAAAATAGGGAAAAAACAGCACAACATTAAGAAAAAAACTCATACAACTTTCGCATCACATTCAATCTTACTTTAATCAAAATTACTTATTCCTCGTCGGTATTTACAGACTCATCAGTTTCGGCTGAATCATCCAGATTATTGTCAAGATAGGGTTTAAGATCTTTTGTATGCCACCTGTCTACATCGTGACCATGCTCATCGGACAAACGATATATTAACGGAGAAACAACTTCCGTAATCGAACACAAAATCCATTGACATGCTAACTTTGAGAAAAAATTATTCTGCCCAGAGGACAAAACATGGTGACGTTTCCAAACGCGGTCTCCTAGTGATTTAAATCCAAATCCTTTAGATTTACTGTCCCATAATAATCACCCGTGATAGGCACACGACGACTGAAATTCAAATAATTGGGTGCATACCCTGTAGATTCGTGTACGGCGCTACGAATGGCATAACCAATTTTTGAAAGTTCCCGATCCCAGTTCTTGTGATTTATCTCGTCAATATAGGAACGAAATGCAGTCCCAACCACGCGGTTTACACGCTCCACCTGATTGACCTGCGGATGATACTTCGCATTATAAAACAATTTATAGTTTTTTTTCGGCAAATTGTTGAAAACTACGAGAGGTAAACTGTGTACCATTATCTAAACACAAGACTTGAGGGGTACCATATATTAGAAATATTTCGTTCTCCAAGATTATAGTATTCCCATTTGCCTCTCTCATGGGGTGCAACAACACAAACTTAGAGAAGTAATCACCAACAGCCAAAATGTACACAAACCCCCGATTAGACTTGGGTAAAGGCCCAACAATGTCAACAGAGATAGTTTGCCAGGGAAAGCAAACTTTCTTTAGAGTTCCAATATGTTCTGGACGAGCAGTATTGTTTGCTTTCTGAGCAGCACACACACGACAATTTTGTACGTATTTCCTCACATAACTTTTCATTTTCGGCCAATAATAAAAATCTCGTACTCTACACAGGGCTTTATAAATACCAAAGTGTGCAGCAGTGGCATCGTCATGACAAGATTATAAGACCGGCGATTGATGTTTAGGAGTAACTAATTTCCATTCGGGAATATTATTCTCGAACAATAACTCAGAAGCAACATGCTTAAACAGGAGACCATCTCTAATAACCCAGTCAGGAAAATTATCCGGGCGATCCGTCACATTTTGGAGCATTCTTTGATACCAAGTGTCAGTTATACAATTACCAATTTCAAAATTAAGAACACAAATATTTAAAGGAGCTCTTGACAACGCATCAGGAACAATATGCGACGTACCCTTGCGATGCTCAATGTCCATATCGAACTGCTGTAGTCTCGAATGATCAGTGATTACCTTAAACTTAACACCTTCAACATAGCAACGAAATTTTTTAATACCAAACAATAAACCGAGCAGCTCCTTTTCCGTTACACTATAATTTTTCTCAGCCGAAAGTAGAGTTCTACTGGCATACGCAATTACAATTTCCTTACCATCTTCATCCAGTTGAGTTAAGCAACAACCCAATCCTAAATTGCTCGCATCACATTAAATGGTAAACTGTTTATCAAAATCTGGGCTGGCGAGAATGGGAGCAGAAACCAAGGCTCTCTTTAGTTCAACAAAACATTCACTAGCGTCATCAGTCCAGGTAAGTTTTTGAGACTTCGTCCTACCTTTGATAAGATTTGTCATCGGAGCAGTAAACATTGAGAAGTTTTTAATAAAACGCCTATACCAACCGCAGACGCCAATGAAGCGCTTAAGTTCTGTGACTGTCTCAGGCTTCGGAAGGTCTAACATAGCCGAAATTTTGGATGGATCAGTTCTCAAACCAAAACGATCGACAATGAATCCCAAATATCGAAGCGAAGGATGACAAAATTCACACTTGTCAAGGTTAAGGGTGAGATTTGCATCTTTGAGCCGTCGATGAACCTCCTCTAAGACTTCCAAATGCTTCTCAATACTAGGAGTGGCGATGATGACATCATCAAGGTACACAAAACAGAAAGGTTCCAAGTCAGGGCCTAAAACGGAGTTCATAAGACGCATTTGAGTTTGGGGAGAATTACACAAGCCAAAGGGCATAACCATGACCAAGGATCGATCGTAAAAGCTGTTTTATCGCAACTAGACTCTTCCAAAGGATCTTAAAGAAACGCTTGCTTTAAGTCAAGACTGGATAAAAAACGAGCACCGCTCAATTTTTGAAGGATAGAGTCTACCAACGGCATAGGGTAGGCGTCTTTTTTTGTCACCAAGTTCAATTTTCGCCCATCGTAACAAAATCTCCACTCACCACTGGATTTTTTGACCAAAAGAACGGGGCTAGACCAAGCACTATTTGAAGGCCTAACAACACCTAACTCCAGCATTTTATCTAATTCCTTATAGAGATGCTCCAGCATATAAGGAGACATGGGATGAGAGCGCTGTTTAATGGGTTCAGATGTACCTGTGTCGATTTTATGCACTATTTTATTGGTACGACCCAACTTAACGAGCCCTTTAATATTCTGAGAAACTCCATCTGCAGTTGTCAAACACTGTCGAACACCTTTAAATCAAATAAATCTAATAAATACAGACCCTTACTATCAATTACTGTATGGCTAGCTCCAGTATCAACCAGTGCAACGACATTACTACCTAAAATGCTAACATTAATATGTACCCTATTGTCACAAACCCGATTTACAAATAACGCATCATTCCTACACACTGAATTTTGATAAAATTTACAAACATACTCACACCATGACTTCCAATCACTCCGAGTGGTTTTTGGTGAGGCCTTATTCCCAGACAAGCACAGGTTACGCCGACCTACTGAGCGTTTCTCGAAGTTTTTTTAGTACTAAGGGCACTCAGGACGTTTAACTCCATGAGTCCCACAACCAAAACAAATGGGTCCACTTATCGGCTTCTTGTAAAATCTAACTGAATGACCATCTGCAGAACAATTCCAACATTTTAAAGCAGAAAGAGTAGGTTTCGAAAATCTATTGGGAGCTTTTAGACCGCTTTTAGACCGCTTTTAGACCGCTCCACTCCTGAATAAGCTAAATCGGATTCGACTGCGACTGTATGTTTTGAAGGGGGGGCCAACACATTTACGCTTGATAACTTTAGCGTTTTCAAGCAATCGACAATCAGCAATAAGTTGTGCTATGGTGGTAATATTACGCAACGCGATGTGCGATTGATATTCTGGGAGTAAGTTATTTTTGATCACCTTCAACTGTTCTTCCTCTTTTACACTCTTGGTCAAACGATCAAAATAATTTTGCATCACCGAAATGTAGAGAGTAACCTTCTCCTCCGAACCTTGAGTCCTACTACGAATCTCGTCCCACAAAGCATCATCAAAATCTACTGGTAGGAAGTCACGCCTCAAAGCTTGAACCAAAGAATCTATTAATGTACTTTTAATGGAGCGATACCAATGTAGTACTACCCCTGAAAATAGGTCAACCGCTGACATAAACAATTCACTTTCAGAAATATTCCTCGCTTCCTGAAGCTCTTTTACTCTCTGTAAGAAACTATTAACGGACCAGACTTCATTCGTTTCATCAAAAGTTATTCCCCACTTAAAAACAGGAGTTTTATATTTCCCCCCTTGGTTACTTGAATGTTCAGATGGTGCGGAAGAAAATAGAGAAAAATTAAAAGTCGCATCTTGATTAGATACTAAGGCAACATCAGCAGCTAGAGCGGTGACTTTAAACATTTTTACTAGCGCGATATTCTCTAATTTCTTCCTTCTTATTATCAGTAGGCAAACGCATTAACCGACCCAAAATGTGTCTATATTTAAATCAGAGGAGATTGTCTGTAAGGTTTTGATACTAATGTCCAATTGTGACTTTTCAGAATAATTCAGATTAGAAATATCATACCTAGAAGTAGGTTTATTTGCATCAATTTTGTGACACTAACTTTATTAAAAAAATAAAAATATAGCGCACTTACCTCGGCAACTCTTATTTGTCGACGCTGGGTCGGGATTCAGGTAAGTATGAACGAAAATCTTGAGTTAAGGGCGCCAGTTGCGACAGACTCAACAGGAAGTCCGGATAAAAATTTCACAATAACACTTGTTTGCAATTTTAATACAATTTAATTTATCAACTTAACAAAAATTAAAACATTTGTCGCACTGTGCGATGCCTACCGCGCCTGCGTTAGAAGCAATGAGAATTAACAGAACCAAAACGACTTAAATAAACTTTTGTTTTACATTTTAAATATAGTTTCCAACTAAATTAAGGCCCTAACTATTTTAAAAACTTAATCGAATGTCCTTTACACTAGGTAAGTACTCATTACTTTTAATAATAGGTTACAAAATATATTTTTACATATTTTAGGTTAGGTAATGGTTTACTTAAGGGTAGTTTCTAGCTGAAACCTTACAAATCCGGCAACCACAAGGCACGGAAACGCTGGGATGTAAGTCCACAACTGGGTGGTTACTATATTCCACTACACAATCAGGTATTGTCGAGAAGTGCTGGCTATCCAATCATCTTATTTTACGTTATTTGTAGATCAATTGCAGCCATTCCATGGAATCCAAGTTGTATCTAGGACTGGTGTCAATACAACAGTAAACTAGTCCTCACAAAACCAACCGATTCCCAAAAATGTTTACCAAGGAGGAGAATCCAACCAAAAAAAGGCCTAATTACGAAAAATACAAGAAATTGTAGGAAAATATCCCAATTGTAATGTACAGCAGAACTTACCCACAAGATTTGAGCCTTTTTACACAAATTTCAACAATTGATTATTAAAATATCTTAGATTTTGCGCAATTAATTCACCTTAAGTGTGCCAAATCAAAATCAGATTCACAAATGGCTGACCATATTAGTAAATTTTAGTTTGTTCAGTGGCAGACTGTGCTTTACAGTCTGCTTTGTTATACAATATGTACCGTGAAAAGTTACAATAGCAATTTAAACTTAAATAAAAATTATACATAATTACAATTAAATCTTAACCAAAACACAAAGATTAATTTAGTTATACACATTATACCCTTACTTATAAAATAAAGCCCAAACACAGGAATTGACTGACTTTCATTTATTTACCAAACTAAATTAAATTCTTAAAAAAAAACAGACTGTTACATTGCATTGCCTCTAATCAAATGTTTTGGTATATGAGCATAAGTTTGAGTCAAGTAAAAAGAGTCAATAATATTATGCCTACCCATTGCAAAAAAGTCTCTAATAACACTTTCTTTTTCACATGCAACATCATCAAATATAAAAATTGAATTGGGTTTAGCATCAGAAGGGTTTACTATAGTCATTATCACTTTATTCATAATATTTAATTTCTTTAATAGGTTTTAATAATTATTTCAAATAAACATAAATTGTTGATATAATGATTTAGAATAAACATACACATTTTCAAAACCTAAACCATTAACATCTTCAAGCAAATTTAGCATAACATTTGTTTTTCCACAGTAAGTGGGGCCTGCTATTATACATCTAATGGTACTAGGCAGCAAAATTCCATGTCTAAGCAGTTTATTATTATTCGCAAAATCAAATTTTGTAACCGGTAATTGACACTTTTGTTTAACTATTCGCATGTTTAACTAAATATATTTTTGCATCTTATATAAATAAAACTAATATTTATAAATTAATTAGTTTAATAAAATCAATAGATTAGGAAAGATCAAATTTGAGAAATAAGTAAACATAAAAGTATGCAGCTCATTTGTAAAAAAACAGTCAAACGAAAAGGTAGCGGTCTCTTAAATAAATTAATAAATAAATTACCTTTTGAGGCACATTTGCCTGGTGGGTATAGATTTTGTGGTCCCGGAACTAAGCTTAATAAACGATTAGCACGAAACGATCAAGGTATTAATCAGTTAGACGAAGCGTGTAAAGTTCATGATATTGCTTCCTCAAAATTTGATAATTTAGAACAAAGACACGAAGCACATAAAATTTTATCGGCCGATCGGATAAGGCATGGAAAAGAGTAAAATCCAAGGATTCTAGTGTGGGGGAAAAACTTGCTGCTCTAGGTGTTACAGCAGCTATGAAAACAAAAGTTTAACTTGGAATGGGTGTTAAACATAAAAGTAGTGGTAAAAAAAGACATAAAAAAAATTAAAAATAAACACACATTAGATAAAGGTATTACTTTTAATAAGGCTCTTAGAAATGCTAATAAAGCACTTAAAAATAATGGCAAAGGTAAAGATATAAATTCTGCTAATAAAATTGCAATGAAAGAATTTAGAAAAATTTGAAAAAATAAAAAAAAACCTAGAGTTATTTCATTTCCTAAAACAGGCGGTTTTTACCAGTGATTCCAATATTTGCAGGTTTATCTGCATTAGGGGCTTTAGCAGGTGGTGCTAGCTCAATTGCATGTGCTGTTAATAAAGCAAAAAGTGTACAAAACGAACTTAAAGAAAAATAACGAGATAATGAAAAAATGGAATCTATAGCTATGGGTAAAGGATTATTTGTAAAACCTTATAAAAAAGGATACGGAATATTTGTAAACCCTTATTCATATTATAAAGGAAAACAAAGTTTTTTATAAATAGACTACCAAAACGACCACTTACTAATGTTGATTTGTTAAAAAATACTAAAAATTTATCAAATTTTCGTAGAATATTTATGAGAGATAATTTACCATTTAAAATTTATAAAAATGAAAATGGTATAATTAATCTTGACAGTCAAGTCAATTCAGTCATTGGACTGCTTATGTCAAAAAAGATAAAAATATTTTTTACTATGACAGTTTTGGTAATCCTAAACCTCCTAATGATGTAAAATACTTTAAAAGTTCAGGTCCTATAAAAATATTTTATAATCATACTCGTTATCAAAATTTAAATTATAACTGTGGTCATTTATCTCTTCAATTGTTATATAATAATGTTTAATATTATATTTTATATTTAGTTAATTATTACAATTTCGATGATGAAGACATTTAGTTTTACCTCAACCCAATCAATTATAATTGATTAGTGCAGATTTTAATCCACCTATTGATTTAAGAGAATATACAAATGATTTTGTTATAGGTTTGCTTAGCTTAGAAGTTTATAATGCTATACCAAACATATCTCAAAGTAATAATACATTTTTTCTACTCCTATTACGGAATTTGACCGTTCTATTATCACTTTTATCTATGGAATGACATATATTCCGTAAAGTGTTACAGAATGAAATATTCTATCATCCTATTACAGAATAAACACTCGTGGCGACATCTCTGTTTTTAATATCTAACAAATTTTAGACCGATCCAACCTCACTTTCTTCCAATCAAATGACTTTTCTATGGTATTTTTTGGAAACGTAGAAAAAGTATAGTCTGAAACACGTTTGGAATTGCATATTCCGCTCTCGTGAAACCGTCAAACTCGCCTTCGGCTCGTGTGACAAACTCTTCACTCGAGCGGAATATGCTGTATTCCAAACTTGTTACAGAATATACTATTACATTGGAAATGAAACTATTGAAATATCTATAGGTACTTATGATGTTGATAATATTAATGATTTTATAAATTTAAAATTGGACGAATTAAAAAAAGTAAAAGGTATAACTTCCAGCGTATATATTAGAGCTAATTTGAATACTTTAAAGTGTGTTAAAAGATCCAATCAAGATATTGACTTTAGTTAAGACGATTCAATAGGTGGTTTATTAGGTTTTGGTAAAGAGCTTTTAGCAAAAGACATACATCATGAATAAAAAAACCCTGTAAATATTATGAAAGTTTAAGGGTTTAAAATTGTAGAGTCACCTCAAAATGTTATTTATTTACCAATTAACACAAATTTTGTAACTAATTTAACCTATAAAATAGTCGACCAAGATGAAGATTTACTTAATTTTAGAGGAGAGACCATAACGTTAAGAGCTCATTTAAAACCTCTTTTGAACAATGGTTTTTAAATATAATAAATCTGCACCAGACACTAATTTTAGTGTTAAACCAATAGCTAAACGGTTAACATCCTCCAAACAATTAACATTTGCTAATCTTGAATACCTCAAGTCTTTGGGGTTTAAAATAAAAAACAACCACAACTATGAATATATTAAACGTAACTGCTTTTTTTGATTATTCACTAGTAAACGTAGAAAAACATTCATATTTACCATATGTTTCCAACTCGTTTAATAACAATGACGAAATTAGAATTCCAATTAATCAATCTGATTTGTTTACTCATCCAAGTGAGAGTTTTATATACATCGAGGGTAAATTATTAAAAGCAGATGACAATATCCACAACAGCTAAGTTGGTTTATAACTTTTTTGCACATTTATTTGAAGAAATAAGTTTAGAAATCGGTGGTAAAATAATAGACAGTGTAAAAAATCCTGGAACAACTACCATTTTAAAAGGTTTAGTTTAATTTAATAAAAACGAATTAGAACGTTTAAAAAATGCTGGGTGGAATATTGATAGCGGAGAATCTTTATACGAAGTTCATAGTAGCACAAGATGTTTTAATGTATGCGTACCATTAAAAACTTTATTTGGTTTTGCGGAAGACTTTAAAAAAATTATTTTAAACTTGAGGCAAGAGTTAACGTTAATACGAAGTAATTCTGACCAAAATGCAATTTATAACACATTAAAAACTGAAACAAATAAAATTGAAATAGGTAAAATAGAAAATGCCTTATATTTCTGTTGCTGATGAAGAAAAATTAAAATTATTTAATTTGTATGAAAGTGAATTGGGAATTGGGTTTAGAAGTTGGGAAATGTTTTAATATCCTTTGTTACAAAAAACTCAACACCATACTTGGAGTGTTAAATCGGCAACGCAGCTTGAAAAACCTCGATACATTATTGTTGCCTTTCAGACTGATCGTAAAAATGATTTATATAAAAACAATGGATATTTTGATAACATATTTTTAAGAAACATAAAATTATTTTTAAATTCGGAACAATTTCCATACGACCAGCTTTAGCTTCAATTTGATAAAAACCAATATTCTTTATTATATGAAATGTATTCAAACTTTCAACAATCATATTTTAAAAAAGAAAACTAACCTCTTTTATCTCAACAATTTTTAAAAATGGCTCCTATTGTTGTAATAGATTGCTCTAGACAAAATGATGTTCTAAATACTGGTACTGTTGATATTAGGTTAGAATGGGAAACAAGTAAAGATGTTCCAAATAAAACATCTGCCTATTGCATTATTTTACATGATCGTATTATTCGTTATATTCCTCTAACAAGAATAATTAATTCATTATAAGCAAACCAATTATGTTTAAAATAAAAATATATGTTTTATTTTAATAAACTTAAATATAAGAATAGAATTAGGTATCTATAAAAATAAATTAAAGGTGAGAACCTCCCCACCATTAATTTATTTTTTTCTTTTAGATTTAAATACTAACACTTTTTTATAAGTTGGTTTAAGGTTTGTTAAGTTTTAGAAAAGCCAACATGTCCTTATTTTATATAGCTTACGACATTGCTAAACCTTTAACAATTCAAGATATTACTAGATTAGTACAATGTTTTCAATCCACTACTCCATTTCAAGATTTACATGATTTAGAAGAGGAATGGTATGCAAGTGTGAGCAATTTTTCATCTTTGGTACTGGAAGAACAGTTGGTAAAAGAACAAAAACAACAGGAAAACAGAATTGTTAAACAATATGAAAATATGGATATGGAATATAACATTCAACATGATTTAAACAACTATTTAGATTTTACACAAAGTATATAAATTTTTATATTTCTTTACTTAATAAAATTTTAAAATAATTTTTGATTTTAATTTAAACCCGTTTAGTAGATGCAAAGATTTAGGAGAAATATATTATTGAATAATATACATTAAAATTAACTTGAGAAACGTAAAGGTATGTGTAAACATTTTGTTATCATTGTTTTAAATCATCTTTATTTTATAAATAAAAACCTTTAATTTTAATAAATTATTTATTATTTAAATTGGAATATAATATAAAATTAGCATATTCTTAAATTATTTAGTTTCTAAATTGGGTATAAACATTTTTTTATCATTGTTTTAAATCATGTTTATTTTATAAATTAAAACCTTTAAATTTATTAAATTATTTATTATTTAAATTGGAATATAATATAAAATTAACATATTCTTAAATTATTTAGTTTCTAAATTGGGTATAATAAAAACATAATATAATTTGTTTATTATATTTTATGATAAAAAAAATTCTAATACTTGCTTCAATATTGTCTCTACAAATTGGATAATTATTTATTGGAATTGCACAATCTACACAAGTAACAGTATGCTTGCATGGAAAAAAACTATGGATATTTCATTTTTATAACATTTTTTACATAAGTTTATATCATCACTGTTTTCAATACAATTTTTTTCTGTTAGTTCTAAACAAGGCTGAAATCCATCTTCTAAGCACGGTGTTGTAGATGGTTGTGTTGGAGTTGGAGAATTATCCATTATCTCAGAAACCATGCCATTTATAAATTCATCTCTTAATTTTTTAACATATTCAGGACCCATTTTTAATTGTAAAAAAGTACAATTTGGATTATAGGCAGCGTGTTCTGTCCACGGATCGTCAATATTTAACCATCCCTTTAAATCCAATCCACATTGGAAACAAATGACGCGGTCTGATAACCCAGTATAAAAAATCCTGCACTTGCCATTTGATGAGGTTTTAAATTCAATGCTTCTGGCCAGTCTTCAAACGAATACGAACGTTCTTGGTTTAGTACAAATTCAGGATGACATGCTGTTTTTTTCTTAATTATATTTGGAAAAATATTATCTTCAGGAACTGAATTGGGAAAAATTTCGAATATATTATTTTTGTTTTCTGTGGTTGCAACACTTTGTGGGTAAAATTGTTGTCCATTACAAAAAAATATGTTTTCCATAGTAACTACAAAAAACAAATACGGTTTTAGTTTATTATCATTGCACATCCAAACACACACTGCAAAGTAAATAAAAGCATACAAATATTATATTATTTACCCTTTCCACTGTTCGGTCTTGCAGCTTTATAGAGATAGTTCTTTAAAATTATAAATAAGTTTATAATATGTTATATTATTTTTTACTTTTAATATAGGTATGCTCCATTATTTGTTGTTTTAAAGCAAGTAATTTAGTTTGATGAGTTTATTTTTATAAAATACCATTTTCTTTTTTAATTTTATTTCTTGTTCAGTTATTAGCTTTTTTAAAGCAATCAACCTTAATTTGTAGTTAGTGCGTTGAACTTTATGTTTAAAAACTGAATTTATTTTTACATAACTCATTATATATGTTTTAGTATTAGCTATACGTTTGAAGATTTAACAGAAACAAAAATTATAAAATACACCATACTTTTTATATATCTACATAGTTTCTCTCTACCTTTACATCCACTTTTACCCCTCCATTTCCCCTACTTTATCTTACATTTAAAAAAACAATATTTTTACTTACATACTTTTATAAAAACCATGCTTCATGGCTTCCTCCCCTGACCTTAAATTTAACATCCACAAAATCCCAAAAAAAATCAAATAATTCTAATTCATCTTGGGGTGTTTCATTCTGGAATTCTTCATTTTTATTTTTTAAAAGTTTTCTATTTAAACGAATAATTTTTACGTGTCTAAAATATTCAAAAATTTCGCAATAGCAATGTATCATTGTAAATTAAACTGTTGATGTGTGTACAAAGGTATCTTATATATACTTACTCTTTCCACCACTTTATTTAATCTTATGAAAGGGTAAAGCAGAAAACAATAAAATAAATTTAAAAGATTTATTGAAATAAGGATGGTAGACTTAGATTTAATTTAATTTTAATTTTTCAAATATCACATAAAAATATATAAGAATCTTCTAAAATTGTATTGGAAAATCGTTATAGTCTCCCATCCAAAAAAAATACCTAAAATCAGATCTCCATACCTTCTAATGTGGATATTGCTGTTGTACTAAATAAGGTGTCTAAATGTTAAAATATAATTCAAAATATATATTCCTAAAACATAATAAAGGTTATATGCATAAAAAATATTAAAGTGATTATATATTCCTAAAAAGTTAAAATACATTTATAAAACCCTACACCAATTAATAATAATAAAAAGCATTGAAAAAAAACTATTCAAATTTTACGTTTGTATAATCATCAGAAATTTCGGTGGTCATAAAGATTATTTTCTTTAAAGTCTCCTTATTAATTTTATCAATTTCAGGAATTAATTTATTAAATCGTTTTGGTAAAATTATAAAATTTGGAAATTCCTTAACTTTGACTATAATAAAGTATTCAGTTAATTTATCTGTTAAAGTTTTGAAGGCGTCTTTTTCTTCCTTAGCAATATATTCTCCTAGCACGTTTGGTAAGTTGTAGGCTACATCCTGTAATTGTATCCCACCAAAATGAAGTAGCTTATTTCTCTTCTTCAGGGGATTAATGATATCTTCTGACGCAAAGTATAGCTCTACCGATCTCAACCATTTTTTCCATTTTATTCGTAACATTGCTTTTTTAATGTCTTCTCATGAAAACGGTTTTATTGGAACTTTACTTATTTGAAATAGATGGTTTATATATATATATATATATATATATATATATATATATATATATATATTCGTAACAGTAACATGAATCGTTGTATTAATTCTAGAATACAATCTAAAATTCTGATTTTTTGCAGACTTATACTTGAAATGTGAGCGCTTCTAATAGCAATTCAGAAATTTTAAACATTTTCAAATATTTTGGAAAAAAATATTTTGCAATGTAGAATTATCAAAATCGTGCATCAAAAACTTTACCCTGCGGCGAGCTATGTGAATTATTGAAAAATTCTATACATATATATCGAGTCAAATGTAGTCAAAGCATTGACAAAGTTTAAAAAAATTCAACAATACTTGATTCAACTACCCATACGCCCACTGACGGCGCGAGCAGATTATGCAAGACAGAGTTAGCACGTCGACACGGTTTCGAATATCCAAGCACTGGTGGGAGATCGGAATTTCAAGCGAAATGAAACAAAAACCCCAAACTTGGAACAATGTTGGGTAGATGGCGAGACATTACGGACACATTTTCCTATATTTTTAACTAAAACGCTTGGCACAGATATTCCTATCCGGTTGCACGTCTTCTCATTCCTTAGTCAATGGTAGGGGCTAGCTACTTATGCAGTTTTGCACATACGTGAGGCCCTGTTGTCAGATGTAATTATATTCTAATAATATTTTCGTTATTATAAACCTTATAAAAATATGTTACCTTTATCGCAAAATTTATAAAAAATTATATTAATTGTTTTTAAGTATTAATAATAAAAGGAAGTATTATTTTTTTAATTTCATAAAAATGTTTTTTAGCATTAGAAATTTGGCTACGTCTTATTTTATTACCCAAGGACTCTTTGCCAAGGAGATTATAATCAAACATTGTGGTCACAGAACAAACCATTTTTGGTTTACTGCTTGGCTTTGTTTTTATTGTTTACTTTCTTTTGAGCTTTTACGATTTTTTGACCTTTTTTACCTCTGATTTGGAATGTTTTAAATAGATATTTACATAGAATGTACTCCTTAATTTAATTTAGAATAATTTTGTTTATTTAGGGTTAGAATTTTTTAGATTTGGATTAGGCTAGTTAGGATACTTTTTGTCTGTGAACAAGTTTTATTATTGTTAAACATTTTCTATTTTATTTAAACTATTTAAAACATTTAAATTATTCTAATAGTTTAAATATTCGATTTGAAATTTGAATCGAATATAACTATTTGAGTTAATTTAAGCAGCTTATGTTCTTTTAAGCAGCATCCACACCCTTAATATTATTAATTATTTATTAATAATAATGAGGGTGTAGACTAATCTCATGGGCACTTAAAGAATTATTACCAATACAATTTTAAATCCCATACAATTATCTCATCAATTATCTCATTCCGAATAAACTGACATTTGTATTTATTCATAACCAACATATACCTATATATAGGTATATGTTGGTTATGAATAAATACAAATTATTATAATAATCGACAATTTATTCAATGTGCAATTGTTCTTGCCGTAAAAGAAAGATGCCCTTATTTCAAATGTTAAATGGGAACTTTTGCGCATGTGCCTTACAATATACTACGCCCGGTTTTAAATTCGCCAAATTTAAAAATTCTTTTCCTTGTCATTTTCTTATAACCTCTTTGGTCGAAAACATTGTTTTTGTTTGAAAAAGTGTTTTTATTAATTTAATTTAATGCAGCTAGTGTTTAAAATAAATGGGCAAAATCATATTTGCAATTCTCTTTTATTTAATCAAAAAAACTTAATTAAAAACCAGATTGTTGACGGCTGGCCAAAAACAAATGACCGATTTAGAAAAATAATGAAATATTAAAGGTTAACATTCCTAATCTCTTGGCAATCTAATAAAAAAATAGGTAGGTAGGTAGGTAGGTACTATAGGTTCATAGTAGGTATTTGGTAAAAAGTTAATTGTTTTACCATAAATAATACCTACCAAAATTTTGATTAAAGTGTAATTGTAATAAACCAGAATCACAGGCGTAATCACAAAATAATTAACAATTGTTTATTATTTTGTGTTTATGCCTGGGTAACCAAGATGGCAGTGCATTGTTGCCAAATTGACCAAGACAGATTATATACTTTTTTTTAAATAATAATTTTGTAGATTTAAATAACTACAATTAGGCTAAAATTATTTAGACAATAAAACAATAACGTTTAAAAAAGATATTTTTTAAATTTTTACCATATTTACCAGTAAAATTTGAATAAAGAAATCCTCTAAAAGACAATATAAAAGAAACAAGGCAAGCTGTAGTATTTTAATAGTGTAGCATGCGCATTGGAAACATTTTATCATTTGAGATAGATACATATACCAGTCTCTTAATAATTGCAAGGGGCGTGGTAAGTCGTTTACCCGTATAGGAGTTATAGGTATAAGATAACCAACAAACATTATTGATTTTTTAATCTCCAACTTTTGAACTGCACATGCGCAAAAGGTAGATTAAAAACGGGAACAAGGTCATCTATTCAAAATATACGAAATAAGCAGTACCTATATATACGTATATGACGTCACCCCGGTACCTTCTCAGCTACTATGACAACGCGGTTGCAGACCAAATAGATTTTTTATGGTAGTTTTAAAACATTTCGAATCAGAATAAATAGTCTATCCATAAATAACACAATTAAAATAATCATTATTATTATTTTTATAATGTTTTTTTTATTACGAACCTTTTTCAGAAAGATTATAATCTTTCTGAAAAAGGTTCGTAATAAAAAAAACATAGTTAATATCCGTCAATTTGTTTTTGATGCTATGGCGAGTTAAAAAAATCTCAACGGAGTCAGTACATTGAACTTTCAAATCTCTGTCGATTAAAAAATTCGAGTGTAAGCAAAAATAAAAAAGAGTATGTAAAATGTACCATGCAAATTAAAAAAAATAATATCTGCCCTGCACGATCTGAAATAGAATGACCCATATATCTTATATCTATATCTACTGTTGCTATAGTTTAAAAATAAACACAATATTTTTAAATGTTTTTATTTAAACATACATCTTACAAAAAGTAAAACTCTTTTTTAAAATTATTGTATGGCGATAAAAATAAACTCATATTGCGTATATTGTATGGCGATAAAAATAAACTCCTATTGCCAACCAATAATATCTGCCCTGCACGATCTGAAATAGAATGACCCATATATCTTATATCTATATATCTCACTGTTGCTATAGTTTAAAAATAAACACAATATTTTTAAATGTTTTTATTTAAACATACATCTTACAAAAAGTAAAACTCTTTTTTAAAATTATTGTATGGCGATAAAAATAAACTCATATTGCCAACCAATAAATACATACATATAATTTTATTTTGACTAAATTATTAATTTAATTCCAATAACTATATTTTTTCTATGCTCTGATGTTACCGCATAAAATTGTAATGACTAGACCTTGAATTGTAAAATATTTACATATCTATATTAATATTATATAGAATTTACCATTAAAATCGTATTCCTCGATGTTGGATGCTTTATGCTTAAATAAAAGAAATAAATAAATAAATAAATAAATAAATAAATAAATAAATAAATATATAAATTAATAAATAAATACAAAATCACTTAATGATGCAGTAATTTTGTAACCAATTATTTTATAAAATATTAAAATATTTTATGCATTAATAATTATCTATTATTTAAAATATTGTTTTTAACAATAAATAAATAACAATAATATTATTGTATACCTAGTATGAAATCAATCAAAATACTATGTATGGCTATCATTTTAAAGAGTTACAAGGTCGGTTAAAATAGGGAAAAGTTGCGTTACATACAAGTCTACCCGTATCAAAAATTAAAAACAAAATCTGCGTTTCTCAAATAATTTGTGAAAACAAAAACCTGTCAAAACCAAAACTTTATCCCTTGAGAAATAAAAAAACAAGTTTCTTATGTAAACCCACATCAAAAAAATCAAGGAATCAAACGATTTATCAAACTACATAAGTAATGGCAGCCATAATAAAAACAAAAGATGGTGATTGTAACTCAAAATATACCTAGTAGTAAAAAAATGGATTAATGTGCATGTTTAAATGTTAAACTTACTTTTTTCAAAATTCCCAGGAACAACGAAGTTTTTTAAATATCCTGTATTACAAACCTATTGAAATTAAATTTATAAATTAAAAAAAAACAGCTATTTTTTAAATATTTAAAAAAAAAACGAAAAACATTTCAAAACTAAAACTATAAGCTCGTTGTTTCTGCGAATTTAAAAAAAGTAAGTTTTACATAATAATCAACTTCTTACTACAAACCTTGTAATAATTACGCAGCTTGTCTCTAATTACACCAACCTTGTAGCTCTTAAAATAAAAATAAAAATACTCATAAAAGTTTACACACAAAAAGGATATTGGTGTATCCTGTATGTATACACCGTCTGCAAAGTTATCTGTTCACCACTTTTAACTCCGTTATTATTGAAGCTACAAAGTTGGTTAAATTAGCATATTAGTGGCATTTCTTTTTATTAAAATGGCGAAAACAGAAAAATAATTGAACGCCGCATTTCTAAAATATTCACAAAAATTCCATGTTTTAAACGGACACCCTGTATATTTTTACATTTTTATAATAAATAATTTCTTTATTACCCAACAGAAATCTAGTAACAGGACAAAAACAATACAAGTAGTTTCCATAATTAATACAAATAATTATAATTGAATCGTCTAATTTCAATAAATAGCGGCCATCTCCTTTGAAGAATATTTTAAGTAAACGTCAAAAAAACATTCTAAACAGTAATGGGTAAAAAATAAATATATTTTGAAAAACTTGTTCATATGGTAACTACAAATATTTTTTCTACAAAATAAGTAACCAGATTTAAGTTTTAATTAAAAAAACATATATTTCAAAAGGGAAATGGGCATTTTAAGTACATTTTTGTACTTAAAACATCAATGGAGATGGCCGTTATTAAAACTAACATAAAACTTTAATGAATTATTTTCCTTGCAAATAGCCGTTTTTGTTGGGATATAATTTTGCACTAATATACTACGTAATATTTCGATTTTATTAGTGTAAATAACTCATTTAAAAAAAAATTGGAGATGGCCACTTTTGAAATTAGACGATTCAATTATGGTTTTTAACCATTCATTAAGTACATTTAGTTCGTTTTGTAAAGTATAGCAGTCATTTTGACAAATGATTATTTTATATATTTTTGGGTAAATAACAAGTTTTTACAATTGAGAAATTAAAGAACAAGGGGCCAAGGTTTGACCCTTGAGGTGCCCCAGATGTAGCCGAATAAAAATTGGATTTATAACCGTCATTTGACTTTATTAGATGCTTTTGAAAAGTCTGTGTATACCACATCCACTTGCATTTCGCTACCCAGGGCATTTGAAATAAATTGTTTTATAACGGTTAAATTTAATAAAGTTGATTTATACCCGTCCTGATTACCTGAGATATGTGACCTGTCTAGCCACACTTTTGAAAAACCATACTTATTATGGAAATGGGCCTGTATTTGCCATATTACTCGGCATACATTTGCTACTTTTCATGTTTTCGGAAATTGTTGCTTCTGTACAATTTCATTAAAAGTAAAATTAATGGTTTGGAAAAAACAATTTTTCAGTTTAGAGAAGTTATGAAATTTTAACTGTTTGTTTCAAATTAAATTGTAAAAATATAGAGCGTATACCATTAAAAAAATATTTTTGTGAATGACACTGGACGACCAATTGTTTTTGTGTTTTCATAGCAATGGTGAGCAGATATCTTTGTTCAACTTATTGTAAAATTATTTATTAAACATTTTTAAATATTTTATTATACACTGTATACAATGGAATAAAAAAGAAAGGAATGAAAGCGAAACATCGCCTCGAGCCAAACCATCCAAGTTGTTTGTTCGGCACCAGTATATTTTATTTATTTTTAAGATATTGTTGCGAATCAGTGGAACTTAAGGGAAACAATACTATGTATTTTTTTGCTAAAATTCATTAAAATAATAAATAATTTGTAACCAGACTGCCCCCACTACTTTTTGGTAAAATTTAAAAAAATACAACATTTTATTATTTTTTATGCATTTTTACGGATTAGTAAGTATTTGTTTTTAGAATATTTTCCAAATTTTTGCTTGTTTAGTTTATTACTAACACTATGGTGACGAAATATAAAAAAATATTTTTCAGAACTGTATTGTAGATAAAATAGTACATTCCTCGCGTAGTTAGGCACTCGCCCTTGAGGGCATTCCGCAAGTACTTAAATTGCTACTTACCACTCTTGTTATGTAAACTACAACATGAAATGAAATTTTGTATAAGAATACTTCAACTTATATCTCAGTTTACGTGTTCGAGGGTTTTTAGAGAAAATATTTTTAAAGCCCATTTATTTAATATTAAAAAAACGCTCGAAAAAAAACTTTTATAGGGAATTTTTTTTAAGTAAATAAAAAAGACCGCATTTTTGTTAGTATACCCTGAAAATTTTGTACAAATCAAACGAACAGTAACGAAGATACAGCGCTTCAAAGTTGGTAAAAATGACCCTTTTTTGATTTTGATTTCGATTTTTTGATTTGATGAAAATTCCCTAAAAAAGTTTTTTTTCGAGTATTTTTTTTTAATATTAAATAAAAGGGCTTTAAGGATATTTTTCGAAAAACCCTTGAAAACGTAAACTGAGATATAAGTTAAAGTATTTTTATCCAAAATTTTATAGAGATTGGTAAAGGCGTTTTAGTGTTAGAATTTTTTTACTTATTTTGCGTTAATTTTGACGGAAAGTGTATTATTTTTACATTTAATTTTATTTATTTATTTATTTTACAGGACCACAAAAGAGTGGGTATGCGCTATGAATATAAACATGATATTCCTATGTATTTTCACCCGCTGAAACTGAATTTAAAGTCAGTTTAGTATTATTATTATTTTTTAATAAAATAAAAAAAAAATCTGAATTTAAAAAGAAAAATCACTATTCAATTTTGGAAATATTCTAAAACAATTTCATTCAAAATTCGCAAAAAAATGCTGAAATTTTTTATTTTTTTAATGTCAACCGGTAAATTTTTGTGTCATACGGTTATCATACACAGAAAAAACGCTAGCATAGCATGAATGGGTGAGCCATTAAACCAATGGGATCTTGTAATCCGTATTCCTGAATAACAGTTCCTAAAATATCAATAGGTAGTTAGCACTTGGTTTATAATCGTTTACTGTTTTTAAATTAACAACAAAAGTTATCGCTCCTAAATCTATTGATATTTATTTGTTAGAATGTTAGAATTTTATTGCCTTAAATACTAATTTGATTTATTTAATAACGTTACTATTGTATGTATACTATGTATACATTTAACTTAATAAATTCTTTGACATTTAGGCAAAATATTTTCCTATTTTGGTTTAATAGTAATTAATTGAGCAAATAACAATTTAGATTGCTTCAATTTTAATGCATTCAATGACAGCGCTGTTCTTGGTACTTTGATTAGATTTTTTTCTGTGTACGGATATCACAAATAAGAAATAAAAATCATGTTGTAATTTTTTATGTTAACAGTGTTTAAATTTAAATTTTTGTTCCATACAGATTTCACACTTGAGAAATGAAAATCATGTCATGATATTTTATGTAATCAGTGTTTGGATTTAAATTTCTGTGCCATACGAATATCTCACTTGAGAAATAAGTGTTTGGATTTGAATTTTTTTGGCATAGCGATAGCATACGGATATCACAGGTGATAAATAAAAATGTGTCATGATTTTTATGTCATCAGTGTTTGGTATCCAAACTTTGAATTTGAATTTAGTTGCCAATACGATACGATACGATTGTATTTATTGATAATATGCTTTAACCTTTTAGCAAGGTCTTAAGGGATTTATCCAAATAGTTTAGTTGATGTTTTAGGATTTAGGATTTTCTAATTGAAGCCACTGGACATTTATAATGGTAGCTGGCAGTAAGAGTAAAATTGAACTTAATACCAATTCTCTCACAAGAGAGAATATAAAGTTAGAGAGGAAAAAGACGATTTTTGGTTATATTTTAGTGTCAGTGTTTCTTTCATACAAGACAAGAGCTAGGTATAACGCCCAATGTTTTCCTTAGCTTTAAAGACCCCCCGGGGTTTTCTATGGCTTTAAAGCGTCCGCATCATATATTAAATTATTAAATTAAATTATTATCAATGTCATTAAAGTGGGGATTTATTATAAATAAAGGGGTAAGAAGAAAAATGGTACAAGTGCATTTTAGCATAAAAAATAAAGTTAAGTAGAGAATTGGGTATTTTGAAATCCAATTTTTTTTAAATGTTCTCATAACGTGAAAATTGTACGAGTTCTGCATGTTGATTAATGTATTCAGACTTTTGTGTATAGCAAAAAATTTAGTTAATAGCTCCACTTTTCTTTTTTTGTTTTGTACCCTTTTGCTTCTTATCCCTTCAATTATAATATTTATTATAATTAAACTACTAATTCGAGTTATTACTTTTTCTTCCACATTCCATTAAATTCAAATTCATCGTTCATAGGGCTCGTGCGAATGCGCATATTTTGCTAATATCACGCGAGTATGTGCTAAACTTATATCAGGCGTGATTAAAAAATCACGCTTGATATCATCATGAGTTCACCAGAAAATCCAGATTGTTGTCCGTATACGAGCCCTAACCACATAATGTTCGGACACTTCATAATTTATACAGAAATTTTTTTCGTGAATACTATCTCAAAATTATTAGAAGTTATGAAAAATTCAGCTTATTTTGGCATATACCCCTCGAAGCGATTTTTATTTTTAAAAAGTTTACCTTTTATTTTTAGCTTTTAAAAAAAGGCTAACTTTTTAATTTTTTTTTGCATGAGTAAAAAAAGTTATAAATGGGCCCATTAAAAAGAACATAAAATATTATACAAACCCTGAAAATTTGGTAAAAATTGTATAAATAATAAGAAAGTTATAGCGATATATATATCTGCAAAATCTCCCGTTTCCTAAGAAAATTGTAAAAACTCTTTAAAAATAGCATTTTTAAATTACTTATACTTTTTTATAACTTATTTATTTTTTACCAAATTTTCAGGGTTTGTATAATATTTTATGCTCTTTTTAATGGGTCCATTTATAACTTTTTTTACTCATACAAAAAAAAGTTAAAAAGTTAGCCTTTTTTTAAAAGCTAAAAATAAAAGGTAAACTTTTTAAAAATAAAAATCGCTTCGAGGGGTATATGCCAAAATAAGCTGAATTTTTCATAACTTCTAATAATTTTGAGATAGTATTCACGAAAAAAATTTCTGTGTAAATTATGAAGTGTCCGAACATTATGTGGTTAGGGCTCGTATTAAGCATATAGAAATGTCCAAAACTGTAAATCTTTGATATCTCACATTTTCTTTTGTTTATTTCTTAATTTAAATAATTTGAAACATCTGTTCTCAATAAATTTTTGATGTATCTGTAACCAAAAAGCTATAGCTTAGTATACTAGTATACTAGTATACTATCTTGATAAAATAAATGAAAAATCATAGTTGGCCGAGGATTTTCAAATTTGGTATTTGAGCCTAGATATTAATTCTTAACAACTTTTCTTTACAGCTCATATCGGCAACATAAAAAGCACTTTACACTTTACTAGAATATCCTTGATTTTTTAAAACTAAAATTATTGTTAAAAATTAGTTTTTAACCAAGCAGGGCGGAACCCCAAAAAATGAAAATTTAAATCGATAATCTTCACCTTTTCCAAGAGTTGTTACACCTACAAAAATGATCAATAAATAATTTTACAATAAGTTAATTATTTTGTATAGCTAACTTTGCTAGGTTAAGATTAAATTATTGGTTTATCAACATAAATCTTGTAACTTACAAACCTGCAAAATAAATATTAATTCAGAAACCTGTAGTTACTTATATAGTAAGGTTTTTCCCAAGATATTCTTTAGGTTCAAAAACATTTTAATTAAAATTTGGTATATGGCTTTATTAACAGCCAGGGCAAGTATAATATATGTTCTACTATGTTTTATAGTTACCCTTGTAAAAAAAATGACAACGTTAAACAAGTGGAATTTTAGGTAGAAATACATCAACATTTAAGTATATTAAATATTATTTAAATATATTTGTGACTGTTTTTTTCTTCAAGAAATTAACTTTTTTAAATTGCTTTAATAATAGCTTAATAAATTAGGTTATGAATTTAACTCATATGATATTAAATTAAATTATTTTGTTATTATTATGAATAATTATTATTATTTCTTTAGGGTTTATAAGGATGAATCACCCGTATTATTACCATCGTTATTTCTAGAATTTTCAGATTGAAGAGCCTGTTGCTGCTGTAAAAATTTCGCGGCTGCAGGAAATCCTTGAAGATCAAATCCAGGTGGAGCTACAATAGCTGCTCCACCTGCAGTACCTTGTAAATAGGCAATAAGTCTTTTCATTTCCTCTAAAGCATTAGCTTGCATAAGAATGTAGTTTTTTGCCAAAAGTAAAGTGGCAATTTTTGATAATTTACGTACTGATGGAGAATGGGCATAAGGTATAACTGCTCTAAGTTCATCTAAAGCATCATTTAAATCGTGCATTCTTCTTCTTTCTCTTGCATTTATGTTTAAACGTACTGATTTTCCCTGACGGTTTTTACCTTTGGACGGGGCAGCATTTTGAGAATTTGGTATTATTATAGATTCTTGAGACCTAGAACAAACCAATATAACTTAATTAACAGGATTTAAAATTTTATTAACGAAATTTAAAATTATTATTACACAACATATATATATATACAGTGTGTCGCCTCTATATTTTAGATATTTGAAGGAATACAGATTTGAAATCGATTTTCATAACAAAATTCGCATTTTTAATTTTTTTTATTTTGGTCCACACAAAATTATTACAAGTTCATTTTTTAGTTTGATAATAAGGGAGCCATGGAAAGTAATAATTTAACAGTAACTAGTGTTTATGAATGTTTGGTAATCAGTGTGTCGCCTCTATATTTTAGATATTTGAAGGAATACAGATTTGAAATCGATTTTCATAACAAAATTCGCATTTTTAATTTTTTTTATTTTGGTCCACACAAAATTATTACAAGTTCATTTTTTAGTTTGATAATAAGGGAGCCATGGAAAGTAATAATTTAACAGTAACTAGTGTTTATGAATGTTTGGTAATTACAAATCAATAATTATTATAATTAATTAAATTTAGGAAAAAGTATGCAACAATAAAAAACAAATAATTAACTATGAAATTTTTAGATTCTTTTACGATTATTTTTAGTTACTTGTCCAAGTTCCGGGATGCTAATTTCTTGACAAGCTTGCCTTATTCTGGTACAAAGTTCTTCTTGATTTCTGGGCCTTGTTTTATAAACTTTATTTTTTACCATTATTTAATATCGGAAGAACTCGGTCATAGTTCAAAAGGACTATCCAGCGCATGGTAAATTTTTGGTTCAACCATTGACGAACAATCCTTGAATTGTGGATGGATGCACCATCTAGATGCAGATTCATATCCTGTCACACATTAAGCATTTAATAATTCATTAAAGAAAAAAGGACCAATTATTAGGTTTCCTAAAATCCCACACCAGACATTGACTTTCTGGGAATATTGATCTTTACAATTTATAACACAGTGAGGATTATCTCTGGCCCAGTATCTACAACTTTGAGACGATACCACCCCATTAGTGGTGAATGTAGTCTCATCAATAAACATAATCTTCTTTGGAAAATGTCGGTCATTTAAAAAATTACCTTGAGCCCAATAACAATAGTCTAATCTTTTATTTTGATCACATTCTTTCAATGTATGCAAGAACTTTGGTTTATAGGGCTTGATCTTGTGACGAACGAAACATCTTCTGATTTTATCCTTGCTTATATTCATTTGAGATGATAAATCTCGAAGGCTCATGCATGGATTTGCTCGATTTGCCGCCAATATTGTCCTCGAGATGCGGATGTATTCGCCGAGGTTGACCATTCCGATGGATTTTAATAACACTGCCAGTTTCATTAAAAAGAGGATTTACAATGGCTGCTTTTCCATAAGTAATGGGAGCATGTTGGGGATGTCTTAGGTTAAACTCTGCAGCAACTTCTCTGTTACTACGAGCATTATCATCAAACAACCGGATTACACTGCAAATGAAAAAATATTGGCCGTATTCAAAGCAGTGAATTGAAGATTTGAACTCTTGTGGGAAGTATAGACTTTTTTCAATGTTATGATAAATAAATATTTGTTGACGGTATTAAGCACGTAAATGCGTTTAGAAAGCATTCAGCTTTCGGAGAATCCTTGTCAGAAGTATTCAAAACTAGTGGTTGTGTATGTTAATCTTAACATTCGTGTTACTACTGCAGTACCACTTCGCATACTATTCCTTGGACTTTTTGGAAACAACTCGGTAGCTTACTAACTGCTTCATTTATTTACACATTTGGATAGTTTTCTTCCAGATTATCCATCAAAAATCGTAAATTTTTTTATAAGTTATTGACAGCTACTTTTCGTAACTAACAACAATACACATTGGTTGCCACGTGACTAAGAACAAAGAGCTACTTTATCTTAGATTTGTATGGCTTTAATTTTGAATTTATTAATAATTAATAAATTCAAAATTAAAGCCATACAAATCTAAGATAAAGTAGCTCTTTGTTCTTAGTCACGTGGCAACCAATGTGTATTGTTGTTAGTTACGAAAAGTAGCTAATAATTATTATTGTTTATTTAAGTGTCTGTTTAATAGTGTTAGTAGATAAAATATTGTTTGATGTAAATGTTAAAAATGTTTTTATTTTGTTCGAATGGTTGGATCACTTGCCCCGCTCGTTATCCAATTTCCCTTTTCACAGAATAAAATGACTTTTAACACTCACTATGCTCTACACAAGTTCCACCACGTGACTTTGATAGAAATAATTAAGGTTAATTTTCAGTATCAAGCTAATTTTGTCCTATTTTTCGAAAATAATGCAATATATATTTTTTCTGTATAAAGGTCTTAATTTAGAACACAAAAAATTATTTTTAGAAAATAGGTTAAAATTAGCTTGACACTGGCAGAAAATTAACCTTAATTATTTCTATCAAAGTCACGTGGTAGCACTTTGTTGTGTGGAGCATAGTAAGTACATAATAATTATTTGTTCTACTTACGTGCGCAAAGTAATCCGCACGCATTTAATTTCGGCAATTTCGTGCGTGCGGAAAGTAAGCGACCGTAAAAGTGCAACTTTCGGCACGCTTTTAGAAAATTAGGTGAAAAACAAAATAAACCGTAACATTAAATTATTATTTTAAATATCTTAATAAATGTTATTTGCCTATTACTTTGCTTTTTACGTGAGTTTTAAATTAAAAAAATCTGTCATTTGTCACTTATCACCTGTGAAAGTGTTGCTTGATATTGTATTGAGTATACCTATGATTTGCAAAAAAAATATTTTTTTATTCTGGTAATTTTGACAAAATCTGGCAACACTGCAAATGTGGCAATGTCGCATTATATTTGATTTTTTTTCCTCCGTATATGACGTCACTTCCGTCTCGTGTCGAGGTTTCTATTTTTACTCCCGATTCCGACACGTTCTATTCCACTTAATCCTTGAAATTGAATCCTCGACTTAAGTATAGAGCATTTAATATTAATTTTTAACATGGCCCAAACACCTTTACGGAAATAGAATGAATAACATTCATCAGCACAAAATTTGAACGCTTGACTCAAGTGTAGATATCAGAACATACATAAACTTTGACTGCGAATACTTCAGAGAGGTATTGAGAACTTGACCTGTTGAGAAGTATTCAGCACCTTAAATTTCCTATATCAAATTCCTATTCATTACAAAATATTCAAATACTATAAAGGTAAAAACGTCTATGTAAGATAGAATGAATAATATTTATCAGCTTGACTCAGGTGTAGAAATCAAAACATACATAAACTTTGACTGCGAATACTTCAGAGAGGTATTAAGAAACTTAACCCGTGGAGAAGTATTCAGCACCTTGAATATCGTATATCGGATTTCTATTCATCACAAAATATTCAATGACTATAGTCATATATGAAGGTAAACCAGGTCGACCAAGGTCGACCAAGTATAAGAGCCGAAAAGTATTTGGACATATGAGCTGCGAATATAAAAGGTCAAATCTTGAATATAACCAGATTCAGGTCCATAGAACTTGAATACAGCCAATATTTTTTTCATTTGCAATGTATTTCGATATTTTCTCTTAAAGTCAATGGCTTTTTAATTATGGATCACTGATTACAAATTAACGCAATAAACTCAAAGTTTAATCTGACATTTAATACTTTACTTAGTGTCAAATTATTACTTTCTGGCTCCCTAAAAAATTAACTTGTAATAATTTTGTGTAACCAAAATAAAAAAAAAATTAAAAATGCTTATTTTGTCATATTCGGGGTTAGAATAATATTCTGCACAACTTTTTCCAATGATTTGTTTCGATATCTCTAACGCGAAGCTAAATATCGGTAACTGGCCCTGTTTGTAAATTCGGCTGAGATTAAAGTTCAGATTTCAATTCAGTATCTTAAAAAAGGTGACCCGTCAATATGTATGACAGTGCAAAAATAGTGAAAATATGGGGGTGTCTTCATCTTAAGTTCGACACACTGTATATACTTAAAAATATTAATTAAGTTTTTGTCTTAATTATTTTGGCCCTAAGTAGTAAGGTTTAAATGAGGAGATCCATTCCAAAACTCGGCTTATCCACTTTTTAATAAAAATGAGTTAGTGGTATCTGTACATTTAACATGTATCCCCCTATACCCTGAAAAGTTCATAATATTCTAAAACTAACCTTATTTCATTTAAAATTCATTTACAAATTGACTATCGTTCCAAAACTTGCCTGTTATATTAGTTATATCATGCAGAACTTGGCATGTACGTATGTAATTTTAAATTATTTTAAACTGGAGCTATACCTTTTTAATCAAGGTATATAAATGTTTTACTTATGCTTTTATATTTCGTTTAAAGTATTGTGTTTGCCTGATATGCGTTAGTACTCACGTGTAAGGTTTTTGACATTTTGCTCAAAAACAACTAATATGAATAAGCCGAGTTTTGGAATGCACCTCCTCAAATATAAGGAATACATTTTGTCTGGAAAATATAAATTTGTTTCATTTGTTTGTAACCGTCATTTTGACAGTTACCCATTTCTTTTATTAAATTAATTTATTTACGTCAGACAGTTACGTTGGTTTATTTTAGTTTAAACTAAATTATTAAGTATATTTTTAATAAGCATATTTGTTTAGTTGTGTAATTGCCTCTTTCCAAAGGATTTATTTACTTTTAATCTTGTTCCTTTTACCGACTCGGATGGTGCGTTGCCTAAAATACTAGCAGTATTTAGTTTTCTTTTCAAGTATGTTTTCTTTATTTTATAAAGTTTTGAAACCTTGTTTAAATAGTATAATACACAAAACACGTCAGTGACCTGGGGTTGTATTTGATTGTGGTGTTGCAGTCGTTAAGTACCGCGTCGATAGAGAGAATTTTTCACGTTTAAGGGGGTAGATATTTTAATTTTTGGGTTTATCCCAGGCGAGTATAATAATTGGTTTGCAGAAAAGTTGGTTAACATGGGCAACACTGTGGCCCTTCATTAGGGATTTTTATTAATTGAAGTTTAATTGATTGTTTTCTCGAACTTTACTACGCATTACAAAATCATTAAGCTTCCTTTTTGGTTTTGTTCTTGTGCTGACTAGATGGAATTTTAAGCGTCTTGCTTACACGTTATTGTGTGGTACGATAGAGCTTTAAGTGAATAAATTTTAAAAGAAGAATCTATCTTTTCTTATCTTAAGTTTAAAAAGTCCTTACAATAAGGGTAAGCTGATACAACGGTATTTTGTAAGGTGCTAAAGCATCTTGGTATTTTTTTAGGGTTATTAAGCCGAAATTTTTTTTATGGAGCTAAATGGATTTTTTTTGTATATTTACGATTTTTGACAAAGTTTTTGGTTATGTCAACCACATTTATGGAATCCAACAAGACTATAATGCTGACAACTTCACAAATCCAGTAGGCCACTAACACCGAGTCAAGCCAATCCCTTATATTGAGTAGAGGCCCCGATACCACCAAGATCACCTAGTAGTCAGGTCGTATCTATGTTTTTTGTCAACTATAAATCTTTTTGTTTCGCAACCCTCTCTAACATTAATAAGACCAGGTTTTCAACATCAGGTTTTCAAAATTAGGTTTTCAACATCAATCATTATATTTTAACTATAATTTTTGTTAAATCCTATTAATTACAGTCGTAGAGACTAAGTTTTGAAAACCATTTATGGCCATATAAGGGTTCCCCAATAAGTTATAAATAATAATAGCTATAATTATCTCCGTGACTGATAAGCTACTAAATATATACTTACATACGTTTTTTGTTTTGACTTTTTATAACTACCCTTATCCGCTAGTAGATTAACAAGTGGCTCATATAAGACATTGGCGCCCAAGTTTATGTTTGGTATAAATTTCAAAGCATGTAAGTATCAAAAAACAACATTCGCCAATTGACCCATCTTCCCAGTGATAAGCTGCCGTTAGCATAGCCGTTAAGTTGAGGTTACACAGATTGGCGCCCTACGTGGGACCCGAATGTTTTTTTTGATCTTATTTATTTTATATAGTATTTTTTTATTGCGGAGTGTGGTAAAAGATCAATTTTTGGTTTATGTTTCTTTATTGACTGTGAATAGATACTTGTAGGGTTTCTGTCTTGCGTTTATTGTAAATATTACCGTGAATTGTTGCTGGAATCGCACTAAGCTTTTTAATTTCTAATTTTTTAAATGTATGATTGCCTTACATGACATCGACTAACTAAATTTTTTTTTACCACCAGATACATTTTTTTGGTAAATTAATTTTTTCAAATAGTTTTTTAAAATATTTTATCTGCAATCATGGGAGCAATACCTTATTTGTTCCTGGACTCTTAAGCCTTAGAATAGTGAATGATTGAAATTATAACACAAATTTGTTGTAACAAATTTTATAGATTTAGTTGATTTCTCCTATTATTATATATTTCTCCTATTATTATATAGTAATAATACTGAGAAAGTTAAAATTCTTCAAACTAAACTCTTTTAGAGATATTGACCAGTATGAACGATCATCTAAAGATGATGCCATGTTTAAATCATATTAAGTTAAGGATTTTGAGAGTTGTTGTCCCTGATGCAGATGAGAATAAAGTTATTCAAAATTTTAATAGCGAGAGTTTAGCAGACATGTACTTAATTAAAGCGAAGATTTTTTATCAAATTGAAATTAAAGTAGAATTCAGTACCTCAAATTATTTACAGATTGTTTTAACTTATTTTTATAGTAATAAATAAGTACCAGTATACAAATGATATAAATTTTTCGACGGTCAAAGCAAAAAGATAATTCCATTTTTAGAAAAAGTGAAAGAGTTGTGTGTTAGTAGGAATGTTTCTAAAATAACTTTTTAAGTCAGCTTTTGGGCCATTTAAATGTTTAGCTCATACTTGGTTTTCAAAAAATAAGAATAATGTAAGTAGTTGGAGGGAATTAACAGCACTTATTAAAAAAAAATTACCAGTTGGAAATAAAAATAAAATAAACAAATTCAGATATATGATATGATATCTACAATTAAACCAGATTTGTTGTACTTTATTATTGTATTATATTAGAACTTAACTCCGAAATAAAGTGTAAAATATCCATAGCCTATGCAAAAAAATCAGCGTGTCTTTGATCTTCAAAATGGTGATATTGTCTTTAAACCAGGCGAAAAGGTCTGGAAACGGAATGTTTTACTTAGTGATGCCTCCAAAGATGTTAGTGCCAAGCTAGACTGCAAATACAAACTTTGCATAATTAAGAAAAATGTTTCCAATGTCGCCTATGAACTTAAATATCCAGATTCTACTAACGCTGGTGTATGATATGTTTCTAAAATCAAACCATATTTTGGATTCAATTTAAACGTTTTTGTGGGATAAGGTCAATAGAGCAGATTAAAGTAATATTGTTTTTGCGAGGAGGTTAATAGTTAAATTCTGATTTTGTATACAAAATACTTTCTTATAGGTTTATCGTTTGGATTTTTATTTAGATTATCGTCAAATCTTACCGGTGCACAGTGGGCTAGAGAGACAATTTAACGCGCAGAAATTATTTGGTTAAGTAATTCTTAGTTAATGTTTATTTTGTTGGGCTTATTAACGAAATTTTAATAAAAATTACTTTTTACTACCAATAAAAAACAAATCCACAATATAATACTTTAACAACAAAAGTATATTTGTCTGATGGCAAAATTAAGATCTACGAGTATAGTTTTAATGAGTAAATTAAAAAATATTACTCAACATTTATAAAATAAAACCTAATTGTTACATATGACAGTAATTAATAAAATACTATTACTTCTGGGCTTTCAGCGTTTTTCTATATTTTTGGAAAAAAATAAATTTTTGAATTAAGTTTTTTCCGAGATACATTTATTTTTGTAAATGCATAGTCTACTAAGTAATCTAAAACCAACTTTTTATTAAAATGCTTCAAACAAAAAATATTTGTGGCGCCTACTAGCACAAATTAGGAATTAACATTGTAAGAAAAGCAAAACCTTCACTCGCAATTTACCAACACAAAGCAAGTAATTATAATTTTTGGTTACCTGATAACAATTGTTAATTAATAATTAATTCAACAGATTTGAAGGTGATATAACAATATTTGATTTGCTACAGATATTAAAGAGTTTAAAATTCACCAAATTTTGTCAAAATAAAATACTTACTCATTTTGAATTTTCGCGGGCTGGAAGCGCTCTCTAGCCTACCGCGGTGGTGGGAAAAATTATTAATATTCACTCATAGTTATCAGTAATTAATTTAAAATTATTTATTGTTATTAGTAGCTTTTTAATTGATGGTTTCCATCACCAACGTATGACAATATTTAATACAATGATATTTCTTCTGGGCTTTCAGCGTTTGTCTGTATTTAAAAAAAAATATTTTTGAATTAAGTTTTTTCCGAGATACATTTATTTTTGTAAATTAGTAGTCTACTAAGTAATTTAAAACTAATTTTATATTGAAATGCTTTAAACTAAAACACTTTTCACAAAGCTCCGTATGAGTTAGGGATGATGTATTAACTGAAAAAAATAAACAAAACATATTTGTTGCGCCTACTAGCACTTGATTTTAGATTTATTTGAAATACAGAACGTTAAGCAATTAAAAAAAAACCTAAACACAGACTGTGACTGTGCGTGGCATTTTTTAAAACCTTAGTAATGTCCATACATACATTAAAAGTATGCAGCGGTTACTTTATTGAAGTAGTCACAGTACAATAATAATAAAAACTTACTATTATACGTTCTAGCCATAACGTATGAAAGTATTTAATACAATTATAGTCAAAAAGTAAGAATAAATTAATAATAAAAATTGTAAGAGGAGCAATACCCTTACGCGCAATTTATCAACACGAAGCAAATAATTATAATTCCTAAAGTTTGACTGGTTACCTGATAAAAATTCAACAGATTTGAAGGTGATTTAAAGATGTTTCATTATCTACAGATATTAAAGAATTCAAAATTCCCTAAATTTGGTCGAAATAAAACACTTACTTATTTTGAATTTCCCCGCACTGAAAGCGCTCTCTAGCCTACTGTGCGGTGAGTTAAACTTGTTTTGTCAGGGATTTAT
Organism: Brassicogethes aeneus; assembly: GCA_921294245.1. NCBI lineage: Eukaryota > Metazoa > Arthropoda > Insecta > Coleoptera > Nitidulidae > Brassicogethes > Brassicogethes aeneus. The sequence continues at coordinate 5,553,816 of OV121136.1, forward strand.
ATAAAACAATTTAGTTAGTTTAGGTTTCCGTGTACGTGGTAACTTATACTCGTACCCTTTTAATACTTCTTAAAGAAGTTATTTCCCTACTATATTTTATGAAACAGACCCCAGCGGCTTAAGTAAAGTTACCGATTATGACATTTATCGATTATGACAATTACTGATTGTGGCCCTTTTAAGGAGTTTGATATGCGTTAATTATCACATAGTATAAAACAAGTCTCTTTCTCTTAAACTTTTTATAGCCCTTATGATGAATGTTGCTACGGTATTAACAGTGAAGTAGTACAGCCTGCAACTAAAACCAATCCGAGTGGTATCAGAACAACATCATGCTTGACATAGCACTATAATTTACCACACAGTTTTGACCGTATGATCATGTAACTGCCACATTTCTGAGTGAGGTATGGACAGTTTATTTCCCTATTTCTGTTATGCCTTTAGCAGTGTTTTGCTGTAATTTTAAGTATTACTTTAATCACTGTAATTTTGAGTTTCTATAATAGGAATATAATCGATTTTAACTATATCTTATCTTTATATTTTCAAGTGTTCTATTAGTACAACTTTTCTGAGTTTGTCAGGATCCTTTCTCTTCAAGGAAAATTTGATTTCAATTTAAATGTACTTTTCTGACCTTTTATAAAATAAAAAAAAATAAATTGATACTGTCAAAATGACGGTTACACAATTTCCCCTCTCCAAAAGAATGTATACATTCTTTTGGAGAGGGGAAATTGTGTAACCGTCATTTTGACAGTATCAATTTATTTTATTAAATTAGTTTCTTTACGTCTTGCGTTGAGTAAAATACTAGCCGTATTTAGTTTTCTTTTCAAGCATGTTTATTTTATAAAGTTTTGAAACCTTGTTTTAAAAGTATGCAACCCAGAACACGTCGGTGACTGGGGGTGTTATTGTAGTGTTGCCTAGGGTGGGCCGAAAAACGTAAAAAAAAAAATATTTGAGATATTTATTTTTGGGTAGCAATAAAAAGTTACCTTATGTTAAAAGTAATTTATTAGAAAAAAAATTTAGCGTACTAGCCCATTATTTAAGGGTCCCCCGGGGGCCCAAAATATTTTTTTTTGTATGTTTTGACTGGGGTGGGAACAAAAAGTTACCTTATGTTAACAGTAATTCTAGAAAAAAAAATGCGTACTAGCCCAAAATTTAAGGGTGCCCCGGAGGCCCAAAATATATTTTTTGTTCATATTTTAATTGGGGTAACCACAAAACCTCATGTTAACAGTATGTTTAGAAAAAAATAGCCATTCTAGCCCAATATTTAAGGGTGCCCTGGGGGGCCCAAATTTTTTTATATATATTTTAATTGAGATGGCAACAAAAAGTTACTCCATGTATTATTGCATAGACAAACCAAATGTCTGTATCAGTCTAAGTTTTTTTTATTATTTTATTAAGACGCCTTTTGATGAAAAAAATTAGCAACTCTTAGCTTGATTTTATTAAATTTAAAAAAGATTTTGCGTTACTCTAAATTAATTAACACAACCACTATCGAAATAAATAAAGTCTTAAAAGAAGTAAATGCTTGGTCAGTTAATCATAGACTTCAGTTAAATGCCAAAAAGAGTCTTGTAATAAATATTGGTACAGTATATATGATAAATAAAAAACAATATAATTTTAATACAATACATATAAATAATATAGAAATACCTCAGCAAGAAACAGCAAGAAATCTGGGTGTTATTTTTTATACAAACCTGAACTTTGAAAGCCATGTTACAAGACAACTTAGTTTGTGTTATATGAAGCTGAAATCACTATATTAATTTAAGTATGTTCTAAATTCTAACACCAAGTGCAAAATTGTTTCAACGTTAATATACACCCTATTATAGACTATTGCATGCCAGTCTACTACTCATATTATACTGAAACATTTAAAAATAAACTCATGTATTAGATTCATATATTTAGTCGGAAAATTTGACCCCATTACTTCAATCTATTTGGAAAACAAACATTTAAAAATAATTGATCCTTACAAGCATTATTTTGGAAAATTAGTTCAGAAAGTAAATACCTAATAATTGCCTGAATACCTATTCAACAACTTTATTCAAAGATCCAATAAACACAATCTTGATTTAAGACACAATCTTTTTCAAATATATTTAGGTATACCTAGTCACAAAACTTCAAAATCTAAGGATTCGTTTATAGACCTATCTATAGAACTTTTGAACGATAAAACATTCTTTAACATAATATTTAAATATCCAAACACATTTAATTTAGAGTAAAAAAAAATGTTATTAACTGGTGTGATATAAAATTATAGGATTTAGTTTAATTAATATGTGATATGCAGAATAAAATAGATTTAATTTCTTAGTAGGTGGTATGGAAGAACGTCCTTACGAACGCAGCCTTTTGTGTAATTAATTTTGTGTTTTACGCAATAATTTTTTTTATTATGACGTATTATTATTATTAATTAATTGGATATTTGCTCCTCGAGTTCCATACGCTTTCTCCCACCCAGTTTTTTATTATTTAAATAATATTGAGACTTGTTGTCATATAGGCCGGTAAAGATGTCCGCTCATTTATATATATATGGTTATAACCATTTCTTGGTACCTCACAGCAAATTTTTAATGCAGCTTCTGTTACAAGCTTCATAAACTTTTTCACCGCTTGCGTGTGAAAGGGAAACTTGCCGAACCTTATATAGAAGTCGTCTGCTTGACTTATAAATATTTTTTAGTTCTTTTATTTAAAAAAAAACATTTCCAAATTTATAAACATTTTTAACCCTAGAATTTGCTAAACCGCCAAATTTTTTACGTCAAACTCTAATATTTGACATTTTTTTGTAAACATATTGTTAACATAAGGTAAAGTCATAAGGTAACTTTTTGTGGCTACCCCAATTAATATATAAAAAAAAATGTTGGGCCCCCGGGGCACCCTTAAATATTGGGCTAGTACGCTAATTTTTTTTCTACAATTATTGTCAACATAATGTAACTTTTTGTTGCCACCCCAAACAAAATATAAAAAAATAATATTTTGGGCCCCCAGGGGGACCCTTAAATATTGGGCTAGTATGCTAAATTTTTTTTTACAAACTACCTTTGGCATAAGGAAACTTTTTTTGGTACCCCTAAATTGAATTCAAAAAATAATTTTTTCGGCCCACCCAACAACACTGTTGCCGTCGTTAATAGTACCGGTTCGATAGAGGGAATTATGGGTACGTTTAAAGGGGAGTATTACAGTTGGTTTGCAGAAATGTTGGAAATGTATTGTTTTCCCGAATTTTCGAGCTGAACTAGGCATTAGAAAATCATTTAGCGTCCTTTTTGGTTTTGTTCTCGTGCAGACTAGATGGGAATTTAAGTGTATTATTGCCTAATATGGATAAATTTACGGAATTTCGTAATAAATCCTCCAGTCAAGTTGCCTAATAACGGGCTAAGCACGTTTATACGTTATTGAGTGATAAGATAGGTGAGTTAATTAAACTTTTAAAAGAAGAATCTATTTTTTTCTTATCCACGCCGTTCTACATTTTAGGTGGTCGTGATTTTATATTCATATTTACATTTGTAGGATGACTTCGTAGTGGGCAAATAAAATCAGTTTTTCTCAAATTTTCACGTTCTTTATAACGTAACCTTAAAATCTACTTTTCTCTCTTCTGCTCTTCTTCATCTTTTTTTTTATTGTTGCCAACTATTTCCAACTTAATTAACTTAAATAAAGCAGGAGATTCATAAATATACCTCAAAGTTCGGCCGTTCTGACACCAGATCGACTCTGATCTGTTGAATAAGTCCCAGACTTACATCTTAAGTCTTAACCTAACATAACTAACATAATTCGGTTCAGACATAACACATTATGCATCATAATTCATAATCATAAGGGTAGTGTAATCATAAATTGTAAATAATCATTACATAAGTTAACATAAGATCACAAAGCAGTACACAATCATAACATAATATCTGAAAGCATAATAGCATAATAGAATACAACAATACATAATAATACATAAACAAAATCATAATTGGACATAATCTTTTGGCATAAGGTCATAATTGGGAAGAGTAATAAATCGGGAAAAGGTTTTTATTCGTTATTGGAGTAAGCTAGAAGACGATTTGGTCGACTGTAGTTAGAAAAATAGCCTGTCAAATAGTTTATAGTTTCGGACGCATTTGTTCTTTTGCAAGGATAAAATTTAACAAATTTTGAAAAACTATCGATGACTTCGAATACATATTTGAAACCTCTACCAGTCTTTTCCAATGGCCCATAATAGTCGCAATGAATGGTGTCAAAAGGGAGGTCGCTTTTAGGAATGGGATACAGAACACCTATAGAGTAACCTTCGACGAAACTGCACTTATCTAAGAGAAACTTTATTTTTGACAAGAACTTCAAACACTTCTTTCAGAATTTCAATGTTTTCCGCGATATTTTCGGTGGCAACGACTATGTCGTCAATGTATATCACGATGCAGAGTTAATATACCTCATGAAAACGGCAGGAGAGTTCTTTAAACCAAATGGCATTTTGAGGTACCTATTGGGGTAACAAAATTAGTGAGATGAACAGAGCCTGGATCAATATCTACATGGTGAAAAGCATAACTTTATGAAATACATTTTATCGCGAAGTCTCTTTATCTGATCATCAATGTGGGGAATCGGGAAATTGTCACAAGATGTGTGCCTCTTCAACTCTCTATAATCTATGCAAAAACGTAATTTGCCTGTTAGCTTCTTAACCAAAACAATGGGAGAACTATATGGAGACTCACTTTTTCTAATTGTTCCTTGACTTAAAAGGTCTTTAATGATTTCTTCTAGGGATAATTTGTCAGCATATGACAATTTGCGGGGCAAACAATAGAACAGGGTTATGATTAGAATTGATTACAATGTTCATCTTAACTGTGGTAAGATGCTTAACTGGTCTTTCTGGCAAAATGTAGTTTTGGAAAACACTATTTTTTATCAAATATACTATTTTAGGACTTAAATTATCTGGCTCTCCTGACAAAGAAAATATCTACCACTTAGGCAATCATCTGACATTAAATTTTTTAGTATTACATAAAAAAGAATATTCAAAATTACTTTGTCAATCTCTGTGACAGCATTGACCAAACCTAAGATTGCAATTTTACTATTATTCATACCCGAAAAATTACCGCTTTTATCAACAGGTTCAATTTTACTATCAACACAGTTTGACTTTAAAAACCGGACTGCCTAAATCCAAAAAGGAGTTTAAAATGAGGTACTTATCTGAATTTTTAAAATACAATACAATACAATACAGTCGGTAACTATGTGTGGTGGAATCAGCTGTAGACTGTTGTGGCGTTGGCTTTTTCTTTGGACAATCTCGAACTCTGTGCTCTTTTGATCCACATTCGAAACAGCAACCTGGCTTGCGTTTTGGTTTCCTGCATTTAGTTGCCCTATGTCCAATTATATTAAAATTGTAACACCTGTGTTGGAATTTTATGCTTTGCTGGGGTCTACTGCTGCTACGAGTAGAAATTGTACCATCTCGATCCTCTTCGGTGGCATTTTTCATGGTTGCTAACAAATCAGGTAGTGTATTAAAACTGTTCATACGGGCCTGCAACTGTAACGTTGAATCGTTGCATCCATCAATCACATAATCAATTATTTCTTCATCTGATAGTCCTATCTTATCATATACATTTACTTTATCAGAGAAGTAGCTTGAGAACTTTTTTTCCACTTCCGGGATTCCATTGTGCGTGTGAGCATCACTTTGCTTGGTCTGCTCTCGAACATTTTTAGCATCTCAATTTTAAGGTCATTCAAATCCATCGTAATGTAATGTATGTACTCTTTTCTTGAAATGTACCATTGGTGAGCTTATTCTTTGAGTTTTTCCATAGCAATTAGTTGCATTTGTGTATCTCAGACACCATAAGTTACTTGAACAGCATCAACTCGATGTATCCATTGTGCTACGTCACCGAGGGCAGTTTCCTTTTTGTTTGTTATTAATTTATATCACATGCAAAAGTGTTTATCTGGATTTGTTTTAAATCTTATTTAATTTTTATTTTATAAAAAATAATGAATATTTGGTGCATGATTAACCATAGCCGGTTAGAAAGTTTACAAATTTCCAGGTGTTAAATACAAAGTTATTTTTTAATTACGACACTGCCTATTAGCAAGCGTCAATTCCCCAACACATGCACATACTTTTATCAATAAATAGGTAGTCAGTCTTTATAATAGGATACTGTATTTTTACGTTAAAAGTAACTGATTCGTCTTTAAAAGTAAACTAACTGTATCAATATATCGATGCTTGAAGACTATCGGTATGCAGAATAACTTAGTTAACCAGACTAGTAAAGATCCTTACTGTTTAATAGTAGGCAATGGAAGTCCTTATGGGACTGTATAGGATTTCCCCAGTACTGCTATGAATGAATCTTATAAGTTCCCTCAAAGCTTTAATGGGATTCCGGAGTATTTTTTTAATTATGGAAACAACGAAATTAAAAAATATTTTTTTTATCTCAAAATCAAATAAAAAATTACAAGTTTTAAGGAATTATTTACCTAATATTTAACTGTGTTGAACATCCAGGGTGTGGGTTATTTTCATCTGAAGGAGGACCATGAGTTGCTAGATTTGGAGAGCAGCCTTGAAAATAAAATCCGCCAAGTCCCACTGCTCCAAGAGGAGTTCGCCTGCCTGGTGTTTGGGTTTCTTCTGTGGATGAATTAAAGCCACCAAAATTACTAGGTTGTTCTAATGCTGAGGAGCTTGTTGCATGTGCTGCTGATCCGCCCTATAAAATGTAACTCTTAATTGTACAAGAAAGTATCATATTATTAATAAAATATTTACTAACACTACTTTGCCATCCCCACCCAGAAGACGAATGATTTCTTAACCATTGTGATGATTGAACAATTCCCTTCGAAATAGCATGTAAGGTAGATTCTTCTTCGGAAGATGATTCGCACTCGAAGGACTTCATCGGTAGAATAAAAATTTGTTAAATGTTATTTTTTTCTAAAAAAAATTATATATAAATATTTGAGGCATTTTTTACTGATAACAGAAAATATCCCTATTTGAACAAACTTTTACCCGTTCTGCTTATAATTAACCAGAAAATCTAATTTTAACGCAAAGTTGCCATAAATAAAAATTTGGACTTTACTATGGGCGTATCTAAGGTGGGACAGCTGTCCCTTATTCTAATTTAAAAAAAAATACCAAATAACAACTTTCTGAATAATTGATTAACAGGTCAGTTGTTGGTTGGTATTTCAATATTTTAAAAGAAACCAAATGCTCTACATGTGTTTTTATAAGGGTTCGTGTTTTAGAGATAAAAAGTCACAACAGAGGAAGATAGTGATGTGTCGTTTAATATTTTAGGGTTTCGTTAATTAATATTAATATAAATTTAATAGTTATATATGTTATATATGTTACTAAACCAAGCATCTTTTAAAAAATGGGACATTTAACTTTAATCGGACAGCAAACAAATCAAAGCCTTTAGATTTTGTTTAAATTTAAGTATATTATACATATTATGACCTAAGCATTGATCTTTTTTTTTTAAATTTCGAAGCCTGGGGCCCGCTCTCTCGAGTTTTTGAAGTTTTTTATGTTTTAATATACAAAATCCGCTCTCTTTAAGCAACATTTCAAAAACTCGTAGCGTGGCCCCCAGGATTCGAAATAAAAAAAAATGAGGTCAGTGCTTAGGACACTTAAAAGTATTACATACCCAAATTTAAACAACACACTTTAATTTATGTGTTGACCGCTTAACGTTAATTGCCCCTTTTTAAAAACATATTTGGGGGCACCCATTTTTTTTAACAAAGAAGCGTTTGCATACAACAACACGAACAACTCGTTGTGGACGGATTTTGCACAGTGGGGCAAACTAATCGGGTACAGCAATTTCCAAATTTTCACCACAGTAATTTTTAGCAGAGACACGGACGCAGAAGATTAAGTACCTCATGCAGCAAGATAAGCCCCTTTCATGAACCCCAATTGAATGTGGATGTAACTTAGTTACTTTATGCCATTTTTAATGAAATAACAATAAAAGTAATAATTGAGCTAAGTAAAAAAGACATACATAAATTATTTTTTTATTTTAAAGTACCTTATTTCCATTTTGGTTCCTTAAAAAATTAGATTTTTTATTAATTAAATTAAAATATTACGTTATAAATAAAAAATCTCCTATAAGGAAAACTGTTAGTAATAATCGAGCGAAGTAAAAAAGACCCTAGGATAAAAATACATGATTTCTTTTGTTTTTTTGTTTAAAAGTAACTTATCCTCCACATTTTTTCAAAAAATTATACTTTTTTTATAGATTATTAGTAATTTAAAAAAAATAAATCTTTAAAGGCAAAAATCCTCTCTGGCAAATTTCTCGTTGTTACAGACATTTGAAGGAAATAAGATAGGACACTAAAATTTGGCATGCATTTTTTTAATATTTTTTAAAACAAATGAGGGGGCGGCACGCCACACCTTTCTGTTATGGATTTTTATTTACCTGCCTGCCGTTTTATATCGCTAAGAGTAACTTTCTAAGAACAAAAAATTTAGTAGTACAAAGTCTAAATTAATTATCCTTGGACATTTCAAAAACCATCCTCAGTACTACAAATTTATCACCAAGGGTTTTTGGCCTATGGTTTTATGAAGTTTTCTTAATATTTCCGGTTTTAGAATTTGTTTTTTGGCGGGCTAATTTTGGGGCACCCTTTATATAAACAATCAGTTATTGTTTTAATGAATGTCAATAAAATGTATTTTTTGATAAAAATGTCCACACTAAAAACTACAAACATTAAAACATGCACGTTTTCTCCTTAACGTGTAATGTGATTTATTTAATTTGGAGTTTAAATAAATTTCAAGAATTGAATTATTGAGATTTATTTTAAGACAATTTAGATAAAATTAAGAGGCTAAACTATGTTTAAAATAGCGGGCGCCTTTTTGTTATAAACAAAAGTGTTTTTGTTGTAAACAAAAACAACACACAATTTTTTTTTCGAAAATAATTTTTTTTATTTGATTTTTCTAAATTTCCTAAATATATGAAGATTTTCTAAAAATTTCAGACCTCTATCATAAAGTAATGCGATTTTCACATATGAAGAATTTGAAAAGTTTTTTATCCAAAAGATTAAAATCGATAAAATTTTTAGTGAAATTCTATTTTTGAATAAACTTAGTCGGAGTAAATATGAAAAAAACATTGTTTTAAATACCAAGTATCCGTGAATGTGTATGATTATATTCTAATAAATCTACATTTTCATTCAATTTCTTCGCTACTATATTTTGGGTTACCATCACCATCTTTTGTTTTTTAAATAGCCGCCCTAACTTGTATTTTAATAAATCGTTGGATTCCTTGATTTTTAACCATGTGAAATTACAATATGGCGGCCATAGTAAAAACAAAAAATTTGGTGGTGGTATCTCAAAACCCAGCTGGCAAAACAAAATCACAAATTTGATGAAAATCTAGATAAATGTAACATACTTTTTTTAAAATTCCAGAAATAACGGTTTTGACAGGTTTTTATTTTTTTTTTTAATTATATGAGATTTTTTATGTAATTTTTAAATGCCATTTTAATAGAATTGTAATTAAGCACCTTTAGTTTAATTTAACCGACCTTGTAGCTCTTTAAATAAAATAGACACCCATACATAAAAGGATACATGATTTTGAGGGTCTACACGGAGAGAAATGTATAGTAAATTTTAGATAGTTAAAAAAATATATTAAAATTTACTTTAAAAAATGTTTAGTTTAACAATATTAAATATTCGTCAGTAAAATATAAAGATTGTAATACGAAATAGTATTTTTTATTATACAATTTTAGTAAAGATTACAACACCAATATTATTAGATCAAAAATGTATAATACGTATTTTAATTTTAAATATATTCGTATAGTAAATTGATTTTACTATCTACAAATAGTAATATTTACTATATGATTTAATTAAATGTATTATACAAAATAATAAAATACACTATTTAGTTTGTTATGGGTTACGTATCTATTATATTTATTTTTAAAATTTACTATCTAATTATAATAAGAATTAAAAACAAAATTGGTTGAGAATAATAACCTTAAGGTTTAATATACATGGATATTTAAAAATTACTAAATATGCATAGTAACTGGCAATATACAAGATAGTTGTCCCAAATAGTAATATATAATATAGTAAAGGGTATTATAATTATGGTAATCAGTATTATACTTTTCTCTCCGTGTATAGTAAAACCCTAAAAATGAAAAAATCTAAAATTTTCGCACTTTTTATCTATTTTTGAGGATTTGACAATTTAAACAATAAAAAGTATTAAGTTTCTTTGTTTTAGAATTCACAAATACCTTATTCAAAATTTGTTATTAAATTTATAATAATAATAATAATAATAATAATAATAACAATAATCTTTATTTCCCCAATTTGACAAACAGTATTTGTATAGGAATGGTCGGTAAATAGCACAATAAAAAACTTAAAACTAACTTAAGGGCTAAACTAAAATAAAATACATAGGTAAAACTTAAAAAATATATACATAATTCAAATTACTGGTTTAAAAATTCAGATGGTCATTTTGTTTTTAAAAATATGTTTTTAGATTCCTTTATAAAAGTTGGAAATTTATTAACTGTTTTTAAACCTAGGTACTCTGGCGAGTTAACTTTTATATCCAATTTCTTGAGGGAACATACAAATGTTTGTTATTTCTTGTATTAAAATAATTTTAATAAAAAATTATTGTTTTTTAATTTTACTTATTTTCAAATTTTTTGTCAGAAGGCAGCTTGAAAAAAACTATGTGTGAATTTTTTCAAAATTTCCCACTGTTTAATTTCGGAAACATTCTAAAACAAAAACACTCACTACTTTCCATTGTTTATAATGTAAAATCCGCAAAAAGTGCTGAAATTTTAGATTTTTTATTTCTTTGGTTTCATTATAGAGCCTTAAAATTTGAAGCAAATCTAAGAAACACTCGTTTTTTGCCGCCGATTTGGGATCGTTAGAGCTCCAAAAAATAAGATGATTTAATCCAAACGCATAATAACGGATATATAGGCCGTCAAAATTGAAACAAAAAATACTTTTTTCTCGAAACTTTTGAACCATTAAACCGATTTTGTTTAAATTAACCAAAGTTTATTAAAGTTAAGTATCTATCGAACAATAATGACGCGTTTTATCACATGTATAAGGAGCCTAGATCCTCCCTTTTTTCTTCCATATTTTTTACCATTCTGGTTTTTTTTTTAAATGATCATATGCTTAAATTCTACGTTTAATTTGGGAGAAAAAATTTTGAGGCTTTGTTTTCCAAATATTTGGGTTTAAAACTTTGAAAAAATGTTATTAATTGAAAATGAAATTAAGCTAATGAAAAATTAAGCAAATAGGTTTGTCTTCAAAAAGTTCATGCCAAATGTTTGAAATGCATTTCAACAGAGCGCTGCAGTATCCAGACACATGTGTCACCTGTTCAACTTTACGGTCTATATCTTCGTTAATAAGCGGTTGACATATATGTTTTCTGAATTGAATCCGATTAAAAACTGGACCACTCTGTATATTAAACATAAAACATAGTAGCTTTTATAGCTTTTAATAGTATAGATTTTATAGTTACAGCAACCCTGGCGAAAATAAAGCGTGCATGAAAAGTGTGCAATAAGTGTTTATTTGGAGTGCAAGTCTTTATAACAATGTGCATACACGCTACTTTGTGGTAGTTTCACACTTTTTGAAATAATTAAGTTTTTTCACTCTTTATGTAGGTACATTGACATCACGCTTTTTATTTGTCATATGTCACGCTTATATTACATTATATTTTAGCACATTGTTTGCACAGTGTTAGTACATTGCCTAAAGACATTTTGCAAAGCTTTAGTCTATCTTACGCATGTTACATTTTATACACACTGCTAGCACGCTTTAATATTTCTCATTTATGACACTTATATTACACCTTTTTATAGCACATTGTTTGTACAGTTTTAGCGATCACTCAACAGTTTAAGCACATTTTAGATATATCTCGCTTGAGTTGGGGTACAACATTTATTTAAAAGGTGAGGTAGATTCCATCTTATGTCAAAGATTAAATATACTAGAAAGAGTATATTTAATCTTTGCTTATGTATTGATTCTCGGCCTATTGCTAAGATCAAAGCAATCCCCTTCGTGGAGTTGACAGTTCAGGTATTTTTCTTAATAAAATACAGTATGTAGGACCTACATTGTGGGTATTTTTTTTTATTTTTTTTTGAAAAAAATATTTATTTGATTAATATTATCCTTATTATAAGGATATTTGGGCGTTTCTCTGTAAACTGGGCAACTTGAAGTAAGAAATTGTCTAGGCAAGTTTTTTTGTTAAGTATATTTTTGTTGTATTTAATAAATGTTATTCGAGGAATAAATATCGGTCTATTTATTAGTATACGGCAGATGAACCAAAAATATTCCTATTACTTTGGAAAACATTGAGCATTTTCTGAAAAATCTATACAGGGGACTGTTTATAAAATCCGAAGACAAAGTTTAGATTACTTTTTTAGAATTACAAAATAATAATTATAAAAAATAAATAAGTCACAGTAACAAGCAAACAATATTGGTTGAATAATTAAACAATTAGGTTGATTCCAATAGTTACTTTAATTAATTTAGTCTGAAGTGACCATTTTGCTTTGGTGACACGTCAGGGGACTGGTTTTTAAGGACTATAAAAACGATTTTGATACATTAAAGTTTATTTTATTGGATTTTAAACGTCGAGCATAGGTAGATTAGGTTATTATCTTTTGAAGTTATCTACGAAATATTTATGATCTGTTATTTTTCTAAACAATATTAGCTTGTGACAATGAGTTGCCCAGTTTACAGAGAAACGCCCATTTATATTTTAATTATGTGTAAATTTAATAGACTTCTGTTTTTGTAATAGACACACAGGTGGCAAGAAACAGTGTGAAAACAATATGAAAAATCAAAAGGAGTTCCCTTTAGAACATTGTCCAGTGATTATTCACACTTTTAAATTTTTGGTTTTGCACATTGTTTCATGTTCCATTTCCCACCCTCCGCACATCATTTTTTTAAAAGAATGCACATTGTTCTCAAATAATTTTGCACACTTTTTGCACATTTCATTTTCGCCAGGGAACTAATAACTAACAACTTGCAAATAATAATTTTTACAGCACAAACGTATTTAAATATTAAAAAAATGTTTGCGCCCCTGTGACTGCGCCCTTGACGGCAGACCCTTTCGCCAACCAGTGGCTACGGCCCTGTATGTTGTTGATGCGCAATGAATATATAAAATAATAAAATTATATTATAAATGTTGACGATTATTAGTATTATTTTTCTCCCAAAAATTTTTATTTTTGTATTCCCACACCTTTTTTATGGATTTTTTTAATTAATTTAATTAATTATTACATTTTAACCATGATAAAAAAATTAAATATAAATAAAAAAAGATTTATACTCTCATCTTTACGAATTTTAAAAAGCATTGTTTAACTCAGTTAAATTAAATATTTCACAAAAAAAAACAATTTATTTGAAGTGATAATAACAATTTTTATATAAATTATAATTTATGATGTATTATATTTTATTATATTTATAATAAGAAATGTATATAAAAATATGAAATAGAAAAAAATTTATATTATAAAATAAACTATAAAACAAATTATAAAACAATTACCTTTATTTCATTTATCCAATGTTGTATATATTAAATAGATGATAGACTTGCGCACACAATATTGCTTCCAAAGTAATGTTACTAAAACTTTCACTATTAATATTAAATATTGCTATGCAAAACTAAATAAATCCAAGCCGTTTACAGGCACACAGTTGATAGTTTAACTAGAATGGAAAAATTGACAGATGCGACCCCATGGAGAAACACTAGGGTTAGAAAGGCAGCGGCGTACTGCGACGAAAATATTGAATAGGACACGTGTGCATCTATTGTACGGAGTTGAATTGTAATGTAATGCTGTTGGGGTTGTTTTAGGAAATATTATTTATTTTAAATGACTATTTTTACACTAGGAATTATTAGTATTTAATTTTATTTTTACGGATTCTGTAATAATAATTATTAATCTGTATAAGGTATTTCATGATAAAAAATAATTATTAATACATAATTTAATAAAATTTATATTTTATATTTTTTAGCATGCTTGTACAACTTTTCCTTGAATATGTTTGCAAAAATGGACAGATATCTCTGTTAATTATAAATTAAGTGCAAAAAATTAATAATCAGAACATACAATTTTTTAATTAATATGACCTAAAAAATAAATTATATTACTATTTAAATTATAATATTAATAACAATAATAATAACTATATAGACATTTAAAAATGTAATCCCATTATAATATACAATTTGACAAATATTTCAATACCTGCATTGAATAGAGACGTTTTGGAAAAATCCAGTTATTTGGTATAATCATCCGTTTAAAATTTTTTTCAAACGTATGTGGTGGCCCGACTTTTGATACTCGTAAGAAAAAGCAGCAACTAACTATACGCACTTAGTCAAATTTAGAGCTGGGAATTACGAGTATTTTTTATGGACGCGTTACTCGTTATCGTTCCAATGTAATAACGTTCCAAAATAACGTTATCAGTAACGTTACCTTCACATGAACAAGTTTATTTAGGATTATATAATATAATATTATTATATTATAATATGTATGATTATAATAATTATTAGTATAGTTTTTTTGCGTTATTTGTTATCTTTCCCGTTCCTGCTGCTACAACGAATTTAGAATTTCTTAATAAGTTTCTTATTAGTTATTACTAGTTAATTTATGTTATTATTTATTATTTATATTATTAGAATATTTTTATTATATAATACTAAAGAAATTGTGTTTAATTCTACCGACAATTAAGTAGGTAAAATTTACCTGGTAAATATTATATTTTTTCTACTCCTATTGCGGAATATAACCGTTCTGTATATATGTATATCACTTTTTAATGTGGAATGACATATATTTCTTAAACTGTTACAGTTTATCTAAAATAACAGCCAAATTACACCCAAATGGTGGCAAAAGTGTGTTTGTTTGTGGGTGAATTCCGTGAAAAGTAATAAAGCTTGAGATAGACATAACAAATTAGTTTTTTTTAATTAGTTAATACATAACCCTCAGAGTTCAGATTTAGTTTTCTTGTAGTACCTATTTGTCTCAAAACATATAGCATATTAGTATGTGCCTCGTTATATTTCAATCTAAATCCAGTCAATAACAAAGTGACTAAGGCAAAAGACTTTATAGATACAATTTGAAGTTATTACATTATTGTTAAAAGGTATACGATGTTGTACAATGGACATAATTAAGTTAACTAATACCGTTAATTAATATTTAATAATTAAGTTAGGTAACTTATACCGTTCTATCGTTCCGTTGTAGAACATCGTTATTAATATATTATAACGATGGAACGGCATAACTTATACCGTTCCATCGTACATTGTATAACAACATTGTTATTAATAACAACATCGTTATTAATAACGATGTTGTACAACGGAACGATGCAACGGTATAAGTTATAAGAACTCTTAACTGCTACATACAAAATAACTGGTAACGCGTTATTCTAGTTCCAGTAGTAGTAGTAGTAGTAGTACGGTTGGGTAGGCTCGATGCCTGACAATTAGACTCCATGGTCCTTTTTATCTGCCCCTCCTAAACCAACCAAACTACTCCTCATCTTTCTCTTCGCCCATACCAGCCCTTTCGAATCTTCCAGACCTTCTTATAAAGGTCAGGATATCCTGCCAGGCAAGAGAGGCCAACTCTTCCCTTTGGAGTGTCATCACTCCAAAGATTTTATACCTTAGTCTGCCGAGGGCCTCACATTGTCCCAGGAAGTGAAAGGAGGTTTCATCCTCCCTTCCGCACTGGGTACAGGAGGAGCTGGTTTCAGCCCCTATTCTCGTGAGGTGTTTCCTTAGGCCATGACCCGTGAGTATGTTCACAAGTGGGCCCAAGGAGGTTCGGCTCCTACCTAGAAGCCAGATGGATTTGGGTTTGCTTAGGGTGACCAGGAAATCCCTGGTCTGCCTACAGCCACCGCTTCTTCTCCAGCTTTCGTTCGCCCTTTTATCAGCCCAATTATTTAGGGCTGATTTGACCTGCTTTCTCGTAATTCCAAAAATTGGTTCGGGTCCTACACAGGGGGTTTCAGATCCCAATCTGGCCAACTCATCAGCCGGTTCGTTACCTTCAACCCCACTATGACCTGGTACCCATACGAGATGCACTCTTTTTGTGCTTGCTAGCTTTTCCAGCGCTTCCTCACACTCTTGAACCAACTTCGATGTGGTTCTCGCTGCCCAAAGCGCTTTCAGAGCTGCTTGGCTATCTGAGCAGATGTATATATCTGTCTCGCTCCCTGTTCTTATATCCTCACAGTTTGCAACCTCAAGTATGGCAAACACTTCCGCTTGAAAGACAGTGGTATATCCTCCGAGCGGGTAGCTCCTTTGGATATCCCTGTCCTCCACGCAGAACCCTGCCCCTGAAGACAGTGTACTCGCCATACGAGAGCCATTAGTGTAACACACTAGTGCATTTTGTGCAAAGTGTACATCCTTTTTCTCCCACTGCACAGTAAAAAAAGATGCTTTCAGTCAAATACTGTAGGTTTAAACCAAAGCGTTCATTGTTTTAAATAGCCACAAATAAATCATCTATTAGACTCAAGATAATTTTTTATTTGTAATTTAAATATATCATAATCTTAGAAAAAGTAAATGCGCGCTTTAAATTAAATGCATGTTATGACTTAGTTTAAAACTAATATATTCTTAAATGGAAAAGTTGGGCTTCTTTATGTAAATATATAATGCCTTTGTCGTAAGTATTGGATATTTTTATAGAAAACTACGATATATTTAATTTAAAAATATATTAAATTTGAGGCAAACATAATGTTTTTTGGTTAAAATTTAACATATGGTTGATTTAAATGTATAATATTTTTGTTCGAAAAAATTCATGCTTTCATATAAATATATAATGCCTTTGTCTTAAGTATTGGATATTTTTATAGGAAACTACGATATATTTAATATAAAAATATATTAATTTTGACGCAAAAATAATGTTTTTTCGTTAAAATTTACAATATAGTTGATTTAAATGTATAATATTTTTGTTCAAAGAAATTCATGCTTTCATATCAAGGCAACGATGTGTTTAATTTAAATAATTTTTATACTTACTTTAAGGTCAAATTTAGATTTAAAGCAAAAATGTAATATTTTTAATAAATCCTTTTATATAGGCTTTATTTAAATTAAAATGTTTATTTTCACACAAAATGTACATACATAATGTAGTTTAAAATAATGTAACAAGTTAATTTAAGTAAGAATACACTTACATATATATATAGTAATATTATATTAGTTAAAATAAGCATTTTAATTAGTTAATCCTTTTTTGCAGAATTAATTTAAAAACATTACATTTTTGCCTACAGTAGATAACAGCTTTAAATTCCTTTAGCTTGAATATATTACCATGATTTAAATTGTTCAAGAACTCCACTAAGTAGGTATGTTTTATTTTTAAAAATAAAGAAATAATATATTAAATAATTAAATATCCAAATTTATTTAATTATAATTATTTTTTTACAAATAATATAAATGTACAAAACTAATAAAACTAATCCTAAAATAACAAAAAATAAACATTCGCATATAAAATAAATAATAAAAAAATAAAATAAACCTTCTAATTTGAAATTAAACAAAAATAAACAATACGGTATCTTAATACTAATAATACTAAATCTTAATAATAATAATACTAAAATAATACTACCATTATTTTTATAAAACAATGATAGTACTTAAAATATGTTTGTGTCTGTTTAAAATAAAACATATACAGTATACTAAAAACGCAAATAATTTTTCTTTCAAAATTTAAAATATTTTTCTAAATATATATTTAAGAATACTGTATATCTATAGACCTGAATTAAATTAAACCATATTCATTTTTGATATTGAAACATAACGTTTTTCATTGACTCTATGAATAATGGTAGGAATATTGTGATTAAAAATATCTGTGGAAAAAAATTTATACTTATCCTCAAAACCGACAACGTAGGCTCTAAAATGCGGATCAAAATGAAAAGTTGTTAATAACTGACATGCAAAGTAACACGTTTTAGTTTTATGTGCTATTAATATGTGTAAAATTTTTAAAAATATTGGCATGTTATCAGT
The DNA here is from genome assembly GCA_921294245.1 of Brassicogethes aeneus. Lineage (NCBI taxonomy): Eukaryota > Metazoa > Arthropoda > Insecta > Coleoptera > Nitidulidae > Brassicogethes > Brassicogethes aeneus. Next base: position 5,572,256 of record OV121136.1, read on the forward strand.
TATTTCATACAAAATAATATCAAATTTTTGATAACGGATACCATTTTTCTCAAACCAGTTTACCTCATAAAAATCATTCATTTTAATAGGTTCAGGCAAATTATCAAAAGAAATGGAGGAAATAAAGTTTTGCTTAGTTATTTTTCCAAACTTTATTAAATTATCCAAACCTATTTTTGAATGGCATCTGTATGAAAAAAATAATTGATTTTTTTTACAAAGGGTAAAAGGTAAATTTTTTCTACTTTGAACGTTGTTTGAATGTTTCTTTAGATCTCTATGTTTGGCCTCAAAACGCATGCAAGATATAGAAGATAATGGGCCAAGTTTTAAGTAAAGTTCAGGATAATGAACCAAAAAATGATGTTTGGGTTTAAGAGTTACATTAAATAAGGTTAAATATAACTCGTGATGTTCTGCAATTAAATTTTTTAAATAGGGAATGGCGGATATGGAAATTTCTGAAGAGGACAAAATATCCGTTAGTTCTAATAAAGTAAGATAAAAGTCCCAAATTTTATCATTTTCAGAAATCAAATCTCCAACAAGGAAACGAAAATTTTTAACAAGACACACCATTTCGGTAGCTGAACAGATTATACATTTTTTAACTAAATGTTCCTTTTTAATGGGAGGAGGTTTGTTTTTTTCCGAATATTCGTACTTAAAATACATAATTCTTGAGTTTAGGACCTCCAGTGTAAAATACTTAAGTTCAAGAAAAGCATTAATTATGAGCGCCATATCATATCTCAGCACACCTTCATATAAGTCGTGCATAACATCACAGTATATATTTTGATATATATGAAAATTATTTAAATCATTCCAAATACTTTCATCTTTTATACCGTACTCTTTATTTAATAGATGACTTTCGTAATTATCTATTTTTCGTTCCATTTCAAGATTTGATTTTTCTTGCGTTTGTGTTTCTTGCTTTGAAGCTATGCACAACCTGCAAAAGTGATTGGCAGAAAAGCTTTCAACATAACCAAATATAGAATTGAGTCCAAGATTATCTCCAATTATTAGTATAACAACAAAGTAAACATGCAATTTGGAATCATTAACTTCAATAATTATACCCTTTTGTTCAAGAATTTTAAGTTCTTCTACTAAAGCATTAAAAGTATTTCTGTTTCCAAATTCAGATCTATCAATACTGTGAAAAAGTAAAGCTACAAAAATATTTTCCAATCTACTAGAATACTCTGGAGGTATTGATGCAATTGAATAGTAAACTGCTCCTAATTTGTATATACTAGCATGACTTCCTAACGGATTGCAAGTTTCAAAGTCGTCAAAGTATAGTATTAAAGGAATTACAATTTTAGAAGGATATTTGCAAATAATTGTTTTCCATAAACTTCCATGTAAAATATTCGAAAGAACTAAATTGTTATTTTCATTTTGTTTTTGATATTCAAGAATTAATTTTAATACATTAGGTATTTCTAAAAAATGTTTAAGACTTTTTTGCATTGAAATCAATGTTCCAGTTCGATTTTTTAAAACCATAGAAACTAAACCATTTTTAGTTGAAGTATCTGTTGTTACACCTATTATTTGCTGTATTGGTAAAATATAGTTTTGAGACTTTGAAAAATATTTTAATCTTTTATAATCCGTGCTTAGATTAAAGAAACTATCTTGCACTTTTATTAGCATAATGGCAATAGAATCAAGAATATTTAAATACAAACAATTTGTATTATCTTTAATAATATGTTGAATACAGTCTGAAATTAATGCAATAAAACCAGATTTTAAAAAGGAAATTGTTGATTCAATGATTCTTTGAACAGTGCTACGAGAAAGTGATAAATCACTGTGTAATTTTGAAACAAATTCTTCTACAGAATTGCTTAGTAATTTAGTAAAATCATCTAGTTTATTTTTTAAATTAAAACTGTCAGTTTTATTTACTGTGTTAGAGTTGGTAATTGTGTTTATTTCATCTGTTTCATTGTTTATACATGTTTTTTCTTTGATAATAACAATAGGTCTGCATTTTTTACCACCATTTGGAAATATATGCTTTAGGTTAATATGTTGGGTAAAAGCATCCCTACGTTGAAAAGATCGCTTACAGCCAGTGACAGGACATAAATAAGTATTTATTGCATGAGCACATTCTAAATGCATAACAAAATTTTTGGCAAGTATAAATTTTTTTCCACAAAATGAACAATTCATTGTCAATTAAATAAATTTAAAATATTAAAATTTATTTTTTAAAAAATTTGATAATGTCTGCTATAAATGGCAAGACCTTATCTTCTTTTGTTTTTATTGAATAAACAACAATTTGGATAATTAGCCAAATGTGTTCCGACTGCACCGGATAACTGGCTTGAAATACATGAAATATTTTAAACAATACATCTAAAGCCTTAAGAGTTGAATCAAATTGATATTTGACTGTATCAACGATTACGTACGTGTTATGTATTTCTTCCAAGGCAGGTCCCACTACGATAAGGTAGGGTTGGATTGTATACGCTTGTTTTCGGTTGTACGCCTTTTCTTTTTGTAACTCTATTAATTTTTCCACATCACCAGGAGCCTATAAGTAATAACTAACTAAAATTGTATACAGGACTGCACAAAAACCGGCCACTGGTGTAACATCGTTATTCTTTTTCGGATTTTCAAAAAAAAACAACTTAAATGATCCAATGTCATGAATAATTTGACGGTTAAAAATATTTTTATCATGTTGTTTTTGAGCACGGATAGTCAACTTTTGTTTTTCAAATGGCAACTATATTTTTTTAATATTTTTTCTGATTCCTTACCCTTTTCTGAATATAATGGTATGTCAATATTATAGTTGTCATTATCAAACACGAAGAAAACAAATAAAACTGTGAAATTTTTAGTATAATATATAATTATATTATATTATATATTATATTATATTATAATATATAATATTTTTAACCGTCAAATTATTGATGACATTCGATTATTTAAGCCGATTTTTGTATTTTGAAAATCGGATAAAGAATAAGGATGGCCGAGTGGCCGTTTTTTATGCAGTCATCTGTATACAGTACACATAATAGTATATTATGTATCAAGTTTGATAAGCGCCATTTTATACACGAATTTAATTTAGGCACGAGCGAGCTTGCGAGCGAGTGCTTAAATTAATGAGTATATAGAAAAGTTTATAAACGAGGTGCATACTATACTTTTTCTACGACAAATACTTATTATTATCTTATAAGATGATCTTATAAAATGAATTAAATCAAAAAATTGTATAGAGCGCCATCTATGAAACAATAGGGGAATCTGTGTGTCACCGTCAAATGTCATATTTTTATATTTTATAAACACAGATTATAAAGGTTATAAATCGAAATGTATTTCTTGAAAATTGACAGTTTTTCACAGTGAAAGTAAAGAAAATGTTTTATGAGGACTTTACAGTGGAGTCCGTGCCCGAATTTAAGTTATAGTTTACTACCGGCGAAATTAAAAGGTCAAACTTTTCAAATATTGGCTTTGAGAAACTATTTAATACTTTTGTATTGAGATAATAAAATCTTTTTCACATTTAGTATTATTTTACAAGAAAGGCACTTTATTTTAACGATTGTATGACATTTGACAAACTGTCAACTAACTTAAAACTAACTTCAGCCCGTGACTAAAAACCTGTTGCTAACTTCAGCCCGTGACTAAAGCGCCATAACTTGTCAATGTGTATTTAAAAGGTCACTTAGTGTCATGGAAATATGTACGTTTTAAAGGTGGGAGAAGAAACATTTTTTTAAACAATTTTAGTAGTTGAAAGATCTAAATAAAAAAATATTAAAGAAAAAAACCTTCTCGACATTACTAAAAGCCGAAAAAAGAAAAAAATCGAAATTACTAATATTCAATATTACGTAAATAACATTAAACTTTCGAAATAATAATCTAATAATCTAATATACATCAAAAAAATTGTATTAACACAAAGGTTTTAAAAAAATTAAAAAAAAAATGTTTTGGTACAAACAATGTAGAAATTGGATTTTAAGTTTTTGACAAAAATAATCAAGTCGCCTATGTATGTAACAGTATAAGAATAGAAGAGAGCTTGTTTCAAGGTGAAACAAATGATTGGTTGTTCGTCGGAATCGCGCGATTAGAACCGGAGTTATGATCGATGATGTATTGTCAAAATCGCTATAATCGTGAAAATTGAAAAAATCATATCTCCGAAAATAATTGATGAATCGGGCTAAAATTAAAAACGAATTTTTAATTTCACAAGAGGAAAGCATTAAAAAATTACCGACGAATTTCAAAATGGCAAGGTTTTTTTCGCGTCGAACGTGGAATCCCCCATATGTATTTGATTTTTTACCTTAGCGTGAACAATAATCCCTTCAAGACATTCTTGTATTGAAAATTTCCAGTGATTTGGCCCTGTCTTTGTCCGTCCCCTTGGCGGAACCAAATGTGGTATGATATTTAGTTCAATGGCGACTTTTGAATCTGAAAAAAAATAAAATATATAATTTATTTTATTTAATAAATATCATTGGACTTTTTCCCAAAAAATTGAGTTTAAACTTTCATTATACAGGGTGTCGTTCTTTTTAAAACGTTAAAAAAACATTATGAAAACAAAAAGTTAGGTATTGTACCTATTTTGTAATAAATGAATGTGGTTTTCAGTTTAAAAAAAGAACTATGTATTTAAAAATGTTGTTTATCTTAATAACTTCTAAACACAGTTAAAAAGAAAGCCTAAACTTAGGAATCATCCCATATAGGTATTATAATTTTCTTAATTTTTTATATAATATTCTAATTTTAAAACATAAATATTAAAAAATAACTAAAATATTATATTTTAATAGCCAGTAAAATAATGTTTAAAATAGTTATGAAAGAAAAACTTACTTTCTGTTAGGTTTTCATTACTTGTCAATTCCTCCAAAAGTTGTTGTCCAATATTATCTGTTCTTAATGTGTTTTTCTTAAAAAAAATTATTTTTTCCATAAAAGGTTTCCAATTACAAAACAATTCTGTTCCCTTATTTGGAAAGTGGAGGTTAAAATCTATATTAATCTGGAAATAAAAAAAATGTTTTCTTAAAATAGGACTAACAATCAAAATATTACATAATTATTACCAAAAACTCCGCTCTAAGATCTGCCAATATTGGCCAATCTTGCAGAAACTCATTAACTGTTTTTTTTTGATAATTTTGTCTTAACATAAATGTACTTGTCCATTTTTCAACAACCTCTTCCCAAGGGTCATGGTTATATTTTAGCCATATTTTTATATTGTCGTCTAAAAGAAATATTTCAATTTAAGTACTTAACTTAACTTAAGAATAACAACTAATTATTTACCTTTAGAACATGTGTTAAGTGTGTTACTAGGTTCATTATTTTCACAATTTCCAGAGAATGGCGATTTTCTTTTTCTTAAATATTTTTTGTCGGGACAACTAAACAGGATATTTCGACATTTGTCCACGAGCTTGCCCTTAGCCATGATTGGCTTTCCTGTTGAAGACTCGCCTTTTTTTATCGATGGTACATAATAAGTATTGGCGCATTCTTCGGGAAATAATGATAAAATTTTTCCCGTTAGCCGATTGTAATCAGCATGTGTTAGGCGACTAAAAAATATTTTTTATATTTAGGTTTATTTTTTATGTATAAGTAGGTATATTTAGGTTTAATTGTAGCTTATTTTTTAATGACACTTACTGCTTTATAATAAAGTTATATAAATGTCTCATAATTATATCCACCAATTTATTTCGTAATGTATAAGACAATGATTCATTTTCTTTATAGTATTTTAAAACATTTTTCCCATGAAGAGATACACTCAAAAGAGTTTGTAAATCAAAATCTGGGAAAACTGGCAAACTTTCAAATATATTTTCTTTATTATGAAAAGATATAGTCCTGTTTTTTGAACAAACAACGGAGTTAACTAATTCGTTAACTTCAGAAGACTCATAAGGACTAGAACTATTAACTATAGTTAATAGACTACTGGTACTTTCATTTTCGTCATTTGGAGAAAGACACGTACCGTTATCATCAGCAAGTATCTGTAACAAGTTTCAAATAGTTATACAAATAGTTCCTACCGCTATAAGAAAAAAGTACTACCATTTCTAAATTTGAAATATCAATTTCTTGTATCATTTGGGATTTTTCTAGGTTTTTCTTGTAAATATTTAATTTGGCTTGAAACGCCACTCTGCGTCCAATTAAAGGGATTAATTCCTTTAAAATGTCCTCAGACAGGTATATCAAACTTTCCTTCGTAATTTCATGTTCTAAAAGTAAACGTACTTAAATATTAATATTTAACAAAACATTATTTTTTTAGAATGGACTAGTTAGTACCTAGATATGCGTCGGACTGATACCTATGCATATATATTAAAAAAAAAACAATTAAGTAATCCAAAAGCGTCTTTAAAGGTAAAAGTATATATGTATATATAATATATATATATATTAGGGTGTCCCAAAAAAAAGAATATATTTTTTTTCTTGTCTCTTGTAAAAATATGTTAGTTTATCATGCTGTAAGAGCCCTTTCAAAATATCAGGTCGATTAAAAATTTTGTAGGGGTCGCTCAAGATTTTTTAAAATTTTCAAAATCGTCTAAAATTGAATTTTTGTTTTATTTTAATTCTTTTTCTCGTCTCGATATTATTTTTTAGGTTGAAAATAATAAAAATTCTGTAAATTTCAAATCAATATTTTGATTTCTAAAGGTCGCTAAAAGTTCGTTGATATTTATATTCAGAGGTCGCTCGAAAACATTCAAAATACTCTACTTTGAAAGTTAAAAAAATCTTGAGCGACCTTTAGAAATTAAAATATCGATTTGAAATTTTCAGAATCATTATTATTTTTAAATTAAAAAATAATATCGGAACGAGAAAAAAAAATTAAAATTAAAAAAAATACAATTTTTGACGATTTTGGTAATTTTTAAAAATCTTGAGCGACCCCTAAAAATTTTTTAATGGTGCTGATCTTTTGACAGGGCTCTTAAAACATGATAAACCAACATATTTTCACAAGAGACGAGAAGAAAAAAAATATTCTTTTTTTTTGGGACACCCTAATATACATATTTTAAGAGCCCTGTCAAAAGATCAGCACCATTAAAAAATTTTTAGGGGTCGCTCAAGATTTTTAAAAATTACCAAAATCGTCAAAAATTGGATTTTTTTTATTTTAATTTTTTTTCTCGTTCCGATATTATTTTTTAATTTAAAAATAATAATGATTCTGAAAATTTCAAATCGATATTTTAATTTCTAAAGGTCGCTCAAGATTTTTTTAACTTTCAAAGTAGAGTATTTTGAATGTTTTCGAGCGACCTCTGAATATAAATACAAACGAACTTTTAGCGACCGCGACCTTTAGAAATCAAAATATTGATTTTATTATTTTCAACCTAAAAAATAATATCGAGACGAGAAAAAGAATTAAAATAAAACAAAAATTCAATTTTTGACGATTTTGAAATTTTTTAAAAACTTGAGCGACCCCTAATTTTTTAATGGTGCTGATCTTTTGATAGGGCTCTTAAATCATGACAAACCAACATATTTTCACAAGAGACGAGAAGAAAAAAAATATTCTTTTTTTTTTGGGCCACCCTAATATATATATTAGGGTGCTTCAAAAAAAATTTTTTATCGCTCTTACCCTCTCAAATGTTTTTATTTACCTAATATAAAAAAAATCCTCACCAAATATGGGCGTTCCAGCTCAACTCTAAGAGGTCGCTGTTTTTATTTTAGTTTCCCATTGAATTAACATGGGAAAAAATTAATTTATGTTTGGAATTTTATACCTCTGTATCAAAGTAACTTATGGCAATGATCATTGCAGTTTCTTATATAAAATTTAACGCTCTACAAAAAAGGTCTCTTATTATTTTTCGATAAATTGATTTCTTCTAGAGTTATTCGAGGTCAAAGTTTTCCCCCTTTCACCTCCCGTCTGCTAATTGTACCAGAAAATTTGATGTTAATAAAACTTTGACCTCGAATGACTATAGAAGAAATTAATTTATCGAAAAATAATAAGAGACCTTTTTTGTAGAGCGTTAAATTTTATATAAGAAACTGCAATGATCATTGCCATAAGTTACTTTGATACAGAGGTATAAAATTCCAAACATAAATTAATTTTTTCCCATGTTAATTTAATGGGAAACTAAAATAAAAACAGCGACCTCTTAGAGTTGAGCTGGAACGCCCATATTTGGTGAGGATTTTTTTATATTAAATAAAAACATTTGAGAGGGTAAAAACGATAAAAAAAATTTTTTTGAAGCACCCTAATATATATATATATATATATATTACAAAATGATACTATTTTTTATAATTTTTTTCTCACTCAAAAATATTCCATTGTGCAAAAAATGTATTTTTAATGTTAAATTAACTTAATACAATGTGGAACTAAAAAATGTTTTATTCTGTTAAATTATACTAGGTACTTATAAAACCTTAATAATAAATTTTCTTCATCCATTACTTCACTAACGTGCCCGTAAAAATTAAATTACGCAATAGCGTGCCTCTAGTCGCGGCGTTTTTTTAAATCTAAAAGATGTTTTTAAGATATTTAAAAAATATATAATAACTTTACACACTGTATTTCTTAAACAAAGTGTAAAGCTGATAAAATGGTAATTTAAGTATAATTATTTATTATTATTATTAGTATTTTTATTATTATTAATTTAAAATAATACCTATCATAAATGCATACATAGTAATAATTAATAATTACTTATGAAAGTAATAACAAAATGTCATTAAAAATACTAGGAATTATTATGGATAAAGTTTAATATCAAATAAAATATATTTTTTGGCAGTAAGCAAAATTCTGGCGAATTAAAGCAAATGCTTGCTGCATGCACGTGCACGTTCCATTTGTCGGCGCTATTTCAAAGAAAGCCGCATTTTCATTTAAAAATGATTTAACTATAATAGGAAAATTTCTTATAGGTAATAAATTAACAAAAAAAAATGCGTAAAAATAATTAGAGATGAAAAATTTATACTTTGTTAGTGACCACGAAAAAAATTAAGTGGAGCTTTAATTTTTGGCACAGATTTTTTACCGGTTTGAACACCCTTGCATCTAGGGAGTAGCGAGTGAGTGCTGTCACAACACTGTTGTTGGGTGTGGTAATTTCCCGCGAGTTATGTGTACTTTCCGATTTCTATACAAGGCGTAATAGATTTCTTAATTTATGAAATAATATACCTAATGTACTTTAAAAATCATATCCAAAATATCCGAAACACATGTATCAAGTATCCTTTCGATACCGATACTTGTTAGTTAAAAATCACTATCGCAAATTTAACGCTATAAATAAATAATAAATAACATATTACCTACCTTTAAAAACGGGGATTAAATCTTCCAAATTCCATTTTTCTAGTAGTTCTTCCATATTTTTATACAAACTTTTAACCTAAACCAGAGGAAACACATAGACGAAATGAGGCGGCTAAAAAGAATAGCGGCACCGGCACCGATACCGAAGCGAAACAGTTTCTGGTAACCCATTGGTTCCATAAGTCACGTGATACTAACATCCCATCATTCTAGTAACCCATTGGTTCGAATAAGTCACGTCATACTAACATCTCGCGGTAAAATATTTTAAACATACCATATATTTAAATCAATTATACATATTATTTGTTTGAAGAATTATAATTTTAGTTCAAAACAAAAATTATTACTTTGACTTAAAACTCTTGGTATTTTTGTATGAAATAAATCATATACTTAAATCAAAAATAAAATTGTATTAGATTAAATACCTTTATATTCTTAAAATCGAAGAAAAATATTACTTAAATGAAATATTTCAATATTTAGCTTAAGAAGCTTTTATTTGATAACGAAGATTTTTTAATACTTGGAAAAAGAAAATTGCAAAGCTTAATTGAAAGATATATTTTTAAACTAAATAATTGATTATTTCACTCAAAAATATATTTCCAATTATAGCAATTTTCTTAAATTAAGAATATTAGTTTTTACTGTGTGCTCTTTTGTTGGTATCGTGAGGGAAAACTTCTTTTTTAAACTTAGGCGGTCTTTTGCTGGCATCGTTCTAATACTGCTAAGTACAGCAAGTTTGGGGTATTACCAATACAGTTTTAAAAGTAAAGTAGGTAATACTAACAATTGTCTTAAGGTAGTAACAAGGTTGTTGATTGAGAATAGGCGGATAATTATTGATAGAATAGCCGTGAGGTTTTGAAAAAGATATATAACAGACTAATATTTGGTTATAAACCATTCAAGGTAAGATTTAAACTTTATTTAAATCATTTTAATTAACTACTTAAAATGGTTGTAAAGCTTTGAAGTTTTGTGTTTTTAATGTGGATTCCTAATGTGTTAACTCTGGCATTTATTTATATAGTTTATTTCATGAACTTTATGAGATGTCGTTGTTAATCTATTTTGTATTATAAGTCGATATCATTATATTAAATAAATTGAACCTTAAGTGAATTGATAATATACAATATCTACTGGGGTGGTGTGTTCCTTAAGTCCAAAAAGGATATAATCATCACCAGTGGATACTATTATATTGTGGTTTACTCTATTCCTTATTTTTATTATTACATTATTATTATTATTATTCCCATATTTATGATTACAATATTATTATTATTACTGTTTTTCTATTTATTGCGCCATATAATGGGATTAATAAGAATGAAGGATTTTGCTGTATAAAATTAAATTATTTTAACTGTTTATACAAAACAAGCTGATAAAGACTTTTATACATTTTATTTAATATTATATTTGTCTTAATAAGACTTAAGAATCTGCATTTACTAAACCTTGTGAAATAAGCCTTTCGAAATATACTAACTAACCTATAAATTTGAAAACATACTAACCTATAAATCTACCTGTTAAACTCTTAAACATAAACCCCATAAAATGACAAAAAGCTAACTAAAACTAATAATCTCAAAACGAACATACATAAAACTTATTGTAAAAACTATATGATTCAAATACAACGAATATAAAGCTGACAACCATTCTTTGTGTGTTTTATTACTTAATATAATTTTCTTTCCCTGGCATCCTTCCTATTTAGAAGCGAATTCAAATAACATAACATAGGTACCTTTTCCGACTAGGCCACATTTGGATTACTACTTTTTACTCGAGTGTAGGGTACTACCCCCTCGTGCCCATCACACGTATAATAATAGATCTATACTTAATACAAATACTAGTAAAAAGTCAAATTATTATTTTAACGAAATAAAATTTTGGCCACATTTCTGATACTACTTTTTACTCGAGTGTAGGGTACTACCCCCTCGTGCCCATCACACGTATAATAATAGGTCTATACTTAATACAAATACTAGTTCAAAAGTCAAATTATTATTTTAACAAAATAAAATTAAATGGTTGAAAAAAATAGGCCTTTAGGTACTTAATATAAATACTGCAATCTACTGCCTCGACTAGCGCCTCGGCACCTAAATGTATGCTCGGCTATAATATGAGCTTTCTATAGCCTGGTCTATAATGTACTAGTATATTTTTATTACTTAGTACTTGGTATATTTTTTTAAATAGGGTAGTAACAAATCAAATATAAATTTTATTAGGTACATTGTATTTTGTGATTTACTTTATTTACACCTAATTTGGAAATAAAGCAAGTACAACTCATAAACATTTTTTGTAACTTTATTTATAATAAACTAAATAGTATAATATTCGAGATCATATTATAATTGTTAAATTCGTTGCAATGATATGCCACTTATTTTTTGGTGTAATTTTTAACTGATTTATCATGATAGGTGCACCTTCCCTAACACTAGACAATGAGGCTTGCAAGACAGTATCGGATTGTTTAGTTAACAAATGAGTTTTTATCATTATTTCTAAGTATATATTCATATAAGGGACATTCCATGGTAACTCGCGTTACAATCAGATATATTATTTGACAGTAAAATGACAACATCAACAATTTTATTTAAAAACTTGTACTGTTCGTAAACAATTAAATTAATATCTTAATAGACAAAATTCTTTTAGATTGTTATTTTTATAAAATAAAATTCACCAGTCACTCGCGTTACATCCTAAGGACATACATATATATATATATATATATATATATATATATATATATAAAATAAAGTAATAAAAACAATATGAAAATTAAACAAGTTAGTTAAAAAATTAAAAAAAAAAAAATATATATATTCCTATACTATATATCTATATACTGTATAACATATAATTACTCTCTTAAACAACAAAATTGTTTACATAATAATATTATAAACTTAAATGGAAAAAGAAGCTCTTATACTTTTTTTAAATTTATTTAGAGACATAGATTTATAATTATTATCAATTGAGTTGTAGTAAGTTACTGAGTTAAAAGTGAAGGACCGGGTGAATAAAGCTGTTGAGTGCTTAGGTAAAGATAATAGGCGAGCATGTCGTGTGTGGCGATCGTGTATGTCATGACCAAAAACTAACTTTTGTCTTAAGTATAGAGGTGTAGAGGTAAAAAGAATTCTGTGCACAAATGTTAAATAGTGAAGCTTTACAACATCGCCTGGTTTGAGCCATCTAAGTTCAGCTCGTTTGATAGATACATGGTCATATTTTCTGAGGTTAAAAACAAATCTCACACAAGTATTTTGTATACGCTGAATACAGGTTTTAGTTTGCAGGTCAAGACACGGGTAGTACAAAATATTACAATAATAAAAAATTGGCAGAACAAGGCTTTCAGTTAATTTCAGAAGGTTTTTAACATGACCAGTAAACCGAAGATTTTCATCCACCAGGACACCCAGATTTTTAGCCTCTTCTAAGAAATTTATACTTTCATTATTTATAAAAAGTTTGATATTTGATTTTAATTTTACGCGGAGATTTTTAGAGCAAAAAATCATAGCTACAGATTTTTTTGGATTTATATTCAGATTATGGTTTTTGGAAAAAATATTTATTGAATTTAAGTCTTCGTTTATTTTGAGGTTAGTTTCAAATATATTAGCAGGGCCAAAACAGTATAAGATGTGTGTGTCATCCGCATAAGCTTGCATATGCACATATTTAGTTTGATCAAATAAATTTGCAGTGTATAGTATAAAGAGCAAGGGACCGAGAATTGAGCCCTGCGGTACTCCGGATGGTACAAGGCAGGAAGGTGAATAAGTGTTTTTTAAGCGTACTTTTTGAGATCTTTTTGTCAAATATGAATAAAAAAACTGACAAGAAATTTGATCGAAACCATAATAGGGCAGCTTGGAACAAAGAAGAGAGTGACTTATGTTATCGAACGCCTTTGAATAATCCAAGGAGACCAAAATAGCAGCTTGTTTTTTATCCAAGGCTTTAAAAATATTATCAGTAAGATACAAAAGGCACGAGGTGGTACTATGGTTTTTCCGAAAGCCCGATTGATTTACAGGCAGAATACCGTTTTTGTCGAAATATTCAACAATTTGAAAATTTACTATTTTTTCCAAAACCTTGGAAAATACCGGTAACAAACTAATGGGCCTAAGGTCCGATACATCATTTGGATTGTTTGTTTTGGGGACAGGACAAACAATAGCTTCTTTCCAACTCTCTGGAAAGAACCCCGTTTCAAGGCAGCAATTGATTATGTGTGTAATATATTTTAAAATATTTGGAAGACAGTACTTAATCATATCTAATGATATATTGTCGGAGCCGCATGCATTCGAGTTTAATTTTGCTATTATTTTATAGACATAACTATAGTCAACAAGAGAGAAAGAAAAGGAAATAATATTTTTAAACTTATTACTTTTGTAAAAAGATAAAACTTCTGGATTTACTTCAGTGGTGTTATAAACAGACATAAAATAATCATTTATGATAATTGGGTTACTTATATGATCAGGCAAGTCAGGTCTATTTTTACTAGTTACAGCAAGGTCATTTAAACTTTTCCAGAGGTCTTTAGGACGGTTTTGAGCTCTAAGATATTCTAAATATGCCATTTTTTCCCTTCTTTCCGAAGATAAAGCAAAATTTCGCATTTCTTTGTAATGATCCCAATTTTCTTTAGTTTTATTTAAATTAAATGCTTTTAGTGCCCTTCGTTTTTCATTGAAAATTAGTTTTAATGTATTGGTTAACCAGGGGGCCGAGGGCTTGTTTACACGAATGGTTTTTAGAGGTGCATGAGTATTAAATAAATGTATTATGGCTGAGCTTAGTACATTTACTTTAGCATTTATATCTTGTAAGTAGAAAATATAATCCAAATTTACACGAGATAAATCTTCTTTAAATTCATCAATGTTTATGTTTTTTAAGTCTCGAAAAGTAATGAATTTTTGTCTACATTTTTGTAAAACAATCTTAAATTCACAAAACACCAATTTATGATCAGATAGCGGATACGTGTCAAGGGTTCCATAATTTGTAACTAAACTTTCATTATTTATATAAATTGGATCAATCAGAGTAGCGGAATTTCCTGCAATACGTGTAGGCTCATTTATAATTTGTACTACCCCATGTAAATCAGTACAAGCACTAATACAGTTGTTTACATTTAAAAGATTTATGTTAATATCCCCCAGAATGATGACCACGTCAGAAGACGACATAGCTTTGATAACTTTTGACATAGCAATGTTTAAAAAATATAGGACTTAGTTATGACTCTTGCCAAATTGACAGTTCTTAAATTTAATTTGTATAACAAATAAATAAAGTAATGTCATTGCTTAAAAACAAGATGCACAGCCTTCTATACCTTTTTTAATCATGTCTGCGAATTTTATGGAATGTCTAAACTTTTTTAGAGTCGTCTTAAATATGTAATAGACGAATTTGTACAGGGTGTCCCAAAAGTCAACGATATCCTTTGAAGGACTAATAGGTCAGCTCATGATTAATCAAAATATTAAAACATGACCTTAGTAAAAAATCGTTAGTTTTTTAGATATAAGCATTTTTATGAATTTTGTGAAACTTGACACCTAAGATCAGTTTTTCGAGTGCCACAGCTAGAAAATTCCATATTTTTAGATTATATTTTATGTTGCGCAGCCATGAATATCCTAGGTAGCTACAGTTCAAAATAAAACTAATAGTATACTATTAGTTTTATTATAAAAAAGTATGCCAGGCTAACAAAATAAAACCAATAGTACCAATACTATTGGTTTTATTTTGTTAGCCTGGCATATTTTTTCTTTAGTCTGAACGTCCGAGCTACCTTTTGAAAACAAACAATTTTTCCTAATTTTATACGTTTTTTATTAGCTTGTCCGTTCAGACTAAAGAAAAAATATGCCAAGCTAACTTGGCAAGATTTTTTTTTAAATTGCTCATTTATTTTAGTTTTTACAATGGTATGAAATTGGTCATGGTTTACTTTATAAAGAGATATAAAGAGAAAAACATGTTGCTGTTTTACTACCTCGTTGTAAATTTATTTTAATAATAATAAATTCAAATAAATACACGTAATTAATAAAAGTAACAGATATTTATTTAAAACTAAACCAATCATAAATAAAAATTAAAAGATATGTTCAAATTGCCTGCCACCAAGTCGAATTCAAGTGCGGCATCTTTTTAAAAATTATGGGTTTTATCCTTGCACTTTCTACGTTCTTTATTAAACTTTTACAAAATTTATAAAAATTACAATATCTCAAAAAATATCGATTTTTACTAAGGTCATGTTTTGATTTTATGGTTGGTCATGATAAACCATCAGTTCTCCAAGGGATATCGTTAACTTTTGGGACGCCCTGTATATCGAATTAAAACATATTTAAGATTTGGTGGTTCAGTAACTTTAAAAATTAAATTTTTAATATTGCTAAGCACTTATTAATTTTGTCTAGGCGTTTATGCTATAACCAACGTGCCTTTTGTTGCAATTTTTCTCTTTTTAATTAATCTTTTTATTTGAATAATAATCATGGAAAATTCTTTATAAACTTCTTTGGCTTCCGAAACTCCTGTATTGCGTTTTTTAGTTCCAATAAAATTTATATCTTCGAATATTTTAACTAGTCTCCAATAATTTAAACTACAAAATTTACCTAATAAAATATAATTAACCTATTCAGTATAAATCACCAAAAGACTTACTTGCTTACTTAAAATTTAAATGAATATGTTGCAATAATAATTAACATGGTTTATTCTTAAAGCTTGTGTGACCTATTTTATATATCGATGGTGTTTAACGTATTTCCAAATCCCCAACTATCCATATATTACTCGCCCATAGCCATATTTTCTTGAAGAAACGACCTATCACTCCAAATGTTTTGTTGGTTTTAAAAGAGGTGGAGGTGTATTATTGGCTGTTAATTCAATACTATAAAGATGTATACTTGTATACCTATGTCCTAATATAATTTCAACACCAACTATATCTATTAAAGGAACTTGTTGCGTAAAAATATCCTAGAAATTAAATTACAATTAACTTAATTGTAATTTAATTTCTAGGATATTTTTACGCAACAAGTTCCTTTAATAGATATAGTTGGTGTTGAAATTATATTAGGACATAGGTATACAAGTATACATTAGGGTGATTCATTTCCGCAAAGTTTTTGTTTTTTTTCGGTGCTCAAGCAAAATATTAATCTACCTATAGAAAAAAAAAATTTCACCAAGGTAGAGCTCTTAATATCAATTTTAAGTACTTGCAGTTTAAATTTAAAGTTTTCCCATTTAAAATACATGTAAAAAAAATGTTTTTTTTTTCAAATTTCTAATGCTTACCCACCTTTGACAATATTGCAAATCGGTTTAATACACCTTATGGGGAATTTCACGCTCTTTAAAATTGCTTTTGAGTTTTTTTTTGTAACTCGCATTGGTTCACCAGTAGGAGTCGTCAAAGGACAGTTTTTGAAAAAAATCGTTTTTTTTTTTTCGAGCAAATTGCCAAAAGTAGTGAGAAAAAAGGGCTGATTTATAAAAAAAAGTTATCCAACCAATATTTAATGAATTTACTGCCATTTTTATAACTGGAAACGTAAGAAATTGATAAATACCAACCTATAATGTTATTTAGATTGATTTTTTCTATTTATTATCATTATAGGTATTACCCTACACTAAGAACTTTTTTTAAAATTATTATGATTTCTCACTCATAATGAATATGAAAACAACACATAAATTCATAAAAAAACAACAAAACTTTAATCGGAATATACAGAAGGTTATGTAACATATTTCAAATTTCGCTTCAAAAAATTAAATAATCTTCATTTATATTTTTTTGCTATTTTTTTATGAATTTATCTGTTGTTTTCATATTCATTATAAGTGAGAAATTAATAATTTTAAAAAACTTCTTAGTGTAGAGAAATAATGATAATAAATAGAAAAAATCAATCTAAATAACATTATGAGTTGGTAATTATCAATTTATTACGTTTTCAGTTATAAAAATGGCTGTAAATTCATTAAATATTGGTTGGATAACTTTTTTTTATGATTCAGCCCTTTTTTCTCCCTACTTTTTGCGGTTTGTTAGAAAAAATTAAAAAAAAACCGATTTTTTTCAAAAACTGTCTTTTGACGACTCCTACTGGTGAACTAATGCGAGTTACAAAAAAAAACTCAAAAGCAACTTTAAAGAGCGTGAAATTCCCTATAAGGTGTATTAAACCGATTTGCAATATTGTCAAAGGTGGGTAAGCATTAGAAATTTGAAAAAAATATATATTTTTTACATGCATTTTAAACGGTTAAACTTTAAATTTAAATAGTAAGTACTTAAAATTTATATTAAGAGCTCAAACTTGTTGAGAATTTTTTTTTCTATATGCAGATTAATATTTTGCTTGAGCACCGAAGAAAACAAAAACTTTTCTCCCTACTTTTTGCGGTTTGTTGGAAAAAATTTCAAAAAAAAAGATTTTTTTCAAAAACTGTCCTTTGACGACTCCTACTGGTGAACCAATGCGAGTTACAAAAAAAAACTCAAAAGCAATTTTAAAGAGCGTGAAATTCCCCATAAGGTGTATTAAACCGATTTGCAATATTGTCAAAGGTGGGTAAGCATTAGAAATTTGAAAAAAAAACATTTTTTTACATGCATTTTAAATGGGAAAACTTTAAATTTAAACTGCAAGTACTTAAAATTGATATTAAGAGCTCAAATTTGTTGAGAATTTTTTTTTCTATATGCAGATTAATATTTTGCTTGAGCACCGAAGAAAACAAAAACTTTGCGGAAATGAATCACCCTAGTATACATCTTTATAGTATATATTCCACCAGCTCTAAAAATTAACACTATAGTATATTCTTTGAATTATTCGAGAGTTTAAATTACTTAATCCATCAGAAAATATTTATCATTGAAGATTTCAATATTCCAAATTAAAATGAATATGTTAGCAACAACAACTTTGCGGGAGTTTTCGGATTTTTTAATACGTTTATAAACTATTTTGATCTACAACAGTATAACTTTGTACCCAATAAAAATAAACGTTTAATAGTCCTTGTCTTTTCGAATACTACCTGTCAAATAGAAAATTCTCAAGACGTTATGTTAAATAAAGATCATCAATTCTCCCTTAAATATTTATTTAGATATTGCATTAAATAATCTTGCTAACGCAACTTTAGTAATAATAATAATAATAACTTTATTGTGAAAAACAGTACAATACATGTATCACAAAAGGCATGAGTTCAGCTTCACTGATCTTCCACTCACCCAGCAAACAAATATAATTTTAAATTGTAAATAAACAATAAGTATATAAAAACTAACAAATATCAACAACATATTAAAATTACAAGATTACAAAATTTTTTTGGCTTGGATGTCTAATAAAATTTTTAAGATATTAATTTTAAAAGTCATAAGGGATATATCACTACTCCACAAAATAAAATTTTTATTCACAATGCTGGCAGCCAAATATTCGAAGGAACTCTCAAATTTTTTTGTTTTATGGTATGGAATTTACAGTACAAAGGTTATAATTTCAGAAAAGCTAATTTAATAAAATTGTACGAGGATATAAATTATATCATATAAGCTTAGTTGGTGGAATTTAAAAAAAAATGTAAGTGACGCTAATGTGGCCTAAAAATTATTTTATGAAAAGCTGTACAATATTTTTGATTTAAATATACCCAAATATAAGTTATTAACCAAAAAGAAAAGTATCCAATTTGGTATAGTTCTATAATTATATCAGATATAAACCGAAAATATAAACTATGGCTAAATTATAAAAAATCTAATTTTGAAATTCACTTTAACAACTAAGGGATACAATAAAAAATGATACAAATAAAGCTCATAAAAACATTAAAAATAACATAAACGCTCTTACATAAATTAAAAACATATCAAGTTATTGATTTGTTTTTAACAATTAAGTTGTAATTTACCACGCTTGTTTTCGTAACCAATTTAGTGAATGCAGGATCGCCATGTGAATTCTGGGATTAGATAAACCAAGATACTTTTATAATAATTGTGTTTATATTTAAAAACAAATGTATAATACAAATATATTAAATTTTAAGCTAAATTTATTTTATTTGACCAATACTTTTTTGTTAGGATCTCTTTTTTCTGTTTCTTCTTTCATTAGCCGTCTTATTTGTTCTATTTAGTATGAGTATTAGTATAAGATACGTATGACTAGCCCCATCGGCATGACCTTACACTGATCTCCCAGATTTATGATTACCCCCTTACAGTTCTCCTATGTATCCCGCAACTGCACAGCATTACCTGTGTTTGATGAATCCGAATTTTCACCCCGGCTGGTAAATCCCTCTTTAGGGATCGTATATGACAGTGTGTATATAACATCTACCTGTACATTTTTATCAAGATTATTTGCAATATAGTCTATTATGCACTTTAAATTTGTAACTGTAGATCTGTTTTTCACAAAACCATATTTAATTAAGGTGATCAGACTTTCCACATGTCGATATAAAACTTTGTGCAGAGAAATCTCAAAGATCTTGGAGAAATTATTAATTATTGCAATCGGTCTATAATTTTCACCCCAATTCTTATCACCCTTTTCGTATACAGGACAAAGTTTAGACTTTTTCCATAAATCAGGATAAACACAAGTTTTAAGAATTAAGTTAAAAATAACAATGTAGCCCTTTGTAGCACGTTGAAAATATTATTAATGCAACTAACAAAAAATTTGGATTTGTTGTCAGATTTTGAAACATACATCGTCGCTTTCTTAAACTTTTAGTTTCAGAATTTATGGGATATAACCTCCTATGGGATTTCCTCAAACATTCTTACTAAATGGGTTTAATTTTGAAAGTTTAGGGCAACGCAGGATAAAGGCATCCTTAGTATTTTTTTTTAAACTTAAAAATAATTGGACCAACTGCCCTTATCTCTTAAATAAACTATATCTAAGAGTTCCTCGTGTTAGATCGAGAAATAATTTTACCTTTTATTTGCCAGGCGTAAAAACAAATATTTTAAAAATTTTCCCGGTATACTTTATGTGTGAAAACTATAATGAGTTCAAGATAGATTCGATATTTTTTCATGCAATGTGCAAAT
Organism: Brassicogethes aeneus; assembly: GCA_921294245.1. Taxonomy (NCBI): domain Eukaryota; kingdom Metazoa; phylum Arthropoda; class Insecta; order Coleoptera; family Nitidulidae; genus Brassicogethes; species Brassicogethes aeneus. The sequence continues at coordinate 5,592,907 of OV121136.1, forward strand.
ATTAAGGAATATAATTATAAATAACTAATTTTTGTAAAATCTTTTGTTTCAATATTATTTGTTGTTGTTTTGTTTCTGGAATATTTAAATAGTTTTTATTATAACATTTTTATGTGATGTATTTAGCATTCGTTTTTATTATCTCATCTTGTAATTGGTCCAAGGACGGTTGATTTAAAATAAATAAATAAATAAACTGTGTTCAACTTACCGACCAAACAGCTCCAAATATCGATGTGAAAATCTTAAGCAAAACAGGTTGAAATTTGTGGGGATAAGTGGAATTGTATTGACACCATCGTTATAATTAAATCCAATTTTTAACTTAAAGTTTTTGTTAAATCACTTTTAAAATGCTTGTACATACTGACTGTTTAGCCGGTATCCGTCTGTGATGACTACTGGTGCAGATAAGTCCTATAAGTATACCGTGCGATTCTTCCCTTATACCTTTCGGTTGCATACTTCTGAATAGGTTTTTCTTTAGCCCTCTCTATAATTTTGGATTTTCTTTACCGTAAAAAATACAAGATAGCAAAAATCAGGTGCAGGAGCATTTTAACTTTAACAGGCAAATGTATTGTTTTGTTTTTAACAATAAATTTGTAATTTACCACGCTTGTTTTCGTAACTTCTTGTTGACTATAACTTGAACGACACTTTTTCAAAACATTTCAGTTACCAATTTAGTGAATGCAGGATCGCCATGTGATGTTGGGAAATTGAGGGATTAGATAAACAAAGACAAACCTAAACATATTTTTGTAATAATTGTGTTTATATTTTTAAAAACAAATGTATTATACAGATATATTAAGGTAAATTTATATTATTTGACCAAGGCTTTTTTGTTAGTATGAGTATAAGATACGTATGGCTGGCCCCATCGGCATAGCCTTACACTGATCTCCCAGGTTTATTTTTACCCCCTTACAGTTCTCCTACGTATCCTGCAACTGCACAGCATTACCTGTGGATCCGAATTTCAACTCCGGCTGGTAAATCCCTCCTAGGGGATCGTGTATGACAGTGTCGATGGTTAAGGCCCCTCCCGGAATTTGGTCGCTGGGCCGGGCCATATACCTGAGTTATGCTAGTGGAGTGCGGGACAAAGAGGGAAAACATTTTGGTTTTTGTGGACATTTGACCGACCCAAAACTAAGTACAATCTGGAATCCTCTAAACACAGTATATAGTAACACCCACATTCAAATGGGGCTTGGTTGGTTAGTACGCTGCTGGGACCTATATTGCTTCTTAAGGAACTTCTTGTTCTTTTGCGTCTGTGTCTGCTGAAAATCCCTATGCTGAAAATTCGGAACCTGCTGTACACAAATTGTTTACTCCACTGTGCGAAACCATTTCTTCAGTCTAGTTTTTGATAGTTTTGTTTTTTGAATGTTTATCACCGAACTGCGAAATTATCTAATAATTTCTGGTTGGTACCCGAGCGTTTCGTTGTATACGTTTTGTGGTAGAAATTGTATTTATGTTTTCTTTTATTATTTTCTAACAAATAAGGGTTAGCATGGGGCATTTATATTATTTTATTAAATAGAATAATATAATTGCTCCTAGCAGAAGGCTAATATTGTTGCATGGTGCCTGGTTAGAGATGTCAAGTGTTTATTACGTTTATGCTTAGGTTAGGAGAAGAATAAAAAATTGTTTAGATTGATATCCTACTTAGGATTTATGGGTTTATTAGTATTTTTAAAGTCACGTTCTTTAGTCAGATATGCTTGTGTCTAATTTTAAGTCGAACTTGTTTTGCTGAATAGGCATTAGTTATTCTTTGGTCTATTAAAATGTTTTGGTTCGTTATTCCCTGTTCACTATTTTTAATTTTTTTTTTAAATATATATAATATTGGTAAATATCGGAATAACGACTTTTAGTATTGCAGCATGCAAATTATTAAAATACTTATCCGTATTTTGCAGATTGGTTTTTTTTTAGGTTCCCGCAAAAATGCACCACTTGTTCAGGTGGGGTGACACTATGCACTTTGTACTCCGATCCTGGTAAGTGAGATGTTTATGCACATGCACTGCTTATAGACACTATGGTTAGTTTTGTTTTTCGTAAGTGGAGCAAATAGACACACGTCCGACGGATACGAGTGATAATAAACGTTTATTCACTGCAATAAAAATTACATGAAAAGTCAATAGTACACATTAAAGTAAAGCATAAACACGTACAAATTAGTAATAAATAAGTATACATAGATAAAAACAATGAAGTATACATAGTACAAGCCGATTAAAAAAAACAGAAATATTCATCGAGACTATATAAATATTTTGAATCAAAAAGAGTTTAACAGCACGTTCGAAACTGTACACAGACAGAGATTTAAACTATTGTGGTAGTTTATTGTAGACTTTGGAACACCAGTAGTTTACACCTTGGGAAGCCCTGATGCGGTGATATGGTGAGATTATTTTGTCCTCTTGTGTTAAACTCAGGGGACACATTATTTGGAGTAAAGAGTTTTTTGTTGTTGTTTTGAATGCACTAGGGTAAGTGTGTACAAGTTTGTTATATTAGTTTGTTAGTATATATTCTATGTTTTTGAAATAAAAGTCTACAACTCTCTCTCTCTCTCTCTCTCTCTCTCTCTCAGGAACTTCTGCAATTAGTTTGTTAGTATATATTCTATGTTTTTGAAATAAAAGTCTACAACTCTCTCTCTCTCTCTCTCTCTCAGGAACTTCTGCAATGGCCCTTACAGCTCCCTTCTGAAGAATAAAAAGTTTATTTCTATCCACAGCATTTCCCCAAAACAGAATACTATACTAAAGAATAGAATTTATTTTGGAAAAGTAATAGGTACGATTAGCTTGAGAGGTACTAATCTTAATTAATATTTTCTATACAGAATATTTTACTTCGAAGCTTTTTACATAGTTTAAATATGCCCTGACCAGTTCAACCTGGCGTCCAACTGGATTCCAAGAAAATTTATTTGGGAATCTCTTCTTTCATTAAAACACAGTTCTTGTGTTTTTTTTTTTCAAGGGACAGCATATTTGAATCATTCCATTTTTTGGCGGCTTGAAGTGAATCTAGTTTTTTGCTCATAATAATTTCCAGTGATGGTCCAGTTACTAGAAAAGATGTATCGTCTGCATACAGGTATGTTTTAGCATCTGGAATATTAGTAGGTAGATCGTTAATATATATGGAGAAAGAGTAAAGGCCCCAATATAGAGTCTTGAGGAACGCCATGATTTACATCAAACTCCTGGGATTGTTTGCCATTCCAGTCAATTGCTTGTGTCCTGTTTAATATATATGATTGCAGCATTTTATGGGGTATTCCTCTTATTCCATAGTAGTGGATCTTTTCTAGTAAGATAGTATAGCTAATAGTATCAAACGCCTTGGACAGGTCGCAGCAGGTAAGACATATATAATTTTTTTCATCTAGTGTTGTCATTTACTCATTATGTTATTTTTTCTATAAAACCCAAAATTCTTGTTTTTATTGCATATTCCCAAATTTTTGAAATAGCTGGTAGTATGGCAATAGGCCTGTAATTACTTGCTTCGTCAATGTTTGTTTTTTTTATATAGGTATTATTCTTGCTTTTTTTAGTGGTTCTGGAAAGTGTCCCTCATCAAAACATTTATTTAATTTAATTCTTATTGGAATGGCCATTTCCTCTGCAACTTTTTTTATAACTTTGGTTGACATTTCAAATACATCAGGTGTTTCTTTGCATTTAAGGTTTTTTATTATTTTTATTATTTCATCATTTATTCATTTATTTATGTTTAATTTGAATAGCAGTTCTGTAAAGTTATTTTGGTCATTCTTATCTATTTTGTTTAAAATGGTTTCAGGTACGTTCTTATAATATTTTCCAAGATCATCTGGAGTTAAGACACTTTACATTTGGTTTTTTTTCTTTTCCACTTTCTTTGTTTATAATTTTCCACACTGATTTTTGAAGGTTGTTTGAGTTTACTATATATTGTTCATATTGTGATTTCTGGAAATTTTGAACCTCTTTGTAAAAATCTTTTTTATAAGAGCTGTATGCTTGATAATGAAGTGGATTTTTTGTTACTGATGCTATGACTGCTAATAAATCTAGTATATTTTTTAAAATATAACTCTTTTCAATGTTTATAATTTTGTTTTTTCTTTTAGGACATGCATGGTTAAATATTGTTAAAAATCTATTTAGAAATATAGAAAAGGACTCTGCAGCATTATAGTTTTGAAGATTTTCCCAATTTTAATCCTGGAGGATAGATTTTAGAAGGTAAGTGGAAAATTAATTTGTATTTCTAGAAAAGGTTTTTTCTAGTTTGCTTTGTTCTAGGTCTAGTTTAACTTGTTGTGCCATGTGATCAGAAAGATGAAGATTTACTGTTTTGATGTCTAGTAGTTTATTAACATTTGAAAAAACATTGTCAATCGGTTCATTTTTTTGTGCATTTGCTAATGATATAACAACGGTCTCATCAAGTAAACATCAGTTTGAATTAGTATCAAAAGTAAATGAAACACTTGCCAACTTGTCAAATTACTTCTTAAACAATAAATTGGTTATGAATTTAGAAAAAACAAATACCATGCAATTTTATCCAATATCCTCAAATTATAAAAAAGTCCATATAAAAAAGTAAAAAATACCATCCATCAGGTATCGGAGTTCAAGTTATTGAGAATGTATATTGATATTAGTTTAAATTGGGGCTGTCACATTCAACATTTGTAATTCCTTAGCACCTAATTTATTTGCCTTAAAGCGACTTTGCTATATTGCAAATACATCAGCCGTAAGAGCTTTTTATCACTCAAATATTGAGTGAAGACTTAGGTATGGAATAATATGCTGGGGCTATTCAACCTCTGTCCAACGTGTTTTTATTCCGCAAAAAAGAGCCGTTACATTTATATATGGATTAGGTTTTCAAGAGTCATGTAAGCCTATTTCTATAAAAATGCTAACTCTCCCATGTTTGTTTATTCTAGAGTCACTTATTTATGGTAAAAAGAACCTTTCAAAATTTTCTAGTTTTAATGAACATCACAAGACATGGTTCTAATTTAAAATTAAGTATACACCGGCTTGAGCTGTTTAAGTCAAATCCATTTTACATAGGTGCATTATTATACGATAAGCTAGATAATTCTCTTAAAATTCAAACTTTAAATTTATTTAAACATAACTTAAAATTGATTCTTCTTGGAAAAGCCTTTTATTCAGTCAAAGGTATTTAATTTATACTTGAATAACATAATAGTTTTGAATTGACTTGTCTCATATCATTGTATGATCTTTAGACCAATAAATATTATTATTATTACATGTAAAGAATTTGATATTAATAAAGGTCACTTTAAAAAAGGATTTGATCAATAAATATTTTTTTAAACAAAGACTGTTGTTTAAAAACAGCATAAAACAGTCTGCTGTTTTTGAAAAACAGCTTCCTGTTATTTATAAACAGCACTCCTGTTTTTGAGAAAAAAATAAGTTGGGTTTGAATGAATTTTATTATATGTGATTACAATGTATAACTAAATTTAGTATAACAAAAACCATTCAAACATTAACACGCTCAAATATGAAAGAAAAATCATTAACCAAAAAAATAATATAAATTAGAAAGGATATCAAAATTAAATACTATTAAATCTGGTGGATTTCAAACAGAGTATGAGTTTGAACCAGTAAAACAATTAATATCAAAAGCTTCACCGGAGCTGCCGCCATTGGCAGATGTTAAAATGGAAAAGGCAATAAAAAGCGAACATGATGTTAAAAAAATATATAAACCAAAAGAATTAGCACCTAGTCCTATTAAAAAAAGACCGGCAGCAGTACCACAGTTTATTGATGAGGGTAAAATATTTGATAGCACATTACAAGAAGATACATTACGAAACGATACTGTAATGTATCGTTTCGTAATGTATCTTCACGTAGACAGTTATTTTTACGATGACAGTATTCGCGCACAGTAATTTGCTACCATGCATGATTACATAAATCAATATACATCTTTTAATGAAATGACAGGTGAATATGTTAAAGAATTAATACGAGACACTGAAAATAGATTTGATACTCATTATTTGAACCAGTTTTTGGAAAATTTTATCATGGAGATTCAGAAATGGATTTAAAAGGAAATAATATTGCTATAGAAAAAAAACAGTAAGAAAAAAGAAGATAAAATATATACCTAAGGGTACTTTTGGTTTATATGAATTATTATTTAAAAATAAACCAAACTAAAGTTTTGTAACCGTCATTTTGACAGTTACCCATTGATTTTATTTTATTAGTTTTTTTTACATCTATAACGGTATAGATGTGAACTGTTAAGTGGTTTATTTTTAGTTTGACTAATTGTTAAGTATATTTTTAATAATGATATTTGTTTACTTGCCTCTTTCCAAAAGAATTTAATTATTTTTATTATTTTGTTTATTACCTTGTTTTGATAGTATGCAACCCAGAACACTCCTGTTTTTAGTTTGGTTAACATTGGCAACGCTGTTGAGTTTTTGTTTAAATAATCTTCTACGCACTTAACAAGTTTTACGTTTTCCTTTTCCGTTTTATCGCTGAAGCCATTTAGTTGGGAGTAGGCCTTGGCTTAAAATTTGGATAGAATTTGAAAGATGTTTAGTAATTCTCATTGTTTAATGGCTCAGGGCCGGTTAAAGCATTAAGTATGTCGTGTGAAAGCTCTAGGTGAGTTGATAACTTTTAAAATAGTGGTCGAATATTCTTAACCACACGGTCTTCATTTGAATGATCTTTAGTTTGAAAACTCCTTAAAATAAGGGTAAGCTAATGTAAACGGATTTTGTAGGGTGCTAAAGCGGGTTCGTATTTCTTTTTAGGGTTTTTAAGATGGAGTATAGTTTTTCTGTGGAACTAATTAGTTTTTTATGGTATTTATGCAGTTTTTGCTCGGGTTTTTTGGTTGGTTTAACCATGTTTGTGGAATCCAACAAGACTATTTGGCTATGTTATCTATGTTTATGGAATCCAACAAGACTGTTGGGTTATGTTAACTATGTTCATGAAAAACCATATTGACAATCTGACATGCTAGGAGATTTCAGCATCGAAAGCCTACCATCTACCAGAGCCCCAACTACGGTCAGGTCGTACAAACTTTGAATATTAATGGTAGCGTGCACACTCCTTATACGTTTGTGTACTTTTGAAATGAGAGTTCAACATAGTCTTCAAATTTTAAATTGTAATTATTTTAAATATATTTTTTTATCATCGATAATATTTTATCTGTTAATTTAGTCTATTAGACTTTGGTTTTTGTAAAACATATATGGCCATATAAGGGTGCACCAAAATTATAAATCGAACAAATATTTATTATTACATGAAAAGTGATCACTCCAACATCGGTGAAACAAATATAACTTTGATTTATTTTTTTTAAACTTGACTTTTAATAACCGCCCTTAATCTTTAGTAAGATTGTGTCTGACTTACTTGGATTTTAACAACTGGCCTTAAATAGACACTGGCGCCCAATTTTTATTTAAATTTAGTAAATATATTTTGTATACACGTAAGTATTGAAAAACAACATTTGCCCATCGACCAATCTCGCCGCTGCCGTTCGCCATAGCCCTCGCGTTGAGGTTACAGTTTAATAACTCCAGAAGATAGAAGCAATTATAAAAGTATTATATTGAGCACAAATGCACACTAAAGAAATTTTAATGCAAATGCACAAAAAGCAGGAAATATAGGTAATAAGTATATAAATGTAATTAAACCCCTACTTGATTTAAAGGAATCGAAGATACAAACCGAAAAACAATACAAATCAAAATTAAGAGTGCCACAACCAAAACAACAACAACAACAACAACAACAACAACGTCTTGGAGAAGGATTACAAATGCAATACACAAATAAACTAAAAGAATATGTGCATTGGGATGATTGTAATGAGCTAGTTGAAAGATTAAGATTATTAATTAGTTCTCAATTTGCGGGAAATAATGTCACATGTGAATGAAATAAACAGCATAATTGAAGAGTTAAAAGAAGCTAATATAATCGAATAGTTTGCACAAATTCAAACATTTTTAGCATGTATGTAGACAAGTTTGGAAGTGAATTGTATAATCACTTTAGTAAAAGCCATCTAAAATCTGCATATGGTTTATTGAATATTACTTTAAAAAGTATAAACTACCACATCAAATCTAAAACATTTGTATATGAATTAATTACTAATTATTCGGTTTATGAATTTCATTTAAAAGAGGGAATTATAAATCACGTAAATGTCAGTAGCAATACTTTTCAAATTAAAATAAACGATCAATTGTATAACCACGACAAATCGTTGAATATTAAACTAAAAATTGGGGGTAGTCAGATTTATTTATTTATTTATTTAATTATATATTTCACTGTATAATAGTTTAACAAAATAGTTTTTTTAACTGGTACCGCCAAACAATTTTAATTTTTTTTATATACACTTATTACGAATGTTATTGAAAATGATTATTAAATATCCGATTTTAACAGAACGATGAAGAAAAATAAACCTAAATCGTCTTTAATAGATTATAAACTCGAAATAGTTAGTGAATTACACGCACCAGCGAGATAAACTTTAAGCGTAGAAGAGTTCGCAGATTAAATAATTTATTTCAAGGTGACCTAGTCGAGATGATACCTTATGCAAAACAAAATAAAGGATTTAAATATATTTTGGTGGTTATTAATGCATTTAGCAAATTTGTGTGGGCTTTGCCTATAAAGAATAAAACTTTAAAAGATGTAACACAGACAATAAAAACAATTTTGATTGAGCCAAATATTCCGAAAAATTTACAGATGCGAGAAAGGAGTTTTATAACAAAGACTTTAAGGGCCTTATGGATAAGTTAAAAATTAATCATAACAGTACATTTAGTACTAAAAAAGCATCTATCGTGGAACGAGTTAATCGAACATTAAAATCGTTAATGTGGAAGGAATTTAGTTATCAAGGCAATTATAAGTGGCTAGAATTATTACCTAAAATAGTACATAAATACAATTCTACTAAACATGTGTAAGCACCACCAATACCAATAGCAGGGTGTGATGGCAGGTAGTAATTGAAAGATAAAATATAAAAGAGAGTAAATACTTTTTTTTGAAATATTTATCATTGGCCTGAGCAAATAATATAATTATAAAATTATTAAAACCTTAGTTTATTATTTTTATTAAAATTATAAAAGTACTTTAAAAATAATGCCGGTCCAGTGGTGATTTATCTGGAATAGAATAAATAACTATAAGCAAATCCTATCCTTGAAATGTTTAACTTACTCTGCAGTTAAGTTTACTATCAGATTATATAAATTAATTGACTTTTAGTAAGATTACTTTGAGTTAGGCTCCATAAATAACTTTACTTAAATAATAATTTAATTCATTGTTTATCTATTTATTTCAACATTGTTATTTATTATTTATTGCTTCTCCACAACAAACTAAGTACAACGTCTATTTCCAGTACTACAAAAAAAGCACCAGGTTTAAAAGTGATATGAGTATTATACACAGAATACTCATCCAAAGTGCCCACAACAATACTTAGTTTTTACTCAACCCTGTCATAACATCAAAACATTATCTACTCTATACTGAGTTGTGCAATGGACATCAAACACAAGGGTCCACTCCGATACAGAACTTTGCTAATATCTTCTAAGACGTGCAATGTAATCTACCGACAAACAGACTATTATCTGCTCCAGATATTAACAAAAACCAAGGCAAAACAGACAAAGAGATCATTCAAATAAAATAACAAACAACAAACATATTCGTGCAATAGGAATGCTCAGTGAAAACTCACCTAATAACGTGTAAAACAATACACTAATTAGCACTCAAGAATGCACAAACACAGAAGTCTAGTCCTGACTGTGTCACCAGCAAATGACGATATTCTCGGTAAAAATAATAAAGCTTTCTGCTCTCTTAAAAATGCTTATTAAGGAATATAGACTAATATGAATTTTTTTCACTAGCCAAATATTTTAAAATAATATACAACTTGATACGTTCGACGGTTTAAGCAGCTGGCCGCCTGTATTTCAAGTGAACAATTTTTAACGATAACAGTTAAGTGTTGAATAAATAAATGGGTCTTACATTTTTTAACGTCCCGAGATGATCCTCACTAGGCTCATCAGGATCAGACAGCACAACCCCTTCTTCATCGCTACTTTCATCAGATTCTCCTGAAGAAACTCCTCCAACTGGTACCAAGGTAGAATTCTCTCAACTGCTATAATCTTCTCATAAGTAGCTTTTCTTGTGAGACGACGTGACCCCGGCATATCGGTTACAATATATCTGTCGTTTGGTAGTACAACTTTTATAATCATTGGTCCATCATATGGTGGAACTAACTTCTGACTAGTCCCTGTTGATGCTTGATTCTTTAGAATTAATACTTAATCGCCAACTTTATATTTTTTGAAGACTTTTTTTTTAATCATAATTAATTTTTTGTTTCTCTTGAGATAGTCTTTTCAGCAGCTTGCCATCGAATTTCCATTAAATCATCAATTACTTTTGGAATAAGTTTTCATCTTTAAAAGACTGTCACTGCCTCCTCTTGGTGTAAATCATAGTAAAAGCTGACTTGGAGTCTTTCCTGTTGACTTATTTATAACATTATTTAAACCAAATTGCACTTTTTGAACATTTTCGTCCCAACGTTCTTCTTCAAGTGGAGAGGATAAAAAAGCATCTAGTATTGTTCTATTAAGTCTTTCTACCTGTCCATTGGCCTGTGAAGTTGCTACTGCATTAGGAACGTGTTTAATGTTGTCTTGGAAACAAAAACGTTTAAAGTATTTGGATGTAAAACAACTGCCTTGATCTGTTATTAATCTCTTGGGACTTCCATAAGTAGGACAAATATCTTTACAGTAATTAATAACATATCTAGTCTTAGTGGACTTAACTGCTCGCAAAAAGGCAAATTTTGTAAATTCTATCCCCACTATCAGATACAAATTTACTTTTTTACTTTTGGGAAAGGGGCATAGATGGTCAATATGAATTTTATTTATTGGTTCAGGTATTTTCTAAATTGGATTGGAAGACACTGGATGCAGTAAGCAATACCTAGCTCTACATATCGCACATGGGCGACAACAGTGTCATAAGTAGTAAAACGATAATTCCGATATAAGTTAACGTAAAAGATTTTTGAATAATAAAATTCTTACATTTTTGTAAAATTATATTAACTTACAGTGTTAGTTAATATAATTTTACAAAAATGTCAGAATTTTATTATTCAAAAATCTTTTACGTTAACTTATATCGGAATTATCGTTTTACTACTTATGACACTGTTGTCGCCCATGTGCGATATGGTTTCATCTTAGGAAACTAATAATACTCACATAAACGGTATAATGTCTTCTCGAGAGCAAAATGTTCATAATCATCATGAGCCGCACGGACTACTTGATGTCTCATTCCTTTAAGGACTACTGTAATCTACGTGCAGTGATTCTGTATACTCGTCCATCTCTAAGTGAGTAATCTGTTTCTGGAGGTTTCAGAAGAACTTTTCGAATATTTGCAATTTTGATATCTGTTAATTGTCCAGACAAAACCCAGTCAGCTTGTTCAATTTTCATAATTTTTTCCTGTTTTTTACAACATGTTTCAACGTGTTACCAGGGTGATATTTGACCTCAAATGTAAACTCTTGTAATTGCAGCCACCACTTGGCAATTCTCGGGATTATCAGTTTCTTTTCACTAGTAGCCTTTAAAGAATTACAGTCTGTAACTGTAAATTTTATTCCCAGAAGATAACTTCGAAACTTCTTCAAACTTTCTACAACAACTAGTGTTTCCAGCTCATTAAAATGATATTTTTGCTCGCTTTCTATAGTCTTCCGGCTGTAATAATGCTACAGGATGGTGACGCTGATCAGGTTCAAAACTGTCATACTAGCATCAGTATGAAAAAAAAAGGATCAAATAAGGTCAATGTTGGTCTTTGGACTAATTCCATTTCTAGTTGGCGAAATGCTTTTTCTTCCAGCTCCTTCCAACTCCAAGGGACGGTTTTCTTGGTTAAATAAGCTAAGGGTTTTACAATCAATGCGTAATTCTTTACAAAATGTCTAAAGTATCCGGAAAGTCCAAGAAATTTTCTTATTTGATGGGCAGACTGAGGTCTTGGAAAATTTTCAATAGCTTTGATCTTTTCTTCACCTGGTTTTACTTGACTTTTTCCAACTTCAAAACCTAAAAATTTTACCGAATCCATTAAAAAAGAGCATTTCTTTAAATTAAGAGTCAATTCCTCTTTACGAAGTATATCCAGGGTTTGCTTTAAATTTTCTAAAGCTTCTTCAACAGTCCGTACATGCAACAAAATATTATCTAAGTATGGCCAAAACACGTGATCGTCTAGTTTAGAGAAATTAAATTAGGACCCCTGTTTGTTGTGAATACCGTTCTGGATACGTAAGTACTTGAGCAATTGAAAAGATATTTAAAAAGCAAAGAAAAAGTATTAAATTAAAATACATTAATTCATAAGGGCAATTTATACAAGGGTTAATATTATTGCTACTGTACATTAATAATATAAATAAAAACATTATATTTTAAAAGTATCAATGATTTAAGTTAATAAGGTAAAACCTTAAAAACCCACATATACAATCCAGACATGCATATGTGTCGCACATCTCAAGAATATAAATAATACAATAAAATAAAGTAATCAATATAAATGATAGGCTCGAATGGTGTAGAAAAGCAAATACAAATTGAAACAATTATCATGTACAGCAAAAAACAACAATAATGTGAAACATAAAGTATAATATAACTTAGTTCACAAACAACAATAATAAATGGTAGTGGTAAATAAAATATAAAAATAACAACTGGTATAGTGGTAGACAGGAGCAATAAAATTGGTGTAAAGTCATAAATGATTATCAGTAATAATAAAATAAGGCAATGTCACAAAAACTCACATCATGGGCCCTACCTAGCATTCATTGTAAAAATGGGTGCATTTTTTTTTCAACAGAGGGGAGTCAATTCGGGCACGCTGAATCCAGTGGTGATAGCCGTTTTTCGAGGTTAGCGAAAATAAGCGATTTGTTTCGATCGGCGGTTTTCAAAATGGATTATTTTTGAGGTCACTCTTTAGATGTTTTGATTTCATTCAAAATGTGTTTTTGGGGTTTTTTTGGTATGATAAAACCGAATATGACAATATCTAAGGCAGTTCCCGTAAAAAAAAAATTGTAAAAAGACCAAATTTGGCATTTTTTAAACTTTTACTGAATTTATCTCACAAAAAAGTTTTTTTTGACACAAAACATAAACAACGGCCCGAATACGTTTTGCCGAATCGGCCGCGTGCGGCCCGACTCATGTATTTGTTCCGGCGTGTAGACCGGGCATGTCCGCCTGGCGGAATGTCGGCTTTGTTTACTCGGCCGAGTGTCGGCTGTGTATAGTTGGCCGAGTGCCGGCCACAACAGCCTGGCAATTCAAAAAAAGCCTTTAGACGTCCTGGATATGTATATCCTATAGGTTTAACACACTCGACTATAGCTAGCCATTATTCGGTACTGAGCAGATGAGGATGAAGATGGGGACTTCAAACAATTAATGTTCAGCTATGCCATTACAGACGCACACTTCCAACTAAATATTGCAACCCATCGCTATTTATAGTTAGCTCGCTTGCGCAAGCTTATGCCGCGGCAGGCCGTATTCCGGCCGTAAGCGGGCCGGCTAAGGCAAGCCGAACGATTTTGCAGCGGCATGCCGTATTCTGGCCGACTTTGGTGCTAACATAACGCGGACCATAAGCGGGACGACTGGGGGCAAGCCGAACCACCGGTCAACCGCCTATGCCGAGCGAAGGCCGACTGTTTGCCGAGTGTTTGGTGCTTACTGGGTCTTCTTGCAAATTCCAGCAAATATCTCCCAAAAGAGCATCGAGTTTCTTCCCACTGTACCTATGTTCCAATCTGGTTTTTATTTGATGAAACCTCTCGCCGTGCTCATCCGATTCAGCCGGTGACTGTTCCGCAAATTTGTCAATATGGCAATAAAGGAAGTGAATCTTCAAAGACATATTCACATTCATATTGTGAAATGCGTCGAGTATGTTTTGGACATGAACTTGCCAATTTTCCGCCCGATGAACATCAAGAACGTTTTTAATCACGGCTTTTATAGTGTCCCACGCTACAAGCTCGACATCACTCAGCGCAGCTTCAAATTGTTCGTCTCGCATTAATCGGCGGATATATGGACCGTTTAGAATCCCTGAAATACATAAAAAATCATGATAGAAATTTATTACAATTAAATTGGTAGTATATATACACACCTTCTTTTATTTTCATTACGCTCAAACGTGGAAAAATACGCCGTAATTCGTTGAATGTATTGCCCTCACGATCCAGTTTTTTTATACATTTTTTCACGATACCCAATTTGATGTGCAATGGCGGCAACAAAATTATCTCGGCCTGTACAAGTGGCACCTCAACAACGTTATGTCTGCACAATCTTACTTCTTCGCGTGTAATCCAATCGCGTTTTTCATACTGGTCACCATAAGCACATAAAACACATGTTTTTCGTTTAGCCCAATTGCAGACCAGAGAGAATAGAAAAAATTTAAAGGTTGGCGTAACTATAGGGGGGCCTAGGGGGCCGGGTCCCCCCAGACATCGCTTGCCCCCCCAGGAAAAGGCTGAATTTTTTTGTTACAATTTTTTGGTATTACCAAATTTGCTATAGAAATATGTATGTATCATTTACATATCTTAGGTTGTATTTTATTAACTTTCAAAATACAAGTAGGTACCTATTTTAAAACCGCCCCTGCAAGCTCGCAACTAACAAATCAGGGCTGGATGCTCCCGTGGACGAGTTTTGGTTCGTGCCGCGCATGACGTCACTTGATGAGTAGTTGCCGTGCAAATAAACGAATAATAGTAATATTATCAAAGAAAATAGAAAAATATCTAGACATAGTGCGTTTTTATTAAACTAAATATTAAAGAAAGTGTTATAATATGGATAATAGATTCTTTCAGTCCTTGATAACATTTAGGACTGTAGTTTAAGAGTTCGTGTTTTAAATTAAACATATAGTCACTGTCCAGAAAATGTTTAGAGGAAACAGAAGCGGGTTTTTATTTAAAGGGTTTTTTTTGGACTGGTTGTCCGAATTGCATCCAAATGGCACGACACAAACTAAAACACAAAAAAACAAGTTAACGCAACACAAAAACAATAATAAACAAACAGAACAGGTTAACAAAACGCAATACCAATAATTTGAACACTGAAAAGTAATTCGAACCTCACTGAACGCAAAAACAACAAGTTAAACAAAAAAATAGAGCAAGTTAACATCCAACAGCATCGCAAAAACAAGAATTTTAGCAGAAGATAATTAAAGATTTAAAAATACTCAACAAGTGACATATTTAATCCCCGCCCAACATGCGCACATACACTTAAGGTGTATGTATCTTGCTAGCAATTGTATCTTTTCATAACAACAAACGGTCATGCGCGGTACAAACGGTCATCAATTATATTTGGACGCGTCCTCAAGATCACATTGTAGTACTTACTCCCTTTCTCACTGGAGCTGTTTGTTCAAAAAATTGTTATTTGTGCCTTTGGAAGAGAACATTTGTTATACTTTTTTAAAGATTCCTAGTCACAATAACAGGCCCACCCTAGGCCCCCCGGGTCAGATGGCTAGTTACGCCAATTCCTTTAAATCTGCGCAAATCTTCCATTTGTTTTCATTATACTTTAATAAATCGAGAATCTTGTTCAATAACAAATAGTTTTCCTTTGTATCTTTACTGACTGCTAGTGGCACGTATTTTTTGAATTTGTAATATGGAGTAGAACGGCTTTTAAGCTACTTTTGGATGTATCAATGAAGTCTCCAATCTTCCGGGTTGTATCCGTTGTGCAAGGTGGAAACCAAACCACGAATATCATCGCAATAAGCCAGTGAATTATTTTCGATAGCTTTAAAAAAACGTGTAAAATTGCGATGACGGCCGGTGGATCCATAAACGCGAGCATCTGGTGCTAAAAGACTATCCTGCGTGATTTCGGTATGATCGCAATCAGGAGTGACATTAGTTGGCACATAGTCAAAATTACTTCCTCCTTCAACTGTTTCGGATATTGTGGATATATATATATATACACATATAAACGGTCATTGTGCAGCCCATTCTATATACAAGCTATACTCTGTGTAGCCCGAAATGACTTTGTGTGGCCCACTCCCGGGCTGAACAACGTTTGACGTTATTTCAACGCTAATCGATTAATCACGGTGTTGGGAACCCCAGGTTAAATTTTTGGCAGGGCTTAACAACGACCGGTTTAGCCATAGTTACATACAGAATAGTTCATTGAATTTAACTGTAGGTGGCGCGCTGTAGTAAGTGTATCTAGAATAGGAATCCTAGATATCTTACGGTTCCTGTGCAGCCCTAAATCCGGCAACACTGCAAACACAAATTTTTCGTAGGAAGATATTATTTAATATAAAGCAGTGAGCAGAGTTTTAACGCTGCCGCGCGCTGTAAGTTTGATACCGCGACTTAGTCAGAGATTTATTCGAATACTTTTAATTGTTTTTATTACTTAATGTATTATAGAATGTACACAATGAGCTTTATTTTTTATTAAAAATTCTTTTTAAAAATATAAAAGGCAAAAAACATTAATTGTAAAAATTATTCAAAAGCTTTTAGGGGTAGAACATACATACTTTATTAAGTTTTAATAAGCGGTTTAAATTTAATCACTTAATCAGACTTTATAACTTTTTTAGTTGAATGTTTTAAAAATAGAAATTATAAAATATTTGACTAAAATTGGGCATATTTTTAATTAGGAATAATCCATAAGGTACACACTCTAATAATCCAAAATTTGAAGATAATTTTTTTTTATTATGTTGTAATAAGTGGATCAAATTTCAACACAAAGACATATGTTTTTTAGGAATTTAAAAAATTATCTAAACATGTCTAATTTGAAATATCTTTCGGAAAACATTATTTTATTGTGTTTTATTTAATATATTAGGCCTGTTAGAAGCAAATTAATTTGTAAAATAAAAATAAATAAAATTAATAAAATAAAATAAGATTTCATCGTATTTTATTATTTTAATGTGCTTGTTTTAAAAATAGCCAAAATATTGCGACCTCAATCGGGTAAATTTTTAATCAAAATCATATCAGAAGGGATATACTAAAAATTCCAAATTTTGCGATTTGTCCAAAATCGGGCTTTTTTAATCTGAAATATCTCAAAAGGTACTAACTTAAAATCTAACATTTTCAGAAAACATTTTTTTCATTTTGTTTTAATAAGTAATTTAAATTTCAATGAAATTATTTCATCAGTAGCACTTTATTAGTTTTTTTTATTTTCTTATATACAAAATATTAATAAAATATAATAATAACATAACTATTATAATAAAAGCTTTTTGTTTAAAGCCAGTATTATTATTTTTTGAAAAACGCAGGTTTTTGACAAAATTATTTAAAAATAATAAAAATTATTCCATCCTATCTTTTAAGTTTAAAACCAATTTTTTTTATATAAAGTTTAATTAAATCATATCAATTTACGATTTTTAACTTTTATATTCCCACTTTAATGGGTGTGAAATTTCACGAGGGAATTTTAAAAACAAAACAGCATAACATAATTAATTTGTGCTGCATAAATCTACTAAATAATTTTGTTTTACTCAATGTAGCCAATTATAAGTTAAGGGTCCCTAGAATTTGCCAACTAAATACCCAAATTCCGAATAAAAAACATTTAATTGCACTAACTAAATAAATAAAATCTGACATCTGTCAAATGGTTAACCTAAGTTTTTATCAATTTTAAATGTTATTATAGTCGCCTTCTTCCAATTTAAACCCCGATTGGTTCAAATCACAGTGAATATTGAAATCGGCCAATAACTGATGCCTAACAACGTGAATAATGAGTTTATTATTTACGTTGTTAGGCAGGAAATTTTAAATGTTTAACAATATTCACGGAAAAAACCCGAAATTACTGTACATTTACTTAGTTACCTACTCTGCAGGAATAATGACAAATTTTAATTGTATTAATTATTAAAAGTAGTTTTTTTATAATATCCTAATTTTTGATAAATTTTGTAAAATTTATTTGTTATTTGGTTATATTTGTAATGTGACAAGCCGGAAGTGGCATTTTGTTTTAAATATTTTAGAAAAATAGGCCTAATTGGATAATAAACGCTTTACAAATTTCAAATCGATATCTTTTGCCGTTCCTCAGAAACTCTCAATGGACCACGAACGTGAAACACGCATTACCGTATTTCGTAAATGTGCAATATAATTAAAATAATTTTAAAATAAATAAATAATCTTAATGGTTGTCCATTTATTCAGTGAATAATAAATTTTTCATAAAAATATACTGTCCAGCTGTTATCGAATCTGTTATATTATATGCCGAATACATTTTATTGGATCGCACTTAAAAAAAAATGACGTGATCTGAAAAAACGCCGAGACACGGGTATCATTTTTTTAAGTCTATTATCAAAATCTATGTATCCAGATCAACATATTAATAAATTAGGGGGTTAATATCAAACACAGCAAAGTTTAATATGAGTCCAGTTGAAATGATTAATTCCTAATATTTTTTAAGGGAATATTTTAATACGGACTTTGCGGGGTGATACATTAGCCCCCTACAATATTTATATTTATGTTTTTAAATATAAAAAAAATTAATAAATGTTTTATATTTACTTTAGTGTTCACAAAAAGAATTTTGCTAAATCACAAAATTTTAAAAATGGTAAATTAACACTGGTCGACAAATTAAAACTTTTTGTTTGCCTTTTGACCATAATTTTGTTCAATCAGATTTTGTTTATTGCAATATTGTAAACAGATAATTTTTTTCGAAATTTTAAAAGAAACCTTTAATAATTCTTAAATTATAATTTAAGAATTAATAAAATAATATTAATTTTTCTAATAAACGTAGTAAAAGTCTTTATAATGTTTTTTTGTAAATGTATCGTTTTACAGTAAAATTGCAATTCCAATTCAATGTTATTAAATTCCGTGGCATTCCGTCCTGCTATAAATTACTAAGAATTAATTAATTAATCAAAGTTTTCCTTTTTTTTAATCCATTGTTAATTTCAGAAATGTAAATAATAAAATTTAAATCTCTAAAAAAAACATATGGAAAATATGATTAAATTTAATAACAGTAAATTGGTATTTCAATGTTACTGTGAAACCATTGAGTAAAGAACTCAATGGTGAAACGATACATTTAACAAAAAAATAACTTAAATTGACTGTTTATTTTAAAACAATTTTTTTTTAAATCATTGCAGTAACTTTTTTTGTTTTAAAACGAGATATTATTCCCTGTTGTAAATGACCGATTAATTCCTGTAGAAACCAATTGAAGTATTGGTTGGTATCAATGGGTCTGAATTGGACTTACTGGATTTAATTGGGCGCGATATAAAACAGAAATTGGTTTTACTGGTATTTTCCATGATGGAAAATACCAGTTAGGATTCTAATGGTTTTTATTGGTTTCGATTGGATAAAGCTACCTATAGGTAATTTCCAATTGAATTCAATTGGGCATTCCCAGTGTAAGATTCGAAAAATCTGCTAATTGGTTATTCCCAATACAATACAAATATCGCAAGAGGGCTCTCGTGTAGCTGCGCAAAATCAACGAGGTTGAGACGCCATCATAAAGAAAAAACGTCTTTGGACGCCATTTATTAGCGGTTTATTTTATTAGTCGATTTCAGTGTTAAGTACCTAGTGTTAGTAGTCTACTTATATATTAAAAAAATGTTTATATGTGTAACATTACATTTCAGTGTTAAGTGCCTAGTGTTAGTAGTCTACTTATACATATATTAAAAAAATGTTTATATGTGTAACATTACATTGTGTAAGATTTAGGGATTTAGGCGATAGTAAGTTATATGTATAAATACATACATATATCACAAAAAAAATAATAAATAAATAAAATTACTTAGTAACAATAAATTTTTTGTCTCTTCTGTAAAAAATGAATTCTGGTTTTTACCCGGTTATCCTTCTGGGATCTAAAATTATTTTTGAATGAAAAATAAACTGGTAGGTATTTTCTAATCCAAATTTTAAAAAATTAATTGGTTTAAATTGGTTGGAATGGGTTTGGTGCTATGAATTACCAATTCATTCCATGTGCATTTCTATTGGATTTAGCCAATAGAGACAAGCGTAGGCATGGATTGGTATTTTCCAATTCAAGCCGCTGACTTCATTGGAAATTACCAATAGGAATTCAACTGGAATGATTTGGTGATTCATAGCGCCAAAACACATTTCAAACCAATTCAAACCAATTCAAACCAATTGCTTATTTTTTATTGGATTCTATTGGTATTTCCCAATTCAAGCCGCTGACTACATTGGAAATTACCAATAGGAATTCAACTGGAATGAATTGGTGATTCATAGCGCCAAAACACATTTCAAACCATTTAAAACCAATTCAAACCAATTACTTATTTTTTATTGGTTTCTATTGGTCATTTACAATAGGGTTACCACTGCTTGTAGTATAAAAACATTTCCCATCAAATTAAAAAATCATACTCATCCATGTGCTGTAAATAACTTTTTTTAATTGACTGTTTATTTTAAAACAATTTTTATTAAATCATTGGAGTAACTTTTTTTGTTTTAAAAAGAGATATTATTACCACTGCTTGTAGTATAAAAACATTTCCCACCAAATTAAAAAATCATACTCATCCATGTGCTGTAAATTAATTTTTTATTCTAAAAAATATATGCAACTTAATCCCTTGGATGTTGAATTTTTAAAATAATATTATTAAGAAAATTAATATTATTTTAACGTTTTTCATTGATTCTTAAATTATTATTGGTTACTTTTGGACCACCGTGTATGATAATTATTAAAAGTAAAACGGGATGCACAACGTTGAACGTATGAAGAATAATACGAAAATAGGCATTGAATGCAAATTTATGTCGCGTGATCGCCGCGTGGCAACAAAACAGGTGGATAGCGCTGTTCTTATTGGACAATTCGTACGCGTTGGCTTGGTGAAAACCGGCAACGTTGCGGGCTAAACAAAAACCGTCTGCTTGGTTTTTACATACACGAGGGATGAATAACGTACTATATATATCTTATGGGCTTTACAACGTACCATAAATAAAGAGATCATTAAATTAACTTATATATTTACCCCTCTCGGTATTTCCTAAATTAAATTATGTTAACAAACACTTAGCAAAGATATATACTCGTCTAACCACGTTAGAAATGGTGGGTGGCAGAGCGCCCCAATAGTATCTCGGGCTAAACAACATACCAATTATACGTATATATATATATATATATATATATATATATATATATATATATATGTTATAAATAAATAACAATAATGTTATTTAAATAATTTAAACTAATTTATTTAGTACTATAAGTCTTTATTCAAAACTTTACTCTCACAATATCAACCGATCGTATTCAAAGTGTCAGGCAGACTGCCGTTAAAACTAATGTGTCTACGTAGGCTCTCATTTGTTTATCTTCTCTCGCCCTTGGTATGCTCTTAAGTACCCTTTCGCTAACACGGCCATCCTGTTATCGGAGCGTCCTCGCACCGCACTACTGACCATCACACACCATCACAAAACGGCAAACTGTTCTCATGCAATTTGTACGGTTGCAGTCTTAAGAGGTGAACCTCCTTTTGCGTCTGTGGCCGACTTGTACACACTCGTAGCATTTGCCTAGGAGTTCAGGAAACCACAGAAAACTGAACTCTACGAGCGGGGTAGAAGTTACAATTCTAAAAAATACAAAAAGGAAGAATCAACATCTTACGAGATATACAAGAACATAAACTACGTTTTTGTTATACGCTGTGGGGTTGCCAAAATATTTTTAACTCAATTATGGGGTTGCCATAATTTTAACAATAATGTGGGGTTGCCACAATACTTTCAACTCAATTATGGGGTTGCCATAATTTCAACAATAATGTGGGGTTGCCACAATATTTTCAACTCAATTATGGGGTTGCCATAATTTCAACAATAATGTGGGGTTGCCACAATATTTTCAACTCAATTATGGGGTTGCCATAATTTCAACAATAATGTGGGGTTGCCAAAATATTTTTAACTCAATTATGGGGTTGCCATAATTTCAACAATAATGTGGGGTTGCCACAATATTTTCAACTTAATTATGGGGTTGCCATAATTTCAACAATAATGTGGGGTTGCCACAATATTTTCAACTTAATTATGGGGTTGCCATAATTTCAACAATAATGTGGGGTTGCCACAATATTTTCAACTCAATTATGGGGTTGCCATAATTTCAACAATAATGTGGGGTTGCCACAATATTTTCAACTTAATTATGGGGTTGCCATAATTTCAACATTAATGTGGGGTTGCCACAATATTTTAAACTCAATTATGGGGTTGCCATAATTTCAACAATAATGTGGGGTTGCCACAATATTTTCAACTTAATTATGGGGTTGCCATAATTTCAACAATAATGTGGGGTTGCCACAATATTTTCAACTTAATTATGGGGTTGCCATAATTTCAACAATAATGTGGGGTTGCCACAATATTTTCAACTCAATTATGGGGTTGCCATAATTTCAACAATAATGTGGGGTTGCCACAATATTTTCAACTCAATTATGGGGTTGCCATAATTTCAACAATAATGTGGGGTTGCCAAAATATTTTTAACTCAATTATGGGGTTGCCATAATTTCAACAATAATGTGGGGTTGCCACAATATTTTCAACTTAATTATGGGGTTGCCATAATTTCAACAATAATGTGGGGTTGCCACAATATTTTCAACTTAATTATGGGGTTGCCATAATTTCAACAATAATGTGGGGTTGCCACAATATTTTCAACTCAATTATGGGGTTGCCATAATTTCAACAATAATGTGGGGTTGCCACAATATTTTCAACTTAATTATGGGGTTGCCATAATTTCAACATTAATGTGGGGTTGCCACAATATTTTAAACTCAATTATGGGGTTGCCATAATTTCAACAATAATGTGGGGTTGCCACAATATTTTCAACTTAATTATGGGGTTGCCATAATTTCAACAATAATATGGGGTTGTCACTATATTTTTAATTCAACTATTAAATTGGCATAATTTTAACTAACTGGTAGGGATGCCACAATTTTATTAACATACTCGAAATTTAAACAATAGTGTGGGGTTGCCACAATATTTTTAACTAAATTGTGGGATCTCCACAGCTCCATTTTTGTTTTAAATTGTGGGATTGCCACTAATTTTCAACTTAATTGTGGTATTGCCACTAATTTTATTACAATTGGAATACGTACTTTTATTCAGTTGATGTCCATCGTCTTAACTGATCGTGAGCGGCCACAGTAGTTCGTCGTCCTTGTTTGTGCAACACAAATCTCTCGTTGGGTAGTAGGCATCGTATTGTATATGGCCCTTTATATTTCGCTTTCAATTTTCCTCCTCCGGCTACCTGGGAATCTTCGACAGCCACAGTAGTTCGTCGTCCAACTCTGTTTGATTTAACTTAACACTGTGCGCATTTTTAACAGTTAAAATTGATGGAATGTTGACAGGGGTATGTTGTAATTCGATACCGCTTACACTTTTCACAATTTTTAAACAAGGTCTACCTATAACGTCCCACCCGATAATTATGTCAATGCCTTTAGGGATGGAACCATCTGGTACAATATAATAATTAATCTCTAAAGTTACAGCTGACGTCACACACACCTATAGCGTACACAAGTCGTGTCCCTAATCCCGAAAAAGCTCGCACTTTTTCGATTGGTTTGATCGTACCGTTTATTGTTTTTACTGCCGAATATTTTATAATTGATACGTCGGGGTCTTGGAACTATTCGGCCTATCCTGTTCTACTTCTTTAGATGTTCTGCTTCGGCATTCGTGTTGCAGATTTCCGTGACGGCCACATTTAAAACATGAATGTTTTAACATTTTGTTGGGTCTACCGCTATCTGACCCGCGTCTGTCAACGTCTGTCTCTCTCTTGTGCGCTCCATCACGCCCTAAGATCCACGACCCTTTTGGTGGCCGGCGTGCGTCAAACTCACTTAATCTTAACATAAGCTCACGTTCAGAGTCCGGCTTCTGTATGTGCAGCGATGCACGTGCTTCAGCATGGTCCAATCCGTACTCAACCATACTTAGAACCTTATTCCACGGTAATTTATCGTAGAATCGCTGTATGCTGCTTTTGGTGTCCATAATCACACAAAGAGTCGCACTCTTTACTTCGTAGTGTCGAAGCTTTAAACGCTCGGGCACCTGGTGTCTCTTTGTCGGGAAAAGCAGTGATAAGGTCGGAACAAAAGTTTTCCCAGGATCGCCGTAAAGGTCTCCAGTTACAGCAGTACCGATAACCGCGATTCTTCAGCGCATCGCTCGCCTTTGCAATCATTAAATTATCGCTGACATCCTGTTCCTCCTTCAGTTTTCTTGCGTCCTCCAACCATTCGTTGATTGCGTATGCACTGTTATCAGGGTCATAGCTGGTGAGCTTGAATTTTATGTTGCCCTGTCCCGATGTTGACACCTGCGTCCTTTGTTCACCAGGTGAGATCAAACTTGGCGTGAGCATTCCTGAAGCTTGCGCATTTGATCCGTCTTCTGTGACTAAACAGGGCGTTGATTCTGCTGGCGCTTGCGCACTGGCTCCGTCTGTAGAGACAAAGCAGGGCGTTGGCACGGAGGACGCCGATGTCTGTAGTTTGGCGTATTTTAATAACTCCGCAATCTGTAGCTGTTGCGAAACTACCATGTTTTCTAACCTTTCTTGCCATTGTTCCTTGATGGGTCTGGAACTTGGCGAAGCAACACCATCGTCAGAATTCACCACTTCCGACACAATTGTGTTTACACTAATTTCATCCATTTCTGTAGGTCACTGCACAGATCACTCTCCCACTTCTGATGTTATAAATAAATAACAATAATGTTATTTAAATAATTTAAACTAATTTATTTAGTACTATAAGTCTTTATTCAAAACTTTACTCTCACAATATCAACCGATCGTATTCAAAGTGTCAGGCAGACTGCCGTTAAAACTAATGTGTCTACGTAGGCTCTCATTTGTTTATCTTCTCTCGCCCTTGGTATGCTCTTAAGTACCCTTTCGCTATGGCACATAGTCAAAATTACTTCCTCCTTCAACTGTTTCGGATATTGTGGATATATATATATATATATATATATATATATATATATACATGCACGGCTATCAATACGAAGCCCAGTGCATTACACTGGCTAGTCGAAGCCCGGTAATGCGGGACGGGGCGGTTAACTGTTCGTTAGTGTATATACAACAAGAGACACATATCGCGGTGTATCAGAAGCCCTGCGGTGTTGCCGCTATTTAAAAGTGTTTTTTAGTTAAATTGTATGTGTGTATTTTATTTAAATTTATAATAATATACAAATTTGATTTAAAATACCTAGTCCATACCTAAACTTAACAATATTTTTATATAATGACATATACTTTATAATTTAAAAAATTGTTGAATTATAATAATTATTATAATAATAATTATTGTTAAATTATAATTATTAGTCATTATTTAAAAATATTATTGTGGTACCTATACATAAACATTAGGGTGTGTCAAAAAAAGTCGAAATTTGTTTTTTTTTCACTCTCAGCCCAAAATATCATAGGATATGCCTAAACAAAAATCCTGGAAGCTCGAAATTTTAATTTTAATTTTTCCCATTTAAATAACATAGAAAAAAAGTTTTTTACAGTATTTTCTCCTGCAAGCTGTAAAGAAATTTTTTTTCGTTAAAATGAAGAAATGTGTTTAAGCATTAAATTTTTGACAAAAAATTTTATTTAGTCAAATGTCAATTGTCAATACTTAAGTTTCTACGGATGTTTAATATTTAAATTTTATAAATTTTGCGTTTTTTGCATTTTGCAGCTAAACTATTGGAGATAAAACAAAAAATAGTAATTTTGTTTTTCGTTCGACGCCCTATAAAAAAGCTTCCAGCAATTTTTCTGTATCATTAATAGCAAAAAAGTTACAGACTCACAAAGTTTCGTTTTTCTAATATTTCGCTTTATCAATTGAACTATCGATGATAGAACAAACAATTTAGTACAAATTTTTTAGAATATTTTTGTCAAAAATGTAATGCTTAAAAAGATATTTTCATTTTATCAAAAAAAAAAAATTTCTTCACAGCTTTCAGGAGAAAATACGGTTAAAAAACTTTTTTACTTATTTAAAATGAGAAAAATTAAAGTTCGATGGAGGACCTTTAAAATTAAAATTTCGAGCTCCCCTTCTAACAGGATTTTTGTTTTTGCATATCCTATAATATTTTGGGATGAGAGTAAAAAAAATATTTCGCGTTTTTTGGCACTCCTTAATAAACATGTTAAAACATTTCACATTCGACTATCTTATATAGGGTGCTCCAAAAGCTCTATGACAAACTTTGTCATATGATAGCTGGGTTAATTATAAACATTTTTTTATTAAATGACATGGATCCGATTCGTTTTTATTAAGAAGTTAAGCATTTAAGAAATATATTTCCATATTTTAATAATTACTTATTAATTACTTGTTATAACAAGTTGGCTGATAAATATAAAAATATATAATTATAACAATAATTAAAATTATTATAAGAATTATGGGAATCAAAACAAGTGAAACTGGCTGAATATTTTTTTCATGGATTATAAAGGCAACTAGGTTTTTTAATAGTTTTAATAGATTTAAATATAACATAATAAAATAAAATTAATGCCTAAATTCGTATTTGAATGGATTTGTGCCTTTTTGTTTCCTTTCTAGGAGAATCTTTTTGTGATGAATTTGTCTTATTCTCAGTTACACCTATTTTAAATAATGAAAGTACGTATTTTATAAGATAAGTTAATAATAACAAAATTAAAATAAAATATGCATAGGTAATATATAATTTATTTAAATTTTTGTTATGGAAAACTAAACCAAATTAAAAGTTAAAAAATAAAAAAAATGAAGTGCGGCCATTCCACGCGTAACGGACATAATAGTCCCGTCCGTTACGCTTTAAATTATTAATTTTTAAGGAATTAAACAGTCAACCACGATACCTAATTTTGCCAAATAAAAACCTTGTTAAACAGCTTTTGTTTAGAACTATTTATAAAAATTTAATATTAGTAATATAATAGAACAATAATATTTTGTAAATAAAAATTTGCAACTGTCCCACCCGTTATGCGTGGAATGGCCGAGTGGGGAAAATTGCTATTTTTAAGTTAAGCATCCTATATACATGAAAAATGTATTACCAACCAAATATGGTTTTAAAGCTAACATTGCAATGTAAAAGCTGCCTTTTATTTACTAAAAATCGTAGATAAAATATTACTTTAACCGCAACGGTAATAGAAAACATAAATAAAAAACCTAATTTCTTATTGTTGTTTGGTTGTTATTTGACATGTGTAAATAAATTGGCAAGTTGTGAATGTCAATTAATATGAGAAGCTATCTGTCAAAAAGCAGTTTTTGCAATTCATGCCGCTATTGGAAATGGTTCAAATAAATTAAAAATTATTTTTGTTAAATATTATTTAAATGTAACTCTGATTAATAATAATATATACAAATCCCCTTGTTTCCACAATTTAAACTATGTAAAATATCTGGACAACTTAAGAAACCGCCCCAAAGAAAAATGCACTCCAACTAACATTTCAAAAATAAAAATTAATCGTATTACGAAAATATTTAACAAAACATTTCCTTTTAATCCACGCCTTGTAGAGTAAAAAACATAATTTTAGGGAATATAACATTTATTTTTACAAACAGTACATACAAATTTAAGAATCCCGCTTTGTTTTCCCCTCCTTCCTATCAAAAAGTGATTGAGCGTACAGTCCCCATTGTTGCCAGATGTACGGGCTTCGTATACTCCGTGATACTTATACAAAGCTGTATATAATTTCGTTTGACTTATGTGCCCCCTACCGCTAAAGCATTGGAACTAAGGGTGTATATTTTGATATGTTTGGATGACATTACGAAGCCCACCACTTTTTCGCCATTTAAACAAGGGGGCATCGCTTAACTCTAAAACAAATTTATACACGGTAATTTTAGGAAGCCCGATTTCGGGCTTCGTAAAAACCGAGTGGGCTTCGTTTATACTGTAGAATGTAACGTTTCGGGCTTGGTAATGTAGGATTGCATATATATATATATATATATATATATATATATACATGCACGGCTATCAATGCGAAGCCCGGTGCATTACACTGGCTAGTCGAAGCCCAGTAATGCGGGACGGGGCGGTTAACTGTGCGTTGGTGCATAAACAACAAGAGACACACTCCGCTGTGTATCAGAAGCCCTGCGGTGTTGCCAATGTCTAAATTTATAATTATAGGCAAATTTGATTTAAAATACCTAGACTATACCTAAACTTAACCTATATTTTTAAATAATGACGTGGGTAATACCCACTGGGTATACTTTATTTAATAATATTGTGGAATTATAATTATTATAATAAAAATTATTATAATAATAATTATTATTAAATAAATTATAAGTCATTATTTAAAAATATTGTCTAAATTTATAATTATAGGCAAA
Organism: Brassicogethes aeneus; assembly: GCA_921294245.1. Classification (NCBI taxonomy): domain Eukaryota; kingdom Metazoa; phylum Arthropoda; class Insecta; order Coleoptera; family Nitidulidae; genus Brassicogethes; species Brassicogethes aeneus. Next base: position 5,621,799 of record OV121136.1, read on the forward strand.
TTTGATTTAAAATACCTAGACGATACTTAAACTTAACAATATTCTTAAATAATGACGTAGGTATACTTAAATATTTAATAATATTATTGAATTATAATTATTATAATAATAATAATTATTATCGTTAAATTATAATTATTATCGTTAAATTATAATTATTTATATTATAATAATTTAAAAGTATTGTTGAATTTAGGTACCTATAGGTATAAACATTTAATTTATTTTGTTTATACTTCATAATTTTGAAAAGGTTTAAATATCTTATACAGGGTGCTCTACAAGCTCTATGGCAAACTTTGTCAGATGATAGCTGGGTTAATTATAAATATTTTTTCTTAAATGACATGGATGCGATTAAAAAAAAAGTTTATATACAAAAGTGCTCTTTTAGTTCCACCCTTACTTCTTAAGAAGTCCCATAAGCCAACTGAATGGCTTGTGCGGGTTAGGGGTAGGAACGGGCCGCGGGCTTAAAGTCCCCTCCGAAAGACTATTACACAATAAATAAATAAACTTTGTCAGATGATAGCTGGGTTAATTATAAATATTTTTTCTTAAATGACATGGATGCGATTAAAAAAAAAGTTTATATACAAAAGTGCTCTTTTAGTTCCACCCTTACTTCTTAAGAAGTCCCATAAGCCAACTGAATGGCTTGTGCGGGTTAGGGGTAGGAACGGACCGCGGGCTTAAAGTCCCCTCCGAAAGACTATTACACAATAGGACAAACACAAATAAACAGCCATACCCCTGGTGGGATTCGAACCCACGACCTCCGGCTTGTAGTCAGCAGCACTAACCACTCGTCCACCGTCGGCGATTCGTTTTTGTTTAAAAGTTAAGCCTTTAAAAAATATATTTCCATATTTTAATAAAAAATATACAAATATATCAATAATTATAATTATTATAAGAATAATTTGTGTAAAACTTAAATGGGAATCAAAAGAAGTGAAACTGACTGAATATTTTTTTCATGAATTATAAAGACATCTAGTTTTTTTAAAATTATTAGATTTAAATACACCAAAAATTCTAAAAAATCCAAATAATGACGTATACTTTAATACACTGCCCGATAAAATTATCGCATAATAAATATAAAAGAATTAACTCTAAAACGCCTTTACCAATCTTTATGAAATTTTGGATAAAAATACTTCAACTTATATCTTAATTTACGTGTTAGAGGGTTTTTCGAGAAAATATGTTTACAGCCTTTTTATTTAATAATGAAAAAAAGTTCGAAATATAACTTCAAAGTCGGTAAAAATGACGCCTGTTTGATTATTTTGTTGAAAAGTGGTCATTTTTCACGACTTTGAAGCGCTGTATCTTCGTTACTGTTCGCTTGATTTGTACAAAATTTTCAGGGTATACTAAAAAAATACGCTCTTTAACAGCATATTTTTTATTTATTTAAAAAAATTCCCTAGAAGTGATTTTTTGAACTTATTTTCATTATTAAATAAAAAGGCTTTAAACATATTTTCTCGAAAAACCCTTGAACACGTAAAGTTGAAGTATTTTTATCCAAAGTTTCATAAAGATTAGTAAAGGCGTTTTAGAGTTAATTTTTTTTATTTATTATGCAATAATTTTGTAGGGCAGTGTATTTAAAAATAGTGTGATTTATAATTATTTTAATAAAAACTATTATATTATTGAATGAATTATAAGTTATTATTTAAAAATATTGTCTAAATTTATAATTATAGGCAAATTTGATTTAAAAGACCTAGACCATAGTTGAGGAGCATCCGTGGAAAACCGGCTATATCCATTTTAATAAATTTAGGAAAACTAAACCAAATTAAAAGTTGAAAAATAAAAAAAGAAGTGGGGAAAATTGCTATTTAGTTTAGCATCCTATAAACAAGAAAAATGTATTACCAACCAAATATTGTTTTATAGCTACATTCACAGAAAAATATAATTACATATTATCAATGTATGCCAAACATTGACCAATATTTTATTAAATTAATGTAGTTATACATAAATAAAATGTATAAATACATTAATAGAATGTTTAAATTTTATAAGCTCATGACCACGTACATTGATATTATGTATAGCATACATTAATATAATGTACAATTTTACATAATATCAATGTATTAATACATTAAATTCATGTAAAAATACATTTAATTAAAGTATATATACATTAACTTTAGCCAAATCATTAAAAAAAAACGTACATTATATTAATGTATAAATACATTAACCAATTTTTCAGGTTTATTAATTGATGTTTTTAATACATTATATCAATGTATAAATTCAATAATCAAGGTAGATTGTTCATTATTCAATAAATTAATACAATACAATTGTATTGATGTGCAAAGTTATAAAACGCCTACAGAGTATTAATTATATAGCTTCCCGCTTTACTAGCCAACAGTGCAAGGACGTATTTGCTTCTGTTCCAGAGCCCACACCCTAAGAAAAAATTGAAATTATTATTCTTTTGTGTTTGTGAGTCGAATCAGGTGGTTATTGTGAAAGTAAAAAGCAGATAAATAGAAATAAAAGGTAAGAAATATCACTATTAATGTAAAAAAGTAATAAAATATATGAAAATAACACTACGTTAAATGAGTCGCCGATGTAGGTATTACAATTATTGTCAAGACTTGATACTTAGTATTGACTACAACCATTGTTTTTAGAGGTTGGGTTGGTAGGTACCACTAAAAACAAAAAACTTAAATTCAATTTTTATACAATATAATTAATCATAAGCATAATAAAAACGGCTCTAACACAGCTATACACTATTATTATAATAGTGTATTAGCTGTGAATCTAACATTATTTTAACTCAACTTCTTATCTATTAGATACAAAATCCACACACAAAATATAATTTTTAATTATTACTTTTTATTTTTACAATTAGGATACACACTTTTTATCGAAATTACCTTAGATGCTTGTGAAATAATATTATGTTACTATTGTTTCAGATGCACGAGATGCAACAATTTTCTGGTAATCCATGGCAATCCAACTGGCAAAATAGCCAAAAAAGATAACACAGAAAAAAACGTAACAACTAAATTTACGATAAAGGATTCACAGGACGCATTTCTGTACCTCTCACCCTCTTTAGAGGAGTTCGAGAAGCATCTTGATCATTTAAAAAAAGCAAGTCAATGCACAGCCGTTTTATTTATTTTTTGGATAGGAAAGGATTAGGTAAACATTAAAGAAATTTATCTTTATTTTGATGGTGTCCGATATAAATTTTTTAGTGTATTAAGGGCAGTAGATATTTGCTTTAAATGTATTAATTTGTTTAATTTAGATTTTCCGCCCGAATAAGTAATGATTTATAATTTCTTAAAAACCTTTTTTTTTTATTTAAAACGACAAAAAATTTTGGTAAAGTTCATTTATTAAAATAGTATTTAAATAAAAAATCTAATATGTATAAAAATGTGTTTTTTTCCTCATCCAAAAACAACCTATACAGTGCGTTTCACAAAAGATTGGCGGTCTTAGAAATGTGAAGCAATTCTTCATTTCTGTCAACTCTTTATTGATATCGGGATAGGGTTTATTGCATACGTTTGCCTGCAACGGCTGCATATTATTATAATTAAAAGTTGGCCGTTATATAGAAATTAAGGATTGCATCACATTCCTAAGACCGCCAATCTTTTGTGGAACGCACAGTCAATTATAACAATATATAGTTATATCAATGTACATGGTACATTATATCAATGTACAGGGTGTATTATATCAATGTAGAGGGTACATTATATCAATGTACAGGGTACATTATATCAATGTACAAGGTGCCTTATATCAATGTACAAGGTTCATTATATCAATGTACAGGGTGCATTATATCAATGTAATTTGTCATGCATTAATGTAACATTTACATTATATTAATGTATTTGTGCATCGGCTCTATTTTAATGTGCGCATACATTGTCACAATATTAAAATACATTAATATTATGTACTTTTTTTTTCTGTGTTATAAAGTTAAAGCTGCCTTTTATCCAATAAAAATCGTAGATAAAATATTACTTTAACCAAAACGGTTGATAAAATAATATTGTAATGGTAAGTATAAATGGACAATCCTTATCTAAAAAGAACCTAGCTCCAAAAACTATTTTTGGACTTAACAAATTTTTTTGTAAAATAACTCATTTTTAATAATGCTCAAAAAGTTTATCATTATTTAGAACTTCTTTTAAATTATTGAGAGGACTTTCAAATTATAATTAAGTTTTTGAGCAGCATTAAAAATGAGTTAAGTATATACAAATGAGTTTGTTAAGCTCCGAACAAGTTTTTGGTTCCTTTTAGATAAGCACTATCCAAATAAAGAACCCAATTTCTTATTGTTGTTTTGTCGTTGTTTGCCATGTATAAATAAATTGACCAGTTGTGAATGTTAATTGACAAATTGCCATGAGAAGCTATCTGTCAAAAAGCAGTTTTTGCAATTCAGTGTTACATTAAAATGATATTTAATATAAATAGTTTTTAATTTATTTCATACCGCTATTGGAAATTTTTTTAATAAATTAAAAATTATTTTTATTTAAATTATTTAAATCTAACATTGAATAATAATAATAATAATATATACAAATCCCCTTGTTTCCCCAATTAAAACTATGTAAAATATCTGGAGAACTTGTAAAACCGCTCCAAAGAAAAATTCACTCCAAATAATATTTCAAAAATAAATAATTCTTTAAAATTAAGTGTATTACGAAAGTATTTAACAAAACATTGCCTTTTAATCCACGCCATGTAGTGAACAAAACATAATTTTGGGAATATAACATTTATTTTGAAAATCAGTAGATACAAATTTAAGAATCCCGCATTATTTTCCCCGCCTTCCTATCAAAAATTCATCGAGCGTATAGTCCCCATTGTTTCCAGATGTACGGGCTTCGTATACTGCGTAATACTTATACAAAGCTGTATATGATCTCCTTTGACTCGCCAAAGCATTGGAACTAAGGGTGTATATTTTGATAGGTTTGAATGGCATTGGGAAGCCCACCACTTTTTCGCCATTGAAACAAGGGGGCATCACTTAACTCTAAAACAAATTTATACACGCTAATTTTAGGAAGCCCAATTTCGGGCTTCGTAAAAACCGAGTGGGCTTCGTTTATACTGTAGAATGTAACGTTTCGGGCTTGGTAATGTAGGATTGCATATCTATATATATATTTATATATATATATATATATATATATATATATATTAAGATACAGCTGTTGGACTCGGTCTTTTCGGTACATAACATTTTCCGAGTGCAGCAATGGCAACTGAACAAATTTTGTTGCTTTATATTTCATAGAACCTGTCTTTTTTCTGTTTGTTCTGGGTTTGAAATTAACGCGCACATAACATTCATCCGGATTGTGAACTTGCGGATTGGTCCAGATTACAGGAATACCAAATGACATGGAATTGATCTTACCCTTTCTACATTGACTCAAATTTCCCATGCACCCAGTACAAATAGTAGACGGAGCACAAATAATATTTTGATCGAAGTATAGCTGGTATATTTAAATAATTTCTGCATTACGACGATTTGGCATAATAGTGTATTTTCCACAAATATAACAAAAGCAATCAAAACTTGTTAGACAAGAATCCATTTTAAATAAAATTTTAATTCACTTCTAATAACCAGCTTATTTACGATTGTAATAATAAATAAATAAATAATAATATTTAGCTAAAGGTGTTAAAACGGTCAATATTTACAATAAAAACTGTATGTTTTATTGTTTTTATCAACTCATCATTATCATCAGGCCTAGTAGTAGTGTTACATATAGTTGTCATACTCGTTGATGTCACATTATCAGAGTGTTGATGATGATGGTTTTTGATGGTGTTTGTTGCAAAGATGGTTAAGTATATGGGTATTTTGATAAAAGATTATTAAATTGCATTTGCAATCTGCTACCATTGCTATGTAAACTGCTCGTCATAAAAATCGACGCACCTAGTTTTTTGGAAAATATCAGAAAGCTCGTTATTGGAAAATAACTGAATCGATTTTGAAAATCTTTGGAAATTTTGAATAGCTGATTCTTTGACTCTTATGTCTAATTTTGGGAATACGATATTTTGCACACAGCATTATACTACAGGGTGTTAAACGAAGAGATGTATTTTTTTTCAAAATTTCAAGTTATTCCCATTCATGAGGCAGTTGAGTTTGATAGTCGTAATACCCCTCTTTAATATAAGTAAGGTAATCCCTCGGAACGTTTTCGAGATTTTGTGAATATCGAGGCTTACTAGGATTATATGCCAATTTTTCGAAAATTGTCGTTATTTCCCAGTTTAGTCCAAAAAATGAGCAATAGTGGATTCTTTGACTTCCGTCTAATTTTGAGAATAAGATATTGTGCACATAGCATTATACTACAGGGTGTTAAAAAAGGGGATGTTTTTTTTCAAAATTCCAATTCCCCATTCACAGGGCAGTTGATCTTGATACTCCTAATACTCCTCCCTAATAACATTTAGGTAATCCGTCGGGACATTTTCGAGATTTTGTGGATATCTTGGCTAACTACGATTATACGGCAATTTTTCGAAAATTCACGTTATTCTCCATTTTAGTCCAAAAAATGACCAATAGTTGATTTTTTTACTCTTTTGTCTAATTTTGGGAATACGATATTATCCACATAGCATGATACTACAGAGATGTTTTTTTTTTTTAATTTCAAATTCCCATTCTTAGGGCAGTTGAGCTTGATAGTCGTAATACCCCTCCCTAATAACAGTTAGGTAATCCCTCGAGAGGTTTGCATTTTGTGGATATCTTGGCTAACTACGATTATATGCAAATTTTTCGAAAATCGTCGTTATTCCCCAGTTGTTAAAAAAATGAGCAATACTGGATTCTTTGACTTACATCTAATTTTGGGAACACATAGCATTATACTACAGGGTGTTAAATAAAGAGATGTTTTTTTCCAAAATTCCAAATCACCAATAACAGGGCAGTTGATCTTGATAGTCATAATACCCCTTCCTAATAACAGGTAATCCCTTTTCGAGATTTTGTGGATAACTACGATTATATGGCAATTTTTCGAAAATTCACGTTATTCTTTACTTAAGTCCCAAAAATGAGCAAACTACGGAAGGTATCAACACACTGGTTTTGAGTTTCCTACCTTCAATTATTCTTGTCATTTTTGTCATCGAATATGAAAAACAGCAAAACACATTTAAAAAAATAAAATGACGAAGGTTAGGTTGCATACCACGCAAGACGAAGAGCTGCCTGCCCTCTTTTTCTGCTAGAAGAAGATGGGCACAAGAACATGCAAATTGGGGAAACGATGTGTTGATAATCAATCCATACCTTTCGTAGTTTTCTCATTTTTGGAAATTAAGTGGAGAATAACGACAATTTTCTAAAAATTGCTATATAATCGTAGTTAGCCAAGATATCCCTAAAATCTCGAAACGACCCGAGGGATTAGGACTATCAAGCTCAACTGCCCTGTGAATGGGAATTTGGAATTTTGGAAAAAACATCTCCTTTTTTAACACCCTGTAGTATCATGCTATGTGCACAATATCGTATTTTCAAAATTAGACATAAGAGTCAAAGAATCAACTATTGCTCATTTTTTGGACTAAAATGAAGAATAACCTGAATTTTCGAAAAATTGCCATATAATCGTAGTTAGCCAAGATATCCACAAAATTTCGAAGGGATAACCTAACTGTTATTAGGAAGGGGTATTACTACTATCAAGCTCAACTGCCCTGTGAATGGGGTTTTAAATTTTGAAAAAAAACATCCCTTCTTTTTAACACCCTGTAGTATGTGCACAATATCGTATTCTCAAAATTAGACGTAAGTCAAATAATCCACTACTGCTCATTTTTTGGACTAAACTGGGAAATATCGACAATTTTCGAAAAATTGGCATATAATCGTAGTAAGCCGCGATATTCATAAAATCTCGAAAATATTTCGAGGGATTACCTTACTTATATTAGGGAGGGGTATTACGACGATCAAACTCAACTGCCTCATGAATGGGAATAACTCGAAATTTCGGAAAAAATACATCTCTTCGTTTAACACCCTGTAGTATAATGCTATGTGCAAAATATCGTATTCCCAAAATTAGACATAAGAGTCAAAGAATCAGCTATTCAGAATTTCCAAAGATTTTCAAAATCGATTCAGTAATTTTCCAATAACGAGCTTTCAAAAAACTAGGTGCGTTGATTTTTATGACGAGCAGTTTAGTTCATGATTAACATATAAACTAGCATTTTTAGGTGAATATCCTGATCACTACCAACAACCAAATTCGCTAAACCACAAAAAATAAAACACAATACTTTCATGGTTGTGATGTTTATTGCACACACTCTACAACTTGAATAAAATAAACCATTAAAACTATCCGCTTATATACATATAAAAACTAATGACTAAGCACATTAACTATTGTATTCACCAATAAATGCTTTACAATTTGGGCAAGAGTTCTGTTTATTCCTACAACTGTCTATGCAGTATGGAACACAACAACAAAACTAACATCCAAAAACACATAATAACTAAGTGACGAGTGTGTCTTGCTGTTTGGAGATACTTTCACTGTAGTCCTAATTTGAAGTTAACAATTTGGACATCTTGTGTAAGCTGGATATGACCCAAAAGCAGCAGCATTGTTGAATTGATTTGTTGTGGTGGGTGGGGGTTGTTGATGATTTCCTTGAGGTATCGCGTATGAATTTTCCATTTTTAACTAAAATACAACATTTGTTTATCGACGATGACTGAGCAGACAAATTTAAAATAAATATCTTTTATAACTTCCTATATAAATTTAATTATCAAGAACAACGGTGGCATCAGAGTCGTCAGAGTCAGGGTCAGACCAAGCCTCCATATCACTCACTTTCCATTCTTGCAAACATTTATACTTTAGTTAAGGTGTTAAATTTGATTTTTCAATTAACCTTTCTATATCCTTTTTAACCAACTTCACACACCCCCGTGATCTTGATCTTGTTCTTTTTTTATGTAGTAATCGAGATAATTCATATAAAATAATTGGTGATCTAAATAGTTTACTTCTTAATCTTTGATGTTCAATTAATTCACTATCATCAACCACATTATCGATATCTCTTGAGAAGTATTAAGCTTTTCGCAATTTTTCCACTTGCTGTTGCATTTCTTCATCAGTTTTACTTACCTTCAACGAGTACATTTTTGAGCGTAGTCCAATAAATTCAGTCATTTTTTATTCCTCAATGGTATTTGATAGATATTATCAGGAGCATAATCGGATGTATCAAATTTATCAATATCCTTCGGTATGCAAGCATAAATATCATCAACAAAAATTGATAAATTAAACTGTCAGTATCGGTGTATAGTAATTTTGCATTTGAGCCAAATTTTGTCTGGTAATTGTAATGAAAATCATAAAAAAAATTACCATACCCGCATAAATCGGTTTGTTAAATTTAATTTTAGGTTTTTTCATCTCGACAAGTCATATTTTCATTGAAAATTTTACAGCTGTGAAAATTCGGTTGAGAAATATAATAAACTGCGCACCACTCAATGTGTTCCACTTGGTTTCTTAAATCTATATCAATATTTAAATATATATAAAAAAAAACTTACTAATACGCGTGTGGGGTGTATGCACTAGTAAGTAAGACTACAAAGACAAAGGACTAATCGTTATAACCCCAGGGAACTGTATCAGTATTTCTGTAATCAAATATTCTTTTATCATCAAAAGGGCTTAAAGCAATTTTTCTTGCTGGATTGTAAATACCTCATGCCGCCAGGATACAATGGAATTTTGTATTACAGGTAGAGTTTTAAAATGAAAGAGTGTATTAAAATAATCCTCAAAAGTAATGCTTTTAACTGCTGATCCTTGAATCCCTTTAGCCTTTTTAAGAAGACCAAAGTTGGAGATAAAGCAGTCGATATCTCTTGAGAAGTATTAAGCTTTTCGCAATTTTTCCACTTGCTGTTGCATTTCTTCATCAGTTTTCCTTACCTTCAACGAGTACATTTTTGAGCGTAGTCCAATAAATTCAGTCATTTTTTATTCCTCAATGGTATTTGATAGATATCAGGAGGATAATCGGATGTATCAAATTTATCAATATCCTTTGGTATGCAAGCATAAATATCATCAACAAAAATTAATAAATTAAACTGTCAGTATCGGTGTATAGTAATTTTGCATTTGAGCCAAATTTTGTCTGGTAATTGTAATGAAAATCATAAAAAAAATTACCATACCCGCATAAATCGGTTTGTTGAATTTAATTTTAGGATTTTTCAACTATCATATTTTCATTGAAAATTTTACAGCTGTGAAAATTCGGTTGAGAAATATAATAAACTGCGCACCACTCAATGTGTCGCGACCAAAAATTTCGTCCTTTGTAAAAACGACATAACTTTTTTGTTTCTTGAACGATTTTATTTTGGTTTATGATGTCTGCTAGCCCCATTCTCTGGCAATGCTATAGATATGAAGCTCACGGTTCTTCAAGTAAATTTACTACAGGGTGATATGTAAAACAGTGAAAAATTTCAATAAGTTCATCCAAGCCCCGTCTGTAAAATAAATATTTTTTTTCTTGTTTTTACTTTGAAATAATAAATTATTATGTCTTACCTTGAAACGTTTTTCAAATTTTTCGAATTGGAATCTTAGCAACAAAAATATGATTTTTTTTTCAATGGAGTACATTTGATGCTTTTTTGTAGGCAATACACTCAGCTTTTTAAGAACAAAAAGATAAGATGGTGAAAGATTGTTCCTTGAATAATTCTGAACAAGCGACAAGCAACAAACTTTCATTATTTTCAGAGGAACCTAAGCAAAGACCACTTTTTCAAAATTACATTTTAGAAAACTAAACCTGAACAGATATTTACGTTCGTGACATGTTTTCTTCATAATTTTGACCTGATTGTAATTCAGTTGTCAAATTTAGGTTTCAGATAAAACCAAAATCACCAAGAATCAATATTCGAAAACAAATCCTGGATGTTAAATGTCTCAATAAAATCTGATTGCTGGATTTTTACTGTTTTTTTTTACTGTGTTTTTGCATTTTTAGTACGTTATTATCATGTCACTGAATGATCAAATCAAGGATCAAATGATGAAAAAAAACTCATTTCCAGCTGCCTTTCGTAATTCAGTATTTAAATCTATATATTTTTTTAACCAATTCGATTGATTTAAACATCTATGAATTTTGTTCACTTTTTTCACCCAACTGTAGAGCTTGTTTTAAATTTAAATAGTGAATTAGTTCTTCTTTTCATAAAAAGTAGGATTTAGGATTTTTCAAGTCGGATGAAATTGGTGGTAACAAATGCTCAGGACAAAGAGGTAAATCTTTATGAGTTTCAAAAAGTTTATGAGTGTAACAAAGATCAACCTCAAAAATGAACCCGTATTTGCTAGACTTGGAAATTTTAAATATGTTTATGTAAATAATACCAACATAGCGGCCCCGTCAAGGTTATTTACGTCTTATTACATTAGATAAGATTGAGGTTCATTGGTATTGTAATCTGTACCCATATATTTATTATTTGCTTTAGCGTAGCACATTGTGAAATACCAACCCGTATACCTCTTTCAATAGAATTAACCATATCCATGTCAGTCAAGAGTTCCAAGCAAACGTTAGTAACCTTAACTATAGCATCAAAGGCCAAACCAAGGGCTGTTAAATAGTGAAGCGCGTCCAACTTGTAAGTTTCTAAACAAGACTTTTAAAAATTTTCAAAAATATCAGCCAAAAGTAAAACATCAGTTTTCAAATACAATTCAGCTTATTGTTGTAAATTTTTACAGTCAAATTATCGCCATACATAAAGGGCGTGATTGTACTCTTGACCTGAAATGTCTTCATTTGTTATTTTACTAAAAAACATTTTTTTTGTTGGTAGACAAGTGTCCTGTAATTTTTCCCAACTATTAAGGTACTCATATGGAAATACCCCCTTTCTTGTAACCAGCTTAAACTGCTCATCATCCAAATAAAAATTTTTAGTAATCAACTTTTCAGATTCCTTCAGATAAGAAGATAACTTGACAATACTAATAACCATAACTCTAAACGAATCCACAAATCGCAAGTTAACTTTGGTATAATGAATTTGGTAAAAGAAATATACCTCTCCATATTGATTGGTAATAAATTCATGTTACCCTCTACCTTGGTAGCTTTAATTAGAAAATGACTATCGTATCCACTCAAGTTGTAAAAAATTACAGGTAAAGCGTGAGATTTTTTAAATTTATAGTTACAAGAGTTTTAAGCCGCATTCCGAAATAGTCCAGTAAAATGATCGTGATCCCTAACCTTTTTATCTTTTCCCACAAACCCTTTTCCACAGCAAATGCACTTGGTTGCTAAATAAAATTTTTCCTTTTCATCTTTTGGTGACAACTTTTGCATTGGAACAGGATAGCAAATAGTCAACTCGTTTCGAGCTTATAAACAAACCAGTCAACACAATTTTTACCAGTAAATATGTTAAATTTAGAAAGGCTATCGTTATAGGAACATTTTAGATTGTAATTACGTAAGCAATACTAAATGCTTCATGTTTTAAATTTTTTTACTCTTACAACCAATATTATTATTAACTATCCTTGTAATCAACCAAAATACTTTCAATATCAGCATAAACAGCAAATGGAACCATTAGTTCATTTTTATAATTTTTAAAACGTAAAAATTTAGTTTTCTCAGTGGGAAGTTTAACCTTTGTATAATTTAACATTTTACAAGTATCCAAACGTTTTTTTTTTAAACAGCTTTAGTTAGAAAATGGTTAAGACATCGTTCGCAATACCTTTGTCCATTTCTAATATTACCCACTTGACTATTAAGTAGTCGCGATAAATTTTTAATCAATGCAAAATGATAATGAACAACTATATCTCGACTATTACAAGGTTCATTACTTATAATTATTTGATTATTTATAGTTGAAATTAAGAGCAGATTAATTCTTGGTGAATAATGCAATTTACTTAGATATAATGGTACAATTTCCTCATCATCATCAATAGTAAAAACGTTAATAGACCGTTTAGACAGTTCATGAGCTTAAATTTTGAAATATTCTTTAGCGCAATGGGAAACTGAATATTTTCAAATTTTACACTTCTACAATTTGGATAAGAAGATAGTCGCGTTGGATTTTTGGCATCTGGAAACAATGCTGCAACAAACGCTGGTAAGGAAACGTATGTAGAAATGCCTGGTTTAATGAAATTATAATGATTAATATTTACCTTTAAATTTTATACAAACTCCGCTCCTCTCTCTCCTGAAACTCGCCCAACTCTCTCTCCTGAAACTCGCTCAACTTTGATAAAATTCTATCAACAACAAATTCTTTAAACCAATCTTTCAATTTGTTATTAACATTAATAATTTCATTTGAAGTTTCATCATTTTGAGGTTTTATAACATTAACTTTCAACATTGATTTTTTTAAATTCCCCTTTAATTTTCATACTAAAACTACGAAATGCTTGTTGTAAAAATTCCCTGGGATCTTTAATTCGCAAATTGCTAGTAATTCCAGTATGAATTCAACATTGATTTTTTTCAATTCCCCTTTAATTTTTATACTAAAACCCCCCATTTTAATTTCTGTTCAAGTATTATGTTTGAAATAAATTAAATTGAAAATCAAAAGCTACAGAAGTTACAAAATAAGGCAATGCGTATGATCCTAAAATGTAATCGTTACACACCCATTAATGTTATGTTAGATACTTTAAGTTTATTGAATGTCAAACAATGTATTGTGTTTAATTCTATGTTATTTATTTATAAACTAAAAATTGGAGCTTTACCAGATTATTTAAACAATAGAATGGTCAGGGTAGAGAGTATTCATGAGCATCAAACAAGAAATGCTCAAAACTTTTATATAGAAAAATATAATCGAGTCCAGACTCCTAAAAAAATATTTTTGTTAATGGGCTAAACATGTTCAATAATCTGCCAAATAATGTTAAAAACTGTGATAAAATAAATAGGTTTAAGTCTTTATTGCTGAGTTACATACACAGTCATATTTATTAATTGTTTATATTTTTATATGTGTTGTAAAATAGCTTATTCTAAATAAAGATTATTATTATTATTATTAAAACTACTAAATGCTTGTTGTAAAAATTCCCTGGGGTCTTTAATTCGCAAATTGCTAGTAATTCCAGTATGAATTCTACTATTAAAACAGGATTCAACATCCTGCCATTTAATTTTCTACCTAAACCACCACCACGTACAACATTTGCTTTGCTATTTTTAAAAATTTCTAAATAATGCTTCATCAAAGCCAAGTTCGATTCAACTTTTGAAAAGTTTCCCATACATTCGCTTTTATTTTTAATGGCTCTTTTAAACTTAAAATATATTTTTTTAAATGCCTAATAAAACATTCATAATCATCCTCTGTCTTACATAGTCTACTTACTTGTTCACATTTAGTCACAGCCTCTTTTGAAATATCATTAATAAGAGACTGAATTTAACGATAAATAGACTTGGTTTATATACTATGATGTGTGTTTTTCAACTTTTTTATCATTAAATTTGAATTAGTTTTATCTTGCATGAGAAAAGCGAAAAAACTTAAAAATAATCCTGCTTTTAGTAAAATTGTGCTATCTTCTGATAAAACACCAAAGCAAATTGAATTCTTTAAAAAAGTCAAACAAGAGCTTAATGATCGTATAAGCAAGGGTAAAGCCAATCTGCGTATTCACTATGTCAAGGGAATTCCACGTATAACTTCGGAAAACTAGCTGGTCCCAACGGAAAAATACATTCTTACACAATATACTTTCAAAATGTGCGTGGGTTAAACACAAAAATTCCAGAGTTTTATAGTGCCTTATTATCGAGTGAGTATGACTTTATAATTGTTGTAGAAAGCTGGTTATCTAAAGACGTTAACAGTGCTGAACTATTTCCACAACAGTACAGTGTAATTCGTAGCGATCGTCAGTTTACTCAAACTAATTTGACTAGAGGTGGAGGTGTGTTAATTGCCTACAAAAATAAATATAATGTTCAACCTATAAATTTAACAAGTTTAAAAGATAGTTTTCCTTTAATAGATGTTGCTGGTTGCAAATGTTCATTTAAAAATATGTTTGTATTCATTTATGTTTTATACATTCCACCACAGGTGACATCTTATGAAATGGAAATGTTTTTTGAACATTTCGAGAACATAACCTTACATCAAAAAAATCTGTTAATAGTAGGCGACTTTAATGCTTCTAAATTTGTTGTAAAAGATAAAAATGATTTTAAAACAGAAATAATATCAAATTTTATTAATATTTTGGCATTAAATCAGGTAAACAACATATTGAACGAATATGGTCGTTTGCTTGATTTGGTTCTCTCTAATGTTAAATGTGTTGTTGAGCGAGACTTTTTACCATTAGTTAATATTGATCCATACCATCCTGCCCTTAATTTATCATTAAATTTAAGTGATGAATTGCTTTCAAGTTTTATTTCAAATAAAGATACAAAAATGTATAACTTTAAGCGTGCAGATTATCCCAACCTTTACCAGTCACTTCTTACTACTGACTGGAACTATTTAGAATCTTTTAATACAGTAGATAATATGTGCACTGAATTTTATACAAAAATTTATAACATTATAGACACACATGTACCAATATTTAAATCTTCTTCAAAAAATAAGTACCCCTTGTGGTATACTAAAGAAATAGTGGATAGTCTCAAGTTAAAAGCATATTATTTTAATAAATTCAAGCGTACGAATAGAAAACATTACTACTCTGATTTTTCCCGATTGCGAGCACACACCAAAAGGCTAATAGCATCTGCCCATAAGCTTCATCTCAGTTATATTGAAAATAGTATCTCCCAAGAGCCTAAATCATTTTGGTCATTTATACATAGCAAACATAATAATAGTAGAATACCTGGCAAGGTTTACAATGAAGGAGTTGAATTAGGGGATCCAAGGGAAATTGTCAATGGATTCGCCGACTTCTTTGGATCGGTCTACTCTCTTCCACATGGAATAACAGTTCCAAATTTTTCAAATCTTTGTAATCAGCATATTACTATTTCTCCACCGACAGAGGAAATTATAACTAAGATTTTAAAAAAATTACCGAATAAAAATACCGCAGGTCATGACCTTATTCCTAGCTTTTTCTGAAAGATTGTGCAGTTATATTTTGTAAGCCTTTATGTACTATTATAAATAAAATTATAGATACTACAACTATACCCAAGTCATGGAAAATATCAAAGGTGTGTCCCGTATTTAAATCGGGTGATCCAGGTCAGGTAGGAAACTATCGTCCCATTTCCATTTTGCCAATTTTTTCCAAGGTCTTTGAAATATTTGTGTACAATGAATTGCGAGATCAAGTAAAGACATTTTTATCGAATGATCAGCATGGTTTTGTTTCAAACAGATCCACAATAACAAATCTCTCAATAATTAAAAACTATATAACGGATGCGTTTGAAAAAAAGAGCCAGGTTGATGTATTGTACACAGACTTTTCGAAGGCCTTTGATACGGTCGATCATGGAATCTTGGTTGACAAACTGAAATCATACGGTTTTAATTTGACACTGGTTGATTTGTTTAAATCGTACCTACAGGACAGAATGCAATTTGTTATGTATAATGGTTATCGCTCTAATACATATTTAGTTTCGTCAGGTGTACCGCAGGGGTCCAATTTGGGTCCCTTGTTATTCAATATATTTGTTAATGATTTGTCTTTTTTGTTACCCGGAAAAAAGCTTTTTTTCGCTGACGACTTAAAACTTTATCGTGAAATAAAAAATATTGAAGATTGTGATGAGCTTCAGAAGGATTTGGATATTGTGAATGATTGGTGTACTAACAATTTTATTTTATTGAACTTAAAGAAGTGTAAAGTGTGTTCATTTACTTTAAAGTCCAATACGATTGTATATGATTATAGTTTAAATAATGAATCTCTTATACGAACTGATAAGTTTAAAGATCTCGGCATAGTTTTTGATTATCAACTTTCATTTACAGAACATATTCAAGCTATAAGTTCTTCAGCAATGCGCTCCTTAGGGTTTATTATGCGTAACTGTCAAGATTTTAGGAATATTGAAACACTTAAAACTTTATACTATTCTTTAGTGCGTTCAAAACTCGAATATGGAAGCCTTATTTTTTACCCTTACTACAATGTATACATCTCCCAATTAGAAAAAGTGCAACGGAGATTTATAAAATATTTGGCATTTAAGAGTGATGGTGTATATCCAACAAGAGGATCTGACCATACGCTTTTATTAACTCGTTTTAACTTAATTTCATTGGCTGATAGAAGATTCATAGCTAGTCAAGTATTTTTATATAAATTATTAAATAATTTAATCGATTCAAATGTTTTATTGTCTAGTTTGCATTTTTTTGTCCCACGTTTAAACGCCAGATTCGACTGCACATTTTTTAGCCAATTTTGTCGCACAAATGTTGCATTGTACTCGCCTACTAATGTTATAACACGCAATTTTAATGTTATTTCAAATCTATGTGATATAAATAATTGTACCTTAAATGAAATTGTTAATTGTTGTATAACTTACCTTAGATCAAATTAATTCTTATATTTTACATTACCTATGTATTAATATTGTTATTATTATTATTGTCCTATTATTGGATTTTTCCGTTGGGCTAATAAACTTATTATTATTATTATTATTATTATTATTATTAACCTTTGAATTTTGTTATCTAATTATGCAAGCTATTAAATTTAAATTAGTTTTGCTTGCATGTGTGTGTTTTTTTATTTTTATCTTTTAAACTTTGTTATTTAATTATGCAAGCTATTAAATTTTAATTAGATAATTTTCTACATTGTAAGAATCTAATTAAAATTTAATAGATGTTTTTCTAAAATGCAGAAAAACAAATCCAAAGGTTAAGAAATTATGTCAATAAGTGACTGATAAGTTAGAATAAATGCAGAATGTAAGACTTAGATTTACAAAGTTGCATTAATGGCTAATATTCCTTCTACTTTGGTGCTTTTTTCAAGTGATAAAGATAATTTATCAACAAATGAATTGTTCATTGTGTGTAAGCAACTGTTTCAGTAAGTATTTTTTCAAATTTGTTTACTTATTTTATTTAAATTTAATTTTCCTCTATAGACATGGCTTACATTAATTAAATGATGATAAAGTTTTTATAAATTTATCCTATACACCAAAAGCTGCAACACTAAGAAACAAATTTGGAAATCTACCACTTAAATATATGAGGGTGAAGATTGAAAACGAGTCTGAATTCAAAATCTTAGAAAAGGTTGTGCGGAGGTGTCTCTTTATTTGGTGGATGAAGATCCCGACAAAGATCTTAATCGTTTGAAGGCTGGTCCCTCCTCCTCTAAAAAACCCAAGTATTTACCTCCTCCACCCCCTCCAATGATTGAATTTCCTAAAGGTTATGATTTTAGTCAATCTCAAAGATGGTAAAATTTATTTAAAATAAATAAAAATGTAATTTAAATTGAATTTAATTTAAACCTTTTAAAAATATTCTAAACAGGATTTGTTGGTGTCGATTCAGACTTCAAACATCAGGTGCTCAATTAAGAAAACTACTGTGTACTTGTGGTGGTATATACAAAAATGAACATTCTAAACATGGGAGAGCGGATTATCACTGATAATTCAATTAATAAAGAGTACCATAGTTATTTACCCTATGCAAATTCATCATGAATACCCACTTTTAAATTAAACAAAACAATACACTTGGAACGTAAAGGCTGTTAATCATTTGGAAAAACCTCGCTACATAATATTTGGATTCCAAACAAATAGAAAAAATCTACCAGATAAGGATTGCAGCATGTTTGATCACTGCCACATAAAAAACTTCCAGTCCATTTGAACTCCGAGGTTTATCCCTACGATAATCTAAATCTAAATTTTGATAAACAACAGAAATGTATGCACGATTTTAACAGTCCTTCTACTACAAAGATGTGGGTGAGCCTTGTTTCACACTAGACAAATTTATTGAAAGGGCTACTACTGACTAACTGCAATCGATTGTTGTTACCAAATGGATACCATAAAAAGTGTCGACATTCGTTTGGAATGGGAGAATGTTTCTGCAAACACCAGTGCTTACCTGTTGATTTAAGTTAAGTTAAATATAATCCACCAGTAGTGTAAAAATTTTGTAATTTATTATATTGATTTAAAATACAAACAAGAAAAATTTATATATATAGTATTATTTTATAACTACAAATTTGATTCCAAACATATACAAAATATACATTTTCTTGAGTACAAGCTATATAATTTATATTATGTTTTCCACAATGGTGGTACAATTCTCTTCTTCTACATTTACAATTTTATTTGAAATAATTTTTTTCAACCATTTCTTCTTCTGTTCACCTTTTACCATCACCGTTTCAAAGGGTGAAGAAGTGAGATAAAATTTTAAAAACTTACACACTTTTCCAAATTCAAATAGTCATCATCAGCATCAAAACTGCAATCTCCATTATCCATCCAATAAGGGAGGTGAGTTTCTTCTTCTCCTTTTTCTTGACTCCCATTTTCCCATTCCAGCCCATGTTTATTTTGAGTTGTATAAGTGAGATGGGTTCGCAACCTCAAACCAAATGAGTCGATGTGGATGTGGAAGTCATACAAACTTGTGAACAAATTCCTTAGTGCTAGTATTTAGAATATATATTTCCTTCAGCCAAAATGATAAATAACCCTTCGGATTGATATTCAAATCCCTGAACGTCGAGAATAAACATTTTGTAGCACACGTTTTAACGTTTAACACACAACTGTTGTGTAGTTAATTCCAACATGAAGTTTTATACTAAGTAAATGACGCATTTCGGAATATTTTATAATTTTGTTTTGGCACTTCATGTAAAAGATGATGCAATATTGTGCAAGTATGCATTTAATGTAAATGAAAACATCTAATTATTAATAATAAGGAATATTGGAAAAACAGCTAATTAAAATTTATCATTAGTAATCAATTAAAAATTATAAAATACGTCAATAGATTTTGCTTTGACACTGCATGTTAAAGATGATGCAACATTGTGCAATTATGCATTTAATTTAAATAAATAGTAGATTATGTCATAAGGAGTAGAAGTGACTCTTTTTGTGGTGAGTACAGAGATTGACGGCCGAAGCGTAGCTGAGGCAGGCAACTGTACGAAGCACAGAAAGAGCTTCTACTTCAAATAACATATACAATTTTTTTTTGAAGGGCCTAATATAAATAGGATAAGCAATAGAATTATTTTATTTACTTATAACTCATGTGGTATAAAAGTTTGACTAAAAGCATTAGAAATTATTGATAAAAACTAAAAAAACTTATAACCCTTACTTACAATGCCGATAAATATCCTAAACTAAAAATAAACACTGCTCTGTCAAAATGCTGCGCTTGAATTAATTTTGACGTACTGACATTTGTTTGGAGTTCCGACATTGGCGACTCGTCTATAATCATAATATTATACTAATAAACTAGTTGTTCTTTATTTCGCTCAATTAAAATTTAATAAATAATCACTAAATATTCCTTGCGATTATAATTAATATAATTAATACATCGTGATTGCTTTGTATGAAATGCTAAATTAATTTTATTATTTGACGTCTATTGAGTCACCTATGGATTTACTTCTATCCCTAGGCTTTTTTGATTTTTTTGTCTGCCGCTAATAAAAAAGACGCACTTCAACTATCTCTATACATGCATATAAGGTTGTATATCATGGCCGCTTGAAAAAAAAATATTTTATTGTCAATAATAAGCAATATTGGAAAACAACAATACGTCAATACATTTAATTATGCATTACACATCTAATTAAAATATAGCTAATTAAAATTTATTTATAAATTTAATTGCACATTTAATTATTAAGAAAATAAAATATTATAAATTAAAAATTGCAAACACGTCAGTAGATGCATATATAAACTAAATCTGATTATTATTAATTCAGTATACAAACAAAATGTCATCATATAGTGAAATAACTAATAGATATACACCACCTATGGATCCAAGGAGGTATTTTGAAGAAAAGTAAGTTATTTATTATACTTTTTTGTTAAAATTATTAATGTGTATTATTTTAGTAATTTAACATCACCACCGCCACCATTAATTTAAATCGAAGAGTAAGTTATATTTATATATGATTGTTTTTATAATATAAATTAATTTTTATAGCTTTATAAATCAACAACAACATTGTGATAATGAAATCATTGTAATAGATGATGATACAGAGGAGGCAATGTAATACATCAATTAAGGAAATATTAAAAATTATAAATTTGTTTAGTTTAACTTCATTAACACCGTTAGCTCTACCTTGTTTTAAAGACTTGGTAGATTTAGAGAAGGAAGAGTCAATGTAATACCTCAATTATCTAAATATTTAAAATTGTATTATATTTTTTAGTGTAATGATAGATTTAACTATCGATTCACAATTACCTCCACATTTAGCTCTACCAAGTTTTGAAGACTTGGTAGATTTAAAGATAACAGAAAGGTTGAAGAAAGAGGCAATGTAATACCTCAATTATCGAAATATTAAAAAAAAAAAATTCTAGTGATTTAACTAACGATTCACCAATACCGACACCTACTCCTTAAGTAGGTGTTTGTGCTTCATCATCATTTACCAAACTACCACCTGAGGAGGAAAAGGAAGAGGCAATTATCAATTATCTAAATATTTTAAATTTTATTTTATTTATTTTTTCTAGTGAAATAATATATTTAACATGCTATTCATCAATGCCTCCACCTACTCCTATTGATTATGGTTCTGAAGGTTGTTCATCATTATCATCATCACCATATCCTTCACCTCCTTTTAATTTTGTGTTAGCACAAAACGAGGGGGTGAGAGATTTGTTTGATGATGAGGTGGTGGAAATCAATCCAAAGCTACTGAATGATGAACAGTATGTATATAGGAACCATCATGGTGGTAGTTTAACTATAATTATAAAATTATTGCCGTTTTTAAACACACATATCAAATCGATATAATAATTCGGTTCTGAAAACTATCAATAGTGTATTTCGATTAATAGCGGCTATAGTAACATAGATTTTGTTGTACAGGTCAGCCATGTCTTCTATTGGTTCCTTAAAGACTTTATTTTGTAAGCCGCCTCATAAATAAAAGTCCATGAGGGGACTTTGCTGGCTATCTAAGATCCCCATTTGTGCTGATCACTTTTCCTGGAAACGTCATTTAGATGATTCATAACGATATTGCTATTGTGTGCTGGGCCACCGTCTTGATGAAACCACATGGTATTTACGTCAATTCCCAAATTTTGTAACAGTAAAGGGAGATCGTTTTGCAGAAATTGTAAATAACGAACTGAAGTTAAATGTTCATGGTACAAATAGGGCCCGACTATGTAACCATTTACAATACCGCACCAAACATTTACCCCAAATCGTGTTTGAAATTTAGTCTGTCGTATTCATTATTGTGAAACCGGGATTCGTCACTCCACATAATTTGGTTTAATAAATTTGGATTTTCTTCCAAAAGAATATGAAAATGTGTCAAAAAGTTTAATCTGCGCTGGTTATCTCCTTATTGTAGATAATGCACTAGATGAACCTTGTATGAAAAAAACATATTTCCTTTTAATTTTCGTAATGACGTTTGTGGGTTATTATAAATATCTCCGTTCATGTCGGATTTATCAAAAGTTTGTATGGGACATAATTTGATCAAAAATTAATTTAAAAGTACCTGCCATCGAAAAAATTCTTTGCACAGTGGCGCTCCCTACATCTTGTTTTATTCAAACACATTTTTTACACAGTTGTGAAGCCAATCATAGAGGCTAAAATCTGACGTTTACAGAATTTAAATGTCACTTTTAGTTTTCGAAATAATTGGCCTGGGAGTTTTTATTGAAACATATAAGAAAAAAAATAAATTTGTTTATTTGCTGGTGACCATAATTTTTACAGGCCCAGCGAATAAACTATTTTTTTCTTAAAGATAAAGAAAAATGGAATACAAAATAGTTGCAGTTTAATTGCTTAATCTAAAAATAATAAAAAGCAGTAGCGTAACCAAATTTTATTTTTTAATATCTACAGGGTGTTATGTAATTAATATTATATATTAAAATGGGTTGTTCCTTAGGGTCCATAAAGAAGCACCTGAAACTTTATTTTTTCAGTGGCGTATCACAAAAGATTTAAAAAACTTCTAATGCATATTTTTTCTTTATCTATGGAAAAATATTTTTTTAAATATTTTTCCTTTACTCCTTATGTCAAAAGGTATTCAGTATTTTAATATATAACATTAATTACATAACACCCTGTAGAAAACCTCAGCACCGCCTCTGGATTAACTAATTAATTACATTAAATTAAGCCCTTTGCCCATTATTGATATCATTTGGCTTTATTTTTTAAACAAAAAAAATCCTATTATAGGTAGCCATTTAAATCAAAAAATAAAAATAACTTTTTTAATAATAAAATAGTTCCTACATATGTACCTGTATTTGGTCTGTATTTGCCCATTATTTATATTGTAACGTTGCTTTCTAGTGACGCACTTACCTATTGGTTTGTCTAATACAAAATACAATCTCGGGCGCCAGCTTCCTTTTTATTGTGGTGAAGCGCCACACCTGGGTAGCTTTTATACAGTGGAGAAAGTGAACCAGGGTTCAGTTAGCAATGAAACTCTGGAGTAAACTTAATACGTATATTATAAAATCAATTTATTCTTTTAAATGTAAACTACCTGTATACTAACATTAAACAATTATCACACAAACGCAAACCAATATTGTTAAGCAAGCGTGATGGCGAGCAGAGAGGGGAAAACGGCCAGGAGGAGGGTTTAAATGTAAAAAGCCGAAAATGGTCGGCGGCGAGGAAATGCAAGCAATTATTAATAGTGAAATAGGGGTGAATGAAAGTGACAGCGTGCAAAAGAGTACAATGTAGACGGCAGATCACCGGCTACGCAACTAGCTACGATTCGTAGACGTTCACCGAACACGTATAGCGTCGGGGCAAAACTGCGGCAGCAGTTGCGTATTTACAAGTCTACACTATTTAATACGATTAGTTTAAAGTAAGGCCAAGCCAAGCAAAGAGTAAATTCATTAACAAAAGCAATAGTTTTACTTGTACTTACAAATCGGTACGGCGGTGTTAATTTTGATGTGCACAGGTCACGGGCCAAACACAAGATACTTCCTCTTCCGTCACTCCTCCCCGTTCCACTTTCAGGCATCGAAAAACCGCGCGAGCGCGCACGCGTCTGCCCCGCCTAGTATATTTAGTACAGCGACAGCGTACAAAATTATTCATAGTTAAATAGGTATTTACGGCTTCATAGAACCAATAAAGAAGGCGCGGCTTTCTCTACTTTTTAACATTCTCTAAATCATCCGAAACATTACAAAACTTGAATCGCAGTTCTCCTACCCCAAATACTGATTTTACAAAAATAAAGTAACTTCGTTACCGGAAAAACTATATACATACCTCAGGAGGAAAATGCGTTTCCTCCCTTGAATATTTAATGCCCTTCGCTTCGCATCGGGCATCAAACTATTCGCGGGAGTAAAAGCACTATTTTCCTCCCATGGTATGTAAATAGCTATTTTAACATTGATTTTGTAAAAAAATGGCAAAAAAGTTCATTCTATGACTGAAATAAGAGGTTGAATTTTTACCTCCGCCTTTGTTTCACTGACTTCTAGCGACTTAGGATAACATTTTTTTTGCTTATAGAATGCATTCGTAGAAATAATTTAGAATTTTGTCCCAAGGCAACCAATATAATCGTAATTTTCGCAAATTATTAGATCAAGTACTTGATTAAATGAATTGGTTACCGAATTTATTTGATAAAGGTTAAAGTAATTAAAAGAATTGGTAATACATAAGCTCTTATCTGTCTCGTTACCAAGAACATTCATGTTAGTATTGTAGCCTAAAAATAAAGATGGTACTTTGTACGCCCTCTATTGAATTTACCGCAGCTGCGGTAAAAATTCAACGACCTGCGCGCAGGTTCGTTCGTTCAGTAAAGTATTAAATACTCTATTATGGCAATTAACTATTTAAACTTCTCGGTCGGGAGAGTTATGATGAAAACATCTTTATTCTGGAAGGTTTAACCAAGTGCATTGATGGGAGAGACGGATAGAGTTCTGATTGTGAAAGCAAAGGCCATACTGATCCTTACTATTGACCCATCATTGTCGTGTACGTTAAAGACGCCCCTACCGCGGAAAACGTTTGGTTAAAAATTAAAAATCTCTATGAAGATACTGTTTTTTTGAGAAAGATCGGGCTCCTGCGAACATTAATATCCCTACGCTTAGAAATATGTGATCAAATGGAGTGCTACGTGCTACCAAGTTGTTAAAACTTCTGAAAGGCTGAAAAAGATAGGTTTTAACATCGACGAGGAGTGGGTCGGCTCCTTGCTTTTAACCGGTCCTCCCGAAAGGTTTGCGCCCATGATTATGGCGGTGGAGCACTCTGGGATGAAGATAACTATGGATTCGATCAAAACGAAGTTGCTTGACATGTGCACAGATGGCGCAACAGGAGGTAAAAGTAGGAACGCTTTCGTCGCGAAGCGGAACTTTCAAGTTCCTCCGAGAGATGACAGATCACATCGTCAGTTAAATCAGACATTTGACAGAAATTCGACAGATCTTTGATTAACCGAAAATAAACAAAAACAAAAAAATTTAAATGAACTTATCTGCTACAAGTGCAAAAAAAGTGGGCATTACATGTCTCGTTGCCCTGAAAAATCTAATACTTCGCAAAGGAATGCATTTAGTGCTGTATTACTTAGTGCTAAGTATAGCAAGGATTTTTACTTGGAGTCAGGAGCAAGTAAACACCCTAACGAAAATTGGCTTTACGATTGCTTGAAACCAAATATAAAATAAATTTTAGTGGCTAACCATGAAACGTTACCTCTAAGATGCTCTAAAATTTTAAATATTGTCACTAAATGTTATGGAAAAAAGTTCATTTATTGATTTGGATAGTTCAGACACAGATTATGTTCCAAATGTAGCAATAAATGATACAGATGTCACTGAAATTCAAAAGACAGAAGTAAGAAAGTATGGAAGAGAAAGAAAAAAAAAAGAAATTTAAAGATTTTGTTTCTTACCTTAGTGCTGCAGATAATGATGTCAGTCTAGAAGCGACAAATATAGCTGAAAAAAAAGATATGCAAGAGGAATAAAATAACCTGGAAGTAGTCGATTTACCTAACAGTGGCACAGTAGTCGAGTGTAAGTGGGCATACAAAATCAAAAGTGACTGTGAAAATAATAAAAGTTACCGTGCAAGGTTGGTTGCAAAGCTCTAGATGTAAGTCACTTAGACGTAACCACGGCTTTTTTACAGGGACACTCGTTTATATGCGACAGTCTGAAGGTTTTATTAACCGTGGACACAAAAATAAAGTTTTAAGATATTGTATTGTTGAACTTGGGCTATGTTAAATCAGATTTTGAACCTTGTGTTTTATAAAACGTGTTAAAAACTTACTTACAGTGATTGCTCTTTATGTAGATGATTTTTTAATTTTCTCTAATGATTTAGCTAAAAGTAATGATTTAAAAGCAAAATTGGCGAGTCATTTTAAGCTAAAAGATTTAGGTTAAGCTAAACAGATTTTAGATGTATATGTATGTATTGATAAAAAAAATGGTGTAATAACTCTTGACTAAACTAAATATATTGATTCTCTTTTAGCTCGTTTAAAAATGACAAATTGTAAAACTGTTGATACGCCCATGGTAAAGGGTTTAAGTCTGGATAAGGGTGAAAAAGGTTGCGATTGGTCATTGCCGTATGGGCAGTTAATTGGAGGATTACCTTGCTGTAATGACGAGACCTGATATTTCTTACTCGGTAAGCTATCTTAGGCAGTATAACAGTTGTTTTGATACTAGTCACTGGAAGTTCCCTAAAAGAATTCTGAGGTATTTGTAACAGACTAAGATATAAAAAGGATTCTTTAAAGACTAATTTGTCTTTGAATTAAACACACGTTTTCATTCAAGTTCATTGAAAAACTAACCATTATTTTTGAGATGTTCGGCAGATTTTTAACAAAAAACAGAATATATGATTTATATTTATATTTTTAAAGATTAGTAACTTTTTACACCCCCACTCACTTACTTTAAAAAATTCCCAATAACTTTAAAAATTTATAATGATTTTCATTACACAAACTCTTAGTTAATAGATCAGCTGGCATTTCATGTGTCGGCATATAACAAACCCTGACAAGTTCATTTGTGATTGCATCATGCACAAAATGATGCCGCACATCTATATGTTTAGATCTCTTGTGATAAACAGTGTTGGATTTTATTTAATTACTTCAATAGGTGTTTGCGTAATTATGTGAATGGTGAATAAAAAGCACAATTGTATTTAAGAACGAGATAACTAAGTAGGTACACTTTATTGATAAGTAGGTAACAAATAACTTTTAGAGATAAATACAAATAACATCTGTGACGACCATAAAAGTTTCACTCGCTTGCCATGTGGTTTATTTCATATTTTATAAACGCTGACTATTGTTGTTGCACAATATTCCAACACCCTTCCTCAACAATAATAATCCTATTTTTTGATTAAAAAAGATTGCACGCCTTTCGCATCGCTTCCAACTTCAGAGTGCTTAGCAGTTTTGTAAACATGTCCGCCAACATGTATTCTGTAGCACAATATTCAAAACACATTAAATTCTGTTTCTTTAGGTCCTTTAAAAAATGATATTTGGTATCAATGTGTTTCGCTCTGTTGCTGAATTTTGAATTACTGATGTATTTCAAACAACTTTGGTTATCTTCGTACATAATGGTAGCTTGATCCTGATTTTGACCGAAGTCTCCCAATAGTCGGCGGATCCGAACCCCTTCTTGACAAGCTTCTGCCAGCGCAATGTATTCCGCTTCCATTGTCGCCAGGGCTATACAATTTTGGTTTTTACATCCCCAACTTATTGGACTTCCATTAAATTTAAACACATACCCACTATTTGACTTCCTGTTTTCATTACTTTGTGCCCAATCTGCGTCACTCTAACCATACAGGTGTTTATTTGGATCATCCTTATTACCAAGTATTAAAGTTAATTCTTTAGTGCCTTTCAGGTAGCGGGCGACCCTCTTTGCTTCCACCCAGTCGGGGTCGGTCGGTGATTTATTGTATTGGCTTAAAATACCGTAATGTCTCGCCTCGTATTTACCGTTATGTAAAGCAATGCCCCAATTAATTGCTGATATTTTTCGCCATCTTTCAGCGCTTCCTGTTCCTTAATCCTGGATTTATTGTACTGTGGGTCCAATGGATAATTCGAGGTTTTTGCATATTGTAACCCGAAACGAACTAATAATTTACATATATAGTGCGTTTGATTAATCCGATAAAAACCATCATCATCCTTGTTCACTTGTATCCCAAGATAGTGCTTTAGCTCCCCCAAATCCATCAGAGCAAAATGACTTTTAAAAAATTCTTCTGTCTGCTTTACTAGCCTTTTATCACTACTTGCAATAAAAAAATCATCTACGTAAACGACAATGTAAATGACTTTCCCTTCCTCGGTTTTAATATACAAGCATGGGTCTGCTTGACTTTGGTTGAATTGGTGGCCTTTTAAAACAATGTTTAATTCATCATTCCAGCCTTTTGCTGCCTGTTTTAACCCGTAAATGCTTTTGTTTAATTTACACACCATTTCTTCTTTATCAGGCTCTAAATAACCCTCAGGTTGTCGCATAAAAATTGTCTCTTTAAGCACCCCGTTCAAAAAAGCTGTTTTTGCATCATAATGAGCAATAAAGAGTCCCTCTTTACCTGCTATGGTCAGTAGCAGCCGAAATGTCGTGTGCCTTACAACTGGGACAAATATTTCGTCGTAATCAACTCCAAATTTCTGGGACAACCCTCGTGCCACTAACCTTGCCTTGTATTTATGCTCCCTGTTGCGTCCCGCTTCGTTTTGAACACCCATTTAGAACTGATTATGTCCCGATCTTCCGGCTTCTGTACAAGCTCCCAGGTATTATTTGACAATAACGAATTAATTTCTTCATCCATTGCCACCCCTCATTCCTTTGAATTTGGTCTAGAAAGTGCCTCCTTCCTGTTCTTTGGATCTTCGTTAAAGCTAACCATCGTATACAGCTTTACGTCTCCTGTATACCTGTGGGATAGCACACCTTTATTCGACCTGGCGGATCTTCTTGGTTCTTCTTTGTCTTCATTCTTGTCCTCTATTTCCTGCAGGAATTCCACAGGTTCTTTAAAATTTTCCTGATTTTCTTGAACTGCATTTTCCAAATTTTGAAGACACGCCGTTGTTTTATTTTCCTTAGATCGTCTCCAATTCAACGTAATTTTAAATTTGTTACCTGGATCTTTACTTTTAATCGTTTTATTCTCTTTAAGTGGCTGTTTTACTTCTTGGTCATTGAGAAAAACGACATCCCGGCTTATCTTTATTTTATTGGTGTTTTTATCCAATAAACGATAACCCTTTGATTCTTCCGAGTATTCCACAAATCAATATTCCACCGCCTTTTAACCAATTTACTTCGCAATTTTTTAGGAACATGAGCGTATGCTCTACAAAAACTCGCAGGTGGTCAACATTCGGTGCCTTTAAATGCCATAATTCGAACTGTGTTTTTTATATAGATTTTGATGGTAGCCTATTTTGCAAACAATTTGCGGTATTTATAGCTTCACCCCAATATTTCTTGTCCATGTCTGCGTCGTACAACATGCACCTTGCACTTTCCAAGAGTGAGCGATTTTTCCTTTCGGCCACACCGTTTTGCTCAGGTGTATAAGCAACCGTGTACTGAATCTGAATGCCCTCCATTTTCAGGTAATTTTTTAGTTCTTCGTTGACATATTCCTTTCCTCTATCCGACCGAATTATTTTTGTTTTTTTTCCCAAACTGGTTTTCATTTTTTCGATAAATTGCTTAATAAGTTCTGCTACTTCGGATTTTTGAGCCATTAGAAAAACCCTACAGTACCGGCTGTAGTAATCTATTATGGTCAAGGCGTACCGCTTTCCTCCAGGTGTAACCGTTTGCATGGGTCCGCAAACATCCGTATGAACAAGGTCTAAAATTTTCTTTGACCTGTTCTCCGACCTTTTTGGAAATGGTTTTCTTGCCATTTTTCCTTTAATGCAAACTTCACAAGTTTCCCGTATTCCGCAATCCGTAACTTTTATACCGGCCGCTAGTCCTTTGTTTTGTAAGTCTTTCATCGCTGCCACTTCGCGATGCCCGAACCGTCTGTGCCACATGTGCTGACACTGTGTACTATAACCTTAACTTGAGGGCTATAGCCTACGGCGGCCTTTATCAGGGAAGCAATGGGTCAATGGGGGAATATTGTTTGTTAATACTTACTTATTTTTGCTCAACATAAAAATAGGGCGCCAATGTCTTATGGTGACCAGCTTTCTCAAGCAAGTAAGACATAACTAACTTGAGTTGAAGGTTAATTAATAAATAATTAATAAATAAATGATAAAAATTTAAGGTGATATATATTGACTATTTAGTCACAGTGTGGTAGTGCAGTTATGAATGTAAATTTAAATTATACAACTGATTTTACCTTCATATGGCCATATGTGGTGTACATTGTCGATGTGAATTTTTGTACACTACTGTAAACTGATTTCTAAACAAATATTCATATTTAAACAATAAAATGTTCTTCACTAATTCGAAGTGGTCACTATTTCTGGTGGTTATAACAAAATTATACGACCCGGGGTTTGTAGTATATGCCAATTATCTTAAAATCTGACAGCTAAGTTTAATGGTCGGCCATGTTCTTCAGCCTGTTGCGCATAGAAGATCCAGATTTTCATTTTCCTTACGCACCTCAAGGTCGCTCCAAACTACGTTGTTGTTAACAAAGTAAAGCCATCCAAAAAAAATTCGACATAAAAAAAACCTAAAACGACGCAATTACCCTATAAAAATGCCCTATAGAACCCATATTGATCCAGATAAGGAAACTAATATGGATTTATATGGTTCTATATGTCCTATATGGAACGACCTGGTTTACACTTTGAAATCTATATGTTTTAATATGGAATTTCATTTTTAAATGTAGAACTTGGGGATTTTTATATGGATTTATCTGGTTTTATGTGTCTTTCCATATAGGTTTCCATTTATGGTTGAATATGGATTTCCATTTTAAAATGTATGTATATTTAAACGAAAATTGCATATTAAACCATATAGATTCCCCTATATGGTTAAATATGGATCTATATGGTAATAATTTTTTCATACCCAAACCATATTGGGCCAGATAGAGCAATATGAACCCATATGGCAATCCATATAGAAATCACTTTTCTATATGGTTTTCCAGGTATGGAATTCTATCTGGTTCAATAGTGCAATGCCTGTTTCAAATTCCTATATTGAACCAGATAGATTTTTATTTTGTGTTTCTATATGGCATTTTTAATAGGGTAAGTATCTCGAAAATTCTAGTTTCTTTTACTTACCCTTATTTACAAGGGTTTTTTCACGCTATCGACAGCCACAATATTTAAACAGCAATTAAACGACATCTTAGACCTGCGACAATCCCAAACCAAAACTTAAATCCACTAAAAAAAGAGAACTCGTTGTCAGAATGTGTTCAAATTTCCGTTAATTACTACTTACATGGGATTCTAGGATTTCACAGACCTGTATGTTCAACTTAGCTAATGCATTCAAAGATTTACAGCCTCTTCTAAACTTTTCTAGGCTTGTACAATTTTGCCCAGACTCTGATGCATACTCTACGGCTGTTAAAGGTCAAAGAGGAAGCGAAAACCACCACGCCGACAGCGAGGATACTTAACGTTGTCAGATTTCTCCCAAAATACAAAACTCTCAATCTTCGCACCACTTATATTGACACTGACCTTATTTATTTAAATATAATAACAGAACTAAAGCCTCTTCCCGATGAACTTTGATAATTAAGACCCTTAAACGTCTTAATTCCAAACTGAAACGAATCGTCGCAACCATGTAACGCAATTAGCGACACCTACCAAATAATAGAATAAGCCTTTCTTATTCCCAAAGGAATCTACCCATTTGGTAACTTAGCTGTCAGCGTTCAACAAAGAAAATCAAAATAAACCGAATCATTTCACTAATTAAATAATATGAGTAACAACTGTTTAATCGTCAAAATGACGGTTACAGTACTATGACCGCCCTGTATTGCTAAACACGCTTTATTGTCTGCTTGCACCGGTACCGTTTGAAGCTCATAAAGTCCGCACTTTTTGTCCTTCCACAATATCGCACACGTTGTCCTTAAACAGCACTTTAAAACCTTTAGCTGTTAATTTCCGCACCGAAAGTAAATTAACTTCCAAGTTTGGCAAAAACAAAACGTTGTCAATCTTTATATTAATGTCCTTATTGGCCCCATTGACAAACTTTACAACACCCGACCCGGTCCCTTTAATTTCAGCTTTTTGACCATTTGCTAGCCTTACATTTCCGTTCGTGTTTCGATGAAATTCCTTAAAGAAATCCTTGTTATTAACCATATGACTCGTCGCTCCCGAGTCGATTACCCAAACGTCCTTTTGTTGTCTTATTTGCAGGCCAAAACACATTTGGTTGTGTTAAAAAACAGGTCTCATCCACTTGATTCTCAGAATAACCATCTGTAACTGCATTTGCCCTTTCTTTATTGCACTTCCAAGCTTGATATTTTCGACAAAACTTTTTGTAATGACCAGGTTCTTTACAAAAATAGCACTGCTTTTTCTTTACCAAGTTCGCCGAATTTCCTGAATGCCCGGGTTGCCCTTTATGATGATAAGAAGCCGACGCCCTGATTGCCGCGTCACTTTCTTCATCCCTTGTTTTTGATACACCTTTACGTCGACCATATTCGTCTAATAATTTTGCTTTCACTAGTTCCATTGTTAACTCCTTCTCATCCCTGCTTTCCAGTGCAGTGATTAGCGTGCCATAAGAATCCGGCAGACTACTTAATAGCATAGCAACAATTAACTGATTATTTAGCACCTCTCCCATGGCCGATAATTTTTCCACCAACTCCATCATTAGGTTTATATGGAGTTCCATATTACCGCCTTCTTCCAGAGTAAATCTGCATATCCGCTTTAACAAGAAAACTTTGGTGGATAGCGATCCCTTCTGGTGGATGTCCCTTAATGAATTCCAAGCGTCGAGAGCACTTTTTGCTTGTCTAATGTGAATTAACTGGGTATCTTCGAAAGGAGTCCGATTGCTGCTCGAGCTTGATCATCCTTTCTAATCCAGGCTTCGTCTGGAACACCTGGCCTTGGCTCAGCGATCACGTCCCATATCCCCTCACTGATCAGCAAAAATTCGACCTTATACTTCCAAATTTGATAATTGGAACTGTTCAATTTCGCGATACCGTATAAAAAACGCAAACCGCCCGACATCTTCGAACCTTGATTGTTCTCTCACTTTTGCTGCAGCACACTATTTGTAAAAACTATATTCCTGTATTGTCTTTAAACTCCGAACTCACTTACATAGATTAACTGGGCCCATAACCTGTTGGATTTTATTTAATCACTTCAATAGGTGTTTGCGTAATTATGTGAATGGTGAAAGCACAATTGTATTTAAGAACGAGATAACTAAGTAGGTACACTTTATTGATAAGTAGGTAACAAATAACTTTTAAAGATAAATTCATAACATCTGTGACGACTATATTTCGCTGAGGGTGGTTTCGGACTGACTCTGCCTCGTAGTATATTTTAAAGTCAACGGTGCGAATGCCATAAAAGTTTCACTCGCTTGCCATGTGTAACGTGTCAAAAAAACTCTTAGTTTATTTTATGAATTTGTTATTGTTTTGCTAATAAATCTAAAACTTACTTATCGGCACTTTATTATTTAGTTTAATTTCCATACTTTACTTGCTGTACTACTTTTATGTTCTCTATTTTGGTTTATTTTCCTAACTTATAATATATAATTAGTGGTATCGTACAGTATAATTTTTCTGTCCTATTTTTGGTTTTGCCGGTAATGCCTGGTTAGTTTTATGACTTTTTCTCTCCTTACTAAAATTTTTATTACATTTATTATTATTGTCTAGTTCTACTACTTAATTTACCTTGTTTGTCTTATGTTTTCTACCGTTGTTTTAAGTTACATTTTGCAGGGACCTTGGTTTTAACAGGACTCTTTTCGTTTCCTAAGAGATTGAGTTTGGTTTTAGGAATACCTTCGTCGAGTTATTATTTGTATTTGCCTTGGTTGTCTATATTTTATAATCGTATTTTGATATAGCCATTTTCTGTTTACATTACATCTGTCAAGTAGCAGTGTTGCCAACGTTATTTTAATCGCACACCTAGATTTTTCTGTGGGTTGCAGACTGTAAATTCAGTGTTGCCAACGTTAAAGTTATGTAAAGTTCCTGCTGAGGTGACGCTTGGTTTCCTTGACATTTGACATTTGGCGTTAGGCTTGTGAGCGTGTGCAACAGGTGCTTTGAAGATTTGGTTTTATTTCCACCATCCGTTCTTATTTGCGGGATTTGTCTTTAGAGAAACCTATATTGGATCCATTTAGACCGTTATCGTTTTGGATTTTGTATCTTTGGTCTATGGATTTAGCGGATTCGTCCGGATTTAAAATGCACATGCTCTAGGTAAGCGTCTTTTGTCTATTTCATGGTTTTTTTCTATCTAAGCCTATTTTAGTGATCAAGCCAGCGTCATTTCACACTACACCGCACATAACATCGTTGAATAAAATCCCACGGTTATAACTTGACATCGTTGTACAATAATTTATTCAACCAGGCGTAAGTACAAATAATTTCTTTGGTAGACCTATTCCATACCTTTACTTTTCTCTTTTAGGGTTTTTTTTTTGTTTTGGTTTTGTTTTGTTTTTGGGTTTTCATAACCCTATTAGTGTAACTTTTACACAACTTGGACACGACGGATTATCTCCCAGATATCCACCCTTATTGTGACCCTTGTTCCGGGGCATACACTACCGCGAAGGTACCCGGACAAGCCTAGTTTTCTCCTGGATTTGACTACTGTGAGTTGGCCGAGGTAGGACTGAGATCGACGTCTGCCATCTCACCCATCACCCGATTAAGACACTTTCCCCGGATTTGACGACTACCCGATTGTGACAACGCCTGGCAGCAGGATAAGTTTACCTCTTATTTTATTCTTTACTTTATTGTGTGGTATTTATACTGGAGTAT
Organism: Brassicogethes aeneus; assembly: GCA_921294245.1. Lineage (NCBI taxonomy): Eukaryota > Metazoa > Arthropoda > Insecta > Coleoptera > Nitidulidae > Brassicogethes > Brassicogethes aeneus. The sequence continues at coordinate 5,657,332 of OV121136.1, forward strand.
TTGTTATTTCGTATTTTTGTAAGGTTTGTTGTTCTGTGCCAAGGCTGACCAGCTTTTGCCCGTATAACCAGCTGCTGGTTGGTTTTGATCCAGACCAACGGCCAATTTATTTTTGATTTTCTTTATTTTTATTGGTCAGTATTGTTCGTTGTGTTGCGAACTGATTTGGTTAAACTTGACCGTATAACTAGGTTTACCCAGATCAGGTTGCAACCCTCGGGTTGCTAACCTTGTTACACCTACAAGCTTAACTTGTAGTGTCACCTCATTTTTGTTTTGCCCTGGTTGCCATAAGCACCAGTTTTACTTAATTTTGTTTTGCCCTGGTTGCCTTAAGCACCAGTTTTACTTAATTTTTGTTTTGCCCTGGTAGCCTTCAGCTACAGAGTGGTATTTTACTTGCAGAATATATAGATTGTTTTTGTAGTTCGTAACTATCACTATTTCCGTTCCTCCTTCTACTCGTCTGAAGATTATGTTGAAGAATATAAGCCCTTTCTATCAAACGCAATTGGGTCTTCATAAAATTGCAACTAAGGAAGAATTGATGGATCTTGGAAAATTAGTAGAAGCAAGAAAGATTGCCGTGGATAACTTTCAACCTCCTCCTCGTCGATCGAGTGGTAGATTACTTGAGCCTGATTTAGCTTATGCGTCAACTTACGAAGAAGTCCATGAAGTTACTTCCAGAAATCCTACTAGGGATTCTAATAGAAATCCTATGACCTGTTGGAACTGTCGAAAGGAGGGTCATTCTTTTCGATCTTGTCCTGCCACCAGACAAAAATTCTGCTTCCGTTGTGGTAAACCGAACGTTACCGTTCGGAACTGTTCCAAATGTTCACCGTCGGAAAACTGCCATCAGAGATTTTGAAAGGTCGTGACATTATCTCTCCTTTTCAAGCGACCCACCCGACTTTCGATTCCAACTTACCAGTTCTCAACTTCATTTTGGCACATACAAAGACTGATGAGCGTCCCTATTTAAAAGTTCAAATTTTGGGTAATCCATTCTTGGGTCTCTTAGATTCTGGAGCTTCCAGAACTATTCTTGGTCTTCCTGGTTGGACTGTTTTACAACATGCTGGATTGAAATTACTTCCTACTTCCATCTCCTGCACTGTGGCTAACGGTAACTCTTGCAATTGTATTGGTATTCTTTAGGCCCCAATTACCTTATTGGGAAAAACTAAAATTATTGATGTGCTAGTCATCCCTGATTTTCCTCATTCTTTAATTCTTGGTATTGATTTTTGGAAAGCTATGGACATTATTCCTGACTTAAGAAGTGATGTTTGGGAATTTTCTTCCTCTTCTAACTTTGAAGAAATTGCCAGCATTGAAGACTCCTACTCTCTAACTAAGGACCAACAATCAATACTACAAGAATTTATTAATTGCAAGATAAAACCTGCCAACAACGCCATAGGAAAGACAACGGTTACTGAACATGAAATAGAACTTCTTCCAGGCACGAAGCCTATTAAACAACGTTACTATCCCGTTAGTCCTCTAAAACAACGTATTATAGATGAGGAGATTGAGAACATGTTGAAGGAGGGAATTATTGAGCCATCAAAAAGTCCGTGGAGTTCACCTGTTTCTTTGGTACCTAAGAAAGACGGGAAATATCGTTTCTGTGTTGACTTCAGACAATTAAATGCCGTTACTCGAAAAGACGCATATCCCATTCCCTACGTCAACCCTTAAGCTAGTTCTCGAACGACTTCATCAAGCTGGACTAGTGTTAAATTACGACAAATGCAAATTATGTCTATCCAAATTAAAGTACTTGGGATACATTGTCAACCGGAATAGATTGAGACCAGATCCACAAAAAGTGGAAGCTATATTAAATATTTCTCCTCCTAAAAATGTTTCCGAAATTCGACGCTTTGTGGGAACTGCATCTTGGTATCGCAGATTTATCAGAGATTTTTCGACTGTTGTGGCTCCACTTACTCACCTTACCCGAAAGAATAGCCGTTTCAACTGGACTCCGGAATGTAACAAATCTTTTAACATCATTAAAGAAAACTTAGTCTCTGCTCCGCTTTTAACTTGTCCTGACTTTGAGAAACCTTTTATTTTGCAAACTGACGCATCAGCTTATGGACTTGGTGCTGTTTTATATCAGGAATATGACAACTCTGAACATGTAATCTGTTTTCTATCAAGATCCCTTACGGCTCAAGAACGTAAATTTAGTTCGGTGGAACGTGAATGTCTTGCTGTCATCTGGGCAGTAGAGAAGCTGCGACATTATTTGGAAGGTACTGCGTTTACCGTCATTACTGACTGTCATTCACTCCTATGGTTACACCGTTTACGTGATCCACAGGGTAGATTAGCCCGTTGGGCACTTCGTCTTCAACCGTACAACTTTACTCTTATCCACCGAAAGGGAAAGGATAACATCGTACCGGATATGTTGTCCAGAGCTGTTCCAATTATTGATAGTGTTGAAACTACCGATACCACCGATAAATGGTATAACAATCTCCTTCAGAAGGTTTTTCTTAATCCAGATAAGTATCCAAATTGGAGAGTAGAGCAGAACAAACTGTATAAATTTGTTCAGTTACGTTACCCGCACTTACAAGACCAGCAAGCTTCTTGGTTGATCGTCGTTCCAAAACCCGAAAGACAGAAATTAATTTTCGAAGCCCATAATCTTCCAACCAGTGGACATCTCGGAGTTTTTAAAACTTTCCATAAATTATCCCATCGTTACTATTGGCCGAAGATGAAGAAAGACGTTTCTCGACACATCGCTAAATGTTCTACGTGTCATTGCCATAAACCAGAACAAAATCAACCTCGTGGTTTTATGTTGAGCCGTCCCTACGTTACTCGCCCATGGGAAGTTATTTCTGCTGATTTGGTTGGACCTTTGCCAAAATCTTCACAAGGATTTTTGTATATTTTGGTGGTAACTGTTTCTCCAAGTTTCCTTTTTTCTTTCCTATCCGTGTCGCTAACAGTGCTAATGTTTGTAAAAATATTGAAAATGATGTCTTCATGATGTTTGGTGTTCCTTCATCAATAATTGTCGATAATGGAGTGCAGTTTCGAAGTCGAGAGTTTAATCAACTGATGTCCCGTTATAACGTGAAGATTCGTTATACCGCTAATTATCATCCTCAAGCCAATCCTACAGAACGAGTTAATCGTGTCTTAAAGACCATGTTATCGTCCTTTGTGGAAGGAAATCAACGTGTTTGGGATTCACTTTTGCCTAAAGTAGCGTGCGCTATTCGATCTTCCAAACACGAAGTCATAAACAACACTCCTTATTTCGTTAATTTTGGTAGTGAAATGATTTTGGATGGTAAACAACATCACTTGGATGATACTGGTGACAATGTAGAAGTCAAGCGAAGTCTGACGACTATCAACGATCGTTGTTGTTTGAGGATATTAAAGTTCGCATGAAGAAAGCTGCTGAATCAAACGCCAAACATTATAACCTCCGACGAAGACCTGAACAATTCTTGATTGGACAAGAAGTATACCGCCGAAATTTTACCTTATCTGACGCTTCAAAATATTACACTGCCAAGTTAGCACCAAAGTATATTGGACCATTTATTATTCATAAAAGAGTATCTCCCTGGACCTACGAATTAAAAGAGCCAGATGGAAAGTTGAGAGGAGTGTGGAATATCAAGGACTTAAAGTCCATACCTGGAGAATAATCAGGGCAATGGATACTGTCCTCCCTTTGGGTTCTAAAAGCTACCTTAGTATGCCAATGTCAAAACATCTTGACACCCCTACATGTCAAAACATCTTGACACCCCTACCTGTCCAAAACATCTTGACATTCCTATCGTCCCTAAACCTGTTTCTGTTTTTGCTTGTTAAACTAGACAATTTGATTATTTTATTCTTTATTTTTATCGAAAATTTTCATTCAAGAAAATTTTCTCTTTTAAGTAAGGGGGGAATTTGTAACGTGTCAAAAAGACTCTTAGTTTATTTTATGAATTTGTTATTGTTTTGCTAATAAAACTAAAACTTACTTATCGGCACTTTATTATTTAGTTTAATTTCCATACTTTACTTGCTGTACTACTTTTATGTTCTCTATTTTGGTTTATTTTCCTAACTTATAATATATATTAAGTGGTATCGTACAGTATAATTTTTCTGTCCTATTTTTGGTTTTGCCGGTAATGCCTGGTTAGTTTTATGACTTTTTCTCTCCTTACTAAAATTTTTATTACATTTATTATTATTGTCTAGTTCTACTACTTAATTTACCTTGTTTGTCTTATGTTTTCTACCGTTGTTTTAAGTTACATTTTGCAGGGACCTTGGTTTTAACAGGACTCTTTTCGTTTCCTAAGAGATTGAGTTTGGTTTTAGGAATACCTTCGTCGAGTTATTATTTGTATTTGCCTTGGTTGTCTATATTTTATAATCGTATTTTGATATAGCCATTTTCTGTTTACATTACATCTGTCAAGTAGCAGTGTTGCCAACGTTATTTTAATCGCACACCTAGATTTTATCTATGGGTTGCAGACTGTAAATTCGGTGTTGCCAACGTTAAGTTCCTGCTGAGGTGACGCTTGGTTTCCTTGACATTTGACATTTGGCGTTAGGCTTGTGAGCGTGTGCAACAGGTGCTTTGAAGATTTGGTTTTATTTCCATCATCCGTTCTTATTTGCGGGATTTGTCTTCAGAGAAACCTATATTGGATCCATTTAGACCGTTATCGTTTTGGATTTTGTATCTTTGGTCTATGGATTTAGCGGATTCGTCCGGATTTAAAATGCACATGCTCTAGGTAAGCGTCTTTTGTCTATTTCATGGTTTTTTTTCTATCTAAGCCTATTTTAGTGATCAAGCCAGCGTCATTTCACACTACACCGCACATAACATCGTTGAATAAAATCCCACGGTTATAACTTGACATCGTTGTACAATAATTTATTCAACCAGGCGTAAGTACAAATAATTTCTTTGGTAGACCTATTCCATACCTTTACTTTTCTCTTTTAGGGTTTTTTTTTTTGTTTTGGTTTTGTTTTGTTTTTGGGTTTTCATAACCCTATTAGTGTAACTTTTACACAACTTGGACACGACGGATTATCTCCCAGATATCCACCCTTATTGTGACCCTTGTTCCGGGGCATACACTACCGCGAAGGTACCCGGACAAGCCTAGTTTTCTCCTGGATTTGACTACTGTGAGTTGGCCGAGGTAGGACTGAGATCGACGTCTGCCATCTCACCCATCACCCGATTAAGACACTTTCCCCGGATTTGACGACTACCCGATTGTGACAACGCCTGGCAGCAGGATAAGTTTACCTCTTATTTTATTCTTTACTTTATTGTGTGGTATTTATACTGGAGTATTTGTTATTTCGTATTTTTGTAAGGTTTGTTGTTCTGTGCCAAGGCTGACCAGCTTTTGCCCGTATAACCAGCTGCTGGTTGGTTTTGATCCAGACCAACGGCCAATTTATTTTTGATTTTCTTTATTTTTATTGGTCAGTATTGTTCGTTGTGTTGCGAACTGATTTGGTTAAGCTTGACCGTATAACTAGGTTTACCCAGATCAGGTTGCAACCCTCGGGTTGCTAACCTTGTTACACCTACAAGCTTAACTTGTAGTCACCTCATTTTTGTTTTGCCCTGGTTGCCATAAGCACCAGTTTTACTTAATTTTGTTTTTCCCTGGTTGCCTTAAGCACCAGTTTTACTTAATTTTTGTTTTGCCCTGGTAGCCTTCAGCTACAGAGTGGTATTTTACTTGCAGAATATATAGATTGTTTTTGTAGTTCGTAACTACCAAAAGGGTTGTAAACCCAAGTGATCACTTCGGTATTATTTTTGGTATTTATCCTAAACACAAGTATAATCACTTATTGCGTTATTTTAAATTATATATCAGTAATAAACCTTTAGTTATATCTATTTCGTGATTTTCTCTTTCTACGTTTTAAGGGCCACTTAAATCACGTGGCGCCTACGAACATCCCTTTATAACCCACACCCCTGAGCAACTATAGAGTCGGGCAGAGCCCTTAAAACTAGATATTACTTTAGATAGCGCCCACTGAAAAGTGAACCGTGACACATGTGGTTTATTACCTATTTTATTAACGCTGACTATTGTTGTTGCACAAAATTCCAACACCCTTCCTCAACAATAATAATTCTATTTTTTGATTAAAAAAGATTGCACGCCTTTCGCATCGCTTCCAACTTCAGAGTACTTAGCGGTTTTGTAAACATGTCCGCCAACATTTATTCTGTAGCACAATATTCAAAACACATTTAATTCTGTTTCTTTAGGTCCTTTAAAAAATGATATTTGGTATCAATGTGTTTCGTTCTGTTGCTGAATTTTAAATTACTGATGTATTTCAAACAACTTTGGTTATCTTCGTACATAATGGTAGCTTGATCCTGATTTTGACCGAAGTCTCCCAAAAGTCGGCGGATCCAAACCCCTTCTTTAACAGTCATTGCGTTAACTACATCTTGTTTAGTTCTTGCCATTGTGTGCGTTGTGTTTTTAAGAACATTTTGTCGAGGCATTAGTAAGTGCTCAAGAAGGAAGGGAATATCTAGTACCAAAAACTATCATAAGAGTTACCCCGGAAATTAATAATGCTCTAACTTGCTTCAATTTTTAGAAGGAGAAGTATGTTTTCACGAAAATATAATCTTTGCTAGAGCATGGCCTTGTTCAAAGAACTCTGAAAAATACAAATCCGAGGAATCAATATTGAATCTCAAAGATACAAATATGGAACCGTTACCTGAAAAACAAATTAAAGTTGGACCAATAGACGCTAAAGACAAATTAAAATTAATGGAATTACTTACTGAATATAGAGATTGTTTTGCTTAAAAAATTTCAGAACTTGGATGTGCTAAATTAACCAAGATGAAGATTAACCTTAAGGACAATAAACCATTTTCGTATAAGCCTTACAGAATTGCAAGAACTGAACAAGATGCAGTTAAGGACATCGTTAACGAATTACTTGTTAGCAATAATATTAGAGGGTCAAATTCTGATAACTGTTCACCTGTGTTATTGGTAAAAAAAGAATGGTAAAATAGAATGTGCATTGACTATAGAAAACTTAATCATCCACTACCTAGAATTAATGAACAAGATAGGTTACAAGAAGGTATTTACTTTACCAGTTTTGGTCTTAAATCATGCTATTACCAAATTCCATTAGAAGAAAAATCAAAACATTACACTTCATTCGTTACTCCAACAGGAGAATATGAATTTAATAGAATACCATTTGGACTTACAAATGCTCCCAGAACTTTTCAAAGATTTATTAACAAAATTCTTAGATCCGCTACTAATTTTGCCTCAATATACTTAGATGATGTTTTGTTGCATGCACGGACTGTGAAGAAGCTTTAGAAAATTTTAAGCAAATCCTGGATATGTTTCGTAAATAGGGATTGACTCTTAATTTAAAGAAATGCTCTTTCTTAATGGATTCGGTAACGTTTTTAGGTTTTGAAGTTGGACAAAGTCAAGTAAAACCAGTTAAAGAAAAGATCAAAGCTGTTGAAAATTTTCCAAGACTTAAGTCTGTCCATCAAATAAAACAATTTCTTGGCCTTTCCGGATACTTTAGACATTTTTGAAAAATTACGCATTGATTGCAAAACCATTAACTAATTTTACCAAGAAAACCGTTCCTTGGAGTTAAAAGGAGCTGGAAGAAAAGTATTTCGTCAACCAAAAATGGAATTGGTCCAAAGACCAACCTTGACCATATTTGATCCCAAATTAATAACAGAAGTTCATACTGATGCTAGCATGACAGGTTTGGCTGGAATTTTGTTACAGTTTCATCCTGCAAATTGCAAATATTCGAAAAGTACGTATGAAACCTCCAGAAACAGATAGTGACCGTACAGAATCACTGCACGTGGATTACAGTGGGTAGTCCCTAAAGGAATGAGACATCAAGTAGTCCATGCGGCTCATGATGATTATGGACATTTTGCTCTTGAGAAGACATTATACCGAGTATTACTGGTTTCCTAAGATGAAACCTTAGAGCAATACCTAGCTTGCTGCAACCAGTGTCTTTACAATAAGCGATATTCTGAAGAAAAGAGGGATTTCTTCATCCAATTCAGAAAACACCTGAACCAATAAATACAATTCATATTGACCATCTAGTCCCCTCTCCAAAATTATATCTGATAGTGGGAATAGATGCATTTACATATTTGGAAAATACCTCATTGCCTAATCAGTTATTTGGGTTATGGGGTGTTAGAATTAACCAATAATATGTTTTACAACTGAATACATAAAATTTATTTATTACCTACTGGAATTCAAAATTAAAATTAGGACGAATTAATGACCGAGGGTCTTCTTTTCAATGTATTCCGGATAGTTGCTGATGTTTCAGTTACAGAAAGATCAGTCTTCAGGTCATTTGCATCTTGTTCAGCTTCAGATGTGATTGCTGTTTATTCTATCTTTTCAAGAATTTCCTCATCCATAAAATTACTCACAATTTGTATATGGGTAACATAATTTTCTTTGTTTTCCCCTGAACAAGATGCCAGTGATAAAAACTTTTGTAATCCGCCACACACAGGAACACCAGAAGAGCCAGTCAATGTAACCCTTCCCCATACATTTAGGACCTGTTCTTCCAGCGAGTTTAATTGAATATCGGCATCAGGGCCACCACCAGTTTGGCGCGATATTTAGCACGAGTGCTATTTTTCCAGTAAGTAAAACGTTATGTTTCCTTAATGTTTATAATACTTACAGTTTTCCAAACCTTCCATTCCAAAACTGGCCCTGAGCCGCAATAATTTAAATGTTTAGCAATTTTTTTCCACACCGAATCTATAATCCGGCGGGAGATTTGGATTTATGGTTCCACTACGAAAAACCTCGTTTAATCCATCTCATTTATTTATATTTCGTACTGCTCAGACGATGTTTTTGTCTCCTGCTTCTTTGACATTTTGTTATTAATCAATTTTTTTTTTCATTTTGACATAATAACCTACATTTGTATTGGCACTGCCAACTTAAAAACATGTTTTTATATAAAAAATAACATATTTAAACAAATGACACCTATGATTAACATTCTTGCTTAGTGTCGTACCGAGGCTGGTTATGGTCTTAAATACTCTACCAAGGTTCCTCTCCGGTTGACTCTCCAGATACAGACCTACCTCAGGTTGCTTTTATTCAGTGGAGAAAGTAGGGTTTATAAGAATCAGTTAGGGTTGTGGTGGTTTAATTTAAAATGCAAAAATAACTTAAACTGGTTTATTTACCAAGGTAAAAATATGTACAAAATCATATTATAATTATATATAGGGTTCTTTCAATAGGCTTTCCAATAGCTTGGCAAAATTGCAATTTTAGGTCACTCCTTGATTCAAGAAAATTCCATTATTTTTTTATGCTATGTTATAAATAAATAAATAAATAGTATAAATAGTTCTTATATAATTTCAGAAAAATGTGAATTTAAAATATTTAATAAACTCTTTGAATTTTATATCCATGACTTAAATCATGCTTTTGACGGTATCTTGGGTATAGATTTTCTAAAGTATTTTAACGCTTCAGTTGATTTTAATAGTACTAATATTATATTACACATTAAACATATACTAAGGTAAACAATTAAAAATATTAATAATATTGCTACATCGTAACAAATAATAAGATTAGCGACTAATTCGCAATTGAATAAAGGTATTTGTTCTCGACAGTATATAACTCCAGAAGCTTTAGTAAAAATTATAAATGGTTATTTTTAAAGTAAAGCTTTTAATACAAGTGAAAATGAAATAACAATGTCAAACCAAAAGACATTTTATCAATTCCTAAATTTAATAATCAATCAATAAATTGTTTAAATAATAATAATTTTAAACCTTTCTTTAGAATTGATAAAATAATAGACTCATTACGAGTATCACATTTAAATCAAGAAGAGTCATTTTTAATACAAAACCTTTGTTTACAATTTGCTGATATATTTTACCTTGAAGATGATAAATTATCTTTTACAAATGAAATTAAACATCCAATAAATACTGAAAATACACGTCCTATTTTTACAAAGTGATATCGCTACCCTCAAATTCATAAAGCTGAAGTAAGAAATCAAGTTAGTAAAATGCTTGTGGTATAATTAGACCATCTGTTTCTCCTTGGTTTTCAGCTGTTTGGGTGGATGGTTCAGGATGGTAGTGGAAAAATAAAATGTTTCCGATAAATATCCACTACCCAATATTTCTGATATATTGGATCAGTTAGGTAAATGCACTTATTTTACTACTCTGGATTTAGCAAATGGATTCCACCAAATTGAAGTTAAAGAAGAAGACATTCCAAAAACAGCTTTTTCTGTTTAAAATGGTCATTACGAATTTACTCGTATGCCATTTTCCGATAAATATCCACTACCCAATATTTCTGATATATTGGATCAGTTAGGTAAATGCACTTATTTTACTACTCTGGATTTAGCAAATGAATTCCACCAAACTAAAGTTAAAGAAGAAGACATTCCAAAAACAGCTTTTTCTGTTTAAAATGGTCATGACGAATTTACTCGTATGCCATTTGGTTTTAAAAATGCCCCTAGCACTTTCCAACGTGTCATGAATAATATCATGACAGGTATTCAACATGAACGATGTTTAGTCTATATGGACGACATTATAATTTATTCAGCTACTTTAGAAGAACATATTAAAAGATTAAATGAAGTTTTTAAACGTCTTCGTAAATTCTATATCCGTATTCAACCAGATAAATGCGGAGTTTGTTATTATTACCCCTGAAGGTCTTAAACCTAACCCTTCAAAAATAACAGCAGTTTAAAATTTTCCTAAGCCTTCTAATGTAAAAGAAATTAGAATGTTTTTAGGATTGGCTGATTATTATCGTGGATTTATTCCAAATTAAGCTAAAATAATTATTATAATTATTATTATAATTAAACCTTTAACTAATCTTCTTAAAAATGATATTCCATTTGATTTTGATAATTCTTATAATATAATAAAGCCTTAGTACTTGTAAAGATCTTCTTACTATAGCCCCAATTCTTAAATATCCCGTCTTTGAAGAGCAATAGGTGCTATACTCTCTCAAGGCCCTATTGGTAAAGATCTTCCTGTTGCTTATGCATCCAGAACACTGTCTCCAGCCGAAATAAGATACCCAGTAATTGATAGAGAACTTCTTGCAATTACCTGGGCCGTGAATCATTTTAGACCTTACAATTAAAGATCCCGGCTCAAGTAGATTAGCCCGTTGGCGCTTAAAACTTGAAGAATATGACTATGAGATAATTTATAAACCCGGAAAAATAAATCAAAATGCAGAAGCATTATTACGTATAAGACTTCTACATATTGCTCCTGAAACAATTGTTGAGGAATATAAATTTCAGAAATTATGTAAAACTCATTCAGTTGTTCAATGATACATTTTACAAACGATAATTTATTAGAAAAACGTCAAAAATATATAATAACTTTCTCTCAACAAAATAATTTAAATAAAATGCATGAAGATATTATTGAAGATTTTCTTAACCAGGATATACAATTTTGACCTGACAATTAATATAGCTTTCGGTTCAAAAGTTTCAAATAGAAAATACTTTGTTGTACCACAGGAGACTGAAAACGCTAAACAATATAATTTTAAATTATTTTATAAATGTAAAGACGACCTTAAACAACATAATTTTAGGTTGAACTATTAAATGACATAGATCTTGCTGAACTACTTTCTTATATTTTTGCTGATGATGAAATTAAATTTAATATTTGCAAAAATATAGTTCAAGAGCCTAATGCTGAACAGCGAATAATTATTCTCGACAAATATAACAATGGTAAACAACATTTACACCGTGGTATAAACGAAACATTTAGAAGAATTCGTGAAAAATACAATTGGACATCTTTACAGAAATATGTTAAAAATTTTGTTAAATCGTGTGAAATTTGTAATAAAACAAAAATCAATAGACGCAATACTAACCAACCTTTGGTAATTACAGAAACCACTAAAACACCTTTTGAATTAGAATTAATATTGACATTTTAGAAATCCCCACACAAAATTATATTTTGACAATTCGTGATGAGTTATCAAAATATACGCAAGCTTATCCTTTAAAAAATAAATCTGCAAAACAAATTATTTTAACATTCCTTAACATTTTGGGTACCACTAAGAATACATTGCGATCATTGTAAAGAATTTAATAACAATCAATTAAAGGATTTAGCTTAAATGTACGATTTTAAATTACCATTTAGTTCAGTTGCACATCCGCAAAGTAATGGTAGTGTTGAACGTTTTCACGCAACCCTCGTAGAAATGATTCGATTTTTTAAAGCAAAAAATCCGGACGAACATATTTTAAATGCTCTTCCTTATGCAGTAATTTCTTATAACAATACTAAAAATAAATCCACAGGTTACACACCTTATGAATTAATTTTTGGACATACTTTAAGGAGACCACCAGAACAATATTATAATCAATCAGAATTAATTTCAAAATATATGAGAGATTTAAGTAATAAAACTCAATTTTATTAATTTTATTAACAAGCTAGGAAAAATTTAAATCGTTCTAAAGAAAAATCGAAAGAAAGATTTGATACACATATAAATTATGAACATAATTTTCAAGTAAACCAAAAAGTTTGGTTAAAACAATCACAAATTGGTAATAAATTAAAAGATACATTTTTAGGACCTTTTATAATTGACAAGTTTTCAATACTTAGAGCTAGAATATAATGGAGGGCAAGAAGCAGAAATAAAAAAGAATAGAAAAAGCAATAAACCTAAACCACGCTAAGAAAAACCAATTTATACAGGAGAAAGAAATCTCAAAAAAAAAACTTAATGTTTTCAAAACAGTATTTAGACCAATTTTAACGTTTGGCTGCGAATCATGGGTATTAAATCAAGCACAAGAATCCAAAATAGTTGCAATAGAAATTAAGTTTCTAAGAGACATTAAAAGAGTCACAAGAATGGACAGAATTAGGAACACAGTTATAAGAGAAGAACTTGAAATTGAAGACACGATAGAATTTAAACAGAAAAGATAACTAAGCTGGTGGGGACATTGATCAGTTAATTTTTTTGAAAAAATAAATTCCCTTGTTGGTTCAAGTTATAATAATTTAACTTTATTAGCCACGGAAGTTCGTTCACATAGACATTTATTAGAAAGATTATTTGATTTAATAGAATTAAAATTTCAAGATATTAAATTAACTACTGAAAATCATAAACAAAAACGCGATATGGTTACTGCTTTAGGATCTATTTGGAAAGCTATTTCTATTTATGAATTCTATGAAAAAAGTATAAATAGTATTCAAAATAATGAACATAAAGTCAAAAATTTAATTCAAAATCAAACTTTAGTAACAACTTCAACAATTCAAAATTTTAACTTTACTATTTAATAATTGCAAATCGATGAACAAACATTTAATGAAAATATAAAAATTATTAATGCCATTTTGGTAAATATTTCTGACGTCCAAGAATTATTTGAAGTAAAATTAAAGGTTTTTTAAATGTGCGAGCAATTGATTGAATCTTTAATGTTTATTAAAAGTGAACTAGAAAATGTAATAAATAGTATCACTTTTGCTAGATTAAATGTTATTCACCATTCAATAATTTCACCTTTGGAACTTATAAAACAATTGGCAATAGTAAATTAAAATTTACAAAAATCAATTTTACCAGTTCAACCGACAAAACAATTTTAAAAAACTGACAAAATATTTTAATCTAATGGATTTACAAGCTTATCAAACAGATTCAAGATTAGTTTTTATATTAAAAATTCCAATTGTTGAGTTTATGGATCCTATTAAAGATCATTCAACCAAACTCTTCCATACCATTTTCAATATTTTTAAATACCTTATTACCTCATTGGTTGATCGACTCTACACAACATTAGATTACGTTTCTAAATGTAAACGTATCACATACAATACACAACTTTTTTCAAATTTAATGGTCCATCCCATCGATAAAAAGCCCAACTAACAACTTATCCAAGAAAACTTCCTTTCAATTGTCAAACGTCAAACTTTATTCTGAAGACTATATAGTCCAATTATTACAACAAAATGTTTGGATAGTTGTAATTTAAAGAAAAATCCCTATTACAATAACTTGTAATAAACAAGATGACACTAGCCAATATTTACCCTGTACATTGTACCGGGTACATTGGTGAAGTAAAAATCTCTTTACCTAACGACTTATGAAAATTTTACCCCTTATAATTTCACATAAAACTTAGCAATTTATATTTTTTTTATTTAATTTTTTTACGAAATAATAAATTTTAAATACATATTTGTTTTTTGTCACATAAGAATGTCTATAGTCTTTTAATTTAAAAAATTCACTATATTAAATATTTTTTATAAAAAATATGTATTTTTAGGTTATTTTTCAGTATATTAAGTAAAAATTCTAATTTAAAACCCTACCGACAACCCAAAACCCCCCATGTGCACGGACCTGGTTTATACTATAGTTTGTAAGTCCACCGCGCGCACCATAACCGGCTCCACCTCGGATCATAGCCCGGTCCAACTTCATTTGGGCCCCATCCAGACACTAAACGTAACCAAAACCATCCATAAGACTAGCTGGCCCAAATTCCACAGCATTCTTTCTGCAATTCAAACCCTTACCCCCACTCCAACTTCTCCCGACCAGGTGGATTCCCTGGCCGACCAGCTGTCGTCGCAAATCCACTCAGCCCTCCAGCAAGCCTCATTCACTCGAGTAGTGCCGGCTATGTGCCCGTACGAGATCCCCAGGGCATAAAAATGCTAATAAGTCAAAAAAGACAGGCAAAAAAGAGGGCTGAGCGTACTCTCAACCCGGCGGACCGTAGATCATACAACGGCCTGGCTAGCCGTGTAAAAACGGCGCTTGCAGACCACCGTAATGCCAAATGGGGTGAAACCCTTGAAAACCTGGACCCCCACAAAAACAACCACATCTGGCGGATCATCAGGGGGATGAAAAACCAGGAGCCCCCCCAAATACACCCTCTTCAAGGGCCCAATGGCCCCCTTTTCAACGGCAGATTGTTTCGCAGACATTCTGGAAACTCAATTTTCTGACAATCCCCCCATACAGCGCCACGAAGAGGAAGATCACAGGATGGGAGAATTTGTAAATTAATTCCTCTTGGACGAATACCCGGAACAAATTAGGCCCATCTCGTTTGACCTCACAGCCTCAATTATCCAAAGTCTACGTAACAAAGTCGCTCTAGGGGAGGACAACATCACAAACATGGCCCTAAAACATCTCCCTACGGCCATGGTCAGCAGCCTCACAGCCCTGATTAATGGCGTGCTTCTCACCATGCACTTCCCTGTATCATGGAAGAAAGCCCAAGTAAAGGCAAAAAGTCCAGACAGCTTCCCGAAAATTTCAGGCCCATTTCTCTCCTGCCTTCACTCTCGAAGCTAGTAGAAAAGGCTATTAAAATTAGATTAGAGAATGAAATCGAACAAAATAATCTCCTACCTGACGAGCAATTTGGTTATCGGCCACAGCTCTCGACGGAACTCCAAATCTCCAGAATCTCCGAGACTATCACCCATGGGTTCGATTTTAAACAAAGGACAGGTATTGTGCTACTTGACATCAGCAAAGCTTTTGACAGAGTGTGGCATGTCGGGCTACTAGTCAAGCTCATAAACATGGAGATTTCGCCACCTCTTGTCAAGCTTATAGCGTCATACCTGTCCGGAAGGACATTCTCTACTAAAATTGAAAATGCCCACTCCATACCCCACCCAATCAGAGGAGGAGTCCCTCAGGGATCGGTGTTAGGCCCCACCCTTTTCAACCTGTACCTGGCTGACCTCCCGCGAACCCCTGGCGTGCTAACGGCAATGTACGCTGATGACACCGCCCTCCAATACAAAAGCACTAACCCTGATCTAATTGTCCGCAAACTCCAAAAGGCACTGGACAGAATCAAGTCCTGGGCCGACAGATACAGGGTTAGGACCAACCCGGCTAAAACTCAGGCAATTATATTCAGAAAAGGTGGTGCATTGCCGGCACGTTTCAAATACGGAAACCAGGAAATCCCCTGGGCCCAGTCAGTACTTAGGTATAATCCTGGACGAGAAACTTACCTGGAAACCCCACATAGACGCTACCCTGGCCAAACTAATTGGCATTTCACAAACTCTCAGGCCCCTCTATATCGGAAACTTTCTCAGCCTTAAAAATAAGCGCACGCTTGGATTGCCATCATCAGACCGATCATCACCTACGCCTGTGTAGCCTGGTCCACAGCAGCGAAGTCAAACATCAACCTGCTAGAAATCCAGCAGAGCAAGTTCCTGAGAACCATCACTCGTGCCAGATGGTTCGTCAGGAACTCCCAACTCCGAAATGAGCTAAACGTTCCTGAACTTTCCACATTCATATACACACAAGCTAACGCCACCCTTGTGAGAGCAAAGGCGATCGCAAACAGAGCTCTCCACACCGCCCTGGACTACAATCCGGAAGACCGACGCCTCTATCGCGGCATACGTGGGATTGTTCAGGACCGTTTACACCATTTCATGCCCCCCTAAACCTGACACAAGGTAAATTCTTCCAATTTGCCTCAATTTACTTCAATTACGGCGCTTTTCGTCATTTAATCATGTTGCCTTTTTCATGTGGCTAAGTGAAACGCGGTTTTATTCTGCCGCACCGTGCACAGAAATTTATTTATTTTAAAACAATTTTGTTATTTTTTGTCATTTTTTTATGAAAGTCAGGCATATCATATAACAAATTTTTATAAGCCCTTTTGGCTTTTCGAGTAATTTTTGAAAATTTTTATTTTTAATCTCGCAACTGAGCGCTGTAAATTTTTGTCCATTTTTATGTTTTTTACAACAACAAGCCGTATACTATTTCAAAATAAATTTTTAAACTCAAAAAACCTTAAAGAACCCTCTTGCTTCACAAGTAAAACATTTATATTCTACATACAATAACTTTTTCATTAACACGGCATCTTTTCTATCATCATGTGACAACTTAATGCTAACCACTTTCTTTCAGCTCTACAAGACATTTCTCAACGCCCAGATTTATAACATGCAGACAATGGGAGCCACTGACTTATTATAGCCAGCTTGTTCCCATTCCCCTGCTATATTAAGTAAAGGCCGCGGGCGGACCCATACTTTCCCACTCAGAACTTACCCCATCCCAGATTAACTATGCTATAGTTTCTTTTCTCCCACCCATGAAATCCACTCCTCAAAGTAAGGGCTAAGGGTCACTATGACCCGTCCTTTGCTAGGGCATTGAGTTTGTGTTTTATAAGATCATAAAAGGGTCAAAAATCAATTTTAACATAATTTTGGTACAATTTTTAGTAAAATAAACATTACTAAGAGTGGGTACTACCCACTGGGTAGATTTTTGTGTGATTTTACATACGAGTATCATCCAGAAAATGCGTTCTAAACAAAAATTTTGTAAATTTTAGTTTGTTATCCATGTAATACTTGGATGTGCATAATGCTGGGTTTGTCAGACTTAAAAAAAAAATAAAATAAAAACAAATAGGTGAGTTAGGGGGGGCAATTGCAGCCGTTGGTCCCCCATGTATCCGCGCCTGCTAAGACTCTTAGATTTTTGCATAATGCTGTGTTTGACTTAAAAAAAATAGATGGGTTAAGGGGGGGGGGCAATTGCACCCATTGGTCCCCCCTGTATCCGAGCCTGCTTAGATTTTGAGTGTTCAAAGAAAAAAAATTTCACTTTAATTAAAAAAAAATATAGGTACCTATATTTGACACCCAAAATCTACCGTGGCGGTACCTGTAACAAGGTCTTTTCCGTCACAAATATTACGTTTTTTCTCGCGCACCCCGTGCAACAAAATACAAAATATTTACGATCCCAGAGATTTTTTTTAAATTCTGTAATAATTATTTGTCACCATGTATAAATAATAATTACCGATTGAGAACATTATCTACAAACAAAAGTTTGTTTATAATTTGGTACCAATTTTTCTACCGAATATTTAATTTTTACAATTTTTTGTTCGATTCAGTAGTTTCCGCATGATAAATTTTAGACAAAAAAAAAATAATTTTTTAATTTTGGACTCCGCGTGAAAAATCAAGGTACCTCTTCCACTCTATAGGCAAAATCCTTAAGGATTTGGCAGAAGGGGTTGTGTGTCGTACCTAGGCTGGTACTTCACCAAGGTTCCTCTCCGGTTGACTCTTCAGATATAGAGGAATACCTACCTCGGGTTGCTTTTATTCAGTGGAGAAAGTAGGGTTTATAAGAATCAGTTAGGGTTGGTGGTTTAATTTAAAATGCAAAAAGTAACTTAAACTGGTTTATTTACCAAAGTAAAAGTATGTACAAAATTATATTAGAATTATATACAGTATTTACAGTATTTACAAAAGTATCGTAGACTTTGCACACAAGGGTTCTTGCATAGCCTTTAATCAGGACAGGCAAATGTTCCAGGGCTTTTCACAGGCAACTGGCAGGCACGGGCGTAGTTTTCAGTCCTACAGAGAGACAGGGCAGATTTGCAATTGGACTCTAGTGGAAAAATACATGTTGTTAGGTTATGTTATATGCATACAGGATTTACAGTTTCATTAACTCTGCTATTAAAGCTTAATATTATACGGCTTAAAGCCCTTTGATATTAAAAACAGGTTAACTTACTGTTAATATTCCACTGAGAGTTCTCTGTGATTTAGTGGTTGGTTTTCGGGCTCACAATTGATAACACCATTTGGAACTGAGCCACCAGACGACTTGATGAAAAACAATTGGGGCCGCGTGCAATAAATCCTTCACACTGGCCGTGTGCAACAATTGTTGACAACATATGCGGTTGACAGCTGTTCAAGCGCCATCTGTTAGAGTTTCGTCTAACTGCAGGTTTCTGGTAGTCCAACTCTTTCCTTGACGTCGGGTAGTTAGGAAATCGTCTCATAGATGTCGTAATGTGTATCGTTAGTAATGATTCATTACAGTTGTAAAAAAAAAACAAGGTGGGCCGGTTTTAAAGAAATCGTCCCGGGCCGCTTGAAACATGCCCATCCGCCCCTGTCTATTGTTATTAAAGTATAGTTACATATCTATAACAACCGCAGGGCGTTATAGCCACGCGTTATCTTAATGCCCGCAAATTTAATTCTACAAAACATTTTCCCCGAAAATAATACCAAACTAACAACAGAATGATCCGCTCCTCTGATGACGCTCCTCTGTGATTCGACAACGCGTTGCATCGTTCGAAAGTAAATATTCTTCCTTTATTTGGTCATTTTGATTTAATACTATTAAATAATTATTCTCTTTTACCTTTTCGATCGAAGTTACAGAATTGGTAATCATATGAGCAATCTTGTTTTTTGAGGAAATGTTTTCCTTTATGTATCATTCCGATACGGTCGATCTTTTCCACTTTCCATGATTTTTTCATGTTTCAAAAGTAGAACCTGCTCGAACAAGAAGAGTAGATAACGTACGCCGCACATACAGGTATTTGCACGATCTACCCGGCCAAAAGTCCCAATATCAAAATTACAATAACATTCTTATAAACGAGTTCCATGAAGAGAGTATGAACCCGAAACAATTCGGTTATTTAATCTACCTGCTACCGCGTACCCCGCACCCGTAGCGCCAGTCTAAATTTCTAAACGTCAAACTTCCAGTGAATTTTTATGTTATCAAGTACTTCTTACAAATTGAAAGTTATGGATTCTGATGGACAAGGTAAGAAACTTACAAACTACATTGATTAAGTTCATGATCTACTATTAAACAACATTATTTTTTTTGTACCGTGATTTCCTTCAATAGTGTTTATGTATCGGGGTAGATCGGGCTAGGGTTATTATTATAGGTCATTGATCTATTTATTTATAACTACTATCAAAAACATCTCTATAAAAACAGTTTTGAGGATACCTATTTAGCTAAATTTCGTATGAAATTTTAAATATTTGTTAGCGACTTTTAACATAGTGAATGTTTGTTTTAGGCTCAGAGGGTGTATCAGAAGTAAATATTGTGACCCGACAATACTTGTTTGACCGCATGAAAAATAGAAAATTTTCCTAATTTAGATGCCAAATTAAACTATCTAAAAAATCAACTTATGTCATGTGAAGGTTATAATGAAGACCAAATTTTTAGTTTGAAACGTGGTTTTGCCAATTTCAAATCAGAAATTAAACAAAGGTGGACCAAACCTCATTATAAAGAAGATGATTTTTTAAAATACCTGTTTGAGACATCACAAAAACGGCCTGGTCGACTTTCCAAGTCGTTCGAAGACTCAAGTGAGAGGAGCAAAAGGTGAAAGACGGAAGGACTTCGTTCTAATTTTGAAAAGGAGATCATAATACCGCCAAGATTTTGCGAGAAAATTTTCCAGGGAAAATTGTAATCAGGATTTTTAACCGCCTCCTACTTAGTTCAGATCCTGTGCTAAGTAGCATGCAAACCAATTACATGCAAACCAATTAAGCATAAAAATAATTTTGGCCGCGTAGATCGTGCAAATACGCGGCAGTGGCCGGTGTAAGCCTTTGCATTATTTAACTTAGGATACTTTCGTATAGTTGCAGGTACACTTTCTATCGTATTTTACCAACCGGCTGAGATGTGCAGTAATTGTTTCTGTATGTAAGAAAAAATCTTCGCTCCTTTATACTTGTCGGTCTTAATGCTACCTACTGTCTAACTATATTTAAGGCAGCTTATGATGTAGCTTATTGTTGTTAAACTTTTAGTTTCTTGTATTTTAACAAGTAAAACAGACCCTTTATTTTTGATACCTATTGTCAATTATCATTTTAACCATCTCATCTCTTTTCAACCAAAAACACCCATCACCAGTACTACTTTATGCCAAAGATAAATTTCATCAGAAGCATTGTTTTATAAAAGTTAAAACTTTGGATTTCGTATTCTTTTGACTTTACTTTCAGAAATGATATCAAAATGCCAATATTTTTATTCACAATCAACGTAGATCTAAGCGTTAAGTACTTGGTCCATAGAGAGTTAGGAAAATATTTCGAAAATATCGAAGCAAAAATTTAAATTAAAACTTAATTGCTTTTTCTTTCCAAATTAAAAATATGCCATACTCTTTATCGTAAATTGGCCGTAACTTCTATGGCAATAAATTGTGTGTAGGCTTGGCTGCATTTTGTATTTTGCAGAATTTATTTCATATTTCTATCAAGTTTTGATTAATTTTTGTTTGACAAACAAAACAACATTTGGTTTTCAGTAGCAACTAAACCACAGGTCACTAAGTAATAAAGTCTATCCGTAGAGTGACAGCAGCAAATTTGACTAATTTATTTATTACTTAGATAAAAAACATAATATATTAAGTAAAAAATATTGTATGCCCACAGGCATTATTAGGCTATAATGCCCATCAGGCAAAATAGTTTCGCCTTCGGGCATTAAATCCACATATTGCCCTTGATACAATAGGTATTAAATACTTCTAGTTATTCACTTATTTAATAATTAAATTTATTAAATGATTAAAATAATTAAACTGTCCATTTATTTTATTTATTTCATTTAATATATTCCAATTTTCCTTTGCAGATTTAAACATATGTATATTTTAAATGATTTTTATTTCTCATAAATTATTTGTTTTTTTATTATTGTATGTTATAATTTACATTATGAATATCAATGAACCATCCAAATAGTGTTTACCTCTATCAGTATTTTTGTTGTTAGTTTAAGATAATACGACTTTAAAAAATCTTTAAATTCATTTGGTTTTTTTGTACTAGTAAGAAGATGTATGTTAAAATCCCCTGTAAAAACAATTCTATGGTTTTAATAAAAAATATTAAATGAGGCTTTACATCTTACTGGTAAGTATAAACACTTTTTATACATACCAGTCAGATGTAAAGCCTCATTTATTATTTTTTTAAACTGCAATATACAGTGAAAACTAAATATTTTTTGTTGTACTTACAAGCTACAAATGCAGTTCAATTGAAATATATATTTTTAATTAGTAAAATAATATTTTTAAGTATAATTGTTTCTATTTCACAATTAAATGTATTTTTTTTTTATTTAAAATTGCTTCTTCACCATGGTTATGGGTTTGTCTGCTGTAGTGTTCAATTAGGAACCCTTATTTAGGATATATAAATTTATTCGTAAACCATAATTAATGTTGTCATTTAAGAGAATCTCACATTTATTTTCTTCAAGGAATATTTACATTTCCTCTTGTTTGTTAATTAGACATTGGCAGTATGCAAAAGTAATTATTATTTTTCTTATTAAAATATTGTTGGCGTGGCTGATGTTTTATATAGAAAATAGTTATTTGTTTTACAAGTGTTGAAAAGCGACTTTTTCATGCGAGTTTTTAAGTTGCCCACGAGGCCGTCAGGCCGAGTGTGCATTAACACGAGCTTGAAGAAAGCTTTTCTCACAAGTATAACACAATGTTTTTTCTGCGACCCTTTTATTTTTTATTATTTTAAATACAAAACAAAATAACCTAAAAACTTTTTTGATAGCTGAATGTCAAACGATGCTTTCCGGTTCTTTTCACACAAACCTGTCACTTTTCACACAGAAATGTCACTTTACATTCGTGTTTTGCCTTGCCAATGAAAAGATTAATTTTCTAAGCAACGATGCCATCATGAAAAGTGACTTTTACATAGTGGTCGTAGAAAAAATCTATATTTTGATACTGTAACCCCTAATGGCCAATTTTCACTTTTGTATAGTTAGTCAATTAAAATAGTCTGATTCAATTCTAAAGGAGATACTCTTGACGTTTTTACGCCTTTGACAGTTTTCTTGTATATATATAGTATACTTTTTAATTTTAGTTATTTCTGAGTTACTTTTTTCAACTGAATTTGTGTTCTTTTAAGAGTAAAATCGGATAAAGCTGTGGAGTTTACTTTGCTTTTCGTTATTTTGTTCTTTTTCGGGTTAATGTTTTTTCCTATAGGATATATTTTTATTGTTGATTATTTCTTCAGTTTTGGGTTTTTTACACTTCTTTCTTGTTATTTCGCTGTTTGGATGAGCCTGCAGGATTATTTTGTAAAAGTTGTATGACTTTGACAATATTCCACATCTTTTTTGCACTAGTTAGATATTTTTTCACATAACATAGTTGATTGGAATTTGTTAAGTTAGGTAAATTAAAATCACGTGTATGATACGCTCATCGTTAACTTTCCTTTCAATTAATTTTGTACATCGTCACTCAAAGTACACTATTAGGTATTTATATCTTTATTATAATTTCTACTAATACCGGTTCAGTACGAATTTATATTATAGAAGCTCAATTTTATTTTCGGCGTTTATATCAGTATACCTAATTCAAGTTTTTTAAACAGTTTTTATGCATCTTAGATGTTGATAGGTGTTGATTCGGCCTAAAAGATGACGAACTATTAGTAGTTTATTTAGTAGTTTTCATATATTGTCATCATCTGAAACAAAACTTTTGTATTTAAAGGTAGACAAACAGTTCTACCTTGTGCCGAAATTTTAATGTTAAAAGCAGGCATTTTTTATGTTTATTGTTAACCGTGGAGCTTGCTGTAAAGATTATAACGTTTTGAATTAGTTGAAAAGCATGATAATATTTATTAGAAAAAAGAATAAAACCATCCTAACTAGAAAATGCAATAAATATACAAAGTGGCTGAGAAAACAAAAAAACTTCATTAAACAATCTAATTTAGTAAAAAATGGCAAATTTATATTAAAACTGGATATTATTAAAATATGTTTATTAGTGGAGTGTATACACTCCACTAATAAAAATATTTTAATATTTCTGCTTTAGATAAAAATATACGAGTATATACACTATTTCTTTGCTCTATACAATTAACAATTAACCATTATT
This sequence comes from Brassicogethes aeneus, assembly GCA_921294245.1. Lineage (NCBI taxonomy): Eukaryota > Metazoa > Arthropoda > Insecta > Coleoptera > Nitidulidae > Brassicogethes > Brassicogethes aeneus. The sequence continues at coordinate 5,681,365 of OV121136.1, forward strand.
TATTATTTTTGTGATAATTTCTAGAAGTATTTTATTTGAATTATAATCTTTAAAATTGATACATAACGACTACTTATACAAAACTGAAACAGCGTGCAGCTACTGGTGGTTGATGCTGTTTTACGTTCCCTAGCAACATACGATCAATATAATAAAACGCACAGTGAAACGACTACGCCCCGATTGTAGACACGAATTTTGGGAAATTAAACCTGAATAAAAGTATTATTAAGCTAGTTCTATATAAATGTCGGTTTTTCTACTATCAATGCCAAATTTAAATTAACTTAAATTTTTATTGGTAGCTCTGTAAAAATTGCTTGGGTATTTTGCGATTTTGGCCTTAATTTTTTAATGTTTTATATTTTTTTCTGAAATCTGATTTGACAGATGGTTTGGAAAATACTCCAAAATCAAAAATACAAAAATAGTTAAATAGGGTAAAGACTTTTTAAAAGAGAAAAAAATAACAATAGTAAAAATTTTTTTTTGCTGTATTAAAAATTTTCCAGTTGGTTTAATCTATTTTTAAATAAATTTGAAATGAAAGAACAATTTTCTAAATGTAATCGGTAACAAATTTAAAATTTGCCAAAGACAATATGTTTAATTTAACCAACTTTTAGAAACTAATTACACAAAAAAATAAGCATTGAAAAAAAGCGCATAGGATATAAAGTACTACCTACATACTGTAAATAAAACAATCAACATTACTAAATGAATAAAATACTTTTAATTAAATTATTGTTTTCTTTTTGTTATATTTTTACTTTACTAAAAAATAAACAATAAAATTTTACTCTATTACTCTAGGGTTTGGACCGCAGAATGCAGACCGCAGAATGAGGTTTGCATCTCGAGTCGTCAGACGAGATACTCAAATCATCCGAGTAAATAATGCGCATAATCTCGAGTGTAATAATATACTTTATCCAATCGAATAAGTAGATAATTAAATGATTTTAAAAATTAAATAAATAAAATCTGACATACGATAAATGGTTAACGTTACTTTTTACCAATTTTAAATGTTATTATAGTCGCCTTATTGCAATTTAAAAACTGATTGGTTCAAATCACAGTGAATATTAAAATCGGCCAATCAATGATGCCTAACAACGTAAATATTGAGTTTATTATTCACGTTGTTAGGCGGGGAATTTATAATGTTTATCAATATTTTCGAAAAAAAACCAAAATTATGCAATAGGAGTAGATAAAAGTAATATTCGCATAACTAAAAATAAATAAATAAATCAATGTGTCAATACACCAGTTCTTGTGTTTAAAATATTAAAAATTCGCTATCACAATGCATTGACTCATCCAAAGAGTTATTTTAATATGTCACTTTTATTAGTGTGTCTGCATTATAATTTTACATACTTAATATATTAATTAAAACATATAACTAAATAAAATAAGTTTATATTTTAGGTATTACAAAGTTTGTTTACTAGTAAAAATACAATACAATTAATCTTAAAATTTAATGTATGACCTACTTTATTAATCTAAAATTAAATAGTTTGGTGGTTTATAAAAAATATAATACATTTTTAATTTTGACGTCGACTAAAACTTTTGGCGTTTCAAAATAGGACCGCCCAAACAAATATACTATCTCAATGAACGAAGCTCTGGGAACAACCACACGTTCCCAGGGAAATGATGAAAGACTCACCAGCAACGGTCGTTTATCGATCCCGTTGTCATGACTACTGCCCGCTCTCCAGCAGATTTTATCTAGCAGGTTGCAGACCAAATTCCTTATTGCAAATAAAACCGTAAAATAGCATTTAATAATATAATAATATAGTCCCTGAGTTTATTATTTTATTGTTTATAACATTAAGCGCCCAAATAAAATTTGAACAAACCATTTGTCAAACCGCAGAAATGGTTATTATTTAGATTTTAGTTTTTAGGAATTTAGGACTCTACCAAATCTTATTTTTTTAAATAATCTTAAAGCCTTAATAATTCCCCTTAGTATATTATTTTGTATACATATAATTACAGCTTGGTATAATAATTTGTAAAAATACAGAATTTTATATTGAATGTTATATTTTGTTTTTAGTATAAGTAGTTTTAAGTTTAATGCTTAAAGGTTTATGTTTGCCTTTTATGGGGAGAAGCCTATATAAATAGGGTGAATATTTTATTCGTTATATACCCTTCTCTATTTAGTAAGGGATGTTTAATTTAAGTTAAGTAAATAATATTTATATGTATGCTATATTAAACAATATAAAATAATTATAATGTTAAACTGTTTTTTAAATATTAATTTAATTTTATTATTTATTTATTTTTTAAGGTAAAGTTTCATGTAACGTCAATATGTCCCTAATGGACTAGAAAAATATTAAAATTAATATAATGACAATATTTTAAAGGGTTATCAATAAATATTATATTATTTTAATTTTTAACAGTTTTATAAAATTTGATTAATAATCTTACCTTAAAAATGGTAGTAGTTGTACCCTCATCGACCTCTGATTTTGATTCTATACTTGTGATATCAGTTGCTTCTGTATATGAAAAAATATTACTATATTTAGTATATTTAAAATATTTAGTATATTAAAAATATAAACTAAAGTAATTTTTTTAAAAGTACACAGAAAAACGAAAAATTTATTATTTTAAAGATAAAGAATATCGTTTAATGATCGTCAAGAGTTGTTAATTCAATAAACTTTTATATTATATTATTGATGAAGGAAATAATAAATTTTTAATGTTTTGCGTTTATCGTTTAATGTTGGCAAGTTTATTGTTTCAATGTACTTAGTTATTAATTTATGATAAAAAAGCATTGTGGCAATCACTAATACATAATATTAATGTACAAAAAATTGACAACAGTGGTTTATTAATTTTACGTACAGTTTTTGACGTAAAAAATACTAAAGTTGGCTATCACCATTTACATTTTTATTTATATAAAAATGTAAATGGTGATATACACTTGTCCAATATTAATACAATATCTGTGTTAAATGTATTGTAATGTATGATTGCTTTTGACGTATTCTATCCTTATCATGTATTTGGTCTTTTGAATAAATAAATAAGTTTAGCAAGTTATTCAGGTTTAAAGAAGTTAATGATAAATCAATATTTTTAGAACAACCTGTATACAGAATGTATAAATGTATACATTTATTCTTAATGAAAAATGTTGCAAATAGTAGAAATAGTAGCAAATCAAGTCATTCGCCCGTTTCATAGTTATTATTTTTTAAGTGACATTTATTTTAAGAAAAACCTAGGTATATATCTAAAAAAACTAAAAAAGATAGGTTCAGAGAATCTTTAAGAAATACGGATTATTTTTATAAGTTAAATTAAAAAATGCCATTTTGTTTAGGGCGTTTTATATAAAAAACATAATTATAATTTGCCAAATTTTTTGGAAGCACCCTGTATATTTATAAATATATTTAAATAAATTAAATTTTTGAAATTGTTATAGTTTATACACCAATTTATGTGACGACTCTGGTGTATGACATTAATATACCCCAAATTTTAAATTATTGATTTGTCCAGTAGGGTGCCACTTATTTCGATCACTTTTGAATTTTTGTCACAAATCTAAAAAATTTGAGCCATCTACGAAGATAATTGCCACCAAGCAGTTGAAATTTCCATTTAATTTACATGGAGTTTTTACTTTTTTTTCATTTAGCAGCTTTTTTATTTTAAAAATTTTACAATGCATAAATTTAATGTATATATACATTAAATTTATGCATATAGGTATTGTATTTAACCCTTTTTTTATTATAACTAACTTTAAGCTATAAAAACAATAATTTTTAATAATTTATCCTCAGTCGCGTTATCCTCCGTCATGCCTTTGAAATAATAAATCAAAATAAATTTCCATCCTGAAAATTCCAGGAAAAGAAAGTCACTCCTTTTTCACAGGTATGGGCGCCCATAGTTTTAATTAAGTGGGACCTTAATATCCAGTAGTGGCGCTTATTGCTTATATTTTTTAGTTCTACTGTTACAATAGAAATTTAGGTAAAGTTTTCTATAATAATTTAGCTCATGTCATAGTAATAGAGTAAGATTAGAACAACGTTTTCTAGTTACCCAAAACTTTTATAAATTAACTGTCCTAATTGCACTGCTGTTAAAAATATTATTATTTAAACCAAACTAGGGATTATATAATAATGTTTTTAATTTAAATTACAGTTTTTAATACTTAAATATAAGTTCGTATAAAATTGTTTTTCTACTCCCACCTTTAAAACGCCCTTTATCGTACATGTTTCCATGACACTAAGTGACCTTTTAAATACACATTGACAAGTTTTGGCTTTATGGCGCTTTAGTCACGGGCTGAAGTTAGCAACAGGTTTTTATTCACGGACTGAAGTTAGTTTTATGTTAGTTGACAGTTGTCAAATGTCAACAATCGTTAAAATATATTGCCTTTTTGTAAAATAATACTAAATGTGAAAATTATTTTATTATCTCAATACAAAAATACACAAGTATTAAAAAGTTTCTCAACGCCAATATTTGAAAAGTTTATATGAACATTGTACTGACCTTTTAAATTCGCCGGCAGTAAAGTATAACGTAAATTCGGGCACGGACTCCACTGTAAGGTGCCCATAAAACATTTTCTTTACGTTCACTGTGAAAAACTGTCAATTTTCAAGAAATACATTTCGATTTATAACCTTTATAATTGTGTTTAAAAATATTAAAATTTGACATTTGACGGTGACACACAGATTCTCCTATTGTTTCATAGATGGCGCCCTATAAAATTTTTTTATTTAAATCATTTTAAGATAATAATAAGTACATATTTGTCGTAGAATAAGTGTAGTATGCACCTCGTTTATAAACTATTCTATACACTTATTAATTTAAGCACTCGCTCGCAAGCTCGCTCGTGCCTAAATATATATAATATATATACCTATAAACGGTATGTTATGAAGCTCGAGATATATTTGGGGCGTTGTGCCACCCACGCTATGTAATATATTTATTAAAGTATACTTCTAGTAAACTTGTTTGTCAGAACACTATTTTCTTTAGCACATTGAGAGGGCTAAATAAATTTGCTTTAAGGAGCGTATATACAGGGTGGGCCAATGGAAAGTTTCCACCCGGTTTTCTCAGGTGTTACGAAAAAAAATAAAAAACGCTCGCACCCGTCGATTTCTGATTTGAGGGGGACAATTTGTTTTTATATTTTCAACCCCTTTAACTTCAACCCCTGAGCGTGGGTGAAAGTTAACCCCAAAATTTGAATAGGAAAAGGGGGTCGAGTGATACTTCTTTTTGAAAGTATTTTTGCCCTAATTATACCCTCCAAGTTTAAACTCGCTGCTATCATCCCCATTGATATGACAGCTTGTCTTGAAAATTGGCTATTATTTTAGTAAGAGTAAAAGCGATACTTTTGAGACAGTCTGTAGGTATGCCGAAGGAATGAAGTAAATATTAGCCAAACATCAGTTTTTTTACGTTTGAAGAAAAAAGTGTGTTTTTTGTAAACTTTTTTTACAAAATATTGTCGCACAATCATCATTAAGATTATTATCGTTAGTTCGAGAGCTTATAACTAAATTTAATTATGGAGCGAGTTGAATTAGTTTATACTTATTTCAAAAACAATCACTGTGCAAGACAAACAGCACGACTATTTAATGTAAGACATCAGGACAAAAATGTCTCTCATACTTATATTAGGAAACTGATGGTAAAGTTTTTGGAAACTGGAACAGTGGAGAACAAAAAAGATAATCCGATTCTTGTCGTTAGGAATGAAGGTATGCAAATCGCAGTCATAGGGCACATTGCAATGGATAACACCTTAAGTACTAGACAATTGTCCGAAGTTTTCGGCATATCACGAACAAGCGTAAGTAGAATTTTGAAGGTTCACAAATTTTACAAGATACAATTGCTTCACGAACTTACTGAGGATGATTATGATCGACGATTACAATTTGTAAAAGAAATGAGTGAACGGTGCGTTGGCAATCTACATTTTCTTTATAATGTTTGCTTTTCAGATGAATGCTCCTTTTTTTTACATGGATTAGTCAATCGACATAATTGTCGATACTGGAGCGATTCAAATCCACATTTATTTAGAGAATCTCATACTCAAAATCCTGAAAAGGTAAATGTCTGGGCAGGTATTCTAGGCAATAACATAATTGGACCATTCTTTTTACAAGACAATTTGACTGGGGCTATGTATCTGACTTTACTTGAAGAAAATATTGTTCCTAGAATAAGGGAAGTTATAATAACTTGTCGCAAAATGAAATGTTTTTTCAACAAGATGGAGCCCCACCGCATTATGCAGCACCCGTTCAACAATTTCTAAATGAAAATTTTAGAGACCATTGGATTGGCCGAAGAGGACCTATTGAGTGGCCTGCAAGGTCCCCTAATCTTTCACCTCTGGACTTCTTTCTATGGGGTCATTGGAAGTCTAAAATTTATAAAACACAGCCAGCTTCTCTTCAAGTTCTACAAGAACGAATAACTGAAGAGTGTCAAAGGATAACTACCGATATGTTTTTTTTTTTTTTTTTTTTTTTTTTTTTTTAACTTTATTAACGGTATGACCAATTTACAATATATATACAAATACAAGAATCCTATACAACACAATGTAAACAATGCAATAAATATATACACATATACATATATTACGACACGTTAAAAATTCATTCTGAGCTTATGTTTAAATGTTGGCAAAGAAACATTAAAAAAGTCTATTTCTAGCTTATTCGCATTCGCACATATTCGATTTAGTGGCATAAATCTAGCATAGTCTGTTCTTTGTGTTTTTAAGTAAAACAAATTTTTTTGCCTCGTTTGCCTTTGAGGAATATTAAAGTGTATCATTTGAAGCAGCTCAGGACTGTTTATTAAATTATTTAAAAGTTTATACAAAAAAACCAGACCATGTTCGGTTCTTCTAACAGAAAGTAATTTTAGGCCGATTAACTCTCTCATAAACATATAGTCTAGGTTTTCTGTACTCACATTTAACTTATAAGCACAAAAACGAAGGAATTTGTTCTGAACTTTTTCAATTTTGTTTTCCAAATTTGAAAAATGTGGGCACCAAACAACACAACAATATTCCAGGATGCTACGTACAAAGGACATATATACATTTTTTATACAATAAATATTGTTAAAATCTCTTAAGCTACGTTTTAAAAACCCCAGCATTTTTAGAGCTCTGTTTACCATTTGATCAATGTGCTCATTAAAAGTAACCTTGGTATCAAAGTAAACGCCTAAATCTTTGATTACACTTACATTTTCTAAAATAACAGAATTTAAACTATACGGAAAAACAACAGCATTTTTAACTCTATAAAAGTTTATGGTTTTACATTTATTCACATTAAGTTTCATTAAGTTTCTATCACACCATATTTGTATTTGATTCAGGTCTTCCTGGATGTCACAGCAGTCTTCAATATCTTTAATAACTTTGTAAAGCTTTAAGTCATCGGCAAAAAGTAAATATTTACAAAATTTTATGTTATCACCAATATCATTTATGAAACAATTAAACAAAAGTGGAGAGAGATGACCACCTTGAGGAACACCAGACGTAACACTAATTGTTTTGCTTCTAAAATGGTTGTTAATAAGTACTATCTGTGTCCTATGACTCAAATAGCTTTTTAGCCAATGCAATAATTTCCCAGTTATTCCCAAGGCTTTTAATTTATTAAGTAGAATACTATGATTAACTATGTCGAATGCTTTGGAAAAGTCAGTGTAGATAGCATCTACTTGACTTTGATTTTCCAAAGCATTCAACAGGTCTTGTTCAAAAAGAATTAAATTACTTGCCGTAGATTTACCCCTACAAAAACCGTGCTGTTCTTTGATTAGGACATCTCTAAACAAAGGCGTTATTTTATTATTAACAATTTTTTCCAATATCTTAGGGATCTGGGAAATTTTTGAAATTGGTCTATAATTTTTAATATTAGTTTTGTCACCATTTTTATGAAGAGGTATAATAAAGCTTTCCTTCCAAACGGCCGGAAACTCACAATTATTTAGAGACATATTAAACAGCTCAGTTAGGGGTTTAACCAAGGAAAACCTACATTCTTTAAGAATTAAAGAAGGGACACCATCAGGACCAGCACCAGCACCCTTAGAAATATTTAATTTAGACAATTCATCGAATACATCACGTTCACGAATACTACAGTTATTTAAATGTAAATAACTAGCATAATTATAATCAGGTACTTTAATATCACAATTTTTTACGTAAACAGAGCTAAAAAAATCGGCAAATAAATTTGAAATTTCAAAAGTGTTATCAGATGTAACATTATTATAAGACATTTTATTTGGCATGAGGTTATTCTTTTTTTTAGTATTCACATACTTCCAAAAATATTGAGGGTTGCAATTGATGTTTCTTTCCAAGGAATCTATATAATATCTATAGCACTCGGCGGTCAAGATTTTACACTGATTTCTCAGAACACTAAATTTATTATAATTAAAATCACTAGAGGACCGCTTAAACTCTTTATGAGCAATTTTTTTTTGGAAAATAAGATGTTTTAGCTCATTTGAAAACCAAAGAGGAAATGTATGCTTTACTACCTTCTTCCTAGGGACATATAATGAAAACATGTAATTTAAAATTTCGTAAAAGGAATTCAAACAAATATTTACATCATTACTAGCAAAAACAACATTCCAATTAACAATATTTAAATGTTCATTAAGACTAGACAAATTTGCATTTTTAAAATCAAAGTAAAAATATTCAGTTTCTATTTCATTATTGGAGTTAGACAAACATATTCTCAAACAGATAGCCGGATGATATTTATCACATGGTAACAAATTATCATTAGCCATTTCCGTAATAACACTTAAATCATTACAAAAAACAAGATCAAGCATATTATTATAAACATTTTTCACAACATTGATTTGATACAGATTACAAAGCGCGAAGCAGTCGGAGACTATACGACACTTTTCACTTATTTGACCAGATGCACGTACACCATGTTCGTCATTGAGCCACTGCGTGTCGGGTAGATTGTAGTCGCCATAGAATAAAGATGTTACATCATCATCCAGGTTGTCCATCAATGATTCAACACTAGCACAGTGGGAGTTATATACATCGACAGTAGAGTTGGGGGGAAGATAAACAACACCAATTAAAAATTTTTTAGATGGTATTTTGACAAATACGAACACTTGTTCAACGTTACTTTCATCAATATGAACAATACTTGACACGTATGATTTATGGACGGCAATAAGAACACCACCCCCACGCTCAAATTTACTAGTAGAAGAATTTCTATCAGCTCTATACACATTATAAGATGTAAGGTTTAGTTCAGCAGTAGAAATCTCTTCTTTTAACCATGTTTCTGTTAGACAAATTATGTCAAATTGCAGAATGTTAGAGAAGAGGTAGAGAATCGATTTTATTATTGCATGAATGTTAATCGAGGACATTTTGAACAGTTTATTAAATAAATATCATGTAAATAACTTTTTATTAATAATAATAAAACTTTAAAACTTTAATTAGTAGATATTTTTAGTAAGGAAGGTAAGTATTGTTTTTACTTATAATAAAACGTGATCTATTTCCAAGATTTTAACAAGCTGTCATACCAACGGGGATGCTAGCAGCGAGTTCAAACTTGGAGGGTATAATCATGGCAAAAATACCTTCAAAATGTAGTATCACCCTACCCCCCTTTCCTATTTAAATTTTGGGGGTAACTATCACCCACGCTTAGGGGTTGAAGTTAAAAATGTTGGTTGGTTGGTTGAAAATATAAAAATAAATTGTCTCCCTCAAATCAGAAATCGACGGTGCGAGCGTTTTTTATTTTTTTTTCGTAACACCTGAGAAAACCGGGGTGGAAACTTTCCATTGGCCCACCCGTATATAGTACCTTGTCTGGCCCAAATGATAGTAATAGCACGTTATGAAGCCCTTTAGGATACAAATATATATTAACGGTTTCTTATGTAGCCCTATAGTGTTGCCAAAGTGTTGTATTATTTTAATGCGGTTGTTCACGCGTCAACCAAATATTTCGGAAACGCCAAAATAAATGTATCTATAAATTTAAGAGTTGTTTGGGATTCATTGAATAAAAATTACTTGTTATATAAATAAACTATAATTCGATTAAAAATGTATTGCTAATTTAAATATTTACGCTTTATATTAGCTTTACTTCACTATAACCTAATCGATTGACCTGAAATTTGGATTATACTTTTGGTGCTGGTGACAATACAATCTTGTATACTCAATACTGTAATTTATTTAAAATGGCTGCCTCTCCAAGATGGCGCATTACCTTTTTTCTTTAAAACCACGATATGGGAATTAAATAAAAGGGTTTGACCAGTAGAAAACCTTATGGTACCGTCCTTATACTTGATCCAATACGGCGGCCGCCCCAAGATGGCGGATTACCTATTTTTTCACAACTTCCTTGACTTGGGTGAAAGGGTTTGACGAGTAAAAAATGATAAGGTGTCAGTGATGTCATACTAAATCCAATATGACGACGGCCCCAGGATGCGGTTTACTCACTTTTCTTAACAATATTCTTGACATGGCGGCCGTTTCAAGCGTACGGACTGGACAAATCACAAAACTGTTTTTATAAAAAAATTGTAGATAATTTATTGAATATTATTTTTGCATTAAAATTGTCAAATTATTCTATACATTAAATAAAAAATCGCAAGAAATATTTTATAAAAGTAGAGATAATTTTAATAATTGACAAGATAAATCTTTTTTTTTGTTCCGTCCACAACTTACAATAATTAAAATTATCTCTACTTTTATAAAATATATCTTGCGTTTTTTTTAATTTAATGTATAATCTGATAAAAGAAGAATATTTTTAACAATTTTGATTTTAATAAATTATCTACAATTTTTTTTATAAAAACAGTTTTGTAATTCGTGCGTTTCGCGCGCTTGAAATGGCCGATAAAATAAAAAGGCTTGACGAGGAAAAAACGATTACAATAATATTTTCAAACTTTTCAAAATTTAATTTTTTTTAAATTTTCCTATATCTTCCCAACCTCTTTGACAAGGGTATCAAATGAAAGGATTGACGTGACATAGTCATTAAACATTAAGAAGTGACAAGTTTATTAATAGCAAATACTATTTTAAGTAAATTACATTATTTTTATACTTTTTAGTGCGTTAAGCGTGTTTTTAGTATTTTGAAACAATTATTTATTTAAAAATTTAGTTAGTAATTAGAGGAAAAATATTTCCAATTAGTAACAATTAATAAAAAAATTAAAAATAAGTTTATTTTTTCATTTTAATTTAGTAATTTGGATTCTTTACTGATCTTGATGATTGATCGATTAGTTTGAGAGAACTAAGTTTATGTTTTTTTATTTTTAGTTAAAATCATAATTCAGTGAATTAGGTAGATAAACATTTAAACCGTAATTAATTGACTTATAAGGTCCTCTTAAAGTTTGTAAACAGTATAATAATAATGTACAAATAAAAATAACAATGTGTTTTTAGATTTCTACCACAATGAAATGCACTAAATTTAAGCTTTTTTAATAAAATTTTAACCACTCATTACAACTAAATAAAATAATTTTTTCTGAAAATTTTGGATTTTTAAAGTGTTTCTTCTGAAATTTTGTTTCTTCTGAGATATTTCAGATTTTTAATCTAAGTACTCTATTTTAGACGAAACGCAATATTTTAGCTAGTTTTAAAAATGTGTAACTAAAATACTTGATGAAATATTAACCACTTATTACACAACAATAAAAAATGTTTTACAAAAATTTTAAATTATTAAAGTGTTTCTTCTTAGATATTTCAAATTTAAAATACCCGATTTTAGACGAATCGCAACGTTTTAGTTATATTAAAAAAAATAATGTAAGAGAGATATTTATGAGTTATTACTTATTGAAAATATATCCGATTTTAAAATAATCGCAATATTTTAGCTATTTTTAAAAATGTCTAAATAAAAATCTTATATATAAAGTCGCGGTGATAAAATTTTAACCACTTATTACAATACAATAAATAATGTTTTCTAAATTTTTTGTAGTTTTAGACTATATTTTAGATTTAAAATGCACGATTTTATAAGAATCGCAAAATTTTAGCTATTTTTAAAAATGTCTAAATAAAAAGCTTATAAAGTCGTGGTGATGAAATTTTAACCACTTATTAATAAATCTAAATTTCACTCTAAAAATACAAAAAGTTTAGACATTATTTTATTGTATTGTAATAAGTGGTTAAAATTTCATCACCACGACTTTATAAGCTTTTTATTTAGACATTTTTAAAAATAGCTAAAATTTTGCGATTCTTATAAAATCGGGCATTTTAAATCTAAAATATAGTCTAAAACTACAAAAAATTTAGAAAACATTATTTATTGTATTGTAATAAGTGGTTAAAATTTTATCACCGCGACTTTATATATAAGATTTTTATTTAGACATTTTTAAAAATAGCTAAAATATTGCGATTATTTTAAAATCGGATATATTTTCAATAAGTAATAACTCATAAATATCTCTCTTACATTATTTTTTTTTAATATAACTAAAACGTTGTAAATTTACTCAATTTTATAAGAATCGCAATATTTTAGCTATTTTTAAAAATGTAAATGTAAATGTAAAAAGTAAAAAACATAAAATCTCATATTACAAGAAAATAAAAATATTTTTAATTTTTTTGGATTTTCAAAATGTTTCTTTTGAGATATTTTTAAAAATGTCCAACTAAAAAACTTAATTTTAACTACTTATTACAACAATAAAAAACAACATTTTCTAAAAATTTTGGATTTTTAAAAATACCTTATTTTAGACAAATCGAAATATTTTATGTCCAACTAAAAAAATTATAAAGTCATGGTGATGAAATTTTATCCACTTATTAAAACACAACAAAATTATGTTTTTAAAAAATTGTTGGTTTTCGGTTACGAGTAAAAAGAAGTACAAATTAACTTACTGTCGAACTTCGTCATTGTCAATATTTTGTTTTTAAATAGTTTTTATTTATATTACACGTTAAATTAAAAACTCGAAACATTGTTTACAAGTTTTACAAAAATAATATTTTTATTTAGAACGTATATATTAAAATGCAAAAAAGATGTGACCGTTTAAACGTATGCAAAGTGTCACAGACAGCTCCTACAAGAATCTACATCGGGCCTTGAGAAACCCCAAATACTAAATTTTCTGCAAAAACAAACTTTTAACTTTGACACCCTGTATCTTGGTTATTATCAACTTTTGAAAATGGTGAATATGGTAATATTTTTAAATAAGGAATCTGTGGTTATTTGTTAAAAATGTACCTATATTTATAATTTTTATTTATATATGTTTTTAATAAAAAATAAAACTTATTTTGTAATTTTTAAGGCGTAGAATTTCCTATAAACATATATCTTTGATACTTTTGCATGTCTATTTATTAGCGAGTTATGCAGATGCAAGAAAAGATTTTCTTGTCATTAAAATAAAAAAGTATCAGGTTTAAACGACATCGAAATAAATGACGTCGCGTTACCAAACTTACAGCGCTTGATCATCACTGCTTTATATTTAATTTAAAGAGTTCCTTTCTACTAATAATTTGTGTTTGCACTGTTGCAGGATGTCGGGATACACAAGAACAGTAAAACATCTAGAATTCCTGTTCCAGATACACTACTTACAGATGTTGCCAGAGCCATTAATTTAATCCAGGATGAACGGTCACAGAATTACGTGGCAAGTGTTTTAAACGTAACAAAAAGTAAAGTACAAAGGGCAACATCAGTCGGAGACATTTTTAAAAGTAAGAAGACACCTCAAAATTAACACATTAATTTACAAAATACAATTTGATAGCTTTTGAAAGCTGTATATGACATGTCCAAGTATGGGATGATTCAACAAAACTCTCACTGTATCCTCCATAGGCTATGAAGGGAACATAGTAACCTTAGTTCTTCATACAGGAAAAATATTGGAAATTTCAATGTTTTTTTTTAAATTAATATTTTCCACAAAAATAAATATATCGAGGTGAACCAAAAACAAAACTGTTAAAAATAGATGTGACTTGATAATTAAAACTTAATTTAGAACAATATACGGTTTTGCCACTCTACAGTGTCTTAAAATTATGGTAAAAAACATCTTTTTGTTTAAACCGATTCTGCATTAATGTATCTACAATATTCTTTAATATTTGTTTAAATCTGAAATCAAATAAAAAAGTTATTTGCGATTGAAATTCATCGAAAATTTGTGTGGATTGATTATTTTGCCTGTGAGTGTATATAGACATATAAACGGTCATAGTGCAGCCCAATCAATATACAAATTAAAATTTCAGTAGGGCTTAATAACGACGCGTTTAGCCATATTTTTATACAAAATAGTTCATTAGATACAGCTGTAACTTTTTAGTTGGACATTTTTAAAAATATCTTAGAAATATCTCAAAAGAAACACTTTAAAAATTTTAAAAATATTTTTATTTTCTTGTAATATGTAAAATTTTATTAAGTTATGAAATTTTAACCACTGTACTGAGATTTTATGTTTTTACTTAAAAAATTTTAAAAATAGCTAAATACATTGCGATTCTTATAAAATTGGGTATTTTAAATCTAAAATACACTCTAAAACTACAAAAAATTTAGAAAACATTATTTTATTGTATTGTAATAAGTGGTTAAAATTTCATCACTGCGACTTTATATATAAGCTTTTTATTTAGACATTTTTAAAAATAGCTAAAATATTGCGACATATTTTCAATAAGAAATAACTCATATATCTCTTTCTTACATTAAAAAAAAACCAATTTTGTTTTAAATATAGCAAAAACATTGCGATTCGTTTAAAATCGGGTATTTTAAATTTGAAATAACTCAGAAGAAACAATTTAATAATTCAAAATTTTTTATTCTGGTGTAAATATTGCGTTTCGTCTAAAATAGAGTACTTCCAAAAATCCAAAATTTTTAGAAAACATTATTTTATTTTGTTGTAATGAGTGGTTAAAATTTCATTAAAAAAAAGCTAAAATTTAGTGGATTTCATTGTGGTAGAAATCTAAAAAACAAATTGTTATTTTTATTTGTACATTATAAGTATACTGTTTACAAACTTTAAGAAGACCTTAAAAGTCAATTAATTACGGTTTATATGTTTATCTACCTAATTCACTGAATTATGATTTTGACGAAAATAAAAAAACACACACTTAGTTCTCTCAAACTAATCGATCAATCATCAAGATCAGTAAGAAATCCAAATTACTAAATTAAAATGAAAAAATTAACTTATTTTTAATTTTTTATTACTTGTTACTAGTTGGAAATATTTTTCCTCTAATTGCTAACTAAATATTTAAATAAATGATTGTTTCAAAATACTAAAAACACGCTTAAAAATAATGTAATTTACTTAAAAGAGTATTTGCTATTAATAAACTTGTCACTTCTACTCTACACTACAGGGCCGGCTTTATCTATTTTGTATATTAATATTTATATTTTTAAATTAAATTTGGAAAAAAAAAGTAAGAAAGCAAATATATAAATTAAATGAAAACGGTATAAACACTAATTTAACAATAAAATAAATAAAGAATATACAAGGTTGGTAGCCGGCACTCGGCAAAAGGAATATCCACCAAGGCAGAGGGCACTTACGGTGTGTCATGGCCGTCAACACTTCGGTACGGAAGACAAGACTCAGTATCACACAGGGGGGCAAATAATTCTAAAGAGGTTACCAGGAACCTGATACTGACTCGGACAGAGATGTTCAGAAATACACCAACAAGGACAGGTTCTAGCAACGTACTAACCCCATTCATGAATCCCAATTGAATGGGGTTATTACTAAGACCCAGGTTGAGGAGGATTCCGGGTTGTACTTAGTTTTGGGTCAGTTTAATGTCCTCCAAAAACCCTTCCTAAATTGGACGTATGGCCCGACCCGGCTGACAAAAATCCGTGGAGCGGCTTTAACCATAGACACTGTCATCCACGAACTCCTAGGGTGGATCTACCAGCCGGCGTAAAAACTTCGGATCCAATAAACACAGGTAATGCTGTGATTTGGCGGGATACGCAGGAGAACGGAAAGGTTGTAAAATAACCCTGAGATTAGTGGAGGATAATGTCTTTGGGGCCTGCCATACGTTCCCATACTCATACTCATACTCATACTCATAATAAACTTGTCACTTCTTAATGTTTAATGACTATGTCACGTCAAGCCTTTTTATTTGATACCCATCGGCCATTTCAAGCGAGCGAAACGCACGAATTACAAAACTGTTTTTATAAAAAAAATTGTAGATAATTTATTATATAATATTTTGGCATCGAAATTGTCAAAAATATTCTAATTTTATTAGGCTATACATTAAATTAAAAAAACGAAATGTTAATTATTATTGTAAGGTGTGGATGGGAAAAAAAAAGATTTATCTTGTCAATTATTAAAATTATCTCTACTTTTATAAAATATTTCTTGCGATGTTTTATTTAATGTATAGCCTAATAAAAGAAGAATATATTTGACAATTTTGATGCAAAAATAATATTTAATAAATTACCTACAATTTTTTTATAAAAACAGTTTTGTGATTTGTCCCGTCCGTAAGCTTGAAACGGCCGCCATGTCAAGAATGTTGTAAAGAAAAGTAATTAAACCGCATCCTGGGGCCGTCGCCATATTGGATTTAGTATGACATCACTGACATCTTATCATTTTTTACTCGTTAAACCCTTTCATTTGACACCCAAGTCAAGGAAGTTGTGAAAAAATAGGTAATCCGCAATCTTGGGGCGGCCGCCATATTGGATCAAGTATAAAGTTACTTACCTTATCATTTTATACTTGTCAAATCCTTTTATTTAAAACCCATGTCAAGTAGGTTGTAAAGAAATATGGGATTTACCATCTTGGTGTAGCCGCCATATTGGATTTAGTAGGACGTCGTATTGGATTTAGTAGGACGGCACCATAAGGTTTTCTACTTGACAAACCCTTTTATTTAATTCCCATATCATGGTTTTAAAGAAAAAAGAGGCAGCCATTTTAAATAAATTACAGTATTGAGTATACAAGATTGTATTGTCACCAGCACCAAAAGTATAATCCAAATTTCAGCTCAATCGATTAGGTGATAGTGAAGTAAAGTTAATATAAAGCGCAACCCCTCTCAATGTGCTAATGAAAATAGTGTTCTGACAAACCAGTTAACAAAAAGTATACTTTGTTAAAAACATTACATAGCGTGGGTGGCACAACGCCCCAAATATATTTCGGGCTTCATAACATACCCCTTATAGGTATATATAAAATAGTTTACTAAAATTGGGCGCTTGAGCATCACTCACTGCTTTATATTTAATTTAAAGAGTTCCTTTCTACTAATAATTTATGTTTGCACTGTTGCCGGATGTCGGGCTACACAAGAACCATAAAAATCTAGAATTCCTGTTACATACACTACTTACAGCGCGCCACCTACAGCTGTATCTAATGAACTATTTTGTATAAAAATAGGGCTAAACGCGTCGTTTTTAAGCCCGAAGGTGGGCTATACAAGGAGTTTCTTTATTTACCGTAAGTACCTACGTTAAATATTTTAAAACTGTTAATACTCCATGATATAAATGAATTAAATTTCCGTATTAATTTTAAATTTATATGTTAAAGGATTAATAGATATAGAGATGATTCCAAATATACTTAATGCACCTATTTTTATAATAGAATTCCAAAGGAAATAAAAGAGTCAACTTTAATAAGACATAAATGAATTTTTAACATGTGATTTTTCTTTTATGTAATTTTTAATATTGATATTTTGTCTGTATTAGGAATGTGAGGTTTAAAAAAATAAATTCTAAGTTTAAACTAATTTTATATTAAATTTTAAATATCCCTATTATTTTTTAACCTTTACCTTTTAAACTTTTAGTTTCTATTTTTTCTTAATATACATTTTTACATAAATAATTATCATTATTATTATAGTAATTACTTGGAAAAAATTATTTTTGAAGGGTATATTTTAGAAGGCTATATTTGTTCGTATTCTTAATAAAAAAGAGCATACTTACTTTATTAAGAGAAATAGTAAAGAAATTTACACGTTTTCTGGTTAGCAACACTTTTTTACCCAGCAACAATTTTACTAAGCACATTTTAAAAATCGTATAGAAAAGTATTATATTAATCAATGCTTTTTCATGACACGCGCAGCATAAATTCGACTTTCGCTTAACATAAGTTCTTTAATAATTAATATTATTAATTAAGCCAATTATTGTCTTTAGTTTGGTATATTTTTGTTTATGAGTTAACTTGGCCAGCTCAAGGATTTATAAAAAGTTTATTAAAAATGCGTAAATATTAATACTTTTTCTCTCTCAAAAGGCAGCGAAAAACGAATTTCCGTTTTGTCATAAAAAATAGTGTACTTATTTCTTGGTGATTTCTAAATAGTGTGTTCTACAGCAACAGCAAACCTCACACTCTTCAAAAATCGCCGCCTTTCGCCATATGCAATGCACTATCCCATTAAGAATATGACAAGAATTTTCAAACGCCCAAGGATTTGCTGTAAATTATTTAAAATATAATTAGGTAATTTTATTTATTATTTAATTTAAATCGTATAAAAATCAACAATCAACCCACAGATAAGACTAGGGTTGTGAAATTGACCGGTTAAGTAGTTTTTGTACAATTGATCATGATATCAGTGAACTGACCAAAATAAAATTAAATAAAACATTAAGTTATTGTTTTGCTGCGATATTATACAATAATATTTCATTTTATTTTAATTTTATTTAGTTAATTTATTTTAAGAATTGTGTTTGTAAGGGTCCTGTAGTACATAAACTTTTAAATTCAAATTTGGCGCTATTTTAACCAAGGAAAATTTAAATAATCCACTAAAAATAATATTATAGTTTTAAGTTATTTTATGTTTTAAAATCATATTGAGTTTTAAAATTCCACTTCTTTGTATCTGAAGGAAGAAATATTAGGGAGACTTGCTTAAGTGGCATAGAGTTTAAAAGCTAGATTAGGAAATATAATACAGACAGAGGGTTTTTCCTCAACCTTCGAGATACTCCTGTTAAACAGTGTGTGAAATATATTATAATATAGCTATAGTTTTTGTGATTGTTACCGATTTTCTGCTATAATTAGGTATGTACACTTTTATAAATTGTAATATTTGCTAGTAATGATAAACAACTCCTCGTTTTGGGTTTTTTTATACATTTTTGCTTATAATTTTGAACAATAGTATTTAATTTGCATCTTGGTCTATGACGTTTATCATTGCTAGTTTATTGGGTCCTAATCATTTTAATATGTGTAAATAACGAGTGATTTTTGGTTATAATTTTTATTTTATCACTATTTCATTATTTTGGTTTAATATCTTGGGATCGCGCATACACTGAGTTTCAATCTTTATGTTGTCGCGTTCATCATATACACTGAATTACATTTACATTTGCCTTAAATTTTAACATTTTGTTTTGTCTTTATTTTGAGTTACACTGACCTTTGTATAAATAACGTTGTTTCATTGTTTCCTTTTGTATAACTTTGTATAACTTTCTATTTAACTGAAATGTATTTTATTGTTTATGAAACTCAGTGTATCATCTCGGTATTAAGGTATTTATTTATTTTAACTCTTTGCATTTGTACTCAGGCTAAAGCTTTTAACAATTATATTTCTATTATAAAATTGGTATTATTTGGGTAAGGTTTATTGTTATTATTATTATTATTATTATTATTATTATTGGTATTATTATTATTATTAAATTTGATATTACCATTAGGTCATATCATGGTAAGGTTATAGTATCGTTTAGCCTTTTGATAGATTCTGGATAGAGACTTTGATTTAAACTGCTTATCTTAGCGCTTTATTTGGAATATTTGATAATGACTTTAACGTTACTATATATGATAAAAATCTCTTTATATTATTATCCAGCGCGATACTTTCTGGTAGTTAGAGTTTTGGCCATGTTGAGGTGTTTCTTGTTATGACTCTCTCCTATTTATTATTTTATTGTATTTTATTTATATTTTATACCATTTTATTTTATTGCATATTGTTTATTTTATTTGTGTCTGTATTTGTACTTGTGTTTTCGTTTGGAGAGTGCTCATACATGAATATTTGGACATGGGTAATATATTACCATTATTTCAAAAGGATTTATCCTTAGAAGAAAAATAGTGTTTTTATGTTATTACCTATATAAACTCTGTGTGCAGAATTGTTTGTATATTTTTGCAATACTTTTGTCTTGTTCTGGACATTGATTTTGTAAGAATATTTGAACATATTGTGATATAGCGACACTTTAGTGAGATAGGACCACCATAGCTGTCGTTATATCACTTCGCAGAGTATGCAATTGTTCCATAGTGTGGTTATTGGCTACGGTTAAATATCTGCACTTGGTTAAAGCATATGAATTCTCTCTATCAGAAATATGTCGTTGCTGTAGTTTATTTATATAAAATCGTATCCTTGTTCAATAGTTCGAAGATGCGTGGTAAGGTAAACAAATATTACAACACCGTCATAAAATGACGATCTCTATTATAACTATTTTACCTGAGTACAAAATGTTTTGAATATTGATAAAAACACCCAAATTATATGAAATATGTTTATCTGCTTTTTATGTTATTTTATTCACTTGTTATTTATACTGTATTCTTGTGATTATGACCCATATGACTATGTTTTGTTTTGTATTTTATTTTTATTTGAACTGTGTAAGTCGCCAGGGTTTTTATGGTCCCTTTTCCCTGTGCTTTGACTCAACGGGCCACCCCTTTGTCTTTGCTTAAATTAAATCAGGGGTTTAAAATTAAATACTTGTGTTTCATTAAACCTGACCAATTTCAAAATAACGTTATTATCAATGTACGTAAATACACAACGTAGAGTCCTAATTTTTATAAAGTAAGTAAATTATCTAGACGATCACGAATATGCCAAAATAAGTATTTCAGTATAAAGAATCGGGTTACAAAAATACATAGTGTACCTTACATGTTTTTGTTTTATAATAGATTTTTTTTTTTAAGTTTCTACAACCACCGTAAGGAATTTCAAGCCAATTTTATTTGATATTTTATCTGACAGCTGTCAATTAGTTTTAACCTCACTTTTTTCCAAATTTAACTTAAAGTCAGCCCGTGGGTGAAATGATATTTCGCCCACTAGTGGAAGAAGTAAAATTTCGCCCACCAATTAAAGTTAGGAAATGAAGTACGTAGGTGACCTACCGGCCACTCTGCATGCTTGATGCAGCAGGCAAGCTATTTGAGCAGATCCTTATCGTAAGACTGAGAAGGGAATGAGAGGAGACGGCCGAACTGTCGGACGGACAACATGGGTTTCGACCAGGCAGGTCCACACAAACAGCGCTGGACACGCTAGCTAGCATGGTAGAGGAGGTCAGACGAATATCATACACGCATCGGAAGCTGTGTGCCATGATCACGCTAGATGTTAAAAACGCTTTTAATAGTGCATCATGGGAGGCCATCCTCAGGGAGCTTGCCGGGAGAAATATATCGCCCTATCTGGTGCAGACCGTGGCGGCCTACTTAAAGGGCAGGACTGTCTGGGTGGATGGAGCAGCCGAGCGGGTTGCAAGGCTGATGCCTAACGTTGGCGGACCTAGAGCGGGGGTAAGACGGCTCCTGTGTGGCGTGGGGGTGTCGCGCATGTTGTACGCGGCCCCTTTCTGGGCAGATGCCATGCGACACAAGATGTACAGGAACGCGGTGAACCGCCTGCAGCGCAGAATGGCCCTGAGGATCTGCAGCGCTTACCGGACGGTATCCGGCCCAGCGGTCATGGTTTCGGCAACGATTTTGCCTTTGGACCTGCTGGTGAAGGAAAGAAGGAGAAGGGCCCTATGCCCGGACAGAACACCAACGGAGATCCGGGAGGAAACACTTGCCGAATGGCAGGATCAATGGCGCGTGAAGACGGTTGGAGGATGGACAAGAAGGCTCATCCCAGTGCTTGGAGGATGGTATGGAAGGACACACGGAGAGGTCAACTACTTTGTCACCCATATGCTAACGGGGCATGGTGCTTTTGGGGCATACCTCCACCGCTTCCTAAGACGAGAGACTCCCGCGTGCATGGACTGTGGCGAGATGCTGGATACAGTGGAGCACACTATCTTCCAATGTGTAAGATGGGAACAGGAAAGGATCCGCTTTGGCTTTGCAGTCGGCGTCGCGATAGAGCCATAAAATATTATTGAAATAATGCTGCAGGACGAGGAGAACTGGAAGGCTGTGGCTGGGTTCCTAAGACGGCTCCTCACCACCAAGGACCTCGAGGACTCGCGACGAATGGAAGGAGGAGGAAAGAGAGAATAGTCTCCCGTGGCCCAATAGAAGTAATGCCTAGAGGCGGTTCCTGTTGGGGGACCACGAAGAGAGGATAGGGTTTTAGTGGGTCGGAGAAATCCAATGGCCGGAGGGTCTGGTTAGCAGATTTCCTAAAACTCTATAAAAAAAGCTGTTAAATAATTAACATTTGGAGAATTTATTATTTTGCATCTTCAGTAGGGCCACGAAGTTACAAATTTCTTTCGTGTATTGAATACAATTTATTTATTACCTTTAATCGCTTACTTTATCGAAGGTTTACCAAATTTTAAGTTCAGTGCAGGTATATTACTTACTTAATAAAACTAAATGTTTTAACCTTAATTTTTAAATTAAAGTAAATATTACTAAATTAAAAATTAAAAAATCAAAACTAAAGCTGAAAATTTTGAATGAAAAATTAAAATTGGTAATTTAATTGCAATATAATAAAAAAATTAAAATTGATAAACTAAAATAAAAAATGTAATTATACAATAGGTGCCAAACGAGCACATTAATTACCCTTAAATTTTATCCCAACTTCATTCACCATTATAATATCAAATCTAACAAACTAAACATGTAGTTTCTAAAATATCAAAAAAGTACATATTACAAGATAAAATTGATATTTTTCTCTAGCGCCATCCTATTACCCCCCAAACATCCTCTTATATTTTTTTTATAAAAAGTTATAATTAAAAAAACTAATAAACACGCTTTAACGCATTAATAGTTAAATATGGTACTAGTGTGTTATGTTGAAAATAAGTCACGCGAGAAAGATTTTGTATAAATTCTCATTTGACTTAGGAAACATAACACACGTGCGGCATACAATGTTTTATCCAACAAGTGGAAGAAATCGTTTTTTATGAGATAATAATTAATAAGCTTTGTGATCAAATCAAAGCTATAGTTGTCGCGGCGAATATTTCAAATTGCGTCATTAAATTCTGAACATACATTACAATTATTGTTGTTTTCTTTTACGTACCTATATAATCCAAGGGACCGCTAGGTTAACCGTATGTCGAGAAATTGGTTTATGACATTCGACATTAATGACGCAATTTGAAACATTCGCCGCGACGACTATACTTGCCACCCTATAAATATCAGAATGACTTGACAGTGACTTTTTTAAATTTTGGTCAAAGTAGGTTGTTTGTTTGGTTGCCACGGGCATGACACATTGTTAGCAAATGCTTAAACTTGTCAGTTTTCCCTGCAGAAGAGGAAAGCTTATTTGAAGAAAAAAAGTATAGAAAATTGAGGAAACCGATGAAAATTACGT
Source organism: Brassicogethes aeneus (assembly GCA_921294245.1). Taxonomy (NCBI): domain Eukaryota; kingdom Metazoa; phylum Arthropoda; class Insecta; order Coleoptera; family Nitidulidae; genus Brassicogethes; species Brassicogethes aeneus. The sequence continues at coordinate 5,705,216 of OV121136.1, forward strand.
TCCTAAGGATATCCGTACGGAAGCGGAAGAAGCAGCGATGCAGATTTTGCCAGAAAAGTCCCGAGATGCTTACGACAAGGAGTTTAAGTCTTGTATGAATTCACGGAAGATAAAATGTATCGATGAAAATGTTCTATTGGGATATTTTTTACATTAACAAAAAAAATAGCCCCATCGTTGCTCTATGGACCAAATACTTGATGCTTCCTTCGACTATTCACCTTTATAAAAAAATCGACATTTCAAAATATGGCAAACTAAAAGCTTTTTGAAAAGCAAATTACAGGGATACAAACCAAAGAAGTCCAAGAAATTAGAAGTTTTTAAACGAAGCTCCCGACGACAAGTACCTGTTGATGAAAGTGGCCTTGATAATGGGGATTAGCGGTGCTTGTAGATGCGATGAATTGGTCAATTTGAAAAAAGAAAATTTTCAAGACAAAGGGAAATATTTTCACGTAGTTTTGTCAGACACTACAACCAAGAAGTTGAGAAGTTTCACCATACTTGAGGAAGGATTTCCAGCCAACCCGATCAATTTGTGTAAAAAATATGTCTTTGAGACCAAAGAATACTAGTTCTAGCCGCGTTTTTGTTTTTTACAAAAATGGGAGGTGTACCAGCCAGTGTTTGGGAATAAATACGTTGTCGAAGATACCTTCAATAATTGCAATGTTTTTGAAATTGGAGGAACCAGCGCTCTACACCGGTCACTGCCTGAGAAGGTCTTTGGCGACTCTTTTGGCCAATACAGGGGCTAACATGACTACTTTGAAGCGTCACGAAGGATGGAAGTCCTCTACGGTAGCAGAAGGATACCTAGAAAAATCGGTGCATAACAAAATACAAATTGCAGAAAAAATACAAGGTTCTAATGCCTCGGCGTCTTCCAGAACTATCAGAAGCTGTACAGATATGGGGGAGTCTGGTTCCAATGAACCAACGAATTTTAAAATGAATTCAAATTCGAATAAACCGTTAGCGTTTTCCCTTAATTTCAATATCAATGTGATATACTACTTTAAATATGAACGTGAGTTATAATCCATAACTCACCAGTGAGTTATGGATTATAACACAGTGTGTTATTTGATAGTTTACTTGTCTAAAATGAAATTAATAATGACATGTGTCATGTGTTGGATTAAATATATAAAATAATATAATTTACTTAAAATATTTTGTCATGATTAGGGTTTTGAAAATTTCCGGAAAAAATGAGCAGGCTGTTTTTTTTTTTCGGTAAAAAGCGGGAAAATTGGGAAAGCAGCTGCAGCCGTTTGACGAGGAAGCGGAATCTTACGTAAAAAACGCAAACCACTTCATTGAGTGCATAAGGGACATAAAACTGGAACCAGGCGACATGCTCGTCAGCTTCAATGTCGTATCTCTCTTTACGAATACTCCAGTCAGCGAAGCCTTGGAGACAATTCAAAGAAAACACCCAATCAGTGATGACATCGCAAAGCTAACCAAACACTGCCTCAATGGGCTCCCCAATATCGCCAGCAATAGCCAATTTATTTATGCCAGCCATAGAAGTACGAGCAATCGAAACGACAACACTAAAACTAAAGAAATGGCTACGGTACGTAGATGACACATTTATCATATGGACCCACGGAGAAGCGGATCTGAAGAAATTCCTAGACCATCTCAACGGAATTTACAAAAAGATCAAGTTCACAATGGAAACCGAGAAAGAATACCAATTACATTTTCTGGATGTCCTTATAATCAAGAAAAATAATGGCAAACTAGGGCACACGGTCTACAGAAACCGAACACACATGGACCGCTATAGCGGTAGCTACCTCAACGCCCAGTCTCACCACCACCCGTCACAACTGCAGTCAGTTATTAAAACACTTGTCACCCGTTTCGAAAGGCTGGCGGATGATGACCACAAGACACAAGAAAACCTAAAAATCCAAACGGTACAGCAAAACCTATTCTCCAAAACAATCATAAAAAAGGCTCTTAGACCACGACGCCGGTTAAATACCACAGAGGAGGATAACAACAAAACAACTTCCTACGTCAAAGGGACAACCGAAAGAATAGGCAAAGTTCTCAAAAAACATAACATTGAGACCACATTTACCACCCCTAGAAAGATTGGTCAAATACTTCCAAACGCAAAACCAAAAAGAGTTGGAGGCACAAGGGGTTTACGAAATTCCTTGTAAGAATTGTAAGAAAAGCCGTCTTCGTTAGCTGAACACGTCCGAAAAACTTCCCATGAAATTGACTTTGAAAAAACAAGGGTATTGGCTAGCATCGAACACAGGACCAAACGTACCATCTGTGAAGCCATTAAAATATAAAAACGTCGAAAAAACCTCAACACAAGAGACCATACACAGAGACCACCAACTGCATGGAAACCAGCTCTTATAACCACCAAAACGCCACGCAGATTAACAAGATCAATGGAGCAATGGAGCAATGGAGAACATAACACAGGTTCAATCGCCGTCACGGTTAATGACGCGGAAAGCTAAGAGGGTATATAAACAACGATCAGCGGCAACGGAGCTCACTCCACGTCTAGCTCGTAGCAGAGCAGCAACATCAGTCCTGCAGATAAGACCTGAAGATGGTACATGAGATTGTACCGAAACGTCGTCAGACATACGGTTCTTTTAAGAACCAAAAACCGACAACACGGAGCAGATCCCGGAAAACCATTAATATATATATACTAAGTAACGGTTTATTTCGGTTAATGTAGCAAATGAAACAATAATGTAATTTTAAATAATTTATTGAGGCTGTGGACTATGAAAACTTTGATAAACACGCCTTATTTGTGATTGATTGTTTAAAAAGAGACAGCCCCTTAAAATATGGTACAATTTATATCAAAATTGACATTAAGAGTAGCAGCGGGTTTTCAGCCAATATTATTCACAAGATCTCAAGTTTAATGTAATGTAATATTTACACTTATTCAGTCGCTTGTAAGCATCAGCAGCAGCAATAACAAGAAGTAACTGTACACAAAACGCAACCATGAAAATTATCGTTATAGGATTTTAAATATTCAACAAATGGAATGAAAAGTGGAATTTTTATTCAAAGGAGGTGTGCATTCCAACCGGTGATAAATCAAATAATTATCTATTAAAACCTTTTATAGAAAATCATAAACTAACGGAACATTCTAAAAAAAAACAGATTCCTTACGAGACTGAAAAAATCCATGGGATTCCTTATATGATAGGCCACATTGAATACAGTGAAATTAAAACAATCCTTTCTCAAGATTTAGGCGATGGTGATATAGTTTATGTTAAGGGTTGTAGCATTTAAAAAATAATAAATTATAATACTTAATAATTAAGACCAAGGCCATCTGTTGACGTAAAATGGTACTAACGAAATCAATTGCAGTTAACTGTTATTATTGTGAAATATCTATTTTTAATGATTGAGATTGTAATAATTATAAAACCCCTCTCTGATGTTGTTGTTTTGATGTGTTGCGGGCCAAACATTAATTGCCGAGAATTATTGACGGTGCTAACAAATTTGTTTTCGTTCAAAATATTTCTGTATTCCAAATTCTTTGTTTCGTTTCCCGTCTCAACTTTTATTGAGTTTTGATTCCTGGAAGATTTATTGGAGGGCTGTTAAATGGTTAATCCGGTTAAATAAGTTAATTTTGTTGTAAAGCGCCATCTTATGTTTTCCGATCGAAGTACGTTCTAGAAGATTCGAGAGTTAATTCTTTCCTCCGGCTTCTTCCGGCTACCGAAAATGGTGGATGGCGTGTTTTGATTAAATAAAATTTTATCGTTAATCATCAGGACGTTTTAAAGATATTATTGCTGCATTCCGGTTCATCCTTATCGTAGAGATCTTCATTAATAAGTTTAAACAATTATTTTCGTTATTTCATTAATAATTGAGGTATTTTTCCTTTTAGTCGAAACTATCGTGTGAATTATAATTCCAATATACTGTTACCGATCTATTGTAATTGTACCCTAGTGCCGCATATATTATTGCAACAAACATTTGATGTCCACAGAACTGTAGTTACATAGTAGGATTTTTTTAGAAGCCCTCTTTAATAAGAGGTAAGTGATTTGGTTTAGTTAGACGTTTTCTACATAAATCTGTTTATCCAGGGTCCTAGTCTGGGGTTTTAAAATCCTAGCCAGAGATTCCCAAGGCATATGCTAATCCCTCGAAGGACAAAGTCAGAATCCCAAACATTATTAACCCCTTCAGACCTGAACTATTTTACGACGATAAAAAAAATAAATGGCTCTTAAATCTATCGAATTAGTACCTAAATAACACATATTTGATGCTAAAAAATTAATTGTGAAATTTCAGGATAATTTCAGGATGTTCACATGCATGTACATCGAATGTTTTATACGGTTTAGGTGTGGATAATACCAAAATAGTTTTTACATGTCTTAGCACATACCTTTAGGAACAAACTACACCAGTTTATACTTAAAAAATATCTTTACAAATCATCTAAAGACCCGCTAAGACAAACTGTCGTTAACGAGTTGTTGCTGTCATTATGCGCATCTCCATTATATGAGAGAATTTTCAATCAAAAGGGGCAGTTTAAGTAAGAGAAGTCGCAAAATGTACCTTAGTTTACCAAAACAAATGTACTTGGGGGTGAAAACTAGGTTCTAAATGAAATTTAATGCCTATTGATAGTAAATAAATCACTAAAAAGCTAATGTACATCTGAATGTACACCAGGTCTGAAGGGGTTAACCCTTATGTGCACGGAAAGGTACAGGTGTACCTTTTTAATTTTTGTTATGCAGTAACTTATTTAATTTAATTTAAAAATGGTACATGTTTTATGACATCTTAAAATAAGGAAAGATAATGCCTTTTATGTAAAAATTATAACATTTACCTTACGTAGAAATTTTTTATTTTAATCCCAAACTTATTATCCCATTTAAGCACGGATAGGTACATTCGTACCTATATGTGTTTAAGTTGAAAATTAATAGGGGGGAAATAAAAAATACAAAAAATTCACAAATATATATATATTTATATATAATTACAGTTCAGAAGTGAAACATTTTGTGATGGTTTGGGCATGTTCATCACATATTGGGATTTTGCAAACGCTGCAACATTTTCTGGTTTTTCTTCGCTTTTTATTTTTTTTTCGGCAAATATAGCATGATCCCACTACTGGTTTAGGGCCTTTAGATTCTTGAGGTTTATTTTCCGTAGCAAATGATGACCCTGATGGTACCCCATCATCGATTATAGTGAATTTTTGGTAGAAAATATGTTTACAACATTTGGCATTTGCGAGCGTTTTTCAATATTACCCATTGCGAGGCTGCGTCCTAAATCTTGAGAAAAAGTTCTTCGGCTATGTGATGAGGACATAATTCCCTTTGGCCCTCCATGTCTTCAAACACTTTATAAAACCGAATCAATACTAAAATATTTCAATGCGTTTAATTTAAACCAAAATAAACAATTCCACAAAACGGCCTTAATTTTTTTTATTTCAAAGCTCTTAATTCTTTAGAGAGATATACTAACCAAAACACAAAACAATAAACAATTCCAAAAACTTGCTTTCGCAAAACAAAAACATGTTTTCTAGTATAAGGTACAATTGTACCTATCTGTGCGGTATCAGTATATTTATTCTCTATGCACATAAGGGTTAATGGATTTAAGTTGGACGATAGTTGAACTACGTAGCACTAGGACTACAATACAAGACATTACAATGAAATAGCAAGTATACTATATATTTTTTTGTGATTCCAAACGGAGGGGGTGAAACCTAATTAAACTATATTTTTTGTGATTCCAAACGGAGGGGGTGAAACATAATTAAACTATATATTTTTTTGTGATTCCAAACGGAGGGGGTGAAACCTAATCCCAGGCAACACAGGTTCGTAGAAATCACGTAGAATCGTCGACGAATTGGGTCGAATTTGGTCGAAGTTACATTTCAACCATTTTTCGACGTCTCAAAATTCACCAAAACACGACCAATTATTAACATAGGTCGATGATAACCAATAAATGACGTCATTATCACGTGAACAGATGACGAAATTTTTAAGAAAATATGAAAATATAGTGTTAATTAATAAGAAACAGTTTGCCCGTTTTAATGGGCCGACAAAAAGTTTTGGAATATTTTTAAAAACAAAAATTATTATTTTTATTTAATTTACGTTATTTCGACGGAGAATCAACGTGCAATATTTTATTAAAATAATTTTAAACATTATTTGGTTTTAAACTAATTAAGATAGATTAATAATTATTAATTATTGATCAATGGATTTTTTAAAACAAATTCGCGATTTTTAAATCCTTTATCATTTTATCACAAAATAAGAAATTAACATGTTACTGCAGTTGACAATCACAATTTTAATTTTAGTAAAATTATTTATCTACAGTGTTGCCAGATGTTTTATAATTTTCTTTTTTAAAATAGTAAAATTTAAATAATAATTGATAATTGTAACATAATTTAATCCGCCGCGTAGTTTTGCTTGTTTTTATACAATTTTTGTTTTGATAATTTTATATAATTTTCTGTAAATTTGATCATTTTGTCAACCCTCTTCGATAATATTAATTTTTACACCTGGCAACCCTGTTTCTCTTTGGCCTTGGGTAAGTTGGCACTACTTACAAAGCGAGGGAACGTTTATTCCTAAAAAACAATATGGTTGATTCAAGCGTCCAACTTTTATAATCTGTGGCATTTATACATAGAACAAACCATTTATACTGATAATACTTTGGCTGTCAGGTAGGTCAATTTTTGTTTGTTTATTAATGTTTTAATTACTCAGTATATTCCGTAACGAAGTCATATCACCTAAATGAAGTACCTACATAAGCTCCTAAAATATTGACCTGTCATCTGTCTTAAAATTTAATGTGTTTGATTTTATAATAAATGTTTTGAGCAACTTAAAACATGTTTTATTAATTATTAAACCAAAAGCCCTTTATGCACTGGTAAAAATAATTATTTATTCTTATATCCGATATTTTAATGCCAGATATATGCCAGACATATGTATGTGTTTCTGCAAAGATTAACTAACAAATTTTTTTTTGATATTCTACTTTTTTACATACATTTATTTTGATTATTAATTATTTACTAAATATATATCTAATATAGTAGTATATATATATACTATATATAGTAGGGTTTACCTATTTATTTTTTAAAATTTAAAAGTACAACTAAAAATTTTTTATTTTTTTAATTTTGACAAAATCACATTTCGCATTGAAATATCTGATATCAGTATCGGTAATTATTTTTATGTGTATGACCTAATCATATATTATTCAAGAAATATTACGTGATTATTCATGTCAAATTACGTAAATAATTACGTAATATTACGTGATTTTACACGTGAAATCGCTGTGACATATTGTCGTCAATTTTACGAAGATAAGACGTGTCTAAGTTGGTGACTTCGACGTCACCGTAGACGTAAATTAAACGTGATATTCACGTCACTGTGTTGCCTGGGAATAAGACTATATTATTTTGTGATTCCAAACGGAGGGGGTAAAACCTATTTAGATAAATATATTTTTTTAATTCCAACGGAGGGGGTAAAACCTAATAATTTTGTGTTTAAAGTATTCAAGGTTGTGACTATGTAGATCATAGTGCACACCTTATTTTAATTTTAAGTTTATTTTAATTTTAAAGAATTTAGTGATATAAATTTTCCTTATTTTCTTTTTTAAATATTGAACTTTCAGAGAGACATTTCATTTACTAAGTATGGTTTATATCATTGAATCATCTAACTGGTAGATATTAAGTTAGAATAAGGCTTTAGTTGATAAGCAGGGAGTATATGATATAATATTTTGTATCTTGATTATCTAATAATAGATAATATCAAATTATTGATTAACTTGTTAACTTGTCAACTTTTAAATTAAATAATACGGGGTTAATATTTGAATTTGATTTCAGTTTAAATTTCACATATACAACTATTTGGTATTTTTTAAATTTTATCCCATAAACTAAAATTTAGTGGCTCCTAGGCGCACAGTGCTCTATTGTCTTGCCTTGACCCACAACCTATTGCTCACCGGCGTACAGCCGTCGTGTGTTTGTGCCAAAACCGTGTTAAATCACTCTTAGTCTCATGGTAGAGGTTACAAATTGGTGACCAACGTGTGGGGCCAGATTTTCATTTAGTTTTGCTTTAACATCAGCACTGTGCTTAATATTCCAGTTAACGTAATTGACTAAAGGTGTATGTGAATGATATGTGAATTGAAATAAATTTTACCGAAGATTATCCAACTATTGAAAATATCACAAATTATATCGACCAATTATCGCCCAATTATCACCGAACTTATCGACCAATTATCGCCCAAATTATCGACCAACTTATCGCCCAACTTAATACAACTTTTCGCCCAATTATCCACCAACCTATCGCCCGATTATCGACCAACTTATCGCCCAACTTTTCGACAACTTATCGCCCAATTATCGACCAACTTATCGCCCAACTTTTCGACAACTTATCGCCCAATTATCGCCCAACTTATCGAACACTTATCGCCCAATTATCGACAACTTATCGCCCAATTATCTTACCTCTTATTGACCACTTCTTATTGCCCAACTTATATTTTCGTTATATCGTCCTAGAGCTTATCGTCACTTTTTATACTTCCGAAATCCTTATTTTGCTGAGATCTTCAATATGGAAACTACCTTTAAAGTAAATCACCTGTTGGTAGCGGAACTTAATTATGAGTTGAGAATAAGAGGAATAGTTTGCGATAAAGCGCAAGACGCGAAGAGAAAAATTTTAGCTAGGTTACTACACTGATCGTTTTTTGAAGTGGTTCGCCAAAAAAATTATTCCACTTTGATAGGTTGTAACTTTTGAATGGATGGACGTATCTTGTTAATTTTTTTTTTGTTAGAAAGGGCATTTCTTTAGCAGTAAGTGTGCACGACTGCATTCATGTGTCCTGATTTAAAATAATTTTACAGGGTGATTTGTAAAGCTTTGATTTTAACATTAAATTTATTAATGTGCAGGAGGTAAATGGGTCACCCTGTATAATTTATTTTAAGGTCATTATAGAGCCTTACGTCTTAGCGCTGCGTGCTTTTTTGGATTTTGGTCTTACGTCATTTATTTTAAAAGATATGATTTTTTAACCATGTAAAGTACACATGAAAGTCAAAAAGTTTGATTTTAATTTTTAAAGCAATAACAATAATATTAAATAACGAATTGTAAATAAAAATAATCAATAATGGGTAGGGCCCCCTCTACTCCTTATCACCTCCTGACATCTTTGAGGCATACTCCTGATGACATTATTGATGAGGTCACCCGGAATGGCTTCCTATTCCTGTTGAAGAGCAATTCCCAGCTCTTCAATTCCATGTGGTTCACTTTGGCGATCTAATATCCTTCTTTGAAGCGCATCCCACACGTTTTCAATGGGGTTGAGGTCCGGCGAAAGCGCCGGCCATTCCATTCTGGTGATATTTTTTCGTTGGAAAAATTCATTTACCACGTTGGCTCGATGCGGTCTTGCGTTATCGTCCATATATACAAACTGTTTACCCATTTGATGGGACAGAGGGAGAACTATTGGTTCCAGAATTCTTTCCAAGTATCGTAAAGCATTAACTGTCTCATGGACGAAAAGTACAAGTTAAGTACGATGGTCTATTGATATCCCCCCCCAAACTGTAATTGAACGACCACCGAAAGGTGTAACGCCAACCGTACAATCTTCTTCGTAACGTTCATTCACTCTTCGCCACTCACGCAGGCGGTTGGTATCGGGATCCTCAGAAAACCGTGATTCATCTGTGAAAAGACATTGGGCCCAGTCATTTGCAGCCCTGTTTTGATGATTCAAAGCAAATTCCAGACGTCGCCTTTTATGCCCATGATTCCATTTTGGATGCCTAGCTGGCCGTCTGGAGTGAAGTCCACCTTCATGCAATCTTTTTCTTATTGTGGATGTTGAAATCATGTTTCCGATAGCCAGGTGCAATGCTCGTTTCAGTTGGGTAGCATTAGTTTTTCTGTTCTGCAAAGCGGTTCTCCTAAGAAGACGATCTTCTGCTGGACTTGTTACTCTTTGACGCCCTCCTTCGTGTCTATATTGCGGAGAGTTATTCTTTTCGTATCGTTTCCAAGCGCCATTAACCATACTGTATGCAATATTAAAGCGTCGGGCTACTTCCCTTTGAGAGACACCAGCTAAAACCATTCCGATGATTCTTTTAAGAATTGCACCTTGTAGACGCGGCATTGTTACAAACAATTAAATTGACACATGCCAAAACATTATTACTTCCAAAGATATCTCGATTTTTTACGCACATAGACATGAAGTGAAAGAAAAATTAATATCTTCCAAGGCTATTGAGTTATGACCAAAATCCAAAAAAGCACGCAGCGCTAAGACGTAAGGCTCTATGATGACCTTAAAATAAATTATACAGGGTGACCCATTTATCTCCTGCACATTAATAAATTCAATGTTAAAATCATAGCTTTACAAATCACCCTGTAAAATTATTTTAAATCAGGACAAATAAATTCAGTCGTGCACACTTACTGCTAAAGAAATGCCCTTTCTAACAAAAAAAAAATTAACAAGATACGTCCATCCATTCAAAAGTGACAACCTATCAAAGTGGGATAATTTTTTTGGCGAACCACTTCAAAAAACGATCAGTGTAGATAAGGAACGGGAACAAAGGTTCGATCCAACTGTCTTGGTAGATCCTACGTTTGAGCTGGATGCTGAGAGGGATGAGATCAACGATACGATTGCGTCTATTCACTTATTAGTTCAGGACTTTGAAGGTCCTATCACAGATTCCTTATTTGCCAGATTACGCACCCGTATCGCGCATTTAACTTACCGCGTAAAACGTATACAAGACTTAGTAACGCCAGAAAATTCCGTGGAAGAAAAATTTAAAAATGACTCCTACGCTTCATGCATAGAGTTAAAAGCTAATTTATATGAACGCATTACGACACCACCTAATCCAGAACAAGTGAATAGCAATAACACTACTAATCCTCATATTATGTTTACGAAACCACCAAGCCAAACCGGTTATGTTCCAGTTTACAAATGGGGAGAAACTTTTGATGGGGAAAGTAAAAATTTAATTCCATTTCTCACAGAGTTAATGCAAGCTCGAAATGTAAATAAAACTCAATTCAGCTAGAGATCTATTTGTTGGTAAGGCCAGGTATTGGTACCGACAAATTTTACAGGAAGTTAGTGATTGGGATAGTCTAGTAGAAGTTTTAAAAAGGGATTTTCATTATGTAGATTATGACGACCAATTATAATACAAGTTATAAAATCCAGAAAACAATTAAGAAACAAATCTATCACGTTATTCTTCGCTGTGGTAAATACATTATTTTCTCGATTAAGTAAAGATCCTGCCGAGGCGACTAAGGTGAAGTGGTTGCGGAAACTTACTTATCCAGAGTACCAATCTGCTATTGCACTACATGACGTATCCACTGTTACGGAATTATCAGTATTGCTTAAGAAATTAGAATTTACCGATTTCCTAAATTTAAGCCCACCAAAACATAAGGTCAGCCTTTGTGAGAGGGAACTGAGCGAGTGTTGCTCAGCCTTTGGCAATTTAGACACAAAAGGTAATTCAGCGGAATTCATTAGCAAAAATAATTATCGCCCTTATAACCCCAATAAATATCGCCCCAATAACCCCAACAATTATAGTCCCAATAACGCACGCTTTACTAACGGTCTCTCACCAACTAACACACCTAGCTCCCGTCCGACCTATAATGCACGCTTTACTAACGGTCTCTCACCTACTAACACCCCTAGCTCCCGTCCAACCGATAACGCACGCTTCACTAATGGTATATCTCACTCTAACTCTCCTAACTCCTATCCGGCCAATAACGCTCGCTTTCGTAACGGTATCTCACTTACTAATCCCCGTCAAACTAATGACGCTCGCTTCACTAACGGTCCCTCAACTACTAATTCCCATAACTCTCGTCCAGCTAACTTCCGCCAACCTTCCCAACCCCAAAACTCCCACGGTGGGAACAGTATAAATAAAACCCCCCATAAAAGTAGCCAAACCAATAACCCAGCCGAAATGGTATGCTGGAACTGTTTAGAAAAAAATCATTTATACAGTGACTGTAAAGTAGAGCGCACTAAATTATTTTGTTTTAAATGCGGAGCGGCTGACTGTACCGTAAAAACATGTCCTAATTGCGCGGGAAACTAGAGAGTGAGATGTGTTTATTTGGCCATACATCCTCATGCAAGACCCCGGCCAAAAATTTTGAAAACAAACTTAAAAATCTTGAAATCAATAAATTTAATCTCGAAGACTGGTTAAAGTGGAAACATTTTGTTAAAGAGTTCTATAACAAAGAGTTTCAACAAACCAATGAAATTTTACCTATTTTATATCAAAAGAGTAACGATAATAGGCCTTATATTGAGGTTAACTTACTAGGTCAAAAAATTACCGGATTACTAGACTCAGGGGCAAGTATTACCATAGTAGGGTCGAAAGGTTTAGAAATTTTGGAGATACTTAACATACAACTTAAAGAAGTCTCACTAACAAAATATATTAAAACTGCCGATGGTACTAAACAGTCCGTATGCGGTACCGCTGATTTGCCGATTTGTGTCGAAGGTATCTGCCATTTGGTGGAAGCGTCAGTTGTTCCTACTCTACCTCACTCATTTATTTTCGATATAGACTTTTGTAGGCAATTTAATATTAAGTTAGATTTTAGAGATGGTACTTGGCATGTACAGGGTGTTTTTTCTGAAAGAAACCTTTTGGCAAATGATATAGGACTCAATCCGATTTCAAGTATATGTAGTATAGCAGAGCTTACCGTTGAACAGCGCCGTGACGTGGATAATTTATTAGAAGCATTTAATGAAATATCGAATAAAGATAAGTTAGGTCGTACGAACAAAATAGTTTTTTTTTATCGATACCGGAGATGCAAAACCATTCAAAGTTAAACAATACCCCCTTTCGCCCTATATGCTCAAGATTCTGAATGATGAGCTATATTCTATGCTAAAATTAGGAGTAATAGAGCCTTCTAACAGTCCATGGTGTAGTCCAGTACTCTTAGTAAAAAAGTCAGACGGTGATTACCGATTTTGTTTTGACGGACGAAAACTCAATGAGGTGACTAAACATGATTCATATCCATTGCCGCGATTAGACAGAATCTTGAGTATGCTGAGCGATGCTAAATTCATTTCAAGTATCGACTTACGTAAGGCTTTTTGGTAGGTTCCTTTAGAACAGTCATCACGCGAAAAAACTGCATTTAGTGTGGCAGGAAGAGGATTATTTCAATTTACAGTTATGCCCTTTGGACTGCAACAGTGCACAAACCCAGCAGCGATTGGTTGATGCTTTATTCGGACCCAAGTTCGAGCCAAAGGTCTTTACGTATCTTGATGATATTATCGTAGTCTTATTATCGTATGATGAATATATTTCTTTATTAAAACAGGTATTGCAACGACTCAAAGAGGCCAACTTAACGATTAATCTTGAGAAATGCAAGTTTTTTCGTACGTCACTAAAGTATTTAGGTTATATTGTGGATTCTCAAGGTCTACGCACTGACCCTGAAAAGGTTATGTGCATGGTAAATTATTAACGTCCAAAAACTTCAACGGAGGTAAAACGTTTTCTAGGGCTATGTTCCTGGTACCGTAGATTTGTTAATAATTTTTCGACTTTAGTATCGCCTCTTAACGATATCTTAAAAGGTAAAAAGAAAACAGGCTATAGTATGGACTACTGAAGCAGAGGATTCTTTTAGAAAAATTAAAGAAGCCCTGATTTCTGCCCCTATATTATCATCCCCCAATTTTACTAAACCTTTTGTTATTCACTGCGACGCGTCCAATACTGGATTAGGAGGTGTGTTGACTCAATATTTGGATGAGAATGAGACGGTGGTAGCATATGCTAGCCGTTCCCTTAGGCGTTCGGAGCGTGAACTCTTGGCGTTAATTTTTTGTATCGAGAAATTTACACCCTATGTAGAAGGTACTAAATTTAAGGGGGTAACGGACCAATTACAGCTTATTATGGCTAAATAGTATTTCCAAACCTACCGGTAAGCTTGCTCGTTGGGCAGTGCGCCTTCGCCAGCATAATTTTGAGTTAATCCACCGCAAAGGAACGGTTAACGTGGTACCAGATGTCCTTTCGCGAATTCCTGCTGAAACAGAAGTCGCATTAATCGATATCGACCCTAATACCGCGTATACATGGTATGAAACCATGAGAGCGAAGATTACGGAAAACCCGGGAGACTATCCTCAATGGAAAGTAGAGAATAACTTAATTTTAAAATGATACCGTCAGTTTTGCAAATATCGACAGATGTTCCTGAATGGAAATTTTTAGTGCCAAAAACACAACGTGAGACGATACTTCGTTCATGTCAGGACCCACCCACAAGTGGCCATTTCGGTTTCTTTAAAACATTAGCTCGAGTTCAAGATTATGGGTCCTTTTCCGCGATCTTCAAGGGGTAACGCTTACTTACTGGTTGTCGGGGACTGGTTTTCAAAATATACTTTAGTACATCCAATGCGCCAAGCAACGGCACAAAATATCGTAAAATTTATGGAGAATGAAGTGTTTTTGAAATTCGGGGCTCCACAATACATTCTTTGCGATAACGGTACACAGTTTGCAGGATCCGTCTTTAAAAAACTAGCCCAGGAATATCAGGTACAGAAAATTTGGTACAACTGTCGATACTCACCTCAATGTAATTTCTTCAAACGCAATAACAAAACGGTAGGTACAGCCATACGCTGTTATGTAGATAAGCATAAAGATTGGGATCTAACTTTACGTCCAACAAGCTATCAATACCGCGAGACATGAAGTTACCGGATTTACGCCTTCCTTCCTAGTTTTCGGTCGACATTTTCCCTTAAGTGGTAAATTCTACGGGGAAGTTTTAAATACCTCTGATGTTGAAATATCTCCTGGTGATCGGAATGGGTACGCATCAGAACTTTTGAAGTTATCGGAAATTTTTAAGGAAGTATGTCAACGATTACATGACTCTCATCGTCGTTATGAGAAGACATATAACCTACGGAAACGGGAATTTATTTTTACTGTCGGTGACAAGGTATGGCGCAGAAATAAAGTTTTGTCGGACGCTGCAAATCAGTTTACCGCCAAGTTAGCCCCCAAATATATTCTTTGTACAATATTAAGACGAAAATCTCGGTTAGCGTATACTCTCAACCACTCAGATGGTACACCTGCTGGTAACTGGCACATAAAGGATCTTAAGCCATACTATGGTTCTAATTGTAGTGTATCAGTGAATATGGGTTAGAAGTTTATCGTTGATCTCATACCGTTGGTAGTGTCGTGGATGTTTGGTTTTTGTTTTGTTTAGCAGCATGTTAAAATAATAATATCGGTCGTTATTATGATTTTCTTTAGGAGAGGGGTGGTGTAGCATTTTAAAAATAATAAATTATAATACTTAATAATTAAGGCCAAGGTCATCTGTTGACGTAAAATGGTACTAACGAAAACAATTGCAGTTAACTGTTATTATTGTGAAATATCAATTTTTAATGATTTTGAGATTGTAATAATTATAATACCCCTCTCTGATAATGTTGTTTTGATGTGTTGCGGGCCAAACATTAATTGCCGAGAATCATTGACGGTGCTACCAAATTTGTTTTCGTTCAAAATATTTCTGTATTCCAAATTCTTTGTTTCGTTTCCCGTCTCAACTTTTACTGAGTTTTGATTCCTGAAAGATTTATTGGAGGGCTGTTAAATGGTTAATTCGGTTAAATAAGTTAATTTTGTTGTAAAGCGCCATCTTATGTTTTCCGATCGAAGTACGTTCTAGAAGATTCGAGAGTTAATTCTTTCCCCCGGCTTCTTCCGGCTACCGAAAATGGTGGATGGCGTGTTTTGATCAACTAAAATTTTATCGTTAATCATCAGGACGTTTTAAAGATATTACTGCTGTGTTCCGGTTCATCCTTATCGTAGAGATCTTCATTAGTAAGTTTAAACAATTATTTTCGTTATTTCATTAATAATTGAGGTATTTTTCCTTTTAGTCGAAAATATCGTGTGAAATATAATTCCAATATACTATTGCCGATCTATTGTAATTGTACCCTAGTGTGGCATATATTATTGCAACAAACATTTGATGTCCACAAAACTGTAGTCACATAGTAGGATTTTTTTTAGAAGCCCTCTTTAATAAGAGGTAAGTGATTTGGGTTAGTTAGACGTTTTCTACATAAATCTGTTTATCCAGGGTCCTAGCCTGGGGTTTTAAAATCCTAGCCAGAGATTCCCAA
This sequence comes from Brassicogethes aeneus, assembly GCA_921294245.1. NCBI lineage: Eukaryota > Metazoa > Arthropoda > Insecta > Coleoptera > Nitidulidae > Brassicogethes > Brassicogethes aeneus. The sequence continues at coordinate 5,721,671 of OV121136.1, forward strand.
GGCATATGCTAATCCCTCGAAGGACAAAGTCAGAATCCCAAACATTATTAATGGATTTAAGTTGGACGATAGTTGAACTACGTAGCACTAGGACTACAATACAAGACATTACAATGAAATAGCAAGTATACTATATTTTTGAATGGGTGAAACCTAATGAAACTATATTCTTTTTGTGATTCCAAACGGAGGGGGTGAAACCTAATATGACTATTTTTTTTGTGATTCCAAACCGAGGTTGTCAAACCTAATAAGACTATATTTTTTTGTGATTCCAAACGGAGGGGGTAAAACCTATTTAGATAAATATATTTTTTTAATTCAAACGGAGGGGGTAAAACCTAATAATTTTGTGTTTAAAGTATTCAAGGTTGTGACTATGTAGAGCATAGTGCACAGCTTATGTTAATTTTAAGTTTATTTTAATTTTAGAGAATTTAGTGATATAAATTTTCCTTATTTTCTTTTTTAAATATTGAACTTTCAGAGAGACATTTCATTTACTAAGTATGGTTTATATCATTTAATCATCTAACTGGTAGATATTAAGTTAGAATAAGGTTTTAGTTATTTTGTATCTTGATTATCTATTGATTAACTTGTTAATTTGTCAACTTTCAAATTAAATAATACGGGGTTAATATTTGAATTTTATTTTAGTTTCATTTCACATATACACCTATTTGGTATTTTCTAAATTTTATCCCATAAACTAAAATTTAGTGGCGCCTAGGCGCACAGTGCTCTATTGTCTTGCCTTGACCCACAACCTAGTGCTCACCTGCGTACAGCTGTCGAGTGTTTGTGCCAAAACCGTGTTAAATCACTCTTAGTCTCATGGTAGACGTTACAGGGTGAACAAAAAAAGCCGTTTATATAAAAAAGTACATGGTGCAACATCAAGGCGGTATGTTCATGCGTAGAACATCTAAAGTGGCCGAGTTCACTGCCGATGCTAGGGGGCGAGGAGAAGGTCGCCTGCCTCAACCACAACCATTGGTGAAAAGAGCAGGAAGAACGACATTTAAATTATCACTGTGCTTCAACCAACACAAAGAAAATATTTATATGGATGGAAAAAAATATTGTGAATGTTTCTTAGGGAGAAAATGGGCAATTTATATTAAAACTAAAATAAAACTAAATAATAAAAAATATTAAAAAAAAAAACAGTTTGTATTATTTAAAAACCCTCTATATATAAATTTTCGGGTATTTTAGGTTAAAATAAAAAATATTGTATGGTACAACTGTCTTCACAATGGAGGATGCTATTAAAGAACTGTAACGCACACATTAATAATAAAAAAAAAGAATATTAAAACCACAGAAAAACTACCTTTGGCCAAAACACGTGATCGTCTAGTTTAAATAAATTAATTTAGGACCCCTTTTGTGGTGAATACGGTTCTGGATAAGTAAGTACTTGAGCAATTGAAAACATATTTAAAAAGCAAAGGAAAAGTGTAACGTTTAAAACCACCGTGGGTGATTACGTTACTTTTACACGCGGCGGTTTTACAGAATGCTATCGAAGACCGGGTACGGTGCCCCTCACTCAGTCGAAGACGGGGTGGGTATGAAAGTATGTTATTTTAGGCGCCACGTGATTTTGCCGTACCAAGCCTATGCTAATTATGTAACTACTAGAATAAAACCACGAAACTAGATTTAGTAAATAATGTATATATATTAACAAAATAGTATCTCTGTTATAGTGTATTATTTTACAAATGGTAAATAAATATTTGATATCTAACGATATTAACCTATGCGTGATCACGTAAGGCGAACAATAGTTGAAATAATGATTATAATATATATACTACAAACGGTTCAAGACAACGTACGTTATATTTATATACTAGTATTGGGACGACACAAGACATGAAACTTAACAGATAGGTGGCAGTTCTGGGTTCCTCGGGACTTAATGAAGACGTCGCGACGCCGGGAATGTCAGGCTGATGATCTGAACGCGTTACCAGGCTGGTGACAGATCCAGAAGTATCTTCGGGTAATGGCTGACGATGGCGGCTAGGGATAGGACGCCTAGATATGGGTCTAGGGCAGAAATCTAGATCTCTACTTGAGGTGTTGAAGTCGAGGTAGGGTAGAGCCGATTTGGGCGATGTTACAAGATATTAGTTGGATCTGATCAGTGTGTCTGCAGGAAAGCAGGGCCCAAAAGATGGTGAGTCGGCTCTTGGTGATGCTTAGGATATTTCCAGAAAGCGGTAGCGTCCCGTAAGCTTTAATCCGGAACAATCCGATATGTGTGTGTGTTTCAACAATAACTAACTAAACAATACACTACACAATTTAATAGTGCAATGGTGCCTGTAATACTCCAGTTTATAACTGAGCGGCTAATTTCAATCCGCAAACAGGGCAGCACTTTGCTTAAGCAGGACGAGCAGGAATTCAACTTTTCTACACACCTTAAATCTGCATACTGACTGGAGTTAAAAACCAGCCAACCGCAAGCGCTTGATTTGAAGACCAGGACTAAGTAGGGGTGCGCAAAACCCACTTTACATATTGCCCTATTTATAAAAACGCTAAGATGGATTCGATTTCCTAGCAAGGTTGCCAACTGACAATAACAAAGCCAACATAAATTGTGCCCAAACGATATGAGAAGTGCCACCAGGATACAACGAGAGACTACCAAGCGAACACAACAAGGTAGGTACAAATACATTATTTAATTATTTACACTTCAACAAAACAATTATTAATCTTTATTTTAAGTTTCAGATTTTGATGTCTGTATACAGTGCGTCCCCCAAAATTATTTACACAGTAATAAAAAATGTATATAGCTACTTACTTTAAATAAATGTTTTTGATCAATATTTGAGCTTTATTAACCAAAATGGAAATTAACACGTTACAAAAGTATTAAATTAAAATAAGTTTATTAATAAAAACAATTAATACCAGAGTTAATATTATTGCTACTGTACATTAAGAATATTAATAAAAACGTTTGTATTTAAAAAGTATCATTAATTTAAGTTAATAAGGTAAAACCTTAAAAACCTACATATACAATACAGACATGCATATATGTCGCACATTTCAACAATATAAATAATACAACAAAATCAAAGTAATCAATATGAATATAATCAATTATATTATCATAATGCTAAGATTATTCACCTACTTAAATAATAGGCTTGGACGGTGTAGAAAAGCAAATACACATTGAAATAATGTACAGCAACAAACAACAATAATGTGAAACATAAAGTATAATAAAACTTAGGTCACAAGCAACAATAATAAATGGTATTTGTATAAATAAAACAAGTGGTATAGTATTGGACAACGGTAATGCCATTTAATTGTACAGCCATAAATAACAAATACAATCAGGTATAATCAAGTAATAAAAAGATGTCAGTGCAAATCAAATATAGCAAAATAAAATGATTATCAATAATAATAAAATAAGACCATAAAACAACAACTTCATATCAATATCCCTAGCTAACCATTCTTTGTTAATCTAAATTGGTTAACTGGCAATTATTGGCAATTGGGTGCACCTGTCAAAGCAAAGCTGTATCCACCGACCTCTTACCAGAACCCGTCAACAAAGTTCCCTAACTAAATAACTCATTTGATATGCAGAACTTGAAACAAAGTCTCACCATATTAAATAATGAATATCAATTTATCAAATAAATAAAATAAGATTACATTTAAATATAATAATTATAAACATAAAATAATGATAAATAAAAATAAATAAATTTGTAATTTGGTTGTCCAACCACAACCATTAAGATAAAACAATTCAGCTTATTAATTCTTTCACAAAGAACAAGTTAAAATAATAATAATAAAATAATAAAATAGTTTAAATTAATTATTAAATAATTAACCACTTATTATGATATTTGTGACCTTAGATTATAATAATTAAATATCCCTTAACTACTCGCGCCAATTTTTGTAACATAAGTGGTCGCGCGGTGCACTAAGTGCTCCGCTCCTTAAAATGGCTATATAGCTGAATGTTTTCAATTTTAATATTACTTTTGCTTATATTCGGATAAATTAACTCTATTTTTATTAAAACACAATTTTAAAAAGAAACAAAAAGCAAATAACAAAAAATAAAACAAACAAAAAAGTTATTACTTCTACTCAGAAAAGAAGAAATCAGAATGAAATTTAGCCGTTCTATTTTTATTTGTGTATTCTTAGAAAAATGTATACCTTAAAAACCATTAGGTTTTAAATTCCATATTTTGTTGATTTAGAAATATTGCAAAAATTGAAATTTAGTTACGTTTTAGTGAAGTATTTCTAAATCAATCTCAAGTTTTCTGTCCATAACTTTGAAATTAGTAGTTTAAACTGAATATGCCGTCGACAGTGCATGGTAGACACATCAGACATAGGTTACATGGAAAGGGCATTTAATTCCAAGAAAACGACAAAAAGTTATAGAGGTTTTAATGAAAACTTAGCACTCAGTGCATCTGCGCGACTAGTTAAGGGATATAGAAACGACATACCTATTTAAATAAACTACACTTTCACAAAAACTGAATTTATATAAAATCAATGTATTATTGGTTAAATTCACTCCCTTATAAAATTAAAGAATTCAACTCGTCCCTTCAAATAGTAAAACGTAACTGTCTAAAAAATACTGTCTTCTCTAAGTTTTTAACACGCTGTTTTTATGTGTATTTTATCAAAGCCAAACAGGCCTATCGATATAGTTCCTTTGGAACGTAAGAACCTCCTCTATCTACCGATATGGCTCAGACATACGTGCGGTTTTGGTAAGTCTCCCTAGTGCATCATGATATGCTTAAAGACATGAACACGTAGGTCTACAATTAGTGCTCTTTAAGTTATTTACAAATATCATTCTAAGTAAATCAGACTATACACTATTTTTATCACGTGTTGACACGACCCTAACTCTTAGACGTGTAGGTTAAATATTGCCCTAATAAATTACATACTCTAAACAAAATGCGTATAAATATTAAGTTACTAATGAACAGTTTATACAATTTTAAGGTAAATATTTAGAACTAGTCTAATATTTCGTAGAGTATTAAAATAATAAATTAAGAAATGTTAAATTAACTGCCCCATATATCGTCCCATTACAACACTTGACTAACTTTCATTAATTTTGACAAATTAAACATTACGAAGAAAAAATCCAAATGTTTAAATTATTTGAAATATTATAATTCGTAGATTCTATAAGTATATGGGGTCAAGTGTTATTAATTAATTAAACATTACGAAGAAAAACTCCAAATGTTTAAATTATTTGAAATATTATACTTCGTATATTCTATAAGTAAATGGGGTCAAGTGTTATGCGATAAACAACGATTTAAAAATAATTGTTCAACAAATAAAAGAATAAAACCACTAAAAATAAATACATAATTTTAAAAATAAAACTCAGTGTTTTTATAAATTTAGTGTTAGTTTGATCAAAATCACTATATAGCACCAACAAGAAGCGAAATACTAAAAGCTTAAAATAAAATGGAAACATTTAAAAAAGTAAAAAATTGGGTACATAAATCATTGGATAGATACCCCACTACACAGGAAATAAAACATGATATTTACCATAGAGAAACACTTGAAAATTGGTATGGCAAAAAGGATTTTCTGAACAAATATCTAAATTTATCCGTTAAGAATATCAAAAATGGCATACATTTGTTGCACCAGCGCCTTCACGAAGCGTTAGAACAGGAGGGTGAGAATCCAGAAACGTATTTATAAAAAAAAATACATACATGGTGCAACATAAAGGCGGTATGTTCATACGTAGAACATCTAAAGTGGCCGACTTCACTGCCGATGCTAGGAGGCGAGGAGAAGGTCTCCTGCCTCAACCACAACCTTTGGTGTATAGAGCAGAAAGAACGACATCTAGATTATCACTGTGCTTCAACCAACACAAAGGAAAAATTTATATGGTTATAAAAAATCTTTTGAATGTTGCTAAGGGAGAGAATGGGCAATTTATATAAAAACGGTCTAAATACTGTAAGCTCCGTGTGAAATGCATTTATTGTTGCAAAATTTAAACTATTTAAAACAGAATATTCTGGAAAGTTCTAACGAGTTACAACAGAAAATTCTAGAACATTCTAAAGATTATAAAGTCGATTTATAACAAAAGATTCTGGAAAATGTCAATGATTTAAAACACGATTTGATAGATAGAGAGCAGATGGCGTTTACCATGGGCGCAGGACTGTGGCAGTTTACATTCATGCCGTTTGGACTATGTAATGCCCCTGCAACTTTGTAAAGGCTCCAAGAAAGGATTAAGCACCTACTATCATCGGTACGTACCAGGATTCACGTTTGATAGAGGGAGAGAGACGATTCCAATGGGACGACGAGTGCCAAGAAGCCTTTTTTGACCTGAAAAACGCGTTGACCAGCTTACCAGTCCTGAGTTATCCTCTCCAGGATGGTGGATTTATTTTGGACACGGACTCCAGCAATGTGGGCCTGGGAGCAGTTTTGTCACAGATTCATAAAGGAAAAGAAAAAGTTATTGGATACTTTAGTTAAACTCTATCCAAACCAGAATGTATAGAAGAAAATTCTTTCTGAGAATAGACCATGCTGCCCTAAAATGGCTTTTGCAATTTAAAAATCCCGAAGGACAGGTAGCAAGATGGATTAAAAAACTACAGGAGTTAGACTTTGGCATAGAACATCGGGCTGGGAACATTTACAGAAATGCTGATGCCTTATCATGAAGAACATTCCCGGAAGACTGTAAACATTACCTTAGGGCCGAAGAAAAGAATGTGTTTATTCGCAAGCACAAACCAACGTGGCAAGAAGTCGCCCAATATTCTTAAGTGACGGACTTCTAAAGCGCCTTCTGGAGTTGCCAGAAGGGGGAAAAGACCGTAAGTAGATAATAATCCCCAGAAACAGTATACCGGAAGTGGTGCAGGAAATCCATGATGGAACTATTGGAGGACATCTTGTGGCGACAAGGACGCTCGAAAAACTTAGGGAGCGGTTTTACTGGGTCAACTGTCAACAAGAAATGGTGCAAGAAGTACGCTGTTTGCGCAGCAAGCAATGGACCCCAGAAACGCCCAAAAACTACAATGCGACAGTACAGTGTAGGCAGTTCAATTGAGAGAATTGCAATAGATGTGGCGGGTCTATTTCCGGACACAGAATCTGTAAATAAATAGATCATCGTTGTAATGGACTACTTTAGCAAGTGGGCGGAACTTACGCCTTGTCAAACGAGAAAGCTGTCACAGTGGCCGATGCCCTTATTAAAGAGTGGATTTGTCGATATGGTGTCCCAATGGAGGTGCATTAACGGCAGGAACTTTGAATGGTTCCAGAAAGTCTGTAGCATTCTTAACATTCAGAAGACGAGGACTACCGCATTACACCCACAGTCTGATGGAATGGTAGAACGAATGAATCGAACGATAAACCGGTACCTGTCGAAGGTAGTCTCTGATCATCAAAGGCTGGGATCGCTTCCTCCATCTGTTCCTTTTGGCTTACCGTTCTTCTATCCACGATACAACCGGCCAAACGCCAGCCAGCATAGTTATGGGACCTGAACTTCGTTAACCTTGTGACCTGAGATTTGGCTGCCTACCAGGGGAAGATTTTGCTGGAGAAGATTATGTCAGCAATTTACGTAGTAAAATGATCGACATTCACAGCCAAATTCGTTTAAACATCCAGAGTACCAACATCAAGGCGGAGAATGGAGGATTTTAACCTGAAGACTTAGTTTAGTTTTACAACCCTCAGCGTTGTCGTGGTTATTCGCCGAAACTGCAAACTTTTTGGGAAGGGCCTTACCAAGCCATGAATCGCATAAATGACATCATTTACAGGATCAGGAAACAACCAAGAGGAAAGCCGAAAGTGATCCATTTCAACCGATTGGCTCCTTGCGCTGGAAAAAATGATCAAATAGACGATGCTGGAGTAAGGAGAGTTAATCCGCTGGAAGACAAGTTGCCTTTTAAAGACTTCATGTATCTGGTATGGTGTCACTCGAGAAGAACAAAAAGATCTGTTCAGGGTTTCAGCCGATTTCTCTTTAGCCCACTGTGTTGCAGAAGATCTTTGGATGTCCAAGGGAATAGCGGTCGTCTTTAAAAAAAGTTTGGACAAGTCAACGAAATGAGAAGGCAGAATCTCAAAGTTGAAGAGGTACTTGAAATAGTGGTAGCGAGCAGATAGGTAAGAGAAGCATCTTCTATCTTGTGACGAATCAGCTCTCCCATTAGAAGCCAAACTACTGTGACGTATAGAATGCCTTTTAAAAATAGAGGAATACCCTTTTGTCCAAGAGCATCAGAAACATGGCGATACCAAAGATTGCTTGTGGACTTGACGGTTTAGACTTGAGAATAATTAGAAGTATGTTGAAACTTATCCTTAGATTTAGTGGCATACACATTCTAGTCTGTTGCCACAACCCTAGAAGAACAATCGGAATAAAGATCGTAGACTGCTACTTCTATAGGACGTCACAATGTAGGTTTGGATCTCTATGCAAATATCGCCATGGAGCTGAGGACCATGTCACACTTCTTATTTTTCGGGACACAATGGGAGCAATATAGCGAGTACCGGTCTTAAACTCGGAATGTCCTTGATGACTCATCGCCGATGAGTCAACGCTCTAACAATCGCGAGCGGTGTGGAGCTTACTGGAAGGTTCAGAAAGGTGATTGTGTGAAGTGGGTCAAGTACGCAATAAATATATAAGACACAGCGGAGCATCGAGTCAGTCAAGCTTTGATACGCGACGAAATAAATTAAAAATACTTGCAAATAAATAAACTATTGTACAGTAGTGCTATATAAATAATTAGTAGTTAAGTGATTAGTTAGTTTTATTTGTGAGTGTTTTAAAATAAACCGTTTAGTTCGTTAATAAATTAGTGACACTGTCGAACCATAACAACGTTACAATACCGTTTACTTTTAATTATAAACTTTAGTATACAAAATTTACTTTATTCAGCAACATCAGCTTTTTTATCTTTCTGGATATCTCGTTTCGTTGGTAGATTCCTGAAGGGACGATGTTATTACCTCTTGCAGGTCTACGATAGCAGTTTCCAACTGTTGTGCGTTGGCTGGTATTGTGGTTGCGCGTTGCGGTGGGTGATATGCCGATACCAGCCTGAGGTTGCCGAGGTGGGATATTCTGACTATGATGGAGTTGGCCTCGAGGTCATCCAGGGGAGGTATGTAAGACTGATGGTGTTCTAAGTTTCTTCTAATGAAGATGGCTGTACCTCCTCCTTCTCTTCTTGTTCTGTTTGTGTTGTATGTTTCGTAGTTGGGGATGGTGAGACTGTCTGCATTCCTCCAGTCTTTAAGTATTTGGGTTGTCGAGTGTTAGGCATTATGAGTGGGGGTAATGGACGACATGGCTTTGGGCAGGATGTTTTGTATTTGTCCGGCGATTTGTTGCATTTGTAGGAACAGGTTGGAGAATGCTTGTAGTTGGGCGGAGAGGTGTAGAGTCTGCAGAGACTGTACAACCGAAGGTTGCTTGGGCTTAGTTGGTATAGTTGGTTGTACTTTGTACGGATTGGCTTCTTTTGGTCTGTGCTTTTTTAGGTTTTGGATTTGGATATTTTTTGAAGCCCCTATAGTTGGCGGGGTGCCCCTTAGCGCAGTTTGCGCAGGTGGGTGGGTCTGTTTTGGGCTTTACGCATTCGTTCGAGTGGTTCTCTCCCCCACCTACGCCGTACATCTGCTCTGCCCGTGTCCAATTCGTTGACAGCGGTAGGATTGGCTCATTTTTGTCTTTTTTTGTTGGGTTTCTATGGTCACTTTCAGGTCCAGGACTGCTATGATGTTAAATATTTCCTTTTCCGTTCTGGGTACTAGTACCAGGTTCAGTGGCATGGGTGTCTTCTCTGGGCCCTTGGTAATAGTATGTATATTGGATGGATGGTACCCTCGGGGTTTTAGGTCTTCTAGACACATCTTTGGTGTTGATCTCGGTGGGGATTCCTCGGATGAGAATGTGGAGAACTTTTTCTTCAGGGAGATGGTGTTTTAGGTCTTCTAGACACATGTGTTGATCTCGGTGGGGATCCCTCGGATGAGAATGTGCAGAACGTTTTCTTCAGGGAGATGGAATGTGTGGAAAGGAATAGACTGGCTTCTTATAATGGTGCGGAAGTCGTCTGTAGAGGAGGGAAAGACTCTTATTCCTTCTTCAGTGGTTTGTGCTCTGTGGAATTTTATCTTTTTTTTTTAGTTCACTGACGATTATTGTCTATTTATCTCGCTTTCTAATTACTATAGGTGGAATCTTGGAGGCATGATTTTCTTTATCCCCGGGGTATTTTGTGTTGGGCAGTTTTGAGCCACTAGAGGATTTTCTTTATATTCTGTGGGTTCAGTATTTTTGGTACTTTTTGAGGCATGATTTTCTGTATCCTCATTTAGTTTGGTATCTTTGGTTTGTATGCTGCTCGAGGCAGGGTTTTCTTTTGTCTCACAGTTTGCTGGAGGTATTTTTCTTAGATGGTTGGGCTTCCTTATCCGAAAGTTTCCTCTTTCTATACTTGCCATTGTTTGTGGGTATGGCCTTGTCCAGTTAAGCGATGAGTTCATCAATTTTGTTCCGTAGGGATTTGTTGTCTTCTGCCATGTCCGAGAGTTGTTTTTGCATGGCGTCGATCTGCTTATCCTTTCTTATAAGAGCCTCTGTGAGTTTTTTTATTGTTTCCGACTGTTCACTTCTTGATACTTGTTGTGGTAGGCTATAAGTATTTTTTTGTGCTTGAGTTGGAAGCTTCAGTATTTGTCTTTTTGGTTCTAAAGTTAGGAAATAAGTTCGCGGTCATGTTCTCAACAATTGTTTTCACCTTGGGGTCTATCTTTTTTGACGTGAGGGAGGTTGTTGGGTTGGTCTTCTTTTGTCGGTGTTCTGGTTGTAATCTGGACTGTGTAGTTTGAATTGTGGTTGGTTTCCAAAATTCACAGGTTCTGGGAATTTTTTCACAATTTTGCAACGTCGCTTGGTTCGAAGTCTCGAATGGGTGAGGATGACTTTTGGCCCTCCTGGGGGCACGGGGGCCCACAGGTTCTTGAGCACCTACGGGCTTAGTTGGCACAAGTTTACTTTTTAAACATTTGGTCGAAATTTTTTTAATCAATAAAAGTTGAATAAACACATTTTAAATAATTAAATAACATATAACACGTTAAAATCTAATCGACAACTGTAAATAAAGGCCTACTTCTTTAATATTAATAATAATAATAATAATGTCTTTATTGATTGTAAAAAACTTATTAAAAACAAAAGGCGAAGTTCAGTAAGTACCCCAAACTAGGGAGTTCACTGCTCTTTCACTTAACCCTATAGTATTACAAAAAAACATAATATTTATGTATATACATATACATACCCATACATACACATATATTAAAAATAACTAATTAAGAAAAATAAAACAAAATTTCCTTTACTGGCCGTCTTATATTTTGCGGATTCGTACCTAACAAAAAGGGACTTTACCTAAAATTAATTATATTTCATATTTGAACCTGTCAGGATAAATGCAAATAAATAATTTTTGGTGCAGATCTTACCTTGTTTTTTAGAAATGAAACTTAAAACTGTGCCAAGTAAGCACGAAAATTATCAACAAGTTAAGAAATGTTTATGAAATATTGGGCAAAAAATGTAGTGAGGTTGAGATACTTCTCATAGGAATTCTACAGGTACACAGCGTAATCTAATTACTAATTTAGGGCAGGTCAATAATTTAAAAAACAATAGTTAAAGCATTGAATATCGTTTGGGGAGGCAGAATTAAAATATAATAGGGGTAGCAGAGTACATATGGCAAATATTAAATAGTGTTTTTAATCACTTTTTCGTACAGGGATTATAAATTTAAAACTTTAAATTATGCATTTTTTCTCTTTAAATCAAGGTTAAAAAAAAGTCCCCTGGTAAAAGTAAATGCTTGCTTTGGGGGAGAATTTATTAAAAAGAGCGGAGATCAAATAATAAACGAAATTAAATAGTTTATTACTAAAAACGTACTTATAGATATTGGGGTAGATTTAAAAAATTGGTTTACTGAGATTTTTGTAGATAAAATTTTAAATAAATTAAGAGAATTTAAAAAGAAAGACTCAGACTGGCTACATAAAATTTTAAATTTGGAAATTAATATTAATAAATACGAGTTGGGTAACGGCCGTTCCTCTTACATTAAATTACCGGAAAAGACCGAGAAAAAGCACGCTTGTGTTAATGTTTAAAATTGAGATAATAATTGTTTTCGATGGTCTCTAGTATCAGCAATACATCAAGTTAATAGACATGCAAATAAGGTTTCCTCTTATTCCTATTAATGGGATGTAGTTGTTTGTTTCTCAAATAAGTTTTTTAATACAAAATTTATGTATGCTAACTTTAAGGCTATTCTTTTACCGATTAATGATAATGAAAATTCTAAAAAAATCTAAATATCAATAGCATAAAGCCTTTAGCGCTGGCTATTATTTTAAAAATGATTATAAGGAGATGCATTTTACAAAAGCCATCGAAATTTAAAGGATGTCACTGAGAAGTGTCACATATGCAATAAAGATTGTATACAGAGTTTATTAAATCCTTTCGCTTTATGGCCTCTAGTTTAGTTACATTAGCATATTTTTTAATATTTATCCAATTTTAGAGATAAAATATGCAAATTTAAATGACGAAAAATTAAATCTTTTACAGCGTAAAGGTGTTTTTTCATATAATTTTGTAAATTTCAACGTAAAATTAAATTTACCTTACCTATCAGAAAAATCAGCTTTTTATAATAAATAAAATGATTGTTATATTTCGAAAAATGATAATGCCCAATGGGCATTGCCCATGTTTGGCGAAAATTCAATTTTCAAAATTTAGGTGAATATTCTGATGTTTTAGAACAATTCGCAAAATAAGCTACCTATCAGAAAAATCAGCTTTTTATAATAAATAAAATGATTGTTATATTTCGAAAAATGATAATGCCCAATGGGCATTGCCTATGTTTGGCGAAAACTCAATTTTCAAAATTTAGGTGAATATTTTGATGTTCTAGAACAATTCGCAAAAGAAGCTTTAAAACATATGTACTATGATCCTGCGCAATATTATACTTTACCAGGATATACTTGGGATCGCATGCTTAAATAAAATCGTTGTCGTTCGCAAATATAAAAGTTATTCGAGGTAGTGTTTTCCAGTGTTGTAATCGATATTAAGAGGCAAAAAACAAATATATGGGTGATGCTTATGATCCCTCAAAACCTTCAAATTATTTACTTTATACTGTTAATGTGATGTTAATTTTCTTTATGTTTATCTCAATATTTACAACAAAACAAGTTTGAATGGGTTGAAAATCATGAAAACATTAATGTGTCTAAAATTTTAGATGATTTACGCGTCGGCTATTTTTTAGAGGTTGATTTGAAGTATCCTTAAAATTTGCATGATTTACATAAATATTTAACGTTTTGCCCCGAACACTAAAAGCACCCAAATTCAAAATTGCCAACAAGCTTTATCTCACGGACTAATATTTATTAGAACACATGGCATTTTAAAATTCAAACAATCAACCTGGTTAAAATCTTATATAGAATTAAATACAAACTTACCCCAAAATGCAAAAAAAATGTGTTTGAAAAAATGTATTAAAATTAATGATAAAAGCTATTTATTGTTTTAACTTATTTTTATTTTAGATAAAAATTGACGTCTTGAATTTATGAAGTTTTTTATTATATATTTTTACAATAAATAGCAACCAAATTACCATCGAACAAAGAAAAAAAAACTAATTTTAATCAGCTGTTGTTTTGGCGTCAGAATCAGTCGCCAGTTGATCCAAATCACGCTTTGAACCATCTTCAACGTAGCGAGGAAGCAAGCAGATATTATGAACAGCTCGCTTAACAATGTTACCAGTCGTCCCCAATTCGACAACTCGTACGGCACCATCGGAACCACGGATAACTTGATCGATGCGTCCCAGTCTCCAATTTAAGGGGACCAAATTGTCCTCCTTAATAAGGGCCAAATCACCCACGATAGGTTCAGCTGCTTGTTGAAGCCGCCACTTGGTTCGCTGCTGCAAACCATGAAGATACTCATTTGACCATCGATTCCAAAAGTGTTGGACCATTTGCTGTAGTTGATGTTAATGTGATAGTCTGTTGGACGGTTCCTGCTGGACATTGTGCTGCGGCAAGGAGGTCAACGCAGTACCAATTAGAAAATGACCTGGAGTGAGTGGCATAAAATCACTGGGGTCACTCGATGGGATACATTGGTCTGGAATTTAAAACAGCCTCCACTTGCGTAATTAGGGTAAATAAAGATTCATATGACAATTTTGCATTGCCTATAACTTGTACTATATGAATTTTTGCAGATTTAACTGCTGCTTCCCATAAACCGCCCATATGGGGAGTTCGAGGCGGAATAAATTGCCATGATATGCCATAATTATAGATGAAATTTGTAAAGGCTGAATTATTTGTAAACGAAGCTATTTCTTATAAAGAATTATTGGCACCCACAAAGTTTAAACCATTATCACTTGAAATATTTGTTGGGCAACCCCTACGTGAAACAAATCTTTTCAGACAATTAAGAAAACTGTCTGATGTTAAATCAGATGCAATTTCTATGTGTACTGCTTTAGTTGTAAAACATACAAAGATACACAAATAACATTTTACAAATGTGCGATTACGAATTTTAGAATTTTTAATTAAAATATCACCACAATAGTCCACTCCGCAAACACTAAAGGGCCTTGCTGGAGTTACTCGATTACTGGGAAGTTGCCCCATATGTGGTTGAAAGTTGCAAGGACGAGTTCGAAAACATTTCTTATTGTGCTTCTGGCATTTAAAGGCCAAAATTGCTGTCTTATATTATACAATGTAAGCTGTGCCCCAGCATGCAAATTTTTATATGTTCATAATTAATTATTAATTTGGTAAAAATGTGATTACTCGGGAGCACAAATGGGTGACTATGATTATATTCCAACTTTGCAAGATTTAATCATATCATTTTTATCAAGAAAAGAAAATAATGAAGTTAATTTACTGTTCCTACTTACACATTTGTTTTTCTTACGGGATATAATATCATTTTTAAATTCAGCATGTTGAACCATTTTTGTTAATTTATTTGTAGCATTAGTGAGCTCATTTATTAACAAATTTCCAGTAAATTTGGGTTATAATTTGTTTGTATTATTTATAAAACGTAGAACATAAGTCATAACATTTCTTAATTTTGTAAAAGAAGAAAATTTATGAAATATTGGATCGCATTGATCATTATTTATGTTTATTAAGCATTTTTGTTCTGGTAAAATATCAGCTTGGATGTTTAATTGTGCCTCAGACATTTTTATATCACCGGAAATAAACTTAGGGCCTTCAAACCATAATTTACAATTTTGTAATTTTTCAGCACTGGTACCCCGCGGCAGGATTATTTTCTGACTCGACATAGTGCCAACTTTGTGCAATAGAAAGCTGTTGAATTTCTGCAATTCGATTGGATACAAATACTTTAAACTTGCTAGGATCAGAATTTATCCAAGCCAAGCAAATCATGGAGTCACACCAATAAAAGGTTTCCGAAATGTCGATCGTTAACAATTGTTTTACCCTTTTAACCAAACGAGCTAATAATAAAGCTCCACACAATTCGAGCTTTGGTATGGTTAAAGTTTTAAGTGGTGCAACCTTTGACTTGGAACAGAGAAGTTTTGTAGAAATACGTATTACTTGAACTATATTATTTTATATAAATGCATGCACCATATGCTACTTGTGATGCATCAGAAAAACCATGCAATTCAAATCTAGTGGCATTTATTTGCGTCACTTGCCTGGGAATTATTATTTTATTCAAATTTAATATTTGCCTTTTAAATGTTTTAAAATTAGTGTATAAATTAAGAGGAATTGATTCATTCCAATCCAGATTCAGTTTCCACAATTCTTGTAAAATAAGTTTACCTTTTATTAAAATTGGACTAATATGTCCTAAAGGGTCAAAAACCTTAGCAATAAATGACAAAATTGTGCGTTTTGTAATTTTAATAATCGAAAAAAATGTACTTCATCGTGAAGTGTATATTTAAAGCTATCCTCATTAGAGTCCCAAAGGACACCGAGTATCTTCTGCTCTTTATTATCAGTAATTAAAAAATTTGTATTTTCAACAGAATTTGATTTTTCATTTATGTCTGAATATAATATGCTTTTATTATTCGAATTCCATTTGCGCAAAGAGAATCCAGATTGCTTTAAAATGTTTGAAATATCATTTTTTAACTGCAACGCTTCATTAGCATTATTGCAACCTGATATAAAATCATCCACATAAAAATCATTTAATATTTTATGACAGGCATCTGGAAAACTCGCTTCGAAACCAATTGTCGATTGTTGAAGGCCTTTTGTAGCTAAATATGAGGCACTAGCTGTGCCATAAGTCACAGTATTCAAAACATAATGTTCTAGATCCAAATTTGAATCAAATCGCCAAATTATACGTTGAAAATGCTTATCTACATCGTCAACATTAATTTGTCGATACATTTTTTCAACATATCCCCTGAGAACAAAATTGTACTGCCGAAATCTAAGCACGATTGAAAATAAATCATCTTGTATGACCGGACCAACCTTTAAGGCATCATTTAATGATAAACCTGACTCTGATTTCGCAGATGCGTCGAACACTACTTGGTAGTTAAAGAATCTTTTTGTACGCAATGATGTGGAATATAATAAATATTTTCACACCTATCTGAATTTAAATCAATTTTAGACATATGGCCCAGATTTAGGTATTCAGCAATAAATTCATGATATAACAATTTTAGATTATGGTTTTTATTTAATTTACGCTCAAGGGACATAAACCTATTTTTGGCATTTTGTAAATTTGTGCCCACTTTATTTATATTATTTTTAAAAGGCAATTTAACAACAAAATGACCCTGCTTGTCCTTGGAAACAGTATCAAGAAAATGAGCCTGCACTTCACTTTCTTGAGTAGAAAAATTTATTGATTTGTCAGGCAAATCTTCGACCAACTAAAACTTTTCCAGCAGATTATCAATATTATTTGTCGCACAATGCATTGACATTGATTGGTTACTTGAAATGTTGGTAGCACCTGAAATAACCCAACCTAACTGTGTTTTCTGCAATATTGGTTGGTCTTTAATCTTAATTTGACCAGCGCAGAGTAATTATAAATAAATAAATAAATAAATAATTCGTTTATTAGCAAAAGCTATAACTTTCTACAATGTGTACAAATAAATTAAAATTAAACGATTGTATAAACATAATGAGACAAAGAACTTTTAAATTTATCATAATTAGAGGAATTTTTTATTATCACAGGTAAGTTATTAAATAATATAAGACCATTATAAAAAAGTGTCTTATGTAGTAAGGAACTGTTTGCAGTATTTATATAGAAATCATTTCCAGCTCTTGTATTGTGTTCATGAATATTATTTACAAATTTAATTTTTTTATATAAATATGCTGGCGTCATATTATTTTTTATTTTATAAATTAAATCAAGAGTACGGTAAACAATTCTTTGGTTTACATTCATAAAATTTAGAACATTCAACATAATATTAATAGGGGTATATCTATTACACTGCAATATAGTTCTCATAGCTTTGTTTTGCAAAACTTGGAATTGATCTTTTTCATTTTTATTTAAAAGAAATAATATAGAGGAACAATAGTCCAAGTGTGGTGCTATAATAGACTTATATAACAAAATTTTTGTTGACATACTAAGGTAGTTACCTACTCTTCTCATAAAATTGATTTTTTTAGACATTTTGTTCATTATAAACAAAGAATGACTTTTAAAACTTAGGTTATGATCTATGTTTACTCCAAGATATTTAATTTCATTAACTTTTTCAATTGAAACATTGTCTATTTCAACATCATGTAAAACATTTCCAAGTTTTGAAATAGCATATTTTTTACCCATTAACATATATTTGGATTTACCAAAATTTAAACATAAATTATTATCACAGAGCCAAGAATACAATAACTTAAGATCATTATTAATACACTCAAACATATAATCCAAATTAGTACCTGTCACATAGATCATTGTATCATCTGCAAACATATGCAATTTACAATCCCTTACATAATGACTTATATCATTAATATATGTTAAAAAGAATAGGACCAAGTACAGTGCCCTGTGGCACCCCATATTTAGTTTTTAATTGTTCAGATAGGGAATTTTTATATTTGACTTTTTGATATCTATTACTTAAATAGGAATTGAACCAACCCAGAACACTGCCTCCCAATCCCATCCTTTCCAACTTACACAACAATAGATCCCTATCTACAGTTTCAAATGCACGTTTAAAATCTAAAAACACAGCTATCACAAACTCATTATTTTCCAGGCATTTATACCACTCATTTAATATCACAGATTCACATGAATGTGATTTTCTAAATCCAGACTGGTTTTCTATTATCACAGAGTTAGTATCACAAAACTTTACCAGTTGATCTTTAACTTCAACTTCCAGGATTTTTTCATAAATAGGAACAGTATTAATTGGCGTATGTTCTTCTACTAGTATGGTGTTGGGAACTTTGGGAACAGGGATGACAGTTGAGATCTTCCAGTTATCAGGAAAAACGCCAGTTTGTAAAGACTGGTTCAAAGAAAATACCTGCCCCAAGCAAAACATCAACCTTATTAGCAATATTAAATTCAGGATCTGCTAAAGTTATGTTTTTCGGAACATTAACATACGATTTATCAAATGTTTGATTTGGAATATTTCCTGTGATATTTTCAATGACCAAAAAAGATAATTATTATTATATGAATTGTGAAGAGATTCAAGTTTGGCATTTGTAATATGAGAAACAATATTTTGCAATTGATTAATTTCTGTAATTGGAACATTTATTTTGGATTTTGATAAATTCAATTTTTTACACAAATCTTTGGAGATAAAATTACTTTGTGACCCTGGATCTAAGAGCGCTCTGCATTTAACTTTTTCTCCAGTTGAACTGTTTGAAGCATTATCAATGATTTTATCGGGTATGCACAGTGCGTATTTATAATGCACTCCTCATTATTTATTGAATTATCAATATTTTTGTTCAAAGGCAAAGTATTTTGACTTTTATTTTGCGAGTTTAGATTTTTATTTTGAAAATGTAATACACTGTTGTGCTTTTTTCCACAATGTTTGCAAGGACCGGAGGCGCAATTGCCACATGAATGTCCTGGCTTAAGACAATTAGTGCATAAATTTAATTCCTTGACCTTGGTATACCGATTTAAGGGTTTCAGAGCCAAGAACTGATTGCAATAAAATATTACATGCGAGCCATTACAAACTTGGCATTTTGGTGCAGAAACTACAGTATTTTCTTCGGACAAATATGTGTGTGATTTGGTAGAAGGTGATTTAACCTCTTTTATTTCCAAATTTTCTAAAGTTTCATACTTATTTGTTAAAAACTTAAGCAAATCATCCAAAGTTGGAATAGATTTACCCTGTGAACATTCCCATTTTTTTCGTGTCTCTAAATTTAATTTAGAAGTAAGAATATACACTAAAATAGTATCCCAATGATCTACAGGCTGCTTAAGAGACATTAAACATCTGTAGTTTGCAGAGAACACGTCGAGAAATTTTCGCAATTGAACATGGGACTCTTTGTAAAGCTTTGGCAAATCAAAAATCTTTTTAATATGCGAATTAGAAATTAATTTATTATTTTCAAACCTGTCCCAAACAAATCCCAATAAAATAATTTTCATTTGAAACTTTTAATGATTGAATAACACAGGCAGCATCACCCTTTAGGGCCGACCTAAGATTTTTGGATATTTGTAAGCTGCGTATTTGAGTGTATAAGTGCATTAAACGAATCATAAAACTGAACCCAGTCTTCATAATTGCCTGAAAACTCTGGTAAATTTATTTGTGGCAATTTAATGTAAATCATTAAGAGAATGGTTAAACGAAGAACAAAAAGGAGATTCATCTTTATTAGATAATCTTAAGCGTGTCTTTACAGCACCAACTAAGTTAAAGTAATGGTTTTCAACCTCGATACGTTCGCTAGGATCTTCCTCATCATGCAATATTTCAATTTGGTTTTGAATTATTCCATATTCATCAAAATTAGCAGTTAATTTACATAGCCTAGCTTCAATTTCAGCATCAGTTGTTTCATCGGAAACAGTGGAAAAATGGTACCAAATCTGGTAATACAACCCTTAAATATACCCCTGCGCTTAATCAAAGTCTTTAAATCTTCAGGCATCATAAATTAATTGAAGCAATATTATAGCAAACACTCTGACAGAATAAATGTCAAAATATAAAATTTATCAAACACCAATTGAATATGAATCTTTATATTACCATAAAACGCAAAATGAAAGCTTACCCAGTACAATGCGGTAAAGTCGAAACGGCAACGACCGCAGCAAATGTATAGACCAGGTTTGCAAATTAAACCTGAACCAATCGTTCTTCGTCAACGTGGATCGGAAGGATAATCACCCAATACATACATGCCTTTGGGGAGGTGAAATTGAATAACATGGAACAAGTATCCGGTTCGAAGGAGCAATGTTTTTTGTTTGTAGTTTTCTCTTATTGTTTTAACTTATTTTTATTTTAGATAAAATTGACGTCTTGAATTTATGAAGTTTTTTATTATATATTTTTACAATAAATAGCAACCAAATTACCATCGAAACCAAACACCTTCTAATGATGTATATGAGGATTATCCAAAAAATATCCAGTGGAATATCCCTTTGGTAAATAAGAAAATTGTTTGGTTAATGAAAGACAAACTAAATGGTGTGATCTTTACACATTTTGTTGGTTTACGGTCAAAAATGTACACTTTCAAATTTGATGGTGATAAATGTGTTTAAAAATCGAAGGGTATTAAAAATATAACATTTCGTTTCAAAATTATGTCTATATATATATGGAAAAAATTCATTTAAAAATTTCCTGTAACTATTCAAAACTAATCCTTCAACACGTTAATCTTGTTTTTCAATTACGCACATTATGATTGTAACATTTTTATATTTTGCGCCATTTTTGTAGAAGCTATGACGTCATCGCCAATTTTTTTTTAATGGCACCCCCAATTTTTTTTTGGTTTTGAAATTCTGGTTTTAGCAATATGCACATGTATATCTTGTGGGCTGATAGTTTCGGAGATATTAATTTTTAAAAGTGAAAAGTTTATATTTTTAGTGATTTTTTTACAAAATAAAAAAGTTATTATCGCAGAAATGTTTATAAAATATTTAAATATTTTATATAAGGTATAAACTTTTTCAGTCGTACTTGTTTTTTTATTATTTTTTATGTTCTACAAAGAGCAGGGGCCCGTTTCACAAAAGTAACAAGTTACAAAGTCACCAGTAAAATTTAACCAATCTGTAATAAATCAGAAGTACTAGTGTTTCACAAAGACAAAGTTACAAGACTTGTAACAACCAGCGAATTTTCACTACTTACAAGTAACGTATTTATAGAATTAC
The DNA here is from genome assembly GCA_921294245.1 of Brassicogethes aeneus. Taxonomy (NCBI): domain Eukaryota; kingdom Metazoa; phylum Arthropoda; class Insecta; order Coleoptera; family Nitidulidae; genus Brassicogethes; species Brassicogethes aeneus. Next base: position 5,743,359 of record OV121136.1, read on the forward strand.
TCTTGTAGTTTTAGGTATTGTCACAAGTTACAACTTTACGCAGGTAAAAATAAGAAAAATTTTCACCCACATCTAGAGGTTTGTAAAATCAATTTATTTGTGTATTTGTGTTGTCAAATATTAAAAATTATAATGTGGGAATCATCATCCTCTGAAGATGAATTACTTGAACAACCACGCCGTCATCGAAGACCTCGGACGTTTAGGTTAAGAACAAATTTAAATTTTGTCACCTTTTACGAGTTCAATGAGAGATTTCGAATGTCATCAGTCAGCATAAAATCTCTTCTTGCAGACATAGGGCACATACTTCAACATGCCACAAGAAAAAGTGAGGCCCTGTCAGAAAGAGTTCAATTGTGTGCAGCTCTCCATTGGCTAGGGAATGGAGGTCAATACTATGGAGTTGCTGATATGCATGGCATATCAAAAGCAGGTGTCTGTAGATCAGTTCACGCTGTTGTGAGGGCTGTAAATAATATCATATTTGCACAAATTGTTAACTGGCCAAATGACATTCAGAATGTGGTTAGGTGGCCAGGCATTGTAAACGATGCCTGAGTTTACAGAAACAGTACACTGCATCGTGGTTTTCAAGATGGTTTGAGACCTATTCCTGATGGCTTTATACTAGGCGATTCTGCCTATCCATTAAAAGAATGGCTGATCCCTCCAACGAACCGTAATCTTGGTGACCCTGCAGTCATTCGATTCAATCGTGCTCACAAGTCTACTAGGCGTGTTCTGGAAAACTCGTTTGGCATTTTAAAGGAAAAATTTCCGTGTCCTAATTACCTACGCTGCCCTACTATGGAGAAAGGCATTAACTACAAAAAAATTCTTAATGCGTTTTCTTGTGCTATGATAAAGCTATGGACATTTTGTATCTTAATTTAACTAAGAAATGCAGTAAACTATCTTATAAGTTAAATAAATCAATTAAATATCTACTGCTTTTTATAAAAATTTAGTTTATGCCAATTTTCCACAGATTTCTTGTTTAGCAGTTACTGCCTTTCTCCATAGTTGGGCAGTACAGGTAAACACTCCTTTTGCCTGTGAAGTAATCAAGTGTTGCTTTACTCTCTGCAACATTGCAAGGACTCAAGATGATGTTCGGAGTGTCCTTCAACCTCCAGCAGCAGACGCCAACGAAGAAAATGGGAAAGTAAATGCCGAAGATGCACAACCTGCAGGCGCAAGAAGACTGCAAGCATTACTAGATTTTTTCAGATAAACCACTTTTTAACCACCTTTTTTAATTAATATTTTGCTAGTTAATAATATGTAATTATAAGTAGGTATAAATTATTATGTTGCACGAGTATTTCTTGTTGCGCAGCATGGAATATGGCGGTGAAATATGAGGGAAGCAACCCTAACTCCTTTTCTTGTTTGAATATTTCCAGGCTTTTTAAGTAGGATTCTTTTTCCATAATCTCCAACGAGAGTTTAAGTTTCTTTACTCGCAGTTCAGATTCGTTATGCACTGGTACGCTTGTACATGACTTCTTTGCCTTAACAGTGTTAACTAAGGCAGGTGTTGAAGGCATTTCATTTTCTTTATTTTCTTTACCCATTTCGTCAACTGAGGGGATCGTTTTTTCCCATGTTTCTTTTGAAGAAAGCCCTTTAACAAGTGCGGTATCACGTCCAAGGATATCAATGATTAAATTATCCGTTTCATTCAACTTGCAGTCTGGCCCACCTTCGCTGCCAGTTTTTTTGCGGTTGTCAATTTTTTTTCTAAAAATATATTTATACAAATGATAACAATTGGGAAGATAAATTTACAGCTAAACGCTAAACTGAGCACCACTGGGTGTCCAGATATATAATTCTATTTTTTTATGGGAATCCTATTTTAATAATAATCTGAGAAACTCCCAAACAAAACTTTCTTCGGATAGCACATCGTGCAAAAATTGCATCTTTCCTTCCTTGTTTAAGGACATAATTAAAACTTACAATCACGCGTCAAAATTAATTACTTTCTAACATGTGTATTTTTCCACAATTATTGTGAAAATATTTTAAATATTGTTAAAAAATTTTGCGAAACACCTGTACTTGTAGATTTGTTATTACAAGTACCCGTAATAGTAAAATTGTGACTTTGTAACTTGTAATTTGTGTGATTTTAAACAAAAATTGGCTACTACAGGTACAAACTTTTAGTCGAGTGTTCAGCGGTTTTTAAATCTTTTCAAGTATGGCTTATTTGACAAAAACACAGCGAATTGAAGTTTTAATTCTCGTAGGATGTGGCAATAAAACTAGAACCCAACAAGAAGCATGCTATTTGTTTAATGCAAAGTATCCAGCTCGGCCTATTACTCGTTCTACTGATAGTAAAATTAACAGAAATTTAGAAAGACTGAACATGTCAAAGATATTCCAAAACCTGATCGTCTGACAATTAGTGAAGACGCAAAAATTGACATTTTGTTACGTGTAGAAGAAGATTCTCACAGTACTTTTAGCCTAGCCGCAGCTGAAAGTCAAGTCAGTCAACGCTCAGTACTACGTCTGATGAAAAAAGAAAAGTACCATCCATGCAAAATTAGATAGATAGATAGATAGTTTATTCATGCAATAAATTTTTACAAACTTTTGCACGTCAGAAAAATACAAAATAGATTCAAATAAAACATCAAAATAACAAAAAAATTCAAGATATGTTAGTACAAATATTACACATTAAAAATTGTATTCCGTAATGTTACAAAACGATACAATCAAAAAAGGAATCATTAAATAAACGCATTACTCAAATTACCATTTAAAAACTCCTCTATTTCATAAAAATCATTTTTTAGCAGGTACGTTTTAATAGTTTGTTTAAAAGATTTTAAACTCGGAGTTTTTATTCTGTCAGGTGAAAAAACGCGAACTAACTGATTTCGAACGAGCATCATTGAACAATACTGTACAATATCAATTGTTTGATACGGTGTAATGTACCGTATGAATACATGGATAAAGTAATGAAGTGGCGTGCCACAGGGAAGTGTCCTTGGACCGACCCTGTGGAACGTCCTGTATTACCGAGTCAATCAATCAGGGAGTGGAAATGGTGGCATATGCCGACGACCTGGTGGTTTTGACGAAGGCAAAAAATGAGAATTAGCTGATGGAAAGAATGAACGATGCGCTGGATGAAGTAACCCAGTGGATAGACCAAAACAGGCTACACTTGCTACCCATAAAACAGAAGCTCTGCTAATGGTAGGAAAAAAAGGCACCAAGATGTTACCTTCCGCCTCAGAGACGACATAATTCGGCCAAAGAATAACTTAAAGTACTTTGAGGTGTTTCTGGATAAGAAACTAAGCTACGGCGAGCATATGAGATACATGTGCAGAAAAGCGGGTGCGGCGGCGACGGCACTCTGTCGAATACTGCCAAGATCTGGAGGAGCAAGTGAGTCGAGAAGGAGATTCCTTAATTCTGTCACAGAGTCCATAATGCTGAACGCTGTGCCTGTGTGGATAAAGGCGATGAAGCTGTAGAGATACAGAAACATGTGCGACAGAGTCCAAAGGAAGATGGCTATAAGAATTTGCAGGGGTTATAAAACGATATCAAAAGAGGCAGCAAGGGTGCTCGGCAGGGTCATACCGTTTGATCTGCTAGCACAGGAAAGGTGCGATACCCTTGGAAGAAGCAAGGGGGAAAAAGATGAAGTACGCGAAAATGGCAGGCCAGATGGAGTGCGAGCGACAGGGACCTATGGCTACACAGGCTCATACCAACCTTAGAGCCGTGGTATTACAGAAAACATGGTAATATTGACGAATATCTGACTCAGGTCTGTACCTCTCACGGGTGTTTCCAAAAATACCTGCATAAGATGAAGAAAGCAGACGCGGCAACATGTAAATACTGCAATGAGGAGGAGGATGATGCTGGTGCCAGAGATGGGAGGAAGAGAGAAGGACGGAGGAAGCAGCAGTTTGCCAAAGAATATCGGTGGAGAGCCTAACTACAATCATGACAACAGACGAAGAGAAATGGGACCACCCACGGATATTGATTGAAAGTATTATGAGAACCAAAGAGGAGGACGAGAAAGAGGAGCAGCGACATTTCAAGCATTGCACGAGGTAATACTGACGTGGTTCCGTGTGATGTAGGAGAGTAAAGAGAGGGGTTTTAGCCGGTAGGAGTCGGGCACTACCTGGAGTGGTCACAAAACGTGACCACAAAGGGTGTCCATGAGGATTTCCCCTATCCCCAAAAAAAAAGAGTTGGTTGGTTTGGTTCATTTTATTATAGTGTTAAGTATCAAGATAAAGAATGAATCAATCTTAAGTCAATTACTTTTTTAGTTAAATTATTTAAAATGGCACGAAAAGTAGGGTTATGGTGTATATTTATTTTAAATTGTATACATTTATTTCCTCCTCAGACTTTAACTTTGTTCTCAAAATATGATCATTTGATGAATAATAATCATAATTATCTGGATAAATATTACTCATATTTTGTAAAATAAAACACCAAGAAAAACACAAAAATTAAACTATTTTCAGTTTTCAACCAAGCAAAGTGCGACATGCATGCCTTAAAGGACGACTCATATTTCATACATCTGTGCAGTACCGCTCGTTCGATAATGTACGCAGTTTCGACTTGATTCGGTTGACTTCGATGTGAAGTAAGCTACGTCCGATACGAATATGCGACCCGGACACCAAGTAGTACGAATTGTCCAAGATGTTAAGCAGGCGTATACACTACTGTTATACTAATGCTTGACATGGAAAAGGCATTTGATACTGTTGGACGGATGGTCTGATCCATAAGTCTCACATTTTGGGTCTACCGCCTCACATTACCAAACTGCTCGATTCCAATCTGCGCGACCGATCTTTCCGGGTAAGGGTACAAGGAACATGCTCAGATACCTTCGTTGTCAAAGCTGGTGTCCCACAAGACACTGCGCTTTATGACCACTCCTTCGCATCGTCGGTAGCTAATGACCAGGTGAAGATTTACCTTATTAAGGTGAATACAGCTAAATCGGAGGTAATTAACAACAAGATCTTCAGCAATGCGCAAATAGACGACCGCGCCGTAATATCTCGCGATTACGCAAAATATTTGGGGGTTTATCTTTATAGACGCCTAAATTGGAAACGCCAGCCTACCAAAACTAAGGGCAGGCTATACGGAGACGATCTATCAGCTCATCATAAGCTCCAGTGCCCTATCCTCAGACAACAAAATGCTGCTTTATAAGTCTATATTGGGACCCATCATCACATACGCCGCTAGTGTGATATATCTGACACTAAATATATGCAAATTGAACGATTTCAGAAAATTTTTTTGTGTTGCACAATAAAACAACACATACTAGACATTTCAAACGACTTTTATAGTGACAATATAAGTCTAAAGCACGGCCTTGTTTACAGGCGTCTTCCTATTTTCCTGGAAGATTTGATGCCCCCGTCAAATAACAAAAATTTGAGGCCAGCTTGATCCGGGTAGAAGAATAAAGGTCTTGAAAATTGGCGGAATAAGAATGTTGATGTTGAAAAATTTAGAAGAATGTTTTCGAGGGAAAAATAAATCAAAAAACCCTCTTAAAAAATTTAAAGAAGAGAGAGAGGGGGAGGCCCCTAAATGAAGGCTTGCAACGTAGCTGACAATCGCGCGAACGCTCTTGACAACAACCAAACAAGTCTCACAACCCCAAGCCCATGTCATACCTCTCTCTCCCCTTTCTAATCCACATTTATATGGCGCAGTAATCCAATTTTTATTGGAAATATATTGATTAATTTAAAAAATGGATCGAAAAAGGTGGGGATAAATAATATTAAAAGGCCTCTCTCAAGCTACACCAGTGGTGTCCAAGGTACCTATTACCCTTGTAATGGTTGATATTTAGTGTTAGATACAAATTATTGTATATATAAAGATAGCAAGATATTTAAAAAAAAATTATTAATTATTAATAATTATAAATAAACTTATAGTTAAATAAAATATAATAATTATCGATGAATATTGACCAGAAAATAAAAATTTATGGGATAGCAATTACAAAACATTCAAAAGTATTTCTAATAATCTTGCAGCTAATATAGGCCAGTTCGGTAAAGTATTAATCATAATATTTCTTGGAAAATCATATACATAAATCATATACCTACGTAAATCATATCATATAGGGTATTTCAATAAAAACTCCCAGGCCAATTATTTCGAAAACTAAAAGTGACATTTAAATTCTGTAAAGGCCAGTTTTTAGCCTCTATGATTGGCTTCACAACTGTGTAAAAAATTTGTTTGAATAATACAAGATGTAGGTGGCGCCACTGTGCAAAGAATTTTTTCGATGACAGAAACTTTTAAATTAATTTTTGACCAAATTATGTCCCATATAAATTTTTGATAAATCCAACATGAAAAGAGATATGTGGGGTTAAGTTTTTTTTTTAATAATTTTAACGAGTATTTTAATTATAAATATTTTTCATATGTTTTAGCAGATGTTCATTTAATTCTGGTAATCATAATTATAGTGATAAAACGCTCGTATAGCGCTAACTAAAGTCAAGTCAAATCCAAGACGGACTAAAACAAAAAACGCCAGACGCGTGATCAGTCGTTTGCAGGTGGATAGAACGGTTCTTATTGGGCGATTCTGAGTTGTGAAGCGTGCTGAAAATTCTTGCCAGGGCCGCATTATGTCCATTGCGGTTATTAATAGCGTATTGTTTGATTACTTCCTTGTTTTCGCGGCTTTCATCTTTGTGGTTATTTTTGTTATTGTTTTATTATTAATACTTGTTATATAACGTTATTTGTTGTTATTGTTGTTGTTATTGCTATCATTGTTTTGGTTATTTGGTTTTTATTGTTATTATTATTATTCAATTAAGTGCGATGTCTAGCACAGACGAAGCTGAACATTTTGAGGACTTAAGCCCAGTTAAAAAACGGTCTAAAAGGAATCACTTAAGTGTGGAAATAAAAGAGTTTATTAAAAATGTTTTCATTAAACTTTAATTATTAAAGTTTAAAACAATAAATTTAAAATAATTTTCAAAAATTTCGTGAAGTTAATTTAAAAAATATAATTTTCGTAAAAAATTTAAAAAGTTTACATTTAGGTTTTAAAAAATAAATTTAAAATAATAATGAAATTATTTCCCAAAATTTTGTTAATTTCGTAATTTAAAAAATATAAATTTTATAAATATTTTAAAACCTTTCCATCAAAGTTTAAAAAAATAAATTTAAAATATTAAATGATCAATAATATTGATTCAATATTAATATATATATATATATTAATACGGCCCAGTGCAACAATTTTCGTCGATCACGTGAATAGAGCATGGACAACGCATGATTGTGTTTATGTAGAGTCCGGCTTGGATTTGACTTGACTGTAGATTAAAATTATTACGTCCAGTGACGCCTTAGGGGGCCCCTTAACAAATAATATTGGCAAAAAATAATACGCCACTGAGTTTCTGCTAATTTTTATATTTTTTTTCGGAATAAGCAACTAAAAATATCCTTGTTTTGTCTGTTAAATTGTTTTCATTTCTTGCTTCGTTTTCTAGAAATAAAAATAAAACCATTTTGAAAACAAAAATCATTAAGAAACAAAACCATTCATTATTAATTCGCTATATTTTTTGCTGTTTAAAAATAAAGGTAAAAACATTAAAACATAATAAAATAAAATTAGAGGATGTTTTAAATTTTATAAAAGAACTGGTGAGAAATTATACAAAATTATTAAAGAAAATTAGAACAATACTAAAAACTAACTAATAAGGTCGAATGAGGTATTCAAAATAATTGCAGTTTTTATACACACATATCAAATCAATATAATAATTCGGTTCTGCAAACTCTCAATAGTGTATTTTGATTAAAACGGCTATAGAACTGGTGAGAAATTATACAAAATTATTAAATAAAATTAGAACAATGCCAAAAACTAACTAATAAGGTCGAATGAGGTATTCAAAATTATTGCCGTTTTTATACACACATATCAAATCGATATAATAATTCGGTTCTGCAAACTCTCAATAGTGCATTTTGATTAAAGCGGCTATAGTAACATATATTTTGTTGTACAGTCAGACATGTCTTCTATTGGTTCCTTGTAGACTTCATTTTGTAAGCCGCCCCATAAATAAAAGTCAGGGGACTTTGCTGGCCATCTAAGATCACTATTTGTGCTGATCACTTTTACTGGAAACGTCATTTAAATTATTCATAACGATATTGCTACTGTGTGCTGGGGTACCGTCTTGATGAAACCACATAGTATTTACGTCAATTCCCAAATTTTGTAACAGTAAAGTGAGATCGTTTTGCAGAAATTGTAAATAACGAACTGAAGTTCATGGTACAAATAGGGCCCGACTATGTAACCATTTACAATACCTCACCAAACATTTACCCCAAATCGTATTTAAAATTTAGTATGTGGTATCCAGTTAGGATTTTCCTGGGACCAGTAGCGACAATTATGTTTATTAATTACTCCATTATTTGTTAAGGGGCCCCCTGAGACGTCACTGGACGAAATAATTTTAATCTAGTTAGCGCTACACTAGCGTATTATCACTAAAATTATCATTACCAGAATTAAATGAACATCTGCTTAAGGATATTAAAAATATTTATAATTAAAATACTCGTTAAAATTATTTAAAAAAAAACTTAACCCCAAATATCTCCTTATTGGATTTATCAAAAATTTGTATGGGACATAATTTGATCAAAAATTATCATGTCATCGAAAAAATTATTTGCACAGTGGCGCCACCTACATCTTTTATTATTCAAACAAATTTTTTACACAGTTGTGAAGCCAATCATAGAGGCTAAAAACAGGCAGTTACAGAATTTCAATGTCACTTTTAGTTTTAGAAATAATTGGCCTGGGAGTTTTTATTGAAACACCCTGTATAGAACAATCATAAATTCTGTGAATTGGATCATCTATCACATTACATTCTGTACAAAATGGGTTATCAGCGCCTCCACGTAAATGGAAATGTCTTTTAAATCTACCATGTCCAGTAAGTATAGCCGCTAAGCCTCGAGAATGGGGTATTTCAAAAATTTGTCTATCAGAAATTGATGGTATAAATTTATAAGTTAGACGGCCTACTGGGCAATCATCCCATGTAGTTTGCCAATTTTCTAAACTTGCAGACTCAATTAAAGCTTTAACAATTCTTATTTTTGGTAAATTATCATAATCATGCCATAATAAATTTAAATGTTCAGTAATAATTTTTCTACTTAATTTTGATAAAGCAGATCTTTCAGAAAGAGCAAGATGTAATGGATTAATATTGGCTAAAACACCAGCTGCTTCAGCGGCCACATCTCTGTAAGAACCAGTTATGACACGAGCACACATCGCTCTACAAGAATTTAAAAATCGGTCTGCATGACAATATTCGGCTTTGTTTGACCATAATATTATATCAAATGCACATCCTATGGAAGAAAAGAAATCGCGCACGCACGCCTACAAAACAAACAAAACAAAATGATTTAATATTTTATTTTATAAATATTTTGCAATAAAACAAAGCAAAATGATTTAATATTTTATTTTATAAATATTTTACAATAAAATAAAATTACAATTAGGCTACATTTTTCTTATCGATCCAACTGTTGTGCTTATCGCTAAAGCCCAACCATTTGACAAATGCTTTATTTTTTTGTCTTTTCAATACTTTTTCAACCAGATAAACATCATGATGTTTGACTTTTTGAAATTGTTCTTTGTAGAAACCACCCAATACGTTTTCACCAGTTGTATCTTGAAGCAAATAGGTAGTTGAATCGGTGTAGTGTACTTTTTTTATTACAAAAATTTCTGTTGATTAATTTGGCATGTACTGTTTGTCGAAGACTCATCTTGCTTTTGAAATGCGTACATGATCCCCGTTATGAAATTTTGTATTCAAGTCACTCATTTTAATATGATTGTAGGCTGTTTTTAAGATTTCATTTTCATTTTCAGTCACATCGATCGGTTTTCTACCAATGGTTCTGTGTTTGGTATTATTGTATTTGGAAATAATTTTTGGTAGCAAGTTGAGCCATTTGTAGTGTCCTTTAACGCTAAACTCTTTCCACATTTAATTTTCCATTGCCTTGCAAACTTCCACAGCACTTTTTAACGGATATACCCACACATATTTAGAAAAACATTTTATAACTACCAAAATGTATTTGTAACCATTGTTTATGTTTAAGTATGGTATCATTTCCACCAAGTCTGCTTGTAATTGATCGTCAAAGGATTTGATGATGATTCTACTTTTTTTGAAATTAATTCTAGCTGGTTTATGAAGTTCTTCGACCACATCCCTTTAAACGTCGGTGATAAATTTGTTATTTTTCTTCTGAAGTTTCATATTTATGCGATAACTTTAATTTCCCTCAGTTCTTCAATAATTGACGTTATTTCCTTATCGTGTGCCGTGTGTCCTGCCTGCTGGGATGCGACCAATTCACGCAATCTCTTGACCATTTCGTTTGGATCGTCAAAGTAAACGTAATCGATTTTGTTGTTTGCTTTAAAAAATATGCCCTTCCCTGCAACAAGTGGAGCCAATATCTTTTTATATGTTTCCAACCTACTTCCAGCAACTTGCTGATTGGACTTATAAAATAGTCGGTGTGCGTTTGTTTTTAACACAATCTACCTATATACTTTTTCATCTTCTGCTGTAAATCCTTTGGGGTTCTTTTTAAAGAGTAATTCGTACAGTCCGTGAATTCCTTTGTATTTTTTATTTTAAACCACAAAATCTAAACCATCAATTAATATTTCAGAATTACCGATATAAAATTTTTCTTCTTGCGGGATAAATCGTACTCCATATTTATGATCAAATTGATTTTGCGTATCTTCATACATTTCCCTCACATTTTTCGTGGTAATGTATCATCATATTGATATAGATGGTAGTAGTAGTAGTACGGTTGGGTAGGCTCGAAGTCTGACAATTAGGCTCCATGGTCCTTTTTATCTGCCCCTCCTAAACCAACCAAACTACTCCTCATCTTCCTCTTCGCCCATACCAGCCCTTTCGAATCTTCCAGACCTTCTTATAAAGGTCAGGATATCCTGCCAGGCAAGAGAGGCCAACTCTTCCCTTTGGAGTTTCATCACTCCAAAGATTTTATACCTTAGTCTGCCGAGTGCCTCACATTGTCCCAGGAAGTGAAAGGAGGTTTCATCCTCCCTTCCGCACTGGGTACAGGAGGGGCTGGTTTCAGCCCCTATTCTCGTGAGGTGTTTCCTTAGGCCATGACCCGTGAGTATGTTCACAAGTGGGCCCAAGGAGGTTCGGCTCCTACCTAGAAGCCAGATGGATTTGGGTTTGCTTAGGGTGACCAGGAAATCCCTGGTCTGCCTACAGCCACCGCTTCTTCTCCAGCTTTCGTTCGCCCTTTTATCAGCCCAATTATTTAGGGCCGATTTGACCTGCTTTCTCGTAATTCAAAAAATTGGTTCGGGTCCTACACAGGGGGTTTCAGATCCCAATCTGGCCAACTCATCAGCCCGTTCGTTACCTTCAACCCCACTATGACCTGGTACCCATACGAGATGCACTCTTTTTGTACTTGCTAGCTTTTCCAGCGCTTCCTCACACTCTTGAACCAACTTCGATGTGGTTCTCGCTGCCCAAAGCGCTTTCAGAGCTGCTTGGCTATCTGAGCAGATGTATATATCTGTCTCACTCCCTATTCTTATATCCTCACAGTTTGCAACCTCAAGTATGGCAAACACTTCCGCTTGAAAGACAGTGGTATATCCTCCGAGCGGGTGATATAGATAATCAATAAAAGTTTTTTTCTCAATTTCTTCTCTACGTGATTTAGTAAAAGCCCTTTCATCAACATAATTATTATCATCATCTTCCTTGCTAATATTACCCAGTGTGGAACTTTTTAAAGAGCTAATATCCCCTTCTTTTTTCTTTGGAAATGACAACAACGCTGATGATACTTCCGCTCTTCTTTTACTAATTTTTGCAGGATTAACTGGTGTCGAGAATGCTAAGACTGAAGAATTATATGGCTTTATAAACATGTCGTTGACTGCATGTTTTATGGTGTCAGGGAATTTAGACTTTTCGCTTTTAACTTCATATTTTCCATTAGACGAAGAAGGAGGGGGAAAGATCACTGACACTTGCTGTTTATTTGCAGCAGTTGTTTGTAGTTTACTTTGAATATTTATCAATTGCTTTGTGATGGGAAAAAACATTTGTTCCTGCACATTTTCACCCCCTTTAAGTAGTTTAAATTTCTGTTTAATGTTTTTTTCGTTTTTCAATCAATCTTTTTTTAAGATTTTTTGCTTGCAAATTCATTGTTACACACACACGTGCTTAGCGTGAGAACAACGAAACATTAATGAGTCAAAGTCAAAAGTTTATTCGAGGTTTATATGATGATCAAATCCCATTCTGTAACGTCCACCGTTCATCTTATCATCCTTAAAAAATGGTCAGGAATCCATATGGAAGTTTCCAACAGTACGAGCAGATATTTTTGAAATTTTCAAATGATATATAAGTTCCCACGTGATCGTTATAAACATGTTTTAAATTTAATTCGTCCTGTTTAAATAGTACCAACACGTTGGCATTAACTCGTATTGTGTCGACCCATGCTGAAATATTCACGAATAACCTCTTGGTTATCGCAAGCAACATCAAAAATAAATATCGAGTTGGGCTTGGCTTCGGACGGGTGAGCGATACTTTCACTAGCACTAAATGCAAAATAATTGATTCCCTTTAGTGGACGCAACAATTCAGCCAGATAGGTGTATTTAGGTTGATAGAGCGATTGTGAATAAATGTACACGTTTTCAAATTTTCATCTATTCTTGTGTTCCATGAGAGAAATCATTACATCGGTTTTTCCACAGTTTGATGGACCAACCACAAGAAATCGAATAGTTATCGAATAGTTTTCCATGTTTTACACGCTTTTGCTGTCCAAAATCCTTATCATCGTTGTTTTCCACGTTTAAACGAGTCTTTTGTTTGACAATTTTCATTTTCTTTGTTATTTGCACAAACACCGTTACTGTGTCAACATCACCTAAACAATAAATACAAGTGTACGGTATATTTTATGGTAGTTGAAGTTTAGCAAACACGTGTTGAACAAATATGAAATATTATATTGGATCTGGATTAATAAATAGTGCAATTAATAAACTACCCTGCGAATTACATTTACACGGGTACAACTATTGTGGTCCTGGAACAAAATTACAAAAACGATTAGCTCGCGGAGATAAAGGTATTAATGGGTTGGATGAAAGTTGTCAAAAATATGACATTCAATACTCGTTAAACAAAGATTTAAAGTTGCGTCACGAGGCCGATAGAATATTAGCTGCAGAATCGATGGGACGATTCAGATACAAAGACGCATCATTGGCTAAAACACTTGCCTCTCTAGCTGTAGCAGGAGCTAAGAAAACAAAATTAAAACTTGGTATGAGAATAAGTAAAAAAATGGAAACAACGAAACTTGGAAAATGTGTGATTCAATTGACAAAAACGAAACGTTCAATTCAAAACGTGTTGGTGGAAGTGGAAAAATGTATGAGTATGTTGTCATAAAAAAATCAAACAATACAAAGTAGTAGTAGCAGCAGCAGCAAAGTCTTCGAGGTGTAAATAAAATGAAAAAAGGAAAAACACCAGTTACTGATTTAGATGATTTAGAAGACAAGGAAAATATTCCAGAAATGCATCGCAGTCGTAATCGACAAAGGAAACATGAAACAACGTCTAAGACGTCCAAAACAACCACAACGAAAAAGAAAAACAACGGATTTGTATGAACTGGAAAATAAACTACATATTCCAGAAATGCATTGTCGTCGACAAAGGAGACGTGAAAAGTCAACAACAAAAAGATCACAACGAAAAAGAAAAGCAGGAGATGATGATGTAACCTCGGATGTAACCATTGTTAATGAAATTAAAAGATACAAAATCAATCTAAGTGAACCGTTGATTGATCTTGCAACAACCATTTCTAAAAAAACGTAGGTTGGAGGAAGATGAGGAGAAGGAGAAGGAGGATATTTTAAATAAAAAACAACGCATCTACTAATCTAGTCTAGTGTTTGTCCTCGTTCTGAAAAGATGTCGTCGATAAAAAAAAGAAAGAGCAAAGGTAGTCGAATACAAACTTCAAACTCAAGGCAGCAGTATGGTCAAAAACGTAAAAGTAAAAAAAAATCTATTGGATTTCAAACAGCTGTTGGATAAATTAAAAAACACATAGTTTTAATATTTATTATTAAATATTGTTGTGACGTGGTAAACCATTAAAGATAAATAATAATTTTTTATTTATTTATTTTTTAAAATTATTTTTTCATTTTGTTTTGTTTTATTGTAAATTATTTATAAAATAAAATATTAAATCATTTTGTTTTGTTCGTTTTATGTGCAGCCGTGCGCGCTTTCTTTTCTACCATACCTTTCAGAGAAAGATTAGATACGTTGGGTGGCCCAGCTGGCCATTAGAAAAAGTGCACTACGCTCTGAAGCGATACCCCTATTGACGACATGCACGAAACAGCAAGCCTGCCTTATCTAAAAGAGTATGTCATGGATCAGGCAAATAAATTTTACACCAAGAAACTACACCGTCATCCGTTAACATGCCATATAACCACGCTCAGACAACACCACAATGCGCGCTATAAACATGGCCTGATCTATGGCAGATTGCCGATATTTCGCGACCCCCCGGTGCATCACTGACACTGCGGTAGCTTAACCTTCAGAACAATACGGGACGTGGGAGATGTCTGATGATTTAGGGCTTTAGGGTTCTCGACCTTCAAGACATCTCCAACCAGACTTTTAACATCCCCTTCAAATCCAACCGTAGTACCATGGTGCTGCAGGTCTTTTTCTTCCCTCTTTCTTTATCTTTTGTTTATTTGTCCAAATTTTTTAAGGGGGTTTTTTGATTTATTTTTCCCTCGAAAACATTCTTTTAAATTCTGAAACTTCAACATTCTTATTCTGTCAATTTTTCAAGACTTCTTTCTCTCTACCCGGATCAAGCTGGCATCACATTCGCTCTGCGATAAAAGGCCAGATAAGCTCCATGTCAATAAAAAGAGCTTCGTACAAGGGACAAAGACCGTCGGAAAACTGCGCTGCTACCACTCGTACCGCGCATCTCCACCGCGGGGAGGCTTAAGAGGTGGAACCACACTTCCACGCGCTTCTTTACAGCCAACCCCATCACCACATTGCGGCCTGTACTTATTTATATTTTTTTATATTTTGTAATTATTTAATTGTAAAATAAATTGATTTTGATTTTGATTTTTAGAAGCGATACCTATAAGGTTCAAGTCCACGTTTGGTTTTTAATTTTGTAAATTTCATCACGTTACTCTAGTTACTAATCTAGGGTGACAGTTGTACCAACCAAAATTAAGTTATTACCAACCTAAGATTCAAGAGATAAACCAGGACCTCGAAGGTCCTTATCTTTCAGGAAAAGGACCTTTTGGACATAGACTTTCAGCAGCTGAAGACATCCTAAAGATGCACCTCTTCAGCACTGAAAATCCTGAAAAATCCTGACATCACGTGACTCTAGTTACTAATCTAGGGTGACAGTTGTACCAACCAAAATTTAATTACTATCAACCTAAGATTCAAGAGATAAACCAGGACCAAGAAGTTCCTTATCTTTCAGGAAAAGGACCTTCTGGTCATTGACCTTTAGCCGCCAAAGACATCCTGAAAAGGACCTCTTCAGCTCTGAAAATCATGTAAAATCCTAAAAAAATGCCATCTAGTTCCTGAAAAATCCTGAAAATCCTGAAGTGTCACTGAAACCCTACATCTCTACTACTGCTATGCCTTAAGGTTAAGTTTTTAATTTTAAATAGATATCCCTGATATTATGCATTGTCGACCGAACTCTCGAAGAAGGCAGACGTTTATTAAATTGTAAGAGCGCTTCTATAAATCATTTAAAAACACAATCAAAGCAAAAATATCGCGCTGGCTTTGGAAGGCCACAAACAGATATGTAAGTACCAAAGCTTAAAAGATTAAATTCGCAATCTTTACTGATAAGAGGTCTTGCATTGTCTAACAACCCTTTCAGGGGGGCTTAGCAGCTTAAATATAAAAGTTGGTGCTTGACGGGGATGCAATCAAAACATAGTACATTCTATTAAATTGGAAATGAGCGAAAAGTAGCTGGCAGTCATGGTAAACAGACTGAGAGGCTCAGTGACAAATTAATGATTTTCGCACAGTGCTAAATCTTCCTTAAAGTCAGCAACCCGAGTGGGGTAAATAATTTACGCATGTCTGCTTCCTAACTTCTCAGCTTAATAAACAACGACTGGCTAAATACAGCTGAATATTCTTTGAAGTCAGTACTTGGATTACTCAGTCGAATCTTCCTTGAAGCCAGCTACCAAATTCCAAAATAACTGACGCGGAAGAGAAAGGGGATGCGGACACAAAAAAACAAAAAGCAGTGCACGACAAATAAACGTTAGGCCCCCACAGCGAAATAACAACAACCATCCTCGAGCATGACCCCCAAATGCTTGTGGTAATACTAAACGCCCCGGTCAATGATTCCGCATCGTACCTAGGTTTTGGTCGGCATTGTCCCCTGAAAACCAAAAGGTCTACCCTTTCAGTTCTCAGCTCTCCTAGCCCTTTCGGCGTATAGTCCGTCCCGGCACAATTCCGGAAAGGGTCACTAAAACCATTGGCATGATGCTTACGAACCCCAAAAAGGGTACCGTGAAAACTGTGGTAGACATCTGCATAGAGCAAACACATCAGTTGTTGGGTGCAGAATAAAATTGAAAGGTTATTTCCGGGGCCCGAAAGAGACGATGCAGATGGTGCCACCTATATGCTTATTATGTTCATGTTTATAATTGTCGCTGATATTTTTTTTCTACAAAATTTATCCAGCTATACTTATCTTAAACTATGCACTCAAAATGGACCGGAACTGATTGGTTTATAAAAGTTTTGTTAGCGTTCCGGTTTATTAATAATAAAAAAAATAGTAAATAATCTAATACAGGGTGATTCACCTAACTAATTCATTAGAGGTTTATGAAATATTTTTAATTTGCTCTCACTTTATAAATATGAAATTTAAAACCCCTTAAAGCACACTTGTGACAATACACACAAATCAATTAAGCGTTTTTTTTTTTCATTTTTGGTAATTTATTTGTAAATATTAATGTTAGCTATAGGATATGCTACATTAAATCAATACAGAATAAAATTTCACGTCGAACGGTAACAAAATTGTATGGTGGTTTTATTTAAAATAAAAAATGTATTTCTATATCTATAGTGGAATAAAAAGTAAACGGAAATACCAAAAACCCATCCTAACATTTTGAAATATATTAATGGCTGCTGATAGAATACTCCTTTGTTAACGTGTAAACCAAGAATAAACTTTTCAATATTGCAATTGATGTTAATACATACATTTTAGTTAGTCACTCTATTTTTAAAATTTCCAAATTAATTAATTAAATATCTCAAAAAGAATTGAAGATAGAAAATCATTTTAAAATTCAGTATGTTCAGAGTTATTAAATGGAATAGTGTTATGACAGGACTTTATAGGAGAGTGAATATGCGATATTACTATACCTACAAGAGAAAGTTGGCGTGAGGTTTTTGAGATACAAAAAAATCTGTCAGAACATAATCTGGTACACCGTATTTAATATGTAGTTAGTTATAAAAGTTATATATCATAATAAAGCAAGTATACAGAAACCAGCATTTTATTTATATAAAAGAACCCAACATAACATGGTGGCAGCGGTGTTGCGTGTAAAAAAAGCAACTTAATATAGTCAAGTGGCAAAGTGTGTTTCAAACCGCGGATATTACCAAAGATTTCTCAATCGACGGCGCAAAAATGGCTCCAACAGGAACTACGGAAAATACGTCGACAATCTCGACGGACGTGACTTCAATGTCTTAAGCAATTTCTGTGCCGGTGTCTCCACCGCAGAAATTTGATTTTTTGATGCCCCAAGCATGGCCTCAGTGGCGAAAACGCTTCAAACGATTCATGTCAGTATCAGGACAAAACTTAAAATCAGACCACGAGAAGGTAAATACATATATTGTATATCATTGGCGAGGAAGCCGAAGAAGTGATGTTACAGTTTGTGTCTGTTCATGAAACCTATACAGCCACAGTTCAAGCTTTCGAAAACCACTTTATTCCCCGAAGAAATTTAATTTTCAAAATTTAATAGTCGTGCCCAGCAACCAGGTGAGCCAGTAGAATTATATATAACTTGTCTGCATTCCCTGGCAGAGCATTGTCAATAGGGCTCTTTAAACGACGAATTAATACGTGATTGTATTGTTGTGGGCATGTTAGATCGCAAAATCAGTGAAAAATTGCAACCCTTGCCGATTGCATTATGATCGTAAAACAAGATGAACTTCAAGAAAACAAAGCCGGGAGCTACGAGGAGGATCAGTTGCGATAGTCGCAGGTGGCAAATCGGCGAATCAATCTACTTTTCAATTCAATCGAGAGCGAGTTGCAAGACATCGTGACTTTAGAAGCCCAGTTCAAGCAGTACAGGGAAGCGCATTTCGAGGCGCGTTTACCGGACCTTCCCGTTTTTTCCTATAAAAAGGGGATAGATGAATACAAGAAGACTGCTTTCAAAAAAATGCCAATTTTGTGGGCTGGAGGACCATCCCAGAGAGAAGTGTCCTGCCAACCGATCTACGTGTCGTTTTTGTAAGAAACAAGGACATTGGGCACATTCATGTCGAAGCAAACAGGTTAGATCTATCCAACTTGAGTCTCTAGATAATAATGATTGTAATACTAACCCTAGTTTAAGTTCTACAAATTGAACCCACAATAATAGTACTAGTTAAAATAATTTTTTAGGGTCAATTGAAATCAATTCAATTTCTCAGAGAGAATGGTCAATTTCTTTAAAAATTTCTGAATTAAATAAAGAATTTAATTTTATGACAGACACAGGTGCCGATATAACTTGTATAACTGTATCTTTATTAGACGAACATGTCATTCAATTATATATTACTAATAAAGTAGTAGCAGGCCCTTCAGACAAGAGATTAAATATTTTAGGTATTTTGCAGGGTACATTCTAAAAATAAATGTTTTACTGATATCTTTGTCATTGAAGAATTATGTAAACCAATCTTAGGTCGTTCTACAATAATAGATTTAAACATCCCGCAATTTGGTGATGGATTTTCTTCAAAAGTCAGTTTTCTTAAATTAGAGGAAATTGAGCAAAGATTTCCAAACATTTTTGATCAACTAGGTACTTTTAAAACTGAATTTAGAATTGAGATTGATGAAAATGTTCAGCCATTTAAACAATTTTTAAAAGATAAACGCTTAAAGAAATTAGATATTATAAAACCAGTTGAATATCATACTCCATGGGTCAGTCCCATTGTTATAGTTCTTAAAGATAATAAGAATATTCGTCTTTGTGTTGACTACACCAAATTAAATAAAGCCGTGATGCGCACACATTTTTCAATTGGTAAAGTCGAAAGAATTTTGCCCAAGTTCAGGGATCTAAGTATTTCAGTCGTATAGATACGACCTCTGGGTTTTATCAAATTAAACTAGCCAAAGAATATAAGGATTTAACGTGTTTCATAACACCATTTGGCCGTTTTATATTTAAAAGGTTTCCATTCGGAATAACTTGAGCAGCTGAGTATTTTTCTATGTTAATAAATAAAATTCTAAGGGGAATTGATAAAGTTATTTTTCTTATTGATGATATTCTTATTCATGCACCGACAATTGAACTGCACAACAAAATATTGAACGAAGTTTTAACGCGAGTTCACAAAGAAGGCATAATCTTAAATAAAGAAAAATGTCTTTTTTGTGTCCAGTGTTTGAAATTTTTAGGTCATACCATATCGGGTAATGGGATTTCTGTTGATCTCAAGCGTATAAGCGCTATTGTCAAATTTCCCGAACCATCTGATAAAAACGAACTTCTTAGGTTCGTAGGTATGGTTAATTTTTCATTTTTCTAACAGATGTGATGTTTTAGAACCACTATTAAGCACTATTAAAGAAAAATGTTTTCTTGGAATCATACTCAAAAACGAGCTTTTGAGAAAATTAAAAAAATTATTGCAAGAAAGCCAGTGTCTTGAATCGACCCCAGCCAGAAAATCATAATTTCTGCTGATGCTTCTTCTTTTGGTATTGGTTCATGTCTTATTCAAGAAGATAAAAATGGGAATAAAAAAGTCG
This sequence comes from Brassicogethes aeneus, assembly GCA_921294245.1. Classification (NCBI taxonomy): domain Eukaryota; kingdom Metazoa; phylum Arthropoda; class Insecta; order Coleoptera; family Nitidulidae; genus Brassicogethes; species Brassicogethes aeneus. The sequence continues at coordinate 5,763,735 of OV121136.1, forward strand.
TATCTTATGCATCCAGATTATTGTCAAAAACAGAGCAACGTTACGCTCAAATCGAGCGTAAAGCTTTAGCTTTGACCTGGTCATGTTACAAATTTTCCGAATATGTTAACGGATCACAAGCCGTTAGTTCAAGTTTTACAAACTAAAAATATCGATGAATTTACTCCACGTCTTCAGAGGTTTAGATTGAGACTTAAGATATGACTATGAAATTTATTATGTTCTAGGTAAAGGTTTAGTAATTGCCGACGCGATATCGAGAAAATTTGAGAAAAACTCTGCATTTCCTGAAAATGAGGAGTTAACTCTAGAAACTGATACTTTTGTAAATTTAATAACTACAAGTTTTGAAATAAAACCTTATTTCTAAAATCTGAGCAAAATAAAGATTCCATTTTTATAAAGCTCAATCAATATATAAATTTAGGTTGGCCTCAAAGAAATAAATTTGATTCAGAAGTTTCTATTTATTTCCAATCCAGATATGACATTTCAGAATGTGATGGTTATTTATTGCGTGGTCCTCACATAATTATTCCTCAATCTCTCCAATCCATAAACCTTAGATTTCATTCACCAAGGTCACCAAGGCATAGTAAAATGTAGAGCTAGAGCTAAGTCCTCGGTTTGGTGGCCAGGATTATCTACTAAAATAGAAAATCTAGTTCGAAATTGTCCACGTTGCATTGAATTCAGGGTTAATATAAAATAACCTTTCTTTAAAGATAAATTTCCGGATGCGCATGGCAAAATATTGCACTTGATTTATTTAAATATGATGGAACGTGGTACCTTATTTTTCTCGATTTTTTGAAATTTTTAAACTTCAATTAATGACCGAAAATGTAATCATCACCAAGTTGAAAGAATTGTTTTCTAGTTACGGTTTACCTGAAATAGTAACATCAGATAATGGACCCCAGTTTCAAACTGAATCCAAAAAATTTTGGAAAAATTTTGATTTTGTTCATATAACAAGTAGTCCTAAATATCCTCAGTCTAATGGTGGTATTGAAGCTGCAGTCAAATCTGCTAAAAATCTCATTAAAAAAGGTGACGATTTTTTTTATCTTTGTTAGCGTACCGTACCACCCCTCTGGAAAATGGTTTCACCCCAGCAGAATTATTATTTAACAGAAAGATTCGTTCTACTCTTCCAGTTTTACCAAAATTTCTTAGTCAAACGGTTGATACAAGCCCGGTTTTCCAAAGGAAGGGAAAGTACAGAGATACCATGAAGCAAAATTATAATAATAATAATATTAATAATAATAATAATAATAATAATAATAATTTCTTTATTTGCCCAACAGAAAAAATCCAATTACAGGACAAGAATAATATTATAAGTAACAGAATATTGTATGTATATATATAGTATACTAATTAAGTCTTATCAAGAAACAAAAATATAATCGTAGTAAATACAATGATTAATGTCACAAAGATGGCATATTTTATTAAAATTATTTGAAATGACATAAATTGGTGATTTCAAGGAAACATTCGTTCTGCAAGTGCTACAGTAGAATGTAAGCTGTTGTCTAGAATTTAAACAAGGTACTAAAAATTAAAGTTTAGAAAGTAACAATGGTGAATCGATTAAGTTAAAAGAAAAATCTGGCTTGTCAAAAATGTCCTCTTTTCCAGAGTCACTATATTAAATCTAGTTAAGAGAGCGTTATGGTCGGTCCCACTTTGAGGATATATTCCATCTATTTTAAAGGATAAAAATTTCACAAAACGCCTCTGTATTTTTTCGATTTTGTTTCTGTGGATGTTGTATATTGCATAAAAAATTAGAGAACCGTATTCTAATTTTGAGCGTACGAGAGAGAAATATAGTGACTTAAGAACTTCAGTATTAGAAAAATTGCCGCAATTGCGTATGATAAAGCCAAGTGATCTTAATGAATTTTTGCATATGTAATCTAAATGATTGACAAACGAAAGTTTGTTGTCAAAAATAATACCAAGATCTTTAGTGGATATTACACGTGAAAGGCTGGATCCATCAAAAAAATAGTTGTGAGCAATGGGATTTGATTTAAGTGAATAAGAACAAACTTTGCATTTACCTACGTTCATTATCAGATTATTACGCGTGCACCAATTACCCACATAATCTATTTGATTTTGAAGTACTGAGCAGTCTTCCACAGAATTTATTCTTGAGTAGATCTTAAGATCATCTGCAAATAAAAGATTTTCGCAAGCAAGTCCTTCAGGTAAATCATTAATGAATATATTAAACAATAGAGGCCCCAAGTTAGATCCCTGAGGCACTCCTGATGTAGCTACATAGTTATTCGAACAAAAACCATTGTAATACACGAGAATATTGTATGTATATATAGTATACTAATTAAGTCTTATCAAGAAACAAAAATATAATCGTAGTAAATACAATGATTAATGTCACAAAGATGGCATATTTTATTAAAATTATTTGAAATGACATAAATTGGTGATTTCAAGGAAACATTCGTTCTGCAAGTGCTACAGTAGAATCTAAGCTGTTGTCTAGAATTTAAACGAGGTACTAAAAATTGAAGTTTAGAAAGTAACAATGGTGAATCGATTAAGTTAAAAGAAAAATCTGGCTTGTCAAAAATGTCCTCTTTTCCAGAGTCACTATATTAAATCTAGTTAAGAGAGCGTTATGGTCGGTCCCACTTTGAGGATATATTCCATCTATTTTAAAGGATAAAAATTTCACAAAACGCCTCTGTATTTTTTCGATTTTGTTTCTGTGGATGTTGTATATTGCATAAAAAATTAGAGAACCGTATTCTAATTTTGAGCGTACGAGAGAGAAATATAGTGACTTAAGAACTTCAGTATTAGAAAAATTGCCGCAATTGCGTATGATAAAGCCAAGTGATCTTAATGAATTTTTGCATATGTAATCTAAATGATTGACAAACGAAAGTTTGTTGTCAAAAATAATACCAAGATCTTTAGTGGATATTACACGTGAAAGGCTGGATCCATCAAACAAATAGTTGTGAGCAATGGGATTTGATTTAAGTGAATAAGAACAAACTTTGCATTTACCTACGTTCATTATCAGATTATTACGCGTGCACCAATTACCCACATAATCTATTTGATTTTGAAGTACTGAGCAGTCTTCCACAGAATTTATTCTTGAGTAGATCTTAAGATCATCTGCAAATAAAAGATTTTCGCAAGCAAGTCCTTCAGGTAAATCATTAATGAATATATTAAACAATAGAGGCCCCAAGTTAGATCCCTGTGGCACTCCTGATGTAGCTACATAGTTATTCGAACAAAAACCATTGTAATACACGAAATGTTGTCTATCTTTTAGATAGCTAAACAGATTAATTAAAGCTTCGTTAAAACCATACATATGCAATTTCTGTAACAAAATACTATGATCTACTTTATCGAAAGCCTTTGAAAAATCGGTATAGACCACATCCACCTGACATTTTTTATTGAAGGAATCTGAAATAAATTGACTAACTAAAGAAATGTTTGAAGGCATAAAGCCATGTTGAGACAAAGAAATAAATGACGTCATCGCACCAAAGAGCTCTTAGAGTTAAATGTAAATGAGAGTGTATGGGTGACTGATCTCAAAACATATGGAAAAGTTATTCGAAAACTTAAAGAACTAAAGTCTTATCTTGTCTAAACTCATAGAGGCGATTTCTGAAGAAATAGATAGTTTTTAGTGTCAGCAAAACATCACAACTTTATTTCTAATGAAATTGTTCCTCAAAATAATCATAATAACCTGGTCATTCACACACCATCATCTCTCAATATAGTCGATACTAGTAACACAAAAAAATTGTACCAATAAAATTGAAGAATTTCAACCTGCTATACAATTAGATAATAGCTTTAGTGAAAGTGCTGCAGAACCTGAAGTTCAGTCTAAACCGGTTAAGAGTAATGCCGATCATGGCGAAAGTGCTTGTGTTAGAAGTAGTAGACCAGTGCGTAACATTAACAGACCCTCGTATTTAAAGGACTATGTTACTTAAGAACTCTATGTCTCTTTTTATTATAAAAGGGGGGATGTTATGTCAGGACTTTATAGGAGAGTTAATCTATATATCTCTGCGATATTCCTATACCTACAAGAGCAAGTTGACGGGAGGTTTTTGAGATACAAAAAAATCTGACAGAACATAATCTGGTACACCGTATTTAATAGTTTATATCATAATAAAGCAAGTATAGAGAAACCAGCATCTTATTTATTTAAAAGAACCCAACATAACAAATAGTATTTATAATATATTAAAATTTGTGAAGAACAGTTTAAATAAATTTAATTAACAAAATTGTAATCATACCAAACATGGCAACAATTTACAATATTGCAATCCTTCAATTCTATGACACTGTAAACTCGCGCAATTTTATAGAATAGAATAGATTTATTAGTTTAGAAAGATTGCAATGTTTACAATGTTGAACATGTCCAAAAAAGTATATATAAATATTCAAAAAAAAGTACTAACAAACAAATGTAAGAAAATTGTGTACAAATAAACAAATACAAGAAAAACATATAGTTAAAAAAATCATCAACGCAGTAATCACATCTGTTTACAAGGTATGCTCTTAAGCAAGGTTTAAATTCCCTTAAACTATAGTATTTTATTGTTTTTGTCAATTTATTATATAAAGTTAAAGCAAAGTTTTGCATACTCCTGTAAACGGTGTGGGACCTTGTTTGATTAATTAACACTTGCATGATTAATAATAATAATAATAATAATAATAATAATAATAATAATAATAATAATAATAATAATAATAATAATAATAATAATAATAATAATAATAATAATAATAATAATAATAAGCTTTATTTATGTTATATACAAAGTAGTATTTACACAGGTCAAAGACAGGTCAGAAATATAATTAAATATTTACAAAATAGATTGGCAAACTTAATAAAAATTAGTATAGAACTGGAATAGAAACCGATAAAACTTATAACTAGGTGATATTAAAATTAAAATTTAAAAATTCATCAATTGAATAAAAGGAATTTTGAATTAAAATTTCCTTAATTATACATTTAAAATTTTTGGCCGGATAATTCTTTATATTAAGTGGAAGATTGTTAAAAAACTTAATTCCCAAGAAGTTTGTTCCTGTTTGACTTTTTTCAGTCTATAATATGGCAGTGCTAAATTATTTTTATTTCTTGTGCACATGTGTGGTAGCTATGGATACCCGAATTCGTTAAATTCCAACTTAAAAATAATTCTAATAATTTTTTTCTGAAAAATGAATAAATTTTTTGTATGGGATGAATTACCCCAAAAAATTATGCCATATTTTAAATTGGAATAAACAAATGCATAATACAAATTTAGGAGTGTCACTCTTGAAACAACAAATCTTAGATTAAGGATTAAGTATAGATACTTATTGATTTTTTTTTAAAACTGTTTGTTCCTTCCATAAAAAATTGTTGTCCAAAATATCACCTAAACATTTAATTAAAGTACTCAACTTGATGTTACATTTATTGTTAATATTAATTTGTTATTGGTAAACCCATACTCTCCAAATTTTATGTGCTGTGTTTTGTCAACATTTAACTTAAGGCCATTATTTTGAAACCATTTAAATATATTTTTTTGTGTTAAATTAATATTAGTTCATTTTTTGTAGAGGATTTAAAAATTAAAGTAGTATCATCTGCATACATAAAAATATTGTCGTGGTATTGGGGCAAATCATTTACATACAAAATAAATAAAAGTGAGACAAGAATTGAGCCCTGAGGAACTCCTTTTTTTAACTCCACTGTGTTGGAATATAACTCCAACCCATTTTCCGATGATATTTTTACCCTTTGTTTTCGGTTGGACAGATAGAATTTAAATAGATTTAGCGCAGTACCTTTTATGCAATATCTTTGTAATTTTAACTCCAATAGTTCTTTATCCATGGCTTTCGACAAGTTAAAGGTAGATACTGCCAGGGTTTTACTGTTCCAAAGGTCCATGATCCTATCAACAAAATAAATATTGCTAATTCCGTATTACTACCTTTAACGAAACCATATTGATGTTTAGAAATTATACAATGTTTATTACAATATTTTATGGAAATTGATATTTTCAGTATTTTTGAAAAAACAGGTAATAAGGAAATAGGTCTGTAGCGGCAATTTCGCCCGTACTCAGGTATCAACCAAGGCAAACACGAAAATTAAATATTTTAAGCTCACCATTAAATTCCAAATTTAAATAGTCTTATAATCCCAATAATCGTAAATACGCAAATATGTTAACTGCTCACTATTAAATTTCAACTTCCCCAACATTAAATTTAAATCACAACAATTGTTTAATAGATATCTTATGTAAATACTATTACCTGTAAATTTTAAGTTTATAGTTTGTAAACAAGCGTCTACTGTAGAACCTACCTGGCTTAAGCTTTGGTATTTTTGGGTATTACTGTTTCTGCATATAAAAACCAGGCACACCATCATCAAAGACAGTCTGCATCATACAACACGGTCTGCATCATACAACACAACAATCGACATCATAGAAGACAACAGCTACCATCTTATTGTAAATAGTTTATTTGCAAATAAATACAGTATTGCAATCAGCATCGTGTTACAATTACACCACAACACCCCATAAATTGGTGACCCCGACGTGATACGAACATGCAAGTATTTGTGCAAGAAGAAATCAGTGCTACCAACATGACGAAGACCAAAGCTTCCGGCCTACGGCAATCATTCGCAAACGTAGCGAGCTTCATAGCACTACGCTGCGGTGCACAACACGGTGCACAACACGGTGCACAACACGGTCCACACTGATGTCCAGCACTAAGATCTGCCTCAGTATGACAGTACTGGAGGCCAATATCCACAGCCACGGTCCACACTGGTTCCAGCACTAAGGTCAACCACAGTTGACAATGTTGGATACCACTAACCAACCATCCAAACGTTGGATGACGGTCACAGCTCAATCATCCAAACACTGGATGACGGCCACAACCACAGCTCTAACGTTCAACAGCTATATCGTTCAATAGCTCTATCGTTCAACAGCTCTAACGTTCAAACGCTCTAACGTTCAACAGCTCTAACGTACAACTGCTTTAACGATCAACAGCTCTAACGTTCAACGGCTTCAATCCTCCTCAACGCGAGATGCCTCAGCCCGAGATGCCTCAACACGAGATGCCTCAACACGAGATGCCTCAACACGAGATGCCTCAACCCGAGATGCCTCAACCCGAGATGCCTCAACACGAGATGCCTCAACACAAGATGCCTCAAGACGAGGTGCCAGAAGACACGATCAGCCCACTGCCCAACCAGACACCTGGACCTTCTACCCCGGGGAACACCACACGTTACGGAAGACGTGTCCGATTCCCGGAACGCCTCCAAGCAGGAATCAATTAATTTCCGGCAATTACTGGTAGGGGGGTACTGTAGCGGCAATTTCGCCCGTACTCAGGTATCAACCAAGGCAAACACGAAAATTAAATATTTTAAGCTCACCATTAAATTCCAAATTTAAATAGTCTTATAATCCCAATAATCGTAAATACGCAAATATGTTAACTGCTCACTATTAAATTTCAACTTCCCCAACATTAAATTTAAATCACAACAATTGTTTAATAGATATCTTATGTAAATACTATTACCTGTAAATTTTAAGTTTATAGTTTGTAAACAAGCGTCTACTGTAGAACCTACCTGGCTTAAGCTTTGGTATTTTTGGGTATTACTGTTTCTGCATATAAAAACCAGGCACACCATCATCAAAGACAGTCTGCATCATACAACACGGTCTGCATCATACAACACAACAATCGACATCATAGAAGACAACAGCTACCATCTTATTGTAAATAGTGTATTTGTAAATAAATACAGTATTGCAATCAGCATCGTGTTACAATTACACCACAACACCCCATAGGTCTATAGTTATTAACATTATGCAAAACCCTAATATTAGCCAACTTTAATCCATCCGGAAAAACAAAAAATTATAATATGACTAAGAGGACTTGCTATGTCGTATGCGAACCTTTTAATAATGGTTGTTGGAATTTCATCCAAACCAGTGGATTTTTTATTTTTTAGATTGTTTATAATGTCAGAAACTTCACCGGCATCTGAGGGATGTTGTATTTAAATTTTATCTTTTAATAATTCATTTTTTTTTCTTCCATTTCTTGAACTAACTTAATATATTTTTATAGTTTTCATTTTTTACGGTTGTATTAATTTGAAGAACTTCCAAAACTATGCGTGCAACTACTTCTTTTGCAATACATGATTTACAAACAAATAACTCATTATTGGACTCACCACTTTTTGCTGAGCAGTTAAAATGATAAGCCAATTGGCATAGAGAACATTTATAGCCATTTGAGTAGATACACTATGTATGTTCTGGAGCGGAAGTGACCCAGACGCTACGTGACGTCAGCAGTAGGCGGTTCTCGATGGTGGCGCCCCCCTGGTGGGTGGTGGGGGGTGATCATATTAGCTATTGGTGGGCAGCTATTTGGGCAACGCCCTTAACTGATAAGCGTAAGTGAGCCTATTGGTGGGTTGTTGGCGGATGGCGGCTGGCGGATGGCGGCTGGCGGATGGCGGCCATGTTTGATAGATATTAGCTATTGGTGGATGGGCGTTCCCCTTAGGTGTTGTGGTTGGTTGTGGGCGGGGGATGTGTGTTTAGTTGGCATTACTGGAGATGCAAAAGATAAGCGATATGCATATTGGTTGTTTGTGGTTAGCGTATTAGTTTGGTATTACTGGAGATGCAAAAGATAAGCGATATGCATTTGCTGCGTGACTTAACAGTGGTTTGATATCCGGGGCGATAAGGATTTATTATTATTTTGTTGTAAATTTCATTTTTGACGCCATTTTGAATTGCTGACGTCAGATATTTATTATTTTCCCACCAAAACGTGTGACCTAAAAAGTATTATTCAGTCTTAATATTATCGTACAGTAATAATGATTAGTGCAAAGGAAATTGAAATGGCAATCCAAAATATTGATAAATTTTTGGAAAAATGTGGTAAAGAAGGTGAAGAAAAATTTGAAAATAAATATCCTACTCAACAAGAAATATATCGAGAATTTTTGAAAAAGGAAAAAATTAAAAAATGGGCTAGTCAAAAAGAATTTTTGGAGCAGCATCTTAATGCTAAGATTGTAAATAACCAGTATGGTAAACATTTTGAGACGTGCCCCTGGTCAAATTCTGATGAAGGTCCAGATACATGTCCATGTTGTATGGTTTCATTTTATGTGAAAGAAGCTAATGAGGTGTTAAATAAGTTACCAAAAATTACGTGCTGTTGTAAAATTAATTGAATAAACTTTAATATATATTCCTTAACAAAACTATTTGAGTTCAGTAGTACCTAAAATGCGTTATGTTCAACAACCTGAAAAACTACCTATAAATAATTTAGATTTATTTAAAACCAGTTCTGATGCTAGTAAACATGGTAATTTACTACCAAATTCCTTTAGAGCAATTTTTTGTGGTCCTAGTGGGTGTGGTAAAACAAATGCTTTATTAAGTTTAATATTTAATCCTAATGGAGCTAAATTTTAAAATATTTACGTTTATTCAAAATCTCTTTTCCAACCAAAATATCAATTATTACAAAATGTATTAAGCAAAGTAAAAGGTGTGGGGTATTTTCCATATAAAGATAATGATGAAATAATTGAACCTATGAAAGCTCGAAAGAATTCAATTTTTATATTTGATGATGTAGCTTGTGATAAACAAAATAAAATACGCGAATACTATTCAATGGGTAGACATAAAAACATAGACGCTGCATACTTATGTCAAACATATTCAAAAATACCAAAACAATTAATACGTGATAATTGTAATATTATAGTGCTATTTAGACAGGATGATATGAATTTAAAACATGTATTTGATGAACATGTCTCACCTGATATGCCTTATGATCAGTTTAAGAAAATATGCTCAGAATGTTGGAATGAAAATTATGGTTGTTTAGCTATTATAAAAGATTTTCGTTTAAACAATGGACGTTATCGAAAGGGATTTGATAAATATATAAATATGTAGCTTTTGCTAAGTAACCTTATAATCTTGGTAAAATACTATTACAAAAACCGATAGAAAAACTGCAAAAACTGCTATAAATACTGCAAAACTGTCACAAAACCGATAGAAAAACTACAAAAACTGCTATAAATACTACAAAAACCGATAGAAAAACTGCAAAAACTGCTAGAAAAACTGCAAAAACTGCTAGAAAAACTGCAAAACTGCTATAAATACTGCAAAACTATCGCAAAAACCGATAGAAAAACTGCAAAAACTGCTATAAAAACTGTAAAACTGTCACAAAAACTACAGGCTGTTATAAAAGACTCCCGTTTAAACAATGGGTGTTATCGTTTGATAAAAATATAAATATATAAAACAACTATATTTAGTATCATTAGTAGTCATGGCACCAACCACTGTCAATGTAACTGAAAAAATTAATGAACTCTCTCGAAATATTAGAAAAAAATATTTAGCTCTTAAATTGGGAAAAGCTGAAAATGATGCTACATTAGATAAAATTTTTAGACCAATCATAAAGCCTCTTGAAAAAATGGCATATGATACGGATTTTGTGAAAAAAGAAGCTGAAGAAGAAGATTTATTACACCCAGCAAAAAAAATTAAAAAACAATCTCCTATAAAATATAAAGCTATTGATAAAATACTTGAAGCATCCCCCAGAAAAGATATTCAAGATAAATCATTAAATATCTCAAGCATACGTTTTCCTGAAAATGACACCACTAATGAAAATAATCCAAATGATTTTTATAAAAGCGAATATGACCCCAATAAAACATCCCACCCCACATTTTCTGGAAATGAAACTATTTATGAACATGATACAAATGATTTTTATGATAATGAATTAAGCTTAAGTAGAACACTCGACAACGAATCAATCATGGAAACAATTTCGGAAGATTCTATAGCAGAATATTTGGATTTTTTCAATGAATTACCTAGAAATTTTGTTGAAGGACATATGAGAGATACTAGCAATGAATATGATCATACTTATATTCATCACGATTTGGAGACAGGCAAGATCAAATTTGGGGATTCAATTGTGTAGTTTAAAGGTCCTGATTTTATTGTAAATAATAATTTTTTCAAGGGCTCCCCAGGACTGTACGAATTAATGTTTAAACAAAATCCTAAGAATTACATGACTTCAGATTTTAAAACATTTGGTGAACTTGTTGTGCTTACAAACGCGCATAAAAGAAATTTTGATCCCAACGAACAAACCATGGGGCATCGAGGGCTCAAATATAAAAACATTATTAAGCCTGTTTTAGAGCAAATAAAACAGCAAGATATAGATAAACAAAAAGAACATAGTCGTAAACTTAGAGTTGGTAGAGCATCACAGCAGACAGAAATAGGTAAAGAACATACTGAAAAAATTGGGTTTGGCAGAGCATCGCCCACCTTGGTAACATACAATGAAAAACCAATAGAGTACATTTATTGGGATGACGTAAATGAATTGGTTGAAAGTTATTAGTAGCCTCCAAGCATGCAGGCAACACATCAAATGATAATGAAATTACAGCAATTATTAATGAACTAAAAGAAGCGGGTGTTATATATTAAGCAAACATAGTTTTACTATCAGTTTAACAATGCCGCTTAACAAGTTTGGTCAATCCCTTAACCATTCTAATCAAAATTCATTATTGTCAAAATTACAGTATGGTAACAATGTACTAAAATATACTCCCGATGGTAATATTGACGCAGAAAACCTAAAAATATGTAATGTGAAATCACCAACTTTAAATGCAGATGCTACTAATATGGGTTATGTTGATCAAATATATGCAAATTTTTATGCTGATACAATAAAATCACTTAGTAAATTTGAACAAGAGACATTAAAAGCACTCAAGCAATCGGATGCAAAAATAAAAAAGGAAATTGAAAACCTCGATAGTAAAAAACAAGATAAATTAAAAATTAATTTAAATAAAGAACTAGCTATTTTAACGCAAAATACCGATGAGTTAAAAGAGCAAATTAAAGAACTTAATAAACAAAAAACAATAATTTTCAATGATTTGAATTCTTTAAAGAATATTTCAAGATCGCATGTAAATGAACGTAATGACTTGGATAGGCAAATTAAATTCCTTCAACAGACTCAAGATGTGAACTTAAAGGATATAAAACAGCAAAATGAACAAAATATTATAGATTTTAAAAAGCAAATCAAAGATCTTAATACAGCTTTAAAGTCTCTGGATACAAACGTGAAAAATGAACAAAACATTATAGATTTATTATTTGAGGACGTCAAAAAAAACAAATCCGCAATCAATGATGTGGAGAAAAATATAATAAAAGTGATTACAGTGGCTGCTGGTGCTAGTACTCACTCTTCCATAACACCATAATCATGAAACACACCAAGGAAAAAATTAAACTTGTTAATGAACTTCATAGACCTATAAGAAAAAATTTTAAACGTCGAAAAACAATTATTAAGGGCATTGATGACCTTTGGCAATCAGACTTAGGGCAGATGGACATGTATGCATCAAATAATAAAAATTTTAAGTTCATATTGATTGTAATTGACTGTTTTTCAAAATATTTATGGGCTAAACCATTAAAAAATAAATCTGGGGAAGAAGTTACAAAAGCTTTTAATTTAATATTGAAAGAAAGATGTCCACAAAACTTACAGACTGATCAGGGCAAGGAATTTTTTAATAGTAAGTTTAATGAACTTATGCAAAAATATTCAATAAATCACTATAATACATTTAGTTGTAAAAAAGCTGCAATCGCTGAGCGTGTTATAAGGACTGTAAAAGAACGTCTATTTAAATACTTTAGTTTAAATGGATCATATAATTGGGTTGATATATTGCCACAAATTGTTTCAAATTATAATAATACAAAACATAGAACAATTAATATGAAACCAATTGATGTTTGTAAAGAAAATGAAAAAAAAGTTTTAAAGTTTGCATTTACACATTTAAAATTAGCAACCAAACCTAAAAAGTTTTTCATTGGTGATATAGTGAGAATAAGTAAAGCAAAACATGTTTTTGATAAAGGATATACTCCCAATTGGACTACAGAATTGTTTAAAATTGTAAAAGTAAAAATTACAAACCCCACCACATACATTTTGGAAGATTTAAATGGCAGACCCATTAGTGGAGCATTTTATGAGGATGAGTTACAAAAAACAATGCAGCCTGATATTTACCTGGTGGAAAAAGTTTTACATAAACGTGGTAACAAAGTCTTCGTGAAATTGTTGGGCTTCGATGATTCACATAATAGTTATATTAATAAAACAGACTCTTTTTGATCACCCCACTCTTTTCCAGTTTCTCACCACAAAATCAAAATTTAATTTAGTTTAAAAAGTAAAGTAAAGCAGTGCACACATAAAATGGGTAGTAGTAGTAATGATTCGGAATTTGATTCTTATGATTCCAATCTAAATGCTTTGATTATTAGATATGAAGAAGCTATTAAAGCTGAAAAAAGATTAATTTACACAACGACTTATGATTTCCAATTATTCTCGCTGGAATGTGGGCTTAGTGGTGCAAGGGATTTTTTGCCAACAGTAAGAATGGTTAAGAAAGTTACTGGCGAACATCTCTCTTTTATATATGGTGAATGGGTTGGTGTAATTGAATCACTCCAAAAACTTCTGGATGCACATCGCACTGATGAAATTCAGCTTTGGAGGAACATGAAGATTGGATTAAATATTGATGGCAATAATAAAATTTTTATATCAGATGATTGTACCATTTTGTATTTTATGCTAAATGATGTTTTTGAAATTCTTGAATTGGAAAAGTTAATTTTAAAAAAACTTGAAATGTTAAATAATTTAAATTTTAATTATTATTATCATAATCTATTAAAAAGCACATATGAAGCGATGAAAACTGAACTTCGTTTTTATCCTCCATCCCTTCATGCTGTGCTGGACGTTCTGTCATCCCTATGTTCTTGCGGTACTAGTGTAGAAAGTTATTGTTTTTTAGAATGCTTATACTATTTAGATATGAAAATGTCAAATGATTTAGAAAAATATACTGATTTTTAAACTTACCCTTGAGTTTTAATGATAATTGTTGTTAATAAAAACACAATAATTTAAAATAAATAAAATATATTTATTAAAATTAGAAATAATTATTACATAATATTATTAATCTTGAAGTGCCCATGAGGTAACGTATCATTTAAATTTGATAATAAATGCCTTTTATTATCATATGGACTTAAACCAATTTTACTCTGTTCAATACTAAACACATTATGCGCATTTGATTTAACCACCAATATGGGTGCTGCAGATTTTGTGGTGAGAAACTGGAAAAGAGTGGGGTGATCAAAAGGTTGCTCATTATAATAAAAAATTAATAATATAAGGCGACTATAATTCAAAAGTGTGAAAAATAATTAGTTGTTAAGTTACTATCATTGAGTAAACATGTTTTCAGTAGCCAATTTTTTATTACTATCTACATTCATTAATAATACTTTATTTGTAAATTTTCCCAAAAACACTCAGGATTGTTATGTGGCATTCAGTGTTGATAATCCAATGGTAAAGACTCAATGGCCAAATGATTGGAATCCAATGGATGCAGCTCCTGGTACATTCAAGATTCAAGTTAATGCCTCAGCAAATAGCTCTATATTACATTATAAATTAAAATATATTTTATCAGCAGATGGTGGAAAGACTAGAACCCTTTTTGAAATAAATAGTTTAAATAGTGTAATAACTAATTTAACCAATTTATCAACCACTACAGGATCGGGGGTGGCTTCTTCGAATTCAACAACATTTTCCACAAAAATATTTATAGAATATAATATATATATGAGGCATTCCATGTCAACTCGGCCACCCCCTCCTGTGCAAAATTGAATAAAGTTTTTCGAAACGTGCAACTGATAAATTTTTAGCTTATCGTCTTAACTTTCAAATGCCGAGTGGTATTTTGTAAAATTTCAAAATGGCCGTGTCAATATAGTGACTGCAAGCAATATAAATCACTTTAAAAAAACCGTATTAGATAGTTTACATTAACTAACAGCGTTATAAAATTAAAAATTGAATTTGATTATATGCACTAATCTATTATCAGTGATTCTATGTTTTTTTACCGCTGATTACACAATGGTTCGCCCCTAACCCCAAAAAATAACTTAAAAAGCAGTTTTATGAAATTTACAGCCCCTAAATGCATTTTGATACATATTTTTGCATTTGTTTTTTGTATTTCTCATTTCCTAATATAAATATGGCCTTACCTCAGAGTCGACATAAAACTGTATGTTCCTAACCTAAAATAACTCTCAAAAAATGTATTTGTACCTTCTTTATAGCTGTTTAAAGCATTTTAAAGATTGGCATGAGGTTAAATTTTTATACTTTTTATCGCCAAGTACGTAAATAATCCAACTATAAATTGCAGACTAAGCAGTTTACCCCTAACCTTAAAAATATTTTCTAAAAATTAATTTTCTGCAGATCAACATGTTGAAGAAAATTGAAATATGGGATGTATAGATTTATTTCCACACTTTTTATCGCTAAATACGATTATAATCTTTCTTTGACGGCAATTCTTCGTTAACCTATAAAACTTTGCATAAATCGTATGTTAAAAATATTTTTTATATAGTAGTTATTACATAAGAATATGCTAAAATTGTAATAATCTACATCTACCGATAATTAAATTCGTACCAAAAATAATATTCTTTTGTGGTATTACCAAATAAAAATGTACTCTTAAAAAAGTATTCGAATGCTCCAAATGGCTCCGAATTTAATTATCGTTAGAATCTTATATAGATAATTACAAATTCAGCATATTGTTATGTAATAACTACTATATAGTACAGTAGAAACCACGAATATATGAACGTGACTCATCAGGCACAATCGTACGAAGCAATCTATCGAAGGTCACGGTCCAGTGCAGTGCTGTTCTAACGGGGGCATAAGTATTTGTAAAAAATCTTGTGTAATGTTGGTTGCTATACTTCTGATATATTTTCTTTTAAAGTTAAACACAGTACACACTTTAGTGTAATGTGGGTTGCTATACTTCTAATATATTTGCTTTTAAAGTTAAATTTTAATAATTAACATCTACGATAATTAAAAAAAAAAGTAATTTTCTTAGAAACTAATTAATAAATAAACTTTTCTTTTAACTTTAATGAAATATTCATCTGATGACAGAATGTACACTCGTGGCGACATCTCTGTTTTTAATATCTAACAAATTTTAGACCGATCCAACCTCACTTTCTTCCAATTAAATTCTTTGTCCATGGTATTTTTTGGAAATGTAGAAAAAGTATAGTCTAAAACACGTTTGGAATTGCATATTCTCCTCTCGTGAAACCGTCAAACTCGCCTTCGGCTCGTGTGACAAACTTTTCACTCGAGCGGAATATGCCGTATTCCAAACTTGTTACAGAATATACCATTCTTTTAACTGTAAACGCAAATATTTCAGAATTGGTGACAAAAAAACAAAATGTTTACGCAGGTCAAGTACAAAGTGAAAGATATTTAAATTGTGTGGATATAAAAACAACTTGCGTTGCGTTTTTTTTTTTTTTTGTATTACGAAATTTATTAAATATTGATCATTGTTTCGCTACACAGTAGCTTCTTCAGAATGTATTAAACTAATACTAGTACAAAATTTATATAATAAAAATATTTTTGTATTCTAGCCTAGAATTTCTAGGTAAGGATTTTTATACGACATCTACCTGTGTTACATAATATAAACCACTGCCACTACAATGTTTAAAACGATTATTAATCCGTACGCACACCGTTTATTTAAAGTCCAAAAAACGTACAATAACAATTGCAATAAAGTCCAATAAACGTGCAATAATAATTGCAATAAAAACCACTAGCACTACAACGTTTAAAACGATTATTATTCCGTAAACACACAGCAGAAACACGATATGCAAAAACAAAGATCATATGACATATAAAAACAAATGGCTGACGGTAGAGTTGGTTGCCTTACTATGTAATAAAATAAAATAAATTGCCTAAAACACGAACTCTAATGAATTCCAACAAAAATAAGTAACAAGCTAGGACACGCGTCATATGTCCATCTTTGTCGAACACCTAGGCAGTTTTACATCACAGATGGCGCATTTTAGACCGGATGCTTAAAAACCTACGTGTGAGTACATTTACCGCTGCATCGAATGTACAAGACAAGTAAAACATTACTGCTAGCATGTCTGAGATATGTTCGGCACCCGATTAGTCACGTTCATATATTGGTGGTTTCTACTGTAAATATTTTTAACATATC
Source organism: Brassicogethes aeneus (assembly GCA_921294245.1). Lineage (NCBI taxonomy): Eukaryota > Metazoa > Arthropoda > Insecta > Coleoptera > Nitidulidae > Brassicogethes > Brassicogethes aeneus. Next base: position 5,781,214 of record OV121136.1, read on the forward strand.
ATTTAAACCTCATTTTTATTGCATAGGTAGGATGCAAAGTTTTTTTAGGTTAACAAAGAACTGCCATCAAAGATCATAAACATTTTTAGCGATAAAAGTGTAGAAATAAATCTATAAATCCCATATTTCAATTTTCTTTAGCGTCTGTATGCTGCAGAAAACTAATTTGTAGAGAATATTTTTAAGGTTAGGGGTAAACTGCTTTGTGTGCAGTAAATAGTTGGATTATTTACGTACTTGGCGATAAAAATGTAACCTTATGCTAATCTTTAAAATGCTTTAAACAGCTGTAAAGAAGGTAAAAATACATTTTTTGAGAGTTCTTTTAGGTTAGGAACGTACAGTTTTATGTCGACTCTGAGGTAAGGCCATATTTATATTAGGCAATGAGAAATACAAAAAACAAATGCTAAACCATCTATCAAAAATGCATTAAGCGGGAGTAAATTACGAGAGAAACTGCTTTTTAAGTTTTTTTTGAGGTTAGGGGCGAACCATTGTGTAATCAGCGGTAAAAAATACATATAATCACTGATAATAGATCAGTGCATTAAATAAAATTCAATTTTTAATTTTATAAAGTTGTTAGTTAATGTAAACTACGTATTATGGATTTTTTAAAGTGATGTCTATTGCTTGCAGTCGCTATATTGACACCGCCATTTTGAAATTTTACAAAATACCACTCGGCATTTAAAAGTTAAGACGATAAGCTAAAAATTCATCACTTGCACGTTTCGAAAAACTTTAGTCAATTTTGCACAGGAGGGGGTGGCCGAGTTGACATGGAATGCCTTATATATATCTCTGTTAATAGTAGGAATTATTTTACTAACTATTTATGGATTTTTATACTTTTTAGGTTATGTATTTAATAAATGTAAAAATATGTAATAAATATATTATTTAACTTACCTTTGAGTTTTATTCTAATTTTAGGATATAATAAAAACAATATAATTTTTTTATTTATTTATTATAATATTATTTTATTTAAAGCACATAATTTTTTTTTTAAATAAGTAATGTCAAGCGAATCCTTCCTCAGATCCTCAGAAATGCTCATAGCAGCAAAAGCCTTACACAGTTCATACATTTCAATGTCTTCTTTTAATGCTTGCAATTCTTTATAAAATTTTATTTTTCTTTGAGCAAATTCTTTACAATCCATGATTATGAGGTAGATAACTTTGAAGCCAATTATGTAATACTAAGGCATGTGTTGTACTACACCTATCGCTTCTAAAATTATCCAAACACATGAGGGGTTTGTTTTTAAACATAGGTTGTTCCCAAAGGTTTAATGTTTCAACGTTTATAATTTTTATATTTGTAATAACTGCTCACAGACTGTTTTTAAATATTCATAATTTTGATTTCCTTTTGTGTAAACAGTATCGTATTCAGGCAATAATTCCATTAAAATGTTGTTAATCTCATTGAAATTTATATATCCACTTGAATATCGTAGACCATGAATTTTTTCTTCAAAGCAAACTTGTGTTTTATTTTTTCGTGATAACAGCTTAAATTCTACCATTGGTTTTAAGAGATAATGATTTGTTTGCAATCCATTGGTAACCGTAACTTCTTTTGGATGAAAAAACCATTTTTCGTTAGAGAATAAATTAAATCCCTGAATATTTATAGACACAACCTTCATCTTAGGCAGAATAATTTAAACTAAACAGCATTATGATAAACTACGAACTATTTCACTGAGTGGAAGATGCTCCATAATGACGTCATGTATAATAACACAATATGCTTTTGTGTTATCGGGAAAGCCTTTTTTCGCCTCAATATCAACTTTGATGTCAACTGTACTCGATTTTAAGGATTCATTTCTTCGGGAACAATCAATAACAAAAAGGGCGTGGTTCTTAAATTTTTTATAATCAAGTAGAGAGTGTTTTGATATTGTTAAATCATTTTTAAAACTTGAATAAAATTGTGTATAATTGTGATGGGCCTCGATAAAATTATTTTTTTCAAAATTAAGGTCCATGCGTTCTATAGGAAAATATTCGCCATTGAGGATAACACGTATATCAGATATATCAATGTTGTCAAAATATGAGGGATCTTTTGTATCATTACCTCTTCTATTGGTATGAAAAGCTAAAATTATATAGCGTGGACTTTCCAATGCAGTGCACGTTTTAACTGACCATATTTCCTTAGTGGCATCTTTAGTTAATTGGGGTAGCTCATGGGATTCCCACTTTCTAAATGGAATTACTATAGGTCTGTCTGATTTTATTGATTCCAACAACTGAAGCTTTAATAAATCATTGGGTGTAATAACTTGTACTTTTAACGAGATATTTTCAACGGTTAATTTAGCCTTTGTTGTGCCAGCAGCAGCCGCAGTTTTTTCTGTTATAATTTGACAATCAGAGTAATTTCGAGCTCTTACAAGACGTATAGTTTGTTTACCAAATTGGGCTAGTTGATAATCATTAAATATACCAAATAAATGATGTAATGGTATACGTATATTAAAAGTTGAAATTTTGGCTATTGTTGAGACTATTGGTTGAGCTGGGTAATTCCACCCTGCAATGCCTAAATGGTTTGAATCATCGCTACTGTAATTAAGATAGCCCTTAATTGTGCTCACAATACCTGGGTCGCGAATACCATCAATTTCTTTTCCATTTATTTCATAAGAAATTTGGTCAAACAAAAAAGCTCCAAAATTATTTATTAAGGCTGCCTCACCATCCCCTTTAGTTATTTCCAATTTACCATCTATTAATAGAGCTGCATCGTGCATAAGCAACCAGGAATCTCTTTGATTTATTGAAATTTCTATAACATCACTATTATTAAAAGATTTAACATAGGGGTAATAAGTTCTGTAGTCAACCTTTTGAATTGTTTCACTAAACTGTGGTTTTCGATAGATGTCGAAGATTTGGTCTAATGATGACATTACATCCTAATGATTGTAGAAAAAGTCTATTTGAATTAGTTAAGCTGTTTGAACTAGGTAAGCGTTTGCTGTCAACTGATTTCAAATTGTTTGTGCTAGGATTTTTATAATAATTATTGAATGTTAGTCCCATTATGATAATTTTTTTAATTCCAATCGAACTATAACTTCCTCTCCACGAAAATTAACTGGTTTAAAATCTTGGTTTAAAATTACCAAAGTAATATTAAATATTTCTTGTTTATTTATTATTGGTAAATATATAAGGTTTCGGGGAATTTCGTTGATTGTATAGCCTGGATCAACGTCTACTGAAAATTCGTAAAGTGTATGTGTTGGTAGATAATTATAATAAGCACCTGTAGATATATTACAATCGATGTGAATGGTTCGAACTTTTATTATATTAACTGGGAGATCTGATTCGTGTTTTTTACCCGACGTTAAAGTACGCTTAGAAAATCCTAATATTTTTCCTATACCATCTGCTTGTGTAAAATCTATTTCCAACGTATTGCTTTGAATTTCACACTTTAAAGTATTATTATTTGGTTTAAGTGAAAAATATTTATCATAATCTTCCTTTTTAACGTTGCCAGGAATAATTTGTTGTCTTAGGTAAGTTTCTATATCTAATATTTCATAAGTACCAGTTGGTATTATTATTTTTTTTACCACACTCGCTTCTTTATAATAAAATGTATTTTCACCTTCTTCAATATTAGGGATGCTGTTATAGGAATAAAACCGTAGTCAAAATCTGGATTAAGTTGTATTGGATTTGTAAAATCTATACTTAAAACATAATTATTACTTTTTAATGTAAATAGCTGGGACATTATCTTTAAACAACGGTTAATAATAGACTAATCATATTTTCTTATCTCATTTATTTTTATAAAGAAACCACAAACATAAATATCCACAATTAATTTGTTTAAAGTTTTGAAAACAATCATTATTATAATTAATTTTAACATTTTTTCCTAAATAATTTACTAATTCTTTTGGCGGTTTAAAACCACCAAAACTATCAAAATAAATAACAGAATTGTTTCTTTTAGTATAAGCTACCCAATGTGTACCCAAATTTTTCGAAATGTCTAAATTTAGGATTGCAGATTCATTTTTATTTTTTATTTTTGGTAAAGCGTCTCGCATAAAAACCCCTCTAAAATAGGGTATTTTAGCTTTTGTGCATATTTTACCAATTCAGAATCATATAGAGCTCTATTGGGTAGCTTTATTGGTAGTTTTTTGTTTTAAAAAAAGACCATATCCTCCCTTGACATTCCTTTTTAAATATAATCACGAACCTTTTTTCCCAATTTCCTCCATAGCCCTATTATGTCGACCTAATTCTTCAAGTTTCTTTTTAGCATTTTTTGTGTCTATCACCGTTTTGGCTACAGCGCTTGCGCCTCCAGCCAATGATCCTATGGCCCCCAAAGCTCCTAATAATGGTAAAAGGGGTAAAAATCCTCCTTGTTTGTCGGATTCAAATGGAATTATCCTAGGCACCTTAATATTTTTACGACCCCCGGCTTTCTTTATAATCACCCGAGCTGCTTTAAGTGCCGTTGCGGCAGATTTTTTAAGTGAATTTTGATTGGATATATCTAAATCTTGAACATGTTTTTTAATTTTATCAACCACCCCTCGTTTAAATGAGATTGGTTTTCAAGTTTTTCGAACGCCCATTCCAAGTTTTCTTTTAACCTTCATTCCCGTTGTTACTAACCAAGCAGCTGCTTTCTCACCTAATTTAGAGTTTTTAGATTTCACCCTTTCCCAAGCTTTATTTTCCAAAATCCAATCCGCTTTATGTCTATCCTCCAAATTTTTATTTTTTGAATAAGCAATATCGTGATCTTTACATGCAGCGTCTAAGGGGTTTATACCAGTATCACCCCTTTGAATTCTCTTCTAATTTAGTACCTGGTCCGCAAAATTGATAAGAAGGCACGTGAAGCTCAAAGGGTAGGTTGTTAATTGCAGAATTTAATAAACCGCCACCTTTAAAAGTCAACATTGAAATGATTTTTTTTTTAATAAAGTTAACCTTTTATAATTATCAATTAAAGTATGTTGAAACGGTTGTTAATATGTTTTTTAATTGATTTAAAATTATTTCATTCGGACAATTTATTCCAAATAAACTCCAATCAAAAACTCCTGTTCTTATTAATTTACCAGAAAATTCGTTATATTCATAAAATAAGTTTTTTCTAAAAAAATAAATGTTACCATTTGTATAGCGAAATGCTGAAGATATATCTGGAGGAATTCCTGGGAAAAACTTATTTATATTCCCCCTATTAACTACATTTAAACCGCATTCATCAATTTCAGCAACCCAATAATCATCATGAAGGATATAAGTTCTACCCCTGTTTGAGTTAAAAATAGCATTTATTTTACTACTTTGAGCAATACTGTCTATTGTTTGATTAAATGTTTCATACGCAAGACTAGGAAAAGAAAACAAGCTAACGCGATTTAAATTATCTATTATTACCACACTACCATTAGGTTTTTGGTATATATGCAAAAAATCATTTAATTTAATATAATCACTAATTTTTTTAGGCCTTTTGATATTTATACCAGAGGACTCTCCTATATTTAAAATCCACGCTAACCCATTGTTAAAAACATACAGATGATTATTATTTGTGACTAACATTTGTTGTGGATACTCGATTTGACATAAATCAGTTAAATTTGATGATGTGTGTGTAGGTTTTTGTGTAGAACCCGTTATTTTAGGTCTGCTTGTTGTTAAAATTGTTTTTGTTGTTCTTGGTTTATCTGTAAGTTTCCTTGTAGTTGGGATTGTTTTTGGTGTTGTTACTATTTTGGGTGTAGTTTTTGGAGGTAATCCATATAAATTTTGTATATTATTTTTATCAACATTGGATAGGGTTGTTATATTTGGTGAAAAATATGGATACATAAGTGCATTAATATCTTCAGAATGTCCCAACCCCAAAACATGACCAATTTCATGAAGCATTGTGGTATATAAACTTGTTTTATCTTTATCTTTAGGTATATCAAAACCAAAATACCAATTTTCATTTGAATCTAAATGAATTTCCGTACAGGTATTAATTGGTTGATATGCGCGACCGAGTACATTACCTTCCCCATCAAATGGGCTAATACAATTACCCTTCATGCATCGAATTGAATTACTATGGTTATATCTTCCAAATGAAATAAAAATGTCTGGATTTCTAAACGAATAAGTAAACTTTAGATTTACAAATTTTTGCCACTCATAAAAAGCTCTGGAAACAACTTTTCTTGATTGTATATTATAAGCATACCAATAAATTTCATGTTTATTCCATTTAGGCTTAGGCTGGGTTTGTGTTAGTTCATAAATATTTTCAACAAAAACAACGACGTGTTTTTATAAATTTTAAAAGTTCTTTCGTTATTTCGCCACTTATGTTCAAATTATATCTCTCCTGAAATAATATTAAAGCTTCTTCATAATTAGTCAGCGAAAACTCTGAAGTATTAAGGTAGCCAAATGCTTCATGTTTTATTACAGCATCTTTATCAGTTAAATTTGTTGACTTTACTAAGATTATACTTGGCAGAAATATTAATAACAATTTAAAGCCCATTATTAACATTATCAACATAAAGCAATATTAAGACTGATCATTATATTTAAAACAACTAACTTTTATATGAAAAAATTTAAAACCGATGGTTCCCGAGTACCGATCGGTACACAAAAATATTTAAAAAAATTGTAATGTAATGTAATGTGACCTGATAACAAAGGGGGCATACTGGGCTTGGTCCCGAGCAAGAGTAGGTCATTAGGACCTTTTACTCTTTCACTTGGATAGGATTTGTGCGTGGGTTGGTGGTTGGGGGTTTGCTTGCGCAAACTGGGGAGTGGGGTGGGGAGGTCGGGTGTGTAGAGGTATTTGGGCCGCCAGCGGTCTAAATATTATCTGGCAGGGGAACGGGGGTCTATAATAAGTCAGAGCACTCCCGCTGTCTGCGTATAATGACTAGGCTTGTTAAAAAGACTTGAATGTCTGGAAGGCAAATGTATTGTGAATTTGTCACATGATTGAGAAGCTTTGATCAAGATTTGAAGTTGAGAACTAAGTTAAAGCTTTGCATTCGAGTTGAAATTAAAAGTGGATTAAAAACTTATACTGAACATTAAGATTAAAATTTAAGTTAAAATCGCATTCAAAGCGGAGAAACAGAGATAAATAATTAATTAGTTTTGAGCCTTAGAAAACGTATTTGCCTGATTTTAACTGATGAGAGGCTAGATTGAATTATTGCTATATTTTGTTACTAACACTAAAATTAAGATTAACATTAGATTATGGTCGGATTGACGATGCAGAACAAGAATTACAAACAAAATTAGTGTTACTAAAGCCATAAGAACCGGATTTGGCTTTTGTACGGTTGAGACTCTTGTGAGGCAAGAGGGTTTGAAAAGTATCTGGTTTTTTTTTGAGTTGATAGCAGGCTTGTTGTGAGGCAACTGAATGTTTAGATGTGTGGTCTAATCGAGAAGCGATTCGACTGCCCCCCGGGCCCCGCGGTATCTTCTGCGATCTGTTGGGTTATAGTCGATTGAGGCCGTGAGGAGAGAGTTGTCAATCATTTCCGTTCTTAGAAGTGTTGCTTCAGTCTGTTTGGTTATCGTTGTGAGTAGCGGCTCTAGGACTAGTTCTCTTCTGAGTTGGGCGTTTGTAATGAACCAAGGGGCCGAGGTGATGGTTCTCATGAAGCGGCTTTGTTGTGCTTCCAGTTTGTTGAGGTGAGTTCTTGCGGCGGTGGACCATGCAGGGCAAGCGTAGGTGGCGAGAGGTCTGAGGATGGACAGCCAGATCAGGCGCTTGTTTTTCAGCGAGAGGGCAGAGTTTGCGTAAATTGGTCTCAGCGAGGCGCTTGCTACTCTGATTTTTCTGCGGGTCTCTTCTATGTGGGGGCGCCAGGTCATTTTGGCATCCATGATTACTCCCAAGTAGGTCACTGTGGGGCGCCAGGGAATATTTATGCCTTTGTAATTGGTGGGTTGGGGAAGAGACCTGCCGGTTTGAAATAGTATAGCCTGGTTTTTATCTGGGTTGACTTTGAAACGCCAACGGTCTGCCCAGTCCTGGATACGTTTTAAGCCCTTTTGCAGCTTGGTCTGGATCAAGTGTATATTGGTGCTTTTGGCGATTATAGCTGTGTCGTCCGCATAAAGTGCTAGGTCGGTGCCTGAGGTGCGTGGGAGGTCGGACATGAATAAGTTAAATAAAGTTGGTCCCAGCACTGACCCCTGAGGTACTCCTGCCCTTACCGGTCTTTGGTTTGATTTGGTGTCTTCGATAGTAGCTGAGAAGGATCTGTCTTCGAGGAATGACTTGATGAGCTTTATTAGGGGGGTTGAGAGTTCCATATTAATGAGTTTTATAAACAGACCCACATGCCAGACACGGTCGAACGCCTTGCTTATATCGAGCAGGACCATGCCGGTCTTTAGCCTGTTGTCCAAGGCCTGGGAAATGTTCTCTGATATCCTGAGGATTTGTAGCTCTGTGGACAGTTGTTTACGGAAGCCGAACTGCTCCTCAGGTAGCAGGTTTTTTAGTGTGATTTCCTGGTCTAAGCGCAGTTTGATTGCTCTCTCGGGTAGCTTGCCTAGTGTTGACAGGAGGGATATTGGCCTGTAGGCTTCCGGGGTTGAACGGTCCTTGCCAGGCTTGGGGATGAGGATTACCTTGGCAGATTTCCAGCAGCTGGGGAAGTGTTTTGTAATTAATACGGAGTTAAAAAGAGTTCTGAGTTGAATGACTGTAGGCTCTGGTAGGTGCTTGAGAGCGATGTTGGGGATTTGGTCTTCGCCAGCTGCGGATTTATTTCTGAGGGCTGCGATAATTGTGCGTACTTCGTTTATGGAGAAAGGGCGTATTTCCTCTTCGTCCGGATCCAGGATGAATTCTTCGACAAATTCTGCCATGGCCTGGTCTTCTTGAACGTATTTGGGAAGCGGTGGGTTTGTTGTAAATTGTTCTTCGATGTGTTGTGCGAAGAATTCTGCTTTATCCTGGCTTTGATATAGTAGGCCCGCAGGTCCTTGAATTGGCAGAATTTGGGTAGGGGCGCTGGATTTTAGGCCTCTGACTATTCGCCATATATTTTTGTCTGCCGTTTCAAGGCTTTGTAGGGTGTCCTGCCATTTCATATTCCTATGTTCAAGAAGGGCCGTCTTCACTTCGGCTGAGAGGCGGTTGTAAATGTTCCTTTCTCGGGGGTCTAGCGAGCGTTCGGCTCTTTTCTTTGCTGTTCTCTTACGCTTTATGAGCGCTCTGATTTCCGGGGTGATGGCAAGAGGGTTTGTTATGGGAGTGGTAATTGTTTTGGTGGCAGTAAGTAGAGCCTGGTGTATGTTTGTCGTGATGGTTTCTGCTAGCCTTTCAACTTCAGGTGGGGAGTTTGGGGGAGAAATGGGGTAGTTGGTGGAGCTTAGTAAGTGCCAGTCCGTGATTTTCCTGTCTGTGGTGTCACGGGAGGGTGAGTGCGGTCCCAGCTGGATTAGGACTGGGCTGTGATCGGAGGTAGTGCCCGTGAGGGTTTTGGCTGTGATATCATGATGGTATTTTTTGTGTATGGCGATGTCCAGGACATCCGGCGGGTAATTTGGCCGTAAGTATGTGGGATCTGAGGGTCCGATCAGGTCCCAGTCCGAATCTTCAGCAATCGCTAGAAGTTTTTTCCCATAAACGTTAGTTGGCTATTCCAGGACGGGTGTTTGGAATTGAAGTCTCCAGCCATGATTGTAGGGGTGTCTTCTGCGAGCGCATCTTGAAAACCGTTTGTGGGGAAGGGGTGGGAACCGGGGAGGTACCCAACCATAACTTTTAGTTTTCCAACGAAAGTGGTGTCGACGTATACTCCACCCGCTTCTAGAATGCTGTTTTGGTGGAACGGGGCGGCGCAGTGGGGGACTGAGTTTTTCACCAGTATCATCACTCCCCCTCCGCCATCCTGGGCTTGCCTTGGGTAGTTGTAGATGGCATAGTTTGGCATTTTGAAAGTGTGGGAGGGGCCCAGTCTTGTTTCTGCGATCAGGACGATTTCTGGTGATATTTCAGCCAATATAGCTTCCAGTTCGAGCCTTCTGGGGCGTAAGCTGTTCGTATTCCACAGAATAATTTTGAGTTGTTTTTGTTTTGTGGTTTTTATACGCATTTCGCCGGGTTGAAAACTGCCCTGGATAGTTATGTTAGCGTTTTGTCTTGAGATGCCATTTTGTTTGAAAGATCTTGTATAGTGGTAATAAGTGTGGTCATCATCGTGGCTAGATCGGTAGTTAGTGCCTGTGGGGTTTAAAAAAAAAAAAAAATTAATTTTAATAAAAAAGGTCGGACGGAAGACTGAACGCCTAATTGTGAGAAAAAGGCCTCTGGAGCTAGCCTATGATTTTTCCCGCGCATTTTTCCCATTGGTCACGTGACTAAAAAAGGGAGGGGGTGGTCTCAGGTCATTGGGGATTAAAAATAGACTTGTTAGGACAAGTCGGATGACATCAGCAATTCAAAATGGCGTCAAAAATGAAATTTATATAATTATTTCAAAATATATCCTTATCTCTAAAAAATTGACGTCACAATTCAAAATGGCGTCAAAAATGAAATTTACAACAAAATAATAATAAATCCTTATCGCCCCGGATATCAAACCACTGTTAAGTCACGCAGCAAATGCATATCGCTTATCTTTTGCATCTCCAGTAATACCAAACTAATACGCTAACCACAAACAACCAATATGCATATCGCTTATCTTTTGCATCTCCAGTAATGCCAACTAAACACACATCCCCCGCCCACAACCAACCACAACACCTAAGGGGAACGCCCATCCACCAATAGCTAATATCTATCAAACATGGCCGCCATCCGCCAGCCGCCATCCGCCAGCCGCCATCCGCCAACAACCCACCAATAGGCTCACTTACGCTTATCAGTTGAGGGCGTTGCCCAAATGGCTGCCCACCAATAGCTAATATGATCACCCCCCACCACTTACCAGGGGGGCGCCACCATCGAGAACCGCCTACTGCTGACGTCACGTAGCGTCTGGGTCACTTCCGCTCCAGAACATACATAGTGTATCTACTCATTTGTCACTCTTTTATTGCATGATTTTATTGCACAATTAAAACTTATATTGGAGCGCGAATTTAAGACGTTCTCCTCTTCGGACGACATGATATATACCTATATATAGATTTTATAAATTGATGTATTTTTTTTCTAACTTAATATAGAAAAAAACCGATAAATGTATAGTTTAAGTAAGTGTTTATTATTACATCAAATTAAATATTTTGTTAAAAAATAACCTCAAGATTTATAAAAAAAAATATTGTGTAAAGCACTATTTTTAGAGTTTTGTAAAAACTCCCGAGTATGTAAAAAAACTGATTAGTACAAAGTATGACCTCCACGTTGGTTTATTACTGCTGTACATCTATTGTTCATAGACAAAATAATATATCCCCTTGAGGTAAACGTGCCCACTCTGCTGTCAGAAGCTCCCTCAAGCGAAACGCATTGTGAATGTTGTCCATATGTGGAGTAATTTTCTACGTTGAAGCATATCCCACACATGCTAAATCGGATTTAGGTCCGGGGATTGTGCTGGCCATGGTAAAACTTCAATTCCCTCGTTGTCCAACCAGTTGGTTACAATTCGTGCGGTATGTGGACGAGCATTATCATGAATTAGGTGAAAGTTTTGACCAACAGCGCCTACAAATGAATGCACGATGGGTTGAAGAATAGTATCCAGATATACCTGAGCTGTTAGGAAGTGATTTTAAAAAACGAGCTCGGTTCTGCCGCCTATAATTATTCCCCCCCATACCATTATCGTACCACCTCTGTATGTGTGCACTTCCTGAACATGTCTTAAGCGTTCCACATTTCCAGATCGTCTCCACACTCTTATTCCACGAGAATCTGGGTGAAATCCAAACCTGGATTCATCTGTGAATAAAACTGTATCCCAATCATTTTCAACCCAATTTTGATAATGTTGACACCAGTCGAGTCTTGCAGCGCGATTGCCTTTCGAAAGAGGTGGACATCTAAGTGGTCGTCGACTAAATATATTAGCTTCGTGAAGACGATTTCTTAAAGTGTCTCGGCCAATGGTTACGTTATCCGCCCTTTGTAAAGCCGTAACCAATTCATGTGCTGTAATTGTAAAAATCTATCTTGAGCTGCAGTTGTTGAGCGTCCACATCCTGCCGGACTACCAGTTTCCCTAAAACGGCTCCATAATCGACTGATAACACTTTGAGAAACACCCATCCGCTCAGCTACTTCAGTTTGCCGCATGCCAGCTTGAAGAAGGCCTACCTCTCGATTCATTTCGTCTTTACTTACTAAATAAAAGCTTTATAGAATGATTGAATGCGAAATCAAACGAAGTGTAGGATTTCAAATTTTTTCATCTCTAGTGTTTATCAACTTTTTGTTATGTTTTTTAATTTTTTTAAAAACAACAAATATTTTTATAGTAAGCAATATTATTAATACATATATTCCAAGTACAATTAGAACGATACATAAATTAATTTTATCTCGTTTATGATTTTGTAAAAATATCCCTAGACTTTTCTGACGTGTGTATATATATATATATATATATATTAGGGTGGCCCAAAAAAAAATAATATTTTTTTTCTTCTCGTCTCTTGTGAAAATATGTTGGTTTGTCAAAATATCAGCTCGATTAAAAATTTTGTAGGGGTCGCTCAAGATTTTTAAAAATTTTCAAAATCGTCAAAAATTGAATTTTTGTTTTATTTTAATTCTTTTTCTCGTCTCGATATTATTTTTTAGGTTGAAAATAATAAAAATTCTCTAAATTTCAAATCAATATTTTGATTTCTAAAGGTCGCTAAAAGTTCGTTGATATTTATATTCAGAGGTCGCTCGAAAACATTCAAAATACTCTACTTTGAAAGTTAAAAAAATCTTGAGCGACCTTTAGAAATTAAAATATTGATTTGAAATTTTCAGAATCATTATTATTTTTAAATTAAAAAATAATATCGGAACGAGAAAAAAAAATAAAATAAAAAAAATCCAATTTTTGACGATTTTGGTAATTTTTAAAAATCTCGAGCGACCCCTAAAAATTTTTTAATGGTGCTGATCTTTTGACAGGGCTCTTAAAACATGACAAACCAACATATTTTCACAAGAGACGAGAAGAAAAAAAATATTCTTTTTTTTTGGGCCACCCTAATATATATATATATATATATATATATATATACATGCACGGCTATCAATACGAAGCCCGTCGCATAACAATGACTAGTCGAAGCCCGGTCGTGCGGGAGGGGGCGTTTATAATTTCTGTGGTGCACATACCGCTGTATATGCGAAGCCTTGCGGTGTTGACTCACTTATTTAGTCAAAAATTGAATAACCAATAATATTAAACGCAAACAGGCGCGTTCGGGCGCTAAGTAATATACATACAATTGGCAATTCTGATAAAACTTTTAAAATTTAAAAATCATTTTTATGAAAGAAGGTGCCCAAGAACTCGTCACAGACGCAATAATATATTTATTTTGAAAATGTGCTCAATTTATTTATTATCTTGATTACCATTCTTTGGGATTAGCAGCGAATAGAACATTTAAATTATGCACTCTTTTGAAACAAGAAGTTTAGAAATGATTTTGAAACTTAAAAAATAAGATATTTATAGCTCTGTTATACGATCGATCTAAACTCGCAAAATACCTTAGTGGGTATGTTTAAAAATTCCATTTTTGTTGTTTTTACCACAAACATAGTTTGTAGATAAAAAAAATAACATTAAAATTTAAATTTTAAGAAATTAATAATAATAATAATAATTTTTTTATTTGAAGTTATATAGGTATAAAAAGCCAAAATTGATAATAATATTATGTTTTATTTATATTATAATTATTCATATTGATTTATAACACAAGCCACCGAAAGTGTATCATTAACGCGTGGTATTAGAAAAATGTTCATAACTTCCCTAATAATAATAGTTATTAACTTTTTCAAAATTAACTAATACTTTGTTTTACGTAAGGTTATAATACTATTTCCATAAAATTACAAAAATGTTTACAATATTTTAGTTCTTTAAAAAATCAATCATTCTTGATTGCTTACGCATTATGAGAGAGATTTTTTTAGAGCCCAAAAGGACAACAAAAATTATACTATCATAAAGAAAAAAAAAATTAAATTAAAACCTTTATTTTTAAAAAGGATTAGGTTTTTTAAAGTAGATCCTCACCTAAAAAATTATTCATAAAAAAATAACTTTATTTTTATAGTTAAGTTTAAGGTTACTTAATAACGTATATTTTGTAAAATTATTTTATTATTTATATTTCCAAATTTATATTAAATAATGTTAAACCTGGTAAAATAATAAAATTTAATACTTAACTAGGGATAAAATTGTAACCCGAAAAAATACGAAAAAGGTATGGGTATCTAGTCAAATTCTATCATTGCTGCGTCAATACATTTATAAAATCCCTATTCTATTCTATTCTCAGTATTTCTAACGCAGTAATGTCAAGCGCTTATTTCTTAAAATTTACTTCATCTCACCACTTTCTAAGATTCTTGTTTATACAGATCTGTGTAGAATTTTCTGCCCAATTTTTGTGTACAAAATTTTCCAACCCTGCTTTCTTTAAATATTTAGAAAAATTTGGAAACAAAAAGTGTGGAGCAATACTAAAAATGTTTTCCAATATACGTGTTTTAAAATACTGTATACTTGGCAACGTCTCGCCTATGATTTTAATATTTGAATTAAAGTCAGATACAAACAAACAGGGTTTGTTATTGCGAATGGTAGCGCTGTCTCTCTCGCTCCGTGTGGCGTCATGCTAGAGACAGTTCACTCGTTTAAATGTAATTATATTATAATTTTGGGGCGCGTTCGAGTTTAATGAAAATTACAATTATGACGGCCGATTTATTAAAATTGATTGTAAGAGAAAATTGTTTTGTGCATAAGTAATTGTTTATTTTTTAAATTATATATGCAGATGCAGATTTAAAGGCAGAAAAACTATGATATAATCGTAAAAAAAATTATCATCTCTGTTAATTTTACTATTTTAAAAATAATAAAAGTTTTTCATGTTTTTTAGATATTAAAAAAATGATAATATCAATGTTATAAATAAGTACAATGTGTTTTATGTTATTACCAGGTAATTAAAAAAAATTAAAAAATCAATGTTATAAATAAAGGGTGTTTCTACTAAAAATTGCCAACCTAAATTAGACAGAGAGCTGTTTCAACCTATATTGGGTCTCATCAGTGTCGGGCAACTCTGTTGGCTTACCAACCGAGCATATAAGCTCAGGGAGTCCTTTGTTTTGAGTGTGTTCCGCTACACTAAGTTGCCCGACACTGATGAGACCCAATATAGGTCGAAACAGCTGTCTGTCGGTATTTGAAGTTGGTGGAACGCACTCAAAACAAAAAACTTTGGCGAGGTGTAGGTTGAATTTTGTCTTATGAATATTACCAGTAATGGGTCAAGAAAGTTTCTTAAAGAAACTAAGAAAATTGAATGTTTACCTTAATGTTTAGCCCGGTTGGGCGAATTCTAGATTCCTTTAGGCCATATTAGTATCTGTGATACAATTGCTGTTCGTGAGTGTGTTCGTAAGTGTTTTGTGGTTGTGTTAGTGGGTGTTCGTAGGTGTGTTCGTGAGTGTTTTTGGGTGTTCGTGGGTGTTTGTGGGTGTGTTGGTGAGTGTTCGTGGGTGTGTTCATGAGTGTTCGTGAGTATTCGTATGTTTTCGTGGGTGTTGTTGGGTTTTCGTGGGTGTACGTAAGTGTGTTCGTGAGTGTTCGTGGGTGTTCGTGGGTGTTCGTGGGTGTGTTCGTGAGTGTTAAAAAATACACCCTTGATAGCAATATTTACGTTTGGACGACTACTCTAACCAATGGTTAGTAACCATGTCTATTATAGAAATATGTCAGAATTCCGAGTTATAAGTCGGAATTTCGGGTTATAAGTAAGAATTCCGAGTTATAAGCGAGAATTCCGAGGTATAAGTCGAAATTCCGAGTTATAAGTCGGAATTCAGAGTTAAAAGTCGGAACGCATATATGCGGAACGAATATATATATTTAAAAAAGGACTGTGGCCCTTTTAAGCTTTCGTAATTATAAAACAAAAACACAATTCTTAATAGTATATTAAAGAACTAATGTCATAAGACGTCATTTTGTCGCACGCGGACCATTTATAATGGACGAGTGCGACAAAAGGTCTTATGACATTTCTTTATGCTATTTTAGCTATTTTGCAAAAATTCCATAAAAAAAATTAATTTTATACCTTAAATTTCATTTGGTCGAATTTTACTTTATACAGTTGGTATCACAGTCATTGGTTTGACAGTTAATGTCAAAATCGATTTGTCATGACGTCCTTAATTTACTTATTTACAATAATCGGCTGTAAATATTAAAGAAGAAAAAAAGGATTTTCTTTGGTGTTAAACAAAATTGATTGCCAGAAAAGTCGTAAGTACTAGAAAAATCTTAAAAATATTATAACCAATATAGAAAATATTATGCTGTAGCTGTAGCCAACCTTTAAAATTTTGGGTGGGATAAAGTATCTCATTACAGCACCGAAAGCGGTGTTATAATGAAGTCACTATAAACGCAAAAAAGATAAAATAAACAAACTAAAATTAAAATAATATGAAATAATATTTTATAATATCGCAGCAAAACAATAATGTATTGTTTTATTTAATTTTATTTTGGTCAGTTGACTGATCAATTGTACAAAAACATCTTAACCGGTCAATTTCACAACCCTAGTCTTATCTGTTGGTTGATTGTTGATTTTTATACGATTTAAATTAAATAATAAATAAAATTACCTAATTATATTTTAAATAATTTACAGCAAAATATTACACCCTTAGGCGTTTTCTAAATAATAATTATTACAATAATAATAAAAATACTTATCTTTATTTATGTTAATGTGTACAATTACTTTAACAAAGGTTAAAAAAATAGAAACTAAAACATTTAAGGATACAAAAATAATACAGAAATTTAAAATAAAATAATTAGAATATGGTACCTATAAGTATAATTAATATTTTTATTTAAAAATATATTTTATAAACATGCAAAATATCAATATTAAAAATTACATAGGAGAAAAATCACATGTTAAAAATGTATATGTCTTATTAAAGTTGACTCTTTTATTTAATTTGGAAGTATATTATAAAAATTGGGTGCATTAAGTATACTTGGAATTATCTCTAGATCTATTAATCCTTTCACATATAAATTTAAAAATAATACGGAAATTTAATTAATTTATATCATGTAATATTAAAACAGTTTTAAAATTTTAAACGTAGGTACTTACGGCAAATAAAAAAACTCGATATCACAACACATTTCAGTCGCGGTGACAACTGCTCGCAATAACATAAATACAGTAACTGTATATATAATATATATATAATATATACATCCTTAATACAATATTGCGTAATTTTAATTTGGCAACACTGTAGGACGCAAGCCATATAAAATTTAAAATGAAATATACAGGTGACGCAATTATATCAAGATTAAAATGGGTCGATAATGTAGTGACTTTTGAAAAAAAGTGTATATCTTATTTTTTAAGAAAAAAAAATCTGACCAGGTCTCTGCACACTTGTGTTCTGTGAGTACATAGATACCAACCCATAAGTAGCTGCGCGTTGCCAGATATAAAAAATTGTTACTAAAAATACCCTAATACCCTTCTGTATTTATTTACTCATCCAGCTATTAGCTTAAGCAATGATTAGAAAATTTAGTACCTATTTTAAAAAATCTATAACCACAAAATTAATTTTTTCCACGGTTTATTCTTTCTGTTTACTCAGATGAAATTGGGACCAGTTCACAGGTTAAACTTTAAATATTTAATTTGTATAAATAAATCCAAAAGCACTTCCCTTAGTTATGATATTTACAATTTGAGCACATATCCTAAAATTTGAAAGAAATGCACTAGATTCTGTCATAAAAGTTGGCATATTTTGTTTGAATTTACCTTCAGTACAAAAATTACATAACCAACAATTAATAAAAACGCCAAATTGACAATTTGCATTGTTGATTTTATCATTTTTTTAATTAAGCTAAATTTAAACAATGCTTGGCAACTTTTTTCACAGAATTTGGAAACGCTGTTGTTACCAACCATAACATAATAAATTAAATTAGGCAACCAGATTAGCCTAAAGTTCCTAGTCGATCAGTGGCGTACTTTTTGGTGGAATAAAGGTTATTATAAATTATTTTTAGTCTTTGGAATTTAGAAAAAAAAAGTTTCAGGTGCTTCTTTATGGACCCTAAGAAACAACCCATTTTAATATATAACATTAATTACATAACACCCTGTATATACATTAGGGTGCTTCAAAAAATAAAATTTAATTTTTTTTTCGCTCTTACCCTCTTAAATGTTTCTATTTAATATAAAAAAAATCCTCACCAAATATGGGCGTTCCAGCTCAACTCTAAGAGGTCGCTGTTTTTATTTTATTTCCATTTAATTAACATGGGAAAAAATAATTTTTTGTTTGGAATTTTATACCTCTGTATCAAAGTAACTTATGGCAATGATCATGCAGTTTCTTATATAAAATGTAACGCTCAACAAAAAAGGTCTCTTATTATTTTTCGATAAATTGATTTATTCTTGAGTTATTCGAGGTCAAAGTTTGATTAACATCAAATTTTCTGTTTTTTTTTTAATTTTATGGTACAATTAGCAGACGGGGGGGGGGGGGAAATGGGGTACCCAAAAAATGAGCATATGAAAAGTTTTCCAAAATTGTACCATCCTTTTTCTCGGCTCAGAATAATTATTTTCGATTAAAAGCGTGAACTTGTGAGTCAATATATTTTCAAATAGTTTAGAAACCGAAAAAAATGTTTTTTTACGAAACGTTGCTAATAATTATTGTACTATAAAATTAAAAAAAAAACAGAAAATTTTATGTTAATCAAACTTTGACCTCGAATAACTCTAGAAAAAATCAATTTATCGAAAAATAATAAGAGACCTTTTTTGTAGAGCGTTACATTTTATATAAGAAACGGCAATGATATACAGAGTTATAAAATTCCAAACATAAAATTATTTTTTCCATGTTAGTTAAATGGGAAACTAAAATAAAAACAGCGACCTCTTAGAGTTGAGCTGTAACGCCCATATTTGGTGAGGATTTTTTTTATATTAAATAGAAACATTTGAGAGGGTAAGAGCGAAAAAAAAATTAAATTTTATTTTTTGAAGCACCCTAATATACATATATATATATACTCGTATATATATATATATATATATATATATATATATATATATATATATATATACATATATATCCACGGATGCACTGAACTATACTTGTAAAAATATTTATTTTTATTTTTTCAAGGAAAAGTCATTTTTCATAATTTCTTTTCTTGTTATCAGTGGCGGACTAAACCCGTCGGGGGCCCGGGTGGTAAAATAAAATTAGGCCCCTAGTCTGCTTATGAAATAATGTGATGGTTTTGTAAATATTAATGTTTTGTTATTTTAAATTTGTTAGTAGATCCTTTTAGCAAGTCCTTTGTAACACTCTTAATGTAATCAGGCATATGAAAATTGATTACAAACTTTTTTCAGCGAACTTATAAGTATACTTATATTTGAACCTTTTTTCTAATTCCTGATGGATTGCAGCTAGGGGCTACCGAGACCAAAATATTAAAAATCTTTTTTAGTTTTGACTTTATATTTTGCTTTTGTTTTTTCATAAAAACTTGAAATCTCCAAGGTATTTTTTTTTATAAGTTTATATTTTATGGTAAAGCTGGGTTCTGAAATATTTATACCTATACTACACGGTGTCCCTGAACGAAGTGTAGGTCACATAAAAATGACGCCAAAAACTGATTGCAGTTTCTTGTTCGAGACCCTTTGGTGACTTAAAAATGATATTTACCAAAATCCTAGCTGATCCTCTTTTCGAGATTTTTTGAAAATTCATGATTTTTTTTTAAATTTTTGTCTACCTTTGACAGAGTACACATTTGTACACCGACTTTAATAATATTGGAGTATATTGTTAAGGAGATTTGGAGAATACTGTTTATACTGTGCACATCATTTAATATATAAAGGGTTAGCCAAAAATTGCTTTTTTTAATAAAGCAAAAGCATAATTCATGATTTTGGCATAACACGCAAAAAAGATATATACCCACCCATGTTTTTTTAGATATTTTTATGTTTATCAGGCTACAAAATGGGATTTTTATCAAGACTTTATAAGAAAAATTGATTTTGAATAAAATTAAATAAAATAATTTTTTTTGGAGATAAATCTGTTTTGTGCATTATGCTTTTTACTATATAAAAACGTGATTTTTGGCTAACCCTGTATATATTAAATGATGTGCACAGTATAAACAGTATTCTCCAAGTCTCGTTAACAATATACTGCAATATTATAAAAATTGGTGTACAAATGTGTACTCTGTCAAAGGTAAGATAAACAAAAATTTAAAAAAAAAAATTAAGAATTTTCAAAAAAATTTTATTTCATATGACGATAAAATAGTAACCAATTAATTTTAAGTTTATTTAAGTAAATTAAGTTTATTTGCACTAAAGTTTAAAACTAATAATTAGGAATTTCATTCAGGAACTTAAAAATTTGGTTAATTAAATTTTGTTTTGCAACCTGCAAATTTAAAATTGCAGGAGAAGCAGACGAGGCCATTTTAATGCAATATTGATTCCACCTATTTTTACCACTTTATTTTAATTTAAACACACTTTTTTAATTATAATATTATTAAATTTTGCTCAATATGAATTTAAATAAAAAATATAAAAAATTAGGCATCGGAAAAGAGTTACTAAATACTAATTTAATAAAGACAAAATGGTATATTTAGCTTTCTAATGATGCAGAAAATTGTATGATTGAAGTTTATAAAAATATTTATTTTTAATTTTAATAATAAAAATTCAGTTAATCGTTATGTAGTTTATTTTTATTTAATAAAAGTAAATTTAACTATAAACATAATTAAATTAAACAAAATCAATATTTTTGTTAACTAACAGCCAAGTTTCTGTACTATGGCCTTATTTTTTAACATTTCATAGCTCTTTTCAGCATTTACCAGCCAAATTGGAATTTTATGAATAAATAGAAATTTATTTATCCCGTTGGTAATTGTAATTCTATCAATAATAATCAAAATATTTTATGCAAACAAAAGTCTCCTTTTTAAAATTGTTTCTTTTATGCAACTGTTTCCTACAATTCACATAAAATAATAAACAAAGGGCGAGAAATAAAAAGTTACATAGATTAAATTATTTATATTAAATGTAGTTTTAGTTTATTTAATTACTATTATTTTAATAATAAATTTACTTGAAGAAAAATATTTGTTAAGGCATAGAAGAATGTCTTACTTTTGGACCTATAAAAATTGTTATGACAACCATTATGAAAAAATTACTATGAGCTCAATTTTTACTGTATATAATATTTTTAAAAAATAAAATATAGTCTATTTGTTGGAATTTGTCTGCTCTTGGCATTCACCGCGTGCCTTATGATAAATATTAAAAGACATAAAAGCTCACAGTGAACACTAGGAGAACGACAAACGTTAAAAGCTAAAATTAAAATATATATATGTATATAAATATATTTATAAAAATAATTATATCCTATAATATAATATGTATTAGAAATATTTTCAAAAATACTGTGTTAAATTCTTAGTTACATTATAAATAAATAAAATATCATAAAAAAGTTTGACAGAAATTCTGAACATTACTTCTCAGAACAGGACCGTGATTTCTCTGATTGCTAGGAAATTTATTTACAGGTTCAAATCAAGCAGTGCTGTTCTGAGAAGTGATTTTCTTCCATGAACTAACTTTGTGTTATTTTATTTATTTATAATGTTAGAAAAAATTTAAGAACAAAATAAAACATATCCCACAGTTAGTTTTTTTAATTTAATTTTTATTAAAAATATTATGCACTTAAACTAATAAATTTATTTATATATGGGCAAAACTATGAGGCGCCATTTGTGTCAAAATTAAAAGTGCAAAATAAACTTATTTTGTTTTTATAAATAATTAATTATAATAATTATTAATTATTATTAATTATTATTATATTAATTATATTGTATGCATTATTTAACAAATTATTTTTTTTTCAAATTATTTTTTTATCCACTTATTTTTTTATAAAATTATTTTTTTATCAAATTAATTTTTATGAAATTATTTTGTTATCAAATTATTTTTTTATCAGCTTATTTTTTTATGAAATTATTTTTTATGAAATTATTTTTTTTATCAAATTATTTTTTTAAAAACTTATTTTTTTATCAATTATATACATTATTTAACAATTTTTTTTTATAAAATTGTTTTTTATCAGCTTAATTTTGTTATGAAATTATTTTTTTATGAAATTATTTTGTTATTAACTTATTTTTTTATGAAATTATTTTTTTATCAAATATTTTTTTTATCAGCTTATTTTTTTATGAAATTATTTTTTCATCAAATTATTTTTTTATAAAAATTAATATTTTTGTTAATTAACAGCCAAGTTCCTGTAATATGGACTTATTTTTTAACATTTCATAGCTCTTTTCAGGATTTACCAGGCAAATTGGACTTGTATGAATAAATAGAAATTTACTTATCCCGTTATAATTCTATCAATAATAATCACAATATTTTATGCAAACAAAAGTCTCCTGTTTAAAATTATTTTTAACAAATTATTTTTTTAAGAAATTATTTTTTATCAACTTATTTTTTAATGAAATTATTTTGTATGGATGACCTTGTTTCCTTTTTTACCCCAAAAAAGAAAACAAGGTCATCTATACAAAATATGGCGAATAAGCGGTATACGAGTATGTGTATTTGCACATACTTCCACACATATACAAATAATTTATAACTAAGACTGTTTCCTTTTCGTGGGGTTAAAGTAAGGGAAGTAAGAATCAAACGGGTGATTGCATTGAGGCGCATGCGTGGCTGCATTGCCGGATTTAAAAAAATACCATATTTTTGCCCCTAATAGGGTCTCCTTAATAGGGACTTCCTATTTGGAAAGAATAATAAATACATTTTAATAATAATAATAATAATATATTTATTTGCCAATAGGATCATAAACAATGACATAAGCATGGTCAGAAAAAGAACAAAATTGTGAGATAAAAACACTAACTAGACAAATTTTAAAAGGAAATATAAAATACATATAGTAAACCTACAAGACTTAAAGAAGTACACATTTACATAAAAATTACCTGTAAAACAAAAACCAAGTACATGATATATTAGATTGATGTATAAATAAAGTAAAAAAGGTACAAAACAATTGGAGACGAAAAGTTATAATTGCACAAAAAGATAAACAGAGAAACAATAAATTAGCATTTAAATTGTATAGCGATAGACGATTATAACGGACATTGTAAAAACTCATTCAGAGAGTATACTCTTACTTTTACACCAATGTTTTTATAAAAACAGTGGTGTAAAAGTAACTGTTTTACTGTATGTTTAAAGTTTTTTATAGACTGTATCTCCTTTATATCATTGGGTAACTTATTTGAGACCGCTATACGCCTGTACAAAACACTTTTGTGAAATAACTCAGACCTATGTAATGGAACTCTTAATATCATATTCATGTTATCAAACACGTCCATGTTTCTAGTAAACAGTCCTGGATTTTTTTTGTAAACAAAAGCATGTTGTAGATATACAGACAAGGTAACGGCATACTATCTAATTCCTTAAAATACGGTTTGCAAGATGCTGTGCGTTTTAAATGTAACATTGATCGAAGTGCACGTTTTTGAGCAATGAAGGCTGAGTCAAATGTGTTAGAGGAACCCCAGAAAATCAGGTCATATGAAAGTATCGAATTTTAAGCTACAAATCGACATGTGGTTGCTCATATATCGCAATATGTAACAACCACGATTTACATTTGTTATGACTGATTTTACTTGTGATTCCCAGTTAAGATTACAATCAATGTTGACACCCAGAATTTAACGCTTTGGCAATTTGGGAGGGAAGCTTGGTTTGACATAACTAAAAGGCTTTGCAGTTGCAAATTAAAATTTTTCTGGAATATTAAAAGGTTAGTTTTAGAATTGTTAAGTATTAAACCGTTAGTTCTGCACCAGTCTGACATTCTTTCTACAACTTGTTTTGCCTTCACAGACAATTCAGTGATAGTACCAGAAATTGCTAGACACGACGTGTCATCAGCATATTGACAAACATTAGATAAATGGTTATAGAGATCATTTACATATATTAAGAACAAGGTTGGGCCCAGGATGGATCCTTGAGGAACACCCATCTTAAGACTTATACTATCTGAAAACGTATAGGATTGAAAACCATATTTTATGGATTTGAGAGCAACAACTTGTTTTCTGTTGGAGAGGTATGAGGTCATCAGATCTAATGCCACTCCACGAATCCCATATGACTCCATCTTCTCAAGTAGTATTCTGTGGTTTAGACTGTCGAATGCTTTTGACAAATCGAAATAGATGCCCGCAACCATATGTTTTGTTTCTAAATTGTCTAAAATGTCTTTAAGTGATTTATATATTGCATCTTTTGTTGATGTTTAAGGCAGAAAACCAAACTGAGTGGGAGATAATATATTAAATTTTTTTAGATACGAGATAAGTCTTTTGTTTATCAGTTTTTCAAATACCTTTGAGAAAACGGGCAACAGTGATATAGGGCGATAATTGTTTGTTAAATTTGGATTTCCTTTTTTGAGAAGAGGCAGAGTTTTTGCTATTTTTAGTTTATCAGGAAACACACCTCTGGTAAAACAGCAATTAATAATATAACTGAGAACTGGAGATATATCTGCTGCCACTTCCTTTAACAAGGTTATCGGTATTTCGTCAATGCCCGTTGAATGCTTTGTTGTGATTGATCTGGTGACATTAGATACCTCATACGTATTCGTAGGGATCAGAAAAAAGTTTGCTGTGGATCTTAATAAATCATTTTCAAATTGTGGTGGACCCATTTGTATACTTGTAAATGCTCTATTGAATAAGTTAGCTACACTTTTCGTATCGGTTATTTTTGTCCTGTAGTATTATATTGTTACTTTCAGAACAGCTTTTTGTACAGTTTCCATGTTTTTTGGGTTATATTTGTTGGGTTTGCTATTTTATTGTCATTTAGGGATCTTTTATAATTATGTATATACTTTTTGTAATTTCTTTTTTCACTTAGATATATTTGCTTGCTTTGTTCAGTATTTGTATTTATATAAATCCAGTAAAGGTTTTTTATATATTGTGCCCAATTTTTTATTTCATTTGAGACCCATTTTTTTTAGTTTTGTTTACTACGTATTGTTTCAAAGGAAATGATATTTCAAAATGATGTAAGAATATGTTATAGAAAGTCTCAAAACAGTCATTTGACATTGTACAGGGATTTTCACATTCCCAAGTTTCTTGGCCTATTCTATTTTTGAAAATTTGAGTATTTTGTTTGTTAGTAAAACGTTTGTATAGCCGGAGAGTCTCCTGTACGGGCTCAACAGCAATCTCTAACAATTGCCCATGATGATCAGATATGTCAGTCTCAACAACTGTACAGAGAACCATGTTACTATTAATATTAGAAAATATATTATCTATTAATGTAGCTGAATGAGGTCCTACCCTGGTGTTTTCGGTTACATGACCCTGTAGGCCATAGTTATTCATTATATTAGTTAATAGTTTTGTGTTATTATCGTTGTAATTTGCAAAATTTACATTAAAATCACCACACAGAATTAAACTTATTGCATGGTGGTGATGTGTTATAGTCTAGAATATCAGTAAGTTTCTCAATAAAGATTTCAATACTTTTATTAGGATAAATACACAATATAATAGTTTTTATATGGTTTAAGACCGTTTTTACACATGTGTATTCAAAGTGTTTCTCCACTGCAGGTATGCTATTATAATTTACCTTTTCGATTTCAGTGCTTGATTGTGCATAAACCGCTGTCCTACCTCCCCTGCACTGAATACAACTTGAACAATTTACTAATTTATAATTCTGAGGGCAATATATTTGCGTTTCTGAATTGTTTAACCAATGTTCTATTATGCAGAGAAGCTGTGGGCGCGTCTCATCCAGAAGCATTACTAATTTAATGACCTTATTTATTCGCATACTTCTGCAGTTTAGATGAAACACCTTGAACACCGTTTTGTTATCTAATTGGTATTGAGAGAATTTTTTTATTTGCAATTTTTCCATTCTTTTGTATGATTCACAATTCTTAACATCCCAATTAAAATGATTTGGAGTGTCCCCTACTAAGTAATAAAGTAATTTTCTTTAAACCCTGTAAATATATTACACAATCATTTAGGTAACGTTAACTTTACAATACCAAATAAATTTAGTGGATTTCGGGCGGGGGAAAAAAGCAATTTTTATTTATGCTAAAGTTGGACGTAATTTGACCAAGCAGATAGGGTACTCAGACAACTCTATTTAAAAAAAATATCTACGGGAGTGACATTTTAAACAACTCGAAGTGTGGTAAGGCAGAAAGAACCGGGTAGAAAATCAGAAGCAAACAAATAGTCGGTTCCGTCGTCAATAATCCACAACAATCGACGGCGGCAGTTCCAGGGGATTGTGATATAGCAAAATCAACTGTTAGAAAATATTTAAAACAAAAATTTTATCCCTATAGATTAAAAATATTATATCAAGTTACTAAAGATGACCCGGATCGCAGAGTACAATTTACAGTTATGTGTGAGCGCATAATAAAAATTCCCGGTACTTGCAATCAATTAGTTTTAGTGATGCATGCACTTTTTCACTAAATGGCACTGTAAATCGGCGAAATGTACTTTACTGGTCAGATGTTCACATGTTTTTCGTGAAGGTCATACCCAGTACCCACAAAAAGTCAATGTATGGGCGGACAACTGGGAAACCAATTTGTAGGACCCATCTTTTTAAAAGAAAATTTTGCAAACAAATAGTCTGTTCCGTCGTCAATAATCCACAACAATCGACGGCGGCAGTTTCAGGGGATTGTGATATAGCAAAATTAACTGTTAGAAAATATTTAAAACAAAAATTTTACAGATATTTAAGATATTTAAGATATACACAGATTAGTCGAAGCCCAGTCGTGCAGGAGGAGGCGGTTATAGTTTCTGTGGTGCATGTACTGTAAGAGACACATATCGCTGTATATCAGAATCCCTGCCGTGTTGCCTCACTTATTTATTAAAAAATTTAACATCAATATTAAATGCAAACGGGCGCTAAGTAATATACATAGGTATTTCAATAATATACTTTCGGTGGCTTGTGTGATAAATTAATATCAATAGCATAAATAATACATATTAGAATATATTTATATATATATATATATATATATATATATATATATATATAGAATGAGAATATGTACGAGGTGTGTTCAGTAAATAACGGGATTTTTTAAATTTTGCAGGTTCAGAGAGTCCGGTTGTCATAAAATTTTCTTTATTATGTTGGTATACACGTCCCAGAAACATGATAAAAACTTAAGCTGTTTTCATTGTTTTCTTTGTCTGTAGCAACCGCTAAGGTTAGACGTGTTTGTATGAGCTCGGCGATTTTCGTTCATTAAAATAAATGGATCAAATAATTTTTATCAAATTTTGCGAAAAAAAATAAATAAAGTGTAACAAAGTATGTGAAATGTTAACAAAGGCCTATAGTGAGTCTGCTATGAGTAAAACAAGAGTTTACAAGTGGTATAAGCGTTTTCAAGATGGCCGTGAAGACGTTGAAGATGACGAACGCCCCGAATACCCAAGCACATCAACAACCGATAAAAACGTGGAAAAAGTGGAAGAAATGGTTATGAACTATCGCAGAATCACAATAAGAGAAGTCGCTGATGATGTTGGCATATCGATTGGGTCATGTCATTACATTTTTTCGAATGTTATGGGTATTAAACGCGTGGATTTTGACTACGATAATGCACCTGCTCTCACTTCATTGCTTGTTCGTGATTTTTTTGCCAAAAACAATACTGTAATGATGCCCCAGCCTCTATATTCGCTAGAAATGGCTCCGTGTGACTTTTTCCTATTCTCAAAAATAAAGAGAACCTTAAAGGGCCGTCGTTTTGCAAGCATAAATGACATTAAAAGCACATCTCTAAAAGAACTAAACGCTATCCCAAAGAAATGTGTTTCGAGGATTGGAAGAAGCGGTGGCACAAGTGCTTAATATCTAATGGGGACTATTTTGAAGGCGACAATATTAATGTAGATGAATAAATAAATATTTAAAACAAAAACGAAAATTCCCGTTATTTTCTGAACACACCTCGTATCTACAGAGGGAGGAATGTATGTTACTACTTATTAATAATCGCGAATACAATTTATATAAACTGGCAAATCTCATAAAAATTTTGAAATTTGAAAATCATTTTTATGAAAGCAGGTCACTCAGAACTCGTCACATTTATTTTAAAAATATGGTCATTTTTTTATTATCTTTATTACCATTCGTTAAGATTAGCAGCGCATAGAACATCAAAATAATGCACAAAAAGTTTATAAATAATTTTTAAATTAAAAAAATCGGATAAAAATTGCGAGCTAAACTCGCAAAAAATCTTGGTGGGTATGTTTAAAAATTCCATTTTTGTTGTTTTTATCACATATAATTTTTTAATAAAATATGTCAAATTAATTTTATTTTACATTTAAGTTTGTTACGTATTATATAGCTGTAGATAAATATTTAACATTTAAATTTAAATTATAATACCTATTAACTTCAATAAATTAATAATAACGATTTGTTTGCAGTTATATAGGTATAAATTTATAATATTATTAGGTACCTACCATTTATATTATAATTATTCATATTGATTTATAACACAAGCTATCGAAAGTTTATCGTTAACTCGTTAGGGGCCGCGCGGCATTAGAAAAATGTTCATAACTTCCTTAATATTAATAGTTAATAACTTTTTCAAAATTAACTTATAGTTATACGTAATTTTCAATATAATTGACCAAAATAAATTACAAAAAAATCGTTTATAATTTAAAAAATTTGACAATTCAAAACAATTGTTCTATATTTAATAAAAAATATAAATATTTAGTTCTGTTTAAAAAAATCAATAAAATATTTTTATTAGTTTTTAAAATATAAATAAAAAATGGATGCGTAAATTTATGATTCTCGATTGTAGAGATTTTTTAGAGCCCAAAAGGTCAACTTTGTCTAACTAAAACAAAAGTTATGCCCTCATAAAAAAATAAATAAAAACCTTTATTTTTAAAAAGGATTAGGTTCTTAAAAGTATACCCTCACCTAAAAAATTATTCAAAAAAAATAACTATACCTACATATTTTATACTTTAAACCAAATATACGAGGGTGGTATGATAATGAATGAGCCTTAAGGCAATCTGGCAACACTGCATCGTAATATTGTTATTGTTTATATCGGCCATCTTTGAAACGGCATTGTTTACAATTTTAACCAATTCCGACTAGTAGATTGTGTGTGACAGCCGTTTGAAGTAAACAAGTTTTGGTTTTTCGTAAAATGGAAAAAAAACAATATCGGTAGGTGATTCGCTTTCTGTTTTTAAAAGGTAAGACGCGTGAGGAAATAAAAAAGATTTAGATACTGCGTATGGTATGCCTCACCTTCAATTGCCACCATTAAGCGGTGGTGGCCCGCAAAAAAGCATTTTTTCACCAAGATATCGCTCCGGCGTTGTTGGTTGAATTGCCTTACGAGTTACTGCCGCATGCTCCATATTTTCCAGACCTGGCCCTGTGCGACTTCTTTTTGTTCCCAAACTTGAAAACTTGGCTCGGGGGCAAGCGCTTCACGTCGAATGAGGAGATTATAGCGGCCACGGATAAGTATTTTGCACAGTTCCCGAAATCATATTTTTCTGAGGGCTTAAAGAAGTTGGAGACCCGTTGGAAAAAGTGTATCGCCCTAAAAGGGGACTATGTTGAAAAGTAAATCAATAAAAATAATTAAAAAAAATGCTTTCATTGGTAGGCTCATTAATTATCATACTACCCTTGTACATTATAATTTTAACTATTTATATTTCCAAATTTATATTAAATAATGTAATTACTTGTAAAATAATAAAATTCAATACTTAACTAGGGACTCAAGTTGACCTTGTGTAAAGGGTCTTATGGATGTGGGGTGACGATAAAATGTACCACACTGCTATATGGTTTAATATAAATTGTACCAAATGGGGTTGCGATTGCTCCCTATTAAACGGATTATGCAACTACATTGCAATACTTCATTATATGGCTACATTAATTTGTGCCTTGCGATTTTAATTTACGATTTTGTAATATCATTACAGTTATAATGTTTATATATATATAATATTTCTTACATTGTATTTACCATCTTTGCGTATTTATTCATTTATTATCCATATTAAACATAAAATAAATAAATTTTAAAGCATAATATATAAAATTAGAATATTAAAAAATAATCAAAATATATCGGCCACTCGTCGCATTTGTCGTTAACTTTTTGCCTACAAGATCAAGTTATGCAATCCAGGATTAATTTATTCTTAAAATTTATAGACATTTATACAAGAAGATATTTGATTATTTATTGATTTAAAAATAAATAAAAATTATTTAACAGAATTTAAAATTTTCCATTATAAAAATATAGAAGAGGTATTCACTTTATTATACTGTGTAGTAAACAATTTTCATGACATGTATTTTACATTAATTTATATACAGATATTTATTTGTATAACATAAATTAAGTAAGTGTTAAAACTTTAGTATTTAAGTTTATTGCTAAAACTATTTTTTAAATTACTTATATAATTTATTAAGTACAGTATCTATAATTTATATTAAGATCAAGTATAGTTTTATGACAAGCTCACTGTGTGTCCAACTTAGTTTAGGTCAGTGGCGGATTTAACGGGCGGCAAATGCGCTGTTGCCGCCTGGGCCCCCTAACAGAAAGGCTCAAAACCCCCCCAGCTGATATGTTATAATTTTTTAACCATGAATTTAAGTTATCCTTAAAACTTTGCCGCCTGGGCCTTTTTTCTTATATCCGCCACTGGTTTAGTAATAATAATTTATTAGATAATCATTGTATTTTAAACTTGTGTACCTAGCTAATACCTAGTAGGTAATAATAATAATATAATACATAATGAATTATATGTTTTTGGCAGTGTTTAAGGATATTTGTAGGGTACTTAATTGGTTTAAAGCTGGTGAGAAATAAATTAAAAGTATTATTAATATTATATAATTATATTATAATACATTATTATAAGCTTATTTAAATAATGCATTTATTATTTGATCAATTGTTAACCAATGGAAAAAAATTAACAAATAGGAATGTTCTTTATTATAAATACATTTATTTACATATAAATGTTATCTAATTAATTATACTTAGTAAGTATAACTTTTTAAAATAAAGATCCCTTGCACTCTTTTTTCCCATTTTAACATGCCAACATTAAACAAAATTGATTAAACAATTAAATGCTGCGGTTATATTTATTAAAAATACTTCCCAGCCAGCGCACTACAATTTACAAATCCAATATTACTTATTATTCTAATAAAAATTGTTTTTACCATGTGCCTAAAAGCTTGTATTTTAAAATTTCTAAAAAATACCTAGTAAATTAATATTATTCATACCATTGTTTTTTGCAACGAACACATAGCACATGTCCCTTATATTGCCAAGTTGTGTTTTAATCGAATAAAATTATATCACAATATTTTATTTTTACAATGATCACAAGTCACAGACAACCTTTAGAAATGGGCGTAACCGCACTCACATATTCAAAGATATCCATGATCCATTAAACCAAACCAAACCACGAGTTAAATCTGTATATTGTCACAGTAAATGTTATAGAATTGACTTACCAAAAAATTAAAATCAAGTCAGACACGCTAGACCTCTAGACGCCAGACTGTCTACTCACTATCTGTAACGTCGCGTCAGGCGTCGTTTTGCAACCAACCCGGTGCGATGCGCAACTGCTCGCCCTTTTTAACCCTCATCCATCCCCTCCCGCCCTTTTATCCTAGGTATATTTCCTATTAAAGGCTTTTATTTTTTCAATTTAGAGAAAGAAACTTGTTTAAATATAGAAGATGCATCCTATATATATTTTTATTAAATACTGTAAATGCATTATCACCATAATGTTAAGTAGGTATGCCATATGAACATGATTATTTTTTTATTTCCGATGCCGATTAAAATTAATAATTTTAATTATGTACCTATGTCAAGTTTGGTTAATCATTATTAATTGCTTTGAATTTCTTATGCTAATAGCATTTATACCTTTACAATTTTTTTTTAGTGCGCATTTTTGTGCGCCTTTTATAAATAATAATAATAACTTTATTTAGCAATAGCTATTTACATTCACAAGTTATAAAACAAAACAAAAGTCACTCTTAAAAACTAGTTTTAACATAGTGTATACATAAACGTTTACTTTTGGTAAGTTATTACAGTTTTTAATATCATCAGATAAATTATTATACATACTAAAACCTTTAAAAAACACACTGTTGAAAGTTCTAGTAGGTTTTCATATAAAAATCATTTCTGTTTCTAGTATCATGATAATGAACTTCATAAGCATATGTTACATTTTCTAAAAGATAATTTGGCAACAGTTTATTTTTTATTTTGTGTATAAATTCTAATGTTTTAAAAATATTTTTTTGTTTAACAGACATAAAATTAAGAACATTTAACATGGTTACAATAGGTGTATATCTATTACAACATAAAACACCACGCATAGCTCAATTTTGAATTTTTTGTATTTTATTTATGTCACCCTGGTTTAAGTTAAATAATATTGTAGAGCAAAATTCTAAATGAGGTAAAATTATTGACTTGTAAATTAAAATTTTTACATACATATTTAAATATTTTCCAACTCTATTTAAAAAGTAAACTTTTTTGACATTTTATTCATTAAATAAATTGCGATTCCTAAATGATAACGTTTCATCAAAAATTATACCTAAATATTTTATTTCTGTTTCTCTCTCAAGTCTTATTCTATTAATAAAGACATTTAAAGGAGTATTTAACAAATTGAGCCTATATTTTGAGCCAAACACGATAAACTTACTCTTTTTTACATTTATACATAAATCATTATCACAGAGCCATCTATATACACATATGATAGGTATATATACATATCCCAGCAAGCACAAACATCCTCAGGACGTCCTTGGACCAGCCTAAATGTCCCAGAATGGGATGATCCTATAAGGACTTCCTGAGGACGTCCAGAGGTTGACCTTATCGGACATTAGATCTTTTTTAGGTCCCATTTTGGGATATCCTAGGAACGTCATTTAAGGATGTCGTTAGGACCTAATAATATCCTAATTAAAGCCTACAATGGGCTGATCATAGGACTAATCCCAGAGACATCCTCAGAATGTCCCGTTAGGTTTTGGTAAACATTTGGTATGCACATTTTTCTATAAGAAAATTTTACCCATATAATTAATAATACCTACATTTTTTTACATAACTTATTTTGCATAGGCACATCTTAAAAATGTCAATCAATATAATTATAATATTATATTATATAGATTTTTTTAAGTTTATAAACGACTTGCATACTATATTTTTTCTATGACAATCACAAAAATTAAATAACTTTCAACAATTATATATAAATAATTATTTATAAAATCTGACATCGACCAGTCTATTCTAACCTCACTTTTTAGACTCTTTATTTTGATGGTCATTGTTTCGCAATTAACTTCAACCCATGACTAAAAAGTCCGAATGCCATTGCTGCCAACTTCAACCCGTGACTAAAACGTCATAAAGCCACAACTTGTCAATGTGTATTTAAAATATCATGGAAACATGTACGATAATCGGCGTTTTAAAGGCGGGAGTTTAAAAACAATATTATATTTTGTGTATTTGTTATAATATCCAGTTGTATACAAAATATATTTTGTGGTCATATTATGACCACAAAATATATTTTGTATACAATTGGATAGCAGCCAACTTAATACGCATGCGCAGAAATGACGGCTGGTAATTAATAATTGATCAAACACCTTGTTTGTAAGGTATTGATACATTTTGAGTTTTATAAATAATAAATAAGGTAGTAGTTATTTAATAGTTTGTGTTACCGATTGTTTTAAATTTGCCGCCTTACGTTATGGTGGTAACCATTGTCTATGGTGGTAACCAAAGGTGGTAACACTGGATGGAGAGAAAGCTAAGATGACGTATAGCGTCCTTTAGTTGTTTGTCGCCTTTTTGTTAGAAAGAATCATAGATAACACTGTGAAAGGAATTCTTTGTCTGTGCCGTGAATTTTTTTTCTGTGTCGTGAACCTGGTTTAAGGCCGTGAATCTCGTGTTCTCCAAGTGTGTTTGTTAGAATATAATATTATTATAGTGTTCTCTTCGAAATAAACCTTAAATACTAATTTGCTTGAAGATTGAAGTGAACAACAATCATAAAATTCTGGTGAGTTATAATAAGCATACTTGTTAAAAAATAAAAAAAATCGTATTTAATTTGTTTCAAAATTTTCATAAGAAAAAATGCCACTAATTTGCCAATTTAACCGACTTTGTAGCTGCAATAATAATGGAGTTAAAATGGTGAGCAGATAACTTTGGACACTGTGATACATTAATAATATAACTATTATAATATATATATTTATTTAGAATTATTATTTATTTTATATAATTGGCTGTGTAAAATTATATATATGTATACAGAATTAAAATAATATATTTTATAAAGTAATAAAATGGTATTTGATTGATAAAATGTATCCCCAACAAATAACAAGGCCATTCAGAGGATGTCCTCAGGACATCCCATTCCTGGACCTACATATACCCATGGGACTTTCAGGGGACATCCTTAGGATGTCCTATTCCTGGACCTATATGGACCTAGGGATATCCCTAGGATATCCTAAAGGCCATTTGCGGGACGTCTGTAGGCTGGCCTTTTTTGCACCACTCGGCCATGGTTGGGATGTCCTGAGGAGGTCTGAGGAGGTCTGAGGACGTCCTAGGATATCCTTGGGATATCCCAATATCCTGTAAGGCTTTCCTTAGGACGTCCTTAGGACAGACTTGTGCTAGCTGGGATGTATATATATTAGGGTGTCCCTTATTTTTTATTTTTTTACGCATACCCTCTAATTATATTTATTACGTGTTTATATACTCCCAGTAAAAATTTCAGCTCATTCTATAAACGGGAACCCGTGCCGACTTGCATCTGAACCCTCCATTAGCCAACGTTAGGCGCGCGGTATTTTGTAACACGGTTGGCCGCTAGGTCTTCGATCGTAAGTCATTTTGTGTTTGTTATTATGTGACCCTTATATTATAAATTATTAAAAAATGTTAAAATATAGTTTTATTTATGTGTATACTTTAATAAAAATGAATATTTTTAGAGGAAGTGGCTAGTTACCCAGAAGTGTCGGGTGAATAGGCCGTAAAACTAATTACCCGAAACTCTTTTTTTTATTATATCTGAATGACAGCTAAAAAATAACCAAAAAAAATTAGTTGATTTTATCCCTTAAATATATTAATATACTAATTAGTATTGCTAAAATATACTATTATATGAAATTTCAGCTTTTTATAAGCATTTCTTTTCTTGATGTCCTCCCAAAAATATTTCAGACAGTTTTCGGTAGTCATCTCTCACAATAGACTGTTTTAGTTATTTAGAGTAAATCCCATTAAGTTTATCAATTTCAGAGTTTACGGCATATTCACTAGACCCTTCCGGGTAACTAGCCACTCCCTGTGAAAATATACATTTTTATCAAAGTATACACATAAATAAAACTATATTTTAACATTTGTCAATAATTTATAATATAAGGGTCACATAATAACAAACACAAAATGACTTACGATCGAAGACCTCGCGGCCAACCGTGTTACAAAATACCGCGCGCGTAACGTTGGCTAATGGAGGGTTCAGATGCAAGTCGGCACGGGTTCCCGTTTATAGAATGAGCTGAAATTTTTACTGGGAGTATTTAAACACGTAATAAATATAATTAGAGGGTATGCGTAAAAAAATAAAAAATAAGGGACACCCTAATATATATATATGTACCTACATATGTATATGATCTAAATCATTATTAATACATTGTAACATGTGTAAAACTTTTTTCCACATATATACAATAGAGTATCATCTGCAAACATGCATATTTCACATTTTTTTACAACTTTTACAATATCATTAATATATAGAATAAAAAGAATAGGACCTAACACTGCACCATGGTTATTTATGATTTCAGTTGATTGACAATTGTTAGATTTAACATTTTGAGTCCTACCGGTAAGGTATGATTCAAACCACTTTAATACAGTCCCACCAAGACCAATCTTATTCAGTTTTCTTAGCAAAAATGCTCTTTATTGTTTCAAAGGCTCTACGAAAATCTAGAAATACTGCTATAACATATTCGCCTTTGTCAAGGACCTTAAGCCAAACATCACTTACATTTATTATCACAGCCTCACAGGAATGTTTATATTTAAATCCAGATTGGTTTTGTACTATCACATAATTGTTATCACAGTATTTAAGTAGCTGATCCTTTACGGCTAGTTCTAAAATCTTCTCATATGGGGGGACAGTGTATATTGGACGAAATTATTCACAATTTATAGTATTTGGAACTTTTGGGACAGGTACTATTGTAGAGGTTTTCAAATTACTTGGAACTATTTCATCATTTAAAGAATTATTTATAACGTCTAGAAAACGATTTTCAATCACATTGAAACTATTTAATAGGACATTTGTTGAATACGATAATAAGAAAATATATAAAAAACTGCAATAATGGCATCTTAAAACTGCACAGGAAGGGCATTTTTACTAATAAATTCAATGTCAAAATTCTGTTGGCTAGGAATTATTTTGTAACAACCCTATTAATAATTTTGTTAGTTTTTCACCCTTGGCAGTGGCTTACTTAAAGTGGATCATATTTAAAAATATATTATAATTAAGTTTTAGTTATTAAAACTAAATTAGTTGTTCGATTTTGTAATATAAATTTGAATTTGTTATTCTAGGAACTTTTTTAGCGAGACCGTGCAATTTAAGATACCACCCGTATTATAATGTATGTATTAGTTGTTCGATTTTGTAATATAAATTTGAATTTGTTATTCTAGGAACTTTTTTAGCGAGACCGTGCAATTTAAGATACCACCCGAATTATAATGTATGTATTAATAAAACAGCCAGGTAGTGTCTTATAGTATTGTGCGACTAGTGAAAGAAAAGAGATTCCTTAAGGTTAAAATCATATTTATCACGAATAGATAAAAAAAATAATATCCTTTTACTCTTCATGGGTGCGGCTAGATATTAATAAAACACTTAATTTTTTTGTATGCATTATAACGTACATCTAAAACAACTTTTACACATTAACTATAACAAAAATTACAACTAAAATTATACCTATTTACCTGTTGCTTATTTTTATTTATTGTTTTTCTGTTTAATTATGAAAAAATTTTAAATATATTATCGCTATTTTCTGAATAATCCTTATTTCAGAAAACATTATTAGCAGGTTTAAATAATTATTTCCGTTATAACTTCTTATTTAACAGAAAAATGTTTCTTTTTAGTCAAACAGATTATCGTACAATTTAAAAAAATTCTATGGCTGGCTATCGTATTCTATTACTGCCTAACCTATTAACTAATTTGTTATTCTCAACATTTGAAAAGCTTCATCTCAATTCCGGATCTAAGGAGCCAGGGCGGGATTAACGGTGTTTAGGGCCCTAGGCTAAAATTGACTTAGGGCCCTATTTGGACCTTTAAAGACGTTTTCTTTAAAAAAAACGTAGTTTTATACATACATATAATACATATACATATAATTTTAATTAAAAAATGATCGTTTTCAAATTTGTCTTCTTGAAAAAAATGTTGCTTAGAAATAAAGTTCGGAATTTTAAAAGCTGACTTGTACCGTATCTGCGATGATATACTATTATTAATTTTTTTTGAAATATTTACTATTGAAACATTTTAATGGATTTTATGAACTTTTCTTTAGCAATTTTTCGCTTTTTTGCACCACCACCGACATAACTATAAACTATGCATTAACACATTCTGGATTATGCTTATAAGGATATACTTTATTAACGATAGCGCCACGGAACTGTATTTCCCAGTAAAAGCTGCTGTTTTCAAATAATAAAATATAGGCTAAGTACTACTTAGTAAGTAGGCTATAGCCTGGGGGCCCAAGACATGCGGGGCCCTTAAACAAAAAAAAAATAAAAGCTGCTTTGTTAAGGCAAATACTTAAACAACATTTTTTTTTAGTTTTTATTATAGAAGTTCTTGGAAGTATGTAACTTAGTTATAAACTTGATTTCCAAATTGATAAAGAAGAGTATCTATTAAAATCTATTAAAATATTCAAAAATAAATACATGTAAGGAGCACCTACACAACTGTATTTCACACAACTTGCCATGTGGAATCACCAATTATGCCATATTAAATCACAAGGTCGCTAACATTAATAGAATAAGCACTAAACTTTAGTGCTTAACCTCGGGTCGCGACCCAAATTTGGGTCGCGGGCCATATCGAGATCAGTCGCGGGACTTGCGGGACTTTTTGAAAAAGCGCACCGTAATCACTGCATCCTTAATTTAAATTAAGAAAATGTAGAAAATTGATGATTTTAGTTTTTATCGGGTCGCGAGCTTCTAATATTTTTGAATTGTGGGTCGCCAGCCAAAAAGGTTAAGAACCGCTGCACTAAAGGAAAGTGAATATATTGTTTCCAAATTTGCTTTTTAAGTGTAGTATATTTGACCTTTATAAAGAATCGAAGAATTAAAAAATAAAATATTTTGCATAAGGTTGTAATATGTCATAAGGCTGAGAAGTGAGTCCTTTTGTGCTGAGCTTAAATTTTAAAGGCCGATACGTCAGTGGCCTTTGGTGGATTTTGTATATGCCATATCTCAGTTATTAGATATAGGACCCACACCAAATTGTTTATTGAGTGTCATTATAAACTAATATAAAGTTCTGCGCAAGCAGAATTTAAATAGAAGTTTGCGAAAAAAGATAGTTTTTGCTTCGCCTAGGCACCAAATTATATAAGTTTATAATGACATTAAATTTTAAAATGGTACGCCTACCCTGCCCCCCCTAATAAAGATAATACAAATTTTATTGGTGCAATTTATAATTTACCATAGTTTATTGATTTTTAAAATTTATTTAAAAAATCCAAATACTTCAGATTTTATCCCATTTTATTTTCGGAAATAAAAAATTATTTAATGGTATAAAATCTGTAATATTTGGAATTTTTAAGTAAATTTTGAAATTTGTTGATAAACTATGGTAAATTATAAATTGCACCAATAAAATTTGTATTATCTTTATTAGGGGGAGCAGGCTGCAGGGTAGGCGTACCATTTTTTGGCAAACTTACATTTAAATTCTGCTTGCGAGAACTTTATGTATATAACTTAATGTCATTATAAACTTATATAAATTTGGTGTCTAATAACTAAGATATTGGTATAAACAAAATACACCAGCCACCCCTGCGATGCCTTAGAGGAGGCCTACAATTGAGCAAAGCACAAAAAGGCACGCCCTAGCCAAAATTATTATGTTAAATTAATAAAAATTAAAAAATTGCATTCAGGAACCACTAAATATTAATATTAAGTGTTCAAATTTTAACAGTCGTCTTATTTTCTCTTTATGTGAAATAAAAGTTGAAGTAAAATTCAAGTATTTAATTTAACACTATTTAAAAAGCAATTGTAAAACTTAACTTAATATTAACTATTAACCCTGCATATGATCTAAGATCCAATTCTAAGCTTAATATCTAAATAACATCAATAATGATTTAATAATAGCTACATTGTTTAGTATTAGTTTAGGTTTACAAACCCTGTAACATTTAAATTTCAGTAATTAAATATTTTGAGAAAAAAATAAATATAATCTTGGGATTTTTAAAATTTAAATAATAAAGCAACCAGTTTTTTTGTAAATAGATTTTATTTAATGAATTTATTTAAGTTATTAATTGTATGTTTTTTGGTTGTGACGTCATACATTCTTTAAATTCCTTTGGAGTTCGTGAATTTTAACCTGAAAAGTAAAATTGTATCAATGGAAATTTTGCGTAAACAGGAAATATTACATTAATAGGTTATTTGTCACTTTACCTACCTTTATATGGATGCTCCAATTCGATCGCTTGGCACGATGATTTTGATCGACAACAGTGTTCTCTAGTTCTTGAAAATATTACAAAGATGTACCTACCTATTTTATTGTGATGGAAAATACTTAAATGTTTCCTTTTTAATTGATGCTTATTTCCAGTAATATTTTTAGTTATTGTGGGTTGATACTTACATTTTGTGGTTTAATTTGGTTTATTTACTGTCATTTGTTTTGCATAAAAATCACTATGTTTTTTTTCGAAGAATACAGTCCAAAATGATTTATTTGCCTAACAATTAATAACAATAAAATATTTATCCATATCATGAATAATAGTTGGGTATTTGATTAGCGCAGTTACTTGGATCGTTTCTTATTGGTACATTTTTGTAACCCAGGATATCTATTGGCTTATAATTTATTTCCTGTTAAGTATGGGTTTTTTTTCTTTGGAAATTAAAAGACTTAAGGCCGTTTTTTTTGTTTAATATTCTATGGTGGTAAAATTTGTGTGGTTTTTCCCTATTGTCTCATTTTTTTTTTAATATTTTAGATAATTAGTAAATTAAAATTTGTTTATGATAATATTCGCGCATGTCTAAAGAAGGTCGGGAAAGTCTTCTAGAAGAAAATCAGTCCTTTGGTGAATCTTTATCGTTGTGCACATACTTGTGGGAATTTTTGAATTGAACCTTTTTGAAGGGATTTAAGTGCCACGATATTTTTATATAGTGTAACGTTTTTAACTGTTCGTAGTGTGAATTAAAACACGCACTGGTTTATTAACTAAACTATTTATTTTTATAACTTAATTAAACTTAAAACACTAAGGAACTATAAAACTAACTAAACACTTAAATACTAATTATTTATATATCACTACTAGTTTATTTATTTGCACGTATATTTATTTATTTCGACGCGAGTACTAAAACTTGATTGACTGCTTTATGCTGCTCCGTTCCTTATATTCAGCGCCTACGTCTTCTGGAACATTCCAGCGAGCTCCACACTCTCCATTGTTCGAGCGCTGACTCACCAGCGATGACTCACCGGCGATGACTCATCGGCGATGAGTCAACACTCCGATATCCAGAGCGGTACTCGCTACATTGCCCCCGTCTTAAAACATTTTTGTCCCGAAAATGGTCCTCAGCTCCATGGCGATATTTGCATAGAGATCCAAACTTGTAATGTGACGTCCTATAGAAGTAGCAGTCCATGGTCTTCCTTCCGGTTGTTCTTTTAGGGTTGTAGCAACAGACAAGAATGTGTATGCCACTAACTTCCACCATACTTCTAATTATTATCCAGTCTAAACCGTCAAGTCCACAAGCAATCTTTGGTATCGCCAGTTCATGATGTCCTTGGATAAAAGGATCCCTCAATTTATTTAAGGCATTCCATATGTCACGGTAGTTTGGCTTCTGATGGGAGAGCTGCTTCGTTACCAGATAAAAGATACTTCGGTTGCCTATCTGCTCATTATCCACAATTTCAAGCACCTCTCCAACTTTGGGATTCTGCGTTCGTATTTCTTCGACCCGTCCAAACTTGTTTTTAAATATAACCGCTATTCCCCTGGACATCCTAAGGTCTTCTGCAATACAGTGAGCCAAGGAGTAATAGGCCGAAACCGTGAACAGATCTTTTTGTTCTTCTCGAGTGACACCATACCGAGCTTTTTTACCCCTCGAATATAAATACATGAAGTCTTCAAAAGGCAAGTCGTCTTCCGGCGGATTAATTCTCCTTACTCTAGCATCGTCTATTTGATCATTGTTTCCAGCGTAAGGGGCCAATCGGTTGAAATGGATCACTTTCGGCTTTCCTCTTGGTTGTTTCCTGATCCTGTATATGATGTCATTTATTTGATCCATAACTTCGTATGGTCCCTTCCAAGAAGTCTGCAGCTTCGGTGAATAACCACGACGGCGCTGAGGGTTGTATAACCAAACTAGGTCTCCATGGTGAAATCCTCTATTTTCCGCCTTGATGTCATATGCGTCTTTTATTCTATCACTGGCACTCTGGATGTTTGAACGAACTCGGCTGTGAATGTCGGTCATTTTCCTACTTAAATTGCTAACGTAATCTTCTTCAGCAATATCTTCCCCTGGTAGGCAACCAAACCTCAGGTCACAAGGTAAACGAAGTTCACGTCCCATAACAATGCTAGCGGGTGTCTGGCCGGTTGTATCGTGGATAGAAGAACGATAAGCCAACAGGAACAGATGGAGGAAGCGGTCCCAGTCTCTTTGGTGATCAGAGACTACCTTCGAAAGGTACCTGTTTATCGTTTGATTCATTCGTTCCACCATTCCATCAGACTGCGGATGTAATGCGGTCGTCCTCGTCTTCCGAATGTTAAGAATCTTACACACATTCTGGAACAATATAGATTCAAAGTTCCTGCCTTGGTCTGAATGCATTTCCATTGGGACACCAAAACGACAAATCCAACCTTAATAAGGGCATCGGCCACTGTGGCAGCTTCCTGGTTTGGCAAGGCGTACACTTCCGCCCACTTGCTAAAGTAGTCCATTACAACGATGATGTATTTATTTCCAGATTCTGTTTCCGGAAATGGCCCGCCACGTCGATTGCAATTCTC
Organism: Brassicogethes aeneus; assembly: GCA_921294245.1. Taxonomy (NCBI): domain Eukaryota; kingdom Metazoa; phylum Arthropoda; class Insecta; order Coleoptera; family Nitidulidae; genus Brassicogethes; species Brassicogethes aeneus. The sequence continues at coordinate 5,824,377 of OV121136.1, forward strand.
TCAAATGGGCTGCCCACATTGTACTGTCGCATTGGGGCTTTTGGGTGCTTCTGGGGTCCATTGCTTGCCGCGCAAACGGCGCACTTCTTGCACCATTCCTTCACATCTCGTTGGCTGTTGACCCAATAAAACCGCCGTTCCCCAAGTCTTCCGAGCGTCCTGGTCACCCCAAGATGTCCTCCAGTAGTTCCATCATGGATTTCCTGCAGCACTTCTGGTATCCTGTTTCTGGGGATTATTATCTGCTGTTCGACTGATTTTACCACTGCCAACAGCTCGCGTGGAGTAACACAGTAATTTCGTTCTGGTGTGGATAAAGTTTTACGAAAGTATTCAATAACTTTCCTCTTTCCCTCTTGAATCTGCGAAAAAACAGTTCCCAGTCCAACATTGCTGGCGTCCGTGTCCAAAATAAATTCACCATCCGGAAGAGGATAACTCAGGACTGGTGAGCTGGTCAACGCGTTTTTCAGGTTCTTAAAGGCTTCCTGGCATTCGTCGTTCCATTGGAATCGTCTTCCTCCCTCTGTTAAACGTATCAAAGGCTTAAAAACCTTTGCGAATCCTGGTACGTACCGACGGTAGTAGGTTCATAATCCAAGAAAGCTTCTTAAGTCATGTTTGTTCTTCGGTATTGGCCATTCCCGCACCGTCTTCACCTTCTGTTTGTTCACTCCTGATGATGTCGTCAAGGTACACCAAGCATGTCTTCCAGGATAGTCCCTTCAAAACCATTTCCATAAGCCTTTCAAAAGTTGCAGGGGCATTACATAGTCCAAACGGCATGACAGTAAACTGCCACAGTCCAGCACCCACGGTAAACGACGTCTTTTCTCTATCTTCTGGTGCCATTTCAACCTGCCAGTAACCGCTTTTCAAATCCAAAGTCGAAAATATCCGTGATCCAGCCAATGTATCTAGGGTGTCATCGATCCTAGGCAGAGGGTAGCTATCCTTCTTCCTCAAGTTGTTCAGCTGACGAAAATCGACGCAAAATCGAGTTGATTCATCCTTCTTAACTAACACCACTGGGGAAGACCATGGGCTGTTAGATGGTTCGATCACCCCTTCCTTCTCCATTTCTTGCACTATTTTATCAGCTTCCTCTCGCTTAGCAAGAGGTAGCCTTTTTGCCGACAGTCGAATGGGCTGCGCATCACCGGTGTTAATTTTATGCTGGACAGTTGTTATCCTACCCTTCTTTTCTTGTCCGTCGTCAAAAATATTCTGATAATTGTGTATCAGCTCTCTTAGCTTTATTCTTTAATTGGGTTTCAAATCCTTTGAAGAAGTCGACAGAAGATTCATCAATTCATTGCTCACTTTCTTGGCCGGGACTGCAGATTCACGAATGCCTCTAATAATCGAGTAAACCAAAGAACAGTTTCCCAAAAAGATTCCTTTCTTCAAGTTCACAGAGTAACCATTAACATTCAATACTCTAACAGGCACTTCTTTTCCGACACGTATTAAAGTCTTCCCTACTACAATTCCTCGACCGACCTCTTTGTCATCAATTCTCGGCTCCAGAAGCATTATAGCCATCTTCTGATTTACAATCCAAGAAAGCCTTCAATATCATCTCGCTATTAACATTACACGAATATTCTTCTCTTTAGATCGATGCAACACTACTTCCTCTCCATTTACCCTTTCTTAAAGTTCAGTTCAAATCCTATTGAGTTCATAATGTCCATGCCTACAATAACTTCATCTTCAATATCTGCAACTAATGCTCGATGTTTAAATTTCGTGTTTCCTATGACCATCGTGATGTCCACTTCTCCACGAACAGTAGCGGTTTCTTCTGTTGCAGTACGTAGTCGCCGATTGGTAGATTTGATCTTGGACATTTCGACAATATCTGGCCTAATAATTGTCTTCGTCGCACCTGTATCCAGCAGCAGCACATGTAATTTTCCATTAATTAAACCATCCACAAAAACACTGCTGGACTGGTGTAGAAGAGATGCAACACGTTCGATATCTTCTGGGGCATGCTGGTTACAGGTCGACGGTGGCCCCTTTTCCTCGACCCTATCTAGTTTTCCGACTGAGACGAAGTCGGCACCGCCTGACTTTCTCTGCAACGATTTCGTATATGTCCTAGCTTTCCACATCTCCAACACCGGATTTCCTTCTTCTCTGGTAGATTTTCTTTAAAAACTCGCCTGATTGCTTCAATTATACTGGGTTCCTCCTCTTTCTCTTAGTTGACTCTCCTTATTCTAGGCTGGCTCCTGCAACTCTGCTTTGCCGCCTCGAATTTCAAAGCTCGAGCCAATGCATCAACCAGTTGGCTCGGTGTTAGAGCCTGTCTTGTTTCGTTGTCTCGAAGTCCATCCAAAAAGGCTTGAACCGCTAATCGTTCCATAACGGTCGTTGGAGTAGCTGGATATGCTAGCCGGACCAAGCGTGCAATATCAGCCTCGAATTCTTGCAGAGTCTCGTTCGATTTCTGGCAGCGATTCTTCAGTTGGGAATGATAGACATGTTCCAGATGTGTCTGGCCATATCGCAGTTCCAGGTGTTTCACCAACGCTTCGTAATCTTCTTGTTCGTTGGGAGAAAGTGTCTGCAAGATGTCCGTTGCATCTCCGCGTAAAGCAAGAGTTAATGCTGTAGCCTTCTCTTCTGGTAGTTAGCCATTTGCTTTTGCTGCTGCCTCAAACTGACGGATGTAGTTGGTCCAAGAAGTTTTTCCATCGAACTGGTCTTATCTGAACTCGGCTCCCCTCCGGCACTGTTCCTGGTTCCGCCAGCATCATTGTCAGTTTACTATTTATTTCTCTTATTTTATCTTTCAATTTCTCATTCAATTTTTCCTCTCTCGAATCAAATTCCTTCCTTACGTCATTCAATTTGTGTACTTCTGTAATTGGGCCTGGTGCCTGTTCAAGGCACATTAAAAATAATAAATAAATAAAAATAAATTTTTAGAATTATCCGGAATTTTCTGCTGCAGTTCGTTAGAATGTTCCAGCATTTTCTGTTGCAAATCGACTTTTAAATCGCTAGAATTTTCTACCATTTTCTGTTGAAAATCATCCTTTAAATCGTTGACATTTTCCAGAATCTTTTGTTGTAAATCGACTTTCAGTTCTTTAGAATTTTCTAGCATTTTCTGTTGTAAATCGCTAGATTTTTCCAGAATGTTCTGTTTCAAATCACCTTTCAAATTTTGCAACAATAAATGCATATCACAGGAACCTTCAAATAAATACGTATCTGGATTTTCATCTTCCTGTTCCAACGCTTCTCGAAGCCGCTGCTGCAACACATTCTTTTTCCCAGTTATATCACATTCCCTTTCTTCTAGCTCTCGCTTAAGGTCCGCCACTTTTAAGTTCATTAACGAAACCATTTTTGCGAAATTTCACACTAATCCCACTTCTGACACCAATTGTAACGTTTTTAACTGTTCGTAGTGTGAATTAAAACACGCACTGGTTTATTAACGAACTAAACTATTTATTTTTATAACTTAATTACACTTAAAAAACTAAGAAACTATAAAACTAACTAAACACTTAACTACTAATTATTTATATATCACTACTAGTTTATTTATTTGCACGTATATTTATTTATATCGACGCGAGTACTAAAACTTGACTGACTGCTTCATGCTGCTCCGTTCCTTATATTCAGCGACTACGTCTTCTGGAACATTCCAGCGAGCTCCACACTCTCGATTGTTCAAGCGCTGACTCACCAGCGATGACTCACCGGCGATGACTCACCGGCGATGACTCACCGGCGATGACTCACCGGCGATGACTCACCGGCGATGACTCACCGGCGATGACTCACCGGCGATGACTCACCGGCGATGACTCACCGGCGATGACTCACCGGCGATGACTCACCGGCGATGACTCACCGGCGATGACTCACCGGCGATGACTCACCGGCGATGACTCACCGGCGATGACTCACCGGCGATGACTCACCGGCGATGACTCACCGGCGATGACTCACCGGCGATGACTCACCGGCGATGACTCACCGGCGATGACTCACCGGCGATGACTCACCGGCGATGACTCACCCGTGATGACTCATCGGCGATGAGTCATCACTCCGATATCCAGAGCGGTACTCGCTACAATAGGAAGAGAGTTTGTTGACACTTAAGGTCAGATCTATCCTGTTTTTGCTTTTATATTGTTTTTTGTTATATCTTTGATATCAAATAGATCTGAAAATAAATTAAGAAGAGTAGAACATTTAAAAGCCTAAATTGTAAAATCTAACATTTAATAGGAAGAATTAACAGGATATAAAGGAAGAAACCTCGGAGTTCAGATCAGAATCACTAAATAAAGCTCTAGGATTATTAGAAGACCTGGAAGAGCGAGCAGATGGCAAATTAAATAATACTCCAGCTGAACTAAGTGTTTTGGTAGAAGATTCTTCTTAATGTAACTAGGCATACCAACGTCACCACGGCCACTACCAGTTTAGCCTATTTAAGACCCGCGAATCTATCCAAATAGAACCTAACCTTCACCGGAGATAAAAAAGGATCTTCATTAAACGCATTTTTGGAACGCGTCGATAAGTTATGTTTGGCGAGAAAAGTAAGCAAAGAGGAATTATTTCATTCATCTATTGATTTGTTTTCTGGTTCCGAGCAGTTAAATCAACGGTAAATAATTGGAGCGAATTGGTAAAGGAACTGAGAGAAGAGTTCTTACCCCACCACAATAATCAACTTCTTTTGGAGGAGATCAAGAAGAGAACTCGGGCGAGTCGATAGACATTTATCTGTCAGTAATGCAGTCTTTATTTAATAGGTTGACCTGTAAGATATCCGAAAAAGCAAAGGTGGATATAATTAAAGGAAACATTCTTCCATTTTATCAGACTCAGCTAGCTTTGGTAGAGGTAACAACTGTGGATCAACTGAGGAAATTATGCCGACAGCTTGAGCATACTAGAGATTCGGTAGAATCTTTTGCACCTCCACCAAGGAGGTCAATTCACACCTTGGAACCAGACCTTGCGATTGTTGATGCTGATTTTTATGAAGTTGATACCTCTCGGTCTACAGAAACAGGAAGGATGGTCTGTTTTAACTGCAATAAGCCGGGATGTGCTGAACCGAGAAAAAAATACTGTTATAGGTGTAAGTTGCCAAATGTGATAGTTAGGACTTGCACCAACTGCAACAAATATGAGGATAGGCGTTCGGGAAATGGCAGAGGTCGCCATTAGTGGGTCGTAACCGGCAGACCGATGAATATTTCCGGCCTATAATCGATTTTATATTGGAAAATCTTAATAATGATGAACGTCCCTACTTATTATTATTATTATGTACTCTCAAGGGGCTATGCACGCACAGTTCAGAGCACCTAGCCGGTGAGACTCTTGTACTCTATTCCCCCCGCATAACCTTAGGGCTGCCGAAGATATTGTCCTTCTTTGCAGAAGTCTAATATCTGTCCCACACTTAGCTCCCTAACCTGCTCCGGATGGATCTCCGTCTGCCCAAACACCGCGAATCTGGTCCTCGCTAGTGCTACACATTTGCACAAAAAGTGCTGGGAGTCTTCAATCTCCTCCTCGCATCTTTTACATCGTGGAGATGTCGTCTTTCCTATCACGTATCTGTGCTTGTTCAGATTGTTGTGGCCGGAAACGATTTCCACAACAGCCCTTATTTTTGGTCTGCTCAGCTTCAGGAGCTCTACCGACCAGGTTTCTACACCGCTGCCCATAAGGGTCTTGCCTGTGTTGCATCCCGGGCTTTGCTGCCACTCTCTCGCCTGTTGGCGCTTTGTCCATGCTTTAATGAGGTTTACGCCCTCCCTGAACGGCATGCCCACTACCTTCTCTTGAGGACCACATAGAGTGGTGCCCTCCTTTGCTAATCTATCGGCTCTTTCGTTGCCTTTCCATCCGGCATGACCTGGAATCCATGCAAGGTTGAGCCGATTCCCTCTGGCGACTCGCTGAAGTGCCAGGATGGTTTCCTCTATCAGCTTGGATGAGAAAGACTCATTAACCAAGGCTTTTAGAGCAGCTTGACTGTCTGAGCAAATCCAGATGTCTCCACCTGTACCTCGTTCAGACAGAACCCTCGCGCATTCTTTTATGGCGAGAACTTCTGCCTGGAAGACCGTGTTGTGTCTGTCAAGTCTGTAGACAAAGCTGTCCACCGACTTTTGACCACAGAACCCGGCTCCCACTCCTTCGTCTTTGACCCATCTGTGAACCAAATGCTTCCATGTTTTGGGCCAAAGCCTTGCTCCCACTGCTCTCTACCCTTCTGATAAGCGTGTTGTTCCTTGTGAAAGGGCAAGCCTTTCAAAGGACCCGCTCTCAGAAACCTGTCGATCAGTTTCTCTAGAGTTTTCAGGAGAAAGGACGTAAGACTAATTGGTCTGAAGTCCTTTACACTTGTATAACCCTTTTTGCCTCCTTTTGGGATAAATACAACTTTGGCTTTGCGCCATTCTTCCGGGGTGTGTCCGACCGCTATGCACCCTCTAAAGAGCCCCACCAGCGCACCCAACGCCACCTCCAGGCTCTCTCTTAGGACAACCGGGTAGATACCGTCGGGACCAGGCGATTTGTAGAGCTCAAAAGATTCCACAGCAGCCTTAACCTTCCTCGCATCAACTACTTTGGCTGCCAGTCCCCAACACCTTTCCGAGCTTACCCGGCGGGTGTGGTTCCCCGCCACAGGTCCCTCCGAAAAGTCCGGGTAGTTGCTCTTCATCAGCAGCCTAAGCGTTTCTACCGGTGTCTGAGTATACCCTCCATCATCCTTTTTAAGGAATCTAAGGTCCTCACCCCGCGTGCCAGCTAAAACCTTAGCTAGCTTTGCCGTGTCTGACATGGTGCTTGTTTGTGAGCACATGTCTCTCCACGATTCTCTTCGAGCATCCTTAATCAGATGATTATAGATACTCTGGCTTTCTCGATGTGCTTCCCAAGCTGCCATCTTGTTAACTTTTTTAGCCCTATTGAAGAGCTTGCGTGTCAGCTGCCTTCTATCCGAAAGCTCTTTGCTCCACCTAAGCTTACGCCGCTCGGTGTGCACCTTCTTTAGCGGACAGCTTTTCTAGTAAGCAGCCGTGATCACCGTTCTGATCTCACGTTCACAACGGTCTAGATCTACGGGACTGCCATATCTACCCCTAAAGCCCACGAACCGCGATCGGAGTTCTTCATTAAACATCGACCAGTCTGTGTTCTTTGGATTCCTACACCACACTGCTCTAGATTCCACTCCTTGCAGAGTTAATCTTATGAGTCTGTGGTCTGACAGGGTGGGTTCTGTGGAGACTCTCCAAGACCCGACCCTCTTTGACAGATGTGGGTTACATAAGGTGAGATCTAGAACCTCCCTTCTGTTAACCGTGACAAACGTTGGTTCATCGCCCTCGTTTAGAATATCTAAGTTTGCCTCTAGTAAGTAGTCAAGTAGCTCTTCTCCCCTCTGGTTGGTATCAGTGGACCCCCACACCCGGCTGTGGGCGTTGGCGTCACACCCAACCAGCAGATCAAAGCCTTTCTCTTTACAGAACCTTACCAGTTTTCTCACCTCTTCTGGGGGTGTCTCCCTATCATGGGCGAAATAGGCAGATGCCAAAACAATCTGCCTGCCACCCTGCCCATCAGTTCCTTTTTTAGCAAGCTTGACAACAGCCAGGTCTTTTGTGGAAAATTCTTGTAAAAAGGCTGCATTCGCGCCCCTTACAATCACACAAGCCCTGGGTTCTTCTCCACATGCATGAACAGACCCAGCCGCACCAAGACCTCGGATGAGGCCCTTGTATTGCCATGGCTCTTGTACCAACCCGAAGGCAGAAAGTGTTCGCACCATAGACATGCACTTGGCCATAACAGCCGAGGCGCTTTTGCTATGATGTAAGTTTAGCTGAAAGATTTCGGCTTTAGACATAAACATAGCCATTGAAATAATCCTCCCACTCCTCCCTCAGGGTCCAACTGGTTTTTCTAGACGACTTTGAAAGTCGCCTGTCCCGTACCCAGATGTACCCTGTAGTTCCTGGCCTTGAATACGTTGGCCGAATTCACGTCCACCCCGAGAACCAGTAGGGTAGAGTTCCCCTCTAGGTTCTCAGCCTTGTGGACGATCCAGTTCTTCGTCTCAAGGCCACTGTTTTGCAGGCTGATGAGTCTCAGCGCCTTTGCTGGCTCCAGTTTCGGGGGCGGCACCTTAAGTGTCATTTTAACTCTCTTAATGAGTTCCTCTGGGCGTACAAGCCGCACCTGAGTTCCATCAGAGAGTTTCAACGACGGTACCACCTCTCGAAGCCACTTTTCAGTGTCCTCGTCGTCGCAGACGAAGATCACCTTCCCATGTTGTAGGACCGTATCCTTGAACTTCGGGATCACTCCCTCTCCCGTTAATTCCAGGATTTGGTTCAGGACACAGCCCTTGATTTCTTAGAAGACCGACATAGGCAGCTTCTCGCCAAGAGTCTCCCCAACAGTGACTAACACCTTTGGAAGGCTCGAAGCAAGAGCTGCAAATGCCGGTCCTCGCTGTCCGACGGGGTTAGGCCCCTGCCGTACCTTTTTAGTGGCCGGCTTCACCGAGGGGTCGGAGACGCTAGTCTCCATCTTCCTCTTGGCCGTAGTTTGGCTTCCAGAGGCTTCCGGAGCGTCAGCCAGGCGAGTACTAGCCTCAGCCACGGCCTTCTTCTCCTTCTTCCTCTTGGAACCATTCTTCCTCTTTGGAGGAGGGTTAGGAGGGGGAAGCCCCTTCCTTTCAGCCTCCTCCTTCTCCCTCATATATGTTTTCCAGGCCTGCTTTCGCTTTGAGCTCCGCTGCCCTTCAAACCATCTGAGTTAACAGAGTCGCCTTCCTCCGCCACCTCCATCGACATCACTGTCGAAGTCGAAGGTATCGGATCGGACCCAGCAGGTACAGGCCCCGCCTGAGTTATCGACAACTCCGTTTCCTCAGTATGAGGAATGTCTTGCTGGGAAGAGGAGGGCAGGTCAGGCCCGTCCCTTCCCTCCTCAGCAAGCTTCATCTTATGCATATGCATAAGGTTGCTTTCACCTTCCTGGTTCTTGCGAACGCCAGAAGGCTCGTCCTTACCCACCTCACTCAATGTTTCCACCGACTGAGTTGGTTTAGGTGCTTTCTCGGCGGGTACTGGCCCCTGCCGTTGGTTTTTATTTGGTTTATCCATATAAATCCCACGAGTAATTGAGGTTCAGGTAGACCACACCAAGCTCCCTCTTGCCTGGGCTAGGCTTGCCACCGAGACTCAAGAGCCTCGATGGCTACTGCAGGAGGTCGCCCGGTATCCTGCAGGGACCGTTAGAGACACCGCATCCCCGGTGCCATGCATCCCTCGGCACGGTACACTGCACACCTTGGATTGGGGCGCATAGGATACTTCCGAAGGAGTACCACCCAATGGAAAAGTGCGCGCAATTCCATTGGTGGGCTGCTTTTTCGTCGCCATCGAGACCGGCGCGGGTTGCCTTATTCATTCTTGCCTTTCATGGGAGGAGCCCGTTTATAGGGACTCCCTAGCATTCACAGCAGAGCCCGTTTATAGGGTTGCTCATTCGCCCATCTCTCAACCGCAACCCGAACCATTGGCCTCGAAGCTTAGCCCCCGGACCAGCGTCAAGGTCCTGCAGCCCCCACCAGGGGTCCCTACTTGCGAGTTAAAATATTTGGCAAGGAGTTATGTGGACTATTGGATTCGGGAGCATCTAGAACATTTATTGGTGGTCCAGGTTGGCAAATATTGGAAAATTTTGAAATCATTTTGGACTCTACTAAAGTTATAAATGTTTCAGTAGCAAATGGGCAAAAATGTCAGTCTATTGGGTCATGTTTGGTACCAGTTACTCTGAAGGGACAATCGAAATTAATGGAGCTTTTAGTGGTGCCTGATCTATCTCATATTCTTATATTAGGGGCAAATTTTTAGAGAATAATGGGAATTGTTCCCGACCTCAGGAGCAAAAATTGCTATTTTTCCAAGAATACTGAGTGTGTTGAAGTACAGGTTACTACTCAAGGAGATAGTGTGCTTAGTCCGAACCAATTAAGTCGATTGGAGGAAGTCGTGCAACGGAACTATGAGTCAATGGGCAATCAATTAGGGTGTACCACAGAAGCGGAACATGTTATCATAACCGCGTCGGAACCTATTAAACAACGGTACTATCCTGTTTCGCCCGTAATCCAAAAATATATGCATGATGAACTGGACGATATGTTAAATAAAGGAATTGTTAGGAAGAGTAAAAGTCCTTGGTCTTCTCCAGATATAATGGTAAAAAAGAAAGACGGTACTTATCGATTTTGTATCGACTTTAGAAAGCTAAACAAAGTCAAGATAGTTATCCATTGCCTTATGTTAATCACACCCTGGATCAGTTAAAGGATGCAAAGTTTGTATCCTCTCTCGATGTAAAGTCGGCTTTTTTCCAAGTCAATATGGCTGAATCTTCAAAGCCGTATACCGCTTTTACAGTTCCACATCGTGGACTATTCGAATTTAACCGAATGCCTTTTGGTCTTTCAACTTCGCCAGCTACGTGGCAGAGACTTATAGACAAAGTACTAGGGGATATGTCTCCTAATGTGTTCTGTTATTTAGATGATGTTGTCATAGTTACGCAAACTTTTGAGGATCATTTAAGGATACTAGAAGAGATTTTCGGAAGGTTGAGGAAGGCCAATATAACTATTAGCAAGTCCAAGTGTCAGTATTGCAGGAAACAACTTAAGTATTAGGCTATATTGTGGATAAGGAGGGATTACATGTGGATCCAGAGAAAGTTCAGGCCATGCTAAACTTACCACCTCCCAAGTCGATTAGTGAAGTCAGAGGTATCGTTGGAACTTTTGGGTGGTACCGAAGGTTTTTACCAAACTTTTCTACTGCCCCCATTACTGCCCTTTTAAGCAACAAAAATAAATTCATCTGGACAGAAAAATGCGATAAAGCTTTCAAGGAAATTAAGGAAAAATTAGTGACAGCCCCAGTTTTAAGTTGTCCAAATTATGGTTTACCTTTGGACGTACAGACAGACGCTTCTGGTTGGGGCATAGCGGCGGTTTTAACTTCATCCATCTGGAGAAAAAGTGGTGGCATATTTAAGTAGGTCTTTAACAGCGCAAGAGAGGAAATATTTGACAACAGAAAGGGAATATATGCCTGTAATATGGGCCCTCGAAAAACTAAGACCCTATCTAGAAGGTGTACCCAATGTAACCGTAATTACCGATCATTACTCGTTGGTGTGGCTTCATAATATCCATGATGTCAACGGAAGGCTGGCCCGGTGGGCGTTGAGAATGCAGCAGTTTGATGTGAAAATTGTACACAGAAAAGGGAAAGAACATATAGTACCCGATACCTTATCCAGATCTGTACCGGTATTGGATTTTTTAGAGGCTTTAAGTAAGTCGGACAGATAGTTTGTGAATATGTGTAATAAAGTCAAGAAAAATCCTTTAAAATATCCAAATTGGAAATTTGCGGATGACTGTTTTTATAAGTATGTTAAGCCAGAATATTCAAATATGACATCGGACTGGGAAAACTGGAAGAAAGTAGTGCCCAAAGGACAACGTCTTTCGCTGTTTCATGAGGATGCCACGTTGGGACATGCAGGAGTTTTTAAAACATGGTACTAGGTTACTGGCATTACTGCCATTACTGGCATTACTGGCCAAAACTTAGAAGTGATGTAGCGAGATTTATTAAAAGTTGTAGTACATGTACACAGCATCGCACAGACAATATGAAACCAGTGGGCTTCATGTTAAGCCACCCAAAAGTAACTCGTCCGTGGGAAATGATTTCATCCGACCTTATGGGACCTATAGTAAAGTCTAATCGTGGAAATAGCTATATTTTAGTTGTAACTGATTATTTTAGTAAATTTTCCCTGATGTTTCCTTTACGTACAGCTACCGGGAAAGTGATAGCGAAGAAGATAGAAGAAGAAGTATTTTTAATGTTTGGAGTTCCAAGAATTGCCATTAGCGATAATGGGCCGCAGTATCGCTCGAAAGAGTATTTAAATCTTTTAATGGAATATAAAGTAACACCAAAGTTTAATGCCGCCTATCATGGGCAGGCGGATCCCACCGAAAGGGTAAATCGTACCTTAAAATACATGTTAGCCACATACGTAACTGACAATCATCGGTTATGGGATGTAAATTTACCAAAAATAGCCTGTGCAATTCGTACTGCAAAGAGTGAGACCACTCAACAGTCACCATATTTTATCAATTTCGGAAGATCAATGTTTCTATCGGGAATGGACTATCATCGGAAGAACCTATTTGAGGAGGGTAATGCCGGGGAAATGTAAAATAGAGGGGATGGATTTAAGCAAATTTTTGAGGATGTCAGCAAAAGAATACAACAAGCAGGAGAGAGAGTATTATGATCTAAGGAGAAGGAGTGAGGAGTTTTGGATTGGACTATCATCGGAAGAACCCATTTGAGGAGGGTAATGCCGGGGAAATGTTAAATAGAGGCGATGGATTTAAGCAAATTTTTGAGGATGTCAGCAAAAGAATACAACAAGCAGGAGAGAGAGTACTATGATCTAAGGAGAAGGAGTGAGGAGTTTTGGGTTGGACTATCATCGGAAGAACCTATTTGAGGAGGGTAATGCCGGGGAAATGTTAAATAGAGGCGATGGATTTAAGCAAATTTTTGAGGATGTCAGCAAAAGAATACAACAAGCAGGAGAGAGAGTACTATGATCTAAGGAGAAGGAGTGAGGAGTTTTGGGTTGGACAAGCGGTTTGGAAAAGGAATTACGTGTTGTCAGATGCTCAAAAATTCTATTCCAAAAAGCTAGCACCCAAGTTTGTTGGGCCATTCTTTGTTACACCAAAATCTGTTATTAAGACTTTTAGGTGAAAAAGTCAGCTTATACTTTAAATTTCGGTGGTAACAGTGCCTGTCGACTAAGCTTACAAGTGGAGAGGGGAGTGGGTCAAAATAGTAAAAGAAACTATTAATTAAAATGTTCAAGGTCAAGTGGGCGCCAGGTAATTTACAACAAAATTTAGGCACCAAGAATACTTAATAACAAAAATTACCAAATTTAATAAGTGAAATTAAAGAAAACTCAAGTATAAGTACAATTACAACTATATTTAGACTAGACCGGGGTTATTTCCTTTAAATGTAGTGTTACAGATCTTAAAAACAGTGTTCCAATTGTCCAACAAAAAAAAAAATATAAAAGGTGAAAAAAAGTTAAGTTGTTATAAATTTTCTAAGTTATAAGTCAAATCAATTAAAGTACATTTACCGAACCAATTGAATGTGGTTCAACCAACCCTTGTGATATCACTTAGGCGCACAATGGTAAAAACTGGAATTTAGGACTATTAAGGTTGGCCGGTTAGGCAACGAATTTTCCAACATATCTAGGTACTCTAAATAAATTAAAAATAAATTTGTTATTCAAAAGTAAATTGAATTTCTATAAGGTAAAACGCGAAAATTAAACCCAAACTACCCCTTTTTAAGGGCTGAAAATAACTAAAACGGTTTTAAGTCCCTAGAAATATTAGAAAAGTTGATATAGTTATATTATAGTTAAGTAATGACATATAAACAAAATATTCTTCTGTCGAATTGACAGTTAGTACAGATTAACCAAGGTAAGTAAATATTAAATTATATCTACTAACCATAATATGGAGTAAAATATTTCATATTCAACGATAGCAAGGTAAGTTAAGGAATAAAAAAAAAAAAACGGAAATATCCAAAATTAGAGTAGAGAAATATAGTGCAACTTATCCAGAGCAGGTCGGTCCAGTAGCTGATGCTGTCAGGGTAGAAAGTGTGGTCAAATCCAGTGGTTGTAGTCAATCCGGGGTGCTACTCATTCGGACGTAGACTTGGTCTCTGTTTGCGGGAATATTTTGTCACAATCGGGTAGGTATAGTCCAAATCGGTGTCACAATCGGGTAGGTATAGTAGAAATCGGTGCTTGTTTTCACAGGGTGAGCCCCACAAAACAATTGGAGGTAATTGTGAAATGAAATTAGTCCAATGATAATTAGTTCCCAACTAGGGAAATACGTATAACTAAATTCGATACGTATGATTAGAACGTATTATTAGAACCCTACAAATGAAACACAACGAAATTACTTACGAATCTGCAAAATAAATAGAAATAGTTTTGAGGTTACTTACGCGTGTTTGAGGTATTCCCAGAGAAAACGAATAAAATGCCTCAACGGTGTTGTGTGCGGTTAAAGTATTTATCTTCTGATTTCCAACCTAACAAGAGATATAGGTGAGGATAACGAAAAATAGGGTAAAATGATTCTTACCAAGGCGTGCAAAATTTATCCGGATATACCGATTGATTTACAGGCTCCAAATTCCAAAAATAGGTATCACAATTAGCCTGAATAAATCCAAAGCAGGTTATTCTAAGATTTAATCCCGAAAACAACTTCGGATGGTTACAATAAAACCAATTATTTAGAAATTCCTGGGAGACACGCACTCAGTCAGAAGATAATGCGCAATAGATGACCAATTAAAATTAATTGTTAAGGGCAAAAAAATTTGAATTTTTCAAATTTCCGGCAAGTTAGGGGAATTTGTCTAGTGACGCTGACAGGTTGGCAACACTGAATGTTTGACATCAAAACAAATGAAGATAACCCAGTTTTGCAGACTCAAAATAAGGACAAAACAAAGTAAGTTCACTATGATTTCCTCACATAACAACAGAAAACAAGTAATAAACGCATACCTAACATTTTAGATATCGCCTAACCCAACTTTTTGGTCAGAGTTTGTCTAACCAGTTCCCACAAAAATAACATTCAAACAAGGAAAAATAGGTAAGTTTACACAAAATCTAGTAACGTAACGCTTGAAATGTTTATTTTTAGATCCCTAGAGACCATAGAACCTAGGCAAGGTGGAATTTCCTGCTTAAGACACTGCTTTTATTAGCCATGGGAGGTTTCACATTTCCAACCGAAACAAGATATAAAATACACCACCAACAGATAAATACCGGATAGACAGGATCTTAGATGTTTGAAAATTCAATTCGGTAAATTCTAACACTACAATAATTTATGGAAAAGTGATTTTTAGCAGTAAGTGAACTTGTATAAATTACTAAAATTAAAAAGATTTGAAAGTAAAATTAGCATTACTCTTAGCAAAAATAAAAAGGTAACAACTCCCCCCTTTCATAAAGAGAGAAATCGATAGATTTCGATAATTAACAAAATCAACACTAAATTAAATAATAGAGATAAACTAATATGAATTGAATTGAATATGAATTATATGAATTAAGGTAAGTAACAAAAAAAAAAATTCTAAGTTGTGTCCGCGGGATGAGGTTTCAAGTCCTGAATGTGATATACACCTTTGAGTTTTCCAAACTCATCTTGAACTTCATAGGCTAAAGGTGAAAGCTTCCGTACTACCGTCATAGGCCCTATAAATTTATGTGCCAGTTTTGCAGCAAAATAATTAGCCCTATCGGATAAAACATGGTTTCGGCACCATACCGCCGAACCCACTTCAAATTCCAGCGGCCTTCTGCGAAGATTATATCGATGCCGGGATTTTTCGTGTGCACTATTAAGCTTTTTCCTGACTTGATCGTAAATTTTTAGAAAATCATGAGAATTATTTAACGGAGTGACACGAACAGAGGTATCCGTTGAAAAGTTTGGATTAGTAAAATAGTCTCCAGCAATAACATGCTCTCTTCCAAAGTTCACAAAGTATGGAGTAAATTCGGTGGTTTCGTGTTTACATGTGCGTAACGCGCAACCCACTTTCGGCAAGATTTTGTCCCAAATTCTTTGGTTTTCTTTAACATACGAAGCTAACATTGTTTTAAGAACTCGATTCACTCGTTCGGTTGGGTTTGCTTGGGGATGATACACAGTGTTGAAAATTATATTAACCTTATATTTTTGACATAAGCCAGTAAATTCCTTGCTTCTATACTGCACCCCATTATCGCATATTATGTGCTGAAGAACTCCAAATAGCAAGAAGATATTATCTTCCATGTATCGCGTGACGGCTGCGGCGGTAGCTTTTCTTAAGGGATGAACCATAGTAAATTTACTGAAGTAGTCGGTTGTAACCAAAATATAGGCGTAACCCTGCGATGAGCGTGGTAACGGTCCCACAAGATCTGTACTAATCATTTGCCATGGTTGTGTGACATAGGGTCTATTTCCCATTAGGCCAGTTGGTTTATGTTGCTTCGGCTTCTGAGCCAAACAGATCGTACAATGCTTTACATGTCTCGTCACGTCACTCTGCATCTTGGGCCAATAGTATAATTGTTTCGGTCGCTCATAAGTTTTGTAAATTCCAACATGTCCAGATGTTTCAGCATCGTGACATTCACTGATTTTTCCTGGTCTTTGATCTTTTGGAACGACCATTTTCCAATCGGCATTACTTGAAGAGATACTGGGGAACTTTTGATGTACAATTTTATACAGGGTGTTATTCTCTACCCTCCATTTAGGAAATTTGAGAGGATTTGCTAAGACTTTAGCGATCATTTTAGCATACCATTTGTCTTTGGAACAATTTAGAGAGGATACTTCTGGGGATGATCGTGACAGCATGTCCGGAACCACATGATCTTTACCTCTTCTGTGTCGGATCTCGAAATCAAACTGCTGTAAGCGAACAGCCCATCGAGCTAGACGCCCTTGTGGCTCTTTAAGGTTGTTCAACCATACTAAAGAATGGTGGTCGGTAATGACAAAAAACTTGTAACCCTCTAGATAGGCTCTGAGCTTCTCAATTGCCCAAATCACCGCAAGGCACTCACGCTCTGTAGTTGAATAGTTACGTTCAGTGCGGGAAAGCGTCCGGCTTAAGTAGCAGATTACGTGTTCTCCGTCCGAATGATTCTGGGTGAGAACAGCTCCTATAGCTGTTGCAGAAGCGTCGGTCTGTACGAAAAATGGCAGGTTGAAATCAGGACAGCTAAGAATTGGGGCAGATACCAATGCATCTTTTATTAATTGGAAAGATTTATCACAATTTTCATCCCAGATGAAGGTTCGATTTTTCTGGAGGAGTTGCGTGAGTGGAACAGTTAGGGTGGAAAAGTTTGGGATAAAACGTCTATACCAGGATGGTGGACCTATGATTCTCCTTACTTCAGATACTGTTTTTGGTGTTGGTAAATTTATAATGGCAGTCACTTTCTCAGGGTCAACGTGTAGCCCGTTCTGGTTGACTACATAACCTAGATATTTCAATTCTTCTCTGCAGAAGCAGCATTTCTCCTGAGATAGTGTTAGACCCGCGGCAAGTAAACGTTTAAAAATTTTCTCCAAAGTTTTTAAGTGCAATTCGAAAGTTGGTGTGGTTATTATTATGTCATCAAGGTAGGTAAAAACATAGGGCTCTAGTTCCGGGCCTAAAACTCGGTCGATTAGTCGTTGCCAAGTGGCTGGACTGGTAGATAAACCAAAAGGCATTCGATTAAATTCGAAAAGTCCTCTAGAGGGTACAGTAAACTCAGTGAGCTCCTTACAATCTTCGGCCACCTTGATCTGCCAGTAAGCAAACTTTATATCTAGTGTACTTAAGTATCTGGCATCCCGGAGTTTATCTAGAATAGATGAGATATATGGAATTGGATAGGCGTCCTTCTTGGTGACTTTATTCAGCTTGCGATAATCAACTACAAATCTATATTTTCCATCTTTCTTAGGAACTAGTAAAATTGGCGATGACCATGCGGAGTTAGATTTTTGGATAATTCCCTCTTTGAGCATGCTATCTAGTTCCTCATCGATTTGAGCTTGAACTGCGGGACTAACTGGGTAATAACGTTGTTTGATCGGGGACGCCGATGTTTCAATCCTGTGCTCCACTAAATTGGTGCATCCTAATTCGCTTCCCATTTCCTCAAAATATCTATCTGTTAAGGCCTTCAGTCGTTGTTGTTCACTTTCATTTAGGACTTCTTTCGACTGGATTGCTTCCACTTGCGTGACATCTTCTTCGGAGTCAAAAGACCAGCATCCTTTTCTTAGGTTTGGGATAATGCCCATTAGAACCCAAAAATCCGTTCCCAATATTAGAGTATGCCTAAGATCAGGTACTACCAATAGCTGTATTGTCTTAACGGTGTCTAGTAATTTTATGGGCACGCAGACGGTACCTATGATTTGACACTTCTCGCTATTAGCGACGGTGCAGCTAGAGTTGCGAGTCTCCAATAATCGAAATCCCAATTCCTGCAAAATTTTACATCCATTATGACCTACGATTGATCTATTAGCGCCTGAGTCTAATAAACCTTTGATTTTCTTTCCCACGATATCTACGTCTAAATAGGGACGTTCATCCTCCGAATTGGATAGTATGTAATCAAGTACAGGTTTATTTTGGCTTAAAAACTCGTTGTCTTTTCTCCTTAGTTCTTCAAAGAAATTGGCCGAACTTATGTTGGTCCTCGAGTGCACCACTCGGCCTATTGATGCCTCTGGCCTCCGTTTCCCGACGCGCATTGGGGACATGTATACACCGTAAAGTTCTCTTTACCACATCGGTAGCAATGCTTGCTTTTCGGGGCCTTACATTGTCGAGAACTGTGCCCTTTTTGTCTGCAGTTCCAACAAGTGATGTTTGCGGAGCTGATGGCTTCAACTTGAATTGGGGCGGCTGAGTCACTGGGAAGGTAAGCGTCGACGTACGCCAAATCGGGTTCCAAATCGTTCTTCTTTTTCGATGGTGGTACAAAATTCTCCAATGCCGTTCGTTTGGCCTCTAATTTCCTACAATAAGAAACTAACTCCTTAGTGGAATTTACCTCTGTCAATCCTATGTTACTCTGGTAAAATGGGGTGATGTTTTTCAACAAGATATTTAGTTTGGCCGTTTCTGAAACGTCCACCGATAGACGATTGAATAATGTCTCCATTATCGCTATATATACCCCAATCGATTCGTTATTGCCTTGGGTTCTCCTTTTTATTTCCTCGAACAGTCTATTATTATAGTCAGGGGGTTGGAATTCTTCCTTAAGCAGTTTCTCTAATTCCGACCAAGAATTTACATTTTTCCTATTAGCTCGATACCAATGCGCTGCCTTGCCATCAAACAAATCGTATGCCGAGTTGACCAATTGAGATTCGTCTACATTCCTAGCTTGACTCAGTTCTTGAACCTTTTCCAGAAAGGCATTTATTGAAATGGTGGAAGGTTCTCCGGTGAACTTTAGGTTCCATTTCCAAGGCAGAATAGATTTGTTGTTCGAAGAATTAGTAGGAACTCTCGCCGAAGAGTGTGCGGATATTTCTTCGGTTTCGAAAAGTAGAACTTCGGGGATTTCTTCCCCCTTTTCTTCTTTTTCGGTAGTGTGACGAGCCAGTTGTAATATTCTATTAACAAGCTCAGCTTTCTGTGTTTCCCAAATCTGTTCTTTATCTTTATCTTCCTGTTCTGTGTCTAAGTTGTTAATTCGTCCATAAATATGGGCGATTTTCGAAGCACTCTTTTCCTCGGACTTCTTTCCCACCGTGGTCCTATTCTCCAGATCTTTTAACTTGTCCGAGATTATTTTAACCTCATCCTCAAAACTTGGACATTTGGATGACTGAATCATAGAGGCATTTTCCTTTTCAAGTTTTAGGATAGGTCTAAGTTGCTTTCTTAACTCGTCTACAGTACCTTCACTGCTTAGCCCACGAATTTTGAACTCATACTGTAGCTCGTCTTTAAGTAGGTGGTCCACATTCATTTTGAAACTCATCGTAAAATTAACGCAAAGTTATTTACAAATTTAAAAAAAAGAAAAAAATCAAATTGTCAAAATCGGTAGTTAGGTATCACGGTAAGTATTTTATTGGGGTAAGTATTTTATCACACACACTAACCAAAGCTTCACAAATATACTCAAGTTGCTGTAAATGTCACAATTACAATAAAGGTAGATAATATCACGTAAGGCAAAGGTAATTTAACGTAAGTTAAACTTAAGATAACGCAAGATAAGATTCTGCTTAATATTCTCCAACGGTAAATACTAAAAATAAAATGACCCTTAAAAAGTATGCCTTTTTAAAGCAGGACGGCCCCACGTTGGGCGCCAAAAATTATTTGTTACACCAAAATCTGTTATTAAGACTTTTAGGTGAAAAAGTCAGCTTATACTTTAAATTTCGGTGGTAACAGTGCCTGTCGACTAAGCTTACAAGTGGAGAGGGGAGTGGGTCAAAATAGTAAAAGAAACTATTAATTAAAATGTTCAAGGTCAAGTGGGCGCCAGGTAATTTACAACAAAATTTAGGCACCAAGAATACTTAATAACAAAAATTACCAAATTTAATAAGTGAAATTAAAGAAAACTCAAGTATAAGTACAATTACAACTATATTTAGACTAGACCGGGGTTATTTCCTTTAAATGTAGTGTTACAGATCTTAAAAACAGTGTTCCAATTGTCCAACAAAAAAAAATATAATATAAAAGGTGAAAAAAAGTTAAGTTGTTATAAATTTTCTAAGTTATAAGTCAAATCAATTAAAGTACATTTACCGAACCAATTGAATGTGGTTCAACCAACCCTTGTGATATCACTTAGGCGCACAATGGTAAAAACTAGAATTTAGGACTATTAAGGTTGGCCGGTTAGGCAACCCAGTATACACGAATTTTCCAACATATCTAGGTACTCTAAATAAATTAAATTAAGTCCCTAGAAATATTAGAAAAGTTGATATAGTTATATTATAGTTAAGTAATGACATATAAACAAAATATTCTTCTGTCGAATTGACAGTTAGTACAGATGAACCAAGGTAAGTACATATTAAATTATATCTATTAACCATAATATGAAGTAAAATATTTTATATTCAACGATAGCAAGGTAAGTTAAGGAATAAAAAAAAGAAAACGGAAATATCCAAAATTAGAGTAGAGAAATATAGTGCAACTTATCCAGAGCAGGTCGGTCCAGTAGCTGATGCTGTCAGGGTAGAAAGTGTGGTCAAATCCAGTGGTTGTAGTCAATCCGGGGTGCTACTCATTCGGACGTAGACTTGGTCTCTGTTTGCGGGAATATTTTGTCACAATCGGGTAGGTATAGTCCAAATCGGTGTCACAATCGGGTAGGTATAGTCCAAATCGGTGCTTGTTTTCACAGGGTGAGCCCCACAAAACAATTGGAGGTAATTGTGAAATGAAATTAGTCCAATGATAATTAGTTCCCAACTAGGGAAATACGTATAACTAAATTCGATACGTATGATTAGAACGTATTATTAGAACCCTACAAATGAAACACAACGAAATTACTTACGAATCTGCAAAATAAATAGAAATAGTTTTGAGGTTACTTACGCGTGGTTGAGGTATTCCCAGAGAAAACGAATAAAATGCCTCAACGGTGTTGTGTGCGGTTAAAGTATTTATCTTCTGATTTCCAACCTAACAAGAGATATAGGTGACGATAACGAAAAATAGGGTTAAATGATTCTTACCAAGGCGTGCCCAATTAATCCGGATATACCGATTGATTTACAGGCTCCAAATTCCAAAAATAGGTATCACAATTAGCCTGAATAAATCCACAGCAGGTTATTCTAAGATTTAATCCCGAAAACAACTTCGGATGGTTACAATAAAACCAATTATTTAGAAATTCCTGGGAGACACGCACTCAGTCAGAAGTACAGAAGAACAAATCATGGCTGAAACCCTTTTTCCGGTCTCAAGATAATGCGCAATAGATGACCAATTAAAATTAATTGTTAAGGGCAAAAAAATTTGAATTTTTCAAATTTCCGGCAAGTTAGGGGAATTTGTCTAGTGACGCTGACAGGTTGGCAACACTGAATGTTTGACATCAAAACAAATGAAGATAACCCAGTTTTGCAGACTCAAAATAAGGACAAAACAAAGTAAGTACACTATGATTTCCTCACATAACAACAGAAAACAAGTAATAAACGCATACCTAACATTTTAGATATCGCCTAACCCAACTTTTTGGTCAGAGTTTGTCTAACCAGTTCCCACAAAAATAACATTCAAACAAGGAAAAATAGGTAAGTTTACACAAAATCTAGTAACGTAACGCTTGAAATGTTTATTTTTAGATCCCTAGAGACCATAGAACCTAGGCAAGGTGGAATTTCCTGCTTAAGACACTGCTTTTATTAGCCATGGGAGGTTTCACATTTCCAACCGAAACAAGATATAAAATACACCACCAACAGATAAATACCGGATAGACAGGATCTTAGATGTTTGAAAATTCAATTCGGTAAATTCTAACACTACAATAATTTATGGAAAAGTGATTTTTAGCAGTAAGTGAACTTGTATAAATTACTAAAATTAAAAAGATTTGAAAGTAAAATTAGCATTACTCTTAGCAAAAATAAAAAGGTAACATCTTTATTAAGAAACGGGTTTCGCCATGGACATACGAGATTCAAGATGAGCAGGAACCTTCAACGCTAAAGACCTAAAAGCTCATCCGCCCGAATTTTTTATTTATTCAACTTTTTTTTGAAGAAAATAACGGGTTATTTTCTTAAAGTAAGGGGGGAATTTGTAACATTTAAATTTCAGTAATTAAATATTTTAAGAAAAAAATAAATATAATCTTGGGATTTTTAAAATTTAAATAATAAAGCAACCAGTTTTTTGTAAATAGAGTTTATTTAATGAATTTATTTAAGTTATAAATTGTTTGTTTTTTGGTTGTGACATCATACATTCTTTAAATTCCTTTGTCATTTGTCACTTTACCTACCTTTATATGGATGCTCCAATTCGATCGCTTGGCACGATGATTTTGATTGACAACAGTGTTCTCTAGGTTCCTGAAAATAATACAAAGATGTACCTATTTGATTGTGATGGAAAATACTTAAATGTTTCCTTTTCAATTGATGCTTATTTCCAGTAATATTTTTAGTTATTGTTGGTTGATACATTTTGTGGTTTAATTTGGTTTATTTACTGTCATTTGTTTTGCATAAAAATCACTATGTTTTTTTGAGGATTACAGTCCATAATGATTTATTTCCCTAACAAATAATAACAATAAAATACTTATCCATATCATGAATAATAGTTGGGTATTTGATTAGCGCAGTTAATTAGATCGTTTCATATTGGTGCATTTTTGTTACCCAGGCTTATAATTTATTTCCTGTTAAGTGTGGGTTCTTTTTGTTTGGAAATTAAAAGACGTTTTTATGTTTAATATTCTATGGTGGTAAAATTTGTGTGGTTTTTCCCTATTGTCTCATTTTTTTTTTTTAAATATTTTAGATAATTAGTAATTTAAAATTTGTTTATGATAATATTCGCGCATGTCTAAAGAAGGTCGGGGAAGTCTTCTAGAAGAAAATCAGTCCTTTGGTGAATCTTTATCGTTGTGCACATACTTGTTGGAATTTTTGAATTGAACCATTTTGAAGGGATTTAAGTGCAACATCAGACATAATGCTATATTTGAAGAGCTAGAAAATATTGGCAGTCTAGCCAGTAGAACAGACAAAGCCAAGGTCAAACACTTCAATAAAGCTTTTATCTCAAAAAGGATAAAGGCTGAGGAGATAAACAACCAAATTGCCCGACTCAGGAAGAAGAAAACCTAATCTGGTACGTAGAACACAAACGGTCAAAGACCGGTGTTTTTGCGGGCATAAAAGAAGTATTCAACAGGGCAGTCAAGAAATGCTAAACCTGGGAAAAGAGATAACCGATTTTCAAGCGGGCATCATTTCCATACAATTGGGTTTCCAACGAATGAGGGAGAGCAATCCCATCATTACACACGAACCAGAACCAATCCAGGCACTGGAGGCATTTAAAATCAATTCTTAGGCCGTACTAGAATGTCTGAGAGATATGACGGCATTAACCGAAGCACAAACCAGATAACTCTTATCCTTGTGCAAGAAGAAGGCAGTGGGAGCAATTTTAAAAGTTCCGGTGTGAGTTTAGACTCTCCCAGGTGTGTTCTGCTGCAACGGAGCTGGAGAAGTAATACCATTAAGGCACAATAGGATTGCGAAAGCAAACCTCAGTGCAGGGCTTTGAACCACCTAACGGGGGAGTTTTAGTGGGTATACGTCAATAGACTTAGTCCCACACTACTCGGGGCCCCAAGAGGAACCGAGTGTTCGTAAAGAATTTCTCCGCCGGCCAAAAAAAAAATGTCCACGGATAGAGGTCCCAAGAGGACAAATAAACTAAAATTTTCCAACCAAAAGTCATTCTTCATAAAAAGTTCTGCTTGTTTTATAAAGTATATTGCCAATTTAAAAATATTTTATAGGACGTCAAAAAACAAGAAAACATGAAATACTATCAAGAGTAAACTACATTTATTTTTCGTTTTTAACTCAGTATTGCAAATTTTATTTTTTTTAAGTTTTAAAATTTAATTTCCAATTTATACTTTTGTTCCTCATTTCAAGTATCCTTTACCTATGTATGGGGTTCCCAACTTCTGTAGAAAAACGGAATTTATATTAATTACAAAAATGAACAATGATACAATGCTAGTTGCCTAAATTTAAAATACGGATATTTTATCTTGTATTTTGAAAAGTTTAAAGTTTAAAACGAAATTTTAAAATTAATATCCAAGACTATCAATATATACTATAATTATACACAACGTTCACACGACCATTGGTCACAACTTCCAAGGGAGGTTGAAAATTTCCAAACTATCAAAGTACACAACGTTAGCACAAGTTTTTTATAAGCAGTCCAATGAGTTTCAGGACCATTTGTTGAATCTAAATTTATCACACCCCGTTCGTTCTGACGATGTATTTTTCTTGATAATCACACCACGAAAGTTTGGAATCTTGTGTAATTTCGCAAAATTTATTAAATTAATATTTGTTAGCGGTCTGTTTAAAAGTTTGGAAAGCTGCTATCGGTAGCTCTGACTGATTTAATACGGTCGTAAAAAATACCCAATCCTGTCTTGTAAAGTTTTAGGAGTCCTTTTCCCATTGCTATTGCTTATATTTGTGACGATTTGATTCATCAAGTTGTTTTGTTGGCCGATCATCACCTTTAGTCTTGAAGATTCCTGCTGCACCACCTGCTAAACTTCCCAGTGCTGATAGACCGGCAAATATAGGTATATAAGGGGTAAAAACATCTCCCAAATTGTTTGCCTTGCTTTGTAAAATGTGTGTTTTAATTTTTCCAACAGCTGTTTAAAATTCAATAGATGTTTTTAAATTATACTTTAATGAAGATAGAATTTAAAGTTTGTATTCTACTACCTTTGTTTTTTTTTTTTTACGACCATTTTACAGAACGAGGACAAACACTAGACTAGATTAGTATATGCTATATTTTTTATTCAAATATTTTCCTTCTTCTTCTTCTCCTCTTTTCTAGAGATGGTTGGATAAATCAACGGTTCACTAATATTGATCTTGTTTTTTAATTTTATTAACAATGGTTACATTATCATCTCTTGTTTTTCTTGTTCGTTGTGATCGTTTTGTTGTAGAAGTTTTTTCACGTTTTCTTTGTCGATTACACCTGAGATGCATTTCTGTCTTCTAGTAAAAATATAACCGACACTTTTGTATTTTTCATTTTATTCACACCTCTAAAACTGCTTCTGCTGCTGCTGCTACAACCACTACTGTTTTTTATTGTTTGCTTTTTTCATAACAATATTCCCACACATTTTTTTACTTCCTTTTGAAACGAACGTTTTGTTTTTGTCAATTGAATCACAAATTTTACAAGTTTCGTTGTCTCCATTTTTTTACTTATTCCCATACCAAGTTTTAATTTTGTATTTAAAGCTCCTGCTACAACTAAAGAGGCAAGTGTTTGGATCTGAATCGTCCCATCGATTCTGCAGCTAACATTTAATCGGCCTCGTAACTCAACTTTAAATCTTTCTTTAATGAGTATTGAATGTTATGTTTTCGACAATTTTCATCCAACCCATTAACACCTTTATATTCGCGAGCTAATCGTTTTTGTTCTTTGTCCCAGAACCACAATAGAAGTAACCGGGTAAATGTAACTCAAAGGGTAGTTTATTAATTGCACTATTTAATAATCCTGATTTTATATAATATTTCATATTTGTTCGACACTGTACACTTATTTATACACACTGTATATTTAGATCAGTTGATATTGACACAGCAACGGTGTTTGTTCAAATAACAAAGAAAATGAAAATTGTCAAGCAACAACGATGATAAAGATTTTGAACAGCAAAAGCCTGGAAAACATCGAAAACTATTTCCATCCACTATATCTTGTTGTTGGTCCATTAGACTGTATAAAAACCAATGTAATGATTTCCCTCACGGAACACGAGTATGGTTTTAAATTTGCTCGATCAACTTAAATAAATCTATATGGCTGAATTGTTGCGACCAATAAAGGGAATCACGCATTTAGTGCTAGTAAAAGTATCACTCACCCGACCGAAGCCAAGCCCAACTCAATTTTTATTTTTGATGATTTTGCCTGCCATAACTAGGAGGTTATTCGTAAATATTTTAGCATGGGTTGACACAATCACATTGACTAGTTTTATTTATTTCAAAGGTATGCCAATATTCCCAAACATTTAATACGAGATAGTGCCAACGAGTTGGTGATATTTAAAAAAAAAAAGAGTTAAATTTAAAACATCTCTATAACGATCACCCCAGGTGATCGTTATAGACATGTTTCCACAACTAATATGTCGTTTGAAAATTTTCTTTTGGAAACTTCCATATGAATTCCTGACCATTTTTAAGGATAACAGGATGAACGGTATACGACAGAATGGGGTCTGATCATTAAAAAAAACCTCGAATAAAGTATTACTTTGACTCATTAATGTTTCGATGTTCTTGTTCTAAGCAAAAATTAAACAGAAATTTACTTAAAGAGGGTGAAAATGTGCGAAAACAAATGTTTTTTATCACAAAACAATTGCAAAACATTTAAAGTGAACTGTGAAAAACTGTTACAAATAAACACCAAGTGTCAGTGGTCTCTCCTCCTTCTTCTTCTCCACCTTATGGAAAATATTAAGATAAAATCGAAAAACCTAAATCACCTAACACCATAAAACATGCAGTCAACACCATGTTTATGAAACCATATAATTCTTTAGCGTTAGCATCCTGCAAAAATTAGAAAAAGAAAAGTGGAAGTATCATTAGCGTTGTCATTGTTTTAAAAGAAAATAGAAGTGGATATCAGCTCGTTAAAACCTTCCATATTGGGTAATATTAACAAGGATAATGATGATAATGTTGATAAAAGGACTACCGCGTAAATCACGTAAAGAAATAATGAAGAAAAAGCTTATATTGATTATCTATATCAATTTAATGATACATTACCAAAAAAATATGTGACGGAAATGTATGAAGATACACAAAATTAATTTGATCATAAATATGGAGTACGATTTAACCAGCAAAAAGAAAAATTTTATATAGGTAATTCTTAAATAATAATAGATAGTTCAGATTTTATGGTTTAAAAGAAAATATATACAAAGGAACGAATTACTTTTTAAAAAGGACCCAGGACCAGGATCTACAGCAGAAGATAAAAAAGTATATAGACAGGTCTAATAAGCAAGTTGCTGAAAGTAGGTTGGACAAGGGCAGGGAAGGGCATATTTTTGAAAAAAACATCAACAAAATCTATTACGTTTACTTTGACGATCCAAACGAACTGGTCGAGAAATTGCGTGAATTGGTTGCATCCCAGCAGGCTGGACACACTGCATATGATAAGGAAATAAGGTCAATTATTGAAGAACTGAGATAAATTAAAGTTATCGCATAAATATGAAACGGCAGCAGAAACAACAACAAATCTATCACCGACGTTAAACGGGATAAGGTTAAAGAACTTTATAAACCATCTAGAATTAATTTTAAAAGACGTAGAAATAAACCCATTGACGATCTATTACAAGCAGACCTGGTGGATAATACAATACTTAAATATAAACAAGGGTTACAAATACATTTTGGTAGATAGTTATATAGTATAACTATAGTATATCCCGATGATAAAAGTGGTGCTAATTATTAATTAATTTTTAGAAAATTAAAAAAATAACGTTTAATAAAAACTGACGTTTACATTCCTAAAGTCGTCCCAATTAAGTTAGTGCGCTTATCTACTTCAAGTTATTTAATCTAAACTCTATAAATTCTTCGTCAAAATTATATAAATCTGACTTTTAATTTAATTTTGACGTTTACATTCAAAGTTAATCACACTGTAGCGTCGTCAAGGAAGCGGAAGGGAATGGAACATTTCTTACCTGATTAGCGGAAGGAAATGAAAATATATACAGGGGAAGAAATAAGATTGTTTACAGCGGGAGAAATGAATGTCATTAATTATTGAGAATTGCGAATACAATCGGCGTATTATTAACCACTCGACAAAAAAGGCTTTAATAGTATAAAAAAATAAATATAACATTGAAAAATTTAATGTGGAAAGAGTAAAGCGTTAAAGGACACTGCAAATGGTTTAACTTTCTAACCCAAATTGTTTCCAAATGCAATAATACCAAACACAGAACCATTGATAGAAAACCGATAGATGTGACAGAGAAAAATGCAAATGAAAGTCTAAAAACAGCCCACAATTGTAGTAAAATTTCGGGGATCATGTGCGCATTTCAAAAATTAGAGGAGTATTCGACAAACAATGCCCAATTGGTGAACAGAAAGGTTTGTAATAAAAAAGCACACCAGTCCAGCTACCTCTCAGTATGAAGATACACACTGTGAAAACGTCTTGGGTGCATTCTAAGAAGAATAATTACAAAAAGTCAAACATCATCATGTTATCTGGTTGAAAAAGTATTGTAAGGGCAAAAAAATAGAGTACTCGTTAAATGATTGGGATATCACTAATAAACACAACAGTTGGATAGATAAGAAAAATGTAGCATAACAGAATTTAGTTTAGTTGGCTTTGGTCGTTTAAGATGACTACACCAATCAAATAAAAATGTCTTAAATGTATGAAAGAAACCAATATAAAGAACATAATGTGTTTACCCAGTACCTATCAAACATATCTAAAAGAAGTTAATGGATCAAACATGTTCTTGGTGAAATGTATGAAAAATAACCGAAATTGTTATTTTCTATATTATATAATATATAATATATATATGTATATATAATTTTTTTAAATTAATTATCAATAAAATAATTTAATTTAAATTTTGTTTATTTTCCTATCCAAGTATTATTAAATATTATTTATTATGAATTATCGATGGGGACGAAGCAAATGTACAGAATTCAAGCGTATTATGACAAGTCATAAAACGGTGACATGGCTAGCATATTCGTCTACCTCAAAATTGTTAAAATTATCAAAATTATTAAATTCTCTAAATTCTCTAAACCCTCTTTATACCTTTATACCTTTATACCTTTATAGTTAGGCTGTTTACAAAATTTATAATGTATTATTTTTAAATAAATTACTTTGGAATTTGGAATATTCGTCTATCAATCTACAGGTCTGCGGTTTATATAATATAATTATATTAAATATTTATGAAAACTTTTAAAACATTTAGTATGTAAATGAACATGGCATTTTTGGCAAATAAATACTGTATGGTTAGAACATTGTCTGCACCTTCTTCTTGCACCTTCTGCATGTTTTACAATTATATGTCCAACTTCATCCTTTCGGATTTCAATCGGCAGGCTATTCTTAGATGGTCTTCCCAAGGTAACTGCTGAATGAAGAATTGAGTATTCCTCACCTTCACTCTCATCATGGTCCATTTCTTTTTGTTCCTCTTCAGCTTTCATTAGGCAAACCACGATATATGACCGAAAATCAACTTGTGAAATGGAACTTTTATTTGCCAATCTGTAGAGTTTCCAGGCATTTACTATAGAACTGTCAATTACATTTTTTAATAGTGGCCACCACCATTTCTTTCCCCGTACACCAATCCTTTAATTAGCTACGGCATTGTCATGTAGGTCAACGCCGCCAATGAATTTATTGTATTCTTGGATAACAAATGGCTGAGGTATATTTACTTCTTTGTGATGTTTACGGTCGTATCTTTTTGTAGAGCCTAAGGGTTTGACAGGACAGTTATTGGAGATAACTGTTACCACTGAGTTATCATTCCACCTAACTATAGACACTTCAGCCTTTGTATCAAATACAAAATCGTATGATCCCCTCTCTTTTTTAGCAAGTAGTTTACTAGCCTCTAGGGGACCCTTTTCGATTCGATTTTCTCCTATAGTTCCAGTTGCGTAAATTTTCCTTTCCTTCAAGATGTTGAACAGCTTATACGAAGAAAAAAAGTTGTCAAAACAAAGCCTATGATTGCCTGGATTTTCTACGACACTTACTAATTTTAGAATAACGTCAGCTCCTAGGCCGAGATCCGATTTTGCAATGCTAGCACCACCGTAAGGGATAAACTGAAACAAATACCCATCAGACGAAGCGAGGCACCACAACTTATACCCAAAACGAACAGGTTTAGCCTTTATAAACATTTTTTTTTCTTATTCATCATGTCGAAAAAAGGGCATAGTTTGGCAAATTTATCTGATTTGTCAAGCAAAGCATTATCACTGACGTGAATGTTTCTTTTGATGAGCCGAAATTTATTTCTACTCATGCATTGCCTAACGAATGTAACTTCTTTATCCTTGTCCTTGCTCCAATACATATCTATTTGAGGCAAGGTATGATATCCTGTAAGAATAAGTATACCCAGGAACCTTTTCAAAGCTGCATTAGTCAAAACAAAATCATGACGATTATTATCACGGGCGTATTTTAGGAAAAAGTCTCTAATAAGATTGTAAACTTCATCATCAAAGAAAAGCTGAAAGCATTCGTAGGGAGTTTTTCCGGCCAGAGAATTCTCAATTTTTAGAGACATTTCAATTTCACATGATTGCGGTGATGATGAAAATATTGGATGAGTTTTTTTCTTCCACTTTGGAGAACAAGCGACACCACCTATTTTAGGTCTAACCTTTTTACACGATTTACTCGTTGACGCAAGCGTTGACGGCTCCAAATCTTCTGTGATGTCCGTGTCTTTGGTAGAAACCTCAAAAGTACCGGCAATTTCTCGAATATCATAGTCACCTAAATGATCGCACGATAGTAATCAAAAACAATACAAAAATAATGAATATGTTACCTGTTATGACGTCATCATCAATAAATTCTTCGTCTGTTAATTCGTCGTTAATAACGTTAGAGCCCTTTTCGGATTATTTACCAACGTCGACATATTTTTAAAAACACTATTACAACACTGGATACAAACTAAACGCACAATCAAATACCCAAAAAAACCGCTGACAAGTGTGAAGTTAGGCGGTGTTTGTTCTCGAACCGGACCGGACCGAACCGAACGCGACCGAACCGAACGCGACGTGAACCAATCAAATAAGCCATAGCTGCCAACAGTTCGTTTTCGAACCATTATTTTTGAAGAATTTGATAGGTTTATCCTCATTTACTAATCGTTAGTCCAAAAGCAATGAGTATTGAATGAATTTTGCACCAAAAGTAATTTATCAATAAACACACCAAAACTAAAGCCTCGTCAAATCGTTGCATATGTCGAATATTTAGCAATAGTTTTTGTATATAAAAAATAAATTTAAAATTAAAGAAAAATTATATATTATTAGAATAATGACTTGTATATTGACAAAAAATACCAACTTTTTGAAAGCATTACTGTGTCAATGAAAAAAAAATGTTTTAGTAAATGGTGCGTTTTCGCACCGTTGCAACGCGTTGGCGCTAAATACAAAAACACCAGAAATATGTCTGTGAGTTTTTATGTTGACATACGCGGGTTTGACAAAGGTCGGTAAATTTAATACTTATTGTCTGGTTTATTTTGTTTAAACAAATTGCTTAAATTTAAGGCATTACAGTTAAAGGTGAATTAACTTTTTGACATTCTCTATGAGTGGGCCAGCTGCAGGCAAGTTCAAGGTTTTATACCATTTAAATTTTATGGATTTCTTTGCGAATTTATGAAAAAAAAATGATTTAGAGAACGCATGTAAAAGCAAAAATTAACATTTCACATGGATATTTCACCAGAGATATATTAAGATCTACACTGAACTACACGTTTTTGTTGATGCTACTTAAACTCTCCAGTACTCAAGCTTTATTATCGAAAAAAAAAAAATTTGCCGAATTTTGCCTATCTAGAAGAAAACGCAAGATTTTTTGTGTGGTCTTTTACAATTTGATTCAAAATAAAGCTCTCGGGTATTAGTTGAAAGGTTATTAGGCCTAGATTGTAAAAAACTTTTTGAATATGTGATCTGTCATTTTGAAAGTTTTGACGAAATGTCATATTTAAGGCAATTTTAGTGGTTTTGATGAATTTTTTTAGTTTTTCTTGTTTAATCGTTTGAGCTGTGGTGCCTATAAATTGGCAGATTAATTTTAAAATACCCTGAAAACAAGAAACATTTATTATTAAAAATTAAAATAGTTGAGTTTTTTTAATATAAAAAAATATATACTGTAACCTTACAAATGTTCGGTTACAGTTTTTAAGTTTAAAAGAATATTTATGATTTGTTTATACCGGCTACCTTGCAGTGGGGACCGTAAGTTCCAGTAGTATTGTCACATTTATTAAGGATACCTATTTTTATTTTCTATTTGCGTTCATGTTTAGTATGTGATATCTTGGCTACGTTTGGCACAATGCGTTATGATATAATACTGTTAAGGGAGCCTGATTAGGTTATTTTAGTTGTATCAGTCTTATTATTTAATAAGTTTTCATTTTAGTGTTGTCCCTTAAGGTCATAAAGATCTAAAAATAAGTTAGGTTATATTATTATTATATTTTTGTTTTATTATAAACAGTTGCTTATTTGATTTTTGGTAATTTTATCATTTTTGTCGAATAACGTGGGAATACTGGAATAATGGTGGGTATGCAGTTGGTCTCGTTGTTATTTTCCAAATTGGCTGTCAATAGGTGGTAATAACCATAGCACCGGACAGGTGACTGAGTAAATTGAATGAATATCTTGTTTATTTTTGGATTTATGAATATAATTAGAATCATTAATGTTATTTGTCTTTTAATCACACTCACTCATGCGTTGGAACAGACCTTAACAAATATGAGTTGGAGAGGGGACGCTTCCTGTAGAGAGAAGCGTGGTGAACGACGAGCGATTGACAGATCGGATTTGTGTAACGATCTCGCTCAGTTTATTGGAGTTTTATTGTAAAACCTAATTACGTTTGTTAAACATATATTACCGTGAGTTTTGGTTGTTCTCTGCCCTTGTTTAAAGACGGGTTTGGGGTTGTTGTGAATTCACGTGCAACATGATGCGTTCCATGGCGTTTCACCTATTTCATCGGCCTTAAGGCTACATAGTTTGCTGTTTTTTTTTTAACATTTTCAACATTTTAAGAAAGAAACCGGAGAAATTCGGTTTCTTTGGGGTGCTCCTTGTCAGGCCTTTGAGGGTTTAAAGACCAGTTATTACCATCATCGGGTCAGACCAACAATATCATGCTGTCCAGGCTTAAAGGCCATGCAATAAGGCGGAAACCCCCATGCGAACAACAATAATGCTGAACAGTTGCCAGATAACACTCCAGGGATGGATCC
The DNA here is from genome assembly GCA_921294245.1 of Brassicogethes aeneus. Lineage (NCBI taxonomy): Eukaryota > Metazoa > Arthropoda > Insecta > Coleoptera > Nitidulidae > Brassicogethes > Brassicogethes aeneus. Next base: position 5,858,076 of record OV121136.1, read on the forward strand.
AGGTTTAATTTTTCTTTAGTTATATTAAAAGGTTTTAAGTATTTTATAAAAGTCTGCCAATTGGTAAATTATAATTATAAATGTAGAGATACAAGTATTTTATGTGTGAACAAATAGCTATTTGGGTTTTAATTTTTAAAAACATTTAAATATAAAATTATTAACATTTTAAACTAGGATATTCCTACAAACATTTAACTTTCAATACATATTAAAATTGAGTAAGTAACTGAAAATTGAGTTTAAGTTCTTGCCTACAACCAAAAGTTAATTTCAGCTCTGTAACGTTGTAGTGGCGCCCTACAAAATAATAAGTATGGAAAATCACAACTTCACAACGTAGCTCCCAGACACTAGAGCTGCCGGCGCTGTATCTCCAACCCCAAGTTGGTTATAATACATATATACAGTGTGACCCATTTGTTTGCGACTCACCCCTGTAAAATCTTTATTTATTGTGCGATTTTAACCGTATTTGTTTTAAAGAGTATATAGCGCAGATTCTCTTACGTAGACTCTGAACCACAAAATCCCGCTAGCTCAGGTGGTCGTGGGTGAATGTTCTATCGTAATTACTACTTACCTTTAAACTTTTAAAATTGGGCACCAAGTAATTTTTTTTTATGGGATGAGAATAAAAGAAATTACTAAAAAAAATTGAAGTGTATTTTACACGAAGTTTATATCTATAAAAAAATACTTAAATCAGATCCCAAGACAAGTTAATTAAAGTACAAGTTATTTAAAGTACCCTGGTATTACAGTATGATGTTAAATACCCTTCGTGTATATTGGCCAATGTACCCGCAGTTCACACTTATCAAAGATTATATTAAATATGATTAAAAGTTTGATAAATTTTCTACCAGGACCTAATTGTTTGTTAAAGAAATGGATCTGACCTTAGTTCTGCACTTTGTAAGACAAAATTGGTGTACGTGGAGCTTTTCCTGTAAGAATTGTACGTCAGTCAATGTCCATCCGTGTACGGTATCCAATATCTAATATCCTGGTGATCGTGGGTGACACAGGAGGTGCGACTTAAAACAACTTGATCCCTATACTTGAGACAATAATCTTGCTCGAGACTTAAACCGAGGCTCTAGGCCCAGAATTAAAACCATAATTAAAAACCATTATTAAAAACCATAATTAAAAACCATACCTTAAAGAAAAATGAGCATAAGAATTTACATCTTGGATGAAGAAACTAACCTTACCTTCGAGAAGGGTTTTGTCTTCGTAGGAAATAGATCTTAATTATCTCCAAATCATACCAAAAGCGGATTGGTGTAGATCCAGCAAAGTTTGGTCAGGTGAAGTTAAATCCAGTTATATCCGAAATACATCGATAGGATCCGGCACTCAAAATACCATAAATTGCCAACAAACAACATTGCACGGTTCCTAATATGAATAAACATGTCTTATATCCCTTTAATAAGGTTTCACTTGGCAGACCATGTTATTCTCTGGACAACTAACACAAGACAAACTTGCTTCCGACTTCTACATTACTTTGTCCCCCTTCCAAAACCAGACCTGCGCACCACCATCCCAAATGTCATATGCTCTTAAATGGAAACTAACCATGTCAAATGAAAAAACAATTACTAAAAATCTGACAACAATAAAAACTCCCGATATTAAACAACATATAGCGGTAAAAAAGCTTGACAAAAGATCTTAAATTCAAATTAGGCACGAAAATTAAACCAATAGGAAAGCAACTACAACAGGTGCCGGATGCATGAACAGTGTTGCTCCGTACATTGCATCCTACACAAACTTGCCTAGTTTACGCTTTAAAATCGCTGAGCGATACATTTGGCAACCCCGCGATAAAATCGCCGCCTAATGTGAACCATTCGATCTACCTTTACGTCATTACAAATGTCAACCCGTTTGAAGTAAGTAAACAATTAATAACTGAATAACTCTACCACCACAGCTCTAAAAGATGAAGGCTACATTAATATACACGCTTTTTTAGGTATCATAAGCAGCACATAACTGCTGATCCCGCCAACAACTTTTGAACTAAGATTGCAAAGTCAAACATTCATTATTTAAGACATCCAAAAGCAATAAAACAAAGGTAAGTTAGGCACGTTGTCCAACAAATATATATCACAAACCAAATTTATAACGTAAGCCAACTATTATTAAAATCTATTACTTTTAGGTTATGCTGGACGAGTGACAAGGTTATTACATATTTGTATTGTTGTTGATGTTCAATAAAGTTTCAAGAATTAATAGATGTTTTAGTTGTCATGAGAAAGTCCTAAGGAAGTAAAATAAAATAACCAAGAGCAACTACGATTACAATGCTCAACACTGAACCGTACTATACATTATACAATTATATAATAAAAAAGGTTAAAGCACAATTTCTTGTGAAACAAAAATAGGGTAAAGCACAATTTCTTGTAAAACAAAAATGGTAGTATTAAAATCCAAACCGTAAGGTTACAAGTAGATCTTGATAAGCTGTATTTTTGGAGCAAAAACGCCATATTTGTACAAAATACAAGGCCTACTATGTTAGTTTAGCGATTTTTTTAAACAAAATCTAAGAACGGTACTGGATTCACCACCCCTTAAAACGACTTTTTACAAAATTTTTTAAAATAATCCTAAGTAGAAAAATGCACAATAATATCTACAAAAATATATTCACCAACCTAAATCTAGTTAGACAGTAGTACCAATTACTTTTACTAGGACCTTTGAGAGGTGTTTATCTTATCTTATCCTGATAATCCTGAAGTTAAGCTAAAGACATTCTGTAAAACACTTCTTTGGTACTGAAAATCTTGAAAGGTAACAAATGCTATCGAAGTGTCCCTGTAACCCGCCTTCTATACTAGTATACTAGTATACTAGTATACTACAAACGATAAAAAAGCTTAACAAAAGTTCCTAAATTCAAACTCGGTACAAAAGTTGAACCAATAAAAAAGCAACTGCAACACGTGCCGGAAATATGAACATTGTTACCAATTTGGGACTCTGCGTCTTTACGATATCGAGCGAACCAGCATTTAGTCAACACTAAATGTCCACTTATTTTCAACCTCGATATATCACTTTGAGCTTCGTGCATTGTATGCTACATAAACCTGTCTAGTTTACATTTTAAAATCTCTGAGCGATATATTTGGCAACCCTTCTGGTGAGCACTATTGGTTCTACCTTTTTGACAATACAAATTTCATCCCGTTTAGTAAGTAAAAATAAATAACAACTGAACAACTCTGCAATCACAGTTCTAAAAGGTAACCATAGGGAAAATACAGAGTATAATATTAAACTAACAAAGCAAAGACATTTATAAGTTTTTAAAATATGTTGTACGTGTTGTCTCAGGGTTCTCATCGTTGAATAAATGAAGAGTTGCATTTCCCAGAGAATTCCATACCTTGTTATCTTCTCCGATTAGATAACGAAATATGACTCTCGTGAAGTCTATGGTATCATCATTTTATCACATATAACAGCTCCCCTTATTTTTGCCTTATTTGCTATGCAGCAACTTTTTCGCTAAGTTAGATTTCACAGAAATTATCGTTGGATTCGATGTCTGGTTGTCTTTTGTAAACAATTTTATTGTTACGTATGCAACAATGCTAATGACTATCAGAGCTATAGTCAAATAAGTGAACCATGATATGTTTTTCTCGACGAAAGGTTGATTAATAAGATTATCCAAATCTCTCAAATATTGTTGAACTTTGTGGTTGGCAATTTCCAATTCCTCCATATTTAAGTTATTGATTTTTAAAGGTTCTAATTTAGGGAGTTCTATATTGTCTGGAACATGAGTAAAAAAGTTTTATGGAACGAGAACAAGTTGAGGGTTTTCGATTACGTTGGATGTCTTGCTAGCTTCTGCTTGTATTTTTGTAATGCCGATGGAGGCTTGGCACACTGGTTTAAGTTTTAACAAAGAGTTTTTATTTATTACCAATTTTAAAGAGTACAATAACCTAAGGTTGTGGTCATTAAGTTAAACTCAAGGTTTAGTTACTTACTTATATTTTAAATGCAAATTATATTACCTTTAATATTTAGAATGTTAAAATCTGTACCGAATAGCTATTGGTTTACACTTGACTAAATATAAATAAATAAACTAATGTTTCATAATTTACTGCAACTCAGTTTTGGCAATAAAACAAAATTTAATAATGATGAAAAAAACCTGTATCCCGAGTAGGGTTATGAACTTCTGGTATACTCATTCAGAGGGCTGGATCAGGCTCCTGGATGCATGGGGCTATTCGTGCTCCATGGGTGCTGTCATAAAAGCGATCTTTGGGACAACCAACACCAGGTCGACCGTTCCATCAGGGACTCCTCCATAGGAAAATCCCTCAGGTTAATTAGTTCGCTACAGTTATAAGTGAAGACCAGGATACCCTCTCCATGTGCCCCCAAGAAAAAACTCTAAATGAATAATACTTCAAATCAAAAATGGGTTACCACAACAAAAAAATACTTACGGAGTTTCTCCGTTTTTTTCGATGAATTTCTAAAAATAAGACCTTCCCAGGTCGATGGAATATTTCCCACGTACTTTAGACGGCTATTTAGCAAACTAGGAAATAGGATGACTTAGAAAAAGTTGAAATATACATTTGATTGCACTCACCACGCTGCTCGATTACGAAAAACTCAATTATTCAGGAGACCACTGCAACCACTGTTATATCTAATTGCGCTAACTTGGTATTATAGGCAAACAAATAATTAATTACTAAACGAATCGTAATTACTCTTTAGTTGGATTTAACAAATCATCTAACCTGAAAACCGACCATTTGCTCGCGTCTAACTGTTGATTCTCCCCTACCCCGGAACAAACCTCTCATACGCAGTATCCCCATACCAATGCTACCAACGTACAATTTAATTATTGTAATTTTCTTAAGGAATAGCGCACCTCATCAATATATAAAATATTATAGAATTAATGAGCAACGCAGTGAACACAAACAAACTTTGGAGCCATGGCCCTTCATGAATGCATTCCAAAGAAACAGTTGCCAAATACCGAAATTCCCTAAACCGATTAAAACGTCAAAACATTTTGAAGTAATTCAACTACCAAAATTGACAAACTTTCCAAATATGAAATCCCACATGAAATAAAAGTAAGTAACGTTTTTTTATAAAAAAATAATAATTATAACTAACTTATTCTAACCCCCTTTAACCTATTCTAAAGTACAATAATGTTGTAGGATTACCAGAGCCCAAGATAAACTTAAAACGCATACATACCGTAAAGGAGACCCCGGAGTACCCACATTATTCCCCTACACCCATTTACTTAACCATTCATACTTATCACATATCACACATATCGAAACAATAACTAAAAGGAAAATTCAGTCGTAACCTAAAATATGTACCAAGATCTTCCTGGTTATCAATAAAACTAAAATAAACGTACTCTTTTAGGCCTGGCAAATCAACACCATGAAGCCAGCGACCTAAAGACCCCAAAATAATAATCAAAACATAAAAATACAATACTCTTAAGCCGATATGCGATATACAGTGTGAACAGGTGTGTACTCAATAAACTAAATTATACTTATACAGTGCTTAAATTATTTCTATTACATAAATCATGTAGCGTTACTATTTGTAACGTTACATATACCCCCCTCCAAAAAAATAAGAATTTATTTTAAAAAACAATAAACTATACAAACAATTTTGGTAGTTGGTCTCAACCCATTAGTGTAATCTTATGAACCATTAAAAGTTAAATTGTGATAGATGTGAAGTGGAACGAGGAAATTCCGATGCAGACTTCGTCATGCTATACCTCTAATCTAAGCAAGTAAAACGTTAGCAAAATTAAACTATATGGAAAATAAATTCTCCTTGAAGAGGAAGGATCCTGAATAACCCTGTAAAGTTGGTATCTGGTACCAAAACAAAAAGTATAAAAGGCAACCGGTCTCCTGCATCTGAAGCAGGCCAGCCTTGTACAAAAACGGTGACATTATATCGTCTATCCAATCAAATCCTCAAAAATAAAATTTACAGTACACTACTGTAAATTTATAACCAAGTCATAGTACTTAGTACATGATAAAAAGTTTAAAACTTTACCAAAAAAACTGTGTTAATTCACAGGGTGTGGGTGTGGATGGGTTTCAGCTACAGGCAGTACGGCTTCACTTTGAATACCATAGCAACGTTGTTGGAGTTCCAACGTTGGCCTGACGAGACAGATTAGTTTTACTTCTTCCCGGATGAGTGACAGCGACAGCGACAAAAGAAACCCGGAGGCGACTCCATCAACGTTCAGCCATTTCCCCTTCAACCTCCCAAAAGAATTGCTATACCATTTATTGTCTGTCGACGGAAGTTGGAAGAGAAAAGGCCCAACTATCAACTTAATCAACCCCCCAACGCCGCTCTCATCACTATCGCTCCCTCCCACATCACAAGGACTGAACACAAACTACTATCTATAAAAAAATCTTAGATACCGGAATAAAAAAATACATATTTATAAGTTATAATGAAGACTGTGTAAGACGAATAATCAACTTAACACACCATCGGGCCAGTCTACCGGCGGGGATTGCCAACCGATTCAACCACAAAAGTGAAGCGTGATCTGTAATAACTTTAAACTTTATGTTGGAACCTTCAACAAAACCTCTAAATTTTTCAATAGCGAATATTACAGCCAAGCATTCCCGCTCAGTAACTGAATAGTTACGCTCACTTTTGGAGAGGGATCTCGAAGCATACGCGATTACTTTTTCTTGGTTACCGATATCTTGTGTTAAAACGCCGGAGATACCTACGTCAGATGCGTCAGTTTGTATATCAGAGCAGATGTTATTAAATGCGGCCTCAGCAGGATCATTCCACACAGTCTTTTGTCCCTTGGCCTTGCCCTTAAGTAAATCGTTAATAGGTGACATTAAAGTAGAGAAGTGTGGAATGAACCTACGATACCAGGAGCATATCCCGACGAACCGTTTAATTTCAGTCGTTGTCTTTGGTTGAGGAAAATTAATCATTGCCGAAACTTTATCCGAATTCGTACGCAGTCCAGAGTTATCAACTATATAACCAAGATAATTTAAAGAAGATCTGAAAAATTAACATTTTTTATTATTTACTGTTAAATTCGCTTCTGAAAGTCTACGGTATATATATGTTGGTCAAATGAATTCGAAGTTACTATTATATCATTGAGATAGACAAAAATAAATGGTTCCAACTCTGGTCCGAAAACCGCGTCCATAAGGCGTTGCTGTGCCTGAGCTGCATTTGACAGACCGAAGGTCAAAACGTTGAAACAAAATAAACCCCTTCCCGGTACAGCGAATGCCGTCTTTTCTCTCGAGAACTTTCGGCTTTCTTAAACAATAAAACTGGTGAAGACCAAGGGCTTTCACATGGCTCCACTACCTTGAGCTCTAACATTTTGTCCAATTCCTTATCTATCCGTATCTATGTGGTAAATAAGCTTATTGGTTTGACTTAATTGCCCTTTGATGCTTAATTTAGCAAAATCCTTGATTACAAGTTGGATTTGGTTTAGCTGGTCCTCCAAAAAATCCTCTCGAGAGTGTAAGACAACATTGTTCAAATCGTCACCGCCAACCTCAACCGTTGCTATATTAATTCTATTAACCTGAGCCTCCCAGGTATTATTACAAAAATTAAGCTTAACCAATCACTGCCAAGAATAACACGATGTCTCAAAGTAGGTACCACCAAAACTTTAAGCAGCTTGCAGCTGTTATCAACCGTTATAGGTAAATTTTCAAATCCGTCAACACTTTGACGTTTACCGTCCGCGGTTGTTACAACATGAATTTTAGAATTAAAAATTACTGCCAGAGTCCAACAAACATGTCAAGTACTTGTCGAAAATTTTGACAGAGACATAAGGACGGTTGTCGCCCGTTTTTTCTTTAACTAAAGCGTCCAAACTATTTTTAATACTATAAAATGACCTAACCCTACCTAACCAAAGTTTCCAGTGCTTAACATCAAAAAAACTTTTCCTGTCTTGTGAAAAACCTGATGTTTTAAAATGTTTAAAGACCGCTTTATGTTTTAAAGAAGACAAGCAAGGGTCTAATTTGCCGGCCTTCTCTCCTGGTTTTTTAAACAGGAGGGACAGGTTGTTTTTTTGGCATCAGGTCTACCACAAGAAAAACAGAACATGGACCTTTTTAGAGTATAATTTTGGAACGTATGGTTCGGCTGTTTGCAATTAAAACAGATTACCTGTTTCTTATTAAGGTCCTTCTTGTTGTCACTAACTGCTGAGACATTAGGCTTTTGGTAGGTAGGTCCAGGTTTAAAAGTAGAATAATTATTCCCAAAGCGAGGTTTAACATTATTAGTAAAAGAACTACCCGAGGGTTTATCAACATATTTTAATTCTGAATCCAGGCTTTCGACACTTTTGTCTCTATCAAAAGATTGTTTAGCGGCTTCCTCCAGTCGCCGACAATAACTACTGAAACTAGGTATATTAGGCGTATCCACCAAGACGAGTTGATTAAAATAATGTGGCAAAAGATTCTTATGCAAATACTTGATCTTTGTAATTTCGGCTGGTTCCTTACTTAACCTATTGAAAAGAGTCTCCATTACCGCGAAAAAATAGCCATAGACTCGTGTTTACCCTGACGTCTAGTCTTAATTTGCTCCCAAATAATCTCATCATAATCATCAGATATAAAATTTTGTTTAAGTAACTTAATCAAAGAATCCCAATCCTGGACAAGATGCTTATTTGTCCTAACAAAAAGCCATGCCTTACCTGTAAACAAATCTATTGTTGCATTGAATAACTGATCCTTTGTTACACCTCTCGCCTCTGCCATTTTTCCTACCCTCTCAATAAAAGGAATTAAACCCATACTATCATTTTCCCCACTAAATTTTAAATCCCACTTATCTATACGTGGTTGTTTGTAGTTAGATATGGGCGCACTAGATGGCCCTATGCTATTGTTAAAAACGTGTGTGCTGGAGGAAGGAGGAGGTGATAACATTGAATCTTCTTCAATGATTCTATCATGAAGTTCTGCATCTAAATGCAGACAAGTTGCATATGCTTTATTTTTATATTCATTAAAAGGCTTAATTGCCTCTGCATCAGCTTCAGGAATGGGAATTCTTTGGACTCTTTGGGTAACATGATTAAGTCTAGACATCAGCACTGAATATAAGGAGTCTGAAGTTCTACCTTGAAAGTCTGAAATTAATTCAGTAATTAAGTTTAAAGTATTTTGAATGGCTATCTTTTCAGTATCAAAAACTAAATTATCAATTAAAAAAACAAAAGGATTAAGTTTCTCCTTTTTTAACAACCTAGCCAAAATTTTGCGTTTCTCGTCATGGTTTCTACTGATCACTGTGCCTCTGATCTTTAATTCATAGTCCACCTCCTCCGCGCGAAGATGCTTAGCAATAATTTTCGTCTCCATGATTACCGAATAATAAAAAATCAATACAGCAATAATCAAGTCGCCTATTAACCACCGGACTTAACTTCAAAATGACTGGTTTACTAAAAATAATTCTCAAAACTAATAAAAAATCATCGACCAATACCAAAAATTGGGCCAGTACGGTTCTAAACTCAAATTTCAATTTAAATTTTAATCAAATTTTAAAAATTAGGTAAACACGCATAAGTATATAAATATAAAATAAACATTATTGTGAGTATCTCTATACTCAATAATTCGTAGAATTAAATAAAAAATTAAAATAATTTGCCTGCTTGGCCTATAAAAATCAAAATATAATTTTAATCAATTGTGGGTGTACACTGTATATCGCAAAGGCCTAAAAAATATTTATCGTCGTATCAAATCCGAATTCGTAAGCAGGTAAGTAAGAGTAAGATCTTAAATGTTAAGTATACCAGGTTTCTAATAATTACAAAAGAATTAAATCAAAAATGAAACGTGATCTGTGTGTAAACCTTAAAAAATGAGTAAATTATGAAAAATTTTACAATGTTAAATTTGACAGATTAAAAAAATAAAAAAATTAATAAACCAAAATGCAAGTATGAAAAATCGGGCCCACGTTTGCGCGCCAATTTTATATAACCAACTTGGGATAGGTTATTTGCTCCGGCAGCTCTCGTGTCTGGGAGCAAAGGTCTGTAGGTCTGTATTTCCCATACTTACATTAGGGCCTGGGCGCCACCACAACTTTAAAGAGTACAATAACCTAAGGTTGTGGTCATTAGATAGATTTAACAAATCATCTAACCTGAAAACCGGCCATTTGCCCGCGTCTACCTGTTAATTCTCCCCTACCCCGGAACAAACCTCTCATACGCAGTATCCCCATACCAATGCTACCAACGTACAATTTAATTATTGTAATTTTCTTAAGGAATAGCGCACCTCGGCAATATATAAAAAATTATAGAATTAATGAGCAACGCAGTGAATTCAATCAAACTTAAACCAACTTTAGAGCCATGGCCCTTCGTGAATGCATTCCAAAGAAACAGTTGCCAAATACCGAAATTCCCTAAACCGGTTAAAACGTCAAAACATTTTGAAGTAATTCAACTACCAAAATTGACATACTTTCCAAATATGAAATCCTACATAAAATAAAAGTAAGTAACGTTTTTTATAAAAATAATAATTATAACTAACTTATTCTAACCCCCTTTAACCTATTCGAAAGTACAATAATATTGTAGGATTACCAGAGCCCAAGATAAACTTAAAACGCATACATACCGTAAAGGAGACCCCGGAGCACCCACATCATTCCCCTACACTCATTTACTTAACCATTCATACTTATCACATATCACACATATCGAAACAATAACTAAAAGGTCAATTCAGTCGTAACCTAAAATATGTACCAAGATCTTCCTGGTTATCAATTAAACTAAAATAAACGTACTCTTTTAGGCATGGCAAATCAACACCATGAAGCCAGCGACATAAAGACCCCAAAATAATATTCAAAACATAAAAATACAATACTCTTAAGCCGATATGCGATATACAGTGTGAACAGGTGTGTACTCAATAAACTAAATTATACTTATACAGTGCTTAAATTATTTCTATTACATAAACCATGTAGCGTTACTATTTGTAACGTTACAATAGACAATTGAACAGGTTCGGTCGCACTAATTAACCATGTATTGTCCTTTAAGTTTTGCACATTATAACCTTGTCCGTAAATTAAGGCACTATGACAGTTATTCGGAACGTTCATGTTGGTTTTTAACAATTGCACTTCACACGCGGCGTTATTGTCTATTGGGTACAGGTTGGAGCACAGTTTTCTTCCTGGTGATAGCTGCTTGCATTCTTCTGGATTCTTGACGGGGATGTACATTAAAGAATCATCGTTTCGCTCTATATATTTTTGACAAAACCTGATAAAGACCAGTTCTTTCATCAGGTATAGGAATAGAAAATAAATGGTAGAGGGTGTAGATTTCAATTAAAGGGATTTTTAGAACAAAAACAAGATCATGATTTGTTTATACGCTTGGAGTTCTATAATTTCCAAATACTGAGCTATTTGTGAATGTTTAAAGGTAAATTATTTTTCTCAAGATTTTGAGATATTTTTTGTAATTCCAATATTAAGTTGTTGGGGGTTATAATTGAAGAATGAATTATCTTGTGTTGTTAAAGTTTTGCATAATTGATGTTGTGACTGTTATTTGATTTTTTAACAGATTTTCAACTTGACTTTGATCTTTATTTAATTTATTGATACTGTTAGTGAAGAATTCGCCATCTGATGCATCTAAATTACCAGTAATTGCTTTGAATACTGTACCAAAACCGTTAATAAGGCCTCTTTTAGAGCGCTTTGTGTCTGTAAATATTTCGTCAAATTTTCTTTTTATTGTCTGGGATATTTGTGTAAATAATTTAACGTGTGTGGTGAATTCTGCTCTAAATGAATTCATATTATGGTAGTATGGTTTTATGAATTGTCTTTAAAATTTTGTCGTTATTGTCAAATGCGACGCGAAAGTTTGTTATGTTTCTGTGTATAAGTAGTGTCCATTGGGCTTTGGAAACAACGATTTGTGTTTCGTCATGATAGTATATTCCCAAAGTATTGTTAATGGGTTCTATTCGATATTGGCAGAGTGCTGTACCAAACAACATTAAGTACCTAAAAATAATTAATTTTCAGAATAGGGTTTCATTCGGTCAAAATTGACTTTTGTGCGTTGATTTGTTTGGGTATTTAAAAGAATAGCGGAATTATTTAGAATCTCTAAGATCTCAAAAGGACCATTAAACTTGTTTTCTAATTTATTTTTTATTTGGGATTCTTTTATATAAACTTTGTCACCTACTGGATAATTTGGAAGATTATCATGAACATGTTGATCGAAACTGGTTTTGGACTTTTGTTTTTGGGCTTCGGTTCGGGCTGTAGCTATTTTGTAATAATGTGTTATTCGGTTATTAAAGTCTCTAATATATTTGGTAATGAGTTGATTTTCATTATAAAGTTTTTACATAAGAGTTGATTTTCATTATAAAGTTTTTACATAAGTCTCTTAGGAGGCTCTTGTAAAATTCTCGTACCGTAGTCACAATGAATACGAAGAGGGGTACCAAAATGTTGGAAGTATAGGAGTAAAGTGTTAACAACGGATTTTGCGCTTTTGTCATTAATTGGATAAGCTTGGCTAAATTTTGTCAGTTCATCTCTGATGGTAAGAGCGTAATTTCTACTAGGGACTTCTAGGATATCAATGTTAATGCGTTCGAAGGGTGTTCTAGGTGTTTCGGTGATGACAAAAGGTCGGTCGAGGTTTTTTCAATAATCTAAAAATTCACCATTAGCGTTAATTTTGACTAAGGCATTAGGTAGACGTACTTTATCATTTTCCGTAGCTTCTAAAATAGCTTCGGTATTAGATAAATTAAATTTATGTTTGCAAAATTTGTTCCTTACGCGGTTCTAATGTGATTAAATTTGTAAAATTTGAATTTAAGGATACGTTTTCACCGGTTGAATCTTTCTCTACTTTAATCAAAGGTATAGTTTTAAAATTTGTTATTAATTGTCTGTCTTTTAGGTCCACTATGCACTGATAGTGTTCTAAAAAGTCGGATCCAAGTAAACCATCAAAGTCAATGTCAATGTTGCAAATGTATACTTTATGAGGGTCTTTTACATTGAATGGAACCAGAGTGGATTCGTTAATGTGGATTTTTTGGTTAGTAATTCCTTGAATAACTACATTTTCTTGGGATCTATGGGGAAAGTTTTGACAAATGTTGGGTTTAAAGATTGATAAGCCTTCTCCGGTGTCAATTAAAAATTTAAATGTGTTTGAAGCGTCGTTTATGTAATAGAGATTTTTTGAATTTACTGAAAGTTAGGGACTTACAGGAAGTTTTGTTCCGGGAAGTTGAGGTTGGGATCGAAACTGTCCATATTTAGTGTTTGAATTTGGGATGTTATTTCCAAAATATCTTGATTCGGAGGGTCTGTCTGGAAGCTGGGTTCCAAGGGAAAATCCTGATTTTGTTCTATTTCTGTTGGGAAATCTAATTGAGGTTGATCTTGGTAATATTGCTCATGATTGGGTATTTAAAAGTAACTTCGTTCGTCAGCGTCGTAATACTGTTCGTAGGAGTCTGAATTGTTGTAATTCAGATGATGGGTTTTTGCAGGGTATTTATTAAAATTTGGATTGGGTTGAATGACACTTGGCCTGGGAGATCCTATATTGGGATTTGGCCTAATGACAGGTGGACGATTTTGAAAGTTCGGATTCTGTGAAGTATTTTGTTGTTGGTAAAATGGTCTTTGTTGAGAATTTTGAAATGGTTTTTGAGGACGAAATTGGTTTTGATTGTTATGTTGGAAATTTGAAAAGGTTTGAGGGGTTATCATTCTTCGTCTACATTCGTTATTCGAATGTCCGGTTCGTTTACAAATTGAACAGTTTTTTATAGTCTGATTTGGATTTTGTTTACGGGGTGGTATATTTGTATTGCGGTTTAGGTTAAATTTTTGATTTTCAATATAATTTAATTGGAGTTCGCGTATAATTCTATTGGTAACAGTTAAAATGTCTGGAGGGTTACTAGCTCTAACAATTTGACCAATTTTCGGGTCAAGTCCGGTTCGACAAGTAGGGTCTGAGCGGCTTTTTCTTCAGCTGTAAGGGTTTGTTTGTTAATAGAAGCGTGTAACTTTGCTTCGTGCGTTTGTAAACGAGCAACAAAGGTTTAAGGAGATTCGTTAGAAGATTGTTTTAATCTTTGCAGATCTTGAATTAAAGAGGTGAGATCGCGTGTGTCATCAAAATGATTTTCAAGCAAGGTTTTAATTTCAAGCCGGGTTTTAGGTTCGCGAGAAGTCCAGCAGCACGGACTTTTAACTTGTTTTCTATGTGTAAAGTAAATAAAACTTTTTGGTTGCCTATAGCCATGTTAAAAGCAGTGCTACATGCTTGAATAAAAGTGTTAAGAAGTATTTGGTTACCATCCGGTACGACTGAAAATATTTTACTCAATTTATAAGGTTCTACCGTACCAGCGGCAGCAGCAGCATTGCCTGCGTTATTTGGGTTATTTTGAGGCATTATGCTTGATCTTGTTATTAGCATGAAATTAAAATAGGTTAAGAGAAATTGTTATTGGAAAAGATTTCTGATAAAAGAAATGTTCTTAAAGTTACGATAAATCGAATGATTTGTTAAAATCGCGAAAAATAAAAATAATAACGTAATGATTCTTACAGTAGTTTGTCCATAAATGAAATCCTCCTTCGTGAGCCTTGCTACGCCAGGTGAGTGTATACGTGTTCCCAACGCCGAAGAGACCGTCTATTGGATTCTTGACTGTATTTTTTTTGTTTTCTTCAATTTTCTTAAATTCTTGTGGGTGCACGTAGTTCTTCCTTTTAAAGGTTTGGGAACCACCACGTCCAGTTAGTTTCCTTGTTCTAAACTTGTGAAAGGTATCCTACCGACTGCGCCAATTTTTATCTTCTTGTTATTAAAATTCACTTTTAAAAAAAGCACAAATTTCTTTAAACACAAAAATTACAATATAAAATTATTAAGTACTTAATGTAACAAAACTGAGTATAATACTAAACTAACAAAGCAAAGACATTCCTATTTATAAGTTTTTAAAATATGTTGTACGTGTTGTCTCAGGGTTCTCATCGTTGAATAAATGAAGAGTTGCATTTCCCACAGAATTCCATACCTTGTTATCTTCTCCGATTAGATAACGAAATATGACTCTCGTGAAGTCTATGGTATCATTATTTTATAACATATAACATATATACAGTGCTGGCCATAATTTTTGGAACCACTGTAAAAAAAATCTAACGCCTTTATGAAATTTTGAATAAAAATACTTACAAAAAAAGTGCTCTTTTAGTTCCACCCTTACTTCCTAAGAAGTCCCAGAAGCCAACTGAATGGCTTGTGCGGGTTAGGGGTAGGAACGGACCGCGGGCTTAAAGTCCCCTCCGAAGGACTATTACACAATAGGACAAACACAAATAAACAGCCATTGGGATTCGAACCCACGCCCTTCGGCTTGTAGTCAGCAGCACTAACCACTAGTCCACTGTCGGCGACTTATATCTCAGTTTACGTGTTCGAGGGTTTTTCGAGAAAATATTTTTAAAGCCCTTTTATTTAATAATGAAAAAACGTTCGAAAAATAACTTTTAGGGAAGTAAATAAAAAATATGCTGTTAAAGACCGTATTTTTGTTAGTATACCCTGAAAATTTTGTACAAATTAAACGAACAGTAATGAAGATACAGCGCTTCAAAGTCGGTAAAAATGGCCCCTTTTATATTATTTTGCTGAAAAGTGGTCATTTTTGACGACTTTGAATCGCTGTATCTTCGTTGCTGTTTATTATGGCCAACACTGTATATATATATATATATATATATATATATATATACATCCCCCTACAATTATGGTGTCCTTTCATGGACGTCACTTATGGCTTCCCCAGTGATAGAGGTTATATTCAAACCGTTGCCGTACCTGTAAACTTCGGCTTTTATGTGCCCCTACAAAAAAATCGAAAGGAATTAAGTCGGGCGACCGAGGAGGCCACTCAATTGTACCTCTTCGTCCTATCCAGCGTCCTGAAAACGTGTCATTTAAAAAATGTCGCACATTTTGCGAGCAATGCGGAGGAGCTCCGTCTTGTTGGAAATTCAGTTCCTGTTCATAGTATGCAGGGTCGTTCTCTATTATATGTATTGGAGCTGGCCATACATTCAACTTCTGGGGGTGTTGCGTGTGAGCCTCGTGGAAAATCCTTGAATTGGTATCAGCTCAGTAACGACAATTGTAACGATTAATTAAACCATTCAAAAAGAAAGTACACTTGTCCAAAAAACACACGTTAAATAGGAAATTAGCATTATTAATCACTCGTTCAGTCATAATTCGCAAAATTGAGAGCGGCGATCAAAGTCGTCTTTATTAAGTTCTTGCACTAACTATTCGTTGGACACTCTAAGTTGAGCCCGCGATTAGCGTTGTACAGCGCCCCGGCAAGTTACACCGAAGAGACATTAAAGGATGCAATCCTAGCACAAAACTTCGAGCCCGAAGAACGCTCAAAACTAAGTGGCGAAATTACTGTAAAGTATAAGTTTGGACCTAAGGACAAGTCCACGGTCCATTGGATCGTGGAAGTATCTCCGGAGGCACGGCTCCAACTGCTAGCCAAGAAAAGGCTCTATGTTGGGTGGAATTCCCTAAGGGTTTCCGACCACATAAGAGTTCTCAGGTGCTACAATTGCCAAAAGTTTGGACACCTTGGCAAAGACTGCAAGTCAGCGAAACAATGTGGGCGTTGTTCTGGGGAGCACGACACAAAAGCCTGATCTAAAACTGAGACACTTAAGTGTGCCAACTGTGTCCGCCTTGGACTGAAGGGCGATGCTATCGCCCATGAGGCAAGCGACGTAAAGTGTTCGGAAATATGAGGCCACAGTTCAGAATACGAACTATGAATAATGTAGAGCATGTATTAAAGATCGCCCAAGTCAACCTGCAGAACTCGAGGGTGGCAACCTCTGAGGTGAGGGTGATAGCAGAAAAGCTAGGCTGGGACATACTCTTGCTTCAGGAGCCATACACCTATCGTCAGCCTTTCACACAGATGACGAGGATTGGTGATTTCTCGCGTAGCTCCAAGGTGCTCGCTGACTTCCACGATCGCTTTTACAGCGCAATCGTTGTGCTCAATCCAAGTGTAGACGTCTTACACATTCAGCATCGCTGTAGTCCTTAAGTCGTAATCGCCTATATGTGGTCAATGTCTATTGTCCCCCGGCTGAAAACCTAGAGGAATTCGTAGAGAAGCTCGACCGTGTCGCGGAAGAGTTGAGTGGACAAAAGATAATCATGGCAGGGGATTTTAATGCCTTATCCCATCTCTGGTATTCTGGCCGAGTGGACGATAGAGGTCTAGTATTGGAGAACCTTATAGCAAGCCACGACTTGCACGTGGTAAACACGGCGAATCAGCCGCATACTTTCTGAAGTGTCAATGGGAGTAGCAACATCGACGTGACGATCGCGTCCGGTGAGCTTCTCCGGCTACTCGAAGACTGGGTTGTCAAGCCCGACCTTGTGCAGAGCGATCACAGGGTGATAGCATTCAATGTACGCGTTAGAGCGCGACCATCCACCACACGGATTAAATATACCTTAAAGGGAGCTAACCTCGAGCAGGTTAGGGAACACGCAGCCGATCTTATGCGTGTTCTCGAGATGGATCAACACTGGGTTCCAGGTGTTGAGGGCATTGAAAATCGTGTGGAGGCACTAACAAGAATGCTAGTCGACCTATGTGATCGTCACCTGCGCAGAGTGTCGGTAAAGGACACCCAGGCCAACTGGTGGACAGGTTGTCTGTCTGCTCAGCGTCGCCGGCTTAATACAGCCCGGAGAGCCATAAAGCGACTCCGCGGCGATGCTCCAGAGAGATTAAAGTTCGAATACCGGCAACTAAGGCTCCAATACAAAAGATCAATTGACTCCGCGAAGCAAAAGTCATGGCAGGACTTTGTCCACAACCAGCTTGAACGTGACCCATGGGGAGCAATCTACAAGATCTCCTCACACAAGGCTCGACTTCCTACTATCCTGGCAGCCATCTCGCTAGACGAGAATACATATACGCTTGACCACGCAACCACTCTCTCTGCTATACTCCACCATCTCTCACCAGACGACTCTGGTGAGAACGAGACTCCCGATCACTGGGGCATTCGAGCTCGTGCAGACCGAGCAGTGGGGAATCTAGAAATAGATTCCTCCTTTACGCAGGATTCCCTTGACGCTGCGATAGCACGTCAACCGTCGGGCAAGGCTCCAGGCCACGATAAAATCCCCAGTGATCTTATCAAAGTCGTATACTCAGCTCATAGGGATGCAGTTCAAAAAGCAATTGCTCAAATGGAACAATGGGGTGTGTTATTGAGCGCGCCTCTACACCCTATATTTCTCCCCTTATGACAACTGTCAAAGAAGATGGGTCTGTTTGAGTCTGTCTGGACAGTAGGCGGCTAAACTCTGTAATGGAGCCGGATTTCGAAAAACCCTTGAAAATAGATGACATAATAAACTTTTTATCAAAAATGGATCTGTCCCAATCATACTGGAAAATTCCCCTTAAGCATTGTGACAAAAAATATTCAGGGTTTATGGTGGGGTATAAAACTTACCAATTTTGTGCCTATCTACGGCTGTTAGCTCTTTTACCAGAGCTATTGACACCATTTGTACAAACCCTAAGTATTTTTGGAAGTACTTAAATACAAAAAAGACTGATAATTCTCTTCCAAATGAAATGTGTTACAATGGTGACATTTCCAATGACCCTAAATGTATAGCAAATTATTTTGCCAACTTTTTTGGATCAGTATACAACAACTGTGATAACATTAATATACCTGTTTTTAATTATAATTCCACTGTTGATTTTAATAACTGTGTAATTACAGAATGTGACGTTTTTAATGAATTGTTAAAATTAAAAACATCTACTAGTGTAGGTGCTGATGGAATACCATCAACTATTTTAAATCAATGCAGATGTACCCTAACTGCACCACTGTCTTTTATATTTAACTTATCGCTTAAAACATGTATATATCCCGATTTGTGAAAAAATAATTTAATTGTACCGTTTTTTAAAAATGGTGATAGGTCAAATGTTGAAAATTATAGACCAATAGCTAAAATTTCAGTGATACCAAAACTATTTGATAAAATTGTAACGTTAAAATTTACACCTGTCTTTAAACACTTAATTATGGAAGAACAGCATGGTTTTTGTAAAGGAAAATCTACTGTAACCAATCTGGCAGTTTATAGTGAGGATTTGTTAGGAGCCTTGGAGAAACATGGACAGATTGATGCAATTTACACAGATTTCTCTAAGGCGTTTGACAAAGTACCACACAAAATTTTACTTGCTAAGATGAAGGCCTTGGGCCTTGGCAAAAATTTATGTTTATGGCTTGAAAGCTATCTCCATAATAGAACACAAACTGTCATTTTGAATAATCAGCACATATCAAAAAAAATTTCTATAACCTCTGGTGTACCACAGGGTGGACATCTATCCCCTCTATTGTTCAATTGCAATAATATAAAATACTGCAAATTTTTGTTATTTGCTGATGATTTAAAGCTCTATTCAGAAATTTGTTCTATTACAGACTGTCATAATGTACAATCAGACGTAAATGTTTTGATAAATTGGTGTGTAGTAAATTGTATGCAGTTAAATATAACTAAGTGTAAAGTTATAAGGTTTTCCCGTTTAAAACAGAACATTTTATTTCCATATATAATAAATAATGTTGAACTTGAGTCAGTAAATTGTATAAAGGATCTAGGTGTGTATTTTGATGTTAAAGTCTCGTTTAATTATCATATAGATGTCGTAAAGAATAGGGCTTTAAAAATGCTGGGTTATATTAAAAGATCAACCAAAGACTTTTGTGATATTAATTGTATTAGGGCTGTTTATATATCTTTTGTTAGAAGTATTCTAGAATATGCTAATATTATATGGTCGCCCAACTATCAGTTACACATAACCAAATTAGAAAATGTTCAAAATAAATTTTTAAGATACTGTGCCTTTAAGGAGTCTATACCTGTTGATAATATAGTTTACCCTCAGTTAAGATCTCATTTAGAACTTTCTACGCTTGAATGCAGAAGACTAGAAAATGAGCAATTGTTCCTATTTAAAATGATTAATTATTATATAGATTGTCCCTATTTATTAAGCAAGTTAAATTTTCATATTCCTAAACGAGCCGTTAGAAATTATTCTGTCTTAAAATTCATAACACTAACTATGGTCATTTTATGTTTATTGACAGAATATGTAGAACTGCAAATAGGTTGAATTTGTCATTTTTCGGTATTTCTGTTGAAAAGTTTAGATCGCAGCTTAAATTAAGCCTGCAAAAAATTTAATTTATATATTGTATCTAATATATTTATTTTATATATATTATTGTTGTGTATTTTGTATGGATTTTTTTCCGTTAATAAAGTTTATTATTATTATTATTATTATTTTTGGAAGGGATTTTTATGATTTTTTAATAACGTATGTAGACGATCTTCTGGTCATGTCCAAGTCCTTGGAAGAACATAGGATCCACTTAGAAAAAATATTTTTAAGGCTCCAACAAGAAAATGTAACTGTTAAACTTTCTAAATGTAGTTTTTGTCAAAGGGAAATGCAGTTTTTAGGTTACATCATTAGAGCTACTCTGCCCTACTATGGAGAAAGGCAGTAACTGCAAAAAAATGCAAAATGCGTTTTCTTGTGCTATGGTAAAGCTATGGACATTTTGTAACCGAATTCAACACAGAAATGCAGTCAAATATCTCATAAGTTAAAAAAATCAACTAAATACCTACTGCTCTTTATAAAAATGTAGTTTATGCTAATTTTCCACAAATTTCTTGTTAAGCAGTTACTGCCTTTCTCCATAGTAGGGCAGTACTGGAGTTAAACTAGATCATCAGCGATTTCAAGCTATCGTAGACTATTTACCCCCAAAAAATGTCAAACAGCTTCAAAAGTTCCTAGGCCTTTGTAACTACGACCGTAGCTTTTGTTCCAAATTTGCTAGTATTTCTGAACCACTAGCGCGGCTGCTTCGCAAAGGATCTCCGTGGGTTTGGGTCGACTTTCAAAAAAAGCTTTTCAGGAAAAAAAAAACCCTGTTGCAAAAGGAAACTCTTTTATATCACCCTGTTCCTTCCCTTCCATGGCATGTAGTTACAGATAGCAGTGAAGTGGGCCTGGGGGCACAATTATTCCAGATGGTAGATGGTACTCGGCGGGTGGTGGCCTGGGCTTCTAGACTCCTTATTGACCTGGAACGGCGGTTTCATTCAAATGAAAAAGAAGTCTTAGCCGCGGTGTTGGCTATCCAGCACTGAAAAAGAGATGATGAACGACTTAAACTATGAAAAAAAAATCAATAAGGAATTGTCACAACACAATACTGAACTTGGAGAAAATAATAACTTTTTAAGAACATTAGCCATAGAAAAAAGCTCCCCTGTACAAAATAAGACCTATTCGAATGTTGTATCCAATAATATACCAAAAAAACAAAATTATGTCCAACTGGTCATTAAACCTAAACCCAACTACAAGGGAGATGCATTAAACATAGTCCAAAAACAAGTGTACGAGAAAACAAAGGCCAGAGTGATCGAAATTAATAAAATTAATAATGGAGCCATATATATCAAGTGTAATAGTAAACATAATGCGGAGGATAAATCAAAAACGCTAAATAACGAAAATAGTGATATAATAACAATATCATCGAGAACAAAAGATAATCCGCAACTTCGTGTAACAAATATGGTATCCAAGGCAGATAAACAAGATCTAGAATACATACAAAGAAATCAACTGTTAGTAGGCAGTATGAAAATATTACATATATATAAGCAAAAAACGAAAAATATGGATCAATAACAGCTCAAGTATCAGCTGATGCATATGCAAAGATTATGAAGACAGAAACAGTGTTTGTAGGATATCAAAACTGCAAAGTATATGATGAATACAATATAAACAGGTGTAAAAAATTTTGTGGATATAAACATAGCTATAAAAAATGTCAAGAAAATCAAAATAGAAAAAAGCATGCCTGAAATGTGGAGCTGAGCATACTCTAAAAGATTGTAAATCTGAAATCAAAAACTGTACAAATTGTGTAAATGCAAATGAATACCTAAAAAATAAAAGGCAAACAAATCATGCAGCGGATGATATACATAAGTGTACAACATTTAAAGTAAAGTTTGAACAACATTTTACAAATACGAACTACCCATGGAGACCTGTCGCACCGTTTGAAAAACACACAGTAGTAAACCAAACTACATAAAAACAAAACAAAAAAAAAGTAAATAAATAAATAAACATAATAGAACTTATAAAGCAAATAAATATGAACCAAGAAATTATAATAGAAGTAGTTGAAGATCTGAATAGCACAAAAGCCATTACACAGTCTGGAATGTATATATTACATGTAAATATACATAGCATAAATAAAAACAAATCAAATCTTCTAGATATGATAGAACAAATGGACAAAAAAACACAAATTATAGTATGTACGGAAGCCTGGCTAAAATTTGATATAATATTTATAGATTTTACCGAATATACACAACTAAACAATGGCAGTATGATAAATCAAAACGATGGAGTAGTTATGTACATAAAATCTGGATTACAATATAACAGTATCAATGAACAATATGGTGAACTAAAAGTAGTAAGTGTGATTGTTCAATTAAAAGATGAAGAAAAAATAAAAATATCGGGTACGTATAGATGCCATGACTATGAGACACAGAACTATATTAATGATATAAAGTTACTTATACAAATAATGTAAGAACAAAACATCATATTCTCATAGGTGATACAAACATAGATATATTGGAATTAAATGACAGAACTGAAGATTACTGGTATCAACTTTAAGAATATGGATACGAATCGCTGATTAACTCTATAACAAGACCGAGTAACAATAACGTGGAACCTGTATAGACCATGTTTTTATAAAAAGTTCATTTAGAATATTACAGTGTATTACAGATCATTATCCCATCTTTGTAACTCTAATGGAAAAGGATACAGCATGCAATACCAAAAATCAAACAGGACTAAATAAAAACAAATTTAATGACTTATGTAGCAAAGAGGAGTGGCTTGAAATTACCAATGGAAGAAGTATAGAAAAAGCAATAGATCTATTAATTAATAAACAAACTACAGAACATAACAAAACAAGCACTAAAAAATATACCAAAAAATCAAAAGCAAAGAAAAGATTGGATTACTCCAGCTATAGTCAATTCTGTAAATAGGAAAAAAAGATTATACAAAGTATTTAAAAAATAAAAAACTAGTCAATAAAAAGAAGATTATCTAAGGTGCGAAAAAATTTTAAAAAATGTAATAAGGATAGCAAAATATAAGTATGAAACAAAAATACTACAAGACGCTGAACCCAAGGATATGTGGAAATATGTGAATACAAAACTAAAATCTAAACCAAAAAATATTAATATTGATAATGTGTACAAAATGAAAAGATTGTAGAAGATATACGAATAGCAAACAGCTTTAATAAATATTTTAGCACAATAGGACAAAATATTATAGATACCACCACAACAGAAACAAGAAATTCAAGAAATATTAAAGAACGAACAAAGCCTATTTTTACTACCGACAACTGAATTGGAAATAATAAGTATAATAAAAAACCTAAAAAATAAATCAGGTGGATATGATGGTATACATGCTAAAACGTTGAAACTGGCGGTAAACTTCATAGCTCCAGTATTAATGGTAATAATTAACAATGTTATGGTGCAAGGAGTGTGCCCGAAGCAGTTTAAATTAGCAGAAATATGCCCCATATACAAAAATGGACCAAGAAATTATATTGGAAACTATAGGCCAATTGCACTAATATCAAATTTATCGAAGGTATTTAAAAAAATAATACATGAAAGGATAAATGAGTTCTTGAAAAACTTTAATATTATAAACAAAAAACAATATGGTTTTGTTAAATCAAAGAGCACGGAAGATGCGGTGGCACTTTTGTTTATTCAAACCTAGGGAAAAGTAAACCAACAGCTATGGTCTTCATGGATTACTCAAAAGCTTTTGATACCGTAGATCATAGCAGATTATGTGATAAATTGTACAATGTAGGAGTAAGAGGAGTTTGCTTGAAGCTAATTAAAAAGTTAATGATACCAAAAGTGACTCTGTTGTGGTAAATATGGGTGTGCCGCAGGGCTCAATTTTGGGACCTCTACTTTTTATATACAAGGTGTCCCTAAACTTATTGGCATAAATTTAGGAAAAGATTGAGCAAGTCAAAATAAGACGAAAACCTAAATAAATATTAATAAATAATTAAGATGGTGATAAAAAACTTAAATGTAAAGTAAAAATATGTTTTAATTAAGTTATTATTATTTGGCATAAAAATGCCGCCAAAAACTGATTGCAGTTATGGAAGTATGTATTCGAGTTGTAAACCTGTTAAATATGGAGTACCGCAAGGAACTGTGCTTGGGCCAATTTTATTTATATTGTATATAAACGACATGGCAAAAATAGTTAAATCCAGCAAAATAAAAATGTTCGCAGATGATACTATGCTATACATAGAAGGGAACAATTTAAATGTAATGAGTGAACTAATAAACAATGATTTAAAATTGCTATGTGAGTGGCTAAATAGCAATAGTTTATGTTTAAATGTGTCAAAAACTAAATTCTGTGTATTTGGGAGTAGATATAAGACTGTAAATGTTGATTTTAATTTTTTAAATATAAGTGTTAATAATGTCAAATTAGAATGTGTAAAAGAAATTAAATATCTCGGAGTGATCCTTGATGAACAATTAAATTTTCACAAACATGCAAGCTATGTAATGAACAAGTTAAGCAAAAAAGTATTTTTTATAACTAGAATAGGTAAAAATCTGTCCTTATACACAAAACTACTACTTTATAAAAGTATAGCACTACCACATATTTCATTTTGTTCAACCCTTTTATATAATTTACCCAGGTATATAGTTAATGAAATACAAATTATACAGAATAGAGCTATGAGAGTAATTTTAAATGTGAATCGTTATACGCCTATACAAACCATGATAAATGTCTTGAATATTTTGTCTGTGAAACAAAAAATATATGTTGATGTTATGTTATTTATTTTTAAGGTTAAAAACAATTTAGTACCTGATTACTTGTCCGATAATATTAAATATGTGCGTAATGTCCACAATTATAATACTCGTAATATAAACCATTTCCAACTTGATAGATGTAAAACAGTACAAATGTCAAACTTTACTATGTACAAGGGTATGCTTGAATTTAATAAGCTACCCCCGGATATACAACAATGTAGTGATATCACAACTTTTAAAAATTGTATTAGGTCTCATATATTATCACTATAGTGATAATATATTTTAAATTGTCATAATGTATACGTATTGTCTTAAGTTTATATGATTTTATTTATTTTCTGTGTTATTTTATGTTTTTCATTTATTTATACTATTATATGTTTTCTGTATAGCATTCTGGCTAATAAAGATATTATTATTATTATTATTTCTTGTTCGGGACCCTTTGATGACTTAAAAATGATATTTACGAAAATCCAAGCTGCTCCTCTTTTCGAAATTTTTTGAAAATTCTTGATTTTTTTTTAACTTTTGTTTATTTTAAAGTCTACCTTTATACTGTGCACATCATTTAATAAATACAGGGTAAAGCAAAAGCGCAACTTCATGATTTTGGCATAACACGCAAAAAAGATATATACCCACCCATGTTTTTTTAGATATTTTGCTCAGTATGAAAATAGTATTCTCCAAGTCTCGTTAACAATATTATAAAAATCGGTGTACAAATGTGTACTCTGTCAAAGGAATTAGATAAATATTATAAAAATCAGTGTACAAATGTGTACTCTGTCTAAGGTAAGATAAACAAAAATTAAAAAAAAAGAATTTTCAAAAAATTTCGAAAAGAGGAGCAGCTAGGATTTTGGCAAATATCATTTTAAAGTTACCAAAGGGTCCCGAACAAGAAACTGCAATCAATAAAAATCGGTGTACAAATGTGTACTCTGGCAAAGGTAGACTTTGGGATAAACAAATTAAAAATTTTGGTAAATATCGTTTTTAAATCTCCAAAGAGTGCCGATTAAAAAACTGTAAACAGTTTTTCGTTCAAAATTGAAAACTACTAAAAATCCTAAATTAAACAACATTTTAAATATTCTTTAAGCGTTATTTTATTTAATTTGATTAAAAATCTATTTTTTTATAAAAGGTTAATAAGAATTCCATTTTGTAACCTGATAAACGTAGAAATATCTAAAAAAAAGTGGGGATATATCTTTTTTGCGTGTTATGCCAAAATCATGAATTTACGCTTTTGCTTTATAAAAAATAAGCGATTTTTGGCTCACCCTGTATATATCAAACATTTTAAAAAAATCATGAATTTTCAAAAAATTTCGAAAAGAGGAGCAGCTAAGATTTTGGTAAATATCAAGTCACCAAATGGTCCCGAACAAGAAACTGCAATCAGTTTTTGGCGGCATTTTTATGTGACTTAAACTTCGTTCAGGCACACCGTGATATATGATTCTTTTATATTTTTATAAAATAACTGTATTAAACTGGCTGTTTAAACTATCTGTTTAAGCTATAAAAGTGATTGTTTAAACTGGTAGTTTAAACTGATTTTTTAAACTGATAGTTTTAACTGGTTTATTTATCAGTTGAAACAAATTTGTTGCAAGGAGTAGTCGACATGGATCAAAAAACAATACAAAAAAAATTAATTAAAAAAAGAAAATATATCAAAACTAAATTAAATGCTTTAAAATTAAATAGGTTTGAAATGGAATATGCTTTACAACCTCTAAGACAAATATTATCTGTTCATCAAAAAAATTAACAAAAACCAAAAGTAAAATTTGAAAATATTAAAAAAGCGGAAAAAGATGAGGGAAAAGAAGAGGAGATGGAAAAAGAAGCAGAGTTCAAAAAAGAAAAAAACTTTTAAAAAATGAAAGAGAGTTTGCAACCAGACCTATAAAAACAAAAACCAGAGATGTTGGAACTCGAACAATTAAAACAAGGAAAATAGACTTTGCAACTAGTCCTATCCGAAAAAATACAAGAGACTTTGGAACCAGTCCTATGAAATAAAACGAATCTTTTGAACATTCATCCATTGCAGAGACCACATTACAAGACAGTTATTTTGATGATAATATTGAATTGGCAAATTATAGAGACTTTGGTACTTTAATAAATGATTATGCATCTTTAGATGCATTCTTATTAAATGATTATAATGAAATGCCTCGTGAATATATTAAAAACCATATACGAGACACTGAAAATAGATATGATACCCATTATTTGCGCTATAATTTTGTTTCAAAAATGGATTTTATAGAAGATGATGTTGTAAAAAATAAGACTACTGGTAAAAGTGCAACATACTCGTATAAAGGTACTTTTGGTTTATATGAATTATTATTTAAAAATATACCAAACAACGAATTAATAACTCCAGATGATTTAAATAATTATGAAAATATTGTGTTAAGAACCAATGCACACAAAAGAAATTTTGTTCCAATGGAACAAATAACTGGTAATAGATAAGTATATTCTTTCTATTAAACCTATAGTTGATGAATTAAAAGAAGAAGCAAAAGAAAAGTTAAAACAGTTAAAAAATTTAAAATTACCACAACCGAAACGTCTTGTTGAATATTACGAAGACGACAATAACGATAAAACTTCCACAGCGCATAGTGGTAAAGGATTACTAATGCAATATAGTAATAAACCTCTGGAATACGTTCATTATGATAACTTAAATGAGTTGGTTTTAAGACAGACTATTGGTAGCATCACAAATTGCAGGAAATAACAATCATAACAATAAAATTGTTAGTATAATTGAAGAATTAAAAGAAGCAAATATAATCGAATAAACTAATTTATATTAATCATTAATAGTATAAACTTTTTAGGTTTTAGTTAATTGTATTAAACAGAATAAAAAATATGAATAAAATAATTAATTTTAAATGAGAAATAATTAATGAACTACACAAACCCGCTAGAAAAAAAATTAAACGCAGACATGTTAAAGGTTTAAATGATATGTATTAAGCTGATCTTGTTGATATGCAACCGTATTCTAAACAAAATAATGGATTTAAATACATTTTAGTCGTTATTAATACTTATAGTAAGTTTGTACCTGTAAAAAATAAAGCTGGTAAGGAAATAACACAAGCAATGAATACAATTTTAAATAAATAGTCCCCCGAAAAATTTGCAAACAGATATGGGAATTTTATTATAATAAAGAATTTAATGAATAAATTAAAAATAAATCATTATTCTACGTTTAGCACTATGAAAGCTTCAATAGTAGAAAGAGTAAATAGAACTTTAAAATCTTTAATGTGGAAAGAGTTTAGCTATCAGGGTAATTTCTAATATTATTACCCGAAATTGTTTAAAAATACAATTCAACAAAACACTGAACTATAAAAATGAAACCAATTGGTGTTAATGAAAAAAATGAAAAAAATATAATTGATAAATTTAATTATATAAAAATGTCTAGTTTATTAAATAAATTTTAAGAGGGTGATAAAGTTAGAATAAGCAAGTAATAGAGAAGCATTTTCTTGTTAAAAAAGTTCACTTAACAAATCCCACAACCTATATTTTGGATGTTAAACTCAAAAAATACAAACGAAATGGAACAAAAGTGTATGTGAAGTGGTTTGGAATTAATGAAAATAGTTGGATAAATAAAAAATATTTAATTTCAAAAATTTATTAAAAATAATTATTACATTGTTTTATTTATTATCTGTTCACTGACACTAAATGCCAGTATTAAACAACATTAATTAATGCTATAAAACCAAAAGAACAAATACCTAACAAAAGGGTTGTAATTTTATAAATATTTAAATTTGATTTTATATACAGCATATAATTATTTAAAGCAGTTAAAATAATTGGTACAATATGTTTTGAACTAATATGGTTATAATACTTTTTATTTAGTTAATATCGAATTTTAAAATATATAAAATCTTCACTTCTAACCGCTAACGCACATAAACCATCTTATATTTTCATCTCTTTCCATCCCTGAGACCATCTCTTATCGATCGAAGAGTTGTCTACATTATTAGTAATAAAACATTTCTTTGTGTAACGAGGATAATTTACATGTAAAGTATTAATTATAACTGAAGATAACACCAAAAACACTGCCACTGTTTGTATGTTTGTTTAGTAAAGACAAACAACGAATACAATTATTTTATACTAAACTATATTTAAATAATAATCTTAAAAAAATAAAAAGAGGGGGAATGTTTCATGGTAAACTATAACCCCAAGGTAATGTATTAATACCATCCTCTTGTATAATTCTTTTATCATCATTAGATGATAAAACAAGTTTATTTTGACGTGTTGTAAAAACTTGATGGTTTTTGGAAGAAATTAAATATGAGATTTAATTATATTTGTAGAATTATTTAAACATTCTAAAAAATCATTAAATGTAATTTTTCTAATAACTGATTTTCGAATTCCTTTTATTTTTTTAATATTGATTTTTAGTTATATTTTATATGAGTACATTTAAGCACTAATACCTACAAATTCATTCATAATTTTACTAAAATTTTCATTCTTCATAAGACCTATCTTTTTTATTGTTTAGTTGTTTAATTCCATAAACATTATTTATAAAACGTTTTATAATATCGTACACATTGTTATTAAAAATTTCGTAAATTAAACTATCTGTATCTGTATACAACAAATTTAAATCATTTGGAATTATCTTTTTTATAAAATGGTAATGAAAATCATAGAGAATTGTTTTTGAAATATCTAGAATCGAAAATCACGCATAAATTAGTTTATTTATTTCAAGTTTTTTTAATTCAATTAAAATAGTGTTTTCATCTATAATTACAGCATTATAAAAATTTTGTCTTTCAATATATTTTTGTGCACTTTTCCAATTATTAACAATTTTTATAATAATAATGTTTTCGGACATTTTCTAGGCATTTTCCGAAAATAGCGTTTTTAATAATTTTGTTCAGATTTAAAAATAGATTTTCTCGATTTTTATGTAAGAATGTCCTATTCTCGCACGCAAAATCGTTGAAGAATGAAGCTCATTCTTAAACGATTTTTGGTAACATTTAGTTTTTAAGTATTGGTACCCCCAAAATGTCAAACTGTTTAATAACCTCAAATTCATTACTTTTAGGATTATTTATAATAGCTTTGTTTGTTATCCTGCACTAGTGCAACCTGAACTACACTTTTATTGAAAATGAAGCCTTTTAATGCAAAATTTTAAGTTTAATGTGAAAAAGTGCAGTTCAGGTTGTACTTGTGCAGGATAACAAATATTGTCATTTTGTGACACAAAATTTGTGTTGCCAACTGACATTTTGCGAGAAAAATCCCCCAACTAACAACGACCACAAAACAATTAAAAAAACCTAAATAAAAGTTAAAATCGAGAAAATAGTATAAATCACACGTTGCAGAAGGCTATTCTCGCACTCATTCGTTCGTCCACTCGCTCCTTCGTCGCTCGAGGCCAAATTTCGAATTCGTGCGAGAATATGTGGCCTTCTGCAACTTGTACTTTAATATACTATTTTTCTTATTTCAATGTTTAGGTTAATGTATTTTTTTAACAACAAGTCCATTTTCTATTGCTTGCTTTAATAAAACATAATGAATAACATATTTTTCTTTAGTATTTAATGTTGTTAAAAGCTCTTTTCCCCTCGATTTAGAATTCAAGGAATTAAATGTTTAGCACAAAACGGAAGGTCTGCATATAAATTATGAAGATGGCTAGGATATTTAAGATCGACCTCTAAATTAAGCCTGGATCTACCCATTCAAAACCGCCATAAGGAAGATACGTTGTCATTGACATCCCATATAAATTATTGATATCGAGTAAAATAAGATACTTTTCATCTAAAGAAGGGTCATAATCGGTCATATATTTATTATTTGCTTTGGAATATCTTTTACAACATTGTACCGTAAACCTTTTTCTATTTGCATACACATATCTATATCGGTTAATAATTCTTATTCATAATCTATTGTTTTTAACATTACTTGAAACGAAAAACTAGGTGCACTAACAAAATTTAAAGGATCAAGTTTATGTTTTTAAACTTGTTTTACGAAAATCAGTTTTTAAATATAAATCGCTGTATTTACCTAAATTTTTAATATTAAAAACTTTCCAGACTTTTAATACCGTTTCATATTCCTCATCTGTAATATTCGAATCGTTTAATAAACTATAATAGTAGATTATGTCATAAGGAGTAGAAGTGAGTACAGAGATTGACGAAGCACAAAAAGAGCTTCTACTCCAAATAACATATTGTAGCGAGTACGGCTCTGGATCTCGGAATGATGACTTATCGCCGATGAGTCATCGCCGGTGACTCAGCGCTCGAGCGATCTAGAGCTGTGTGGAGCCCGCTGGAATATTCGGGAACGTAGGCACTGAATATATAAGGAACGGCGCATAGAACAGGTAGTTAAGATTTGGTACTCGCGGCGAAATAAATAAATACACGTGCAAATAAATAGACTCTTGTACAGTAGTGATATATAAATAATTAGTAGTTAAGTGTTTAGTTAGTTTTATAGTTTCTTATTGTTTTAAGTGTAATTAAGTTTTAAAATAAATAGTTTAGTTCGTTAATAAACCAGTGCGTGTTTTAATTCACACTACGAACAGTTAAAAACGTTACAATTGGTGTCAGGAGTGCAGTTAGTGTAAAACTTCGCAAAAATGGTTTCGTTAATGGACTTAAAAGTGGCGAACCTTGTGTTGACCCGCCCTCCGTCAAACGAGAAAAACGCAACCAAGAATACATCTACACGTAAAGCATCTATTCGAAATTAGACATTTAAATTAATGTTAAGTTTTTAAAATAATGCAGCGTTGCCCTTTCTTAAAAAATACTTGAATTATATAACGTTTAATTACTTGGGTTGTACGGTTTGGTATTTTATGAATCTTTCAAATGGGGTCCTGTTTAACCGAGCGTGCTAAAGCCGGCCCTGTCGCGGTAGGTTGGGAGGGATCGAGAACTGGCCGGGCCGCAGAAGGGAAGCAACAGGTAAAGGAAAAGGGCCGTCCGAGTGAGTCGTGGGTTTTCGTGTTGTGAAATAAACCTTGTAGGTAAGCTCAAATGATCCTTTACCTTGTTTAAATTAACTAAAGTGGTTGTATCTTTTAACCAAGTTTAATAATGTAGATTTGTTGTGTTTTGGGGATATTTAGCCGAGAGTACGTTACGCGTCTCTTTGCTCCGTAAGATGGCGGACGGGCGTGAAAAATGCTTGTCTGATGTATTGTGCCTGCTCGCGATAGGAAGAGGGTTATTATTATTATTAAATAATGTAATCTAAAATACGGGGTAACACAAACCCAACAAAATCCATATACCGCTAGTCTTCACAAGACTAGGGCTCAACAATAGAGTTTTTTTACCGACAAAGGCGTCATACTGTGAGACGTAATATGGAAACTATCCTAGCGGAGAATGCATTTATTATGTACACTGTAGCGGAATATGTTTAGATAGCTATAAAAGGTTTCAATACACTAGACAACACGGTTTGCATCCAATAATATTCATTTTATAACATATGGGATTATTGGAAGGGGTAAATTGTACTTGTAACATTTTATAAATCTGCTTTATTAACGCTTGGGATGACAAAGTCCAAATAACAAACGCTAACTAAACAACCAATATTCAACAAACACTGCAATACATAAAACGCTAAATACCGTCAACCAAACCTTTGTAAAAACTCCATTGTAACAAAACAATGAATAGAGAAAACATACAACCATACTTATTGTGTTTTATTACTTAATCGGGTCTCCTCTCATTGGCTACTCCACCTATCTAGAAGCGAACTAAAATAACACAACGTAGGGTATTTTTTTCTATTTTTTCGACGATCACTTCTTTTGGCCAAACTTGACAACACTGCTTGCGCTGTCAATATTTAAATTTAGTTCGCGCGATTCTTCAAATCCCCTTGGGTTACTGCCGTTTGCAGAGTATGGGGTACCCCCGCCCCGTGCCCATCACAACCTTAAGCGGGAGCTAGAAGAAAGGGAATGTGATACAACTGGGAAAAAGAATGTGTTGCAGCAGCGGCTTCGAGAAGCGTTGGAACAAGAGGGTGGAAATCCAGATACGTATTTATTTGAAGGTTCGTGTGATATGCATTTTTTGTTGCAAAATTTAAAAGGCGATTTACTACAGAAAATGCTAGAAAATTCTAACGACTTACAATAGAAAATGCTAGAAAATTCTAGAGAACTAAAAGTCGATTTGCAACAGAAAATGATGGAAAATTCTAGCGAATTGCAGCAGAAAATTCTGGAAAATTCTAAAAATTTAAAAGAATATTTGGAACAGAAGATTCTAGATAATGTCAATGAATTGGAAGAGAAAATGGGGCAGAAATTTGACGACGTAAGGATGGAATTAAAAGAGGACGTAAGGATGGAATTGGATGATAAATTGGAACTCAAAATAAAAGAAACAAATAGTAAATTAACAGCTGTTAATTTACCTATGATGCTGGCGGAACAAGGAGCAGTGCCGGAGGGGAGCCAAGTTCGGATGAAACCACCTCAGTTCGATGGGAAAACTTCTTGGACAAATTACATCCGTCAGTTTGAGGCAGCCGCAAAAGCAAATGGCTGGCTACCATTCGAGGCGGAAAAGCAGAGCTGCAGGAGCCAGCCTAGAATTAGGAGAGTCGAGGAACAAAAAGAGAAGGAACCCAGTATAATTGAAGAAATCAGGCGAGTTCTTAGAGAGAATCTACCAGAAAAGAAGAAAATCCGGTGTGCAACAGGAGATACTGCTACTGTTCGTGGAGAAGTGGATATCACGATGGTCATAGAAAACACGAAATTTAAACATCGAGCATTAGTAGCAGATATTGAAGATGAAGTTATTGTAGGCATGGACATTATGAATTCTATAGGATTTTAACTAAACTTTTAACAAGGAATATTGAGGGTAAATGGAGAGGAAGTCGTGTTGCATCGATCAAAAGAAAAGAATATTCGTGTAATGCTAACAGAAGATGCTTTGATACCGAAATACAGCGAAATGATATTGAAGGCATCTTGGATTGTAAATCAGAAGATGGAAGTATAATGCTTCTGGAGCCGAGAATTGATGAAAAAGAAGTCGGTCGAGGAGTTGTAGTAGGAAAGACTTTAATACGTGTCGGAAAAGAATTGCCTGTAAGGGTATTGAATGTTAATGGTTACTCTGTGAACTTGAAGAAAGGAATAGTTTTGGGGAACTGTTCTTCGGTTTCCTCGATTACACTGTGCGACAAATTTTGACCTTACAATTTGAACTCGGCTCTGAAAACAATTTAGTTCATTTTTTGTGTTGCACAGTGTTATTAGAGCCATTCGTGAGTCTGAAGTCCCGGCCAGGAAAGTGAGTAATAAATTTATGAATCTTCTGTCGACTTCTTCAAAGGATTTGAAACTCAATGAAAGGATAAAGCTGAGAGAGCTGATACACAATTATCAGGATTCTTTGACGATGGACAAGGAAAGAAGGGTAGAACAAGAACTGTCCAGCATAAAATTAACACCGGTGATGCACAGCCCATTCGACAGTCGGCAAGAAGGCTGCCACTTGCCAAGCGAGAAAAAGCTGATAGAATTGTGCAAGAAATGGAGAAGGAAGGGGTAATCGAACCATCCAACAGCCCATGGTCTTCCCGTGGTGTTAGTTAAGAAAAAGGATGGGTCAACTCGATTTTGCGTCGATTTTCGACAGCTGAACAACGTGACGAAGAAGGACAGCTACCCTCTACCTAGGATCGATGACACCCTGGACACATTGGCTGGATCACAGATATTTTCAACTTTGGATTTAAAAAGCGGTTACTGGTAGGTTGAAATGGCACCAGAAGATAGAGAGAAGATGGCATTTACCGTGGGTGCAGGACTGTGGAAGTTTACTGTCATGCCGTTTGGACTATGTAATGCCCCTGCAACTTTTGAAAGGCTCATGGAAATAGTTTTGAAGGGATTCTCCTGGAAGACATGCTTGGTGTACCTTGATGACATCATTGTGGTTGGGAAATTGAGGACCATACGAGGAACCTGAAGGAAGTCTTTCAGCGCTTAAGAAGTTCTGGCCTGAAGCTAAGCCCAAAGAAATGTCACTTGTTCCAGAGGGAAGTGCAGTATCTGGGCCATGTCGTTTCAAGTCAAGGAGTTGCAGTGGATAAACAGAAGATAAAGACGGTGCGGGAATGGCCAATACCGAAAAACAAACATAACTTAAGAAGCTTTCTTGGATTATGCACCTACTACCGTCGGTACGTACCAGGATTCGCAAAGGTTGCTAAGCACGTTTAACAGAGGAAGAAAGACGATTCCAATGGGACGACGAATGCCAAGAAGCCTTAAAAATACTGAAAAACGCGTTGACCAGCTCACCAGTCCTGAGTTATCCTCTTCCGGATGGTGAATTTATTTTGGACCCGGACGCCAGCAATGTAGGACTGGGAGCTGTTTTGTCGCAGATTCAAGAGGGAAAAGAGAAAGTTATTGGATACTTCAGTAAAACCTTATCCAAACCAGAACGTAATTACTGCGTTACTCGACGAGAGTTGTTGGCAGTGGTAAAATCAGTCGAACACTTTTACAAGTACCTGTATGGAAGAAAATTCTTGCTGAAAACAGATCATGCTGCCCTTAAATGGCTTTTGCAATTCAAGAATCCTGAAGGACAGGTAGCAAGATGGATTGAGAGACTACAGGAGTTCGACTTTGATACAGAACATCGGACTGGGACCATCCATAGAAATGCTGACGCCTTGTCAAGAAGACCGTGCCCGGAAGACTGTAAACATTGTCTCAAGGCCGAAGAAAAGGATGTGTTTGTTCGCAGGACTACAATCGTGGATGATCATTGGCAATCCGCTGAGGTTCAACAAAACCAGGAAAGGGACCCGGATTTGAAGCTTATTATCGATTGGAAAAAAAACGACCGTAAACCAACGTGGCAAGAAGTCGCCCAATATTCGCCTAATGTGAAATCGTACTGGGCCCAATGGAATTCCATCATCTTAAGTGACGGGCTTCTAAAGCGCTTTCTGGAGATGCCAGAAGGGGGGGAAGACCGGAAGCAGATAATAATCCCCAGAAACAGGATACCAGAAGTGCTGGGAACGGTTTTATTGGGTCAACAGCCAACGAGATGTGAAGAAATGGTGCAAGAAGTGCGCCGTTTGCGCGGCAAGCAATAGACCCCAGATGCGCAGGACTACAATCGTGGCAATCCGCTGAGGTTCAACAAGACCAGGAAAGGGACCCGGATTTGAAGCTTATTATCGATTGAAAAAAAAACGACCGTAAACCAACGTGGCAGGAAGTCGCCCAATATTCGCCTAATGTGAAATTGTACTGGGCCCAATGGAATTCCATCATCTTAAGTGACGGGCTTCTAAAGCGCGTTCTGAAGATGCCAGAAGGGGGGGAAGACCGGAAGCAGAAAATAATCCCCAGAAACAGGATACCAGAAGTGCTGCAGGAAATCCATGATGGAACTACTGGAGGACATCTTGGGGTGACCAGGACCCTCGGAAGACTTGGGAAACGGTTTTATTGGGTCAACAGCCAACGAGATGTGAAGAAATGGTGCAAGAAGTGCGCCGTTTGCGCGGCCAGCAATGGACTCCAGAAGCGCCCAAAAGCCCCAATGCGGGCAGCCCATTTGGGAGAATTGCAATCGACGTGGCGGGTCCATTTCCGAAAACAGAATCTGAAAATAAAAACATCATAGTTATAATGGACTACTTTAGCAAGTGGGCGGAAGCGTACGCCTTGCCAAACCAGGAAGCTGCCACAGTAGCCGATGCCCTTATTAAGGAGTGGATTTTTCGTTTTGGTGTGCCAATGGAGATGCATTCAGACCAAGGCAGGAACTTTGAATCTATATTGTTCCAAAATGTCTGTAAGATTCTTAACATTCGGAAGACGAGGGCGACTGCATTACATCCGCAGTCTGATGGAATGGTAGAACGAATGAATCGAACGATAAACCGGTACCTGTCCAAGGTAGTATCTGATCACCAAAGAGACTGGGACCGCTTCCTCCATCTGTTCCTGTTGGCGTACCGTTCTTCTGTCCACGATACAACCGGCCAGACACCCGCTAGCATTGTTATGGGACGTGAACTTCGTCTACCTAGTGACTTGAGGTTTGGTTGCCTACCAGGGGAAGATATTGCTGGAGAAGATTATGTCAGCAATTTACGTAGGAAAATGAGCGACATTCATAACCGAGTTCGTTTAAACATCCAGAGTGCCAGTGATAGAATGAAAGAGGCATACGACATCAAGGCGGAAAATGGAGGATTTCAACCTGGAGACCTAGTTTGTTTATATGTTATGTATGAAGGTAGACTATGAAGATAACAACCAAAAAATAAAACCATAGCGACCTGCAACTGTTATAAAATAAATAAAAATAAAATAAGTTAGTTGTCAATTAAATATATAAAAATATTCTGTAACGTTTTAATTACAAATAAACTATAGAATCTCGAGATGAATTATCAATACCAGATCAGGCAAAGAAAATATATCAGAAAATACCGAATCTGCCAAAGAATTCCAAGAGACAGGAAAATTTAAATATCACTGTCATTTTTGTAGAAAGTTTGGACATAAATTGGCTAATTGTAAATTTAAAAAAAAATCAGGCCAGGTATGCTGACGAAAATGATTTTAGTTTTATTGGTGAATCTGAATTTTGCTCTGATGTATATCAAGCAGAAGTAAATGGTATTGAAAATAAAAGATGATGCACCATCTACATGTAGATAGTGGTGCAACCTCACATTTTTGCAAGAATATTATTGATTTTCATGAAATAATCAATTCAAATAAAGGGAAACTTAATTTAGCAAGCAATGTGTCTACAGAGATAAAAGCTAAGGGACAAGTATTACTTAATGATGAGATTGACAAAAACAATAGACAAATTAAGCTTAACGATGTTCTACATGTACCTGATCTACGAACTAACTTACTCTCAGTTGGAAAAATAACCAAGAAAGGTTATGAAGTTTTATTTAAAAAAAAAAGCTTTGGTTTTTGATTTAAATGGTCAAGTGAAATTAGTTGCAAAAAGAATAGGTGAATTATACTATGTACAAGAGAATAATGAGACATGTAAATTGACTTTTGAAAAGAAAAATGATCTTAGTATATGGCATAGTCGAATAGGACATATGAACGTGAAATATTTGCTGAAAGCGCAAAGAAAACAGACCGTTCATGGTATAGAAATCGATTATCATAATAGAACACTTAAATGCGAAGTATGTATCCAAGGAAAAATGTCAAGAAACCCATTCCCAAAAAGTTCCAAGAGAAAATCAGTTCTACTAGATTTAGTTCATACAGATATCTGTGGTCCGATGCGCACCGAATCACTTGGGAAAGCAAAGTATTTTATTGAATTTATTAACGACTACTCCAGATGGTGTAAAGTACGATTTTTAAGTTCATGAAGTAACGAAAAATTATTTAGTAATGGTTGAAAATCAGAAAAATACAAAGGTACGGTGTCTTCAATCTGATAATGGAACCGAATATACAAGTAAAGATTTTAATAATATGCTAAAAGAAAAGGGAATTATTAGAAGATTAACAATACCAAGAAATCCTGAACAGAATGGCATATCAGAAAGAAAAATAATAATAATAATAATAATAATAATAAATTTATTAATCCTTTTTACTACAAAACAGAGTATAGGACAAGTCAACAATTATAATGGATTCAATTCGAATAAGCTCATTCTATGACGATCATGTTGCAAATTAAAACCATATCTTGTCATATATGTGTGATTTATGTTTAACGACTTAAATTTGTCCATATTATTCCTTACAAACTTTAGGATTTCATATATATAAATACAGGGTACAGTAAATACATTCATTAATAAAAAAACATTTACAAGATTTATTAAAACTTAGACCAAACATACATCGAATCGCACGTTTTTGCATTTTAGAAACTCTATCTACATCTGTTGAATAGCCCCAACATAATAAACCATATC
The DNA here is from genome assembly GCA_921294245.1 of Brassicogethes aeneus. Classification (NCBI taxonomy): domain Eukaryota; kingdom Metazoa; phylum Arthropoda; class Insecta; order Coleoptera; family Nitidulidae; genus Brassicogethes; species Brassicogethes aeneus. The sequence continues at coordinate 5,897,509 of OV121136.1, forward strand.
TAATATGTGATTCAAAATTTGAGTAGTAAAAAGTCTTGACAACAAACTTGCTGGATATAGCATTCAACCTCTTCAGCGCATAACAATTGCTTGATAGTTTCTTGCAAAGGTAGTCTATATGGACCTTCCAATTTAAAGAAAGGTCAACATAAACTCCCAGCAATTTAAAACTTGACACTTGTTCAATGCTTGTATTGTTAAGCTTAATTAACGGACTACATACATAATGTGCACTATAGGGATGGAATTGCATAAATTGAGTCTTTTGTTGATTCATAACTATTTATTTATTATTACAAACTTGTCTTACTGTATTTAACTGTGATGTATTTGAAGCCACCACTGTTATATCATCTGCAAACTCACAATGAAAAGTATTAATTATTTGATTTAAATCATTACAATATAACAAAAACAAAAGAGGCCCCAAAACACTGCCCTGGGGAACCCCTATATCTACTATTTTTACATTGGAATTGGCCCCATTATAGGAAACAAATTGTTTTCTATTAGCAAAATATGATCTCAAAAGTTTGTTACAGTGACCACGTAAACCATAATATTCTAATCTACTTAAGAGAATTTCATGATTAACGCAGTCAAAAGCTTTTGTTAAATCTACAAATAAAGCCATTACTTTATTTTCCTTGTCAAGCTGCCTATACACAAAATCCAAAAAACTACACAGCGCTGTCATGGTTGAACGTTTTTCTGTAAAGCCATGTTGAGATTGGGCTAAAATACTATTGCATTTTAAAAATGAGACAATTCTTTTAAAAATAACCTTTTACAATATTTTTGAAATTACTGGAAGCAATGAAATTGGCCTATAATTATTAATATCATTTTAATTACCCTTTTTAAATAATTTATAGTGATACTTGATATTTTAATTTCACGGTCAGTATTTTTAACAGTAGAATTTATTAAGTTCCAAACAAATTTTGTTTTGTTACTGGAGTTCACGATTTTTTTATCATAGTACATTTTTTTGGCTTAACGTAAGACTTTGGTATAAATAGTTTTGTATTTTTTGTAATAATTTAAATGAATTGAATTTGATCTAAGTAAGGTATGTAATATTTTTAGTATTTGTGATGATTTTTTTATTCCAGATGTAATCCATTTATTATCTTTAAGTACATTTATTCTTTTTTTAGATATAATAGGAAAACTTATATTATGATAATATTATAATATGTTTATAAAATTTTGAAATTGAGTGTGTACATCATTATTGTCATTGTTTAAATCATTTAAACACTCCCAACTTTCACGATTAAGGTAATTTTTAAATATATCCAAGTTTTTTGCTGAATATGATCTTGACTTATAGGTAAATTGAGTACCTTTAGGGGTGACTTTAAAGTAGATACATTGCGCTGTATGATCAGATAACCCATTATGTATTATCCTGCTATTTAAAAGGCAATCATTAAAATTGGTACAAATATAATTTATAGCAGTCTTTGATGTTTTGGTAAATCTAGTTGGTTCATTAAAAACGTTATAGATATTATAAAAACTTAATAAATCTGTTAAGTTAATTTTAATATGATCATTATTAAGGAAATTAATATTCAGATCACCACAAATTACAATGGAACAAAAGGGATATTTTTTATAAATTAAATTCATTGTTTCCTCTAACTTTAGAAAAAATTGTTGAATATCTCCCGTGGGAGATCTATATATACAAACAACAGTCAAAGATTTACTTTCCAAAGTATAATTTACTGCAATACATTCAAAAACCTTTTCAATGTTAAGATAATTTAAATCTAATATTTTAATACTAGAGATACACTGTTTTCCCAAAATTATAACACCACCATGCAGGAACAAATTTCTACAATAGGATTGCCATATTTTATAACCATCGATACTTATACACTTTAAATCATTTTCACAACACCAACTTTCACTTACACATAAGATGTCAATATTTTCCTCCAGCAAAAATACTTCAAGCTCCTCAATTTTATTTTTAATACACTGCATGTTTTGGTGCACAATTTTAATTACACAAGATTTAATAGAATTAGAACTCTTTTGAAAACAGCTAGATGCCTTCTTATTTAATCGAAATTACCACCAAAGTTTTGGGCAGAAGCAGTCAATACTGCGAATTACATTAGAAATCGTTGTCCAACTTTAAGCCTGGATGGAAAAACTCCATACGAAATGTGGACTGGTAAAGTACCAGATGTAAGTTTTTTTAAGAATTCGGATGCAGGGTTCCAGTAATGGATAGAACACCAAATAAAGGAAAATTTCAACTCAAATGTAAGGAAGGTATTTTCCTAGGTTATTCGGAACAAAGTAAAGGCAGAGTATGGATAACCGAAAAAAAGAAAGTAGAGATTACAAGAGATCTAAATTTTATGAAAGAAAAGAAATATTTTAATTCTGATGTAAATACACTAAAAGAAAGAAAGGAGAAGAAATTTACTTACATTAAATTTAATAAAAAGCTTGAAAACTGCGACAGAGATGAACATGAACCAAATTTTAATCAAGGACACCTAGAATCACCAGAAATCAATCATGAACGAGACTCTATAGATGAAAGAGAAGAAAAAGAAAATGATGATATTCCCAATATTAATAATTTGAACCAATATAATGAAAATCCCGAAAATACAGAAAATAAGCGAGGACTAGGGCGTCCAAAACTTTTGAAAACTGGCTTAAGGGGAAGACCTAAAAAGAAATATAATATGGTTCAAAAAGAAGTCATGAATCTAGAAGAAGGGGAAGAAGTATTCACAGCTGAAATACCTATGAAACAAGCGATAAATGGACCCTATGTCAAAGAATGGTATGATGCTATGGCAGAAGAGATTAAATCAATTCTTAGGAATGAAATTTGGATTATTTTTGATAGGCCTAAAGATCAAGAAGTTTGGATGTCGTATGATTTTAAGAAATAAATACAAATCCAATGGAAATATTGAGAAGTTGCTCAAGGTTTTAGTCAACAACCAGGTATACATTTTAATCAACTTTTGCTCCAGTTACCAGAATCAGTTCAATAAGACTTGTAGTAGCTCTTGCAGCTAAATATGGTATGGAAATTCAACAGTTAGATGTACCTTGTGCATATCTTAATGGTGAACTTAATGAAACAATATACATGGAGATACCTTAACAATGCAGGGATATCTTAGAAAACATTATACACAGTGGATCAGGAGATGATATTAAAAGAGCAAGAGAAATGCTCGGAAAACTGAAAATGGAAAATAAAGTTTGTTTGTTGAAAAAGTCACTATATGGGTGGAAGCAAGCTGGAAGAAGTTGGAATCGAAAACTTGATCAAATACTAAAAGAATGTAATGCCATACCTACTACAGCAGATCCTTGTGTTTACTACATAAACAGAGGGGAAGATATTATACTAATTACAGTTTATGTAGATGATATTTTAATTGTCAGCAAAAATCATGAAGCTATAAAAGATCTTAAGGCTAAGATTGCCAAGAATTTTGAAATTAAAGATATGGGACAAGCTAAATGTTGACTTGGAGTGGAATTCGAATATGCTGAAAATAGTATAATTTTAACACAAAAAGGATATAAAAGAGATATCTTAGATCGCTTCAACATGTCGATGTGTAATACTGTTGGCACTCCTTTAGATCCAAATGTCAAATTGTGCAAACCAAAGGAACTAACGACAGAAGAAGAACAAAGGCTACCATTTCGAGAGTTAATCGGAGCTTTAACATATTTATCTGTAACAAACAGACCAGATATTAGTTTTGCAGTAAGTTATCTTGCTCAATTTAATAATTGCTATGAAAAAACCCATTGGTCAGCAGCTAAACGTGTTCTTCGTTATTTGAAAGGCACAATGAACATGGGACTTGTTTACTCTCCAAATAAAATTAATATGCAAGGTTTTGTGAATGCTGATTGGGGAAATTGTATAGATGATAGGAGATCTTATACAGGATATGTATTTTTATTGTCTGGAAGTCCAATATCCTGGGATTCCAAAAAGCAACGAACTGTTGCATTGTCATCTACAGAAGTCAAATATATGGGATTGACAGAAGTGGCAAAAGAAGCAATATATCTTCAAAATTTTATTTTGGAACTTGGATTTAAAAGCATGAAGCATATTATGTTATTTAACGATAATTTAAGTGCCTTAAAATTGGCTGAAAATCCAGTGTTTCATGCCAGAAGCAAACATATTGATATCAAATACCACTTTATTCGAGAACTACAACTCGAACATATTTCTACAGAAAAAATGGTTGCAGATATACTAACAAAAGGTTTATGTAAATCAAAACATTTAATTGGTATTGAATTAATGGGTCTGAAATTATTAGAAAAATCAAATAAACAGCAGCAGTTCAAGGGGAAGTGTTATGTATGAAGGTAGACTATGAAGATAACAACCAAAAAGTACAACCATAGTGACCTGCAACTGTTATAAAATAAATAAAAATAAAATAAGTTAGTTGTCAATTGAATATATAAAAATATTCTGTAACGTTTTAATTACAAATAAACTTTCTTAACATAATAATATTTTTCTGTGAAGTATTGGTTCGCCTCTGCACTCTACATTCCTAACATTATACAACTCTCAGCGCCGTCGTGGTTATTCACCGAAGCTGCAGACTTCTTGGGAGGGACCTTACGAAGTCATGGATCAAATAAATGACCTAATCTACAGGATCAGGAAACAACCAAGAGGAAAGCCGAAAGTGATCCATTTCAACCGATTGGCTCCTTACGCTGGAAACAATGCTCAAATAGACGATGCTAGAGTAAGGAGGGTTAATCCGCCGGAAGACGAGTTGCCTTTTGAAGACTGCATGTATTTATATTCTAGCGGTAAAAAAGCTCGGTATGGTGTCACTCGAGAAGAACAAAAAGATTTGTTCACGGTTTCGGCCGATTACTTCTTGGCTCACTGTGTTGCGGAAGACCTTAGGATGTCCAGGGGAATAGCGGTTGTCTTTAAAAACAAGTTTGGACGGGTCGATGATCTACGAAGGCAGAATCCCAAAGTTGTAGAGGTGCTTAAAATTGTGAATAATGAGCAGATAGGCAACAGAAGTATCTTTTATCTGGTAACGAAGCAGCTCTCCCATCAGAAAGCAAACTACGGTGACGTATGGAATGCCTTAAATAAATTGAGAGATACCCTTTTGTCCAAGGACATCATGAACCTGGCGATACCGAAGATTGCTTGTGGACTTGACGGTTTGGACTGGAGAATAATTAGAAGTATGGTGGAAGTTATCTTCAGATTTAGTTGCATACACATTCTTGTCTGTTGCCACAACCCTAAAAGAACAACCGGAAGGAAGACCGTAGACTGCTACTTCTATAGGACGTCAAATGCAAGTTTGGATCTCTATGCAAATATCGCCATGGAGCTGAGGACCATTTTCGGGACGAAAATGTTTTAAGACGGGGGCAATGTAGCGAGTATGGCTCTGGATCTCGGAATGATGACTCATCGCTCGAGCGATCTAGAGCTGTGTGCTGCTCGCTGGAATATTCGGGAACGTAGGCACTGTATGGAGTGTATAAGGAACGGCGCTGCATGGAGCAGGTAGTTAAGATTTGGTACTCACGGCGAAATAAATAAATATACGTGCAAATAAATAGACTCTTGTACAGTAGTAATATATAAATAATTAGTAGTTAAGTGTTTAGTTAGTTTTATAGTTTCTTAGTGTTTTAAGTGTAATTAAGTTTTAAAATAAATAGTTTAGTTCGTTAATAAACCAGTGCGTGTTTTGATTCACACTACGAACAGTTAAAAACGTTACAATATACAATTTTTTTTTCAAGGGCGAAATATAAATAAAATAAGCAATAGAATTATTTTATTTACTTATAACTCAAGTGGTATAAAATTTTGGCTAAAAGCATTAGAAATTATTGATAAAAACTAAAAAACTTATAACCCTTACTACAATGCCGATAAATATCCTAAATTAAAAATAAACACAAAATGCTGCGCTTGAATTAATTTTGACGTACTGACATTTGTTTGGAGTTCCGACATTGGCGACTCGTTTATCATCATAATATTATACTAATAAACGAGTTATTCTTTATTTCTTTCAATTAAAATTTAATAAATAATTACCAAATATTCCGTGCGATTATAATTAATACATCGTGATTGCTTTGTATAATTAATTTTATTATTTGACGTCTATTGAGTGACCTATGGATTTACGACTATTGAGTTTTTTGTCTGCCGCTAATGAAAAAGACGCACTTTAACTATCTCTATTCATGCATATAAGATTGTATATCATGGCCGGCCATGGCCGCTTGAAAAAAAAATGTTTTTTTCCGGTAATTTATTTTCATTTAATTTATCCCAAGAATCAATATATTTGTAGGGAAATATTCCTTTTTTGCATAGTAAATTAAATTCGTTGTCATTTTGACAGTTGGCTTTAGTAATTTCTTTTTCAGAATCTTCTAATTGAGAGCTTAATGTATCCAAGCTTTCGAGTAAAAATCGCAATGAATCTATAAACCTAAGATAAACGTTTTTTCGTTAATTTCCTTCATATTGATTTAGTAACTCTTTAATTAGGAAACGAGAATCGTAATTACTGGGTCATTCCATGTCAAATCGACAAATAGTTGGACGCGACCCCCACCGATTCGGATGAATTTCGGTGGAGAGTTTTGTCCCATCATAAAACCCAGTTCTGCCAAAGGAAAAAAATTTAAAAAGAGATATTCAAAATTAAAAATTTCACTGTTTTTCCGATTTTATGAGTTTGGTTATTTAATATTTCAGAAACTACTGAATATTAAAAAAAAACTCTGGTGCATTTTCAGAGGACACTTAGAGGTATGAGAAAAAAAAATTTTTGAAAAAAAATTTTGAAAATTATCAAAATTGAAAAATTTTGAATTTTAAAAAATCGTGAAAAGTAACCATCGCGGAAAAATTTTGGCCTGAAAATTTTTTGTATTATACCTCTAACATATCTAAAGAAATTCTGAAATTTTCAGATGGGTGTTCTTTTTCGTTTCAAAGATATGAATTTATGAATTTTGGCAAAATAGTTTTTTTCTATTTATTCAACTTTTTTTGTTGAATATTATTATTCTACCACATGATTACCGAAATTTGAGGTCTAAAATATTTTTCTTATGTTAATGGGATGTAAAACCATAAATATCTCAAAATTGTATGTAATTATCTGTTTATTTAGAATAATTTTTAACATTCAAGGCTTCCGTGATCAAATGAAAGGATTAAAAGCATAAAGGAAGTATTCGATTTTTAAGATTTCAATTCCTTTTGTCCTTTCAGGATTTGCTGCAGTTCATTTCGTACGACGTTTTTTGGTCACTTCCTTTTCTGAGGTCGATGTCTCAGTCCTTTTTCTCAATCTTAAAAAAAAAAAATGATATTAATTTTGAAAAAAAAGATTAATTGCCATAAAGCAAAAAAACTCGAAATTCTGATTTTTCTACATGGTTTTCATTGGTGATTCATAGATGATATCATAAACATCAGTGTTTTTTAAGCGAAAATCTTTTCCTTCTCGTGATTTCATTTTTATCACATCCCTTGAAATAGGAATAGCAGCATGACAGCTACGTATTCCTTGAACAGGTAAAGCATCTTTAAATCTTTTGCTGAGTTTTTTTTCGGCCAGCTGAATTCGATTGTTGGAAACGAAACGACAATATACTCCTGGAAGATTATCTTGGCCCCATTTACACATTCCTTCAGGAGTTTGTATTTGTTAATCAGCTTCTTTTTGGAGGTTAGCTCGAGTAAGTAAACGCTTGATAAATCCACCAAACCCATCACTTGGACCTTTCCCATGAGAAGTTGCATGGAAATGCCATTCGGCTGGTATTTTAAAATCTTCTTCATGGTGGAGCAAGTATACTAAATTGTACCGGTTCTTATACTGAGATGCGGCACCATCCGAAAAATAAATAATTTTTGTAATATTGGGAACCTTAATTTTTAGTGTTATGCGTTAAGTTATCCGAAACTATTATCAAACTAAGAGGTATTACTTTGCTTTTATTCCCATCAATAGATTTATAATAGCAAGCAAATGGATGAATTGTTGCTTGTGTATTATTCCAATATACTCCTTGAACACTATTTTGTAGCAAGAACGAATAGTTTTCAGAAAAATCAGCAACCACAAGAACTTGTCTAACTTCAAGATTACTTTTTACGGTTTGGAAATATTCAGCTTGTTGTTTAGCAATAAAATCATGTTGCAGTACTATTGGAATTGATTCTTTAAAAAAATCAACATAATCGTCAGTTGATTTAATGATCGTCTCCAAAGAACATCTATCAACTTGAGTCCACTGATTACATTTGATTTTATCCAAAAAATTATCCGTGAAAAGATTTTCCAAAATACTTCTTAATTTTATTGAGCCTGGACAATGAGTACAGGTACCGAAATAACAGTTTTCTGTAGGTTCTTGGCATATAACCATTTTCATACAGTCTTGATACGACGATAATGGTTGACTATCATCTCGAAGTTTTAATTTATCAAGTTTCGCACCGTGAAATAAAAGTTTAAAATTTTCATGAATAAGACAAACACAAACAACGTGAGTGCCTGATGCACCAGCAAGAACACATTCAGCCGGTCTTAAACTAGCAAATTTTGAGAAACCTATCTTTTCAAATAGGTACTTTTCTCGAAACCGTTCATAAATTTCGGTAAGGTTACCTAAAATTAAACGTTTTTGTTTCTGTACACGTTGACCATTCTCACACAGATTTATAATCTTTTTTGCCAGGTAATTCTCTACTGATATCTTGACTTCTGAAAATTCTTGGACTCTTTCTTCTGTATTCTTCAATAGTGGATGACCTTTATTGGAATCAGGAATAAACAGAATACCATCTTGTTTTACTTTCTGTTTCACTTTTCTTACCATGTAAGAAGATGCTCCAAAGGTATTTACAATTTTTTCTATCGACCAACTTGATGGAAGAACAGATAAAATTTGTAATTTTTCACTCCATTTACTAGTATTATCAAATTAATTTTTTAATTCTTCTACTATTTCTCTTCCAGTTAGTTCTGGATCATCGTCAATCGTCGAATTGCTATCTTTAGCTGAATCGAAAACATCTGTTACATGTTCAAAGCATGATTGTATCTTAGATTTCATGTCATGTAATTTCTTCCAAGCATAAGTTTTCGATCGATCTAAATCTTTTTTTTTAATCGGAGATAAATTTAATGTTTTTGAAACAGTATTTAGACGTTTAAAGTGAATATCTTGTGGAGTGAAAGTTTCACTAGTTAAGCTATAAACTTTAGATGTTGATGTTGTAGTATTCGATAAAAACAATTTTTCAGATAAATTAGATGACATTTTTTCCTGCATATCAAGTGAGCTTTGAATGACTACTGAGGTCTCCTCTGCGTTGACTGTAAACATTTCAGATGAATCAAAATTTTCTGAAATCGCTTCAACGAATCCACTTTCTTCAACTTTGACAGTTTGTTTAACTACTTTTGAATCAATTTCCTGGTTTTTTTTTTAAATCACTATTGATTTTTTTTAAACAGGTTATACATAATTTAGTGCCAGGAACAATGGGCAAACTAACCTTACACAGATTGTAAAGCTCAAGAGAAACCACTTTTAATGATTTAAATACTTGCACCTTATGAATTTTATACGGATCAATACAAACTCTTTGATTCAAAATGTAATTTTCACGAAATTGCTTGTTATGTTTAGCACAAATGAAATTCACAACGGTACCACTTCTAGCATTTAGAGAAATGCGGTATTCATCTGAAAGAGACTTGCAGTCTATTAGACCATCTTCGGAGCACATTTCTTTACTAGATATACCGATTGAACACTGTCTCTTTTTCTCCAAAACGAATTTTAATTTTATTCTGATTATTATCTCAGAAATTTAGATTAACGAACAGACTCAGTTATTTTATGTTGTTGACGATTAGATACAACAAGTTTGATTTTTATAATAGTAATAATAATTATAAGAAATAGGGCCCTCTAGTGAATTCTGGCATAATAGTGATTTCACTGATGGGAACATAGATGGCAGAGTGTGACACTTTTAACATTATTTAAGTTTTGTTTTAAAGTTAAATCTATAATATATTTTGAGATATTTATGGTTTTACATCCCATTAACATAAGAAAAATATTTTAGACCTCAAATTTCGGTAATCATGTCACATTATTATTTTACCACATGATTCATGTGGTAGAATAATAATATTCAACAAAAAAAGTTGAAAAAATAGAAAAAAACTATTTTGCCAAATTTCAAAAATTCATATCTTTGAAACGAAAAAGAACACCCCTCTGAAAATTTCAGAATTTCTTTAGATATGTTAGAGGTATAATACAAAAAATTTTCAGGCCAAAATTTTCCCGCGATGGTTACTTTTCACGATTTTGAAAAATTCAAAAAATTTTAATTTTGATAATTTTCAAAAAAAAATTTCTCATACCTCTAAGTGTCCTCTCAAAATGCACGAGAGTTTTTTTTAATATTCAGTAGTTTCTGAAATATCAAATAAATAAACTCATAAAATCAGAAAAACAGTGAAATTTTTAGTTTTGAATATCTCTTAGGAATTTTTTTTTCCTTTGGCAGAACTTCGGTTTATGATGAGACAAAACTCTCCACCGAAATTCATCCGAATCGGTGGGGGTCGCGTCCAACTATTTGTCGATTTGACATGGAATGACCCTACTAAAATTGTGAAAAACTACGGTAATAGTCTGAATTTTTTTTAATTGTAAATTTCACAAGCTGGGGGCTGGACCACGATAATTTGTTTTTTTTTTAGAGTTAATATCATTACATCCAGAAGCAAGATGAAAATGATCTTCAACTTTTTCTTCATTCGGCTCAAAAGGTTTTTCACAAATGTGACACTGTGTGGCACTTTTAAAAGAAGCATTTTCAAAATTTGTTAAGATTGCAATTTTTTTTTAATTCAGAAACTAACCATTCTATGCAATCCTCCCCTTGATACAAGTTAAATTTTGATAATGAATTATCATATGAACATTTAAGATAATATTAAACGCTGAAGGAAATATGTTTATGATCATTTAATGAATATGTTTATAATCATTTAATGAGTTTTTATTTAAATTTGAATCACATGATTTTAAAATGCATTCTATATCAGCATAAACATGAACGGAACTATTTGTTTGCTATGATATTGCGTAAATTTTAATATATTTTCTCCTGGATTTGGTACAATTGTTTTACATTCGGTAATATTTAAACAGTTTTCTAAATGTTTATCTAAAATATTTTGACGTAAAAAAGAGTTTAGACATCTAAAACAAATAAATTTTTTACCATTATTTTATGAAATTTGACTTGAAATTAATCGTGATAAATTTGTTATTAATGTAAAATTAAAACTATCGTCGGATCGTATTGCTAACAAATTTATGTAATTTTCTGTTTTACGTTTACTTAAAACAATTGGTACTACAAAATTATTTTCAATTCAATATACATTTATTGACAAATCATTTAATTTTTAAATAATTTTAATATCGTCTAATTTCATGGGAAAGTTTATACCTTTATAATTTAAAATATTGACTAAATGTTTATAATACGAGACTCGATTTGCATTTTTTTGATTAGGATTCATCGATGTTAATATACAATACAAAAACAATATTCATCATTATTTTTAATGTTTAATACTGCTTTTTTATTTTTTATAAAATTAGGTAGTTCTTTAAAAGTTTCCCCTTTTAGAAGACTATATTTATTTTTAAACCTATTATTTCTATTAGGCTCCAACCTGAATCTGAGTCTCTTTCTTGGAATTCTTCTAATTTAATGTTTAATTTTTTGACTATATTTTCATAAAAATATGTTTTAAAATTTGTTGTCAAGTCTATTAAAGAATTAGCAGTTATGAAATGTTTTACATCTGTTTCTAATGTGCTTGGTTAAACAAAATTAACATATAAAATCGAATTAACTTGCTTTTTTTAAAAAAAGATCAATATTTTTAATTTTATTATTTACAATCATGCCTGTACGTATACCCCCATTAAAACACGTTTTTACATCTTGCCAATAAACTTGTTTTTTTTATATTTTAGAGTTTTTTTTTGTTGTAAACCACCCCCAACCTTAATTTGATTTAAAAAAAATTATGATAATTAAAATAGTTAAATTTGCCTCAATCTGAAACTTATTTTTATCGTTACTCAATAAATTAATGATTTTTTTAATATATATGTTTTACTTGATTTTGGTAATCTACATTTTTCTTGCTATGGTGAAGATTACGAAAAAATAATCGGTAAAATACATTATTTTCCAAAAATTAACTTTAGAAAATTTACTCAAGCTAAGATCGTTCCACATACATATGGGTGAAGAATATAAAGAGTTACGTTTAATTAAATTTTAGAAGACCTCGTAGGAGTTTAACATTATAATAATTATTACGATACAAAAATGTTTACGAACTTTATAGAAACCCCACCAAAATACAATAACAACCTAGTTTATTTAGAGTTAGTAAATAATTTTAAATATTTTGTATTTAGTAGTATATGATATAAGCTTAAGTATTGTAGCGAGTACCGCTCTGGATATCGGAGTGATGACTCATCGCCGGTTAGTCATCGCCGGTTAGTCATCGCCGGTTAGTCATCGCCGGTGACTCAGCGCTCGAATAATCGAGAGTGTGGAGCTCGCTGGAATGTTCCAGAAGTCTTGGGCGCTAAATATATAAGAAACGGAGCAGCACACGGCAGTCAGTCCAGTTTTGGTACTCGCGTCGAAATAAATAAATATACGTGAAAATAAATACTCTTGAACAGTAGTGATATATAAATAATTAGTAGTTAAGTGTTTAGTTAGTTTTAGTGTTTTTAGTGTAATTAAGTAATAAAATAAATACTTTAGTTCGTTAATAAACCAGTGCGTGTTTTAATTCACACTACGAACAGTTAAAAAACGTTACAATTGGTGTCAGGAGTGCGGTTAGTGTGAAATTTCGCGAAAATGGTTTCGTTAATGGACTTAAAAGTGGCAGACCTTAAGCGGGAGCTAGAGGAAAGAGAATGTGAAACAACTGGAAAAAAGAATGTGTTGCAGCAGCGGCTTCGAGAAGCATTGGAACAGGAAGGTGAAAATCCAGATACGTATTTATTTGAAGGCCCGTGTAATATGCATTTAATGTTGCAAAATTTAAACGAAAAAATGTTGGAGAATTCTAACGATTTAAAACAGAACATTCTTGAAAATTCCAACGACTTACAACAGAAAATGCTAGAAAATTCAAACGAATTGCAACAGAAAATGTTGGAAAATTCTAGCGATTTAAAAGATTTACAACAAAAGATTCTGGAAAATTCCAACGAGTTGCAACAGAAAATGTTAGAAAATGTCAACGATTTAAAGGATGATTTGCAACAGAAAATTCTGGAAAATTCTAAAAATTTAAAGGAGTATTTGGAACAGAAGATTTTAGATAATGTAAATGAATTAAAAGAGAACGTAAGGATTGAATTAGAAGAAAAAGTAGGGCAGAAATTTGACGACGTGAGAAGGGAATTAGATACAAGAGAAGACAAATTGAACGAGATATTGGAAGTCAAAATTAAAGAAATAAATAGTAAACTGACAGCTGTAAATCTACCCATGATGCTGGCGGAACCAGGAACAATGCCGGAGGGGAGCCGAGTTCGGATGAAACCACCTCAGTTCGATGGAAAAACTTCTTGGACCAACTACATCCGTCAGTTTGAGGCAGCAGCAAAAGCAAATGGCTGGCTACCAGAAGAGAAGGCTACAGCATTGACTCTGGCTTTACGCGGAGATGCAACGGACATCTTGCAGACACTTTCTCCCAACGAACAAGAAGATTACGAAGCGTTGGTTAAACATCTGGAATTGCGATATGGCCAGACACATTTGGAACATGTGTACCATTCCCAACTAAAGAATCGCTGCCAGAAATCTAATGAGACTTTGCAAGAATTTAAGGCTGATATTGCACGCTTGGTTCGGCTAGCATATCCAGCTACTCCAACGACCGTTATGGAACGATTAGCGGTTCAAGCCTTTTTGGATGGACTTCGGGACAACGAAACAAGACAGGCTCTGACGTTGGCTCGTCCGAGCCAACTGGTTGATGCATTGGCCCGAGCTTTGGAATTCGAGGCGGCAAAGGAGAGCTGCAGGAGCCAGCCTAGAATTAGGAGAGTCGAAGAAGAAAAGAAGGAAGAACCCAGGATAATTGAAGCAATTAGGCGAGTTCTTAAGGAGAATTTACCAGAGAAGAAGGAAATCCGGTGTTGGAGATGTGGAAAGCTGGGACATATACAAAGTCGTTGCAGAGGAAGTCAGGTGGCGCCGACTTCATTTAGAAAAATAAATAGGATCGAAGAAAAGGATGTGTATTAGGGTGTTTCATTTAAAACGAACCATTTTTTTTTCTTGCTGACACATAAAAATTTTGTTTTTTAGGTTGAAAAAAAAATTCCCTAAAAATATGAGCCCTTAATTTTGATTCTAAGTACTTCCTTTTTAATTTTGTAGTTTTTCCATTTAAAAAGCATGTATTTTTAATCATTTTTACTTTTAATTTCTATATTTTGACCGGGTTTTGAATTATAATTTTTATCACCATAATTTTCTGCATAGTATTCACGGTTTTTGGAAGGCCCTGCATCAATTTTGTTTTTGATTTATTTACGTTGATTGTAGTAGCTCCAAAAGTCGTTTTTTCACTTTTTCTCACATATTTTTGAGAAAATCGAGCGAATGACTGGTTTTACTGAAAAAGTTTAAATGAAAAAGTTGTAGGAAATTTAATTTTTGACAAAAAAGGTTTTTACGTTCATATCACTAAAGTGCTTTTTTTAAGAGATATAAGCAATTCAATAACCAAAAACAAAGAAAAAATAGGTTTTATTGAAATTTATGTATAATATAATATACATACATTTATACCTTATATCTCTTAAACAAAGCACTTTAGTGATATAAACGTAAGAACTTTTTTTGTCAAAAATTAAATTTCCTACAACTTTTTCATTTGAACTTTTTCGGTAAAACCAGTCATTCGCTCGATTTTCTCAAAAATATGTGAGAAAAAGTGAAAAAAACGACTTTTGGAGCCACTACAATCAACGTAAATAAATCAAAAACAAAATTGATGCAGGGCCTTTCAAAAACCGTGAATACTATGCAGGAAATTATGGTGATAAAAATTATAATTCAAAACCCGGCCAAAATATAGAAATTTAAAGTAAAAATGATTAAAAATACATGCTTTTTATATGGAAAAACTACAAAATTAAAAAGGAAGTACTTAAAATCAAATTTAAGTGCTAAAATTTGCAGGGAATTTTTTTTTCAACCTAAAAAACAAAATTTTCATGTGTCAGCAAGAAAAAAGAATTTTTCGTTTTAAATGAAACACCCTAATGTGTATATTCGCAGGACTACAATCGTAGATGATCATTGGCAATCCGCTGAAGTTCAACAAGACCAAGAAAGGGACCCGGATTTGAAGCTCATCATCGATTGGAAAAAGAACGACCATAAACCAACGTGGCAGGAAGTGGCCCAATATTCGCCGAATGTGAAATCGTACTGGGCCCAATGGAATTCCATCATCTTAAGTGACGGGCTTCTAAAGCGCGTTCTGGAGGGGGGGAAGACCGAAAGCAGATAATAATCCCCAGAAACAGGATACCAGAAGTGCTGCAGGAAATCCATGATGGAACTACTGGAGGACATCTTGGGGTGACCAGGACGCTCGGAAGACTTAGGGAACGGTTTTATTGGGTCAACAGCCAACGAGATGTGAAGGAATGGTGCAAGAAGTGCGCCGTTTGCGCGGCAAGCAATGGACCCCAGAAGCGCCCAAAAGCCCCAATGCGACAGTACAATGTCGGCAGCCCATTTTAGAGAATTGCAATCGACGTGGCGGGTCCATTTCCGGAAACAGAATCTGGAAATAAATACATCATCGTTGTAATGGACTACTTTAGCAAGTGGGCGGAAGCGTACGCCTTGTCAAACCAGGAAGCTGCCACAGTGGCCGATGCTCTTATTAAGTAGTGCATTTGTCGTTTTGGTGTGCCAATGGAGATGTATTCAGACCAAGGCAGGAACTTTGAATCTATATTGTTCCAGAATGTCTGTAAGATTCTTAACATTCGGAAGACGAGGACGACTGCATTACATCCGCAGTCTGATGGAATGGTAGAACGAATGAATCGAACGATAAACCGGTACTTGTCCAAGGTAGTCTCTGATCACCAAAGAGACTGGGACCGCTTCCTCCATCTGTTCCTATTGGCGTACCGTTCTTCTGTCCACGATACAACCGGCCAGACACCCGCTAGCATTGTTATGGGACGTGAACTTCGCCTACCTTGTGACTTGAGGTTTGGTTGCTTACCAGGGGAAGACATTGCTGGAGAAGATTACGTCAACAATTTACGTAGGAAAATGAGCGACATTCACAGCCGAGTTCGTTTAAACATCCAGAGTGCCAGTGATAGAATGAAAGAGGCATACGACATCAAGGCGGAAAATGGAGGATTTCAACCTGGAGACCTAGTTTGGTTACAACCCTCAGCGCCGTCGTGGTTATTCACCGAAGCTGCAGACTTCTTGGGAGGGACCATACGAAGTCATGGATCGAATAAATGACATCATCCACAGGATCAGGAAACAACCAAGAGGAAAGCCGAAAGTGATCCATTTCAACCGATTGGCCCCTTACGCTGGAAACAATGATCAAATAGACGATGCTAGAGTAAGGAGAGTTAATCCGCCGGAAGACGACTTGCCTTTTGAAGACTTCATGTATTTATATTCGAGCGGTAAAAAAGCTCGGTATGGTGTCACTCGAGAAGAGCAAAAAGATCTGTTCACGGTTTCGGCCGATTACTCCTTGGCTCACTGTGTTGCGGAAGACCTTAGGATGTCCAGGGGAATAGCGGTTGTCTTTAAAAACAAATTTGGACGGGTCGACGAGCTACAAAGGCAGAGTCCCAAAGTTGGAGAGGTGCTTGAAATTGTGGATAATGAGCAGATAGGTAACCGAAGTATCTTCTATCTGGTAACGAAGCAACTCTCCAATCAGAAGCCAAACTACCGTGATGTATGGAATGCCTTAAATAAATTGAAGGATACCCTTTTGTCCAAGGACATCATGAACCTGGCGATACCAAAGATTGCTTGTGGACTTGACGGTTTGGACTGGAGAATAATTAGAAGTATGGTGGAAGTTATCTTCAGATTTAGTGGCATACACATTCTTGTCTGTTGCCACAACCCTAAAAGAACAACCGGAAGGAAGGCCGTAGACTGTTACTTCTATAGGACGTCACAATGCAAGTTTGGATCTCTATGCAAATATCGCCATGGAGCTGAGGACCATTTTCGGGACGAAAATGTTTTAAGACGGGGCCAATATAGCGAGTACCGCTCTGGATATCGTAGTGATGACTCATCGCCGGTTAGTCATCGCCGGTGACTCAGCGCTCGAATAATCGAGAGTGTGGAGCTCGCTGGAATGTTCCAGAAGACTTGGGCGCTAAATATATAAGAAACGGAGCAGCACACGGCAGTCAGTCCAGTTTTGGTACTCGCGTCGAAATAAATAAATATACGTAAAAATAAATAGACAGTAGTGATATATAAATAATTAGTAGTTAAGTGTTTAGTTAGTTTTATTGTTTGAAGTGTAATTAAGTAATAAAATAAATACTTTAGTTCGTTAATAAACCAGTGCGTGTTTTAATTCACACTACGAACAGTTAAAAACGGTACAGTATCATTAAATACATTTTATAATTAAATAATAAAAAATATGGGTGTTCCCAATTGTTTTACTATATATCTTTTAAATAAAGTACCTACCTACATTTTAAATATATCTTATTTTATTTTTCTGGTATATAGGATTTTAGTCTTCTTAAATGCCTAAAGATTTTCTGGCACACTCTGTATATAGTATTTCAGTCTTCTTAACCAGGCATTGGACAGGTGGAAAAAAATTACAAGTTAGGACAGGTGGGGTTTATCAAACCCCAATTTTTTTTTCTAGCATAAAAAATAAAATATTAAAATTATTTATGTTTTTTTAATACAAATAGTAAAAATAACAACAGTTTATTATAATTAACATAAAATAAATTAAATATTTTGATAAATAAAACTAAATTATTAATAAACATAAATATGCGTTTTTTAGAAACGTTCAAAATCTCTTTGGCACAAATTGTACACAAAAAAAACTTATATTTTTAAATTAAAACAAAAATAAAATCATATCAAAAACAAAACACCCAAAAATATTTTTTTTAAATTAAAAAAATCCGACCGTGCATAAAAAAGTTATTCGGGTTCAAATTTGCTGCAATTATTGCAAACAATTATGGCATGTTCTAAGCATAAATAGTCTAAGCAAATATTGCAAGTGTATTTTGTTTTTCTATCCTTAGCTCTGGGACATACCGAAAAACGACCTGGCTTTATCTTAGGTCTTTTTGCATCTGGTTCATTATTTTTATTAACCATGTTATTTATCGAAAGTCTTACTTTTCTTGATAGTCTTGGATTTTAATTTCTTGTTTCTAGTTGTTCATCTATAAGTGCCAAGCCTAAAGCCTTTAAATATTCTTTGCGTTTTTGGACAAAGTCATTATTATTAACACGATGTATAATTTGGGAGTTTATTCCAGCCGTATTCATTAAAGAATAAAATACAGTCAGGGGCCATCGACGACTATTTCTGGATACATTGTATGAGGATAAAAGTTCATCTACTACATCGACACCTCCTTTAGTTTCGTTTATCCCCAGAATTTTCTACAATTTGGTTTCTATTATGTAAAGTTGATAGCAAAATAACGTTTTTGCCCTTTACTGCCATGTAGGAAACCATGGTCATGTCCTCTTGAAATGCAAATATACTTGAACAGGGATTTCTATTTTTTACATTTAAAAATTGCGAAGGTATTTGTCTTTTATATTTTCTTAATGTTCCTACAGATGTAAGCTTATTCTTAGTTAGAAGTTCCCTCATAACCTCATAGCTTGTATACCAATTGTCAAATGTAACATTTCTATTTGTACCTGCAATAGGTCTTACAAGGCGAATAACAATGTCGAATGGTTTGTTACTATTTTTATATGGTCGATCAGGTTGCTGGCCAACATAAACTTCCATATTTAAAACATAAAAACTTTTAGCATCAACCAATGCCTGAATTTTTATGCCATATTTTGATGGCTTATTCGGTATATATTGTCTAAATGAACACCTTCCTCGAAATGACTCTAATTTTTCATCCAAAGTTAAATATTCGCTGGGAGTATATGATGCCTGGCAATTTTCAACAAACATATCAAAAACTGCTCTTATAGGTGCCAATTTATCAATTTTCAGCCTTTCCTCCCTATTATTTATATTGTCAAACCTAAGACATACTAAAAGAAACATGAATCTTTTCATACTCATAGTAGCTGAAAATATTTCAATTCCAGTACCATCAGTTTTATAAAAATCTTCAATATTTCGGTGGTTATTTCTAAAAACTCCTGATAAATAAAGTAAGCCAAATAATGCTTTTATTTCGCACTCTGAAGTTTTTCCTACGTGATAATTATTTTCTTTATATTTTGCTGCCTTCGCGCTAATTTTTATATTTGTATATCTTACTATATCGGAGATCATTTGGTGATTAAAAAATAGGCTCCAGCAATCCAGTGGACTTTTGGCATTTTTAGCATATTGTTTTACACCTGGCAAATGCGTTATTATGTTTTTTGCTCTAGTCCTTACATTTTGAGGGAGAACTTGTTTTAGCCATTTAGTTTTATCCTTTGATATAAAATATTTTCCATTTTCAGTCAAAATATTTTCCTCTGATACTTCATCTTCACTTTCATTCGGTTCGTAATTTTCATCCGCTTCTTCATTCGCTTCAAAAATTTCTTCCAACTCTATATTTTTTCCTCCGCTTTCTGAAATTCTACGCCATTTAAATTTTCTTCATCTTTATCTTCTAGTTCATCTTTTTCAGAATCCTCATCGCTCTCAAATTCAACGCCATTATTTAAATTATCTTCATTTTCCATGTCTTTCCATAAATCCAATAAATAGGATTGTTCTTTCTCGTAGTAAGACATACTATAGAAATAAATAAGCAACAATAAATATTACAATAATATATAAAAATAAATAATAAATAACCTGAATAAACTCCAAATTCAATTTTAAAATATTCAAAAAAAAACAAACGTATTAGGACAGGTGGGGTTTAATACACCCCAGCGCACTTTAATTCGACGTAGCTCCTTCAAGCGTTAAAGCATTACTAAACGCGCTTGCTAATACATAGTTTAAGAACATTTTGGAAGATACTTAAAGCGACAGACAATAAAATTTAGCGGCAATTTTAAAGCCACTGGGGTATGTCACACCCCACCTGTCCAATGCCAATTTAGAGTTAGTAAATAATTTTAAATATTTTGTATTTAGTAGTATATGATATAAGCTTAAGTATCATTAAATAGATTTTATCATTAAATAATAAAAAATATGGGTGTTCCCAATTGTTTACTATATATCTTTTAAATAAAGTACCTATCTACATTTTAAATATATCTTATTTTATTTTTCTGGTATATACGATTTTAGTCTTCTTAAATGCCTAAAGATTTTCTGGCACACTCTGTATATAGTATTTCAGTCTTCTTAAATGCTTAAACATTTTCTTGTACATCCAGTATTTTATATAATTATATATATAGGTAATTAGAAAATTGATTAAAATACATGCAATTAAATAAGTATAAACTAGCGTATTACAAAAAAAAATTAATATTAATTATGCATAATTAAGACAAAGCCAATGTTAATTAATTTCTTATTAAAAACGAGATTATCAACGGGTGCAAAAATAAGACAACTCGGTAATCCGATTCCGCTTTACAGGGTAAACTATCGCGAGAAAAACAAGGTGATAGGTTGGTCGTTGAATTCGATAAGGAATTGTAATAATTGTTTGTAGATCTTACCATATCCCATGCAGATGTAAATAATACTACATATTTTGTCTTTAAACCGATACATGAACGAAACGCGATATAATTGTTTTCAGATTGGCTAGGCAATAGAAAATTAAGTACCATCGGCGGCTCAAAATTTATATTTATTAAAGGATGCACAGAGAGAAAGAAGGTTCCTTCGAATTAATGATTAAATAATGTCAGTAAATAAGCGTGGAAATGGTCCTCATTTTGCATATCGATGAATTTAATAGACCAAATCGTAACTGTTCATCAAAATAATCGTAGAGGGTATTACCAAAACAAAGGGCCTGGATATTTTAATAATAATCGAGGGCAGAATCGTGTTAAATTTAATAGTAATAGTCGCGGTCGTTACCAGATAGGTGGGTCAAATCATTTGGAGAGTCAGACACTCACAATAACTAGATTAATTTTTTATTTCGAGAATAAACATAATATTTTTACATAAACCAGATAAATGAGGTTATTTTTAATAACAATCGTAAATTTTAAGTAGATACAGGAGCTTCTTTATGTGCTGTTAAGTAGATAGGTTCATATAAGAAAATAATTACTTTAAATTAAATAGGTGGTAATTTACTTCTAAAGAAAATGACCCCAAAAGCCTTAGAGATAAAAGGTGCTAATTTAGTTTCCGAAGTATACGTATTATTTAATATAACAATAAATAGCATTGTTTTAATGCCTTTCAGGAATTAAAGTTACGATTGTCCAGTCATCCGCTTTTGTCAATTTATTATCCAAAGCTTGAGACGGAATTGCATTGCGATGCGGTTATGGTAGTATCATCATGCAGCGTCAAGCGGATAGCAAATTTCAACCCGTGTTTTACTTTAGTAAAAGAACCACTCCCGCAGAATCTAAATACCAGTAATTTTATCTAGAGTGTCTAAGTGTTATTTCTTCATAAGGGGATAAGTCAAAAAAAGCAATTTTTCAGTAGAACCTTATACGTATTCGTATTAATTCAGGAAACATATTTATGGTTAGCGGGTATACCCTTTTGTTAGGACATGTCATATGCTAACAAAAGCGTATAATGCGAACACGTTAAAGGCTCTATTGAAAAATTGCTTTCTTTGACTAATCCCCTTATGCCCTTTACCCACAGATTTATGCCATTAAGCGATTTCACTGTTACTTAACAGGTAGGTATAAAATTCACGATTATAACAGATTGCGATAGTTTTCGAATGACTGTAAGCAATCAAATGTTAATCTGCGAATTTCTAGATGGGCTATGTTTCTTCAAGATTACGAGATAAAACATAGACCAGGTTCGAGAATGTTCATGTGGTTGCGCAAAGCCGTTGTCATAGTATTTTGGCAATAGAAGGCAATACGTTTTGCCAATTAGACAAACTAAGGACGAAACTATCTCGAAATTACGGTTAGAATTAGAGAATTCCAAAAGTAAGATATACGAAATTCGAAAGGGCCTTGTCTATAAAAAGATGGACGATGGCAAACTTTTATTTCACGTACCAATCAATGGAAAATAATGTACTTGTCATGACGATTTGGGACACGTCGGTGGTCCTTGCATGCAAATTTGTTGAAGGTATATTGGTTTTCACGCGCGCGGGAAAATTACATTGCCTAAAATGTTTGGAATATTCGCCGCTGAGTGGAAAGAAAGAAGGTTTTTTGAATTCAATTCCTAAAACCGAAGCGCCGTTTTAGACAATTCATAGACCACTATGGGGCGTTGGGAAAATTCAGCCGAGGATATAAACATATCTTTGCAGTCGTTGATGCTTTCATGAAGTTTATAAAATTACGGGTACGGACGAAGTAATTTAATTAGATATTTTTACTTTTATAGTAAGCTATGACGAATTATCTCTGATCGTGGAACCGCTTTTACATCAAACGCCTTTAAAGATTTTGTTAATACTGAATCTATTGATTTAGTACTAATCGCGACAGGAACTTCCAGTTCTAATGGACAAATTTAACGATTTAATCACTGTCTTACCCCCATGATCTCCAAAGCAAGTATATCGGCAGAAAAATGGGATGAGGTTATTCCAATGGTTGAATTTTCATTAAATAATACGGTTTGCCGATCGACTGGTAAACACCCTCTAAGGTTTTGTTCGGTGTGGATCAACAAGGTACAGTTAATGACATGCGTAAATTAGTATTAGAATCCCTTAATCCCATTAATCGTGATATAAGCAAAATTAGACAAAATGCCGGAATTAAAATTATTAAAACCCAAAAAGAAAATTAACGCTATTATAATAAAAAACAGAAGTTACGCAGTAAATACAAAATATGCGATTATATTATGATTAGAAATCATAACGCAACACCCGGTGTTAACACGTTGATGGACACAGACAAATTTTTGGCGGGACCTGCTGCGTCACTTACACAGGCTTGTCATAAATCAAATAGAAAATTGCGACTGCTATAGCCGTCGTGTCATATTGGGCCCGACGGCATTTGCAGTCCTGTTCATGAACGTGTTAATAAGTAATACCAAAATTTAAGGGGTCATTCGTCGTGTCGAAAATTTTAGATCATGACCGTTATGTTGTCACCGACATACCCGGTTTTGAGATTTCACAAAAGCCCTTTACTACTGTTGTAGGGCCAGATCAAATGAAATTATATTTGTAGCTATTAAGTTGTTTTTTAAGTCATACTTACCTATGTGATATATCATGTTTGTATTGTTATATGTAGGTTTAGGTTTATTTCTTTAGATCTTTTATGATTGGTCAAGGGTCGACCAATAAGGTCAGGACGGCCGAACTGTAGGAAATTATCTGTCTAGGGACATTAAGTATTAGGTTTTCCCCTAGAACTATGTATTAAGTTTGAGACGACACTAAAAATCACGGAAACCTCGGAAGTATTCGGCTGTTTACGGAGAGCTTCGGCGGCTGACGTCATTCATTTCAAATTAATGAATCATTTGCGCCAAAAACGAAAAAACAGTTATTTCATAACCTCAAATTGATGTTATTCGTTTTGTTTATTCAGATAGTAAATCTCTGTTTATTACAAGGCTTTGTTTATTATAAGACTATTTTTTTTATTAGTAAATGTGTTTTAAAATCCAGAGAGGTCTGACAATAATTATTGGCGATTCCCGTGTTATTAGGCACTGTTGTGTACTTATAATAAACTGGAAAAACATTTGGAGGTAAACCATAAAATAAAAATAGAAATGCATACATATAATTTTGCAACGAGAGAAAGTTATGAACTGTGGTTTGATCAACAGAAAATTGAGACAACTTATGCATCGGCCAGATCAAAAAGATCTAATGATTATTTAGAAAAATCCTACACTTGCAATTGTAGTAATTCAATAGGTAAAATATTAAGTTCACCTTTTATTACTTTATTTTACAAAATATTTCTGTTATCCTCAGGACATGGCAGCAATTGTTCCAAAAGAACGGAGAAGGCTGGTGGTTCAATTAAGTTGTATGGAGTATGCCCGCCCATCTCATTTAAATATAAAGCTTTGGAAAACAGGTAAATTTAAGGGTAAAATATTATTCTTTTGCCTAAAAAGTATATGAGTAGACATGAATACTATGCCTTATATATAACCCTAAAATATGAATCTATTTGAGATAATATCAACATTTTAATTGTAGGAGAGATTACTGTAAAATTCTGGAAATCACATGTAGGCCATGAAGAGGAGATTAGAAGTCAACACTTGTCAAAACTTGAAAAAACTGAAATAGTTAAAAAATTATGTAGTGGTGTAACCGTAGACAGAATTATGTCCGATGCCAGAAAATTAAAATCTGAGAAAATTCAAAGAATAAATATGCTGAATAGAAATGATGTATCATATTTAATGAAGAAACATAATGTAATGAAGAAGAATTTTAAATTTTAAATTAATTTAAATTTTAAATTAGTATTATTATTAATTTTAAATTTATTTTGTAGTTTTGTAGTGTTGTTTTGGTTTTATTTAAGTAGATGTATAAAGTGTAATTTTTAGTTAGTACTAGGAAAATTAAAATATATAAATATATACTTATATCATGTACCTAGAGGTGTAAGCTAGCAATTATTGTATTTTACCTGACTGATGAGTTTGGTTTAAAGAAAAAAGCACACATAAGTTTCTTGCAGTTTCTTCTTATGGGTTGTAATCAAAACTGCGGATTTTTTAAAACTAAGTTTAAATAAAGAACTTTAATATTATGTTTTGTTTTATTTAAGTAGATCAACAGTAATTTCTAAAATTAAAATATATATATATATATTATATGTACACATATGTGTAAGCTAACAATTATTGTATATACCTAAATGATATGTTTGGTTTAAAAAAAACATCCATAAGTTTATTTTATTTTCTTCTTATGGGTTGTATTTAAAATCGCGGATTTCTTAAAACTTAATTTAAATTTAGCACAACAAAAATTATTTTACTGCTCATCTATGTACTGTATTCAAAATTTTAAAGCTGATCTTCAATGGGGTAGTTAAATTTTTCTGACCTATACTTGGTTTTATTAGAAGGGTTTTTTTAATTTTAAACATCTATGTGAAAACAAAATTTCGATTGCGTTAACCGTACACCAAATTCGAATGCATGCCACTTTCCTGCAAAGAATAAAACAATTTCTATTTTTCCACCATCAAAGATGAAATAGATTGAAGTCCCTAGAAATACAAATAACAAAAAACGTTTAAACATCCGAAAGCAAGTGATTTTGATATAAATTTAAAACGAGAATGCAAATCAGCCTTATCATGATATTCTGCAGAATCATATTCTTAATATTTCTTGTG
This sequence comes from Brassicogethes aeneus, assembly GCA_921294245.1. Classification (NCBI taxonomy): domain Eukaryota; kingdom Metazoa; phylum Arthropoda; class Insecta; order Coleoptera; family Nitidulidae; genus Brassicogethes; species Brassicogethes aeneus. Next base: position 5,923,397 of record OV121136.1, read on the forward strand.
TAAATTATTATATCTAACAAATTCTCCAAAAAAGTAATGATTTGTTATGTTTATTATACTTAATAAACCTAATAAATCATCACTTATTTTGAAGGCTATATAATTATACGATCTAAAAATAAAGAACGAACCAAAACAGTATTTAAAATCAAAATTCCCGCCAGCCGCTTCTCGCTGCCCTCCGGACACGGCCGAATACTTCCGAGGTTTCCGTGATTTTTAGTGTCGTCTTTAAGTTTGTACTAGTGTAGACGGAAGTGACGTGTTATGCGATTCGATTCGATTATGTCGGTCGTAAAATAGTTTTTATAAGAAGAATAAATATTATTTATAAAATATGTATTATGAAGGGATCGGTGCCAAATATATGTTTTAAACAAAAGAATAAGTGTATTAGTGCCCACCCGAAAAGCTATCCTACAGGTTCTAATTTTAAGACAATTAAAATTAAACCAATCAAAAATTAAAATTCCCAATACATTCAAAATTTCCGAGTATTTATGGAATATTCCCGAGAATTTTCTCGTAATTAAATTTTCCCGGGAATTTTGGTAAATACAATACTTTACAAAATAAAAATATAAGATGCAGCTGGTTAATGCCAAATCTTATTTAGCCTAAAAATACTGAAATAAAAATTAAAAGTATTAGTAATAGAATTCTCTAGGAAAATACTATTGTGTTTTGATTCCAACTTATGTAATTTAGAAATTTTAGATAACAAGCTAATAAGTATATTAACTCTTAAATAATTATAAATATTAAATTTCTGGATTAAATAAAAACACGGTAAATTTATTTTTAGATTGATTCTATATTCTATTAAAAATAATAATGATTGTATATTATGCAATATTTTTGTTGTATTTCTTCGTAATAGTTACGTAACAAGTATACTTGTATATAGGATATGTATATTATTAACGCACGCATGTACCTAATCGTATAAGTGCGTTTATAATATAGAGTCATTCCAAATAAAAACACCAAATTGGGTGCGCTGCTTTATTTTGATAAAAAAAATTGAGGATGATTTTAGGTATCAAATATGAAAATCCGTTGCCGTTTTAATTTTTGGCTTCTTTACTTTTAATCGGCACACTTTAAAAATCTGAAATCGTGTCAATTTCTTACTTTCTTATAGTGGGCCAGAACTTTTTTTCTGTGACAAATATTGAAATGATTTTAATTTTGTTTTACTGTTCAGTAAGTGTGTTTTCGATATAAATTATTATTATCCAATTAGTTAATCTCATAAAAGAATGGTAAACCACTAAAGATTCATGATAATTTGCCAATTTTTGTCTGGCTCCTGTGCCTATTCTACTAAATCTAGAGAGTTATTTTTTTAGGTATCAAGTACTTATACAATAGAAAACCTAACTATTATTTTAAGTTTCTAGACTATCATTTTCTTTATTAAAAAAATTATTGAAACTTGATAATTCTTAAAATTAGTCAATTTTGCCCTCATAAATCATTATGTATAGGAAAAAATAAAAATCTGAAACTTTCAGGAAATGTAGTCCCAACCTTCATCTTTTCAGTCCAGTTAGTCTTGTTTTGTTATTTTTATTCCTTTAAAAGATATATTATTTTTTTAATGCCCGTTTAGTAGCGATATTGTTAGTTTTATTTATAATTTAAAATTTAGATGGCTTTCATGTTTGGTGGAGAAGTGTCAGAACTGTCAAAAATATTTCATAAATATTATTTGTGCGTATTTATTTGGTAAATTGGCTAATTTTGAAAATTACGAAGTTTCAATAATTTTTTTAATAAAGAAAATGATAGTCTAGAAACTTAAAATAATAGTTACGTTTTCCATTGTATAAGTACTTGATACCTGTAAAAAGGCAACTTTCTAGATTTAGCAGAATAGGCACAGGAACCAGACAAAAATCACAAAAATTGTCAAATTATTATACCATTCTTTTATGAGATGAACTAATTAGATAATAATAATTAATATTGAAAACATACTTACTAGGCAGTAAAATAAAATTACAATCATTTCAATAATTGCCACAGAAAAAGAGTTTTAGCCTCTTATAAGAGAGTAAGAAAATGACACGATTTCAGGTTTCTAAAGGGTGCCGATTAAAAATAAAGCAACTAAAAATTAAAACGGCAACGGTTATTTTTACCTAAAAGATCATCTTTAAATTTTATCATTAAAATAAAAAATCATGCAGCGCACTTTTAAATTCATAACTATTATTATTATTATTTTCAGGCCCGTTCCTGGGGTGTCTGGCGCCTGCGTGCAGCTTTCGTTGGTGCGCCCCTTTTATATTTAAATATACATTAAATATTTTAATTTTAAGCCCTTTAATTTAAAAAATATATATTTTGCGACAAACTGGCTATATGTAAATAAAAATTTTAATTAAGTATAAAAATTATTAATTGAATTACCAAACAAACAAATTCACAAAAATACTCTAAAGAAAACAAAAAAACAATCTAAACAATAACTACAACTGGTTTTAAGTGACGTACTCTCTAAAAATGAATTAGTCAAAAATGACTAGTTTTCGAAGTAAAAAAGCAGTTTTTAAGATATAGTCAATTCCATATTATATGGAAAATTTACTAAATCTCAAAAACGTTAAACTTTTATAACTTTTGACATTTTCGGATTGAATAAATGGCGAATGGCTGCATCCCAGAAACCGTGATAATGAAATATCAAAAAATAGCAGTAAAATGTCACTATGCCAACACGAGAAACAAAAGAATTCACGTTTGCGGAGTCATGTCAAATTTAATTTTTGAATAATATTTTCGGTAAATAAAGTACGTAAAAAACTCAAAAAATTTCAATCATGCACTTTAATTAGGTTTTCATTAAAGAATAAACATATTACAAAATAAAAGAAAAAAAACTGAAAATCGTCAAAAAGCTGAATATTAGTCTTCCACAAAAAAATTCGCCATTTTTCCATGGATTTTTATCAACATTAGCTTGTTTTTTTTTTATAAAAATGTCTGTTTGATTTAAACCTCTCCCAGGACGATACGTAAATTTTCGACCTCAATTTTTGCCATATAAACGATTTTTTTGCGCCCCTTTTATATTTAAATATACATTAAATATTTTCATTTTAAGCCCTTTAATTTAAAAAATATATATTTTGCGACAAACTGGCAATATGTAAATGAAAATGTAAAAAAACGCTTTAATTAAGTATAAAAAATATTTAATGAATTAACAAACAAACAAATTCACAAAAAATATTCAGTGATAAAAATACTCTAAAGAAAACAAAAAAACAATCTAAACAATATAATAACTACAACTGGTTTTTAGTGAAGTACTCTCTAAAAATGAATTAGTCAAAAATGACTAGTTTTCGAAGTAAAAAAGCAGTTTTTAAGATATAGTCAATTCCATATTATATGGAAAATTTACTAAATCTCAAAAACGTTCTACTTTTATACTGCCCTACTATGGAGAAAGGCAGTAACTGCAAAAAAATGCAAAATGCGTTTTCTTGTGCTATGGTAAAGCTATGGACATTTTGTAACCGAATTCAACACAGAAATGCAGTCAAATATCTTAAGTTAAAAAAACCAATTAAATACCTACTGCTTTTTATAAAAATGTAGTTTATGCTAATTTTCCACAAATTTCTTGTTTAGCAGTTACTGCCTTTCTCCATAGTAGGGCAGTAGGTATAACTTTTGACATTTTTCGGATTGAATAAATGGCGAATCAAATCAAAAAATAGCAGTAAATGTCACTATGCCAACACGAGAAACAAAAGAATTCACGTTTGTCATGTCAAATTTAATTTTTGAATAATGTTTTCGGTAAATTAAGTAGTATGTACGTAAAAAACTCAAAAAATTTCAATCATGCACTTTAATTAGCTTTTCATTACAGAATAAAAAACTCAAAAAATTTCAATCATGCACTTTAATTAGCTTTTCATTACAGAATAAACATATTACAAAATAAAAGAAAAAAAACTAAAAATCGTCAAAAAGCTGAATATTGGTTTTCCACAAAAAAATTCGCCATTTTTCCATGGATTTTTATCAACATTAGCTTGTTTTTTTATATAAAAATGTCTGTTTGATTTAAACCTTTCCCAGGACGATACGTAAATTTTCGACCTCAATTTTTGCCATATAAACGATTTTTTGAGTTATTAAAATCGCTAGCATAAAAATACTTACCTATCTGATATCAAAAGTATGTAAATGAATGTTTTAGAGGGCTCAAATACCTTCAATTTAAGGGCTTGTTTGACCAAATCGTTCAATTAGATTTCAATCTTTACTCAAAAACGTCAAAACACAAAATTGAAAAAAAAAACATTTGAAAATTCATATTCAAAATACATGGGAAAATTATAATGGGAGATATAATAATATTATATTATATGATTATTTGAGGAAAAATAATTAGTTTAAAAATTTAATAATAATTTTTATCTACTCCTATTGCATAATTTTGGTGTTTTTTCGTGAATATTGTTAAGCATTATAAAATTCCTGCCTAACAACGTAAATAATAAACTCAGTATTCACGTTGTTAGGCATCAGTGATTGGCCGATTTCAGTATTTACTGTGATTTGAATCGAGTTTTAAATTGGAAAAAGGCGACTACACTGAAAAAAATTTGTTGTAAAATTACATGGAAAATAATGGGTTATTAATTACCCATTATTTTCCTTGTAAATTTGCATTAAGTTTGTAATTTAAAATTATTACAATATTGTTGTAAAATGCAAAATTGTAAAATTACAATAATGTTGTAACGAATATTTTTTACAATTTTGTTGTAAAATTACAAATTGTAATATTACAAAAAAATTGTAATTTAGGATATATATAATAACATTTAAAATTGGTAAAAAGTAAGGTTAACCATTTGACAGATGTCAGATTTTATTTATTTAATTTTGAAAATCATTTAATTATCTACTTATTGTAGTAGATAAAGTATAGTATTACACTCGAGATTATGCGCAATATTCACACGGATAATTTAGGTCTCTGGTCTAGCGACTCGAGACGTAAACCTCCTCCTCGTGAATATTAGCCTGCATTATCTCTCATATAATAATATACTAATATTACCTTAGCAACAGTCATAGGATAGGAACCATTATCACTAAATTTCTCCTGTCAATCATTGTTAAAGTTGTGTCTGAAAATTGCACATTTTAAAATGAGTTTAAGCAATGATCAGCCATTTTATATTAAGAACAAAACTTTCAATGTTATGAAATACCAAGAAACTTTTGATCGGTACGAAAAATGGTGTATCAAGCATAACACAAGCCCTCATCACTTTGGTACTATTACTCAATGTTAAAAAATTAAATCAAGCAGAACGTTGATATCAACAAATCTGTAAACTTAATTGCATTTCTAAAACGAAAATGAGATGGGTATGACATTTATAAATCTAGTCTCGTCCAAGTCCAAGGTATGCACAAAGGAGGAAATAACAAAATTTGTATTAGATGCTGAAGAAGAGAGATTTATGTGCATAAAGGTAAATGAGAAATATATTTTTGTGCAATAATTAATTTAGGTTATTTTGATTCTTAGCTAAGCGGGCGCGTACAGTTATAAATTAAACAAAGCACTAGTGCCGTAATAAAGATAAATATGATATTTTTAAAGTGTCAAATCATAGTCAATATATAACAGTTGTAAATAAAATATGTTTTACTTTTTATAATCAATAAAGGCATTTAATATTTATTATTATTATAAACCTCCGTATAGAAATAAAGCTAAAATTGTATCTGCCAGTTGAACTCAACCCAAAAAAATGTCACATAATCTTAAAACATAATTTAATTAAATAGGTACTTATAATAGTATATTATGTATCAAGTTTGATAAACGCCATTTTATACACCAATTTAATTTAGGCACGAGCGAGCTTGCGAGCGAGTGCTTAAATTAATGAGTGCATAGAAAAGTTTATAAACGAGGTGCATACTATACTTTTTCTACGACAAATACTTATTATTATCTTAAAATGATTTAATTCAAAAATTTGTATAGAGCGCCATCTATGAAACAATAGGGGAATCTGTATGTCACCGTCAAATGTCAAATTTTTATATTTTATAAACACAGATTATAAAGGTTATAAATCGAAATGTATTTCTTGAAATTTGACAGTTTTTCACATGAAAGTAAAGATAATGTTTTATGAGCACTTTACAGTGGAGTCCGTGCCCGAATTTAAGTTATAGTTTACTGCCGGCGAAATTAAAAGGTCAGTACAATGTTCATATCAACTTTTCAAATATTGGCGTTGAGAAACTATTTAATACTTTTGTATTTTTGTATTGATATAATAAAATAATTTTCACATTTAGTATTATTTTACAAGAAAGGCACTTTATTTTAACGATTGTATGACATTTGACAACTGTAAACTTAAAACTTACTTCAGCCCGTGACTAAAATCCTGTTGCTAACTTCAGCCCGTGACTAAAGCCACAAATTGTCAATGTGTATTTAAAAGGTCACTTAGTGTCATGGAAACATGTACGATAAAGGGCGTTTTAAAGGTGGGAGTAGAAAAAAGTACATAAAACCCGGCGGCGGAAGCTTATAAGCTTGTGCGAGGCAATTAATAATTATTAATTGCCTCGCACAAAAATCACTGCTTTGGCTATAATGGGCTATAATTTATTATGTTAGAAATACTTCATATTATAAAATATTATCATGTCAATTTAACCTAACTTAAAAATGATAGTAAGTAGGATGAAGTGATAAATGCCTGAAAAAAAATAGTATATAAAACAAGACGGCGGAAGCCGTCATAATTTTCTTAATTTTAAAATCACCTCAATAGACTTAAAATGTTTTTTATTTTATATTTAAAGGAAGGTTAAAACCGTAGCTTATTTGTAGAGAGTCACTATTACTTCCCTAAAAATTTGCTGTTTCGGGAGGGAGATTCCTGACAGATCAATATCTGTTCGGGTGGCTGGGAAGGTTTCTATAGCAACCAGCTGCTGCGAGACGGTGCGACGCCTACGCCCAGGTCAATCACGCCCACATTTAGGATATCCCCAACTACGGATTTTAATGTAGATAATAATTGTACCCTTATTAATTTGCATTTCTTTGTTGTTGTTAAAAAATAATATTATCTAATTAAAATACTTTTTTAATGTATTTAAAGCATATTTTCCAAAATCGCCAATTTTTTTTAATTTTAAGGGTGTTATCGGAATTGTTGGTCTAACCAGCACATGCGGAAAGTCATTTTAACTAAAACAAATTGCTCTTTTTTCAGAGAAAATTTATAATATGTTTTAAAATTTTCTTTAATATTTTAATATACCTATTAAAGATACACTGAGAAAAGAGATTTGTAATTATAACAAAATTGATTTGTTTGAGGGTGGTTTTTTTACATTAAAGCTGGTGTAGTTCCTTTTAATAAGAAGAAATTATTGTAAGGATATCAATAACGTTGGTTCAATTAAATAGTTTTTTTGAATTGATTTGGTTAAAACTATCAAATTATTTTGTTCGCATTTTTAGATAGTAATAATAAATAAATCCTTACAAAAGTTTAAATTTAGGAATATAAATACTGGATTATTATTAAAAATTTCAAAATGTTATAGTAAATTCGTTTATTATTTACCCACACATTTTATTTGTTTACTGTTACAAGCTATAAATTAGCGTAAACTAAGAATGTGTTATTCCTAATTATCTACTATTACAATATAAATTCATTTGGTAACTATAACCAAATGCATATTTACAGGAAACAAATCTTCGCTTTAGCGAAACTGAATTCAATAATAATAACATAACATATTCTTGGAACTGGCTACTCCAACCAGGGCCGGCTTAAGGCAATTGAGCGCCTTAGGCACTTAAAAATTTGGCGCCTATTATTACATACTACACTTAAGGGGCCCTAGGCAAATAAATATAGTTACGTATTATATCACCTCCAACACTGAGAAAAAAGGTAAATTCGAACAAATGCATTTAATTATAATAAAATTATTATTAGGGTAGGTTCAGTACCTACCCTAATAATAATTTAGCAGAGTCTCTGCTGCAGAGATATAAAATTTAAAAATGCATATTATGCAAGTATAATTTTAGTTTTTACTAAAAACTTTTTAGGGTCCTAAAGTTTTATTAAAAATGTAAAACAACTTTAATTCCCTAAATTTCTTTGTAAGATGTAGGTTTACTAAATGTTTAATATTAACATTTCATAAATACGTAGGTACCTACCTTAAAACATATAGCAAATTTAAACTATCGAAGACAAACAGCTATCTAACATAACTACCTAACTACTGATTAATTTCATCTGAAATAAATTTGTGTAGGGCATAAAAACAGAAGCGAATTTCTTTCGGAACGCGCTTCAGTGCGGCACACGCTTAAAGAGCGGCACGCCTTTGTCGGCTTGACACCGCGTTATTACAAAGGAAGCCGCATTTTTTAAAAATGATTATTTGGTACTCTACCGTACCTACTCACAATTGTTTATTTGTTTCATATTTGTAAAACCATTTTTTAAATTTTTTAAGTTGGTTGGGGACAAGGCGCCTATTTCTTCTTGGCGCCTAAGGCAATTGCCTATACTGCCTAATGGTTAATATGGCCCTGACTCCAACGCCATATTGCAATTGTTTGCCACGTCTTCAGTCGATGGTCCATGCAGTGTGCTTCCCCTAGACAAAAACGGTGTTTCTTACGTGTAAAATTTCCGGTGGGCTGTAATTACTGTGCCAGAGATATTATCTCTATTACTGTGTACGGTGAATTAACAAATACCTATTATAATTTATATTATATTTTATTATAACTTGTGGCGTGTTGTGCTGTGACTTGGTGATCGTTGAATGGACACTCAAAAATGACTCTGCGCTATCATTTTTTTAGGGTTGCGTTCAAGTCCACTCTTAAATGAATCCAAAAACATCGTATGCTTTCAAAAATCATTTTGTAAAAGCCATTGGGTCTATGCTAATTCCGATGGTTGTGTTATTTCGTGCCTGTTTTATAATATAATATTATAATTTACAATGAAGTTATTTATTCTTAAAATAAAGTTAATATCAGACGATTTTTTTTCATGCATGCAAAATTGAAGACTTGTCAAAAAAATAATTTTAAGTTTTTGATAAAAACTTTGTAAAATATGAATCAAATAACTTAAAATTATTTTTTTGCCCTTAGCCCCTTATTTACTTCTAGTCTTCAATTGTGCATGCATGAAAATAGCAATCGTCTGATATTAGCTTTAATTTAGGAATAAATAATTTTATTGTGAATTATAATATCAATTTAAAACTACAAATCGGCACTTTTACCATTTATAAAGTTAATTTATTAAAATATTTTTTTCATATAAAAGAAGCATGTTATTATAGTAACCACAGTGACAGAACTGTGAATAAAATAAGTGGTTATGTTAAAGTTGGGTTAATAACAGTAACTAAAAGATAATTTTTGTAACACGATATATTATTATAGTTAAATATAAGTTATATTAATAAAATAAAATATTGTAACAACAAATAAATCAATTAATATAGCAAACAAATTTTTTTAACATTAACCTATTCATTTTTGTATTACGAAACTATATATGTAGGTATAAGGATGTAATAAGATGATATTTAAACAAATTATTTTACTATAAAAAGCTAATTTGGTAATAGTTAGTTTATGTAAAATTATATTCAGATATGTGTATTCACATTAAAACTTTCAATCGATAATACTTATTTTACATAAAATGATATTTACAAATTTAGATTTACAATAAAAATCTCATTTGGTAATAGTTACCGAATATAAATTTATAGTAACAATTCATGCTTAACAAATCATTTTTTTCAGTGAAGAAGACATTTGGTTCCCTGTATCCATAACAAGTATTTGGTTGTGCCAAACAAATTACCATTACTATAACCAAACTGTTTTCTCAGTGTAAATTATTTAAATTTGTTAAGAATTTATATCTTCAGCAAAAACATATTTACAATGAATTTAACCCAACCGAATTTTTGTTCGTACGCCGCTGGTTAAATTTGATAATAAAATCTAATTAATTTTGTTATAAATTACTATTTAAATAGTTAAGAAAAAATAAACAAATTTCAAACATCTTTTAAAAAATTTCATTTTTTTTTTAAACAATAACTTATAAAAGAACATTTTTAAAGAAAAATTTATAAATTAATATTTATATTTAATTAATGGCCTGCTAGATAATTAATTATATATTATATAAAATTAACTTATTTTTATTATTAGACATTTTATTGTATTTAACTACCTAAGAATGCCAACCGTTCGATTTGGACAGGAGCCTTCCAATTTTTCAATAAATATCCCGTTTCCTGACATACTACTGTATTCAGTTATTATTTTATTTCCTATGCTTTATTTTTAATACATCAACTTGTTTAGTTGAGTTGGGTTATTTAAACAAATTTACACTCATATTTTACATACCAAAATATTTATAATAGTTGCCCACCAATTGTTTGTGTTTTATTCAATAGGCAATAGCCAATTAGACTGGTCAACAGCAATTTTGCTGCAGGGTAAACAATAACTTTTCTAGGGTAATTTGCGTACCTATGCTAACTACCCAAAGGACCATTATTAAATCAGATTTTGATTTCGCCATATTGCGTTAAAAATATTATTTTAAAATGGGTTAACTTAAGTTAACCTTATGGATGTGAATAAATTTTTTTTAGTTTAATTAGGACCAACCAACCAATGCATTAAAAATAAAAATGTAATGTTTGCAAATCGAAAATCGAAAACAAGAGCTGAAATGATTGGAATAAATTAATGATTTTTTAAAATTTCATAAATTTTACAAAGTTTCTGGTATGAAATTTGTCTTGTATAACTTTTAAAAGAAAAAATACACAAAAAATTGTGTTAATATATCAAGAAATCTAATTTTATTATCAACTTTAACCAGCGTCGTAAGGCTAATTACCACATGACCTAGGAAAATTTTTACCCGGTATAATACAAAAAAATAAAATAATAAATAAAATCTGACATCTTTCAAATGATTAACCTAACTTTTTACCAATTTTTAATGTTATTATAGTGGCATTTTCCAATTTAAAACCCGATTGGTTCAAATCACAGAGAGTATTGAAATCGGCCAATCAATGATGCCTAATAACGTCAATAATAAGTTTATGATTCACGTTGTTAGGCAGGGAATTTATAATGTTTATCAATACTCACGGAAAACCCCAAAATTATGCAATACTTAGAAGTAAATAAAATAGAATATTTGATAACGCTTTTTTATTTAAGCGAGTCAAGTTTCTATCGTTTATATTTTACTGTAAATGTAAATTTTCAAATATTACGCGTTTTTTAGATTTTTAAACTATACTATTGATGTTAGGTTAACTTTTAACCTAACATCAATAGCAGTTTTATAGTACCTAAGTACTTTAAATTTTTAACAAAATTGTTTTCTACAAATTTAATGTATCATTAATAGTTATAGACTCACTAAGTCTCTTTTTTATTAATTAATATTCTGCAAGCATTTCTCTTATCAACGTTTTTATTTAATTTCGTTCGGATCTCATGCCAGCATCGACAGACGCGTTTCGTTCTGTGGAACTCATCAGTGCCGAGTTGCTATAGGCTCGAGACCCAAACGAAAACTTTAATTCCTTTCCTTATATTGGAAAGGAATAGTTCAAAAGCGGTGAGAAGAGAATTTGCCTGCCAATGGTGCCATCTATCGTTTTTCAACGCGGTCTTCTATATGTCATGACATTATCTGTACGGGACATATAGCGTGCTTTACGCCATCTATGACCTGAAAGATGTATTGCCCTCCCGGCTAGGTAATTTCTTACAGTTATCGTATTAAAAGTATTAATACTTTGCGACAAACTCGCTAGATATATATATTAATTAATATTCTGCAAGCATTTCTCTTATCACCGCTTTTGTTTAATTTCGTTCGGATCTCATGCCAGCATCGACAGACGCGTTTCGTTCTGTGGAACTCATCAGTGCCGAGTTGCTATAGGCTCGAGACCCAAACGAAAACTTTATTTCCTTTCCTTATATTGGAAAGGAATAGTTCAAAAGCGGTGAGAAGAGAATTTGCCTGCACAATGGTGCCATCTATCGTTTTTCAACGCGGCCGTCTATATGTCATGACATTATCTGTACGGGACATATAGCGTGCTTTACGCTTTATGATTTTTAATTTTTGTAGGTAAACTATTGATTATAATCATGTAATTATAATTATATAATTATAGGTTAGAAAGTTTAAAAGCAATTTTTTGGTTTTGCACGGAAAAGTCCCCACTTGACATTTAAATACAAATAACTGAGGCTTTGTATCTGTAAGTTTAACGCCAATTTCGTCTTATTTTATAAAAATATTACAATATTTCTATTTTTTATGCATAAAGGTCTTAATTTACAGTGGATATTCATTAAAATACCAACTTTTTTTTAAAGATTTTGCCGTCTGCAACAATTTTGGAAGGGTAACGTTAGTTTTTAGTTTTAATGAATCATTAGCCGGCATTTACAAAATTCACAAACGAATGACACGATATTTAAAATTATTTATTGTTATTAGTAGCTTTTTAATTGATGGTTTCCATCACCACGTATATTGATATTTCTTCTGGGCTTCCAGCGTTTTTCTATATTTAAAAAAATATATATTTTTGAATTAAGTTTTTTCCAAAATACATCCATTTTTGTAAATGCGTAGTCTACTAAGTAATTTAAAACTAACTTTATATTTAAATGCTTTCCACATAGCTCTGTATGAGTTGAACAAAATAAACAAAACCTATTTGTTGCGCCTACTAGTACTTGATTTAAGATTTATTTGGAAGACAGAACGGTAAGCTATTAAAAACACCTGAACACAGAGTGTGACAGTGCGTGAAATTTTTTAAAACCTTAGTAATATCCATACATACCTTAATAGTATGCAGCGGTTACTTTATTGAAGTAGTACAATAATAATAGAAACTTACCATTATTCGTTTAAGCCATAACGTATGACAGTATTTAATACAATTTTAGTCAAAAAGTAAGAATAAATTAATAATAAGCATTGTAAGAGAAGCAATACCTTTATGCGCAATTTATCAACACGAAGCAAGTAATTATAATTCCTAAACTTGACTGGTTACCTGATAAAAATTCAACATATTTGAAGGTGATTTAAAAATGTTTCATTTTCTACAGATATTAAAGAATTCAAAATTACCTAAACCCAAATAAAATAACGGTTTCTGTCGGGTTCCGGTGCCGAGATAAACGCATGGCATGTAATTTAATTTATTTGTCTCTTTTTTTTCAAATCTGGTTCTTCATTTTTAGGCTCTTCATTTTCTTTTTCTTTACTATTATTCCCGATCGGTTGGCTACCTTTATCTATTTCTTCTGATCTTGTGATTAAAAAACTGGAAAATAAGTTATCCAAAAATAAAAAACTGAACTTTCAACTTTTGTTCTTCTTTCTCTCCAAAAATTCTGAAGAAGTAAAAATTTGAGTCCAGAAAACAGCCTTTCAACGCTTACTTCAGTTGGTTTCATAAAAAAGCCGATTTTTTTTTTAAATTACTGCAAATCGGGTATTTATTGTTTGAAATAGCTACAGAAGATCTTTCTATTATTACTTATTTTTCATCAAAAAGGCCTTTTTACACAAGAAATACAAATATTGTAATATTTTTGTAAAATAATACGAAATTAGCTTTAAACTAACAGATACATAACCTCAATTGTTTGTATTTAAATGTCAATTTAAAAAACGCGTAATTTTTAGAAATTTCCATTTTTCAATTCCAAAGATAGAAACTTGACTTGTTTTAATCAATTAAATCATTATTAGGTATAGTTAAAGTGACCAGATTCTGTCAAAAAATAGAGGGACATTTTGTATGAATTTACCTTAATTACAAAATTGACACAATGATACAATGCAAATTGTAAATTTGACGTTACTTAATTATTGTTGATTGTGTCATTTTTGTAATTAAGGTTAATTTACACAAAATGTCCCGTTATTTTTTGACAGAATCTGGTCACTTTAGGTATAGTATGAACCCACTGTAAATTATTTTTGAGAAAATGTGGCATCTGTCAAAACCTAACAAACATAACTCGAGAGTTCAATAAATTATAAAATAAAACAAGTTTATTAACAATCTTATTTTTAATATATATCATTCCCTTGTTATATTAATCTTAATATTGTCTTAATGTTCTTTGGGGATCATCAGTCATTTATATAAAAAAAATTTGCAACATAGAGTGCAGGAAAGAAAAACGAAGACAAAATATTTTCCTGTGTTATTCCTATGGGAAATATTAAAACTCGATAATGTCTCAAATTAATATTAAGGATTGGGATTTGAACAGAATTTGTATGTCTATGGTTTCCATGGATTTTTCATGTACTATGCTCCACACCTCAAAGTCCCACCACGTGACCACGTACGGAACGCAGTCTTTTGAAAATTTGGCATTTAAGGCTTTTCAGGTTATGTATCTGTCAAAGTATAGTCAACGAAAGAAATAGGCGTTAAAAATGTATAAATCTTTATAAAATTACTATAACAATGGATGGTTTAAGAATTTAAGAATATAAATACTGCATTTAATAAAATTTCAAAGTGTATGGTGCCAAATAAGTAAAATTGTTGTGCATTTGGTCCAAATATCTGGTTTTCTCCATAAAATAATTTTAACTTAACAGCATTTTTTTTAAAAAATCTAGCTTCTCTATTATGGAATAAGAATATCTGTTTTAAAGGTAGGTTAATATATTATAACAAAAATATCATCTAATTTTGTAATTTTAAGGTTGGAAAAATTTATTTTGACCAAAATAAATAAGTATTTTGGATTATTTAAAAGACTGTATAATTTGGTATTTAAAAATGTGGTACTTTTTATTATCCAGCTTAAAGTGTACCTACATAAAGTTTTGTCGATACAAATAGTACATCGAAAAATCATTATAACTTATAAAATTTTTAATAAATCACATGTCATGGGAGTATTAAATATTTTCACATTGCAAGTTTCTCTAAAAATTGTTTGTTTTCTTATAATCTAACTAAAAGTAGGTATGCCGAGAGGTATAAAAGCTTCAATTTAATTTGAACCATATTCAACAATTATTTAGTTTACCTATATTTATTTATGACCATATTAACACACTCTTCCACTTATTTATTTTGGTCAAAATAGATTTTTCTAACCTTAAAATACAAAATTAGGTGATATTTTTTGTTCTAATACATTACTTACCTTTGATACAGATATTCTTATTTCATAATAGAAAAGTTAGATTTTTTTAAATAAATGCTGTTTAGTTAAAACTAATTTATGGAGAAATGTAGACCCAATGTACAAAAATACCACTTATATTGCACCTTGCACTTTGGAATTTCATTAAATGCAGTATTTATATTCCTAAATTCTTAAACCAACCATTGTTATTGTGATACTATAAAGATTTATTAACTTTTAACGCTTAAACATAAGCGCTAACACTATAAATATTATTTCTTTCATTGACTATACTTTGACAGATACATAACCTGAAAAGCCTTAAATGCCAAATTTTCAAAAGACTGCGTTTCGTACGTGGTCACGTGGTGGGACTTTGAGGTGTGGAGCATAGTACCTAAGCTAACATTTTATCTGCCAGTTGAACTTAACCCAAAAATAATGTCACCCCAGATAGCACATGACTTCCCATGGACCTCCTGATTAGGTCCATTTGGGACGTTCCGACTTGGACATACTGTGGATTTCCCACGGATCTCCTTATTAAGTCTATTTCGGCTGTTCCGAGTTGGACATCCTGTGGATATCCACCGAACATCTGTTTAGGACAATGTTTGATTTTTGCTAGGAAGCAAAAATAAGATTTGTATTCCATTTAATTGATTAAATTTATTCAATATATTTGTATTAAAACATAAAATTTATGTCATATAAAACATTGAAAAGAAAAAAAATACAAATATATAAATCTATAATCAATATATTTTTGAGCAGAATCTAATATTTAATATTTTTATATCAAACATGTCAAACAGAGATAAAGAAGGTTGTCAAATAAACAAAATTACGTCTAAATTTAGCTTACTGTACAGCGCTGGCAGTGTTGCCATTTTTTTTTACAAGTTGCCAAACTGGCGTCAGAATTACCAACAAAGAGTCTCCAAGATTAGGGCATGTAGATAAATATTTATATCTACTAGCTTTATCCAATATGAATGAGATTTTATAAAACCTAATTGGTAAAAATAACATTCGCGCAATTTTTTAAAAACTGAGTGGGTATAAAAACAAACTAAGTAAATAGAAACTGTTAAAAGCACCAAATAAAGAAGGTCTTTATAAAAAATTATCTGAACTCGCCCATATTGTCGCCAATTTTAAATTTCTAGACCGATTGGCAGTTCTCAAATCGCCCAACCTGGCAACGTTGCGCTGCTTCCTCACCGCACAAAACAGATGCCTTCTTTATCAGAGACTCTGGATGCTCCACCGTGTTTGCCATTTTGTGATTTTTGATACAAGACCGGTCACCGGTTCGTAGTTCTGTGTTTTTTAGTGCTAATGAATAATAAAAATGTATACATATACTTATAGGTAAGTACCACCCTAATTTATGAATAAGTAATATATATAATATGCATATATGTAATGTTTGCGACCAACTTTACAATTTTTATAGGTGGACTTCTTATATAATAATGGAGGGGAGAAACCCTATGAAGCAGTAAAAAGATGCCTCACAATAACTTGTGTTTAGTGTTTAACAGGCTGTAATCAGTAAGTTTATCAATTTGTATGTATTTTTTCACCAAAATAAAATGATTCCAGCTGCAGTAAAAAAACTGCTAAATGTTGAAATGGCGATAAAATCATGGCTCAAACATTGCAAAAGCCGAATTGGAAATGAAGTTCAAAGAAGGTCAAAAAGTGGAAATTTATAGGTACATTAATTTATTTTAGTTTTTATCAGTTTTTTTTTAAATTTTAATCAGTTATCTACTTTTTCACAAAAATAAAGTTATTTTTACATATTTTATGGGTTTTATTTAAACATCCACATAAGGGCCAATTACATCCATATAAGGTCAATTTTGACCCTCAGTGGGACGGTCTCTGGACATACAAAAGTGCACCATTTGGAAGTCCATGGACGTCCTATGGAGGTCCATGGGAAATTGTAGGACAGCCCTGGGAGGTTCAGAGCATCCAAGGATGACATCCGTAGGACGTCCTTGGGACATCCATGTGCTGACTGGGACATAATCTTAAAACATAATTTAATCAAATAGGTACTTAAAAAAGTACATAAAACCCGGCGGCGGGTTATAAAAGCCTTGAATTTTCGAATAAATTTCGTTTAAATAAGCGATTAAATTACTAGAACTATTTAACAGCGATTAAATTTTAGCCTCCATATTGGATTTTTGTTTACGATTTTATGGTGTTATTTACAAGTTTTAACAAACATTTTTTAAAAAACAATAAAAAATAAGTAATCTAGTTTACGAAATATCAATTATTACTTATTACAAACCTTAAATTAATGGAATTTTCTTTAAAAAAAATATTTAAAAATTTTGACACATACGTCAGATTTTATGAATTGTCAAATAGTTTCCTTTAATTCGAGAAATAATCTAGACGTATATCACTCAACCTATAAGTTTAATCTGTCAAACCATGCTCAGTAAGTTTTTTATTTGATTTTTCTTTTTGGAAAATAGTTTCATGCAAAATAATTAAAAATAAAACACCTCGACCGCTTAAATTATTTTGCATTTAACATTTTCCAAAAAAAAACCAAACAAAAAACTACTGAGCATAGTTTTCGTGATATAATATATGATTATAAACCTGAATTTGATAAATGGATCTTTGAAAACATGTTTTGTCAAATTAAAGATACTAGGGAAAAGTTTTACCACAAGCATCAACAAATAAAGATTTAAGTGTTTTAATAAATTAGTTACCCCCAATTGAAATGCCGAATTTTGATGGTGAACCTGTAAATTGGCCTTATTTTTTGAAGCATTTAAAACAAACATTCACTTTAATACAAAATTAAATAACTCGCAAAAAATTCAATATTTAGTAGGGAAATTAAGTGGTAAGGCACTCACTATTTTATCAGGAACTTTTCCTAATGAAGAAAATTATGTAACAATCTGGGATTCGTTAGTAAAAAAAATATCAAGATAAGAGAGCGCTAGGAACATTTTATTTGAATAACTTATTTCAAATTAAGATTGCGTCTAATAATGCCAATCAACTTAATAATTTTATAGAACGCTTTTCTTCCTCTTTAAGTGCATTAAAACAATTAAACAATTAAATATTACTGACCTTTCGTATTTCATATTTCTTCATTTGGCACTAAAAAAGCTAGATCCTCAAATTATACTATCATTTGAAAATTCAATTAATAAAGATATTCCATCATGTAAAGATTTAATTGAGTATATTCGTCAACAAGTTAAAATTTTAGAACGCACTAACTCACATTTAGGTTTAAAACCACATAACACCCTAACACAACATAGACCACATTCACTACACTTTAACAGATGTTAAATCTTTAAATTGTAAAATTTGTAATAAATCGAATCATTCAAAACTATATGAATGTCAGGTATTTAAAAATATGACACCTAAAGTCAGATTTGAAAAACTTAAAGAAATAAGACATTGCATTAATTGTCTATTTTCAAACCACACTAGTAGTAAATGTAAATCAAGTAATTGTTGTAAAAAATGCAACAAACTTCATCATACTCTATTGCATATTGAACCAAATAAAATTTATTCTCAAAATGATATAACTTCTTCTAATGTTTCTTTCTCTATTAAACCTTTAACTCAATCTATAACTATGCATACTCAAGCTTCTTTAAAATTAAATACTACTGTATTATTATCAACAGCACAGGTATATGCATTTTCTAATAATGAAAATAAAAAAATAATACGATGTCATATTGATAGTGCATTGCAAAATAATTTAATTAGTACTTCGTGCTGCAAAAAACTTAATTTAAATATTATTCCTTTAAATAATTCATACATAAATACAGTAGGTTCAATTAAAACCCCAATGAAACTTGTTACTTTAACAATTCAATCACGAATAACCTTCGGTCATCTATGGAATAACATTTGATCAATATGACATTACTCTAATAGTAGTAGATATTATAACTAAAAAACTACCTATAACTAATATAAATACACAAGCATTCAATTATTTAAAAAATATATCATTAGCAGATAAATCTTGGAATGTTCCTGGGGAAATTGAGGTTATTTTAGGGGCTTAATTATTTCCCAATTTATTATTAACAGGTCGAATTATTCCTCCTTCTAATTTGATTGCACCTCAAGCACTTGAAAATACATTGGGCTATATTTTAATTGGTGAAGTACCTGTTGATAAAATTTGAAATAATTCATTTTCACATTTTAATTTAGGTTGGATTTTTGGGCGAATCACAAATGAAAATATAAATTTAAGATAATTTTGGAATTTAGAAGAAATCCCTTCAGATTATATTCAAAACTCTGATGACATAATTTGTACAAATCTTTATAAATCCTCTAATACTAGAGATTCTTCTGGAAGATATATTTTAGATTCTTCTTTATTAGGTTATTCTCATGTTATTGCTAAACGTAGATTGGTATTTTTAGATCGTAAATTTAAAAACAATTTAGATTTACGCCATGAAGTAATTAAAGAATATTTGGACAAGGGATATTTATTTAAAATTTAATATTCAGAAGAAAATGAAAAATGAAAATAAAGGTGATTTTATACCGCATCATGCAGTTGTTAGACTTGATAAATCAACAACTAAAGTACGTGTAGTTTTAGATGCTAGTGCTAAAACTGATACAGGTGTATCTTTGAATGATATTTTACATATCGTTGGGTTACTGCAAAAACCAGATAACTCCAAAAATGTAGTTTTGAGTAATTTGATGTTTTAAGTTTGGAAGACGCTTAAAAATCCACTTTGAAAGTAAAAGCCGTGTTGGTCTAAAACATTTATTGAACAGCAAAGCTAGAATGTAATAAAACGTGAAAAATACATTTGGTTTGTAAAATAATTGTTTTTTTTTACAAAAAAAGGAAAGTTGTCGCACATATCTTATTTTACTTGAACATTTTTCACATTTTCCTGGAAAAAACTCAAAACATAATATTACAGTATTATAATAAAAAAACTCCAATCTAGTCTTCCTCTCCGCTTTCCATGTCACTGTCTTCAATTGAAGGTTCTGGAATGGTGTCTTCTATCTCTTTAAGAGCAGGTAAAGTTTTGTAATATTGGTGGAACTCTTCAGGAACTGGGGGATCTTCACCCTTGCACAATTTTAATAGATCTTGTTTTTTTTTTAAACTAATTGGGCGAACCTTGGTGTAGGCTTTAATTATCTTCATGTCAGTTATTTTAGATGGACGACCTTTTCCTTTTGCCAACACAAAAATCTCCTTGTATTCAGATGTGTGATCGTATCTATATAGAAGCATTCCTGGTTTGGATTTTAAGTATTTAAAGCACTTTACTTTCAGCCAATTAACTTTCTCGCCAAGGGTATTTTTTAGTTTGTTCTTGATCAACAATTTTGACAGCTGTTCTAAATCAAGGAAATCAGAAAATTTCAGCTCCACTACATTATACGGTTTCTTCTTAGACCTAGTCGTTCGGGCCATTCGAAAAATTGTTAACCAATCGTGCATAGTGTACACGGGAACATACTTTTGTGCTTTTTCGATAGCACTATGCATACTATCTACTTCCATGTAACTATGTCCACTTTCGAGGAACTTTTGCTCTATAACCATAATATTCGGGTTTTTCTGAACAAGGTACAGTAACATCGCACTAACATTTTGATTTCGATTTTGGCCACTACAAGTATCAGAAAATAGAGCCACTTCTGAAACTGTGCTGGGAAGCTGATTTAAGTACTTGTACAAACAGGTTCCAATTTCTATACTACCTCTTTTGCCATTTAGTTCTGTCCATGAATAACAGAAAGCATTGTTTGGTGGCGCTAATTCATATACAGTCAAATTGTACGTGCAGATTTTTCGGCTATAGTACATGGGACTCACGTCGCTCCTAGGAATTTGTAACACGCATTGTAGATCAAATGTACAACAAACAAAATTATTCTCCTTCAAAGACCTTTCCTTATCTCTCACTTTTGCTGCGTTACAGTCTTCTTTCCTTGCTACGTGATCCCGATATTTGTTTTCCAGTTCTGTCGATTTCTCTGAAACGTGAGATTTGTTAGACATACAAATTTGACATTGATCTTTTTTTGGTTTGAATAAAGAATAGTTGTAATTTTGACAAAATATTCTCCGGTATGTTATAAGTGATACTGGCTTACAGGCATCTTTTATGCAAATGTCTTTATAAAGAGAATGCATTTTGGCAATAGTTAACTTGCAATCTAAGTATTGTCGTTTAGTACTTTTCCTGGAGTAATGCGACTCTAATACTGGAAAACTTTCAATGTGCCGTTTAACGTTTTCTATATCTTCAGATTTTGTTTTATTGTGTGGTTCTCTCTTGCCTCTTTGATCGCCCCCAGTATATAACCCTCCGGTTCCTTTTTTATTAAAAGCATGTTCCACTACTTCCTTACTAATGCAGAGTGTTTTTATATAAAAAAATTTACATACCCTGACTTTTCTTTCGGCATTAGGAGAAAGAAAGTAAGCTTTGGAATTAACCCGAAGGTTCTTTTTTCCTTCAGTTTTTTGTCTACGTCTCTCGGGAACAAGCCCAATAGATGGCACAAATTGCAGTTCGATTTTCTGCCACAATTTTTTCTGTGCATTTAAAACGGCATCTGGAGCAATCTATGTCTTTTGGCCTTTTCATTTAAATTTTTTGACGCTTTACTTTTTCTCTTTTCCAATTACTTCGATTAGAACTTCCCCATCTCATTCTTTTTTTAGTTTCAATCTCCGATTCATTCGCTGTGGGCACATCATCTTCATAATGGTCTAAAGGAAATAAACAGAACTGTGTTTATAAATTTTAGCTTGTAATTTAAATGAAATCCATTTATTTAATTTTGTTTTTAATTTGAGTATATTTTATATTTAATTTTTGTTTTGTATTAGAAAAAAAAAATCTAACTCTGAATGTTTTGCAAATTTAGAATGTATCTTGAAATTTATAATGTTTTGTTCTACTAAAGGCAGTTGGAAACCGCATTATTAATCCATCTTGATCTTACCTATATCAGAAGATTCTTGCTCAAGCACATAATCTTTATCTCGTACAGAACAGTCGGAATCCTCTAGAAAACTTTCCATCTCTTCATCTCTCACATAACTTTCAGGTTCCTCCATGTAACTTATTTCTATTTCCTCAGAAGTAACTGATGATTCTTTTGTGAAATCAGGTTTCTGGTTAAAAACAGTTAGCTCAGAATAAACTTGCTCGACAGGCTGCTTGTCACTAACTTTTTTAGTAGCGCTGGATTCAACATCTTTTTATTGAAACCAAAAAGTTATGTTACAATTTAGAAACAAAACTTACCCGCAAGTAGTTCTTTTAGGTTTGCCATTTTTACTAACAAAACACCACGTTATAATTATATCATAATTGAAGTTTTCTTATAATGCACAACTCAATAAAACTACTTAAAAAAACCTACACAACACTCTGGCACAGTAAACCCAACAACCAGTAGGAAAACTCTCTCTTAAAATGGGTGACTGTTTTCAGTACTTAATTTCCATTTTGCGGCATAAATCAATCATGACATTTATACAACTGTCAAAACAAGTCAAGTGCCACTTGACACGATTATTAAACGATCGGTTTTAACATTTCGAAAAAACGTGTAGGTACAGCCAAAACAAGTTATGTGGCACTTGGCTTATTTTGAAAGTCAAAACTGTGAAAAAGAGCAGTACAATTACAATGTTTCCACAGTTAAATGCACTTAACTTGTTCTCGTTGTGTCTATTTACTAAAAATAAAGTTATACTATTTTTTGCGCTCGATATTGACCGGTTATGCTGGTAGTTGAATTTTCTTGTTTTTGCAGAACATACTACACACAATTATCAATTTAAAAATATACTTAACTCAAAACATGCAAAAATGGAGTTATCTGGTTTTTGCAGTAACCCGACGATATAGGACCAAATTTACAAGCAAATTTATTTTCACTTCTTTTGAATTTTCGACTTTTTCCTACTACTATTACAGCAGATATACAACAAATGTATTTAAGAATTTTATTATCAGAGGAACATCGTTGGCGAACATTTGTAGCTAATCGTGTGGGACAAATTCATGATAATTTGTCACCTACACATTTTTATCATATTAATGGGATTGAAAATCCAAGTGATTGTGTTTCAAGAGGTTTATTACCTTCACAAATATTATATCATTCATTGTGGTGGAATCAAATTGGCCAATTAAACCATTTGATATATCATTATACAAATATTACAAATTATAACTCAGAAATTCCTGAAATAAAAAAAAACAAGTGTTTTTAATAAATACCTTGTATGAAAGTTCACTATAATATTTCGTTAAGAGTTTAAACTTGGTCTAAATTATTAAATATAATTGTATATATTTTAAGATTTTTAATGAAATTGAATTCAAAAAATTTAATTCAAATTGTAGATCTTGAAATTGCTGAAAATTTTTTTTTCAAACACTTGCAACAAATCTATTTTTAAAAAAGAGTTAAATAACATTAACAACAAAGATATTTTAAATCCCATTTTTAAAAAATTAGATATATTTCTTGATGATAATGGAGTTTTAAGCGACCTGTGGTAAAACTTTGCCCCCTTCTAACACAGTGATATTAAATATTTGGTATTTCATTTAAATTTAATTAAATATATTGTCTTTGTTTAAAATATGGTTAATATTTAAAATTGTCATATAATTTCGTTATTTAAACTTACTTTGAAATTATCATTTCCAGTATGTTGGCGCCAAGTATTGCGCCCTGGTTTAAGTTGTGGATGTGACTTTGGTTACATAACCTTTATTTTGTGTCATTGTTAGTTGAGAGTCTCAACTTAAGACTATCGATAATATCTTTGATACTTATATATTAAAAAATAACATAACATAATAATAATAAATAATAATAAAAAAATTAAAAAGAATCATAATCATAAAATAATAAATAAAATAACCAATATAAAACATACATAAACAACATACAGATAATATAAAAGAAAATAATACAAGAATAAATACCAGAAGAATGATATAAGAAGAAAGATATTTATGGATTTTGGTGGAATAAGAAATTAAAATTAAAAATACTTATTTAGATAAATTTTAAATTAAATTTAAAAATAAATAATTATACATATATAGATAACAAAATAAAGGAATATAACTGTAAGTACAATCTCTTCTTTTATTAAACCTGTGGTGCATTGATACACCATAAACAATTTAAGAACCACGCCCTTTTTGTAATTGATTGTTCTAGAAGAAATGAATCCTTAAAATCGAGAAAAGTTGATATAAAACTTGCTATCGAGGCGAAAAAAGGCTTTCCCGATAACACAAAAGCATATACATGACGTCATTAAGGAGCATCTACCACTCAGTGAAATAGTTCGTAATTTATCATAATATTTAGTTCTGTGTAAAATGAAGGTTGTGTCTATAAATATTCAGGGGTTTAATTTATTCTCCAATGAAATGTGGTTATTTCATCCAAAAGTTACGGTTACCAATGGAATGCAAACAAATCATTATCTTTTAAAACCAATGGTGGAATTTAAGCTGTTATCGAAAAAAAAATTTGCTTTGAAAAAAAAATTATGGACTACGATATTCAAGTTGGTATGTCAATTTCAATGAGATTAACAACATTTTAATGGAGTTATACGATACTGTTTACTCAAAAGGAAATCAAAATTATGAATATTTAAAAACCTTCCGCGAGCAGTTATTACCAAATACAAAAATTAAAAACAAACCCCTAATGTGTTTGGACCATTTTAGAAGTGGTTAGTGTAATTCAACACACGTATTAGTATTAGATAATTGGCTTTAAAGTTATCTACCCCATAATCATCATCATCATGGATTGTAAAGAATTAGCTCAAGGAAAAATAAAATTTTGCAAAGATTTGCAAGCATTAAAAGAAGATATTGAAATGTATGAACTATGCAATTTTTTTGCTTTTATGAGCATTTCTGAGGATCGGCAAACCGCACTTGACATTACCAATTATTATTTGCTTAAATATAATTCAATAAAATTATAATATATGTTGTTTTTATGTATATCCTTAAATTAAAATAAAACTCAAAGGTAAGTTATATAAATATGATATATTTAAATATTTTCACATTTATTAAATACATAACCTAAAAAGTATACAAATCCATAAATGGTTAGTTCCTACTACTAACAGATATAAATTCTAGAAATATTTTTGAGGAAAATGTTGTTAAATTTGAAGAGGTCACCCCTGATCATGTAGTGGTAGATAAATTTAAGTTGGTTAAATAGTTATTACACTATTTGCTGAGGCATTAACTTGAATCTTGAATGTACCATTGGGTTCCAATCATTTGGCCATTGAGTCTTTACCATTGGATTATCAACATTGAATGTCAAATAACAATCCTGAGTGTTTTTGGGAAAATTTACATATAAAGTATTATTTATAAATGTAGATAGTAATAAAATATTGGTTACTAAAAACATGATTATTCGATGATAGTAACTTAACAACTTATCTTTTTTACACTTTTAATTAGTGTATATTTATTATTATATTATTAATTATAAATAAATTTTTACAAGCTTAATTTTTATTTATGTAACATAGCGCCCTTTTTTTCTGGGAGCGGTTGATAATGCTGAAGCGACCATGTAGGTGGTATTGATGCTGGTGGCGATGCTGCGGATCCCCGAGCATCATCAAATAAATCTATTACTTCCTTTTTTTTTTTGCTATAATAGACGGTGATGGAGATGATTGATACTGCGATATCGGTGAAAAACACATTAACCCCGATTCTGATGATACAGACGATATTGGTGATGTTAGGTCCACCTGGGGTGGAGATGATTGATACTGTGATATCGGTGAAAAGCATATTAACCCCGATTCTGATGATACAGATGATATTGGTGATGTTAGGTCCACCATATCCATATGTTGCGGCTCATTTCTTTAAACAAAGAAAACATTAAAGTCTTAAAAGTTCTGTGTTTGTGTATTATCCTTTTTGTTCATCATTCGTGACTGGATTATCTATAATAATTGGTAATGCTTGTATTCCAAAATAAAAAAATATATATATAAAAAATTGTATTATCTTTTTCCACAAAAACAAAAGATATTTTTACATTACTCACACTCTAATATATATAATACCTCTAAAATGCGGAGGTGAAGTTATATTGCTAAAAAGAAAAAAGGTATAAATAATTAAGATAAATATTCGCGAAATATTGAGTTATTGTTTAATTTTTATTATATTTATTTAACTATCATATCCAGCTTATTGCCCCCAAGGCGCATGTTTACCGCAACTATATATTTAATAGTTCCTACCCAAACGTTTGACTGAAGTGGTGAAAAAGAATTTAGAGAACCTTAATGGTAGAAAATTTGGTTTGGTCTACCTGGGACAAAAGGAGTTCGCAAACAACTCTAACTACAAGCCATTATTTGCTTAAATTTTATTAAACAAAATATTAGAATATACTTAAATTTTATGAAAAAATCAAACACACAATTGGACACTTAAAACGTTATAATGTACTTATAAATAATTTTAAACATGTGGGTGGAGGGATAAAAAATAAACGTAGTAATAGAATTAAATGGGCAGATTTAACAACAGCCTTTTAGTTTTGGGTTCGCACTGGAATCATAATTTAGACCCCCTTACATTTTTAAATTATGTATTTTTTTATTTAAATCTAGGGTAAAAAATATTTTAAAAAATTTTCCTTTAATTAAAGTTTTGAAGTGAAATTTTTAAAACTAAATATAAATAATTAGGAAATTGTTGGTGTAAAGTATTTTAATACAAAACATGCAACTATAGATGTGGGTACAAATTTTAAAAATTGGTTTAATGAAAATTTAATTGATAAAATTTTAAATAAAATAAAGGAACTTGCTTAAAAATACTCAGGGAGGGCAATGCCCACTGGGCATTAAAAAAAAGTGTTATTAAGTTTTAATCAAAATAAATAAAATTGAAATGGGTAACGGGTCATCTTTTATTAGGCTTCCTGAAGAAATTGCAAAGAAACAAGCTTGCGTAAGTTTTAATGATAATGAATGCTTCGCCTGGGCAGTTTTATCAGCCCTATACCCTGTTTATCGTACAAAAAATCCGGATAGAACATTGTATAAAGATTTTAGAGATGTGTTAAATTTTACAAATATCAACTTTCCCATGACAATTAAAGATATATCAAAATTTGAAAAATTAAATAAAATCTCGATAAACGTTTACACATTGGAATATATTGTAACATATGTCGGTTCCTATTTTAAAACAGTACCAATCAGACTTACCAAAAACAAACTAGATAAACATGTAAATTTATTATTAATTCAAAATAAATACTTTCCCAAAGAGTGGGACTCTAATCCATTTTTAAATGATAATGATAATGATGAGGATTGTAATATTAAGTTTCATTATGTGTGGCTTAAGGATTTATCCAGGTTACTTGCAGATCAACAATCTAAACATAAGGGTAAATTATTTATTTGTGATCGTTGTCTAAATTATTTTTCTAGTCAAATTAAATTAAATAAGCATGAAGAATATTGTATTAAGTTAAATAATTGTAAAATATCTTATCCGGAGGAAAAATCAATAGAGTTTAAAAACTCCAGCACCGTTTATTCTTTACGCTGATATGGAATCCATTCTTTCACCAGTTAATAATAATAATTTTACAAAATCTTTTAAATATTAAGAACATAAAGCCTTTAGTGTGGGGTATTATTTTAAATTTAGCTATGATGATAACTTGTCCTATTTGAAAAGTTATCGCGGTTTAGATTGCATGGAGTGGTTTGCAAAAGAAATTGAAAATATATATAAATTTATACAATCAAAAATGCTTAATATTCAACCTTTAAGGGAGCATATAAATTTAAAAGACCATACAGAATCATGTCATATTTGCGAAAGAAAATTTATACAGGGCGATATAATAGTTCGAGGTCATTTCCACTTGATGAACAATTTTGTAAAAGTTGTCTTAAAACATATAAACTTGATTTTGCTCATTATTTTACATTACCTGGATATACTATGTTATGATATGTTAAAATATAAAAAATGTAAGCTCGATACCATATAATCTATATATAAGCTGTTATTAATTGAGCAAGGTATTCGCGGTGGGGTGAGTCAATATTGCAATCGGTAAGCGGAGGCTAATAACAAATATATGGGTGATGCATTTGATGGTTCCAAACTTTACTCTACCTGTCAATAACCTCTATGGTTTGGCTATGTCCCAATATTTACCATATGGAGGGTTTGAATGGATTGATAATCCCACATTATATGTTTTGGAAGTTTCATATGAATTACCTGTGGGATATTTATTAGAGGATGATTTGGAGTATCCACAGTATTTACATGATTTACACAGACACTTACCCCTCTAACCCGAGCATCAAAAACCACCAAATTCAAAATTACCAAAACTTATGACAACTTTAAATAACAAATCAAAATACATAATTCACTATAGAAATTTAAAACAAGCTCTTAAACATGGTCTTGTTTTAAGTAAAATTCATCGGGTATTAAAATTCAATCAATCACCTTGGCTCAAAGCATATATTGATTTAAATACAAATTTGCGACAAAATTCTAAAATTGAGTTCAAAAAAAACTTATTTAAAGTAATGATAAACGCTATTTTTGGCAAGACTATGAAAAATATTCGAAAACATCGATTTGTTAAAATGGTAAAAATGGGGTGGTAGATATGGACCCAAAAACTTAATTGCAAGTCCAAATTTCAATAATCGAACCATTTTTCATGAAAACCTTATTGCTAACCCAATAAAACAGATTTATACTCTAATAAACCTTTATATATCGGCATAGCAATATTGGATATTTCAAAAACATGCTTATTTAGCTTTTACTACGACTATATGCTAAAAAATCATAATGTAAAATAATTGTATATGGATACTGATATGTATACAATAAAATTATCCTTAAGGATATTCACTTGTTCGATACCAGTGATTATCCCAAAAATAATGAGTTAAATATCCCTTTGGTTAATATAAAAGTTCCTTGTCTAATGAAGGATAAACTGAATGGTCTAATCATGACACATTTCGTGGTGTTGCTTTTAAAAATGTATACATATAAAGTTATTAATAATAAATGTATAAAAAAATCAAAGGGGGTTAAATATTTTGTTTTTAAAAACCTCACATTTAATGACTATCTTAAATGTTTACGAAAAAGTGTTGTTAAAATAATAAGGCAGTGAACAATTAAATTAAATTCGCATAATGTGTATAGTATTGAACAGAGTAAAATTGGTTTAAGTCTATATGATGATAAAAGGCATTTATTATCAAATTCAACGGATTTGTTACCTCATGAGCACTTTAAGATTAATAACAATATGTAATAATTATTTATAATAATAATAAATATATTTTGTTTATTTTAAATTATTGTGTTTTTATTGTCAACAATCATCATCATCATTAAAACTCTAGTTATAAGTATGTATTTATAAATCGGTAAACATTTTTCCTCTAAATAATACAAGCATTCTAAAAGACAATAACTTTCTACACTAGTAGTACTTCAAGAACATATTGATAATAGAATTTCCTGCACATGATAACAAGTAGGATAAAAATTAAGTTCAGTTTTTAACACTTCGCATGTTCTTTTTAAAATATCATGATAGTATTGATAAAATTTTATAATACTTAACATTTTAAGTTTTTTTTTAAATTAACATATCTAATCCAAAAACTTCAAATACATCCTATAACCTTAAATTAAAAATGGTGCATCATCCGATATATTAAAAATTTTATTATATCCATCAATATTAAATCCAATTTTTATTTTTCTCCAAAGTTGAATTTCATCACCACGATCGGCATCCAAAAGTGCATGTAAAGTTTAAATTACGTCAACCCATTGTAAAAGATACATGTTCATGACTGACTTTGTTAACCATTCTTACTGTTGGTAAAAAATCCCTGGCAGCACTAAGTCCACATTCCAGCGAGAAAAAATTCTGAATCATAAGTCGATGCGTAAATTAATCGTTTTTCAGCTTTAATATATTTTTCATATCTATTAAACGCTGCATTTAGCTTTTAATCATAATCATAATCATAATATTCATTACTACTACTACCCACCATTTTGACGTGTGAACTGCTTTACTTTACCTTTTAAACTAAATTATATCCATTTAGATGATGGAAAAGTGGACTAAGTGGTGGCGGCGATGGTGATGGAGGGGTGATCAAAAAGACTTTTTTTCAAGCGGCCATGATATACAACCTTATATGCATGTATAGAGATAGTTGAAGTGCGCCTTTTTCATTAGCGGCAGACACAAAACTTAAAAAGCCTAGGGATAGAAGTAAATCCATAGGTGACTCAATAGACGTCAAATAATAAAATTAATTTAGCATTTCATACAAAGCAATCACAATTTATTAATTATAATAATTATTATCGCACGGAATATTTCGTGATTATTTATTAAATTGAACAAAATAAAGAACAACTACACTCACAGGCAAAATAATCGATCCACAAAAATTTTCGATGAATTTCAATCGCAAATAACTTTTTTTATATGATTTCGGATTTAAACCAATATTAAAGAATATTGTAGATAAATTAATGGGGAATCGCTTACATTTATAAAATTACTAAAAAATAGACGTACGTTTATTACAGGTTTAAACAAAAATATGTTTTTTACCATAAGTTTAAGACACTCTGTAGAGTTGAAAAACAGTATATTGTTCTAAATTAAGTTTTAATTATCAAGTCACATCTATTTTTAACAGTTTTGTTTTTGGTTCACCTTGATATATATATTTTTGAGGAAAGAAGTATTTTTTTAAAAAAACATTGCAATTTCCAATATTTTTTCTGTACGAAGAACTATAGTCCATCCATAGCCTATGGACACAGTGACAGTTTTGTTGAATCATCCCATACTTGGCCATGTCATATACGGCTTTTAAAAGCTATCAAATTGTTTTTTGTAAATTAATGTGTGAATTTCATGGTCTCTTCTTACTTTTAAAAATGGATATGTCTCCGACTGATGTTGCCCTTTGTACTTTACTTCTTGTGACGTTTAAAATACTTGCCACGTAATACTGTGACCGTCCATCCTGAATTAAATCAATGGCTCTGGCAACATCAGTCGGATACATATTAATTTTTAAAAGTAAGAAGACAACTTTAAAGTAAAACAATAATTTGCAAAAAACAATTTGATAGCTTTTAAATATATGACATGTCCAAGTATGGGATGATTCAACAAAACTGTCACTGTCATCTTCCATAGCTATGGGTCCATCCATAGCTATATCAACCTTAGTTCTAAAAAGTTCGAAAATGATTGGAAATTGCAATATTTTTAAAAAAATCCATATTTTTCACAAAAATAAATATATTGAGGTGAACCGAAAACAAAACTGTTGGGAATAAATGTGACTTAATAATTAAAACTTAATTTAGATCAATATATGGTTTAGCCACTCTACAGAGTGTCTTAAACTTATGGTAAAAAACTTATTTTTGTTAAACCTGTATATTATAAACGTACATTTATTTTTTAGCAATTTTTTAAAATGTGAGCGATATTCTATCTACAATATTCTTTAATATTAATTTAAATCCGACATAAAATAAAAAAGATATTTGCGATTGAAATTCATGGAAAATTTGTATGGATCGATTATTTTGCCTGTGAGTGTAGTTTATTAGTATAATGTTATGATGATAGACGAGTCGCCAATGTCGGAACTTCAAACAAGTGTCAGTACGTCAAAAATAATTCAAGCGCAGCATTTTTAACAGAGCAGTGTTTATTTTTAGTTTAGGATATTTATCGGCATTGTAAGTAAGGGCTATACGTTTTTTTTTAAGTTTTTATCAATAATTTTTAATGGTTTTAGCCAAAATTTTGAGTTATGAGTAAATAAAATAATTATACTGCTTATCCTATTTATATTATGCCCTTGAAAAAAAATTGTATATGTTATTTGGAGTAGAAGCTCTTTTTGTGCTTCGTACAGTTGCCTGCATCAGCTACGCTTCGGCAGTCAATCTATGTACTCACCAAAAAAAGAGTCACTTCTACTCCTTATGACATAATCTACTATATTTAACCATTTTACTAGTAAGTCCTAGGAGTTTGTTACCACGTTTATGTAAATATCAGGCTGAATTGTTTTTTGCAACTCATCCTTATAAAATGCTCCACTAATGGGTATACCATTTAAATCTTCTAAAATGTATGTGGTTGGGTTTGTAATTTTTACTTTCACAATTTTAAACAGTTCTTTAGTCCAATTGGGGGTATATCCTTTATCAAAAACATATTTTGCTTTACTTATTTTTACTATATCTCCAATGGAAAACTTTTTAGGTTTGGTTGCTAATTTTAAATGAGTAAATGCAAACTTTAAAACTTTATTTTCTTTTTCTTAACTAACATCAATTGGTTTTATATTGATTGTTCTATGTTTTGTTATATTATAATGTAAAAATTTTTGTGAAAATATTTCAAGCCATTTTAATGACCTATTTAAACTAAAGTATTTAAATCCTTCTTTTACAGTTCTTGAAACACGCTCGGCGATTGCAGCCTTTTTACAACTAAAGGTATATATTATAGTGTTTTATTGAATATTTTTGCAGACTTACTATTAAAAAATTTCTTACCCTGATCTGTCATCTTTCTTTCAATATTAAATTAAAAGCTTTTGTAACTTCTTTCCCAGATTTATTTTTTAATGGTTTAGCCCAGAAATATTTTGAATGTATTTAATTTTTTTATTATTTGATGCATACATGTCCATTTGCCCTAAATCTGCTTGCCAAAGGTCATGAATGCCCTTAATAATTGTTTTCCGACGTTAACATTTTTTTCTTATAGGCCTATGAAGTTCATTAACAAGTTTAATTTTTTCCTTTTTGTGTTGCATGATTACGGTGTGGTGAAAGAGTGACTAATTTTTTTTGAGGTTTTAAATGTCCTCATATATTTTAATAATGTTTGTATATAGAGCTTTTTGAATCCATGCAATATCATGCTTTACAGAGTTTAAATCTATATTAAGTTTTTCGATTTCTATAATGTTTGCTGTTTGCTGCTTTTATATCCTCCAAGTTCACATCTTGAGTCTTTTGCAACACTACAATTCGTCTATTCAAGTCATTACGTGCATTTACATGCGATGTTGAAGTATGCTTTAAAGACTTAAAATCATTGAAAATTATTGTTTTTTGTTTATTAAGTTCTTTAATTTGCTCTTTAAACTTTTTTAACTAATCAGTATTGGGCGTTAAAATAGCTAGTTCTTTATTTAATTTATCTTGTTTTTTATGATTAAGGTTTTCAGTTTCCTTTTTTATTTTTTGCCTTCGATTGCTAAAGCGCTTTTATTGGATCTTTAAATTTTTTGCGTGATTTTATTGTATTATCACAAAAATGTGTATATATTTGATCAACATATCCCAAATTAGTAGCATCTGCATTTAAAGTAGGAGTTTTTACATTACATATTTTTAGGTTTTTTATATCTATATTACCATCAGGAGTATATTTTAGTAGTTATACAAATGAAATTTTGATAATAATGAATTTTGATTAGATTGACCAAGAGATTGACCAAACTTGTTAAGTGGTAATTTTATTATCATTTGAGGTATTTCCAGCATCCTTGGAGGCCACTAATAATTTTTATAGTTCAACAATCTCATTAATATTATCCCAATAAATATATTCTATAGGTTTATTATTGTAAGTTAAAATATTAAATAAATTATTTTTATGCTTGTGAAAACCACTTTCGCTGACAGATTTTTGTTGTTGTTTTACTAATGGTTTTATTATGTAGTTTGATATTTTTTTAAAATAGTTTCTTATAATACACCTGTTGGTTCAAAGTCTTGTTTATGCACGTTTGTTATTAATATTTTTTTTTGTATTTTTGTAGATCTTTAGAATAATTTTTGGGATTTTTTTTTTAATTCATATAAACCTTCGGTTCCCTTAAAACTTTTATTTTCAGTGATAAAATCGCTATTATCACCAAAGTCTATAACACTTTTTCCAATTAACCATTGAATTAATGTGGGATTGTAAGTCACCCCATATGTTGCATCAAAATGTTTTTTTATTTCCACCATTTATATATTTATTTAAATATTGATCAGCTAATTTTGGATACTTATTTAGGTAGTCATCATTTGCAGGTAAAGAGATATCACCACCATCATCATCATCATCCCTATGTTCGAGGGAAGTTTCTAATTTTTCATCTTTCACCGTTAAATTCAATTTTTTGTTCTTTTATTGGTTTGATTATGGGTTTAAATAATTTATTTAATGCAACATCGCTTGTATGCTTGTGAAAACCACTTCCGCTGACAGATTTTTGTTGTTGTTTTACTAATGGTTTTATTATGTAGTTTGATATTTTTTTAAAATAGTTTCTTATAATACACCTGTTGGTTCAAAGTCTTGTTTATGCACGTTTGTTATTAATATTTTTTTTTGTATTTTTGTAGATCTTTAGAATAATTTTTGGGATTTTTTTTTAATTCATATAAACCTTCGGTTCCCTTAAAACTTTTATTTTCAGTGATAAAATCGCTATTATCACCAAAGTCTATAACACTTTTTCCAATTAACCATTGAATTAATGTGGGATTGTAAGTCACCCCATATGTTGCATCAAAATGTTTTTTATTTCCACCATTTATATATTTATTTACATATTGATCAGCTAATTTTGGATACTTATTTAGGTAGTCATAATTTGCAGGTAAAGAGATATCACCACCATCATCATCATCATCATCCCTATGTTCGAGGGAAGTTTCTAATTTTTCATCTTTCACCGTTAAATTCAATTTTTTGTTCTTTTATTGGTTTGATTATGGGTTTAAATAATTTATTTAATGCAACTTCGGTTTCTGATTTCCCTAATTTAAAAGCTAAATATGTTTTTTTAATATTTCAAGAGAGTTCATTAATTTGTTTTGTTACATTGGAAGTCGATGCTGCCATGATTATAACTTTATTAACGGATCAACCAGTTACAAATTACAATTTTTTACAATTATAATACTTTTTTCTTTTAAATACAGTTAGGGAACAATCGAAAAAATCTAAATTTAAATCGTTTGCTTCAGAACAGATTCTACTTAAAGGCATAAATTTACTATAAGTGGTCCTATGGGTCTTTATATAAAATAAATGATGTTGCCTTGTATTTGATTACAAATTATGTTAAATTTACTTGTTTTATATATTTATATATTTATCAAACCCCTTTCGATAACGTCCATTGTTTAAACAAAAATCTTTTATAATAGCTAAATAACCATAATTCTCATTCCAACATTCTAAGCATATTTTCTTAAACTGATCAGAAGGCATATCAGGTGAGACATGTTCATTAAACACATATTTTAAATTAATTTAATTAATAAATCCTTATCTCCAAATACCCAATACCAGGCTGCCCCGCATTAAACCCTTATCTCTAGTTCGAAAATTTTATATCGCTTATCTATAGGTGGCGTCACCATTGGAAAACAGCCCTACCAACCCAACGTGTCATGTCACCTGTCTGGGTCACTTCCGCTGCAATACCCGCTTTGCTTATCTACTTTTGACATTAGTTGTCAGATTATTTTTTGTCAATAGGTCTTACAAATTATAAATTTTCCGGGTCCCTAAAATTTTAAGAATGTTTTAAAAGCAGTATTTGTTTCGCAGAACAATTTGTAGGACGATTGCTAAATGTGGTTGCTAAAGGTATTCCTTGAATGAATTTACCGAAACCCAGAATTTTTATTGCACAAAATTCCGAAAAATTTAAGAAATAGATTTAAATATACTGGTTCAATTTATTTAATTTAAATAAATAAACTTAATGGCTTATGAAACAGTTAATTACTAATTAAAAATTTTTAATTAAATTAGATTTAAAATTTTTAGTTTATTTTAATTTTGTGTCAAAAATAATCAGACGTACGTTAGCTATTAGCTCTAGGAAAAAAAAACTATTTTCTATGCAAATCGCAGAAGTGTATGAATTGCAAGAAGCTGAAAAGACGAAACACCAAAAGTAACTGTATTAAGACAAAACTCTGAAAGGGCACAAATAAAAATAATGCTAAACCAGAAAAATGAAATTAATTGTATTGCCCTACAAAGAACTTACAATAATTACTAATTTTCTTTACATAACAGTAAAACGCCACTATTAAGTCAATAATTTACTATTACTTTTTAAATAAATTTGAAGCAATATAACAATTATTTAAAACATTATTTCCTTAAAATACGTAACAAGTTATAACTTTTATAACTATAGTAACAAAAAACAAAACAAAAAAGTTGCCAACTGGTCTAAAGAAATTGCTCGATATAACCCCCAGACTGAATAGTCCAAGGGGGAAACGGGGTGGAAATTTAACAGGAGCATATTCACCCCGACCAATCCATTGATTAGGAAAGATTTGATGTAAATAGTTTTTAACATTTCTAGCAAAATACGGAGGAGCACCGTCTAGTTGAAACCAAATATTTTCTCTTACCAGTAGTTGAAAATCATCAAGTAAATCGGGCAGTGTATTTTGAAGAAATAAAAAATTAAAGACCAGTCAAATTTCCTGGTAAAATTACAGGACGCATCAAGGCGTAGTAAGTATTGCCAGGGGTAGGATAAGTGAATCACCAATGGTGACTCAGCAAAAGACTGCGGATCTAGGTGACTAAACCCCGAATAAAAATTCCCAAATCCCCAAGTGTTACGCGACCCGTGCTAGGGGAGGGAAGGGACAACGGGACCTCTTGGGGTGTGGGCATTCCCTTGCAGTAAGGAGCCTCACCAAAGCCAAGGTGTAAGGAAACGTACTGAGGGCTGGATGGCCGCAGGGCGCAACATGCCGTCTTTGACGTTCCCCTTGGGATAACAGGCGACCTTCCATTGTATTTAGCCTTACCCACACAATCCGGCGCTGTATGGGCGGACCTTTAGTTCCGGACTACTAGTGGGATTTATATGGACAAACCTATAAAACCTAAAGGCTCTCCGCAAGGAGAGACCGCTATGCCTCTTAGAGTATCTACATACTACGGATCTGGAAATCCTAAACCGCGGCACTACACCGACCTTTGTCACGTCACGAAGACAAGAGGTGATAGACTTGACATTGGGCTCCATCTCCATGGCCCCGATGACAAGAAATTGGAAGGTGTCTGATCACAGACACTGGCAATGGAGGCCATACTGGGACTGGCGCCTCTACATCTCTTTGTGGAGGCACGGGCTCGGAAGGCCTTGGTCAGACTCAACGACTGGGGACAGTGGACTCACGTGGGGGGGGGGGGAAACTCAGGGCATGCAAGGGCCTGGACTGAGACTGTCAACCGGGACCCCCTTCTCACAAGAAGGGATGCAATGCCAAAGACGTCTACCCCCCTCAGAAGATATAAAGTGGTTTTCCCCTCCAGAAACGACTGGAGCGAGCCTGACCCAGGCTTTCTCAAACCGGAAGGGCTCATCTGGTACACAGACGGGTCTTTAATGAAGGACGGTACAGGAGCTGGTGTATATGGGGAGCGACCTGGGGCGAGAATAAGCCTTGCACTAGGTCGATACCCAACGGTATACCAGACTGAAATATTTGCCATCCTGATATGCGCCCAAGAGAATCTCCAGATAGGCTACTCGGGTAAACATATCTACATATGTAGCGACAGTCAAGCAGCACATCTACAAAATAAAAGTCTTTAGGCAAAAGAGCCTGAACATTTTGAATATGGTATGTGTTTGTAAATTCACAATATAAGTGCCTTAAGCGCCTTAAGCGTCATGCGCTACTTAAAGCTTCTCCCCCAAGGGCTTACCGAGGGATGATTTCTTTTAATATAGTCAGTCAGGCTACTACAGCCGCTCTAGAAAGGAATATTGTTAAATAATTAAGCTACCATTTAAGTCATTCTATTATTCAGCAGTTAACTGAATAAAGAGTTAAGTTTACATACTTCGTGTTTAATTCCTTTCTACTAAGCATAACAAAACCAACAACTTTACATTGGTCCTTCGAACCGGATACATACATATCCAAAGCAAACTTCGCATACATACACAACGAGTTTTAAGTGCACCGAACATTCATTCAAATAATACGTAAAATACATCATAAACATCGAGTGCTAAGTGCAGCAAACAATCATTTCGTATCAAACGTGGAATACATCATACACATCGAGTGCTAAGTGCAGCGTACATTTATTTTATATAATACGTGAAATATA
Source organism: Brassicogethes aeneus (assembly GCA_921294245.1). Classification (NCBI taxonomy): domain Eukaryota; kingdom Metazoa; phylum Arthropoda; class Insecta; order Coleoptera; family Nitidulidae; genus Brassicogethes; species Brassicogethes aeneus. Next base: position 5,962,083 of record OV121136.1, read on the forward strand.
TTATACACATCGAGTGCTAAGAGAAGCACTGCATCTACACATACGCATTGGAATAAAACATCATCGTATAGGATATCCTATACGAGTCAATAAGTGAGTACCTTCCTTTACATACTATTTTCCTTTACATAAGTCAGTATTGATTCACAATCAACATATCAGAGTTAAGTAACTTAACGCGAAAACGCGGTAGTCTCAAAACTAAATTTACGAACTTTTCGAAATATTTAAAATCAGTGGAAGATGAACTGAAAAATAGAATTTCTACTGCTACTGATACAGGTAGCATCGCGTTATCGGAAGGCACTATAGCCACTGTTAAAGAAACATTAAAGCGCATAACAACGGCATTTTCTGAGTTTGAACAAATTCAGGATGAAATTGAGCAATTAGTAATTGAGGACGATAACCTCCCCGAGCAATATGCGTACCGAGCCGATATCGATAGCACTTACCTTGATTTATATAGCCGATCACAAGAAATCGTTCTCGTACATAGTCCCAAACAAATTTTACCTAGTGAGAGCGTAGCAACGGCGAACCGCCGGGCTCAAACGTATTTGATCTAAGTAGTACGCGGTCAAGTTTCTTGAAATTGCCAACGATGCCATTGCCTATATTCGACGGTACTTTGCTAGACTGGTTAGAGTATCGTGAAACCTTTAACTCATTAATTAATAATAATTCTAAACTCGATCCCATTGAAACATTTATAACCAACTTGGGGCTGGCTATATGCTCCGGCAGCTCACTAGTCTGGAGGCAAAGGTCAATGGTTCGTTGATTTCTCATACTTACACTTTGGGTAGGCGCCACCGTGAATGACAGAGTAAATTAACTAATGTTCACGGTCATTAAGTTAAACTCAATATTTTGTTACTCACTTATATATTTTATCAATAATATTTTATTCTATATATTATATAGTTTAGGTTTCATACCCATAGCTATGGTTTACACAATGATCAAGTTAAAAAATAGTGATATGTTTAAAATTTAAATAAATTATACAATGACGGAAACTATCAATAAAGTTTCATAACTTACTCCTACGCTTATTGTTAAATGTTCATAATATGTTTAATGACAAAAATAAAGTTAAAGTTCAATAAAAAAACCTGTGGTCCATTCGTGACTGAATGTACTCTAGTCCTGGTGTAATCGAAGTGCGCCTGGGCTCTTCAACTGTGGACACCCCAACTCGGAAACTTTCATGCCAACGTTTGACTCCGGATGGACAAGGGCCATGAAGGCAGAAACCAAATGTATGTTGTTGTAAAAAACCAGCGACTAGATGCATTCAATAAATGGTACCATTATAAATCCATAAAATCCCCAGAAGAAACCGGAAATTTCCGGTTTCTTCTATAAAAAAATACAAAGCTTCACAAAATACGGCCTTCGACGGTCGATGAATTTACCAGCGTTTCAATCACTTGAGGATCTACCATCCTGCACGTGCCTTGCTCCGCACAAAAAAACCCAGTGTGAACGGCTTTTCAGCAATTAATACTCGCCGATATAAAGGACTGCCGAGCAACACACAACCATTTCAAAGCACAGCAATAATACATAATAGTCACCTTCTACAAGAGATACAGATCCTCAACGTGAGCACAGATTCTACAACGTGAGCCGCCAATCGTTCTCGTCGACTTAAGCCAACAAAGACGCTTTCAAGTCGCGCATACTCCGTGCAAATTTATATTTGTAAAATTTGAAAATTAGAAATTGTTGATATGCAACCAAGATTACCACGAAGTACTGCTAGGCGTATTACCAAATGTCAACAAAACAAATGAAGAAATTTATCGTTCAAACTGCAACGAACCGAAAACAATTACTATAAGTGAGTAACATTAATAAAAAAAACACGGCACAAATAAGCTAAAAACTACTTATCCTATAAATCTAATCTAAACCCCTTTCTTATATAGTAACCTAACCTATAACCATTTTAGAAGAACGAAATTACATTGACAAGTCACACACACGAAATCAACTTAAAGAATCTACAAATCTACAGATCTGACCCAAATAAATCAACAGGCACTAAAAGGTAAAATACCCCCTAGACCTGCACAAACTAATTATAATTTAACAAGGAATAAACTAACCGAGTCTGCTCTTTTAGCTAAACACCAACCCAAAGTCGGTGACCAAAAGACACATAAAAATAAAGAAAACTAAATATAACAGTGACCAGAAGACACTTACAAGAAATACGAAACTAATACACATACGAATTCTACATGAACGATATATTCAATATACAGTATGAACGAATGTGTGAGTAATAAACAAAATAATTCCTCATGTGTGCCCAACTTATCTTTTCTATGCTAAAACATGTAGCGTTACTATTTGTAACGTTACACATTCCACTATTTAAAATCATCCGTTTTAAAAACGCCTAAGGAGATTGTTCGAGATTGAGTTACTCAAGTAGTATATGCTTATTAAATAAATATATGTAATCTCTATGGAACCCTGTTCCTAGGAAACCATTATTTATTATTATTATTATACATATAACAAACTTATACACGATTTTGGTTCTGTACCTTACGAGAAATAAAACTGTTTTAAAAAGAACATAATACTATTTCCTAAAACTCCAAGACATTCAATTTGCTGCTCTAAAACAGAGATAATAGAAGGTATAGCGTTTACAGCTGATAATTATACCCTAGCTTGGGATTTTATCTGCGATCGCTTTAATAATAATAGGCGTCTCATTGACTCACACGTAGAAGCTCTTTGTAATTTGCAACCTCCTCAAAATGAATCAGCCTATTTATTAAGAAAGGTTCTTGATGGCATGAATAAAAATCTGCGTGCGTTAAAATTATTAGGTCAGCCTACTGAACACTGGGACACATTAGTGGTCTATCTCATTTCGAGTTAATTCGATGAAAAAACATTTAGGGCTCGGGAAGAATATAAAGCAGAGCGCCCTGCAACGATAATTAATGACTTAAAAACATTCTTACACAGCAAGTGCGACTTGCTGGATTCTTTAGGTCATAAATCAACCCCTAATAAAAATAACTTTAAATCCATTAAAACTACCTCTAAGAATTTTTACGTCTCAAATACAACATGTGCCATCTGTAAGGGCACTTATCCTACTTACAATTGTAAAGAACTAATACATTTGGCGCCAGCAAATCGCCTGGAGTTTGTCAAAGCTAAGGGGCTTTGTATTAATTGTCTTAAGCCAGGTCATAAATCTATCGATTGTAAATCTACTAATTGTAGAAAATGTGGTCGCAGGCACAATACTTGTTTACATATGGATCAAACAGGTACACGTAATTTACATGAGATCAATCCAGAATCAAGTAGTGCCAATCCTGGATCTACCTCGAATTTAGTTACAACAAACACTAGTAATTCATTTCATCAAGCTTTCCATGTTCAAACAAATACGCATGTATTACTTTCTACGATTTTGATTAAATTACCTGATAAATTTGGTAACACTCATGAATGCAGAGCCTTATTGGACAGCGGCTCTCAGTCTAATTTTATAATGCAAGAATTGTGTAATAAGATGCACCTGTCTAAATCGGAAATTAATCACAGGGTTAGCGGTTTAAATTCAGTCTCTACTCAAATAAATTACCAAAAAAAGATTCAATTAATGGCTCGGCATAACAATTTCGCACTAGATCTCTCTTGCCTAGTTATTCCAAAAATATCAGACCAACTTCCTACTATATCATTAAACAAGACAACAAGACCTTTTTTCTATTGTATCTCGTTTTCGCAAATACAACGTTGCCGTTACTGCCGATGTAACAAAAATGTACGGGTAAATTCTCGTTTCTCCTGAACACAGATCACTTCAATCCATTTTATGGCGCCAGAATTCCAATAAACCGTTAAATATATATTATTTAAACACAGTCACTTATGGCACAGCATCTGGTTATTTTCTTGCGATAAGATCTTTGGAGCAGACAGCCCATGATCATAAATACATCTATCCTCTATGGCGCCAGAATTCCAATGAACCGTTAAATATATATTATTTAAACACAGTCACTTATGGCACAGCATCTGGTTATTTTCTTGCGATAAGATCTTTGGAGCAGACAGCCCATGATCATAAATACATCTATCCTCAAGCCTCTCAAGCCATCCTACGGGATTTTTATGTTGATAATTTTTTATCGGGTTGCGATACATTAGACGAGGCAATAGAGTACATAAGACAAATTTCTTAAATTTTATCATCTGGATGTTTCGAGCTTAGAAAGTGGGTTTCAAATGAACCCCAGACCCTACAATTCATTAAGCGTGATTCAAAATTAAAAATATTACAAATCGGTGAAAATGAAAAAAACAAAAACCTTAGGATTATATTGGAATCCCAAAAACGACGCGTTTGAATTCTCAATTAACCTTGATTGTGTTAGTAATTTAACAAAGCGAAAAATACTTTCATGTATAGCTCAGATTTTCGATCCATTGGGACTATTGTCACCTGTCGTCATTCAGTTTAAAATTTGTATGCAACAATTATGGCAATCGAAAGCCACATAGGACGAGTCGCTCCCTCAAGCTCTCCAAACCCATTGGTTAAAGCTTTATAATCAATTACCTTATGTAAATAACATTCAAATTCCGCGACGCGTTATTAATTCTAAACCAAAAGTAGTCGAATTGCATTGCTTTTCTGATGCAAGCCAAAATGCTAACGGCGCTTGTCTTTACATTAAATCTGTAGATAGCGAAGGCAATGTGAAGGTTAAACTATTATGTTCAAAGACAAAGGTGGCACCTATAAAAATTTTGACAATACCTAGATTAGAACTCAGTGCGGCATTAGTGTCTGCCGAACTCGCAAAAAAGGCAATAGAATCGTTGGATGTAAAGTTAGCAACTGTTCGATATTGGACAGACTCAACTATTGTTTTGGCAGCATTAACGAAGAATCATTTTTTAAGTTTAAAACTTTCTCGTCACTAAACAAATTAAAACGTATAATGGCATATATTTTGCGGTTTTGCTCGCCAAAGTCAAATAGACTTAGCGGCCCTTTGTCGGCAACAGAATTAGACAAGGCATTTAATATACTTCTGCAAGTTGCGCAAAGGGAATCGTTCTCACAAGAATACGCTAAACTATCAAAAGGTAAAAGTCTTGGGCACAAAAATAAATTGCCGGCATTAAATCCTATTTTTGATGATACATTGATCAGGGTGGGGGGCAGGTTAAGCAATTCTAATTATGCTTATAATAAAAAACATCCGGTTATTTTGGATGCTAAACACCCTCTCGCGACATTATTATTTTCATATGAGCATAAACGTCTACTGCACCCTGGCCCTCAGCTTCTTTTGTCACCAATTCGCGAATACTGCTGGCCAATAGCAGGTAGAAATCTTACAAGAAAGATTACAAGAAATTGCATAACATGTTTTAAGGCCAATCCTAAGAGCAGTAATCAAATTATGGGAAATTTACCTGCCGACCGTGTAAATATTAATACTACATTTAATGTCGTTGGCACTGACTACGCCGGCCCATTCACCCTTAAGGATAGAAAGGGCCGTGACTGTAAAACTTTAAAGGCATACATTTGTTTATTTGTTTGCTTTGTCACGAAAGCAATTCATATCGAATTGGTTACTGAATTAGATGTCGAGCATTTCTTATCAGCTTTTAAACGGTTTATTGCTCGGAGAGGTCGTCCTTCTCGCATTGTATCAGACAATGGTACCCATTTTGTGGGCGCATCTTCTGAATTACGCAATCTATTTAAATTCATTGATGATAACAATGTCTTTATTACTAACGCCATATCAAATGAAGGAATAAACTGGAGTTTTATTCCTTCAAGGTCATTTTGTCGGACTTTGGGAGGCAGGTGTAAAAAGCGTCAAACATCATTTAATTCGCGTGACAAAGGGCAGTATCTTTACTTTTGAGGAATTTTATACAATTTTAACTGAAATAGAATCAATACTGAACTCTTCGCGTTTGGGAGTTTCACTCAAAAACTGCGATATTTTTTTCAAAAGGGGGGACCGGAAAAACATAAAATCGAAAGTTGTACAATTCATTTTTTAACATGTTTTCTTTAATAATTCGAATAGGCTGATTTCAAAAAATCAAACCGCAGTTTCGTAACTCTTCGCGTTTGGGAGTTTCACTCGAAAACCGCGATATATTTTTCATAAGGGGGGACCTGAAAAATGATATTTTCTTAAGGGGGGTCCTGAAAAACATAAAATCGAAAATTGTCCAATTCATTTTTAATATGTTTTCTTTACTAATTCGACCATGCTGATTTCAAAAAATCAAACCGCAGTTTCGTAACTCTTCGCATTTGAGAGTTTCACTCGAAAACCGCGATATATTATTCATAAGGGGGGACCTGAAAACATGAAATCAAAAGTTGTCCTATTTGGAAAATTATTTATTTTTAACATGTTTTCTTTATTATTTCGACCACGCTGATTTCAAAAAAATCAAACCGCAGTTTTGTAACTTTTCGCGTTTGGAAGTTTCATTTGAAAACCACGATATTTTTTTAAGGGGGGCCTGAAAAACATAAAATCGAAAGTTGTCCAATTCATTTTTAATATGTTTTCTTTACTAATTTGACCACGCTGATTTCAAAAAATCAAACCGCAGTTTCGTAACTCTTCGCGTTTGAGAGTTTCACTCGAAAACCGCGATATATTTTTCATAAGGGGGGACCTGAAAAATGATATTTTCTTAAGGGGGGACCTGAAAAACATAAAATCAAAAATTGTCCAATTTATTTTTTAACATATTTTCCTTACTAATTCGACCACGCTGATTTCAAAAAATCAAACCGCAGTTTTGTAACTCTTCGCGTTTGGGAGTTTCACTAAAAAACTGCGAGATTTTTTTCAAAAGGAGGGGACCTGAAAAACATAAAATCAAAAGTTGTCCAATTCATTTTTTAACATGTTTTCTTTACTAATTCGACCACGCTGCTTTCAAAAAATCAAACCGCAGTTTCACTCGAAAACCACGATATTTTTGTAAGGGGGGGCCTGAAAAACATAAAATCGAAAGTTGTCCAATTCATTTTTAATATGTTTTCTTTACTAATTCGACCACGCTGATTTCAAAAAATCAAACCGCAGTTTCGTAACTCTTCGCGTTTGAGAGTTTCACTCGAAAACCGCGATATATTTTTCATAAGGGGGGACCTAAAAACATGAAATCAAAAGTTGTCCAAATAATTTTTAACATGTTTTCTTTACTATTTCGACCACGCTGATTTCAAAAAAATCAAAGCGCAGTTTTGTAACTTTTCGCGTTTGGGAGTTTCACTCGAAAACCACGATATTTTCTTAAGGGGGGGCCTGAAAAACATAAAATCGAAAATTGTCCAATTTATTTTTTAACATGTTCTCTTTACTAATTCGACCACGCTGATTTCAACAAATCAAACCGCAGTTTCGTAATTCTTCGCGTTTGCGAGTTTTTTATAAGGGTGGTCCAAGGTTAATTTTTTTCTGATAAACATGAAATCAAAAGTTGCTCAATTTATTTTTTAACATGATTTCTTTACTAATTCGACCACGCTGATTTAAAAAAATCAAACCGCAGTTTCGTAATTCTTCCAGTTTAGGAGTTTCACTCGAAAATAACGATATTTTTTTATAAGGGTGGTCCAAGGTAAATTTTTTTTTGATGAACATGAAATCAAAAGTTGCCCAATTAATTTTTATTATGATTTCTATACTAATTCGACCACGCTGATTTCAGAAAATCAAACCGCAGTTTCGTAATTCTTCGCGTTTGGGAGTTTCACTCGAAAATACGACATTTTTTTATAAGGCTGGTCTAAGGTTAATTTTTTCTGATAAACATGAAATCGAAAGTTGCCCAATTCATTTTTAACATGTTTTCTTTACTAATTCGACCACGCTGATTTCAAAAAATCAAACCGCAGTTACGTAACTCTTCGCGTTTGGGAGGTTCACTCGAAAACCATGTTATTTATAAGGGGGGACCTGAAAAACATAAAATCGAAAATTGTCCAATTTTTTTTAACATGTTTTATTTACTAATTCGGCCACGCTGATTTCAAAAAATCAAACCGCAGTTTGGCGGATGGCGGCTGGCGGATGGCGGCTGGCGGATGGCGGCTGGCGGATGGCGGCCATGTTTGATAGATATTAGCTATTGGTGGATGGGCGTTGCCCTTAGGTGTTGTGGTTTAAAGTGGGCGGGGGATGTGTGTTTGATATCCGGGGGGAGATAAGGATTTATTATTATTTTGTTGTAAATTTTATTTTTGACGCCATTTTGAATTGCTGGATCGCCCGACTTGTCCCGACTTGTTGTTCGACAAGTTTCGGGGGTTTTAATGGGGTGTGGTATCAGTTATTTGGAGATAAGGATTTATTATTTTGTTGTAAATTTTTATTTTTGGTACCATTTTGGCTGACGTCACCCCAACTTGTCCCGACAAGTCTATTTATTGTCCAGAAATCTTTTTCGGTGATCAGTCTTAATATTGTTTGCAGTATTGATAATGGGGTTTAAATCGTTATTAATATTTCTGCTAAGTATAATTTTGGTAAAATCAAATAATTTAACTGATAAAGATGTTGTAATAAAACATCTCGAAACATTTGGCTACCTTAATAGTTCAGAGTTTTCGTTGACTAATTATGAAGAAGCTTTAATATTATTTCAGGAGAGATATAATTTAAACATAAGTGGTGAAATAACGAAAGACCTTTTAGAATTTATAAAAACACGTCGTTGCTCTATACCAGATGAAAATATTTATGAATTGACGCAAAACCCACCTAAATGGAATAAACATAATATATATTGGTATGCATATAATAGAGAGATAAAAAGAGTTGCTACTAGAGCTTTCAATGAGTGGGAAAAATTTGTAAATCTAAAGTTTATTTTTTCGTTTAGAAATCCTGACATTCTAATTTCATTTGGGAAAAATAACCATAGTAATTCAGTTCGATGCATGAAGGGTTATTGTATTGTACCATTTGATGGAAAGGGTACTGTAGTTGGTCACGCATACCACCCAAGTCATATTAATTCCTGTACGGAAATTCATTTAGATTCAGATGAAAATTGGTATTTTGGTTTCGATGTACCTGAAGATAATGATAAAACAAGTCTATATACCGCATTGCTTCATGAAATTGGACATACTTTGGGGTTGAGTCATTCACCAGATAATAATGCACTAATGTACGCATATTTTTCACCAAATATAACAACCCTATCCGATGAAGATAAAAAAAATATACAAAATTTATATGGATTACCCCCAAAAACTACTCCAAAAATATTAACAACAACAAAAACAATCCCAACTACAAGGAAACTTACAGATAAACCAAGAACAACAAAAACAATTTTAACAACAAGCAGACCTAAAATAACGGGTTCTACACAAAAACCTACACACACATCACCAAATTTAACTGATTTATGTCAAATCGAGTATCCACAACAAATGTTAGTCACAAATAATAATCATCTGTATGTTTTTAACAATGGGTTAGCGTGGATTTTAAATATAGGAGAGCCCTCCAGCATAAATCTTAAAAAGCCTAAAAAAATTAGTGATTATATTAAATATAATGATTTTTTACATATATACCAAACACCTAGTGGTAGTGTGGTAATAATAGATAATTTAAAACGTGTTAGTACGTTTTCTTTTCCTAGTCTTGCATGTGAAACATTTAATCAAACAATAGACAAATTTAATATTGCTCGAAGTAGCAACATAAATGCCATTTTTAACTCAAACAGAGGTAGAACTTATATTATTCATGATGATTATTGGGTTACTGAAATTGATGAATGTAGTTTAAATGCAGTCAATCGGGGACTATAAACCAGTTTTTCCCAGGAATCCCTCCAGATATATCTTCAGCATTTCGCTATACAAATGGTAACATTTATTAAAAAAAAAAAAAATTATTTTATGAATATAACGAATTTTCTGGTAAATTAATAAAAGCAGGAGTTTTTGATTGGAGTTTATTTGGAATAAATTGTCCGAATGAAACAATTTTAAATCAATTAAAAAATATATTAACATCCCTTTCAACATACTTTTATTAATAATTATAAAAGGTTAACTTTATTAAAAAAAAATCATTTCAATGTTGACTTTTAAAGGTGGCGGTTTATTAAATTCTGCAATTAACAACCTACCCTTTGAGCTTCACGTGCCTTCTTACCAATTTTGCGGACCAGGTACTAAATTAGATAAGAGAATTCAAAGGGGTGATACTGGTATAAACCCCTTAGACGCTGCATGTAAAGATCACGATATTGCTTATTCAAAAAATAAAAATTTGGAGGATAGACATAAAGCGGATTGGATTTTGGAAAATAAAGCTTGGGAAAGGGTGAAATCTAAAAACTCTAAATTAGGTGAGAAAGCAGCAGCTTGGTTAGTAACAACTGGAATGAAGGTTAAAAGAAAACTTGGAATGGGCGTTCGAAAAACTCGAAAACCAATCTCATTTAAACGTGGTTTGGTTGATAAAATTAAAAAACATGCTCAAGATTTAGATATGTCCAATAAAAATTCGCTTAAAAAATCTACTGCAACGGCACTTAAAGCAGCTCGGGTGATTATAAAGAAAGCCGGGGGTCGTAAAAATATTAAGGTGCCTAGAATAATTCCATTTGAATCCGACAAACAAGGTGGGTTTTTACCTCTTTTACCACTATTCGCAGCCTTAGGGGCCATAGGATCATTGACTGGAGGCGCAAGCGCTGTAGCCAAAACGGTGATAGACACAAAAAATGCTAAAAAGAAACTTAAAAAATCTACTGCAACGGCACTTAAAGCAGCTCGGGTGATTATAAAGAAAGCCGGGGGTCGTAAAAATATTAAGGTGCCTAGAATAATTCCATTTGAATCCGACAAACAAGGTGGGTTTTTACCTCTTTTACCACTATTCGCAGCCTTAGGGGCCATAGGATCATTGACTGGAGGCGCAAGCGCTGTAGCCAAAACGGTGATAGACACAAAATATGCACAAAAGCTTAAAATACCCTATTTTAGAGGGGTTTTTATGCGAGACGCTTTACCAAAAATAAAAAATAAAAATGAATCTGCAATCTTAAATTTAGACATTTCGAAAAATTTGGGTACACATTGGGTAGCTTATACTAAAAGAAACAATTCTGTTATTTATTTTGATAGTTTTGGCGGTCTTAAACCGCCAAAAGAATTAGTAAATTATTTAGGAAAAAATGTTAAAATTAATTATAATAATGATTGTTTTCAAAACTTTAAACAAATTAATTGTGGTCATTTATGTTTATGGTTTCTTTATAAAAATAAATGAGATAAGAAAATATGATTAGTCTATTATTAACCGTTGTTTAAAGATAATGTCCCAGCTATTTACATTAAAAAGTAATAATTATGTTTTAAGTATAGATTTTACAAATCCAATACAACTTAATCCAGATTTTGACTACGGTATAGCTTTAATAGGGTTTTATTCCTATAACAGCATCCCTAATATTGAAGAAGGTGAAAATACATTTTATTATAAAGAAGCGAGTGCGAGTGTGTTAAAAAAAATAATAATACCAACTGGTACTTATGAAATATTAGATATAGAAACTTACCTAAGACCAAGCTTCAGTTGTTGGAATCAATAAAATCAGACAGGCCCATAGTAATTCCATTTAGAAAATGGGAATCTCATGAGCTGCCCCAATTAACTAAAGATGCTACTAAGGAAATATGGCCGGTTAAAACGTGTACTGCATTGGAAAGTCCACGCTATATAATTTTAGCTTTTCATGAAAATAGAAGAGGTGTTAAAACAAAAGATCCATCATATTTTGACAACATTGATATATCAGATATACGTGTTATCCTCAATGGCGAATATTTTCCTATAGAACGCATGAACCTGGATTTCGAAAAAAATAATTTTGCTGAGGCCCATTATAATTATACACAATTTTATCCAAGTTTTAAAAATGACTTTACAATAGCAAAACGTCCTCTACTTAATTATGTACAATTTAAGAACCACACCCTTTTTGTAATTGATTGTTCTAAAAGAAATGAATCCTTAAAATCAGGTACAGTTGATATAAAAGTTGATATTGAGGCGAAAAAAGGCTTCCCCGATAATACAAAAGCATATTGTGTTATTATACATGACGTCATTATGGAGCATCTCCCACTCAGCGAAATAGTTCGTAGTTTATCCTAATTTTTTTAGTTTAAATTAGTCTGTGTAAAATGAAGGTTGTGTCTGTTAATATTCAGGGATTTAATTTATTCTTCGAAGAAAAATGGTTTTTTCACCCAAAAGAAATAGCAGTTATGAATGGAGTGCAAACAAATCATTATCTCTTAAAACCAATGGTAGAATTTAGACAGTTGTCGAATAAAAATAAAAAACAAGTTTGCTTTGAAGAAAAAATTCATGGTCTTCGTTACTCTAGAGGGCAGGTGAACTATAATGAGATTAATAATATTTTACTAGAATTATTAGCTGAATACGATGCTGTTTACATGAATGGAAATCAAGGATATACATATTTAAAAACAGTCTGCGAACAGTTATTACCAAATTTAAAAATTGTTAACATTGAAAACCTTAACCTATGGGATTATCCAGTGTTTTGCAAAACACTGATGTGTATGAATCATTTCAATCATCGCGGTCAATGTAGCATAGCAAACGCACGCATTATACATGATTGGCTTCAAAAGCACCTTCCCCATTATCATGAGTAGATGTAAAGAGGAGGAGTATACGCAAAGAAAAACAAAATTTATTGAAGATCTAAAAACGTTAACAAGTGATATAAAACTGTATGAAGATAAGAATAATCTAATCAAGGCTTTTACTACTATGAACATACCCGAGGATCGATGGAAGAATGTTTTCGAGGATCCGCTCAGGTTCATCAACTTACCTTTAACTAAAAAGAAAAATGTTGTACTTAAATATAATGTAAGTCAAGGTAAAAAATAAAAAATAAATGATTTATTGTTTTTTTATTTTTTTTTGTCTCCCTTTCACACGCACATTAGAATATATAAAACTCAAGGTAAGTTATATAAGATACATTAACTACATTTCCTAACTGCATATTTTAAAAATATAATAAAAGCATAAATGGTTAGTAAAATTATTCCAATTATTAACAGAGACATACATTTAATAAATATTTTTGTGGAAAATGGTGTATTTGAAATGGTATTTTTATTAATATCACTCTCATTTAAAGAGATATTTTTATCATATTTATTTAATTTAGTTATTGCACTGTTTATATTATCCATATGATGAAACACTCTAGTCCTCCCACCATCCTTGGATAAAAGATATTTTAATTTAAAATGTAATACATGGTGTGATGAGGTATTAACTTGTATTTCGCATACATTTTTTACTATGCTTCTATCCATTTGCAGCCAATTCTGAGGCCATTCTGAAATTGTTGTATTATCATCAAAATTAACACTCACATAACAAAGGTTTGTATTTCTAGGATAATTTACGTAAAGCGTATTATTGATAAATGTTGATAATAATAAAAAATTAACAACTGAAAAACTCATGATGTTATTTAATAAAAGTAACTAAAGCAACTAACCATATTTACACTTGGTAATTATTATATATCTGAAAAGTGGGTGGGGGGAATAAAAAAATTTAAAGATTTAAGTAAACATTTTATTTTTAAAATTTTCTTATAATAAATAAATTATCCCCCTGAGGATTTTTATACACAAACCGTCCAGATGATGTAGTCTTAGGCGGTTTGTAGTTTTCTATAAGCCATGCTGGTAGGGGCTGCTCCAGCTGCTGCTCCAGCTGCTGCTCTAGCTGCTGCTGCTGCGGATCCTCAAAAACATCGCGCACCCCCTCAGTAGGATCTAACACGAATTTGAAATCGCTAAACAAAATAAACAATATTAGAAACATTAAAATTGTATAAAATAAGAAATACTTACTTTACACCCAGCATTGTTTGGGGGGTGGGTGGAGGCATTGGTGAATTGCAATGTAATGTTGGTGTGGTTAAATCAATAAATGTTGATGTGGTTAAATCAATAACCTCATCCTCATCGCAATACACCACATATTGCTCCATAGCCTCCTCACCACTATAAAGAAAAAAAATATTATTAATTAATTTTACACAACAAAATAAATAAAATTACCTCATTTCTCTTGATCTATCTATAAAACAATAACAAAAAAAATTATTACAGCCTGCACATTTCCTTCCGTACGCCCAATTAATTGCTCTTTAGAAAAATATAAAATTAAAAAATGAGTATTAAACATTAAATATAACTTACTCCTTAAATGGGGTGAAGGAAGGCGGTGGGGTTATATTTCTAAAACATAAAGGTAAATAAAATATATTTAAAAATATGCAAAATAAACTTACTTTTCACGGAAATACTCCTCAAGGTCCTGTGGAGGTGTATAGCGATTAGTTATATAATTCAACTCTGACAATCTAAAACATAAAGGTAAATAAAATATATATATAAAAATATGTAAAATAAACTTACTTTTCACGGAAATACTTCTCCAGGTCTGCTGACATTTTTAAAACCAACTAATGCATTTTGCATGCGATTATTTTCTTTTATAAACAATTTTTTATCAAGCAAGCCACGTAAATTCGCTTTGTAATACAAACATGTTGATAAGTAATAAATTTGCGGTAATTATGCAAACTTTTATCTGCACACATGCATCCGTTGAAGTTGATTGCAAGTCACCACAAGTTGAGTTCTTAACCGCTAAAGTTTTAAAAATAGATGATAAATAATAAATTTGCGGTAATTATGCAAATTTTTATTGGAATGGAAATTTCTAGAAGGAATTTATCAACCACTTACATACATGTATCCGGCACATGTTAAGCTCTTATCAAATAACATCCTATTACTTTAGGTTATCAAGGTTTTTGAAAACATATAAATTGCACGCAAATTATTGAAATATTCATTCGCAAACCAATCATTTTTGTGTGTACGTGCCCATATAACTAATAAGGTGAGTTGTAATATTTTTTTTATTTTATTTAGTTTAATTTAATTTAGTTTTAGTATGTCTTTTAAAAAAAAAATTAATGCTGTAGCCACAGCTGAAGATAAAGAAATTAAAAAATCTGAAGAGCTTGAGAGGGGACAACTATACCCAATCAAAGCATTAAAAATTGTTAATGGGAAGTATGGGGAGATTCCTCTAGTGGAGTTCAAGGATTTTGCAGTTTTTCTACCAAAGAGAATGACTAAGGTGGTTGAGGAAAACCTGGAGGAGCTCAATAACGGGAAATTTGGTCTAGTATATCTAGGTCACAAGGAATTTGATGACAGCAAGTTTCACCCTACACCCACATTTGAAATAAGACAAATTTAAAATGGATGTAGAAATAGGTCATGTGAGTACTACATCACTTAATTTAATTTCAAATGCCTTTAAGTTATTAAGTGCAAATTTTTGTCCGCATGCTAGTAAAGTTTGGTTAAATTTAATTAAAAAAAATATAAGACTCTCTCAAAATTTATTGAAAAAATCAACATCAATAGGTACTAAAAAAAAAATAATAGCAATAATTGGCCAGTTAAAGCGATATCAATTACTTATAAACAATTTATGTGTAAAACATGTGGGGGGTGGTACATTAAAGACTAAACGTAGTGATAGAATTAAATGGTTAGATTTAACAACAGCATTTAAAAGTCGAGTTCGCACAGGTATTATTATTAACATTAAACATTTAGACCCCCTTTACTTTTTTAAATGATGCATTTTATTTATTTCAATCTAGGATAAAAAATATTTTAAAATCCATACCACTATTAAAAGTAAATACATCTTTTGGAGGTGAATTTTTAAAAATTGAGTTAAATAATGAAATAAAGTATTTTAGTACAAAAAATATTGTTATAGATGGCAGCGTAAATTTAAAAAATTGGTTTCAAGATAATGTTGTAGATAAAATTTTAAACAAACTTAGCGAATTCTCCGAGAAAGACTCAGGGTGGGCATTAAAAAAAGTATTAAGTTTAGAAATCAATATAAATAAATATGAGGTTGGTAACGGTTCATCCTTTATTAGGCTACCTGAGGAAATTGCTAAAAAACATGCCTGTGTAAATGTAAAAAATTATGATGATGATGCTTGTTTCGCTTGGGCTGTTACATCAGCTTTACATCAAGCAAAAACTAATAATGATAGAACTTCATCATATCCCCATTACGAGGATGTGTTAAATTTTGCAAATATTAAATTTCCAATATCAATTCAAGATATTTCCAAATTTGAAAAATTAAATTCCATATCCATTAACGTTTACACTCTAGAGCTAATCAAAACTGATGAAGAATGACTTCTTTTTTAAAAACAGTTCCATCAAGACTAACCAAAAACAAACTAGATAAACATATAAATTTATTGTGTATCCAAAATAAATATTATCCTAATGAAAGAGATTCTGTTGATAATGATAAAGATGAGGATATTAGGAACCATTATGTTTGGATAAAAGATTTATCCAGATTAGTAAAAAGTCAGCATACTAGGCATACGGGTAAAATATTTATTTGCGATCGTTGTCTAAATTATTTCACTAGTAAAATTAAATTAACAGATCATGAGGAATATTGTAAAAAATTAAATCAATGTAAAATATCTTTTCCTAAAGAAAAATCTATTTGTTTTAAAAATTTTAAAAATAAAGAATCAGCACCGTTTATTCTGTACGCTGACGTGGAATCTATTCTTTTACCAATTAGTGATAATAATAATTTAAAGTCTCATAAATATCAAGAACATAAAGCCTTCAGCGTTGGTTACTATTTAAAATGTAAATATGATGATAACTTATCATATTTTAAAAGCTATCGAGGGCTAGATTGCATGGAGTGGTTTGCAAAAGAAATAGAAGACATATCTAAATTTATACAATTTAAAATGCTTAACATAATACCTTTAAATACAAACGTAGATTTAAAAGATGCAACTAAACAGTGTCATATTTGTAATAAAAATTTTATACAGGGTGATGTAATAGTTCGGGATCATTGCCATTTTAGCGGAAATTTTCGTGGATTTGCTCATCAAATATGTAATTTAAATTATAATAAAAAATTTGTTGTACCAATAGTTTTTCATAATTTTTTAGGCTATGACAGTCATTTTATTATTCAAGATATTGCTAAATATGGTAAAATTACATTATTACCTATAAATAAGGAAAAATACATTTCTTTTACATGGTTTGATCATAAAACAAAAATTCAATTTCGGTTTATAGATTCATTTAGGTTTATGGCTTCTTCTCTAGATAAGTTATCATCATATCTAACGGAATATCCTATTCTTAATCGGGAATTTGCGAATTTAAGCGTCGAAAAAATTAAATTATTAGAACACAAAGGAGTATTTCCATATGATTTCATTGATTCTGAGGAAAAATTAAAATATGCTAATTTACCTTCTAAAAAATACTTTTACAATAAATTAAATGATTGTGATATTAGTGCTGAAGATTATTCTCATGCTCTTAAAGTATGGAATACTTTTAATATTAAAGATTTAGGAGAGTATTCAGATTTATATTTAAAAACTGATA
Source organism: Brassicogethes aeneus (assembly GCA_921294245.1). Lineage (NCBI taxonomy): Eukaryota > Metazoa > Arthropoda > Insecta > Coleoptera > Nitidulidae > Brassicogethes > Brassicogethes aeneus. The sequence continues at coordinate 5,979,721 of OV121136.1, forward strand.
TTCTATTATTAGCCGATGTTTTTGAACAATTTCGTGAAAGCTGTCTTAAAACATATCAACTCGATCCTGCTCATTATTATACACTACCTGGATATACTTGGGATTGTATGCTGAAAATCACAGAATGTAAGCTTGATGATATGCTGTTATTCATTGAGCAAGGTATTCGCGGTGGGGTAAGTCAATGTTGCAATCGGTATGCGGAGGCTAATAACAAATATATGGGTGATGCATTTGATGGTTCCAAACCATCAAATTATTTACTCTATCTCGACGTCAACAATTTATATATGTGGGCCATGTCCCAATATTTACCATATGGAGGGTTTAAGTGGGCTGACCCAAATCTCGATGTCACCCAAATCCCTGATGATGCTCCTGAAGGGTATTTTTTAGAGGTAGATCTGGAATATCCACAACATTTACATGATTTACACAAAGACTTGCCCCTCTGCCCCGAACACCAAAAACCGCCAAATTCAAAATTATCAAAACTTATGACTACACTACATAATAAAACAAAATATGTTATTCACTATGGAAATTTAAAACAAGCTCTTAAGCAAGGGCTTGTTTTAACAAAAATTCATCGGGTTTTAAAATTCGGGCAATCACCCTGGCTTAAATCTTATATAGATTTAAATACAAATTTGCGTCAAAATGCTAAAAACGAGTTTGTAAAAAACCTGTTTAAACTGATGAATAATGCAGTGTTTGGAAAAACAATGGAGAATATAAGAAAACATCGCATTGTTAAATTAGTTAATAAATGGGAAGGTAGATATAGGGCTAAAAATTTAATCTCGAGTCCGAATTTTAATAATCGAACCATTTTTAATGAAAATCTTATGGCTATAGAGCTAAATAAGACTGATTTATATTTTAATAAACCTCTTTATATTAGAATGGCAATTCTTGATATTTCCAAAGTGTGTCTTTATGAATTTCATTATGATTATATATTATCCAATTTTAATAATAATAATGCGAAATTGTTATACACAGACACTGATAGTCTTATATATGAATTTACCTGTAATGATGTATACGATGAAGTTATCCATAAGGATATTCACAGGTTCGATACTAGCGATTATCCCCAGGATAATAAATGGAATATTCCTTTAGTTAACAAAAAAATTCCTGGTTTAATGAAGGATGAACTGAATGGGGAAATTATAACTCATTTTGTGGGGTTGCGCTCAAAAATGTATACATATAAAACAATAAATTCAAAATGTATTAAAAAATCTAAGGGGGTCAAGTATAATGTTGTTAAATCCCTAACATTTAATGATTATCTCGAATGTTTGAGGAAAAAAACTAATAAAAATGTAATTCAAAGAATAATCAAATCAAATGCACATAATGTTTATAGTATTGAACAAAGTAAAATTGGTCTAAGCGCTTATGATGATAAAAGGCATTTGTTGTTAAATTCAGATGATACTCTACCACATGGGCACTTTAGTATTGCTTTATTAGATAGTATGTAGTAATTTAGTATTATATATTTTAGTATATTTTAGTAGGCTTAGCTCCTGTGTACGAGGGTAAACTACGCACAAATTGTCCTTAGGCAGCTACATTGTATAAATAATTTTATAATTATAATAAATAATTTCCCTTTAATTATTATGTTTTATTTTCTAAACCATCTAAGATAATACATCTCACCACTGTTATAAATAAAAAACCTCATTGTAATTTAAAAATCAGTATATTTTTCTAAATCATTTGACATTTTCATATCTAAATAGTATAAGCATTCTAAAAAACAATAACTTTCTACACTAGTGCCGCAAGAACATAGGGATGACAGAACGTCTAGCACAGCATGAAGGGATGGAGGATAAAAACTAAGTTCAGTTTTCATCGCTTCATAAGTGCTTTTTAATAGATTATGATAATAATAATTAAAATTTAAATTATTTAACATTTCAAGTTTTTTAAAAATTAACTTTTTTAATTCAAGAATTTCAAAAACATCATTTAGCGTAAAATAAAAAATGGTACAATCATCTGATATTTTAAAAAATTTATTATTGCCATCAATATTTAATTCAATCTTCATGTTCCTCCAAAGCTGAATTTCATCAGTGTGATGTGCATCCAGAAGTTCTTGGAGTGATTCAATTACACCAACCCATTCACCATATATAAAAGAGAGATGTTCACCAGTAACTTTGTTAATCATTCTTACTGTTGGCAAAAAATCCCTTGCACCACTAAGCCCACATTCCAGCGAGAATAATTGGAAATCATAAGTAGTTGTGTAAATTAATTTCAGCTTTAATAGCTTCTTCATATCTATTAAACACTGCATTTAGATTGGAATCATAACCTTCAAAATCAGAATCTGCACTACTATCCATTTTATGTGTGCACTGCTTTACTTTACTTTTTAAACTAAATTAAATTTTGATTTTGTGGTGAGAAACTGGAAAAGAGTGGGGGTGATCAAAAAGAGTCTGTTTTATTAATATAACTATTATGTGAATCATCGAAGCCCAACCATTTCACGAAGACTTTGTTACCACGTTTATGTAAAACTTTTTCCACCAGGTAAATATCAGGCTGCATTGTTTTTTGCAACTCATCCTCATAAAATGCTCCACTAATGGGTCTACCATTTAAATCCTCCAAAATGTATGTGGCTGGGTTTGTAATTTTTACTTTTACAATTTTAAACAATTCTGTAGTCCAATTGGGGGTGTATCCTTTATCAAAAACATGTTTTGCTTTACTTATTCTCACTATATCACCAATGAAAAACTTTTTAGGTTTGGTTGCTAATTTTAAATGTGTAAATGCAAACTTTAAAACTTTTTTTTCATTTTCTTTACAAACATCAATTGGTTTCATATTAATTGTTCTATGTTTTGTATTATTATAATTTGAAACAATTTGTGGCAATATATCAACCCAATTATATGATCCATTTAAACTAAAGTATTTAAATAGGCGTTCTTTTACAGTCCTTATAACACGCTCGGCGATTGCAGCTTTTTTACAACTAAATGTATTATAGTGATTTATTGAATATTTTTGCATAAGTTCATTAAACTTACTATTAAAAAATTCCTTGCCCTGATCAGTCTGTAAGTTTTGTGGACATCTTTCTTTCAATATTAAATTAAAAGCTTTTGTAACTTCTTCCCCAGATTTATTTTTTAATGGTTTAGCCCATAAATATTTTGAAAAACAGTCAATAAAAATCAATATGTACTTAAAATTTTTATTATTTGATGCATACATGTCCATCTGCCCTAAGTCTGATTGCCAAAGGTCATCAATGCCCTTAATAATTGTTTTTCGACGTTTAAAATTTTTTCTTATAGGTCTATGAAGTTCATTAACAAGTTTAATTTTTTCCTTGGTGTGTTTCATGATTATGGTGTGGTGGAAGAGTGAGTACTAGCACCAGCAGCCACTGTAATCACTTTTAATATATTTTTCTCCACATCATTGATTGCGGATTTGTTTTTTTTAACGTCCTCAAATAATTTATCCACGTTTGTATCTAGAGACTTTAAATGTGTATTAAGATCTTTGATTTGCTTTTTAAAATCTATAATGTTTTGTTCATTTTGCTGTTTTATATCCTTTAAGTTCACATCTTGAGTCTGTTGAAGGAATTTAATTTGCCTATCCAAGTCATTACGTGCATTTACATGCGATCTTGAAATATTCTTTAAAGAATTCAAATCATTGAAAATTATTGTTTTTTGTTTATGAAGGTCTTTAATTTGCTCTTTTAACACATAGGTATTTTGTGTTAAAATCTTAAATTCTTTATTTAAATCAACTATTAATTTATCTTGTTTTTTAGTATCGAGGTTTTCAATTTCCTTTTTTATTTTTGCATCCGATTGCTCGAGTGCTTTTAATGTCTCTTGTTCAAATTTACCAAGTGATTTTATTGTATCAGCATAAAAATTTGCATATATTTGATCAACATAACCCATATTAGTAGCATCTGCATTTAAAGTTGGTGATTTCACATTACATATTTTTAGGTTTTCTGCATCAATATTACCATCGGGAGTATATTTTAGTACATTGTTACCATACTGTAATTTTGATAATAATGAATTTTGATTAGAATGGTTAAGAGATTGACCAAACTTGTTAAGCGGCATTGCTAAACTAAAAAATAAAAAACAGTGTTTATTAATATATAACACCAGCCTCTTTGAGTTCATTGATAATTGCCGTAATTTCATTATCATTCGAGGTATTTCCAGCATCCTTGGAGGCCACTAATAATTTTAATCTTTCAACTATCTCATTAATATTATCCCAATAAATATATTCTATGGGTTTATTGTTATAGGTCAAAATATTAAAATGTGGCTTGCGATAACCACTTCCGCTAACAGCTTTTTGTTTTATTAATGGCTTTATTATCGTTCGATATTTTTTAAAATTAGTTCCTTTTATTACACCTGTTGGTTCAAAGTCTCGTTTATGTACATTTGTTAATAATAAAATTTTTTTGTAGTTTTGCACATCCTCTTCTTTAGAATAATTTTTGGGGTACTTTTTAAATATTAATTCATATAAACCTTCAGTCCCCTTAAATTTCTGATTTTCAATAATAAAATTGATATTTTCATCAAACTCTATAACACTTTTTCCAATTAACCATTGATTTAATGAGGGATTATAAGTCACCCCATATGTTATATCAAAATCTTTTTTATTACCACCATTTATATATTCATTTAAATATTGACGAGCTAATTTTGGGTAATTATTGAGGTAGTCCATATTTGTAGGTAAAGAGATATCACCATCATGCACATCATCATCATAATCATCACCATCATCATCATCATCAACATCATCATCATCCCCATGTTCGAGGGTGGTTTTTAATTTTTCATCTTTTGATTCATCTTTTGGCTCATTCTTTAATTCATTTTTTTCTTTTTTATTTTTCTTTTTTACGAGTTCTTTTATTGGTTTTGTTATGGGTTTAAATAATTTATTTAATGCAACATCTGTTTCCGATTTTCCCAATTTAAGAGCTAAATATTTTTTTCTAATATTTCGAGAGAGTTCATTAATTTTTTTTGTTACATTCGAAGTCGATGCTGCCATGATAACAAATGATGTTAAATTTACGTATTTTGCATATTTATATATTTATCAAACCCCTTTCGATAGCGTCCATTGTTTAAACGAAAATCTTTTATGATAGCTAAACAACCATAATTCTCATTCCAGCATTCCAAACATATTTTCTTAAACTGATCATAAGGCATATCAGGTGAGACATGCTCATCAAATACATGTTTTAAATTTATATCATCCTGTCTAAATAGAACAATAACATTGCAATTATCACGTATTAATTGTTTTGGTATTTTTGAATACGTTTGACACAAGTAGGCCGCATCTATGTTTTTATGCCTACACATTGAATAGTATTCACGTATTTTATTTTGTTTATCACAAGCTACATCATCAAATATAAAAATTGAATTATTTCGAGCTTTCACAGCTTCAATTATTTCATCATTATCTTTATATGAAAAATACCCCACACCTTTTACTTTCCTTAAAACATTTTGTAATAGTTGATATTTTGGTTGGAAAAGTGATTTTGAATAAACGTAAATATTTTCAAACTTAGCTCCATTAGGATTAAATATTAAACTTAATAGGGCATTTGTTTTACCACACCCACTAGGACCACAAAAAATTGCTCTAAAGGAATTTGGTAGTAAATTACCATGTTTACTGACATCAGAACTACCTTCAAATAAATCTAAATTAGTTATAGGTAGTTTTTCAGGCTGTTGAACGCACCGCATTTTAAACGAACTGAATCAAAAATAGTTTTGCTAGGGAATTTATTTAATTAATTTTACAACAGCATGTTATTTTTGGTAACTTATTTAACACCTCGTTAGCTTCTTTCGTATAAATTGAAACCATACAGCATGGGCATGTATCAGGACCTTCATCTGAATTTGACCAGGGGCACGACTCAAAATGTTTACCATATTGGGTTTTTACAACATTAGCATTAAGATGTTGCTCCAAAAATTCTTTTTGACTGGTCCATTTTTTAATTTTTTCCTTTTCCAAAAATTCTCGATATATTTCCTGTCGAGTAGGATATTTATTTTCAAATTTTTCTTTATTCTTTTTTTTACTACATTCTTCCAAAAATTTATCAATATTTTGGATTGCCTTTTCAATTTCCTTTACACTAATCATTTTAGTAATACCTATGATATTATATGTTCTCCTGTTTAAAATGTTGTTATTATAAGGTCGGACGGGAGACTGAACGTCTAAAAAGGCTCCCGATGTTCCAATCTACCCATGTTAAAAATGTTCGCTTCTCTGCGTTTTCTAAAATAATAATAAATCCTTATCTCCAAATAACTGATACCACACCGCATTAAAACCCCCGAAACTTGTCGAACAACAAGTCGGGACAAGTCGGGCGATCCAGCAATTCAAAATGGCGTCAAAAATAAAATTTACAACAAAATAATAATAAATCCTTATCTCCCCCCGGATATCAAACCACTGTTAAGTCGCGCAGCAAATGCATATCGCTTATCTTTTGCATCTCCAGTAATACCAAACTAATACGCTAACCACAAACAACCAATATGCATATCGCTTATCTTTTACATCTCCAGTAATGCCAACTAAACACACATCCCCCGCCCACTTTAAACCACAACACCTAAGGGCAACGCCCATCCACCAATAGCTAATATCTATCAAACATGGCCGCCATCCGCCAGCCGCCATCCGCCAACAACCCACCAATAGGCTCACTTACGCTTATCAGTTGAGGGCGTTGCCCAAATGGCTGCCCACCAATAGCTAATATGATCACCCCCCACCACCCCACCTGGGGGCGCCACCATCGAGAACCGCCTACTGCTGACGTCACGTAGCGACTGGGTCACTTCCGCTCTAGAACATACATAGTGTATCTACTTATAACTTATCATCGTCGTACAATAATTTATTCAACCAGGCGTAAGTACAAATAATTTCTTTGGTAGACCTATTCCATACCTTTATTTTTCTCTTTTAGGGTTTTTGTTTTGGTTTTTGTTTTGTTTTTGAGTTTTCCTTTCCGAATTTTCATAACCCTATTAGTGTAAATTTTACACAACTTGGACACGACGGATTATCTCCCAGATATCCACCCTTATTGTGACCCTTGTTCCGGGGCATACACTACCGCGAAGGTACCCGGACAAGCCTAGTTTTCTCCTGGATTTGACTACTGTGAGTTGGCCGAGGTAGGACTGAGATCGACGTCTGCCATCTCACCCAGCACCCGATTAAGACACTTTCCCCGGATTTGACGACTTCCCGATTGTGACAACGCCTGGCAGCAGGATAAGTTTACCTATATTCTTTTCTTTACTTTATTACGTGGTATTTATACCGGAGTATAGGTTATTTTGTTATATGAATATTTTTGTAAGGTTTGTTGTTCTGTGCCAAGGCTGACCAGCTTTTGCCCGTATAACCAGCTGCTGGTTGGTTTTGATCCAGACCAACGGCCAATTTATTTTTGACTTTCTTTATTTTTATTGGTCAGTATTGTTCGTTGTGTTGCGAACTGATTTGGTTAAGCTTGACCGTATAACCAGGTTTACCCAGATCAGGTTGCAACCCTCGGGTTGCTAACCTTGTTACACCTACAAGCTTAACTTGTAGTGTCACCTCATCTTTGTTTTGCCCTGGTTGCCCTAAGCACCAGTTTTACTTAATTTTGTTTTGCCCTGGTTGCCTTAAGCACCAGTTTTACTTAATTTTTGTTTTGCCCTGGTAGCCTTCAGCTACAGAGTGGTATTTTACTTGCAGAATATATAGATTGTTTTTGTAGTTCGTAACTACCAAAAGGGTTGTAAACCCAAGTGATCATTTCGGTATTATTTTTGGTATTTATCCTAAACACAAGTATAATCACTTATTGCGTTATTTTAAATTATATATCAGTAATAAACCTTAAGTTATATCTATTTCGTGATTTTCTCTTTCTACGTTTTAAGGGCCACTTAAATCACGTGGCGCCTATGAACATCCCTTTATAACCCACACCCCTGAGCAACTATAGAGTCGGGCAGAGCCCTTAAAACTAGATATTACTTTAGATAGCGCCCACTGAAAAGTGAACCGTGACAAATTGGCACCCAACTACAAGGGCCTTCTTTTTTTTAATTAAGAAGATTTTTTTATATATATTAAATTTTTTTTATTAAGCATTACCTTATATATTTTATTATTGTTATTAACTGTGTTGTTTTAAATACTTAGTATCCAAACTTATCTTGACTGCCACACCTGATTTTGACAATATTACCTTATCTCGACTACCTTAAGTATATTGCCTTAGGGTATTACCTTATTTTATCTTTATTATCGTATCTTAAGACATTACCTTATCTTTATTACGTTATTTTAAGATATTACGTTATCTTAAGATATTACCTTATCTTATTTGTATTACCTTATCTTAAGATATTACCTTCATTTTTTTTATAAATTTTTGTTTCGTAAGAAATTGCGCTTTACCTTTTTTTTTGAATATTGTACTAGAGTTTAGTGTTGAGCACTACAATCGTAGTTTTTTTTATTATTTCATTTCGCGTCGTTTCGTTATAGTAGTTGGCTTTATCTTCCACCTTCATCATGTCTATTTCCAAAAGTGACATCAATCGACTTAATGTCACTGAACTTACGCATGAATTGGCTATCAGAGGTTTAATGATGTCGGAAATGTTGTTCAAATGCGAAAAACCTTACGTACTTTGTTAAAGGTTGAGAAATCTGATAATCCCCTTACCTACCCTACCTATCCTTTTTCCTTTGATGACGATAAGGCAGCCTTAGAAGCTAAACATGAGGAGATTACCACACTGTTAGGAGAATTTGAGGGTATTGCTGGAACTCTTCATGATAAAATTTTGGCTAAACTTAACTTTGCTCTACGACATGCCAATAGTTCCATTCCAACTACTCAACCTGAGAAGGACGAAAAGTTCAAGTATATAGTGAAGTTTCTGGGATTAAAATCTAACTTTGATTCAAAGGTAAAGCGACATAACCGCCGATTGCTTAATGATTCTTTGGGAGCACCAGATTTGGACTTAGTAGATGGAAGTGACAGTTCTGAAGATGAAGCTAGTGAAGAAGAGGCTATTTCCGTTCAACACCAGTCATTTGTTGCCCCTTCATCGAAAACAGTTCCTATTTCCAAATGGAATATAAAATTTTCTGGAGAGTCACCCGGAATTTCTCTAAGCGCTTTCTTAATAAGGATTGAAGAACTGAAACACGCTAGAGGAGCAACAAAGATCTCTATCAGTCTGCTATCGACCTGTTTGAGGGAAAAGCTCTAATCTATTACCGTGCGATGAGGAAGCAAGCAAATAACTGGACATCTTTGGTTACCATGCTACGTAAGGAATTTCAGCCTCCTGATTTTAATGATAGACTCTTTGAAAAAATTAAAGTCCGTACGCAGGGACCACAAGAATCGATGGGTATGTTTGTTGCTAGCTTAGAGAATATGTTTGACCGGCTCACGATTTCCGTTCCTCCTACTCGTCTGAAGATTATGTTAAAGAATATAAGCCCTTTCTATCAAACGCAATTGGGTCTTCATAAAATTGCAACTAAGGAAGAATTGATGGATCTTGGAAAATTAGTAGAAGCAAGAAAGATTGCCGTGGATAACTTTCAACCTCCTTCTCGTCGATCGAGTGGTAGATTACTTGAGCCAGATTTAGCCTATGCGTCAACTTACGAAGAAGTCCATGAAGTTACTTCCAGAAATCCTACTAGGGATTCTAATAGAAATCCTATGACTTGTTGGAACTGTCGAAAGGAGGGTCATTCTTTTCAATCTTGTCCAGCCACCCGACAAAAATTCTGCTTTCATTGTGGTAAACCGAACGTTACCGTTCGGAACTGTTCCAAATGTTCACCGTCGGAAAACTGCCATCAGAGATTTTGAAAGGTCGTGACATTATCTCTCCTTTTCAAGCGACCAACCCGACTTTCGATTTAAACTTACCAGTTCTAAACTTCATTTTGGCACATGCAAAGGCTGATGAACGTCCCTATTTAAAAGTTCAAATTTTGGGTAATCCATTCTTGGGTCTCTTAGATTCCGGAGCTTCCAGAACTATTCTCGGTCTTCCTGGTTGGACTGTTTTACAACATGCTGGATTGAAATTACTTCCTACTTCCATCTCCTGCACTGTGGCTCACGGTAACTCTTGCAATTGTATTGGTATTCTTCAGGCCCCAATTACCTTATTGGGAAAAACTAAAATTATTGATGTGCTAGTCATCCCTGATTTTCCTCATTCTTTAATTCTTGGTATTGATTTTTGGAAAGCTATGGACATTATTCCTGATTTAAGAAGTGATGTTTGGGAATTTTCTTACTCTTCTAACTTTGAAGAAATTGCCAGCATTAAAGACTCCTACTCTCTAACTAAGGACCAACAATCAATACTACAAGAATTTATTAATTGCAAGATGAAACCTGCCAACAACGCCATTGGAAAGACAACGGTTACTGAACATGAAATAGAACTTCTACCAGGCACGAAGCCTATTAAACAACGTTACTATCCCGTTAGTCCTTTAAAACAACGTATTATAGATGAGGAGATTGAGAACATGTTGAAGGAAGGAATTATTGAGCCATCAAAAAGTCCGTGGAGTTCACCTGTTTGTTTGGTACCTAAGAAGGATGGGAAGTATCGTTTCTGTGTTGACTTCAGACAATTAAATGCCGTTACTCGAAAAGACGCATATCCCATTCCCTACAGTAGATGAACAAGGAGAGTTCTACACCGGAAGTGACCCAGACGCTACGTGACGTCAGCAGTAGGCAGTTCTCGATGGTGGCGCCCCCCCTGGTGGGTGGTGGGGGGTGATCATATTAGCTATTGGTGGGCAGCCATTTGGGCAACGCCCTCAACTGATAAGCGTAAGTGAGCCTATTGGTGGGTTGTTGGCGGATGGCGGCTGGCGGATGGCGGCCATGTTTGATAGATATTAGCTATTGGTGGATGGGCGTTCCCCTTAGGTGTTGTGGTTGGTTGTGGGCGGGGGATGTGTGTTTAGTTGGCATTACTGGAGATGCAAAAGATAAGCGATATGCATTTGCTGACGATGGGCGTGACTTAACAGTGGTTTGATATCCGGGGAGATAAGGATTTATTATTATTTTGTTGTAAATTTTATTTTTGACGCCATTTTGAATTGCTGGATCCTGACTTGTCCCGACTTGTTGTTCGGCAAGTTTCGGGGGTTTTAATGCGGTGCGGTATCATTTTTTTAGAGATAAGGATTTATTATTTTGTTGTAAATTTCATTTTTGACGCCATTTTGAATTGCTGACGTCATCCGACTTGTCCTAACAAGTCTATTTTTAAATATAATCCCGAGCCTTTTCTCACAATTAGGTTTTCAGTCATCCGTCCGACCTTTTTTATTAAAATTATTTTTTTTAATATTTTTGTGTACCGATCGGTACAATTTTAAATCAATTAAAAAACATATTAACAACCGTTTCAACATACTTTAATTGGTAATTATAAAAGCTTAACTTTAATAAAAAAAAGTCATTTCAATGTTGACTTTTAAGCATAAAGGTAGTGGTTTATTAAATTCGGTAATTAACAACCTACCCTTTGAGCTTCACGTACCCTTTTACCAATTTTGTGGGCCAGGTACTAAATTAGATAAGAGAATTCAAAGGGGTGATACTGGTATAAACCCCTTAGACGCTGCATGTAAAGATCACGATATTGCTTATTCAGAAAATAAAAGTTTGGCTGAAAGGCATAAGGCAGATTGGATTTTGGAAAATAAAGCTTGGCAAAGGGTGAAATCAAAGGACTCTAAATTGGGGGAGAAAGCAGCAGCTTGGTTAGTAACAACTGGAATGAAGGTTAAAAGAAAACTTGGAATGGGTATTCGGAAAACTCGAAAACCAATCCCATTTAAACGTGGTTTGGTTGATAAAATTAAAAAACATGTTCAAGATTTAGATATATCCAATCAAAATTCACTTAAAAAATTTGCTGCAACGGCACTTAAAGCAGCTCGGGTGATTATAAAGAAAGCCGGGGGTCGTAAAAATATTAAAGTACCTAGGATAATTCCATTTGAATCCGACAAACAAGAAGGATTTTTACCCCTTTTACCATTATTAGGAGCTTTGGGGGCCATAAGATCATTGGCTGGAGGCGCAAGCGCTATAGCCAAAACGGTGATAGAGACAAAAAATGCTAAAAAGAAACTTGAAGAATTACGTCGACATAATAGGGCTATGGAGGAAATTGGGAAAAAAGGCTCGGGATTATATTTAAAAAGGAATGTCAAGGGAGGATATGGTATTTTTTTAAAACAAAAAAACTACCAATAAAGCTACCCAATAGAGCCCTATATGATTCTGAATTGGTAAAATATGCACAAAAGCTTAAAATACCCTATTTTAGAGGGGTTTTTATGCGAGACGCTTTACCAAAAATAAAAAATAAAAATGAATCTGCAATCCTAAATTTAGACATTTCGAAAAATTTGGGTACACATTGGGTAGCTTATACTAAAAGAAATAATTCTGTTATTTATTTTGATAGTTTTGGTGGTCTTAAACCGCCAAAAGAATTAGTAAATTATTTAGGAAAAAATGTTAAAATTAATTATAATAATGATTGTTTTCAAAACTTTAAACAAATTAATTGTGGCCATTTATGTTTGTGGTTTCTTTATAAAAATAAATGAGATAAGAAAATATGATTAGTCTATTATTAACCGTTGTTTAAAGATAATGTCCCGGCTATTTACATTAAAAAGTAATAATTATGTTTTAAGTATAGATTTTACAAATCCAATACAACTTAATCCAGATTTTGACTACGGTATAGCATTAATAGGGTTTTATTCCTATAACAGCATCCCTAATATTGAAGAAGGTGAAAATACATTTTATTATAAAGAAGCGAGTGTGGTAAAAAAAATAATAATACCAACTGGTACTTATGAAATATTAGATATAGAAACTTACCTAAGACAACAAATTATTCCTGGCAACGTTAAAAAGGAAGATTATGATAAATATTTTTCACTTAAACCAAATAATAATACTTTAAAGTGTGAAATTCAAAGCAATACGTTGGAAATAGATTTTACACAAGCAGATGGTATAGGAAAAATATTAGGATTTTCTAAGCGTACTTTAACGTCGGGTAAAAAACACGAATCAGATCTCCCAGTTAATATAATAAAAGTTCGAACCATTCACATCGATTGTAATATATCTACAGGTGCTTATTATAATTATCTACCAACACATACAATTTACGAATTTTCAGTAGACGTTGATCCAGGCTATACAATTAACGAAATTCCCCGAAACCTTATATATTTACCAATAATAAATAAACAAGAAATATTTAATATTACTTTGGTAATTTTAAACCAAGATTTTAAACCAGTTAATTTTCGTGGAGAGGAAGTTATAGTTCGATTGGAATTAAAAAAATTATCATAATGGGACTAACATTCAATAATTATTATAAAAATCCTAGCACAAACAATTTGAAATCAGTTAACAGCAAACGCTTACCTAGTTCAAACAGCTTAACTAATTCAAATAGACTTTTTCTACAATCATTAGGATATAATGTCATCATTAGACCAAATCTTCGACATCTATCGAAAACCACAGTTTAGTGAAACAATTCAAAAGGTTGACTACAGAACTTATTACCCCTATGTTAAATCTTTTAATAATAGTGATGTTATAGAAATTTCAATAAATCAAAGAGATTCCTGGTTGCTTATGCACGATGCAGCTCTATTAATAGATGGTAAATTGGAAATAACTAAAGGGGATGGCGAGGCAGCCTTAATAAATAATTTTGGAGCTTTTTTGTTTGACCGAAATTCTTATGAAATAAATGGAAAAGAAATTGATGGTATTCGCGACCCAGGTATTGTGAGCACAATTAAGGGCTATCTTAATTACAGTAGCGATGATTCAAACCATTTAGGCATTGCAGGGTGGAATTACCCAGCTCAACCAATAGTCTCAACAATAGCCAAAATTTCAACTTTTAATATACGTATACCACTACATCATTTATTTGGTATATTTAATGATTATCAACTAGCCCAATTTGGTAAACAAACTATACGTCTTGTAAGAGCTAGAAATGACTCTGATTGTCAAATTATAACAGAAAAAACTGCGGCTGCTGCTGGCACAACAAAGGCTAAATTAACCGTTGAAAATATCTCGTTAAAAGTACAAGTTATTACACCCAATGATTTATTAAAGCTTCAGTTGTTGGAATCAATAAAATCAGACAGACCTATAGTAATTCCATTTAGAAAGTGGAAATCCCATGAGCTACCCCAATTAACTAAAGATGCCACTAAGGAAATATGGTCAGTTAAAACGTGCACTGCATTGGAAAGTCCACGCTATATAATTTTAGCTTTTCATACCAATAGAAGAGGTAATGATACAAAAGATCCCTCATATTTTGACAACATTGATATATCTGATATACGTGTTATCCTCAATGGCGAATATTTTCCTATAGAACGCATGGACCTTAATTTTGAAAAAAATAATTTTATCGAGGCCCATCACAATTATACACAATTTTATTCAAGTTTTAAAAATGATTTAACAATATCAAAACACTCTCTACTTGATTATAAACAATTTAAGAACCGCGCTCTTTTTGTAATTGATTGTTCCAGAAGAAATGAATCCTTAAAATCGAGTACAGTTGACATCAAAGTTGATATTGAGGCAAAAAAAGGCTTTCCCGATAACACAAAAGCATATTGTGTTATTATACATGACGTCATTATGGAGCATCTTCCACTCAGTGAAATAGTTCGTAGTTTATCATAATGCTGTTTTTAAATTATTCTGCCTAAGATGAAGGTTGTGTCTATAAATATTCAGGGATTTAATTTATTCTCTAACGAAAAATGGTTTTTTCATCCAAAAGAAGTTACGGTTACCAATGGATTGCAAACAAATCATTATCTCTTAAAACCAATGGTAGAATTTAAGCTGTTATCACGAAAAAATAAAACACAAGTTTGCTTTGAAGAAAAAATTCATGGTCTACGATATTCAAGTGGATATATAAATTTCAATGAGATTAACAACATTTTAATGGAATTATTGCCTGAATACGATACTGTTTACACAAAAGGAAATCAAAATTATGAATATTTAAAAACAGTCTGTGAGCAGTTATTACCAAATATAAAAATTATAAACGTTATTAAACCTTTGGGAACAACCTATGTTTAAAAACAAACCCCTCATGTGTTTGGATCATTTTAGAAGCGGTAGGTGTAGTACAACACATGCCTTAGTATTACATAATTGGCTTCAAAGTTATCTACCCCATAATCATGGATTGTAAAGAATTTGCTCAAAGAAAAATAAAATTTTATAAAGAATTGCAAGCATTAAAAGAAGACATTGAAATGTATGAACTGTGTAAGGCTTTTGCTGCTATGAGCATTTCTGAGGATCTGAGGAAGGATTCGCTTGACATTACTAATTTAAAAAAAAATTATGTGCTTTAAATAAAATAATATTATAATAAATAAATAAAAAAATTATATTGTTTTTATGTATATCCTAAAATTAGAATAAAACTCAAAGGTAAGTTAAATAATATATTTATTACATATTTTTACATTTATTAAATACATAACCTAAAAAGTATAAAAATCCATAAATAGTTAGTAAAATAATTCCTACTAACAGAGATATAAATTCTATAAATATTTTTGTGGAAAATGTTGTTGAATTCGAAGAAGCCACCCCCGATCCTGTAGTGGTTGATAAATTGGTTAAATTAGTTATTACACTATTTAAACTATTTATTTCAAAAAGGGTTCTAGTCTTTCCACCATCTGCTGATAAAATATATTTTAATTTATAATGTAATATAGAGCTATTTGCTGAGGCATTAACTTGAATCTTGAATGTACCAGGAGCTGCATCCATTGGATTCCAATCATTTGGCCATTGAGTCTTTACCATTGGATTATCAACATTAAATGCCACATAACAATCCTGAGTGTTTTTGGGAAAATTTACAAATAAAGTATTATTAATGAATGTAGAAAGTAATAAAAAAATGGCTACTGAAAACATGTTTACTCAATGATAGTAACTTAACAACTAATTATTTTTCACACTTTTGAATTATAGTCGCCTTATATTATTAATTTTTTATTATAAATAAATTGTTATCTTTACAATTTTTATTAATGTAAACATAACGACCTTGTTTTGGTGGGGGTGGCTGATAATTCTGCAGCACCCATATTGGTGGTTAAATCAAATGCGCATAATGTGTTTAGTATTGAACAGAGTAAAATTGGTTTAAGTCCATATGATGATAAAAGGCATTTATTATCAAATTCAACAGATACTTTACCTCATGGGCACTTCAAGATTAATAATATTATGTAATAATTATTTCTAATTTTAATAAATATATTTTATTTATTTTAAATTATTGTGTTTTTATTAATAACAATCATCATTAAAACTCAAGAGTAAGTTTAAAAATCAGTATATTTTTCTAAATCATTTGACATTTTCATATCTAAATAGTATAAGCATTCTAAAAAACAATAACTTTCTACACTAGTACCGCAAGAACATAGGGATGACAGAACGTCTAGCACAGCATGAAGGGATGGAGGATAAAAACGAAGTTCAGTTTTCATCGCTTCATATGTGCTTTTTAATAGATTATGATAATAATAATTAAAATTTAAATTATTTAACATTTCAAGTTTTTTTAAAATTAACTTTTCCAATTCAAGAATTTCAAAAACATCATTTAGCATAAAATACAAAATGGTACAATCATCTGATATTTTAAAAATTTTATTATTGCCATCAATATTTAATCCAATTTTCATGTTCCTCCAATGCCGAATTTCATCAGTGCGATGTGCATCCAGAAGTTTTTGGAGTGATTCAATTACATCAACCCATTCACCATATATAAAAGAGAGATGTTCGCCAGTAACTTTGTTAATCATTCTTACTGTTGGCAAAAAATCCCTTGCACCACTAAGCCCACATTTCAGCGAGAATAATTGGAAATCATAAGTCGTTGTGTAAATTAATC
Source organism: Brassicogethes aeneus (assembly GCA_921294245.1). Taxonomy (NCBI): domain Eukaryota; kingdom Metazoa; phylum Arthropoda; class Insecta; order Coleoptera; family Nitidulidae; genus Brassicogethes; species Brassicogethes aeneus. The sequence goes on from OV121136.1 coordinate 5,996,925, forward strand.
TTTTTTCAGCTTTAATAGCTTCTTCATATCTATTAAACACTGCATTTAGATTGGAATCATAACCTTCAAAATCGGAATCTGCACTACTACCCATTTTATGTGTGCACTGCTTTACTTTACTTTTTAAACTAAATTAAATTTTGCTTTTGTGGTGAGAAACTGGAAAAGAGTGGGGTGATCAAAAAGAGTCTGTTTTAGTAATATAACTATTATGTGAATCATCGAAGCCCAACCATTTCACGAAGACTTTGTTACCACGTTTATGTAAAACTTTTTCCACCAGGTAAATATCAGGCTGCATTGTTTTTTGCAACTCATCCTCATAAAATGCTCCACTAATGGGTCTACCATTTAAATCCTCCAAAATGTATGTGGCTGGGTTTGTAATTTTTACTTTTACAATTTTAAACAATTCTGTAGTCCAATTGGGGGTGTATCCTTTATCAAAAACATGTTTTGCTTTACTTATTCTCACTATATCACCAATGAAAAACTTTTTAGGTTTGGTTGCTAATTTTAAATGTGTAAATGCAAACTTTAAAACTTTTTTTTCATTTTCTTTACAAACATCAATTGGTTTCATATTAATTGTTCTATGTTTTGTATTATTATAATTTGAAACAATTTGTGGCAATATATCAACCCAATTATATGATCCATTTAAACTAAAGTATTTAAATAGGCGTTCTTTTACAGTCCTTATAACACGCTCGGCGATTGCAGCTTTTTTACAACTAAATGTATTATAGTGATTTATTGAATATTTTTGCATAAGTTCATTAAACTTACTATTAAAAAATTCCTTGCCTTGATCAGTCTGTAAGTTTTGTGGACATCTTTCTTTCAATATTAAATTAAAAGCTTTTGTAACTTCTTCCCCAGATTTATTTTTTAATGGTTTAGCCCATAAATATTTTGAAAAACAGTCAATAACAATCAATATGTACTTAAAATTTTTATTATTTGATGCATACATGTCCATCTGCCCTAAGTCTGATTGCCAAAGGTCATCAATGCCCTTAATAATTGTTTTTCGACGTTTAAAATTTTTTCTTATAGGTCTATGAAGTTCATTAACAAGTTTAATTTTTTCCTTGGTGTGTTTCATGATTATGGTGTGGTGGAAGAGTGAGTACTAGCACCAGCAGCCCCTGTAATCACTTTTATTATATTTTTCTCCACATCATTGATTGCGGATTTGTTTTTTTTGACGTCCTCAAATAATTTAATCACGTTTGTATCCAGAGACTTTAAAGCTGTATTAAGATCTTTGATTTGCTTTTTAAAATCTATAATGTTTTGTTCATTTTGCTGTTTTATATCCTTTAAGTTCACATCTTGAGTCTGTTGAAGGAATTTAATTTGCCTATCCAAGTCATTACGTGCATTTACATGCGATCTTGAAATATTCTTTAAAGAATTCAAATCATTGAAAATTATTGTTTTTTGTTTATTAAGTTCTTTTTTGCTCTTTTAACTCATCGGTATTTTGCGTTAAAATAGCTAGTTCTTTATTTAAATTAATTTTTAATTTATCTTGTTTTTTACTATCGAGGTTTTCAATTTCCTTTTTTATTTTTGAATCCGATTGCTTGAGTGCTTTTAATGTCTCTTGTTCAAATTTACTAAGTGATTTTATTGTATCATCATAAAAATTTGCATATATTTGATCAACATAACCCATATTAGTAGCATCTGCATTTAAAGTTGGTGATTTCACATTACATATTTTTAGGTTTTCTGCGTCAATATTACCATCGGGAGTATATTTTAGTACATTGTTACCATACTGTAATTTTGACAATAATGAATTTTGATTAGAATGGTTAAGGGATTGACCAAACTTGTTAAGAGGCATTGTTAAACTGCTGGTAAAACTTTATTTGTTTTAATATATAACACCTGCTTCTTTCAGCTCATTAATAATTGCTGTAATTTCATTATCATTTGATGTGTTGCCAGCATGCTTGGAGGCTACTAATAACTTTAATCTTTCAACCAATTCATTTACGTCATCCCAATAAATGTACTCTATTGGTTTTTCATTGTATGTTACCAAGGTGGGCGATGCTCTGCCAAACCCAATTTTTTCAGTATGTTCTTTACCTATTTCTGTCTGCTGTGATGCTCTACCAACTCTAAGTTTACGACTATGTTCTTTTTGTTTATCTATATCTTGCTGTTTTATTTGCTCTAAAACAGGCTTAATAATGTTTTTATATTTGAGCCCTCTATGCCCCATGGTTTGTTCGTTGGGATCAAAATTTCTTTTATGCGCGTTTGTAAGCACAACAAGTTCACCAAATGTTTTAAAATCTGAAGTCATGTAATTCTTAGGATTTTGTTTAAACATTAATTCGTACAGTCCTGGGGACCCCTTGAAAAAATTATTATTTACAATAAAATCAGGACCTTTAAACTCCACAATTGAATCCCCAAATTTGATCTTGCCTGTATCCAAATCGTGGTGAATATAAGTATGATCATATTCATTGCTAGTATCTTTCATATGTCCTTCAACAAAATTTCTAGGTAATTCATTGAAAAAATCCAAATATTCTGCTATAGAATCTTCCGGAATTGTTTCCATGATTGATTCGTTGTCGAGTGTTCTACTTAAGCTTAATTCATTATCATAAAAATCATTTGTATCATGTTCATAAATAGTTTCATTTCCAGAAAATGTGGGGTGGGATGTTTTATTGGGGTCATATTCGCTTTTATAAAAATCATTTGGATTATTTTCATTAGTGGTGTCATTTTCAGGAAAACGTATGCTTGAGATATTTAATGATTTATCTTGAATACCTTTACTGGGGGATGCTTCAAGTATTTTATCAATAGCTTTATATTTTATAGGAGATTGTTTTTTAATTTTTTTTGCTGGCTGTAATAAATCTTCTTCTTCAGCTTCTTTTTTCACAAAATCCGTATCATATGCCATTTTTTCAAGAGGCTTTATGATTGGTCTAAAAATTTTATCTAATGTAGCATCATTTTCAGCTTTTCCCAATTTAAGAGCTAAATATTTTTTTCTAATATTTCGAGAGAGTTCATTAATTTTTTCAGTTACATTGACAGTGGTTGGTGCCATGATTACTAATGATACTAAATATAGTTGTTTTACATATTTATATTTTTATCAAACGATAACACCCATTGTTTAAACGGGAGTCTTTTATAACAGCCTGTAGTTTTTGTGACAGTTTTACAGTTTTTATAGCAGTTTTTGCAGTTTTTCTATCGGTTTTTGCGATAGTTTTGCAGTATTTATAGCAGTTTTGCAGTTTTTCTAGCAGTTTTTGTGACAGTTTTGCAGTTTTTCTAGCAGTTTTTGCAGTTTTTCTATCGGTTTTTGTGACAGTTTTGCAGTTTTTCTAGCAGTTTTTGCAGTTTTTCTATCGGTTTTTGTAGTTTTTCTATCGGTTTTTGTAATAGTTTTGCAGTTTTTTATCAGTTCTTGCGACAGTTTTGCAGTATTTATAGCAGTTTCTACAGTTTTTCTATCGGTTTTTGTGACAGTATTTTCAGCGGTTCTACCAACATTATAAGGTTACTTAGCAAAAAATATTAATAACAGCTTAAAGTCTATTACTGTTACTCAACTCAAAAAAAATATTAGCTACATATTTATATATTTATCAAATCCCTTTCGATAACGTCCATTGTTTAAACGAAAATCTTTTATAATAGCTAAACAACCATAATTTTCATTCTGAGCATATTTTCTTAAACTGATTATAAGGCATATCAGGTGAGACATGTTCATCAAATACATGTTTTAAATTCATATCATCCTGTCTAAATAGCACAATAATATTACAATTATCACGTATTAATTGTTTTGGTATTTTTAAATATGTTTGACATAAGTATGCAGCGTCTATGTTTTTATGTCTACCCATTGAATAGTATTCGCGTATTTTATTTTGTTTATCAGAAGCTACATCATCAAATATGAAAATTGAATTGTTTCGAGCTTCCATAGTTTCAATTATTTCATCATTATCTTTATATGGAAAATACCCCACACCTTTTACTTTGCTTAAAACATTTTGTAATAATTGATATTTTGGTTGGAAAAGAGATTTTGAATAAACGTAAATATTTTCAAATTTAGCTCCATTAGGATTAAATATTAAACTTAATAAAGCATTTGTTTTACCACACCCACTAGGACCACAAAAAATTGCTCTAAAGGAATTTGGTAGTAAATTAGCATGTTTACTAGCATCAGAACTGGTTTCAAATAAATCTAAATTATTTATAGGTAGTTTTTCGGGTTGTTGAACGCAACGCATTTTAGGTACTACTGAACTCATATTTGTTAAGGAATATATATTAAAGTTTATTCAAGTAATTTTACAACAGCACGTAATTTTTGGTAACTTATTTAACATCTCATTAGCTTCTTTCACATAAAATGAAACCATACAACATGGACATGTATCTGGACCTTCATCAGAATTTGACCAGGGGCACGTCTCAAAATGTTTACCATACTGGTTATTTACAATCTTAGCATTAAGATGCTGCTCCAAAAATTCTTTTTGACTAACCCATCTTTTAATTTTTTCCTTTTTCAAAAATTCTCGATATATTTCTTGTTGAGTAGGATATTTATTTTCAAATTTTTCTTCACCTTCTTTACCACATTTTTCCAAAAATTTATCAATATTTTGGATTGCCATTTCAATTTCCTTTGCACTAATCATTATTACTGTACGATAATATTAAGACTGAATAATACTTTTTAGGTCACACGTTTTGGTGGGAAAATAATAAATATCTGACGTCAGCAATTTAAAATGGCCTCAAAAATGAAATTTATATAATTAATTCAAAATATATCCTTATCTCTAAAAAATTGACGTAAAAATTCAAAATGGCGTCAAAAATGAAATTTATATAATTAATAATAAATCCTTATCTCCAAATAGCGGATGCCAGATGATCAAACAACTGTTAAGTCACGCCCACTCCCTTATCACTAGTTTCCGTTCCCTTATCTCTAGTTCGAAATTTTTGTATCTCCAGTAATACCAAACTAATACGCTAACCACAAACAACCAATATGCATATCGCTTATCTTTTGCATCTCCAGTAATGCCAACTAAACACACATCCCCCGCCCACAACCAACCACAACACCTAAGGGGAACGCCCATCCACCAATAGCTAATACCTATCAAACATGGCCGCCATCCGCCAGCCGCCATCCGCCAACAGCCCACCAATAGGCTCACTTACGCTTATCAGTTGAGGGCGTTGCCCAAATGGCTGCCCACCAATAGCTAATATGATCACCCCCCACCACCCACCAGGGGGGGCGCCACCATCGAGAACTGCCTACTGCTGACGTCACGTAGCGTCTGGGTCACTTCCGGTGTAGAACTCTCCTTGTTCATCTACTCCCTACGTTTCCGCCATTTTAGATCAGTTGCGTGATGCCAGATTACATTTCTTCTCTGGATATAAAGTCGGCCTATTGGCAAATACCTTAACAAGAAGCTTCTCGAGATTATAGTGCATTTACCGTTCCCGGTAGAGGATTGTATCGATTTTGTAGAATGCCCTATGGTTTATCGAATGCCCCCGCAACATGGCAGCGTCTCATCGATCAAGTTCTTGGTGCTGATCATCAACCCTCCGTTTTAGTTTATCTCGACGATATCGTCATCATTTCTCAAGATTTTGAACATCACATGTCAACCCTTAAGCTAGTTCTCGAACGACTTCATCAAGCTGGACTAGTGTTAAATTACGACAAATGCAAGTTATGTCTATCCGAATTAAAGTACTTGGGATACATTGTCAACCGGAATGGATTGAGACCAGATCCACAAAAAGTGGAAGCTATATTAAATATTTCTCCTCCTAAAAATGTTTCCGAAATTCGACGCTTTGTGGGAACTGCATCTTGGTATCGCAGATTTATCAGAGATTTTTCGACTGTTGTGGCTCCACTTACTCACCTTAAACGAAAGAATAGCCCTTTCAACTGGACTCCGGAATGTAACAAATCGTTTAACATCATTAAAGAAAACTTAGTCTCCGCTCCGCTTTTAACTTGTCCTGACTTTGAGAAACCTTTCATTTTGCAAACTGACGCATCAGCTTATGGACTTGGTGCTGTTTTATATCAGGAATATGACAACTCTGAACCATTAATCTGTTTTCTATCAAGATCCCTTACGGCTCAAGAACGTAAATTTAGTTCGGTGGAACGTGAATGTCTTGCTGTCATCTGGGCAGTAGAGAAGCTGCGACATTATTTGGAAGGTACTGCGTTTACCGTCATTACTGACTGTCATTCACTCCTTTGGTTACACCGTTTACGTGATCCACAGGGTACATTAGCTCGTTGGGCACTTCGTCTCCAACCGTATAACTTTACTCTTATCCACCGAAAGGAAAAGGATAACATCGTACCGGATATGTCCAGAGCTGTTCCAATTATTGATAGTGTTGAAACTACCGATACCACCGATAAATGGTATAACAATCTCCTTCAGAAGGTTTCTCTTAATCCACATAGGTATCCAAATTGGAGAGTAGAGCAGAACAGACTGTATAAATTTGTTCAGTTACGTTACCCGCACTTACAAGACCAGCAAGCTTCTTGGTTGATCGTCGTTCCAAAACCCGAAAGACAGAAACTTATTTTTGAAGCCCATAATCTCTCAACCAGTGGACATCTTGGAGTTTTTAAAACCTTTAATAAACTATCCCATCGTTACTATTGGCCGAAGATGAAGAAAGACGTTTCTCGACACATCGCTAAATGTTCTACGTGTCATTGCCATAAACCAGAACAAAATCAACCTCGTGGTTTTATGTTAAGTCGTCCCTACGTTACTCGTCCATGGGAAGTTATTTCTGCTGATTTGGTTGGACCTTTGCCAAAATCTTCACAAGGATTTTTGTATATTTTGGTGGTAACTGATTATTTCTCCAAGTTTCCTTTTTTCTTTCCTATCCGTGTCGCTAACAGTGCTAATGTTTGTAAAAATATTGAAAATGATTTCTTTATGATGTTTGGTGGTCCTTCATCAATAATTGTCGATAATGGAGTGCAGTTTCGAAGTCGAGAGTTTAATCAACTGATGTTCCGTTATAACGTGAAGATTCGTTATACCGCCAATTATCATCCTCAAGCCAATCCTACAGAACGAGTTAATCGTGTCTTAAAGACCATGTTATCGTCCTTCTTGGAAGGAAATCAACGTGTTTGGGATTCACTTTTGCCTAAAGTAGCGTGCGCTATTCGATCTTGCAAACACGAAGTCATAAACAACACTCCTTATTTCGTTAATTTTGGTAGTGAAATGATTTTGGATGGTAAACAACATCACTTGAATGATACTGGTGACAATGTAGAAGTCAAGCGAAGTCTGACGACTATCAACGATCGTCCCAAACATTTTCGTCAATTGTTTGAGGATATTAAAGTTCGCATGAAGAAAGCTGCTGAATCAAACGCCAAACATTATAACCTCCGACGAAGACCTGAACAATTCTTGATTGGACAAAAAGTTTATCGCCGAAATTTTACCTTATCTGACGCTTCAAAATATTACACTGCCAAGTTAGCACCAAAGTATATTGGACCATTTATTATTCATAAAAGAGTATCTCCCTGGACATACGAACTAAAAAAGCCAGATGGAAAGTTGAGAGGAGTGTGGAATATCAAGGACTTAAAGTCCATACCTGGAGAATAATCAGGGCAATGGATACTGTCCTCCCTTTGGGTTCTAGAAGCTACCTTAGTATGCCAATGTCAAAACATCTTGACACCCCTACATGTCAGAACATCTTGACACCCCTACCTGTCCAAAACCTCTTGACATTCCTACCGTCCCTAAACCTGTTTCTGTTGTTGTTTGGTAAACTAGACAATTTGATTATTTTATTCTTTATTTTTATCGAAAATTTTCATTCAAGAAAATTTTCTCTTTTTAAGTAAGGGGGAAATTTGTAACGTGTCAAAAAGACTCTTAGTTTATTTTATGAATTTGTTATTGTTTTGCTAATAAAACTAAAACTTACTTATCGGCACTTTATTATTTAGTTTAATTTCCATACTTTACTTGCTGTACTACTTTTATTTTCTCTATTTTGGTTTATTTTCTTAACTTATAATATATTTTAGGTGGTATCGTACAGTATAATTTTTCTGTCCTACTTTTGATTTTGCCGGTAATGCCTGGTTAGTTTTATAACCTTTTCTCTCCTTACTAAAATTTTTATTACATTTATTATTAATGTCTAGTTCTACTACTTAATTTACCTTGTTTGTCTTATGTTTTCTACCGTTGTTTTAAGTTACATTTTGCAGGGACCTCGGTTTCCACAGGACTCTTTTCGTTTCCTGAGAGATTGAGTTTGGTTTTAGGAATACCTTCGTTGGGTTATTAGTTGTATTTGCCTTGGTTGTCTATATTTTATAATGGTATTTTGATGTAGCCATTTTCAGTTTACATCTTATCTGTCAGATAACAGTGTTGCCAACGTTATTTTAATCGCACACCTAGATTTTATCTGTGGGTTGCACACTGTAAATTCAGTGTTGCCAAAGTTAAAGTTATGTAACGTTCCTGCTGAGGTGGCGCTTGGTTTGCTTGACATTTGACATTTGGCATTAGGCTTGTGAGCGTGTGCAACAGGTGCTTTGAAGATTTGATTTATTTCCACCATCCGTTCTTAATTGCGGGATTTGTCTTCAGAGAAACCTATATTGGATCCATTTAGACCGTTATCGATTTGGATTTTGTATTTTTGGTCTATGGATTTAGCGGATTCGTCCGGATTTAAAAAGCACATGCTCTAGGTAAGCGGCGTTTGTCTATTTCATGGTTATTTTTATATCTAAGCCTATTTTAGTGATCAAGCCAGCGTCATTTCACACTACACCGCACATAACATCGTTGAATAAAATCCCACGGCTATAACTTGTCATCGTCTTACAATAATTTATTCAACCAGGCGTAAGTACAAATAATTTCTTTGGTAGACCTATTCCATACCTTTATTTTTCTCTTTTAGGGTTTTTGTTTTGTTTTTGGGTTTTCCTTTCCGAATTTTCATAACCCTATTAGTGTAAATTTTACACAACTTGGACACGACGGATTATCTCCCAGATATCCACCCTTATTGTGACCCTTGTTCCGGGGCATACACTACCGCGAAGGTACCCGGACAAGCCTAGTTTTCTCCTGGATTTGACTACTGTGAGTTGGCCGAGATAGGACTGAGATCGACGTCTGCCATCTCACCCAGCACCCGATTAAGACACTTTCCCCGGATTTGACGACTACCCGATTGTGACAACGCCTGGCAGCAGGATAAGTTTACATATATTCTTTTCTTTACTTTATTACGTGGTATTTATACCGGAGTATACGTTATTTTGTTATATGAATATTTTTGTAAGGTTTGTTGTTCTGTGCCAAGGCTGACCAGCTTTTGCCCGCATAACCAGCTGCTGGTTGGTTTTGATCCAGACCAACGGCCAATTTACTTTTGATTTTCTTTATCTTTATTGGTCAGTATTGTTTGTTGTGTTGCGAACTGATTTGGTTAAGCTTGACCGTATAACCAGGTTTACCCAGATCAGGTTGCAACCCTCGGGTTGCTAACCTTGTTACACTACAAGCTTAACTTGTAGTGTCACCTCATTTTTTTTTTGCCCTGGTTGCCCTAAGCACCAGTTTTACTTAATTTTGTTTTGCCTGGTTGCCTTAAGCACCAGTTTTACTTAATTTTTGTTTTGCCCTGGTAGCCTTCAGCTACAGAGTGGTATTTTATTTGCAGAATATATAGATTGTTTTTGTAGTTCGTAACTACCAAAAGGGTTGTAAACCCAAGTGATCATTTCGGTATTATTTTTGGTATTTATCCTAAACACAAGTATAATCACTTATTGCGTTATTTTAAATTATATATCAGTAATAAACCTTAAGTTATATCTATTTCGTGATTTTCTCTTTCTACGTTTTAAGGGCCACTTAAATCACGTGGCGCCTATGAACATCCCTTTATAACCCACACCCCTGAGCAACTATAGAGTCGGGCAGAGCCCTTAAAACTAGATATTACTTTAGATAGCGCCCACTGAAAAGTGAACCGTGACAGGGAGTTTCACTCGAAAATAACGACATTTTTTAATAAGGCTGGTCCAAGGTTAATTTTTTCTGATAAACATGAAATCGAAAGTTGCCCAATTAATTTTTTTACATGATTTCTTTACTAATTCGACCACGCTGCTTTCAGAAAATCAAACCGCAGTTTCGTAATTCTTCGCGTTTGGAGTTTCACTCAAAAATAACGATATTTTTTTATAAGGGGGGTCCAAGGTAAATTTTTTTTTTATGAACATAAAATCGAAAGTTGCCCAATTATTTTTTTATTATGATTTCTTTACTAATTCGACCACGCTGATTTAAAAAAATCAAACCGCAGTTTCGTAATTCTTCCAGTTTGGGAGTTTTACTCGAAAATAACAATATTTTTTTAAGGGGGGGCCTGAAAAACATAAAATCGAAAGTTGTCCAATTTATTTTTTAACATGTTTTCTTTACTAATTCGACCACGCTGATTTTAAAAAATCAAAACGCAGTTTCATAACTCTTTGCGTTTGGTAGTTTCACTGGAAAAATGCGATATTTTTTCAAAAGGGGGGACCTGAAAAACATAAAATCGAAAGTTGTCCAATTTATTTTTAACATGTTTTCTTTACTAATTTGACCACGCTGATTTCAAAAAATCAAACCGCAGTTTTTTAACTCTTTGCGTTTAGGAGTTTCACTCAAAAACCGCCATATTTTTTTCATAAGGGGGGACCTGAAAAATTCGACCACGCTGATTTAAAAAAATCAAACCGCAGTTTCGTAATTCTTCCAGTTTGGGAGTTTCACTCGAAAATAACGATATTTTTTTAAGGGGGGGCCTGAAAAACATAAAATCGAAAGTTGTCCAATTCATTTTTTTAACATGTTTTCTTTACTAATTCGACCACGCTGATTTCAAAAAATCAAACCGCAGTTTTGTAACTCTTTGCGTTTGGGAGTTTCATTCGAAAATCGCTATATTTTTTTTAAAGAGGGGACCTGAAAAACATAAAATCGAAAGTTGTTCAATTCATTTTTTAACATGTTTTCTTTACTAATTCGACCACGCTGCTTTCAAAAAATCAAACCGCAGTTTTGTTACTCTTCGCGTTTGCGAGTTTCACTCGAAAACCGCGTATTTTTTTCATAAGGGAAGACTTGAAAAAGATAAAATCGAAAGTTGTCCAATTTATTTTTTAACATGTTTTCTTTACTAATTCGACCACGCTGATTTCAAAAAATCAAACCGCAGTTTTGTAAATCTTCGCGTTTGGGAGTTTCACTCGAAAATAACGATATTTTTTTATAAGGGGGGTCCAAGGTAAATTTTTTTTTGATGAACATAAAATCGAAAGTTGCCCAATTAATTTTTTATTATGATTTCTTTACTAATTCGACCACGCTGATTTCAGAAAATCAAACCTGAAAAACATAAAATCGAAAGTTGTCCAATTTATTTTTAACATGTTTTCTTTACTAATTCGACCACGCTGATTTCAAAAAATCAAACCGCAGTTTTTTAACTCTTTGCGTTTAGGAGTTTCACTCAAAAACCGCCATATTATTTTCATAAGGGGGGACCTGAAAAATATAAAATCGAAAGTTGTCTAATTTATTTTTTAAAATCTTTTCTTTAGTAATTCGACCACGCTGATTTCAAAAAATCAAACCGCAGTTTCGTAACTCTTCGCGTTTGGGAGGTTCACTCGAAAACCATGATATTTATAAGGAGGGATGAAAAACTTAAAATCGAAAGTTGTCTAATTCATTTTTAACATGTTTTCTTTACTAATTTGACCACGCTGATTTCAAAAAATCAAACCGCAGTTTTGTAACTCTTTGCGTTTGGGAGTTTCACTCGAAAATCGCTATATTTTTTTTAAAAGAGGGGACCTGAAAAACATAAACTCGAAAGTTGTCCAATTCATTTTTTAACATGTTTTCTTTACTAATTCGAAAACGCTGATTTCAAAAAATCAAACCGCAGTTGTCCAATTAATTTTTTAACATGTTTTCTTTACTAATTCGACCACGCTGCTTTCAAAAAATCAAACCGCAGTTTCGTAACTCTTCGCGTTTGCGAGTTTCACTCGAAAACCGCGTATTTTTTTCATTAGGGGGGCTTTGAAAACCTAAAATCGAAAGTTGTCCAATTAATTTTTTAACATGTTTTCTTTACTATCAATCAAACCGCAGTTTCGTAATTCTTCGAGTTTGGGAGTTTCACTCAAAAATAACGATATTTTTTAATAAGGGGGTCCAAGGTAAATTTTTTTTTGATGAACATGAAATCGAAAGTTGCCCAATTAATTTTTTATTATGATTTCTTTACTAATTCGACCACGCTGATTTTAGAAAATCAAACCGCAGTTTCGTTATTTTTCGCGTTTGAAAGTTTCACTTGAAAATAACGATATTTTTTAATAAGGCTGGTCCAAGGTTCATTTTTTCCCATAAACATGAAATCGAAAGTTGCCCAATTAATTTTTTTACACGATTTCTTTATTAATTCGAAAACGCTGCTTTCAGAAAATCAAACCGCAGTTTCGTAATTCTTCGCGTTTGGGAGTTTCACTCGAAAATAACGATATTTTTTTATAAGGGTGGTCCAAGGTTAATTTTTTTCTGATAAACATGAAATCGAAAGTTGCTCAATTAATTTTTTAACATGTTTTCTTTACTAATTCGACCACGCTGATTTAAAAAAATCAAACCGCAGTTTCGTAACTCTTCGCGTTCGGGAGGTTCACTCGAAAACCATGATATTTATAAGGGGGGACCTGAAAAACATAAAATCGAAAATTGTCCAATTTATTTTTTAACATGTTTTATTTACTAATTCGGCCACGCTGATTTCAAAAAATCAAACCGCAGTTTCGTAACTCTTCGCGTTTGGAAGGTTCACTCGAAAACCATGATATTTATAAGGGGGGATGAAAAACATAAAATCGAAAGAGGTCTAATTTTTTTAACAGGTTTTCTTTACTAATTCGACCACGCTAATTTCAAAAAATCAAACCGCAGTTTTTTAACTCTTCGCGTTTAGGAGTTTCACTCAAAAACCGCCATATTTTTTTCATAAGGGGGGGCCTGAAAAACATAAAATCGAAAGTTGTCCAATTTATTTTTTAACATGTTTTCTTTACTAATTCGACCACGCTGATTTTAAAAAATCAAAACGCAGTTTCATAACTCTTTGCGTTTGGTAGTTTCACTCGAAAAATGCGATATTTTTTCAAAAGGGGGGACCTGAAAAACATAAAATCGAAAGTTGTCCAATTTATTTTTAACATGTTTTCTTTACTAATTCGACCACGCTGATTTCAAAAAATTAAACCGCAGTTTTTTAACTCTTTGCGTTTAGGAGTTTCACTCAAAAACCGCCATATTTTTTTCATAAGGGGGGACCTGAAAAATTCGACCACGCTGATTTAAAAAAATCAAACCGCAGTTTCGTAATTCTTCCAGTTTGGGAGTTTCACTCGAAAATAACGATATTTTTTTAAGGGGGGGCCTGAAAAACATAAAATCGAAAGTTGTCCAATTCATTTTTTTAACATGTTTTCTTTACTAATTCGACCACGCTAATTTCAAAAAATCAAACCGCAGTTTTGTAACTCTTTGCGTTTGGGAGTTTCACTCGAAAATCGCTATATTTTTTTTAAAAGAGGGGACCTGAAAAACATAAAATCGAAAGTTGTCCAATTCATTTTTAACATGTTTTCTTTACTAATTCGACCACGCTGATTTCAAAAAATCAAACCGCAGTTTTTTAACTCTTCGCGTTTAGAAGTTTCACTCAAAAACCGCCATATTTTTTTCATAAGGGGGGACCTGAAAAACATAAAATCGAAAATGGTCCAATTTATTTTTTAACATGTTTTCTTTACTAATTCGACCACGCTGATTTCAAAAAATCAAACCGCAGTTGTCCAATTCATTTTTTAACATGTTTTCTTTACTAATTCGACCACGCTGCTTTCAAAAAATCAAACCGCAGTTTCGTAACTCTTTGCGTTTGCAAATTTCACTTGAAAACCGCGTATTTTTTTCATAAGGGGGGACTTGAAAACATAAAATCGAAAGTTGTCCAATTTATTTTTTAACATGTTTTCTTTACTAATTCGACCACGCTGATTTCAAAAAATCAAACCGCAGTTTTGTAACTCTTCGCGTTTTGGAGTTTTACTCAAAAATAACGATATTTTTTTATAAGGGGGGTCCAAGGTAAATTTTTTTTTGATGAACATGAAATCGAAAGTTGCCCAAATAATTTTTTATTTTGATTTCTTTACTAATTCGACCACGCTGATTTCAGAAAATCAAACCGCAGTTTCGTTATTTTACGCGTTTGGGAGTTTCACTTGAAAATAACGACATTTTTTAATAAGGCTGGTCCAAGGTTAATTTTTTCTGATAAACATGAAATCGAAAGTTGCCCAATTAGTTTTTTTACATGATTTCTTTACTAATTCGACCACGCTGCTTTCAGAAAATCAAACCGCAGTTTCGTAATTCTTCGCGTTTGGGAGTTTCACTCGAAAATAACGATATTTTCTCAAGGGGGGGGGGGGGGTGATAAACATGAAATCGAAAGTTGCTCAATTAATTTTTTAACATGATTTCTTTACTAATTCGACCACGCTGATTTCAAAAAATCAAACCGCAGTTTTTTAACTCTTTGCGTTTAGGATATTTTTTTATAATTTTTTTCCGATAAACATGAAATCGAAAGTTGCTCAATTAATTTTTTAACATGATTTCTTTACTAATTCGACCACGCTGATTTCAAAAAATCAAACCGCAGTTTTTTAACTCTTTGCGTTTAGGAGTTTCATTCAAAAACCGCCATATTTTTTTCATAAGGGAGGACCTGAAAAAGATAAAATCGAAAGTTGTCAAATTTATTTTTTAAAATGTTTTCTTTGGTAATTTGACCACGCTGATTTCAAAAAATCAAACCGCAGTTTCGTAACTCTTCGCGTTTGGGAGGTTCACTCGAAAACCATGATATTTATAAGGGGGGACCTGAAAAACATGAAATCGAAAGTTGCTCAATTAATTTTTTAACATGATTTCTTTACTAATTCGACCACGCTGATTTCAAAAAATCAAACCGCAGTTTTTTAACTCTTTGCGTTTAGGAGTTTCATTCAAAAACCGCCATATTTTTTTCATAAGGGGGGACCTGAAAAAGATAAAATCAAAAGTTGTCAAATTTATTTTTTAAAATGTTTTCTTTGGTAATTTGACCACGCTGATTTCAAAAAATCAAATCGCAGTTTCGTAACTCTTCGCGTTTGGGAGGTTCACTCGAAAACCATGATATTTATAAGGGGGGACCTGAAAAACATAAAATCGAAAGTTGTCCAATTCATTTTTAACATGTTTTCTTTACTAATTCGACCACGCTGATTTCAAAAAATCAAACCGCAGTTTTTTAACTCTTCGCGTTTAGGAGTTTCACTTAAAAACCGCCATATTTTTTTCATAAGGGGGGGCCTGAAAAACATAAAATCGAAAGTTGTCCAATTTATTTTTTAACATGTTTTCTTTACTAATTCGACCACGCTGATTTTAAAAAATCAAAACGCAGTTTCATAACTCTTTGCGTTTGGTAGTTTCACTCGAAAAATGCGATATTTTTTCAAAAGGGGGGACCTGAAAAACATAAAATCGAAAGTTGTCCAATTTATTTTTAACATGTTTTCTTTACTAATTCGACCACGCTGATTTCAAAAAATTAAACCGCAGTTTTTTAACTCTTTGCGTTTAGGAGTTTCACTCAAAAACCGCCATATTTTTTTCATAAGGGGGGACCTGAAAAATTCGACCACGCTGATTTAAAAAAATCAAACCGCAGTTTCGTAATTCTTCCAGTTTGGGAGTTCCACTCGAAAATAACGATATTTTTTTAAGGGGGGGCCTGAAAAACATAAAATCGAAAGTTGCTCAATTAATTTTTTAACATGATTTCTTTACTAATTCGACCACGCTGATTTCAAAAAATCAAACCGCAGTTTTTTAACTCTTTGCGTTTAGGATATTTTTTTATAATTTTTTTCCGATAAACATGAAATCGAAAGTTGCTCAATTAATTTTTTAACATGATTTCTTTACTAATTCGACCACGCTGATTTCAAAAAATCAAACCGCAGTTTTTTAACTCTTTGCGTTTAGGAGTTTCATTCAAAAACCGCCATATTTTTTTCATAAGGAGGGACCTGAAAAAGATAAAATCGAAAGTTGTCAAATTTATTTTTTAAAATGTTTTCTTTGGTAATTTGACCACGCTGATTTCAAAAAATCAAATCGCAGTTTCGTAACTCTTCGCGTTTGGGAGGTTCACTCGAAAACCATGATATTTATAAGGGGGGACCTGAAAAACATAAAATCGAAAATTGTCCAATTTATTTTTTAACATGTTTTCTTTACTAATTTGACCACGCTGATTTCAAAAAATCAAACCGCAGTTTCGTAACTCTTCGCGTTTAGGAGGTTCACTCGAAAACCATGATATTTATAAGGGGGGACCTGAAAAACATAAAATCGAAAATTGTCCAATTTATTTTTTAACATGTTTTATTTACTAATTCGGCCACGCTGACTTCAAAAAATCAAACCGCAGTTTCGTAACTCTTCGCGTTTGGGAGGTTCATTTGAAAACCATGATATTTATAAGGGGGGATGAAAAACATAAAATCGAAAGAGGTCTAATTTTTTTTAACATGTTTTCTTTACTAATTCGACCACGCTTATTTCAAAAAATCAAACCGCAGTTTTGTAACTCTTTGCGTTTGGGAGTTTCACTCGAAAATCGCTATATTTTTTTTAAAAGAGGGGACCTGAAAAACATAAAATCGAAAGTTGTCCAATTCATTTTTAACATGATTTCTTTACTAATTGGACCACGCTGCTTTTAGAAAATCAAACCGCAGTTTCGTAACTCTTCGCGGTTGGGAGTTTCACTCGAAAACCGCTATATTTTTTTAAAAAGGGGGACCTATTCCAATTCATTTTTTAACATGTTTTCTTTACTAATTCGACCACGCTTATTTAAAAAAATCAAACCGCAGTTTCGTAACTCTTCGCGTTTGCGAGTTTCATTTGAAAACCGCGTATTTTTTTCATAAGGGGGGACCTGAAAAACATAAAATCGAAAGTTGTCCAATTCATTTTTTTACATGATTTCTTTACTAATTGGACCTTTTAGAAAATCAAACCGCAGTTTCGTTATTTTTTGCGTTTGGGAGTTTCACTTCCAAGGTTAATTTTTTCTGATAAACATGAAATCGAAAGTTGCCCAATTAATTTTTTTTACATGATTTCTTTACTAATTGGACCACGCTGCTTTCAGAAAATCAAACCGCAGTTTCGTTATTTTTCGCGTTTGGGAATTTCACTTGAAAATAATGACATTTTTCGTAACTCTTCGCGGTTGGGAGTTTCACTCGAAAACCGCTATATTTTTTTAAAAAGGGGGACCTATTCCAATTCATTTTTTAACATGTTTTCTTTACTAATTCGACCACGCTTATTTAAAAAAATCAAACCGCAGTTTCGTAACTCTTCGCGTTTGCGAGTTTCATTTGAAAACCGCGTATTTTTTTCATAAGGGGGGACCTGAAAAACATAAAATCGAAAGTTGTCCAATTCATTTTTTTACATGATTTCTTTACTAATTGGACCTTTTAGAAAATCAAACCGCAGTTTCGTTATTTTTTGCGTTTGGGAGTTTCACTTCCAAGGTTAATTTTTTCTGATAAACATGAAATCGAAAGTTGCCCAATTAATTTTTTTTACATGATTTCTTTACTAATTGGACCACGCTGCTTTCAGAAAATCAAACCGCAGTTTCGTTATTTTTCGCGTTTGGGAATTTCACTTGAAAATAATGACATTTTTTAATAAGGCTGGTCCAAGGTTAATTTTTTCTGATAAACATGAAATTGAAAGTTGCCCAATTAATTTTTTTACATGATTTCTTTACTAATTCGACCACGCTGCTTTCAGAAAATCAAACCACAGTTTCGTAATTCTTCGCGTTTGGAAGTTTCACTCGAAAATAACGACATTTTTTTATAAGGCTGGTCCAAGGTTAATTTTTTCTGATAAACATAAAATCAAAAGTTGCCCAATTAATTTTTTTACATGATTTCTTTACTTATTCGACCACGCTGATTTAAAAAAATCAAACCGCAGTTTTGTAACTCTTCGCGTTTGGGAGTTTCACTCGAAAACCGCTATATTTTTTTTAAAGGGGGAACCTAAAAAACATCAAATTGAAAGTTGTCCAATTCATTTTTTTAACATGTTTTCTTTACTAATTCGACCACGCTGATTTCAAAAAATCAAACCGCAGTTTTGTAACTCTTCGCGTTTTGGAGTTTTACTCAAAAATAACGATATTTTTTTATAAGGGGGTCCAAGGTAAATTTTTTTTTGATGAACATGAAATCGAAAGTTGCCCAAATAATTTTTTATTTTGATTTCTTTACTAATTCGACCACGCTGATTTCAGAAAATCAAACCGCAGTTTCGTTATTTTACGCGTTTGGGAGTTTCACTTGAAAATAACGACATTTTTTAATAAGGCTGGTCCAAGGTTAATTTTTTCTGATAAACATGAAATTGAAAGTTGCCCAATTAATTTTTTTACATGATTTCTTTACTAATTCGACCACGCTGCTTTCAGAAAATCAAACCGCAGTTTCGTAATTCTTCGCGTTTGGGAGTTTCACTCGAAAATAACGATATTTTCTCAAGGGGGGGGGGTGATAAACATGAAATCGAAAGTTGCTCAATTAATTTTTTAACATGATTTCTTTACTAATTCGACCACGCTGATTTCAAAAAATCAAACCGCAGTTTTTTAACTCTTTGCGTTTAGGATATTTTTTTATAATTTTTTTCCGATAAACATGAAATCGAAAGTTGCTCAATTAATTTTTTAACATGATTTCTTTACTAATTCGACCACGCTGATTTCAAAAAATCAAACCGCAGTTTTTTAACTCTTTGCGTTTAGGAGTTTCATTCAAAAACCGCCATATTTTTTTCATAAGGAGGGACCTGAAAAAGATAAAATCGAAAGTTGTCAAATTTATTTTTTAAAATGTTTTCTTTGGTAATTTGACCACGCTGATTTCAAAAAATCAAATCGCAGTTTCGTAACTCTTCGCGTTTGGGAGGTTCACTCGAAAACCATGATATTTATAAGGGGGGACCTGAAAAACATAAAATCGAAAATTGTCCAATTTATTTTTTAACATGTTTTCTTTACTAATTTGACCACGCTGATTTCAAAAAATCAAACCGCAGTTTCGTAACTCTTCGCGTTTAGGAGGTTCACTCGAAAACCATGATATTTATAAGGGGGGACCTGAAAAACATAAAATCGAAAATTGTCCAATTTATTTTTTAACATGTTTTATTTACTAATTCGGCCACGCTGATTTCAAAAAATCAAACCGCAGTTTCGTAACTCTTCGCGTTTGGGAGGTTCATTTGAAAACCATGATATTTATAAGGGGGGATGAAAAACATAAAATCGAAAGAGGTCTAATTTTTTTTAACATGTTTTCTTTACTAATTCGACCACGCTTATTTCAAAAAATCAAACCGCAGTTTTGTAACTCTTTGCGTTTGGGAGTTTCACTCGAAAATCGCTATATTTTTTTTAAAAGAGGGGACCTGAAAAACATAAAATCGAAAGTTGTCCAATTCATTTTTAACATGATTTCTTTACTAATTGGACCACGCTGCTTTTAGAAAATCAAACCGCAGTTTCGTAACTCTTCGCGGTTGGGAGTTTCACTCGAAAACCGCTATATTTTTTTAAAAAGGGGGACCTATTCCAATTCATTTTTTAACATGTTTTCTTTACTAATTCGACCACGCTTATTTAAAAAAATCAAACCGCAGTTTCGTAACTCTTCGCGTTTGCGAGTTTCATTTGAAAACCGCGTATTTTTTTCATAAGGGGGGACCTGAAAAACATAAAATCGAAAGTTGTCCAATTCATTTTTTTACATGATTTCTTTACTAATTGGACCTTTTAGAAAATCAAACCGCAGTTTCGTTATTTTTTGCGTTTGGGAGTTTCACTTCCAAGGTTAATTTTTTCTGATAAACATGAAATCGAAAGTTGCCCAATTAATTTTTTTTACATGATTTCTTTACTAATTGGACCACGCTGCTTTCAGAAAATCAAACCGCAGTTTCGTTATTTTTCGCGTTTGGGAATTTCACTTGAAAATAATGACATTTTTTAATAAGGCTGGTCCAAGGTTAATTTTTTCTGATAAACATGAAATTGAAAGTTGCCCAATTAATTTTTTTACATGATTTCTTTACTAATTCGACCACGCTGCTTTCAGAAAATCAAACCACAGTTTCGTAATTCTTCGCGTTTGGAAGTTTCACTCGAAAATAACGACATTTTTTTATAAGGCTGGTCCAAGGTTAATTTTTTTACTAATTCGACCAGGCTGATTTCAAAAAATCAAACCGCAGTTTCGTTATTCTTCGCGTTTGGGAGTATAAGGCTGGTCTAAGAATAATTTTTTTTGATAAACATGAAATCGAAAGTTGCCCAATTAATTTTTTTACATGATTTTTTTACTAATTCGACCACGCTGCTTTCAGAAAATCAAACCGCAGTTTCGTAATTCTTCGCGTTTGGGAGTTTCACTCGAAAAAAACGATATTTTTTTATAAGAGTGGTCCAAGGTTAATTTTTTTCTGATAAACATGAAATCAAAAGTTGCTCAATTAATTTTTTAACATGTTTTCTTTACTAATTCGACCACGCTGATTTCAAAAAATCAAACCGCAGTATCGTAACTCTTCGCGTTTGCGAGTTTCATTTGAAAACCGCGTATTTTTTTCATACGGGGGGACCTGAAAAACATAAAATCGAAAGTTGTCCAATTCATTTTTTAATAAACATGAAATCTAAAGTTGCCCAATTAATTTTTTAACATGTTTTCTTTACTAATTCCACCACGCTGATTTCAAAAAATCAAACCGCAGTTTCATAATTCTTCGCGTTTGGGAGTTTCACTCGAAAATAACGACATTTTTTTATAAGGCTGGTCCAAGGTTAATTTTTTCTGATAAACATAAAATCGAAAGTTGCCCAATTAATTTTTTTACATGATTTCTTTACTAATTTGACCACGCTGCTTTCAGAAAATCAAACCGCAGTTTCGTAATTCTTTGCGTTTGGGAGTTTCATTTGAAAATAACGATATTTTTTTATATGGGTGGTCCAAGGTTAATTTTTTTCTGATAAACATGAAATCGAAAGTTGCTCAATTAATTTTTTAACATGATTTCTTTACTAATTTGACCACGCTGTTTTAAAAAAATCAAACCGCAGTTTCGTAATTCTTCGCGTTTGGGAGTTTCACTCGAAAATAACGACATTTTTTAATAAGGCTGGTCCAAGGTTAATTTTTTCTGATAAAGATGAAATCGAAATTTGCCCAACTAATTTTTTTACATGATTTCTTTACTAATTGGACCACGCTGCTTTCAGAAAATCAAACCGCAGTTTCGTAACTCTTCGCGTTTGGGAGTTTCACTCGAAAACCGCTATATTTTTTTTAAAAGGGGGGACCTGAAAAACATAAAATTGAAAGTTGTCCAATTCATTTTTTTAACATGTTTTCTTTAGTAATTCGACCACGCTGATTTCAAAAAATCAAACCGCAGTTTCGTAACTCTTCGCGTTTGCGAGTTTCATTTAAAAGCCGCGAATTTTTTTCATAAGGGGGGACCTGAAAAACACAAAATCGAAAGTTGTCCAATTCATTTTTTAATAAACATGAAATCGAAAGTTGCCCAATTAATTTTTTAACATGTTTTCTTTACTAATTCGACCACGCTGATTTCAAAAAATCAAACTGCAGTTTCGTAATTCTTCGCGTTTGGGAGTTTCACTCGAAAATAACGATATTTTCTCTTTCTTTGCGTTTGCGAGTTTCACTCAAAAAACCGCTATATTTTTTTTAAAAGGGGGGACCTGAAAAACATAAAATCGAAAGTTGTCCAATTCATTTTTTTACATGATTTCTTTACTAATTGGACCACGCTGCTTTCAGAAAATCAAACCGCAGTTTTCGTAACTCTTCGCGTTTGGGAGTTTTACTCGAAAATAACGACATTTTTTTATAAGGCTGGTCCAAGGTTAATTTTTTCTAATAAACATGAAATCGAAAGTTGCCCAATTAATTTTTTATTACGATTTCTTTACTAATTTGACCACGCTGATTTTAGAAAATCAAACCGCAGTTTCGTAATTCTTCGCGTTTGGGAGTTTCACTCGAAAATAACGACATTTTTTTATAAGGCTGGTCCAAGGTTAATTTTTTCTGATAAACATAAAATCAAAAGTTGCCCAATTAATTTTTTTACATGATTTCTTTACTTATTCGACCACGCTAATTTAAAAAAATCAAACCGCAGTTTTGTAACTCTTCGCGTTTGGGAGTTTCACTCGAAAACTGCGATATTTTTTTCAAAAGGGGGGACCTGAAAAACATAAAATCGAAAGTTGTCCAATTAATTTTTTAACATGTTTTCTTTACTAATTCGACCACGCTGATTTCAAAAAATCAAACCGCAGTTTCATAATTCTTCGCGTTTGGGAGTTTCACTCAAAAATAACGACATTTTTTTATAAGGCTGGTCCAAGGTTAATTTTTTCTGATAAACATAAAATCGAAAGTTGCCCAATTAATTTTTTTACATGATTTCTTTACTAATTTGACCACGCTGCTTTCAGAAAATCAAACCGCAGTTTCGTAATTCTTTGCGTTTGGGAGTTTCATTTGAAAATAACGACATTTTTTTATAAGGCTGGTCCAAGGTTAATTTTTTCTGATAAACATAAAATCGAAAGTTGCCCAATTAATTTTTTTACATGATTTCTTTACTAATTTGACCACGCTGCTTTCAGAAAATCAAACCGCAGTTTCGTAATTCTTTGCGTTTGGGAGTTTCATTTGAAAATAACGATATTTTTTTATATGGGTGGTCCAAGGTTAATTTTTTTCTGATAAACATGAAATCGAAAGTTGCTCAATTAATTTTTTAACATGATTTCTTTACTAATTTGACCACGCTGTTTTAAAAAAATCAAACCGCAGTTTCGTAATTCTTCGCGTTTGGGAGTTTCACTCGAAAATAACGACATTTTTTAATAAGGCTGGTCCAAGGTTAATTTTTTCTGATAAACATAAAATCGAAATTTGCCAAATTATTTTTTTACATGATTTCTTTACTAATTAGACCACGCTGCTTTTAGAAAATCAAACCGCAGTTTCGTAACTCTTCGCGTTTGCGAGTTTCATTTAAAAACCGCGAATTTTTTTCATAAGGGGGGACCTGAAAAACACAAAATCGAAAGTTGTCCAATTCATTTTTTAATAAACATGAAATCGAAAGTTGCCCAATTAATTTTTTAACATGTTTTCTTTACTAATTCGACCACGCTGATTTAAAAAAATCAAACTGCAGTTTCGTAATTCTTCGCGTTTGGGAGTTTCACTCGAAAATAACGATATTTTCTTAAGGGGGGCCTGAAAAACATAAAATCGATAGTTGTCCAATTCATACTAATTCGACCACGCTGATTTCAAAAAATCAAACCGCAATTTTGTAACTCTTCGCGTTTGTTAGTTTCACTCGAAAACCACGATATTTTCTTAAGGGGGGGCCTGAAAAACATAAAATCGAAAGTTGTCCAATTCATTTTTAACATGTTTTCTTTACTAATTCGACCACGCTGATTTCAAAAAATCAAACTGCAGTTTCGTAATTTTTCGCGTTTGGGAGTTTCACTCGAAAATAACGATATTTTCTTAAGGGGGGGCCTGAAAAACATAAAATCGAAAGTTGCCCAATTAATTTTTTAACATGTTTTCTTTACTAATTCGACCACGCTGATTTAAAAAAATCAAACTGCAGTTTCGTAATTCTTCGCGTTTGGGAGTTTCACTCGAAAATAACGATATTTTCTTAAGGGGGGCCTGAAAAACATAAAATCGATAGTTGTCCAATTCATACTAATTCGACCACCCTGATTTAAAAAAATCAAACCGCAGTTTTGTAATTCTTCGTGTTTGGGAGTTTCACTCGAAAATAACGATATTTTTTTAGGGGGGTCCAAGGTAATTTTTTTTCTAATAAACATGAAATCGAAAGTTGCCAAATTAATTTTTTAACATGATTTCTTTACTAATTCGACCACGCTGATTTAAAAAAATCAAACCGCAGTTTCGTAATTCTTCGCGTTTTGGAGTTTCACTCGAAAATAACGATATTTTCTTAAGGGGGGACCTGAAAAACATAAAATCGAAAGTTGTCCAATTTATTTTTAAACATGTTTTCTTTACTAAATCGACCACGCTGATTTCAAAAAATCAAACCGCAGTTTGGTAACTCTTTGCGTTTGGTAGTTTCACTCAAAAAATGCGATATTTTTTTCAAAAGGGGGGACATAAAATTGAAAGTTGTCCAATACATTTTTTAACATGTTTTCTTTACTAATTAGACCACGCTGATTTCAAAAAATCAAACCACAGTTTCATAATTCTTCGCGTTTGGAAGTTTCACTCGAAAATAACGATATTTTTTTATAAGGGGGGTCCAAGGTAAATTTTTTTTTGATGAACATGAAATTGAAAGTTGCTCACTTAATTTTTTTATATGATTTCTTTACTAATTCGACAACGCTGCTTTTAGAAAATCAAACCGCACTTTCGTAATTCTTCGCGTTGGGAGTTTCACTTGAAAACCACGATATTTTCTTAAGGGGGCGCCTGAAAAACATAAAATCGAAAGTTGTCCAATTCATTTTTAACATGTTTTCTTTACTAATTTGACCACGCTGATTTCAAAAAATCAAACCGCAGTTTTTTAACTCTTCGCGTTTATGAGTTTCACTCAAAAACCGCCATATTTTTTTCATAAGGGGGGACCTGAAAAAGATAAAATCGAAAGTTGTCTAATTTATTTTTTAAAATGTTTTCTTTAGTAATTCGACCACGCTAATTTTAAAAAATCAAACCGCAGTTTCGTACCTCTTCGCGTTTGGGAGGTTCACTCGAAAACCATGATATTTATAAGGGGGGATGAAAAACATAAAATCGAAAAATGTCCAATTCATTTTTTAACATGTTTTCTTTACTAATTCGACCACGCTGATTTCAAAAAATCAAACCGCAGTTGTCCAATTCAGTTTTTAACATGTTTTCTTTACTAATTTGAATACGCTGATTTCAAAAAATCAAACCGCAGTTGTCCAATTCATTTTTTAACATGTTTTCTTTACTAATTTGAATACGCTGATTTTAAAAAATCAAACCTCAGTTTCGTAACTTTTCGCGTTTGGGAGGTTCACTCGAAAACCATGATATTTATAAGGGGGGGTGAAAAACATAAAATCGAAAAATGTCCAATTCATTTTTTAACATGTTTTCTTTACTAATTCGACCACGCTGATTTCAAAAAATCAAACCGCAGTTGTCCAATTCATTTTTAACATGTTTTCTTTACTAATTTGACCACGCTGATTTCAAAAAATCAAACCGCAGTTTTTTAACTCTTCGCGTTTATGAGTTTCACTCAAAAACCGCCATATTTTTTTCATAAGGGGGGACCTGAAAAAGATAAAATCGAAAGTTGTCTAATTTATTTTTTAAAATGTTTTCTTTACTAATTCGACCACGCTGATTTCAAAAAATCAAACCGCAGTTTCGTTCCTCTTCGCGTTTGGGAGGTTCACTCGAAAACCATGATATTTATAAGGGGGGTTTTTTTTTATTAATTCGAATACGCTGATTTCAAAAAATTAAACCGCAAATTTGTAACTCTTCGCGTTTGGAGTTTCACCCGAAAACCATGATATTTTCTTAAGGGGAGACCTGAAAAACATAAAATCGAAAATTGTTCAATTCATTTTTTAACATGTTTTCTTTACTAATTCGACCACGCTGATTTAAAAAAATCAAACCGCAGTTTCGTAACTCTTCGTGTTTGGGAGTTTCACTCGAAAACCGCTATATATTTTTTAAAGGGGGTACCTGAAAAACATAAAATCGAAAGTTGTCCAATTCATTTATTTTTTAAAATGTTTTCTTTAGTAATTCGACCACGCTAATTTTAAAAAATCAAACCGCAGTTTCGTACCTCTTCGCGTTTGGGAGGTTCACTCGAAAACCATGATATTTATAAGGGGGGATGAAAAACATAAAATCGAAAAATGTCCAATTCATTTTTTAACATGTTTTCTTTACTAATTCGACCACGCTGATTTCAAAAAATCAAACCGCAGTTGTCCAATTCAGTTTTTAACATGTTTTCTTTACTAATTTGAATACGCTGATTTCAAAAAATCAAACCGCAGTTCTCCAATTCATTTTTTAACATGTTTTCTTTACTAATTTGAATACGCTGATTTTAAAAAATCAAACCTCAGTTTCGTAACTTTTCGCGCTTGGGAGGTTCACTCGAAAACCATGATATTTATAAGGGGGGGTGAAAAACATAAAATCGAAAAATGTCCAATTCATTTTTTAACATGTTTTCTTTACTAATTCGACCACGCTGATTTCAAAAAATCAAACCGCAGTTGTCCAATTCATTTTTAACATGTTTTCTTTACTAATTTGACCACGCTGATTTCAAAAAATCAAACCGCAGTTTTTTAACTCTTCGCGTTTATGAGTTTCACTCAAAAACCGCCATATTTTTTTCATAAGGGGGGACCTGAAAAAGATAAAATCGAAAGTTGTCTAATTTATTTTTTAAAATGTTTTCTTTACTAATTCGACCACGCTGATTTCAAAAAATCAAACCGCAGTTTCGTTCCTCTTCGCGTTTGGGAGGTTCACTCGAAAACCATGATATTTATAAGGGGGGTTTTTTTTTATTAATTCGAATACGCTGATTTCAAAAAATTAAACCGCAAATTTGTAACTCTTCGCGTTTGGAGTTTCACCCGAAAACCATGATATTTTCTTAAGGGGAGACCTGAAAAACATAAAATCGAAAATTGTTCAATTCATTTTTTAACATGTTTTCTTTACTAATTCGACCACGCTGATTTAAAAAAATCAAACCGCAGTTTCGTAACTCTTCGTGTTTGGGAGTTTCACTCGAAAACCGCTATATATTTTTTAAAGGGGGTACCTGAAAAACATAAAATCGAAAGTTGTCCAATTCATTTTTTAACATGTTTTCTTTACTAATTCGACCACGCTGCTTTCAAAAAATTAAACCGCAGTTTCGTAACTCTTTGCGTTTGCGAGTTTCACTCGAAAACCGCGTATTTTTTTCATAAGGGGAGACTTGAAAAACATAAAATCGAAAGTTGTCCAATTAATTTTTTAACATGTTTTCTTTACTAATTCGACCATGCTGATTTCAAAAAATCAAACCGCAGTTGTCCAATTCATTTTTTAGCATGTTTTCTTTACTAATTTGAATACGCTGATTTCAAAAAATCAAACCGCAGTTTCGTAACTCTTCGCGTTTGGGAGTTTTATTTGAAAATAACGATATTTTTTATAAGGGGGGTCCAAGGTAAATTTTTTTTTGATGAACATGAAATCGAAAGTTGCCCAATTAATTTTTATTATGATTTCTTTACTAATTCGACCACGCTGATTTTAGAAAATCAAACCGCAGTTTCGTAACTCTTCGCGTTTTGGGAGTTTCACTCAAAAATCGCTATATTTTTTTTAAAAGAGGGGACCTGAAAAACATAAAATCGAAAGTTGTCCAATTCATTTTTTAACATGTTTTCTTTACTAATTCGACCACGCTGATTTTAAAAATCAAACCGCAGTTGTCCAATTCATTTTTTAACATGTTTTTTTTTATTAATTCGAATACGCTGATTTCAAAAAATTAAACCGCAAATTTGTAACTCTTCGCGTTTGGAGTTTCACCCGAAAACCATGATATTTTCTTAAGGGGAGACCTGAAAAACATAAAATCGAAAATTGTTCAATTCATTTTTTAACATGTTTTCTTTACTAATTCGACCACGCTGATTTAAAAAAATCAAACCGCAGTTTCGTAACTCTTCGTGTTTGGGAGTTTCACTCGAAAACCGCTATATATTTTTTAAAGGGGGTACCTGAAAAACATAAAATCGAAAGTTGTCCAATTCATTTTTTAACATGTTTTCTTTACTAATTCGACCACGCTGCTTTCAAAAAATTAAACCGCAGTTTCGTAACTCTTTGCGTTTGCGAGTTTCACTCGAAAACCGCGTATTTTTTTCATAAGGGGAGACTTGAAAAACATAAAATCGAAAGTTGTCCAATTAATTTTTTAACATGTTTTCTTTACTATCAATCAAACCGCAGTTTCGTAATTCTTCGAGTTTGGGAGTTTCACTCGAAAATAACGATATTTTTTTATAAGGGGGGTCCAAGGTAATTTTTTTTTTGATGAACATGAAATCGAAAGTTGCCCAATTAATTTTTTATTATGATTTCTTTACTAATTTGACCACGCTGATTTCAGAAAATCAAACCGCAGTTTCGTTATTTTTCGAGTTTGGGAGTTTCACTCGAAAATAACGACATTTTTTAATGAGGCTGGTCCAAGGTTAATTTTTTCTGATAAACATGAAATCGAAAGTTGCCCAATTAATTTTTTTACATGATTTCTTTACTAATTGGACCACGCTGCTTTCAGAAAATCAAACCGCAGTTTCGTAACTCTTCGCGTTTGGGAGTTTCACTCGAAAACCGCTATATTTTTTTAAAAGGGGGGAAATGAAAAACATAAAATTGAAAGTTGTCCAATTCATTTTTTTAACATGTTTTCTTTAGTAATTCGACCACGCTGATTTCAAAAAATCAAACCGCAGTTTCGTAACTCCTCGCGTTTGCGAGTTTCATTTGAAAACCGCGTATTTTTTTCATACGGGGGGACCTGAAAAACATAAAATCGAAAGTTGTCCAATTAATTTTTTAATAAACATGAAATCGAAAGTTGCCCAATTAATTTTTTAACATGTTTTCTTTACTAATTCGACCACGCTGATTTTAAAAAATCAAACCGCAGTTTTGTAACTCTTCGCGTTTGGGAGTTTCACTCGAAAATAACGATATTTTTTTATAAGGGGGTCCTGAAAAACATAAAATCGAATTAATTTTTAACATGTTTTCTTTACTAATTCGACCACGCTGATTTTAAAAAATCAAACCGCAGTTTTGTAACTCTTCGCGTTTGGGAGTTTCACTCGAAAACCGCTATATTTTTTTAAAAGGGGGGACCTGAAAAACATAAAATCGAAAGTTGTCCAATTCATTTTTAACATTTTTTCTTTATGATTTACCATCAACAGGCCAATCCAGTAGAACGTCAGGTCCAGGAATTGAAGAAGATTCTGCGAGCCCTGATGAAGACGAAGAAACCAAATCAGCAATGGTTTCATCTCCTGCAAAAGCCACAGCAGTGCTGCGTTCCTGAGTCAACAGAGCCACAGGGGAAACCCCAGCCAAAGCTTTCCTTGGCTTTGAAGCAAAGATGCCAGGAGATTGGGCAATTCCAGGCCCAAATAAAATTCCACTGACCAGAGATCACGATGAACAGCTGCTGTCCCGCAAACAGGTATTTGCGAGAGAGTATGTCACCGATCCAGCGAAAATTCCCGTCCAGTTCAAACAAGGCGACCAGGTGATGGTTCGAAATCACAAGCCAGAATTGTTCAAGGATCCCTGGGTTGGACCATGCACAGTAGTAAAGCAGACGTCTTCAAAAACATACGAGGTTCAGATGGAAAACAGCGTGCCATTAATCCATATTAATGACCTGAGACCAGCTCCACAACACTAAGAAGAAGATGGAAGGACTTGATATATACCCTCTGATGTGTATTATGTTAAATTGGATAAATAAATCGTAAGTACCAGTTTGGCATTTTTCCTGGGGGGGGGGCATATCGAGAAGCTCTGTTTTCAACCAATCAAAATCAAGGAAAAAAGGACATTTCCTATTGGTTTTCCTAAATTTTAAGATTTTATCAAATGACCATATTTGCGCATACTTAATTTCAAAGCTTCTATTTTGTTCTAGAAGCTTTGTTTTCGTGATGGAATTTATTTTGAATTAAAATTCGCACGAGTCGAATTTAAATAAAAAAAGAAAGAAAGCTTTTTGGTAAACAATATGACCATGGATAAAGAAAACCTTAAGAAGTTACAAAAGGTAAAGAAAATCTTGATTAAATCATTCAAAGTCCAACTTGATGCTAGGAAACGCACCTACGTTGTCTCCCGTTGCGTATCTGTGGCTCCCAATGGTGGAGTGATGGATTTTCTTAACCAGCAGTAAGTCTGGCAAATAAGGTGGCCATTTCTTGCTATGCCCACTACGCGGTCAGCTTCCAAGATAGCGAAGTTGAGCGAAGTTTCTGAGGTTTCCAACGCTACTGGATTGGTGTTGGACAACGTGACTAAGGCTTCTGTGGACGCCGTCTTCGAAGACATCGACTTGGTTTCCGAAGTTTCGGAAAAAAATATTGAACGATAATTTAGACTTGGTTGGAACTGCTGACATGGACACCGTTACCGACGTGCCCATTCACGTTCCATGCTACCAGATGGATCTTTATGTGCCCCAGGTTCTCCAAGGTGCCCAATCTGGACCATCATTGCCTAACAACGCTGCTAGCGTTTGTTTCAACACTTCAGGTGCATGTAGCACATTACCATCGGTCCAAATGGATCTTCCATCAGCAAGCGGCCTTCAAGAAGAACCTAGAGGACGTCATTCCTTGGACCAGCCGATCCAATCACAACAGATCTATCGAGAAGCTCTGTTTTCAACCAATCAAAATCAAGGAAAAAAGGACATTTCCTATTGGTTTTCCTAAATTTTAAGATTTTAACAAATGACCATATTTGGACATACGTAATTTCAAAGCTTCTATTTTGTTCTAGAAGCTTTGTTTTCGTGACCAAATAAGGTAATGAAACGAGATTTAATATCTTATTGGTTTAAAATTTCTCTCAAAATAATATAAATAGTAATGCCTGCTGCATTAAAATCAGTTCAATTTACGAGCTCAAAGCGACTTCCAGGGACAACCCAACTGGTAACTTATTTTGACTTTGAATTTTGTTTTATTGTTTGCATTTTAAAATTAATTTCCTTCGGGAATTAATTGTTTTTGAATTAAAATTCAAGTGATTGAATTTATTTTGAATTAAACTTCGAAAGATTCGTAGTTATTTTTGATATTTAAAACCCGTTCGTAGAACGAAAGTTCAAGTGATTGAATTTATTTTGAATTAAACTTCAAACGAATGAAGTTGAATTATTTTTGATATTTTAAAAAAGTTCGTAGAACTAAACTTGTATTTTATTTAACTAAATTCAAGTGATTGAATTTATTTTGAATTAAAATTCGCACGAGTCAAATTTAAATAAAAAGAAAGAAAGCTTTTTTGTAAACAATATGACCATGGATAAAGAAAACCTTAAAAAGTTACAAAGGGTAAAGAAAATCTTGATTAAATCATTTAAAGTCCAACTTGATGCAAGGAAACGCACCTACGTTGTCTCCCGTTGCGTATCTATGGCTCCCAATGGTGACAGATTTGCTTAACCAGCAGTAAGTCTGGCAAATAAGGTGGCCATTTCTTGCTATGCCCACTATGCGGTCAGCTTCCAAGATAGCGAAGTTGAGCGAAGTTTCTAAGGTTTCCAACGCTACTGGATTGGTGTTGGACAACGTGACCAAGGCTTCTGTGGACGCCGTCTTCGAAGACATCGACTTGGTTTCCGAAGTTTCGGAATAAATATTGAACGAGAATTTAGAATTATTTGGAACTGCTGACATGGACACCGTTGCTGACTTTATGTGCCCCAGCTCCTCCAAGGGGCCCAATCTGGACCAACCATGCATAACAACGCTGCTAGCGTTTGTTTCAATAATTCAGGTGCATGTAGCACATTCCCATCGGCCCAAATGGATCTTCAATCAGCAAGCGGCCTTCAAGAAGAACCAAGAGGACGTCATTCCTTGGACCAACCGATCCAATCACAACAGATCGAGCACTGTGGCTACATTTTAGTGTTTGCATTCGTGATAGTAGGTGGGTCAGAATTTCTCAAACGGGCCACCTGAATTAGGTCAAAATTAGTTTTTGTTTGTAGATACATTTTTTTGATAGTATTTTACATCACTAACACAAATCCTAAAGGATTTTGTAAAAAAAAATTTTCAATTGACATATTCATGATATTAAAAGTCAAAGTTTTTAATAATTAAAAAATAAAAAAATTCATTATGGCTGAACTAATTATCCGATTCCAACGATATAACTAGCGTTGGAATCTTGTTTTGACATAGATTCTTTGTTATTTTTTTCAATTGTCCTATTTTCATTTAGGTCGATTTTTTTTTGTTTTTTTTATACCAAATTCGGAAATAATTGCCTTCTGCGCCAGCTATCGACTCGAGAAAAAAAACACATATACTCCAATCATTTTTCGAAATTATGCTGCTAAGAAAAAAAATGGCCCGCAGGTTGACAAAAAGTTATTCGTCCTTTTGTGGCCGCGCGCGGTGTCAGCTCACGCTCCGAACCGCGTACGCTGTACGCGCTTGTGACGCGACGTCTTACGGTGGTCTGGAACCTGCTTTCTCAGCAGCATAATTTCGAAAAATGATTGGAGTATATGTGTTTTTTTTTCGAGTCGATAGCTGGCGCAGAAGCCAATTATTTCCGAATTTGTTATAAAAAAAAACAAAAAAAAATCGACCTAAATGAAAATTTTACAATTGAAAAAAATAACAAAGAATCTATGTCAAAACAAGATTCCAACGCTAGTTAAATCGTTGGAATCGGATAATTAGTTTAGCCATAATGATTTTTTTTTATTTTTTAATTACTAAAAACTTTTACTTTTAATATCATGAATATGTCAATTGAAAATTTTTTTTTTACAAAATCCTTTAGGATTTGTGTTAGTGATGTAAAATACTATCGAAAAAATGTATCCACAATCAAAAACTAATTTTGACCTAATTCAGGTGGCCCGTTTGAGAAATTCTGACCCAGGTTAGATAAAATAGAATAAAGATAAAAATAGCAATATAAGGCCTTAAACATGCAATAATGTAATAATAATAAAGAAAAACAAAAAAGACTAACCTCGTGTACATGCATAACAAAAATATCACAAAAATTCACAAAAATAAACAAAATAAATTATAAAGGAGACCAACGCCTACTACGTTCAGCGCCGGTATAACCTCTCTGCTTGAAAGTCGAATTCGAAGTGCCACGACTCAATAATAATAGATCAATTAAGCAAACTTGATAAGGAATTAAAAACGAAATAATTTAATCCATGTTGTTGAACATTGGCTTATATGTACCAAACCACATATAATTTATTTACATTCTTAATTTATTAGAAACCCTTTATACATTATTTTTCAATACTACCTGGATAAAAAAATTTCAAGTGGGCCATCCAAAAACCCCCGCACAAACGAATAAGGCGCTTCGCCCTACAAATGTTTTTTATATCTCCATTTATAGAGGATATTAATTTTTTTCTCTTAATGCAATTCTATTTAATAACGTTTTTTTTGTGTACACTATTTTTTTTTACAATTTTTCCTTAAAAATATTATAAAAAAATATATTAACATGCAAATTTTAAAGGTTTTTTTTGAAACTACGTTGAAATCTGAATTAATTGGTGATTTAATTTTTAAAATCAACGCATTGCTTTAGGAGATATTAATTTATCAAAAAAACTTTGTTAATAATTAATTATAATTATTATTAATGTTTGAGACAAAACAAAATTTTAAACGAATTCTTTGGCAAATCGGTGGGGGTGCTTAAACCCAAAAAATATATTTTGAACCAAAAATTTGACTAGAAGATTTTTGGGTGGCCCACTTGAGAAATTTTTACCCACCTTGTTTTTTTTAAATCGTAAAATTAAACTTGACAAAAGTTGACAAAAAACAATCTAAACATTTCTTTAATAGTATAATTTGTAATCCAGTGCAATATAACATACATTTACCTTATATTTAAATTGAGTAATAAACCTAAAAACATCTATATTTTTTCAAATTGCGGCAGTGCAACTTAACCAAACTCCAAAATACATATATGTATATATACGTAGAAAATAACAATGCCATTTTGCATCTTTTTTTTACTGTACCCTTTAAAAAATAAAAAATATATCATCTGCCTAAAAATCTTATAAGATCGCACTAAAACTGTGCCCGTACCTGCCAGTTGCCTTTTGGTGTCACGACATGTCGTGGAAAGAAATCTTAATTTGATCGCACTTAAGTTCTAAGATCTAAGATCTTTATGTATATTGTAACGGTTTAGTTAAGAAGTTATATAAGCATATATTTTTTTAATTGAGTAATTTTCAGTATTAATTTAGTTAAAATCCTAAAAAGAACCATAAAGTGTGGTTGTTTTAGGGTGTGTTGTACCAGTCCGAGTTAACTCGCGTGTTTATTAAACTACGATTAAAAATAACTCTAGATTATTCCAGTTATTCGTTGTACAAAACCATTGCAACACTGGTTTAGTTAATCCCTCGTTAATCCTAAACATAGGATTGTTGGTAGCACTGGTATGTTATTTAAACGTCAAAGTGACAACTTTTTTAAGTTTTAATTGTTTAAATTTCAAAAAGAAAAAGGTCCAATTTAATTGTCGCTATTTTTTCATCTTACAAAACGTATGTATTAACATGTTTTTATACAATGTAGTGTACCTATCATTATTTTAACTTCATAGATGTCGGACAAGAGAAAACGTGCAAATAACTTTACGGAAAAGGAGGATGCAATACTGTTAAAATCTTTAAGTCCATTTGCGTCTGCAATTGAAAGTAAAAAAACAGACGCCGATAACAACAGAATTAAAGCAGAAGCCTGGGAAAAAGTTGTGACCTTATATAACCAACAAAGTGAACTATATAGAGATGTAAAAACATTACAAAACCGCTTTAAAAATTAAAAAAAAAGCACAGGAAAAAAACATGCTGCACAAAAAAAGTATGCATATGGTACTGGCGGAGGGCCTCCGCAAGATTCGAAAGAATCAAATATTGACCGAGATATTTTAGAGATCACAGGCGCTCAATTAACTGGAGAAACATCAAAATATGATGATGATCTGTTACCAACGTATAATAATGATAGTGAGATAGTGGTTGTTGCAGTAGTAGAAAATGACGGAACACTGCGTGCTTCGTCACCTCCAACCGCGTCTACATCGTCAACTGCCACAAATAACGAGGATGTTGGAAACTGGCAAACATACACCCCAGCAAAGCTGAAAACTCCGATTTCCAAACCTTTACAGCAGAAAGGATCATGCAACCAACAGACTTTAAAAGATAAATTAAGTAAATGGGCGAATTCGAAAAAAGAACTTCCTGATGTCCAAAAAAAATGCTATCTTGAAGAGCATGAATTAAAAATCAATTTTTTAAGAGAAAAACATGAGGCACATTTGAGACAACAAGAGCTTGAGTTTGAGGAAACGATGAAAATGAAAAGAGAGAAGCATAAAATAGAAATGAAGATCCTGATTAAGAAAAAACAATAGAAAAAGTTTACCAATCATGTCAAATATTATTTCCAAATAATAGTTTATATATTTTAAAAGTTTTTGATAATTTTAGTTAGGTTTTTTGTTTTTAAAGTATGTTATATTTTATTGTTGTTGTGGTTTATTAATAAACTTCCCATATTCACTACACCTTTATGATCAATTTATATTGTATAAGTTACCATTTTTATTGAAAAAAATTACAATAACCGTGCAAAGTGGCCAGTAATCAAAAGGTTTCTTGTTAGGTTGTTTTCATTTCCATTTCTTCTTTCTCCTGCATATTCGTTGACATGCATTGTTAAATTAACAGCTTCTTCTTCTTCTCTTGCCAATCTAGGTTGAGCATCATTAAATGAAACTGCAATGTTATGTAACACAGCACAAGCCACGACAACAAGCTCCACTTTGCTGACATGTAGTCTTATACCAAAAGCTAAACAAAGAAACCTTCTTTTCAAAGACCCAAAAGATCGTTCTATTGGGTTTCGACTTCGTATTTGGGCCTGGTTAAATAAGTTTTCTGCAGGCCCTATAGGGTTTGCAAGGGGTGTTATTAGATAACTTTTTACTGCATAGCCACTGTCTCCGACGATCAGGCTTTCTTCTCCAAATTCTTCATTTTCAAGCCTTACTTTTAGACGAGAATTGTTAAAAATGGTTGAATCGTGAGCGGATCCGTGCCAGCGACATACAATATTTCTTATAAGAAGCTCACTGTCACAAACAGCTTGTACATTGTACGAAAAGAAACCCTTCCGGTTACGGAATCTTTCGGCATCTTCGCCACCGGGTGATTGTATTCTTACATGCGTGCAGTCGATGGCTCCAATGCACCTTGGAAACTTCGCAATGTTG
The DNA here is from genome assembly GCA_921294245.1 of Brassicogethes aeneus. Lineage (NCBI taxonomy): Eukaryota > Metazoa > Arthropoda > Insecta > Coleoptera > Nitidulidae > Brassicogethes > Brassicogethes aeneus. Next base: position 6,033,535 of record OV121136.1, read on the forward strand.
TAAAAGCCCTGGCGAACCTGTGTAATTTCGTCTTCAGTCGAAGGCATTTCTATGAACTCCGGGCGCAACTCGGCAATGGCAGTTAATACGGTATTTATAGCTCTTGATACAGTGGCCTTATCACATCCACTCAGTTCGCCCACCACTGTAAGAATTGTCCCAGTAGCCAAGAACCGCAAAGTTAACAGTACCATATCCTCCGGTGATAATGCATTATTTCTGTTATATGAAAGAGTCTTTATTACATATGAACACAAATATCATAATATCGCGTTACAAACCTGTTAGTTTTGGACGAAATTCTATCAGATATTTTATCAATGATATATCTTACAACTACTTTTGACATTCGAAATCGTTGTTTAAATTCAAATTCATTCCATTTTATAAAATGATTTGTTCTTTCACGTATAGTACGCGGTGCCCTTAACACAACGTTCACCAATGGTATAAAATCTTCGTCGTCGGTTAATTCTTCAAGTTCTTCTATTTGCGCGAAAGCCATAATTATTGTATAATTTTAAGCTTTAACAGAAAAGTGAGGTTAATCAACATTTAAACTGCCAAAATTGGCGAGTTAAATTTCACCGATAATCTTTATGTTAATCATCGGTTAATCTTCGATTAACCTTCGTACAACGCATTTTAGCACTTAATCGCGGATTAAAAATAATCTAGGGTTAACTCGGACTGGTACAACCCACCCTTAGTGGTAAAATTTTACAATTTTAACCCAAATTAAACTCCTCAATAGCATTAAGTTATTTTATTTTTTAGTTATATTTTAAGTTTTTATCAGGTATCTTTGGTATTATTAGTTGGAATAGACATGTTTATAAGGACATAGACTTTGATGTAATTTTCAGCAAAAAAGTTCTAAATTTAGCCATTCCAAAGGAGTGTAAACACTTTAGACGTGCAGTAGTTCGGGAGAAAGTGATATGCAAAAAGTGAAAGAAGAAGCTAATAAAAGCAGTGAATGCCAGCATGAAGCCGAGGAGGTTATGGATTTAATCTCCGTTATAGGAACTGGGAATACTATTGAAAACCTACTTTTTCAAGAGCTCATGAGCAAGAATAAGATCCTGATGGACTACAATGGTACATTAATTGAGAAAATTGAATTTCTTAACGAAAAAGTTGCCAGTCTATAAAACCAGTTAAAAACCGCCAAAAAAACTGAGGTAAACAAACCAAATATTTCAAATAACATAACCAATATACCGGCATCCTCGAATAACACTACTAACACAAAGATGCTGAAAATGTAAAGTAGCAAAACAAACTTCTGAAACTTTAATGCCGGTACCAGCTGAAAAAAACATAACCAAAAATGTCAACAATGATGATTTTACTACAAAAACTTACAAAAAGCCAAGGAAAAATACCGGAATAATCGGGAAAAGTACTGTGTCCACAATAAAAAGGGTTGCAAAGACAGCTTCTATTTATGTAACGAGATTAGATACCAATGTAACCAAGAAATCTCTAGGTGAATACATAGAAACATTGGAATTCAAAAACATAAGTGTAAAACCTGGGTTTTCTAAGTATATAAATTTGTACAAGTCCTTTATTGTCACTGCCTACAAGACAGACTTGGAAAAGCTAAAAAATCCTGAGATTTGGCCAGAAGGTGCTAGAATTAATAATTTTTTCTTCAAACTGATAACAGACAAAGAGAAACTAGTCCAAAATCAGGAAAACCATTAGTCACTCCTCAGTTATCTTTTAATTTATTTTACCACAATATGCAATGCCTGCGAACAAAAGTTAATGAGGTAAAAGCATATATTGGAGAAAAATAACATGCTCTGTATGAATGAAACTTGGTTAACGGAAACTGAAACGGAATATTTAAAGATTGGCAACTTTAGAGCGGCCTCCCAATTCTCTAGGAAGGTTAGGGCGCATGGTGGAGTTGTTGAAATGCTGGATAACACACTGACCTACGAGAAACTTGAGGACTTGAATTCACTATCAATTGAACAGCATTGTGAAATCTCTGCTGTGTTTTAATCCCAGTTTTTAACTTAACTGTCATAACTGTATACAGGTCACCAAATACGAAAGGAAGTTTTGTGATTTTCATGGAGATCATTGAAAAGGTATGTTACAACGTCAACTTTAAGAGGGGTAATGTTTTGATCGTGGGCGATTTTAAATTAAAATTTTTAATGTATGCTTCAAAAATGTAAACAGGCAGGATGATGACGTTGATGCATCAAGATTAATTGACCTGCTCAATGGTTTTGGTCTATCAAAACTTGTTGACTTGTCTACCAGAAATGCCAACACAATTGATAATGCTTTCACAAACATAATAAATACTCATGTTGATGTTATCGAAACACATATTTCTGATTGGAAATTGAACTAAAATTCGACTTTAAATCTAAACATACAAAAGTTCCCATACTCTCTAGACCTATTACAAATAGGGGCAGAAGTATGCTTATTGATATTCTCTCAACATACGACTGGTCTCCAATTATAGATTCAAATCAGGACCCTGACTTGAAATTCACAGCGTTTCCTGAGAGGGTTATTTATAAAAAACAGAGCAGCTATAATAAGTTAACCTGGTTTTCGCCGTACCTAAAAAATCTTTGTGATATAGTAGGGTTACTGAGTGATTTCTATAATCTACGTAAAACTAATGAACTAAAAAATCTTTTAAGGAATTATAAGAAATTGTATAGAAAAGAACTAAAATAGGCAAAAGTTGAGGCTAATGATATGTACATAAGAAATTCGGGTAACAGCTCAAAATCTAGTTGGAAACTAGTAAATTCTATTCGAAAGCCAGGTAGGACAGAAAATAACTGCTCAGTTTCACCTAACACATTCAATGATTTTTTTAGTAATATTGCTAATAACATTGTTAACACGATTCCCCCCACAAATGCTGATCCAATTGGTTTTATGTTGAATGTTTCTTTTTCGGATGGTCTTGCTTTCAGTTTCAGGGAGGTATCACTCATTGAAGTACGCGAAACCATAGTAAGTCTTAAAAACAGCAGGAGCAAGGATCTGTATGGCCTAACCACTGATATAATAAAGTGTAGTAAAAATCAGATTTTTACTCCACTTACAAAATTAATAAATCAATTACTTCGAGCATTTTTCCAAGAGTGCTAAAAAAAGTGGTTATCATACATATTCATAAAAAGGGCAACATAAATGAACCTAATAATTATAGACCAATAGCACTCTTGCCGGTGTTTTCAAAAATCTTTGAAAAGCTTCTGGTAGCTCAGGTTGTCGAACACTTTGAAAATATTAACTTGTTCTCAAAGCATCAATTTGGATTTCGTCGAAGCTTGTCTACAACAAGCGCTATTATATAATAGACATATGTCTTTTGTAGATACCATAATCTAATGCTTTGAACAGCGCGAATTTTCTGCAGCCAGTTTGCTTGACCTCAGTAAGGCCTTCGATTGTGTCCCACCCCTTATACTGCTGCGAAAGCTTTACTTTTACGGATTATCCCCGGGCACTTGCCGCTTGATTATGTCTGGTAGAACGCAGTGTGTGACTGTTGATGGTGCTGTGTCAGAGGAGGTTTTTGTAGATATTGAGGTGCCCCGGGGCTCTCATTTTGGCCCCATTCTCTTTTTATATATATATATATATATATATATATATGTCGGGGTTGCATCCCCTTGTTCTCCAAGGTCTGCCATACTTAATAATTGTTTATAGTAACCACACAATGTTTATTTAATAACGTTTATATTGTTTATTTTAGCACACACATACAAAACTAACTATACTCAACTAATTATTAACATAAACTAATTATTAACCACTAAACTAATGTCTATTTTGGAAACTCGTAGAATGAAGGTGATCCCACTGGTCGTGCCAAGTCAGGGATCTCAAACTGAATGCCTGTCCCTCTTTCTATTACGATGCAAAAGCCATCATTGCTTGCTCATCATTTCGCATTCGGTACTTCTCCGAAATACCTGGCACCGCCCTTGATTCCACCCAAGCTTGTTTAGGCAACCAACTTGTCACTCAACGAGTTCCGTTACACGGCCATTCTGACAAGTCACACGTCCTCGTGTGACTCGGCTACAAACAAAACTATAGAGGTAAATCGCTCGGTCATTCTGACATATTATTTAACTTGCTTGTTTGCAACCATAAAACAATTACATTTACCCAATTAACGAAAGGATCAATTACTTAACCAACGATCAAAATAAATTGTTATCGCTTAACCAGCGATCAAGAAATAAATTGTCATCGCTTGACCAGCGATCAAGAAATAAATTGTCATCGCTTGACCAGTGATTAATAAATAAATATCATCGCTTAACCAGCGATTAAGAAATAAATTGTCATCGCTTAACCAGCGATTAAGAAATAAATTGTTGTCGCTTAACCAGCGATTAAACATCAAAAACTATCGCTTATCCAGCGATAAAACAGAACTAAGCATCATTCGCAATAAAACATAAGAAATTAATAATAGTATAATGAGAACAAAAAAAAAACAATTTTATTTAAATACATCTTAATTAGTGTCATCATTATGAAAAACATAGTTTTCAGGCATTTTTCGCAGGCGGTCGTGCGCATATTTGTATGTGCGATTAGAATTAAGGCTTTTTAGGACATACCTATCGCCTTCTAATAATTCAACAACTTTAAATGGGCCTTTATACTTTGAATCGAGTTTAGTTTGATTGCGTTCTTCGTTTTGCAATAAAACAAAATCGTCCAAGTTAAATTTGGAAATGTTTGCTTTATTTGCGTCAAATCTATGTTTTTCATATCGAGCGCTTTTCATAATATTTTTCTCAGCCTGCATTCTAGTCTCAGCAATATTAACTTCTAAGTCTTTATCATCATCAGCCATCATTAAATCTAGTGGTCGCGCTATTTTTCCTATCATTAATTCTAAAGGACTAGACCTTGTTACTCGATTTATAGTACAGTTTAAAGCCAACTGAACATCAGGTAATGCATCTTGCCAAGAACGATCTTTACTTGTTTCTACTGCTGTCAGCATACCTTTTAAAGTACTCATAACACGCTCTACCTGACCATTTGCTCGAGCACTTCCTGTGGCGATTAGATGTAATGCAATATTTTTACTTTCACAAAAATCACGAAACTCTTTACTAGCAAAACAACGACCTTGGTCTGCAATTATTCTTGTGGGAGCACCGAATAAAGAAACACTTTCTTTAACTACCCTTATGCTATTGGTGGAATCTATATTGACTGTATGATTCAAGAGAACATATTTAGTGAATGCATCAATTAGAACAAACACATATTCCTTCTTATTACTTTTGCCACTTAATTTTCCAGTCGCATCAATATGAACAGTGTGCCATGGAATCGGAACTTTGGGTATAGGGTGTAATTCAGATTGAATTTTACCTGAACGGGATTTTGACACCGCACAAGTGACACAATTTTCGACAAACTTTCGAACATACTTTGACATGTTCTCGAACCAATAAAGTTCATAAACTTTTTCGAGTGTTTTCTCCCACCCAAGATGCATTATAGATTCGTGAACATTATTAATAACTGACCATCTAAATGCTCGGGGAATCAAAGGTAAACAACGAGTTTTTCCATTTCTTTGAATTTTACGATGTAAAATTCCAGATCGTAGCTCATAGGTTTTAGCTAAGTTTAAATTTAATTTATCTCCACTTATTTCTTCTATTAGTTTTAAAATCTCATTGTCGCGCTGTTGTTCCGCAAGAAGCCAGTTATTTGATAAGTCGGTTGTATTTACAAATTTTTGCTCTACTTTTTCGAAATTTTGAATTTCTGTAATTGGTAAAATATTTCTCGAAAAGAAATCAGCATGGCACATTCGTTTGCCGTTTCGGTGAATAATGTCAAAATCAAAAGATTGTAAGAAAGCCCACCACCGATGTATTCTTGGAGTAAGGTCTAATTTTTTACGGGAAGATTGCAAGGAATTACAGTCGGTGACTACAACAAATTTTCGTCCATGTAAATATTGTCTGAAGTGCTTGACTGAGTTTACAACAGCTAGGGTCTCCAACTCGTATGAATGGTACCTTGCCTCAGCAGCACTTGTACGTTTACGTAGTAGGCAACGACATAAAGCTTTTCGTTCTTTTTCTGCATTAATATGGCACCATAACCAATCGAGCTCGCGTCGGTATGCAACTCAACAGGATAGTTTGGATCAAAAATCATTAAAACCGGTTCATTGGTTAGTGCAAATATTATTTTCTGTCTTATGACTTCGTGACTTGGTTTCCTTTCAATTATGCTTTTATTAGACGTAAGTGCGTATAAAGGTGCCATAATTTGAGAAAATTTTGAAATAAACTGACGAAAATATGAGGCTAACCCTATAAATTGTCGTAACTGAGTTACCGTTTGTGGAGGTGGAAGGGCTGTTAATGCTTCAATTTTGTTTGGATTTGGTCTTATTTCCCCACCACATACTTCAAAACCGAGAAATTGCACCTTTTCTTTTAGGAATGAACATTTATTAACATTTAACGAAAACCCCGCTTGTGTGAGAATTTCTAGTACCTTATTCAATCGTTCTAAACCTTCCTCGACAGTTTTGGCAGTAATAAGGATATCATCCATATAAACGGCTACGTAAGAGTTAGTAAGTTCACCCAGCGTTTTAGTAATAGCTCGTTGATATACAGAGGGAGCATTACGTAGACCAAAAGGCATGGCTAAATATTCATATTGCCCATCCGGTGTTACAAAAGCTGTATACTCAATAGAATTTTCATGCACTGGAATTTGATGGAATCCACTTGCCATATCTAAAGTAGTAAAATAATGGCCACCGTAAAGTTTGGAGATTTGATCAGATATTAAAGGTAATGGAAATCTATCTGGAATAGTGTTTTCATTTAATTGCCTATAATCAACGCACATGCGATCGGAACCGTTTTTCTTTTTAACAAGTAAAATAGGGCTTGCAAATGGAGAAGAACTAGGGCGAATAACGTTTGCGGCTAAGAGTTCGTCAATTTTACTTTGAACAATTTGTCTTTCATCAGAACTTAATTTATATGGACGTCGGCAAACTGTCTTGTTAGGATCTTTTAAGCGTATTTGCATTGGTTCCGTATTGACACGGGTAATAGGAGTATCGTTTATAAAATGTTCTTTATATTTGCCTAAAATTGTCAACAACCGAGACTTATAATTAGGTGAAATATCTGTAATTACATTTTCAAAATAGCTTTTATTTAATTTATATTTGTCGCATACGTTGACTATATTAATTTTAGTTAATTTTATTTTATTTGACGTCATGTAAACAGCTATATTTTGGTTTAAAATTTCGCGGCCCACTAAAATTTCGTGTAGTAAGCAATGGTCAGGCAACACATGAAATAATATTTCAAAGCAAATGTTATCGATCTCGATAGCACTTAATATTTGTTGACTACTGTTTACACTGGTTTGTCCTATACCAGTCATAACAACAACATTATTATAACGCGTGCCGCTAAACTTAAAAGATGCTGATTCTTTAATAAGTGAATACTCAGCGCCCGAGTCATAGTAAAATGAAAAACTCTCACCGTGATGACGTAGAGAACCAGATGGTGTGTTTATTAAACAAACATCCACGCGACGCTCTGCCGACGGACCTGCTCTGCTACTGTGTCGTTATTGGCTTCCGATTTTTTTGGGAACGGACAACGGGAAGCGTAGTGGCCAGACTTGTTACATTTGAAGCATGTAACCATTTTACCCGTATTAGATGTGGCCCTTGGTGATGACATTCCTCCATGTTGCGTTTTAAAGTTGCTTATTTTAATTGAACGGCACACTTTTGACTTGTGTCCTATTTTCCCACAATTAAAACATTTTATGTGCGATGCAATATTTCATTTGATTCGTTTTGTGTCGGATAAATCTCGTTCAAGTGGAAGTTTTCTTTTCGAAAAAGAAAATGCTGCTAACTCTTGCTGCAAATTTTGTCTTGTTTTTATTTCTGTGGTAAATGCAAGGTGTTGAACTTTATTTTCGAATTGAGAAATTTGGGCCAGAACAGTGGCAACTGCGATTTCTTCGATATTTAAATTTTTCCATCTAGACATTAATAGTGAGACTTGGCCGGCTGCAAATGCTGCGACGCATTCTCCCTCTTTCGGCTTATTATTATTAGTATTTATTAAAAATGCAGCTGGAGTTTCTGCGTTATTATATCTGGCATCAAAGAAGTCCTGCCATGTCATTCCTGGGTAAGAAATCTGAGATAACCAACTAGCTGCTTGACCTTTTAATGCTTTGCTCAGCGAAATCATTAATCGAGCGCCAGTTAGCGGTTGATCGGTTATACACATATCAGCTGTAGCTAACCAAGAACGCGAGTCAGCATTCTTGTTGTGTGGGTCGAATTCAGGCAAATGAATTTTCTTATCGACTGCTGGTGATTTTAATGTTTGCAACAAAGCCGAAAATTTTTTATTTTGTTGTTCAAATAAATACCTCAATTTATCCGCTTCAGTTTCTGCCGTTTGGGCCTGAGCACATCCCACTTCTGATGTCGGGGTTGCATCCCCTTGTTCTCCAAGGTCTGCCATGCTTAATAATTGTTTATAGTAACCACACAATGTTTATTTAATAACGTTTATATTGTTTATTTTAGCACACACATACAAAACTAACTATACTCAACTAATTATTAACCACTAAACTAATGTCTATTTTGGAAACTCGTAGAATGAAGGTGATCCCACTGGTCGTGCCAAGTCAGGGATCTCAAACTGAATGCCTGTCCCTCTTTCTATTACGATGCAAAAGCCATCATTGCTTGCTCATCATTTCGCATTCGGTACTTCTCCGAAATACCTGGCACCGCCCTTGATTCCACCCAAGCTTGTTTAGGCAACCAACTTGTCACTCAACGAGTTCCGTTACATATATATATAAATGACCTCCCTGACACGATTCTGTCGGGAGCTGGTGCTACTGAGGGCTCCACTGAGTTCGGGGTAGATAATGTAACCATTTTTGCAGATGACACATCTTTCCAAACTAAGAACAGGGTCTTGGGTGTGGCAGTTGAGGCCAAAACTAGAGCACAGTTGAGGGCTTCACTGTGGTTCAGTACAAACAGGTTTCTCCTAAATGTGGATAAGACTGTAAACTTGATGTTCACACTACGACGGTTTGATAATAATAACTACTCGCAGAGTGCCAGATTCTTGGGCTTGTATATTGACCACAAACTACTGTGGAAAGAACAGGGAGAGCGGGTTGCTGGCGTGATTGGCAAGGGTTGCTATCTTCTGCGCGGTCTCTCTGGGTCCCTGTCCAGGGCTGTTTACTTTTCTGTAATCCAATCTTCCTTATCTTATGGTATTTTGGCTTGGGGCCACAGTTCCTCACGGGATAGGATTTTCGGGTTGCAGAGGAGGGCGGTGCGAATTGTTGGCGAGCTGGGGTACAGGGACGATTGCAGGGGCAGTTTTGTCTCGCTTCGCATTCTGACGTTTCCTTGTCTTTTCATACTGGAATGTCTGCTCCACATAAAAACAAACCTATGTAAATTTAAAACCCACCAGAACTTTCACTCCTATAGCACCAGTAATGCGAGCAATATTTATCAAACTCTCCTGAGACTGAAAGTGACACGGACTGGAACAAACTACTTTTGTATTCATTTTTTTAACTTCCTGCCCCCTCACGTAAGCGCCTTACCATTTTTGATTTTTAAATCTAAAATAAAAAATTACCTTCTCTTGAAAGCTTTTTGAAGCTTTGACCAGTACCTTTTAAATGACTTTCATGATTTATAATTTTTTATTTATTTATTATTTTTTTGCTAATGTACTAGTTGTATTATATATTTGTGTGTTGTATGTTTGGTGTTCTTGGATTTTGTTGAACATTTTTTATTTTAACTCTATTTTAAATTGTAAATTTTTAAACATTTTACAAACATACAGTACAAAACTCTTTTACTTGTAAATGCTTTGATTTCCCAGCATACACCTCAAATATTGTTTGTTTTCTTATTTGACATGTGTAAATACTCTTTTGTAATCTTTAGCACGAATAAACTTACTTACTTACTCAATTTTAAATGTCACTTCGGGGATTTTGGGTTTAATTCGCATGGGGATTTATTAACCTTGATTTACGTGACGTTTTTCTTTAGCAGCTTGAGATTAGGGTTGCCAGATTTTGTCAAAAAAATAAAGTACACTTAATTGTAAAAATGACGCAATCAACAATACTTAGGTAATGTCAATTTAACAATTTGCATTGTTTTATTGTGTCATTTTTTCAATTAAGGTAAATTCTCACAAAGTGTACTTTATTTTTTTGGCAGAATCTGGCAACCCTACTTGAGATGGCAAATGGCGGTCACGGTTTTTGTGATAACATCTAGGTAAATAAATGTTGTATTAAAAATTTAAAGTTTTCTTTAATTTTTAGGCGTTTGGGAGTATTTTGTATTTTTCTAACCTCAAACCACGTGTGAGAATTTTCACACTATATTTATGTGACGCTGTTGATGGCATGCACAGTCCCTGATCGCTGGTGAAGCCTGTCTTCATTCAGTGTTAAGTGTATTATATTTGGTAATAGGTACCTATATTGCTATATTGCAATAGTCATGAAACACTTAGATAGTTACACAATTAAAAGGTTGATGTCTTAGCCACGTGTCGTCCTAATTTACTACACCACTCTCCTTTATAAGAATGGACTTCATTTTGCTCATATGTATAATGAAGTTCATTCTTGACAAATACCTATAAAGCACTGACCTAATTTAAAACTATTTCTACATACTACCTACTAACCCTAATCTACATAGTATAAACCATAATAACCCGAAAACTTTCAATTAGTAACCTAAAATTATTAAAATAAACCTAAATGTAAAATAAAATATATATATATATATATGGGCAGATCCATTACTTTTCGACAAAAGTGTGCGGGGGTAAGTCACCGATTTGGCTGCTGATTTTTTTCTTGAAAGTAGGTCATATAAGGAGACGATCCTGAAAATTTGAGCTCGATATAGGTAATTCCGGCTGCAAGAAAATTTTTTGAAATATAAAAAAAGTCGATTTTTTAGTCATTTTCAAAAATTCGTATCTCAGCTCCTATTTAACTTAGAGATTTGATCAAGACGGTATTTTTCTGTTATCCCTTTATTTTCAAGAAAAAAAATAGGTTTTAAGTTTAAACTCAAGCTGCAAGCCTCCAAATAAAACACTGCTTAAGATAATTTTTATCAATTTTTAAAGTGCTCTCAAATCTACAGCAGTGGGATAAATGACAGATAATATTTTTCGTTAAGGTATACTCTGTTTGAATTTACCCATTTTTTACTTGATTGCTTCTATTTCTCTCTGTATGGCCACTCAAAAACAACTGATTTTTGAAAAATCGCTTTTTTCAGATACCTACAACTTTTTTCTATCGATCCGAAATCCTTTGATAATTTCAGGGATTATACTTTATTCTATCCCCAAACAACCCATCAAAACTTTTCCTTGGGTATTGAAGTGGTTTCCGAGCTATGAATTTTTAAAAATGTCAAATTTTCAATATAATATGACATTTTTAGTAGTTTTATTATCAGTTAATTGAATTATTAGTAATACTTTAGTCAATAATCCATTAGACCTTGTTCATAATGTGCAGCCAGCCTATAATGATAATTAATTTAATGCTTACCGACAGATATCAATTAATTTATTACGAATTTAACTGATAATAAAACTACCAAAAATGTCATATTATATTAAAAATTTGACATTTTTAAAAATTCATAGCTCGGAAACCACTTCAATACCCAAGAAAAAGTTTTGATGGGTTGTTTGGGGATAGAATAAAGTATAATCCCTGAAATTATCAAAGGATTTCGGATCGATAGAAAAAAGTTGTAGGTATCTGAAAACAGCGATTTTTCAAAAATCAATTGTCTTTGAGTGGCCATACATTAGATAAATCGAAGCAATCAAGTAAAAAATGGGTAAATTCCAACAGAGTATACCTTAACGAAAAATATCATCTGTCATTTATTCCACTGCTTCAAAAAATGTGGATTTGTGAGCACTTTAAAAATTGTCAAAATTTATCTTAAGCAGTGTTTTATTTGTAGGCTTACAGCTTAGCCGGATTTGAGTTTAAACTTAAAATCTATTTTTTTCTTGAAAATAGAGGGATAACAGAGAAAAATGCCGTCTTGATCAAATCTCTAAGTTAAATAAGAGCTGAGATACGAATTTTTGAAAATGACTAAAAAATCGACTTTTTTTATATTTCAAAAAATTCTCTTGCAACCGGAATTACCCATATCGAGCTCAAATTTTCAGGATCGTCTCCTTATATGACCTACTTTCGAGAAAAAAATCGGCAGCCAAATCGGTGATTTACCCCCGCACACTTTTGTCGAAAAGTAATGGATCTGCCCATATATATATATATTAGGGTGAGCCAAAAAAACTAACCTATCGGATTTATGGGTTAAAATGAACCTACATACCGAGCAAAAAATTTTCCTGCAAGGAAAAATTTTTTGCTCAATTTTAAAAGGTGTCGGTGAGCATTTTAAGTTTTCCATTGAAATAACACGTAAAAAAATCTTTTTTCATTAAAAAAAATATAACTTTTGAACCGTTTGAGATAAAAATTTTTACGTCGCGGATTCTTGTAGAGCATAAAATTTCCTACAAAATCTATCCCAGAATTATTTTTTTTCAATTTAAAAATTCGTATATTTGCAAGCTTTGAAAAGTGAAAAAAATCATAATATTTAGTTTTAGTGTTTTTTGACTAAAAATGTTCATTAGGGTGTTTCATTTAAAACGAAAAATTTTTTTTTCTTGCTGACACATGAAAATTTTGGTTTTTAGGTTAAAAAAAAATTCCCTGAAAATTTGAGCCCTTAGTTTTGATTCTAAGTACTTCCTTTTTAATTTTGTAGTTTTTCCATATAAAAAGCATGTATTTTTAATCATTTTTACTTTAAATTTCTATATTTTGGCTGGGTTTTGAATTATAATTTTTATCACCATAATTTTCTGCATAGTATTCACGGTTTTTGAAAGGCCCTGCATCAATTTTGTTTTTGATTTATTTACGTTGATTGTAGTAGCTCCAAAAGTCGTTTTTTCACTTTTTCTCACATATTTTTGAGAAAATCCATCGAATGACTGGTTTTACCCAAAAAGTTCAAATAAAAAGTTGTAGGAAATTTAATTTTTGACAAAAAAGGTTCTTACGTTCATATCACTTAAGTGCTTTGTTTAAGAGATATAAGCAATTCAATAACCAAAAACAAAGAAATTTCTTTTTAAAAATAGGTTTTATTGAAATTTATGTAATTTCATTCAACAACTATATATTGCTTATATCTCTTAAACAAAGCACTTTAGTGATATGAACGTAAACACCTTTTTAGTCAAAAATTAAATTTTCTACAACTTTTTTATTTGAACTTTTTCGGTAAAACCAGTCATTCGCTCGATTTTCTCAAAAATATGAGAAAAAGTGAAAAATCGACTTTTGGAGCTACTACAATCAACGTAAATAAATCAAAAACAAAATTAATGCAGGGCCTTTATTATGGTAATAAAAATTATAATTCAAAACCCGGCCAAAATATAGAAATTTAAAGTAAAAATGATTAAAAATACATGCTATTTATATGGAAAAACTACAAAATTAAAAAGGAAGTACTTAGAATCAAAATTAAGGGCTCAAATTTTCAGGGAATTTTTTTTCAACCTAAAAACAGAAATTTTCATGTGTCAGCAAGAAAAAAATTTTTCGTTTTAAATGAAACACCCTAATGAACATTTTTAGTCAAAAAACACTAAAACTAAATATTATGATTTTTTTCACTTTTCAAAGCTTTCAAATATACGAATTTTTAAATTGAAAAAAAATAATTCTGGGATAGATTTTGTAGAAAATTTTATGCTCTACAAGAATCCGCGACGTAAACATTTTTATCTTAAACGGTTCAAAAGTTATATTTTTTTTAATGAAAAAAGATTTTTTTACGTGTTATTTCAATGGAAAACTTAGAATGCTCACCGACACCTTTTAAAATTGAGCAAAAAATTTTTCCTTGCAGGAAAATTTTTTGCTCGGTATGTAGGTTCATTTTAACCCATAAATCCGATAGGTTAGTTTTTTTGGCTCACCCTAATATATATATATATATATATACATCCCTAATACAATATTGCGTCATTACAATTCGCGACCTTATTGCGTCTACTAGAAATACGGTATTTAGCGAAAATATAGAAGAGTATGTTGGCGTACTTTTTTTTGCTGATTCCAAAAAACTGGTCAGATTTTTTTTATCTTAAAAAATAAGATATACACTTTTTTTTCAAAAGTCACTACATTATCAACTCATTTTAATCTTGATATAATATTGCGTCACGTGTATATTTCATTTTAAATTTTATATGGCTTGTACAGACTTTATTGCGTCCTACAGTGTTGCCAAATTGTAATGACGCAATATTGTACTAAGGATGTATATTTATGTATATGTATATATATATATATATATATATATATATATATATATATATATATATATCCGTAATACAATATTGCGTCACTACATTTCGCGACCTTATTGCGTCTCCTAGAAATACGGTATTTAGCGAGTCAACTTTAATAAGATATAAATGAATTTTTAACATGTGATTTTTCTTCTATGTAATTTTTAATATTGATATTTGTTTATAAAATAATGTCTGTATTAGAAATGTGAGGTTTAAAAAGTTTTAATTAATATTATATTAAATTTTAAATATCCCTATTATTTTTTAAACCTTCAAGGTTTTAGTTTCTATTTTTTTCTTGCTATACATTTTAACATAAATAATTACCATTAATATTATAGTAATTCTTTTTGAAGGGTATATTTTTTAAGGCTATATTTGTTCGTAAATAGCATACTTACTTTACTAAGAGAAATAGTAAAGAAAAGTATTATATTAATCAATGCTTTTTCATGACACTAGCAGCATAAATTCGACTTTCGCTTAACATAAGATCTTTAATAATTAATATTATTAATTAAGCCAATTATTGTCTTTAGTTTGGTATATTTTTGTTTATGAATCAACTTAAATATTAACAATTTTTCTCTCTTAAAAGGCAGCGAAAGTCGAATTTTCATTTTGTCATAAAAAATAGTGTACATATTTCGTGGTAAAAGGCGGCCATTTCTAAATAGTGTGTTCTACATTCGCCTCGCTCGTGCAGCAAAGCTCACGATTGGTCATAGAAAACCGCATAATAGTTTTCTAGTGTAGTGTATTTCGAGTCTGGCAAATTTCGATACATTTTCTGATTTATACGACAAGACCTCATCTGAAAACTCCTCCAAATCATCGGAGTCGTCGAGTTCCATCACGATAGAGTCGGAGGAGGATACAGTGCTTGTGCTATAGCATATATAGTATACTAGCTTGATCCATGCATAGCTTCTGTTTATAGTCAAGGTCGACTTGGAATTTTGTAAGGTGTTTTCTTCGGTGTTTTCCTTGTAATGCTTATAAATCTTTTTAATCGGCCAGTACTTACTCTACCGTCGGACTGATCTAAAAGCCAGCAGTAAGATGATTTTTTAATAATTGAATATATAATATTATATAGGTACGGTGATTTTTCCGATTCACTGTGCACTTTTTTAGAAAAGTCTTTTAAACTTATACAACTCGTTTCCAAAGTATCACATTCGCGATCTTCATTAGAAATCTCGTTCGAAATTAAGTCCATAACTTCATCCATAACTTTGTCCTCATTACTAATATTTGTTTTTGCCAATTTTCTTCGGGGTTTTCGACAATTTTAGCGTTGTCTTTGTCGGCGTCTTCATTATCCTGTGTAATTGCAATATTTTGTTTCCGTCTTATTAACGGTTAACGGTACCTACCTGCATATATTTCCAATCGTTTTCTTTTTCATTAATTCCAAGATGTTTCATGTCCTCTATGACATTTTGTAGAGCTTTTTTAACTGTAGATTTGATATCCAAATTTAAAATTTCTTCTTCACGTGGTAAATTTTCTTTTATTAGTCTGGTTTTTAATCTTTTGTCTTCCCTTGGAAATGTAAAAGTCCCCCTCAGATTGTTTATGGTATCAGTTCTCTTAATTCTCTCAACTCGGTTCAGCATATCCTTTATACTAAAATGTATTATTGTTGAATACGTAAAAGTCATGGATCTGGCAGCCCGAAATAAGGATTCACATACCAAAAATGCCGGTGATGAACATATCTGGTTTTAACTCACCGTTAAGCTTCAGTATTAGTTTAATCAAAGCATGGGCGTTTCGATGCAAAGGTTACAATTACTGGTCAAAAAGTTGTCTGTTATTTTATATTCTTTTTGTTTTTTAATCCAGGCTTTCCAGATTCTAGAAAAAAATACAACATACCAGATGCGATATAATCTAGTATGCAACACAGTGCTGGAATTTAAGAACGACGATTCGATGTAGTACATTAGCTTGAGATACGCCATGCTCTTAGTCGTTCAATTATTATCAAACTGCACATTTTTTCTGCGGATGCAAAATTCATCTTGTCTTCACTTTTGAGATCCGAATCTGTCAGGAGATGTTTGTCTTTTGGAAACTTTAAAATTAATTCCCTGAGATGACCAGAGAAGATAGTGTATTTCCCAATTGGCAGATGTATTCCTGGTTTTAGGAAACGAGTACAAATTTTTGTTAAAATATGGGTGGTGTGCTGTACACAACATTCTTCATTTTTTTCAATGCTGCAGTGGTACTACTCCCAATCTGGAACTGGCAAAGAATGGAGTAGCTCTGTAACTTTCGGTTTTTTTCTTTATATTCAAGTGCTAAACGAGACATCAATTTTCTTCTAATTTTTTTCTAATTCCCCACCAATTCCACTATTTTCTTACTAATTTACCGAGTAATTCCCCAAATTCCCCACTAATTCCTTTAATTTTCCACAAATTCCTCTAATTCCTTACTAATTCCTACAGATTGTACACCAAAATTCCCCTGCGGTTTACCCCTCGGGGTAAACCGCAAAAGAAAATGTGTACACAAATTCCCAGGATTGCTACTAATTCCTCTATTTCCTTACTAATTCCCTAAAAAATACCTAGTAATTCCACTAATTCCCTACTAATTACCCTAATTTTACTAATTTCCAAGTTAATTCCCTACTTATTGACCAAATCTATTGTGTAAACTAGGCCACAAAAAGGTGTACAATTTTAGTACAAAAATTTCCGTGAACATAAAAAAATCACTAAATTCAAAAAATTCCCGGGAACTTTTATTTTTTTGAGGGTCCATTGTCATTGTAAGAAGGGTACACAAATAAGCTGTTTTTTTTCAAATTTTTTAAAACAAATTTTGCTGCGCCCCCGGTGGGTTGAAATTCCTCAAAATTCAATAAAAAATATTTTTTAAGTTAAATTTTGAATTTGGCATATTAAAAAACTATTAGGTATTAACTTACTTAAGACACACAAAAAAAATATTTATATATTTTAATTTTACGCCGCGCACCACGCTGCATATTAGAACTTTAAAAGCTTTGGGGAGGGGCTTAAAATTAAAATTTATTAACAAGATTTTTTTTGTGTTACAAGTGAGTTAATACCTTATAGTTTTTCAATATGTCAAACTCAAAATGTAAGTTAAAAAAAAATTAAAAAACATTCAATCCCCTGGGGGCGCGGCAAAAATTAGAAATTCGCTAGGCTGGGCTGTGGGCCCAATGCCCAAACTAGGTTGCATTAATTCAATTTTTTTTCTATTTACTTAAAACTTTAAAAATAATTAAACTTTGAGACTAAGCAATGCTGGTAATTAATTATATAATTTATTTTTTCATTTTCCAGTGTTGCCACATTAGTATTTTTGTAAATTAATTTATAAAATACAGGGTTATCTTACACTAGTGTAAAAAACCATACCAACGTTATCTACGGATCAAAATAAGTCGATTTAACCCAAATTACCTATATACTAAGTTGCTTCGTTTAGTCGTTAGAGGTCTTTAAAGTTTTGAAAAATAACTATTTTTTTTAATATCTTAGTAACGTATTAATGTATTTTTAATATTTTTGGAATATAAGTTTTAACTGCCAATTAACGTCGTTTGGTGCTACACTCAGTTATAATTAAAAATTAGAATAATCAGAAAAGCAAGGTTAGGTACTAATTTTCGCTTGTATTTTTTTTACTGTTGATATAATGGTTTTATTTACTTTATTTATTTATTTTATTTTATTTATTTTTTATTTACTAGGAAATAGAAAGCTTACTTTGTTTAAAAACTTACAAAAGTTCGATGAGCGGTTTAGTCAGAAAAAAATATTTTGTAATGTCTGCATACCTACTATCGATATATCGCGATAGTTACTATGTTTTATCCCGAAAATTGAACATTATAAATCTAGAGATTCCTTTTCTGAAAATAGGTCAATTTGACTCAACGCAGTTGCTTCGTTTAGCAGATAAAAAGTGAAATACAGAGTGTTGATAATAGGTAAATGGTGTATAAAGAGGAAGGTTTTCGCATATTTTTTCAGTCACTTCCGGTTTCACCGGAAATGGGTCCAGGTTCAAAAAATTAAATAGAAACCCCTTTATATATTTACATTCTCGGATTCTTAACATAATTCTGGACTTAAATGTGATTTTTTAATGCCTTTTGAGCAATTTTTAACAATGCATCTAGGCCACCTTAATGTAATATTAAAAACGGATAAAAAGAAAAAGTAGGCGTAAACCGGCGTAAACACTTTTAACAAATATTAAACGCCATGTATATAATTTGCTCATTGTCCAAGCAATACATGCGATAAACAACTTAAGATTCATATTAATTGTTAATATTTTCTTTTCTCAGAGGTTTACATTTTTGGCTGGGATAAGTTTCGCGATTTTTTGCGATTTTTTTGGTTAACAGTTTTTAGTAGTCTACATATTTGTCTAATAAAAAATATATATTTTGGCTTGGCATTCGTTGGCCTTCCTATTTTTTTACTCTGCAAAACTATAAAATTAAATATTCATGTTAATTACCTTATCAGTTCTTGCCAAAAACAAAAAAAAAACACGAATTTTCCATAATTTTATGTACCCAACACAACTAATTGACAGGTCTAATGTCAGTTATGAAATGTTTAAGGCGACTTTTGCTTTTCACGGCCCTCTAAGCTATAAAAAAAATCGCAAAAATCGTAGTTTTAATTAAAACGATTGCCTTAAAAATATACTTTCTTTTAAAGATCTGACATTGGGCATTTATAAAAAAGTCTTCGTAGAGTATTTTTAAAAAGCAATTATGTTTTTACAAGTTTGAATATGTTTTTAATAAAACAATAGTGGCAAATGATACATTTTCAATAATGACTTATTGCAACCTAGTTTGGGCATAGGGCCCACAGTGGGCTGGGCTGAAATAATTATTTTTGGAAATCTCACTTAGTTAAAAAAAAGTTGTGAAAAGGGTATTTGTACAATTGTATAAGCTGTTTTTTTTTAATTTTTAAAAATAATTTTTGCCTCGCCCCCGGGGGATTGAATGTTTTTAAAATTAAGACAATTTTTTTTAACTAACATTGATTTTAAGATTTACATGTATGCCTGAACATAGAGATGATGGATTCGAGTTTCGAAACTACTTATTTAACTTGCATTGTTTAATGATATTATTATGTTTAATTTTGTTTAGTAATGTTATTATTATAATATGATGTAATATTATTATTATTACAATAATTAAAATTATAATAATTATTATTATAAGACATTCAAATTTGTATTGTGTTTTTGTTATTTTGTGTAAAAACTGTAATAAATCTACTAAAGATACTAAAGAAAAAATGTCAAAATTTACTAAAAACAAATTTTTTTTAATCCGCCCATAAATAACTTACATAAAAAGTTTTACTTCAAAACAAAGTTTGATAATTCAAAAACAAAAGCTCAATTGAAAAATATTTATTAAAAAGCCTAATTTAGATTGTCAATTTTTAGTAGAAACACCCTGTATTTATAACATTGATGTTTTACTTTTTTAAAATTTTTTTGAATTACCTGTTAATAACATAAAACACATTGTATTTACATTGATATTAACCTTTTTTTAAGTACCTATCTAAAAACATGAAAAACTTTTATTATTTTTAAAATAGTAAAATAAACAGAAAAACGATGATCATTTTTTTACGATTATAAGCGTAAAAAATGATAATCGTTTTTCTGCCTTTAAATCTGCATCTGCATATATAATTTAAAAAATACATTGTCACAATTACTTATGTAGAAAACAATTTTATCTTACAATCAGTTTTAATAAATCGACCGTCATATTGTAAATTTCATAAAACTCGACGCGCCCCAAGATTATAATATGATTACATTTAAACGAAAGAACAACTGTCTCTAGCGTGACGTCACACGTTGCAAGAGAGACAGCGCTACCATTCGCAACAGTATCGTGAGTTTAATTTGAATGATTTTAATATTTGAATATTAAAATCATAGGCGAGACGTTGCCAAATTGTGCGACGCAACAACATACAGTATTTAAAAACACGTATATTGAAAAACGTATATTATCGCAACGCCCTCATCGTCAAATGGGTTGAACTAAATATACACATTTTTTCCATTTTTAGTATGTTGCTGCACATTTTTTGTGTTCAAATTTTTCTAAATATTTAAAAAACGCAGGGTCGGACATAAAAAATTTTTGGACACAAAAATTGGGCATTAAATTCTACACAGATCTGTATTAGCAAGAATTTTAGAAAGTGCTGGGATGAAGTAAATTTTAAGAAATAAGCGCTTGACATTAGTGCGTCAGATATACTGACGCAGTAAGGTCGTTGACGCAATAAGAATAGGGATTTTATAAATGTATGGACGCAGCAATGACTAGGTCAAGATATTTTATTTTTATAGTTTATAATGTTTAAAATCTTAACCATCACATTTTTTTTATACACAAGTTGTTTATTTAGGCTCACTTTTTACTATATTGCACTAAAATACATAATTACTTATACTTTATTAACTATTTCTAAGATATTTATTTAAAAAATATTTGTAAGCGATTTTTATGAACTATGGTACACTTACCATTTATATCTTTAATTGTACAATTTTCATTGTCGCAAGGTTCTATTGTAAAAGGGCCTTTGTACCAGGGTTCGAATTTACTTCTACACTCATTTGTTAACAAACAGGGATGAGTTTTTGTCATACGATAACTTTTGCTTTTCTTTGACAATTTCAAGAAATTTTGCAGTTTGTTTATGAGCTGTTTGAAGTCTAAAACGCAGCTTTTGCTCATAGGCATCTAGATTATAAAAAAAGATCTACTGTTTTTCCTAATAGTACTTCTGGTAGTTCTGATTTTCTGCCAAACACTAGTTCAAAGGGCGTATATTGGTGATAAGTGCTGGGTGTTGTATTGTAGCAAAATGAATAATACTTTACCAAATGTTCCCAATTCGTAGGAAAGTTATCAATGTAGCTTCGTACATATTTATTAAGAACTCTGTGGTTTCCTTCACAGTATCCTAGGCTTTGATGTTGATATGGGGTCGATACTTTATGAGATATATTTAATATATCACATATATTATGTACCCATATCAGTTTTTATTTCCTTTACGGGACCGTAAATTAAAATGAAATTTTCAACAAGTGCTCTTGCTACGGTTTTTGCCTCTTTATTAGGTATTGGAATAATTACAATATACCTATGGTGTCTATAGAGATAATGCTGAAAGAAGAGTGAGGTTTGGGAGTAATAGCCATTGGCTCCTTATGCTGTACTTTTATTTTGTTAAGCTGGCATTTTTCACATCCTTTTACATACTTAGCAACATCCCGCGACATATTTCTCCATTTGTACGAAAGTTTTAACTTATTTAGAAGTCTCTTCTGCCCACAATGTCTTCCTGTTAATGGATCATCGTGAAATTTTCGAATTTCGCTTGTTGTCAATTATTGTTGGTTCTTTAGTAGAATATTTGTTGAGGATAAAATGTTTTGTCCGGATTCTTTTAATTTTGTAGTGGTGCACCTTTTAAATATTTGACTGTCTAATCCTAATTTTAATTTTGTACATTTACATTCATCTGCCATTTTCTGAGTCAGAGACAATATGTCCTCTAGCGGAATATTATCATTTATGATTGAAATTGTATTTAGCGCTAACGTTTTTCCTTCATATGACAGTTTAATTATTATTTTTTACCTCAAAGTTTGGAATTTTTAATAAATAATTACGATCTGGTATTGGCATTATGCCTTTTATGGCATTAATTTGGTTTATTTCTATTTGTTTTTCATTTGATATTAAACGTGTAACAACTAAATTAAATAATACTTTGTTGTTTATTTCTTTAAGTTCCTCAATATTTATTCGAGACAATGCATCTGCACCCACGTTATGCGTACCTTTGATGTATTTAACCTCAAAGTTATACTCTTCAAGATCTAGTCGCATTCTAGTGTAACCTCAACTCGAGGGCTATGGCGAACGGCAGCTTTTCAGCGGAGAGATAGGTCGATGGGCAAATGTTGTTTTTCGATACTTATATAAAATTTATAAAGGCAAATTAAAATTGGGCGCCAGTGTCTTATTATATTCAGTTGTTAAAATCCAAGTAAATCCTACTAAAGATTAAGGGTGGTTATTAAAGTCAAGTTTAAAAAAATAAATCAGTTATATTTGTTTCACCGATGTGAAGTGTTTACTTTTCAGGTAATAATAAATATTTGTTTGACCTATAATTTTGGTGCACCCTTATATGGCCATAAATGGTTTACAAAAACCAAAGTCTGATAGACTAAATTAACTGACAAAATAGTATCGATGATACAAAAAATATATATTTAAAATGATTACAATTTACTAATTGAAGACTATGTTGAATTCTCAACTCAAAAGTACACAAACTATAAGGAGTGTAGTGCATGTTAACATTAATATTCAAAATTGGTACGACCTGATCGTAGTTGGGGCCTTGGTAGATTGGCTTTCGATGTTGAAGTCTCCCATGTCAGATTTTACAGGATGGCTTTTCAGTAACGTAAGAACTTATCCAAAACAAGTTCAGGGTAAAAAACCATTCCTTTACAACAAATCTGACATAAAAAGTCTTACAAAAAACTCCAACATAAAAACCATACTCCATCTTAAAAACCCTAAAAAGAAATACGAACCCGCTTTAGCACCCTACAAAATCCGTTGACATTAGCTTACCCTTGTTTAAAGGAGTTTTTTTTTAACTATACAGCGTCAGGACTGGATAAAAACCAAAAATGAGGGAATAACACTAACCTAAAATTGAGAAACTCGTGGATAAGACATTTAAATTCAGCAACAGGTCAAAAACTCACCCAGACCTCATCTTACCACACGACACACTTAATGCTTTAACCGGCCCTGAGCCATAAAACCAGGATAATTACTACACATCTTTGGAATTCTATCCAAATTTTAAGCCAAGGCTTACTCCCAACTAAAGGGCTTTAGTGTTAAAACGGAAAAGGCAAACGTAGAACCTGTTAAGTGCGTAGAAGATTATTTAAACAAAAAAATCACAGTGTTGCCAAAGTTATAGTTATAAAATAGTGTTCGTGGTTGCATACTATCAAAACACGGTAATAAACAAAAGAATAAATATAATTAAATTCTTTGGAAAGAGGCAACTAAACAAATATCCTTATTAAAAATATACTTAACAATTACTCAAACTAAAAATAAACCACTTAACAGTTCACATCTATACCGTTATAGATGTACAAAAACTAATAAAATGTATATTGTAAATGTTGAAATTTGATAACTTTGTTGTTTTAATATTGGTTTTTCTGATCATCACAATTTTTGAGTTCGTATTAAGTATTTTTACATAGGGAGATTTTTTAGATGTTATTGTCCTTGTTATAAAAACGCCTTGTGCCACTTCTTCGTTTAATACTACAAAATCCCCCTTTAGTTTTTTAAGGTGGTCAATTTTCCTAATAATTTCACATCTTGGAGATCATGTCATCTACTGGACTATCAAAGATTGGGATAGATATTTCTTTATTAAGTCGAACTGAAAGGGTCCAATTTAAATAATATAATTTAGAATTGTATTTAATAATAAAATCTCTACCCAAAATTCCATCACCTGGGATTTGGAAATCTTCGCTTACAATGTGAAAGGTATGTGGCACCTCCAAATTGTTAAAGTATATATTTGTGTTTGTAGTCCCTAGTGATTTAATTGTTCCATTTGTTACACCCTTAATTGTACTGCCATACTGGGTGTATACTAGTCTGTGGATTTACTTTGCCTCTATTAAATATGGATATATCTGCTCCACTATAGTTGATAGCTATCAACTAGTAGTGTAACTTTATCATCGCCTGTCATCTCTACTTGGACATAAATATAGTTTGAAAGTGTGAAATCGAAATTAAATACATATTTCCAATTTCCCCCAGAACGTGAGGGTCCTGGGAGTTTCCCTGGGTCTGTTCTGCACTCTTATATTGTAGTTCTGTAGTTTGATGATTGCACCGGGTTTTGATAATTTTGTCCTCGGTTGTTGCTATAATAGTTATTGTAGTTATTTCTAGAGTGTCCTCTAAAATTGCCTCTTTGAAATCTTGGATTTCCTCTTCCACGCCTATTAAAACTTTTGTTAAAGTATAAAACGTTTGTCGATGCATTTTCAGTACTAACATTGACAAACTTGGTTAAGGCTTCTTGGTCAGTATTAAATGTTCCAGCTTCCATAACTATCCTAACTCTTTCGGAATTAGCATTTTTGCTAAGTGATTTAACGGTAGTTTCCGTTACATAATTTTCAGCTACCTTGGCGGGTACACCCTCCGTAATAAAAGCTCGCTTTAAGCTTGCCGACAAGTTTTTTTATCTCATTGGTGAACCGGGATACTTATTTTGGGCCTTGTTTCAGAGCAAGTAACTTGGCTGTGACTAGCTTAAAACTTTTACCTTTTATGCCCGACTTTAGTTTGGATATGATTGTGTCCAAATTGTTTCCATCTTCAATCAAGTCTTTCGCTCTTCCGGTCAATTTTGTTTTCACAAATGCCAACGCATTTTCAGTGTGATTGGTTGCATTAAGTTTAAGTAACTCTAACGCATCCAAGAAGGCTTGTAGTTTTTCCGGTGTCCCACTAAATTGTTCTGGGACAATTTGCGCTGCAAGATTGAAAAACTCGATGGCTGACTTAATTTCGTTATATCCTATGTCGCTTTCGTCACTAATTATATTTTCCTCTAGGACGTTGGGGTTGATCACCTCTAAGCAGGATGTTGGAATTTTATAATTTACCCCAAGTACTTGAAAACACCTAATAACCTTATCTCTAATACTTGAAAATAGTTTTTTAATAACAATTTGTTCCTTTTCATCTAGAGATGAACGAAATTATTATATGACAAAACTAAATTATCCATTATTTCCGCTCTACGTTATCCTTTTTTGGTACCAAAGTTTTTAAAACTCCCTTAGCTTCTTTATCAATCTCATTTTTACAATTTTTCAACTTTGCAAATATGTAGTTGTTTTAGAACTCATTAAAAAATAAAAGTACTATTAATTAATTTAACTACCTAACTTATACCTAAGTATTTTAATATTATATATAAAATTTATATAAATATATGGCTACCTTAAGCCTACACATATTTATTTATTGATTTGTTATTTAAAACGAACTAGTTGCATCTCAATATTTAAACTCACGGGCACACTCAATGTTTTATAGAAGCATGGAATTAACTCATCGAGTTGAAGAACTGCGGAGACTGTGCATTCTCTCGGTACGCTGGATATTCTGAACTAATTTTCTAGCCCCTTTCTCCATTGTAAAGTTACCCGAGGTAATTATTCTCTCTGTCCTAAGCACACCCAGTTAAGATTAAATACCCTGTTGGAAGAGATTGATCGGGGCCTCCTAGATACATAGGGTGAGTTCAGGTTTTTTACAGTGCAATGATCAAATGTAGAAAGGACTGTACCGGGACAGGGCAATTTTTCATACACCCAAGTACGGACAAAGTAAGGCTGGGATTTTCGTTGGGAAAGTACCCCACGGTCTTTCAGTCGGAGGTTAAGGCCATCCTGGAATGTGCTAGGGCCGTAAAAAGGCTCAATAAAAGGGAAAGCGTCTGTATGGACAGCAGAGCGGCCTTAGTGGCTCTCGTATCCACCACATTGGCCGTTCAAAGACTGTCGAGCGGCCCTGAGAGACAACAAGGTCTCCCTGGTTTGGGTCCCCGGCCATATGGCCTAAAACTGGAGAACCGGAAATGTACATATTATGTGAGAGGATGCATCGATAGCTGGATCAAAAAGGAATAGACTATATGGCCTTTCTAGGGGATAAACCTAAAAGGGACCTGGCGGCCTGTATCCTGAAATTGAAAAAGAGGAAATTTGGGCTCTACGTCGGGGTAATCTCCAGCACGTGAGAACCGACTCAGATAGAGCTGCTGCAGTGACTATGGACCCGGAGACCCCCCTGGGCTTCTGGAAGAGACCGGAATTAGAGGACTTAGGAGTCGACAGGTCACAGAAAGCTCAAAAGAGCTTGCCTGACCCAGACATGGACAATCTGCCAAGCTATATTGTATAAGGAAAAAAATCTCTACAATAACACTATGTAACAAAAAATCGAGAAGTGTATGTTTATCTGCAATTTTTCACTGTTTATGATCCACTTAAACTTCTAGTTTAAGCTACAGGGTGTCAATATCTATTTATTAGTTAATTTTATACACTTTGGTAAATTTTAGTTAAAAAAATATGATTTGCACCAAAAAGTTTAACAATGTATTTTATTAAATTGCTTTAAGACATACATACATTAAAATAAAATCATTGACATTTTAGCAAAAAAAATGGCTATGTCATCCTTAAAATATCATTCTGTCACCATAGATTAAAAAAATAATAACATTAACATTTTTTATTACATACAGTGCTTGCAAATGCAAGTCCGACCGCACTGGAAAGGACGGCTGTTCAATACCCGCGTGAAAAGAACAAGGATAGAACGCCAAATAGAATTTGATTGGCCAGAGCCCCGGATGCGTGCGAATTGTAAGCGAGGTCAACTCTGGGCCAGAGTCTCTGGCTGCATTTAGACTAAATGATTTAGTGTTAAGCAAACTGCGTTGGAGTGGAGATGCACATTTTAATTTTCTTTTTAAATATTTTATACCCGAATCCTAAAAATAAAATGTTTTGATTTTTTTCCTTGAGAACTAGGGCAACAACAAAAATAGTATTCTTAATAAAAAAGATTTCTCAAATAAAAATAACTAAAAATAAAAATAAAACTCTAAATAAAAATATAGACCAGTGCAGAAGCCTTTAAAAATGGTAAAAAGAGAAAAAAAATAACAGTAGGATGAAACCCATTGGAAAAGGAGGGGAATATAATAAAAATTAAAGGAAAAATAAATTACGGGCGATCTGAGTTCGGGAAGTGAGAGGGGGGGGGTTTTAAGGGTAAAAAATGGTTTATCTCGATTTCCGGCAAAACTACAAGTCCTATGGAAAAAAGTTAAATGTCAAAGTTGTAGGTAATAAAAAGATCTACAACTTCTGTATTTACCTACAATTTTTTCACATAACCTCAAAATTTATGTGAAAAAATCAAAAAACCAAGTTTTTGGTTTTTTATTTTTATCTTTTTCAAAAAAAAATTTTTTTTCATGAAATTTGGTGAAAACTTACCTTTTTATGTCCCAAATACACTGTAATTTATTTGATTTGAAATATTTATTATTTCGCCTTATTTTGACTTAATATCAAAAAAGCACCCTAATTTTCAATCGAAAATTCTCGCGTGAAAATATCAGCTTTTTTCAAAAAGTCGTTGTGCTTTTTGTTCGATGAACTCTCTACTTTCTGATGGTGTAAAAAAATATACATTACTATGGTAAATGTTCTCAGAAAATACAAAAAATATTATAATGAATAACGTAATCAGAATGAAGTATCTAAATTCAATAGTATGATTTACATGTATTTTTATATTTTATGAGATTTTCTGACATAAATGTTATTAGAATTTAATAAATAAACTTTTTAACTAAAAAAAATTGCAACCATCACATTTTTTTGATGAAATTGTACATAATGATTAAAATAAATTTTTTGCATTTTCTGAGAACATTTACCATAGTAATGTATATTTTTTTACACCATCAGAAAGTAGAGATTTCAACAAACAAAAAGCACACCGACTTTTTGAAAAAAGCTGATATTTTGACGCGAGAATTTTCGATTGAAAATTAGGGTGCTTTTTTGATATTAAGTCAAAATAAGGCGAAATAATAAATATTTCAAATCAAATAAATTACAGTGTATTTGGGACATAAAAAGGTAAGTTTTCACCAAATTTCGTGGAAAAAATTTTTTTTTTGAAAAAGATAAAAATAAAAAACCAAAAACTTGGTTTTTTGAATTTTTCCCATAAATTTGGAGGTTATGTAAAAAAATTGTAATTACAAAAGTTGTAGATCCTTTTATTACCTACAACTTTGCCATTTAACTTTTTTCCATAGGACTTGTAGTTTTACCGGAAATCGAGATAAACCATTTTTTACCCTTAAAACCTCCCCTCCCACTTCCCAAAGTCAGATCGCCCGTAATTTATTTTTCCTTTTATTTTTATTATATTCTTCTCCTTTTCCAATGGGTTTCATCCTACTTTTATTTTTTTTGGTTTCAAAAATTATCGACCCTGGTCTAATAAAACTCTAAAAATAAATAAACTGAAAAATTAAATTAAATGTTCGAACAAGCAATTATTAACGATTCGTCGAATTGTTTCTCTGTTTGGTCTGGCCTCGAACATTCCCGCAAATAATCTTTGAATTTCTCGTTCAGAATTACCAGCAAAATGCCAGATTAAAATCTGAACTTTTTGTTCCAACGTGGTGGTCCACGTAAGGTGACCCATATACTTATCTCAGAAACTACTGGAGTCACAAAAAATTTGTAAGGAACAAATATTCAGGAAGTAAAAAATATTTTTAAAATATTATATTTTCATTTATACAGGGTGTTCGGTTTTCCTTGGGACGATACCAACTTTCTTATTTTCAATGGAACACCCTGTATTTTTTTGCATTTTTGGATTCTTCCCACTCTTTTAGGTATACTTTGTAAATATATTAAATAAGAAAATGTTAATACTTTTTGAGTAAAATTAAGATTTATTAAAATTTCTCTAAATGTAGACACTCGCTAAAAGTTAAAAATAACCAACTAAAAGTTATTATTTTTTATATTATGTAGTATCCATCTCTTTATTAATAAGTAAGCTATAAGTTAATTATTATATTTTTTGGAAAATATCATACAGGGTGTTTTCTATGTCCCGTTGAAAATAGCGATTTTAAAAGTTTAAAATCTTGTTTTTATTCAATAAAACACCCTATATATTTTTGCATAATTGGATAGAATAAGTAATTACCTTTCATTTTATATATATATGTCTTATACCTAAACCTAACAGAAAAAAAAATATTCGCATTTTTCACAATTAGTAGCTTTTTTTCAATTACCTTAGTTAAATTTTCATTATTCAAAGAAAACACCCTGTATAATATTTTCCAAAAAATAAATTAATTAACTTATAACTTACTTATTATTAAAGAGATGAATGCTACATAATATAAAAAATAATAACTTTTAGTTGGTTATTTTTAACTTTTAGCGAATGTCTACATTAAGAGAAATTTTAATAAATCCTCATTTTACTCAAAAAGTATTAACATTTTCTTAATTAATATATTTACAAAGTATACCTAAAAGAGTGTGTAGAATCCAAAAATGCAAAAAAATATAGGGTGTTCCATTGAAAATAAGAAAGTTGGTATCGTCCCAAGGAAAACCGAACACCCTGTATAAATGAAAATATAATATTTTAAAAATATTTTTTACTTCGTGAATATTTGTTTCTTACAAATTTTTTGTGACTCCAGTAGTTTCTGAGATAAGTATATGGGTCACCTTACGTGGATCACCTAAAAAAAATATTCGCATTTTACAAAATTAGTAGCTTTGCGCGTATGGTAATTATTATAGTAATATATATTTATATATAAAAGCATTTTTATTTGTTGTTATTGAAATTTATTTATTTGAATAATGAAAATTTAACCAAGGTAATTGGAAAAAAGCTACTAATTGTGAAAAATGCGAATATTTTTTTTTCTGTTAGGTTTAGGTATAGGACATATATATATAAAATAAAAGGTAATTACTTAGTCTATCCAATTATGCAAAAATATATAGGATGTTCCATTGAAGAAAAACAAGATTTTAAACTTTTAAAATCGCTATTTTCAACGGGACATAGAAAACACCCTGTATGATATTTTCCAAAAAATATAATAATTAACTTATAGCTTACTTATTATTAAAGAGATGGATACTACATAATATAAAAAATAATAACTTTTAGTTGATTATTTTTAACTTTTAGCGAGTGTCTACATTTAGAGAAATTTTAATAAATCTTAATTTTACTTAAAAAGTATTAACATTTTCTTAATTAATATATTTACAAAGTATACCTAAAAGAGTGGGTAGAATCCAAAAATGCAAAAAATACAGGGTGTTCCATTGAAAATAAGAAAGTTGGTATCGTCCCAAGGAAAACCGAACACCCTGTATAAATGAAAATATAATATTTTAAAAATATTTTTTACTTCGTGAATATTTGTTTCTTACAAATTTTTTGTGACTCCAGTAGTTTCTGAGATAAGTATATGGGTCACCTTACGTGGACCACCCTGTACCTACATTTTTTAATTAAATAATCTTTTTTACTAAAAATACTACCTCTTGGCAAGAGGCTCTTGCTGGCACCACTGCAGTTCTCGTTCTAATATCCTCGTGTCAAGCACGCTGCGAGGTGCGCGATGGGTATGCGTTGTCGTAGCCTGCCGGCTGGCCAATCAAATTCTATTTGGCGTTCTATCCTTGTTCTTTTCACGCGGGTATTGAACAGCCGTCCTTTCCTGTGTGGTCGGACTTGGATTTGCAAGCACTGTATAGTTATTTAATATGTCCCAAGGAAATTAAACTGTTAAATAACACAGCCACACAATTTTTTTGTTTTGTTTTGATCTGGGGTTCTGGCCATATTTTTCATATGTTTTTGGGGTCGCTGAATCCGAATCCGAGGTCTATTTAACCCCATCACATCAGGATTTTCCCATAACCACAAAAAATCTATAATTTAAGCTATTAAATGCATATAACCCTAAACAAGTTTTTGTCTAAGCTCCTAAACCCTATAACCCTAAAACTCACTTAACCCATTAACCCCATGACCCACTTAACACCATAATCTATTTAAACATATAATTCTTAGGATGAAATTGTAATCTGAAAACGCAAGCTATTAAACCCAATAACCCTTTTAACCTCATAAACCACTTAATGTAGTTTATGGGGTTATGGGAAAATGTGTAATGAATAAAGTTATGCGATTATTAATACATATTATGTAACTTAAATATCTGACAAACGTGGTTAATGTACATTGAGTTATGAGGTTAAATGGGTTATGGGGATATGGAGTTAGGTGAGTTATAAAGTTGTGATATTTAAGAGCTTGGATTTTTATTACTACATTCTTAGGGTTATATGCATTTAATAGCTTAAATTATGGGTTTTTAAGGTTATGGCAAAATCCTGATGTGATGGAGTGAAATAGACCTCGGATTCGGATTCAGCGACCCCAAAAACATAGCAAATATGGTCAGGTCCCCAGATCAAAACAAAAAAAAAATGTTTGTGGCTGTGAAACCCATAATTTAAGCTATTAAATGCATATAACAACTTAATAACTCACCTAACTCCATAACCCATTTAACCTCATAACTTAATGTACATCAACCACATTTGTCATATATTTAACTTAATATGTACGTTATTATAATAAGCCCATAACTTTAGTCATTGAACATTTTCCAATAACCCCATATCCACATTAAGTGGTTTATGGGGTTATGGGGTTAAAAGGGTTATTGGGTTTAATAGCTTGGGTTTTCAGATTACAATTTCATCCTAAGGATTATATGTTTAAATAGATTATGGGGTTAAGTGGGTCATGGGGTTATGGTGTTAAGTGAGTTTTAGGGTTATAGGGTATAGAAGCTTGGGTTTTTAGTTTAAAGAGCTTTAAGATGCTTTTATCCTTTAAATATATCTAAAAATTGAATTGGACTTATCAGTATGTTGGTGTAAAACAACAAATTTACTCAGAAAAATAAACAGTGTGTTTTCACTAAATCGTACAAACAAAAATAAATATTTTTTATAATGATTTTTCCAACTATAGTACAACTATGTACCTACATAATTAAAAATTCTCTTGTTCTTTAATGTGTATACAATTTTTTAAACTATTAAAGCTATTTCTGTTTCTATATTATAATATACAATGAAAATAACTAATAAACAATTAAAAAAAAATATTGGTCTTAAGTTTATTTCAATTAAGAATATAATATAAAAATCACCTAAATTGTGGCCTTATTTAAGTTAATTAAATGTCTTTTGACTAATTTAAGTTGTAAAAATAAACCTAATTTTCTTTAATTTCTGCCTTTGTTTCGACATTTTTTCATTAAATGTAAAAATACTAAATTAAAGAACACTTTTCCAATTAACATAAAAAATATTTACTTATCCTTATTATTGGCTGTCAGGAAAATTGCTGTCAGGAAAATTGCTGAAAAATAATTTAATTTAATTATTTGATGTTCGCCGATTGAATACAAATTTCAATTTTTCTGTAACACAATAGATAAATTTAATATAAAAGGCTCGTCTCCATTTATAATATTCAGTTTTTAAGTAGCTTTTAGATCAAGAACATTGGTGAGTGTAAATATGAATTGAATTTTATATATAAAAATATTTTATTAAAAATAAAATAAAATTTGAAACTATGTTATAATTAAACTAAATATTTATACTTAGCTTAAGTTTTGCTATTATCCACAATTTAATTAAAAAAACAAAGGAGATTTATGTTTATGACTTGATTCATAGACAATTTGGCATATGCATGCTTATAATTTAACTTAAAAGTACCTATATCGATGACTTTCTGCCAAAGTATCGCAAGCAACATAACTCAAATTTCTGGAATTGAAAACATTTTTTGTTTTAAAGTCTGTTTTAAATTAAATATAGCCTAAAGGTTTTATAATAAGTAAATAGCTATAATTATAAGCTAAGTAATTACTTGTTATAAAACCTTTAGGCTATATTTAATTTAAAACAGACAAGCAAAATGTTTTTAATTCCCGAAATTTGGGTTATGTTGCTTGCGATACTTTGGCAAAAAGTCATCGATATTTTGTTAGTTAAAATAGCAGTACCAAAATATAGTTAAAAAAATATTGGGGAGCCAGAAAGCTAACAAAAAACTAATAAATTGTGCAAAATGCATATAAAAAATTTATAAAATATAATTTTAAAATGTTTTGGTTTTATTTAATGTTTGATCTTAACCAAATAAAAACTGAACAATAATTTGTAGGTAATATATATATTTTTGCTTATCAAAACGAGCGAACCTTAAAAGGCCCCTAAGTTTTGTTAAATACATGCTTATTATTTTGAACTACGGCCCCGGTCGCATTTTTGTAGGTGGGTTATTTTATATATTTGTTAAACCTTACCTTTTTCATTTTTGTCGTATCTCCACGTTTTTCTTGTCCTATTTATTTTACTGTATGCCCAGTTTGGGGTTTGAATTATGTGTTTTTGTATTTTTGTAGATATTTATTATAAGACATTTACACGCATTTCAAGTGATGTTAGAATGAATTAAATAATTTTCCAAAGCGATTTTTGTAATATTTTAAAACTCTCGTAATACAACATACCTGAGAACAGCTGGACTAGTCAGTGGCTAGTAGCCACCCAGCAATCACAGCCCTCTTGTACATCAAGCTCTAATCTGCTATCCCGCTACAATAAATGTTGTGTATTTAATGAAAACACAGTCGCCATTTAAGATTTTTATTTGTAATAACTTAACAATCACAAAACACATAACTATTATTATTTCGAGGTTACTGTTAAATGTCATTTTTCTGTCGTATATTTTGGCGGGCACACGAAATATATAAAAATATACTATTATGCAACAAAGTAAACTACATTCTCCTGTTGACATCTATGTTACGATTAAGGTAAAGTTCAGATGGTGTCTTTCCAGATTATTGTCCAGGTTGTTTGGATATCCATGAGCAATACATTTTTGTAAAATTCCATTATTTTGACAAAATTTCTTAAATTTTTTGGAATAAAAAATTGTATTTCAGGATATCTGTTTGTGGAAAAAATGTCCATGAGTAATTCGTTCGTACTATCAGTGCTGGGTGCATCTTTAAAATTTTAACTTCAGCCCACTTGGATTTCAGAATCTACCAGGGCCAGGAAATGATGATTTTGAAATGGGTCTGCTTAGCCGATATGAATTCCTTAAAAATTATTTTAGGACTGGTACCTTCGGTGTTTTTTTTCGAGTTAATGCACATTCTTTTCTAAATCTTTATCAATATATAAAAAACAATGGCGTCTGGCAAGTTGTTTTATATTTAAGATTCCCAAGTGTGTATGGTACAATTTAAGGACTTTTTCCTGGAGGTTTGAAGGAATCATTACGCTTTAAATTTTGAAGATGATGCCATTTAAGATGCTAAGTTCTGGATCTCGTTTTCAAAGTTAAAATAATTCTGAATCTTTAGCTGTTTCAGCAGGTTTTGAGGTACTGGTGATGGTTTCTGTTGAGATATGGTTAATGATCTGATCTAGAATACATTGAACTTCATAACTAGGGGTTTTGTCGATGCTGGCCTATTGATCTTCTAAATTTGTTAAACGTGAAAGACAATGTGCTCTTTGGCCTTTTTATAAACAATTTTAAAATATAATTCTTGCCAAAATGAAGCATATCAACCCCCAGGGGTCGATTCTGACCTGCAAGGGGTCTATATCAGCGAAAATAAAAATTGTGGGTGCATGTAAATGGGGGGTGATTGCCTGACCGTGAAATATAAACATTGCGCAAGCTAAGGGTTATTTAATTTAAAAACCTGACCAAAAGTTAATTTTGTAGATAAAGCATAATACAATTTTTATTGAATAGCTTAATAAATGGAAACCAATGTTTTAAAGGTTTTTTTTACCCCTGCGCTACCAGGAAGCCGCCGGCTTAGGCGGAATTCGGATTCCTCGAAGTGATATTTATATATTCCAAGAATTCTTTACAATAACAATATTTCGGGCTGGTAGCCGCTGGTTTAATGATGTTTTTAGTAAACTATTAATTATAATTAGTCTAAAGTGGTTCGATAATTAGTCTAAAGTGGTTCGATATGGATGATGCCATGGCAGGTATGTGCAACGTTTTTTATTATTTTTACCTATAGTAGACTTAGTTTTATTATAAAAAACGCGTTCAATAATTATGAAATAATATTGATTTTTTTCATTAAATTATATAATCTTTTGAGTTTTTAAAATACTTTCGGGTGCTTCCCGGTTTTTATTTAAATATTATTGCACCGAAAATGGATTTAAGTAAATATTAGTAAAACAATTGGTTCCAGATTTGTCCGGGTTACTGTGCTAAGCTGTTTTAAAGTTAAAGGAACGTACAATAATACGGTGAACACTTATTTCAGAAACTATTGCAATTACAAAAAAATTGTGGGGAACAAAATTTAGGAAAATAATATTTTTTTTTAATTATTTTATTTTTACTTATACAGGGTATTCGGTTTTTCCTGGAAGAATGGCAATTTTTGTATTTTTAATGAAACCCCTGATTTTGTTTGAACTTGGATTCTACTAAAAGTTAAAAATAATTAACTATTTTTTAAAAATTTATTGTAGTATCAATCTCTTCATTTTTAACTAATGTATGTATACATTTTTTTCTACAAAGTAATATACACGGTGTTTTTTACTGCGTAGAAAATGGCCATTTAAACAAATAAAAAATTGATGCAATCTATTACTTAGATTTTTAGCAACTAAATGTGGTCTATGGATGACACAGTTTATTGCAAATACGCCGGGTAAATTTTGTTTTAAATGGCTTATAAATCCGCAAAGTGTTTTAATAAAAAATACGGATTTTTTTATTTGTTTAAATCGCCATTTTCTACGCAGTAAAAAACACCGTGTATATTACTTGATAAAAACAAAGTCAATCATTTTAGCTTTTTCCAGTTTCCTAATTTGTCACAAACCAACTGCCAGGATGATGATGTTTTAACCTATAACGTATTTAAATGTTGTTTACACAGACTAGGTTTAAGGATGTTTTGACTATGGAAATACCTCAGTGGATTATCAATTTATAGGGTAACATTAAGGAAACGGATTCCATATTACAAGGAGAACTGATTTGAATAAGCACTAACGAAGAACTTAAGGTAGTGTTTAGAAAGGGATATCAAAAATGTTGGCTTTAGAGAGAAATACCCATTACTTATCCTGCATTATGGGCTATCGCAAAATAGTTTTTAATAGAATTTTCCAATCTTATTTGTTTTATTTTATTTTATATTTTATACTAATTTTACCGAATTTTTATTTTCTGTCATTTTAATTAATAAATGTATAAAACTTAACTTTTTTTCACTTTACCTACAGTTAAGTAAAACTGCACTGAGCGCTATTAAAAATTTATTTCATATATAAATATATTTCATATATGAATAAATTCATAAATTTGTAAAAATTGTATATAAGAAAGGCGGTGGTCTGCCCGAAATTAAAAAAAATTGGCAAGAGGTCTTCGAGACAAAAAAGTTTGGGGACCTGTAGTCTACACAAATACATGTAAAATTTGGTTAAGCAAAAGAAAATGCTAATGCTTTACGATCAAGCTGACTATAGTTTTGTTCAGGTTTTGTCAGTGACCTGGAAATAAAAGCAATAGGTTGTTCTCTATCATCAATTATGTGTACACCTGCATTGCAGGTCCTGCAATACCAAAGGGACTGGCATCACATGCTAAAGTTCCTTCTTCAATTTATTTAAAGCATTTTCGCATTGGTAATTTCAATTCGATTTTTTTCCTTGTATTAATTGATGCCAACATTTGAACAAATACTACCTGAATTGGCAGGAGCTAAGATATTTAGCACATTAGATGCAAAGAAAGGTTTTTGGCAACTAAAACTTGATAAAGAAAGCAGCAAACCTACAAGTTTTTGGACGCCATTTGGAAAATACAGATACCTAAGGCTACCATTTGGAGTAAAACCAGCAATGCAAATATACCAAAAGAAGCACTTAGAAATAATTAATGGTTTGGAAGGATGTATTGCAATGGCAGATGATATTCTTATATATGGAAAAGGTAGAACAGGAAGAGAAGCAATACAGAATCATAACAATAATCTGGAAAAATTATTTAAGAGGCTAGAGCAAACAAATTTAAAGCTAAACAAATAAAAACTGAATTTATGCAAGAAACAAGTAAAATTTTATGTTAAATATTTAATTTTCTTAGTTTCTTTAAGAAACTTTCTTGACCCATCAATGGTAATATTCATAAGAAAAAATTGAAACTACACTTCGCCAAAGTTTTTTGTTTTGAATGCGTTCCACCAACTTCAAATACCGACAGACAGCTGTTTCGACCTTTATTGGGTCTCATCAGTGTCGGGCAACTTGGTGTAGTGGAACACAATCAAAACAAATTACTCCCTGAGCCTATATTTTTACTGGAACGTTACAGTTGCACACATATTTTGCTTATTTTAAAATGACTATTAATAAAAACTCGCAGTTTCTTGTATGCATAAAATAAGGGACCTTGAGACTAACATTTTGTTCAGTTAATTTTTTTTGTATCTTTAACAGTTTTTATTTTATAAGCATTTTATATTTACTGGAATGTTACACAATTTTGTAAGTGTGTATAGAGGTTGTTATGCATTTTTTGAAAAATCTGCGAATTGGCCAAATCAATTTAATTTATTTTTGAATATAATATAAATGACATATCAAAATAAATATTTCGATTAGAAATATATAAAGAAAAAAATATTGAATGTGATTATCGGTAAAAATGTCATTGCTGGAACGTTACACAAAATTTCTGGAACGTTACACGTACGAACACAATAATAAATTTGGTGTAAAAAATAATCATAACAATTTATTGTGTACTTTTTAAATAATGACAATAATTTTGAAAATTATTTACAAACACAGGGTGTCCCAAACTAACCTGGCTCTAGTTCCTAAACCGTTTGAGATATTTCAGTGAAACATAACAACTATATTATTTCAATATAAAGGTTAAAAGAAAGCCATATCTTGATCCTAAAATTTTAAATAAAAAATTTATATTTTAATTAATTTATTTATTTAAGGGATACTTGATTTAAAAAATTAAGATTAATTTTCTCAAACATTTATTAACCGATTTACGATCGGAAAAAGTATTTAATCGGAAAAAGTATTTAATGGATTACGAATCCTACAAGAAAATATAATAAAATATAGGTACATTATTTTATTCTACTGAAATATCATAAACGGTTTAGGAACTAGAACCTGGCTAAATCAGTTTTGGACAACCTCTATAAATCTTTATGTAATAAACTTAAACACAAATACTATGAAACAATAAATTTTATGTGTTATATCCATGTTTAGAAGTACAAAATATAACAGGTTTGCCATTAATTACTTGGATTTGGTGAGCATTGGAAATATCGCGAATGGTTTTGGCATTTGAAAACAGTTCAATTGTGTTTAGTAAAAAATTTGTTTTTTGAAAATTCTCCTCTGTCACTTCCTCAACTTCAATTTCTGATGGTCCCATTTTAATGGCTCTTACAAAATTAGATGCACTATTGACGATTACATCACGCGCTTTAATGTGTCTTCGTACAATAGTTTTGGCAGTTGCGCCGATTCCATCTACACATCCCTTTCCATGGGCCGTTGCAAAATAGTTCCAAACTATCTTCAGACCAAATCTTTCTTCTAATCGTGGAATCAGGGTAGCGATAAACTTATTTTTAAATTGAGATGACAGTCCGTCACTCCAAATTTTTAAAACTTTTAAAGAGTCTGGCAGCTTTGAAAGCACTTGAAATAAATAGGTAACAATTGTGTCCTTGGTGTGCGTTAAATTATCTGATACTAGAACTTTTGCTTTAAATGTGTTGTTGTAGTAAAAACCAGTTGTGAACAAAGAAAGCTGACGCTGGTTCCAATGCGCATTTTGTACCTCATCTTGCCCCTCGCAAATGAAATTTTCAGCGAAATCGACTTGAAGGAGGCCCTCATCAGGAAATTGGACATTTTTTGCTCTTGGCCTATCGTGCATATTGAACATTTCCGATTGTTCCCGTTTAATAAAACTATGCTTTAAAAATTTTGCTGACAAAGCACATGTATGGTCAATAAGATTGGCCAAACTTCCATTTTCCTTTACCTTTTCGATTCTATTTACTCCAACTTTCTTCCAGACCATCCATGATATTTTTGAATCGAGAGATATATCACCCACTAGCTCATTCTTGTCACACCTTCCAAACCAACAATCCATTTTAGATTCTTTGCATAGGAAAAGTTTTACAAAACCATTATCGTAATTCGGTAAACTATCAACTGCTTTGTGTAAAGAAGAGACCGCTTCAATAAAATTTGAATGGTATGAGCACATGCACACGTTATGAGGTAAATCTCTTATCATTTTAATATGCGCTGGTCGATGCTGGTAGAAATAATTAATACCACATGAACCTGAAAAAAATCCATGTATGATATTTTAAAATTTTAATCAAATAATTACTTTCTCCTTTACTCTTTTGTTCTTCGTCAAATAGTGCAAAGGCTTCCTTTATTGTGAGTAGCATATGTCTTGTCGACAATAATTTGGTTTGTCCAGTTTCTGGGCATACACATTCTCTCACGTCTCGAATTTTGGGCGAAACTCGTGAGATATCATCTCTTTCAAGAAATGTGTAAATTGCTTTTATAAGGATCCAATTTGGTATACATTTTCTTTTTACAGGGGTTGATTTGATAACATTAATAAATTCTTGTTTTTCCTTATCATCCATTTTGGAAACTATATTTGCAAGAACTGCTCTCTTTTTTGTCGGAGATGCAGGAATTGCAAGTTTTGCTTTTTTTACTGCTTTTCCAAGCGTTTGTATGCAATTATATCCAACGAAACCTAATTTACTGCTTTTGCTAATTTCTTGACTCTTTCGCTCTCTGTATTTCTTAACTCTTTCGTGTACTGCTTCACGTCGATCTTTGACAACCTTTTTTAGATCTGCAAATGACATTTTTTTCTCAATATTTTTTTTATTTTCTCGATATTTCCTCATAAAATCTGTTTTTCTCCTTTTGTAATCATCGTATTTTTCGGTGGCTTTTAATTTTTTAGTATAATTTTGGTTGTACTGAGATTTTCTGATTTGTTTCTGTAAAATGATAATGATTTTATAATAGTTAATAGTAAAAAAACACCAAATTTTTCCCAATGACATTGATAATAGTTACTTACGCATGTGAAAATTTGCACGACGAGGCTGTAGGCCGTTAATAATATAGTATCCTAAGTGTTACGTACAACATTTTATCTACAGCTATAACTATTATTATTTTGAGTAGAAATAATTAGTTTAAAAATTGAATACAGAATGCGGGTAATAAGAATTTGTATCACCTTAGCAACAGGCATAGATACGATTGTCACTAAATTGCTTCTGTCGATTATTGTCAAATTTGTGTCTGAAAATTGTACATTTTAAAATGAGTTTAAGCGATGATCCACCATCTGATATTGAGAACGAAGCTTTTAATGTTGTTTTCAAATAATAGTGTTTGGTGTGTTTTTAATTAAAAAATGTCTTCCATAAGCTTAATTTCATTTAAGATATTAACACACTAGTGCGGTAATAAATTCAAAAAAGCACTAGTGCGGTAATAAAGGTTGTTATGACATTTCAAAGAGTGTCAAATCATAGTCATTATATGATAGTTGTAGATAAATAAATGTACACAAGTGTGACCGCACTATGCATGAATTCAATAAGATTATTATTATTATTATTATTATTATTATTATTATTATTATTATTATTATTATTATTATTATTATTATTATTATTATTATTATTTTTATTATTATTATTATATTACTATTTACAATATTTCTCGTTATTGTGAAGGCTTTGAATTACATAATATTATATTAATTAATAAATACAAAGACGCAACAAATAAAATTTACAATAAAAATTTGTCAAATTATCACTGTAATTTGCCATAATAATGCCCAACAATGCCCCAACAATAAAGACAAATATCAAAAAAAAATATTTAAAAACCTAAACCACTTAAAAATATTTTTAACATGTTGGTCAATATTATCATTAAAAAATTTCTGGAACGTTACAAATGTTTTTCAGTCATTTTTATATTTATAAATCACTAATATCATAATTTTTCTTTATATATCCAAAAAGTACCAGAAAAATTTAAAAAAATATGTTACAAACTTTGTACTTTAATATTTTGAAATACCCAAAAACAAACTTTTTGCATTTTTTTTTCTGGAACGTTACATGGATTTTTCTTAATACACAATCCAAATAAATATGTGTTCCAAGATATATTTTTCTTCACATTTAAAAAAAAATCGTTTAATATAACTGTGTTCTATTATAATATAGTTAATTAACGCAAAAAAGGTCGTAAAAACAAACAATATTTACCTTATTCTTTACACTGGTATTTTCATTCATTTTATTGTCGCTTGAAACATTTACAATAATGCTGCGAAATGTCATATTTAAATTGGTTTTGTCTGTTGCCAAAGGTAACGCACAAAACAATAACATGTAATTTTACCAAATAAAACCAAATTGGCGCGATATTTGAAAAAATATAAATTCCAATCTGGTTTATGTTCCCGAATAATGTCAACAGAGGCGAGATGTAAGAACACTGATGAGACCCAATAAAGGTCGAAACAGCTGTCTGTCGGTATTTGAAGTTGGTGGAACGCATTCAAAACAAAAAACTTTGGCGAAGTGTAGGTTCAATTTTTTCTTATAAAATTTTATGGTTTTGTCATATCTGAACAAGGAACAGCTTGTGATCCAAGAAAAATAGCAGCCATTAAGGACATGAAGAAGCCAAATACGAAAGCAGAGCTATCAAGATTCCTAGGAATGCTGACCTATCTTAGCAAATACATTCCAAATTTATCAAAAGTAGCAGAACCACTAAGGAGAATAACGCATATAAATGAAGAATACATATGGAAGGAAGAGCATGACAAAGCATTTGATGAACTAAAAAGACTAGTAACATCACCACCAATATTGAAACATTACGACTTCACAAAGCCCGTGAAAATTCAAACAGATGCATCATCAGAATCAGTTGGATGTACTTTGTTACAGGAAAACTTACCAGTAGCATACGCTGCAAAAACTCTATTAGCTTCACAGAAGAATTATTGTCAATTAGAAAAGGAAGCAACCGCTATCCTATTTGCATGCCAAAGGTTTGATCAATATATTTGTGAAAGAAAAGATGTGGAAATTGAAACAGACCACAAACCACTAATACCAATTTGAAAAAAACCCGTAATAAATGCACCGAAGCGAATTCAAAGCACAATACATATTACGATTATAAAGATACGATATAAAATTAATATACACAAAAGGGGAAGAAATGTATATTGCCGATTTTTTATCAAGGCTACCAAATGAAGATAATGGACACAACAAAGAAATAGAAGTATAGAAGATAGAAGAAGAAAATCCCTTAGACAATCTAAGAATGAGAGACCAAACGATTGAGCAAGTAAAAAAACACACAAAAGAAGATAAAGCTTTACAGAATGTATACAGAATAATAAATGAAGGATGGCCAGAAAACGTAAACATGGTTCCTTCAGAAAATAAAATATTTTGGAAATTTAGAAACGAACTAACTACACATCAAGTACTTATATTAAAAGGTACTAGAATATTAATACCAATGAATTTTAGAAGAGAAAAGTATAGAAAATACAACAAAGCTAGCAAGAGATACAGTATTTTGGCCTGGA
The DNA here is from genome assembly GCA_921294245.1 of Brassicogethes aeneus. NCBI lineage: Eukaryota > Metazoa > Arthropoda > Insecta > Coleoptera > Nitidulidae > Brassicogethes > Brassicogethes aeneus. The sequence goes on from OV121136.1 coordinate 6,076,726, forward strand.
ATAAACGCAGATATAAAGAAAACAATGTGAAATTTGTATAAAATATTCACAAAACCAAGCAAAACAACCTATGAAGACACACGAAATACCAGAATATCCTTACCAGAGAGTTTTTTTAGATGTTTTTGAAGTAAAAGCATTTGATATGAAGATAAACGACAAAAATAAGAAGTTCCTGATTACAGTAGACCAGTATTCCGATTTTTTTTAAATAGACGAATTAAAGATTTAACAGCAGAAGAGACTATAATGATATATGGAGGAACAAATTTTACAAGCGACAAATTTAAAGACTTTAGTAAAGATTGGAAATTTTAACATACATTCTCAAGTCCTCATCACCAGCAAAGAAATAATAAAGCAGAAGAATCAGTCAAAATAGCAAAGAATCCAATAAAGAAAGCAGTAGAAGCCAAGACAGACATTTCTCAAGAAGACTAAGAGCTGATATACCTATAACAAGCCAACAACTGAAACCAAAACTAAACGAAGATGTTCCAGAGTTAATACAAATACAAAGAAATACAGCGAAACACTTTTACGATAGGAAGACGAACAATATTGAAGAGCCAGAAGTAAATGATAAAGTATATTTTAAGAAAAAACCAGAAGAAGTTCGGGAACCTGGAGAAATTAAAGAAAAAATAAATTCCAGAAACTACGTAGTAGAACAAAATGGCAAAGAATATAAGAGAAATTCTATACACATAAAAAAGACGAATGCAAATGAATTGAAGAATAGTAAAAATAACGAAGAGGACGCGACGAAAGATTTTAACTAAAACGAAAGCGGAAATATTATACAAGAAAAAGAAGTTACTGTTCAAAGACCCATAATAGAAAAGGAAACCGCCAACTTTACAAGACCTATAAGAGAAAGAAAGCTACCATCAAAGTTTAAAGACTATAACCTTAAGTAGTTAAAAGCAAACGGGATGTTATATTATTTAAATATACCGCCATCGAAGTGACGCGCAGGCAGCCAACCCAACCAATGAAAAGGCACCAAAAGCAACGCCACTCCGCATTTTTTAGATTTTCGAAAGCATTTTCTAGTTTGTTAATAAGTTGTTCTCTATCCATGATATCTACGCAATACACATGTGATTTTAAATATCCCTAAACATGATAATCCATAGGGTTGAAATCAGGCGATCGTGGAGGCCAGTTATTAGGACCACCCCTGCCTATCCACCTATTTGGAAAATTGTCATTTAAAAATCAGTGACAGTTCGCCTGAAATGGGGAGGTGCCCCATCATGCTGGAAGTACATTCCAGCAACATCTACACCTGCATAAAACAGTAGTATTGGCAAAATGTTCTAAACAAAGTCTAAATAAATATCTCCAGTTAGTCGATTTGGTAAGATATGGAGCCCAATTAGTTTATTGTCAATAATTCCGGACCATACATTTACCGAAAATTTGCGCTGGGAATGAGCTGCTCGTGTAGCCCTTGGGTTTTCCCCTGCCCAGACATGCATGTTCCTTAAATTGTACACTCCGTCCCTCGTAAATTGCGCCTCATCCCTAAATTAAGAATTTCTTAATATTCCTTGATTTCGAATTACTCATCTACTAAAAGTCATTCTTCTCTCCCCATCACCAGCCTCTAGCCATTGAACCTGCTGTATATGGTACGGATGAAGTCTATGTTTTTTTAGACGTCGCCAAACTGTAGCTTGGGGTACTGTCCGTTCAGGCTAAGTTGAGCGGTCTAAGGAATGACAAACCGTACTAATTTGCGGATTGTTGGTAACCATGTTCAGGATATTATTTTTCTGATTTAGGTGGGGCCTTTCGTTGTGCTCATTTAATTTAACAGTGGGAAATGTCCCATGTTCTTTAAGGTATCCAAAAACTCTGGGAAATTTCTTTGAATCCGGAGTTCTTCGATTGCGAAATCTCCTTCCATATTCTTCTTTCGCCGCCCGTGCGCTACCATTACAAAACCCGTATACAAAAATAATATCAGCATAATCTCGATGAGAATATTGGATCGGCATTTCTTAATACTTTTTAATTATATTTCCAAAAGTATTAATAATTAAATTTGTTTGACAGTTTCTATGCAAAAAAACAAATGAAGGGCAACAGTAGATAACATTTTAATTCCAGAGCCTACTGCAATTATTTATCAGCAACAATGACTATTCGCCATTCGGTGATATTTTTGCTGAACTACTAAGCAATAGGTATTTTTATGTTTTTTTTATTTAGTTTTTGAGTAAAAAAAAGTTTTGATTGTTAGGTATTTACCTTTTTTGTTATTTAAAGAATTAATAAATATTGAAGTTCCTATTAAACTATTATTATGTTTTTTTATTTAGTTTTTGAGTAAAAAAAGTTTTGATTGTTAGGTATTTACCTTTTTTGTTATTTAAAAAATTAATAAATATTGAAGTTCCTATTAAACTATGTTTAAAAATTTATTTATTTTTTACTTGAAAGTACGGCCCTGTACTTTTTGAATTCGTATTTTCTGTAAAATAGAAAAGTAAGAATTTAATTAGATATGAACCTAGATAAATTAAAAGTAAGAAATTTTCATTCTGCAGTAGGTAAAGTTACAAAAACAGATCATCTCTACACCTCGCACTCTTTTTTTATTCAAACTTGTTCTTTCACGAGTTAAATTTTGTTGATAAACTTTTCTGTCGAAAGATGAGTTGTACATTTTTTTGTAGCTAATTTAATTTATGAGGAAGAAAAAAAAATCTGTACAGGGTAATTTTTGAGGGTCCACAAAATTTGGAAAATTTTGGCCAAGCCGGACCTGTAATTTTTTGCAACTTGGTATACCTACTTATTATGTAGGAGACCCTTAATCCGTATATAAATTTTGAGAAAAAAATACCAAGCCGTTTAAAAGTTATGAGCAATTAAAGAAATTAGCAAAATTGATGAATCACCCTGTATTTATGAAATAAAGGGCTATAGACCCATCAAATGTGGGTTTTTTAGAACCCTCTCGGTGGTCCCTACCTGCACTTAAAATATATCCGTTTCCCAATGAAACACCCTGTATAATCATAAATGAACAGAAGGTTTTTTCAGGGAGACTTCAACGCCGGTCTCAGGGTTCTTTTCCTGAAAGATAAGGACTTCAAGGGCCTGGTTTATCTCTTAGATATCTAGGTTGGTACCATTGTCTAACTAGATTTATCTCTTAGATTTACATCACGTAATAAGGTACTGACGTAATAGAAAAAAGTTTGTAATTTCATGTGGTCGGTTCGACCCGCAGACCTCTAGATTCATAGGCGAGTATGCTACCCAAGGCTTCACAAAGTCACCTTGATATCGTATCGATTAAGTACATTTGATAGGTTTGCCACGTCACACTAAAAATAATTTAATGTGATTAACAATTTAAAATATAAATTATTTAAATAAATTTAAATTTTTTATTACTAAAAATAGGAATTGTTTCCTAAAAATCCTTAATAAATTGTTTGATACATTTTTATAAACATATTTAACTATTATTATTATTATTAATACTTAATGAAAAACAATCTTTTAAAAACAATAATAATTATAATTATATAATCATATAATAATAATAATAATAATAATAATAATAATAATAATAATAATAATAATAACCTTTATTTACGCATATAGCTTTTTACAACAAACAGTACATATAACACAATATTCAAAAATTAATATATCACAACAAAAACAATACTCAATAATCATTACAACATTTTAACTAATTTTTAAAAACATTTAGACTCCAGTAAAATCAACCAAATCGGAATGCACATTAACCAGTTTACCAAGGGAGAATTAGCACCATATACTGCGATTCCGATTTGTAGACACAAAACGATTTTACATAAATTATTATAGGGAACATAAAAATTTATTTTAGATAACAAATCGGGAGCAAAAACAAAACCATTAATAATCTTAAAAAATAAGCACAGATCCAAAAAAGTTCTTCTATCGGACATGGATACCAAGTCAAGGTACAAAGTAACATTTTCAAAGTAAATTTGTTCTTCAGAAAGTTTAAATTTAACATATTTGATAAATTTACCTTGCACAGTTTCAAAAAGATTGATATGAATATTGTATTAAGGTGACCAAACAGAGCTACAGTATTCCATGTGACATATAACCACAGACCGGATTTTAGCCCCTTAAAAATTTGAAATAACATAAACACATAAATATATATACATATATATATATGCCTATAGGCAATAAAAACCTACATTTTAGGCCGTCTTAGGCAGAAAGTGCCTAAAATGGGCCTCAACCGCCTAAAATAGGCGATATGAAATAAAAACAAGACGATTAAACATAACATTTATTCAGGTCCTATCAATAAAAATAAAACAAAAAATACATATGTATCTCTTAATATAAAATACAAAATAAAAATAATAACACAAACTCTTGCAAACAATTGCCCGTATGAATAAAGAAAAGGAAAACCTTACTTGTAAAATTTAAAGCAAATCTTTTGCCAATATATATATTTATATATATATATATATATATATTGAAATAAAACATCAAAAAATATAAACAGAAGCACGATACGTTGATTCCAACGGTTGTCAAAGTTATCTTTAGCCATATAGAAAAACTATCACCTGTAAATTGAGGAGAGTTATTTAATTATGCCATAGATGGCGCCAAATTATATTATTAAAAACTGTTAAAAAGTTACAGTGAAACCTATGAAAACAAAGTAAATAATAATTTTTTACCATTATTTTACAATATTATCCATAATTATTTATAATAAATATTTAGATAGCAAAAACACAATTACTTATTAGGTTTTCACTAGCTTTGTAATTTGTGGTCCTCGTACCCTCCAAGGGCGAAATAAAAGCATGAAAGTAACGTCTAATTAAAAATAATTTACTTTTCCGCAATGAAAAATATTTTTTTTACTGAAAAATTAAAAGAGCCTATTTAAGGCGCATAAAAATGTCATTTTAGGACAATAAATCAAAATTTTGCCATTTTAGGCTTTTAGGCAAAAACAAAGGGGTGTCAAACGATGTATTTTTTTAAGTTTAGGATTAATTTCAAGGTCCCAAACCACAGACCTACAAACAAGATGGACCGGTTTATTTACATTGAAAAGAGTGGCCAGGAACAAAAATAAATATTTTCCCTCAGTTGTCACATTTGACTTTGAAGTTTCTATATTTGGAATCCACAACATTTAATATTTTTTATTTGATTTTATAGTGAAAAATACCAATAGTGAGTGATATAAAAATGGTGAAGCAGTGCTACGTTTGTAAAAGACTTGGATCCAAGAATTTAAAACTTTCTTTTCATAGGTTAGTTTATTTACAAAACAAACCCTGCCAGGAGCGTATAAACTGAATAAATAAATGAATTTACTTAAATTTTAGATTTAAAGAGCCAGATTCTACATCATCTGGGACACTAACTGACAAGGTTAGTATTTTGTTATACCTATATATTTATATATATTAAATATAATTTTTACATAGGATTGCAAAACACAATAAAAAATGTACAATTTAATATTTTTATTTATCCCTAAAAACAGAACGCCACTGGTGTGGGAACTTGTTTATAAATACCCCTTACCCCTTTACCCCTAATCTAAATAGTTCTTGGCAACAAAACATTGTGTATTTTGAATAGGAAAGGCCAGTCCATTTTGTTTGTAGGTCTGTGTCCCAAACAAATGCCTAAAATAGAAACAAAAAGGCATTTTGCCTAAAATCCGGTCCTTGTATATAACCACTGATTCATAAAGCTTTTTAAATGTAAATATGTTTTTGAAATCTTCACAACATTTATCAACATTTAGTTACATGCAATTTAAGGTACACCAATTATAATTATAATTATTTAACGTATTAAGGTCGTTTTGTAAACGCACACAATCTTTCAAACATCAGTGAACATTAAATATTCTGACTTCAAATTTCTTCCAATGTCATTAATGAAAATATTAAATAACAAAAAACCCAACTTAGATCCTTGTGGTACACCTGGAGCGCGTACGAATATTAGAAAGAGTGCACTCTGGATACACTCCAAGTTTACCTTAGGAGTTCGATTTCTCTTCAAGTTCGAAAACAGCAAGTATATATACTTGCTGTTTTCGAACTTGAGGGTATTCCAAAGAAATCGTGCATATATGCACAGAGTGCGCTTTCAGTTGTCCAAGCTTTAGTGTTTATTCACCAATCACTGGGCGAGTACAAGGATGATCCTTGATCTTGCTCACTTCCCAGTTCTTAATGAATAATGATGAGATACCAAAATAAACCAAATGGAATTCGTTTTGGAACTGATTTTTATTAAAAACTTATTGAGTTATATACAAATTTACAATATAAACAAAACAGTAGTTCTAAACATTTAAAAATAAAACAATATATAAATTAAATAACAATAACAAAAAACACATAAATCTTTGTTGTGGAACTGCTGGTTGCCGTAATTGGTGCCCTGCTGCGTAAGGTGTTCTCATTTAATTACCTGCTGCTATACGCAACCTTGCACATTCCTGCATTTTTGATAGTAACCTTTTTTAAACTAAAGTTCTATTATTAATTTTTTTCTGTTTAATTTTTAATTAAACATTTAGACTTGGTTAAGTTTTACCCGTCATGCGCATATAGTACATCAAACAATAATTTGAATTTACCTTCATATAATTTATTATTTAAATTCAATAAAAAAACGAAAAACAGTAAAATAAAAGAATTTTTCTACTCCCACCTTTAAAACGCCCTTTATCGTACATGTTTCTATGACACTAAGTGACCTTTTAAATACACATTGACAAGTTGTGGCTTTACGCTTTAGTCACGGGCTGAAGTTAGCAACAGGTTGTTAGTCACGGGCTGAAGTTAGTTTTAAGTTAGTTGACAGTTGCCAAATATCATACAATCGTTAAAATAAAGTGCCTTTCTTAATATTAAATGTGAAAATTATTTTATTATCTCAATATTATCTCAATATTTGAAAAGTTTATAGAAATATTGTACTGACCTTTTAATTTCGCCGGCAGTAAACTATAACTTAAATTCGGGCACGGACTCTACTTTAAAGTCCTTATAAAACATTTCCTTTACTTTCACTGTGAAAAACTTTTTTCAAGATATATTTTGATTTATAACCTTTATAATTGTGTTTATAAAATGTAAAAATATGACATTTGACAGTTTCCCCTGTTGTTCCATAGATGGCGCTCTATACAAATTTTTGATTTAAATAATTTTAAGATAATAATAAGTATTTGTCGTAGAAAAAGTATAGTATGCACCTCGTTTATAAACTTTTCTATACACTCATTAACTTAAGCACTCGCTCGCAAGCTCGCTCGTGCCTAAATTAAATTCGTGTATAAAATGGCGTTTATCAAACTTGATACATAATATACTATTATTTAAAATAAATTATTTAAAAAATATCAACTCTAAATATACAAAAAAAATTATCACAAAAACTTGAATAAACCATATAACTAAAGGGTTGAAATACAATAATTTATTTTTTATATGTATTCAGTCAAATAACAAGCAAAACTAATTGGTTTTAGAACAATAGAACATAAAATTTATAGGTATATGCTCCGCGTTCTATTAAATAATTATAATTATTAATTATAATTATTAAACCAGGCCAGAAGAGGATCTCTATTACCGGAATCATACAATTTGGCCAGAAGTAATTTATGATTCACACAGTTTTTTAGGAAACAAGGTGATATGCGATCCGGACCCGGACCTTGACTTTCATTTAAAGTTATCAAATGATTATAAATTTCATATTGAGATACTATTATGTTACTAAGGACTGAAATATTATTATTTTTGGTATGCGATCCGGACCCGGACCTCGACTTTCATTTAAAGTTATCAAATGATTACAAATTTCATATTGAGATACTATTATGTTACTAAGGACTGAAATATTATTATTTTTGGTAATTATACCTGGTTAAGTACTCAAAGACTTTTGAATTATTTACATGCATAACAGAAGGAATATTGTTATTCTTAGATTTGGATTTGTAAAATTTAAAAAAGTAATTAGTACTATTTTAATAGAGGATTCAACGTCAAAAATGTATTTATCATAACATGTTTTACTAAGAATAATAACAGTAATGTCTGAGTTTAGAAAAAGTTTGGTAATCAGAGAAACTGTTACTTTGTTTAAACCTTTTATGGGATTTTTTTTTAAATAGAAGATCTTTTAAATCTTTGCCAAAACATCTTGGAAAATAAGTCAAACTGTCAGTTTGAAACCCAAATCAGTTTGAAACCAATGGTGACCTTTAATGATGCCGGATCCGCCGCAATCCCTAGACACAACCTTGATTTGATTTGCAAGCAGCACGTAGGCACATATACCTTGCCTTACCTTACGGGCATGCATTATTTCCTCTGGTTCCAAATATCTGTCCCCTAGATCGATGAATACCACTCGAACCTTTCGCCAGGATTGTGGCACGTAGCCCCGTGCAAGCCAGGCTCTGAAGAGGCGTATCAAGTGAGTGGCCAGTGGTTCTAGCCCCTTTTGTGAGAAAGCCGGAAAGATGCCATCTGGTCCCGCGCTTTTAAAAGATCCAAATGAGTGTAGCCCACTTTATGGAGCTTTCTGTCACTATCTTTGCAGCCAACTTCCAGTCAGTTGGCCTTACGCCAGCTGGTTGAGCTTGTCTTGGTGGTTCAACAGTTTGCAGGATTTCTGAGCCCGGAAAGTGAGTTTTCAGGAGCCATTTAAGTGCCTCCTCCACGGTGGTACTCTAGTCACCGGAGGGAAGCCTAAATGTTCCCAGCTATCGTCCTGGATCCTTTGAGAGAATCTTTTGAAGCTTGGCTGCTGCTGGAAGCTCGTCTACGTTATCGCAGAACGTCCTCCAAGATTCCCTCTTAGACCTTCTTATAAGATCTTTGTACCTGCGCTGAGACTGCTTGTGGCTGTCCCAATCCGCAGGTGATTTAGACCGCATGGCCCTCTTAAAGAGCCTGCGGGTTTCCTTGCGAGCCTTGCCGAGGTAAAAGTACGATGTGATGATTGCATCGCGTACGAATTCGGCTGTTTCCTCCACTTGCTGAGAGCTGCGGCATGTCATGGAAGAGTTCACTTAGTCTTCAGCATCTCAACATACTGGTCCCGGTTTGTGTTCCGGTGGTTCCTGAACCTACTAAGCCCAGCCTTGTGGGTTAGGTGTAAGCTAAAGAGAAAGTGTCTATGATCCGACAGGAATGGCCCGTCAGACACCTTCCAATTTCTTGTTATCGTGGCCATAGAGAGGGAGCCCAATGTCAAGTCTATCACCTCTTGCCTTCGTGACGTGATAAAGGTCGGAGTTGTGCCGCGGTTTAGGATTTCCAAATCCGTAGTATGTAGATACTCTAAGAGGCTGAGCCCTCTCCGATTCGTGTCTGTGCTTCCCCGTACCATATGGTGTTCGTTGGCATGGCATCCGATAATCAGCGGTAGGCCCAGTGTGCTGCAGTACTCCACTATATCGATGAGCTCCTGTGTTAGAGGATCGTCTATCGAGTCATAGGGCAGATAGGCCGAGCATACCACCAAGGACGTGCTGTGTCCTGGTCTGTCCGAAATTAACTATTAGTGAGGACTTGATCTGTCTGTCAACGTAGATGCAAGCCCTTGGATTTAGTTGATCGTTCCTCATATATCTTTTCCATCATCTGTCTGCCCAATAGCTATGTGACGATTTATTAGTTTGCCCCTTTGCTGTGTTGCAAATTGCTTTGTAGAAATGAGGTCTCTTTATCCATTGTAGAGGAAAGAGATATGACCTGATTTCTAGATTACGGATGGTCCAGCCCTTGTCCCTGGTGGTGTATCCTCTACATTCACCTGCCATGAGCTCGGCTCCTTGTTCAGTGTTGCAGAGTCTGCACGTTGCCGTACACCTTAGCTTTGGCGAGGCTCCTTACTGCAAGGGTGTGCCCCCAAAAGGTCCAGTTGTCCCTTCCCTTCCCTAGCACGGGTCACTTAACACTAGAGGATTTGGGCATTTTTGTTCGGGGTTGAGTCCCATACATCCGCAGTCTTTTGAATTAAGATACATCACCTCCTGCAGGGTGTCTTATGACACGTACTGACGGTCTTGGGTAGGTAGAGGTTAACTATGGTTTCGCGTAAAAATCGAACAAATTTTGGACATTTGTTTGCAAGTGATGCTAGAATTGAATTTTTTAACCTTGTTTCTACATCTAAATGGTGAATTTTTTTCAAAAAAAGTCACTATTGTGATAAAAATAGATAAATTTCGATATTTTGTAAACATTTTTATTTAAAAACGTATCGATTTGAAATTAAGACAACATGTAGACCTTATTAATGGAAATAAATCCACGTATTATTATAACTTACATTTTAAAATATGCTGGGGACAATTTAATTTAAAATTTTACCATTTTTTAAGGGTTAAAAAGTCGAAGAAGCAAGGTTGTTTTATAATTTTGAGTATATCACATTAAAGTACTAATAATTAACTATTATTTGGTATATAAACTTCTACATGCAAATTATATAAAGTAATACTAACAAAGTATATATTCTTTTATCTAGTTTTATAAGATAATGTATTATATATTACATATTATACATTATATTTTATATATAATATATTATATATAACATACAATTCTTTTACCTAAAATTACTTTTATTTATAAATTTAAAATTTTTTCAAGTTTACTAATTTTAATCATAATATGCATCATAAACTTTTCTCTGTGGTAACCTAACATTGGAAGCATAAAAGATAATTTGACAGTTTAGTTTATAAGTTGCAAATTACTGATTGCTTGTCAATTTATAAGTGAACTATAAATTCAAAACATTAATTTATTAAAATGTATAAACTAAATAATAATTATAGACAGTGTCAGCAAATGAGAAATTATAACCTACTTTAATTTTATTTTTTGCGCCACCACCAAGCCTCAATTTATTTTTTACTCGATAAGCAAGCTTTAACTTTAATTCCAAACTGAGGAAAGTAATATTTACCCAATAAATAAATTATAATAAAGACTATTTTTTATGTTGCGATCGGTTATTTAGATATATGTATATTTTTTATTCAGTTGTTTTTCGCTTTTTGTATTTAGTTATTTTGCATTTTTTAATATTTAATATAATCCTATACAGGGTTTTTCTGGAGAAACGCAAACGATATGGATTTGAAATTTTAATAGCATATACAATTTGATTTGCACTAACCTGGGTTAGCATTTTAATCGTGATTAAATTGGCTAATCCAGAAAACTTCGTTGCACCATTCACGTAACCGTGGTTAAGGGGTTGCACAGACAGGTATTTGGACCTAAAACGTGGCCAAAAATCAATTTTGTTAATTTTTATTGCCAGATCTAAGATTTTGTTTTAAAGAAGTTAGATAACATGGGTATCTTTTGGTGTAGTTGAACCTTGAATTGGCCATCCCAGTCCGATGTACCAGCAGCTAGAACCTAGCGCTCTTTTACATCGTAGGTCTTCGTTCGCTACACTTCACAAAAAAACAAATTTTTGCTGTGTTGTTTCTTATGTTAAAAGAGATTTTGGTGAAAGAAATTAATATGGATGTCGTCAACTAAGGTATGTACAATATTTTAGGCAATATTTCATTTGTGTTATAAACTTTATTTATTTATATCGAGTACTATAATTAACTACCTAGAAATTCTTAATTTTTCTCATTTTCTTAAACAAACAATGGTGTTTTTAAATATCGGCAACACCTCGCAACGGCATCCGCAATACATTTTATTAAACTTTAGGATATCTAGAATAATTGCAGCCATCAAAGTCATCCACATGTTTCCACATCACGAAAAAATATACCCTTGAAAACAGACACTTTAGCGCGATCTTATAAGATTTTTAGGTAAATGGATGTATTTTTTATTTTTTAAAGGGCACAAAAACTTTAATATATGTTTAATTTTAATATTTTTATTGCATTACTTGCATGTAAGTAGCTACTTTATAATTTTTTTATAAATAAATTTGTGAATACATACTTTTTTTATTTATAGTAAAAGTACCTAATATCACTTGTATACCTTTAAACATATGTTTTTTGGTCATTTGCTACCCTTTTGATAAAGAAAAAGTGCCCAAATATTTTTGGCCACGTTTTAGGTCAAAATACCGCTCTGTGGGTTGGTTAAATAACCGGTAAATAGTCGGGTGGTTAGTATTTAAATCATGATTAGAAGGTGGCAAGGTGGCCAGGCTCCGTGCATGATGCTACAATCTTCAATAATTGCAGAATACGGGGTTTGTTTGGCCGATTTCCTAATTGCCTGTTGCGGCAGCCGTTCTCCATAACATTGCGCTGGATATGGGAGATTTTGAAACACCACCAATAGCGGATGAATTAGATGCCCACGTGCTGAATCGATTAATAGAAGAAGGGCAAATTTCTAATATTTATGACGACCAAAATGATATCGCCGCCGGAACGCTGGCCAGAAGACAATTTAAAACAAGTATTTTGCTAATTTGTAATATTAAGGTACCTACCGAATAATTAAATTATTGATTAACGAAATTTATGTATTCAACTCTTTTTTCTTTAATTTGCAATGTCCATTATTTTACACACCGCTTTAGGCAAAACGATATACCCTTTAAATAATTATTAATTATTCTACAGATGACAAGTTTTTGACGTTTTTGACGTTTAAACGCTACAGTGGTACGAACCTATCAGCAAAATATAGGGTTATAACCAACATACCAACACACATTTTCCGCGTTTTTCACCTAATCAAAGTTAAAAGAGTATTAGCTATAAATTGGATGGTGCAAACCGAGGTAAATGTAATCACGGTTATAATTTAATTGAGATTAGTTATTCTTTATTAAGCCATATGTTGGTGCAAAAGGGTATTAGACTTTACCTACAGTCAATAGTTTTCAAGATATTAATTTTTTTCGTTAAAATTTTGCTAAATGCACGTCAATCATTGTTATTATGTTTGCTGACATGTGGTTGGAATGTTTGGAATATTAAAACATTGTTTAAATAATTTAATTTCTTAAAGGTTTTTTAACAAATAGCTTAAGAAAAACCACTTGAAATTAGGCAAACTTTAAACCAGTGGGGGCTGGTGACATATTAAATTGGGGGGGGGGGGCAAAAATTTATATACATGCAAAAATTGGAAAATAAACTTACCGATGTATGTAACATGTGAGACCCATAAACCCATATTTAAATTAACACAAGTAATTATATATTCTACGGTAGTTATATCCATTTTAAAAGTAACAGAAAACAATACCACACGACGACCGGCGAGATTTTTGACTAATTGACCTTCCTCAAAACGCGCAAATCGGCAACGCGCTGAGGGGCATCTTACTATCTCGCACGATTATGATGGCTGACTCCTACTGAAACAGATATATTCCACCCGCACGCTGCACACACCCGCCTTCATCGATACTTACAGTGCATATTTGAATCCGCCCGGCTTGTAACTATCAATCCTAAAAATTTTACCCGTATTAACCGTCCTAAAGTTAATATTAAGAATTACATTTAAAAGATTTTTAGGGTGTAACATTACAAATTAATTATATATAATGTTTTTAAGTAGCATCGGGGGGACTCGGGAGGGCACTGCCCCCTTGCCCTTCTTGTAGCAGCCGCCACTGCTTCAAACAATAATAACGTTTTTATTATAAATGTAAAACCCTGTATGTTTTAACATAATCGAATAGAAAATTAAAGAATCTTTCGATTGGTATTATAATAACTGTTTCGTACAGTTAAAATTTCAGAAACATTTAACAATTTCTAATATTTTCAATACTATTTTGTATCAACAAACCTGTGGAATTCTATCAAGAGTTAATATGACAGTATTCATGGTTACCACTTAATCTGTCATTGTTTAAAATTAATTAAAATATTTCATTGAAAAATTAATGTATAATTCAAAAATGTAAAAATATATATGGTGTCCTATTTAAAATAACAAAGTTAAAGGCATTTCCGGTAAAACAGGAAGTATTATTTTGTTCAAAATAATTTAGGAAAAAAGTCTAAATCGAATAATTTACGCTATTAAAATTTAAATCGATGTCTTTCGCGATTCCCTAGAAACGGACTACGTACGTGAAACACCCTGTATATTTAACGTCATTTATGTGTTATGCTATACTTAATTATTAATAAAAGATACAACAATACACGGCGGTCCTCAAGGGTGAATAGTTTGACCAAAAATGTAGCCAAAAACTATTTACTACATCTAATTGTACTCCACTTAGGCTCTCTAAAACCATTTTTAGGTAAATCGCAGCTGATCGAAGAGTTGATTTTTTTAGTTTTTAGAGAAAATCATGGAATTTTATTAGTTTTTTTTGTTATATCAAAAATATGTGTAATTTTGGTTACACTCGAATAAACATCTCATCTTTTCAATAACATTAGGTAACTACTTTTACAAAACATGAAACATTAATAACTAAACCTACAAATGACAAAAAGAAAAATCTACCACTGCTTTTCTCAAACTCAAACCATAGCTTGCATTGTCCAAACGATTAATTTTATATTTTTTCCAGGTAAGTTCTATATAAACCAACATTTGAAGTGCCATTTCTTGATTCATTAATATCAGAAAAACAGTAGAGACAACAGACAACAGAATTGTGCTTACTGCAATTGTAGGAAATTCCTTTACCAACTTTTTGCAGCATTCACATGTTCTAAAATTTGCTTTTTTGTTCTTCCATTTAGGATTTTTGCGTGTTGGTTTGTGACCTTTAAAACTGGCAATGGTACATAGTCGACAGGTAGATGGTGACATAGTGAGTCTCGTTCTTGGATGCAGCACAATTTTGTCAAAACCCGGTCCTTTTTTGGGAAGAGGTCTTTTTAAGATATTCTGTCTCCTACACGGAAAAAAATCCCTTACTAGGTTTAAGAATAGTTCTATACTTCATGTTAGGAACTTGATTTAAGGATATTTATTATTTCTATGAGATTAGCGTACATTTAAACTAAGTAATGGGATATACTTAATTTTTAAGAAAAACGGTTACTTGATTTGAGATGAGTATTCTTGGATTGAGTTTAAAGGTATTTTATTTTAAAGAAAATTGGTATACTTAAATCAAATATACAATAATGCTTAGATGAAAGAGCTCTAGTTTTCTACTCAAAGCGGAATATTGCCACTTATTTTAAGTATTCTGTATATTTGTATGAAATTTCGGTATACTTTATTTAAATATATGTATATTTAATACAATAACGCTTATACTTCAATTTAAGTATAATACCTCTAGAACAAAGAATACACTATACTGTATTTAAGTATAGCTATTATTAAAACAAATACCTAATTCTTCGCTTAAGTAAATACCGTCCACCCTCTAAGACCGCTTCGCTAAAAGAAAAGACGCAGTTTCTGTGTCCAGTTTTGTCCTGTGTTCTATGGTGGTAGCGTGTGTACGTGTCGGCGCCGGCAGTTTGTTTTTTCCTTTTTCTGTCTGGATGTTATTTTTAATAAAAAATAATGGAGGAGAAACTTAAAAATTGGGGCTTAGAATGTTTACTAGACACATTTTTGGGTAAGTAAATAATATTTCATTAATTTTAAGTAATTAACTAGGCATGATCGTAAAAATGTAGTGTAAAATGGATAGGTATATTGTAGTGTAAAATGAATAGCATACGACAGGTAATAGACAATAGCACATAAACAGCAGAAATTTATGTAAAACGTTAGATGCTATAGCCTCCAATTCAGCTATATTATTTTTGTTTTAGAAAACGAGATAGATCTCGATATTATGGTAAACCTAAGCGAGGAGAATTTAAAGGAATTAATTCCAAAAATAGGATTGAGGATCAAGTGTAGAGAAAAAATTGAAGAATTAACACCAAACCATCTACGATGATAATGGTAGCCTTCTTAGAGACTCATTTTACATATTATTTAGCTGGAGATAAATTTTACTGACAATAAAAATACCTACTTAAAAAAATTATAGCACCAAAAATGTGATACCTAGGTTATAAAAAAAAATAAAATGTAAAATATAGTATCTATGTTAATGAACCGTGAAAGAATGAATTTATATAAATTGACAGTATTTTTTCTAATACCTCTAAGACTGTTAGGTAATAAACCTATTGTGATATCAGTGCCTATTATACTTACTGTCATAACAATTATATTTTCACTTTTACTTGTATTTTCCGTAGTGGTAGGATAATACAAATATTTTTCAGGGTCACGAATGTCTTTTTTTGTAAAAATTATTCCAGGGTCGCAGGACGAGGAATTTTTTTTTCTAATCAACCACTTTCTTTAAGAATAGTGTAAAGTTATTTTAAATATATACTATACTTTTATCAAATATAAAAAAAGGAAAAGTAAGAATACAAGCATTTTATGCAAGTAAAGCGTGTATACACGCTTTACTTGCATATAAATAAATAAATTGCATATAAATAAATAAATTTTAAAGAAAGTATATTCTTAAAACAAGAATACTGTAAAGATTTCACAAAGAAACTATACTTTGATGAAGTACATACTAACGTTACAACAAGAATACCGTAGTCTTCATTGAAGACAAATTTGTATACTTAACTCAAAATTAGTGTGTTTCTTATTTTTAGTATAGTAGTAATCTTAGATTAAACCGAAGCTATCTTTATTTTATAAGAATATGAGGATACTTGAAACAAGTATAAATTTACTTGCGGAATAGGGAAACTAAGCTATACTTGGATAGAGTTGAATTTTCTTGGAATCAGTATAGATTTTTTTCCGTGTATCATATAAAGACAAACACATACTGCATTGGGATATCTACTGTCATTTTTGTCAAATTTAAAGCAGTTTAAATTTATCAAATTGTATAGGCTATTATTTAATATACATGGATTGCATTTACCAAAAACTAACTTCCTGCCGCAGACAACACAAACTTTCGATCGGTTTTCTTCATGATTATCTTAAAGTGGCGGCTGGTGGATTTTGGACATACTCATATCTCAGTTTTTAGACATTATATACAAGTTCTGAAGTTTGGGAAAAATATTTAGTTTTTTAGTGTGCCAACCAGCCTCATGCCCCCCAAATTAAGATAATTCAAATTAAAGTGGTGCAATTTATAATTCACTGCAGTTTATCAACAAATTTCAAAATGTATTTAAAAAGTCCAAGATTTACAGATTTTATATCATTTCTAATTTTTTTTTTATTTAGAAATAGAATTAATAAACATTTTAAAATCTGTAATACTCGAACTTTTTAAAAAAATTTTGAAATTTGTTGATAAACTTTAGTGAATTATAAATTGCATATGGGTACCATGTCTAATAACTGAGATATTGGTGTACCCAAAATCCACCAGCCGTCACAAAGACTTTTTGCATTATTACTTTGAACTTAAAACACTACTTTAAATAACACAACAAGCACAAACATCTAAATAAAACTTATTTTCTCTGTTCAATAACAATTGACGTGTTGTCATAACAACATATTTTGTTTTATTAGATTTCATGGCACCCTTTGGTAATTGAAAAATTATATTGTATTTCACAGTAGTCTTAGCCTACCTACTTTTGATACTAAACTATGATTTCAATTAATAAATACTACTAAATGTTATTGAGAAGATTAAAGAATGATTAAAATTCCACAAACTTTTGATATAAAAAAATGTAACCAAAAAAAACCTACTAAAATTCCATGATTTTCTTTAAAAACTAAAAAAATCAACTTTTCGATCAGCTGCGATTTACCCAAAAATGGTTTTAGAGAGCCTAAGTGGAGTACAATTAGATGTAGTGAATATTTTTTGGCTACATTTTTGGTTAACCTATTCACCCTTGAGGACCACCGTGAATATTTGTATAAAAATGACAAAATGTACTAAACTAAACATTTATGAATACTGCTACTGATAATTGAAAACTAATGCTGGCCACAGAAACATCATTTGAATAAAAAAGTTGATATATCAAATAATAGTCAAATATCAATACTTTAACGTGTTATACTCAAATTTATAAAACAAAGTTGCTTCTTCGATTATTTACCCTTTAAAAATTGTTAAATTTTAAATTAAATTACCAGCGCCCCTGTATATAAAAAAAAATTGTCCAAATTTCAAATCAATACGTTTTGAAATAAAAAAGTTTTTTACAAAAAATAAAATTTCTTAATTTTTAACACAGTGAAGAAAAAATAAAAATAAAAACGTTGTCAATGGACGAGATTTTTTTTTAAAGTACTTCATTTAGATGTAGAAATAAGGTAAAAAAAAGTTTCAATCGATTTCTTGAACCCTTGCAAATCGACCGTTCGATCGACCTTTATGGTCCCCGGCTAAGCCTTGATGCCAAGACACAACCTTACTAAAGATTAAATGTAGTTATAATAAAAAAGATCAAGTTAAAAATTATAAGTATAATAGGTATTTGATTATAATTTTGGGTCCCCTGATATGGCCCTATATGGTTTACAAGTCATTAAGACTAAATTTGACATAATTAAAAGGATAATATTTATAAATTAAAATATCCAGGAAATCCTGGAGTCACTATGGAAAGTTAGGTGTCATCAAATTTAATTTACCCTAAAATTTCAATAAACCAAATTTACATTAGAGATTAATAGGGCGTAGTGAATATAATATGCATTAAATATTAATGAAACAAAACTTTAGTACGACTTGACAGTAACAGATTCAGAGAAGGAAATCTAATACCAAAAATTTGTTTGTCATTCAAACTGTTGAAACATTCGAGAAATCCTCTTTACGACACTACGTTGCATAGTCAACTAACAGCTTTTAATACAAAGCAAACCCAAAGACATTTACATTAAAACACACAAAGAAAACATAGATATTGCAAATAACTGGCTAACTGTCAAAATGACGGTTACAAAATTGCCTCTCCAAAATTAAAACGAAATAAAAAAAATTATTTTATTTTTTGTTTCTTTGTGTTATGCATAGTAACCATACTAACTTAAACCCAAAACAAAATCCATTATTAATCCAAAATTAAAAAATTGAATTGTGACAGATGTGTAAAGCAACGAAGCAGACATTTGTCATGCGACGCCCTGAAAATATTAGCAAGTTAAACGTCAGAAAAGTTCATTTAAATGTAATGCAAATTATCCTTGAAGAGGAAGGAACTCTGACAATCCCAGTAAAATTGGATGTTAATACAAAAAAAACAGAGGGCAACCGGTGCCCTGTATCTGAAAAAGTAATCTCAAACCTAACGAGTATTTCGTTAAAATTTAAGTATTATATTCCTGTTATGAACTTTTTTGAAACAGGAATAAGGGGAGTAATGCCGGTTTTCCACCAAACGGACAAAACAAAAACAAAACACAAACTCGTGTCGAATAAAACAAAACTGCAACTTTTTGCAAACTTTTTGAAGACTGGCGTGTTTTGCGACAGTTTGAGTTTTGTTTTTCGAGTCCCGCTCGAAAGCGGTAACATCAAAAGGTTTCGACGTGTTTTGAAACTCGAGTCTGTTTAGTGGAAACGGTCGTGTTGTGTTTTTTGTTTTCGACTTTTATTTTATTTTGTTAGTCTGGATACGAATTTCATACTAAATTGGTAGGTAAGTAAGAAACATATTTTTCTTACTACCTCGACTGAAAATACGTTGTTTCGTCCCCGATTCCACGGCAGAAAGTTTACGTTTGATGCATTGGTCAAGCTATACGCGCACCCTCTATAATAGCGGGAGTAAAATTTTTTTAGTCATGTGCACTAGTACTCAACATATGCAACTCTGATTAAGACACTAATATAACCTCAAAATTTGTTTTCAATTTCGATATACACATTTAATTTTTTCCCGTATTTTCGGCCGGGTTGTATTTTCGGCCGAAGTAGTAAGAAAAATAGTATACACTACACGGGCAGAAAGTGTGAGAGCCCTGAACTGCGCGCCATGATGCCCTCGGCTTCGCCTCGGGCATCATGGCGCGCAGTGCAGGAATCTCACACTTTCTGCCCTTGTAGTGTAATATACTATTTTTCCAAGTGTATAATAATATTCATATTATATTCCTCATAAGTCTATATAGAAATACTACAATGTAGTTTTTTAAAATTTTGTAACCTTATTTTTAGGTTAGGTTTAACTGTCAGACGACAAAATGTCACCATTATTGTTCGGCGGTCAATAATAATTTGAATTTTGAACTAGTAGTCACTACATTATTGTACTAGTTCAAAAGTCAAATTATTATTGACCGCCGAACAATAATGGTGACATTTTGTCGTCTGACAGTTAAACCTAACCTAAAAATAAGGTTACAAAATTTCAAAAAAATATCGAAATTTAGAGCTTGAAAAAAAATAGTATATAAAACACGGCGGCGAAAGCTTATTAATTACCTCGCACACAATCTACTGCCTCGGCGGCGCGCCGCGGCGCCTCGGCAGTGAAATGTGTGCTCTGCTATAATATGAGCTTTCTCCGCCTGGTCTATAATATACTATTTTATAGATAGAGGATAGAGAATTTGTTTTGTAACGCTGGATAAGTTTAATAGATACACATATAGGTATATACCTATATATTAGACTGGGCCAAAAAAATTCACTATTTTTTTTTTGAAAAATATATCGAGAATCATTCAGAATGGCAAAAAAAAATTGGTGAAAATTTGAGCCCTTAATATTAATTTTAAAGCTTAATTTTCATGTATCCGTTTGTCCGTTATACGTTTGTACGTTTTTCAATAAAATCGTCCGATAAAAAATGTTCTAATTTTCATGCATCCGTTTTTATATGACGTTTAAACATGTTGGTTGATACTGAAAAAATGTGTTCTGACATAATTACGACAACTAGTGGAAAAGGACCGAAAACAAAAACAAAACTCGAACAAAACTTAGTTTGCTTGATGGAAACAAGAGTTTCGGGTTTGTTTCAGTTTTGTTTTTGATTTGCAAGTTTTAAAAAACACAAACAAAACGCAAACTCAACTGTTCGTTTAGTGGAAAACCGGCATAACAACCTTACAGTCGATTAAAACCGTGGCAACTATCAATGTGCCATAACTCACGCTGTTGTTCCGACACCACTCGGATGGGTTTTAGTTACAGGCTGTATGGCTGTGACTGTGAATGCCATATCAATATTATTATACTGGCCTGACAGAAAACTCCAGAAATACCTTAAGACAATCTTATATGTAAATATACAGGCTATATGCTAGCTGATAGTTAACGCATATCAAACGCCTAAAAGGGTCAAAATCGGTATTTACTTAAGCCAGTGGGGTTCTATAGCATATAATCTAGTAGGGAAATAACTTCTGCAAGAAGTCTTTCGTATAGCTATCAGCTACCCCAGTTTAAAAAAAGGGCTGGAGTTCTTACGTATACGGGAGTCTTCACCTAACTAAATCTATTCAAAACGATCCTATATACGTCTAAACTAACTAAACCTAGCAAGAAAATGGAAAAACGGATCTGGATCCACTATATACAAAATAATTATAACCATGGCCATTGGTCATAAAGTAGGAAATGAAGAGAAAAAGTCTACCAAAAGACAACGATATATATATATATATGTATAGAATGGTCAAGTAAAACCTTACACATATTCGTTTGACCCAACATAAAGGTATCTGTTTCATTAACTCACTTAACATATAAAAATGTCCGAATTGGAGCCAAAATATGGTTTAATTTTGAAAACATGCCATATACCTGCATCTGAACCATTAGGGTACACGGTGCTCCCGAGGCGATTTAAATAAAATGTTGATGACACTTCAAAATTCAAGTTTTATATTGTCCTTTAATGTATTTAGAATATATACCAACAGTTTTTAAAATCAGTTTACGTAATCAATTTTTTTTTAAATGGGTTTGAATGAAAAAGTCCTGTTTCCGGGGATAAACAAATATTTAATGCAATAAATACAAAAAAAAACAAGGAAATTTGCGTCACTAATTCAAATTAAATTCAAATTATATATTTTTATCAAATCTCACAAACCTTATTTTTATGTCGTCATGGTTATAAGTAAGAATAATAACTATGGGTTAATATTGACAAGTACTTGTCAATATTTAACATTGCTTGATTTCTTGCAAAGTTGAGTCTAGTTTTTCGCTATCATTTGAATATTATAGAATATTATAATATTATATATAATTATATCGTGGATTTATTGCATAAATTTTCCAGAACTCACGAACAAAATCGCCTTAGCATTTGTTTGATTTGTAAAAAAACCCAAAAATCAGTATTTTAAAACTACAGACAGCATAGAAAGTGGAATAAAAACATTGTTTCCCGATTTTGATATAGAAGATTCAGGATTACCAGCTGCAGTTTGCTATGCATGCCGATTGAGAATTAAAAGAGCTAGTGCAAATCCAGATTTACGGAGCGCTTTTAAGTATCGCGATAACATGAAAACTCGTGCATCAAATTCTGGGTATGAATGTGAGTGTTCTTTATGTGATGAAATAAGAGCAAAACAAGAAAATTGTGACGCTTTGAATGCTAATAAGAAAAAAAAATCAAAAGATTCCAAAAAGATATGCTCGAAGTGTTTAACTTTGATAGGTAGGTAGAATCATTAGTCACAAATGCAACTCAACCACATTGATCAATAATGTTCAACAAAATTTGAACAATGAAAAAGAAACTGAACATTTGACTTCTCGATTATTAATAAAACAAATAATTATGAAGAAGAAATTAAATCCAAAAGCGCAAGCTGTAAATACAAACATTGAATTATCCCTCTCGCAGCAGCATGGTAACTCACTAAATGTTACAGTTAATCCAAAAGAAATCATGTTGAATGTTTCTGATCGACATGTACGTAAATTTTCCAAATTTATTAGAGAAAAGACCACTCTTAAAAGTGTTATTGAACCTCACTGTCGTGAAAAAATGGTAAAAGATTCCCACAAATTAGACGAATTTTTTGCTGTTCATTCTTTTGACTTCGAAGCTACAAAAAAAGGAGTAGTTTCTAAAAATCCAAGCTCTGCTGTTATGTGTATTAATTTAATGTTATTCATTCAACATGTCATAGACATGCGAGATATTTTTAATTTTCACTTAAATTTCGGTATTGAAATTTACTGTATCTGTTCAATCAAAAAATGAGGCATTATTAACAAGTGGAAGGACACCGGAGTAAAAAAGATATTTATTATTGCTCTTGCTCCCAATATTCAAGAAAATTACAATAATGTTGCAAATATTTGGTCAAAGTTCAAATGAATATCCCGCAACAATAACAACTGATTTGAAACTTTCAAACATAATTACTGGTTTGTCAAGTAATGCAAGTTATTATCCGTGTATTTGGTGTGATTTTAGCAAAGATAATTTAGCTTCGTGTGGTAATTTAAGAACGACCGAAAGCTTTCTTCAAAATTATAACAACTGGTACGATAAGGGAAGTGTCAAAAAGAATGCTAAATACTTTAAAAATTGCATTCACCCTCCCTTGTATTGTTCTGGCGATGATATATTGATTCTAGATGTTATGCCCCCCCCCAGAGCTGCACCTTTTACTAGGTTGCGTTAACAAACTTTATACTCATTTACATGAATGTAATCCTGATATTGCTAAAAAATGGGCTCAACAATGTAATGTTGAAAAAAAGTATACTAATGGTGGTAAATTTTCTTTCGAGGGAAACTTGCTCAAGAATGTCGACAAACTACAAGTGCGTCAGTTTTATAAAGGCATGGATTATGTTGATACATTTAGAAAGTTCGGAGTAGTAGTTAACAGTTGTTTTTCACTGACTTTACATCCAAATTTAAAGGAACATGTTAAAGAATTTAAAAAAAGCTACGAACATTTAAAGATAACTGTGACGCCAAAATTGCATTCAATTTTCTATCATGTTTTGTTCCAAGCATAAAGTGGGATAAGGATTTTTCGCAGAACAAGGTACAGAATCAGTTCACCATGATTTTAATTTGAAATTACAAAATTATAAAGTGCCGAATTATTGGCCAAAACTACATCGAGCTGTATGTAGCTATAATAGTTTACATTTATAAGCATATGACATATTTTCCATATCGTTTTTATATTAAATTTTATAGTTTCATGTTTAAACTTTATATAGGTTTATAATTATATCTATATTACAGTAGCGCTAAAAGTCTAAAACTACTGTTAGGTACGTTCGAAAGTTTTATTATTTTAACAAGAATTACTTTTATAAATACCTATAATTTATTTGTAATTTAAAAAAAGTGACGCAAATTTTCCTTGTTTTTAGTATTTATTGCATTAAATATTTGTTTATCCCCTGAAACATGACTTTTTTATTCAAACCCATTTTAAAAAAAATTGATCACGTAAACTGATTTTCAAAACTGTTGAGATATATTCTAAATACATTAAAGAACAATATTAAACTTGAATTTTGGAGTGTCATCAAAATTTTATTTAAATCGCCTCAGGAGAACCGTGGGTACTTAAGTTTATAAGCTACATTGGAAACTTTCCGGCATACTAAGTACTGTTATAAGCAATAATAAATTAAGAAACTCCCCAAATAAAAAAAAAATGGTTTTCTATAAATTTTACAATTTCTGGGCGTAATAAAATAGATTTTGTAAACCAGTCAGAAACCAATATTATGTATGCATTACCGGCTTTACTACGGGGTAACGGACCATAAATGTCAGTACTAATTATGTGCCAGGGAAAATTAGCTCTTTTTTCGGTACCCATTTTACCA
Organism: Brassicogethes aeneus; assembly: GCA_921294245.1. Classification (NCBI taxonomy): domain Eukaryota; kingdom Metazoa; phylum Arthropoda; class Insecta; order Coleoptera; family Nitidulidae; genus Brassicogethes; species Brassicogethes aeneus. The sequence continues at coordinate 6,101,500 of OV121136.1, forward strand.
TAAGTCCCTTCAAAGGCGACTTTTTGTTCACTATAAGTTGTACACGCACGAATGTATTTAACAATATCCCGGCGCATCTGTAGCCAATAATATTGAGAAGATATCCTATTTAGAGTTTTGAAAAATCCCATGTGACTAGCTAGAGGTTCATTGTAAAATTTTCTTGCGTTTACTCGAATGAACAAATAACTTAAAATCGGAGATGTTAGTTTTAATATTCGACTTATTAGGCAAGTATTTATATATATATATATATATATATATATATTGGTCAGTGACCTTAGGCTTAGGCTTATAATAAAAGCAGCTGGTAGGGTTTTTTCAATTTACGAATTACCTGCATAGTCTATTGAAAGTTGGATTGAAACTTTTTACGACCATTGTGATAGTTCATTTAAAGGTATATTTGACCTAGAACAAGGTAATACTAATAAAACAATTTAATATACAAATAAATAATTTAAATATTTTTTAATATTTTAATAAATTTAATGTTGATGTGCCCGCTTTTTCCATCATTCGAGGAGACCTGATGTTTTCAAAAAACTTTTAAAATTAAAAATCACCGATTGCAATACGCTTACTGGAATTTCGTGCTTTATAAAAGGTAAAAAACAAAATGAAGGTTAGTAAGTAATACATATTTTAACTTTGATTTTGTTTCTGTTTATTCAAAATCCTTTGGTTCAGAAATAGTTAAGATTGAGGTCTATCAACACTTGAAATCTCATAAATTCTTTTACTTTTAAGTTGTAAACGAATTGAATACTACCCTAGTTATGTCGAGCTTTATAAAAAGATGAGTTATAATTGTAGGACGTAGTTTGCAATAAGCCATTAAAGTGTATAAGTACATATATATTACTATGTTTAGGAATAGAACCAGAGATTAATATTGAACGTAAGGATTCAGACGATATTGAATTAGATGAATAATTATATTCATTTTTCCGAAAAGAAAATTACAATATTTTAACATTAAAATGTTGTTTCTATTGATTAAAATATTTTATAATTTAAATTAATCAAATTTTATTTTAACACGTTACAAATTTGTTAATCATTGCACGGTGCAATTTGCACCTTTGCTGGCAATTCTTAAAAATTATAAATTTATTTTTTTTTTAAGAATATGGTTTATCAAAATATATTATAAATATTGTACAAGACTACAATGTAGTTAAATTTCTTAAAGAGCATAGTAATTTATTATGAAATCTTAAAGTACTTACAATAAGTCAATATGTATACCTAACATTAATATTATAATTATTTTTTTCTTTTTAATAAATTACATTTTTTATTTAATACAGAAGTGCTTTTTTATTTAAACCCTTAGTTCCTAAGAAGTCCCAAAAGCCATCTGAATGGCTTGTGCAGGTTAGGGGTAGGAACGGCATAAAGTCCCCTTCGAAATACTAATATACAATAAGACAAACAAATAAACAACCACACCAATGTGGGAGTCGAACACATGACCTCTCGGTTTTTAGTCAGCAGCACTGACCACTAGTCCACCGTCGCCGTATAAAATATTCCAAGTTATAATTATAATTATACTTGTTTTTAAGAGATTATTTTCCATAAAGTTTCAATGTAAAATATTTTTATAAAAATGTATCAAACAATTCATTGGTTATATATTTTATTAGAGTTAATTTGTTTGATAACAAACTTTTTTAAGAGACAATTAATATTGTTGGTGTTATGCTAAATAAAAATATGAATATTTAGAAATATTTATGAAATTTTTTAATTGTTTAATATGCCTTTTTTTTAATTTTACTAAAAGTTATATAAAATAATTAATTTTAAATTATACTAAAAATTAATTTACTTAAATTATTATCCCCATCGTTTTTATAAACAAACGAACCTTTTTATGTTGGTGGTTGATGTTTAAAAACACACGATGAAGAGGTAAAGTTGGATGGTAGTTAAAGTAAGGGTAGGGATAAGGTTCCATAAGTCCCTCGTTTTGAAACAACCCCTTTGAAGGTGATGGTATGAATTCACCATGCAATCCATACAAATATATTACAAAAATTATAATTTTGTCAATACCCCAATCAATGGCGAGACACTTTTTTTCTGTTACGGAGTATGCCTTTTCGGGCGGAGATAATGTACGGCTGGCGTATGCGATCACATGATCTCCATCGGCCAAGTTCTGTGTCAATGCTACTCCTAGCCCCTCATCGGAGGCGTCGGTTTGTAACACAATCGGTTTGGAGAAATCGGGACATGCTAGTACGGGGGCGGAGGTTAGACTGCTTTTCAAGAGTTCAAACGCTTTGTCTTGTTTAGTCGTCCATTCCCACCGGTGTCCTTTTTTCAACAGACGGTTTAGTGGTTCGGCGCTCTAAGAAAAGGACGGGACAAAACGCCTATACCACGAGGCCATCCCTAAAAATCGGCGCAGGCCACGGATATTAGTCGGGGCGGGAAGTTCACGGATAGAGTTTACTTTATCCGGGTCAGTTTGTATACCATTTGAGGTAACCAAATGCCCCAAATATTTTAGGGATTTACGGCCAAATTGACATTTGTCTGGGTTTATTCGTAGTCCGGCGGCACGGAGCCGGTTAAAAACCTCCTTTAGTGTTCCGGGAAAGTCCTGCCTAGGATAATTATATCGTCCAAATAGGCAAAACAAAACAGGTCTAATTCAGGGCCGATTATGCGGTCCATCAGCCGCTGAAAAGTAGCGGGTGCGGAGTGTAACCCAAACGGCATTTGGAATAACCCACGGCCGGGCACAGTAAAGGCGGTTATTGGTTTACTTTCGGGGCAGAGTGGTATTTGCCAGTAGCCTTTTTTAAGATCCAGACTGGAATTGCATCCTCTCCTGCAAACCGATTTTCGCTTTCCGGGATCGTCACTATCATCATAGTTTATTATACAGTCAGTGGAAATATTTGCAATAGCGGTCTTGATGTTTTCAAAATACTTATTGATGACTTCTGGAAATATGCCTGCCCTTGATCTTTTAATATTCTCAGCAAGTCTCTCAGTGAGACGCCTTCTATGACGTTTCATAAATGCTAAAAACCAGTCTGCTGCATATTATTTTTAAACTTTCTTGTTGTTACTCCTTTTCTGCCTAGATACTGTTGCATAAAGCGGATTTCAAAACTATCAAGGGGGTATCCCCATTCACTAGCCAAAAGTATTAATTCATTAAATTATCTTTTTCGGCGCGTGACAAGACGGTTTGTCTCCCGTATTTTTTCAACTCTCTTGTTGCTGCTCTTTGAAGGGTTGATTTTGGAATATTATAAAGGTCATTTGCATCCCTTAAGCTTCTGTATAATTGAGGTGGACGCGCCCACCAACCTTCTTTTTGTACACTCGCACCATTAGCCCCACGTCTTGTACTGAAATTTTTAATAAATCATTTTAAAACGAGGTGTGAACAAAAATTAAATTAACCTAACCTAACATATAGGAAAAATTTTGATAGTATAGATAAACACATTTTTATTGGGCAAAATCTTGAAGTTCATCGTGAAAAAGGTGAAGTTTTGCAAGGTGAAAACATGGACAAATTGGCATTGTTTACTTTATTTTTTTTATTAAAAATACAAATCTTTTGGACAGATTCACATGACTTAAGAGTTTAGTTGGAATGTGTTTAAGATGATCCCTATTTTACAGGCTTAGATTTGTCAAACTTCTACTAATGAACGCGAAAATTAAATCTATATCACCTTTTGTCCCACATCAAACCCAGGTTCCTCTTTAGCCCGTTCTACGATATTGCCAATTATTTAAAAAAAAACAGATTAATACATATAAAAAATATAATAACTAACTATTTGGTAAATACGGGACAGAATGGTGTAGTTTTGAGGTTTTTAGAGGAATACTGTTCCATTGCAATAGCTTTTTTGTCAATTGCACGAAAACAAATTTCCATTACGGCATCTCTTTCAATATTTAGATGGACTGACAACTGGAACACGTAAATTTTCAGGACCTATTGGCAAAAATTGTCAGAAAGTGAAAAGATAACAGACTTTATTTCAATTGAATCAGCTCTATACGATGATGTTGATGAGACACAATTAAGTACAGACCAGAAATATTTGTTTAAAATATTATAAATATTATTAGTGGTAATATACCTGCAAGAGATCCTGGCAAAATATCTCATTCTCGATGGCATATCAATATATCACATAATTGGAATGTTACGGAACCACCACTTACTTTTAAATACTTAGCAAATATTAGAACCAAATAAATGTAAAACAACAAAAGGATATGAATAAAAAACGGTAACAATAAATATAAAAACTGAAGGTCACACTTCCAGCAAATAGGGATAAGAAAATCGATTAATAAATTTATCAATGCAAATGAACTGAAAATATGGAAAGGCGATTACGGATTTTTAAACGATCGAGTGTTTTTGTACGGACGGTGGAATCGAAAGCGGCTGAACGGTTTCGACTGTTCGGTACCGCATCGCGGCAGAGTTGATAATACTATAATAATTTGTATAGAATCTCACCTAGAACCTTTGTTTTCCGAATTCGGTTTGCGGTCTAAAGGTTGTGTCGTACCTAGGCTGGTAATGGCCTTAAATACGCACTATAGGGTCTCTCTAGTTCTTCGACAGAGAGAATACCTACCTCGAGTAACTTTACAGTGGAGAAATAGGGTTTGAGAATCAGTTCAGGTTTTGTGGTTTAATTTAAATGCCAAAATAACTTAAACTTGTTTATTCTATCATAGAAATATATACAATATATACAAAATTATAAGTAAAGGATATATACATAAAATAAAGGTCTATCGTAGACAGGTATTATACAAGGCTATGTGTGCAAACAGGTCAATATTTCTTTCTTGATACCCCAAAAGGCAACAGGCAGGTTAGGGTGCTTCATTTTAGAGCAACATTTTTTTGTTTCAAGTCCCACCTCAAAATTTTGTAGTAGATCCAAAAACCAAAAATTTGAGCATTTTTTGAGCTCTTAATTATGATTTTAAGCCATTGCTCAACAGTGTTGAAGATTTTCCATTCAAATAACATTATAAATCCATTTTTTACCATTTTTATCTTCCGCTCACCACGAAGGAATTTTATTTACGAATTTTGGCTCAAAGAATCTTATGAAGGACTAAATCGTCTACGTAAAAGCCCATTGAACCGAGTCTGTAAGTCGAATATCTTCTTTACAAATCGCTCTTTAAATTGAAAATGTTATAAAAATAACAGTAAATCGTAATTATTTGCTAAACTATTGATGATAGAAAAAAAAACGTTAATGGCAATTTTGTAGGGAATTTTTTGTCCTCTAACTTTGTTTCAAAAAATTTTTTCGTATCACAAATAGTTAAACGACTGCAGCCTCTTAAAATGTAAAATGTCTTAAAATTTCTATTCTAACCTATGTATATTAGGGTGCTTTATTTTAGAGCGACACTTTTTTCAAAGTCCCACCTAAAAATCTTGTAACCGGTTTGAAAACAAAATTTTTTAGCTATTACAAAGCTCTTAATCTTTATTTTAAGCCGTTGCTATTCCAATTTTAAATATTTCCCTTTAAAAACCATTAAAAAACAATGTTTTATTCTATTTTCCTTCTGCTCGTACAGTAAGAATATTTTATTCGAATTTCTGTTCTAAAATCTTTATACAGGATGAAATTATCTTCAAAAATGTCCATTTAAGCAAGTCTGTAAGTTGAATATGTTCTTCACAAATTGCCGTTCTACTCGAAAATCTTCTAAAATAGCAGTAAATCGTATTTGGAGACTAAACTATTGATTGTAGATAAAAAACGTAAATGACAATTTTGTAGGGAATTTTTTGCCCTACAAATTTGTCCAAAAATATTTTTCTGTATCACTTATAGTTTAGCTTGTACGGCAACTCAAAGTGTCAAATTCTTAAATATTCATTTTCTGACGACTGTAATAACTAAACTATTAGAGTTAGGTGAAAGAATTAAATAGAAAATTTGTTTTTTATTAGATGTTCTGAAATATTTTTACAGTTATAATATCTAAATCATTAATTCTATTACGTAACTCTAATAGTATAAATACTATAATATATAAATAGTATAATATATTACAGTCGTCAGAAAACTGAATTTTTAAGAATTTGACCCTTTAAGTGGCTGTACAATCTAAACTATAAGTAATACAAAAAAATATTTTTTAACAAATTTGTAGGGAACAAAATTCCCTACAAAATTGTCATTTACGTTTTAAGGTTTTCGAGTAGAACGGCAATTTGTGAAGACTTGCTTAAATGGACATTTTTGAAGATAATTTTATCCTGTATAAAGATTTTAGAACCGAAATTCGAAAAAAATATTCTTACTGTACGAGCAGAAGGAAAAAAGAATAAAACATTGTTTTTTAATGGTTTTTAAAGTGAAATATTTAAAAATGGAATAGCAACGGCTTAAAATAAAGATTAAGAGCTTTGTAATAGCTAAACAATTTTGTTTTCTAACCGGTTACAAGATTTTTAGGTGGGACTTTGAAAAAAGTGTCGCTCTAAAATAAAGCACCCTAATATACATAGGTTAGAATAGAAATTTTAAGACATTTTACATTTTAAGAGGCTGCAGTCGTTTAACTATTTGTGATACGAAAAAATTTTTTTAAACAAAGTTAGAGGACAAAAAATTCCCTACAAAATTGCCATTAACATTTTTTTTCTATCATCAATAGTTTAGCAAATAATTACGATTTACTGTTATTTTTATAACATTTTCAATTTAAAGAGCGATTTGTAAAGAAGATATTCGACTTACAGACTCGGCTCAATGGGCTTTTTCGTAGACGATTTAGTCCTTCATAAGATTCCTTGAGCCAAAATTCGTAAATAAAATTCCTTCTTGGTGAGCGGAAGATAAAAATGGTAAAAAATGGATTTATAATGTTATTTGAATGGAAAATCTTCAACACTGTTGAGCAATGGCTTAAAATCATAATTAAGAGCTCAAAAAATGCTCAAATTTTTTGTTTTTGGATCTACTACAAGATTTTGAGGTGGGACTTGAAACAAAAAAATGTTGCTCTAAAATGAAGCACCCTAAGGCAGGTACAGGCTCCTGTTTTCCTCCACAGACAGGCAGGTTCACTTGCAACTGGGGCTATAAAGAAGAAATATTATTTGCAAAATATATAAGTGAGGTTATGTTTACTGGGATGTTAAACGTAGATAATAGATATTAATTACAGGACGGGTGGCAGGATAGCAAATAGGTTAAATACGGCATACAAACTCAGCATAAAAGCCCAGCATACAAGCCCCAGGTTAACCTACTGTTTTATATCACTAGAAACTAGTCCTTGTGCATTCGAGTATCGGTATTGGTTCTTCCATCCAGTATTAGACCAGTCGAAATTTGAGCCACCAATAGACTGATTTTATTAATGTCCAAATCCGCCTTTTATAGCTAAAACTTGCACAAAGAAATAGTCTAAAAACAACATCATGTCGTTCTGCTCCATTGGGTTGTCAAAATTCGTTGTTTTAGTACATGGTACGGCCTCTGTTGGCTGATGGATGTACTACTTCTTGCAGGTAACAGAAAACTGTGGTGAATTACTAATGGTTTATTACAAGGTAACGAAAGAGAGCTTATAAAAGCGGTAATAAGCCCCGAAGGGAAGAGTGCCTTGAACGACTTTATATATCAGCATGGTTGCGCGGCGGCGGTATTACGGACTTAAAACGGCGCAGCTCCCTACTTATTTAAGTACGGAGAAAGTGGAATCACGACGGCGCATATCCACTCGTTTTTATTATAATACTATAATCGGTATACAGGGTGTTTTAGCGGAATTATTATGAAAACAGTACACACGGTTCGAGCTACCAGATTGCATAACAATCTACACCACAATTGAACTAGTACTTTTACGGTAGCGGGCATATATACAGTGCTTGCAAATCCAAGTCCGACCACACTGGAAAGGACGGCTGTTCAATACCCGCGTGAAAAGAACAAGGATAGAACGCCAAATAGAATTTGATTGGCCAGAGCCGGCTGCCGGATGCGTGCGAATTGTAAGCGAGGTCAACTCTCAGTCTGGCTGCATTTAGACTAAATGATTTAGTGTCAAGCAAACTGCGTAAGAGTGTGGATGCACATTTTAATTTTCTTTTTAAATATTTTATAGGTACCCGAATCCTAAAAATAAAATTTTTTGATTTTTTCCTTGAGAACTAGGGCAACAACAAAAATAGTATTCTTAATAAAAAAGATTTCTCAAATAAAAAATAATTCTGAATAAAAATAACTAGGTATAAATAAAAATAAAACTCTAAATAAAAATAAAACTCTAAAAATAAATAATAAAAATAAATAAACTCAAAAATTAAATTAAATGTTCGAACAAGCCCCCATAGGCAGCCAAACAATAGCCTAACCTATTATAAAAATTCCCACGCACATTTGCTAGGACTTCTGGACTAATATCCCCCAACAAATTAGTTATGCGGATTCCTAAATCATTGAGGTTATTAGCCCGATCTTCCTGGAAAACGTACAGCTTCGACTTGAGGTACCCCCACAAAAAAAAATCACACGGCGCCAAGTCCGGTGATCTAGCTGGCCAGAGAATTCCTCCTCGACCCATAATAAGACGAGGTCCAAAAGTGTCGGAAAGGAATTCCCGAACAGCCATCGTATTATGTGCGGGGCAACCGTCCTGCTGAAACCATACGTTTTCGATGTTAACTCCGTCTAAATTTTGAAGCGCGGGAACTATTTGGTCTCTTAAGAGATTTAAATACCTAGCGCCATTTAAATTACCATTTATAAAAAATGGGCCAATTATTCGGTCGCCCAAAATACCCGCCCAGACATTAAGTTTTTGGGGATACTGTGTCCGAGCTGCATAAATCCTACGAGGATTTTCTCGCGCCCACATTCGAACATTCTGCGAATTGTGCCTGCCATGGAGAGTAAATGTCGACTCGTCAGTAAATAAAATATTACCGATAAAATTTGGGTCGGCATTTGCTCTCTCCATAACAACCTCGCAAAATTCCATGCGGCGGAATGCATCGGCAGGGAATTGCTCGTTTCCCCGTCGCAGCTTAAATGGACGATATCCATGGCGTCTTAGCACATTTCGTGCCGTGGAAGCTGAAATATCAAACTCCCTAGCCACCGTACTTAATGCCTGGGTTGGGTTTTCTTCAATTGACGCGCAAATTAAAGTATCCCGCGCTTCTCTATTTAGATTTTCACGGGGAGGACGTTCCCGTCGGAGCTGCATCGGAACTACACAACCGTGCGTGAGAAAATTATTAACGGTTCGTCGAATTGTTTCTCTGTTTGGTCTGGCCTCGAACATTCCCGCAAATAATCTTTGAATTTCTCGTTCAGAATTACCAGCAAAATGCCAGATTAAAATCTGAACTTTTTGTTCTAACGTGTACATTTTTTAATTAAATAATCTTTTTCACTAAAATTACTACCTCTTGCTCGCACCACTGCAGTTCTCGTTCTGATATCCTCGTGTCAACCACGCTGCGAGGTGCGCGATGGGTATGCGTTGTCGTAGCCTGCCGGCTGGCCAATCAAATTCTATTTGGCGTTCTATCCTTGTTCTTTTCACGCGGGTATTGAACAGCCGTCCTTTCCAGTGCGGTCGGAGTTGATATTGCAAGCACTGTATATATATATTTAGATATATTGTTTTTAACTGTTCGTAGTGTGAATTAAAACACGCACTGGTTAATTAACGAACTAAACTATTTATTTAATAACTTAACTACACTTAAAACACTATAAAACTAACTAAACACTTAACTACAAATTATTTATATCACTACTAGTTTATTTATTTGCACTTATATTTATTTATTTCTTCGCGAGTACCACATCTCAACTAACTGCTCTGTGTTGCTCTGTTTCTTATATATCCAGCGCCCAAGTATTCTGGAAAATTCCAGCGAGCTCCACACTCTCGATTATTCGAGCGCTGAGTCACCGGCGATGACTAACCGGCGATGACTAACCGGCGATGAGTCATCACTCCGATATCCAGAGCGGTAATCGCTACAATATATAGGGAAAATAAAGTAACTTTGTTACAGTAGTAGATTAAAATTGTTAATCTTTATAATTGTTGATTTTACGGGACGTAAACTGTATGTAGGCATTAGTGATGCCATTTTTTTAAATTATAAATGTGTGTCTTTATTAATTACTTACACTGGTTTTTAGTTTGGGTGCGCTGATTTCAAAAATGACCATACTTTTTCTCAATTAGCAATTTACTAATAACTTTAAATAATAATGAATAAACCTACAACCTAGTAATTACACCTAAAATTTTATAATGGCCAGTTACTTTTGTTTTTTTGATGAAAAACGCGGGTTTTAATTTTTTCAAATTTTTAGGTAAAAATGTGGAGCCTAAAAACCAGCATATTTTTATTATTAAGTTTATTTTTACTTCTTATCCACCAACTACAGTCTGCACCTCCAAATTTGAGTATTCAGGAATTTCACAGAAATAAAATACGACCTTCAGCAAGGTTTAGTAGTAAACCTATACTACGTCAATTATCAAGGATAAAAGAAGAAGAAATTACAGGTATTTTATTTAATATTTAATATAAAGAATGTTTTATATTTAAAATTACCTAAGTGTTAATGGAAAACAGTCCAAATGTTCATGAAATCTATTTTCAGCAAAATATGTACTTTCATGTCTTAAAAAGCAAATATTTTTTCTACAATGCTCATTGAATTATAAAATTCTTTATTTTTTATTAAATTTTATATATCCGGACCATTAATACGATATGAGGTTTGTAATTAAAAAAAAAAGTAAAATTATGTTTAAATTTACCTGCTTTAATTTTTTCTGTGATAATTTTGGAAAAATTGTATGTAAAAATCTTCAACGGCAGAATCAAGTGCTCGAACAAAATTGCGAATCAGTCTGAATTTAATGTGGTGGCAAAATTATTTTCTTGAATCCACCAATTGTAAGTTTTCAATGCTTAAGTGGTATAATTGAAAGTTAATGCGTGGCTCCCATTTAAAAGTAATATAATGCCGTGCTGTCTTACGACCTTCCCAAGTGTACAACAAACATTGGTGTTTCCAATATCCGTTTTAAAACCACAACTCTCAGATCGCAACAAATTTTCCTTTCGTGCTAATTGAAGTGTATTACCTCTAGAGTTAGCTTCATATTGTCCTAATTTTCAGGCATATTTGTATCGTAGGCGATTGGAACAGATGGATGCTTGTTTTCAATATGAAGTAAAACTACCTTTAAGCTATTTACAGAGGAATCAAGAAAGAGTCGCCATTCTTCTGAAATATGAGGATGACCAATTTCTCCGAACATCGACGTCTTCACAATAAGCCAGGTTCTTTTCAGAATCTTCATGTAAAGCGTTTACGGTTTGCTGTTATTTTAAAATCGTCGGCCACTAATTTCATTGTCGGAGCCGTGATGCAACTAATTTCGCTGTAGTTCTTGTCACAAAATGTACGTCCTTATAACACGAACCACATGGAACAAATTCAGATTCCATCTAGGAAAAAATGGTACTGGGTGTTAAAGCACTTTTACTTTTATCCTCAAATATGTCTTCTAAAGGAGAAGTTAGATAATCTTCAGATCGCACTCTTGCGCGAATAACGGATTCTATATCGGTGTAATCAATTTTCTCTTTAATATAGTATTAAAATACAAAGCTTTATAATTTTACATGCAGAAATAACATTGCTCAGATGTGTGTTCGGTACGTCGAAGCAAACTTGTTGGTGCAACATATTTCATATTGAGTGTTTTGCCTTGCAATCTATGCAAGCAACGGTAACAATAATCGCACAAAAACTCTGGTACATTTCATAAGTTTGGTATAAACGACACCACAAAATATTCTTCAAAAGCTGTCACTGCACTTTTTGTAATATTTCGCATATGGCTTGGAAGTTCAAATAAGCCACATACATAACAAAGTTATTTAGATTTGGACACAGCATTCTTACTTAAATATTTGGTTGAAAGTATTCAATCGAAGAGAAATGTCACAAAACCAACTACCTACATTTCAAATTTGCAAATGTTGATTTTGGTTGTAAAGTTGCTAAGCCATTGCTTAGCTGTTGCTAAGTCAAAAATATGACATTTAATTGACTTTTTGTTAAACCAACATAACAAAAACAAAGTGTACACAGTGTTTATGAATATTCATTGAATAAACGACAATGCCTCGAATCGTGTCCATTTGATATTGAAATCCCTCCGGCCGGCTAGAGCCCCAGGTGCTGTCGGGATTTTATTGTTGTCAAATTGATTCTCTTCTTTTACGACTATGTAAGAAAATCTAGTAAATTTACCGATACATTTAAAGCTCTATAATAGTGGTATCACAACATAAAAAACACCAATTGATATATTTTGTAAATGTGCAACACCCTGTATAAAATTTAAATTATATAAAATTTAGCTTTAATGGTTGTCCATTAAGGTGGGCCGAATTTTAACAATTTCGGAATTTTGATTTGGAATAGTGTGAAAAAGTTGCGTTTTGGCAATACAAAGAAAATGTTTATTATCGATTTTTTTGTCAATTTGGTTTTTTCACCCTCTACAGGGGGTTAAAAAATTTTAAAATTTCGAAAAACTGAAATTTGTAATTTTGGCTTGGAATAGGGTAAAAAAGCTTCCTTTTGACAAATGAAAAATATCTATCTTCAATTTCCTCCTCAATTTGCGTTTTCCACCCTCTACAGGGGGTTGAAAAATGAAAAATCACGATATAATTAAGATTTTTTAGTGTACCGAAGAAAAGGGCAAAAAATATTTCGTCTTTTTATACATTTACCTCTATCTTTCCTAAACACCTCTATTTCTGTGTTGGGGGTGTCGCGTCCTTGATCTAATAACGCTCAGTGATTTATTGTTTTCAACTTAATATTAGTTTTATCTAGGCTCGCGCTATGCTCGGCTCGTTGCGGTAAAAATTAATATGTGCGATAAAAGTTGAGTTTCATTTTTAGTATAAATATTCAGACAGAAGCTTTTTTATACGAGGCGCGATATTGAGTGTCCTTTACTAGGCTCTCCTTCTGATTTAAAAGACAATATTCTTCCAAGTATAGAAGAAGTTTTAAAATGCTATGTATGCATTAGATATAGATTGAAGACTCCCAATTCAGGACAAGAGCCAAAGTTTTCCGATATATCGAATATACTTGCCGACAAGATTTTGTATTTATGGCAGAAGTCGTCAATACCCACGGTAACAAGAAAACGTGTTCTACAATTGATCAAGGCGCAGCATGAAAAATATTTGAAGCTTCTGAGGTATCCAAGTTCTAGAAAAAGTGAAATTTATAATTTAAAAGTAGAAGAATTTAAAGTTCAAATCAAAAAATTATTTGACATCAGTGCGTGTAAATGTGAGAACTTTGAACAATGTGTTTGCAGTAAAGACCATAAAGTTCCAATCAAAGAGCGTGACTTTCTTCAAGATCAGCGGGGTGTCAGAATGATGGTAATTGGTTCAATTGATGCCAACGAAACAAAAAAATTATTGAAGAAAACAATTAGAATGGAAAAAAAATCGCAAAATAGGAAATTAAACTTTGAAAATGAAATAACAATAAAATCTAGAACAAAAACGTCGGACATGTGTCAATCACATCTTAAATGTAAGCGACTTGCCCTCCACCTCTGCGGGAATTGGCGAAACATTAAAGGCGCCCCCAAATACTGTAAGGCTTCCTAAGGTTGCTAAAATTTGTGACAGGTTTGGTTTGTCAAATAGATCTGCAGCTGCAGTCGTTACAGCAGTATTGCAAGACTTTGGAATCGTTTCAAAGGATGACACTACGCATGTGATAGACAAAAATAAATTGAGGCGGGTCAGAGAAAAATCCAGAAAATCCTATTCTAAACAAGAAAATAAATCTCTCAAAGCAATATATTTTGATGGAAGACAAGACAAAACCCTAATGGTTGAAACAGTGGATAAAAAACACCATCGACGGTCAGTAGTTCAGGAGCACATCACATTAGTGCAAGAACCAGGATCCATCTTTTTGGGTCATACTGTACCTTCCAATGGATCTGCAAAAGGTATATGCGACAGCATTTTCTAATTTTTGCAAGTAAAGGGATAGGATTTAAGTGATCTGGTTGCGGTTGGTTGTGACGGGACCGTAGTAAACACCGGGTTGAAAAATGGTGTAATTGCCCAAATTGAGGTGAAATTAGGTCGACCATTACAGCATTTCGTGTGTCAGCTACACGCTAATGAACTCCCTCTTAGACATATATTCCAGCATATTGATGGGCAAACATCTGGACCTAAAGCATTTGCAGGTCCCTTGGGAAAGCAAATACAAGACTGCGAAACTTTACCAGTTGCAAACTACCAAAATATTGACTGTGTGCTACCTCCTGTGGCGTGTAGTGACTTAAGTACAGATCAAAACTATTTATATAAAATCTGTGAAGCAATTTCCTCAGGCGTCTGTTCCACGGACTTAATAAATCGAAATCCTGGTAAATTAAACCATGCCCGTTGGCTAACTTTGGCAAATCGTATCTTACGCCTGTATATCGGCACAGAAGATCCCAACACAAATTTAATGCAGTTGACTACTTTTATTTTGAAAGTATATGCTCCCATGTGGTTTCTAATAAAATTTAATCCATCATTTAAACACGAAGCAAAGCATGTTTTTCAAACTATAAAGGTAAGCCGATATTTAAACCAAGAGTTAAAAAGTATTATTTACCCTGTGATTCAGCGCAACTCATATTTTTCACATCCTGAGAACCTGCTGTTATGTATGTTATCCGATTCTCGTAATTTTGTAAGAGAGCTTGCTCTTAGACGGATTATAAATGCAAAAAATAAAGATAATCAACATAAAATTCGGATTTTCACATTACCCAAACTTAACTAATTAATTTTTGAATGTGAGTCATATCCGTGCCACACCCAAGCGGTCGAACGATGTGTCAAGTTAGTGACGGAAGCATCTTGTTCAGTTGTTGGCATAGATAAAAGGGATGGTTTTATTAAAGCAAAGATAGATTCACGAACATCAATGCCCCAGTTTGAAACTAAAAAAGACTTTAATCAGTAAATCACTTGAGTTTCGGAAGAGGGAGGGTAGGATGGAACTAGCTGAGCAGCCACCTCCCCGCGGTGAGTTCTGGGTTTTTAATATCTATTATAAGCCTAATAAATATTGAAAAAGCGAAGAGCTGCTCCACAATTTGAGTTATATCGTGGTTTTTAATTTTTCAACCCCCTGTAGAGGGTGGAAATCTCAAATTGAGGGGAAAATGAAAGTTAAATATTTTCTTTCATTTATCAAGAGGAAGCTTTTCCACCCTATTCCAAGCCAAAATTACTAATTTCAGTTTTTCGAAATTTTAAAAAATTTTAACCCCCTGTAGAGGGTGAAAAAACCAAATTGACAAAAAAATCGAAAATAAACATTTTCATTGTATTGCCAAAACGCAACTTTTTCACACTATTCCAAATCAAAATTCCGAAATTGTTAAAATTCGGCCCACCTTATTGTCCATTTATTCAGTAAATACATTTTTTTTAAATCTATAAAGTCTAGCTGTTAATGAAACTGTTATATTATGTGGCAAATACGGTGTAATATTTCATGGGAGGAAAAAAATCAAATGCCTGTTTCTCTGAAACGTATGAAATTTAATTTTTTTTAATTAAAACGTATGTAAGTGGTATTTGATATTTTAATTGTCATTGAAAATATATGTATATTTTAAAAAAATGGAATGGAATAATTATTTAAGTAATTGTTTAAAAATAGTTTTAAAAATATTCAACATTATTTATAACAGTCGCTATAAATTTTAAAATTTTAAAAAATTTAAAATTGTTGTGTATTGTTTGTTTTGTTGAAAAATTCAGGATTAGGCCCTAATATTAATTCATCTAAAAAATGTATGACCAGTGGTGCACAATAAACATTTGCATGGGCCAATCACACATCTTTATTCAGATTTTACGTATAAAACGTCCTCTCTAAAATGAATTAGTTAAAAATGACTAGTTTTCAAAGTAAAAAAGCAGTCACTAATAATATCTGTTTATTAATTGTGGCAGCTGGTGGATTTTGGGTATACCAATATCTCAGTTATTAGACATGGGACCCACACCAAATTTATAATAGTTTTTAATGACATTAAATAAACAAGTTCGGCGCAAACAGAATTTAAATTGAAGTTTGCGAAAAAAAGTTAGTTTGTCCTGTTGCCTCACCTCCAGGCCCCCCTATTTGAGATAGGTAATTCAAATTAAAGTGGTGCAATTATCTACTATAATTTATCGACAAATTTAAAATTTTATTTAAAAAATCCAAATATTACAGGTTTTGTAACATTTTAAATATTTTTTTTATTTTAATAAAGTAAATAATTGTCCCCTGAATCCGAAATGACCATCAAAAATTATGAATTTTAGATATAATCAATTCCATATCATATGAAAAATTGGCTATATTTTAAAAACTTATACTTTTATAACTTTTGTCATTTTGGATTCAGTGGACAATTTTAGATAGAAATTGGGTGCTAAATGTCCTGGATAAAATTGCTGTTGACAAAAGTGAACAAAATTAAAAAATTATATTTTTTCCTCAATATATTATTAAGTATTAAAATTGTTTGTCATATTCGTTGTAGTTTTGTAGTATTTAATTATTTAATATTAAAACGATACACAATTTTTTATTTTTGCGTGAATTTATGTACTATCTATGTATGTACCATTTAAACAGTGTGTCCCTGGATATGGGCCTAACAATACTTTTTAAATCTTAGAGGATAAAGATGCTTATAATGTTAATACAAACACATATTTTAAATTCAAAAATAATTAATAAGGTAAGGTAGTACATTTAAGACCAGGCTATGAGATTGTGACACCAATATTTTGCAATGTTTAAATAACCTTTTTAATAACAATTTTAAGGTTTTGACTTTGCACAGGACCAGATGTTACAAAATAGCAAAGTGGTGCAGTTAACCTCTTATTAAAAAAAACTAATGCATTATTTGCAAAATCACATTTTCTGCTAAGAATCCCCATATTTGTATAAACCTCTACAATATCATGGTATTCATTGAAGTCTAAATTTCTTTTTAATATTATTTCATCAAAAAAAACAACACAAATTTTTTTAGTGGTAGACATTGTTTCGACTTTTTTAACCATTCTTGAATGGTTTGGGTAAAGGGTAAAACGAATCCCAACTTTTATTATCAAAAACTTATAGGCGCCCGGACATTTATAATGGATTATGAAAAAGTTGCATTAAAATAAAAGTTTTTAAAAAATGACTCTTATTGGTTAATAAATTATTTAAAATTTCTTTGATTTAAAAATTGTTGCTTTTATTTTTTCAATATTTTGACTTGTAATTAGCATTTAATTTTTTTCGTAATTTTATTATTTTACAGGAAATTTCTTTGGTATTTTTTCCTAAACAAGTTTTTTCTAATGATGGCATAGGTAAATATATCACTAAGTACAGAGTTTGGTTTTTCTGGGCTATATAAATTATCATTTACAAAATGTTCATTCGTAATATTTTGCCTATTAATTTTATAGGTTTTTAAATTTTTTTCTCTTAAGACACTAACTTTTTCTTTAGTGTGCAAATTTCAAAAATATAAAATTAAAAAGAAAATATAAAACCAATTAAGTTTTTAAACTGTAGATTTGCATATGCATATTTTTTGTAATTTAAATTTGTCTATGGTATTTTTTTTTTGTTCATAACACGAAAACAATACACGTATAATTTGTATTATAATTTAACATTACTGAATATCTTATTACGTCAGTTTTTCATTAGTTTCACTACGTTAGTTTTTTTAATTACATTAATGTAATCGATATTTTAACAAATAAAATAATATTTAACAAATTTTTGTTGGCAAAATGAATTTTAAAAAATCTTTATGCTTTTGTATGCAAATTTTTTTTAAAAATAGATTATTTTTTGAAATTGGTTAAATTAAATGACAGTTATAAAAATATTGATTTTTCTAGATTTTAAATTTAGAAATATACCAACGTAATTTTTCAATATAATATTGAAATAAAAATAGTATGTTTTTTTCGTTTGAGACAAATTGAAATTTTTATTGTAGGTAGTCAAATCAAGTGAAACCGGCCATTTGATAGTGGTATAAATAGATTATTATCTCCTAATTTTTTTTGAAAATTTTCTTTTAATTCAGAAAAAATCGCGAATCGAAAATTTAGGCATCTATTTTTGTATTTATTTAAATTTCGGAGAGATTTTTGAGTGATTTTTTTTTCTTAAGAATGGTTTATATTTTTTATTATATTAAACAATTGTTTTAATTTTTTTTTTAATTTTATATACATTTTTTTAAAACAATTTCTATTTTGGCCAGGTTCTCAATTTCATTCTAAAATAAGATTAAATCCATTTCATGGGTAAACTATTATCAATATTAAGGAAATTATGAATATTTTTTCTGATGCCGCCCGGCCACTAAAGCGCTTAAGGGATTCAACGCGCTGACTCTAATTCTAATTAAACTATTACTTATTATTTGTGAAGCGTTTTAACAAAATGCATTAAATTTATTTGAAATAATTATTTAAATAAATTGTTATTTTATTATTAATATACACATGTAAAAACAATACAAATTTTATTATACATGAGAATGTATTGTTTTAGTTTATTAATATATATGAAACTAATTTGGAGCTAAAAGTTGATAAACATTGTTTTTAAAAATATCCTTACATTCATTTATAAAACTTGTCATTGTTTGGATAAACATCGCTCTAAACTTGGTGTTATTTAAATTAATAATAAATGGAATCAGAAATTTCATGTTCTTAAAAGTATGTAAATCTTGCAATACATTAATGTAGTAGGCCTACAATTAAACGTGCTTCCCAAGAAATCGAATATAAAGCACATAATTGTGAAGATATAAGCGACTGTAAAGCAGAAGATCCATCTTATCAAATACCTGGAGAAAGTATATCAGTAGCGAAAAGATCTATAGCGATGAACAATTTTAAACGGGAGAATCGCAGACAGATAATGTCTTTTGACGGCTATACCGGACATATAATCATGGAGCATTAGAAAAACAGCTCAAACTTTTGGGGTTACTCGCTTGATAGTGAAAAAGCTAAAAACCTTCTAGAAATTCGTGGATATGGATCTTTTCCAGATGTAAAAATTGGCACTTCGATTTCCAAAAAAGTCCTAGAAGCAGTGGCGGATTGTGGATTTTGGGTATACCGATATCTCAGTTAGTTGACATGGGACCCACACCAAACTTATATGAGTTTATATTGACATTAAATAGACAAGTTCTACGCAAGCAGAATTCAAATTGAAGTTTGCGAAAAAAAGTTAGTTTTTCGCGAGTTAAGTGGAATTTTTTGAAAAAAAATTAAGAAATAATAATCTATTTATACCTTTATCAAAAAACATAATTGTTTTTAAAATCCATAAAAGAAACTTTTTTAGGTGGCCGGTTTCACTTGATTTGGCCCACCTGCAAGAAGATTATTTTTGGGAAAGAAATTATTGAATATTAAAAGAATTAAATTAAAAGACAAATTTTAAAAACAGTAACAGTTTGCGAATTAATATTTTTTTTCAAATTTATATCCTTAATTATTCGTTAAAAATTTTTTTTTAATAAATAAATAATAACATAAGTATTAATTTTTACGATTTGACTATAATATAAAAATTGTAACTATTAAAATATTTTTCACCAGCAGCTCCAAAATTAACAAGTACCTGGGCCGTGCGCAGGTGTTGTTTGTGGGGGAGAGGTTTTTATCAAATTTTTATAAAAAATAGGAGTTACCTTTATTGATTTACTTTAAATAATTTAATTATTAAATAAAATTATTACAGATCCTAGGGTAACGGCTACAGTGATTGGCAACTTGGCTTTGGAGTTTGGTAAATATGTAGGGCATTTATGAGTATGAGTTAGTATGTATGAGTATGGGAACGTATGGCAGGCCCCATCGACATTATCTTCCACTAATCTTCCAGGGTTATTTTACCCCCTTTCCGTTCTCCTTCGTATCCCGCCAATTCACAGCATTACCTGTGTTTGTTGGATCCGAAGTTTTTACGCCGGATGGTAGATCCACCCTAGGAGGTCGTGGATGACAGTGTCTATGGTTAAGGCCGCTCCAAGGATTTTTGTCAGCCGGGTCATACGTCCAGTTTAGGCTAGGGGAGTGCGGGATAAGGAGGGCTAGTGGTGGTTTTTGAAGGACATTGAACTGACCCAAAACTAAGTACAATCCGGAATCCTCCTCAACCTGGGTCTTAGTAATATCCCCATTCAATTTGGATTCATGAATGGGGGTCGGGGTGTTAGTACGCTGCTAGAACCTGTCCTTGTTGGTAAAATCTAGACGTCTCTGTCCTAACCTCTTTCCGGTTCCTGGTAACCTCTTTAGAATTGTTGCCCCCCTGTGAGCTCATTGACTTTTAATTTTATTATTATAATCACTGGCTAATTTTATTATTATAATCACTGGCTATTTTTTCCAGCTCAGACATTATCTTCTTTATTAGTGATCGAAATTCTGCGCTCTATATTATATTGACCCTTCAATCCCACAAGTACTCTTAATAAGCACTCGGGCTTAATATCAAATTTTAAAATGGGTATTTTATTATACCTACTATATTTATCTAAAGTTTCGTATATTTTAGGTATTAAATCTACCATGTCCCATTTACTTTTTTCTTCACGTCATCGAACGAGTTATTGCTAATACCTGCTCTGTCCTTCGGGACAAGGCATCTGCACCTACGTTGTTATTACCTCTAATGTATTCTTTTTCGAAATTTTATTTTTCTAAATCTAATCGCATCCTAAATGGTTTTGACGATAAATCCTTTATAGAAAACAAGTAGACAAGGGGTTTGTGGTCAGATTTAACCAAAAATTTGTTTCCGAATAAGTAAGGTCTAAAATGTTTTAGAGCCCAATGCATTGACGCTAGTTCTTTTTTCTATGGTGGCCTTATTAATTTTACCTATTTGACGATGGATCCTTTATAGAAAATAAGTAGAGAAGGAGTTTGTGGTCAGATTTAACCAAAAATTTGTTTCCGAATAAGTAAGGTCTAAAATGTTTTATAGCCCAATGCATTGACGCTAGTTTTTTTTCTATGGTTGCCTTATTAATTTCACCTTTGGTAAATGTTTTCGACGCATATGCTTTAGGTAAATCTTGATAATAAAAAATCTGAGATAATACTTTTGTCGTGAGTATAAATTGTGTTTTAAAATCAGGGTATTGCCGTATTCTAGGATGCACCAGCCCTTTTTTAGCATTTTAAAAGATCTTTGATTTTCATCAATCCAAATAAATTTTGTGTTTTTCTTGTAAGAGATATAAAAATATCTGCAAAGTTGGGAATAAACCTACCATAATAGTTATAAAATGCAACAAAGCCTTTTACTGCACTGAGAGAAAAAATGTAGAATCATTTAATTCAAAGGGATTCAAATATGTTTTGGTGTCATTGGTGTGACCCATTAAATTAATAGGTGTATAACAATTGTATAGGTTATACAAATCTTTTTGAAACAACGTTGAGAAAGGCAATGAAATAAATAGATTTCTTTTTGTATATATATTTAAAAGAGGGTACACTTTAAAAGTGTTTAAAAACATTGTAAAACTGTTGGTAAATGAATATAAATCTACAAATTTTTCTATTTGAATCAAATTTATCAGATTATTTAAATTAATGTAATTTCATATGCTTCTCATGACATGATATTTCTCTGTGTGCTTCAGCATTTTTAGGTGTTTGTCATCCGGTAGAATTCGGCAACTTGTTATTTTGTGTCCTGGGTAAGTTACTTCGTTTTGATAAAATAGCATTTTGTAGGATTAAGTTTGAGGTTAAATTTTTTGCATGTTTCAAAGACGTTCTCCAAGTAATGACTTTTAGAACATACAATAACAATAAGATAATCCATCTACAAAAATTCTTTTTCAGGTGTTATTCCAGAAAATGCAACACATCATTCTTTAAAAACTATTTACACTGATTTTTAAACCAAACGGCAATCCGGTCAATCTGGAGGCTCCAGAGCTTGTACTATAAGTAGTAACATCGCGTGAATTTTCCCCTAATGGTATTTGATGAAAACCCGCTTTTTGATCTAAAGTAGAAAACCATTTAGCTCTACCGAGTTGATCCAAAATATTATCTATCCTCGGTAGGTAAAGTCGATAATTAAACGCCATTTTTTCTCTTGGTCGGTAGACTTTTTTGGTACAAGATTAATAGGACTATAGTCCGCTGCTGTTGATGGTTCTACGATTTTATTTAGCAACATTTTGTTTGTTGTTAATTTATCTGTTTTTAATCCAAAAATATCCGAAAATGGTATGCATAAGATTAATGTATGAGATTTAACAAATTTAGGTATCTCTTGGTTAAGTTCTTGTAACAAAATATCTTTTCTATTATCTGTAAGCATTTTTAATTACAACACTTTCAAAAGTCGTGTTTAGGATTTTAACAAAAGGGTTGGTATTTGAGACAATACTTTCGGCCACAAAGACTCCTGGTAATATTTCTTTGTTTAAGACAACTGCATCTTCTTTTAAATTTTGTAATTTGTTTATTTTTCGTATTACTTCGCAACGTGGTGGAATTATGACTATCGTAAATTGGTATTATTATTTCTACATTATTATAATTTTTTTAAGTCATCGTCAAATTAGAATTTTCTAACAAACATTGATATTTTGAAATAAAGTCTCTTCCCAATATGCCGTCTGCTAGAAAGTCCTCTCCAACTACGTGAAAAGTATATTGTGGTGCTCCGCCTCTTCCGTAAGGTCCACGATGATTTGTATAGAACTGTAGCAGTATTAAATTCTTGTGCAACGTTGAGAAACTTTGTAATTGCGTCTTGACTATTATTATAAGTTCTTGCTTTCCATAACTAGTCCTTTCTGAATTTGAGTTTTTACTCAATGTCTGCCCAGTGGTATTTGTCGCATAAGATTCAGCTGTATCTACAGGGACACCTTTGCTGATAAATGTTATTTTTAAGTTTGCTGTTAAAGTGCCTACTTCCGCTACACTCGTAGAACACTTGGTTTTTCATCCAACCATTGTCACTGCATCCGATTCCCCATGTTTCTGGTATAGATTTAACAATTTCGGCCGGCAATCTTTGGTAGGCATAGATAATCATGGGATGGGTTACTTCACCACAAGCTGAAAATGTGAACATGTGATTTTGTATTTCATATACATTGTTGCTCCTCTTGATGGAAGAACTTTTTTATTCTTTGGGCAAAGCCAAAAAGAGGTTTCGTCTTTGTTATATACTCTGCTGGGATCTTCAAGAACATCAAATAATTGTTTTTCCTTTAAATAGTCTTCCACACTAGAAAACCAATTCCTGCTTCAGCTAAAACTGAGCTGGCTGCTGTTATTCCTTCTGAGGTTCTTAGTGTTATACAGGATGTCACTTAATAAATTGTCAACCTTTGGGGGGATGATAGTACACGTCAAAACAAGAAAGGTTTTCCCCTATTATTTTTGCAAGAAAGCTACTATTTTTTAATAAAAAAATTATGAAATTTTTTTATACAACCAGGGAGCCACTGGATGTCAGTGACCTATTCTATATATTATCATTGTTTTTACCTTTAAAAAGAATGATAATATAATATTATTAATATTTATCCAATATTTATCCAGGCAAAAAAGAAACAGGTGGGCGACATTCATTAAAAACTTAGATTTATGTAATATCAACAAACTTTTAAACTTATTCAAAATCACATAGTAGGTACTTTGTAATAATTAATTACTGACATTTTGGTTATTATGATTTTGCGAAACACTTAAAAAATAGCTACATAAGCACCAATCGACGTAAAAAGTAAAACCACGGAAACCACGGAAACCGAGATATCTAACAATAAAAAGTAAGTATTGTTTTATTTAAAGTACCTAAAAATAACTAAGTAAGCAAAACAATAAACAATTATTAACAAAGTAATCAATGATAACACAATTGTAAATTTTTGTAGATTATTGCCCACTGTGCAAGTACATTTTGCATCAGTTATCTTAAGTCAGAAACAAGTGGCGGTCCAATGTTTCTACTTTACTTATAAAAATGTTAATGATTTTTTATTAAAAAAATGGCACTAATGCAAAAATTATAAAGAAAAAACGTTTTATTTTGGCGTGTATTATCATCCCCTTAAAGAATGACAACTTATTTGTTGACACCCTGTATTTGGGTAACTTTTAAAAAAGCTTGATACCATCCTCTTTCTGGTTATCCTTATAATTGGATTATCTCTATAATATACTATTACCTCAGAAGGAATAACAACAGCCAGCTCAGTTGTAGCCGAAGCAGATATAAGGAATTGGTTTTCTTGTGTGACTATTTAAGGGAAAAACAATTATTTGATGTTCTTGATAATCCCAGCAGAGTATATAACGAAGACGAAATCTCTTTTTGGCTTTGCCCAAAGAACAAACAAATTCTTTCACTGAGAGGAGCAAAAAATGTATATGAAATTCAACATCCCAGTGATGTTCACATTTTCAGCTTGTGGTGTGGTAACCCCTCCAATGATTACACAGCCACGCAAAAAAAGAAGTACCCGGATCTGGGTATGTGACAAAGATTTTTAAATGTATTTTGGCGCGCTGAATCCGAATCCGATGTCAAAATTCGCCCTGCACGTTTGAGTTTCAACCTAACATAAAAAAACTGAACGAAATTTGTTTTTTCTGTTCTAGGGTTGAGGCATATCAATAGTTATGTTTTTTCACGTGCCTAATCAAAATTTAGAGTCAAAAATAATCTCACTATTTATCTTTTAACCTAAACCTTCAGAGTTCACGATTTTTCTTAAGTTGACTTTATCCCATCTACCTTGATATCGTTGTTCCATTACTTTGATATCTTGATTGAACCGTTCTCCTTGTTCTTTACTATAGTCTCCAACATTTGCGGGGAACCCATCAAGGTGTGAATAAAGAAATTGTAATTTTAAATTCATTAAACATCCCAATTTTTGAAACGGATGATGGCCGATTTTTGCTGGATGCTAAAAAGAGAAACGAATGTTTGAAGCGAAAAAAGAAGGCGTATCCCCTAAAACAGATCTTTTGAAGAAAAAATAACAGGGTATAGTGCAAAAAAATAATGCTGAATAATATTAGGGATTTTGACATAATGTCGATGTAGATTCCAAAACAACTCAAGAAAAATCGTGAACTCTGAAATAAAGACTCCTAGGTTAAGGTTCAAGGTTTGACGTGTGAGATTATTTCTGACAACAAATTTGGATTAGGCACGTTGAAAAACATAACTATTGATATGCCTCAACCCTAGAACAGAAAAAAACAGTTTTTTGAGGTTAGGTTGAAACTCAGACATGCAGGGCGAATTTTGACATCAGATTCGGATTCAGCGCGTCAATATACATAAAAAACCAATGTTACACACACAGATTTTGTGTGGCTGTGTTATTTATGCCTACCAAAGATTGCCGGCCGGAATTGTTAAATCTGTACCAGACACATGGGGAATCGGATGCAGTGAAAATGGTTGGATAAAAAACTGTTCTATGAGTATAAAGGAAATGATCTTTATCCCTATTAAAAAAACACATAAAATTCCCAAGAAATAATATTAATTGCTCTTTACCCTAACTAAACTCGAATTATGCAGCCCGCTGATGTGGCCTTTAAAAAAGGATGGAAATAGGCTGTTTTAAAGTTTATAACAAAGAAAATTTTTGTGGCAGTTTCATAAACAGATAATGGTTTACGTGCCTGTGGGCTTTTTCCATGAAACTCGTTTGCAACTCCAAATGCACTGGTAAGAAAAAATAAAATGATCAAGACCAGGAAGTAATTTAAATTACTTTTGAAACATTTATAAAAGTTGTTGGAGTGGTAAAAATAAAAAGCAAATCCACCCGTGGACATGGAACAACTCAAAGATATGGATCAACCTGAAGATACAGATCAACTCGAAAGTAGAATTCAATATATTATGTCTGAATCGGAATTAATCAAGCAGACTTCGGAAATTATTATAAATGAACAAATATTTGACATTGAAAACATTCCTATTATAATGATGAAGAAAATAATGACTTCGAAAGCCAAATGCCTGACAGAGTGGCACTTTATCGCTTACTTATAAACAAGGCGTATTAAATAAATCATCTTCATCACTAAGTGATTTTGTTATTCGGCCTAAAACTCCTGAAAAAAGGGAAAAGAAAACACGAAAAAACTACCCTTTGTCCTAAATTTATGTTAGGTAAATAGCTGAAATAATGGAAATGGAGGCTAAAAAAGAGAAACTTAAGACTAAAAGATTAAACAAAAAACAACTAAAGAAAATGAAACAAATAAAAAAAAAATTATCAAAAGAAAACCTAAGACTCAAAGCAATGCCAAATAACAATAATATAAGCCTTGCTTTTAAAAATAATATAGATTCAGAAGCCGTCACAAGCAGAGCAGTCGATATAGAAAACAATGACCCCAATATGAAATATTATTTAAATAAAGCTGAAAATGGATGTGCAAGCAAGAAAGAGTCTGCAATATCTGTAAACGATGGTGAGGCTATTCTCAACATACTGGAAATCTGATCAGAAACGGACTTCCAACATAAACCTGAAATTGTTAAAAGTAATATTATACTATAATACTATAGTCCCAGATAAAAAAACAAAAAGAAAACTTTTTATTGACAACAATAAGGATAAGGTAGTGCAAAAGAATTAATTAACATAACAAGTATTGTTATTATGAAACCATCTGATCCTTATACATGTAGAAAACCAAACTATTTATACTGGATTAACAATTTAACACGTAGTCAATATGGACTAAAATGTACAAACTGCACCAGAATATATCATATAACGTGTATTGCCAAAAATAAGATGAAATCCTCCGAAATAAAGAAAAGTATGTGTTATGTTTGCATTTATTAAAACATTTTGAAACCATGGTTTATATGCATATAATTAATTATAAAAACCAAACTAAATTTCTTATTGAATTTATTTTTTATTAAAATCTAAGAAGGTAGTACATCTCTATTAAAGTGGTGGCCAATTAGTATCTATTTTGCTATGCCAACTGTAAAAACTGCTTCTGCGAAAATAAAACTTTTTTTATAAATATCAAACGCCTTTTAACATTAAATGGCATAATAAGTCAAAAGCTGATACTTTTATCTACCATTTAGTGTAATATTTTAATAATAATAAATGCCCTACATATTTACCATCAGTTGGGTCTTGACACTTGAAGTGTGAGGACGATATCTCTCCTAAGCAGCGTATACGATACAAACGCAAGTACTAAAAACTAAACTAAGAATCCGGAAATATCGGTAATATCGGATACAAGCGATTAAAAAACCAATAAAGAAAAAATAATAAATAAACAAACAAATCAATAAATAAACAATAAGTGCGAAAAGTGCGGGAGGACCCCGGTTAAGCCACAAAGTGTTATAACGCCGTAAAAGTGTGCAAGTGAAAAAGTAATTAAGGCTAGGCCACAACGATAAGCCATCCGAGCCACCTGAATAACAGAGAGATTGCCACAATCAAAGCGTGCCAAAAACCTGCAGGCGAGGTCAAGGAACAACGGACAGCCCGTAAAAGACAAAGCATCAGGATTTCTAGCCTAATAATCAAGCTAAGTATTTTTTCTAATTGCATGTCTTAATACAAATACCAATTCTATTCTAAAAAATCTAATCGTAAAACGTAATATACATCGAAACGTTAATTTCCAAGAACAGCTGGCACCAGAAAATAAACAGACTCATATAGGGATAGATAACCCATAAATCATTACATAAACAAAACAGAAAAAGGCAGACATGAGACATTAGTTCCATCCCCCAAATAAACATTCGACTAAACCCATAAACGTATAATCTTAATTAAATAAACCCAAACCATAACAATCATGGAAATAGTAAATACGATTGATCACTCTGTGGGCATAATTAAAATTCCATCCGACGGAAATTTCTTAGTGGAAAGCTTGA
Source organism: Brassicogethes aeneus (assembly GCA_921294245.1). Lineage (NCBI taxonomy): Eukaryota > Metazoa > Arthropoda > Insecta > Coleoptera > Nitidulidae > Brassicogethes > Brassicogethes aeneus. Next base: position 6,129,639 of record OV121136.1, read on the forward strand.
CACACCAACTAGACAATAGCCTGACTAGGTCAACAATAGGAAGTACACACGCATTAAGACAAAGACTAAATTACCACATATGAACACACATTGAGACATACAGACTATTTACAGGATGCGATCCTTGACCAACCCCACCGCTACGCGCATATTAACGACTGGGATTGTAAAACACAGGCGTACTTAAGGGACCAAGCACAAAATAGCTTCTGGGTGGGATTGGAAACAATAGCAGCATCGGACATATTTAACGTCGCTATCGAAATACATCACGAACAGGGGCGCCTTGATTGTTTACATGATATCTTCAAAATTTGATAATAACACGCGACGCGAATGGGAATCAAGACACTCAGGACGATCTCACTATATTTTTAAAAGAAAGAGCAAGAATCTTAGAGTCCTTGCAACCCACTCAATTAAATCAAAAGGGCTCTGAGCATAAATCAAAATCGTTTTTGACTACGGATAACGTAAGTTGTTACAATTGCAATGGTAAGCACACCATTTACTATTGCCAATATTTTGTAAAATTATCACCGCGGTTGCGATACGAAAAAGTCAAGGCTTTGAAATTATGTATAAACTGTTTAAATAAAAATCACACTACAAATGAGTGCAAAGCGCGTGGGTGTAAAAATTGTCGGAAACGTCACAACACCCTACTGCACAATGACAAATATACAAAGGGCAATTCTGATTCTAATCAGACCCAAGTTAATGATTTAAATCGCAATCAGCAACCTTCAAATGCTGAACAAGTAAAAAACAAGAAGGATATTCTACAAGATTCAAATCAATGCAATGATTTGTCAGTACATAGTTCATTTGATAACCATTCTTAAGTCTTACTATCCACCGCTATCGTGAATGTTAAAGATAAATTCGGGGATGTTCACAAGGCCCGTGTTCTGCTTGACTCGGGTTCGCAATCAAATTTTGTTACTCAAGCTCTGGCAAACAAATTACAATTACCTATGTCAAAAACCAACCTCACGGTATCTGGTTTAAACCATACATTAACAAATATCAATAAGCGGATAAACGTAAATTTATATTCGCAAAATTCAAGTTTTAACGTAAATGTATCTTGTTTAGTTGTTCCGAAGATTGCTGACTACATGCCATCTATGCCTATCGATAAAGCAATTTTAGAAATACCAAGCTATATAAAACTAGCAGACAACACGTTTAATGAAACAAGTCAAATTGATCTATTACTGGGTTCGGATATTTTCTGGCAACTTCTATTTCAGAAGCAAATTCGATTGGGAAAAAATAAACCATTGCTGCAAGAGACCGTTTTGGGTTATGTTCTCTCTGGTCAAGCCCCCGTTAAGCATAGTTTTAAGAATTCACATTGCGGGTTTATTTCAAATCAAGATCTAGACATAAAATTAACTCAATTTTGGGATTTAGAAACTTGCTCGACAAACAGAACATCTTCACCTGAAGAAGATTTCTGTGAAACCCATTTTTACAATACAACCTCTCGAGCTCCTGATGGTCGATTTTTCGTTAAATACCCCCTTAAATTGCCAATAAGCACTTTAGGCGAATCAAAAAATTTAGAATTAAAACGATTCTACCAACTCGAAAAACGATTAGATAATAATAAAGCTCTTAAGGCAGATTATACAAAATTTATTCATGAGTATGAAGCCCTAGGGCATGCCAAAAATCAATATCCAAAGTGATATTGGCACTTATTATTTACCTCATCATTGCGTGATGAAGCAATCAAGCTTAACGACTAAGTTAAGAGTTGTTTTCGACGCGTCAGCTAAAACAAAAACTGGTTATTCCTTGAACGACATTCAAGTGACCGGTCCAAATCTACAGCAAGATTTATTTTCTACAGCGATTCGTTTCCGGAAACATGCATACGTATTAACCGGAGATATTACAAAAATGTATAGAATGATAGAGATAGACAAAAAACAGAGACCCCTTCAACAAATTCTATGGCGCGATGATAGTTCGCAGGAAATTTCTTGTTTGCAGTTGAATACCATCACGTACGGCACAGCAGCCGCATCTTTTTTAGCAGTACGTTGTTTATTCGAACTAGCAAATGAAAATACAACTCAAAATCCTGCAATTAGCTCAATAATAAAAAATGACTTCTATATGACTTGCTAACCGGTGGTGAGTCTTTAGAAGAAATTCGAAAAATCTACAAAGATATAAACTTTAAAATCGGGTCCATTAGTACTAAACAAGTGTGGTTCGAATAATAAACAAATTTTAAAGGAAATTCGAACTTCCAATCAAAACGTTATATTAAATATAGGCGGTGATGAACACACTAAAACATTAGGTCTGTCATGGCACTCTATGACAGATACCTTAAATTACGATATTAATATAAAAAGAGAAAGTCAAAGAAACACTAAAAGAAGCATTTTATCCACTATAGCGCAAATCTTTGATCCTATAGGGTTACTCGGACCCTATATTGTTAGAGCGAAACTTATTTTGCAAAGGCTATGGCAATATAACTTATCATGGGACGATTCAATTCCCATGGAGTTGAACAATAGTTTTAATACATTTAAGGAAAAATTGTCATTTCTTAACGAAATAAAGATTCAAAGACATGTTCTTTGCAAAAATCCCACCTCCATTGAGCTGCACTGTTTCTCCAATGCCTCAGAATCAGCGTACGGTTCATCAATTTATATAAGAAGTTTGGATAAGTCCGGTAACATATTTTGCAATTTATTATGTGCTAAAAGTCGGGTAGCACCTTTAAAGAGTTTAACAGTTCCTCGATTAGAGTTATGCGGTTCATTATTGCTTGCAGGCCTATATAGTAAAATCGTTAACACAATGAATATAAAATTTGATAAATTTTATTTTTGGTGTGATTCCAAGGTTGTGTTGGTTGTGTTATCCGTGCGGTTACTATTTCGACACCGTACGGTGTTTTTAAAAGATCAGCAGTGAAACTCTGCGTGCTACCCCTAGACGATGAGCAAGAAAAAGGACTCTAAGTGCTAGTGGATAGTGTTGTGTTGAAAGGGGTCCTTTCAAGGTGGTGGCCATGTTCAAGACTGTGCATTGCAGCAACGCCGCATAGGTCCGTGTTGTAATGGATTCGCGCCTAGAAAGGAAGATGAAGAACAACGCGACTTCTTCTAACTGACAACTGACAATCGCTCTGCAATTAACTAGTTTTTACTTGTAAATTATCAGTTTTGCAATATTTGTTTTAATATAGTTAACTAACCGATACAATTTTTGTTGTGGGTAAAGTACCCACTGGTCCTTCAACAAAGAAACAATACAATTTTTGTTGTGGGTAAAGTACCCACTGGTCCTTCAACAAAGAAACAAGGCAGCCAGTCTCACGTGCTAACAAGAATAAATTGTTTCGGACTGGTGCTTGCTGCAATCGTTGGGAATCCATTTACCGCCAACAAGCTGGATTCAAAATCTGATTGAAATGTTTTGCACCTTTATCGTTATTGCGTTTAAAATATGCCTGTTTAGCTACAAGTCTATTATGTGCATTTTTAGGAATTGCTGGTTTTAACAATTCTAGTTAGTCTATTCATAAACATTTGCGTTGGGGATATACCAATACCAGAAACAGGAGTATTCCTAAATTCCAGTTATTCCAGGTGGATATCAATATTATTATGAGAGCATTTCTTAAATATTTGTTTAGCCGTTTGAACTGCACGTTCAGCCTGACCATTTATTTAGGAGAACTCGTACAAAGTTCAAAATTCCAATGTTTGGAAAAATTTTTACATTCATAGGAAGAAAGAGGCATATTATCACATATAACAGTCTTTGGAATACCAAACGCTTCAAAAAGTATTTTAAAATGTTTAATGATCTCTAATGAGGTTTTATTTTTAAACAAAATAATTTCCAGCCATTTAGTAAAATAATTTTGTACAACAAGATAGCTGTTTCCACCAAAGTCCATTATATCACAAGCTATTTTATGGAAAGGTACATTTGGTATATCATGGGAAATCAATACATCATTTTGTTTGGAATTTTGATAACGCTCGCAAACATAGCAATTAGATATCATATTTTGAATATTTTTTGACATGCCCGGCCAAAATACAATTTGCCTAGCACGTTGTTTTGTCTTAACAGTACCAAAATGAGGTTCATGAAGAAGACGTAAAATATAGGATCTGAGTTTAACTGGGACTACCAAGCGGTGGTTTAAAAATACCAAACCATCTTCAACAGAAAGTTCTGCTTGAAATTTATGGAAATATGCAATTAAACCATATATGAGTTCATTACTTTTCGGCCAATCATTTAAAATGTAAGACATTACTTTTCCTAAAACTGGATCATTTGCTGTAGCCTGTTTAAACTCAATCCTTTTCCGATATATTTAAATTTTTACTTAAAGTATGAACAGTTTCTGAGATCCATCTATCATCACTTTCACTCTCTTACACTTTCAAAAAAAATCTTGAAAGCAAGTCAGCAATAAACATATATTTTCCAGGCAAGTATCTTAATGCTAACCTATATTTATGTAATTTTATTCTCATCCTTTATAAGCCTGATGAGGCACAATGTCACAATTTTTTTTATTAATCAACCTAACTAAAGGTTTATGATCTGTGTTGACATTCACTTCACGACCATAAATAAAATTATGAAACTTTTTAACTGCAAAGAAAAAATATTGCAAGAAGCTCCTTCTCTATTTAACTACAATTTAAACTACGAGAAGCAAATGAAATTGGTTTGTCATCTTGAAGAAGACAGCAACCAAACTGTCTTTAAAAGCATCGGCTTGAATGGTTATAGACTTATGCATCAAAGTTAGCTAACACCGGAGCATTTGATTATATTTTTAATTTTATCTAAAACCAATGAATGTGCCCAGTTAACCATTTAAATTCAACTTTAGATTTTAATAATTCGCGCAACGGTGCGGTTATATCTGCTAAATTTGGTATAAACTGTCGCAAAAAATGTATCATTCCTAAAATACTTTGTAATTCTTTTACATATCCTAATATTTTATTCCTTTGAAATTTAACTCCATTTGCAATAGCTCTTTTCATGACAGAATTTAAAATTTGAACATGCTTCTCAGAGGAATTGGCAAGGTCTCCAAAAATTTTTTGGTTTATAGCTTGAAAATACTCTGGCGCTATATTAAGCCCAAAAGGCATCCTGTTAAATTTATAACAACCAAGGTGTGTGACAAATGTACAAAGACTACTAAACTCTTCAGTAAGCTCTACTTGCAAGAAGGCTTCCTTTAAGTCAAGGACTTTTTCCCTTTAAGTTTTTCTATTATATCTTCAAGAGTAGGAATTAGTACATATGCAGGCCTTCTAACTTCTAAATTCAAATCACGAGGATCCAAGCATAATCTTTTTTTCAACAATGACAATGTTATTAACCCAACCAGAGGGCTTTTCAACCCTTGATATAATTTTTCTTTTTTCTAGACTTATTAAGGTTTCCTTTAATTTATCGCGAATGGCGAAAGGTATTCTTCTGGGTGGATTAATAACTGGTATGGCCTCATCATTTACCTAAATTTCACATTTATCCCTAAACTTACCCAGACCAGAATTCCAAATTATTATTAATAAATATTCATAAACATTTTTCTTGCCTACAATTAAGTTTAACTTTGCACAAGATTCAAGTCCTAATAAAGAAGAAATAACTTTATACACAATTGAAGCGCTTAGAGCAACAACGGTACAAGCCACAATCATTTCAAAAATGAGTTAAACTCATTTTTGACATCAGTAGGCACCTACTTACCTAAGAAATAAGAGACTTCGCAATTGTAACATAGATGGCGCCACAAACAGCCAAAAACCTTGTTGCTTTAAAAAAAATATTAACCATTTTAAGTGTTAAAACGGGACAAGCCACGTTGTTTACAATATGGCGGCGTCAGGCAGTACGACGACTCGACAAAATACTTTTTATTATGAAGATTCGGAAAGTGATCGTGGCTCAGATTTTGGATCTGATGACAGTATACAGGACAAAGATTATGAACAAAGTGATAGTGAGAGTGAAATAACTTCAGGTCACGATGGGCAGGTGAGTAAACAATATATGTGGCTTATCCCCTTGTTAAGTAAAATTTTTGAGGCCAATTTTTTTTTCTTTTTATATTTTAATTCCGATGCTGTTGTATTTTCTTTACGTTAAAATGTCAAATTTGCTTAATACTCATTCCATAATGTTTCCTATAAAATATTTATTGTATGTTTATGTTCTATATTAATCTTGAATAATATCTAATTGTAGCTTATCCCCTTTATACATTAAACATTTACAAATCTACTTAATATTATCATAGTTAATTACTAATAAATATTGTAGCAAGATTTTAAAGTGGTTTTCCTTTTTTAGGAAACAGAAAATATTACTCTAAGTAAAAGGGGTTATCTCCTCACAATAGAGAAAGCTCCTCCTTTAAGATGGCGCAAAACGAACCTTGAAAGACAGATTAGAAATAAAAGAAAAATTAAACGAAACTTGGGACATAACTACGTAAATAAACGACAAAAACAAGTACTTGACAAAGAAATTGGACTTTCATGTACCTGCAGCCGAAAATGTCGAGATGCTTTGGAAGGAAAAGAAATAGAAATCTTCAACGCTTTCTGGGACTTGGCAAATTACAACAAACAAAATATTTACCTCTTTTCTCAAATGAAATCTAACCCAAAAAAAAGAATGTATCATAAAAAAACTAAAAGAAATTAATCGTCCCGCAAACTTTCAATACAATATTTTGTCAAAGTAAATGGTGTTGACACCAAAATATGCAAACAAGACTTTTTTGCAGTCAACGGCCTTCAACATTCAAAAAAAAGAATCCAACTTTTGTATGAACAAATGAGGGAAGGTGCTAGTACCCCAAAAGCGGATAAACGTGGCAAACACCGAAATAGAGCGAATAAGATTTGAAAGTGAAATACCATGCTCCTATTCCATTAAATCAAAAAAAAATGTCCAATCTTTCAGCACTTGTAAGGTACATACCGCAGATTTATCAAAACTACTACACTGAGATTGGCGTAGTTAAAAATGCTAATAATGTAGACATTACACAATCTATGGAAATAGATGATGAGATAGAACATTTGGACAACTTTAGCGACATTGACGACGAAAATTAAAGTTGTTTATACTAAAAGAGTTCCAGTTTATTTTTAATTATTATTTTAACTTTTTGTTTAAACAATTTAATTAAAATTTTGTTTTTTACCTTTAAACATGTTAATTAAGAAATGCTGTTATTTTTTCCCATAAAAATTTCAGTTTATTTTTGAATGACAGTAAAAATGTTTGAATGTAATAAAGATACAAGCCACATTTTTTTAAGTATATCTTTTTTTTCATAAAAACATCTTATATCCAAAAGATTTTTTCAGCATTTTTCGAAGAATGGTTGGTATTTTCATATGGTAAGTTAAAATAATTGCATTCCATTTGATGGTATTTCAGGATTTAGTTAAATACTTTTAACCTGATTTTCTCAAAAACTCAGTTTTGTGGCATGTACCGTTGTTGCTCTAAGCGCTTCAATTATAAATTCATCAATAAATTCAACATTGTTGCACTGAACTTTGAGCAGAACAATACCTAAGGGCTTCAAAATCCTACCAGCAAATGCCTCCAAAATTATTTTTGTATCTCGTAACTGAGACTCTGGAACACCAACTTTACTCAACATTTTACGTGACAGCACATTTACATCTGAACCAGTGTCCAATTTAAATTTAATGATCATCGCCAACATTAACATTTTGAAACCATGAGTTCATTGACAATACCTTCTTACTCTGATTTTTTATTCCAATGACGTTGATTGCAAACTCATCAGATTGCTCCTCATGTTTTCTTAACACTTTTACATTTTTTACGTGACATGAAGCTGCAAAATGATTTAATTGCCCACATTTATTGCACTTTTTCCCAAAGGCAGGACACTCACGAACTCCATGCATAGTTTGAAATCTTCTGCATTTGAATTTTTCGCCAGATTGCTTTTTTCACAAATTTCTTATCAGCACCAATAGAATTTGGAGTTGACCTATTATGATTTTGGTTTGATAACTATTTTTGATAAACTCAACCAGCTGGAATTCCTTGCAAATTTCTAGCCTGAGATCGAGAAATTTTAGCAGCTCGACATAAATTTACTGCTTTAGACAAGTCAAGATCTTCCACACGTAACAATCTTTTTATAAGGCCTTGTCATAAATTCCTAAGACAATTCTATCACGTACCATTTCGTTACTTAAGCAATTAAATTCACATGATTGATAATTTCTTAATGTAAGTTAAAAACTTTTTCTTGGGACTACAATGATCTTTAAAAGCGTTCAGTATACTCTGAAATTACACTCTTTCAGTATCCGATAACTTGAACGTTTTATACATTTTCACAGATTCTTCTCCTATTACATTTAGCAGGATAGCAATTTTTGTTTCATCATCCTTTCCAGATTTATCAGAAGCTTTCAGATAAATTTTAAAATTTTGTTTAAATTTACGCCAATTTTCACTTAAATTTCCTTGTATTGACAAATTCGTTGGGGGTTTGAATTCCATTTCGACTTTTTATATTTAACTGCCACAAGGAATGTTTTTTTTTGGGAAATCCTTTAAATTTATCTTGAACAAGTGAGCGGGAAACCTACCATGATTAGGTTTTAATCGGGTTATCTTGGATATGTGGGATACATTTTGGGAGGGTGGGGTGAATTAAGGCATATGGATTTTTTGCAGTTTTTTAGTGTTTCTATCTAAAGTTTATTCCAGTTTTTTCGTACACTGTAAGTAAGAGATTTAAAAATGTCGGTAATGTTTACATAATTTATTTCATGTTCAGAATTTAATGCTTCTTTGGCGAGATGGTCCGTTTTTTTGTTACCTGTTATTCCACAATGTCCTTTAACCCAAATAAGTTTGACATTATTGTGTTTTGTTTTAAGGTAATACAATTTGTTTTTTAGAGTTAATATTCTGCTATCTAGGTTATGACTGTAAGTTAAAGCCTGTAATACTGATTTTAAGTCTGTCAGTGGTAATCTATAATATATATATATATATATATATATATATATATATATATATATATATATATATATATATATATATATATATATATATATATATATATATATATATATATATATATATATATACATGCACGACTATCAATGCGAAGCCCGGTGCATTACACTGGCTAGTCGAAGCCCGGTAATGCGGGACGGGGCGGTTAACTGTTCGTTGGTGCATAAACAACAAGAGACACACTCCGCTGTGTATCAGAAGCCCTGCGGTGTTGCCAATGTCTAAATTTATAATTATAGGCAAATTTGATTTAAAATACCTAGACGATACTTAAACTTAACAATATTCTTAAATAATGACGTAGGTATACTTAAATATTTAATAATATTGTTAAATTATAATTATTATAATAATAATTATCGTTAAATTATAATTATTTATATTATAATAATTTAAAAGTATTGTTGAATTTAGGTACCTATAGGTATAAACATTTCATTTATTTTGTTTATACATCATAATTTTGAAAAGGTTTAAATATCTTATACAGGGTGCTCTACAAGCTCTATGGCAAACTTTTTCAGATGATAGCTGGGTTAATTATAAACATTTTTTCTTAAATGACATGGATGCGATTCGTTTTTGTTTAAAAGTTAAGCCTTTAAAAAATATATTTCCATATGTTAATAAAAATATACAAATATATCAATAATTATAATTATTATAAGAATTATTATTGAGGTTAGTAATTTTGTGTAAAACTTAAATGGGAATCAAAAGAAGTGAAACTGACTGAATATTTTTTTCATGAATTATAAAGACATCTAGTTTTTTTTAAGTTATTAGATTTAAATACACCAAAAATTCTAAAAAATCTAAATAATGACGTATACTTTAATACACTGCCCGACAAAATTATCGCATAATTAATATAAAAAAATTAACTCTAAAACGCCTTTACCAATCTTTATGAAATTTTGGATAAAAATACTTCAACTTATATCTCAATTTACGTGTTAGAGGGTTTTTCGAGAAAATATGTTTACAGCCTTTTTATTTAATAATGATTATTTCCCTCATTATAATATGAACCAATCAAAAGCCTTGAATTTTCGAATAAATTTCGTTTAAATAAGCGATTAAATCACTAGAACTTTTTAACAGCGATTAAATTTTAGCCTCCATATTGGATTTTTGTTATTTACAAGTTTTAACAAACATTTTTTAAAAAACAATAAAAAATAAGTTATCTAGTTTACGAAATATCAATTATTACTTATTACATACCTTAAATTAATGGAATTTTCTTTAAAAAAATATTTATAAATTTTGACACATACGTCAGATTTTATGAATTGTCAAATAGTTTTTTTAATTCGAGAAATAATCTAGACGTATATCACTCAACCTATAAATTTAGTCTGTCAAACTATGCTCAGTAAGTTTTTTATTTGATTTTTCTTTTTGGAAAATAGTTTCATGCAAAATAATTAAAAATAAAACCCCTCGACCGCTACGCGGTCTCGTGATTTTATTAAATTATTTTGCATTCAACATGTTCCAACAAAAAACTACTGAGCCTAGTTTAACCGATTAAATTCATAGTTCTCGTGATATAATATATGAAAAAAAGTTCGAAATATAACTTTTCTGGGAATTTTTTTAAATAAATAAAAAATATGCTGTTAAAGAGAGTATTTTTTTTAGTACACCCTAAAAATTTTATACAAATCAATCGAACATTAACGAAGCGCTTCAAAGTCGGTAAAAATGACGCCTTTTTGATTATTTTGCTGAAAAGTGGTCATTTTTCACGACTTTAAAGCGCTGTATCTTCGTTAATGTTCGCTTGATTTGTACAAAATTTTCAGGGTATACTAAAATTCCCTAGAAATGATTTTTCGAACTTATTTTCATTATTAAATAAAAAGGCTTTAAACATATTTTCTCGAAAAACCCTTGAACACGTAAATTGAGATATAAGTTGAAGTATTTTTATCAAAAATTTCATAAAGATTAGTAAAGGCGTTTTAGAGTTAATTTTTTTTATTTATTATGCAATAATTTTGTAGGGCAGTGTATTTAAAAATAGTGTGATTTATAATTATTTTAATAAAAACTATTATATTATTAAATGAATTATAAGTCATTATTTAAAAATATTGTCTAAATTTATAATTATAGGCAAATTTGATTTAAAAGACCTAGACCATAGTTGAGGAGCATCCGTGGAAAACCGGCTATATCCATTTTAATAAACGTTGGAAAAATTTAGGAAAACTAAACCAAATTAAAAGATGAAAAATAAAAAAAGAAGTGGGGAAAATTGCTATTTAGTTTAGCATCCTATAAACAAGAAAAATGTATTACCAACCAAATATTTTTTTATAGCTACATTATAAAGTTAAAGCTGCCTTTTATCCAATAAAAATCGTAGATAAAATATTACTTTAACCAAAACGGTTGATAAAATATTATTGTAATGGTAAGTATAAATGGACAATCCTTATCTAAAAGGAACCAAGCGCCAAAAACTGTTTTTGGTAAAATAACTCATTTTTAATAATGCTCAAAAAGTTTATCATTATTTAGAACTTCTTTTAAATTATTGAGAGGACTTTGAAATTATAATTAAGTTTTTGAGCAGCATTAAATATGAGTTAGGTATATACAAATAAGTTTGTTAAGCTCCGAACAAGTTTTTGGTTCCTTTTAGATAAGCACTATCCAAATAAAGAACCCAATTTCTTATTGTTGTTTGGTCGTTTGGTCGTTGTTTGCCATGTATAAATAAATTGACCAGTTGTGAATGTTAATTGACAAATTGCCATGAGAAGCTATCTGTCAAAAAGCACTTTTTGCAATTCAATGTTACATTAAAATGATATTTAATAAAAATAATTTTTAATTTATTTCATACCGCTATTGGAATTTTTTTTAATAAATTAAAAATTATTTTTATTAAAATTGGAAATGTTTCAAATAAATTAAAAATTATTTTTATTTAAATTATTTAAATGTAACATTAATTAATAATAATAATAATATATACAAATCCCCTTGTTTCCCCAATTAAAACTATGTAAAATATCTGGACAACTTGTAAAACCGCCCCCAAAGAAAAATGCAATCCAAATAATATTTCAAAAATAAATAATTCTTTAAAATTAAGTGTATTACGAAAGTATTTAAAAAAACATTGCCTTTTAATCCACGCCATATAGAGAACATTTATTTTGAAAATCAGTAGATACAAATTTAAGAATCCCGCATTATTTTCCCCGCCTTCCTATCATCGAGCGTATAGTCCCCATTGTTGCCAGATGTACGGGCTTCGTATACTGCGTAATACTCATACAAAGCTGTATATAATCTCCTTTGACTCGTGTGCCCCCTACCGCCAAAGCATTGGAACTAAGGGTGTATATTTTGATAGGTTTGAATGGCATTAGGAAGCCCACCCCTTTTTCGCCATTGAAACAAGGGGGCATCACTTAACTCTAAAAACAAATTTATACACGCTAATTTTAGGAAGCCCGGTTTCGGGCTTCGTAAAAACCGAGTGGGCTTCGTTTATACTGTAGAATGTAACGTTTCGGGCTTGGTAATGTAGGATTGCATATCTATATATATATATATATATATATATATATATATATATATATATATATATATATATATATATATATATATATATATAATCAATTCCCTTTTACTACTTGGTGGTGTAGGGTTACCCTACACCCTTTACATTTAACTCTTAAACCCCACTCTTAGGCAAGCTCAATTGCTTGAGCTTCCGCTGTGTAAATAGAATTGTTACTATTAATTCTTTGACTTTCACAATGCTCATATAAAGGGACGTAAAAAGCATTCCCATTTTTTGACCCGTCTGTATAAATTTGAACGTCTTTCTGATATTTAAGAAGTGAATTTAATATATTTTATCCGAAATCAGCAGTAAAGTAGTCAACAATCGGCAGTAAAGTAAAAGAAATCGGCAGTAAAGTATAGTACTGCCGATTTACGATGTGTCTACTGCTCCTCAGCAGCAACTAAATAATATTTTAAAAAAGGCACCGTCGCGGAGGTCGATTGGACCCTTTCATAAAATGTTGTTTAATAAAAATAATAAGTTAATTTTATTAATTAGATTAAAAAATCACCGCGGCGGGCAAATATATAATAACCGTAGCAACAAACAGTATACTTGACCTGTACCACTTGGCCTGCATTTTTGAATCATATTGTACCCTGTCAGCTTGAAACCATTATTTGGTTTTAACCAAGTTTCTTGCAAGATTATTTAATCGGGAATGATATTAGTATTAAGATAATTTAATAATTTAGATTTATTTGCATGTAATCATCTACAATTCCATTGAAATAATTTTGTCATTTTCAAATTCGCTGGAAATAGTCTTTTCTTCAATATTTTTATTAAAAATAGACAAAATGGCTTCGTTTATTTTATTGTTACCCTGCTAAAAAAGACGGGTAATATCGGATGATTGCGGATAAAAAACCAAGCTAGTTTTATGTCCATTTATATCTGTTTTCATTCGACATATCTGATTTTACCCGGCATGTCCGTTTTTATCTGCAATTGCGGGTATAAATATTATCCGCGAACGTCGGGTTTTTTCTATTTAGTTATATTTCTGCTTTTATCTGGTTTCATCCGCAAATACCTGTATTTGGATTTATATCTGCATTCATCCGGTTTTATCTCATTTTATCCGCAAACATCTACTTTAATCCGCAAACGTCTGCTTTATCCGATTTCACCTGCAAACATCTGCTTTTATACGTGAAGATCTACTTTCATCCGCGAACATCTATTTTAATCCACAAACATCTGATTTTATCCGCTAAAGTCTGCTTCATCCGATTTCACCTGCAAACATCTGCTTAATCTGCAAACATCTAATTTAGTCCACAAGTCTGATTCATCCGATTTCACCTGCAAACATCTGCGTTTATCCGTGAAGATCTGCTTTTATCTGTGAACGTCTGCTTTAATCCGCAAACTTCTGCCTTTATCCGCAAACATCTGCATTTATCCGCGAACGCCTCCTTTAATCCGCAAACATCTGATTCTATCCGCAAACATCTGCTTTTATCCGCAAACATCTGTTTTAATCTCCAAACATCTGCTTTTATCCGCAAACATCTATTTTAATCTGCAAACATCTGCTTTTATCCGCAAACATCTGATTTTATCCGCAAACGTTTGCAGATGATTCCGGATAAATTCAGATATAAACGAAACACAGTGAAGACGGTTAAAAACAGATGATTGCGGGGGTGCACTAACCGGACATAAAACACAACCAACCGGGTGTTCGCGGATATAGCGATGCGGACAAAAGCAGATGTTATCAGATGATATTTTTACCCGCAATCATCTGCTTTTATCCGGTTTTGACGAAGAATTTATATCCGCAATCATCCGTCATTTTCAGCAGAGTATAATCTATGTTACTTGTAGAAGATTGATTTAAAATTGATATAATGAAATTTGATTAATGATTAATTCCTTATGGGTCATGAAGTCATCTTTATAAGGATTGGGAATGATGGGTTTTGGTTTATGTTTGGGTTTTTTATTTACTCTATTGGTTGCAATACTTGTATTTTCAATGTTGATTTCCATTTAACACTTTGTGTTTTGGGCGTGTGATTAATTGAGAGTTAAATTTGGGAAGTTTCGGGAAATTGCTTAAATTATTTAAAAAGAGAATCTATTATTTGTTACAATTTTTTAATAGTTTGTATTATTAGCCAAAAGTTCTGCTTCTTTAAAAGTTAAATTTTCTGTTTCCATAATAGTTTTTATTTTTGTTGTTTTTTAAAGGCGGGGCACAGTTTTGACAAAGTTGAGTAGTCTAAATTTTTACAAAACATGAAATAATTTTCACACTCAATACTTTCTTCATGAATGTTTGTACATTTTTTACATTTACTATTGGTGCTTTTATATAATTTTGTTGAATGTCCATAGCGTAGATATTTCGTACATTGGACGACCGGGTGTATATAAGGTTCAACTATAAAATTACACATTTTAATTTGAATATTTTGGGGTAATTGGTTTCCCAAGAAAGTAACTATTATAACTTGTCCGGGTATATATTTAGTTTCTCCATTTTCGACGATTTTTCTGTTTATTCTTTGAAAGTTAGTAACTTTTTTATCTGACATGATTAAATTTAATAAATCTTGTTCACTAAAATAATTGTCTACCATTTTAATCACACACTTTCTTTGTGTGTAAAATTTCGGGATGTAAGCAACTAAATTATTTTTTGTAATAATATGAATATTTACTAAACTATTTGCAATTGAATATGATTTGAAAATAACTTTAATTCTATTTAAACCAACTGATTGAATGTCAACAATGTCATTCCTAAATAATACGCATTCAAATAAAAAGTGTCCCACCCTAATCGGAAAAATTCTGCCTAAATTTTGATGTATGTGTTCAACATAAACAAAGTACGGCCCTGAATCTTTTACTGAATATTTGTTTACAAGATCAAATTGTTTTGGTTCTTCGCTTTTTGCGCTAACGCCGGTAGCCTACCGGTCAAAGTTTGGTCGGACGACTTAGAGTCGCCGCTGTCATCCTCGTACAATTATCCAAATATTTACATTAATAATAATGCCTATATTAATACAAACAAATACAAACAAAACCAATGTAACGTTGTTTCGGGATTTTGTAACGTTAGTGATAAATGGCGCGAGCTTACCTTAAGGATTTTCTTATAAAATCTCGGGCGCCAGCTTCGTTATTTAAAGTGGAGAAGCACCACGTACCTGGGCCTGCTTTTATACAGTGGAGAAAGGATATTCCAGGGGTCAATTAGCTTATATTATGATTAAAATGCAATGGTTTAATTTAATACATAGGTATATTGAAATAATAATAACTCTAGATATACAAAACAAATAATAATTTAAACAATAATGAAAGGTGGAACACTCGGTATATAAAGATGACCTAAATTATCAAACTGAAGTAATATGAAAAGATAATAATATTAGAATTATTTTAACTAAATAGAATAATATTGACAACAAAAGTAAATGAATAAAAAACGGGAACAATGAATATAAAAACTGAAGGTCACACTTCTAGCAAATATTAATACGGAAATGCACTTAAATAAACCAATGCTGTAAAATAAAATGAAATTAAATATTACGGGAAGAAAATACTACGGGCCTTCGACGGGTTTTTAGCATAACGTGACTCACACAATTCGGGAAACAAAGAGAGAGCGGGAACCAAAGAGAGTCGGAACAAAAGAGAGCTTTTAATTGCTCTGCTCGGCCTTTTATAATATCTCGGGTGCGCAATGGCTACATCAGGGAACCAAACGGCGCAGCTCTCCACTTGTTTGAATAGAATGGAAGTGGAATCATGACGTCGCAGATCCACTTGTACGAAAATCCACATACAGGGTGTACCGACGGCGGTAAATATGGGAAAATTAAAGTAACTTCGTTACACCAAAACCGGGAAGACCCAAAGAAAAACAATATTTTATACTTACCCTATAGACTAACTAAATATATCTATACGAATATAAATAAGTAGGAAAATTAAAGATCCGCTTTACGACAATCTAACCAGTTTCACTGTCACCATTTTGTCCCATTGAAGTTTTTAATCAACTTCAATTTAGAGAAAGTCCGTTCTGCTTTCGCTGAAGTGACAGGGAGCATCAGAAGTGCTGTGCACACATCCGGATAACTGGACGACAATGACACATTTTGAATTATCAAGAAACGGGCTAACTCTTTGACATCTTTTATTGAACTGATCTCTTTCAAAAATTTTATCCGTACAGAATGCAACTGAGAGAAAAAGGAAGGTGATACATCATCGCGAAAGGTTTGGAAAACAGATGCTCCAACTCGCTCTTCGATGAATTTGTGAGATATTGAGGTTGTAGGATTTTATAAACATTTTTCATTCCAACAAATGTAGTTTCAAGTTGCGATGATGTTGTATTTATCATCGGGTAAAAAATATTTACTCGGAAGCGTTGTTAAGGATCATTTAATATCTCATCTTGAGACAATTCATCAAAGTGAGAATTTACCTTAGGTGATCTTTTGTCTAAGTACTTTCTCTCAATTTTCCACTTAGCGCAAATTTCTGGCACATTTATCAGTGACGAATCAAAATTTTCTCTTAAGCTCTGGATTCTCTGTAACACATTTTGAAGCTGATCAAGTGCAAAAAAAAGATCCATTGATCGGAGCTATAATTTGGACGGCTAGTTCATTATTTGCAATATTTCGTCTTAAAGGGCGAGGAGAAAAACAAAATTTAAGTTTCAATTTTTTTTTTGAATTCCCAATACGATGTTCCTCTCGCCAGACTTTTTTGACTAGCAAAATATAGAAGAGTTTTTTTATCATCTTAGCTTAAAAATAAACTTATGTTTTCGATCATGTTTGACGAAAAATGTCTTTGCAAAATGTCCAGATAAGGCTAATTAATTTTTCCTTCTCATCCCCTGCTCGAGGGCCCCTCCGATTCGGGGGACTTTAAATATTATTATTCCGAAAATTGCTTTTAAATAATAATAATTATATTTCAGTCACGTTCGAACACTTGACGAAGTCTTATCGTATCGTAACATGAACTGGCTCAAAACATACAAGCCAAAACCCACAAATAATTACTCATAAAGTGAAAATAAACTATAGTGTTACAAAAACAGTGATTAAAGACCACCCTACGGCCAAGAAGGTTAAAATGAGAAGTGATAGCTTACCGGGCGGTCTAACCACCTGTCAACTGGATGTTCTTCACGAGACAAACAAAAGAGGCTAACCAAGGGAGAAAAGGGACATCTGCAAAATCTGATAAGTAATCACAGTTAACTGCATGACCTAATACATAATTTGCAACACCAACCACGACAGGTACCTTTCAAAACCTTTACTGAGGCACATTTCACTTAAACACTGGTAAACATAATAAACAAAGAGCAACAGTATCATTAGTAAGACAATAGTAACAAAACAAGAAAAAAAACAATATAAACACAAAAAACAAAACAAAGCCGCGGTCATTCAGAGGAAAGCTGAGTAGGACAATAAATCTATCAAAACAAACGAGTAAGTCACTAAACCTATGAATTTAAGAGGACGGCCCCAACAAAATAAAGTGTTTATACTAAACGAGACCAAAAATAAACATTTGACACTTCTAAAATCCAAACGAATATACAATAAATTTATAAAACCTAAACACAAAAAACACACAAACCGAATTCAAAAGGATTTGGCAAACGCAATAGAAATACAGTAGAAGTTAAAAAATACCTCCCACCGCTAACTGCATAATCGCAACAATTGCACACCTTCTGTTAAACACGGAGATAAGATCGCAATAAACGAATTTAACAAAATTTGACAAGTCGACCTATGAATTTAAGAGGACGACCCCAACAAAATAAAGTGTTTATACTAAACGAGAACAAAAATAAACATTTGACACTTCTAAAATCTAAACGAATATACAATAAATTAATAAAACCTAAACACAAAAAACACACAAACCGAATTCAAAAGGATTTGGCAAACGCAATAGAAATACAGTAGAAGTTAAAAAATACCTCCCACCGCTAACTGCATAATCGCAACAATTGCACACCTTCTGTTAAACACGGAGATAAGATCGCAATAAACGAATTTAACAAAATTTGACAAGTCGACCTATGAATTTAAGAGGACGACCCCAACAAAATAAAGTGTTTATACTAAACGAGAACAAAAATAAACATTTGACACTTCTAAAATCTAAACGAATATACAATAAATTAATAAAACCTAAACACAAAAAACACACAAACCGAATTCAAAAGGATTTAAAAAACGCAATAGAAATACAGTAGAAGTTAAAAAATACCTCCCACCGCTAACTGCATAATCGCAACAATTGCACACCTTCTGTTAAACACGGAGATAGGATCGCAATAAACGAATTTAACAAAATTTGACAAGTCTATGCGTACTCAAACGACCATGGCAAAAACGGCTTTTGGATAGGAGTGAAAACAATACTAGCTATCTCAGACGTATTTAACGTCGCAACCGAAATACCACTAACCAGAACGACAATTTCCCTACAATAGCTATATGCTACAGACTTGGTACATTAGGTACCCGTAACCCTACGAAAGCATCGTAAAGGTATGGCCTATACAGCGATCAACACAAGGTAAACAGATTAATCGGTATTGGAAAATACACTATAACGCAACGAACAAACAACGACAGGGCAGATTAGAGGTAAACACGCAACCCGACAAGTACTTCATAGGCACACTAAATGTTGACGACAAGGAAGACAAGTCCCTAAAGCGAACTAACCACTCCCCAACTTCAAACAATAATCCCAAATGTTTGAAGTAATACTAATTTTCCGGTCTAGGGATATTCTGCGCCGTATACAGATTCGAGTCGGGGTAATTGTCCAGCAAAAACCAAAATGTCTGTTCCCCTCATTCCTACCTCCTTTTGTTCCTACTGGGCATATAGCAACGGCCCGGAAAATCCGAGAAAGGCTATTAAAAATATGTCGCTCTCGAGCCCCAAATATAGTATTGTACCGGACGCGGTGGACATTCGCACCCAGCAAACGGGTGAAAGCGTGCTGTTGCTGCTTGCGAAAAAAAAAAATCGGCGTACGGAAACGGAGGCTTGTGAGAGGCTCTTGATAGATGAGGCAATGGGTTATACGTCTCTTATACTCATACTCAAAATAATTATATTTATTGTTTACATTCCACCATAAGTCACTAAACATGATAATGAAACTTTTTTGAAGTCTGTAAATTAATTCACAAAGCCTACTTATATTGGGGTAACTTTAATGCAACTTAGTTTGTTCCAATGATCTATATGACTTTAAAACTTGGATAAAAAAAAAATTTGTACCTATATTTGTTTACTTAGTTTAACCTTAGAGGTACATAATATTAACAATAGGCTTTTACTTAATTTGAGGATTTTCCTTAAAACATTGACCTGGATTTGGGATTATATAAATCACTGTGCAATAATGCAATAATTTTCTATATTTACTTTTTGATAAATTTATACAGTTTTACAGATCTAATAAAAATTCATATCCATGTACACTAGGGTGGTTCTTATTTGACCGATGTCGAAATTTTAATCGTGCCGACCCCTTATTTGTTTAAAAAAATATATAAAACAAAATGTATGCCAATTTTTGTTTTTTTTTTATTTTTAGTTCCACCCTTACTTCTTAAGAAGTCCCATAAGCCAACTGAATGGCTTGTGTGGGTTAGGGGTAGGAACGGACCGCGGGCTTAAAGTCCCCTCCGAAGTACTATTACACAATAGGACAACACAAATAAACAGCCATACCCCTGGTGGGATTCGAACCCACGACCTCCGGCTTGTAGTCAGCAGCACTAACCACTAGACCACCGTCGGCGATAATTTGAATGTCCTAACTTATTTCCTTCTATTGCCTGTAACAACGAGAATTTTTCAGATAGAGGATTTTTGCCTTTAATGTATTCATTTTTTAAAACTACTATTAATCTATGAAAAAGTATAATCTTTTAAGAAAATGTAGAGGACATAAGTTACTTTTAAACAAAAAAAAAGAAATCATTTATTTTCATCCTAAGGTCTTTTTTACTTCGCTCGATTATTACTTACAATTTTTCATATAGGGGATTTTTGCACGACGCAATAATTTTATAAAATCATTAATAATTAATGAACAATTCTAATTTTGTGAGAAAATGAAGGGAAAACAAAAAAAAATATTTCATGTATGTTAGGGTGAGCCAAAAAAACTAACCTATCGGATTTATGGGTTAAAATGAACCTACATACCGAGCAAAAAATTTCCCTGCAAGGCAAAATTTTTTGCTCAATTTTAAAAGGTGTCGGTGAGCATTCTAAGTTTTCCATTGAAATAACACGTAAAAAAATCTTTTTTCATTAAAAAGACTATAACTTTTGAACCGTTTGAGATAAAATTTTTTACGTCGCGGATTCTTGTAGAGCATAAAATTTCCCAAAGAATCTATACCAGGATTATTTTTTTTATTCAAAAATTCGTATGTTTGAAAGCTTTGAAAAGTGTAAAAAATCACTACAAACTGCAGTCAGCTAATAAAACTTATTTATTTTCTGGTTATATTTTTAACGTTACAGTTAAAAGGAGGGTTGCTTCAAGACGAATATAGGTTAGAATATTTAATTGCAGTCAAAGGAATTTCTTATTCTTGAGATTTCTGACAATATCAAACAATTTTTCCTAAAATTAATTAATTAATTAACAAACTGTTTTAAGCCTTTTTTTCTCTATTATATTCTTTTTATAGTTATATATAATCATATACAATTAGATGTAAACATTTATTTTTTATATTATTTTATATAATTAAAACTAGATTCTCATATAAAACTTTGTATAATTATATATACCTATTCAATGAATATTATTCATACATAAAAAATGTATACATGTATATATGTAGGGAAATAATCAGCTATGATGGTAAATCGGTTTTATTTACAAGTGACTATGATATTACACATTCATTAAAAATAGTTAAAAGGTTAAAAGTTAAAACACGTCTTCAGTTGGCAACGGCTCGTTAAAATCTGTCCTTCTTTTTGAACGCAGGTACCCGTTGCACAACTGGGCTGAAAAATTTCTCTCCCTCTATGTCACAGTTATCGCCAGATGGCCCCGAGGAATTCCAACATTTGACCTGTCTTGCTCTTATCCTGTCATAAATAAACAAAAATTATACCTACTTAAAAGCAAACTTATGTAGGTATTATATTTCTCAGGCAAAAACAAAATTTATTATATAAAACTTAAATATTTAGACAAAAAACAGATACTACATATATATATATATATATATATATATATATATACAATCTCCCGCATTCAAATAGAACACATAAAAATAATATGACAAGTTCCTATAATTTTTTCCCATGGCCCCCTCTACGGAGATACGGTGTCCGCACCCCTGGAAATCGTTTGTTTTTAAATAAATTTTGAACTTCTAGGTAAAATTTAATAATTTTTTAATATATTGTTTACTGGGAAAGTTTTCTTAAAATAGGCACTTTTAATGTAATTCGGCTTATTTAGTTTGCCAGGGACGGACTAGCTCTAATTTTTTTTTTAACACCCTGTACTATAAAAGCACAACAATAATATTTTTAGTCAGCTTAAACCTTAAACTAAAAAAAGTTACTCTTGATCGGCATTAATGTTTTTTTACACCCCCTACTATAAAAGCACAACAATAATATTTTTAGTCAGCTTAAACCTTAAACTAAAAAAAACTACTCTTGATCGGCATCGATAAAATGTTTTTGTACAATAGGGTTTTTTGAATTTATTTTTATCTTTTTTGCAATGTTTTTTTACATTTACCGGTTTAAATAATGATGTCAGTGTCAGTTAAAAATAGAGTGTTTTGAAATTTTCGATTTTTTTCTTCATTCCAGGGGCGTGCGTTTTGGGCCAGTATCTCCGTGAGGTGAGGCCGTAGGAAAAATTGGGAATTGAGATCCCGTTAACTGCATCATTGATAACCAAATTTAGGTTATAGGGGGTCGATGTTGTGAGCATAGACAAGGGATAGGTTGGGTGGGCGGTAATCGTTAAACATTTCGGCAGGCGGCATTGGATTTCCGACGTATAGAGCCGGCTTGGTGTTCCGATTTTTAGTTGCGCGCATAGACAATAAATATAAGTGATGAAAAGATATAATTAATTAATGTAGGTATTTTGTATTTTAGAACATAAAGGTTTTGTAAAAAATAAAGGCGCGATGTTGTATAATTCTAAAGAGGTCATGGCCCCTAAACCTTGATGGCTCCGGGCTGCAGTTGCTGCCCCTGTAGCTATGCCACTGATAGTAAGCATAAGTAATATAAATTAATTGTTACATTTAAACATTCATATTGATTTTTGTAATTAAAGTTGTGTTTTAAAAACCTTTTTCCCATATATGAAGCCACCAATTGGAAAAAAATTAATGTGTTTTAAAATTTTTTACACGTATTACATACACTCACCGGCACGAAAAACGGATCAGTTAGACTTTTTTAAACAAATTAAAATTTTATCGATTTGCAATGTTTTATTATTATAATATCTTAAATACAAACAAAATAACATGTTTTAAGTAATTTATAACAAAAAATAAAAGTTTATTTAAAAAGAAAAACCATTTTTTTACAACTTAAAAAACTAGGACGAAAAACACAAAATGGTGCTGTCGCAAAATGATGTTAAATTAGTAAAAACTGAAAACTTGTGCTAGCTAAAACTGAAGATCATCATAATTAATAACTGGTGTTGCCTCCACGTGACTGAATTATGGCTTGTATTCTCCTTAGCATGCCTAAAATTAAATGGCGAATGTCCTCTTGAGGAATAAGTTCCCATTCCTATAAAAGAGCTTGTTCCAACTGATTTAAAGTTAAAGGAGCAGGAACACGATTTCCTATTCTTCGCCCAAGCATGTCCCAAACATGTTCAATTGGGTTCGAATCTGGACTTAACGATGGCCACTCCATAACAGGAATGTTTACATCGTTTATGTACCGTTGAGTGATTCTCCCGGTGTAAGGTGGGGCATTATCATGCATGAAAAGAAAGTCATCTCCAATAAAACCGACATAAGGGACAACAAAATCTTGTAGCATTTCCTCAATGTACCGGGCATCAGTTAAGGAGCCTCGAGGAACGATGTACAATTCTGTGCGTGCCTCCAAAGAAATTCCAGCCTACACCATAACTGAGCCACCTTGGTATTGTAAAGATTTCTCCTTACACCAGGTTCGTTAAAACAAGTTTTATGAAAAATTAATAAAATAACTGTTTTGTGACTATGGCTCGTGATCGTCTTACCAAAATTTGGACCTCTATGTTGTGTACTTACTTGTTTGATTAAATACATTGCTTTAAGAATCATACTTAATATACTACACCATAACTGAGCCACCTTGGTATTGTAAAGATTTCTCCTTACACCAGGTTCGTTAAAACAAGTTTTATGAAAAATTAATAAAATAACTATTTTGTGACTATGGCTCGTGATCGTCTTACCAAAATTTGGACCTCTACGTTGTGTACTTACTTGTTTGATTAAATACATTGCTTTAAGAATCATACTTGGGAGAAGTAGGTATACAAAAAAATAAAATACAGTGTTTAGTTTACCCCAATTTAATTTACTTTACAAACAGTTAAAAAAAAACAAGGGGTGGCTTTTAGGAAGATACGACCAGGGAAAAAAAGCTTGAGAAAAAACCCTGTTCGGCTATGAAGTAGCAAAGGATTGCACGATTAGGCATTGTTTCTTTTAAAAGTTTATGCAAATCAATGTAATGACACGAGGCTCGTTACGCTATCTACCCCCTACAGGTTTAAAGATAGGAAAAACGTTGTTAGTTTAACAGGGCAGTTAACTGTTAGTCTGTCAACGTTAACCTTGCCCTGTGGTGAACGAGGTCCACACTGGAAGCAACTCGCGTAAAGATGCCCCCCTCACGGAGGGGAGTATTTTAGTATCTACTGCAAACTACGTACTAAAGAAAAAGGAGCATTTAAAGTTTAAAATTAACGGTCAATACTCTCTTTTAAGCAACGAAACGTCCTGTATTACACTGATATTTGTTTTAAAATTATCGCAAAAAATGCATAATCGTGTTGGGGAAGGTCTAAACATTGGAGTATACAACTAAATTAAGCCTAAGACAATAGAAGAAAGGAATATATATTTTTACATTTAGCAGTAAACTTAAAAGACAATTTTTTTAATAAAAATAGCTAAAACAAAAGGTGTTAATATCGAGTAAAATTCACTAAACGCTGTAGTGCAAAATAACTAATGACTTTACTACATAATTGGGCTACTAAAATTAAGAACTAACCTGGGAGAATACATAAACACTTGTAACAATTATTTAAACAGAACTTTACAATAAATTTCGTTTTAGTAAAAAATGTATAAGAGCCGATGTGTTCAATACAATTTTCAAATGCTTTCTGCCGCTTTCCTTTCTTCCCTTCCCAAGTTTCTATGTTGTTTTCGCCTCATCTGGTAAACAGATTTTTTCCCATTTCAGGCAAAATTTCGGTCTTCCACAAAACTTTGTAATTTCTTTACCTAAACGTCTGTTTTTTACCTCTTTTGCGAAGATTTTTACATTTTACAACACCATTTATAAATAACAAACTTATTAAAAATAAATTTGTAAAACGTATTAAAGTACTGAACCATTACAGTATCCTATCCTAGGACTAAACGTACATTCTGCAAAACGCTCGTGTGGTCTTCGCCATACTCTCTCACGACCATCTGGAGACCGCAGGCTAAACCTTGACTCATCCGTAAACAAAACACGCGCCCATTCATTTTCAGCCCAATGCTCATGATTTCTGGCAAATTGTAGTCGCGCAACGCGATGACGCCTAGCTCTGGATCCGTTGCAGGTCTACGATTAGTAAGATTGGCTTCCCCAAGTCTTCGTCTAACTGTTCGTTCACTTATGTTGGTATTCCGAACGTGATGAACTCGATTTCTTATTTCTACAGCTGTAGCAGGACGATTTCGCAGACTTTGTAAGATAATAAAGCGATCATCCTGAGCGTTACTTCTTCGTTGGGGACCAGTTCCAGGTCGTCTGGTGTAAGCTTACGTTTCCAAAAAAACGTGTATAAATACGGTGTACAGTGCTATTGGATGTGTGATATTGTTGGGCAACATATCTCTCACTTCTTCCGTCTTGAATCAACGCAACAATATCAGCCGCTGTTTCGGGTTAATCCCGCCATATTTTTTTAAATTAAATAAACGCATAATAAATTAAAAATGTATTTGACACTTCTTTTGACTTATAAAATTTCATGGGTTCATCGCCAACTATGCTCTTTTAAGTAATAGCATCTAGGCAATATTTAATTGATTTAAATTTTTATTTAAAAACACTTTATTTCTTTAAATAAATGTTCAATTGTATTTAGAAATTTCTTAAAACATATTTTTTTATTTGTACTTAAGATATAATAATAATAATATATCACCAAGCCTTAAAGTTATAAGTTTGTTTAAAAAAATTCAACTGCTCCGGTACTTAATTATAAATAAAAAAGTTGTTATTGACGAAAGAAAAACCGATAAATTAGATGTAAACAGTGGAAAAAAAACTTGGCAAAGCTATAGTATAGTATAGTATACTAGTGGCAAAATTCGACCGATTCAATTTTTCAATTTCACAGGTCTACAATGATTTTGGTGCCGCTAAAAGTATAACTGATTTCAAGTACATTCGGTACCCTGATAAAAACTTGATACTTACTTTTTTAAGGCTACGTGTAGTTTTCGAGATTTCGCAAGGTTAAATAAATTAAAAAGCATTTAATAAATTTATTAAAAAACAAAAGAACATTTAATTCAAAACATTTAATTACATTTAATTACTCATTATTTTACAAGTTAGAAGCTTCTCTTTTTAGATTTTCTCCGATGGATGTTTTCAAAACATTCCCGTGTAATACTCCAACAGTAATCTGCGATCATGTGCTCATCCCAGCGACCTTGGTATCTATCTTCCATTACCTTTAAATCTTGATGGAAACGTTCTCCTTGTTCTTTGCTATACGCTCCAAATTTTCAGGAAACTTATCTAAATGATTGACCAGATAGTGTACTTTTATGCTCATGTTACATCCAAGATTTTTAAAGCTAATTAAGAGGTTTGGAACTGTAATTTTGACCTTCTGATTTCCTAAAAAAAAAGTTTACAACAGCAACAAAAGATTTCCAAGCCGCTGCTTCTAAATTATTCATTGAATGTATGAAATTGTTGTCTTTCATTTAAAAATTAAAAAGCATTTAATAAATTTATTAAAAAACAAAAGAACATTTAATTCAAAACATTTAATTACATTTAATTACTCATTATTTTACAAGTTAGAAGCTTCTCTTTTTAGATTTTCTCCGATGGATGTTTTCAAAACATTCCCGTGTAATACTCCAACAGTAATCTGCGATCATGTGCTCATCCCAGCGACCTTGGTATCTATCTTCCATCACCTTTAAATCTTGATGGAAACGTTCTCCTTGTTCTTTGCTATACGCTCCAAATTTTCAGGAAACTTATCTAAATGATTGACCAGATAGTGTACTTTTATGCTCATGTTACATCCAAGATTTTTAAAGCTAATTAAGAGGTTTGGAACTGTAATTTTGACCTTCTGATTTCCTAAAAAAAAAGTTTACAACAGCAACAAAAGATTTCCAAGCCGCTGCTTCTAAATTATTCATTGAATGTATAAAATTG
This sequence comes from Brassicogethes aeneus, assembly GCA_921294245.1. Taxonomy (NCBI): domain Eukaryota; kingdom Metazoa; phylum Arthropoda; class Insecta; order Coleoptera; family Nitidulidae; genus Brassicogethes; species Brassicogethes aeneus. Next base: position 6,157,086 of record OV121136.1, read on the forward strand.
TTGTCTTTCATTTAAAGTCTTATCTTTGGGCCATCAAAAATACCAGCTTTTAGTTTTTTCATTACTTAAACTGGGAAACTTTCTTAAAAGATATACAAAACACGGACCAGTTTAATCTAATGCCTTAACATATTGCTTCATAAGTCCAATTTGATGTGCAATGGAGGCAAAATAATCTTATCTCTAAAAACTAAAGGCGGGTTTATAATATTTTGTTTGCCAACCATCATATTATTTCTCAAAGGCAAATCTTTCTTGATCCAGTGGTATTTTTTTGCTCTGCTGTCCCATAAACATATAAAGCATGAGAATTTAGTGTACACACTTTGTCGACATAATAGAAAGTTGACCATTTTTAAATATTACCCATTGGTGCTCCGAGTACTTAAGTTTTTTTAAAACAAGATCCAAGTTTATACTTTAAATGATTACGTTTACCGTTTGCCCACTGTCTTAAATGTTCACTACACAACTTGCACACAATGTTTGGAACCCACGGTTTGTTCAAAGCCTTCATCTCTATATTAAAGTAATCAACGTATGTCTTCTTCACTGAATTTGTTATAGGTTTTCTAAACTTTTTCACTACATATTCACCACAAATGTAAAAAAATGTATTTGGATTATTTACACAACACCTTCTCGACGACAACATATCGATATTATTAAAAGAAATTAATTGATTATAATGACATTAAGTATAATAAAATACATGTTTTATGTTAATATCGATAGATACCAACCTGAACGTAGCTTCAAGATTTTGACAACTTCGCACGACATCTCTCGGGCTAATTAACCAAATTATAACATAGAATTTTCGGCACCAAACAATAGTAGATTATGTCATAAGGAGTAGAAGTGACTCTTTTTGTGGTGAGTACAGAGATTCACGGCCGAAGCGTAGCTGAGGCAGGCAACTGTACGAAGCACAAAAAGAGCTTCTACTCCAAATAACATATACAATTTTTTTTTCAAGGGCGTAATAAATAGGATAAGCAATAGAATTATTTTATTTACTCATAACTCATGTGGTATAAAATTTTGGTTAAAAGCATTAGAAATTATTGATAAAAACTAAAAAAAATTATAACCCTTACTTACAATGCCGATAAATATCCTAAACTAAAAATAAACACTGCTCTGTCAAAATTATTTTATTTACTCATAACTCATGTGGTATAAAATTTTGGCTAAAAGCATTAGAAATTATTGATAAAAACAAAAAAAAACGTACAACCCTTACTTACAATGCCGATAAATATCCTAAACTAAAAATAAACACTGCTCTGTCAAAATGCTGCGCTTGAATTAATTTTGACGTACTGACATTTGTTTGGAGTTCCGACATTGGCGACTCGTCTATCATCATAATATTATACTAATTAACTAGTTGTTCTTTATTTCGTTCAATTAAAATTTAATAAATAATCACTTAATATTCCGTGGTGGTCGTATTATTCTGACTTCATATGCCCTGCATTCTTCCTCGATAAGATATGACGGTGGTTCTATTTTCCTGGCCCTTGGGTTGTTGACGAGGCACCGCATCTTGTGGTACGGTAACCTCTTTGCTAGGACTCGGTGGCTGTCGTCGTACGGACAGGTCACCATTTATTCGGGGTCGTAAATCCCGGTTGTTGGTCGTTGTGGATCGCCTGATGATGGCTGTGGACCCAGAGCTCCTTCTTGGTGAGTACTCTGGCGTCTCGAATGCTGACCCGAAGCTTTTTCTGGTTGAAGGCTCCGAGGCCTGGATTGATCCGGAGCTTTTCCTTGATGAAGGCTCCGGTTTGTGGTATGGCCTGGGGTATGGCCTGGAAGTGGCTGCTGGCCCGGAGCTTGTTCTGGTTGAAAGCTTCAGTGCCTGGATTGATCCGGAGCTTTTCCTTGATGAAGGCTCCGGTTTGTGATACAGCCTGAAGGTGGCTGCTGGCACGGAGCTTGTTCTGGTTGAAGGCTCCGGTCCCTGGGCGTTTGTGGCAGATTTTCGTTGCATTTAACTAGGTATGCAATTGCTTCGTTGTACGTTTCTCGGATTTGTTTCATATACTTTTGTTGGAAATCTAGTTGTTCGTCAAAGGATATTGCTTCTTGGAATGTGTTGTCCAAGTCCAATCTTTTTTGTTGGATATAGGTGGCGGTTTTTCGGGATGGTGAATCCTTTTTCATGTTTGTTAGGATCTGGCGTAATTTCTTTCCCAATGTTTCTTGGTGGAGTGCCATTTCGTTCACTTTTTGAAGTGACATTTGGTCGTCGGATGGCATTTTTGGTTTTGTGGAGGCGAATAGAGGTCCGGATTCTTTACTTTTCAGGGCTGTGCTCTTCTTTACTCCAAAATCTTCTGGGCTGCTGGATCAGTTTGTCCTCCCAGTGTAAGATTTTTTGTGGCTTGGTTCGCTATGCTAAGCACTGGGCGAGTACAAAGATTTTTTCTTTGATGATGCTCACCCCCAGCGTTAGCACGTAGTTCGAAGGACCATGAATAGAGATCAATTATGATTCTATTGAAATGATAGAGTAAGCAGTGTTAAACTATGTCTTTATTAATAATTTGTTGGGTTTTTATGTCCAGCAAATTTAAACAATTTACAAAACATATCTTATTATTTGATGTTTTAGATCTATCAACTTCAAACAATTTATAATTATATATAAAACAAATATCAGTAGCGCACTTAACAAAACATTATATTGTATTTTATTCTGTACGCTACTGACTGGAACTTTTGCTGACTAAGTAGTTTATAGCACAAGGTCGAGTTTACGCTATGAACCTACTTGTAAGATTAATATCTAAACAATAATAACAAATGTATGTTTAACTTTTCTCTGTTAAACTTGGGCTTTTATCTATGATTGAACATTCTGCCGGCTCAGGATTTATCTGTTAAATGTGTGATTGAACAACGGTAAACTTAAAAGCCAAAAACATTTTTTTAAATAGCTAAAAGAAAAGGTGTTAATATCGAGTAAAATTCGCTAAACGTAAAATAACTAATGATAAATTAACTTAAATCTGTATCGTTCTACGTTTGGCGGACTTACATAATTTGGGCTACTAAAATTAAGAACTAACCATGGAAAATACATAAACACTTGTAACAATCATTTAAACAGAACTTTACAATAAATTATATTTTAGCAAAAATTTATAAGAAGCGATGCGTTCGACACCATTTTTAAAACAATGTGGCTCCCGTCCCGAGGCGGGACTTAACTTCGATCCCGACTGACGTTACACACTGTAAATCCGTTTTTATTCCCCGAGATTTTAAAATTGGTGTCAAGCTGGATGGCTCAGATGGTAGGGCGGTAAAAACACCGTTATGGCACTTCTTGACATCGAAAAGGCGTTCGACACGGTTTGGCTGGACGGACTCATACATAAGCTCTCTACCTTCCAAATTCCCCCCCAAACCATCAACTTGTTAATTTCCTACCTTTACGGCAGATCTTTTAAGACTGTCGTAAACGGTTCAAAATCGTCGGTTCAGCGTATAGGCGCAGGTGTTCCGCAGGGTACGGTGCTAGCGCCAAAGCTCTACACCATGTACACTGCGGATATCCCGAAAACGCCACAGGCCAATCTTGGTTTATACGCTGACGACATCACCCTCTACTCGACATCATTTAGTTCTTCAGTTGCCAATGAGCAACTGAAGATATTCATTGTTCGTACTCTTGTACCGTACCTCCAGAAATGGAAGGTAAAGATCAACTCGGGCAAAACCGAGTTCATCAACTTCACGGTCAAGTTTACGAACAATAAAATCTTCTCACCACTATCTATAGAGAATCATACTGCACTTTCTAGGCGCTCTGTAAAATACCTCGGTATTATCTTGGACAGAAGACTGAGGTTCGTCCCCCACATTACTTCTCTCAAGTCCAGACTTTCTCAAGCTCTTAAAGCAATTTACCCCCTCATCATCAAATACTCTCCGCTGTCAATCGAAAACAAAATTACACTATACAAATCCTGCATCAGACCGGTAATCACCTATGGTTGCCCGGTATGGTGCAGCGCATCTAACACTCAATACATAGCTTTGCAGCGACTGCAAAGTAAAGCGCTTCGGCACATGACCAACTCGGGAAGATATCCCCTATTGACGACATGCACGAAACAGCAAGCCTGCCTTATCTAAAAGAGTATGTCATGGATCAGGCAAATAAATTTTACACCAAGAAACTTCACCGTCACCCGTTAACACGCCATATAACCAAGCTCAGTCAACACCACAATGCGCGCTATAAACATGGCCTGATCTACGGCATGCCGCGGCAGATTGCCGATATTTCGCGACCCGGTGCATCACTAACACCGCGGTAGCTTAACCTTCAGAACAATACGCGACGTGGGAGATGTCTGATGATTTAGGGCTTTAGGGTTCTCGACCTTCAAGACATCTCCAACCAGACTTTCAACATCCCCTTCAAATCCAACCGTAGTACCATGGTGCTGCAGGTCTTTTTCTTCACTCCTTCTTTATCTTTTGTTTATTTTTCCAAATTTTTTAAGGGGGTTTTTTGATTTATTTTTGCTTCGAAAACATTCTTTTAAATTCCTGAAACTTCAACATTCTTATTCTGTCAATTTTTCAAGACTTCTTTCTCTTTACCCGGATCAAGCTGGCCTCACATTCGCTCTGCGAGAAAAGGCCAGATAAGCTCCATGTCAATAAAAAGAGCTTCGTACAAGGGACAAAGACCGTCGGAAGACTGCGCTGCTACCACCCGTACCACGCATCTCCACCGCGGGGAGGTGGAACCACACTTCCACGCGCCTCTTTACAGCCAACCCCATCACCACATTGCGGCCTGTACTTATTTACTCTTTTTATATTTTGTAATTATTTAATTGGAAAATAAATTGATTTTGATTTGGTCGCTTGGCATGCGAGAGGTACCGGGTTCGATTCTACTAGAAGTTGTCAAACCTTTTTCATTTTTTTATTTTATAAATTTGTTGTTTCTTTGTTAAAAAGTGTTGGGTTGTGTTGGTTAGGGTTGGGTTGGTTGGTTTGTTTTAGTTTTATTGTAACATAATAAATCTTAAAATTATGACGTCAATCGGGACTGATCTTAAGTCCCGCTTCGGTACGGGAGCCACAGCGTTTTTAAAAACCTGATTTTTTAGGCAAAGTTTAAAAAAGTTGTAATTTATTTACCTCTCTTATAAAGCTTTTTGCCTTTAACGCCATAATTTAGAAATTACAAATTTATTCAAAAACATATTTGTAAAATTTGTATAAAAACTACGTTATTTTCCTTGAAAATAAATTTGTAAAACGCATCAAGCACGAAACCATGACAATACCTATAAATTTAAAGAAAAACAAAGTTACGGCCTGTTAAATTAAATTGATATATGGCCATTTCAGCCTTTAATAAATAATGAATATTATTTACTAATGCAATTTTTTTAGATGAAGACCTTTTTGATTTGGCTAAAAGGCAGACTTCAGAAGACTATGGTCATTTGCGCTTTGGAAAACGTGATGAACTTTTTGATGATTATGGCCATATGCGATTTGGTAGAAGTGGATTTTAATGGTGTAATATTTTAAATTTAAAACAAAATATATTGTAGATTCTTTATAAATAAAGCTTTATTCACCTTTGACAAATTAATTGGGTCTAAGAATAGACTATGTTGCATTTGAGTCCTTGTTTTGCTTTTAAATTTTATTAATGGGTTTCCGGGATCTGCTCCGTGTTGTCGGTTTTTGGTTCTTAAAAGAACCATATGTCTGACGACGTTTCGGTACAATCTCATGTACCATCTTCAGGTCTTGTCTGCTGGGCTGCTGTTGCTGTTCTGCTGCGAGTTAGACGTGGAGTCCACGTCCACTCCACGTCTAACTCGCAGCAGAGCAGCAACAGCAGCCCAGCAGATAAGACCTGAAGATGGTACATGAGATTGTACCGAAACGTCGTCAGACATACGCTTCTTTTAAGAACCAAAAACAGACAACATAAAGCAGATCCGCCGCGCCGTTTCAAGATTACCTTTTCTATACAACCCCTTGATATGGGTATCAAATGAAAGGGTTTGATGAGTAGAAAACGTTAAGTTGAGTAACATAATCGTAAATTAAAAATTACCTATTTTTTCAAAACCCCCTTGACATAGGTATCAAATAAAAGGGTTTGAGTGACATCATAATATGGTCGTCTTAAGATGGCGAATTACCTTTTACCCCCTTAATATGGATATAAAATGAAAGGGTTTTACTAGTAAAAACGATAAGATAAGTTACCTTATTCTTATATCAATATGGCGGCCGCCTAAGATGCGAATTTCCCATTTTTTTAAATCCTCCTTGACATGGGTATCAAAGGGTTTGACAAGTAGAAAACGATAATTTGACTGACATAATAATTCCAATATGGTGGCCACCCCAAGATGAGAATTATCTATACAGGGTGTCACCTAATTGTCATCCTTTGGGAGGATGATAGTAGGTACACGCCAAAACAAGAAAGTTTTTCCTCTATCATTTTTGCATTAAAGCTTCTGTTTTTTAATAAAAAAAATTTTTTGACAAAACCAGGGAGCCACTGAATGTCACTGACCTATCCTATATATATCATTATTGTTTTTACCTCTAAAAACAATGATATTATTCATCCAAGCAAAAAATAAACAAGTATGCGCACAGTGTATTATGTAATATAAGTAAAGCAATTTTTTAAACTTTTTTAGTACTTTGTTATCATTGATTACTGATAGTTCGGTTGTTATTGTTATTTCTCTGGGGCTACATGAACAGTTTAGTGTACCAAAGCGAAGTTGACACATAAGAACAACTCCGCGAAAGTAGAGATGCAAAGCGGGTACTGCAGCGGAAGTGACCCAGACAGGTAGCGCGTTGGGTTGGTAGCGCTGTTTTCCGAAGGTAGCGCCACCTATAAGCGATACAAAAACTTCGAACTAAAGATAACGGAAAGGAAACTGCTGATAAGGGGGTGGGCGTGACTTAACAGTGGTTTGGTCACCTGGCATCCGCTATTTGGAGATAAGGATTTATTATAAATAATATAAATTTCATTTTTAACGCCATTTTGAATTGTGACGTCAAATTTTTAGAGATAAGGATATTTTGAATTAATAATATAAATTTCATTTTTGACGCCATTTTGAATTGCTGACGTCAGATATTTATTATTTTAAAATATACACCCGCCAAAACGTGTGACCTTCAAAGCACCAAAATTGGATATATTATAATAATAATAATAATAATAATAATAATAATTAGTCTATTTTTAAAAAGTATTATTCAGTCTTAATATTATCGTACAGTAATAATGATTAGTGCAAAGGAAATTGAAATGGCAATCCAAAATATTGATAAATTTTTGGAAAAATCTGGTAAAGAAGGTGAAAAAAATTTGAAAATAAATATCCTACTCAACAAGAAATATATCGAGAATTTTTGAAAAAGGAAAAAATTAAAAAATAGGTTAGTCAAAAAAAATTTTTTGAAGCAGCATCTTAATAATAGGATTGTAAAAAAACAGTATGGTAAACATTTTGAGACGTGCCCCTGGTCAAATTCTGATGAAGGTCCAGATACATGTCCAATGGACATGTATCTGGACCTTCATCAGAATTTGTCCATGTTGTATGGTTTCATTTTATGTGAAAGAAGCTAATGAGGTGTTAAATAAGTTACCAAAAATTACGTGCTGTTGTAAAATTAATTGAATAAACTTTATTATATAACATATTCCTTAACAAAACTATTTGAGTTTCATTTCCTAAAATGCGTTGCGTCCAACAACCCGAAAAACTACCTATAAATAATTTAGATTTATTTGAAACCAGTTCTGATACTAGTAAACAGGGTAATTTACTACCACATTCCTTTAGAGCAATTTTTGTGGTCCTAGTGGGTGTGGTAAAACAAATGCTTTATTAAGTTTAATATTTAATGCTAATGGAGCTAAATTTGAAAATATTTACGTTTATTCAAAATCTCTTTTCCAAGCAAAATATTAATTATTACAAAATGTTTTAAGCAAAGTAAAAGGTGTGGGGTATTTTCCATATAAAGATAATGATGAAATAATTGAACCTATGAAAGCTCGAAACAATTCAATTTTTATATTTGATGATGTAGCTTGTGATAAACAAAATAAAATACGCGAATACTATTCAATGTGCATACATAAAAACATAGACGCTGCATACTTATGTCAAACATTCAAAAATACCAAAACAATTAATACGTGATAATTGTAATATTATTGTGCTATTTAGACAGGATGATATGAATTTAAAACATGTATTTAATGAAAATGTCTCACCTGATATGCCTTTTGATCAGTTTAAGAAAATATGCTCAGAATGTTGGAGTGAGAATTATGGTTGTTTAGCTATTATAAAGGATTTTCGTTTAAACTTTGGACGTTATCGAAAGGGGTTTAATAAATATATAAATATGTAAAACAAGTAAATTTAATATCATTTGTAATCATGGCAGCATCGACTTCCAATGTAACAAAACAAATTAATGAACTAAATTGGGGAAATCAGAAACCGATGTTGAATTAAATAAATTATTTAAACCTATAACCAAACCAATAAAAGAACTTGTAAAAAAAATTAAAAAAGAAAAAATTGAGTTAAAGGGTGAACCAAAAGATGACAAATTAGAAACTACCCTCAAAAATAGGGATGATGATGACGACGATGATGATGGTGATGATGTTAATTATGGTGATGATGGTGGTGATGGTGGTGATATCTCTTTACCTGCAAATGATGACTACCTCAATAATTATCCAAAATTAGCAAGCCAATATTTAAATCAATATATAAATGGTGGCAATAAAAAAGATTTTGATACCATATATTGATAACATATGGGGTGACTTACAATCCCACATTAAATCAATGGTTAATTGGAAAAAGTGTCATAGACTTTGGCGATAATAGATTTTATCACTGAAAATAAAAGTTTTAAGGGAACCAAAGGTTTATATGAATTAATATTTAAAAAGAATCTCAAAAATTATTCTAAGGAAGATCTGCAAAAATACAAAAAAAATTATTATTAACAAACGTGCATACACGAGACTTTGAATCAACAGGTGTACTAAGAGGAACTAATTTAAAAAAATATCAAAGCATAATAAAACCATTAGAAAAATCTGTTAGCGGAAGTGGTTATCGCAAGCATAAAAATAATTCATTTAATATTTTAACTTACAATAATAAACCTATAGAATATATTTATTGGGATAATATTAATGAGATTGTTGAATGATTAAAATTATTAGTGGCCTCCAAGGATGCTGGAAATACCTTAAATGATAATGAAATTATAGCAATTATTAATGAACTAAAAGAAGCGTGTGATATATATTAAACAAACATAGTTTTACTATCAGTTTAACAATGCCGCTTAACAAGTTTGGTCAATCTCTTAACCATTCTAATCAAAATTCGATACTATCAAAATTACAGTATGGTAACATTGTACTAAAATATACTCCTGATGGTTATATAGATATGGAAAACCTAAAAATATGTAATGTGAAATCACCAACTTTAAATGCAGATGCTACTAATATGGGTTATGTTGATCAAATATATGCAAATTTTTATGCTGATACAATAAAATCACTTAACAAATTTAAGCAAGATACATTAAAAGCACTCAAGCAATCGGATGCAAAAATAAAAAAGGAAATTTAAAACCTCGATAGTAAAAAACAAGATAAATTAATAATTAATTTAAATAAAGAACTAGCTATTTTAACGTAAAATACCGATGAGTTTAAAAAGTTTAAAGGGCAAATTAAAGAACTTAATAAACAAAAAACAATAATTTTCAATGATTTGAATTCTTTAAAGCCTATTTCAAGATCGCATGTAAATGCACGTAATGACTTGGATAGGCAAATTAAATTCCTTCAAAAGACTCAAGATGTGAACTTAAGGGATATAAAACAGCAGCAAACATTTTAGATTTTAAAAACAAATCGAAGAACTTAATACAGCTTTAAAATCTCTGGATACAAACGTGGATAAATTATTTGAGGACGTTCAAAAAACAAATCAATGATGTGGAAAAAATATATTAAAAGTGATTACAGTGGCTGCTGGTGCTATTACTCACTCTTCCACCACACTATAATCATGAAACACACAAAGAAAAAAATTAAACTTGTTAATGAACTTCATAGGCCTATAAGAAAAAATTTTAAACCTCGAAAAACAATTATTAAGGGCATTAATGACCTTTGGCAATCAGACTTAGGGCAGATGGACATGTATGCATCAAATAATAAAAAATTTAAATACATATTGATTGTTATTGACTGTTTTTCAAAATATTTATGGGCTAAATCATTAAAAAATAAATCTGGAGAAGAAGTTACAAAAGCTTTTAATTTAATATTAAAAGAAAGATGTCCACAAAACTTACAGACTGATCAGGGCAAAGAATTTTTTAATAGTAAGTTTAATGAACTTATGCAAAAATATTCAATAAATCACTATAATACATTTAGTTGTAAAAAAGCTGCAATCGCCGAGCGTGTTATAAGGACTGTAAAAGAACGCCTATTTAAATACTTTAGTTTAAATGGGTCATATAAATGGGTTGATATTGCCACAAATTGTTTCAAATTATAATAATACAAAACATAGAACAATTAATATGAAAACTATTGATGTTTGTGAAGAAAATGAAAAAGAAGTTTTAAAGTTTGCATTTACACATTTAAAATTAGCAACCAAACCTAAAAAGTTTTCCATCGGCGATATAGTAAGAATAAGTAAAGCAAAACATGTTTTTGATGAAGGATACACCCCAATTGGACTACAGAATTGTTTAAAATTGTGAAAGTAAAAATTACAAACCCAACCACATACATTTTAGAGGATTTAAATCACAGACCTGTGATTTAAATGGTAGATCCATTAGTGGAGCATTTTATGAGGATGAGTTGCAAAAAACAATGCAGCCTGATATTTACCTGAAGGAAAAAGTTTTACATAAACGTGGTAACAAAGTCTTCCTGAAATGGTTGGTCTTCGAATTGGATATATTATAATAATAATAATAATAATAATAATAATAATTAGTCTATTTTTAAAAAGTATTATTCAGTCTTAATATTATCGTACAGTAATAATGATTAGTGCAAAGGAAATTGAAATGGCAATCCAAAATATTGATAAATTTTTGGAAAAATCTGGTAAAGAAGGTGAAAAAAATTTGAAAATAAATATCCTACTCAACAAGAAATATATCGAGAATTTTTGAAAAAGGAAAAAAATTAAAAAATAGGTTAGTCAAAAAAATTTTTTTGAAGCAGCATCTTAATAATAGGATTGTAAAAAAACAGTATGGTAAACATTTTGAGACGTGCCCCTGGTCAAATTCTGATGAAGGTCCAGATACATGTCCAATGGACATGTATCTGGACCTTCATCAGAATTTGTCCATGTTGTATGGTTTCATTTTATGTGAAAGAAGCTAATGAGGTGTTAAATAAGTTACCAAAAATTACGTGCTGTTGTAAAATTAATTGAATAAACTTTATTATATAACATATTCCTTAACAAAACTATTTGAGTTTCATTTCCTAAAATGCGTTGCGTCCAACAACCCGAAAAACTACCTATAAATAATTTAGATTTATTTGAAACCAGTTCTGATACTAGTAAACAGGGTAATTTACTACCACATTCCTTTAGAGCAATTTTTGTGGTCCTAGTGGGTGTGGTAAAACAAATGCTTTATTAAGTTTAATATTTAATGCTAATGGAGCTAAATTTGAAAATATTTACGTTTATTCAAAATCTCTTTTCCAAGCAAAATATTAATTATTACAAAATGTTTTAAGCAAAGTAAAAGGTGTGGGGTATTTTCCATATAAAGATAATGATGAAATAATTGAACCTATGAAAGCTCGAAACAATTCAATTTTTATATTTGATGATGTAGCTTGTGATAAACAAAATAAAATACGCGAATACTATTCAATGTGCATACATAAAAACATAGACGCTGCATACTTATGTCAAACATTCAAAAATACCAAAACAATTAATACGTGATAATTGTAATATTATTGTGCTATTTAGACAGGATGATATGAATTTAAAACATGTATTTAATGAAAATGTCTCACCTGATATGCCTTTTGATCAGTTTAAGAAAATATGCTCAGAATGTTGGAGTGAGAATTATGGTTGTTTAGCTATTATAAAGGATTTTCGTTTAAACTTTGGACGTTATCGAAAGGGGTTTAATAAATATATAAATATGTAAAACAAGTAAATTTAATATCATTTGTAATCATGGCAGCATCGACTTCCAATGTAACAAAACAAATTAATGAACTAAATTGGGGAAATCAGAAACCGATGTTGAATTAAATAAATTATTTAAACCTATAACCAAACCAATAAAAGAACTTGTAAAAAAAATTAAAAAAGAAAAAATTGAGTTAAAGGGTGAACCAAAAGATGACAAATTAGAAACTACCCTCAAAAATAGGGATGATGATGACGACGATGATGATGGTGATGATGTTAATTATGGTGATGATGGTGGTGATGGTGGTGATATCTCTTTACCTGCAAATGATGACTACCTCAATAATTATCCAAAATTAGCAAGCCAATATTTAAATCAATATATAAATGGTGGCAATAAAAAAGATTTTGATACCATATATTGATAACATATGGGGTGACTTACAATCCCACATTAAATCAATGGTTAATTGGAAAAAGTGTCATAGACTTTGGCGATAATAGATTTTATCACTGAAAATAAAAGTTTTAAGGGAACCAAAGGTTTATATGAATTAATATTTAAAAAGAATCTCAAAAATTATTCTAAGGAAGATCTGCAAAAATACAAAAAAAATTATTATTAACAAACGTGCATACACGAGACTTTGAATCAACAGGTGTACTAAGAGGAACTAATTTAAAAAAATATCAAAGCATAATAAAACCATTAGAAAAATCTGTTAGCGGAAGTGGTTATCGCAAGCATAAAAATAATTCATTTAATATTTTAACTTACAATAATAAACCTATAGAATATATTTATTGGGATAATATTAATGAGATTGTTGAATGATTAAAATTATTAGTGGCCTCCAAGGATGCTGGAAATACCTTAAATGATAATGAAATTATAGCAATTATTAATGAACTAAAAGAAGCGTGTGATATATATTAAACAAACATAGTTTTACTATCAGTTTAACAATGCCGCTTAACAAGTTTGGTCAATCTCTTAACCATTCTAATCAAAATTCGATACTATCAAAATTACAGTATGGTAACATTGTACTAAAATATACTCCTGATGGTTATATAGATATGGAAAACCTAAAAATATGTAATGTGAAATCACCAACTTTAAATGCAGATGCTACTAATATGGGTTATGTTGATCAAATATATGCAAATTTTTATGCTGATACAATAAAATCACTTAACAAATTTAAGCAAGATACATTAAAAGCACTCAAGCAATCGGATGCAAAAATAAAAAAGGAAATTTAAAACCTCGATAGTAAAAAACAAGATAAATTAATAATTAATTTAAATAAAGAACTAGCTATTTTAACGTAAAATACCGATGAGTTTAAAAAGTTTAAAGGGCAAATTAAAGAACTTAATAAACAAAAAACAATAATTTTCAATGATTTGAATTCTTTAAAGCCTATTTCAAGATCGCATGTAAATGCACGTAATGACTTGGATAGGCAAATTAAATTCCTTCAAAAGACTCAAGATGTGAACTTAAAGGATATAAAACAGCAGCAAACATTTTAGATTTTAAAAACAAATCGAAGAACTTAATACAGCTTTAAAATCTCTGGATACAAACGTGGATAAATTATTTGAGGACGTTCAAAAAACAAATCAATGATGTGGAAAAAATATATTAAAAGTGATTACAGTGGCTGCTGGTGCTATTACTCACTCTTCCACCACACTATAATCATGAAACACACAAAGAAAAAAATTAAACTTGTTAATGAACTTCATAGGCCTATAAGAAAAAATTTTAAACCTCGAAAAACAATTATTAAGGGCATTAATGACCTTTGGCAATCAGACTTAGGGCAGATGGACATGTATGCATCAAATAATAAAAAATTTAAATACATATTGATTGTTATTGACTGTTTTTCAAAATATTTATGGGCTAAATCATTAAAAAATAAATCTGGAGAAGAAGTTACAAAAGCTTTTAATTTAATATTAAAAGAAAGATGTCCACAAAACTTACAGACTGATCAGGGCAAAGAATTTTTTAATAGTAAGTTTAATGAACTTATGCAAAAATATTCAATAAATCACTATAATACATTTAGTTGTAAAAAAGCTGCAATCGCCGAGCGTGTTATAAGGACTGTAAAAGAACGCCTATTTAAATACTTTATTTAAATGGGTCATATAAATGGGTTGATATTGCCACAAATTGTTTCAAATTATAATAATACAAAACATAGAACAATTAATATGAAAACTATTGATGTTTGTGAAGAAAATGAAAAAGAAGTTTTAAAGTTTGCATTTACACATTTAAAATTAGCAACCAAACCTAAAAAGTTTTCCATCGGCGATATAGTAAGAATAAGTAAAGCAAAACATGTTTTTGATGAAGGATACACCCCAATTGGACTACAGAATTGTTTAAAATTGTGAAAGTAAAAATTACAAACCCAACCACATACATTTTAGAGGATTTAAATCACAGACCTGTGATTTAAATGGTAGATCCATTAGTGGAGCATTTTATGAGGATGAGTTGCAAAAAACAATGCAGCCTGATATTTACCTGAAGGAAAAAGTTTTACATAAACGTGGTAACAAAGTCTTCCTGAAATGGTTGGTCTTCGAAGCCTTCGATGATTTACATAATAGTTATATTAATAAAACAGAATCTTTTTGATCACCCCACTTTTTCCAGTTTCTCACTACAAAATCAAAATTTAATTTAGTTTAAGAAGTAAAGTAAAGCAGTGCACACATAAAATGGGTAGTAGTAGTAATGATTCGGAATTTGATTCTTATGATTCCAATCTAAATGCTTTGTTTATTAGATATGAAGAAGCTATTAAAGCTGAAAAATGATTAATTTACACAACGACTTATGATTTCCAATTATTCTCGCTGGAATGTGGGCTTAGTGGTGCACGGGATTTTTTGCCAATAGTAAGAATGGTTGACAAAGTTACTGGCGAACATCTCTCTTTTATATATAGTGAATGGGTTGGTGTAATTGAATTACTCCAAAAACTTCTGGATGCACATTGCACTGATAAAATTCAGCTTTGGAGGAACATGAAAATTTGATTAAATATTGATGGCAATAATAAAATTTTTAAAATATCAGATGATTGTACCATTTTGTATTTTATGCTAAATGATGTTTAGGAAATTCTTGAGAGAAAAGTTAAAACAAAAAAAACTTAAAATGTTAAATAATTTAAATTTTAATTATTATTATCATAATTTATTAAAAAGCTCATATGAAGCGATGAAAACTGAACTTCGTTTTTATCTTCCATCCCTTCATGCTTTGCTAGACGTTCTGTCATCCCTATGTTCTTGCGGTATTAGTGTAGAAAGTTATTGTTTTTTAGAATGCTTATACTATTTAGATATTAACCCTTTAAGTGGCAGAGTCACTATACTGACCACCCTCGTGATTAAATGTGGCGCCAAATATTTGAACACCCAACCGTACTTCTGCTATCAATAATAACTATAACATCATGCCTAAAGGCCTGCAAATACACTCAGTTAACCAACGTCCGCTACGCATGACGTATTTTGAAAAAGTGGTCACTTAACTAACCATCGATACTTTACGAACATTACTTTTTTCTTTGAATGTGCAAAACGATATTTGTGAACATATTTAGGAGAGTAAATGCTATTTTATTATTTTGTAAATAACATTAAAAACTTTCAATATGTTTCTTTGTAGCTCAGTTGCAAAATTAAGACAAAATATTTAAAGTATTGGGTGTTTTGGGCCTCATAAAGGGCAACTATTTGTTTTTCAGAAAATATAGGTTAAATTTTTCTGGTACTATTTTTTCTCATTACAAGATACTTATAATTTTTCTTACACCCCAGAACTATAATTATCAAAATGTAAAATTCTTATTTCACCTAATATCAACGGCTTAGATAATATTTTGATACTACCTGAACTCCAACTGAAATCGTCTCGAGTCTACCGGACACAGTGGCAGAGTCACTATACTGACCACCCTCGTGATTAAATGTGGCGCCAAATATTTGAACACCCAACCGTACTTCTGCTATCAATAATAACTATAACATCATGCCTAAAGTTTTTTAAGTCATATTCCCTTGAATAAATAATGAGTTTCTGCCAACAATATATATTTTTGATAAAAGTGGTCAATAAAATGATTTGAGAAATTATACTACATCTTGTTTTCTTGAAGTAACCAAGATCACTATACTAACCACCCTATTCTGATAAAAAGGGAGGGGGTAGATTTTTTTGTATATTTTTTCAAGCATCCTGGGATCCATATAAATTATCTTCAATAAAAAAAAATGTGTTTCAAAGAAAATTTCTTCTGCCACTTAAAGGGTTAAAATGTTAAAAAAATATACTGATTTTTAAACTTACCCTTGAGTTTTAATGATACTGATGATAATTGTTGTCAATAAAAACACAATAATTTAAAATAAACAAAATATATTTATTAATGTTATAACTAATTATTACATAATATTATTAATCTTGAAGTGCCCATGAGGTAACGTATCCGTTGAATTTGATAATAAATGCCTTTTATCATCATATGGACTTAAACCAATTTTACTCTGTTCAATACTAAACACATTATGCGCATTTGATTTAATTGTTCGCTGCTTTATTATTTTAACAACACTTTCTCGAAAACATTTGAGATAGTCATTAAATGTGAGGTTTTCAACAACAGAATATTTAACCCCCTTTGTTTTTTTTATACATTTATTATTAATAACTTTATATGTATACATTTTTGAGCGCAACGCCACGAAATGTGTCATGATTAGACCATTCAGTTCATCCTTTATTAGACCAGGAACTTTTTTATTTACCAAAGGGATATTTAACTCATTATCCTTGGGATAATCACTGGTACAAGTGAATATCCTTATGGAAAATTTCATTATATACATAATCACAATATATTTCATAAATGAGACTGTCAGTATCTGTATACAATAATTTTACATTATGATTTTTTAGCATATAGTCGTAATTAAAGCTAAATACGCATGTTTTTGAAATATCCAATATTGCCATGCCTATATATAAAGGTTTATTAAAGTATAAATATGTTTTATTAAGTTCAATAGCCATAAGGTTTTCGTGAAAAATGGTTCGATTATTGAAATTTGGACTTGCAATTAAGTTTTTGGCTCCATATCTACCCTCCCATTTTTGTACTAATTTAGCAATTCGATGCTTTCGAATATTTTCCATGGTCTTGCCAAAAATAGCGTTTATCATTAGTTTAAATAGGTTTTTTTCGAACTCATTTTTAGAATTTTGTCGCAAATTTGTATTCAAATCAATATATGCTTTGAGCCAAGGTGATTGATTGAATTTTAATACCCGATGAATTTTACTTAAAACAAGCCCATGCTTGAGGGCTTGTTTTAAATTTCTATAGTGAATTATGTATTTTGATTTGTTATTTAAAGTTGTCATAAGTTTTGGTAATTTTAAATGTAGTAAGTCTCTGTGTAAATCATGTAAATACTGTGGATACTCCAAATCAACCTCTAACAAATATCCCACAGGTGAATCATCTGAAACTTCCAAAACATCTAATGTGGGATTGTCAATCTATCAAACCCTTCATAGGGTAGATATTGGGACATAGCCCAACCATAGAGGTTATTGAAATCCAGGTAGAGTAAATAATTTGATGGTTTGGAACCATCAAATGCTTCACCCATATATTTGTTATTAGCCTCCGCATACCGATTGCAACATTGACTCACCCCACCGCGAATACCTTGCTCAATGAATAACAGCATATCTACAGATTGTATGGTATCGAGCCTACAATTTGTATATTTTAACATACAATCCCAAGTATATCCAGGTAATGTATGTATAATAATGAGCAGGATCGAGTTGATATGTTTTAAGACAACTTTCACGAAATTGTTCAAAAACATCAGCTAACAGTAAAATATCCGTTTTTAAATATAAATCTAAATACTCTCCTAAATCTTTAATATCAAAAACATTCCACACCTTAAGGGCATGCAAATAATCATCAGCGCTAATTTTAGAATCATTTAATTTATTGTAACATTTTTCTTTAGGTGGCAATTTAGTGCATTTTAATTTTTCCTCGGAATCAATAAAATCATATGGAAACAACCCCTTGCGTTCTAATAATTTAATTTTTTCTTTTGGTAAATTTTTGAATTCGCTATTTAGAATTGGATATTTGGATAAATATGATGATAACTTATCTAAAGAAGAAGCCATAAACCGAAATGAATCTATAAATCGAAATTGAATTTTTGTATCTTTATCAAACAACGTAAAAGAAATGTATTTTTTCTTATTTATTGGTTATAATGTTATGTTACCATATTTTGCAATATCTTTAATTACAAAATGTGAAAAACTATTGGTACTACAAATTTGTTATTATAATTTAAATTGCATACTTGATGTGCAAACCCCCTAAATTTTGAACTAAAGTGGCAATGATCTCGAACTATTATATCACCTTGTATAAATTTTCTTTCATAAATATGACATGATTCTGTATGGTCTTTTAAATTTATATAGGTACTCCCTTAAAGGTTGAATATTAAGCATTTTTGATTGTATAAATTTAGATACATTTTCAATTTCTTTTGCAAACCACTCCATGCAATCTAAACCGCGATAACTTTTAAAATAGGATAAATTATCATCATAGCTACATTTAAAATAATACCCCACACTAAAGGCTTTATGTTCTTGATATTTAAAAGACTTTGTAAAATTACCATCATTAACTGGTGCAAGAATTGATTCTAATCAGCGTAAAGAATAAACGTTGCTGGAATTTTATTTTTAAAGTTTTTAAACCCTATTGATTTTTCCTCCGAAAAAGATATTTTACAATTATTTAACTTACTACAATATTCTTCATGCTCATTTAATTTAATTTGGCTGGAAAAATAATTTAAACAACAATCACAAATAAATATTTTACCCTTATGTTTAGATTATTGAACTGCAAGTAACCTGGATAAATCCTTAATCCCCACATAATGAAATTTAATATCGCAATCCTTCTCCTCATTATCATCATCTTTTGGATTAGAGTCCCACTTTTTGGGAAAGTATATATTTTGAATTAATAATAAATTTACATGGTTATCTAGTTTGTTTTTGGTCTAGTCTAGTTGGTACTGTTTTAAAATAGGAACCGACATATGTTACAATATATTCCAAAGTGTAAACGTTAATCGAGATTTTATTTAATTTTTCAAATTTTGATATATCTTTAATTGTCATGGGAAAGTTAATATTTGTAAAATTTAACACATCCCCAAAATCTTTATAGGATGTTGTTCTATCCCGATTTTTTGTACGATGAACAGGGTAAAGGGCCAATAAAACTGCCCATTCGAAGCATTTATCATCATTATAGTTTTTAACATTTACGAAAGCGTGTTTTTTTCAATTTCTTTAGGTAGTCTAATAAAGGATGACCCGTTACCCATTTCAACTTTATTTATATTAATTTCTAAACTTAAAACTTTTTTTAATGCCCACCCAGAGTCTTTTTCAGCAAATTTCTCCATTTTATTTAAAAATTTATCAATTACATTATCATTAAACCAATTTTTAAAATTTGTACCCACATCTATAGTTGCATTTTTTGTATTAAAATAATTAACATCAACAACTTCCTCATTATTTATATTTAGTTTTAAAAATTCCCCTCCAAAACATGTGTTGACTTTAATTAAAGGAAACTTTTTTAAAATATTTTTCACCCTAGACTTGAATAAAAAAAATGCATCATTTAAAAATGTAAGGGGGTCTAAATGTTTAATATTAATTATGATTCCAGTGCGAACCCGAGACTAAAAGGCTGTTGTTAAATCCTCCCATTTAATTCTATTACTACGTTTATTTTTTAACCCTCCACCTACATGTTTTAAATTATTTATAAGTACATTATAACGTTTTAAGTGTCCAATTGTTGTAATTAAATGTGTTTTTCGCCAATTGATTCTGATTTTTTCGTAAAATTGAAACATATTCTAATATTTTTTTAAATAAAATATAAGCTGTATTTTGGGAACAATTTTCAGTTAATAAATTAAAGGCATTTTTTATCAAATTCAATGAATCGGTACTCACCTGTAATGTGGGTACTCACGGATCTGGTACATTAGGAGGGTTTAAGTGAAAAACCAATCTCTCCTAACAGGTATATTGATTCATTGTACCAAAGGTGTCTTAACAATCCCTATTAATTTAAACTATTACTAAAATAAAACATGGTTGCAAGTCAGCAATACGTCACTTGTTGACTATTGATGATTCTGCTAATTGATCGGTATTTCGGGGTTGCAACCTACTTTATGTTTATAATAACTACATATAATTGCTTAAGCAATTTGTGTTGTAATGACCTATTGTCACTACACCTCCGGGGGTTGTAGAAAAAAAAATAAAAAAAACTTTTTTTCTTTTTTTCTTCTTTTAATTTTTAATTTAGCTTAAACTAAATTCTTACAACTAATAAATTTACAGGTAATAAAATTGTCAGGTTTTTTTTTGCACTTTTATGTTTTATTACTTAATGTACTTTTTCACCCTGTTTTTATGCACAATTACTTCTTTGTTCTTATCTTTTAACACTACATTTGGAGACTCATCACTTAACACTTTATAAGGTCCCTTAAAGAGTTCATCCATCTTGTTTGTGCTATTATTTTCCACTAACACTAAATCTCCTATATTAAAACTTATTTTAGAATTACGATTATGCTTAGATTGGTCAAACAAATTTTTCCTTTTTATTTTTGAATTTAATAGATTTTCTCTCGCCTCTGCACTTGCTTGTTGTAGCCTAAATTTTAATTCAAGAGGATAGTTTTCGAACGAATAGAGTGGATCTATTTGTTCTAAATTTGATGGTAGTGAAGCTACTCTGCCAAAAACAAGTTCGTAAGGAGTGTATTTTGTTTCTGTGTTTACGGTGGTATTATAACAAAAACACCAAAAACGTACCCAACTACTCCATGTTTGGGCATATTTTGCTGTTTGTGTTCTCAAATAAGTACCTAGATTTTTATGCGAGTTTTCTATGCCTCCTAAAGTTTCATGATGGTATGCTGTTGAGTTAAGTTGTTTAACACCAATAATCTTACAAGTTTCTGAAAAAACTTCTGACATAAATTCTGTACCCCGATCGTGTAGGACCGTTTTTGGAATACCATAACGCAGAATAAAATTATTTACAAATGCTTTTGCTACGGTTTCAGCTTCTTTATTTTTAATTGGATACGCTTCTACATATTTTGATAAGTCGCATTGAATTGTGAGAATATATTTGTTATTATCCAAGTCTGTTAAAATTGGACCCATTAAATCTAAACTTATTTTTTCAAATGCTACTGATGCTGTTGTTGTTATGGTAAGTGGTTGAATTTTAGGAATTGAGTGTTTATATCTCTGACATTCATCACAACGTTGTACAAAAGATTCAACGTCCTTGTGAAGGCCTGTCCAAAAGTAATATTTTTTAATTTTGTTATACATTCTAGAGATACCTGCATGTCCTCCGGTTGGTAAGATGTGAAATTCGTTTAGGGCTAATTGGCGTAATTCAGGATCTTCTATTGATTTTCTACCGCGTAAAACTGTAATATTTATATTTTTATCGCCTAACAAATCGGAATGTTCTTTTAATTTCTTTGCATATGCTATTACTTTATCATTATTTTTAATTATTGCAAGCTCATTAATATTATTTTGTGTGCACACTTTTGTGATTGCTTTTAGCGATGACCGAAGCTCACGCGCTAAAATTGCATCACTCCATTTTAAATAAATTATTTGCAAATTTGCTTTTATTAAAATATTTTTATCGATAATTTCCATTCCGTCTTTATTTTTTAATTCATTAAATGTTTGAAAGTCGATTAATTTTAGTTCAGTGGCGTTTTTTGGTTTATTAAGTAACTCAATGATTCCTGGGTGATTAATCCGGTCTCCATTGGTTACAATTTGTTGCTTTTCAACATTTTTATCACTTAGTTGTTTACTTCGTGCTCTTGTTATGACGTGTATAACACCGTCTGTATAATTTTTATTTTCTTTTAATTGGTCAGATGATATTTCTATTCGCGACAACGCATCAGCAGTAACATTTGATGTACCTTTAATATAAACTATTGTAAAATCGTATTCCTCTAATATTAGTCTAAATTTGGTTAGTCTACTTAAAGGATTTGTCATTTTAAATAAAGAAACTAGAGGGCGATGGTCTGTTTGAATGATGAATTTCTTTCCGTATAAATATGGTCGAAAATGTTTAACCGTCCAAACTGTACCCAACAATTCCTTTTCAATAGTACAGTATCTAGATTCAGCAGGATTTAAAGATCGACTGGGATATGCTACAGGTTTATCATTTTTATTAAATAGGGCAGCTCCTAGAGCTGTTCCTGAGGCATCCGTTTTTAAGGTGAATGTGTTATTTTCACATAAATCTGGATAATCTAAGATTGGTGGATTCATCAATTTTTGTTTTAATGTTTCGAATGCCGTTTGGCATTCTTTTGTCCATCTAAATGGTGTATTTTTTCTTGATAATTTATTTAACGGATTTTTAATTTGAGCAAAATTTTTAATAAATGACCTGTAATAGTTTGCAAATGCAACAAAGCGTTTTGCCGAGTTTGCATCTGTTGGAACCGGATACTGTTTCACTACGTTTCTGGGTCGGGTGCAATACCATCAGCTGATATTAAATGACCTAGATATAATATTTCTTTCTTTAAAAATTCACATTTGTTTGGGTTTAGTTTGAGATTCACTTTTCGTAACCTTGACATTACTTTAACTAAACTTTTATTATGATTTTCAAGACTATTTCCAAATACTATCAAATCGTCTAAATAAATAAAACAATTTTCGTAATTTAACCCTGACATAGCAATAGTCATGGCTCTAGAAAAAACACTGGGAGTTGTGAAAGCTGTATAGGGTCTACAGTCTTCATCTAATTCTATTTGATAATAGCCTTGAGAAAGATCTAAATGCGAAAAATACATTGCACCTGAAAGAGAATCTAAAATTTCATTTATATTTGGAATCGGAAATTTATCATCCTTTAACTTTTTATTTAATAATCTAAAATCTATAACAATTCGCCATTTCTTTTCTTCACCAACGTTTGCTTTTTTCGGTACGATTAACAAAGGTGCTGACCAAGCTGATTTTGTAGGTTCAATTATTTTATTTTTTAACATTTTGTTGATTTCTTTATCAATTTGTGACTTCTGAGCATATGGTAGTCTATATGGTTTACAATATGTTGGCGTTACGTTATCTTGTAATTGTATCTTATGTTTATAAATATTTGTTGTTGTTATGGGTCATCGTCCAATTGAAAGATATCAGCATATTTCGCACAAATTTTTTCTAACCTAGTTTTTTCTTCTTTATTTAAATGATTCAACTTTTTTTTCTAATACTTTTTCCACTCTACTAACTGTCATTTTGTCAGTTTTTCCGAATGAGATAATTTCAAAATCGTCGGCATCACTTGTTGACTTCTGCTAATTGATCGGTATTTCGGAGTTGCAACCTACTTTATGTTTATAATAACTACATATAATTGCTTAAGCAATTTGTGTTGTAATGACCTATTGTCACTACACACCCTAGACACTTCAGATTCTGACATTTTTTAAATTTCGCGGATCTCGATTTGGGGTATTGGCTTGTAGTTGTTTGCGAACTTCTTTTGACCCAGGTAGACTAAACCAAATTTTCCACCATTAGGGTTCTCCAAATTCTTTTCCACCACTTCAGTTAGACGTTTGTATAGGAACACCTTATACTCCTCGAATTCAGCCAAATTTGCTTTTTACGATCTTAATCGATTTTATGGGGTATAGCTCTCCCTCAACCAATTCTTGAATCCTACGAACTTCTTTTTCAGTCACGACTGTCACAGCATTAACTTCAGTTAAAATGACATACTATAAGTAAAAAGGTATAAATAATTAAGATAAATAATATTAAATAAATAACTTACTTTGTATCACACCCAAAAATAGTTTGATGATGTTATTTGCAATTTTGCACACCTTTTATATCAATTAACTACGTTATAGAATGTTCTAGAACTTTGGTGGTTAAGAATAACAGGATGTTGCTAAAGATAGGATCTGAGGTTTCCGTTAATTAAAATATTTGTTTCTAGAACTGGTTAAAAACAATAGGATGTTGATAAGAAGTAAAGCAGTAACCGGATCTGAGGTTTTCTGTTAATTAAAATATTTGTTTGTTTGTGGTTTTGCATGCGCGTTTACGTAGTTTGATAGATAAAAATTTATTATATAAAGAAATCTTAGGCGATTATAATTTACCCAATGTAAACTGGGAAAACGAAGATCTTGGAGTTCGAGCTGCTGGTGTTTTATTCGAAAGTTCCATTATTGTTTCAAATTGTTTTGCTCATTGCAACTATTATCAAATTAATTCTATAAAAAATATATATAACAAAATGTTAGACCTTGTTTTTTCAAATGATTGTAATTTTAGTTTGGAAATTGCCAGGGAAACCTTATTGCCGTGTGATAATTATCATCCGGCAATTTGTTTACATAAAAACCTATCCAAAGATAAGAGGGACATAAAATTTGATCATTTTTATTTAGATTTTAAAAATGCTGACTTTAATTCCCTAAATAGTCACCTTAGCATAATAAATTGGGACCTTATTTTTTCTAGTCAAAATGTAAATAGGTATATGTGTAAATTATTTTTATGAAGTTTTGGAATTTATATTTAGTTTGTATGTGCCTGTAAAAAAAGCTTTTAATCCCAAATACCCCTTATGGTTTAGTCAGGAACTAAAAGATTTAATAGTAAAAAAAAGATTGTCCATAAAAAGTATAATATAAGCAAACTCCCAATCAGAGTAAATTTATAGAGTTTAGTCAATTAAGAAGTCAATGCAAAGTTGTAACTAACCTGTGTTATAGAAATTATATAAACTTAAATGAGTATAATATAAATTGTAACCCCAAATTGTTTTGGAATTATATTAATAGTAAACAATCTAACAATTCAATTCCCAGTAAAATGAAATATAATAATTTGGAGACTGATGATCCCATACAGATTGCTAATTTTTTTGCAGATTGCTTTGGTTCTGTTTATACTGATAACTGTGATAAAGCTGTACCTTCTTTTAATTATACAAATACCGTAGATTTAAGTTATTGTTCTCTTTCTGAATGTGATGTATTTAAAGAATTGTGTATGTTAAGTGTTGATAAGGGTACGGGTCCTGATGGTGTTCCTCCTTTAGTTTTAAAAAATTGTCGATTTTTATTAGTTAAGCCTTTAACAAAACTGTTTAATTTATCGTTAACTAATTGTGAGTTTCCTGATAAGTGGAAAAAGAGTTTTGTGATTCCATTATTTAAAAATGGTGACAAAAGTGATATTGGGAACTATAGACCAATATCAAAAATTTCACAAATTTCCAAAATAATTGAGAAAATTATAACAAAAAAATAACCCCTCTGTTTAGAAATATTTTAGTTGATGAACAACACGGATTTAGTGAAGGAAGGTCTACTTTAACAAACCTTTTAGTGCATAAGCAAGACTTGTTGGATGCCTTAGAGAATCGAAGCCAGATAGATGCTGTCTACACTGATTTTTCTAAGGCATTTGATACTGTTAACCATACCATACTTCTAGCAAAGATTAATGCATTAGGTATAACAGGTAAATTTTATCTTTGGTTAAAAAGTTATTTGAACTCGAGGACTCAAACTGTTTTGTTACAAAATCAATATAAATCCAAAATTATTAAGGTTACTTCTGGTGTACCACAAGGATGTCATATTTTCCCACTATTATTTAATTTATTTATTAATGATATTGGGAGTGGTATTAAAAATTTTAAGTTTTTGTTGTTTGCCGATGACTTAAAATTATATAAAAATATTAAATTTTTAAGCTGTGATATATGTACAATCAGATCTAAACCAACTACAATCATGGTGTGAAAAAAATTGTATGAGCTTAAATATTAATAAATGTAAAAGTATTAGTTTTTATAGAATTAAAAGCCTAATATCATTTCCGTACTCTATAAATATTATTAATTTTTTTTCAAGCGGCCATGATATACAACGTTATATGCATGTATAGAGATAGTTGAAGTACGTCTTTTTCATTAGCGGCAGACAAAAAACTCAAAAAAGCCTAGGGATAGAAGTAAATCCATAGGTGACTCAATAGACGTCAAATAATAAAATTAATTTAGCATTTCATACAAAGCAATCACGATGTATTAATTATATTAATTATAATCGCACGGAATATTTAGTGATTATTTATTAAATATTAATTGAACGAAATAAAGAACAACTAGTTTATTAGTATAATATAATGATGATAGACGAGTCGCCAATGTCGGAACTCCAAACAAATGTCAGTACGTCAAAATTAATTCAAGCGCAGCATTTTGACAGAGCAGTGTTTATTTTTAGTTTAGGCTTTGTTAAATATGGTTTAGGATATTTATCGGCATTTTAAGTAAGGGTTATAAGTTTTTTTACTTTTTATCAATAATTTGTAATGCTTTTAGCCAAAATTTTATACCACATGAGTTATAAGTAAATAAAATAATTCTATTGCTTATCCTATTTATATTACGCCCTTGAAAAAAAAATTGTATATGTTATTTGGAGTAGAAGCTCTTTTTGTGCTTCGTACAGTTGCCTGCCTCAGCTACGCTTCGGCCGTCAATCTCTGTACTCACCACAAAAAGAGCCACTTCTACTCCTTATGACATAATCTACTATTAGATAAAGTCAATTATATAAAAGATTTGATTTGATGTGAAAGGTTAAGTATTAGCGGAGTGTGTTTGCCGGGTGCTAGAAAAACAGATAAAATAGTGGTTTTTACTTTGCAAAAGTATACAAAGAAGACAGAAAACAGAAATTCAGACTCGCCTAGTTGGCTGAAGATATAGACAACAGGAGAAAAGGTCAGAAAAAGCTGTATTTCTTTAATAAAAATTTGCTTTTAGAAATAACCTAAAAATCTGCTGACGCGGGTCTTATCAGAGATTTTTACCAAATCAAGAAGTGACGCCATCTATCAAAGAGAGGCAAAAGTACTGTTAGGCGGCAAACAGATTTCTGGTTGAATTAAGTAGGCCAGGGATATATACTGTGTGTCGCACGCAGACTTAGCTTATCTGGGTATACAGGGCGTACAAATAAATGCCACATACAGAAAAACACTACAAAAGAGGCAGAGCAGAGATCGAAACTTCCCCTGAAAGAGAAGAAAACTCAACACGAAAAAGCAAACTAAAAGCCAGATCTGCAGATCACCAAAAACAGCAGAAATGGAAGAAATTAAAAAAATGATAGCAGAGCAAATAAAGGGATTTGAAGATTTTAAATTGGACGTCAAAAAGGAGATAGCCAATGCAAAATCTGAAATAATCCAAGCAAATAATGAAGAAATAAGGAAATTAAAAGAGAATCTAGAAAAAATAGAAATAAAGATAAACGGTGATATGAAAGAAATGGAAGGGAAATGGAAAATAGAAAAAATAGAAACGGACAGCAAAATGCTAGAAATGGAAGAAAAACTAGAAAAAATAGAAAAAATCAGAATTAAAAACAATTTATTCTTATCAGGAAAAGACTTGGTCATTAAGAAAACAGAAGGAAACCAAACAACTATGGAAAACCTACTTAAACAGGAAATGGGGGTAAATGCTAAAGTAAGAGACTTATATGAAATAACAAAAGGAAAATGGATAATTATAATGGAAAACTGGGAAAATTAAAGTCTTAAAAAATAAAAGCAAACTTAAAGGTAAAGAAGTATACATAGAAGCCGAATTGACAACTAAGGAAAGAAAAATACAAAAAGATATAAGAGACCTAGCAAGAGAAGAAAAAAGTAAAGGCAAAAGAGTTAAAGTTGGATTCCAAAAACTGCAAATAGAAAATAGAACCTTAAAATGGTGCCGCACAAAGCAAACTTTGGAAGAAGAAAAACAGGAAATAGAGGAAGACAGCAGCCCACCTGTATACAATAGGGAGTCAAAAAACTAATAGCACCCAACAACAAAGCAGATCAGAAACGGACCGAGCAAAGAAAAAGGACAATGAGCATAGATAATAAAGAAAATTGAGGTAAAAATAAAAAAAAGATTAAAAAAAGAAATAGATTACTAATTGCAACATGGAACATAAAAACAATGCTAAGGACAGGAAAAATGGAGGAAATATACCGCGAGATGAACAAATACCATATAGAAATATTAGCGCTACAAGAAACAAGGTGGAAAGAGGAGGGTAAAATCGAAAAAGAAAATTATACGCTATATTATTCCGGAGAAAAAAAACAAGGCCATAATGGCACGGGCTTTATAATAGGAAAAACCCTTAAAAATAAGGTACTAGAGTTTAAAGCTATAAATGGAAGACTTTCATATATAAGAATTGAAAATAAACAAGCAAACATCAGTATTATAAACGCCTACGCACCCACAGAAGATGCAGAAGAAATTAAAAAGAACGAGTTCTACGAAAACTTAGAAAATACATACGAAAGCATAAAAAGAAATGACATAGTTTTTCTGGTTGGAGATTTTAATGCAAAGATTGGAAAAGAAAATCATATCACCAATGTGGCAGGCAAGGAAACTATACACACTAACACTAACGACAATGGATTAAAACTTTGCAACCTAGCCGAAATGACAAACTCATTTATTGTAAGCACAAGCTTTAAGCACAAAAAAACACACAAAATTACTTGGATGATACCAGGATCTACAGAAGGCAACCAAATAGACCACATATTAATTTCTAGAAAATGGAAACGAATAATTCATGATGTAAGATCATACAGAGGCGCAAACTCGGACACAGACCACACATTAGTAATATCGAAAATTAAACTGAAAATAATAAAATATACTTTTAAAATAAATAGCAGAAAATGGGAAATAGACAAACTAAAAGACGAACAGGTAAATAGAAAATATAAAGAGAATATACAAGAAAAGCTTCAAGCAAACAACACAGCAGATATAGAAGAAGAATGGAGAAATATAAAAAGTTGCATTTTACAAGCAGCAGAGACGACAATAGGAAAAAAGAAAAGGATTAAAATGAAGACATGGTTTGACGAAGAATGCGAAAGAAAAATAGAAGCAAAAAACACTGCCAGAAAAAAATGGATAAACACGGAAAGACCCGAAGAACTGGAAGAATATAGAAACAAAAGAAAAACAGCAAATGCATGCTGCAGGAGCAAAAAGGAAAAATGGATCAATGAAATAATGACTGAAATAGAAAATAATAAAGACAGCAAAAAAATCTACAATACTATAAAAAATCTATACAAAATAAAGAAACCAACCGGAAAAATAGATGATAAAGACTGGGAGATACACTTCAGAAAACTATATAGCAAAAATGAAGGCGAACAAAGGGCAGAAACTGAAGAAGAAATAGTAAACAACAACAAAGAAATACCACCGACGTACGAAGAATTCAAGAAAGTAGTAACACAACTTAACAAAAATAAAACATGTGGACCAGACGAAATCAATAATATACTAATAGAGCAAGCAGGGAAGACACTTCTTAAACGACTACACAACTTAATAACAGAGATATGGATCCAAGAAACTATGCCATTAGAATGGAGAACAGGTCTATCAACTCCAATACACAAAAAAGGAAATCAAACAGACTGCAAAAACTACAGAGGAATCATGTTACTGAACACTGCATATAAGATATTAACAAACATAATAAGATTAAGACTGGCAAAATACACAGAACAAGAAATAGGGGAATATCAGAATGGGTTTAGAAAAGGAAGATCGACAACAGATGCAATTCACGTAATAACTCAGATACTAGAAAAAAGCTACGAACACAACATAGAACTCCACATCATATTTATAGACTTTAAACAAGCATTCGACAAAATTATACGGACAAAATTAATAGAAGAGATGAAAAAAATGAACATACCAAGAAAACTTATAAGACTATCTAAAATGAGCATGGACGAATCAAAAGCAAAAGTAAAAACAAAAACTGGAACATCAAAAGAATTTGAAATCGAGGTAGGTGTACGGCAGGGGGACGTACTATCTACAACACTCTTCAACATAGCGCTAGAAGGTATCATGAGAGAAATAGGAAACAAGAAAGTTATAACACAAAACTCAACCCAATATATAGCATATGCAGACGATATAGCAGTAGTGGCCAGAGACAAAAGAAGTTTAGAAGAAATTATACAAAAAATTATAATTAAGGCAAAAGAAATAGGACTACAAATAAATCAAGGAAAAACAAAATACATGCATAGCGCCAGAAGAGATATAACCCAAAGTCATATTCAAATAGGGGATTATAAATTTGAAGCAGAAGAAACTTTCAAA
Source organism: Brassicogethes aeneus (assembly GCA_921294245.1). Lineage (NCBI taxonomy): Eukaryota > Metazoa > Arthropoda > Insecta > Coleoptera > Nitidulidae > Brassicogethes > Brassicogethes aeneus. Next base: position 6,187,843 of record OV121136.1, read on the forward strand.
TATTTGGGAGTACAAATAAATAGAAAAAATAATAGAAGCCTAGAAATAGCAGAAAGAATACAAGCAGGAAACAGAGCATATTGGAAATACAAAAAGTTTATTACGGATAAAAACTTAAGCAAAAAAACAAAAATAAGAATTTAAAAAACCCTAATTAGACCAATCGTAACTTACGCAGCAGAAACAACATGCTTTACAAACAAAGACGAAATAAAAATGAAATATTTTGAAAGAAAAATAATTAGAAAGGCACTGGGACCACTTAAAACAGACGAAGGATATAGAAAACTAATGAACCACGAAATAGAAAACATAATGGAAGGAGAGGACATAGTTAAATTCATAAAAGCACAAAGACTCCGATGGTTTGGACATGTAGAGAGAAGAAAACCGGAAGAAATTATTAAAAGAATAAAAAACTGGAAACCCGGCGAAAACCGACCAAAAGGAAGACCCAAAATAAGATGGGAAGAGCAAGTACTGAAGGACATAAATAATCTAGGAATAAAGAACTGGAAAAACATAGTACAAAACAGAAAACAATGGGCAAAAATTACTGAAGACGCAAAAAAACACAACAAACTTTAACAAGAAGAAACATAAATAAACAAAGGACTGATTCACCGAAAGAATCATTAAACTCCTAACGGAGTGACTTCTATCCCTCAGGATGTACAGTCGTTATATATATATATATATAAAAGATTTGGGTGTTTATTTCGATTGTAAGGTAACATTTGATTACCACATTAATTTTATTGTAAATAAGTCTTTAAAAATGTTGGGATTTTTAAAACGTACTCATAAAGATTTTAATAATGTCCAATGTTTAAAAAATGTATATATGTCATTCGTCCGTAGTATTTTACGATTTTGTGCTTACAAACTAAATATTGAATGTACTGAGAAGGGTAAAACACTTATTGATTTTTTAATTTCTAAAGATAAATTTATTGATCATTTAACCCCCAAAATAAGTGACCATTCCATTATAACTATCAACCACGAAAATACAAACTGTGAAGTACTTAAACAAAAAATAACAAAACGTAATTATAAACATTATAATAAAAATGATTTTCAACAACAAATAAGAGATATTAACTGGGACAACACCAGTACAAATGTAAATTATTTATGCAAGTCATTAATAGAATCGACAAATCTTATTTTAAATTACATGTGTCCAATTGAACAATATTCACTAAATGAAAAATATACATTAAATAAGTGGATAAACAACACGATCTTAGGTAAAATAAAAGAAAAAAATGAGGCCTACAAAAAAGCAGTGTTTACAAATATAAACAGCGATTGGCTTAGCTATAAAAACATAAGGAATGAACTTACTACTTTATTAAGAATAGAAAAACAAAAGTATTTACATAATATTATTAACACAAAAGAAAAAACTGAAATTTGGAAAAAACTTAAACATATACTACCTAATAAAAATGATGGAACTACTAATAATTGTATTGAATTTAATAAAATAAAAATAAAAGACAATTTTGAAATTTCAACAAATTTTAATATATTCTTTATAGATAGCATAAATAAAATAATTAATAATATAAATAAGTTTTATGACTGGGATTATTATTTAAAAAACATAGAAACGCATACTAAACTGAACAAATATAAAACTATTAACATACAAGAGCTCAATAAGGTCGTTATGGGAATGCGAAATAAAAATGGATCTGAAGATGGAATTTCAACAAAAATATTAAAGGACTCTATTGAAGTAGTTGCAAATAGATATTTGGATGTGATCAACACCTCTTTAGAAAAAGGAGTATTTCCCGATATTTGGAAGAATTCGGTAATTGTGCCAGTGCCAAAGATTAATAACACAATTTTAAGTGAGGAATATAGACCTATAGGCCTATAAATGTTTTACCACCTCATGAAAAAATTATTGAAACTATAGTTAAAAATCAACTTGTGCAATATTTAAACGAAAATAATATAATAACAGAACATCAGTCAGGTTTTCGAGAAAAACATTCATGTGAATCGGTAATTTTGAGTATGTGATAACTGGTTAAAAACTATAGATAATAATAATATTGTTACTGCGGTTTTCCTTGATTTTAAAAGAGCCTTTGAAACTGTAAATAGGTTATTATTAATAAAAAAGTTGGAAAAATTAGGTATAGGGGATAAAGCTTTAAGTTGGATGATTTCTTACCTTACAGAAAGATATCAAAAAGTCAAATTTAATAATACGTTTTCTAGTCAATTACCAACCTACCATGGAGTCCCACAAGGAACAGTATTAGGTCCTTTACTTTTTATATTGTATATAAATGACATTACAAAATATATTAAACATTGTCAAATTAAACTTTTTGCGGATGATACAATGATTTATATATATGGTACAAATATTATGGAAATGTGTGATAAACTAAATTGTGATCTTGATAGTATTTTTAAATGGCTCTGTGATAACAATCTATGTGTAAATAAAAGTAAATGTAAATATATGTTTTTAGGTAGTAAATATAACTTAACTAAAGTTAGTGATGTAACCCTTAAAATTGACAGTGATGTTTTGGATAGAGTAAATAAAATTAAATATTTAGGAATAATAATTGATGAACAACTAAATTTTTATGATCATGCTAATTATATTAGAAATAAAATATCAAAAAAACTGTATTTTTTAAGGAGAATGAATAGGTTTTTAAATTTTCAAAATCATATGTTGTTATATAAAACATTAATTTCACCCCATTTTGATTACTGTTCTACAGTTTTATATAGGTTGCCCCAAAATCAAATCCAAAAATTTCAGGTTTTACAAAACAAATGTATGAGGTTAATTTTAAAATGTAATAAATATACACCTGTTAAAACTATGTTAGAAGTGTTAAATCTATTAAGTGTTAAACAGAGAATATATTTTAGGACTATGGACTATATACGAGCCCTAACCACATAATGTTCGGACACTTCATAATTTATACAGAAATTTTTTTCGTGAATACTATCTCAAAATTATTAGAAGTTATGAAAAATTCAGCTTATTTTGGCATATACCCCTCGAAGCGATTTTTATTTTTAAAAAGTTTACCTTTTATTTTTAGCTTTTAAAAAAAGGCTAACTTTTTAACTTTTTTTTGTATGAGTAAAAAAAGTTATAAATGGACCCATTAAAAAGAGCATAAAATATTATACAAACCCTGAAAATTTGGTAAAAAATAAATAAGTTATAAAAAAGTATAAGTAATTTAAAAATGCTATTTTTAAAGAGTTTTTGCAATTTTCTTAGGAAACGGGAGATTTTGCAGATATATATATCGCTATAACTTTCTTATTATTTATACAATTTTTACCAAATTTTCAGGGTTTGTAAAATATTTTATGTTCTTTTTAATGAGCCCATTTATAACTTTTTTTACTCATGCAAAAAAAAGTTAAAAAGTTAGCCTTTTTTTAAAAGCTAAAAATAAAAGGTAAACTTTTTAAAAATAAAAATCGCTTCGAGGGGTATATGCCAAAATAAGCTGAATTTTTCATAACTTCTAATAATTTTGAGATAGTATTCACGAAAAAAATTTCTGTATAAATTATGAAGTGTCCGAACATTATGTGGTTAGGGCTCGTATATAAAATAAAACACGGAAAAGTGCCAAAATATCTATGTGACAAGTTACAATATGTTAATTCCATACATGCATATCAAACTAGAAATACAAATGATTTTTATATAGAAACTTCTAGAACTGCTAAATGTATGAACAATGTTTTTAAAAATGGCCTTATTATGTTTAATAATTTACCAACAGAAACTAAAAATTGTGATAATTATAATAACTTTAAGAGATTACTATTGAGATATATTAAACAAAACGTGTATATGTAATGTATTTATTTATGTAAGAAACTATAATAGCTTTAGCTAAATAAACGTTTATTTATTTATTTATTCTTTGGATTTGGTTAGAGGTATTATAAATTTAGATTTACTAAGTAAAAGGAGAAAAAATTTTGGTATTGTATTTCTTTATAAACTACTAAACAATTGTATAAATTGCCCAGACCTTTTGATGCAGATAAATTTTCATGTGCCAATAAGAAATACCAGGCAAGCAAATTTATTTTACATTAAAAATCATAAGACCCGATATGGCCAATATATGCCAATCTGTAGAATTTGCTCTGATGTTAATAAATTAGATTTAGATTTTTTTAATTGTTCTCTTGTGGTGTTTAAAAACAAGATAAATAATTTGTAACTTATTGTAAAAATTGTAAATGATATATCCGTCAATAAAGCCATTATTATTATTATATTATTATTATTATAAAATAATAATTGTAAATGCATCATATCTGCTTTAACGTGTCAGAATATATAGATTATAGTGAATATACCAATAGATACACGCCTCCAGTAAATCCTGAGGCTTACTTTAGGAAAAGTAAGTTATATTTTTTTATATTATTTATCTTAATTATTTATACCTTTTTCTTTTAGCAATATAGTTCCACCTCCGCATTTAGCTATTAAGTGGGGGTTAAGGGAGTGTGAGGAATGTAAAAATATTTTTTGATTTTGTGAAAAAAGGTAATACACATACATTTTAAAAATAAATTAGATTTTAATATTTTTTTTCTTTTTAGAACCCTATCGTCCCCCATCTCGGTAATAGACTTAGTATCACCAGATTCGGTGGTAAACTTGGTATCACCGGATTTACAGTGCAATTCATCACCATCATCCTCGTCAGAGTCATCTTCGCTACCCCTACCAATATTAACATCATCGCAAGAATCAAATTCGCTACCCCCATTTCGCTGTCTATTAGAGCAAAATGAGGGTGTAGCAGATTTATTTGATGATGCTCGGGGATCTGCAGCATCACCACCAGCATTAATACCACCAACATGGGTGCTGCAGAATTGTCAACCGCCCCCAGCAAAACAAGGCCGCTATGTATATATAAATAAAAATTGTAACGATGAAAATTTATTTATAATAAAAAATTAATAATATAAAGTGTCTATTATTCCTAATAAATATAAACTAAAGTGAGAAAAATTATCAGTTGTTAAGTTACTATCATCAAATAATCATGTTTTCAGTAACTAATTTTTTATTACTATCTACATTTATAAATAATACTTTATATATAAATTTTCCCAAAAACACTCGGGATTGTTATGTGACATTCAGTGTTGATAATCTAATGGTAAAGACTCAATGGCCAAATGATTGGAATCTAAAGGATGCAGCTCCCGGTACATTCAAGATTCAAGTTAATGCCTCAGCAATGGGCTCTATATTACATTATAAATAAAAATATATTTTATCAGCAGATAGTGGAAAGACTAGAACCCTTTTTGAAATAAATAGTTTAAATAGTGTAATAACTGATTTAACTAATTTATCTACCACTACAGGATCAGGGGTGGCCTCTTTGAATTCAACAACATTTTCCACAAAAATATTTATAGAATTTATATCTCTGTTAGTAGTAGGAATTTTTTTACTAACCATTTATGGGTTTTTATACTTTTTAGGTTATGTATTTAATAAATGTAAAAATATTTAATAAATATATTATTTAACTTACCTTTTAGTTTTATTCTAATTTTGGGATATACATAAAAACAATATAAGTTCTTTTATTTATTTATTATAATATTATTTTATTTAAGAATTTAATTTTTTTTTTAATTAGTAATGTCAAACGAATTCTTCCTTAGATCCTCAGAAATGCTCATAGCAGCAAAAGCCTTACACAGTTCATACATTTCAATGTCTTCTTTTAATGCTTGCAATTCTTTATAAAATTTTATTTTTCTTTAAGCAAATTCTTTACAATCCATGATGCGGTAGATAACTTTGAAGTCAATTATGTAATAATAATGCGTTTGTTGTGCTGCCCTTTACGCTTTTTAAAAAATGATCCTAACACATGAGGTGCTTGTTTTTAAACATAGGTTGTTCCAAAGGTTTAATGTTTCAACGTTTATAATTTTTATATTTGGTAATAACTGCTCACAGACTGTTTTTATATATTCATAATTTTGATTTCCTTTTTTGTAAACAGTATCGTATTCGGGCAATAATTCCATCAAAATATTGTTAATCTCATTGAAATTCACATATCCACTTGAAAATCGTAGGCCATGAATGTTTTCTTCAAAGCAAACTTGTTTTTTATTTCTTCGTGATAACAGCTTAAATTCTACCATTGGTTTTAAGAGATAATGATTTGTTTGCAATCCATTGGTAACCGTAACTTCTTTTGGATGAAAAAAACCATTTTTCGTTAGAGAATAAATTAAATCCCTGAATATTTATAGACACAACCTTCTTCTTAGACAGAATAATTTAAACTTAACAGCATTATGATAAACTACGAACTATTTCACTGAGTGGAAAATGCTCCATAATGACGTCATGTATAATAACACAATATGCTTTTGTGTTATCGGGAAAGCCTTTTTTCGCCTCAATATCAACTTTGATGTCAACTGTACTCGATTTTAAGGATTAATTTCTTCTGAAACAATCAATTACAAAAAGGGCGTGGTTTTTAAATTGTTTATAATCAAGTAGAGAGTGTTTTGATATTGTTAAATCATTTTTAAAACTTGAATAAAATTGTGTATAATTGTGATGGACCTCGATAAAATTATTTTTTTCAAAATTAAGGTCCATGCGTTCTATAGGAAAATATTCGCCATTGAGGATAACACGTATAATGTTGTCAAAATATGATGGATCTTTTCAAAGTAATGATACAAAAGATTCTTTTGTATCATTACCTATTCTATTGGTATGAAAAGCTAAAATTATATGGCGTGGACTTTCCAATGCAGTGCACGTTTTAACTGACCATATTTCCTTAGTGGCATCTTTAGTTAATTGGGGTAGCTCATGGGATTCCCACTTTCTAAATGGAATTACTATAGGTCTGTCTGATATTATTGATTCCAACAACTGAAGCTTTAATAAATTAGGTGTAAGAACTTGTACTTTTAACGAAATATTTTCAAAGGTTAATTTAGCCTTTGTTGTGCCAGCAGCAGCCGCAGTTTCTTCTGTTATAATTTGAGTCATTTCGAGCTCTTACAAGACGTATAGTTTGTTTACCAAATTGGGCTAGCTGATAATCATTAAATATACCAAATAAATGATGTAATGGTATACGTATATTAAAAGTTGAAATTTTGGATATTGTTGAGACTATTGGTTGAGCTGGGTAATTCCCCCCTCAATGCCTAAATGGTTTGAATCATCGCTACTATAATTAAGATAGCCCTTAATTGTGCTCACAATACCTGGGTCGCGTATACCATCAATTTCTTTTCCATTTATTTCATAAGAAATTCGGTCAAACAAAAATGCCCCAAAATTATTTACTAGGGCTGCCTTGCCATCCCCTTTAGTTATTTCCAATTTCCATCTATTAATAGAGCTGCATCGTGCATAAGCAACCAGGAATCTCTTTGATTTATTGAAATTTCTATAAAATCATTATTATTAAAAGATTTAACATAGGGGTAATAAGTTCTGTAGTCAACCGAATTGTTTAACTAAACTGTGGTTTTCGATAGATGTCGAGGATTTGGTCTAATGATGAAATTATATCCTAATGATTGTAGAAAAAGTCAATTTGAATAAGTTAGGTTGTTTGAACTAGGCAAGCGTTTGCTGTCAACTGATTTCAAATTGCTTGTGCTGGGATTTTTATAATAATTGATAAATATTAAACCCATTTTGATAATTTTTTTAATTCCAAACGAACTATAACTTCCTCTCCACGAAAATAAACTGGCTTAAAATCTTGGTTTAAAATTACCAAAGTAAAATTAGATATTTCCTGTTTATTTATTATTGGTAAATATATAAGGTTTCGGGGAATTTCGTTGATTGTATAGCCTGGATCAACGTCTACCGAAAATTTGTAAATTGTGTGTGTTGGTAGATAATTATAATAAGCACCTGTAGATATATTACAATCGATGTGAATGGTTCGAACTTTTATTATATTAACTGGGAGATCCGATTCGTGTTTTTTACCTGGCGTTAAAGTACGCTTAGAAAATCCTAATATTTTCCCTATACCATCTGCTTGTGATAAATATTTATCATAATCTTCCTTTCTAACGGTGTCAGGAATAATTTGTTGTCTTAGGTAAGTTTCTATATCTAATATTTCATAAGTACCAGTTGGTATTATTATTTTCTTATCCACATTCGCGTCTTTATAATAAAATGTATTTTCACCTTCTTCAATATTAGGGATACTGTTATAATAATAATAATAATAATAATAATAATAATAATCTTTATTTGCCCAACAGAAATTAATCCTATTACAGGACAAAAATTATAATAATAGAAAATACAAATGCATTCATAAAAAAATAACAAAGAAAACATAACTAAAAATAAACCTAACTGTGTTTTAAATTAAAACAAAATTTGATATATGTTATATAACTATATAATAAATAAATAAATTATATATGTAATTAGTTAATCTTAAAAAAAATAATTCACTATAATTGTAGAAATATCTTACATACTGCCAAAAGATCACTAAGCTTACAAAAGAATAAATCACAATCCAAGCTAACATTATTAAAGTTTAAGCACATTGTTTGTATCGGAGATTTTTTTAAGTATGTTGGTCCTTGCTAAACCAGGATAGAATGTAAGAGTTTGACGTGAGTTTACTCTAGGTACAAATAAATTTAATTTAGAAAGTAAAACTGGACAGTCAACTAAATCATGCACTAATTTATAAAGAAAGATTTGAGAAGATATAAATCTTCTGCTTGAAAGCATTGGCATTTCAAATCTCCTCGTCAAAACTAGTGGGTCTGATCCTCTTATTGGATAGACGCCATCAACCTTAAATGCGATAAATTTTAAAAATCTTCGTTGTACCCTTTCAACTGCATTAATATGATTATTATAGCAAGGATACCAGATCAAGGAGGCATACTCCAGCTTTGTTCTTACTAAAGTAGCGTATAAAACTTTAAGGGTATTTAAATTGGTAAATTTTCCACAGTTTCTCATTATAAAGCCTAATGTTTTCATTGCAGAATCACTAGTGATATTAATGTGCTCTGCAAATGACAGTGTGCTGTCAAATGTTACACCCAGATCCTTAACAGAACAACATCTGGAAAGACTGCAATTACCCAGTAAATAATTAAAGACCAAAGGACTTAACCTTAATGTAAATGTACACACCATACATTTACTAATATTCAGACTTAGTTTGTTAGTTATGCACCAGCTTTCCAGTACATTTAATTGTCCTTGTAAAAAATCACAGTCTTTAGTTGATTTAACTGGATGAAAAAATTTTAGATCATCGGCAAATAATAGGCATTCACAATTAAGTAACTCTGAAAGGTCATTTATAAATAGGTTAAATAAAAGTGGACCTAAGTTTGAACCTTGAGGTACTCCAGATGTAGCAGTATACTTAATTGATCTGTGTCCATTGTATGAGACAAATTGCTCTCTATTGTATAGGTAAGAGGCAAACAGAGTAACTAGAGGTTCACTAAAACCTATTTTCTGCAACTTATTTAGCAATATAGAGTGATCAACTCGATCAAAGGCCTTCGAAAAGTCCGTATATACAACGTCAACTTGTTCTTTACGATCTAAGTTTACAGCTATGTATTCACTAAAAGTGGCTAAGTTAGTGACAGTTGAACGCTTTGTCATGAATCCATGCTGCATTGGAGAAATAAGAATCTTTGCTTGGTTGAATAAAGTAGAATAAACACACATCTCGAATACCTTTGCAAAGTTGCACAAAATAGAAATAGGACGGTAATTTGTTATAATACTTTTGTCACCAGACTTAAATATTGGACAAATTTTGGCTAGTTTCCATACATCTGGAAACATACAGGTTTTTATTATATTGTTAAAAATTAAAGTAAGTGGTTTACAAAAAATAACTCCACAATCCCTGACTAGAAAACTAGGCAATAAGTCGTGTCCAGATGTGTTTTTATTTAAATAAATAAATAAAATAAATAAATAATTTTATTCAGCAGCATAATTTTTGTTTTTTTTTACAAAAATATCTTAAATTAATTAAGTGCACCTGATCTCTTTAAGAGATCGTGTCGTGCTTAAGTATGTTTTACTTTTTACAAATTATCCAACTAAAAATTTATTAAAAAGATTCATCAAATAAATAATATTTACTAATCCTAAAAATAAACAAGTTTTCAAACCCTATAAGTACGCGTTTATTAACCCCTTCAGACCTGGCGTACATTCACATGTACATTAGCTTTTTAGTAATTTAATTACTATCAATAGGCACTAAATTTCATTTAGAACCTAGTTTTCACCCCCAAGTACATTTGTTTTGGTAAACTAAGGTACATTTTGCGACTTCTCTTATTTAAACTGCCCCTTTTGATTGAAAATTCTCTCATATAATGGAGATGCGCATAATGACAGCAACAACTCGTTGACGACAGTTTGTCTTAGCGGGTCTTTAGATGATTTATAAAGATATTTTTTAAGTATAAACTGGTGTAGTTTGTTCCTAAAGGTATATACTATACTACTAGACATGTAAAAACTATTTTGGTATTATCCACACCTAAACCGTATAAAACATTCGATGTACATGCATGTGAACATCCTGAAATTATCCTGAAATTTCACAATTAAGATTTTTTAGCATCAAATATATGTTATTTAGGTCCTAATTCGATAGATGTAAGAGCCATTTATTTTTTTTTATCGTCGTAAAATAATTCAGGTCTGAAGGGGTTAAAATTGTATTCTCCAAGTGATAAAAAAAAAAAGAAAGATCTTTAATATTTAATATTTAATACAATAAATTATGAAATAGTATCCCAAGAATTGCTAAAAAATGGCTCAAAGGAAAATATTTTCTATGACATTTTTATTCTGATAAATGAAAATTTTAACTTTTTTACAAAATAAACTAAATGAGTTTATACTTTTTAACTCATTTGGCAAAATACCAAATAGTTTGGGACCTAGTACAAAAACAGTGTTTTTAAATAATGTAGATGGAATTTTTGGTATAAGAAAAAAGTCTTGTCTTGTATTATACTCATGCTGCGGTACTTTTCTTAAATCTGAGTTTTTAAAGCTTTTTTATAGCATTCATTTCATGTTTTTCTGAAAAAGGCTGAATATTTATATAAGTATTATTAAGACTGCTTGAGTTAAAGTTTATGTCATTATTTTTAGGAGAATATACACTTTTAAAGTAGTCTGCAAATTCATTAACAATTTGTGAAGGTGTTTCATATGTTGTATCTACATTGACTAATCTACCCGGAATTCTAGTATTTCCTTTTTTTTTGTTTACAAAATCCCAAAATTGCTTAGGATTAGTGGTTAAATTAGATTCAGCCGTTTTAATATAATTTTTGTAGGCTTTGTTTATATCTTCCTTAGTGATTTGTCTAAGTCTCGCAAATTCAGTTCGGTAAAGTTCAATTTTAGTTTTCTTATATCTGTTGTGATAGTAAAGCTTTAATTTTAAATTTTTAATAATATTAAAATCAAACCAAGGGGGATAATGATTATTTTTACATTTATATAGTGGAACAAAGGTATCTAGAATTGAGTAGATTTTGTTATAAAATTGGTTACAAATTGAATTTGTATCTGATGAATAGTTTAAAAAGTCCCAATTAGTATTATGGAAGGCAGAGTAAAGACCAGTAAAGTTGGCTCTTTTAAAGTTATAACTTTTGCTTAGTGAATTTGGTAAGCAATTTATAACCTCTGGTGCTGTTAATTTAAAGTTAATGTTAATAGCTGGATGGTAAGAGTCCAGCTCAACAAAAGGTAGCATCTCAGGAATAACCTCACACTCCATACTGGCGAGAACCAAGTCCAACAACTTATTTTGAAAGTTTAATACAGTATTTCTTTGGTGTAAATTTGTAATATTTAAAAAATCATAAATGGTTCTAGTTTTGGAATCAGACAAATCACGAATACAAAATTTGCTAATATTAAAATCTCCTATAACAATCACATTATCTTGATGTAATATAGATCCTTCAAAAGCTTCAAAAAACAATTGAAATTCGCTACCTGATATGTGAGGAGGTATGTAAATAACATAAACAAACAATGGCGTGGGTTTAAGAAAGACTTTACAGCCAACTAAATCAATAAATGGAAAGTTATTTTGAAAATCATGTAAGGTAATTTGAGAAACATCATATTGTGTGTCAATTGCCAATAAAGCCCCTCCACCACGGCTTGTATTTGTTGCTGAATAATTACGATCGTCTCTAAAAACTAGATAATTACTGGGAAAAAGTTCTGAACTATTTACATCATTATGCAGCCAAGTTTCTACTAAAGCTATAAAATCAAAATTATTAGAGACAGTAGAAGTATAAACATTTTCAATTTTTGAATTTAATCCCCTAACATTTTGAAAATACATACAAAAAGAACTTTTACTCATTTCGTTGGGCGCAATTAGTTTAAATTAACAATTTTTGGTATACCATTCACATATTTAATTCGTAAATCAGTTTCTCCTCCCGCTGATCTTCTTTCCAGATCACTTTTAACCAAGCGATAGTACTCCATCTGTTTGGGGGTTCGATCTGATGAGATACTTAAATGAGAATACAGGGTGTTATCTTTTAGTTTTTTTGCATTCTTAAGCAAACCAAATACTTCAAATTCTTCATTTAATCTTATTTTTATTGGCCTAGGTCTGTTTTTGGTAGCATCATACTTTCCAATCCTTATTGGATTTATTTCACTTAAATCCATTGAGGGCAAAATATAACCCAGGGCGTTGCTTACTACAGTTTTATCTTCCCGCTTTCTATCATTAATGTCCGTTGATGTTTGTTCTGGTATCCCATATATGACAATATTTTTTTTCCTGTTGGCCCTTTCGGTCACCTCCTGGATAATTTCTTCCAATTCTAATCCTTTAGTTTGCTCACTTTTTCCTAATTCCTCTACTTTGCTCTTTAGGGACTCCACTTCAATCTTTAGAGCATTAATAACATTTTTTAGCTCATTAATGATTTCCGTGAGGCTGGAATAAAACCCTATTAATGCTATACCGTAGTCAAAATCTGAATTAAGTTTTATTGGATTTGTAAAATCGATACTTAAAACATAATTATTACTTTTTAATGTAAATAGCTGGGACATTATCTTTAAACAACGGTTAATAATAGACTAATCATATTTTCTTATCTCATTTATTTTTATAAAGAAACCACAAACATAAATAGCCAGAATTTATTTGTTTAAAGTTTTGAAAACAATCATTATTATAATTAATTTAACATTTTTTCCTAAATAATTTACTAATTCTTTTGGTGGAATTGTTTCTTTTAGTATAAGCTACCCAATGTGTACCCAAATTTTTCGAAATGTCTAAATTTAGGATTGCAGATTCATTTTTATTTTTTATTTTTGGTAAAGCGTCTCGCATAAAAACCCCTCTAAAATAGGGTATTTTAAGCTTTTGTGCATATTTTACCAATTCAGAATCATATAGGGCTCTATTGGGTAGCTTTATTGGTAGTTTTTTTGTTTAAAAAAAAGACCATATCCTCCCTTGACATTCCTTTTTAAATATAATCCCGGCAGATTTTTTAAGTAAATTTTTATTGGATATATCTAAATCTTAAACATGTTTTTTAATTTTATCAACAAAACCACCTTTAAATGAAATTGGTTTTCGAGTTTTTCGAACACCCATTCCAAGTTTTCTTTTAATCTTCATTCCAGTTGTTACTAACCAAGCTGCTGCTTTCTCCCCCAATTTAGATTCCTTTGATTTCATCCTTTGCCAAGCTTTATATTCCAAAATCCAATCTGCCTTATGCCTTTCCGCCAAACTTTTTTTTTTTTCTGAATAAGCAATATAGTGATCTTTACATGCAGCGTCTAAGGGGTTTATACTAGTATGACCCCTTTGAATTCTCTTATCTAATTTAGTACCTGGCCCACAAAATTGGTAAGAGGGTACGTGAAGATCAAAAGGTAGGTTGTTAATTGCAGAATTTAATAAACCACTAACTTTATGCTTAAAAGTCAACATTGAAATGATTTTTTTTATTAAAGTTAAGCTTTTATAATTATCAATTAAAGTAAATAACAAAATTGGGTCATAATAATTAAATAATATAATATAATATGATACCTATTATTTAATATATACTAATTAATGTTATACCGTACCTTCATTTGCAAGCTAACCGTAGAGAAAATACATTGTAACTGGACCAGATAGGTCTTAGTCAGCACAAAGCGAAAAACGTTGTAGAAATGATTTGGACGCGTGGACGAGTAGGCTAGCATGCGCCGTAACAGTTGACCTTGCTTTATAAATCGATGCTTTATTATTGTTTTGTATTTTGTGCGGTGTAAATCTGGTAAACAATTAAAAATAACTTTGAACTATTCCTTTCCAATATAAGGAAAGGAATTAAAGTTTTCGTTTGGGTCTCGAGCCTATAGCAACTCGGCACTGATGAGTTCCACAGAACGAAACGCGTCTGTCGATGCTGGCATGAGATCCGAACGAAATTAAACAAAAGCGGTGATAAGAGAAATGCTTGCAGAATATTAATTAATATATATATCTAGCGAGTTTGTCGCAAAGTATTAATACTTTTAATACGATAACTGTAAGAAATTACCTAGCCGGGAGGGCTATACATCTTTCAGGTCATAGATGGCGTAAAGCACGCTATATGTCCCGTACAGATAATGTCATGACATATAGAAGACCGCGTTGAAAAACGATAGATGGCACCATTGTGCAGGCAAATTCTCTTCTCACCGCTTTTGAACTATTCCTTTCCAATATAAGGAAAGGAATTAAAGTTTTCGTTTGGGTCTCGAGCCTATAGCAACTCGGCACTGATGAGTTCCACAGAACGAAACGCGTCTGTCGATGCTGGCATGAGATCCGAACGAAATTAAACAAAAGCGGTGATAAGAGAAATGCTTGCAGAATATTAATTAATTAAAAATAAAATAGATTTTTAAAATGAATCACTATACTGTAGAGGAAAAGTTTGATATGATTTATTGGGTAATTCGGGGAAATTCTTTTAGGGAAACGAGAGATCTTTTCTCTGTGAAATACCCGGATCGCCCAATTCCTTGTACCAAAACTATTTCCTCTACTTATGACAATTTAAAATCAATGCTTTTTACCATGTAAATGCCATAATGTTCCCAGGATTAATGACAACGCTGAATTGCAGGAAATAATGGTTTGTGCAATGGTACAACAAGATTCCACCGTTTCGGTTGCGAAACTTTCTGAAAACACCGGAGTTAGTGTGGGCAAATTTCATAAAATATTTAAAAAAAAATAAATTTAAATCCTACAAATACCAGGTTCATCAGGAAGTTTATGATGATGACAAGTACCTCAGAATGAAATTCTGTGAAACCGTGATGGAAATGGCAAACGAGGATCCGAACTTTACAAAAAATATTGTTTTTACGGATGAATCCACATTTCCACTTCATGGAAAACACAATCCGTCCATTCTGCGTTACTGGGCCATTGAAAATGAGTACCGGCAGTTAAACTTGCGTACTCAGTACCCAGAAAAACTGGGCTGGTATTTTTGGCGATAACATTGTAGGACCATTTATTATTAATGGAAATTTAAATGGTTAATCTTACTTGCACTTATTGCAGAACCAAATTATTCCTGCATTGCGTGTCATTAATCCAAACCTAGACAATGTATGGTTTCAGCAGGATGGATGTCCAGCCCATAATAGTCTACGAGTTGTAGAATATTCCCTAACAAAAATTTTTCAACATTCGGTGGCCGGCGAGGTCACCTGATTTGGCCCCGAATGACTTTTTTGTGGGGCTATATTGAGTCTCTTATTTATGGATATGAGCATCAGAGGGCTAGTGACCTAAATCAGATTCAAATTAAAATTGAAGACCAATTTCAGGCCATTCTCCTCTTATGCTAGCAAACGTCCGGCGGGAATTTTATGATAGGTTGGGATATTGTTTGGCACAAGGGGGAGGTACTTTTGAAAACCTTCTCTAGTTTTGTTAGTTTCATTTTTAAGTTTTTTATTTAGGATTTCTTTTTTATTTTTAAATGTTTTTTCAGACTACACTTTTACTTAATACAAAACATAACAAAATCATACATTTCATATAATTATGAGTCAGTTTTTTAAACTTCTGCTAATTTTAATAAAAATCAATTTGATTTTTTTTACACAGATCGTATTAAAAGAAACAAATTTTAATAGTTAGCAGAAAAATAAAAAACTGGTTCTAATGGATAAAAATTTAATTTACGTAAGAAATTCATTCGAGCATAGTTGTACATCAATGCTTACAGCGCAAGTGGCATAGCCACACTGACCCGGAGTCAGTGATTCCACCCTGGCGATTAAATTTGTTTTAGTACGCATGTCTCAACGACGCATCCAAATCATTTCTGAGAAGGTTCTCGCTTTGTTTTGACTGCGACTTATCTGGTCCAGTTACAATGTATTTTCCCTATGGTTAGCTTGCAAATGAAGGTACGGTATATTAAAATACTGAATACCTTTTGAAATAAGGATTAAAGGAAAAATATTAAAAAAATATTTTTCCAAAGATAAAGAAAAAATATGCATAATATTTATATTTTTTGTGATACGCCACTGGTTACACACTTGGTTTATCTTTGCACACTTGTGTTCTGTGAGTTACTCACAGTGAGTACATAGATAATAACCAAAAAAGTAGCTGCGCGTTGCCAGATGTAAAAAATTGTTACTAAAAATTTTTCTTGCAAAAAATAAATAAAAACTCAATAAATACAAAAGTTTTATGCCCTTAAAGCTCTAATACCCTTCTGTATTTATTTACTCATCCAGCTATTAGCTTAAGCAATGATTAGAAAATTTAGTACCTATTTAAAAAATCCATAACCACAAAATTAATTTTTTCATCGATTTTTTTCTTTCTGTTTACTCAGATGAAATTGGGACCAGTTCACAGGTTAAACTTTAAACATTTAATTTGTGTAAATAAATCCAAAAGCACTTCCCTTAGTTTGTAACGGTTCTATTTTTTTATTAAAACTACATACCTTAGTTATTAGAATGTTTATTTGTTTTTATAATTACGAGCCCTAACCACAAAATGTTCGGACACTTTATAATTTATACAGAAATATTTTTCGTGAATACTATCTCAAAATTATTGGAGGTTATGAAAAATTCAGCTCATTTTAGCATATACCCCTCGAAGCGATTTTTATTTTTAAAAAGTTTACCTTTTATTTTTAGCTTTTAAAAAAAGGCTAACTTTTTAACTTTTTTTTGTATGAGTAAAAAAAGTTATAAATGGACCCATTAAAAAGAGCATAAAATATTATACAAACCCTGAAAATTTGGTAAAAAATAAATAAGTTAAAAAAAAGTATAAGTAATTTAAAAATGCTATTTTTAAAGAGTTTTTGCAATTTTCTTAGGAAACGGGAGATTTTGCAGATATATATATCGTTATATCTTTCTTATTATTTACACAATTTTTACCAAATTTTCAGGGTTTGTATAATATTTTATGTTCTTTTTAATGGGCCTATTTATAACTTTTTTTACTCATACAAAAAAAAGTTAAAAAGTTAGCCTTTTTTTAAAAGCTAAAAATAAAAGGTAAACTTTTTAAAAATAAAAATCGCTTCGAGGGGTATATGCCAAAATAAGCTGAATTTTTCATAACTTCTAATAATTTTGAGATAGTATTCAGGAAAAATATTTCTGTATTAATTATGAAGTGTCCGAACATTTTGTGGTTAGGGCTCGTATATAAAAGGGGTAAATGTACGCTTGCACCTTATTTTGTGTTGTGGGAAAAAAAAATGTGTAACGGTTCTAAACTCTAAACTCTAAATTATTTTTTTATTAAAACTACATACCTTAGTTATTAGAATGTTTATTTGTTTTTATAATTATATAAAAGGGGTAAATGTACGTTTGCACCTTATTTTGTGTTGTGGCGGGTTTGGGTTGTGTTTGTCTCAGTGTCTAAAGTGTCAAGTGTCCAAACAACAATGATGTGCTAGAATCCTAGAAAATAAAGAAATATAAATTATTATTTTAAAGTATAAAAATATATTAATTAATTTATTACCAATATTGTTGGAGTTAACGAGTCAAATGTCAATCAATAAAACAAAAGTCCCTAGAGGTCCCCCTCTCTAATTAAATCTTTTACTTCAATCATGAATTGCGAATTAGCGTTCTTTTACCGATAAATCCTTGTTCGTTGGGCGCCACTTGTGTAACCTTAACTTTACGTGATTTTTTTTTTACTTTACTTACTTACGCTCTGTGGTTACCTAAGGCTGCTGCTAAATTCGGGGCTGGGTGTGGGTTCGTTAAATACTTTTTTATCTTTACTACTTTAAATTGGGCGCCAGTCGAGACCAAATCGACGGGTGGTCTAAGGTGAGTGAGGAATACCAACAATACAATTTCAATACAACAAAAATATTTATTAATAAAAATATTCGAAGGTTATTGAATAACTTATATGAATTTAAAACAATTAATTACATACGGCAACGCCGCTAACTCCGTATCTGCCTACGCTGAGTAAACGTGGCTACACCGCGTCACTAGAACTACCAATCTTAAAACTATTAACTTAACCTACCTAAAACTAGTAAACACGTCGACCTGTCAGTGAAATACTTTTTAAAAACTACTTAAGCTACAATACAGGTAAGTAATTATATAATAATCACCTATTCTTAACAATCTACTCATATATTTTAGCAAAACAAGTACGTCTTGATCTTTACAATATCTAATAAATTCAATTTACTACCTTTGAATTGTCTGTGCGCCGGCATACAGGATCGTGCGGCTTAAAGCAGTTTCAGCAACTTTATCGGTAACTCCTGGCAGGATTAACATGCAGCATTCCAAACAAATGATCCCAAGATACCAAACACAGGATGCAATCCAGGCAATAATCTTCGTGGACACTAGATCTAGATCCACCGGTAAGTGCAAGTAACACCCTTACTAAACACCCTTACCAAACAGCCTAAAAGAAACAATCATAGCTAGAATCCTATTTAATTACTTAGTAAACAACGTTTACAAGGTGAATTGTCATTTCTCCTTTCAAAACTTTTTTTGTAGGTATAAAAAAAACTACACATGAAGCCATGTGTTTCCTTAATGGTTATAAATACATTTTTAAAGTATCAGATGAACAAAAGTAAAATATTACTTACTCAGTTTTCTGAAAATTAAGCTATTTAAGCAAAAATTTAGTCATTATTCAGCAAGAAAAAACTAACTTGAAACTGCACCTACCTAGATGTATTTTGGCTCTATTTTTCTGTATTAAACGTTTTCCAAAATTCCATATACAGGTATATAACAACTTCTACTAAATGTTCTACTATTAATTTTCTTCAAACTTGAAAACTTAATCAGCATTTAGCTTCTTTTAAGAATTACTACCTTCCTGAACAAGGATTTATCGGTAAAAGAACGCCAAGTCGCAATTCATGATTGAAGTAAAAAATTGAATTAGAGAGGGGGACCTCTAGGGACTTTTGTTTTATTGATTGACTCCAACAATATTGGTAATAAATTAATTAATCTATTTTTATACTTTAAAATAATAATTTCTATTTCTTTATTTTCTAGGATTCTAGCACATCATTGTTGTTTGGACACTTGACACTTTGGACACTGAGACAAACACAACCCAAACCCGCCACAACACAAAATAAGGTGCAAACGTAAATTTACCCCTTTTATATAATTATAAAAACAAATAAACATTCTAATAACTAAGGTATGTAGTTTTAATAAAAAAATAATTTAGAGTTTAGAGTTTAGAACCGTTACACACCACCCTTTCTTGGATAAAAAAATAAAATAAAAAAACTATTGTCAACCTAACACCTTTAATTTAATTTTATAAATTCTATTCTACTATATTTTATTTTATTTTTTCTTTTTTTTTAACCCCTATTAACTAGACACCACAAACATCTGAAGATAAACAAATAATATGTTAGGCGCACTATAATATTAGGAACTTAATTTCTGGCCTAAATAAAAAATAATTGCCCTTACCTAAAGACTGACAGTTTAATGTTATCACCCTAGTCAACTGTTTTCTTTACCTCACTCATTCTTACTTCCGCTTTCATTCTACTTTCACGAGATCAACCATCTAACTTTCGAAATCATCTCATTCTCATTCCATCTCTTTCTTTTAAAAGACGCAAAAGGAGTGGATCAGGGTTCATTCCACCAAAAGGACCTTAAACCCTGATCCACTCCTTTTGCGTCTTTTAATTGGAACACTAGTGGTGACAGTCTCCTGACTATTTTGCAAAGAATATACCTAGGTGCCAACTTGGCCGAAAACTTGTCAACTGCGTTACTCAACACATAGTTCCTTTTTCAAACCTTGTCTCCAACCTGGTAATTTTCTCCTGGCCTCTTCCTTAGGTTATATCCGTGTTGGTTTCTCTGATATGCCTCCTTTAACTTTCTTTGTACCTCCACATATACTTGGGGTAAATCTCCCATTGCCTTAGCATATTTTTCTCTGTCAAATGGGTTAAAATTAAAATCTTTGGCCTTGCCCACCTCTCCATAAAAATTCCCACTTGTCGGTACTAACCTACCGAAATTTAAATAAGCAGGGCTGAACCCCGTCGATTCGTGTACCGCTGTCCTTAAGGCAAATCCGATTTTTGACAATTCTTGCGGCCATTTTTTGTGTTCGTCGTCTTTTATATAGGATCTAATTGCTGCTCCTATTACTCTGTTAACTCTTTCTACCTGGTTAACTTGTGGATGGTAGCGAGCATTAAACCATACCTTCGCATTATATCGTTCTGCCAACTCCTTAAAAAGTTTACCTGTGAATTGCGTCCCGTTATCGGCTGTTATCACTTGCGGCGCACCATATACCAAAAATACTTCGTCTTCTAAAAACTTTACGATGGTCGTCGCTATAGCTTGTCTCATCGGATGCAGGAAAACATATTTTGTAAAATAATCTGATACAACTAGTATGTGATCGGGGTAAAGGGCCGAGTATATCCACGGAAATTATCTGCCATGGATAACATACTCTTTTTGGTTTTCCCATAAAACCTGGTCTTCCGTCGTTTCGGGACTTCTGGGCCGAACACGTTTCGCACGACTTAATGTACCTCTTGACATATGTTTTCATCTTTGGCCAGTAGTAGCTTTCTTTTACTCTCATGAGTGTTTTGAACACCCCTAAATGTGCCGAAGTAGGAGCATCGTGGCACTCCTTTAGAATCCTACCCCTCTGATGCCTCGGAACTACCAATTTCCACTGTGGAAGATTGTTATCGACCACCATCTCTGAAATAAAGTGCTTGTACAGAAGACCTCTCTCATCGATCATCCATTCCGGATATTGTTGAGGTTCATTTCGCACATTCTTACACATTTTTTCATACCAGGTGTTCTTCTTACAGTCTTCTGCTTTTAATTCCAACCACGCCACTTCGACTGGCGCTCTGGACAGTGCATCAGGAAGCACATTCAATGCTCCCTTCCGATGCTCTATGTCAAAATCATGCTGCGATAACTTCACAGCCCATCTTGCCAAACATCCTGTCGGACTCTTTAAATTGTGTAGCCATAGTAAACTATAGTGATCAGTTATCACTTTGAATTTTA
This sequence comes from Brassicogethes aeneus, assembly GCA_921294245.1. Taxonomy (NCBI): domain Eukaryota; kingdom Metazoa; phylum Arthropoda; class Insecta; order Coleoptera; family Nitidulidae; genus Brassicogethes; species Brassicogethes aeneus. Next base: position 6,209,570 of record OV121136.1, read on the forward strand.
CCAATTCAATATATGGCCGAAATTTTTCAATTCCAAACAACACGCATTTTTCTCTGGATTTCGGGTCTAAGGTGACCTGCCAGAATGCTGATTTCAAGTCTACACTTGACAGGTATCTAGCTCCGGTCAGCTTGTTCAGGATGTTTTCAACTATGGGCAGAGGATATGCATCTCTTTTTGTTACAGCGTTGAGTTTTCGTCCGTCAAAACACAGCCTGTACGTTCCATCCGTCTTCTTTACCAGCAGAATTGGGCTGGACCAGGGACTTTCTGACGGCTGCACTACTCCCAATTCTAACATCTTATCTAGTTCCTTATATATGTGATCCAACATATACGGAGACATTGTGTGTTGTCTCTGCTTGATCGGTTCACAGTCTCCCGTGTCTATCCTGTGGACTGCCCTATTGGTTCTACCTAGCTTGCTACCGTTTTTCCATGAAATTTCTTTAAACTTGTTGACCATTTCATTCAAATCACTCATCTGTCTCTCGTTTAGCCCCTCTTTTGACTGAATTACGTTAATTTCACTTGCTCTTGACTTCGTTTCTTCCACAGCAATCGATCTACTTCTAAAGTTGACTGCTATCTTAAATTCTTCACAAAAGTCTGACCCCAGTATCAATTTGTGACATAGCGACGGCACCACTAAAACCTTTAAGATTTTTAAAATTCCGTCTATCTTAATCGGTAAATTTAGGTAGCCTTTAACTTCTTGCTCCTTTCCATCGGCAGTACAGATGATTAAGTTCGGGCTATTATAAATATGTAAGTTGTAACGGTCTATAATATGTATACCTCTACTTCCCATCACAGAATGGCTCGCCCCGCTATCCAACAAGGCTATGATATCTTCCCCAAAAATTTCGACCTTAAGATAAGGTCTATTGTCTCCGGTTCTCCTTACAAACAAGGCATTGTTATCATGTTCTTTCGGATGCTCTTTACAGAATTTCTTGACGTATCGGTACCACTCAGTCCATTCAGATTGGCTGGTTGTAGGGTATTTTTGCGTTTGGGTGCGCCGTTCTACGCGGAACTCCCGGCTTTGGCGTTTTTTGAACACTGGGGGCAGTTTGGTCTAATTACTCCCGGCTTCCCGCATCCATGGCACACCAACTCTTTAGGATACCTCGATTGGCAATCTCTTTTCATATGTCCAACTCCATTGCATTTAAAACACCTAAACTCCTCCACTGCTCCTCTGTTGACTTGCACGTCTCTTGATAAAAACGCGAGGTCCGGCTCTAAAGTGGAGATATTTCTTTTCGGAGGGGGTTGATATTTCTTTTGAACCATGTTTGCATCCTCCAAGATCCTGCATACCTTGGTCAACTTCTCCAAAGTGGTTATGTCTTGGAGTGCGATCTGTACTTGGTAGCATGGCAATATGTTTCCCCGGATTACGTCTAACCTAACCTTTTCCTTAGGTACTTCTGATAGTCGATTGAACATGTTTATCATCGTTGCAATATATACCGTTACCTTTTCAGTTTGGCCCTGGGTACGACTTCTTATCTCCGTCCACAACTCGTTTTCGAAATTTCTTGGTAGAAAGTCTCTGCGAAGCGCTTTCTTCAGACCTCCCCAGCAATCTACTGAATCTTTCACAGCCCTATACCAGATTAGAGCCTGGTCTCTAAATAAATCTACTGCTGATTCGTATAATGTTCCTTCTGAAGTGTGCCTTGCTACCCTTAACTCCTCTACTCGTTGAAGGAAGCTATTGACTGAACCGTTCTTAGTAGTCCCATCGAATGTCACACCCCATTTGTACACTGGCGTGATTAATTTGCTCGACGCCGTACTGGTTTGGTTAGGTGGAGTTGGGCTTTCGTTTAACTCCAGAAAAACATCATTCATCTCACACATGTAAGAGTTTAGCTCTATGAGGGTCTCAGCTATGTAGTTTTCTCTTTCTTCATTGGCATCAGCACCTTGAAGTCTTTTTAATCTGTTATGGCGTTCAGGTTTTTGTTGGTACCTATTTTTGCGAACGGCTACTCATGTTGTAAACTTTGCGGAGAGCTGGGTATAGTGGATCCATATGGTTTAAAAAAGTCAACAGCAACTTACCTTGTGGGCGCCAAGTGATCATCTAAAAGTATGTTAAAAGGTTAGATTGATCACTAAATCTAACGTCTGACTGCACTGAAAAAGGTTGTTATATTTAAAAGAAAAAAAGGTGGTTGAACTTTAACTGTGTTTAATATCGTTGAGTTTTAATTTTATCAAATGTAAAATGGGTTTGGTGCGTTTGTCCAAATTTGTAAATACAAGGGTTAATATACCGAAGATAGCTATCTGTGGTTCACAAAGAACTTTTATGATAATATTTGTAAAAAAAAAACGCAACCCGGTTAAGCGTATTTACAAATTTGGACAAACGCACCAAACCCATTTTACATTTGATAAAATTAAAACTCAACAATATTAAACACAGTTAAAGTTCAACCACCTTTTTTTTTCTTTAAAATATAACAACCCTTTTCAGTGCAGTCAGACGTTAGATTTAGTGATCAATCTAACCTTTTAAAATACTTTTAAATGATCACTTGGCGCCCACAAGGTAAGTTGCTGTTAACTTTTTAAAACCATATGGACCCACTAAACCCAGCTCTCCGCAAGGTTTAAACATGAGTAGCCGTTCGCAAGAGTAGGTACCAACAAAAACCTCAACGCCACAAATGGCGCCCAACGTGTTTTAACACTTAATTAATTTTAAAACCCTTTAAATTTATTTCAAATTTTCCTAAAAAAAAAAAAAAAAATTGACCTTGAGCATATGGTTTTGGAAGTAAACAGCAACTTATATTTTCTTTAAAACAATAATAATCAATTTACATAAAGTGTTGTTCCTGGGGAAAAATTTTTTTTAATAACTTGGTTAAATTTTCAAATTGGGGTGAATCTTTGTGAGGAATTCAGTTTTGTCTCCCAAGTATCTTTGAATTTTATATTATCTTGACTTTGAAACATTATACGCGAAGTATATTACCTGTAATGCTGCTATGCAAGAAGTATAGTAAGCAAACTGTGACAATTATACCTGGAGTATAATTTTACCTTATCTTAGACTATCTCACTAATATTATTGACATACCTTATTTTATACTGCCTTACCCGCGTAAAATTTTCTTTAAGTCTTTTACGTGGTATTTCTATAGCTTGTACACTGGTACAATTTATCTTTTAATTTCTCTCTCTCTCTCTGCAACAACTCAGCTTTAAATTTTTCCTTACCCTGCGCAAATTGTTTGAACACTTGGGGGTCTTAAATTTAAATTGTTAATATTTTATTTTTTTTTATATTTTATATTTCCTTCTTCTGTAATAGAAATATACACACTCTTACGATGGCTGCAATGAGGCCTAACTATCTTTTAGCTGACGAAATTAACTATGAGTTAAGAATTCGCGGCTGTGAATCTTCTAAGAAAGACGCTGCAGCAAAGCGTAAGATTTTAACTAGACTTTTAAAAAAAACTGACGCAGACGCAGTACTGGTTGACTTTCAGTATAATTTTGACGCAGAGAAAACTTTTATTGATTCCACCCTTGATGCCCTTAAGGCTTTAGTCTCCGATTTTGAAGGTCCAACTTCTGACTCTATGTATAAGAGAATTGAGACGCGCTTATTACATATTGCTGGCCGTATTGGCAGGATTGTAGTTCCCGAAGGGGATAAAGACGCGTTAGAGTACAAAAGCGAGTCTCATGCCACTTGCATAGAGTTGGAAGCTGAACTGGAAGAAAAGGTCACTCCAGAAACTGCCGAAGTTTTTAATTCTACAGTAAAATCGCCTAGTACCTCTTGTTGCCAAAATACGTCGATATCTCAGCCTATAGCTTGTAGTAGTAAAAGCTCAGTTTCAGTTTATAAATGGAATTTAAAATTTAATGGCGTTTCCATGTCTGTAAATTCATTTCTCGATAGGGTAGAGGAATTATCCGTAGCCCGAAATATAGATAAGACTCTTTTGTTTAACTCAGCAATTGACCTGTTTTCTGACAGCGCTCTCATTTGGTTCAGACGTGTGAAGAAACATTTAAACAACTGGGATGACCTTGTAAAGAAGCTGAAATCTGATTATTTACCTTCTGATTACAACGACAAGCTGTGGGATGAGATAAAGGCGCGAAAACAAGGGCGGAATGAGTCAGCCATTGTGTATATTTCGATTATGGAGAGTCTTTTTAGTCATTTGGAAAATCAACCTGCCGACGTCACTAAATTAAAGATTATTAAACACAATCTTTTGCCTCATTACATATCGGCCTTGGCTTTGCAGGACGTTAACGACCTAGACCATTTAATTATCTTATGCAAAAAGATTGACGAAGCGTTTCAGTTAAGAAAGAGCTACGTTACTCCAGTTAAATCAAAAAATTTGCTTGAGCCAGAGTTGGCATACGTTGATGATAGTTTGTCGTCAAACCCTGATAGGGGAAATACTAGTAAATTTAGTACAAAGTTTAAGTCATCTGGAGTGACATGTTTTAACTGCAATGCCAAAGGTCATGTCTATAACGAGTGTCGAAGTCCTCGTAATAAGTTCTGTTTCAAATGTGGTATTAAGGATCATACAGTCCGTGCATGCCCCAAGTGCTCAAACAAAAATTCTCTACCAAATCCAAAAAACGTATAGAGGGTACCTGTTCCTTCGGCAAGCACAGGAATTCCCGTTTATCGCCAAATAACCTTAATATTGTTAAGCTACCTAGTTTTAGAAACGTCAGTTCTGGAAGAGCTCTACCTAAACCAAAATTTTTTGATATCAATGACTGGAAGCGGTGGCTTCAAACTGTTAAAGAGTTTTATTTTGTGTCTCTCAATACCCCTCAGGTTTCTCCCATGTTAGCCAATAAATTAAATGATAATAGACCCTATATTATTGCTTCTTTGTATGACCAAGATATTACTGTGTTGTTGGATTCTGGCTGTAATCAGAGTGTAGTGGGTAACTCAGGTCTGAAACTGTTAAGAAAGAATAAGGTCAAATTTCATTTTTCTAGTGCCAAGTACGTAATCACTGCCGATGGCGCAAAACAGCGGATTTGTGGTTACGCTTACTTGCCCATTCACCTCGTAGACGTTTTTAAAATCATAAAAGTTTTGATAGTTCCATCACTCCAGCACGACTTCATCTTTGGTAGTGACTTTTGTAAAATTTTTGGTATAACAATTAACTTTAATAATAATTCTTTTGATATAAAATTTAATAATATCGCTGTAAATGCAGTATCTAAATTAGAAGTAAATTCAATTGATAATAACGTTTTAACACCTTCTGAAGAAGTTATCAAACAAAAAGTCGTAGTTTCGTTTAACGAAATCGGTTCGGAAAAGGGTCTTGGTCGTACAAAGAAGTTGATACATCACATCGATACAGGTGATCATAAGCCTTTTAAACAGCGTCAGTATTTAATGTCACCATACATGCTCGAGCACCTAAACAAAGAGCTTGACGAAATGTTAAGGCTGGGGGTAGTTAAACCATCTCAAAGTGCTTGGAATAGTGCTGTTTTCCTAGTAAAGAAGCCTAAGGGTAATGAATATCGATTTGTGTTTGATGGGAGAAAACTTAATGAATTAACTAAGCCAGACGCTTATATTTTACCTTATGTAGATAGGATTTTGAGCCTGTTGAGAGATGCAAAATATATATCTAGTGTTGATTTGAGACACAGTTTTTGGCAAATTCCTTTGGATTCAGAATCCTCGGAAAAGTGTAGTTTTTCCGTACCTGGTAGAGGTACGTTTTCCTTTACAGTTTTACCTTTTGGTTTGAGTAATGCCGCGCAGACGCAGCAGCGTTTGATGGACAGCATATTTGGTGCTGAGTTTGAACCTTCTATCTTTTGTTACCTTGACGATATAATTATAATTTCTAAAACCTTTGAGGAACACGTAAATTTGTTAGAAAAAGTTAAAAATAAACTTAAAGATGCCAATTTAACTATTAATCTTGAAAAATGTCAATTTTTTAGAAATTCTTTAAATTATTTAGGCTTCACCGTAGATTCACGTGGTTTAAGAACTAACCCTGACAAGGTTACAGCCATGGTAAATTTTCCCAGGCCAAAAACTGCCACTGAGATCAAGAGATTTGTAGGCATGTGTGCTTGGTATAAACGTTTTGTTCCTCAATTTTCGACTATTATGTCACCTATCAACGACCTTTTTAAGGGCAAGCGCAAGCAACAAAAGATAGAATGGAACGAACAGGCTGAAAAAGCTTTTATTAACATTAAGACTGCCTTAGTGTCGGCACCGATTTTAACAAGTCCAGACTTTTCTCTTCCTTTTACTGTTCAGACCGATGCATCTTTGACGGGTGTAGGCGGTGTTTTATCTCAAACCATAAATAATGTTGAAAAAGTCATAGCTTATTGTAGCAGGAGTCTCTCCAGAACTGAGCGGAATTATAGCGCTACTGAGCGAGAACTTTTAGGCGTACTTTTTGCCTTAGACAAATTTAGGTGTTATCTGGAGGCTTGTCCTCAAAAGTTTAAGGTAATAACTGATTGTTATTCCCTGTTGTGGCTTAATAATATCAAGGAACCTACCGGTAAATTGGCTCGTTGGGCACTGCGCCTGCGCCAACATAATTTTGAATTAGTTCACCGAAAAGGGAAACTAAATGTCGTACCTGATGCGTTATCTCGCGCTTCCTTGGATTTGAGTAGTTCCTTACCTTCAAATATTGCTGATGTGCTTGTTGCTGCAGAGAGTGATGAGAACCAGGATCAGTCAGATACTGACCCTTGGTATCAAAGAATGTTGCGAGCAGTGAGAGAGCGTCCCGAAGGGCATGCCAATTGGATGATTCGAGACGGTAAATTGTACCACCATATCAATAGGGAGTTGCCCTTATCCACCAACATTTCAAATTGGAAGCAGGTTGTCCCATTTCACGACAGAAAATCTGTCATAGACAAGTTTCATTCAGAACCTACTTCAGCACACTTCGGTTATTTTAAGACCTTATCTAAAATCCAAGAACAATTTTATTGGCCAAGAATGCGTGAGTCTGTCTTATGGTTTGTTAGACGTTGCAAGACCTGTCAAAGTCAAAAGATGCCGAACACCAGTAGGCATGGTCTCATGGGTTCCGAGAAAAGAGTAAAATTCCCGTGGCAATGTGTCTGTGTTGACATAATGGGTCCTTTCCCACGCTCAAACCAGGGGAACATGTTTTTACTCGTAGTTGCGGACCATTTCACTAAGTACGCTCTATTAAAACCTTTAAGACAGGCTACCGCAAAGGCAATTTGTAATTTTATGGAAAACGAAGTGTTTTTAGTTTATGGAGTACCTTCACAAATAGTTTGTGATAATGGTGTACAATTTACCAGCTCTCTCTTTAGGAACCTGGCAAAGGAATATAACGTTCAAAAAATTTTGTTCAATGCTCGTTATCATCCAGCTCCAAACACCGTTGAGCGGATTAATCGCGTTATAGGAACCGCGATTCGCAGTTTTATTAAAGATAAAGACGCTCACAAGTTTTGGGACAAGGAGATACCAAAGATAGGGCATGCTCTTAGAGTCGCTGTTCACGAAGTTACTGGGTATAGCCCAGCATTTTTGAATTTTGGTCGCAACGTACCGATTTCTGGTGATTATTATGGACAACACCAGAGTTCTATCGATTTGGACACGAATCCTTCAGATTCTTTAAACTATAGTAAGGAACTTGAGAAGTTACCTTTACTATATCGGACAATACAGTCAAAGCTTAATGAAGCCTATAAGCGGAACGTCAAGCAATACAATCTGCGTAAACGCGATGTTGTTTTCTCCGTTGGTGAAAAGGTATGGAAACGGAATTATGTGCTTTCGGATAAAAGTAAAGATTTTTCCGCTAAATTGGCACCCCGATATGTACTATGTACCGTAATCAGAAAGGTCTCTAGACTTGTGTACGAACTCAAGTCCTTAAATGGGACAAATGCTGGAAATTACCATGTGAAGGATTTAAAGAAATATTATGGTTCTAACTCTAGTATAATCTCTGAATTATAGTAAGGTACCTAGCCATGTCGATTTCGTAATCCCTACCTTGACTTTCAAATCCCTACCTTGACTTGTAAATATTAGTTTTAGTACATTTAGTTTAACTTCACGGCCGTGAAACCTCTAGTTAAGTTAGCTAGGACATTAGCTCGTAAGCTGGGTTAGACTTTAAGGACATTAGCTCGTAAGTTGGGTTAGACTTTAAGCATATTAGCTCGTAAGTTGGGTTAGACTTTAAGGACATTAGCTCGTAAGTTAGGTTAGTAAGGGAAAAGCACAAAATTTAGAACTTTGACTGGGTAACTAAAGCGTTTTAGTTCCTTTTTGCCTTTAAAACCGGATTTATTTTGGTAGGAGTTTTTATTTTTTCCTCTCACTTATCTGATCAGGCCGACACTGAGTTGTCGCTATGGCACGCAAGGTGAAGCCATATCGCCTGTAACACCTACCGCCCAGTCCAATCCAACGTGGTTCCAGTTAGCGCAACTGGCCACTGGGGCACTCCCTTTTTCTACTCGGAATTCGTTCCGAGTAAGTTTTCTTTGCACGGTGTGTCAAGGCGACATACCGTATGATTTGTGAATAATGTATGCACATTATTTCCCATTCGTTGAGGGCTGGCCTGTTTCAGATACAGGACCACCGGTTGCCTCTTTCTTTTTGTTTCTGGGACTAGTTCCCAGCGTAACTGGGTTTGTCAGGATCCTTCCTCTTCAAGGAGAATTTTCTTTCCATTTAGTTTAATCTTCTGACGTTTTAGTTGCTTAAAGATTCGAGGCGTAGCATGACTAAGGGTCTGCTTCGTTCCTCTACACAATTGTCACCATTTAACATTTTTACCTTAGTTTGTTTCTTTTACTTAAAAATAAAATTTAATTAGGTATGAAATTTTATTTTTCCGAGGAGGGGTGTGTTGTAGCATGCACATTTTATGCTACTATTTTTAGCCAAAGTTAACCGTTGTTTTCATATTTTTATATTAAATTCATAAAGTATTTTTACCTTGAAACGACACTTGATAGATTGTTCTTAGATTATCTGCAATTAATACAAGTTAATAGTTAAGATATTATGCATTGCCAAGCTGTACTTACTAGGTTTGATATTCAATTCAATTTGCAATAATTAAATACTAATAATTTACAGTTGGTCGATGGCATGATTGATTATTGTTGACTGTTTAACTATTTTGCGTCAAGTGATTTGCGTTTGTTGATGTGATGTTTACATTCTGCAGGTGTGAACTCTTTGTTGGCAGACGTTGTTCGTTTCTCGTGACCTTTGTATTTCTTTAATTTTTGCTTACATTTTCAAGTTTAACCTCACTAAAAATTTAACTATTATTACTTACTTTTCTATTTCGGATTAACAGATTTGTTTGTTAGTCTTTGGTTTCCTTGTTACATACCTTTTTCTTTTGTTTATAATCATTAAATATAAATAATTTGTTTGTTTTTAAATGTCACATTCAAATTGGCTTTGAAAGACTTTGGCTATTCAAGTATAGATGGCGCTTTCCCCTCGGAAAAGTTTATTTCGTTATGTCGACGTTTATTTTTTCTTTAGTCATGATAATTATATTTTGTTTAGGTTTCTCTTTGTTTTAAGTTGATGTTTAGCGGTTGTGGTGGTTAGTAGACCATTATCGATCGTTAACGATTTCCTTTTTCTTAAGTTGGTATTTGTTTTTGCGTATGCGCGATCCTTTAATAGTTTCATATCCTGATTACGTATTTCCGTCCTCTTCCTTCTTCTTGCGAATGTCAATGGTGGCGGTGTGTCGTTTTGAAGCAGTTTTAAAGTTAAAGTTTCTGTGTTGAAAATCCACTGCAAATGCAAATCTTTGTGTGTAAAAGGATCTAGAAAAGTACGTCGATGAGTTCAACGTTGGCGCGAACTCTAGAAGCCTTTAGTTTTACGATTTCTGCGAAAGCACATGGCATGGCGACCATTAACCTTTAAAACTGGTGAGTTTTCCAACTTTATCTAAGTCATCGGTCTTTAATGTTGATCGTTTATTTTTACATGCAGTCCTGGAACGACACACCTATGCCTGAAAAAGAATATTACCGATTTTGACGATTATACCCAGATTTGACATTTTTATCCCTCTCCTGCGCGATGACAAGAATGACGTTTTGTCTAAGCCGGATTGTGTAAATCCGTAAGTACAAGGAGATTTTGTTTGAAACAATACCCAGGATTTTTTTTTCTCTTTTAGGGCTTCTACCTTAGGATTTTTCCTTAAAATTATATTTTATACCGAAACTTCTTCGATACCTTGGCCTGACGCCACATTCCCAATTTTGACCAACAACATTTCACCAATTTGAACCATCAACAACATTTTACTGCACAGATGCCACCGCTGCATGAACTGAACAAGAAATAGAACCATAAGTACCTTTTTGTTTAATTATTTTGTGTCGGACATAAGAGCCGCTTAACCGGGTTGCGTTTTTTTTTTTACAAATATTATCATAAAAGTTCTTTGTGAACCACATCTTCGGTATATTAACCCTTGTATTTACAAATTTGGACAAACGCACCAAACCCATTTTACATTTGATAAAATTAAAACTCAACAATATTAAACACAGTTAAAGTTCAACCACCTTTTTTTTTCTTTAAAATATAACAACCCTTTTCAGTGCAGTCAGACGTTAGATTTAGTGATCAATCTAACCTTTTAAAATACTTTTAAATGATCACTTGGCGCCCACAAGGTAAGTTGCTGTTAACTTTTTAAAACCATATGGACCCACTAAACCCAGCTCTCCGCAAGGTTTAAACATGAGTAGCCGTTCGCAAAAGTAGGTACCAACAAAAACCTCAACGCCACACTGTCTGTTACATGTAAATATCTTGATTTAAATCTTTTTAGCACTTCTTCTCTAGAACCATCAAAATCATCTTTCAGTTCTTTTAGTGTTTTTAGGCTGGTGGCTATCTCGACTTTTTCTATAGCGAAATTACCGTCTTCGTTGTTGTATTCTACCGGATTCTGAGCCTCCTGCCTTAAGCATTCCCTTAGACATTTTCGTTTCATTGACATATCTGCATTTTCGCTAAAGAGTTTTCTGATCTTAAGTTCATAGTTGATCTCATGGGTTCGTAAATGAAACGGATCCATCGCGAGTATCAGTTGACGAGAGTTAAAACAATTTAAACTGTTACCTTATAATTTATTTGCTTTATTTTTTAGCCTTAAAATTGTTCTTATTACTATGATATCCTATTTTTATAGATGTAGTTACCGGTAAAGTTTGCCAACCAAAATTCGATACTTAATGCTATAATTGTATAAACTGTATTGTTGATGGGGATAGGTTTGAGGGATATGACAACCCGATTGGTATACCTCAGAAAATTTAGCATAAAACTCGGGCCCCACGTTGGGCGCCACTTGTGTAACCTTAACTTTACGTGATTTTTTTTTTACTTTACTTACTTACGCTCTGTGGTTACCTAAGGCTGCTGCTAAATTCGGGGCTGGGTGTGGGTTCGTTAAATACTTTTTTTATCTTTACTACTTTAAATTGGGCGCCAGTCGAGACCAAATCGACGGGTGGTCTAAGGTGAGTGAGGAATACCAACAATACAATTTCAATACAACAAAAATATTTATTAATAAAAATATTCGAAGGTTATTGAATAACTTATATGAATTTAAAACAATTAATTACGTACGGCAACGCCGCTAACTCCGTATCTGTCTACGCTGAGTAAACGTGGCTACACCGCGTCACTAGAAGTACAAATCTTAAAACTATTAACTTAACCTACCTAAAACTAGTAAACACGTCGACCTGTCAGTGAAATACTTTTTAAAAACTACTTAAGCTACAATACAGGTAAGTAATTATATACTAATCACCTATTCTTAACAATCTACTCAAATATTTTAGCAAAACAAGTACGTCTTGATCTTTACAATATCTAATAAATTCAATTTACTACCTTTAGAATTGTCTGTGCGCCGGCATACAGGATCGTGCGGCTTGAAGCAGTTTCAGCAACTTTATCGGTAACTCCTGGCAGGATTAACATGCAGCATTCCAAACAAATGATCCCAAGATACCAAACACAGGATGCAATCTAGGCAATAATCTTCGTGGACACTAGATCTAGATCCACCGGTAAGTGCAAGTAACACCCTTACTAAACACCCTTACCAAACAGCCTAAAAGAAACAATCATAGCTAGAATCCTATTTAATTACTTAGTAAACAACGTTTACAAGGTCAATTGTCATTTCTCCTTTCAAAACTTTTTTTGTAGGTATAAAAAAAAACTACACATGAAGCCATGTGTTTCCTTAATGGTTATAAATACATTTTTAAAGTATCAGAGGAACAAAAGTAAAATATTACTTACTCAGTTTTCTGAAAATTAAGCTATTTAAGCAAAAATTTAGTCATTATAAAGCAAGAAAAAACTAACTTGAAACTGCACCTACCTAGATGTATTTTGGCTCTATTTTTCTGTATTAAACGTTTTCCAAAATTCCATATACAGGTATATATAACAACTTCTACTAAATGTTCTACTATTAATTTTCTTCAAACTTGAAAACTTAATCAGCATTTAGCTTCTTTCAAGAATTACTACCTTCCTGAACAAGGATTTATCGGTAAAAGAACGCTAATTCGCAATTCATGATTGAAGTAAAAAATTTAATTAGAGAGGGGGACCTCTAGGGACTTTAAGTTTTGTTTTATTGATTGACATTTGACTCGTTAACTCCAACAATATTGGTAATAAATTAATTAATCTATTTTTATACTTTAAAATAATAATTTCTATTTCTTTATTTTCTAGCACATCATTGTTGTTTGGACACTTGACACTTTGGACACTGAGACAAACACAACCCAAACCCGTCACAACACAAAATAAGGTGCAAACGTACATTTACCCCTTTTATATAATTATAAAAACAAATAAACATTCTAATAACTAAGGTATGTAGTTTTAATAAAAAAATAATTTAGAGTTTAGAGTTTAGAACCGTTACAAGTTAAGATATTTACAATTTGAGCACATAACCTAAAATTTGAAAGAAAAGCACTAGATTCTGTCATAAAAGTTGGCAGATTTTGTTTGAATTTCAGTACAAAAATGACATAACCAACAATTAATAAAAACGCCAAATGTACAATTTGCATTGTTAATTTTGTCATTTTTGTAATTAAGCTAAATTTAAACAATGTTTGACAACTGTTTTGACAGAATTTGGAAACGCTGTTGTTAGTAACAACGTGTTACCAACCATAACATAATAAATTAAATTAGGCAACCAGATTAGCCTAAAGTTCCTAGTCGATCAGTGGCGTACTTTTTGGTAGGATAAAGGTTATTATAAATTACATAACCAGCAACTTGCTTAACCCTTATGTGACTGAATGGGTACCCCAGTATCCATTCAGGTTTTAGATATGAATATCTTTTTTAATTAAAATCGAGGAGGTTTGCCATTTCGTGACATTTCTAAACTAGGTATTTTCTACACAAAATTATAATTGGAAATACATGTTAACGCTTTTTTTTTAATTAATAATGTTTAATGTTTTTCCACACACAAATTACGGTTTGGGTACCCAGGTACACTTTAGTTTAAAATGCCAATACTTATTCTAAAAAAATCAGTGAGTGATTTGGATTATACCATAGAGTTGCAAAAAAATAAAATAGAATTATCTACTAAAACTCTAAGTACACCAACTGCAGTGGCGTGCAGGACGGGCCCCGCAGGGCCCGCGGTGCGGAGGGGCCCCCGACCTTAGGGGGGCCCCGTAGAGAACCACATTGGGTGGTATAAGTGACAAAGGGGCCCCAGCTTAAAATTTGCGGGGGGGGCCCCGATCACCTTTGCACGCTACTGACCAACTGCCTACCCAGCGTCAACGTTCAGTGATTGTAAAAAATGTACCAAAAAACAGTAAACAAAACCAACCAGCTGTGTTATTAGTACGGTCAAAGGAGGGTTCCCCAAAAAACGACGAAATGTTAAAACAAATTAATGACTCAATATATCCAAAGGAACTTAAAATTCAAATAAACAAAACTAAAGAAATAAAAAATGGTATTGCAATTAGTTGCAGCGATAAAGGCGCACTTATCACTTTAAAAAAACCATATGACAGAAAAAATTGGAGACAAATTTGAAATAAAAGAAGGCACTAAGTTTAATACATCAAGTTAGCAAAGATAATTCCGATTCTGCAAATTGTCTACAAAATCTTATTCAAAACAATAACTTAAAGTGAAACCAAATCGAAATTAAAATCGTTCTCAAGCAGGAGCAAAATTCACGTGTAAATATAATTATAGAAGTTCCACTACCAGTGCGACAGGGTTGCTAAGCAGCGGCCGCGTTTATATTGGTTGGGAATCATGTAGGATTACAGACCATTTCGCTATTATGCGATGTTACCAATGTCAACGTTACGGTCATACGAAAGCAAATTGTAAAAATGAAGTTACATGTCCCTCATGTTCATCATCCCACGAAGACTTTCAGATAAAAAATGCATCAATTGTGTTGAGTATAATATGCGGTTAAAATCAAGCGTGCCAACAAATCACTCTATATTAGATTCTGTTTGTCATGTATAAATCAAAGCTAAATTATTTAATTTCAAGAATAAATTATGGCGAATTATCAAACCTAAAACTTGCACATTTAAATGTTCATTTTTACATGATGATACATATGATGAAATTGTTGAGTTAGTTAAATTGTATGATATATGTGCGGTTTCAGAGACTTGGCTTTCTGGAATTATTTCTACAAATTAGATTGATATACCAGTTTACTGTTTTTTTCGAAAAGATCGTGGTGGCCCTGATCGTGGCGATGGTGTGGGTGTTTATGTTGGTCAAGGTCTTAAATGTAAACAAATTTACATAGATAGCATAAAATTTTGTAATGGTTTGGAATTTTTATAGAAGTTAAATTAAAAAACAAAAATTGTAAAAATAGGGGTGTTTTACAAACCTCCTAAAGTAAATGCATTAGAGAGTATAGAAGCCATTGATACCATATTAGCTGACTCAATACCTTCATATGACCAAATTTTAATAATGGGTGACATGAATATCGATCTTTTAAATATGAATAATCGTCTTAGTAATTGTTTTAATTCATTGGGTTTTATCCAAATAATAAATTAAGCAACTAGAGTGCAAAAATGTACGGCTAAGTTGCTAGATCCTATATTATAAATTGTGCCGACAAAGTTAATTCTAGAGTGATTAATGCTGATCTTATATCGGATCACAAACTTGTGTTTTGCACCCTAAATTTGACACCTATCAGCAAAAAAATGTCACTTATAGAAATTTGATCAGCAATATTTTAATAATGGTACCTTGGAATAGCATCTACATGTCAAACAATATTGATGAAAAAGTTGATTTGCTAACAGACTTTATAAATTTACTTTTTGAGGTGCATTCACCATTTGTGACTAAAAGAGTCGGCAAACCAGAAGAACCCTGGTTAACTCCAAATTTAAAAATTATTTTTAAAGAAAGAGATACAGCTCTGCGTTAATATAATAAAAATAAGTCCGAACAAAACTTTTCAAAGGCATAACTTAACCCTTTGGCTACGAGAAAAGGCTGCATACTTAAATACTTTAAAATCAAAATCTCAAAAGGATATGTGGAAGGGAATTAAACTTTTAAATATAAATTTTAAAAATAAATCCATTGATATACCACAAAGTTTAAAAGATCCTGATAAAATAAATTATTAATCATTTTACATCAGTTTTTAAAAAGTCAGACGATTGCAATGATAACATTAGATATTATGGGCCAAATTTATACAAAAATAATCTATTTTTTTTTAAGTTGGCTTCTTTTGAAGATGTTAAAAAGGCTGTATTTTCTGTTAAATCAAATGCAAGTGGTTTGTATAACATTATAAATGGTTAAACTTTGCCTTCCAGTTATATTATTTCATGTAACACACATTATAAATTGTTGCATTAAACAAAAGTATTTTCCAAAGAAATGGAAAGGTTCATTAATCTGCCCTTTACCAAAAAATACAAATCCTACCTCAACAACTGATCTACGACCTATTAGTCTCCTTAGTATACTATCCAAAATTTTTAAGTAACTGAATATTTTACCCAGAATAAGCTTTTTCCCAAACAACAATCTGGTTTTAGAAAGGGTCACAGCACTACTACTTCCTTATTACATATGTTTGACACATTAATAAAAAATTTAGACAAAAAGTCAGCCGCTGTATCGCTTGATTTTTCCAAAGCCTTCGATACGATTAATTCGGATTTAGTTTGTGCAAAATTACACTATTGCGGTTTTAATGATGCATCTGTAGAACTTTTTCATTGATATTTATCAGATCGATACCAAATTGTTACAATTGATAATCAGCAAGGACCGGATTTTAGGCAAAATGCCTTTTCGTTTCTATTTCAGGCATTTGTTTGGGACCTTGATATTAATCCTAAACTTAAAAAATAAAGCGTTTGACACCCCTTTGTTTTTGCCTAAAAGCCTAAAATGGCGAAATTTTGATTTAGTGTCCTAAAAGGAAATTTTTATGAGCCTAAAATAGGCTCTTTTAATTTTTCAGAAAAAATATATTTTTCAATGCGAAAAATTTAATTATTTTTAATTAGGCCCTGCTTTCTTGCTCTTATTTCGCCTAGACGGCCTTGGCGAGTACGAGGACGACAAATTACAAAACTAGTGAAAATCTAATGAAAAACCTAATTGTGTTTTTGTTATATCTAAATATTTAATATAAATAATTATGGATAATAATATGTTTGCAAAATAATAGTTAAACATTATTACATTATTATTTACTTTGTTTTCATAGGTTTTATTGTAATTTCCATATATGTATTACGTTGTGTTAACCTGTTCTGTTTGTTTATTATTGTTTTTGTGTTGCGTTAATTTGTATTGTTTGTGTTTTAGTTTGTGTCGTGCCATTTGCATTTATTAAAATGCGGTGTGGCATATTTGGATGCAAGAAAAATCCTTTGATGTCACTTGATGAGTAGTTGCCGTGCGAATACACGAATAATAATAAATAATACTAGTAATATTATCAAAGAAAATAGAGAAATATCTGGACATTGTGCGATTTTATTAAACTTAATATTAAAGAAAGTGTTATAATATGGATAATAGATTCATTCGGTCCTTGATAACATTTAGGAGTGTAGTTTAAGAGTTGGTGTTTTAAATTAAACTTATATTCACTGTCCAGAAAATGTTTAGAGGAAACAGAAGCGGTCTTAACTTTAATATTGTCTATTCTTTTTATGGCATTTAACCACGGTTTGCAAAGTTTTTCGGGAATCGATGAAATTTGTTTTTATTTAAAGGGTTTTTCTTGGACTGGTTGTCCAAATTGCATACAAATATGCCACACCGCATTTTAATAAATGCAAATGGCACGACACAAACAAAACAAGTTTCAACGCAACACAAAAACAATAATAAACAAACAGAACAGAACGCAATAACAATAATTTGAACACTGAAAAGTAATTCGAACCTCACTAAACGCAAAAACAAGTTAAAAAAAAAATAAAGCAAGTTAACATCCAACAGCATCGCAAAAACAAGAATATTAGCAGCAGATAATTAAAGATTTAAAAATACTCAACAAGTGACGTATTTAAGCCCCGCCCAACATGCGCACATACACTTAAGGTGTATGTAGCAATTGTACTTTTTCATAACAACAAACGGTCATGCGCGGTACAAACGGTCATCAATTATATTTGGACACGTCCTCAAGAGACAACATTTGTTTTACTTTTTTAAAGATTCCTATTCAAAATAACAGGACCACCCTAGGCCCCCCGGGTCAGATGGCTAGTTACGCCAATGTTGAGTCCTATTTTTGGCACTTTGGGCCTAAAACGGCCTAAAATGTAGGTTTTTATTGCCTATTTATGTGTCCTAATTTCCCATTTTTAACGGCCTAAAATCCTATTTTAGGCGGTTGAGGCCTATTTTTGGCACTTTAGACCTAAAACAGCCTAAAATGTAGGTTTTTATTGCCTATTTAGTCTCCTAATTTCTAATTTTTAACGGCCTAAAATCCGGTCTTTGATAATCAGAAATCTAGACCCTCAAACGTTATTTCTGGTGTACCACAAGGCTTGGGCCACTTTTATTTCTAACCACAAGGCTATGCGGATGATTCAGTTTACATTCACATTTTTGACCCTAAAGACACCACAGATACAAATGAAAAAATAAATAAAGACCTAAATTCTATTTATAAATATGCAAAAAATCATAATTTAAAATTAAATGCTGAAAAAACAGTGTCTTTATTATTTTGTTCTGAACCTAACCGTAATCGCTTTATTTAAACATAAATAATGCTCCTCTCACTTTTTCTAAAAAAATTATGATTTTGATGGCAGTTTCAAATTCACAAATTATGTATATAAGTTATTACAAAGTGTATATCTGCGTCTCAAAACATTATACTCAAACAGAAATGTATTAAATTTAGAAACCAAAAAACAACTTTGCGAATCACTTGTTTTATCGACGTTTAATTACTGTTTACCTGTTTATTACCCATTTTTGTATAAAGTTACTAAAAATCGAATTCAAAAGATACAAAATTCTTGTTGCAGGTTTGTTTTTAATGTTAGAAAATTTGACCACATATCTCCCTATTTTAAACTTCTAAAGTGGTTAAATATGGAAAATGTATTTCGACTTAATTATTCTTCTCTTGTGTTTAAAACGCTAAAAACCTTAATACCACAATATTTAGGAGAAAATTTAAAGTATCGAAGTGAAGCTCATGATCGTGACATACGTAACGGATACGGTACTTTAACCATGCCCCACCACGGCTTTGTTTCAGAAATCTTTCAGTTATCTCTCAGTTAAGACTTATAACACGTTGAAGTTTTAAAAATACAAAATTATCTATTGATACCTTTCGCTTTGTTCTGAAAACTGAATTCCTTAAGAAGCAAAACGCATAATATATTTATTCTTTTTTATTTTAATTTTTTTTTGGTAAGAAATTATTTTTCACTATGATTTGTTCTTGATTAAAATATTTTGTTTATAATTTTAATTTTTATTTTATTTTATTTAAATTTGAATTTTATTTTCATTTTCATTTTCAATTTCATTTTCAATTTCATTTTCAATTTCATTTTCATTTTCATTTTCATTTTCATTTATTTTTGTATTACACAATATTTTAATTATTAAGTTACCATGTTTTATTTTGTTTTTGTTTTTTTTTATAAATAATTTTTTTTTATGTATAGTAGGGTTATGTGGAAGACTGATCCATGATCAAACTTCGCCCTTTTGATGTATTACTTTTTATGTCAAATGAAGTCGTTTTATTATTATTATTATATATTTTATAACTAAAATGAAAACGCAAAGTTTATCTACATCTATATATTTGTAAAAAAACTAATACAAAATAACACCCGCATTTAAATAATTGTTTATTCAACGGTGTAAAGAAACTGTCAATACCAGTTCGCAATCAGCTGATTCAGTTGCTGTCGCTGCGTTTTAGCCGTTCAAATACATAGGTATATCGCACAAGTTAATAGCTTACTTATTCAAATAGTATTTGTAAATTTATAAGCTATTAACTTGTGCGATATACCCACGTATTTGACAAATATGTGGGTATATCGCACAAGTTAATAACCTAAATTTTTTTCTCTTATAAATATATCCATAAAAAAACATAAAAACAGATATTTTATGTTTAATATCCAAATTAATTTAATCTAGGTACCCAGGTACCCACCCCGTCATAGGAAGGTGTTTTTTTTTCAGTCACATAAGGGTTAATAGGGCGCACAAGCCAACCTTCAGCCTCTAACCGGGGTTTAGATGCCATAATGGTCAAGCCTCCTAGATGAAGATACTCTGTGGTTTTATTCGACTACTTACCTGCGGTGGTCACAGCTATTCCACACGTTACTACGGGTCGCAGGGTTGTAACCTCAACTCGAGGGCTATCGCGAACGGCAGCTTTTCAGCGGAGAGATAGGTCGATGGGCAAATGTTGTTTTTCGATACTTACGTGTATACAAAATATATTTACTAAATTTAAATAAAAATTGGGCGCCAGCGTCTATTTAAGGCCAGTTGTTAAAATCCAATTAAGCCAGACACAAAGTTATTGGTAAATAAGGATATTAAAAGTCAAGTTTAAAAATATAAATTATAATTAACTTCAATAGGCTTTCGATGTTGAAATCTCCTAGCATGTCAGATTGTAATCATGGTTTTTCATGAACATAATTAACATAACCCAACAGTCTTGTTGGATTCCATAAACATAGATAACAGAGCCAAATAGTCTTGTTGGATTCCACAAACATGGTTAACCCAACCAAAAAACTCGAGCAAAAACTGCATTAATCCCATAAAAAAACTGATTAGCTCCACAGAAAAACTATACTCCATCTTAAAAACCCTAAAAAGAAATACGAACCCACTTTAGCACCCTACAAAATCCGGTTACATTAGCTTACCCTTATTTTAAGGAGTTTTCAAACTAAAGACCATTCAAGGAGTAGGTCAACAAAAAGTAAGTTATAAAATCATGAACACCTAAAATGGAGACCGCGTGGTTAAGAATATTCTACCACTATTTTAAAAGTTATTAACTGAGGAGTGATTTTTCAAAAGGTCGTATTTCCATTTGCAACAATTTTTCAAAAAAATGACTATAACCTGTATAGGTTAGGGCAATATAGATTATTTAAAAAAAAATCTGATGAATATTTAATAATACCTGCTGTCATATTTCGCCCTTAATATATGCCTTTTAACCATACCTTTGGGATTTTGTCAAAAAATTACATTCAAGTAAAAATGGAAATAAGGCCTTTTGAAAAATCACTCCTCAACTCACCTAGAGCTTTCATACGACACAACTAAAGCTTTATCCGGCCCTGTGCCATTAAACCAGGAGAATTACTACACATCTTTGGAATTATATCCAAATTCTAAGCCAAAGCTTACTCCCAACCAAACGGCTTCAGTGATAAAACGGAAAATAAAACGTAAAACTTGTTAAATGCGTAGAAGATTATTTAAACAAAAACTCAACAGTGTTGCCAAAACTAAAAACAAATGCAACGAAAACTCACTGTTGCACTTTTTTAAATACCGAAGAAAATTTAAACGGGCTTTCGGCCGATTTGTTTTTATTCGATGAAGCTCATCTTTTAGCATGTCAAACTTTGGTCTTTTACGCGTCGATTCTTGTATTTCGTTCGGCCAATTTCGAAAAGTTCTCTCGCCCTACGAAATGTTTGAAATTTTCTTGAAAAAATTCAAAAAAGATCGCTGCTCGAAAAGTTCCGGCGGATCCGGCTTGTTTTGCAATAGGGAACGAATTATCGTCTCGAAGTACCTTTTCCCCGAGTTTGGTCGAAAAATCTCCGCTCGTTCGAAAGTTAAGCGATGACAACGAAACGTGCCAAATAAAAAAAGTGGACTTGGGCCTTTTCGACACCGGCAAAACTTGGTCCACGTATAGGACTCGTGGGTAGAAAAAAAGGATGGAAATTTTGAGTGTCCACCTTCAACGTGCTCGGTGTGCTACGGCGATTGGAAAAAAAGCGACTAACAGGCAACAAAGATGAATTTTATATTTCTCACGTCTTCTGTCACCTTATATGTGTCATGTGTCAATTGTCATCTGTCACCTGTCATCTGCCACCTGTCATCTGTCACATGTCATTAGTCACCTGTCATCTGTCAACTTGACAACTGTTTTCTCTAACCTGTCATTTGTCTTTTGTCATCTGCCACCTGTTCACTTGACACCTGTCAAAGTGTTGCCGAATACTTTGTTGGGTTCCCCTGTATATGATTTTCTAAAAAAATTAAATCGACTTTAATTCAAAGATCCACCCAATAAATTAATTATATTTTTTCAATTGGGAAAGTTTTACAAAAGCTGGCAACACCGCAATTAAATTTGGCAATGCCGCATTGCCCATTATTTCTTATTAAAAAATATAACCATTAAAATTCACTTATAGCAAAAAATGCTTATGGGTATTTTTGTCATTGCCAATTATTACCCTATAATCACTTAAATCCCTAATCGAAAAGATTAATTTATTGTATTGTATTAAAGGACC
This sequence comes from Brassicogethes aeneus, assembly GCA_921294245.1. NCBI lineage: Eukaryota > Metazoa > Arthropoda > Insecta > Coleoptera > Nitidulidae > Brassicogethes > Brassicogethes aeneus. The sequence continues at coordinate 6,231,755 of OV121136.1, forward strand.
GCTAAAGATTTTTTCCTTATTCAAAACCTTAAAATTTAAAAAAGGATTTTTATTATTTAAAATCATTGATTTAGATGAGCAATTATGGCCAACAGTTTTTTTCCTGATAAACAAGAATTAATTTATGGGGTGCCGTTTGTTCCCATTTACGAAATGGTAACACTCCTAAGTTTGAAAACTCCTCAATCGTAAATGGTATTAAATAGTTTTTTTCAGCAGGACCTTTTTCACAGGCCTATATTAGGATTTCATTAAAACTATTAAAGTTACTTTTTGTATTTTTTACCTACAGACAGTATGTTTGCGGTCCATAGGAATTATTTAAAAAAAAACAGCTTTTTAACAAACAATTAAGTTTATTAAATTTAAGACAAGATACAATTAAACACATCATTACAGGAATGATGAAAATAGTTATAAAAAATACTAAAAAATATGTTTAATAATAATAGAAAAAATTGGGTAAAAACAACTAAATGTATAAAATTATAAAAAATTATATTATACAGGTGTCCCACAAATAGCCCAATTAAGTCCACGCAATTTTTTGACGAGTGTTTAAATTATAAGGGTTTTAAAACTGATTTTTATTTCTTTAGTTTTAGGATCAAGTTTAAAAAACGAAGTATGACAAAGTTAGGATTTCTAGATTTGTTAACAGTCATAAATTGCATTTGTCAACCATGTAATCCTCAGCTGCCAGTATATCAGCGTGGTCAAGTTTTTTTAAACCCTAGTGCTTAAAAAGCAAAGAAAGAAAAATTATATTGCCTTTATACCTACTTAAAATAAGCCCGTTTTCGGGAAATGCTGTATAAACAAGTTTTTATATTTTCTTTTCTTAATATTGTATTCTGTAAAAACTAATAATAACTTTATTTTAAGTTGCCGATATCTGATAAAAATGACAATGGTAATATTCGTACTAAACCTATTTGATAACCTGTTGCTAGAAATATAGATGATTGTAGGTTGGGATTAAATGCAATCTTGTTGATACATCTCAGCGGGTACAACTTTGTCTGAGCAGGTGACATTTTTTCATTAAATTCTTCTATTACAGTTTTTGGAAAATCACGAACAGAGTCCTAAAATAAATAAAAAAATATATATAATTTTAACTATTTGAATAAATAAAGTTTTAGTAAAAGATAATGCATTTTACATGTAAAATGTTGAGAGTAATAATATTGTGTTGCAAATTGTATGGTCGTCCTTTTAGTCATTAGCTATTTAAATAACTAAACAAAAAGAAATTCGGTTGGGAAGAATAAGCATACCTACCATTTGCTACCATAGTTTAGAACATATATATACTTCTTAGCAATATTTTGAAAACTTATATATATTGAAATGAATATGGAATTAACATCTATGCTACCGGTCAGTTATAAGCCTTACCGTTTATCAATGTATGAAAGAGAAAAAGTCAGGGAAATAGTAGACAGCCTCATGGAAAAGGGAATAGTGGAACCAACTATTTCGCCCTATGCCAGTCCGATTCTTTTGGTGAAGAAAAATAATGGCGAACTAAGAATGGTTATAGATTATAGGAGAATAAACGCAATCACTGTAAAGGATAGGTATCCTTTGCCAAGAATCGAGAACCAGCTTGAACGTTTGGCAGAAAACTCGGTGTTTACCACCTTAGATTTAAAATCAGGTTATCACCAAATTAAAGTGTCAGGGAGCAGTCGAAAGTTTACTGCATTCATAACACCAGATGGTCACTATCAGTATAACCGAGTTCCCTTTGGGCTGGCCAATGCCCCAGCTGTGTTTCAAAGAGCAATAAACATGGTTCTAGGACCATTAAGACATGAATATGCTTTAGTTTATTTGGATGATATATTGATTATAGCTAAAGCCGAGGGATTAAAACGCTTAGATAGCGTCTTGAATGTAATGAATGAAGCCGGACTAACTTTGAACTTAAGCAAATGTGAATTCCTTAAAAATTCTGTTGAGTACTTGGGAACAGTAATAATCGATAGTACTTTAAAACCAACTTACAAGAAGTTGCAAGCTGTAGAGGAGTTCCCTACTCCAATAAATATACACCAAGTACGACAGTTTGTGGGTTTAGTGTCATATTTCAGAAAGTATATCGAGAAATTCGCACTGAAGTCCAAACCTCTGACACAATTGATGAAGAAAAATTGTCAATGGCTTTGGCAAGAGGAACAACAAAGAGCTTTCAATAATTAGAAAAACGAGCTAATAAAATCTCCAACATTAGCCATTTTTAATACTCATGCCCAAACTCAAGTTCATACGGACGCTAGCAAACATGGCCTTGGAGGCGGCCTTATGCAAAAGCAAAATAATGGACATTGGAAACCAGTGGCATACATGAGTAGACAGACAGTTATGAATTGGAAACCTTAGCTGTATTTGAAACAGTAAAGAAGTTTAGAAATTACTTGTATGGTAGACACTTTGTAATTGTGACTGATTGTAATGCCATGAGACTGACATGGACCAAACGAGATCTGACACCACGTATTGGCAGATGGTGGCTAGGTTTACAAGATTATGATTTCAGTGTAGAGCACCGTCCTGGGACTTAAATGTGCCACGTGGATGCTCTTAGCAGATATCCAATTAAAATTAATATGATCAAAACAAATGATTGGGTACATGGGATTCAATCCCAAAATGAAGACTTGCAACTCTGATTCCAAGAGAAGTTAGATGGAGAATTGTAAAGATGTTTCACGATGACAATGGTCACCCCGGTTGGGAATGTACCTTGAAGGCCATAGCCTCAACTTGGTTTAATGACATGAGAAAATTCGTAAAAAAGTTTGTAAGCAACTGTATTGATTGCATGTTGACAAAAAGACCTACCGGAAAACGCAAATCAGAATTACATCCGATAAATAAAGTGGCGGAACCTTTTCATACCCCACATTTGGATCATCTTGGACCCTTCTGCAAAACAAAAAAGGGAACAGTCAGATTTTAGCCATAATTGACGGTTTCACAAAGTTTGTTTGGATTAAAGCAGTTCCAGATACAAGTAGCAAATACGTCTGTAAAAAGTTAGAAGAACTTATTAAGCTGGTTCATGCCCCCACACGTGTCATAACGGACCGAGGAAAAGGGTTTGACTGTAAGGAGTTTAGAGAATTTTGTGAACAAAACAAAATAAAAGACGTGAAAAATGCTATAGTGTCCCCAAGAAGTAATGGACAAGTGGAAAGATTAAACAGGACCATTTTAGAGTCCTTAACCGCCAGTGTCGGAAGTCAGGATAGTTGGGACCATTATTTGATTCAAGTCCAACGAGGAGTTAATGGCACTTCAAACTCGACAACAGGTATAGCGCCCAGCGAGCTTTTATATGGTTTTAGACCAGTGCTAGACAACGAAGTCCGTCTTACAAGGACAAAGCGGAAAAATCTATATGAAATTCGAGTTCAAGCAAAGGAACGTTGTGGTAAAGTAGCTGAAAAGATGAAAGAAAGCGACCGCCTAAAGTTGTTTACACCTCAAGTTATAAATTAAGTAAAATTGTATAGTTTAATTATTATAGATTTTTAAGATTGGAATATTTTGCCCAGAGTGCATTTTATTTTATTAATTATAATTTTAGAATAGTATGAAATGTTTGTGTTCTTTACACAGTACATAATAAAGTTTTAGTTTTGGCTTGAGTTACTGTTCTATTATTATATTATTTGCTAAAAGGTATGTTACAGATAGCATGTCTTAGTATCAAAAGGAATATGGTTACCACAACGGAACCAATCTATGATGGTCCAGTATACCTAAATTAAGATAGAGTCCAGTTTACTCTAAGATTGAGATCCCAGTGTGATCTGTATGATGGTCCAGTGTACCTAAACTAAGAGAGAGTCCAGTGTACTCTAAGATTGAGATCCCAGTGTGATCTGTATGATGGTCCAGTGTACCTAAGTAAAGATAGAGTCCAGTGTACTCTAAGATTGAGATCCCAGTGTGATCTGTATGATGGTCCAGTGTACCTAAGTTAAGATAGAGTCCAGTGTACTCTAAGGTTGAGATTCCATTGTGATCTAGTTTACCCGAAGTTAAAATAGAGTAGTGTACTTTGGGTTGCATTTAGGATGATGTAGCTGATCGAATAACTAGGGCCGACGTCTAGGACCCATCCATGGTCGCGAGGACGCTCCAGCGTCAGAATGGCCGAATGTTAGAAAATCCCATCTCTATGACGGGGAATCACCTACGGGCTGGCACCGGACCGAAAAGATAAGTTCCGCGGACCGGGAAAGGCAGTCTGTCCTGGTACTTTATGAAAGTCACAGCTTACTGAATAATAATTTCTGTTTAGTTAAAAATATATATATATATATATATATATATAAATATGTATGTATGTATATATATGTTTTTTATGTGAAGAGTTGATCTTTACGATCATATCACATAACAAACGATCTGTTACAGCTCAGCCGGTAACGTTTAGCATAGGCATCGAGTTGCAAAGGGGCGTTCTTTACAAATTTATAATTGTTTAAATTAAATGCAATTTTTTGTAAGTTTATTTGAATCTATTGTTAAGCTTTTGGCGCATCAGGCTTTATTGTTTTTCGATTTATTTTTTATTTCTTTAGGGGTCCAGGTTGAATATTGAATTAAAAAAAAATAAAATATACCCCCTCCTATTGAACTTAAACATTAAACAACTTTTCGAAATATGCCCAGGCATATCCCACTACTTCTGCAAGCAGGACCGAAGTAGTAGACAATCTTATAATTTTTTTTCACATCACGGAATTCCCAAACAAATTATAATTGATAACTGTAACGAATTTCAAAATACTGTCGTTACAGAACTTCTTGCTTTACATAAAATTAAAGTTTTTTCCCCATATCAACTCCAGCATTTTAATTAGCATACTGCAGGCATAGAAAAATTTAAAAAATCGACCATCCTGAATCAATAAAATTTATAAAATCGATGTTTTTGCCTTTTTTCAATTTCAGCTGAGAGATAATAGATCCATTTTCCCTTTCGCATTTCATATGGTCTTTATTGATCGACTGGTTAAAGTGCATAAACTTGTGACACATAAGCATATGAGACATTCTTTTACATATCGTACGGATTACAGAAAACATATTTTTTCAAATTTTTAAAATGACTTAATTTTTTTTTACAGCATCTTTTCATAAATTTAGCCGACCCCTATATCGGAATTTTTGCAATAAATTTATTTTTCCAAAGATATATTGATTTAAACTTTTGATAAAATTTGAAAAAATGCTGAATTCTTTTGTACTTAAAATTCATTATCTCCGGTTCTACTGATCGGATCGATTTCATTTTTTTTTTATTTTAAACCATATTACATAGTCTTTTTAGATAAATATTTAAAAAGTTTGTGTTTTGTTTATTATTTGAAAAAAATATTTTTTTTGTATAAACAGATTTTTTGTGTTTGCCCCCTCTATGAAAAAAAATGAAAAAAATACTGTTCTATGCACTATTTATTACTCTACAAAATGAATTTTTCAGAAAAATGGAGACTTTTTTGGATCGGAAGATATTAAATATTTTCGAGCGCGTGACCGGTACAAGCCGTAAGGGAGCATCCATTAATTACGTGAGGCGTTTAGGGGAGGGAGGGGGTCAAGCCAAATCTCATCAATTCTCACGTAACTTTTAACAAAGTACACTGAAAGAAATATATACTAAAGTTAAATAAAAAAATAATTAGGGCAAATATATTTTATGTTTCATATTTGGACTACCACATACATTGCTAAAACAAATATATTCGTTTGGTTAGCAGCCTATTGCTGCCCTAGCAATATAAATGTGTTTCTAGCAATATTTTTTTGCTGTAATTCACTTATAGTTTACATTTTATAGTAAGGGTAAGTTTATTTTTATTTAGATATATCTTCTTTACAATAAATGTATTACAAAATTTAACATACATTCATAATAAACAGTAGTATAAATGTGTAAAGCACTAGTATAAAATTTTTAGTATAAATTTGTGTTTACTTTTAGCAACAAATTTCTTTCAGTGTATGTTTTTTTAATAAATCCAACAGAATCAAGAAGTTTAACGTATAAACATTAAAAATAAGCATTTTTTAAAATCTCACGTGAGATTAGGGGGGTTGAGCCAAATCTCACGACATCTCAGCAAGGGGGGAGGGGGTCAAAAAATCGCTAAAATTGACTCACGTAATTAATGGACACCCCCTAATCAGACATCTTCGAAACGCTAACACATTTAGGATAGTGTAAACTCATACAACGTTTTAAAAAAATTCCATCGCTTTTTGTAAATTAATTCTGATTTTAAAGGTTTTCAATAATTTTAAATAAATTAAATTTTAAATAATACAAACTCCAATTAATGAGTAAATTTATTAACTGGCAGAATTGACATTTGCACAAATAAGTCACCAATTAAAAGATGTCGAATCATGGCACTCTTATACAAAATATCACGTCACCCGCCACATGCACTAATACGTTTGAATATTACGCGCTTGACAGTCCTGTCACGCGCTCGAAAATGTTTAATATCTTCCGATCCAAAAGAGTCTCCACTGTTCTGAAAAATGTATTTTGTAGATAAAGAAAAAGCGCATAAAATACTATTTTTTTCCTTTTATTTTATAGAGGGGGCAAACATGAAAAACTAGTTTAAAAAATTAATCTGTTATTAAATCCCTATACATAAAAAAAATAAAAATTTAATTTATTTATTTGAAAAGCCTATTCAATAAGGTTTAAAACAAAAAAAAAACAAAATCGATCCGATCAGTAGAACCGGAGATAATAGGTTTTATGTAGAGGAGAATTCATCGTTTTATCGCAATTCATAAAAACTTTATATCAACCTATCTCTGAAAAAACAATTTTTTTACAGAAAACCTGATACACGTATCTGCTTATTTACTGAATAGAAGCGGTAAAAAAATTTTCATGCGAATCCAAACCCTGAAGTCAAAATAGGTGTACGATTTGTAAAAGAATGTCTCATATATAGCTTATTAATTGATTTAATGCTGTAAAAAGATAACGGAAAGACGGCTGCTGCGTTTAGCACATTGGAAAATAAACGTAATCACGTGACCACATGCAGTTTCCATGGCAAAAATGTATTAATTGCTTTTCAAATTGTTGCCGCAACCACTATATTCACTAAATTTGTCCGCCAGTGACTTTTTTCTATATCCAAACATAAATAAGTGTGTAGATTTACGTAAAATGAAAAGGTCATTTCTAAAACAGATGCCTTTTTTGAGGGACTTCCGGAACCTATTTTTTTTACGGCTACAAAAAGTTTAGATCGTTTATTGATCTAATATAGTAAGTAGTAACGCCTTCAACCTATACGAGGTTATAGGTAAAGTCTATAGACTATAAACTATAGTTTTTTTTAGAGGGACCTCCTGTGAAATTGGAACCACAGTCCTCGATAACACTGGTCGAAAAAATAAAAAATTTTGTTTGCCAGATAATTTCTAGTAATTTTGGTGCACTAATTCTAAAAATGACTATCATTTTGCTCAATTAGCCTTTGCTTTCAAGATATTGTGAAAACAACTATTTTTCTATATGCAAAAATTCAAATTCGTTAGTATATTATATATTTTTTTAATCAAACACTTTAACAAAGAATTATTGGTCATGTAGGTATGAGTTCTAATTTAACTAAAAAAAAATTTTACATATTCATAAAGTAAGTCCCTTAAAAACCCTATTTTTAACGAAATAAAACCGCTCTTTTGGCAAAAGTTCAAGCCTTGTTATGCGAACAAAATTGTGTTGATTTATTTATCTACTTTATTGTGTTAAAATTTTAAATTGAGAAATGGCACTCAAAACAACTGCGCGTGTCAAAATTTATATTTAAGATGAAAAATAACTTTTCGGAAATATCTCGAAAAGGAACCAACCGTCTAATACACCAAAATGTAGGGATTTAAAAGGCCTTCAAAATGGTTTGGTTTGGGATTAAAAATATAAAAATAAATTGTCCTCCTAAAATTAAAAAAAAAATAGATGTGTGCGAACGTTTTTTATTTGTTTTACGTAACACCTGAGAAAATCGGGATGGAAACTTTCCATTGGCCATCATCTATGTATGAATATGTAACTTGAACTCATTTTAATTGGGAACTTTTAACTAGGTACATAATTTGCATTACCAAGTTGAACTCCCTCTAACTTAAACAGTTTAACATGTCAGATGGTAAATCAAGGATAATTATAATAATATCAAAAATGAACTTGACCTAAGCATAAAGCAACTAAGGGTTAAAACAAAATACGTGCATTTTCGTCATGATTACCTACCAGAGTTTGTGACCACTGTTGAAGGGTTTTACTTTTATTCACAGATTTTTTTAGGGATTCTTACGACTTATTCGTATAAGCGAAAATGACCGTAAATTTAAATTTTTATTTACACAGAGAAAAGTAATCTCTTGATTTAAGAAAATGCATTTATTTGAAACAGGTTTTCTTGTATGAAGTAAAGTTTTCTTATTCGTAGTAACTTGTTGTTTACAATAAGAAAATACTATTATTTGGTTGTAAATCATAAGTTTCTTGAAAAAAACTTATTGTTGTGATTAATTGTAAAGAAATATTTATTTAGAGCAATTAATTACATTTTTTGGATGTAGGTTTTGTTTCTTTAAGTAAGCTTCTACTAAACCTGAGATAAAAAGTCAACTAGATATTTACTTGTATTAACCAAATATCAGTTAAAAAAGTCAAATAAACCCAAGTTTTCCACTAAATAAATTTCTTCTTGTAGATATCGAAATTAATAATTTATTTGAGGCAAATATAGTAAAATCAAGAGATTACTTTTCTCTGTGTAATAGGCCTATAGGGTTAACTCAATAAAGTAGATAAATATAACTAACCAAGGGACTAACTTTATAAATAAAAATAATTTTTTTTTCAGTTAAAGACTTCACGACCAATGATCCTTAGTATTTGATTATACAGGGTGTCCCAATATTCCACAGATTTCTAAGGTCAAAATAAGTCGATCGGACCAAACTTATTTTTATACCAAAATGCTTATAACTTTTAAATTTAAATAATTATATTCGTTCTCTCTAGATTTAAAACAACCTGTCAACTATGGTTTGTAATTACGACTAGACATGGTTTAAACAACGCCTATTTATAGTTTGTTTCTTTTCCTTTGATAATTATAATAATGATTATAATTAGAGTATGATTTGTCATCCTCGTTATGCATAAGTAAAAATTAAAAGTACATACCTTTTTACAATCCAAAAGTATAACGCTATATTTTTTAATTGCTTCCTCATACAAAGTTACATTACTTGATTCAATATTTTTAACTTTTTTAACTAAATTTGTAGTACCCAATACCTAAAATAAAATAATTTAAAACGTTGAAGAATTATACACAATATACTTGGGTAGAAATATACTCAAACAGTGCATGTTTAATGTGCTCTAATATGCATTTTTAATACAGTGGACACCTAGGATTTATAATTATATCATAATGTACATTATTAAACCGTATAGCAAACGTGTGCTTATATTCAAATTAGCATTTCCAGCCTGCACAATTAGCCATGCAAGGCTGTAAAACATATAATTGTTTCCCATTTAAAATTTTTAGTGCTCTGCAGCACGTGTTTATGTTAATCGATTTAGGTGATTTTTGTATCCCTATAGAATAGTATTACGCCGCGGCGCTGTCAGCATATCGCGTAGACTTGCACTATTTAGTTATTGTTTCTTAGCTCAAGAACGGAAAAAAATATTTTCATCATTTAGTTTACATGATAAATCATCCGAGCTTGAATTTAAATCTGAATTATATTACCAATATTTATATTTTTTTGAAGAATCTACTTCATTTTTATTTTATTTGATTTTAAATTAAAAAGAAAAAAATAAATCCCTTACGTTTTTGTTCTATTAGATTGGCTGAAGAAATGGCAGAAATTGTTAATTTATATTTCCAAAACTTTTTGTCGATAATTTTAACTTACTCGCACTTTTACTATTTCAGGTAATTTTGACAAAATCTGATAACATCGCAATTAAATATGGTGAAATTTGGCCATGTGGCATTATTACTTGATATTTTATCGAGTCACCCTATTATTGATTTGTATTTTAATCCATCACTTTTTTTCGATGTCAAAAAAATTAAACGGATTTCATTTGATTTCTTTTGTGGGGTTATTTAAAAGTAAAGTCTATCAATTGCCCACATACATTAAAAGACTAAAAGGCTTAAAAGAAAGAGTTGGTTATTGTCTGACTTGTCGTGGCGGTCATTAACTCGATGCTATTTTTGTACATAATTTTAATAAATAAACTGCGCACCACTCAATGTGTCGCGACCAAAAAGTTCGTTCTTTTTCAAAACAACATAACTTTTTTGTTTCTTGAACGATTTTATTTTGGTCTGTGATGTCTGCTAGCCTCATCCTCTGGCAATGCATGCTATAGATATGAAGCTCACGGTTCGTCAAGTAAATTTCCTACAGGGTGATATGTTAACCGGTGAAAAACTTCATCCAAGCCCTGTTTGTAAAAAAAAAAAATTTTTTCGTTTTTACTTTGAAATAATGAAGTATTATGTGTTACCTTGAAAGGTTTTTCAAATTTATCGAATTGGAATCTTAGCAACGAAAATATGATTTTTTTCCCAAAAGAGTATATTTAAGGCTTTTTTGTAGGCAATACACTCAGTCTTTTTAGGAACAAGAAGATAAGATGGTAAAAGATTGTTCCTTGATTGAACAAGCGACAAGCAACAAACTTCCATTATTTTCAGAGGGCCTAAGCTAAGACCACTTTTTGAAAATGCCATTTTTGTGAAAGTTTGAAAAAACTAAACCTAAACCGATATTTACGTTCGTAATGTGTTTTCTTCATAATTTTAACCTCCTGATTGTGATTCAGTTGTCAAATTTAAGTTTCAGATAAAACCATAATCAAGATTCGAAAACAATTCTGTTATATGTGTGAATAAAATCCGATTGCAGGTTTTTACTGTTTTTTTACTGTGTTTTGCATCTTTAGTACGTTATTATCATGTCGCTGAATGATCAAACGCATTATGAGGGATATTCTTGATTTTTTCAGTTTGCTTGTGTTTTTCCAAATTTCGAAGTTTTTTTTGCATAAGTTAAACCTACCTACCTACATACTTATCCCTATCTTACCCAGGTTACTTTTATTCTTCCTTTAAATGATTAAAATGCCAATGCCAGACTTTGCTGCAGCTACGGGAATTAACATCTCCAAATCAACGGTTCGCAGAAGATTGCACGAAACGGGAGGCAAGGGTGGCTTTTGAAAGTGGAGGAGTGAATATTTGGGGTGAAATAGCGATGAATGGAAAGAGTGAATGCTGAGAGATTTGGTTGTTATTGATATCGTGGTCCCTTATGCCAATAATTGGTGTTGGTGGACGACAATGCCCGCCAAATTGAGAGAATGAATTGGCCACCTTTGTCTACGGATATGAACCCTATTGAGCATGTGTGGAGCAGGATGAAATTGAATATGAAAGAGAGGGAAGGACGCATGGAAAATTTGGATGAATTGGTAAATGCTACTCAGGAATAATGGGGTATCGCAGGAATTTCTAAGAAACTTGGTCGAGGGAATGCCCAGGAGGGTTAACGAATTATTACGGGTTAGGGGAGGGCCAACGAAATATTGAAAGTTATTATTGTTATTGTTTGTTACATTTTTCTGTTGAATGTTGAAGTTTGGATTATGATTATATCTACGCATAAAATTTTCAAAAATGGACAAAAATATTTTTATTTAACTTTTTACCAATTAGGTAGGTACTTATTAATGATGTTATTACTACTGCGCAATGTAAATGTATGTATATGTAAATGTGTATGTAACATTATTCTAACCACTCAAACAAATTGCAGTAATTTCGCGCAAAAAATGAATCCCTATATGGCATTTTCATCATAAATATGCAAGAAACACACCATCAATCGGATTTAACAGCAGGGAATTGTTTAAGAATTTTGATTCTTGGTGATTTTGGTTTTATCTGAAACTTAAATTTGACAACTAAATCATTCATTACCCCAAAAACATGTCACGAACGTAAATATCGGTTCAGGTTTAGTTTTCGCAAATTTTCACCAAAATGTCATTTTGAAAAAGTGGTCTTTGCTTAGGCCTCTCTGAAAATAATGGAAGTTTGTTGCTTGAATTATTCAAGGAATAATCTTTCAACATCTTATTTTCTTGTTCTTAAAAAGACTGAGTGCATTGCCTACCAAAAAGCCTTAAATGTACTCTTTTGAAAAAAAAATCATATTTTCGTTGCTAAGATTCCAATTCGAAAAATTTGAAAAATTAAGGTAACACATAATACTTCATTATTTCAAAGTAAAACCGAAAAAAATATTATTTTTTTACAAACGGGGCTTGGATAAAGTTGGGTAAATTTTTCACCGTTTTACATATCACCCTGTAGGAAATTTACTTGAAGAACGGTGGGCTTAATATCTATAGCATGTATTGCCAGATAATGGGGTTATTAGACATCACAGACCAAAATATCGTTTAAGAAACAAAAAAGTTATGTCGTTTTGAAAAAGGACGAACTTTTTGGTCGCGACACATTGAGTGGTGCGCAGTTTAGTTTTCATAAAAAAAATATGTGCGGATTTTTTTAATAATAAAAAAAACTTTGCTGGGTATATTTTGCCGCACCCTATATAAGTAATCCCTATTTCTAATTAATCAATGCATTTTGTTTAGATGCTTCACAAATAAAGTATTAGTTTAATTAGAATTAGAGTCAGCGCGTTGAAACCCGTTAGTGGTCGGGCGGCATCAGAAAAATATTCATAACTTTGATGGTTAATATTTTTTTTAAATTTATTCAATAGCATTTTACGCATAAAATGGCATTTATCTTATTTTAGATCAAAATTGAAAACCTAGCTAAAATTGAACTTGTTTAAAAAAAATTGTATATATAATAAAAAAAATTGAATTTAAAACAATTGCCTGATATTTAATAAAAATATTTATCTTTATTAAAAAGAAAACACTCAAATATCCCTATAAGTTTCTGAAATATAAACAAATACAAAAATAAATGCACAAATTTTCGATTCGCGATTGTTTTTGAAGTGGAATTTTTAGAAAAAAAATAGGGGATAATAATCTATTTTACCTCTATAAAAAAACATAATTGTTTTTAAAATCTATAAAAAACCGGTTTCACTTGATTTCACTCATATAGCAAGAATTTTATGCTAATTGGCTAAAATTGACTTTGGTACTTGGGTGTCTGGAATTGTAATATTTTCAGCAAATAAGACGAAATTAGCTTTAAAATAATATATAAACACAATTATTTATATTCAAATGTCAAAGTGGGACTTCTGGGTGTGAAGCATATTACATAATATGTGCTATTTAGACATATGCTATATAAATATTGCTCACCAGTTTTTGAAATTTTATAATTTTATCCCCATCCAATCCCATCAATAACTGATTTCCAATAAAAGAAAATACCTCGCCAGAAGAAGTAACATGTGTTACAGTATTTAACCAATCACTACTAGAAATTCCTCTAATTGTTGAAGCACTCGAAATAATATTACTTGAATCGCTAAGAAAATCTCTTATTTGCGTAATCATAGTGGGAATATGATCTAAAATATAAACACATTACTGTTAGTAGTTAGTAGTTAAGTAAAAATATGAATGACTAAAAAACATACTTACTCGCAACAGAGCTACTTCCCTCATCAAAACTATATATAGCTCCCATCCAATTTATCATCCATTTTAAATCAGTTAAAACCGTTTTCTTTTTTCCTAAATAAATTGTATTTACTGTATTTAAATCCCAAAAATATAATTCGCGGTCAAAAGAGGAAGTGACCAAAATGTCTATGTTAGGATATGGTAATATTTCAAGTCCTAAAAATAAATTACGGTTATTATTAGTCCGCATATTTTTTCTTTAGGTTAAGTATAAGAATTATATATACAGTGTGTATTAAAACGAATAGATACACTTAAATAAAACAAGTGCCAAACCCCACCCACTGTGGTAGGGATACATTGGGAGATATTAGTCCTGAAATGCTGTTTAACGTGCGCAGGAATTTTTATGATAGGCTAGGGAATTGTTTAACTGCTGCTGGTGGTCTATTTAAACATTTAATTTCGAAAAAAAGTTATTTTCGTTATTTTAGAATTATTTTTGTTTGAGAATTTATAGGTTTTATTTTTATCGAATTCGTTTGTTTTGTTTTAATGCATTTCTGCAAATAAAAACTAAGTATTGTTTAAAATCCATTAAATTCCAGTTAATGGCGAAAATGTATTTCTTAAAAACTATACATATTTCCCTACGACATCGTCGGATCTACAGTCCGTTCAGGCTAAGTTGAGCGCCTTGGTGGGGATCATGTGGCCGTTAATTAAATTAAACATCGAATCGTCGCGAGATTTCGGTAACAAGAATATGATTTATCAGTGCCGCGGCTTGCCGTTTGTTCGTACAGACCGGCTACCGAAATACATGTATTTAATTGTGCCTGAACATAGAGATGATGGACGGGGTGACATTCCTTAGACCGCTCAGCTTAGCCTGAACGGACAGTACTGAACAAACACAGTATATCAAACTGCATGCCCTTGTATCTGGCTGCATGCCGCGCTGTTGCCATATGCTATTATTGTTTCCTAAAAGGGTTTTTTTCTTATTTTTTAATATTAAAAGTAAGAAAATTAACTAAATCAAATTATTTTTGACATATTATTTTTTTGTTATTTTTAAAGTCTCAAACAAATAAAATTGAACTATTTATTAAATAATTATAATCGTTCTCTTCTGATTTAAAACAACCTGGCAACTATGGTTCGTAATTACGAATGGCTTGGTTTAAACCACGCCCAATTAAAGTTTGTTTTTTTTCTCTGATCAGAATATAATTATTAATAATAATTATTAATATTCTATGATTTTACTAATAAATTCTTTGGCAAATATTGTTCAGTTCACAGTTTTCATTAATATTTAACCAGTTAAAGACATAACATAAAAATATAAAGATTTTTTAGCAAAAATGTTTAAGAAAATAGTTAAAAATTAAACTCAAAATGGAATTTTAACACAACCATAATAGTATATTCTGTAACAAGTTTGGAATACAGCATATTCACACGAGCCGAAGGCGAGTTTGACGGTTTCACGAGAGCGGAATATGCAATTCCAAACGTGTTTCAGACTATACTTTTTCTACGTTTCCAAAAAATCCCATAGAAAAATAATTTAATTGGGAGAAAGTGAGGTTGGATCGGTCTAAAATTTGTTAGATATTAAAAACAGAAATGTCGCCACGAGTGTTTATTCTGTAATCAGATGATAGAATATTTCATTCTGTAGCACTTTACGGAATATATGTCATTCCATAGACAAAAGTGATATTAGAACGGTCAAATTCCGTAATAGGGGTAGAAAAATTAATTTTCCACCAGTTTAAATTGTTTAAGTCAATGTAGCTAACTGCGACGTTTCTTGAGTCTCAATAAAAAAAACGAACAGTAATTTTAAAGTTTACAATTTCCAATAATTAACAAAAAGAAAAAGATGGTGTAATTAGAGACCTCTGGAAAAGAAAGTGATAAGCAAAAATTTGGCGAAATCTTTTAAGTTTTCTTAAATACCATAGCCTCGAATTGACTAAATATTATAACTTAAATTTTAAAAGTTAATAAAATTACTTTTACAGTTTGAGTTATAATATTTGGTAAAGTCTCGACTATTAACCCTAGATCACTCGCGTCCTGGTCTTTTTGACCGACCTCTTGGATTTTTCTACATAGTATTTGAAACGCGCATGTCTGGATTTTATGGCTCCGTGAAAATTCCTAAAAACCTTCAATACGTCGCACCCCGTTTTAAACTTTTAAAGAATATTTTAATTTTAAATAATAAACTTTTTTCTTTTTCTATTTTTTTTATTAAAAAATAATATTTTTTCACGCTTTAAAAGTTTTGTATTGTTATTATATTATTATAATAAACAATAAAAAAATATCATAACTCTTTATATTTTTTTAAACTGCAAAAATCGTGAATCGGTCGAAAAGACCGGGGCGCGAGTGATAACGTTGGCTTAGGTGCGCGAGTGATCTAGGGTTAAACCATTTTTTCTCCGTTAGACCGAGCGCACGTCTTTAGAAACCGCGCGCCGCGGCGTAGCTACGCGTAGGCTTGGATCTGTAGGGACGATTTCACATGCATTTCTTTACAAAAAAATTCATAACTTCTACAGTTTTTGAGCCCCCTCCAAAACTAAGTAGTCAATATTTGCGGAACACACAAACTCCCAGCTCGCCCGTAAATATTCATTTACAAAGCTTGACATGTAAATAACAAATAATACTTTCAATTCCTTTCAAAATAAGTCATGGTAAACTTTTTATAATATTAGTTGTTGAATATGTTAGCGATCTTATAACTTTTTTAGAATTTTCTTTTTAAACTAATGTCAAAAAATTGAAAATAATGTTGTTATCAAATGATCGATTAAAACTAAATTAAAACCAACTAAGGCACTTAAAAAACCATAATAATAGGACTTGATAGGCCTATAACTTATAAATATTAATGATGATGACAAAAATTCTTGACCTTAAAATTTTGTAGCAAATGTTGAATTTTTATTAAATTTTTTTTGCCATAGTTAACTTAATAAAAGTCAAAAATTGATAAAATATGACTTTGCGGGTCTGTAACTTCTTGAATATTAATAAAAAAAAATTAATACGTTTTTTTGGTCGTCCAAAATTGCCATTTAACTTTTTCTAGTATAGCTTAAAAATGTAAAAAACGTGTAATATTCAAAAGCTCAATGAAATTTTTTGTCAAAAATTTAATGCTGAATAAAGTTAATTTATTTATTTTATAAAAAGAAACTTGTCATAGCTTGCGGAATTAAATAATGTAAAAAATCCTCTTTTCTGTGTTATTTCAACGGGAAAATTTTAAATTTGATGTAGTTGAAAATACGGGATGCGTTTGTTGGAGAATTTTTGTTTGGACATATTCTACGAAATTTTGAGCGGAGAGTGAAAAAAAACATTTTCGATTTTTTTGGCAAACCCTAATATACATATAGGTATATATAATATATATTAGGGTGTTTCAAAAAAAAACTAAAATTATTTTTTTTTCTAAAGGTGTTGAAAAACATTACATTAAAAAACAAAAATTTTGGCGCATATTTGTACTCTTAATATTAATATTAAGGTTTGCCTCAATTCATTTGTTGTTTTTCCATTTCTATAACACGAGAATTTTTATATTTTAAATTTTGAATTCTTATAACTTTGGAATGGTTTGTTTTCGCAACACCCAAGCTGGAGGAGTTATAGACAATTTCACGCTCTACAAAAAACATCTGAAGGTCAAAGTTCTTCAGGTCAACCGTTTCAAAGATTTCAGCGATCAAAAATAACACTAATAAAAAATTTCAAATATTTTCAAATAAAATACAAAAAAATATCATGTACCATATTAATATTATTTTTTATGTATATATGACATATTATATGTATATGTATTAGGGTGTGCCAAAAAAACTCGATATTTCTTTTTTCTTGCTCTCCACCCAAAATATCGTAGAATATGTCCGAACAAATATTCTGTTAAAAGCGGAGCTCATAATTTCAATTTTAAGAGGTCCCTCATCGAATCTGAAGTTTTGCCGCTTAAATAACACAGAAAACTGACTTTTTTTACCTTATTTATTCTTGCAACCTAGGAAGAAATTTTTTTTTCAAAAAATCCATGACCAAATCTTACAAAGCATTAAATTTGGACGAAAAAATCTTATTAAGCCGAATTTCTATTTTCATTATTTGATTTTTTACAGAGCTTTAAATTTAAAATTTTACGTTTTTTGCCTTTTTCAGCTAACTATTGAAGTTAGACGAAAAAGTCAAATGGCAATTTTTTAGCTTGTCTGATGGACCACAAAAAAGTTTTAGGCGAATTTTTTGTATCGTCAATATTCTTAAAGTTACAGGCGTATAAATTCATCATTTTTGTATTATTAACTTAAATTTAAAGCTCTGTAAAAAATCAAATAATGAAAATAGAAATTCGGCTTAATAAGATTTTTTCGTCCAAATTTAATGCTTTGTAAGATTTGGTCATGGATTTTTTGAAAAAAAAATTTCTTCCTAGGTTGCAAGAATAAATAAGGTAAAAAAGTCAGTTTTCTGTGTTATTTAAGCGGCAAAACTTCAGATTTGATGAGGGACCTCTTAAAATTGAAATTATGAGCTCCGCTTTTAACAGAATATTTGTTCGGACATATTCTACGATATTTTGGGTGGAGAGCAAGAAAAAAGAAATATCGAGTTTTTTGGCACACCCTAATATATATATATATATATATATATATATATATATATATATATTTATTTATTAGGCTGGTTAATATTCTTAAAGTTACAGGCGTATAAATTCATCATTTTTGTATTATTAACTTAAATTTAAAGCTCTGTAAAAAATCAAATAATGAAAATAGAAATTCGGCTTAATAAGATTTTTTCGTCCAAATTTAATGCTTTGTAAGATTTGGTCATGGATTTTTTGAAAAAAAAATTTCTTCCTAGGTTGCAAGAATAAATAAGGTAAAAAAGTCAGTTTTCTGTGTTATTTAAGCGGCAAAACTTCAGATTTGATGAGGGACCTCTTAAAATTGAAATTATGAGCTCCGCTTTTAACAGAATATTTGTTCGGACATATTCTACGATATTTTGGGTGGAGAGCAAGAAAAAAGAAATATCGAGTTTTTTGGCACACCCTAATATATATATATATATATATATATATATATATATATATATATATATATATATATATAGATATTAGACTGGGCCAAAAAAAACAACTATTTTTTTTTTTGAAAAGTATATCGAAAATATGGTTTGGGGTGACAAAAAAAAATTATTGTGAAAGTTTGAGTCCATATTATTAATATTAAGAAGTCTATCATCGCAATTTTAATTTTTTTTTCCTCAGCAAGTTTTTGTCTCAGAACTCCCAAACCATTGAGTTTAACAAAATTGGCTCAAAAATATTTTTTTAAGAAAATTTAATGCTCTACAAAAAAGGTTAAAGTGAAATTTTCCGTCAGATGGACCGTTTCCTTAAAATCATGCTTTAAAAATTGGTATACTTTTACATTTTGATCTTTTAAATTGGAATTTTGTAATTGATGTAAAAATCAGTACCCATAAAAAACCGATAAATATTCTTATGGGAAATCAAATGCTTTACAAAAAAAGCCTCTCAACATTTTTGGCTGAATTCACTCAATCAAAAGTTATTCAGGGTTAAAATTTCGTTTTGAGTTCAAATTTAACCTTGAATAACTTTTGATTGAGTGAATTTAGCCAAAAATGATAAAAGACTTTTTTTGTAGAGCATTTGATTTTCCATAAGAATATTTATCGTTTTTTTTTCAGGGTACTGATTTTTACATTAATTACAAAATTCCAAAGTTAAAAGATCAAATTGTAAAACTAAACCAATTTTTAAGGCATGATTGTAAGAAAACGGTTCATCTGACGGGAAATTCCAATTTAACCTTTTTTGTAGAACATTCAATTTTCTTCAAAAAATATTCTTAAGTCAATTTTGTTAAACTCAATGTTTTGGGAGTTCTGAGACAAAAACTCGCTCAGGAAAAAAAAACCTAAAATTGCGATGATAGACCTCTTAATATTAATAATATTGACTCAAACTTTCACAATAATTTTTTTTTGTCACCCCAAACCATATTTTCGATATACTTTTCAAAAAAAAAAATAGTTGATTTTTTTGGCCCAGTCTAATAGATATGCAATCCTACATTACCAAGCCCGAAACGTTACATTCTACAGTATAAACGAAGCCCACTCGGTTTTTACGAAGCCCGAAATCGGGCTTCCTAAAATTAGCGTGTATAAATTTGTTTTAGAGTTAAGTGATGCCCCCTTGTTTCAATGGCGAAAAAGTGGTGGGCTTCCTAATGCCATTCAAACCTATCAAAATATACACCCTTAGTTCCAATGCTTTGGCGGTAGGGGGCACACGGGTCAAACGAGATTATATACAGCTTTGTATAAGTATTACGCAGTATACGAAGCCCGTACATCTGGCAACAATGGGGACTATACGCTCGATGACTTTTTGATAGGAAGGCGGGGAAAATAATGCGGGATTCTTAAATTTGTATCTACTGATTTTCAAAATAAATGTTATATTCCCAAAATTATGTTTTGTTCACTACATGGCGTGGATTAAAAGGCAATGTTTTGTTAAATACTTTCGTAATACACTTAATTTTAAAGAATTATTTATTTTTGAAATATTATTTGGAGTGCATTTTTCTTTGGGGCGGTTTTACAAGTTGTCCAGATATTTTACATAGTTTTAATTGGGGAAACAAGGGGATTTGTATATATTATTATTATTATTATTATTATTATTATTATTATTATTATTATTATTATTATTATTATTATTATTATTATTATTATTATTATTATTATTATTATTATTATTATTATTATTATTCAATGTTACATTTAAATAATTTAAATAAAAATAATTTTTAATTTATTAAAAAAAATTCCGATAGCGGTATGAAATAAATTAAAAATTATTTTTATTAAATATCATTTTAATGTAACATTGAATTGCAAAAACTGCTTTTTGACAGATAGCTTCTCATGGCAATTTGTCAATTAACATTCACAACTGGTCAATTTATTTATACATGGCAAACAACGACCAAACGACCAAACAACAATAAGAAATTGGGTTCTTTATTTGGATAGTGCTTATCTAAAAGGAACGAAAAACTTGTTCGGAGCTTAACAAACTTATTTGTATATACCTAACTCATTTTTAATGCTGCTCAAAAACTTAATTATAATTTGAAAGTCCTCTTAATAATTTAAAAGAAGTTCTAAATAATGATAAACTTTTTGAGCATTATTAAAAATGAGTTATTTTACAAAAAATAGTTTTTGTCGCTTGGTTCCTTTTAGATAAGGATTGTCCATTTATACTTACCATTACAATATTATTTTATCAACCGTTTTGGTTAAAGTAATATTTTATCTACGATTTTTATTGGATAAAAGGCAGCTTTAACTTTATAATGTAGCTATAAAACAATATTTGGTTGGTAATACATTTTTCTTGTTTATAGGATGCTAAACTAAATAGCAATTTTCCCCACTTCTTTTTTTATTTTTCAACTTTTAATTTGGTTTAGTTTTCCTAAATTTTCCCAACATTTATTAAAATGGATATAGCCGGTTTTCCACGGATGCTCCTCAACTTGGTCTAGGTCTTTTAAATCAAATTTGCCTATAATTATAAATTTAGACAATATTTTTAAATAATGACTTATAATTCATTCAATAATATAATAGTTTTTATTAAAATAATTATAAATCACACTATTTTTAAATACACTGCCCTACAAAATTATTGCATAATAAATAAAAAAAATTAACTCTAAAATGCCTTTACTAATCTTTATGAAATTTTGGATAAAAATACTTCAACTTATATCTCAATTTACGTGTTCAAGGGTTTTTCGAGAAAATATGTTTAAAGCCTTTTTATTTAATAACGAAAAATCACTTCTAGGGAATTTTTTTAAATAAAAAAAATATGCTGTTAAAGAGCGTATTTTTTTTAGTATACCCTGAAAATTTTGTACAAATTAAGCGAACAGTAACGAAGATACAGCGCTTCAAAGTCGTGAAAAATGACCACTTTTCAGCAAAATAATCAAAAAGGCGTCATTTTTACCGACTTTGGAGCGCTTCGTTAATTTTCGTTTGATTTGTACAAAATTTTCAGGGTGTACTAAAAAAAATACGCTCTTTAACAGCATATTTTTTATTTATTTAAAAAAATTCCCTAAAAGTTATATTTCGAATTTTGTTTCATTATTAAATAAAAAGGCTGTAAACATATTTGCCGAAAAACCCTCTAATACGTAAATTGAGATATAAGTTGAAGTATTTTTATCCAAAATTTCATAAAGATTGGTAAAGGCGTTTTAGAGTTAATTTTTTTATATTTATTATGCGATAATTTTGTCAGGCAGTGAATTAAAGTATACGTCATTATTTAGATATTTTAGAATTTTTGGTGTATTTAAATCTAATAATTTAAAAAAAACTAGATGTCTTTATAATTTGTGAAAAAAATATTCAGTCAGTTTCACTTCTTTTGATTCCCATTTAAGTTTTACACCAAATTACCTAACCTCAACAATAATTCTTATAATAATTATAATTATTGATATATTTGTATATTTTTTATTAACATATGGAAATATATTTTTTAAAGGCTTCACTTTTAAACAAAAACGAATCGCATCCATGTCATTTAAGAAAAAATGTTTATAATTAACCCAGCTATCATCTGACAAAGTTTGCCATAGAGCTTGTAGAGCACCCTGTATAAGATATTTAAACCTTTTCAAAATTATGATGTATAAACAAAATAAATGAAATGTTTATACCTATAGGTACCTAAATTCAACAATACTTTTAAATTATTATAATATAAATAATAATAATTTAACGATAATAATTATCGTTAAATTATTATTATTATAATAATTATAATTATTATTATTATAATAATTAAAATTATTATTATTATAATAATTATAATTATTATTATTATAATAATTATAATTCAACAATATTATTAAATATTTAAGTATACCTACGTCATTATTTAAGAATATTGTTAAGTTTAAGTATCGTCTGGGTATTTTAAATAAAATTTTCCTATAATTATAAATTTCGACAATATTTTTAAATAATGACTTTTAATTAATTTAATAATAATTATTATTATAATAATTTTTATTATAATAATTATAATTCAACAATATTATTAAATATTTAAGTATACCCACGTCATTATTTAAAAATATAGGTTAAGTTTAGGTATAGTCTAGGTATTTTAAATCAAATTTGCCTATAATTATAAATTTAGACATTGGCAACACCGCAGGGCTTCTGATACACAGCGGAGTGTGTCTCTTGTTGTTTATGCACCAACGAACAGTTAACCGCCCCGTCCCGCATTACCGGGCTTCGACTAGCCAGTGTAATGCACCGGGCTTCGCATTGATAGCCGTGCATGTATATATATATTTATTTATTAGGCTGGTTAAAAAAAATGGACTATATTTTTTTTGAAATATCTTCACGGTACCAAAAAAAGACACATGTGAAAACCGGACCTCTTAATTTTAATATTTAGAGGTTGCGCATCGAGAATTTTTATTTTCCATTTAAATAATAGGGGAATTTTTTTTATTTTTTTTTTAATTTTCTAGCTCACAAATTAATTAACAGATTTTTAAGCGAGATATTATTTTTGTACAAAACTGAATGCTCTACAAAAAATGTCTCTTATCATTTTTCGATAAAACAATGAGTTTAAAAGTTATTTAAAGTCAAAGTTAAATTTATGATTTTTACTTAAATTTTAGGCAAATTCATTAAAGTTATTATCAAATAAAAAATTGATTAAAATTCTTTTTGATTAATTAAAATCCTTTTCAATGAAATCTTTCCAGAAATAGTAGGTGTTTCAGTGGAATTAATTTAAAAGGCTTATTGAAGATAGTAATTTTGATTTTTTGAATGATTAATTTTTACATTTGATACTTAACTTTAATGAATTTGCCTAAAATTGAAGTAAAAAATGCAATTATGACATACATTTAACTTCGACTTTGAATAACTTTTTTTGTAGAGCGTTCAATTTCCCCCAAAAATATATAACGCGCATAAAAATGTGTTAAGCAGTTTGTGAGCTAGAAAATTATAAAAAAACAAAAAAAAATCCATGTTATTTAAATGGGAAATGGAAATTCTAAATATTAAAATTAAGAGCTCCGGTTTTCACAGGTGTCGTTTTTGGGTACCGTAAAGATATTTCAGAGCGAAATTTCAGAAAAAAAATAGTCGATTTTATTTAACCAGCCTAATATATGAGCATCCGTGCAAAACCGGCTATAATATAGCCGGTTAAAATGGATATATCCGCTATATCCATTTTAATAAAATGTTGGGAAAATGGTAAAAACCCTTGAGTTTTGTGCCCACAAAACACAAGATGCTTTTTTATCTTTAAAGGTCAGGAAACGGGGAGTTTTTGCCATTTTCCCAACATTTTATTAAAGTGGATATAGCCGGTTTTGCACGGATGCTCCTCATATATATATGAAAATGCCAATCACCTCGCTCACTGTGCTTTTATTTCGAATGTGCTTTAAACCAGGCACCGACAGACAGCCTGTCGAAACAAAATGCTCTTATAGCAAGTAATGCCATAGAACAGCGGTGAAAACCCAGCGAACTAGAGTTCTTAGCGACATCTACCGCCCAAAGGACGTAGCCAAACTATATGTTTAGCAGAAATCGCACTCTGCATTTAAACACATAGACGAAGTAACTGACTTCGCTGTTGGCTCGAAAGATTTTTGCCGTAGGGTGGCTCGCCCAGCGTATGATATCAGCATGGCTTTCCTACTAGAGTGGTAGTGCCTATCAATATGTTAAAATGCCAATCACCTCGCTCACTGTGCTTTTATTTCCAAAACGGCTTAGGCTAAAGTACATATTTATATATTATCTATTCTATTTTATCTTGAACGGTTTTGGAGATATTAAATAAAAACCATCATCAGGGGCTCCTCTTATATATTATCTATTCTATTTTATCTTGAACGGTTTTGGAGATATTAAATAAAAACCATCATCAGGGGCTCCTCTTTCAGGGGCTTTCTTAGGAAGCATTTCTCGACCTATGTTTATAGGAACTTTTTTTCCTATTTTTGTACGTAGAATCTGCTTAACACCCTGTATATTTTTTGATTTTTAAATTTCATATGAATTCCTAATAAAATTTTTATAACATTCCCTAAACTTAGTAGTTTTCGAGTTATTAATTTTTTTCGTAAATATTTGACAGTTGCGCCTTCAACAAAAATAGCCTATAACTTCTTTGTTATTAGGTCTATTGGTATGAGGTTTAAATATCCCGTGTCAAACTTGCCATATTTCTAACCAATTAATTAATTAAAATTAGGGTGAATTTGTTAATAACTTTTTTATGTTTAATGAAACGCTATGTATGTTTTTTGCAGAATTAAATTTGTTATTAAATTACCTTTTGATTGGTATAACCATTCTCTATACCTAAAGTTAATAATAACAAAGATATTTCACAATTTTGTAAAATGGATTTCACGCGACAAGAAATGATAAATATGGTTTATTGTATTTAAGAAGCGGATCGAAATGTTCTGCTATCTAGTAGAATTTATCATCAAAAATATCCAGACTTAAGATTGTTTCAAGTGATTTCATTTCAAAAATTGAGGGATAGATTTGAATTGGCGGGTAATATTTCTTACAAGAAACAAGAATTGATTGGTCGAAGAATTGATAAAGACCATGAAATAGAAGTTCTTTTGACGATAGAGTAAAATCCTTTCTTGAGTACTCGGGAGAGAAACTGGTCTATCGCAAAGCAGTGTGAATCGCATAATTTTAAACCATAAATTCCCCCGTACCATATGGAACTTCATCAGAAACTTTATGATGACGATTTTCGGCATCATGTAGGTTTTTCAAATAGAATGCTTTAAATTGTACATGCTAATGGCAACTTCCTAAACGGCATTTTATTTTCGGATAAAGATACATTCAAGAGTAATGGATCTGTTAATAGGCACAATTTACACTATTATGGGGATTGGCTGAGAACCATCGATCACCAAAATAGGTGGAACGTTTGGGGAGGTACTATTGGAGGTCGTGTTGACGGTCCATTCTTTTTTGACGGTGTCTTAAATGGCGAGAGATACTTGGAGTTTCTTCAAGACGATGTCCCATTGCTACTCGAAGAAGTTGACTTGCATACAAGAGCGAACATGTGGATTCAGCATGATGGTGCTCCTGTTCATTATAGCCGTATCGTGCGGCAGTTATTAAATCGGAGTTACGCCGACCGTTGGATATGAAGAAGAGGAGCTATTGCTTGGCCAGCTCGCTCCCCAGATTTGAAACCCATTGATTTTTTCCTTTGGGGGTATGTAAAGGAAAAAGTTTACAGAGAACGACCAACTACAGCTGAGGATATGACGCAGCGAATAACCGATGCATTTCATTCTGTTAACGAGGATATGCTAACCAGCGTGAAGCAATCTTTTCTACGTAGACTGAATGTGTGTGTTCAGCAGAATGGCCGTATATTTGAGCATTTATTATAATTATTGAGTATTTCGATAAATTAAATTTTTGAATCTGATGCAACTGATTGTGTGCTTCTCTAATAATAATACAATTGAACAAGATAAATCAATGCTTATTAGCTTATTAATAATTATAAATAAGCATTTCTCTCTGACCACATTTACCAAACAAATACCCTTTTATAAAGACAATACACCGGCAGAAGCAATTACAGAACACAGAATTAAATTAGGAATTGCTTATTCACCCGCCGTATTTTCTAGATTTGACTTAACGACAAAAGATTATCTTAAATGATTTTTGAAATTAAAAGCTTATTAAAGAATAAATGCAAATTTTCTCAAAAAAAAGTAGACCCGAGACTTTTCAATTACTAGTCATTAGACCTAGTCAACGTCCTTGAAGCATTGAAATTTGAATAGTTAATAGTTTATAGTAGTTGAAAACGTGGAGGTTGTCGTCGCCCATCGCAAAGTTAAAAGAGTTAAAATTACAATTGATGATCCATACCCTTTGCACATATCCTCAATAAATTAGGCATATATGACAGATTTTTTTTACTTGTTTCATAAAAATGGCCACTACGAATACGTTGGAATGTGGATCAGGTTCTAAAAGACGAGCCAAAACTTATTTGGTGTATATTAGGGTGTTTAAAAAAAACAATTATTTTTATTTTTAAATTGAATATATAACTGCAAGGTTCCGGAAATAAACAATTAGAAAACGTTGCAAATATATTCAATTTTGAAAACAAACTTTGCGCTTTTATTTGCAAACATTTACATATGTTGATTTATGAATTTAATCGTTACTTCCCAGAATACACCGAAAAAACTAAAGTTGATCAAAAACTGATTCGTAACCCTTTTAATACGGATGCTGGTAAAGTTACTGAAGGAATCCAGGAAGAACTCATTGAATTTCAAAATGACAGAAACTGCAAGGATGCTTTTGAATCGAATTCACTTGAGTCGTTTTTGTGTAAAAAAGTAATTTCTTATACTAAACTTCGAGAAATCGCCTTTCGCTATTTTATGGTTTTCTCAACAACCTACATACCTATGTGAACAAGGATTTTCTGCTTTGTTGGCAGTAGCGTGCCGTGGGTCGGAGGGGCGGAGGGGGCGAACTTTCTTAAAAAAACATTTTTTTTATTTGATACAAAATTGTCAACTAATTAGAGCGCAAAATGCGGACTGCGCAGAAGGGCAGGGGGGGCGCCGCCCCCCTTGGCCCCCTATACGGCACGCTGTTTCTTGGTATTTAAAAACAAGGCCAGGAATCATTTGAAAGTAAGAAATCATTTGTGTGTAACTTTGAGTAACAATATTAGCCTAGGACAGCCGAACTCGTGAAGAAGATGCAAGCTCAGAAATCACATTAATACAAAATTACAGAAGTTTATCCTTAAAATATTATTATTTCTTTTTATGAAATTTCCCATTGAGTTTTTAATTAAAGTTTCAGTTTAATTATTACAATTTATTTTTATTATACCTACATAGTGGTCCCTGCTAACAAGAATAATATAAAAGTGGTCCCTAAACAAGAAAAGGTTGGGAACCCCTGCCCTTGTGTATATGGACAACACAACTTAAAAAAACATACCACCAATCATATCAAAAAATTGAAAAACCTTTTTGTCATACTCTATTAAATAGTGTATAAATTTTATACCCTAATAAATTATCAGTGTTAATACCAAAGGGCTTGCAACGTCTACTTATATAATCATATAAATAATAATGTATAATCTTACCTGTAATATAATGTAAATGCGCTTGAAATGAACAATATGGTAAAATAACTTCACTTTCAAAAGAATGGCAGTATTTTAATAATGAAGATGTTATATCCAATTTAAATAAACTAACTGCACCATTGGAATACCCAACAGCTAATTTATTATGTCCTTTTACCTACAAAAAATATAAGTAGTTAAAGTGTATACACACAGTTATATATAACTGTATTGCCCAAAGAGTTAAAACGCTCATTGAGCGAAAAAAAAACAAAACGCGTTGATGCATCTTTAAAATAGGCACGACAAAACTTTTATGGCGTGGCACTTTTAAAACAGCCACAACGCGTGGTGGTAATTCTTAACGTTAGCTGTTACACTAGAGTCTGCGTTAGACCTATTTTTTAATCTAATCTGTATTTAAAATAAAAGTATAACAAGTTTGTAATTAAAAACAAGGTGTCCCTAAACTTAGTGGCATAAATTTAGGAGCAGATTAAGCCAAAACAAGACGAAAATCTAAATAAATATTTTTCCTAATTAGGTATGTTTAAAAGATACAGGGTGATAAAGTGTTACATATCATATCAGTTTTTTTAATATAACTTCCACTATGGTAGACTTGGAAGGGTGATATTTTGCGAACAGTCACTTACTACCAAAATACATATTCACACATAATTACAATTGCTCGAGTGAACGCAGTGTCGTAGAAACAGGGGTTGCTTAAGCTTATTGTCCCATACAAACTTTGAGGTTAGGTTTTTATACCATTTGATGCAATTTTTCGATTACTTAGTTCGGCTACTATTAAAAAGGTGTACCTCACAAACTTCGATAAAATAAACTGTTTCGGAGATATACGAGATTACAAAAATTGTTATATCACATTTAAGGACTAAAAGGTATATGATAACAAATTTTTTTATTGAAAAAACTACAATTTTTTTGAATGTGAAGATCAGGGCAAAAAGTCTCAAGGCTTATGGAACGCTGTTTTTACTTTTTTCAATTAAAAAATAAAATTTGTTATCATATACCTTTTAATCCTTTTAAATAATGAGATATAACAATTATTGTAATATCGAATATCTCAGAAACGGTTTATTTTATCGAAGTTTGAGAGGTACACCTTTTTAATGGTAGACGAACTATGTAATCAAAAAATTGTATCAAATGTTATAAAAACCTAACCTCAAAGTTTGTATGGGACAATAAGATTAAAGCAACCCCCGTTTCTACGACACTGGGTTCACTCAAACAATTGTAATTATGTGTGAATATGTGTTTTGGTAGTAAGTGACTGTTGGCAAAATATCACGTTTCCAAGACTACCATAGTAGAAGTTATAGTAAAAAAACTGATATGATAGGTAACACTTTATCACCCTGTACCTTGGAAACATAAGTAATTAGGAAAAATATTTATTTAGGTTTTCGTCTTGTTTTGACTTGCTCAATCTTTTCCTAAATTTATGCCAATAAGTTTAGGGACACCTATAATAAATAAATAAGTTTTTATTGCATATTGAGTACTGTACTGTACTGTAACAGTACAATACAAATACAAAATATACAAAAGGCCATCGCCCGGGGTTCTTCAGCCTAATAATATGATTTAATTACAAAATCTGACAACATTACCGGTAGATTGCAGTTTAGTGCATCAGCTAACGTTCAGAAAGCGTTTTGGCTTTTCTTAATTACCACAACGCGTTGTGGATGTAGGAAGTATGGATTGATAGATAATTAAAAAAAAATGTGAAAATAGCTCCAATCACCCCGTGACTGCTTTATTTCGAATGTGCTTCGCACCACTGGTACGGCTCCGGGCATCGACAGACGGCCTGTTTCGGACGTTTCATCCTCATCAGTACCGAGTAGCCCTGTAGCGCAAAGCACACTCGAACTAAACGTCTTCGCCGCTATTATAGTAGCAAAGCTACAGGAACAGCGGTGACAACACTAAACGATAGTTCTCAGCGACATCTACTGTCTAACGGAAGTCTCCATTTGTATCTGTGTTCAGCAGAAATCGCATCTCGACAGCATAAGTTTCTGTACTTTCTAAAAAAACTGGATGCTTAAGTCCGTTTAGTTTTGATCATTAAAATTAAATTATAAAAAATGTATTTTTTGTATTGTATTTTGTATGTATAATCCTTAAATAAACAACACAAATAAGCTGAAGGCCATCAATAGATTAATTAATTACCTTGGACCAACTTAACTTTGTTGCATAAAACATTTCACTGCCCAAATTAGAACCTTCTTTGCCAGACTTTAAAGTCATTGATGGTTTAATTTTGTAAAAAAGACCACTACAAATGAGTTTGTTAATTAAAGATAATATTTTTACAAAACCTTACGATTGTTTTTTATTTAAAAATGGGACAGAGTAAATATGCACATTTGAATCAGAAGAAGCCACTGCTAACAATCCCATTCGAGAGGTATTTGTTTCATCTATATCATAACAACCAGATGGACACCATGCCATATCCCAAATAGGTCCATGTTCATGTGACATGCCAAATGCTAGTTTTGCAGACAGTGTATTCCTTATGTTATTTTGAAGAATTCCAAAATCCCAAAATTGTATAATTGTTTTTTCGAAATAATTTTTATTATGTAAATAACTTTTATTGGGATCTTTTAATATAGAAATTGTTAATATTTGATTTAAATTTTTATTTGTATAAGGCGTTGGAAGCCAGGCCAAAGCATTAATAGGACCTCCTACGAAAATGCTCAAATTTCCTAAAATTTATATTAATTTGAATACAAACATTCTAAGTCATACTTTTACAAATACCTT
The DNA here is from genome assembly GCA_921294245.1 of Brassicogethes aeneus. Classification (NCBI taxonomy): domain Eukaryota; kingdom Metazoa; phylum Arthropoda; class Insecta; order Coleoptera; family Nitidulidae; genus Brassicogethes; species Brassicogethes aeneus. Next base: position 6,262,660 of record OV121136.1, read on the forward strand.
GATTATGCAAGTCTTCCTGAAATAATTTATAATTCTTAAAATTTATTTTTTCATTGCATGTATTTTTAAAACCAGACGACATTGTAACACCTATATCACAAGAATAATTTAATTGTGGTAAATAGCTATCCAATATTTTATCTTCTAGAAGTATACAATCAGATATATTAATGTAAATAGATCTAAATAATCTTACTTCATTCAAGTTTTCTTCATAACTAAAAATAATAAATAGAATTCAGAATACAGTTTTTAGTATAAAAAAATGTGTTTCCCATTGACTGCTTAAAAATAGTTATTTTTGTCATTAGGTCAAGAAGCGAGTCTTTTTGTGCTAAGCTCAAAGTTTTCGCGAAGGACAAAAAGGCATACAACATTTTAAAGTACAATTTTATTTTTTTAACGTTAACAATTGTTAAAAGTAGAGAGTGAGGTCAGATAGATCTAATAAGTCGTCTCTTGTGAAATATGTTGGTTTGTCATGTTTTAAGAGCCCTGTCAAAATATCAGCTCGATTAAAAATTTTGTAGGGGTCGCTCAAGATTTTTAAAAATTTTCAAAATCGTCAAAAATGGAATTTTTGTTTTATTTTAATTCTTTTTTTCGTCTCGATATTATTTTTTAGGTTGAAAATAATAAAAATTCTGTAAATTTCAAATCAATATTTTGATTTCTAAAGGTCGCTAAAAGTTTTAAATTAAAAAATAATATCGGAATTAGAAAAAAAATCCAATTTTTGACGATTTTGGTAATTTTTAAAAATCTTGAGCGACCCCTAAAAAATTTTTAATTTGACATGGCTCTTAAAACATGACAAACCAACATATTTTCACAAGAGACGAGAAGAAAAAAAATATTCTTTTTTGGGCCACCCTAATATATATATATATATATATATATATATATATATATATATATATATATATATATATATTATATATTACTAATAATTTCAAAAAAGTGTAATTGCAGAGTTTATATGAATTTAAAGTTAAAACTGTCAAAAAATACATGTCCCTGCCAACATAGTATTAAATAACAATACAATCGGACGAGGGAATCTCTGAAAACAAGGTTGTAAGTACTATTTGTAACAGTAAGTAAAGTGTTTTGCTGCCTATAGTTGAATTTTTATAACTTGTCCGTTACGTCATCAATGTACAGATATAGTTGGATGTAATTTAAATATAAGTATATCGAAAAACAGGTTTTGGACATTTTACGTTGATGGCTAACGGAGGTTAGATCGAAAATAACGCACCAGTATAAAAAGGTTTTATCCGACAAGTTTAGAGTTACGAAGCATTTTTGTACTTTTTGTATTTAAGTTTAAAAATTGGTCAACACTTTGTGAATACCACACATCTACGAAGGTTGTGGAAACAAACTAAGCCAGGCATCTAGCAGCTCTTTGAAGTTAGCATGGTCAACAAATGAATTTTAGTTTGTGTCAAAAGAATCGAAACAAATCCGCATAACAAATTTTAACTTTTTATTTTTAAAACATCATTAGAAAATTGTGTTTAATCCCTTTATAAAAATAAATATTAAATGAAAAATAAAGAAAATAACATTTTTTTTAATCTCAAAACATTATAATAACAAATAAAATTCAATATTTATATTATTATTCCTCTTCTACAGTGCGCAATTTCCGGAACTCCGTATTTATAAATAAATAATCTCAAACAGTAAAATAACAAAAACTATACGTTATAATTTTTTATATATTTAAAATAACCTCCATTCTACAGCGTGGTATACCGTGAAGCCTGTATTACAGTCTGCAATTTTTATTGCTAAGTGTAATACACTTTGCAATTCCAATTCCAACTTGCATGATACAAAACGAAGAAAAATATAAAATACCTACAATTAAAATTAAACTTAGCTCCTGCCAAATTCCATTATAATAGTTATTTATGTATTAAGGGCATAATAAAGTTATTATGGTCCGAGGCGCTATTTCGAGCCCGAGCGCGTTAGCGCGAGGGCTAGAAAAGCGTCGTAGGACCATAAAAACCAGTCATGCCAGCAATGCATACAAAACTTTACGCACGATTAATATATTATTATTTTTAATATATTATTGTTTTTAAAGACGTTTACGTCAAAGAATTTTTGTTATAATTGTCATATTATAATGTCAACTGACATCAGTCAGTTTTAAAGTTTAAAGATGAATGAAATTGAGGAAGCAGCTGAAAAGGCGAAAAATTGCGGCCTGCTGCCGGAAAAATCAAAATCTTTATACGAAAAAACTTACTTTGAATATATCAAATGGTGTAACATTGTTGTTTTTAATTTTTGACGTTTCATTATAGCCCGCTGGGTCATAATAACGCCCGCGGGCTATAAAAAGACGTTTACGTCAAAGAATTTTTGTTATAATTGTCATATTATAATGTCATCGTGCATAAATTATATTATATTATATTATGTAATATAATTTAGAATACAAAGAAACAACACACAAATGACTTCAGGTAATTTAAAGTGTGGTTTGGTATAAAAAAAAGTTAGCAACTTCTCCCCCCCCACCAGGCTTGCATGCTACTGGCAAGAAAAATCGAGCAAGACCGATATTTTGAAACAGCAATATGCGCATGCCTTCGTGCAAGAGTATTGCGAATTGCAGACTGTAATACGGGATTTGGTGCGCTATTTTCGGGTCACCCTACATATGATTTCATGGGCGTAGCCAGATTTTTCAGCAGGGAGGTGGCAAAATAATCCAGACCTAAAAGCAACATCCCCAAGTCTCAAGAAAACAAGTAATCGTGTAAAACAAGAGCTAAGCTTCGTACAACATTATTTTTAATTAATGATTTTCGACGGATAATTGAATTTGCTTACAATTTAGTAGTGTTCATGCCAATAATAAGTCCCCCCTCACTATGCCCATGTAATTATAATATCTAGAAACGCCTAGATTATGTTTTAAACTCCTTTTAACTGCAATACATAATTAAATTATAAATAATTTTATCTTCAAGCGATTAATAATTATTATTTAAACTGTATTAATGTCAGCACTTACTACTTAAGTTTTTGTCAGATCTACCTAACCTTATTTTTCACTTTTAATAACCCAGCAAACAAGTGATTGGGCCAATTTCTGAGTCAATTTAATGGGCCCAACATTTGGCTGAAGATTGTTCCATTATGGCACAATATTGTGATATCATTATTGGCAGATTGAATAATTGTATGATTATTGTCCAAACTTTGGGCGTTTTTCTTTGAACAAAGATTGACCATTATTGATAGGTACCTACCATTGGCCAATGTTTGCACAATTTAATTGTCCATCTACTAGGCAATTGTGGAGCAATTAAATTGAGTACACTTGAATATTATTATTCTTTTTCTATGATTTATATAATGTAAAATTAAGACATTGCAAAAGAAAAATTATTGTTGATAGCACCATTTCGTAACTTTAACTCAGTAAGGGCGTGTAAATTTTAATTTAAAGGCAGAACCTCTGCTGCAGAATTAAATAAGAAAAAACGAGGGGTCAACCACTGTCGGCAATACGTGCACAAATTTTATGCAGTACAAAGGCAGTACAAAGGCAGTGACGGCAATACTTCGACAGTATCGGCAGTATGCAGCTGTAAATAGGCAATATAGGCAGTACGGGAGCAGTACTTCGGCAGTACATGCAGTACTTCGGCAGTACATGGGCAGTATCGGCAGTAATTCGGTAATATTTAGCATTTAAGTCTCACCTAACGTACTCTCTGAAAATATTTCAGTCAAAAATAACTAATTATAAGTTATATTTGACAAATTGTCATAGCGAAAAAGCAGTCACTAATAATTAGTCAAATTCTACTGAATAAAATAGTCAAATTAGTAGATTTAAATTTAAAAAAGTTTTGACCCAGCCGGGTATTGAACTCAGGTCTGTCACTTGTCAAGCTTTTCAAGTTGTTGTCATAACCAATGTGGCTATCAGCCGTTCTTATAAAAATTAATTTTTGTTGTCAAGAAATATTGTTCATAATAATTTAAAGTTGAATATATTATTTGTGTTGCTGTTTTGAGCTAAACTTTTTGCATCATTGTTTATTTTTATGGGCCATTTAACCATGGAGCCTATAGGCATGCATTTAATTCAAATAATACTTTGTTGGACGCAAACGATTAAAGAAATTAGTTACTTTTAACTCTCAGTCAAAGATGGTGACTAACCTTAAATTAGTCAAACTTTAACTTTTTACGTAGTAAAAAATAACTATTTAAAAGTGAAAACGACTATTTGATTAGTAAAAAATGCTGGTACTAATTCAAATAGTAGATATAATTTTGGCTATTTAATTTTAAGAGAGTACGTTCTGGTATCTTCCGATGCTCGTTCCGAGGTATCTCAGTTTTAATTTTGCAAACTTATTTGTGTGTTTGTGCTTATTAGTTTAACTGTGTGTGGTTGTTTGGTAAGTATTGTAAACAATTAGAATATATAATAACTTTAAATATTTTAAGGTTTTAAAGTGTAAAAAAAGGAACAATAAATTAAATTCTTAAAATTCGGATGTTTTTTTTATAAACATACATTCAAAATTCACAAGTAAAGACATAATATACATATATATACATATGTACATATGTAAAACTATGGACCGTGTGTGGGCAGTAAAGGCAATGTTGAAAGTAACTAGGCAGTAAGTAGGCAGTATAGGCAGTAAGAGCAATAAGTAGGCAGTATAAGCAGTAAGTAGGCAGTAAAGGCAGTATAAGCGATTAAGCAGTATAGGCAGTAAGTAGGCAGTAATTGGCAGTATAGGCAGTTCGGCAATACGTGTACAAATATCTGGCTAGTGGTTGACCCCTCGAGAAAAAATCATCGCGTGTCTATCTGTCAAGTCATTATATGTCATTGATATCAACATTATGATTTATTATCTATGATTAACATGCAATGACAGTGACAGAGTTTTCTATGGTAGAAATGACAAAAAATACAAAAGCTAATTAATTACACAATTCTTTTTGTTTCTTGTATCATGTGAGTAGGTACCAAATTCAGTACCAGTACACAATACCACACCCTCAAATTGCCATTTTTATTAAATATTTTTGACACAAATGAATATAAAACACTATTTTAAAGATATTAAGTAACTTTCGCTAAAATGTATGTTTATAACGTTAAATTCAACAAACTTTGCTTAAAACTGTCACCTACGCACTGCCCTGCATTTTAATTTATTACAATCACGGTCTTGAAACCATGCAAAAATTGGGACATCCTGTATACTAATTACTAAAGACCGGATTCTACGCAAAATGCCTAGGCTGTTAAATTTTTTTATTGCAAAATAAGTGTTTTTAGTACAATTAAACCCACCATCATTTTTTGCCATTTTGACTTTTTTTACAAAACTGCCTAAAGTGTCTAAACCTTGCCTAAAATGCCTAAATGCCTGACTAATTTTTGGCTAAAATAGAAAACGTACTTTTTATTTTTTTTAAATGCATGCAACAAAATAGCAAGTTGTAGGAAATTTCATGGCATTATGTTTTATATAAGACGTCAGTGAGATGGCGGCGTCGGATGCGATTCAAGGAGTCTAGACGGCGAATTAGCTATCACTTTTTCCAACAAGATCGGCTGTATATCGCGAATAACTTGGGTAATGTTGGCTTTCAAATCGTTTATTGTTTCAGGTTTGTTGGGGCACACTAGGGTATGGACCGATGATTCCGCAGGCATGTAAACCAAAAAAATATCAATAAATTAAGAAAATAAAGACAAGCAAAACATTTTAACAAAAAACGCGGTATCTGTTGGAACTAGTATTCTCACTCCTGCTCAACCTTAATTCTTAACAATAGAAACAACAATAATTATTAATATAATGTAATGTCAATAGTTGTCAAATATAATATATAATTTGTTACATTAAATAAAGTTCCGATAAAAACCCTAATATCTGCGTTAATAAACTACAGGTTATGGGCCCAGCGTATTAAACAATATTAATACGAAAGCAAGATTCCAAACTAAACGGAAAACAAGTTATTTAAAAAAAAATACGTATATATTTACATAGATAAAAATGATACAAGTTCCTACAAGTTATAGAATAGAACCTCTTGAAAATAATAATTAAGATACGTGGAAGTTACAATCTCAAGTAGTATTGACAAGAGCTGGTTTATGGGACTAAGTGTCAGGTGGGACCCAAGAAGTAAAAAAAACTCACCTTTTCTTTTCTCCCCCTTCATCTATTTATACAGAACTATGCAAAAGTGCAGACCTAACTTTAAAAAATTGTACTTCTTTTGCTAATAAAGCTATCGACATTAAACAAACTGTTAATTGTTAAAAAAATATTTCTCTTTTAAACCATATAGGACACATTTAGTTATTGATACCCTAAATGGTCTTTGGGAATTTTTTTTAAAATCATCTACAGCCCAGCTATAAGCTGTAACGTTTTTATAAATCGTATTTCGATCTATTAAAACTAAATTGCGGAGTATGTGTTTTCAATGCCAAACTCATAAAAAAACCTCTCAAGGTGGTAGAAGGTCATTGTTTTCACTGCTGGAATTTTCGCGAATGTTTTACGCGCGAGGGCGAAGGGTTTAAATCTCAAAAGTACATAACCGTATTACGTTTAATTTTGTTAAAACAATATAGTATGCAAATGTTATTGAATTATAGGTTTTATGCTACAGTTAAGTAGGAGTTGGCGATCAGACAAATAATATTGCAGTTATTTTAAGTAAATTAAATATTAGGGATTTTTGTTTCACATAATTGGCAATAATGCATTTTAACGGTAGACGCGTTTGAAATTACGTTGTTCAGCAGTGGCAGACAGACAGTGGTCAAGCACGGACAAAGTCCGATTAGGTGTTGAATTCTCTGAAACACGCGTAGTGTCTTGTAAAGTTATCAATTAATAAAGTATTGTGATACATACAGGCTGAATAGTCTAGTTAACTAAGTTTTACTACGTGAGTTGAATAAACCACCCATAGATAACAAAACCACCTGTCTGCTGCCAAAGTGATCGTTCTCAATACGCCATTGTGTGGTAAGATTATCTTTGAGTTTTTTAACCATCCTTGGTCTGATCGTCACTTTTTATTTGATTTTAGTTCCAGTAAGATTCTAATCAAGTCTGAGTAATAATATTTTTTGAGTTTAAGTAAAAACCGGACAAATATCCGTAAGTAAAATTTATTTGTGGGAATGCGGTTATGTATTTACTTTTGATTTAAACCTAGGGTTTTTCCGGGGGATTCGGTAATATTCCGAACTGGATGACGTGTTGTGCCTGTGTCCAAGCCATTAGAGTTCTACAGCGCTTCGATAAGCGTTTCACAGGGTATTACGAGCCTTAATACAGTCAGGAGTCCAGTCAGGAATCCAGTCAGGAGTCCAAGTCCAGAAGTCCAGTTTCCAGGCGTGTCCTCGAGTTTTGCAGTACAGTACGAGCAGTGAAAATGTCAGAGCCACAAAGCTGAGTATTCTTATTCTTTTTAGACACTTTTGTAACAAGTTTTGTCAAACAGTAAAGTTGAATCGTACAGTGTCAGTTGAGTATTCTTATTCTTTTTAAACATTGTTGTTAAACTCTAAGGCCAAATTGTACAGTATTATCTGAGTATAAATGTTAAATATTAAATTCGATCAAAGTATTTTTTTTAAGTATAAATTTAATCATAATCATAAGTGCATTCATTCTGGAATTATTTTACGTTTTAGCCCTTCGAGGACTTGTTAAGTATTGATTATTGTAAATATAAATTTGAATGTTTTATACCATTAAATATTCTGGCGCCTGACAAATTATTTTATTTATATTAAGTGATGAGAAACACAACCAATTCTTTCCTTCGTCAACCTACGACCTAAAGCTCTCCAAAAAGGTAAGACTGCCGCTGGCATTTTGTGAAGCCTAATTAGAAAAACCAAAATAGGTTACACAAATTTGGCGCCCAACGTGGGGCCCGACGAATTTTTAATATCAGAAAAGAATTGGTTGTCATCCTGATATAAATAAAGTGAATGCCCTTTCAGGATTTTTTTTTATGAAATTTTAATCTTGTTAATTTTTTTAGGTAAACCATTATTGTGCTGGAGTAGTCAGTTTTGAGGTTGCATTTTCACTGCAGAGACTTCCACATTTTTGGCTGGACTTGGCTCGGACTTCTGAGACTGATTCACGCGCAGGCGCACACCACCACACGTGGGGAAAGTCATTTATATTTTGAGTAAGACACTATCATTTTGTTTGGTTTTGATAAGGTATTGAAAACACATTAATTGCGGTTTTGATAGAAATTACGGTCTTATTATTTCGGTTTACAAATATAGTACGGTTTTCGAATTTGGTACAGTTTTCAATTTTAGTACGGTTTTTAATTTTAATACGGTTTATAAATACGGTACACATAGTGTAAAAAAAAAAATTTTGCGCGATTTTTGGGGCTACCTTTTCGTAATCTCCTTAAGCAGGACTTTTTTTACTTGGCATGCACACATCCTTTCTTTGGGGTAGGAAGTTTTTTTGAATTCAATCTCTACTTGTTTTTTCGCTTTGGTTTTAGTATACAATTTTTTTTTACGTAATAAATATGGAAACTTTTAAAATTAACGCTTTATTAAAAGAGGAGTTAGAATATGAACTTAGAATTCGTGGTTGTACTACTGCAAGGACAGTAAAAGAACAACGGAAAATTCTAGCTAGACTTTTAAAGTCTTCTGGTGATCCTAGTAATTTAAAAGATCCTCTTTATAATTTTAACACCGAAAAACCAGCAATAGAAAAAACTTTAGAATCTCTAAAACAATTAATTGAAGAATTTGAAGGTCCTTCTTCAGATTCATTTTATCAGAGAATACAATCACGCTTAGTTCATATTCGAAACAGAATCTCTAGAGTAGACACCATTGTAGACGGTGAAATCGAAGAGGAAAGGAAAAATTTTAAAAATGAAGCTGTAGCCACTTGTTATTTGTACGAAGCCAATTTGAGTGAAAAAGTTACTAAGGCTGATGAAAATTTAGACACTACTCTTTTTGAACAGTCAACTTCTGCGACTGCAGTCTCTAAATTACCTGGAGAAAATAGTAAGAGATCTTATCCTGTGTATAAATGGGGGGTTAAATTTGATGGTAATAATATGAGTGTTTGTAGTTTTTTGGAATTAATTTCTGAGTTGTCTGAGACACGTAATGTAAGTCAAACTGAACTTTTTACTTCAGCATTTCAACTTTTCTCTGGGCAGGCTCTGATCTGGTATAAAGCAATAAAGCATTCATGTAAATCTTGGCTTGAACTGACCACTCTTTTAAGAAGAGATTATTTACCTAGTAACTATCAAGATAGGTTATGGGAAGAGATTAAAGAAAGAAAGCAGGGTCGGGGTGAAGCAGTTTTACTATATATCACTTCCATGCAAGCTTTGTTTTCCAGATTAGAGAATGTTCCAGCAGAGGCCACAAAAGTTAAATATATAATTCGTAACATTTTACCACAATATGCTGAAAGATTTTTCTTGATATAAATAAATAACGTTTCAGAGTTAATTTCATTATGTCGTAAAATCGACGAGAGACTTGCAATGCGTGACACAGCTTCTTCATCTCATAAAATTTTAGAGCCTGATTTGGCCTATGTTTCTGATAAGCCTCATAGTTCTACTTTTTCTTTAAATTCAAGTGATAACAATTTTAATAATGAAGGTAATAGAAATAAACCTCAAGCCCTATGTTGGAATTGCAAAGGTACAAATCACGTTTTTAGAGATTGCAGAAGCAGAAAGACTAAATTTTGTTTTAAATGTGGTAAAGCTGGCTACACGTCAAAGACGTGCACAAATTGTAATAAAGACAGTTCAAAAAACTAGTTATGTCGGTGCGCAGATCGCATTGTGCACCGAGGTGTATAGAAAAGGGGGATGTGTGTGTAAATAGTAATTTTAGTTTAGATGACTGGAAAAACTGGCTATCTTATGTTAGAGACTTTTTTGGGAATTATGGACGACTAAATAATAGAGTTAATCACATCAATGAGCTGTTAGTTGAGAGACCATTTGATAATAGACCTTATATTTTAATTTCCGTTTTAAACCATAATATTGTAGGACTCTTAGATTCAGGTTCAAACAATTCTCTATGTGGCAAATGCGGTTTAGATTTAATTAATAGTTTAAAGTTAAAAATTAGAAAACATAAAGTAAAATTTCTGACGACGGCAGATGGGGTGAAACAATCGGTATTAGGTTCTGTGTGGTTGCCTTTAGTAATAAATGGCCAATGTAGGGCTTTTGAAATTTTAGTAGTTCCATCAATACAGGTAAATTTTATCTTTGGTTCAGATTTCTGCTCTACTTTTGGCGTAACTGTAAATTACAAAAACGGTACGTGGGATTGCTCATTCGGAAAGTATAATAATGTGTTTAGCATCAGTAACAACAAAAACATTAATGAAAATAGTAAACATTTTAGTTATACTTTAGAACAACAAATAAAGGTAAATGAAATTATACAAAAATTTAAAGACATAGATAAAGATGACCGTTTGGGTCGTACCCACTTAATGGCACACCACATAGATACCGCAAACGCCGCTCCCATCAAACAAAAACAGTACCTGATGTCACCTTTTATGTTGGCAAACTTAAATAAAGAACCAGACAAAATGTTGGCACTTGATGTTGTCGAACCTTCAAGTAGTAACTGGTGTAGTCCAGTGTTATTAGTGAAAAAGGCTAACGGTACCTTACGTTTTTGTTTTGATGGACGTAAACTCAACTCTGTCACTAAGTCTGATTGTTACCCACTTCCTCACGTCGACAGAATTTTAAATTTGTTACGGGATGCGAAATATATTTCATCTATTGATTTAAGGTCGGCATTTTGGCAAATACCTCTAGACGAGGAATCCAAAGAAAAAACCGCATTCGCAGTTCCTGGTAGGGGGTTATTTCATTTTAAAGTTCTCCCATTTGGCCTCTCAAATTCAGCTCAAGTACAACAGAGATTAATGGACAAAATTCTAGGTCCTGAGTTGGAACCTAAAGTGTTTACTTATCTGGATGATATCATAGTTACTGCATCCACTTTTGAGGAACATTGCTCAATACTTTTGGAAGTTTTGAAGAGGTTAAGAAATGCTAATCTAACGATTAATTTAGAAAAGTGTAAGTTTTTTACGAAATCTCTCAAATACCTCGGTTTTATTGTCGACGAAAAAGGGTTAAAAACTGATCCTGATAAGGTACAGGCTATGGTCAACTATCCTAGACCTCAAACAACAACAGAGATCAAACGTTTCATCGGCATGTGCTCATGGTATCGTCGGTTTATACCGAAATTTTCGGCAGCTCCTCAAGGGCAAGAAAAAGAAACAGCAAGTATCCTGGAATGAGGACTGTGAGAAGTCATTTACTTTAATAAAGCAAGCACTTGTTTCAGCTCCTATTTTAACGGCACCAGATTTCACTCTGCCATTTACCATTCAATGCGACGCTAGTAACACAGCGGTTGCCGGCGTTTTAACACAGGTCCAAGGAGATGCTGAAAGGGTGATTGCTTTTGCAAGTAGAAGTTTGTCAAAAGCAGAGCGAAATTATAGTACTACGGAGAGAGAGTGTCTTGCTGTTTTATTTTCTGTAGATAAATTTAGAGCATATGTCGAGGGGACAAAATTCTCTGTGATCACGGACCATTATTCACTTTTGTGGCTAAAGAGCATGAAGGAGCCTACAGGTAGATTATCAAGATGGGCCTTAAGACTGTCACAATATGACTGTGATTTAATTCATAGAAAAGGCAAACTACATGTGGTCCCTGATGCTTTGAGCCGAGCTCTGCCAGATGTTAATAGTATAAGTTTCGACAATAATAACTTTGAGCCATGGTATTTGAGTATGAGCAAAGTTTCTGAAAACCCAGATAAGTATCCACTTTTTAAGGTGGAAAACAATGTTTTGTATCGTCAGGTTCCAAATAAGTCGCCCATAGAGTCAAATATCTTTGTGTGGAAAAGAGTAGTTCCCAAATTTTATAGAAATTCAGTAATTAAGTCATGCCATGATGAGCCTACTGCTGCTCATTTTGGGTTTTATAAAACTCTAAAGAGAGTTTTTGAGTTGTATTATTGGTCCAGTATGCGTAAAGATGTTTTGTTGTATTGTAGGAAATGTTGCGTTTGTAATGCACAAAAGGTACCGAATGGGTTACCTAACGGTTTAATGGGTCGTGAAAGGAACGTTCGTTTCCCTTGGCAAATAGTATCAGCCGATTTAGTTGGGCCATTGCCTCGCTCAAGCAAAGGTAACACCTATCTTTTGGTCGTCGCGGATTGGTTTACAAAATTCACGTTATTGCATCCTATTAGAGAAGCCAATGCTGCGTCTATTGTAAAATTTATGGAAAATCAAGTTTTTCTTATGTTCGGTGTACCACAAATTATTATTGTGGATAATGGTACCCAGTTTGCTGGCAACGTCTTTAAGAAATTAGCCGATAAATACAAAGTTCAAAAAATATGGTTTAATGCACGCTACCATCCTCAAATAAACCCAGTAGAAAGAGTCAACAGAGTAGTAACAACCGCCATACGGAGTTACATCGATGAAAACCATCGAAGTTGGGATAAGGAGCTTAATAAAATAAATTTTGCAATAAATACTGCAACTCATGAAGTTACAGGGCATAGCCCTGCTTTTTTGAACTTTGGAAGAATATTTCCAGTGACTGGTGACTATTATGGTATAGTAGACTCAACAAAGGGTTTATCTTTAAATCCGGCGGATATGTGTTATCATGAGCAAGAGTTGGGTAATTTAAAAGACATTTTCGAGGACGTCAAAACGAGGCTGAAAGGCTCGTACGATCGCAATTCGAAGGCCTATAACTTACGACGACGAGACGTAAATTTCTCAGTAGGCGATTTCGTTTGGAAACGCAATATGGTTCTCTCTAACGCAGCAAAGCATTTCTCGGCAAAACTGGCACCAAAATACATAAAGTGCGAAATTTTTAAGAAAATTGGTAAGCTAGTTTATGAGTTGAAAGATTCAAATGGCGTTAACGTTGGTAGGTGGCACGTGAAGCATTTAAAGCCATATTATGGGTCAAATTCCGACCTGTCAGTTGCTTAGCCATTATGCGGGGTTCTTTGTTTACAGTAAGACTGTAATTTCCTAGATTTGGAAGCTTATTGTACTGGAGCAACTTTTTTCTTTTTCTTTAACTTTTTCTGATCAGGCCGACACTTAGTTGTCGCTATGGCATGCACGGTGAAGCCATATCGCCTGTAACACCAACAGCCCAGTCCAATCTACGTGGTTCCAGTTAACGCAACTAGCCACTCGAGCGATTTTTTTTCTTTTTCTTAAACTTTTTCTGATCAGGCCGACACTTAGTTGTCGCTATGGCATGCACGGTGAACCCATATCGCCTGTAACAACAACAGCCCAGTCAAATCCAATGTGGTACCAGTTAGTGCAACTGGCCACGGGGGCACACCTTTTTCCTGCTCGGAATTTTTTCCAGCACCATTTCTTCCTTACGGTATGTCAGAGCGACATACCGTAGGATATTTCGATAAAATGTTTTCAACATTTGGATGCGGCATTCGTTGGGGCTGGCCCATTTCAGATATGGGAGACCGGTTGCCCGTGGGAATATTTTTTATTTAGTTTTTCAACTAACTTTAGTCTGGTGGGGGCTATAACCTACTAGGGTCAGTCAGGATCCTTTCCTCTTCAAGGATACATTTTTTTCTCGTAGTTTTTCTGACATTTTTTTGACAACAATGATGAGACTTGGATTTGAGATTCATGAATACCGATTATGACAATTTTCCCGATTTTGACAATTTTCCCGATTTTGATAAATTTATTTTAAGTTCTGTAAATTTTGTAGTATAGTAAAAATACACCCAAGGTAGTTGTACATATATAGTTATTTAAGTTATAGTAACCAGGGGGTTACCTAAAGTAATTTGGGTTAAGTAATTTTAAGGGTTTGCTTTTATTTTATTTTTACACTGGTATGGGTAATATGATTTATACTTTTAACAACTATTTTGGATTGAACAAGCTTTGAAATTTTTTTTGCTCCGGACGTGATAGACATGGCTTTTAATTTTAAGATCTTAGGTGACCCAACGGCGCGTTTATTAACATCAAAAAGCGAGGGCCCTATGATAAGAGACAAGAAAACACCTGACTTAGACCTATTAAAAGAAAATAATACAATTTTCTTTTTTTGTTGGAGGGGGGTAGTGTAACGTTTTTATAAATCGTATTTCGATCTATTCAAACTAAATTGCGGAGTATGTGTTTTCAATGCCAAACTCATAAAAAAACCTCTCAAGGTGGTAGAAGGTCATTGTTTTCACTGCTGGAATTTTCGCGAATGTTTTACGCGCGAGGGCGAAGGGTTTAAATCTCAAAAGTACATAACCGTATTACGTTTAATTTTGTTAAAACAATATAGTATGCAAATGTTATTGAATTATAGGTTTTATGCTACAGTTAAGTAGGAGTTGGCGATCAGACAAATAATATTGCAGTTATTTTAAGTAAATTAAATATTAGGGATTTTTGTTTCACATAATTGGCAATAATGCATTTTAACGGTAGACGCGTTTGAAATTACGTTGTTCAGCAGTGGCAGACAGACAGTGGTCAAGCACGGACAAAGTCCGATTAGGTGTTGAATTCTCTGAAACACGCGTAGTGTCTTGTAAAGTTATCAATTAATAAAGTATTGTGATACATACAGGCTGAATAGTCTAGTTAACTAAGTTTTACTACGTGAGTTGAATAAACCACCCATAGATAACAAAACCACCTGTCTGCTGCCAAAGTGATCGTTCTCAATACGCCATTGTGTGGTAAGATTATCTTTGAGTTTTTTAACCATCCTTGGTCTGATCGTCACTTTTTATTTTATTTTAGTTCCAGTAAGATTCTAATCAAGTCTGAGTAATAATATTTTTTGAGTTTAAGTAAAAACCGGACAAATATCCGTAAGTAAAATTTATTTGTGGGAATGCGGTTATGTATTTACTTTTGATTTAAACCTAGGGTTTTTCCGGGGGATTCGGTAATATTCCGAATTGGATGACGTGTTGTGCCTGTGTCCAAGCCATTAGAGTTCTACAGCGCTTCGATAAGCGTTTCACAGGGTATTACGAGCCTTAATACAGTCAGGAGTCCAGTCAGGAATCCAGTCAGGAGTCCAAGTCCAGAAGTCCAGTTTCCAGTCCGGATTCAAGTTTTGCAGTACAGTACGAGCAGTGAAAATGTCAGAGTCACAAAGCTGAGTATTCTTATTCTTTTTAGACACTTTTGTAACAAGTTTTGTCAAACAGTAAAGTTGAATCGTACAGTGTCAGTTGAGTATTCTTATTCTTTTTAAACATTGTTGTTAAACTCTAAGGCCAAGTTGTACAGTATTATCTGAGTATAAATGTTAAATATTAAATTCGATCAAAGTATTTTTTTTTAAGTATAAATTTAATCATAATCATAAGTGCATTCATTCTGGAATTATTTTACGTTTTAGCCCTTCGAGGACTTGTTAAGTATTGATTATTGTAAATATAAATTTGAATATTTTATACCATTAAATATTCTGGCGCCTGACAAATTATTTTATTTATATTAAGTGATGAGAAACACAACCAATTCTTTCCTTCGTCAACCTACGACCTAAAGCTCTCCAAAAAGGTAAGACTGCCGCTAGCATTTTGTGAAGCCTAATTAGAAAAACCAAAATAGGTTACACAAATTTGGCGCCCAACGTGGGGCCCGACGAATTTTTAATATCAGAAAAGAATTGGTTGTCATCCTGATATAAATAAAGTGAATGCCCTTTCAGGATTTTTTTTTATGAAATTTTAATCTTGTTAATTTTTTTAGGTAAACCATTATTGTGCTGGAGTAGTCAGTTTTGAGGTTGCATTTTCACTGCAGAGACTTCCACATTTTTGGCTGGACTTGGCTCGGACTTCTGAGACTGATTCACGCGCAGGCGCACACCACCACACGTGGGGAAAGTCATTTATATTTTGAGTAAGACACTATCATTTTGTTTGGTTTTGATAAGGTATTGAAAACACATTAATTGCGGTTTTGATAGAAATTACGGTCTTATTATTTCGGTTTACAAATATAGTACGGTTTTCGAATTTGGTACAGTTTTCAATTTTAGTACGGTTTTTAATTTTAATACGGTTTATAAATACGGTACACATAGTGTAAAAAAAAAAATTTTGCGCGATTTTTGGGGCTACCTTTTCGTAATCTCCTTAAGCAGGACTTTTTTTACTTGGCATGCACACATCCTTTCTTTGGGGTAGGAAGTTTTTTTGAATTCAATCTCTACTTGTTTTTTCGCTTTGGTTTTAGTATACAATTTTTTTTTACGTAATAAATATGGAAACTTTTAAAATTAACGCTTTATTAAAAGAGGAGTTAGAATATGAACTTAGAATTCGTGGTTGTACTACTGCAAGGACAGTAAAAGAACAACGGAAAATTCTAGCTAGACTTTTAAAGTCTTCTGGTGATCCTAGTAATTTAAAAGATCCTCTTTATAATTTTAACACCGAAAAACCAGCAATAGAAAAAACTTTAGAATCTCTAAAACAATTAATTGAAGAATTTGAAGGTCCTTCTTCAGATTCATTTTATCAGAGAATACAATCACGCTTAGTTCATATTCGAAACAGAATCTCTAGAGTAGACACCATTGTAGACGGTGAAATCGAAGAGGAAAGGAAAAATTTTAAAAATGAAGCTGTAGCCACTTGTTATTTGTACGAAGCCAATTTGAGTGAAAAAGTTACTAAGGCTGATGAAAATTTAGACACTACTCTTTTTGAACAGTCAACTTCTGCGACTGCAGTCTCTAAATTACCTGGAGAAAATAGTAAGAGATCTTATCCTGTGTATAAATGGGGGGTTAAATTTGATGGTAATAATATGAGTGTTTGTAGTTTTTTGGAATTAATTTCTGAGTTGTCTGAGACACGTAATGTAAGTCAAACTGAACTTTTTACTTCAGCATTTCAACTTTTCTCTGGGCAGGCTCTGATCTGGTATAAAGCAATAAAGCATTCATGTAAATCTTGGCTTGAACTGACCACTCTTTTAAGAAGAGATTATTTACCTAGTAACTATCAAGATAGGTTATGGGAAGAGATTAAAGAAAGAAAGCAGGGTCGGGGTGAAGCAGTTTTACTATATATCACTTCCATGCAAGCTTTGTTTTCCAGATTAGAGAATGTTCCAGCAGAGGCCACAAAAGTTAAATATATAATTCGTAACATTTTACCACAATATGCTGAAAGATTTTTCTTGATATAAATAAATAACGTTTCAGAGTTAATTTCATTATGTCGTAAAATCGACGAGAGACTTGCAATGCGTGACACAGCTTCTTCATCTCATAAAATTTTAGAGCCTGATTTGGCCTATGTTTCTGATAAGCCTCATAGTTCTACTTTTTCTTTAAATTCAAGTGATAACAATTTTAATAATGAAGGTAATAGAAATAAACCTCAAGCCCTATGTTGGAATTGCAAAGGTACAAATCACGTTTTTAGAGATTGCAGAAGCAGAAAGACTAAATTTTGTTTTAAATGTGGTAAAGCTGGCTACACGTCAAAGACGTGCACAAATTGTAATAAAGACAGTTCAAAAAACTAGTTATGTCGGTGCGCAGATCGCATTGTGCACCGAGGTGTATAGAAAAGGGGGATGTGTGTGTAAATAGTAATTTTAGTTTAGATGACTGGAAAAACTGGCTATCTTATGTTAGAGACTTTTTTGGGAATTATGGACGACTAAATAATAGAGTTAATCACATCAATGAGCTGTTAGTTGAGAGACCATTTGATAATAGACCTTATATTTTAATTTCCGTTTTAAACCATAATATTGTAGGACTCTTAGATTCAGGTTCAAACAATTCTCTATGTGGCAAATGCGGTTTAGATTTAATTAATAGTTTAAAGTTAAAAATTAGAAAACATAAAGTAAAATTTCTGACGACGGCAGATGGGGTGAAACAATCGGTATTAGGTTCTGTGTGGTTGCCTTTAGTAATAAATGGCCAATGTAGGGCTTTTGAAATTTTAGTAGTTCCATCAATACAGGTAAATTTTATCTTTGGTTCAGATTTCTGCTCTACTTTTGGCGTAACTGTAAATTACAAAAACGGTACGTGGGATTGCTCATTCGGAAAGTATAATAATGTGTTTAGCATCAGTAACAACAAAAACATTAATGAAAATAGTAAACATTTTAGTTATACTTTAGAACAACAAATAAAGGTAAATGAAATTATACAAAAATTTAAAGACATAGATAAAGATGACCGTTTGGGTCGTACCCACTTAATGGCACACCACATAGATACCGCAAACGCCGCTCCCATCAAACAAAAACAGTACCTGATGTCACCTTTTATGTTGGCAAACTTAAATAAAGAACCAGACAAAATGTTGGCACTTGATGTTGTCGAACCTTCAAGTAGTAACTGGTGTAGTCCAGTGTTATTAGTGAAAAAGGCTAACGGTACCTTACGTTTTTGTTTTGATGGACGTAAACTCAACTCTGTCACTAAGTCTGATTGTTACCCACTTCCTCACGTCGACAGAATTTTAAATTTGTTACGGGATGCGAAATATATTTCATCTATTGATTTAAGGTCGGCATTTTGGCAAATACCTCTAGACGAGGAATCCAAAGAAAAAACCGCATTCGCAGTTCCTGGTAGGGGGTTATTTCATTTTAAAGTTCTCCCATTTGGCCTCTCAAATTCAGCTCAAGTACAACAGAGATTAATGGACAAAATTCTAGGTCCTGAGTTGGAACCTAAAGTGTTTACTTATCTGGATGATATCATAGTTACTGCATCCACTTTTGAGGAACATTGCTCAATACTTTTGGAAGTTTTGAAGAGGTTAAGAAATGCTAATCTAACGATTAATTTAGAAAAGTGTAAGTTTTTTACGAAATCTCTCAAATACCTCGGTTTTATTGTCGACGAAAAAGGGTTAAAAACTGATCCTGATAAGGTACAGGCTATGGTCAACTATCCTAGACCTCAAACAACAACAGAGATCAAACGTTTCATCGGCATGTGCTCATGGTATCGTCGGTTTATACCGAAATTTTCGGCAGCTCCTCAAGGGCAAGAAAAAGAAACAGCAAGTATCCTGGAATGAGGACTGTGAGAAGTCATTTACTTTAATAAAGCAAGCACTTGTTTCAGCTCCTATTTTAACGGCACCAGATTTCACTCTGCCATTTACCATTCAATGCGACGCTAGTAACACAGCGGTTGCCGGCGTTTTAACACAGGTCCAAGGAGATGCTGAAAGGGTGATTGCTTTTGCAAGTAGAAGTTTGTCAAAAGCAGAGCGAAATTATAGTACTACGGAGAGAGAGTGTCTTGCTGTTTTATTTTCTGTAGATAAATTTAGAGCATATGTCGAGGGGACAAAATTCTCTGTGATCACGGACCATTATTCACTTTTGTGGCTAAAGAGCATGAAGGAGCCTACAGGTAGATTATCAAGATGGGCCTTAAGACTGTCACAATATGACTGTGATTTAATTCATAGAAAAGGCAAACTACATGTGGTCCCTGATGCTTTGAGCCGAGCTCTGCCAGATGTTAATAGTATAAGTTTCGACAATAATAACTTTGAGCCATGGTATTTGAGTATGAGCAAAGTTTCTGAAAACCCAGATAAGTATCCACTTTTTAAGGTGGAAAACAATGTTTTGTATCGTCAGGTTCCAAATAAGTCGCCCATAGAGTCAAATATCTTTGTGTGGAAAAGAGTAGTTCCCAAATTTTATAGAAATTCAGTAATTAAGTCATGCCATGATGAGCCTACTGCTGCTCATTTTGGGTTTTATAAAACTCTAAAGAGAGTTTTTGAGTTGTATTATTGGTCCAGTATGCGTAAAGATGTTTTGTTGTATTGTAGGAAATGTTGCGTTTGTAATGCACAAAAGGTACCGAATGGGTTACCTAACGGTTTAATGGGTCGTGAAAGGAACGTTCGTTTCCCTTGGCAAATAGTATCAGCCGATTTAGTTGGGCCATTGCCTCGCTCAAGCAAAGGTAACACCTATCTTTTGGTCGTCGCGGATTGGTTTACAAAATTCACGTTATTGCATCCTATTAGAGAAGCCAATGCTGCGTCTATTGTAAAATTTATGGAAAATCAAGTTTTTCTTATGTTCGGTGTACCACAAATTATTATTGTGGATAATGGTACCCAGTTTGCTGGCAACGTCTTTAAGAAATTAGCCGATAAATACAAAGTTCAAAAAATATGGTTTAATGCACGCTACCATCCTCAAATAAACCCAGTAGAAAGAGTCAACAGAGTAGTAACAACCGCCATACGGAGTTACATCGATGAAAACCATCGAAGTTGGGATAAGGAGCTTAATAAAATAAATTTTGCAATAAATACTGCAACTCATGAAGTTACAGGGCATAGCCCTGCTTTTTTGAACTTTGGAAGAATATTTCCAGTGACTGGTGACTATTATGGTATAGTAGACTCAACAAAGGGTTTATCTTTAAATCCGGCGGATATGTGTTATCATGAGCAAGAGTTGGGTAATTTAAAAGACATTTTCGAGGACGTCAAAACGAGGCTGAAAGGCTCGTACGATCGCAATTCGAAGGCCTATAACTTACGACGACGAGACGTAAATTTCTCAGTAGGCGATTTCGTTTGGAAACGCAATATGGTTCTCTCTAACGCAGCAAAGCATTTCTCGGCAAAACTGGCACCAAAATACATAAAGTGCGAAATTTTTAAGAAAATTGGTAAGCTAGTTTATGAGTTGAAAGATTCAAATGGCGTTAACGTTGGTAGGTGGCACGTGAAGCATTTAAAGCCATATTATGGGTCAAATTCCGACCTGTCAGTTGCTTAGCCATTATGCGGGGTTCTTTGTTTACAGTAAGACTGTAATTTCCTAGATTTGGAAGCTTATTGTACTGGAGCAACTTTTTTCTTTTTCTTTAACTTTTTCTGATCAGGCCGACACTTAGTTGTCGCTATGGCATGCACGGTGAAGCCATATCGCCTGTAACACCAACAGCCCAGTCCAATCTACGTGGTTCCAGTTAACGCAACTAGCCACTCGAGCGATTTTTTTTCTTTTTCTTAAACTTTTTCTGATCAGGCCGACACTTAGTTGTCGCTATGGCATGCACGGTGAACCCATATCGCCTGTAACAACAACAGCCCAGTCAAATCCAATGTGGTACCAGTTAGTGCAACTGGCCACGGGGGCACACCTTTTTCCTGCTCGGAATTTTTTCCAGCACCATTTCTTCCTTACGGTATGTCAGAGCGACATACCGTAGGATATTTCGATAAAATGTTTTCAACATTTGGATGCGGCATTCGTTGGGGCTGGCCCATTTCAGATATGGGAGACCGGTTGCCCGTGGGAATATTTTTTATTTAGTTTTTCAACTAACTTTAGTCTGGTGGGGGCTATAACCTACTAGGGTCAGTCAGGATCCTTTCCTCTTCAAGGATACATTTTTTTCTCGTAGTTTTTCTGACATTTTTTTGACAACAATGATGAGACTTGGATTTGAGATTCATGAATACCGATTATGACAATTTTCCCGATTTTGACAATTTTCCCGATTTTGATAAATTTATTTTAAGTTCTGTAAATTTTGTAGTATAGTAAAAATACACCCAAGGTAGTTGTACATATATAGTTATTTAAGTTATAGTAACCAGGGGGTTACCTAAAGTAATTTGGGTTAAGTAATTTTAAGGGTTTGCTTTTATTTTATTTTTACACTGGTATGGGTAATATGATTTATACTTTTAACAACTATTTTGGATTGAACAAGCTTTGAAATTTTTTTTGCTCCGGACGTGATAGACATGGCTTTTAATTTTAAGATCTTAGGTGACCCAACGGCGCGTTTATTAACATCAAAAAGCGAGGGCCCTATGATAAGAGACAAGAAAACACCTGACTTAGACCTATTAAAAGAAAATAATACAATTTTCTTTTTTTGTTGGAGGGGGGTAGTGTAACGTTTTTATAAATCGTATTTCGATCTATTCAAACTAAATTGCGGAGTATGTGTTTTCAATGCCAAACTCATAAAAAAACCTCTCAAGGTGGTAGAAGGTCATTGTTTTCACTGCTGGAATTTTCGCGAATGTTTTACGCGCGAGGGCGAAGGGTTTAAATCTCAAAAGTACATAACCGTATTACGTTTAATTTTGTTAAAACAATATAGTATGCAAATGTTATTGAATTATAGGTTTTATGCTACAGTTAAGTAGGAGTTGGCGATCAGACAAATAATATTGCAGTTATTTTAAGTAAATTAAATATTAGGGATTTTTGTTTCACATAATTGGCAATAATGCATTTTAACGGTAGACGCGTTTGAAATTACGTTGTTCAGCAGTGGCAGACAGACAGTGGTCAAGCACGGACAAAGTCCGATTAGGTGTTGAATTCTCTGAAACACGCGTAGTGTCTTGTAAAGTTATCAATTAATAAAGTATTGTGATACATACAGGCTGAATAGTCTAGTTAACTAAGTTTTACTACGTGAGTTGAATAAACCACCCATAGATAACAAAACCACCTGTCTGCTGCCAAAGTGATCGTTCTCAATACGCCATTGTGTGGTAAGATTATCTTTGAGTTTTTTAACCATCCTTGGTCTGATCGTCACTTTTTATTTTATTTTAGTTCCAGTAAGATTCTAATCAAGTCTGAGTAATAATATTTTTTGAGTTTAAGTAAAAACCGGACAAATATCCGTAAGTAAAATTTATTTGTGGGAATGCGGTTATGTATTTACTTTTGATTTAAACCTAGGGTTTTTCCGGGGGATTCGGTAATATTCCGAATTGGATGACGTGTTGTGCCTGTGTCCAAGCCATTAGAGTTCTACAGCGCTTCGATAAGCGTTTCACAGGGTATTACGAGCCTTAATACAGTCAGGAGTCCAGTCAGGAATCCAGTCAGGAGTCCAAGTCCAGAAGTCCAGTTTCCAGTCCGGATTCAAGTTTTGCAGTACAGTACGAGCAGTGAAAATGTCAGAGTCACAAAGCTGAGTATTCTTATTCTTTTTAGACACTTTTGTAACAAGTTTTGTCAAACAGTAAAGTTGAATCGTACAGTGTCAGTTGAGTATTCTTATTCTTTTTAAACATTGTTGTTAAACTCTAAGGCCAAGTTGTACAGTATTATCTGAGTATAAATGTTAAATATTAAATTCGATCAAAGTATTTTTTTTTAAGTATAAATTTAATCATAATCATAAGTGCATTCATTCTGGAATTATTTTACGTTTTAGCCCTTCGAGGACTTGTTAAGTATTGATTATTGTAAATATAAATTTGAATATTTTATACCATTAAATATTCTGGCGCCTGACAAATTATTTTATTTATATTAAGTGATGAGAAACACAACCAATTCTTTCCTTCGTCAACCTACGACCTAAAGCTCTCCAAAAAGGTAAGACTGCCGCTAGCATTTTGTGAAGCCTAATTAGAAAAACCAAAATAGGTTACAAAGCAAAATCCACAATATGCCCACCTGACTAAATCCATAATATGGATTATAATATTATTAATTTTATTATTATAATGTGGATTATATTAATAAAAATCCATAATATCATATTAAACATATATTTTATAAAAAAACTCGGTAGCAAGACTTGAATTGAGTTCTAACTCGCAAGAGACAATTTTTTAGATTTTGTTTTAATAATTAAAATATTTTTAAGATATTGAAATTTTTATATATTTATAAAAACTAACTTACTAACTCTTAACATATTAATTTTTTACCTTTTGTAAATAAACATAAACTAAAATAATAAATTATTAAATTGTGCATAATTTTCTATAAACAGTTTACAAATCAATTTCTGCCATTTAAAAGTGTCAAAAATGGATTGTTCTGTTGGAAAATTAATTAATGAAAAATGCCATAAATGGTTATTTATGTATCAAGGCAGTAAAGTCGTAATTATTTGCCGAGACGAAAGCCGAGGCAAATAACCAAGTGAGTCATAAAAAATGACTTTAATGCCGAGGTGCATATTAAATTTTATCCGAAATCGCATTTAATAATACTAATTATTAATATTGATGATTAAATCAAATGTCATTTGATGATCAAATCAAATTTCATTTGAATGGTGTCTACGTATACTGTTTGTTACGACGGTTATTATATATTTGCCCGCCGCGGGGATTTTTTAATTTAATTAATAAAATTAACTTTTTATTTGTATTAAAAAAATAAAGTTCTAATTTACTGCCGATTTCTTTTACTTTACTGCCGATTGTTGACTACTTTACTGCCGATTTCGGATAAAAATATTTTTCGCGATTAATTATATGCAGTTAGGTTTAATTCAAATTTAGGATTTAATATCTGTTTTATTTTGTCTAAATATAAAGTTTATGAAAAGTCTTTTAGTCATTTAATTAATTTTTTGTACATTTGATTATGTTTTCTTAATTTAAAAAAATAAATAAATGGGAAGTTAATTTTCGACGCCACTGTATGTGGTTTTTATATTTTATATTTTTATTCAGAATGAATTAGAAGTCAATTCAAGGCTGTCGAGTTATTTTAAAGATGTAATACGCTTTTTCAAAATATATGGTTAATATATGGATTTAGTTACAGGTGGACATATACATCCACAGCCCAGCTAAAAATACACAATAATTTTATTCATGATTATTGGAGACCAATAAGTGCCTGTGATGATAAGATAAATTGGTTTAAATCGACTCAGTCAAACATAGCCTTTTTAAACCATGAAATGGCTGAGAATAGTGATTTTTCTAAAACATGAATTTTTATTATATTTTTTTGAACTCTTAGCCAATATTATTTGAAAATGTTTTCATTGCTTTTATTTAGAGTAAGATCTTTGGTCAAACTACATAAAAAAATTGCTGGCAATTTGTTCTAAGAATATATGAATTTATAAAATTAGACAATTTTGACAAAAAATTGCATTTTTAAAAAAATTCCCAAAGACCATTTAGGGCATCAATAACTAAATCTGTCCTATATGGTTTAAAAGAGAAATATTTTCTTAAAAATTAAATTAATTTTTTAAAGTTAGGTCTGCATAGTAACTTTTGCGTAGCCCTGTATAAATAGGTGATAGGGGGAGAAAAGAAAAGGGGAGTTTTTTTCACTTCTTGGGTCCATGTCTTTACAGTTAAAAAAGAAATAATATTAGAGTATATGAGGTGCACTCATGTCTTTACAGTTAAAAAAGAAATAATATTAGAGTATATGAGGTGCACTCATTGGTGGCTAATAAATGGAATTACCCAGGTAAAAACTTAAAACCTCTGGAAACTACTAGTAGTGAAGTTTAAAATAAATGGGAGAAAGAAGATTTAAATGCAAAATCAGAATTAATATTAATAATTTCTCCAAATGAATTAAAACAAATCAAACATTGTGTTACTTCAAAAGAGATTTGGGATACTTTACAAAAGATTTATCGTAAGTAATATCATAAGGGCATTTAATTTTTCCGAAAAGAATCGAAAAAACACGTTGCTAAGTGATATTTTAACAAAAAGTATGAGTGCTGGTGGCAACAAAAATCCGAGTCGAAGAGGAGGATTTTTGCACCTGCACGAATGCTTTTTGTTAAAAAATATTACTTAGCATTGTGTTTTTTCGATTTTTTTCACAGGAAAAATTAGATGCCCGAATGGTATTTGACAAGACTACTTCATGAGTAACAGTTAACAATTAAAATATGAATTTCAATTTTTGGTGACAACAGCTGTCAAGTTTTGCCGCGGGTAAACTCGAAAAAACTGCTGACAGGTGCTGTCACACAGTTTTTTCACCTAGAAACCATTTGTAATTCAAAATTGCGCGTTTGTGATTGGTGGAAATTCAGACGAGGGAAATAGTCAAAGTAAAGGACCTGTTCGAAAAGCATCATTATTAAAAAACCCAATTTTGCATAAGATGAAAGAAGGAGAAAGTGTACGAGAACATTTAAATAATTTTACAGATACAGTGGACAAACTATCTGAAATGGACATAAAAATAAACAATGATCTTCTTAGTATTATGATATTATATTTACTCCCATAATCATTCGAAAATTTTAGAATAGCCATTGAATCCAGAGATGAACTCCCTATCCCAAAAAATCTAAAAATTAAAATTATGGAAGAAAGTGAAGCGAGAAATAAAAGTTATTCAAAGTTATTCAAATAAAGGAGCATTATTTGGAAGAAATAAAAACAATTACGGAAAAAACTATAATTCTAAGAATTTTTTCCAAAATAAATATGAATAATAATAATTATCACAAAAAATTCGAAGATAAAAAAGATATAAGAAATTTAATAAATTTGATTATAATGGAGATGATAGACAAAATTTTAATAGCAGAAACTACAAAGACGATAAATATAATTTCAAGATAAAATCAGAATCCTTTAAAGTGGAAGAAAAATGCCTAACATTGGGAAATGAAGAAAAGAAACAAAGTTGGTGTCTTGACAGTGGATGCACGTCACATCTATGTTCTACAAAAGAAGTTTTTATGCAACTCATTGTACCTAGTCAACCTAAAATTAGCCTCAGAAGATAAAATTGCAAAAGATATATCTGGATAAATACATTAGTGATCCAATTAAATTTTGATAGGGTATACACCACAACAAAATGGTATTGCTGAAAGAAAAAAATCGATCCTTATTGGATAAGGCGAGATGTCTGATCATTGGTGCAAAATTGCCTTTAAGTTCTTGGGCTGAAGCTATTAATACTGCTAACTACCTTTTAAACAGATCTCCTTCTCGAATATTAAATGGAACGACTCCTTTCGAAAAACGGGTAAATCGTATTCCGTCAGTAAAACATCTTCATGTTTTTGGAACAAAAGCGTATTTTTAAATAAAAAAACAAACAAAGGCAAAGCATATAGATTTTGGATGCCTCACAAAAGAAAAGTTGTAATTTCTAGAGATGCTAGAATAATTTAAAATAAGCTAAATAATTCTTATAATACAGAAGCAGATTATGATGTGCCAACTTATGAAGTAGATGAAGAAAAACAAAACAAAAACATAATACAAAACCAAAATGTCCAACGTAATATTGAATTAAACATTAAAACAGATATTTTAGAACAAGAGGAAATACAACTTGTAAAAGAAAGTGAGGAAGAAAATCAGGATGAATTAATAGAGCAACTACAACTAGAAAAAGAATTATCAAATGAAGATCAAGCAGAAAACAAAGATAAAAATAGTTTTTGGCCTATTTTTATCTTTTTTAAAGCATCAATATGGACAAATGATTTTGTTTCATATTTTATTGGAGAAAAAGATGATAAAGAGACAGAAAATAATGATTTATGGAACGATGCTATAAAGAATGAAATAAAAGCTGATATTAAAAATGAAACGTGGACAATATTAGATAAAAACCCAAATGAAAATATAGTCACATGTAAAATGATTTTAAAGGAAAAATTTAAAACAGATGGATGACCTGTATATAACATAAATAAAGCTTATTATTATTATTATTAAAGTTTGGAAAGAAGAAAAGCAAGATTGGTAGCTAGAGGTTTTAATCAACGTTTGGGAATTGATTATAGCGAAACTTTAGCTGCAGAAGAAAATATAAAATTAACACAATTTGATATAATAACAGCTTATTTAAATGGCGAAATTGAGGAAGAAATTTACATGGAAATACCAAAAAACTTTGAAAAATATTTGCATGAAATAATTATTGAAGAGAGTTTGAATAACGATACAGAATTTTACTAAAAAACTAAAAAAATGTTGGAAGAATTAAAGAAAAACCCAAAAGAAAAAGTATGTCAACTGAAAAAAGCACTTTATGGTTGAAAACAGGCTGGGAGACAATGGTTTAAGAAACTAGACATAAAGTTAAAGGAATTGGATTTTAAATCATCAGAAGCAGATCCATGTATCTACAATTAAGATTAGATTAGATTATTTCTCCCCCTTTGCTGTATATGTAGATTCTACATATACAGCAAAGGGGGAGAAATAATCTAATCTAATCTTAGCAACATCTAGTGAAAAAATACTAAAATGTATAAAACAGGAAATAATGAATATTTTTGATATAAGAGATTTGGGAAACCTAAATTATTTTTTGGGTATAATAATAATAAAAAAATAATTTATTTGCTCAACAGAACAATACATTCCAATAATACGACAAAAATATACAATTATATGCAAAGAGAGAACCTTAGGTTTCAAATATATCTTTAGCAATAGCTAATAAATAATTTAAGCTATTAAAACAAATCACATTAATGGCTTATTAAATTGTAGTTGTTAGTTATAACATGAACTGGTGAGTATGCTAACATTGCAGTACGAGCATTATTGCAATAAAATATATTACTATTACGAGAATTAAGTCTAGGAACATGTAGATTAAACACTAATAAGATATTAGAACAGTCAATCTCGTTGTGAAAAACTTTGTACAAAAATTTTAAACCAGAACAAACTCTTCGAAAATGCAGCGAATAAACATTAAATCTTTCAAGTAATAATTTATTATCAATGCCCCTATTTGGGTACACATTATTCAGCCTAAATGCCAGAAGTTTTAAAAACTCACGTATATAATTTCATCAACAAAATGACTTTATTACTGTAAATCAACAAAAATATATAAAAGATTTACTAATAAAATTTGAAATGCAAGAATGTAAAAGTTCAGTTACACCTATGGAAGCAAATATTAAATTATAAAAAGGAAATTCAGAAGATTTAGTGAATGTACCCTATCAAAATTTAATTGGATCACTAATGTATTTATCCATAGCGACACGTCCAGATATATCTTTTGCAGTAAGCTATTTAACCCAATTCAACGACTGCTATAATATAAAACATTGGACGGCTGCTAAGAGAGTACTTCGATATATACAAGGAACTAAAACTTACATTTAAGAAAACTGGACAAAAATTAATTGGTTATACTGATGCTGTTGGGGATCATACACAATTGATAGAAGATCATATACTGGTTATTGTTTTATTTTTGCCAGTGGCTCAGTTAGTTGGGAATCTAAAAAACAGAGAACTGTGGCTCTATCAACAGCAGAAGCTGAATATATGTCATTAACAGAAGCATTAAAAAAAGCTGTTCATTTAAAAATGTTAATAAATAAAATGAATTGTAATCATACAAAAATTTTAATTTACAATGATAATCAAGCAGCACAAAATTTAGCAATCAACCCCATAGTGAGTTCGAAATCAAAACACATCTCAATTAAAGAACATTACATCAGAGATGTAATAAAAAAGGTGAAATCAAAATTGCTTACAAGAGAACAGATGAGATGTTTGCAGATTTGTTGACTAAATGGACCTCGACATTTTTATTTTTCCCGGAGTATTGGACTTAAATTGAGCAATTCGTGAGGAGGAGTGTTGGAACTAGTATGCACACTCCTGCTCAACCTTAATTCTTAACAATAGAAACAACAAAAATTATTAAAATAATGTAATTTCAATAGTTGTCAAATATAATATATAATTTGTTACATTAAATAAAGTTCTGATAAAAACCCTAATATCTGCGTTAATAAACTACATTATCCCATAGAACCATGGTTTGGGAAAGAAATTAGTCAAATTTTTTCCAACTAAGTTAAGTGTACGATATTTTACATTTATTGGGGTTTATTTGAACAAATACATTGTATTTTCATTAAGTTCTACCAAAAATTTACATATTTTATGCCAATCTTTTCCCAACGCTATAGCACAAAATGCATGAAAATAAAGACTTAAGTAAAGTTATTTTTGGCCAACTTTGATTGTAATGAAGTTTGGTCGAAAACTGGCAAAGCGTTTGTAATGCAGACTAATCAAAACTTGTCGAATAATTGAACAGCATGGAAAAGTATTCAGTTTATTATGGGCAATAGCGTTGCATCGCGTAAAAAGTAAATAAATATTTCAAGACCTACTCTACAAAATTGATTGTGGGAAAGTCATTACAAAAAAATATGCACCAACTAAACATGTGTTAAATTTTAAACGGCTTTAAATTTTGAGTAAGTAATTAAGGTTATGTTTTCAAGTTTTTTAATAAATAATTCAATTATTACACAATTTTTTACTTATTCATCCTCGTTAATTTTGAAGTAATATAAATTTAGATTGGTAGTTCTATATTATGTACTGATTTTTTGTTTATATACAAGTTTATATACAAAAGTGCTCTTTTAGTTCCACCCTTACTTCCTAAGAAGTCCCAGAAGATAACTAAGTGGCTTAGGGGTAGGAACGAACCGCTATTACACAATAGGCAAACACAAATAAACAGCCATACCCCTGGGTGCCTATTCTTGAATGTCAGGGAGTAGAACTTGCGAGAGAAGTGGGCGTGGTTTAAGAAAAATATAGAATCCGGATTCGAACCCACGACATCCAGCTTGTAGTCAGCAGCACTAACCACTAGTCCACCGTCGCACAGTTGTCCAAAATCAAAAAAAGCTGGCCAAAAGCCGAAATTTGAATGAATAATTGTGATTTTTTGTGTATGTAAAATGGTAAGGGGACCTATTCTACGTATTAAACTACAGGGAAAATTAGGTAGCTTCGGTACTCGCACCTGTAGGTCAGTTACAATTAAGCTCCGCCAGAGTAAGTATTTCGACGCGCCATATGTGTAAAATAATTACAAGAGTAATTCACAGCAAACAAGTTATCGCGGTGTCAGTTTCCAAATCGGTGTGATGGAGGGTGATTCTATAGGTATGTAAAATAATCTCAAACTTGTAAAAACTAAATTAACATATTTTAAGAGATATAAAAATGACATTGAATAAGCAACTTTGTAATAAGAACATTTATCGATTCGTCCTATAAAAAGCATTGAAATAGTTATCATCAAACGAGATCCTGTGCTGTTGTAAAATTTCAAGTTGAAATATTGATATAACAAATATAAATCGTCAAAAATTTCTTGCGACTTTCTGCGACTTTGGCTGTAGCATTACATTTTGTAGAGCCGCGCGTTTTTCTTTTAGTACATAACATAGGGTGGCTACTTTCTGGAAAACCGAGAAATATCAGGGAATTTATTTTATCAGGAATATATAAATTTTAATGTATTAAAAGAAATGTTTTGCCAAACGATTTAAATAAGTTACAGCCCTATTAAAAAATAAAAACATAAATCCTTCGAAGAATTATTTATTATTATTTATTATTTAATTTTTTTTAAGAAGTGGTAGTCTTTTTTTTAGTTTTATTTATTTTATAATAAATATTTTGATAAAAATTTTAAATTTAAATTATACAGGGTGTGTCTTAGGTTTTATATCTATATAAAATATTACAAAACCGTATTGATATATGTATGTAGTTATAAATAAAATGTATGGTAGTTATAAATAAAAAATATTTAGAATTTTTTTCTTTTAATCTTTCTATACATTTAAAAACTTTCTAAATAATTTATGTGGTTTAATCAAATTAATTTTTTTAATGTAATTAACAATATACTAAAAAAAAAATGTAAAATCACTGGAAAACCGTAAAATGTTGGGGAAATTTGATTTAATAAAAAAGTGGCTACCATTACAACAGTGTAGCCTACAATAGTTGCCCTTTATACCCGACGTTCTCTTGAAAAAGTTCTAAATCCATGTACAGGGTGTTTGTTTCTAACGCATTAAGTGTTATATTTGTAAATTCAAAAATGTTTCTTAAACGAAGCTAGTTACTATGTATTGAATATGTTTTTGTATACACAGTGACTAGAGGCACGCTAACGTGCCGCGATTCGAAATGTGCCTTACGTTTGTTACGTCATAATAATAATCCGTTTTTGTTCCCCGAGCGTTTTAAAAATTATGTCAAGCTAGATAGCTCAGATGGTACGGCGCACAGTGGTTCGAAATCCCAAAAAGCTGGCCAAAACCCAAAAATCAAAATTTACCTTTCAGGGTAAATCTTAACAAAATCTCGTATAGATGGTGTTAGTGTAGTAAAATCCAAAGGGACAGAGCATGAGATCGCCTTTTAGACTGTAGGTGTTCTTTCAAAGTTCGCCCTTTTAACGAACACCTGTCACTCTGGCGTTTATTCACTTTCATGCGTCGCGGCAAGAAACGGAATTTTAACGTTTAAAAGTGTTGTGAAGAGATCGGAAAAAATGGGAGATGTTCCTGAAGGTATGTACATTATTTACAAATGTTTCATCATGAGTTTTTTAATTTTTTTAATTTGCGGCAAAACCTTTAAATTTGACATGTTCAAATTTCTGTATTTCCATACGGAGCATGAATAAATGCAACGAAATAAGAGTGATCCGGCGAGATCCGGAATAGTTGCAAACTGTTTCATGTGTAAAAAAGTATAAGCAATTAAATGAGGCAGAACTTCCACCTTTGTCCACCTTTTAGTGAAAAAAAATATTTATTGCAATAACGCAGGAGGAAGTAAAGCTTGCGAGCGTCGAAAAACCGAGCTCGCTGGACGTAACAATAGAGAACCGGTAGTTTCTTAATCGAAATAGTATCTACTGGATGTTCATTTTAAACATCATTTGATCTTCATCAATGGTGACGATTTTCAATGCATGTTCGGGTCATTTTTAAGTCCTTTATTAAAATTTTGAACGATTTTTCAAAATGTATTCATGATTTACTTTCAGTTTTAAATTTAAACATAAAGATGGGTTTTTTGTATAAAAGTTTTTGTGTTATTAGTTTTTTAACGCTTGATCGAATTGGTTTTCTGTCAATGTTAGGAACAATCACGGAAATCGTGAAATGGACTCGACGTCAGATTTTTGTCGCTCTCGCTGAAAAGTTTCATGATGATCTGGACACACAAATTCAAACTTTAAAGGAGACGTTACTGAAAAAACCTGCGTATTCATTCAACATTCTACCAGACTCACTCAAAAATTTGAAAAAAGTTATTTGCAATTTAAAAACAAAATGGAGGAATTGTAATTACATGGAAAAGCGATTTCTAAAAAAATGAGAGTTGGCTGAACGATTCCACGAGCATTGCGGTAAATAATGTGGAAAAAATTCACAGTCAAAAAATATAAGCAATTGCACAATGTCATAATTATATAATACAGTATATTATGTATGATATTGCACTTTCATTTTAACTCCGAATTTATATAATCGATACAAAAGAGAATCCATTTGTTTTGCAGGATTTTTAGTCGAGTTAGAGTGAAAAAGTTGCAATAATTAGTTAAGGGCCAAGTGAAAAGGAAAAGTGAAGTGAAGTGACAAGTGCAAACGTACATAGTGAAACGGTCAGTTAAGTGTGAAGTGACAACGGTCAGTGCCTGAGCGGTCGCACCATCTGTCAACAGGACGTTTTTCACTGGTAAAACAAAAGAGGCCAAACAAGGGAGGAACAGGCCACCTGCAAATGATTGCTAAGTATTCTCAATTCATTCGCATGACCTAACACATAATTTGCAAATTAAACTAAACAAGGCACATTGCCTAATCCCTACAAAAAACAATAATCATCGGCAACAAAAAACAAACAGCCGATCGCGGACACACACCAAAGTTGAACAGGGCAATAAAGATGTCAACCAAAAATTCAAGAATAACAAACCGAGACCAAATAAATTTGACACTTAATACATAACACATAAACTAAGAAAACATAAACAAAGTAAAAAAAGCACCCTAATCAATATCCATGGAATTTGTAAACACTTAGACCTTGGGAACTGCCTTATCGCAGCGATTGCGGTCTTACGCTCGGCACGCGTGATGGGCTCCTCCGCGGGAGGGTGCAGCCTCCCGTGGCCTCTCCGGGGGATGGTCTACACCAGTGTTGCCAGATTGGGCGATTACCACAAATTGGGCGATTTTTAACTCGCTCTGGCGACCATAAATTTACAAAAATCACAAGTCGACATTTGGGCGATTTTCGGCGCTAGACCGGAGTCAGCTCCAAGGAGGGTAAAATAATTTTCCTTGACTCACCAAAGCTATGATCGGAATATAAATAGGTTCATCGACATAAAACATATGTTTTATGTCGATGTCGAATGTAAATATGTAATATAAAGAAGATTGTACGCTGATTGTAAATGTTAACTAAACGATGTTATTTAAATAAAAATCATGCGTGAATGTTCAGTTATTTTTTATTTTACAAGTAAAAATTCACAAAAAATGAACTTAAAAAAAAACTGGCGACTTTTACTTTATTTTGGCGACTTTCGCCGCCTCTGGTGGCGACATGAAATTTTTTATCTGGCAACACTGGTCTACACAGCGGTAGTCGTAGTACGATTGCCGTTGTGTGGATTGTCTTCCGGGGGAGCCGCGGGGGGTTGTATTTCTTTGCGAGGGAGTTTATCATGTGTGTCGATTATCGTACCAGCGGCAAAACGGCCTAAACACCTGCGCGCTAACTAAAGCAAACAGACAAAAATACGCAAACTTGAACGGAAGATCATTACACTACTAACGACAGACTTACCCGACTACCATCTACAACATCCCCGCGACCTGCTAATGGGAAAAACCATTACCAAAAGGGGAAGAATAGCCCAATTAAAATACTGGGTCCAAGTCACTCGTAGACAACGCAACAGCATACTACAAGCCACCCTTAAACTAGATCTTAAAGACAAAAAAAGTCGGTAGACCATGCTTCACATCTCATGACACGTTAGCACAAAACATGCACTTCTCACAAATTTACAAGACCAGTTGGGAGCAACTAAGCAACAATAAAAATATAATAAAAAAAAATAACCGACACATTTTACCAAGTTCAGGAACTATCCGACACGGACAATGACAATAATGAACAAGACGAAGACCTCGACTAGGAAACTACACCCCTGCAGCGTAATAACAACTCCCCAACTCCAAATAGTAATCCCAAATGTTTGGAGTAATACTAACCGACTGGTCTAGGGGGATTCCGCGTCGTACTTTTAAGTCGGCGTAATTGTCCCCCAAAAACCAACTCCCTCCCGTCCCTCATCCATACCCCACTGAGCGTATAGCATAGGCTCGGCGAACCCGGGAACGGCTATTATAACTATTCGCCTCTCGCTCTCGAGCCCCAAATAGGGGACAGTACGGAACGCAATGGACATTCGCACCCAGCAAACACGGGTGAAGCCGTGCAGTTGTTGGGTAGAAAAAAAATCGGCGTAAGTAAACATAGGCCTGTACGGGGTTCGAGAGTCAAGAGGAAATGGGGCTGGTTATACGTCTCTTATACTCATACTCATACTCATACAGTTAGAGTGAAAAAGTTGCTCAAAGGCGTTCAGAAAGAATTTTACTTTTTTCTAAATTTT
Source organism: Brassicogethes aeneus (assembly GCA_921294245.1). Taxonomy (NCBI): domain Eukaryota; kingdom Metazoa; phylum Arthropoda; class Insecta; order Coleoptera; family Nitidulidae; genus Brassicogethes; species Brassicogethes aeneus. The sequence continues at coordinate 6,298,078 of OV121136.1, forward strand.
TTTGAGTGACTTTTTACTCTGGCTTGACTAAATTTCATAAAAAAAAATTAAATACTGTTGGATTGGTGAAATTCAGTAGAGTACCCAGTACTACAAATGTCAATGTGATTGCATCAAAAAGCGGAAATTTTGCCGTCTCTGTGACATATGTATGTGGTTCAATGGGTAGTATTTGGGATTAAGTGGTTTTTCACTTATCTACAGTATAATTCTTTAACTTAATTTGCAGATTTCACTCAAGAATAAAGACAAAAGGACCATTGACATAGTACATCTTTTTCTGTGTCGAGCGATCGTACAAAGAGAAGAAAGACAAAAAAAATTCGTAAGGAATACAGTGCTGATGAGATCTCTTTTGCCCCAAAAATGAGCCTCCGTTCTGCTGGAGCCATGACTGCTTCTAAAATCGTCGTTCTAAATCTCCAACTCGAGCTGATAAGTATAGAGCAGCATTCCAAAAATTATCAAAAGCTCCAATAGAAATGTCTCCAGATAATGCTCTGTCACTTATTCTTGAAGCTAAATTAACAAAGAGACAGTACTTGGATATACGACAAAATGCGATAGTCCATAATTGTCCCATTTACCCACTTTACTCAAAAATCATTGAAGCAAAAAAAAGTTGCTATCCAAAAGATGTACAAGTATCTGATACATCTTCTGAGGTTAAATTGCAATCTTTACTCAATCATACATGCAGTAGAATTTTGAAATTACAAGGCGAAGTTATTGATTCTGTAGATGAAACAATTTGTTCAAATCTGGAACTAATTGTCAAATGGGGATTTGGCGGTAGCTCTGGACAAAAGGAATACAAGCAAAAATTTTCAGAAGAAAATAGTTTTGACTCTAGTGCTTTATTAACATCTCTTGTACCTCTGCAACTTTATTGCTTTGCTGAAGATTCCAAATCCAATAAAATTTTGTGGAAAAATCCAAGACCATCCTCCCCTCGCTATTGCAGACCGGTTCGATTACAATTCAAACGCGAAGACAAGGAATCGACCATTGAAGAGAAGCGTTACATAGATGACCAAATCGCATCGCTTGTCTCATTTTACACTGTAATTAACGGTAGAAACGTCACGGTAAAATCCAAGTTGGCATTCACAATGATTGATGGCAAAGTGTGAAATGTTGTCACGCAAACGACATCTGCGATGCGATGTTATGTATGTAACGCTACATCGAAAATTTTCAACGATATTGTTAAAATTAAAGCAATTGTTGTTGAGGAATCAAAGTTTCAATTTGGATTGTCAACATTACATTGTTGGATTCGTTTTTTCGAGTGCCTTTTGCACTTAGGCTACAAGAAAGAAAGCGAGAAATGGCAGTCGCGCGGAAAAGATGCCAAAGAAGCACTGGAGAAACGAAAAGCTGTGATTCAAAAAGCATTTAAAGATGAATTGCATTTACTCATTGTCTAGAAATGAACATGAGTCAGCGCCCTCTATGTTGCGCCGTCTGCACTATGAGGACAGCCGGTAAAGGAGAGATCATTCTCGTAATGTCAAGAAAACGAGCGACACCATTTTTTTACTTTTCAATTTGTTAAACAAAAGTATTATACGTTATTCTTAGCAATACATATTAAAAAAACTACAAAACAGCGTACATTCATTCAACGAAAGACATGGTCGGCTTCGAACCGGATTCAACGATCAAGCAGCGAAGAAATACAGAAGCAATACATTAACGAAAACAGCAAGCCAACGACGGACAAGCAGCACGTTGTCAACCGGTGAGACCATTCCTTTTTACCTTTCTCTCCCAGTTATTAGCAGATTCAATGCTGGTAGGTTAGATTAAATTACCGACTTAGATTTGGGTAAGATTTGCTTGCGTTATTGGTTCGCGTACACAAATTTATTAAATCCTAACCTGTTTTTTATTACGTTTAAAAAAAAAACATGGCGAATAAAGATGATCTAAAAATTTTAATTCAAAGACGAGGTTCATTTAAGACAAAGTTGACATTGTTTGAGAAATATCTTAAGGCATTTATATCTGACGAAAGTGATCGGTGCGAGATTATCGAGCTAAGTCAGAGAATTGCGAGAATAGAGGTAATCATAGACGAGTTTGAGAGCACACAAGTTGAGATTGAGTGCTTTTCGGAGGACACTGAGGCACAAATAAAAGAACGGGAAGAATTCGAAAACAAATATCATTATGTGCTTTCAAAAGCAAAAGTTTTGTGCGAAAAATTCGATATAAATTGTGAGACCTCGGCGTCCGCCGGTGACAAAAGCATTAAAAGCGAGCATGTATGCCGGCAGAATGCACCCGGCAAATTGCAAGGAGTAATTCTGCCGGAAATACAGGTACCTAAATTTAGTGGATCATACGACACGTGGTTAGAATTTAGGGACTTATTTACATCGTTGATTCATAACAGCGAGCAGTTGTCGGACATACAGAAATATCATTACTTACGAGGTGCACTCGTTGAGTCCGCGCCTCAGGTCATTCAGTCAATTGAATTTGTCGGTGAAAATTACATTACAGCCTGGAACACTTTATGCGAACGGTTTAATAATAAAAATCTTTTAATTAATAACCATTTGAGAGCGATCTTTCAGATGGAAAATATAACTGTGGCATCAGCAAATAAAATTAGATTTTTGCACGAAAATCTATACAAACATTTGAGTTGTTTAAGGCAATTGGACGAACCAACAGACTCATGGGACACATTGCTAATATACATAATTTCAAATAAGTTACGACAAACTATCAGCACAAGAGTGGGAAAAACGTAAATTTAACCTGACTTTGGTAAATCTCGAGGCGTTTAAGGAATTTTTGAAAAAACGAGCATGCATGCTAGAAACGGTTGATTTAAACACTTCTAAATACGGCGGAAATTCACATTTTTACAAGAAAAACGATAATTTTTCCAATACAAAAAGCCTTTTCGGAACGGGTGAACATGCAAACGAAAACTCGAACCGCGATTTTAATAAGCCAAAATTGGATTGTTCAATGTGCAAGGGCAAACAGGTTATTTTACTGTCCAGAATTTTTAAAATTATCCATTACGGATCGTTGCGCGAAAGTAAAATCCTTAAAATTATGCGAAAATTGTTTAAAACCCTATCATTTGTTCAAAATTGCATAATACGATTTTATGTGATAGCATGTCACAAACTTAAAAGCAAAGCGATTCAAACGAAAAGGATTCTAGCATTGCGAAAACCAATTGTACATTGGCAACAGCGCAGAGTACAATTCTCTCTACGGCACAGGTTAATATATACGGTCCAAATAAGTACACCAATATTAAGGTTCGCGCAATGCTGGACAGCGGTTCCCAATCGAGTTTCATAACCACACGATTGTGTGAAAAATTAAATTTGCCAAAGGCCGAATGTAAATTAGCAGTTAACGGAATAAGCGAAAACATTTCTTATGCCAAGTGCAAATGTGATATAAACGTTAAATCAAAGGATGATTCATTTTCGTTCAATCTTTCTTGCTTTGTTTTAGACAATATCACCTCAGACTTGCCTGAATTTCCTATTGACATAGACAGTTTTGAGATACCGAGCGATATAAATTTGGCAGACGAGGAATTTTACATTCCGCAGCCAATAGATCTTTTGATAGGCGCAGACGCTTTTTGGAAACTTTTACGCGCAGGTCAAATTAATATTGGTGCAAACTCTCCCATTTTGCAAAATACATGCTTAGGTTGGGTGGTAGCAGGGCCAATTTCAATGCCAAAATATTCATTGTCAAGTAAAACCCGGTGCAACCTTAGTAGAGACGTTTCTGTTGTTTAACAACAATTAAGTAAGTTTTGGGAAATTGAGGAGGTCGAAAGCGGAAAATCTAACTATTCAATCGAAGAAAATCAATGCGAAATTCATTTTTCGGAACATACGCGTATGAACGAAAATGGCAGATTCATCGTGTCAATTCCATTTAAACAATCTCCACTTTCATTAGGGGAATCACGTGATCATGCGGTAAAACGATTTTTATCATTGGAGAAACGGTTGTCTACAGACGAAAAGCTTAAAAATATGTACATAGATTTTTTAAACGAATACGAGCAATTAGGTCACATGACAGATATCACAAATAGCGTTAAACAAAAGCCTGAATACTACATGCCGCATCACGGTGTTTTAAAGGAGTCGAGCACATCTACGAAATTAAGGGTTGTTTTCAACGCGAGTGCTCCTACATCAAACGGCTTATCACTTAATCAGTTACAGATGACAGGGCCTAATATTCAACAAGACATTTTATCTATTATACTTCGGTTTCGAATGCATCCTATTGCACTGTCAAGTGATATAAAAATGATGTATCGACAGGTTTTGATAGAACCGGAACAAAGACATTTGCAAAAAATTGTATGGCGGTCTGATTGTAGGGAACCAATAAAAACATACCAACTGAATACCATTACACACGGTACCACTGCAGCCTCATTTTTAGCAATTCGTACCTTATTTGAAATAGCCAACAAATGTGAAAATGAGCATCCATTAATTGCGAAAATCATCAGAAAAGACATGTACGTTGACGATTTATTGACAAGTGTTGACCAAGAAGAACAAGCGAAGTACGTGTACACCACATTGTCCCACATCTTACAAAAACACGGCTTCGAACTTCGAAAGTGGAAATCTAATCAAACACATATTTTTGATACTGACGATACAAATTCTTCATCCAATTTTTTTGAGTTTACGCTAAACAAAGAAAGCAAGATCTTAGGCCTTTCATGGCAATGCGAGTCCGATATTCTTACCTTTACAATACGAGACTTTATTCTTAAACCCGAACAAATTACAAAGCGAACTATTCTTTCAAAAATAGCTACTATTTTCGACCCATTAGGTCTATGCAGCAGTGGCGGCTTGTGCCTTCCGCGCTGGGGTAGGCGACCATTATTGCAAAATAATACCCTTGTTTATTAAACAAGGCTAATAATCAACGCTAATACTACCTACCTATTAGGTAGTACCTAATTCTAATACGAACTAATACTACCTAATTCTAATACTAACAAATAATAATAAATAATGATACAGTAATACTTAGTGGGTAATTAATTTCCTGACACAGTTCCAAAAATAAAGTGAATTTGGCTTAAAACAATAATTATTATTGTTTCAAAAACATCTAATTGACAGAACTAAAATGTAAAAGAAATCTGCTTAAAAGCCCTTTATCGTTCGAATTTATCTCAACAGATGTCACTATTTTAAATTAATTATTTATTATATTAATATATTCTTGCAAATGATGTTATTTACAGGACTTTTAATATTAAATTCATATTATATTTTGAACCTCTTGCATTGAGATCGATCATTTTATCGATTACCGGCTTAAAAAAATAACTTATTGGCAAAAACAAGTCGGAAGCCGAATCGGCTTTCGGATTAGCCGAAGGCGAACAATCGTGTCGCCTACCCATCGCAATTTTACCATACGTCAACGGCGTTTCTATTGGTCAGCGGTATAGCGTTCTTCACTTGGTTGACGTGCAAGAATCAAATAAATAGGCAATTGGGATAGTCGCCTTTGCTTGCTTTAGATGCTGATTTAGAGCCTAGAAAAAGGTGTGAACCTTTGTCTCTGGTGTGAACTAGCTACTTTCGTCATGACGCATCACGTAACAATTCAATAAAAGGGTTTATTTGCGATAAATAAGATTTATGAATGCAAAAAAAAATAATTTAATTAAATTTGGTAATTTTATTAATGTTAAATTACTTATATTTATTATTTTACATCCATATTTCCAGGGTAGGCGGCGCCTACCTTGCCTACCCCGACGAGCCGCCACTGCTATGCAGTCCTTGCATTATTATGACAAAGATATTATTGCAAAAACTATGGTCGGAGAAACTTTCATGGGATGATAGGTTGCCCCAACATATTATTGATTACTGGCTAGAATTTTCACACAACCTAAATTATCTAAATGACCTAAAAATTCCACGCAAGATCATATGTCTTAACCCTATTTCCATTACGTTGCATGGGTTTGCGGACGCATCTGAGGATGGTTATGGCGCATGCGTTTATGTTGTTTCTAAAAGCGCTGATAACGTCCAGTCCAATCTTTTGTGCGCAAAGTCCAAAGTTTCACCTATAAAACCATTAACCATTCCCAAACTTGAGTTGTGCGCGGCACTAACTCTTTCACGCCTTTTAATTAAGATCATACAGTCCTCTGATATCGAATTTGAAAACATACATTGCTGGTCTGACTCTACCATCGTCCTAGGGTGGTTGAAAACCGCACCAAACCTACTAAAACCATTCGTTTCTCATCGCGTGGCAGAGATTCAAAACGCAACACAAAATTTTGAGTGGAGACATGTTCCTACTACAGACAATCCAGCGGACATTGTTTCACGCTGTCTAAATCGTAAGCTTTTATTGCAGTCAAAAATGTGGTTCCATGGTCCGGCCTGGTTAAAATCAGATACAAATTGCTGGCCCAATATATTCCAGGAGGAACCAGAATTGCCTGAAAGACGAAAGTGTTTAATAGCTAGGAACCCACAGTTGTATTTTCCATTTGAGCAATTTTCAAGCTTTAATCGCCTAAAACGTGTTTTTGCTTATATAGTCAGGTTTATCAAAAATTGTAAAATAAAGAAACAGTGCAAGCAGGAAAGAGAAGTTTCATCATATTTGACTGCTGACGAGTTGAAGTTAAGCACTCATACCTTGATTAAGATTGCTCAGCAACAGACGTTTTTCGACGATTACTGGTCACTAAAAAAAGGCATTGAACTTCCTTCAAATAGTACGATTTTAGGTTTGCGCCCTTTTATGGACAAAGGCGACATAATACGCGTGGGGGGCAGATTAAATAATTCAGATTTCCCATTTGACAAAAAATTTCCCATTTTATTATCACAGAAACATATCTTAACCACACTTATTTGTAAATATTATCATAAACTATTGCTTCACGCGGGTCCTCAGTTACTTTTATCTACGTTAAGGGAAGTGTACTGGATACCATCTGGTAAAAATCATGTACGTAAAGTGGTGAGGAATTGCGTAAGGTGCTCTAGATATAATCCTAAGAATAAGATTCAACCTATAATGGGTGATTTACCTTGGGCGAGAACTCAACTGGTAGCACAAAAACCGGTGTTGATTACGCGGGTCCCTTTGTCATGAAGGATAAACCTGGACGAGGTTGTAAACCTATAAAATGTTGGGTTGCTCTGTTTGTGTGTTTTAGCACTCGAGCTATTTATTTAGAACTCGTTACTTCTTTGACAAGTGACGCCTTTTTGCAAGCATTACATCGATTTATTGGTAGGCGAGGAAAACCTTCGGATATATTTTCCGACAATGGCACAAACTTTGTCAAAGCCAACAAGGATTTAAAGGAAATGAGTGATTTTCTTAATTCAAACGAATCGAACATTTCTGAATTTACGTCAAACTTAGGTATCAAGTGGCATTTTATACCTACTAATTCGCCTCATTTCGGCGGCATATGGGAAGCGGGGGTAAAAAGCTTAAAGCATCATTTGCGTCGCGTTCTGGGTACCCAAGTTTTATTTTTTTTTTGATTTTCAAACATTGCTTATCAGAATTGAATCTGTGCTAAATTCCCGTCCTTTGTTCCCGTTATCATCCGATCCCAATGAATTGACCGCATTGTCACCATCCCACTTCCTGATCGGCAAGCATATGATGTCATTGGTAGAACCTTCCATCCACCACATTAAAGAAAATCGATTGTCCCAATATCAGTTGCTGCAAAAACTGTATGAACATTTCTGGCGCCGATGGAGTCGCGAATACATAGCAGAACTACAAGAACGTCATCGATGGACTAAAGGTCAAGGCAACAAGCTAGAACTTGGTCAATTGGTTCTAATAAGGGACGACAACCTTCCACCATCCAAATGGCGACTTGGAAGAATCCTCGAATTTGTATATGGTAAAGACAAAATAGCCCGAGTAGCATCCGTCAAAACAGTAGATGGCACTACAACAAGAGCTATTGTCCGACTGTGTCCTCTTCCAGTCCCAATTGCCAGTACCTGCCAAGGCCGGGGGGATGTCTAGAAATCTTTCCATGAGTCAGCGCCCTCTATGTTGCGCCGTCTGCACTATGAGGACAGCCGGTAAAGGAGAGATCATTCTCGTAATGTCAAGAAAACGAGCGACACCATTTTTTTACTTTTCAATTTGTTAAACAAAAGTATTATACGTTATTCTTAGCAATACATATTTAAAAAACTACAAAACAGCGTACATTCATTCAACGAAACACACTCATAGACCGCCCAAAACAAGGAATGGGTAACTCGAACGATGGCAACACAGCTCGTCGTTTTTTTGAAAATTCAGCTGTAAGTGTTGGTGCACAGGTTTCATGTAATTTTGCAAGTGCTTTCAAGTGGATTTCCTATTAACTCGGATTTGTTTGATCACTATTGTTTTAAAACTGCAATTTATATCCTTGGTACAACATGCCAACAACACTTCATAAAGTCTTGATTCACGGGGGGAAAATTGTTGAATCGTCTATTTTGCCGATCGGTCAATTATCTGAAGAGGCCCAGGAAGCCCGGAACAAAGACATTCGAAACTACCGCGAACATTTTTCGAGAAAATGTTCAAGACAGAAATCAATGGAAGACATTTTTTCTCGGCTCCTGGCGACCTCAGACCCTTTCATTTCAAGTCTGCGAAAATTGCACCCAAAAAAAGGAAAACATTTTTTTCCAGAAGCTGTTGCTCTTTTGACATATGAAAAATCAAAAAAATCTGAAAGCGATAATGACGATGAGGACGAAATTGACGCTGATGATAATAAGAGCAATGAAAACTAAAATTGCGATAACAATAGCTATATTTTTTAGGTTAAGATAAAAATCAATACAAGTGTTTATTTATTATTAACATGTTAATAAAATTTGTTTCATGTATACCGTATGAAAGCCTAAAAAACCGTTTAAATCCCCAAAAAACCCCTGAACTACTTTTTTGTTCAATAAAAATCAAAAGTCATGAAACAACTACGTCATTTTGTATCCATTACTTTGTTTTTTAAAAAACTAACATCAGATTCGTAATCAGAGACCGGAAAAACCCCCGAACTATTATATTCGTTTGAAAAAAATCATAAGTCATGAAACAACTCCGCCATTTTGTATCCGCCATTTTGTTGTTTAAAAAACTAAAATCAAATTCGTAATCAGCAATTACGAAAACCCCCAAATTAGTATTTTTGCTGAAATGAAATCAAAAGTCATGAAATCATTCCGCCATTTTGTATCCGCCATTTTGTTTTTTAAAAAACTAACATCAGATTCGTAATCAGAGACCGGAAAAACCCCCGAACTATTATTTTTGTTTGAAAAAAATCATAAGTTATGAAACAACTCCGCCATTTTGTTTTTTAAAAAAACTAACATAAAATTCGTAATCAGCGACCCCAAAAACCATGGTATAAGAAAATTTCACGCAAAATTACAACATTTTCGAGTTTTGGCCAGCTTTTTGGGATTTCCGACCACTGTGCGGCGGTCGCTTGGCATGCGAGAGGTACCGGGTTCGATACTCGGAAGTTGTCGAACTTTTTTTTAATTTTTTACTTCATAAATTTTTTGTGTTTTGTTTTAGTTTTATTGTTACATAAACTCTTAAAATTACGACGTTAAATAATTATGACGTACTTAACTAACGTGCCTTTAACATTTGGAATCGCGGCACGTTAGCGTGCCTCTAGTCACAGCGTTTTGTATAAGTGTAACCAAAAAAAATTCCTAAATTTTTTTGAAAAATGTCGGCCATAATGGATACGGCATTTTTTTTGGAATAATGGAAATCAAATTTGTTATCAGCTACCTCAAAAAAATTATCGGAATTTTTTAACAATTATTTTGTTTTTAAAAAAATTTAAATCAAATTCATTATCAGCGACCTACACACGACATACTGTAAAATTTAAGTAATATCATTTTAATTTTTTGGAAAATTGTCCGCCATATTTGATATTTTTTTAATGGATATTAAATTTATTATCAGCTACCTCAAAAACCACAGGTTGCTAAATTTGACGATATCAGACATTTAAAAAAAATGTCCTCCATTTTGGATCGGCCATTTTGTTTTTCGAAAAATAAATATAAAACTCGCAATTAAAGACCTTAAAAACCACATGTTAAAAAATTTAAGCGATAGCAGAACATTCCGCCATATTGGATCCGCCATTTTGTTTTTGAAAAAAAAGATATCAAATTCGTGACCCTTAAAACTCTTAAATCCCTGTTTTGGTAAACATAGAACTAAACCTTCATATTTTGACCATGTTTTTGGCCTTTTGGACCACTGAGCGTCGGCTTCATTGTTACAGATTTTCATCTCGTTGCAGTAAAGAAAAAGAACTGCCTTTTTCTAGGTAAATAGTGTTTATGTCACCTGTTAACTTGACATCTGTCACCTGTCATCTGTCATCTGTTAACTTGACATCTGTCATCTGTTAACTTGACATCTGTCATCTGTTAACTTGACATCTGTCATCTGTTAACTTGACATCTGTCACCTGTCATCAGTCATCTGTCATTTGTCATCTTCCACCTATCATTTTTCATCTGTCACCTGTCAACTTAACATCCGTCACTTGACATGTCGGGCAAAATTTGACGGAAAAATTTGGTCCGCGGGTAGGTCTCGTGGGCACAAAAAAAGATGCATTTCGAGTGTCCATCTTCAACGGCCTTCGAACTACTAAGAAGTAAAAACGACAGCCGTGCTTTTCTGCGCAGGTGCCTTAGCTCATGAGATAGAAAAACATAGCACAGTTACCTGCCTGTGTAATAATAAAAAAATGTTTATTAATTTTTTTTAATGAATACTTAATTTCTGTTTTGCGAAACAACGTCAAAATCCAATAAATTTATTTTCTTTACATTTTTTTAAATTTAACTAATTCCCTTAAAGTTAAGAAGTTATGGGAAGGGCGACTAAATACAAATAAAACAAGACAGACGAAAACAGACAAGAGCGGGCAATTATGGCGGATAAAACCATGGGTCTGTGGACAAAACCTATACACCTACTAAACTCGGAGTAAAATAGCGATTTTGTCGGATAAAAACAACGTTTGCGAGTGAAAGCAGACGTTCGAGGATGAAATCGAACAAATCGTTTACGGATGAAATCAGACGTTTGCAGATAAAAACAGACATTTGCGGGTGAAAGCAGACGAACGCAGGCAGAAGCAGACGTTCGCGGATGAAGGCTGACGTTCGCGGGTGAAAGCAGACGTTCGCGGATAAAATCAGACGTTCGCGGACGAAAGCCGACGTTTGCGGGCGTTCGTAGACGAAGCGAAGCAGGCGTTCGCAGGTTGCCGACGTTTGCGGGTAAAAGCAGACGTACGCATGTAAAAGCAGACGTTTGCGGATAAAAGCAGACGTTCGAGGACGAAAGCCGACGTTCTCGGACGATATCCGACGTTCGCGGACGAAAGCCGACGTTTGCGGGCGTTCGTAGACGAAGCGAAGCATGCGTTCGCAGGTAAAAGCAGACGTTTGTGTGTGAAAGCAGACGTTCGCAGACTGAAAGCAGACGTTTGCAGGTAAAAACAGACGTACGCAGGTGAAAGCAGACATTTGCGGATGAAAGCAGACGTTCGCGGACAAAAGCCGACGTTCGCGGACGAAAGCCGACGTTCGCGGACGAAAGCCGACGTTTGCGGGCATTCTTAGACGAAGCGAAGCAGGCGTTCGCAGGTAAAAGCAGACGTTTGCGGATGAAAGCAGACGTTCGCGGGTGAAAGCAGACGTTCGCAGACTGAAACAGACGTTCTCAGATTAAACCGGATCATTGCAAACATAAATGAAATGTAGTGCCAGGCAAAAGCAGATGATTGCGGATGATTGACGATGGTGCACTAACCGGACGAAAAACAGGTTAAACTGGACGTTCGCGGATGTAGTAGAGCGGGCATAATACAGGTATGGGCGGATAAAATTTTTATCTGCTTTCGTCCGGTTTTGACTTTTATTTCATCCGGAATTTATTTCCGCCCATGCCTGTTTTTTTTAGCAGGGAATTCTTGAACAAATTTTGATTTGCGCCAGCCTTTGTTTTCAAAGTTCTGACAATAGGAAAATGAGAAAAATCATCTATAATCGTTTGGAAATATTTTGACCCATAAAACGCTATTGGGTTGAACGGACCATATACATCACTAAAGTGTTTTTCACCAGCTTAAATTTATCAGTCTTCTCCAAGTTAATAATCTTGTTAATGGGCTAGACCTTGCCAATACAGCTTCTAGAGCTTCTATTTGCTTTTTAGCAGTTTTGTTCTCCTTGACTATCTCCAAATGTTTGTCTAACAACTATTATTGATTGCGTTTACGAATCTTTCTTTATCCACTCGGCTTTTTCTGTCGCCGTTGCTGTTTCAGCAAGCTCTTGATATAAAACCTCTTCACATAGGTCCCGTTTCAAGATTATTTGAATCCTAAACCACCAATTGTTAAAATTATTAGCCTCCAATATTGAAACTGCTGAATTTTTTTTTACGATCTTAACACCAAATTCCCAATTCACTAAACTTACTCAAATCGGCACGATACTGGGCCCATAACTCAGATTTCTGAATATCTATTTAATACATTCTGGATGTGAAAAAACAACGGTACATCTTGTTTTTATAAACTACTTTACAGTATCTAATGATTTTAAAAACAGCAGGCAACTTATATATCCACTATTATAATTTAGTGTCATAAACCTAACAATAATTAAATCTAACAAATATTTCATCAAAAGAATCAACACACTTTTTCAAGATCCGTCATCAAATTGTTAATTTTTAACCCTTCTTCAATGGTTCGAACAGAGGGTAAAACAAATCCCAATTTATTTATAAAAAACTTATAGGCACCTGGAGATGTATATTGGATACTTCTAGCCAATTCTTGTTTAGCTTTTATCCATTTTGCCCTCTTTTTATAAAAAAAGCTGCATTGAAATAAAAGTTCTTCAAAAACGACTCTTATTAATTATTTAAAATTTCTTTGATTATTTCCCTCATTATAAAATGAACCAACCCAAACCCTTGAATTTTCGAATCAATTTTGTTTAGTTAAGAGATTAAATCACTAGAACCGTTTAACAGCGATTCAATTTTAGCCTATATATAGGATTTTTGTTTACGATCTTATGGTGTTAAAACAATAATAATAAGTTATCTGGTTTACGAAATATCAATTATTAATTATTACATATTTTTAAATTAATGTAATTTTGTTTCAAAAATTGTTCACAAATTTTGACATATAGGTACGTCAGATTTTATTAATTGTCAAATAGTTTCCTTTAATTCGAGAAATATTAATATGATATATCTCGAGAACTATAAATTTATTCGGTTAAAGGCCCTGCTTAAAATACCCCATAGAGACCTATACAAAATAATCTATCGGGCGCTACCGGATTCAATATGTGCATTTGTCCATGGTTTTTTCCGGATACGGCCCGATAGAAAATGTATAGGAAATTACCTATAGGCACACCATAACTTTTACATTTTCCCTATTGAGACCGATAGCAAATAACTAAGCGTAGTTTGACAGATTAAATTTATAGGTTAAGTGATATAAGTCTATAGTTGTCGCGGTGAATGTTTCAAATTGCGTCATCAAATTCTGAACCAAGCACAGACATTACAATTATTGTTGTTTTCTTTTACGTATATAATCCATGAAACCGCTAGGTTAACCGTATGTCGAGAAACCGGTTTTTGACATTCGACATTGATGACGCAATTTGAAACATTCGCCGCGACGACTATAGATTATTTCTCGAATTAAAAATAATTTGACAATTAATAAAATCTGACGTATTTATTTGTTTATGAACAATTTTTTAATCAAAATTCCATTCATTTAAAGGTATGTAATAATTAATAATTGATATTTTAAACTAGATATCATATTTTTTATTGTTTTGTAAAAAATGTATGTTAAAATTTGTAAATAACACAATAAAATCGTAAACAAAAATCCAATATGGAGGCTAAAATTTATTCGTAAGTAATATCATAAGGGCATCTAATTTTTTCCGAAAAAAATCGAAAAAACACGTGGCTAAGTAATATTTTAACAAGAAGCATGAGTGCTGGTAACAAAAATCCGAGTCGAAGACGAGGATTTTTGCTCCTGCCCGAATGCATTTTGTTAAAAAATATTAGTTAGCATTGTGTTTTTTCGATTTTTTTCACAGGAAAAATAAGATGCCCGAATGGTATTTGACAAGAATATTTCATGAGTAACACTTATTCTGCATACACATAGCTTACTGAACATACTACCTATTATACATGCATACGGAGTTCGATTTTGTCTTTCGTGTGTGGTGCATCGTACTTTCATTTCTGGGTCATTGCTCGATGAAAAGTTTGAAACATAGCTGACTTTGACCCAGGAGGGACAAAATGGAATTCCGGGTATAGAAATATACCTGTATTTTTGGACAATATCGCAAGCTTTGACCTTCTAGCGAGGTATTTTGTGAATTGTACAACACATGGAGTGGATGATCCAAGATTTGGAAAATTCACGTGTCTATGGGTGGATGGCTTCGTGAAGCGCATGGACATTAAAACTTGTTGCTGGTCAAAGTGGTTCATTGAAACCAAGACCATTAAGGCCTTAGGTCACCAAGGAAGAAGAAGAAGAATACATGCATACATAATAAATATGTAGGTATTAGTTTGAAAATTAGGTAATTTATTTAATCACAAAATACTACAAACTTAATTATTTATGGTACAATTAACATATAAATTGCAATTTTTGGTGACAACAGCTGTCAATTGACTTAAGTTTTGCCGCGGGTAAACTGCTGACAGGTGCTGTCATACGTTTTGCACCTAGAAACCATTTGTAATTCAAAATTGCGCTTTTGTGATTGGTGGAAACTAAGACGAGGGAAATAGTCGCTGTTAAACAGTTCTGGTGATTTAATCGCTTTTCTAAAATTTACTACAAAATTCAAGGCTTTTGATTGTTTTTTTTACAATGAAAACAGTATGATATAATTTTTCGTTTGCTTGTAATAACAATGTCTTGTGGCAAAAAATCTAAATCCAATTAAAGTGGATTTTCTGAATTTTTCTTCCAAATTAAAATTATCGGTAATATCAGCATTTTTATTTTATTTACAATTAAAGTTACACTGCTTAATCAATTCAAGAATTAAATTATATTATAAATTAAATTAGTGAGGCACATCAAATCTTAAATTATCGTTAAATTGTATTAAAATAACAATCTGCAAAAAATATTTATTTTATATCGTACCATAGCAAATCGAAACATCGAATATATTAATCATTGCCTGTATTAATGATGCGCCTACGTTTATCCTTCAAAGCATCCAGTGTGAGCATATTAGATTAGTTTAAAGATGAAAAAATTATTTTCGCATTACGCAACAGAGAAATAACTATTTTAACTAATTCATTATGTATTACATAACGCTAAATTAATTAATTCTGTGCTACGTTATAACGCGAAAATAATTTATAAATAGTTCATTCTCTGTTACGTAACGCGAGAATAATAGGACAATATTAACTGTTACATGTCAAAAAATTAATAATTTTTCATAGGACCATAAAACAATTTATAATTGTCCCTTCTCCGCCTTCTTACTTAAGATAGTGTTTTATATTTATTTGTATCGAAAACATTGGAATTTAAGGGTGTGCTCGTGTGTACTGAAACCTTACCAGTGTCTGTCTATCTCTTATTATATCTTTAGTGAGTTGTATAATACACTATATTATTTATATAATAATTTTACTTACAATTTAAAAGTCCATTTAAAAGCAGGTTTGTAAATTCTATATGGTTTTCTTTTTGATTTTGGGAGCAAAAAACTGGGCTTTACTAAAATAATAATTAAAATCATTAAGAAGCATCTTTGTACAACTGCAATAGCCTACCTTTTAAATCAGATTCAGATTTTTCCATTGTGTCACTTAAGTCAAGATTATTATCATCTTTATTTTCATCATCAGAGTCAAACTTACAATCTGGATCATATATTAACCATTTTCCCTGGCGATTTATCTTATGGATAGTAAGAAGATGATTTCTTATATCAAATTCCTTATCAAACATTAATAAGCAATGTTTACAAACGAAATACTACAACATTGTTATTATTATAACATTAAAACATTTAAATATAGTTTGGGCTGGTTGACTGTTTACAAACACTGTTTCTTATCCCAAACTTAAAACTTTTCATACAATAAAAAATATTTAATAACTTACACTTTCATTCTTCTTCTCACAATTTTTCATATGCTCTATCCCTTCCTTTAATGTAGTATATATAATACCACATCCTTTAAATTTACATACAACATTCTTTAATTTCTCTGTTTCCGCTTCCAGTAAAACAATAGTTTCAATATTTTTAAAATCTAATTTAAAAGTGTAATGCTACAACAAAAATGTACGCAATTAAGAAATAATTTTATTATATTTAGTGACATAGAAAACGCAACAACCAGATAGTTACCAAGACGAGTTACTGATTGCCTCCAAACTTCTTATTAATGGTTAAAATGTCAAAAATTAATAAATTCCACCAGAATTATAAAAAGGCATTGGTATAGTGTAACTAGGGGACGACTTAACATGTATTGCTCGTTATTGCGTGTTATATATCGCTAAGAATATTTAACTAGTTTATTAATAAATACTTGTTACAAGTACATATTATTTTTAATAAAATGTTTTCCTTCTTATCCACTAGATATAAAATATTTTTATTTATAGTTTAGGGTATTGAATTTTAAGGTTAATAATTTAAATATAGTTACTTACAGAATTTTCTAGTACACTGTATGATCCTTCTTCTTTAAATTCATTAATTAAATGAAGAGCCCTACAAAAAATATAATTAAATTGTTTTAATTTACAGGTACCGTAAACACGGGTGCCTTTAGCTCACTTTCAAACTTAAGCTTAAAATTGTTGTGGTTTTAACAATCATAAACATTAAATATTGTATACCAAAATTTGAGTCTTGAGTTGCTCTTTCATAATAACTATGTTATAATATTAGGTAGGACTGAGTTTCAAAAATAAAAATTTAAATCTGGGTGTGCAAAGTTACCCCCTGGTTGCGGGTAACTTTGTCTCACAGCGTATTTTCCGGATAAAATTAACTCAATATTTTATTTTATTTTTTTAGACAGATGTTAGCAGCGACATATATCTATTGCACGGGATTACCGATAAAAAAAATAAAAAACCGATCTGTAGTTAACCAAGGATCATCATTCCAAAGGATTGCGCCTAATATAGAAATTTTAACGAGTGTATTTTTAAGAGTTCTGCACTGATGCAATATAAACAATTTTAAAGTGTAATAAATCCCATATATTTCTTTAAAACACTGATTTTCCTGTAATATAAACTCAAAAGAATCGCTTGATTGACAGGTTTAGACCAACAAATTATAAATGTTAATTTTATCGGCGGTACCTTATTTTATTATGGAGGTGAAAGACATGACCTAATTTATAATAAAACAAATTAAGTAATTTTTACATCAAGATTGGTTTTCCTAATAATATCACTAAATAATATTGAAAAGCATTGTTTATATATGCTTGTTCAATCACATCACAAAATGTGTACAACATTTATAAATACATGATGCAAAACAATATAATATTAAATTAAAATATGATATTTAATGTAAATTAATTTATTCCGTACAGTACGGAAAAATTGACCTTTTTTGGTTGGAAAAATATTATTTTCAGACAGGTACCTATCATGAAAAAACATTATTCTACTTAGTGATACGATTTTGTCGTTTGGTAAATCTTAATTAAACAGACTACTGCAGCAACTCCAACAACAACCATGGAAGCATCCCTCTTTGGACATGTTCGTCAAGGAGAATTTACTTTCATCATCTTTAAGGCTTACTACCACTAAATTGTAAAAAGGAAATAAATATATCAAAGGTCGCGTCGCACCTGCATCCTGAACAAGAGTTTCCAAGAGTCTTCTGAGTACAGTGCGCGATTCGACGTATCAGGTGGATCCCCTAATACCTCGCCTGATATTTGTATCTTTACAGATGGATCCAGAACCGAATTAGGCTTTGAAACAGTAACCTATCCATACGCCTCAGTATATCATTTTATGATAGTGTATTATCACAGGCATACTGTAGGCTGCTTGTAAAATAATAGAGCTCCATATAAATGGCTAAAAGATCTCCTCAGATAACAGGGCGTCCTTGTTGGTCTTGAGACACAATATAAGTTACTCGAGGCCTGCACAGCAAACGGAAAATTATAGAAGTGTATAGGATGACGCCACGTTTGAATATTGTTTTCTAAATCTCTCCACGGTATAGATTTGTATTCGTCAGTCGAGCGTTTCAATACTGTCCACAGTATAGAGGTCGTAATTTCACTTTTGAACTAGTATTAATATAAAAATTATTTTATGCTTAAAAAAAACTATATACGACATGATTGTGATTTTTTTTCATTTTATTAATTAATTAAGCTGTGTTGAATATTTTTCCTAAAGGAATAATTGACAATGGGCCATTAATTCATTTGTTCGTAGATGCTACAATAACCTGCACTGGTGTGTACTTTTTCATCAACCAGATTTAAATATTGCTGTACTAACATATACCAGTGGAGATAGTGCAGGGTCTACCAACAGACCTCATTACTAAATTATTAAAGTTTAATACTTAGCATATCGATCATTTTTTCAACATAACCTCTGAAATACAAATATAGGTATTTTATATAATACATAAATATACTTAACATAATATCCTCTGTGCTTTACATACCTGAGTTGTTACGGTAAATAAAAATCAGACAAAGGAACCAAAGAAAGGAACTATTTTCAACAAAATCATATGAAGAAATGAGAAAATTCAAACTACTTGCATCCATCAAAAGATCAAAACTTCTTGCAATATTACCCCCTTTTTTTATACTCTCAGAAATATTGACTAGAACAGTATTAGTGAGACTCCAGTTTCTATAACTTGGTAGAGTAAAGAGAAGTCAAAACCGTTGCGCTATTGCATTGCGCTGTTTTTGTATAATTCTCGGGGACATTAACGAAAATCATTGCCAGTAAAATTCGAAAAGCTTGAGTTTCTATGTCTCTGAAGAGAATAGGAATCCAAAGTTGCTGCACCATTGGACTGAACCCTTTTTTAATAATTTCTAGAGACATAAATGACTGCACCATTCGACAGGGTCGAGTTTCTACCTCTCTGTTGAATATAGAAAATCAAAACAATGTATCTTGTAAGACACCATTGAGTTTGACTTTAAATATAGTCGTGCATAGGTATAGAGCCAAAAAATATAAAAACAAAGCACGATTCAATACAGTTCTGATAAAACTTTAAGATTTAATATTCAAACGCGGAGTCATCCTATACAGTTCTATATTTTTCCGTTTGCTGTGTGTAGCGAAATGCATTGCTGCCTTGAAGCTGCTAACAATAAACAATGCCCTAGAACTAGTTTGCAATGAAAAGGCTGATAAACTTTTAAGACAGGGATCGGCAAAGCTGCCTCTAACAAAATCAACCTTAAAAGTTCAGATAAAAAAACTATCATATAAAAAACAACTAAAAAGACAAGTTAAATTAAATTTATGCCGTCAGACCAAAGCTATAATCACTAATCACTGACAAGCTAGCCAAGTACAGTTTACTTGTCAAAACCTTGTCGAAATTGTAATTGCAGGTACAATAGTTTGACAGTTTGTCCTCAAGCATAATTATCTTACCATTAATGTATTGTAATTTAATGTAAATAAGACCAAACAAATGTGCACAAAAACACAAAGTTAGTTATCGTTATAGTTAGCAAATACAACCCAAGCCCCAGCTCCGTCGAGACATGTTTTCCCCGCTCGGCTAACCGAAGCGTGGGTCCTATTCTCGCGCGCATCCTATTATATCCCAAACAAATTTGAGGTTAAGGACAGATCAACATAAATCACCCTAGGTATAAACGTTTGGAAACTAGTAGATAATTTTAAATCCAAGGTTTTTTGCCTATTCAGTAGAATTTTTAAGGTACTCCATATTAGAAAAATAAAAGTATTGAGTCACGATTGATCTTAATAAATTTGCTATACGCTTTACAAAAGACCGTCTAATTATATTATATGTCTAGTAAAAGTTTGGATATGCTAGCAGCCTAACAAGTAGGATTAACAAAAAACTCACCTTTTATGCGCTTCCCTTTTTCCTTTCTGATTTTTTTCTTTGTGTGTTTCTATAACCATTTCATCCTGATTTAATGTATGAGCAACTTTGATGTGCATAGTCATGCTTACAGGTAAAACTTTTTTTTTGCATATGTGACACTCCACCTTTATTTTGTCAAGCTCCTCCTCAGTCTTATTACACATTGTTTGATGGGACAAAAAACCTATTACAGATTTTTTTGATCCTCCACATTTACTGCAGTAAAGAGGTTTCTTCTTCTTATATAAATCATTTAATATGGAAAGTACCAAATGTTTATCATTTAAATTCTAAAAAATAACAATATAAAAATTATTTATAATGATCGGCGTAATGCATTTGGGAATTTGGTAGACATTAACAATTTACTTGCAGAATCGGTATTAAACGTCATTAAAAGGGCAACACAGATTTTTGTTCCATACTCATTCGTAGTATTTAATAATTTCCAAGAATGGTAATTTGGTATTTATTTATAATTTTAATTTTATCGTTATTTTATAATTCATTACACAGCCCCAAAAAAACCGATGTTCTGGCCTGGGGATCAGACCATGTTAACATATGTTTTTGAAGCCGAATCCAGAGCCCGTTTAACCCCATCACGTCAGATTTTTAAGATAACCTCAAATAACCTAATAATCCAAGCTAATCAGCATTTTTAAAACCAAAAACCTTATAACCAATAACTTTATAACCTTTTATATTAAACTCCATAAATCCATAACCAAAGAACCCCAACCCAATAACCCCATAATCCCAATAACCACATAACTCAAGCAATTGAGCTCAACCTATTATCACGCAATCTGTCCTAGCCAAATAATCCCGTAACCGAAGCTCCATTAGCTTGGATTATTAGGTTATTTGAGGTTATCTTGAAATCCTGACGTGATGGGGTTAAACAGGCTCTGGATTCGGCTTTAGCGACCCCAAAAACATATGGTAAACATGGTCTGTTCCCCAGGCCAGAACATCGATTTCTTTTTGTGAGACTAATAATTATTAATAAAAACTGGCAAAAAATCACTAATTCCCATTAATTATCATTGGTTTAAACTAATAAAGCAGTTTAAAACCCCTTAATTATTTTATTAATTCTATATCGTGTAAGCCCAGTCGGCACATACCTACAAGTATTAAAGAGTACAATTTTTAAATAAAAATGTTGGAAGGTTTTGTTTTGTCACATTAACATTATGGAAATGGTTGATGGATCAATTGAAATAAAATTTTCAGGCAAAACGTTTTTCACATCCCTGCATGTGGTTTCTTTACATAAATAAATTATTAGGTTTCAAAATGTTAATTATCAAATGTATGTTGGAAATCCCATGAACACTAAAGCTACATGTTGCTTTTGTACCATATCGAAACAAAAGGTTCTACCGTCGTTTTATTGTAAATTCTTAATGAAACAAATTGTGACCAGATTAAGATGGGGGAACAACATTGTCAATAATCCATGTATATAAGTGGTCCAACGTAAATGGAAAGTTGTGAAGCTTTAAAAAACTAACCATAATCTACATCTAAACTAAAAAGTTGTTAAAAATGTCGAACGTTTGTGGTGTTTGTAACAGATCAACCAATAACAGCTATACAATTCACTGCAATAAATGTTTAAACTGGTTTTACAGTAATTGCGTTAATATTAATACTACGGAACTAAATAACTACCAGAAGGAAGCAAAAAACTCAAGGGAAAACGTCTTGCCAATCATGTGAGGAAAGTGAGGTTAGAGCCAATAACCCAACTTTACAGGATTTCATGAACAAATTAAATCAAATGGATAACAAATATGACAAACTATTCCAGCAATTTGCAATGCAGGAATAAGTCAAAAAAACTTTAAGGTAAAATAAGCCAAATTTAAAGTAAGCTGACCAGTGGCGGCTGGTGGATTTTTCATATGCCATATCTCAGTTATTAGACAAGGGACCAAATTGTTTATATAGTGTCAGCAGAATTTATATAGAAGTTTGCGAAAAAAGTTTTTGATCTGCTTACCCTGCAGCCTGCCCCCCTAATAAAGATAATACAAATTTTAGTGGTGCAATTTATAATTGACTAAAGTTTATTGACAATTTTTGAAATTTATTAGAAAAATCCAAATATGACAGATTTCATCTCATTTTAGTTTTTATTTTAGGAAAAGAAATAAGAATTTATTTAAAATGGTATAGGTAAATATTATTGATATTTGGAATTTTTAAATAAATTTTAAAATTTTTCGATAAACTATGGAAAATTATAAATTGCACAACTAAAATTTGTATTACCTTTATTAGGGGGGCCAGGCTGCAGGGTGGGCGTATCTTTTTTTCGCAAACTTCTATTTAAATTCTACTTGAGATCAAGTTAGGTTAAATATGAAGCACAACATTTTTTTTACCCAGGAACAATCAATCACGAACCATTCAAATTGACTTATAAATATAAGAAGGCCAACGAATGGAAGTATGCTTGGATAAAAAAAAGGAAAAATACGTCTAGGAATTAAAACTCCAAACCTCTATCCATAAATTCTACAGATGATTTACCAAAAAACCAAAGCCCACACCCAACAAATTTCCACAAACTTAAACATCCTATATAATATATTTTGCATTATTATTATCAAGTATCCCGTATCATCGTTCGGTACCTTTCTCCGTTGACCGTCAACATCTTCAAAGAAATAAGGACCGATGACGCCGCCAGACCAAAGCTTCCGTCACAATTCTTACAAGGAATTTCGTAAAGCCCATGTGCCTCCAACTCTATTTTTGTTTTGGCGCTTGGAAGTATTTAACCGATCTTCCTTGGGGCGATAAATGTGGTCTTAATGTTATGTTTTTTGAAAACTTTGCCTATTCTTTCGGTTGTCCCTTTGACGTAGGGAAGAAAGGTCTTCTAAGTTGGTTTGTTGTTCTCGTCCTCTGTGGTATTTAACCAGCGTCGTGGTGTAAGAGCCTTTTTTTATGATGGTTTTGGAGAATCCGTTTTGCTGTAGCGTCGTTTATACAGGGTGTTTTTTTTAACTTGAGACAGCTCAATATCTCGAGAAATATGCATTTAACGGAAAAATGTCTTAAATAAAAGGTTAATGTGACCAAAGGGGACATTATTTGGTGCTACCGCTAGCCACCCCCTACCCCTCCTTAAGTGTGAAACGGGGGGTAACTTTGGAAAGTCAAAAGGGATGACCCGATTTTTTTCACAGATTTTGGTAGTACATACAAAATTGAATAACTTTTATTTGAAAGTTGTTTTCAATTTATCAACAGATGGCACTGTAATTCAAAATTTAAGTAAAAGGGGTTTCCTTGTAAAATGTATTATTTGAAACGTTTGAAAAACAAAAATTAACATTAAATCAACAATAGTCGGCTCTGAAAACAATTTATAACAAATGTTCGAAATGTCGTCCTTCCATTTCGACACCAAGTGGAGCACCAGCGTCCCTGGTCGGTAAACGTTTGGTGCGGTACCTTAAGCGAACGATTAATCGGACCCTTCTTTATTGACGGTGCATTAAATGGCGAAAAGTACCGGAATTTTCTAGAAAACGATCAGACGGACCTTTTGGAGGATGTACCACTAGCACGGCTCCAAAACATGTGGTACCAGCAAGATGGTTGTCCTGCACATTATTCGGCAATTGCTCGAGAGGTGTTGGATCGGGAGTTCAATGACCGGTGCACCGCGGTGGATCGGTAGACGTGGTCCAGTAATTTGGCCTGCTCGATCACCTGATCTTACGCCACCAGACTTCTTCCAGTGGGGTTACTTGAAAGAAAAAGTTTACGGTGCAATTCCTACAACTTGGGAGGACATGGTGGAGCGGATCAGGAACGCCTGTGCGGCGATACCGCCCGACATGTTGGCGCGTTGTGTGCAAGAATTCATTACCCGCATTCAAAAATGTGTTAAAATGGAATGACGACATTTCGAAAATTTGTTATAAATTGTTTTCATAGCCGACTATTGTTGTTAATGTTAATTTTTGTTTTTCAAACGTTTCAAATAATACATTTTACAAGGAAACTCATTTTTGTTAAATTTTGAATTACAGCGCCATCTGTTGATAAATTGAAAAAAGTTTTAAATAAAAGTTATTTTTTTTTATGTACTACCAAACTCTGTGAAAAAAATCGGGTCATTCCATTTGACTTTGACTTTAAAATAAAAAATAATTCAAAAATATAACTCAACAAAAAATCCAAAAAGAAGCATAGTATACTAATATTATAATAATCAGGATATTACAGTTTAATAGGTTGTATGACCTCCTCTAACATTAATTACTGCTCTACATCTTCTTCCCATACTTAAAATTAATTCATCGATCTCACCCTGATCAATAGCTGCCCATTTTCTCTGAAGGCAGATAAGCTCTTGCCGGTTATTAAAAAACGGATTTTGACGAATAGCCCTCCTTTGTAGCATATCCCAAGCATGCTCAATCGGATTTAGATCTGGAGATTGAGCGGGAAACTCTAATAGCTCGATTGACTCATTTTCTAAATAATTTAATATTATCCTGGCAACATAAGGTGGAGCATTGTCCTGCATTAATAAAAATTGGGGTCCAATTGCTGCAGCATATGGAAGCACAACAGGTCGGAGTATAATATTTAAGTAATCAATTGATCTTAAAAAAACCTTGCAAAGAAACGAGATCAGTTCTTCCACCCAAGCTGATGCCCCCCCATACCATCACTGTACCACCTCGATAACTGTGCACCTCTTGAGCTGTTTGCAGACGTGGTACTGGTCCCGGCTCTCTCCAAACTCTTGTTCTTCTACTATCTGGATGAAGTCCAAACCTGGATTCATCAGTAAACAATACCTTCGACCATTGCTCTCTAGTCCAGTTTTCGTGTTCTTGAGCCCAAGCTAATCTTGCCGCGCGATTGCCACGTGATAATGGAGGAACTTTTAGTGGTCTTCTAGCATTTAGATTAGCTTCATGCAAACGCCTTCTTACAGTTTGGGCACTTATTGTAACGTTATGAACTAACTGTAGGTCAGAAACCAACTCGGGCGCTGTCACAGTTGCATTTCTTCGGGCACGTAAAATTAAAAATCGGTCTTGATTTGGCGTTGTTTTTCGTTGTGGGCCCAAATGTCGTTGACAAACACTACCTGTGTTACGATATCGTTGCAAAAGTCTACTTATAACACTTTGAGTCGTACCTATGGCTTCTGACACAGCGGTTTGAGAAGCACCAGCTTGTAGCATTCCTACAGCCCTTAACATTTGCTCCTCTGTCAAGTGTCGTCTCTAGAGCTCTCCATGATAATTTGAATTTAACTAAGCATTTATTAATCTGCTTAAAAAAACGTTTAAAAATACGCGAATTAAAAAACATTTCAATACCAATATTTTATTTTGTAGTTTTTTACAATTACGATTTTCATCAGAAGTTGCCGGATTGCATTGAGGTACAGGGTGTTACACGCAATGCATATTAAATTTTTAAAAAATATCGTAAAATAAATAAAGTGAATAAAATTTATTGAAATATCCCTAGACCATGTTGATGTGTGTATATATATAT
This sequence comes from Brassicogethes aeneus, assembly GCA_921294245.1. NCBI lineage: Eukaryota > Metazoa > Arthropoda > Insecta > Coleoptera > Nitidulidae > Brassicogethes > Brassicogethes aeneus. The sequence goes on from OV121136.1 coordinate 6,323,928, forward strand.
TAATATATAAATATATAATAGGGTGGCCCAAAAAAAAAGAATATTTTTTTTTCTCGTCTCTTGTAAAAATATGTTAGTTTATCATGCTGTAAGAGCCCTGTCAAAATATCAGCTCGATTAAAAACATTTTAGGGGTCGCTCAAGATTTTTTAAAATTTTCAAAATCGTCAAAAATTGAATTTTTGTTTCATTTTAATTTTTTTCTCGTCTCGATATTATTTTTTTGATTGAAAATAATAAAAATTCGGTAAATTTCAAATCAATATTTTGATTTCTAAAGGTCGCTAAAAGTTCGTTGATATTTATATTCAGAGGTCGTTCGAAAACCTTCAAAATACTCTACTTTGAAAGTTAAAAAATCCTGAGCGACCTTTATAAATCAAAATATTGATTTGAAATTTTTAGAATCATTAGTATTTTTAAATTAAAAAATAATCTCAAAACGAGAAAAAAAATTAAAATAAAAAAGACCCAATTTTTGACGATTTTGGAAATTTTTAAAAATCTTGAGCGACCCCTAAAAATTTTTTAATGGAGCTGATCTTTTGCATATATATATATTAGGGTGTCCCTTATTTTTATTTTTTTACGCATACCCTCTAATTATATTTATTACTTGTTTATATACTCCCAGTAAAAATTTCAGCTCATTCTATAAACGGGAACCCGTGCCGACTTGCATCTGAACCCTCCGTTAGCCAACGTTAGGCGCGCGGTATTTTGATCGTAAGTCATTTTGTGTTTGTTATTATGTGAACCTTATGATATAAATTATTAAAAAATGTTAAAATATAGTTTTATTTATGTGTATACTTTAATAAAAATGAATATTTTTACAGGAAGTGGCTAGTTACCCGGAAGTGTCGGGTGAATAGGCCGTAAACTCTAAAATTGATAAACTTAATGGGTTTTACTCTAAATAACTAAAAGAGTCTATTGTAAGAGATGACTACCGAAAACTTATTTCTTCTGCGTTGCGTGCAACAGCACAGAAATCTATATCCTAATTGTAAAAAAAACACTTTAAAAAGAAGATATACTTCGTGACTGTATTTTTCTAATGATTTTATTAAATATGCTTACTAATTTATATTATTGCTTTTGTTTCTATCATTTGTTTCATTTATTATTATTATTATTATTAAAATAGACTCTTTTAGGTATTTAGAGTAAAACCCATTAAGTTTATCAATTTCAGAGTTTACGGTCTATTCACCAGACCCTTCCGGGCAACTAGCCACTCCCTGTGAGAAAATACATTTTTATCAAAGTATACATATAAATAAAACTATATTTTAACATTTCGTCACCTGAGAATTATAGTGTTCTATCTGCATTTTCTTTTTTTTATTCAGGTTAGTCTTGTTTTAAGTATTAAAGATGCTTATTGTTCTATCTATATATAATTGGGGTAGAAATTGTACAGTTTAAACCTTAAACTTTACAATTTCTACCCCAATTATATATAGATAGACCAATATCATCTTTAATACTTAAAACAAGACTAACCTGAATAAAAAAAAGAAAATGCAGATAGAACACTATAATTCTCAGGTGACGATTTGTCAATAATTTATAATATAAGGGTCACATAATAACAAACACAAAATGACTTACGATCGAACCTCGCGACCAACCGTGTTACAAAATACCGCGCGCCTAACGTTGGCTAACGGAGGGTTCAGATGAAAGTCGGCACGGGTTCCCGTTTATAGAATGAGCTGAAATTTTTACTGGGAGTATATAAACACGTAATAAATATAATTAGAGGGTATGCGTGAAAAAATAAAAAATAAGGGACATCCTAATAATATATATATATGTATATATATATATATATATATATATATATATATATATATATATGGGTGGAAATCTTAACTGGAATAAATTCTGTATTTTGAAAACCACTTACCTACTTAAAATATCCTAAAACAGGTCAATTTATAAATTTACCTAGGTAAATTGTGGTAAATCTTAAAAATATAAGAAACCAAAACAAGCTTTCAAATGATGCATCACTTGATATACCTTTGAAAAAAAAAGTTAGGGTTGGTTGCACCCTCAAAGGGTGGTACTTATATTTTTAAGATTTACCACAATTTACCCAGGTAAATTTATAAATTAACCTGTTTTTGGATTTTTTAAAAAAGTAAGTGGTTTTCAAAATACAGAATTTATTCCAGTTAAGGTTTCCACCCTGTATATAAATATATATATATATATATATATATATATATATATATATATATATATATATATATATATTTATATATATATGGGTGATCCTACTAAAGTTGGGCAACTTGATGTCATCAGTCAATAGAGTAGGCATTTTATTATTTTTTTCTAAATATTTCAGAAAAAAGATCCAGGCCCTTTTAACTTGTCCACCCAATTTTATTATTTCAAATGCAAGTTTGTAAAAAAACATAATAAACATTTAAAACAACAGTACCTTGGCGTGTCACAACTCCTGAATAAAATATTTGAGTGATTTTATTTTAAAATATTTTTCAATTTATGGTAAATTTTTCAATTTCACTACAAACTATAAAAAATTAAATTATGTATTTTTCATATTTTATCATAGATTGAAATTATAGCAATTTTTAAAAAATTGATAATCTTTGTACTTACTTTTACCCGTCAGTTCTGTGTCCAATATTAAAATTCAATATTCCCGCGAAACATCGAAGTCCTCGTTTTAACCTGAATATTGGTAGTAAAATTACCTACAGAGCGCGCCCTTGGTACAATATTCCATATACTTGCCAAGAAAGTATATGCGATATTCATCTTGAAAACAATGCAAGCGGCGAAGTTGTGGTAAATGCGCGTATATATATTTCGTTGTAATTTATATAATGTGATTTAATTTTTTAAAAATGTGTGCTTTTATTTGATTTTATAATATTTAGTGTATAATATGCTCAAAGTTTCAATAAATCTTATATTTTTCAATCAATTGTCTATTTAATCAGTACCCTGGTATTCCTGGCATTCAAATTTAGAAAACACAGATATTTCAGAAACTGTTTGAAAAGGTGACTGGCCCAGCCTGGAACAGTATATTTATTATATTATCTATGTTCTCATAACAAAATAGTGTTTAATTTTCTCCGAAAACTTTATAAACAAAATGAGGTAAGAAGTTGCCCAACTTATGTAGAATATATATATACATATATATATATATATATATATATACAATATATATAAATAATAGCTTTTGAAAAATAATATATATTTAAATAATAATCACTACTAAATAATAATATAAAGTTGTTAACTAAAAAGCGGTTTTAATACATGATTTAAATTACTCGCGCTTTTGATTTGTTAATGTCGATGTTTATTCGTAAATTAGTTAGTTTTGCTGCCTCAATTCTTTTAATACGCTGGGTATTTTTCTTGTATAGGGGTATTAGAGACGTATAACCGGCTCCATCACTCCCAGACTCCGCACAGGCCTCTGTTTCCTTACGCCGATTTTTTTCGCCACCAGCCCGTGTTTGCTGGGTGCGAATGTCCATTGCGTCCCGTACTATACCCTATTTGGGACTCGAGAGCGAAATTACAATAGTTTGTACAGCCCTTCCCGGATTCGCCGGGCCGTTGCTATATATAGAACGGGAGGGATAGACATTTTGGTGTTTAGGGGACAATTAAGCAGACTCAAATCTGCGTACGACGCGGGATCCCCCCAGACCGGGTAGTTACTCCAAACATTTGGGATTACTGTTTGAAGTTGGGGAGATGTTATTTCGCTGTAGGGACCTAACTTACTAGCCGTGGTTTACGTCTTGACCGTTATTGTCTGTGCCCGTGTCCAAGTCGGATTGTTCCTGGTATAGTAATTCCGTTGGTTTTTCTTATCTTAGTCTTGATGGTGCTTAGTTGCTCAAAACTGTTCTTGTTACTTTGTAAGAAGTGAATATTCTGTGCTAACGTGTCGTGAAACGTGAAATATAGTCTCCCGACTTTTTTGTCTAGAAGCACATACATATGTTGTTTCGGTGCCTACGGGTGACGTGTACCCAGTATTTGCGCTTTTTTATGCTGTCGTGTATAGGTTCCGTCAGTTTTATTAGCGTGCGGTTGGCTGCTTTTATTAAACAGTCTTTTACATAAGTCCATGTAGGTATCTGTTTTCCAGGTCCTGTTTTGTCAGTTGAGTCAAGCCACGTCAAGTGGGACCAGAAAATTTCACGAAATCACCGATTTTGAAAATAATCACATTAATGTGTAGTAGACATGACTCATATGTCACAGTAAAAAAATTGTTTTAAAATTTGTTTTTTTGGTAATGTTATTAAGGTTGACAATTTTGTCAAACTTTAGAGCACGGTAAAATTGAAAAAATAGAATCTCTTGGACCACTCTGTATTATTGAATTAAATTTTAAACACTATTGTAGAAATGTTTAGACTATATAATGATCATTTAATTAAGGTTAATTTGTTTAAATAAAAGAATTTTGCATACATTTATTATAAACAATTGAAATTTTGTATGTGTTTTTCACGCTGAAAAAAAAATAATCTTATGTCATAATATGCGGCAAACGTTTCCGTTTAATAAGATGTACTCAAAAATTTGTCTTTCCTGTGTCATCCGGAGATATTAATTTTTTGACCCGCTGTGCGCTTGATCAGTACGCGGCGCGCTTCGTTTCTAGCTCGTCCGTTCTAACGTTTTAACGGTGTGCCTGAACGAAGTTTAAGTCACATAAAAATGCCGCCAAAAACTGATTGTAGTTTCTTGTTCGGGACCCTTTGGTGACTTAAGAATGATATTTACCAAAGTTCTAGCTGCTCCTCTTTTCAAAATTGTTCGAAAATTCATGATTTTTTTTTTTTAATTTTTTTATCTCTTTGACAGAGTACACATTTGCACACCGATTTTTATAAAATTAGAGTAAATTATTTAGGAGACTTAGAGAATACTTTTTAATATTGTTCACATCATTTGATATATACAGGGTTAGCCAAAAATCATTTATTTTTTATAATGCAAAAGCGTAAATTCATGATTATAGCATAACACGCGAAAAATATTTATCCCCAATTTTTTTTAGATATTTCTACGTCTATCAGGTTACAAAATGGCATTTTTATTTATTTTACAAGAAAAATAGATTTGTAATAAAATTCAATAAAATAACGCTTAGAGAGTATTTAAAATGTTGTTTAATTTAGGCTTTTTAGTAGTTTTCAATTTTGAACAAAAAATTGGTTGAAGTTTTTTGATCGGCACTCTTTGGTGATTTAAAAAAGATATTTAGCAAAATTCTAACTGTTTTTTGTTTAAATTTGTAAAAAATTCATTTTTTTTTTAATTATTTGTTTATCGCAAAGTCTACCTTTGCCAGAGTACACATTTGTACACCGATATTGTAAACGAGAGAAACTGTTTTTATACTGAGCACATCATTAGATTTATACAGGGTTAGACAACGCATAAACAAGATTTTTCAAAATGTTTCGAAAAGGGGCGCAGCTAGGATTTCGCTAAATATCATTTTTAAGTCACCAATGAGTCCCGAACAAGAAACTGCGGAATTTTTATGCGACTTAAACTTCGTTCAGGCACACCGTGTCCTGACGAGCTAGCAGCGAAGCGCGCCGCGTACTGATCAAGCGCACAGCGGGACAAAAAATTTAATATCTCCGGAATGACATATGAAGGACAAATTTTTGAGAACATTTTATTAAACGGGAACGCATATTATGACACAAGATTAATTTTTTTTCAGCGTGAAGAACACATACAAAATTTCAATTGTTTATAATAAATGTATGCAAAATTCTTTTATTTAAACAAATTAACCTTAATTAAATGATCATTATATACCAACCTTAAAAAACGAATTTTAAAACAATTTTTTTACTGTGACATATGAGTCATGCCTACTACACAATAATGTGATTATTTTCAAAATCGGTGATTTCGTGAAATTTTCTGGTCCCACTTGACGTGGCTTGACTCAGTTATGTGTTCGTAACGACTGATAAATTCGTTTATTGCATCTTCGACGCAGGGTCTGTAAGTTCCTAGGTTAGTGCGTAAGTGTTTGTTTAGTTATGGTCTTGTCACGGCTGTTGTTTCTATTTCGCATTGCGATCCTATCTTCGTGTTAAACCGTTGGTGTGCAATTGGTGCGATTAGGAGTTACCGGTGGGAGATATTTTTTTTACTACTAATGTGTTTACGAAATCCATTAGGGCTTTTAAAGGTACCTGTCGTGGTTAGTGTTGCAAATTATGTGTTAGGTCAAGCAGGTGGTTAAGGTTACTTATCGGATTTTGCAGATGGCCCTTTCCTCCCTTGGTTATCCTCTTTTGTTTGTCTCGTGAAGAGCGTCCAATTGACAGGTGGTTAGACCGCCCGGTAAGCTGTCACTTATCACTTAACACTTCATTGACCGTGTATACTCGCTGTAGTTGTTACACTATAGATTATTTGCACTTTATGAGTAATTATTTGTGGGTTTTGGCTTGTATGTTTTAAGAGGTCTCGATACGATACGAAACGTCATACTTTGTCGACTGTTAAAACGTGACTGGGTATTTTTCTTGTAGAATAGGCATTTTCATATTTTACAAACGTTCTATATTTCTCATACATTTAAAAACTATACTTCAACGATTTAATTAAGTATTATATACATAAATGGCTACAAAACAAAAAGCTAAGATAGCCATGCTAACAACTTCAAACAAATATTAATTCCTAATAAATTACTCTATTGTCGTTTTGTTTGTCATAAAAGCAACATCAATATTATTATTTTTTGAATCTGTCTACGAATAAGAAATCATTAAATAGCAGTTTAGCCGGTTAGCCGTTAGCTAATTAGCTGAGCTAAGCTAGATTAACCGGTTAAGACACCAGCTAATAAGCTAATCTAATTTAGTTAACTGTTAAATTAGGTAAGCTGATGAGTTAATTAACTTAATAATAATAAAATTAGCTTACTTTTTTAGCCGCTTAACCGAATAAATTGTACAGCCCAATAATATTGAATAACATTTGAAACATGAGCCATTAAATTCCAATAATTCTTTAAAAGCACGTGTTTTACTTTTATTTTTCTGCAATGCCATAATCAGCAATAAAACCAACCAAAGTCTCTGAGAAATGTAAACTCAAATAAAAAACAAAAATGCCACAAAATCACAAAGCGAATCATGCGGGCCATCTTAAACACATAAGTCTGGCAGCACAACACAACTTCATCCAACAAGACATCGATGCGGAGGTGCCTGCAACCCCTGGTCTGCCCACCCCTGGCCGAAATAATTCAATATATCTTTTATATTTTGAAATATATAGTGTAAATAACTAGGCTAAGGCGATAAAATGTATTGTGCCCCAATATTGTACCTGACGTTTTAAAATAAATATTTTTTATTTGATTTGATTTGAACATTGTTTAGAGTGGGGCTGATCTGCACAGTGTCATGCAATTTATGGAATGTTCTTAGGAGCCACATATACAAAAGAATAACCATCATGAGGATAGACAGGCGTTTACGGCCGGCAATCGGCAAACTATACATAGCCAACACTCGGTCAGATGGAAGTTCCCGATAGTTGTCCAGGCGGACATTCCTGGTCTATAGTGCTACGCGGCCAAACGTATTCGTTCCGGCTAACTTGTGCTTACTGGGCAGTATTTACGGTTGAATCTTAGTTCAGTCAAATTGTTCTAAAAACAGAAAAAGTCCGAAGACAATGTCTTTTTAGGTGGTGTTAGAAGATCTTTCGAGGAATCTTAACTTTTGGAGTTAAGATAACTCGGGTATAAAATATCCAAGAACGTTTTGGGGATAAGCATAAAGTGCTAATTAAGGGCAAATTTGGTTTAAGCGGTTTCGCCTTACCTGCTCACTATAAGAAAAACATAATATTATGAAGAATGATATTTACAAAATTACAAGTTCATAACCTTACCATACCATAATGGTATTACCTACATAACTTGTAATTTTGTAAATATTATGATTTTGCTTTCTTTAAACAACAACCCATGTGGTCTGGTGTTCAGGATACCCAGCTTTCCCACAGGAGGTCCGTGTTCAAAGCCGTCGGATTTCTTCTAAAAAATTATTTTTTTGTCTCTTTTAAAAATACTCCATTTTAGAAAAGGTAAAAGGTTTTGTTCAATTTAAAAAAGCGGTGACTACAAAACCTCTTTTAGTATATTGAAAAAAGAAATAAAAGCACAAATAAAGAGAAACAAGAGGATGCACATAAATATTTAGATGAACAATGCAGAAGGAGTACCAAAAAACCAATGGTTAATGATAATAAAACCTACATAACAAAAGCCCTAACAAACAACTTAATGACAACGATAAAGAAATCTCCAATATTTTTAATAACTATTAAAAATTATAAACCAGCACATAAAAAATGGCACATTTCCTTACATTTTTAAGTGGAAGAATCATCCCTTTCCATAAGAGTGGACCAAAATATATACTCTCTAATTATTGCCCAATTACTGTTATTATCCCTGGCTAAAATATTTAAATCAGTACTAAAGGCAAGACTAAAAAACTATCCTGAACACATAGATTTTAAGTCAACCACACGGTTTCCTAGGCCGGAAAAGTACCACCCAAACTTCCATCGCCACTGTAATTGCCCAATTACTGTTATCATCCCTGGCTAAAATATTTAAATCAGTACTAAAGGCAAGACTACAAAACTATCCTGAAGACATAGATTTTGAGTCAACAACACGGTTTCCTAGGCCGGAAAAGTAACACAAACGCAAACTTCCATCAGTGGTGACTATAAAAAAGACCAGTTTTAGCAATTTTCAATTTTCCTATGCTATGCAAAGCTTTCGACGTGGTGGATCACAATATATACTCTCTCCAAACTTGAACTACTTAAAATAAGGTGAAAAAATCTTTATATTCTCAAAAGTTACCTAACAAACAGAAAGCAGTATACGTTAATCAATAACACAACTGGTGATAAAAAACTGGTTCATTACGGAGTCCTTCAGGGTCAGTCCTAGGTCCACTTATGCTCCTGATATATATAAATTATGTTAAAGAATTTCCACGAATATGCTGACTGAAACCCAACCTGCAGACTCAGCATACGAACATATAAAAGTACTTGTTATACACAATTTAAAACACTCTTTGATTTACTGTAAAGCTATAAACAATAAAATTATTTTTTTAAAAACTCGTTTGTGATTTCCGAAAATATAATTGGCGCAGTCGTTGTGGGATTGGTGCGAACGATTTTCGATTATAGTAAACCTGTGCGTAGGACTTTTGCTTTCAAAAATCGGTGTGTTTCAACACTTTAAAGTGCCAACGAACCAAGAACTTTCCCAAAACAGTGAACAACCGGTCCGGAATTGACTTTCATTGTGGTGCAAGTTCTAAGGAAGAAAACGCCCACATTGATCTGATGGGATCGATTCCCACAGTTTGATCAGTTTCGCTGGTCGTCGCAAGGAACCATCACGGTTAAATGCGGGGACCAGTGGACGTTGGACTGGCTGGAGGGGATCATCTCCTCGATCATACCATGGGAAGGGGCATCACTGCGCGTGCAGCGGTACATTCCCAGGGCAATCAAGATGGTTGCAGCTGTCCAAGGTCTCCCAGACGACACCCCCACCATCCTTAAGCGACTCAAAAGACAGAATCCTGGACTTAGGACAAATCTGTGGAGGACGTATCACCGGAAGGAGGAGAAGAACAGGGTTCTCCTGGTTTTTGGAGTTGACGAGGCTTCAGCCGAGGTCTTGCAGCGACAAAAACTTAAAGCGTTCGCAGGGGTCTCCGTCGTCACTTTCATGACGAAGGCAAAGGCTCCAGCTGCGCCGGAGAAAAAGACGGCTCCAGCCGAGGAGGGTAGTAGCAATACTCCCTTATCGGAAGGAACGTCTACACCCGAATCGGATCCGACAGCGACGTTGGAAAAGGAGGTGGCCGAGCTCATGGCTCAGGTGGATGTAGAAGATACTCCACCAGGGACAAGGGCTGGACCATCCGTAACCTAGAAATCAGGTCCTATATCTATCCTCCACCATGGATAAAGAGACCTCATTTCTACAAAGCAATTTGCAACATAGCAGAGGGGCGATTTCCTTAATAGATCGTCACATAGCTATGGGGCAGACACAAATATATCTCCTACAAGAACCTTGGTCATACAAGGGTCGCGTAAGGGGCCTAGGTAGATGGGAAAGATCTCTCTTCTACAAGAGGGACAACCAACTAAATCCAAGGGCTTGTATCTACGTCGACAGACGGATCGAGTCCTCACTAATAGCTAATTTCTGTTCTAGGGACTTAGTAGCAGTGAAACTATGCCTTAAGGACAGACCAGGACAGAGCACATCCTTGGTGGTATGCTCGGCCTATCTGCCCTATGACTCAACAGACGATCCTCCAACACAGGAGGTCATCGATTTAGTGGAATACTGCAGCACATTGGGCCTCCCGCTGATCATCGGATGCGATGCCAACGCACACCATACGGTGTGGGGAAGCACCGACACGAATCGGAGAGGGCTCAGCCTCTTAGAGTATCTACATACTACCGGTCTGGAAATCCTAAACCGCGGCACTACACCGACCTTTGTCACGTCACGAAGACAAGAGGTGATAGACTTGACATTGGGCTCCCTCTCCATGGCCCCGATGACAAGAAATTGGAAGGTGTCTGAAGAGCCATCCCTGTCAGATCACAGACACATTCTCTTTAGCTTAGACCTAACTCACGATGCTGGGCTCAGTAGGTTCAGGAACCCCCGGAACACTAACTGGGACCAGTATGTTGAGATGCTAAAGACTAAGCTAGAGGACTCTCCCATGACGTGCCGCAGCTCTCGGCAAGTGGAGGAAACAGCCGAATTCGTACGCGAGGCAATCATCACATCGTACGAACGAAGCTGCCAGCTTCGGGTCTATCGAGGAAAAAAGAAAACCCCTTGGTGGAACTTTGACCTCGACAAGGCTCGCAAGGAAACCCGCAGGCTCTTTAACAGGGCCATGCGGTCTAAATCGCCTGCGGATTGGGACAGCCACAAGCAGTCTCAGCGCAGGTACAAAGATCTCATAAGAAGGTCTAAGAGGGAATCGTGGAGGACGTTCTGCGGTAACGTAGACGAGCTTCCAGCAGCCGCCAGGCTTCAAAAGATTCTCTCAAAGGATCCGGGACGAGAGCTGGGGACATTAAGGCTTCCCTCCGGTGACTATAGCACCACCGCGGAGGAGGCACTTAAATGGCTCCTGGAAACTCACTTTCCAGGCTCAAAAATCCTGGAAACTGTTGAACCACCAAGGCGGGCTCCACCAGCGGGTGTAAGACCGACTGACTGGAAGCTAGCTGCAAAGGTAGTGACAGAAAGCTCCATAAAGTGGGCCATCCACTCATTTGGATCTTTTAAAAGCGCGGGACCAGATGGCATCTTTCCGGCTCTCTTACAAAAGGGACTAGAACCACTGACACCGCACTTGATACACCTCTTCAGAGCCTGCCTGGCACGAGGCTACGTGCCACAATCCTGGCGAAAGGTTCGAGTGGTGTTTATCCCCAAGCCAGGACGTTGTAACTACGATACGGCAAAGGACTATAGACCCATCAGTCTATCCTCGTTTCTTTTAAAAACTATGGAGAAACTGGTGGACATATTTATTAGGGACGGGGCACTAAAAAGAATTCCCATGCATCCCAATCAACACGCCTACAGGACAGCCATGTCGACGGAGACCGCTCTTCACAGCCTTGTGACAAGACTGGAGAGAGGGACTCGTCCTAAAGAGATGGCTCTGGGCACGTTTCTAGATATTGAAGGAGCTTTCAACAACACCTCCTTCGAGTCGATAAATAGAGCTGCAGAAGGCTTTGGCATAGAGAATACCATTGTCAAATGGATCCGTGTCATGCTGGAAAGCAGGATCATTACAAGCTCGATTGGAACTACGGAGATCAGCTCAACCGTAGCCAGAGGCTGCCCGCAAGGAGGAGTACTATCGCCCTTGCTGTGGTGCCTAGTGCTGGATGGGCTACTTCGTATCCTAAACGAGGAAGGCATATACACTCAAGGCTACGCGGACGACCTCGTCATCGTCGTAGCCGGAAGGGTACCAAACACTATTAAAGAGATCATGCAAAGAGCTCTTAATAAGGTCGAAAGGTGGTGCAACGATCACGGACTATCCGTCAATCCGGATAAGACAGAAGTAGTACCATTCACCAACCGAAGAAACATTAACCTTGAGGGGCTCACGCTCTTTGGATCAAGACTGATCCCATCCAAATCAGTCAAGTATCTAGGAGTCATCATTGACTCCAGGCTGACCTGGAAGGAACATGTCAACAGGGTCGTCCAGAGGGCCACTCATAGCCTATGGGCATGCAGAAGGACCATTGGACGCACCTGGGGCTTACAACCCCACATAGTGCACTGGCTTTACACAACAGTCATAAGGCCAATGATCACATACGGCAGCCTTGTTTGGTGGAATGCGTTAAGCAAGCCCACCTACAGGAAGAAGATGGACAAGCTCCAACGATTTGCCTGCATGGGCATAATTGGAGCTTTCAGAACCACTCCAACACTGGCAATGGAGGCCATACTGGGACTGGCGCCTCTACATCTCTTTGTGGAGGCACGGGCTCGGGAGGCCTCAGTCAGACTCAACGATTGGGGACAGTGGACTCACGGGGGGGAGAACTCAGGGCATGCAAGGGCCTGGACTGAGACTATCAACCGGGACCCCCTTCTCACAAGAAGGGATGCAATGCCAAAGACGTCTACCCCCCACAGGAGATATAAAGTGGTTTTCCCCTCCAGAAACGACTGGAGCGAGCCTGACCCAGGCTTTCTCAAACCGGAAGGGCTCATCTGGTATACAGACGGGTCTTTAATGAAAGAAGGTGCAGGAGCTGGTGTATATGGAGAGCGACCTGGGGCGAGAATAAGCCTTGCACTAGGTCGATACCCAACGGTATACCAGACTGAAATCTTTGCCATCCAGATATGCGCCCAAGAGAATCTCCAGAGAGGCTACTCGGGTAAACATATCTACATATGCAGCGACAGTCAAGCAGCACTCCGGGCTCTTCACTCGGAATGGGTCAACTCGAGACTTACACTGGACTGCATAAAAACCCTCGAACTACTCAGTGTGCTCAACAAGGTTAACCTTATCGGGGTACCGGGTCATCGAGGCATCAGAGGCAACGAGGAAGCAGACCAGCTGGCTCGTGAGGGCAGCAACACGGCCTTCTTGGGGCCGGAACCTGTCATAGGGGTCGCCTCCTGTCTGGTAAAAACCAAGATCAGGAACTGGACTAACGACCAGTTCCAGAAAAAATGGCGTGAACAACAAGGCCTCAGGCAGTCAAGGGCCTTTATAAAGAGTCCTACTACCTGCAAAGAGGCAAAAAGATTCCTGAAACTTAACAGGAACCAGTTAAGAACCATCACAGGAGTCCTAACAGGACACTGGGTAGTCAAATACCACCTACACAAAACCAGACTCAGCAACGAGTCGGACTGTAGGTACTGCAGCGAAGTAGACGAAACTACCGAGCATATAGTCTGCGAATGCGACGCTCTAGTCAATAGTAGACTAAGACACCTAGGGGACAGATACTTGGAACCAGAGGAAATAATGCATGCCCGACCAGAGCGGGTCTGCGCTTTTCTTAAAAGCTGCGGGCTCGTAAGGTAAGGCAGAGCTTCACCAAAAGGGGGTTTGCACAATGGGCCGTATGTGTGCCTAAGTGCTGCCTGCAAAGGCTCCCCTTCAAATCAAGGAAGAAAACGAAGTTTCTAGAAAAGGAGCGACTTCCAGGCAAAACGACCAGGACCTCCAGAGTATGTTGCTATTATTTTGGTAAGTCATAGATGTCAACCAATTTTACTAATTCAGACTCGAATAATTCAAGTCACTCAAATCGTTCTCGATCAAGATCACCCCTTGTGCGTAGTAACGTAAATTTTCAAATTAATAATTCTTTAAATTTAAATCCAGAAATGTCTGACGAATTTAAAAAAGAATATTTGCAAATAGTACCATTTTAATGGTAATCAGGCAATCTTGAGTGAATTTATCACTGCCAGTGAGCAGTTGATCAAAAAATTCTACAAAAAAGATCAACCTGAAGATTTCTTTAATTAAATGCATTAAAAATAAAATTAAAGATAATGCTGCTGAGCAAATAGCTTCATTTAATATTAAAACATGGGACGACTTAAAGAAAGCTCTTCTAGCTACATATGCTGATAAACGCGATATTCAAACACTTATAATTCAACTATATAACTTAAGGCAAGGTAATTTGAAACCGCTTGAATTTTATAATAAAATACAAGAAAACCTTAACTTACAAGTTAGCTATATTAATACACATGGTGAAGCCAAAGAAATTAGAATTTTAGCTTGTTATTCTCAAAAACTTGCTTTGCGCGTTTTCTTAAAACATCTAAATGGTCCACTTGGCGACTATTTATCAACAAGAAATCCAGTTAATCTTAATGACGCTCTTAACATCCTAACAAATGATTTTAACATAAATGATAAAGCTACTTATTTACCTAACCAAAATACTCTTAAACAAAACCAAAAACCGTTAGCTATTGGTTATAAGCAACCAACCTTTACTTTTGAACGACCCAACACTTTCCAAAATACACAAAAACCGCAAACTAATGTTTTTAAACCGAATTCAAATTTTGTACCAAATAAACCAACTCCAATGAGTATCAGTACTCGCAACACCCTTCCTCAAAATTCTTCTAATCAAAATTATTATAAAAATAACTTCAGACCCCACAATAATTACCATAATATCGAAGAATCCCAAAACGAACCTTCAACATCCAATGTTGAAATAACCGAATTTGACGAAGACAATGACTATGACAATAATTGTGATGAAATTAATTATCATGAGGAGCCTTTTTTAGACAAAGAAGATTCGGATTGATAGAATCACTGAACATAGACTTTTCAAAATCACAGCTTCCATATATAATAATTCCAATTAAAAACGCAAACCTTAAATGCCTTATAGATACCGGTTCCACGCGTTCCTTTATAAATCCTGAAATAGCAAATAAATATTTTCCCCAATTTATTCGTAACGACCCTTTTACCATTTCCACTGCACACGGTATAAGTCGAGAAAAATTTAGTATTACCATACCCCCTCCTAAAATTTTTAATGTTCAAAATTCAAATTTTAAACTTCATATTTTTAAATTTCATCAGTATTTCGATTGCCTATTAGGTTTAGATAATTTAAAACGTTTTAATGCTACAATTAATTTTACAGAAAATAAACTTATTCTGACAAATACTAAAATTAATATTCACTTTAAAAATCTTAATAAACATAACAATAATTATATCATAGTACACCCACGCTGTGTTCAAAATGTAAAGATAAAAATTGCAAATGTTTCCAACGGTATTGCAATACTACCTTATCAAAATCTTGGAAATATAGAAATGCCTGAGAGCCTTCTCGAAGTAAAAAATAATTTTGCTTATACAACAGTTTTAAATTCTAGTGAAAAAACATTAAAATTAAAATTTAATAACCCATTTAAAGTAATTCCCAATTCCGATTTTACAATTAATGAAAAATGTGTAACTGAAATTCCCAAAGTTCTTAAATAATTTCAATACCCCAAAATTTAAATTTGACCTTACTAAAGTACGTTTAGATCATATGAATAGCGAAGAAAAACAAGAAATAACAAAACTTCTAAAAACCTATGCCGACATATTTCATTTCGAAAATAAAACACTGACATTTACCAATTCCATTAAACACAAAATCAAATTAAAGGACGAAACACCTATACATGTTCGAACTTATCGATATCCTCATATACATAAAGAAGAAGTTCAAAATCAAATAGAAAAAATGCTCTCAGTCGCCTTGGTCAGCACCCATATGGGTCGTGCCAAAAAAGCTAGATGCGTCAGGTAAACGAAAGTGGAGAATTGTAGTAGATTATCGTAAGTTAAATGAACAGACTATAGACGACCGTTACCCTCTCCCAAATATTACTGACATTCTCGATAAACTTGGTAAAAGTCAATATTTTACGACATTAGATCTCGCTTCGGGATTTCACCAAATCGAAGTTGATAAAATTGACACCGAAAAAACAGCTTTTTCTGTTGAGAACGGGCATTACGAGTTTGTGCGCATGCCCTCTGGCTTAAAAAATGCTCCATCCACCTTTCAAAGGGTGATGGATAATGTTCTTCGTGGTATTCAAAACGAATCTTGCTTTGTTTACCTCGACGATATTATTATTTATTCTAGTTCGTTACATAAATAAATTAAAATTAGTTTTTGACCGACTTCGCGAATTCAATTTTAAAATACAGTTAGACAAAAGTGAATTTTTAAAGAAAGAAGTTGCATATTTAGGACACATAATCACCCCCAACGGAATTAAACCAAATCCAGATAAAATTAAAGCCATTTTAGATTTTCCAATTCCCAAAACATCAAAACAACTTAAAAGTTTCCTTGGTTTGTTAGGTTATTATCGCAAATTTATCAAAGATTTTGCAAAAATAACTAAACCACTTACAAGTTGTCTAAAAAAAGATGCCAAAATAAATATTACTAATCCAAACTACATTAATTGCTTTAACTTTTGCAAAAATTTGTTATGTAATGAACCTATTTTACAATACCCCAATTTTGACGAACCCTTTGTTTTAACAACAGACGCCTCTAATCATGCAATTGGAGCAGTACTAAGTCAAGGACCTATTGGTTCTGACCTTCCTTGTGCTTACGAATCAAGAACACTTAATCAACACGAAATTAATTACAGTGTAATAGAAAAGGAACTTTTGGCAATAGTTTGGGCAACCAAATATTTTCGTCCATACTTGTATGGTCGCAAATTTAAAATTTATACCGATCATAAACCACTAAAGTATTTATTCGAAATGAAAGAACCAAACTCTAAATTTATTAGATGGCGGTTGCGTCTCGAAGAATACGATTTCGAAATTTTCTATAAAAAAGGCAAACTAAACTCAAACGCAGACGCACTTTCACGACCTCCAAATTTAAATATTTTAGAACAAAATAAAAACAATATTTTCGACTACATGGAAAAATTTAACAACAGTTTTAAAACGATGACACTGATTCCTTGTGCGTTGAACCCCCTGACGACAACGATGTAAACTTAGAAAATAACGACAATGATACAGATAACGTAACAATTCACACTAGCGCGGAAAATCCCATTTGTGACATTCCTATATCAGATGACGCGATAAATTTAAATTCCAATCAAATACATTTTACCTCAGTTAAATATAGCCCTAATGAAACAAGATTATTAAAACTATTTAATAACAAAAAACAAACATTTATAGTTCAAATTTCAAGTACCCGTGCCAACTCAAAAGAATTCATACATTTTGTAAAAGAATACATAGTGCCTAACACGATGTACGCATGTTACTTTGATAACGATGATTTATTCCTACAATTTAATTCAATTTTAAAAGAAACTTTTAACAATACCCTCAAATTTAAAAAATGTAACAAAATTTTGGAAGATATCGAACAAATTGACGATCAAATAAACTTAATAAAAAATTATCACGAAGGAAAAACTAACCATCGTGGTATTATCGAAACTTTATCGAAATTATCTTTAAAATATTATTGGCCAAACATGCAAAAATCCATTCAGAATTACATAAACAGTTGTGAAATTTGCAAAGTAGTAAAATACGACCGAAAACCCTTAAAATTAAAATTTAACATCACTCCCACACCTACTAAACCATTCGAAATAGTTCATATTGACGTACTGAAATACGAACACCATAAAATTTTAACCATTATAGATGCGTTCAGTAAATATGCTCATGTATATTTAATAGAAACATCTCAAGCAATAGAAATCATGGAAAAACTTTTAATTTATTTTTCACATCATTCAGTACCTGGACTTTTAGTAGCCGTCAACGGACCCGAGTTCGACAATGGTCTTATCAGCGAATTCTTGACCTTACACAAAGTAGATATACATTTTTGCAGCCCACATCATCCAGCCAGTAATGGTTTAATAGAAAGATTCCACTCAACATTTTTAGATCACCTTAATATTTTTAATAATAGACCTGAATTTAAAAATGATTCCATACAAATAAAATAACTTCTCTCAACCATAGCCTATAACAATTCTACTCATTCCACAACTAAAATGACCCCAATTAACATTTTAAATTTTGACATGCATGAAACCTTAGATATTGATTTAGAAAATAAAGTAGTTAACAATTTTGTTCAAAGTCGTAAAGAAAAACTAAAAATTATATATGAAATAGTCAATAAACGGCTATCAGAAAATAAAGATAAATTAATTAATAAACTTAATAAAACACGCGAAGATATCCCCAAACTTCCAGAAGAAGTTTTTGTAAAAAGTAACTTTAGGTCTAAACAACGTAACAAATATAAAAAACATAATATAGTTTCAGTAAATACATCTAAGAAAACCTTTACTCCAAAAATTTCTAAAACAAAAACCGGACGTAAATTCAAAAAACTTCACATAGACAATTGTTTAGTTTTGTTTTTTATAATTAATTTAACTTTGTCTGGAGTCCGCCCGGTATAGTAAATGTTTTGTTTCTTGGGAAAAACAAAAAAAAAGCAGTTTCGTTGGGCAGAAAAACGACACAACCGATCGAGGCATCGACGCGTGGTTTTGATAGTTTTGTTCGCTATTTTTTAGTTATCGTTATTAGTATTAGAAAAGTTGAAAAGTGCAAATATTAAAGACGTTGACGCCAGCTCTTGGAGCATTACAGTTTCACGAATAACATTAACATCAATTTCGTGTTTTGGTCAAACTAAGGGGCTGTAGCGGATCAACAGCCAGCTGGCACGAAGAAAGAACAGAAATTCCTGGTAAGTCCCAAAAAGTTAAAGATTAAAACACGATGGTCCTTCTTAGTTAGAATAAAAGTAAAAAAATAATCAACATATTGTTGGTCTTCGAACCGAATCACGTTATTTGATTTTGCACTTTTTAGCAGAATTTTCTCTATCGAATTTACCGAACTCAATTATTACAAACATTTAGATAATTTCAGTTGTGTTACGTGTAATAATTAGTAGGTATAAACTTTTGCTTTTGTGGTTTATTTAAATAAATTATAATAAATCATTTCGTTGAATTTAATTGGTTTAATTAACTTTAAATAATTAATAAATTTTATAATCATTAAATTTATTATTTGGCATTGTTTTTTTATCGCTGTTTTTTCGCTTTGTATTGTTGGAAACATAACGAACATTTTATAAAACATTAGGTAGATATCTACATACACGTTTAAAACAAAAATAATTGTTGCAATTTTGTTGGCGTTTGGGTACAGGGTGACTCAAAAATATCGCATTATTTAGTTTTTTCTCGTTTTGTAGTTTTAACGTTGTATATTGGTTTATAGCGTTATTATAATATTAAGTTGGAGTTTGAATAGCTTTGTTTGAAAAGAAAGAAAAAAGGAAAAACATTCCAATTAATGGTTTTATTTTGTTTAAGTAACGGTTTCAGTTTTATATAATAGGTTGTCGCTATGGCAGAATTTAATGCATTAATTTACCAAAGACAAGGCCAAATAGAGCGTCTTAAACGCATACTGGCGATTGCTGAAGCTGCCGAAGGTGATGCATCTAAGTTAAATAATTTTAAAGTTGCTTTTAGAACATCGGATTTATGTTAGAAAGTTTGTGCTAAAATAACAGATGATATTTATCTTTCTATTGCATGTGATGACGATAAAACTGAAGCTATTAAAAAACAAGATAAGGATAGAGAGAAAGATACAGCAAAATTAGTTGATGAATATTATTGGAAAATTCAAATGAAATATGACGCGCTATTTGGAGCTACCGCTTCTGCTAGTGGTACTCATAATAATGTTAAATTACCTAAATTAAATTTACCCAAGTTTGATGGTAAGTTCACGGAGTGGAATTCTTTTAAAGATTTATATGTCGCTTTAGTTCATTCAAACTCAAACTTAACAGATATTGAAAAATTCCATTATTTAATTTCATCATTAAATGGTGAACCACTAAAAATTGTAAAATCCGTTGCAATTTCGAATGCAAACTATCCAGTTGTAGTAAAGCAGTTATATGAAAGATATGACTCAAAACGTAGATTGGCTGCCGCGCATTGGCACGCTATTATTAATTTACCACCCGCCGTATCTGACAATTCTTCTGCTTTGATTAACTTATTGAGTACAGTAGCTGAAAACTTAGCAGCTCTTAATAATATAGGGTTACCAACATCTGAATGGAGTTACATTATTTTTGACTTAATCTTTAGAAAATTGCCTAGGCACTTATGCACAAAGTTTGAGGACCAATCTGATAAAAGTCAATTACCAAATTTTGATGACCTTAAAAAATTTATTGAAGGTCATTGTGATTCCTTAGAATCAGTAGAATCTCTTGGTAATAAAAAATATCAGTTGCCAGGTACATTTTCTAAGGGTAATAATAAACACTCCTTTGTCGCAAGTCATACAGATGTTCCAGAAATTAAGGCAGATGAATTAAAGCAAGGTAGACTGAATGTAGACCAATGCTCTTTGTGTAAAAATAACCATACTCTTTCGAAATGCCAAAAATTTTTAAGTAACAGTTCCTATGATAGGCTAGGTGTTGTCAAGCGATTGGGGCTTTGCATCAATTGTTTGCGGCAAGGACATGGTGTCCGCTTTTGTTCCTCTATTCATTCCTGTGCAGTTTGTGGAAGAAAGCATCATACCTTGTTGCACTTCGATTCCAATTTGACTTTGCAAAATAAAACCAGTGGTTCAGAAAATTTTGTTTCGCAATCAAAGGTGAATGTGCCAACGTCCAACGTTGCTTCAACTTCTGCCCGCACAGACAATATACTTTCTTTGGCAGCAGAATCGAATTCGTCGGTTCTACTCTCAACTCTTCTTGTTCTTGTTCGTGATTCTCGCAATGTTTTCCAACCAGTAAGAGCGTTACTGGACTCTGGATCTCAAACTTCGTTTATTTCGCTTAAATGTTTAAACCGTCTTGGTCTTCAAAGTTCCTATTGTCGCGCCAGTATTACTGGAATTAATTATAGTTCTCCGGTTAGAGCAGAAGGAATAACATCTTGTGTTTTAAGGCCGAGAAAGGGAATAGACCCCCAGTTGCAGGTTGAAGCCATTGTTTTATCCTCACTAATTTCCAAGGTGCCCTCCAGAATGGTTGACGGGTCACAGTGGGATCATATTGTGGGACTACATTTGGCTGATCCAGATTTTAATAGTTGTAAATCTGTGGATATGATATTAGGTGCTGAAGTCTTTTCGCAGATCATAAAATCTCGAAGAGTTTCGGGCCATCCAGGTCAACCTATTGCCATTGAAACCTCCTTTGGATGGATTTTGATGGGTAGAGTTGACGCTGTTCCTTCACCGTTGATCTCTTTATTTACTTCTGTTGATCACTTTGATCTTAGGAAATTCTGGGAGATAGAAGAAGTTCCACAGAAACAATTTTTATCGTCGGAGGATCAACTGTGTGAGGAAAAGTATACTGCCTCGGTTCATCGTAATTCAGATGGTAGATATATTGTTTCACTTCCCTTTAAGGAACCAGAGCCGGTATTTTTAGGGGATTCCCGTTCGATAGCCCTTCGTCGCTTTAAATCTTTAGAGAGAAAATTTGATCAAGATGATTCTTTCAGATCTTCTTATGGTGCAATATTTCAAGAGTATTTAGACTCAGGAAAAATGGAAATTGCCGAGCCTCCTAGTTCGAAGGAGGCTATTTACTACTTACCCCATCATGCGGTTAAAAAACATGATGGTAAGGGAACAAAGCTTCGAATTGTCCTAGATGCCTCCGCAAAGTCATGCGAAGGTAAATCGCTTAATAGTTGTCTTTTAGCTGGTCCTAAGCTACAAACCGATATCGCTAATCTTCTGGTTAATTTTCGCATTAATAGGATCGCCTTTACGGCTGATATTAAGGGCATGTTTCTTCAGATACTGGTAGAGGAATCACATCGGGATTATCAACGTTTGCTTTGGAGATTTAATCCTCTTGAACCCATTCAAGAATATAAACTAACAAGAGTAACTTTTGGATTAACTTCGTCACCTTTTTTAGCTCAACGCACGATACAACAGTTGGTTCTCGAAGAAGGTCTTGAATTTCCACTGGCTTCAAAGGCTTTGTCTGAATGTCTTTATGTAGATGATGTTTGTAGTGGAGCAAATACTTTACAAGAGGCCAAACAGTTGCAAATTGAGCTAATAGAGTTGCTTAAAAGGGGAAAATTTGAGTTGGGAAAATGGGCTAGCAACTTCACTGAATTGTTAGCAGATATTCCAAATGATGACAGGCAAGTAATTAACTTTGATTCTTCAAGCGACATGCTTAAAATTCTGGGTCTCCAGTGGATTCCAACATCCGATTGCTTTACATTTAGTGTTGGTCCAGTTGCGAATGAAACTATTACTACAAAACGCTCCATTTTATCAGGTATCGCTAGGATCTATGATCCATTAGGTTTCTTAGCTCCTATTACCTTTTTTGCGAAGCATCTCATTCAATATTTGTGCTCTTTGGGTTTGGATTGGGACGAAGTTCCTCCTTCTGATGTGGTAGAAAAGTGGTCTCATTTTAAACGTGAATTACCTTTGCTAAGTTCATTAGAAATTCCAAGATTTTTAGAGCTTAATGGTTCAAAGGGTCAAGTAGAACTGCACGGGTTTTGTGACGGCAGTGAGAAAGGTTACGCAGCCTGTATTTATCTACGACAGGTTCATTCAGACGGCCGTATCCTTGTGCATCTCCTGTGTGCTAAATCTAAGGTAGCTTCTCTTAAGAAGGTTACACTTCCTAGACTTGAGCTATGTGGAGCCGTTTTATTAGTTAATTTATTTCGTTTTGTGCAAATTTCTGTCGCTAATAAAATACATGTTGATAACATTTTTGCTTGGTGTGATTCTACTATTGCAATATCGTGGATAAAATCGTCTCCCCACAAGTGGAAAACGTTTGTCGCTAATAGGGTTAGTTATATACAAGACATTTTGGCTCCTGACAGATGGTTTTATGTTAAGTCAGCTGATAATGCTGCAGACGCAGCTACTAGAGGCTTATTGCCAAAAGATCTTGTTAAAGCCCGTATTTGGTGGAACGGTCCAAATTGGCTTCAAACTTCAACGGAAACTTGGCCCATGACGAAGATATTTCCAATCCAACTGGAGGAATGCGAAGCCGCCAAACCTATCCAGTTAGCTTGTGTAGCTGTTCAACCAGATAATTTTTTTGACAGGCTTTTACAAAGCTTTTCTTCTTACTACAAAATTATTAGTATTATCGCCTATGTTTTCCGATTTTTGCAAAAGGTGAGAAGGCAGGATGCTTCTCGTTCAGGTGGTCTCTCACATATTGAGCTTCATAAAGCTACTTTAGCCCTTTGTAAAAATGTGCAATCCGATGTGTTTCAAGAGGAAATACGTCAAATTAAAGATAGTAAACTTCTGCCTAAACCATTTCGCAAATTGGCTCCCTTTTTGGACGAAAGGGGAATAATTAGAGTTGGAGGTAGACTCAAGCATTCAGACCTTTCCTTTGATGTCAAGTATCCCATCCTTCTACCCAAAATTCATACATTTACGAACTTGGTTATTGGATATTTTCATGAAAAATATTTGCATCCAGGAGTTCAAACTCTGCACTACTTATTAGGGCAGCAGTTCTGGATCATTGGAGCAAAGAGAGTAATACATCGTTGTTTGTCGAAATGCAACAGATGTTTTCGGGTTAAACCAAAACCTTTGGTGCCCATTATGGGTAATTTGCCTTCTGCACGGGTTACTCAAACTAAGGCCTTTTCGCATGTTGGAGTAGATATGGGTGGACCCTATAGTACTTTTGTTAGTCGTTATCGCGGTGCAAAAACCATTAAATCGTACATTTGTGTCTTTATCTGTTTTGCCACTAAGGCTGTTCATATCGAATTAGTTTCCAGTCTTAGTTCAGAAGCCTTTTTGGCTGCTTTTCGCCGATTTGTTGCTAGAAGAGGTCGGGTTTCCGATATATACAGCGACTGTGGCACCAACTTTGTCGGTGCCAATACTATGCTAATACAATATGTTCAACAAGCTTGTGATAGTTTGGCCATAAAGTGGCATTTCAATCCACCGTCAGCCCCTCACATGGGTGGCCTTTGGGAGGCAGCAATTAAATCCGTTAAGACGCATATCTCTCGTGTTATCGGTGAGCAGATTATCACTTTTGAGGAAATGACTACTTTATTAAGCCAAATAGAAATGGTCTTAAATTCTCGGCCGTTGATGGCCATTAGTTCGGATCCAAACGACTTGACTCCTCTCACGCCGAATCACTTTCTTAATATGGAACCGGTGTCCGCTCCTCCAGATGAAGATTTAAGCACTATCACCTTAAATCGTTTGTCTCGTTGGCAGTTGGTGCAAAGTTTTCACCAGTCCGTTTGGCGCCGCTGGCACAAGGAGTATTTACAAACCCTTCAGTCACGTGCCAAGTGGTATAGGCCTGCATTGGAAATTGCAGAAGGATCTTTGGTTGTTATCAAAAATGAAAACTTACCTCCCGGTAAATGGCTTCTTGGTAGAGTCCAGGAACTCCATCCAGGATCCGATAATGTCAACAGAGTGGCAACAGTACGTACGAAACAGGGCCTATTTAAGCGTCCTCTAGTCAAGCTGTGTGTCTTGCCTACGCAATAGTTTAAATTGCGATTTATGTTTGTGCTGTTTCCAATTAATATATTGCAGAATTTTTTCGGTTATAATAAAAGGAGTGGATCCTTTCATGGGGGGGAGAATGTTTAGTTTTGTTTGTTATAATTAATTTAACTTTGTCTGGAGTCCGCCCGGTATAGTAAATGTTTTGTTTCTTGGGAAAAACAAAAAAAAAAAAGCAATTTCGTTGGGCAGAAAAACGACACAACCGATCGAGGCATCGACGCGTGGTTTTGATAGTTTTGTTCGCTATTTTTTAGTTATCGTTATTAGTATTAGAAAAGTTGAAAAGTGCAAATATTAAAGACGTTGACGCCAGCTCTTGGAGCATTACAGTTTCACGAATAACATTAACATCAATTTCGTGTTTTGGTCAAACTAAGGGGCTGTAGCGGATCAACAGCCAGCTGGCACGAAGAAAGAACAGAAATTCCTGGTAAGTCCCAAAAAGTTAAAGATTAAAACACGATGGTCCTTCTTAGTTAGAATAAAAGTAAAAAAATAATCAATCAAAAAGTAACTTTAGGTCTAAACAACGTAACAAATATAAAAAACATAATATAGTTTCAGTAAATACATCTAAGAAAACCTTTACTCCAAAAATTTCTAAAACAAAAACCGGACGTAAATTCAAAAAACTTCACATAGACAATATTAAAAGACCAACTGAAACGATTAAATCTCCTCTTCCAGGTCCTTCTACCTCCAATGGATAACTCAAATCCTAATGGCAGAAACAAACATAACGAACAACCCCGGCATATTACCAATAAACTTAGGCGAAGCCAAAATTCAAAACTTTTCACATTCCCTGGTACACTATTTTGATTTATCTCAACTAATTTCCGAGTATAACAAATTTAATGTTGAATATAACAATTTTAAAAATATAACCAATAAGGATTCAATTTATAAAAGAGAAACTGAAAATTATTCTAAAACAATTTCATTTTTAACAGATTTAATAAACAAAAAATTAAAACCATTTTTAAACTTAAATAGATCAAAAAGAGGTTTAGTTAACGGATTAGGTTACATTATCAAAGAAATAACTGGAAATATGGATAATCAAGATAATAAACAAATTAGAAATTCTATTAATTTAATTAAACTTCATGAAAATAATATTGACCAACAAATAAACAATCAATTTTCCATTAATAAAGAGATTATTTTTAAATTTAATAAAACAGTTAAAGATATCGAGCACAATGAAAAAATAATTATTTCAAAAATTAACATTCTCGAAGATGTAATTAATCAAACAACACGCCATTAAGATGTTTTATTCGCAACAGAAACATTAAATCAATTTATTAACTTATTTAATATTATCCTTAACATACTTCAAGACATTGAGAATTCAATTTTATTTTGTAATTTAAATTTGGCACATCCTAGTATTATATCCGATGACGAATTATTAAATGAACTTATAAAATTATCAGCTTACTATAAAAATCAATTTCCATTTTTAATAGAATAAAAATATTAAATATTTTAGATCTTTAATAAAAACTAAATGTATAATATACAATACCGAAATAATCTATTTTCTTAATTTGCCAACATTTAGTTCAGACATTTTTCGATTATATTACTTTATTCCAATTCCAAATTAATCATTTCAAACTATTATCCCTTCAAGTAAATTTATTTTAAAATCTGAGTCTGACACAGTACCTTTGGTGGATACCTGTGACAAAATCTTCTGCTCAAGAAATTTAAGAAACTATATCGACGTTTCATGTGAAATCGATATCCTAGAAAACAATGACGTCTCCAAATGCACCTACATCCAATTAAATAGACAAAAATCACTAGAATACATTCCAAAAATTAACCAATTTTTGGGAATATTTCCAAACGAAATCTCATATAAATTCAGTTGTAAAACCAATATAATAACAAGAAAGATTCAAGGAATATTTCTGTTCAAAAATGAAAATGACTGCCACATATATGTGGACGACAATCTTTTATTTTTCAACGTTAGTACCAGAGGTCAACCACTACTATTAGAAGCCGAAGTTCAATCCGAAAAATCATCAATAACGAAAATCACACCCCTAAAGCTACGTCACCTAAAAGTCACCAAACTATCCCGTAACCTCCAATTAATGGAACCGGATACCAGATCAAACACAACATGGCACCTACCGCTAACCATCATGTTATATTTCATGTTCTTCATGCTGATAACTTTCCTGGTCTCCAAGAAATTAAGAAAAAAGAAACCCAAACAACTCCACGTGGAAGAATCCGAGCTGCCCTCTTTCGACGTTGCTGATATCAAAGTTTAGCCTTCACCGGAGTCTCAGGACTACCATGGGAGGAATTATGTTAAAGAATTTCCACGAATATGCTGACTGAAACCCAACCGGCAGACTCAGCATACGAACATATAAAAGTACTTGTTATACACAATTTAAAACACTCTTTGATTTACTGTAAAGCTATAAACAATAAAATTAATTTTTTAAAAACTCGTTTGTGATTTCCGAAAATATAATTTATAAACATTAAAAACTGTAATATTGGTACATAGTATTATACGCAGATGACACAAAAAGATCTTGAAACAATCAATAAATGGATTAAAATGAACAAAATAAAGCTTAACGAAAATAAGTGAGTATATGACATTTAATAAACCTAAGTGTAAAAATCTATACCAACTAAAGTAATAAATACATTAGAAAAGTTGACCCGTTTCTATCTTGTTATTATAATGGATTACAAACTTAACTTTGATAAACATATTGATAATTATTAATCCTGTTCCTTACATTATAATATAAGGAACAGGATTAATAAGCTACCACTTAAAACGAAATGCACAATACTTCAACAGACAAACAAGAAAAAAATATTGTATAGTATTGTATAGTATATATATACTATGCTTATATTCACTCTATCCTAAACTATGCGGATTCTGCAGAATCCCCCAGATCTGGGGTAAGGATTGAAAATCTGATATTAAACAGAATACAAACAATTCAAAACCATGTATTAAAAGTGTAAGTAAAAGTAAAAGTTTTATATTTTTAATGTTACAATCACTACACTTATATATTATATAATATATAAGCACTTTGGGTTTTGTTTTGGTGTTGGGGAATGTTTCTAATATTTGTTTAACATATCACCAAATTTGTCCTTTTTCGAGTAACTACACATATATATATATGTTATATTGTATTATACGTGTGATCGGCCTTTGGTCTTTTTGGGTAAAAAAATAATTAAAAAAAACTTATGAACTAGTGAATGGATGACAATAATTCCGATGTCTGTGAAGATGTTCTGTGCTCAAAGATTAATGAAATCACTGCAGTAGTAATAATAAATTTAATTAATGCTTGAATGCTTTGAATATAATATAATAAGATAAGGAAGTCCGAATAAATAATAACCCAAGATTGGCTGAAGCTCTCAAATACAAAGAAAAGGGTGACATTTGCTTGCATTAGAGACCTATACAAAATAATCTATCGGGCGCTACCGGATTCAATATGTCCATTTGTCCTTGTTTTTTTCCGGATACGGCCGGATAAAAAATTTATAGGAAATTACCCATAGGCACAAAACAGTAGCGATGATGCCATCAGCGTAAGGAAAATACCAATGTGTTTAATTAAATATTTTGTGGCTTTGCGTTATACACAAGACGACACCCAGTTGGTCCATTATGTGGTCCATAAAATCACGTAATCTTTCTAGCGTTTCACGTATGGAAGACCGATTTTCAAAACTACTACCACTACAGCTCAACTGTCAAAAAACCACAACACAGCAAATGCCCGGCCGGCGATGAATCCTGGCGTGAGAGGCAGCAAGCTTTGTCCGCGCTATCACACGCGACAGCGAAAAAATAAAGTCCCAGGGTTTGTCTGCACTTACCAGCATCTGCCTGAAGATGTTTTGACAGTCATCAAGCCAATCTAGAAAGATCTATTGAAGGACGATGATGCTCAGGCGGATTTACCCAAAATAACAACGAGAGTTATTATCAACTTATCTGGAAAGTAAGCCCTAAAAATTGTAACAATGCATATTACATCTATGAGATGATTTTCCTAACTACCCGACGTCAAGGAAAGAGTTGGAATACCAGAAACCTGCAATTAGACTGAAATCTAACATACGGCGCTTTGACAGATGTCAAAACTTTTGCACCCGTCTCGTGTGATGGATGTTATTTCACACGCCCCCAATTGTTTTTTATCAAGCCTGTCACCAGAATTTCGGCTATAAAACCGCTGAATTTTTCAATGGACAATCAGTTGTCTGGTGGCTTAACTCCAAATGGTATTATCAATTGTGAGCCCAAAAACCAACACTAAATCACAGAGTTATCTAAATGCAAATCTGCTCTATCTCTCTGTAGGTCAAAAAACCCAGCCCGTGCCTGCCAGACCTTCAGTAAATTAAAAAGGCTGAACATGTTTTTCTGCATATCTACAATACATGTATAAACGAACCCTGACTAAGGAGCTTGGGTCGCGGTGGCTTCGGCAGGTAACAGGTAGTAAAGGTGAGTAAAATTGTGTCTCAAATTTGTTATAGCTCAGTTTTTATATATTTTATTTGTAATAATGTTAGAAAGTACGTTTATCGTCAGACACCTAGTACAGTAGCAACCCCCTCCCAGGCAGGGCCGGATTAACCACAGGGCCATTGGGGCCATGGCCCCGGGGCGAAATCCCGAAGGGGGGCGCACGCCACGCCGACCGTTCCCTCGTATAGAGTTGGCGCGCCGCCCAAAAAATGACATATCACATAATAGTAGAAGAGAAGCAACCAATAATTACTAAAATAGTCATATCAGTAGATCAAATCTACTAGATTGGATTTAAATACACTTTAGTACATTTGTTCTAGACTGGCAACACTGTTTACAGTTTTAAACAAAAGTTAATGCGCGAAAGTATAACCCCTAAGTAAATAGATTTTCATAGAAATCACAATATTTATAAACATTGCCAGTTTTTGCAGTTCTTTATAAACTTGTGAGTTGAAAACGTATACATTGGCGATTTGTGTGTTTCAAAAACATTTGGAAATTGTTGTTAAATTAGTTTACTTATAAGTGGCGGTTTGTGTTTTTAAAACTTTTAGACAAATAGTGTATCTAACTGTTGATGCTGTTTCTGGTGTTAGATTAAAATTTAGTAATTAGTTTGGTGTTTATTAAAAGTTATATTTATTTATCCTTTCAACACAGAGGATTCTGTGCCTTTTAATAAAGACTTTAAGACAAATAAAATACTATGAGTTATCGAAAATTAAGTGGCGCGACCCGTAGAAAAAATCTACAAATTGAAGAAGAGAAGACAGAAGAACTTTTGAAAAAAGTTCCAAAATTGGATCAATTTTTCAAAAAAAAAAATAAACCCTGAACCAGAACAAGCTGGATGTAGCGAGCTTTCATGTAAATCAAAGAAGGTAAGGTTTTTTATTTTTTTTATACATATTGGGGTAAATGCACTAGTAAACGACCATTCAAGGAATTAGTAACCTTCAAATATGTAATTTGATTTTAATTTTGTATTTTTCTTAAATATTTAGATATATTTTTCGTAATTTGTATACGAAAAATATATCTTAAGTGTCCCAAAATTCTGCGAGGTTAGTTCATTTAAAAGAACTTTAGTTTTTGGCTGACCTCTTTAGCTTCCTGGTCCCTAATTAAAATTATACAAACAATTCAAAATTTACAAATTTTAAAATCCAAGTAGGTTAATTTTTTTTAATTTTAATTTTTTAATTATTTTTTTAGGAAAATGAAAAATTTAAAAAACGTAATAAAATGTTTATTAATCTAATAAAATGTTTATTAATCTATAAGTTATAGACATATCCTTTTATGTAATTTTTAAAATGTCTCAATAAACTTTAGAAATAATTACTAAAGTTTATTGAGAAATCATTAAAATTAAATAAAAATATATTTTATAATATATACCTAGATTAATAAACATTTTTTTTATTTCGTTCTTTGCATTTTTAATTTTACTAAAAATATAAACAATTAAAATGATAAAATAAATAAATAAATAATAAAATATTTATAATTATGGGGAGCGAGGCTAGCCAAAAAATAACTTATTTTGCAAACTTTAACTTTAATTTTGCTTTGGCAATATTTATTTATGTCATTAGATTTAAATAAGTTTAAACCTATTTATTATTTAATAATTTATTAATTATAAATATTAAATTATTTCTTTATTTTTTATTATAACCATACTTATATTGATATTGATTTTATGGATCGTTGTGGTGCTAAAATTTTCTGTAGCAGGTAGAAGGTACAACTTGTTATAACTTTACAGATGAACCTTCTTGTTCAAGTAACAGTAATGATGGAGAAATTGCAGATGATCCTATCCCATTTCTCTTTGCATCAAATGATAGATCCTTTTCTCTTTCTCTTGACCCTGCTACATGGCATGTTAATAAGGAATTTATTAAATAATTAATAAAAAATCCTTTTACACAAGATTTGGATAAGATTGATTTTGAAAAATCTAAAAGAGATTACCCGAGTGAGAAGCGAAGTAGATATGCTTCAAAAAAAATATTTTATACTAAATTAATAAACGGTGACATTGTTCGCAGGGAGTGGTTATTGTATTCTAACTGAACTAATATGGTTTATTGTTTACAATGTAAATTATTCGGATCTACTAAGCAGACATTATTTGTCGATGGGTTTAATAATTGGAAACATTTGGAAAGACTTGGTGAACATGAAAAGTCAGTAGGGCATAGAGAAAATACAAAAACTTATATATTAAGATCAAAAACTCTTGCCAAAATAGACATTGTTATAGAAAAACAGTACCTTGCGGAAAAGGAATATTGGCGAAATGTTTTAAAGAGGTTAATAGCCGCTGTGAATTTTTTATCAAAGCAAGGATTAGCATTTCGGGGAAGTTTTGAAAAAATATGAGAAAAAGGATGTGGAAATTATTTAGCCAGGCTCGAATTAATTGCAAAATTTGATCCCTTTTTAAAAAATCATTTAGAGAAAAAGGCAAATAAGGGAAGAGGCCACACTTCTTATTTATCCAAAACTATATGGGATGAATTTATTGACATAATGGTAACTTTAACTACAAAAAAAATTATTGAGGAAGTAAAGCATGCTAAATATTATTCAATTAGCGTAGATTCTACCCCGGATGTTTCTAATATTGATCAGTTGAGTTTTATTTTACGTTATGTATTACCTGATGGATCGATAGTTGAACGATTTATAAAGTTTTTAAGTAAGGTTGGACATAAGTCTTCAGAAATGGAAACTGCTGTTTTACAAAAATTAAATGAACTTTCTCTAAATATAACAGACTGTATGGGTCAAGCTTACGAAAATGCCTCAAATATGTCCGAAAAATATTCGGGCCTTCAAGCACGAATTAAAAATCAAAATAAAAAAGCTGTATATATCCCATGTGCCGCTCATTCGCTAAATCTAATTGGTTCCTGTGCAGCGGAAAGTTGTTTAAATGCCACCAAATTTTTATGTTTTTAAACGATTTGTATGTATTTTTTTCAGCTTCCACTTTTAGGTGGAACATTTAAATAGATGCTTTAAAAGAATCTAATAAAAATTTAGTTCCCAAAAAATTAACTACAACTCGATGGTCAGCTAGAGCAGACGCCACTAAAGCTCTCTACAAATCCTATGAAAGCTATCAACACGCTCTCGAATCACTAATAAATGATAACAATCAAACTCCCACTGTTAGAGCTCAAGCCAGTGGCCTTAGTGATATTATGAATAAACTAGAAACTGGATTATTATTATTAGTTTTGTGGCATAAGATTTTAAATCATTTTAATTCTGTAAACAAAAGCTTACAGGAACAACATATAGATTTATCAGTTGCAATAGATTTGTATAATTCATTGATAGTTTTTATAACTGAACTAAGAAACGATACTAAAGTTGTGAAGAAAGAAGTACAAAGAAAGCGACTTAGAAAAAAATCAATAGATGAGGAAAGCGCAGATGAACATGTATTTAATCTTTTTTGATTTTTTAATTCATTATGCGACATCCCTGATAATGTAATATTAACAAAAGCTAAAGAACTATTGTATATATTTAACAGACTTGGACGAAGATTTTCCAGAAGAATGTATACATTTCAAATATTTTATAAAAAGCTTGAGACAAAAAAAATCTAATACAGAAAACATGAAAATGGCTGATATGTTAAAATTAATAAGACAACAAAAAATTATTTCTACTTATTCAAATATCGATACAGCTTTGAAAATATTTTTAACCATACCAGTAACCAAGGTTAGTGGAGAAAGGTCGTTTTCGGTTTTAGGAAGAATTATAAATTATTTAAGAAACTTCATGGGTGATTTCAAAACCAGTAATTTGTCACTTTTGTGTATGGAAAATACATTGGTGGATTCCTTAGATGAGGAAATAATAATTTCAAATTTTATAAGCTGTAAACTACGAAAAAAATTTATTAAAAATTAAATCACGCTTTGGTTTTTTTTTTCATTTTATTTATTTTCTATACAATTTTTTTCAAAATTTTCGAGGACGAAAAAAATGTGGGGCTTTTAAAAAATTGGGGGGCGCATGAAAACTTTTGGCCCCGGGCGCCACGAGACCTTAATCCGGCCCTGCTCTCAGGCACCCTTAAAGTATAATTATTTATAATAATACTTTTTTCATAGTATAATAGCTGGGCTTTATATGTTATTTTGACAACTATAAAATTATGTTTCCTCTGTCGCCGGACAGTTTCGATGGTTCCCCTATCTAGCTAGGCAAATTTAAAGCCACTCTAGGCGTGATAACATCGGACACCGATTTGCTTAAAATTTTCAGGGTCGATAGAGGAACTAAAGTAATGGAGAAATCTAAAATTTCAACCTCTTTTACGCATTTTTTACAAAATAAACAATACTTCTCTTATTTTTCGATTATTTAAAAACCCAAAAGACAAAAAATTTTGACGCGGTAAAATAAAAATAAAAAAAAATTGTTCAAAAATTATCAAAAAAAATCTAATTTTTTTTATTAAAATTGAAATTCCCAAAAAACTCCACCTCAAATTAAAAAAAAATCTTGATGATAGCCCTAAGTTTTCCGCAAATTTTGACTACTTATTTTTTTTAAAAGAAATGCATGTGAAATCGTCGCTACAGATCCAAGCCTACGCGTAGCTACGCCCCGGCGCGCGGTTCCGAGAGACGTGCGCTAGGTCTAACGGAGAAAAAATGGTTTAACGATTCTCTCTCTCTCTCTTTCTCTCACACACATTAATATTTTCAAACTATATTTTATTAAAACTTCAAATTATTTCTTTTTCTAATTTATTAAAAAATAAACAAAACAATCAAATTAAAATATCGTCGATGGTTTAGCAATAACTTCTATGTGCAAATTAAAATTTTTTAACCGACTTAAGAAAAGCTTAACATATTTAAAAAAAACTTACTATTACAATAACAATGTTTTAGTTTAATTAGGTATTTTTCTAGGTACTCTTCTAGCTCTCGTTAAACAATTTAAGAAAACATAGGTTTTTATTTTAACTAAGAAGAAAAAAGTAATAATAATTATTAATATTCTATGATTTTACTAATAAATTCTTTGACAAATATTGTTAAGTTCACAGTTTTCATTAATATTTAACCAGTTAAAGACATAAAATAATAATAAACAATAATAACTCAAAATGGAATT
Source organism: Brassicogethes aeneus (assembly GCA_921294245.1). Lineage (NCBI taxonomy): Eukaryota > Metazoa > Arthropoda > Insecta > Coleoptera > Nitidulidae > Brassicogethes > Brassicogethes aeneus. The sequence goes on from OV121136.1 coordinate 6,358,491, forward strand.
TTAACACAACCATATACGAGGTGTGTTCAGAAAATATCGGCAATTTTCGTTTTTTGAAACAAATATTTATTTATTCGTCTACATTAATGTTATCGCCTTTAAAATAGTCTCCATTGGATACTATGCACATGTGCCAGCTCTTCTTCCAATACTCGAAACACTTCTAAAACTCAAAACGTGAACCCGGACAACATTCTTGATATTCATACAAACATCATGTCGTGATTTTCACAAATTTTATTCATACTGATATTATACGAAAGTCACCGCGTGATATATGAAAATGATACGAACGTCACGTCGTGATTTTCACAAATTTTATTCATACGGACATCATCCGGATGTCACTGCGTGAGAAATGAAAATCATGTCGTGATTTTTTATGCCATCACTGTTTGCGATTGACCGATGGCCTAAAAAATCACGACATGATTTTTTATGCTATCGGTGTTTGGGCATAAAAAAATCACGACATGATTATATTCTTTATTCATTATCAGCACCCCAACATAAAAAAAATAAAACCCGACTACCATCGAGTTTTCCTTCTACAATATTTGTTTCCTGGACTACCATTTGGATCATCATTTGGAAATTTTCTCAAAAGGATTGAGAAATTTCCCAAATCATTATTAATTTTTTGAGCAGCATTAAAAATGAGTTATTTTGCAAATAATTTTGTTTACCACAAAAAAAGTTTTGGAGCTTGGTTCTTTTTCTATAAACGCTATCCAAATTAGAAAAAAAATAATTTGGAGTTTTAATAAAATATAGTTTCTCCCTAAGACCGAGAGCACGTCTTTTGGAACCGCGCGCCGCGGCGTAGCTACGCGTAGGCTTGGATCTGTAGCGATGATTTCACATACATTTCTTTACAAAAAAATTAATAACTTCTACAGTTTTTGAGCCCCCCAAAAATAAGTAGTCAAAATCTGCGGAAATTTGCGAAAAATTGGGGCTATCATCATGACGATTTTTTTAAAATTTGAGGTGGAGTTTTTTGAGAATTAATTTGAAAAAAAAAGTTGATTTTTTTTTGAGAATTCGGGTTTTTAAATAATTGAAAAATTAGAGAAGTGAATTTTTTTTTTGTTTAATATGTAAAACATACAAAAATGCATAAAAGAGGTTGGAATTTTAGATTTATCCATTACTTTAGTTCATATATCGACAATGAAAATTTGAAGCAAATCGGAAAAATGAAGTCTTACTCTTGGCCGATTTGGCGTGGACTGCCCCATATACGTAAGCGGGTGCGAGTGAAATAGTGAGTTATATTTAGTAGATTTACCAAGAAAATTGATTGTATAAAATTACTAGGGCCTAAAAAATACATTCTCAAAAATAATATAGGAAGTTTTCATGTTTATAAGTCACTCAATTAAGAATCCAATAATGTAACAAATTAAGTTGTAAACTTCTTAAAAACATTTTTTTCTACTAAAATTTGTATATTGAATAAATTTTACTGAATCAAATGGAGATTTAAGAAAACTATAAAGAAATATTATTTCTTTAATAATATGGACCACATTAATACGGACGATATGTTGTTCAAGCAGGATGACGCCACGTGGACCCTTCTTTATAATGATTTAAAACTAATTCCTGTCATTATTGTTTAAAAAATAAAAAACTCTTCACAAATTTATTTTTTTAAATATTACGTACCTCATACACTTTAAACAGTATTTAGCTAATTTTTCTTGTTTTTGACACTTTGATCCTTTTGAATTTCCATTCCTCAAATATTGATTGATGCAAAATAAATTCGAAACAAATTTCAATATGTCTCCCATATTCATTTTTGCCAACCTTTGCAAAGCGCAAACTCATCCAAGCAATCGTCTCTATCAATTTACTTAGCTATTTAACCAATGCAAGAAAATGTCACCCTTTTCTTTGTATTTGAGAGCTTAAGCCAATCTTGGGTTATTGTTTATTCGGACTTCCTTATCTTATTATTATATTCAAAGCATGCATTTAATTAAATTTATATTCACTACTGCAGTGATTTCATTAATCTTTGAGCACAGAAGACCGTCACAGTCACAGTCATCGGAATTATTGTCATCCAATCACTAGTTCATGAGTTTTTTTAATTAATTTTTTATCCAAAAAGACCAAAGGCCCATCACACGTATAATACAATATAACATATATATGTGTAGTTACTCGAAAAAGGACAACTTTTTTGATATGTTAAACAAATATTAAAAATATTTCCCAACAACAAAACAAAACCCGAAGTGCTTATATAAGTGAAGTGATTGTAACATTAAAATATAAAACTTTTACTTTTAATTACACTTTTAATAAAAGGTTTTAATTGTTAGTATCCTTTTTAATATCAGATTTTCAAGCCTGACCATAGATCTGGGGGATTCTGCAGAATCCGCATAGTTTAGGATGGAGTGAATATAAGCATAGTATTCAATAGTACCCATGTTAGAAAGGAAGAGACAAGTTTTTCAAAAAATTTTATTTATATTTTTCAACGTAATATCTTTTAAGTGCTATACACTTTCCTCAACGTTTCTGACATTTTTTTAACCCCTCCAAAAAATACGATTTCTTAAACTCAGCAAAATACGCTCCAGTCTCGACGATAACCTCCTCGTTAGAGCTGAATTTTTTTCCCCCGAGCCACGTTTTCATGTTGGGGAGTAGAAAAAAGTCGCATGGAGCCAAGTCGGGCGAGTACGGTGGGTGCGGCAGCAATTCGTAGTGCAATTCTTGCAATTTGACCGCGACAATTCTCGATGAATGTGCTGGTGCGTTATCGTGGTGAAACAGCACTTTTTCTTAGCCAAATGAGGCCGTGTCTCCTTCAATTTTTCATCGAATCGGTCCAATAATTCACTATAGTACTGCCCTGTGATCGTACTTACTTTATGCAAAAAGTCCATGAGGATTATTCCCTTGGAATCCCAAAAAATAGTGGCCATGATCTTTCCGGCCGATGGGACCGTCTTTGCTTTCTTCGGAGCAGATTCACCCCGAAAAATCCATTGCTTCGACTGTCGTTTAGTCTCTGGCGTATAATAATGTATCCAGGTTTCATCAACGGTGACGACTCGACGCAAAAACTCCTGCGAATTTCGATTAAAGAGGTCCAAACACTGGTTCGACATTGACAGCCGTATCCGCTTGTTGTCCACCGTAAGCAATCGCGGCACCCATCGGGCAGATACCTTTCTCATGTGTAACTTATCATGCAAAATATTAATTGCCGTTCCGTATGATACGCCTACGGCCTCTGCTACTTCTCGCACTTTCGTTCGGCGATCTGCGACAATCATGTCTTGGACCTTTTTAACGATTTCCTCGGTAACAACGTCTGCCGGGCGGCCTGGTCGCTCCTCATCAAAAACAGATGTACGACCACGTTTAAATTCGTTGAACCAATATCTTACGGTTGTCATAGATGGTGAAGGGTCCCCATAGACAGCATCCAACTTCACTTTTATTTCTTCGCATGTTTTTCCATCCGAAAATAAATAGCGAATTACGGATCGATATTGTTCTTTTTCCATTTTATCGATTAATGCGACACACGTATGGTACAATTGGCTGCCAAATAAAAACCAACCTATGAATCAGTTTGAAATTTAGTATGGTGTCGTGTGACAGATGACAGTACACGATGGTAAAGCCAACTTCCCTCAGCAACGCCACCTGTCCTCAAACACGGGTACTTATTGATCCACCCTTTTTGTTGATTTTAATCCAGTTATTGATTGTTTCAAGATCTTTTTGTGTCATCTGCGTATAATACTATGTTACCACCAATATTCCATTTTTTAATGTCGTTTATATACATCAGGAACATAAGTGGACCCAGGACTGACCCTGAAGGACTCCGTAATGAACCAGTTTTCCATCACTAGTTGTGTTTGCCAGGTAACTTTTGAGAATATAAAGATTTTTCCTCTTATTTCAAGTAGTTTGAGTTTATAGAGAAGTTTATTGTGATCCAGCACGTCGAAAGCTTTGCATAGGCCTAGGAAAATTAAAAAATTTTAGATTCAAAAATGCCTACATAATGTAAAACACTTTTTCTTACACAGTCCTGTAAGATAAAGTTTTCTGTAATATGTCGAGAATTTTATTGCTCGTGGAGCGGCCAAGTACAGTGGTATTTTTCGAATCAAAGTTATAGAATTCACGTCGTTAGACAAGCTCCTCCAATATGTTTTTGTAAGAAATGATGGGTACTTACAGTCGCGGGGCGCGAGTATGCAAACACCCGCAAATGGTCAGATAACTTTGAAACGCTGAAATTAAATATTGGACGCGATACAAGAAAAGGGAGCTCCCAAGATTCAAGAAAAGGGAGCGTCCAGAAAATGATTTTTGAGAATATCATTTTTTTAAATAGAGGGGTAAAGATGTAATTGAAATGGCTATTAATTTTTGAAGTCGAGCGTCAAGACACAAACGCCTATGGCGCGCTAAATACAATAGCCTCTTATGTAAAATTTGATTTTTGGATGCTAGGTCTCTTTTCTCGGATCGCGTGCGAAAAAATTCGTACAGATCTCGGCCAACTGATTCAAACCTTGACGACGTGTTTAGAGTATAATGTAGCCGGATTTAACTAAAATTTTAAATAGTTTCACACAATATTAACAATCAAAATGTCATTTATTTTGAAATAAATGAAAACGTTTAAATTTTGAGTTTTATTATAATATAGGTCGTTGCGGCCCGCCTGATGTAGCAGTCATACGTATTTGGCCAAAGAAAAACAGTTTGAGTAAGGCTGGTTTAGGACAGTGTTTATCGGAGTGTACCTTTTTAACAAATGATTAAATTTTATTAAACAAATACCGAAATAACCAAAACTACATTTAAATATAAACTTACCAAAGGTGTTTCCCCAACTCTCCAGGCCAAATTAGCATGGATTTTATATTTATGATTCAACCATTTTGATTTATCCATTTCCATGTTACAAACTCCACAAGTAAATTTATTATTTATTTCATCCTGTTCTTTATTACATAAAACTTTATGCTCAACGTAAACTTTTCCACTTTTAACCTTCTTATTACAAGTTTTACAAATTAATTCTTTTTTTTCTCTTAAAATTTCTTTTAAAATTCCTAACGCTTTTTTGCTACATATTTTGTTCTAAAATAAAAATTAAATAGCATTAAAATTAGTCTTAAAATTAATGGATATATTAAATAAATCAGAAACAGAACTAGCTGAGAATTGGTTGAATTTCCATATGCGACAACTTGTTCAATAGTGGCGTAAACGTCGTTGGTTTTAGAGATGAAGTCTCTTATATTCTTTTCACAGAAACAGAACCAGTGGCGGACTAGAACCGTCAGGGGCCCGGGGCGGCAAAATAAAATGGTGTCACCAGACCTGATTAAAGTTATTCTCTTTATGAAGAGATTTTTATAATTCAAAAAGTTGTTCAATACCGTATATTAAATTTGTTAGGTAATCCTCCGCAACCGCACCCCAAAGACACGCACAAATAAAATCAAATATATGAAAATTAATTATAGGTACGTCTTTTCCATCGAAATTTAATTTAAATCAAGGGGCCCCTTCATAACAGTTCTAAATAAAAATTTACACCAATTCCAAATGCCTCTTATTAGACTGGCATACTTTTCGCTATTAGGGGCCCCCACAAACCGGGGGCCCTGGGCGGATCAGTTTAAATTAAAACATTTACTTACATAACTATTTACTTATTTTCAATAATTGTTATAATTATTATAACAGGAATATTTGACAACATAGTGCTAGCGCTTAACCCGACTGATAAGGACCACACTATCTAGTCAGGGTCAATAGCACATAATATTTAACACAAAGTCATACACGGTGTTAACATAAAATATTGTCGTTGTTGGAAATGCAGGTCAGTATTCTTTCGTAAATTTATCATGAAAGTTGACAACCTCCCAATGCGAATATTAGGTGTGCTATGAATTTGAGTAGGTAATAGATGTTTATATGTATTTCATTAAAAAATTATTAGAAAAGTGGTCAGCATTGAAGGAAATAAAAAAAAAATTGAAGGTAAGTAAGTTGTTATTGATATACCACCCTTTTTTAAATTTAGCGTCGCATTTACGTGTAGGTAGGTAGGTTTATTTATTTATTAAATATTTACTAATATGCATTAAGGATGACTTAAAATTATTTTATTAATAAATAAATATGCTTTGCAGTGATATCGAAAATATCTTTTGTGTTTAACACTCTGATTTGTATGGCTCTATAATTTTAAGTTAATAAACTTAATTTATTTTATGACATTTAAAAAGATTTTGTTTTAGAAGTAATATTGTTACACACTTTGGGGTATAACATTTATTTTGATTCATATAGGGTGGAGTTCATTGGAAAAAGCCCTAAATTATTTTATAAAATTGGTAATTGCTTTTTTCTACTCCTATTATGGAATATGACCGTTCTAATATCACTTTTATATTTGGAATGACATATATTCCGTAAAGTGTTACAGAATGAAATATTCTATCATCTGATGACAGAATAAACACTCGTGGGGACATCTCTGTTTTTAATATCTAACAAATTTTGGACCGATCCAACCTCACTTTCTTTCAATTAAATTATTTGTCAATGGTATTTTTTGGAAACGTAGAAAAAGTATAGTCTGAAACACGTTTGGAATTGCATATTCCCCTTTCGTATTTCAAACTTGTTACAGAATATACTATTCTACTATGCCTAAAATATTACAAACTATTTAAAATGAAAAATATGTCGATAATAATGATTAAGTTCCCTACGTTAAAAGTTTCACAGGCAATGTTGAAATTTTCGGATTGAAAATATCATTTGAAATTTTTAAAAATTTCATTTGAAATTTTTAAAAATTTCACTTTTCCAACTAAATGAAATATTTCAAGTTTGAAACTTTCAAAGTTGAAATTTTCATTTGAAAATTTCAACTGTCCCAACCCTACATGCATGTAACCCCGCGACCAAACCGGCTCGAGCACGGCCTTGTAAAGCCTTGTAGTTTATAAGGCCATGTTTGAAGTGGATGTTGTCACTATGTTTTATAGTGGCTATATTAGCTGTGGATGGATTGATTTTTATTTTATTTTCATAGAAATTATTTACTATTTTAATTATGAATTCTCTTTTAAACTCCATTTAATCTAGCCATTTCGTGCATATCATTAATTCCTGTATAATTATCACTGTTTGTTATGAGTCTGAGGACTTTATTTTGGAGCCTCTGAAGAGATATGAATTTGGTCTACATACTTTATTTTGGAGCCTCTGAAGAGATATGAATTTGGTCTACATACTTTATTAGATAACAAAATAACCTTGTTATGCTTAGAGGGCTATTTTTGCATATTAGGGGGTATATGTATCTTACTCATTGCATTAAATACAGGGTCAGTCATTCGAAGTGTTACTAATTAAAAATGCGGTAGTTTTGTTATTCAGAAATTTTTTTATTTAAAATTTTAGGACTGTTAAAAATACATTAAATTTCATAAAAACTTGTTATTGTTCGCCTCGGCCGCGAATGATGGCATCAAGTCATTCATATTTTTTGTAGACACCTTAGACTCTAAAATGGACCATATAGAAAAGTCCATCGGATTCAGGTCTGGTGAGTATGGAGGCCACTGTTACAAATAAATGAACTGTGGAACGTGATTTTGTAAAAATTGCTGGGTCAAACGAGCTTTATGGGACGGTGCCGAGTCCAGCGGCTAGCACCAAATAGATTACGTGCCCAAGGGGATTAAAGCATCATTTAACACTGTTTGTTGGTACACTTGCTGGTTCACCTTAAACCCCTGGTCGATAAAAATGAGCGAAGAACGACAATTTGCAATTACAGCAGCCCAAACCATCACAGGAGCAGGCGCTTGATTACGCATAGCAAACCGGTTGTCCAATTTGTCGTTGGACTTGCCCTTCAACCACACACGATCATTTTGTTTGTTTACGTATTGTTGAACGAAAAAAAATTTCATCAGAAAATACTCTTTTTTTTAAATGGTGTATTATTAGCTTTACTTTGCAAGAAAAATTAAAATCGCGTATGGAGCCGTTGTGGAGATATTCACTTAAAGGTATTTTTTTTATAAATTGCGCAACAGTAACCTTACCCTTAACGCATAATAAGTAAAAAAATTCTAACTCTAAAATGCCTTTACCAATCTTTATAAAATTTTTGATAAAAATACTTTAACTTATATCTCAGTTTACGTGTTCAAGGGTTTTTTGAAAAAATATCCTTAAAGCCCTTTTATTTAATATTAAAAAAACGCTCGAAAAAAAACTTTTGTATGGAAATTTTTTTAAGGAAATAAAAAATATGCTGTTAAAGGCCGTATTTTTGTTAGTATACCCTGAAAATTTTGTACAAACAGTAACGAAGATACAGCGCTTCAAAGTCGGTAAAAATGACCACTTTTCAGCAAAATAATCAAAAAGGGGTCATTTTTACCGAATTTTAAGCGCTGTATCTTCGTTACTGTTCGTTTGAATTATAATCAAAATACAACGAATTTTGTTTTGAATTATTATAAGCCATATAATTAACATTTTCTAAAAACTTGTTAAAACGACCATTTTTTCTAGACTTGGGATTATGCATTTTTTATTCTATATTTTAAAAATGTTTGACCTAGCATCCGAAAGTTATTTTAATTCGTACCTACCTATTTATTTAATTGTAAATAATTAAAATAATGTACACAAAAAAGTTTAATAAATTTAATTTGGAACAAAACAATATTATTGCATAACTACCCTGAACTTAAAAATAAACAATTAATAAGCACTTAAACTTTCTGGTGATTGTTGAAATAACCAAATTATAACTTTATTTTAACAACAATCAGAAAGTTTAAGTGCTTATTAATTCTTGAAAAAGAAGAACTTTGGTGATATGTTAAAGTTTAGGGTAGTTATACAATAATATTTTTTTTCAGCGTACAATAATTTTTATATTATAGGACTAAAATGTCATCATATCAGTTGAACCTAACCTAAAAATGATGTCACTGAAACTTAAGAAATTCTTTAATTGCCTCGCACACAATCTATATATATATATATATATATATATATATATAGACGTGTCTAACTCGCAGCAGAGCAGCAACAGCAGCCCAGAAGATAAGACCTGAAGATGGTACATGAGATTGTATCAAAACGTCGTCAGAAAAACCACCAAAACACTAATATATATATACAGTGCTTGCAATAACTAGAAAGGACAGCTGTTCAATACCCGCGTGAAAAGAACAAGGATAGAACGCCAAATAGAATTTGATTGGCCAGCCGGCAGGCTACGACAACGCATACCCATCGCGCACCTCGCAGCGTGCTTGACACGAGGATATCAGAACGAGAACTGCAGTGGTGCCAGCAAGAGGTAGTAATTTTAGTAAAAAAGATTATTTAATTAAAAAATGTACACGTTGGAACAAAAAGTTCAGATTTTAATCTGGCATTTTGCTGGTAATTCTGAACGAGAAATTCAAAGATTATTTGCGGGAATGTTCGAGGCCAGACCAAACAGAGAAACAATTCGACAAACCGTTAATAATTTTCTCACGCACGGTTGTGTAGTTCCGATGCAGCTCCGACGGGAACGTCCTCCTCGTGAAAATCTAAATAGAGAAGCGCGGGATACTTTAATTTGCGCGTCAATTGAAGAAAACCCAACCCAGGCATTAAGTACGGTGGCTAGGGAGTGATATTTCAGCTTCCACGGCACGAAATGTGCTAAGACGCCATGGATATCGTCCATTTAAGCTGCGACGGGGAAACGAGCAATTCCCTGCCGATGCATTCCGCCGCATGGAATTTTGCGAGGTTGTTATGGAGAGAGCAAATGCCGACCCAAATTTTATCGGTAATATTTTATTTACTGACGAGTCGACATTTACTCTCCATGGCAGGCACAATTCGCAGAATGTTCGAATGTGGGCGCGAGAAAATACTCGTAGGATTTATGCAGCTCGGACACAGTATCCCCAAAAACTTAATGTCTGGGCGGGTATTTTGGGCGACCGAATAATTGGCCAATTTTTTATAAATGGGAATTTAAATGGCGCTAGGTATTTAAATCTCTTAAGAGACCAAATAGTTCCCGCGCTTCAAAATTTAGACGGAGTTAACATCGAAAACGTATGGTTTCAGCAGGACGGTTGCCCCGCACATAATACGATGGCTGTTCGGGAATTCCTTTCCGACACTTTTGGACCTCGTCTTATTATGGGTCGAGGAGGAATTCTCTGGCCAGCTAGATCACCGAACTTGGCGCCGTGTGATTTTTTTTGTGGGGGTACCTCAAGTAGAAGCTGTACGTTTTCCAAAAAGATCGGGCTAATAACCTCAATGATTTAGGAATCCGCATAACTAATTTGTTGGGGGATATTAGTCCAGAAGTCCTAGCTAATGTGCGTGGGAATTTGTATAATAGGTTAGGCTATTGTTTGGCTGCCTATGGGGGCTTGTTCGAACATTTAATTTAATTTTTGAGTTTATTTATTTTAAGAGTTTTATTTTTATTTATAGTTATTTTTATTCAGAATTATTTTTTATTTGAGAAATCTTTTTTATTAAGAATACTATTTTTGTTGTTGCCCTAGTTCTCAAGGAAAAAATCAAAAAATTTTATTTTTAGGATTCGGGTATAAAATATTTAAAAAGAAAATTAAAATGTGCATCTACACTCTTACGCAGTTTGCTTAACACTAAATCATTTAGTCTAAATCCAGCCAGACTGGCTGCCAGAGTTGACCTCGCTTACAATTCGAACGCATCCGGCAGCGGGCTCTGGCAAATTCTATTTGGCGTTCTATCCTTGTTCTTTTCACGCGGGTATTGAACAGCCGTCCTTTCCAGCGCGGTCGGACTTGATATTGCAAGCACTGTATATATATACAGGGTGTCCCAGAACTCGCGCCACAGAGAAAAAGGGGGCGTGCCGATAGCAATGGAGATGCCAAATTTAAAAATAAAAAATTTCTAGGTAATAGTGTAATCGAATGAGAGCAAAAAAGCGGCAGCCAATACCGAGAGCTCTCGCCTAGGTTAAACGTAGGAGCTTAAAAAATTGCTAGGAGACGATAGAACATTGTTGTATTAAAAACATTTAAAAATCTTTTGGCCAACTGTATTTACTAAGTTGTCAAAAGCTTTCAAAAATGAGGTTATTATTCTATGACTTATACTTCAAAACGCCAATGTTTTAAAATAACGATTAGGAAAGGGCTGGGAAAAAACTCGCGTTGTCTCCCTGGCGTTGCGCCCACACTAAATAAATAAATAATTATCAATTCAGTATAATCATCTAAGGAAAACATTATTTATAATAACTTAATTTATAACCTAATATAATATTAATGACAGGAGTTTGACAGCAGTGTCACAATGAATTGGATTCCAGTGGACCAAATATTTTACATATTTTTTATTATCAAAAATGCAACCTAAGTATTCTAGCAATTTAAAGAATTCCCTAGGGCCATCTATTGGGATTGGCTATCGTTTTTTATTCTTATCTCGCTTATCCTTTGCGTTAGACAATTTTAATTTTCAAATATGTGTTTCACGTTACTTTCGGCACGTTCCGTTTTTCTTTGTGGCGCGAGTTCTGGGACACCCTGTATATCTATATAAAAAAACAATTATTTTTTTTTCAATGGTGTTGAAAAATTAATAGTACATTAAAAAACAAAAATATTGGCGCCTATTTGAGCCCTTTATATTAATATTAAGGTTTGCCTCAATTCATTTGTTGTTTTTCCATTTCAATAACACGGGAATTTTAATTTTTTTAATTTTGAATTCTTATAACTTTGTTTTCGCATCACCCAAGCGAGAGGCTTTATAGACAATTTCACGCTCTACAAAAAACATCTGAAGGTCAAAGTTTTTCAGATCAACCGTTTCAAAGATATCAGCGATCAAAAATAACACTTATAAAAAATTTCAAATATTTTCAAATAAAATACAAAAATATATCATATGCCATATTTATATTATTATTTATGTAAAATCACTTTAATTCTAATTCTAAGCTGAGACTGTAAACTTTTTTTTATTTATATACATATACATATATATATAATATATATATATATATATATATATATATATATATATATATATATATACATAATGTATATACAGGGTGTTTCAAATATGTATATATATATAAAAAGCAGAAGAAGAATAACCTTAAAATTCTGTATGCAATAAAATTGTGATTTTAAAGTAAAAAGTAGCAATTAAAACTTAAAAACTACAGATTTACATTGCTTGAAGCTTAACCACTTGTATAATTAAAAAAAATAACAGCCACACGGCCACACGGACAAGTGATATGGCGAAGAAAAAACCCATGTGCTTGGTTTGTAAAAAACCCCTTGGAAAATCTAAAACAACAATCAAATGCCAGCGGTGTAAACTCTGGGCCCATCAAGACTGTGCAGGGGTAAATACTAGCTGGACATGTGAATCCTGTAAAGAAGAATCCAATACCGAAGACGAAATGTCAAGTGAAGTAGAGGATAGTTCTGAGCCAGAAAGTGAACCTACCACCAAAAACAATGGAGTCAAGCCAAAAAGAAAATACACTATCAATGATGTAATGAACAAGCTAGGGAAAATTGAATCCAAATATGATCAACTCTTGGAAAAATTCAACGAAGTATCAAAAGAAAATAAGAAGCTCAAAGAGGACATAAAAGAGTTAAAACTTAAACAAAAACAGCTTGAAAAGCAGAGTATAAGCAGCACTATTGAAGTAAATAAAACAAAACAAGAAAAATTAGCCCAAAACCTAATTATACAAGGCTTGGACAAACAAAGTGATAAAAGCTACAAAAAATTAGTCATTAAAATTGGAGATGCATGCAATATAAAAATTCCTGAAACCAATATAGAAAAAATACAAAATATCAGCAAAGAAGAATCAAAACCAATATTAAAGGTATCCTTTGCCTCAAAGACTGAAAAAGATAAATTAATGTCAGCATACAAGAATAAAAAGGGTCTAAAACGTGAAGAAATTGGCCAGGAAGGAAATGAGTCAATTTATCTCAATCATGATATGACTCCGGAAAATCAGATGTTATTTAAACAAGCCAGAAATCTAAAAAATGAATTGAAATTTAAGTTTGCCTGGTTTAACTATGATAAAATAATGCTCCGAGAAAAAGAGGACAGCAAAGTGTTTGAAATTGACAGCGAAGATATGTTAAATAAAATTAGAAAAACCCACTTGGAAAAAAACTAAAAATGAATTCTGACAACAAACTACTTGTACTTTATTTAAATATTCGTAGCATAAGAAATAAGGTTGAGGAAGTTGAAATTCTATTGCAGCAGTATAAACCAGATCTCCTAGTTCTAGCAGAAACATGGCTATATGAGAACGAAGCTCCACACATGAAATTTAATAATTATAGTGGTATACACTCGGCTAGAAGTACAAAAAAAAGTCCTCGAGGGGCATCTATTTATGTCAAGGAATGCTATCCATATGAACTTGTTACTAATGAAAATCAGGAAAACAATATACTAGTGCTTAATTTCAGAGATTTTAACTTTAAAATGGGTGTTGTTTATAAGAGGCATAGATCAAAGATTGAAAATTTCTTGGATGACCTTGAAAAAATATTCTGTGAAAATAAAAAACTGTTACTTTTAGGTGATTTTAACATAAATTTATTGGAAAAAAAGTCAAACTCGTATCGATATAAAGAAAAAATTATGTATATGAAACTTCTTCATGAAAATGGATTAAATGTTGTTAATAAGATTACAGAAAAACATGCTACACGCATAGACGAAAGATGGGGATCTAAAACAATAATAGACCATGTTATTACAGATCTTCCCTTAAAAATTCCACTTAAATTACAAAATCAAAACATCACCGATCATAAAATGATATCCTTCAATATTGATGTAACAAATATTCATTTGAATAAAGAAAAACAAAAATATACATCAAAGATAATAAACTATAAGAATCTGGAAAACAACATAAATGACTATATTCACAACACAAACATAACAAGTTTTGACCAGCTTATCAAGATGTTAAATGAAAATATCAAAAGTAACACTGTACAAAAGGAAAGACAATATACAAAATCACTAAAAGAAGGTTGGTTTACTCAGGAAGTACTCAAAAAAGTAAAGGAAAGAGATAGAATGTATGTCAAAATGGTAAAGTGTCCAACAAATGGAAAATATAAAATAGAGTTTAATATTCTAAAAAAAATGGTAAAGAAACTTATAAGGCATAACAAACAACAACACATAGCACACAAATTTGAAAGCACAGATGGGAGACCTAAGAAGCAATGGGACTGTATAAAAAAACTGATAGGTAAAAATGAGTCCAAAACAGGTTGCTCAAAGTTAATTATAAACAACAAAGAAATTACGGAACCCGAGAAAATTGCTGATGAAACAAATAAATATTTTATAGGAATAGTAAAAAACATCATTAAACCATCAAAAAACAAAGAGTGTACACTAAACCATAATTCAAATCAATCATTATACCTACAATATACTACGAAAGAGGAAATATTATCAATAATAAAAAAATTAAAAACAAATGCTAGTCCTGGACATGACCAAATAAAAGCCATAACGGTAAAAAAGCTTTCAAAAGTGCTTGTGCCTACACTAACAAAGTTAATCAACCAGCATCTCAAACTAGGAACATTTCCAGATATCCTAAAGATTGCTCGTGTGACCCCTATCTACAAAAAAGGAAGTAAAACCAACTTAGCAAACTACAGGCCTATATCTGTGCTTTCAGTATTCTCTAAAATTTTTGAAATGGTCCTACACAAAAGACTCATAAACTTTTTGAATGAAATCAACTTCTTAAGTTATCAACAAAATGGTTTTCAAGAAAAAAAAAGCACACAAACTGCGATAATAAATCTAACCGAAAATATCTATAAGAATTTAGAACATAGAAAAACAATCCTAGCTGTATTTCTTGACCTATGTAAAGCTTTTGATGTGGTTGATCCTGAAATTCTGTTAAAGAAGCTTGAGAAAATTGGAGTTATAAATAGAGCCTTTAAAATATTAACTAATTACTTCCACAACCGGTTCCAATACACCAACATTGATAATAAAAATAGCAAGATGGAAAAAATTCTGTATGGAGTTCCACAAGGGTCAGTGTTAGGACCTCTACTGTTCCTAATATACGTCAATGACATAACTAAATGTGACATAAAAGGTGAATCAGTCCTATTTGCGGATGACACCGGACTTTTCTATTCCGGAAGTGAGGAGGAAGTGTTTGGTTGGGCCCAAAATGACCTAAATGTCATAAATGTGTGGACTAAAAAAAACAATATTAAACTCAATGAAACTAAGTGCAACTATCTAGTCATAAAAAATAGAAGAAACTGTGATAACTATTCGCTAAAATTAAATAATCAAATTTTGGATAGAGTGAATAGTGCAAAATATTTAGGTTTAATTATTGATGACAATCTTAGTTTTAGTAACCACATTCAAAGTCTTAAAGATAAAATTGGTAATCTAGGCTACTATCTTAGAAGAAATGCTTATTTAATCAACAACAAAACAAAATATTTAATATACAATGCCTACATTAATTCCCACCTAACATATCTTCCAGCCTTTTGGGGGCATGCAGCAAAAAAGGACCTAAAGACTTTGCAAATAACTCAGAACAGACTTCTAAAACTTTTATTTAACAAACCTTATCGAACCAGTACTACAGATCTATATAATGAATTGAATATATTAAACATTAATGAGGAGATAATGTTGGACAGTGTTAAAGTAGTGTACAAAATCAAAAATAACCTGATAAATACAACAATTAACTTAACTAAAAACTGTGACAAACACACATATAATACTAGAACAAACGAAAACTACCACATAGATCCAAACACCACCAAATTTGGAGAAAGGAGAATAACGCAATCTGCCCTGAAGTGGTTCAACATACTCCCTGAGACAACCAAAAACCAAAGAACAATAGAAGCCTTCTCTACATCAGTTAAAAACTACTATATATCTTTAAGATAACACTGTGATAATTAAAAGTACCTGAATGTTAAATTATGTTAAATTATATTAGTCTTATACTGTATTTGTTATATATATATATATATATTTTATTTATGTTTTCTATACATAGCACCTGTTATGGAATCTTGTATTCTTTTTGGGATATTAATAAATTAAAAAAAAAATATATATATATATATGAGGCATTCCATGTCAACTCGGCCACCCCCTCCTGTGCAAAATTGACTAAAGTTTTTCGAAACGTGCAACTGATAAATTTTTAGCATATCGTCTTAACTTTTAAATGCCGAGTGGTATTTTGTAAAATTTCAAAATGGCGGTGTCAATATGATGACTGCAAGCAATATACATCACTTTTAAAAAACCGTATTAGGTAGTTTACATTAACTAACAGCGTTATAAAATTAAAAATTGAATTTGATTGAATGCACTAATCTATTATCAGTGATTCTATGTTTTTTTACCGCTGATTACACAATGGTTCGCCCCTAACCCCAAAAAATAACTTAAAAAGCAGTTTTGTGAAATTTACAGCCCCTAAATGCATTTTTGATACATATTTTTGCATTTGTTTTTTGTATTTCTCATTGCCTAATATAAATATTGCCTTACCTAAGAGTCGACATAAAACTGTATGTTCCTAACCTAACTCTCAAAAAATGTATTTTTACCTTCTTTATAGCTGTTTAAAGCATTTTAAAGATTGGCATGAGGTTAATTTTTTATACTTTTTATCGCCAAGTACGTAAATAATCCAACTATAAATTGCAGACTAAGCAGGTTACCCCTTAAAAATATTTTCTAAAAATTAATTTTCTGCAGATACACATGCTGAAGAAAATTGAAATATGGGATGTATAGATTTATTTCCACACTTTTTATCGCTAAATACGATTATAATCTTTTTTTGACGGCAATTCTTCGTTAACCTATAAAACTTTGCATAAATCGTATGTTAAAAATATTTTTCGCCGTGTCTAGAGTCCCGTCAGACGGTTCCCTATTGCGCTCCCGTTAACAGAGTGACGTCATCCAATGACGCAATCTTAGGACGGGAAGCAGATCTTTTTTCCTTAACTAACGTCCCGAGTCTGCCCTCTTCGAAACCAATCCAAACCAAACAACCCAACCCAACCCAACCCAACAGACCCCGCCCCATTGAGTAAAAATTTTTCAACGAAGGAATATTCATTTAATTACATTTTATATTATATAACTGTAGCAAAATGATTATGAGGAAAGGTAAATAAATTAAAATATTAATGTAAAATTAAATGTAATGACTTTTAAGGCCACATTGTATTATTTCGGTATATAAATTCTTTAAAAAAAAAAATTAAAAAGAGTTGTAGAGGCGCCAAGTATCGAACCCCGTATCTCTCGCATGCAAAGCAGGCGCCCTTCCATCGAGTTACCGAGCTTATTGTAAAAATAAAACCGATTTACAGTGTGTGACGTCACAAAGTGTTAACGGGAGCGCAATAGAGAACTGTCTGACGGGACTCTAGACATTATGAATATTTTTATATAGTAGTTATTACATAAGAATATGCTAAAGGGCCATTCCACGCTTAACGGATAGGACAGTTGCCGTGTTTTTATTTACAAAATAATATTGTTCTATTATATTACCAATGTCAAATTTTTATAAATAGTTCTAAACAAAAGCTGTTTAACAAGGTTTTTATTTAGCAAAATTAGGTATGAGTAATTGACTGTTTAATTCCTTAAAAATTAATAATTTAAAGCGCAACGGACGGGACTATTACAAAGTCTAGGATTATATATAATAGGATTTTTAAAGTGATGTCTATAATGGGATTTTTAAAGTGATGTCTATTGCTTGCAGTCGCTATATTGACACCGCCATTTTGAAATTTTACAAAATACCACTCGGCATTTAAAAGTTAAGACGATAAGCTAAAAATTCATCACTTGCACGTTTCGAAAAACTTTAGTCAATTTTGCACAGGAGGGGGTGGCCGAGTTGACATGGAATGCTTCATATATATATATATATATATATATATATATATATATATGTTATATCATCCACAAACACCTTATCAGCACGTACAAAAATAACACCAACATTCCATATTTCTCATATTACCAAGAGATACACCAAGAAGCGGCGATCCCACGGAGTCAGCAAAACAATATTTAGTATAAAAACAAAATGTAACACATAATTTCAATTCATTATACTTTAATGTATTGTAATAAATAAAAATCTTTTTTAAAAAGTAAATTTTAATTAAGTGAAGATAACAAATTGGCGCAGTCCACGGTAGGATTCGTAACACTGTGAGAACAAGAAAAATCTCCCAGTGGAGGATTCCAACAAATCGCTCAGCTCCAACTCAGTCACTCTACGGATAGGAACACATGGTGAAGCCCCTGGTAGAAAAACTCGAGAATACGACAAGCAGCGTACCAAGAATAAATGCAGTGCAGTGTATTACTGTAAGTACTATTTTGAATCATCTCGTTTTACCCCTTACTTTTATATTTTACTGTTTGGTTATCTAAATAACAATGCCTGACACAGACCCAAATCCTGATAACGCAAACGATTTACAAGATGAAATTGAACATTATAAATTGTCGGAAGTATTTTCAATAGTGCCAAAATTTGAGGGAGATCAAATCTTTCTCGGTACTTTTCTAAATGCATGTGACTGTGCATACAATATGTGCACAGAAACACAAAGATTTCTTTTAGTGATTCACATTAAAAACAAACTTCGCGGCAAAGCAGCACAATTAATTAGCTCTCGAAACCCAAATTCATACTTAGAAATAAAACAACTTTTAAATCTACACTTTGGCGATTCACGCGATTTAACCTCCCTAATACAAGACTTACAAAGACTCAGACAATTATCGAATGAATCCCCGCTAACATACTTTAACAGACTTCAGGTCTTAAACGCAAAAATGCAAGCAAACATAAATAAATCCAACCAATCTAATGAACAAAAGAAAGCGCAAACCGATCTAATAGAGACAATGGCTCTTAACACTCTTTTAACAGGTTTAGATCCGCGAATAGGTCAAATCGTTCGCGCAAGCAATCCTAAAGATTTGCTAGAAGCTCACCAACGTATTCGACGTGAACTTCAACTTTCCTATTTTGAAAACCAACAAAAAACCGCCTTTAAACCAAACCAACCAAAATTACCTCAACACACAATTCGAAAACCTTTCCAGAAATCACCTCAACGCTTTTCTACACAAAATTATACTCCAAGAGTTAACCCAAATTTTACACCAAGGTTTACTCCTAACCAAAATCAAAACCAACCACAATCGACAAACCAATTTACTCCCAAATTTAACCCAAACTTTAATAATCTACCCCAACAATTTCAGTCAAACAGACCAAATTTTAACTCTCAACCAAATCAATTCCAATCAAGACCTTCTGTCATTCAAAGAAATCCAAATTTTAATTCCAACCAACAACATAGAGCACACGGTATAAATTACGAAACCCCTAATTATACTGAAGAATTTTCTTCACAAGAAGAATATCCAGATAATTATTACGATTGTTATTATGACGATCAACCCTATGAATTCGAATACAACCAGACTCCTGAAACCTTATCTTTTGAAGACCCAATGCCTTCTGAAATTTATGAGGATTTTCTCAAAATCCCAGCTCAAGACAAACCCCCTGCAAACACACGATCCCCGGACACATTAACAAAACTACAATCACAGATTCAGAATATGAATCTTTGCGAATCAAAAACCCCAGAACAAACCTTCATGTAAACCCTTTACTAACAATGAGTTCAAAAAATCTATACTATGTTTACAACGCAAATAAACAATTTAAACTTCTTATTGATACAGGCGCAGGAATCTCAATTTTCAAAAATAAAACTTGTCAAAATTATTGCTCTAGAATTCCAGAAAATGTTAATATACGAGGAATAACCGAACAAAAACTTTTAATAACCCAATCAACACTCATTCCTTTCACTCACGACGACCCCCATAAAGTCTATATTTACGATCTTGACATTGAATTCGACGGAATTCTCGGATTAGATTTTTTTGAACATTATAATTGCACTATTGATATAAAAAATAAACAACTTATTACCAACTTTAAAACATTCCCACTCATTAAAGCAGGCTCTGAAGATGAAAATCAAAAATTAAATTCCACAAATACAATTTTTATAGAACCCCGAACAGAACGAGTCTTTAAATTAAAATGCGGACTTTCAAATACAGACGCAATACTAAGCGGAACCGAAATCGAAAAAGTACGTTTACCTAACGCCATAGTACAAGTAAATTCAAATGGCGAATTTTTAACAACAGTCATTAATGCAAACGCAATTTCTAAATCTATTCAATTTTCCAATCTGACCTTAGAACCTCTAGAAACCGAATTAATTCATAACATAAATTATACAAACCTAAATTTTGATCGAAATTATATAATTAAAGACCAACTGCGAACCGAACACCTTAATAGTGAAGAAACAGATTTAATCAGATATCTTTTATATCGAGGGAGACAATTTAACATTCACCAACGAAATAAAACATTCAATAGACACAAATAATGCCAGACCTATTTACACCAAGTCATATAGGTACCCACAAGTCCACAAAACAGAAGTAAAAACCCAAATCTCGAAAATGCTGGAACAAGGAATAATAAAACCATCAATTTCCCCATGGTCATCCCCTGTTTGGGTAGTACCAAAAAAATTGGACGCTTCCGGTAAGCAAAAATGGCGTGTAGTAATTGACTACCGCAAACTAAATGAAGTCACGATCGAAGATCGATATCCTCTTCCTAACATATCCGATCTGCTTGATCATTTAGGTAAATGCCAGTATTTTACGACCCTAGACCTGGCATCAGGGTTCCATCAAATCGAGATTAAACAAGAAGATATTGAGAAAACTGCTTTCTCAGTTGAAAATGGCCACTATGAATTTATTCGTATGCCATTTGGCCTAAGAAACGCCCCCTCAACATTCCAACGTGTAATGGACAACATTCTTTTGGGCATTCAAAACGAAAGATGTCTCGTCTATATGGACGACATCATCGTCTATTCACCCACAATTCACGAACACATTTCCCGACTAAAAGAAGTTTTCCAACGGTTACGAAAAGCAAACCTTAAAATACAACCTGACAAATGTGAATTCCTCCGCAAGGAAGTCGCATATCTCGGACATTTAATCACACAAAACGGTGTTAAAACCAATCCGGAAAAAATTAAAGCTATAGAGAATTTCCCTGAACCAAAAAACCCAAAAGACATTAAATACTTTCTAGGACTTGCCGGTTACTACCGCAGGTTCATCCCTAACTTCGCAAAAATATCCAAACCACTCACAAAACTTTTAACTAAAGACACACCCTTTTTATTTGACTCTGACTGTAAACAGGCATTTAACGACTTGAAAAAATCCTTAACTTCTGACCCAATCCTAATTTATCCTAATTTTGAAGAACCCTTCATCCTTACAACTGACGCAAGCGCTTTTGCAATTGGAGCCGTCCTTTCACAGGGCCCAATTGGGAAAGACCTACCCATTGCATATGCATCCCGAACTTTATGTGCTACTGAAACACGATATTCTACAATAGACCGAGAACTTCTCGCTATAGTTTGGGCCGTGAAACATTTTCGCCCCTACCTATATGGACGCAAGTTCACATTAGTTACAGATCATCGCCCCCTCACTTGGCTCTTTTCAATTAAAGACCCCGGTAGTAGGTTAGCGCGGTGGCGCCTAAAACTCGAAGAATACAATTATTCCATCATTCATAAGTCCGGAAAAGCTAATAAAAACGCAGACGCGCTTTCCCGTATCCGCATTAATCATTTTCAAGAATGTTCCAAAATCCAAGCAAAAATATCTGTATTTCCTTCAAACGAACCTCAACCCGGTCCTTCCGACCAAGACGATCCCGAAAGTGACAACGAAGAAAATGACGAAATTAAAATATTTGACGAATACAATACTTTTACCAAATTGTACAGAACAAAATCCCTTATTGACTATTCAAAAATAGACATTTCAAACGCACAGTTACTAGACAAATCACACAAAAATATAGTAGCATTTTTTTGGCAAAACAAGTTAAAAGATCTTCACAACGAAATCTTAGACGACATTTTCGAAGAAAACCCTAACTGCAGAACGGATTCCTTAACAATTCTCTTTAGTAAAACAGTAAAAGATCGCAAATACTTTATAATTCCATTACCATTTGACCCCGAAATAGTTGTAGAACGGCTGTTCTATATTCTGTTTAAATTCCAAAACGAATTTGATCTACGAAAAACATATTGTGTTGAAAATAATATTGAATTACCAATTCTTGAAATAATTTCATTTATTTTTGCTGAAAAGGATATTAAATTAAAAATATGCCAAAACCTTATTACATCTCCTGATCCCGACCAAATTCCTATCATACTCGAACAATATCACTTTGGAAAAAATAATTTACACAGAGGTATTAACGAAACAATCCACAGAATTAAAGAAAAGTACAACTGGCAAGGCATGTCAAAAGACATAGAAAAATTCGTTAAAAGTTGCGAAATCTGTCAAAAAACTAAAATTTGCCGTAAAAATCTTAGCTCTCCACTTGTCGTTACCGAAACGCCCAAAACGGCATTCGAAAGAATTAACATCGATATCTTCGAATACCCATCTCGAAATTACTGCTTAACAGTTCGTGATGAACTTACTAAGTTCACACAAGCTTATGCCCTTGAAGATAAAAAAGCTAGTTCGGTAGTAAACACCCTCCTTTTGTACTTTCAACACTTCGGTACACCATTAAGAATCCACTGCGACTTCGGACGCGAATTTGATAACACACTTATGAGAGACCTTTGTGAACTTTACGACATCAAACTCACCTTTTCCAGTGTTAATCACCCCCAATCAAACGGATCAATAGAAAGGTTTCACGCAACCCTGACAGAAATGATACGCGCTCATGTTAGTGAAAACCCTAAAGAACACCCATCAAACATATTACCTTATGCGGTCATCTGTTACAACAACACTAAAAATCGCACCACCGGTTTCACACCCTTCGAACTGATTTTCGGCCATACTTCTAGCAGACCACCGGAAACCCTTTATAACCAAAAGAATCTCATATCAAAATACGTTCGTGATTTGAATAATCGGATGGAATATTATTATAAAATAGCAAGGCCAAAAACCCAAGCTCAAAAAGAAAAAGCAAAAATTAGGTTTGACCAAACAGTCCCACCTAATCCATTAGTATTTAGGTTAAATGATAAAGTTCTAGTTAAAGAATCGCAAATAAAAAACAAACTTCAAAATAAATTTAATGGACCATTTGAAATAATAGAATTATTTAACAACTCAGCAATTTTATTGAACCCAAAAACTAATCAAAGAACTAAAGTAAATTTTGACAGACTTAAACATTTTTACGAATAATTTATCTCCCTTTTCAGACTCTTTGGGTTGACCACCGTCGTCTCCACTCAATATTCAATAACCCCCGTTGACAACACAATTGGACTTTTTTATAATGAATTAAATCAGATGAAAATATCCAATGACAAATGGACACTTTTAGTTTACAAAGACTTACTTCCCATTCAGAAAACTATGGAAAATAACGAAAAAATTCTTAAAAACGTCCTAAGTACACTTACAGATCACCTTGAAATATCTAGAGTAGCAGCAACAAATATACAAGTCAAAACTCATGTTAGTTTACTAAATCAAATATCCGACTCAATCAATTTAAAATATCAAGAAATATTTTCGGGAACACAAAAATATTCACAAAGACCAAAGCGAGGTTTATTAAACGGCATAGGTACTATTTGGAAATCCATAACAGGCAATCTTGATGCCAGTGATGGAGAATATCTAAATAATTGCATAAACAAAATATCACGCGATGAAAATCAGATAGAAAATCTTATAAAAAATCAAATATCAGTCACAACTTCAGTCATCAAGAACTTTAATAATACCATACAAAACCTACAAATTGACGAACAGACGTTTAACAAAAACATTGGCACCATACAAAACGAACTATACAATTTTGATACCGAAATTTCGCTATACGAATCACAAGTCAAACTCAGGGCTCCCACGGCTAAATTACACTTTTTTTTTAGGAATTTAGGAGGTTTTTTGGATAATTTTAGGAGAATTTTAGGAGAAATAAAGTATGCAAATGAATTTTTGTAATTAAATAAAAAAAACTACATTGTACTTAAAAAATAGGAAAAAAATAAATAAGTCTTTTTACAAAACTATAAAAAAATATCTCTTTGATCCCCTCTAATGTCCCCCCCTTTTAACTATTTTATTTTAAGTGTCTCAAAAAAATTTAAAAGTGTGGTTATAACCACACTTTTAAATTTTTTTGAGACACTTAAAATAATATGTAGGTACTGAAAAATACTTTTTTTATGTACAAAAAAATTGGAAAATTGATCAGTATACAGGAAAAAACAAAAAGTTTATTTTTTCTCAATGGATCACCCTATATATGAATTTATTTTTCGATTCCTTGTAAAATTCTAAGCATAATTCTTATATATTCTTGTATATATATTGTATATTTGTAAGACTATAATTATCTTATAAGATAATGTTGCTTTATCAGTGTGATAAATATATTGTAATTATTAGATGTTTAGAGTTTGTCCCTCTATAAACAATCTATGTTTCTTGGGATCAATAAAGTATTTATTATTATTATTATTATTATAATATACCATAAACCTTAGATAATAAGTTAAAATATTTTGTCTTTCTCTGTCTAAATACGGCATTTTTACTTACTTACTTACTATTTTAATAAAATAAATAATAAAAATTTAAACTCGAATACAAATCTGTAATATTTGAATTTTTTAAATAAAATTTTAAATTTGTCGATAAATCATAGTAGATAATAAATTGCACCACTTTAATTTGAATAATAATAATAATAATTTAAATTCTGTTTGCGCAAAACTTATTTATTTAATGTCATTATAAACTATTATAAATTTGGTTTGGGTCCCATGTCTTATAACTGAGATATTGGTATACCCAAAATCCACCAGCCGCCACTGAAATAATGGCATTAATGCACAAAACATAGGAGGTAATTTACTGTTTTAAGTTCAGCCACGACACGATATTTGACAAAAGTTCGTGTTCGGCTACAATCGGAACCGCTTCCACCAATCAGGCATCGCATTCCTAAAGAACGAAAGTACCTTTTTTACATGTTTATAGTTTTGAGCGCCTCTTATTTTTGACAGTCATCACGTGTTAATAATTACTATCTTACTTAAAAAGTCAGTTTCATTAATAATATTAAATTTAAGTAATTAAACAGTCAGGTTGGCCTATTTATATTAAATTTTTAGGAGTTTTAGGAGATTGCCGGCCATTTTAGGAGAATTTTAGGAGTTTTCAAGACTTAAGCAAAATTTTATGAATTTTATGAGTTTTAGGAGGTGTGGGAGCCCTGCAAACTCTTAGACATATGCGAGTCACTAATGGAAAGTTATATTTTTATAAAGGACACTCTAGATGATATTTTGGACTCCATCTCATTTGCTCGATTGAAAATACTTCATAATACAATAATAACACCTTCAGATTTAATGAAATCACTTAGTAAAATTTCCCGGTCACTAAATAGAAATAATCTACCTATAGAAATATCACCATTAAACATTGCAAAATATTTAGATATAATTGATTTAAAAGCATTCCAAATTGATTCCAGAATTGTTTTTGTCTTAAATATCCCTCTTACACATCCAGAGACCTACACCCTTTATCGTCTTTACCCAATACCACTATTAGATAATCGAACAGGTCTCCTTCACATTTTACCAACAACAATAAAATATATCGCGAGAGATGATGATTCAACATTTTACTTACCAATTCAAGACTTGCAATTAGAAAAATGTAAAACACTTTCTTCCAATCAACAAATTTGTTTCAATATGCTGCCATATCCAATTGACGACAACGCTATTTGCGAAGCTCAACTATTTAAAGCTCAAAAGAAATTACCCACCAATTGCATAACTTCAAAAATCCTGGCTGAAGACTACAACGTAAATGAAATTAACAAAAATCAATGGCTTGTTTCTGTATCCGAAGACCTACCAGTTACCATCAAATGTGACGACCAAAACACACAGACAGCTACTATTAAAACTACTTCACTAATTCAGTTAAATTCCCGATGCAGTGCTTTTATTGGAAATACACGAATCCAATCAAAACTTCAACTGGAAAAATTACTAAACGTAACATATAGAAGTCACCCCGTACAAGTTCCATTTGACTGTTGTAAAAACCTTCCACGAAAAGAAAAACTATTAAAGCCATTAAAGTTAAACAAGATAAATACCGAAGACTTAAACATCGCTCATCACAAGCTCAATCAATATTCCGAAGAATTGGACAAACTAATAAATGAACCATTTATTACAAAATCTATCTCCTGGTCTACAATTATTACCTTTGTACTCATTGCTATAATAATTATAATCTACAGCCTCTATAAATTCAAACCAAAAAGGCGTACTCCCGTTATTGTAACCAACTTCAACGATGACTCTCCTCCACCACCAAGACCAAGGCTACCAGAAAACGCCCAGCAACCCTGGAGACATCTGCTTCTAAGAAGACGTCCCTCCTTTCACCTAGGAGAACCAATCGAAGAAATCAACCTTTCAGAAAAACTATCTCAATAAAAGTCAATGCTATAGCATCAACTTTTCTTTATAAGGGGGAGCTGTTATATCATCCACAAACACCTTATCAGCACGTACAAAGATAACACCAACATTCCATATTTCTCATATTACCAAGAGATACACCAAGAAGCGGCGATCCCACGGAGTCAGCAAAACAATATTTAGTATAAAAACAAAATGTAACACATAATTTCAATTCATTATATTTTAACTAAGCTTACTAGAAATCTTTTTTAAAAAGTAAATTTTAATTAAGTGAAGATAACATATATATATATATATATATATATATATATATTATTATATTATTATATATATTATTGATGTAAAATCAAGGTCATGTGTTCACTGGGGTAAAACAGAGCAAACTGTAAAACTCGTAAGATCATATTGCAAAACACCAAGACCAAATAATAAATATACATAAAGCAATAAGCAAATAATAGGCTTACTTGTGGGACTTCGCCGACTTTCCAACCAAAGGTGTAATGTTCATTATAGTTGTGTTCATCCCATTCATGTTCAAACATATTTAAGTGACATTCGGCACATGTAATTTTTTTTTCTTGAGACCTAAAAATGTATAAAGTAGAGCACTAAATACGATCCGATTTATACGCCAAAGAGTCAAAAAGTTATGATAAAATAACGATTTTTTTTTAAACTTTAACACCCTGTAACTCAAAAATTAAGAGGTTTAGGTCATAGGTTTATTTGAACTTTTTTTCTTAAAATCAACTAAGGATTCACACCCTTAAGATTCAGCATCTTATTCTGAAACACGCTGTATATATTTTGAGGTGGTAACATTCCCAAACCAAAGCTAGGCGTAGGTTTTTTTGGCAGTTCAATATTTGCGAGTAAACATGATTTATTAGCTAATATTTAGGAAAACTATGCAAAACAACAATCTACTTTTACTTTTATTTTAAAATGAATTATCCTTTTAAAGACTTTTATATACGCTTTAAACAATAAAAGCATCAGCCGATCTATGAAATCTTTTTTTGAATCAAAACAAATCACATTTGATTAGAAACTAAGAAATATTTAAAATTAAAAGGGGTATTGTGAATGCATAGGTATTTAAGAAATAATTAACCTATTTTGGACCATTTGTGGACGATCAACTTTGGGAGGTTTTTGGACTGTTTCTACCATAGTGCGCCGGGTGTGGCAGTCATACGTATTTGACCCAGGAAAAAAGTTAAATTCTGTAATCGCCAGTTTTTAGCCTCTATGATTGGCTTCACAACTGTGTAAAAAATTTGAATAATAAAAGATGTAGGTGGCGCCAATTTTTTCGATGACAGGAACTTTTAAATTAATTTTTGATCAAATTATGTCCCATACAAATTTTTGATAAATCCAACATGAAAGGAGATATTTGAGGTTAAGTTTTTTTTAAATAATTTTAACGAGTATTTTAATTATAAATATTTTTAATATCCTTTAGCAGATGTACATTTAATTCTGGTAATGATAATTTTAGTGATAAAACGCTAGTGTAGCGCTAACTAGATTAAAATTATTACGTCCAGTGACGTCTCTGGGGGCCCCTTAACAAATAACATTGGCAAAAAATGATACGCCACTGAGTGTCTGGTAACTAAAAATATCCTTTTTTGTTTGTTGAATTGTTTTTATACCTTGCTTCGTTTTCGAAAAATAAAAATAAACTATTTCACTTCATATCTCTGGAAAACAATAATCATTAAATAAAAACAAATGAATGTTAGAAACATCAAGTTAATTTTTCTTCACTTAGTGTCAGTGTAAGAATTTGCAATTTCTACATTTCTAAACTAAAAATGGTTCACTATACAAATCAAGACAAATAAAACATACATGGTTTTAGTTTATGGATGCTTCAGAAGCTGTGCGCTGCTATCGAGACCAACGCCAGATCGCAAATCTTTTGTAGCTTTGTATACCAACTCAGCTACATATGGTAGCTTTAAAAAGGAAACAGTTCCAAGAAGGAAGAGGGATACGACTGACGAAAATGAAGCTTTAGTCCTCAAATCAGTAAAAAAATAACCCACAATCGTCATTACGAAAATTAAAAGATGAAACTAATATTTCAATATTAAAAGATGAAACCAATATTTCAGTAAGTTCCTAAAAGGAAATATTTTTTTTCCATACAAGACTCATCTAGTGCATCATCTACAATAAGGAGATATCCAGCACAGATTAAACTTTTTGACACATTTTCATATTCTTTTGGAAGAAAATCCAAATTTATTAAACGAACCCCGGTTTCATAATAATGGAGTAATTAATAAGCATCTACTACTGGTCCCAGGAAAATCCTAACTGGATACGACAGACTAAATTTCAAACACGATTTTGGGTAAATGTTTGGTGAGGTATTGTAAATGGTTACATAGTCGGGCCCTATTTGTACAATGAACTTCAGTTCGTTATTTACAATTTCTGCAAAACGATCTCACTTTACTGTTACAAAATTTGGAAATTGACGTAAATACTATGTGGTTTTATCAAGACGGTGTCCCAGCACACAGTAGCAATATCGTTATGAATCATCTAAATGACTTTTCCAGGAAAAGTGATCAGCACAAATGGGGATCTTAGATGGCCAGCAAGGTCCCCTGACTTTTATTTATGGGGCGGCTTACAAAATCAAGTCTACAAGGAACCAATAGAAAACATGGTTGACCTGTACAACAAAATCTATGTTGCTATAGCCGCTAATAATCAAAATACACTATTGAGAGTTTGCAGAACCGAATTATTATATCGATTTGATATGTGTGTATAAAAAAGGCAATAATTTTGAATACCTCATTTGACCTTATTAGTTAGTTTTTGGTAATTTTCTTTAATAATTTTGTATAATTTCTCACCAGTTCTTTCATAAAATTTGTTTTTACCTTTGTGTTTAAACAGCAAAAAATATAGCGTATTAATAATTTATGGTTTTGTTTCTTTATGATTTTTGTTTTCCAAATGGTTTTATTTTTATTTCTCGAAAACGAAGCAAGATATGAAAACAATTCAACAGACAAAAAAGGATATATTTTTAGTTGCATAATACGAAAAAAATATAAAAGTTACCAGAAACTCAGTGGCGTATTATTTTTTGTCAATATTATTTGTTAAGGGCCCTCTGAGTGGTGATGGGCAATCCGGATCTTTTTCGAGAAACGGGTTAATGAATCCCGCTAAATATAATGATCCGGTTCTCGGATCAGTCGGCTTATGTTGCCAGTGGTAGTAAACCTCAGCCTTATCTTGGTTGCATAGTATGCAATGCATACGTAATGGCGCTAAACTACTACCTTTTCGCGTTTTATCCATTTAAACAAGTTGTTTTTCATTTCATACTTGTTAATTACATGTCGATTAGTCTTTTTTTGTATTTTATTTAATGTACCTAATTTTTTAATTTTATTGAATAAACATTTGTTTCATTTTGTATTTTACATTTTTATTATTTTACCTTATAGAATCTATAAACCCAACATATAGAAAAACACAATCCATAATAATTATGGATTAATAATAATAAATATTAATATAAAATAATCTAACTAAGATGTAACCACGGGAACTGACCCATGCCTCAACAATGGGTTTTTTCCTTTTATTGACAGAAGTCGACACAAGTTGATTGGGTGGTTTTTGTGATTGTTAAATTTAAACAAAATGTGCGGGTCACTACAAATGAACAAATCCAATCCAATAATATAAATAATCTCGGATCTCGCCGAGATCATCTCGGTCTTAACTAGATCGTTCACATCCATATCGATCATATTTACATTAGCGCTCGGTTGGTAAACGGCCATCACTCGTTCTGAATCAGAACTTCTGATTCACTGTGAACTGCGAATACCAAACACCGCAACTGTCAAAAAATGAAGATTCGCCGGATCCGCGATCCGTTTATTTTTATTTTGGGAGTGGGGTCTGTCAAATCTTATTAAAGATCCGACTCACTGAACCGGTTCAGATCCGATCTGCCCATCTCTACCCCTGGACGTAATAATTTTAATCTAGTTAGCGCTACACGAGCGTTTTATCACTATAATTATGATTACCAGAATTAAACATCTGCTAAAGCATATTAAAAATATTTATAATTAAAATACTCGTTAAAATTATTTAAAAAAAAAACTTAACCCCAAATATCTCCTTTCATGTTGGATTTATCAAGAATTTGTATGGTGCATAATTTGATCAAAAATTAATTTAAAAGTTCCTGTCATCGAAAAAATTCTTTGCACAGTGGCGCCACCTACATCTTGTATTATTCAAACAAATTTTTTACACAGTTGTGAAGCCAATCATAGAGGCTAAAAACTGGCGTTTACAGAATTTAAATGTCACTTTTAGTTTTCGAAATTATTGGCCTGGGAGTTTTTATTGAAACACCCTGTATAGTATACACCATGATACTATATAAGACTGGTAATCCATCGCAGCGCATGGAGCGGACCGGCTTCAAGGCAGTGCGGCCGGTGAGAGAGATAGCGATAGAAAGGGCTTGTGGCTGACTGAAATCTATATAACTTTATAGTAAAAAGCTTGATTTGAACGTTTATTAATAATTTTTTTAAAGAAACATGCACTTTATTAATATTTTTCGATAATATCACCCTTAAAACAGTTAAATAGATTTAATAAATTACTTTATGCATAATTAATATCAGTAAAATCAGGAAAATATTGTAAAACAATGATTTAATACATTTAATACATTTCTAAATTTTATTTATTAGCATGAGGTAATAAAAATTATAAAAACAAATTAAATTTAAACTGATAAATAGATTGAGTCGAATATACGCCCTTTTTCAAAATTAATTTGGTAATGGCAAAAATAATAATCTTTGAGGTAAAAAAAATATTTGCAAAGATAAACAATGTTTGGACATCATCTTAAAATTTTAAATTTAAGTCACAGTTTTTTATCTTAATGATTATTATTTTTACACAACATAATTTGGAAAAAAAATTTGAAGGCAATTCAGGAAATATAAATTTATTTAAAAGGTCGCTAAAAAGACGTTGATCACTTTCAATAATATTAACATCCATAAAATTCATATTTATATATATATATGGGCAGATCCATTACTTTTCGACAAAAGTGTGCGGGGGTAAGTCACCGATTTGGCTGCCGATTTTTTTCTCGAAAGTAGGTCATATAAGGAGACGATCCTGAAAATTTGAGCTCGATATAGGTAATTCCGGCTGCAAGAAAATTTTTTGAAATATAAAAAAAGTCGATTTTTTAGTCATTTTCAAAAATTCGTATCTCAGCTCCTATTTAACTTAGAGATTTGATCATGACGGCATTTTTCTCTGTTATCCCTCTATTTTCAAGAAAAAAATAGGTTTTAAGTTTAAACTTAAATCCGGCTAAGCTGTAAGCCTCCAAATAAAACACTGCTTAAGATAAATTTTGTCAATTTTTAAAGTGCTCTCAAATCTACAGTTTTTGAAGCAGTGGAATAAATGACAGATGATATTTTTCGTTAAGGTATACTCTCTTGGAATTTACCCATTTTTTACTTGATTGCTTCGATTTCTCTAATGTATGGCCACTCAAAGACAATTGATTTTTGAAAAATCAATGTTTTCAGATACCTACAACTTTTTTCTATCGATCCGAAATCCTTTGAAAATTTCAGGGATTATACTTTATTCTATTCCCAAACAAACCATCAAAACTTTTCCTTGGGTATTGAAGTGGTTTCCGAGCTATGAATTTTTAAAAATGTCAAATTTTCAATATAATATGACATTTTTGGTAGTTTTATTATCAGTTAAATGAATTATTAGTAATACTTTAGTCAATAATCCATTGGACCTTGTTCATTTTTCTCGAAAGTAGGTCATTTAAGGAGACGATCCTGAAAATTTGAGCTCGATATGGGTAATTCCGGTTGCAAGAGAATTTTTTGAAATATAAAAAAAGTCGATTTTTTAGTCATTTTTAAAAATTCGTATCTCAGCTCTTATTTAACTTAGAGATTTGATCAAGACGGCATTTTTCTATGTTATCCCTCTATTTTCAAGAAAGTTAAGTTTAAACTCAAATCCGGCTAAGCTGTAAGCCTCCAAATAAAACACTGCTTAAGATAAATTTTGCCAATTTTTAAAGTGCTCTCAAATCTACAGTTTTTGAAGCAGTGGGATGAATGACAGATGATATTTTTCGTTAAGGTATACTCTGTTGTAATTTACCCATAAAAGCCATACTTATTTTTATACTGACTCGGAGCTCCATCAGAGAAATCAGGAACATTTTGCATATACAGTTCACGCTTTTTAAAACAAATTAGTGCAAGTTCTGAAAAAAGATTTCCCATAGATTAAAAACATTATCTATTTCTCTGATGGAGCTCCGAGTCAGTATAAAAATAAGTATGGCTTTTATGGGTAAATTACAACACAGTATACCTTAACGAAAAATATCATCTGTCATTCATCCCACTGCTTCAAAAACTGTAGATTTGGGAGCACTTTAAAAATTGGCAAAATTTATCTTAATCAGTGTTTTATTTGGAGGCTTACAGCTTAGCCGGATTTGAGTTTAAACTTAAAACCTATTTTTTTCTTGAAAATAGAGGGATAACATAGAAAAATACCGTCTTGATCAAATCTCTAAGTTAAATAATCGACTTTTTTTATATTTCAAAAAATTCTCTTGCAACCGGAATTACCCATATCGTGCTCAAATTTTCAGGATCGGATGAACAAGGTCCAATGGATTATTGACTAAAGTATTACTAATAATTCATTTAACTGATAATAAAACTACCAAAAATGTCATATTATATTGAAAATTTGACATTTTTAAAAATTCATATCTCGGAAACCACTTCAATACCCAAGGAAAAGTTTTGATGGGTTGTTTGGGGATAGAATAAAGTATAATCCCTGAAATTATCAAAGGATTTCGGATCGATAGAAAAAAGTTGTAGGTATCTGAAAACAGCGATTTTTCAAAAATCAATTGTCTTTGAGTGGCCATACATTAGAAAAATCGAAGCAATCAAGTAAAAAATGGGTAAATTCCAACAGAGTATACCTTAACGAAAAATATCATCTGTCATTTATTCCACTGCTTCAAAAACTGTAGATTTGAGAGCACTTTAAAAATTGGCAAAATTTATCTTAAGCAGTGTTTTATTTGGAGGCTTACAGCCTAGCCGGATTTGAGTTTAAACTTAAAACCTATTTTTTTCTTGAAAATAGAGGGATAACAGAGAAAAATACCGTCTTGATCAAATCTCTAAGTTAAATAAGAGCTGAGATACGAATTTTTGAAAATGACTAAAAAATCGACTTTTTTTATATTTCAAAAAATTCTCTTGCAGCCGGAATTACCTATATCGAGCTCAAATTTTCAGGATCGTCTTCTTATATGACCTACTTTCGAGAAAAAAATCGGCAGCCAAATCGGTGATTTACCCCCGCACACTTTTGTCGAAAAGTAATGGATCTGCCCATATATATATATATATATATATATATATATATATATATATATAAAATAATAATATTAATAAAATTCATATTTATATATATATTATATATATATATATATATGTATATATAAGGAGCTAGAAAATATACGAAGGAATATATGACTATAAGTGTTTTTCAAGTTTGCTTTTTTCACTTTGGTAGTATCACCTAACTTATTTGTTTATTTGTTTAGTCTTAACACAATTTTGGAAAAACAGAAAAAAATAATACTTTTTGTTTTTTGTTAAGCTTAAAATTGTACACGTTTTTCTTTCATTTTCCCATTTATTAGCAAGTTATGAATGTTTTCTTATAATTTAAACTTATAATTTATGTAAACGACATCGAAAAATGTTTTTTTACCAAAATTGTTTTTAGATTGTAAAAAAATAATTTAGATGATACCCAAGTGAATAAGTCGACTTGAGGAATAACGGACACCCTGATTACTTACATTGATTATTCTCGCTTAGATTTTTATCTATTTTTTTACGCTTCTTCGCAACTGAAGGCTGTTTAATAATTATTCTTTGCTTTTTGACTGCTTTATAGAGATAGGTGGGACATCCTGGGAATATTGTTACATCATCAGACAATCTAGGGATTTTCAAGGGGTACTGAATTTTTTTAATTTATAATTTTCTCATTTTAATTTTCCAAAATATAAAAAAAAATAATTTAAAAATACTGTGACAACGCAGTTTATGTGTCCTTACGCGGTATTTTCTTTTGCCAAAAAATTATTCTATTCTCTGGCACTTTAAATAGAGACACTTTCTCTAAACAACTTTTTTACCTACCATTACACGTAGGCACAAAACAAGTCTTAACCATTGTAATAATAAAATAGTCTCGGACACTTAATAAATTAATAAAAATTATCGGCGTCTCCTTAATTTCGCAGAGAACCGAACGATTCGCATGGCCCTTTCTCGTGTTGTCTCTCTCTCGACCTCTCTGTCGAACAGTGACCCAAGTTTAGATCCACTTTTCAGCCGCTTAATACGGCGCGTTACATTACCAGTCCTATTTAGTATTGTGGTATACACTAGGGGTGTCAATCCCGAGCCCATTTTCCAATCCCGGGCCTTTCGGGACCAAAGGTAACTAATCCCGGGATCCCGGGATCAGTCCCGAAAAAAAATATGTCATTAATTTTAAAACCAATTTAAAATAAAACAACAAACAAACTAACGAACGATATCTTTCGGACCACACTAGTCGGAAGAATGGTTTTCAAGAATTCGTAGGCACATTGTACCCACGTTTAGCCCCATTAACAAATAATTCCATTTCTTTTATCAATCGGGCCTTGGTGAGTTCCAATTGGGGCTGTAACTTACATTGAAATTATCAAGTTTGTTATATTGTAGGTTATGTACATAAATTTATTCTACAGTGACCTGTAATTTTACATTTTCTTTGCTGATTTTATGCTATAGATGGAACCACTCTTGCTATGATATTTCAATGTATTTTCATTATTGTACGGCGGTGTATAATAATTTGACTTGAACTGAGTAAAAAATGAATTGCTTATATACAGGGTGTTTCATAATATATGCGCAGGACTTCAGGATGTGATAGCTCAACCAAAAAGATGAAAAAAGTCGCTATTAACTTACCCTCTAAAATGCACAATTTTCGAGATACAGGGTGTTGAAATTTTACAAAAAAAATCGTTTTTTCGATTATCTCTGGAACCGTTTATCGTACAAAAAACAGCTTTTGTAAGCATTTTTTACTCATAATAAGCTATGTTTTGTGCCAGAAAAAATTTTTTTTTACTCATAATTGGTGGAGATTTTGAAGGGGTAGCGGGTGTTTTTCTCCTCAACTCCTACGCCCCTGAAAAAAGTACGGTTTCGAGAGGCCCATTCGAACCGCCAATGTTTTCTACACAAAAAAGGTACTCTTGGTCATAAGCTCTAAAGTTGACCGTTTTCGAGAAAAATCAACTTTTATGTTTAAAAACATGGTCAATTTTTTGAAAAAAATTTTTTATTTAAATTAAACAAAATTTATTTTAACGTTAAAAAAAGTAACAAAACCAAACGATAATTATGAGGCGCCGTTTGCGTCAAAATTATTTTATGCTTATATAGATAAAAATTCCACACATATATGCGAAAATGCAAATATAAAGTTTCTTTTCGGTAAATATATAGAAATGCAAAAGTAAAGGTACAAATATAAAGTTTTGTTTTGGTACATATATAAAAATGCAAAAGTACAGGTACAAATATAAAGTTTCGTTTTGGTACATAAATAGAAATGCAAAAGTGCATGTGCAAAGTTTCGTTTTGGTACACATATAGATATGCAAAGATGTGGGTACAAATATAGAATATAATATAATGTTATATAAAGTGTAGCATGGGCCGTTGGTACAAATATAAAAAGTAAGGTTTGGGACGGAGGCGCAAGATGGCGTTTTCAACACTTTTAACCGCGCTTAAACGTACGTCTGTTCTTACTACCGGCATTTAAGGTTCTAGTTTAATGATTGTTTGTTTTAATTAAAACGAATCGTTTTGTTAAAAAATAGGTAAGAGTAAAAAGTAAAACGGCGTTTATAACTTACCTATTTTCAACTAAACTTCTTTTAATTAAAACAAACAAACGTTAAAAGTAGTTAATCTATAATACACAATAGAAAATTTAAATGCCGGTAGTAAGAACAGACGTACGCTTAAGCGCGGTTGAAAGTGTTAAAAACGCCATCTTGTGTCTCCGTCCCAAACCTTACTTTTTATATTTGTACCAACGGCCCATGCTACACTTTATATAACATTATATTATATTCTATATTTGTACCCACATCTTTGCATATCTATATGTGTACCAAAACGAAACCTTGTACATGCACTTTTGCATTTCTATATATGTACCAAAACAAAACTTTATATTTGTACCTTAACTTTTGCATTTCTATATATGTACCAAAAAAAACTTTATATTTGCATTTTCGCATGTATGTATGGAATTTTTTATCTATATAAGCCTAAAATAATTTTGACGCAAACGGCGCCTCATAGATAATGGCAAAATTAAAAAAAAAATTAAAAATGATTTTTTACACAAATGCTGAAATGTGCGAAATGCGTTACATTTACGGTTTGGAGAATTTAGCAAAGACAACTTTTGAATCATTTTTTATTTTGCAATTATGGTTTGGTTTTGTTACTTGTTCTAATGTTAAAATAAATTTTGTTTAATTAGTAAAAAAAAAATTTTTTTTTTAAATTGGCCATGTTTTTAAACATAAAAGTTGATTTTCCTCGAAAACGGTCAAGTTTAGAGCTTATGACCAAGTACCTTTTTTGTGTAGAAAACATTGGCGGTTCGAATGGGCCTCTCAAAACCGTACTTTTTTCAGGGGCGTAGAAGTTAATGAGAAAAACACCCGCTACCCCTTCAAAATCTCCACCAATTATGAGGAAAAAAAAAATTTTTTCTGGCACAAAACATAGCTTATTTTGAGTAGAAAATACTTACAAAAGCTGTTTTTTGTACGATAAACGGTTCCGGAGATATTCGAAAAAAACGAATTTTTTTCTAAAATTTCAACACCCTGTATCTCGAAAATTGTGCATTTTAGAGCGTATGTTAATAGCGACTTTTTTCATCTTTTTGGATGAGCTATCACATCCTGAAGTCCTGCGCATATATTATGAAACACCCTGTATATGCTCATAAGTATTATAATATAAAAAATGTCATACGCTTAAAAAAAGTCTATTTTATTCTTTGTAACTTATTACTAAGATCCCGGGATTGGGACTTTTAATCCGGGGATTTTCGGGATCGGATTTTTTACGGGATCCCGGGACCCCGGGATTGACACCCCTAGTATACACATACAAAATAGCCTATATACATTAGTGTAATTC
The DNA here is from genome assembly GCA_921294245.1 of Brassicogethes aeneus. Classification (NCBI taxonomy): domain Eukaryota; kingdom Metazoa; phylum Arthropoda; class Insecta; order Coleoptera; family Nitidulidae; genus Brassicogethes; species Brassicogethes aeneus. Next base: position 6,396,754 of record OV121136.1, read on the forward strand.
GCAAAGTGCGTATAACTCCATTTCGATCAACATTTTACAGAAGACAGTAAATTTTACTCAGTAAAAACTGATTATTTTACTAATATCCGTAATTGACTTCAACTTACATTTTAGTGTTAGGATAAGTCGCAAAATTGATTTCTGAAACTAAAATTAAAATATTTTATTTGTTCAAGTCAAAAAGGTGTTAAGTATTTTTTTTTAATTGGTCATGACTAGTGATGTAGATAGGGTAAATACCCAGTGGGTAGGTAAATAAAATTTGGGTAAATACCTGGGTAAATACCCAAATTTTATTTACCTACCCAAAACTGGGTATTTTTGATAAATGCGTTATTATTTATACTTTAAATAATATTAAACTTCCCTATTAAACCATATAAACATAAACGTACTAGAATTGTCTCTGAACGCACTTAATCGTGGAAAACCGCTTAAATGTTGAAATGCACACATGTGCATAGACCAGTCGATAATTTTTGAAACCAAAAAAAATAACAGTAGGATGAAACCCATTGGAAAAGGAAAAGAATATAATAAAAATGAAAGGAAAAATAAATTACGGGCGATCTGACTTCGGGAAGTGGGAGGGGGGTTTTAAGGGTAAAAAATGGTTTATCTCGATTTCCGGCAAAACTACAAGTCCTATGGAAAAAAGTTAAATGGCAAAGTTGTAGGTAATAAAAGGATCTACAACTTTTGTAATTACAATTTTTTTACATAACCTCAAAATTTATGTGAAAAATTCAAAAAACCAAGTTTTAAATAATATTATCTAAGATCTAAGGTAGGTACTACTACAGTATACTTCACTATATTGAATAAAACTATTTATTGATTTCAAGCTATTTTTATGCAAGATTTAAATCGAAATACCCCTATAAATACCCTATTTGGGTAAATACCCTATTTGGGTAAATACCCGGGTAAATACCTGGGTATTTTACATCACTAGTCATGACCATGTTAGTAGGATTTGGTTTTGGATGTGCAGTTTTAATTCTGCATCTGAAACATTGACCATTTTCAGAAATATAATGTATCTACTAGACATTTAATTCTCGTAACAGCTAACTAAACTAAACTAAAATTTGTTATTTCATATTAGGAAAAACGTATAAAAAGAAGCCAATTAAATACATAAGCAATCTTAAGTGGTGAATTAAACTTTACAATCCAGTAAAAAAACTATTAGTTTGAAATTTTTGTATCTAAACCCCTTAACCCCACAAAATTATATAAGTGATTTTCCAAATAAAAGTAATCAGTATATTTTATGAAATACTTACGTTTTAATTGCTTTTTCATCCACATTATTTTTACACGAAGTGGTATTAAGGGTACTAAAATAATTAGAAAACATTTCAATAGTAGATGCATGTTTTTCTTTTTCATTCTGGCTCATTTTATTAGTATTCATTTCATCATCCTTATCTAGGTTTTCTTCATCTGCTTTCTTGAATTGTATTGTTTCAATATTTAAATTATTGGAGTCTATGGGTTTTTTTCTTGGTCTACCTCGTTTTCTATTCATTATTGGTTTCTATATAAACAGGTAAACCAGTTTCATTAATTATTTAACTTTTTTATTGCCTATTTTTTAAATGTGTTTGCCTAAAAATATATCTTAGAATTAATTTCTTAACTATCCTTTAATAATAATAATAATAATGCTTTATTCATGTTTACATTCAATAAGTATTTACACTCGTTTAATTATAACAGTGGTGTATTTAAATTATATCGCTATCAAATAGTCCCTTTTTATTTTAGGTAGTCTCTATTCGTCGGACTATCGGGCAAATAAAGTGTTTTTTATTCGTCCGATAATTATCGGACGAATGCACTGTTATGTATTTAAATTATACCGCTATCAAACAGTCCCTTTTTATTTTAGGTAGTCTCTATTCGTCGGACTATCGGACAAATAAAGTGTTTTTTATTCTTCCGATAATCGGACGAATGCACTGTTATGTTATTACGAGAGCTTGGACTGGGTTATAGAAAACACAATGATAATGATATAAAAGTATATTTATTCAGTATAAAATACAGACATTAAACTATGAATTAAACGTCTATGACACATATGTATGACAATTAACGATTGTTATCGCCAATCTTAATTAACTGAGCCATTAGACTCAATATCAGAACATACACTACGACAATTCATAAAATCAACTGCAATTTGTAAGGAGGCGTACATAAATTACGTAAGGTGTTTTTGACTTGAACCCTCCATCCCCTTAGGTGAGATTTGTTAATATGTGGTGGGACCACCCTGCTCTTACGTAAAATTTACCCTATAATTTTTGAATAATTCAATTTATTTATCTGTTTTAAAAATTAAAAGTTTTGAATATTTCAATTTATAATGTGTTTTCGCGGTGCTAATCCAGAACTAGTTCGGACATCCTAGGCATGCGCATTTTAATATTTGTCATGCGCACTTTACATTTTGAACCCCAAATTTTAAAAAGCGCATGCCTAGGATGTCCGGAATTAGTTCGGGATTAGCTCTGCGAAAATAGCTAATATTTTTAACCGCCGGATATCTGGCTATGCGGCTTTGAATCTTGCCGGATATCCGGTATTCGGCCAAACAACTATCCGTTTCATCTCTAGTAGTTATACATATATATTTAATATACCTTATGCGCGAACATTAATTAAAGCTTATAGCGCGGCCTTAGGCTTACAAATTAGATCTATACTCAGGTCCCTTAGAGGTATAACAACCAAATTTAAAGAAAATCGGACACCTTTTCTTTTGTTGTCCGACGGTTACCAACGTTTACCGATGCTTTAAATTTAATGTTGATTTGGCCTAAGGGTTGCGCTATAAGCTTTATTTAGTTAATGAGCGCGCATAAGGTGTGTTAAATATATATGTAGAACTTACCGGTATAAAAAAATACAAAATAGGAAACAATTTTTGTAGATAATTTTATGCTCTTTCAATAAAAAAATAGGGTTAAATTTAAAAATTGATGTTTAATTATGTTTTTTTTATGTATCAAAATATATCCAAATAAAAAACAATCCATTTAAAGCCTTGTAGTCTACTCTATATATGTATGGCCTTTACCGAATTCAAAGGAAGTTGATAACTTTTTAGTGGCCATGGAAAAAATGTCCGCCTTTGAAAATACGCCGCCTACGAGAATTTGCCGCTAGAGGCTATAGCCTATTTAGAAATCCGCCACTGATTAAAATATGTAGATAAATATTCTGTAGAATAGTAATAAAGAAAATAATTAAATTAAGTTTTCAATCCAAAGTGATAAATATAATACAATTTTAGAGATGCCGCAAGATAAAGAGATAAATAAAATATTGATTAATTATCTCATATAAAATTAAAATAAAAATGTTTGAAGAACAAAGATGCATAGATAAATTTTCTCTGTTATAGAAGAGATGCAAAAAAATAGAACAATGCTGTAAAATGGGAATTACACATCATATTGCAGATGATTTAAAATATTCTTATATAAAGTACTTTTGCATTAATGTTGGGAACAAATTTTAAACGAAACTGGAGAGAATTTGTCAAGCACGTTTCAGAGGGTCGATTAAGTTAGCTCCCCACTTAAAGTTTTTAGATGAAATGTTATCTAAAATTTTGCTCTTATTACACTGTAGGGAGGTGAAAATATCACAGCTAAACGCTCGGACACGTAAACTTAATTTTTGGTCGTAGATTACAAATCCGTGCTTGGTTTAGCTGTATCAGGTCAAAAAGATATTGCTAAGACCCTGTATAAATTTAAACACCCTGTATAAATTTAAAAAAAATGAATTTGGCTGGGCCACACATCAGTTTCAAATTAAAAAATAACAGATTCTTGCAAAATTTGAAGTTAATTTATCAAAAGAAGACGTGTCCCTAAGGGTTTTTCTTAGATACTTTAGGAAATTTGAAATGTTTTTTTGCTATTTTTTTTATTGAGTAGGTATAATTGAGGATATTATATTAAATGAAATAAAAAGCATAGAAATGTTGGCACAAGAGGTGAAATATATTATTTTACAAATTATAATATACCAGTATACAGTGTGTCCCCAGATCGGATTTCCAATAGGAAAAACTTTTTTAGACCTGATAAAGCTAAACCGATCACGTATTTGGAATCTACGACCAAAAATTATGTTTACGTGTCCGAGCGTTTAGCTGTGATATTTCAAAAGTTAAAAATTTACCTACAGTGTTATTATATACTATTATTATTATGATCCAGAAAATATTGAATTGGCCCTGGCAGAGGTCATAAACAATCGATTATACTTTGGGCAGGTTGCTACCCGTTTTGATGTTCCCAAAACCACGTTATACAGCAAATATAGAGGGACGTATTTTGATTAATTTGTGAGGCCTTCTGCATTAAGCGAAATCAAAGTAGGGAATTTAACAAGTGTATACACTTATAATGATTACAGCCTCCGATAATGAATAATCTTTTGCAAAACAAGATACAAAAGAGTGCAGTCATATCTTAACCAAAAAGAAGCGATAATTAGTTGTTTTACAGAAAACCTTTCTGGCAAAGACTGGTTAAAATCTTAAAATCTTTTCTGAAGAAAAACTGTGTTAACTCAAAGGAATGCTGAAAATAATGTAATAAATGCTAAAAACCCAACCTTACAACCTGCACCCAGCAACTATAGGAGTAATACATTGTTTTAAAGGTCTTAAATCGGATGTTTTTTTTTAATCGTTCTGTTTATTTTTGAGATATTTTAGAAAAATAGTTACATTGTTTTTAATACAATGTAACTAATTAAAAACATAAGAATGAACTGTTTAGGTTATTTTTTAGGTTTTTTTTAATATTACAAAAAAAATATCCTAGGGAAAATTTTGGTTAGCGGATAGCCAAATAACCACTCGTTTTATAGTAATTTGAGGTCTCTGAATCCAATTTTGACAAAAATTTTGACCTAAAGGGCCTTGGGAAAATTTTGGTTTCTGGATACCCATGTTTTATAGTAAATCGAGGTCTCTGAATCCGATTTGGACCAAAAATTTTACCTTTAATTTTGGTTTCTGGATACTCGAGCAAATCATATAAATATATTTAAAAAAAATGTTTGACCTAAAGGATCTTGGAAAAATATTGGTTTACGGATATCCGATTGACCACTTGTTTTATTGTAAATCGAGGTCTCTGAATCCGATTTGGACAAAATTTTTTACTTAATTGGCCGAAGTCGGAAAATTTTGGTTTCCGCTTGTTGAGGCCAATTTGGAAAAAAATTTGAAAATATACAAAAAAAATTATTAACTAGCACTAAACTGGGTGGAAATTTAATAATTAAATAATATTAGATAAGTCACGGTCGCGGCGCGATAATATACATGCTAGCCAACTAGTTCAATAATAATTAATAATTAATTATGAATATTAATAAAGTTCTAAATTTCTACAATATATTTTTATTCAATTTCTCAACATTTGATTTTTTATGTGTTGCATTTGTTTTTGATTGGCCTATACATGTTTGATGTCTTAATAAAGAATTAATAAAGGGTTAAAATAAAACTAAAAAGCATAAACTGGATTTTCTATACAAAAATCACACTTTTAAGCACGAAAAATTTCAATATATTGTAATTTAATTACAATATTTTGTTCCGATAGACAAGGTTTTAAAAAAACATGCGCCAATGCTTGGCTGGTGATTTGTCATCCTAAAATAAGAAAAATGTTCATATACACGTTGGTCCGGAAATATTATATTATATAATAATATTTTATTTTTTCTGTCAAAAACGAGGTATTACCTCGTTTTCGTATCTTAAAGATAGGAAAACAACTTGGGAGACAAAAACGTTTTTTAGTGGCTTAATCATAAAAAAATATAAAAATTGCAAAAAAGTCTAGCTAAAGCAAAATTAGCTCCCTATAAATAGAAATAACATTGCCAAATTTCAACAAAATCGGAAAAACGATATTTAAGATATTTTGAAAACCAAGCATTTCCGAAACTGATGATTTTTTTCCTTTTTTTTTGGATGATGAATCTCTAGCCGAGCATTGGCGCATGTTTTTTAAACACCCTGTATAAACCTATCACTTCAATGACTATACCAAAAAGAGTTTGTCGCTTCATCGAAATTATATTTTGCCTCATAGGCGGGTCAGAACGAAACCCATTTTTTGTAAAATAAATTAAAAATTTATATAAAGTTTATTATTCATTGCCTAACTGACATATATGAACGGATTCATTCATTCTTAAAAATAAAAATAAATCTTCCGGTTAACGCGTCAGTATTGCAAGGTGCTGCCATATTAGATTTAGTATTAGTTTAATTTATCGATTTTTGTTTCAAACCCATTCAAGGAGGTTTTAAAGAAATAGGTATTCTGCTCCCTTGGATTTAGTACGACTTCACTTACTTTTTAGTTTTTTATTCGTCAAACCCTTCCAATTAATAATGTCAGGAAGGTTGTGAAGATATAGGCAATCTTCCATCTTGGGAAGGCCGCCCTATTGGATTTAGTATGACTTTATTTAATATATCATTTTTTTTTGTTAAATCCTTTAATTTGACACTTATGTCAAGTTGTGAATAATAGAGAATAATAATAATATTGGATTTGGTATGACGCCTTATCGTTTTCTATCAATCAAACCCTTTTATTTGATACCCGAATCTAGGGGGTTGTAAAGAGAAAGTTAATCCGCCATCTTGGAGCATCGGCCATTTTAAACAAATTACTATATTGAGTTCCTACACTAGATTGTACTGTCACCAGCAGTATGTGCAAAATTTCAGCTCAATTGGTTAAGTAGTAAAAGTTGATTAAAATCTGCTTCATAGATTTTTGGACATTATTACAAGTGAACCTAATATAACTTAATTGCTACGCTGTGGTCTAGCCAATCACTTTATAACTACATATAAAAATAATATAATATTTAGAAAAACATATTTTTGTTTGTTTTGTAGCTTGTATTTGTTCCATTTACTTTGAAGATAGGTAGTTGCTATAAGAAGGAAAATTGGTTCGAAAAAACATACAAACTACATTCCCATAAAAAAGTCTTTAAAAGTGGATACGGTTCCAACTTTACTATTTAGAGCTGATCTATCAAAAGATAAATCAAGTAGGTACTTTGTGAGAAATTAAAATAAAATTGGAAAAAAGATCTTTTTACAGTGTACAAGAAATAGGACAAAACCAGGAAGCATAATATGATCTTTGAAGACAGCCCGTAACAGAAACACAAACTCAAAGAGATCAAGTACTGCAGTGCAAGAAATTAAAAAAAAAATTAAAAACAAAATAAATAAAGATTAAATGTTTCTTTTTGCATTGTGCAGGAATTGTGCCGAGACAAGGAAGCTAATGATCTTCAAGGACAGCTCATAACAGAAACTCAAACTGCAGCATGCAGCTGATAAGGAAATGGCCCAGGATTGAAACATTCCAAAAGCATTAGAAAACCAACTTATATCATAATATAATATTTTTCACAAGTTTAGTTTGTTTTATACAAATACAATTTTGTAATAAATAAATTTAGAAAAAATGTTGTTTACATTTTTCTTGCAATGTTAATGTTGTAACTTGACTTTCTTTTCATTCTTTTTACATATTCGCTAAAACAGGATATTTTATTTTATTAAAAACATTTGACTTCTAAATGGCTTTAAAACAAGATATTTTATTTGAAAACCCATTATTTAAACTAAAATTAAATTTTTCTTAGCACATGCTTCATATATTTTATTTGGAATTTAGTAGAGATGGGTAGGTATTCTAAAACCGCGATTTTGTCGCGGTATTTTTTAGGAACGGAGCGTCGCGCTCCACAACCATCAAGTAACCGGTTACCAAGGAACCGAAGAAACTACGATGTTATTATATCCTTTCGCGCCCGTCCGCCATCTGGAGGAGAATAACAAAATCGCGGTTCTATCAAATCGCAGTATCGGCATCGTTTTATAAGTTTTTAAGTTATTTGTTCAAACATCTTGCGTACGAAAAGAAGTATTATATTAGCTTAAAAAGACAGCGTTTTGTATTATTATTTCAAGAGTTTAATAAATACATTTTCATTTAATTTTGGGTAACTGGGTGGTGCGCAAAGTGAACCAAAATTTGTCCTACTGAAGAACATACCTTGTTTACTTGTACCATGGTTGCAGTGACATTCATATAATAAATATGACATTTCTAATAGAAAATTTAATTTTCTATATGCAGTGTTATTTAAAATCTTAAAATGAGTTGTGAAAACGAATTATTGTTTTCTGTGAAATTCATTTGAGAAGAAAAATTATTAAAAAAGGTATGAGGAACAAAAGCAAAATACTTTAAAGGTTGACAATAATTATTATTCAAAAATTAAAAATGCCTTTTATCTGCGAATAATTTTCTCTAGCCGGTAATTCACGGACAAAGTAATAAGGTCCCTGGAAGGGTAATCTGTATGCCTTTGTTCAAAAAATCAAAAATAATAATAATAATAATCTTTATTGCCCAACAGATACAAGATCTAATAACAGGACAAAATATAAAAATAAAATAAAATAAAATATATGGCAATTTTAGTTAAAAAAATAAACTTTGAAAAAGAAACATAATATTGGTGAGTTACCTACTAAAATTTTCAACTCAATCCTTAATTATCACATCTAAAGATGAGAAATGAATATCACAATTGAATACGTCAATGCAGAAACTGAATATGTCATACCTATCTAGTTTTGAGATAAATAAGAAAAACTGAACAGAAAGTGGACATATGTTCTGGACATATTCAGTTTCTCTACTATATTAACGCCTTTGTATATTCTAGATTACCGTGACATGTGAAATTTCTACGCCATTCGATCGGGCTCCCTTTACTTATAGTAAATCCATGTTTAACTCAATAGCCCTAAAAAGTGGACATATTCAGTTTTTGCATTGACCTATTCAATTAATACAGAGATCATTGAAATTTATACACATACTATAAATTGGAGACTTTAACATCACATTAGTTCTAGCTTGTGTACAGTAAAAAATTGTATTTGTCTGCCAAATAGTCTGGGTACTTTAAAATTTAATAGACTTAATAAAAAGGGAGAATCTATTTTATTATTAACCAATTTGTATAGAAAACTAACTGATATGATTAATCTTCTCAACCTCAGTGGTTTCATATCAAATCGAAGCAAGAGTGTGTCATGGTTATAACCTCTGGGTGGATAAAAATTATCAAACTTGAGCGAAGCAAACTTTAGAAATTTTCTTTGAATATTTTCTAGTTGTGTGATATAAACAGTATAAATAGGGCTCCACACTAGGGCTGCATATTCTAACCTCGTACGTACAAAGGCATAGTACAGAATTTGGACTGATTTTTTATTATTAAATAAACTCGTATTACGAATTAAGAAGCCCAGCATTCTGTACGATGATTTTGAAATATTGTCGATGTGCCTGTTAAATGAAAAATGTTTATCAAACAAACTCCAAGGTCTACAATTGAGTCGCATCTTTGTAATTGCGCTCCATTAAAAGCATAGTCAAAAGTAATTGAGTATTTTTTATTTGTATATGAAATTGCTTTGCATTTAGACTCATTCATAAATAACTTATTGGAATTACACCAGTCGCTTAAAATTTCTAGATCACTTTGGAGGCTCAGGCAATCAGCTATGCTATAAATCGGTTTAAATATTTTTAAGTCATCTGCGAATAGTAATTTATTGCATTTTAGTTGGTCGCCTATATCGTTAATAAATATTAGAAATATTAGGGGACCTAAATTGCTGCCCTGAGGAACCCCTGAAGTTGGCGAAAAGAAGGCAGAGTTGAACCCATTATAACTGACATATAAAGATCTATTAGTTAGGTAAGAGTAGAAAAAGTCTATCAAACTATTTGCAAACCCAAAAGCTTCCAATTTGGATAACACAATACTGTGATCGATCTTGTCGAAGGCCTTCGAAAAGTCTGTGTATACGACATCCACTTGACCCTGGTTATCCAAATAGTGGGTCAGATATTGCGTGAAGTGAGCTAAATTAGTAGTTGTAGATCTATTTTCCATAAATCCATGCTGGTATGGAGATATTAAGGAACTTATAAACGGGCGAATCTTGGAGTAAATTATTATTTCAAAGACCTTCGACAGGTTCGAAAGTATTGCAATAGGACGGTAGTTCGATAAACTTGAACTTATTCCATTTTTGAAAATTGGGCTTAATTTTCCAATGGTTAGGAAATGTCGAAGTTTCCAGAGACGTGTTAAAAATATGGCATAGTGGTTTAGCGAGTACATGGGCACAGTCTTTAATAATAAAATTTGGGACAAAAAACGTGACCAACAGAATCCGTATTTTTCAATTTTTTAAAAGCGTTTAAAACATCCATTTCAGAGATTTTTAATATAGATATAATAGGTGTCTGGGAACAGACAGATTTAACCGAGGGGTCAACCACTGTCGGCAATACGTGCACAAATTTTATGCAGTACAAAGCCAGTACAAAGGCAGTGACGGCAATACTTCGACAGTATCGGCAGTATGCAGCTGTAAATAGGCAATATAGGCAGTACGGGAGCAGTACTTCGGCAGTACATGCAGTACTTCGGCAGTACATGGGCAGTATCGGCAGTAATTCGGTAATATTCAGCATTTAAGTCTCATCTAACGTACTCTCTTAAAATGAATTAGTCAAAAATAACTAATTATAAGTTATATTTGACAAATTGTCATAGCGAAAAAGCAGTCACTAATAATTAGTCAAATTCTACTGAATAAAATAGTCAAAATAGTAGATTTAAATTTAAAAAAGTTTTGACCCAGCCGGGTATTGAACTCAGGTCTGTCACTTGTCAAGCATATCAAGTTGTTGTCATAACCAATGTGCTATTAGCTGCTCTTATAAAAATTATATAATATTTTAAAGTTGAATATATTATTTGTGTTACTGTTTTGAGCTAAACTTTTTGCATCTTTGTTTGATTTTATGGGCCATTTAACCATGAAGCCTATAGTTATGCATTTAATTAAAATAATACTTTGTTGTTGGCCGCAAACGATTAAAGAAATTAGTAACTTTTAACTCTCAGAAATAGTCAAAGATGGTGACTAATCTTAAATTAGTCAAACTTTAACTATTTACGTAGTAAAAAATAACTATTTAAGTGAAAACGACTATTTAATTAGTAAAAATGCTGGTACTTATTGAAATAGTAGAATTTTGGCTATTTAATTTTAAGAGAGTAAGTTCTGGTATCTTCCGATGCTCGTTCCGAGGTATCTCAGTTTTAATTTTGCAAACTTATTTGTGTGTTTGTGCTTATTAGTTTAACTGTGTGTGGTTGTTTGGTAAGTATTGTAAACAATTAGAATATATAATAACATTAAATATTTTAAGGTTTTAAAGTGTAAAAAAGGAACAATAAATTAAATTCTTAAAATTTGGATGTTTTTTTTTTGATAAACATACATTCATAATTCACAAGTTAAGACATAATATACATATATGTAAAACTATGGACAGTGTGTGGGCAGTAAAGGCAATGTTGAAAGTAACTAGGCAGTATAGGCAGTAAGAGCAATAAGTAGGCAGTATAAGCAGTAAGTAGGCAGTAAAAGCAGTTTAAGCAATATAAGCAGCATAGGCAGTAAGTAGGCAGTAAAGGCAGTTCGGCAATACGTGTACAAATATCTGGCTAGTGGTTGACCCCTCGGATTTAACTGGGTCGGTAGATGGTGGCGAATAGACACTTTTAAAGTATGTCGCAAATGCATCGACTATTGCTTGGGGAGAATCATATAGGGTACCTGCTTCATCTTGTAGGATTCCTGGAATTCTAGTGCATTTTTTTTAGAGTTAATAAAAGACCAAAATTTCTTTGGGTTACTAGATATAGAAGCTTTCGATAAATTTATATGATTCTTATAGGCTTGATTTATTTGGTTTTTTATAATTTTTCGCAGTTCTTTAAATTTGTCCGAATTATTTTTATGGATTTTATATTTTTTGTGGTGCCTATCTTTTAGTTTAATATTGTTAATTATCTCTTTTGAGAACCAAGGTGGATAACGCCGACTGATTGTTTTATTTGAGTATACGGAAACATATTTGTCTAGTACAGTATATAAATAAAATGAAGATTGAAGATAAAACTAAATAAACTAAAATTATTTCCTCCTCGATTTCCACTGACTAGCGGGCCATTTCAAGCATGCGAACGGGACAAATCACAAAACTGTTTTTGTAAAAAAAATTGAAGGTAATTGCTTATACAGGGTGTCCCAGAGAAAAAGGGGGTGTGCTGAATCAGCACAAAAAAGAATCAGCAAGAATTTTTTTATTTTTAAATTTGGCATCCATTGCTAGCAGATAGCAATGGATGCCAAATTTAAAAATAAAAAATTTCTTGGGCATAGTGTATTCAAATGAGAGCAAAAAAGCGGCATCCAATACCGAGAGCTCCCGCCTAGGTTACATGTAGGAGCTTTAAAAATTGCTAGGAGATAGAACATTGTTGTTTAAAACTTAGGACGCCAATGTTTTAAAGTAAAAATTAAACAACTAGTTCTGTACCCCAGAGCCAAAATGTCTAGCAACCACTACAAAATTCCACTCTAGTGGGATTATCTCTGGCTGCACTGGCTTAAAATTAACGTCCTTCATAACCCGCTGAACTGTGAACGGGAAATTTGCGTGCAACTTCCCTTATGCTATTCCTACTAATCGCATCAAAGGCATTGAAAATAGCTTCTTTATTTTTTGGTGTCCTTATATGTTAGGGAGCACCTTCAATTTCGTTACAACATAGAACAACTTTACAGTCCAGAGGACGATCGGGAAAGCGCTGTGAAAATACTCGTGCTGCCTCCCTAGCATTGCGCCCATACTCCCCATAAATAATCATCAATCGGCATAATCATAGGAGAAAAACATTACTTAAAATGATAAATAGTGACTGGAACAAAAATATTTTACATATTATAATATCAACAATCCATTATAAGTATACTGGGATATATCCTAGCAATTTAAAAAATTTCCTATGGCAATGTATTGGGATTCGCTATTGTTAGATAATTTTAATTTTCAAGTATGTGTTTGGCATAACTTTCGGCATGTTCCCTTTTTTACTGTGGCGCGAGTTCTGGGAGACCCAGTATATTATTTTTGAATAATTTTTTTTTTTAATTCTTTTATTTTGCTATACGTACCTACTTACTATTTTGTGATAGGTGGGTTTCATTTTATTTCTTTATAAGCTTATAACTTAAAAAATCACTTACTCAATTGTTCCACGATTTTTAATCTAGTTATAATATATTATTATATTATATTATATTATACTTCTTAATACTAAGAAATGGCATGTGTCCCCAGAGATATGAATGACCTTTGACTTACTTAAAAGCTATTTACTATTTCTTCTTCTTAATTCTGATCACAATTCTGTGTTCAGAGAAATGTATTTACTATTAAAGAAATTTTATTCTTCAACATAATACTGTCAACATAAAACATTAGAGGTGGGCTGTTCGATACGATACGTATCGATACAAGTGATATGGACGGGATATCGTTAGAATCGATATAAATTTATGTATCGAATACATTGTATCGATACCGCTAATTATGAAAAGTCCTTATAATGCCATATATGAACTATATATTGCTATTGCTTTTGCGCTTGTTGCGTATTTTTAATAATCTACCGTTGATAAACGATTCTACCGAAATTTTGGAAGTTTGTTCGATTAAGGCTGACGGTTGGTATTGCAGCTGACTTTTAAGTGGCTATCACAAAACTAGTTTAGCTATAAACTAATATATAAATCTTAGATATAAATAGAATTCGAATAAAATTGTTTTTCAGAAGTAGAAAAACACTTTCTCGATTTTTATGTAAGAATGTCATATTCTTGCACGCAAAATCGTTGAAGAATGAAGCTCATTCTTAAACGATTTTTGGTAACATTTAGTTTTTAAGTATTGGTACCCCCCAAAATGTCAAACTGATTAATAACCTCAAATTCATTACTTTTAATGAAAATGAAGCCTTTATTATTGTTTTGTAATATTAAGCTTGCTCCAACAATGCATTTTAATGCAAAATTTTAAGTTTAATGTAAAAAAGTGCAGTTCAGGTTGTACTTGTGCAGGATAACAAATATTGTCATTTTGTGTTGCCAACTGACATTTTGCGAGAAAAATCCCCTAACTAACAACGACCACAAAACAATTAAAAAAACCTAAATAAAAGTTAAAATCGAGAAAATAGTATAAATCACACGTTGCAGAAGGCTATTCTGGCACTCATTCGTTCGTCCACTCGCTCCTTCGTCGCTCGAGGCCAAATTTCGAATTCGTGCGAGAATATGTGGCCTTCTGCAACTCGTACTTTAATATACTATTTTACAATAAAATTAAACAAAACATGTCAAAGTGAAGTTTTTTTTTTAAATTTTTATTTTGTCATAAAATTAATATTCTTATCAAAAAATTGTTGTTTTTGTTTGTCACCCAATTATGGAAAGAATAAGTAATATAGATCGGGAAACGTCTTTAATATATACTCTAAATTGTCTAAATGTACAGAGGGTGCAGGAAGGTATTATCTAAAAAGCCTGATTTATAGATTTCCTTCCTTCCTTCCTTTCTCCCGTAAAAGATGATTAATACGAAAATCGTAGTGCCATTTATAGATTTCCGTACGGGAATCTATAAATGGCACTACGATTTTCGTATTGTTCATCTTTTACGGGAGAAAGGAAGGAAGGCAATCTATATATTAGGCTTAATTCAATGCAAATTTAAGCATAGAAAAACACGAAATTTAAACGATAAGGATATGACAGAACATAATTATATCAGAGATATGTTGCCTCTTATTCACGTATTCGCCGTCAGATTGCGCGTTTCAATTGAATGTGTCGTTCTTTTTAATGCTTACTCAGATCACTACATCTCATATCACATTAACTGAAGTGAGCTGAGATCTCAGGCGAAAAGAACGCACCTATTGTAAACAATTGCGAAAAAAATTGCAAATTTTTATATACCTATATTTTTTTCGTTACCTTCCTAATAATTAAATTTATTTAAAAAAAGTTTTTTTTTTTTTTATCTAACCGTATCGTACCAAAATTGTATCGATATAAGCGATATTTTAAAAATTATATCGATATCGTATCGATTCGGCTTTTGTATCGAACAGCCCACCCCTATAAAACATAACCAAAAAAGTTCTTCCAAAGTCTTGTGCAGTGTAGCCAGGCTTGCCAACTGTAGTAAATAACAAAACCGTACCGGCCCACAGTGTTTCAATTCTGGAAAATATTGGCAAAACCTCAAAAATTGTTTTTTTTTCAGCTAAATTTTGAGTTAGATGGGTAGTTAATACCTGTCTCAATCCTGTATTGAAAAAAATTATATAAAATACGTATATTTTGTCTTGTACATCAGTTTAAACTTGACGCTTTCAGTTGAAGGTACTTTACACGCGATCGCTGCGGAAAATTGTTTATTGTTTAAAAGTGAATAACTTGTGTTTGGTGTGTCCGATTGTTATGCGGTTTGATGAAGGGTGATCTTCAAGGTATCTAAAAATCAGATATGTATTTGTTTTTCGTAGATTTTGCTTGTACAACGGGTTATTGTAACCGACAAGATCGGTCTGTTAAAATCGCAAACTTTGAATCGAGCTTTTAGAATACTGCCGTGCTTAATGAAAACGCCGTAACCAACAATTTTGCGATTTTTGTTTTACGGCATTTTCTACTAGAACAATAATTATTCATCCTGCGTCTATCCCCGGTACTCAAAAAACCGTATATATATAGATACAGTTTTTTGAGTACCGGGGATAGACGCAGGATGAATTTTTCTAGTAGAAAATGCCGTAAAACAAAACTCGCAAAATTGTTGGTTACGGCGTTTTATTAAGCACGGCAGAATAATGGAGCTACAAAAATTGTAATGAATTGTAAGGCATCAGTTCAATATTCGTTAAATAGCTTAGAGTTTTTTCTATCAAGCCATCTGCCCCAACTTGCCCCTAGCTCTTTAATATTCATATTTAACCCACCTCTTGTAGGTGCGTTTAAACAACTCCGCATGCGCATTGTAGTGTGTTAATGTCAAATTTGAATTGTGGTTATTTGTGTTGACAATTTTTTTAGCGAATTAAGAAATCGTTGCTAAAATATATATGAAGTAAAATAAATAATACAAATTTAAAATACTTAGTATAAAATCTGGTATATTTAAATTTTATATATAAATTTTGAAAGTTTCTCGGGAGAAAACGATGGAAGATGTTTTCCATTGGCTTATGGCATCTTCCGATCCATATATTTCTAGCTTCAGAAAAAATGCTCCCAAAAAGAGCAAATCTTTGTCCCGCGAAGCCATAAAACTGCTGCTATGGTATGGTTTCCCATGCTCTGCTAATGATACAACGAGCGAATCCAGTGACGGAGATTGTTTAATATATATGTAGGTATTAAATAATATCATATAAATGTAATTATAATAAACTAAATTAAGCTATTTCATAAAAAGATGTTTTATTAAATTTTAAAAAGAACCCCTTACGGGTTTTTAATTATTTTCGACAATATTTGATAAAAATGTCCGCCATTTGAGGTCCACCATTTGGAATTTTGGAATTCTGATTCCAGATTCATCAGCGACCACAAAAACCCCTGTATGGTGATTTTCAATTTATTCCGTCAATTTTTTGACAAATATGTCCGCCATTTTGGATCTACCATTTTGAATTTTGGAATTCTGATTCCAGATTCGTTATCAGCGACCCCAAAAACCTCTATTTACTGATTTTTAGGAGAATCCGACTACTCCTTGATATTTTGCCGAAAATCACCTTACAGGGGTTTTGGGTCGCTGATAACTAATCTGGAATCAGAATTCCAAAATTTAAAATTTTAGATCCAAAATGGCGGACATACCTATTTGTAAAAAATTTGACGGAATAAATTGAAAATCACCATACAGGGGTTTTTGGGGTCGCTGATAACGAATCTGGAATCAGAATTTCAAAATTCGAAATGGTAGTTTTATGCAAACTTATACATAAAAATTTTGTTATTGGAATTTATGTCAGTTTTTTATTTGTTACCCTTTCATAGAATATTAATATATTTTAAAAGTATATTTTATACAGTGATATATCTCTGCGCTAAGCGTAGCGGAGTTCCGCTATGGTTGGCAACACTCCTAGCGAAACTTCTTTAGCGTATAGCGCATGTCTATTAGAAGTACTGTGATTGGTTTGACATGACACTCACAGAACACTTTTACGTAAAAGCATTCTGTGGTAAAAGATAAAACTTGAAATTTTCTACGGAAGGAGTACGGGAATCTATAAACTGCACTACGGCTTAAGTTAGTTTGGCCTACCGTATGTGAATTGATAATATATATATTCTTTCCCAAATATATAATTTACTATAAATATTTTATTTTCCTCTAAGGGATAATCCATGATGGTATAAAATAAAGTTCATGATACAAAATTGTAAAATTTATATTGGCTAAACTGCATATCTTGTAGTTTAGGTTATGTTTGTATTTTTATCAGGGTTGGGTCAGTAGAAAACCTTAGGTAATTTACCTTGGTAGAAAAGGGTAGAAAACTTGTTTTCGACTTGCGTCGAAAACCTATAGGGTTTTCTACCTACGTTAATTACCTTATTCGATCTTCTCCTTCCACTTCTCTATAATTGATAAAAATTTGCCCTCATGCCAAAAATTATGTTGGGGTCTCCCAACCAAACGTGGCCCTTTTTTTCCCACCATAATAATGTTAAAAAACTCCAAATAACTTCAAATTTATGGTAGGTGTCTGATTTTTCACAACATTTAACAAATCATAATAAACAACAAACTTGCATAACCTCACATTTTTTGATATTTGACAGTATTCTACTTTTTTACGTTTTCTACCGTCGAAAACGTCGAAAAAGGTTTTCTACATGTCGAAAACAAAAATGTAGGTAGATACCCAACCCTGATTTTTATTTAAAAAAATAGCTGTAGTTAAATATGTCTAATTCAAATTTGCCTGGGAGTGCTGGAAATATTGAAGATGAAGAATTAACTTTACCAAGAGCTAGTATAAATAAAATGATAAAAGAACTGGTTCCGTCTGTGAGAATTGCCAATGAGGCTCGAGAATTAATATTAAACTGTTGTACAGAATTTATTCATCTTTTAAGTTCTGAGGCTAATGAAATATGCAACCAGCTACATAAAAAAACAATTAATGCGGAACATATATTAATGGGTAAGTAGGTAATAGTAGTAAATATACAGGGTGTTTCAGAATAAGATGCTGAACCTTAAGGGTGTGAATCCTTGGTTGATTTTAAGAAAAAAAGTTCAAATAAACCTATAACCTAAACCTCTTAATTTTTGAGTTACGTATTTTTATCATAACTTTAATATCTTCCTAGATATTTTTATAAAATTTGGCACACGCCTTCTAAGCATTAGCAGTAAGTTTTTGATGTATAAGATTTTTTATTTTTTTTTACCAGGGGCGTCCGTAGGATGTGGTCTAGATATATTTGGAAAAATATTATGCACCCCACTGCTATTTTTCAAAATAAAAATTATTTTTTAAATCCCCATTCAGTAGTAAATATCTTTATTGGAATTAACCAAAAGGCTAATGACCGAGGTCTTTCTGCCCATATAAATACATTTATATATTAACAATAAATTTGGTAAAAAATTATTTGACATAATTATATACAGTGTGTCGCACTTTTGATGAAGACACCCCCATATTTTCGCTATTTGAAGGAATAAAGGTTTGAATTTTTTCACATTCATACATGTTGATGGGTCACATTTTTTAAGCTACTCAACTGAAATCTGAACTTTAAACTTGGCTTACTACAAATTCACAAACAGGGCCAGTTCTCGATATTTTGCTTCGCGTTAGAGATATCGAAAAAAGTTATTGGAAAAAGTTGTTCAGAATATTATTCTAACCCCATATACCAATTTTTATAACAAAATTCGCATTCGTTCATTTTTTAGTTTGATAATAAGGGAGCCATGGAAAGTAATAATTTGATACTAACTAGTGTTTATGACCGTTAAATAAATAGTTAAAAAAATTTTGAAAATTACAAAACAATTTATTAAATTAAGGAAATGATATAAAACAATAATAAAACTAATAAAAATAAATAAATTAGAAATGCGAATTTTGCTATGAAAATCGGGATACGGGGTTAGAATAATATTCTGAACAACTTTTTCTAATAATTTTTTTCGATATTTCTAACGCGAAGCAAAATATCGACAACTGGCCCCGTTTGTGAATTCGTAGTAGGCCAAGTTTAAAGTTCAGATTTCAGTTGAGTATCTTAAAAAATGTGACCCACCAACATGTATGAATGTGAAAAAATTCAAATCTCTATTCCTTGAAATAGCGAAAATATGGGGGTGTCTTCATCTTAAATGCGACACACTGTATATATATATATATATATATAAAAAAAGAAACAATATTTAATGGACTTGAAAATCTAAGATAACTTTCAATAGGGTCTTCTTTGGGAATTTTCTTTTTATTGGATTACCTTCTGAGTCTGGGAAAATTAAGGGTTCAATAATATCCAAATTTGAGGTAGTATTGCTGAATTTCTCAGACAGTTTCCGTGATCTCTCTGTAATTGTTATAAGGTTGGTCATTGCATATAGGAGCAAATTTGAGGGGTTGTGCAATGGATTTTGTGGATGTCTAATCTTGGTCTAATTGTAGATGTTGGTAGCTGCTTCAGTGCTTATACCTTCCTTTTTAAAAGTTAAGGATTTGAAATGTTTTGCCCTAGTGACTATTTTTTGTTTTATGGTTTTTGTGTGAAAATTGAAGTTTAGTTTAGTCAAAAATCATTCTGAGATATTTATTGTGGGGGAGATTAGTTGGTTGTCAATTGAAATTTGTGGTGAGGTATCTTTTATTTTGTGATTAAATATGATAAATTGGGACTTTCTGGAATTAATTCTTATTCTCCATTTTGAAAACCAGTCGGATATAATATTAATCGATTCTTGAAGGTTAGCTACTGCAGTTGAGCGAGATTTGTGATGTGATATGCTGACGACACTGCTTTAATATATATTAAAGCAGTGTCGTCAGCATACTGTAGGATCAGTGTTACCAATGTCATATATTAAAATTATCCACCCAGACGTCTGAAATTATCCGCCAGGATCCGATTTATTAAAAGGGAAAATACGCCAATTTTAAAAATAAGTAAAAACATACAAAGATACAAATCTTTTTATTATGCTTTTAAAGCATACATAAATAAATAATAAACAAACAATTTATACGAGTATTAAAAAAATAACAACATTTAACTCTTAAATAAACATAAATTCTGGCTTGCACATAATATTACAAAGTGTTATATTAAAAAATAACATAATTTATATTAAAAAAATGTTTTTAGTTCGCTTTAACTTCTTCATAATTCTGAATATTATGTATTAATACTATCCTAAAACAGTGAATTTTAAAATGGGTTAAACTTCTATTCTTTATTTAGAGTTTTTAACTTTTTACAAATTAGTGTTGCCACAATTTTTTCCTTCAGAAATATAAATACCATGGTTTTTTTTAAAATATGTTTGCGAATATCCTAAATTATCCAAAATTATCAGATTTATAATAGGCTTAGAAAGAGATCCGCAACCCGGCAAAATTATCCGCAAATCGGAGAATTATCCACCAATCGGCAACACTGTGTAGGATATAAGTTTTTAGAGGCATAGAGGTGGTATCTATTATATCATGAACATAAAAGTTGTACAGTGTTGGAGAGAGTGGGGAACCTTGTGGAACGCCTTGGGCAATTAAAAATGATGGTGAAATATATTGGCTGATTTTAATTTTGAGGGAACGGTTATCCAGAAAGTTTTTAATAAGCCACATTAAATATTCCGGGCAATCTAGTAAATAAAGTTTATATAATAGACCTCTATGCCATACACTGTCAAATGCTTTACTGATGTCCAGAAGTACGGCTGCTGAATGATGACCCATAATGCTGTGATGTTGCAAATTCGAGACTAGGGTGATCAGAGGATGAATTGTGGAGTGTCTTTCTCTGAAGCCAAATTGATATTGCGGGATCTTATCGCCAAGCTCTTGAAGAAGGAAGTTTTTGATGATTTTTTCAAAGTTTTTCCTATCACCGGTAGCAGTGTGAGTGGCCTGAAATCACTTGGGGTTGAAGCGGAGTTAGATTTGGCTTTTGTAATAATAATGCCTTCTTTCCAGCCTGAAGGGAAGTGTTGATATTCTATGCAGAAATTATAAATTTTTAGGATGTACTCGTGGATTTCTGGAGCCAGATTTCTTAGGATTTTTCTGTGGTCATGTCCTGGGGCAGAGTTTTTTCCTTCAAGAAGGACCTTGTAGTAGTCTGTTTCGCTGATGGTAGGCGTCGTTAAATTGTCATTTTTTGAACTAAAGAAAATGTTGTACCAGTTATTAATAGAATTTAGATTTGTAGCATTGAATTTTGGATCATCTAAAAATAGCTTTTTTTAAAAAAGCTGCTGCTATATCTTCGTCTGATGTTAATGTTTGGTTATTTTGTATGATTTTTTGAGAATGGGAACCCCTTCCATACTTTGTAAGTTTTTTAATTTCTTTCCAGTAGTTTTTACCTCTCAAATCATTAATATTTTTACAGGTTTCAAGCCATTTATGCGTTTTGTAGTGAGCCACCATATTGTGTATTTCCTTGTTATATTTGTTAAACAAAGATTTTAATTGAGGATCATTATTTTGTGTGATCTCTCTGTAGAGTTTCCGTTTAGTTTTAATCATTGCCAGAATATAAGGTGGAAGTTTATAATTAAAATATGTTCTTTTGACTTTTGGAGTGTTGGAAACAACGCTTTTCTCCAGTTGTAATAAAAAGTTGTCAATAGCGTTTTGGTTCAATTGGTTTTCCCGAGAGCAAACATTTATTATTTCCAAATTTACTTTTTCAAAATTGCATTTATTAAAGTTTAAGAAGAACTCATTAGTGGATTCGACTGGAAGTTGAGGACAGATAATTTCAAATTGTATAGCCAAATGGTCTGAGCATAAGTCTGGGAGAACTGACAAGTTTTTTATATTACTTGAGATATTTTTTGTGCAAAGAAATATATCCGGGGTGGAGTTGGGATTGTTCGCCATAATAAAAGTAGGGGGAATTTTAAGTTGAGTAAAATTGGAATTATTTAAGAAGTTTGTTGTGTTTTTTCTTTTAAAAATTCACGTTAAAATCCCCTATTATTATAGCAAATTTATACAGCGAAGCTTTGACAAATATTGTATCTTCAATTTCAGAATGCGGGTGTATATATACAAGGAAAACATGCAGTTTATGTGCAAAAAATGGGAAGGAGACATGTAGAGCTTCATTTAAAGGGTTGTTGATTGTTGGTGGGTTTTGTTTGCCGAGTTTTGAACTTTTTGAAGCCATAATTAGACTGCCTCCTCTTACGTTTGTTTTGATAATATTACCATTCCTTTGAATAATGGACCAATCTCTGAATCTGATATTATCTTCTTTTAATTTGGTTTCTACAAACAATGAACATTGAACGTTATTTTGTTGTATATGGTTATAGATTAGTTGTTTTTTCTTGTTGAAACTGTTGATGTTAGAATATATAAATTTAAGATTGAATGTTAGCTCCATGAACTGATGCATCTTGATTAATTTGATATTGCATTCCTTCTCTAGGTTCAGTAGGGGTGATAGAGTTTGGTTCGTCTAGGTCAAACATTAGAACATATAATCTATTACCAGAGTCTGTATCGATGTTATAAAGGTTTATAAATCTTTTTTTCAGTTTTTGTTTAAGTTCTTGTCTATTTGTGTATTTTGGGTTGTTCATTTTAGTAATGTATGTGTCAATAATGAGATCATGAATGGTGTAAGTGTTATGGATTCTGCTGTTTTTCCCAGTGTCAACCTCTAGTTCTGCCGATCTTTTATTATTAGATTTGGTTGTGACATTGGAAAGTACTGTCGATAGGTTGTGTAGGTCTCTTTGGACATGTCATAGACCAAGCTGTGTGATCAGTTGAGTTACAAGAGACGCATTTTGGAGGGAGAGTTGTTTTACAGGAGTTTGAGTTATGGTCTCCTTGACATTTTGTACAAACAGGTTTTGAATTGCATTTATCAGTTGTGTGTGTAAATTGGGAGCAGTTGTTGTATGGAATAGGAAGAGGAGGTGGGGGCAGGCTTGTATATACAGTAAAATGTCTATTTTTATAGAAAATCCCTTCATTAAGAAGTTTTTCGTATGATTTAATACACCCTGTGATTAATCTTATTAAAGTGGTAAGTTTACCTGTTGCTTTTGAAGTTATTCTTTTACAGTATCTGAAGATTATTGCGGATTCTTTTAGAAAATCACTCATTTCTTCATCTTTTATTTCATACTCAACTGACGCAATTACTGCAGCATAGGTGAGGTTACTTCTGGGTTCGTTGTATCGTTTGTTAGGCGCGAATGTATCTTCAAAACTCTTTACAATATTTTTGTTCATTAATTTTTGTAACGCAGCTTTTAATATTAATTTGGATCTGTCTGATTTTAAGATAAAACCTTTTTTAGTTTTGATAAGTACATCGTTTTTTGATTCTCCTAGTGAGGTCCAGATATTTGTGAAACTGGATTCTTGAGAGATCTTCACTTGTTGTGACTAATATTGTTGTAGTATAGGGTCTGTTGGTGATTTTATTCATTTTTAGAGAATAGTTGTTTATTTTAGATGAAAAATCGTGCGTGTTTGATGTGTTTTTGGAAATTGTTGAATTATTGGTGTGTTGTAAATTTGTTATATCGCTAGAGAGACACCCTGTATGAGGAATTATGTTGTGTACTTCGTTTTTTTCTAAAATCGTTTCTTTAAGCGTTTTTGTTTTGACCTTGGATGCTTCGCTACCGATAATTTCTCGAATTTTGTCCTTTTCTGATTCGCTTAATGTTTTTTTCGACCCTTTGCACTTCCGTTTTTTCTGTTTATTTTCCATTTCCCAATCCATTTCACCACCAAAATATTCAGCATCAACATCACTCATAATTTAATTCAAAGTTTAAACCAATTATTTAATTCAAATCGCGGAGAACTGAGAAGCACAACTGCACTCTACAGTGGACACAGGCGATTGATCCCCATTCATTTTAGGGCAAATTTGATTTCTTGACCATTTTTCGTACGACTAACGGTTTTCGATGAAAAAAATAAAATGCATTTATTTTTTTTATGCATGATGGTGCACCTCCCCATTTTAGTCTCCAGGCATGGGAATTTTTAAATCAACATTATAGAAATCGCTGGATGGGGCGCGGAGGAACACAATCGTGGCCACCTAGATCGCCAGACCTAAACAGTCTAGATTTTTTCCTATGGGGACATCTAAAGGCGTTGGTTTACAGCACCCCAATAAATAGTGAGGAGGAGTTGAGAAACCGCATAATAGTTTGTTGTGACACTATCAGAAATACTCCAGGAATTTTTCTAAGGGTACGAAACTCAATGAGGAGAAAAGCTGAAGCATGCATACTTGCAGGTGGTGGCCACTGTCAACAGCTAATCTAAATTATTTTTGTTTTTGTTTACGTTTACGTTAATTAAATTTAATTTGAATGTTTATTTAATCATGGCATTGTTTTCTTAATATGCGCATTAAATGCTTTTTATTTATTTCATCGAAAACCGTTAGTCGTACGAAAAATGGTCAAGAAATCAAATTTGCCCTAAAATGAATGGGGATTTAAAAAATAATTTTTATTTTGAAAAAAAGCAGTGGCGTGCATAATATTTTTCCAAAAATATCTAGACCACATCCTGTACGGACGCCAATGGTAAAAAAAATTTTTTCTACATCAAAAACTTACGGTTAATGCTTAATGCCAAATTTTATAAAAATATCTAGGAAGTTATTAAAGTTATAATAAAAAAGCTAGAGCTCTATCGAACTGTAATAAATTTTTAAAAATTTTGGCGCTTGTGCCGTTTTGCCTTAAACCCGTCGATATATATATACAGGGTGTCCCGAAATTAGGGGGCCAAACTTAAACACTTTTTTGTTTAATAAACATGTCTCAAAAATTTTTAAATGCCCCCTTACAGAGCTACAGCCCCTTGAATAGGATCCTAAGAGGACAATTTTTTTAAAACTAAGAAATGAATTTTCGGTACTTTGGTAATTTTGACATGCTGAATCTAGATCTTTGATCAAAACTGTTAAAACTAAATCATAGGCATTTCATTTGGGGGGGGGGGGGGAATTACAAAAACTTTTTTCTAGGTTAATATTTTAAATTTTTTTTTGAAATTTATAAAAATTTATAGTTTTTTACAAAATATAGGTACTCTTGATTTGAATCGCTCAGATGCACTATTTTCGAGAAAAATGCATTTATAAATTACTCTGCATAGCATACACATCTCATATTTTCATTAAAACTTCTTCTTATTCTTAATTCTGATCACAATTCTGTGTTCAGAGAAATGACCTTTAGCTTAATTTAAAAGCTATTTGGCCAGCACATTATATTTTTCGGTTTCCACCAAGATCAAGGGACTCAATTAAGAGTATCTGAGTTGTCTCATCCCTTGGTCTAATTGTTGTTTTTTAGGTTATATTTCCAGGTGTATTTTTTGCTAAAATAAGTTTACTAGGATGATAGTACGGACAGACGTTACAAACAAAGGTAAGACTTTTCACGCTTGGGGGCAGCGGCCAAGCGACTTTGACAACCCAGTAGATGCTACCTCGGTATAGGAACCCAGGAAGTGTTATTGGAAGGATCTGTAAAAATAAATAAATTTTATAATAATATTTTGTGGTAGTCCATAAATTTTAATAGTATTTTTATGGTTTTTTTATTAAGGTTTCTCAGAATCAGTCGCCATTGAATGGGCATTCTAGTAAAATGTGTGTTAGGTCACCCACTTGTCCGCATTCGCAGTAGGGGTTAGTATACCTATTCTGCGTAGGTGTGCGTTTGTAAGGCAATGTCCTGTTCTTAAGCGTATGATAGCTGTTAGGTGTCTTCGAATTTGTATTTTGTTGGTATAGAACCACGGTTTGTTCGGAAGTTTGTCGACTATCTTTCCATACCAGCTCCCTGTTCTGGGAAATGTTTTTAACCATTCCTTGTTGTAAGCTTGGTAAAGTTCTTTTTTTAATTCAGGTAGTATTTCTGTCATCTCTGGTTGAAAGTTTAAAGGGACATTAAGGTTTACCCCAATATTTGCGAGTTGGTCTGCAACCACATTTCCGTGGATTTCGTCGTGTCTTGGTACCCATGCTAATATAAAGTCAACATCGTTTTATGTGGCTATTGTAATAAACCTTGTAGTGGCAATCGATATATATATATTGGTCTTTTGATGAGTATTTATTGTTTATTAATTTTTCAAGGGCACTAGCAGAGTCTGTTAAAATTAGGTTACGTTTTATATTTTTAGAGATTGCAATTTCTACACCCTTACATATTGCGGCCATTTCTGCTGTGCATATCTGGAGATGGTCTGGGAGTCTTGCCGAAAATCGAATATCGTTCTCAGGCATATAGATTCCTATACCCGTTTTTTGTTTAATTTTTTATGCATCTGTATAAATGATGTTGTACTTATTTGTTTTAAATTTTTCGAGTTCTGCTAAAAAATTTATTTTATTGTTTATATAGTTTTTTCTTAAGTTTAGATTTTTATTTTTAATTTGGACAAACTGGTAACAATATTCGATTTCAAAGCAAGGCATGAGATCACTTCTTCTAATTTTGTTTAAGTATTTATTAAGTAGTGGTGTTACTTGGATGATGTAGGGGTATTCTTTTGATTTCCAATATGTGTTCGGTTTTAAGCAGTCTTGTTTTAGTATTGCCCTAATGGGAATTAAGGGGTGAGATTTAAATTGAATTATTTTTGATAAGAATTTGGTTGTTAACCATTTTCTTCTTTCAGATAATGGGGGTTCTGCACATTCTGCAAGTAGGGTGTTGTTTGGAGTATTTTTCATAGTGCCTGTAATAACCCTTAATGCTTTATTGTGGGTGGAATGAAGTCTATTTTTTAAATTTTTTTTTCATGGGACTTAATAAAAATGATCCGAAATCTAGTTGTGATCTTACTAGACCATTGTATACCATTAACAATATTTTGGGGTCTGCTCCCCAGTAAACCCTTGCTATTGCTCTCATCACATTAATGCCTTGGTTGGCTTTAGCAATCGTTCCCGTAACCTGATTGTTCCAATTAAGGAATTCGTTGAAGGTAACTCCCAAATACTTGATATTTGTCTGCTGTTTTATTTCCTTATTTCCTATTTTTATTGTTGGTGGTGATTGTTTTTCTTTTCCTGAACCATATGAATTCAGTTTTGTCTGATGATATTGAGAGTTTATGTTTAGAAAACCATAGATTTATATTATTTAGAGCTTTGTTAATGGTTTCTGTCATTTTTGATATATTATTACCCCTGGTAAAGAGAACCAAATCATCAGCATATGACAGTAGGCATGTATTTTTAGGAATTACCTTAAATATTGATTGGATATAAATATTAAATAGCAATGAGCTCAATGGGGATCCCTGTGCCAGACCATTCCCGACCACTGCAGGGCCATGCATATGGTTTTCGCAATCCCTAATAAACAAGTTCCTGTGAGATAGAATATTATAGATTAAGTTTGAGTAATTATGAGGTATGTTGAGTTTTGATAAGTAATTATAGATGATTGAGGTGTTTAAGTTATCATATGCTGCCTTTATGTCAATAAAGATGGCTAGTATGGTTTCATTTCTGCTAAAAGCAAGGTGTATGTTGGATATTAGGTATACAAGGTTTTCTGTTATACCCATACCCTTTCGAGATCCAGTTTGGAATTTGGAAAGTGTTTGTGAGTTTTCTATAAACCATTCTATTCTATTTTTTAGGATTATTTCTAATGAAAACATGATGCTAATACTATAGATCTATAGTTGTTGGTTTCAGATTGTTTATTAGGTTTTAAAATTGCTATTATCATGTTATCCCTCCACTGGTCCACTTTTTAGGTAAGTTATTTAAAATGGAGTACGAGATCTCATCCATCCCTGTTGCTGAATCTTTTTTGTATTTAATGGAGAATTTGATCTCTTCTACTGTGATTGGTGGGGCCTGAATGTCATTTGTCACTAATTGATGGTTAGGGTTAATATCTATTTTATTTAATTTTTCAAGGATTTTAGGTGCAATTTCATTGCTTGGGAGGCGGCTTTTAAAATTACTATGATTGTTTGAGAATTTTCTTATTGTTTTCTATATGTTATTGATATTTGAGTCTCGATTTAGGGATGAACAGAATAATTTTCTTTTTTTTTTCTTTCTTAACATTCTTGACATTCAGTGTCCCACCAAGGAGTGCAAATTTGATTTTTTTATTTATTTTGGTTCTAGGTATTCGTTTTTCAGCAGTGATATTTATTGCTTGGTAAAGTATGTTGAAATCTTTACTCACCTCAGGTATAGATGAGATCTCGCACTCTAACTCTTTTGAGAACCTGTGCCAGTCTGTTTTTCTAAATTTCCTTCTTGCAATAGTCTCGTTTTGAATAATTTTGGAATTATTAAAAAAAATTGAGATAAATGTGGGGTAATGATCGCTAAAGCCACAGTCAGGGATTCTCATCCATGAGGAGTTCAGCTGATACAATGGATAGATCTATTGGGCTGTTGAGTTGATTTGGGTTTTGCAACCTGGTACTGCAATGGTCGTTGATCACAACTAGATTTTTGTCTGAAATGAATTCCGATATAATTTTGCCATTATGGTTAAACTGAGCACTGCCTCAAGTGTTGTGGTGTGCGTTTAAGTCTCCCACAATAAGCAACTGTCCATTTAACTCACTGACGAGGTTATAGAAAGCATTTTTTGGTATTTTTTCTTGTGGGGGACAATATATACCTATAATATTTAAATTATCGATTTTTATAGTTATTTGTTGAATTCTATCGTGTTAAATTTAAATTTGTTAATTTGAGTATGTTTAATGTTATTTTTAATGAGTATTGCGACTCCACCATACCCATCTGTTCGATCTGATCTGATGGTATGAAATCCTGTAAATGAGAACTTAAAATTGGGTTTTAACCAAGTTTCATTAAGAATTATTATGTCAGGTTCATTGTCCCTCACAAGATTAATAAGATTGTGTTTGTTGGAATTTAAACTGCTGATGTTCTACTGTAAGATTATAATTCCCATTTTTAGGCTTGTGTATTATGTGGTGAGTTTTGGATATGTACAGTTGATTGTTGTGTAAGAGTGTTTTGAGAGTTGTATATTTTTTCAAATTCATAAAAGTTATTAATATTTTGTGATCTAGGTTGATCATTGTTTGGAGAGGATAGCTGATCAGAGTTTGGTGAGGATAGCTGATCAGAGCTTGGAGTGTTTGGGTGGCCCACTCTTGGGGAGGATGGTTTTGATAGGATTGTTAATATAGGTGATATTGGTGGACTACGGTTATTTGGACTAATTATGCATGAGTGGAATGATGAGTCATTGGTACTGTTTCCTCTTTTTTTTCTTTGTTGGTGGGGATAGTATTGTAGTGGTGTTATCTGATTGTTGGGGTTCTCTTTGTCTTAGGGGGGGGGGGAATTACTGGGGTGAGGTCTGTATTCAGGGTTAGGAAGGTATGTTTTTGGTATTTTTTCTGATGCATCAAAGAACGAGATGTTCTCAATGCCATCTTTTTTTTATTTTCCTTTGGCGTTTGAATTCAGAACAGTTTCTATTTGTTGATTTATGTAAATTTTTACAGTGATAAAATACAATAATATTGCATGGTGCATCATTATTATGTATTTCGGTACAATTTGGACATTTTTTTACCTTTACAATTTTTTTGAGTATTACCGTATAGTAGACATTTAAAGCATTGTGTAACTGAGAGTATATATGGGTTAATTTTTATTGGGAGACCAAAGATGTTAATTGATATCGGTAGGTTTGTTCCTTCAAACATTATTAGCAGAGTTTCTGAAGGAACATAATTAATTGTTGTTTTACCTGTTTCGTCTTTGTTTATGATTTTTTTATTGAGTCTTTTCATTTCTAGGATTTTGATTGGGGATGATATGGCAATACTAATTTCTGTAATTGGAATGTTTAGATCTATGCGTAGTGCTACTCCCTTGCACGAAACCCTATTGTAGGGAATGTATAAATTGTAATCTCTTTCTTTTAGTGTTTGATTGTCAACAAATTTGTTTGCCGCATCATAATTATTAAAAATTATACTTACTCTTTTTTCCCCTGGGCAGTAATTTTCTTAACATTATCTATTTTGAGGTTATATATATCCCTTGCCAGCGCTAGGTGATTATATTTTCCGATGTTCTGGTTTTTTGCTTCCATGCAGACCTCGAATGGTCCAAAGTTATTGGGTTTGTATTTCAAGGTGAATTTTTTTTCCTGGGTTTTTTCTCCAGATCGGTTTCCATGTTGAAATTTTTGTAAATTTTGCACTTACCGGCAGTATCTTAATACAGCTGCTATTTCGTTTAAGAAAGGTTGATTAGACAGAGGATTTGTTAGTATAACGTATTTTTCGTTGATTAAATACACCAATTTTAAAACTTTGAAGTAGGCTTTGTACAAAAGTGAGGTTTGGGTTATTTGCTGGCTGTACATTTATTGTAATAGTTTAGTTAACATTTTCTGGCTTGATGTTCGTTATTTTTTTATTATGAAGCGATTTTCCAAAAGGGATCTAGCTGATTTAATTTAATAATTGTTCAAACAAATTTCCATTTTGTTGAATGCACATTCTGGACCTTTTTTGATATTTTGGGTCGATCGAAGAGTTTCTAACCGGTTTTATTTAATTTGATTTCCAGCAGCATTAATCCTTCTTAGAAGGTCTGGGCTATTTACCAAAGATAATAATCCAAAGGATTAAGATCAGGCGATCGAGCTGGCCAGTTTACTGGGCCACCTCGACCTATCCACCTGTTTGGGAAATTATTATTTAACCAGTTCCTCACACGCTAATTTTTAACCATCAAATATTTTCAAAAAGAATTCATTTTTCCATAAAACGCACTTCTAGTTTTTTGGGTTTTTTCAGTTTCTGAGCACATTTAATTCAAAATGTTTGTGTAGGAATCTTATTTTTGAAACAAGCAAGAGTTTTTAAAAAACATGTTTTTTTTCGTATCATACTTAATAAAAAAGTTTTTTTCTATTGTCAATACGATCCGTGGGCACACTGTATAATATACAAAGTATATTAAAAAAATAATATTATGTAATAGGAGTAAAGAAAATTGTATTACCATTCTTAAATGCAATAATTATTGTCAAATTTAAAAAATATATTACTTTTATGACCAGGTTAGCGGTAATTTGTAGGCCATTTTTCATTTTTGCATAACTCTCTTATAGGCGCATAAAGGCAGAAGAATTTTTGTAAAGTCGGAGCTGAAGGTTCATATTTTCGAATGCACTATGTGATTCTGGGCAAGTAATTATAAATTTTTACTTACATTCCATTTATTATTTGTAATTACAAAACTTGAAAATTTGTAGGTTAAAAAACGCTATATTTTTGACGAAAATCCAAAAAAGACATTTTAAAGTTGTATAAATACAAATTTGTACTTATTAACTTTATCCCTACTATAAATTTTTGACTCTAATTTTCCCTATTATATTTACGCAACACCTTTTTTACACGAAAAAGACAAGATTCTGAAAGTAAGAGTATTTTTGACAATTCTTTCATGGATTTGTTATAACGCAACGCATACGCAGTAAATTCGACTTCGCAGTTTAAAATCTTAGGTAATAATCTGTCACGAACAATAAAGAGGAATCAAAATGCGTTTTTAAAGAATTTTAAAAATTGTATTTTTGCCGAGTAAATTTCCCTCTCAGAGAATAAAGCAGAAAAAAATTATAGTAAAATTGAAAAAGAACTTTTAGCTATCGTATGGGCAGTTAAACATTTTAGACCATATTTATATGGACGACATTAATTTATCTTTTTGGTATGACAAATCCGAGTAGTGCAAACCTAAAAAATATTAGTCGTAATTCTTCAATAATAAGGGAATATTGCAAAATTTCGTAATTTAGTCCAGGCTACTATACATATACATATAGGAATTTGTACAAGGCTTTTGTGTGGGCTTTTGGCAAGTTCTAACCAACCACGAAAAATCCATCTTTCCAGCTCTTGGTTTTGAAACAACCATAAGTAGCCTGGGCTTGGCCTGGACTAAATTACCATTAAACAAGCAGTCCTAAATATTTTATAATTAACAAACAGTATTTTTACGCTAGAGCGATACTGCCGTGCTTAGCCAAAAAGACGCAACTCCACATTTTTACTTTATTAATTATAGCGCTTTATTTTTTTTTCATAAGATACGTTCAATTTAATTAGAAATTTTTAGGAGATATAGTACTTAAAAATGAATGTATAGTTAAAATGCGTCTTTTTTGCTAATAGAATAATTTAATAATAACGAGATGGGTCTTTTTGGCTTAGGACGGCAGGATAGTCAATACTTACAAATTGGTTACATTTCCGCACCCAACAACAATACATTTCACAACCATTAACACGTTTTATCACTTTTAAGGTGCAAAAATGTATTTAATAATTTAAAAATTATGATTGACATTGACATTTGCAAATAGCGTTGGTACAGATGTCTGCAATTTACAAATAGATATAGTTCAGGTATTGTAGCTCTAGAGGGCAGTGGTGGGAGAGTTTCCAATCTATGGGGTGTATTTTTGCCCACATCCCGTAAAATTTTGTACAATAGTGACCTAGACCCTGTAAATTCAATTTCGTTCCGCTCATAAACTAAAAGATCATCCAAAGTAAAATGTGTCCCATTCTTTAACAACTTAAAAATATGCCGAGAAATTTCCTCCCGTAAAAAAAATTGTCGAACCAAATTCCTTTATTTTTTCTCCCTACTTTTTGCATTTTATTTTCCCCCTTATTTTTAACTATCTCAAAAATTTTTGATCTGCTTAGCTGAAACTAATGTGTGATGTAATATTTATAAAACCAAATTCGTTACTTTTTTACTCCAAAAATGTCCATAAGGCGATGTACTTTTTCTTCCATTGTGGCATCAGTGGCGGCTCGTCGGGGTAGGCAAGGTAGGCGCCGCCTACCCTGGAAATATGGATGTAAAATAATAAATATAAGTAATTTAACATTAATAAAATTACCAAATTTAATTAAATTATTTTTATTGCATTCATAAATCTTATTTATCGCAAATAAAACCTTTTATTGAATTGTTACGTGATGCGTCATGACGAAAGTAGCTAGTTCACACATTTTTCTATGCTCTAAATCAGCATCTAAAGCATGCAAAGGCGGCTATCCCAAGCGCCTATTTATTTGATTCTTGCACGTCAACCAAGTGAAGAACGCTATACCGCTGACCAATAGAAACGCCGTTGACGTATGGTAAAATTGCGATGTGTAGGCGAGTCTAAGGCGACACGATTGTTCGCCTTCGGCTAATCCGAAAGCCGATTCGGCTTCCGACTTGTAAGTTATTTTTTTAAGCCGGTAATCGATAAATTGATCGATCTCAATGCAAGAGGTTCAAAATATAATATGAATTTAATATTAAAAGTCCTGTAAATAACATTATTTGCAAGAATATATTAATATAATAAATAATTAATTTAAAATAGTGACATCTGTTGAGATAAATTCGAACGATAAAGGGTTTTTAAGCAGATTTCTTTTACATTTTAGTTCCGTCAATTAAATGTTTTTGAGTTAAACAATTATAATTATTGTTTTAAGCCAAATTCACTTTATTTTTGTGACTGTGTCAGGAAATTAATTACCCGCTAAGTATTACTGTATCATTATTTATTATTATTTGTTAGTATTAGAATTAGGTAGTATTAGAATTAGCTAGTATTAGTTTGTATTAGAATTAGGTAGTATTAGCGTTGATTATTAGCCTTGTTTAATAAACAAGGGTATTATTTTGCAATAATGGAGGGCCCATTTCATGACATTATTTGCTCATTACTTGAAAATCCATTTTCTCGCCTTAATGAAAACGATCGAAAAGATGTTATGATTAATGATCGCCCTATTCCACATCTAAATCTTTTAAAACCTGATAAAAAACATGGTTCAACTTTTTCTCGATCGTTTAAAAAGCAATGGTATGAGAATCATCGATGGTTATGTGGTAGTTTTTTTTAAACAGAGTTTGTTTTGTTGGCCGTCGCCTACCCCAGCGCGGAAGGCACGAGCCGCCACTGTGTGGCATTTGGCATAATTTCATCAAAATGAAGTTTTGCCCTCAAAAGGGCTTTTACATTCGAATTCGTTGCTATTATTTTTGGCATAATTATCTTTTTATTTATAACACTATGATAGTTCGAATTACTAACATTGAGTACGCCCACCTATATTACCTAATTTTGGGCTGCTGATTTCAAAAATGCCACTCGTTTTGCTCCAGGACGAAATAATCGCGTAATAAAATGCTCTGCCCAATTATCTCAAAATGTAAGTTTTTCGTTAATATTTTGATTATTTATTAAATTATTTTGCCTATTTTGGATGTTCAGTATATTTTTAACGTTTAGGGACTCCATACAAAGTAATCGGTAAATGTCAAATATTTTTGTTTCATTGTAGCCGTATACTATAGTAGTATTAAATACCAAAACTAAAATTATAATGTTTTTTTGGTTAAAAAGTATCAATTTTTGAAATTTTTGTTAATTAATTAAATTGAAAAGGCAACAAAGTAAATGTGTTTCGGTATAACAAACATTACTCTTCGACTATTATTTGATATTTTTTTATTCACATTATGCCTAAAGTACCCAAAACTTCAATCTCCAATCTTATTTATTGAGTCTTATCAAAATTTAATATCGAATTGAAGTATAAAGGCGCCTTTATCTACATTATCGTTCAAGCACATTAAAGTGCATCTATTAATTTTTGACATTTAAAATTTAAATTGTATTTTTACTTGAAAGTGATTTTAAGAACCAAAAATGAAAAAAGAGCAGGAAATTGAAGTTGTAATGATAGTATCAGAGAAAGAGAAAGGGGACGAACCTTAATGTTGTTGTAAATTTGTTTTGTTTTTGTTGCTGTACCTTTACGCCCAAGAAAAACCAATGCAATATTTCATTACAAAATTATATGAGATATATTTACTACTTTAATTTTGCAGGAATATTAAATGGACCTTATACGACGTTTAATGAAAAATCAAGCATTTAAAAATGCATACATTTTCTTTTTTTCATCCTGATAAATTTGCCGAACTGATGAACATGGAGAACGATTTCACCATTAACTGCAAATTTAGAGCATTGGTAGATATCTATGGTTATAGCGGAAAGAAGTTGGATTCATTTGCTGGAATTTGCAGCAAAAGATGTACGACGATGATGAGGATTAAGCACAATAATACTATAATTCAATTCGATATTTGATACGATTTAATAAATTTAAGCTAGAAAAAAGCATAATTATGCAATGCATTAAATTTTGTGGGCTTAATTTGGATAAAAAATACTTGTTTACTTAGTTGCCCTTTCAATTCAATAGTTAAAATAAACGACAAAAAATTTTAAAATATCATATGATCTATTTGACGTACATATACTAATTACTTCAGTACATTCACGATAAATTTAAGCCAAAATAATATAATAAACAATGAAAATACTAACAAAAAACTTACATTTTGAGGTGATTGAGCAGAGAATTTTATTACGAAATTATTTTAAATCCTAGACGTCCTAGAGAAAAACAAATGACATTTTTGAAATCAGCGGCCCAAAATTAGTTAAACTAAGCTGGAGTACTCAATGTTAAGAAAAAAAGTTTCTAAAACTATCATAGTGTAATTGACAAGTAAATTATCAATAATAAATATTATTGTCAATTTGACAGTGTCAAAGTATTTAATTCAATTCTTTAGCAGAAGTATTAATTAATTATTATTATTAATTATTACTAAGTCAAACTGGCATAAGCCACCAACCTAACAAAAAAACACAAGTCCAGATAAAAAAAATGAACCCTATGTTCTTATCCGATTTTTATTTGTTTTCAAATTATATATACGCTATAGCGTTTTTTTAATAAATGTTCGAAGATAAACCAAATGTAATGATTATTATTTATCCACCAACAAAAGTCCATACGTTTAGCATAATCTTCCGGTTGTATGTGTTGTAATTTCTGTACATGGTATGGATGTAATCCTCGCTCGTGGAGGGTGTTTATTACTCTTTTTTGTGGGATGGCCAATAATTGGTTAATAAGGTTTAGAAGAAGTAGAAAATATTCTGGATTTAGTAGAGGAAGATGAAACGAGCCGCTCACGAAGTATTGCTACCCAATTATTGGGTAGCAATACTTCGTGAGCGGCTCGTTTCATCTTCCTCTACTAAATCCAGAATATTTTCTACTCCTTCTAAACCTTGTCGAATAGCTCGTTCAGATGTTATGCTAGCACTAGCCTAGACCAAACCAAATAGATGAACATCTGACGGTATAATTTTGATGCAATGAAGCGCCCTTATACGGTTATGGAGGAACTAAAATGCAGCGTTGCCAAAAGCGACCGCGTATATTTAAATTTTAAAAATTTATTTTATTATTTAAGATTGTCAGCGTTACCAAATTCTGTCAAAAAAACCTAGATTTCGAAATAACCTTAACTAAATAACTAAATATTTTACCCAATCAACAATAACACAGCCACACAAAAAAAAAAAAAGTCAGATACTTTTTACGAGACATATGTATTTCTATGTATTTTGACTCGCTGAATCCGAATCCGAGGTCAAAATAGGACCTTTCACGATTGGTTTTCGACATAACCTCAAAAAACCGGTTTTTCAAGTATAGAATGGCGAAACAAAGTTTCATTTTAGATTTCAAGCTGCTGAATTCATAAATAGTATCAGTTTTGTGATATGACAAGAAAATCTAGAACATATCCTCAAAACATAATTGTCTGAGCAGTGCTTTGCAGGACTGAGTGAGTATGCAGAACTATATAGAAACCATCTCATTCGCAGACAGCTATCTAATCAACTGCTCTAAATTCTACTAATCCAATAATAAAAGTATGTTCTCCTAAAAAATGATTTAAAATTCACTGATTTTGATCCACCGAGGTGATTTATGAAAAACAAACGCTAGCTCGACTTATATATCGGATTCGATTCCTGAGTACGGAAATCTTACTTAGTCCTGCAGAGCACCGCTCAAACAACTACGTTTTGAGATTATGATTTAGATTCTATAGTTATATTATAAAACTGATGCTATATATGAATTCAGCAGCTTGAAATCTAAAATCAAACTTTGTTTCGCCATTCTATACTTGAAAAACCGGTTTTTTTGAGGTTATGTCGAAAACCAATCGTGAAAGGTCCTATTTTGACCTCGGATTCGGATTCAGCGAGTCAAAATACATAGAAATACATATGTCTCGTAAAAAGTATCTGACTTTTTTTTTTTTTTGTGTGGCTGTGTAATTAAATATCATAAAATGACAATTTGCATTTTATCATTTTTATAGTTATAATACAATAAATAATATAATCAAACAAATTATACCTTTTTTTACAGAATTGGGCCACATTGGGTCTATATATAAAAATTTAATTTTAAATATACAAATTAAAATAAAAATAGTTAAGGGTATAATTAAAGTAATTTGAATTAGAAATATTTCTTTATTATGTATGAGTATGAGTATGGGAACGTATGGCAAGCCCCAGATATATTGTCATCCACTGATCTCCCGGGGTTATATTACCCCCTTTCCGTTCTCCTGCGTATCCCGCCAAATCACAGCATTACCTGTGTTTGTTGGATCCGAAGTTTTTACGCCGGCTGGTAGATCCACCCTAGGAGTTCGTGGATGACAGTGTCAAAGGTTAAGGCAGCTCCCGGGATTTTTGTCAGCCGGGTCGGGCCATACGTCCAGTTTAGGAAGGGTTTTTGGAGGACATTGAACTGACCCAAAACTAAGTACAATCCGGAATCCTCCTCAACCTAGGCCTTAGTAGTATCCCCATTCAATTGGTATTCGTGAATGGGGGTGGGTATGTTAGTTTTTTTGCTTACTCCGGCTACCAACCTTGTATATTCTTTATTTATTTTATTGCTATATTAGTGTTCATACCGTTTTCATTTATTTATTTCTTTGCCTTCTTACTTATTTTTTTTCAAATTAATTTAAAAATAAAAATATTAATATACAAAATAGATAAAGCCGGCCCTGTGGTGTATCGCATCAATATTTGAAACCCGGCCCCTATGTCAGGCGTGCAACGCATGCCTCAATAAATGGCCTACGACTTCATTTTCACGTGGGGGCTTTGCCCATTTACTTTCTCCATCCTCCAAGCTTTGCTTGCGTGAGCTTATGTGTATATTATATAATATATATAATACAATAATATAATATTGCGACGCACCCACTTGATTTCCCTTCACACACGCACGCTGCAATGATCAATTGTTGCCTGGTTTCCTGTTAAATTAGTATTTATATAAATTCAATAAATATCAATTAGTCAATACCAATACTAATACCAAATAATAGAAATAATCAATACCAATATCAACCAATCAATCAATTAATCAATATTAACGTTAATATCAGTATCAACCAACTAATCAATCAATATTAATACTAATATCAATATCTATAATGCCAATATCAACATCAACATTAATACCAACAATATTACCATCAATACCAATACCAATACGATTATATCAATATCAATCAAACAATTAATATATTAATTAATTAATTAATCACTTTATGTAAATACCAATCTTCAAAATAGAGCCGGCCCTGTAGTGTATAGTGGAATGCGGCCTTATGGCCTGCTTGGCTCTTGAGTTCTGTGTATTTGGCTTTGATTTATGGGTGTGACCCTAAATTTATTTATGATAAATTTTTGTCTTCTTGCTTGAATTGGTTTATTTGCTTACGCCTTTTACACTGGATGTTTACGTTTGTCTACTATGAGAAAATTAGGTTGTTTATTTAACCGTTACGGAAATGTTCTTATTATTTTTTAAAATTTAATTTTTAAGACGAATAGAATTCTTAGATTTTTTTGCAACATTGTGAAATGCTTATATAAACTTTTAACGATTATACGGTAAGACATGCAATTAGAAGGATTACTTAGCTTGATTATTAGGCTATAAACCTGATGCTTTGTCTTTCGCGGGGTGGCCTTCTCCTGCAGGTTTTTGCATAGAAAAAGGATATTTTTGGAACGCTCCGATCCAGGTGCGCCGGTTGACTTATCGTTGCTGCCTAGCCTCAATTAGGTACTTATTCACTTGCACACTTTTACGGCGTTATCTCACAATTTTCGCACTTCTTGCACTTGTTTGTTTATTTATGTATTTATTTATTATTTATTAACGATTACCGATATTTCCGGATACTTTGTTTCGTTTTTGGTACTTTACGTTTGTATCGTATACGCCACTTAGGAGGGATCTTGACGCATCCGACCTCTTCGAGTTTCAAGACGGTACTGATTAGAAATATTTCTTTATTATGTATTACAAAAATATATATAAAATATACCTCTTAAAAAATATTAGTAATAAAAGTACATACAATAAAAGATTATAACATAAAAAAAACCTAATATTTCCCCTTAAAATTTAGCAAAAAACTTGTATTAAAAAAAAGAACAAACCTCTACATTTTTTAAAACTAAATTTAATAAAACTTAAAAATACCTGGTAATAATTTTGTTGGGTAAGCCTGACGATTAAGCCTTCTATTAGCTATAAAGTCTTTCTCAGCAAAATGCTTTGAACACACTCTGCAGTTTTTGAAGACTTTTTCAGGTGTCGTTTCAAAAAGTCGTTTATTTTGACACAACTTAACCCACTGATTAAACAAGTCCATATGCCAAGGACGTGACGTCATTAGACACAGCGACATCTGTAGGACATGGAGAAAGTTTATTTTAAAATACCCCCCCCCCCTATTGAGATATTCGTCTATTTGGTTTGGTCTAGGAGCACTAGGAAGCTTACCGGTCTCGCACAATTTGTTAAAAACTCTGATAAATAGGTTTTTATTAGGATGTCTTTATTCTGGACCATTGACGATATTCTTTAACAGCAGCTGTAGCATTTCCATTACAGAAACCATAAACAACCACCATATTTGCATATTCTAAATTTGAATAAGTGTTTGGCATTTTGTAATGATACAATTTCGGAAATGAATGTTCAATCACTGTCACAATAAATTGACACATTATCAAAACAACAAAGACATTAAATACTTTTGAACCTCGAACATGGCATACTCTGATTATGCGAAAATGTACAAGTAGAACGCTAGATAAACAGTTTTAATTACGCTATAATTTGAAAACAAATAAAAATCGGATAAGAACATATGAGTTTTTTTCAGATTATTTTCAAGTGGTAAATACACTTCTGAAGTTTGGTCCGTTCTTCCCGACTCACCCTGTATATATATTGGCTGTCGATTACTTAATATTTTGGCTCTCGATTGTTAATTATTAAATATCCAAGTTATTAGTAAAATATTCATTATTAATTGATAATTATTAAATATTCAAATACTTTGTAAAATTTTCACTATTAATAATTAATGATTTTCACTATTAATAATTGATGATTTAAAAAATAATATTAACTATTTATAAAAATAGCAATTATAGTCCAGTCATCTTAGTAGTTTCACCTCGGAATATGAGATACCAAGCTGTATATTTGTATAAACTTTTATTTTGACATCCTAAAACTTGCCTCAAAACCTACATACTGTAAGGTGTCCGCATCTGTCAAAAATTAAGGTCAAAGGTCACAAAAATCGATTTTTTAACATTTTCTGCAAATATCTCGTTTCCTATCGGGTTTACGCGATTTGTATTTATTATCAATATTATAGAAGATAAAATTCTCTACAACTTTTGTTTAAAAAGTTTTTTTTATACCTCGAATCGTTTTTGAGATAGAGGGCAGTGAGCGCGCAGTGTTTAACTATATAGAGTACCATTTAAGGTCAACCGGAAGGCCCGATCAAAAACATGCCTTAAACAGTTTATAAAATGTTGAGAAATATATAATTATAAATAATTTTAATTTTTTTAAATATTACATTATAGTTAATAACTTTTTTCATGATGTATCTATTGTTAATTAAGTATCAGTGTATTTAATCGCACTTACCTGGTTGTGTACTTAAAAATTACTAAGAGAAATACCTAAATGTTTTGTAATGTTAATCAATGCTATACTAATTACTTAAATAAGTAAAAATGAAGAAATGAAATAAATTTCTAATTAACTTTTTTATTAAAAAAATTTCAATCCTTACATTTATCAGTAAAAACTAAAAAAAAAGAATAATTATTCAAACAACGACAAACTCTGATTTTAATTATCTTCTTCTTCCTCATTATCATTGTCTTCCAGTTGAATTTCAACTTCTTCTTCATCTTCGCCTTCAACGACATTTGTTTCTAGGTCTTCCATGATGTCAGGATCAAAGGTCCCATCTTCTTGGGCATCATTCTGGTATGGCAAAGCATTGAGACAAGCTTGCCCGTTACATTGGCCACAAGCTAAAGAGCACTGCAACCCCGAATTCCTGTAACCACATCGCGAACCACAACCATTCTTGCAGTTGCAGATGTAATTATTGTAAATAAGAATATAATTAAAATGTAATTACAGTATTTCCCTTAATTATTTTTTAATTACATGGATAGGTTATAAGTTATAAATGTTATTGAATTGTTTATTGATTTATGAATATTTTTCAACATTTTATAAATTATATAAGGTGTGTTTTTGATCGGGCCTTCCGGTTGACCTTAAATGGTACTCTATATAGTTAAACACTGCGCGCTCACTGCCCTCTATCTCAAAAACGATTCGAGGTATAAAAAACTTTTTAAACAAAAGTTGTAGAGAATTTTATCTTCTATAATATTGATAACAAATACAAATCGCGTAAACCCCATAGGAAACGAGATATTTGCAGAAAATGTTAAAAAAATCGATTTTTGTGACTTTTGACCTTAATTTTTGACAGATGCGGACACCTTACAGTATGTAGGTTTTGAGGCAAGTTTTAGGATGTCAAAATAAAAGTTTATACAAATATACAGCTTGGTATCTCAAATTCCGAGATTCTTACCTTATTTTGACTAAGATGACTGGACTATTAGCTGTGCAGTTAGGTACTGATTATTTGGGTGTTTAAAAAAGAAAAAAAATAATGTTATTAATATTTTTAATATTTAATAATTAAAAACAAAAAAAAATGTTAATTAATTACATATTTAATAGGGATTAGGGATTATTTGTTTAGATATACAGGGATGGTAATGGGCTTTTAGGCCGTTTAATAAACAAAGATGCATGCTATATGAAACGTACGAATAAGTGAGATAAACGTATAAATAAGAGAGACTCTACACGAATATAAACAGCTACCTAGCTAAAAAAAGTTTAATAAGTCATTACTTACAAAAAAATAATATCGATTGTGCAATGTTTGTGGAAACAAAACTCAAAAATATAATACCTTTAACATCACAATGGAAATCAATACAAAAACCAGGTAATATCTTTAATGAAAACATAAGAGGGGGAAGCATGGTTCAAACGAGGGCGGAAATTAATCTTGGCAAAGCCAATCCACCAAAAATTAATAATATAGAAAATGAATGCTTACATTTTACACTACCGTATCAAAATGAAAAATTGCATGTACTTCTTTTATACATTCATCCAAATGAGATAATTGATAGTACCGTATTTATAAAAGCTGCACTTTATAAATATTGCCTTATCATTGGAGACTTCAATCCTAATACTCACAAAAATAAACAACTACAACATTTTCTTAAAAACTCAAATTTTGTTAAAATCGATACTCCTCCTACATTTATCATGACAAACAATGCAAGCACAACACCAGACTTAATATTATGTACAGATAACATAAAAAATAATATAAAAAAAATAAATATTATTCCGGATTTATGTTCAGACGACCAATCAATTGAAATAACATTTAACCTGCAAACAAAAATAAATACCTCTCCTGAAATGATATACGATTTTAACAAATGCAACCTAGAAAACCTAAATGTAGAATTAACCGATTATATAAAAAGCATGCAAAATTTAGACACAACAATAATTACACAATTCCTCAACTTTACCTGCCAAAAGATTCTGGATAACTCACCTAAAAAACCAAAAACTTTTTACAATCAAGTACTACCTCCTTTCATACTAAGATTATTAAGAACAAAAAGACAAATGCTTAGAGAAATCCACAAATATGAT
Organism: Brassicogethes aeneus; assembly: GCA_921294245.1. Taxonomy (NCBI): domain Eukaryota; kingdom Metazoa; phylum Arthropoda; class Insecta; order Coleoptera; family Nitidulidae; genus Brassicogethes; species Brassicogethes aeneus. The sequence continues at coordinate 6,440,227 of OV121136.1, forward strand.
AACCAAAACCTAAAATCTAAATTCAATGATTTAAACAAAGACATTAAAATATTAATTTTGCAATATAAATCCACCAAATATCTTGAAGCATGCAAGAATATAAGTAACTTAAAAGGCAAAAACTATTGGCAAGAAATAAAAAAACTTTCAGGTTACAAAAGGAACACTCATAAAAATGTTGAAATTGTAGAAAATAATGTTGTCCTCAATGAGGACCAGGATGTGGCAGATGCTTTTGGCAGACACTACAAGAAAATATATGAAATGTCGGAAGATATAAACTTTGATGATCAAAGCTTCAAAGAAATAAATGACTGGTACGAGTTGTACTTTAACGACCATACCGACCCTAGAGAAGTGCCTGAAGTAACTGAAGAGGAATATTATCATGTACTAAATACCGGCAAAAATACAGCACCAGGTTATGACCATATCTCCAAAAAGACTCTTAAAAACTTATGTGCTGAATTCCATGGAAAAGTTTTAGATATATATAATTACTGTAATAAAAACCGATACTATCCACAAGAATTTAAAAAAGGAATTATAATAAACATTCCTAAACCGAATTGCGATCTGACAAAAACAACCAACTTTCGCCCAATTACTTTACTACCAGTCATTGGAAAAAACTTAGAAAAAATCATTAAAATAAGGCTAGAAGAAGAACTAGATGACAAGATTTCACCCCATCAATTTGGCTTTAGAAAAAATTCTTCAACAATCCATCCACTGCTTATTCTAACTTCGAATGTTCAAACAAACAATCTAAAAGGCAACAAATCAGCAGCTCTCTTCATGGACATTAGTAAAGCATTCGATAGTGTGTGGCATGCCGGCTTATTATACAAATTATACAGCTTAAATTGTCCAAAATATCTAATTCACTTTATAAATAACTTCCTAAAAAATAGACTGAGTCTAGTTAAACACAATCAAAAATTATCTAAATCATTTTCTATGCAACAAGGTGTCCCGCAAGGCTCTCCTTTATCCCCCATTCTATACAACCTATTCACATACGACATCTATTCTCAACAATTTAATCCTAACACATATATTCTAGAATTCGCAGATGATAAAGCTTTAATTGCACACCAGAAAAATTTAAAACTCACTTTGATTCACTTACAAAATCTCTGTAATAATATAATCCAGTTTTTTTCCAAGTGGAGAATAAAACCAAATCCCAATAAAACTCAACTAATAATATTCAATCACAAAATAAATATAAATTCCCCCTCTATAAAAATTTTTAATCAACAAATACGACCATCTAATTCATGCAAATACCTTGGAATACATTTAGATAGCAAACTCAATTTCAATTTACATGCCAAATTAATGAAAACCAAGATGATTACAAGAGCCAAACATTTCAGAAGCCTGACATACAAAAATAACGGTATACAACCTAAAACTGCGATTAAAATCTATAAAATGATATGCAGGCCCATTATTGAATATGCCTTCCTAATCTACCTAAATTGCAAAAAAACTACTGTAGGTAAGCTAGAAGTGGCTGAACGGAGTAGTTTGAGAATAATCACCAAAATGAGACACCCAGATAATCCACTTCATAATCCATCAAATCAACTGCTATACGAAACAACGCAGGTCACCCCCATTTTGGAACGTTTCAAGGAGCTGGCATGCCAATTTGCAAAAAAACACCACAACATACAAATTATGGAAAACTTAATGCACGGTAGAGACCATAACCTGCCCCCCAAAAGGAAATATCCTACACAAACTTTATGGGAGATAATCACGGACATCACTAACGAAGACTAAAATATTTGAGATTTATATATTTTTATTATTTTTTTTTTTATATAAATTCAATATTGTAACTACAATTAACAATTATTATATTTATAAATTTTTTTTTGTAAAATTGGGCAGAAAGACCACGGTCGATAGCCTGTTGGGAAACCAATAAAGATGTTTATTATTATTAAGAGAGACAAACAACCATTGTTGAACGAATAGGATAACGAAATACTTATTTCCCCTCTGCCATAAGCGTGCAAAACAAGATTTTAAAACGATTAAATCAAAACAATTAAACGTCCGCCAATGTTTTACTTCCCCTCCTCTAACTGCTTTACAATCCCACCAAGATACATACACCTTAAGATCATGATATTGTATCATGCCTTAAGATAGGATGGTGCGCATGTTGGGCGGGGCTTAAACACGTCACTTGATGAGTGTTTTTAAATCTTTAACGTGCTTTTTAATTATCTGCTGCTAAAATTCTTGTTTTTGCGATGCTGTTGGATGTTAACTTGCTCTATTTTTTGTTTAACTTGTTGTTTTTGCTTTCGGTAAGGTTCGAATTACTTTTCAGTGTTTAAATTATTGTTATTGCGTTGTGTTAACCTGTTCTGTTTGTTTATTATTGTTTTTGTGTTGCGTTAACTTGTTTTGTTTGTGTTTTAGTTTGTGTCGTACCATTTGCATTTATAAAAATAAGGTGTGGCATATTTGGATGCAATTCAGACAACCAGTCCAAGAAAAACCCTTTAAATAAAAACATTAAATTTAATCGATTCCCGAAAAACTTTGATTTGTGGAAACAGTGGTTAAATGCCTCAAAAAGAACAGGCAATATTAACGTTAAGACCGCTTCTGTTTCCTATAAACATTTTCTGGACAGTGGCTATAAGTTTAATTTAAAACACCAACGCTTAAACTCCAGCCCTAAATGTTATCAAGGACTAAAAGCATCTATTATCCATATTATAACACTTTCTTCAATATTAAGTTTAATAAAAACGCACTATGTCCAGATATTTCTCTATGTTCTTTGATAATATTACTATTATTCGTGTATTCGCACGGCAACTACTCATCAAGTGGCGTCATGCGCGGCATGAACCAAAACTCGTACACGGGGGCATCCAGCCCTGGCGCGGCGCGGTCTGGCCTGCCTCACTACTCTTACGTCACTCCACCACTCCCAGTTCTCATAATGCATTTGTCTTTATTTATTAAACGGCCTAAGAGCACATTACCATCCCTGTATAGTAATTAATAGCCAAATATAACAAAAAAATATCACTATTTGGATAGGTATTGAATATTTAACATTAAACATTTTACTAAATAATTAAATATTAATAATTATTATTATAAATATTTAATATTATTTTTTAAATCATCGCTAAATTTTTAACTAGGTTGCAGTATTAATTTAATTTAATAATTAAATTTAAAATAATTTAAATTTTATATTTTTTATTTAATACTATTTAATCGATTCCCGAAAAACTTTGATTTGTGGAAACAGTGGTTAAATGCCACAAAAAGAACAGACAATATTCTCTGCTGAAAAAAACTGATCGAAACTCGATCTTTTTTTATCATATTTGATCATGGTCCAGAAAATTCTCGATCCTTTTTTATCATATTTAATGAGGTTCTAGAAATTCTCGATCCTTTTTTATCATTTTCGATCAGATTTCGCAGTCGATCCTATTTGATCATAAAAACACGATCGAGTTTCGATCCTTTTTTATCATATTTGATCAGATTTCGAAGTCGATCCTATTTGATCATGAAAACACGATTGAGTTTTGATAACATATTATCGAAACTCGATCGTGTTTTCATGATCAAATATGATCGACTACTAGGTTCTTGAAATTCTCGATCCTTTTTTATCATTCTCGATCAGATTTCGAAGTCGATCCTATTTGATCATAAAAACACGATCGAGTTTCGATCCTTTTTCGAACATTTTTGATAAGGTTTTCGTGGTCAAAAAGGATCGTTTCGATCCTGTTTTCATGATCAAATAGGATCGAGTTTCGATCCTTTTTGATAACGAAAACAGGATCGAAACTCGATCCTTTTTCGATCATTTTCTATAATGTTTCCATAATTAATTCTAAAATAAAAGATACAATTTTCAAAACATGAAAACTTTATTGGGCACTTTCAAAAAGATCGGATGACAACGATGATGATGATGAAATTCGTAATTATAATTACATTTCCTTATTATAAGAAAAAGTAGTATTATGTACTACTTTTCATGCGCTACCTTATGATGATTAATTAATGATACGAGGTATTGCGCCTAGGCCATCGATATATTTAAATTAAAAAAAGTTCCAATAAAATAAAATCTTGACATACTTGTCTAGGGAAATCTAGGGATTTTTTTGTAAAAAATCTGGGGAAATAAAAAAATATCATCTGGCAACCCTGTCTGTAATGTGTCTATAATCTGTGCACGTGCTTGTCATGTTGGTTAGTGTTTTTTGTTATCGATTTTACGGTTTTACTGTGGGTTTTTCTTTACTATAATAATTAAAAATTCGATGAAAAGTACTGATTGCCATCAAACAAAAAAAACTTATGATTTCCGAGTTGCGGCAATTTTTTATGAATTTTGTTTTTTCGGCCCCTGAAAAGTAAGGTTATGTATACAAATTTTACTATGAATTTATTTGTTATAGGTAAATTTAAAGACAGCAAGATAGCAAGATGTCAATTAATTTAACCGCTGATGGACCATGTGCTTTTGTTAAATTTTGCGACACGGGGCACAAAAAAAGGGTGTTGCTGTCGGAAATTTCAAATTTCGATGCAAAAACTTTCTCTCGAAACAAGAAATACTTTATTGAACGTGAGGGAGCAACTGCGCAATGCGTTGTTTCTTTTTTTGCAAGTAAATAATTAATTTTTAGTCTTGATTATTGCAAATTGTATATAGTTATACAGGGTGATTCAGTTTTAACCTACCAGGGGAAAATGTTCCTCCCATTATCCTGATTCAGAAAAATATCACACATAAGTTGACAAAGAAAAAACGTTTTTTCGTCATATCTTCTATGAAAATGATAAAAATTAATCATAATTTTGTATACATACCTTTCATATGAAAGCCCTATTTTTGAAAAATAAAATTGTTAAATAAATAAATAAATAAATAAATAAAAATTAATCATAATTTTGTATACATACCTTTCATATGAAAGCCCTATTTTTGAAAAATAAAATTGTTAAAATTTGATACAACATGGGCGTGCAATGGGGCCACATCAAAATATAAAGAAAAAGAAAAAAGGTATGAATGAAAATTTGCAAGATTATTTTGCGAAAGTTAAAAAGACAATATTAAAATAGTAATATAAATATATTCCCTAAAGGGACACTTTTTTTTGTTTTAAAAAAAGGATAAAAATTTCATCACCATCGTCATCCGATATTTTTGAAAACGAAAATGTCCAATAAATTTTTCATGTTTTGTAAATTGTATCTTTTATTTTAGAATTAATAATGGAAACCTTATGAAAAATGATCGAAAAAGGATCGAGTTTCAATCCTGTTTTCGTGATCAAAAACGATATCGAACCTCGATCCTATTTAATCATAAAAACAGGATCGAAACTCGATCCTTTTTGATCACGAAAACAGGATCGAAACTCGATCCTTTTTCGATCATTTTTCATAATGTTTCCATAATACGTAAAAGTAGTACTATATACAACTTTTCATACTCTTACCTTATGACAGTAGTCTGAAAAGAGAGACCCAAAAATGACTTATCCCCTTATTCCCCGAAACCACGGAATTATTGTTGTGAATATTATTTTATAAAATATATGACTGTTATTATTATAATTACGAATTTCATCATCATCGTCGTCGTCATCCGATTTTTTTGAAATACAAAGTGCCCAATAAAGTTTTCAAGTTTTGTAAATTGTATCTTTTATTTTAGAATTAATTATGGAAACCTTATGAAAAATGATCGAAAAAGGATCGAAACTCGATCCTATTTGATCCAGAAAACAGGATCGAAACTCGATCCTTTTTGATCACGAAAACAGGAGATAAAATCCTTATCAAAAATGATCGAAAAAGGATCGAGTTTCGATCCTGTTTTCGTGATCAAAAAGGATCGAGTTTCGATCCTGTTTTGCTGATCAAAAAGGATCGAAACTCGATCCTATTTGATCCAGAAAACAGGATCGAAACTCGATCCTTTTTGATCACGAAAACAGGAGACAAAATCCTTATCAAAAATGATCAAAAAGGATCGAGATTTAAACTCGATCCATTTTCGATCAGTTTTTTTCAGCAGGGAACGTTAAGACCGCTTCTGTTTCCTATAAACATTTTCTGGACAGTGGCTATAAGTTTAATTTAAAACACCAACGCTTAAACTCCAGCCCTAAATGTTATCAAGGACTAAAAGCATCTATTATCCATATTATAACACTTTCTTCAATATTAAGTTTAATAAAAACGCACTATGTCCAGATATTTCTCTATGTTCTTTGATAATATTACTATTATTCGTGTATTCGCACGGCAACTACTCATCAAGTGGCGTCATGCGCGGCATGAACCAAAACTCGTACACGGGAGCATCCAGCCCTGGCGCGGCGCGGTCTGGCCTGCCCCACTACTCTTACGTCACTCCACCACTCCCAGTTCTCATAATGCATTTGTCTTTCTTTATTAAACGGCCTAAGAGCACATTACCATCCCTGTATAGTAATTAATAGCCAAATATAACAAAAAAATATCACTATTTGGATAGGTATTGAATATTTAACATTAAACATTTTACTAAATAATTAAATATTAATAATTATTATTATAAATATTTAATATTATTTTTTTAATCATCGCTAAATTTTTAACTAGGTTGCAGTATTAATTTAATTTAATAATTAAATTTAAAATAATTTAAATTTTATATTTTTTATTTAATACTATTTAGATAATTTTTTATTTAATACTATTTAATCGATTCCCGAAAAACTTTGATTTGTGGAAACAGTGGTTAAATGCCACAAAAAGAACAGACAATATTAACGTTAAGACCGCTTCTGTTTCCTATAAACATTTTCTGGACAGTGGCTATAAGTTTAATTTAAAACACCAACGCTTAAACTCCAGCCCTAAATGTTATCAAGGACTAAAAGCATCTATTATCCATATTATAACACTTTCTTCAATATTAAGTTTAATAAAAACGCACTATGTCCAGATATTTCTCTGTTCTTTGATAATATTACTATTATTCGTGTATTCGCACGGCAACTACTCATCAAGTGGCGTCAAGCGCGGCATGAACCAAAACTCGTACACGGGAGCATCCAGCAGTGGCGCGGCGCGGTCTGGCCTGCCCCACTACTCTTACGTCACTCCACCACTCCCAGTTCTCATAATGCATTTGTCTTTCTTTATTAAACGGCCTAAGAGCACATTACCATCCCTGTATAGTAATTAATAGCCAAATATAACAAAAAAATATCACTATTTGGATAGGTATTGAATATTTAACATTAAACATTTTACTAAATAATTAAATATTAATAATTATTATTATAAATATTTAATATTATTTTTTAAATCATCGCTAAATTTTTAACTAGGTTGCAGTATTAATTTAATTTAATAATTAAATTTAAAATAATTTAAATTTTATATTTTTTATTTAATACTATTTAGATAATTTTTTATTTAATACTATTTAGGTAATTAAAAATAATAAAATAAATATTAAAAATTATTTTTTTGTCGATCTCTGCTAAAGAACTATACATAAACCACCATTTTTGTTATATTGATAAAATTAGTCAACAATCTGTGACAAATGAGCAGAGTCTCGGCCAAAACAAAACTACAAACATACATACATAAAATTAGTACAAATGAAAATTATTATTATCTAATAAATTAATTTTTTTAAATAGCTGACCTATGTATATACATGTTTTAGCATTAGATAAACTTGGGTTTTCCGATTACCATGCTGAAGCAGAAGCTGTTTTAAAAGATTGCAAAGCGGTGGCTGCTAAACGAAGACGACAAAGTACGAGATTAGAAAACTTAGGAATTCCAGAGGAAGAGCTTCTTAGACAACAACAAGAATTATTTGCCAAAGCTAGGCAGGAACAAGCCTTTGCTGAACAACAACAGTGGGAACAATTGCAAGCAGCAGCACAGCAAGCGCAAGCATCTGTTTTGTCCACAAATGATGACCAAGATGATTATTCTTGAGTAAATTAACTATATATACCTAAATAAGATAAGAACCAAATATTGTTTTTAATAAAAAACCTTTGTGTTTAATATTGAATTTTTAATATCGATACCTTACCGGCAGAACTGTTGCATTGTATGTATCATATACTCTATACAGGGTGTCCGGGAAAAGGAAGTCAATTCGTATATTCTTTGAGTTAAAACAATAAGACTTTCATAATACCATTTTTCAATTTAGAGCTTCATGTTCGATATACAGGGCGACAAAGTTTGAAATTTAAAACTGATTTTTTTTAATAATTCGAGTAATTGATAAGATATTAAGTTCAAATTCGGTACACTACTTCAACATAAATAGTTACATTTTTTTTGAGGACAACAAAACAGAAAACAATTGTCAAATAATCAAAATAGGGGGGGTCCAGTACTCACTGACTCCCCCTATTTTTAGTACGTGCGCCAATGACTTCCAAACGGTACTTTTTCAGATAATCATTTATTGTTAAAAAAAAATTGTCTCTTATAAAATTTTGATAAAATGATTTGTTTTAGAGATAATTTGTAAAGTATGGGTCAGTCCATATCAAATCAACCAAAGGTTCTTCCCCCACCTTCTCCGATTTTGATAATTTTTGGTAAATTTGTTTACCTCACTAAAAAACTCAAAAATCCCACATATGAATTTTTTTCGATGGGTGGTTTTTGTTTTATTGATTTTTGAAAATCAAAAAATTCCGATAAATTTGGGTTTTGCAAGTTCTTACAAAAATAGCGATATCTCGTAAACTATTAAAAGTAGAAAGGTGAGTGATGGCTTATTTTAAAGGCCTATTAGAGACCTTTTTTATGATGTATCGCATGACCTAAATTTAAAAAAAAAATCAAAAATTTGATATCTCTAAAACAAATCATTTTATCAAAATTTTATAAGAGGCAAAAAATTTTCAACAATAAATGATTACCTGAAATAATACCGTTTGGAAGTCATTGGCGCACGTACTAAAAAATAGGGGGACGTTTTTTAAAAAATAATTTTTCTTCTAAAACATTTTCATTATAAGACCGGCTGGATTAGAGTTTGCAAAATATTCGATAATAGGGTCGTTCAATACTGCAATATTGGAATCTATATCAATAATATCGTCAACTTGTAACCTTGTTCGGGTGTGATTGTAACCTCAACTCGAGGGCTATGGCGAACGGCAGCTTTTCAGCGGAGAGATATATAGACCTATAGGTCTATGGGCAAATGTTGTTTTTCGATACTTACGTGTATACAAAATATATTTACTAAATTTAAATAAAAATTTGGCGCCAGTGTCTATTTAAGGCCAGTTGTTAAAATCCAATCCACAAACTTATTGGTAAATAAGGATAATAAAAGTCAAAAATATAAATTATAATTAACTTCAATCAGAGTTGTTAACGAGTCAATCCAAATGAAAACACCAAAAATGAATTTAAAAGTGCGCTGCATGATTTTTTATTGTAATGAAAAAATTTGAGGATGATCTTTTAGGTGTCAAATATGAAAATCCGTTGCCGTTTTAATTTTTTGTTGCTTTACTTTTATTTGGCACCCCTTAGAAGTCTGAAATAGTGTCAATTTCTTACTCTCTTATAGTGGGCCAGAACTTTTTTTCTGTGACAAATATTGAAATAATTTTAATTTTGTTTTACTGTTCAGTAAGTGTGTTTTCGATATAAATTATTTTTATCCAATTAGTTAATCTCATAAAAGAATGGTAAACCACTAAAGATTCATGATTTGCCAATTTTTGTGATTTTTGTCTGGCTCCTGTGCCTATTCTACTGAATTTAGAAGGTTCATTTTTTTCAGGTATAAAGTACTTATACAATAGAAAACGTAACTATTATTTTAAGTTTCTAGACTATCAATTTCTTTATTAAAAAAATTATTGAAAATTGATAATTCTCAAAATTAGCCAATTTTGCCCTCAGAAATCATTATATAAGGAAAAAATAAAAATCTGAAACTTTCAGGAAATGTAGTCCCCACCTTCATCTTTTCAGTCCAGTTAGTCTTGTTTTGTTATTTTTATTCCTTTAAAAGATATATTAATTTTTTTAATGCCCGTTTAGTAGCGATATTGTTAGTTTTATTTATAATTTAAAATTTAGATGGCTTTGACTTTGTCAATTCATGTTTGGTAGAGAAATGTCAGAGCTGTCAAAAATATTTCATAAATTTTATTTGTGTGTATTTAAATTGTGATTTCAAAAAGTTTGCAAGTGTAATAAATGACGGAGTGTTCGAGATTCATGAATTTAATTGCAATTAAAAATGCAAGAACATATCATAATTTTGTACCTCTTTCTTACAGAAAATATTTAAGTTCTGAGAAGTTTTAAATTGTTAAAAATAAGCAAAAACCAAAAAATATTCTAAATAAACCCCTTTATTATAACATGTTTTATTTTAACCAGTTACCTAAAAACTAAAATTTAAAGAAGTATTTACAGATTGTGTACATTTTTTCCAACACTAACATTTAAAATACATACATTTAACTTTTAACTATTTAGTGCCTTACTAAAGGGATTAAAATAATAGAACAAGACTAACTTGGTTTAAATTGTGAAAGAAACCGACAAAAAACTGCTTAACGCATTTTTTATACGTTTAAATTAACTCTTTATTAATTTCACTTATTATACTTAACGATATAAACCATAAGGATCTTAAATATATTTTTTACATTTTTCTTCTTTAAACACCAATTAGCCAATTAAATACTTCATTATAATGTATATAATATATAGGTAATCATATACATATATATATATACACTATACATATATGTATATATACACTATTGGACAAAAGTAAAGCAACAACTGTATAAAAAATCTAACCCCAAAACGCCTTTATTAATCTTTAAGAAATTTTGGATAAAAATACTTGAACTTAAATCTCAGTTTACGTGTTTGAGGGTTTTTTAAAAAATATTTTTAAAGCCCATTTTTTTAATATTAAAAAAACCTTCGAAAAATAATTTTTACGGAAATTTTTTTTCAAGTAAATAAAAAATATACTGTTAAATACCGTATTTTTGTTAGTATACCCTGAAAATTTTGTACAAATCAAATGAACAGTAACGAAGATACAGCGATTCAAAGTCGTCAAAAATGACCACTTTTTAGCAAAATAATCAAAAAAGGGTCATTTTTACCGACTTTCAAGCGCTGTATCTTCGTTACTGTTCATTTGATTTGTACAAAATTTTTAGAGTAAACTAACAAAAATACGGTCATTAACAGAATATTTTTTATTTACTTGAAAAAAAATTTCCGTAAGTTATTTTTCGAACGTTTTTTTAATATTAAAAAAATGGGCTTTAAAAATATTTTCTCAAAAAACCCTTAAACACGTAAACTGAGATTTAAGTTCAAGTATTTTTATCCAAAATTTCTTAAAGAATAATAAAGGCGTTTTGGAGTTGGATTTTTTATACAGTTGTTGCTTTACTTTTGTCCAATAGTATATATATATATATATATATATATATATATATATATATATATATATATATATATATATATATATATATATATATATATATATATATATATATATATACTATTGGACAAAAGTAAAGCAACAACTGTATAAAAAATATATATATATATATATATATATATATATATATATATGATTTTTCAATACATAAAATATAACATAACTACCAAAAATATGAGAACTCTCAAAAATATTTCATAATTATTATTTGTGGTATTCCTTTGGTGATTTTAAAAAGTTTTATATATAACATAATATTACATATTATGTTATATACAAAATTTACCAAAGGAATACGCACAAATAATATTTATGAAATATTTTTGACAGTTCTGACACTTCTCCACCAAACATGAAAGCCATCTAAATTTTAAATTATAAATAAAACTAACAATATCGCTACTAAACGGCCATTAAAAAAATTAATATATCTTTTAAAGGAATAAAAATAACAAAACAAGACTAACTGGACTGAAAAGGTGAAGGTGGAGACTACATTTCCTGAAAGTTTCAGATTTTTATTTTTTCCTCAACATAATGATTTCTGAAGGCAAAATTGGCTAATTTTGAGAATTATCAATTTTCAATAATTTTTTTAATAAAGAAATTGATAGTCTAGAAACTTAAAATAATAGTTACGTTTTCTATTGTATAAGAGCCATTCCACGCGTGACGGATGGGATAGTTGCCGTGTTTTTATTTACAAAATAATGTTGTTCTATTGTATGGCCAATGTCAAATTTTTATAAATGGTTCTAAACTGGAGCTGTTTAACAAGGTTTTTATTTGGCAAAATTGGGTATCGTGATTGACTGTCCAATTCCTTAAAAACTAATAATTTAAAGCGTAACGGTCGGGACTTTTGCAAACTAAAAACCTTGTTAAACAGCTTTTGTTTAGAGCTATTTATAAAAATTTGACATTGGTAATATGGTGGAACAATATTATTTTGTAAATAAAAACACGGCGGCTGTCCTATCCGTTAAGCGTGGAATGGCTCATAAGTACTTTATACCTGAAAAAAATAAACCTTCTAAATTCAGTAGAATAGGCACAGGAGCCAGACAAAAATCACAAAAATTGTCAAATTATCATGAATCTTTAGTGGTTTACCATTCTTTTATGAGATTAACTAATTGGATAAAAATAATTTATATCGAAAACACACTTACTGGACAGTATAACAAAATTAAAATTATTTCAATATTTGTCACAGAAAAAAAGTTCTGGCCCACTATAAGAGAGTAAGAAATTGACACTATTTCAGACTTCTAAGGGGTGCCAAATAAAAGTAAAGCAACAACAAATTAAAACGGCAACGGATTTTCATATTTGACACCTAAAAGATCATCCTCAAATTTTTTCATCAAAATAAAAAATCACGCAGCGCACCCCATTTGGTGTTTTTATTTGGAATGACTCTTCTATTAAATATAATATATTATATCCAGCGTGTTATGCAATTATGCAAAAAAAATTAACCATGTTTTTTTGCACTAAAGAGACAGTTTGTAAATATGTTAAAATGTTAAAGTTATAAGAAATGAACAAAAAATTAGATAACATGCAAAAAAATTACCACATATGCTCCTTTAAAAATTAAGTCGATATATATATATTATATTATTATAATAAAAATATAATAAAAGTCCAACAGAAACTTTAAAGGAGCATATGTGCACATATGCTCCTTTAAATAAAAGTCGATTTATAATTAAAAAATTTAATAAAAGTTCAACAGAAAATGAGATAAAATTTTTTAAAGTTTCTGTTGGACTTTTATTATATTTTTATTATATATCGACTTAATGTTTAAAGGAGCATATGTGGTAATTTTTTTGCATGTTATCTAATTTTTTGTTCATTTCTTATAACTTTAACATTTTAACATATTTACAAATTGTCTCTTTAGTGCAAAAAAAGGATTGCATGTTAGAGATAAATAAGGATCAATAAAAAAATCTTAGAGGATAAATATAAAAATCGAAAAATATTGAATTTATATTTTTTAAATGTTAAATGCCATCAGGATTTTTTTTATTAAAAATTTCTTAATATGGCATACTTATATATAATTATAATTAAAAATAAAACAAAAATAGAAAATATTTACTAGATGAGTGAGTGAGTATGATTATAAGAACGTATGGCAGGCTCCATCGGCAACGCCAGGGTTATTTTACCCCCTTCGGTTCTCCTACGTATCCCGCAAATGCACAGCGTTACCTGTGTTTGGTGGATCCGAATTATCACCCTGGCAGGTAAATCTTCCCTAGGAGATCGTGGATGGCAGTCTCGAGACAAAATTCCAGGAGTGGCCTTAACCATCGATCGATGGTTAAGGCCACTCCTGGAATTTTGTCGCCGGGTCGGACCATACGCCAGATTTAGGCTAGAGGCGTGTTGAAGAAGGAGAGAAAATATGGTTTTTGAGGGCCTTGAACTGACCCAAAACTAAGTACAATCCGGACTCCCCCTCAACCAAGGTTTTAGTAATAACCCCATTCATTTGGGGTTATTACTAAAATGAATGGGGACTTGATAGGTTAATATGCTTCTAGGATCTGTCCTTACTGGTTTTGAAGTACTTCCTGTTCGTCTGTGTCCTTCTCTCTGTCCGGGTCATATTCCCAGCCTGTTGATTATCTATAACTTTGCACCCATATAAACAATACTATTCTTATAAGAAGATACTATAGTATCTTCTTTTCTATGTTTGCACATCACTATGCGGTTGCGATTGTTTATTTTTTATTAGTACGTTTAGGTCAGCCACTTCGGTTGGTTACCCCCTTAATGTCACAGCAATATACAGATTTTTATTTCTTTAGGATGAGTTTCGTTTGCTTAGTGTTTATCAGAACTTGATTAATGGCTTCTTATGTGTGCCCTAGTGTTTATAGTTTTTTGACTGGTTGTTTTTTATTTGAAACTGTTTGCGACTAATTATTTTACCTGGTGGATTCTTTGTTACTTAAAGATTGCGGATTACGTATTAAAATTTAGTATTATTATTATTTGGGAATTACATGGTCATGCAATTTTGATAATATTTACTTATCTTGTACTTCGGTTAAATTGCCAGTCACGTTCGAGAGCTCGTCAAAGTTAGTCGCATCTTGCATCTTGCCGTCGCGCTCTTGAAACTTACAAACAGCAATGCTCGCGACTCGCGTGCGGGTGAGCTCTTGAAACGTAAAAGTTTAAAGTTGAAACCAACAATAATTAAAAAAAAGGGGTGCGAACTGATAAGTGAAACAAACATTTTCATGGAGTGCAAGCTAAAATGGTGTAACGGTCATTGAGGATCCTCACTCCACTCGAGTGGAGTGTTGGGTGATATGAATGACTTGGGTGCCACCTGTCATTGGAGGCTTTTCACTGGACGGACGGGGGAGGTCGGAGAAGAGGGGAGGTGGCCATCCGCAAGGGGAAAAATCTGATAAGTTTTACTTTAAGAGTATGCATGACCTGATACAAATCTGCAATATAAATACATATATATATAGATCCCAGCAAGCATTTTCCGTTATTTGTCACCATTAACATTGCCCGTATTCATTTCATTAAACATAACATTTATTTTACTTGAAAATGTTAAAATGACTTTAAAATATGATTATGTTAAGAACATATTTTACTCTTTAAACAATTGTTTTGTTTTTAATTACTATCATTGCAAAATTGTATTAAAAAGTGTTAAAAATTCTTACACGGGCAATGTTAGTGGTGATAGGTATCGTTAAAGTGTTTATTGGGATATCTTTAAAACCTAAGAAGGGCACGCAGCGTGGGGCAATAAGTCTGTCAACAGCAAATGCGTAAGGCGGTCCCAATCGAGCCGGAAAATAAACACTGGACTGACAGAGTAAACTAACATTGAACAAAATTCTAACACATTAAAAAAAAGGGCCTAATAGCCAAACTCGAGTTTGTAAACATTAGACAACAGAATAATCGCGCTTGTGATTTGTTTGACTAGTGAATAAATGCAATGCTTTGGAATTTGATAAACAAAGACGGAACTCTACCACAAAACGTGCTTGGGACAAAAATTGTTAAAAACAACTGACACACTTTACCAAGGGCAGGAACTATCTGACCAGGACACGGACAATGACAATAACGAACAAGACAAAGACATCGACTAGGAAACTACACCCCTGCAGCGAAATAACAACTCCCCAACTCCAAATAGTGATCCCAAATGTTTGGAGTAATACTAATCGACTGGTCTAGGGGGATTCCGCGTCGTACTTAGTTTTAAGTCGGCGAAATTGTCCCCCAAAAACCAATTCCCTCCCGTCCCTCATCCATACCCCACCGAGCGTATAGCATAGGCTCGGCGAACCCGGGAATGGCTATTATAACTATTCGCCTCTCGCTCTCGAGCCCCAAATAGGGGACAGTACGTAACGCAATGGACATTCGCACCCAGCAAACACGGGTGAAGCCGTGCAGTTGCTGGGGAAGAACAAAAATCGGCGTAAGTAAACATAGGCCTGTACGGGGTTCGAGAGTCAAGAGGAAATGGGGCTGGTTATACGTCTCTTATACTCATATACTCATACTTGTACTTCGGTTAAATTGCCAGGTAGATGTGATGTAATTGTTTCTTAACCCCGACCGCCCAATTTACCACGTGTGGTAGTCCAGGAAATTATTCGTTGAAACTGATCGTCTCACTCACACCTTTTATCGTAAGTAATATTACTTACGATAAAAGGTGTATATATCATAAGGGCATCTAATTTTTCAGAAAAAAAATCGACAAACACGTTGTTAAGTAATATTTTAACAAGACGCATGAGTGCTGGTGGCAACAAAAATCCTAGTCCTAGTCCTTTTGCACCTGCACGAATGCATTTTGTTAAAAAATATTACTTGGCATTGTGTTTTTTCGATATTTTTTCACATGAAAAATTAGATGCCTGAATGGTATTTTACAGGACTATTTCATGAGTAACAGTTATTCTGCATACACATAGCATAAACATACTACCTATTATACATGCATACATAATAAATATGTAGGTATTATAATTTTTGGTGACAACAGCTGTCAAGTTTTGCCGCGGGTAAACTCGAAAAAACTGTTGACAGGTGCTGTCATAGAGTTTTTCCACCTAGGAACCATTTGTAATTCAAAATTGCGCGTTTGTGATTAGTTGAAATTAAGACGAGGAAAATAGTCCAGGTAGAACACTTGAGGACTCAATCCAGGAGGAGGTACCACACGCAATTTGCACTGTTTTTGCACTTGGATCTGGTATATCACATGTAGAATCGTTATTAATTTTTGTTTTTTGAACAACTTCAGCGGTGATGGCACTATGGAAGTATACGCGCTCGTATACGAGCGCGTTAAGGGAGCCCTTACCCAAGCGACCGCTCGCCTCAAGGTGCTGTGCGTCACTGAACTAGAAAATAAAAAATACCTGCAGGTTTCTGGATAAAAAGCTACTATAAAAAATCAAATATTGGGATGGATGTATATAAGCATAACTATAAACATATAGGTAGTAAATATAGTTAAAATAATAGAATAAGTTGATTTGTATTATATTATTTAATTATGTCTCTATATGAACATTGTAACAGTAAATGAGATAGAGAGAGCTACCATACTATGATAAGATAGTTTACAAATGTTATTTCAACAGATCTAAAAAGAATATTTATATATTTTCGGCAAATGCAGAATCAAAACAAAAAATAAATACAAAGTCAGAATATTATAAAAATGATAATAAATATTCATATCATATCAGACTTATATACCATACATCATTAAATAAAAAAAATAAAAAACACGAGAATGTATTTACACACTTTTCACACCTATTAAAAAGAAATTATCTGACATTTTTTTTAAATATATATACAATTTGTAAAATCAAATGTATCAAAGAAATTGTGTACTTTGAGTAATCAAATGCTTCAATGGTACACAAGAACAAAACATTTTAAGACAATATACAAAACCAACAATTTATATTAACTTTATTGAAACATTTAATATACATATACCAATTTTAAAACATTTGGGTTGAAAAATTGTTTTTAATGTAATTTTAATGTGTAATATGGTTTAAAGCCCGCTGCACAACAACCCATTCCCGTTCCCGATTCCGGGCTATTGTGAAGCGGGCTTAAGGCTGCGGATAACAGTATATTCTGCCTAATCCAATTTTAGTTGATTACATATCTTAAGCCTAGTAGCAGTAATTATTTTCTATCAGTATTTTTTGGAGAATACATATTTTTACCAAGCTTAATAATTCAGTTCAGTTTAAGAAATTAGTGGCAATGAAAAATGTGCACCCTCTTAAAAGTTTTCGAACACTACAAGCATCCATAGGTCAAGTTCAATAGTTATCACAGTTTGCCAAATACCCACATTTATTACACCAAAATTCACTCACTAATGTTTTTTTCGCGTAAACAGTTTAAATTTTGGTAAAATATGTTTACGATGCGCCTTCACTTTCTTTTAATGCATTTTCAGCTTCCAATTTTTGCCTGGCAGCTGCCGCTGCCGCAGATCGACTAGCACTTGAACGTAGGTTCTTTTTTTGTACAACAGCCTCTGGGTCTAATGGAAGAAAATCTCCTGACTTACGTTTTCCCCTTGTCCGCTTTGCAGCTTTCTTGGGTGGGCTGGACTCTCCAGCCGACGAAGTTGATGTTTCAGCAGATGCTTGAGCTTTCGCCTCATCGTCGTCCTTAGGTCCTTCAACTTTATCTTCAGTATTTTTAGACGGTTCTATCGCTGAAAATGACTGGACTGAAGGCTCTGCAGGTTTTGCGGAAAAATTTTCCAAATTTTGACCACCTGGTTTAACTACTGTCAAAGGTGGAAGTAATGTCTCGATGTCTACACCTTCCTGATCTGCGTTTAAATCAGCAGAGGGAATTTCGTCTTTTGTTTTTTTAGAGAGGGGTTGCACATCCTCATCTATAACTAACTTATTTTCAACTGAATCCGTTGAATCTCTAGGCCGTTTAAGTGCAACTGGTTTTGGGTGTTCTATAACAGGTCTTGCCATTAAGTCTGGGTTGGTTTTGCTTAACTGTTCTAAAGCTTCCTTCATTTGTTGCTCTTGGGATTTCTTAGTAGTTTGGGACACTTGAGCCTCCAATAACTTGGTAAATTCTGTTAGACCAGAAAGTCCACCTTTCTTGTCTTTGACAGTTGTGCTAAAATCAGAAGGCAAGATACCTTTTAAACTTTCCAAAGTTTTGCGTTTGTCTTCTTTTTTATCGCTCTTTTGCTTTAGAAGAGCGGTGTCTAAACCTCCTGCAGCTGCCTTGGAAAGGCTTTCCAGGATTTGTGTATCAGGTGGCAGGAGAAGACTTTGTAATTGTGCGTCCCTGCTAGACATTTTTGATGACTTTGAACTGTGGCCGGAAGAAGTTGTCGTTGTTGTAGTAGAAGACGACGAAGGGCGGCTTGAGCTCGGTTTGCTCATCTTCGATAAAGAATTTGGTGAAGCTGCTGGATTCAAGCTACCGTTAAGTAAACCACATTGCTGTGCTAGAGTATCATATGCAGCAGACATACCTAAATTAAAGACATTTGATATAATATTTATAGAATAAAATCAAGAATAAAAACTTACCAGTTGGTAAAGAAAATGGATTTATTCCACCCAATCCAAGGGGCGTATATAAAAGACTGGGATTTGGAAAGAAAAATGGGAAAGGGTTAGTGGTTGGTATGGAGTTTGAGCTTGAACTCTTGCTAGAGCTGTGTGCTTCCTGAGGTTTTTGTTGTTTGGAAGTGGCTGTGCTAGATTTATTAGAATTTTTTGACATTGATGTGGATGTAGACTCCCCAGAAAGAACAGATGGATCCATGCCTCCAAGTCCAGGAATACCTAATCCTGCTAAGTTAGCAAACAAATTCATATTGCTTAAATTACCCAAACTACCCATAGAACTTAGGGTACCCATGTTAGGCATACCAGCAAAAGGCATTAATAGAGGATTTGTTTTGGGATCAAATTGTCCCAATCCAGACAATCCTGATAGTAAGTTAGAGTTTAAGCCAGATAACCCAGCAGTACTTAATGATGGGAATGATAAAGTAGACGGTATCGATGTTGACAGATTTGCAGAACTTACACTGGATGTTGATCCAGTTGGGCTAGCCAAAAGAGGTGGTCTTCCAGGTATATTGCTTTTGCTCTTACTGCTGTTACTACCACTAGTACTGCTACTACTTGTACCAGGTAAACGTTTGTGCAAGTCTGTACTTAAATTCCCACGTTCCTTAACCAATTCTGACCACTTAGGATCAATATCATACATTGGATTTTCCATTAGCCATTGGCCCAGGCGTTTTAAAGTGGGTGCTTTTGGACCTGTTAACTTCTTTCCAGAAATTCTATGTATTACAGATACATTTTCTTCACCAGTTAATTTTTTCCAGTCTAGCAATGTTGGGTCGATTCTAGGTCTTCTCCTTCTTGGTGATAAATAATCAGCTCCTAAAATGATACAAATTTATTTTTAAGCCATGGAAAAAAATAAATTAATATACCCAAAGGTTGTTCTGCAAGAGCAGCATTTTGTTCAGCAAGCCATTTATTAACTTTGGCTTCATGGGAATATGAAGTTACTTTGGAACTAAAATCTGGAACTTTGCTAATATCAATCATTGCCTCATAGTTTTTTCTTTGCTGTTGTTGCTGTTTCTTTAATAGCAGATTTTGCTGGTCAGCTTGTGCCAAAAATGAAGATAAGCTGTCTTTACCGCTTCCGGACAAATTTGGAATTGTCGAACTGCGAGAAGAGGGAGCTGTATTAGGAACAGAAGTAACTGTGATGGTAAAAGGTTTTTGTGTTGGATTATGGGAAGAGCTTACGGGTGCAGACGTAGGTGTTACTGTTACACTAGGAGTTACAGTGGGTTTTTTAGAGGTTTCTGGGAATAGGGACTGCTCTTTAGCAGCGGACAATCCCAAAACTATTTCGTCCAATTTACGACGCTTTTTCTCTTTTCCGACTACAGCCTCAGGTTCCGGCTAATAAAAATAAAAGTATCAATATTAAGTTAATAGTTATTATTGTTATACATACGCAATTTTTTCTCTTCATAAGTTTGGATAAGGTGTCATCCAATTTATTGCTACTGGTTTTCGAAACCGTTAATGATGGGGTAGATAAAACCGTAGAAGATTTTTTCAGAGAAAAATCTTGAACTTCATTTTGTATGTCAGAAACAGACATTTTATCTGAACTTTTGGGAATACTGTAAAAAATTAATTTCAATTAAGTAAGGCCTTTTTTAAAATGTCCAAATAGTCTTACCTTGAACTAAGATCAATTGGTGTAAGTGTGCTGCTTGTTCCAGGAATGACAGTGGTTTGTCCAATTGTCTTAGGTTGTGTGGTATGATATTTTAGATCATATGGCATATTGATTAACCTGGAAGAAGCGTGTTGATGAGCTGGTGGTGGTTGCAAGTTCCCTTGATTTGGTGTTGATCTCCGTGAGTCCTCTGAATCTTCATTATCCCACCCCAAGTTATGCTTTGAAAGAGGATTAGTTGTCATATGACTATTGTTAAGTAAGGCATGAAGTTTTGCGCGCTCTGTTTCCACATCTATTGCAATATGCCTCTTATTTTTCTTGTTTACTCGACCAAGACTCATTATATCAGGATCACTAATGGACATGGTTGTGGATGTTTCCCGTTTGGGAGGATCGTTAGGCAATTCATGTATTGGAATATCAATTTCGTTACCTATACCTGATGCATATGCGCTAAATGTTTTGGTTGCTGGCCATTCTTTAGTTTCAATTGCATAAATAATGTGCTGTAAACGAACTTGAATAGCGTATTCTTTTGGCCATTTAACGGCATTATTAAATAGTTGAGCAACTGTTGTTTCACTAAAGTCTAAGGCCCCAGAACCTTGTTTATCTCTTAACACAAAAGTGTCAACTTGGGAAAGCCTTGACAAAGGTTGTATGACTTCCAAATCAGGAAACATGGCTTTTAATTCTGCAGCCTGTTTGGAACACAAGTCTACATCTGTTTCCGTTGATTTTAGTTCCTCTATTTTTTCATCTTTGTTTGGTAGATTTTCTGTTTCTGACTCTTTAACCTCTTCTTTTTCTTCGGATTCGACTTTTTCGGAATGTTTTTCTTCAGGTTTAAGATCTTCATCAGGTTTGAGGATTGCTTCTTCTTTTGGTTTTTCTAATAGTTGCTTATCTTTGTTCTCAATTACTTCAGTATCTGTAGTATCTTCTGTTTGTTTTTCTTTTTCAGCATCGTTAACCTTAGTGTCATTGTTTTCAGTTTTAGTATCTTTTATTTCAAGATCTTTAATTTCATTATCTTTAACATTTAATTCTTTTGCGTCTATTTCTTTATATTTAGATTTTTTAGCCTCAATATTTGTATCATCAACCACTTTAACATTCTCATGAGGGACTTCGTTATTATATTCTTCTATTTCGTCTTTTGTTTTCTCCTTAGTTTCCACTTCTGATTTTTTCTCTTCAAGCGTCTCTTTTTTAACAGACACTTTTTCTATTTTTAATGTCCCTTCTCCTTTTTCTAGCTTTACAAGAATTTCGTCCTCATCAAATTTCAATATATCCTCATGACTTTCAAGTTTTATTGCACCCTTTGAGTCTTGGGATTCAGTATTTACTTTATTTTTTAGTATTTCTTGAAAAGACAATTGAGGATCATTCAGCAAATAGTAATCTGTTCTCCCTAACCCATGTCTAAATAATAAAAAAATATATATATAATAAGAATTGTTTTCTAGTTAAGTTAAAACAAATAATACTTACGTAGAAACGCCAACCAACAAGTCTTTGTCATGTTTTCCAGCAATCCACCAATCAGGCATGTCAGCTGATGTAACACAAACTTTTAGTCTTTCATCTAATTTCGAATGTGTAAGAACTTCCTCTCTTATTCTAGAAAGCAAATCTAATCTTTCTAAAGTTCTTCTCGCTTTTTCTTCGCCAATGTGCTCAATGGTCGTGTCGTAACTACCGTCATCTAAACCAGTCTGTTTCTTACACATGGTCACAAAATGCTTGTAATACTCTGTTAGTTCTTCATCAGACTTTTTCTCTAGTTTGGCTAGTTGTTTAAATTTAGTCCAGTCGTAAACTTTCTTTTTACGATAATAAATGACTCCGTATGTAGATGCAACTCTAAAGAAGTCGGCCTCCTCGCGTTTAGTCCATCGTTTTCCCAGAGTATACCGTTCTGGTTCTCTTTTTATATCGCGCATGGCTTGTTCCATGGCTTGCTTACCTTGCCTCTCCATCTTCTAAAAAAGTAAGTATCAATTCTTGTGACTAAATATTGTTAGTAAATATATTATAAATGATATATAGAGTCGTCCATAAAGTAAGTCACGCGGAGGTTTACCGTTTGTGACGAAGTGTTACATGGGGAGATTTGTGTTATGTGATATAACTTATGTACACCAAACAAATGAAAATATTTTTTTTAGTATTATAAATATTTTTCTGATTTTTATTTTACTTAATAATAATGTATAATACTTATTTAACAATGTCTGTAAAACAAGTAAAATACATATTAGGGTTTACCAAAAATTATTTGATATAAATTTAAACATCTAATTGTTATGTGTGACCTTGGGGTGACCAGGGGTTGTCTAAAACTAAAAAAAACGTGTGGTGTACTTTATGGAGAACCCCTACTGTTAAAAATATAAACAAAACAAAATTTAAATTATGGTTACTATTAGATGTTAAATCCGTATTACGTTAAATGTAAAACAAGTTTGCATAGTGATAAATAAAAAAATCTAATAACAAAATATTAAACTTACCTTAAACATGGGAATAATAAGTTTATATACATATATTTAAAAAAAACATGTTCAGCTGACAAAAACAAAATCGCCAATACAAATGTAATAAAAGTTAATAGGGTGTGCGAAAAAAAGTGTACAGCGAATTCAATTTAAGCCCTCTAGCGAGCAACTGAACATCTTTGGATGAGTAAAATTAACTTGTATTGAGCCAAAGAATCTATGGTATTTAGTTGTACAGGTTATTTTCTGGAAAACATGTATATTTATTTGTAAGTTTGCAATACTAATAATATTGATTATCAATATTATGGATTTATTGATAATTGATACACAGGATGTCCCAAAAATGGCACAACCACTGTACACTAGCGTAGAGTGATTTTTTTTATTAATTGATTTTCCTGAATGAATAAATATCATATCATATCGGTAATTTCTGTGTCATCGTATTTCATAGTCATAGGTGATTCAGTTACCTGTTCAGTTTTCTGTCGCCCAGTGAATTAACTCGTAATAATGTAATTCTTCAGTGTTTAGTTGTGGAAGCTTAAATTCCTGTTATCTCAAACCTTTTTATTCTTTTCTGGCCTTTAATATTTTCCGCAATGCTAGTTCTTTGATGTGGGACTCGTTATCTTGTAAGTAATAGGTTTTCGGGATGTATAAAAAAAGCGTTTCACTGAATCTTTTTAACTAAGGCCTTCAAGTTTTCCTAAAGGTATAATGCTCTTTTAGTCATATTAAATATGTGAATAGAACCATGTTTCACGTAGGTTTGGTTTTGATGTGAAACCACTTTCATGATAAAAGTAGCCAATTCTTTTAGGTTCGCCAATGGATTTGCTGTTTCCACATATAAACGAAGAATCCTATTAGCACACGTCAGCCATCGGGAATGTGCTAGCTTTCCTGGATCTTTATTAGCTAAGGAAGTGGGAATTGTACCTTGAGATATCGCTGAGCAAATTTGGTACAAATATTTTTGATCCGTGCTCAAACTACCATTAATAGTTCATAGTTCAGGCACTTCTCCAGTTCTATACCAATAAAACCTTAAAAACTTTTCGGCCCTGTTGTTGTACCATCGAGGTATATGAAGAGATGACAAAGTGGTAATTCGTTTGCCTGTAAAGGGCGACCAAGATGTTTTTCCAGTAAAACGATGACGCCGCTTATAATATGTCCAGTATTTACCGCGGTACCATCATATTTCAACCAAAGATGTTCGAAATTCATAAGACTTATCCAAATATTCAATCATGTGATTCTGAATTGTTATTGGGTGAACTGAAAGATGGACAATGTACTCAGACCCTGGCTCTGATATTAAGGAAATGTGTTCTTCACTGAAGAATCTTCAGTAATGGTTTTCCGCTGTGTATTGCTTCCAGTTTTAATAGCAGTTATCGTCTTGTCTTTGTGGACATCAAAATAAAGCACAGTTAGGGGTTTTCTTTTCAAGCATTGTAAATCTTATCGAACTTTTTGGCGCTCCCGACGTAATTTACTTCGATATATTACTCTAGGTACATATTCTTTACTAATTATATTTAAATCCAGTAATGCAGCTATGATTGCAGCCGATTGATCATAAACCCCAGTTCTATCACAAGCGGAGGCTAAATTTAGTAGCCTACTCACGTGCAATGCACAACTGAAGAAAAAGTACTTGGAGTATTGGTAGAAGTTTTCAGGAATTCCTCATACTTTCTTTTTCTATCTATTTTGCGCAGTAGAGACTTCGTAGCCAAGTGATCGATACAGCCAAAATACATTTTACGTTCCTTTCGCTGGTGTTTTAAAAAGTGGTTTTCCGTAATAGGAATTTTAATAGCACATTTGCACAAATTCTTTGAATCGTATTTACAAGTAGCAATATCAAATAGCTTTTTGGACTCGTCGCAGAACAACTTTTTTTTTATATCATTGTGAAGTTTTTTCACGCCCTTGTACTTGTAATATAAAAATCAACCTCGACACAACTTGTTGATGCCTAAAAATAGGAATCGAAGATTTATTCCATATTTTCTTGATGTCACAGGAAATAATTTCACACGCATCTTTGATAGCAGGGTCTTTCTCACCATTTTATTCAAGCAAATCATTTCTGACCAACAAATAATAGTTAATTATATCATTATATGTCGGCAACATGTTTTCAGAAAGTTTTTGTGGTTCACCACAGGCATTTTGCAATCGCTCGAAAAAATTCTTGCTGCGTGCGCCACTTGAAGATAAAGTCCTTGAGTCAAAATATTTTGAATAGTTAATGTACTCATATGTGGTCAACAATAAATAATACAGGAAAAAAGAAATACAAAAAAAAAAATGTTTGACCTTTTCACTCCACCCTATAGTATACTGTACACCAATTTTGGGAAAAGAATATTAAATTCATTTAAAAAAAACTGAAAACCAAATACCACCCTACTGTACACCAATTTTGGGAAAAGAATATTAAATTTATAAAAAAAAACTGAAAACCAAATATACTTAAAAATGTGTTTCTATAAAAATATATTATATAAAAGTATTTTTTAAATCATTTAAATTAAATTCATGAAATAAATGTGTGAAAATTGTAAAATTAAGTACATATCTAATCCAATAATAAAAAATATAAAAGCTAAAAAAATTACATTACAAGGGCCGAAATTTGAATTTTCGTCCCTGCGCGTCATGATGCGCAGGACCGAGATTTCAACGTTTGGCCCGTGTGGTGTATGCTATTTTTCTTCATACATCGGTCGAAAGTACTTAGTTTCGTCCCTAATAGCAGGGACGAAAGTTTACCTCGGTCGAAAGTACGTATTTTCGTGCCTAATAGCACAGGGAGTAAATGTTAAACTTTCGTCCCTGCTATTAGGGACGAAAGTAAGTACTTTCGAACAAGGTATGAAGAAAATATATTTTCAACGTACTTTCGACCGAGGTAAACTTTCGTTGCAGTGTAATATACTATATATTCTCAGCATTGATACTTAATATTAAAGGACCAGGTCCTTAGGACCTTGACAATATGTTCTCTTTTGCTAAACAAATGTTTAATTAAGCAAATGAATTGTATGTAACAAGCTGAATAGTTCAATTTAACTTGATATAACTATTTATGTAAAATAAATGGATAATATTAATGAATATATTTATTAAATATTATTTAAATAGGTAGGTACATTTTAAATTGTTTGTTCAACTGAATTATTTAATAAAATATCAGTATTATGATTTTGAGTAGCAAACACTTGTATATTAAGCTGTAGCTTAAGTATCTTAAGGCCAACATATAAAGCACACACATATCACATATTTAAGTAAACAATTAAATAACTTTAATATGTAGCTTTATTACTTAATTTACTTAATAAGGTTTAACAAAAACAGATATAAAGGGTTTTTCATTAAGAGTGACGCATTTTCTTTTTTCAATTAAAAGACTTGTGGGTTAGTTATGGATATGATTTTTATTTCAAGTGAAAGTACAATCGAGCACACAACGGCCGAAATACCATAAATTTCGCGTTCAATGTTGGCCTGCAGCTCTTCTAACGTTGCTGGCTTGTTGGCATAGATCAGCGATTTAATGTAACCCCAAAGAAAATAGTCTAATGGGGTTAAATCGCACGAACGAGGCGTCCATTCGCGAGGGCCATTGCGTCGACCGAAAATTGGCGTAACGCAACGTACTCGCAATATAACGTGAACTTCGATTAAAAATTTGAATAATTTGCAAACGTTGTAGAAGCGTGTATGATTAAACGGCATAAACTAAACTTTTAAAAATGTCAAAGAATTGCTAAGCCAACTACACTCCTATTCGAGAAATGTCAAAAACCAAATGCGTCGTCCCTATTGGAAAACCCTTTACATATAAATTTTTAAAATTATCAGTTCAAAACTTAAAACTATCATTCTTAGAAGTGAGTAAAAATAATAAAAAAAACTCGAGAAAATTAGCTTACCAGAAGATAGAGCGCGAGCTGTTGAAGATCCCATCCTTGCAAACCTAAGCTGGCAGCGTCCCTGGGGTCGTATTGCTGCGAAACTTGGGCCAATGCGGCCAGAGGGTTGGTCAGCGAGTCTATCGAGGGAGGCTGCACAGTGCATACACAAACAACTACACTACCCGAACAACATACAGCTCATGCATCGACGCATGTGATGATATGATATACAGGGTAGTAGATAAATTTAACAACTATGTAAAAATGAATTTTTTAATGGGACGTAATTTGTGAAATAATGTGGCACCAGTTTATAACAAAAACTAATTTGATTCTTTTTATAATTTTAATTTAAAACTGCTTATCCCAGATAGCACAACATGTAATGAGGACATCCGGTTTAAATCCTTTACAGACGGTCGCGACCAGAAAACGGATGGACCTCCTGAGGCCTATCAAATATTTTTTAAAACAACCACCAAGTATTTTTTAGTTTATAACGTGACAGCTTTATTCAATAAAAATATTAATTTGTTAATTACAAAATATATTTTCACGGCATTTTATTTTTTTGCCAAGACGTTCATCCTTAGTACGCACATCTTTTTAGAAAATTTTATAGCAAGTAGGTAAACAAATGAATCCGTTAATGGTTGGTGATTCTACGTACCTAGACGCAATTCAGGTTACAGTAATACTTTTATAAATACAATGGCGGTAATAAAAAATATGGGCTTATTTATTTTGAAAAAATAGTACCATTAAAGTGTTTGTAGCAAACCGTCGGAGATCGAGTTGTTCTAAATCCTGCGCGAGTAGTGGGTACGCGCCGGCTCAGCCGTCGCCATTTCCTTTCTGTTGGGGTTGTGTGTGAAAGTGATCTTTTTCTATGGTGATCCGCTTATTACTGGATTTCCACCTGTTGCTAAACCTATTTTGACTAAGTTTTGGTAAGACATTTTTATTTTTTAATACTCTAATACGGTCAGTGTAGGCTATTTATTTGGATTACCTATTTTTGCGAAAATTATTGACAAAATTTTATGTTATATGCAAACTTGAAAGATGGCCTGCACATTTTAATTTGCTCAAATAAACACTATAAATACGTTACAGAATATTTGCTTTAACCCTTCATTAGTCGCACTGTTTTCTGAAACGCCATTAGTCGCTTCGGTGTCTGAGACCGAAAGTTAAAAATTACGTTTATTAAATATCTTGTGTGTATCTTTAAATTTTTAAGAAAAACACTATTTTAATATTTTTAAAAGTAATGTTTTTAATAAACAAACATAACAAAATATCAATATAAAAAAAAAATTAGTATAATTCATTACAAGAAATATTTTGTTCTGACTCGCTATTTTCTTGCCTTTCCTTTACGAAATCTTCTTCGTCGTTGTCTTCATCGTCATTAAAATTACTTTCATTTTCAGAATCTTTCTCTTCCATTAGTTTTTGAAGTCGTTGTTGGTCGGCTATGTAAGAATACATAGTTAAATTTTTAAAATCGGTCTCTCGCACCGAAATAAATTCTGGAAGCCGCTAAATCACACCCATGCGCCAACGCTTTCAGACTTAAGTTCGAACGGCTAATTTAGGAAGGTACCTAGGAGGGGATAGCGCTAAGTCGATGCGCGTTAAAAAATATAAAGCGTCGGTCTCACACACCGGGTTAATTTTGTATATCATTTTTTGACTTCTATTTTAAACTTTCTATAATAAATTAAATGTTATTTTGTGTAAGTGTCGTGTGGAGGCATGTCGTATAGTGTAGTTCAATGGCGTGTCGTGTAATGAGGTTAAGTGTAGTGTAGAAGTCTATATAGTCTATATACATACACTTAACATCATTACACAACATGCATACAGGCGACGTCGCCTGTATACTACACACTTGTTTAAACTGTATTATTCCCTATAAAATTTTACACTACGGCCTAAACATTATGTCCCAAATTGGCCATCTTAAGGTCAAAGATGGACGATCTGAGAACGTCTAAAACTGTCAATTTCGGAAGTCTGTGGACGGACGTACTGAGGACGTTCGGGTTGTTATGGGCGGAGATCCTACGAACGTGAATGCGATTGATTGTGCTATCTGGGATCGTACTATTAGTCATTTGTGCAGATATAAAAATAAAAACAATTTTAAAGAGTCTAAATGGTTGGTATTAATCAGTGACACACTTTTCATATTACATTCATAATATTAAATAAAGAATTAAATATGTGATAAAAATTATCTAAAAAACGATAAACAAGCGCTAAGCACATTTATTAAGAATTAATAATTAAACCATTCAACAAATAACAATCTTTATGGAATGGGTTTTACTTATATTTTCAAGTCAACCATATAATATTTTATTAATTGTGAATATTTAAAAGCTTTTAGTAAGAAGATACTAAAACATAAATAAAAACCCTTAATATATAGAAAAAGTATAAGGACATTTACACTTAGATATTTATTAATAGTAAAAGTAGTACCTTGGCAGTCCAGTTCTTATATAGTTTTTAATAAGTATATTTAACACCTTTTATAAAATGATTATAATCATTTTATAAAATGATTATAATCATTTTATATTTCATCCCTTGTTATTATATTATTTATTATTCCTAGGTCCATATGAGATTCCATCGAAATTAATGTAAGTATGTATATTTACCTTGGGTTTAGACTGTTGCATTTTTTGTTCCTCCTTTCTATAACTTCTTTGATAGGATGTTATAACTCTCCTAAGCCTAGTGTTAAGATCAGTTATGGTGGGCCAAGGAGTTTTATCATCGCCAGTCACGTCTTCCCTTTCGTCGACATCGATAGGATGCGACTCCGAAGAGGCAGACGGGCCAGGTGAAGGTTCTGCTATTTCGGAGTTTACTTCTGAAACATCTCTGGTCCTAGATTTTAAACTAGAATCCTCATTAACATCATCATCGTCCATGTCGTCATCATTGCTAAATGAAATTAAAAACTTTTTAATATATAAACATTTTTATAACCTCAAAAAACTAGTAATAGATATTCTTACCTGAATTTAGCAGTGACAAATATTATAAGCATGCATTTACTTAATCCTCAATTAAAATATGTTAGAATAAAAACAAGCTGTGGCAAATGATATTCAATAACCATTTAAAGGAAGTTAGCTACATAAACTTTTGAAAAAATAATGGTGCGATATATAATGCATTAATACAAATAAAAAATAGATTGCAGTGTTTCACATGCCTAAGCAATTAATTTGCCTTTAAACTTAATGGTTTAACCCTTAAATGTTATATTTTCATTGTTTTTTCAAAACAGTCGAGGAACAACTTTACACAAAAACATTGTTTGTATAAAACAATTCACTCCCAGTGTTAGTCATTTTTAGCGTACCAAAAAACTAAATAGCATAGTATAATATTAAGCGCCAAGGATGCGCTGAAGTATAATGTGACAAAGTTGATAAAAATATACGGGAAAATCACTATAAACCCTAACATAAACTACATTAAAATAATTTAAAAAAATTATGTGAGTGTTTATAGTGTTGTGCGCGTCTCGCTGCATTTGCTTCTGAACGTAGAGGCGTCCTCAAGGACGACGCTCAATCTGCTACTTACGTTGGGGTGGCAATGGTAGCTGAGGCACCCTGAGCACCTAAACCAGGTAACTTTTCGATTGGCATGTCGGCGGCCCCCGCCGCTGCCGCCATCAGGAGGTCTCGTTCTGTGGGCGGACCGCACCTCGCTAGGAAGCACAAGGCCGGATCGGCCCTCATTGAAGTGTACATTTCGTAGCCGTGTTTCCATGTGCCAATGAGCAGGGACCTGTCACACTCACTGTCCCACCAGGGGCACGGCAACTGTTCCGTGGGGGGAGGGTAAATCGGCAAGGCACTGTGGATATTTCGGGGAATTTTCAATTTTGCATTACGATCAAAACGATTTTCAAGCCAATTGGATAATTTTGTAAAAAATACTACACGCAGGTAACCTTACTAATCAATAAACTACCCCTATTACTTCATAAAATGTATGCTGAGATAACAATGTTTTTATAAAATAATATTTGATGTGGTAAAATTGTTTTATATATTGTTTGTAAGGTTTATGCGTGGAGTGTAATTTCGACAAAAATTGTCGTTTAATAATTTATTGACATTTGTATTATTATATTTGTTTATTAATTCTTTCAGAATTTTTTTTTTCGTAAAATTATAATTTGGTATCAAGTGCCATACCGTTTTATGTATTTCTTATTTTATTTGTGAAGGAAGATTGGGAACCAGTCTTTTTGGGATTTTATATTGTGTTACAAAAAAATAAGTGTTAAAATTGTGTAAAAATGTTTAAAATATGAATGGGAATCTATATTAAAAATTGTATGGGCATTATATTCGCATCAGCTAAAGCGTATGTTTGGCATGACCTCAAAGCAGGGACCATGCAATTAACTGTTAAACAATGAAGCAAGGCTCCCAACAAATATTAAAAATAATTAAAAATAACCAAGATACAATTTTCAGCAGTGACTTGTAATATTAGTCAAACTATGAATGAAAACCTTACCTTTGATCATATTCTTTCTTAGTAGATTCAGTTTCTTTAAAACATTTAATTAATTTGTTAAAGTGAAAATGTAATATAAAGTACCAATCCATTAATACAGGGTGCAATAAAAGTCACATTTTAGCTGAATAAAATTGCTCTATTAGTGAACAAACATGTACTTCCATGCAATGAAAAACTTTATTGAAACAGTAACATTTATATTCAATTACAAATTTACATCTCCATTTACCTTAATAATCGATCTAAAATTAAATATCAGCTCTGCTGCTTTTTAGACACTTTTGTTGTCAAAATGCATATATACGAGTACGTATTATAGTATAATTATAGATATGTCTATTTTGTAAAACTATAAAATGTATGTCCATCCTAACAACAAATAAATTTATTATTATTATACATTTGCTAAGACGCTTTTGGAAAATGCCAATTATGGTCGCGCACTTCTCCACCGCAATTTCATCCCATGTGCGTCTCAGACTTGCTTTTAGCATATTTACGGTATTATAACGACTTCTTCAAGCATTTTTCTCAAATGTTTCTATTTAATATAAAAAAAATCCTCACCAAATATGGGCGTCCCAGCTCAACTCTAAGAGGTCGATGTTTTTATTTTAGTTTCCCATTTAATTAACATGGGAAAAAATAATTTTATGTTTGGAATTTTATACCTCTGTATCAAAGTAACTTATGGCAATGATCATTGCAGTTTCTTATATAAAATGTAACGCTCTACAAAAAAGGTCTCCTATTATTTTTCGATTAATTGATTTATTCGAGGTCAAAGTTTGATTAACATCAAATTTTCTGTTTTTTTTTAATTTTATGGTACAATTAGCAGACGGGAGGTGAAAGGGGGCAAAACAATGCAGCGGGGGGGCAAAATGGGGTACCCAAAAAATTTCGTAAAAAATTTTAGATTGTTTTTTTCGGTTTCTAAATTATTTGAAAATTTACTCACAAGTTCACGCTTTTAATCGAAAATAATTATTCTGAGCCTGTAGAGCGAGAAAAAGGATGGTACAATTTTGGAAAACTTTTCATATGCTCATTTTTTGGGTACCCCATTTTGCCCCCCCCCCCCCGCTGTCTTGTTTTGCCCCCTTTCACCTCCTGTCTGCAACCATAAAATTAAAAAAAAACAGAAAATTTGATGTTATCAAACTTTGACCTCGAATAACTCTAGAAGAAATCAATTTATCGAAAAATAATAAGAGAGCTTTTTTGTAGAGCGTTACATTTTATATAAGAAACTGCAATGATCATTGCCATAAGTTACTTTGATACAGAGGTATAAAATTCTAAACATAAAATTATTTTTTTCCATGTTAATTAAAAGGGAAACTAAAATAAAAACAGCGACCTCTTAGAGTTGAGCTGAGACGCCCATATTTGGTGAGGATTTTTTTTATATTAAATAGAAACATTTGAGAGGGTAAGAGCGAAAAAAAATTAAATTTTATTTTTTGAAGCACCCTACTGACCACACTAAATAGTTGATATGAGTCAAATAAAGCTAGTTTGGTGGCCAAACATCTTTGCTACAAACCACAGGAAACAACTCTTAACAGATCTTGTTATAAAATGGGATTATTGTTAAGACTTTATAATAAAAATTGATTTTGAATAAAATTAAATAAAATAACATTTTTTGGAGATCTTTTTTGTGTATTATGCTTTTTACTATATAAAAAAGTGATTTTTGGCTAACCCTGTATAAATCTAATTTGCTCAGTTTGAAAAGAGTATTATCCAAGTCTCGTCAACAATATACTCCAATATTATAAAAATCGGTGTTAAAATGTGTACTCTGTCAAAGGTAAGATAAACAAAAATTTAAAAGTCTACTTTTGACAGAGTACACATTTGTACACCGATTTTTATAAAATTAGAGTATATTATTGAGGAGACTTAAAGAATACTTTTTAATACTGTTCACATCATTTGATATATACAGGGTGATCCAAAAATCGCTTATTTTCAATAAAGCAAAAGCGTAAATTCATGATTTTGGCATAACACGCAAAAAATATTTATCCCCATTTTTTTTTACATATTTCTACGTTTATCAGGTCACAAAATGGCATTCTTATTAACCTTTTATAAAAAAAAATGATTTTTAATAAAATAAAATAACGCTTAGAGAATATTTAAAATGTTGTTTAATTTAGGCCTTTTAGTAGTTTTCAATTTTGAACGAAAAACTGGTTAAAGTTTTTTGATCGGCACTCTTTGGAGATTTAAAAACGATATTTACCAAAATTATAACTGCTTTTTTTAAATTTGTTAAAAAATCATTTTTTTTTAATTATTTGTTTATCGCAAAGTCCACCTTTGCCAGAGTACACATTTGTACACCGATTTTTATTGATTGCAGTTTCTTGTTTGGGACCCTTTGGTAACTTTAAAATGATATTTACCAAAATCCTAGCTGCTCCTCTTTTCGAAATTTTTTGAAAATTCTTAATTTTTTGAAAATTCTTAATTTTTTTTGTAATTTTTGTTTATCTTACCTTTAACAGAGTACACATTTGTACACCGATTTTTAAAATATTGGAGCATATTGTTAACGAGACTTGTAGAATACTGTTTTCATACTGAGCACATCATTAGATCTATACAGGGTTAGCCAAAAATAACTTTTTATATAGTAAAAAGCATAATAAAAAGATTTATCTCCAAAAAATTATATTTTATTTAATTTTATTCAAAATCAAATTTTCTTATAAAGTCTTAATAAGAATCCCATTTTGTAGCCTGTTAAACATAAAAATATCTAAAAAACATGGGTGAATATCTTTTTTGCGTGTTATGCCAAAATCATGAATTTACGCTTTTGCTTTATTAAAAGAAGCGATTTTTGGCTAACCCTGTATAAATTAAATGATGTGCACAGTATAAAAAAGTATTCTCCAAATCTCCTTAACAATATACTCCAATATTATAAAAATCGGTGTACAAATGTGTACTCTGTCAAAGGTAGACTTTAAGATAAACAAAAATTTAAAAAAAATCATGAATTTTTAAAAAATTTGGGTATATACTTTTTTGCGTGTAATGCCAAAATCATGAATTTACGCTTTTGCTTTATTAAAAGAAGCGATTTTGGCTAACCCTGTATATATTAAATGATGTGAACAGTATAAAAAAAGTATTCTCCAAATCTCCTTAACAATATACTCTAATATTATAAAAATCGGTGTACAAATGTGTACTGTCAAAGGTAGACTTTAAGATAAACAAACATTTAAAAAAATGATGAATTTTCAAAAAAATTCGAAAAGAGGAGCAGCTAGGATTTTGGTAAATATCATTTTTAAGTCACCAAAGGGTCCCGAACAAGAAACTGCAATTAGTTTTTGGCGGCATTTTTATGTGACTTAAACTTCGTTCAGGCACACCGTGTTCATGTAAACGTTTTTTTAAACGTCCTATAAACAGGGTATAAAAAAATTAGTTTTCAACTACTACCCTAGTTACCATACTTTTTTTTATTTCTATGCTTTTAATTAAAATACTTATAAATGACAGGCATAACAATTATCATGTTACTTTTTAAATAATAAAGGTCAGGGAACATTGGAATTGTAATTTTAAAATACAAAATTTGAACGTTAATTTCTTGTCATTAACCCTGAATTAAGGGTTTTAAATTTATAACTAAACCAGTTTTTATGACTATAGTCTTTATAGTCTTCCTATTTTATCAGACGTTGTAAACAATTTGTATTGTATTAGCACTAATAAATATTATTATTATTATTATAACGCCTAGACCAGGTCTAGAACACACAGAACAAAACGTGCGTTTAATCTTTTGAGGTTAGGATTCTAGCCAAATTCCGTCGGTCACTTATGATTGTAACGTTCATTTATGGTCACTTATGGTCATTTACAAAAGTGACGCCCAATTTTGCCAGTTCGATACAATCTGTGCACAGATTCCAGCCAAGACCATCACAGAAGCTACAAAAATACTGCAGTGGTCTTTTGCCTTAGTAGTTGAGAATTTTGGCAATTGTAAAATGGTAACAATCTTCTCGTACGTGAAAGAACAACAAAACCTAAAGTTGTTACTTATAGAGATATAGAGAAATGCTATTAATTGGGACAATATAATTTACTTAAATGCTATAAATGATAAATTATATTTTTACATATTTTACATATACAATAATATTTCCTTGCTCTTTGATAAACATGGTCCTTTTTTAACCTCGCGTATAACCAAACCTTATACACCTTGGTTAACTAACACTTTGAAGCAAATGATGAAGGATCGGGACAAGGCCTTGGATGTGTATAAAAAGTCAAAAACAACAAATCATTGGATTAACTACACAAGTCTTAGTAATTTAGTGGTAAGTACTTAAGGCGAGAAAATAAAGCATATTTGTCACTCTCTCAATGCAGTCAATATAAAAAATAACTATGAAATGCGGTTAGTAACCTTAATATAAATTCTAAATCAAAATATAATATTCCGGAAAATTTAACTGTTCCAGATTCAATAAATAGTTTTTGGTTCTGTTTATATGCCTCCAAACAATTGCTCTCAAACTGCTAGTTTATATGCTAATTTAAAAGTTATAAATGATATTGGTTTTAACTTGCAACCATTAATGATCAATAAAATTATATCTTAAGACAGTCTCGTTCTTCCACTTGAAGCAAGGGGTTGTGCTACGGTCGTTTAACGCGAACGCTCCGAAGCAGTGTAAAGGATACAAACGCAAGTCCTAACAACGAATCTAAGAATCCGGTAATTTATCGGATACAAGTGAACAAAAACAATAAAATATATAATAAGTGCGAAAAGAGCGGGTAGCCCCTGGTTAGGTCACAAAGTGCTATAACGTCGTAAAAGTGTGTGAGTGAGTGAGTGAGTGATTAAGGTGAGGTCACAACGATAAGCCTACCTGGCTACCTGAATACCTGGATTACCACCACAATCAACGCGTGCTAAAAGCCAGCGGTCGAGGCCAAGGAACAACGGACTGTCCGTTAAAGACAAAGCAACAGAATTTCAAGTAATTAATCCAACTAAGTAATTTTCCTAATTACATGACCTAATAACAATACCAATTCTATTCTAATCTATAATCTAAACGTTAAAACTTAATATACGCAAACTTCGCAAAGTAAATTACTAAGAATCCCATCTGGCATCAACAAAAACAGTTCCCTAGCCAACACATAAATCAACACATAAACAAAATAGACATAAAACATTAGCACCATTCCCCAAATAAACATTCTAAATAAACGCCATAAATCTTAATAAAGCCAAACCAAAACAAACAAGGAAATCGTCAATTCGATAGATCACTCAGTAGGCATAATTAAATACCACCCGACGGAAATTGCTTAGTGGCCAGCTACAGACCATACGTCCAGGATGCGATCTTTGACTAACCCCACCGTTACGCTCACATTACAGACTTGGACCGTAAAACAGAGGCGTACTTTCACTATTTCACCATTCACAAAACAATTTCTGGGTGGGACTGAAAACAATAATGACAGCATCGGACATATTTAACGTCGCAATCGAAATACATCAAGAACAGGGGGTACAGAGAAGTTACCTTTCAGACAGAACGACAACCACCGGTCAATCGAAACGTTACAGACTAGGCAGGACAGGATCATACAATCATTACGACAGTATAGTACAAATCTGGCAAACATTGACACACGCCGCGGTGAAGAGGCAGGAAACATAACCAACATAAGAGCCTGCGGTAAAGCGGTAAAGGTGATTACACGCAAACACAATCTACCGGTAACGGAAGGACAAGTTAGACAACAGTATTAAATAAATAAATTAGTATACAACAACACATTATAAATATAGGCACACTTAACGTAAGGGGCTGTAGGCAGGCAGCCAAGAGGGAATAATTTACGACACATTATCCCAACTAATCCTAGACATAATAGAATTACAAGAAACATTAATGGACTGGACGCGCTAAAACAAACACGTACGACTGGTACTTAAGCGGAGACGACTAAACCACATACTTCAAGCCACCTTAAGACTGGACATTATTGACAAAAAAGTCAGTAGACCTTGCTTCACGTTCCACGACACCCTCGCTCAGAAATCACAAATCGACCGCGACCGATGGGAAAAATGGGAAAAACCTTATGCGGGAAGCGGCGTAAAAACTGTACCGGAATCCAACTTGGACAGTGACACGGAATGACGTACAAGAAGTAAACCAACTAGGATGGGTATTAGCAGCGTACTAACCCACCTACCCCCATTCAAGAATCCCAATTGATAGGTTTATTACTAAAGCACTGGTTGAGGAGGATTCCGGATTGTACTTAGTTTTGAGTCAGTTCAATGTCCTCCAAAAACCAACCTATTCTACCTCCTTGTCCCGCACTCCACTAGCCTAAACTGGGCGTATGGTCGGCCCGGCCCGGGGAGATATACCAGCCGACGTAAAAATTCGGATCTAGCAAACACAGGTAATGCTGTGCAGTTTTGGGATAAGTAGGAGAGCGTAAAGGGGGTAAAAATAGTCCCAGGGAGATCAGCGTAAGGCGAAGCCGATGGAGCGTGCCATACGTTCCCATACTCAAACTCATAAAATTATATTAAATCTTAAATCTAATTGTTCAGGGCATCAGCGTGAAAATGTTAAAATATTGCTCACCCATTTTAATTAAGTAAATATATCACGCATTTAGTAAACTGCTGTTTAGAAATAGGTTACTTTTCAGAACAATGAAAGCTATCACTTCTTATTCCCTTGCCTAAAACAAACAATCCCTCTGCGTACTCTGATTTTAGGCCCATTGCATTAATTCCTGTACTTGCAAAAGTAATGGAAAAATGTATTCAGCCTCAAATTTACAATTACGTTATAAATAATAATATTCTAACTTTCAATCAGGTTTTAGAAAAGGCCAAAGTACAACATCCGCATTACTAAATATATCTGACAACATTTTTTCTAGTTTGGATAGGCTTAGCATCTGCATTAATTCTTTTAGACTTTTCCAAAGCCTTTGATATTTTGGATCAACTTTTATTAATAACACTATGATAGTTTTACAAACTTTTTTTCCTAACATTAAGTACTCCAGCTTAGTTTAACTAATTTTGGGCCGCTGAATTCAAAAATGTAATTAGTTTTTCTCTAGGACGTCTAGGATTTAAAATAATTTCGTAATAAAATGCTCTGTTCAATCACCTTAAAATGAAAGTTTTTGTTGGTATTTTAATTATTTATTAAATTATTTTAGCTTAAATTTATCTTGAATGTACTAAAGTAATTGGTATACGGCAAATAGATCATAGTTATTTTAACAATATGACATTTTAAATACTAAAACTAAAATCTTAATGCATTTTATGTAAAAAAACAACTATTATTTG
The DNA here is from genome assembly GCA_921294245.1 of Brassicogethes aeneus. Lineage (NCBI taxonomy): Eukaryota > Metazoa > Arthropoda > Insecta > Coleoptera > Nitidulidae > Brassicogethes > Brassicogethes aeneus. The sequence continues at coordinate 6,479,509 of OV121136.1, forward strand.
ACATTTTTTGTAGTTTATTTTAATTATTAAATTGAAAGGGTAACAAAGTAAACAAGTTTCAGTATTTTTTATCCAAATTAAGCCCTAAAAATTTAATGCATTTTATAATTTTGCTTTTTTCTACCTTAAATTTATTAAATCGTATCAAATATCAAATTGGATTATAGTATTATTGTGCTTAATCCTCATCATCGTCGTACATCTTTTGCTGCTATACCCATAGATATCTACCAATGGTCTAGATTTGCAATTACTTGGTGAAATCGTTCTCCATGTTCATCAGTTCGGCAAATTTATCAGGAAGAAAAAAAAGAAAATGTATTTTAAATGACATATTAACGCTAATTCTTTGCAAAATGACAAGCATTTTTTTAATGAATTGGCGCCAATTTTAGGCCCGATATGAACCTAGAACATTTTTAATGACAGCTTTAACACTGCCATATATGCGACAAGCTCGTCAACTTTGAGAGCGTTTTGAATGCTTGATCTTTCATTAAACGTCGTATATCAGGTCCATTTAATATTCCTGCAAAATTAAAGTAGTAGGTATATCTCATAAAATTTTGTAATGAAAAATTGCGTTGGTTTTTCTTGGGCGTAAAGGTACCGCAACAAAAACAAAACAAATTTACAACGACGACATAAATGTTCGTCTCCTTTCTCTTTCTCTGCTACTTCCATTACCACTTCCATTTCCTGCTCTTTTTTTATTTTTGGTTCTTAAAATCACTTTCAAGTAAAAATACAATTTAAAGTTTAAATTTTAAATGTCAATAATTATTAGATTTACTTTAGTGTGCTTGAACGATAAAGTAGATAAAGGCACCTTTATACTTCAATTCGATATTAAATTTTAATAAGACTTAATAAATAAGATTCGAGACTAAATTTTTGGGTACTTTAGGCATGAATAAAAACATTATAGTTTTAGTTTTGGTATTTAATAAAGCACGTCTCTGCAGAAAAATGCTTTATTAAATATACTACTATAGTATACGGCTACAATGGAACAAAAAAATTCTATTTGACATTTATTGACTTTGTATGGAGTCCCTGTATATTTTTGACAAAAAACGTCAAAAATGTACTGAACATCCAAAATAGATTTAAGGCAAAATAATTTAATAAATTCAAAATATTAACAAAAAACCTACATTTTGAGATAATTGGGCAGAGCATTTTATTACGCAATTATTTCGAATCCTAGACGTCCTGGAGCAAAACGAGTGGCATTTTTGAAATCAGCAGCCCAAAATTAGGTAATATAGGTGGGCGTACTCAATGTTAGTAAATCGAACTATCATAGTGTAATTAATTATTGCCAAACTTAAATTCTACGGCTTTGACCCAAACTCGTTTATTTTTTTTGAATCTTAGGAAGATCTCAAATACCAAAATTATTCAAACTAATGCTCTATAACATCTGGTGTGCCCCAAGGTTCTGTTTTGGGTCCAATTTTATTTCTTATACAGGGTGTTTCAGAATAAGATGCTGAAACTTAAGGGTGTGAATCCTTAGTTGATTTTAAGAAAAAAAGTTTAAATAAACCTATGACCTAAACCTCTTAATTTTTGAGTTACAGGGTGTTAAAGTTTTAAGAAAAAAATCGTTTTTTTATCAGATATTTTTATAAAATTTGGCACACGCCTTCTAAGCATTAACAGTAAGTTTTTGATGTAGAAGATTTTTTATTTTTTTTACCAGTGGCGTCCGTACAGGATGTGGTCTAGATATTTTTGAAAAAAATATTATGCACGCCACTGCTATTTTTCAAAATAAAAATTATTTTTTAAATCCCCAATCATTTTAGGGCAAATTTGATTTCTTGACCATTTTTTGTACGACTAACGGTTTTCGATGAAAAAAATAAAAAGCATTTAATGCGCATATTGAGAAAAAAATGCCATGATTAAATAAATATTAAAATTAAATTTAATTATAAAATAATTTTAAAAGAACTAACATTAAATAACGTAAACAAAAACAAAAATAATTTAGATTAGCTGTTGAAAGTGGCCACCACCTGCAAGTATGCATGCTTCAGCTCTTCTCCTCATTGAGTTTCGTACCCTTAGAAAAATTCCTAGAGTATTTCTGATAGTGTCGCAACAAACTATTATGCGCCGCATAATATGCGGTTTCTCAACTCCTCCTCAGTATTTATTGGGGTGCTGTAAACCAACGCCTTAAGATGTCCGCATAGGAAAAAATCTAGACTGTTTAGGTCAGGCGATCTTGGTGGCCACGATTGTGTTCCTCCGCGCCCTATCCAGCGATTTCTATAATGTTGATTTAAAAATTCCCGTGCCTGGAGACTGAAATGGGGAGGTGCACTATCGTGCATAAACCACATATGAAGCCGGGTAAAAGCAGGGACGTCGTCTAGCAAATTTGGTAAACTCTGTTCAAGAAACTGGCGATAACTATTTCCGTTCAATCTGCCTGGTAGAAAATAAGGTCCAAGTAAATAATACCCAATAATTCCAGCCCATACGTTTACAGAAAATTGTTTTTGGTAGTTGGATTCCGTGATGGCATGCGGGTCCTTCACTATTACAAAGTCCCGTCCGTTACGCTTTAAATTATTAGTTTTTAAGGAATTAAACAGTCAATCACGATACCTAATTTTGCCAAATAAAACCTTGTTAAACAGCTTTAGTTTAGAACTATTTATAAAAATTTGACATTGGTAATATAATAGAACAATATTATTTTGTAAATAAAAACACGGCAACTGTCCTATCCGTTACGCGTAGAATGGCCCCATTGTACTTACGTTTAAAAGGTGTTACGTTTTTAAATTTTAAGTAAAAAGCCGTGTACTTAAATATCTGTCAACTGTTAAAAATTATTTATTTTGTCATTCCTGTTTCCTTAACAACAAAGTTTATATATAGCCTCCTTTTCAGAAATTATAGGCACATGGCAATATGCGGATTAAATGCTTTTTATTTTTTTCATCGAAAACCGTTAGTCGTACGAAAAATGGTCAAGAAATCAAATTTGCCCTAAAATGAATGGAGATTTAAAAAATAATTTTTATTTTGAAAAATAGCAGTGGCGTGCATATTTTTCCAAAAATATCTAGACCATATCCTGTACAGACGCCACTGGTCAAAAAAATAAAAAATCTCCTACATCAAAAACTTACTTTTAATGCTTAGAAAGCGTATGCCAAATTTTATAAAAATATCTACGAAGTTATTAAAGTTATGATAAAAAAACGATTTTTTTCTTAAAACTTTAACACCCTGTAACTTAAAAATTAAGAGATTTAGGTCATAGGTTTATTTGAACTTTTTTTCTTAAAATCAACAAAGGATTCACAACCTTAAGGTTCAGCATCTTATTCTGAAACACCCTGTATATACGTCAATGACATGTTTGATAGTATAGTTTTCCAAGGTTCAAGGTTTTGCCGATGATACTCAGCTGCTTTACTCTTTTTCTCCAAAATATATCCAGAAAGCTTGCAATAACTTAAACTATGATTTAAATGCTACTTCTAAATATGAAAATAATCTTAAACTCAATCCCTCTAAATGTTACCTGATTTGCATTACTTCGAAAATAAATATATTTATAGATTTAATTAAAGCCAACTTAAAATTTTTTATAAACAGCCAGTCATTACCCACTCAAAGTTGTGTAAAAAATTAAGGAATAATATTTGATGAAAACCTTAGATTTGCCAACCAAGTATCTCAATTAGTAAAAAGGTCATAAAATATATTAAAAACATTTTGCTCAAATATCAGCAACATAAATTATAAATTGCGAAAAAAATTATGCGAAACGCTAATATTGCCCACCTTACCCTACTGTATTATTTGTTATTTACCATGTTTAGATCAACTTTCTTTAAATCCTCTACAAAAAATTCAAACTAAATGTTGTAGGTTTATTTTTGGACTGAAAAGATGCGATCACGTTTCTTCCAATTGAAAGACCTAGGTTGGTTAAAACTTGATAAGCAATACAATCTTTATCTTGTTGTATGTTTACAGAGTATTGTTACTTAATACTCCAAATTATTTAATAGAAAAACTTCGAAACGAATTGCATAGTGTCAACCTTAGGTGTGTTTGAAAATTGAATTTGCCTCATTTTAATTCTGCCATGTTTACGATCTTTCAGTTATAATGCAGTTGTTTTTAATAATATAGATGACCAAATTAAACTTTCAAATTATTCTGTGCCTGAATTTAAAAAAAAAACTTAAGATTATTGATTTTGTGTTGGGTTAAGTAGAGTAGCCTTTGCTAGACTTCGCCCAACAATGTATGTAAACTTATTTACTAAATAAAGACTTTTTATTATTATAACCTTGCCGATCGTCAGCGCCAGGCTTCGATGTATTTGATGTATTGAGAGAAAAGGATTAAATTTTAAAAACCTGACGTAAATTTTTAATTATATATAAATGTTACTGTTTTAATTATAAAGAAATAAAGGTCTTTATCACTTAAAATTACGCATTTATTTACTAATAGAGCAATGATATGCAGCTTGAATATAATACAAACTTATATATGATGCCTTGTTTAATCCTTTAAAAATTACTTTTTAATTAAAATATGGTGTTTACAATGGATAGGTTTCTTTAATATTATATCCACTAAATAATGAATAATTATATAAGTTAACTATAATTATCCAATATACTTTTAAAAATAAAATTAACAAATGAATGTAAGATAATAATATTTAGTAAATTTAAGGGGGTTACAGCCGAGTATGACAAAGTATGAAAAATTATTTAATTTTATAAAACAAAAAAAACTTCTTAAAATTGGTAGCACTTAAGCTGTGACCCCATTGTGGTTACGTATTACAGGGCTTATTATTTTAGTTGTAAATCACTTACCTTGCATGGACGCCATCGGCAATATGCTGAACAAGATCTCCAATAATTTCATGTTTAATATAGTACAGCATGCGTACTCTTAATAGGACCCTAAAAGGAATTAACTAATTAAAATAGATTTAAAAGCAAATATAAAACTTTGCTTGTGATATTTTGTTCAGTTAGTTTGAGAAAAGTTTAATTTCATAAAATACCTACGTATTTTCTAAATTAGCATGATATTCATCATAAAATTAAAACTGTTTTTTTTTGCAGTTAAAACTATGTATGTACTTACTTATTTGCATGGCGTCCTAGATGTTTCTTGTAATTATTTTCAAGGAATATATCACCATCAAATTTTTCACTTTTGCTCCAATGATTAGGATCAGTTAAGGCGGCATGTCTTCTATCATCCTTGCCCTTTTTCTTATTTTTATTTCGAATTCCTCTTGGAACTGGATCTTTTAGTCCATGATGATTTCTTGATATTTTTTGCTCTCCGTTTTCCGAAGGTGCAATTAAATCCCATATAAAACTTCTAATTTTTTCGTCGCCTCGGTAAAATCTTAGGCAGTATAACAGCTATAAAAAATATTAAGTTAATGTAAAGCAATATAAATTAAAAATATACACTTACAATAACTCTGGCGCAATCTTCAACGTCTTGCTCTCTCCACCCTTTTCTTAACTGTGAGTGTTGTAAAATTTCATTCCATCTTCCCCAACCAAAAGTAAGAAGTCCCCTTTCAATCATGAAACACTCCCTTCTTGCCCAACTACCATAAACAATTTCACCCCTTTCTCCTTCTCTGGGAAAATATTCATCGCGATATTTCTTTTTCTTTAATTTATTTCTTCTGCTACCGCGTAATGTTAATCCTGAACCATCTCCATCCACATCAGAATCTGAAGTGGATTCCAACTCTGACATATCAATTGCGCTTTCATCATGACCATACCTTTTAATTTGAGTTCTTCTTCTAGGTTCATTCATTAACAAATCCTCACTTTCGTCTTTTTCAGTGGTATCAATTTCGGCCTTCTTAGCCCATTTATTCCAAAAATCTGGATCATCAATGTTAATATCTGACCTATTGGCACTGGATGCAAAACTAGCTTTGGAAAAAGTTGAACCCTTTTCAGATTCCATTGTTATAACTTGGGTTCTTCTGGCCAAAATAACATCAATATCTTCTTCGCAAAATTTGTCTCCATCATCTTCATCCAAAAGAGCACCATATGCACCTTTCTTTAAGAGATCTTCAATTTCTTTTTTACTAAGTTGTCTATTTCCCGACTCTTTACCACCCTGAGAGGTATTCATACTTTGTAAAATAGCTTTATCCAAACCTAGTTTTAAGGATGCTTTGTCAAACATTTCTCTTTCATATGTATTCCTACACAACAAACGATAAATTTTCACCATCTTTTGTTGTCCGATGCGGTGACATCTGGCTTGAGCTTGTAAATCATTTTGTGGATTCCAATCACTGTCATATATAATAACCGTATCAGCAGCCGTCAAATTAATACCCAAGCCGCCTGCTTTTGTACAGAGAAGAAAAACAAATCTATCAGAATCTGGTCTAGAGAATCTATCTATGGCAGCCTGTCGTAAATTACCACGAATTCGGCCATCGATTCTTTCAAACGGGTATTTTCTATAAACCAGATAATCTTCTAATATATCTAAACATCTTACCATTTGACTAAAAATTAGGACTCTATGGCCATTTGCCTTTAATTTTGATAACAGTTTATCAATCAACACCATTTTACCAGATGAATGAATTAAAGCTTTATAATAGGCGTCAGGATCCTCTCCATTTGACATTTTGAAATCATATTGAATTTGATCTTCAGCCCCATTTAAAAGATATGGATGAATGCAACATTTTCTAAGTTCCATCATGGTATTCATTAAATTAGGAATATTAGCATGCGTGGTACCTTTTGATAAAAACGAAAAGTTTCTTTCCAATATACCTCTGTAATATTTTTTTTGTATGTTTGTTAATTCCACTTCAACTACAGTTTCTTCCTTTGGCGCTAAACTTTTTTCAACGTCTTCTTTTAATCGTCGCAACATCATAGGTTTCAAAATACATTGTAATTTTTGTACTTCATGTTCCGATTTAAGAGCCCCAAATTCTTGAATAAATGCATCTGAACTTGGAAATTGTAGTGGCTCCAGAAAGTTTAATAACGAAAACAATTCGTTAACATTGTTTTGTAATGGAGTACCAGATAGTAATACTCGATGTTCCAAAGTTAACTGTCTAAGGCCTTCTAAGAGTTTGCAATTTCTATTTTTAAGTCTATGTGCTTCGTCAATAACGCACAATCTCCAATTAAACCCTTTTAAGTCAGCAAAGTCCGTCACAATTATTTCAAATGTTGTAATCAATATATTAAATTTAGTTAGATCTTTTATATGATTTCCTTTATCATTTTTATAGTACATTTCATATTCTTGAATCATATTTCTACTAGAAGCAGAGCCATGATATACAATAACATTCATGTTAGTCCAACTTTCAATTTCACGTTGCCAATTTGGAATTGTTGACAAGGGAGCAATAACTAAAAAGGGTCCCCGAATACCATACTCCCATGCTGCATGAATAAATGTTAAACTTTGAATGGTTTTACCTAGACCCATCTCATCTGCTAGAATACAATTTCTATTATTGTACCATGAAAATAGTAACCAATTCAACCCTTCTAATTGATATTCTCTAAGCGTATTTCCACCTTTATAAATGGGAGATTTTTCCAACTTATTCCAGGAATCAGGAGATGGTCTTTTCTTGGGTTTCCATTTGTCTTTCGGTGGTAAACGGTTAAACTTAAGGTATTGTTGAATTTTTATTGGATCAACATCCTCTTCTAATTCCCATGTGCAATCTTCGTATTGCAATGATCTCCATTTTACTAAATAATGTTTAACAACCTCATTTGTTGAAGGTTCAACATGTTCAGAATAATCTAAAACTCTATCAACCTCTATGTAATCTGGGTTAAAATGTTCATCCTCTAGATTCTCAAAAATATTTATTTGTTGGGCTTGCTTTTGTTTAAATCGCTTTATTTTATTTCCAATACGTTTATCACCTTTATATAACTCCTCTTCTGTCTTCCATTCACAATGCAAATAGGAGAAATTTCGGTATTTTACATAAAATTCTTCAACCTCTAACATTTCTACTTGTTTCTCAGAAGCCACTTCATTTTTTACTTCATCTTTCGTAATTTCGAGTTCTGTTACTTCTTTGTCTTCCTTTATTTCTTTTTCAGACTCTTCAGTTACGTCAGATTCCTTTTCAATTTTGTCTTCATTAGCATGAGATTCGTTTTCAATCGATTTTTTCTCCTTTTCAGGAAATAATTCCTCCTTTTTAGGGAAAACCTTCTCCCTTTTTCCCATTCGAGAACTTAAAATATGCTGAACAACCATCGAGTCTTCTTCTGTAGTGTTAACGTAAACATAATTCATACCCTTAGCTTGATCACTAATAGATTCTTCATTTAAAGTTTCTTGTGGAGAGCATGGTGCTGCTAATGAAGTACTTACAGGGGGTGTTGAAGGAACAATAGATTTCCTACTTCTTGATGGTGTAATAGGTGTATCGTCATCGGAAAATCGCAACATAACGTCGTCAACATATTTCTTCCTTTGAGTGTTTCTAGCAGAACGACGTTTATTTGTTAAATCCTCCTCTGGGGGAGGTGAAGGTGGTGGGGTTGTAATAAGATCTTCACCTTCCCCATCTGATTCTGGAGCAACTCCTTTCCGTTTTCTTCCTTTCGTTAAGGTACCTCCCTTTGCTTTAGCTTTAGAAGAAATTACCTTCTTAGGAGCACCCCTTTTCTTTTGCCGTTTAGGCATTTCTTCAATTTCGGCAGGATTGGATGTTTCGTCAAAGTTATATTCGTCCTTATCTTTTTTTGATTCTTCAGTTGCTTCCGTAGGCATATCACTGGTAGTTTGCGAATCAGCTTGAAATTTTTCAGCAGGTAAATTTTCAATTGTATCATCTGTTGTTTGTATATCTTCGTTGATATCTTTATCTTTCACATTTAAAATATCAGCCTCACTGCTTTCCAGTTTATATTCATTATCGGATACGTTATCTGCCATTTCTCTAAGGTTATCCAATGATTTATTAAAAGATTCATCCGTAGCACTTTCGTCAGATTGGTCCAATTTCTTTTTTCTTACATACTTTCGTTTTGGTCTAACTTCTTTTTCTTTTGGTTCGCGTTTTTTCCTTTCCTTTCTTTCCTTGGGTTCCTTTGGGGATTTTGGTGCTTTTGGTTCTTTAGTTTTTTTAGGTTCTCTAGATTTTTTTTTCTTTTTATCATCTAGATCTCCTGTCATTGGATCTATATCTAAGTCTGTCATATCAGAAATTTCGCTAATTGGCACATTTAAACCGGTGCCAGGTGTAACAAAATCTTCGGAGACAGGGAGCTGTTGCATATTTGGCATATTCATTGGCATTCCCATCGACGTTACAGGCTGCATATGAGTGGGAGATATAACTTTTTCCCCCTTCTTTTGACGCGGTTTCCTAGGCTTTGTTCCCTTACCTCGTCCTCTACCAGTAGTGCTAGTAACTTGAGGACTATCTATCATGGGTGTTTGAAATAATGGACTTTGAAGTACACATTGCAGCCCTCCATTACATTGTTCACTAGTTTCATGTTGGCTTAATATATTTAGTTTTTCTTGAAGATGCGCGATTTTTTCTTGGTGTTCTGGAGCCGGTGGCATGCAATAAAGTTCTTGTAATTGTTGTTGCATTGCTGCTCTTTCTTGATGATGGCTTATTGGTTGTTGGTAGCCACTAATGTCTTGGCCAGGAAGCATTCCACCCATGTTAGGCATTACGCCTATACCTATGGGCATACCCGGATGAACCATAGTTGGAATACCATGTGGCCCTATACTTGGGCCTCTCATTCCACCCATCGGCATTCCATTAGGACCAGTCATTCCAGTGGTGGGGTCAAATATGGCTCCTGTCTGATTATTAGGATTCAAATTAGGCATAGTATTATGCGGTCCAAGATTAGTATTTGGAGGCATCTGCCCCAATTGAGAAATTGGTCCTACAACATTACCAGCAGATGGAGGTGCATTTGTTTGAGGAGATATATTTTGATTATTTGGTAATAACACGTTTTGAGCTATAGGACTTTGCGATTGTAGAACAGGTAAATTGGTTTGTTGTAGATTGGATAAGTTTCCCATTAAATTTTGCGTCGGTGGACTTGACAAATTATTTTGGACTGATGATATATTTTGTTGTAATAAGTTATTAGTAGATGGCATGTGCATTGGAATTGTAGCAGATTGAGACTGATTTATTGGATTTAAAGTGGATGTTTCCAGAGTTTCCAATTGAGAACTTAATGGGTTTAATTGACCACCTAATAGAGAAGAACGTGGCGACTGTGTCGAAGACATTGGTGATAAATTACTTTGATTTTGAGAAAAAGTATTACCTCCTTCTGGTGAAGCATTACCAGAGAGGCCTACTGGTTGTGAAGGCGATTGTATAGTTGGTGCAATTTGTGTTAAATGATTGCTTTCGGATTTATGAGAATCAGGTAAGGATTCTTGGGACATTGAATTTTCTTGATTAAATATTGATGACATATTTGACTGAACCAAATCATCCATTTTATTAGTTTTAGGAGTACTTGGTTGGCTAGAATAACCAGTCATGCTGGATACGCAATTAAAATCGGTAAAAGTATTCGTTGTATTAGTTTGACTTTGAGTTGGTTGTTGAGATGTGGAACTGGTATTACTTAACTCATCTATTTGCTTTACTGAGTCATTATTTGACGGAAGACTAATATCTTGAGTATTAGTAATATTATCGTCAGTCGTTGATGTTGGAGTAGGAGTGGGAGGATGAGAAGAAACTGATGGTGCTGATGTAGGTGGTAGGTTCAGTTCCATATTTGTAGTACTGGTCGGAAATTTATCCGGTATACTTGTAGTGGGTGATTGTACTGAACCAAAGTCATTTTGCGTACTAAAGGACTGTAACGCATGATTCGTTTCCCTATTAGTTCCTAAATCAGTTAAACCTAAATTACTGCTTGGCGGTTGCTTATTTCCCAAATCAGTTCGCAAATCTTCATTTCCAAATCCAACGCCTAAGGAGGGTGCGATTGGCATTTGCGAATTAGGTGGAATACCTGATGATTGTATATTTTGAGTGGGTGGAATTGTTTGGCTAGACGGTATTTGACTTTGATCCAGCATACCCATATTTCCATTTAAGCCGATTACATGAGTTGACTGTTGTCGTGATTGAGTTGGAGGCCATTGTTGCTCAGGAATCGGATTTCTCATTGGAGAAAGCGGGTTTTGAGGTGGACCCTGTGGTGGACCAAGAGAACTTCTCGATTGATAAGTAGGATAATCTGTCGCATTCGTGCTTGTCGGTGGCATTACCATCTGCTCTAATGCTTGAAGAGTACTCTGCTGAGAGTAAGGTGGCATTGACTGAACAGGCGAGGCATTAGCTTTAGGTGTAAGACTTGTGGCGGGTCTTGGACTTAAATTTGTAGATTGTTGCATTTGAGGATGCGGCGACATATTTGGCTTAGCCGGAGACATTACTGGTCTCGGAGACATTTGAGGTGCTGGTAGCCGGGGAGACATTTGTGGCCGTGGAGACATTTGAGGAGACAATTGAGGAAAAGGTGCTCTATACTGAGGACTTGCATTACCCATAGGACCTGGTCCATGTTTTTGAGCAAATTGTTGAGTCGGTGCTTGTACATCCATTGGTCTTTGCATTGACTGCATACCTGGATGGCCTTGATTATAAGCCGGGTGCCCCATGGAATTTTGCGGGTTTTGTGGCTGTTGAGGAGCTTGATGGGGTTGATTTGGATGCCCAACGGAGTGCGGCGTTTGGCCCATGTGTGAGGCATTTCCGTGAGTGGGTTGATGTCCTGGCAAACCTTGTCCATGAGACATCTGAGTATATTGTTGATTTTGCATATCCATCTGATGATGTGATTGATATTGATGGTGATGTGGCATTCTTTGATGCATATAATTTGGATAGCTTTGGTTTGCCGGCGCCTGAGTAGGATATCCAGTTCCTTGAGGATAATGTGGAGTGTGCCTTTGCTGCATTTGGTATCCAGCTTGATGAGAATGTTGCATCATGGGATGCTGACTGGGCGGAAATTGTTTTTGTTCTTGCTGGTGTGTGGGATATCCAGCCATCGGCTGCTGACCATATCTGTGTCCCCCCATTTGGCCATACCTATGCATTGGATAGCCAGTAGTTGCAGGATGTTGACCCCAGCCAGCAGCCGCCTGCATGTTGGCTGTGGCATCTCCCAGTCCCCCACCAACCTGCCCTACATCGGGCATTGAGTACATGTTATCATTGGCGGTTTGATATGGGTATTGACCGGCGGCAGATGGTGCAGGGGGTCTTGCCATTTGTCTTTGATGCGAATAAGCACCCCCTGGAGGGCCCATTGGTCGTTCCGCCGGATTTCCATAACCTCCATATATTTGTTGTGGATCCATGTGGTTGAATTGATCGCCCTGCGAAGGCCCTGTTGTCTGACCAAACGAAGCCAGTTTCTGCAATGGCGTCTCCTGTTGCTGAATGCTGGGATAGCCTGTAGATTGTTGTTGTGCATAGGCCGACGAAGCATTTCTAGATCCAGTCACCGCAGGGTGTGTTCCACTGTTACCTGACTGTGGAGCTCCAAGATCGGATAAACCATCCAACATACCACTTCCATCTTCTCCGAACAAGTCGTATGAATCCATTGCTTTAGGCAGCACATTTCGCCAAATATCTATTAATATCGTATACTGTTGACATTGCTCCTCATCTTTTCCTAAACCATTTCTGCGAAGATAATATATTAATTTAAACTTATATCCATGTGTTAACGTTTTTGGCAATGTGCATGCGTATACTAATATTATAATATAAATTTAATTTTTAACGACCACCCTAATATACATATTATATATTGTATATTCTTTGTTTTTATCTTTATTAAATGTCAAACTCAATTTTACTAATAAAGATTTTGTAAATATCAATAAAAATTTAACAAATGTATTTATCTACTCCTTTGTTGACGATCTGTGACTTTATGGCGGTTTAGTCACGGGCTGAAGTTAGCAACAGTGGTTTTTGGGCTTTTTAGTCACGGGCTGAAGTTAGCTTTATTATAAATTGGAAAAAAGTGAGATTAAACTCGGGTCAGAGCTGACAGATGTCAAACTTTTTAAATTTGCTTTAAATTCTGTTTTGTGTTCGTTGTAGATGAAGTATAGTATGTAACTTGTTTATAAACTTCTCTAGACACTCGTTTTTATTAAACATTCGCTCACAAGCTTCGCTTGTGCTTAATTAAACTCATAACTAAAATAGCGTTTATTAAACTTGATACATAATATGCCATTATTCAACAGATAATAGGATAGTTATATTATAAACAAAATCAGAAAAATGGATCGTTAGCAAGGATTCGTTACTCAATTTAATTCTAAGTCTATAATTTACTTAAATCATTATTGAACTCGTAAATGCAACAAAAAAATAATCTAACTATCAATTAAATGTCTACTGACTTAAATTTACCTAACGAACCAGCGACAAAATACCACATTTGTTCACTCAACCGAGTCAAATGACAAACCAGTTTGAAACTAATGGCATGTGATAGGATCCGGCAAACTCATGCCGGATCCAATCGACGTTTAATTATGCCGGATCCGCCGGATTACCGGATACGGTTTTCCGAATTGCAATCCCTAGCTGCCATCATATCCGTATCAGTATCCTTTGGTCGCCAGGGTCAGAATCCCCATGTAACGGTGTATTTATGGTTGCCTATTATATGATTTAACGTATGGATACGTTATTTTTGTATTTGGATTTGGCGATTTGGTTGGATAAAATTACTTAACCTATTATGGATCTTCATAACTCTTTTTGTTTCTTTATATTTATCTTAAAATTGTCGACAAAACATAGTATAATATTTTTGGAGGAGAGGTATCGAAAATAGCGCCCTATTCATACCACGCGGGGGTTAGTTATTTAAAGTACCAAAAAAATTACATGTTTACATTACGTTATGTTTCTGACAAGTAGTTTTTAAGGTAGTATCTCCATTTGGGGAGTTCCCATAGAATGTCTATAAAATTTAATATTTAAAAAAAATTCAATTTTTTTGGTACATTTGTTTTCATGCGCCACAGTGTATTTTGTATCTCACAAGCTCGCTCATGAGATTTCCATAAACAATAAACTATAATCACAGTATAAATAATAATAATAATAATAATAATACTGTGCTATAATAATCAAATTTGAAGCTATAAATATTAACATGGTCCTATTTTGTTTATCGAGAAATATTCTATGGGAAATCTGTTGGAAATAACACTTCTGCAGAAGTGCAACAAAAGAAGTACATAACTACTTACAATACAATTCTTTATTGATGTTAAAAACACAAATAGTTAAGCTAAATTTAAAAATCAGAACTTGTTTATCTTCTATTGTTTTTGCATGAGCATTGCATTTGCTAAAAAAATTTCAAGTACTTTTTCGACACTTTTGATCAGAACCAAATGTCTGGTTGCTATGCGAAAAATAATTGTCAATGTTGACGTTTCTAATTTTAAAATAAAAATGTCAAAAAATATTCATTTTGGTCAAAAAAATCATACAGAAATTAAATCGGCAGTTAATTCTAATTACAGAAAAAATAATTGTGAAATAGATAGCCTTGCCTAATACCACTCGTGATAAAATTTTCCCTGAAAAAATTTTAATTTACCCAAGATTTTTCCTTGGAAATTTCGCTCGTGGCATTAATTTAAAACTGCAAGTTACTGATCATTAATAGTCCTGGACATATACAGCCCGTTCAGAGAAAAACCGAATATATCTATATATACAGGGTGTTTCCTAACTACGGTACGAAATTTCAGAGGATGATTCGTTAGGTCATTTTAAGAAAAGAAGTTCCTATAAACATATGTCCGGAGTCGCTTTGTTTCAGCCAATTATTATTGAGAAAAATTGTACGCCACTGACTTTTTTGTGGTTTTTTTTTTCAGATTAAGCAACTAAAAATACAACTTATAGGTATCTCCTGTGTTTTTTTCATATCTAACTTTTTTCCAGAAAAAAAAATAAAACTACTTTAACTCATTCTAAAAACTATCCCTGAACATAAAACAAAAACCAAAAATACACAACTTAAGCAACAAAAAATACAACCTACTAGCTGACATTGATAGTATTTTCAATCATGAATAATTTTAATAACGCAGAAATGGCTGACATGCATTTTATTTATAGTTTAGCAAATGGAAATGCTGAAGAAGTACGGAGAATTTACCAGGACATACATCATAATAGAGTAATTCCATGCGCTAAAACATTTAGAACGCTACATGCGAGATTATGTGAAACTGGGAGATTTACTAAAAATACGGGTGGTGGAAGACCAGAAACCGTAACAACGCCTGAACTAAAAGAAGCTGTGTTTAATGCAATAGAAGAAGATCCTTCAAATAGTACCAGAAAGATTGCACTACAGCTTGAAGTGAGCCCAAAAACTGTTTGGAAAGTATTAAAAAGAAACATACTGTATCCATATCACATTCAGCGGGTCCAAGCTTTATTGCCTCGGGATTTTCACCCAAGGTTATTATTTTGTAGATGGTTAGTTCATATGATGGCATACAATAATACCTTTTTACCAAATATCTTATTTACGGACGAGTAAACTTTTTCACTAGATGCCATTAGAAACTTTCACAATGAACATTTTTGGGCTGACGAAAATCCCCACGTTATTAGAGAAAGTCATTTCCAGCAACAATTTTCGCTAAACGTTTGGTTAGGAATTATTGGCGACTACTTAATGGGCCCATTATTTTTACCAGCAAGATTAACAGGTGAATCATACACGGACTTTTTGCGACATCATTTACCCATTTTGTTAGAAGAAGTACCCCTAGATGTAAGAATCTACATGTGGTTTATGCACGACGGAGCTCCAGCTCATTTCAGTGTTCTTGCACGTCAGCATCTCGACGTCACGTACCCTAATTGCTAGATTGGACGTGCAAGACCTCAAAATTGGCCGGCTCGCAGTCCTGATATGAATCCTCTAGATTTCTATTTATGGGGTCATCTGAAGGCTCTTCTTTATAAAACTCCTGTGCTAGATGTTGAGGACTTAAGGAATCGGATAATTGACAATTGCAATGTCATAAGGAATACTCCAGGTATTTTTGAACGTGTCAGACGGTCAGTGACAAATCGATTGCAATCGTGTATTTTATCAGAAGGTGGACATTTTGAACATTTACTTTAAGGTTTATTTTTTATTTTTGGTTTTTGTTTTATGTTGTTCCGTGATAGTTTTTTTCTGGAAAACGAAGTTAGGCATGAAAAAAACACAAGAGACCTAAAAGTTGTATTTTTAGTTGCTTAATCTGGAAAAAAATAAAAAACCACAAAAAAGTCAGTGGCGTACATTTTTTCTCAATAATAATTGGCTTTGGTGCCCCATGAGACGCCACTGGACTTAATTTTAGTTAGTGCTGAATAAGCGTCTTATTAATTCAAATAACTGTACCAAATTTGAACCAAATCGGTTTAAGGACCTATTATATATGATATTTCAGAAAAACCTATTTTAAAAAAAAACTCCCTGTATCTCAGAAACAAAGCGACTCCGGACATATGTTTATAGGAACTTCTTTTCTTAAAATGACCTAACGAATCATCCTCTGAAATTTCGTACCGTAGTTAGGAAACACCCTGTATATGGGGCGTGGCCTCGCCTCCCTCCAACGCGCGACACAGTAGCTAGGCAAATAGCCTGCATCGCTAATGAGATTTTTTGCATTATCATCATTTAATTTTTTAAGTCCTTACCTGCTCGACCTTTCGTCATGTCGTTTATCACACAAGCTACTGTGACGCGCCTTGGAGGGAGGCGAGGCCACGCCCCATATATATATAGATATATTCGGTTTTACTCTGAACTGGCTCTATACATTATAATTATTATTATGCCACAAGACTTAGTATTCACGACCAGTGGCTTTAAGAAAATACCCATTCACCATTGGAGTCCAATGATTGGACAACATTCACGTGTGTTCACATAAATTTTTAATTTATTTTATATAAATTCTTTTCAAAGCGAAGATTATTATCCGCTAGGAATACTTTGTCTCCCTGGCCCTAGTCACATATATTTAACTACTTTTTTATATGATTATTATAATACTCATCTACCAAAGCCAAATTAATTGCATTTTTAACCAAGAATTTTGACAACTCAACTTGACTCAACTTGACAGCCGTTCAATGTAACCTACAATAATTTAAACATAACCACAATTACGTTATAATTACCGCTGTGATGGGGTTTTGGTTGGTAAATACGGAACCGAAATTGGTTGCATTGATTAAAACAAACTAAACTAATTATAAATGTCATTATACGCACGCACGCTAACGTGACGCGATTCGAAATGTTAAAGGCACGTTAGTTAGGTACGTAATAATAATAATCCGTTTTTGTTCCCCAAGCGTTTTAAAATTGATGTCAAGCTAGATAGCTCATATGGTAGGGAGGTCGCTTAAAAAACTATGAAAAGCATAACCCTGACAGTCCCCAATTTGTACACAGAAAATATCGGAACAATATTGCCCCTGCATCGGTTGAGCAAAGGGAATGGCGAGCTGCGAGATAACTCCAAATTGTATTTTAGATTCGGGTAGGCCAAAACATCGGCCAAGGGGGTTGCTATGTTGCGTTGTAACGGACAAAAAATTTCGGGCACCATTTGACATTCACTGACACATGCGGTGAAACAACCTTTATACCCTGGTAACCTTAATTTTTAATTCTGTCAGTTGTATGATCTGTGGTCACTTCTTGCCATGCCCTGTGCACTCGCCAGAATCAAACAAAATCCACATTTTTGTCTAGTCGACTTTGGTTTTAGTTTACACTCGAGTTGCATGTGGCAGCAGCGGCGGTTAATCTTGACGGTTGCTTGGTAACGAAATCAACAAACTTCAGTTTGATAAATTTTGTAAAGTTTTGTAAATTCATATATATTGTGTTTATTTGGTTTGTTCTGTACGCTTAAAAACTTTTATAATTGCGATTTATCGTTATCCGTGTACTCTATTTTTTATATATTGCTACATTATTTGAACATTAACATGGTGTTGCGCTGTGCTGTGGGCTGCTCTAACAGTCAAGTTATGATGCATACTTTGGTAAATTTTCACTTTAGCGACTTTTCCGAAAAACGACCAGAAAGTTGCCAAAATGCCAAAAATAGGTGTGGAGGGATGTAAAAGTGCATAAACAATCGGCGCAGGGTGAAAAAGTTGTATAATTATCGCGTATTTAATAAAAAAAGGGGCTGATAATTTGAAGTGACTTACTGTGATTTTCTGTGAAAAAGAACATGCAGCGAGCCAAAAACACGTATCTAATAGACGTAGAATTTGAAAGTGGAAGTGAAAAAGCGTGATTTATGAAAAACAACGTCATGAATTGAGGAAAATGCAATTTTTAAAATCAGGTAATTTGAGGTTATGACGATTAGCTGTCATCTTGGTTATGCAGGTACACTAAAATGGGCAAAGGTGAGCGAAACCAACCCAAACTTAACAACCCAACCCAATTTAATCACAAATGTGGTACATAATATTATTACTTTATACTGATTTGTGTTCTTTAATAAGATAAAATTCACTTGAATACATTATTATATTGTTAATTGGTTTAGTTTAGTAAATACCTTGAATAATTTAAAATATAATACATTTATTTTTGCTTTTCAAATAAACAATTTAAATAAACTATCAGGCCTTTTATTTTTTACTATTTTGACTGTCAAAATTTGACAGGATAACCTAAATTAAAACCATAACCTAAAACCAATAAATGTCAGGCGGGTACACTAGCGGCATAGCGGGCCGAGTGTGCGTAACAAGGAGCTTCAAATATGTGACAGTGGCGTATCTATATGATTTATTATCTATGCTTCTTGCCTATAAATCAGTATTGTTTTGGAGGTTTTTTTTAATCTCATGCTTTTACCCTGCCTTAAGAAAAACTTCACATAAAATAAATGGTATATTACTAGTATTACAAATGGTTAGAAAAGTCCACTCTACTGCTTTTGAAATTCTTTGCTTAACAAATAGGTATAACAGTTTGTTTAACTCTTTTTTATCACGAATCGTAGGTTAAAATGACGTTGGATAATACGCGTCTTCTTGATGTCTGCCTTTAACTGGACTAAATTAGCAAATTAAAATTAATATTTTGTAATTGCTCCATTAGCTTGTATAACTTTCGTCAATCGAGTGTTCATGGAGAGACATATATTCCTGTTATAGTTCTGGGGCAATTCATGCCATGCATCGGTGATGGCGGTCAATAACTCCTCTGTATTGTTAAATACTAAATTCCGACGTTGTAAATTTCATGTTAAAAGACCCCACATATTCTCGATCGGGTTAAGATCGGGGCTTTGACTTGGCCAATCAATAACGTCTATATTATGGTTCTCGATCCACGACGCTACCCTGTGTGCAGTATCAACAGAGCAATTGTCCTGCTGAAACACAAAATCACCGTTGGGGAACACTCGTGTTACCGAAGGGAGCATTACGTCTTCGAGGACCCTAATATAGACGTTGCTGTTAAACCGATCTTGCACATATAGCATTATGCCAGGATCAACGGCTGAGACCCATACCCACATGTTCACAGAAAAACGTCCGCTCTGTTTTGTTTCTTGAACATATCTCTCTTCGTAACGGGTATTTCTTGGTCTGTAGACTTTTAGCCGACCATTTGGAGACGACTGAAAAACTTTTTCATCGGAGAAAACAACTCGGTTCCAAAAGGCATCATCTTTAATAATATGTTCTAAAGCGAATCCCATTCTCGTTTCTCGATGGCGAGGTGTTAGTCGTGGTTTCCTTGCGGGCGCACAATTTATTAGTCCAGCTGTTCTAATGCGCAGACGTGCTGTCCGAACAGAAATTGGAAAATTTGTTCTGTTTACCGCCTGAATAGCGGTGGTAAAGGGAGCATTTTCTACAACATCAATCAATGCTTCGTCTTCATCAAGTGTGGAGCCTCGATGTCGTCCAGAGCCACGTCGCCGCTCGACCATTCCATCTTCTTCAAATTTTTTTACAATCGAATTAATTGTACTTTTTGGTATCCCCAACAATCCAGAAACTTGCCTTTGCGTCATTCCATTTTGGATATGGGTTATTATTAAAACTTTATGAAAGTAATTTACTGGAGGCATGCTTGAAAAGATTTGACTTAAATAAAACCTGACATTTGCAAAATTAAAATTTCAAAACGTCAAATGATAATGAGAATAAAGCTTAAGCTACATCTACTTTTTGAAATGACAGGAAAATTTCTGCCCGAAATTTTTTGACCGCCACTGTACATATGGTAACCTCCTTTATGAATGAGCATTACGTGCCAGGCTCATTTGTTTTACATATACACTTTACATATCCCTGAACCTATTTTACAATATATTATACTTATACAATAACATGAATAAATATTTTTGATTTGATTTGATTTGCGGTCGCTTAGCATGCGAGAGGTACCGGTTTCGATAGTCAAAAGTTGTCGAAGTTTTTTTTATTTCATAAATTTGTTTCTTTGTTAAAAAGTGTTAGGTTGGGTTGGTTGGTTTGTTTTAGTTTTATCATAAAATAAAATCTACTAGAAGTGGTCAAACTTTTTTTAATTTTTTATTTCATAAATTTGTTGTTCCTTTGTTAAAAAGTGTTGGGTTGGGTTGGTTGGTTTGTTTTAGTTTTATCGTAACATAAAATCTTAAAATTATGACGTAACTAACGTGCCTTTAACATTACGAATCGCGGCACGTTAGCGTGCCTTTAGTCACAGCGTATAATTACATTTATAATTAGTTTAGTTTGTTTTAATCAATGCAACCAATTTCGGTTCCGTATTTACCAACCAAAACCCTAAATTTGCAACGTTGCCGCAGTCCATATAAAAAAAATAACCTTTATAAGCTATAGCTTTATCGGAATGAATAGAGTTGCATCTCTACTCAGTGGTTTGGT
This sequence comes from Brassicogethes aeneus, assembly GCA_921294245.1. Taxonomy (NCBI): domain Eukaryota; kingdom Metazoa; phylum Arthropoda; class Insecta; order Coleoptera; family Nitidulidae; genus Brassicogethes; species Brassicogethes aeneus. The sequence continues at coordinate 6,500,561 of OV121136.1, forward strand.
TGTCGGACAAACTAAGATGGATGTCGGACTTAACCTAAAAACCAAAACACTGACAATTAAGGTCAATTCATAGCTATCGAATTTTTAAATAATAAAATTAAAAATAAAATTAAGATTATTAAAAACACATTTTTGTAGAAATTCGATGGCTATAGCTCATATATGAACATAGATTAACAACCTACCTGTCGTAGTGTAAATTGAACTTATTTATATTGTTGACTGTCAATATCGGTGTTCTGGTTTTTAGGTTAAGTTTAGTGATATTCTTTTTAGTTTATCAATTGTTGTAAAATGACATTAGTTAAGGTAAACGTCCCAATTATCGACACTGTCCCAATCATCGACATTTGTGCACTAAACATTCAAAAATAAGAATTTGATGCTTTGAACATCTATTGTCATATTAAAATAAGAAACAAGTAGGTTTTCCCTACCTTTCCTAAAAAGTTTCGGTCGGTTATGCAGAAAATATTAATTGAAAAAATATTTTAATCCCGCCATTCCGCGGTCATCTGTGAACTTGTGCAAATCCTTAAGAAAAGTGTTAAGAAACAGGTAAGTTAATTATGGCAATTTTAGTTTAAAATATTTAAGTTTCTTTATGTAGATAGTTGTATATTTATATACAGAATCTATAATGTATGGTTTTTGACAATAATTTGGCATAGAATCAGTATAAACGTAAAATTATGTGGTGTCGATAAAAGGTAGGTACTGTCTGTCCACTCTAAGTTGGCGGAACTAAGGAATTTTGTAGTTTAGATATTAAAGAATTGTCGTACTGTGTGCTTTTAAAACAGATTTTATATTATAAATAATACTAGTACATATTATATACTAGTATTATTTATAATATAAAATCTGTTTTAAAAGCACACAGTACGACAATTCATTAATATCTAAACAACAAAATTCCTTAGTTCAGCCAACTTAGAGTGGACAGACAGTACATCCATTTTTAGGCTTTGTACGATTTATCGACATAGGTGTCGATAAATGGTACTATGTAGCTTTCTCTTTTCTTATGAATATTTAAATGTCTATCAAACTTATTCTTACTCTGTCTGAAGAGTTTAAAGGAAATTATATTAAACTACCGCTGTACCAATTATCGACACCCATTTTTTCCATTAGTAACATCGTTAGAGTGGATCAAAGTCTGTGGAGTGGATGTAATTTATATGTCGATATTTGGTACCAAAAATGTCGATAACTGGTTCAACCTATTTTTTTTCAGAAAGAATGTTTTAAAATGAACATTATTGAAAATAGTGAAAAATGGGAAAAAAACATTTACAAACATGACTTAAGAAAAGTTATTTGTAAACGATTATGTTATAGTGAATTATAACGATCAATCACTATATACCAGGTAAAATTATTGACATATCATTGTAAAGAAAATTATGAGTTTGATTACCAAGTCTTACATATGGAGAAAAATGGGCTCAATTGGATATGGGATATGGCCCATATGGGACATATGGGACATATGGGACAAAGGGATAATATTCTTTGGTATGATAGAGAAGAGGTCCTTAAAAAATTAAGGAACAAAAAAAAAACGCGGACTTTACTGCGTACTGGAGATTTGTGATTAAAATACCTTTATCGTCAAACATTTTTGTTTGCAATAAATACTGCTTATATTTTATAATAAATAAACTTTTATGATAAACTCTTTGTTACTTATTATAACCATTTAAATCGACTTTTCCGAGTGTCGATATTACGTACGCAAGGGTGTCGATATTTGGTTCAAGACAAATTTTCCCATGTCGATAACTGGGTCAAATGGTACTTTTCAACAAATTTATTTTTTGCATATAAATTACGCATTGCTATTTAAAAAATAAACATTGCAAAGCATTAATCAATATTATAACAATCCACAGTAAAATTGTTAAACGTGTAACTTTAATATGCAAATTTTTATAACGCTATGATTTAGAAAAATCTCTTAAGGTGTCGATAATTGGGACGTTTACCTTAAGTTTAAAGTAAGTAAATTAAGTATTTTTTGTGTTGTTAATTAAATATGTGACCACAATTCCAGCACTTGACATTATTAGCCTAGGATTATTAGACAAAGAATATTTTTGTTTTGTAATTAATTTTGTTATTTTTATATTTGTTTATAAATTATTTGTTTTTAACGTTATTTTTATTCCTGTTTTGTATTCGTTTATATGTTGTAAATAAAATATTTTGATTTTACTGTTATTATTATTTTTTAAAACATATTATCTACAAAAGATAATACTGTGTAATTATAGCAAACATAAACAAAAATTAAATAATTAAAAATACCGCGCAAAATATATTTAGCTATCCCCACCCACTTCTTGCGCTATTTCTCGCAGCCCCAGGCGAAGGCGCCATGTTCAATGTTTATATGGGAATCGTTTGTCTCTCTGTCCCTTGTGTCTGACGGACCATCCTAGAGGTGGGAAGTTTAGTTTACTTTCCTGATTTCGATCTTTCGATCTCATTCATGATACAAAAGACTAGTTCGTTTAGTTTATTTATAATCGGATTTACGTGGTTGCCTATTTTGTTCCCATACATTTGCATGCATAGAAATATGCACAATCCACAGAACAAGGTCTGTTCGATCTCGTAGTAAAAATACTAAAAATCACTGCAACACTGCACATCATACAATGGCGGCCATTTTTGTTGTTTACAATTCTTGTGCTTTGGGTTTGTACAGATTAATAATCGTTTTAAACGTTGTGTTTCTTACAGAGAGACTTGCAAGCCTTAAAAGAGACCTCAAAGTGGTAAGAACAATAATTTTACTCCTCTTTTGTAAAAAATAAACCTTATTCTATCAGGGCTGTCAAATGTCAATTTGAAGGTTAATTTTAAGGTTATTTTATAACCCACAAGCAAGGTATTTTGTGATTTGTACAAAAGATTTAGTGGATGTTCCAAAATTGGAAAATTCACGTGTCTATGGGTGGATGGCTTCGTGAAACGCATGGACGTTAGAACTTGCTTCTGGTCAAAGTGGTACATTGGAACCGAGACCATTAAGGCCTTTGGTCACCAAGGAAGAAGAAGAAGAAGATTTGCACCAAAGAAGTGTTCTTTGATTTGCACTTGCTGCTGGTCAAAATGGTACAGACCATTAAGTGGTTGATTTGGTTGCCTAATTGCGTGAAAAAAAAATCCATTAGTAAATACGGATGTAATGAAATATATCTACGGATTTTTAGTTTAGTTTGAATTGATTCGCTCTTTTTAGTTTTGGCGATTGAATCTTTTAGTTCTGTATGAGAAGGACCCAAGTGGGTGGAGCTAACAGGTGTTCGCGCCGCATGCTTCAAACCTCCAGTGGCGTAGCAAATTCCAATAGCGTAACATCAGGGCGGTCAATTAATTGTTTTTATTTAGAATTTTACTATAATAAAAATAACAGTTTATGGTTTCAGAAATAAAATAAAAGTTCAAAAACGATTTTGTGATAAGTTATTATTTTACAATTAAAGTGATCAATTAATTGTTTTTATTTAGGATTTGGCAATAATAACCAATAACAATGTTTATGGTTTCAGAAATAAATATAATAGAAAATGGTATGTTTTTAAGGTGGTGTTTGCTGCCGCCATAGCCCTGTCTCGAAATGGTCAAATAAAATCAGCGGCTCCCCTTGGTTTTTAAACTCTCTGCTTCATTTTTCATAAATTCTCTTACATGGTGGATTAGAATTTTGCCTTTTTTACCAAATGTAGACTTGGGAAGTCTACAACTGGTTGAAGGTTGTGATTCATCGATAATTTATTTAAAAATTAAGGTGGGTTTATGCAAGTTATTTTATAGTCCCTTAGGTATAATTTGGTTGATAATCTATTATTTAAATTCCGAGAAACCAAAACTTTTTGGTATTATTAAATTATTAGGTTATAAAGGTATTAAAACAGGTTCAAATGAAAAATAATAAAGATTCTAATTTTTTTGCGAGAATCTGATTAAAGCCAGACCTAGAAACCATATCAGAGATTACAAATCTATAAAAAAATCTATTTTGTTAAAAATGTGAACACCCCTTCAACTTGCATAATTTTTTTGCGAGAATCTGATTAAGGCCAGACCTAGAAACCATATCAGGGATTACAAATCTATAACAAAATCTATTTCGTTAAATATGTGAACACCCCTTCAACTTGCATAATGGACATGTCCGACCGATTTTGGTTACTACTAAGCCCGCCCACATGGGTCCTTCTACTTTGCCGTTTACTCTAACAATATTTCACTTTGCGTGTTGCCGAATTTTTTTAAACTTAAAAAAATCTTTTTATAATTAAATTACCTATAGCGTATAATGTTTTAATTTTAATTGTTTTAAATGTGATTATTTTTAATACATTTTTATAATATTCTAATATATTATATATATATATATATATATATTTTTTTTTTAATTTATTAATATCCCAAAAAGAATACAAGATTCCATAACAGGTGCTATGTATAGAAAACATAAATAAAATATATATATATAACAAATACAGTATAAGACTAATATAATTTAACATAATTTAACATTCAGGTACTTTTAATTATCACAGTGTTATCTTAAAGATATATAGTAGTTTTTAACTGATGTAGAGAAGGCTTCTATTGTTCTTTGGTTTTTGGTTGTATATATATATATATATATATATATATATATTAGGGTGGCCCAAAAAAAAGAATAGGTATCTTTTTTTTCTCGTCTCTTGTAAAAATATGTTAGTTTATCATGCTGTAAGAGCCCTGTCAAAATATCAGCTCGATTAAAAAAAATTTAGGGGTCGCTCAAGATTTTTTAAAATTTTCAAAATCGTAAAAAATTGAATTTTTGTTTTATTTTAATTTTTTTTCTTGTCTCGATATTATTTTTTTGGTAGAAAATAATAAAAATTTTGAAAATATCAAATCAATATTTTAATTTCTAAAGGTCGCTAAAAGTTCGTTGGTATTTATATTCAGAGGTCGCTCGAAAACGTTCAAAATACTCTACTTTGAAAGTTAAAAAAATCTTGAGTGACCTTTAGAAATCAAAATATCCATTTGAAATCTTCAGAATCATTATTATTTTTAAATTAAAAAATAAAATCGGAACGAGAAAAAAAAATTAAAATAAAAAAAAATCCAATTTTTGACGATTTTGGAAATTTTTAAAAATCTTGAGCGACCCCTAAAAAATTTTTAATGGAGCTGATCTGTTGACAGGGCTCTTAAAACATGACAAACCAACATATTTTCACAAGAGACAAGAGAAAAAAATATTCTTATTTTTTTGGGCCACCCTAATATATATATATATATATATATATATATATATATATATATATATATAATCTGCACAAGCTGAGATCCGTTCATGATATTTTTCGTTCAAGATGAGATCCGTTTGGAAAGTCGGGATCCGAATTCGGATCTCATCTTGCATCGTGTGTATATTTTTGTCAGAGTGATCAGTGGTGTTAAATATGATTGTTTAGCAATTTTTGTCTGGATCTCATTTTTCACATATTTTTCCTTTCTTATATAAATTTACTTTAAGCGTTTCATGCAAGGTGGCGCTCCAAAACATTTTGCAGCAATGATAAATAAAGCATAAGCTGAGATCCTATCAAAGTGGCAACGTTGTGCCGCAGATGCTATAAAATGGGCGAGTAAAGACTCGTTTCTTTTTTTTTCTGTTAAACATCTCTAACTCTGTGCTTCGTTGTAAAAGGTAGGTGTTTAATTTAATATTGGATTAGCATAACTTCTAAATTGTAAATATTTTTTATTTTTGAAAGTGAATTTAATTTAATAATAAATAATAATACATATGCTTAAATAAAATAAGTTTACAAGTTTATTAGTTTATTTGTATTTAGTAATATTTTTAAACCACAGTCCTTTTTTTAATCTTTAAAAATAACCTAATTGTAATTTAAAAATCTATTAATTATTAGGAAAAAGTTGTGTCAAAATAAGTAACAATAAGTAACATTTTATTTTAGATGTCGACTGTGACGAGTTTTTACGTGTTTTTTTATTTGTTTCTTCCTGCATTGGCCATTAATTATTTGCCGTGTACCGAGAATGTGGATCAACGACATATGGACCAAGCAAGGGAAATTATTCAAGATGCAACACCGGCAGGGTACACCTTGGGTGAGGTTGAAGCAATGACAACGACGGGAAGAAACCCCCATCGGTGGATTGCCACATTTACCCGAGATAACAACGATTATGAAACTGGTTGTCAGTATATTTCTGCTGTGCAAAGAGAATTTAAAAGGAGATGTCCCCAAGGAGCTGAAATAAGATGTGTGCAAGTAAAACGTAATCCAAATGAGCGAGGTATTAAAGTGGAATTTTTAGTAAATTGTTTCTGTACAAACATTCCAAGAAGACGAAGGCGATCCTTGTGGGCCCAATGTCATGCCAGAGGGTATACACGGGAACCTGCATTGTGTAATTTTTAAATTCAATTTTATATTTTTAACCAATTTTTAATGTACCCATTTTAATGTTTTTAAATTTGTTGTAATAATTGAATCGGTGAGAAAAAGAACAGTACATGTCCAAAAATATTATTTTGACAACTCATTTTCTAAAATCAATTTAAAAGTTTAAAATGCATTTTTGTGATAAGATATCAATCATTTTACAAAATATGATTATTATATTTTATAAAATAATTGAAATATTCCCACAAAAATATATTTTGAACTATAAAACGTATTTTATGAAATAATTTGTCAAAATTTTAGCTTTTGGACTTCTTCCGTTTTATAGTTCAACATATATTTTTGTGGGAATATTTCAATTATTTTATAAAATATAATAATCATATTTTGTAAAATGATTTATATTTTCTCACAAAAATGCATTTTAAACTTTTAAATTGATTTTAGAAAATGAGTTGTTAAAATAAAATTTTTCGACTTGTACTGTTCTTATTCTCACCGATTCAAATATTATAATAATTTGTAATAATTATTATCAACACTTCCATGTTTTGTAATATTTTTTACAACGAAGTTAATAAACATGTTTAACAGAAATTTTTGTTTTTTTTATCGTAAATTAAACAAATTACAGTTACAATTTGTAGCAGTAAAATAAATAAATAAAAATATATTTTATTGTTTATTAAAAAATAATATTATTAAAAAACATTTTTATAAGATTCATACTTCCACATCGTCATGATACATGCAATAATATTAAAACCATTCCCCACCTCAAAATAATATTCTCTTATCTAATTCAATTATAAGACTAATTTTTGTGTTAACCTAACAAAGGCTGTTTGTAATTGTCTTAGAATAAATTCATCAATCAAGTTTTTCTGACACCCCTGCATTATACTTACCAAACAAAACAATTTTTTTGTATAAATTTTAGGTTAAAAAAAATTCAAGAACAAATAGGTTTAAGCATATTTTATTAAAAAGAAATATTTATATAAAATAATATATTTATATAAAAAAATAATAACATATAGGTATTTATATGGTGTCCATATTTAAGTATTACAAAATAAAAACTTAATTTAAATATTATTACATAAAAATATAAAATTGACAATATTAAAAAATAAATATGCAAAATTTAGGCGCGAAAGAAAAGGTTTATCGGACCGATAGTTACAGAGAAGTCTGGCCGATATCTTGTTTAACATAACGTGCTTAAATTAACAAACAAAAAATGCAAAACACATTTTATTTTTTAATAAGTTTAATATTGAAGTATTTTAAATTAAAAAAGGCAAAACTTTATAAAACACAACTAGGATACCAAAACTCAAAACCCCCAAAGGATTTTAAAAAGTTTGCTCGACTTTAAAAGCTATGGCCGTTTAAAGTTTGTCTCGTTGGCGTACCTAATCTGTATTACTTTGCCATTAATATTTATTTAAATGTTTTTTTAAGGAAAATTATAATTGATGATCAAATGCTAAATTTTTATAACCAATAAAACATCCAGAAAAGTATTAATATTTTAGATAAAAATTTTACGTTTTATCGTATTTTTATATGGTTATATGAAAAATATGACTTATTTTGTAAAAATAATCATTTAATTAACAGCAAATAATTCCTTTTAAAAATAATTTAAAAATATTTTCAAAATAATAACAATCAATTTAAATATTAAATTTTATTTTAAATAAAAAGTTTTGAATTCAATAAGGTAAACAAATTCACACGAACTATTGCAACTAAAACGGTAAATCAAGTATTTAAGCATAATAGTAGAGTGTTAATATAAATAATATTTTTAAATATATAAGAATATTTTTATAAATGATTTTTTTGGGTAGTTTTCTAGTAGAATTGTAATATTATATTATAAATATCTATTTTCCATTTAAAATATATGTATTTTTTTTATTTTAGTTTATATTTCTAACAAAGGTTAATATTATATGATATTAAATCACATTTAGTAAAAAATTAAATCTAAATCAGTTTTGCCTTAATTACTTCATTTTTTTGACAGGGTCAGGGCTTAAAATATCACTTATGCTTTCTCCAGGAATATTGCTTGGGTCATTATGTAGAACAACAACATTTTCCATGTAAACATCAAGGATACCCAGTGTATTTAACATCTTTAAACCTAGTAGAGTAACCACTTCTCTGGCAGATTTTGGATTTATTCCCTCCCCAAAACAAAGAACTGTTGGATTGATCGACATAGATAACAAAGTATAGGATTTTTCGTTTTTTTCATTTTTCGATGTCAAATCCAAATAATTTACTTCAAATTGTTTGGAATTTGCGAATTCCAATAAAGTTGTTTGCCGTTTGACGTTCTTGTATTTTTGAATAAAAATAAAACAAAAATTATATTACTTATTGGTGAAAGGCGAAGTAAGTTAATACAGATTACGCGAACGAGTCATTCAAATGGTCATAACTTTTTGGTCTACAAAGATACCATCAACCCATCCAGACCGCATCCAGGTAATTTTTAATGTACATGAAATTGTGTAATTAAGCAGTACAAAAAGATACTTTTTTTATTTTTGAAACTTTATATTTTTTGTTTTACACTCTGATCCTCCAGTTTTACTGTAGCGATTATTTGCAAAATCTTCAGATGTATACATCCAACCCAATTATGGTTGGTATGGCGTCGACTTTTGCTAACGGTTTCACGAATAGGGTTTTTAAATCAATTTAATTTCTACACAGGGACTTTATTGTTAAGAGATCAGTTTATAAAGACAAAATAAGTTTGTTGTGCAATTGTACTTGGGGATTTTATTATCTTTATAGTATAGAAAGCCCTTGTTATTAACTCAAATGGGTCACTGGAATTGGTATGAAAAACCATAAAAATTTATAAGAGACAAAAAATAATCTACAATAAGTGATTACCTACCTGAAAAAAATACCGTTTGGAAGTCACTGGCGCACGTACTAAAAAGAGTGGGGGTCAGTGAGTACTGTACCACCCTATTTTGATTTTTTGACAATTGTTTTTTGTTTTGTTGTCCTCAACTTTTTATGTTGAAGTAGTGTACCGAATTTGAACTTAATATTTTATCAATTACTCGAATTATTAAAATAAATCAATTTTAAATTTCAAACTTTATCGCCCTGTATATCGAACATGAAGCTCTAAATTGAAAAATGGTATTATAAAAGTGTAATTGTTTTAACTCAAGGAATATATGGTTAAAGGATTGACCTCTTTTTTCCAGACACCCTGTATAACAATATCAAGTGTAAAAAATGTGAAAAAATATATTTTTTTGACGATCGCGAAATTATTTAAACATATAACGAAGAAAATTATTTGCTTGAAATAACAAACGGAAAACGCAAGCCACTTTTTATTTGTTTGTGGTTTTATTTGAAATGTAAAAGTACATTTGAAAATCCAATTTGTAACTTTAAAATTGTAGTACCTATTTAGAATTAAAAAAGACAAATACTTTATTAATCGAACAGTTTGGAAATCAGAAGTCATATCGTCCCCTTAGTTCAACAACTAGATAACTTGAAATTTATAGTTTTGAGAAAATCCACTTTAAAGATTTAAAACGAAACAAATTACAGCTGTTAAGTAATCAAAAATATTTAACATCTATGATATTATCTGATTACTTAACAGCTGTAATTTTTTTGCGTTTTAAATCTTTAAAGTGGATTTTCACAAAACTCGAGTTTCAAGTTATCTAGTTGTTGGGGCGATATCATATCATTGTTGACTCATGGTTAGGCGGCAACGCCATAAAAATATCCTCCAGTGACAGAATAAACACTGGCAACACTGTTGGACCTCAGCTTAATGTTATAATATCAACTTATACAAGGGCGGATCTCGTCTATCACTAACTTTTTAAAGGATCTCGTGTTGTGTTATATACTTGTTGTATTATTTAATTGCAAAAAATGTTTCCCCTCTGTTGGTGTACTTGCTAACAATATTGTTTTAGTTAATTTTGTAATATTGGTTTTTTCTAATATGCTATATTTTAAGTGGATCTCAGGTTGCCTAGGGTTTATCAGGATCTCACCTTTATATGAATACGTGTATATATATATATATATATATATATATTCATTTCCGCAAAAAACTTTTTTTTTCTCGGCGCTCAAGCAAAATATTAATCTACCTATAGAAAAAAAAAATTTCACCAAGGTAGAGCTCTTAATATCAATTTTAAATTTAAAGTTTTCCCATTTAAAATGCATGTAAAAAAAAATGTTTTTTTTTCAAATTTCTAATGCTCGCCCGCTCTTTACAATATTGTGAATCGGTTTTATGGACCTTATAGGAAATTTCACGCTCTTCAAAATTGTCTTTGTGTTTTTTTGTGTAACTCGTAGTGGTTCGCCAGTAGGAGTCATCAAAGTTCAATTTTTTTATTGAACATTTTTTTTGCAATTTTTTTTAACAATTCGCAAAAAATAGGGAAAAAAAGAGCTGAATCGTAAAAACAAACAAATATTTGATGAATTTACGGCCATTTTTATATCTTAAAACGTAAGTAATTGATAAATATTAACCAATTAGGCTATTTAAATTAAACTTTCTTATTTACTATCGATATAATTCTCTACAACAATAACTTTTCCAGAGTTATTATGATTTTTATAGATATTTCAAAAGTTACACTCTATATTCCAAACTTTTGAGCCACCCTGTCCTTAAGCGCAAAATACGTTATCAGCCTGGCCTACTGCGATCAAAAACACATTGTCAATATTTTGCTTTGCTTTAGACTCTAAAGTTTAGAGTTAATGCCAGGGTTCGCAGATATGAAAAAATTGAACCTACACCTCGCCAAAGTTTTTTGTTTTGAATTAGTGATGTCGTATTTCGAATTAAAATATTCGTTTAATCCGAGTTTTGAGATATTCGGATGCATCCGAATAATGAAATATTTTATGGAATAGGAATCGGATTCGGAATAATTTCGTATCCTCCTATGAAAAATCCTATTTCGGAATCCGAAATTCGGATGAATTGCATTCGGTATCAAAATTTATTGTTTATACCGTAGCCCTCTAGTTTTTACCAACCGAACTCGATGACGACTCATACGTTAAAAAAAATGAAAACTAAATAGTTTAATGTCAATTACCAATACGGAACACCATTTAAAATTATATTAGATATGAAATATATTTATTGCCTAATATATATAATATTATATATACTATATAGTAAATATACTTAATTTTTGATATATTTATAATAAAATGACAGTTTTAATTTAAAATTAGTTAATTAAATCAAATCGGTTTCGAGTTTAAAGGTATTAGCGCCCTCTTTGTTGAAATGCCGCGAGTGTCACTGCTACTGGCTTACTCGGAATTAAAAAATGTGAATTCGGAATAGGATGATTAATCCGAATATTGAAATATTCCGATTCCGGATAATCCGAATATCTAAATCATCCGAATATCTGAATCACTATTTTGAATGCGTTCCACCAACTTCAAATACCGACAGAGCTGTTTCGACCTTTATTGGGTCTTATCAGTGTCGGGCAACTTGGTGTAGTGGAACACAATCAAAACAAATTACTCCCTGAGCTTATATGCTCGGTTGTTAAGATCACCTGATGTTCTTACATCTCGCCTCTGTTTACTTAACAACCGAGCATATAAGCTCAGGGAGTAATTTGTTTTGATTGTGTTCCACTACACCAAGTTGCCCGACACTGATGAGACCCAATAAAGTTCGAAACAGCTGTCTGTCGGTATTTGAAGTTGGTGGAACGCATTCAAAACAAAAAACTTTGGCGAGGTGTAGGTTCAATTTTACCAGTGATGGGTCAAGAAAGTTTCTTAAAGAAACTAAGAAAATTGAATGTTTACCTTAATGTTTAGCCCGGTTGGGTTAATTCTAGATTCCTTTAGGCCATATTAGTATCTGTGATACAATTGACCATATGCAAGGAATGCGGTCGATGTTGCCAATGGTAAAAAAATAAAATTCCCTATTGGGAACATTCAATTATATTACGTTAGCTACACTGAAATTTTGAATTTCCCGCACAAACTGACATACATTCTAGTAGTTCCCAGAGATAAAGAAGGTAGTTCCAATGTTGTATAATAAATTAAGGTGCGAATTTCAAATGTGGGAATTATTATTATTTATTATTATTAAAAAAAAAGATGGAAATTAATTTAGTTTGTGCGGAAAATTCAAATTTTCAATGTAGCCAACGTAATATAATTGAATGTTCCCAATAGGGAATTTTATTTTTTTTACCATTGGCAACATCGACCGCATTCCTTGCATATGGTCAATTGCTGTGTGCAGTCCCTGTTGCATAGTATGTACCGATTGCGGCAACGCCACGTCGTTTGACGGTGTGGATCACCTGATGTTCTTACATCTCGCCTCTGTTGACTTAACAACCGAGCATATAAGCTCAGGGAGTAATTTGTTTTAATTGTGTTCCACTACACCAAGTTGCCCGACACTGATGGGACCCAATAAAGGTCGAAACAGCTGTCTGTCGGTATTTGAAGTTGGTGGAACGCATTCAAAACAAAAAACTTTGGCGAGGTGTAGGTTCAATTTTTTCTTATGAATATTACCAGTGATGGGTCAAGAAAGTTTCTTAAAGAAACTAAGAAAATTGAATGTTCGCAGATATATATCACTTGATATATATCGGATACATATCATTGATATATATCGGATATTTATATAAATATCATGATATTTGCGAACTCTGGTTAAAGCAAAAAGTTATCGGAAATTTCCCGCAGCGCCAAATTTTTAATTGTGTAATATTTAAATTTAAAGCCATATCTCTTACACGAGAACTTGATAAACGACAAAATCATTTAGTCCAAGGGATTTCTAACTAGTCTTACTTTCACTGTGAAAAACTACTTCTATATCGGATTTTACCGGTGGTTAATCCATTTTCAAGGGATACATTTAGATTTACACATAAAAAATGATATTTTGACCGGCGCGCCAGTAATACAGATTCCCAAGTACCTATTTGTTGTAAAAAAAAGTATAGTATGCAACTCGTTTATAAACTTTTCTAGACACATCTAATTAAACAACACAATTTGTGACTTAAATGGCATTTATCAAACTTGATACATTATAATATAATTATACTATACTGCCCTATGCAGAATCGGATTTTACCGGTGGTTAATCCATTTTCAAGGGTTCTAGGAAATTTGTTCGAAAAAAATTTGTTCGAAGGAAATTTGTTCGAAGGAAATTTGTTCGAAGGAAATTTGTTCGAAAGAAATGTATTCGAAAGAAATTTGTTCGAATAAAAATTTGTTCGACGGAAATTTGTTCGAAAGAAAGCCAAAATATCGAGAGAAAAATATTTTATTAACCACTAGAAAAGTTAAAATATATAATAAATTAGTACGAAATGTTGTGAGCAACACCTCTTAAATATGCTAGGATATCGCCTTGAGGGTCATAATTATTTATAACATTTAGAAGTCTTGCAGCAGCATCTTTATATATTTTTTTTTTATTTTCAATTGCTCGACCAGCTATAGCCTGTTCAATGCGAAGTTCATTAATAGATTGTTCTCGTTTTAAGTTTTTAAGTTTTTATTAAATGAGCTTAAATTAAACAATCTTCGAACAAATTTCCGTTCGAACAAATTTACGTTCGAACAAATTTCTTTCGAACAAATTTCCATTCGATCAAATTTTTTCGAACAAATTTCCTTCGAATAATTTTCTTTCGAACAAATTTATTTCGAACAAATTTCCGGATACCATTTTCAAGGGATACATTTAGATTTACACATAAAAAATGATATTTTGACCGGCGCGCCAGTAATACAGATTCCCAAGTACCTATTTGTTGTAAAAAAAAGTATAGTATGCAACTCGTTTATAAACTTTTCTAGACACATCTAATTAAACAACACAATTTGTGACTTAAATGGCATTTATCAAACTTGATACATTATAATATAATTATACTATACTATGGAGAAAGGCAGTAACTGCTAAACAAGAAATTTGTGGAAAATTAGCATAAACTACATTTTTATAAAAAGCAGTAGGTATTTACTTGATTTTTTGAACTTATGAGATATTTGACTGCATTTCTGTGTTGAATTCGGTTACAAAATGTCCATAGCTTTACCATAGCACAAGAAAACGCATTTTGCATTTTTTTTGCAGTTACTGCCTTTCTCCATAGTAGGGAAGTATACTATTAATATACTGTATAAACTATGCTAAAACTAATTTTTAAGATTTTATTTATTTAATGTTGTGTATATTAAAAATATGTATGAAAATAGCTATTGCTAAATAAAGTTATATAATTATTATTATATTTTAAACTTTTCTTAAGGAAAAAATATTAATTTTGCCTGTCGGTTTTTAAAATATCTTTATAAATTAGTGTTCTTACTAATTAAAATAGGATTTTAACTACTTTACATTTTTTTATATTTTCATTCAAAATATTTATTTTTAAAAAAGTATTTCGGTGTCCGAGCCTCTTGGATGAGAGACATTTAAAACATTTATTTGTTATATATTACTATACTAACATAATTTTAGTAACATTCTTCTTCTTCTTCTATACTATTTATTCTCTCTTTCAAGAGAATTGGACTTGAGCCAATTAGGCTCTTACTGCCCAGTTTTTACGTCCATGAGCTTCTCGAAGCCATCCACTCATGGACATGTGGAATTTCAAATCTTGAAACATCCACTAAATCGATTGCACAAATCACAAAATACCTCGCTGAAAGGTTAAAGCTTGCGAAATTGTTGAGAAATACCGGGAACCGCATTTTAGCCTTCCTGGGTCAAAGTCAACTATTTTCAGACTTTTTCATTGAGCGATGCACAGCACATGAAGGATAAAATCGAACTCTTAGTAACACGAGTAACATTAGAACATTTATATTTAGGGAAAAAGTTTTAAAACCCCTATTAAGAGCTAGGTATCCTAACCAGATTCTGGTGACCAGACCATACAGGCCCTGTATTACAGGATATACAGGACTGTCATAGAAATCAGGGATTTCGAAGGACTGCTAGTAATGTTTAGTGATTACCTTGGCATTCATAGATTTCCGGTGATGAACTTTGTTTGAACTAGTTAGGGGGTGAGCCGGGTGCAGGGATCACGATTCGTGATTCAGAAGGAAATGTTTTCGTTTTTTGCTTATAACTCGGAAACTATGGGTCCTATATCGAGAAACCATTTTATACAAAATTAAAGCTGACAAAATTTGTTACAAAATTAATACTATTAATGTTCACGCATAGTTTACAAGATATGATCACGGATTATCTCCGCGCTCTAAATTCCCTAATTACAAAAAAATTGCCTCACGTTTCTGTTCTGTACACTAACTTGGCCCAAAATTATTTCACCAGTGTTTTAGGTTAAATCCTTATATTTTGGCAAAATATCAAAATTTAACCTAAAACAAAAGTGTAATGTTCCTCCTCACTGAGATACCTACAGAGTGAAATTTAAAAAATATTACCACATTATTTTAAAATAACGTAATATTTCTTTACCATGTGGTAATATATATTTGTTAAATAGTGGTCCAAGACGCATAATATAAGCCAATATAAGCCCAATTGCCAACAGACCAAGAAAACCCTCGCGGGGTTTGGTTATATTAGCTCGTATTTTGTATGGCCTTTTAAAGTTCGCATTCTTTGTGGCCAGTTTTTCGACTGTTTGCGACTTGTAAGTCAATTAAATCAAACAAGTTTAATTAAGTATTGCATCATTGAAAAAAGTGAAAATATGGTTAATCCTGACCAGTGGCGGATCCACGGGGGAGTTGTATCCGGACCCACCTCCCTTTGGGATCGGAAAAATCAAAATTCGACATTTAGTTTTATTCGAGGTTTTATTAATATTTAGTGATTGTCCGCTCCTAATTCTGAGATAAACAGGGTGTTTCTTAAGTAAGGTCCCTAAACGTACGATTTAAAACAAGATGAGATACAGGTTATTAAAAAATATTTTTTTGATAATTTTTTATAATTTTCTAAAAATCCAAGCATTTCCGGGCACATGTTTACATATTCATGTTTAGTAGTCCGAAAATATTGAAGACACTTTTCTCGACGCCCATTTTATCGACTTCAAACAGGAGTCCCTTTTTAATAATTTTTAACTGAAAAATTGTACTTAATTCAAAAAAGCTTTGAATAATAAATTAAATGGTAATTGTAAACAAACACTCGGTAGGTATAATATTTTCAAACAGCATATTTGGATTCAGCCCTATCAAAAAGATCTGTATTACAAATATTGTTAGTTTTTGCAATTTAGAAACTGCGGCAAATGTAGCTCAATTGCGAAGATTGCAGGATTTCCGACAGGAACTGCGCAGACTGCAAGTGATTTTGATGGAATTACGAGCGATTTTGGCTATTTTGGTGCCTGTAGAGACTGCAAGATTGCAGCTCTTTAGCGATTTCCGGTTGATAGCGGTAGAAATGTACATACTATGCTCCACGCAGTCTTTTATTCTTCAGGTTATGTATCTTTCAAAGTATAGTCAACGAAAGAAATAATATTTATACTTTATCGCTTTATATATTCACAACACAACAAATTCTAAAGTTTATGATGGCAAATAAGTAATATCTTTGGGCAGTTGGCCTACAAATTAGGTTTTCTTCATAAAATAGTTTTAACTAAACGACATTTATTCAAAAAAAAATCTAGCTTGTCTATAATGGAATAACAATAACTGCATCAACTTTTAAAATTTAAATAAATTAAAGTATAGTATCTAGAGATACTCAAAATGAAATTTTGAGTAAAATATATATTAATAATAAAGTGAAATGTACAATATATTACATTTTTCATTATTGAAAATTTTGACCGAGACTAAAAAATCTTAATAATAATAATAATAATAGTTATTTATTGATTATCATAATTATAAAAATAACAACAATCAAAAGGCCATTGACCTAGGTCCTTCAGCCAAGGTTAATTAAAATATAAATGTAATGTATTTGCACGTGTTAGAAACCAAAATTGAAATTAGATAGAGTGCAAAAAACAAAAAAAAAAACATAGTATTGTGTATGTAAAGAATAAATTAGATATATATATGTATATGTGTTCATTCGTCAGCTAGAGCTTGCATTTCTTCAACCAGGGATCTTGTAGGATGTTTGATTCGGGTGGGAGCTCTCTCTAGGTCTCTTGGAATCAGTACTGGTGCCAGAAACTGGTAAGCGGCTTCTCTCTGGGCAAAGTTGGTGGATAGTTTTATTAATCTCGCAGAAATTGGGCTGATTTTAAATTTTTCATAAAGGAGGGTGTTGGGAGGGTTGTGGAGTGGATTTCCTGGGTGCCTCATTTTGGTAATTTTTCTCATTGCAGAAGTCTCAGCCACATTCAGGATATTTAAGGTAGATTTTCGGGAATTTAAAAACAGGGAGGGAGCATATTCAAGGATGGGACGGCAGATGGATTTATAAATTATTGATGCCGTTTTGAGATTAATGCCATTATTCTTGTAGGTAAGACATCTAAAGTGGCTGGCTCTGGAGATACATTTCTTTTTGGAAGAGTTGGCATGTTCCTTCAGGTTTATTTTGTTGTCAATCAGTACTCCAAGGTATTTAACTGATTGAACTGGCTCAAGTATTTGGTTATTGATAGTAAGTTGAAGATTGTTAAGGTTGTTTCGATGAAAAATAATAAATTTGGATTTGTTAGCATTAATGCAGAGTCTCCAATCCTTAAGCCATTTATTAATGGTAAGGAAAAGCGTTTTTAGCCTTTCAAGGGCAAGCTGTGGTGATTTTTGATGCACAAAGAGTGCAGTGTCATCTGCATATTGTAAAATGTAGTTTGCTTCGCTTGGTGAAAAAATTTGGTTGTGTTCATGCTGCATGTCATAACAATAAATGTTATATAGCAGTGGCGACAGCGGAGAGCCTTGGGGAACTCCCTGTTCTGCAATGAGTGGAGGAGATTTTTGCCCATTAATGCAAACGTAGAGTGGTCTGTTTTCAAGATAGCTGTTGATAAGGTAGATGAGGGAATTAGCAATTCCGATCTTCTTAAGTTTGTAAATAAGTCCTTTATGCCAAACCGAGTCAAATGCTCTTTTGATGTCCAAGAACAAAGCCGCAGAAGAAAGATTATTTAGCCTCGCAGTTTGTACACAGTAAAAACTAATATTCTTAATTTAAGAAAATTGCTATAATTGGAAATATATTTTTGAGTGAAATAATCAATTATTTAGTTTAAAAATATATCTTTCAATTAAGCTTTGCAATTTTCTTTTTCCAAGAAATAAAAAATCTTCATTATCAAATAAAAGCTTCTTTAGCTAAATATTGAAATATTTGATTTAAGTAATATTTTTCTTCGATTTTAAGAAAATAAAGGTATTTAATCTAATACAATATTATTTTTGATTTAAGTATATGATTTATTTCATACTAAAATACCAAGAGTTTTAAGTCAAAGTAATATTTTTGTTTTGAACTAAAATTATAATTCTTCAAACAAATAATATGTATAATTGATTTAAAAATATAATTTTATTTTAAATATATGGTATGTTTAAAATATTTTACCGCGAGATGTTAGTAGCACGTGACTTATGGAACCAATGGGTTACCAGAAACTGATGAGATGTTAGTATCACGTGACTTATGGAACCAATGGGTTACCAGAAACTGTTTCGCTTCGGTATCGGTGCCGGTGCCGGTATTCTTTTTAGCCGCCTCATTTCGTTTATGTGTTTCCTCTGGTGTAGGTTATAAAAGTTTGTGCAAAAATATGGAAGAACTATTAGAACAATGGACTTTGGAATATCTAATCCCCGTTTTTTAAAGGTATACCTATAGGTAATATGTTATTATGTTATAAGGTATATCTTTTGTTACATTTTATATACGAATGTTTATTTTTTGTTATTTTAGGATTAGTTTCATGATGCTCTTGCACATTTATATTATTTGTACCAAAATAATTATAATTAAATAAATATGGATTTTTAATTATTTAATATATTATTTCTTTATTTTTAAAAATAAAACCTACCTACTTAGTGGAGTTTTTGAACAATTTAAATCATGGTAATGATATTAATATCATTGAGTAAGATGGTAATATATTCAAGATTAATTAATTCTGCAAAGAAGGATTAACTTATTAAAATGCTTATTTTAACTAATATAATATTACTATATATATATAGTGTATAAGGTACATTCTTACTTAAATTAACTTGTTACATTATTTTAAACTACATTATGTATGTACATTTTGTGTGTAAATAAACATTTTAATTTAAATAAAGCCTATATATATAAAAGGATTTATTAAAAAATATTACATTTTTGCTTTAAATCTAAATTTGACCTTAAAGTAAGTAGGTATAAAAATTATTTAAATTAAACACATCGTTGCCTTGATATGAAATCATGAATTTCTTCGAACAAAAATATTATACATTTAAATCAACCATATGTTAAATTTTAACCAAAAAACATTATTTTTGCGTCAAATTTAATATATTTTTAAATTAAATATATCGTAGTTTTCTTTAAAAATATCCAATACTTACGACAAAGGCATTATATATTTACATAAAGAAGCCCAACTTTTCCATTTAAGAATATATTAATTTTAAACTAAGTCATAACATGCATTTAATTTAAAGCGCGCATTTACTTTTTCTAAGATCATGATATATTTAAATTACAAATAAAAACTTATCTTGAGTCTAATAGATGATTTATTTGTGGCTATTTAAAACAATGAACGCTTTGGTTTAAACCTACAGTATTTGACTGAAAGCATCTTTTTTTACTGTGTATATTGGATATGACGGCGGTAAGAGGATGTGCAGTGGATCTGGAGCTTCTGAAGCCAAATTGATAATTGGGGATCTTGTCAGCGGCTTGGGTATTGATTTTGAGTAGTATAATTTTTTCCAGGAGTTTTCCCAAACACGGTAGGAGGGTAATTGGGCGATAGTTATCTGCATTGCTGTGATCAGTGTTGGGTTTGGGTATCATAATTACTTTTCCTGTTTTCCATATGGGTGGAAAGTAATGGTTATTGAGACAGCTTTCAAAAAGTTTAATTATGTATAAATGGACGTTGTAATGTAGTTTCTTAATTATAGTCCATGGAATGTTATCATCTCCGGGGGTGGAATTTTTCTGATTGGAAAGTATATTGAAATAATCTTCTTCGTCAATTGTTTGAGGGTCAAAGTCGTTTTCGGAGTCAAAGTAGGAGTTATACCACTGTATTGTTGTGTCAAAGTTTTGTTGGTTAAATTGTGGGTTATCCTGAGCTTGATATTGGTGATTTAAGTGTGTCGCAAATATTCGAGCTTTATCAAGGTCTGTATTGTGTTCCTCGTCATTATCAATGATTGTTGGTATTTGATTTGGTGTTTTGTATCTGCTTAACTTTTTAATTTCAGAATAAAAACTTTTTCCCCGTTTGCTGTTGATTGTTTCGCAAGCTGCTATCCATTGGCTGTTTTTGAAGACTGTAATAGCTTGTTTAATAGACTTTGACAATTCGTTGATGTGTTTCTTCTGGGCAAATCTTATTTCTTATTATTTGGTAGTTTCCACATTAGAAACCAGTAGCAATGTAAAACTTCTACACCAATACAAAAAATTAAATGATAAAAAAAACGGACCGTTCTTTTTCAAGTCGCATCTCTAATAGTATCTAATATTTTTACTTAACAATTTCTTATATAAAATGTGGTAGTTTTTATAATCCAGCTTAACGAGTACCTACATAAAGTTTTGTCAATACCAGTAGGTATAAAGCTTTGACTGAATTTGATCTACATTAAAAAATCATTATAACTTTTAAAATTTTAATAAGTCACATGCCATAGGAGTATTAAATATTTTCAAATTGCAAGTTTCTCTAAATAATGTTTAGTAAACATTGTTTGATTTCTTATAATATAAATTAAACTAGGTATGCCGAGAGTTATGCACAAGATTTTTGTTGTTAGAAGTATAAAAGCTTGAATTTAATTTAAACCATATTCAACTATTTACTATACCTACCTATATTTATATGACCATATTAACACACTCTGGCAAATAATCCAAAATACTTATTTTATTTAGTCAAAATAGATTTTTCTAACCTTAAAATTGCAAAATTAGATGATATTTTTTGTTATAATAACCCAGCTTTGATACATATATTCGTATTCCATAATAGAGAAGCTAGATTTTTGTTAATAAATGCCTTTTAGTTAAAACTATTTTATGGAGAAAACCAGATATGTGGACAAAATGCACAAAAAATTTACTTATTAATTTTATTTCATTATTTCATTACTTAAATGCAGTATTTATATTCCTAAATTCTAAAACCAACCATTTTTATTGTGGTACTATAAATATTTAAACATAAGCAGTAAAACCATAAATATTATTTCTTTAGTTGACTATACTTCGACAGATACGTCAAATTTTCAAAATGCTGCGTTCCGTACGTAGGCACGTGGTGGGACTTTCGAGGTGTGGAGCATAGTACATTTCGGGCACCCCCTTGCTCGGGTTCGCTCCCCGTTATTGAAATACTTTTTATTTCTTTTATTACCCAAATGGGACTAAAGAATGTTCTATTAATAAAATTTATCTCGAAATTTATTTAATAAACAAATATTTTATTGTTTCTACACACTTTATAAGGGCCGATAATGCGTAAAACTAAATATTTATGGGCTAGCAAAGCGGATTAAAATGGCTGCTTTCAACTGTGGTTGACTGCGATCCTAGACGCTTGTCATACCTACTATGCATATGAACTACCCAGGTAGCACACTGACGTTTTCTGACGTTTATATGACGTCTTTTGACGTTAACAACGTCATTGCAACGTCATATAAACGTCAGCAGACGTCAGTGTGCTACCTGGGTACTGCAGTTGCCACTTTCAGCCGCATTCCCACAGCGCTAAATTAATTATATGTGCAGACAAAAAATTAATTATATAAAATAATTCTATAATTTTTATTATGTAAAGTTATATGTAATTATAATTGTAAAATAAAAATTCAGTGCATTAATTTTGCGTACAAATAAAATTAATTGTAAAATAAAATGATTGTTGTCTTGCAAATGAAAAATTGCAACTTAAAAAATACATAGGTACAATAAAATAAAATGGTTTTAAAATCTTGTTTCAAAACAAAATTGTTTTTAGTCTTACAATAACTCCAGTATAAGGTTCAAACTAAAAAAAACAACCTCATATGAAATAAAAATGGACCAAATTAAATGACGCAAACATAAATTCAACTTTTACATGTAAAAAAATATTCCTCAGGAAAAATATTTAGATGTAACAAAAAATGCGTATAAAATTAAAATGTAGGTTTCAGAAAAATTTATTATATACACACATGATCAAAATTGTTGCATATTTTTGTATTTTAATTTTCGTTTTGTATAACGTTATGTTTTTTGTTGTTTTGGAATAATTTTTCATTTAATTGTTATAATACGTAAAATAAAGAAAATTTAATATATTGAAGTATTTTTGTAGGAAATAATAAAAATAAAAGTTTCGGAACCAATCATCCTCCTCGAAGACGATAGTTCCGACGAGGATGATGACTTTGACGACAGTATTTAGATAAATAATTTATTGACAATAAAATACATAGTGTACATTACAATTATAAACAATTTTGAGAAAATAATCACCTTCATTTTTTAAATAAAATTTATATTTAAAATGTTTTTTCACCTACCTACTTAAATCGTTTCTGTTAATAATTTTTTTCACTTTTTAAAAATTATATTTAGTTTTATTTTTAATATTTCCTACAAAAATATACCTATACTTTAATATATTAAATTTTCTTTATTTTACGTTTATAACTATTAAATGAAAATTTATTCCAAAACAACAAAGCGAAAATTAAAATACAGGAATATGCAACAATTTTGATCATGTGTGTATTATTATGCATATCTAGATATAAAAAAAAGGTTTATACAAAAGTGCTCTTTTAGTTCCACCCTTACTTCCTAAGAAGTCCCAGAAGCCAACTGAATGGCTTGTGCGGGTTAGGGGTAGGAACGGACCGCAAGCTTAAAGTCCCCTCCGAAGGACTTTTACACAATAGGACAAACGCAAATATAATAATAACATAATAATATTTCGCTATCTGTTTCCATAAAATTCGTATTAAATTTATGCTTGACATAATTTTATTTAATTATTATAGGGTACATAGTATGTCTAAATAATAAAAATTATTAAAAATTAGGTAGGTATAGATAGTAATTTAAGTGCGGTAACAGTAATTTTGGTAAGGTAAGTTTGGTAACACTGTGCGACAAATTTTGACCTTACAATTTGAACTGGGATGAAATGTGGAAAAATCGAATCTATGCAACCCCCAAAACTAATCTTTAAAGGGGTTTTGCTAGTTTAGCTCGAATAATGGAGATATACAGGGTGTTTCTTTTAACTTGAGACAGCTCAATATCTCGAGAAATACGCATTTCACGGAAAAATGTCTTAAATAAAAGGTTAATGTGACCAAAGGAGACATTATTTGGTGCTACCGCTAGCCACCCCCTACCCCTCCTTAAGGGTGAAACGGGGGGTAACTTTGGAAAGTCAAATGGAATGACCCGATTTTTTTCACAGAGTTTGGTAGTACATAAAAAAATGAATAACTTTTATTTGAAAGTTTTTTTCAATTTATCAACAGATGGCGCTGTAATTCAAAATTTAAGAAATTACCCGCATTCAAAAATGTGTTGAAATGGAATGACGACATTTCGAACATTTGTTATAAATTGTTTTCATAGCCGACTATTGTTGTTAATGTTAATTTTTGTTTTTCAAACGTTTCAAATAATACATTTTACAAGGAAACTCATTTTTCTTAAATTTTGAATTACAGCGCCATCTGTTGATAAATTAAAAAAAGTTTTAAATAAAAGTTATTTATTTTTTTATGTACTACCAAACTCTGTAAAAAAAATCGGGTCATTCCATTTGACTTTCCAAAGTTACCCCCCGTTTCACCCTTAAGGAGGGGTAGGGGGTGGCTAGCGGTAGCACCAAAAAATGTCCCCTTTAGTCACATTAACCTTTTATTAAAGACATTTTTCCGTGAAATGCGTATTTCTCGAGATATTGAGCTGTCTTAAGTTAAAAGAAAGACCCTGTACATATATATATGTATATATATGTATATCTCCATTATTCGAGCTAAACTGGTAAAACCGCTTAAAGGATTTGTTTTGGGGGTTGCCTAGTTTCGATTTTTTCAGATTTGATCCCAGTTTATTTTTTGTGTTGCACAGTGTAATTTAACCCGGCAAATTTCTTTACCGGTAATTTTCAAAAATGATTTCGTCATGTAGCCCTGAATCTATAACGCTCTTGGATTTATTCATTTTCTTCACCTAGTTGCATTGTTTTCTGGCAGGTACCTAACTGCCCGATTGCGATTTAGACGTGTTTGGCCAATCAAGGAAGTATCAACTTTAAAATATAGATTGTTTTCTGGCAGGTACCTAACTGCCCGATTGCGATTTAGACGTGTTTAGCCAATCAAGGAAGTAGGTATCAACTTTAAAATATAGATTCTGAGGAATAAAATATTTAAATTTTTAAATATACTTTTTGTTCTTTACAAGTAGGTACTTACTAACTAACAATAAATCAGAACAATATATTTTTTTTATTTTTGAATAAATACCTACTTATTAGGTATTTGTTTAAACATTATATTTTTATGTAGGTTTCCTTTTATAACAAACAATAATATAATAAATGGTTTAAGTAGGTATGTAAAAAATACTAAAAATATATAATCCCAAAACATTACATTACTAGGTACCTATATAATGTCCATCCACATGGTATAATTATTTGTTTTCTGAAATATTTCCAAAATTACCGTAAATCAAATGAAAATTACCGGTAAACTTCAATACCGTATAGATATATTCCATAATTTTAAAAACTTACTTATTTTTAAAAATTTTAAACTATTACAATTAAAAAGTGAAACGGCGTGCCATATCAAAATAAGTAGTTGACATTTGTCAAATAAAAACTTTTAAATGTGAGTAATAATAACACACAGGTAAACGTAAAAACCAAAACAAATAATAATAAAGTTTTGATTACAACTAAAGGGGAAAAGCTATACGCTTATGATACAATTAAAACACAAGCAGTATGACTTTTCACCCCCCAGTCACAATCATTAAAATTGTTTCATCATAAATACAATAATAATAATATATATAAAACCTAACTTATACATAAATAAACGTATCACATAACCCATAATAATTGGCCCGTGCTGCCAATAGAACAGAAACAGAAGATGTACAGAACCATACAAGGTAATTACAAAATTGATTAGCAACAAGGGAGTTTAAGCGCGTAAGTACCTAGTAGAATTTGTTCTGATTGCAATGTTTTTATTTAATTTCAGAAAATATAAATCCGTCCAGAGCGTAGGTATTTAAAAAATTACTTGTAAGCAGCCAAGTAAAATAATAAAACGATTAAACAAAACGAGTAATCTGTCATGTTCCTATCAATCGCAATAGTTGGCGTGGAGAACAATGAACTTTGCCGTAGATTGCGACCGCCATTTGAGATGTCCACCGCTTGAGCGCTTTGCGAGCTGATCGACGTTTAAAAATTAGCGACATTGCGGCTACGGCACAATATCAAAGGTCGCAGCCTCCTGCAACCCCATTTTACCTAAAAACAATGGCCCGAATTCAACGCCATTAATTATTTCTTTTTACCGATCATCGAAAACACTAAATACTAAATAAGTATATTTTTATCATCAAATTTGATATATTTGTAGCTGCAATATACTTAAGGGTAACTTAAATAAGCATTAAAAATGTTGATTTTTTTAATCCAACAATTGAATTTTGGGGTTTTGCTTGAATACACATACTAATAATATTTTACCGTTTAAATTTATTGATTAAAAAGATTTTCCAAACAATCAAGTTCTGATGTTTTTTAAAAGCATTTAAGTCGAGTGCAGACATCAAAAAGAAAAACACGGTTGTGCCGACTTACCATGGAGCCTGAGTAGCCGTTGCTGATTCGGTGTATTCCGTACTTAACACTGAAGAAATTTCACTAAACACTTTATATACACCTTTTTGAACTATTTTATGTTGCAAATCACATTTGTATGTACGATAATTTACCTATTAGTTACCATTTAATACTGATTATATACATGAACTTACTTAATTAAATTTTGTGTATAAACTGCACGTACAAATGAGTCTCCATTTTATCATTACGCTTGTGATTGACTGTGGCGCCCTCTACAACTAACGTAGCGGCAATTTTAAATTTTACCTTGAAACAGCCATAACCCACGCGTACATCCAATTTTAGACACATAATTTTATTGATTGTCCATTAATGTTAATTAGAATAATTTTTGTAAACAAATTAAGATTGTCTGCTTAAATGCAATAAATGCGGCAAAATTAATGTTTATGAACCATTTTTTATAAAATTCTTAATTAAGTTTTTAATAAATTAGAGTCACTTAAATGATTAATTAATAGATAATATCTTAATAATATAGGTAATATAATATAATATAATATAATATAATATAATATAATATAATATAATATAATATAATATATTATATATATATTATATATTATATATATATTATATTATATTATATAATATAATATAATACAATATAATATAATATAATATAATAATTATAATTAATTATTAATATTAATATTATTAGTTAAACCAAATTAAATCACCAAAAAATATAATATAAAAAATTTGTTGCTGCACTTTCTTAAATATAGTTATACTCGTTTAAAGCTAAGACCGGAATTTCTGAAAAAAAATAAAAATACACACCTTTAAAAAAGAACACAGTAGGTGATTGTGATTTTCAATTTAATAGACTGTACTGTACTGTACTGTACCTATATGTTCTGCACACAGGGCCGGCCCGACGTTTTTTGCCGCCCCGGGCGAAGATAGGAATAGGAAATAAAGTAGTTTAAAGTAATTATTTAG
This sequence comes from Brassicogethes aeneus, assembly GCA_921294245.1. Taxonomy (NCBI): domain Eukaryota; kingdom Metazoa; phylum Arthropoda; class Insecta; order Coleoptera; family Nitidulidae; genus Brassicogethes; species Brassicogethes aeneus. Next base: position 6,528,123 of record OV121136.1, read on the forward strand.
TTTTTTATGCTTTAGAATTAATAGGTAAGGCAATATACTGTTAAATATATACACATAAGTGCATCACTTGTCAATGATTATATCCTATAGGATATATATATATATATATAATAATAATAATAGTTATTTATTGATTATCATAATTATAATAATAATAATAATAATAATAATAATAATAGTTTATTAATCCAACAGACAAAGTCTAAATAAAGGATATATATTTTTTACAATATGCAGTATAACACAACATTAAATAAACAATATAAAATAATGAAAAAAAGATAAAAGTAAAATTATAATTTGTTACGCTATTGCTCTAATTCTATTAACAAACTGATTTAATGATAAAACGCACATGTCACAATTATCTTCAATTTGATTATATAATCGACACATTGATCTTAGCGGGGCATGCATGCCCTGATTAGTATTAGATGCTTGAACATAAAAAGTCTGTCGAAATCTAGAATTAACTCTTGGTACAAAAAAGTTGACTTTTTGTAACTGTTTGGAATCAAATATGACTCCATTAATTAGTTTATACAAGTAAATCAGCTGAGCATTTCTTCTTCTTATTTCCAGACTTTCCATGTCAAAGCAAATTAACGCACTTACATAGTCAAAATTGTATAAGGGATAATATCCATAAATTAGATAACATAAATATCTGCAAAATTTTCTTTGTAGTCTTTCAATGCTATCAATATATACATTGTAATATGGTGACCATATAATGCAGGCATATTCAAGTTTGCTTCGTACATAAGCGTTGAAGAGACATTTTAATGAATCTATATTTTTAAAATCCTTAGTGTTTCTAATTATAAAACCCAAGGATTTATTTGCCGCTGATATTGTGACCTAGGTCCTTCAGCCATATATATATATATATATATATATATATTGGTGTTTGGTAAGCAGTGACTTCCGATAGGTTGACGTGGCGCCCTGACCTCCGGTATTACCAGTTATTTTAAACGTATATATTAGGGTGCGTTTGAAAGAGGGGAAGGTCTACAATTCGGTTGTCAAAAGAGGGGAAGCATTTTGTGAAGAATTAAAATGTATATATTTGGAAGCAACTAATATACGAAATCACTTCCGCATATATATGAAAGAGTTACGGTCACGTCGTACTAACTTCCAGCAGTGTTGCCAGATATCAGAAGTTAGATTTACAACTATATTTTGTTAACTTGCGGAAAGAAATCAATAATTTAAATTAAAACCTAATACCTCCCTAAACTAATAATTTAGGGAGAAACGTACAAAAAAGTATTTTTATTATAAAAATAACTAGTTTTGTTACTTACGTAAAGAAAATTATTTTATTACAAATTATCAAGTGTTCATTAATATTGACAGTTACGTATTTTTTGAAGTTAAGAACATTTTCCCTTTCTGCTCAAAGGGGTTATTAATATTCTAGGTCAGGGATGGGGAACCTATGGCACGCGTGCCATGAGTGGCACGTTTTAAATTTTTTTGGGCACGTTTTGAGAACAAAATTTGTTCATCTTAAGCTAATTTTTAAGTTTAATAATTTGCGTATTTTATTCCAATTAAAACTAACTTATAACTAAACTCCGTAAAATTTAATGTTAGCCTTGTAATCATAAGCGACAAATTTTACAATTTTTAATGAATATCGCTAGAATTTTATCTAGGTGTTAAATAGAAACAACGATAAAACTTCTTTGTTTGTAAAGCTTTAATTTATAATCTTGAATGTTTTATTAAAAAGTTTAACGTAAGAATAAGCTAGATTTTGATACCATATAGACTTAAATATCTTGAACAATAATGGTTTTAAAAAGAACCATGAATTTTAAAACAAAATGGGTTATAGAACCTTTTTAGTAATTTAATGCTCCAAATAAAATAATTCTATTTACAATTTTTATGAACATCTATTTTTAAGTATGCATCTATGTTAGATTTTGATCTTTTATTTCTTCTAAATCGTACGGTACAGATATGTTCTAATAAAAAAAACGAGACTAAATTTATTTCTTAAAATATAACAATTAATTAAAAAAAATTCTAAATAATGATTTACTTTTTTTATAATGTTTTTGTATACTTTCATCTTCATAACACTTATAAAAATTTACATGTGGCACGTTACATTTTGAAATTTTTTTTAAAGTTTTTTGGCACGGGCCGAAAAACGTAAAAAAAAATATTTGAGATATTTATTTTTGGGTAGTAATAAAAAGTTACCTTATGTTAAAAGTAATTGATTAGAAAAAAATGTAGCGTACTAGCCTATTATTTAAGGGTCCCCCGGGGGCCCAAAATATTTTTTTTGTATGTTTTGACTGGGGTGGGAACAAAAAGTTATCTTATGTTAACAGTAATTCTAGAAAAAAAAATGAGCGTACTAACCCAATATTTAAGGGTGCCCCGGAGGCCCAAAATAATTTTTTTTTATATTTTAATTGGGGTAACCACAAAAGTTACCTTATGTTAACAGTAATTCTAGAAAAAAAAAATGAGCGTACTAGCCCAAAATTTAAGGGTGCCCCGGAGGCCCAAAATATATTTTTTTTTTCATATTTTAATTGGGGTAACCACAAAAAGTAACAGTATGTTTAGAAAAAAATAGCCATTCTAGCCCAATATTTAAGGGTGCCCTGGGGGCCCAAATTTTTTTATTTATATTTTAATTGAGATGGCAATAAAAAGTTACCCCATATATTATTGCATAGAAAAACCAAATGTCTGTATCAGTCTAATAGTTTTTTTTATTATTTTATTAAGACGCCTTTTGATAAAAACAATTAGCAACTCTTAGCTTGATTTTATTAAATTTAAAAAAGATTATGCGTTACTCTAAATTAATTAACACAGCCACTAACGAAATAAATAAAGTCTTAAAAGAAGTAAATGCTTCAGTTAAAAAAAGAAGTAAAGACTTCAGTTAAATGCCAAAAAAAGTCTTGTAATAAATATTGGTACAGTATACATTAGGGTGTGCCAAAAAACCTCGATATTTTTTTCTTCTTGCTCTCAACCCAAAATATCGTAGAATATGTCCGAACAAATATTCTGTTAAAAGCGGAGCTCATAATTTCAATTTTAAGAGGTCCTCCATCGAATCTGAAGTTTTGCCGCTTAAATAACACAGAAAACTGACTTTTTTACCTTATTTATTCTTGCAACCTAGGAAGAAATTTTTTTTTCATAAAATCCATGACTAATTCTTACAAAGCATTAAATTTGGACAAAAAAATCTTATTAAGCTGAATTTCTATTTTCAATATTTGATTTTTTACAGAGCTTTAAATTTAAAGTTAATAATACAAAAATGATGACTTTATACGCCTGTAACTTTAAGAATATTGACGATACAAAAAATTCGCCTAAAACTTTTTTATGGTCCATCAGACAAGCTAAAAAATTGCCATTTGACTTTTTCGTCTAACTTAAATAGTTTAGCTGAAAAAGGCAAAAAACGTAAAATTTTAAATTTAAAGCTCTGTAAAAAATCAAATAATGAAAATAGAAATTCGGCTTAATAAGATTTTTTCTTCCAAATTTATTGCTTTGTAAGAATTAGTCATGGATTTTATGAAAAAAAAATTTCTTCCTAGGTTTCAAGAATAAATAAGGTAAAAAAGTCAGTTTTCTGTGTTATTTAAGCGGCAAAACTTCTGATTCGATGGAGGACCTCTTAAAATTGAAATTATGAGCTCCGCTTTTAACAGAATATTTGTTCGGACATATTCTACGATATTTTGGGTTGAGAGCAAGAAAAAAAAAATATCGAGGTTTTTTGGCACACCCATGATAAATAAATCAAAACAATATAATTTTAATACCATACATATAATTTTTTTTTAGATTTTTTTTATTATTATTATTAATTAATTGGATAGTTGCTCCTAGAGTGCCACCCGCTCCCTCCCACCCAGTTTTTTTTAATATTACATAATATTGAGACTTTTTGTCATATAGGCCGGTAAAGATGTCCGCGCATCTATATAACCATTTCTTGCTACCTCGCAGCAAATTTTTAATGCAGCTTCTGTTACAAGCTTTACACACTTTTCCACCGCTTGCGTTTGAAAGGGTAACTTGTCGAACCTTATATAGAAGTCGTCTGCATGACTTATAAATATTTTTAGTTCTTTTATTTTAAAAAACATTTCCAAATTTATAAACATTTTTAACCCTAAACCGCCAAATTTTTGACATCAAATTCTAATATCGGACATTTTTTTTGTAAACATATTGTTAACATAAGGTAACTTTTTGTGGCTACCCCAATTAAAATATAAAAAAAAATGTTGGGCCCCCGAGGCACCCCTAAATAATGGGCTAGTACGCTAATTTTTTTTTTACAATTATTGTCAACATAATGCAACTTTTTATTGCCACCCCAAACAAAATATAAAAAAATAATATTTTGGGCCCCCAGGGGGACCCTTAAAAATTGGGCTAGTACGTTAAATTTTTTTTTACAAACTACTTTTGGCATAAGGAAACTTTTTTTTGGTACCCCTAAATTGAATTCAAAAAGTAATTTTTTCGGCCCACCCTAGGTGGTGTAATTCCCAATAAAAATCCATGAAAATCAACGAAGTTTTTCAGAAATTATTATTTTTTAATTGGGTCCTCCAAAGGTTTTTTTAGTGACGGTTGAATAAAATGTCCAAGTTGTGTGAGTTGGGGAAACGGGGTGAGATGTTTTTTTGTACGAGTATTAGTATAAGGAACGTATGGCAGGCCCCACCGGCAACGTCGATTCGATTTTTTTATTGATCGAAAGTAGAAAAAATGATTTTTACAGCCTAGGCTGTAAATAACGTAACCTGTTTGAATCATTTTTAAGTGACTAGGTCATAATCACTCACTTTAGTTACAGTAACGAGTGTTAACAACAATAACCGATTGAAGATAAATATTTTAATATCTTCATTATTTTAATATAAAGTACAGTGCTTTAGGTATTTTTTGTTGTATAAGGTAAAAATTATATAATTGGTTTTATTTTACACTTTTGTTTAAAAAAAATATAGGTAACTGCATATTAAACTACCTACTTAAATTTCATAGTTCATTTGTCCTTTTTCCATACCGTACCATAATACGTTCAAAAAAGATAATTTTGGTACAATAATTTCACATTCAAAATCGGGCAACACAGCAGCAGGGAAAATATGGAAAATAAAATTGTAAATAAATTTTTCGACGCGGACGACAATAATTGTATTGTATTGTATTATACCTTCTAGGAAATATTTTGATTAATATAATATTAATAATATTTCATCAATATTAAATAAAATAATTATTCTCAGCTGTTTAGAAAATACAAACTTAATTACGGAATACAACCTTTATTTGTTATAATATTAATTTGTTATAACTAATATTATTTTTGTTATACAAAATGAATAAAGGAAAAAAGCAGTGATTCAAAGCCAAAGGCGGCAGATCTTAAATGTCTCGCAGCGTCTCAGCGCTATGAGATATTAATATCACTCTACTAATTAAAGGAATGAGAATAAAGATTTGGCAACGCCGATTTAACAAGAGAGAGTTAGGTATAGCGTGAACTGCAGGCACAACAAAGATAGTTATATTGTCATGCCCACGCGGAAGTCAAATCGTACAGTTTGTTAAATATTTGTAGCGACAACAGCGCCAGCGGTATATACCCGAACTAAAGGAAAGTTTTGTAGGTATATATGGCACGCACTGACTTCCAACCTAAAATTTGAAATAACGCTTTTTTCGACCTCTATATGACATTGCGCTAAAAAAATGCACTTTTCGTAGTGACTTCCGAAATCGGAAGTCACATCGTTATATATGAAGTCACAACGTCTAGTGAGTATCTATTTTGGAAGTCACTTGGTACTATTTATCAATATATATATATATATATATATATATATATATTATTATATACTGTAAATAGTGTCACCATATTATATTGAGTATAATTAAACAATATTTTTAAATTACAAGAATTCTTTGGTTTGTTAAAATTACTTTCGCAATATTCCGCAATAGCATACATACATAATTGCTGTTAAAATATCGTATTTTTAATGTAAAATTTAACACGCTATCCAATGGATATCCAATGGCTATCCCAATGTCCATATAACATCCATGCCTTTTACGATATCCATTGGATATCCAATGGATATCCATACTGGATGTTCAAAAAAAAAACAAAAACATTAAAAATATTTTTTTCTTTTTTAAAATAGCCCCTTATAGGATAAATTTATGTAATGATTAATAAATATGATTTAAATCGTTATTAACCCAATTTCAACAAAGTATCTCTAATATATATCCAATGGATAACTAATGTATGTCCAAAGTATATCCACTGTACATCTAATGTATATCCACTGGATATCCACTGGATATCCGATGGATATCCATACTGGATGTTCAAAAAAAAACAAAAACATTAAAAATATTTTTTTCTTTTTTAAAATAGCCCCTTATAGGATAAATTTATGTAATGATTAATAAATATGATTTAAATCGTTATTAACCCAATTTCAACAAAGTATCTCTAATATAATATATCCAATGGATAACTAATGTATGTCCAAAGTATATCCACTGTACATCTAATGTATATCCACTGGATATCCAATGGATATCCATACTGGATGTTCAAAAAAAAACAAAAACATTAAAAATATTTTTTTCTTTTTTAAAATAGCCCCTTATAGGATAAATTTATGTAATGATTAATAAATATGATTTAAATCGTTATTAACCCAATTTCAACAAAGTATCTCTAATATATATCCAATGGATAACTAATGTATGTCCAAAGTATATCCACTGTACATCTAATGTATATCCACTGGATATCCACTGGATATCCGGTGGATAACTGATATGGATATCAATATATATACTTGTATGTATACATGTGGGATTTTGTGATGGTTTAAACTAGCATATGAGACATTCTTTTACATATCGTACGGATTACAGAAAACATATTTTTTCAAATTTTTAAAATGACTTAATTTTTTTTTACAGCATCTTTTCATAAATTTAGCCGACCCCTATATAGGAATTTTTGCAGAAAATTTATTTTTCCAAAGATATATTGATTTAAACTTTTGATAAAATTTGAAAAAATGCTGAATTCTTTTGTACTTAAAATTCATTATCTCCGGTTCTACTGATCGGATCGATTTCATTTTTTTTTTATTTTAAACCATATTACATAGTCTTTTTAGATAAATATTAAAAAAAATTTTTTTTTGTTTATTATATGAAAAAAATATTTTTTTTTGAATAAACAGATTTTTTGTGTTTGCCCCCTCTATGAAAAAAATTTAAAAAAATACTGTTCTATGCACTATTTATTACTCTACAAAATGAATTTTTCAGAAAAATGGAGACTTTTGTGGATCGGAAGATATTAAATATTTTCGAGCGCGTGACCGGTACAAGCCGTAAGGGGGCATCCATTAATTACGTGAGGCGTTTAGGGGAGGGAGGGGGTCAAGCCAAATCTCATCAATTCTCACGTAAGGGAGAGGGGGGGTCTCGGCAAATATCACGTAATTTTTAACAAAGTATGGTTTTTTAATAAATCCAACAGAATCAAGCAGTTTAACGTATAAACATTAAAAATAAGCAGTTTTTAAAATCTCACGTGTAGTGATGCCGCCGATACGAGAGATTCTCGCCTCTCGTCTCGTCTCGTCTCGTCTCGACGAGACGAGAGGGCGATTTTCTCTCGAAAAAATGCTCGAGACGAGACGAGAGAATGACCTCTCTCGTTCGAGAATTTCTCGTTTCTATCGATCTCTCTCGTTCTCTCGATTATTCCGGTAATAGGTAAACATTTTTTTTTACATAAAAATTATAATTTTGCACATTAATGACGATATTTATTTGGACCAATGAAAACATTATTCGCATTTCATAAAATTTGTTCCTGGTTAACGTTGTATTATTTTGTAACACAAACAACCAAGACAAAAATACTTATAAAATAATAATAATTTTTAAAATTTACCCTGTATAAGCACATCTATGGCATTCCTTATACTATTAAACCCGTATGCTTAATAAGCATTGCTTATTCAATAAACTTATCAACAACGTGTGGTTTTTGAGGGGCTGATTACAAATTTGATATCCATTTCTTCAAAAAATAAAATGGCTGATCCAATATGACGAAAATTTGTCGTTCGACTTTAATGGTTTGGGTAAAATTTAGTATTTAGATATTTATGGGGTCCCTGATTAAGAATTTGATATCCAAACAAAAAACAAAATTGCGGATTCAAAATGACGGACATGCGCAGTAGGTACAAGATGGTTGGATCTATGTGAAGTAGTTACATAATATAGGCGCAGTAGTTTTTAGATAGATGGAACTACTTCGCCTATATACTAGATGTAACTACTCTACATAGATTCAACCATTTGATTCAAATGCGCGACATTTTCGGCGTAAAAAGTCTTACTTTATCAGTGGTCTTGGCACACATTTTTTTTATTTCCAGTTTAAATTTCTATAGAAAAAAAAATAAACGAATTCGTATTTCATTTCAAATAATTTTTGTATTTATACATAGCTACTTTTACCACGAGAGAAACGAGACGAGACGAGAGAAAGGCACTCTCGAGCGAGAAAAGAGTATTCTCGACGAGACGAGAGACCCATTTTCTCTCGCTGCACGAGACGAGACGAGAGAAGGACTTTTCTCGTCTCGTCTCGCGGCATCACTATAGTATACTCACGTGAGATTAGGGGGAGGGGGTTGAGCCAAATCTCACGACATCTCAGCAAGGGGGGAGGGGGTCAAAAAATCGCTAAAATTGACTCACGTAATTAATGGACACCCCCTAATCAGACATCTTCGAAACGCTAACACATTTAGGATAGTGTAAACTCATACATCGTTTTAAAAAAATACCAGCGCTTTTTGTAAATTAATTCTGATTTTAAAGGTTTTCAATAATTTTAAATAAATTAAATTTTAAATAATACAAACTTCAATTAATGAGTAAATTTATTAACTGGCAGAATTGACATTTGCACAAATAAGTCACCAATTAAAAGATGTCGAATCATGGCACTCTTATACAAAATATCACGTCACCCGCCACATGCACTAATACGTTTGAATATTACGCGCTTGACAGTCCTGTCACGCGCTCGAAAATGTTTAATATCTTCCGATCCAAAAGAGTCTCCACTGTTCTGAAAAATGTATTTTGTAGATAAAGAAAAAGCGCATAAAATAGTATTTTTTTCCTTTTATTTTATAGAGGGGGCAAACATGAAAAACTAGTTTAAAAAAATTAATCTGTTATTAACTCCCTATACTTAAAAAAAAAAAATTTTAATTTATTTATTGGAAAAGCCTATTCAATAAGGTTTAAAACAAAAAAAAAACAAAATCGATCCGATCAGTAGAACCGGAGTTAATTGGTTTTATGTAGAAGAGAATTCATCGTTTTATCGCAATTCATAAAAACTTTATATCAACATATCTCTGAAAAAACAAATTTTTTACAGAAAACCTGATACACGTATCTGCTTATTTACTGAATAGAAGCGGTAAAAAAATTTTCATGCGAATCCAAACCCTGAAGTCAAAATAGGTGTACGATTTGTAAAAGAATGTCTCATATGTAAAAAAAACGACTTTACGTTAAATTGATTTTTTGCCAAGAGCTACGAAATTTTTAATTTTGAAATGTTCACTTTACCCAGATAATAATATTTATATATTAATAATAATATTTCTGTTAATAATATGACTATGACAGTCTGCAATACAATAAAAAATTACTTAAAAAAGTCCTTTTTGTTTATTATTGTATTTCATATATGTACTACGCACGCGCTGAATTTGAGAATCTTCAGTGTTGCCGGTTATATATAAGCAAAATAACTAAACGAAATATATTTCCGTACTTTATTAAGTTTTAATAAATAAATTAAATAAATTTAAAATAATTATTCACCACATTTATGTCAAATAGGTATACTAGGTAAACTAATTAATTAAGTATTAAAGATTTAATAATATAACCGCCATTTTGATGAGCTTTCTGAAATTATTTAAACGTCTGACAACACTGCCGGCGAACACAGAAGATAAAGAAGCGTCCTTTTTCTATGGTAGCGTCGGTTAAATATGATTCATTCCACCCTGCGACAGATTGTTATATGTTTGTCATAAAGTTTATTGTTTTGTGATTATTTGTTTGAGGTCTCTAGTGGTAAGTAAATATGTGTTTATTTTAATTAAAACCATAAAACATTTTATTATTGTGAATATCTTTGGGGTCGAGGGTAACAAATGGCATTTTTTACACTTTCCGCATAGCTCGGTAAGCTAATCGACTCTTTTGGGCCGTTGTATGGTTGGATAAAACCTACCACTGAGTGTGTCTCGTGTGCATACATTTGCACCGCCGCACAGTGAGGCCACGTCTTTTTATAGACGGTAGATGTCACCATATTACCTTGCCGCTGCATCTCGCCGGCACCAACTGCCTGACACTGATGCCCCAGTAAACACAATTACGTAAATATGACGTAAATATGACGTCATGTCAAGTCACGCTTACGTAAGATATAGGTCACACTTGAGTCATACAAGAGTCATTATTTCACACTTCCTTACGTCAGACTCTGACGTAATAAATATGACATAAATATGACGTAAACATCTTGATGTAACACTGACTTCATACCATTACATAATATTTACGTAATAAATGTGACATAAATATGATCTCAGAATGACGAAACCCCCTTCCTTATTTTTCATCACTGTTTAAGCAGAGGACCACGGATATTCCATGACGAAACAATCCTGACTCCAAGAAAGAATTCCAGCGAAAAATCTAAATTTTATCGTGGTCCACAATTCATAATTCGTGTATTTGCCGAGGTTCGGATCCTAAATCTCAAATCGCAATGCAGCCAGTTTCAACTTATATACTTAACGATTAGTGCCACATAAGCGAGATGTATTATGCAATGGGGGTTGCCCATGATAAGTAGATTTCAACTATATTATAGTAGATGCCTACTTATTATAGGCAACCATTTCTGCATATTGCAACTGTTAACAATTAATATATCAATGTTATTTGACAACTTTACCCTTATTTGTCTGAAACACAATAACCGGACCATATTATAATATTATTATAAAATTTGTTTATCAATGAAGAATTCTTTAATAGTTTACATATATTATTAAAAAACTCTTGGTTTCATAATACTAAATATTCTCAGTGTACTTAAATAATTTCGTTTTTCAATTTCATTTCTTTTATTTATCATTTTTTAAATTTAAAAAATATACTAATACCCACAATATTGTGCAAATACCTATCTATTATTATAGGTATTATATTTATATATAATTATACCATATTATATTATAAAATTAATTTCTTTAAATTTGGTTGTATTATTTTTTTTAGTTTTATTTTTTGAACCTCTGTATTTGGAAATTGAAATTTTAGTATGTTAAACAAGGCATTAAATATATAGGTAGGTACTACCAGAGACAAGGGTACTCTGGGTACTACTTTTTGAATTAAACCAATTTTGATAAATTTCTAAAATGGCGTCGTACTGTCAAAAGGTCACATTTTTTTCAATGGGAAATGGAATCATTACCGAAAAGGTATTTATTGCAAGCTGATACTTTATCTAATTTATGAAGCTGATCAAAACCAACTCACAATGGATTTTGAACCAACTACTAATTTTTCAGATTCTTTACAGGGTATGTCAGAAGTAAGAACAAACAAAAATCGCTTTTTATGAGTAGCTATAGCTATAGCTAGGGACAATATTCAACATTTAAAAATTATTTTTATTTTAAAAATTTAAAATTTTAGTATTTTAATAGGTAACATTTTTTGACATGCATGGATTAAAAAAAACAAATGACGTCGTACTGCCAAGGTAACATTTAAAAATATTTGAAGTAAGTGAAATATCATTTCAGGTCTTTTAAAGCGTTACTACTTATTTTTTCGATTGTACAGGGTGGAACAAAAAAATTCCACTTTCACCAAAAGCGCCATTTTCAAAAATTTTCAAAAAATAATAACAGTAACATCGATACAAAAATAACACGTTAACACGTAATAACACGTAAATCTTTTGTTGATAATTTTTTACAATTTAAAAAATAAGTAGGTACTTGCAAGTACTTGCAACCATGATTATGAGTAGGTACCTACATGATTTTTCACATGACCATTGAATAAAATGTGTACTTTTGAAAGTACGACGCTATTTTCAAAATTTTTTACGTCATAATTATGCTTTAAAGCAGTAGGAACCGCAATCATAAAAATCTATATGATGTTTATTACATATTAAATTAAGATACATTATTTTTTGATTGATTTTAAACCATATTTTCATTTAATCGACCAAGTACTAAGTAGCCAAAAAATTCAAGGAATTTCGCGTTATTTCTTTCATCATGCTAGATGCAAAAGTAATTTTAAAATATGAAATTTGCTGTATTTTAATGTTTGAATTAAACTGATTGGTAAGGAAAAGTATCCACTGATTTTATTGTTTAAAATAATCGGCGTGAATTTCAATTAATAGAATTTACTTACGTTATTTTACTCAATGATTGGAATTAACCATTTCAATCAATTTCAAGTCCATTCATTGAAATTAGTTTAATTCAAACATTAAAATACAGTGAATTTCATACTTTGAAATTACTTTTGCATCTAGTTCGTCTAAATAATATGTATGACAGATTTCTTATGTCAGTCTTACCTTACAAAGTGACCTTAAACTTATGTAATGGTATGACAGATTTCTTACGTCAGTCTTACGTAAGAAAGTGACCTAAAACGTATGTAATAGTATGACGTATTTCTTACGTCAGCCTTACGTAAGAAAGTGACCTTAAACTTAGGTAATATTATGACAGATTTATTACGTCAGTCTTACGTAAGACAGTGACCTAAAAGTTATGTAATATTATGACAGATTTCTTATGTCAGTCTTACGTAAGAAAAGTGACTTTAATATTACGTCACGATATGACTTTAATATTACATAAGATGTACGTAATATGTAAGTCATTTAATTACATCATATAAAAGTCACGTTTTGGGTCAGTATTATGTCACTATGACGTAAAAATTGAATTACCTAGATATGATCTACGTGTTACGTAAATTTAAGGTCATAAGTCACGGTTTGGTTCATGAGACCCAACAGGTCGAAACAGTCTGTCTGTCAGTGTTGGTGGGCATGGTACATTAGTCATTGTGCCATGTCAACCCGAGAGATGCGTTTCGGGCCAGGCACGGTGGAGAGATGTGTCGGCTTGTGTAATATTTGTCATTTTGGTTGCCTAACTACTGGCGTAGTAGTAAAACCTTGGCATTTTTTAACAAATGGGCTGATGGATTGGCCAAATTTTGGGGATCATAAGGAGACAGGTGAAATAGGCCCTAAATGATTAGGCTGATAAAAAGGCAAATGACAGCTGGAGGAGTGATGCCAACCAGTTATATGTAGTTTTCTGTTCTATTTTATGTTTTCATAAAAATAAATATTTAAATTAAAGAATAATAAGACTTTTATTTTAAAACCCAATGTTATTTATTGAAAAGTAAATATCCATTGATTCACCATATCCAATACAGATGACAACCATATTGCATACAATACTATATCCACTGGGTATCCATTGGATATCCACACTATGTCCAGGAGGGTCGGACATTTATATATCCAATGGTTATCCATTGGATATCCATACAATCTCCATATTGAATACAGATTACAACCTTATTGCATACAATACTATATCCACTGGGTATCCAATGGTTATCCATTGGATATCCCGGATATCCTATGTATATCCTGGATATCCATAAAAGAAATCCATTGGATATCCATTGGATGTAATTGTTCCGTGTGGGTACCTGTCTATCGCCCCACTTTGCGTATCTATCACTTGCCTTTACGTATCTATAACTTACCTTACCTTCTACAATTTAAATTGGATAAATACAGGTATAAGTGATGGATACGTAAAGGCAAAGGCGGGCGATAGATACTTAAAAGAGAAAGGCGGGCGAGTTCATTAATTGGAATTTAGGGGTGGTAGGAATTTCTTTACTCTAATAATAAATCTTTTACTTACTCTAATAATAAGTACTTCAAAAATTACAGTAATATTGCCAATTCTATTTAAAAGAAAATAATTTTCATTAAAAAATAGGTTAGTCCAAAGATAATACACTGGAGTGTATTATCTTTGGGTTAGTCAACTTACTTTCAAAATTTTCCATAAAAATGAAGAAGCGCCCCACTCTTCTAGAATTTTCTTGTACTCAATTATAGTCCAGAGAAAAAAGCCAGTCACAGGACGGATCACCCACAACACACGGTAAACAAAATATTTTCTTGGCCAGTTTTTTAATTTGAATAATAATAATTAAAATATTATTCATTTAAAATTGCAAGCTCAACGTACCGACGGTACGGTACCGTCCACAAACAATCAGCAAGTGAATGTGCCTGCAGGCTCGGATAACGCGTTTGAACGCCGAAGCGTGCGAAAATACCCGAATAGGGCGGAAACACCCGAAATACGGATTTTAAGAAATTGTATTTAAATAATTATTGGGGCAGCAAAGTTTTTATTAAAAACAAATAAAAATTCTTTTGAAAAACGTTTTTCCTGTTACTAATATGTATTTTGTTATTGTGAAATATTAAATGAAATATTTATTATCGACGGCAAAGAGCTTTTTAAGATCAATAAAGAGACACCAGTAAACTCTATTTTACTGCTACAAGAAAGTCAATTTTTAACTTTGGGAAAAATTTTAGTAGTGATAGCTAAAAATACATCAGCAGGTTTTTGCTGCAGATTTTCTCAGTGTGTGTTCTATCTCGTACTAAAAATACAAAAAATCACTGCAACACTGCACAGTTTAACGGCGACCATTTTTTTGTTTACAATTTTTGTGCTTTAAGTTTGTGCTCAGATTAATAATCGTGTTTCTCATAGTAAGCCTTAAAAGAGGCCTTAAAGTGCTAAGAACAACCATTTTACTCCTCTATTGTAAAAAATAAACTTTATTCTATCAGGGCTGTCATAAAACTGTCAAATGTCAATTTTAAGGTTAAATTATAACCCACAAATTAACTTTCAAATTGTCATTTGACAGCCCTGATAGAATAAGGTATATTTGTTATAAAAGAGGAGTAAAATGGTTGTCCTTAGCACTTAAAGGCCTTATTTGAGGCTTACAAGTGCCTCTGTAAGAAACACAACGTTTAAAACAATTATTAAACAGCACAAACCCAAAGCACAAGAATTGTAAACAACAAAAATGGCCGCCGTTAAACTCTGTGCAGTGTTGCAGTGATTTTTAGTATTTTTAGCATGAGATAGAACAGACCTTGTTGTGTGGATTGTGGGTATATAAGTATACTTATGTATATGATATCATATGATATCATATACAATTCTATATAATTTTATATAGGTCTCTTTTAGGGTATGTAAAATTGTATAAAATTCGAATTTCGAATGTATAGATCTATACAATTTTATATAAATATATATATGTTTCTTTTAAGGTATATAAAATTGTTTATGCACGATGACATTATAATATGACAATTATAACAAAAATTCTTTGACGTAAACGTCTTTTTATAGCCCGCGGGCGTTATTATGACCCAGCGGGCTATAATGAAACGTCAAAAATTAAAAACAACAATGTTACACCATTTGATATATTCGAAGTAAGTTTTTTCGTATAAAGATTTTGATTTTTCCGGCAGCAGGCCGCAATTTTTCGCCTTTTCAGCTGCTTCCTCAATTTCATTCATCTTTAAACTTTAAAACTGATTGATATTAGTTGACATTATAATATGACTATTATAACAAAAATTCTTTGACGTAAACGTCTTTTTATAGCCCGCGGGCGTTATTATGACCCAGCGGGCTATAATAAAACGTCAAAAATTAAAAACAACAATGTTACACCATTTGATATATTCGAAGTAAGTTTTTTCGTATAAAGATTTTGATTTTTCCGGCAGCAGGCCGCAATTTTTCGCCTTCTCGGAGGCTTCCTCAATTTCATTCATCTTTAAACTTTAAACTGACTGATGTCAGTTAACATTATAATATGACAATTATAACCAGGGGAGTGCTGGGCCGCCGGGACACCGGGCGAATGCCCGGTGGCCTGCGCTACCATGGTGGTCTGTTGGACTTGTTATGGTATGCAAATAGAAAAAAGATTTTTATACCAAACAAAAAGTTTTTTCAAGTTATATTATTAAACACTAAATATAAATTTAAAAAAAAAAGAAAGTTTTAATTGACTCCCGTAAAAAAACTAAAATACGTATTTTTTTATGCTAACCCTTAACCAAGAAGTCGCAGGTGGAAACCCTAAAGCGTGGGGATATTTTGGATGCTTCCGTAATTATTTTTCCGGGGCCACTTTGATGAAATGCAATTTTAGTCAATTTATAAATTATCGGAAGGGAGAATCAGCTCGGATTTATAGAGAAACAGAAACATAATTACAAAAGCATTCAAAAAAGCCCCCTCTCGCAGTTTTTATCTTGATTTATTTGTGATAATACTTTCCTTTAATATCAGTGTGAAGTGACGTAAATTTGGAAGCTTTTATGCTGATTGCTGTGGAGAGAAAGGTGCAAAATGGTTTAGATTGTGACCTAATAATTGAACTAGCTAAAAACAGTTCTTTG
The DNA here is from genome assembly GCA_921294245.1 of Brassicogethes aeneus. Classification (NCBI taxonomy): domain Eukaryota; kingdom Metazoa; phylum Arthropoda; class Insecta; order Coleoptera; family Nitidulidae; genus Brassicogethes; species Brassicogethes aeneus. Next base: position 6,544,891 of record OV121136.1, read on the forward strand.
TTGCGAAGAGAGTTTTCTCGGGATGTTTTAACAGTCGAGGTATTTAATTGTGATGTATTTTTACAATTAATATAAAATTGGCTTGTGCCTGGACTGCTCTACCATCTAGTCCAGGCCTGCATTGATTCAGCCAGCACGCCCCTGATTATAACAAAAATTCTTTGACGTAAACTTTAAAAACAATAATATATTAAAAATATTAATATATTAATCGTGCATAAAGTTTTGTATGCATTGCTGGCATAACTGGTTTTTATGGTCCTACGACGCTTTTCTATATATACATAATAGCTATTATGCCCTTAATACATAAATAACTATTATAATTATATACAATTCTATATAATTATATATAATTTAAGACAATTATCAAGGTCATTAAAAAAAATATTTTCAATTGGTTGAGGATTATTTAATATTATGTGGGGAAGTGATAATGATCCTTATAATTCGATTTATTTTTGGTGAAGATTCCCAAGTAGAATTTTAATTAAAATTTCAGCCCTTGACTAAACGCCATAAAGTAACAGCTTGTCAATGTGTATTTAAAATATTTTGGAAACATGTACGATAATGGGCGTGGAATTGGGAGTAGAAAAACAATATTAAATTTTGTGTATTTCTGTGGGTAAAAGGCATAAGGGGATAAGTCAAAACAAGCAATTTTTCAGTGGAGCCTTAAACGTGTTCGCATTAATTTAGGAAATATATTATTGGTTAGTGGGTATACCCTTTTGGTAGCACATGTCATATGCTACCAAAAGGGTATACCCGCTAACCATAAATATATTTCCTGAATTAATGGGAACACGTTTAAGGCACTGCTGAAAAATTGCTTTTTTTGACTTATCCCCTTATGCCTTTTACCCACAGATTTGTTATATGACCACAAAATACAAATGGATAGCAGCCAACTTAATACGCATGCGCAGAAATCACGGCTGGTAATTAATAATAGTCCTATTCCATAAAACGGACTTTTGGATAGCGCGTGCGTGAAAAGGCACCTCGTCCTTTTTTTAATTATAAAAGAGAAAGAGATACCACTCTTCTTCAGGCACGCGCTATCCAAAAGTCTGTTTTATGGGATAGGTCTATTGTTCAAACACCTTAAGCAACAATTGTTTGTAAGGTATTAACATATTTAGAGGTCTCTAAATAATAAATAGGGTAGTAAGCGTCAGTTAACCTTAAAAATTTAATTACAAACGCCATCTGTAGGTACTCATTTAATAGTTTGCAAACATGTGTTAACGATTGTTTTAAATTTGCCGCCATATGGTGGTAACACTGTAGTGGTTGAGAGAAAGCTACCCTGGCGAAAATAAAGCGTGCACGAAAAGTGTGGAATAAGTGTGTATTTTATTATTGGGTCTTGCTTTTGTTAGATTGTAAAGAAAACATTTGCTTAGCTTTACATTTGATCAGACTTAGAAATTACGTTGAACCAAATAAATAACGAAGCCGAAAACCTTGTGTTGCGGCCATGATACTTTCTTCTTCTGCTGACGGATATGACACTCCCCTAACGGATATTAAACTTACGCGCTAAATTCAAATATTTAAACGTTCCTTACTATGACACCCCCCCGTTTCGAAGGCTGATCAAATATGTATTTATTATAAAAAAAAAACATTTCCTAAACATATTAAAGGTATAAAGTAGATACAAGGTACAATGAGGCATTCAGTATACTTAACCGAGCCAAAAAACAAACCCTAAACACTAAATATAAAAATATTAAGTCTTTAGAAAACATTTCTCTGAAATTAACCTAACATCTTACAAAATTAACTATGATAGCAAATCTCGTAATAATGCAGATACGATTTTAAATTTAAGTAATCTGCTTAAAATGTAGAAAATATATTAGATACATGGAAAAATGTTCAGACTTTTATTCACTCACTCACATACTTTTGCTTTAATATTTCTATTCACAGCCACAAAAGCACTTTGTTGGTTTTCGTTTTCTTCGAAAAATTCGCGTTCTGATTATTTCAGGTACTGATGAACCGTCAGATTGGAATGATGACACTACCGGTGGGTTTTTTGAAATTAACATATTTTCATCTGACGACTCTTCGTCAGAATGTGGATCAAATTCCGATTCAGATTGTGGATGCGCACTTGCCTCAGACAAACTGTCAGAATCAGATTCCAGGACATCTCCATGACCATTCGGTGCCCTTCGAAGGTCATTTACATGGAATGCGATAATTTTTGTATCTCGTTGTATTTCATAAACTATGTTAGATCGCTTTCTAACAATTTCGTATGGTCCTGACCATACATTACCAAATGGGTCATCTAAGTGTCTCAATTCTCGTGCCATAACCTTTTGTCCGACCTCAAATGTTACCTTTGGTAAATTTTCTGGGTTCGCATATTTTCTCTGAAAATCTTTTTGGTGTTGGTTTATCTGTTCAATTCTGCTCTCCCTTGGCAGAATTAAATCTTTATGTCGTTCGTCTAGATAGGGTTGTAACGAAAAATCAGTTGGTTCTGGACACTCATACCCAAAAATTGCTTTGAATGGTGTCATTTTACTTGCAGAGTTACGTCTGTTTCGCAATATGTATAGTGCTTTTTGCAATACCTGGTCCCATTTATTTTCAGATGTGTGAAGTAAAAGTGCCCTTATAACCTTTTTGATTTCTTGGTTTCTTCGTTCCACTGGGTTACTCTGCTGGTGGAAAATCGGCGTATACAATGTCTTTATTTTAAATTTTCTGCAGAAGTTTTTATACATATTGGAGATAAATTGTGGACCGTTGTCTGATATAATTGTTGTTGGGAATCCAAATCGGTAGAAAATGTTAGTCTTTAGAAAATTTATTACATTTTTACTTTTAACATCGGAAACTGCGACTGCTTCAATCCATTTTGAGAAGATATCTTCCACACAAACAATGTATTTATTCCCTTTTTTACTTCTACTATATGGGCCTAGAATATCAATTGAAATTTTTTCAAAGGGAAAAGTGGCGGTGTGTGCTTCCAATGGTGCGTCCTCCTGTATCTGACGCTTTTTTATCTTTATACACTCTATGCAATCCCTGATGTATGATCCTACTACTCGTGTGATAGGTAATATCTTCGACCTATGGACCTGATTGTTTCATCTCGACCTGGATGAGACTTCTGGGAGGTGTTATGATGATGGAAAATGACTTTTTGGTACAAAGCCTCAGGAACAACCAGCAAGTTGGGGGAACCCTTTCGATATAAGGTATCCTCTTCAACGGTGTAGCTCCTGGATCGGTTCTGAAATCTTTTGTGCTTGGATCACTTGACTGTACAGGTCAACATTGGCTATACTGTTCATACATCGTATGAAAGAAGGAATTTTGGGTTTTTGGTCAAAAGGCGGAGATAGTTGTTGTGTATCATTTGGAGTAGGAACTAGGAGTCTATTTTCATTTATTTCGGAAATTGAGAACTTATTATCTACTGGATTTCTACTTAAAAAGTCAGGTAACTCGTTATTTGACCCGGGACAGTGTTCAATGTCAAATGAATACTCTTGCAGTAATAGAGACCACCTTGTTAATTTTGCTTTGGTGTCCTTAAATCTATCAAGCCAGGTCAACGCTTTAGAATCAGTGATTAACTTAAATCGTCGACCTTCCAAAAAATGTCTAAACCGACAAATCGCCCAGACTACAGGCAGACACTCCTGTTCGTTACAATGATACTTTGATTCAGCCGGACTAAATTGTGAACTAGCATAAGAAATTATAAACTTTGCATCATTTGTACCACGTTGGAACAGAACAGCTCCTATTCCCAAAGCTGATGCATCCGTCTGAAGGACAAACTGTTTATTAAAATCAGGTCTATGCAACTGTAATGGCAACGACGCAAACTTTTTTATCTCTTGAAAAGCTTTTTCATGATGAGGAGACCAATAAAATTTAGTGTTTTTTCTAAGCAAGTTATTAAGTGGTGCAGAAATTTGAGATAAGTTAGGTAAGTACTCTCGTAACCAATTGAAAGTCCCTAAAAAGCTCTGTAATTTTTTTTTGTTATATGGTGTTTGAAAATTTTGTATTGACTCGATATGTTTAGTTTGAGGTATAATTTTCTGTCCACTTATAGTATGTCCCAAGTATTCAAGTTCTGATGTCATAAATTTACATTTCTCTGGTGAAACCCTCAAGTTAAAAATTCTGAATCGTTCAAAAATAAGTCTTAAATGTTGCATATGGGCATCAATACCACTTGAAAAAACAATCACGTCGTCTAGGTATACCTTACAAAAATCGTGCAAAAATCCCGATAACACACTCGTCATAAATCTTTGAAACGTAGCTGGCGCATTCTTCAGACCAAACGGCATTACTGTGAATTGAAAAAGTGCACCGTCAGGCGTGGCGAATGCAGTTAAATGTTTGGATTCCTCATTAAGTGGAATTTGCCAATACCCGGATTTTAGATCTAAAGTTGAGAATAGAGTTCTTTTAGTGTGTCAGAAATTTTGGGTAGTACTACTGGGTCATCAAGAGTTATTTGGTTTAAATTTCGGTAATCGATGCAAAAACGTGATTTTTTCCCCTCCCTTGGTACAAGTACTATGGGTGATGAATAATTTGAGGTAGACGGCTCAATAACCCCAGATGTAAGCATTTCTTGAATCTGTTCGTAAAGTTCTTTCTTTAGATTAGGGCCAGGGCCGGCTCCAGGGTACGTGCAGCCGTGCAAGGTACGTGCAGGTGCACAAATCGAATAGTGGCAAAATTCGAAGGGCGACAAAAATCGAAAGGCGGCAAAAAGTTATCGTACTATTATTTCCCATTTTTAAATAAAAAAGCGGCTTTCTTTATAATAGAGCCGATCGGTCGACAAAGGATCATGGCACGCGCCGCAATGTGCGGTTTCTTTTGATTTATCAGGATATCGCTTTGTTTTTAGGCAAACTTATAAATTATTTTAGTTGATATTTAACTTCTTTGTGCAATTGTACACTACCTATTTGAAATTTAATAATTTGAAAGAAATAGACATTTCCGAGGACATTTTGTTCCCTGTGGTTGTGGTATTTACATTGTGCTGGGCTTTTTGTGTGTGTGTTTTAAGGTAGGTATTTATGCACATTTTATACAAAATTAATATAATATCACAGCATGCATTCTTTTAATAAAAAATAATAATTAACAAATAAATAATTCTCGTAAATAATGCTACAACTGGATAACTAGAAAATTTACGAATCCAGTTCTACTAAATGCTTGCATAGGTACCAATTTTAGAATACTTTTATGTAGGTATAAATGTGTTTTTCCAGATATCTAATTGTAGAATCAAGGGGACGATATTACACTGTTTAAAATATCTGTGGTGTAAAGGGTAATCTAAAAATGGTGTCTAAATCCAACACCGAGTGGTGTTAATATAAACACCATGAATTATGTTTGAAAATGTTATATACAGCAAACACCAAAACGGTGTTTATCTAAAAATATTTTATCCTTTCAAACTACTGAGAAGTACACTTTACACCTAGTATGATTTAATTTGAACAAGAACACATAATATTTAACACTGAAAAGGAGTTCAATTTACACTATTTTAGTATTTGAAATTACACTGGACCAACGAACCATATTTAACACCATTTTGGTGGTAGGTACTATAGTTTTTTTTTTAGAAATTATACCTTACTAATGGGCACTAAAAATTAGGTAACTATGAGGGGCGGCAAAAATTTTTTGCACGGGGTACCGCAATGTCTGGAGCCGGGCCCGATTAGGGCCTATTGCTCACGGTTTTAATTGTATACGTTTATTAATATCAGTTATAACAATTTTATGTTCAGTACTGCCAGTGGTGGGTTGGTGAATTCCGTAATTAAAAATATCTGCAAATTCATTAATTAAGTCGAATAAAGGTTTATTTTGTAAAACGTTTTTGTCCAGAATGGTCAAAAAGTCTTTATTCACAATTTGTTCTTTTGTAGGTATATTTTGCCAGTAAACAGTTTTTCGAGGTGAAGCCCCAATGTAAACGCATTTTCGCGAATAATCTATAACGGCTTTGGACTGTTCTAAAAACGGTGCCCCCAAAATGCAGTCTTCCACCAACGTATCAAAAAGTTCAAAATTTGCCTTAAAGCCTACATTATCTATAGTAAAATTTACGACGTTGTGCCCAGAGGTCGCCACAACTGCTTCCCCACAAGCTAACAGAAAATTTTCGTTACCGGGAATTACATTTTTTTCCAAAGAAAAATGCTCTGATCTTAAAATATTTACCGCTGATCCAGAATCAAGTAGCGCTTGTATCTTTTTATTATTTATTATTAGTGGGACTCTTGGTAAAAATAGAGACGAATTTGTGTTAAAAATACCTAATTTTGGACCGTTTATGTCGAGCCTGTTAGGATTCGACCGGTCCTTTATACGTTTTCCGAAAAATGTTCGAGCTGTGGGCAATCGCGATGAAAATGCCAACCCTGGCAAAATCTACATGCTGAAGGCGGTCCTGTATTACGTTGCAGGTTAGAATTAACATTAATTTCGTTCTCGGCCTCTAGATCTCTTTCAATTGCGGTAGCAATTACAAGTAGATCTTGTACAGACCGAGGCACCCCGCTGGGCCTTAACCGAGACCTTAAGGATGGTTTTAACAACTCCAGAATAACTTCTACCTTTAAAAATTCGGGCTTGCATGGTTCCACTCTGTTAAACAACGCGACTTTACTTGCAATAAACAAACTAACCGGCTCACTTTTTTGAGCTTGCCCGTATAACTTTGACGTGGCTGCAGCAATGATTATATTTCGTAAAAAATTGCTGCTTGAAAATGGTCGTACGACGCGTACAATGTTAAAAATGGTTCTGCCCACCTTTTAGCATCCCCCTTTAAAACTTTGCCGACTATTTGTAGCTTTTTCGCGTCATCAAGCACACGATATTCCACGAAATGTTTTTCGATTTTATTGATAAATTCGACAGGGCTGTCGTGCTCTAGGCCGGTAAAAACTACGGCTGGGTCAATTTGTCGACGTGTAATACAGTCAATTGTTTTGATAAATTGATCAGAAATGAGCCTTAATGGGTCTTGAGCCTGACTTGATAGTTGCGTATTTGGCTCAAAATTGCAAACCGTGTTGTCAATTTCCGAAATAAAGGGATTTGTATTATAGAAAGGATTAGAATTCATACGTGCCTCTACAGTTTGATGAGTGGTGTCGAAGCCATGGAATGTTGTGTTTTCCAACAGGTTGTTGTCGTCCACCGTCCGCCAGTCGTCCATTTTGAATTTCTTTTTATCACACTGATAAACCGGTAATTATTTTACGTTGGGCGCCATATTATTGGGTCTTGCTTTTGTTAGATTGTAAAGAAAACATTTGCTTAGCTTTACATTTGATCAGACTTAGAAATTACGTTGAACCAAATAAATAACGAAGCCGAAAACCTTGTGTTGCGGCCATGATACTTTCTTCTTCTGCTGACGGATATGACACTCCCCTAACGGATATTAAACTTACGCGCTAAATTCAAATATTTAAACGTTCCTTACTATGACAATTTAGAGTGCAAGTCTTTATAACAATGCGCATAGCCGCTATTTTGTAGTAATGTCACACTTTTTGAAATAATTTAGTTTTTTCACTCTTTATGCACATTGACATCGCGCTTTTTATTTGTCACTTGTCACGCGTATATTAAATTATTTTTTTGCACATTGTTTGCACAGTTTTAGTACATTATTTAAAGACAATTTTGCAAAGCTTCAGTCTATCTTACGCATGTCACATTTTATACACATTGTTAGGACGCTTTACTATTTCTCATTTATCACGCTTATATTACACCTTTTTATAGCACATTGTTTGTACAGTTTTAGCGATCACTCAACTGTTTAAGCACATTTTAGATATATCTCGCTTGTGTTGTGGTAAAACATTTATTTAAAAGATGAGGTAGATTACATCTTATGTATCGCTTCTCGGCAATCCCCGTCGTGGAGTTGACAGTTCCGGTATTTTTCTTAATAAAATACATTACAGGAATGTAAAACCTACATTGTGGGTATTTTTTAAAAATTTATTATTTTTAGGATATTTATTTATTGATTAAATAAATTTAAAAGACTTTAGAGGTCACCAAAAACAACAGAAGGTGGCAAGAAATAGTGTGCAAACAATGTGAAATATCAAAAGGAGTTCCCTTTAGAACATTGTCGAGTGATTATTCACACTTGTAAATTTTTGGTTTTGCACATTGTTTCATGTTCCATTTCCCACCCTCTGCACATTGTTCTCAAATAATTTTGCACACTTTTTGCACATTTAATTTTCGCCAGGGTTAGATGGCGAATAGCATCCTTTTGGCACCCCCCACTGAACTACACATACATATCTGTAGTTCAGTGCATAGATGTTAATCTATGGTTCAGTGCCACTGTGAATCAGTCACAGACAGCGTTGCCAATTTGCCAGTAATTACTGGCATTTGCCAGGAATAAAGCTCCTTGCCAGTAATTTTGCCAGGAGAGTTCAAATGCCAGGAATTTGCCAGGAATTGGTTAATTTACTATGTTAGTTAAAATACAACAATTATGTTTTTTCACTTATCGTTTATAATCCGTAAAAGTGTCCATTTTAGATAAGTCATCTAAGATGGTCGGGCCATGATGTATCATGGCCCATGATGCAAGGAATGTGTTTCTTGAATCATGATATCATGGTTTAGGTCTGTAAGGTGGGCCATGATATCATGATAGGCTTACAGACTAAGTCTTTGGCCCATCTCTACGTTTGCCGGGTGGGGAGGGACCACAAAACTAGTTTTGTGGGCGGGACAGAGTCGTGTTGTCAAATGTAAAAATGAAATTATCAGGGTTGAATCAATCATGAGTCAAACCACGTCAAGTGGGACCAGAAAATTTCACGAAATCAACAATTTTGTCAAACTTTAGAGCACGGTAAAATTGAAAAAATAGAATCTCTGGGACCACTCTGTATAATTGAATTAAATTTTACACACTATTGTAGAAATGTTTAGAGTATATAATGATCATTTAATTAAGGTTAATTTGTTTAAATAAAAGAATTTTGCATCAGTGGCGGCTCGTGGGTGTACAGGAGGGTGAGGCTACATAAGGTTAATTTTGTCTAAATACGAATAAATTTCCACGTCACCCGGGAGGTATTATTCTCCGACGCGTTGACCGATAGCACTACTAAACCAAAAAATAAACTCTAAAAAACAAAACAAACAAAATATCACATCAAAGACTAGTTTTAATCTTAAACTTACAAAATAGTCTTAAAAAAGTTAAAAATAAATAAATTAATCAAAAAATAAAAATAAAACTAAAAAGTCGACCCCTACCTAAGTATTAAAAAATATAAAATACTATACGTCTATCTTTTAAGATTGAAAATTTATCTATTATTTGGTCGTAAAATTGTGGGTCTGCAGTGAGATTTAAAAGTAATTCTAAATTTTCAAACCGCGTCTCTAATTGAAGAATTATGCAATCTATTATTTCAAAATATAAAATTTGCTTAATAAAAACTGCTAAATCTACCTTAGTGTGTTCCCTACAATAATTAAATAAGAAATTTTACTAATCGAGACAAAAACTATAAAAGATCAGCCAAAAGTTTTAAATAATTTAATCTGAATCAAAACAATAACGTGCTCTACAAACGCTAAGAGAAGACTGGCAACCTTCTTTGTCTCCGCTGGCATCCCACCATAAACGGACCACCAATCAGAACAAACCAAGCTAACCAAATTTCGCCTCATCTACGGTGTTTATTCGCGAACTTACGGCGATATTTTTGTTGGTGAGTCATTTTCGCTTTCAAGACGTAAATGGGAGCTTCCGAGGCTGTGAAAATTTCGCCTCTGTCCAAGCCAAGATACATACAACACTCTCAACGATGCACGTTAACTTGACGCGCTTTGCGCCTGGATTTTTATTTACGCTTAATATTATTGATTGGTTTTTTACTTTTTATTGGGTAGAACTGTTGTAAAAATACACTTGTAATAGGCAAAAATATAAATACCAAAAGTCGTTCGTTCCTTCATTTTAAGGGTGAGGCGCGGCCTCAGAGGCCTACCCTGACGAGCCGCCACTGTTTTGCATACATTTATTATAAACAATTGAAATTTTGTATGTGTTCTTCACGCTGAAAAAAAATTAATCTTGTGTCATAATATGCGGCAAACGTTTCCGTTTAATAAGATGTACTCAAAAATTTGCCTTTCATATGTCATTCCGGAGATATTAATTTTTTTGTCCGGCTGTGCGCTTGATCAGTACGCGGCGCGCTTCGCTGCTAGCTCGTCCGTTCGAACGGTTTAACGGTGTGCCTGAACGAAGTTAAGTCACATAAAAATGCCGCCAAAAACTGATTGTAGTTTCTTGTTCGGGACCCTTTGGTGACTTAAAAATGATATTTACCAAAGTTCTAGCTGCTCCTCTTTTCGAAATTGTTCGAAAATTCATGATTTTTTTTTCAAATTTTTGTTTATCTCTTTGACAGAGTACACATTTGCACACGGATTTTTATAAAATTGGAGTATATTATTTAGGAGACTTAAAGAATATTTTTTAATACTGTTCACATCATTTGATATATACAGGGTTAGCCAAAAATCACTTATTTTTAATAATGCAAAAGCGTAAATTCATGATTTTAGCATAACACGCAAAAAATATTTATTCCCAATTTTTTATAGATATTTCTAGGTCTATCAGGTTACAAAATGGCATTATTATTAACCTTTTACAAGAAAAATAAATTTGTAATAACATTTAATAAAATAACGCTTAGAGAGTATTTAAAATGATGTTTAATTTAGGCTTTTTAGTAGTTTTCAATTTTGAACGAAAAATTGGTTGAAGTTAAAAAATATATTTACCAAAATTCTAACTGTTTTTTTTAATTTGTAAAAATTATTTGTTTATAGCAAAGTCTACTTTTGCCAGAGTACACATTTGTACACCGATATTGTAAACGAGAGAAACTGTTTTTATATATATGCTTAGATTTATACAGGGTTAGACAAAAATCACTTTTTTATATAGTAAAAAGCATAAAGCATAAAAAAGATTTTTCAAAAAATTTCGAAAAGAGGAGCAGCTAGGATTTTGGTAAATATCATTTTTAAGTCACCAAAGAACTTCGTTCAGGCACACCGTGTGCTGACGAGCTAGCAGCGAAGCGCGCCGCGTACTGATCAAGCGCACAGCGGGACAAAAAAATTAATATCTCCGGAATGACATATGAAAGGCAAATTTTTGAGTACATCTTATTAAACGGAAACGTTTGCCGCATATTATGACACAAGATTAATTTTTTTTCAGCGTGAAGAACACATACAAAATTTTAATTGTTTATAATAAATGTATGCAAAATTCTTTTATTTAAACAAATTAACCTTAATTAAATGATCATTATATACTCTAAACATTTCTACAATAGTGTGTAAAATTTAATTCAATTATACAGAGTGGTCCCAGAGATTCTATTTTTTCAATTTTACCGTGCTCTAAAGTTTGACAAAATTGTCAACCTTAATAACATTACCAAAAAAACGAATTTTAAAACATTTTTTTTACTGTGACATATGAGTCATGCCTAATACACAATAATGTGATTATTTTCAAAATCGGTGATTTCGTGAAATTTTCTGGTCCCACTTGACGTGGTTTGACTCTCATCAAATTTTTAGAAAATTACAGTTATAATATATTACAGTTATAATATATAGGTATTGGATAAATCATTTGGTGTGAATAAAAAAATTAAAAAATATTTTTTTGTTTGTTGAAATAAGCCATTTTGCTAGAAACCTAGATTGTAAAAATTAAAAATTCTTGGAATCAATCATAAGCATTCACTTTGACAGGAATTGACCATATGCAAGGAATGCGGTCGATGTTGCCAATGGTAAAAAAATAAAATTCCCTATTGGGAACATTCAATTATATTACGTTGGCTACATTGAAAATTTGAATTTCTCGCACAAACTAAATTAATTTCCATCTTTTTCTTTAATAATAATAAATAATAATAATTCCCACATTTGAAATTCGCACCTTCATTTATTATACAACATTGGTCAATTGACCATATGCAAGGAATGCGGTCGATGTTGCCAATGGTAAAAAAATATAATTCCCTATTGGGAACATTCCATTATATTACGTTGGCTACACTGAAATTTTGAATTTCCCGCACAAACTGACATACATTCTAGTAGTTTCCAGAGATAAAGAAGGTAGTTCCAATGTTGTATAATAAATGAAGGTGCGAATTTCAAATGTGGGAATTATTATTATTTATTATTAAAAAAAACGATGGAAATTAATTTAGTTTGTGCGGGAAATTCAAATTTTTAATGTATCCAACGTAATATAATTGAATGTTCCCAATAGGAAATTTTATTTTTTTACCATTGGCAACATCGACCGCATTCCTTGCATATGGTCAATTGCCAGTAATGATGATATTTTTTCCAGGAATTTTATTAAGAACTATTGGCAACGCTGGTCACAGAAGAACCACTGGTCCGGGACCAGTGGTCCCCCCTGCTTTTGGTGTTTATTCCAGTGTTGCCAACTCGTGGGAAATTTTAAGTGCCAAAGGGAAAAGGGAAATTTTAACATAAAATCCTGTTTTCGTGGGAAGTCCAATCAATTTTCAACTAAAACAACTAGAAAAGAAAAGTCCAATCAACATTCATGAAAAAAAAATTACCGAAAAAATGTTTACTATAGTATATTATACCTATAATAGGTACTACTTTTTCTTTTAAAAATAACAGCTTAAACATATCAAGTTTGTGGACAGCCAAAGTCAACAAACCAGCGGCCTAATAGTGACGTCACTGATGATGAGGATACATCCTGGTCATACGCTCTATGTAAATCGTCACAAACTTGCGTATATAGCTTTCCTGCTCTATATAGATATATATATATGCACGCTTTAAGTTTTTCTTACAATCAGCGTTGCCGGCTTAACTAAAATCTATTACTGGAAATTACTGGCAAAAAATTTACGTTGTATTCCTGGCAGAATATTTTTGGTTTACATACAATTCAGTTAATTTTTAATTTTATTTTTTTAGCAGGGTATTTATTAATACAGTGTATATATTCCGCATCACACTTGAATGATCTAAGTTGAATCACAGTTTTACAGAAATTCACGCCATAAAAATTTTCGTTCTAACTGGAAAATTCCTGGTTCACATTCAATTACTGGCAAAACGGCAAACCTGCTTACAATTTGAAATACTCGGGGATTTACCGAATTATCCGTGCGATTTGTAGCAATAAGTGGGCCTGTGTTTCTGTGTAGTATTTTTGTAAAAACTGGTGAAGTATTATTTTATGAGCTGTACAAAAAGTGTTAGATTAAACTAGTTTTTATTTACAAACGCAATTCGTAATGTCTAGTTCATCAAATGAATGATTTAAAAAATTATCATTTTTTTAATTTAAATTTCTCCGTTTCTTAAAATATTGTATTTTTCTTCTTAAAAACAAAAAATACCCATGGATGCCAAAATAAACTTTATCATTTTTAAAATTCGTGGGAAAATTTTCGTAAAAAAGGGAAATTTTTAACCTCTTTGTGGGAAATTTGATTCTCAAAGGTGGGCAACCAGTGTTGCCAAGTCGGTGCATATTGCACTAGATCTGGTGGATTGAACCTCCATCTAGTGCCCGGAATTCGATTTTGGTGCGCTAGTGCAAAATCTAGTGCATCATCAATCATTAACCAAATTTGGTAAATAACAATGAAAAGGCGTTTATACAATGGTTTTATTTTCATAATTTTTCATACAACTGAGCCACAGCCCACATTTATTTCAGAAAATCTGAATAGGCCCTTGTCCAACAGTCCACCATGCTGACGGCCGTTGTGTTGGTAGGCCATACCTGTGGTGGTAGTACCCCTAAACTTGGTTTAGGGTAATACCACAGATTATAAAGGTAGTACTGCGCTGCCGCTGCTCTGCGATTGGTTTGTTTGTTAAATTCTTTCACAGAACCTCTGTTTCGATGTATTATTTTTCTGTTTGTTTCAAATAACAAAAGAAGTCTAGTATAGTATATTCTTATTCTATGGAATAATATATTATTTTCTATGGTATGGTCTAGTTCTATAGTGATTAATTATCAGCGATTTATTGTTTTTATACTTTTAGATGCCGAAACCACAATATGAGCAACAATGTCAAGTAGTGTGGCTAAAGGACCCTGCCCTAAAGCAATGGCTTACCAGTGTGGAAATGCCTATGCTTAAAAGTTTAATTTTAAAATTATTTCATGGTTGCTCATTCATACATTGTGTTCATCTAGAATGAAATTCAGACTACTGCATAGATTACTGATCAGGTGGATTTACACCGAAGTCAATTTGGTGCTTTTCTAGTGCATTTTTCATTGCTATATAGTGCATAGCTACTTCAAGCAGTTGGCAACACTGTGGGCAACACTGGTTCATTCGGGTTTTGTTCTTTGAGACGGCTGGTCGCTTGTGACCCTGGAGGGACAAAATCGGAATCCCAGCACAAAAATACGCTGGTTATTGACAATTATACAATTATACATTGATTAAGTTACGAATGATTTCCACGATGGATGGGCGAAATTTTTAGAGATATATCAGTGTATACAGCCATCTGTCATATGGCGCATGGTTGGAATCGGACGACAAAATGGAGTTTTAACAACAAAAAATATATTATATAATTTATTACTGGTAGGTATGTAAACCGAACTGAAAAAGTATATGGATGAACTTAAACAATAAGTGAAGAATAGTGACAGTGATAGAAAATTGAAAAAGGGAGCGGCTATAGGAATTCCTAGACTCGCCCTCCCAACTTATAGATAAAAGTTTCAGCTGGCCAAATCCCGGAAGGGAAAATCCACAAAAAGCAAAGAAGAAGAAGAAGATCCTTTTGGTGTTCTTTGTCGCCTTTTGTTGAAGAAATTCTTTTTCTATGGCGTGAATCTCGATTATCGAGACTCGATATCGTATTCTTCATAAAGTGTTCTTGTTATATTATAGTGTTCTTTTCAAGTTAAAGCTTAAATAAAATTTGCTTGACTGTTTGTTATAATTTGGATATTTCAACAACCATTAGAAAGTTCCAGTGCTTATTAATTGTGTATTTTTAAGTATAGGGTAGTAATGCTATAATAATTTTTTGTTCCATATTAAGTTGTCTTTCAAAATATGTAAAAATATACAGGGTATCCCATTTAAAAAAATGTTATTTTTGTAATAATTATTGTTATCTTCGGAAGCCCGGCGTTCAATTGTTTTTCTGTTTTAACCATTTTAATCAGAAGAAAAAATACCACTAATTTGCTAATTTAACCGACTTTGTTGCTCCAATAATAATGGCGAGATGATAACTTTAGACACTGTGTATATATATGCATATGTATAATATTATATACAGGGTGTTTCATAATATATGCGCAGGACTTCAGGATGTGATAACTCATCCAAAAAGATGAAAAAAGTCGCTATTAACTTACTCTCTAAAATGCACAATTTTCGAGATACAGGGTGTTGAAATTTTAGAAAAAAAATCGTTTTTTTAGATTATCTCTTGAACCGTTTATCGTACAAAAAACAGCTTTTGTAAGCATTTTCTACTCATAATAAGCGATGTTTTGTGCCAGAAAAAAATTTTTTTTTACTCATAATTGGTGGAGATTTTGAAGGGGTAGCGGGTGTTTTTCTCCTCAACTTCAACGCCCCTGAAAACGGTTTTGAGAGGCCCATTCGAACCGCCAATGTTTTTTACAGAAAAAGGTACTCTTGGTCATAAGCTCTAAAGTTGACCGTTTTCGAGAAAAATCAACTTTTATGTTTAAAATCATGGTCAATTTTTTGAAAACAATTTTTTATTACTAATTAAACAAAATTTATTTTAACGTTAGAAAAAGTAACAAAACCAAACGATAATTACAAAATTAAAAAAAAAAATAAAAAATGATTTTTTACTCAAATGCTGAAATTGCGAAATGCGTTACCTTCACGGTTTGGAGAATTAAGCAAAGACAACTTTTAAATCATTTTTTATTTTGCAATTATGGTTTGGTTTTGTTACTTGTCCTAACGTTAAAATAAATTTTGTTTAATTGGTAAAAAAAATATTTTTTTTTTTAAATTGACCATGTTTTAAACATAAAAGTTGATTTTTCTCGAAAAAGGTCAACTTTAGAGCTTATGACCAGGAGTACCTTTTTTGTGTTGAAAACATTGGCGGTTCGAATGGGCCTCTCAAAACCGTATTTTTTTCAGGGGCGTAGAAGTTGAGGAGGAAAACACCCGCTACCCCTTCAAAATCTCCATCAATTATAAGGAAAAAAAAATTTTTTCTAGCACAAAACATAGCTTATTTTGAGTAGAAAATGCTTACAAAAGCTGTTTTTTGTACGATAAATGGTTCCGGAGACATTCGAAAAAAACGATTTTTTTTCTAAAATTTCAACACCCTGTATCTCGAAAATTG
The DNA here is from genome assembly GCA_921294245.1 of Brassicogethes aeneus. NCBI lineage: Eukaryota > Metazoa > Arthropoda > Insecta > Coleoptera > Nitidulidae > Brassicogethes > Brassicogethes aeneus. The sequence goes on from OV121136.1 coordinate 6,561,409, forward strand.
TGCATTTTAGACCGTAACTTAATAGCGACTTTTTTCATCTTTTTGGATGATTATCACATCCTGAAGTCCTGCGCATATATTATGAAACACCCTGTATATATATATATATATATATATAAAATATTATACATATATATATATATATATAATATTATACATATAACTATAATATTTATTTGGAATTAATAAGTTATCATTTAAAATAAGTGTTTGTCATTTTAAATAATATATAATATAATTGGGCTTACAATCTCCCAGGGTTATTTTACCCCCTTTCCGTTCTCATGCTTATCCCGCCAAATCACAGCATTACCTGTGTTTGTTGGATCCGAAGTTTTTACGCCGGCTGGTAGATCCATCCTAGGAGATCGTGGATGACAGTGTCTATGGTTAAGGCCGCTCCACGGATTTTTGTCAGCCGGGTCGGGCCATACGTCCAATTTAGGAAGGGTTTTTGGAGGACATTGAACTGACCCAAAACTAAGTACAATCCGGAATCCTCCTCAACCAGGGCTTTAGTAATATCCCCATTCAGTTGGGATTCCTGAATGGGGGTAGGTGGATTAGTATGCTGCTAGAGCCTATCCTTGTTGGTGTACTTCCTGTTCGCCGCTGTCCGAGTCGGATTTCGGTTCCTGGTAGCCGCTTTAGAATTGTTTGCCCCCCTGTGCGATATTGAGTCTTATCTTCAGAACTGAAGTGTTGCCGGCCGCACCCCGCCGTAATTAGTGCCCTCTGACTACGTGTAAATTCAGCCCCTCATGCCGAGTACCGACTTCATAAGCAGCTGTTTGTCCCGCCTTTGTTTAACCTACTGAAATTGCCGATACCCTCGAATTTTTACCCCACTGTGCGTGATCCCCATTCATTTGGGGTTATGATGGGGACTTGATTGGCTAATACTGCCAGGGTCCATCTTTGCGCCTCACTGTGCGGTGCGGCTGTTTATTTACGCATGGAATGGTTATTTACCTAATTTATGGTCCCCATAACGTCTTAGTAATCTTTTTGAATTGGTTCTGTAAAATACTTTCACCTTTCTTCAGAATCGGACAAAATAAAAACTGGAACCTTTTAAGACGTTTTTTTATTAAATTAAGTCAATGTGACAGCACTACTTATTGTTAAAGTTTTTAATACCTACGACTTGAACTAAACCAATGTAGCGCAGTTAAATTCAATACTCCCACTTTTTGTTGCAAGTCGATGCAAAAATGAAAATTTTAATTCCACATTTTTATTGCTACTTGAATAATACGTTAATTCTTTGGCATGACATTCAACATTTTACAAAAATGTTGATGTTTCAGTTTCGGCAGGGCCTTCGTCATAACGTCCGCTGCTTGGTCATCCGTCTGAACGTATTTCAAATTGAAAATTCCATCCTCAAATTTTTTCCGAATGAAATGGTACCGCACGTCGATGTGTTTGGTCCTCTTGTGAAATTCCGGGTTCTTCACAAGTCGTATCGCACTTTGGTTGTCCATGTAAAATGTTGGCGCATTCAATTTTGATTGTAGTAGCTCGCTCAACATATTTTTTAACCAAACAAGTTCTTTCACGGCGTGTGAAGCTGCCATGTACTCAGACTCCGTTGTGGATAGCGCAACTGATTTTTGACGCTCCGATCCCCAACTGATAATGCTCCTGCCAAGCATAAAAACATAGCCTGACGTCGATCTTCTCGTCTGAATGTCTCCAGCATAGTCTGCATCACTGTATCCGCAGAATAACAAGTCGTTTCTTCCTTCGAAACGAATTCCCATATTCATCGTTCCACGAATGTACTTCATAATGCGTTTAACTGAATTCACATGTGCTGCAGCTGGCTTTTCCAAGTATCGACTGACACTTCCAACTGCGAAGCTAATATCTGGCCTGGTTGCAACGGCCAAATACATTAAACTTCCGACTGCCTCACGATAAAGAAAATCTATCTCTCCATCGGCCTCAAAATCACCAAGATTTTGTGAACTGTCCAATGGCGTTGATACTGCATTGCAATTCGTCATATTGAATCGATCGAGTACCTTTCTAACGTAACCTTGTTGATGCGTGTGAATTGATCCGTCCGATCGCTGATCAATTTCTATTCCCAAAAAATATTTTAAGTCAAACACTTTTATCTCGAATTCCTTCTTTAGATGCTCAATGACTGTTTTTCGGCCGCAATTAAACCGTCATCTACATAAATTGCCAGAATTATCATACCGTTTTCGCCGTTGCAGACGAAAACACATGGATCTGATTCACTTGCTTTGAAACCAAATCTGTTGACAAAAGAAGTGAACTTCTTGTTCCAACAACGTGATGCCTGTTTCAATCCATACAAGCTCTTTGTTAGCTTGCATACTCGCTTGCTTCCGTCATCGTATCCAATTGGCTGACTCATGTATACATTTTCCTCCAAATCACCGTTCAGAAAAGCCGTTTTTACATCGAATTGCTTGAGTTTCATTTGCTTTGCAGCCGCCAATGCCAGAATTACTCTGATCGACACGAACTTCACCACTGGGCTAAACGTTTCGTGGTAATCGATGCCATACTCCTGCGTGAAGCCTCGCACTACCAATCGCGCCTTGTAACGATCAATGCTTCCATCGGGATTTTGCTTCACTTTGTAGACCCATCGATTGTCAATCACTCTTTGGTTAGCTGGCGCCTCGACCAAAATCCAAGTACGATTTTTAATGAGTGAATCGTACTCCTCATCCATTGCTCGCGCCCACTGCTTGTGATCACTTGCCTGGACTGCCTGCTCATATGTCCTCGGCTCCTCGCTAACTGCTAACATTGCAAATAAATCAGCAGATGCAATATACGTCAAGCGCTTCGCTGCTGTGATGGTACTTCGATCACGCAGTCTTTGGGCAATAACATTTCTGTTATCGATTTCGCATAATGCACCATGACCGCTTTGTTTTTCCGGCGTAACGTAATCGTCCGCGCCTCCATTATTCGCGTTCTCACTGTCAGCTTTTTCTTCTGCCTCGATATTGATTGTTGCCATGGAATCTTCCAACAAAAAAACGACGTCTCGTGAGATCTCGATTTTGCTTGTTTTCGGATTCCAAACTCGATATCCTTTAGAATGGTTATCATAACCGACAAACATGCATTTTGCTGCCTTTGGATTAAGCTTTTGACGTTTTTCTTTCGGAATGTGAATAAAAACTTCCGAACCAAAAATTTGTAGATGATCCAACTTTGCTTCCTTGTTGTACCATAATTCATACGGTGATTTGTTCTCGACTGTGCTCGTTCCAGTTCGATTTAGCACATATACTGCTAAATTCACTGCTTCCGCCCAGAATTCCTTGTCTAGTTGCTTCGAGTGAATCATCGTCCTTGCTGACTCTACGATCGTTCGCATTTCCCTTTCTGCACAACCGTTTTGCTCTGGCGTGTACGGTACAGTTCGCTGGTGATGAATTCCAGCTACTTCGAAGAATGTTTTTAATTCCTCGTTGACAAACTCTGTGCCATTGTCAGACCTGATAATGCGAATGTTGTGACCGTCCTTCTTCTGAACCAGCTTCACACATTTCTTCATGATGCCTGCTACTTCGGACTTTTGTTTCAAGAAGTAGACAAAACGAAAATGTGAGTAATCATCTTTTAATAGCAAGAAATACCTGGCGCCGCCCATCGAGTTTGTTTGAAACGGCCCGCACACGTCAGTATGAATTATTTCTCCACACGTCTTAGATTTCTCCTTGCGACTCTTGAAGCTGCTTCGATGATGCTTCCCGTAGACACAAGCTTCACATACAAATTCTTCATCGTTGAAATCAATGTTTCGACTCTGTAGAAACTTTTTAACGTGTATCGCGTTTTGGTGTCCAAGTCGCTCATGCCACGAACGAAGTGATATTCTTTTGATTGCCACATTTGCCTCGAGCCTTGATTTTTGAACTGTTTTAAACATCATTTGGAACAAACCCCTTCTGCGAACTCCCACTGCAACGACGTTTCCATTCTTTAGCAGTTCGCAACCTTTGTTGTTCATATTCAATTGATGCCCACGATCTGTCACTTTTCCCGACGATAATAAATTTTTCTTCAGTTCCGGAACGAACAAAACCCCCATGACCCGTTTGCTAATCCATTCAGTTCCATTGAAAATAAGAATATTTATATCGCCTTTTCCTCGAGCCATAATCTGTTCACCGTTTCCAACTGTAACTGGTTCAGCTATCTCGGTATAGTTCTCAAACCATTCGCGTCGATGACTCATGTGATCAGTTGCACCCGAATCCAAAATCAAAGTGTCTTGGTCTCCATTGGTCGCTGTATAGCATACAAATGCATCGCTGGAACTTTCTCCTTGCTTTCCGTCAGAAAGTGTCTTATTTTCTGGGCAGTCCCGCTTCCAATGGCCTCTTTTTCCACATTTAAAGCACTTGCCTTTTGGCTTGTCTCTTTTATTTGTTACGTTGCTCATGTAACTTGACGAATTTCCCTTTTTGTTATTGAAATTTTTCTTGGGAAAGATTCGCTTGGCCATAAGCGCTTCTACCTCCTCGACCTCACCTTGTGACTTGAGACGCATTTCCACGGCCATCAAACGTGCCTTCAAATTTGTAAGCGTTCGATCGGCCGCGCTAGCAGATTCCCATGCGCTGTTAAAATGATTGTACTTAACAGGCAATGTATTCAAAATTTTTGAAATTACCATTGAGTCAGATATAACCTCATTCTGATCTCTCAATTGCTGTACAATTTCTATTAATTTTGATATAAAAGTTGCCATATCGTCTGACGATTCCTTCTTGAAGTTGTAATACTTCTGCTGAAGAAAATATGTGTTGTTTTCTGACTTTCGCTCATACGTACTTGTGAGCTCCGTCCACATTTCCTTCACCGTCGGGCAGTTCATAATTAATCGCACTGACTGCTTTGCACATGTTGTTGAAATCGTTCGCCTTGCTTTTGCGTCCGCCTTTTTCCAAGTCAGAATATTTTGTGCATAATCTGTGGCTCCAACAGTTGGTTTTTCGATTGTGCCATGGACATAGTCGAAAAGTTCAGCTGCTTCCAAAATTTGCCTTATTTGAAACTTTTCAATAGCAATTCGTTCACTTTCCATTTTTTTATTTGTGTTCGCCAACCTCCAAAAATCCAGAATATATTATTTTCAATTTCAGTTTTGGCTTACTGTGTATAAAAAAAATTTCGTTTGCTCCGTCCGCCCGTTATCAAAAGTTTTTCGCTCTGAAAAATTACCGCGCAAAACAAAATGACACGTTTTACTGAGAATCGTACAAATTCACTGATTTAAATTTTGCAGCACGATTTCAAACGTTCAATTAAATTGTCACTTTCCTTGCTTTGCACAATTTTTCAATGTCGCCGAAATTCACTTCTATTTCGTAGTTTCACGTGATCTGAGCCCATAACCTTTTGAATTGGTTCTGTAAAATACTTTCACCTTTCTTCAGAATCGGACAAAATAAAAACTGGAACCTTTTAAGACGTTTTTTATTAAATTAAGTCAATGTGACAGCACTACTTATTGTTAAAGTTTTTAATACCTACGACTTGAACTAAACCAATGTAGCGCAGTTAAATTCAATAAATCTAAAGATGTTTATTTCTTTAAGATGGTTTCTTTTGCCTAATGCTTATCGTAACTTGAGTGATTAATGGCTTCTATGTGTGCCCTTGTGTTTATAGTTTTTTTTAACTATGTTTCCTTTTTGTGCATGGGAATCTTGGAAATTGTTTGCGACTAATTTTACCTGACGGATTGTTTGTTAGTTAAAGTTGCGGATTTCGTATTAACTAGTATTAATATTATTGGGTATTATATGGTCATGCAATTTTGGTAACTACCTACTTATCTAATTTATGCGGACTTGGACTTCTGTATAATTGCCAGGCAGGTGTGATGAAATTGATCCTTAACGCATGCCGCCCGCCGTGTGGTAGTACAGGAAATTATTCATTGGAACTGATCGTCTCTCTCACACCTTTTATCCAGGTAAAACACTTGAGGACTTAATCCAGGGGGAGGTACCACTCACAATTTGCACTCTTTTGCACTTGGGACAGTTATCACGTGTAGAATCGATATTGATTTTTTTGTTATTAAACTTTAGCGGTGATGGAACTATGAAAGAAAGTACGCGCCTATCGGGACACTTGACGCGACGTGACCGCTCAGCTCAAGACTCACTGCGTCACTGTGCTAGGAGACGATAGAACATTGTTGTCTTAAAAATCTTTTGGCCAACTGTATTTACTGAGTTGTCAAAAGCTTTGAAAAAATGAGGTTATTAATCTATAACTGATACTTCAGAACGCCAATATTTTAAAGTAACGATTGGGAAAGCGCTGGGAAAAAACTAGCGCTTTCTCCCTCCAGGACCCCTATTCTTGACTGCGAGAGAAAAAATCCGCCGGAGAGCTCTCCCTGTAATAGAACGAACATTCACATCCCCGAAATTTTCTCTCGGTATGCCAAAGTCGTATTCTCGACGGATTACCGTGAGAAGCATGTTGCCATATTTATATACTGTATTTGCCCAATCAAATGAAAGTTCCCGCGTAACTTAAGTTGACTAATGTCACATTTGAAATGTGATTAATAACCTAGATGTAAATAGTTTTTTCTTGAAAATTCAAAGAGTTTTTGTGTATTGATTATTACTAGTCAAAATGGAACGAAAAGTGTCCGTTACTCCAAGACAAAAAGAAATTTTACTAGACTTCTTAAAAAGCTACCCTCAACAAGTGGCAATTTTGCAGAATTGACAAAAAAAGAGGCACAGGCATTATGGCAGGAACTTGCTATATCATTTAGGGCCGGTTTTTCAATTAGGGTTTAAACCTTGGTTCAGGGGAACTTAGATCAGTTAGGGCCGGTTTTTCAATCATAGTTTAAACTTGGTTCAGCATTTGAACTTGGTTCAAACAAAATATGCCGTTTTTCAATGAAAGTTCAAGCTTGAATTTGGTTTAAACTAAATCAAAAGATGAACCGTCACTGTTGGCCGTTTAAACGAAGTTCAACTTGATATAACTTAATTTTTCTCTGCTTTATTGTGTAATACGTTGTTTATTTCTTGTTTTGTGATCTGCTGTTATAATAGTTATAATAGTTATAATAATAATAGTTATAATAGTTATAATAGTGAGTGAGGATGATGAGGAAATTGGCGAATTCATAAATAATATTCAACTTTGCACAGGCCATGGGTAAGACCGAATCATTTTGCAAGGTGGAATAATGATGAATTTTTTGTCAGATTTCGGTTTTCCAAACCTTTTGTACGTAGGATAGTGAATTTAATTAAACCAGTTATTGCAAATCCGACCAATAGGTTAGTTATAAAAATAATTACTGAATAGGTAATAGATTTTAATAAAATTCATCACATGTAACAAAAAAACAACTAATTCATTTTATACTATAATACGAAATACATACCAATAATTCCTCCTTAAAAGAGGTAAAGTTGGCAGCACGATTTTTATCCATAATAAATATTAATTATTGTTCTTTAACAATAGTAAATTGTTTTAAAGCACCCTTTCGCACAGACTAGAACTTTTTAAAACAGCACAGATAAACAAAACTCCAAAAGTAAACACAAAATCCTTTTGTCAAAATGACAGTTTTAACTACTATAGTATATATATATATATAGTATATATATTAATGTAGGCATATTCTAAATTCGGTTGTACCAACTTAAAGTTGACACCGCTGATCTAAGTTCAACAGAACTACTGCTGAGTCGACATGAAAAACTCATTTGACTGTGAACTGAGTTCATTAACCGATCTAAGTTCCCCTGAACCAAGGTTTAAACCCTAATTGAAAAACCGGCCCTTAATGAACTCAGTTCACAGTCAAATGAGTTTTTCAATGTCGACTCAATAGCAGTTCTGTTGAACTTAGATCAGCGGTGTCAACGTTAAGTTGGTACATCCAAATTTAGTATACGCCTACATTAATAGTAGTTAAAACTGTGACAAAAAGGCTTTGTGTTTACTTTTGGAGTTTTCTTTATCTGTTCTGTTTTAAAAAGTTCTAATCTGTGCAAAAGGGTGCTTTAAAACAATTTACCTACTATTTTTAAAGAACAATAAATAATATATTATTATATAATATTTATTATGGATAAAAATCGTGCTGCCAACTTTTACTTTTTTAAGGAGGAATTATTTGTATGTATTTCGTTTTATAGTATAAAATGAATTTGTCGTTTTTTGTGATGTGATGTGATGTTTTTTACTAAAATCTATTACCTATTCAGTAATTATTTTTTATAACTAACCTATTGGTCGGATTTGTAATAACTGGTCTAATTAAATCCACTATCCTACGTACAAAAGGTTTAAAAAACCGAAATCTGGCTAAAAATTCATCATTATTCCACCTTTCAAAATGATTCGGTCTTACCCGTGGCCTGTGCACACGAAGTTGAATATTATTTAGGAATTCGCCAATTTCCTCATCATCCTTACTACCTCAAACATATCCATTGGTTTATTATTACAGCAGATCACAAAACAAGAAATAAACAACGTAATACACAATAAAGCAGAGAAAAATTAAGTTATGTCAAGTTGTACTTCGTTTAAACGGCCAACAGTGACGGTTCATCTTTTGATTTAGTTTAAACCAAATTCAAGCTTGAACTTTGATTGAAAAACGGCATATTTTGTTTGAACCAAGTTCAAACGCTGAACCAAGTTTAAACTATGATTGAAAAACCGGCCCTAAATAGTATACCTGGTGGAGCAAGCAAAGATTATTAGAGCTCTCTAAAATATCTCATAAATTTTATTTCTGATAACAGAAATGGATTTTCCCGGTTTAAAACAACTTGGCTGGATCCATCTGCTTGTTCTTCAGCATCCCAGTAAACATTTGTGATTGCGTATTTAAATCACTCCGAAATCCCGTCGTGACATCGTGATATCACTTGCGCATCCATATGTTTCCACAATACACAATTAATGGGATATCAAGTCATGACATTCAAGCGTCTATGCGCAATACGCACTCAATGCGCGAGCGAAAGTGCAGGGGAATATTTAAAATATGTTGGAGCTGTGATAAACGAAAAAAGCGTCGTCGCTATCATTAATAGAGATGCAACGTCTTTTAAAACACGTTGCATCGCTAGTAACAATAGCGACGACCTTCTTATCGTTTCACAGCTTCAACATATTTGCGGCCTTGGGTGAAATAAAATTATGGGCTAAAATATTAACAGTCAGCGTTTATTTAAATATAATATTAATAAGACAAGTTTTGCACACTACCTTTATACAGGGTGCATCAAGTATCCTATAAGTATAATACCTACATGTATACCGGGTGTCGCATATTTTAATTGGGAAAATTTAGTGATCTATAGAAATCGAAAATGTCAGAAGAAAAGTATGTATGTTTTAAAGCTTCGTTTTCGAGAGACAGGGCGGTAAAGTTATTTAAAAAAAGATTTATTTTTTGGGCGAATTTGATAAAACCTTTTAGGTTTTTAGTAGTGGGCAAAGGGCTTAATTTAATGTAAATTAAATTTAGTTAATCCAGAGGCGGCGCTGGAACATCCCAAATAGATATTTAAAAATAAAATTTGGGTATGCTACTGCTTTTTTATTTATAGATTAAAAATAAAACATAAACGAATTTAATTTTTTTCTTGAAAATTAAGCTTTAAACCATACAAGTTCATATAAACTTTTCTTCTTATCTTTGCGAGTTCTGTTGACTATTAAATTAAAATGTACAGAAATTATACTTGTATGCGGCTTTTTTGAGTATTTTTTTATAGTCACTTGAAATAATTCTGGTATCGTCATCCTAATCGTATGACGTGTCGTCAATTTATTTTAATTATTGAACTCAAAATTTATATTGCAGCGAGTTTATTAACAGAATTATATATAAAATGCAATTATTTCACTCAATTCTGAGAAAAAAAGATCAAACAATTTTTTTTAATCATGACGATATCGTTATAACGATAAAAGTGGCGTGTCGTAAAGTATCGGATCATACTGTCCCAACTTATATGCGACGGGTCTCGTATACATATATTTATGTATAGATATACAGGGTGCACGGCACGGCAGGTGCAAGTTGGTTAAACCATTAAACTGGAGGAAAGTTATGTAATTACAAGTCTATTAAAATGGAATTTGAAAATTGGAAAATAAATCCGCGGTTCTCACATAATTGAAAAAAAAATCTATTAAAAACCAAAATTTGTTACAACTTTGTTATTCCTGGGAATTAAAAGAAAAGTAAGTTTCGCATGTATACATTTATAAACATTCACATTTATCTAAACTGCGCACCACTCAATGTGTCGCGACCAAAAAGTTCGTTCTTTTTCAAAACGACATAACTTTTTTGTTTCTTGAACGATTTTATTTTGGTCTGTGATATTTGCTAGCCTCATCCTCTGGCAATTCATGCTATAGATATGAAACTCACGGTTCTTCAAGTAAATTTCCTACAGGGTGATGTTAAACGGTGAAACGGTGAAAAATTTCAATAACTTCATCCAAGCCCCGTTTGTAAAAAAATATTTTTTTTTCTCGTTTTTACTTTGAAATAATGAAGTATTATGTCTTACCTTGAAACGATTTTCAAATTTTTCGAATTGGAATCTTAGCAACTAAAATTTGATTTTTTTTTCAAGGCTTTTTTGTAGGCAATACACTCAGTCTTTTTAGGAACAAGAAGATAAGATGGTGAAAGATTGTTCCTTAAATAATTCTGAACAAGCGACAAGCAACAAACTTCCATTATTTTCAGAGGGGCCTAAGCATTTACCCCTTTTTTAAAATTACATTTTGGTAAAAATTTTCGAAAACTAAACCTGAGCCGATATTTACTTTCGTGACATGTTTTCTTTATAATTTTGACCTCCTGATTGTGATTCAGTTGTCAAATTTAAGTTTTAGATAAAAACAAAATCACCAAGAATCAAAATTCGAAAGGAAGAATATTATTACCCATATGGGTACCCCAGGAATTTCTAAGGAACTTGGTCGAGGGAATGCCCAGGCGGGTTAACGAATTATTAAGGGTTAGGGAAGGGCCAACGAAATATTGAAAGTTATTATTGTTTTTGTTTGTTCCACAGACGGTCTGTGGTTTGTTCCATTTTTCTGTTCAATGTTGTAGTTTTGATTATGATTATATCTTCGCATAAAGTTTTCAAAATTGAACAAAAATATTTTTATTTAACTTTATTATCAATTAGGTAGGTACTTATCAGTGATAAGTTATCACTAGTGCGCAATGTAAGTTATGTAACATTATCCTAACCAATCAAACAAATTGCAGTAGTTTCGCCCAAAAAATGAATGCCCAAATTGCATTTTAATCATAAATATGCAAGAAACACGCCAGCAATCGGATTTTATTAAGAAATTTAACAGCCGGGAATTGTTTTCGAATTTTGATTCTTGGTGATTTTGGTTTTATCTGAAACCTTAATTTGACAACTGAATCACAATCAGGAGGTCAAAATTATAAAGAAAACATGTCACGAACGTAAATATTGGTTCAGGTTTAGTTTTACCAAATTTTCACCAAAATGTAATTTTGAAAAAGTGGTATTTGCTTATGCCCCTCATGCCCATCATAGGCGCCACATTTTTGTTTTTTAATGTACTATTAATTTTTCAACACCATTAGAAAAAAAAACTATTTGTTTTTTTAAACCCCCTTATGTATACATATATTATTTATTAAATTATAAAAAATTGGTATAAAAAAAATGATACCCTAAAAAATTTAATTTTTTGCCCACAATAGAAATTTTTTAGCCAGAAGCCTTTCCCGTATAAGGGCCCCTCCCAGATTTTTGATACAGAGCCCCCTCAAGGCTAGCTACGCCACTGGTTAAAAGTATTGCTAAAATACTCCAATTATTCACTTAAGTGTTAAATGATTTTAACCAATCAGATTCACTTATTAAATTTAACACAAGAACAATTTTGGTACTATGCCTAATTAGGCATTAGGCATAGTAGCAAAATTGTTCTTGTGTTAAATTTAATAAGTGAATCTGATTGGTTGAAATCATTTAACAGTAATAAAAATAACATAGGCGATCCATCATAGCCCCCAATATATAATCATTCTGTACCGTAAGAAAACAATACAAATATTGTTTGTTTTATTTTATATTACCTAATTATTATGCAAAGTACTTCTTCTTCTTCTTCAACTAGGGCGGATTTATGGCTTAACCACCGCCCTTATGGTCCTGGACATAGTCCTTATTAGCTTTGTTCGCGGAGCTCATCCGTGATCAATCCGCGACAACTGCGCATGCGCACTGGCAATTTTAGCGTTCGCGGTGTAAAAATCGGCAACATTTGACATTTGATCACTCGTTCGCGGAGCCTTCGGGACCAGTTTCGAACTAATTACTGACAAGTCAAAACGATCCGAGGATTTTAGCATGTACTAGCTGTCAGACATGCGTATTGTTCATTATTGTTTAAAGTTTATTTTAGGTTATATGTTCTATATTGTTTTTAATTAAATTGTTAAACGAAAACGTAAGTTGAAATACTTATTTTTTACTTGCATTGTTCATTTCCTTGCTTATTTTATAGATGAGTGATCATCTATCATCCAGTGATGAAGATTTAGAAAATAGTTTAGATTTAATTGAAGTTCCTAAAAATACTGCATATTTTGAAGAAATTGTTCCCATGTTCGATGATCAGCTATTTAGGGAGCATTTTCGAGTTAGCAAAGAGATTGTTGATGATTTAGCAGAGCGATTTAGCAATTCTGAATACTATAATTATCAGGAAGGAGATTCCCCAAAAAGTTTTGTCACAAAACAGCTGACTGATGGTTGCTGTTAGAAACGCGTTCGCGGAGATTTGTTAATTCTTGATCGGTTCCGAATCGCGCATGCGTAGCATGGTTCGTGATTATTTACCCTATACAGATACGGAACTAGTCATGGATGGGCTCCGCGAACAAAGCTATTAACCAGCTACTAGTTTTAACGTCCAATGATTTCAGAAGAACCAAAAACCATTGGACAACCGTTGTCTAACAAACACGTGGACACAAATAGGTTATGTAACCTTAAAATTTATAAATTTATATAAATTCCTCTTATCCCTTGTACAAGGACCAATCGAGGAATATTATCAAGAAACAGGAATATTTCTATTCCGGGAATCCAATTTTGTTCCTCCTAGGTCGAAGAGTCATCTATATTTCACACTTTTCATTGAGCGGTCCGTACCCTAGCACCAACAAAATCGAACTCCTTATGCAAAGTACTTGTGGCGAATGTTTCAAATTGCGTCATCAATGTCGAATGTCAAAAACCGATTTCTCGACATACGGTTAACCTAGGATTATATACGTAAAAGAAAACAACAATAATTGTAATGTCTGGGCTTGGTTCCGAATTTGATGACGCAATTTGAAACATTCGCCGCGACAACTTTATACGTTATTTTGTTATTTTGTTTATTATAATTATAATTATATATAAAATAATTATTTATTGTTTATGTAGCCTAATTTTTACTATTTTATATTTCTTTTTCAAACACCTTTAAATAGCATTTTTTTATCAAAGCCATTTTGATAAAAAACAATGAAAATAATTCCATATTCTATACAGTTTATGGTTTTTTAACCAGTTGTATCTTCCTAGCAAGGCAAATACACAAAAAAAATTTGCAGTTTTTAGTTTATATTGAGGAGAACATTCTGTTAAATTTTGAAGAATTTTCGTTCAGTCCCTCTGGACGAAAAATTGCATTTTTTTCACCAAAAATGGAAAATTTTCATAATTAAGATGGTTTTTCCTGCAATTTAGATACTTCTTTATAATTTCGCCTTTTATATTTTAATCAATATATAAAATAAAATAAAATAAAAATATACACCAAATCAAATTTTCATAGCCTACTATATAATTTCAATGGTAGAAAATTGATATTTTCAGTTAAAAGAAGCGTAAATTAAGAACTAAAAAACTGCATTAAAATTATACAAATGTTTTTACAAATTTTGTAAAAACATTTGTATAATTTTAGGCATATATTTAAAAATTACATTGTTTTATGATTAAAACAAAATATGACGTGATACAAAATATTAATAAACAACTAAGTTATAAAGGGTTTTCTTAGACACCGATTTGGTAATTTTTTATGCAAACCGGTCAACATGACCCTGCCTACTTTCTCAGGGTGTTTAAATAAAAAAATATTATTGTGGTTTTTGTTCATCCTAAGCATTGGTCTTCACACCCTGAATGTTTTAAGAAAATAGAATAAGGTCAGCTTTCAATTTTTGTCAAATTTGGTGAAAAATGATAGAATGACTCAGTTATTAGACAATTGTCTAATAACTTAGGGGACCCACACTGCCAGGGCCATTCCTGGCGAGCGTGCACGCACGCAGGCGCAATATTTTGGGGGCGCAAAATCAAAGAGTCAATCAGTAGGTACTTTGTAACGATAAACTTTCTTGCAAATAAACAAATAATTAAACATACATAGGATAAAGGTTACCGTCTTTCTTTGCGTCGGCCGCATTAAGACCCTATGCCGCTCTTTTTTTCGGCCGCTATAAGGCTCCTTTTGCCGGTTTGATAATGGCGACTTTTTTATGAGTATCAAAATAAAAGGAGAGAAATTGTCATAATATATTTAGTATTTGTTTGATAGTTGCAGTTGACGGTAGCAAAGTTTAACAGTTGTCTACACAGTGCATGACTTGGTAACGAGCTTACTCTCTAAAAATCAATAATAATTATCGTCAACAGGACAATTAGCAGTCAACTCCTTTGTAAAATTGTCCGCTAAATCCGAAAATGTCATCAAAAGTTATAAAAGTTGAACAGTTTTTGAGATATAGTAAATTTTTCATAAAATATGGAATTAAATATATTTCAAAAACTGCTCTACATTCATAATTTTTGAAGGTCTTTTCAGATTCAGGGGACAATTTACATAATAATAAGCTGTTAAATCTCCGGGATACAAATTGCTGTGGACTACAGTTATTATTGACTGCTTTTTCACTTTGAAAACTAGTAATTTTTGACTAATTATTGTTATATAGTTGGTAAGTCACTCAAAACCAGTTGTAGTTATATATTGTGAGTATTTTTAATACTAAATATTTTTTGTAATTTTGTTTGTTTGATAATTTAATAAGCAGTTTTTTTCATTTTCAATTACATAATGCCAGTTGGTCGCAATATATATATATATATTTTTTAAATTTTAGGGCTTTAAATTAAAATATTTAATGTATTATATTTAAATATAAAAGGGGCGCACCAAAGAATGCTGTACGTAGGCGCCAGACACCCCAGGAACGGGCCTGCACACTAGGGTGACCGCAAAAAATCGATGTCGGAATTTTGTTTGTCTGGACCCCACAAAACGATTCCCCTTTCCAGATATTGAGATAGACGAAATTTGAGCTTGATTAAACGACGTTAACCCGTGCCGCTCGTCGCTCAAAGTTTGAAAAAATCCAAATTTTTGGTCAAAAAGCTGACATATGGAGCCATAACTCCAGAACGGTAAATAATAAAAACACGCTTAATATCTCAAAAGAAAGTTAATGTTGTTCTTCAAAATTTATATTCTATACATAATTGTTGTTATTTTAAGTCAAACAGAGTTACAACAGCCTTTGACCCCAAAAACGTGCCCTGGCAGCATTAGGAGCCAGTTTGGGTGTATTCTAAGAGTTTTACGGGTTTTTACATAATGTGTCTCGGAATTAACATTTTTTATTAAAAACTATTATGGGACTTAATTTTCAAACAAAAAGAGCCTTTTGTTCAAATATAGTCAGACTAATAGTCAGGTAATCCCCATATAATAAAAGATTAAATTTAAACAAAAGGATGTTTAAAATTATTTTTACTATTTGCTCCAAAAATTATTATTTAGTTTAACCTGTGTGTATTTTACTAAATAAAGGTAAAGGTTAAGTTTTAACAAAAAATCAGGTAGGTAATTATATTTACCCTGCTGAAAATGACGGATGATTGCGGATATAAATTCTTCGTCAAAACCGGATAAAAGCAGATGATTGCGGGTATAAATTCTTCGTCGAAGCCGGATAAAAGCAGATAAAAGCGGGTAAAAATATCATCTGATAACATCTGCTTTTGTCCGCATCGCTATATCCGCGAACACCCGGTTGGTTGTGTTTTATGTCCGGTTAGTGCACCCCCGCAATCATCTGCAATCATCTGTTTTTAACCGTCTTCACTGTGTTTCGTTTATATCTGAATTTGTCCGGAATCATCTGCAAACGTCTGCTTACGTCTGTTTTTATCCGCGATTACCTGCATTTTTTTTCGTCTATTTTTGTCGGGTTTTATCTGCAAACGTCTGGTTTTATCCGCGAGCATATGCTTTTACCCGCGAACATCTGCAATCATCCGCGAACATCTGCTTTCATCCGCGAACATCTGATTTTATCCGCCAACATCTGATTTTATCCGCGAACATCTGCTTTCATCCGCGAACATCTGCAGTCACCCGCGAACAACTGCTTTTATCCGCGAACATCTGCAATCACCCGCGAACATCTGATTTCATCCGCAAACGTCTGGTTTTATCCGCAAACATCTGCTTTCATACGGTTTCACCCGCAAACATGCTTTTATCTGCGAACGCCTGATTTCATCCGGTTAGTGCACCCCCGAACATCTGCTTTCATCCGCGAACATCTGATTTTATCCGCCAACATCTGCTTTTATCCGCGAACATCTGCAATCACCCGCGAACATCTGCTTTCATCCGCGAACATCTCATTTTATCCGCGAACATCTGCAATCATCCGCGAACATCTGCTTTTATCCGCAAACATCTCATTTTATCCGCGAACATCTGCTTTTATCCGCAAACATCTGCTTTCATCCGCGAACATCTGCAGTCACCCGCGAACAACTGCTTTTATCCGCGACCATCTGCAATCTCCCGCGAACATCTGCAATCACCCGCAAACATCTACTTTTATCCGCAAACATCTGCTTTCATCCGCGAACATCTGCTTTTATGCGCGAACATCTCATTTTATCCGCGAACATCTGCAATCATCCGCGAACATCTGCAATCATCCGCAAACATCTGCTTTTATCCGCAAACATCTGTTTTAATCTCCAAACATTTGCTTTTATCCGCAAACATCTGATTTTATACGCAAACATCTGATTTTATCCGCAAACATCTGCTTTTATCCGCAAACATCTGATTTTATCCGCCAACATCTATTTTAATCTGCAAACATCTGCTTTTATCCGCAAACATCTGATTTTATCCGCAAACATCTGCTTTTATCCGCAAAC
The DNA here is from genome assembly GCA_921294245.1 of Brassicogethes aeneus. Classification (NCBI taxonomy): domain Eukaryota; kingdom Metazoa; phylum Arthropoda; class Insecta; order Coleoptera; family Nitidulidae; genus Brassicogethes; species Brassicogethes aeneus. The sequence continues at coordinate 6,578,745 of OV121136.1, forward strand.
ATCTCATTTTATCCGCGAACATCTGCTTTCATAAGGTTTCACCCGTAAACATGCTTTTATCTGCGAACGCCTGATTTCATCCGGTTAGTGCACCCCCGCAAACATCTGCCTTTATCCGCGAACATCTGCAATCACCCGCGAACATCTGCTTTTATCCGCGAACATCTCATTTTATCCGCGAACATCTGCTTTTATCCGCGAACATCTGCTTTCATACGGTTTCACCCGTAAACATGCTTTTATCTGCGAACGCCTTATTTCATCCGGTTAGTGCACCCCCGCAAACATCTGCCTTTATCCGCAAACATCTGATTTTATCCGCAAACATCTGCTTTTATCCGCAAACATCTGATTTTATCCACAAACAACTGATTTTATTCGCAAACATCTGAATTTATCCGAAAACATCTGCTTTTATCCGCAAACATCTGTTTTAATCTCCAAACATCTGCTTTTATCCGCAAACATCTGATTTTATACGCAAACATCTGATTTTATCCGCAAACATCTGCCTTTATCCGCAAACATCTGATTTTATCCGCAAACATCTATTTTAATCTGCAAACATCTGCTTTTATCCGCAAACATCTGATTTTATCCGCAAACATATGCTTTTATCCGCAAACATCTGATTTTATCCGCAAACATCTGCTTTTATCGGCAAACATCTGCTTTTATCCGCAAACATCTGATTTTATACGCAAACATCTGCTTTTATCCGCAAACATCTGCTTTTATCCGCAAACATCTGATTTTATCCGCAAACATCTGATTTTAATCGCAAACATCTGATTTTATCCGCAAACATCTGCATTTATCCGCGAACATCTCCAAACATCTGCTTTTAATTTGAAATCTCTGCTTTCATCCGCGTTCGGTTTGCCTGCATTTCCTTTGTCCATTTCGGTCCTGTTTCGTACGCAAACGTCTGGTTTTATTCGCGCTTTTTGTTTTCCTTTTTCTCATGTATACTTTAGTTTAGTTTATCTGCTTTGTCAAATTTTACTGGTTGTTCACGGCACACAACTTTATAACTCTAAAAGGAATTATTTGAATAAAAACAACCTGTAAAGGAAATAAGTTTATTCAACACGACATTTTCCCAATGGGAAAATAATTTAATTATATTCACCAGATTTAAATTTAACAATCAGGTATACCATAGTGAAGAGTACCACAGAAATAATAAGTCTATTAAATATTGGTTATGCTAAAATTAAAAATTTTATAAAGTTAGATGAAAAATTCTACGCCGAAATAAGTGTTTTTCAAACAAATTCCATACAAATTGAAGATGTTATAATTCCAAATGTATTTGAAATTAAACTGTTTAATTTAAACATATATGTTTTCTAACAATTAATTTAAATGTAAGCTTAATGATTAAAAAATGTCTATTTATGTCCTTTAACAAAGACCTTATTTGTATTTTACCAAATAATATTGAAGTTCAATAAACTTATTTCCTTTACAGGTTGTTTTTATTCTAATAATTCCTTAGAGTTATAAAGTTGTGTGCCGTGAACGGCTAACAACCATTTAGTTAAAGCTCAGTATAATTTGACAAAGCAGGTAAACTAAAGTAACTATACAGGAGAGGAAAACAAAAAGCGCGAATGAAACCAGACGTTTGCGCAGAGGTTTGCAGTTAAAAGCAGATGTTTGCAGATGTTCGCGGTTAAAAGCAGATATTTGCGGATAAATGCAGATGTTTGCGGATAAAATCAGATGTTCGCGGATAAAAGCAGATGTTTGCAGATAAAATCAGATGTTCGCGGATAAAAGCAGATATTTGAGGATAAATGCAGATGTTTGCGGATAAAATCAGATGTTTGCAGATAAAATCAGATGTTTGCAGATAAAAGCAGATATTTGCAGAATAAAATAGATGTTTACGGATAAAATCAGATGTTCGCGGATAAAACCAGATGTTTACGGATAAATGCAGATGTTTGCGGATAACATCAGATGTTTTCAGATAAAATCAGATGTTTGCGGATAAAAGCAGATATTTGCAGATTAAAATAGATGTTTGCGGATGAAATCAGATGTTTGGAGATTAAAACAGATGTTTGCGGATAAAAGCAGATGTTTGCGGATAAAAGCAGATGTTCGCAGGTGAAATCTTATGAATCAGACTTTTGCGGACTAAATGAGATGATTGCGGATTAAAACAGATGTTTGTGGATTAAAATAGATGTTCTCATATGAAAGTAGATCTTCACGTATAAAAGCAGATGTTTGCAGGTGAAATCGGATAAAGCAGACGTTTGCGGATTAAAGTAGATGTTTGCCGATAAAATCAGATAAAATCGGGTGAATGCAGATATAAACTTAAATACAGGTATTTGCGGATGAAAACAGATAAAAGCAGACATAGATCTAAATAGATAAAACCCGACGTTCGCGGATAATATTTATACCCGCAATTGCAGATAAAAACCGACATGCCGGGTAAAATCAGATATGTCGGATAAAAACAGATATAAATGGACATAAAACTAGCTTGGTTTTTTATCCGCAATCATCGGATATTACCCGTCTTTTTCAGCAGGGTAATTTATACAATTATTTGCATTAATCCTTTTATTAGGTATGAATTAGCAAAATATAAGACGGCCTATAGAGTGGTATGCTTATGTTTTAGCCGAACCAAGGATAAAATATTTCTTGTGGGCTATCCCAATCACCGGTTGTAAACTACCCTCAAATCGTCAAGTTTTGTGTGTTTTATTTTATAATTTACGTGCTGTGAAATTAACTGTAAGAGAATCAGCAAAACTTGCCATACGAGAAGTGTTCATTTTTTGGGAGAAAGCTCGAATTCCGACTAAACATGAGCAAGATGCAATTACTAAGCTGGAAAAACTTTACGCCGAGTGGAGAACTCTTTAAAAAGACCGGAAGAAAACATCGGAAACGGCTAAGAACAAATTTAAACAGTTCGTTGAAAAGTTGGATGATCTCTTTGATATTGCTCAGCAAGATGCCTTGGCTCTGATGAAATCAGAAGAAGATAAGGCGTTTCTCGTAAAACAGAGGCAGAAGGGCCGCCCAGGTTCTATGACTGGAGTGGATCTTAAGTTGTCTCGAGCTGAAGAAATCAAGGCGCAAAAGGAACTTGCAAAAATGAACCGACAAATCCAAGAAGGTATTTGAATGCATAGTTGGTGGGATTATCTTTTTTTGATCCCACCATTACAGACGATGAAAAGTTGTTAATGGCTAATAAATTAGTCAGTAGCACAGATGAACCATCAGAGCACGCTTGGGTTGGTTGTAAATCCAAAAGTAATAAAAGAAAAATTAAAAGAGGTAGTTGATGGAGGATTGGTAAATTTACTTACCAAAGAAACATTTACATTCTTTAACCGATTTAATATAAAAACAGATTTCCCAAGACAACATCCAAACACCTGGCCTCAAAATAATGACTTCCAAGAAGGATTGAAAATTGTCAAAACATCAAAGGTAGTTAATGATATAACTGAGCGTGGTGTTAAATTAATAACCGACTTTAACAACCTTCTGACTAAAGATGAAGGCCAAAAGCAATATGTCCTGCAAGTTTTAAGCAAATGCCGAGCATTATATCCTGACGTTTCAAAAACTACTTTAACAAAAGCTCTACAATAGATTAGATAACTATGTTAAATCAACTCATGTAGTTACTACGTCTGTATCTTTTCTGTGTCTGTTTTGTATGTATTATATACTATATTTTAAAATAAAAAATGTCATTAGATTTATCAGTATTACTTGTTTTTTTATTATACTTCTACTTTAAACTCAAAAATATACCAAAAAAAAGCAAAATTTATCACTTAATAACAAAATATACGAAGTATGCTCCTAGTGGTACCAGGTCATGTTTTTGGGGCTAAAGGCTGTTGTAACTCGGTTTGACTTCAAATAACAACAATTATGTATAGATTACAAATTTTGAAGAACAACATTAGCTTTCTTTTGAAATATTAAGCGTATCTTTATTATTTACCGTTCTGGAGTTATGGCCCCATATGTCAGCTTTTTGGCCAAAAATTTGGATTTTTTCAAACTTTGAGCGACGAGCGGCACGGGCTAACGTCGTTTAATCGAGCTCAAATTTTGGCTAACTCAATATCTGGAAAGGAGAATCGTTTTGTGGGGTCCAGACGAACAAAATTCCGACATTTTTTTCCACCCCCTATAAGTTGCGGTCACCCTACTGCACACTGCGCAAACATAAATTAAATTGAAAAGATAGCTTTTTGCTCCTGGCTCTCTAATAAAGATAATAAAAATTGTGGTGCAATAATTTAGTTTATCGTCAATTTTTTTTATTTTTGTATAAGAAATAATAAAAATTAAAATGGTATGAAATCTGTTATATAGATATTTTAATAAATTTTTAAATTTGACGATAAACTGTAAATTATAAATTGCACCAGACTAGGGCCCTTCCCGGGAAGCAAAAAACTATCTTTTCGCAAACTTCAATTTAAATCCTGCTTGCGCAGAACTTGTTTATTTATCGTCATTATAAACTCATATAAATTTGGTGTCTAATGTCTAATAACTGAGATATCGGAATACCCAAAATGCAACAACCGGCCCTGGGTGTAACCCTGATAGCACACTTTATTCTAAGAATGTTTTTTAAATCTTCCTGTGAGAATATTCTTAGGATCATGCTATATTTCTTTTAAAGAACATGCTTAAAAGACATATAGCATGATCCTAAGAATATTCTTACTGACCTATAGGCAGGTTCTTAGAAGGTGCAAAGTTTTAGTGGTAAAAATAAACATAGGCTTAGAATGTTAAGAAAGTAATTGCTATAGAAGGGTATATGCATATACCCTTCTATAGCAATTACTTTACCTATACATAAGTACCTACCTAATTAATAATTAGTATTAGGTAAATACTAAGTAAAAAACACAATCCAAAATATTTTTTTATAGTTATTTGTCAAATTAAAACAATATTCGATAAAAAAAATACTTTTACTATAGGTATTTTATTTTATGTTAAAAATAAATATTTATTAATTTGTATACCGATTTTTTATTTCTGAATTAACATTTTCATGTATTATAATTCATTATGTATAATAATTCAAATTTTTTATTTATATTTTAAATAAATATAAAGGGTGTTTCATAATATATGCGCAGGTCTTCAGGATGTGATAGCTCATCCAAAAAGATGAAAAAAGTCGCTATTAACTTAACCTCTAAAATGCACAATTTTCGAGATACAGGGTGTTGAAATTTTAGAAAAAAAATCGTTATCTCTGAAACCGTTTGTCGTACAAAAAACAGCTTTTGTAAGCATTTTCTACTCATAATAAGCTATGTTTTGTGCCAGAAAAAATTTTTTTTTACTTATAATTGGTGGAGATTTTGAAGGGGTAGCGGGTGTTTTTCTCCTCAACTTCAACGCCCCTGAAAAAAGTACGGTTTTGAGAGGCCCATTCGAACCGCCAATGTTTTCTACACAAAAAAGGTACTCTTGATCATAAGCTCTAAAGTTGACCGTTTTCGAGAAAAATCAACTTTTATATTTAAAAACATGTTAAATTTTTTGAAAAAAAAATTTTATTACTAATTAAACAAAAATTATTTTAACGTTAGAAAAAGTAAAAACCCCAAACGATAATTACAAAATTAAAAAAAAAAAAATAAAAAATTATTTTTCACACAAATGCTGAAATGTTCGAAATGCGTTACCTTTACGGTTTGGAGAATTTAGCAAAGAAAACTTTTGAATCATTTTTTTATTTTGCAATTATGCTTTGGTTTTGTTACTTGTTCTAACGTTAAAATAAATTTTGTTTAATTAGTAAAAAAAAAATATTTTTTTTTTAAATTGACCATGTTTTTAAACATAAAAGTTGATTTTTCTCTAAAACGGTCAACTTTAGAGCTTATGACCAAGAGTACCTTTTTTGTGTAGAAAACATTGGCGGTTCGAATAGGCCTCTCAAAATCGTACATTTTTTAGGGGCGTAGAAGTTGAGGAGAAAAACACCCGCTACCCCTTCAAAATCTCCACCAATTATGAGTAAAAAAAAATTTTTTTCTGGCACAAAACATAGCTTATTTTGAGTAGAAAATGCTTACAAAAGCTGTTTTTTGTACGATAAACGGTTCCGGAGATATTCGAAAAAAACGATTTTTTTTCTAATATTTCAACACCCTGTATCTCGAAAATTGTGCATTTTAGAGGGTAAGTTAATAGCGACTTTTTTCATCTTTTTGGATGAGCTATCACATCCTGAAGTCCTGCGCATATATTATGAAACACCCTGTATATTAATATGTCGCAAAATTTAAGGGGACGACAAATACATTTCACTGTCATATTATGACAGTGAGGCGTATTTGTCTTCTGAAGAATTTTATGAATGTAGAATACAACATATTAGAACGTGGGTACCTATCTGACATATTTGGAATTATTCTCAAAAGCTTCCTAGAAGCTCCATAAGGCACCTTCTAAGAACATTCCAAAAACGTATTCTTAAAATGTTCTTAGGATGCTTTTTAGGAAGGATTTAAGAAGCTTTTAAGAATCTAATTGCATCATTAAAAGGGTATCTATTGAATGTTTTAAAAGTCCCTAAGAACATTAATGTTTCCCTATTGCTAAGAATTCTTAGCAATAGGGGAAGGTTCTAAGAATATTCCATTATTCCGGGTCATATCTTCTTAGAAGATTCTTAAAATCAAATTTTGCTATCAGGGAATATAGGGTATGTTAACATAAAAGCACTACACAATTGCAATACACTATATACTATTATATAGTGTAATCCAGTGCAGTACGGTATAGTGTAATATAGTGGATTGTTTAAACAAATTTGTGTAGTGTGGAATAGTGTAGCATGCAATGTGCTATACTCGTTGAGTATAGAAGTGGGGAAGAGGCGTGGTCTAATGTATTTAAAATAACCCCTAAATCGAAACCGAAAACTTAGATTTCGAGTAGAAGCCCTTGCGAAAAAAATGCCTAAATTTTGGGCATTAATGCCCAACTTGGGCATAAAAATAGCCAAAAATTAGGAATTAATGCTGAAAAGTTAAGCATATATGCCTAACTGGGGCATTTATGCCCAACAGTTAAGCATAAATGCCTAACAGTTAGGATTGAATGCTTAACTTGGGCATTTATGCCCAACAGTTCAGCATAAATGCCTAAGAGTTAGGATTAAATGCCTAACTTGGGCATTTATGCCCAACAGTTCAGCATAAATGCATAAGAGTTGGGAGTTGCCTAAGATCTCGAGTTAGGATTGAATGCCTAACTTGGGTATTAATGCCCAATAATTTCGCATAAATGCCAAAGTTAGGGGCCGTTCATTAATTACGTAAGACAATTTTGGCGATTTTTCGACCCCCCCTCCCCTTGGTGAGATTTTGCTCGACCCCCTCTCCCCCCCCCCCTTAGATTTTTTTAAATGCATGGTTTTAATGTAAATAAGTTAATCTGTGCTTGATTCCATTAGATTTATTAAAAAAACAATTTGCTTATAATTGTTTACTTAGTTTTCTCGCAGTTTTACACTCTTTTGAAGGCAAGAATCATACATAACCTAGATCTCAACAAATACAGCCTTAAACTAGACGTATTTGAAGATTTGAAAATATACTCATTCAAAAATAAACCATTTGTTTTGGTGTTCTGTGGACTAGAAGTACACCGGGAGTAAGGGCATTAAACGTACACCGGGTGGAAAAAAATCCTTATTTAGCAAATTTTTATATTTGTCAATTGTATAATATTAAATGGTCGCTCAATGGGGCGGGGTCTGTTGGGTTGGGTTGTTGAGTTTGGGTTGGTTTGAGTAATTCATACTGACATTTCATTAATTTTTTTATTAATTGTATTTCAATCACTTAATTAAATTTTAATCAATGTTTATACAACTTGAAAGTTAGCTTAATAATTACATAATTATTATCAAGGGTTAACAAGCTGTTTTCCAACTGTTATACAACTGGGCCTTAGTGTAACAATTTAATCTCAACTTATAAATCCGAAAATTTACCATCAGCTGATATGGAAACACGCATGCGCACAAACCTGATGTACTCCCGGTGTACTTCTAGTGACGGCGCAAAATTAACGTGGTTTTTCTGTAAAAGATAAAATGTAAAATTTGTTATGTTAAATTCCCTTCAGGGCTATATGTTTTTCAACTTATGTTCACTGCTACATATAAATGTAAGCTCGCCTTGACAAGTAAGTAAAAAATTAATTTTAACCCACCTATTGAAACTAATGTTTACTTACTTTTCAGGGCTAGCCCGGATGATGTCATTAGATTAAATGACGAAAGCGCTTGGCTACTGTAAGGGTCCTGTGGTACATAATCGTTTAAATTCAAATTTGGCGCTATTTTAACCAAGGAAAATTTAAATAATCCACTAAAAATAATATTATAGTTTTAAGTTATTTTATGTTTTAAAATCCTATTGCATTTTAAAATTTCACTTCTTTGTATCTGAACGTCGAAATATTAGGGGTGATCTGTTTATGTTACACATTCTTGCTTTAAGTGGCCGAGATGTTTAAAATATAGAATTAGGGAAGAAAGAGGCAGAAGAGTGTAGACTTTCATGCCTTACGCATCCTAGAAAGTTTGTGATATATATTTTAATATAACTATTGTGATTGTTACCGATTTTCTGCTATAATTAGGTATGTACTCTTTTATAAATTGTAATTTTTGCTAGTAATGGTAAGCAACTCCTCGTTTTGGGTTTTCTTAATATATTTTTGCTTATAATCACATCATTATTTAATTTGCATCTTGGTTTATGTCGTTTATCAATGCTAGTTTATTGGGTCCTAATCATTTTAATATGTGTAAATAGCGAGTGATTTTTGGTAATGATTATTATTGTATCACATTTCATTATTTTGGTTTAATATCTTGGGATCGCGCATACACTGAGTTTAAATCTTTATGTTGTCGCGTTTATCATATACACTGAATTACATTTACCTTAAATATTACTATTTTGTATTTTCATTATTTTGAGTTACACTGGCCTTGATTTTGTTGTTTCCTTTTGTATAACTTTGTATAACTTTCTATTTAACTGAAATGTATTTTATTGTTTATGAAACTCAGTGTATCATCTCGGTATTAAGGTATTTATTTATTTTAAATCTTTGCATTTGTACTCAGGCTAAAGCTTTTAACAATTATATTATTATTATCATATTGGTATTACTTGGGTAAGGTTTATAAAATGCTATTATTATTATTATTGCTATTATTATTATTATTATCACATAATTTGATATTACCATTAGGTAATATCATGGTAAGGTAATAGTACCGATTAACATTTTAATAGATTCGGATTGGAGACTTAGGGTTAAACCTGCTTACCTAAGCGCTTTAATTTGAATACTTGATAATGACTTTTGGTTGCTATATTTTGTTCTTATAATATTTATTTTATACAGCGCGACACTTTCATGTGGTTTGAGTTTTAGGCTATGTTTATGTGTTTTTGTAATGACGCTCTCCTATTTACCATTTATTGTATTTATTTATATTTTACCCCCTTTTATTTTATTGCTAATTGTTGATTTTATTTGTGTCTGTATTTGTTGGAAAAGCGTTTTTACTTGAACATATAAGCATGGGTAAAATAAAGGCATTAGGTGAAAGGTGGTGTCGTTATGTTACTTACCTTTAATTTCTGTGTGCAGGCCGTGTTTGTATGCTTTTACAATACTATTGTCTTGTGCTGGACATTGATTTTGTGAGAGGATTTTAAATGCGTAAGTGGTATAAATGCACTAAGTGAGAGCAGTGTCGTTATATCTCTTCCACAGATGGTTTGCTTAACATTTTTCCATAGTGTGGTTATTAGCTACGGGTATCTGCATTATATCAATAATTCCCCGCGTTCCTATCCTATGTAGCATTCGAATTCTCTCTATATGAAAGTTGTAGTTGCTGTTCGTTTATTATTATTATTATTATTTTTTAAAATCGTATTATAGTACAATAGTTCGAAGATGCGTGGTAAGGTAATCAAATTGTCATAAAATGACAATCCCTAAGAATGACTTTACCTGAGTATAAAATGTTTAGAATATTGATAAAATACCCAAATCAAATGAAATATGTTTATCTGCTTTTCATGTTATTTTATTCACATATGATTTATATACTATTCTTGCGATTATGACCCATGTTTTAATTGTTTTGTTTTGTATATTATTTTTAATTGAACTGTGTAAGTCGCCAGGGTTTTTATGGTCCCTTTTCCCTGTGCGTTGACTCAACGGGCCACCCCTTTGTCTTTGCTTAAATTAAATCAGGGGTTTAAAAATTAAATACTTGTGTTTCATTAAACCTGACCAATTTCAAAATAACGTTATTATCAATGTACTTAAATACACAACGTAGAGTCCTAATTTTTATAAAGTAAGTAAATTAACTAGACGATCACGAATATGCCAAAACAAGTATTTCAGTATACTTAAAGAATCGGGTTACAAAAATACATAGTGTACTTTACACTACTCATTTATTTAAAATAAATATACCGACATACAAAAATACACCCTACATTCTGAAGAAGCTACTGTGTAGCGAAACAGCTGTCAAAATTTAATAAATTTCGTGAAACTTTACAACAAAATTGTTTTTATATCTACATAGTTAATATGGAGTTTCATCAAGTAAAGGTCGAAACAATTAATAATTTAAAAATACACCCCTTTTATTAAATGAATACTTTTATTGAATCGATTAGGCATATTGCCTAAGTTCGGCATTATTCCCAAGTTTAGCAAAATACCTAAGTTAGGCATTATTCTCAAGTTAAGCATAATGCCTAAGTTACGCATTATTCCCAAGTTAGGCATAATGCCTAAGTTAGGTACTCAAAATCATGTCTAACCTAGGAATTTTTTAGGCATTAATGTCTAAAAGTTAGGCATGAATGCCCAAAATGTAGGCATTTTTTCGCAAGGGAGTAAGAGTGAGACCGTTAGAGTGAGGCAGAAAGAAACGCGTCATTATCAGCATCCCCACTTAATACGCTGGCAAGTTGTCGCCGCATACATACATCAAGGTCATTAGGTTTGTTCGGGTTCGCGAAATGAACGGTTACGAAATTACGAAATTACGAAATTTGCGTTCGGGTTTTTTTAGAACCAGTTTGGAACTGGTGAATATCGTGTTTTGCTAAAACAGTTTTGGTTTCTTTTGTGGACTATTCAGGACTAGTCGAGAACCGTTCAAACTAATACGTGAACACCCTGTCGAAAATGAAATATTTCATATGTGCAAAAAGTGTGCAAAATTATTTGAGAACAATGTGCAATCTTTTAAAAAAATTATGTGCGGAGGGTGGGAAATGTAACATGAAATAATGTGCAAAACCAAAAATTTAAAAGTGTGAATAATCACTGGACCATGTTCTAAAGGGAACTTCTTTTGATTTTTCACATTGTTTGCACACTGTTTCTTGCCACCTGTGTGCCTATTACAAAAACAGATTCTTTTTGGTTACCTATAAAGTCTTAAATTTACACATAATTGAAATATAAATATCCTTATAATAATATTAATCAAATAAATATTTTTTTTTCAAAAAAAATTCAAAAAAAAATACCCACAATGTAGGTCCTACATACTGTATTTTATTAAGAAAAATACCTGCACTGTCAACTCCTCGACGGGGATTGCTTTGATCTTAGCAATAGGCCGAGAAGCGATACATAAGATGGAATCTACCTCACCTTTTAAATAAATGTTGTACCCCAACACAAGCGAGATATATCTAAAATGTGATTAAACTGTTGAGTGATCGCTAAAACTGTTCAAACAATGTGCTATAAAAAGGTGTAATATACGAGGTGTGTTCAGAAAATAACGGTGTTAAATTTCGCGGGTTCGGAGGGTCCGGTTGTCATACAATTTTCTTTATTATGTTGGTATACATGCCCCCGAAGTATGATAAAAACTTTAGCTATTTTCATTGTTTACTTTGTCTGTGGCAGCCGCTAAGGTTAGACGTGTTTTATGAGCTCGGCGATTTTTCGTTTGTTAAAAGAAATGGATCAAAGAATTTGTATCCAATTTTGCTTAAAAAATGAAATAAATTCTGTAAAATGTTAACAAAGGCCTAGTGAGTCTGCTATAAGTAAAACAAGAGTTTACAAGTGGTATAAGAGTTTCCAAGATGGCCGTAAAGACGTTGAAGATGACGAACGCTCCGAACGCACAAGCACATTAAGAGGCCTATTCCCTTTCTTGCTGTTCGTAAACATCGATTTCTTAACAGAGCTCTGTTAAGAAATCGATGTTTACGAACAGCAAGAAAGGGAATAGGCCTCTTAATGTGCTTGTGCGTTCGGAGAGGCATAAAGAGAAAGTCTAACTCAAACTCTGACGAGTAGTAAAGGTGTAGAGGTTTTACATATACCTAAAAGATTTTAAAATTAAACCAAAAATTTTTAGCTCCCATGTAAAGAAAAAGAGTTTTTAGATGCATATTTTTTTGTATTTTATTAGTTATACTTTTCTTTGACTAATATTTTGTCTATATATATTTTTGAGTAATAATATTACATAGGTATTTGATATTTTATATTTGTTGTATTTTTTTAATAAAATATATTTTTCCAAGTTATTATAATAACTTGGGGGGGCAAATATATTTATTCTACCAATATAGTTTTAGAGGTCGTTTTTAGACACTCTGCCCCCCTTGTAACATATAAGTCTTGACCTCCCTCCCCCCAAATTCTCTCTTCAAACTCAGATTTTTTTAATTTTCTGTTTTTTTATAAATAAAATAAATTATTATTACTATAATAAAATTAATATTAATTATATTAAAAAAATCAGTAACGCAAAATTTGTATTCTGGTATTATAATTAGGAAATACATTTTAATAATTAAAAAACAAATCATAAACATATTTTTAAAATTACTTTTTATTTGTTTGGTGTGTACCTCTTAGGCAAGCCTAATCCCAATACTGGTTATAACTGTAGTTGTAGTAATTAAAATTTTATTGTATTACCTATAGGTATACCTATAGTACAATAATAATAAGAATAATAATAGGTATACTTATTTTTTAATGTTTTAACTATTGTTTTAGCGCACCATATTTATAGTAAACTAGCTACTCTTCTAGATTTACATAAAATTCCTTTCCATAATCTTATTGGGTTTGGGTCAGATCGGTGCAATACAATGATGGGGGATCATAATTCTGTTATATCAAGACTTCCTACATAAAATATTTTATAGGTATTACTGTGATGAAATGTATATGCCACTCACTGCATCTTGTTGCAAGTGAGACCCCGAAAAAGTGAGGATTTAGCCCGTGATATTTATAATTTTCAAGTTCAAAGAAACAAGTACAATTCATGGAGTTTCAGGAACTTTAAAGTTAAAGTTAAATAAAGTTAAAGTAAAATTTTCAACACAGAACCTCACAAAATTTTGAAGCCTAGCCAAACGAGATGGTTATCACTAGAAAGACAGGGCTGGATGCTCCCGTGTACGAGTTTTGGTTCGTCCCGCGCATGACGTCACTTGATGAGTAGTTGCCGTGAGAATACACGAATAATAGTAATATTATCAAAGAAAATAGAGAAATATCTGGACATAGTGCGTTTTTATTAAACTTAATATTGAAGAAAGTGTTATAATATGGATAATAGATGCTTTCAGTCCTTGATAACATTTAGGGCTGTAGTTTAAGCGTTAGTGTTTTAATTTAAACTTATAGTCACTGTCCAGAAAATGTTAAATTTATAGGAAACAAAAGCGGTCTTAACGTTAATATTGTCTATTATTTTTGTGACATTTAAACACTGTTTCCACAAATCAAATTTTTTCGGGAATCGATTAAATTTAATGTTTTTATTTAAAGGGTTTTTCTTGGACTGGTTGTCCGAATTGCATCCAAATATGCCACACCGCATTTTAATAAATGCAAATGGCACTACACAATCTAAAACACAAACAAAACAAGTTAACGCAACACAAAAACAATAATAAACAAACCGAACAGGTTTACACAACGCAATAACAATAATTTGAACGCTGAAAAGTAATTCGAACATTACCGAACACAAAAACGACAAGTTAAACAAAAAATAGAGCAAGTTAACATCCAAAAGCATCGCAAAAACAAGAATTTTAGCAGCAGATAATTAAAAAGCACGTTAAAGATTTAAAAACACTCATCAAGTGACGTATTTAAGCCCCGCCCAACATGCGCACCATCCTATCTTAAGGTGTATGTATCTTGCTAGAAAGAGTAGTAAAGCGGATTTTAGAACAGTGGGATCTTTTAAAAATATTTTTTGATTTGCAATGGATGGATAACCGTCTCAATGCATCAGAAAATATACATATAGCACTTAACAACCCATTCTCTTATTTTTTACAATGGGTTTTACCAAAATTTACTGCAACAAATTCATTTTTCAAAGTGAATCACTTTTAATTGCGACTATGCATAACCAAATGTGTTCATTATCAGGGGCGTGTTGGGGCGCCGGGACACCGGGAGAAATCCCGGTGGGCCGGTGGTCCGGAGGGCTAAGTGGGCCGGTGTGCCGGAGGGCTATGTAGGCAGCATGCCGCAGCACGTGGTCAATTAAAAACTTTTTTAGTTGAGTTATGTATAAATATCATAATTATTTTACACATACCATGCATGCCAGCCTGCCACCTTTGTTTCTTTTTTCGAGATTGTGTATTGTTTATAAGTTTCCTGAGCGATGATAATTTGTATTAGTTTTTATTTTAAGTGGAATGCTATATGTTTTAGCATTGTGTAAAATACTGTCTGGTTGTGTTTGTTGCCTGTTTTTTTTAATAATTTAATTTATACTTTATGTTATTAATTATTAATATATTATGTTTGAAATTTTTTAACTTGGTTTTGTTCACCCCCCATTTTTCGTGTGTAGTTGGCCGATTTTTCTTAATTTCCCGGGCCGGTCTGATATAGCCAGCACGCCCCTGTTCATTATACAAAGATTTACTACTGTCTTATATAAACAGAAATTATGTTCTGTTTGCAAATAAAAAAGAGGTACAATTTTAACAATGCGCTATTGTCAAAACCACACTGTATATCATCCAACTGCAATGAGAAACCCAATAGACATTTTTAAACAAGTTCCGAGAATTATTGACATAAGATCTTATACGAAAGAAGCTCAAAAAATGGATGACCAGTGGAGGCATTTAATTAATAATGAATATATCCCAAACGAAATAAAAAAGGAACAGGATATAGAGACATTCTGGACTTTGCAGTTACAAAATGGTGAAAAATTTATATATAAGGAGTTAGCCTACTTTATTTTAGAACTACGCAGCTTAAGCTGAGTAGTTCTAAAATGAGATAAGCCATAGAAAAAGGATATAAGGAGATAATTATCTCCTTATATCCTTTTTCTATGGCTTATCTCATTCTAATGCTACATATGTGAGAGGGTGTTCTCAAAGACAAATGTAATAAATACTAAATTAAGGAATAAATTAAATTTAAAAACAAATAAATCACTGGTTTTTGTTCCGAAAAAATTAGACAGCAGGTTTCTGCTACAATTTTAAGATTAAAAAATCATTGGTCGATAAAATGACAACAAATATCCTTTATTCAAAACCAGAAAAGGGTGAAGACTGTTTTTCAGTTATCTCGGGTAGTGACAGTGAATGAGAAATAATTTCTTTGTTTTTATATTTTCTTAGTTCACAGTACCGTCTTGACACTCGAAGAGGTCGGATGCGTCAAGATAGATCCCTCCTAAGTAGCGTATACGATACAAACGTAAAGTACCAAAAACGAAACAAAGTATCCGGAAATATCGGTAATCGTTAATAAATAATAAATAAATACATAAATAAACAAACAAGTGCAAGAAGTGCGAAAATTGCGAGATAACGCCGTAAAAGTGTGCAAGTGAATAAGTAATTAAGGCTAGGCCACAACGATAAGTCAACCGGCGCACCTGGATCAGAGCGTTTCAAAAACCTGCAGGAGAAGGACACCCCGCGAAAGACAAAGCATCAGGTTTATAGCCTAATAATCAAGCTAAGTAATTCTTCTAATTGCATGTCTTACCGTATAATCGTTAAATGTTTATATAAGCATTTCACAAGTTTGCAAAAAAATCTAAGAATTCTATTTGTCTTAAAAATTAAATTTTAAAAAATAATAAGAACATTTCCGTAATTGTTAAATAAACAACTTCATTTTCTCATAGTAGACAAATCATAAACAACCATTGAAAAAGGCGTAAGAGTAAATAAACCAAATCAAGCAAGAAGACAAAAATTTATTATAAATAAGTGTTGTGTTTGAATAGGTAATATTGTGCATTTAGGGTCACAGCCATAAATCAAAGCCAAAGTAATACACAGAACTCAATAGCCAAGCAGGCCATATGGCCGCATTCCACTACATACACTACAGGGCCAGCTTTATCTATTTTGTATATTGGTATTTACATAAAGTGATTAATTAATTAATTAATTGATTGATTGATATTGATATAATGGTGTTGGTATTGGTATTGATGGTAATATTATTGGTATTAATGTTGATGTTGATATTGGCATTATAGATATTGATATTAGTATTATTAGTAGTAGTGATTGATTAGTTGGTTGATACTGATATTAACGTTAATATTGATTAATTGATTGATTGGTTGATATTGGTATTGATTATTTGTATTATTTGGTATTAGTATTGGTATTGAATAATTGATATTTATATTGAATTTATATAGATACTAATTTAACAGGAAACCAGGCAACAATTGATCATTGCCGAAAGCAGCGTGCGTGTGTGAAAGGAAATCAAGTGGGTACATCAGAATATTATATAATATACACATAAACTCACGCAAGCAAAGATTAAAAGATAACGAAAGTAAATAAACAAAACGCCCACGTAAAAATAAAGTAAATAAACCATCTATTAAAGCATACGTTGCACGCCTGACATTAAGGCCGTACTTCAAATTTTAATACGATACCACACCACAGGGCCGGCTTTATCTATTTTGTATATTAATTATTTTTAAACTAAATTGGACTAAAGTAAGAATGCAAAGATACAAAATAAATAATAATAAACGGTATAAACACTAATTTAACAACAAAATAATAGTTCACCAACAAGGACAGGCTCTAGTGCTAACACCCCGCTCAAAAACACAAGAACAGCACAGAAGATCCTACCAATAGTCAATGCAGACCATATGGTGGCATTCCACCACATACACTACAGGGCCGGCTTTATCTATTTTGTATATTAATATTTATATTTTTAAATTAATTTGAAAAAAAAGTAAGAAGGCAAAGATATAAATAAATGAAAACGGTATAAACACTAATTTAGCAATAAAATAAATAAAGAATATACAAGGTTGGTAGCCGGAGTAAGCAAAGAACTAACATACCCACCCCCATTCACGAATACCAATTGAATGGGGATACTACTAAGGCCTAGGTTGAGGAGGATTCCGGATTGTACTTAGTTTTGGGACAGTTCAATGTCCTCCAAAAACCCTTCCTAAACTGGGCGTATGGCCCGACCCGGCTGACAAAAATCCGGGAGCGGCCTTAACCTTTGACACTGTCATACACAA
Source organism: Brassicogethes aeneus (assembly GCA_921294245.1). Classification (NCBI taxonomy): domain Eukaryota; kingdom Metazoa; phylum Arthropoda; class Insecta; order Coleoptera; family Nitidulidae; genus Brassicogethes; species Brassicogethes aeneus. The sequence continues at coordinate 6,596,404 of OV121136.1, forward strand.
CCTCCTAGGGTGAAACTACCAGCCGGCGTAAAAACTTCGGATCCAACAAACACAGGTAATGCTGTGATTTGGCGGGATACGCAGGAGAACGGAAAGGGGGTAAAATAACCCCGGGAGATTAGTGGATGACAATATATCTGGGGCCTGCCTTACGTTCCCATACTCATACTTTATATTTTCTTAATTTTATTTTACAAAAGATTATTTTATTTATGTTTTTGAGAAGTTTTTATAGTTTTTAGGATTCTTAATATTTTGTTTTTCAATAGCTAAATTTAATTAATTAGTTAAATATCGACCCATGCAACGAAGACTATTTATTGTAACTCAGTTTTGATTGTAGACTAGAGTAACTCAAATTAATATAGTTTTTTCCTGTAGGAATGTGGATTAATATTAATAATAATAATTAATAATTATTACACTTACTATACAGGGAAGTTGTTCACTGGTTGCCTATCGTTTCATGTTTGAGTTACTGTAATCTTCCACCAAATAGAGCTTGAAAAAATCTGTTGATGCCATATAGTAAGTCAAAACCCACGTTTTTTGAGTTACTATAGTCTTCGTTGCATGGGTCGATATGTGTATTCTTGTATATGGTTTACCATAACGTTTGACTTGTTTGCAAAATTAATTAAAATTTTAAGGTTAAGAAACATGAAAAAGTATGTAGTTATTTTGAGATGGGTAAAGCTGGATTTATAGTTTTAAAGGTAACGGTAGAGGCAGCGGTAAAGGTAGCGGTAGAGGTAGCTGTAGCGGTAGCCGAGTTCGGCATTGATTATTATATGAAACAATTTATAGTTGTCAGAGGTAGCGGTAAGGGAGGTAGAGGCAAGAACGTAGCGGCAAGAAATGACCATCTTTCATCTTTTCTTACCTCAACCGCTACTCACACGGCAGTTTTCAGTTGGCAGTCTCACCTTGTTTTAGTTTTAGTTTTTATAAAAGACTTGATAAATTGTCAAAAATGGGCACCGTCATTTGTGTATTTAAAAAACTGCTCTTTATCAGTGAGTTTTTTTTTTAATACTGGAAATGGCTTTTCTTAGCTCGTCCCGATTTAATTCCCTCGTTTTATAGCGACGTCCTTGACGACCCCCATAACGTACTTGAAACCCTGCAATACAACATAATATATTGTATATTTAATATATATAATAATATATTGCAGGGTTTATTATATAATATTTCGCAAATCGCCATATGGCCCAGGAGCACAGCATTGTCCTCGCAATCTGTTTTCGTAGAAAACTTAACCTTTATCTGTCAAATTTTACAAAAAAAATACAATTTGCATTAAAGACTTTAATTTAATTTAATTTTTTAATTTAAAGTACCTACGCAAGCGCCGCCAATACCGCTACCGCTACTTTCTGAACTATAAATCCAGCTTAATTAAGCTGGATATTTAAATACTCTTAACATCTTTTTTTAAAGACACATCTAAAAATAACTACATACATGCATGATGTTTTTAAAATTATTGTGATAAGCTAAAATGTATATATTAGTAATATCATATTATTAACCCACTGGGAAAAATAATATTTCTATAATGTTACTGAACGTTACATTTGTTAGATGTAATGTTACAAAAATCCTTGTGGCAATGTTGCAGGAACATTGCAACAAAGCCTTATGTCCGGCTCAGGAACATTACATTTACAAATAAAATGTTGCTTAAATGTATTAATTGCAATGTTACTAAATGTTATTTTTGTTAATGTAAGGTTCCTGCAACATTACATTTGTTAGGTATAATGTTACAAAAAACCTTGTGGCAATGTTACAGGAACATTGCAACAAAGCCTTATGGTTCAGAAACATTACATTTACAAATAAAATGTTGCTTAAATGTATTAATTGCAATGTTACTAAATGTTATTTTTGTTAATGAAAGGTTCCTGCAACATTACAGGAATATTGCAATTAAATTAATATGAATTATTATTATAATAATTAATTATAATTATTTATCCGTAAGCTAAAGGCCTATTATATATAAATAACAGACTGTTTCGACCTGTTTGGTCTCATCAGTGTCAGGCAGTCGGTGACGGGAGACACGCATCAAGCTCGGCAATGTTCACTTATAAAGATATAAATGACCAAGACAGCGGCGAGATGCCTCGGCAAGTCAGTCTGCAAACAACATTGCAAAAATTATCTTAATGCAATATTTCGGATGAAACATAGTCCAAAACTAAAGTTATAATTATAAATGTAATATTATAGTTACAATGTAAAATCATGCAAATTAAATGTTTATATTGTTTATATAAAGCAACATTTCAAAAATCATCTTAATGTAATATTTAGGATGAAACATTCCCCAAAACTTATCAATGTAATATTATAATTGCAATGTTTCAAAAATCTTGCAAATTAAATGTTTATATTGTTTATATAAAGCAACATTGCAAAAATCATCTTAATGTAATATTTCGGATGAAACATTGCCCAAAACTTATCAATGTAATATTATAATTGCAATGTTTCAAAAATCTTGCAAATTAAATGTTTATATTGTTTATATAAAGTAACATTGCAAAAATCATATTAATGTATTATTTCGGATGAAACATTGCCCAAAACTTATCAATGTAATATTATAATTGAAGGGGTTAGAATAGAAAGGGTATAAGTGCAATTTCTTTAATTTAAATTAGGAGATAAGTTCGTTTTGTGAAAGATAAGGTTCCGACGTATCGAAATGAAAAGGATTTAAGTAATTTTCATACTTCTAGGGACCTCTATTATCCAGTAGAAAAACATTACTAAACAAAATTCTTCACTTTTTTATGGTAACATAACTTTAACTTCAAATATCTCCAAAAAATGAAAATGTTACTTATACCCTTTTTATTCTAACCCCTTCAATTGCAATGTTTCAAAAATATTCCCAAACATTCCAAAATAAATGTTTTTATTGTATATTTAAAAGTAAAGTTGCAAACATTTTTCATTTGAAACTTGTGTTTATATTTCAATTGAAACATTGAAAAAAAGTTATGTCTGCAATATTATAATTGTAATGTTTAAAAACTTTTATGCAACATTTTATACTAAATGTTACAAATATAACATTGTAAAAACTTTCTATGTGAATCTTTAAATAATGTTTTAAATTTAAGGTTGTTGGAAATTATTATATGCAATATTTCAAATGTAACATTTCATTTATGTTAATGCAAGTAGCACAGGAAATATTTTATTTGTAAAGTCGGCGAACATTGCAGCAATATTTTGTAAGGTTTCTTTCCCAGTGGGAAGGTTGCATATACAGACATATATACAAACTTTGATAAATATATTTATAACTATAACTATAGTTTATTTATAATACCTACAGTTTACCTTTATTTAAATGTAAAATTTTGACTTTTAAAAACAAAATATGCACCATTAAATACCATTAAATCGATAAGTTGGTACCACTTTTTGTTTTGCTTCACCTGGCAACACTGGAATAGGCTCATATGTTACGAAACATATGTAGCACAATCCACACAAGGTCTGTTCTTTAGCTTAAAAATTTAAAACAAAATCGGTGCAGTTGTACGCACCTACGTCATCAAACACTTGCCGCCATCTTGTCGCGGGTATTTTAAAATCCCCGAAATAGAAGTTTGATAATGGCCGTTATCATAGTTTAAATTCCCCGAAATTATAGTTATTATATTATTATTATTATATTATAGTTTGTTTGTTCATAGGTTCTATGGTTTATTATAGAAACAAATTATGGAACAAATTATAACCTCTAATATGTCAAAATTAAAAATATATATTTATGTATTTTACCAGTTAATTTAAACTTTTTTAAGGTTTTTACTTGCCCTTTTTTTACTTTTTATACCAAGAGTTATAAAAAACGTCCTAATATTTTAGAATTAGAATTTACTTACTGGACCAGTAATACTGGTTAAACACAAGATTTGCACAATTGCATGCCCTGTGCACTCGCCTTAAACAAACAAAATCCACATTTTTGTCTAGTCGACTTTGGTTTTAGTTTACACTCGAGTTGCATGTGGCAGGAGCGGCGGTTAATCTTGACGGTTGCTTGGTAACGAAATCAACAAACTTCAGTTTGATAAATTTTGTAAAGTTTTGTAAATTCATATTGTGTTTATTTGGTTTGTTCTGTACGCTTAAAAACTTTTAAAATTGCGATTTATCGTTATCTGTGTACTCTATTTTTTATATATTGCCACATTATTTGAACATTAACATGGTGTTGTGCTGTGCTGTGGGCTGCTCTAACAGTCAAGTTATGATGCATACTTTTCACAATGATGACCAGGTTGTATTGTATTATTCAATTATAACTATTTTATTAAAATAATGATGTAGGTACTAACACAAATGTGGTACATAATATTATTACTTTATACTGATTTGTGTTCTTTAATAAGATAAAATTCACTTGAATACATTATTATATTGTTAATTGGTTTAGTTTAGTAAATACCTTGAATAATTTAAAATATAATACATTTATTTTTGCTTTTTAAATAAACAATTTAAATAAACTATCAGGCCTTTTATTTTTTACTATTTTGACTGTCAAAATTTGACAGGATAACCTAAATTAAAACCATAACCTAAAACCAATAAATGTCAGGCGGGTACACTAGCGGCATAGCGGACCGAGTGTGCGTAACAAGGAGCGTCAAATATGTTACAGTGGCGTATCTATATGATTTATTATCTATGAATTGAGGTACACTAGTACAGTCAAAACACAAATAAACAACTAAATAACTAGTTCAAACACCTAACAACGTTTATAAGTCTGTGTTAAGGCAAACAAAACAAAATTAAACCAAATCAAAATCTACCCGCTTACAACGTAAACAAACAATATGGCGGCAAGTATTTTAAAATCACAATTGTGATTTTCAGTCTGCGCGAACAGACCTTGTTGTGTGATTGTGCTATGTAGTTCATGAACATGCATGTTTAGCGAAAGGGAATAGGCCTCTAACAACCGATAAAAACATGGAAAAAGTGGAAGAAATGGTCATAAACCATCAGAGAAGTCGCTGATGATGTTGGTATATCGATTGGCTCATCCCATGAAATTTTTTCGAATGTTTTGGGTATGAAACGCGTGGCAGCAAAATTTGTTCTAAAAATTTTAGACTAAAATTGTTAAATTTTGAACAAAATTTTTGGCCAAAAACAATACTGTAATGATGCCCCAGCTTCCATATTCGCCAGACATGCCTTAGTCTGACTTTTTCCTATTCCCAAAAATAAAGAGAACCTTAAAGGGCCGTCGTTTTGCAAGCATATATGCTATATATGTCATCTATAGATGACATTAAAAGCGCATCGCTGAAAGAACTAAAGGCTATCCCAAAGACCGAGTTTTAGAAGTGTTTCGAGTATTGGAAGAAGAGCTGGCACATGTGTATATTATCCAATGGGGACTATTTTGAAGGCGACAACATTAATGTGGACGAATAAATAAATATTTGTTTCAAAAAACGAAAATTCCCGATATTTTCTAAACACACCTCGTAAGCGTCATAAATGAGAAATATTAAAGCGTGCTAACAGTTTTCTACTAAACTTACAAGGCGAAACTGCTAACTAAAAAATGCCGTGTGATTGGCTGGAGTAGTGGACCACTAGTATACTAGTGGTTGAGGTAAGAAAAGATGAAAGATGCTCATCTCTTGCCTCTACCTCTCTTACCGCTACCTCTGACAACTCTGTGGGTAAAAGGCATAAGGGGATAAGTCAAAAAAAGGATTTTTTCAATAGAGCCTTTAACGTGATCGCATTAATTCAGGAAATATATTTATGTTTAGCGGGTAGGTACCTATACGTTTTTGTTAGCATATGACATGTGGTAACCATGGTTGGCACATACTTCCACAAGTATGTGGTGGTAACAAAAGGGTATACCCGCTAACCATAAATATGTTTCCTGAATTAATGCTCTACTGAAAAATTGCTTTTTTTGACTTATCCCCTTATGCTTTTTACCCACAGAACTATAAATTGTTTCGTACAATATTCAATGCCGAACTCGGCTACCGCTACCGCTACCTTTACCGCTAACTTTACCGCTGCCTCTACCGTTACCTTTAAAACTACACTGAGAAAAAAGTTTATTGCTCCCAAATAAAAAAAATATTTAAATATGGGACAAGGGTACAGTTTATTTATCCTAAATATATTTTTATTCCCGACACATAAAGTTTTACCAAAGTATATTTATCGTTATTATTTCGACTATTTAGAGGTAATAAACAATATATTTACTATTAATAAAAGTATTAGCTACACAGTTTATTTGTCCCATTTTTTTCTCAGTGTATAAATCCAGCTTAAGCAGGCACAATTTCAAAACGTTGCGTCGCGATTGCGTTGCGTTTGACGCCGTCGAACGCCGTCCCATTGTGTTTCACGCTTGAGACATCCAGTTAACGTATTATAATATAATATAATAATATTTTATAAAAAGAGATGGGTTTTAAATTTTGGCCTGTGTAAAAAAAACACAATTTTAAGCGTCGTGATTGGTCTATAATAAATCCTATTCAACTCAACGCTTTTTTCTTAAATGGAATGAACTTATATACATAAATATATACCGATAGGTTAAAAATATGAGTTGGAGATGTGCGAAGGGTTGCCAGGTTTACATTTTAAAATCACAGGACACAGGTTAAAAAAAGGAAGGAGAGATACAAATAAGGAAGCTTTCTGTCCTAGGACATTAAACTAAAACAAAATTTATTTTACATAAAAAAAAAAAAAAAAAATTATTTGCCATTGGTTTCAATGGCCCGGGAAAAATACACATAAATGTAAATATAGGGATATATCCTTCATTGTTATTTTCTATCGGTCTCAATAGGGAAAATGTAAATGTTATGGTGTGCCTATGGGTATATTCCTATACATTTTCTATCGGGCCGTCCCTGCTTAAAAATCAAGGGTGGATATCCCTATAGAACATCCATAAATCCCAACTATGGGTCCTATACATGTATGTTCTATAGGGATATCCACCCTTGATTTTTAAGCAGGGACGGCCCGATAGAAAATGTATAGGAATATACCCGATAGAAAATGTATAGGAATATACCCGTATGCATACGGATACACCCTATAGAAACACCATACATTCCGATACAAATATCTATATACAAGGTGTCCCTAAACTTAGTGGCATAAATTTAGGAGCAGATTAAGCAAGTCAAAATAAGACGAAAATCTAAATAAATGTTTTTCCTAATTACGTATGTTTAAAAGATACAGGGTGATAAAGTGTTACTTATCATATCAGTTTTTTTAATATAACTTCTACTATGGTAGACTTGGAAAGGTGATATTTTGCGAACAGTCACTTACTACCAAAACACATATTCACACATAATTACAATTGTTTGAGTGAAACAGTGTCGTAGAAACAGGGGTTGCTTATTCTTATTGTCCCATACAAACTTTGAGGTTAGGTTTTTATACCATTTGATGCAATTTTTCGATTACTCAGTTCGGCTACTATTAAAAAGGTGTACCTCTCAAACTTCGATAAAATTAACCGTTTTCGAGATATTTGAGATTACAATAATTGTTATATCGCATTAAAGGACGAAAATTTATATGAAAAAAAAAATTTAATTGAAAAAACTACATTTTTTTAATGTGACGGTCAGGGCAAAAAGTCCCGAGGCTCATGGAATGCCCTTTTTAGTTTTTTCAATTAAAAAATAAAATTTGTTATCATATACCTTTTAATCCCTTTAAATAATGCGATAAAACAATTATTGTAATCTCAAATATCTCGGAAACGGTTTATTTTATCGAAGTTTGAGAGGTATACCTTTTTAATGGTAGCCGAACTGTTTAATCTAATAAATTGCATCAAATGTTACAAAAACCTAACCTCAAAGTTTATATGGGACAAAAAGCTTAAGCAACCCCTGTTTCTACGACACTGTCCTTACTCGAACAATTGTAATTACGTGTGAATATGTGTTTTGGTAGTAAGTGACTGTTCGCAAAATATCCCCTTTCCAAGTCTACCATATATGTAGAAGTTATATTAAAAAAACTGATATGATAAGTAACACTTTATCACCCTGTATCTTTTAAACATACGTAATTAGGAAAAATATTTATTTAGATTTTCGTCTTATTTTGACTTGCTTAATCTGCTCCTAAATTTATGCCACTAAGTTTAGGGACACCTTGTATATAGATATTTGTATCGGAATGTATGGTGTTTCTATAGGGTGTATCCGTATGTATAGGACCCATAGTTGTGATTTATGGTTGTTCTATAGGGATATCCACCCTTGATTTTTAAGCAGGGACGGCCCGATAGAAAAAAGTTTATATGGGACAAAAAGCTTAAGCAACCCCTGTTTCTACGACACTGTCCTTACTCGAACAATTGTAATTACGTGTGAATATGTGTTTTGGTCACGGTCTTATATACAGGTCTTGCAACTTTAAGCTTCGACGTGGCTTCCTTAACGTGCCAAGCCGCTAGGTGGCGCTAAGATCGAAGGGGTAAAGTCAATTAAACTACTACTTAGTTAAATGTGGAACTACTGCATAACCATAACCTAACTTTTTAAATTCTTTTTCTATGTTTTGTTTACATTTTCAAAAATTTAATATTTGTGAGTTTGTTTCGGATAATTTATGTTAACAAAATAGGACAACAAAGTCTATACTCTATGCACAAAGTCCTCGGCCGTCACATGCCCAGACCAAACATGTTAATGTATAAAATACATACGTATATCATATATATGTTACGGCTAATGTGTAAACATGGATAGTTTATTAAGTAGCTGGGTAGTTTATAAACTAGCCAAACTGTCAGCTATTTTAATTGAAAACGTATTTTAACTAAATTAGCGGCTAGTTTGTAAACCAACCAAGGGTCTTGGCTAATTTACTTGAAATTATTTAGGAATAGCTGGATAATTTGTAAACTATCCAATTCAATTTGGCTAATATGAAAACCAAAATTTCTAGTAACACAACAAACTAACCAACCAATATTCTGGCTAATTTATTAATAACCGATTTTTTTATTGTCTTGGCGGGGATGGGTTGATTGTTTATTTAAAATAATATATATTTCACCAACACGATGTGCTTAATTATATAATAATCATACAAAATGTGAAGGTGTCAATAATATGTTTTTTATTGCACATTGCCATGTTTTTAACCGCTCCTTATTTGTTAGCACTTTAAACATGGGCCGCTTAATTTTAATGCCGGAACGATAGCTTTGCTGGTTACATTTTGGCACAACACAGGTCTTCATGTCTATTAAAAATCACAAATACAAATGTATAACAAGAACAAATATAACAAGAAAAAATAGAACAATATAATATAACAATAACGAATATCACAATAACAATAAGTAAAAACTCCCTGTAACAAAATACACAAGCTTGCGTTTATCTCTGCAAGCTTGTTTATAAAAATGTAGGTTATGTTTCTTCACAGAACATAAGTAGGTAGTTCATTTGACCTTTATCCCATAGACTTTAAGGACTTAGAGCCGGTTTTACAATCGTTAGATTAAGTTAGCTTATTTGGCGGATAACTTTCATAGAAACCTTCTATCTAAGAAAATTATCCACCAGAGAGCTTATCTAACGATTGTAAAACCCAAAGATAAAGAAGGTAAAAACGACCTTTAAACATCTATGGTTCACCCTCAACTCGATGCGCCATCTGGTGGGTGTCTCATTAGAGAGGTCACTTTTCCTATTGAAATTGGGCGAAGTTGCAAGACCTGTATATTCTTTTTCTATGGTATATAAGACCGTGGTTTTGGTAGTAAGTAGAGGTGGGCCGGTTTGCGATTTTTCAAGAGCTGCGATGCAATGCGACTGCTCCGGCCGGAACACTGTGACAAAAAGCAGCGATTTTTCGAAGCAATGCGATTTGCGATGCTCCAGAGCAGTTTTGCTTGAGCAGTGCCACGGTAAAAGCAAAACACTGGCGAAAGTGCGAACGGCGAAGCAACTAGAGATAAGCGTTATTTCACGAACTGTGATTTTTTCACTGATATTTAAAAATCACGAATAAGAACTGCTACTTACATCTATTAATTAGCGTGATCTGTGATTTTTCACTCAGCGATATTTTACGAATGGTGTTTTTTCACTGATATTAAAAAGTATTAAATAACAATAAACCGTGAGTTGCTATTTATCAAAATAATTTTTTTCACTGATATTAAAAAGCATTAAATAACGATAAAACCGTAAATTGCTATTTATCACAATAATTTAACATATTATTTAACATAATATTTTCGGCCGCAGGCAAACCTGCCATTACTGGCAAAAATAGAACAAAAAAATTTGAAATAGTTTTTTAAACTCCCGTATAAATAAGATTTTAAATGCCCGTAAGTATTAGGACAGCATAAAGTCGAATAGGTCTGACTGCTGCTGAAGAGAGCAACAGCGACGGCCTGGTATAATTAAAATTTCGGAGCAATTTAAATTTTAAATTGCTCCGAAATGTCGCTGCGATTTTTACTGCCGCGGAGCAGTTTGCGATTGCGACGCCACCGGAGCAGTGACAAAGTAGCAGTTTGCGAAATCGCAACACACCTCTAGTAGTAAGTGACTGTTCGCAAAATATCCCCTTTCCAAGTCTACCATAGTAGAAGTTACTTATATTAAAAAAACTGATATGATAAGTAACACTTTATCACCCTGTAACTTTTAAACATACGTAATTAGAAAAAATATTTATTTAGATTTTCGTCTTATTTTGACTTAAGTCAAGCAATTGCTTAATCTGTTCCTAAATTTATGCCACTAAGTTTAGGGACACCTTGTATAGATATATCGGTTTGAACAGGGTCTCTATAGAGACCCTGCTTAAAATACCCCATATATATATATATAGGTATGGGATATTTTAAGCAGGGATATGACTTATGTTCTGTGGATATGACATGTGCTAACAAAGGGTATACCCTCTAACCATAAATATGTTTCCTGAATTAATGCGAATACGTTTAAGGCTCTACTGAAAAATTGCTTTTTTTGACTTATACCCTTATGCCTTTTACCCACAGAACGCTTCTATATTGATTTTGTACCTACAATTTTTTACAGCCCACAATGTAGGGTTTTAACATTAATAATTTGAAGTTAAAACCCTACCTAGTAATATTTTGGACAAAATCAGTAAAAGTCTTTTATAACACACCCTGTATAGCTATGAATAGTTAGTGTTGATGCTGCATAAAATATAGGACATTTGATGACTCATCAATGAGAAGTGCAGTGTACTCCACTGTGTTTTAGATATAATGTTGCTAGTTACTCTGTGTTACTGTTGTAATCTCTGCTTACATCATTGAAATGCTGCGTGTCTTATTAATCAAATCGTAAATTTGTAAATACATTATCATTGATTTTCCAACTTATTTAAACGAGTAACTCGGATGGAATTCAACATGATTATATATCATAGTTTAGTATTTTCGGTGTTTTTTACGACATTTGTTAGTTGCGAAGTATTTACGGCACTGGCTGATTTAGAAGAATTACTTCACACTGAAGGTTATTTAATTAATACGTTGGATAATTACATTAAAGCAGAAGAGCAGAGAATATATTTACTGAAAAGGTATGCAGAAATATACCATCAACAGCATAACAAAGCAATAGAAGATGTACAAGTATACATTGCCAATCCCATCAATGCATACACCTTAGTAAAGAGGTTATCTACTGATTGGCATCAAGTTGAATCTCTTATGAGCACTGACATAAGCAAGGAATATTTAAACAATTTAACCCTTTACAAAGAAACGATGAAATTCCCAACTGAAGAAGACCTAAACGGAGCTGCAGTTGCATTAACAAGACTGCAGGATACTTATCGACTGGACACATCTTCATTAGCAAGAGGAGAACTAAATGGTGTAAAATATAGTGCAGAATTATCTGCAGCTGATTGTTTTGAACTTGGAAGACAATCCTACAATAATGGTGATTACTATCATACCCAACTATGGATGAGAGAAGCAGACGAAAGACTGGCCAAAGAAAAAAATAATACTGTGGACAAAAGTGAGATATTGGAGTACTTGGCATTTTCCACTTACAAGCAAGGAAATGTCCCTCTAGCTTTAGATCTGACTATGAAATTATTGGAAATTTTGCCCACACACTCCAGAGCTTTAGGAAATAAGGTATACTATGAAGAAGAATTACTTAAAAGCTTAAACTATAAACGAAAAGGAGATGATGAATCTGATGAAGTTCCAGATGATAAACTTCTTGTTGTACCAGATACTTATGCACAGGAACATTATGAACAGCTTTGTAGAGGTGAAGTAACCCTGCCAGAAGTAAAGAAGGCAAAACTAAAATGTAAATATTTCCACAACAATAACCCTTTTCTTAAAATTGCTCCATTTAAAGTAGAAGAAGCTCACTTGGATCCTGATTTATTTATATACCATAATGTTATGTCTGATAATGAAATTGAAACTATTAAAAAATTAGCTTATCCAAGATTCAGAAGGGCTACAGTTCAAAACTCTCTAACTGGAGAATTGGAAATTGCCAAATATAGGATAAGTAAATCTGCTTGGTTAAAAGAACACGAACATAAGTACATTGCAGATATATCCCAGAGGGTTTCAGATATGACTGGATTAACAATGGAAACTGCTGAAGAATTACAGGTGGTCAATTATGGAATTGGGGGTCATTATGAACCACATTTTGATTTTGCCAGAAGAGATGAGAAAAATGCATTCAAAAGTCTGGGCACAGGAAATAGAATTGCAACCGTTTTATTTTACATGAGTAATGTGGAGCAAGGTGGAGCGACGGTTTTTCCACAAATTGGTACTGCATTATGGCCAAAAAAAGGAACTGCTGCTTTTTGGTTTAATCTATTTCCAAGTGGTGATGGAGATGCAAGAACAAGACATGCAGCATGCCCGGTTTTAGCCGGATCCAAGTGGGTGTCTAACAAATGGATTCATGAAAGGGGACAAGAATTTTTAAGGAAATGCACCCTTGAAAGGCCACCCTCAGATATAACTGCATAGAATAATAACATTTATTTTTTAAATTTCTGACTGTAATTAATAAAATATTATGTAATTAATTAAATTAAATACGTATTTAATATATATATTTTTTTATTTTTCATAGTAAATAAATTGCCTTCATTCCTTCCTTCCTCCTGTAGAAGATGAACAATACAATCCCGTACGGGAATCTATAAACGGCAGTAAGGTTTTCGTATTGTTCATCTTTTACGGGAGGAAGGAAGAAAGACAATCTATAAATCAGGCTTAAGTTATTGTTTGAAACCAATTTTCTTTATAGATTCTTTTATATTCATACAAAATAGTATTAGCTAATTTATATTTAATTTAATAATAGTACCTGTTTATTTACATAAAATTATCTGCCTCCTTTAGAACTTACTAGATTCTGTGAAGCAGCATCAAGATTGCACATTTAACCATTGCAGTGTTGCCAGCTTGTGCAGCATAATGTTTGCGCTCCCGTTAACACTTTGTGACGTCACACACTGTAAATCGGTATTATTTTTCGGGGTACGCTTCGTGACACCCAAACACGAGAGATCTAAACTCGATGGGTCTAAAATTTAAAAGCGCGATGGGTCTAAAATGTGTGGCAACGTTGTTTTTGAAACGTCAAAGGCGTAAGGCTTCGTTCACATTTTACATAAAAAATAGTATTTTCTTAAATGAGATTCACCTACTTTCGTTCAAACAAGATTTCGGTCAAAGAAAAGTAGGTACTTCTGAAACAGATATGCAAAATTGAAAATTGTGGTGGAAAAGGTCATTCAGGGATTGTTTTGAATGAAAGGGTGGATTCCATTGCCAAAGCAGCATCAAACAAAAATACAGATAAATATAAAATCCCCCTTTTTAGAATATCGGAAAATACAAATATACAATAATAATTATTGGAATAAATTGCAAGATATAGGTACCTACACATATTGTGAGTTACATTTAAGTGGATCTTGGTGTTATCCAGCACTCATGGAGAGTTATTTTTGTATGGAGTATGAGATTATAGGAGTTTTATGACAATTTTACCAAGGAAATTGTTTAGAAGGTAAAGATTGATATAAATGTTAATGTTTAATGTATATAGGTATGTATGTATAACTGGTGACATGAAAAAGTTTTACTTTAATGGTGACATGGAGTCTCTCAGACTCACTGGATTATTATAATATTCTGACTAGGAAAACGAGGAGCCTCTAGGCAAAAATCCAAAAAATTACCTCCTCCACCAACTTGGATATCTCTTAGCTTGTTGAAGAAAAGTGCAGTAATTTGGAAGGTAGTATAATATTATTTATAATGTATTTAATTAATGTTGTTCTGTTTATTACTTTTATGTCAATACTAATTAAATTTCACTGTTACAGATTTCCAAGCAGGCAGTAATTTTTCCAAAAAGAGCCCTATTCCATTAGTATAGGTAAGTTTTCTGAGCTGTTCTTAAAACTGTTAGTGTACCTAATGAATGCATTTTAGGTGAAACATTCAAAACAGGTACTAGTTGTTGTTGCAATCCACAACTGTTATATAATATATATTATATACAGTCTCTGTTATTAGAAATTAATTCCAAAGTGGGAAAATGTGGAGCAGAATATCGTAAGGAAGTTTTTGAAAACTTCCTTTCAGATTCTGAAAATTATTCAGCATTGGTAATTTCTTTTTTATCCATTATCCTAGAATTTTCATAAAGTTACATTAGTGAGTATAGTTTCTTTTTCTGATTTATAGGTTCAGTTTTTTTCACAACTTGGAATCTATGAATTTATAAGACGATGTCTTGCACCCATAATTACAGATAGTCTAGATGAACAGTTCTCCTTCTTAGGGAAAAAAGGAAAAACTATGTTTGGAAGCTTATCATTAGCCAAAGCGATAATCGGTAAATAAAAATAGACTTTTAAACCCAACCCCTTTTGATTTTGCAGATTTTTTTTATATTTTTTTACCCCACTTAAAATAAAAGAATATTTCCAATTTTTTTTTATCCAACTATAGAAGCATCGAACCCACAGCTGAGTGGGTCATGTTTCTATGTTGGTAGTTACCCAGAAACTTTTTCTTAACAATATAATTTTTATTTCAGAATGTGCACAGAAATATGAGCATTCAATTAATTACAAAGAGGCTGAGCAACGAATTGGAGATTGGTTAAGAAGGGCAAAAGAAAGATGTTAAGAGGAGAAATAAAAAAAATTGAATTAAATGTTTAATTTTAGCTATAGGTATATAATATATTATGTATGTATATGTATGTTTTTTTCATTATACTTTTAGAATTTTATGTAGCTGGGGTATTTGGTTCCTTAAAGGTCTTTGGGGTGCTTATTTGTTTCCTTTTATATTATTTATTTATATTAACTGAGTATTTACAGTATTTCAGTTTTTTACTTTAAATTAAATATGTTTTAAGTATTTAAACATTATTACAGTTAAGTATTTGTATTTACAAATTAATTAACAAGTTAAGAAATAACGAGCTGCAAGCTTTAGGTAGTAATGGTATTGGTGCCTGTTTGTCTGCATAAACTGTGTCCTTTCAAAATAAAACTTATTTTGAAAATTTTCGAATTATTTCAAACCTTTCTAAAAGTCATTTAGGAATATAAAATATAACATACTAAAAACGACCTAAGGATGTTCCCAGAATGTATGTCATCCTAGAAACATCCTGATGGGATGGATGTGGAGTCTAAGAGACTCCCCTTCAACTTTAAACACATGTGTTGGGTTGGGTCATATTTACATACACAATTTGGAAACAACTAATATTGGTAGAGAGTGTTAATACCATCTAGGATTAAAGGTACCAGGAGGACGAAACAGATTTAGCGCGAACTTTTAAATATGCACTGATTGCAAAGTGCTTAGAAGTCTGGTATAGGTACTCCAGGTCACCAATTAGGGGTTAAAATACTTTCATGCTAGCATAATTATTATTAAAGGCAATGTAATTATTTGTTTAGTGTTAAATAAAAAATAAAACTTAATTAATTCCCTATAATACCAATATATCAGTTATGGGGCCTATATAAAACTTATATAAATTTATAATGACATTGAATAGAAAATTTGTGCGCGAGCAGAATTTAAATTGAAATTTGCGAAAAAAAGTTAGTTTTCAGCCCGCCTTACCAGCCCCCTACCTCCAAAATTAAGATTATTCAAAATAAAGTGGTGTAATTCATAATTCACTAAAGTTTATCGACAAAATTAAAAATTTATTTTAAAAATCCAAGACTTACAGAATTATGAATTGCACCACTTGAATAATCTTAATTGGGTGTAGGGGGCTGGTGAGGCGCGCTGAAAAACTAACTTTTTTTCGCAAACTTTAATTTATATTATGCTTGCGCAGAAATTGTCTATTCAATGTCATTATAAACTCATATATGTTTTATATGGGCCTCATGTCTAATAACTGAGATATTGGTATACCCAAAATTCACCAGCCGCCACTGTCTAAACCTTTTTTATCCTAAATCCTATGTTTGTAATTTGATTAGAATAAACAAATGTATACATAACTCAGAATAAACAAGTAAACCAAAATTTTTCACAATTTTCGTTCCTAGGCTCATTTTGACATCATATGGAAGTCCACTAGTGGACTTCCATATGATGTCAAAATGAAGCTTCCAACGTACAAAATTGCAAAAAAAAATGTTCATTCAAAAAATTTAACTTTGGGTTAATAACGATTTAAATCATATTTATTAATCATTACATAAATTTATTCTATAAGGGGCTATTTTAAAAAAGAAAAAATATTTTTAATGTTTTTGTTTTTTTTTTGAACATCCAGTATGGATATCCAATGGATATCCAGTGGATATACATTAGATGTACAGTGGATATACTTTGGACATACATTATAATGTATGTATGTATGTATAACATTATAATGTATGTATGTATGTATAACTATAGTTATCCATTGGATATATATTATAGATATATCTACTGTATACTTTGTTGAAATTGGGTTAATAACGATTTAAATCATATTTATTAATCATTACATAAATTTATCCTATAAGGGGCTATTTTAAAAAAGAAAAAAATATTTTTAATGTTTTTGTTTTTTTTTGAACATCCAGTATGGATATCCAGTGGATATACATTAGATATACTTTGGACATACATTAGTTATCCATTGGATGTATATTAGAGATACTTTGTTGAAATTGCACCCATGCATGGGTTAATATTAACCCATGCATGGGTGCAATTTATCGTTAACGATTTAAATCATATTTATTAATCATTACATAAATTTATCCTAAAAGGGGCTATTTTTAAAAAGAAAAAAATATTTTTAATGTTTTTGTTTTTTTTTGAACATCTAGATGTTCAAAAAAAGTATACTAGTATACTAGCTATAGCTACTAGCTAGTATGGATATCCATTGGATATCCAATGGATATCGTAAAAGGCATGGATGTTATATGGACATTGGGATAGCCATTGGATATCCATGGATATCCAATGCATTGGATAGCGTGTTCTGTGTGGGATAGCTAGATAAACTATTTAATTTAAAAAATAATATCCCAGATCGCCAATGAAATAGGATTATTATTACATAAGGGAACATTTTTATAATGAATAAACAGGATTGTTGTGGGAAAATTCATATTTCTATTGTAAATTATAATAGTTCCACACTGTGAGCAGATAACATCAAATAATAAATAAAATAAAAAGTTTTGAAATTAAACATTTAAAATAGGTACCTACTTATAAAAAGCATAAACTGTTTCCCATTTCGCTTCCTTTGTGATTTTTCCGAGGATCCGGCCAAATTGTTTACTTGAAATTTGATACAGGCGGCCAGTTATCTTATTTTTATTTATTTTGACTAGGGAATAAAATTCATATTGGTCTATCCCTGACAACATTCGTGATATTCATACGAACATCACGTCGTGATTTTCACAAATTTTATTCATACTGATATCATACAGAAGTCACCGCATGATAAATGAAAATCATACGAACGTCACGTCGTGATTTTCACAAATTTTATTCATACGGACATCATTCGGATGTCACTCCGTGAGAAATGAAAATCATGTCGTGATTTTTTATGCCATCGCTGTTTGCGATTGACTGATGGCACAAAAAATCATGTCGTGATTTTTTATGCCAACGGTGTTTGGATAATCATTTTTGCGCCACGTTTAATTTAATATTTTCTTGGATTTAAATTTACTATAGTTAATTTAAATCCAAGAAAATATTGAATGTTAAACTGTTGATTCAAGTGTTAACATACTTTTTCTTTCAATGTACGAATGTGTCGCAAAAATGAATATCCAAACACCGATGGCATAAAAAATCATGTCGTCATTTTTTATGCCATCGGTGTTTGATTATTTATGTTTGCGCCACATTTGTACATTGAAAGAAAAAGTATACCTACATATATATATGCCTATAGGCATATTAATATTGAGTCAACAGTTTTTGTGGTTAAATACATTCAATATTTTTTTGGATTTAAATTAATAGTTAATTTACATCCAAAAAAAATATTAAATGTATTTAACCTCAAAAACTGTTAATTCAATTGTTAACATACTTTTTCTTTCAATGTACGAATGTGGCGCAAAAATAAATATCCAAACATGTCGATGCACCGATGGCATAAAAAATCATGTCGTGATTTTTTATGCCCAAACACCGATAGCATAAAAAATCATGTCGTGATTTTTTTATTCCATCGGTGTTTGGATATTTATTTTTGCGCCACATTCGTACATTGAGAGATAAAGTATTCCTATGTACATATATATTGAATCAATAGTTTTTGTGGTTAAATACATTCAATATTTTTTTGGATTTAAATTAATAGTTAATTTACATCCAAGAAAATATTAAATGTATTTAACCGCAAAAACTGTTAATTCAATTGTTAACATACATTTTCTCACAATGTACGAATGTGGCGCAAAAATAAATATCCAAACATGTCGGTGCACCGATGGCATAAAAAATCATGTCATGATTTTTTATGCCGAAACACCGATAGCATAAAAAATCATGTGTTAAACTAGGTTTTAAATCCGCAGTTCGCAGGGCTCATACGCATGCGCAAACTTTGCAAATATCACACCGTGAGTTCTACATGATATCACTGTGATGAAGCATGTGTATGCACTTAGGATATCACAGCGTGATAAAAAAAATCACGTTGTGATATCATCATGACTTCACCAGAAAATCCCGATTGTTGTCCGGGATACTCCTTAATAAGCATTTTTAAGAGAGCGAAAAGTATGAGGCGCCGTTTGTGTAAAAATTAAAAGTGGAAAATAAACTTGTTTTGCTTTATAAATAATTAATTACCTATATGCATTTTTTCCCAAATTATTTTTTATCAAACTATTTTTTTACAACATTATTTTTTTATGAAATATTTCAAAAATTTTATTATTTTATTATTAATAATATTATTTTTTTATCAAATTATTTTTTCATCAATTTATTTTTTTATTAACTTATTTTTTTATCAAATTATTATACAGGGTTGTTATAGAAATGTATTTTAATTAAACACGGATAGTTGATTAAGTAATTTACTAATTATTATACACGAGTGTTCAACAAGAAACCTGACTACAAACTAACTCTAATACATTCGGTTCTCACGAAAATATGCCCCAAACCCCTTAGTGTGTGGGCCTCTCAAAGAAATATTATATACAAAGACAATTTATGTGACGTTTGACATGGTTCTTTACTTACGAATCGCACCAAGGGTGCTAGTGTTAATTTAAATGTATACTTAATCTAATAATTATCTAACAGGGTGTTCCAAAGAAAACTTGTATTTATGCCTAAATGACTTCTGTCACAATGACAGGTGCCTAATTAACACCTATTAAAATGACAGGTGCTAAAATGACGACGCTCAAAATGACAGCTGATAAAATCACAGGTGCCAATATAACGGCTGTAAAAATGACAGATCCCAAATGACACGTGCTAAAATAACGGCTGTCAAAATGACAGGTGCTAAAAACAGCTTTGATAAGAAAATAATTTCATAAAAAAATAATTTGATCAGTGAAGCATTGCCGAAATTAGAAAAGCAGTTTCACCTGATGGTTGTCTTTTTCGATATATCCTACACTTTAAATTCTTCATCTTCCAGAAAGCCTTGCTTATAAAAAAAATCGTCCTCGTGCAACAGGATGTGGAGCGATCAAGTTCTGGAAACCCAATTTTTTTAAATATTTAAAAAAATGTGTTTTCCAGAAATTGAACTGTCTACATATCCAGTTGCACGAGGACGTTTGCGACACCCTATAGGGTGTATATATATATATATATTAATTTTATAACATGTTATAAAATATTACCCATGTCAAAATTAATTTAATTAAAAAAAAATATTTGGAAATAAAAAAAAAATAAAAGTTTATTACAAGAAAGAATTTATGGTATTATTTTCTGTTTTCATAAACATGGTAAAATAGAAGGGGTCTGGACAAAAACGAACCTAAACATCATTGGACAAATATTGAGTAAACAAGGTTTAAAGTTTTCATTTTGACCCTGAATTTCGGGACTACAATGTAAACTAATAATTCTATTTATCCAGGGTGTTTGGTTTTCCTTGGGACAATATATAAATAAACTAATAATAAAATATACCTAACTGTTTGGTATTTTTTTTAATATGACATTAATATTTCTTTACAAAAATAAGAATATGCATAGGTATCACTTAACTTTAAGATATTAGAAAATGCAGTACAAAAATGTTAAATGTGAAAGTATCACTATTGCATTTAGGGTATTCAATGGCAAAGATTGATTATAGTTTATAGTATTGGGTAAACTGCATCTTGCAAGAATGTCTTCTTTCTTGCATTGAATTTCACGTAAGTAGGGTTTATGTCCTCCAGTTGGTGTACAATAGATTCCTTATTCAAACTTGTAGGTTGTGTTGCATTTGTGTAATTAAGGTTTATGCTCTCAGGTTGGTGTCCCATGGCTTCCATTTTCCAACTCCTTTTAAAAATAATTTAATTAACAAACATAAAATTTAAAGCAAAAATATATTGGGCAATTTTTGGTAGAAAACTAATATAACAAACATTAAGACTGATAAACTTTTAATTAAAAAAATTCTAGCTTTTAAAAAAAGTAACCTTAAATATAAAAAAAAATTGATTTTTTTAAATGCTCCACTGTTACATTCGAGGTTGCATTCTTTTTGGTTAAATTTTTCTCTTTTACATATCTAAATATATTTAAAAACACATTTTTCAAAACATTTTATGGGGCTATTATGTACGTTACAAAAGCAAAATGTATCCAAAAGAGAATTATTGACTATAGTAATTATAGTAAACCTTGGTTATAAACTAATGTTTAGGCTAACAAATTTTTAAGATTTAACATTTGAAATATAAATTATAAGTTTTTACAAATATATTTTAGAACACTAACAAGTTTATAACTAGTGTGCATTTTGCATTTTTTTGCTTAATTTGTATTGTCACAAGGCCTAATAACCAAATTATTCTTTTTTATGAACCAACTCAACCTAAGTAATGAAAAACCAAGGTTTGCTAAAAAGCCAACAAGTTTTGAATTTAAAACATAATACTTACATTTTAAAACTATTTTACATATATCAATATGGCTCCTTAAAAAGTTCTTAAAGCCAAACAGGACCCAATGGCACACAACTATCCATTAGGGGTCATGTTTCCAGTTTTGCCGATTCTGTTTCACACCTGTGTCACATACTATACTTTACTATCCTTCTTGTATGTTTCTCCCCTTTTTCTCACTCACTGTAGGTTGGATAAACTGATGATATACTGGTTCCAACAATTAGGCCACATGGATATTTTTATTTATTAATTATCTCGACCAGTTTTGACTTTCGGCATCCTCTGGAAGTACTGAAAACATACAATATTAGTTAGGTATCCACATATTTAAAATACATATTAAATGCTTACTCGTCAAATTATTTTTAAAAAGGTCATCTAATATATTAATTTTATTATTTCTAAATTTAGAATGTTTCAAAAGGACGGGTTGACGACGCTGACATGTATTAGTGTTGCCCTGAAGAACCATTTCATGGCCATGTCACAAACCAATCCTAGAACATAGAAAAACCTGTGAATCCTAAACTGACCAACTGTTACTGCTTTCATCTCTGAATATATTTTTAAACTGTCAAAATCACTCCTTAGAAGTCAACCATAGAATAAGAATACAACATCACTTGCATACATATATCTATGATCATTTGTTATTGTTATAAAGCTTTTTGGTATATAAATAACAATATCAAATTGATATTATCAATGTACCTTTATGATGGCACCAGTAACTTTGTAAATTTTGTTGGTTATGGGTATATCAGAGGGGAGCAACTCGTGAGGTCTAAACCGACCGAAAATTTACATTTCATTTAAGAAAAATGTGAACCAAACCTTATTTGAAGTGCGACGTTGCCACACATTTTAGACCCACCGCGCTTTTAAATTTTAGACCCATCGAGTTTAGATCTCTCGTGTTTGGGTGTCACGAGCTGCTCCCATTTTTCGAGTAATAGAATTTCTACAATAAGCTCGGTAGCTCGATGGAAGGGCGCCTGTTTTGCATGCGAGAGATACGGGGTTCGATACTTGGCGCCTCTATAACTTTTTTAATTTTTTTTTAAAGAATTTATATACCGAAATAATACAATGTGGCCTTAAAAGCATTTATATTTAATTTTATATTAATATTTTAATTTATTTACCTTTCCTCATAATCATTTTGCTACAGTTATATTATATAACTTAAAATAATAATAATAATAATAAAATGTAATTAAATGAATAGGTATTCCTTCGTTGAAAAATTTTTACTCAATGGGGCGGGGGGGGGCCAATGGGGCGGGGTCGGTTGGGTTGGGTTGTTGGGTTTGGGTTGGTTTCGAAGCGGGCGGACCATAGAACTGTCTTATCATAAAAAATATCCTTAAATGCGATCTTAGTTGCATATATTCAAGTTCTGTTCCAACTGGCAACACTGTAAATGTTGAATGTGCAATCTTGATGCTGCTACACAGAATCTAGTTTAGAACTTTCGTATCTATTCAAATCATGATCTGCAGGTCCCTAAAGTCTCTGATTCAAATGTTTTAGAGATTTTACACAGAAGCAGTTGGCAATGCTGGTTAACAGTCAAGTGTCAAAGTTTTAAAAATGGCGAGCACGTCAAGGTATATAAACAATCTATTCTTATCTATTTTTATAAAGTTATATTTATTTAAATTAATGGTTTATAATATAATTTTATCTGAAATAATGTATTTAATATGTGTATACTTTCTGTAGATTTGACACAAATAAAGTTGTGTGCCCTGCTCACCCAGATGCCCCATTAATTGAGGATTACAGGGCTGGGGATCAAATTTGTTCAGAATGTGGCCTTGTTGTTGGTGATAGGTAATTTTATTTTTTCTATTAAAGGTTACTTCCATTTGTTTTAATTTTTAGGGTAATTGATGTCGGTTCAGAATGGAGAACTTTCAGTAATGAAAAAAATGGAGTGGATCCATCTCGTGTTGGTGGGCCAGAAAATCCATTATTAGGTGGTTCAGATTTGACTACAATGATTGGGCCTGGCCGAGGTAATTGAAATTTCATGTTTGTTTTAAATAAAGAGACTTCTAGTTTAGATCATAAGCATTTAAAAAAATAAAAAAAACAATTATTTAAGGTGATGCTTCCTTTGACTCATTTGGAGTAGCACGTTATCAAAATAGAAGAACTATGAATAGTTCTGATAGGGCATTAATAAATGCTTTTAAGGAAATAAATGCAATGGCTGATAGAATAAACTTACCTAGGACCATAGTTGATAGGGCAAATAACTTATTTAAACAAGTACATGATGGAAGAAATCTTAAAGGTAAACTTTTAATAAATTGTATTTATAATTTTGAAACATAAACTATTATTTTAGGGCGCTCAAATGATGCAATTGCATCTGCTTGTTTATACATAGCTTGTAGACAAGAGGGAGTACCTAGAACTTTTAAGGAAATTTGTGCTGTTAGTAAAATTAGTAAAAGGGAAATAGGAAGGTGTTTTAAGCTTATATTAAAAGCATTGGAAACTTCTGTTGATCTCATCACTACTGGTGATTTCATGTCACGTTTTTGCTCCAATTTAGCTCTTCCCAATATGGTTCAAAGAGCAGCTACTCACATTGCTAGAAAAGCTGTTGAATTAGATATTGTCCCTGGAAGATCACCAATTTCAGTAGCTGCAGCTGCAATTTATATGGCCTCTCAGGTAAGTTTTATTATCCATTACTAAGTTTTAATTATTAGTATGTTTGCTGTTTAAATTAATTGTTTTTTTGTGACTGACAGGCAAAATTATTGCATCACTTAAAACATGACGTTTCCAGTTATGTTTCAAATAGATCAACCACTGACTGCATAGTATAAAAGGGTTATCTGCCAAATTCAGGAGTTGGCAAACAGTCACAGCCATCAGTGGTTGATCTATTTGAAACATAACATAGCCGGAAATCAAATTAAACCACACTTATTAACCCGGCAACGGACAATTGACGCAAATTTACGAGATGGGTCAGGTGGGGTCCAATGTACCCCATATCTATATCTATGTACTTGGGTCCTCATTCAATTTGTAGGTATTTATTGTTAAAAATTAATATTTTATGATAATGATTATTAAAACTACATATATTGAATGGCTTGAATGAGTTTTTATTTAAAAAAATATAAAGTTTACATCAGATCTGCCTTTTAATGCTAACAAAGTATTTTACTTATGTTTTAGTTAAATAAAACCCTGTACATTCCAATAAAATCACAAACTGTGTTATTATTAAACACAAAATTCAGTAGACTAAAAATAAATAAATAAAGTATTTATTAATCCTTATGTAAATACATACAATGTAAGATTACAACATAAGATTAAATGGCCAATGACTGAGGTCCTTCAGCCAAGTGTGCTTAATTTTAAATTGATATTAAACAATAATAATGGCAATGGTAATGCTTTTTAATTTAACTGAGTATAGAAAAAAAAGAAGTTAGTCTAGAACGTGTTTTCGGGATGTTTGAATTTCTGTTCTTCTGGGTGTCTTGTAAAGCAGTGTTCTTCCAGTGTTTCTATGTTGTGTTGTTTTAGGAAGAAATTTGTGGTTAACCTTTGAAGTCTATCTTTAATTGGTTCAATCCCTGTTCCCCTGTACAACAATATATTTGATGGATTGTGAAGGGGGTTGTTGGGGTGGCGTATTCTGGTAAGTATCTTAAGTGCTGATGTCTCTCCCACTTTAATGTTCTTTCTTGTGGACTTTTGAGAATTTGTGTAAATTGGCCAAGCATACTCTAAAATGGGCCTGCAAATGGTTTTATATATTTTGCAGGCAACATCCATGTTTATCCCATCTCCTTTGTAAGTCAGTGCTCTGAAATGTTTTGCTCTTGCTTGTATTTTCTTCTTGGTCATCTGCAAGTGTTTCAGGTTTACTTTGTTGTCAAGTTGGATGCCAAGATATTTTACTGCTGTTTTTGGGAGGATTGGAGTGTTGTTTAGAATCAGACTTGGGGAGTGTTACAATTTTGTTCTAGCTTAGTTTCTACCAATAGCACGCAATTTATGTTATTTTTTTCAATATAGTGGTTAAGAAGGTGTTTTCTTTTGTTGTAACTGTTAAAATTGTTGTAGAGTAACTTAATTTCTGACGTGGACTTGAACATTTTCTGCTATTTGAAGAGTTTCTGTAGGTGATTTGCTGTTGGGAGTATCAAGGTTGTGCATTAGAATATACATTCTATTTCCACAGAAAGCAGCTGTGGTTTCTATTTGGTAGAGATAAAAGAATCTCTGTTTTAGTTTCCTAAGTACCCTATTGAAAATGCCATATAGAACCATATAAAAAACACGTATCTGGATTCTATATGGTTTCTATCTGGTTCAATATAGGTATTTGAAACAGGCATTTCACTATAGAACCAGATAGAAGATTACATTATAGAACCAGATAAAAACACTCTAAAACACTATAGAACCAGATAGGGAAACCTATCTGGAAATACATATAGAACAGAAACCAGATAAATCCATACATCCATATACATGTCTTTATAAAGACATGTATATGGTTGTATATGGATTTATCTGGTTTCTGTTCTATATGTATTTCCAGATAGGTTTCCCTATATGGTTGAATATGAAAATTTTTAAAATGGAAATCCATATTCAACCATATAGAATCCGTAATGTAAACCAGGACTTTCCATATAGGACCTATAAAACCATATAGAACCAGATACGTTTCCTTATCGGATTCAATATGGGTTCTATATGGCATTTTCAATAGGGTAATTCTTCCCGATCCTTAAGATTAGGTTTATTTATTTTGTTAATATAAGTATAAATTATATGATCAAGTATTGTTAAAGGATTGTGAAATCTGTTTTTTTTTGTGATATTTTTGTCTATTTCACTTGAAGTTTTATTAAGAGTTTTAATTTTTGTGTTTGGAATACCTTCTATTGCGCTTTTGGGCGGTTGGGGCATTTTACTGACCATGCTCTGTGTTCACCAGACATTTGTGAGGCAGATTCTTTTCGCATTTTTCGGAGGGGTGATTTTCCATACACTTGTCGCATTTTGTTTGATTGGGACATTTTTCCGTGACGTGATCGTATTTTGCACATTTTGAGCAGGAAATAGCACACCCAGTTATAATTCTGATCATCATTGTTGTTTTGTTTGTCGCTCTTGCAATAATCCTTTTGCAGAATCTGTGATTGATGTTATTTTGTTTTAAATGCTCACTTATTAATTCGTCATTAATATTTGTTTCAACTGATGAAATTACTGCGGCATAGGTGGGTTCATAGGTGAGTTGCTGTTAATTTATTGTGGATGTAGTTTCTTTAAAACTTTTTATAATTTTGTTAGTTAGTTATTCTCTTCCAATTCTTTTTTGTCAGTGTTTGATTTTAGTAAGAAACCTTTTTTTTTGTTTTTAGTATTTTCTTTATTGGTTGTAGCGTTTCTATTCTTCTTAGTTCAATTTCAGTATTAATATAAAATAGGTTTTTAAATGTTTTGTTTATTAATTCTTTAATCCTTTGGATTTTTAGTTTTTTGTTCCGTTTTTTTAAGTTGACGGCTCGTTTTTATTTACTATTCGTTGTACAGTTACGGAAAATAGTAATAATAATAATAATAATTTCTTTATTAACGCAAATAATAGCAGTAACAATATATTAGTTTACAGGTACATAAAAAAAACAACCCCCAATAAAATAAATAACTCAAAATAAATATAAATTATATAGTATCACATCCGATTTAATTGGCGTCTGTCTAAAAGTACACATTAACAGTCTTAGTCACACGACATATAGGCGAATTGCTAGCATACACAGTAAGAAATAATGGAACTTGTAAAAGGGGATACTTTCTCAAGACTCTTATAGGAATTTGCATAAAAAAACAAGCCAGGATCTCAGGGTCTACAATGAAATTATTAATCACTTTATAAAAAAATGTTGCATACATATCTTTTCTTCTCTGTGTAAGTGTTTTAAGCCCCAAATACTGCCTTGTTTGATCAGTGCTTAGTGGAAGAGACAGCTTATAACGCATATAACGGATAAACTTATTCTGAATGGCCTCCAACCTATTAATGTGAACATTATAAACTGGAGACCAAATCGTAGAAGCATATTCTAGTTTAGAGCGTACCAGGGATGTAAATAGAGCCAACAGTGATCTGCATTACCTAAAATCGACAGTCGTGCGCAGTAAGAAACCCAACATCCTGTTTGCTTCCGCAACCATTTTGTCAAAATGGTTGTGAAATTGCAGTTTGCTGTCCAAAATAACACCAAGGTCGTTAACCATCTCAAGAGATTTTAACTTGAAATTATTAATATAATGGGAATTTAAGTGTTTAACTTTACTTCTGGAAAAGACCATAACAGAGCATTTGTCATTATTCAAAAACAATTGGTTCTTCTGGCACCATTCATTAAGTACATTCAGGTCACTCTGCAAGGCTTCCACATCCCTGTCAGCCTCGATACAACGATACAGCTTCAAATCGTCCGCAAACAAAAGAAATGGGGATTTAAAACTATTACCGATGTCATTAACGAAAATTGAAAATAAAATAGGTCCCAAGTGCGAACCTTGCGGAACTCCACTGGTGACATTAATGACATCCGACATAAAACCATTTAGTTTTACCCGCTGACTACGTCCCGCGAGGTACGAAGCAATCCATTGGTGAAAAGGCGATTGCAATCCGTACCTCCCGAGCTTAAGTAACAAAACATCATGACTCACAACATCAAACGCCTTACTGAAGTCGGTATAAATTGCATGCACTTCCATACCCTTATCCATGCAGGAAGAGATAAAATTGACAAGAAAATAGGTTTGTAACTGTTGAACGCCCCTCAGTAAAGCCATGCTCCTGTGGAATAATGATGTTTTTAAATGCAAACGTTATAAAAGGGATTACAAGTTTTTCAAAAATTTTAGGGATAGCTGATTGAATGCATACCTGCCTGTAATTCCTAACATTTCCCTTGTCACCAGATTTAAATATTGGCAAAACATAAGAGCTCTTCCATGCTTCAGGAAAGACTCCGGTTCCTAGCGATTTGTTAAAAATAAATAAAAGGGGGTCACATAATGATGGCGCAGTTCTGTTTAAGAATAAATTGGATATACCATCCGGCCCAACGCCTTTTCGGCAATCCAATTTTTGTAAAGTAATGTATAAATTTTCATATGATACACGAATAGAGGACAAATCTACCGAATTTTTACCCGCTATTGAATCATCCACAATATCTGCTCCCCTTGAATTGGCATAAACCGATTCAAAATGAGATGCAAACAGATTCGCGATAGATAGGCCATCGTGACAAACTGTCCCCTCTAAAAAAACCGTCTTAGGAATATCACCTGTTCTCCTTTTACTTTTGACAAAACTCCAAAATTGTTTAGGGTTACACTGTGTACAAGGTGATGTGGTGTGTAACTTACACACCACATCACCTTCAACTCTATTAATATACGTGTCATAACAAATCCGGCTCAGATCTTTACATTGTTTTCTTAAATTTGAAAAGTTTTGATAATGTACTTGCATGTTAGTTTGTTTGAACAGCTTATGAGCTTGTTTCTTTAATACTGTTAAGCCTTTTAGATCACCATTAAACCAGATGGGAAACTTACTATACGTCCGCTTCTTAGGTACAAACAAATCAATTGTCTTAAAAACAATGTCATAAAAATAATTCACGATATCATTTACATTATACAAAGAATACATTTCACACCAATTAACATTGAAAAAATAATTGTTTATTGATACATAATCTCCCTTAGCAAAACAATACTGTACATCATCCTTGATATCTAACATAACACAGGTCATGTCTAAAGTAAAGCACAAAGCAGGATGATAATTATCACAGGGTACAAACCCTTCATCCTTTTTAATATCAATTTCAATATTTGAAAAACAAAGATCCAAAATAGAGTTTGATTCATTGACAATTAAATTTTTTTGTTTAAGACCCAAAAATGAAAAA
The DNA here is from genome assembly GCA_921294245.1 of Brassicogethes aeneus. NCBI lineage: Eukaryota > Metazoa > Arthropoda > Insecta > Coleoptera > Nitidulidae > Brassicogethes > Brassicogethes aeneus. The sequence goes on from OV121136.1 coordinate 6,626,133, forward strand.
CCATCCAAAACACAACATTCCCTTTCTAACGCAAGGCCCACAGCCTCAATGTTAAGTGTGTCACTATCCCGATACCAATTTATACTAGGCAGGTTATAATCACCCAACACAATAATTGTGGAGTTTGGAAAATCACTGCAGATTCCCCTCACAGCCATTACATGATTTTCAATACCCTTAAGGGCGAACCAGGTGGAATGTAGACACAGCCAAATATCACAGACCCCTTCAGAGATTTCACCTCCACAAACACCTGTTCCACCACTGAGTCCACCAAGGTGATTTGTCTACACTGGTAATCCTTATTAAGAAGGATTACCAGTGTATTAATAATAGCAATTAAAACACCTCCACCGCGATTAAAATTGCTTGTAGAACTGTTTCGATCACTTCTATATACCTGGTAGAGATCACCAACTACTTCACTGTCTTCAAAATCCGGGGTTAACCAGGATTCTGTGACACTAACCACATCAAAATCATTATTTGTAAGAGATATCAAAAACGTCTTTAACTTGGTCCTTAAACCTCTAACATTCTGGTAAAACACAGAAAAACCAGATTTATTGAAACTGCTATTACTTAAAAAAATTTACTGACGATTTTTGGCACCCCATTTACGTATTTAATAGTTTTATCGCTGACGCCCTTAGATATCATCTCCCCCAATTCTTTTCTAAGGTTTGCCAAATTTGTTCTTTGTATAGGTGTTAAGTCAGCCTTGAAATAGATAGTGCTTTCAGATCCCTTGTTACTTTTTAGAATTTTTAAGACTTCTTCAGCTGAGTTCAACACAACTTTTATGGGTCTACATTTACCTCTTATAAACTTTCCAATTCGAAAAGCCCTTACATTCTCACACTCGATCTGACTCCTAGATAAAATAGCCTCAATAACTTTCTTCTTATCATCCTCTCTTCGCTATGCTCTTTACTGGATTCCTCCACATTAAACACCATAATATTGTTAGCTCTTCGAGTACGATCATTAAATTCAGATAACATCTTTTCCAAATCAACGTTATCTTTATTTAACCCAATTGAGGCCTCAAGACTGTCCACTCGCTCCGTTAATACCCTATTTTGTTGCTTAAGCTCACTATTTTCCTGTAGAATCTGATCAATTTTAGAGGTTATGTTATCCAGTTTGGATTCCAGAAGGTTTTTTAAATCATCTTTAATACCATTTTGGAATGGTATTAATAATTTTTCAAGTACGTTTTTAAGCATTACTTCATCCACAGCCCTATTTCCATCAGAAACCGATACACCCGATGCTCCAACCTCACTTCCGCAGGCATGACAGCTCCACTCCAAACCATTTTTGATATCAGATGCCAATTTATTAAATTCCTCAGTCGTAAGAGAAGTACATTTGCTATGTACCCACTCAAGACATTTGCAACAACGCACACTTGGTTGTGTTTTTGCAATATTTGCAGCACAAACTTAACACCTGTAAACAGTCGGCGCCATTTTTTATATCCATTTGAATGCTCAATTGTAACTGTTCGGAAGCATTCGGAAATAGTCAACATCTGCCTCATTTAGAATTTACTACCTGCTCGTATTGAATGAATTATTTTGGGTGTATTCATATCCTACCCTGGCGAAAATGAAATGTGCAAAAAGTGTGCAAAATTATTTGAGAACAATGTGCCAACAATGTGCAATCTTTTAAAAAATGATGTGCGGAGGATGGGAAATGGAACATGAAACAATGTGCAAAATCAAAAATTTAAAAGTGTGAATAATCACTGGACAATGTTCTAAAGGGAACTCCTTTTGATTTTTCACATTGTTTGCATACTGTTTCTTGCCACCTGTGTGCCTATTACAAAAACATATTCTTTTTGGTGACCTATAAAGTCTTTTAAATTTACACATAATTGAAATATAAATATCCTTATAATAATATTAATCAAATAAATATTTTTTTCAAAAAAAATTTAAAAAATACCCTCAATGTAGGTCCTACATACTGTATTTTATTAAAAAAAATACCTGCACTGTCAACTCCACGAAGGGGATTGCTTTGATCTTAGCAATAGGCCGAGAATCGATACATAAGATGGAATCTAACTCACCTTTTAAATAAATGTTGTACCCAACTCAAGCGAGATATATCTAAAATGTGCTTAAACTGTTGAGTGATCGCTAAAACTGTACAAACAATGTGCTATAGGCTAAAGAAGTATCGCTAGTAGCGCCACCACTCGGCTGTTATCATCGTAACAAAAGTAGAACTTTTAATAATCAGCTGTCAAACGCTTGGGTTACAAACGAGTGTTTTTGAAAATAAAGCCGGAAAATGTTAAAAAATATCGAAAAAAAAACCGTGGATCGATTTGTTGTGTTGTTGGGTGTATTTCGAGAGGAAATCCTGGGTTGAGTTTTTACCAGTTTTCCAATAAACAGTGTTAATCTGAATGAAGAAATAAATTGCATACAGTCTCTGTACATATAAATTGTACCTATTAGATACATTAAATACACATTTTACTAGTGATTATCGTGAAAAGTGTAAACATTTCAATTCAGTAAAAATCGTCAAACAAATAAGTTGTCTAAATTTAAACAGTATTTAGCATTATTAAAAGCTTTGATTAAAATTCTTTAAAGTCTCCACTCAATGGTAAAATACCATTAAGTATATTATGTATTATATATAATATTATATTGCCATGAATTCGTAGGTATATTTTGTTGTTTTAAATGCAGTTGTCGGCGTTTTTTAGAGAACTCAAATATAAAAATGATTGATTTTAAGGTTATGTTTGTATTTTTTACTAATTTCTTAAAACTGCCCAAACTTAAATATAAATTATATTAGGTAAAGTTATCATTAGTTAATTCTGCACCAACAAATGTACTAACCGAATTGGCAACACATGAAAATGCAACGATTTAGTTCTTGAATTTTATTTACAATTAAAAACACAATAATTCACCATGATCCCTTTGATAAAATATAGTAGAAACCACGAATATATGAACGTGACTCATCCGACACATTCGTACGAAGCAATCTATCGAAGGTCACGGTCCAGTGCAGTCCGGTTTGCAAAAAAACTTGAGTGTAATGTTGGTTGCTATACTTATGATATATTTGCTTTTAAAGTTAAATAATTAACATCTAACATAATTAACATCTACGATAATTAAATAAAATGTAATTTTCTTAGAAACTAATTAATAAATAAACTTTTCTTTTAACTTTAATGAAATATTCTATCATCTGATGACAGAACGTACACTCGTGGCGACACCTCTGTTTTTAATATCTAACAAATTTTTAGACCGATCCAACCCATGATCCAACCTCACTTTCTTCCAATTAAATTCTTTGTCTATGGTATTTTTTGGAAACGTAGAAAAAGTATAGTCTGAAACACGTTTGGAATTCAGGTCAGGTACAAAGTGAAAGATATTTAAATTGTGTGGATATAAAAACAACTTGCGTTAGTTTCACGAAATTTATTAAATATTGACAATTGTTTCGCTACACAGTAGCTTCTTCAGAATGTATTAAACTAATACTAGTACAAAATTTATATAATAAAAATATTTTTGTATTCTAGCCTAGAATTTCTAAGTAAGGATTTTTATACGACATCTACCTGTGTTACATAATATAAACCACTGCCACTACAACGTTTAAAACGATTATTAATCCGTAAACACACACCGTTTATTTAAAGTCCAAAAAACGTACAATAACAATTGCAATAAAGTCCAATAAACATGAAATAACAATTGCAATAAAAACCACTAGCACTACAACGTTTAAAACGATTATTAATCCGTAAACACACAGCAGAAACAGGATATGCAAAAACAAAGATCATATGACATATAAAAACAAATGGCCGACGGTAAAGTTGGTTGCCTTACTATGTAATAAAATAAAATAAATGCCTAAAACACGAACTCTACTGAATATAAGTAACAAGCTAGGACACACGTCATATGTCCATCTTTGTCCAACACCTAGGCAGTTTTACATCACAGATGGCGCATATTAGACCGGATGCTTAAAAACCTACGTGTGAGTACATTTACCGCTGCATCGAATGTACAAGACAAGTAAAACATTACTGCTAGCATGTCTGAGATATGTTCGGCACCCGATGAGTCACGTTCATATATTGGTGGTTTCTACTGTACACAAACTAACGTAACTATAAGCATTTAAGCGTTGAGTTTCTTAATCAATGATATAAGGAATAATCAATCAAAATCGAGTACAAAAAAAAATTTATAATATAAAAGGCAAATAAAGGCCTTCAAGGTTGATTTTTTAAATCTATATTTTTATAACTTATTCTACTGCGCGGCAGGTAATATTTTCCACGTCCAAGAAACCTCAGCACAAAAGACTGCATGGAAACCAGTTCTTACACACCAAAACGCCACGCAGATTAACGAGATCAATGGAGCCGAACATAACACAGGTACAATCGCCGTCACGGTTAATGACGCGGAAAGCTAAGAGGGTATATAAACAACGATTTGCAGCAACGGAGCTCACTCCACGTCTAACTCGCATCAGAGCAGCAACAGCAGCCAAGCAAATAAGACCTAAAGATGGTACATGAGATTGTACCGCAACGTCGTCAGAGCTACGGTTCTTTTAAGAACCAAAAACCGACAACACGGAGCAGATCCCGGAAAACCATCAATACATATATACCACGTTGGTACATTTGGCGTTTTCAACTTAAAAAATATATAATCTTCCAAACTTTTTTTTTTAAATAGTAATATTATTAGCTTTACTTTGCAAGAAAAATTAAAAGCCGTGGAGATATACTCTTAAATGTATTTTTTTATAAATTAATGCGCAGCAGTAAGCTTAGTCTCTGGGTATCGTCTCTTGTGTTGAGGTTTCTTGGACATTTTTCTATTTCAATGGCTTAACGGATGGTACGTTTGGTTCTGTATTCGATGCTAGCCAAGACCCTTGTTTTTTTAAAGTCAATTTCCCAATATCGCCAGCAATAGCCAACTTATTCATCGAAGAAATAGAAGTACGAGTAATCGAAACGGCAACACTAAAATTAAAGTTATGGTTACGGTACGTAGAATACACATTTATCATCTGGACCCACGGAGAAGCGGAACTGAAGAAATTCCTGGACCATCTCAACGGGATTCCCAAAAAGATTAAGTTCACAATGGAAACCGAGAAAGAACACCAATTACCTTTTCTAGATGTCTTCATAATCGAGAAAAATAAAGGCAAACTAGGGCACCCGCCCAGTCTCACCACCACCCTTCACAGCTGCAGTCAGTCATTAAGACACTTGTCACGCGATCCGAAAGGCTGGCGGATGATGACCATAGTGTCAAAAGGAATTAATTATTTTTTTTTTTGAATTCCCTAACAATTCTCGTATACACTAATTATATTTTTTAATGGGAAATCCGAATCTGCAATTTTTCAAGATATTCCCAAAAATAGGGTTTCTTGCGATTACAGCGCCATCTATCAGGAATTAAAAAAAAAGGTTTTCCATAAAAGGTTTTATACGTGTCAGGTTGGCACAACTGCATACAAAGCTACGTATTTATAATGAAATACAGTTACCACTTTACACTTGTTAGTGCGCCATTTTTGGGACACACGTGTAGTACTATACTAACTACTATTGTAGTTAAATTAGCAGTTCTTTAAAATACGGCTCCACATTATTAAAAACAATAATTCGTTGTGGAAAATAAATCCATAATGATTATGGATAATTTCATAATCCCTTGTCAACGGAAAACTCAAGTATTAATCTGGTTTGATTAAATGCCATTCCATTCCCAATAATAATAAATCAAATTGTTGTCAGACCAACTCGAAAGTTTTGTTGGAATGTAGTTTTAATTTATAAAAATCTTAATTTTTGTACCTTTGTTATTATATGGATATTGAATTCTAAATTTGGACCTGTAATAATTTTGAGTGATAATATTAATATTTTTTTACAGGCCTCAGAAGACAAAAGAAGTCAAAAAGAAATTGGAGATATTGCTGGTGTTGCAGATGTAACCATCAGGCAGTCATATAAATTAATGTATCCTCACGCAGCCAACCTGTTTCCAGAAGACTTTAAATTTGCCACACCCATTGAGCAATTGCCACAAATGTGAAATGTTTTTTTTATGAAATATTGTAACTTTTGTTACTTCAAAAAACAACTTTTATTAATATTTTAATGACCCCATTTATTTTAAATATATTAGGGCCTTATATAAATTGTGGGAATTTATTTATTTTATAGATTTATGTAGCCTATTAAGCTAAATTAAGCTTATTAAGTTAAAATACATGTTACTTGTAATGCAACTATTTTATAAACATTTAAATACCTTTTAATAAAGAACTACTTTTTTTATAAGATTTTATTCATTGTAAAAAATACAAAATGGTTGCATGAAATAACCCCCAATGCTGCCGTGCTAAGCTAAAAGGACGTATCAGCAATATCTGGTAGTAAAGGACAGAAGAACATTTTAATTTTTAAAAACAATAAAGAAAGACGTTTTTTCTTAACTACCAAAAACTGCCGTTCTAAGACAAAACATCATATCTGCAATATATGGTAGTTAAGCAAAAAAGACATTTTTTATTGTTTTTAAAACTAAAATTTTCTTCTGTCCTTTACTACCAGATATTGCAGATACGTCCTTTTAGCTTAGCATGGCAGTATGGTTATAATTTTAAAATGCATGATAACATAAAGAAATTATATATTTTAGTTATACAAGGTGTCCCTAAACTTAGTGGCATAAATTTAGGAGCAGATTAAGCAAGTCAAAATAAGACGAAAATCTAAATAAATATTTTCCCTAATTGTGTATGTTTAAAAGATACAGGGTGATAAAGTGTTACTTATCATATCAGTTTTTTTAATATAACTTCTACTATGGTAGACTTGGAAAGGGGATATTTTGCGAACAGTCACTTACTACCAAAACACATATTCACACGTAATTACAATTGTTCGAGTAAGGGCAGTGTCATAGAAACAGGGGTTGCTTAAGCTTTTTGTCCCATATAAACTTTAAGGTTGGGTTTTTATACCATTTGATGCAATTTTTGGATTACTCAGTTCGGCTACTCTTAAAAAGGTGTACCTCTTAAACTTCGATAAAACAAACCGTTTCCGAGATATTAGAGATTAAAATAATTGTTATATCGCATTAAAAGACTAAAAGGTATATGATAACAAATTTTTTAATTGAAAAAAATACAATTTTTTGTGACCGTCCTGATGCGTCAGGGCAAAAAACTCCGAGGCTCAAAGAATGCCCTTTTTAGTTTTTTCAATTAAAAAATAAAATTTGTTATCATGTACCTTTTAATCCTTTTAAATAATGCGATTTAACAATTATTGTAATCTCGAATATCTCGGAAACGGTTTATTTTATCGAAGTTTGAGAGGTACACCTTTTTAATAGTAGCCAAACTGAGTGATCGAAAAATTGCATCAAATGTTATAAAAACCTAACCTCAAAGTTTGTATAGGACAATAGGCTTAACCCCCGTTTCTACGACACTGTGTTCACTCAAACAATTGTAATTATGTGTGAATATGTGTTTTGGTAGTAAGTGACTGTTCGCAAAATATCACCTTTCCAAGACTACCATAGTAGAAGTTATATTAAAAAAACTGATATGATAAGTACCATAAGCATATATTATGTTATTAATATTGCAAGCGTTTCTACTGATTTTTACTAAATTTTATTGATTAAAATTAGTAGATCTACTGAAAAATTAGTAGACCTGGCAATATTGGCTGTCAGTAATCAGTAATAATGATTACTGATTCAGTATCGATATTATCGAAGTCGATATCGATAGTTTCGATAGTATTTAAAAAAGCAAATAATCGATAGTATCGATAAAATATCGATATTATCGTCACCTCTAGCAGGAAGTTCAATCAGTATTTTCATTTTATTTCATCCATATAACATTTTTTTTTAATCATTTCAACCAGGCCTCACAAGGCCAATTGCTGTGTGCAGACTTATTTCCATATATATTTTAACCATCCGTCGTGGGAATTTCTTGTAACTTACTCAATCTGATGTGGGTTTTGTATATTTGATATTTACCAGCTTATTTTTGTGCTGGGATTCCGATTCTGAACTGTTTTGCATAGAGCAAGTGGCCCGATCCATGGACAAAACCCGAATGTTTTAGAGAACTCAAATATAAAAATTGTTGATTTTAAGGTTATGTTTGTGCAAAAATTATTTTTACTTATTTCTTAAAAATGTCCAAACTTAAATATAAATTAGGTAAACTTATCATTAGTTAATTTTGCACCAACAAATGTACGGCCAAACAAAAAAGTTTTTCCAATATTTTTGATATAGAGCTAAGAAGTGAAATTGGTCTGATGTTTGCAATATTTTGTTGGTCTCCTATCCCTGGTTAAAATGTCACAGAGACCCTGTTCAAACCGATAGATTGTTGTAACAGATTGTATGGTGTTTCTATAGGGTGTATCGGTATACCGATACATATACAGTGTGTCCCAGAACTCGCGCCACAGAGAAAAAGGGGGCGTGCCGATAGCAATGGAGATGCCAAATTTAAAAATAAAAAATTTCTAGGTAATAGTGTAATCGAATGAGAGCAAAAAAGCGGCAGCCAATACCGAGAGCTCTCGCCTAGGTTAAACGTAAGAGCTTTAAAAATTGCTAGGAGACGATAGAACATTGTTGTATTAAAAACATTTAAAAATCTTTTGGCCAACTGTATTTACTAAGTTGTCAAAAGCTTTCAAAAATGAGGTTATTAATCTATGACTTAAGTCATAGATTATTATAATTATAGATTATTATAATTATTATTATTATAATTATACTTCAGAACGCCAATGTTTTAAACGATTAGGAAAGGGCTGGGAAAAAACTCGCGTTGTCTCCCTGGCGTTGCGCCCACACTAAATAAATAAATAATTATCATTTCAGTATAATCATCTAAGGAAAACATTATTTATAATAACTTAATTTATAACCTAATATAATATTAATGACAGGAGTTTGACAGCAGTGTCACAATGAATTGGATTCCAGTGGACCAAATATTTTACATATTTTTTATTATCAACAATGCAACCTAAGTATCCTAGCAATTTAAAGAATTCCCTATGGCCATCTATTGGGATTGGCTATCGTTTTTTATTCTTATCTCGCTTATCCTTTGCGTTAGACAATTTTAATTTTCAAACATGTGTTTCACGTTACTTTCGGCACGTTCCGGTTTTCTATGTGGCGCGAGTTCTGGGACACCCTGTATGTATACCCAGACCGCAAAATCACATTCCCTGCACATGTCAGGAATATTCCCAGGAATATTCCAAGCGTCCCAGAATATTCCCAGGAATATTCCTGGCATAATCAAATGTCCGCTTTTTGGTTAACCCAGGCATCATAAAAAGAATATTCCATATATCTGCCTGCAGCCCAAACAACACAGTACGTTTTAAAAATGTACATTTTTGGTTATATTTACGTAATTACGTCTTAAGTCCATGTCTGACGGTGCAATTTCTCGCGGCGACTTTGTTGCGGCGACTAGTTGCAGCGACTTTCTCGCCTCTAGGGTGTTCACACGGTGCAACCAAACTGACGTTATTTTCTACTAGGATTGCCAACATAACCGAAAATTTCTTAGTTGAAAAATAAAAATACCTAAACAAATTTAATGTTTATTTAAATCGGTTTTATTTTATCCCACGTAAATCCCTGAGAGCCTATTTGGTTCATTATTTATGTAAATAAATAAAAACACTCGGATTAAAGCACACGCAAATCACATCTGTCATTCCACAGCTGATAAATATTGAGTACCAACCAAAAAATTTAGTGAAAATTCGTAAATCCCTAAAAAAGTTACCAAGTCGCGGCGATTTTATTGCATGAAAATAGAACATGTTCTATTTTAGGACAGGTTAGATCAGCTGATTAGTTGCATCGTGTGACCACCAAAAAATCGCGGCGACCTAGTCGCCGCAACAAAGTCGCCGCAACAAAGTCGCCGCGAGAAGTTGCACCGTCAGACATGGACTTTAAGACCAAAAAAATATGTATTAAGTACGTACTATATATTATGTACATAAAATGTAAGGTTCAGTCGTCCTGAGTCAGTACGTACATGTATAGTATAGCATAGTATGTACAAAGAAGGTATGTACAAAATACTTAACCAAAAGTTTGAACAAAAAACTTATGATCTTCTATAAATAATTTAAAATTCTTATTTTGTATACATACCTATCTAATAATAACAAATGATAGATTAAAATCAAAAAGGAACTGAGTTAAATTTTGAAATAAAAATAATACAAACTAACAGTGTATTTTTATCATTAATCCAAGATACAAAGCCTTTTTATTTGAATTTATTTAAATTGGGTAGTACCTAAGAATTTAGTCATCATTTATTTTTAAGGATTGATTTTTTTGAAAATGATGAAAATTTTTGTTGACTAGTGAGAATCAAACTCAAGACATAGTAAAAAAATCTATGTGGTGGTAATAAATATATATATATATATATACATATATGTATATGTCCTCAGAAAAAGAAGCATGTTCTAAAGTATTCCTGGTTGCATAGTGTGTACCGATCGCGGCAAAGGCGGTGTGGATCACGTGATGTTCTTAAATCTCGCCTCTGTTGACTTACATGAAGAGTATATAAGCTCAGGTAGTCCTTTACTTTGGTGTGACAATACAAGTTGTTAGATACTAAAGAGACCTTAAATAGGTGGAAACAGCTGTCAATACTTGAGTCGTTTTTTCGCGTAAATACCATGAAATACTATGGTTATTAAACTTAATCTTGGTTAATAGTTAAGCTGGATTTATAGTTTTAAAGGTAACGGTAGAGGCAGCGGTAAAGGTAGAGGTAAAGGTAGCGGTAGCAGTATCACTTTCTGCAATTTATAGTTCAGAAAGTAGCGGTAGCGGTACTGGTGGCGCATGCGTACTTTAATGCAGATTGTAATTTTGTTTGTAAAATTTGACAGCAAAAGTTTTCTACCAAAACATGGATTGCGAGGACAATGCTAGCAAAGCTGTGCTTCTGGGCCATATGGCGTTGTGCGAAATATTATATAATAAACCCTGCAAAACAATATATTATGTTGTATTGCAGGGTTTAAAGTACGTTATGGGGGTCGTCAAGTACGTCGGTATAAAATGAGGGAATTAAATCGGGAACGAGCTAAGAAACGCCATTTCCAGTATTAAAATAAAATAAAACTGACCGATAAAGAGTAGTTCTTTAAATACACATATGACGGTGCCCATTTTTGACAAATTATCAAGTCTGGTTGCCCCTCGCATAAAAACTAAACTTACAAGGCGAAACTGCTAACTAAAAACTGCCGTGTGATTGGCTGGAGTAGCGGTTGAGGTAAGAAAAGATGAAAGATGGTCATCTCTTGCCGCTACCTTCTTGCCTTTACCTCTCTTACCGCTACCTCTGACAACTATAAATTGTTTCGTACAATATTCAATGCCGAACTCGGCTACCGCTACCGCTACCTTTACCTCTACCTTTACCGCTGCCTCTACCGTTACCTTTAAAACTATAAATCCGGCTTTAAGGCATTTTTGCGTTTAGAGTGCGTTCAAAAATCCTAACTATGACGTCACAAATACCAGACCATAAAACTATATCGCTGAGCTAGTTATTCAACGTGGATAATAGTCTTTCTCTTTTTAATATATATTTTTCTGTTTCGATCTGTCAAAAAGTTGTTTACATTTGAAATTTAAAATATTTTAAGTAGGTACAATTGCTCTTAAACCGAATTTAAACTTTGTATTAAAATGGTAAACGGGGTGTTGTCAGTAAAAATAAATGATAGGGTGCTCCATATTGTGGAATAATAATAATAATAATAATAATAATAATAATAATAATAATAATAATAATAATAATAATAATCGTTTATTAATCCAACAGACAAGACGTCCATACAAAGGATATACATTATTAAATACAGTGTAATATAATTTTAATACATTTTAGGGTAAGGCTCTTATTTTACTAATGTATTGGTTTAAAGACAAGTTAAAAATATCACAATTTTCATCAAGTAAGTTATAACTACGGCACATTGAAATTAAAGGGGAATTCAGTCGTTCATTATTATTTGCAGCTTCTACATGAAAAGTTTGTTGATACCTAGAGTTCAGCCTCGGAATATAAATTTTTATTTTAGAAAGAATATCAGGGTCAAAAATTGTACCATGGACTATTTTATGTAAATAAATTAGGCGTGAATTTCTTCTACGTAAGTTTCCATGTTAAATGATATTAAGGCATTTACATAATCAAAGTTAAAAGCGGGGTAATATCCGTAAATAAGGTAACATAAATATTTACAAAATTTTCTTTGAATTCCTTCAATATTATCAATGTGAATGTTATAATATGGTGACCAAATGATACAGGCATATTCGAGCTTACTACGAACATAAGCATTATAAAGGCACTTCAGAGCATCTAAGTTTCTAAATTCTTTGGTGTTACGTATAATAAATCCTAACATTTTATTGGCTGCTGCTATAACTGAGTTTATATGGGGAACAAACGATAGAGATTTGTCAAAAGTGACACCTAAATCTTTAATTGTTTCAGCAGTTTTTAAAGATTCATTTTTTATTTTATAATTAAACATTATATTATTAACTTTTCTAGAGAACCTCATTACATAGCATTTTTCAATGTTTAGATATAAATGATTTTTTTCACACCACTTGTACAAAACATTAAGATCATTCTGAAGATTTACACAATCCTCTTGCGATGTTATAGCTCTAAATATTTTAAAATCATCGGCATAGAGTAAATTTTTTGAGCACATTCCTTTTGTTATATCATTAACAAACATTAAAAACAATAAAGGACCTAGGTTGCTTCCTTGGGTCACCCCACTGGTTGCACAATATACTTTTGATTTGTAGTTTTTGTGTTCAACGTATTGATATCTCTCATGCAAATATGATTTAAATAAATTAATTATGTTACAACTAAACCCAAAGCTATGAAGTTTACTAAGCAGAATAGGATGTTGAATTTTGTCAAAGGCTTTAGTAAAATCAGTATATACTGCATCTATTTGTAGCTTTTTATTCAAAGAATATGATATAAATTCAGTAAAATTACATAAGTTTGTAACAGTGGAGCGACCCTTAACAAAACCATGTTGAGATGAACATATAAAGGGAGAAATGTGAAAATTAATGTACTTTGTCAGTATAGTTTCGAATATTTTTGCAAAATTACATATAATAGCTATAGGGCGGTAATTTTTTATACAGCATTTATCACCTGCTTTAAAAATCGGGGACACTCTACCCTATTGAAAATGCCATATAGAACCATATAAAAAACACGTATCTGGATTCTATATGGTTTCTATCTGGTTCAATATAGGTATTTGAAACAGGCATTTCACTATAGAACCAGATAGAAGATTACATTATAGAACCATATAAAAACACTCTAAAACACTATAGAACCAGATAGGGAAACCTATCTGGAAATACATATAGAACAGAAACCAGATAAATCCATATACATGTCTTTATAAAGACATGTATATGGTTGTATATGGATTTATCTGGTTTCTGTTCTATATGTATTTCCAGATAGGTTTCCCTATATGGTTGAATATGAAAATTTTTAAAATGGAAATCCATATTCAACCATATAGAATCCGTAATGTAAACCAGGACTTTCCATATAGAACCTATAAAACCATATAGAACCAGATACGTTTCCTTATCGGATTCAATATGGGTTCTATATGGCATTTTCAATAGGGTAGAAATTTTCCACTGTGCTGGAAATGTACTGTTTGATAAGATTAAATTAAAAATATGCATTAATGGCATTGACAAAAAATTAATACAATTCTTTACAAAAAACGCTGGAACACAATCAGGTCCTGAGGTAAAATTTGATGATATTTTTTTTACTGCACAAAATATATCTGCTTCACTGATTTCACGAAGATCAAAGATTTTTAAGTTAATATTACTATGTAAGTCACTAATACCACACTCTACCGGTCTTACAAACACTTCACTAAAGTATTCGGCAAAAGCGTTCACAATTTCATTAGGATTTGTACATGGTCTTCCGTCTTTCGTCATCTCGCCAGGGATCCTACTAGAATTCTTTTTATTGTTAATAAAGCTCCAAAGCTGCTTCGGGTTTGATTTAATATTATTTTCCGTTTGTACAATAAATTGTTGGTAGGCCTCCCTAATATTAATTTTTACTATTCTTCTCAGTTCAACAAATTTATCTCTGTAATAAAGGCGCTTAGTCTTTTTAAATAATTTATAATAGTGTATTTTAAGTTTTATATTTTTTATAATTGAGCTACTAAACCATGGTGGGTAATTTCTGGTACTATAATTCTTTTTTTTTGGAACATACCTATCAAACTCTTCCACAAGTGGAGGAATTATATGCAGGTTTGTTTTATATTCTTCCTTATTTTGTATAAAACATGTAGGAGAATTGGATAACGTGTATTGAAAAAACTAGTACCTATAGAAAAAGAATATACTAGGTATAAGAAGAGGCAAAGAAATTTTTATACACGGGTAAAAGCATAGAAATTAAATATAAATAGGTAAAAACACATTTCAAAAATTGTAGGTTATGAACCAGTAAACAAATGTCAAATGTTAGAAACCTAACCATGGTTATATGAATTAACTGTGACGTCATGACTTATTTAACCGTAGTATTTACGCGAAAAAACGACTTTGAAGAATTTCAAGTAGGTGGAATGCACTAAAAACATTTCCTCTAGAGAGCTGAAGGTTCAATATTCTGGACTAATACCACTGGTAGTGTACTAGTAATGCGTCATGTTTCTTGAAAAATATAAAAAAAATGGTTTAAAAAAATGTTTATTTTTTATTTAGTCAATTCAACCAAATGTATTTAGTTAAATCAAACAAATAATAGTTGGGCTAACTAAAGCTTTTTTCTGTGTACGATTTATTTATGTACAAACTACGTTCTTAATACTTAGTAAATGTACATACATAAAACGTATTATCGAGTGGAATTTGGACGTACTTAGTACGTACTTAGGATGTACATAAGTTTGCGTGAATTCACCGTGAATACACCGTTTATGTGCAGTGAATATACCGTCCATTTGTGACATTTGTAGACGGTAATTAAACGATGAACTCACGCTGTTTTTGCGATAAATTCACGGTTAATTCACGGTGATTTCACGGTAAATTCACGGTGAACTCAAGTTTGCAAAATCACCGCAAATTCATTGTGAAAGTACCGTAAACCCAAGTAACACCTCGTGAAGAAATCGTTGCAAAATTTGTTACGATTTCTACTTGTCGTGAGCTCAACGTGATCCCGAAAATTTATAGATTCTGTGACTGATACAGTGGCCAAACCGCACTAATTTTAACCCCCGAAATCTTCACGAAGGCGTGCCTACAAGTCGTGACAATTTCTTTATGTTTTTTATCACAATAATGTGACGAATTTGACACTAAATCCGTGGTAGAATCTGCTTTGCAGTTTTGTGACGAATTAGTGACGATTATTATTTACTGTCAATGCATACTTATTAAATTTAATCACTTCCTGTCTATGGTCGCTCAATAATGAAAGCTAAATTTCTTTAAAGTTTTTTTACAGAAATTTAGCTTTCATTATTGACCCACCATGGTCAATAACCGATTAATTAACCGATTTAAATCTAATATAAGTATGCATTTACAGTAAATAATAATAACCAAATTACATAAATTAATTTCCTTTGCTAAATAAGACACATTTATTAATTAATTATTAATTATTTATTAATAAAAAATGTACCTTTAATTACAAACGTAGATGTACTAAAGTTCAAAGACTATACAAAAATATTCTATGTATAGAATAATCACCACAGACACAAAAACTAAACCAGTAAACAAAGTCACCTGTTACGTCGCATGTCTACTCATCCACTCGTCAAAATAATTTCTGGGAACATTTTCGTTTCGCGCTGACCGGCGCGACTTCGACTTGTCTGTTCCACCTACAATGTATTTTCCCTATGTATAGCTTGCAAATGAAGGTACGATATATAAATTATTGAAAACAACGTCATCAATATATTGCAACAAATATATACCGAAAAGAATACAATTACTGAACTAATAGGAATTTTAGCAAAATTGCAAGCCAAAGTAATTAAAACAATTTAAATTAAACTCACCTTATCTATAAACCATTGAATAAGAACAAATGATAACAATAAAAACAACAAAAACGCAGCACGTGTGTGGGGCAGCGTCTCTACAAAACAACGACAATGAAAATGGCTGACCAGAGAATCTGACAGAGATAAAGAAGGTATAACGCCCTCTCTCGAGAGATCTCGTTCCTAAAAACACGAGAACGTCACGAATAAAGTGCACTGCAAACGTCACAAATTTTCTATGAAGTATCTATTTAAAAAGTTACTTTATAACGAAAAATCTTCACGGTTCCGTCAAAAATTTAGAAGTGACGCAGGCGTCACCTTCATTTTGATAACGTATTTATATAAAAATGTACTTTATAAAGAACGAGCGTGACGATTTCGTGAAATCTAGTAGAATGCCGTCACGTCGTGTTACTTGGGAATTTATCGTGAAATCACCGTGAATTCACCGTAAAAGCGCTGTGAGTTTACTGTGAATACACCGTAAATTGACTGTGAAAACACCGCAAATTGTAAGTGTAAGATTCGAACAATCTGCTAATTGGTTATTCTCAATACAATACAAATATCGCAAGAGAGCTCTCGTGTAGCTGCGCAAAATCAACGAAGTTGAGACGCCATCATAAAGAAAAAACAACAAGTTGGACGCCATTTATTAGCGGTTTTTTTATTAGTCGATTTCTGTGTTAAGCGGTTTAAGCAATACATCTCACGGCTGCTTACGCAAGCGAGCTAACTATAAATAGCGTTGGGTTGCAATATTTAGTTGGAAGTGTGCGTCTGTAATGGCATAGCTGAACATTAATTGTTTGAAGTCCCCATCTCCATCCTCATCTGCTCAGTAACGAATAATGGCTAGCTATAGTCGATTGTGTCGATTGGTTTATTTACCGTGAATTCACCGCTAAAATACGGTGGATTCACAATTAAAATACTGTGAAAAGTGCGTGAATTCACCGTCTAAATACCGTTTACAAATGTCACAAACAGACGGTTTATTCACGGTGAATAAACCGTAAACTCAAGGCCGCAAGGGATCGCAGTACGTACTTAAAATGTAAGGTACGTCGAAGGTCGACGTACTATGTACGTAAATAAAATGTAAACTGGTTGTTTGAGAGTAGACTCAAGGATTGTTAGGGGAATATTCCTTGATATAATTTGGGGATTATTCCCAGCCCTTATTGCCTCTTATACCCAACTTAACTTAAGTATAGCCATTATTGAGTTACTGAGTAGATCAGTCCCACTCTAATCATTGTTTGGCTGTGCCATCACAGACGCACATCTCCAACTGATATTATTAACCTATCGGTATATATAGTTATCAAGCGTGCGTAAGCAACGGTGAGAGGTATTGCAACTAAACTAATGAATATTCACTGGGAATGTTCTTAGATGATGCTTGGAAGTTTTAGAGGATCATTCTAGGAATATTCCCAATAAATATTTCTAGAATGAAGCGGATTATTCCTAGCTAGGCGATACCCTGCTTAAAATACCCCATAGAGACCTATACAAAATATTCTATAGGGCGCTACCGGTTTCAATATGTGCATTTGTCCAAGATTTTTTCCGGATACAGCCCGATAGAAAATGTATAGGAAATTACCTATAGGCACACCATAACTTTTACATTTTCCCTATTGAGACCGATAGAAAATAACTCAATGAAGGATATATAGGGATATCCCTATAGAACAACCATAAAACATTTGACAAAATTTTATTAAAACCTATGGAGTTCTATAGGGAAAAAACTAATTTCTACATTTATGTGTATTTTCCCCATTGAAACCGATAGCAAATAAATCAATGGTGGATATCCCTATAGAACAACCATAAATCTCAACTATGGGTCCTATACAAACCGATACACCCTATAGAAACACCATACATCCCGATACAAATATCTATCGGTTTGAACAGGGTCTCTATGGGGTATTTTAAGCAGGGTAGGGAATATTCCTGGAATATTTTCGAACCTTTATTGCAGTCTGGGTAGGACCCATAGTTGAGATTTATGGTTGTTCTATAGGGATATCCTTCCTTGATTTATTTGTTATTAGTCTCAATAGGGAAAATACGCATAAAGGAGAAATTAGTTTTCCTCCCATAGGATCCATAGGTTTTAACAAAATTTTGTCAAATGTTTTATGGTTGCTCTATAGGTATATCCCTATATATCCTTCCTTGAGTTATTTGCTATCAGTCTCTATAGGGAAAATGTAAAAGTTATGGTGTGCCTATAGGTAATTTCCTATAAATTTTCTATCCGGCCGTATCCGGAAAAAAACATGGACAAATGTACATATTGAGTCCGTTAGCGCCCGATAGATTATTTTTATGGGTCTCTATGGAGTATCTTAAGCAGGGATTTTAGGCACACGAATCATTACAGATAATTTGAAAACTACCAAGATAAATCGAGTGATCCCAGATATCAAAATGAATTCACTATGAATTCACGCGTAAATTCATATGTATAACGCGACAGATGAGTCCTCAATTGATGCTCAATTTGCCATCACGCGTGAAATTTTTATTTTTTGCGCATGCGCTTTTAGAATATAGATTTAATTTTTCAAAATAATTTAATCTGTCGAAATGGCTATTTATTTTAACATCTTAAAATACACAAAAACATGGTTTAAAATGTCATAATTATAGGTTATACATTATAATTGAATTGCCGGAATGCACAACCGACGCAGCGCGGGACCAGTAGGCTACTGCATGGAGACCGTTCAATATCAACAAAATTCTTTAAATTAAACTCGCGATAACTCCTTAACTAAACGTGCGATTTTTATGAAATTTGGACAGAATACTTAGATTGGTACAGCGATGCTATTAAAATAAAAAATACAAAATTTTAACCACAATTAATTAATAAATGCATCAATATTATTTAAGTCATAACTATGCTTAAACTAGTAGATATTTATAAATTATATACATATATATATATATATATGTGGTTTTTTTTCTTGGTAAAATAAAGAAGTTTTTCTCCGAATTTGACAATTATTAATAAATTATTATAGCCGTAATACTAATAAATAAGAGAGCCTGCGGCGGCGTAAAAAGCTTAATTGCAACAAATCATTTATTATCAGTAATTATTACTAAATGTGTTTATATTGCACACTGTACAATATAAAACAGGAATTTTATTTTGAAATAAAATTATTACCATATCTTTTAACTTTTAGCAACATTTGCTTCCCACAAATTATTATTCTTCGATGTTTTTCGTCCGAACGAATCGGACGAAAAAGATCGAAGAATAATAATTTGTGGAAACCAAATGTATGTATCTATAGATACATATGATACCAAAAACCGGTATAAATTATATTCCTTACATGTAAATATCTAAGAAATCTTTTTTGTACTTTTTGAATGACATTACTATTACTTTCTGCTGTAGGTGACCAGATAATACAAGCATATTCAAGATGAAGCCTCACTAATGCATACAATATATACAATTTAGTAAGGGATGAAATATGTTTAAAATATTTGGCATTTCTAAGTACAAAACCAAGTACCCTAAATGCCTTATTTAGGTACTATTGTATTGTAGGTAGAGTTGAATTTCATATTTAATTGCAATTTTACATCCAGATCTTTACATTAATAAATTCTACTGCTAATGTTATTTAGATTATATGTTTTATTAATAAATTTATATTTACGTGTGTGTTATAGTTGCACACTTTTCTACATCTTATTTACTTGAAGCCATTCTGATACATGGTCTAGGTCTTTTTGTAACATTTCGTTATCTTTTTCGTTGTTAATTTGTTTATATATTTAAAAATCAAATCAAACAGTAGCCAAGATGAATATTTAACACTTGTTATTATTGATAAAAATAGCAAACAGTAGCGGCCCTAGGTAATCATTTTATTTCAAAATAAAATTCGTGTTTTATATTGTACAGTGTAAAGTGTTCAATGTAAACACATTTAGATATAATAAGTAATAATAAATGATTTGTTGCAAATTAAGCTTTTAACGTGATAAATCGAGTTTAGTTTCGATTCTTGTGCACTTTGCCGCGCGCGGGCTCTTTTATTTATTTGTGTTACGGCTATAATAAATTATCAATAATTGTCAAATTTGGAGAAAAACTTCTTTATTTTACCAAGAAAAAAACCGTATATATATAATTTATAAACATCTACTAGTTTAAGCATAGTTATGACTTAAATAATATTGATGCATTTATTAATTAATTGTGGTTAAAATTTTGTATTTTTTATTTTAATAGCATCGCTGTACCAATTTAAGTATTCTGTCCAAATTTCATAAAAATCGCACGTTTAGTTAAGGAGTTATCGCGAGTTTAATTTAAAGAATTTTGTTGAAATTGAACGGTCTCCATGCAGTAGCCTAAACTGGCCCCGCGCTGCGTCGGTTGTGCATTCCGGCAATTCAATTATAACCTTAAGGTTAACTAATTAATATTATATGTAAAATATAACTATAGTTATAATTTAATATTAATTAATACATGTACAAATGTATAATTAGTGTATTTAAAAAAAATTAAAATAAATATTGTGACTGAAAATGTCTTCATTTTTTGACATGGGGAAAGGGAGGGTGTTACATGCACACATGCGCAATTATAATTTATAATATTTATAATAACATAAAATATTAAATGAAAATATATTTAATATATAAGTGTAATAATTAATAGATAATAATATTGATATTATAGATCTGTTTGTATTGATAATGAAACTGAATTATTTAATATTCAATAACAAGATTTAAATTTTTTTTAAATGAAAATAATCATCCATTTAAATAAAATATGAATTTGGTAATATACAGGGTGTCCGGAAATTGTGCGCAAAAAAGGGCTGATTCTACTTGAGAAATTATTGCCAAAGCTCCTATAAAACCACAAATAAAGGCCTTTAAGGTTTTTTAAATCTATATTTTTTATAACTTATTTTAGTGTACTGATTTAATCAAATTTGGCACTGATGTTTAATAAACTATGAAGGCCTATAACTTTGTTATTCGTGAGTTTTCTAAAAAATATAACTAGCAAAAGAAGTTATGAAGAATGACTTTTCCTCGAAAAATTTAAAATAAATATTTTTACAAGTATAGTTATAACTATACTTGTAAGTCCATCCGTGGACACACTGTATATGTTATAGGATCTTTTGGCAATAATTTTTTAATTAGAATTATCTCCTCAATTTTTTTCCACAGTTTCCGGACACATTAAAGGATCAAATTTTTTAAAAAATCCCACTTTAAACATTTTTAGTTAAAACTTAAAAAAGTTTACTAATGTATAAAGGATAAAAATTTAAAAAAAAATCAAAAAGTTTGTCAACGGAACTTAAATATTTCGGCCGAATTTTTGATTTTATTGCAGTTTGATTTTACTTTTATAACTTCCCAGGCAACACAGGGTCGTAGAAATCACGTAGAATCGTCGACGAATTGGGTCGAATTTGGTCGAAGTTACATTTCAACCATTTTTCGACCTCTCAAAATTCACCAAAACACGACCAATTATTAACTTAGGTCGATGATAACCAATAAATGACGTCATTATCACGTGAACAGATGACGAAATTTTTAAGAAAATATGAAAATATAGTGATAATTAATAAGGAAGTTGGCCCGTTTTAATGGGCCGACAAAAAGTTTTGGAATATTTTTAAAAACAAAAATTATTATTTTTATTTAATTTAAGTTATTTCGACGGAGAATCAACGTGGTTTTAAACTAATTAAGATAGATTAATAATTATTGATCCATTATTGGATTTTTTAAAACAAATTCGCGATTTTTAAATCCTTTATCATTTCATCACAAAATAAGAAATTAACATGTTACTGCAGTTGACAATCACAATTTTAATTTTAGTAAAATTATTTATCTACAGTGTTGCCAGATGTTTTATAATTTTCTTTTTTAAAATAGTAAAATTTAAATAATAATCGATAATTGTAACATAATTTAATCCGCCGCGTAGTTTTGCTTGTTTTTATACAATTTTTGTTTTGATAATTTTATATAATTTTCTGTAAATTTGATCATTTTGTCAACCCTCTTCGATAATATTAATTTTTACACCTGGCAACCCTGTTTCTCTTTGACACTACTTACAAAGCGAGGGAACGTTTATTCCTAAAAAACAATATGGTTGATTCAAGCGTCCAACTTTTATAATCTGTGGTATTTATACAAAGAACAAACCATTTATACTGATAATACTTTGGCTGTGTAAGGTAGGTCAATTTTTGTTTGTTTATTAATGTTTTAATTACTCAGTATATTCCGTAACGAAGTCATAACACCTAAATGAAGTACCTACATAAGCCCCTAAAATATTGACCTGTCATCTGTCTTAAAATTTAATGTGTTTGATTTTATAATAAATGTTTTGAGCAACTTAAAACATGTTTTATTAATTATTAAACCAAAAGCCCTTTATGCACTAGTAAAAATAGTTATTTATTCTTATATCCGATATTTTAATGCCATACATATGTATGTGTTTCTGCAAAGATTAACTAACAATTTTTTTTTGTTATTCTACTTTTTTACATACATTTATTTTGAGTATTAATTATTTACTAAATATATATCTACTATAGTAGTATATATATACTATATATAGTAGGGTTTACCTATTTATTTCTTAAAATTTAAAAGTGCAATTAAAAATTTTTTGTTTTTTTAATTTTGACAAAAGCACATTTCGCATTGAAATATCTGATATCAGTATCGGTAATTATTTTTATCAGTGTATGACCTAATCATATATTATTCAAGAAATAGTACGTGATTATTACGTAAATAATTACGTAATATTACGTGATTTTACACGTGAAATCGCTGTGACATATTGTCGTCAATTTTACGACGATAAGACGTTTCTAAGTTGGTGACTTCGACGTCACCGTAGACGTAAATTAAACGTGATATTCACGTCACTGTGTTGCCTGGGTTATGTATTATAAAGGATAAACATTTAAAAAAATCCACATTAATAAATTTGTCGACAAGTGGGTTTTGTGTTTTTCGGCCATATTTTTGATATTATGATTTTAAAACTGTATTGAGTTTGATTTTACTTTTGCAACTAATTTATTATAAAAAATAAAAATAATCTATATTAAAAAAATTTGTCGACGGGACTTTTCGGCCGATTTTATGACCTTCAAAAATTTATTGCAGACTCTTATTTTACTTTTATAATTAATGTATTATAAAGGATAACATTTTTAAAAAATTCCACATTAAAAACTTTTAGTTGGAACTTTAGTTTTTATCCAACGTTTTAACTACGTATTTCCAACTTTAAATCATACACTCAAACAACGTTATGAGTATAACAAATTATAATACAAATTTCCAACATTGTCTGAATGTAGGTAAACGTTAATTTCTACCAGGGAACTTTATTTGTTAATGATAATCAAGCAATACTAAAAGGCATACATCCTGCCAGATTATTTTTAAAGTAAGACAAAACAATTATAATATATTTAAATAATTTCATTTATTTCAGAGGAAAACCTTCAACAGAAATTAAAATTGAATCTGACATAATTTATTTAATAAAAGAAGATTTCCAAATATTTTATTTTATATATGTTTAAAGTAACTGTTGATAGGAATTTAAAAGAATTGTATTAAAGTTTTTTTAAATATGAAGTAACAATATTAACTTCTTTAGTTTCCTCTTGAATTCCTATTATCATTTTATTTACTTCTTCAACCGCTTCCATATCAATTTCATAATCAGAAGCTTGGCTCAAGTGGTCTTCATCGGAATTTTCTTCTAATCTCTCAGGGATTGTATCCGCAATTATTTCATCAGCATTTACTTGTTCCAAATCTAAAATAAAAAAAACAAAATACTAAAATACGTTCATACAAGTACAATCCCTAGTAAAGTCGAACGTTATAAAAAC
This sequence comes from Brassicogethes aeneus, assembly GCA_921294245.1. Classification (NCBI taxonomy): domain Eukaryota; kingdom Metazoa; phylum Arthropoda; class Insecta; order Coleoptera; family Nitidulidae; genus Brassicogethes; species Brassicogethes aeneus. The sequence goes on from OV121136.1 coordinate 6,650,367, forward strand.
TTTTAGGGAATTTTATAAAAAAAACTTATAAGAATAACGATTCTTACAAGGCCACCTTATGAGAAATTACAAACAAGGCTAAGAAAACCATGTGCAAAAACTAATCCACAGAAAAGTTTTTGACCACTCCAAGAGGTTACAGTTACGGTTTTTATATAAGGTAAACAAATCCTTATAAGGAATTCCCTATTCTTTTAAGGATTCTGAGGATATATCGATATATTGAAATTTACTTAATGATCACTGGTAAAGTCTAACTTTATAAGTATACTTATAAAGTTAGACTTTACCAGTGATCATTAAGTAAATTTCAATCAACGCTTCAACTATGGCTGATGAACCTAAAATATATTTTACAATAGCTTTCCTAAACCAAAATCGCGAGATGGAAGTTTATTAAGTATTTAATTTTGATTACAATTACAATGCGTTATTGGATATGCGGAGATCCATTAATTACGTGCGATAAAAATGGGGGGAGGGGTCTATCAAAATCTCACCAAATCTCATTTTAAGGAATGGGGGGTCATTTAAAATCTCACGTCAACTTTTGAGTTTAAAGAATATGTATTATAATATTATAATTCAAATTTGTTAACAAAAAGTTAATGAACTAATTTTGGGGGTTTTTCATGTTGTCCGCAAAGAAAGTTTAATGGTTAGAATCTCACATGAGGGATCTCACGAAATCTTACCAAGGGGGAGGGGGCCAAATTATCAGAAAAATGTCGCACGTTATTAATGGATGTCCCCTATGTTCACCAGAATAAACAGCGTCTAGACGCGAAAGAAAACCATTTAAATAACGCAGGGTTCCCGTTTGTCATAAAATTTTTAAATATCATAAAATAGGTTAAATTGTCCTAAAATGTCATAAAAACTACATTTTGTCATAGAAATCATAAAATTTCATTATTTTTGAACAATTTTCTCACCTTTGATCTTTTTTATAGAATGGAAATTTTGTTAAATAAACTTTAAAGCCGGACCTGTAAAATAAAACGCAATAATGTTTTAAAAACGGCCTTGGTTCTTGACGTATAAACTTCATACTATGAAGGAAAACTTTGTTTAGTCTATGGGAATTTCAAAATTTGAAATAAATAATGAGAATGGTAAAGTTATTTTTATACTAAGTATATTACTTTATAAAAGGAAGGCAGAAAGCGCAAACGCAAAGAAGGACTTGAAGCATTTGATAGTAGTTTGGCAAGTTAGGAAGCAGAGTTAAAAATAGCAAGAAATTTTATTTCTGAAGGAAATAAGAAATTATCAAAGTACCTTAACAATAAGATTACTCTTAAAAAATCTAAAATATTGGAGGCACAAACAATGATTAACATGGGTCTCAAAAAAGCAAAAAAAAAAATAGTATGCGGTTTTATTTATTTTGAGATTATAATACCTATTATAGTAAGATACTAAAGTAACATATATTAAAAATATAATAGAAGAAATATTCTTACAGTCTGGAAATGGCAGTAAACAACGACCTTAAAAGATACACTGATTGGTTAGAATGGAGTAAACTTAAAATAAATGTGAATAAAACTACTTATATGATTTTTAAACAAAAAAACAAATACTTTCGTGAACTACACATTACCCTAAATGATATCAAATTAAATAGAGTCAAATACACAAAATACTTAGGATTAATAATAGACGAAAATCTAAGTTGGAATAAGCATATTGAGTATTTAAGCAATAAAATAATTCCCATGGTGGGTGCAATTTATAAGTGTAGAGACTACTTAGATAAAAATTCAAAATATAACATTTACTATGCTTATTTTTATTCAATTTTAATTTATTTGATTCCGATTTGGGGTACTTGCTCAACAACATTATTTAACAAAATGCAAAGACTGCAAAATAAAATCATTAAAGTAGTATTTAATATTCCATATCTAACAGCAACCGAAGAAATATACAAAAAATTAAATATTAAGCCACTAAAAACTGTAAAAAAAAATTGAACAATGTAAACTAGTGCATAAAACAATCAATAAAAACCAAAAAACTAATCATAAATTTATATTATGCAAAGAGATTCATGATCATAATACTAGGAACCAAAGCAAAATTTATTTAACAAATACACATTCTAATATAGGTTTGAATAATCCAATAAATCGTAGTGTGGAAAGTTATAACATGTTACCCCAATCAATAAAAAATATAAAAAATAATAATATATTTAAGAAAAACTTAAAAAATAATTTCTTAAATGACTACGAAATATAAAAAATTCGCTACAGTCTCCATCACCAGCACAGGGTGCTGATTAGGAGTCTAAATTATTTTCGTTTATGTATTGTATCTTCTCGGACCAAAAAATATTATTAAAATATCTAGTTTATAAGTTTACTTATTTGGAAACAATTGTACAGGACAGTTAAAACGAAAATAAAGATCTTAAAAAAAATTATTTTGATGCGAGAAAAAATATTTATTTTCATATAATAAACCGTTAAAAAATTACATATTTTTTATTAAAATAACTTAAGTTAATTAAGAAATAATAAATTCTTGTCATAAAAAGTGTCATAAAATTTGAAAAATTTGTCATAAAATCATTAAAAAAAAGTAGCAAACAATGCTGGGAACCCTGATAACGAAAAACAATAATAATAATAATAGAGATTTCTGAAATTCTATGCAAATTTATACATACCGTCATTTAGTAGATCTATAGTATTCACAGCCTTATTATCTTTACTACTAATGATGTTAGTCTGGGGGGCATCAATATTTACACTCTTATAAATTCCCTTTTTTATATTATTTAACATCTCACTACAATAAGTGGGGATTGCAATATTCATCTTATCTTCAATTTTATCAGAATGTTCTTTCATTCTTTTATTCTCCTCTAATAATTGTTTTTGTACCTGACCTAGCACATAACTATTTACAATTTCTCTACATTGTTCAGTAAAATTTTGGGGTAACCAACCATTTTTAGAGTCATAATTTGATTCTGAATGAGGCCTAGGAAGTCTTGCTAACATATCTTGAATTTCAGGTATATAAATATCACAGTACTACAATAAATAAATAAATATTTTAATCTTCCAGACCAATTTATAAATATTTTCGTACAATGGAATAGGAATATATTTAAATTATATTCTCTTATTAAATAAAATGTATAATCCAAAAAACTTACATGATAAAACATTTGCCTTGCAGGTGGAATGGTGGTAGGTCTTAAAATGTAACTGCTTTCGTCAATAAAATTTTTCTTTGATGAAAATTTATCATTTAAGGATACGTTTTGAAGATTAGTATTTGAAAAATAAAATGCTGCTTTACTTGCATAATTTCTTTTGGCGTTTACTTTTAATTTAGTTCCCTCTAAAAAAATAATAATAATTAAATAAATATTTTTAGAAAAATGGTTAAAAATATAAGAATCCATTGTATTTTCAAATCGTAAAATAAAAATTAAATTATTGAATATGAATATGGGGTCGTATGGCAAGCCCCATCGACATCACCTTACACTAATCTCCCAGGGTTATATTACCCCCTTTCCGTTCTCCTACGTATCCCGAAGCTGCACAGCCTTACCTATGTTTGTTGGATCTGAATTTTTACGCCGGCTGGTAGCTCTATAATAATAATAATAATAATTTTAAATATTTATTAACGGATTAAAATGAATAATACAGTAAATAAATAACATAAAGATAACAGAAATAACAGAAAATTCAATTTACAATAACATTTAAAAGTCTCCCCTAGGAGGTCGTGGATGACAATGTCGATGGTTAAGCCCATTCCCGGAATTTTGTCGTCGGGTCGGACAATACGCCCAATTTAGGCTAGTGGATTGCGGGACAAGGAGGGAAAACATGTTGGTTTTTGGAGGACGTTGAACTGACCCAAAACTAAGTACAACCCGGAATCCTCCATTAACCAGGGCTTTAGTAATAACCCCATTCAATTGGGAATCATGAATCATGGGTAGTACGCTGCTAGAACCTATCCTTGTTGGTGTACTTCCTGATCGTCTCTGTCCGTGTCTCTGACCGAGTCGGATTCCGGTTCCTGGTAACCGCTTTAGAATTGTTTGCCCCCTGTGCGATACTGAATCTTGTCTTCAGTACCGAAATGTTGCCGCCCGCGACCCGCCGTAAGTTGTGACCTCTGCCTTCGTGGAAAATCGACCCCTCATGCCAAATACCGACTTCACAGCTATTTAGCCCGCCTTGATTTAACCTACTGAAAAATTTCAGATACACGAATTATTGACCCACTGTGCGTAACTTATTTGTCGTTAGTTGCCCTTTGCTTGTCTGATTTGACTTATTTAGGTTATTTCTTATTTACGCGCTCGTTTGATTTATTTTAAGAGACTGTTGTTTATTTTAGTTTCGGTATTTTTTAAACACTTTTATTTTATGGGGCTGGCCTCCAAGTTTATGCTAATATTATTTTTGTGACGTTCTTATTTGATTTGGTTTATTTACACTCTTTTTTCGGTAATAATGATTGATTATTGCCAGGATTTTGTTGCAAATTTGCGTATTAGGTCATGCAGTTATTATACTTATCATATTTTGCAGATGGTGTCCCATTCCACTCTTGGTTAGACTCGTTTATTCTTCACATAGGTGATGACCTGTTCCGTGTCACTTAATTACTTCCGTGTTCGTAAGGATATTATCCCTGTATTCACATGCTGAGAGCTTGCTTTTTGAGGCACTATTTAATGTTTTTTGGGGAACAGATACACTGCTTTTACCTGTACAGGTAGTAAACTATTAGCACTGATTTTAACTGCACAGGTAGGAAAACTAGTAGCACTAATTTTCCTTGAGCGATTTTTATGTTTCTTTAAGACTTTTATTGTGTTTAGGTACTTGAGAGCGCTCAAGCTCACAAATCTATTCGCTTTTACGTCTGATTTGGAACTGGTAAAATAAAAATTAAATCATTTAATGATAATTAAGTTGAATATCATATAAGGGTCAATCCATCTTAAATCGCTCAGGCGATATTAATAGAAAATTTGGACTATTTTAGAAGATATGTATTTTTTTCGCTCTTGAAGCCAGGGTTTTTGAAAAAAAATATTTTTTTCTTTATGCCTACTAAAAGCGATTTGATTTGGCGGGAAAAGCGATTTGACGTTTCGACAGATCCTGCGAATTCGCAAGATTTGAAAACTGGTGGGCGGTAATCTTGAGATTCATCCTATATTTTGCGAAAATCGAACGAATTTTTCCTGAATTTGTGACGTGATGTTCGTATGAATATCACGAATGTTGTCCGGGTAATTATATGCCTATGGGCATAATTGGCATAATTGGTAGTGTTCTTCTAAGTAAACCTTTTTCTCGTTCAACTAATGCGAGTCTGCAACTTACACATATACTAACAGGGAACTTTAGATTCTCTAAATTAAAATTAGAATTTAAATGTTTCCTTATAAGTTCAGCACATTCTTTGGTTATTCTGAAATTCTTTGCCGTTTTTTTCCCAAACACTATCTTTTGGCCACAAGATGCACAAACTTTTTCCCGATTTCCATTGTGACATACGTATTTCGACATGATGATATAATATCAGGATCAGCAAAAACCTTTCCTGTAATGCAAACAACGTAGATCGGGGCGGTTTATCAATGTCAGTTAGTTAATATTGAAAGTCTAGCAAAGTTTGTCTAAACTTTGGGCTTCAATTTGGTTTAAAATAAAAACAAAACCATCATGCATTTATGAGCAGAACATTTTTTTAATACCAAAGTAGATGAAATCAAATACCTAGGGCTTAAATTTGACAAAAAACTTTCATGGACAGCACACAAATTTAAAAAGAAAACGTCATCAAAAGTAAACATGGCCGGCCTATACAGTCAAAGACAATACAACACTAAACAGCGTTGCCAACCGTACCATAATTATGGAATTGTACCATAATTTCACTATCTTTTCCATAATTTTTTTAGGCGTACCATAATCAATAATTGTACCATAATTTTGCAACTTTGCGTTAATCCTCATTCAACGGCAAAACGATTTTTTCAGTTCTTGTGATTTTAAAAATAAATGTGTAATTTATGTGTTTTTAATTTTTTATACCATTTTTGTTTTGAACAGTTGCTCAAACTGGCTAAATATATTCTTTTTCTATGGGCTAAACGTGGCAACCCTGACCACTGAAACCTGACTGTCAGATGTCATGCCCGTATGCACCGTTTTAAAGCCTAAGCCTAGTTAGCAAATCGCGATTATGTTAATCTTTCTCCATCATAATGCACCGTACGCGGATTGTGCAATCTGGATTGGCGATTTGGCAAAGCTGTTTTATTTAAAAAAAAACACAAAAAACTGTCAATTGTAAATTCAAATCGATTGACAACCATAGAGAAACAAACTATGTTGACAAACTAAAATTTAAATTTTGTTAAATATGCATATGCCTAATATACAATAACTTTTATATGGAAATTTTTTTTTTGGATCATCCTTCGTGTGTCTATAAAATGGGAGACCAGAATTCCTAACTTTTCACCAGCGGAAAAAGAAAATCTAATGATGATTGTTATGAGGTATTCTAAAATATTGGAAGACAAAAAAAACTAACAGAACTAACAGAAGAATATTTAATTTCATTAAGAAAGTTTAGAACGGTGGGTTTAGTCAATCGAAATCGGCGAAAAAACAAAAAAGTCCATGGTGTTTATTCGCTCCTTTAATAATTTCGTCGCGGAAATCCAAAATTAATTATGTCCAGAATATCTTGATCATCTTCTACAAATAGTTCTTCTTCTAAATCCATTATTTAATTATATTTTTTACTATTTCTACTATTACTAGTTTTTGAAATCTACTTTTGAAGTTTGGAACTAAAAATTTGGTTAGAAAATCAGTTTTAAAGCCTAGTTAGCAAATCGCGATTATATTAATCTTCCTTAATCCTAATGCACCGTACTAGGATTGTGCAATCTGGATTGGCGATTTGGTAACGCTGTTTTATCTGTCATTTTGACAACAAAACTAAATTCAAATCGATTGACAACCTAAAATTTAAAGTGTTTGTTATATATGTAGGTATATGATTATTATATGCATATAATAATTATTATATAAAAACATTTTTGATCATCCTTCGCCTGTATAAAATGGGAGACAAAAAGTTGACCAGAATTCCTAACTTTTCACCAGCGGAAAAAGAAAATCTAATGGCGATTGCTATAAGGTATTCCAAAATATTGGAAGACAAAAAAACTAACAGAACTGGGCTTGAAGAGAAAGCTGAAGCATGGAAAGCAATTGAAACCGAATTTAACAATACGGCACCTATTCTAGCCTTTCGAAGTCAAGAACAACTAAAAAGGCTGTATGAAAATAAAAAGAAAGATCTTCGAAAAAAGTTTTCAAACTATAAAAAAGAAACTTATTTGACTGGGGGAGGACCTGCTCCTAAAGATGTTCAACTGGACAGGGTAGATAATTTATTATCTCAAATATTAAATGAGAAGAGTGTTCAAGGATTTTATTCAGAATTTGATTCTGATAATTTGGACCATCAAAATAATGAGACAAATAAAAATTTTGAACCAAGTCTCAAGAAACAAAAAAACAGGCAACATGCATTAACAGCCGGATATTATAATAACGAAGAGAAAGATGTTCAAATATACGAATTTGTTCCATTTGAAGAAACCGAAATTGAAAATATTGTAAGCATATGTTTGGGCACACACATTATATTCTAAAAATCATTTTCTAGGCAACCCATGATATTTTGTCAATACCTGATCAGGAATTTGATTATCAGAGTAAAAGATGTCCACCTACAGGCCTACAAAAACCTATAAATCCAAAACTGCTCCCAAAAATAGAAGCCTCTTCTGCCAGTAAAACAGTAAACACATCTGCAGGTGGAACCAATAAAAACAAAATCCCTCGTTCTGATAGAAGGAGACCTGTTGGAGGGTTGCGTGCTCTAACATCTTCGGATGTTGGAGAAAAATACAATATATTATTGGATAACAGATTAGTTTTAGTAGAAAAACAGCTAGAACAGATCATAGAGTCAAAAACTTTTGCTCAGGAGGAGCATAGACAAAAAATTAAAATTTTAAGATTAGAAGAAGAGAATTTAAGATTGGAAAAAGAAGAAAAGCTTTTAAAAGTAGAGCTGCTAAAAAGTAAAATTCAGCTAGAACGTATTTAAGTTTAAATGTTTTTATGTTAGTATTGGCTGTTAAAGTTTAAAAGTTATTTTGTTTTTTTGCTATATTTGGTCTGTTTTTACACTGCTACTATTACTATTACTATTTTGAAGTCTAATTTTGAAGTTTAAAACTGAAAATTTGGTTAGAAAATCAGTTAATCCTGGGATTAAACCTACCTCGCCGGTGGATCTCGTAATCGAACACTTAAACTACATTTTTCGCGCGGTGCATGATAAATTTTCGAACTAAGCGAGATTAAACTCCTAATCGGGATTAAGTCCATACGGTGCATACCTACCTCGCCGGTGGATCTCGTAATCGAACACTTAAACTACATTTTTCGCGCGGTGCATGACAAACTTTCGAACTAAGCGAGATTAAACTCCTAATCGAGATTAAGTCCATACGGTGCATACGGGCATCAGTCACAGAAAAAGAAATTCTCTTAAAGAATATATTTGTTATATGAATATATGTCAGTGGTCAGATTCTGTCATCACAATGCATATATATGTAATCAAGTACCTAAATTTAAGTATTAAATTAACCATGGATACCTCTGACTCTGAGTCGGAATCAGCAAAGCGGCCTAAATATATTAAACGAACACAAAAATACAGATACGAATGGGAACAGCAACCTGATTTTGTCGGTTGGTTAAAGTCCGTGAAAGGTATTATCAAGTGAATTAATATTTTTCAATCTCAATCTTTTTCTGTTTTATTGTGTAGCGACAGGGCATATTGCAAAGCATGTAAAACGGATTTCCTTGCTGATATAAGTGTTATTAAAAACCATTCCAAAGGCATGAAACATAAAAAACTTGTAAAAAATTTGTTAGCTCCATCTCAAAGAAAAATATCACAGTACAAAAAAGTCCATGAGACTGAGATATCTAAAAAAGTAAAACGGGCGGAGGTTAAGTTATGTGGATTTCTGTCAGAGCACAACTTAGCAATAAGACTGATGGACCATCTGATACCCTTACTAAAGGATATCTTTTCTGATTCAAACATTGTGCAACAAGTTGCTTTAGAACGCACAAAAGCCACAAATGTTCTAAAAAAATGTTATAGGCTTTTATGGTAGAGATATTCTTATAGAAAAATTGAAAACAACTAAGTTTAGTTTTTTAATCGATGAGAGTACCGACGTTGGGAGCGTTAAAAATATTTGCGTTTGCGTTAGATTTTGTGATGATTCTGAAAACAAGATTTGTACAAAATTTTTTGATCTTATCTGTTGTTACACAGCTGGTGATTCAAATGAAGCAAATACTGGCATGACAGCCGAAAATATTTATAATAAAATCATGGATTGTTTCAACAAACGGAATATACCTTTAGAAAACAGTAGGTTTTGGATCCGATGGGTGCAACACCATGTTTGGAGATCATAACTCAGTTGTTAGCCGATTAAGAGCAAATTTACCGGGCATAGTGGTACAAAAATGCATTTGCCACTCCCTACACTTATGTGCAAGCGAAGCCTGCAAAGTTTTACCTCGCCAATGTGAAGATCTGGCTCGAAATATTTATGCTTTTTTTAACTGTAGTGCAAAAAGACAGGCACAGTTGCTGGAATTTCAACATTTCTGTAATGTGCAACCACATAAGTTGCTACGCCCTTCACAAACAAGATGGCTTTCCCTCTTAATGGTTGTTAACAGGTTGATAGAACAGTGGGATCCTTTGTTACTATATTTTACTAATAATGTTTCAGAACACCGTCTGCAAAACTCAGAAATTGTATTAGCCTCTTTAAGGGATCCAAAGACAAAATTGTTTTTTTATTTTTTGCAATGGGTCTTACCACAATTTGTGCACTTAAATGAGTATTTTCAGAGCGAGCGTATTGTTCTTACAAGTATATTCAGTAAGTTTAAAGAAACCTACAAGACACTTCTGTTAATGTTTTTACATCCCCAATATGTGCATCAAACTAATTTGCAGGACATCAATCCCGGAAATGCTGAGAAATTTGTCGACTTTAAAAATATGTATTTAGGAATCAATGTTTTAAACAATATAGGAAAGTTGACAGATGACGAAAAAAATGATTTTTGCTACAGATGCCAAAGATTTTTAATAATATCCTGTCATGAAATTAAAAAAAGATTTGATTTCGATGAAAATGGATTTTTAAGCCAAATATCAATTTTTGATTTAAATAATGTGCAATATAAAAGTGTACCAACATTGTTACCGATTATGAAACTATTTCCAAGACTAATTAATAACGCAGATAATGAAAGGATGCAAGAAATAGATGACCAATGGCGTCTTCTTCACCACTTCGAGCTTCCCGATGATGTCAAAAATGAGCCTGAAGTAGACCGATTATGGTTTAAAATTGGAAATTTAAAAGATTATACTGGTAGCTTTAAATTTAATGTATTATCAAAATTTGTGTTAAATATATTAGTAGCACCTCATTCTAATGCATCGTGCGAGAGAGTGTTTTCTAAAATTAATTTAATTAAAACGGATTTGCGCAATAAACTTTGCAGTGAAACTATTAATGGTTTACTGTTAAGTAGCCAATTAATGGACAAAAATTGCGTTGGATTTGATCCACCGTCACCTATGTACAAGCTAATGACTAAAGAAATGTATTCTAATAAGAAGACTGATGGTGGTGATATTCAATTCGAAGATCTCATTTAATTAATTAATTAATTTTTTTACTTTAAAACCAAAGTTACTGTTAGAAATAATTATTTTTATTTGTTGAAAACATTTAAGTTTTAAATATTTTATTTTGTTTATTAAATTAAAAATGAAAATGTGGTTATATTTTTTTCCTCTATCCATTTAAAAAAAAAATGCCTCTTATTTATATTTTAGAAGGTGTACCATAATTTTATGAATTGTACCATAATTTTGAGGGTTGTGTACCATAATTTGTTTTCACATGGTTGGCAACACTGACACTAAAACATAAGAAGATGCTCTACGACGCATATGTAAAAAGTAATTTAACCTTCATGATACCATTCTGAAGAACAGCAAACAAAAGAGAAACAAATAAATAACAGAGTCCAAAGTCTTACATAAAAATAGAGATGGGAAAATTCCCATTAGACGAAAATTCCCGGAAACTTTCCATCGAAAATTCCCGAAATTTTCCGAAAGTTTCATAAAAAAATTTTTTATTGCGAAAATGCCAGGGATTTGCAAAAATATATAACACATTAACTTTTTGTCAAATTTTTGGTTGCATTAACGACATAGATTTTCTTACAGAACTTGCTTGAGAGCATGCATGGTCTTTTTTGTTTTTTTGCACTATTTTGTAATAATTCCAAACACTAGATTTTTCTCTTGGCATTGTGCTATGCCTATAAATAAACAACAAAAATGTAAGAATGATTTTAAATTTGTTTATTTTTTTAAAAAAGTTTTTTGTGTTGATGCTGAATAATCCGGCTTTATTGAGGTTATGTAAAATAACTTACATAATGTAAGTTACATTATTTATACTTCTTCTTCTGCTTTAAATTAACACAAATTAAATTCTTATTCAAAGTTTCTTGGCCTTGTATCATGGCCTTAACGAAAATCAGCGGTTAAACAATTGACATTTAAATGAAAAAACAAGGAAAGTTTCCAAGGAATGTTTCCAAGGAATGTTTCCGGTAGCTTAAAAGAAACTTTCAAAATGAAAATAAATTCCCAATTGGAAACTTTCCAAAACGGAAAGTTTCCTTAAAATGGAAACTTTCCGATTCCCATCTCTACATAAAAACAAACAAAAAACAGCTACAAAAAAATATATATAAAAAAAACATTTGAATATCAATGAATTACAAGTACTAAAAACACTTAAAATAATACATAAATTAAACAAGATACCTGCAAACCTAACAAAACGGAAGAAAATCAACAATTAGAAAACTAGACACAAAAAAATCAAAATAGAATAGTATAGATTAAAAACAATAACTAGTCAATAACAACTGATGCATGAGGGAATAAGGAAATAGTTACCAACAAAATAAAGGGACATGAAATCAAAGACTTAAAAAAAAGAAATAAGAATTAAGAATAAGTAGTATTTGTATACTACATTATTAATCTGTGGTGGCCCATTAGGGCACATTAAGATAAGTATTTTTCTAAATAAAAAAAACAAACAAACCTGCTGTTCTTATTCGGTAATCCAAAATTTGATACACCCTTGAACTGCTATCTTTTTGTGGATTATAACCATATTTAATCCAAGCCATTCTCCAGGGTCCTGTATTACAAAAGTATGCAACTGCTGGCAAAACTACCTTAATATGTTCCATACTAACCCCACTTCTGTGTACAATGGCAACTTTAGTCCACATGGGCCTTTTATCAAAAAACTAAAAAATGTTCTAAAATTATTTAATAACATAAGCATTGAGAGAAGTATTATTTCTAAGGTAATTAAAATAAAGAAACGTACAGTTTTAATAATTTTATATTGTTCTTCCAATTGTTTGTCTTTGACTAGCTGCATAGCATAATCTAAAGGCTTTTCAGGAATATTGACGTTTAGGTTTTGAAAGTCAATAAAAATAGATATCTGCTTTATTGACTGCTGCGTTTTTCTTTGTTTTTTTGTCATATTGAGAACTGTTTCAGCAATTTCTGGTCGTAAGTGATGTTCATACTTTTCACCTACATTTAAAAATAATTTATTTTGACTGGAGTATTCAAATCTACTAAACACAGAGGGCATAAAAAACCTTTTTTGCTCTTTTGTTTCTCTTTGGCTAAAAAGAAAAAAAAGAAATTGTGATATTTAAGGTAGGTACATTCAATTTTTATCTATATTTATTTACTTACGTAAACCATTTTAATGTAGGAATTTCTTTTGGAAATATATTATCATAAATATATTCTGCTTTAAATGTTTGTAATTCACAGGGCGTTTCCACTAAAGGTAAATATTGAAAGTCAGAAATCCCTTAAATAAAAAATAATAAATAAAGTACCTACAAATATTATAATGGGAAATATTACTGTTAAATGTAAAATTTATAACTGTACTCCCAACCACTTCATATTCCAAGGTATTTTGGTTTATTTTTATTAAAAGGCCAGGGTTAAAGTCTCTCTCGCCTACGGTGGATTTATTAAACTTATTTTTTGGATGAAATCTTAATTCTAATCTGGTTTTCGGATCTGCAACAGCCTAATAAACAACCAATAATAAAATAATTTTTAAAGCGCAACACAAAGGGTACTATTGTTTTTTTGTTAAATTTTAATTTAATAAGTTTTAAAGAGTATATTCCAGTCTGGCTTAAATTAACACGTATTTTTGGCACACTATAGTATGTGAAAATTATTTACTAATACAATTTATAAAAGTATTTCTTCCAAGCAGGTAAGCTATTTTTTTATAAAAAAAAAATCCATGACAAATAATACAGCTTAAATAAAACAAGCCAAAATCATTTAAACCAAGTTCCTACGAAGAATTTTGATACTCTGTATTCTGCTATGTTAACAAAAAGCCTATACTTTATTTTTTAAACATTCAGATACACCTTAAATAGTTTATTACACTAAAAGGGCCGAAAGTTGAATTTTCCGCGGTCATAATATCACAGGGAGTAAATGTTAAACTTTTGTCCCTGCTATTAGGGACGAAAGTAAGTAGGTACTTTCGAACAAGGTATGAAGAAAAGTTTTTTTTGCTTCACATATATAGGTGGAAAATTGTTTGATCTTTAATAGTAGGTATATTATGTATCAAGTTTGATAAACGCCATTTTAGACACGAATTTAATTTTGGCACTTAATTAAATGAGTGCCTAAAAAAGTTTATAAACGAGTTGTATACTATACTTTTAATACAACAAATACGTAATATTATCTAAACAATGATTTAAATCAAATATTTGTATTAAGCGACATCTATACGAGAATAAAGTAACCATCCCAATAAACATTTTTGACGTAATTTTTACCATTAACATTGCCCGTTATTATTTCAATTAAACTTAAAAATTCGCATATGGGCAACAACAGTATCAAAAAAAGTAAAAAAAGCTGAATTTTGGGATTTTTAGTGCAATAAGTGTAAAATTACTCATATTTTATGCTGCAAAAGTGGCATAAATATATTTTTAAAATTAATCCCTAGATGGAAACTTGTGTCTGTCTGCAATTTGTATAATCCCTATCATAATTTTCATCAACACTGTCGTAAGTAAGTTGCGTGTACGTTGTGAAAGTAATTTTGTTAGCGTAGGTGAGTAAAGTTTAAGTTGTCAACAATAAACGTATGAATAAGTGACGCTCCTCACCTAAACGCAAAAGGTTCTAATTTAACGCGTTCCTACGCGGACACGGACACATACGAACAGGAAGTACTTCAAGACCAGCAAGGATAGGTCCTAGCAGCGTACTAACCAACCAAGCCCAATTGAATGGGGTGATAACTAAATCCCTGGTTGAGGGGGAGTCCAGATTGTACTTAGTTTTGGGTCAGTTCAATGTCCCTCAAAAACCAAAATGTTTTACCTCCTTGTTCGCACTCTACTAGCCTAAATCGGGCGTATGGCCCGGCCCGGCGACAAAATTCCGGAAGTGGCCTTAACCATCGACACTGTCAACCACGACCAAACACAGGCAATGCTGTGCAGTGGCGGGATACGTAGGAGAACTGGAAGGGGGTAAAATATCCCTGAAAAATCAGTGTAAGGCGTTGCCGATGGGGCCAGTCATATATTCCTCATAATCAATAATAAAAGAATGAAAAATTAAAAAAATGATCAACACATTTTTAGCAATGCAAATATATCTGCAAAATGCATGCACAAATTTTCAGCAACATAGACATCTCCAAAATTGATGCACACCTTCTTCGGCAACACAGACATATGGCTCAGAATCAGAGTGTGGTTCTTCCTTTGCAAAAAAATACCGTAAGTTAATATAATTTTACAAAAATCTTTGACGATCATTATCTCGGAATTACTACTTATGACACTATTGTCGCCCATGTGCGAATTATTGAATAAAATATTAAAATAAGTCCAAAATATGATTATGTTAAAAAAATATGTTATCCTTTGATTTTTTTTATACTATAATTTCAAAATATTGAAATTTTTACACGGGAAATGTGAAATGTACAAAAAGTGACAGTTGTATTTATTAGAATTCCCGTGAGAATTTCTAACTTGGGAATCTACCGGCGTTAAATTTCAAATTTTTTTTTGTAAAATAAAATTTATTCCTTGAAAATAGAGTAAAAATCCATATAAAGCAGGTTTTCACAGTAAAAGGGAAGAGAATGTTTTATGGACACTGTATGCAAAATTTTTAACGCTTTATCAGTTAAATCTAATTAACTGCACTGCTACGGCGAAATCAAAAGGTCAGTACAAACGTTCATATAATGTTTTCAAATATTGGCGTCAAGAAACTATTTAATACTTTTGTATTTTTGTAATGAGATAATTAAATAATTTTCACATTTAGTATTATTTTACAAGAAAGGCACTTTATTTTAACGATTGTATGACATTTGACAACTGTCAAATAACTTTAAACTAACTTCAGCCCGTGACTAAAGCGCCATAAAGCCACAACTTGTCAATGTGTGTTTATTTAAAAGGTCACTTAGTGTCATGAAAACATAAGTACGATAATGAGCGTTTTAAAGGCGGTTCAAGGCTTTAAGTTTAGCATGTTGTTCTATGATCAAAGGTTTAAGACAAATGATTGTATTTTAAAATTTAAATATCACAATTGTAAGTTGGTCACTTTTAACAGTAATTTTATAATTTTGTCTTTAAGTTTTCCACTGTAAAATCATTTGTTTTCCATTTAACTAAAATGTGTTTTTTTATAAAAATGTTTAAAAATAAAATAATTCTCTTGAAACCAAATGCAACTTAATAAAATAAAATGTACAGAAGGCTGAAATTCTTCATTTTGATTGGTTCCATTTTCTAATCTAGTGTTAATAAGATCGTCTATATTTGGAGATGACGGTGTATGAGTGACCAGGTAATGATAATTATATCGAGGGGTAACCCTGCTTAAAATACCTCATAGAGACCTATACAAAATAATCTATCGGGCGCTATTGTCCATGGTTTTTTTCCGGATACGGCCCGATAGAAAATTTAAAAATTACGTATAGGCACACCATAACTTTTACATTTTCCCTATTGAGACCGATAGTAAATAACTTAATGAAGGATATATAGGGATATCCCTATAGAGCAACCATAAAACATTTGACAACATTTTATTAAAACCTATGTGTATTTTCCGGGAAAATTTTTCCCCATTGAAACCAATAGCAAATAAATCAAGGGTGGATATCCCTATAGAACAACCATAAATCCCAAATATGGGTCCTATACATACCCATACACCCTATAGAAACACCATACATTCCGATAGAAATATCCATCTGTTTGAACAGGGTTTCTATGGGGTATTTTAAGCAGGGAAACCATTGATTTTTTAAAATTAAAAATCGCTTACGAACGGCCAAGGATAACAATAACAAGGGTAGTCAAGCGCAACGCGTCGCTAAGCACTGATTAAGCAAGTTTTCCTTATTGATAACGACTGATAAGGAAAAAAATCACAACACAACGTCCACTAACATTGAACGTTGGTCTCTAAGATTTTAAAGTGGTTTACCCCTCGAATTATATTGAGGAACAACTTTAATAGAAACAAAGTTGTGATGTTTTGCTGACACTAAAAACAATCTATTTCTTCGGAAATCGCCTCTATGAGTTTCGACAAGATAAGACTTTGGTTCTTTAAGTTTTGACTTTTCCAATTGGTTTTAGATCTCTCCAATCAAAACCTTAGGTTTCATTCTCCAAGGCATAGTATAATGTAGAGCCCTCGGTTTGATGGCCAGGATTATCTACTAAAATAGAAAATCTAGTTCGCAATTATCCACGTTACATTGAATTAAGGGTTAATATAAAATAACTTTTCTTTAAAGATAAATTTCCGGATCGCGCATGGCAAAATATTGCACTTGATTTATTTAAATATGATGGAACGTGGTACCTCATTGCAGTGGCGGCTGGTGGATTTTATGTATACCAATATCAGTTATTAGACATGGGACCCACACCAAATTTATAATAGTTTATAATGACATTAAATAAACAAGTTCGGTGCAAACCGAATTTAAATTGAAGTTTGCGAAAAAAAGTTAGTTTTTTCTGTCGCCTCAACCGCCTCCAGGCCCCATTATTGGAGATAATTCAAATTAAACTGGTGCAATTTATTATCTACTATAATTTATCGACAAATTTAAAATTTTATTTAAAAAATCCAAATAATACAGATTTTATTCGATTTTAAATTTTTATGATTTATTTTATTAAAATAAAAAAATATTTAAAATGGTATAAAACGTGTAATATTTGGGTTTTTTAAATAAAATTTTAAATTTGTCGATAAATTATAGTAGATAATAAATTGCACCACTTTAATTTGAATTATCTTAAATAGGGGGGCCTGGAGGCGGGTGAGGCGACAGGAAAAACTAACTTTTTTTCGCAAACTTTAATTTAAATTCTGTTTGCTCAGAACTTGTCTATTTAATGTCATTATAAACTATTATAAATTTGATGTGGTAAATTACACTGCAGGGAGGTGAAAATATCACAGCTAAACGATCGGACACGTAAACTTAATTTTTGGTCGTAGATTAAAATCCGTGCTTGGTTTAGCTGTATCAAGTCAAAATTCAAAGATAATGGAAACACCCTTAATAATTTTTTTTTAAATTAAATTTGGCTGGACCCACACATCAGTTCCAAATAAAAATAAAAGTTAATTGATCAAAAGATACACGTGTCCCTAAGGGTTTTTCTTTTCGCGATCCGGAAATTTATCTTTAAAGAAAAGTTATTTTATATTAACCCTGAATTCAATGCAACGTGGATAATTGCGAACTAGACTTTCTATTTTAGTAGATAATCCTGGCCATCAAACCGAGGGCTCTACATTATACTATGCCTTGGAGAATGAAACCTAAGGTTTTGATTGGAGAGATTGAAGAATAATTATGCGTGAATCACGCAATAAATAACCATCACATTCATATCTGTATTGAACATGAATATGAACTTCTGAATCTATTACATTTCTTTGAGGACAACCCAAATTTATATATTGCTTCAGCTTTATAGAAATGAAATCTTTATTTTGGTGAACTTTAATTTCGTCTAAAAAATAAGGTTTTATTTTAAAATTTGTAGTTATTAAATTTACAAAAGTATCAGTTTCTAAATTTTCCTCATTTTAAGAAAATGCAGAGTTTTTCTCGACAATGAAAAGATTTTTTCTTCACCCCGTAACTCATTTTGAAATTATTGAAACAATAAAAAAGACTACTAAAAAACATGCAGCTATTATAAAAGACTGCGAGATTTCCTATAAAATAACTACTTTATTATTGAAAATCAAAATGGCTTTCGACAATGGAAATCCACTCATACCGCTATAGGGCCATTCCACGCTTAACGGATAGGACAGTTGCCGTGTTTTTATTTACAAAATAATATTGTTCTATTATATTACCAATGTCAAATTTTTATAAATAGTTCTAAACAAAAGCTGTTTAACAAGGTTTTTATTTGGCAAAATTAGGTATCGTGATTGACTGTTTAATTCCTAAAAAATTAATAATTTAAAGCGTAACGGGCGGGACTATTACAAATTTGACATTGGTAATATAATAGAACAATATTATTTTGTAAATAAAAACACGGCAACTGTCCTATCCGTTACGCGTGGAATGGCTCTATAGCTGATGCCCTTAATTTTATAAAAATTGCAAGGCTCGATTTTAGCCTAAACATAAACATTAATATTTTATCAATTCCAGCCCGCGATACAGTAAAATTCTTAGGTATAACACTGGACCCAAAATTCACTTGGGAACCACATATAAATTCTTTATGTAAGAGATTTAATAGGATCTCTTAGAGACAGTCTCCTTTCATTTATTGAGATTAATGTATTTTGGTGTAATTCAATCCATATTGTCCTATGATGTTATTTTTTGGGGTGTTTCAGCTCAATTTAAAAGAGTATTTTTATTACAAACAAAATTAGTAGATGTGTAGATATGTAGTTTCTGTTGGAGCTATTTTTTTTGGAGCTATCTTCGGGAATATCTGAGGTTTGAAACACCTGTTCGCCACTTGACTATATTACTTTTTCTTGGGTTTTTTTATATAAATAAGATGCTTGTTTCTGTATACTTGGTTTATTATAATATATAACTTCTATAACTATTAACTACGGTGTACAAGATTATGTTCTGTCAGATTCACTCTCTGTCCAAACTCCAACTTGCTCCAGTATAGGAATATGGCAGGGATATTTTGGTATCAGGAAGTATTCGTCATACTTTAATGGAAAATAAATGGCTTGATATAAATAATAGACTAAAGATTCACACCATTTGCTTTTTTCGAAGTTTGCTACAAACCCCCAGTTACCTCCATCGCAAAATTTCCTATCGCACCGATATTCAATATTAATATTAGATTTAAAAATACTATTACCGTACCCTCTCACAGGACGGAATTATTTAAAAGGAAAGTTTTTGAAGCCTTGAAGCAATGAAATTAACTATTTTTTAAGTTATGTTAAAATTATACTTTTTATGTATATTTATTAATGGGTATATTTATGATTTTTTCTTATTTTTTTTTGTTTTGTTTTATTAAATACATATTTATTTTGTTTCCAATTTATATTTATAGCCAGTTAAGCTCTCATTTCATGGTTAAATGTAGGAATGAGTTGTAACAATAAATGTTACAAGTCAAATAAAGACGTTTATTATTATTATTATTACTTTCACCTTTCCTATAAAGTCGTGCTATAACAGTAGCTGTAATGTAGAATCCATTAAAAATGTTATGTTAGGTTCTGTTATATAAATAAGATGCTGGTTTCTTTATACTTGGTTTATTATCTATTCTGTAACTTTTAACTATAAATTAACACTTCAGCTGCAAAACTCGTAGTGTCAACAAGTGCGCTTTAAACATCCATGCACTTAAAGCTAAATCTTATCAATATCATCAAAATATATATTCTTCCCAGTGTATACCTATATCAAGTTAGAGATCTGCCAAATCTAACAAGGATAGTGAGACTTTGGACGCTGCTAACCATTTAAGTAAAGATAAGGTTAAGTTGGAAAAAATTTTACGTTTCTTGACAAAGGGCCGTTCCGGTAATATTAAAGGGATCTGAAAAAAAACAGGAAATATGAGAAGATACGCCCATATTTGTAAACTTTTCTAAACCTAAAAATACGGGTTAAATTAAAATGGCCGTAGATGATAATAACTTTCTAGATAACAAGGAGTTAAAGGTTATATCACCTCCATCCCGATTAACGCGATTTCATGCCCTGGCATTATCAGAAACATAGATCCTGGACTCTCGGTGGATGAAATAATCGATAATGCCAGCTCAGAGGTGAGGATTGTCGACGCGAGGCGACTCAACATGAAAGTGATTACTTTTAACTTTTGAAGGCACTACAATGCCAAGGAATATATACATATATAATTTCCCAGTAAGTATATGAAGAAGATTTATATTATTATTATTATTATATAGCACCGGTGACTCAATGTTTCCAGTGTTTGCTTTATGGGCATTTAAAAAAAATTGTAAAGGCAAGAATAAATGTCATATTTGCGCCAGGAATAAAGACTCGAAAGTGACAATTGTGCGACCAAATGCCTCCACTGTGATCGAGAACATAAGGCCACCATCATCTTGCCCAGAATATACAAAAAAGTTTATATTCAAAAGTGCTCTTTTAGTTCCACCCTTACTTCTTAAGAAGTCCCATAAGCCAACTGAATGACTTGTGCGGGTTAGGGGTAGGAACGGACCGCGGGCTTAAAATTCCCTCCCAAGGACTAATACACAATAGGACAAACACAAATAAACAGCCATACCCCTGGTGGGATTCGAACCCACGACCTCCGGCTTGTATTCAGCAGCACTAACCACTAGACCACCGTCGGCGATATAGTAGGCAACAAGCCATTAAACGTATGATGGCTTTTGATAATATATCATACTTTGAAGCCCTCCAACCTTCCTACTGAATTAGATAAGTTCGAAACATCTTTTAACCTTTTCCAAAAATTTTCAGACAGTAAGTACTAAATAATTTTAAACCAAGCGATACAATTTTAGATTTGGACCTAGGTTCAGATAATGAACACTCCAAGTCTCAATATAATAACTAATATAATGGCTCATAATCTTATAATCCTTCAAGTTTCAATGCTAATAGGTCCCATCTAATCAAAGAATTTAACCCTTCCTTCCAGATCAAAGAGTTCACATCCCTGGATATGAAATGATTAGAATTAACCGTCAAGAGTAAAATTTTAAAAAGTGTGTCAAGTGACCACTTTCCTACTATCCTCTCATACTCCACAAACAATCAAATAAGCAATAATTTTACCAACAAAATAATTGGTTGGAAATTATTAATAAGCAGACTGGGACAGTTATAAAAATACCATCCAAAATGAGTTTTAGAAAATCCCATGACTCAGAAATATCATATGTAGTTTTTGAGAACATTATTTAAACTGCTGCGGAGAAAAAATACCATTACAAACTTCATACAACTTTAATTTAGAAAACTTCATTAAAGTTAACAAAATAATTGCAATAACCAAACAGGATTTAAATAAAATTAGACTAAATAAGTTTAAAAACTTGTGTGCCTCCCTTAACAAAAAAACAGACACTAATTATGTATGCAATGTTATAAAAAAGTTTTCTAATGCCTCCATATCTACGAATAATGCAATCCCTGGTACTGCTATGGCGCTCCGGATTTTGTCAAATATAGCCCGCATTAATCTTAACCCAGATTTTAACATCACGCTAACACGAGAAAATTCTACTAGGGTCACTATTAATGAGTTTAAAATGATTCTTCATAATAAAAGGAAAGACACAATGCCAGGCTTAGATGAGATTTCGTTCTCTATAATAAAAAATTTCCCAGAAACTGCGCTCTCAAACATGATCAATATATTTAATGACTGTATTTCTAAACAAAGTCCCAGATAAATGGCTTGATCTCGTAGCATTGCCTATACTCAAATGCAATAATTATAACAACTACAGACCTATAATCCTTGCCCCAGTTCCTCTAAGGCTCCTAGAATGGTTTCAGGAAAACAAAAAAACGTTTAGCCCTTTTCAAACCTGCTTCAGGAAAAACATGGGACCGCTCACTAATACGGCCTATTTTAATTCTCAGTCCACTTGGCTTTCGCTAAGAACCAATCAGTACTAGCGGTCCTGTTGGACATTAAGGTTGCTTATGATAACGTGGATCCGACAATTCTATACAAGAAACTGCACATCCTGCAACTGCAACCTAATTAACAACATTATAACCAATGGGATTATCTCGGTAAGGCATAAACAGGAAAATATCAATGGGAGGAAAAGTATCAATTATGGTATGGAACAAGGATCACCCCTGAGCCCTCTTCTATTTTTCACATTAAATGGAAACACCATATCAGTCAGGCATTAAATAAAACACAAAGTGGCTACAACCTTCGCCAGAGTCTCGTGGGGGGCGCACCCAGCTACACTCCTCTTGGCTTACAACGGCCTAGTTAAATCCTGTCTTGATTTTGGAAGCATTTTAATATCTAACGCTAATAAAGCACAAAGCGGAGTGTTTGGAGTTGCCTGTGTTATATCGTAGAAAATGGTTAGCGTCTAAATTCACTATTCAATTGGCTGGTTACGCGTCTCATCCCCTGCTCGATACCCTGGATAGAATAGGTCGCCTGCTAGATGACAATCCTCAAGTCAGTAAAACCTTGTGCCTGGTGGAGGCCTACCGAGAGGTAAGAGTTTTTTTACACATATTTACCGCAGCGATCTCCTGCCGTGCTTTGAGTACGGTCTGGGGGTGCAGACAAGCAGACTGCCGATCCTAAATCTGGGACTTGTCAAGGGCCAACTAGATGAGAGCACAGACTTTAATAGTAAAATTGACCTTATAAGACATACACACTCCTTAGTATATACTGATGCGTCCAAATCCAAAAACAGAGCGGGTTTTGGGGTGTATAGTGTATAGATTTAAATATAAGATTTGCAGCCAGACTGTCGGAAATTTGCACGGCGGAGATTGCTGCGGTGAAAAAAGAGGCGGAGGAGGTGGTGCTGAGGGGAGCGAGCATATGCGTTATTCTGACCGACTCTCTCAGTGCCATCTCCAAACTAGCAAACTATAGCTATCAAGCTAAATGCGACGCATTTAGCTTAGCTACCGAAAATCTTTTGTTTAATGAGGCTGGGCTCAGGTTGGCCTGGATTCCAGGACACAATGGAATTAAGGTTATTGAGATCGTGGACCAGAATTTCCCCTGGACCCCCCAGTTTTTCCCTAGCCTAGGGGAAATGCGTGAAATCTTAGAAATTTCAGTATCTGTGAAAGCTTCGGTGAAAGCTAGGGGAAAACTGGGGGGTCCAGGGAGAATTCTGAGACCGGATTCAGCGGCTCAAAATCCATAGGGGTAGTATACTCGCATGTAAATTTCATTCCACTTATTTTTTTGTGGGCCTGTGTTATATATGCAATTACTATAATTGAATTACTTATTTTAATTCAATTACTTCTTATAGTAGTTGAATTACTTTTAAGTAATTGAATTACTTTTTAGTAGTATAATTACTTCTTAGTAATTGAATTACTTTTAAATAATTGAATTAGGTACTTTGAAGGATTGAATTGGAGGATAGAAATTTGTTGATTTATTTTAAAATTATAAAGCGATTACTTTTTAGTTAGTTTTGGTAGTAATTTAATTTGTATAGGAGTAAATTATTTAAACTATTCAAAGAAAACATGTTCCTATTTATAACTTTATTTAATTAAAAAAACACATATTTAACAGTTTAGCAAATAAAAAACAAAACTAAAAAATATTATATTTTTTTTAATTTGACTTTAGGATAACTAGCTCTTCAAAATGTTTATCCAAAAGAGTATGCCTTCTAGGGCTATTTATTATTTCAGCAAAAGATATGTCCATAGCAGTTTTTGTTTGATCGTCTTGTAAGGTCGGCGATCGTGGAGTCAAGCATATTGATCTGCTAGATAGTGCGCACGATTTCTCATTTTATTTTATTCTCAGATTTTAGGTGTGTTTTAATTTCATATATTAATAAAAACGGCTGTGTTATTTATGTATATGGTAAAAAATATAAAAGAACACTTTGGTACCCATATTCAGATATGTTCAGACATTTTGTTTTACAAAAAATTGTTATATTTTATTTCATTTTCGGATATATAGTCTTAAAAACGTAGTGTTATTTATTTATTTAGTAAAAAATATAAAAAAGCACTTTTACTAAGCATAATCATAAGCATATCTGAAATTTGATTCGGTCAGATCACTGCGCCCGAACTCGCCAGAAGGTTAAAAAAATTTATAAACCTTTTTAAGAAAAGAAAGTATATGCACAATTCCTACTATGAATGTCATAGTAATTCGTGCACATGTTGTGAACCAACATGTAAAAGCAGTGGCGGCTGGTAGGTTTTGAAAAAACTTACCTAGTAATTTTTGTACATAAAGTCAATTCTCCTATTTTTCATGCGAGAAAAGACTGTCTAACTGATCACGTATGTCTACTTTGCCTATGACACTAAAATCCATGCATGCATTCATGTGAGAAACTGAATTTTCGTGTTTCTTAGCCCTCTCTGCGATGTGTTTTAAATCATCTAACCCATGTTGAGTCCACGCACTAATCTCTTTTTAAAAAATTAAGCAAATAAAACAAAAAAGCTTATTTGTTACTGAACAACCGCATATCCACTGGTATTTATCATATATATTTCTGTTGAATACTCTATTGTAAGTTCGGCCTTTACCTGTGTAAGTTTAGTTTATTCGAAGATTGGGAATAGGTCTTCCTTTTTCCTTAAAAGTTTATTCTTCATGTGACATCGGGCTTTTTAAAAGATTTTGCACACAATTTACTTCCGCTGGTTCCATTATTGTCAAAAAAACACAACAGCGCGCGGCGACAAAAAAGTTAGAAATCAAACCTACCGACAAAGACAAAAGCTCTCTGCAAACCATAGAGTATGCAAACTGGCTACAAGAGACGCGGCGATCGGTGCCCCAAATTGACGATATATTCGGCTACTGCGAGGATAACCGAAGATCGCCGAATAATGCTTGGAATGGGTACATTTAAAATTGTGCCCCGGCGCAGTGTTGCCAGATTCGCAATCAGCGTTTTGCTCGCTGCAGCGTTGCGTAAAGAAGGTTTAAATCCAACCGTTTGAGCGGACGGAAGGTTTAAGACCATCCTTAAATAGTAATTACAATTGTGTTACGTAAAACTAAAATAATGCACAATGCAACAAATAACTTTTATTACTTTTTATCTGAGCGGTTGGGTGGGCACGTGCCCATGTGCCCTTTAGAACCAGCCGCCACTGGTAAAAAGGATAAAATTTGTTTTCGCTTTTAAGACGACTTAACGTCTATAATTCAATAAACCCATAAATTTACCATACTCACTCGTAAAATATTTTAAAGTCCTTGCAAAAATACTCTTCTAGATTCTAGACCTTCTAAGAATGATTCATTTTAACGTTTTTTTATATTATTACAAATTTGTTTTGGAAAAGCATAATTATTGGGTAATTGAATTAAAAATAAATAATTTCAATTACTTTTAAGTAATTCAATTACTAAAAGTAATTCGATTACTCTGAAAATAATTGAATTACCTAAGAATTGTTAAAATCAATTATCGTAAGTAATATCATATAAGGGCATCTAATTTTTCCGAAAAAAACACGTTGCTAAGTAATATTTTAACAAGAAGCATGAGTGCTGGTGGCAACAAAAATCCGAGTCGATTTTTGCACCTGCACGAATGCATTTTGTTAAAAAATATTACTTAGCATTGTGTTTTTACGATTTTTTCCACAGGAAAAATTAGATGCCCAAATGGTATTTGACAAGACTATTTCATGAGTAACAGTTATTCTGCATACACATAGCTTACAAAACATACTATCTATTATACCTGCATACATAATAAATATGAAAAATAGGTAAATCTAATTACAATATATATATATATATATATAAGCCTGGAATTGTAGGAAATTTAAACATTCAAAATTCTGTAAATAGCAAAGATACAATAATGACCATTTCTGCTTTTGCTGTCAAAATGACAAGAATAGTGATAACTTGTACTATGCTCCACACCTCAAAGTCCCACCACGTGACTACGTACGGAAGGCAGTCTTTTGAAAATTTGGCATTTAAGGCTTTTCATGTTATGTATCTGTCAAAATATAGTCAACGAAAGAAATATTATTATGTTTAGGCGTTAAAAATGTATAAATCTTTATAAGTTATAGACAATTTCACGCTCTACAAAAAACATCTGAAGGTCAAAGTTCTTCAGATCGACCGTTTCAAAGATATTAGCGATCAAAAATAACACTAATAAAAAATTTCAAATATTTTCAAATAAAATACAAAATAATATCATACGCTACATTTATATTATTTTTTATGATATTTTTTTGTATTTTATTTGAAAATATTTGAAATTTTTTATTAGTGTTATTTTTGATCGCTGATTTCTTTGAAACGGTTGATCTGAAGAACTTTGACCTTCAGATGTTTTTTGTAGAGCGTAAAATTGTCTATAATTGTCTATAACTCCTCTCGCTGGGTGTTGCGAAAACAAACCATTTCAAAGTTATAAGAATTCAAAATTAAAAAAATAAAAATTCCTGTGTAATTGAAATGGAAAAACAACAAATGAATTAAGGCAAACCTTAATATTATTATTAAGGGCTAAAATAGGCGCCAACATTTTTGTTTTTAATGTAGGTACTATTAATTTTTCAACACCCTACTGTATATACTTATTTAGGTATATATAATATTCTGCATTTTGGAATAATGTGCATATTATATTATTTAAATGATGAATTATGTAAACAATTTTCTGTTTTCTCGACCTCCCCCCTTTTTTCTTAAAATTATTTTTGCTTTCGTATCGGCAAAATGCGCCTGCCGCGGAATTTTCCGCTTTTGGCGTATTTTTTTCCCTTTGTCCCGGATTTTGACATTTTTGATGTGGTCACTTTACCTACATATATATTGAATCAACAGTTTTTGTGGTTAAATACATTCAATATTTTTTTGCGGTGACTTCCGTATGATATCAGTATGAATAAAATTTGTGAAAATCACGACATGATGTTCGTATGAATATCACGAATGTTGTCCGGGTTCAATGAAAAAAGATATTCCAATGTTTAACAAAACGTTCACGTTTTGTTAAACATTGTAATATCTTTTTTAATTGAACCCGGAAAACATTCGTGATATTCAAACAACATTTTATAAATTATAACGGTGTAATGTGAATAACAAATGAGGTTATAAATTCGCAGTTCGCAGGGCTCATACGCATGCGCAAATTATATAAATATCACTTGCCTTAATTTCATTATCGTTTACACCAACCCATCAATCATAGATTTTTTAATTCATGATTTAAATCATTTAAAAAACACAGGATCCTGTGACAGGATTAACCTAAATGTGAACAAATGTCAAATGAAAAGTGTCAAAATCCTTAGGAGATAATAGTATATTATTATACGAGAGATAATGCAGACAATTATTCCTGAGAATGGGGTGAAACCTGGTTTGCATCTCGAGTCAGTAAATAATGCGCATCTAGAGTGTAATAATATACTACATTAAATGTTTTTTTCTACTCCTATTACGGAATTTGACCGTTCTAATATCACTTTTATCTATGGAATGACATATATTCCGTAAAGTGTTACAGAATAAAATATTCTATCATCGGATGACAGAATAAACACTCGTGGCGACATCTCTGTTTTTAATATCTAACAAATTTTAGACTGATCCAACCTCACTTTTTTCCAATTAAATTATTTTTCTATGGTATTTTTTGTAAACGTAGAAAAAGTATACTCTGAAACACGTTTGAAATTGCATATTCCGCTCTCGTGAAACCGTCAAACTCGCCTTCGGCTCGTGTGACAAACTCTTCACTCGAGCGGAATATGCTGAATTCCAAACTAGTTACAGAATAATATTCTGAGAATATACTATTAAAAATTAAATAAATAAAATCTGACATCTGTCAAATGGTTCACCTTACTTTTTATATGTAATTAGGTATAGTCCGAGGGGTCAACCACCCAAAGGGAAAACGTCCAGGGATTCTCATGTATTCCCATTATATTTTATTGTATTCCTATGTATTTCCATTGTATTCCTATGGTATTCCCCCTCTAAAATGTCCAGGGATTCCCAGGTGTGGGTGACCCCTCGGTATAGTCGCCTTCTTCCAATTTAAAACCCAAATGGTTCAAATCACAGTGAATATTGAATCGGAAATTTATAATGTTTATCAATATTCACGGAAAAAATCTAAAATAATGCAATAGGAGTAGATAAAAAATATTGTTTCTGTGATAAAATGTGGAAACTATGGAATACTGGCATTTTATTGGTTCTAATATTAATGAATTTTATTGTCAGTTAACAAAATAATGACTGAAATAGAAAATAATAAATACACCAAAAAAATGTACAATACTATAAAAAATCTATACAAAATAAAGAAACCAACCGCAAAAATAGATGAAAAAGACTGGGAGGCACACTTAAGGAAACTATATAGGAAAAATGAAAACAAACAAAGGGCAGAAATTGAAGAAGAAATAATAAACAACAACAACGAAGAAAGACCACCAACATACAAAGAATTCAAGAAAGTAATAACACACCTTAACAAAAACCAAACATATGGACCAGACTAAATCAATAACGAACTAATAGAGCAAGCAGGGGAGACACTTCTTAAATGACTACACAATTTAATAACAGAGATATGGACCCAAAAACTATGCCATTAGAATGGAGAACAGGCCTATTAACTCCAATACACAAAGAAGGAAATCAAACAGACTGCAAAAACTACAGAGGAATCATGTTACTGAACACCGCATATAAGATATTAACAAACATAATAAGATTAACACTGGCAAAATACACAGAACAAGAAATTGGGGAAATCAGAATGGGTACACCCAGAAAAAGAAAATCAACAGATGCAATTCACGTAATGACTCAGATACGAGAAAAAAGCTACGAACACAATATAGAACTCCACATCTTTACACTTGAAACAAGCATTTGACAAAATTATATGAAGAGATGATATAGAAGAGATGACAAAAATACATACCACTAAAACTTATAAGACTATCTAAAATAAGCATAGACAAATATAAAGCAAAAATAAAAACAAAAACTGAAACATCAAAATAATTTGAAATCGAGATAGGTACCCTATATATATATATATATATATATATATATATATATATATATATATATATATATATATAATAATTTCTTTATTAACGCAAATAATAGCAGTAACAATATATTAGTTTACAGGTACATAAAAAAACAACCCCCAATAAAATAAATAACTCAAAATAAATATAAATTATGTAGTATCACATTCGATTTAATTGGCGTCTAAAAGTACGCATTGAAATGCCAAAAAAGTTACACTCAGACATCTCATTAACAGTCTTAGTCACACGACATATAGGCGAATTGCTAGCATACACAGTATGAAATAATGGAACTTGTAAAAGGGGATACTTTCTCAAGACTTATAGGAATTTGCATAAAAAACAAGCCAGTATCTCAGGGTCTACAATGAAATTATTAATCACTTTATAAAAAAATGTTGCATCAATATCTTTTCTTCTCTGTGTAAGTGTTTTAAGCCCCAAATACTGCCTTGTTTGATCAGTGCTTAGTGGAAGAGACAGCTTATAACGCATGTAACGGATAAATTTATTCTGAATGGCCTCCAACCTATTAATGTGAACATTATAAACTGGAGACCAAATCGTAGAAGCATATTCTAGTTTAGAGCGTACCAGGGATGTAAATAGAGCCAATTCCCTAAAATCGACAGTCGTGCGCAGTAAGAAACCCAACATCCTGTTTGCTTCCGCAACCATTTTATCAAAATGGTTGTGAAATCACAGTTTGCTGTCCAAAATATCACCTATATATATATATATATATATATTTAAAAAACCTTTATTATAATTTTATTAACAGTCAGTATTCACCAACAGATGGACCTGAAAATATTTGCTTTCACCCAATAACTAATTTGAACAGTTCCAATTTGGAACTTCCAAACCATTCCATAACTGTTTAAAAATCTGATTAAATAGCAGACCAAGAGTTTTTAGGACTAGGTACTAGTTTCTATTTTAAGGCTTGATCAAACAGATTTTTGTTATTGCCCATAAAAATAGTCTGGAAAACAGCTTTTAATTATAATTAAATAAAACCATAGTCTTGTCATGGATCCATTGTACTACCTACTTTTTATTTTATCATATTAACCTACCCTGCTTAAAATACCCCATAGAGACCTATATAAAATAATCTATTGGGCGCTACTGGATTCAATATGTGCATTTGTTCATGGTTTTTTCCGGATACGGCCCGATAAAAAATGTATTAGAAATTACCTATAGGCACACCATAACTTTTACATTTTCCCTATTGAGACTGATAGCAAATAACTCAATGAAGGATATATAGGGATAACCCTATAGAACAACCATAAAACATTTGACAAAATTTTATTAAAACCTATGGGGTCCTATGGGGGAAAAACTGATTTCTACATTTACTTATGTGTATTTTCCCCATTGAAACCAATAGCAAATAAATCAAGGGTGGATATCCCTATAGAACAACCATAAATCCCAACTAGGGGTCCTATACATACAGATACACCCTATAGAAACACCATACATTCCGATACAAATATCTATCAGTTTGAACAGGGTCTCTATGGGGTATTTTAAGCAGGGTAATTAATAAATAAAAACTTATTTTTTAATACAAACCAATTCTAATGCCAGATTTCCTCCTAATGTTTCAAGAGCTTTACTGAGGTTTTTAACAATTCCTGGATACTCAACTCTAACTAGTTTCTTTTTAACTTCAACTAATTCACTTGTATTTGACTTGCTCATGGAAATATTAGTTTGTTTAGCCACACATTTGTTCCTTTTGTTTTTAATTTTCTTATAAACTTGTAGGTTTGTATTTTCCATTGTGACACAAAATTACTTTATATTATAAGTAAAAATTCAAAAAGACATTACAGCAACTCTATTTGAAGAGTTTGATCCTAGACCTAGGAGTTTGATAAATAAATAACAGTAGAAGTGTTGCCAATGCTGCGATGTCAAAATATCAACATCCTAGTAGGATGTTGATATATTTTCGATATTTCTTTCTCAGAAAGATTTTGTCTATGCTGGTAACACTGCATCCGGGTCCAGAACACTATAGCACACTCTGAATTTCCAAAAAAAAAATTTACCATTTGAAAAAGGACGTTTTAAATAGTAAATTTCATAAATAAAAATTGCGGGTTTTTCACTAGTTTTTGAGAAAATTAAGTTTGAAAATGCTTTTTTTGACAGATTTTTTGACAAGAACTGTCAAGAAATGTCAGATTCAAAGAAATTCATCGCAATGTTGCCAGATATAAAATTTTTACGCTGTTTGGGGAAATTTATTATGCAACCCAGATTACATGAAATTATTCCTAATTACATACATACATACATTTTATACCTTTTATTTTTTAGAGAACTTTAATACATGAAATATTTTTTTGTTTCGTCCACGACTGTACATTATTAAAAAAATTATCTCGTTTTATAAAATATTTCTTGCATTTCTTTTATTTAATGTATATAGGCTATAGCCTTATATAAAACATTTTTTTTGACAATTTTGATGCCAAAATAATATATAATAAATTACCTTCAATTTTTTTATAAAAGTTTTGTTATTTGTTCCGTCCGCGTGATTGAAATGGCCGTTTTAATTCTATATATGATATATATATATATATATTTATATACAGTGTGTCCACGGATGCACTATACTTGTAAAAATATTTATTTTCAATTTTTCGAGGAAAAGTCACTCTTCATAATTTCTTTTGCTTGTTATATAAATACCATTTAAGATGAGAAACTCCTATTTTGTCAAACATGGTGCGCAAAAAAAATACAATTGTAGATTTTGCAAAATTAAAAAATGTTAATTTTTTTAAGGTCTAATATGAAGAGCTTGTAAGGATAAACCAAAAAGTCAAATAAAGTTTTTTCATGTGAGTTGTTGTTACTAAGATATTTGTTATTAAAAATAAAATAAATTCAATAGGTATCAAAAACTTATATGAAATGTGCTTAGGCACAGATCAAGCCCGCCTAGGCATCTTGTAAAGTCTATCAGTTTTTACAAAGTATTGGCACACGTAATCATATTAAATAAATGCCGAGCGAAGCGAGGCGGACTTGTTTAGTGCCTGAGCCCGATTTGGCGCGCGTTTAATTGGGCTAAGGAACTGACCAAGCCCGCCTAGGCTCTTTGTAAACGTAATTAAATTTAATAAATCATTTATTATAAATGCCGAGCGAAGCGAGCCGGGCTTGGTCAGTC
Source organism: Brassicogethes aeneus (assembly GCA_921294245.1). Classification (NCBI taxonomy): domain Eukaryota; kingdom Metazoa; phylum Arthropoda; class Insecta; order Coleoptera; family Nitidulidae; genus Brassicogethes; species Brassicogethes aeneus. The sequence goes on from OV121136.1 coordinate 6,683,225, forward strand.
CCTGAGTCCAAATTCGCGCGCGCAAAATTGTGCTCAGGCACTGACCAAGCCCGCCTAGGTTCTTTGTAAACGTAATTAAATTAAATAAATGCCGAGCGAAGCGAGGCGGGCTTGGTTAGTGCCTGAGCCCAATTTCGCGCGCGCAAAATTGGGCTCAGGCACTAACCAAGCCCGCCTAGGCTCTTTGTAAACGTAAACGTAAACGTTGGTTAGTGCCTGAGCCCAATTTCGCGCGCGCAAAATTGGGCTCAGGCACTAACCAAGCCCGCCTAGGCTCTTTGTAAACGTAATTAAATTTAATAAATCATTTATTATAAATGCCGAGCGAAGCGAGGCGGGCTTGGTCAGTGCCTGAGCCCAATTTTGCGCGCGCAAAATTGGGCTCAGGCACTGACCAAGTCCGCCTAGGCTCTTTATAAATGTAATCAAATTAAATAAATGCCGATCGAAGCGAGCCGGGCTTGGTCAAACAAAAACTCCCAGACGCGTGATAACTCGTTCTAATTGGTCGATTCTGATAATGTGACTCGGACAACGAAGAATATAATAAAATAAATTTTACTTACCCAGCAAAAACAGATCCCGCATAGGCTTCCAGGAAAAAATTAATCTGTGCGCGACGTAATCCACATTATGTGGTATTGGGCTTGCGAGGTCAGGAAAGGCCCCGTCGCCCAAATTATGGGTACTCGTAGTGGGCGGATTGTTCAAACCTATCGGTATATTAGGGATATTTCGACCACGACGCGTACCCATAATTTAGGCGACGAGGCCAGTCCTGACCTCGCAAGCCCAATACCACATAATGTGGATTACGTCGCGGACAGATACTTTTATTGTGTCGAAAAAACTACCCGTGAGGACATTATTATTATTATTTTTATTATTATTATTATTAAAAAGGCGTGGTCCAGGTTATATACTCCAGCTCTGGGTCTTAAAATGCAAATTCTCCTACAGTTCCTCACCTTGCAGCGTAACTGGGCTTTTACAAGTCCAGCCTGCTGTAATGCAGTTATTAACTCTCCATCTGGCTTAGATGTAAGCTTATAAACATTATTAATGTTTTGAATACCTATTCATTTTGAAATAAGTAGCAAATAGCACAAATAAATTTACACTACTTAAAAGGTACCTATATCAATTAAATGACAACTGCAATAATAACAAATTTTGTTTAAAAACAAAATTTTCAAATTATAAAATTAAATTAAGTGCAAAAATTAATCCAATACCTAATATAAATAATTTATTTTAATAATTACATGTATAAGTATTTAAATTAAAATTATTTAAAGTATTTAGTTAAATGATAATATATTAAATTGAAATATGTTGTTATCTGGGTTGCCTACATAGGTACCGTTAATTAAGATAATATTATATTATTATTCCCATACTTATTTTGCTCATACTTCCGTAATTTCAATATTTCCTTTAATGTTTAGCATATTTCGGAATTTATTTTTATACAATATACATTTTCAATTACAAAATAATGTAATACTTTTGCCAATTTTAAACCTGACAACATTGAAATACATGATAACCAACCTTAAAACACTAATTCTGTCATTTTAAATTGTGACAGTTTAAAATTCAGTGCTGTACATAGAAAAGGTGACAGTTTTAAGCAAGGTTCGTTAAATTTAACACTATAAACATATATTTTAGCGAAAGTTTGGTTTTTCCGCACCTAAATATGCTTAAAATGTGGTTTTATATCCATTTGTGTCGAAAATTTCCAATAAAAATTGGAATTTAAGAGTGTGCTATTGTGTACTGGAACCCTGCATCCTACCCACAATCCACACAACAAGGTCTGTTCTATCTTATGCTAAAAATACTAAAAATCACTGCAAGTTGCAGTCTGCAACACTGCACAGAGTTTAACGGCGGCCATTTTTGTTGTTTAAAATTCTTGTGCTTTGGGTTTTGCTGTTTAATAATTGTTTTAAACGTTGTGTTTCTTACAGAGGCACTTGTAAGCCTCAAATAAGGCCTCTAAGTGCTAAGGACAACCATTTTACTCCTCTTGTATAATAAAAATATACCTTATTCTATCAGGGCTGTCAAATGCCAATTTGAAGGTTAGTTTGTGGGTTATAATTTAACCTTAAAATTGACATTTGACAGTTTTATGACAGCCCTGATAGAATAAAGTTTATTTTTTACAATAGAGGAGTAAAATGGTTGTTCTTAGCACTTTTAAGGCCTCTTTTAAGGCTTACTATGAGAATCACAACGTTTAAAACTATTATTAATCTGTACAAACAGAGCACAAACCCAAAGCACAAAAATTGTAAACAACAAAAATGGCCGCCGTTAAACTGTGCAGTGTTGCAGTCATTTTTTGTATTTTTAGTACAAGATAGAACCGACCTTGTTGTGTGGATTGTGATCCTACCCACAATCCACATAACAAGGTCTGTTCTATCTATTCTAAAAATACTAAAAATCACATATACCTATAAGTTATAGGCTATAACTTATAGTTAGGTATGGGCCTAGGGTCTAGGGGTATGGGTATTAGGGTGGGCCGAAAAAATTATTTTTTGAATTCAATTTAGGGGTAGCAAAAAAAATTTACCTTAGGCCAAAAGTAGTTTGTAAAAAAAAAATTAGCGTACTAGCCCAATATTTAAGGCCCCCCCTGGGCGCCCAAAATATTATTTTATTATATTTTGTTTGGGGTGGCAACAAAAAGTTACATTATGTTGACAAGAATTGTAGAAAAAAAATTAGCGTACTAGCCCAATATTTAAGGGTGCCCCGGGGGCCCAATATTTTTTTTTTATATATTAATTGGGGTAGCCACAAAAAGTTACCTTATGTTAACAATATTTTTACAAAAAAATGTCCCATATTAGAGTTTGACGTAAAAAAATTGGCGGTTTAGCAAATTCTAGGGTTAAAAATGTTTATAAATTTGGAAATGTTTTTTTTAAATAAAAGAACTAAAAATATTTATAAGTCGAGCAGACGACTTCTATATAAGGTTCGGCAAGTTTCCCTTTCACACGCAAGCGGTGAAAAAGTTTGTGAAGCTTGTAACAGAAGCTGCATTAAAAATTTGCTGTGAGGTAGCAAGAAATGGTTATATATAGATGCGCGGACATCTCTACCGGAATATATGACAACAAGTCTAACTCGAGGAGCAAATATCCAATTAATTAATAATAATAATAATAATAATAATAAAAATGCTTTATTGCGTAAAACACAAAATTAATTACACAAAAGGCTGCTTTCGTAAGGACGTTCTTCCATACCACCTACTAAGAAATTAAATCTATTTTATTCTGCATATTACATATTAATTAAACTAAATCCTATAATTTCATATCACACCAGTTAATAACAAATTTTTGTACTCTAAATTAAATGTGTTTGGATATTTAAATATTATGTTAAAGAATGTTTTATTGTTCAAAAGTTCTATAGATAGGTCTATAAACGAATCCTTAGATTTTGAAGTTTTGTGACTAGGTATTTGAAAAAGATTGTGTCTTAAATCAAGATTGTGTTTATTAGATCTTTGAATAAAGTTGTTGAATAGATATTCAGGCAATTATTAGGTATTTACTTTCTGCACTAATTTTCCAAAATTATGCTTGTAAGGATCAATTATTTTTAAATGCTTGTTTTCCAAATAGATTGAAGTAATTGGGTCAAATTTTCCGACTAAATATATGAATCTAATACATGAGTTTATTTTTAAATGTTTCAGTATGATATGAGTAGTAGACTGGCATGCAATATATTGCATGCCAGTCTACTATAATAGGGTGTATATTAATGTTGAAACAATTTTGCACTTGGTGTTAGAATTTAGAACATACTTAAATTAATATATATTAATTTCAGCTTCATATAACACAAACTAAGTTGTCTTGTAACATGGCGTTTGTATAAAAAATAACACCCAGATTTCTTGCTGTTTCTTGCTGAGGTATTTCTATATTATTTATATGTTCGGTATTAAAATTATATTGTTTTTATTTATCATATATACTGTACCAATATTTATTACAAGACTCTTTTTGGCATTTAACTGAAGTCTATGATTAACTGACCAAGCATTTACTTCTTTTAAGACTTTATTTATTTCGATAGTGGTTGTGTTAATTAATTTAGAGTAACGCAAAATCTTTTTTAAATTTAATAAAATCAAGCTAAGAGTTGCTAATTTTTTTCATCAAAAGGCGTCTTAATAAAATAATAAAAAAAACTTAGACTGATACCGGCATTTGGTTTGTCTATGCAATAATACATGGGGTAACTTTTTGTTGTCACCTCAATTAAAATATATATAAACAAATTTAGGCCCCCCAGGGCACCCTTAAATATTGGGCTAGAATGGCTATTTTTTTCTAAACATACTGTTAACATGAGGTTACTTTTTGTGGTTACCCCAATTAAAATATGAACAAAAAATATATTTTGGGCCTCCGGGGCACCCTTAAATTTTGGGCTAGTACGCTTTTTTTTTAGAATTACTGTTAATATAAGGTAACTTTTGTGGTTACCCCAATTAAAATATGATAAAAATAAATATTTTGGGCCTCCGGGGCACCCTTAAGGGTGCCCCGGAGGCAATTAAATATTGGGCTAGTACGCTCATTTTTTTTCTAGAATTACTGTTAACATAAGGTAACTTTTTGTTCCCACCCCAGTCAAAACATACAAAAAAAATATTTTGGGCCCCCGGGGGACCCTTAAATAATGGGCTAGTACGCTACATTTTTTTCTAATAAATTACTTTTAACATAAGGTAACTTTTTATTGCTACCCAAAAATAAATATCTCAAATATTTTTTTTTTTTACGTTTTTCGGCCCACCCTAATGGGTATATGAAAAGTCACTGCAGAGTTTAACGGCGGCCATTTTTGATGTTTACAATTCTTGTGCTTTCGGTTTGTGCTGTTTAATAATTATTTTAAACGTTGTGTTCCTTAATAATGTGTAATGTGTAATGTTTATAGTGCTTAGCATTTATGTAATTTTACTTTTAGTTAAGTCGTTTTTTCGCGTAAATACCATGAAATACTATGGTCATTAAACTTAACCTTGGTTAATAGTTAAGGCATTTTTGCGTTTAGAGTGCGTTCAAAAATCCTAACTATGACGTCACAAATACCAGACCATAAAACTATATCGCTTAGCTAGTTATTCAACGTGGTTAATAGTCTTTCTCTTTTTAATATATATATATTTAATATGTTTATGTAGGAATAATGTTGTGTGCTAAACATATCTTCTCCAAAACATACCGCCAACCTTCGTCTTTTTCTTTGGGGTTCCATTCTAAATTTTGAGTTTCACAATAATAATTTTCATATAAACGTTAAACACTGTTGGATTTTAATTATGGTAAACAACAGTGAAGAACTGTTTATATATAAAAAGAGGTATAGAAAAGGTAGGTATAAGAACTAGGGTTCATAGAAAAAGAATATACAAGGTAAAAGAAGAGGCAAAGAAATTTATTTACACCTGTAAAAGCATAGAAATTAAATATAAATAGGTAAAAACACATTTTAAAAATTATAGGTTATGAACAAGTAAACAAATGTCAAATGTTAGAAACCTAACCATGGTTATATGAATTAACTGTGACGTCATGACTTATTTAACCGTAGTATTTCATAGTATTTACGCGAAAAAACGACTTTAGGTTATTCTAAATTTAATTTTAACTTTAAATTTGATATATTTTTATTACCATGCCTATTGTGTATTGACGATGTAAACTTTTGGTATTATCAGAAATATATTATTATTATTATTATTACAGAGGCACTTGTAAGCTTCAAAGTACCTTTTTTTATCTGGATTGCGGAAACATTGCAAATTTAGGGGCTTGGTTGGTAAATGCGGAACCAAAATTGGTTGCATTGATTAAAACAAACTAAACCAGTTAAATGTAATTATATTGTAAAGCCTGATCTATAGATTGTCTTCTTTCCTTCCTCCCTTCCTCCCGTAAAAGATGAACAATACTAAAACCGTAGTGCCGTTTATAGATTCCCGTACGGGATTGTATTGTTCTATATAGGAGCATATGCTCCTTTGTGGAAGCAAAAGGTTAAAAGTTGGCAATACACGAATATGTTGAAGTGTCGTTTCAACTTTTAAATAAATCTGATCACAGCCATTGGCCATTGATGCATGATTGAAATGAAAAAAAAAATGTTATATGGATGAAATAAAATGAAAATACTGATTGAACTCCTGAAATATTTGAAGAAAGAATAGAATTATTGATGAAAGAAGAAATTTAGGTATATGGATGTTTGTAAAAGGTATGGTTTGATAATTGTTAATAATGTGAATGGGAATAAGTCAAGAACAAATACATAAAACAAGAATAATGGTAAAAATACTTATAGAAACAAGGAAAAGGAAAAATATAGACAATGCAAGAAACTTAAATTTATAAGACGAAAAACGAATAATATTGAAATAAACCATAAACAGTAAGAATATAGATAATAGATAAATGACTCAAGGGATGAGTTGAACTCAGATTCTCTTGATTGAGACCCTTGATCATATTAAATAAATTTTAAAACATAATGAGCTGGCCAAATAGCTTGTAAATAAGCTAAAGGCCATTACCCCTGAACACAGTGCTTCTGTGTTCAGATTGAATGAAGAAGAAGAACTTTGTGTCGTTTGTTCTGTGGTTCAAACGTAATCAAACCCCTGTTCTGTCCCCTATAGACCCTAGGGTCAAAACGATAAATAATGCCGATTAAAAATGCAGATGAACCAATGGAAATTGTTTTTGTAAGTTATTAGTTTATTATTTAAATTTATCTCTAATTTATTAATATTTTAGACTGATGATGATTTACCCTATGAAGAGGAAATATTAAGAAACCCATACTCAGTTAAACATTGGTTGCGTTACATAGATCATAAGAAAAAGTCTCCCAAACATGGCGTTAATATAATTTATGAAAGGGCTTTAAAAGAATTGCCAGGTTCTTATAAATTATGGTATAACTACTTGAGGACTCGTAGAAAGCAGGTTAAGCCTCGTTGCCTGACAGACCCTTTGTATGAAGAAGTAAATAATGCATTTGAAAGAGCTTTAGTATTTATGCACAAAATGCCAAGAATATGGATGGATTATTGTACATTTTTAACAGACCAAGGAAAAATAAGTAGAACTCGAAAGGTATTTGACAGAGCTCTACGCGCCTTACCAGTGACCCAGCATCATAGGATTTGGCCTCTTTATTTGGGTTTTATTAAGAAACATGACATTCCTGAAACTGCTGTTAGGGTGTTTAGAAGATATTTGAAATTATCCCCAGAAAATGCAGAAGAATATGTAGAGTATTTAACTGAGATAGGGAGGCTGGATGAGTCTTCATTGGTATTGGCCAAAATCGTTAATGATGAAAATTTTTTTTCTCAGCAAGGAAAATCCAAACATCAGCTTTGGAATGAATTATGTGAACTAATTTCCAAAAACCCTGATGAAGTAAGATCTCTTAATGTAGATGCTATTATAAGAGGTGGTTTGAGAAGGTACACAGATCAGCTGGGACATTTGTGGAATTCCCTGGCTAATTACTATGTTAGGAGTGGATTATTTGATAGAGCACGGGATATTTATGAAGAAGCCATTCAAACTGTATCTACAGTACGTGATTTTACTCAGGTATTTGATGCCTATGCACAATTTGAAGAATTAAGTTTGAGTAAAAGGATGGAAGAAATAGCCAAACTTTCAAGTCCTTCTGAAGGTGATGATATTGATTTGGAGTTAAGGCTAGCGCGATTTGAAAATTTAATGGAAAGAAGGTTATTACTTTTAAATTCAGTTTTATTAAGGCAGAACCCACACAATGTTCAGGAATGGCATAAAAGAGTGCAGTTGTATGAAGGAAAACCCCATGAAATTATTAATACTTATACTGAAGCAGTACAAACAGTTGACCCAAAATTGGCTGTTGGGAAACTACACACATTATGGGTTGAGTTTGCAAAATTTTATGAAAGCAATGTCCAAATTGATGATGCAAGATTGATTTTTGAAAAGGGGACCCAAGTTCCCTATGTAAAAGTAGATGATTTAGCAAATGTGTGGTGCGAATGGACTGAAATGGAAATTCGTAATGAAAATTATGATGATGCATTAAAGTTAATGCACAAGGCAACAGTAATGCCAGCTAAAAAAGTAGCTTACCATGATGACACAGAGTCTGTGCAAGCAAGACTGTATAAATCTTTAAAAGTTTGGTCTATGTATGCTGATTTGGAAGAAAGTTTTGGAACCTATAAATCCTGTAAGGCTGTTTATGACAGAATTATTGATTTAAAAATTGCCACTCCACAAATCATTATTAATTATGGGGTATTTTTGGAAGAAAATAACTATTTTGAGGAAGCATTTCGCGCTTATGAAAAAGGTATATCATTGTTTAAATGGCCAAATGTTTATGATATTTGGAATACATATTTGACAAAGTTTTTGAAAAGATATGGTGGTAGTAAGTTGGAGAGAGCGCGCGATTTGTTTGAACAATGCCTTGAAAATTGTCCAGCACAATTTGCCAAAACGCTATATTTACTGTATGCAAAATTGGAAGAAGAACATGGTATGGCAAGGCATGCTATGGCAGTTTATGAAAGGGCAACAAATGCTGTCCTTCCTGAAGAAATGTTTGAAGTATTTAATATTTATATTAAAAGAGCAGCAGAAATTTATGGAATACCCAAAACAAGGCAGATTTATGAAAAGGCTATTGAGGTTTTGCCAGAAGACAGAACAAGAGAAATGTGTATACGATTTTCAGATATGGAAACAAAGTTGGGCGAAATAGATAGGGCTAGAGCCATTTATGCTCATTGCAGTCAAATTTGTGATCCAAGGGTTACCACTGAATTCTGGCAGATATGGAAAGAATTTGAGGTTCGCCATGGAAATGAAGATACAATGAGAGAAATGTTAAGGATTAAACGAAGTATACAAGCCATGTATAACACGCAAGTCAATATGATGTCAGCACAAATGTTAAGCTCTTCAAGTAGTGTGTCTGGAACAGTTGCTGATTTAGCTCCAGGTGTAAAGGATGGAATGAGGCTTTTAGAGGCAAAGGCTGTTGAAATGACAGGGTCATCTGCTGGTTCCAGACCTGGAAACATAATGTTTGTGAGGGGTGAAACCCAAGGCAATCACAAAGATAAGGTTATCAATCCTGATGAAATTGATATAGGCAATGAAGATGATGAAGACAATGATGATGAAAAGGAAGCTGAAGAAATACCAGTTGAAAAGCAAAGTATCCCATTAGAAGTTTTTGGAAGTTTAAAAAACAAAAGTAAAGAAAATTAGGGTTTATAAAATAAAAACTAAAAATTTTAGTCTTGTCAACAATTCAACTTAATAAAAATGAGAAGTTCGTTGCTTGTTAATTTTATAATTTTAAAACCTTAAAATAAAACAGTTTATAGGATATATGAGTTTAATCAATCAAAACATGTTCACAGTTAATTTTAAATATTGCAAAGAGAATACTAATATAAAATGGTAAATAAGTATAAGTCGTATTTGATTGGTAATCTCAAAGTTACTAGTTGTCACTAACATCACACAAAGTATGAGGCCATTTCATCTTAAGATTAATGGTACAATTCTGGGTAACCTGTAAGCAAATCTGTAACTTAAAAAAGTATAAAAATAAGCATGCAAATACACTGCGCGTCAAAATTAACGCATAACAAGTAAAATAAATCCTACTATAAAACGCCTTTACCAATCTTTATAAAATTTTGAATACAAATAATTTAACTTATATCTCAGTTTACGTGTTCAAGGCTTTTTCGAGAAAGTATCCTTAAAGCCCTTTTAATAAATAATAAAAAACGCTCAAAAAAAATTATAGTATTTTAAGTAAATAAAAAATATCTTGTGTAAGACCGCATTTTTGTTAGTAAACCCTGAAAATGTTGTACAAATCAAACGAACAGTAACGAAAATACAGCGCTTCAAAGTCGTCAAAAATGAGCATTTTTCAGCAAAATAATAAAAAAGGGGTAATTTTTACCGACTTTGAAGCGCTGTATCTTTGTTACTGTTCGTTTGATTTGTACAAAATTTTTAGGATATACTAACAAAAATACGGTCTTTAACACCATATTTTTAATTTACTTAAAAAAAATCTCTAAGTTATTTTTAGAACGTTTTTTTTTATTATTTAATTAAAGGGCTTTAAAAATATTTTTTTCAAAAACCCTCGAACACGTAAACTGAAGTTGAAGTATTTTTATACAAAATTTCATAAAGATTGGTAAATGCGTTTTAGAGTTAAATTTTTTTTACTTATTATGCAATAATTTTGACGGGCAGTGTATAAAATTTTAAAAACTACATTTATATTTTATTAAAAAATATTCAAATTTAAACTTCTTTAAAATAAGACGACGACCAGCTCTCTAGGTCAATTAGGACCCAAAATATAAGCAAAACAATATATCTCTGATCTGAAAAGTATAACCCCCATAAAATCCACATTTTTATAATTTTTTCAAACTTTTGCAGTCAGGTCCATTTAGGCCCATTTGAAGCCCATTCAGCGATTTTCGTCAAAATCAGAGGGGGTGAGGCTTAAAACCTGCCTGATGTGGAATCACCCATATGTAAATAAACATTGCTTTTGATATTATGTGCATGCCTATATAAAAGTTACAGATTTGCTTACAGGTTACCCAAAATTGGACCATAGGTCTTATTTTGTAATTGTTTTGCATGCCCTTAAATGGATTTACTACTTATTAAAATTATTATATGCAAAAATTCCTTTTTGGAAATTTTTTCATGGTAATAATGAAAAAAATGTATTAGTAGATCCATTTTGGAACATACTATACATAGTATATATATACACAGAATTTGGTTCTAAATAACGTAACTAGGGGCAGTAATAAAATGCAATGAATTGGAAATTTGGCTACTTAAATTAGTTGAAAAGCCCATTGAAGATGCTTCCTTCTGAATACCGCCGAACATAATTAATTCTGATTTCCCCTCAACTAAAGTGTACAATATTGTTTCTTCTGGACCATTGCTTATATTTTTTGGTGGTAACCAGGTGGCATATGAATTTTTACCTACAAGTTGTGAAATATCTAGTACGTAAATTCCTAGATAATGTGTTTTCTTTTCCCTTTTTGTACTCTTATATTTTGTTTTAAATTTTTCTAATTTTTCTAAGATTGGAAATCGTTTTTTTGGATCATCTCTAATTTGTTGATCTGGTCCATTGAAAGCTGCCATGTTTGCACCAGAAGGTAGGCTTCGGATTGTGACATTCTTATTAGGCACAGACCCACTTTCATCTTCATCTGCTTCTCTCTTGGGTGTTTTAAGGGTTCCTCTTTTACCATTCACATTGTCATCTTTATCTTGTTGTCTATTGGCTAAATCTATTCTGGATAATTTTCCTTCTGTAGGATTTCTACTATCATTCCAAGATGCTTTGGGATAATATGCTATAGAGTTACTCTCAGGCTGCCTTATTCTATTTAATACAACAATCTTATCCTTAATCTAAAAAATATTTTAAGTAATTAAAAATTTTTTTTAATGTTTAGGTCATTAAAAAAAATGTTTATTTTTGGTATCTATTTAACTGAAGGACTTTTAAACAAGTTATACAGTTACTTTTTTTTTATCTGGACTCGTGCTTTTTGTTAGGTTGGTGGCTTATGCCAGTTTGACTTACCGTGGATTCATGCAAGCATGTCTTAATACTAACTTAGTCTTTGTCCTTATCTTAAAGAGATAAAACTGTAATAATGAGCGGAACCGTTCATGCAATTTAAATTCGTCTTAACCTAACTTAATTTGAATCCTTATCCTAAGAAAAGTTGGTTTACTTTTATCTTTAAGATCCTTATGTCCTAAGTTCTTAATAAAAATAGGCAAATGCGCATGTACTGGTAATGTAGCCAACTTCATAGTCTAATGTAGCTACTTTCATTGTTTTTACATTTTTGAAAATTTAGTATTTTGTGGGTTTGTTTTATATTTTTATATGTAATCGCCATGAGAATACCTACTTACGGGTTAAAAATTTAAACAAACAGTTTAACAAATTTTACGCGAATTGGCGCCAAACATATAACGCTGATAAGCAGTAATAATAACATTTTTGGTTTTGGTCACTAATCGTAATTCGCATGTAAAATCCTTAAGATAATAGTACATGTATGAACGGTTCATTTTCATGGGATAATGATTAGTACAAGATTGGTACAAAGTTAAGTTAAGTTAATTTAAGACATGCTTGCATGAATCCACCTTTAGTATTTTTAGTATTTAAAAATGGTACTTCTGCAAACACTGTCAAATTGACAATAATATTTATTATTGACTATTTCCCGCGTATTAATTTATACCAATCACAAACGCGCAATTTTGAATTACAAATAGTTTCTAGGTGAAAAAACTGTGTGACAGCACCTGTCAGCAGTTTTTTCGAGTTAACCCGCGGCAAAACTTGACAGCTGTTGTTACCAAAAATTGCAATTTATATTTTAATTGTTAACTGTTACTCATGAAATAGTCTTGTCAAATACCATTCGGGCATCTAATTTTTCCTGTGAAAAAAATCGAAAAAACACAATGCTAAGTAATATTTTTTAACAAAATGCATTCGTGCAGGTGCAAAAATCCTCCTCTTCGACTCGGATTTTTGTTGCCACCAGCACTCATGCTTTTTGTTAAAATATTACTTAGCAACGTGTTTTTTCGATTCTTTTCGGAAAAATTAAATGCCCTTATGATATTACTTACGATAATTTGCTTGTCAATTATAAATAAAAAGATAATTATGCCAAAAATAATAGCAATGAATTCGAATTTAAAAGCCCTTTTGAGGGAAAAACTTCATTTTTATGAAATTATGCCAAATGCCACAATGGAAGAAAAAGTACATCGCCTTAAAGACATTTTTGGAGTAAAAAAGTAACGAATTTGGTTTTATAAATATTATATCACACATTATTTTCACATTATTCACCATTGGACAACATTTACGTTCAGAAAAAAATGCTATTTCTTTTATATAAATTCTTTTCAAAGCGAAGATTATTATCCGCTAGGAATACTTTCTCTTCTAGAAGCTGGGCCGTAAAGCAACCTATATTTAACTACTTTTTTATATGATTTTACTCATCCAAGCACCACCAAAGCCAAATTAATTGCATTTTTAACTACGAATTTCGACAACTCAACTTGACAACTGCACAATGTAAACTACAATAATTTATACATAACCACAATTAGATTTATAACTAGCTTAGTTTGTTTTAATCAATGCGACCAACTTGACAACTGTATTTACCAACCAAAACCCTAAATTTGCAACGTTGCCGCAGTCCAGATAAAAAAAGAACTTTAGTAAAAAGGCTTATATGTCATTTTGTTTTCCCAAACTTTTCTTAGTGTTAGTTCTTAGTCATTGTACAATGTTTCCTTTATCCAATAATAGTATATTGTTCAACGATTGGGAAAGTTGGCCATTTCCATTAGGATGAAATATAAAGGCGAGTGAAGTAATTCATCCTAATGGAAATAGCCACTATACTTTTTCTAATTATTTAAAGAATTTAGGTAGTACTAAGTTTTAGCAAAGGGTGTAAATATTTATTATTACTAGTGTTGTAAAAAAAACGTTTTTTTTTTTCAGTTGAAAAAAAACTCGTGAAAAAAACATGTTTTTTTTCACTGAAAAAAAACAAAAGTTGTTTTTTTTCATCCCCACCCACGTATGGTAAAAGGGCGCCTCGCTGTCGGCAATGCTGACTCAGCATATCGTATAGTCTATACGGTATTATAATAGAAGAGTTAAGACCTGCGGCTTTATAGTAGGTTGATGCATAGTTGGTAGAAATGCCGAAAAGAGAAGGCTCAGGGCGAAAGCCAACAACGTTAAACAATTTGTTTAAGAATATTACTAATGGTAAATAAGAAACTATAATTAGTATTTAATATTCTTCTAGTGACAGAATGTGCCAAAAATTCTTTCCTCAGCAGTGACATTTCGAAAATCCTGTCACTTAATATAATTTGAGTATTTTTGACCATTTTCTTGAAAAAAAACATTTTTTTTGAAAAAAAACAAGACTGTTTTTTTTCAGTGACAACACTTATTATTACCATATTTATTATTATTACTGCTATATTTATTATTATTACCCTTGTGGAAATTTTTCTCAGAGAAAGTTTTAATAAGAGTTTTTAAAGTCTTACTTTCTCTTATAAAGTCTGAATAATACTTATTAAGTCGGAAAAATTCAAAATAAGACTTATTAAGTCGGAAAAAGTCAGAATAAGTCTGTGTTCGACTGTCGACCATATCATGCCAATGCGTTGAGAAGAATTGTTATAGTTAGTATACCTTATATATGTACTTAATCAACAAGGGATCTGTATGTACACAAACCAAACGTATCTCCTAACTGTTTTATTCTGTTCAATGAAAATAAAGTTTGTTTACCTATATTGTTAACATTGCTTCCGTATTTTTATCAGCCTTACAACATTCATTGTGCTTTTTTGTAATAACCAAATACAACATCTTTGAATAATTTATTTATTATTTTAATCGCTATAGGTACCTACCATTTCTCTGCTAAAAGTCTTAAAAAGTCTTATTAACTCTTCCAGAAGACTCCCAAATCTTGCTATTAGTCTGACTTACTAAGAGGCATATTCCCTTTCTTGCTGTTCGTAAACATTGATTTCTTAACATGTATTTTCACCCAACGACAACCCAAACATTACCTATGTTTAAGGCTATTCCGTTTCTCATATGTTGAGAGTCTTGACCTTGAATCTTTCTGAACAGCGATAAATGTTTCTAGGACAGAGAGTATCTTTGTTTTATAACCTAAAAGTCGCAGATCGTAAACTAAAATTGTGTTAGATAATTATTTTAAAAATTATTGGTGATATTTAATATATTAAATGAACTTAAAAACAACTAGTAAAGAGAAAGTTCAACTCAAACTCTGACGAGTAGTGAAGGTGTAGAGGTTTTACAAGGTATTGATAAAACCTAAAAGATTTTAAAATTAAACCAAAAAGTTTTAGCTCCTTGTGAACAAAAAGATTTTTTAGATGCATATTTTATTAGTTAGGTATACTTTTCTTTGACTAATATTTTGTCTATATTTTTGAGTAATAATATTACATAGGTATTTGATATTTTATATTTGTTGTATTTTTTTAATAAAATATATTTTTCCCAGTTATTTTTTATCCTACCAATATATATAGTTTTAGAGGTCGTTTTTAGACACTCTGCCCCCCTTGTAACATATAAGTCTTGACCTTCCCTTCCCCAAATTCTCTCTTCACACTCAGATTTTTTTAATTTTCTGTTTGTATTTATTATTATTATAATAAAATGAATATTTATTATATTAAAAAATCAGTAAAGCAAAATTTGTTTTCTGGTATTATAATTAGGAAATACATTTTAATAATTAAAAAACAAATCATAAACATATTTTTAAAATTACCAAAAAATATATTTTTATTTGTTTGGTGTGAATTGATTTGTTCTATTCTCATTTATTAATAATTATTTATCATTAATAATTATAATTAATTAGGTATTAATTATGAAAAAGTAATTAATCCATAATTACTATGCTTGATAATAATACTGTACTGTATACTGTACCAAACATCGCCGCAATTTATGATGAATGCAAGATAAAAAACCTCAAATATTGGCTAACAGCACCTCTTAGGCAACCCTGCTTAAAATACCCCATAGAGACCTATACAAAATAATCTATCGGGCGCTACCGGATTCTATATGTGCATTTGTCCATGGGTTTTTCCGGATACAGCCCGATAGAAAATGTATAGGAAATTACCTATAGGCACACCATAACTTTTACATTTTCCCTATTGAGACCGATAGAAAATAACTCAATGAAGGATATATAGGGATATCCCTATAGAGCAACCATAAAACATTTGACAAAATTTTATTAAAACCTATAGGGTCCTATAGGGAAAAAACTAATTTCTACATTTATGTGTATTTTCCCCATTGAAACCGATAGCAAATAAATCAATGGTGGATATCCCTATAGAACAACCATAAATCTCAACTACGGGTCCTATACAAACCGATACACCCTATAGAAACACCATACATCCCGATACAAATATCTATCGGTTTGAACAGGGTCTCTATGGGGTATTTTAAGCAGGGAAGCGTTCGTAAACATACGTTTTCAAACATCATGTATGTTCACCAAACATCGAATTTTGGAAACGGAATAGACATTTTAAAACCGATGATGTTTATAAACATTGATGTTTAAGAAATTATTCAAGCGCATGCGTCTATAGACGAAATAATTGAAAGTGAATAGGCTCATATGTTACGAAACATACGTAGTTCATGAACATGCATGTTTAGCGAAAGGGAATAGGCCTCTAAGTTGTTTTACTGGCTCCCCGACATTGCCAGTCTCCATGAGAGAAATGCGTAGTTTTCTTGCAATTTTTAATACACTAAAAGTGTGTAAAAATAGGTAACAAATAATTATTTTAAGATATTTTATGATTACCCTTTTCCATATAAGGATGGACTTAATGGCCCCGCTAGAAGATCTGTGCTTTCGCTAGTTCAGCAAAAAACGTTTTTCCCAAGTATTTTTAGAATTTGTGGATTTTTTTAAGTTGTTTTTAAGTTCATTTAATATATTAAATATCACCAATGATTTTTAAAATAATTATCTAACACAATTTTAGTTTATGATCTGCGACTTTTAGGTTATAAAACTAAGATACTCTCTGTCCTAGAAACATTTATCGCTGTTCATAAAGATTCAAGGTCAAGATTCTCAACATATGAGAAACGAAATAGCCTTAAACATAGGTGATGTTTGGGTTGTCGTTGGGTGAACAAACATGTTAAGAAATCGATGTTTACGAACAGCTAGAAAGGGAATAGCATCTTAATGACTTTAAGGATTAATTACTAGCCTTAATAGAGAAAGCGCTGTGAAAGTTAGTGGTGGAGGGTAAGGTGGAGGTAATACCATCTTTGAAACTCTTCATTGACCAGCCTTTAATGTCGGATGGAAGGGCTCCTTCTACAACAGGGAGGCATAAAGAGAAAGTCCAACTCAAACTCTGACGAGTAGTGAAGGTGTAGAGGTTTTACAAGGTATTGATAAAAACTAAAAATTTTTAAAATTAAACCAAAAAGTTTTAGCTCCCATGTGAAGAAAAAGACATCTCACACAATTAAAACTAATACAAAATAAGATTATAAATTACTCAACTGAGTCACCAGGGTCTGACTCAGACGAAAACTTTTAATATCTAACTATGTCACTTAAAATCCTACAATAGAACATCAGGAGTTTACCTGATGCTGGCTTCAGCGACCATTTTCCCACTCTCGTGACTCTCCAAACAAAATACAACTGGGCACCACAAAACACTTTTCAACCGAAAATAAACTTTAAGAAAGCAGATTTGAACACTTTTAGCAAAGTGGGTAAGGAATTTCTATCCATTCCGGAGGTATGCAACGACTTTGTTTTGTTTTTTGATAAAATAAACAATTCATTTGAATTTGCAATCCCAAGAAATAAACAAAAAGCCCAAGTTAATGGTTCCTTGGTGGGACCAATCTTGTCACTGCCTAATGAAAGAAAACAAGCATTTATTAAATTTAAAGAAAATTCCAACTTGGAAAATTATATAAACACAAAAAAAAATTATAGCTAAGACTAGAAAACATCTGAGAAAAAAAAGAAACAAAACTTTAAGTCTTTCTGTGAAACACTCAATAGAGAATCAAACATAGTTTCAGTATGGAAAACAATAAAAAAATTCTCCAACAACCATAACACAAATTTCCAAAATTTACTACCTAACAACACTGTTGCCCAAAAAATTCTAATCAAACTAAGTAATTGTGATTAACCCATATGTTAACTTAATGCATCCTGATAGAAATGTTCCACCAATCAACCCAGTAGAGATCAAACTTACAATAAACAACAAAAAAAGCTCAGCTCCTGGAATGGATAAGACCTCCTACTTAATGCTAAAAAATCTGCCCACAAGTGCCCTAAATATCTTATCCAATATTTTTAATAAATGCCTCTATGATCAAACCATTCCTGAACAATGGCGTGTCTACATGATAGTTGCCTTGCTCAAGCCAAATAAAGTAACAAACGTTGTAAAAAATTATAGACCAATTGTGCTGGCTTCTTGTTTCTTAAAAAACCTTCGAACTTATCCTGAAGAACAGGATAGAATAGTTTCTAGAGAACCGCCAGGTCTTCTCTGATTTTCAGACTGGGTTTAGAAAGGGAATGGGCGTTAACATCTCCAAACTCCACGATTACCTCATAAAACTCAAAGTCCCACTTAACTATGCAAACTTGATTTATAATATCTTAGCTCACAGGAATATATACATTAAAGATAATAAAGGAAACAAACATGGACCATCCCTTGCCAGAAACGGCATTGCTCAAGGGTCACCATTAAGTCCCCTCCTTTTTAATATATACATCCATAACATTTTCAAAATAATACCTAAAAGTACTACTCTTCTATCCTATGCAGATGACTTAGTTATCTTTACAAAAGGATCTAATATCGATGAAATGACTGGGGGGAATGAATTTGGCCTTAAGCAAAATAAACTCTTGGCTCAAAAATCACAACCTTTCACTATCTTTGAAAAAAAACCGAATACATTTGGTTCAAAAAACGATAATCCGAAAATTCTCCTCCTAAAATCAAAATAGATAACATAGAAATACCCAGAAAAAGCAAAGTCAAATACTTAGGAATCATACTGGAGGAATCATTAAATTGGAGGGATCAGATTGGGAGAATGGTCGACGGTGCCAATAAAGGCATAAATGTTTTAAGAGCCATTTCAAGAGTCTGGTGGGGAGCAGACCCCAAAATCCAACGAATATTATATAACGGAATTGTTAGGTTGAACCTAAACTTTGGAAGTTTCATTTTGAACCCTTTACCAAAAAACTTAAATAATAAACTAAACTCCACGCAATTTAGTGCCCTTAGAGCCATTACAGGTCTAATGAAATCTACTCCCACAAACATACTACTTGCTGAATGCGCAGAACTATTACTTTCAGACAGAAGACTGTGGTTAGCAAGCAGATTTTTCCTCAAAATCCTTAAATTTAAATCCCATCCAATCATCACAATTACAACTTCCCTATACCAAGAATGCATACGTCAAGCGACATACTGGCGCAATAAAGATCAACCGTACGTCGTACAGTCTTTAGCCCTTTTAAAACAACACATAAATAATTTCAGAAGAGGTCATCTACTGCCTTGCTTCGAAGTGGAGTATGAGTATCAATTTAAAAAAATCAATGTGGTAAATCTTAACCTGAAAAAGCATAACCTCACAAACTTCACCACCTTTAAGTCTGAAATTGAAAAATTCAAAGAATAGAACATTATTTAAACTGATGCTTCCAAAAAGGGGCACAAAACTGGGCTGGGAATATACAGCCAAGGTGGGCATATCCAGTTCGCAGCAAGGCTAGCGGATGACCTCCAAATCTGCTCGGCAGAAATTTTAGCATTTTATGTACAGTTGTATTCAATAAAAAAGCGTACAAGAATTAGAATGAGAGAAAACTGTCAAAATAATATTATTGCTTAAAACCGGCTTATCACTGACATAAGTCATTAAAATAATTACTATAGGTTATAAAGAGCATTGACGTCGTAGGTTAATTAAATAATATTACAAAAATTATTACCTTTTAATATTGAAAAAAACAAACATTAAAAAAAATTTAATATTTAGTCATGCATCCTTGTTTTTCAATTACTTGAGCCAATCTATTTGGGATGAACTGAATTAAATTTAATACAATATTTGGATTAATATCTTCCCAGCAGTATAGTAGGTATAGTATAGTTGCATAGTTTCCCATAAATCCTCAGATATCCCAAAAAAGCAGCATCCTGTTCAGGGGTGGACATTTTGGGACGACCTGAACCAACTTTTTGGTTTAGTAAATCTTCCTGTTCCCAGCGTTGCTTAATTTTTAATATAGATTTTTTATTTCTATTATACCACAGTACGAATTAACCATTCTTCTTCGATTCTTGATACTATTTGAGCCTTTTTAACTGAAGAGACATTTTTATTTTCTACTGTCAGTTATAGTGACTTAAGTCAGTGGAAAGCCGGTTTTACGCAAAAATGTTGACAGTTTTCTCTCATTCTAATTCTTGTACGCTTTTTTAATGAATACAACTGTACCTAAGGGTGTCGAGATTGCAGTCTCAAAATCTATTTACAAAAATATAATTCTAACCGACTCCATTAGCGCCTTAAACAAATTAAAAAACATTAAATTTAATGCTCAAGATGACTATATAACCCTTGCAACAAGAAGACTAATAATTACTGCCAATGAAAACGGATTTGAATTTGTTCTGGAATGGGTACTTGGACACGAAGAGATTAAGGGAAATGAGAAGGCGGACCAACTTGCAAAAATAGGGGTGGAACTTAACATTCCACTTGATCTACTTCCTGATACAAATGATATACAACCAGAAGTGAAAAAGCTATCAACCTAAATTGGAATATAAATGGAAAAAAATATGTATGACAAAAGGCAGCTGGTACAACAAAATAGTAAATGAATTCCCAAAAAAACCATGGTTCTACATTAACAAAATTAAAAGCAAGAGGCACCTCACTACCATTATCCGCCTAATTAATGTTCAAATTCTTGAAAATGATTAATATATTCTTTTAATTAATGCAATGTTAATAAATGAAGTGTGCATGGAAAAATTGCAAAAAAAAGTTGTGAATGGTTTTAAATGTGTCTTTTGTTTAGAAGCCTATCATATTAATTGTGCAAGTAAAAATGGTGAAGATAAAAATAATACATTTATCTGCAAAAATTGTGTGCCAAATGAATTGGTGTGTAAAAATGTTAAATGTATTTCAATTTAAAACTGCAATCCAAAATGAAAATAACATTTATAAACAATTAGTCACAGAAATGCACGAGAAAAATGAATTGTTGAAAGAAAATAAATAACTTAAGGCCGTTTTCAGCAATTGCAATTAAAATTGCCGTAGGGATGCGCGGTAGAGACATTTCAATGAATGTCTTGCAATTGCCGAACATCGGTCCGCATGGACTTTTATTGCCGTTTAACGGCAATTCTGGGATGAAATTTGGTAACTTTTATGTTACCAACCCTACTAAAAATTCCCTAGAGAGACGCTGTTTGACTTAAACAGTTTAAGATTATTTGTTTCATTATTGGCATTGTGTTAATTAATTTTTAAATATCTCTACTATATAACAAGTCACGTTCGAGTACTCGTCAAAATTAGTGGCATCTTGCCGTGTCGCGCTCTTGAAACTTACAAACAGCAGTTAAAAAAACGAACCAATAAAACAACAAAAATAATATAACACCAACATACCGCAAGTAAATAAAAATGTAAATAAAACAAATATATATATATATATATATATATATATATATATATTCGTGGATCAGCAAAACATATTGAAAAGCTATCTTGGATTTATGTAGAAAATACCACAAAAGGTACAACCACTGAATCCATTAACTTACAAACGGCAAAGCTCGCAATGATTGCTTATAAAGTGCAAATAGTCTGTAGTGTGCCAACTACAATGTGTGAAGACCACCCCACGGTCAGGGAAGTGGAGGGGTAGAGTGACACCTTACGGGTGGTCGACCGCGGTCTAGCCACGCATTTGGATGCTTTTCACCAGACAAACAAAAGAGGATAACCAAGGAAGGAAAGGCCAATCTACAATTCCCGATAAGTGACCTTAAACATTTGCATGACCTAATACATTATTTGCAAGCATGACAGGTACCTTGAAAAACTAACAAAAAAAATAAAAATAAACAAAGTGCACCAGTAACATTAGGACAATAGTAACAAAACAACAACAAAAACAAAACCGCCCCAACTCTTAACTCGGTCACAGGAAAGCTGACTAGGACAATAAATCTTTCAATAACAAACGACCAAGACTAAACCCATAATAACGGCCCCAACAAACAAAACGTTAAACGAAACGATACCAAATAAACACTTCAAATCCGAATGAACATTAAATTAAGAAAACATAAACACAGAATATAAACACACAAACCGAATTCTAATGGAATTGGTAATTACATTAGTATACAGTTGAAGTCAAAAAATACCTACCACCGGTAACTGTCTAATCGCATCAATTTTACACCAACTGTTTAATAGAAAGATAGGATTGCAATGCGAAAGAAAACAGCCGAGAAAAGACAATACCAAGTGCAGGAACAACAGTAATCCCAAATGTTTGGAGTAATACTAACTTCCCGGTCTAGGGAGATCCCGCGTCGTATGCAGATTTGCGTCTTCGTAATTGTCCCCTAAACACAAAAATGTCTATCCCCCCCCTCCTACTTCCTTCATGATCCTACTGGGCGTATAGCATCGGCCTGGCGAACTCGGGAATGGCTATTAAAACTATTGGCATTTCGCACTCGAGACCCAAATAAGGTACAGTACTAATGGTGGCGGAAAAAAATCGGCGTAAGGTAACAGAGGCCTGTGCTAAGTCCGGGAGTGATGAGGCAATGGGGCCGGTTATACGTCTCTTATACATGAGATCACTCTCTACTATATAACAAATAAACATAGTGTTAACAAAATCGTATATTTTTTTTCGGTTGGTAGCACGGTAATAAATAGCAAGTTGTCTAGCCATTGCTGACTGTAAAACAACATGCAATACGGCCTTGAAAACTTGATGGCAATAAACATTGCTGCAAGAAGAATTGCCGGCTGTAATACGGCCTTTAACTTTAAATCCAACACGCTGCGTTAAAAAAACGACCCAAAAAACAACAACAATAATATAACACCAACATACCGCAAGTAAATAAAAATGTAAATAAAACAAATATATATATTCGTGGATCAGCAAAACATATTGAAAAGCGAGCTTGGATTTATGTCGAAAATACCATAAAAGGTACAACCACTGAATCCATTAAAAATATATATAAAAACCAAGTGTCCAAACAAAGAATTTGTAGTTTAAAACGTTACCAGCTAAAAAACATCTGTTAATTAATCTTTTACTGTCGGTACAAATTTTAAAAATAAAGAGACCTTAAAAGATAGCACATTTTGGCAAAAAAAAAACCTTTTTTCGTCAACAAACCCAGCAACAAAACCCGGATAACTCCGTAAAATGTACGTAAAAATAATTTTACATCAGAATATTCAAAGCCTAAACAATAAAATTGGTGCACTTAAACTGTTTTTGCAAGACAAACAATTATAAATTAAAAAGTTTTTTGTAGAAGTTCATTTAAACATGGTGGTGTATTCAAAAAAACTGAAGGTATTCTAATTCAATCCAAAGAAAAAGTGTGAATGTTGCGTCATTAAGTGTACCCAACTTAACATGTTTGTTGTCTGCGTTTTATTAATATTTGAAAGTATGCTGTTAAATCTTATAACTAAAGTAAACAAATCAATAATTGTTTTAGGTGATTTTAATGTAAATACCTCTTGCCAAAATTAAAAGAACTTGTAAACCTAATAGAAAATATTAATTTACATGTTTCTATAACCATGCCTACAAAAGTCACAAATTCAACAAAAACTCAAATTGAAAACATATTTACAAATATTCCTTACTCCAACTCCAACTCGTCTGTTCTATTTACAAACATCTCATATCATTATACAATTAAATTTGAACTTAGTAGTGTTGTTGAAACCACAATGGAAAAAAAGTATTTTGGTTTTGGACCTGAGCAACCAAAAGATGTTTTTAAGGTAACTTGGGCCGCTGAATTCAAATCTTCACTCCGTTTTTTAAGATTGGTTCTAGTCTTCGAGATAGTAAATAAATTAAATTTGTTCGATCTATGGCAATTATATTTATTTAATGGCAATTAAAAGTAATAAATTAGAAATAAAGGGCGGTGAAACTAAGTCTTTTATATTGAGTCCAACAGTACTCGCTCATCATGCCTTCATCCCAAAATCCTTGGTATCTCCTTTCAATGTTTGCAAGATCTTGGTGTAGCCGCTCTCCCTGTTCGTTGCTCGTATCGCCCAAGTTTTCAGGGGAAAAATCGAGGTGGGAATGGAGAAAATGCATCTTGAGAGACATCCGAGCTCCTTTCTTGCGGTAATTTTGCAACAAATTGCCGATGATTTGCGTACAACAATTTCGGAAACAACTTGATTAAGTACTGAAAAGCCTGCCCTTCAGCTGCGAGAACTGAAAAACTAGAACCAATGTTGCCAAACGGATTTACACCTTCACGTGGTTCTTGCTGAACAATGAAATATTAATTAGACAAAAATGAGGTTTATTTAAAATAAACGTCATTTTTACAATAAAATATATTTCATTGACAAAGTAGAGGATTCCTTCCCCACCACAGTCTAAGTTTTTTACTTAGTTTTAAGTATATGTTGTGAACTGCAACGTCAGTTTTTTTAAGTTGGGTTTAAAAAAATTTCTTCGCCTTTAAATGAGGGCGAATCCCTGCCTCTGCCTCACCAAAATGAAATTTCACGGGCCGCCACTGTACGTAGTATTTAGTTTTGAAAAAATTAGGGATTTCTAAATTATGGTGTCAAAGGCAAAAAAGCAAAAAGGGACACTTAGGTAAAGAAATTACAAGTTTTTTGAACTTTGCCTAAAAATCTGGTGTCCAGATGATACAAAAACGATGGTTCAGGTATACGAAGCGAGTAAAGGGAAGCAAGAAAACAGGTAGAACGTTTTTAAAAGTGTTAGCGAACGCATCGCTTCTTGTACGTTTTTGCTAAAACGAAATTTATTGTAAAGTTCTGGTTAAATAAAGTGTTTGTGCATTCTGCAAGGTTAGTTCTAAATTTTAGTAGCCCAACTTATGTAGTTTTAAGTCCACTAAACGTAGAGCGATTCAGATTTATGTAAATTGATCATTAGTTACACTACTATATTTAGCGAATTTTACTCGATAACACCTTTTCTTTTAACTATTTTTACAAAATGTTTTTGGGTTTTAAGTTTACTGTTTAATGTAAAAATTTCGATTTCATTATTTTATTGTTCAAACTTAATTAAGTTGTACACGGTATCTGTAACTAAAATGTTTAGACCTTCCCTAACACGATTATGCATTTTGGTGGTCATTTTAAAACAAATATCGGTGTGTTACGTTTCGTTGCTTAAAAAGTAGTATTGCCCGTTAATTTTAAACTTTGAATGCTCCTTTTTCTGTAGTGCACGTAGTAGATATTAAAATGCTCCACACCGTAAGAGATAAATGGTCACCTAGGTTCTCTAGTCGACATAGCAACTTTTATCCCGACCATTCATCTTTAGGCGAGATGTTTCCAGTGCGGACCTCATTACCCACTGGGCAACGTTGACACACTGAACTGAAACCGCGTTGTTAACTTACAATTTGCATAAAATTTTAAAAGAAACAATGCCTAATCGTGTAATTCTTTGTTACTTCATAGCCGAACAGGGTTTTTCTCATGCTCTTTACAATATATATACTAAAAACAGGCAAGGTCCCATTATGGAACCCTGGGGAACTCCAATATGAAGCTTTACCATCTCTGTAATATTGTTATTGACGAATACACTCTGATAGCGATTACTTACTTACTAAAGGACTTTGTGAGGTCTAGAGAAACGGCAGAGTAAATTTAAACAAAAGTCGAAAATGGCAGAGAAATGGCAGAAAAACGGCAAAAAAGTGTAGTAACAATTTCTCACTGCATTAATTTTTTGCTTCAATAATTTCTCAATTCAATAATTAAACATTGTAATAATTTCTCACTGCATTAATTTTTTACTGAAAAAGTAATAATTTCTCGTTACAATAATTTCTTACTGCAATAATTTATCTTAACATAAATTACTTTTGTATAAAATTACTTGAAGAGATGTTCATATTTCTGAAAAAATCTTAAAATAAAAACAAACACAGTGTCTCAGTAGGTACTCGATTTTTGATGATCCATTTTTATCTAAATAGGTACTCAAATGATGGATTGGTTGGGTAAGTTAGCTTTGGTTATTTTTGATGATTGCATTTTTATCTAGGTCTCCGGATGTTGGTGAGTTCACTAATTACTAATTTTGTTTGGAGTTATGTTGGCTTTGAGAATTTATTACTTTAAGAAATTTTTATACTGAAGATATTTTTGCTTAATAAATTTTTGCTTTAAGAAAGTTTTGTATCAAAGACATTTATGCGTGGGAAATTTGCGCTTTGTTGTTTTGAGAAATTTTTGCTATGAGAATTTATGGCTTTAAGCAGTTAAATCTCACTGCAGACCAACAATTTTACGACCAAATAATAGATAAATTTTCAATCTTAAAAGATAGACGTATAGTATTTTATATTTTTTAATACTTAGGTAGGGGTCGACTTTTTAGTTTTATTTTTATTTTTTGATTAATTTATTTATTTTTAACTTTTTTAAGACTATCTTTTAAGTTTAAGATTAAAACTAGTCTTTGATGTGATATTTTGTTTGTTTGTTTTGTTTATTTTTTGGTTTAGTAGTGCTATCGGCTCCATTTTAAAAAAGGTCAACGCGTCGGAGAATAATACCTCCCGGGTGACGTGGAAATTTATTCGTATTTAGACAAAATTAACCTTATGTAGCCTCACCCTCCTGTACACCCACGAGCCGCCACTGGCTTTAAGCAATTTTTGCTGAGAAATTATTTTGGAAAACATGACTTGGAACCTTATAATTTGAGTTTAAAAAGTTTTTATTTAAAAACAGCTGACTGTTAGTGGATGAACATGTAACGCTGCCATCCCAGGTAGCAAACTTGTTGACGTCAATTTGTGCTTGGCACAGCAATGTCACTTAACATGTTCATCCACTATACAGGGTGTCCCGAATATAGTGTGCAATACTTTACATGTTACAAAAAAAGGAAAAAAATTTCCTATAAACATAGCAAATGGCCCCTAAGGGGGCTACAGCCTCTTAAAGGGGCGCCCCTGAAGATGTTTTTTTATTTTTTAATTATAATAATAATATTTACAAAACGGTTTCAGATAAAATAATAAAATTTTGTATGCTTACTTAACTTTATAAGTAAGTACCCTTGCTAAATTTAAAAACAACAAAATAAAACAATTTTTTTTTACAAATGTATTAAACAGGAGCAGTCTAGGTTATTTTTAACCCTAAACTTATTGGTTGCAATTTTTTTGCAGAATATAAAAATTTAGAGTTTTATAAGTACTTACGTAAAAAAAGTACTGCTGTTGAACATCGATAAAATGCACCATTTTCAAATAAAAATATTAAATTAAAAAAAAATGCCTGTTTTTTTTCAATTCACTTAGAAATTTTAATACAAAAATACATAGGTATATTTTTCAAAAATATATTATTTTATCTCAAACCGTTTCAGAAATAATAATAATAATAAAAAACATCTTCACCCTTTAGGGTCTCTGTAGTTCCTTAGGGGCCATTTTCCAACTTATGTCCATATAAAGTTTTTTGCCTATTTTTGGATCTAGAAACTGCTTGTAGATTATTGCACACTATTTTCAGGACATCTTGTAAAAAGTGGATGAACATGTTACTATAATTATTATAACTATTATAGTGGTTATAAGTTTGTCTTAGGGTTATAACCTCTTCAAGTCTGAATTATTTTCAATGTTTTTTATATAAATACTATTAATTAAATAGTCTTAAAACATAAAAATATGTCAAAAACTACCCATCAAAAATATTTTTTTTATTTTTGTGAAATTCAAAATAGTATTTTATAATAATTATTAACAATTATACTAGGATATTAAAATAAGCAGGTAATTATTGTAAACACCATCAGATTTTTTAAACTTTACCTTAATATTATAAAAATAAAATATATTCAGGGTGTCCCAAAAGTCAACAATATCCTTTGGAGGACTAACAGACTGACTCATAACTAGGCAGAAAATCAAAATATGACCTTAATAAAAAATCATTAGTTTTTGAGATATAGTCATTTTTATGAATTTTGTAAAACTTGACACCTTAGATCAGTTTTTCGAGTGCCACAGCTACAAAATCTACTATTCATTTAATTTTGAATTGTAATTAATTGCAGTCCTATAACGCAAAATAAAATATAATCTAAGAATATAGAATGTTGTAGTTGTGGCACTCGTAAAACTGATTTTATGTGTCAAGTTTCACAAAATTCATAAAAATGCCAAAATCTTAAAAACTAATGATTTTTTACAAAGGTCATGTATTGATATTCTGATTAGTCATGAGCTGACCTATTAGTCCTTTAAAGGATATCGTTAACTTTTGGGACACCCTGTATATAAATTAAGTAAGAATAATAATTAATTTGGTTTGCATACCTTGCACCCTGGGTTGCTCCAAATATTAGTAGGCTCATTCTGTTTATCTTTTATATCAACTTGAATCCATCTCCATACTTTCTCAGACATATTTAATATCCAGGCATCACAATAATAAAATGAAGGCCCACCAGAACCCCCCAAAATTAAAATATTTTCATCATCTAAAACTACTTGTGTTTGACCAAAACGACCATTTGGTCTAGGCCCAGTCTCAATTTGTGGTTTTTTCCATGTCCAATTTGTTAGATTCAATAGCCAAACCTCATTTGATTTTTCACAGTGGACAGCAGTATTTGGTTTTTGCAAACCCCCAAATACCACCATGGTATCTTTTATTATTGAAACTGAATGTCCTGCAACTGGTGGTGGGTTATTTCCAGTTGTTATACAGGTCCAACTATTGGCATTTATATTGTAAACATGAAGTTCATCAAATAAATGCCAGCTTTGGTATAATGGATATGAAGGTGGGTATGCCCACCCACCAAATAATACTAAAATAAACATAATATAAGAATTATGTTTAAAAAAAATAGTTGATACGTACTTAACATATCTTTATATCTAAGTAAAGAACTACAAGCTTTGGGGGAAGGATATGTTCCCATGGCCAAAGGCCTAATCCATTGCCTTTTGGATAAGTCTAATCTCCATAAATCATTAAAAGTAGTCATTGCACAAGTACAGCCTCCAAAAACATACATAGAATTTTCATGAACTGCAGCAGAATGTGAATATCGTTTTGTTATTGTTGGAGCCATTTCTATTGGAGTTATTTTGTTCCATCTTACATCAAAGTCTGTAATTGCTTTGTATAAATTTCTTTGTTTTGTCTTAACAACATCTAAAACCAAAAGCATTAGTAATTATGTAGGTATACAAATTTTAATACACTGGTAACTTACTTTGTACACATCTTTTCCATTTCTTTGAAACTAGCATACAATCATGTAGATCCTTATAAGGGGATATTAATGATAAAATAAATTCTAAAACTTCTTCGGGAAGATTTTCAATGCATGGAAGTTCCATTTCACAACTTTAATTTGAAGAATAAAGGATAAACAGCAAACTTTTCTTCTTAATATTCTTTCATTTTCAATGTTGTTTGTAGATATTTTTATATTAAGCAATTCATTTTTGATGAAGTGGCTAAAGACACGTTTAAAAATAAAACAAAACGTTTATCAATTACAAAAAAAACAAAATTTTAACTTTATACATTCTTTTAATTTACATAACTTTAAGTAAACAATACATAAATTTTATTTTTAAGACTGTTACTTTTAAGTTAGTAGTATTTTTGCAAATTAAGGTTGTTTTTAGACACTACTTTGTCTTCTTCTTCTTCTCTGGTTTGATTGGCCTTTCCCTTCCGGGAATTAGCCAGCTGTATTTTATTATTATTATCTGGAGCAAGCGAGTCTAGGATAACCTATAGCTTCTCCTTTTCTTCTTGATTTTATAGTTTATTAATTACACTACTTTGTCGGTCAGTGAGTGGTATACAAACCCAGTGTTGCCAACGTCAGCTATTTATGGCTTTAAGCTACATTCGTAATGAATTGACCATTACGTTGGCTACATTGAAAATTTGAATTTCCCGCACAAACTAAATTAATTTCTATCTTTTTTTTTAATAATAATAAATAATAATAATTCCCACTTTGAAATTCGCACCTTAATTTATTATAAAACATTGGAACTACCTTCTTTATCTCTAGGAACTACTAGAATCCTAGAACAAAAACAACAGGAAGGAGCATTTAATAAATGACCTTGGGTCCAAAGTGGAGCTTCAATATGGCGGATAGTTGTTTCCGTTTGACAGTGGCGTAGTAAATACAATTGAAGTTTAATTTTTATAATAATTAGGTTAGTATCAGAAAATATGATACGCCTATGGTTTTTTCTATGATGGTTACGTTCTTAGGTTATGGTTATGTTCTAAGGTTACGTTATTTGACATTGATTTATGTTTAATATTTACAACTAATTATTTTAAAATATACAATAAGTAAATAAATTAAACGTTAACCAAAATACTCACCTATGAAATGTAAATGAATATTTTTAATTTTTTGTGCTCAAGGAGCAACCACAAGCTGCACAACTAACCATAATTTGTTTTTACACCTTAAACACTAATATTTATATCTTAAACTTTAAATATTTACACTTAAACGAGAATATATCAAATACAATATTGTCTAGAAACAATGAAACGCTTATTTAAAGTTAATTTAACTAAAAAAACAACATAAAACACCGACAAACACATAAAACATTCAACTTTGACAAATATAGCATCACCATATGCTCATATCACAAATGTGTCATAATTTGGAGCTTGCAAATGGCCGACTTCCGCCGCAATTTTAGTACGGCTAAAGAATGACAAGACTCCTTCCTGTTGTTTTTTGTTCTAAGACTAGAATGTATGTCAGTTTGTGCGTGAAATTCAAAATTTCAGTGTAGCCAACGTAATATAATTGAATGTTCCCAATAGGGAATTTTCTTTTTTTACCATTGGCAACATCGACCGCATTCCTTGCATATGGTCAATTCGCTGCAGCGTTGCCAGACCACGAAAAATTTCCGTACTGATTTGGAATGAAAAACGTACTGATTTTAATAAAAAAGTACTGTTTTCAAAAAAAATACAAGATGTTAATATTTTGACGTACATCTCGTTTCTTATTGTAGTACACGTTCATCGCCCATAATGACAGGTGGGGGCGTTGCAACCACATACAGTTGTATTCATTAAAAAAGCGTACAAGAATTAGAATGAGAGAAAACTGTCAACATTATTGCGTAAAACCGGCTTTCCACTGACTTAAGTCACTGGCAGTAGAAAATAAAAATGCCTCGTCAGCTCAAATAGTATCAAGAATCGAAGAAGAATGGTCAATTCGTACCGTGGTATAATACAAATAAAAAATCTATATTAAAAATTAATAATTTTTGTAATATTATTTAATTAACCTACGACGTCAATGCTCTTTATAACCTATAGTAATTATTTTAATGACTTATGTCAGTGATAAGCCGGTTTTAAGCAATAATATTATTTTGACACGTTTTCTCTCATTCTAATTCTTGTACGCTTTTTTATTGAATACAACTGTACTTAAAGTATAAAGGCTGATTTAAAGATTGCCTTCCTTCCTTCCTCCCGTAAAAGATTAACATTACGAAAATCGTAGTGCCATTTATAGTACGGGAATCTTTAAACTGCACAACGGTTTTTGTACTGTTCATTTTCTACGGGAGGAAGGGAGGAAGGCAATCTATAAATCATGCTTAAGTGTGGGTTCATAATGACCGTTAGAATAAGCATAAGAAATACATACATAACAATACCATATACTTAAAACATAATCACAAACACAACGGCCTGCAACGCACTAAACTAAATTATACTATATATAAACTAAATTATACTATATAGATGTATATAATATTTAATTTAGATAGTTCTTTACTTTTAAGCCTATATACACTTTTAAGTTTTTTTTAAGGTATATTGACTTTTAGTCTTTTCGACTATTTAGCCAGCTCATTATTATATATTTTTATGCTCGAAAATCAAGCACAACACCCAAGGCTGTGACCGGGAATCGAACCCGGTACAGTCTGTGGTACAGTCACTTTTAAGTTTTAAATTAAACATATAATTAAACATATATGAAATAAAAACATTAACTGTCAAATCCAGGCTGTGTTGCCAGGTCGCTTTTTAATTGTGGCGCCATCGCTCTACTTGGTAAGTTGGCAACACCGAAACTCCAAGAAAACAAGCAACACCACAGCCGGCAACGCTGTAAGGCAAGGGTTGGCAGCAGCGACCACGGTCTTATATACAGGTCTTGCAACTTCGCCCAATTTCAATAGGAAAAGTGACCTCTCTAATGAGACACCCACCAGATGGCGCATCGAGTTGAGGGTGAACCATAGATGTTTAAAGGTCGTTTTTACCTTCTTTATCTTTGGGTTTTACAATCGTTAGATAAGCTCTCTGGTGGATAATTTTCTTAGATAGAAGGTTTCTATGAAAGTTATCCGCCAAATAAGCTAACTTAATCTAACGATTGTAAAACCGGCTCTAAGTCCTTAAAGTCTATGGGATAAAGGTCAAATGAACTACCTACTTATGTTCTGTGAAGAAACATAACCTACATTTTTATAAACAAGCTTGTGTATTTTGTTACAGGGAGTTTTTACTTATTGTTATTGTGATATTCGTTATTGTTATATTATATTGTTCTATTTTTTCTTGTTATATTTGTTCTTGTTATATTTGTTCTTGTTATACATTTGTATTTGTGCTTTTTAATAGACATGAAGTCCTGTGTTGTGCCAAAATGTAACCAGCAAAGCTATCGTTCCGGCATTAAAATTAAGCGATCCATGTTTAAAGTGCTAACAAATAAGGAGCGGTTAAAAACATATTATTGACACCTTCACATTTTGTATGATTATTATATAATTAAGCACATCGTGTTGGTGAAATATATATTATTTTAAATAAACAATCAACCCATCCCCGCCAAGACAATAAAAAAATCGGTTATTAATAAATTAGCCAGAATATTGGTTGGTTAGTTTGTTGTGTTACTAGAAATTTTGGTTTTCATATTAGCCAAATTGAATTGGATAGTTTACAAATTATCCAGCTATTCCTAAATAATTTCAAGTAAATTAGCCAAGACCCTTGGTTGGTTTACAAACTAGCCGCTAATTTAGTTAAAAATACGTTTTCAATTAAAATAGCTGACAGTTTGGCTAGTTTATAAACTACCCAGCTACTTAATAAACTATCCATGTTTACACATTAGCCGTAACATATATATGATATACGTATGTATTTTATACATTAACATGTTTGCAGTGTTGTAACAGTTACAATATTTTCAGTATCTAGCTACAGTTACAGTTACTTACCAAAATTTGTAACTAGATACAGATCACAGACCTGTAGGTCTGTGATACAGATACATATTTTATTGCAGTAACTAGTTACAGATACAGTTACCTTCAAAAAGTATCTAGATACTTTAAGATACATACAAATTATTTTTTGCTTTAAAAAATTTAAAATAGGGAATTTTAAAGTGACAACAAAAATATACATGTTTATTATTTTTATTTTTTGTATAATATTTTATTTAAAATAACTTATTTTTTATAATATTTTTTTTTAATAAATAATAGTCGCAGTTTAATTAAAAATGTATCTTTGTATCTTAACACACCTAGTTACTTAGAATTTGTAACTAGTTACAGTTATAGTTACTAGATTGGGATAAGTAACTAGTTACACAAACAGATACATAAAAAGTATCTAGATACTGTATCTAGTTACTTGTAACTAGATACGTTACAACACTGCATGTTTGGTCTGGGCATGTGACGGCCGAGGACTTTGTGCATAGAGTATAGACTTTGTTGTCCTATTTTGTTAACGTAAATTATCCGAAACAAACTCACAAATATTAAATTTTTGAAAATGTAAACAAAACATAGAAAAAGAATTTAAAAAGTTAGGTTATGGTTATGCAGTAGTCAGGGTTGGGTATCTACCTACATTTTTGTTTTCGACATGTAGAAATCCTTTTTCGACGTTTTCGACGGTAGAAAACGTAAAAAAGTAGAATACTGTCAAACAAAAAATGTGAGGTTATGCAAGTTTGTTGTTTATTATGATTTGTTAAATGTTGTGAAAAATCAGACACCTACCATAAATTTAAAGTTATTTGGAGTTTTTTAACATTATTATGGTGGGAAAAAAAGGGCCACGTTTGGTTGGGAGACCCCAACATAATTTTTGGCATGAGGGCAAATTTTTATCAGTTATAGAGAAGTGGAAGGAGAAGGTCGAATAAGGTAATTTACGTAAGTAGAAAACCCTATAGGTTTTCGACGCAAGTCGAAAACAAGTTTTCTCGATTTTTATGTAAGAATGTCATATTCTCGCACGCAAAATCGTTGAAGAATGAAGCTCATTCTTAAACGATTTTTGGTAACATTTAGTTTTTAAGTATTGGTACCCCCAAAATGTCAAACTGATTAATAACCTCAAATTCATTACTTTTATTGAAAATGAAGCCTTTATTATTGTTTTTGTAATATTAAGTTTGCTCCAACAATGCATTTTAATGCAAAATTTTAAGTTGAATGTAAAAAAGTGCAGTTCAGGTTGTACTTGTGCAGGATAACAAATATTGTCATTTTGTGTTGCCAACTGACATTTTGCGAGAAAAATCCCCTAACTAACAACGACCACAAAACCAGTGCTGCCAGATGAACGGATTTATCCGTTTTTTACGGATTTTCCAGGTCTAGAGAAATTGGAAACGGATTTTGAACGGATTTTCATCAAATACGGATTTTTACGGATTTTTAAGATAGCTTCATACTAATACTAAAAAAACATCATTTTTGCCACGTTTTTTGATCATCTTTGTCACGCTTCTATTCCTCTTCCTTTTTACTACGTTAGACAGAAAAAGAAAGCGGATTGAAAAAGGATGTGTTCTTAATATAGGGTTCTTAAACGCCGAATATATGCGAAACATATGCTTTTTCATTGAGTGTGACAAAGAGAACGATAGTTTAAACTGATGAATTCATATCATTTGTTAAGGTTTTATAACACGTTGTTATTGCTGCCAATATATAAGCGGCGCAATGCCACCAATAGTAACGACTAACCAATACTGACTCCAGTTCAGTGCATTGAACTGCATTGTGGCAATATTTTGATCTCAAAGTCAATGTTTATTATATATCCGAATCTGTATATAAAATACTTTATTTTGTGAAAAATGGAAAGTGACGAGAATTATATCACTGACGAAGAGGTTCAAACTTCTGAAACTCCCCCGAAAAATTCTGAGATGTTTCGGATTTTCTTTGACGAAAGGTATGTTTTGTCACGAAAATCCCCCTTATAGAAGAAATTTTTCGAAATTTAGACAAAAACGGATTTTTACGGATTTTTCGAGGCTTCCCCCCACCCTTTCCACGAATATATACGGATTATCCGACCATCTGCTCTGGCAGCACTGCACAAAACAATTAAAAAAACCTAAATAAAAGTTAAAATCGAGAAAATAGTATAAATCACACGTTGCAGAAGGCTATTCTCGCACTCATTCGTTCGTCCACTCGCTCCTTCGTCGCTCGAGGCCAAATTTCGAATTCGTGCGAGAATATGTGGCCTTCTGCAACTTGTACTTTAATATACTATTCTACCCTTTTCTACCAAGGTAAATTACCTAAGGTTTTCTACTGACCCAACCCTGGTTCTCATACACTGAATATTTTCTTAAACAGCGTTGCCATGGCTTTCCCTTTCTTGCTGTTCGTAAACATCGATTTCTTAACATGTATGTTCACCCAACGACAAGCCAAACATTACCTATGTTTAGGGGTATTCCGTTTCTCATATGTTGAGAGTCTTGACCTTGAATCTTTCTGAACAGCGATAAATGTTTTTAGGACAGGGAGTTTGTTAGTTTTATAACCTAAAAGTCGCAGACTAAACTAAAATTGTGTTAGATAATTGTTTTAAACATCATTGGTGATATTTAATATATTAAATGAACTTAAAAACAATTTGGGAAAATCCACAAATTCTAAAAATACCTACTTGGGAAAAACGTTTTATGCTGAACTAGCCAAAGCACAGATCTGGCGGGGCCATTAAGTCCATCCTTATATGGAAAAAGGTAATCATAAAATATCTTAAAATAATTATTTGTTACTTATTTTTACACACTTTTAGTGTATTGAAAATGGCAAGAAAACTACGCATTTCTCACATGGAGACTGGCAATGTCGGGGAGCCAGTAAAACAACTTACGTAAGTACTTTAAGGATAAATTACTAGCCCTAATAGAGGAAGCGCTGTGAAAGTTAGTGGTGCAGGGTAAGGTGGAGGTAATACCATCGTTGGAACTCTTCATTGACCATCCTTTAAGTTCGAATGGAAGGGTGCCTTCTACAACAGGGACGCATAAAGAGAAAGTCCAACTCAAACTCTGACGAGTAGTGAAGGTGTAGAGGTTTTACAAGGTATTGATAAAACCTAAAAGATTTTAAAATTAAACCAAAAAGTTTTAGCTCCCATGTGAAGAAAAATAGTTTTTAGATGCATATTTTTTTGTATTTTATTAGTTATACTTTTCTTTGACTAATATTTTGTCTATATTTTTGAGTAATAATATTACATAGGTATTTGATATTTTATATTTGTTGTATTTTTTTAATAAAATATATTTTTCCAAGTTATTTTTTATTCCTCCCCCCAAATTCTCTCTTCACACTCAGATTTTTTTAATTTTCTGTTTTTCTCTAAATAAATATTTATTATTATAATAAAATTATATAAAAAAAATTAGTAAAGCAAAATTTGTATTCTGGTATTATAATTAGGAAATACATTTTAATAATTAAAAAACAAATCAAACATATTTTTAAAATTACCAAAAAATATATTATTATTTGTTTGGTGTAAAACCTTATATGATTATTTAATTATTTATCATTTATAATTATAATTAATTAGGGACCTATTAATTATGAAAAAGTAATTAATTTATAATTACTATGCTTGATAATGATACTATACTGTACCAAACATCGCCGCAATTTATGATTAATGCAAGATAAAAAACCTTAAATATTGATAAAAAAAACCTTAAATATTGTCTATAACAGCACCTCTTAGGCAAGCGTTCGTAAACATACGTTTTCAAACATCATGTATGTTCACCAAACATCGAATTTTGGAAACGGAATAGTCATTTTAACACCGATGATGTTTATAAACATGGATGTTTAAGAAATTCTTCGAGCGCATGCGTCTATAGACGAAATAATTGAAAGGGAATAGGCTCATATGTTACGAAACATATGTAGTTCATGAACATGCATGTTTAGCGAAAGGGAATAGGCCTCATAATAATATTATACAATAAACCAGCAAGAGTTCTTATAATATTTAAATTATAAAATTATATAATATTAGCTAAGTAGTTAAAAATCGTTACCGAAACGACCGACGCTGTATGATCGGTTAAATCGGTTACCAGTGCTGCAAACCAAATGGAAACAGTGTTGCCCTAAACAAAATTACTGTTTTGTGTTGGTTATCTAAC
This sequence comes from Brassicogethes aeneus, assembly GCA_921294245.1. NCBI lineage: Eukaryota > Metazoa > Arthropoda > Insecta > Coleoptera > Nitidulidae > Brassicogethes > Brassicogethes aeneus. The sequence goes on from OV121136.1 coordinate 6,720,879, forward strand.
CTAAAAATTTAACACAGGAGCAGACTTCGCATACAAAGCCTATGTTCCGTAATTTACTGTCAGTACTGTCGGTACTGAAAACGCATTCCGAAATCCACTTTCAGTTACTGAGCTCAGTGGTAAATACTACCCTTTTATAAATGTACGGCAGATTAATTTTACTGAAACAACTGGGGACAGAGAGGTGCTGTGGCTCCAGTAAAACACATAACCAAACTTTTAAACAAAAAATAGCTGTCAAATAAAGTGAAGGATATAAATTATTTCATATAATGGTATTTGGTGAATACCTATAGGACTAATTATTTCAATATTTAATGATAAAATATTACTTGAAAGTACAAGCAGCAGTGACGAAGGCAGGTCGGCGGGGAGTACGCATACGAAGACCCAGAATATGAAACTACCTACTATAGTACTACCCACAATCCATGTTGTGTGGATTGTGGTACTACCTATAGGTAGTACCTAGAAAATGTTATATATTTGTATTCAGCGGACGAATTTAAGAGTAATGTTTGGTATTTGGCTTATTATTGTGGTGTCAGTGAAATTTTATATTTCCTATTCCTATATACATTTTTCGACGCGGACGACGATAACATTAAATTTTCCATATTTCTCTGCCATAAACCAAACATTATATTTCTTATAACTGTTATATTTATTTTTTATTTATGTTCTCTGCTGTGCCGAAAGTAAAGTTTGTCAATTGTCAGTAGTAAATCACAAATCATAACCTTGCGTAACCATTGTCACTTTCTGCTGCTACTGAGGCGCGTTCCAATTTGACTGTGCGTCAGTACTGAATAAATTACGGAACGGTCCTTTTCCGCTACTGACAGTAAAATTACTGACAGTAATGGCAGTAAATTACGGAACACAGCCAAAATACGTTTTGTCCAAAAATAATTGAATTCAGTATATAGGGTGTTTTAGGTTTGTTTATGTAACTATAGAAATATTATTAAAAATATATGCAAGTTGTAGTTTTTGACACAAATAAAAAATTAACTATAGAGATTTCAAAGAGGGGAGCAGCTCGTGACCAGGGTTGGGTATCTACCTACATTTTTGTTTTCGACATGTAGAAAACCTTTTTCGACGTTTTCGACGGTAGAAAACGTAAAAAAGTAGAATACTGTCAAATATCAAAAAATGTGAGGTTATGCAAGTTTGTTGTTTATTATGATTTGTTAAATATTGTGAAAAATCAGACACCTACCATAAATTTGAAGTTATTTGGAGTTTTTTAACATTATTATGGTGGGAAAAAAAGGGCCACGTTTGGTTGGGAGACCCCAACATAATTTTTGGCATGAGGGCAAATTTTTATCAATTATAGAGAAGTGGAAGGAGAAGGTCGAATAAGGTAATTTACGTAGGTAGAAAACCCTATAGGTTTTCGACGCAAGTCGAAAACAAGTTTTCTACCCTTTTCTACCAAGGTAAATTACCTAAGGTTTTCTACTGACCCAACCCTGGCAGTAGTTCCACATTTAACTAAGTAGTAGTTTAATTGACTTTACCCCTTCGATCTTAGTGCCACCTAGCGGCTTGGCACGTTAAGGAAGCCACCACGAAGCTTAAAGTTGCAAGACCTGTATACTATAAGACCGTGGCAGCGACAGAAAATGACAGAAGCATCCAAAATAGGCAACCAAGATTTCACAAATCTTTCAAACAAATTGTATGATTATATTCAATTTTGTTTTTTTGTGAAGGAAATTTCGCAAAAAGTACTGAAACTATAAAAGTAGCACTGACGTACTGACAAACCTTGAAAAGTACTGATTTCAGTACAAAAGCACTGGCACTGGCAACCCTGATTCGCTGGCCGAGTGACACTTTGGCACGCAAGTCGGCACGAAATTTACCATTAACCATAGAAATAATACTATAATAATAGTATTATTTCTATGCCATTCACAATAACTTTAGAGTCGAATTTAACGCATGGGCGTTGGTAACTGTCATGTTCTTTGTAAGGTTAGAATTTGCATTATTTTGTTTTTGCTATTGCTTTTTTAAATGCAAAAATGGACAACAATCAATCAAATAGTTTACTTATGTTGTGTAATAGTTTATTTAGTGATAAATTCTTATTACAATGTGTTACAAAACACTAATGTTCTCTTTATAATAAATAATAATAATAAAAAACTAGTATACATTAAGTTACATACATACATACATTTACATTAAAAATGGGTAGTTTATTTAAATAAAGCAAGAAAAATGTATTTAATCACAATAAAAACACTACACACACAAAACTTAACGCCATTGAAAATGTCAAACCTTCATAACAAAGGGCCGGCGGCTATGCGACATGCTAAGCCGGCACGAAAGTCGAAGTTGAAGTCGAAGTTTCCCTATTGAAAATGCCATATAGAACCATATAAAAAACACGTATCTGGATTCTATATGGTTTCTATCTGGTTCAATATAGGTATTTGAAACAGGCATTTCACTATAGAACCAGATAGAAGATTACATTATAGAACCAGATAAAAACACTCTAAAACACTATAGAACCAGATAGGGAAACCTATCTGGAAATACATATAGAACAGAAACCAGATAAATCCATATACATCCATATACATGTCTTTATAAAGACATGTATATGGTTGTATATGGATTTATCTGGTTTCTGTTCTATATGTATTTCCAGATAGCTAGGTTTCCCTATATGGTTGAATATGAAAATTTTTAAAATGGAAATCCATATTCAACCATATAGAATTCGTAATGTAAACCAGGACTTTCCATATAGGATCTATAAAACCATATAGAACCAGATACGTTTCCTTATCGGATTCAATATGGGTTCTATATGGCATTTTCAATAGGGTTGCAGCTTGCAAGAAATTTTGCCCACTTCAACTTCCACTTTAACGTCGAATTTCAATGTGAACGATCACACTGTTACACATTTGCTTAGCTTGCGAGTCAAATTGCCACTCGGCCAGCGAATCCATTACGAATGTAGCTTAAATCCACAATCCACACAATGTAGATTGTGGCTAAATCCATATTTAACTAGACATTTAGCTATAATTCCGGGACCCCGGAATCCTGGCCTGTTTTTGAATATCATCTGGCCATGTTCTGGCTTTATTTTTTGACCTGTGTAAATTTTAAGCATACCATGAATATAGATTAATATTATTAACATATACCTATAACTATTATAGGAATATGATTATTAATTATTTACAACTTTTAAATTTCAATTAGGTATATTATACTTAAGCGTGAAACACAATGGGACGGCGTTCGACGGCGTCAAACGCAAGGCAATCGCGCGCAACGTTTTGAAATTGTGCCTGCCCTCAATGGACGGCGTTGAACGCCGCTAAGTGACATTTATTTGACACTGTCAAATTGACAGTAAATCTGACAGATGGCCCATCTGAGATGGGCAGGGTTGGGTCAGTAGAAAACCTTAGGTAATTTACCTTGGTAGAAAAGGGCAGAAAACATGTTTTCGACTTGCGTCGAAAACCTATAGGGTTTTCTACCTACGTAAATTACCTTATTCGACCTTCTCCTTCCACTTCTCTATAATTGATAAAAATTTGCCCTCATGCCAAAAATTATGTTGGGGTCTCCCAACCAAACGTGGCCCTTTTTTTCCCACCATAATAATGTTAAAAAACTCCAAATAACTTCAAATTTATGGTAGGTGTCTGATTTTTCACAACATTTAACAAATCATTTAATAAACAACAAACTTGCATAACCTCACATTTTTTGATATTTGACAGTATTCTACTTTTTTACGTTTTCTACCGTCGAGAACGTCGAAAAAGGTTTTCTACATGTCGAAAACAAAAATGTAGGTAGATACCCAACCCTGGAGATGGGCAGGGTTGGGTATCTACCAGGGTTGGGTATCTACCTACATTTTTGTTTTCGACATGTAGAAAACCTTTTTCGACGTTTTCGACGGTAGAAAACGTAAAAAAGTAGAATACTGTCAAATATCAAAAAATGTGAGGTTATGCAAGTTTGTTGTTTATTATGATTTGTTAAATATTGTGAAAAATCAGACACCTACCATAAATTTGAAGTTATTTGGAGTTTTTTAACATTATTATGGTGGGAAAAAAAGGGCCACGTTTGGTTGGGAGACCCCAACATAATTTTTGGCATGAGGGCAAATTTTTATCAATTATAGAGAAGTGGAAGGAGAAGGTCGAATAAGGTAATTTACGTAGGTAGAAAACCCTATAGGTTTTCGACGCAAGTCGAAAACAAGTTTTCTACCCTTTTCTACCAAGGTAAATTACCTAAGGTTTTCTACTGACCCAACCCTGGTATCTACCTACATTTTTGTTTTCGACATGTAGAAAACCTTTTTTGACGTTTCCGACGGTAGAAAACGTAAAAAAGTAGAATACTGTCAAATATCAAAAAATGTGAGGTTATGCAAGTTTGTTGTTTATTATGATTTGTTAAATGTTGTGAAAAATCAGACACCTACCATAAATTTGAAGTTATTTGGAGTTTTTTAACATTATTATGGTGGGAAAAAAAGGGCCACGTTTGGTTGGGAGACCCCAACATAATTTTTGGCATGAGGGCAAATTTTTATCAATTATAGAGAAGTGGAAGGAGAAGGTCGAATTTACGTAGGTAGAAAACCCTAGGTTTTCGACGCAAGTCGAAAACAAGTTTTCTACCCTTTTCTACCAAGGTAAATTACCTAAGGTTTTCTACTGACCCAACCCTGGCAGGGTTGGGTATCTACCTACATTTTTGTTTTCGACATGTAGAAAACCTTTTTCGACGTTTTCGACGGCAGAAAACGTAAAAAAGTAGAATACTGTCAAATATCAAAAAATGTGAGGTTATGCAAGTTTGGTGGGAAAAAAAGGGCCACGTTTGGTTGGAAGACCCCAACATAATTTTTGGCATGAGGGCAAATTTTTATCAATTATAGAGAAGTGGAAGGAGAAGGTCGAATAAGGTAATTTACGTAGGTAGAAAACCCTATAGGTTTTCGACGCAAGTCGAAAACAAGTTTTCTACCCTTTTCTACCAAGGTAAATTACCTAAGGTTTTCTACTGACCCAACCCTGAGCGTTGACGCCGTCAACTTGACGGCGTAAAAGTAAAAAATTGGCCAACTGGCAGCGTCACACGGCGCACATAGGAGATTTCAACTAAAAAGCCGGACAAAAGTCCAAATCACGAATTTGGTTAAAAGTAGACATAGTTTATGTTTTTGGGTAGCTTAAATATCACTACATCAAGAAACAACAATCTTAAACACCATACATAATAAACCTTTATTCATCATCGATCGAAACTTAAGTAATTTTCAGAGCGCTCATTTTACTTTTTTACGCTCTCGCATATACGAAATCTTTAATTCAATTTCGTAAGTTGGCAGAATTTTTTTTTTATGAAAATCGTTATAGATTGGAAAGTAATATGTACCGTAAAACGGGGCGATTTCGGACAGCCGGGGCCACTTCGGACATCATTACCTTAAAGCTATTAAAAATTCGCGATTGGGACATCTGACGTGACAGAGTTCTGTAATTCGGGAAAAAACTTCGTAGAAGATGGCTAAAGCCAGAGACAAGAGACTTTCTTACTCTATGGCTAAAGCTATGGCAAGAGGCACGTGGGTTCGCTTGTTAAGGGAAATAAGCTTTTTGCATCGTTTAGTCTGGAGTTCAAACTTTACTTATTTAATAACTTGGTAAAAGTAACTGGTGCCAGCAAGTAAATATGCACTGTATGATCAAAATAATATAGATTTTCGGTAGTACGTAATTTTGTTGATAAATTCTTTTTTTTTGTTTACGTTCGTATTACATTAACTTTTATACAGGGTTGTAATACAAATATTTGCATTTTATGGGGCGACTTCGGACATGGTTAGGGTCTATAAAAAAATGTTGTAGAGCAATTTTTACAGAAACTATACAAAGTACAATATTTTTTAATATACTAGTATTTAGTATAAGAAGAAACAAATTTGTTTTATTGTTTTGATCCTCAGAATTCAATTTTATTTTATATTTTGATAAATAAAATGCCCTTTTCCATTTGAATGAGTTTTTACCTAATTTCATGCTTTTTTTTCCTAATTTTATGCTTTATATTTTTTTTTAAAGCAATATTTCTGTCCGAAGTCGCCACTGAATGTGATAGCTTCGATTATATACATTTTACAACGCTTGTCCGAAATCGCCCCACCTTAAGGGGTGACTTCGGACAGACTTTGGCAAAAAAAAAATTAGTATTAGTATTTGTATGACTATTATAATTTTTACGTAAACTTATACCGGAAGGATGCCAAAATCCCCTGTAAAAAATTTAGTTCAAAATAACAAACAGAACCGATTTAAAATTTGAAAAAACTTTAAAAATCGTCCGAAGTCACCCCGTTCTACGGTATGTAGCTAGGTACTATATTACCATATATTTAATTTAAGGGTATTAGTTTGTATAAGTCTTTTTTATAAAAAGGCTTATAAGCCAATTGGTTATATATAACACAGAACACGCTATCCAATGGATATCCAATGGCTATCCCAATGTCCATATAACATCCATGCCTTTTACGATATCCATTGGATATCCAATGGATATCCATACTGGATGTTCAAAAAAAAACAAAAACATTAAAAATATTTTTTTCTTTTTTAAAATAGCCCCTTATAGGATAAATTTATGTAATGATTAATAAATATGATTTAAATCGTTATTAACCCAATTTCAACAAAGTATCTCTAATATATATCCAATGGATAACTAATGTATGTCCAAAGTATATCCACTGTACATCTAATGTATATCCACTGGATATCCACTGGATATCCGATGGATATCCATACTGGATGTTCAAAAAAAAACAAAAACATTAAAAATATTTTTTTCTTTTTTAAAATAGCCCCTTATAGGATAAATTTATGTAATGATTAATAAATATGATTTAAATCGTTATTAACCCAATTTCAACAAAGTATCTCTAATATATATCCAATGGATAACTAATGTATGTCCAAAGTATATCCACTGTACATCTAATGTATATCCACTGGATATCCACTGGATATCCAATGGATATCCATACTGGATGTTCAAAAAAAAAAACAAAAACATTAAAAATATTTTTTTCTTTTTTAAAATAGCCCCTTATAGGATAAATTTATGTAATGATTAATAAATATGATTTAAATCGTTATTAACCCAATTTCAACAAAGTATCTCTAATATATATCCAATGGATAACTAATGTATGTCCAAAGTATATCCACTGTACATCTAATGTATATCCACTGGATATCCACTGGATATCCGATGGATATCCATACTGGATGTTCAAATAAAAACAAAAACATTAAAAATATTTTTTTCTTTTTTAAAATAGCCCCTTATAGGATAAATTTATGTAATGATTAATAAATATGATTTAAATCGTTATTAACCCAATTTCAACAAAGTATCTCTAATATATATCCAATGGATAACTAATGTATGTCCAAAGTATATCCACTGTACATCTAATGTATATCCACTGGATATCCACTGGATATCCGATGGATATCCATACTGGATGTTCAAATAAAAACAAAAACATTAAAAATATTTTTTTCTTTTTTAAAATAGCCCCTTATAGGATAAATTTATGTAATGATTAATAAATATGATTTAAATCGTTATTAACCCAATTTCAACAAAGTATCTCTAATATATATCCAATGGATAACTAATGTATGTCCAAAGTATATCCACTGTACATCTAATGTATATCCACTGGATATCCACTGGATATCCGGTGGATAACTGATATGGATATCTTGTATATATACTTGTATGTATACATGTGGGATTTTGTGATGGTTTAAACTAGCATATGTAAAAAAAACGACTTTACGTTAAATTGATTTTTTGCCAAGAGCTACGAAATTTTTAATTTTGAAATGTTCACTTTACCCAGATAATAATATTTATATATTAATAATATTATTTCTGTTAATAATATGACTATGACAGTCTGCAATACAATAAAAAATTACTTAAAAAAGTCCTTTTTGTTTATTATTGTATTTCATATATGTACTACGCACGCGCTGAATTTGAGAATCTTCAGTGTTGTCGGTTATAAGCAAAATAACTAAACGAAATATATTTCCGTACTTTATTAAGTTTTAATAAATTAATTAAATAAATTTAAAATAATTATTCACCACATTTATGTCAAATAGGTATACTAGGTATACTAATTAATTAAGTATTAAAGATTTAATAATATAACCGCCATTTTGATGAGCTTTCTGAAATTATTTAAACGTCTGACAACACTGCCGGCGAACACAGAAGATAAATGTCACCATATTACCTTGCCGCTGCATCTCGCCGCTGTCCAGGTCGCCCAACTAGTATATAGGTGGGCGGTTGCTTGGCTTGAAGCGTGTCTCTCGGCACCAACTGCCTGACACTGATGAGACCCAACAGGTCGAAACAGTCTGTCTGTCAGTGTTGGTGGGCATGGTACATTAGTCATTGTGCCATGTAAAACAAATGGGCTGATGGATTGGCCAAATTTTGGGGATCATAAGGAGACAGGTGAAATAGGCCCTAAATGATTAGGCTGATAAAAAGGCAAATGACAGCTGGAGGAGTGATGGCAAGCACTTCTTTAGTTATATGTAGTTTTCTGTTCTATTTTATGTTTTCATAAAAATAAATATTTAAATTAAAGAATAATAATTTTGAAACCCAATGTTATTTATTGAAAAGTAAATATCCATTGATTCACCATATCCAATACAGATGACAACCATATTGCATACAATACTATATCCACTGGGTATCCATTGGATATCCACACTATGTCCAGGAGGGTCGGACATTTATATATCCAATGGTTATCCATTGGATATCCATACAATCTCCATATTGAATACAGATTACAACCTTATTGCATACAATACTATATCCACTGGGTATCCATTGGATATCCACACTATGTCCAGGAGGGTCGGACATTTATATATCCAATGGTTATCCATTGGATATCCCGGATATCCTATGTATATCCTGGATATCCATAAAAGAAATCCATTGGATATCCATTGGATGTAATTGTTCCGTGTGATATATCATTAAAATTATATTATTTTTACATTTTTCTTCTAGGTTTAAAGGTGTTTAAAGTTTTTGTGTCGGGCATTGTCGGGCAATTATTTTTATATTATCATAAAATATAGGTATTTTTTTATACATTTCTGAAAAAAATCTTCCACAAAAATCCACAATATTTTTTTAGCCTGTATTTAAAGTTATAGAATTGTCTCAAATAAGAGGCATTTTCTTCAGCAAAATTTTTCGGTTGTTACAAGATTTTTTTAACAATTTATTACTTGGCGGATAGTACATACATTAATTAATAATTATTATAATCTTCTTCCTAATTATAAACAAAAAATTTTTAAAATTGGCTAAAACTGTTATTATTGAATGATATCCCAGTAAACATTTGTGATATTACGAAAAAGTCACGACGTGACATGTCACAACTTGATATCCAATTGCTGGCACAGTGATTAAGTTTGTCGTTTTATGTCAAGCAGTGACATGAACGTGATCTTTTTATGTCACGACGTGACACCGCAGGGACGAAACTTTTCATTTAAATGACATTACTTTAATTTGTTCATAACACGTTAAATACGTATTATGTTAATATTTTTCTTTAATCGTATTAACCATATGGTTTTAAGAAATTATTTCCGCAAAAATATATCTATATGTTTGCGATTTTGCAAACGATTTTAGCCAATAGTGTATAGATGTATGTATCTTGCTATAGTAAGGTATACATGGTGAACACTATATTGTATACTCCATTTGCTCTGGAATAAATTTAAGGTGTAAAACTGTTATCAATATTGTCAACAGTGAAAAGATATTTTTGTAGGTTTTTAATTGTGAATAGGAATTTTACTATAAGAAATATGATACTTTGTCCAGAAACAAAAAACTGGGAGAAAATCTGGATTTTACGATGGGTCTCGTATACACATATTTATGTATACAGGGTGCACGGCAGGTTGGTTAAGCCATTAAACTGAAGAAAAGTTATGTAATTACAAGTCTATTAAAATGGAATTTGAAAATTGGAAAATAAATCCGCGGTTCTCACATAATTAAAAAAAAATCTATTAAAAACCAAAATTTGTTGCACTTTGTTATTCCTGAGAATTAAAAAAATGTAAGTTTCGCATGTATACATTTCTACATTAACAATTTATAAATTTTTTTGTCTTCTTGGTTTTGAGTTATCACCATCTTTGGTTTTGCTATGGTTGCCATAATACAATTTTACATAGTTGGATAGTAAAAAAAATCGATTTTTAAATTCTATAAGTTAATGGTGCACCATGGCCATTTTAAAAACAAAAGATGGTGATGGTAACTCAAAGCAGGGCCGATTTATCCATTAGGCAAGAAAGGCAGCTGCCTAGGGCGGCAGGCTGATGAAGGGCGGCAAAATTTTTAATGAAAATATTATCCGAAAATGTAAAAAATTAATCTTAACTACGCATTTTGTAATAATTACTACTCTGATTGGGCTGATTTGTTTACCAAACGACTGCCTTTTGGGCGAACGCAGCAAACAATACAGTTAAAACATGATACAACCAACAAAAGATACAATCTCTAGCAGTCGTGGTCAATACAACTGCGATATTTGAATTTGAATACGATATATCGTTGTCAGCCTTACTAAACATTTCACATTATCATCGATGTACTCCTGGCCCAACTAAGCGTCTTTTTAGATCTCCCAGGAGTCCTGGGAGAACTAAAACTAACTTGGAAAATGAATCAATAGTTAAAGAAGGAGAAAAGTTAATAAACATTTACGAAAATTATTTAGATACTTCGTTTATTCAAGAATGCATTCATTTAAAAGCGCTTTTATAAAAAACAATAAATCTCCTTTGGAAATACACACATGGAAAAAAGTTAGGGATATTAATAAATTATAAACTTATGCTAGATTTTTCTTCGAGCAAAGAACCCACCAATATTGTACATCACTTATAATTCAATACACTATATATATATATATATTTCATTTTTTTAGTGTATTGAATTATACAGTGATGTACAATATTGGTGGTTTCTTTGCTCGAAGAAAAATCTAGCATAAGTTTATAATTTATTAATATCCCTAACTTTTTTCCATGTGTGTATTTAAGAAAAAATGGATTAAAAGAAACATTCCCCAATTTCGACATAGCATGTCGAATTTACTTGCTTCATCTGAAAGATCATTTTTAAAACTGTCAATTGAGGATTAAAAACAATTTTAGATCGACCATGAAGCAAGAACGTCTAAATGCCCTCTCCATTTTGTCTTTGGAATGCTATGTCACAAAAAATATAAGTTATGATGAAATTATTAACAATTTTTCCCAAGAAAAGTCAAGAAAAATCTTTGGAATGCTATGTCACAAAAAATAAGTTATGATGAAATTATTAACAATTTTTCCCAAGAAAAGTCAAGAAAAAAACCCTTTTAAATATTTTATTTTTTATTTAGAATTATTATTTGTCTTTGTATTTGTATATTTTTATTACCACTAATCAGTGTTAAAAAGTTGTTTTTAGAGTTGAAGATCTTTTAAAATAAAATTGTTCTTTTATTAGTGGAAGGGGGCGGCAAAAAAATGTGCCTAGGGTACCAATTTGCCTTAACGCGGCCCTGACTCAAAGTAACGAATAAATTGGATGAACATGTAGATAAATGTGTATGTTAACAAGTCAAACTTACTTTTTTTTAATTCCCAGAAATAACAAAGCTATGAAGATTTTTGGTTTAAAAGGCTCTTAGTTTTTTTCAGAAGTTTTGAGAACAGCCGCCTTTTTTTATAAATAATTGCATTTTATATATAATTCTGTTAATAAACTCGCTGCAATATAAATTTTGAGTTCAATAATTAAAATAAATTGACGACGTCATACGATTAGGATGACGATACCAGAATTATTTCAAGTGACTATCGTCATAACAAGTAGTTTTAGCTCCTTAATAAAAAAATACCCATAAAAGCATACCAGTATATATGTAAAGTTGTTTGTTTTGTGATACTTAGTAGAAAGGAATTGAACACGAAGTATGTAAACTTAACTCTTTATTCAGTTAACTGCTGAATAATACAATGACTTAAATGGTAGCTTAATTATTTAACAATGTTCCTTTCTAGAGCGGCTACAGTAGCCTGACTAACTATTTTAAAAGAAATCATCCCTCGGTAAGCCCTTGGGGGAGGAGCTTTAAGTGGCGCATGCCGCTTGAGGCGCTTAAGGCACTTATATCGATAATTTACAAACATACCGCCCACCTTGAAAGGAGGCCTTTCAATGAATTATTAGGGCATCAATAATAAAATATAAACATTAGTACAGTAGTGAATCAAACAATAATCACTAGGGCTAAAATTAATAACTAAATACTAACTACATCAGTATTAACAAGTAATTTTAAATTTTATATACAATGTTTAATGTTTTTAGTCACTGGCACTTTTCTCTTCGATCGGAAGCGCGCACACCTTTGAAATTGCTCTCTTAAACACACCCGTTTGTGTTTTCACTGTCACTACACGACACACGTTGTCCGTACCGTAGTGTTTTTCTAAAATGCGCCCCAACTTCCATTGCATTACAGGAACGTTGTCTTCTTTGATCACGACTAGTGCTCCAATGGGTATACCGGGTGTCGCCTTATACCATTTAGACCTCACCTGGAGTTCGGAAATATATTCCTTGGACCAACGTGACCAAAAATGTTGTCGGATCTGAATTAAGTGTTGATATCTCGACAATCGCGTAGTTTTCATTTGAGTCAAGTCAGGTTCAGGTAAACTCGTTATCGACCTTCCGATTAGAAAGTGACCGGGAGTCAAAGGAGTCAAGTCATGGGGATCATTTGAAAGAGGGGTCATTGGACGGGAGTTCAGTATTGATTCAATTTCAGTTAAAATTGTATAAAATTCCTCAAAAGTAAATATACTGCCCTTTGTCACGCGAATTAAATGGTGTTTGACGCTTTTTACACCTGCCTCCCAAAGTCCGCCAAAATGTGGAGACCTTGGAGGAATAAAACTCCAGTTTATTCCTTCATTTGATATTGCGTTAGAAATAAAAGCATTATTATCATCAATGAATTTAAATAGATTGCGTAATTCAGATGATGCGCCCACAAAATTGGTACCATTGTCTGATACAATGCGAGAAGGACGACCTCTCCGAGCAATAAAACGTTTAAAAGCCGATAAGAAATGCTCGACATCTAATGCAGTAACCAATTCGATATGAATTGCTTTGGTGGCAAAGCAAACAAATAAACAGATGTATGCCTTTAAAGTTTTACAGCCACGGCCCTTTCTATCCTTAAGGGTGAATGGGCCGGCGTAGTCAGTGCCAACGACATTAAATGGAATATTAATATAATATTAATAATATTTACACGGTCGGCAGGTAAATTTCCCATAATTTGATTATTGCTCTTAGGATTGGCCTTAAAACATGTTATGCAATTTCTTGTAATCTTTCTTGCAAGATTTCTACCTGCTATTGGCCAGCAGTATTCGCGAATTGATGACAAAAGAAGCTGAGGGCCAGGGTGCAGTAGACGTTTATGCTCATACGAAAATAATAATGTCGCGAGAGGGTGTTTAGCATCCAAAATAACCGGATGTTTTTTATTATAAGTATAATTAGAATTGCTTAACCTGCCCCCCACCCTGATCAATTTATCATCAAAAATAGGATTTAATGCCGACAATTTATTTTTGTGCCCAAGACTTTTACCTTGTGATAGTTTAGCGTATTCTTGTGAGAACGATTCCCTTTGCGCAACTCGCAAAAGTATATTAAATGCCTTGTCTAATTCTGTTGCCGACAAAGGGCCGCTAAGTCGATTTGGCTTTGGCGAGCAAAACCGCAAAATATATGCCATTATTCTTCGTTAATGCTGGCTAAACTAACACTCGTAGTTTTTATGTCGGGAATTTCTTCCAAGTCACAATTAACGATTGGCCAGGTAATATTTAATTTGTGGAGCCACGGTGGGCCTTCCCACCATAATGAAACTTCTTGCAACTGACTCGGACTTATGCCTCTAGATAGCAGATCCGCGGGATTATCTGCAGTTGATACGTGCCCCCAAGAATTTGAATCGCTTAAAGATTGAATAGCCGCTACTCTATTGGCGACAAAGGTGTTTAAGCGATTTGGCTCTAATTGAAGCCAAGCCAAAACAATAGTTGAATCTGTCCAATATCGAACAGTTGCTAACTTTACATCCAACGATTCTATTGCCTTTTTTGCGAGTTCGGCAGACACTAATGCCGCGCTGAGTTCTAATCTAGGTATTGTCAAAATTTTTATAGGTGCCACCTTTGTTTTTGAACATAACAGTTTAACCTGCACATTACCTTCGCTATCTACAGATTTAATGTAAAGACATGCGCCGTAAGCATTTTGGCTTGCATCAGAAAAGCAATGCAATTCGACTACTTTTGGTTTCGAAATAATAACGCGTCGCGGAATTTGAATGTTATTTACATAAGGTAATTGATTATAAAGCTTTAACCAATGCGTTTGGAGAGCTTGAGGGAGCGATTCGTCCCAAGTGGCTTTCGATTGCCATAATTGTTGCATAAAAATTTTGAACTGAATGACGACAGGTGACAATAGTCCCAATGGATCAAAAATCTGTGCTATACATGAAAGTATTTTTCGCTTTGTTAAATTACTAACACAATCAAGGCTAATTGAGAATTCAAACGCGTCGTCTTTGGGATTCCACCATAATCCTAAGGTTTTTGTTTTTTCATTTTCACCGATTTGTAATATTTTTAATTCTGAATCACGCTTAATGAATTGTAGGGTCTGGGGTTCATTTGAAACCCACTTTCTAAGCTCGAAACATCCAGATGATAAAATTTCAGAAATTTGTCTTATGTACTCTATCGCCTCGTCTAATGTATCGCAACCCGATAAAAAATCATCAACATAAAAATCCCGTAGGATGGCTTGAGAGGCTTGAGGATAGATGTATTTATGATCATGGGCTGTCTGCTGCAAAGATCTTATCGCAAGAAAAGAACCAGATGCTGTGCCATAAGTGACTGTGTTTAAATTATATATTTTTAACGGTTCATTAGAATTCTGGCGCCATAAAATGGATTGAAGTGATCTGTGTTCAGGAGAAACGAGAATTTGCCTGTACATTTTTGTTACATCGGCAGTAACGGCAACGTTGTATTTGCGAAAACGAGATACAATAGAAAAAAGGTCTTGTTGGATAACGGGACCTATGGCTTGAATATCATTCAGAGATATGCCTGTCGTGGTTTTTGAGGATGCATCAAATACAACTCTTGTTTTGGAGCTTAGACTGTGATTTTTAATTACCGCATGATGCGGAAGGAAATAATGTAAATGAGTAGCGGATGTACGATTATTGTCTAAACTCATGTGATTTAACTCAATATATTCATTTATAAATGAAGTATAAGACTCTTTTAATTCCGCATTTGAATTAAATTTGCGCTCAAGAGCATAAAAGCGTTTCCTGGCGATTTCGTAAGAATTTCCCAATATTTTAGGATCACGTTTAAAAGGAATGTTTACTATAAATCGACCATCTGCATCGCGTCTTGTGTGTTCTACAAAATGTTTTTCGCAGAAGTTTTCTTCCTTGGACATTGTAGCCGATGTAGGCATTGAAATATTTTCAATTTCCCAGAATTGGGACAAGTTATGAGCTAAGTCGTTCGAAAAATTACATTGAGAGACAGATTGATTTATTATATGACTGGGAAGCTGTAGAGGTCCGGAAACGACCCACCCAAAGAGGGTTTTTTGTAATATTGGCTTTCCTGCCCCTAATGAGATTTGACCAACCGACAATATGTTAAAAAAGTTACCAGCCCCGATTAATATATCGATAGGGCCTGGTCGGGTAAACGTAGGATCAGCCAAAATCACATTTGGCAATGTAAGATTTACATTGTTTAATGATATAGAAGGAAGTTGGTCTGATATTTTTGGAATAACTAGGCAAGAGAGATCTAGTGCGAAATTGTTATGCCGAGCCATTAATTGAATCTTTGTTTGGTAATTTATTTGAGTAGAGGCCGAATTTAAACCGCTAACCCTGTGATTAATTTCCGATTTTGACAGGTGCATCTTATTACACAATTCTTGCGTTACAAAATTAGACTGAGAGCCGCTGTCCAATAAGGCTCTGCATTCATGAGTGTTACCAAATCTATCACGTAATTTAACCAAAATCGTAGAAAGTAATACATGCGTATTTGTTTGAACATTGAAAGCTTGATGAAATGAATTACTAGTGTTTGTTGTAACTAAATTCGAGGTAGGTTCATGGATTGATGTCATGTAAATTACGTGTACCTGTTCGATCCATATGTAAACAAGTATTGTGCCTGCGACCACATCTTCTACAGTTACTAGATTTACAATCGATAGATTTATGACCTGGCTTAAGGCAATTAATACAAAGCCCCTTAGCTTTGACAAACTCCAGGCGATTTGCTGGCGCCAAATGTATTAGTTCTTTACAATTGTAAGTAGGATGAGTGCCCTTACAGATGGTACATGTTGTATTTGAGACGTAAAAATTCTTAGAGGGAGTTTTAATGGATTTAAAGTTATTTTTATTAGGGGTAGATTTATGACCTAAAGAATCTAGCAAATCGCACTTGTTGAGTAAGAATGTTTTTAAGTCATTAATTGTCGTTGATGGACGCTCTGCTTTGTATTCTTCCCAAGCCCTAAATGTTTTTTCGTCGAATTTACGCGAAATGAGATAGACCACTAATGTGTCCCAGTGTTCAGTAGGCTGACCTAATAATTTTAACGCACGCAGATTTTTATTCATGCCATCAAGAACCTTTCTTAATAAATAGGCTGATTAATTTTGAGGAGGTTGCAAATTACAAAGAGCTTCTACGTGTGAATCAATGAGACGCCTATTATTATTAAAGCGATCGCAGATTAAATCCCAAGCTAGGGTATAATTATCAGCTGTAAACGCTATACCTTCTATTATCTCCTTAGGTGTTTTTAAAACTGATGATTTTAAATAGTGGAATTTTTCAATGGGATCTAGTTTAGAATTATTATTAATTAATGAGTTAAAGGTTTCACGATACTCTAACCAGTCTAGCAAAGTACCGTCGAATATAGGCAATGGAATCGTTGGCAATTTTAAGAAACTTGACCGCGTACTACTTAGATCAAATACGTTTGAGCCCGGCGGTTCGCCGTTGCTACTGCTCTCACTAGGTAAAATTTGTTTGGGACTATGTACGAGAACGATTTCTTGTGATCGGCTATATAAATCAAGGTAAGTGCTATCGATATCGGCTCGGTACGCATATTGCTCGGGGAGGTTATCGTCCCCAATTACTAATTGCTCAATTTCATCCTGAATTTGTTCAAACTCAGAAAATGCCGTTGTTATGCGCTTTAATGTTTCTTTAACAGCGGCTATAGTGCCTTCCGATAACGCGATGCTACCTGTACCAGTAGCAGTAGAAATTCCATTTTTCAGTTCATCTTCCACTGATTTTAAATATTTCGAAAAGTTCGTAAATTTAGTTTTGAGACTACCGCGTTTTCGCGTTAAGTTACTAAACTCTGACATGTTGATTGCGAATCAATACTGACTTATGTAAAGGAAAATAGTATGTAAAGGAAGGTACTCACTTTCTGACTCGTATGGGATATCCTATACGACGATGATGTTTTATTCCAATGCGTATGTGTAGATGCAGTGCTGCACTTAGCACTCGATGTGTATGATATATTTCACGTATTATATGAAATGAATGTACGCTGCACTTAGCACTCGATGTGTATGATGTATTCCACGTATGATGCGAAATGAATGTTTGCTGCACTTAGCACTCGATATGTATGATGTATTCCACGTTTGATACGAAATGAATGTTTGCTGCACTTAGCACTCGATGTGTATGATGTATTCCACGTTTGATACGAAATGAATGTTCGCTGCACTTAGCACTTGATATGTATGATGTATTCCACGTTTGATACGAAATGAATGTTCGCTGCACTTAGCACTTGATGTTTATGATGTATTTTACGTATTATTTGAAATTAATGTTCGCTGCACTTAAAACTCGTTGTGTATGTATGCGAAGTTTGCTTTGGATATGTATATATCCGGTTCGAAGGACCAATGTAAAGTTGTTTGTTTTGTGATACTTAGTAGAAAGGAATTGAACACGAAGTATGTAAACTTAACTCTTTATTCAGTTAACTGCTGAATAATACAATGACTTAAATGGTAGCTTAATTATTTAACAATGTTCCTTTCTAGAGCGGCTACAGTAGCCTGACTAACTATTTTAAAAGAAATCATCCCTCGGTAAGCCCTTGGGGGAGGAGCTTTAAGTGGCGCATGCCGCTTGAGGCGCTTAAGGCACTTATATCGATAATTTACAAACAATATATAATATATAATTATAATTTCTATACATTTTAATTTAATAGTAAACAGAACTCGCAAAAATAAGAAGAAAAGTTTGTATGAACTTATATGCTTTTAAAGTTTAATTTTGAAGAAATAAATTAAATTCGTTTCCGTTTTATTTTTAATCTATAAATAATAATAAACTTATTTAATTTACATTAAATTAAGCCCTTTGCCCACTACTAAAAACTAAAAGGTTTTTTATCAAATTCGCCCAAAAAATAAATATTTTTTTAAATAACTTTACCACCCTGTCTCTCGAAAACGAAGCTTTAAAACATACATACTTTTCTTCTGATATTTTAGATTTCTATAGATCACTAAATTTTCCCAATTAAAATCTGCGACACCCTGTATACATGTAGGTATTATACTTATAGGATACTTGATGCAACCTGTATAAAGGTAGTGTGCAAAACTTGTCTTATTATTATTATATTTAAATAAACGTTGACTGTAAATATTTTAGCCCATAATTTTATTTCACCCAAGGCCGGAAGTATGTTGAAGCTGTGATATACGATAAGAGGGTCGCGACGACCGGTCGTCGCTATTGTTACTAGCGATGCAACGTCTTTTAAAAGACGTTGCATCGGTATTAACGATAGCGACGACGCGTTTTTCGTTTATCACAGCTCCAACATATTTTAAATATTCCCCTGCACTTTCACTCGCGCATGCGCACTAGCTATGTCACGGAGTGATATCCCTGTAATGTTGGGTCACTCTGAGTAAATAAGTAGTTTCTTACGTTTTACTATTTTTATTGGTTTTAATCATTATCGTACAAAAGTTACTTATCGACTATATAATATCACAATTGAAACCTATATCTAATTAACATAATAATTGCAATTCTGCAATTCGGATCGCAGTCCGGTCAATGCATTGTAATTGAGGAAATGTACGAATTACGTATAAGTACTTAATTTGTACATTTATTTATTATAATTACACAATAAGCATTAAAATAGCTAATAAATATATTAATATATATAAAAGGGATAAATAGATATTTTACGAAGTTCGTACATTACACCTCCCAAGGGAAAAAGAAAAAAAAATGTATTTACAAATTTTTTTTTTCCTTATTCATAAAATTTTTTAATTCTATTCTTATGAACTACCACTGACTTATTATCTACCTTAATAACTATATTCGTGTCCTGATCACTTTCCACTAAGTATGGTCCCTTATATACCACTTCTTGTTTATTGTTCACTGCACAATTTTTTAACAATATTTTTTCACCTTTCTTATAACTAACATTTTTACAATTATTTTTTACATTAAAGTTGGAATGTCTATTTTCTTTTGATTTAATAAGATTATCCCTAGCATCGCTATTTGCTTTTTGCAGTCTATATTTTAATTCAAGGGGGTAGTTATCAAAACTATACAATGGATCAATTTTCATACTTAAATTAGATGGTAACCTACAGATTTTCCCAAAAACTAATTCAAAAGGAGTATACTTGGTTTCTGTATGAACAGTGTTATTATAAGCAAAACACCAATATGGTATCCAAGAACTCCAATTACTTTGATTATTTAATGTTTGAATTCGCAAAAAGGACCCTAAATTTTTATGGGAATTTTCTAAAGCACCCAGCGTTTCGTGGTGGTATGCCGTAGATTTCAAGGACTTAACTTTAAGTAAACTACACGTTTCTTGAAAAATAGATGCTAAAAATTCAGTACCTTGGTCAGTAAGAACCGCTTCAGGAATTCCATATCTTAAAATAAAATTTTCTACAAAAGCTTTAGCAACTATTGTTGCTTCTTTATTAGGTATGGGATAACATTCCACAAATTTGCTTAAATCGCATTGTAACGTTAGTATATATTGATTATTATCATTATCTATTTTTAAAGGTCCAACTAACTGTTAGTTACTAACAAAACCTTTTGAAATGCTGACATTGCAGTTGTGGTTATAGTCATAGGTTGTTTATTTGTTACAGAGTGTTTACATTTTTGACAGTCGTTGCAACGTTTAACAAAATGTTCTATATCTTTTCGTAACCCTTGCCAAAAATAGTTTCTCTTTACATTATTAAACATTCGATTTATTCCAGCATGTCCACCCGTCGGCAACATGTGGAAATCATTTAGGATTAATTGTTTCGTCTCATAGTCGTTAATTTTTTGAACATCTTTTATAATACAGATTTTTAAACCAATATTTTTAATTTTATTAGGAGCTCCCATAATTTGTTTTATTATACGCGCGTTTTTACTATTTTTAACAATTAACAGTTCAGCAAAATTAAATTTATCATAAATAGACTTGAGGTCTCTCAACGATGCACTTAATGCGGACGTTGACCGAGAATCATCTTTCAAGTATATAATATTTTCATTCTTGTTAAAATATATATTTCCGGAATTATAAAATTTATTTTTATCATCATTTAGCAGTTTATTTAACATATTTTCACTTATAGTTTGCATTTCTACGTAATATTTAGGAGGCTTCAAAAGTTCCACAACCCCGGGTTGATCAATCCCTTCATTATGTAACTCCTGTGATTCCTCAGAAATATTCGCATTTGATTGCGCTCTTGTAATAACATTAACCGATTTCTGAACCATTGTTTTTAACTCATCGGAACTTAGTTTTATTCGTGATAATGCATCTGCAGTTACATTTTCACTACCTTTTACATAACTAACCGTAAAATCGTATTCTTCTAAAATTAGTCTAAATTTCGTTAATCTGCTAGATGGATTTGTCATACCAAACAGGACCAAAAGGTCTATGGTCGGTGTATACTAAAAATTTTCTACCAAACAAATATGGTCTAAATCGTTTAACTGCCCAAACGATCGCCAACAATTCTTTCTCTATAGTACAGTAATTTTTTTCTGCTTTGTTAAGGGCTCGGCTTGCATAAGCGACAGGTTTATCGTCGAAATTCGATAAAACTGCCCCTACTGCATATCCCGACGCATCAGTTCTTAAAATAAACAAGTTATTTTCTGAAAAATTCGGATATTGAAGAATTAGAGGACTTATGAGAATTTGTTTTAATTTATCGAAACTTCTTTGACATTCATTAGACCAGTTAAATGAAACGTTTTTCCTTGTAAGTTGATTTAACGGAGCAGAGATTTCAGCAAAATTTTTAATAAACTTCCTGTAATAATTCGCAAATGCAACAAATCTTTTAGTTTCATTTGCATCTTTCGGTTTAGGGTAATTCTGCATTATTTTAATTTTATCTGGATCTGGTGAAATGCCTTCTGACGAAATAACGTGGCCCAAGTATAAAATTTCTTTTTTTAAAAAATTACATTTGCTAGGATTTAATTTAAGGTTAACTTTCCTAAGTCTCTCAAAAACCCTGGTTAAATTTTTATTGTGATTAATTAAATTATTTCCAAAAACAATTAAATCGTCAAGATAAATGAAACAATTTTCATAGTTTAATCCAGACATAGCAATTGTCATTGCTCTTGAAAATACATTTGGACTTGTTTTAAGGCCCATAGGCGTTCTAGTCATTTGAAATTGACCTTTGTCTGTTGTAAAAGCTGTATAAGGCCTAGATTTAATATCTAATTCTAACTGATAATAACCCTGATATAAATCTAAATGAGAAAAATATATTGCACCCGAGAGTGAATCTAAAATTTCCTCGATTGAGGGTAGTGGAAACTTATCATTTTTTATTCTCTTATTTAACTGTCGATAATCTATAACTAATCTAAACCGTTTTGTACCCTCGCTATCTGTTTTCTTCGGCACTAATAAGAGTGGTGCGGACCATTCTGACCTTGCCGGTTCTATTATTCCCTTAGCTAACATTTGATTTACTTGGTTGTTTATTTCTTGTTTTTGTGAATGAGGTAACCTGTAAGGTTTAATATATGACGGAGTAACACCCTCTTGAAGTATAATATTCTGCTTGTATACATTAGTTGTAGATAGCGTGTCGTTTTCTATGAAAAAAATATCTGCATATTTGGCACAAATTTTTTGCACTGCCTCACATTCTTCGCCACTCATACCTTTTGTGTCAATTAATTTTAATAAATTTTCAACTCTATGTACTGATTTGCTGGTAGTATTAAAATTCCTAATTTCAAATTTATTTAAAAGTTCTGTTTTTGGAGTGAAGTTTTTTACTTGAATTTCTCTTTCACTTGTATTTAAAAACTTTACCGGAATTAAGCCATTTTCTGGTTTTCCTATCGTACCAGCTAAAAAGACTCCCTCGCAAACTTCTTGTGGCAAGACAACGCATTCATACATTTCATTCGTTCTTAAATATCTTATAACTTCACATCTAGGGGGTAAAAATGTGTAATAATTATATTTTGAATTAAGAGGTAGAGAAAATTTAACATTTTTGTTCCAAAATGAGAAAATATACTTTTCAAAATCGATTACTGCATGAAATATTTCAAAGAAGTCTGCTCCGATTACGCCCTGTATACTAGAATCGAACTCGTCGACTATTAAAAATTCATGATTTACAATTGTTTCTCCTAATTTAAAATTAATGTTTACTGCACCTTTTGAAAAAGCTGAACCCGCAATACCATTTATCCTTATATTTTTGTTAAAATCTATACATTCATTCTGATTTAAAGACCCGGGAAAAATTACACTAACAGATGTCTAATAAAAATACTAAATCTTTCATTCCATATCCCACTCGTACAAAGTTTAATCCATTAATATTAAAATTTACTTGATTACTACTGGGGGGCTCGAAAAAATGGTCTTGTCGACTCAGTACTAGTTCCGCTGTTTTGGTAATTTTGAGAGTCGTTTAAAAAATATCCCTTTTGTGGTCCACGGAAATTGTTTCCGCGACCCCGGTTTTGGAACGACCTATGAATATTATTGCTATGATTGTTACCACGACTGTTGCTGTAATTACCTTTATTAAAATTATTACGATGCCCGGTATAAAAGGTTTTATTTTTATTATAGTTGGATCTTTGCATAGAAAAATTACGTGTGTTGTTATTTTGTCTTAAATTGGAATCCCGAAAGTTGCTATACTTTCGCATACTAAATATTGACGCAGATGAGCGTTTAGCACTATCTTCATCTTTGGCCGCAGCTATTGCATCTGGTAAGGAACCAAAATTACGCGCTTTAATAAGAAATTTTAAATCACTATCGCGTAGCCCGTTAGCAAAAGCATTTATAGCAATTTTTTCGTTTGTATTTGTAAGTGTCTTTGCTAATTCATCTTTCCCATCAGCCTGAGATAATGTTAAATTAACCATTAATTCCTCAATAGTTTTACCAAAGTCTTCTACAGATTTTTGTAATTGTTTTGCATTATGCAACTCTATAGAAAGCGCTGCAGCAGATTTTTTAGAAATGAAATGTAATTTTATATCACAAACAAGAGCCTCGGTTGACCCATATTCTGATTTTAATCTTAACCTTGCTGACGCCGTAAGTTTTGTTTTTAGAACGTACTTAATTAACATTACTTTTCCCTCGTCATTTAATAATTCAGAATATAATTCAATACCGTTAATTAATTGTTGTGTGCCGGTTTCGCTATTGTCCATAAGGGGTAATAACCCTGCGGCTACCTTAAGATCAAATTTTTCTCCCATTTTAACTAAATTTACAACGCTATTATTATCTAACCCTCTTAAACTATCTTTACTTTTTGCTACTGCTAACCTATCTATAAGAATTTCGTTTATATTGTTTTTTAAATTTTTTATTCTACTTAGGTATTAAATCATTTAATAATTCGTCTCCCGCTATTTTTGTCTTCCCTACTAATAATTCAAATTCATTTGATATTCGAGTGAGCTTAGCAAGATTTTTATCAATTACCGCTAAATTTAGACGCCTATCTTCGTTTTCTTTTTTAATATTTCTTAAAAATACTCCTAGTTCCTCAAAAATGTAATTAAAATCCTCTAACTTATTCATTTAACTCTAACCCCATCTAACTTAATTACAAAAATTGATATAATATATAATAATACTAAGTCTTATAAGTCTTATAAAATAATAAAATAATAAAAAAATTCTGACTTAATAATTAACAACCAAAATAATAATTAACAAACGAAACATTTTTGAATACCGCACAATTGTTAACTTGCTCCACGTACCTTACACATTACTCTTCGGCTCTGCCTTAAGTACTTCTCTGCTGCGAAGAACCTCCCCAGATAACATTCGTGAATGCACATTAAATTCACACCGGGCGCACGCCGTGAATCTTCAAAATTAAATGCATCGTGAATTCACCGTGAGTTCTCAGATAACATTTGTAATGCACATTTAATTCACATAGGGCGCACGCCGTGAATCTTTAAAAATGAATTCATCGTGAATTCACTGTGAGTTCCCAGATAATATTCTTAATGCACATATAATTCATGCCGGGCGCACGCCCTGAATCTTAAAAAATGAATGCATTGTGAATCCACTGTGAGTTTCCAAATTACATTCGTATATGCACATTAAACTCCTACCGGGCGCAGGCCGTGAATCTTCAAAATTGAATGCATCGTGAATTTACCGTGAGTTCTCAGATAACATTTGTAATGCACATTTAATTCACATAGGGCGCACGCCGTGAATCTTTAAAAATTAATTTATCGTGAATCCACTGTGAGTTTCCAAATTACATTCGTAATCCACATTTAATTCACACCGGACGCACGCCGTGAATATCCAAGATTTTATACAGATCTGTTAGCACGTTTAATTAAAGATCTTCAAATTTATTTTGATAGGTTAGCTATACCTCATTTTGATAGGAAAGGTATACCTACCCTATCAAAATAAATTTGAAGCCCGAATAAGAAAAAGAAAACATAACATTAAAGGCATAATTATTAATTATAATTATATATAATAATTGCAAAACCAAATACGCGGGCACTCGTGCGCATGCGCCTATGGCCGTCACATTTCAACTAAATAACCAGCATGCAGGGTTGCCGCTTGCAGGTATTTGACCCAAAAATCGCGTATTTCATCATGCTTGCAAGTAAAATATTGAAGCAGGTATTTTATAAATTTCGACCAAAATACTTTTCAATGAAATTTTCAGTAAATATTATTGTATAACTACTAACTAAACATAATTCTTTAATTCTATCCTTTTATTTTTCTCTTAATTTATTCAAAATTTAATTTACTTTTCCAAATTGAGCAAATGTACTAGAAATTTTTACTCGTGTGGGTAATTTCTAGTATTTTGTAATTTTTGGTCGCGAACTTTCATGAAAATCATCCGGCTGCCATCCGGCAACACTGCAGCGTTAGTGTGCGTAGCCACGAGGTTTTCTATAGAATACCATTATGTTTTGTGATCATACCATAATATGGTATCACAGACATTTCTCAATATATTATATGGTAAACATCTAGCTAGACATCCTGTATACCGGTAAAACGTTCAGTTCATATCCTTTTTCTATGGTTCAGAGATAAACGTTCAGTTTCAAGGTGTATGTATCTTGGTTCAGTTTTTCAGTTTTATAATTAATAATAAGGTATTCAGTTCAATAAATACGTTGCTAGCCAGGAATTCCAAAGGTAAGTTTGACATTTTTATATTTTTGCATGATCAAATTTAAGATACGAATTGTTACAATTATTGCAAAAACAACAAAAACAATGAATAAACATGGTTATAACGCTTTATTGTGGTTATATTTTTTTATAAAGTTTGTATTCATTGTTTTTGTTGTTTTTGAATCAGATCACGTCAAGTGGCCCCCCATTTTCCACTTAGTAATAGAATTTAAATTTTAATACATCAATCGTTAGTAGTCATTAGTAACAATATTTCCTTAAAATATTTTTTTTTATTTTAATTTTAACAGAGTTGTTTTGTAACAAAGATTTTTCTCACTTTTAATTAAATAATTAATTGTGAAAAAAATGTTAAAAGTTTCCTAGTGAAATTTTCAGGACTTATAGGCTAATATATGTATTATTATAAACAAATAAAAAACTTTTTTTATTAATTTTTTTATACTTTTTTTGATGATTGAAATATACAATTCAAATTTTTGATAAAGTCTCTATCAAATAATCAAGTTTTTTTTTCATGGTTACATGTACTGGATATTAAGGTTTCATATCCTAAAAAAAAATTTCACTGCCCGGCATTACTTTAAACATTATTAATTTTTTACTGCAAGGCTCCGCGCCTGATGAGTCGAAGCCGCGCTCGGCTGAATTGGTTTGAATGCTTTGTTTTTATTTGAATTCAAAATATGACATCCATTTTAATATTTTTATTAGTAAATATACCGTTGACAAATATTTTACAATTTTTTAATCAATAAAATAAATGAATGAATTAATTAATGCAGAATATTTTTATTAGCTATCGCAAGATTTTTCTTTATACACAAAACAAATATATTTTTTTTGTTCTAAGCGTTTTTTTAAATAATATTTAATAAATTTTATAAAATGAGTCTTGTAAATAAATGCTGTAATCCATTAATAATGTTATAATTAATATATTTTTTAAGGACCAAAAAGAAAAAAATTATGAGTTATTTGACTGATTTGATGATGTTTCCAGTGATGAATCAGTAAGTATAATTATCTGTAGATGTGCTTGTATCATTGTAATTTCATATATATGATATATAATATATATTATAATAAAATATTATATAGTATTATACTCATGTGTATGCATTAATTAGTATTATTGATGTTATAATTCATATATTTTTTAAGGTTAAAGAGAAAATTGAAACCTCTGAGGTTGATTTGGAATAAACTTTACAACATAGGTAACACATTGTGTTTTATTTCAGTATACTATTGTACCTCAAGTTTAATTGGATGGCATAATTGCCTAAAAAAATATTCTCCAATTGGACTTAAATTACATCTTTATTTAACATTTTTCATTTGACTTTATTCACAAATATAACAAAATCTGTTATTTTAAAAAATAACACGTTTTATTTTGTGTTCCAATATAAAATTAAGTGCAAAAAAAAATGAGTATACGCACGAACTTCACCGTGAAGACGCACGCGAAGATGCGTCCTCCCCTTGAATTCACCGTAAATGCACAAGTGAAGCTCGAAGTGAGTGCGCATGCATGCTCTAAATTTGCGCGAAAAAATTGAAATAATGGTGAATGCACATTTTTTGATCAGAAAACTTATTTTACTTTCAACAGACAAAAAAGGATATTTTTAGTTGCTTAGTCCGAATAAAAATATAAAAATTACCAAAAACTCAGTGGCGTATTATTTTTTGCCAATATTATTTGTTAAGGGGCCCCCTGAGGCGTCACTGGACGTAATAATTTTAATCTAGTTAGCGCTACACTAGCGTTTTATCACTATAATTATGATTACCAGAATTATATGATCATCTGCTAAAGCATATTAAAAATATTTATAATTAAAATACTCGTTAAAATTATTTAAAAAAAAACTTAACCCCAAATATCTCCGTTCATGTCGAATTTATCAAAAATTTGTATGGGACATAATTTGATCAAAAATTAATTTAAAAGTAGCTGCCATCGAAAAAATTTTTTGCACAGTGGCGCCACCTACATCTTGTATTATTCAAAAACATTTTTCACACAGTTGTGAAGCCAATCATAGAGGCTAAAAACTGGCGTTTACAGAATTTAAATGTCACTTTTAGTCTTCGAAATAATTGGCCTGGGAGTTTTTATTGAAACACCCTGTATAGGGGAAAATATGTTTTCTGAACATGCACCTTACGGTGAATTTAAGGGACGGACGCATCTTCACGTGTGCATTCACGGTGAATTCACGTGTGCATTTAAGGGACGGACGCATCTTCACGTGTGCATTCACGGTGAATTCAATGGACGGATATATCTTCACGTGTGCATTCACGGTGAATTCCAGGGGCGGACGCATCTTTTAGCAACCGTGAATTCACGCGTGAAGCAATATTTTTCACCGTGCATTCACGTGAACTCACGAATGTTATCTGGGAAGTCAAATTAAATATTCTAAACATATTCAAATTGGAAAACAATTATTTTCTTGTTAATTAGCGACTTATTGGCACCATTTATTTAAATCTTATAAACAAATTAAAATTAAAAAACAAATGTTTTCTACTAAATTGGCGACTTCCTGGCATCAGTTATTTAAATCTTATAAACAAATTCAAATTTCCGCGACTTACTGGCACCATTTATTTCCATCATTTTTGAACTGTATCGGGTGTCCGGCGCTCGAAAACGGGGGCCCCGTAAGCCGGCCAGGGAGCGGAGACAGAAGGGCCCCTTTTCCACAGGTCATGCACGCCCATCGAGTTTTAAAGAAAAACAGGCCTTCATACGATTAAAAATCGAAAAAAAAATCTTCTCCCACACCCCCCGAACCGTTTTCATTGAAAACACGTCTGTTGGGTTAGGGGCGCAAACATCCCCAAACCTATAGGTATAAGTATACTTGGGTTGAGAACAAATAATTGATGTATTAAGTCGGATTGAGAGCACAAAACGTGATGAGTTGGGTTGGGGGCGCAAACACTTGGGTTAAGAACAAACACAGTTGATCTATTGAGTTGGGTTTATAGCAAGAAATGTTGAGTTGGGTTCACAACACAATTGATCTATTGAGTTGGGTTTATAACAAGAAATGTTGAGTTGGGTTTACAACACAACAGTTGATTTAGAACTCTCGTGATTTAGAACTCTCGTGATTTAGAACTCTCAATTCATACTACTTTTAATGTTTTTATTTAAAGGGTTTTTCTTGGACTGGTTGTCCGAATTGCATCCAAATATGCCACACCGCATTTTAATAAATGCAAATGGCACGACACAAACTAAAACACAAACAAAACAAGTTAACGCAACACAAAAACAATAAATAAACAAACCGAACAGGTTAAAACAACGCAATAACAATAATTTGAACACTGAAAAGTAATTCAAACCTTACCGAACGCAAAAACAACAAGTTAAAAATAGAGCAAGAGTGGGGATCCCCACTAGGCTCGAGCCTAGTATTATGTATACATATGACACGTGCAACACAAGTCAGTAAGCCTAATTTATAGATTGTCTTCCTTCCTTCCATCCTTCCCCCCGTAAAAGATGAACAACGAAAACCGTAGTGTCGTTTATCCATTCCCATACCGGATTGTATTGTTAATATTCTACGGGAGGAAGAAAGGAAGGAAGGGAATCTATAAATCAGGCTTTAAAAGGCTGTTTTATGGTCATACATTTTTTACTTCCCGCTTCAAGATCAAACATAAAAGAACAAAATTTTGTGAGAACCAACATAGTTTTTGGAGAAAAAGAAGAACAAAAGTTAAGTTTTTTTTATTTTTGGATGACTTATTTTAAATATGAATTTTCCAGTTTTTAAATCGCAAGTTCAGAAGAAAAAGATTAAGTTAGCAAGCCGATCGGGAATATAAGTTAAAAAAACAAGAGAATGAAGATTCTGATTTAAAAAAAAGAATAGTAAAAAAGTAATTTACGATCGTATTACACGTCCAAAAATATACAAAAAAATAAATTTTTCATTTTATAATTTTACTTATTTATACCCACATGGTAAAAAAACTGGAACCGAAAAAAACCGTATGAACCAAAAAGATTGGTCCGAACCGGACAGAAATATTTTTTTTTGGAACCGTAACTGAACCCGAACCGAAATTTGTCGTTTCTCTCTGAACCGGAACCGGACAGGAACCTTTATGTCATTTGGGTTCCTGCTTCTAGGCTACTTTATTGCATTAAGAGTTGGCAACACTGTAGAAACTTATGGTTTGTAAATTTGACGTTGTTCTGTGGTTGCAACCGGGAGTTTTGATTTAATGTCAGCGCACTTTCTGATTTGATTTTAAAATATAATGTAGGTAATTTTTATTATATATCGATTTTGACTTATTGACTACCTTTTTCATTATATTAAGTGTTAAAATCTAAATTCAAAGGTTACACATAAAAGTATAATACAAAATAACCTAAATAAATAGGATATAACCTAAAAAAATCTTGGTTTTTATTTAATTATGTCTTTATTGCCTCATTTGGGACCTGCTAATGAACATTTGCAGTTTCTTAAACATGTTTTACCTCTAAAGATTTCGCTTACAACAACACAAAAGGTAAACACAGTTATTTTGTAAAAAAATAATATTTAAAAATACTATTTTGCTTTCTAGGTTATTGTATTATCAGTGACGGCAAGTGTTGCATTTGTAGGAGTTCTTGCAAGATACCTAAGACGTAAAAAACGTATAGTTGACCCTGCAAAATTTAGGAGAAATTTTAACAGCAAACGATCAAGAGGTTCTGGCTTAAGAAGTCCGAGCAATGGTAAGTTATATTATTGTAATGTTCTTTTAAAAATCATTCCCCAAACAAAAATATTTTAAGGAGTAGGTTACTTTAAATTTGATTTCACACTAATTAAATAATATTGAAATATTTAGCATGTTTGTAAATGAAATTAAACAAAAAAATCTTTATTTGTGTGAGAGCACAACAAAAATTCAATTTGTTAACAAAAATTTAGATTAAGGTATAACTTTTGCCTCTTTCCATAGCTCAGAAACTATGCCAGTTTCGAGTGAATTGATAATATATGTTAAATATGTAAGACAATTTGGTAATACAATTTTAAACATTTTTAGGTTTAAATTATAAACTCCCTGTGAATTTAATTTTAAGGTGTTAAAAACTTTTAAAACTTTCTTCTCTTGAATTTGGGAAAATCTAAAGCCCTCATTAACATTGGGGTTAACAATATTAAAATATACTAATATATTTTGTGAATTTCTAAGTAGGTAATTTTTATTTGCCAACTGTTGTAGCAGATTAATGTTAAGATCACCTACAATTACAATATAATTAAATTCGAGATTTACTTGACAAATTACATATTCTAACTCATTTAACATAATATTTGGATCTGGAGGTCTATAGACAACTGAAAAAGCATAGGTAATTTTATTTAAAATTATCTTAATCCACAATTGCTCTAATCTTGTATCATAGGAGGAGTGAAACACTAATTTTTTAGCTGTCACCGAATTATGTACATTCCAACATATTCCACCACCATGTGTAGGTCTCTCTCTTCTGAATAATACAAAACCAGGTAGCAGTGGCGGCTGGTGGATTTTATGTATACCAATATCTCAGTTATTAGACATGGGACCCACACCAAATTTATATTAGTTTATAATGACATTAAATAAACAAGTTCGGCGCAAACAGAATTTAAATTGAAGTTTGCGAAAAAAAGTTAGTTTTTCCTGTCGCCTCACCCGCCTCCAGGCCCCCCTATTTGAGATAATTCAAATTAAAGTGGTGCAATTTACTATCTACTATAATTTATCGACAAATTTAAAATTTTATTTAAAAAATCCAAATATTACAGATTTTATTCGATTTTAAATTTTTATTATTTATTTTATTAAAATAAAAAAATATTTAAAATGGTATAAAACCTGTAATATTTGTTTTTTTTAAATAAAATTTTAAATTTGTTGATAAATTATAGTAGATAATAAATTGCACCACTTTAATTTGAATGATCTCAAATAGGGGGGCCTGGAGGTGGGTGAGGCGACAGGAAAAACTAACTTTTTTTCGCAAACTTCAATTTAAATTTTGTTTGCGCCGAACTTGTCTATTTAATGTCATTATAAACTATTATAAATTTGGTGTGGGTCCCATGTCTAATAACTGAAATATTGGTATACCCAAAATCCATCAGCCGCCACTGCCAGGTAGGTATAATAAAGTTATAAAAATCATTAAAACATGATGTAAGGGATCTTATATTGACATGACAAATTTTAAAAGTGAAATCTAATTTGCTGGTTTTATTTTCTTGGGAAAATAAAAATTTGAAACTAAAATTCCCTCTGGCCAAATATTTTCATCTATAAACTTTTCGCGTATGGTTGAATCAAAACCAACTTTAAAGGAGTTAAAATGAATGAAATAAGTTGGTAATTTTTTTTACTATCTATTCACGATTTGGACAAATTGTTAAAAGTAAAATCCTTGAGATCTTCAGAGGTATAGGAATTTTTAAATCTACTTACAAATAACCAGGATTTATTTGGAACAGAAACATCATTATCAGTATATTTTAATTTTCCTGTGACTAGAGGCTAATTTTTTCTATAACTGCTTCTTGGTTTAACAATTTGCCATTCACATTTAATTCGGAAAGGCTTTTATTATTGGTATTGTTTATTTGTTTTTCGATAATTGTATTGTTTACAACAGGGGACGCCATCTCTTGATGAGTAGTTTCTTCCGACGTACTAGCCACTGGCTGTTGGTGATTTGGTTTTAATTTCTCGCTATATTGCGTTTTTGTTGCCAATATCGAACGGTAATTATGTTACAATAGTATCAGAATGTTATGTTATTGTTATATTGATTATTGGTAATTTTGTTATATTACAATAGTTTCATAATGTTAGCTTGTTGTCACATTGCTAATTGGTAATTTTGTTATATTACAATAGTTTTACAATGTCTCGTTGTTCTTAAATTGCTTATGGGTAATTTTTTTATATAACAATAGTTTCACAATGTTACCTTGTTGTTACATTGCTTATTTGTAATTTTGTTATATTAAAATAGTATATTTTATAAAGAATTTAAAAATGTAATAATACATGGGGTGTTCTATTTAAAATAACAAAGTTGATGTAACTTTCGGTTAAACCGGAAAATATTTTAGAAAAATAGACTTCAATGGATTTTTTAAATTTCAAATCGATATATTTTTTGTTCTAAGAAACTTCTAATGAACCACGAATGAAAAAATACACTTTGAGATTTTTTTAATCTATGTCAAGAAAAAAAGTTCTACAAATGTTAAAATATTAATTTTAGAGATTCGACTTCTATGACCTTTTTTTGGAAAACTAAATTTTCTACAAAAAATGTATTTTATTTTTTTTCTAAAGTCAACAGTTTAGGTACAAGTTTTCCTAAAATTTTGGGTTATATTTTACTGCTAAAGTAAATTTGGTTTCTTTGCGAAAAAGGGGCCAGAAGGTCAAAACTATGCTTTGATTGGATTTATAAAAGAAACTTAAAAATAATCGAATGAGATGTTCGGGATTAAATCATACGAACACTTTATCCGAGGAGTTGGCTTTAAAACAAGGTGTTAAACAAACAAACAAACAAAATCTTTAGAACATTATACTACAGTATGATGTTAATTGACATCCACTCTTATGGCGCCATCAAAAATATTTCTTGGCTCAATCTGGAATAAATGCAGCCCAGTATTGGCCTAGTATGGGCGTGCCAGATCTTGGTATATAATTCTTGGGCCAAGATTGACCCAGTCCATTTTAATGATATTGAAATCTGTAATGTGCCAAGGTGGGTCTGCTTAAAACGGGCCACACTGCAAATGCGAAAATATTGACTGTATTCAAAGCACTTTACAGTGAATTGAAGATTTGAACCCTTGTGGGAAGTATAGACTTTATTCAATGTTGTGATAAATGAATGCCTGTTGATTGTATTGAGCACGTGAATGCTTATAGCAAAAGAGTTAATGCAGGCGCCTGGTATCGATCCTGGTACCTCTCGCAAGCGCCTGTTTAACTGAGCTATAGGGTTCGCTGATAAAAATGAAAGCTCGCGTATATAGTTGGAATTAATAACAATAAATATTAATTAATGCTAATTTCGGCCAATTTTTTGTAGGCAACTCGGCAGCAATATATAACAAGAGTTCAAACTAATTGAAAAATTCGTTCGAAATTTTTTTTAAATACCTATACCTCAAAAAACGATTCTTATTCAAATAATATAATATTTTTGTGATAAAGATCTGTACAAAAAGTTATTTTTGTTTAAATGCAAAGTTAATTATTATCATCACTTGTTATTGTATTTCTTATGATCACATGACAATTATTCATTTATTTTCAGAAAAATTAATTATTATAAAAAAAACCGTACCCACACCGTATATGACGTCACTTCCGTGTCGTGTCGTTTTTCTAGGTTTATTAATTACTGTTTATTAATTAAATTATTTATTAATTTATTAATTAACGGTTTATTAATTACTATTTATTAATTACTGTCTTGAGTCTTGAAACGTTCTCTTCCACTTAATGATCCACTAATAGTTGACCACTATAAAGATTTATTAATTTTTAACACTTAAAAAAGCGGTAAACATATAAATATGATTTCTTTCGTTGACTATACTTTGACTGAAACATAACCTGAAATGCCTTAAATGTCAAATGAGTCGAGAATTCAAATTCAAAGATTAAGATCAGATTTTTTCAACAGGGCAATAATGTTTGCCCACAATGGCCCATTATTGGCGATTAATGTTCGCTCGTCATGGGCCAATATTGACATCCCTACCTTGGCCTTGTAGCCTTCAAATGAGCACTTGCCCTAGCAAAGGACGGGTCAGTTGGACCCTTTGCCCTTACTATGAGGATAGGTTTGCTTGGGTGGAATTTTGTCTTGTTTATCTGGAATGGGAGCTGGGTCTGAATTTTGGCTTGTTGGTTGTACTGGTGGAGTATAGGTACTAGTACTGGGCTCATTTGTGGTTGGTTTTGGTAGAGTATATTTTCTCTATGGAGACGTTCTCGGGCGGAAGCGGTGAAAAATCCAGGGCCGTGGCTGTTATGGGGAGTAGATACTCGCTGTCCATTTGCTCCGTGTCTGTATTGGGCTTTTGGGAGATTGATAATGTTCTTTTGCGCTTGCTTGCATGATCTAGAGTGGTAGGTGAGGAGTCATTGACAGCTGAGGCTTTACTAAGTTTATGGTTTTGCAAAGCTGCGAAATTTGAGTTTAAGATTTCCAGTTGCTTCTGCAGAGCATCAATTTGTGCAGATTGCGCTTGCATCTGCAAAATTGCCACTTAAAAGTTGAGGGTAGCTTTTTAAGAAGTCTAGTAAAATTTCTTTTTGTCTTGGAGTAACGGACACTTTTTGTTCCATTTTGACTAGTAATAATTAATACACAAAAACTGTTTGACTTTGCAACAAAAAACTATTTACATCTAGTTTATTAATCACATTTCAAATGTGACATTAGTCAACTTAAGTAAAGCGGGAAATTTAAATTACTTTCATTTGATTGGGCAAATATAGTATATAAATATGGCAACATGCTTCTCACGGTAATCCGTCGAGAATACGACTTTGGCATACTGAGAGAAAATTTCGGGAATGTGAATGTTCGTTCTATTACAGGAAGAGCTATCCGGCGGATATTTTCTCTCGCAGTCAAGAATAGGGGTCCTGGTAGTTTTATGTTAGTACAGCAATGTTTAAATCAGGTTGATCAAAAAGTACACACCAGTGCAGGTTATTGTAGCATCTACAAACAAATGAATTAATGGCCCATTGGCAATTAACCTTTAGAAAAAATACTCAATACAGCTTAATTAATTAATAAAATTTAAAAAATCACAATCATGTCGTGTATAGTTTTTTTTCAATCATAAAATAATTTTCATATTAATACTAGTTCAAAAGTCAAATTACGACCTCTATACTGTGGAGAGTATTGAAACGCTCGAGTGACGAATACAACTCTATACCGTAGCGAGGGTTTAGAAAACTGTATTCAAACGTGGCGTCATCCAATACACTTCTATATTTTTCCGTTTGCTGTGTATTTAAAATGCTAGCGTTCTTTTATCCTGCTGTCGTAAATTTATTTTACGAATTTTTATTTGAACATATACAGGGTGTCCCAGAACTCGCGCCACATAGAAAAACGGAACGTGCCGAAAGTAACGTGAAACACATATTTGAAAATTAAAATTGTCTAACGCAAAGGATAAGCGAGATAAGAATAAAAAACGATAGCCAATCCCAATAGATGGGCCATAGGGAATTCTTTAAATTGCTAGGTTATATTAGGTCATAAATTAAGTTATTATAAATAATGTGTTCCTTAGATGATTATACTGAAATGATAATTATTTATTTATTTAGTGTGGGCGCAACGCCAGGGAGACAACGCGAGTTTTTTCCCAGCCCTTTCCTAATCGTTATTTTAAAACATTGGCGTTCTGAAGTATAAGTCATAGATTAATAAACTCATTTTTAAAAGCTTTTGACAACTTAGTAAATACAGTTGGCCAAAAGATTTTTAAATGTTTTTAATACAACAATGTTATATCGTCTCCTAGCAATTTTTTAACCTCCTACGTTTAACCTAGGCGAGAGCTCTCGGTATTGGCTGCCGCTTTTTTGCTCTCATTCGATTACACTATTACCTAGAAATTTTTTATTTTTAAATTTAGCATCTCCATTGCTATCGGCACGCCCCCTTTTTCTCTGTGGCGCGAGTTCTGGGACACCCTGTATTTTGTGGGCGAGTTCCTTTTATGCTTTAAATTGTTTTGATTCATTTTCATTATTGTTTAAGTAAATTGAGTTTTTCTTGTGCTATTTATACATTTATTTTACTGAACTATTATTATTGAATTTTTATTCTACCATTTAAAATTATGGTTTACATAATTTTAATTTAGCGCTGCGGTGCAGCGGCCAAAAATGACAACAGTGGTAGGTTATGTAGTGCATAGTGCAACTACTACTATCCGTACGGCAATCTATAAACAGCACTACGGTTTTGGTATTATTTAACTTTTACAGGAGGAAGTAAGGAAGGCAATCTATAAATCAGGATTAAAACGGTATATTTTAATATTTACCTTAAAATCCATGGCGGACGCCTATTCTCGAGTTCGTAGGAGTAGAAATTTGTAATAGAACTGGGCGGAGTTCTCTCGAAAACATCTACAGCTGTATTCTTGAAACCAGCATTTGTAGTAGAATTCAAGATTCCCGAGAGAAAATTTGACATTTTGCGAATGTTGGTAAAATACCTAACCTAATTTATTTATGGTTTATTCTTTGGTATTAGTATTATTGTTTATGCTTATAATCTGTGTTTTCAAGTGATTTATTACAATGGATCCGCAAAATTTAAATCTAGCGTTTAATATTATCAGAGACTTGTAAGATGCTGAAGAACAAGCAGATGAACCCAACCGAGTTGTTTTAAACCAGGAAATTCCATTTCTGTTATCAGAAATAAAATTTATGAGATATTTTAGAGCTAATAATCTTTGGTTGCTCCACCAGGGATACTATTTAATGTTATAGCATGTTATATTTTAGAGCTAATAATCTTTGGTTGCTACACCAGGGATACTATTTAATGTTATAGTGAGTTCCTGCCATAATGCCTGTGCCTCTTTTTTTGTCAATTCTGCAAAATTGCCACTTAAAAGTTGAGGGTAGCTTTTTAAGAAGTCTAGTAAAATTTCTTTTTGTCTTGGAGTAACGGACACTTTTCGTTCCATTTTGACTAGTAATAATTAATACACAAAAACTCTTTGCAACAAAAAACTATTTATATCTAGGTTATTAATCACATTTCAAATGTGACATTAGTCAACTTAAGTTACGCGGGAAATTTAAATTACTTTCATTTGATTGGGCAAATACAGTATATAAATATGGCAACATGCTTCTCACGGTAAAGCTTAATTTTCATGTATCCGTTTGTCCGTCAGTCCGTTCATCCGGGAGCGCTCTTATTGGTCCAATTATAATTCGAAAATTATGACATTTTATCGGTCCGTCAAGTTTCAACTTCGTACGTCTGACAGAGAAAGGTTAAATAATTTTAACTTATCCGTCACTACACATCTGTTTTTGACGCCTAATATTATTTTAAGATAATTTATTTTCAAATATTTTTATATTTTTTCAATAAGATTGTAAATCGGAAATATTACGTTCGTTATGTGAATAATGTTTTACTGTTAAGTTTTTATTTAATAAGAATAACGGAAAAAAAGAAAGGACAAACAAAAAAAATTAAAACTAGAACTAAAAGGACCTGCTTTTTTAAAACTATACATTTTAATGTATATTAGGGCTAGTATATTCTTTTTATAAGGTATATTTACCTACCTTTAAATTTATTAGACAGCTAACTGTTAAAGTTACAATTGTTGACATAATTGTAACTATGACAATTAAGCATTAGGTAAATTTAGTAAGTGAATATACTGACACTTAATTTCTATTTGTCGCAAAATCAATCCGTTAAACGTCATTAAAAAACGTATGCATGAAAATTAGAACATTTCTTATCGGACGATTTTATTGAAAAACTGACATACGGATGACGGACAAACGGATAAATGAAAATTAAGCTTAATCCGTCGAGAATACGACTTTGACATACCGAGAGAAAATTTCGGGGATGTGAATGTTCGTTCTATTACAGGGAGAGCTCTCCAGCGGATATTTTCCCTCGCAGTCAAGAATAGGGGTCCTGATCGGTAAATAGTGGTTAAAAAATTTTAGAAGTATATATTGGCAACGTTGCTTACAAGGTACTGACGTCACATGTTGCGCATTTGCCTATCTAGTTCTCAATCCCAAGATGCAATACTAGAGTCATGGAGCCTACACAAGGAGCCCGAACTTTATGTAAACAAGAATCTTCCTAAGATAAGAGGGCGCTGGTGTACTACCGTACCAAAACAGTAGGGGTGTAACCAGAGATGGCGCCACTACCTACCACTTACACATACTTCCACAGGAAGTATGTGACCACTTATTATTGTGCAAATAATTGAGGTTATGCAACTGTCAGTTTATCGCTTTCTGAAAACAATGTACCCATGTACCTGGTTTTGTGTATAAAGGTCTTAATTTACAATAAATTTATATCAAATTTAACATTTGAATTCATGTTGGACTTTCTGATGTAGAGCATAGTACAGTTTTTTATAAATACGTGTTTTTTTCTATAAAAGAATGTCGTGTGATGTTAAAGCGTGTAACAGAATATTAAAACCATTTGGTATTTATTTTTAGTTTTATAGGTAGATGGCTTAAATAAAAAATAAATGTTCAATATAAACAAATAAAGGTGGGAATTATTAAATAGCGGTGTATTTCTAACCTGGAAATCTAATTTTGCTTCTCCAGAGTCGTAAAATCACTTGACAGATTATAAAGAATCACTTATATTTCACAACCAAATCCTATTCATTAGCATCTACCTACCAGGTACAGCCATAAATGAGGAGTGATTTTTCAAAAGGCCTTATTTCCATTTTTACTTTAATGTAATTTTTTGACAAAATCCGAAAGGTGTGGTTAAAAGGCATTGATTGATTGATTTAAAGGGGAGCCTTTGCAGGCAGCACTTAGGCACACATACGGCCCATTGTGCAAACCCCCTATTTGGTGAAGCCCTGCCTTATCTTACGAGCCCGCAGCTTTTAAGAAAAGCGCAGACCCGCTATGGTCGGGCATGCATTATTTCCTCTGGTTCCAAGTATCTGTCCCCTAGGTGACTTAGTCTACTATTGACTAGAGCGTCGCATTCGCAGGCTATATGCTCGGTAGTTTCGTCTACTTCGCTGCAGTACCTACAGTCCGTCTCGTTGCTGAGTACGGTTTTGTGTAGGTGATATTTGACTACCCAGTGTCCTGTTAGGACTCCTGTGATGGTTCTTAACTGGTTCCTGTTAAGTTTCAGGAATCTTTTTGCCTCTTTGCAGGTAGTAAGACTCTTTATAAAGACCCTTGAATGCCTTGATTCTCTTGGGCGCAAATCTGGATGGCAAAGATTTCAGTCTGGTATACCGTTGGGTATCGACCTAGTGCAAGGCTTATTCTCGCCCCAGGTCGCTCTCCATATACACCAGCTCCTGCACCTTCCTTCATTAAAGACCCGTCTGTGTACCAGATGAGCCCTTCCGGTTTGAGAAAGCCTGGGTCAGGCTCGCTCCAGTCGTTTCTGGAGGGGAAAACCACTTTATATCTCCTGAGGGGGGTAGACGTCTTTGGCATTGCATCCCTTCTTGTGAGAAAGGGGGTCCCGGTTGATAGTCTCAGTCCAGGCCCTTGCATGCCCTGAGTTTTTCCCCCCATGAGTCCACTGTCCCCAATCGTTGAGTCTGACCGAGGCCTCCCGAGCCCGTGCCTCCACAAGGAGATGTAGAGGCGCCAGTCCCAGTATGGCCTCCATTGCCAATGTTGGAGTGGTTCTAAAAGCTCCAATTATGCCCATGCAGGCAAATCGTTGGAGCTTGTCCATCTTCTTTCTGTAGGTGGGCTTGCTTAACGCATTCCACCAAACAAGGCTGCCGTATGTGATCATTGGCCTTATAACTGTTGTGTAAAGCCAGTGCACTATGTGGGATTGTAAGCCCCAGGTGCGTCCAATGGTCCTTCTGCATGCCCTCTGTACGACCCTGTTGACATGTTCCTTCCAGGTCAACCTGGAGTCAATGATGACTCCTAGATACTTGACTGATTTGGATGGGGTCAGTCTTGATCCAAAGAGCGTGAGCCCTTCAAGGTTCATGTTTCTTCGGTTGGTGAATGGTACTACTTCTGTCTTATCCGGATTGACGGATAGTCCGTGATCGTTGCACCACCTTTCAAACTTATTAAGAGCTCTTTGCATGATCTCTTTAATAGTGTTTGGTACCCTTCCGGCTACGACGATGACGAGGTCGTCCGCGTAGCCTTGAGTGTATATACCTTCCTCGTTTAGTATACGAAGTAGCCCATCCAGCACTAGGCACCACAGCAAGGGCGATAGTACTCCTCTGGCTACGGTTGAGCTGATCTGCGTAGTTCCAATCGAGCTTGTAATGATCCTGCTTTCCAGCATGACACGGATCCATTTGACAATGGTATTCTCTATGCCAAAGCCTTCTGCAGCTCTATTTATCGACTCGAAGGAGGTGTTGTTAAAAGCTCCTTCAATATCTAGAAACGTGCCCAGAGCCATCTCTTTAGGACGAGTCCCTCTCTCTAGTCTTGCCACAAGGCTGTAAAGAGCGGTCTCCGTCGACATGGCTGTCCTGTAGGCGTGTTGATTGGGATGCATGGGAATTCTTTTTAGTGCCCCGTCCCTAATAAATATGTCCACCAGTTTCTCCATAGTTTTTAAAAGAAACGAGGATAGACTGATGGGTCTATAGTCCTTTGCCGTCTCGTAGTTACAACGTCCTGGCTTGGGGATAAACACCACTCGAACCTTTCGCCAGGATTGTGGCACGTAGCCCCGTGCCAGGCAGGCTCTGAAGAGGTGTATCAAGTGCGGTGTCAGTGGTTCTAGTCCCTTTTGTAAGAGAGCCGGAAAGATGCCATCTGGTCCCGCGCTTTTAAAAGATCCAAATGAGTGGATGGCTCACTTTATGGAGCTTTCTGTCACTACCTTTGCAGCTAACTTAAAGTCAGCCGGCCTTACGCCCGCTGGTGGAGCCCGCCTTGGTGGTTCAACAGTTTGCAGGATTTTTGAGCCTGGAAAGTGGGTTTCCAGGAGCCATTTAAGTGCCTCCTCCGTGGTGGTGCTATAGTCACCGGAGGGAAGCCTTAATGTCCCCAGCTCTCGTCCTAGATCCTTTGAGAGAATCTTTTGTAGCCTGGCTGCTGCTGGAAGCTCGTCTACGTTACCGCAGAACGTCCTCCACGATTCCCTCTTAGACCTTCTTATGAGATCTTTGTACCTGCGCTGAGACTCCTTGTGGCTGCCCCAATCCGCAGGCGATTTAGACCGCATGGCCCTGTTGAAGAGCCTGCGGGTTTCCTTGCGAGCCTTGTCGAGGTCAAAGTTCCACCAGGGGTTTTCTTTTTTTTCTCGATAGACCCGAAGCTGGCAGCTTCGTTCGTACGATGTGATGATTGCCTCGCGTACGAATTCGGCTGTTTCCTCCACTTGCCGAGAGCTGCGGCACGTCATGGAAGAGTCCTCTAGCTTAGTCTTTAGCATCTCAACATACTGGTCCCAGTTAGTGTTCCGGGGGTTCCTGAACCTACTGAGCCCAGCATCGTGAGTTAGGTCTAGGCTAAAAAGAATGTGTCTGTGATCTGACAGGGATGGCTCTTCAGACACCTTCCAATTTCTTGTCATCGGGGCCATGGAGAGGGAGCCCAATGTCAAGTCTATCACCTCTTGTCTTCGTGACGTGACAAAGGTCGGGGTAGTGCCGCGGTTTAGGATCTCCAGATCCGTGGTATGTAGATACTTTAAGAGGCTGAGCCCTCTCCGATTCGTGTCGGTGCTTCCCCACACCGTATGGTGTGCGTTGGCATCGCATCCGATGATCAGCGGGAGACCCAATGTGCAGCAGTATTCCACTATATCGATGAGCTCCTGTGTTGGAGGATCGTCTATCGAGTCATAGGGCAGATGGGCCGAGCATACCACCAAGGATGTGCTCTGTCCTGGTCTGTCCTTAAGGCATAGTTTCACCCCTACTAAGTCCCTAGAACAGAAATTAGCTATTAGTGAGGACTCGATCCGTCTGTCGACGTAAATACAAGCCCTTGGATTTAGTTGGTCGTCCCTCTTGTAGAAGAGAGATCTTTCCCATCTACCTAGGCCCCTTACGCGACCCTTGTATGACCAAGGTTCTTGTAGGAGATATATTATTATATATTTCCATTTACTTTAATGTAATTTTTTGACAAAATTCTAAAGGTATGGTTAAAAGGCATATATTAACGGCGAAATATGACAGCAGGTCTGAAGTATTATTAAATATTCATCAGATTTTTTTTTTAATAATCTATATTGCCCTAACCTATACAGGTTATAGTCATTTTTTTGAAAAATTGTTGCAAATGGAAATACGACCTTTTGAAAAATCACTTCTCAAATAACAAAACGATTCGTACGTCAAAACATTATTGCAAATCATATGTCAAAACTTACTTCACATGTATTTTCAATACTACTTTCACGTCATACATACGCATAGACAATCAGCGCCGCTGGTGGTGAAAAAAAAAGACTTAATTTGTGCAATTTAGTGGACAGGTTTTGTCAATTTTCCCTATTAAGTTCGGGCTCCTTGTGTAGGCTCCATGACTAGAGCAGTGGAACTACTCATAGTTAAAAACTCAGCGCCAAATTAAAATTTTGTAAAGACATAATTTTAAAAGTCATAATTTTAACTGGTAGAATAAAAATTACCGACAATTTTAATTCCTAGAATTAAAATTTTTTAATGTAATATTAAAGTATGCATTTGTATAATGAACTGACAAAAAAAATTTAACAGAATAAAATCGTGTCAAAAAAAATTGAACACAAAAAGAATTGGGTAAAGCAAAATATACAAATTTATAACAACAGAAATAAAAATGCAGCATTTTTTTTATCATTTTATCATTTTAATTGACATATTACGAAGTCATTTTGCTTTTTCTTGTTGGAATAATTTTTTTAGATAATTTTCTTTGTACTAAATATTTTTATACAATTAAAAAGTAAAACGGCACGCCATACGTAGCCCTGTATAAATAGGTGATAGGGGGAAAGGAAAAGGGGAGTTTTTTCACTTCTTGCGTCCTTGTATATTTACAGTTAAAAAATAAATAAAATTAGAGGTGGCTAATAAATGGAATTACCCATTGAATGTTTAAAGTTTAA
Organism: Brassicogethes aeneus; assembly: GCA_921294245.1. Taxonomy (NCBI): domain Eukaryota; kingdom Metazoa; phylum Arthropoda; class Insecta; order Coleoptera; family Nitidulidae; genus Brassicogethes; species Brassicogethes aeneus. The sequence goes on from OV121136.1 coordinate 6,764,902, forward strand.
CCTGTGAACTTGGCCTTATTTCATCTGAGTAAACAGAAAGAAAAAAACCGATGAAAAAATTAATTTTGTGGTTATGGAGTTTTTAAAATAGGTACAAAATTTTCTAATCATTTCTAATAGCTGGATGAGTAAATAAATACAGAAGGATATTAGAGCTTTACGGGCATAACATTTTTGTATTTATTGAGTTTTTATTTATTTTTTGCAAGAAAAATTGTTGGTTACAATTTTTTAGTACTGGAAACGCGCAGCTACTTTGTTGGTTGGTATCAATGTATTCACAGAACACAAGTGTGTAACAAGTGGCGTATCACAAAAAAATATAAAAAAATTTCTAATGCATATTTTTTCTTTATCTTTGGGAAAATATTTTTCCGTCACACCGTATGTCAAAAGATATTCAGTATTTTAATATATTACATTAATTACATATATGTACATTAGGGTGTCCCTTATTTTTTTTTTACGCATACCCCCTAATTATATTTATTACGTGTTTATATACTCCCAAAAAAAATTTTAGCTCATTCTATAAACGGGAACCCGTGCCGACTTGCATCTAAACCCTCCGTTAGCCAACGTTAGGCGCGCGCGGTATTTTGTAACACGAAACACTTTAAAATGAAGATATACTTCCTGACTGTATTTTTCTAATGATTTCATTAAATATGATTACTAATTAATATTATTGCTTTTGTTTCTATCATTTGTTTCACTAATTTAGTTGATTTTATCCCTTAAATATATTAATATACTAATTAGTATTGCTAAAATATACTGTTATATGAAATTTCAGCTTTTTATAAGCATTTCTTTTCTTGATGTCCTCCCAAAAATATTTCAGACAGTTCAATAAGTTTTCGGTAGTCATCTCCCACAATAGACTCTTTTAGTTATTTAGAGTAAAACCCATTAAGTTTATCAATTTCAGAGTTTACGGCCTATTCAATAGACCCTTCCCTGTAACTAGCTACTCCCTGTGAAAATATACATTTTTATCAAAGTATACACATGAATAAAACTATATTTTAACATTTGTCAATAATTTATAATATAAGGGTCACATAATAACAAACACAAAATGACTTACGATCGAAGACCTCGCGACCAACCGTGTTACAAAATACGCCTGACGTTGGCTAACGGAGGGTTCAGATGCAAGTCGGCACGGGTTCCCGTTTATAGCATGAGCTAAAATTTTTTTTGGGAGTATATAAACACGTAATAAATATAATTAGGGGGTATGCGTGAAAAAAAAAAAAAATAAGGGACACCCTAATGTACATAGTATAAGCATAACACCCTGTATAAAACAGGATAATTAATTGTTTTTTATAAATAAATCGCCGTTTTTATGTTTAAGATTTTTGAAGAAAATAAAACTAGTTTTTTTGACTTTTTTATAAAAATCATGACTTATTTCAACCCTGACTGTAATTTCATTCGTTAAAATTCGTCCAATTTATAAGACTGGTTGATAAAAGTGTAAAAACCGTTTTTTTTTAAGATAAAATGCTTAATTCTCGGTTGCAATTGGTCGAACAGATGAAACCATATTTAAATAAACCAATCCGCATAGGTAAATTTTATTAATTAAAATTGACGCGCATTTTGATATACAATTAAAAATTCTTTACCAATCAGTTTAATTTCAACAATAAAACATAGCAAAAAACTCATACTTTGAAATTACTTTTGCATCTAGTTCGTCTAAATAATATGTATGAAATATTTATAATGTCAGTCTTACCTAAGAAAGTGACCTTAAACTTATGTAATAGTATATCAGATATCTTACGTCAGTCTTACGTAAGTGCTTATTCATAATGGACGTAACCATAAGATGTCCATAAGAAATACGTAAAACGTAAAGTTGAATATTAACAAAACCAGTGTGCCTGTTTTTAATGAGTAGCCGTAATTTTTACGTTCGAACATAAGATCTTATGGGTGACCGTAAAAAATACGTAAAGTTGAAATCATCTCAACTTTACGGGTTTCTTATGTGTGAATTTTAGTAATTTTCATGATTTCACTAGAACATTGTTGGTAGCAATCAGGGTAGTAGCCTTGCAAACAGATGACAGAAGTGTATTCTGGTGTATCCACAGAACAAACAATCTAAAGAACCATTCCTCACCGGGAGGGGCTCATCCTAAAGTTTTTGTTCGAGTATTCGACGAAATAGTTTTAACTTAATTTATATACCTATATAATTATAATTATTATGTCTTAAAACTTTTAAGGCATAATAATTATAATTATCATGTCTTAAACCTTTTAAGACATAATAATTATAATTATAGACGAAAGCTGTCAATGATGCCATTTTAGTGAACTTTGACATGCGCGCCTTATTAATACATACATAAGGCATACGGCCATTATAAACACAGCTCATCGGTACGTACAAATTATGGTGATATTATGTTTACGTTTTATGGACATCTTATGGTTACGTCCATTATGAATGAGCATATCCTATGACGTATTTCTTAAGTCAGCCTTACTTAAGAAAGTGACCTAAACTCATATATTATGTCAGTCTTACGTAAGAAAAGTGACTTTATTGTTACGTCACGATATGACTTTAATATTACATAAGATGTACGTAAGATTATTTATGCAAGTCATTTAATGACATATGAAAGTCACGTTTTGGGTCAGTATTAACCTTGAAGAGATCTTGTTGTTCTTCTTGTTGTCGAGTGACACTATAATAACCACGACGGCACACAATGACCAAAATTCATTAAAAAAACTAATTAAGGTATCATAATAAAATTTTAACACCATACTTCTGTGGTATTAATCATAATCCTGTACAAATTTTAACTTAATTGGCTCAACGGCGGCAATTTTATAGGGGTTTAAATGATTAAAAATGGTTTAAGTAAGTATTTTTAAAACTATTTAAAATTTTTTCGTGACATTTTAGCACAAGTTTTCTATATAAATAATCTTAACTCTCTCCAAATTTTTATTGAATTGGCTCAGTGGCGGCCATTTTATAAGGGTTAGGTTACCAATTTTCTAAAATGAAAAACCAGGACACAGCATGCCCTTCCAAAAAAATAAACAAAATTTATTTTATTTAAGGTTTATTATTTGAAAAAAATGTGCTAATATACAAGGTGTCCCTAAACTTGGTGGCATACATTTAGGAAAAGATTGAGCAAGTCAAAATAAGACGAAAATACTTTTCCTTAATTACTTATGTTTTCAAGATACAGGGTGTTACTTAAATAACTTAAATAACTATGGTAGACTTGAAAAGGTGATATTTTAAGAACATTCACTCACTATCAATACACATATTCACACATAATTTGAGTGAACACAGTGTCATAGAAACGGGGGTTGCTTTAATCTTATTGCCTTACATAAACTTTGAGGTTAGATTTTTGTAACATTTGATGCAATTTTTAGATTACTCAGTTTGAATACTATTAAAAAGGTCTAACTTTTAAACTTCGATACCGTTTCCGAGATATTCAAGATTACAATAATAATTATTGTTATATCGCATTAAAGGATTAAAAGGTATATTATAAATTTTTTATTTTTTAATTGAAAAAACTAAAAAAGGGATTCCATTAGCCTCAGCAATTTTCGTTTAGACCGTCACAATCAAAATTTTTAAGTAAACACCACCGCAATTAAATTTTTTATAAATTTATTTTACAATATTATTATTATTAGCATAATAGAGAATAATATTTAAAAATTTTTTTTTATTACAGTCATTTTTACTTACAATTTTTAAATGTGATGGTCGGGGCAAACATTTCCGAGTCTCATGAAACGCCCTTTTTAGTTTTTTTAATTAAAGAATAAAATTCGTTATCCTTTTAATCCTTTAAGTTATCATATATCTTTTAATCCTTTATGCCATATATCGCACATGGGCGACAACAGTGTCATAAGTAGTGAAACGAAAATTCCGATATAAGTTTACGTAATAAGTAATAAGATTTTTGAATAATAAAATTCTGACATTTTTGTAAAATTATATTAACTTACAGTGTAAGTTAATATAATTTTACAAAAATGTCAGATTTTTATTATTCAAAAATCTTTTACGTATATCGGAATTATCGTTTTACTACTTATGACACTATTATTCAAAAATCTTTTACGTTAACTTATATCGGAATTATCGTTTTACTACTTATGACACTGTTGTCGCCCATGTGCGATATTGTAATCTCGAAAACGGTTTATTTTATCGAAGTTTGAGAGGTATACCTTTTTAATAGTAGCCGAACTGAGTAATCAAAAAATTACATCAAATGTTATAAAAACCTAACCTTAAAGTTTGTATGGGACAAAAAGCTTAAAGCAACCCCCGTTTCTACGACACTGTGTTCACTAAAAAAAATTGTAATTATGTGTGAATATGTGTATTGGTAGTGAGTGAATGTTCTCAAAATATCATCTTTCCAAGTCTACCATAGTTGAAGTTATATTAAAAAATCTAATCTTATAAGTAACACTTATCACCCTGTATCTTGAAAACATAAGTAATTAGGAAAAATATTTATTAAGTTTTTCGTCTTATTTTGACTTGCTTAATCTTTTCATAAATTTATGCCACTAAGTTTAGGGAAACCTTGTATCATAAGGTCAATAATAAAAAAAATATCCTGAAGGTATGAGTATGAGTATGAGTATGGGAACGTATGGCAGGCCCCAGATATATTGTCATCCACTGATCTCCCGGGGTTATATTACCCCCTTTCCGTTCTCCTGCGTATCCCGCCAAATCACAGCATTACCTGTGTTTGTTGGATCCGAAGTTTTTACGCCGGCTGGTAGATCCACCCTAGGAGTTCGTGGATGACAGTGTCAAAGGTTAAGGCCGCTCCCGGGATTTTTGTCAGCCGGGTCGGGCCATACGTCCAGTTTAGGAAGGGTTTTTGGAGGACATTGAACTGACCCAAAACTAAGTACAATCCGGAATCCTTCTAAACCAGGGCTTTAGTAATAACCCCATTCATTTGGTATTCCTGAATGGGGGTGGGTGGATTAGTATGCTGCTAGCGCCTTTCCTTGATGGTGTACTTCCTGATAGCCGCTTTAGAATTGTTTGCCCCCCTGTGCGTTATTGAGTCTTATCTTCCGAAGTGTTGCCGGCCGCACCCCGCCGTAATATTGCCCTCTGACTATGTGGAAATACGTTTAACCTACTGGAATTGTCGACCGTCGAATTATTTTTTTCCCACTGTGCGTGATCCCAGTGATTCTTAGAACGATTTTTACTTAATTTATGAACCCTTACGTCTTGGTAATCTATAGATGTAAACATAAATAAATAAATTTCTTTAGGATGGTTTCTTTTGCTTAATGTTTATCGTAACTTGAGTTATTTATGGCTTCTTATGTGCCCTTGGGTTTATGGTTTTTTTTACTGTTTCATTTGCATGAGAATCTTGGAAATTGTTTGCTACTAATTAATTTACCTGAAGAATTATTGTTAGTTAAAGGTTGTGAATTTCGTATTAACTAGTAATAATATTATTGGGTGGACATGGTCATGCAATTTGGAACTTGGGACTTCGGGATATTTGCCATGCTGGTGTGCTTAGATTGATCCTTATCGCATGCCGCCCGCACGTGTGGTAGCCCAGGAAATTTTCATTGGAACTGATTGTCTCTCTCACACCTTTTAACCAGGACAAACACTTGAGGACTTAGTCCAGGGGGAGGTACCACACACAATTTGCACTCATTTGCACTTGGGACAGTTATCACTTGTAGAATCGATATTGCTTTATTTTTATTTTACGGCGTTAACCAGTTATCCCGTGTAAAATCGATATTGATTTGATATTTTTTTATTTTACGGCGCACTTTTCGCGTTTGTTCCACTTTTTGCACTTGTTTGTTTATTTATTAATTTATTACCGATTACCGGTATTTCCGCATACTTAGATTCGCTTTTGATACTTCAATACGTTTGTATCGTATACGCTGCTTAGGAGATGTCTTTGGGCGTCCTTACACTTCAACAGTCTAGACGCAACTGTCAATAAAAAAAAAATTATCCTGAAGGTACTTCCAAAAATTCAGATTTTTAAATTAATTTGTAACTCAAGCCCCGACCACTTTTAATTAAAAAAATTGAACAAAAGTGGGAAAAATTCATAATTTTTATAATATTTTTTAATACGAGGTTTTTTCTTACCATCTTAAAGGTACTCCCAAAAATTCAAATTTGTAAATTAATTTTTAAACTGAGCACCGACCACTTAATAGAACAAATCTTAAAAAAAGTGAGAAAAACTCACGAGGTTTTTCTTAATTATTTATCTTCTAAATGTACTTCCAAAGTTTTACATTTTTAAATTAATTTTTAACCTGAGCATCTCAGGGTTTAAAAAGATCATGATATTTATATAAATATCCGATATATATATATATATATATATATATATATATTAGGGTGTGCCAAAAAAACTCGATATTTTTTTTTTCTTGCTCTCCACCCAAAATATCGTAGAATATGTCCAAACAAATATTCTGTTAAAAGCGGAGCTCATAATTTCAATTTTAAGAGGTCCCTCATCGAATCTGAAGTTTTGCCGCTTAAATAACACAGAAAACTGACTTTTTTACCTTATTTATTCTTGCAACCTAGGAAGAATTTTTTTTCCATAAAATCCATGACTAATTCTTACAAAGCATTAAATTTGGACAAAAAAATCTTACTAAACCGAATTTCTATTTTCATTATTTGATTTTTTCCAGAGCTTTAAATTTAAAGTTAATAATACAAAAATGATGACTTTATACGCCTGTAACTTTTAGAATATTGACGATACAAAAAATTCGCCTAAAACTTTTTTGTGGTCCATCAGACAAGCTAAAAAATTGCCTTTTGACTTTTTCGTCTAACTTCAATAGTTTAGCTGAAAAAGGCAAAAAACGTAAAATTTTAAATTTAAAGCTCTGTAAAAAATCAAATAATGAAAATAGAAATTCGGCTTAATAAGATTTTTTCGTCCAAATTTAATGCTTTGTAAGATTTGGTCATGGATTTTATGAAAAAAAAATTTCTTCCTAGGTTGCAAGAATAAATAAGGTAAAAAAGACTGTTTTCTGTGCTATTTAAGCGGCAAAACTTCAGATTCGATGAGGGACCTCTTAAAATTGAAATTATGAGCTCCGCTTTTAACAGAATATTTGTTTGGACATATTCTACGATATTTTGGGTGGAGAGCAAGAAAAAAAAAATATCGAGTTTTTTTGGCACACCCCTAATATATATATATATATATATATATATATATTGATGAAATGTACCAAGTCACTTCCGAAATAGGTACGTAACATTCGTTGTGACTTCCAAAATTGGAAGTGGGAACGTATATATGGAAGTGACAACGTTTCGCCTTGTTGTCAGCATATTTAGCCACTAGAGGGCACAAGGAGCTCAAATCCGAAAAAACGGGTGGAAGTGACTACGTAGCTTTCGTACCTTTTCAGTTTGGCACTTAGTTCAGGTATATGCCGCTGGCGCCACCATCGATATATGCATTTCATATATAGCGACGGTGTCACTTCCGTAGCATAGGCACGACTATGTCACTTCCGAAATGTGGCAACATGGCAAAGTGCACGAAAGAATTAAGGATACAAGCAGAGACTTTGATATAAGTTACGCTTTGTTCATTGCGTTAAAAAACGCAAAGCGCAAACCTGCGAAATTGTTTTGAAAACGCCACACTATGTTTTATCGGCGGAAAAAATACATTTTTATAAACCATTTTATTATGGGTATTTTTATGACGATAATTTGTTAAAAACATTTTAAAGCAATAAATTTGGGTAAAGAATTGTTTTGAAAACGCCACACTATGTTTTATCGGCGGAAAAAATACATTTTTATAAACCATTTTATTATGGGTATTTTTATGACGATAATTTGTTAAAAACATTTTAAAGCAATAAATTTGGGTAAAGAATTATTTTAAATAATTATGTTTTTATTACCTTAAAGTAAAATGTTTTTAAAACAGTTAAACTATATCTTTTAATCGAACAAAATATATATTTTTTAAATAAGTTTAAAGTAGACCTTAATCTACATATATAAAAATTCGTGTTTAAAAATTAAAATTAAAAGTTTAAATGTTTTAAAGATACATTAGTAAAATTAGTAGAAAAAAATTCATATAGGCATTTAAATACGATTGCCTCTGATTTTCACGTTGATAAAGTTGTTCAGTAAACTTTACGTTATAAGTACACAAAAAATTAGCTGCATATACGCACATATGGAAAAGTTATGAATTTTTATTTATCGCGCTGCATGGCTAAATCGCGAGCGCTCGTATATACATAAGTAAGGCATTGTCTACCCACTCAAGATTTTCGTACAGATCTATGCTCATAAGTTTTAGTTGAATTTATTAATTGTTATAAATATTTTAACATGTATTAAATTTTTTATAGGATTAATAATTAATAACCTATTCATAACAAATTATGAATTAAATAATAGATAATCCTTTGCTTTGTAGGTTATCTTAATTTTATAAATTAATTAATAATCCCTTGTTTTGCATCTTTTTGAGGAAACTCAAGAATCTAGACATAAGGATTTTAAAAAATTGTTATATAATATATTATGTTTTCGAGAAAAACAAATCGAAAATCAACAAACGAAAATATATTTCATCGTCTTTTAATATCGTCTGACCCCCTAATAACGTTACTAAGAACGGCTACTTAGGAGAAATACAAAATTTGTAAAATATGAGGAATTATTATAGGAAAAAATTTTAAAATTTAAATTATGTTTATTTATTTCTTAAAGTGTGCTGAGTATGTGTATAATATGTATTTATTTACAATAAAAAAGTTATTGAATTATTTTCGCCATCATTTCACCGCGAACATTTAAAAAAGGCATTTAAAAAATAAAGACCTTTATTTTTTAATTAAAGTATAGTTAATTATGCCTATTAAGTCTTATTTAACACAGTTAAAAATAGAAAAATAAATATTTCATGCAATAAAAAAGTTTGATTTTTTCCTTAATTGATGCTTTAATTAGGACCACCTAAAACGCATTTAAAAATTAAAATTCGTTATATTTTTCAATTAAAATAAAGTTAATTATACCTAATAAGTCTTATTTAACAAATAAAAAAATAAATATTTTTTTGCAATAAAAAAATTATGGGGTTATTATAATAGATATTTATTTATTATTTATTATTATTATACATTATAATGCAGTAAAAAAGAAAAAAAATGGATATTTATTTGTTATAAAAAAAGTTTGTGAATTATTTCTATAAAACAGTGCTTTTTGATAATCTAAAAACGCATTTAAAAAATAAAAACCTTTAAAATTAAAATATGGTTTATTATACGTAATAACTCATTTAACACATTATAAATAAAAAATTAATATTTACAAAAAAAAATACAAAACAGTGCTTTTTGACGTGCGTTGCAGCACAAAAACAGAACAGTAAATTAAAGTTGTCTTAAAAAGTGTGTAAATTCAAAAAATGCAAAAATATACTAAAAATAAGAATTTTAGTGTCGTTCCAGGAAAAACCGAATACCCTGTATAAATAAAAACATAATATAAAAAAAATTACTGCATCAAGTTAAAGGGGCCGACATTATAGGGGATCACCCTGCAGATACTAAAATTTTTACAAATATATTTGCAAAGTATATATGTCTTAAAAAGTGTGTAAATTCAAAAAATGCAAAAAAATACTGAAAATAAGAAATTTAGTGTCTTTCCAGGAAAAACCGAATACCCTGTATAAATAAAAACATAATATAAAAAAAAATACTGCATCAAGTTAAAGGGGGCGACATTATAGGGGATCACCCTGCAGATACTAATTTTTTTACAAATATATTTGCAAAGTACATATGTCTTAAAAAGTGTGTAAACTCATAAATGCAAAAAATACTGAAAATAAGAAATTTAGTGTCGTTCCAGGAAAAACCGAATACCCTGTATAAATAAAAACATAATATAAAAAAAATACTGCATCAAGTTAAAGGGGGCGACATTATAGGGGATCACCCTGCAGATACTAAAATTTTTACAAATATATTTGCAAAGTATGTCTTAAAAAGTGTGTAAATTCAAAAAATGCAAAAAAATACTGAAAATAAGAAATTTAGTGTCGTTCCAGGAAAAACCGAATACCCTGTACTTAAAAAATTTCTTTTTTTTATACGTAGGAGAAAAGTATTTTTTACTCCCTACATAACCACGCTTTTAAATTTTTTGGGACACAAGTTGAAGGGGAGCGACATTATAGGGGATCACCCTGTACATACCATTTCTTTGAGTAAATTAAAGATTAAATATTTTTTTTCAAATGTAGACAGTTGCCAACAGGTAAAAATAGCCAAGTAAAATTATTATTTTTTATCATAACAGCTATTATTTTTTTCATTTTAAAGTACAAGTTGGTAGGTAATATTAATAAAATTGTTTTATACTGCTAGGTTTAAGATAGGATCTATCGTCCCAATTATCACATAAGGCCGTATCTCAAATTTAACAATTTTACAAAGCATTTTAAAGATTAAAAGTTTTTAGCTAATTTAAATAAAGTATATTTAAAAAAAAATGTCCCACTAGGTATTACATTAAATGTAATACATATTAGCACATTTTTTTATTTGGAAAAATACGGTCGTGGATAGAACTTGCATAACTAAGAAGAAAAGTTAATATGAATTTATATGCTTTAAAATTTTTGTTTTAAACATTTAAAAAAATTTATCAACCGACGAAAAATATTTATTTAAAAAAGTGTCGGACTCGATAATTATTTATTATAAGATCTACAAACTTTATTATGTTGTCCACTTTGATAAACACCCTTATTAATTCTATAAAAATATTAATTTTAACATTTTTATGACGAGAGAAAAAATTATATTAAAAAATACGTATGTAAGTAGGTACTATTTTTTTAAATTCGTAAATTTTGACATTTTATTTTTTAGTACCTTTTGTAGATTTATTACAGTTTATACATTTAGCCACAGCGCAATTTGAGATTATAACCCAACACATAAAATAACAAAAACAAAATAAAAATATTAAATTTGGATGTCTTACACTTAAAATAATAATTATTATAATTTTAATTTGGAAATAATATAATAATAATACACGCAATATTCTCTCCACTCAAAAAATATTAAATTATTATTATTATTATTAAAACATTACCAAACATAATTTAACATAATAATATTATTAAACAATGCAAGTTTAACAACTAGTTTCGAACGTCGAATGTGCCGTACTTATGCTTGGCGAACGAATCGTGGTTACTAAGTGTTGCACATAACAGAATATTTACTTTAAGCGTTTCGAATTAAAAAAGGTCCGCATGAGCAACGGAGAGAGATAACTAGACTAAATCTATTTTTAGACTCGAAAATCTGGCAACCCTGTCGGAAGTGTCTACGATGCAATTGTCTCTATATATGATGGAAGTGACTAAGTCACGGCCATAGTACACAAATATTTATTTGCGAAATCCTTTCCCCTCTCTAGAGATTCGGATTACGTAGGTTCCCCTTCACTTATATATAGTTTTAAAATGCTTGTATAAGCCTTCGTTCATGTGGAAGTTAGGACGCCCTGTTTATACTACGGAAGTGACAACTTAACAGGCATCGATATATATATATATATATATATATATATATTTATATCCCTTAAGTAATATATATCTGCGAACCCTGCCCGAGCCCCAACCACTTAAAAAAAATATTGCTAATAACGTAAATAATAAAAAAAATAGTATAAACCAGGACCAAATCTGCAAAACCAAGACAAAACCAGGACACATTAGCAAAAACCAGAACCTTATACCTTATAAAGGGTTTTTCAATAGAGGTGATATGTTTTTGAATCGAGAGTGTGGCCGTATTTGAAATGTCAAATTCTTCTGTCGCGGTCAGTTATACACTCCTCAACAACGTTTGGAAATAATCCAATTTTTTTATTAAAATAATGGTTCTTATATTGCATTTATCGTGCACTTCCAAATTATGGTCGTCATTATCGGACTAGTGTGCTCGCTATTCGTCGAACTGTGGAAAATTTTGAACGCAATATGTACGCAGGCCAGTGAGACAAAGTTTCGGTCGAAGTGAAGAGAATGTTGCTGCCGTTCGGGCAAGTGTTGTTAAAGACCCTAATTTATCAATTCCAAGACGTTCTCAACAACAACATGGCATATTTTACGGTTCAATTTGTGCTTGCATCCTTACAAAATTGTTATGACGGAAGAATGGTCTATGCTAATAAGACCAGCAACAATTGAGGCATTAAAATTATATATTGGACACCAAATTTGACAAATAGGTCCTAATTTATTAAATAAAGTGATCGAAATTTGGACTCACCGTATTCAGCTCTGTAGGAGAAGCAGAGGCGGCCATTTGAATGATAACCTTTTTAGAACATAATTGCATAGATTATACTTTAAAATAAAAAATAAAAAATGTTGCTTTAACTCATTTCGATTTTGTTTTATTTAAGAAAGAAAACACTCTTATTAAAAACCCCTTTATAAGGGTTTAAATGATTCAAAATTTGTTAAACAAAGTTAAAGATTATTAATTTTTAAAACTATTAAAAATATACTTGTGAAATTTTAACACAAGTTTTATATATAAATATTCTTTCCAAATTTGAATTTAATTAGATCAGTGGCAGGAATTGTATAAGGGTTTAATTATCAAAATTTTGTAAAAGTACGTAATTGATAAGATTAAATAACTTGAAATCTTATTTATGTATAATCAAAAATATTTAACTTGTTTATTGTTAACAATAAATTTATTTTTTAAATTATTTAATAAGATAATTATAATACATAAAATTGCATTATTCGTTTGACTATAAATATGTGGCTTGGAACAGAAATAATACACATGTATTGCTCATAAAAATATACTCCAAAGAATATTTTGTCTGCAGTAAATAAACTTATGATAACAGTTCTGTTATGAACTTCTTAAATAATGCTTCTGATATCAACATTGCCTGTAAAATGTTTTATGACAAGCTTTATTCAACTTTTGATATATTTGTGCCTACATACACACATCAAAAATATTCTTTTAGGTATCCTTCCTGGTATTCACCCAATATTATAGCTAATATTAAGTTAAAATATAAATATTTTAAATTATATAAAAAAGTTAACAATACTTTTTATTATGATCAATTTAAACAAGTTAGATCTAAAGTTAAAGCTGACATTAAAATAGCCTACAATTCTTATTTAACTGAATTACAAGGCAAAGTTAAAACTGATTCCAAAAATTTTTGGAGGTATATAAATAATAAACGTACTCAAACTAGAATACCAGGAAAGATGTATTTTGGCGATAACACCTTTGATTCTCCGCTCTCAATTGTGAATGGCTTTTCCTCATATTTTTCTTCTGTTTTTACAAGCGATGATACAACTGATTCTTATTCAGCTTCTAACATAAATTGTAATTTTCCAGTAATATACAGTCTCACTGAAGCTGAGGTAATTAGGGCAGTTGGGTGATAAGATGACCTCCGGACATGACCAGATACCAAGCTTCCTGGTTAAGGATTGTGCTCACGTATTAGCTCAACCTCTGGTATATATTTTTAATATAGCTCTTAAATATTCCACTTTTCCAGAAATTTGGAAAATCGCTCGTGTCTGTCCAGTTCTTAAAGGCGGTGATGCGTCCAATATGTCGAACTATCGCCCCATCTCGATACTGTCTAACTTTGCGAAGGTCTTCGAGATGGCCCTGTACTCCACCATTTATCCCTTTATTCGTAATCAACTATCACCGCATCAGCATGGATTTATGGCTGGTCGCTCCACAACTACTAATCTTGTTTATTTTACCCAATATGTTTCCAAAGCACTTGACCAGCGATCTTAAGTTGATGTGGTGTACACGGATTTCTTGAAGGCCTTTGACAGGATTAGTCATTCGCTTATTGTGAGCAAACTTAATACTATTGGCTTTGACAATTCATTAACTCAGTTCTTTGCTTCTTATCCCACTAATAGAACTCAATTTGTCTCTTATAATGGGTTTAACTCATTGCCATTTATTTGTAAATCTGGAGTCCCACAAGGCTCAAGTTTAGGCCCTCTGCTTTTTCTCATTTTTATTAATGATATTGTTCAAGACCTTGACTGTGAAAAACTTATGTTCGCAGATGACTTAAAAATATTTCTTAGAGTGGATGGTGCTGAGAGCTGTAGTATGATTCAAAATAATCTAAACAAAATTAACCAATGGTGTCATGCCAATAAATTGTATATGAATGCCTCTAAGTGTAAAGTTATGTCATATTACAAAGGCCATAATCCGTTAACATTTAATTATATGTTTAATAACCCTTTACTAGAACGTTCTGATACTGTCAAAGATCTGGGTGTTTTATTTGATTATAAATTAACTTTTGATAGGCATATAAGTAATATATAACTAGTTCTTCCCTAAAAATGTTGGGATTTATCATAAGGAATTCTGATACATTCAATGATATAAACGCATTAAAAAATTTGTATTATTCGTTTGTTCGTTCAAGCCTCGAATATTGCAGCTTGATTTGGTACCCAATTTACACAACCTACAAAGTTTCGTTGGAAAATATTCAAAGACGATTCCTGAAATTTGTAAACTTTAGAATTCATGGTTTTTATCCTATCAGAGGTCATCCTCAGGCTGATTACTTCGGGCCTTTTCAATGGACTCACTTGAATTGCGTAGAGTTAAGTTTAGCATAAAATTTGTGTATGACTTGTTTCATAATAATATCGACTGTATGTTGTTATTATCTATGTTTAATCTGTATATTCCCCGTTTAAACTCTAGGACTATATTAACTTTTAGGGAAGATAATGCCCGTACTAATGTTTTGTTGAAATCTCCAGTGCAAGTCATGATGAAAAATATTAACGAAATATCTTCAAAAATTGACATTAATAGTTCTTCGCTAACTTTCTTATTAAAAGAAGCTGATTACTTTTACAAAAATATCATTAATGTGTAAATGTTGTTTTATTTTATGTACATATAAACTTATTGTATTGTATAATTTTGTCCTTTAATTGGATGTAAATCTGTTGGGCAATAAAGTATTATTATTATTATTATTCTATGAAAGATTTGGCAACATGGCTACATCAAGTGAATTTTCAGCCAAGTTATTAAAATTAAAAAAAAAGATCAATTACCTAGTGGAAATAATAATGAACAAATGCATTCCCAGTGTTATCAGTGAGAGTGAAAAATTACGTCGATACGTAGAAAACAAGGAAAACAACGAAATTAACAAGTCGGTTAAAGTTAACCTCGAAAATAACATACCGTTCATCAAGCTAGAAAATGAACTAAAAACAACAAAAATTGAACTAGAATATTCCAAAACCATTATTACAACTTTGAAAACCACAGTGAGCGACAAGGTATTGATAATAAATTTATTACAAAAAAATATACAAACAAACCTTGTTCAAACGGATTGCAGGGTTGCCGATGCAGCATAGAAAACCCCGAAGGAGTAGAAAGAGAACTCTAGTTTCAGCGCATGGAACCATAGATAAGCAACCAAACATACAGCTATGGAGTTTGATTGCTATTGGCTGGACCATAAACCCGCTATATTTAAATTTTTATCAAGTTTAGTTAAATATATTAACTGTTCTGTAAAGAAAAATACAAAATGGACAAATTCATCATCTAACAAAAATTAACAATCTGTTAGATTTAAACAACACATTTAAAAAAATAGGACAGTACCTACTTTATAACATGACTAAATAAAATTATTTACACTTAAATTTAAAAATGTTAATTGTTGCAACTATAACAATTTTATTGACCCAAATTTAACAATGCCTATGTGGAAATCAAACCCATAACTATAGGGATCAGAACTCATACCTGGTGACTATAACACTGTTGATTGATAAATTCATTCAACTATTACACCATATCGGTTGGAAAAATGTATGTACTACTAAACCAAAAAAAGCAGAAGTAAACAAATTAAGGTGATATTATTTCACACGGAAATATGTTGGTATACCTTAACCATGCTCTTGAGTGGGAATCAAACCCAAGACCTTAGGAATAAGAATTCAGATTTAATGTAATCACTATAGCGCGGAAGTTTTCCAGCGATTACATAAAAATGATTATATTGTGATATTATAGTTATTTTTTGCACATGTATAAAGATAAGTGTTTACTTTTTTAACTCTGTTTTTTGTAAACATTTTGACGTCATCGCTGGAAAAGTTCCGCGGTATAGTAATCACCATAACTTCCTCTTTTTTATAATAGGCTAAAAATAATATATCTTTTCAATTCTTAAAATGTATTGAACTTTAAATACATTTACCTGGATTAATCATTATCCTGCATGAATTATTTTTAGAAAATAGTTTCCAAAGGCATGGTTTCATGTTTCATAATGGTGGATTTATGTAGCACACATTATCATTAGAAAAACAAGTTACTAAACTAATTAACTATAAAAATTTAACGATAATTTTCTGTAACAGGTAATAATTAAGTTTAATTTCGCGATAATAAATACACAAATATTAATAGTGGCCAACATAAAATTGGTATTTTTTATTTATCCAACTATCTAAAACAAATTTAATTTAGAAAGCTACTAATTAATTTTTATTAAATAATTATATGTATATAACATACACATGTATTGAATTTAAAAAAAATTAATTAAATTCCATACTCCCTTTTTCTTATATGGGTTGCCTACTCTGAGGTTTTGGTGTAGGAATTCAAGTTAAACGACTTTGCGATGCAGTTACTTAATTTCCAAACCAGGGAACCCAGCAAACAACAAATCAAACATATTGCAGCGTTGCTAATGCATCAAAATAGTTATTTGTTTTAAGTTTTGAAAAGCGACTTTTTTCATACGAGTGTGCATTAACACGAGCTTGAAGAAAGCTTTTCTTACAAGTAAAACATAATGTTTTTTCTACGACCCTTTTATTTTTTATTATATTCAAATACAAAACAAAATAACCTAAAAACGTGTTTGACAGCTTTTAAAATTACATTATCTTATTCTTTTAATTTTTAAGGTATAAATTACTTAAAATCCATAAACTTACCTTCTCAATTTAAATAAAGGCACTAAAAATTAGAATTTATTATACAAACACAATTAATTGTGTTCTAAATGATATTTACAAATACAATACAAATTTTAAAAGGAATGTCACGATGCTGTCAATTTCTTTTCATACAGACTTGTCACTTTTCACACAGAAATGTCACTTTACATTCGTGTTTTGCCTTGCCAATGAAAAGATTTATTTTCTAAGCAACGATGCCAATACGAAATGTGACTTTTACAGAGTGGTCGTAGAAAAATAGATTTAAATCAGAGAAAACAAAACCAGATAACAAATTCTAGTGGAAATCAAGAAAAAGCACAAGAACCAATTAATAAAATTAAAAAGAAAGTTGTAGGATTTATACATTTGGGGCATGTAAACTTAAATACTACCTTAGATGATATAAAAAATTATGTGGTCACCACGTTTAAGACAAACGACTTTAAAATTGAACCTTGTCCAGTAAGAGAAGGAGCTAAAAGTATTTCCTTTAAGATTGAGACAGATAGCTCAATTGTAAAGGAACTATACTTAAGCGAAAATTGGCCCAAAGGCGTCCTAATTAACAAATACAGATTTTTTCGTAACCAAACAGAAGCAGCAGCAGAATTTAAATAATAATATAAATATAAATAAAATAAACAAACACAAAAAGGCAATAAAAAACAATTTTTAGAAATAAATATTCCCAAATTAAAACAAAGGTATTAACATTAATAATCTAAATGTACATGTAAGCTGGATGCTTTCAGAAAACAAATTGCGGCTGACATAGCGGCAATAACTGTAAAAAAATCTAACCTGGAAACATTAAAAATACCAAATTATGAAGAAGGTTTATTAGAGAAAATTATGGTGTTTTAATATTGATCAATCCACAAATCAAGTACTCAGTAATAAATTTACAACATCTCTCTAAAGACTTGCATATAGAACTCGCCGCTATACACTGTACTCAAATTTATTCTTTAAATTTTATTTGTGAAAAGTTTCCAAAAGCACGCCTGTTTCTTTTAGGTGATTATAACACAAACTTTATGACAGAATCTACCAATAAAACAAAATTACTGGAGGTTATGGCACTTTTAAACATGTATCCACTTTTCCAGGAACCATCTGGAATAACACATGCATCCTTCATCTCTCTGATCACATGGCACAACAAGTTAAACTAGACCTAGAACAAAGCACACTAGAAAAACCTTTTCTAGAAATACAAATGAATTTTCCACTTACCTTCTAAAATCTATCCTCCAGGATGAAAAGTGGGAACTTCAATACTATAATGCTGCAGAGTCCTTTTCTTTATTTCTAAATAGATTTTTAACAATATTTAACCATGCATGTCCTAAAAGGAAAAAGAAAATTATAAACATTGAAAAGAGTTATAATTTAAATAATAACGTTTACGTTACAAATAAAACGAAAAATATATTAGATTCATTAGCAGTCATAACAAAAAATACACTTCATTATCAAGCACACAGCTCTTATAAAAAAGATTTCTACAAAGAGGTTCAAAATTTCCAGAAATCTCAATACGAACAATATATCGTCACCAGAGAATTATATATTATTGTTCTATCTGCATTTTTGTTTTAAATTACAGTTAGTCTTGTTTTAAGCCTTAAAGTTGCATATTGTTCTATATATCTATATATATATATATATATAAATATATATATAAATATATATAAATATATATATATATATATATATATATATAAATATATATATATATATATATATATATATATATATATATATATATATATATATATATATATATATATAATTGGGGTAGAAATTAAGGCTTAAACTGTACAATTTCTGCCCCAATTATATATAGATAGAACAATATGCATCTTTAAGACTTAAAACAAGACTAACTTCAATTTAAAAAAAGCAGGTAGAACGCTATAATTCTCAGGTGACGATATAGTAAACTCAAACAATATGCATCCTTAAGACTTAAAACAAGACTAACTTCAATTTAAAAAAAAAGCAGATAGAACACTATAATTCTTAGGTGACGATATAGTAAACTCAAACAACCTTAAAAAATCAGTGTGGAAAATTATAAACAAAATAGATAAGAATGAACAAAACAACTTTACAGAACTGCTATTCAAATTAAACATAAATAACAAAAAATCCTGCTACTTTTATGAAACAACTGTTGATGAAATAATAAAAAACCTTAAATGCAAAGAAACACCTGATTTATGTAAAGTTGCAGAGAAAATAGCCATTCCAATATGCATTTTATTAAATAAATGTTATGATGAGGGACACTTTCCAGAACCACTAAAAAAAGCAAGAATAATACCTTTACCAAAAAAAACATTGACGAAGCAAGTTATTACAGGCCTATTGCCATACTACCCACTTTTAAAAAAAATAAGAATATGCAATAAAAACAAGAATTTTGGGTTTTATAGAAAAAAATAACATAATGAGTAAATGACAACACTGGTTTAGATCCAGCCATTTCACTACCAACGCAATTGCTGCTTTACTTAAAAGCATTTCTAAAACACTGGGTGAAAAAAATTATATATGACTTACATGCTGCGTCCTGCCCAAGGCGTTTGATCTTACTATAAAAACTACTATGGAATAAGAGGAATACCCCATAAAATGATGCAATCATATGTATTAAACAGGACACAAGTAATTTACTGGACGCACAATCCCAGGAGTTTGATGTAAATCATGGCGTTCCTCAAGGCTCTATATTGGGGCCTTTATTTTTCCTACTATACAAGGTGTCCCTAAACTTAGTGGCATAAATTTAGGAGCAGATTAAGCAAGTCAAAATAAGACAAAAAGCTAAATAAATATTTTTCCTAATTTCTTATATTTCTAAGATACAGGGTGATAAAGTGTTACTTATCATATCAGTTTTTTTAATATAACTTCTACTATGGTAGACTTGGGAAAGGTGATATTTTGCGTACAGTCACTTACTACCAATACACATATTCACACATAATTACATTTGTTTGAGTGAACACAGTGTCGTAGAAACGGGGGTTGCTCTAAGCAAACTTTGAGGTTAGGTTTTTATAACATTTGATGCAATTTTTTTGATTAATCAGTTCGGCTACTATTAAAAATTACAATAACTGCAGGGCCGGATTTAGCATGGGGCCAGCGGGGCCACGGCCCCAGGGCCCCCACCAATGCAATATGTAGCTTTTTAATAAAACAAATATAAAAAAAAATTGTCGAAAAAACAAAAAATTGGGTCGGTTATACCGCGCGAATCCTGTAATTTTCAATTAATTTTTCGTAGATTTTTTATCGCTTTATCGTTTTTGTAAATACAGGCAAACAGTCAATTACTTATAATCTAATATTCAAGTTAGTTTTTGTCCCAGATTTGTATTGGTACATTGGAGTGTTGTGGAATATTTTCCGGTGTTTCCGAAATACTGTTTCGTGCTTTTCTTTGGACAAAAGATTGTTTTATTGTTTGATTTTGTATGAAAAACAGACAAATAATACGACTTTTGATGCACTTTTTTTTGCAGTAAGTATTAAAAATACAAACAAAACATAGATCAATTTATATTTTACTTGAGTAAAATATACATAATATATATATGTATAAGGTTATGTTCGTATTATTCAAAATATACCGGGTGATTTAGACTTGTAGGGAAATATGAAAAAAAGTTCCTATAAACACGTGTCCGAAAATGCTTTATTATCGAGATACAGGCTGTTTTGTTTAAAAAAAATTAGTTTTTTATTTATAGCTTAATAACGCTTTGGCCGATTTTATTAAAATTTATATGGTTTATTAAATAATAAATGATTCAAAGATAATAAAAAATCAAGTTCCTCTAGCTCAAAAATTTACCATAAGTTTTAATTTCCCAACTGTCAAAATTTTTAGAAATAATGAGGGCCCCCACCAAATTCGGCCCCAGGGCCTCAAAACTCTTAATCCCGGTTATTATAACTGTTATATCGCATTAAAGGATTAAAAGATATATGATAACAATTTTTTTAATTGAAAAACTAAAAAGGCCATTCCATGAGCCTCGGGAATTTTTGCCCTGACCGTCTCATTAAAGGGCCTCAAAACTCTTAATCCCGGTTATTATAACTGTTATATCGCATTAAAGGATTAAAAGATATATGATAACAATTTTTTTAATTGAAAAACTAAAAAGGCCATTCCATGAGCCTCGGGAATTTTTGCCCTGACCGTCTCATTAAAGAAAAAAGTTTTTTCAATTAAAAAATAAAATTTAATGCGATAAAACAATTATTGTAGTCTCGAATATCTCGGAAACGGTTTATTTTATCGAAGTTTGAGAGGTATACCTTTGTAATAATGACGAACTGAGTAATCGAAAAATTGCATCAAATGGTATAAAAACCTAACTAAGTTTGTATGGGACGATAAGCTTAAGCAACCCCCGTTTCTACGACACTGTGTTCACTTAAACAATTGAAATTATGTGTGAATATGTGTATTGGTAGTAAGTGACTGTTCGCAAAATATTTCCAAGTCTACCATAGTAGACGCTATATTAAAAAAACTGATATGATAAGTAATACTTTATCATCCTGTATCTTGGAAACATACGTAATAAAGAAAAATATTTATTTAGATTTTCGTCTTATTTTGACTTGCTTAATCTGCTCCTAAATTTATGCTACTAAGTTTAGGGACACCTTGTATATTAATGATCTGCCTACTAATATTCCAAATGTAAAAACATACCTATATGCAGACGATACATCTTTTCTAGGAACTGGACCATCACTGGAAATTATTATGAGCAAAAAACTGGATGCACTTCAAGCCGCCAAAAAATTGACTGATTCAAATATGCTGTCCCTTAATGAAGAAAAAATACAAGAACTGTGTTTCAAAAGAAGAGATTCCCAAATATATTTTCTTGGAATCCAGTTAGACGCCAGGTGGAACTGGTCGGGGCATATTCAAACTCTATGTAAAAAGCTTCCAAGTAAAATATTCTGTATAAAAAGAAAATAATTAAGATTAGTACCTATCAAGCTACTCGTACCTATTACTTTTCCAAAATAAATTCCTTAGTATAGTATTCGGTTTTGGGAAAATGCTGTGGATACAAATAAACTTTTTATCCTTCAGAAGCGAGCTGTAAAGGTCATTGCAGAAGTTCCTGAAAGAGAGAGTTGTAGACTTTTATTCAAACAACACATAGTATATACTAAACAAACTTGTACATACTTACCCTAGTCAAATATGTGCACTCAAACAAAAAACTCTTTATCAGTGGCGGCTCGTGACCATTCATGAAGATGAGGCCCACGAACCGGTATATGGCGCCGCAGTCAATTTTTTTTAAAATTTTCAAGGTCACGCGTTTTCGGAGCACTTCAGAATCTAAATAAAAAAATATATATTATTTAAAAATATGGTCTTTCGCGAGAAGAATTTTCAAAATTGAGCTAATAGATCCTATTTATTTTTTCCGCAAAACGCTGCTTTTTGACCATAGTGCGACGTGTTACGATCCCGGAGTTGAGAAGCGGTCGGGGTTGACAATAAAACGTTGTCAAGTTTCAGATAGGCACCCATGAAATCGGACAAGGGATTATAATAATCCATTGTTCCATGACATATAATTAAAACATTAACACCCAGTAACAAACAATAAATAAAGATTACTTTACTACAAACATTTTAGTATAGTAATCTTTATTTGTTTTTTGTTGTTGGGTGTTAATTATATAATGATATGTCGTAGAACAATAGAATCATTTATCAATCATTTCTGACTTATTTTTTTATATTTTTAAAAAAGAAACATTTAAATAATAAGTGTCCTTGTTCAAAATCAAAGCGAGAATTTACCAACATGCAGGCGTAAAGGAAGCGAAAATTTCTGGGATTACTATTTCATATTATGCAATTATGCGTTTAAAATTAAAGTTGGAAGGGGTGCGCGCTAAATTTAAAGGAAATATTTTAAACTTTGATGGTTATTCGATGTTTTGATACTTTTAATGACTGGAATTTACTTTAAAAACGTTTCATATTTAAATAAGTAATGTATCGAAAATTTCACATTATATTATAAATTAAACATGTGAGGCCCGGCCTCAGTTGCTTTATACGACGAGCCGCCATTGCTCCAAATAATGTGTCCCATGAGTTTAACACAAGTGGACAAAATAATCTACAAATTCTATATCACCGCATCAGGGCTTTCCAAGAGTTTAAATCTCTGTATGTGTACAGTTTCGTTAAATTCTTTTTGATTCAAAATGTATTTTACAGTCTTGATGAATATTTCTGTTTTTTTTTTAATCTGCTTATCTGCGCTATAAACTTGTACAATGTATATTTTTAACTAATTCATTGTTTTTATCTATATATACTTATTTATTACTCATTTAATTGTGTTTATGCTATGCTTTAATGTTTACTATATGGAGAATTCCACGTGAATTACCCTTGCCATTTCGAAATTCAATGACAATTTTTCCATGGATTCCCTGACTCAAAATAAAAATTCAATTTTAATTTTAGCACGGTTTGTCAATTGTTTTTGGTGATATGATTTTTAAATTTTCATGATTATAACGATTTTGCCAATATATTATCGATCATAACTTTGGTTCCAATTGAGCGATTCCGACGAACGACCAAACATTTTTCTTGTTGAAGATTTTATTTCCTTTATCATCATTTAACTGTATGGGCACAAATGAACACATAAAAATACTGACATCAGATATATTGGCATCGGTAAATATTTTCTTTTATTGGGATTGCCCAGAAGCTCCATCACAACCCCTTTTTCCTATGAGCTCCAAATTTGTTTAAATCTCTTTCAAATGTTTTCAAATGATTCCAGGATTATTATGACTGTATGGTCCGTAAGAGGTTGAATTTTCACCTCTGCCTTTGTTTCACTGACTTCTAGCTACTCAGGATAACATTTTTTTGGCTTCTAGAATGTATTCGTAGGCTGGAAATAATTTAAAATTGTGTCCCAAGGAAAGCTATCGTAATTTTGTATAGTTTGCTTTAGTTAAATTTAAATCAAGAAACAACCCCAAAGCCTCTTCTTTTGTAAAGGGAATCTCTTCTGATTTAGATGTCGAAGGTTCTATATTTTTTGTCGTGTTTATGTGTTGATTCATAAATATAATTAACACCTTTAATGCCAAATTGTTCTTTAAATTCTGCAGCTTTCCGTCTCTTTGATCTATGTGATAGTTCCATAAAATCCATCTTTGGCCTTCCGGGAGATTTCTTCTTTGGGGTCTTCCGTTGGATTCAAAGAAAGGCTTATCAGAATTTTTAATTAGAAAATTTTGTTTGTTGCTACTTGAATTTTGTTAAAGATTCTTCGTATTTCTAAAAAATGCTTCCAGCTTCTTAGATAAGGTTTCATCAATATTCGTATCGTAAATTTCTTGAAAGATTAAGAGAAAATCAGGAAAATACAAAACCTACTAAATCCTTATTGATAATATCAGCCATAATGTTGTTAACGCTAGGTGAATTTACAAAAGAATACTCACTACCTATATATGTTAATATTTATTTTAATAAAAAACCTACCTAACAAAATTTTTGTTTATTCAAAATGCCCAATCTAAGTGAAGCCAGTAAAAGTTCTACGCTTACAAGTGAGAAAAGTTCTACGCTTTCAAGTGAGGATCCACAACCCAGCACAAGTGCAATACGGGGGCCGGACCGTGATGGGGTCTCAACAAGCAGTGAGGACTTCGTGGATATCGATACATTGAACGCATCTTTGGTTGGATTGGGAGAATCACCAATTAATAAACGAAAATTGCCGCAGAAGGGATATTCTCAACATAAATATCAAAAGCTACAGCAGACACTGGCTTCGAAAGTATTTCACTTGGAAGAAGACACTGAACAAGAGATCGAGGGAGCAGAATCATCAGTAATAGAAAAATTGAAAGAAGCGTTTGTTTTAACAAATGATCGGAATATGAAAATTCGAATCTTGACAATATTTTCCGACTGGTCATATTCAAAAATTCAGCAGCACTTTGATGTTTCCAGGCACATGATTGCCGTTGCCAAGAAGATGTCGACAGACTCCGGGATTTTGTCTACTCCTAATGGCAAATCGGCTAATCGGACCAAGCTACTGAGAATTGCATAGTGGATTTTTATACTTCCGATCAAATAAGTCGTGTCATGGCGGGCAAGAAAAATTACGTTACGGTTAAGGAAAATTGCGAAAAAGTTCAGAAATATAAGCGGTTAACACTCAGCAACTTGAAGGAAACGTACCGGGTTTTCAAAGAAAAGTATCCAGACATAAAGGTCGGCTTTTCAAAGTTCTGCGAGTTACGACCGAGGCACTGTGTACTTTCTGGAGCTAACGGGACCCATTCTGTTTGCGTGTGTGCAATTCACGAGAATGTCAAGTTATTGTTGGATGGAGCAAGAATAGCACACCTCACAGCCGACACACCTCAACCAGTCAGTAATTATAAAGATTGTTTGGCCCGAATGCTCTGTAATCCACCGTCGATAGATTGTCATTTGAGGCAATGTTTAAATTGTCCAGGAACGGAAGGTTTGATAAATCAGCTGGAAGAGGTATTCGAAGCCGAATTGATAGATACCGTGCTGTACAAACAATGGACATCGGTAGATCGAACAAACTTGGAAATCATTCAATCGACAGTTGAAGAATTACTGGTAAAACTGGAAACAAAACTAAAAGCATTGGTCACGCATGCGTTCATCGCTCAGCAGCAGTCAGCTTATTTTTCCGAAAGAAAGGAGCAGTTGCAACCAGGAGAGTGTTTGGTAGTGTGCGATTTCGCGGAAAATTACGCATTTGTAATTCAAGATGCAATTCAGGGAGTGCATTGGAACAATGACCAAGCCACCTTACATCCTTTCGTTGGTTATTACAAAGAAGGTGGCAGAATGAACCATAAAAATTATATTGCGATTTCCGAAAGTTTAAAACATGATACCGTCGCCGTTCACATTTTTCAAAGAAATTTAGTAAATTTTTTGAAACAATATGTACCAGGGTTGAATAAGATCATCTACTTCTCCGATGGAGCCAGCGCACAATATAAAAACAAAAAGAATTTTTTGAATGTCTGCTTTCACGAAGAAGACTTTGGGGTTAGTGCCGAATGGAATTTCTTTGCCACTTCACACGGAAAGGGACCTTGTGATAGGAGGGGCCCTGAAGAGGCTAGCAACTAGAGCCAGTCTAGAACCAAATCTTCCGGAACCCATCAATACAACACAGAAATTTTATTCCTGGGCAAAAAATAATCCAAACATAAAAAACATTGCAATAGAATTTTTCACGCACAATGATTATGCGAATGAAACCACTGCATTGAAAGCTCGGTTTGAAAAAGCAAAAGTGATTCGTGGCACACTAACATTTCATTGCATTAGGCCAATAACGAAGAAGAAAGTGTCAGCTAAGAGATACTCAAACGCAGAAAGCTCTGTCGAGGCCCTTGTTTCTAAGTAAATGTTTGTATATTATTGGAGTGATTTTAATAAACAATTGTCTTAGCACCAAAACCACCGTATTATTCACACCTTCTACAATCCCTCGACAAAACCTTCTTTTCTAGAACTATAGCAGTTCTATTCAATAGTTAATAATTTTATACATGTATACATAATAGTTTTAGTCATATGATTTACTTGATTTTACTTTTAAATTTAATAAACAAGTACAGTCCAACCTTTTTTATTCTTAACCACAAATAATAATTTCGTTTTGCTGCCAATATAACAGAAATAATTGCCAACTAATCTCCCAAATTTTTGACGTTGTCAAATTCCAAATAAAAAAAACAAACTCTATGTTATAGAGTATAGATATATCTATACTCTATAACTCGAAGTTTAAAAGATATACTCCGTATGTCGAAGTAGGTAATGATATCAGTTTAAAATTTTCCCAAGCAATAAAGCTAATAAAAGTTTTATTGTTTTTATTGGTCATTAAACTTTTTGTGTACCTTATGTTAATTTACCTTACCTTACATTTAAATTTTTTCACAGGTGCATTCATTAAATTTTTTGTTTACCTTATTTCGTTATTTTACCTTCTCTCTTTATTTATATTTATGATTTAAACTAAGCACATATCTATATTTATTACCCTATGTTCCTTAACTCAAAAAAAGGTGATTGGTTATTTCTAGATTTTTACATATATGTATATGTATATATACATTAGGCGTCCCATACTCTCAATTTGCCCAAGGGCGTAAGGTTACGCCGCGCGCCGCGTCACAGGCCATGTCGCTGTTTTGACCCAGTTCTTATCAATCCTCCAAGCTATAATTTTGGGTTTTTATAGAGAATCGATCAAGGAATACGATGATATTTTTTTCAAAATTTAAAAAAGTGACAATTGTCTCGAAAATCACGTTTGAATAATATAATTGTTTATAACAAATGCAATAGTCGATTATCTTGGAATTAAATATATATGTCATGAAAGTTTTTTCCAAGAGCTACAAAATGCATTTTTGATTAAGTCTGTAGGTTGAATAGAACCGGAGATATAGGCAGTTGAAGGAGGCCGTGTTTTCGATTTTTGGGCTCTTTTGCGAAATTTCAACCCCTTGTAACTTCTAAACTAGGGGTGATAAAAATAAAAAAAAATGTTCTATTTATTCATTTGTTCTAAAGAACCTGTAGAAAAATTTATATTAAAATCAGAGAACTCAAGGTCATTTTTCACCTGTTTTTGTCCGGTTTGACGTGGAATGACTCAAATGAGTATTTAAGGGAACACCATATTGAGAAAATAAATTGGCCACCTTTGTCTCCGGATATGAATCCTATTGAGCATGTGTGGAGCAGGATAAAATTGAAGATGAAAGAGAGGGAAGGAGGCATGGAAAATTTGGATGAATTGGTAAATGCTATTCAGGAAGAATGGAGTATCCCAGAAATTTCTAAGGAACTTGGTCGAGGGAATGCCTAGGAGGGTTAACGAATTATTACGGCTTAGGGGAGGGCCAACGAAATATTGAAAGGTATTATTGTTATTGTTTGTTACATTTTTCTGTTGAATGTTGAAGTTTTGATTATGATTATATCTACGCATACAATTTTCAAAAATTAACAAAAATATTTTTATTTAACTTTATTATAAATTAGGTAGGTACTTATCAATGATGTTATCACTACTGCGCAATGTAAGTTATGTAACATTATCCTAACCACTCAAACAAATTGCAGTAATTTCGCTCAAAAAATGAATTCCCAAATTGCATTTTCATCATAAATATGCAAGAAACACGACAGCAATCGGATTTTATTAAGACATTTAACAACAGGGAATTGTTTTCGTATTTTGATTCTTGATGATTTTGGTTTTATCTGAAACTTAAATTTGACAACTGAATCACAATCAGGAGGTCAAAAATATAAAGAAAACATGTCACGAACGTAAATATCGGTTCAGGTTTAGTTTTCGCAAATTTTCACCAAAATGTCATTTTGAAAAAGTGGTCTTTGCTTAGGCCCCTCTGAAAATAATGGAAGTTTGTTACTTGTCGCTTGTTCAGAATTGTTCAAGGAACAATCTTTTACCATCTTATTTTCTTGTTCTTAAAAAGACTGAATATATTGCCTACCAAAAAGCCTTAAATGTACTCTTTTGGAAAAAAAATCATATTTTCGTTGCTAAGATTCCAATTCGAAAAATTTGAAAAACGTTTTAAGGTAACACATAATACTTCATTATTTCAAAGTAAAAACGAAAAAAAAATTATTGTTTTACAAACGGGGCTTGGATGAAGTTATTGAAATTTTTCACCGTTTTACATATCACCCTGTAGGAAATTTACTTGAAGAACCGTATGCCTAATAATTCTCTTCGTCGCACCTGTATCCAGCAGCAGAACATGAAATTTTCCATTAATAAAACTATCCAAAAAAACACTGCTGGACTGGTGTAGAAGAGATACGACAAGTTCGATATCTTGTGGGGCATGGTGGCCCCTTCTCCTCGACCCTATATAGTTTTCCGACTGAGACGAAGTCGGCGCCATCTGGCTTTCTCTGCAACGACTTTGTATATGACTGCTGATTGCTTCAATTATACTGGGTTCCTCCTCTTTCTCTTCATCGACTCTCCTAATTCTAGACTGGCTCCTGCAGCTCTGCTTTGCCGCCTCGAATTCAAAGCTCGAGCCAATGCTGCCTTAAACTGACGGATGTAATTGGTCCAAGAAGTTTTTTCTTCGAACTGAGGTGGTTTTATTCGGACTCGGCTCCCCTCCTGCACTGTTCCTGGTTCCGCCAGCATCATGGGTAAATTAACTGCTGTCAGTTTACTATTTATTTCTCTTATTTTACCTTCCAATTTCTCATTTAATTTTTCTTCTCTCGTGTCCAATTCTCTCCTTACGTCGTCAAATTTTTGTCCTACTTTCTCTTCTAATTCATTGGCATTTTCTAGAATATTCTGTTCCAAATATTCTTTTAAATTTTTAGAATTTTCTAGCATTTTCTGTTGAAGTCGTTAGAATTTTCCAGAATTTTCTATTGCAAATCATCCTTTTCTATTGCAAATCATCCTTTAAATCTTTGACCCTATATAGTTTTCCGACTGAGACGAAGTCGGCGCCATCTGGCTTTCTCTGCAACGACTTTGTATATAACTGCTGATTGCTTTAATTATACTGGGTTCCTCCTCTTTCTCTTCATCGACTCTCCTAATTCTAGACTGGCTCCTGCAGCTCTGCTTTGCCGCCTCGAATTCAAAGCTCGAGCCAATGCTGCCTTAAACTGGCGGATGTAATTGGTCCAAGAAGTTTTTTCTTCGAACTGAGGTGGTTTTATTCGGACTCGGCTCCCCTCCTGCACTGTTCCTGGTTCCGCCAGCATCATGGGTAAATTAACTGCTGTCAGTTTACTATTTATTTCTCTTATTTTACCTTACAATTTCTCATTTAATTTTTCTTCTCTCGTATCCAATTCTCTCCTTACGTCGTCAAATTTTTGTCCTACTTTCTCTTCTAATTCATTGGCATTTTCTAGAATATTCTGTTCCAAATATTCTTTTAAATTTTTAGAATTTTCTAGCATTTTCTGTTGAAGTCGTTAGAATTTTCCAGAATTTTCTATTGCAAATCATCCTTTAAATCTTTGACATTTTTCAGTATCTTCTGTTGTAAATCGACTTTTAGATGTTTTAAATTTTGCAACATTAAATACATGTCACAGGGGCCTTTAAATAAATACGTTTCTGGATTCTCACCCTCCCGCTTAAGGTCCGCCACTTTTAAGTCCATTAAGGAAACCATTTTCGCTATGTTTCACACTAATCCCACTTCTAACACAGCTACACCAATTGTAACGTTTTTATCGGTTTGTAATGTGAAAACACGTACTGGTTTATGAACGAACTAAACCATTTATTTTATAACTTAATTACACTTAAAACTAACTAAGCACTAAACTACTAATTATTTATATATTACTACTGTACAAGAGTCTATTTATTTGCACGTATATTTATTTTATTTCGTCGCGACTAACAAAGCTTGACTGACTGCTCCATGCTCCGCTGTGCATTATATATTCATTGCCTACGTTACCCACGTCACGCAAGCACCTTCCCGAACATTCCAGCGAGCTCCACATCGCTCTCGATTACTCGAGCGCCGACTCACCGGCGCAGACTAGCAGGCGATGACTCATCGGCGATGAGTAATCATTCCGAGATCCAGAGCGGTACCAGCTACACTTTAGTACATAGGGAGTCTGGAGAAACATTTGAAAGTCCACAAATGTTTTTACGAAAATCAACAAGAATTGCAGAATGTATTGTAAAATATGTTGCTGATTATATTGTAAGTACAGTTAAAAAGGCAACAAGCAATTTCAGTAATTGCATGACTGTTTTAACCAGTGCTGTCAATCGAGAACTGCCATAATACCCGAAATAGGTTTTTAAAATGCTCACAGTTATTCTCGCAATAAAAGCAAAATCCTCACAAAATCCCCGCCCAGATTTATTATTTAAATAGTTGAATGTTGGATTATTTAAAAAAATCGGGGTTCATACCCTTGGTTTAGAATTTTTTAAAATAGTGAAGAAAAAATCAATCTTTGATTTTTTCAACCCATTTCTTCTACCATCCCATATGCTTAACGCCCCCAGACAACATTTTTGGGGGCGTTAATTCTTGTTTAATAGGTACCTAACTAAATACTAGTAAAAACAACAATTAATATTCAAATTTATTATATTCGACGTGTTTGTGTTAAAAACTTTGACTAAATCTAAAATCTAAATGATGACTTTTTGAGCCATGTCCAATTTTAATTTTGTGTTACAGTTGATCAGACTCTCTTCTTGTAGGGACTCTCATAGAAAAACTCCATTTAGTAATCACATACTTTCAGGAAGTATGCATACACATGACATTGTGTTAGTAATGTCGTAGTCAACAGTCTGAACAATTGGTCAAAAGTGTTGCGGAACTTTGCAAAAAATAAATTTATCATTTTTAAAATAATTCAATGTTTTATATAAGTATACCTATATTTATTTATTTATTTCCAAAATACGATATAATACAGATCTATAAAATAAAAAAATATAATATATTCATTTAATATAATAATAATAATGATAATAAAGCATCATAATGTTTCAGGTCATTTAGAATCTCAAAACAGCCAAAGGATGATAACGAGATCGTATAGCAGGTCAATGGTTGTAGTCTTTCTTCTTACATTTATTGAATTACATATAATACATATTGTAGTGGTCCTGCAGTCTTCTTTTAAAGATGTTAAACTTAATTGCGTTTTTAACATATTCCGGTAAAGAGTTGAAAGATTGTACGCTTGTATTGATAGTGCGGCATTTTCCATGATTGGTTGTTGATGAATGTGTGTTCTGATACGTGTTTCGTAGTTATGATGTTCTCTGTTTTCAGGTAATGCAATATTAGATTTTTGTAGCTTATTATTTATTCGATATATTAATTTGCATTCTTCGCATTTAATCAACTTGTCCAGGATATTTATTTTTAAGGAATTGTAAAGCTCTTTGGTTGGTGTTGTCCAGTGTAATCCAAATATTGATTTTAAGCATCTGTTTTTGAAGTCTTTGAGCTTTATTTTTAAGTGTGTTTGAGCAGGTACCCCAGGCGGTCATAGTATATCTGAAGTGTGGCTCTATATAGGCGAAATAAAGTTGTCGTTTGCTTTTGTTATTAATTGTGTTGTTATTCTAATGGCTCCTGAGATAGGTATAACTTTCTTATTCCATTTACATCATCATTCCATCTTAGTGGATTGTCAATCGTAACTATATTTTATAGATTTCACCTCTATTAAGTCATCATTTTCAAACTTAGCGGCCATTTTTTCGAAATTCTTGTTTTTTTGATGACCATGAAAACGTTTTTTTCTGTTTATATACAAAAAGTTTATGTACAAAAGTGCTCTTTTAGTTCCACCCTTACTTCCTAAGAAGTGCCAGAAGCCAACTGAATGGTTTGAGCGGGTTAGGGGAGGAACGTCCGAAGGACTAATATACACAAATAAACAGACCTCTCGCCTTGTAGTCAGCAGCACTAACCACTAGTGTTTAATATGAGTTGGTTTTGAACAGTCTATTCTTTGAATAGTTGCATATCTCGGTCGACAGAAGCTTGAATACTAGGGATATCATAACCACTAAAAAAAAAATGTAAAATAATAGGTAATAGAATTCTCACAAATCCTCAAAAATGTTAATCCTCACCGATGTGAGCATTTACCCGAAAATTGACAGCACTGGTTTTAATTGAGGGGCTCGGTGCAAGAACCGGGTATCTCCATATTTGGAAAAAGGAGAAAAGAAAACCTATATTTAGTTAACGCTAACGTGGATCTACACGGTTTGTGCACCGAACGATGCGGACTACTGAAGGGTGTTTCTTCATATACCTAACTCAATTTAGCAAAAATAAGGAGATACCCGGTTCTTGCACCGAGCCCCTCAATTACAAATGTGCAAGAAGACTTTTCGGAAGTGATAGAAGCCAGAGAATATAATACGGTATCTTTTTTAAGACCTGGATATTTACTAAATATTTACTTTTTAAAGTATTTTTTATTTTGCCAAAGTTGGTGTAGTAAATATTTTAAATAGAATTTTACTTAAATATTTTTCTAAAAATTTATCATATTTTAAATGTGCCAAGCATGATTTAAAAAAAAATATTTTTCAAACTATTATAAATTGTACTATTTCTCATTTGTTAAAATGCAAATGTTACAATTATTATTTTTTTAGATTTTATAATAGCACCAATGAGAAACAGTACATTGACTCTATGAAGTATTTAGCTTATAGTATGTATTTAAAAAACAAAAAAAAAATAAAAAAGTAGATGTTTCAAAATTGTTTTTTATTTAAATAAAATTATTGTTAGAAACTGTTTATCTAGTTATTTAATTTTAAATCCCGCTAAATTTTGTGTTCAGAAGTGCCATCTCTCGGCAAAAAAACAAAGTATATTTTGACCATTGATAGTTTAGTTCTCAGTTAAGTCCAGTCCAGGGATGGCGATAAACAACTAACCAGTTGTTACTATGGCAGTTTCCTATATATCTTTTTGTTGTATATGTGAACACCCTAGAGGCGACAAATTCGCTGCAACTGGTCGCCGTGACAAAGTGGCCGCGAGAAGTTGCACTGTCAGACCTGAGCTTTATTTTTGTACAGAGGTTTATAATAGTTTATCTTTTAAACCAGATTATTATGAACTATTTCTATATAGAATTATAAGTGTTATAATATAGAAATTATCATGGGGGCGCTTGAAAAAAAATATTTTATCTTATCTATAGTGTTATTCTCTTTGCCCAGCAAACACATAAGTCTGATTGTGTAATAATAATAATAATTTATTTATTGCCCAACAGTTTTCACAATAAAGGACATTCAAATAACAAAATTACAGTAGATACAAAAACAATTAGTAATATACATGAAATAAATAATAAAATAAATATACTTAAATATATAAAGTGGTGTTTAAAAAAAGCAGACAACGGATAAAAAAAACCGCAAATATACAATAAAAAAAGAAAATTATTGATAAATATAATAATTAAATGGTTAAAAACATTGTAGTGTACTCCTCAGACTAGAAAAATTAATATCACAAAGACTTGCTACTTTATTAAAAGTTAGGAACATTTTATATATCGGCGACCTTACTAACATGTTGGTACGTGCCCTTGGACACTTAAATACTAATGTTTGCCTATTATTAGGTCTTGGTACATAAAAATTTAACTGTCCCAGTAAGTCACTACAGTCTATAACATTATGAATTAATTTAATTAAAAAGGTTATGCAGATTTTATCCCTTCTTACACTTAAAGAATCAAAATTAAAGGTATCAAGCAGTACCAAATGATCAAAACCCTGAGGGGGATATACTCCAAACGTTTTGCAACTTAAAATTTTTAGAAATTTACGTTGCACTGATTCAATTGATTGAATGTGGCACAGGTAAATTGGCGACCAAACAATCGAGGCGTACTCCAACTTGCTGCGTACCAATGCATGAATCAACAGCTCAAGGCTCTCAGGTTTAGAAAAGGTTTTGCAATTTCGGATTATAAATCCTAATGTTTTATATGCTGATTTTGTAGTGATAGCGATATGTTCGGTAAAAGTAATAAGCGTGTCAAAATAAACTCCCAAATCCTTCATTACACTGACTGACTCCAAGCTGACCTCATTTATTTTGTAATTAAAAATAACTGGATTTACTTTTTAAGTGTATCTGCCTATTTTACATTTCGATATGTTTAAAGTTAATCTGTTTGTTTTACACCATTGACCTAAAATATTAATATTAATATTAATATCATCTTGGAGATTGAGACAGTAATTTATAATAATGACTCGAGAGAATATTTTGAGGTCATCAGCATATAAAAGCTTCAAAGAGTTTAGTTTTGGGGGCAAATCATTGATAAAGATCAAAAACAGCAAGGGACCTAAATTGGATCCTTGTGGAACGCCAGAACTGGACACAAAGTGTTGCGACTTAAAGTTATTATATGAATCAAATTGTTTCCTGTCTATTAAATTGGACTGAAAGGGTTCCACAAGAAAGCTATCTAAACCAAAGCTTCTTAGTTTCTGTAACAATATGTAGTGATCAATCTGATCAAATGCTTTCTGGTAGTCAGTGTATATAACGTCGAGTTGAGAACCTTTATCCATTGTTTCACAAGCATATTGTGTAAATGAAGCCAAGTTGGTTCTCGTGGATTTTTTCTCAACAAACCCATGTTGAAAAGGAGAAATAAAAATTTTCAGTTGACAATATAGTTTGGAGTAAATTATCATTTCAAATATTTTAGCGAAGTTACAAAGTATAGAAATTGGTCGATAATTTGTTATACAAGATGGGTCTCCTTTTTTTCGATGACATTTAATTATTTTGTTAAAGATTAGTAAAAGAGGTGAAACAAAGACACCACAGCAATCGTTTACAAGAAAGCTGGGTATGTTATCTACCCCAGCTGTCATTTTGTTATTAAGTCTCTTAACACAACCAATTATATCACTTTCATTTATGCAATCCAATGTAACCTGGCTAAAACATAAATCTGAATTCACATTAGCCAAAGGAATTGATTCTATGTATACACTTTAAAAAAAGTCGGCAAAGCCATTTACTATATAATTAGGAGTTTGAAAATCTTTTTCATTGTAGCTTACCCTTCCCGGAATACGCGAAAATCCTTTTTTTGATTTAATATATGACCAAAATGATTTCGGTTCATTTTTTAAATTTGATTCAATTTTATTTATCTGTTTTTTACTAATGTTCGCGTGATTTTGTCATTATACAATTATACAAACCACCCAATTTTCTATTTTTCTTGTAGTATTGGTCTTTTTTTTTAATATTTTTAATTATTTCGCTGGTAAACCAGGGAGGGTAGGTACGCTTCATAGGTTTAATGGTTTTAATAGGAATACATGTATCAAATAATTCGTAAATAATTTTATAAAACTTATCACACATAACATTAACATCAACAATTTGTGACAAAAAAGACCAATCTATTTCCAAAAACATACTATACAGTAATAGATAATCCGCTTTCTTAAAATTATAGGTTTTTTTCTCTATATTAATATTAAAATTTATAGGTACAGCTAGCTTAACACATATATTTAAAGAAGGATGGTAAATATCAATATTAGTAAGTGGGCTTTCATTTAAAGAAATTATACACTGCATATTCGAAAAAACCAGATCCAAAAGTTTATGATAGCTATTTTTAATTGTGTTGAACTGAGAAAAGTTTAATAATTCACTAAAGGTGGTTAAAGAAAAATATTTTGGATCAGTATTATCCATATTTATGAAATTAGAGACGTTGAAATCACCTAGAATAACAACATTTTCAGTTTGTATACACTCTAAATCAGATAAGAGTTCAAAAAAAGTTTTTAAATCACTAACCATAATCTTTGGTGGAATATATATAACAATTAAAGTTAATACTAAATTAGACAAGTACAGCTTACAACCTACGATATCTATACATGAAATAGTGTTTATTACACTGCTAAAGTCTAGTTCTTTTATTTGAAAATGATTGTTCACTGCAATTAATACGCCACCACCTCTAAAACCATTGGACACACTAAATCTTCTATCACAACGTAACACACTGTATAAATCAAAAAACAATTCAGCATTATCAACGTTTTCAGTTAGCCATGTTTCTGTTAAGCAAATAATTTCGTAATCACAGTCACTCACTGCAACTAAGAAATCACAAAATTTTGTATTTAATCCTCTAACGTTTTGATAGTATATATTTATATCTTGTAATGAAGTTGGTGATAAAAAGTTGGGCATTAATTGTTTAAATTATCTTTGAAAATCGTTGGAACATCGTTTATATATTTTATTGTAACACTTTCTCCCTTTTCTTTTCTTTCATCTAGCTCTTTTTTAATTAACCTATAAAAGTTATTTTGTTTTTTCGTTTTGTCTCTTGAGATAGAGATATTACGAAAGTTCGAACTATCTTTTAATTTATATGCATTTTTTAAAATTACAAAAACGTCAGCCTCTCTGGAAAAACAAAGTTTAAGAGGGCGAGTTTTGTTTGTAACATATTTACCCAGACGAAATGGTTGATCCTCAATTCTGGTTTCAGAAGATATATGGGATATGAGATCTACAGCAGTTTGCTTATCTTGAGCTAAGCGTTCGGTATTATTGTTGCCAACAGGT
Organism: Brassicogethes aeneus; assembly: GCA_921294245.1. Taxonomy (NCBI): domain Eukaryota; kingdom Metazoa; phylum Arthropoda; class Insecta; order Coleoptera; family Nitidulidae; genus Brassicogethes; species Brassicogethes aeneus. The sequence goes on from OV121136.1 coordinate 6,802,368, forward strand.
TCTGGAACATTGAACAATATTATATTTTTCCTCTTTTTTTCGCGAGCCGAAATTTCTGCAATGATGTCTTCAACAAGTGTTTCTGGTAATACTTCAGTAGATTTAGTTGAGCTTTGAGCTTTTAGTTCCTTAACTTCCTCCTGAAGAGCTATTATTGCAGCTTTCAATGAATTCAAATCGTTGCCCATCTCTTCACAGTTTGAACATGTCCAACTTAAACCCTTAATGGATTTAAATAATCTTATTTCAGCATAATGTAGTGGCCGTTTATAATTTTTTTACATAACTGCACAACAAATAAGACTAAGGTGCTCTTCTGTGGCCTTGGAGCAACAAGAACATATGGTATTATTTGGCATTTTGGTTTATAACAGGTTCAGCAAATAAAACACAGCAGCGGCAACGTTGCGCTATTTCACTCGCGAACCCCAAGTAACAAAAAAATTGTTTATCGAGAAATGTTTATCCTAATATTAGTCTATAATAATAAAATTATCATGTAAAACTCACAGTTTATATCACATTACATCGTGTAAACACAAGTAACATAATTTATTTTAGTTAAAAACTTTAAATTTTGAGAAAAACTATGCATCGAGAAATACACGTTTGTATCTACACGGTTGCCACAAGTTATTCGTAATGGCTCCTTACATAGTTTCATGGCTTAATAATGGCATTTTTTCCTTGTACTGGGCCTTTTAGTTTTAGATTACCGTAGCTTTAATTCTTTCGGTCACTTCTTTTGTGGTTTGCCACACTTTACACATACAATTGCTTTGGTTTTTTCAGAGGCATTAGGCACTCTGCAGCACGAACATACGTGCTTCGTTGAAGACGGGGTTCGGGCTGCGGCAGATGGGCTGGTCCCTCTGCCGTAGCTTCTGCGTCGCTCTTGCCGCTTTTATTCTTCGTGTCTTATTGCCTCCCACTTTCATCTACACCACAAGGCGAAATGTGCCTGCTTCCCTTTCTTAATTTACAAACCTAAATAAGCACTTATTGTAATTACTCGTAAATTACGTGTAAACATAATTTGTATTACCAACTCTTATGTACGATAAATAATAAACAAACCTAAATAAAACAGCCATTGCAGGTGAGAAAATTGGGGAGACGGAGTGGTTGGCAAGGGCTTGTGGGTTGTGGTTCGGACATCGCGACCGACAGCAGCTTCTGCTGGTTCCGGCCGCGCTCCCGGACTACCTGGGGCCTTCCCCTTTGTCTTTCTTTTTTTTGTGCCTTTACAGGAATGTTTTAATAAAAAAATTAATTTTGATAATAAGGTCTTGCAATGGCCCTTATCAGGATAATATTTGTATATTTTACCATAAAAGGCAATTTTTAGTATTAAGTTAATGGGGCTTTAAAAATCCATTGAAGTGCCAAATGTTTTTTGTATATAAAACTTACATGAACCTTTAATTATCCTTTGTTTAACGCCATATTTTAAAAATTACGCCCAGTGTAATTCCTCTTTGCCATTATTAATTTATTTTATTCGCAATTGCCCCAATTTTGACCTTATCAATTAAACCTTTCTACTAAATTCTTTGGCGGTTTGTATTTTGTCTGTAATAAGACTAAGTCATTTAAATTTAACAACCAATAGGTATTATTATAATTTTTTATGAAGTATAACACACAGTATATATACTAAATTATTTAAATAACCACTATAGAATCTTTTACACCCCATATCAGAAACTTAAGCTTGCCAAATTTATACCTGCCATTTCAGAACATTTAACGCGACATAATATGTACAGTTCCATTAGAATTAGCCTTTTAGGGTCTTTAGTTCATTAAAGCAGTGGCGGCTCGTCGTATAAAGCAACTGAGGTCGGGCCTCACATGTTAAAATTATAATATAATTTGAAATGTTTGATACTTATTTACATATACTTATTTAAATATAAAACGTTTTTAAACTAATTTTCAGTCATTAAAAGTATCAAAACATCGAATAACCATCAAAGTTTAAAATATTTCCTTTAAATTTAGCGCGCACCCCTTTCAACTTTAATTCTAAACACTTAAAACATTGCCCGACCGCATAATAGGGAAATAGTAAGCCCCGAAATTTGCGCTTCATATACGTCAAACATTGCCGATACAACATCATGCTCCCCACCGCTGCACGGTGCCGCCGGTACCCCCGCAAGGTGGGGATAATACGCGAATTTTTGTAGACATTGAGGCCCACAAAGTTGTACCACAGTATCAGTGTTGCCAATCGGCGGATTAAAATCCGATTCGGGGATTTTTTTGAACAATCGGATTTTTTTCGGATTTTGTAATTCGGAGGATTTTTTTTATTGCTGGCACGATTGAATGGACAACTTTTTTGGAGTTTCTCCAAAACGCTTTTTGGGATTTAATAGAGCCCTTACCACTTGAAACCCGCCTAAACATGTACTTCTTGCACGATGGGGCACCACCAGCGTTGCTGTGCGGGAGCACTTGAATAACGTTTATCCAAACCGTTGGATAGGTAGAGGAGGACCTATTGACTGGCCTCCTCGATTTCCCGACCTTAGGCTGATGGATTTTTTCCTGTGGGGATACCTAAAAAAACTTGCTGCAAGCTCTCAGAAAACTTAAATCGTTTTTTTGATTTAAATCGTTTTAATGACTTAAGTCATTTGGTAATAAGTCATTTCTCTAAAACTGACTTAAGACTTAAAATTTAAGTAATTTACAAAATGATATGTGACTTAAATATTTTTTTCAAAATAGAAAAAACTTAAGTCATTAATAAAAGGCTTAAATCAATACATACGATTTAAGTCAGATAGAAACGAATTAAGTAAAAAAAGATTTAAGTCTTTATAAAAGTCGGTAAATTATTTAAGTAATTTAGATTTAAGTCTTTTTGAAAAAGATTTAAGTCTTTTTGAAAAAGATTTAAGTCTTTTTAGAAAATATTTAAGTCAGATTTTTCATATTTTTTTTATAAATTTTTAAAAACGGCATTTTCTTTTGAACTGCCAGGGGTTCACGCGGCAGCAGATCAAAAACCCTTTTAATTTCCTACCTACAATTGCTACCGCTAGTGAATAAAAAAACCGCCGCGGTAAAGTTAGCTTTTCGGAACCGTTTGACGGCTACATTAAAAAATATCCTGTCTAAAATGAATGAAAAAAGTGGGGATTTATAATTTTGTTATTTTGTTTGCCAACATTCGTCTTGTTATGCGTGCGTAGTCTAATTTGTGATTATTAGTGCAAAGTGGAAACAATCGTTTAAACGATTAACAGGTAAGGACGAATAAATATTATAAAGACGTGTTTATAGCATACAGGGTGTTTTGGTTTGTTTAAGTCAATAATTACGACGTGAGTGGTCGTAAATCCCTTAAGGGAGGAATATTTTTTTTCTATATGGATATAGGACCAGCTAACAAAAGTTAACAAAACAACAAGTTATCAGTTTTTGAAATACATCGATTTTAAAAAAATGCTTTAACTTTTTTCTATTTTAACAGACTTTGACTATTACCGTTTATATGTTACCCATTTATGTATATAAAAAAATAGCCTCCCTGTATGTACTCTACTAAAAAAGGTGGTTTAAGTTTTATTTTGATTGTCTACTATATACTCAAAAAATGTGTTTTAAGTTTTTATTTTGTTTGTAAGTGTTCTGAAAATATATCGTTTTAAATTCTTAACATAGTGATTTATTATCATCTGTATCTATAATAGATTAATAATATCAGTATCATTAATACCATAAAGTTATTATTAACATTTAAAAAATCGTTGTATTGACTTTAGGGTAATAATTTTGATTTAAATCAGAATTTTTAATTTAAGTCATTTTATTGAATTAACTCTTACGAGTAGATCACGATTTAAATAAAAAATATAGACTTAACTATGATTTCGCGAAAGAATCGAACGATTTTGGGGTATTTTTTTATAACACATCTCAGATTTTTTTTATATTTTAATATTGTGTTTATACATCTAATTCCACCCTAAATCTAAAATTTTTCTTTTATCTGACCTAAACTTTGGCTCCCAGAGACCATTTAATTTTACATTTCGCAAAAGGCATAATTTCATTATATTAGCATAATTTTTTTATTAAAATACTGAATGTTTTGAGATGTGGTCCATAAATGACCCTTATTAGTACCTACAATTCTACCAAAAAAAAAAATGAAATTTTTTACATATAGGTGGCGCTGCAATTTTTTCTTCTTCAAAAATAGACGTTTTTTGAAGACCAAAAACTCTCTTAAGCAACAATGCTCAAAAAAACTAAATAGTATACCAGATAATATACATATTCCTTTATAATTTGATATATAAAAATTTACTTGCAAATGATGTTGCCGCCCGTAAAGCCAACTTAAAGTTTTGTTTATCGCATTAAAAAAAATTGAATTACTCTTACAACTTTATTCTTATTTATTAACTAAGGAATTCCAGGAGATTACTTTTATTGGTAACAATAACACAGCAAAAAAAAGTTTTATTTTTTCACACCCAGGGGGCGCTGCAGCCTTTTTTCTTTAAAAACTATATAGCATTTCAGATAATATACTATATATAGTTATGTATTCCTTTATTATAAAGAGTTACGTATTCCTTTATTTATATAATAAGTTTGATCTTTAGTTTATTTATTATGTTTTTCTTTATTATTATTATTGATATTACTATTTCTTTATTATTTAACATATAACAATTTATCTGCAAGATTTGCATATATTAAATAATAAAGATATATCCTAATAATTATAATAATAATAATAATTATTACCTTTACATTAAATTTTAAACTTGTTGGGCTATATTCGCTAACTTTTTAGTTATAAATAACCCTGGTTTATATCATACTGGCTGGTTCAAATCTCTAGAGGGATTCTCAGAATCAGTCTAGAGATTTTAACCAGGGTTATTTATAACTTAAAAGTTACTTAGGCCGCAAAGGAACTACTTTAAAACTCATAAAACTTCAAAAAACTTCATCCGCTTCTGGGCTAATTTCTTCAATTTCTTCCGGCAAATTTTTTAATTTTCTTTTTCTATTTTTGTTTAACCTTCTATCTGACGATAATCTTGATAATAAGCCCCGTATCTGATTAGGATGCATATACTCGTTTGAAGAAAACTAAAATTTGCCATTTACTTCATAATTTTGTAAAGCTGTTGCAGCAGTTCAACAATATCTACCGTCAATATATGCCCAAATGAAGAAGATAAAAATACGTTTTTTCGAGTGTATGCAAAAGGGTTCGGAAGGCGCAAAATTAAAAAATCACGTTTTAATGAAAAACAAAAAGATTTTGTTGGCAACCTTTTTGAAGAAGGTGAAAAAACTAAAATTAAATATACGCCTGAATATATAGCAACAGTGTTTTAATTTTGCGCCTTCCGAACCCTTTTGCATATACTCGAAAAAAAGTATTTTTATCTTCTTCATTTGGGCATATATTGACGGTAGATATTGTTGAACTAGTTGCAGTTAAAACATCTTTTTGTTTTAAAAATTCCATTCTAGCAACATCACCTATAGTTTGTCTAATTTCAGGAAATTTATGATTTTGAAATTTAAGGTGGTTTAGAAGATCATCTTCATTTTCAAAAACCCTATAGGGTTGCAGTATACTGCAAAGTAATTCGTCGCACCTATATTTAATTGCTTTTAAATTATTTAGATTTTTCTTTTGTCGACTCGATGATGTCCAAGGAACTTTCATGTTTACTCCAGAAGAAAATTCAATTCCTAGAATTTTGATTTACTTAAAGAAAATTTATTAACTTTGCTTACCTTTAAAAGCATGATATTTTCCCTCTCCAATTTCAACTTTTGTAATAACGGCAAAATTTTAAATGTTATTATGGTTACCGTTTGACAGTAACTGTCAACTGTTGGGGTAACTTGATTCCCAGCCCATAGGCTTGACTTTAGTTTAATTTTAAAGTACGATAATAAAGAATGCTTTGCCTCTCGAAATATACTAAAATATATTTAAACAAATGGTCATATTACTATTACTATTACTATAGAGTCACTGAAATATTTGTTACCATTTGTAATTAAAATTTCTTTGGTTTTGTTACCTTTTGTCCGCATACAACAATAAAAGCGAAAAAAGGCGTTTATATAACAATATGCGGGTACGTGCACTAGTTATAATTTTAATCGTCCCTACAACAGGCATTAATTATTGCAAATAAATTTTTATATGTCAAACAATCACTCAGAGAAATATCATGCCATAAAAAGCATATGAAATTATATTAATTTAAATAATCGGGTAAATTTGAATCAAATAGAAAAATTTGTAGTTTTATATTTATTTACCAACAGTTTAACAATGTTTTTAAACACTTTTAAAGTGTACCCTCTTTAAAGTATATATACAAAAAGAAATCTATTTATTTCATTGCCTTTATCAACGTTGTTTCAAAAAGATATGTATTATACAATTGTTATAAACCTATTAATTTAATGGGAAACACCAATGACGCCAAAACATATTTGAATCCCTTTGAATTATTATCGTTTTGAATGATTCTACAACATTTTTTCTCTCAGTGATAAAAGAATATCTATATTATCTGATACATTATAAATAATGTCATTAGTTTTTTAAGCAATGTTGCTTAACGGCCATTCCAAGCCCATGGACAGGACACATCAGAAACATGTCTAAATATATTCTTGTTACTTCCTTAAGTTTACTTATTTTTTCTTCGAGTATTTATGAGAAGTATTAGCCAAATTTGGCTAATACTTCTCATAAATACTTGTAGAAAAAATAAGTAAACTTAAGGAAGTAACAAGAATATATTTAGACATGTTTCTGATGTGTCCTGTCCATGGGCTTGGAATGGCCGTTAAGTAACTTTATGGTCTTTATAAACGTCTATTTTTGAAAAAAAGGCTGCAGCGCCCCCTGTATATAAAAAAATAAAACTTTTTTTTGTTGCGTTTTAGTTACCAATAAAAGCCATCACCTGGAGTTCCTTAGTTTAAAAATAAGGATAGAGTTGAAAGTGTAATTCAATTTTTTTTAATGCGGTAGACCAAACTTTAAGTTGGCTTTACGGGCGGCCACATCATTTGCAAGTAAATTTTTATATGTCGAATTATAAAGGAATATCTATATTATCTGGTACGCTATTTAGATTTTTTGAGCATTGTTGCTTAAGAGAATTTGTTGTCTTAAAAAAACGTCTACTTTCGAAGAAAAAAAAATTGCAGCGCCACCTGTATGTAAAAAATTAAAACTTTTTTTTGACACAATTGTAGGTACTAATAGGGGTCATACATGGGCAAAATTTCAAATCATTCAGTATTTTAATAAAAAATGTATGCCAAAATAATGGAATTTGGCCTTTTTGTAAAAGGCAAAATTAAATAGTTTCTAGGAGCTAAAGTTTAAGTCAGATGAAAGAAAAATTTTAGATTTAGTGTTAAATTGGATGTATAAACAAAATATTAAAATTAAAAAAAAATCTGAGATGTGTTGTAAATCGATCGTTCGATTCTTTCGCGAAATCATAGTTAAGTCATAAAAACGACTTACTAAAGGAATGAAGTCATGAGATGACTTAAATCACTTTATATTGATTTAAGAATTTGCGAAAATAACTTGACTTGAAAGAAAATGATTTAATTCAAAGACTTAATACTTAAATCATTTGAACTTTATCTTAGAATTGACTTAAGATTTAAATCATTTTGATTTTAGAATTGACTTAAGACTTAAGATTTAAGTCTTTTTAAAACTGACTTGTTGCAGCTCTGGGTGTATTCCACTCCGATAGATACTAGGGGGAACTTCTACAGATAATCACGTTTTATTGTGATATGATAAGAAACAATTCTGGGTTATTCTGGCGGGTACAGCAGTCCTCAATTCGTCGTGCCCGCGAATGTATCAGAGTTCACGGAACCTATGTTGAACCCTCTTATAAAGTTTTTAATTAATTGTTTCGAATTATCGTCCTTCAATTTAAGGTTTGCAACAATACGTTATATTATTTTTTTATGGTCCTTTTTATTAAAAAATAAAACATGAATTTGTTTATTATTCTTTTTCTCGAAAACGGTTCATTTTATTGACAATAAACAAGAGTACCTTTATTTTAGTTTAAGGTTCAAGCTATGCAGATTTAGTTTTTTTAAGTTTTTGTCATAAGGGGTGTTCAAAATTTAAGCATTAAAAAGTAAAACTTAGTCCGCCCCTGGTAAACAAAAAAAGCAAAACATGTTTCAATGACACTATTTTAAGAGGTCCTTACCAGGGTCCATCATATTAAATTTTTATTAAATTATATTTAGTACTTTAAAAGTTATTCAAGGAAAACCAATTTGCAGGGGAGTCCATGTCTCCGTAAGGATGGCCAGTAGGAAAAAAAATTATAGGAACGTGTCATCTTATTTTTTCATGTTTTATCTGAATCCGAGAGATTTCCCACATTTTCCCGGAGTATATATAGTTCATTTAAATCCAAGAAAATATTAAATGTATTTAACCGCAAAAAACTGTTGATTCAACATATTTTTTCTCTTAGCAAAAATGAATATCCAAACACCGTTGGCATAAAAAATCGTGACATGATTTTTTAGGCCATCGGTCAATCGCAAACAGCGTTGGCATAAAAAATCAAGACATGATTTTCATTTCTCACGCAGTGACATCCGGATGATGTCTGTATGAATAAAATTTGTGAAAATCACGACGTGACGTTCGTATGATTTTCATTTATCACGCGGTGACTTCCGTATGATATCAGTATGAATAAAATTTGTGAAAATCTCGACGTGATGTTCGTATGAGTATCACGAATGTTGTCCGGGTATATAAAAACACTTTCCTTCAAAATTCTATTCTACTAGGTATCTACGTTTTTATAGTTTTGCATACGTATTTATAATTTCTCAGACTTGGGTAAAATGTATATAAGGTATTATTCAAAATATACAGGGTGATTTAGACTTGTGGAGACAAAAGCTCAGGGGAAATTCCTCTCATCAAAATATGAAAAAAAGTTCCTATAAACACGTGTCCGAAAATGTTTCATTACCGAGATACAGGGTGTTTCATTTAAAAGATTTTTTATTTATGGCTTAAAAACGCTTTGGCCGATTTATATGGTTTATTAAATAATAAATGATTCAAGGATAATAAAAAATCACGTAAAGTTACTCTACCTTAAAAATTTACCATGAGTTTTAATTTCCCAAGTGTCATAAATTTTAGAAATATTGAGGGCCCCCATCAAATTCGGCCACAGGGCCTCAAAACCCTTAATCCGGCCCTGGTGAGAACAATGGTATCCATGGAGATTATCTGCCAGATAACTAACTGCAACTTTAACCGGACATTGATAAACCGGCCCATAACTGAAGCGGCCAAAGAAGCCATTTTTTTAAGAAATTTAATACATGAGTTAACTGAAAATTTGAGCAATGTTACTATTTTTAATGATAATCATAGTGCATTGAATCTGTCAGTAAATCCGATAAATCATAAGGGTACTAAACACATAGACATAAAACATAATTTTATTAGAGAAACAGTTGCAAATATGTCTGTAAAACTTAAATATTTATCGATAGATAAAATGCCAGCAGATATGTTTACTAAAGTTTTGAGAAACATAATAATTTTATGAAAATTCTGGGTATTTTTAAAGTTGTTGAGTGGGGGTGTTGAGCTTTAAAGTGAGAAAGTGCCATATATATTTAATTGTAAGAATGTACTTCTTTCTTTGTCGCATTTATGTTGAATAAAGTCTAGTCTTGTGTAGAGATGTAAAAAAACGGTTTTTTTTCAGATGTGAAAAAAAACATGAAAAAAAACTAGAAAAAAAACCGTTTTTTTGTTTTTTTTTCAAAATGAAATTTTGAGTAATATGTAGAATATTTTAAATTCTTTAAAATTGAAAATTTTGACAAAGACTAAAAAATCTGATTTCTTATTATTTGGTAGTTCCCACATTAGAAACCAATAGCAATGTAAAATTTCTACACTAAAAAAAAATTAAACGATACAAATTTTTTTTTGCGATTTTTCGGATAACTGTATCTTTGTTAAAAATGGTCGTATTGGAGCCGTAAAAAAAGCAATTTGAAGCTTGAAGTTTATAGTTTTGAGATTAGACGTGCAACGGTCAATACTAACGAATAACGTAATAAAAAAATCGATTTTTTTTTGTTTTCTTTTTTGGTCCAAATGTTCTACAAGAATTTGCTATTGTTTTTTGAAAAAAAAATTTCCATACTCTACAAGAGTTTGAAAAATCATGAAAAAAGTGCTTTTGGTTGCTTTTGAAAAATCAAGCGCTGAATCAAATATATTATATGTAGTTACTTTTTTTAGGACCAAATCAAAACAAGCGCGGCCCTTATTGGTCAAATCGGTGGTTGTGGCGCGTGCATAGCGCGAGAGTATTTACATTTACTAATTGTCATTTAGAGGCTTATTTTAGTCCATGGAAACATAAAAAATTGGGCAAATGGGACTTATTTTGAAAAAAAACCTAAAATGTGAAAAAAAAACCATTTGAAAAAAAACAATGAAAAAAAACCTGAAAAAAAAACAAAAAAAACGAACCGTTTTTTTTCAAGTCGCATCTCTAGTCTTGTGCTGAACGTTGTTTTATTTAAAAGACTTTTCCTCGAAAAATTTAAAATAAATATTTTTACAAGTAAGTATAGTTAAGTCCATCCGTGGACACACTGTATAAAGGTTATGACAAATCATAACGAATAAAAATTAATCAACAAATAACCTATAAAACAAATAATACTTCTAATAGCAAATAACTCATTATTTAGTTAGTACCTATCACACAAGTTAAGTTCTACTAAAGTTCTCTTAAAGAAATTAAAAGAACTATATACAGTGTTATGAATGAAAAAATACTTATGTTTGTTTGCATTGATGATCAACGTATAGAAAAACCTGTCTCTAAACCTGTCTTTAATCAGTGTTAAAAGTAAATACAAGAATACTTTTAACTTTTATTATTAACATTAACATTTATTGTAGAATGTGAGCGACTAGAAATATAAATTTCTTAAAAAAAGCGAAGTTTATAATAATAATAGTAATAATAATTTATTAATCACAGAATTACAACAGAAAATGGTAAATATGACAGGATTTATCTATTATCATTCCCAAAAATTTGGAGGAATTCAAGAAGTTAAAAAGTTGATTATTGATTTTAATTTCTTTCTTAAGATTACCATAGGAGAATTGGATCAACTCAGTTTTTTTACATTAATTATTAATCTATTTTTAAAACACCAGTTGCTAAATTTTGTCATCACAGTTTAAATTAAATTAGCAATTTCACTTTCAGTCTTGCCATATACAACAATAGTTACATCATCAACATACACAAACAGTTTTCCCACACTAATGTATTTGGGGAGATCATTAATGAACAATATAAATAACAAGGGACCCAGAGTACTGCCCTGAGGTGTTCCAATGTGCGTATTAAATATCTCTGAATTTTTCTCATTAACCTTAATATAAAATTGTCTATTGGACACATACGATAGCAGCCATTTGTTTATGTTTCCCCGCAGGGCCGCCGACAATAGCGGTGCTCGCGGGCTCAAGCACCACACGTAAAGGAAAATGGTGGTGCTCAGCACCACACGTATTTTCAGCAGAAAAATTGCATTTCTTTGGCGGTCTCTAAATTTTTTATCCTGCTAGCCTGGGATACACACCAACGCCCTCTACAAATTTACGGTTGAAGCTGAGGGATCCAAAGTTTAAAGTATCAAAGTCGGTCGGTATAGTATGTATAAGTGTATGTATCTATCTTGGTATAGTAGGAATAACATACCGACACGTCGCGACCTGTATTTAGGGTATTTCTACTATACCGATGGTAACCGACCAAACTTTGAGTTATATTATTATTATTATTTACAGTTCGTGCGGTTTGTTTATTATCTCTGAGTTCGTGTTTGCTACCACCAATTGTGTTAGTGGATAGATACCCGACTTTTTATCAACAAATGTAAGTTACTTCGAATCTTAGAGTAACTCTGTTTTAATTGTCTCTCAGAAAAAAATTTAGAACGATTATTTTAACCCCGTATTTTTGATGCTGGTAACCCTTAATCCAAGAAGTGGCAGATGCCAACCCTAAAAACGTCCGATGTAGCAGTAATATACTCCCATTCGATTCCATTACAGGGTGAGTTTTTTAACTTGAAACTTAAAACTATCTGGCTTAATAAGCACTGTCGAAAAAACTATATAAACTAAATTTAATCATTCCGGGGGGGATATATTAGTGCTAAAATTAGTAGTGTGCTTATTACGCGAGATATTACAAAGTTAAAAAACTTTCCCTGTATATAAAATGTGACTGAGTTTGATAAATAAATTGACTAAAAAACTATTCCAATTTTATTTTGTTCTCCTTCCCGCAACCTACAAGAAAAAAAACACCCACACCCCCCATCCATTAACCACTGCTACCAACCAACTGTAGATGAGCACCACACGTCAAAATGAAAAGCTGCCGGCCCTGTTTCCCCGTATACCAAGGTTATATAGTTTATTAGACAAAAAATCTGAATACAGAGTATCGAATGCTCTAGAGAAGTCAAAGAATATTCCTACTACTATATTACTTTCATCTATTTTTTTATTTATATGTTGTGTGAATTCTGTAGTGACTGTCTCTGTTGAAAGTCGCTTTTGATATCCGTATTGACATTTAGAAATGAGCTTGGATTTGTAAAGGTAGTCATAAAGTCTGTTTGCAACAAGTTTTTCCAATATTTTTGATATGGAGCTAAGAAGTGAAATTGGTCTGAAGTTTTCAATATTTTGTTGGTCTCCTGTTTTAGGCACAGGAATCATTACAGATAATTTGAGTTTTTCTGGAAAACTACCAAGATACATCGAGTGATTTAATAATTGTGCAAACGCAGGAGACACAATTTCAGCAGTTTTTTTAAACAGAATTATATCCAAGTCATCATATCCCGTAGATTTTTTATTTGGCATACTCATAATAGTTGTGTAAACTTCGTGTTCTGTAAAAGGAAAAATAAAAATACTTTTACAAGTCTCCTCAGGCAAAGTACAGACGTTGGATAAATTGTCATTAAAATGATCACTAAGTTTTACCTTCACCACAGAAGAAAAATACTCCCCAAAGTAAGCAGCAACTTCTTTTGGGTTTTCCACTAGCTTATTGTTTATGTTTAAAATAATTTGTTTGCTTGTTTTTGAATAATTTTTATTGTTAACCATTGATCACAGTGTTTTGGAGGGATTTTTTGAGTATTGAATCTTATTCCTTGTATGGTTCATTTTAAATAGTTTTATCTCTTTATCCAAAAGGCGCTTTTCCGTTTTGTATTTTATATTTAGTTCCGGAAACTGTTTTCTAAGATAATTAAGGTCTTTAAGCTTTTCAGTTTTTTCAATTAAAGAGTTACTGAATTTAATTTTTGTACCGTTTTGTTTGATTTTTTTATTTATTTTTGGTAAAGCCACTCCTACACAATAAGTTAGGTGATTATAAAAAATACTAAACATATTATTTATATCATCATTAATAAGAAATGAATTATAAAATCTAAATCATTGAATAGGTTACAAAATAATTGAACCGATTCAGCGGAAAAATTTCTATAGCTAACATTTTTTATCTTATCCTCACAATTGTTACCTACTATTATCTTTGTTATTATAATCAAAAGCTACTAGTTGACGCATGTGATCGGAAAAACCTAGATCCTTATTGACACAGCCCAGCACATTTATTTATGTTTGATAATATCTATATTGCAACTTAATTTCAACATGGCTTTAATCATTGAGTAGTGTGACAAAAAAGATAGATTTCCATACATTGGGTTTCTCTTCAAAATATGCGAGAAATATATTTTTCTACAAACAAGCGAAAAGTACAAATTAGCGCTTCCAAAAGAAAGTGCAAATTTGCACTTTTCCGAGGAGCGAGCGTTTTTTTTTACTTTGTCGCTCGCCTTAGTTACCATGGAAACCATAATAAAGAAACGTTTGCGACTTTTGACACAAATTTGAGGTTATCAATAATTATTAATTTTTACCAAACATTTTTATAGAAACACAGGTTGTAGAAAAAATCCTGTGAGTAATTCGAGCGCAAAGTGACAAACGTCAAATTTGAGGTTATCAATAATTAATAATTTTTACCAAACATTCTTCACACAACGAAAAACGTACGTAATATTAATAAAAAAAACATTAACGCAATGATTTTCTACATTAATTTTGCTCCGATGCTCAAAATCATTACCTACCACAATGCTTTTAAAGTATTACTCAATGTACAAGGACGTAATATTAATGCTTGGCGGACATTGATTTTATTTAGGAAGATCTCAAATAAAAGTACTGATATTAATGACCATTGACATGGATTAATGTCCTAGTACATTAATTCTATGCCCAGTAAACATCAACCAATTAATAAATTTTAAATCAATTAACAATTAAAGAACATTATCCCAATCACCTAATATACATTAATTAATGATCTGTTAGCATTATCATAATGCAAAGAAGCATTAATAGTAGGCCTGAAATAAGGGATGGAAAAATATCGATAAATCGATATATCGATATCGGTATACAGGAATGGATCGATATATATATATACATACAGGGTATCTCCAAAGTCAAGGGCAGCAGAAAAGGGGTGGATAGAGGATGGAATTTTAAGTCGATTGAAAAACGGCAACGACTTAGAATCCCATCCTCTATCCACCCCTTTTCTGCTGTCCTTAACTTTTGAGATACCCTGTATATATGTATATATATATATATATATAAATTATTACACTTACCTTAAGTTTTAACATTAAATCAATTTTTTTGTTGAATATTTAACAAAAAGAGCTAGAAATATGTAAAAAAAGATATTAATAATTACTACTATTAATATTACTTATGTGGTGATGTTCTCTTTAGCCAGTTCCCTTTACAGAAGTTCCCAAACATTTTCTATAGGGTTTATGTCCGGGCCACCGCAATACTGGAACTGGAACTTTACATATTTCTAGTCCTTTTTGTAAATATTATGTAACTAAAGATTAATATAAAATAATAATAAAAACCCTTGGTAATTTAAAATCCTTATATTTATTACAACAAATTTATGAAACATAAATAAACCTTAACTTTTTAACATTGTCTTACTTACATTCTAAAAAGTCACATAATACCTACATGGATTTTGGAAAATGTATTAGAATGCTTCATTTTAAAAAAGTAGGTTTCAATAAATGACCAAACCATGACACATTCTTCTTTTGCGTGTATTTGCTATCTGCAAGCCTCATAAACAATATATCAATACTTCCAACAATATGGATAGTGCTTATCTAAAAGGAACCAAGCGCCAAAAAATATTTCTGGGCTTAACAAAATTCTTTGTAAAATAACTCATTTTTAATAATGCTCAAAAAGTTTATCATTATTTAGAACTTCTCTTAAAAGTATTGAGAAGATTCCCAAATCATAATTAAATTTTTGAGCAGCATTAAAAATGAGTTATATTACAAATAAGTTTGTTAATCTCCGAAACAGTTTTTGGCGCTTTATTTTATAAAACATCTACATAGTATAAGGAAAGATACAAAGAAATATAATATAAAAAACGTCAATTTCAAAAATCAATATAAAGTTACTTAAAATTATCTATTATATTGTATAAAATCATTTACTGTGTTTATTAGAAAGTGAAACATTTCTTTTTTAAATTTATTTCTATTATTATATTTATTTTTTATATCTCTAGGCAGTTCATTATAATATTTAATACATTTATACAGCACACTATTTTCAGTACTCATAAAAGTTCAGTTTTGTGTGCGTATTTTATAAATTACTTCTTTTAGTATACTTTACAACATTTTTGCCAGAAGAAGTATCAAGAAATTTTAAATATTAAAATTACTACATTTCTACAAAAAATCTTGACGATATAAATCGAATATATGCGAAAAAAATCGATTAATAAGTCTAAATTGGGGTATATGAAGCTAGAAAATACAAACGGCCATAAAAAATAAATCGAGCTAACTTTTACAAACCCAGCGAGGGTTTTGCTATTGGATAGGCATATTTTCAGAAAAAAATAGTTCGGTGCGGTTTAATTTTTTGTAGTGCAAGTAGTGCAGTGTAAACATTAAAAATCCCCAACAAATGGTGCAAGGGTATGCGAAAAACAAAAGAACCATTAGATGCAACAATAGGTTGATTGGGATGACTCCATCCTGCTTTATCCATATGGTTTGTATCGTTTGTACTATAACCTAAAAATCTTATCGTGCTTATAATACCTGGATCGCGGACACTATCAACTTCTTTGCCATTAAGATCATATAAAATTCGGTCAAATAAAAAGGCTCCAGCTGCTGGAGTCCAGCATTGTTAACGAAGCCTATGTCTCCTACCCCCATCGTTTTAGATAATTTACCCTCAATAACTATAGCTGCATCATACATTGTTAACCATGAATCCCTCTAATTAATTGTAATTTCCACAACATCACTATTATTAAAAGATTTCACATAGGGAAAATATGTGCGGGTTTCGATTTTTTGCAGTGTTTCATCAAATTGTGGTTTTCGATAAATATCAAAAATTTGTGCTGTCGACGACATTATATCCCAAAGAATGTTCTGTTGACGATGATGATTTGTTCTCGAACACCATTTCTTGAAGACTGATGGTTTTGAATCGTTTTTTTGATCTTTATAGCTATCGTAATTATAGTAATCAAATGTTAACCCCATTAAATTATTTTTTTCAATTCCAAACGTATAATTATTTCCTCGTTTCGAAAATCTACTGGACAAAAGTTTTGATCTAATATGGTCAAGGTTATATTTGTAATTCCCTGATAGATAAGATTTTTTGGAATCTCGTTTTTAGCAAAACCTGGATCCACGTCCAACGAAAATTCATAAATTATATGAGAGGGTTTTTTATTGTAAAAAGCTCCAGTGGTTATATTACAATCAATGTGAATCGTCCTTACTTTTACTATATTCACAGTAAGATCGATTTCATGTATTTGATTGGGTGATAAAACCTGTTTAGAATATCCCAATATTTTAGCAACACTATCTGTAAAATCCACTTCCAACTTATCACTTTGTATTTCACATTTTGATGTATTATTGTTTGGTTTAAGCGAAAAATATTTATCGTGTTGATCTTTGCTGAGGTGTTTCGGTTTTTTTTTCCTCTTAAATATGCTTCAATATCGGCAATTTCATAGGATCCAACTGAAACAGTAACTGATGTTTTCCTCGAACCAGAATCTTTATAATAAAATTTGTCTTCCTCCTTTTCAATATTTGGGATGCTATTATAAGAATAAAACCCAATTAATGCGAGACCGTAATCTGATTCAGGTTCAAGCTCAATAGGATTTAAAAAGTCTATAGATAGAACGTGATTGTTACTTTTTAATGTAAAAATTATAGATATAACCAGAACAACCCCATCTATGAAATGAATAAATAAAACTAATTATTTTTTCAACATTTATTTATTAATATATAATAAATAATTTCATTACATTTTTGGTAGCTTAAATTATATATATATATATATATATATATATATATATATATCACATATATGTGATTTTTACATTCTTGCCTAAACAGTTTACGAGTTCTTGAGATGGTTTCAACCCATCAAAACTGTCAAAGTATTAAACAGAGTTTCCCTTTTTCATATAAGTTACCGAATGAGTTCCTGTATTTTTGAAATATCTAGATTAAGAATGGCACATTCATTTAATTTTACTGTAGCTGGCAAGTTATCTTTTATAAATACACCTTTAAAGTTGGGTAATTTTAGTTCTTTAGCATATTTTAATAATTCAAAATCATACAGAGCTCTATTGGGTAACTTTATTGGTAGTTTTTTGATTGCTTCTTAATTTTAACGGTAGTAAATATCAATTAGGTATATTTTCTAAACAATTTTTTCTTAAACTTCAACAGTTTTTATATTTTTTTAATTAAGTCTAAAAGGAAGGTAAAAACTGTCCTTCTAAAATATATTACCCTTGTACTGGCGCGGCTCGTATTTATGGGGGATTAAGGCGTCAAAGGCGCGTCGACCGATGAGTATAAACTGTTGTTTTGTCAGTTAATCTATATAGAGAAAGAACTGTAAAATTTCAATGTTTTTCATTAAACATTTCAATTTATTAATTGAATACCCTGAACCATTGGTCCCTGGGCTACGGTACATATACAAGAATTGTTAATATAACACCACGAATTATGGTTGAAATTGTATACCGATCGCGGCCAAGGCGGTGTGGATCACGTGATGTTCTTAAATCTCGCCTCTGTTGACTTACATGAAGAATATATAAACTTAGGTAATCCTTTGCTTTGGTGTGACACTAGTAGTGTCACACTACAAGTTGTTCGATACTAAAGAGACCTTAAATAGGTGGAAACAGCTGTCAATACTTGAAGTATTTTAAGTTAGTGCAACGCACTAAAAACATTATCTCTAGCGAGTTGAAGGTTCCATTTTCTGGAATAATACCACTGGTAATATACTAGTAATGCGTCAAGGAACTTCCTGTTTCCTTTTTTTTCCTTTTTTCTGTGTAGTATGATTTAATTTGTCCACATAATATTTAACACTGAAAAGAAGTTCAATTAACACCAAGTAAAATTTATTTTAATACAGTGTGAAAGTTAAATTAACACCATTTTAGTATTTGAATTTACACCGGCCAACGAACCTTATTTAACACCATTTTGGTTTGTATCGATATAGACCATGTTTGGTGTTAATTTGGTGTTAAAATGGTCATGAAATTTTAAACAGTGTAATTAAGTACATAAGTCATAACTAATACTACAGTTAAAGAAAGTATAGTAGTATTTGAGATAAAGTAAATTTTATATTATATGAAAAATGTAGTATATCTCAAAAACTATTCTACTTTCATTACTTTTGACGACATTTTCGGTTTCAGTGGACAATTTTACGTAGGAACTTAATGCTAAATGTCCGGGATATAAATTGCTGCTGACTAGAATTATTAGTGGCTGCTTTTTCACTACGACAATGAGTCATTTTTGACTACCCTGCTGAAAATGACGGATGATTGCAAATATAAATTCTTCGTCAAAACCGGATAAAAACGGGTAAAAATATCATCTGATAACATCAGCTCTTGTCCGCATCGCTATATCCGCGATGGTTGTGTTTTATGTCCGGTTAGTACACCCCCGCAATTTAATAATAATAATAATTATATTAATAATAACAATAATAATAATAATCTTTATTCATGTTAACATATACAGATATATTTACACAGGTCAGAAAAAAAATTACAAACCAAAAACCTTAAAGATTTAAAGAAAGAAAACAACACAAAATTTAGAAATAAAGAATAAGGTTGATAAAATATACTTAAAATAGTTGATTAAAACCAGACTTAAAAATAAAACTTTACAGAAAGAATATTTATAATAAAACATTATTTTTTTTTATTTTATAAGTCTATTATAAAAATTGGGTGCATAATAATTAGAAGCATTTCTGGATCTATAAATCCTATGAAATTCTATACATATATTATTAGCAGTTCTGTTCCATGGTGGTGTATGTTGTTTTGTGTAGTATGCCTATTTAAATTTGTTTTCACATACAAGAACGAATTTAATAAATATTGACAGGGGACAGTTAAAATGTTTAAATCTTTAAAATATTGACTACAAATTACAAATTATTCTTATTAACTTTCTTTGTATCGAAAATACATCAGAGGCTCTAGGAGAGTGGCCCCAAATTAAAATGCCATAGGCTAAAATTGAGTGGACTAGTTTAAAATAAGCATCAACTAAGGTACCTTGGGAAACAGACCATCTTAGTTTTTTAAATAAAAATATTTTTTATGACAAGGTGTTACAGACCGACTCAATGTGTGTTATAAAGGTAAGCTTTGAATCAAGGTGGACCCCTAAGAATTTTACGCAATCCTGTTTAACCTTGCTTTTATTTTTTAGTGTAAATGTAACAGTTTTTTTCGGAATTTAGACAAAACTTATTTGCCCTAAACCACAATTCAACATCTAGCCGCGCCCCTTCTCAAGAACATCAAAATTCATGCCTCTTCTGCTTATTGTCGTGTCATCAGCAAATAGGACAAAGTAAGTGCTTTGTCATTCATATAAATTAAAAATAGTAAAGGCCAAAGTATCGAACCTTGGGGTACTCCGTATTAAATTTGTTTGGTCTCAGACATCTTGTTATTATGACATACGTATTGATATCTATTACTTAAATAGGATTTTATCATTGACATACTTTCAATGCTAAACTTATAATATTTTAATTTATTGACAAGGATATCATGGGTTACGCAGTCAAACTTACTTAAGTCTAAAAACAGAGAACTCAGATATTCACCTCTTTCAAAGCAACTACTTATCTCCTTAATAAGAGTCTGTATTGCCAGTGTTTTTGATTTGTTTTTCCCGAAACCAAATTGATAACTATTAACGAGTTCATTTTCCTCAAAGTACACCAGTAGTTGACGCTTCAGAACCAATTCAAAAATTTTAACACAAGAACGACAGAAATAGGTCTCTAGTTGGTTTTGTCATTTTTTTTTATATACGGGTACCACTCTAGAACATTTTAGTCAATTTGGAAACATATTTTTATTTATACATGTATTAAAAGATTGGATATTACTTTTTAAATCATTAATTATAAAGCTAACTTCATTAAAGGATACTTGTTTAAAAATAAAACTATTTGAATTTGCTGAGATATTTATTGTTTGTTTTAAAAACTGAGAAAAATGCGTGTTATAAGTATACTTGTTGGTATTTTATTAAATATTTCTTCCGAAGAATTTATAAAAAAAAATTTTTCTGAGGCAAAGTTAATTTTATTGTTTGTTTTAATTAGACTCCACATAGTTTTTTATATGTTTTTTGAATTAGAAATAACATTATCATAGTAACCAGTTTTAGCTTTTACAAGTTTCCTTTTATATCTTTGCTTAAAGGTTTTATGTTGATTTTTAATATATCAGTAGGATTGTTGTTGTAAGCATCGCTCATAATCTTAAGTGTACTGCAAAGGTGCGACATATCTTGATTAAACCAAGGTAACTTAGATTTATTTAAAATTGTTATACCTCCGGAAAAAAATCTTGTGCTGATTTTGATATAAATTGTACAAAATCTTGGAATCTTGTGTCAATATCAATCAATTTTTTTTGACAAAATGCCAATTTATATCAGATAAACAATTCCATAAAAATATTAATTATATTGTGAAATAGGCCTAAATTTAATACTTTCTAAATTTATTTTCTTTTTAATGTTAGCTAGCAAAAGCAAACCCATGTGGTCAGAATAATCTGTAATCATATGTTTTTGACCGTCTCCACTGCGTTTCGTTTATATCTGCATTTGTCCGGGTCATCTGCAAACGTCTGCTTATGTCTGGTTTTATCCGCGATAACCTGCATTTTTTTTATTTGTCGGGTTTTGTCTGCAAACGTCTGGTTTTATCCGCGAGAATCTGCTATTACCCGCAAACGCCTGCCTAGTCCAATTTCACCTGCAAACATCTGATTTCATCCGCGAACATCTGCCATCACTTGCGAACATATGCTTTTATCCTCAAACGTCTGATTTTATTCGGTTTTACCCGAACACATCTGTTTTTATTTGCGAACATATACTTTTACCCGCAAAGGTCTGCTTTCATACGGTTTCTCCCTCAAACATAAGCTTTTATCTGTGAACGCCCGATTTCATTCGGTTAGTGCACACCCGCAATCATCCGTAATTATCTGCTTTTGACCGGCTCTACTGCGTTTCGTTTATATCTGCATTTGTCCGGGATCATCAGCAAAAGTCTGCCCAAGTCTGGTTTTATCCGCGATTACCTGCATTTTTTCATCTTTTTTAGTCGGGTTTTATCCGCTAGCATGTGCTTTTACCCTGCGAACTCCTGCTTTTATCCGAAAACATCTGCAATCCCTCCAAAGACCCTATTTGTATTTTACAAAATAATATTGAAGTTCAATAAACTTATTTCTTTCACAGGTTGATTTTAAACCAATAGTTCCTATTAAAGTTATAAAGTTTTAACAACTACTTAGTTAAAGCTCAGTAAAATATAATATATAAGATATATTGGAGACTAAATCAGTCTGTTTGAATTTACTGCGGAAATAATATCTATACTCGCGTACAGCGAAGCTGTTTTTATCTGACACTAGTGATGTATACTTCTTACAAATTGTTGAACTTTAAACGGTTATTTATAAACAATTGGACGGTCAAAAATTTTTAATTATTTTTTTTAAACTCAGCAAAAATACATTAAAAGACTGTTAGTTTTTTTAAAGCTTCTGACAGTTAGTTTTTTTATAACTAAGAAACTGGTACAGAAGTACAGAAAGCGTATACAATCCATGTTAATTATCCAATTTTTAATTGAATTTATCTCGGGTTATAGACGGTCAATGGACAAATTTTAAG
Source organism: Brassicogethes aeneus (assembly GCA_921294245.1). Classification (NCBI taxonomy): domain Eukaryota; kingdom Metazoa; phylum Arthropoda; class Insecta; order Coleoptera; family Nitidulidae; genus Brassicogethes; species Brassicogethes aeneus. The sequence goes on from OV121136.1 coordinate 6,824,928, forward strand.
GATAATTGTATTGTCATGTCCTAAGTATACAAAAATTTAAAATTTTCTGATGGTATGCTTACAGCACGACAACTACCTTAAATAATTCATTATATTTTTTTAATAAGTTATTTATAATTTTGTTTTGATTTAATTGTGTATTATTGAAACTATAAATATGTTCCAATCTTTTTATACATCCTAATTTTTTGCATGTGTTTAAACCTATTATGGGGCAATTGTTTAAGTCAATTATATAAAAAAGTATATTTTCGCTTACATTATGTATTTTGCACTTAAGATTAATTTGACCTATTATTGGTAGACGATTCCTTGTATAAGAACAAAATTTGGTGTTTGTTTTATCTATTCTTTTAAGATTAAACTTATTTTTTATTAAAAAACTCACAGGTATAAATCCCTCAACATCAATGACCTGTAACCATGAATCCTCCCACTTTAACTCAGCACCAGTATCCACATCCACAGCATCCAAGAATAATCCTTCCAAGTTCTCACTTTCATTATCTACAAAATGAATTTATGTTTATTAAATTTATTCTTATTTTCCATTTTTTGATTTTCTAATTGTTTATGGGTGATAAATTTATGTCTCTCATATGAAACATTTTTTCTTGGATGGGAATGGTCGTTAAATTTCTTCATTAATACTTCGTATTTATCTTTTTCTTCTTCGGAAATGTCAAATGAATTATAGATTCTAAATCCTTCGTCTCCAATTGTTAAATGACTAGTTCAAATCTTAGCACTTTGTTATTTCTCTATTACTATTAACTATTTACTTATCTATTTACGTTGTCATAGTTTAGAATTGAGGCGTTTCTCGGAAAAACATCATTAGTCCAATATCGTCAAAATTTAGATATTAGCACCAACTGTTTCCTAACCTCCATATATACGTATACAAATAAGTGTTTTTCGTAAAAATGTCATAGGTTTCTTAATAATTAAATATGAAATTTAGCTTGTTCTTCTAAAAACATCACAAGTCCACTCCTTTCGTCTAAGAAAGTCACATGTGCATAACATGTGACGTTTTTGGACACTCTAGAAAAGCTTCTACCTCTTTTACATGACCACAGCAATAGAAAATTTTATGATAACTTGATAAAAGACCAGAAGACCATAGCACCTGACAGTCCTGATAACACGGTCGACAACGATGATAACAGCAGTGGATGCGAAGACTGAGTATGGCAGTAATACAGTTTTAAGTTTTTTCATTTATTTTGTTACTCAGAGTTAATATTTAGTTTGTAGTGTTTGTAGTAAGGACAATTGTTCGTTTTTTTCTTCTAAAAACCTCACATGTTCATGTATTTTTTGTGTTTTTTTCATATTCGTTTGAAAATAAAAACATGAGGAATTCTGGACAAAGTATCTTCCATTTTTTTACATGTAGTAAATAGGTCAATAAAGTACTTTGGTCAAAAATGGGAATGTCGGAGAGTTTTTTTCATTTTCCCAAATATGTTAATTTTGGACTAATGATGTTTTTCCGAGAAACGCGTCAATTGTTGTTAAGTTGTCAAAATTAATTATATTATGATGACATATTTTCTGTAATTGAGATTGATATTAAATAATTATAAACGAGAACGGAATCTAATATTTATCAGGTTATGGGCCCAGACCGCAGGGAAAATTGAGTAAAAAGAAATAATAAAAAAGGTGAAAAGCAAAAAAAAAATGTCTTTGTCAAATACAATCAAGCATCTTACAAAGGGAAACTATGATACGTGGGTCATGCAGATTGAAGCTGTAATGGTAAAAAATAGTACATGCGCATATGTAAATGGCAAGAAACCAAAACCCGAGTTGGTTGAAGGTGATGATGCGTCATTTCAAAGTGTTGAAAAGTGGGACGAAGAAGATGCTAAAGCCAAGTCAGATTTAATAATCGCTATAGATCCGAGCTTATTACGAATGGTAAAAGGTTTAAAAACTTCAAAACAAATTTGGGACAAGTTACAGTCAGAATATGCTTCTACAGGGCCAGTGAAACGAGCAAGTTTACTTAAACGTGTAACATCTTACAAGATAGCAGAAAACAGTGATTTTCATACTCAACTGATGGAATTTTTCGACATAATAGCAAAGTTGTCAGCTATGGGAGTCGAAATGCATGATGATTTACAATCAACATTACTTCTTAACGCATTGCCATCAAGTTTTGAAATGTTCAGATGGGCTATGGAGTCTCAAAATGAATTGCCCAAGCCGGATATACTTCGAGAAAAAGTCATTGAAAAGTATGATGCTCAAAGTCAACGTGACATGGATGATTCAGAGATTATGTTAGTAAAGCAAAATTTTAAAAATTTTAAACCGTATCAGGGTAGTGGATATCAAGGTAGTAAAAATCAAGGAAATGGATATCAGAGAGGTGGATATCATGGAAGTGGATATCAAAGAGGTGGATATCAAGGAGGTCCACGCAGAAATGACGGTAATTTTAACAAGCCATTCAAGTATAATTGTTTCATCTGCAATAAAGTTGGACACAAAGCAGCTGATTACCAGACAGAGCAAAGTTGAGTCTCAAGTTGAAGATGTGTTTAAAGTAACGGAAGAAGCTCTACATAGGAAGCAAGTACCAAGTGATAATCGATGGTGTTTAGATAGTGGCTGCACATCTCATATGTGTAATAATGAAGCAGCATTCATAAATATGATGTCGACAAATGGAAATGTTTTGTTAGCTAGCGATGCTGAAATTGTAGCTCGTGTTTTTACTACAGATGGAAAAGCCAACAGATCGATAAAACTTAATGATACATTATTAGTAAGAGAATTAAGAACTAATCTGTTATCTGTTGCGAGGATTACAGACCACGAAAATACCGTTAGTTTTTCTAAAACTAGTGCAACTATTTTTGGAAAAGACGGCGAGATAAAATTGTTAGCACAAAGAGTTGGAAATTTATATTATGTTTGTGGTAGTGAAGAGCAAGCAAATGCGGCAGTAAATTCAGCAAGTATGAAGTTATGGCATCATCGTCTTGGTCATTTGAATAAAGAAGATTTGTTAGAAATTTCAAGAAAAGGATTAGCTGTTGGAATCAAGATTGATGGAGAAAGGAAATTAGAAGCGTGTGACATTTGTTTTCAAGGAAAAATAACTGCATTGCCGTTTCCTAAGAAGTCTGAAAGATGCACAACAAAATTAGAATTGATACATACCGATATTTGGGGACCGTCAAGAGTAGACTCATTGGGACGTGCTCGGTATTTTGTTACATTTATTGATGATAGTACACGATGGTGCGAAGTTAGATTTTTACGTAATAAAAATGATGTTTTTCAAGCTTTCAAAGAATATAAAGTGCGTGTTGAAACCCAGACAAATTGTAAAATTAAATGTTTGATGTCCGATAATGGAACAGAATATTGTAATAAAGAGTTTGACAAATTCCTGAAGAAAAATGGTATTTCCCGACGTCTCACTGTTCCTTATACACCACAGCAAAACGGAGTAGCAGAACGGAAAAACAGGACATTAATTGAAATGGCACGATGTCTTCTAATTCAATCTGGATTAAGTCATGGATTCTGGGCAGAGGCGGTGGCTACTTCAAATTATTTAAGAAATAGGTGTCCAACATCTAGTTTAGATAGTCATTCTCCATTTGAAGTATGGAATAAGGAAGTACCTGATTTAAGTAATTTAAAAGTTTTTGATGCGAAAACGTTTGTTTAAAAAAAAAATTGGAAAATCAAAGTTTGATCCGCGTTCAAGAGAAGGTTTTTTAGTTGGTTATTCAGAAGAATCAAAAGCATATAGAGTATGAATACCAATTGAAAAAAAGTTGTTGTTGCTAGAGATGTACAAATCCTTGAAAATCAGTTTTTAAATGAAGGGAAGATGAAGATAATGTTCATATGCAAATTAAAGCTCAAAATGAAAATGAAGAAATTGAAAATAAGCAAATTAATGAAGAAAATTGTGCACCAGATCAAATTTTACGTCGAAAACCAGGAAGACCACGGATAGAGAGAACAGGCAGAATAGGAAGACCCCGAAGAATTTACAACACTGGACAGACAGCAGATATAAACGAAGACCAAGAGGATTATGATGATGATGATGAAAATATTGAAATGCAAGAAGAACCAAGTGATGATGAAATATTTGTTGATGCAGCAGAAAATGAAGGTGAAATAATTGATGAAGCAAATCTTGTAAATATAACATTGAAGGAAGCGATGACTGGAGACGAAGCAACTGAATGGATGGAAGCTATTACTGAAGAGATTCGTGGTTTGATTAAAATGACACTTGGGAAGTAGTTGAACGTCCAAAAGATAGAACTGTTGTTACTTGTAAAATTGTTCTTAGAAACAAATTTAAACCTGATGGAACACTTAAACGAAGAAAAGCTCGAGTTGTTGCTCGTGGGTTTACACAACGACAAGGAATAGATTTTACTGATACTTTTGCACCTGTAGCTAGGTTGGATTCTGTCAGGCTTTTGATGGCATTGGCTGTACGGGAAGGTTTACCAATTTTTCAACTAGATGTTGTTGCAGCTTATTTAAATGGATATTTGAAAGAAGAGATATTTATGGAACTGCCAAAGTATATTGAAAAAGCATTAAGAAAAATTATTATGAAGGATGAAAAAAACAGTAATGTAGGAAAGGTTGCTCACAAGATGCTCCAAAAATTATCACAAAACAATAAAGTCTGTAAACTAAAAAAAACATTGTATGGTTTACGGCAAGCTGGTCGTCAATGGCATAAAATATTAAATGAAGAATTGGAAAATCTAGGATTAACTTCAGCAGCTAGTGATACTTGTTTTTATTACAACATGAGTGAGAATTAGAATATACAATTTTGGTCGTTTACGTTGATGATATTTTATATATATCAAGGAATAGGAAGAAATTAAAAATATTAAAGCTGGACTTGCGAAGAGATTTGAGATAAAAGATCTTGGTTTGGCACGACATTGTTTAGGAATTGAAATTAATCAAATCAACGGAGATATTGAATTAAGTCAACAGAAATATGTAAAAGATCTTTTAAAAAGATTTTACATGGAAAAATGTAATCCAGTAAATACTCCAAGCGATTCTCACGCTAAACTACCATAGGGAAATCGATACCGAAGAAAAGGTGAAGAAAAACCATTCAGACAATTAATTGGATCACTGATGTATTTGGCGATTGCCACTCGTCCAGACATCACATTTACTGTCAACAGATTATCACAATTTAATGAAAAATATCAAGAAATTCATTGGTCAGCAGCGAAACGTGTGTTACGTTATCTACAAGGTACACAAAATTATGGACTAGTATTTAAAAAGGATCTGTTTGGAATTCAAGGATATTCTGATGCTGATCATGCAAATGATGTGATGACAGAATCTCATATACAGGATACGTATTTATATTAAGTGGGGCTGCAATATCATGGCGTTCAAAGAAACAGCAATCAGTTGCAATTTCATCAACCGAAGCAGAGTATGTGGCTCTATCAGAAACATCTCGTGAAGCATTATATTTACGAAATTTGATGTTAGAAATAAAATTAAATAATTTGTCAACAATAAATCTTGAAACTGATAATCGTGGAGCAAAGTACAATGCAGAAAATGCTATTTGCCACTCACGTACTAAACACATTGCCACAAGATACCATTTTATTCGTAAATTAGTGAAAAATGATGAACTGAAATTAAAACATGTTCCATCAACAATAATGCCTGCTGACATTCTCACGAAGCCACTTCCATGACCTGCACATTATCGTCTTGTTGATGCCATGGGATTAAAAATTTGTCAAAGCGCAAAAAATTTGAGAGAGGCGTGTTAAATGACTAATTCAAATCTTAGCACTTTGTTATTTCTCTATTACTATTAACTATTTACTTATCTATTTACGTTGTCATAGTTTATAATTGTAATTGTTGTTAAGTTGTCAAAATTAATTATATTATGATGACATATTTTCTGTAATTGAGATTGATATTAAATAATTATAAACGAGAACGGAATCTAATATTTATCACCAATTAACGTTAATAATAATGCACATTTCGTTTTATCTTCTTTTTTACTTATTTCAGTGGCATTTAAATACGTCTCAAACTTCAGTTTCCAAAATCTCCATGATTCTGCCAAATTGTTACCAAAATTCATTGGCTCTATACCTCTGAATTCCATTGCTTGATAGTTCATTATATTTATTTCACCAAATATATCGTTAAATCGTTTTATTTCAATTTTTATTGCTATTTTGCAATATGGCGGCGGCGTGGCTTCGGTTTTTTTTTTATCACTGCGCCATGTTATATAGTCTTTATATTAGGGTATAAATCATACGACAGTCTAACAGTAACTAACTTTATTATCACAGGTTTAGTTCAACATTAATAATGCATGGTGGGGCGGTGCATGCGCACGTAACAATAATTAACTTATTACTTATAATTATACAACAATTTAGATAAATGTATATTTTTTATTCAGTTGTTTTTCGCTTTTTGTATTTAGTTATTTTGCATTTTTCATATTTAATATAATGCCATACAGGGTTTTTCTGGAGAAACGCAAACAATATGGATTTGAAATTTTAATAGCATATACAATTTGATTTAGACTATACCTAAAGTCAATAGTTTTCAAGATATTAATTTTATTCGTTAAAATTTTGCTAAATGCACTTCAATTAAAAATAGCCTCAATTTTTTTTGTTATGTTTGCTGACATGTGGTTGGACTTTTTGGAATATTAAAACATTGTTTAAATAATTTAATTTTTTAAAGGTTTTTTAACAAATAGCTTAAGAAAAACCACTTGAAATTAGGCTTCAAACCAGTGGCGGCTGGTGACATTAAATTGGGGGGGGGGGGGCAGAAATTTATATACATGCAAAAATTGGATAATAAACTTACTGATGTATGTAAGATGTGAGACCCATAAACCCATATTTAAATTAATACAAGTAATTATATAATCTACGGTATTTATCTCCATTTTAAAAGTAACAGAAAACAATACCACACGACGACGCTGAGGTTACTATTTCGCAAGATTATGCTGGCTGACTCCTACTGAAACAGATATATTCCGCCCGCACGCAGCACACACCCGCCTTCATCGATACGTCAGACTAACAGTGCAGATTTGAATCCGCCCGGCTTGTAACCATCCAACCTAAAAAAGTTTACCCGTATTAACCGTCCTAAAGTAAATATTGAGAATTACATTTAAAAAGTTTGTTAGGGTGTAACATTAGAAATAAATTAATTATATATAATGTTTTTGAGTAGCATCGGGGGGACTCGGGAGGGCACTTGACGTTTTTGTTATAAATGTAAAACCCTGTATGTTTTTACATAATCAAATAGAAAATTAAAGAATATTTCGATTGGTATTATAATAACTGTTTATGAAAGTTAAAATTTCAGAAACATTTAACAATTTCTAATATTTTCAATACTATTTTGTATCAACAAACCTGTGAAATTCTACCAAGGGTATACCAGTATCCTTGGTTACCACTTAATCTTTCATTGTTTAAAACTAATTAAAATATTTGATTGAAAAATTAATAACTCGAAATTTTAAGTATAATTCCAAAATGTAAAAATATATTAGGTGTCCTGTTTAAAATAACAAAGTTAAAGACATTTCCGGTAAAACAGAAACTATATTTTGTTCAAAATAATTTAGGAAAAAAGTCTAAATCGAATAATTTATGCTATTAAAATTTAAATCGATGTTTTTCGCGATTCCCAAGAAACTTTTATCGGATTACGTACGTGAAACACCCTGTATATTAAACGTCATTTATGTGTTATGCTATACTTAATTATTAATACAAGATACAACAATATTTGTATAAAAATGACAAAATGTACTAAACTAAACATTTATGAATACCTACTGCTACTGCTAATTCAAAACTGATGCTGGTCACAGAAACATCATTTGCATAAAAAAGTTAATATATCATATAATAGTAAATATCAATACTTTAACGTGTTATACTTAAATTTATAAAACAAAGTTGCATCTTTGATTACAATAATTATAATAATTATTACCCATTAAAAATTGTTAAATTTTAAATTAAATTATCACAAGCGCCCCCTGTACGTTAAAATCTAAATAACATTTTTTCATGGATTAATTGTCATTAGTAAGATCTAAATTTTGTCCAAATTTCAAATCAATCCGTTTTAAAATAATAAAGTTATTTAAAAAAAATAAAATTTCTTCATTTTTAACACAGTGAAGAAAAAAATAAAAACAAAATTGTCAATGGACGAGATTTTTTTTTAAGTACTGCATTTAGATGTAGAAATAAGGCAATCGATTTCTTGAACCCTTGCAAATCGACCGTTCGATCCTTTCGCGAAACCGTAGTTAAACAAAAAAGTCGTAGGCCAATAGTTTAGACATGATTATGGAGGCTTTATTTAATAAATAATTAATTCACCTTTACTTTCTTATTCAAACATTTTTTCTAAAGGCTTCCGTTTTAAAGATAATAGCAAACATCTAAAATGAATCACCAAATGACGTTTGATATTTGGATTATTATGCAAAACTTCAAAAAAGACCCAGCTACAATTTTGAAAAACATATTTTTAAACTTGAGAGGGCATTCTTATTCCAAAACTGCAGTCACTTTTTGGCGTCATTTTGATGTGACCTATGACTCGTTCAGGACCACTGTAAATTGTTTTTGCCGAATCAACATGTACTGAAAAGTATCTTCGTTTCTCGAAAGTTTTTTTTGCCCAAGCATAAAAAGCAATTGTAAGAACAAGAATAATATTTTTTTCTGTTTAAATCAAAGTCTATTTACTATTAAAATTATAAAGAGATTAATATATAAAACAAATGAAAGGGTAACGTGTTCCGAGTACAGGGTGAACTCTGACTGCCTTCAAGAAAGTTCCTCGTCGTCCATGTGCCTCTCAGGCAAATATATAGATCTATAAAAGACACCTTTATAAACAAACAAATTTCTGGCCCGGCGCTTATCAGGATCGACTCCCACGATCGCTCTTGAGTCGTCTCAAATTTCGTTACAGTCGGCCATGCTACCCCTTTTTCCGTCCTCGGAAAATATTCGTTTAGTCCTGTGGAAAATGTCAAATTACTAAAAATATTACATTGCGTAATTTATTGTAGGTTCAACATCCATGACATAACCAAAGAAAATAAACCAAAATAAACAAAGCACAGCCTTTTTGCTACATACTAAATTACATTTCTTTTTAACCAAAATTTGTCATGAATGGATCCCAATAAATTTTATGTCAAATTGTTCAATTGTGTGTTTGCTTTACCAAAAACCCGGAAAACAACACTATTAGGTTCTCACGTCAGAACTCAAACAATGAAGGCCCCGAATTCTTTGTAAAACAAACTAAGCTCTTATTAATTCTTAAATTCTACGTCAGAATTTAAGTCTGAATCTTTGTGACTACAATCGTGCGTAGTGTAGAGCTTCGTATTGTCTGCAGCATGAATTATTTTTAGCCCTCTTACTCTATCACGAGTTCAGCAAGCGATCTCCTTGATCGTACAATCCGTAGCGCCTCTTCTTCTGTCTTCTACGTTTTTCCCCTTTTCTTTTTTTGTCAAGTCCTTGTCATACACTTCCTTGTCTGTATGATCTAAGTTAATATCATAAATGCTAGGTATATTGTCTCCAATTCTCCTATTCAATAGTAACTCCGAAGGCGACTTTCCTGTAGAACCGTGAGGGGTTCGTTTTACATGAGAATAAACTCCTAAATGTCTTTTTTGTGATCCGGATGTTCCTTTGCATAGCTTATCTGCAGCCGTTTCTTGAGGGATTTCATTTATATTTTCCACCTCCCCATTGGATTGGGGCCAATATGGGGGAGAATTCTCAAGTTCGATTCAATTCCTAATGCAAAATTTTTTACACTCTTCGCTGTTAAAGTTCGGAGCATTGTATACCTTCATTCGTTTCGGTAGCCCAGAGTTACAAAAAACGCATTTTTTTAATGCAATGATATTTCATTGCTCATTTTTATCATAATAAGTAATGAAATTAATTTACAATACTCATTTTTTTTTCGTTTAATAAAGAATTACTTGTACATTTCTCATTTTCAATTTTTAATGAGTAATGTAAGAATTTACATTACCTACATTTTTTATTTTAATGAGTAATGTGGATTTATTTTATTACTCTTTTTTTATTGGAAAAAAATGAGTACCTATTTTATTGCTCATTTTTAACAGGTACGGAAATTATTTTTTGTTGTAGATAACATTTGTTTTTTATTTTTCGCACAATTTGCATTGGATACTACTAGAAGTCCAACTTTTTTTATTTTTATTTTATAAATTTGTTGTTTTACAACAATATCGACATTTTAATAAAAAAATGTAATTTAATAAATCAGCTTATGTTATTTTAAACTTCTGGCTATGAAAATAGAAAATTCTAGAAATTATTGACTTTAGTTTAACGCCGTTTTGGGGTCCCAAAATAGTACTTTCAAAAAAAAATTTAATTTACATAGCCGCAGAAGCCCAAAACTTAAAATTTCTTAAATAGAAGGTGGAAAATTAAGAGAATTTTTTTTTCGATATACGCCCTCTTGGTTTTAAGAATTTTCTTGGTTGAATTCAAAAAAAATTTTACTTTCCATATTTTTAGTAAATTTTTACATTCCTAAGTTAATTGGAGAAAAAAAAATTCCGTCATGCGCTGTTTTGGTTCTGCAGAGCCAAAAGGGCCTATAATTAGCAATACGCCCTTTTGGTATTGGGAAAGTGGCTTTTTTCGATTTTTATAGGCTTGTAGATCATAACCACGTTAATCTTTAATGACAAGTTCTTATACACCCTTATGATTTTTGAGATAGGGGCTGTATACAATCGGTGTCCTTGAATTCAATTATAATTAATAATTATTATTTGAATAACAATCAAAAAGTCGCAGTACACTGTAAAAAACTTGTGGAGTAAATGCAGAGTGGATTATTTTCAATTGATTCACTCCAGGATTAAAATATACTCCGAGAAGGATTTATGAGTATGAGTATGAGTATGGGAACGTATGGAAGGCCCCATCGACATTACCTTACACTAATCTCCCAGGGTTATTTTACCCCCTTTCCGTTCTCCTACGTATACCACCACTGCACAGCATTACCTGTGTTTGTTGGATCCGAAGTTTTTACGCCGGCTGGTATATCTACTAGGAGGTCGTGGATGAAAGTGTCGATGGTTAAGGCCACTCCCGGATTTTTGTCGCCGGGTCGGGCCATACGTCCAGTTTAGGCTAGTGGAGAGCGGGACAAGGAGGGTAAAAAATGGTTTTTGGAGGACATTGAACTGACCCAAAACTAAGTACAATCCGGAATCCTCCTCAACCGGGGCTTTGGTAATAACCCCATTCAATTGGGATTCATGAATGGGTGTCGGGGTGTTAGTACGCTGCTAGAACCTTGTTCGTGTACTTCTAAACGTCTTTGTCCTAGTCTGTTTCCGGTTCCTGGTAACCTCTTTAGAATTGTTTGCCCCCCTGTGAGGTACTGAATCTTGTCTTCAGTACCGAAGTGTTGACGGACACGACCCGCCGTAAGTGCCCTCTGCCTTCGTGGATATCCCTCATGCCGAGTACCGGCTACCGACCTTGTATATTCTTAATTTGTTTTATTTTTAAATTACTGTTTATACCGTTTACATTTAATATATATCTTTGCATTCTTACTTTTTATTCAAATTTAATTTAAAAATATAAATATTAATATACAACATAGATAAAGCAGGCCCTGAAGTGTACGTAATTGAGATACGGCCCTATGGCCACGACCCTCCGTATGTGCCCTCTGCCTTCGTGGATATTCAACCTCTCTTGCCGAGTACCGGCTATCGACCTTGTTTATTCTTTATTTATTTTATTGTTAAATTAGTGTATTATACCGTTTACCATTTAATTTATTTTTTTGCATTATTACTTTTTGTTTTCAAATTTAGTTTAAAAATACTATTATAATTATTAATATACAAAATAGATAAAGCCGGCCCTGAAGTGCACGGAATAATTTGGAATACGGCCTGACAATAGCCTTGGCTGAGGGTCGATCTGTGGTGTTGTGATGTTTACGTGTCGTTTACTATTTGGCTTTTGTTTATTTAAGCTTTGATTTATTAGCTGATATCTTGGTTAGTGCTTATATTTAAATGCATATACATACAATATATACAACTATTACATACACACAACACTTATTTATAAACTCTATATTTTTTGTCGTTCATGCTTGATTTGGTTTATTTACTCTTACGCCTTTTTTATTTGGATAAGTTGATTATGGGTTGGATACACTGAGAAAAATGAGGTTGTTAGTTTAACACTTAACACTTAACGGAATTGATTTCTTATTTTTGTTGATTAAGAAATAATTTTTCTTTTTTTTTTTTTGAAACAAATAAAATTTTATTCATTAGATAGATTAACTGCATTAGTTGAAATCTTTGTACAATTTTTGTAGTAATAAAAATGTATATTCAAACTTACCGAGTTTAATGTAAAAAACTGTAAGTAAAATCGGTTCGTATTAAATGTGGAAAAACTTTTCAGTTAATAATTAAATCTTGAAATAAGAGTTTACTTTTCTGAGTATAGGGACCTGTTTGTTTTCTGGAGCCTGTTAGCGTATATATGTTTTTAAAGATTAGTTTATTGATTAGAATCGAATTGATACTGTTATTAGGTCATGCAATTAGGAAAACTACTTAGCTGGACTAATTAGGCTTATTGCGCTTGGAATTCTTTTACCCTGTCCCTAGCGGACAGTCCGTGTTGGCCGATTGTGGTGACCGAGGCCAGGTGCTCTTAGCACTTTGTGACTTAAACCGGGGCCCCCGCACTTTTCGAACTTATTATTGTTTATTTAATTTTTATTTATTGTTTTCCGTTTTACTGATTTTGATCACTGTATCGTTTACACTGAATAGGAGCGCTCGCACTGTAGGTCGCAGCACACCCACTCGTCTCAAGAGGCAGAACGAGACTTACTCCGAGAAGGATTTATTCGATATTATTTATAGAATTCACTCCGCAGAGTGTTATTTATTGAATAAAGATAAAAAATATTTGTTAATCGTTTAAAAATTATAGAATGCATATTTAGAGATTTTTTAATTAAATTTGACATAACTTTTTTGAATTTTTGTCATAATTTGAATTTTTTTGAAAATTTAAATTTTTTTTTATTCGACTTTTTTGAAATTTTTAATCATATATTATATCACGAGAACTATGAATTTAATCGGGTAAACTAGGCTCAGTAGTTTTTTGTTTGGTTTTTGTTGGAAAATGTTGAATGCAAAATAATTTAATAAAATCACGAGACCGCGTAGCGGTCGAGGGGTTTTATTTTTAATTATTTTGCATGAACTATTTTCCAAAAAGAAAAATCAAATAAAAACATTACTGAGCATAGTTTGACAGATTAAATTTATAGGTTGAGTGATATACGTCTAGATTATTTCTCGAATTAAAGGAAACTATTTGACCATTCATAAATCTGACGTATGTGTCAAAGTTTATAAATATTTTTTTAAAGAAAATTCCATTAATTTAAGGTATGTAATAAGTAATAATTGATATTTCGTAAACTAGATAACTTATTTTTTATTGTTTTTTAAAAAATGTTTGTTAAAACTTGTAAATAACACCATAAAATCGTAAACAAAAATCCAATATGGAGGCTAAAATTTAATCGCTGTTAAAAAGGTCTAGTGATTTAATCGCTTATTTAAACGAAATTTATTCGAAAATTCAAGGCTTTTGATTGGTTCATATTATATTGAGGGAAATAATCATTTTTAAAATTTGAATTTTTTTTGAAAATTTTAATTATTTTGGAAAATTTTAATTTGAAATTTAAAATTTTAAATAATTGTCAAAATTTGAATTTTTTTCATATCGACAAAAAAGTTTTTCCAAAATTTGTTTTTTTTATGCTGACGAAAAAAAAAATTATGGGAATGTAAGATGTTCCATTACTTATTGCAAACTTTTTATTGCGTAATGTATTACTACACTACTCATTAAATTGTTTAATGAGAATTGAAAATGTTTTACATTCATTTTTTTAAAATGGGAAATGGATTAGAATTACATTTCCATAAAAAAAAATGACGAATGCATTATTTTTGAAACACTGCTGCTGACATAGTAGATTTCATGAGGACTGCTTTGAAATATCGAGAGTAATAGTCGATTATATATAATATATGATTTCATGTTAGAAGAAAACTATCGAGGACATCTTCTAGTAATAATTATTACTAGAAGATGTCCTCGACCTGAAATCAAGGGCCAGGTGTTGCCGGGGTCCGGTTTTTTCCGTGCCATTGTGGCTGAACGATTCGGTTGTAAAAGGCATTCGTGACAGCTCTTCTCGTGTCTCTCCGCAACTCGATCTATTTTAGGCCACCATACCTTTGATCTCAATCTCCGCGGTTTTGATGTGGGTTTGAATATAGCCTCTAGAGGCTTGTGGTCTGTTACCAGCTCGAATTTTAGTCCCGCCAGGTAAAAATAAAACCTTTCGACGGCCCACACGAGGGCCGAGCCTTCTTTCTCTGTCTGGGAATACCTTCGTTTGACGGGTGAGAGGCTTTTACTGGCAAACGATATTACTTGTGGTTGATTATTTTTACTGAACTGTATAAGTACTGCCCCTTAAGCAGCTGGGCGGGCATTGGAAATCAGTTGTGTTTGTAGGTTTGGCGGTTTTCAGGTACTGGTTGTGTTCCTCTAAGGTTGCCTCATATACGACAACATCACCCCAATAATTCACCAACATACTTTGAAATACTATTGAAATACTCATTGAAATATCTCAGGAGCTGAATTTACACCAAATATCAGACGTTTGGAGCGAAATAATCCCTTAAGGGTGATAAAGGTGGTGATTGGTCATCCAGCACCAACTCGTCATAAGGTTATCAAAAGTTGGAAGTGGAAAGTTCTTCCTCATGATTGCTTGGTTTGCGCGTCTCATGTCCACACAGATTCTAATATGGTCGTCAGGTTTAAAAATGATTACCATCGGTGAGATCCATGCGCTAGGATCTATAACGCTTTCAATAATATCCTTAGACATGGCTTCACCCAGCTTGTCCTCAACTTTAGCTTCTACAGCAATCGGTGGAGTGGTTGTTGGACAGGTTTGATTTCTGGGTCGATTGTTAATTTAACTTTGATACCTTTGAATTTCGGAAATAAGCCCACTTCTCGTAAGTGGTTTATTGCATCACGTCCCAGTTTTAATATGCCCAGAGAATATGCTGTACGTTTCACCAATATTGAAATTGGTACTTTTTGAAGAACTGAAAAAGTTGCAATCCGCTCAGGCCTGTCATAAACATATACCGTTTACGTAAATTTGTGTTTGACTTTCAGTGGTCCTTCTACACCATACGCCTTTAACTCGTTTGTTTCTTGATCTTCTAAATTCCATATAACGGAGTTACTTTTTAACATCTTTTCCCAGTCCGTCTTATTAGGGATATTGCAACTCGCTCCTGTCAATAAGCATTTCAACCGTAAAACCTCCGATGTTGGCCTTTACCACATCATCTCTAGCGCTGTTATCTTTCACTTCGAAACAAAGTCGCCCATTTCGCTGCTTGTTAATGGTTCACGGATATCCTGAATTTTATTCACTCTTCTGGTTTTGTTGACTATGTCTGATGGTTTCCGATTCAAATATCTGTTTTGATTTGGCTTTTCCGTTTTGCATTTTCTCGCGAAATGACCAACTCTGCAGGGCAATTCTTCAATCCTATCGGGTTGTGGGTCCACATCGGAAATATTTTATGTTGGGAGTTAATCCAGAATATTTCCGCTTTGACTTGATTGATGACTTGGTTGACTTAAAGAGGCTCTGGTTGGTTATTAGTAGTCTTTTGCATAAGGTTGCTTTGTTTTTTAGTTTGCTTGCATATTTTACACTGATCTATTACGTCATTAAGTGGTAGTTCGTTTTCCAAGAGTTTTCTCGTCTTCGTTTTCTCCTTGTTCCGGAACCATGTTTCAAAAAACTTGTCTCTCAAAGCACGGATTTTGTTTTAGCGAGAAGTAGTTATTTAAAGCGTCAACCACAATTTTAAACACGTCGTTTCTGATTTGAGGCTTGTATTCAACAATACCTCCCGGTAATCCAAATGCAATTTTCTGTAGTGGTGGCCCTAATATGAAGCATATTATTTTTTTGTTTTACTACGTCTGTGATTTTCTCGGCATCTAAGTAAAGTATCACCGAACAAAGTCATTTCTTCCACCCCACCACGATTGTGCTCTTGTCCATAGCGCAAGCAAAATTTTTGATTGAGGTTTGCTTCATTTTGTTGTTCTCTATTCTTGGGGCTTAATTTGTCTTAGTAGATTTTGTTATACATAGTATGGCAGAATTTAATCCGCCCCTGTTATTACTATAGCATAGCAACAGTAGAATTTAATCCAATTACTGCAGGATTTTATCCGTTGCCAGATTTTTCTTTGTATAACAGAATTTAATCAACCCTGATTAATTTAATTTAATCCACTTTTTGCTAAAACAAAACAAAATTTTGTTTGCATCTGCAGGTCACAGACCTGCATAGAGTAATAGAATAGTAGCATCAAAATTAAAACCTGATTTTTACTCTGTTTAATTATTTCCTTAAGTTGATAAAGGTATAACAATTGTTTGTAAAATGAATAATATCAAATGCGCCCATTTAAATGTGAGGTCCTTGCTGCCCCATTTTGAAGACGTAAAAAATATTATTTCTGCGAATAATTGTGGTGTATTTTGCCTAACTGAAACTTGGTTAAGTAGAGACATTGTAAATTCCTTGATTAATATAAATGATTTTACTGTGATAAGAGCAGATAGGGCAACAAGAGGGGGTGGAGTAGCAATTTATGTTAGAAATTCATTAAAATTCACAAAATTTTCCTTTAAATCAAATAATACTGAAGAACTGTGGATAAAACTAGCTAATTCTTCTGGTAAATTAGCTACCGGCGTTATTTATAGACCACCAAATAACACTACTCAACATTTTTTAGATTCTTTTGAAACTTCAGTAATAAACATATTACCTACGGTTAATAATCTTATATGTGTTGGAGATTTTAATGTTGACCTACTTAATTTTGACTCTATGGAATCAACACAAATCCAAGAACTATTTGACAGTATAGGCCTAAATCAGCTAGTTAAATTGCCTACTAGAATATCAAACGAATCTGCTACTCTTATTGACTATATTTTGTGCTCGAATAAAAAAATAATTTCAAATATCGAAATACAGTCGGTTCATGGTTTTACCGATCATGAATTATGTCAATTCAATGTCAACACTAAATCAAAGAATCAGCAACCTAGATTTGTAACCAAAAGAAGTTCTAAAAACCTCAACCTTGCTCAATTTAATTAAGATCTTAAAGCTATTCCTTGGAGAAACATATTTCACATTGAAGATATTAATCGTAAGGTACAATTTGTTGCTGAAAATATAACTGCTCTTTTAGATATACGTGCACCAATTAAAACTTTTCGAGTGAGTAAGCCTTATGCTCCCTCGTTAACTCCAACAATACACTCCATGATGGATGATAGAGATAAGGCATTATCCATGCAGTTTCAAAACCAATAAAACAAACAATCTCTGGGAATCATTTAAAGGGCTACGTAACATGGTGTCGTCTGCTATAAAAAAAGGAAAAAAAGGCATACTTTAACTCAATTTTTGCGAAACCAGATAAAAAACTGTTTTGGAACAATCTAAAACAATTAAATATTTCTAAAAAGCCAATTATCAGTTTGCCCTTAAAACAATCATTTTATTAATTCTATACCAGTCCAGATCCAGATATTCTTAACTTTTATAATACTACAAAAACGAGCAATTCTACTTTCAGTTTTAAAATGGTTAATGAAATTGATGCCCTTGTAATTATCTCCAATATTAAAAGCAAACCTCATGGGTTTGATGGTATAAATATCTTTACTTCAAATTTATGTCTTCCATTTTTACTACCATTATTATTAATTATTGAATTACTCATTTAGTTTTTCCCATTGATTGGAAAAAAGCATTAATAGTGCCTTTTCCAAAAACAGACTAGTCCCACAAGTCTAAATAACCTACGACCAGTAGCCTGTGTCTACATTTTAAAAAATACTGGAAAAGGTTCTAGAAAAGCAATTAAAAAAATATTTGTTATCTTTTGACATTATACCTCCAAACCAGTCAGGATTTCGTTCTTCTCATAGTTAGCAGCAGCTGCACTGCTTTACTGAGTATTACTAATAACAAAAAATTAACATGTCTTGTCCTGCTCGATTATACAAAAGCATTTGATACTATAAACCATGAGTTACTTATATCAATTCTTAATTTATACATCAGTTAAGTCCTTATCAGATTGTATTTGTCTGCAATCCAATCTTGAATCTGTGTCCCTGTGGTGTAAACAAAATAGTCTAAAATTAAATATTTCAAAATGTAAAGTTTTGACGTACACACAAAAACTAACTAAAATTAATTTTTTTTATAATATAAATGGCACTGTGCTTGAACAGGTTAATACAATCAGGGATCTGGGTGTTGTCTTTGACTCGGTCCTTTGATGATCATATATCAATAATGATAAAGTCTTCTCTTAAAATGCTTGGTTTTATTATTAGAACGTCAAAAAATTTCACAAGCATTGATTGTTTAAAAATCTTGTACTATTCTTTTGTAAGATCTAGACTAGAATATGGGTGCCTTATCTGGTATACCTATTACAATCATTATAAGAATAGTATCGAATCAGTACAAAGGAGATTTGTGAAGTTTTTGTCTTTTAAAATAGATCGACGCTACCCCGAGAGAGGCTCGGATTTGTCTGGATTTATGACCAGGTTCGATATCCAACTTTTGAAATTGCGTAGAAGAATTTTATCTGTAACTTTTTTATATAATTTGTTGCACAATAATATTGACTGTAGTGATCTTTTATCAGAAATTAAGCTCATTGTACCTAGTAATACTCGAAACCAGAAAACTTTTTTTACTCCCAGAGCAAATACTAATTTACTATTTAAGTCACCAGTTTTTGTTATGTGCAACAACTTTAATAGTATTTGTGTAATGTGTGATATTTACCACTTTTCTTTAAAAAATATTATAAACTTTATCCTTTAATTTGAATGTCCTTTTTGGTTTTGTACTGTTGGGCAATAAACGTTATTATTATTATTATTATTATTATTATTATTATTATTATTATTATTATTATTATTATTATTATTATTATTATTATTATTATTATTATTATTATTATTATTATTATTATTATTAAGTCGGACTTTTAGAAGGTTCTTTAGAATTAATAAAGATGTGTTTGTGTAATAGAACTCAGGCAGTGCAATATAATGGTAAGTTATCAAATTTTCTTGAGATTGAATGTGGTGTCCCTCAAGGTTCTATTTTAGGACCATTATTATTTTCTGTATATATTGGTAATTTTAATTCAATATTAACCTAGTGTTCTTCAAACAGAACAGCATTTAAAATTAATCACGAGCACGATATTTTATTAAACAATGAACCCCTTAAAATTCAAAATTGTGTAAAAAATTTGGGTCTTTTAATGGATGAGGATCTATGTTTTTCTGAGCATGTTGGAAGTCTTTTAAAAGCGGCGTACTGTAACGTACAAATTTACCATGTCAGATATTTGTTAAAATTAAAATCCAAGGCAATGTTATGTAATAGTTTGGTTTTATCCTTATTAAATTATTGTGATACTGTCTATGGTCCATGTCTTACAAAATTCAATGCTTTCCAAAAGATGCAAAATTGCTGCCTTTGATTAATATTTGGCATAAGGAAGTATGATAGAATTAGTTACACCCTAATAAATAACAAGTGGTTAAATATGGAAAACAGGCGCAAAATGCATTCAATTTGTTTCTTTCAGAACCTTCTTAAAACTAAGGCACCAGGCTACTTACATCGAAAAATTTCGTACCGTACTGATATTCATAATATAAATATTAGATTTAAAAACGCCATAACAGTACCGATTCATCGTAATGAATTATATAAAAGGTATTTTTCTTATATCCTTCCTAGCTACGTTAATGGCTTGCCACTTAATTTACGGTGTAATATGTTGAATTGGTCACAGCGCTTGTTTAAAACTAAAGTTTTTGATATTCTATTTATGGAGCAGCAATGACACTATTATTTATTTAATGTCTATTTGAGTTTATTTTTAAGTTATTGTAAACTTGGTACTTATTTCTGGTTAGCATAATTGTTTTTTTTGTTATAGCTATTATTTTAATAATATTGTAGCCTGTATAGCTGGCATTTTTTTTTGGTTGAATGTAAGAATGAATTTTTACATTTTTAATGTTTAAATTCAAATTCCGCCATTTGGAGTAGTATATTTCCTTATTTCAATAAAGACGTTTATTATTATTATTTATAAAAATAAAAGAACTATGTTTTAAATTATATCAAAATGTTTTATTACACAATATTTAACTTTACCTGAATTTTTTTTTTGTTAACGTAATATATTAAAAATGGATTATTATTTTTTTTTATGATAAAATTAAAATAAATTTAACAAGGTAGAGTTATTGGTTATGTCTAAGTTATTTTATATGAAAATACCTTAATTGTTATTTGTTTCAAATGCATATTTAATGTATATTTTTTTTTGAAGAAGATAGAAACATGTTAACTTTTTACTACTTTATTATTGAGTATTTACCCCGTTGCCAATTGCGGTTATCGTTTTGCTTTTCCATTCTGAGCAGCAATTTCTCTCGTAGATGAGCATCATGCACAACTCACACTGATCCTTTTTAAGGTTAAAAAACACAATATTAAAGTCTTGATTAAATTTGCTATGGTCATGGGCGTTGCCAGGGGTTACATGGGGGGCAACTCCTAGGAACTCAAAAAAAAGATCAAATGCCAGGTCACTTATTGTCTGATTTATAATTCCTAGCAGTTATGGTTTGAATGTATTTAATGTTTTTCTAAAATAAATTGCAGAACTATAAAATATTTTGATATATTTTTTTAATTAATAGATTTTAAATTTGCTCGTAAAAGAAACGAGATGGACAGATGATGTAAAAAAACAAAAAACTCGGAACACATCCAGATTTATCGTAAAACAGTTTAGAAAAAGGTTGATTTGCATGTTTTTTCCACAGGGTGTTTTAAACTTACGGATAAAAACAAAATTTTTATAAACCTTTAAGCATCCAAAATTTCATCAGGATAAACTGCAGCGCAATCTAAATAAATTTATCTATAGTCCAGCGAAAAAATCATTGCAATAAAATCAAAAATAAAAAGTTACGACATGTCAAAATTGACCGGAAGTGAGAATGCATTAAAAATAGATCACATTGCTCTTTAGCTGCAATACAAATTTTAGAATGATCTCTCTTTTAGTTATCTATACACCTCTAATGAATCAGTTAGGTGTATTACCTTTATAATATATTAAATATAGGTATTATACGAGCCCTAACTAGAGCACTGCACGGGCCGACCCGGACCCAGAAATCAGTCACTATAGCCCGGCCCGGCCGCAGATATTTTATCCTTAACCAACGTCCCGAGTCCGCCCGCTTGCCGAGTCCCGCTGCAGCGCGCTGTCACACTGTAAATCGGTATTATTTTTTCGAGCGATAGGACTTTTACAATAAGCTCGGTAGCTCGATGGAAGGGCGCCTGCTTTGCATGAGAGAGATACGGGGTTCGATTCTTGGTGCCTCTACAACTTTTTTTAATTTTTTTTTAAAGAAATTATATACCGAAATAATACAATGTGGCCTTAAAAGCATTTATATTTAATTTTACATTAATATTTTAATTTATTTACCTTTCCTCATAATAATTTTGCAACAGTTATATAATAAAATGTAATTAAATGAATATTCCTTCGTTGAAAAATTTGTACTCAATGGGGCGGGGGGGCCAATGGGGCGGGGTCGGTTGGGTTGGGTTGTTGGGTTTGGGTTGGTTTCGAAGCTTCGCAATTTTTCTGTACCTAGACGTTAGTCACTGAGTTCGCAAGCGCGAGATGACTCGGTAAAGCAGCGGGACTCGGCAAGCGGGCGGACTCGGGACGTTGGTTAAGGAAAAAATATCTGCGGCCCGGCCCGGACCGGTTCTATTTTATATGGACCGGCCATTAAATAACAATTTTTAGCCGTAATAAAGCTAAAAAACGCGTTGTTATTTCTTAAGCTGTTTTATTTATGTAAATGTTAAGAAAAAAATTTAAATGTACATAATTATTTATTTATAATAAATAAAAAACCTTTCAAACTTTACATACAATGTATTTTATACATATAAAAGAAGAAAAACTTTACAAATTGCGATCTACCTTCTTTACTATTATAATAATATAATATAATATAAATCATACATAATAATTATATTTTATTAATAATAATGTTTTCCTTATTTAAGGGCAATTCCTAAATCGACAGACAAATACAGCGACCTTTTGCGTAGAATGTCTAGATGGCCTAGAAACTTAGGACCGGCCCGTGCGGGCTCTAGCCCTAACAACTATATGTTGGAACAAGTATTTATTTTGCAAATAAAATGCTGGTTTACTAAATCAATTTGATTTTAATTTTTTTTTATTGAAAAATTACCATTGGTAATATTTTATATGTCATTTTATAACATTTGTGAGGTAAAATTCTTAATATTTTTTTATTAGAATTTATTTGACTGTTTAAAAATCGCTGGCATTTGGTTGGAATACATATTCGATTTTCTCTATAGTTTCTTCAGTTTTATCTCAATGGCTTTGAAACAAAATATAGTTGCCATGACAACAAAGCTTTTATCAATTCAATAATTTAAATACTGTCAATTACAATTTTTCTTTAATTACAAAGCAATATTTACAGGCGGAAAGCCTGCCGATCGAAAAGTACGCGCAATTATTATCAATCATTACCATAAAGGCAAAACAATGTGTGAAATTTCTGCTAAATTTACGATAGCAACGACTACTGTGTTTCATAAAATTAAAAAATATGGTAAAATCGGAAATGTTAATATTCGTGGTAAAAGTCCAGGTCGTCCCAAAATTGTTTCTTAAAGAAGCGCAAGACATTTGATGAATATGCAAGTCAGGAAGAAGAAACACGCTGCGGGAAGTGACTGCAAGGTGGAATAGAGAATCTGGAATGAACGTCTTCCGAGAACGCTGCCGTAAATATATCCACCAAGGTGGTCTTGGCTTTTATAAAGTATTGTTGATAATTATTTATCATTTAAATAGAAATAGAAAAACCATTATTGACGAAGTTAAAAAAAATCGTTACAATTGGAGTAAATCTAAGCTGTCGTGATCTAAAAATGACTGGAGTAAAGTCATTTACAGTGACGAAAGTAAATTTGATGTTGATGTTGATGAAGACTACCGAAAACGCATAATTCGAGACAAGACAAAAGCCTTCCATAAGGATTGTCTCAAAAGAACAGTCAAGTGTCCACAAATCATTATGGTGTGGGGATGTATGTCGGCTAAAGGATTGGGCAAGTGTACTTTATTGAAGGGACTGTAAACGCAGCCAAATATCAGGACATTCTAACCAGCTCGTTTTTACCAAGTGCTGCAAACTTATATCCCAATGGGGATTTTATATTTCAGCAAGACGGTGCCTCATGCCATACTGCAAAATCTACAAAAAATGGTTTAGGAAAAATAATAATAAGGTTTTGTCACATCCTTCCAGCAGCCCGGATCTTAATCCGATAGAGACACTGCAGCACAATATGAATCAACATCTGAGAAATAATCCACAACGAACCATACCACAATTTTGTAACAAATTACAAGAAATTTGGGATAATTTTATACCTGAACTCTGTGCAAGCCTTGTGAATACGCTGAATAATGGAGTTCAGGCAGTTATTCGGGCAAAAGGCGACGTTACACCTTATTAATATCTGTTTTCTTTACTTTAAAACGTTTTGTTCTAACATTAAGTTTTCAGCATTTATTGAACATGAAACCCATATTTCAATCATAAAATAATGAGAATTTTCTCCTACAACTGTTATAAAATGACATCTAAAATGTTGCTTATTTTAATTCTACAATTTAAAAACATTAAAATCAAATTGATTCAGTAAACTAGCGTTTTATTTGTAAACTAGTTGTTTGTTCCAACATATAGTTGTTAGGTCTCGTATTATACCGGTCAAATAGTTATAAGCATTTTTAAAAGAAAAAACTTGAATGCCAGAATACTAATTTATTTAAAAAAAAATGCATTGTCGATAAAAAAGAACGTCACATATCCTTATCCATTCCTGCAAAAATAAAGCTGCCAATTGCCACTGTGTTTTTTTACAAATAAACATTACTTTTCAGAAGTTGGAAGCATTGCAAGTAGTAGTGGTAGAAGAAGTGCAGCTTTTAGCATAGCTGGTAGGCAGAGCTCCGTTATATCAGAAAAAGCATCCATAGCATCTGGAAGTTTGGCAAGTGGCGGGTTAGCTATTCCTGAAGGAGAAGAAGGATCTACACATCTTACCCCACAGCAATTGGGGGTTATGGGTGAGTTTTATAATATGTGTTTTCTCTAAACAAAAAGGCATTCAATATTTGTATAATGTAAGCGTAACTAAATCAACCTAAAATGAAAACAAAAGCATGTTTAACTCAAACACAACAAACAATTTTTCGTTCCTGACAAACCATTTTTATTGAACCCTTTTTATAAACTATTTCTTGAAAATATATTTTTTTGCATTACAAATTATACATTAAATTAAAACAAACTTTAAGCTAAAAATAATATAATTACAATAAAACATCATTCATTTAGTAATTGTCAAATTCATTCTGTAATAATTATTTAAAATTTGAAAATCTTTGCTTTCGTGGTTTAGCAGTTACAAGGTCACTTTGGTATTTAGATCAATATTGTCGCTCTGTACACAGAAAAAAATATTTGTTGTTTACGAGGCACGTTAACTATCAACATATCGTTGAGTTGGATGTGGCGAAATAAATATTAATTTATGTCTAAAACTGGTTAAGTTAAGGATTATAAAAAGTATTAGCAAATGTAGATATACTGTTGCTGTTAAGAGAATTCCTATAAAAAATTTGGGAATGATTACAATTATTATGTTTGTACTTATCTCAAATGACCTTTTTCTTTAGTTTAAAAAAATTCTCATTCATCATGGTGCAAGTCGCTTCAACAAGCTGGCTCTGCGAAAATTAGGCAGGAGAGAACAGGATGATCTATGCCTCAAAAAGCAGACCTACTAGGTGCGCCTTTGTGCATGAATGCCAAGGGCTCGTATATTCCCTTACTCAGTGGGCATATATTAGCAACAAAACCAGAATCACCCTAAATAGGGTGATCTATGTGTAACGGGTTTTTTTCGCGGGCTATACTATTATTTCTTATTCCTTGGTTAGCCTATGGAAGCTCGTGGGTTTTGATGTTCTCGTAGTTACCCGTTACAAATGACAAATCTAATCTGACCTGTAATCAGGTGAAGATTGCAGCTGATCCGGTTAGATAGTATCGGACGGAGGAGTCCGAGTATAGGCAACGTATTCGGAATACGGTATTCCAGATATAGATATTCACACACTGAACCCACAAATCATCCGAAAAACTTCACCCACGATCACCGTTCACTATATACTTACTATCGCTAACAAAAAAAACTCATACAGCTATATTGTGGCTGTGTGAATAAAACTTTTCCGTCAATGTCAAGCTGACATCGAGCTTTGTCACATCCATTATGACTTTTTAACAACATTTTCAACCAAACAATGCAGACGAACTCTGGCAAGCCATTGAAGCCATTTGGAACGAGATAAAGCAAGACGGCGACTTCCATGCTTTGCCGTTTGGGGGCACTAATTGACAAAAACAGAGGGATGACGAAATATTATTTTTTTTTCAAACTTCAACCTAACTTTGTATTTAATTTTAGACCTTTCAAATGTGACGTATCATGTTAAAAGCCATAATTACTCCAACGAAATGATAGAAAATCAGGAACACTAGATTTTTAAGCTGTATGAGTTTTTTTTGTTAGCGATAGTACTTTTTGAATTGATACAGGGTTATTTCTTATAAAACAGACAGTAGCGATAAACAAATAGTTGACAGTAAAAAATGAAAAGATAAAAAAAAGTTAAATTAAGAATAGTTAATTAAAGGTAAGGTTAAAATACAGAGATTTAATCAAAGAAAACAAATTTCCAAAACAGAAATTGAACTAAAAGTATACTAAAAGAAAGTAAAACAAATAATTAAACTACAAAAAAGAATTGAGCGATTTACTCTAGTTGGACAAAACCATCGGAGTAAATCTAATCTAAACAAATTCGTTTGAAATACAATAATTACTATAGATACCTTACACTGAATCAATTGAAGCTGGCGAATACTGGCTTGAAACCGATATCTGCGAACGGTTTAAAAAGCTCGATAAGATCCAGATAAAGAACATTGGTCAAATTTATGGTAACTCCCCAGTAAGCACCAAACACTCGGCAAACAGTCGGCCTTTGCTCGGCATAGGCGGTTGACCGGCGGTTCGGTTTGCCCCCAGTCGTCCCGCTTATGGCCCGCGTTATGTTAGCCCGGTACCGTTTGGCCATGTTCTAACCAAAGTCGGCCAGATTACGGCATGCCGCTGCAAAATCGTTCGGCTTGCCCTAGCCGGCCCGCTTACGGCCGGAATACGGCCTGCCGCGGCATAAGCAATACATCTCACGGCTGCTTACGCAAGCGAGCTAACTATAAATAGCGATGGGTTGCAATATTTAGTTGGAAGTGTGCGTCTGTAATGGCATAGCTGAACATTAATTATTTGATGTCCTCATTTGCTTGGCTTTTTTTGAATGGTCAGGCTGTTGTGGCCGGCACTTGGCCAACTATACACAGCCGACACTCGGCCGAGTAAACATAGCCGACATTCGGCCAGGGACATGCCCGGACTACACGCCGGAACAAATACATTCGGCAAAACGTATTCGGGTCATATGCAGGCCGGCTAGCTTGTGCTTACTGGGTCCCCCCAGCAAAGGTCATAGAAAATTGACTGGTTTAAAGTTCATAAAAAATCGTACCAACCTAAAATGACAGAAGGGCTATTGGCTTCAAGGTAAGCGATTAAATTGTTATTAAGGAAGAAGGCGTTATTTTTGACTCAAGTCAAATTAAGGGATAAACTTAAATATGCATTTGTTTAGTGTTTTTTTTACCAGGATAGGGTGGGGTTTGCAGCCAGTATTGCCAACTTCATATATGGGTTATTTCACGCCAAGCGGGCAACTTTAAAAGCAAAGTTGTTTAAATTTGTTCATATTTGGGTATGCTGTACCCCTAGGGGGTCTTAGCATTGACATAAAACTATTTGAACCTGTGACTCCTAGGGACCCTGCTAGGGGCTTCTACATTTTCGTCAAAACGTTGTGCATGGTGTATTTTAAAGGGGTCTAGCTTCTTGAAAAGTCTTCGTAGAAAAAAAATAAAAAATCACATTGGTAGGTAATAATTGTATGCTCTTCTTCGTTATGCACTCAAATTAAAAATTCCAATTTGTTAAAAATTAAAAATTTTGTTTTAAAAAATTAAAATTAGGTATTTTTTTAAATTTCGGCCAGTTTTTTTAATTGCTTAAAAATTCTTTCAAAATGTATAGATGAGGCAAACAAAATTTTGTAATGGGATAAGCACTCGTTTAAATGTTAGAGGACTTGGAGTAAACCCTCCTCAAACCTAGTGGCGCGCCGCGGCGTTAGGTCCTAGCGCGTGATACACTGTTTAGTCGATCGCGCTTTTGAAAAACTTGTTAAATAAAATTTAATTATTGTGCACAACTACATCTATATTGTTTAACTTGATTTTATTGTCCTTTTTAATATTTTTTTACTGAAACAAAAAATATAGGCATTTAAACATGCAGCATTGCATTGCAATAAATTTAGTAGGTACTTACGAACCCACAAATTTTCTTAACATTGTGGTTATATATAATTATGTTGACAATGCTTTTTATTATGATTTAAAATTGATTGTATGAAAATAATAATAAACCAATATTTATAATAAAAAAATAATATTTCATAAATTGATGAGACATTATCATTGTAAATAAAATATCTTCTTTGGGCCTTTCAATTAATTTATTTTATAATTTTTATTACCTTATGTTTTAAACTATTACTTGTATTTTTAACTAGAATGCCTTCGAGTGTTGAAATAAACGCGTGAAATTGTTTTGTTCCGGGAATAGGACTAGCATTAACAAAACGATTTTCTAAAAATATCCTTTCTTGTTGAATTTCTTCCTTGCTGCAATAATAAATCAAAGTTTCTGTTAAAGTTTTTTGAGCCCAATTAAACAAACGCTGTGGAGTAGTGATAGCCTTTTCTGATGGCAACTTAACACTTGCACGGGATGCCAAACGCTTTAAACTGCCTCCGAGTCCATCACATGGTCCTTTACCATGCGCAGTAGCATGAAAATGTATCTCTGCATCTTTATTAAAATCTTGCTTGTGATAAAATAGATTTAAAAAGTTAAAACGATTTTTGAAATGATGTGATGCTCCGTCTGTCACGTAAAAAAGTTGGATACCGGCAAAAATTTCTTTTCAAAATGTTTATGTACAATTTTTTGAAATTTATAAAAGGTCGCAGTATCGTGCTTAAGGTCGTCAGTTATCATTACAATGCCTTCATGTTTTACTTCTCGTTCTAAAACATGCATGTTAAAAGGGTGGCTTGATTGTTGTTCCAGTGGAAAGATTGGGCAGCATCTTGAACTACAAAACTGTAGTTCTCAGCAAAATCACACTGGACCATAATTTCTCCTGGGTTGTAAAAGAAGAGCGATCAGTACCAATCCAAGCTTCAAATGAAACACTTTTTATTTAAATTTGATCAAAAACATTCTTAAATGATCTTAAATTATTCTTATACCAGGGCAAGATTTGCAACTTTCATTTTTTTGAGATTTCGATGTTGATAAATGACAAACTGGAGTTGGATTGGCACACATAATTTTTTGCAGGTAATCTTTATAGGAGGTGAGATGAATCTTAGTGTTAGCCAGTGTAAGACAAGCAATGTCTGCTCCAGTCAACATAAGCTTCACATTTTGGTGATATGTGCACACATGCACCAGCGATGACACATTGCTTAGGCCGCAAGGTAAAAAACTTTGTAATTCCCACCTTCACATATGAATATTCCTGTTTAAAAGTTTCATAAAGTTTTTTACATTACAAAGAATTCATTATTTTTGCAAATGTTCCCTTTTTCCATCGTCCTTTTTAATGGATACAAAATCTTTTTACCAGGCTGTTATCTTCTCTAAGATAAAAGTCTTTTACCAGTGTCTCAGTTAAATGCTCCATCTTTCTTCCTTCACGAGGATTGTGCGTCGACATTATACCGTATTTTTTCACCAACTCTTTCGTATTTTTTGTCTGCCTTCTGGATGTTCCAAACTCTTTTGCAAGCCTGTTTTCGCTCCACGATTTTGGAGCAATAGTTAGAATCATTGTCTTTATTGGCCCTGGTGTAGAAGGATCATTAAATTTTTGTTTAAGTTGCTCCAAAATTTCTGAATCTGCAAATTGTTCTATTTTAATAGCACTAACAATGAGAATACAATTACTGTCTTTTTTGAGGTCGTCTTCTATTTGTTCGTCTTAACTAAATTTAGTAGTTGCGTTGGGCTCATTCAATGCTGGCTGAGGCACTTCACTTATAAAAAGTTTTCTGCACGTACCACAAACAAAATTCTTATTTGAAACTTTCCACTTTTTTGCCATTTCATTGTAAATCTTTCGAATTCCTCTAGTTCTTCTATGGTTTAAAAGCTCAAAGGGGTTAAAGCAACGGTAGCTAATTGGAGACATAATTGGAACAGCCAGATAACAGTAAACGTTAATAATAAATAAAATAAATTGTTTACTTAAAAACAGTAAAAAACTAATCGCATAAAAACTAAAAACGGCTAAAAACTACTTTTTTAACTTTGCTAAATACTTTAGGTAATAAGAAAATATTCACATTAAAGTAAATAAACAAACATCCTAGCAACAATTGTGTCCCTAGTAACTATCCTTTTGGAATATTATACATAGATGACTTGTGAATATATATTCTTATTTTTAAATATTGGTTTATTATTATTTTCAAACAATCAATTTTAAATCATAATAAAAAGTATTCTCAACATAATTATATACAGGGTGGGCAAAAGTATGGAATAATGGAAATAATTTTTTTCTGGTCAGTTCCTGCAAAAAACGCTAAGACATGTCAAATTTAGTTTTTTCCAAGGACTATTTTAACATTTTTATTTATTTTTTTACCCCTCCCCCTTTTACAGAATGACGTGATCGTAATTTTTTTTAAATGGCAACCCCCAATTATTTTTATTATTATTATCAATTTCTGATTTTAAAAATATGCATATTCAGTATGTTTGGACTTAAAAATACTTTTTCAAATAATAATACTTTTCATCGACAAGAATTGGTGTGTGTGTAACAAGTTGATACAAATTTGTAGTATTTTAAGTTACCGGAGAGTGCCTATAGGCACTATAGTGCTGAAATTGTTTTTAGTCTAACTGGGGCAATGTGAATTTTCAAAACCAAACTTTATTTTGCTACATAACCAATATTTTTATTTATAGAAACAACATCTATTAGGAAAATAATTTAAACGGTAAATGTTTAGCCCCTTAAATGCTCAAAAAGTCTACCATTATTTTGAAAACATAATTGCAATCTCTCTATAAAAAAAATCACAGGGGGTTAAGTCAGGTGACCTTGGTGGCCACTCTATCTCTCCTCCACGCCCAATCCACCTTTCCGCAAATACTTCGTCCAAATATTAGACATTCTTTTACAAATCGTACACCTATTTTGACTTCAGGGTTTGGATTCGCATGAAAATTTTTTTACCGCTTCTATTCAGTAAATAAGCCGATACGTGTATCAGGTTTTCTGTAAAAAATTTGTTGTTTCAGAGATATGTTGATATAAAGTTTTTATGAATTGCGATAAAACGATGAATTCTCTTCTACATAAAACCCATTATCTCCGGTTCTACTGATCGGATCGATTTTGTTTTTTTTTTGTTTTAAACCTTAATGAATAGGCTTTTCAAATTAATTAATTAATTTTTTTTTTAAGTATAGGGAGTTAATAACAGATTAATTTTTTAAACTAGTTTTTCATGTTTGCCCCCTCTATAAATTAAAAGGAAAAAAATACTATTTTATGCGCTTTTTCTTTATCTACAAAATACATTTTTCAGAACAGTGGAGACTCTTTTGGATCGGAAGATATTAAACATTTTCGAGCGCGTGACAGGACTGTCAAGCGCGTAATATTCAAACGTATTAGTGCATGTGGCGGGTGACGTGATATTTTGTATAAGAGTGCCATGATTTGACATCTTTTAATTGGTGACTTATTTGTGCAAATGTCAATTCTGCCAGTTAATAAATTTACTCATTAATTGGAGTTTGTATTATTTAAAATTTAATTTATTTAAAATTATTGAAAACCTTTAAAATCAGAATTAATTTACAAAAAGCGCTGGTATTTTTTTAAAACGATGTATGAGTTTACACTATCCTAAATGTGTTAGCGTTTCGAAGATGTCTGATTAAGGGGTGTCCATTAATTACGTGAGTCAATTTTAGCGATTTTTTGACCCCCTCCCCCCTTGCTGAGATGTCGTGAGATTTGGCTCAACCCCCTCCCCCTAATCTCACGTGAGATTTTAAAAAATGCTTATTTTTAATGTTTATACGTTAAACTGCTTGATTCTGTTGGATTTATTAAAAAAACATACTTTGTTAAAAATTACGTGATATTTGCCGAGACCCCCCCTCTCCCTTACGTGAGTATTGATGAGATTTGGCTTGACCCCCTCCCTCCCCTAAACGCCTCACGTAATTAATGGTGAATGTACCGGTCACGCGCTCGAAAATATTTAATATCTTCCGATCCAAAAAAGTCTCCATTTTTCTGAAAAATTCGTTTTGTAGAGTAATAAATAGTGCATAGAACAGTATTTTTTTAATTTTTTTTCATAGAGGGGGCAAACACAAAAAATCTGTTTATACAAAAAAAAATATTTTTTTCATATAATAAACAAAACACAAACTTTTTAAATATTTATCTAAAAAGACTATGTAATATGGTTTAAAATAAAAAAAAAATGAAATCGATCCGATCAGTAGAACCGGAGATAATGAATTTTAAGTACAAAAGAATTCAGCATTTTTTCAAATTTTATCAAAACTTTAAATCAATATATCTTTGGAAAAATAAAAAGATGCTGTAAAAAAAATTAAGTCATTTTAAAAATTTGAAAAAATATGTTTTCTGTAATCCGTACGATATGTAAAAGAATGTCTCATATTCTCTCACTACTCGTCCAAAATGAGGGGGTACCCCATCCTATTTAAACCATATAGTGTTGTCATTTGGATACAGGGCTTCTATTGCAGGGACAACGTTCAGTTAATAGAGCCAAATATCTCCCCATTGCTAAATTGCCTTCTATGAAGAAAGGTCCGATAATTTCATTTCCAATTATGCATGCCCAGACATTGACTTTTTGAGGTCGTTGGGTGCGAAATTAGATCATCCAGTGAGGGTTTTGCTGGGACCAGTATCGACAGTTATGTCTATTTGACAGCTCCGTTTAGCATAAAGGTGGCATCAGAAAACAAAACTTTATTTAAAAAGTTTTGATTTTCTGCCACATGCGCTGCATAACTTCGCAAAATTGTAGCCTCCTATTAAAGTCATTTTCAGTCAATTCTTGTAACAAGTGGACTTTGTAAGGGTGAAATTTTTCTTTTTTTTTTAATTCTACCAACTGACCTTCTTGAAATATTGTGGTTTTGTGCAAGGTCGCTGCTGTATGTTCTTGGAGCATTTTCTATTTCTAACAAAACATTCAATGTCAAATTTTCGTTGGTGGCTGTTTTGGGTCGGCCTGATTTTTTTGCGTTTTTCACACTTCCGTTTTGTCTGTATTTTTTAATTACTTTGTAAATACAAAATTGCAAGATCGGGGCATGGTTGGGATAGGCTTCATTAAATAAGCGGCATACTTCTTGCTGCGTTTTCTTCCGGTCTCCAAATCCAACCATGGTTAGGATATCAGCGAGGGGTAAACCACTGATTTTTTTAAATAAAAAAATTGCTTACGAATTAACGGCTAAGGATAACAATAACGGGTAGTCATGCACAACGAGTCGCTAAGCACTGATTAAGCACACACGAAAAATTTACAGTTGTCATGTTTTTAACTTGGTTACCAGCCTCTTTTGTTTGTAACGTCATTCTGTAAAAAAAGAAAAAGGTATAAATATGAAAAAAATGTCAAAAAAATCCTTGGAAAAAACTAAATTTGACGTGTCCGAGCGTTTTTTGCAGGACCTGGCCAGGAAAAAATTATTTCCATTATTCCATACTTTAGCCCAACCCTGTATAACCGCAATGTTAAGAAAATTTGTGGGTTCGTAAGTACCTACTAAATTCATTGTAATGCAATGTTTCAGTAAAAAAATATTTCAATAATTCAATTTTATTTAACAAGTTTTTCAATAGCGCGATCGACTAAACAGTGTATCACGCGCAAGGACCTAACGCCGCGGCGCGCCACTAGGTTTGAGGCCGGTTTACTCCAAGTCCTATAGCATTCAAACGAGTGCTCAACCCATTACAAAATTTTGTATGCCTATACATTTTGGGAGAATTTTTAAGCAATAAAAAAAATGGCCGAAATTAAAAAAAATATAATATTAATTTTTTAAAACAAAATTTTTAATTTTTAACAAATTGGAATTTTTAATTTGAGAGCATAACGAAAAAGAGCATACAATTACCTACCAATGTGATTTTTTTATTTTTCTTCTACGAAGATTTTTTAAGAAGCTAGACCCCTTTAAAATACACCATGCACAGCGTTTTCACAAAAATATAAAAGCCCCTAGCAGGGTCCCTAGGCTTCGCAGGGTTAAATAGTTTTATGTCAATGCTAAGACCCCCCTAGGGGTACAGCTTACCCAAATATAAACAAATTTAAACAAGTTTGCTTTTAAAGTTGCCCGATCCAACCTAGTATTTTTTCTATCTGGTTGTTAAACCGTTTTTATGGATTTTAATATTAACTTTTGATTCCACAATGTTTATACATATATATATATATATAGGGTGTTATTTAAGTACGTGGCCAAATTTTAGAGGACGATTCTTTGAGTAATTCTAAGACGAAAAGTTCATATAAACATAGGTCCGGAAATGCTCCGTTGTCAACTTAAAGGGTGTCAAAACTTAAAAAAAAATATTTTTTTCCTAAATATCTCAATAATCCTTTAGCCGATTTTTTTGAAATTTAATAGTGGTATTACGGGTAGTAAGGAGCTAATGTAGCCCTAACTAGATTAAAATTATTAAGTCAAGTGGCCCGAAGACACTTGAATCAATATTTTTTACAAAAAATGTGCGCCATTGACTTTTTTGAAATTTTTATATTGTTTTCACATTAAGGAACTAAAAATAAAACTTTTTTATCTCTTTCATATTTTTCGTATATTGGTTCGTTTTTTAGAAAAAAAATAAAAATCAAAATATTGATTCAGGTGTCTTCGGGGACGCACTGGACTTAATAATTTTAATCTATAACAACCTGTATATATATATACATATGTATATATATATATATATATGTATACAGTGCGGACGTTAAAAGTCCCCCCCTGTTATCTTTTGAACGAAAAAAGGTATCGACATCGGACAAAAACCATTGTCAAGGACATTAAGAATACTACTTTTTGACGTGAAATTGATAGGTGCCCATTTAAGGAGCGCCAAGAGGGCAGTATCAACGGTCTCCTGATTTAACGCGACTTGATTTTTTTTGTGGGGTTATTTAAAATCAAAGGTCTACATCACCGAACCAGAATCAATTGATGACCTAAAACAACGTATTAGACATTACAAATGTGAGAACTGAAATTAGAAACAGACTATTATTGTGTCAAAATGTCCAAGGGGAGCATTTCGAACATCTAATTTGATGATTTATTGTACTTAATGAATGAAAACCTTGTACTTAATAATAAAATTTGATTTGAGACTTTTATTTAAACGTTTAATATCTCAGCAACCGTTAAACGGATTTTATAAATTTAAATAGCATCGAATAGAGAATCGAAATACTTTTCAAATGAGGTACTGCCCTCTTGGCGCTCCTTAAATGGGCACCTATCAATTTGACGTCAAAAAGTAGTATTCTTAATGTCCTTGACAATGGTTTTTGTCCGATGTCGATACCTTTTTTCGTTCAAAAGATAATAATAATAATATTTATTTATCCAAAGGATTACAAAGTAATATAGGATACGTCAAAAAAGAAAAAGTGAAAATACAATTAAATTAAATACAATAAACTAAATATAAACATCAGAATTCGTATGATAAATAATCCTGAATCGAATAAAAAGCATGCAATAACAAAATATTTTTTACATTTAACACAAATTTATCAAACAAACAGTTTCTTATAGGTTCAGGCAGTTTATTATACAGCATGGCGCCTATATAATACGGATTATTTACATACAGTTCAAGCCTGTGTGCATCATATTGCAAATTAAATCCAAACCTTGTATTATAATTATGATTACTGTTTAGAAGATTAAATTGACTTAAATTGTTTTTAACAAATTTTAAAACTTCCAGTATAAACAAACATGGCACAGTTAGAATTCTTTGATCAATAAAATGCGCCTTACTACTCTCTCTGAAACTTAAACCTAGCATTGACCTTATAGCTCTTTTTTAAATTAGAAATACCCGTTGGGCACCATACCCTGGGAACTCCCTTTAGTTCTGTTCAACGTCACCGAGCGCTACGATCGCCATTCGACCGCCACCTACCATTCAAAGTTTGAATTTCAAACAGTTTTTCTCAACGGCGACCGCCACCTACCATTCAAAGTTTGAATCATAGATAACAAAGCCTTTTGGTTTTTGGCATAGATAACAAAGCCTGGTTTTTTATTAGAATTTGACACGGTTTTTCTCAACGGCAGTTAAGTATATTTACTTAGTAAATTTTATTAATTAATTGATAACAAAGATAACAAAGCCTGGGTTTTGATTAGGATTTGACACGGTTTTTCTCAACGGCGGTTAAGTATATTTACTTAGTAAATTTTACTAATTAATTGATTGCTGTGTTGTGCGAGGATGTGGAAATAGACAAGGCGAGGGGACTTTTCACCGTCTGCCCAAGAACCATGAGGTATGTTTTTATGTTATAGTAGTTTATAAACAAATGTTTATTATATAATAAATATTTATTACAAAGTAGCTTAAGTAATTCTTATAAATTATTAAGTAAGTTGGGGGCTTAAGTATAAGTATTAGGGTTGGTTATTATATTCTATTATAATAAAAATGTAATTTTTTTTTATTGTATATTGATTAATATTATGAATAAAAAAATAATAATAAGATTTCGTATTTTTATTACCTTAAACTAAAATATTATGTAATGTCACTGACATTTATTAAAATTTATTCAAAAAAGCGCTATGTTCCCGCTTCTCCGCTTTTAGTTCAGTTCAACGTCACCGTGGCGTCCAAAGTTGCCGATCTAAAAGGCTTTGTTATCTATGTTGGGCACTAGAAGAGTAGTTAGCTAGGGGGGGGACTTTTAACGTCCGCACTGTATATGTATATATATGTATTAGTGTTTTTTCGGGATCTGCTCTGTGTTGTCGGTTTTTGGTTCTTAAATGTACCATCTTAAAAATTAAATGATAATAATGCAAAAAATCCCATTAGCGATGCAGGCTATTTGCTTAGCTACTGTGTCGCGCGTTGGAGGGAGGCGAGGCCACGCCCAAAACGTTTTCCTAAATTCGGTTTTACTCTGAACGGGCTGTATATATATATATATATATATCATAATTATAATAATAATTATAAGGGGTTAACTGCCCCAATAAAACTCCAATTGATCCAAAACTACTTTATTTTCAACAAGTGTGTGCGTATCTGTGTTCAATATGAGACTGCCCCTCTGGGTTCGACGGCTCACGCAGTCTTCCCCTTTGTTTATGTTGGATTTGTTTACGTTCAGTCTTGCTGACATCTTCCATAATACTTTCTACGCTAACACGGCCATCCTGCTCTCGGGGCGTCCTCGCACCGCATTTAACCATCTGTAACATTGCAAAACAAATTGTGGGGCTGCCACAATAATTAAAGTTAATTATGGGGTTGCCATAATTTAAACAAATTTGTGGGGGTGCCACAATACTATTTAATTATGGGGTTGCCATAATTCCAACAATAATGTGGGGTTGCCAAAATATTTTTAACTCAATTATGGGGTTGCCATAATTTCAACAATAATGTGGGGTTGCCACAATATTTTCAACTTAATTATGGGGTTGCCATAATTTCAACAATAATGTGGGGTTGCCACAATATTTTCAACTCAATTATGGGGTTGCCATAATTTCAACAATAATGAGGGGTTGCCACAATATTTTTAACTCATTTATGGGGTTGCCATAATTTAAACAATTATATGGGGTTGTCACTATATTTTTAATTCAACTATTAAATTGGCATAATT
Organism: Brassicogethes aeneus; assembly: GCA_921294245.1. Lineage (NCBI taxonomy): Eukaryota > Metazoa > Arthropoda > Insecta > Coleoptera > Nitidulidae > Brassicogethes > Brassicogethes aeneus. The sequence goes on from OV121136.1 coordinate 6,862,680, forward strand.
TTAACTAACTGGTAGGGATGCCACAGTTTTATTAACATACTCGAAATTTAAACAATAGTGTGGGGTTGCCATAATATTTTCAACTCAATTATAGGGTTGCCATAATTTAAAGAATTATATGGGGTTGTCACTATATTTTTAATTCAACTGTTAAATTGGCATAATTTTAACTAACTGGTGGGGATGCCACAATTTTATTAACATACTAGAAATTAGAGGGTTGTCATATTTTCGAAATAGTTGTGGGGGTGCCACATTACTCTTTAATAAAACTCATATGGACTTACACATTAATCCATTGGTAGGGTTGCTGTTGGCCATCGTCTCAATTGATCATGGGCAGCCACAGTAGTCCGTTGTGCTCTTTTGTGTAACAAATATCTTTCATTTGGTAATAATTTTCTCACAGTGTATGGTCCTTTATATTTGGCTTTTAATTTTTCTCCACCTGCCAACTGTGAATCTTCGACAGCAACAACATATCCGATATTAAATAAGCTGGCTTTACAACGCAAGGCGTTAAAGCGCTGAGCCGACATCTTGGAGCTATTCGACAATCGAACTTGTGCTTCTGCAACGGCCTTGTCTGGGTCAACAAAATTATCATTTAAAAACGGTTTGGTGGCTAGTTTGCACCAAGATGTAACACTTTTGGAACGTGGCCAGTTATTGAATGCACCGTAGAGTTTAAATTGTCCTCTATTTCAGAAATTACAGTTGTCCATGTACTTTCTTTTTCTGCAGTTAACGTTGCTCGCATTAAATTAAAGACAGTACGCATAACACGTTCAACTTGCCCATTGCCACGAGGAACTCCTGTTGCAATATGATGCAACTGCACATTTTGTTCACTTAAAAAGTTTTTAATGTATTTTTTTAAACATTGTCCCATTTTTGGCCAAAACAAATCTTCTCTCATCTTAGCAATACACTTATTCCAACCTATGTGTGATGATTCGTCGTGAAAAAGTCTCATTGTTATAAGACGCGCAGCAACCGGCACATAACACTTTGATGGTTGAGTTTTGTTAACAACAACATTGTTTATCACTTTATAATCACTGTTAGAGTTAGGATCATTAATTACTTCTACACAAAAAGCGTCATTTTTTTGAAATTCTTTTAAGGTACTAATTTTTGAAATTTTATTTGGTTTTATAGTTTTTAATGCACACACTTTTAAATAACTGTCGTTATTAACGGGATTTCGGCTTAAATAGTCCACATGAGCCATTTTATGTCCAGGTATATATTCTATTGAAAAGTCATAATCTTGCAATTTGACCCACCATCGCGCAACACGAGGATGTAAGTCTTTCTTTAAAGAAGTCGCACGCACTGCATTACAATCCGTATACACCGTAAAATGCACACCACTGCAAGTGCTTCTAAGTCATAAGAGTGATACCTTGCTTCGTAATTAGTAGTTCGACGGCTAAAATAAGCAATAGGCCGCACAACACTATTTTCAGTTTGTAAGAGGGTTGCACCTAATCCTATGGAACTCGCATCTGTATGTAGCTCACAACTTAAACTAGGATTGTAAATACGCAACACTGGCTCTTCAACTAACTTATTGATTAATAATTGTCTTGCATTTTCACACTGCGGTGACCAAAAAAAGTCACTGTCTTTACGTAACAAAGCCGAGATCGGAGCAGCTATTCCTGAAAATCTTTTGATGAACCGACGAAAATAACTGGCTAGTCCCAAAAATTGTCTAACACTTTTAACGTCTGAAGGAACAGTCAATGCACAAACTTTTCGTGTACTGGGTCGCACTGTACCCTCACTTAAAATTACACCAAGATATTCAGTTTCTCGAGCAAAAAATACACATTTTTCATAGTTCAATGCAAATCCATGAGTAGATAATGCATCAAGTACTTTCTCTAAATTATTTAGTCCATCTTCTATACTAGTAGAAGGTACAAGCACATCATCTAGGTACAATGCCTTAGTCCTTTTTAAATTACCCAATGCTTTGTCAATAGAACGTTGATAAATTGCTGGAGCATTAAAATACCCAAACGGCATACGATTAGACTTATAATGTCCATCTGGTATAACAAAAGCCGTAATATGTTTTGATTTTTCTTTAATTTGAAATTGGTAAAACCCAGATTTCATATCTAACGTAGTGAAATATTTTGCATGACACAGTTCATTAATCTTGAATATGCGGCAAGGGTTACCTTTCTTTAAGCACTTTTTTATTAACGTCTCGTAAATCCACACACATTCTAGTTTCACCGTTCTTCTTTTTTACTAGTACGATCGGACTAGCATATTCCGAGCGGCTTTCGCGAATTATATTAGCATTTTTTTTTTCTTTGGCCGGCGGAGAAATTCTTTACGAACACTCGGTTCCTCTTGGGGCCCCGAGTAGTGTGGGACTCCGTCTATTGACTCCCCCGTTAGGTGGTTCAAAGCCCTGCACTGCGGTTTGCTTTCGCAATCCTATTGTGCCCTAAATGGTATTACTTCCATAGCTCTAGCTCCGTTGCTTCTATGAAGCGCAGTAGCCGAGGCAGTGGAAGCAATTTTAAAAGTTCTGGTGTGAGTTTAGACTCTCCCAGGTGTGTTCTTCTTAAGGTGTTGAATCCCTCACATTGACACATAATGTGAAGAGGTGTTTCCTCTTCTTCTTCGCATTCTCTACACAAGGGGTCATCTGTCATCCCCATTTTGTGAAGATGTTTTTTGAATGGAGCATGGCCTGTGAGAAGGCCTAATGCTTTTTTTAGTTGGGTCCTGGTATATGTCCTCATTGGTTTCTGCCCTTCAGCAGATGGATTGTCCAAAAGTGCTTTCGAATGCTCCAGACCAGACAGGCTTTCCCAGTATTGTTTGTGTTGTAGTTCTGTCCAGTCAATTAGTTTTTTCCTGGATGATTCTTGGCTGGTGCCGCATGTGGGTTCCGGCCCCATCATCAGGGTTTCGGCTTCATCAGCTGCGAAGTTTGGCTTCCACCTCATCGAACTGTTTCTGCCTTCTTCTTGCACAAGGATAAGAGTTATCTGGTTTTGTGCTTCGGTTAATGCCGTCATATCTCTCAGACATTCTAGTACGGCCTTCGAATTGATTTCAAATGCCTCCAGTGCCTGGATTGGTTCTGGTTCGTGTGTAATGATGGTAAGCAACTTCTCCGTGGGATTGCTCTCCCTCATTCGTTGGAAACCCAATTGTATGGCAATGATGCCCGCTTGAAGATCGGTTATCTCTTTTCCCAGGTTTAGTATTTCTTGACTGCCCTGTTGAGATACCTCTTTTATGCCCGCAGAAACACCGGTCTTTGACCGCTTGTGTTCTACGTACCAGATTAGGTTTTCTTCTTGCCTGAGTCGGGCGATTTGATTGTTTATCTCCTCAGCCTTTATCCTTTTTGAGATAAAAGCTTTATTGAAGTGTTTGACCTTGGCTTTGTCTGTTCTAATGGCTAGACTGCCAGTATTTTCTAGCTCTTCAAATATGGCATTATGCCTGATGGTGGAAATAACTTCGGCCTTATTTGAGATTAGTCTTTGGGCTCCCGCTAACGCTTCAGCTTTAATCTGAATGTGTAGAGGGGGGAGTCCTAGTATGTTTTCCATGGCTGCGGTCGGTGTAGTTGCCATTGCACCAGTTATTCCCAAGCACGCCAGTCTTTGGATTCTGCTGAGTATCTGTTTTACAGTCTTTGTTTTTGTTGCGTGCCACCATATTAGCGCCGCGTAGGTAATTATGGGTCTGACCATAGCTGTGTACACCCATTGTACCATGCCTGGTGACAGTCCCCAAGATTTACCAAATGTTCTTTTACAGGTCATGAATGTTTTTATGGCCCTATTTGTTATGTTCTCTATATGCATCCGATAGGTGAGTTTTTTATCCAGTGTAACTCCTAGATATTTAACCTCGTTTTTCAAGGGCAGTCCGTAGAAGATTAGATGTTTCACGGGTTCCAACTTTCTTTTTCGAGAAAAGGCGATAAGGGAAGTTTTTGTGGGATTTACCCGAAGTCCCTCCTCATTGCACCAGTTTTCGACAGCGTTTAGCGCCCTTTGCATTTTGGTAAACACATGGGCTGTGTTGCTGCCTCTGATAAGGAGTACAATGTCGTCCGCATATCCTATTGCGTATATTTCTTTGTTTTCCAATCGTGTCAGTAAACTGTCCGATACGAGGTTCCATAGCAGGGGTGATAGCACCCCCCCTTGTGGTGTCCTTCTGCACATTTTAGCTCTAACAGTTGTGTTGTTAAGAGTGGTTCTGGCTCGTCGTTGAGCCAGCATCTGTTTGATCCATTTGCCAACCAGAGGTTATATGTTGCGACGGTGGACGAGTGGTTAGTGCTGCTGACTACAAGCCGGAGGTCGTGGGTTCGAATCCCACCAGGGGTATGGCTGTTTATTTGTGTTTGTCCTATTGTGTAATAGTCCTTCGGAGGGGACTTTAAGCCCGCGGTCCGTTCCTACCCCTAACCCGCACAAGCCATTCAGTTGGCTTATGGGACTTCTTAAGAAGTAAGGGTGGAACTAAAAGAGCACTTTTGTAAACTTTTTTTTTGTATCTCTTACTGATCGATTTATTGAGTCATATGACGTGTTGTCAAACGCTCCTTCGATATCCAGGAATGCCCCAAGGGCCACTTCTTTGTTGTCTAAAGATTGCTCAGCCCTTTGGGTTATCTCATGGATGGCGGATTCGCAAGACTTGCCTGTTTGGTAGGCAAATTGATTTCGGTGTAGAGGCCTTCTGTGCAGTACTTCTTCCCGTATATGTTGCTCTATCAGTTTTTCCTCTGTTTTCAGAAGAAATGATGTTAGGCAAATTGGTCGAAAGGATTTTGGTTTGTCATAGGAGGCTTTTGCTGGTTTTGGTATAAAAACCACCGCACTGGTGGCTCTCTCCATCCTTCCGGTATGTGATTGAGAGCTAGGCTGGCTCTTAGGATTTTGCACAGTCTTGGTAGCAGCAGGTCTTGGCCCTGTTGTAACATGGCTGGTATGATTCCGTCAGTTCCGGCAGATTTAAATGGTTTGAAAGTTTTTATTGCCCATTTAACTTTTTCGTATGTTATTATTTTTCTCGATAGAATCCAGTCCTCCTTTTTTCCCCTCTTTATTTCAAGTGTGGTTTGGTTTTGGATTTCCGAATTTTCGAGTATGATTGATCCTGGAAAGTGTGTACTTAGCATAAGCCTAAGTGTCTCACTTTCAGTAGTTGTGTGTTCTCCTTCTGGTTTTAGGCATGTTCCCAGGGTCTGCTGTGGCCCTTTGGCCATGGCTTTATGCAGTCTGGAGTAGGCCGGTATAGTTTTTGCCAACCTAGTTTCTTGGTCTTTTTGATGGCATTGTTATATTCGGTTAGGTGGTGTCTGTATAGGTCCCATTCTCCCGTTCTTTTCGCTTTGTTGAACAACTTTCTTGTTTTCTTTTGTGCGGTTTTCTAGGTCAGAGTTCCACCAAGATGGGCCCTCTTTTTGTTTTGAGCAACGCAGTGGACATGCCCGCTCGTAGGCATCCTTAATGGAATCTGTCACCGAGTCGGTGAGTAATTCAAGATCAAAGGTATCCTTCGCCTCTTTTGGGCAGCTCTCCAAATTACGTTCTAGTACCTCTTTATATAGGTCCCAGTTCGTTTTCCTTGGGTTTCTGTACTCCCGTTGGGTGTTAATTGTCGATTCAAGGTTAAACTTTATGTATCTGTGGTCTGACAGACTAATTTCATTCGATACATGCCACTGTTTCACCAGTTCACTTATGCGTCCCTTTGACAGTGTTAGATCGATTACTTCTCTTCTTGCCACGGTTACGAAGGTTGGCTCGTTCCCAGTGTTGAGAATATTAATATCTGTGGAGATACAGTAGTTGAGTAGTGATTCACCACGTTTGTTGATGTCAGTGCTCCCCCACATTGTGTGATGTGCATTGGCATCACATCCTATTATCAGGTTAGCCGATCCAAGTTGTTCCACCAGAGACCTGAGCATGGCGGCCGGTGGTTCCCCTTGATGGTCATAAGGAAGGTACGCCGATGTAAGTATTACATCTTTTTGGCTCCCTTCTAATGTTAGATTTAATCTTACTGTCGCTGTGTCTTTATCGCAGTAAGTCCACAGTGGCATAGCATCCATGTTACCTCTGACGAGAATACAACTTTTTGGGTTCGTCTCATTTGGGTGTGAAACAAGCCTCAGGGTTTTCTTCCCCCCCACTTTTTCCCAGGACTGTTCATCCATCAGTAAGGTCATTAGGTAGCCAGTGCCTCCCTCGACCTTTCTGTTGGACAGGACTTTCTAAGTCCCGGTCTCTAGCTGGTTTTGAGCGCCCAGCGTTCGTAGGAACCGGTCCTTGTCCTGTACTTCCTCGGTTAAGTATCCGAGGACCTTTACGGGTTTTGGAAGTTTGCTTGCTTCCAAAGTTTGGAGTTGGGCTCCTTCCCATGGAGTTGCTTCCCCCATTGTACCAGCGAGCCAACTTTTGGTCCACTCGTTGGCGCATGTAAGGTAAAGCACTCCTCCCCCGTAGTATGTGCCCTCGAACTGAGGACCTTTCCCCTCTTCGGGTATTTTGGCGATTAGCCATTGCTTGAGGAGCTGGGACTGCTCCTCAGAAATCATCTTTGTTGGGTATCCAATGTCTGTTATAGCCATTTTGGTCCCCACTGCAGCATCGCGGTAACTCGCCATTGGTTTCCCTGTTTCAGGGTTCCTGGGCCTCTTTTTTGTTTGCTGAGGTGTGCTCCCGTCTGACCGGTGTCGCTTTTGCGTCCCAGTCTTTTGGTGTGCACCCTCTGCTACTTTTGGGGTGGTCCTAGAAGGCCCTTCCCCAAGATTTTGGCTCGACCTTGCGGTCTTTGCCTTTTCTAGCGCGGCCTGGCGCTTAGCCCTCCGCCTTCGGGCCCCAGATTTCGGTTTTTCAACCTCATCCGGTTCCTTGGCGGTGGTGCTACCCGCCGCCGGTTTTTCTTTGTTATTTCCTGTGTCCCACGAGTAAGGAGGAAGTATTGGGGTCGTTCTCCTGCAGTGCCTCATACAGGAGTAAGGCATTTATAACTCTGGGGTGCGCCAGGTTCCCCAGGTGTGGTCGCTAGGAACTGGGCTTCCCCCCAGCCTTGCATCTTATAAGCGCGCACCATACTTTAAGAATTGGGAGAAGTTATAGTGTTCTCACCACGCGGGCCAGGCAATTAAGCCAAGCCCCCCGTGCCCCTCATGATACGTACCCCGCGGTGTTCCGGGGAGGATCCTGCGGGGGTCGTTGTACCAAGAGCGGTTTACGGTTTGTGCCACGAGCTGGTTTGCGACGGGCTTTAGTTCCATGACGCGTGGGTTTTAGACCACGGCACTTCACCTATAGCTCACCGTTGCCAGGTGCCCTGTTTCCAGGATTTACCTGGACTCCTCCTATCCACCACCTGGAGACGCGCCCGGTAGGTATGCTCAACCCTCGGGATATTAGCATTTAAAAGTTCACTAATAGTTTTCTTTACTTCCACTCTTTCTTGATAAGCCAACCTACGAGGACGATATGCTACTGGAGTAGTGTCTTTAAGATTTATTACCATTTCACCGGTGGTAATGTAATCCGGTGTTTTTATGAAACACAACAATAACATACCTTCAGTATGTTCTTTAAGTTCATTCTTTAAATCAGTTTGGCTTGTCTTAATACTATTTACACATTTCAGGGTTAATATTGATGGGTTTTTAAATGGTTTATGGTGTAACTCGAGCCCATTGACACCTTTCTCAATACGTAAACAAGGTCTCTTTATAACATTCCAACCGATAATAAGGTCAAAGTCTCCTGGGATTACAGCATCTGGCACTACAAAGTATCTAATGTCTAAAGTCACTGCCGACATAACCGTTATGACGTCACTTACACCGATAGCAAATATTATTTGTGATCCAAGTCCCGAGAACGCAGGTAGTTTCTCTTCCGCTCTCAGCGTTCCGTTTATTGTTTTTACAACCGAATGTTTTATAATTTATACATCGGCACCACTATCAATTATAAAAGAAAAAGACGAAACATTTTCACCACACAAAATCGTTGCTATTGGTGTGATGTTCAAGTGGCGTCATTTTTTAATTAGAAAAGCTTTCTTTGGCTTCCCATTCTTTAAAAAGCAGTTTATTTCAGTGTGGCCCATTTTATTGCAATGTTTGCAAGTAGGAATAGTTGACGAACTTGGCGAATCCTGAACAAGTTCCTCCACTGCTTCTGGTTTACTTCGACAAACATTTTGTTGATGTCCTTGGCGACCACATTTAAAACAAGAGCCCTTAAATATCTTGTTAGAACTACCGTATTCTACCCTACGCCTCTCATCAAAACGGGGTTCAGCTTTTCGCTTGTGGATCCCTTCAAGGTCTAAATGTCTTGACCTTTTGGACGTTCGACGTGCATCAAATGCGCTAAATATTTTTAAGCTCGCGTTCAGAGTCTGGCACTTGTATTTGTATTGAAGCACGTGCTTCTGTATGGTCCAACCCGTACTCAACCAAACTTAGCACTATAGTCCATGGTAATTTATCGTAAAATCGATAAATGCTGCGAAGCTTCTGGTTGCCGTATTCACACAAAGAATCACATTCTAGGCTACGTAATGTCGCAGCTTTAAATCCCTGGGCTCCCGGTGTTTCTTTGTCTGGAAATGCTGTAATGAGATCAGCACAAAAGTTTTCCCATGTTCGTTGAATCGGCCTCCAATCACAGCACTATTTGTAGCCACGATTTTTAAGTGCTTCGCTCGCTTTAGCTATCATTAAGTTATCGCTTACACTTAACTCATCTTTTAATTTTGTTGCATCCTCTAACCATTCATTTATAGAGTATGCGCTCTTATCAGGGTCATAGCTGGTTAATTTAAATGTTGTGTGACCCTGCCCAAACACGTTGGCACTGAAGAAGCTTTGTTTGATTGCTTCATAATTTCACTAAGTTGCTGCTGTTGTAAAGCAACCAGATTAACTAATGTCTTTTGGAATTCTTCCATAGTTTGTCCCGAACTTTGCGAACGTCTGCAACACCTTCCGACGACATAGTATTTGCACCGAGATTTGCACTATTGTTTTCTGCCATTGTTTACAGCTCACTGCACAGATCACTATCCCACTTCTGATGATAATTATAATAATAATTATAAGGGGTTAACTGCCCCAATAAAACTCCAATTGATCCAAAACTACTTTATTTTCAATAAGTGTGTGCGTATCTGTGTTCAATATGAGACTGTCCCTCTGGGTTCGACGGCTCACGCAGTCTTCCCCTTTGTTTATGTTGGATTTGTTTATGTTCAGTCTTGCTGACATCTTCCATAATACTTTCTACGCTAACATATATAAACTCTATGGCAAGTAAAGACTTGTCTGTTCCATCAAATGAACCATAAAAGCCAAATCAGAGTTTCTGTTGTTTTTCCATTGTTATTTGGTTTCTTAATTTGGTTATCTGGTTTCTTACTATGGTTGTTCTTCTTTTTATAAAAGTAGTTTCTCTCTGTACTTGTTCGTATAGATATAGCATCTTTTTTGCTTGTTGTGAAACAAACCAAATTATAAGCGAATTAAAGGATTTTAAGGTGGAATACAATAAGCAAAATAATGTAATAATTAATAAATAGGTATCTATGGACAAATTTGACAACTTAGAACAAAAAATCACAAAAAATAATGAACGAATTTTTAATATGCCGAAAAATCTAAATGAAAATATAAAAAATAGATGTTATCAATCTTATTAATACTATAAAATATACAAATGGAATAGAAATGTGCTACAGAATAGTAAAAATAAATAGAAATACACCAAAAAGAATTTTTATAAAGTTTTAAGATTGGAAAAGCAATAAGATTTTTTTTTAAATAAAAATTATTTAGGAACTGGAATTGTAATAAAAGAAGATTTAACAAAGATAAGAAATACCCTTTGAATTAAAAAAAATTTGGACTGAATGGGGTTTATGTAAAAATAAATGATAGCGTAAAATGTATTAATACATTTAATTAATTAAGTAGATTTAAAGTTTTAAATTAATTAAAATAATTAGTTAAATTGGTTCTAGGTGATATTTGTTTTTACTTTAATATATTTAATATTTTTCTTACTATATAATATTTGTATTTTCTTTTTTTTGAATTTTATAATTCAGTGGGGATGAACTTGAATACTTGTTTAGTTAGGTAAAATTGTTATATCTGCATATTTCTTTTATAATTCCTGGAAATAAACTTGATTACTTCTTTAGTAAGGTAAAATGTTTATATTTGCATAATTCTTTTTTAGGTGATTTTAATATTAACCTTGATAATAAAACAGATATTAATGTAACTAACTATTTAAATGTACTATATGAATATGGTTTTGTTTTTATATTAATAATTTTAATACACTAACTGACAATACTAAAAGTATAATAAACCATATTTTCTTAAAAACAAAAACACAACAAGAGTTTAGTTCTGCTGTAATAGAAACTTATCTTATCTTAAATGATATTTTTTAAGATTAAAAACTTTTTTGAAAAAATATAGAAATATAGAAAAAATTGCTATTTTTGAAATAAAAACTATAAGAGTTGTTCTCAAAATAAAATCATCAATGAAACGCTAAATGCTTATGCCATTTTTAAATTCTTTAAAAAAGTTAAAGTTTAGAATAGGAAAAAAATAAGAAAATTAAACCCTGAATAACAGATGACCTTGCAAATGCAATTTATAACAGAGATAAACTAAAAAAGCTACTTTTCTATAGAACTTACTCAATATGGAAATAACGTTAATATACTTATCAAAAATGTTAAAAATGATTATTAAAAATAAACCAAAATAAAATAATTAAAAAAAAGTTTGTGACACATAAATAAATTATTAAATAAAAGTCCTAAAAGATAAAAAATAGGAATAACTAAAATATATACTAATGGCGGTAATTAAACAACGAATAAAACCGTTATATTAAATACTTTTAATACATTTTTTATAAGAATAGAAAATAATATGGCACAAAAATTACACAAACTTTCAAAATAAAGATCGTTGAGTAAAGGATATTAACCAATGCCTACACAGTTCGGTTTTTAATATGATTCAAAATAAAAAAATATATAAATCACAACATTAGTAATTTTTTAATGGTCACAATGCCTTCTCTCAAAATCATCGAACAACTAAATCATTTCGATAGATCCAGTGATGTACCGTGACTGAATTTTGAGACCAAAAGTTGACACAATAATTTGTAAAAAAATCATATTAAAGCTATATGTTTCATTCTGCATAAAACGTATCAACTAATAAAATATAATAATTATATTTCTTCTTTAACAAAGTGGTTTTATTACTAAATTTAACTAAAGATAAGTACAAAACAATCTTAAATATGTTGGGTGTTATAACAACAAATACATCGTAAAAGATTATATTGGTAGCATTCTGAAGGATTCAAGTTAAACTTTTTAGAAAATAATTTAAAGGAAAAATGAACCTGCTCAGATGCTTGTTCCGAGTAAAATCCTAGAGCTCTATAATTGTCTCTTATAAACTCGAAACATGATGCAGAACTGCATGAATCTTTGGAGTTATCTGAATACACAAGTTGCATATTTCCAGTATAAATTGTTCGATGTCATGTTCAAAATTTTTGTTTAGTGTTTGACCAAAACAACTCGAAACTACTTGATTGAATGCAGAAAACACTGCAATGTATTTATTTTCTAAAGAAAAAGGATGTTTAGGTTTTTGTTTGTTAAAACTCTCAATAGGAATCTTTACCGGACGATATCGTCTTCAAAATATCTACTTTATTTAAAAGTTGTCTGGCGTTATTTCCGTTAAATTTCCTATAATAATCTAGTTTTAATCCAGCTTTTTTATCCATTCTGTTGTAACATTGATATTCTCCAATTCAATATATTCAAATAGTTTTTGTACCACACCTAACAAAAGTTCAGGAGGGGGGATATACTTTAAAACAGGTGTTTCTTTGTCGCCAATGAATAAAGGAATGTTTATAGTTTTCTAAAAAATAAAAAATAATTTAACTTTTTGGAATTTAGTTCATTAATCAAAGGTATAAAAAATTTACGAAAAAAAAAAATTTCAAACAAAAACGCTTACTAAAATCTTTGGCCTTTGATATAATTCCTCCAGTAGATTGTTTCCATAAATTTGTATTTTCTGTGATACTTTTTATAGTTCTGAATGATCCTTTCGTTTCTATTTCCTTTACATTAACATCACACCATGGGCAAGGGTGGGTGGATGAGTTTGACTGAAGACCAAGGAGCATCATAATAATCTTAAAATCAGAAGCAAAAGTATAGAAACAAATACCACATATGGATGGCAGATCTAAGGTCACAAAGAGGATTTTTATGTTAGTATAAGATTCAGTCAACTTTGGTCATAAGCCAATTATAAATAGTTTATTAATTCCAGCACTTTTATATTTCTTGAAATATTCGGGATCATTTTCAGGGAGCACAATAAGGCAAACTTTAAGTGATCCACCACCACTTTCAATGCCAATTTTTACATGAAAATCTTCAGGTATTTACAAAATATGTGATAGAAGACCAGATAAATCTGAGCAGTATACAAATGTTGTGGTAAAACTAATATTTTCTAAATAGTTAAATGGTAAATTAGAACAAAAGAAAGAACTATCTAGCATATGGCTTTTTTCCTTTAATTTTGGTGTAGCTTTGGATTCAACGAAACTTTTGTCTACAGTTCTAATATGCTGACGTAATTTCTCTAGATCATTAAATGACAAATTGCAATCCTGCTGAATTCTGCTTAAACACGGTGGTCAAAACTTAAGTATAGGACGAACAAAAATGCCAACCAAAACTGATAGCATATTTTGATTATAGACCCTTTTGGTAACACTAACATGTATTTATCAAAATCCCAGCTGATCCTATTTTAAAGTTTTGAAAACTTTTTTGTTTTTCTATTTCTATATATTATTTTCCAATTATTGTAATAAAACTACCTGTACAATTTTAATAAAATTAAGCAAAATAATAAACTTTGTTTCGATATTCCCCAGTATTAATTTATTGAGTCATCTATTTTTTACCACTCAAAACTAAAAAAAACGAAGATTTATATCTTAAAAATAAAAAATACTGGAAGTTTGTCTATGAAATAATAACAACTTGCAAATTTTATAAAACAATTAAATATTTCCCTTATTTGTCTCTATAGACCTCCAAATACAAGCGTAGCCACTGATAACCAACTTAAATCATTAATTTCAGATTTGTGTTCTTCTAAATCAAATATTATTATAACTGGAGACTTTAATCTTCCCAATTTCTCGTTATATAATCCTCAAAACGAAAATAGAACAACGGCCAATAGTATTTATCACAATTTTTTTCTGGAAAATAATTTAAATCAACTGATTTCTGAACCCACACGGTATCGTGTAAATCAAACTTCTTCAATCTTAGATTTTCTTATAACAAACGACACACAACTATTATCAGATATATCATATTTTCCCCCAGTAGGAATTTCTGATCATGTTCTTATCTCGACAAACATTCAAATTAACCACCGACCTCACAAAAATTACGTATGGGTGGAAAAAGAAAAAATAAACTACACAAGAGTGGGACAAACCCTAACAACGTTGGAATGGAATACTTTCTTGAAAATTTTTCGGTAAATGTACAGTGGAGCAATTTTGAAAGAGAAGTCAGAAATATATTAAAACTAAATACCAAAAAAATATTTACCAAAGCGGTTCCAGAAAAACCTTGGATTTCATGCGATATTTTAAAAGAAATTCGAAAAAAAAATTCTTTATGGCAAAAGTTTAAACGTAGCTCAGCAAATGAAGATTTCATAGCCCACATAATCTTTTCAAACAATTTATCTCTAAATATCAAATTGGCCAGGACACTATACGAGCAGACACTTATTTCATCTGGAAACCCAAAAATTTTTTATAAGTATATTCGAAATGGTCTAAATTTCAAAGTAACAATTCCTTTAATTAGAAAAGAAGATGGAAACAGCTGTTCAAATAATCTGGAGGTAGCAAATACCCTAGCAAATTTTTTCTTTTCCTCCTACACTGCAGAATTAAACACACATATGCCGAAAATATCAACATCGAAAAATAACTCGTCTCTGGCTACTATAGACTTTAGCATTGAAAATGTAAAAAAACATCTTGGGCTATTAAAGAACAACAAAGCCCCCGGACCAGATAATTTAAACTCAAATTTCCTTAAATAATTCTCTGATCAACTAAGTGTTCCATTATCAAAAATTATGCAAACATCATTTGATACGTCTGAATTACCAGCTATGTGGAAAGCAGCTCTAGTAACCACTATTTTTAAAAAGGGCGATAAGTTGGATGCCAATAATTATAGACATGTAAGTTTACTTGTTATTGCTGCAAAAGTCATGAAATCAATAATTGTTGAAAAAAAACTTTTGTTGGAAAAAAGAGTACTACCGGACTGCCAACACGGTTTTCTTCCAAAACGTTCCACCATAACGAACTTGTTACATTGTGTAAATGACTGGACCCTTAATAAAGACAAAAACAATCCGACCGACATAATCTACTTGGATTTCTCAAAAGCGTTTGACAGAGTTCCCCATACTAGATTAGCTTTTAAATTAGAACACATGGGTATTACAGGAAAACTACATGCTTGGATTTGGAGCTTTCTAAGAAACCGCAGATTTTGTGTTAAAATTGGTGAAGAGGTGTCTGATTTCCTTCCTGTTATTAGTGGTGTACCCCAAGGGTCAGTTTTGGGCCCGATACTTTTTCTCTTGTACACGGGGACCTATCACCCATGTTAAGATCAAAATGTTCATTTTTCGCTGATGACGCAAAGTTGTATGGAAACCCAACTACCAGCCAGGATATCCTACAAAATGATTTAATACAAATTGAATACTGATGCAACAACTGGCAACTACCACTTAATATCGACAAGTGTGTTATTATGCATATAGGGAAAACAAATCTAAAGCTGACTTACCACATAAACCACAATGCTTTGAAAACAGTGGAATCTCACCTTGATTTAGGAGTATGGATAAGCAGCGATTTAACATGGTCCAAACACATTGAATCCTCCTGCAGAAAAGCAAACGCACTAATAAGTATGATACACAAAATTTTCACTAAACCTAACCCCCAAACTGCATGCCAAATCTACAGTGCTTGCAAATCCAAGTCCGACCGCGTTGGGAAGGATGGTTGTTCAATACCCGCGTGAAAAGAATAAGGATAGAATGCCAAAAAGAATTTGATTGGTCAGAGCGTCAGGCGTGCGTCTGTTTGGCGTTTTATCCTTGCTGGGTGAGTGGAAGATCAGTGAAGCTGAACTCATGCCTTTTGTGATACATGTATTGTACTGTTTTTCACAATAAAGTTGTTATTATTATTATTATTATTTTCACGCGTCCTTCCCAAACCGGTCGGACTTGGATTTGCAAGCACTGTATAAAACATATATACGACCATTATCAGAATATGCAGGGCCTGTCTGGTCTCCGATTCTTCAGCGTGATAAAAACTTATTGGAATCCAAACAACGAAAATCCACAAGGCTCCCATATGGATTCAACAGACCTTCGTATGAAGAATGGATGCGCGTAATGGGGTTAACGTCATTTGAAGAGAGAAGACTGCGAGGAGATCTTATTATAATTTGGCGAATAATCCACAATCAGTTTGGAATTGACAACAACCTTACTTGACTTTAATCTTGATAATCGGCTTCGTGGACAGAGGTTCAAGTTATCTAAAGAACGTTTCTGTACGAAGACAAGGGAATCATTTGTTACTAATCGTCTGTTTGAACACTGGAACAGTTTACCTAATGAAACAGTGTGTGGTAAAACTGTGAATCAATTAAAGAACAGTTATGACAGGTTTAGATATTAGTTTTTCTACCTTAATTAATTTACTTTTCTTTTTATTTCCTCTTTTTTGTAAATATCATTCTGTTATTATAAATTGTATTCATGTATGCATTTAAAATTTGAGTTTATAGGACTTTATCCTCTACTCTGTAAGTGAAAATAATAATAATAATAATTAAGGTGGTTATGAAAAAAATTGCTATAACGCAAGTGACATTTTGCTTTAGTTGTTTATTTAATGTATACTTTATAAAGTTAAAAATAGTATTTTAAAATAAAAATTAAACCGAAATTCAAGTTAAGCCATGAAGAAAATCGAAAGAAGGTATGTGCTGGCTGTGGAGACAAAATTGTTTTTGGTAATCGAAAAATTCAGAGTTTAGGGTTTCTGAGAAAATATAAAAATTACTGCAGACTTTTTCAAACGAACACTTTAACTTAAGTGATTCAAAATTACCTACTTCAATATGGTAAAAACGGTATTTTTGCATAGCCACAATTGCCAAATTTTCAAAATTTAGAAATTGCTAGAGAATTTCGCGGCAGACAAGTATGTATGTGCTTTATCTGCAAAATGGCAAGATATAAAGGCATACAAAATTATTAAGGAAAGAGGACGGACGAACGAACTAAAGTTTTGATATGCCCTTCCTTTCTAGGGGATATCGCTAGATGTAAGAAGCATGTTTGTACAGAGACTGAAGAATTTAAAAATACTGTTTCCATGTTAAAAACAATTCCATGTAAAACCCAAGAAAAAGTTTTACTGAAAATTTAAGGCAATCAGTAATCGATTTTGCTTCAAAGAATCTTTAGTTTAGTTATTAGGTACCTTAAAACAATAAATAAGGTATTGCAAACTGCATTTTACATTATTTTGTATTTATAATGTTTCAGTCATGTATCTGCCAAATTTTTAAAAACATTTGATAATGGTACTAGAGTATTTTATCGAAATGGCATAAACAATTTTAAAATACTAAGAAATATGCAAAACTTTAATAAAGGATCAGCTGGGATTTTGATAAATACATTTTTGTGTTACCAAAAAAGTCTATAATCAGATTATGCTATCAGTTTTGGTTGGCATTTTTGTTCGTCATATACTTTAGTTAGCGTAAAAAAAATTTCTGTCGGAGGAATCTGGTTTTTGTTTAATTTCAACGTTCATATACGCGCCTCTTCCTTTGTTTAAAGAAACAGAAGTAAGTTTTCTTGTTTATTCAATATATTGCTTGCTACTTGCAACCATCCACCATGATTTTTTTATTTTTGTGCAACGATACCCTTCTGAATGGTTGTATGATAAAAACTGCACAATTTAGCCACATTTGGTTTACGACCATGTTGAGTATTTTCAAGCAAAGGTCTGCCAACAGCTTTTTTCTTAATTATTGGACAATGAGAAAAGTTGGGTAAGGCTTTCGGAACGCTTCGAAAACGGGCCCTATAGAAATATAACAGTTATACCCTTCACCTAGTTTTTGCCTCGAATGGAATTTGCTGTAGTCTACCATCTCATGTAATTTTTTACTACTTAGATTTATGTAACATGTCCTACAAAAAACATTTGGTAAACTATTATCATAAAAGCTTGAGTCCACAGATATTTCTAAAATAGAAAAATATACCTTACCAACTATTTTGAAGTTTTTCACGGCATGATTTGCGTAGACTTTTAACACAAGAAAACACTAAAGAAACTACTAAATAATGCTATAAGCAAAAGAAAAATAATCTAATTAAGTAATTATATCATTTCAATCAGGTCAACACTTGTCAAACTGAAAAAAAAAATGCGCGCATGCGTGCAATATTACATTTCGCGGCCAACCATGATAGGTAGTGGAATTATCTCGGCGAGATAATAATATGAAGCGCAATTACAAAACCATAGCTGTAATATGTTTTTTTTGATAAATTATTGTGTGTGACATTTTTGGCCTCAAAATTCAAAGTTACGATAGATCATTCGATCTGTGGAAATGATTTAGTTTTGAAAGAAGGCATTGTGACCATTAAAAAATTACTAATTTTGTGATTTATATATTTTTTCTTTTGAATCATATAAAAAACCGAACTGTGCTCAAATAGTGTTACTGATAATGAACTTATTTTACACATTTATAAATTAAAAAATAGCGCATCGATGCGCTATTTGTTGGTTTATAAATGTGTAAAATAGGTTCATTAATTGATAATCATCATTAACATATACTTACACCCTTAAAACACATAATAAACATGTCATTTAAACAAGGTATTGTCACTTGTCAGGAGATTAAGCCTATGTCTGATGCAACTAATCAGCTGATTTAACTTGTCCTAAAATAGAATATATCGCACATCCAGTTCAAGAACACCATAACTCAAAAATCAAAAGTTTTGAGTTATTGTGGTTTTTAAATACTTTAACAACCTTAGAATAGATTTAAAAAACCTTCATAGTTTAATTCCTATTTTTAAGAACTTTATTACATATACATTTATATTGAACTAAAATATCTGTGTAGTCCAAGTGCACACTCACCATATAAATGTTGTGTGCAAGACCAATGTAATTTTATTTAAGTTGAAATTAGGTTTTATATTTTTTAATAAATATTATTTTGGGTATTTATTTGTTTAATTAAAATACATTATATTATCAAAAATCTGTTTCATTTAGTTTAACAAAAAAAGTCAAAATGCCATAAACCTTATTAATGCAACATAATAAGAAAATATGAGACCAATTTTTAGGGCAATACCAACATATTTTTTTAAATAATGAAATACATTTTTTCTAAAAAATATAGACGTTTACAAAATATACTGATTATTAATCAGTGATTAAAAACCATTGGATTTACCATGTAGAGCTTGTTTTAGGGCGTTATTTCCGTCCTTAGTTCCTTCAATAAATTCCTTTAACCTTCGCAAAACTTTAAACTGAATTATCTCATTTCAATGTTTTTTGAGTTACGGCGGTCTTGAACTGGGTGTGCGATATTCTATTTTCATACAATAGGTCGCGGCGACTTAGTAACTTTTTAGGGATTTTCAAATTTTCACTAAATATTTTGGATGGTAATCAAAATATATATATATATATATATATATATTAGGGTGTTTCTTATATTTTTTTATGAGGCACCCGGTCATTACATTAAGAAAAAAAGAAAATAATACAGTATTTTTAAAAAAAATTTCATAACAAGTTTAGAGGTCGCTACTGCACCTTGAAATTTGGTATATTAAGAAAAAACAGATTTTTTTTTAGTTATTCATAAATTTTATTTTAAACAATTTAACACCAATATTTATTTCTATGCATTATCTAAATAAACAAAAAAACATATTTTTTTCTATAATGTTTAACCATGCCATATTAATAGGTAGGTATTGTTTTTGTTCTTTATTTGTGGTATGTAACTTGTTATGTAATTTATAATCATCATCTTTTTCCCAAATTTTAACATTTTTCTCCAAAAACGTCGATGAAATTTCTGTGATGCTCAAAATTCTGCGGGTATTGCTTTAAAAAAATCTTCCAGACTTTTATTTTGAATAACTTTGTCATCTTACGTTATACGCTTCATAGGACTCTGATCTATCCTATGTTTTTCAAGGCATCCACTATCTCCTTCTTTATTTTAAGAGAAACTGAATCATCAAAAAAGCTAACGCAACGAGCTCTTCTGATATGTACCAGAGGTGGCCAAGAATTTTTCTTAAGGACACTTTTGAAATCACTTCATTCAATTCCTTATATAATTTCCAGTATTTTAGCAACTGCAGATCATTTCTAGATGCATATGACCCAGAAGGAGCTTTAAAACAGTATCTCATATAAATTTTTACTGTAAAAATGCATGCTTCACGAATCCTCCTGACTATTCTTTTTTAGTAAGTTTGATGTGGTCTCTAAATAAATAAATATTTAACGAGTATATGGCTTTCGCCATCCACCTAGTCCGATGAATACTAGCAGGATCTCTACAAGATAATCCCTTATTGGGATCCCTCCTTGAAATATAATTGCAAGTTTCAGGAGCTCCTTATAATCATCTCGTGGCTGGAACTTTATAAGCTGATTCTGGGCAAAATCAATTATCTCTGTAGTTATATTGTAGTTACACACACCGCAATGGTCTAAGGATATTTATTGTTTCAATAAAAAAATGTTAACCAAATATAAATTGGTGGCACTTTTCATTTTCTATTTGTTTATTAGCAAGTAATTGACTAAATTATATAAAAAATTTAAACATTAATCGAAATAATCATACTGGTAATTAATTAATTCTAAATAATTAAAATATAACAGAAAATTAAATTCAAAAATAAAGTTAACAAGCAATACAATTTTTATTCTTAATATTTTTAGTATAGTGTATGACCTCCTCTTGCATTTGGAACGGCGCGAATTCTTCTCGGCATACTCCATACCGCCCTTAACGCTCCAAAAAGCTCTTCACGATTCTGGAATTGACCATTTTCGTCTAAAAGTCTTCTCTGGAGCATATCCCATGCATGCTCAATTGGATTGAGGTCAGGTGATTGAGCAGGCCAGGGTAAAACGGATATTTGATGTTCGTCTAACCAGCGTCTTATGTTTCTTGCAACGTGTGGACGAGCATTGTCATGCATCAAAACAAAATTTCGTCCAACAATATTTGCGTGGGGTAGCACAACTGGTTCAAGAATTTCTTCCACATATCGTTCAGCATTCAAAAAAATGTTCTACAAAAACGAGATCAGTTCTTCCGCCCAAACATATACCCGCCCATACCATCACATTACCACCACTGTGGATCTCCTGAACATTTTCCAGAACTGCCTCTTAGCCAGGTTGCCTTCACTCCCTTACTATTCTGGAATCCGGATACAATCCATAGCGTGATTTATCTGTAAAAAGAATCGGGGCCCACTGATCTTCTTGCCAATTTTCACGTTCTCTTACCCAATCTAAACGTGCAGCGCGATTCCCTCTGGATAAAGGCTGACATCTCAAGGGGCGTCTACTTCTTAAACCACCTTCGCGTAGTCTATTCCTGATGGTACTATTGCCTATTTGAATGTTGTGGGTTTCTTGGACTTCATTCATTATTTGCGGAACCGTTATTGTAGGTGTACGCCTTGCCATTTGAACAATGAAACGATCTTGAACCCGGTTTGTTATTCTTGGCGGCCCTGGATGTCTTTCGGCAACATCACCCCAGTCACGATAACGAGCCCATAATCGCGATATCACACTTTGGGTTGTTTGCAAAGCCTCCGCAACATCAATTTGCCTGGAACCAATTTCGAGCATTCCAACTGCTCGTTGCATTTGATCACGTTAGAGATGTTGTCTTTGCATCCTTACTTAAGGTGTACTAAGTTCTATCACAAACTATACTAACAAAAAAGGCCACATTCTTTGGTATTTCTTACAAAAACGATTGTAATTTTTTTGGTTAAAATGGATGGTTTAAGTTACAAGTTTTTATATACTGTTTTTCTTTAAAATTGTTTTATACGATATAATAAAACTCTAATAGTATACTAACAGGACCAGTTTGATACAATTTTTATAGTTTGAAAATGAAGTGTGCAGTTTTTAATCAATATTTAACCAATATCCCTAGACCATTGCGGTGTGTGTATATTGTTTTTGGGGTAGAAGCATCCGAAGTAGCAGTTTTAAAGTCTGTCTGATTTATTGTGTTCCAGGCTTTCTTAAACCTTTGAAAATCAATATTTCTGGACCTGTTGAAGGTCCAAGTGCTTGAAGAAGCACAGCCTTGAGCATGATTTCCATAACGTGGTGACGACAGGCCAACCACAACATATCCTTCTTCATCTTTTGTTTTAGCAAAATGCATGCTCCATTCCTTGGTCCATTATTAGTGGCAGTCGTATCAAAGCTCTTGCATTTTATTTGGTCGTCGAGTCCTCACATTAATAATGTTTCATAAACGGCAGAAGCAGCAGTCTCCTGGCCCGCATGGAAGTTTTGGCCTATGCCCTTACCAGATACGATAATTGGAAGACGATCTACGATCATGTTCGCTGATATCTTCTATCATTTTTCCATCCCACCGCTCGCGGAGTATTAAATATTAAAACATCTCACTTCGGTAAATATAAAAAACAATAAATTGGTTTATAAATAGGTGTAATCCTATCGAGCATTTTGACTATATAATGGACGTTAGGGGTATGCGCTACTTCTTGACGTCCTTTTAGAAGTCAAAATTCCCAGTTGGAACACACCCAATAATAAACAATAAAGCTTACCAAAGTAAATAAAACAAATATACTCTCTGCGATTTAGTGCGAACGTGTCACTAATTTAGACTTTACTGGCGGTAATAATGAGAATGTGGGAGGGGCAAGTGATTGTCGCTGGTAGCGCATGCGTAGTTCTCTGTGAGTCAGAGATGCGTAAAAATCTTAAATTTTGAGATGATAAGTTCGAGCATGTACGATTTAATATCTCACGACTGTGCTCGAATTAAGTGAAATTTAACAATTTTAACCACTATACAGACTAGTTTTTTAGATGGAGTAATAGAATTACAGGGTGCCCGGATAATATTTAAAACTTCATTTTTAAGAACCACCCTAATAAATATATATATATATATATATATATATATATATATATATGTAGATAGTTTTCTAGCAGTTCTAAATGTTTTCCTTTTATTCCAACCTTATTTAAACGTTCTATCAATAATTTATGCGAAACAGTGTCAAAAGCCTTGGCCAAATCTAGGAAGACAGCTAATAATTTTTTGTTATTAGGTATTTAATTTATTAAATAAATCTAAAACTGCTGTTTATGGGCTGATATTTTTTCTAAATCCAAACTGCCTTTTGGAAAGAGTATCTAAATAATTTTAAAAAGAAATAAGCCTGGACCAGTTGCAGCGACTTTCTCTCATCTAGGGTGTTTACACGATTCAACCAAATTGACACTATTTTCTACTAGGATTGCCAAGTTAACCGAAAATTATAAAGCTGATAATTAATTTTGAAAGTTAATTATAATTAACCTATAGGTAAATAAAAACTATTAATAATCATCATCCCATGGATTAAAATTGTATTAACTGATGATAGCATATAATACCATGTGTATAATTTAACAAACAATTCTGCCGTATTAGTACAATATGCAGAGAAAATTTATTTCAATATTTTTATTAGTTTGACATCAATCCCAGTTATCTTAGATGCTACCCACTTCTGGATTGAAAAGAAACCTAGCCATATTATCATCATTTAAGTTCCCGGAAGCTTATTTGGGTACATCAACAATGAGCTCAGTTCTTTTTCGGAATTCATTCTGGATTTGTTTCTGCGTTCCAATTGTTTGCTGTGTTATTGGCTAATGAACAAGCAGACCAGATTCAAACAAAAATTGTGGCCTATGTGCAAAATACACATAGGCAGACCATATTAAAAATGCTTTGCGTTGTTCTTGGCTAAGTGTCCAGCTTGTTCATCTCGAAGGGTTGAGGAAGTTGGTTAGAGCTTGTACCACTTCTCTATCACCCATAGTTGTAAATGAAGAGGAGTTTACATTAAATTCCCTTTTTCCTACTAAAATTATTATATTATAATCATATTATTTACCACCATTCTAGTCTACTGGGCATCTACTTTTGAATATTCGGGCATAATTGGTCTACAATATTTTGTTAAAGAAGTGTTCATTATCCCAAACAACTTTTTTAGTATCTCCCTTTAGCTGCAAAGGTACATAAGTAGATTCGTGTCTGTAGAACCTTCGGTTAAGCTTTGCTTATATTAAGCTTGGCCATACGATCCGTCAAAACCCCATTTTCCTATTAGTTTTAAAGTGCTAGTAACATCGCTTTCTACTTTATATAAAGCTGTTTGATCCAAGAATGATTGTAGGCCAACCAATGCACCGTCCATTTATCGTTCGTCGTTTCGATCTATCAGAGTTTTTTTGCCTTCCAACACATGATGTCGTCGGTGTTCGCTCGGTGTTTGGTTTTCAACTGGGAATCTAGATGTTATAACGAATTAAATAAATGTAAGTCCTTCTAATTTAAAATAATTTCAGAAAGCTCTTGGTACAAAATAGTCGTTACACTGTAGGTAAATTTTCAACTCTTGAAATATCACAGCTAAACGTTTGGACACGTAAACATAATTTTTGGTTGTAGTTTCCAAGTCCGTGCTCGGTTTAGCTGTATCAGGTCTAAAAAAGTTTCTCCTATCGGAAATCCGATCCGGGGATACACTGTAAACTGGTATACTCTAATTTGTAAAATAATATATTTCAACCTAAATGCCAACATTGTTATGCTTTTTTTAAATTAATATAATATTCTCAACTATACTCAATAAATAAAAATAGTAAAAAACATTTCCTAAATTGTCTATAAAAAACCTTCAGGGACACGTGTTCCTGTTATTGTGGGATTTGTTGTCGCTTTAATCTTGATTGGATTTAGAGAATGGTGCACTTACCATGTAGAAAATGTGCCTGAAAGTTGGGAGGTGTCTTGAATGAAAATAACATTAAAAAGAATAATGAAAATTTTAAAAACTTGTGTTTCGTGGATGCCGGTTACACTTTAACTCAACTCTCTGGTGGCGCTGCTTGGACTGACTCGTAGTCAGCTGTTGCCAAGCAGGGCCGGATAAATTGGTAAATGCAAAATATTGTAAGATTGAGTTATAGTAAATTATATTACTATAACATTCCTTTTGATCAATTTACTTAAAATTTTGCAAGAATTTTTTTTAAAATTTGGAACTGATGTGTGGGTCCAGCAAAATTGATTTTTTCTATAATTTATATAGGGTGTTTAAATTTATACAGGGTGTTTCCAATATCTTTGAATTTTGACCTGATACAGCTAAACCAAGCATGGGTTTGTAATCTACGACCAAAAATTAAGTTTACGTGTCCGAGCGTTTAGCTGTGATATTTTCATCTCCCTACAGTGTTGTTATAAAAATGGAATTTAAAATACCTTAATAAATATTAGGTAAACCTTAGAACGTAATAAATATATTTAGGTCCTTAGGTATAACTTATAATAATACCTTAATCCTAAATCAAAACAATTATATGGTTTTTTTATATTATTATATTATTTTTTATGGTATATTTTTAATAACGGGATTATTATTAAAAACATTTTAAAAACGATAATTATAATTATCGTTTTTTTTTAATTCCTAAAAATCTTCTGTTACAAATAACAATATTAAATTTGTATGAAATAATTTTTTTGAATAGTTAATTTAATATAATTTAAGAAAAAATAATAAGAATAATATAATATAATATTAACATAAATTCAATTGTAGGTAAAAAATACTGTGCTCGCTGCTGTCCGAAACCTAGGTATTTACGGTTGCTATATTTATACACGAAATATACAGTTCAAGAGTTTATAAAATCACTAATAACATTTAAACGAGGCACATAGGAGTATTTGTATACTAAAACCGGTCCAATGTCGGAAATCACAACATTGCAAATTCTCGGCAATAACGTCTATCTGTCAAAGTTAAGACGTCAAGTGACCAAATAATGCGGTTCCTTTTGTTAACTAACGCGATAAGGGCTGTACATTTAGCCGTCATCCGAGCGCTTAGCCGATTACAAGTATAAACTTTTAAGTGATTCTAAGAAACAGTGACTTTTTCTAGTTAAGTTTGACTACTTTTTGATTGAACTGAGGTAATTTTCAAAATGGATAACGTTGAACCAGGTATGTACTATTAAAATAACTACTTTAAGTAGTAAATACTGCCTCATTTTTTTTATTATCTGCGTGTTTTCATGTTTAATTTAAAAATCCCTTTTAATTCAAGAATTTTAGATTAAAAAGTTATTTCGTTAATCTGCCGCCCATTACCGGGCTTTGATTTATTTTTTATTTTATAATAGGTATTACCTTTCTACTCATCAAATAACCAAAAACTAGGTGCCAGTAAGTGCCATAAACCCCTCATAATCAATATTATACTTTAACCTATTTTTGTTAAGAAAAACGATGACACGATTGTCAGCTACTTTTTTATTTTTTAGGGCCTTCAAATCAAAAGATAGTAACTCGGGGATATATATTCGAAAAGAAATATGAAGAAAAAAACTTAATGAAAAAAATGGATTTATTTCAAAATGAAATAATAAATAGGCCAGATTTTCCCGCAGAGCAAAAAGACGAATTTGCAAGAACATTTTTTAGATTTAAAGCCGAAATGAAGTCTAAATGGCAAGCTGCTAAAAGAACAGAGAAAGTATTTATAGCTAAAAACAGAAACTGGCTACAAGGTACTTTAAAAATACCTATTAAGGAGGCTTGTAACGTAGCTGTTAGGCGCCCACAAAAATCTTTCGCAGACTTGACAGATCGTAGTAAACGCCGTAAAACATCAACTCTAAGGACGAGTAATGATGCCCAAGAACTGCTATATGCTGGACAGATGCTACTTCGAGAACAGGAGAATTCAGGTGGAGCAAACGTTGTTAAAGACATAATGACTTCTCCGACCCGAGGTGACAAATATAAAATAGCATACAAAAACAACGATCCTTCTCGAGCATTAAAAACAATGCAACTAACGCCAACAGAAGCTTTATCGGTGTTTGTGGAAGCGTCTTTAAGCAGAAGACAATATGAAGTTATTCGAGAAGCTTCCAAGGATCGTTATCCTTGTTATAGTATTTTGCAAAAAGCAAAAAAAATGTTATCCGGCAAAGCAATATTATAGCATTAATGAAACCTGTGCAGAAATAGATTTGCAAGCATTAGTAGATCATACTGTAGAGCGGCTTATGCTTTACTTAAGCAATGTATTGGAAGTTTTGACAAGTGAAGAATTGGCTTCACTTGAACTTATGTACAAGTGGGGCTGTGATGGTTCTCAACAAGCACAATACAAGCAAAAATTTCAAAATAGCAGTGATTCTGATGCAAACATTTTTCAGTCTTCTCTGGTTCCTTTAAGACTTAATTTGTATCTTAAACAATAAAGTCATTTGGCAAAATCCAACTCCATCTTCGCCTAGATTTTGTCGTCCTATGAGGATAAGATTCATACACGAGACATCGGACATAACAAAAGAAGAAATTAATTATTACAAAAGTAAAATCGCGTCACTATTACCTACGAAGATAGACAAAGAAGCAAAAGAAATAGTCGTTAAGCACAAAATGTTTTTGACTATGGTGGATGGCAAAGTGTGCAATGCAGCAACTGAAACTAAATCGACTATGAGATGTTACATTTGTCAAGCTACATCGAAGCAGTTTAACGATTTTTCAAGACACAATAATGTAAATATTGAAAATTTATCATTTGGTTTATCGATTTTACATGCTCGAATAAGGTTTTTTGAAACCTTACTACATCTGTCTTATAGAATTCCGGTTGAGAAATACGATCAGCGGAAGATAAAAACATTATAAAGGAAAGAAAAGAAATGACACAAGAACGATTTAGAACAGAACTTGG
Source organism: Brassicogethes aeneus (assembly GCA_921294245.1). Taxonomy (NCBI): domain Eukaryota; kingdom Metazoa; phylum Arthropoda; class Insecta; order Coleoptera; family Nitidulidae; genus Brassicogethes; species Brassicogethes aeneus. The sequence continues at coordinate 6,890,059 of OV121136.1, forward strand.
ACTCATTGTTGATGTACCAAAAGCCCAAGCTGGCAACAGCAATGATGGCAATACAAGCCGAAGATTTTTTGCTAATCTTAAAACATCCGCATCAATCACAGGTGTTAATTACAACCTTATGGAAAGATTTGCTGTAGTTTTGGAAGTTATTTCTAGTGGTCACGAAATAAATATTGAAAAATTTAAAAGTTATTGTTTAGATGCAGTAAAACTATATGTGGAATTATATCCATGGCACCCGATGTCTCCTACAGTCCACAAGGTACTAGTTCATGGGCCTATGATTATCGAGCATGCCTTACTTCCGATTGGAGCACTATCAGAAGAGGCCGCGGAAGCGCGAAATAAACATTTTCGTCAATTTAGAGAAAGTTTCTCAAGAAAGTTTTCTCGGGAGCAATGCAATACTGACATCATTAATAGATTATTGCTAACATCCGACCCATATTTAAGTTGCAATAGTAAAAATAAATCCAAAAAATCAGAACCTTTCAGCAACACTACTTTAGAAATTTTGCTTCCAGGAAAAGTTACACAAGAAGTTGAAAGTGACGAAGAGGGTTGGGATTCCTCAGATTAATAATTTATTTATTAAAATTATACAATTAGAGTAAGTATAATTTTAATAAATACATTATTAAAATGTGAACTTTAGAATATGTAAAATATGTTTCATTTACCAAAAATGTTCCTTTTCTTTATTGTTGAGAGTGTATATTTTTATGGGATATAACCGATAAATTTTAGTTGAAAATCTTTTCTTATGCTATACTGTATTAAATCAGAGCAACATGGACACAAATTAAAACAAATATAATTGTGTCCGGGTTTTTTGCTTAAATACCCCTATGTGCGAGGGTAGAATTATTGTTATTTGTAATAATCTTTTTAGGGAATAGTATATAATTTTATCTACGCCAGTGAGATAAGAACTTCTTATCCCACTCATTTTGAGTGAGATAAGAAGTTTATTAACGCACGCGTTTTTCTCTGCTTTTAACCAATCAAATAAATAAGTCAAAATGTCAAAATAACCCTAAATTAAGTCTTAGACAAAAATAATTACCGTTTATTTTTTCATTTAGAGGCGTAGATAAAAATTTGTACAATATACGTGTGATAACGCTTTATTAACGTACTTTTGCGATTGCCCAACTCGTGCTACGCACTCGTTGGGCAAATTTCGCATGCGTACGTTAATAAAGCTCTTATCCCACTTATATCGTAAATATATACATATAATATGTTTGCGCATAGTGTTTTCTGGTGTTTTTGAGTTTTATGGAGTTTAGTATTGGTCTTTTTAACATTATTGTAAATTGTATTAACTATTTACAATTATTTATTTTTTATAATTTTAATTCGTGTTAGTTTTCATATTTTAAGATTTAATTTATTACTATTTTTATTAAAATTCATCAATTGGCTTCAATTATATGTAGCCTTAAATATTGCTTTTAAAATCAAGTAAAATATATAAATACATCAACTTTGACGTGCTTTAACTTAAAACCTAGAAAATATATTACAAAAATGTAAATTCGCCAAGGTCATTCCACCGTGCAAGGGTCGGAACTATGAATATAACAATATTTAGTTTATGTGCACATGAACCATGGCTTCGTTGATAAAAACAAAATGGGGGATTGTTTTTATTTGTATGACATAAAGTAGACACATTGCAAATAATTCCGGTACAAATTATCGTGCAAATGCCCCCCACCACACTGGGAGACTAAGGTGTATGTATCTTGAATTTTACTTTATGGAGATTAAAATTAGCCACCAAGATCGTCCTACGAGTTTATCTATGAGGTTTTCTCTTTGTAGGGTCTTCCGTTTACTGCATAATCCCACAATGTTTTTATAACTTAAAGTCGAAATTCGACCTGCTAATAGCGAACTTCACATATTATTTAAATAAAAATATTTGAATTTTTAAAACAAATAATCTAGTCTTAATTTGTGTTAATAAACAGTTGCAATTGGTTGGCAACGATCCGTCGGGAACAAAGTGGATGCGGTCGGCGCGCCGCGGTGCGCCCGAGAAAGTATTACTGCCCGAATTCCGGTATCGATCCAGACGGCGAATGCGGGCTCCGGGTCTCCGTCTAGCCTCGACTAAATGCCAATTTTAAGACAAGCCCCTGATATATCAAGTTTATATAAGCCTAAATATATTTGGACATGATACTTGTTTTAATTAAATGGTAGATTTCTTAATAAATACTAAGTTTTTTTTTGTGAAGTTATCAGTTTTCATTTTCAAACTACAATATACAAAACACATTTTTCACCGATAAATTTAATTGACCTAGTTTCTTGGCGGATTGTATGTTATATATTATTATATTAAATAAAAATCACTACCCTAGTTGTTTTTTTTAAATAATTAGTTACAACAATTGTTTTTTAACGCATTTCAACAATACTTGTTGTAATTATTTATTGTTTGGTTCGGAACATTGAATGAATTTTATTCTAAAATGTAAAAATTAATTTCTTTGTTTAGTTTACCGCGTTTATTATAAACTACATAAGTATAAAAAAAGGTGTCGCAAGGACTCACGCATACGTCGAGCGTCGCGATGCCATGGTGCCGTCGAGTCTGTATGCCTCCTTACCAACCAATAAATTATTCACGAAATCTACAATACGATAAAATATAAAAACTAATAAAGTAGTCATTACTAATTATTACCTTGTACATATGGAAATTATAATAATAACTGATTGTGTAGTAATTAATTAATTAATTACATATAAATATTACAAACAAATTTTGGACCAGATAAGAATAATAATAAACTTTTATTTGTAATATTGATGAGTTTTTAAAATGTTGACCTTTGTAACTTCTTAGGTCATAAACGCCTTAGCTGTTATGGTTCAAATGCATCTTGAAATCTTTGTTCTGTATTCCTACAGTAAGATAATATAAAAAATGTATTGTCCCACATTAAGATAATATAGAAAAATTATATATTGTTTTAAACAAGTTGTTTTTGTACAGCATTAAATGTGGTGGTTTGTATTTCTTGCACCCTTGGTTTTTACATAGGTTTCCATCAAGGTCCCATGCAATTGTGTCCTTATTTTATGCTAACAATAATCTATACTTGTATTTAAATTTACATATTAAACACAATGTTTGCCATTAGTTTTTTCATTTTAATAACCATAATCACACAAATAAGAACACCATGAGGGGCGTATCCAAAAAAATATTTCGGGCGGGTTTCAAATTTAGGTATACCTATTAGGCGGTGCACAGAAAAAAAGTTCTTTAATCTTGCCTCAATATAGCTCATTTTTTTGTGCGATTAAAAAATAATATTCATTACCATAGAGAAACAGGAAAGGCTCAGGCTTAAGCAAGCGTAGATCACTACTGATTTGACACTTGCATTCTACCTGTTTCACTCGTTCGCAGCACTACAAAGAAACGCGACAGAAGAAACATAACTGTTGGGTAAAGCTTTAATTTTAAAAGAAATTATTTAAGATTTTACTTTTTTATTGCCAAAAAGAAAATTAAAAAATAGGGCATTTTAACATAAACTTGCCAATTTTAAATTACAAAAAAGGGGACATTTTGAGTTTTGCCATTTGCGGATTGCCATTTTTAATACTATAATCTAACTTAAGTTGCACCAAATAGATTTTTAACTCCTATACCATAAAAAATATTTTCTTATTATCATATAATTGAAATTTCAAAATTTTTATGTTGACAAATCATTTTCTAAAATCAATTTAAAAGTTTAAAATACTATTTTGTGAGAAGATATAAATTATTTTACAAAATATGATTATATTTTATAAAATAGTTAAAATATTTTCACAAAAATGCAATTCAGACTATAAAAGAATTTGTCAAAATTTTATCTTTTGGACTTTTACTGTTTTTAATCTTACCGATTTAATTATATTATTACCTTTTCAAAATAAAATGTAATGAGGAAGCCATTTTTTTTAAATTACCATACATGCATTAGGGTGGTCCTTTACTAAAGGGTTTTTGAAATGTTGGGTTCCATTTAGTGTAAAAGCTTCTATGCTCAGCAAAATAATTGTAAAAAATATTATTTTACACACATTGCCTCAAAATTAACGCATCATTTTTAAAACTGACATATTTTTGATCTAAAATATTTTTGATTAAACCTCGTATACACAAAAGATTCTCTTTTACCGAATTAAATTTTTGTTGATAAATTACCAAAGAAACGATATTATGGTATTTTCGTTGTTTTATTGTTTTTTAGTTTATTGGTCGTAGTCGTCTTCTGGATATTTTCATCTGATTTTTTCACTGATTCTATGCAAGAATAACAACATAATCGCAATTTATCTACAGAAGAATGTGCCATGTCTGTTATTCTTCATTAAGAAGGTAGAAACCAGGTTAAAATAGCTCATCGTCTAAATGTGACAGTCGACAACTAACGGTTTAGTTGAATTATAATTACTAAAATATTATAAACATAAATCACTTCTATAAAATTGATGCGCCAGCTCCGATTTCATTTATATAAATTGATGTATACGTACATACGTTTTTAAATATATTTTATTGTGTAGTAGGCATGACTCATATGTCACAGTAGAAAAATTGTTTTAAAATTCGTTTTTTTGGTAATGTTATTAAGGTTGACAATTTTGTCAAACTTTAGAGCACGGTAAAATTGAAAAAATAGAATCTCTGGAACCACTAGGTATAATTGAATTAAATTTTAAACACTATTGTAGAAATGTTTAGACTATATAATGATCATTTAATTAAGGTTAATTTGTTTAAATAAAAGAATTTTGCATACATTTATTATAAACAATTGAAATTTTGTATGTGTTCTTCACGCTGAAAAAAAATTAATCTTGTGTCATAATATGCGGCAAACGTTTCCGTTTAATAAGATGTACTCAAAAATTTTTCTTTCCTATGTCATTCCGGAGATATTAATTTTTTTGTCCCGCTGTGCGCTTGATCAGTACGCGGCGCGCTTCGTTTCTAGCTCGTCCGTTCTAACGTTTTAACGGTGTGCCTGAACGAAGTTTAAGTCACATAAAAATGCCGCCAAAAACTGATTGTAGTTTCTTGTTCGGGACCCTTTGGTGACTTAAAAATGATATTTACCAAAGTTCTAGCTGGTACTCTTTTCAAAATTGTTCGAAAATTCATGATTTTTTTTTAAATTTTTGTTTATCTCTTTGACAAAGTACACATTTGCACACCGATTTTTATAAAATTAGAGTAAATTATTTAGAGAATACTTTTTAATATTGTTCACATTATTTTATATACAGGGTTAGCCAAAAATCACTTATTTTTAATAATGCAAAAGCGTAAATTCATGATTACTTATAGCATAACACGCGAAAAATATTTATCCCCAATTTTTTTTAGATATTTCTACGTCTATCAGGTTACAAAATTGCATTTTTATTAACATTTTACAAGAAAAATAGATTTGTAATAAAATTTAATAAAATAACGCTTAGAGAGTATTTAAAATGTTGTTTAATTTAGGCTTTTTAGTAGTTTTCAATTTTGAACGAAACATTGGTTGAAGTTTTTTGATCGGCACTCTTTGGTGATTTAAAAAAGATATTTACCAAAATTCTAACTGTTTTTTGTTTAAATTTGTAAAAAATTCATTTTTTTTAATTATTTGTTTATCGCAAAGTCTACCTTTGCCAGAGTACACATTTGTACACCGATATTGTAAACGAGAGAAACTGTTTTTATACTGAGCACATCATTAGATTTATACAGGGTTAGACAAAAATCACTTTTTTATATAGTCTGTGAGTAAAACGCATAATGCATAAAAAAGATTTTTCAAAATGTTTCGAAAAGGGGAGCAGCTAGGATTTTGGTAAATATTATTTTTAAGTCACCAAAGAGTCCCGAACAAGAAACTGAGGAATTTTTATGCGACTTAAACTTCGCTCAGGCACACCGTGTCCTGACGAGCTAGCAGCGAAGCGCGCCGCGTACTGATCAAGCGCACAGCGGGACAAAAAATTTAATATCTCCGAAATGACATATGAAGGACAAATTTTTGAGTACATTTTATTAAACGGGAACGTTTGCCGCATATTATGACACAAGATTAATTTTTTTTCAGCGTGAAGAACACATACGAAATTTCAATTGTTTATAATAAATGTATGCAAAATTATTTTATTTAAACAAATTAACCTTAATTAAATTATCATTATATAGTCTAAACATTTCTACAATAGTGTGTAAAATTTAATTCAATTATACATAGTGGTTCCAGAGATTCTATTTTTTCAATTTTACCGTGCTCTAAAGTTTGAAAAAATTGTCAACCTTAATAACATTACCAAAAAAACGAATTTTAAAACAATTTTTTTACTGTGACATATGAGTCATGCCTACTACACAATAATGTGATTATTTTCAAAATCGGTGATTTCGTGAAATTTTCTGGTCCCACTTGACGTGGTTTGACTCTACTGTGAAGGCAGATTTATAAATGGTATTGTTAACAATTTTGGTATGGCTTTATAATTATTAAAATTTCATCTATTTTGTATACTTTTATAACTTTTATTTTGTCATGAACCCAATTTTTCATTACTTTTTGCATAGTCGATATTACAAATAATTCTAATGTATTATTTGTCCTATGATAATTTGGCTGTAATTTTAGCATTTATTGGTCTTATTGTAATACGATAATCGTATGTATAAACTAAATATATATTATTATATATAAATATAAAATATATATATATATATATATATATTATTATATATAAATATATAATATATATATATATATATATCGAAGTTTTTCACAAGAAGTTTAATTGTTGTCGCCAAATGGGATATTCACGAGGGGTCAACCACCCAGAGGGAAAACGTCCAGGGATTCCCATGTATTCCCATTATATTTTATTGTATTCCTATGTATTTCCATTGTATTCCTATGGTATTCCCCCTCTAAAATGTCCAGGGATTCCCAGGTGTGGGTGACCCCTAGGATATTCATTAAAAAAAAAACAATATTTCACTGATACAATTATATTTATATCTACATACATATAATGTACACAATTATTCTTTTTACATGTTCAGTCCGCAATGATCACGCTGACGAATCTGTCGCCTCGGTCTTTAAAATGTATGTGACCAATAATTAGGAACACGAAAATTTAAATTTAAAATTTACTGTTTATTATTAGATTTAAACAATATTTAAGCAGGAGTATCCATGTCGGAGATAAAATATTACTTATTACACTGTGCAACACAAAAAATGAACTGGGATTAAATCTGAAAAAATCGAATCTAATCAACCCCCAAAACAAATCCTTTAAGGGGTTTTACCAGTTTAGCTCAAATAATGGAGATATATAAAAGCCCCTACAACTTAAAAAATATGAATTTTATAGAAAAATGCTCGGACACGTCGATTTTTATTTTATATGACGCAATTTTCAGTTGATTTTGAAATTTTTATTTTTTCACAGATTCACCCCCAGCCACCCCACTTTTTTTTTAAAGAAAACCGACCCTTTGTTATACCTTAAATAACAGGTAATGTAAAGGGCTTTTTAACGGTATAAATAAAGTTTTTATTAATTTAAAAAAATATTACCAAAATTCAAAATTTAATTTGATGTTTTTTATCATAACTATCCATACATACAAATAAAACGCTTTTTGAACTAAAATAAACTTTAATTAATCCTCAGAATCTGGTTCATCTAACTCTTGATCTAAATCGTCCTCTGTGTCGCTCGCTGGATCGTATTTTATGAATGTTATCCAACAGGCATCTGCGATCAAGGCATCCAATGGTTGGATAACATTCATAAAATTTCAAACTCAACTGAAAATTGCGTCATATAAAATAAAAATCGACGTGTCCGAGCATTTTTCTATAAAATTCATATTTTTTAAGTTCTAGGGGCTTTTATATATCTCCATTATTAGAGCTAAACTAGCAAACCCCCTTTAAAGATTAGTTTTGGGGATTGCATAGATTCGATTTTTCCACATTTCATCCCAGTTCAAATTGTAAGGTCAAAATTTGTCGCACAGTGTTATATTACATCATAACTTTAAATATGATAATAGTAAATATCTGTTCGTTCCAAAATGTATTAAATTTTACCTAGCAGTTTTTAAATGATATGTAATACGCAAGTGCATTATTTTTAATATTTGGAATGTAACTTATGTTTAAAAATTATAAATACAATTTTCAAAAGAAAAAACTGTCCTACACAAAAACAACTTTGACATCCCTTATTCTAACTTTGTACTTAAAAATTAAAACAAACTAGGTACTCTCTAAAAATGAATTAAATGAATAAAATTGAAATGACTAATTTAACCCTCCGGCGGGAGCGCCGGCGGCAAAAAGCCGCAAATTTACATTTTACTCTTAGAACTCAAATATGGTCAGCTCTGTAATATTGTGCGTCTATGAATTCCTTGTTTATGTTATTGGCTTCGCCTACTAACAGTCTTGGTGCAAAAGGCATTTCCAGCCGAATTTGCGGTGTGTTTGCGGCAGCGCGCCCTGTCATGTTATTTTTATTTATTAATAAACTTTTCATAAATATCAATGCGCATTTTACATGCATGTGTACGGGCATTATTGTGTATGCTAACACACAGTTCACGTAAAGGATTAACAACCGATGAGTTAAAAAATATATTTGTTTAAATTGTTTTTTACATTTAATTAGGCTGTTATGTCTTACTTTACTACACAAAATATTTTTTTGTTAGATGTAAGCTAGAAACGTAAAGAACCAAATGCGGTGTAAAAACCGCGGCGCGCCCGCTCATGTAATTCCCAAAAGCGCGCCCGTCCGAGGTTTAATAGTTATTAGTGGATGCTTACCATGGTATCCCACAAGTTAACAGCCAATTCTTATGTAAAAAAGTCCCATGAATCCGAAAATACCGTCAAAAATGATGAAAGTGGAGCAGTTTTTGAGATATAGTCAATTCTATATTAAATGGAAAATTGACTATATCTCAAAAACTTTTTTAACTTTTGATGACATTTTCGGATTCAGGCGACAATTTTACATAAGAATTGGCTATTAAATTTTGGGATAACATGGTATTCCATGGTTAACCATGGTACAAGTGAAAAAGCAGCCACTAATAACTATTCAATTAGTCATTTTTGTCCAATTCATTTTTAGAGAGTAGGTTTATAACTAATTTTCTCATTTGGCCATTTAAGTTATTTGTTTTTAGACAGACAATTCGCCAACCCAGAATAATATCGCAATATTTTTGACATTTATTATTACATACACACATCCATTTTAGCAAAAATATATAACCACACGCTACATTTTCTGACAATCGCAAAATATAATTAAGGTAAATGCAAGTTTTTTCCCGTTCATCACACCCCGACTACTCTCTAAATATGGACGTTACTTGTCACTTAATCACTCCTTATATCATCTGTCTTTATTTACACTGTCTATTTACAAATAACTGATAAACACTACAGAAGGATTTAAATTAAAAGTTTGTAACTAGGGAAATAAAGAACTTATTATATGTATAATAAAGCCTTTCTTCACTATAAGCTTTTTAATACCTTTTATAATTTAGCGCACCGACTTTTTACAATAAGTTTTAATTTACGTAAGCCTTAATATAGCCATCACACTTGCCAATAAGAAAATCTCGATCACATTTCTGTTTGTACTACTTTCCACTGCAGCGGGATTTTTCATTAATGAAGAAGCATTGCTATCACTATCATCTAGTAAAATGTCGTTTTTTTCCTTTTTTAAAGAACCTTCCCCTTGCTTAATAATAATGACTTGTGGAGGTAAGGATATTGGGTTTGCTTCTTGGGTTGTAGTAGTGGTTTTTGATGTGGTCGTCGTTGTGGTAGTACTGGTGGTTGTGGTGGTGGTTGGAACATGACTATTGTTATGTATAAAGTACAATGGATCAAAATTGGCATATACTTCATCCATTTTCTTTTCGCGTTTGCTTTCGTGAATAACCCATTCGCGGCGTTTCTCATCCTTGTATATTGCAACAACCGTAGCGGTATAAGGAACATCAGTTTCTGTATAATTACCGATCAATGTTACGTTAACAGCCGTTCCCGTTTCCAAGTATCTTTCAATTGGTGCCATCTCAATTCTTTCAGCTGATTCAGAAATACCCCATTTTCCTTTTAAAGAAGTGCCGTTATTAAGATGTACAGTAAAAGGCAAACCCGTGAGTAGGCCGTGTCCCTTTCCCCAAGATAGAAAGTGAGTATAATTGTAACTTATAACGCTTTCGACTCTTTGTAATCCCTCCACTTCATTTTTTAAAATTGCCTTCCCAAGGATCGTTTTTTTCTTAGGCGATCTTCTAAGTACGAATCTTAGTGATTTGAATTCGTAGCGCACGGGCTCTGATTCAACTAATATTTCACCATCTTCAAATTCTATTTCGTTGTTATTTTGATCTACTAAATGAAAAACGCCAAGATCCTCGGTAGAATCAAATATGCCAACGTAATAACTTAGAGACCCACCCTTTCCATGAACCTTAGCTTTTCTTCTAGCTATAAACAATGTGTGTTGCTCGTCGCTGCAAACAGCACCCTGCGGGTTAAGAGTATATTTATCACGATAGACCCAGCTAAGCCTGGCACTATTTTCAATGTTGATTAGGATTTCAAAGTTTTTCTCCTCGTTAACATGATTGTAATGGGAAACAATGCATACGTTTTTGTCTAGTCGCAATTGCCCAGTCACCCATATACCATTGGCTTTTGCTCTGCAAATATATACTGGCTTTGTTGAAACCGATTCATCACTCGTGTCATCATAACTTACGGAACCTTTAAAAAATAAGAGTTGTTTAAAATTATTTTCTGCACAACCATGCTATTTTGAATAATTTACTGTATCTATTTAAAGATCGGAAGATTGTGTTTACTGGTTGCTAGGAGTAGCGCGTCGGTAAGTAATTACTTACCGACGCGTTATCTGATCGGTAAGTAAACATTATTACAAAAAAATTGACAAAAAATAAAAATACTTTTTTTTAAATTAAATGTTTGAACAGTAAGGAGTTTACCGATCTTCGCCAAACATTGTCGTCTATATTTACTGGTCTTGATAATTTAATATAATAATTATTATTAAGTTAAATATACCTTTTAAAGTTTGGTTCGCTCCAACGACTGCATTTTGAAGTAAAAATGTATTAATGCCACTTGCGGGATACCATTGAAGTGTAGTGGATGTCACAACTTGGTCTAAATTTTCCGACAATATATGAACATAGGGCTCGCTTCTGGAAAATGGCATTATTAGTCCAATTAGAACTATAACTAAGAAGTTCATTTCTGTTCTGTAAGAATAAAAAATACATTACATTACATTACATTAAACAGAAAACATATAAAATTGTATCATTGTTATTTAAACCTGATGTAGTATTTATGAAACACGTATATTTGCATAAAATATCTATTCAGTTTCGTAATTTACGATTTTTAATTATGAAATTCTACCTGTTAATAATAAGTGAATCTTCAATGTGTAGGTGTTTAGAATTCAGCTTTTGTATAGCAATCTTATCCTATTTTTAAAAAAGGTTAAAAAAGTAACACAATTTAAAATATAAATCTTACATTATTCTAACCATTAAACAAGGCCCTTGTTTTTGGCTTTATGTACTTCTTATTTAATTTATATGTAAATATAATAGGTGTTAATTGTTTTATCTTAATTATAAAATAAAACAATTAACACCTAAGTTCTAAAGTAGGTATTTACAGATATTTGGTTTTATTCAGCAGTAAATATTATATTACATTATGATGTGTAAATAATAATATTAATATACATCGCCGACGGTGGAATAGTGGTTAGTGCTGCTGACTACAAGCCGGAGGTCGTGGGTTCGAATCCCACCAGGGGTATGGCTGTTTATTTGTGTTTGTCCTATTGTGTAATAGTCCTTCGGAGGGGACTTTAAGCCCGCGGTCCGTTCCTACCCCTAACCCGCACAAGCCATTCAGTTGGCTTCTGGGACTTCTTAGGAAGTAAGGGTGAAACTAAAAGAGCACTTTTGTATATAAACTTTTTATATTATTATTATAGGTAAGAAGTCCATGTGTAAAACTCATAGATGCATATTTGTTTACCTAAAACCGTTACTACTTTTTTATGTAATAAAAAAACAGGCAATTTAGGATTATTACTATTAAAAAAATAGGTTATAAAATTAATTACCTTTATTAACAATCACATAGTTATTAAATAAAAATATGCCAAGGTTGCAAACATTTCATTCAATGTTTATACTCATTCAATAATATCAAATTGCGTCAGTTCCTGTATAGTAAAATGTAGTAAGCCATATTAGTCAGTACCATGTGTGCAAAACATCACTTATATATTTTCGGCCTGATAAAAAATTTAAATTAACAGATGAAACGTATCTTTGTGAATACATAATATATCTTAATTATCGATAATTATAATATTTCTAAACCATATAATTGATATTGTCACTCCATTTAAACTTTGTTTCATTAAGCATAATGGCTCGGAAATCATTGCTGGTCCCACAATAAAACCTACACCAATTGATCAATAAAACACTTGAACAAAAATCATAACTTAAATACAACAGGGGTGGGCGATACATTCGACTTTAATGGACGAGGATTTTCTTCCCCTAAATCCGGTAGCAAGCAAGACCCTACATAATTAAAGCAAGTCCATTGAAATCAAAAAACCTAAGCAAAAGCTCGTTAGAAAGTGGGAACGAACATATTCACAGAAAGTAAACAAAATATAAAAATATTGTGCGCCTAATGGCCAAAAGAGGAGATTCCTCGAGAGGGAAGTTTGAAGAACGAGCGTAGCAAGTGCGGTAATTCGCACACAATATTTTATTCAACTATCGCAAGGAATTTAAAGCCAATTTTGGTTAGTAAAACTTTTCTACCTAGCAACACTTTTATTAAGCAAATCTTAAAAATCTTAAAGAAAAGTACTAGTTTTGAAGGTTGGAACGTCTATCTGACGGATGTCAGATTTTCTATCCGACAGATGTCAGTAGTATATAAGGGGCGACTATATTGATATATGATGATTTTTACTTTATTAATTACCTAATGCTTTTTCATTAAAAAATCCAAAAAAAGTAAGTATTTTATCTTAACATTAAGATTAAAGATAAAAGGTTGTATGCCATGTGGCTGAGAAGTGTTCTTTTATGCTTCGCTCAAAAAATCTCTCTCAGCCTAATGACATAAATAAGTATAGTTTATTTTAATAAAATTGGTGAAATAAATGATAAGTTGACTTACCCATGCATAATTTATTTTTTCTACTCCTATTACGAAATATGACCGTTCTAATATCATTTTTAATGTGGAATTGGGGCCGAGGATGGCGCAGTGCGTTAAAGCTACAGAGCGGTAATCAATCTGCGCCACGGTACCGGGTTCGATTCCCGGTCACAGCCTTGGGTGTTATGGTTGTTTTTAAGAACCAAAAAATTTATAATAATGAGCTGGCTAAATAATCGAAAAGATTAAAAGTCAATAAAAAAAATAAAAATAATGTGGAATTAGATATATTTTTATTGTGGAATTATACATAGGTATTCCAAGTATTACATAATTAATTGTTTTATCACCGAATGCACTGGTGGCGACATCCCTGTATTTATTATATAAAAACTTTTAGACCGATCCAACCTGACTTTTGCCCAATTAAATTATTTTTCTATGGTATTTTTTGGAAACGTAGAAAAAGTGTAGTCTGAAACACATTTGTGAAACCGTCAAACTCGCCGTTTGACAAACTTTTCACTCGAGCGGAATATCCCGTAGTCCAAAGTTGTTACAGAATACTTTTATATTCTCCCACATTGTCAAGCTGCAAGTTTATGGCGTTTTAGTCACGGGCTGAATTTATTAATAGTGGATTATGGGCATTTTAGCCTCATGTGGCCTGCAGGCTAAAGTTGAATATTATTAAATTAAATTCGTCATATGTCAAATATTTAAGAATTAAAATTTTAAAATCTTTTTTGTGTTAGTTGTAGATAAAGTACCTAAATTTCTCTAGACACTCGTTTTTAATAAACACTCGCAAACTTCGCTCGTGCCAAGGGTTTTTAAATGTCCAGAAAAATTGAGCCGGCGGAAAAAAACCGTTTTTTTAAGGTTAAAACGAAAAAAAAAAATACAAAAGTAATTTGTTCTTAAATATCTAAATTTTTACGGATAATACACAGATATCGAGAAAAAAAAATTTCCGACGCTAATTATAATCATAATATTATGATTATAATATTTATTCCTTTTATTTTAATTCAGTAAGAATGTTGTACCGGGCCCCTAAAAAACATATTTGCTGTATTAACTATAGTTTTATGTGACACATAATTTTATAATTGGATATTTTACAAAAAGGACCCTTAAATCAATTAAATTCAATTCAATGTTTAGTTTAATTTTTTTTTTCTGTACCTAGTAAAGGATATTTTTTTAAATTAAAATAATGTTAAGTTCTTGATTGATGGGGCCTTTTATTAAAAGGTGTATATTAAAAAGGCCAGTTTTTTACCCCAATATTTTTTTTTGACAATTTAAAACCCACGAGTCGTGCCTAATAAAACTAAAATGGCGTTTATAAAACTTGATACATTATATACTTATAGCACGTAGCAATTAAGTGGTTAATTAGGCAGAAACCGGTGCCAACTGCTAATAAGAAAACTCATCACCCTCGTTAAATCGATTTACATAAAAAAACACTTTGCATGGCTTGTCTTTTTAGTTTAATATAAATTTAAGAATATTAAATATTATTTCATATATTCTATAGAAGGTTTAACCTTTAAAACCTTTAAAAATTAATTACTGACTGAATCTATTAATGTGCAGGAGAATGATTTGTATACACTCACCGTCAAAAAAACGGCCACCAAAAATTGTCCCGAATTTTAATGTTAATTTCCTCGCGAGCCGCTCATTTGATTTTGATGATCATGATTTTTCAGTTACGGTGCTATGGTAAACAATTCTATTTAGATTTTAATTTGCGCATATACAGGTTGCAAAAATAAGAAGAAGTTTTTTCCCGAACATCAGATGTGAAAAAAAAAACATAAAAAAACCTATAAAAAACGGTTTTTTTGTTTTTTTTTTCAAATCCGCTACAATAAAGCATATTCTGTCAATAAATAACATCAATCTTAAAAAATTGAGTAATTTTTCAAAATGAAATTTTGAGTAAAATGTATATTAATAATAAAGTGGAATGTAGAATATAATAAATTTTTCATTATTGAAAATTTTGACCGAGACTAAAAAATCTGATTTCTTATTATTTGGTAGTTTCCACATAAGAAACCAATAGCAATGTAAAACTTCTACACTAATAAAAAAAATTCCAATTTTTTTGCAATTTTTCGGATAGCTGTATCTTCGTTAAAAATGGTCTTATTGGAGCCGTAAAAAAAGCAATTTGAGGCTTGAAGTTTCTAGTTTTGAGATTTTTAGATGACGTGCAACGCTCAATCCTAACGAATACCGTAATAAAAAAAATTCGAAATTTGTTTGGCTTTTGGTCCACGGAATGTTCTGACTTTACCACCAATGAATAAATGTTCTACAAGAATTTGCTATTGTTTTTTTGAAAAAAAAAATTCCATACTCTACATGCATTTGAAAAATCATGAAAAAAGTGCTTTTGGTAGCTTTTTAAAAAATCAAGCGCTGAATCAAAAATATTATAAGGTAGTTACTTTTTTTAGGACCAAATCAAAACAAGCGCGGCCTTTATTGGTCAATTCGGTGGTGGTGGCGCATGCATAGCGCGAGACTGTATTTACATTTACTAAATGTCAATTAGTGGCTAATTTTAGCCCATGAACTGGACTGGAAACATAAAAAATTAGGCAAATGTGACTAATCTTGAAAAAACCTAAAGTATGAAAAAAACCATTTGAAAAAAACAATGAAAAAACAAAAAAAACGGACCGTTTTTTTTTCAAGTCGCATCTCTACACATAACGTTGACCATTTTTAATTAATGCCATAATACGAGAAATACGTTTCAGATAACGGTATTTTTTCATTTGACAACTTTAACTGTCATTTTTCAAAATAACTGACATCCGTTCCAGCGTATATTGACTACAGTAGAAACCGTCAATATATGAACGTGACTCATCGGGTGCCGAACATATCTCAGACATGCTAGCAGTAATGTTTTACTTGTCTTGTACATTCGATGCAGCGGTAAATGTACTCACACGTAGGTTTTTAAGCATCCGGTCTAAAATGCGCCATCTGTGATGTAAAACTGCCTAGGTGTTGGACAAAGATGGACATATGACGCTTGTGTCCTAGCTTGTTACTTAATTTTATTGGAAGTCAGTAGAGTTCGTGTTTTAGGAATTTATTTTATTTTATTACATAGTAAGGCAACCAACTTTACCGTCGGCCATTTGTTTTTATATGTCATATGATCTTTGTTTTTGCATATCTTGTTTCTACTGTGTGTTTACGGATTAATAATCGTTTTAAATGTTGTAGTGGCAGTGGTTTATATTATGTAACACAGGTAGATGTCGTATAAAAATCCTTACCTAGAAATTCTAGGCTAGAATACAAAAATATTTTTATTATACATATAAATTTTGTACTAGTATTAGTTTAATACATTCTGAAGAAGCTACTGTGTAGCGAAACAATTGTCAATATTTAATAAATTTCGTGAAACTAACGCAAGTTGTTTTTATATCCACACAATTTAAATATCTTTCACTTTGTACCTGACCTGCGTAAACATTTTTGTTTTTTGTCACCAATTCTGAAATATTTGCGTTTACAGTTAAAAGAATAGTATATTCTGTAACAAGTTTGACGGTTTCACGAGAGGGGAATATGCAATTCCAAACGTGTTTCAGACTACTAAGAATTTAATTGGAAGAAAGTGAGGTTGGGTCGGTCTAAAAATTTGTTATTAAAATCAGAGATGTCGCCACAAGTGTACGTTCTGTAATCAGATGATAGAATATTTCATTAAAGTTAAAAGAAAAGTTTATTTATTAATTAGTTTCTAAGAAAATTACAGTTTATTTAATTATCGTAGATGTTAATTATGTTAGATGTTAATTATTTAACTTTAAAAGCAAATATATCATA
This sequence comes from Brassicogethes aeneus, assembly GCA_921294245.1. Taxonomy (NCBI): domain Eukaryota; kingdom Metazoa; phylum Arthropoda; class Insecta; order Coleoptera; family Nitidulidae; genus Brassicogethes; species Brassicogethes aeneus. The sequence continues at coordinate 6,907,263 of OV121136.1, forward strand.
AGTATAGCAACCAACATTACACTCAAATTTTTTTACAAACGAGACTGCACTGGACCGTGACCTTCGATAGATTGCTTCGTACGAATGTGTCGGATGAGTCACGTTCATATATTGACGGTTTCTACTGTACATAATAATATGTAGTACATATAGAGCAATTTTATCATTCCACATCCAAATATATTTAAAATATGTAAAGCGATTTCAATGAATTTTGGAGGATAAATATAAATTAAGCATTAAGCAAATGGACCAATATCTGACACATGTTTATTAAATCAAACTATCATTGTTACGCTATTGAATTTCTACAACCATTTAATATAATATATTATGTATCAAATTTGATAAACGCCATTTTAGACACGAATTTAATTTAGGCATTTAAATGAGTGTTTTAGAAAAGTTTATAAACGAGTTGCAAATCCTTAATAATAATAATGCTTTATTGAACTAAAACCAAGTTCAAAGGCTATTGACAAATCCTTATTATTATATAATTATGATTTAAATTAAATATTTGTTTAGAGCGACAATAGAGTAACCAACTTGAGAATCTGTATTGTTAAATGTCAAGTTTTTATGTGCAAATCGAAATGTATTTCTTGAAAATTAACCGTTTAATCCGAGTTTTTACAGTGAAAGTAAAGAAAATGTTTTATTGGAGGGTTGAAGTAGAAAATATTATTTATTATATAAGGATTTGTAATGGATAATTTTTTATTGTCATTATTAGGTATATGAGACATTCTTTTACAAATCAAACACCTATTTTGACTCCATCATTCAGAATTGCCTAAAATTTATTTTACAATTTCTACAGGCAAAATAAACTGACCCGTATTTTGGGATTTTGTTCATAACATTATATTTTTGAAAATATGATTATTTAAAATTTTCGTAATTTGCCGAAAATCGGTCGATATCTTCGTGTTTAAAATGTTATATCTCCACTTCGGATTATCGGATCAATTCGAATTTTTTTTTGTTTTAAAGGGTAATTTGTAAGGTTTTAATAAAAACTTTAGCAATAATTTCCATTGTTAATTAAAAAAAAATATTAACAATTAAATTGTTTAAATAATTTTTACATGCTGGTCCCCAAGTCAAAAAAAAATTAAAAAAATACCATGATGTGCGCTAATTTCTTACGCAAAAAACCCATATTTCAGAAAATTGGAGACTTTCTTAGATCGATAGATATTAAGATATTAAATTATTTTGGGTCGCGCGTGACGTGAGATGTCAAGTAGCGCCCGGGCGCTGCAGGCATAGAGTTGTAATGGCGCAGTGCTTTCCTATAGGATTATAATTAACAAAAATAATTTGAGTACTGAGTATATTTATTTACAGGAATAATTAATTAACTAAACGTGTAGCAAACCAAATAATTATTTTATAATTTTAACTTTAATGGACTGTTTTTCCAATGAAAAATGTTTAACTATTGCTTTCTTTTCTGTAATTGGTATTATGCAATGGTAAGATAATGTGCCTTTTACAGTTACAGCCTTTGTAAATCTAATCTCCAACTTTTTTTTTGCCTCATCATACTCATGATTTTTAACAAACGTCACTGAAATATTTGGTAGTGACTCAGATGCCCACTCGAACAATTCTTCTGGAGTTTGGATGGGATTAGAAACCCTTTGAAGACTTGTTCGAGCAGCCAACCTTTTTAAGGTTCCTCCCAAGCCATCACATGCACCCTTGCCATGTGATGTGGGAAAAAAGTGCCACTCTGCAGCTAAACCAAAATCTTTAACATGATGTGTAAGATTGGCGAAATTTTTTTTGTTTTTATATTGTGCAGATGCCCCATCAGAAAAATATGTGATTTTTGTGATATGGTTTAAGTTCTTTTTTATAAAATCTATTAATTTTTTTTGGAATGCATAAACTGCTATTGTGTCGTGGTGCAAACATTCTGATATAACAACAAAACTTTTTATAGAAATTTGACCATCATCATTTCTGAAATAAATCGCGAAAGGGTGAACTGTTGCTTGGTTGTTATTCCAGTGAACGCCTTGCACAGAATCTTGAATTACAAAAGCATAGTTCTCTGAAAAATCACAGACAACAATGCACTCGTTTTTGTTTAATTCTTCTTTTTTAATATTTATAAATTCATTTTGTTTTTTTACAAGAAATGAATGCAGAAGTAATTTTTGTAAAGATGTCTGTAATTTTTCTAAATAATCATCTGATGGAGATATCATGAGTTGTAATGTGGTTCTATCAACATTTGTCCATTGCCTGTAAGTAATTTCCTCAATAAAATTTTCTTCAAATAAGTTTTCGAGTTCTTGAATTAAAGGCGTTGCACCAGGGCACCCAGAGCACGTTCCAAAAAAACAGTTATCTGATTGCACAACGCAAACCATACGTTTTAAAAAATCATGATATGTTCGCATTGGGTTTGGGGAGTTAGCTGTAAGATTTTTAATATTTGATCCTTCGATCAATAATTTTACGTTTTCATGTATAGCACAAACGCAAACTGAATGGGTGCCACTTGCACCTATCAACACACAATGTTTTGGTCGTAATGCGGCAAATTTGGAAAAACTGCATTTTTTCTGTGGGTACTTTTCCGTGTACAATTGAAAAAGTTCTCTTAAATTTATTAATAGTAATCTTTTCTGAACTTGAGTGCGTTCTCCATTGACCTTTACTGAAACATAATCCTTTTTTCCTGGCATTATTCGACTGTACTCGTCAAGTTCATAAAAGCTTACTATTAAATTAACAACATCTTCTTCCAATGATGGATGACTTTTAGGGTTGGGATCAGATAATATACCCTTTTCTTCACATGTTTTTTTCGCAACTATGACCATATGAGTCGTAGCAAAAGGAAAATGATGTTGTATTTTCCGAAAAGACCAGTCTTTTAAAATAGTCAGAATTTTAATTTTTTTAATACGGTCTTCTGTTGAGTTAAATTCGCCTTTTAAAACTTTTAATACATGATCTCCATCATTTTTCTTCTGCTCAACATTATTAGTTACAACCGAAGGATCAAAAATTTTTTCCACAATCACATTCGAAATGGTTTCCATTTTTCTTTTTGAATAGCGCTTTTGGGAAACTTTTTTCTTTTGAATTGGTGAAGTTCTAATTAATTGCAAACCCATGTTGAATGCATCGATTGCGTCAGAAATGATTTCTTTGTCGTCCTCTTCAGGTGCAGGACTTTCCAGGGTAGGTTCTATACTTTGTACTTCATTATCTGTCAATTCGTCAGAGAACGATTCCTTAACTTCCTCGTTCTAAAAATTGAAAACACTTTAGTATGCATGTATTCGAGATTATTATTAAATTATTTTTTTGTATTCAAAAGAATAGGTTACATTTTTGTTATGAGTTTTATTGAAATATAATAAAAATTTGACATACCTTTTTAGACAAACTGAGACGACACTTGTTGCAAATTTTTAATTTAAGTGTATTTTTTGTAACAGGTATGTTTAGTGCCAACAAATGTTTCTCCTGGACTTTTCTGAGACCTTTGTTTTTTCTGTTTGGATGAGGAAACAAAGAATTACAGCATCTATCTGTTCGAAATCGCGAACCCAACAATGATTTTGGTACTTTTGGCATTTTTCTTCATAAAATACGTTATTTTTTACAAAAATCATGTAATAAACACAATGACTGCGTCAACAGATTGATTAAACGCGTGGGAACTGTCAAACGTTGCTCGCGCTCGATGACTTGATCTAGAAATAATTTAATATCTTCCGATCTAAGAAAGTCTCCAATTTTCTGAAATATGGGTTTTTTACGTAAGAAATTAGCGCATATCATGGTATTTTTTTAATTTTTTTTGGACTTGGGGACCAGCATGTAAAAATTATTTAAACAATTTAATTGTTAATATTTTTTTTAATTAACAATGGAAATTATTGCTAAAGTGTTTATTAAAACCTTACAAATTACCCTTCAAAACAAAAAAAAAATCGAATTGATCCGATAATCCGAAGGGGAGATATAAAATTTTAAGCATGAGGATATCGACAGATTTTCGGCAAATTACGATAATTTAAAATATTCATAATTTCAAAAATATAGTGTTATGCACAAAATCCCCTTATAGGTGTCGGCTTAATTATAAATAGGATGCTATAAAAAAAAATCTCGACATTTAAAAATGTTATATTTTATTTTTTCACAAATCCGTTCGATTTGTAAAAGAATGTCTCATATAGGAACCTATAATAATTGAAAATTTAATAATGGAAATTTTAACGATGTACATATTAATTATTACTGTCACTTTAAAATGTACACATTTTTAAATTAGGGCACTTATTTGTTTTTAATAAATACATAATATTATCGGGATTGTTTTTTCCTCTCAATTAAACGCGAATTTCTCACGCCTACATGTTTCTGCACTTGAAAGATTATCTTTCAATTATTGATATACGTGACTAAAATCCTAAAGTTGATGGGAAATGCTTACACTAAAAAGTTACGCATGTCGGTAATTAATTTAACTCAGTTTTTTATGTTTTATATTGCCGCAATCCTCTTCAAACCAAGTTTTTGTCAATAATAAGGTTTAGTCAGTTATAAATGTATTTTTGTGTATATTTAATAATACATTTTAAAAATGTATTACTCTTATAATGTAATAAACACATATTTAAGTATATGTAAGATAAGTTAGAGATGTAAAAAAACGGTTTTTTTTCAGATGTGAAAAAAAACATGAAAAAAAACCTAGAAAAGAACGGTTTTTTTCAAAATATATATTAATAATAAAGTGAAATGTAGCATATATTAAATTTTTCATTACTCAAAATTGTTTTGCGATTCTTCGGATAGCTGTATCTTCGTTAAAAATGGTCTTATTGGAGCCGTAAAAAAAGCAATTTGAGGCTTGAAGTTTCTAGTTTTGAGATTTTTAGATGACGTGCAACGCTCAATCCTAACGAATACCGTAATAAAAAAAATTCGAAATTTGTTTGGCTTTTGGTCCACGGAATGTTCTGACTTTACCACCAATGAATAAATGTTCTACAAGAATTTGCTATTGTTTTTTTGAAAAAAAAAATTCCATACTCTACATGCATTTGAAAAATCATGAAAAAAGTGCTTTTGGTAGCTTTTTAAAAAATCAAGCGCTGAATCAAAAATATTATAAGGTAGTTACTTTTTTTAGGACCAAATCAAAACAAGCGCGGCCTTTATTGGTCAATTCGGTGGTGGTGGCGCATGCATAGCGCGAGACTGTATTTACATTTACTAAATGTCAATTAGTGGCTAATTTTAGCCCATGAACTGGACTGGAAACATAAAAAATTAGGCAAATGTGACTAATCTTGAAAAAACCTAAAGTATGAAAAAAACCATTTGAAAAAAACAATGAAAAAACAAAAAAAACGGACCGTTTTTTTTTCAAGTCGCATCTCTACACATAACGTTGACCATTTTTAATTAATGCCATAATACGAGAAATACGTTTCAGATAACGGTATTTTTTCATTTGACAACTTTAACTGTCATTTTTCAAAATAACTGACATCCGTTCCAGCGTATATTGACTACATAATAATATGTAGTACATATAGAGCAATTTTATCATTCCACATCCAAATATATTTAAAATATGTAAAGCGATTTCAATGAATTTTGGAGGATAAATATAAATTAAGCATTAAGCAAATGGACCAATATCTGACACATGTTTATTAAATCAAACTATCATTGTTACGCTATTGAATTTCTACAACCATTTAATATAATATATTATGTATCAAATTTGATAAACGCCATTTTAGACACGAATTTAATTTAGGCATTTAAATGAGTGTTTTAGAAAAGTTTATAAACGAGTTGCAAATCCTTAATAATAATAATGCTTTATTGAACTAAAACCAAGTTCAAAGGCTATTGACAAATCCTTATTATTATATAATTATGATTTAAATTAAATATTTGTTTAGAGCGACAATAGAGTAACCAACTTGAGAATCTGTATTGTTAAATGTCAAGTTTTTATGTGCAAATCGAAATGTATTCCTTGAAAATTAACCGTTTAATCCGAGTTTTTACAGTAAAAGTAAAGAAAATGTTTTATTGGAGTCTCCACCCGAAATTAAGTTAAATTTAGTTTACTGCCGTCGAAATAAAAAGGTCATTAACATGTTCATATAAACATTTTAAATATTGGGGTTGAGAAAATATTTAATACTTTGTATTAAGATAATACAATAATTTTCAAATTTAGTGAAGAAGGGCACTTTATTTTAAAGATTGTATAAGATTTGTAACAGTCAACTAACTTAAAGCTAACTTCAGCCCGTAACTAAAAGCCTGTTGCTAACTTTAGTCCGTGACTAAAAGGCCATAAAGCCATATATGGCTATAGCTTGTCAATGTGTATTTAAAAGATCACTTAGTGTCATCACATCACATCTACGGCGTTTTAAGGGTTGAAGTAGAAAAAATTATTTATTATATAAGGATTTGTAATGGATAATTTTTTATTGTCATCATTAGGTATATAGGAACCTATAATAATTGAAAATTTAATAATGGAAATTTTAACGATGTACATATTAATTATTACTGCCACTTTAAAATGTACACATTTTTAAATTAGGGCACTTATTTGTTTTTAATAAATACATAATATTATCAGGATTGTTTTTTCCTCTCAATTAAACGCGAATTTCTCACGCCTACATGTTTCTGCACTTGAAAGATAATTGATATACGTGACTAAAATCCTAAAGTTGATAAGAAATGCTTACACTAAAAAGTTACGCATGTCGGTAATTAATTTAACTCAGTTTTTTATGTTTTATATTGCCGCAATCCTCTTCAAACCAAGTTTTTGTCAATAATAAGGTTTAGTCAGTTATAAATGTATTTTTGTGTATATTTAATAATACATTTTAAAAATGTATTACTCTTATAATGTAATAAACACATATTTAAGTATATGTAAGATAAGTTAGGGATGTAAAAAAACGGTTTTTTTTCAGATGTGAAAAAAAACATGAAAAAAAACCTAGAAAAGAACGTTTTTTTTTCAAAATATATATTAATAATAAAGTGAAATGTAGAATATATTAAATTTTTCATTGAGACTAAAAATCTGATTTCTTCCACATTAGAAACCAGTAGCAATGTAAAACTTCTACACCAATACAAAAAATTAAAGGATAAAAAAAATTGTTTTGCGATTCTTCGGATAGCTGTATCTTTGTTAAAAATGGTCGTATTGGAGCCGTAAAAAAAGCAATTTGAAGCTTGTTGCTAGTTTTGAGATTTTTAGATGAAAAATGTGCAACTCTCAATCCTAACAAATACCGTAATAAAAAAAATTGATTTTTTTGGCTTTCTGGTCCACGAAATGTTCTGACTTAAGCACCAATGAATAAATGTTCTACAAGAATTTGCTATTGTTTTTTTGAAAAAAAAAATTCCATACTCTACATGAATTTAAAAATCATGAAAAAAGTGCTTTTGGTAGCTTTTTGAAAAATCAAGCGCTGAATCGAAAATATTATATGTAGTTACTTTTTTTAGGACCAAATCAAAACAAGCGCGGCCCTTATTGGTCAATTCGGTGGTGGTGGCGCGTGCATAGTCATTTAGTGGCTAATTTTAGTCCATGAAACCTAAAAAGTTAGGCAAATGGGACTAATCTTGAAAAAAAACCTAAAATGTGAATAAAACCATTTGAAAAAAACAATGAAAAAAAAACGTGAAAAAAAAACAAAAAACGGACCGTTTTTTTTTCAAGTCGCATCTCTAAAGATAACCTAAAAATCTTTACTGTCATTTAAAATTTGCTATGTTGCCAAATTGGTTCAAACTTAAATCAGTTGATATAAATAAATCAACGTTTTTGCATACGGCCCTAACAATAGATTAGACCAAATTTTGGAAAATTCCCTCTATTATATTCTTAAAGATATGAAACAATACTGGATATAAATATAATTATAGTTATTCTAAGATTAGTAAAAATTGGTACGGTAATATTGTCCGCCTCGAAAACATTATCAACGCGTCTGAAGGTTTGAAAAAATCATTGAAATATTGTAAAAAAGTTATAATAAAGACAATGCTAGAGACCAAAATAATTTTTTTCAGGTTAAGTTAAGCAATAATTGTTTCAAATATTGTCTATTCTTTTTTTTTTAACTTTTGCTCCACTTTAAATAAAGATAAGGATATAATGACCATGTTTATTTCAAAAGGTAAAGAGTTATTCTATCTATTTTCCTATGCCAGTCTTAGAAAAAAAGAGATAGATAGATAATCCACTCTTTACCTTTTGAAATAAACATGGTCATTATATCCTAACCTAAAGTGAAGCAAAAGTTAAAAAAAGAATAGACAATATTTGAAACAATTATTGCTATAAGATTCCTATATATATTTAATCCAAAAGTAAATATTGTATCGCCAAAATTTCTATCAAAAATACTTATTCTTAAACTAAGGATGGTGTATTTGAGGGTGATTTGATTAAAAAAAAATATTGCTTGCATTTAAAATAATATAATAGTTTTTCTTGAAATAAGAATGTACCTAACATTGAAATTATATCCAAATAAGTAAGTAGGTTAGTTCTTGCATTTAACCCCATATATCCTTCAAATAAGTATTAATTTAAATTACAAATAAGAATAAATAAATCCTTGAATAAAAAGTACCTATACTTGCGGAATGGTAAGATAAACATACACTTGAACTGAGATGATTAATCTTTAATATAGAATAGCTTTTTTTCCGTGTACGCTGTATATTATGGGACAGTAGCGAGCTTGTAGTTAATTCCAAAGAATTAATTAATAAAATCCTTTTATCTCCACGCGGTCTATAATTTAAACTTTATTGTTGTCAACATTCGATAAAGAAATAACTTGTTATGGCCTAGGCCGATAAAAAATTTTATGAGGCAAGTAATTAGTTCGATTTTTTCTCGCTAGGGGTATTGTTTTGAAAAATTAATCCTTTTCTAAGAAATTAACGTACTAAACTGGTTTAATTTATTTATAATAAGCACTAATTTGTTTGTTTTACTGTTAATGTTTATTATTTTTCATTAAATTATTGTAAAATTAAATATGAATAATAAAACAAAAAGTGAGGTTAGGACATTACAATTTGACGTTTCTGTGGATTTCACTGATGTGTTTTCTTTTTCTACGATTTAAATTATCTTTAAGTTTTAATTTGCTTTAAGTTTTCAGTGAAATTAAGTGTTAAACACAGCGTAAACATTCCAAACTACCTATTTTTTTAATAAAAATGCAAACAAATTGAAATTAGATACCTATTTATTAAACAATTAATTGAATTCAATGTAATAGCAAGAGGGTAAGTAAACCATTTTCTTACAAAAATCCATTTCTACTTAAATCATGTAGCTAGGTATTGTCAAACTATTGCTGCTTCTAAAAGGAATAATAATTATTGTACATTTAATGTAATCTTTAGCTAATAAATAAATGATATTCTAAAAAAGTGAGGTTAGACCGCTTTCATGTTGAATTAAATTGACCTATATAAAGTGCTTTGAAGATAAAATGTTGTATGCCATTCGGCCAAGAAGTGTCTTTTTGTGCTTCGCTCAATTGTAGGCCTCCGCTACGCGTCGGCCTTCAAACTTTGAGCTTAGCACAAAAAGCCTTACTTCTTAACCTAATGACATAAATAACTATTATTGCTTTAAGCGCGCAATGAAACTGTTAAACCCTCAAAATTTTGGCAGGTAAAAATCTAACCACGGCGCGCAAGTGACCAACAACCACTTAGGAACCATTATCCCAAAAAATGACAGTTTCACTGGTTCATTTTTACACAATGTATACATTCTAAAAAAGATTTTAAGATGGCAGATTAAAAGGTGAATTATAAAGATGACCTCATTTCATGAACATGATTTCCTTCTTGACTAATAATAACCCACTTAAGACTAACAGGTTTATGTATTATATATTTTTTAAGTTTCTTTTTGTTTATGCATTTATCTACGAAAAATATGTAATATGTATAGTATATGTATATGTATTAATAATGTTGTGTTATATTGAAAAATCGGACAGAATTTTATGGAATTAAGTTGTGGTTGCTATAGTTACATACAGTTTTTTTTTACAGGAAGTTTTTGCCTGTTTGGTTTATTACTAACACTATGGTGAGAAAATTAAGTAAATATTTGTCAGAACTGTCAATGTCAAATTTTAAAAAATCAAACACGGTTGAAAATGTTATGTTCTAAATAAAGTAGTGTACATTCCTCGAGTGCTAAAATAATTATTTTAGCATAATTAAGCACTCTCGGATTTAGGCACTCGCCCTTAGAGGCGTAACTTCTTCCGCGTGTGCGTAAATTGCTACTTACCACTCTTGTTATGTAAACTACTATTACCACAAGTGTTTAAAATCATTAGAATACCATAAACCGGATGTCAACAAATTATATATTTAAAGTTTTCAAAGGATTCATACACATGGTATCCAAAGATATCTGCTCACCATTACTAACTTCGTTATTATTGAAGCTACAAAGTCGGTTTAATTAGCAAATTGGTGGTATTTTTTTCTTTTGTATAAAATGGTGAAAACAGAAAAACAATTGAACGTCAGGTTTTTTAAAATATTTACAAAATTAATTTAAAAAAACACCCTGTATATTTATATATTTTGAAAGGCAATTTAGTTTGGAACTAGTATATTAAAGAACTAATGTCATAGGACGTCGTCCATTACAAAACTCGCTACTTCGTCGCTCGTTTTATAAATTGTCCGCTTGCGACAAAAGGTCTTATGACATGAGTTCTTTATACTATTTTATCTATTTATCTATAGACACTTGACCCCTACTGGCTCTCGTGGCTTTTGCTAGGCAAGTTCTCGAAATATCTGTCAAATTATTTTCAATTTATTTTCACTCCCTTGTGATATTACTGTTGAAAATTTTATGATGTGACAGATATCTGTCATCAGTATTTTAAAATGAACAGCAAAAGAGTTCAACATCTGAGGATGAAATAAACGCGCAAATAAGAACCAATTCGAACCAATAAGAACCAATTTGAAAACAATTTCAAACGTTTTTGAAGTAAAATGGGATACACCCTTGAAGACACTACACCAGTTACAAAACTGGCATGCAGTTTGAAAGATTGGGGATATAACATGAAACAGTGTGATTAAACAGATACCTATAAAGAATTTTTTATAAAAATTATGTGGAATAAAACCGCCAAATTAATGCAAGACTTTTATTGTAATTAATTTTGATAAATGTATCAGTAATTTATTGAGTAGTTTATGAAATTTATTAACTTTCGTTATAAAAAAATTAAAACCGATATCATTTTGTAAACTCTATATCGTCAAAAAATAATCTTTCGAATACCACTCGAGAGATCAATAAATTAGAAAATAATTCCCCAGAAAATTGCTCAAATTTGTTATTCGACAACAAGTTTTAAGAAATATCTGTTAAATAATTTTTAATTTATTTTCACTCTTTTGATATTACCTTTAAATATTTCGGAAACCCGATGTTCAATTGTTTTTTCTGTTTTCACCATTTAAATCAAAAGAATAAATGCAATGCAATTTGCTAATTTAACAACTCACTTTGTAGTTTCAATAATAACGGAGTTTATTACAGAAACTTACCACTTTTGTCCATGTTTTTTGCTATTATACCTGAAAAATTGACGCCATTCAATTTTGAACAATGACAGATTACGTGGTAACCATAGATACCGTCAACTCACCCGGTTTCTTATTTAAAACTTTAGAAATTGTTAAATATCTCTAAAATTATTTACTTTATGTAAAGGAAATAGTAACATAAATCGAAATTGTTTTTTATTTTTTATTTCATTATGTAAAAACATACCAAATGTTACATTTAAAATTCTCAGGTAGTTTGTTGAAAAATGTTAAAGAATTGACAAGAAATAATTTAAACAATTTTTTAAAATTACACCCCTATATTCGCAAACCTAATAACAAAAAAGGCTATTTTTGATTGACGCGCATTTCTCAACTTTTAACCAAAAAAAATTAATAACTCGAAAACTATTCAATTTCGGTATCTATACCGAAATTGAATAGTTTTCGAGTTATTAATTTTTTTTGGTCCTATAGGACATGGTATAATAACTTTACTTAAAATTGAATACAAAGTTTAAAAATGTAAAAATATATGGGGTGTTCTATTTGAAATATCAAAGTTGATGTCACTTTCGGTTAAACCGGAAGTGGCATTTTCTTTAAAATATTTTAGATATTTTTTTAATTTTTCTTAAACGCTTTTAAAATTTCAAATCGATATCTTTTTTCGTTCCCCAGAAACTTCTAATGGACCACGAATGTGAAACACCCTGATTATTATTATTTTTTATTATTATTATTATTTTAATGTGCTTCTAACAGGCACCAGGCCCAATTACAAGAGTTCTCACTGACACACACAAAATATAAAGCTGCTTAAAACTTGCAAATGTTTTTAGCTAGTTTGACACAAACATAAAATAAAAGCGGCTGTGCTTAATTAGCATTGTAGTCAGGGCCATATTACCCATTAGGCAGGCAAGGCAATTGCCTTAGGCGCCACGTAGAAATAGGCGCCTTGTCCCCAGGCAACTTAAAAAAAAATAAAAATTGTTACCAAAATGTTTATTTTTTCTAAAAATAAAACAAATAAACAATATACAATTGTAAAAGCAAAAAATTATTTACTGTTTTTATTATTTTATAAAAATTTAGCTTCCTTTGTAATAAAGATCTTTACACCGGTGTAAAGCCGACAAAAAAGCGTGCCGCAAATTCACTTCTGTTTTTATGCCAAATACATAAATGTATTTCATATAAAATTAATCAGGTGTTATATCACCATGCTTGATTACGAGGGCCCTGCGTTTTGAAGTAGAATAAGGTATTTTATTATTAACTGTATAATTAACAAATAATAATAAATCTTAACGTTAAACTGCAAACAAAAACTTAAAAGATAATTTAATTTGTAAACTTTACCCTGTATAAACATATCTTTAGCACTCTTTAAACTATTTCAAAACCCCCGTATGCTCCAAGCACACGGATTCCTCTTGCATCGGGTACCCGCTGTGATGTGCTGCTCACCCCTCACGGGTACGCGATACTAGAGGAAACTGCTGCCGGAAGGACTTGGGTGTTTTCGCGTTTATTCAAGAGTGGCACTTCTATGTGTTGCGTGTTTGGTGATAGCAGTCTGTGTTCGATAGTTAAGGTTGATTTAGCCTGGCTTTTAAATTAAATTACGTTACGTTAGATTACGTTACACAAAATGCTGGCTAAATCCACATTTAGATAGTGTTAATTTTTCTGTTTGTTTTAAGGTATTTCTGAAATTTTAATATTAAACTAATTACAATAAACCAGCAGTACATCTAACATACAAATACAGAAAATTAAAGTTGAATTAATTTTTTTTAAATACTTACTAATGACATCTTGCAGAAAAACGCACTTAAAAGTCCTAACACTTTTTATTTACATTATATTTGTTATGTTTGTATGTTATTTATGTTTTATATTTATTTTTTAATGATAAAAAGTATTCTAATTCATAGGGAATAATTAGGTTATAATGCTCGGGCGCCCTTAAGCTAACAGTTTGGGGTGGCTCTAATAAGCTTTTTTAAAATTTGCCCCGGGCCCCGTAAGTATAGTATCTAGTTAGAGGAGCCAAATTTTTAAGTGCCTAAGGCGCTCAATTGCCTTAAGCCGGCTCTGATTGTAGTTACTTATTAGCACTGTTTAATTGAAATTCTATGTAGGTATTTTGTATAATAATTGTTAAGGTAATATTAATCATCCTATAACATGATTTATACATAAATAATTTAATCCATTTAATAATAACATATTAGCACATTAATAAATCATTGTTTGTAATTTAATTATTAAAAAAATAATCTTTTAACTGTGAAGGCCCAGCACTAATTACAGTTAAATAATATAACTTATATTTACACAATTTTGATTACGCAAAGTCGGTTACCTGACAATGTCACAGTTTGCTTTAGAAAACAATAAATAATTGTAAATCACAGTTTTATCAAAAAATTGCTTTCTTTTTAGTTATTTTTATTTTTGTTTGTTATTTAATAATTCTTAACCTTGATATCCGATTACTCCATATTGTTGTTTTTACATATAAGCATTGCACAAATTTGTTTAAATATTATTGACATTCGCTCAGTTCTATTTTTAAAAATTATGTTTCATATCCTTTAGTAATGCAAAATATAAACAAATTTTATAATGACCATATATTAAAGTAGCCAAATTGTAAGGTTACGATCACAGACCAGTCTGTGTAGGTAGTATATTTTTGGAAGTGATGTTAACACCAAAACGCGTTTTATTTGAAATGTCGAAAAAAGTCCTTGTCCACCTGCGCAAAAGTGGTTTTAAACCTAAAACAACTGGTTTATTTGATCTGGCATTAGATCATTACGAAAAATAACGGACAAATTTTAGGGTCATAAAAGTAAACACCTGAATTAATGGTGGTTATAAAAAAACTTTTTCTGGGGTAAGCAAAATTATTTGCAAAATAACTCATTTTAAATGCTCCTCAAAAAATTAATAATGATTTGGGAACCTTCTCAATCCTATTGAGAAAAGTTCAAAATGATGATTAACCTTTTGAGCATTATTAAATATATTTATATGCGTAATTTTACAAATAATTTTACTTAGCCCAGAAAATGTTTTTGGCGCTTGGTTCCTTTTGGATAAGCATCAGGTATCCAAAAATTAGTAAAAAGTTAATCCATATAATGTTATGACTATGGCACATAACGTAGGTCTCATTGTTAAAAAAGTACTCAGAATTTCCTAATAAAACAAAAAATATTTGATTAATTGGGAAATAGTATATTACGTATTAAGTTTTATACGACATTTTAGTTACGAGTTTTATTAGGCCTATAAGTCAAAAAATTAATAATGATTTGGGAACCTTCTCAATCCTATTGAGAAAAGTTCAAAATGATGATTAACCTTTTGAGCATTATTAAATATATTTATATGCGTAATTTTACAAATAATTTTACTTAGCCCAGAAAATGTTTTTGGCGCTTGGTTCCTTTTGGATAAGCATCAGGTATCCAAAAATTAGTAAAAAGTTAATCCATATAATGTTATGACTATGGCACATAACGTAGGTCTCATTGTTAAAAAAGTACTCAGAATTTCCTAATAAAACAAAAAATATTTAATTAATTGGGAAATAGTATATTACGTATTAAGTTTTATACGACATTTTAGTTACGAGTTTTATTAGGCCTATAAGTCTGGTTTATAAAACGAGTTGCATACTATACTTTATTTACGACGAACACAAATAAGAATTTAAAGCCAATTTTAATTCATAAATATTTGACATTTGAGGAATTTAACCTTATAAAGTATACTTTTTCGCAATTTATAATAAAGCTAACTTCAGCACGTGACTAAAATGCCATAATAATAATAATAATAATAATACTTTATTCATGCTTAAAAACAATACAAAATTGTGTGCACAAGTCGGGAACATAAATTAATAAATATATAATTATAAACTACACTAATTATAAATAAAATATTAAATACAAGAAAATTCGTTGCATATTAAAATAAAGAATACAACAAATATAAACTAGCAAATAAAAGAATTAAAAAAATACAATTAAAAAACATTAATAATCAAAACACTACATGGCATCAATACATTTAGGGTACAGCTCGTCAATGTAGGAGTAGATAAAAGTTTTTAATTACTTTCGCAAAGTGGTAGTTTAAGTTTAAGAAGAATACAAAAGTTGACCTGAGCATAAGGAGAATATTCGTTAAATTGTTTTAAACAAATTTGGTCACAATAATCCAGCAATTTTTTAAACATTCAAGCGTCTTCTATTTAAACTATCATTAATAAATATGTAGTATGAATCATTTCATATAAAACGTTTAGGACTTTCTCAAGTTTGTTTTAGGATTTGTATCCCGATTTTGTTTACTCTGTTTATGTTTTTAACGATGGATATCGATTTATTTATCGACCTGAACAAACTTCTCGGTATTCTTTAAAAGGCTTATAAGTATATGTATAAGTATAGTATATGATATAATTACATTATAATAATACGGACTGAATGAAGCAAATCGCTTGACGTCAATATGGTAGATGTCACAGTCTGTGGTAGATGTAGTCTACATCATGTAGATGCAGAAAACATGAATTTCACTTCGAAGAATATCAAGTGAGTGTTTATTCAAGTAAAATTATTCGCTAAACACGAATATAGAGTTGTTTTGACAATAATTTTGGTTTTTATTGAGATTCCGAAGTCGGCACGAAAAAAAAAAGGTTGCAAAGCATTAAAAACGGTTTGTGTATCCCCATAGCCAAATAGCCAAAATCGCCATAATGTATAAAAGCCAAAGGAATCGGAATGAGCTGAAAAAAGGACACTTTACTCGCGTCCATATAAATCACTAGTCTATAATTTTTACATATTTCTATATTTATTCCGTTTAACTAAATCTGGTCGCGACCATTAATAATAAAACTATTTATACTTTTCAAAAAAGGTTTTCTCTTTTGTATAGAAAATTAAAAGATTACATAGTATCAAAATATCGTAACCGGATTTAGTTAAAGAGAAAAAGTTGTAATAAACATAGAAAGATGAAAAAAATAAATTATTAAACACTAATGCCATATTTTTGCCGACCCATAGATAATAAATTAGAAAAGAAAAATACATTTTTTACGAATTACCAATTTAAATAAATAAAATAAAGGATTTAAATGCCCTTCTTATAAATCACTTGTATAGTAAAAAAGTAACTGGTTACATTGCATATCCACCTAGATATAATTATATATGACAACTTGTAATAAAACGGTAGTATTTTCCGGTGACCTTGAATTTTTTAAGGTCGCATAAATTTATGTACCTACAAACGATGCAGCAGTATAAAATTAGAAAGTATTAGGATTTAAAAAGTTACAATGTATGAGTTCAACCATGGTAAAAATGCTTTATTTTTTGTATTTTACAATAAAATTTAGGTTGCAATAAGTGGCGTGCCCAGAAATTTTGTCTGGGGGGGTTAGCTTATAGGAGGGGAGAAAAAATGGAGGGGGGTTGAAAAATCTAGTTTTGTTTTTTTTCTCACGATTTTGGTTAAAAATTTTGAGTCTTGGGGGGGTTTGAACCTCCAAAAACGCCCCATGGGCACGCCACTATAAGTAATACAAATACGACATTTCCGTGCCCAATATTTTCTTAACCTAGAAAAAACTACCAAAAAATATTTAGGTTTCCACAATTACCAGTATGCATTGGTTTATGAACACTACACAGAAAAAAGGTTTAGTTAGCCCAACTACTATTTGTTTCATTTAACTAAATTGTTTCAATAGAGCCAACCAAACATTTAGTTATATTAATAACCGTATTTAGTTATATTTTACAACTATACTCTCTAAAAAAATGACTAATTTAATAGTTATCGGTGGCTGCTTTTTCACTTGTATCATGGTCAACCATGGGATACCATGGTATCCCAAAATTTAACCCTGAATCCAAAAATGTCGTCAAAAGTTAAAAAAGTAGAACAGTTTTTGAGATTTTCCATTAAATATGGAATTGACCATATCTCAAAAACTGCTCCACTTTTTAATTTTTACGGTATCTGGGCTGGGTCACAGAACTTTTTTTAATTTAAATCTACTAGTCAAATATTTCATTCAGTAGAATTTGACTAATTATTAGTACCTAACTGCTTTTTCGCTATGACAATTAGTCAAATATTACTTATAATTAGTTATTTTTGACTAATTCATTTTAAGAGGGTACATATAATATGTACTACATATTATAAATGATTATAAGTATATAATATTACATTATTTTCTATTTTTTTATACATGTACTAGATTATACCGCTTTTAAACAAAATAAAAATAAAATCAATATCTAGTTTATTTCTTACGTAATCTATAGTGTTATAATTTAATAACAAGTTTCTCATTTATTTTATTTGACTTTAATGCGAATAAATTTAAATGTTTAAGCTGTCCTGTGTGTGGAATTGTAGGTAAATGTATTATAATGAGTTTTTATTAATGTTACTAATGTCGTACTTCAGATTATATTTTAAAATTATTTTTTTCCAGGTAAAGATAGGTAGGTAACTTAGGTACCTTCAGAGATTCGAATTTTTGAAAGCACTAAGGTACTTACAGAAGTGACAAAAAATTAGAAATTTTTAGATTTTTTGAAGTAAAACCTTTTTACGCCCGGTAGTGCAAACTCATTTTGTAACGTTTCGTAACGCTGTAACGCCCGCCGAGCCGTGACCGTTATTATCTATGGCCGTGATGGTTTATAAGCAGTAATGCAAGATTGACGCTTTACCGCCAATAGAGCGTAAAATAAGTGTAAATTATTTTTGTACATGCTCTATTAAAATGAATTAGTCAAAAATGAGTAATTATAAGTCATATTTGACTTATTGTCATAGCGATAATTAGTCATATTCTACCGAATAAAAAGTCAAATTAGTAGATTTACTTTTGACCAATCCGGTTTAAACTCGGCTTTCTGACTTGTCAAGCGGATGACTAAACGCTGCGCCACTACTAATTTTATAAATATTTGTTTTATCTGTCAATACATTTTGTTAATAATATTTTAAATTTAAATATCTTTTTTGTGTTGCTTTTTGGAAGTAACCTTTTTGCACCTTTGTTTGTTTTTATGGACCATTTAACCATGCATTTAAGGCTAACAATAATTTGTTGTTGGCCGCAAGAATTAAAAATGATTAAAGAAATTTGTTACTTTTTACTCTCAGAAATAGTCAAAAATGTTTAAAATTTGTTTAAAAAGAATTCTGAGTGTAAATTTTGCATGGAAAGACTCATATACCTATTTATAATATATGGACATAGATTTAAAATTGTGATAAATATTTTACTTGAAATACGGTAATGCTAACTGAAAAATTTAATTAGCACTTTTGATGTCAATCTGACCCTGGGTATTCAATTATTTTTTTATGGTGGCATGCACTGATTTATTACGGGTGGGTAAGTGTTATTCTCGGTGTTATTTTTAAGTAAAATAACCATTAATTTAATAATGATTTAACGTTCAATAGCGGTGCAATAGTTATTTACAAACAGTAATTATTTATTTAAAAAATATAAACTCACGCATTGTATGTAAATGCCACCTACATACAGCCTATATATTGTATATATATAAATCTACAATATAAAAAATAGTCTATGATTTTCTTCTTCATATATTTTATAATTTAAACTAGGATAGAAAATGCCAAGGTCCAACTGACAGATATTTAAAAGAATACTAAACCGCTATATTATCGATTTTGCAAGCTTTTACTCTTTTAACATCTCTCAAGGGAATTTTATTGCAACTGCTCTATTATTTAATTTTTTGAGAAGTACTGGACTACTCTACAGAGTGTAAAGTTGTTTTGGAATTTTTCGAAAATTTCATCTTAACTAATATTTTATAGCGGTTGTTACGAAAATAAACCAAATAAGAAAAATGAAAACAACATTTAGGTATTTTTTTATAAAATAAGCTTTCCAAAAGTTGCTACCTACGCGTTGTATGGCGCCACTGCATCATTTATTTCTAAGAATATTTACAGGAAAATTGCAATAACAACTTTAGAAGTTCTTATGTCATTCAACTTTATTTTAATTCAATCTTCCTACTATTGTTTAAACCGTTGAGTGAAGTTAATCTTAATCTTAATAAAATGGTTTAAACAATATACTTATGTCAATTGTAAAAATATGAAAAACGAAGACGCAAAAGATAATCTGAAATTATTATTCCAATAAATATTTATGTTTATTTAATTCCAGAAAAGAAATAATAATTTTATGAAAATATTTTTTCTATAGTACCTATTAATTGACTTGAATAAAGAAAGCAGACAAAGTTTAAGTTAAAATAAATAATTTCAAAGAAAGATTTATATTAAGTATATAATATATTATGTATGTATATACGCATTTTTGATTTGTACCTAACTACCCACTATAACAATACTATAGGTATAATACTTAAAATATATTAATATGGTGCTTTAGTACCATAATAGTACTACTATTGTAAACATAAATGTAAATTTTAAAAATACAATACCCACCTACAATTTTATTTTATATAAATGTGTTTCAAATTTCACACAAAAATAATTTTATGAAACAAGTTTAACTAGACAGTCTGGTAGACTTAATTTTAGGAAAATCTTGTGAAAAACCTTTTTTAGGGAAAGTAAATTAGGTAATAGTAAATTTAATCAGCATTTGTTTTGATTTTATCATATAAATTCCATAAAGAACGTTAAAAAAAATTGGGGATGTTAGACACCCCCCTTCCCCTGTCACATATTGCCACAAAGCCTCGACACACCTCCTCCCTAAAGTTCACAATTTTATTAAACAATTTTTAGTAAAGAATATTATATATTTTAATTGTTTTACAGATATTTAATATTACACAGTTCAACACGATTTTCCTCCCATGAAAAATTTTAACAGATTTTTAAAATAAAAAAAACGTACCCGTATCTTACCGTTTTATGAAATCAGCTCATTTAAATTTTTTATACAGCCATTCTTATTATTTTAACCTATACAGATTTTTAATTCTCTATTTCTCTATTTTGTAAAAAATCATTTTTTCTTCTTCAAATATTGTATATCTTTACATAATACAAAAATTATATGTAGTTAAAGAAAATAAAAAATTTTTTTTTATTAAAAAATTATAATTTCTGTTTTTAATTATTGATTTTTTTGTAATAAAAGAACATATTTTTATTTATCTGGAAACAAATCTTGGTCGTTTAGT
The DNA here is from genome assembly GCA_921294245.1 of Brassicogethes aeneus. Classification (NCBI taxonomy): domain Eukaryota; kingdom Metazoa; phylum Arthropoda; class Insecta; order Coleoptera; family Nitidulidae; genus Brassicogethes; species Brassicogethes aeneus. Next base: position 6,928,199 of record OV121136.1, read on the forward strand.
TTGACGATTATATACCTATTGCTTTAGAATCTATAGTGGTATTAAAACCTAAAAAACACCACTTGATATAAAGGGTGTTACATTCGTGGTCCAGTCGTTTTTGGGGAACGTAAAAAATATTGATTTGAAATTTTAAAAGCATTTATAATCCATTTAAGTCTATTTCTCTAACTCAACTTTGTTATTTTAAATAGACTATATCTCAAAAACCGTTATACTTTTATAACTTTTGACCACATTTTCGGATTCAGGGGACAATTTACATGGAAATTGACTCCTTAATGTTCGGGATACAAATTGCTATTGACTAGAATTATTAGTGGCTGCTTTTTCGCAATTACACAATTAGTCATTTTTGACTAATTAATTTTTAGAGAGTAACTCATACATCGTTGGATTTCTTAATTCTTTTTCTGATAACTGAAAATCTAGTGGGCGAAAAAAATCACAATTTGGGTAAAAAGTTTAGATAAATGTATGTTGTATGTTTTCAAATTATTTGAAAACCGGTATTTGCCATTTTAATAGACTTCTTATTAATTTTCTCTAATATAACCGACCTTGTAGCTCATCAAATAAAAAAGATTCCCATACATAGAAATACACTTGGTACACCCTGTGTAGATTAATAAATTGTCTTCATAAAATTTAATTGCCATTACATATTCAACAATAAACACTTCTTTTAATATTAATAAACAGTTTTGTTTTATAAATTCTTCATCGTAATGATTAAAATTAAAAATATAACCCTGAGAAAAAAATACTATTATGCTATTCGTCATAATATGAATAGAGTGCTTTGAGAAGGCTGAATAATAGGTATATCGTTTTGTTTATTTTTTTTTTATAAAAAAGGAAATATTTAAAATAACCAGACACGCATTTATTATTGTATTATTCATACATATGATGATTTATCGCGTGTATAATTATAATTACTGTTTGAATGGTACATGTATTACTGTCATGTAATAATATTTTAAGATTTTTATTGATCAAAAGCAGAGGCAGTTTTAGACATCCACTAAGGGGGGCGAAAATAGAAAAAGCACATGTGTACAGTACAGTCCGTTCAGGTAAGTTGAGCGCTTTGGTGGGGAATCCTCGCAAGATTTCGGTAACACGAAGATGATTTATCAGTGCCGTGGCTTGCGGTTTGTTGGTACAGAGCGGCTACCGAAATACATGAATTTAATTGTGCCTAAACATAGACCGCTCAACTTAGCCTAAACGGACAGTACCAATGTACCAGTGTAATCAGTGCAGTATTCAATTTTACTTTAAGGCGTTTGTGTAAAATTAATTAAGCAGTATATTTTGGGGTGAAAACCTCAACTTAATAATAACAGTCTGGTGGAGTTGGGGACAACTTTATTGCTTGTACTTTTTTCTAATTAAATTTTGTTCTAAACCCTTTCACGGGGGATCCGCCACTGGATCAGTCTATAACAAGATACAAAAAATGAGTTAATTTAACGCCTTTATTAAGGAGGTTCGGGCAGTACTTTTCGAAGAAAGGGGTTAGGGGAATGCTTCTATATTTAATGCAATAGGTACCAACTTACAAAAGGCATATTGTAACACAAGAACGTGAATTAAAAAACGCAAAAAATAGGATTTAAACGCAACCTCATTGCGAGTTGTTGATCGTTGGTTTCTATGGTAACGCTTTTCGCTTTTGACAGTGGCAGTGGCAGTGTTATTTAAAATCTGAAAATGAGTTGTAAAAACGAATAATTATATTCTTTGAAACAAATAAAGTTTACTACAAAAAAAAAAATTAAAAAAAGGTACGGGAACCAAAAATAAAGCAGCAGAAAACATGAGTATGTTAAATGCAGTGAAAGTCTCAAGAAAAAAGCAGATAACAAAGATAGGAAAACTATAAAAAGTAAAAGGATTATATAATTATTTAAAAAAATATATAATATAAATAACAATACAATTGTGTTCCTTTTTTAAATAATTAACTTTAAAAACGAAATTATGGCAGTCAACAAATACATCGAACCAAATATCTATAGCTAATTACGTGTTTGTAATCCGGTGTTGCAGGATCTTCTAGACGAGAATGACAGATTGATAATTTTGGTTGGACACAAAATTATCGTTTATTATTGCAAAACTGTGCGGTGAATTTATATGGCACTTCTATAAGCATAACTGCATACGAGAAAAAAAATTATTTATCTTTCAATGCCACGTTATAAGATATGCATTAATTAAAGACATGGGTATAGGCAATGTATTTAATTAACGCATTTAAAAGATTTTATTATTCCAATAAAATTATGGTTAGCTTGTTTAAATTATATAATATTACTAGCGGAGCCGACAGACGTTGTCCTGCCCAAACGTTGTCTAGAACCAGGGTCCAATTGTGAATCTAAATTATCCAGGGACCCACTCGAACACACACACACAAAATTTCATTAAAATCGGTCCAGCCGTTTATTTATATATATATATATATATATATATATATATATATATACATATATATATACAGGGCTTCCCAAAAGTCCCGGGACGGAGCCTTAACTTTTGAAGGAGTGAAGAAAAAAAATTGAAAATTTGGGGATCACTAAAGGATCATAAAAACTATATTTTTAGATAGTTTAGAACTTACATGCAACGTGGAGTTTTTTTAGGGGATGACCACCCCAACATTTTAAATATCAACCCCTGTCGAGTTTCACCTTATTTTAAAGGTAATGAAAAAAGAAACACATCCACATAAACCTAAACCTGATATCTTAACTGTTTCAAGAATTATGAGGGGTTGACTACCAAATGGGAAAATAAAATATTTTAATGTATTTAATGTTTTTTTTTGCACAAAGGAATTTAAAATAAAAAGTAATAATACAAAACATGGATGTTTTTTTGACATATCAGTTTAATTTGCGCCTACGTTCTTCTATTATTTAGTTAAACCGAACTTGTTTTCTAAAATTCTCTAAAAATGGCGCAAAAACTTTAATGATTCATTGCTTTGGAGATAGAACAAGATCTTATGATAAAGTGCGGCATGTCTTCATTGATTTTTTTCATCAAGACCCCCGATTTCTAAATCAACAATAGAAATAACTGTTCGAAAATTTCTAAAAGAGGGAACTGGAAAAGATCTTCCGAGAACTGGCAGACCGAAATCAGCAACAACTCCAGAAAAAAACTGAAGAAGTGTTACTGTATTTTATTGAATAACCTTCAAGTTCCTTATTAAAAGCAAATCAAGTACAAAAAATTAGTAAAATTTCTGTCCACAGAATTTTGAAAAAATAACTATTTTCCCTATAAATTTCACCTAGTTTTTACCTAGATAAAAGGTTGGAATTTTTTGAAATAGTACGTTAAAAATGTGATGTTGACAGAAATTTTCTTTCGAATATTGCTTTCTCTGATGAGGCTACTTTATTCTTAAATGGTAAGGTTTCGATAACCTTGTCGTTATTGGGCTGACGAAAATCCACGTCTTATAAGAAAAGTATACTCAGAGACGGCAGAAAATTAATGTATGGGCTGGTATTAATAATACCGCATTTTTTATTAATGGATATTTGGACGAAGACGGATATCTCTATCTGTTAGAAAATCAAGTGGTTCCAAGTTTACGTGCCTTATGTCCTAATGGCAAAGTGGTTCAAACAAGATGGTGCTCCTCCACATTTAAGCCGCACGTTTCCAAACCTTTGGATTGGTAGAAGAGGTAAAATTGAGGTGCCACCACGATCTCTTGTTCCAGAATCAATAAATGATTTGGAAAATCGCATACTTGAAGAAACCCCCAATATCACTAGGGATAAGCTCCTGAAGGTTCAAAATTGCGAGATCAAAAATGGTCGACAATTTGAACATTTGTTATAAAAATCGTAATAAACGTGCAAAAAATTAAAACATTTTATTTTCTCACTTGGTAGTCAACCCCTTATAACTCTTGAATGTGTTTCTTTTTTCGTTACGTTTAAAAAAAGGTGAAACTCGACAGGGGTTGCTATTGTAGGTGGTCAACCCCTAAAAAACTCCACGTTGTATGGAAGTTCTACTATCTAAGAATGTAGTTTTTATGATCCTATAGTGATCCCCAAATATATATATATATATATATATGATCCCCAAATTTTAAATTTTTCATAATATTTTTAAACCTAAAAGTTTCAACATTATTTTGTCAAATAATAATTGTTTAAATGTCGACATGCATGTGTTATTAAGTTATATATTTATATATATTATATAAATATATAACTTAATAACACATGCATGTCCACATTTAAACAATTGAAACTTTACAAGTTAGTATTAATTATAGGTTTAAAAAAATTGGTTTAATACTTGCAGCAGCATAACGGTTTTCTTTCTGACGGAAATCTAGGCTAATTCTCGGCATTATAGCATGAACTAAATAAACTGTTTTGTTTTACCGTAGCCCAACTTAACAGTGTCGTACAAGAGTATTTCATTCTTATTTCATTACAATAATATTAAGCTTGATAAAGATACAACGACAATTTTAATTTAGTGCTTTCTAGTTTAGTATGCTGTCTGACAGTGTGTGCCGTTCATGATGTAGTATAGTGGCGTTGTACAACTAGAATGTTTCTAAATGTTAATCGAGACTTGTCTATAATAATATCTGTTAACAATATAATATCTGTTTCGAAAGAAAAAATCAACAACAAAAACGTTTGTGGGTACTGTTTACAGTTTACCCAGGCTACATAAAAAAATCGAAATATTTAAGGAGAATACTATAGTATATAATACTATATTATTACTATATATGTATAGAATAATAATTATTGTTCATTATCTATTTTATCGTGTCGTATCATAATTCATACTTCCAGGTCCCAGTGTTGCCAGTGTTGCCAGATAAAAAAATTTCATGTCACCACCAGAGGCGGCGAAAGTCGCCAAAATAAAGTAAAAGTCGCCAGTTTTTTTTAAGTACATTTTTTTGTGAATTTTTACTTGTAAAATAAAAAAATAACTGAACATCGTTTAGTTAACATTTACAATCAGCGTAAAATCTGCTTTATATTACATATTTACATATTCGACATCGACATAATTCATATGTTTTATGTCGATGAACCTATTTATATTAGTCCGATCATAGCTTTGGTGAGTCAAGGAGAATTATTTTACCCTCCTTGGGGCTGACGCCGGTCTAGTGCCGAAAATCGCCCAAATGGCGACTTGTGATTTTTGTAAATTTATGGTCGCCAGAGCGAGTTAAAAATCGCCCAATTTGTGATAAATCGCCCAATCTGGCAACACTGTTCCAGGATAACAGACAGGCATAGACCCAAAAACATTATATCGGAGAATGTTCGTGTCGCGACACGACATGGCGTTGTCGTTGTCTCTCTGTGCCACCTATTCTGTAAGAAAAGTCCTTTAGGGGCAATTTTAAAAATAAAAATTATTATTAATTTTCCGTAAAATTGGAAAACGCCCCACCCTAAAAAAACCTTGTGAATAAATAAACAAGCTGCTATCGTTAAGGGGGATTTCTACCCTGTATTACATCCAAGTGAATTTAATTTTAAATTTTGTTTCCAGGTATAAAGGGACAAACTTTGCCAACGGCTGACTTTGGGGGAATGTTTACCGAATTCAAAATCGTAATCAGTTTTAAGCATAAGCGAGGGTTAATTTGGTCCTTTTGGTGAAAAGAAATGGAAATCGATAGAGGGTTAGAATAATTCATGACTTATAAAATAAAGTAAAAAAAGTAACTTTTTTTAGACTTTTTTAAATATATATATATATATATATATATATACATATACATATATATATTTAATCTTAAAAAATACATTATTTATATATATATATACATATTATGCTGCAGCAGACCATGGTCTTGAAACTACAATTAAGCATAACTAAATTACTTTACGCGTGTTGATATTAAATTATCAAAGTTATCTATTATAAAAAGCAAAACTTGAAATTAACAAATATTTAGCATTCTAAAAAGTTTATCTTAAAACAGCAACACAAAAAATATATTCAACTTTAAAATATTAACAATATTTATAGACAATAGCAATAGAATTATCAAGACTAAACGTTTAGATTTAAGTCGCAAGTAAATGCAACCTTCGCTGAAAACTTCAATAATTTATGCCTGCATTAAGTTGATAACAAATGATCTCCTTAATATATGTATTATATTTTATGTTTCTATTTTAAATCAATTTTATATTTAAAATACCATTAAACATTCGACATTGCAAGATATATGTATAAGAAACCAAAACAGGGCATTTTTCAACTCACCTCGATCTACCCCCGCGGGGGTGGGTAGACACCCTAACCTCAAAATCTTTAATACCTTGTTCGATAGGTCTTTTAATTCTTGAAAATGTAAAGTTTCTTATAATTTGTATGGTTTAGTTCGATTTGGTTACTAAGTTATCGCGAGTTAAGTTTAAATAATATATTTTCCGAGATATTTTCTTAATTTTAAATGTTTTTGTTTTTTTATCTCGTAAACTAATAAAAAAACTATTATGTGGAATTTTTAAAATTCATTTTTATCAATTTTTAATTGCCAAGTTTTGCGCAAGGTATCACTGGGGTAGATCGAGGTGAGGTGAAAAGTGCCCTATTTTGGTTCATCCTTCGAACCCCCGAAACGGAGTTTTTAAACTTTATTTATCGATTATCCTTTTAAAGATATAGGTCATTGACAGTTTTCTGTGGGACATTGTATATAAAATGAATATTATCCTGTTCTTACAAGAAATGGGATTTGAAGAACGCCAAAGAGAATATAATTAAAATACCTTCTCGCAGACCATGTATGGTAGCCGAACTTATTATAAGTATTTTTTTTTATTTTTCAATGATAAATTTATACTCAAATCAAAACAATTAAAACATTTATCATTGTTTTTTATTGTTAATAGTATATTATGTATCAAGTTTTATAAATGCCATTTTAGTTACAAGTTTTAGGCACGAGGTGGCCTTTATTGATTAAATGGATAGAGTATAATTGTTAAGTTACTTTGTTTTAAGATATTTTTTAAGATATTTTTTTTTATATTTTACTGGTTAAAGTTATTAAATTTGTATAATTAACTTTTACTATTGACATTTAGAAATCGAATGAACGAGTAGACTGTAACGTTAACTGTATTTTTTCCTGGGCATAGATGATTCATTTAATACCTACTTCCTGATATGGGTTTATTTATTTTCCATTTTGCTACATTCGAACTTAAGCCCGCTGCACAACAGCCCGGTAACGGGAACGGGAACCTAAACGGTTAAGGTGGGAGAGACTTAGCGAACCCTATCTATCAATAGTGTTTTTTTAGTATCTCCCACCTTTAATGTTAAGATTCCCGTTCCCGTTACCGGGCTATTGTGCAGCGGGCTTTAGTATGTCTCTAAGTCTTAGGTATGTCTGTATACATTAAAATGATCTGTAAAAATGCCTAGTATTTAGTGGCTGGACGATTATCGAAATTCATAATCGATTATTGATTATATTAAATAATCGTTTTTTTCGATTAATTGATTAATCGATTTTTTGATTAATCGATTTTTTCATTAATCGATTATTTGATTAATCGATTATTATTTATGCGATTATTTGATTAATTGATTAAATTATTAATTGTCTTTTGTTTTTATTACTTAGGGGACATCCATTAATTACGTGACGCATTTTTCTGATAATTTGGACCCCCCTCCCCCTTAAGGGACATCTCACCAAATCTCAACAATTGGTGAGATTTGGTGAGATGTGCTAGACCCCCCCTATCCCTCACGTGAAATTTTAGCCATGGAACTTTCTTTATAATAATAATAATAATAATAATAATAATTAACATGTAATTTTTATTAACAAATTTGAATTATAATACATATTTTTTAAACTCAAAAGTTGACGTGAGATTTTAAATGACCCCCCTCCCTTAAAATGAGATTTGGTGAGATTTTGCTGGACCCCTCCCCCATTTTTGTCTCACGTAATTAATGGATGTCCCCTTATGACCTACATATATTATGCATGCAATACAAGTTTAAAATTTTTAGCAGCATTTTTAAAACCCAGCATAAATAATAAAAATGCATTATCTGAAAAATCACTATTTTCATTTTGTTTAGTTAAAAAAATGCTCAATTGGTCATATTATTTCTATTTACACATTTGATTGTTTTAATTGTAACAATTAATTATAATAAATATTACGATTAGATATTAGGTGTTCTTTATTTAAAATAATAAAAATTAATAATAATAAAATAATCGATTAATCAAATAGTCGATTATAAATAATCGATTAATCGTTTATTTTGCCCACCCCTACTAAATACACATTGCCTTATTATATGGCTTATATTAATTAATTAAACAAATGATTAAGGTATAAATTGCTTTTGGCGGGAAGCACGGAGTTCACCAATTTAATAATATGCGATAAATTTTGAATTTATTAGATTTTTCTAAAATCCCTGTACACGTGGACACTTTGGCGGCAGATATTGGCCGTTGAACTTGAACTCTTAGCACAAAGACTCCAGGTGTATGTATCTTGCAAAGACTCCTACGAGTGTATGCACATCTTTTAGGCGAGCCTATTATATTGTACTTACAATTCCAAAGAAAAAAGCTATTTAATTTAAATAAACTAAAATTTAAATCAATACGATTTTGGCACTGCAATGTTTGTCTGGGCGATTATGTTAAAAAAATGTTAGGAATCGATACATATTCTTGATCACGTATAGAGCGTTTATTGATTGGTGCATGTCTCCCCTTGCGTATAAAGTACACCTCCAATTTATTTTTATGGTTTTTATTAGCATAACTTAGAGGTGGATTAAATTGAGTAATACTCAATGAGTATATAAATTATATAAAAAAACAATAATAAATCTATTTCTCGTAAATAATGTCGGCCTCGCTTTAATTTAACGCTTAAATGTTCATCTTCATGTCCTTCATTGTAACAAAATGCTATCTAATTAATGCGAGTTATTTGCATTACGTCGACAATCGGTCTAGACTAACTCTCCACATTTGGAGACACATCAAAGACAAATACGGCAAAAACAATAATCTTTATATACCGAGTGATTAAAATCAATAAAACCCTTGAATTGAAATACATTTGCTATGTATTTACTTTGTGGTTATTTGGGTAAAAATATTGCCCTTACATTAAGGGGACATCTATTAATTACGTGAGACAATAATTGGGGAGAGGTCCAGCAAAATCTCACCAAATCCCATTTTAAGGGAGGGGGGTCATTTAAAATATTCGTCGTCAACTCATGAGTTGATGAGTTTAAAAAATATGTATTATGTATTAGTTTAAAAAATATGTATTATAATTCAAATTTGTAAAAAAAACAACCTTTTTTTACCTGTTGTCTGCGAAGAAACTTTAATGGCTAAAATCTCACGTGAGGGATAGGTCTAGCACATCTCACCAAATCTCACCAAGAGGGTGGGGGGTCCAAATTATTAAAAAAATGCCTCACGTATATAATTGAAATTTATGGAGTGTAATTTAACATGATGTTTCTTTATGAGGTAAGAATTTGAGCACCCGTATTTTTTATCGACAATCATCAATTCATTGACTTAAAAAAGGACAAATTTAGTGATCGTTGGCGAAAAGTACCTACTTTAAGCACTTTGTGTTTTGATTTGGTGTTGGAAAATATTTATAATATTTGTATAATTCATTGAATGGAGAAATTTGGTACCCAAAGATGTTTTTAAAATATAAACATGATTAAAATTGGCATGTATGTGACTATTTTAAGTGAATGTACTTAACATGAAGTTTATTTTTATAAAATTATATTGTTTCTCCTTTCAAGCAGATTCTAAAAACGTTTTGTTAAAAAAAATATTATTTAATTCATCGCGATTAAGGAAAGCATATTAAAGCAGATATTCAAAATATAATATAAGCAGACATTTTTAAAATGGAAAATTGAAAACTGTGGAATTACCTAAATAATAATTTGCAAATTAGGCTCTTATTAAAAATTTTGATGTAGCATACGGAAACGCTGTTCTTATGTAGCTTACGTCTTAATTGGACGTACACGAATATGGTGCCGTAAAGCAATAATTGCTTTTTTTAAACGGTTAATTTGCACCGTTGCATTTTCGAAGAAAATTAATTTATAATCATGTTAATAATATAAATTCCAGATAACATTGTAATACACATTTTCCTGTAGGATTTATATTAAAATACCTATAGACCTTAATTAATTGTAAATTGCATTTAGGAATTAACAAGCTTTAAATTGTTTAACATTTCAATTGTTTAATGTATATCTATTTTTGGATTTATGATCACTTTCAATTAAGGAGACGCTGTTATTCCCGCTTAACGTTGATTTTAAGTGGTTTCACACAATCCTTTTCATTTATTTCTTTATAGCATTTCATAGCGTTGACAATGTGTTTAATGGTTTGGGGCATTTAACATTTTTGTTTTTTGTTTTCTATCTTATTATTAGCTTATTATATTAGGAATTTTTTTTTTTATTTTTATATTATCGGATTATAAAATTATACCTAATTAAATTATTGTCCATAAAGTTTAAAGTATTGATTTTCTATTAGAGTAAAATATTATTAGTAATTGAAATATTGACTTCCCAACTCATTCATGCACAACAAATTAAGAAGAAAACAGTTACTTTGATAATTACTAATAATTAATTACCTATACATTTTAGTATTTTATAAGTAAACCAGAATAATCTTAAATAAGAAGTACACATTTTAGTATTTTATAAGTAAACCAGAATAATCTTAAATAAGAAGTACACATGCTTCATTAATATAAATTGATTTTCTATTTTTTATTTACTACTACTTCTTAATATGATAGGGTTTAATTAGCATATAGGTACTTAAAATAAACGGCGGTTATGGACAGGGCAATAATAACCCTATGCAAATATGCTTTCAACAAACGTCTAGAAAACTAAAATAATTTTTAAAACCTTGCTCAACTTATTAACCTTTAAATTTTGGCATTAATGATCTTTTACATTTAAAGGGGTAAGAAGCAAAAGGGTACAAGTGCAAAAAAGAGAAGTGAAGTTATTAACTTTTAAAGTCTTTGCTAGGTATATACAAAAATCTGGATACTTGTTTCAATCTGAAATTGGCAAAATGTTTTAAAATATAGGTATGAAGAAGACTATTTAATCTTCTTGATTTAGCAATTATTTATATTAAATCGTGGAATGTTATTTGACCTTTTTGAATTTATAATTTATGTGAACCCTGATGATACAACTGGTATTTAAAAATACAAACAAAAACAAATTAGTCTTTCATTTATCGTGTGATAATTTAATATTATCTGATAAGTAAACATTAAAAATATACAATATTTCAATTTTTATTAAATCCCTACCTTAAAGAGTTTAAATGATATCCAAAACAAATAAATATTCACTAATTTGTAGATATAGAACACTATAAAAACTGATCACGTTAAATCACTAATCGTAGTTATTTACTGCCATGTACTTATTTAAATTTCACGTTAGCGCCTGCCTTCAAAACCAAGCTTTCGTAACTATGGCTAGTGGCGGACTGTGCCGGTAACGGTTGCCGGAGTCTAAAGCTTTCGCGCTTACGTCATGCAACGTTGTCTACTTTTCAAAATTTCACCGATTTCATGTTTTTACAAATGTTTAGATTATCTTATTTTAACACTTTTTTGTAAACAATGTGTCTGCAATGGCGTGAAGAACGGGCCCCGCAGGGCCGTTGGTGCGGGGGCCCTCTAAATATTCACGTCATAACCTAGTAAAAGTTCATTTTATGCGTTTTAAAAATTTAAAAATATTACCAATTTAACCCTTAAGCCTAATTTATAGATTGCCTTCCTTCCTTCCTCCCGTAAAAGATGAACAATACAAAAACCGTAGTGCTGTTTATAGATTCCCGTACGGGAGGAAGAAAGGAAGGAAGGAATGAAGGCAATCTATCAATCAGGCTTTACAGTCCAAGTTTTGACGTTTTACCTTTGACATAACTAGATATGTAAAAACAAGTTTTTTAGATGAAAAAAAAGGTTTTTTGTTTTTTTCATTTTTTTAAACCAAAACAAAAGAATTCATTTAAATAGAAATAAATGTTTATTTATTTAAAGTGTTTGTTTTTTTTATTAATTTAACCAAATCATCAAGATCGAATAATTCTGGACTCGCTCATGATTTAAACCTATTTCGAATCGAAATCGAAATTTTCGATCTACGAAATATTACTCTCTAGATGAGTTAAACTATGCCGTTCGCTTGGGGTTTCAATACCTTAAGGATTTAATAGCTTGTTAAACTATAGAACCAGTGGCGGATTTACAAATTTTCAAGGAATAGGCTGAATAGTTTTTGCCGCCCTTGCCTCAACAATTCGCGGGTTGAATATTATATTGTTCTATCAGCAATTTTGGCGGAAAATGAAATTTTTAAATGAAAATGAAGGTTTAACGAAAATCTATCTATCTAAATAAGTATCACTGTTAAATATAGCCCAGAAATATTTTGTTCTATGTGCGAAATTCAAATATAATTAACTATTATAATGTTCTAACAAACCAATCAATTAAATTGGCAGTTTAAGGAATTACGTCGTAGGTTTTTGGTGATTTAAGTGATTATTTTATTTAAAAATAAATGATTTCGTAAGTACAAAAATACAATATTATAATAAAATAGTTATAAAATACCCAAATAAAACTTAATAATAATTTATAAGTGATTTGTGCCCTAAACTTAAACGTAGCTACTAACAGAACATTATTAGCTTATTTCTACGAATTTGTTTGCTTTAAAACATGCTTTTAGAACTTTTTTTAAACTACATTTTTTGGTTGCTGTTCAACGTGCAGACGTATTCGAAAATAATCATTTTGTGCATCAAATTGAATACTTTGAAGATAGTGATAATTCCTGTGCAGATCCAGATTATGTGGCTTTAGATTCAAATGAAGCAGTATTGAAATCACATGCAAAATGTGGTAATATAGGTAAATCCTAGTCTACTTTTTTATAATTTTGTATTGGTTTTTGTTTTGTTTTTAGACCTGAGTATGGCGATGTATTTTCACCAATATTGATACCAGATATTCGCAATGCACCTGAACTAAAAAAATGTCTCCTGTCTTTTGCTAAAGTTGCTGATCTAACCAAATTATTTAAGTTTATGCCGCCTGTTGATGTAATTTTTAAAAAACTTTTTTTAAACAACTTAATAATGCTGCTGTATTTGCAAATGAGAAAAAAAGACAATAATTAGTTGTTAAGTTGAGTTATCATAAATAATTTGTATTACTTAAGCCTTGTTTTTTTTGTAAGAGTAATTTTTCACCCTATACTGTTAGAACATTTTGGAACGTTTTGTAAAATTTTGAAAAATAATAAAACAAAAATGTTCTATTAACAATTGTTTGATTATTATTATTATTATTATTAACATTTTTAGTTAACCAAAATACTAAAATTAAGTGCACTATCACTATGCACTAGCTTACTCGCGTTAAGTACAAAATATCTTTACAAACTTCAATAATATTAATATTCGAAATTTGAAAACTTGATTTTCAAAAAATTAGTTTTATTCTATTAGAACAATATAATATTCAACCCACGAATTGTCATATCATACATTATTTTTACAATGCAACAATTTCGTTGAAATTGCAAGTAAAATAATTTTTCGGTATATTTTTGAGCTAATCGAAGCTCAATCATGTATGGGCGGGGTAATTTATGCTATTTACACAATAATGAACATTTGGTAAACGTGAATAAATAATCTTTATTGCGCTTTCAAACAGTTAAAAATAATCGACTCAGTCAAGTCGGAATTAATGACCAAGATTACTTACGACGAAATAGAAGTTCGTTACAATGCCTTTTTGCGCGATTTTTTGTTGTCAAAATCATCGATGATGTCGTCGTAAGTAATCTTGTTCATTAATTCCGACTCTATGCACAAAGATTTTTTTTGAATTCCAATCGAATTTTCTGAAGCTACTAGTACATGTGAAACACATAATAGTCGATACATAAAATTGAAATCGCTAAAATTATTCACTAAATTATTCATTATATTCGAATAAAAATCGAAAAATTATATACAAACCATCCAGTTCGTAGCCTCCAACCAGTAGTAAGACTGGCGTGTATGGGTTGTTAGTGGGAAGAGGGGCATATTTTTTACAATTTCGCTCTTTTCACTCATAAGAAGTGTGGGCAAAGGGCGCAGAGGCGAGAGGCCGATAACTGGTTGAGGGGCGGCGAACTAGCTGTTTTACTCTAGAATATGGAAGTTTGCTACTCTCCCCAGATAACAATTATGACATCATTTAAGACATCAACGTGAAATCATTGCTGATTCATTCAGTGATGTCACTGAGTTACGCATATGTGTTCCCCTTTTGATGAGCAACATGATATCCTTAATGAGTCACACGATGAATTCGTTGTGACATCAACGTGAAATCATTGCTGATTCATTCAGTGATGTCACTGTGGCACGCACAAGTGTTGCACTTTTGATGAGCAACGTGAGATCCTTAATGGGTCACACGATGAATTCATTATGAAATCAAAGGGATGAATTAATTTCACAAATGATCTCATCAAGAACTCAGGATGAGCTCAGCAATGATTCAGCTAATGAGCTCCAGGTCAGGTCCAGGTGAATTCACAGAAATGCATTTGATGTCATAGTGAGTTCACTGTGAGCTCACGCGATGATTATCACTGAGTGATTATTTAATGATTCATAAATGTTATCTGGATCGGAATGTGCAATGACAAGTGAGAGAGAAAAGTCATCGACAAAATTTGTTGCAGACTTCTATCTGTAAGACATCAGAAAACCGTCATAGAAAAATCTTTTTGATTTCTATGAGGTAAAAAAAAATCGTTCCCCAAATTTGCCGCCCCCAAAATCTGCCGCCCTAGGCTCGAGCCTACTCAGCCTGCTGGTAAATCCGCCACTGTATAGAACGCCGTTTTACTATTTAATCAACATTTAAAAGCAAATAATTGTCATTTTCTATAGTGACCGTAATAAAATACCACCAAACCTTAATATTTTTATCAATAATCAGATATTGTACAAAACTTTTTAGTAATTGTTTGTTTGCAGCATTACTACATTAATAGGGTATTATGATAATAATAAAATCTATTATTATTTAAAATAATATAAAAGTCAAAATACTTTTTGCAATTCTCATATATGAGGCGCCGTTTGTGTCAAAATTAAAAGTTTGTTTTATAAATAATTAATTATATGCTTTATAAAATTATTATTATTTTTGATTCGCAGAAAATTATTTTATAAAAAAATAATTTTATAAAGAAATAATTTTATAAAAAAAATAATTTTATAAAGAAATAATTTTATAAAAAAAAATAATTTTATAAAAAAATAATTTTATAAAAAAAAATAATTTTATAAAAAAAAATAATTTTATAAAAAAAATAATTTTATAAAAAATAATTTTATAAAAAAAATAATTTTATAAAAGACGACGGGCGCATTTATGAATTAATTTTTACTGCAGCCTATTTGTTTGTAGACACTCGAGTAAACCCGAGTGAACCCGAACGCCCCTCCCCTGATACAATTTTATGACGGACTGGGCTTTTGTTTTACGCAATTTGGGGAAACAATTGAAAATAATAATTTATTATTTTTATTAATTAATTAATTAATTTTTTTATCTACATTTATTTTGATTTTTAGTTTTTAACAAGAATTCTTTATGTTTAAACGTTTTTTATAAGAAAGCACTTTTAGTTAAATGCAAAACAAATAATGATTTACACCTTTAACTAATAATTAACTGTTAAAAGTGATTAAGTTACATTTTAAACATCTGAATTTTTAAAAGTAAATTAACTTAACCTTTAATTCGACTCCGAGACTCGCATGCCTTCCTCCTTTCTCCGTTCCTCCCGTAAAAGTTTATAGATTTAAACAAATAAATATTAGTTGAAGGTGTAAATCATTATTTGTTTTGCATTTAACTAAAAGTGCTTTCTTATAAAAAACGTTGAAACATAAAGAATTCTTGTTAAAAACTAAAAATCAAAATAAATGTAGATAAAAAATTAATTACTTAATTAATTAATAAAAATAATAAATTATTATTTTCAATCGTTTCCCCAAATTGCGTCAAACAAAAGCCCAGTCCGTCATAAAATTGTATCTGGGGAGGGGCGTTCGGGTTCACTCGGGTTTACTCGAGTGTCTACAAACAAATAGAGATGGCTGCAGTAAAAATTAATTTATAAATGCGCCCGTCGTCTTTTAGAAAATAATTTTTTTTATAAAATTATTTCTTTATAAAATAATTTTTTTATATTTATAAAAAAATTATTTTAAAATAATTTTTTTATAAAATATTTTTTTTTATAAAATTATTTTTTTATAAAATAATTTTCTGCGAATCAAAAATAATAATAATTATATATATAAAGCATATAATTAATTATTTATAAAACAAAATAAGTTTATTTAGCACTTTTAATTTTGACACAAACGGCGCCTCATACTCATAGATTGTAAAAAATTAATTTGTAATTGTTAAAGTTATGAAATTGTACTATATGGAAAAAAGTAAAACTTTTATAGAGAAAAGTTAAATATTAAATACACGACAATTGCCAAAACTATTTTTGGCAATTGTCGTGTATTGCAAAAACTTAAGAGTTGTTAGAATATGTCAAGACTTGCATGTAATGGTATAAATAATTATTGCAACACCTAAACTGTACTTAAAACGACTTTTGGAAACACACTGGTGTTTCCAAAAGTATGTAAGGAGAAACAAGATTTGGGGACTTACTTGATCATGGTACCATGCTGCCGATAGCTTTCCAATCCAGTGTTGCCATTTTGCAATTTGTTAAGTTTAGTACAAGACTATTTTTCGTGTTTCTTAAAATATACTAAAATAAGATAATTTATTTAAATTATAAACAAATATTTATAATATAATCATGGGCGGATTTAGGCATGGGCATTATGGGCTGCAGCCCAGCGCCCCGTCCGATCGAGGGCCCCCCAACGCGATGCAAATTAAAAATATATAAATTAGACTGATTAAAAAATCGACTATTTAATAGTTGCATAAAGGTAAAATATTGAGCCTGTTAAGATTTAAGATCTTAATATTACTATTAAGAGGCCCGTCATCGCGATTTTCTATTTTTGATTTAAATAGCATGAAAAAAAAATAACTTTGGAAATAATATATCTTTTGAACGAATTAATGAAATTAAATGATTAAAAGTTAATTAATTAGTTAAAATTAAAAATATTATTCTTATAGATTATTTAAAGTAAACGCTCAACAAAAAGGTCTCTTATTATTTTTAATAAATCTACCTGTTCAAATTATTTAAGCTAAAAATTATGATAAATTTAAAGTTTTTCTTACTTCTCCGCTAAAACTATCAGACTAATAATAAAACGTTATAGGACTTTGTTAGATCATTTAATTTGTTAGAAAATTGTGTAATTTTTTAATTTTTTAAACCAAATTAATATTTCTGTTTAAATACTAATTAATTAAAAAAAATATATCAATTTTATCGCAAAAAATATTTGTATTTAAAAATAATTACATATTTTTATAAAAAAATAAAATGGTCTACAAAAAATGTATGATCATGATCATACATTTTTTGTAGACCATTTTATTGCATTGTCAACATTTTGTAACAAGTCTGATGTTTTTTTCAGGGAAAGTAAGAAAAACATAAAATTTGCTATGAATTTGTACTAAATATTTTTTTAACGAGTATATTTATCATAAAATAATACGTAAACTTTATTGTGGAGCCTTTAGTTTTATAAAATAAAAGTTCTAATCATCCATTAATCCGTTAACGAGTGAAATAACTCTAAAATAAAAAAAATCTCATATACCTACTTACTTTAAATGTAAAATCTCAAATATCAACCAATAATATTAATGGGTGATATTTTAACAGGCTTATGAGGCTATTAAATTTTATAGAAAAAAAATAGTCGATACTGCAATATAAAATAATCTTTTTTACATATTATAAATGCAGCTAGCAGCTAAACAAAGCAATTTTTATTTGGGTGAGTTGGGTTAAGTCGAAATATATTAAACCAAAAATTGCATTGTACAGGTCTTATCCCGACACCTTTTATAAATGTAGAAGGGTTTATATTTTATACAAAATAAGTGTAATTTTTTTCTTGTTTTTTAATTTTGAATTTGAAATTTGTTGTTTTGTTGTCTGTACAATGTACAGTAGGGTGGAGCGAAACTTAAAAGTTTTTATTCTGGTTTTGCATTACCTGAAAAAAGTTGCCTTTTCAAATAAGTTTTAAATAAACGAGTTGCTTTTTTTGAAAAAATATTTTATCAGGGTCCGCCGAGGCTTTTAAAAAACGATTTTTGGTCAAAATTTGTCTTTTTTCAAACTTTTATTTCTTGCTGAATTTTTTTTTTGTATAGCATTAGTAACCATTACCTTTATTATTTTGTTATTTCTAAAATATTTAAAAAAAATATTTACGTCAATATACAATATTTTGGGGGTCCGCCGAATATACAAATTTTGCAAATTGCATGGCCACTTACCCTCAATAAATTGTAAAAAATATATATTGTTAATGGTTAGTTTTTGAGACTTCATATATTGCGCAGCATCTTCTAAAAACATGTGGCGACAGTTTACCAGGCTAATATTTCCTTAAAAGTTTTCGTACAAGAAGATTATTGTTGCTTAAAAGTTCTGTTCGCAAGTTTAATATAGTTTTTTTTCAATAGTGGTTTTTATTAGTTCAGTTGTTTTAATAGTGATTTTTAATATTCGTTTTTAATAGTGAAACATTTTCAAAAAAATGGCCAATGTAAATAAAGTAAAGACTAGGAAAGTAAATGCTTGTCCTATATTTGGAGTAGGTATTGATAAACGAACTTTACCAACGTACTATGATGTTATGAAATGTTACGTTTATATTCGTGATAATCTTAAGCCAAAACTTTATTCCAATGAGCCGAGATTTAATGATATTTCTCAAAGGGTCTTAGCAAAAGTACAAGAACAATGGGTACTGGCTTCATTGCCTACTTTAAGCAAACCCAGAATTGTTAAAATATTAAAAGATTATCACAAAAAGTATTTGAATCTAAAAAAAAATTCTCATAGAAAAGATCTATTTAAAAACCAATTAACGTCTTTATAAAACATGCAAAGGCAACGCTATTTGATATTTGTTAAGCAAAAAAAAACAGTCACAATACATTATGAGGAAAGTCCTAAATCAGAACAAGAACAAAATCAAAGCAGTGAAGAGGAAGAATTTATTTGTAAAATACAAAACCAACCGTCTACGTCTACATTTTCAAGCAACAAATGCTCTCAGAATCGCAAGTCCTTAGCTACAGTTGCTCTTGAATGTGACAGAACTGGTGTTTCAGATCGTTTTGCCGCAAGAATTTTATCAGCGGTTTTAAAGGATTTTGATATTGTGTCGGAAAACAAAACTAATAATATCATTGATAGATCAAAAATAAGAAGAGCTAGAAAGCGACAACGAGAGAACATTCAAATTTCTGGCAAACTTGGAACTCAGTATCCTTGTTTAATTTACTTTGATGGTAGAAAAGACAGGACAATAAAAATGGAAAGACATGGCAATAAATATTACCGAGTTAAAGTTGTAGAAGAGCACATTGTCCTAATCGAAGAACCCAGTTCTAAATACATCAGCATTGGTTAGGAGGTGGGTTGGTGTAGGGTGGAGCTCGGCTGGCAGTCACCTCCTCGTGGTGGGCTCTGGGTTATTTTGAAACTTTACTTAAATGTTTCAGAATAAGCAAAGAATTGCTATAAAAATTCTAAGAAACTAAAATACATAGCTATTAAGGCTGGTAATAACTTATTTAAAAATATATTACTTTATTTTAAAAATGAAACGTCATTGCGGACCCTTAAGAAATATTTTGTAAAAAAAAATTAATATACGTTAGCTTAAAGTTAAAAAGAAAGCTTTTTCAAACTAATTAAAAAAAAAAATTAAAATTAAAAAATTCAATGGGGTGGCGGATCCTCTAAAAATAGTTTGTTTAGAAAAATAAAAATATAAACTTAAAAAGGAGTTAAAAATGCAACTTTTTTCCACTAATGCATAATCAATTAAAAAAAAAAGGAATTTGCCTTATTTTCGCTCCACCCTAATGTACAGTGTACATTAGGGTGATTAATTTCCTCAAAGTTTTTGTTTTCTTCGGTGCTCAAGCAAAATCTTAATCTGCATATAGAAAAAAAAATTCTCAACAAGTTTGAGCTCTTAATATAAATTTTAAGTACTTACTGTTTAAATTTAAAGTTTTACCGTTTAAAATGCATGTAAAAAATATATTTTTTTTTCAAATTTCTAATGCTTACCCACCTTTGACTATATTGCAAATCGGTTTAATACACCTTATGGGGAATTTCACGCTCTTTAAAATTGCTTTTGAGTTTTTTTTTGTAACTCGCATTTTTCACCAGTAGGAGTCGTCAAAGGACAGTTTTTGAAAAAAATCGTTTTTTTTTTAAATTTTTTCTAACAAACCGCAAAAAGTAGGTAGAAAAAGTGTTGAATCATAAAAAAAGTTATCCAACCAATATTTAATGAATTTACAGCCATTTTTATAACTGAAAACGTAAGAAATTGATAATTACCAACTCATAATGTTATTTAGATTGATTTTTTCTATTTATTATCATTATATTTCCCTACACTAAGAAGTTTTTTAAAATTATTGATTTCTCACTTATAATGAATATGAAATCAACAGATAAATTCATAAAAAAATATGTTACATAACTTTTTGTATATTCCGATTAAAGTTTTGTTGTTTTTTTATGAATTTATGTGTTGTTTTCATATTCATTATGAGTGAGAAATCATAATAATTTTAAAAAAGTTCTTAGTGTAGGGAAATATAATGATAATAAATAGAAAAAATCAATCTAAATAAGATTATGGGTTGGTATTTATCAATTTCTTACATTTTCAGTTATAAAAATGGCAGTAAATTCATTAAATATTGGTTGGATAATTTTTTTTATGAATCAGCCCTTTTTTCTCACTACTTTCGGCGATTTGCTCGAAAAAATAAAATAATAAAAAATAAAAATATATATTTTTTACATGCATTTTAAACGGTAAAACTTTAAATTTAAATAGTAAGTGCTTAAAATTAATATTAAGAGCTCAAACTTGGTGAGAATGTTTTTTCTTATATGCAGATTAATATTTTGCTTGAGCACCGAAAAAAACAAAAACTTTGCGGAAATGAATCACCCTAGTGTACATATATAATTATTGATAGGCCCACAAAGATTTTTAGCCCAGGGCCCCCAAAGTCAACGGCCCGCCCCTGAATATAATAGCACAATTGCCAGATAGTACTTCTTATTTGGCGTTCTGCCCATTTTGTTATTTCTAGAAGCATAGAAAAATTATATAAAGCCGCGCGCAATGGGCTGAAAAGCAGGATTTTGGTCAAAACTAATTTTAACAAAAACTACAAAAGATGTTAACTTTGGAATTCGGACTGCATATTAATGCATATAAGGGCTTTAACATATGCAAAATTCACACTTATACATCCAGTGGCGGTACGTGAAATGGGAAAAATATTATTTTTTTACTGTAAATGGCTATAATTTTATACTTTTACTAATGTGAATTAAAAATATACTTAATTTATCGCTAAGGGCTTTAACATATCTAAAATATACACTTATACATTCAGTGGCGGAACGTGAAATGGGAAAAATATTTTTTACCGTAAATGGCTATAATTTTACAAATGCTATTTAAAAATAAACTTAATTTATCATTAAGGGCTTTATTATTTCTAGAAGCATAGAAAAAGTATATAAAGCCGCGCACAATGGGCTGAAAAGCAGGATTTTGGTCAAAACTAATTTTAACAAAAACTACAAAAGATGTTAACTTTGGAATTTGGACTGCATATTAATGCATATAAGGGCTATAACATATGCAAAATTCACACTTATACATCCAGTGGCGGTACGTGAAATGGGAAAAATATTATTTTTTTACTGTAAATGGCTATAATTTTATACTTTTACTAATGTGAATTAAAAATATACTTAATTTATCGCTAAGGGCTTTAACATATCTAAAATATACACTTATACATCCAGTGGCGGAACATGAAATGGAAAACATATTTTTTTTTACCTTAAATTGCTTTAATTCATCATCAGGCCAATTCTGTTCTCAATAAATCAATTCAAGTCCTTGGAACATTATTACAACAAGCTATATTTTCAAATAAATAAAAGCAGAATAAAACTAAGATAAGTTTGCATCATTATAAATACAATTTAAGGTAAACAAAATCTGTAGGTATACATCGATTTGATTAGATATGTTAAGAAAATCGTAGGTTGTTGTGGTAAGGAGTAATTGTTTCACTTATTGTTTTTTACCTAGATAGATTTAAAATTACAAAAATTATTAAATATTATTACCTGCATAATAGCATTATATCGCAAATTATTTTGTTAAATATTTATTAAATCTAAATAATAATTTTTCTAAGCTACAACTAACATTTACTTACATTACAATTTATTTCAACAAAATAATTTACTTTATTAAGTAATTTAACAAATTTGTTTATTTAACAAATAAATACATATAATGCCTATTTGGTTTAAATATATATGTTTAATTTAAATATATATGTTTAATTTAAACATAATTTATATATGGCAAAATATTTTGTTGAATTAAAGTAATGGATATAAGAGTTGTGCTGATAAAAATATTTAATTAAAAGAAATAATTTTATTAAAAAATATAATACTAAAAAAATGTATTCGTTAAATTTCTTTATTTCGACCAAATTTTACTTGATGGTTATATTTATATGTACAAATAAATATACTTATTGTAGAAAAAATCGAAATGATTTTATTAAATTAAATCCAATATAAATTTGAATAATAATAAAAATAGGTTTTATATCAGTCAGGTTCCAGCGCTTGAGAAGGCGCGACGCGTGTGGGAAGGCTCTTAAAACGTAAAAGTTTAAAGAGCCAATAACAATAACTTTTAAAAAGTGCAAACTAATAAAGTGAAACAAACAATTTTCATAGAGTGCAAGCTAGAGTGGTGTAGCGGTCATTGAGGAGTGAAGTGTTAAGTGATATGAATGAGTTAAGTGCCACCTGTCATTGGACGCTTTTCACTGGACAGACAAAGGAGGTCAAACAAGAGGGGAGGTGGCCATCCGCAAAAAAAATGATAAATTACCTTAAGAATATGCATGACCTAATACAAAATCTGCAATTTAAATACGGCAGATATCTTTAAAACATATGAAAGGCACACGGAGTAGGGCAATAAATCTGTCAACAACAAGTGCGTAATGCAATCCCAAACGAAACAGAAAATAAACACTAGACTCACAGAATAAACTAACATTAATCATAATAGCCCTAACACAGTAAAAAAAAAGCCTAATAATCAAACTCTACTAGATTTGTAATCATTAGATAACAGAATAATTGCGCTTGTCATTTGTTTAACTAATAAATAAATGCAATACTTAATTTTAAAATTTAAGAAAAAAAGACAAAACTCTACCACAAAACGTGCTTGGGACAAATTTATTAAAAACAACTGACACACTTTACCAAGTGCAGGAACTATCTGACCAGGACACGGACAATGACAATAACGAACAAGAAAAGACCTCGACTAGGAAACTACACCCCTGCAGCGAAATAACAACTCCCCAACTCTAAATAGTAATCCCAAATGTTTGGAGTAATACTAATCGACTGGTCTAGGGGGATTCCGCGTCGTACTTAGTTTTAAGTCGGCGTAATTGTCCCCCAAAAACCAACACCCCTCCGTCCCTCCTCCTATACCCCACTGAGCGTATAGAATAGGCTCGGCGAACCCGAGAATGGCTATTAAAACTATTCGCCTCTCGCTCTCGAGCCCCAAATAGGGCACAGTACGGAACGCAATGGACATTCGCACCCAGCAAACACGGGTGAAGCCGTGCCATGCCGTCCTTAATTTACTTATTTACAATAAGCGGCTGTTAATGTTAAACAGAATTGCAGAAAAGTCTCGTAAGTAAAATCATAAAAATATTATAACCAATATGCAAAATATTATGCTGTTTAAAGTATAGCCAACCTATAAAATCAAAATTTTGGGTGGATAAAGTATCTCATTACAGCACCAAAAGCGGTGTTATAATGAAGTCATTATGAACGCAAAATAGATAAAAATATATTTTTATTTTTACAGATTAGAGGTTCCACATATTTCTATAACAAACCATAGAACCTATGAACAAACAAACTATAATATAATAATAATATATGTCGGCGCCCTTATTAATTAGTGGTCTACGCTCATGAATCTTTCTTAGAATTTTGTTTATTTTTGTTGATAAGATTTGTGCGACGATGTTTAGGCTAAACAAAAAGTCCCAGGCATGTGGAGTATGTCATTTTTCTCGTATTAGGTGTTTATGATTAAATCTAACACTAATACGATTCATTTATTTTAGTTGATATAATTTATGTGAATTTGTCTAGACAAAATAGTTGTAGTTTTTAAAACGTAGAAAATGTGTTAGGGGTACGCCCCCTAGTTTTTATGGGAACCGCCAACATAAAAACTTGGTGAACGGAACGGACCCGGCAGATAGAAAACTCCTTCTGCCAAAAGCCTCACAACCGTCCGGACTTACTTGAACTGGCGATAGACTCACTTCAGGAAAACATCAAGGAATCCTACGAGCTGTCCACAAAAAACGTCCCGCCCCTCGATCCACATAACATCCCCAGGAGAATACAAAACCTACTAAATGAAAAAAGGAAGGCCATGAAGTTAGCGCAACGTACCCTCGACCCAGCCCACAAAAGGACGGCAAACCAGTTAGGAAGAATGGTAAAAGCCCAGTTAAACTAACTACCAAGCGAAAGATGGGAAGATACACTGTTAAGCCTGCCGCACAGCCATGACAATATGTGGAAGGTAGTCAAAAAAGTAAGGAACAGCCCACAACAAATCCCTCCACTTACAGGACAGAATGGAATGATTTACGCCCCCGAGGAAAAAGCGGAAATCTTCGCAAACATCCTAGAAAGGCAGTTCCAAAACAACCCCACTCGTCATAACAACCAACAAGACGATACAGATGATGCACAACAAACAATACCACACCATGGCATCAGGGTCACTCGCATAACAACTGAAAAACTAACAGCTCACATCAAAAACCTCAAATCCAAAAAAGCACCCGGCCCTGATGGATTCACAAATCAGCTAATCAAGAACCTTCCTACCAATGTGACATCTGGTCTCCTGAACTACCTTAACGCAATGTTTGACCTAGGACACTTTCCATCGGCGTGGAAGGAAGCAGTAGTCGTAATGATACCAAAACAAGGCAAGCCTAGAAAACTCCCGGAGAGCTATCGCCCAATTAGCCTTCTATCAGCCCTTGGAAAACTAGCAGAAAGGGTCATATATTCTAGACTTGAGGAAGAGGTCGAGACATTAAATATTCTCCCACCAGAACAATTTGGCTTCCGCCAAGGACACTCGACGGAGCATCATACAACCCGAATAAAGGAATTAATCATCGAAGCAGCTAACCACCGAGACTCAACAGGAATCGTCCTGATGGACGTAGAAAAGGCCTTTGATCGGGTGTGGCACACCGGCATGATCCTCAAGATGAACAACTTCAACATTCCTTTCTACCTAACGACGCTAATCCAATCCTACTTAAGAGGCAGATCCTTTAGAGTCAGAGTCGAGGGGAAGACATCTACAAGAAAAGCAATAAACGCTGGAGTCCCGCAAGGATCAATTCTCGGCCCATTACTCTACAACATATATACCGCAGACATCCCCCATACTCAAGGCACATCGTTAGCGCTATATGCGGATGACACCGCCATCCTCGCCTCCAGCAGAGATCCCAGGTTAATACACAAGAACCTTAACAATGCCTTGAAAGTGCTGGATGAGTGGTTCGACAAGTGGAAGATCAAAGTTAATCCAGTTAAAACCCAGGCAATGTACCTAGCGCTTCGGGAAAGAAACCCCACGTGTCCCCCGAACGTGGAGATAGGCGGTACCAGTATCCCATGGAAGAACAGCTTCAAGTATCTCGGGATAATATTCGACAAAAAGCTAAACTGGCACGAACACATAACAGACAGAGCAAACAAGGCGAGAGTGGCCACACGCTTACTAGGCCCAATAATAAACCACAGAGCAACCAACCTACGTGTCAAGAGGCTTCTGTACAAGACCGTAATTCTCCCTGCCATGACTTATGGAGCAGCAACGTGGTGTGGTGCCTCTAAACAACAAATTAAAAAACTACAAACAGTCCAAAACATCACGGCAAGAAGGATGACAAATGCTCCTTGGTTTGTCAGAAATGCGGATATTGCGAGAGACCTGCAGCTGAACGAGATCCTTATAGAAATCCAAGAGAGAACAAGAAGAACAGTCAACTCGATGGAAACAAGCTCCAACCCAATAATTCGTGAGATCATGAACTACACGCCCAGCAACGACAACATTCCAAAAAGAACTAAGCATTTCATATAAACATTCTTCTGTGATATCTTATCTAGTCAGACACTTGTCAAAAGAACCGTTTTTAATTTTACACATGTCATTTATCGTCCACTTTTTATTTATAGTAAATTTAAAAGTAAACTACGTACACGTCATCAATAAAACAAAAATTTTACGCATTGGTACCAACACTAAATGACTAAATCTGAGTCTGTAATTGAATATTTGAATGCATTTTAACCAAATTAAGTTGGCAACAATTGTGATGTTGTCATGTTTACATTCAAATTTTTCATATTTAAATGACACATAAAAAAGAATTTGACGTTTTAGAATTTCGAAGCTGTCAGTTGTGTTTTTGAATATTTCATTTAATTCGTGTATTATTTCGTTTATTTTGTTTGTTGTTTGTGTTATTTTATATCGTTTAAGTTTTCATTGCCGTTTTTGTGTTTGTTATTTATCGTTTTTTTGTTTCCTATATTTAAAATGCCGAAGCATTTAAATAGTCGGAGTCAAGAGTTGGTGTCATCCTTAATACGCTATTTTGAGGCAGAACGGGATAATAATGGACCTTTGTTACCTTTAACAGCTGTTAGAGAGGTAAATAGGATTATTATTAATTATATATTAGAATATTTAACAAAATATATGTTGGATACATGAAATAATAATATATATACCAGAGACTGACTTTAGATGGCAAAATTTTTCGGTTTTATATCAGAAAATGTCTTTAAAAATGGCTAAAAACATACTTTTGGCGGTGCATCATATAGGTTATAAAAACTCAGACTTTTGACATTTTGGTATTATTCATGTAAACGCCATCTATCGCCCTGTAGTTGCACTACCACTTTCCCTTGATGCAAGGATTTTAGCATCACATTGACAACCGTGCCCGATCAGCTGATTGATGACGTGTACGTAGTTTACTTTTAAATTTACTATATACAATTCTTTATGTTTCTACTACAACTTCGTTTTTATTTATTTATTTATTTCTGTCCACTATACTCCTGTATGTATCTATTTATTACTTCTTCTAGTCAACTTATATTATAAGCGTCCAATCCCCCCCCCGTCTGTGCAGCGATGCCGAACTGAGTAAGTGTCAAAGCACAGACAACCAGCAAACGTCAATTTAATTTTTCACTAAACCACTTCCCCCAAACGAGGGGGTCTCTATCAAATCTTGGGGTAAAGGAAAACTGAATTTATTTCCAACCCTGATCATAAAAAAGAAGACCACAGCAGCAGACCCGGCAGATAGATCTTGACTTGTCTTGCGACAAGTTGAATCTTTGAATTGATTTTTTGATTGACTGTTGTTGATATAGCGGGTCGCGGATCGTTGGTTTCCTTTTTATAGCTAATGATTAGTTTGGGACGATTAATATTAATTTTGTGTTCTGTGCGGATTTATCTGACTACATGTTTTATTAAATAACTTTATATTAAAAACCAGTGTCGTGCATTCTTTTAAAATGTCTAGGCAGCCTAACCCTATGTCGCCCTCGTTAATCTCTGACATATAATAACTATAATTTCGGGGAATTTGAACTACCCGCGATAAGATAACGGTCGGTATTAAACTTCTATTTCGGGGATTTTAAATTACCCGCGACAAGATGGCGGCAAGTGTTTGATGAAGTAGGTGCGCACAACTGCACCGATTTTGGTTTAAATTTTTAAGCTAAAGAACAGACCTTGTTGAGTTGGTTGTGAGGTAGGTAATATTCTCTACTCTCGTACTAAGAAATCATCAATCAGAAAAAGGGCACAAGCTTGCATTAGAAATGATGGCGGACACTTAGAGAATTTTTTGTAGACCTTTATTAAGTAATATTTTAATAAATAAATGTTAACTTAACACTCTAGTATTTTACTTACTATTGCCGCGTCTTGTATCCTTTCGATTAACTGGTCTCTGTTTAATATTTCAACTGTATAGACCTTTTCTTTCATGTGCCCCCATACATAAAAATCTAAAGGTGTTAAATCAGGGCTCCTTGGTGGCCATAATATTGGTCCCCCTCTACCAATCCAACGATTTGGAAACCTCTGATCTAGAAACCGCCGAACATTGATGCTATAATGGGCTGGGCATCCATCGTGTTGGAATACTATACTTTTTCTACGTTTCCAAAAAATACCATAGACAAATAATTTAATTGGAAGAAAGTGAGGTTGGATCGGTCTAAAATTTAAAAACAGAGAACTTATCTCAGTAAATACCAGACATGCCTATGGCACCAGATTTGGTGATCAACTATTGATACCCCAACATAGGTTACATTTAACTCATAAAAGTTTTTTAAATAACTCTATTATTTTATTCAACTTCCTACCAACTGAAATAAAAGCTCTACCTATTTTAACCTTTAAAAAGAGAATTAAACAAATAATTTTGGAGAAATGTCCATATACTATTGATGAATTTTTAAATAGATAAAACACTTTTAAGTTTAAGTTTATTTTTGTTAACTGTTATATATAATTATTTATTATAATTGTTATTATTGGGATTTTTACTATAAATATGTAATCTGTAATTATGCAATATTCAAATTGTACTTCTGGGACGATGCTAAACATCTTTTGTATGTAATTGAGCAAATAAAGAATTTGTATTGTATTGTATTGTAAGTGTATATTCTGTCATCAGATGATAGAATATTTCATTCTTTTTCACACTTTACGGAATATATATCATTCCATAGATAAAAGTGATATTAGAAGGGTTAAATTCCGTAATAGTAAGTAGAAAAAACCAGTTCAATCCTATTTGCTAATGGAACATCATCCATTAATTCTGGCAATACGTTATTCAAAAATTCCCCATAAGCTTCACCATTCAAATTATCTGACAAAAAGTGAGGACCGATCAATGTACTGCCAATTACACCCATCCACACATTTACACTAAATTTTCTTTGAAAACTAGTTATTCTTTTCTTATGTGGATTATCATGTGCCCAGAAGTGTAAATTGTGAAAGTTAGTAATACCTTCTCTACTAAATTTAGACTCATCAGTCCACAAAATTCTAGACAAGAACCTGGGATTATCAAAATCTGCATTTAATAAATATCTGCAAAAGCTGATTCTTCGTTGGGAATCACCTTCCTCTAGACCCTGGACAGGTGTATAATGAAATGCATGCTGGCCTGAACGTTTCATTACAGGAGCAACCTTGCTTTGTGTTACCCAACTCAGAAGCTACTTTTCTTGTGCTGGTAGTTGGATCTTCTTCAAATCTTTCTAGAATGTCTTCATCAACATTTACATTAACTTCAGGAGCTCCAATGCGTGGTCTTGGTATAACACTGCCGGTTTCAGCTATACGATGATATGTTGTACTGAATACTCTTTCATTAGGAACGCGTTTTTGTGGGAACCTTACTTGATATTCTCGTCGAGCTTCGGCTGCGTTTCCATTACAAAATCCATATAAATCCATATACAAACATTTGAAAAGTTTGGCATGTTGAATTAATATGAATTAAACCTTTATTTCGCAATAATTTAAATACACAATTCCTGATACCTCAAGAATAGTTAATACCTAATAATTATTATTCCAGGTAAAATTTTCTTTAATTTGCTTCCATATTAGTTAAATTTTACCTTTAATAATACAAATAATACATCAAGACCCATTACTACCTGGAACTGTTAATGGTGAACTAATGGGTGAACTAAAACCTGTATGTGCCTTACAAAGGTGACATTTTCTATCCAAAAATAATAGTTTTTATGGACATATTATACATCATTCGAAAGGTAATACATTAAGAAAGTTTTTTTAAACAATTTGCACGCAAAGTGTATAGTGAAATAAAAAAAATCCTGATGAACTTAACAAGTCTTCCAAATTCGCGAATAAAATTTTATTTTATACTGTTGTATGGGCTAACTACTAAAAAAAGAATCGTTTAATTAACTTTAATTCTTATTGAGAAATTTTAAAAAATGTAAACCTGGAAACAATTTTTTACCAAAATCACAAAAAATCAAATAACTCCAAAACTAATAACTTTTGGATTAGGCAATATGGGGTTCAAACGACTCAAAATAATCTGTAGAATCACCTTCTCCTGACTCACCCTGTATACGCGTTTACTCGAAATTTAGAGGTCCAACTTTATAATTTTGCGTACAAAATCGCCAATAACAATTAAACAAGGAAAAAAATTGTGTTATTTTGCAACATTGTCTTCTAGAGGATTTGATTCAACATAATATCGGGCTTATCTCAGCTAATGGGCTCGTTTTTGGGGTGAAATTTTAGTCCTTTTAACACTATTTAAAATCGAAAATTCCTAGGTTTGTTTGATATTTGTTTATTTTTTTATTTTGTTTAACTGCTATACATGTTTGATATTTGTTTATTTTTTTATTTTGTTTAACTGCTATAGTATACTAATTTTTAATTTGATAGTAATTTTGATATAATTCGGCGAATGGTTTTTATTACATAAAATCTATATTATAGATGATTAAAAATTGCCTTTTTTCAATAAACTTAAATCCCAAAAATTCATCAACTTTGACGGGCTATAAATTTCTAATAAAAAAAAAATATAACAAAAATGAAAACATATTTAAATTCCTTGAAGTTTTTTCTATATGACTGCATGTTTAAAAATTTTCTAGTAAAAAGTGACCCCTGAAGTACTTTTGTCCAAGGTCAGCCCACCGGGCAGCGGTCCGATCGCAGGACATAAAACATAAGAAAATCGCAAGTTGTTATGTCAGCGGTCTACAATTGTCGCGCGAAGAGCATTCGTTGTCCACAGTGTTGCCGTTTTCATAACGGCTCTTTTTAGCAGGCCTAGCGTTTCCCACGTTTGTTTATCTTTGTTATCATTTTCACTATTTTTATTAACTTTTATTATTCTCTTTCGTCCATATTCGTTATTTTTAATTATTTTATAACAACCCAAAATTACAAGGTAATTTCAGCAAATTAAATATAAGTAATTACCTATTTAGGTAGTATTTTACCTGAGAATAAATTAAGTTAAATTTTAAAACAATGTTATCATAATACTTTTAAGAAAACAAGTTGCATTGAAAAATTAGTTAAGATAATCCTAATATTATTTAAAATACACATATATAAATTTATATTTATGTACAATATATTTTTTCGAATAATTTTTAAGAATGGCACTAAAAAATTTAAAAATAACCTCGGAATAGGTAAAGAAACTAAATAAAATAAAATTATTGTTTATTGAACAGAGAGAGATCAGAGATACAGGTAGGTTCTGGCTTAACATAAGATTTTGCGACTCATTTATTGTAAACGTTTAAAATTTGGATGGCCAATAATACTAAGAGAAAATCACATGTCAAGTTGACATTGTCAACTTATACAGATGTGGATACAGGGAGTCGAGCGCCCTCCCCAGAGCTGTAAAATGAAAAAAAATGTGTATTTCATATTTATTAAATATACAAGGTATCTCTAAACTTAGTGGCCTAAATTTAGGAAAAGATTGAGCAAGTCAAAATAAGACGTAAGTGAATTTTGTAACGAACGGGGCTAGGGGTGCACGTTAAAAATTATAAACGAATATTAAATCTACAAAAAACTACCTTTGGCCAAAACACGTGACCGTCTAGTTTAAAGAAATTAAATGTTTTTGTTGTGAATAAGGTTCTGGATACGTAAGAACTTAGCAAATAAAAATATATTTAAAAAGCAAACAAAAAGTATTAAATTAAGAAAAAGTTTATTAATAAAGGCAACTAATACAATAGTTAATATTGTTGCTACTGTACATTAATAATATAAAAAAACATTTATATTTGAAAAGTATTATCGATTTAAGTTAATAAGGTAGAACCTTAAAAACCCACATATACAATCCAGACAGGCATACGTGTCGCACATCTCAACAATATAAATAATACAACAAAATCAAAGTAATCAATATGAATATAATTAATTATATTTTCATATTGCTGAGATTATTCACCTACATAAATGACTCGGGCGAGAAGTACAAATTGATAAAATTATCAATGTACAGCAACAAACAACAATAATATGAAACATAAAGTATAATATAACTTAGGTCACAAGCAACAATGTACTGTCTGTCCACTCTAAGTTGGCTGAACTAAGGAATTTTGTTGTTTAGATATTAAAGAATTGTCGTACTGTGTGCTTTTAAAACAGATTTTATATTATAAATAATACTAGTATATAATATGTACTAGTATTATTTATAATATAAAATCTGTTTTAAAAGCACACAGTACGACAATTCTTTAATATCTAAACTACAACATTCCTTAGTTCCGCCAACTTAGAGTGGACAGACAGTTTTTGTAAGCATTACAAATTTGAGATTTTAATTTTTTTTTAATTCATTTAAACTCATTTAAATATTGTTCATTGTTATGTTTTTTAAAATTTAAGTGGTGTTGTTCTTTAATCTTTATATTGTTAATTATCTCAACAGTGTACTATATTGGATATTTGCGTTTAGATTTATAAAATTTAGGTACAAATTGATCAAAAATTAAATACAGCTGAGTATAAAAAGATTCACAAGCAACGTTAACATCATTGTAATTATTAAGAAAATTCCAATCAGTCATACAGTCCAATTAAATTAGCTTTTTTAAAATTATAACTCTTGTTGTTAGAGTTGTTTGAAAAGTTGTAATGTTTAACAAAATTTGTATTAATATTTATTAAAAGAGATGGGTGATATTTGTCCTCAGCTACCATGGGAAGAGTTTCCTTAAGAACTTTACAAAAAAAATAAAATATAAGATCCGACAGACACAAATCGAGAATATTGCCATAATCATTTACAATATTATTATATTGACAGAGTTAAAATCTAAAAAGTTTTGTAAAATACGTGTTTTGTAATCGTCAAGGTTATGTTGAATAAAGTTAGGAACATTAAAGTCTCCTATAATAAAATAATTATGTTTTTTAAATTAATTAGGGATGATTCAAACATTTCAAGAAAGTATTCTTCATCTATGTTACTTGTCTGAGGGGGGATTTAAATTGCAAAGGTATAATACAGTATGTGCCTAAGATCCAATTTACAACAAACTATATCAATTAAGGGAGAAATTAAGTCGAATTCTGTGAAGCTTATCAAATTAACATTAAATGAAGGATTAAAAGCTAGAAGCACTCCCCCACCCCGAGAAGTTTCGGTTCTGGCATAGACTCTGTCAGAACGAAACACAGTATACATATCAGAGAAATATTCACAATTATTAATATCACGGTTTAATCATGTTTCCACCAAGGCTATACAGTCAAAGTTTAGTTCAGAAATAAATGAATAAACTTCATCCACTTTTGATCGTAATCCGCGCACATTTTGGTAGTATATGTTGATGGATTCGTTGGGCCTCTTTAGTTTTTTTTTATGCATAATCGTGGGTAAACCATTTCTGTACCCTATTCTTAAATTCGATTCCCCAGATTCAATTCTATTATCCAGTTGTATTTTTATTTCTCTATAATAGTCATTTTGGCGTTTTGTACGGTCTAATGAAATGCTAAAATTTTTAAATTCAGAATTTTTAAGGTTTCTTGCCTTTTTAATTATATCTTGAACAGGGTAACATCCTTCATTTCAATTTTGATGGGACGAGAATGACCGTTGGGGTTCTGCTTACCTAACCGATAGTTATTCAGGTTTTCAACATTGGTACCTGAAGAAAGCGCTTTAAAAACATTTTCCACAACTGACTTATCTTCAATTAATTTATCCGAGGTAGAACTAGCTAAGCTCTCTGGTAAATTATATACAATAATATTGGATTTTCTTTTTTCACGCTCGTTAATATCTTGTATAATTTCTTCAAATCTAAAATTATTAGACGTAGGTAAGGCTTGAGTTTTAAGTTCTTGTATGTCATTTTTTAAACTAATAATGATGGCTTTTAAGCTGTTAATATCATTGCCCATTTCATTGCACATAGCGAAGGACCACGAAAGTCCTCCTTTTGTTTTGATTTTCCTGGCTTCAAAGGCAGTAAGATCGGCACAGGTGTATTTGGTTGGTTTGTTACATACACAACATATAACAATCTTGTGCTCTTCATCAAAGGTATTGCAACCACATGAACATTTAATGGCCATGTCTGCGAGAATATTTATAGTCTGGCAACACTGCGTAACTAGCGGTGTGATGGATAACCGAATTAGAGGTTAGTTAAATTAAAGAAAATAAACCAGACTAAGTATCCACTTAACTTTTTGTTGTATAACAATCCGAAGTCGAAAAATAATTTAATTCCTCTTAATAAACAATAACAAACACTATATAGATTTATAATGTTGTCATTTCTATTTATTTATTTAGTAGGTATATGTCGACATAGATCTATATATATATATAATGTCTACTTTGAACCTGTTGCTCTTTTTCTCGCTTTTGTTGGTACTTCTTAAGGGAAAAAATTATAATATACAATATATATGTATAAGTTGGATTACAGGATAGATTAAAATTAAATGACTATAGACCGTTGTTTCTCCTTAAAAGAACACTAAATAATAATACAATGTTACAATTACCTTAAAAGAAAATCGGTTTTTATAGTCTTTAATTCAGTCTGTTGACAAATCCACAAACACAAAAATAAATTAAATAAATATTCTGTGACAAATCAACCCCAACAATGTTATCACCCGAAAGTAGGATACTTTAAAAGTAGAATCTTCACTTTTACATCTCCCCCCTTCGGGCAGGCAAAAGTTTGCTACTATGTACAAAATTTGCCTGAGATCTACGACGTCCATAACTAATTTCATAAATCGTTGACGACACTCTGTCTAAAACTTTACAAGGACCTCTTCTTGGTCGATCCAATTTTTTCCGATTAAGACGATTACCCATGTCGACGTAGACTAAATCTCCCACTTGAAATTCATGTTCTTTCTTATTTCGATCTACCCTCGTTTTATTAATCAAGTGGTCTTTTTGAGAATTCTCAAATGACTGCAATCTATCCTGGACTAAATCCTGAGGCTGGCATAGAATATTAGGCAGTATAGAAGATTGATTTCCTGTGAGCAAGTACAAAGGCGAAAATTTCGTTACACTATGAGTTGTCTGATTATACTCTTCCGTACATTCTATTGCAAGTTTAGACCATGGACGCTGCGGTTGTTCACTGTTTTTACACCGAAGTCGATTTACTAGTGTTTGATTCATGCAGAAACCTTTTAAATTCTGTAGAATTAATACTCGCATATTGATCAGCCAAGAGGATTTTCACCCTATCTTCTCCAAAATAGGACGTAGAAAACGAATGAGATCTTTTGCTTGCTGGCCTTTCGGAGCATAAGTGAATGCAAATCTACTAAAGTGGTCAACTAAAAGATGTAGATAACGCATTGGAGAATGATTCCCTGCAAAACCTCCTATAGTATCCAGTGACATTATCTCATAAGGCTCCTTAGCTGGACCCAGATGTAATAAACTCCCAATATATCTACTTTTTCTAGATTTGTTCCTCTTACAAATATCACATTTGTCACAAAATTCCTGAACGAGCGCATCCATCCGCTTAAAATAATAGAATGGACGTATCTTAATTACCATATGACTACTTCCTATATGACCATAGTAAGAATGAATCCTATTAATTAAATCCAATCCAAATTCTGTAGACACAAAAATCCGCTCTCTGTTCCTTATTCTTTTATATATGAATTCCCCCTTCTTAAAAGTCCGTTTTTCAAAAATTAATTCATCTTGGTGTTGTAATTGATCCTGCCGAAGATCTTCGATTGAAATTAAGTTAACTACTTTTAATATAACTTCAACATTCTCAAACGATTCTAGAACTGGATTTCTGGATAGAGCATCTGCTTCCTGATTCATCTTTCCAGGCGAGTAAGTTGTGCAAAAATCATATTGACACAAATAATACACTAAATCCCCAAGTTCTTCATCGGTTCGAGCTTTTATTTTTAAGTTTTATAAAGGTTTATGATCTGAAATAACTCTGAATTTGTGTCCAATAAGCCAATGTTGCCAATAACGTAAAGCTTCTTTTATAGCTAAACACTCCAGATAAATCGCCTTTTACTTCGCTTGCGAGGGAGTAAATTTCTTAGAAAAATAGGCTACTGGATGTAGCTCGTTGTCATCTTGAATTTGTTTAAGAACTGCTCCCACTCCTAGCTAACTAGCATATATATAGCTATATATTTATGATAAAAATTTACTTTTCCCAAAAATTGCTGTATGTTCTTTTTATTCTGTGGCTTTGGAAAATCCTTGATTGATCTGAGATTGTCATGATGTGGCCTTACAGAATTATAACCGAGGATATGACCCAAATAGTTAACTGAAAACTGAGCTATCCTACATTTAGACCACTTCAAACGGAAACCTTCCATTCGAACTACCTAAAATTATCTGTTAATGTGACTTAAATGCTGCTCAAAATTTATACAAAAATCTTGCTGTCCATGTCTTCGTATCACATTTGCTAGGATCCGCTAAAATATTTCAGGCGAGATTTTTAACCCAAAAGGTAACTTTTTCCACTGGTAATGACCCGATTGGGTAACAAAGCCCGTTTTATATCTATCTTTTGATCTCACTGGTATATTCCAGAAAGCCGAATTTATATCAAAAACTGAGTACCATCTACAATTTCTACTTTTCACTATTATGTCTTCAATTCTTGGAAAAGGTTGTGATTCCGGCACCAAAATTTTATTTAGTTTACGGTAATCAACACAAAGTCTAGAACGACGACCTTCTTCTTTCTTAAACGCTAAAGTCACTGGTGCTGCATATGGTGATTCTGATTCTTCTATTAATTCAGCTTTAAGCAACTTAGTTATTTGATTCTCTATTTTCCTTTCATCCAAAATGGAGCATCTATAAGGTTTCTTTGAAATATATTTATTTTATGAAAGTTTAATATGAGCCTCTGAATGTTGTACCTGTCCAACATCATATTTATGTTTAGCAAATACTAATAAGTTTTCCTTCAATATTTTACAGATTAAGTTTTTCTTGTCATTATCTAAATGTTGCAATTTATCTAAATTAATTGGAGAATATTCTTCAAAGTAATTCACTTTGCCTGGCATATTGCCTCCCAAATGCTCGACTCTCTCTACAAGATCATCCTGTACACGTTGGAGGATATCGAATTGCTCATTTTGTATTAGCCTAAACTTTTTTATTGCATCCAACCCCAATAATACATCATAAGAGAAATTATCATTCTTTATGACATGTACATCCATTTCATGTTTGATTTTGTGAATATTTATTGGTAACTTAATTTTATTAAAACTTTTTTGCACACCACTAATTTTCTTAAATGTATTTTTACTCCTGCACATCTTGTTCTTAACATCTTCTATAATTTTTGAATTTACAAGTGTGATATTGGAACCACTGTCATAAATTCCGGTAACTTTATGATCATTAATTGTAACAGATAATCTAATTGGTGGTGTATAATCCAGTTTTTTTGTTCTTCTTGAGCATTAATCGAAATGTCTGCAACCTCTGTTAGGTTCACTTTTCGATTATCCGTACTGCGTTCCTTAAATCTACAATATTCAACTTTATGGAAACGACCTGGATAACCATGAGACTCACAAATAGTACATGCCTTCTTATCCCTCAATTTCTGAGTCTTATCTTCTAATACTGCACTCGAGGACCAAACATTGTCCCTCTTTACTTTAGGATAAGTATAAACATACTTACGAAGCTGATTCATAAGTTTTTCAGTTGTCAATATCTCTTCTTTGTCTAAACGGTCTTGGATGTTAAAAGGAAGACCAACAACTATATGATTTATTCGAGATGTATCTGACATCAATGGCTCGGTTTATAATTAAAGACGCTCCTTTTTCAATGCATAATCAATCAGCGAACTGCTCATGTATTTGAAAGTATAAGCAAGGTGCACTGACCGCCAACTCTTATCACTATAAGTCTCTAAAAAGTTTTCACGCCAGGTTATCCGTTCTCTTTCTAAAGAAAGCTTACATAGAGTTGAAGCATACCAATCCGATGCATTTTTTTCCAAAAACAAACGCAAAAAGTGTGATATTGGAACCACTGTCATAAATTCCGGTAACTTTATGATCATTAATTGTAACAGATAATCTAATTGGTGGTGTATAATCCAGTTTTTTTGTTCTTCTTGAGCATTAATCGAAATGTCTGCAACCTCTGTTAGGTTCACTTTTCGATTATCCGTACTGCGTTCCTTAAATCTACAATATTCAACTTTATGGAAACGACCTGGATAACCATGAGACTCACAAATAGTACATGCCTTCTTATCCCTCAATTTCTGAGTCTTATCTTCTAATACTGCACTCGAGGACCAAACATTGTCCCTCTTTACTTTAGGATAAGTATAAACATACTTACGAAGCTGATTCATAAGTTTTTCAGTTGTCAATATCTCTTCTTTGTCTAAACGGTCTTGGATGTTAAAAGGAAGACCAACAACTATATGATTTATTCGAGATGTATCTGACATCAATGGCTCGGTTTATAATAAAAGACGCTCCTTTTTCAATGCATAATCAATCAGCGAACTGCTCATGTATTTGAAAGTATAAGCAAGGTGCACTGACCGCCAACTCTTATCACTATAAGTCTCTAAAAAGTTTTCACGCCAGGTTATCCATTCTCTTTCTAAAGAAAGCTTACATAGAGTTGAAGCATACCAATCCGATGCATTTTTTTCCAAAAACAAACGCAAAATACGTATTTTATTTTCATCATTGACTACCTCATGTCGTTCACATTCTTTCTCCCTTGAAATTTATCTATAACAAATTGCTTTTGAATCTGAGACACGTTGAGCGATTTATGTTCCCTAGCATCCAATCTAGTAGTCAGCTTTTCTATAAGCTGAAGCAATACGATTTGGTTATCCAATGGATTTTCCAATAAAACTGAAGATTCAAGAGTCTGATCTTGAATTACTTCTTCTAAATAATCCTCTTTAAAAACAAAATTTTTCTCTTCATCGAAATATAATGGAACAATAGAAGATGGTAAACTAAATGTTATATTTCTATAACGACCTCGTTCTGTCAAAGCATTGCACGCATTTTTGACCACTGGTAGTTCAAAAAGTTCTACTGCATACTTGGTGTTTATGTGCAAATGTATATGTTATATCGTTCGTAAGCAACCGAATAGTAGTAAGCATTATCTTTTCTGACTCCTGATCTCGTTCCAAATGGATTCTGACCTGCACCGACTGCATCATAAAGTCGTAATCACAGGAAGACCAAAAACCGATTTATAAGTTGGATTACAGGATAGATTTAAAATTAAATAACTATAGACCGATGTTTCTCCTTAAAAGAACACATTTTATTAAAACAAACAAAATAATAATACAATGTTACAATTACCTTAAAAGAAAATCGGTTTTAATAGTATTTAATTCAGTCTGTTGGCAAATCTACAAACACAAAAATAAATTAAATAAATATTCTGTCACTTTGACAAATCAACCCCTACAATGTTATCACCTGAAAGTAGGATAATTTAAAAGTGGAATCTTCACTTTTACATATGTTCACAAAACCAAACTATCTCCTCGGACTCCGTTGAACCGTCGCTTTCATTGTCGTCGCTGTTGTCTCCTACGAAATGGAACCTCTTCTTCCTGCACGATCGGGCCAGATGACTTGTGGAACCACACGTCCAACATCTACTTTGATTTGCTTGCTTTTCTTGTTTACCTTTGTATTCCGCCATCTTGTCTTGTTAATCTTTCGCATTTGAACTACCTGTTCTGTCAAAATAGTTTGCGTGCTTCTTTTGAAATCTGATGTGGTGATTCGTTCTGTAGCCGTCGTTGTACTTGCTTCCTAGGTTCACCGTCTTCCGCTTGCTTGTTAATCTTTCGCATTTGAACTACCTGTTCTGTCAAAATAGTTTGCGCGCTTCTTTTGAAATCTGATGTGGTGATTCGTTCTGTAGCCGTCGTTGTACTTGCTTCCTAGGTTCACCGTCTTCCGCTTGCTTTTCTTTGTTCTTGGCAATTTCCAAAATGTTATCGAGTATTACTCCATCTTCCTCTTCTTTAACTCGCTCGTAAACTTTG
The DNA here is from genome assembly GCA_921294245.1 of Brassicogethes aeneus. Lineage (NCBI taxonomy): Eukaryota > Metazoa > Arthropoda > Insecta > Coleoptera > Nitidulidae > Brassicogethes > Brassicogethes aeneus. The sequence continues at coordinate 6,968,987 of OV121136.1, forward strand.
CCTTTTTTCATCCCCGTAATTAGTTTTATCTTTAGGATCGCTCAAATTGGTTTCGAAACTGCACTGGCTCGCTGCTCCGCAAAGACTCCCGTAGTAATCTCCAATTTTTTCATCTTCTTCTTTCTTTCCACACGGACATTTTCTTGCAAAAATGCTCCTTCAACAACTTATTGAGCTCGTCGAACGTACGTTCTGCGCGTTTGGCGGGAAAGCATTAGTCTCGACAAAGCTTGTACGTCGTCGCACCCATTAGGCTCAGTAAAATAGATACCTGGACCTCCTCCCTGACTGTTTGAGCTTTACACGGTGCTGTTCTGAGAGGTGATTTTTGGACTTTCTGTGAAACCTAATTTTTTTTTATATTCTTGTTAATTAGGTCATAACTAAAATTTTAAGAGCAAAATAAAAAAAATTTGACGGTTAATTTTGTTTTAATTGGATGTTTATTAAAAATATGTATGCACACTTTCAATTCTCCAGTTAAAACTTGCGATTTTATTTAAATATTATCATAACTTTTTAAATCAGATTAAAGATTAGTTAATTTCCTAAAAAAAGGTCTATACATTTTTATATCTTTTACTGTTTTGATGTAATACACGTTTATAAAACAATAATTCTAAGGGTGCCACATTTTATTTAGGGCCGATTTATTCATTTTTGATTTATTTGACGAATAATTTCTTTGGATACTAGATATTGCCAAGACATGAAAGTTATCGGCCCGATAAACTTTACTAAAGATGAATAAACCGGTCCTTAGTTAAATTTCATGAATTTCTTCGTAACTTTTACTACAATTTTTCATTTTTGTTTATAAAAAACACTTTAAAAAACTAAACAAAAATTATAGAATACGTATACTGAAAATGACAATTCAAACGTCAAATAAATTTTTAATAGATCTAAGTTTCATGGCAACCTTTAAGGATATATTAATTAAGGGAACATAAATGTATACGTCAAAGGTTAGATTAAAAGTTTGAACGTTTATTGCAACAAAACAGTAAAATATATAAAAAAAAAATTGTAAAAACCTTTTTTTTAGTTATGCAAATATTAAATATTTGAATTAAATCGCTAGTTTTAATTGGATAATTGAAAGAGTGCATAATATTTTTAATAAACAGCCAATTAAAACAATTCAAACCGTCAAATTTTTTTTATTTTGCTCTTAAAATTTTACTTATGACCTAATTAACAAGAATATAAAAAAAAATAAGGTTTCACAGAAAGTCCAAAAATCACCTCTCAGAACAGCACCGTGTTTAGAGTGGTGCTGGGGCCTTTCACTATAAATTTCCCAGTCATCCGTTTCCACGTTGAATGAAACCGGATGTTCGTCGCCATTTCACTTCGCCCGCCGTTTTTCGTAAATTCTTTTCCGCATTATGCCCTCGGGTCCTCACTCACAATCCTCGTCGCCATATAATGTTTGGGTACTAGGGGGGGGGGGCTTTTGGTAGGTTGGGTGAAGAAGAATAAAATCGCTAACGTTCCAAGACACGTGAGACACGTTCTCTTCCAGTGTCCGTGCGCAACTGCTTGCCGGTTGACAGTCCGGAGCATGCGCCCTAAGGTATACATACATTACAATTATTAAGGAGGGTCAGAAACATTACGAAAAATAATATAAATTAAACATTTTATTATTACTTTTGTATTCTGTATGGTGGGTACACGTAAGGGTGGAGCGAAATATGAATATTTTTAAAATTGAAAAACGCCTGTATATAAAATACTTCGGCTGCTCCATTCCAAAACACAGTATCCAAAATTTTTTCAGAACAAGTTTTATATTTTTGTATATACTGTGCTAAGACGCAACTTCTAACCCGACCTATTTGTTAATAAAAAACTCTAACATATAACTAATATCAAAAGAATTCGTTAAATACCCTAAAGAGGCCAAATCAAAAAACTAAAACACGTTTTTCTCACAATTTTGTTTTTTACACATACTGTGTTTTGGAATGGAGCAGCCGACTTGTCTAAGGTCAAAATAAACGCCCCCAACCATCTGTATAGATCGTTTAATTTTTTTTAAATCAATGTGCCCAATTTTGGAAAAAAAGTTATGATCTTAAAAAATCTTTGCTCAAAAATACTCTTTTTTCCCCACTTCTGAATATTACAATTTTTATATGGCTCTGGGGCGATGGAACGAAATAAAAAAATATTTATTCTATTAAAAAATTATTTTGTTATACAAAACTTTTTAATTTTTAAAGTATTCATATCTGACAGCACCCTAACGTGCACCCAGTGGGTTTTAAAGTGTCGAAAAAAATACGGAAAAATTAGGAAAAAAACTGTTTTTTTTTGTTTTTTTTTTCAGGCCTTGGAAAAATTGGCTTTTTTGGAAATAAATTATTTTTTTTGTTGGAAAATATATCTACACATTTGAAAAAAAGTAGCAATCAACAACTTAACATTATTTTAAATAAAAAAATCCTTTATTACAAAAAAATAAAACAAAACATTAAATTAAATTTTAAAAAATAAACGTAAACGTGAAATGAATTGCCTGAAAGCAAAACCGACGCAGCGCCTGGCCAGTAGGCAAGAGAGGGGATGAACGCGATGCACTGCATGGAGACCGTTCAATTTGAACAAAATTCTTTAAATTAAACTCGCGATAACTCCTTAACTAAACGTGCGATTTTTATGAAATTTAGACAGAATACTCAGATTTGTACAGCGTTGCTATTAAAATAAAAATACAAAATTTCAACCACAATTAATTAATAAATGCATTAATATTATTTAAGTCATAACTATGCTTAAACTAGTAGATGTTTATAAATTATATATATATATATATATATATATATATATATATATATATTAGACTGGTTCAAAAAAATCGAATATTTTTTTTTCTTCAAAGCCCGCATTGGAATATCTTGTAGTAAAAAAAGAAGCCTGTGAAAATTGTAGCTCTTAATATTAATATTTAGAGGTCGCTCATTGTGAATTTCTATTTTACGTTTAAATAACACAGGAATTCTTTTTTCTTAACTTTGAAATTTTAGAACTCGTTTTTGAGTGAACATATTGGAATGAACTCTATATATTTTTGAAGAAAATTGAACGTTCTACAAAAAATGTCTCTTATAATTTTTTCGTAAATTTACTCCTTTAATAGTTATTCAAGGTTGAAATTAGACATATAATAAATGTAACGTTTAAATAACAGGCATTTTTTTTAACTTTTAATTTTATAACTTTTTTTTGAGTGGACATATTGGAACAAGTGATATTTTTTTTTAAAGAAACATAATTTATATAAAATTTTCAAAAAAGATTATACAGGGCGGTCCAGTTTGTGATACATTAATTTTAAGGTAGACTTTCATTAATTAACATTTCTCAAAATTGTTTCCTAAGGAAAATACAGGTCGTCAAAGATTACAAAAAAACTAGTTTTCTCTTTATAACTTTTAAACCACAACATTAATTTTCATCAGATTTGGCACAAAATGTAATATAGTCAGTGCCTTAATAATAATGTGGGGGGACTTCTCCCCTTTTCACCTCAGTCTTTGACGCCACTAAAAATTTTAAAATATTAAATAAATTTGTAGGTCAAGTTTTTAATTTAGAGAAATAATTTACTCCTGTAAAATTTTGATTTGGGTCTTTGTTTCTAAAATATTTGCTCAAAAATATTTCCTCGCAGAGACGCTTTCCGTCAAAGTTTATAAAAAAAACTCGTTTCCCCATCATAACTTCTAAACCACTTAATGAATTTTTATCAAATTTTGTACACAATATAGTCAATGTCTTAGTAATGATGTGGATAATTATTTAAAAAAACATCAGTTGCGCAGTTACTTGGGGGGCTGCTCCTCTTTTCACCTTAGGCGCCACTGGAATTTTTTTTAATAATAAACACATTTTTAGATTATCTGTTTAATTTAGAGAAAAAAACTACTCATGTAAAATTTTGATTAGTGCTTCATTTTTTAAATAATTAATTTATTTATCCAAGAATACTTTTGCCGCAGATTTTTTGGAGTGTGTTCCCAAATATTTCAAAAACGAAGCCCCAAATTAAAATTTTAGCACAGTAGTTTTTTTTTCTCTAAATTGAACAAACAATCTAAAAATGTAATTTTGCGAGGAAACATTTTTGAGCAAATATTTTAGAAACCAAGCCCCAAATCAAAATTTTACAAGAGCAAATTTTTTCCATTAATTAAAAACTTGACCTAAACATTTATTTATTATTTTAAAATTTCCAGTGGCGTCAAAGACTGAGGTGAAAAGGGGAGCAGCCCCCCAAGTAACTGCGGCACTGATTATCTACATCATTATTAAAAACTGGATCATCCTGTACAATAATGAGTGATAAGGTTTATTATTATGCCACCAATTGAAAAAAAACGTTAAATTTATTATATGTCTAATTTCAACCTTGAATAACTATAAAAGAAGTGAATTTATGAAAAAATTATAAGAGACATTTTTTGTAGAGCGTTCAATTTTCTTTAAAAATATGTATCGCTTATTCCAATATGTTCACTCAAAAACGAGTTATAAAATTTCAAAGTTAAGAAAAAAGAATTCCTTCACGATGAGCGACTTCTAAATATTAATATTAAGAGCTACAATTTTCACAGGCTTCTTTTTTCACTACTAGGAAGATATTTCAATGCGGGCTTTGAAGAAAAAAATATATTCGATTTTTTTGAATATATATATATATATATATATATATATATACCTATAAATGGTATGTTTTGAAGCCCGGAGACAGATGGGTCGCTTCGGAGCCCTGCAGTTGCTAGTGGTTTTGGCGTGTATACTTATCTTCTATCTCATTTAAATCATTACAAACCTATAGAGGGGAAAGACGAGGGGTAAAGATTTCCCTATAGGATTGTCGGTAGAAACATTTTTGTTCTTGTAAAGCCCAAGCATATATTATTAATACCTTAAAAAGCCCACTATTATAAAAATATATACTGATTAATCGCTGTAAAGCCCAGCGGTGTTGCCAATTCTACCCGTAACAAATGTATTTTTAGATTCAAGGTCAAGCTTTAAATATTCGTTAATACTCTGCATTTGTGGTTTCTTAAATTTACGGGCTTGTCATCGTAGTGTTCGTGTATAGTATTTGATGGAATACTGAAATACTATAATACAGGGTGGTCTAGGATTAATCTGAAAAATGTTAATGATCGATAGAGCCTGAAAAAACAAACCCAAAAACATTTTTCAAAAATACACACTAATAGCCCTTCAAATGCAAAAAACCGTTTTTTTAAATAACTTTTAAACCATTAATTCTGCTCAAATTTTGTGTAGTTAAAATTTCTTACAAAAGGCCCAGAAGCGGATATTTTGGGGGGGTTCCCCTTTTTACCCCCATATTTCGACCCCACTGGATTTTATTGGAAAATCAACAGATTGTCAAACACATTTGATTTATTATGCCACGTTATCAGTTTAGCAACATCGAATATGCAGATATTCATTATGTGTATGGACTATGTGATGGAAATACGCTAGCACCAGAGGTTTCGAGACTTTGAACTACGAAATAATAATGAAATTATGTACGTGAACCGAGATTAAGACGACGGAATAGAAATAGGATACTGAGAACTTTTCAAAATGATCCAGGGTTAAGCTCCCGGAAAGCTGCTTTAAGACTGAATCCCTCAAAATCAAATATTCTAAGAGTTCTTCATGACGACCACCAAAAACCTTATCATTACCGCCCGGTGGGATCGTGTGTATTTGACAACAGTAAGGACTAGAGAAGAATTAATAGACAGGATACGAGATTAATGTAACTACACTACAAGTTGCACGGGCTGTCCAATTCTATCTACGGCGCTGTCAATTGTGTTTGGATGCTGGGGCAATGCATTTTGAAAGTCTGATATAATTTGCTACAAGCTACTGTTACTGTTATAATTTGTTACCAAGTTACCAATTCAAGATAAAAATAGCGTCTAGGAGTCATCGTGCAGTTGTTACTGATCCCGTCATATTTTTAGGTTGTTTTATTGTAACGTTGATTGAGGATTACAATCAACGTTTGTAATTATTAATTTAATCTTTGTACACAGTGTTTTTGAAATTTTAAACCAAAATATCTCCGAAACCACTGATCTGATGATAACACAAAAGTTTTGGTTTTACATTAAAAAAGGATATAATAAAACTGATAAATCCAGTGGCGTCGAAAATATGAAGGTAAAATGGAAAACCCCCCCAAAATCTCCGCCACTGGGCCTTTTGTAGGAAATTTTCGTTATATTATCGACAGAAGCTTAACCTACACAAAATTTGAAAAGAATCGGTTCAATGGTTTAAATTATTTTGAAGGACTATATCTCCGTTAGTATTAGGGGTGTCAATCCCGGGATCCCGTAAAAAATCCGATCCCGAAAATCTCGGGATTAAAAGTCCCAATCCAGGGATCTTAGTAATAAGTTACAAAGAATAAAATAGAATTTTTTTTAAGCGTATGACATTTTTCATATTTATAAACACTTTATTTTTTTACTTAGTTCAAGTCAAATTATTATAAACTGCCGTACAATAATGAAAATACATTAAAATTACATAGCAACAGTGGTTCTATCTATAGCATAAAATCAGCAAAGAAAATGTAAAATTACAGGTCACTGTAGAATAAATTTATGTACGTAACCTATAATATAACATATTTCAAACGTCAAACCTGAAAAAATGTCACAAACTTGATAATTTCAATGTAAGTTACAGCCCCAATTGGAACTCACCAAGGCCCGATTGATAAAAGAAATGGAATTATTTGTTAATGGGGGTAAACGTGGGTACAATGTGCCTACGAATTCTTGAAAACCATTCTTCCGACTAGTGTGAAGTCCGAAAGATATCGTTCGTTAGTTTGTTTGTTGTTTTATTTTAAATTGGTTTTAAAATTAATGATATATATTTTTTCGGGATTGATCCCGGGGTCCCGGGGCTCCCGCTATCTTTTGCATTTTGTTGGTTATCGATTATTATTATTTAATTGTGCATATTTAATGGTAAATTTAAAATAGTTAACTACTATAATTATAGTATAGTTATAGTTATTAAACTCGAGTTTAGATCTTCCTTCATTTTGTAATTACTATTTTTCAGTAAAGGCATAGTTGCCAAACAACACTTATGCTAAATATATGAAAATTATTACTAAACACAAAAGCGCTCACTCCTAAAATATTAAAGCTGTCCCCAAATTACTAAATTTTTTAGTAACCATTCCCAAAACTGTTCTCTCCGTGCATATGCATAAAATGACATGTAGAATCTATATTACAGATATTATCAAGTTTACCCCTTAAGGGGTAAGGGGTTAGGTGTTTATTGGCCGGCAGTATTTTTTTTTAAACTACAATCGAATATTTTTAAAAATGTTCTTGTTTAGAATAATAACCAACAGGGGTTTTGTGAGCGTATAGACTTTCAAAATGTGTCACATTACTGAAAAAAACAAGTTTTAGTCTCTTTTCTTTATAACAAATATTTATCACCTATTTTAGGGTAGTTCGAAATTTGAATATATTTAAAATTGAAACGCCTGAATCATTGATTAATAATTGCTCCTTCACTCAACGCCTGTATATAAAAAAATTGTGTATTATAAAAGTAAATATTATGGTGAAAAAATATACATTAATATATTTTTAATTCCAATAATCGCTTAGACTATGTAGGGCAATTTTTTTACCTGTCATCTGCCAAAAGTAAACCAAGGGCTCTGAGCTTTATTTGGCCTATCTAGAGTAATTGTTTAAAAAATTGGACTAGTACAAATTGCAGCGAATATGGCACTAGTGCTACCAGGTAAATATTTTTCAATTTATCAATTTTTTAATCATTTGTTCGATAAAATTGTCCTCCAAATACAACTCGCAATTAAAAATATATGTCGAATATTTTAAGGTGAGTAATAGCAAATATTATTTGTAGTTGCAAATAGTACTCGTGGTAATTAATTAGGGAGCATCCATTAATTACTTGAGGCCATTTTGATTTTTAGTACTAATTACATAACAGTTCTCTATACATGGTTATTGGGTCTTGACACTTGAAGTGGTAGGACGAGTCAAGATAGCTAACGAGACATCTCCTAAGCAGCGTATACGATACAAACGTAGTAAAGTACCAAAAACGAAAACGAAAGTATTCGGAAATTAATAAAGAAACAAACAAAATTTTAAATTGGACAGTGTCTAGTGAAATATCCTTGTCCGACCACAGATACATCCTTTTTAAAATAAAAACTGTTCAGTCGGAAAACAGCAGGTATAGGAACCCCAGAAGGACAGACATCGAGCTGTACAAAAGCACACTGTCTGAGGGCCTGGGGTCTCTGCTTATTCCGACTGAACTCAATGACAGGGAAGTTTTGGACGGAGCTGTTCTTGACATGCAAAATATTATTATTGCATCTTATGAGCAGTCCTGTCCAATTACATTAACTTCCAGTAAATCAAAAACAGCTTGGTGGTCCAAAGGACTCGCCAAGATGAAAAACAAACTGGGCAAGTTATTCAACAAAGCTAAGTCTTCCAGAAATGCTAATGATTGGCTTCTTTTCAAAGAACTTCAACGTTCGTACAAAAAAGAAAGCCAGAAAAAGACAAAGATCACAATGGACAAAATTCTGTAACAGCATTGAATCCACCTCAGTGGCAGCAAGGCTCAAAAGAATGTTGTCCAAGGATCCCAATCAACAGCTCAGCTGTCTCAAACGCGAGGATGGGTCCTATACGGAAACCCTTTCAGAAACACATGAGCTACTTTTAAAGACGCATTTCCCAGGCTGTCAACTTAGTACACTTGCCAAATGGCCAGAGCTTCCTCGTACCCCTCCCTCTCGGGAGGAGGAGCTTGAAGCAACCTCTGTTGTGACTAAGAATAAAATAGCCTGGGCTGTCAAGCAATTTCAGCCTTTTTCTTCACCTGGAAGGGATGGCGTATTTCCAGCCCTACTACAATGGGGCTTGGAGGCACTGTCCACCCTTTTAGAAAGAATATTAAGGGCATGCCTATCCCTAAAACATGTACCAAATGCATGGAGGGATATTAAGGTAGTATTTATACCTAAACCAGGGCGAGTGGATTACACCACCCCTAAAGCCTACAGACCCATAAGCCTCTCCTCTGTTCTTTTAAAAACATTGGAAAGGCTCTGTGATAGGCATATAAGAGATGCAATACAAATAACGAACCCTTTGCATCCAAACCAACATGCATACCTTCCAGGAAGATCTACCGAATCCGCCCTCCATTCGGTGGTGCGCAGAATCGAAAGATCCATGGACAACAATATGTCCACCCTGGGCGTATTCATAGACATAGAAGGAGCATTTGATAAAGCCTCCTTCAAATCCATAGAAGCAGCTCTGAGAAAGCACGGTGTTCATCCTATGCTCTGCACTTGGATTGGACATATGCTACAATGTAGAGCTGTCAGCGTAGGCGATGGAGACTCAACCAAAGGAGTGGTAATCAAAGGTTGCCCTCAAGGGGGAGTACTCTCGCCTTAGTTGTTGACAATCTTCTAGAGTCTCTCAACAACAATGGTTTTACCACCTTTGGCTACGCAGATGACATCACTATCACGCTAACGGGGAAAATTGAGAGCACCCTTTGCGATCTAATGCAAACAGCTCTAAACATACTTGAAAACTGGTGTAATAGGAATTTCCTCTCTGTAAATCCTGCAAAGACGGAATTAATTCTATTTACCAGAAAAAGAAAACTTGGCTTCCTCAAAATGCCTAAGTTATTTGGAACCTGTCTGGAACTAACAAACCAAGTCAAGTACTTGGGAATAATTCTAGACAGCAAACTTAACTGGAGTAGTCATCTAAAGCACAAAATTCAGAAGGCCTCAGTGGCCTTCTGGCAGTGTAGAAGGACTGTCGGAAGGACGTGGGGACTATCCCCAAAGATAGTTCTCTGGTTATATACGGCAGTCATTCGACCAATGTTGTGCTATGGATCTGTCGTTTGGTGGCCCAAAATCAAACAAACTACTGCAGCAAAACAAATAGAGCATGTGCAACGGCTTGCATGTCTAGCTGTTACAGGCAGCATGCGCACAACTCCAACCGCAGCCATGGAAGCAATCCTGAACATCCCCTCTTTGGATCTGTTCGTAGAGGAGGATGCACTGAGATCATCTCTGAGGCTTTCGACCACTAAAATGTGGAAAGAAAATATCTCTAGCAAACGTCACACCTGCATCCTGGAAAAGAATGTCCGACAGACACCTATTCTGAGTGCAGTGCGCGACCAGATTGTGCGGAGCTATAATTTTAATACTCCCTATCAGGTGTGGATAAATGGACACCCAAATACCTCGCCTGATCTTTCTATCTTTACAGATGGATCCAGAACCGACTCAGGCTCTGGAGCTGGAGTATATTGTCAGAACCCATCCATACGCCTCAGTATATCATTGGGTGTCTATGCGACCATATTCCAGTGTGAAATCACAGGCATACTGGAGGCTGCTCGTAAAGTAATAGAGCTCCAAATACATGGAAAAACAATAAGAATCTCCTCAGACAGCAGGGCCTCCTTGCTGGCCTTGAGTCACAATATAGTTGACTCGGGACTGGTAGCGGAATGCATTGCTGCTTTGAAGCTGATAACGATTAATAATGTCCTAGAACTAGTATGGGTTAAAGGACATAATGGTAATGAAGGAAATGAAAAGGCTGATGAACTGGCAAGACAGGGATCGGAAAAGCTGCCAGTGGGCCCTGAACCTGTCCTGCCACTTACGAACTCAACCTTAAAAGTCCAGATAAAAAAACTAACCCATGAAAAACAACTAAGAAGATGGGTTAATCTAAGCTCATGTCGTCAGACCAAAAATATTATCACTAATCCATCTGACAAGCTGGCCAGGTACAGTCTACAGCTATCTCGTCAAAACCTCTCCGACCTTGTCGGAATTATAACGGGACACTGTAGACTAAACAAACATCTTCATACGATAAGAAAAGTAGACAGTCCTCTTTGCAGAGCCTGTAACTGGGGCGAAGAGAATGTAATACACATTATTTGTGAATGTCCTGCTCTTCTCGAATTCAGAAAATCCACTTTAGGAGAAGAATGGGTTGATGCAACCAACATTAGCTCCATCTCTCCAGCCGTCTTTCTAGATTTCTTTCGGAAACTCGGATGGCTGGATTAAAAAAATTTGAGCAAACACAAATGGGGAAATGGATCTCGGGGGCAGTACAAAGGGCCAACTGTGGCCTAAGTGCATGTAGCCACAATGTGGCTACCCTCCACCCAACAAATCCAATCCAAATCCAAGTACCAAAAACGAAAACGAAAGTATTCGGAAATTAATAAAGAAACAAACAAGTGCGAAAAGTGCGGGCCACCGGCCCACCTGGTCAGCAGAGCGTATCATTAGATGGGTATTTTAGAATAGTTAGATTTGGTGGTGGTAATTAAAACAGTTCTTTCGTTTCTTCGGAAAGAGTGTTTTCTGAGACAGTAAATTAAATAACTGTTAGAAGGTCACGATTTAAGTCAAAATGTAAATATTTTTATTCTTATGGGGTCTAAATTAGAGCCCATAAGAATAAAAATATTTACATTTTGCCTCTAATAAAAGGCTTCTATGAATAAATTGTCCTTAATTTTAATGCAGATTTTCTTTTTTCGATAGTATTATCGATATATCGATGGTTTTTGCTTAGGTTGGATAGAACTATCGTTAGAAAAATTTATCGATATTTTCACACCTCTACTACATACTAAAAGCCAAAGCCAAGAGCCGTATCGGCAACGCAACTTCGGTTTCATAGAAAGCGAACTCTAGTGGCAGCGCATGATACCATACATAGGCAACATACAAGTAGCAAGTTTAATTCCTATTGGCTGGACAATTCACCCGATATATTAAAATTTTTGTTAAGTTTTTTTAAATATTTTAACTGTTCTGTAAAGAAAAATACAAAATGGACAAATTCATCAATAACCAAAAATCAACAATCTGTACGATTTTGTTGTTAAATTAATGGTACTATACACAGCAGATTGTATATTATGTTTATGGTTTAAGAATAAATGGGCAAATAACATATATTTAACAAAAAATCATATGTTATAGATTTTTGTAGATGATGAATTTTTCCATTTTTTATTTTTTCTTACACAATAGTTAAAACATTATGTACCTATGCATATTGCAGGAAAAACACCTGTTTAAATAAAATTAGTAGGTACTTAAATTTAAAAATGTTAATTCTTCCAACTAATTAGTTGTTACATTTGGGTCAATAAAATTGTTGTCAATCTTTTAATTTTTGTATTAATACAATGCCTATGAAATCAAACCCATAACTATAGGGATCATAGGGACTTAACGATTACACCATATCGGTTGGCAAAACTTATGTACCACTTAAGGTAATAACATTGCACACAGCAATACATCTGTACCATGCTTTGGAGTGGGAATTAAACTGAAGACCTTAGAAATAAGAAATCAATGAAATCATGGTCAATCGATAAGGATTGTTTTTCATCAGTACTTTTCCACCATTAATTTCTTATTTTTAAAATAGGCTAGAAATAATATATCTTCTCAATTCTTAAAATATATAGGACTTTAAATACACTAACCTGGATTTTTAATCCTTATCCTGGAAAAATCGAAAAATTGTTACCCAAGGCATGGTTCATGTGTTAATTAGAAAAACAATAAGTTACTAAACTAATTAACTATGACAATATAACGATAACTAACCATAACAATTATTATTAAGTTTAATTTCGCGAAACCACTCAATGTGTCGCGACCAAAAAGTTCGTCCTTTTTCAAAACGACATAACTTTTTTGTTTCTTGAACGATTTTATTTTGGTCTGTGATGTCTGCTAACCCCATCCTCTGGTATTTCATGCTATAGATATTAAGCCCACAGTTCTTCAAGTAAATTTCCTACAGGGTGATATGTAAAATGGTGAAAAATTTCATTAACTTCATCCAAGCCCCGTTTGTAAAAAAATATTTTTTTTTTCGTTTTTACTTTGAAATAATGAAGTATTATGTGTTACCTTAAACCGTTTTTCAAATTTTTCGAATTGGAATCTTAGCAAAGAAAATATGATTTTTTTTTCAAAAGAGTACATTTAAGGCTTTTTGGTAGGCAATACACTCAGTCTTTTTAAGAACAAGAAAATAAGATGGTGAAAGATTATTCCTTGAATAATTCTGAACAAGCAACAAGCAACAAACTTCCATTATTTTCAGAGGGGCTTAAGCAAAGACCACTTTTTCAAAATGACATTTTGGTGAAAATTTGCGAAAACTAAACCTGAACCGATATTTACGTTCGTGACATGTTTTCTTTATAATTTTGACCTCCTGATTGTGATTAAGTTGTCAAATTTAAGTTTCAGATAAAACCAAAATCACCCAGAATCAAAATTCGAAAACAATTCCCTGCTGTTAAATGTCTTAATAAAATCCGATTGCTGGCGTGTTTCTTGCATATTTATGATGACTATTCCACTCATTACTTTTTGGACCAATCAGATTTCAGAAAACGAGTGGTTTTTTCAGTTTTGCAGCGATAAAACTACTATTCAGGTGAAAAAACCACTCGTTTATACGAGTTGCATAACAACCAATTGTTGCTATGATAAAAATAATTGTCACTGTTGACGTTTTTAATTTTAAAATTAATATGTTAAAAAATATGCGTTTTGGTCCAAAAAATCATACAGAAATTGAATCAGCAGTTAAAAATATTCGTGAAATAGTCTTGCCGAATACCACTCGTGATAAAATTTTCCCTGAAAAAATTTTTGATTTTTATTTACTCAAGATTTTTCCTTGGAAATTTCGCTCGTGGCATTAACTTCAAACCACTCGCCTAGCGGCTCGTGGTCTTAAAAATTAATGCCACTTACGAAATTTCCAAGAAAAAAACATTCGTATAAAAATCAAAAATTTTATCGGTAAAATTTTACCACTAGTGGTATTATATACGAAAATTCCATTTGGGGATCCATTTTTGGGCGAAATTACTGAAATTTGTTTGAGTAGTTAGGATAATGTTACATACACATACACATTTACATATACATTTACATTGCGCAGTAGTGATAACATCATTAGTAGTACCTACCTAATTGGTAATAAAGTTAAATAAAAATATTTTTGTTCATTTTTGAAAATTTTATGCGTAGATTTAATCATAATCAAAACTTCAACATTCAACAGAAAAATATAACAAACAATAACAATATTAACTAATATTTCGTTGGCCCTCCCCTAACCCGTAATAATTTGTTATCCCTCCTGGGCATTCCCTCGACCAAGTTCCTTAGAAATTCCTGGGGTTCCCCATTCTTCCTAAATAGCATTTACCAATTCATCCAAATTTTCCATGCGTCCTTCCTTTTCTTTCATCTTCAATTTCATCCTGCTCCACACATGCTCAATAGGATTCACATCCGGAGACAAAGGTGGCCAATTCATTCTCTTAATTTGGCGGCCATTGTCGTCCACCAACACCAATTATTGGCAACATTTTGAGCATAAGAGACCACGATATCAATAACAACAAAATCTCTAAATCTCTCACTCTTTCCATTCATCGCCATTCCACCCCAAACAGTCACTCCTCCACTTCCAAAAGCCACCCTTGCCTCCCGTTTCGTGCAATCTTCTGCGAACCGTTGATTTGGAGATGTTAATTCCCGTAACTGCAGCAAAGTCTGGCATTGGCATTTTAATAATTTAAAGGAAGAATAAAAGTAACCTGGGTAACATAGGGATAGGTATGTAGGTGGGTAGGTATAACTTATGCAAAAAAACTTCGAAATTTGGAAAACACAAGCAAACTGAAAAAATCAAGAATATCCCTCATAATGCGTTTTTAATGTTTTTCAAGAACTAATTTTCATCATTTGATCCTCGATTTGATCATTCAGAGATATGATAATAACGTACTAAAGATGCAAAACACAGTAAAAAAACAGTAAAAACCATATCGGATTTTAAGACATTTAATAGCCGGGAATTGTTTTCGAATCTTGATTCTTAGTGATTTTCGTTTTATCTGAAATATAATTTGACAACTAAATCACAATCAGGAGGTCAAAATTATGAAGAAAACATTACGAACGTAAATATCGGTTTAGGTTTAGTTTTTGCAAACTTTCACAAAAATGTCATTTTCAAAAAGTGGTCAAAGCTTAGGCTCTCTGAAAATAATGGAAGTTTGTTGCTTGTATCTTTGTTTGTTGTTCAGAATTATTTAAGGAACAATCTTTTACCATATTATCTTCTTGTTCCTAAAAAGACTAAATGTACTCTTTTGGGAAAAAAATCATATTTTCGTTGCTAAGATTCCAATTCGAAAAATTTGAAAAACGTTTAAGGTAACACATAATTCTTTATTATTTCAAAGTAAAAACGAAAAAAAAATTATTTTTTTTACAAACGGGGCTTGGATGAAGTTATTGAAATTTTTCACCGGTAAACATATCACCCTGTAGGAAATTTACATGACGAACCGTGAGCTTCATATCTATAGCATGAATTTCCAGAGGATGAGGCTACCAGACATCACAGACCAAAATAAAATCGTTCAAAAAACAAAAAAGTTATGTCGTTTTGAAAAATAACGAACTTTTTGGTCGCGACACATTGAGTGGTGCGCAGTTTATTTATTCTCTCTTTCGAGAGAATTGTACTTGAGCCAATTAGGCTCTTACTGCCCAGTTACAAGTTTTTACATCCATGAGCTTCTCGAAGCCATCCACCCACGGACATGTGGAACTTCAAAACTTGAAACATCACATCACAAAATACCTCGATGAAAGGTCAAAGCTTGCGATATTATCAAGAAATACCGGTATATTTCTATACCGAGAACCCCATTTTATCCGTCCTGAGTCAAAGTCAACTATTTTCATACTTTTCAAGGAGCGATGCGAACTCGCGAAAAAATAGTAAAATACCAAACAAATATTAATAGAATTGCCAACATAAAATTGGTATTTTTAATTTTTCCAACTATCTAAAAACAAATTTAGAAAGCTATTAATTAATTTGTATTAACTAGTTATATATAACATATATGTGTATACACAAGAATTGAATAAAAAATAGTATTTATTTAATTTAATATTATTAAATTATGCGATATGCGATTTGCGATATTGGTTGCCTACTTCAAGGTTTCCGTGGGGTAATTCAAGTTGAACGGCCATGTGTGGACGCATCTTAAGGATCTGTATTGGATATACCATTTCATATTTCACATGTAGGGGCGAGTTTTATGCTAGCCAACAATTGTATATTTAATCTAAAGGATTTGTGTTATATAAAAAACATTTTTTTAAAAGCCAAAAACAATAATCTCGACGTGGTTTTATAGACAACTTTGAGCATAGTACTGAAGCTATGGAAATTGGTAGTATAGATCACAGTAATACAAATGCAAATGAAAACGGTAAGATTGTTATCTTAATTTTGTTCATAAATAAATGTCGATGAATAATACAACTTTTTAACTAAAATGATATTTATTAAATTTAAGATAAAATGTTTATGTTATTTAGGATTTGTTTACATGAATGATACTGATTTACAATTTTTTGATTAATTTTGTTTGATGCCGTTAGAGTGCGTGGTTGCGAGTACGCGGTAATATTCAAATATCTATTTGAATTATTGAAATATTTTTTGATGATTTTATTGCTAAATTTTTATATGAAGACTTATTTTCTTATTTATCTTTAACCGAAATTTATTAAAACGTTACTTTTCCTTCTTAATTAAGTGAAATATTGATAATATTGAAATAGTATAAAACCAGACA
This sequence comes from Brassicogethes aeneus, assembly GCA_921294245.1. Classification (NCBI taxonomy): domain Eukaryota; kingdom Metazoa; phylum Arthropoda; class Insecta; order Coleoptera; family Nitidulidae; genus Brassicogethes; species Brassicogethes aeneus. Next base: position 6,985,850 of record OV121136.1, read on the forward strand.
TAATTTTATTAAAAAATATTTATTTGTAAGAGTAAAATTGATGAATTATTAAAATAATTTTTTTTCTTGGTATTTAATACACTTAGTCAGTACCCTTTTTTGAGACTATAATTTATTATTTTGAAATTTTATCTAATTTTTTGTTGCAATTATGATTTATTTAAAATTGTACGTTTTAGAAAATGAGGCACTAATAAACACCAATACCCTTCTTCTAAGTCAAAAATCAAAATCTACCGTTTCTATCGTTAGTCAATTCTCTCATATCTCTGATTTTGAAGACGAAATGAAAATGACATCAAAACCGAAATCACTTTAAATTAATATCATGACACCGCAACTTGCAGCTACCCTTGATCGTGGAAAGTCAGCAGCAGAAATGCCGTATTTATTGTAGCTGATACTCTCAGTAGTGCTAACGTTGAATCAAGGGCTGTAATTTGAGTCATTTGACAATTCATCGAGCTCGCAAAAAGTTTCGAAAAGATATGGCTGAGAAATTAAAAGATGGACTCAAAAACCAGGATAATTTTGTGTTACATTGGGACGGCAAAATATTAACTGATCTTGTTGGTACAGAAAAAGTTGATAGATTATCAATTATAATATCTTCATCAGGCAGTAAACAATTATTGGGTGTACCCAAAATAATGTCTGGAACTGCAAAAAATCAGGCTGATGCTATTTTGAAAATTCTATACGATTGGGATTTAAGTCGTAATATAAAAGCACTGTTTTTGATACGGCGGCTGTTAATACTGTTGTCTTCTTAAAAACTCTATCATGATATAATATCAAATTAATATTATATTATTTGAAATGGTTATTATCAAACAAATTCATTTAATTATGTCCAATTTCATGTTATATTATCTAGGAATCCTGAGTCTGATCGAAGACGAGTTGGAGAAAAAGTTGGTGTATCTACCATGCAGACATCATGTATTTGAAATAATATTAAAAGGAGTGTTTGAAATCTTTGGACAACTTCATTAGGCCCAAATGTACTAATTTTTTACGGTTAAAAAATAAATGGAGTAATTTCAACACGTCAAATTATACTACAGGAATTTCGGATCCAATTATACTCTTTGCTCTTGAAGATGTGAAAGAAGAAATAGTAACGTTTATTACAAATCATTTACAAGTAAGGTTATAATATATTTAAATGTCTTTAGAAATCGTGTTCAAGTGTATATTTGAAATTATACTTTTTTCGTTTTTAAATCCGGAAAATATTTCTGTAAAAGTTTACATTTTAAATAATTTCGATTAATATATAAAATGAAATTTTATGAACTAATTTTCTAGGTATCGCAACCAAGAGATTAATAAATTATTAGATTAGATTATTAAGCGTACAATTTTAAATAAATCATAATTGCAACAAAAAATTAGATAAAATTTCAAAATAATTTTTTTTCTTGGTATTTAATACACTTAGTCAATAGGCTTTTTTGAGACTATAATTTATTATTTTGAAATTTTATCTAATTTTTTGTTGCAATTATGATTTATTTAAAATTGTACGTTTTAGAAAATGAGGCACTAATAAACACCAATACCCTTCTTCTAAGTCAAAAATCAAAATCTACCGTTTCTATCGTTAGTCAATTCTCTGATATCTCTGATTTTGAAGACGAAATGAAAATGACATCAAAACCGAAATCACTTTAAATTAATATCATGACACCGCAACTTGCAGCTACCCTTGATCGTGGAAAGTCAGCAGCAGAAATGCCGTATTTATTGTAGCTGATACTCTCAGTAGTGCTAACGTTGAATCAAGGGCTGTAATTTGAGTCATTTGACAATTCATCGAGCTCGCAAAAAGTTTCGAAAAGATATGGCTGAGAAATTAAAAGATGGACTCAAAAACCAGGATAATTTTGTGTTACATTGGGACGGCAAAATATTAACTGATCTTGTTGGTACAGAAAAAGTTGATAGATTATCAATTATAATATCTTCATCAGGCAGTAAACAATTATTGGGTTTACCCAAAATAATGTCTGGAACTGCAAAAAATCATGCTGATGCTATTTTGAAAATTCTATACGATTGGGATTTAAGTCGTAATATAAAAGCACTGTTTTTGATACGGCGGCTGTTAATACTGTTGTCTTCTTAAAAACTCTATCATGATATAATATCAAATTAATATTATATTATTTGAACTGGTTATTATCAAACAAATTCATTTAATTATGTCCAATTTCATGTTATATTATCTAGGAATCCTGAGTCTGATCGAAGACGAGTTGGAGAAGAAGTTGGTGTATCTACCATGCAGACATCATGTATTTGAAATAATATTAAAAGGAGTGTTTGAAATCTTTGGACAACTTCATTAGGCCCAAATGTACTAATTTTTTACGGTTAAAAAATAAATGGAGTAATTTCAACACGTCAAATTATACTACAGGAATTTCAGATCCAATTATACTCTTTGCTCTTGAAGATGTGAAAGAAGAAATAGTAACGTTTATTACAAATCATTTACAAGTAAGGTTATAATATATTTAAATGTCTTTAGAAATCGTGTTCAAGTGTATATTTGAAATTATACTTTTTTCGTTTTTAAATCCGGAAAATATTTCTGTAAAAGTTTACATTTTAAATAATTTCTATTAATATATAAAATGAAATTTTATGAACTAATTTTCTAGGTATTGCAACCAAGAGATTAATACTACGAACTCCTGGAGCTATCATTACTTTTCTTAAATACTACTTCAACTGCAGAAATTTCTTTTAAACAACCTGGTGCTATGCACCACGCACGTTGGATGGCAAAAGCAATCTACTCATTAAAAATATTCATGTCCCGCTACCAATTTAACCTTAACACTAGAGAAATAACAGGAATACGACAAATTTGCATATTTGTTTTAAGATTTTATATACAAGCGTGGTTTAAAGCTTCATCTGGCATATTAACACCGAAGGCAGATTTAACTTTAATAAAAAATATATTGCTATACAGCCAAAACAATCGTTCTTTCGCTAAAATTGCTGCTGACAAAATGTCCGATCACTTATAGTATCTGTCTGAGGAATTAGTTGTTTTGGCCTTATTCGATGTGAATGTTTCAGTGGATATAAAAAGAAAAATGGTTATCAATATTAAAACTTCGAAAGGTAATCCAAAAAATTGTAAGCGACTTGTGATAAAAGAAAATGTGAAGTCACTATTAACAAGTGATTTTGTCTCAGAACATTTTTTGTTTTTGTTAAAAAAATTCAATTTATCGTATGATTTTCTAGAAAATGACGTTTCATTATGGGCAGTTAATGAGAGTTACCAGAAAGCTACCTTGTTTTGAAGTCAAGTCCGAGTAATAAATGATACAGCAGAACGTGGTTTATACTTTGTATTAAAGAATAACCGAGTATAATCAAAGTTTGACTAAAAATGAAGAAGATTTTCAGTATTTATTACAAATTGTAAAAAAACAGAAATGTATCCTAATTGTAATAAAACAGCGTTAATGTAACAGTATCAATCAACAATTTTCAATTTGTACAATTTTCTAGAATAAAATAAATACTTTGTTGTTAAAACATTTTTTTGTTTTTTTTACACTTCCTATGTCTCAGATATAAATTTGTGATTTTTTACTACATGAAAAGTTGAAAAAAGGCAAAAATTCAATGGAAATCAAACTTTGTCCTCGAATAACTTTGGGAAGAATCAATTTATAGAAAAATGATAAGAGACCTTTTTTATAGAGCGTTAAATTTACTATGAAAATATAAAATGATCCTTTCCAAGTTTGATTGATTTTATACAGACGTATAAATTTCCAAAGTTAAAAAAAATCCTATGTTATTTAAATGGGAAATAGAAAATTGCGATCCGCGACCTCTAAATCTTCAAATTAAGAGCTCAAATTTTGACGAGGTTGTTTTGACATCCTCTGAAAGAATTTGCTGACCATTGAAGAAAAAAAAGTCGATTTGTATTTTTGTATATATATACCACCAACACTGACAGACAGCCTGTTTCGACCTGTTGGGTCTCATCAGTGTCAGGCAGTCGGTGACGGGAGACACGCATCAAGTTCGGCACTGTTAACTTATAAAGAAATAAGTGACCAGGACAGCGGCGAGATGTATCGGCAAGTCAGTGTGGAGACATCTACCGTCTAAAGATGTGGCCTCGCTGTGCGGCGTGCAATCACAATGCACTTAGACACACACAGTTGTAGGTTTTATCAAACCGTACGCTGCCCAAAAGAGTCGAACTAGCTTTGACCAGCTATGCGGCAATATTTCAGAAACAATAGGTTTTCTACTTTACGCCAAACACTACTACTACACCACCGAGGGCGGTTTCACATAATAAAAAATATGCTTCTGCTAACAAAACCTTTGAACAAATTGTATTTATAATTCTAAATTTTAGGGATGGAAGCTTTGGAAACTTGCATAAGCTACTGGGAGGATGCTTTAGCAGCATATCGTGTAAGAGATGGTATTGGGCTCCCTGCCATGTTGGGTCCTGAGGAAGCGGGTTTTTGTAAGGATTTGCAGCAGTTACTCGAATATGCAATTGAATTGCAAGAAAATTCCGAAATGCTGTTTCTTGATGAACGATCTGTTTTGTTTCGTCGCGAAGGATGGAGAAATGATGGACTTGATGCTGATATGTCAGGCGGAGAAAGTTTTGCTTCTGCTCAAGATCAGGTAAGGGTCCAATTATTTTTAGCAATATAGCGTCTACCAGAAATACTGGAGTATATTATGTTTTAACATTTCCGATGTATTAATTAGACAAAATATAAACCGAATTTAACTTTAAATGTTTGTAAATTTTTTCTTAAACTAAAAATGTATGTTACTATCATTTCTGCATCTTTTTATTCTGCTATCATTTCTGCGTCGATTTATATCAAATTTTTTAAACCATCATTGCTGCAACAGAAGTGAATACCGTCTTTTCTGCATCACCATATTGTCAGATTTTGTCGGCGCATTATTTATGCTCTTTTGTATTATAATCTGAATATTAAATTTATTCCAAAAGAAATAATACCCAATACTTTCGTAGTGCGTCGTGACTTGTTTTTAGCGCAGGCATAATAAAAGTTCTTTAAAATTTTAATAATATATTTTTATTTATAATTTGTTGTCATTTAAAAGTTATTAAATTATAATATAACGAATAACGAATTTGATAATCCGGCAAGTTATCGGATGCAAGTGATCAAAATCAGTAAAACGGAAAACATTAAAATAAACAAAAAATATATACAATAATAAGTTCGAAAAGTGCGGGTGGCCCCCGGTTTAAATCACAAAGTGATATAACATCGCAAAAATTTGTGTGAGAGTGAGTGATTAAGGTTAGGTCACATCAAAAAGCCACCTGGGTTCTCGACTACCTGGTCGGTCACCACAATAGTCCATCACGGACTGTCCGCTAGGGACAGGGAAATAGAAATTCTATAGAATTTCAAGCCTAATTAGTACCAATTCGATTCTAATCAATAAGCGAATCTTTAAAAACATATATACGCTAACTGGCTTCAGAAAACAAACAGGTCCCTACACTGAGAAAAGTAAACTCTATTTTAAGATTTAATTAGTAACTGAACAGTTTCAATACGAACAATGTGCAAAATTGTTTTATTTAAAAGTCCCGATGTTACTTACAGTTTTTTACATTAAACTCGTAAAATTTGTACACATTTTTATTACTACAAAAATTGTACGTGTACGTGTAAGATTTCAATTAATGCAGTTCAGACATTAATTTAATGAATAAAATCTTTGATATTAGCACTCTTGTACAACAAACTCTGATTGTTTATTTATGTCTTTTTATTTGTTTTAAAAAAAGAAAAAATAATTTTAATCAACAAAAATAAGAATAATGTAGCGAGTACGGCTCTGGATCTCGGAATGATGACTCATCGCCGGTGAGTCAGCGCTCGAGCTGGAATATTCGGGAACGTAGGCACTGAATATATAATAACAGCGCAGCATGGAGCAGTGAGTCAAGCTTTGGTACTCGCGATAAAATAAATAAATATACGTGCAAATAAATAGACTCTTGTACAGTGGTGATATATAAATATTTAGTAGTTAAGTGTTTAGTTACTTTTATAGTTCCTTAGTGTTTTAAGTGTAGTTAAGTTATTAAATAAATAGTTTAGATTATCCATAGTGGTTTTGTCCTTTTAACAAATTTTTTGAGGTTAGGTTTGTGGGTATTAGGACAGGAAAATTAAAACTTATTTTAAATTCGCCGACGTTTCGAGGGCATTTACTGCTCTCTTCCTCAGGGCTAAAAAACAACAATGACACAATTACTTTTATAACTAAATACTTCTAAAAACAATTTTCGTAAAAACTTTGAGGAACACCGGACTAACCTAGTTCAAAAAATGTATTGACAGCTCAGTCATATCTTCAAACATATATACCGCAAAACGGCATGTACTCCAATAAAATAATCTAATACAATAAGAAACCTTCTGATAGAATGACATTACAATAACAAATTTATTTATAATTTATTATGTATATGCTTTGGCCATTGTTTGAAGGTAAATTTATATAGTATTAGTAGTAGTGTTTTGCAGCGTAGGCATATCTTCATAAAATTTCCAATTAAGTAGTTCAAATGTACCGTTATCATTTGTTATTGTAATGTCATTCTATCAGAAGGTTTCTTATTGTATTAGATTATTTTATTGGAGTACATGCCGTTTTGCGGTATATATGTTTGACGATATGACTGAGCTGTCAATACATTTTTTGAACTAGGTGAGTCCGGTGTTCTTCAAAGTTTTTACGAAAATTGTTTTTAGAAGTATTTAGTTATAAAAGTAATTGTGTCATTGTTGTTTTTTAGCCCTGAGGAAGAGAGCAGTAAATGCCCTCGAAACGTCGGCGAATTTAAAATAAGTTTTAATTTTCCTGTCCTAATACCCACAAACCTAACCTCAAAAAATAAATAGTTTAGTTCGTTAATAGACCAGTGCGTGTTTTAATTCACACTACGAACAGTTAAAACGTAACAATTGGTGTCAGGAGTGGGGTTAGTGTGAAACTTCGCGAAAATGGTTTCGTTAATGGACTTAAAAGTGGCAGACCTTAAGCGGGAGCTGGAAGAAAGGGAATGTGAGACAACTGGAAAAAAGAATGTGTTGCAGCAGCGGCTTCGAGAAGCATTGGAGCAGGAAGGTGAAAATCCAGATACGTATTTATTTGAAGGCCCGTGTGATATGCATTTAATGTTGCAAAATTTAAACGAAAAAATGTTGAAGAATTCTAACGATTTAAAACAGAACATTCTAAAAAATTCTAACGAGTTTCAACAGAAAATTCTAGAACATTCTAATAATTTGAAAGTTGATTTACAACAGAAAATGCTGGAAAATTCTAGAGAATTGCAGCAGAAAATTCTGGAAAATTCTAAAAATTTAAAAGAATATTTGGAACCGAAGATTCTAGATAATGTCAATGAATTGGAAGAGAAAATGGGGCAGAAATTTGACGACGTAAGGATGGAATTGAATGACGTAATAAGAAATAAATAGTAAATTAACAGCTGTTAATTTAGCCATGATGCTGGCGGAACAAGGAGCAGTACCGGAGGGGAGCCGAGTTCGGATGAAACCACCTCAGTTCGATGGGAAAACTTATTGGACAAGTTACATCCGTCAGTTTGAGGCAGCAGCAAAAGCAAATGGCTGGCTACCAGAAGAAAAAGCTACAGCATTGACTCTTGCTTTACGCGAAGATGCAACCGACATCTTGCAGACACTTTCTCCCAACGAACAAGAAGATTACGAAGCGTTGGTGAAACATATAGAACTGCAATATGGCCAGACACATCTGAAACATGTGTACCATTCCCAACTGAAGAATCGCTGCCAGAAATCTAACGAGACTTTGCAAGAATTCGAGGCTGATATTGCACGCTTTGTTCGGCTAGCATATCCAGCTACTCCAACGACCGTTATGGAACGATTAGCGGTTCAAGCCTTTTTGGATGGACTTCGGGATAACGAAACAAGTCAGGCTCTAACACAGGCTCGTCCGAGCCAATTGGTTGATGCATTGGCTCGAGCTTTGGAATTCGAGCCGGCAAAGCAGAGCTGCAGGAGCCAGCCTAGAATAAGGAGAGTCGAAGAAGAAAAGGAGGAGGAACCTAGTATAATTGAAGCAATCAGACGAGTTCTTAAAGAGAATCTACCAGAGAAGAAGAAAATCCGGTGTTGGAGATGTGGAAAGCTAGAACACATACGAAGTCGTTGTAGAGGAAGCCAGGCGGAGCCAACTTCGTCTCAGTCGGAAAACTAGGTAGGGTCGAGGAAAAGGGGACACCTTAGACCTGTAACCAGCATGCCCCAGAAGATATTGAACGTGTCGCATCTATTCTACACCAGTCCAACAGTGTTTTTGTGGATGGCTTTATTAATGGAAAGACAATTATTAGGCCAGATATTGTCGAAAAGTCAAAAATAAAATCTACCAATCGGCGACTACGTACCGCAACAGGAGATACTGCTACTGTTCGTGGAGAAGTGGAGATCACGATGGTCATAGGAAACACGGAATTTAAACATCGAGCATTAGTAGCAGATATTGAAGATGAAGTTATTGTAGGCATGGACATTATGAACTCTATAGGATTTGAACTGAACTTTAAGCAAGGAATTTTGAGGGTAAATGGAGAGGAAGTCGTGTTCCATCGATCTAAAGAGAAGAATATTCGTGTAATGATTTGATACTGGAACACAGCGAGATGATATTGAAGGCTTTCTTGGATTGTGAATCAGAAGATGGAAGTATAATGCTTCTGGAGCCGAGAATTGATGACAAAGAGGTCGGTCGAGGAATTGTAGTAGGGAAGACTTTAATACGCGTCCGAAAAGAAGTGCCTGTAAGAGTATTGAATGTTAATTGTTACTCTGTGAACTTGAAGAAAGGAATCTTTTTGGGAAACTGTTCTTCAGTTTCCTCGATTATTAGAGGCATTCGTGAGTCTGCAGTCCCGGCCAAGAAAGTTAGCAATGAATTGACGAATCTTCTGTCGACTTCAAAGGATTTGAAACCCAATGAAAGGATAAAGCTAAGAGAGCTGATACACAATTATCAGGATGTCTTTGACGAAGGACAAGGAAAGAAGGGTAGGACAAGAACCCATTCGACAGTCGGCAAGAAGGCTACCTATTGCCAAGTGAGAGGAAGCTGATAAAATACTGCAAGAAATGGAGAAGGAAGGGGTGATCGAGCCATCTAACAGCCCATGCTCTTCCCCAGTGGTGTTAGTTAAGAAAAAGGATGGATCAACTCGATTTTGCGTCGATTTTCGTCAGCTGAACAACGTGACGAAGAAGGAAAGCTACCTTCTGCCTAGGATCGATGACACCCTGGATACATTGGCTGAATCACGGATATTTTCGACTTTGAATTTGAAAAGCGGATACTGGCAGGTTGAAATGGCACCATAAGATAGAGAAAAGACGGCGTTTACCGTGGGTGCTGTGGCTGTGGCAGTTTACTGTCATGCCGTTTGGACTATGCAACTTTTGAAAGGCTCATGGAAATGGTTTTGAAGGGACTATCCTGGAAGATATGCTTGATGTACCTTGACGACATCATTGTGGTTGGGAAATCATTTGAGGACCATATGAGGAACCTGAAGGAAGTCTTTTAGCGCTTAAGAAGTTCTGGCCTAAAGCTTAGTCCGAAGAAATGTCACTTGTTCCAGAGGGAAGTGCAGTATCTAGGCCATGTTGTTTCGAGTCAAGGAGTGGCAGTGGACAAACAGAAGGTGAAGACGGTGCGGGAATGGCCAATACCGAAAAAAAACACGACTTAAGAAGCTTTCTTGGATTATGCACCTACTACCGTCGGTACGTACCAGGATTCGCAAAGGTTGCTAACCCTTTGACACGTTTAACAGAGGGAGAAAAACGATTCCAATGGGACGACGAATGCGAAGAAGCCTTTAAGAACCTGAAAAATGCGTTGACCAGCTCACCAGTTCTGAGTTATCCTCTTCCGGATGGTGAATTTATTTTGGACACGGACGCCAGCAATGTGGGACTGGGAGCTGTTTTGTCGCAGATTCAAAAAGGAAAAGAAAAAGTTATTGGATACTTTAGTAAAACTTTATCCAAACTAAAACGATCTTAAGTGACGGGCTTCTAAAGCGCGTTCTGGAGATGCCAGAAGGGGGGGAAGACCGGAAGCAGATAATAATCCCCAGAAACAGGATACCAGAAGTGCTGCAGGAAATCCATGATGAAACTACTGGAGGACATCTTGGGGTGACCAGGACCCTCGGAACGGTTTTATTGGGTCAACAGCCAACGAGATGTGAAGGAATGGTGCAAGAAGTGCGCCGTTTGCGCGGCAAGCAATGGACCCCAGAAGCGCCCAAAAGCCCCAATGCGACATTACAATGTGGGCAGCCCATTTGAGAGAATTGCAATCGACGTGGCTGGTCCATTTCCGGAAACAAAATCTGGAAATAAATACATTATCGTTGTAATGGACTACTTAAGCAAGTGGGCGGAAGCGTACGTGTGCCAATGGAGATGCATTCAGACCAAGGCAGGAATTTTGAATCTATATTGTTCCAGAATGTCTGTAATATTCTTAACATTCGGAAGACGAGGATGACTGCATTACATCCGTAGTCTGATGGAATGGTAGAATGAATAAATCGAACGATAAACCGATACCTGTCCAAGGTAGTCTCTGATCACCAAAGAGACTGGGACCGCTTCCTCCATCTGTTCCTGTTGGCGTACCGTTCTTCTATCCACGATACAACCGGCCAGACACCCGCTAGCATTGTTATGGGACGTGAACTTCGTCTACCTTGTGACCTGAGGTTTGGTTGGCTACCAGGGGAAGACATTGCTGGAGAAGATTACGTTAGCAATTTACGTAGGAAAATGAGCGACATTCACAGCCGAGTTTGTTTAAACATCCAGAGTGCCAGTGATAGAATGAAAGAGGCATATGACATCAAGGCGGAAAATGGAGGATTTCAACCTGGAGTCCTAGTTTGGTTATACAACCCTCAGCGCCGTCGTGGTTATTCACCGAAGCTGCAGACTTCTTGGGAGGGACCTTACGAAGTAATGGATCGAATAAATGACATCATCTACAGGATCAGGAAACAACAAAGAGGAAAGACGAAAGTGATCCATTTCAACCGATTGGCTCCTTACGCTGGAAACAATGCTCAAATAGACGATGCTAGAGTAAGGAGGGTTAATCCGCCGTAAGACGAGTTGCCTTTTAAAGACTTGTGAATAATGAGCAGATAGGCAACAGAAGTATCTTCTATCTGGTAACGAAGCAGCTCTCCCATCAGAAGCCAAACTACCGTGACGTATGTAATGCCTTAAATAAGTTGAGGGATACCCTTTTGTCCAAGGACATCATGAACCTGGCGATACCGAAGATTGCTTGTGGACTTGACGGTTTAGACTGGAGAATAATTAGAAGTATGGTGGAAGTTATCTTCAGATTTAGTGGCATACACATTCTTGTCTGTTGCTACAACCCTAAAAGAACAACCGGAAGGAAGACCGTAGACTGCTACTTCTATAGGACGTCACAATGCAAGTTTGGATCTCTATGCAAATATCGCCATGGAGCTGAGGACCATTTTCGGGACGAAAATGTTTTAAGAAGAGGGCAATGTAGCGAGTACGGCTCTGGATCTCGGAATGATGACTCATCGCCGGTGAGACAGCGCTCGAGCGATCGAGAGCTGTGTGAAGCTCGCTGGAATATTCGGGAACGTAGGCACTGAATATATAAAAACAGCGCAGTATGGAGCAGTAAGTCAAGCTTTGGTACTCGCGATAAAATAAATAAATATACGTGCAAATAAATAGTTGTACAGTGGTGATATATAAATAATTAGTAGTTAATGTTTAGTTAGTTTTATAGTTCCTTAGGGCCGGTTTCTCAATCGTTGGTTAAGTTTATCTTACGGTTAACTTTCTTAGATACTATTGTGTTAACAATAGTATCTAAGGAAATTAACCATAAGATAAACTTAACCAACGATTGAAAAACCGGCCCTTAGTGTTTTAAGTTATTAAATAAATAGTTTAGTTCGTTAATAAACCAGTGCGTGTTTTAATTCACACTACGAACAGTAAAAACGTTTCCGTAAGTGTTAAACTAACAACCTCATTTTTCTCAGTTTGTGGTGTTAGATAATAATAATCTTTATTTGTTTAAAAATACAATAAGGTGTAAAACACTTCAAATATATATAAGTACATAATATAATTTAAAAATTAATAAAACAATTTAAAAGATAAAGTTTAGCCAACCCATAATCAACTTAACCAAATAGAAAAAGGCATAAGAGTAAATAAACCAAATCAGCATGAACGACACAAAATATAGTATTTTATAAATAAGTGTTGTGTGTGTAATAGGTGTATATATTGTATGTATATGCATTTAAATAAAAGCAGTAACTAAAAGATCAGCTAATAAATCAAAGCTTAAAATAAACAAAAGCCAAAAAGTAAACGAGCACGTAAAGATCACAGAAGATAAGAAGAGCGACCCTCAGCCAAGGCCTTACAATAGGGCCGTATTCCAAATTATTACGAACACTTCATGGCCGGCTTTATCTATTTTGTATATTAATATTTATAATAGTATTTTTAAACTAAATTTGAAAAAAAGTAAGAATGCAAAGATAAATTAAATGGTAAACGGTATAATACACTAATTTAATAATAAAATAATAAATAAACTGCTATTTTTATGAAAACTATTTTTACGATCTGTTTGAAATCCTACAATAACATCACGCGGTTTTTCCAATTGCTTAGCAGATTTTACATTCCACGTATGATTTTTTGCAACAAAGGATATTTTATTAATTCCCAATTTCTGAAAGCGACTCCCAATTCTCTAAGTTCTAGTAGTTTTAAGTTTTCAAAATCAGCCATTGATATATGAGGCATTTTCAAACAATTTTGTTAATTGTAATTTTTTTTCATTCACAGCGCAATTGCATTATGATCAGAATTACTTTGAATTAAAATTAATTCTTCTCTTAAATTAATAATAATTTTTTAAAAATCTTCTGCAAACCCCAAAATCATATTTAAGGGTACACAAATTTCCAATCGAATTTCACTAAATGAATGATTAAAATAATTATTAACAAATTTTGCCGTTGTAGACACACTGCCATTTTCTTTAAGTAATTTTCACTCAATATAAATATAACCCATAGAAGGATGAGTAAACATTTGAGTTTGGCATGTCTGTAGTGGTTTAGAATTCCAAGCGAACTTCTACAGTGCCGGGGTTTAGAATTTCGTTTTGTCTTGAACAATCAATACTACAGAGTCAATACTTTTATACTCTTTTGGATTCAAAAGAGGCTCATTCTTGCGGTCATAATATGATTTTTGAAAGTTCAAGTACATTTCATACAACATAGAAAATTGATTTTTGTCATAATTAATATTTACATTATCGTAGAGGTAAATTAAATATAATTTTATATTTTTTTAATTACTGCTATTTTTATGAAAACTATTTGTACGATCTATCCTACAATAACATAACGCGTTTTTTTCAATTGCGTGGCAGATTTTACATTGCAACAAAGGATATTCTATTTATTCCCAATTTCTGAAAGCGACTTCTAATTCTCTTCCATTTTCAATAAGTTCTAGTAGTTTTAAGTTTTTAAAATCATCCACTGATATATGAGGCATTTTCCAAACAATTTGTTAATTGTAATTTTATTTTTTTCATTCGCAGCGCTATTATAAATTGCATTATGATCAGAATAACTTCGAATTAAAATTAATTGTTGTCTTAAATTAATAATATTTTTTTTAAATCTTCTGCAAACCCCAAAATCATATTTAAGGGTACACCGAGATTAAATTCACCGGTTGCGGTGTCGTTTACGTCCACCAAGCAATCTGGGCTTTGAATATTCCAACCGGGATTTTTTAAACGTTTAACATAATTTTTATTAAATGATGTGTATCCCTTAAGTTTGTAGTAATTCCAGGATTTCTTACCCGATCCACAGTTTTTCCTAAAATTTCCAATCGAATTTCACTAATTAAATGATTAAAATAATTATTAACAAATTTTGCCGTCGTAGATACACTGCCGGCTCAAAATTTCTCAAATGTGCCAAAAAAACTGATAATCTCATTTTTCATCGGTTTTCAATCGGTTTAGGGGTAAAAACTACTTTCCTAAAATATTTTTTAAAAATCGATTTTTACAATACTTATTAATAATTAAATTTTTTGTGGATGTTTTTTTCAATAATTGATAACTCCCGAACGGTTCATCAAAACTTTTATATCAAATTTTTTGTTGAAAAATATACTTCCCTTACGAAAATTTTGGTAAAAAAAGTTAATACTTTGTAATAGGTCAAAAGTTATAAATGTTTTTGTGACCGCGCTCCGACCTCTAGCGCTGGACGAGCACGATGACTGAGCCCTCGCGCGTCTGAACCGGAAAGTTGTTGTTACCCCTAAACCGATTCAATTTCAATTTTCAATTTATTTAGATCATTATATACATTTTAATTTTTTACAATAGATGGTGACCCGCCTAAGCTTTCGCTTGGGTGCGGAGTCCTAATTAACTAATACAATATTTATAAAGATATATGTTTTTGATTGAGAATTTCACACATAAAAAATACACAAATCTAAATGAGGGGGGAAGTGTCTTGAAACCTCAATTATATCGGGTGGGGAGGTTTTTCGGGTTAATTTAAGATAATTTCATTAAAATTATTTAATAAATAAATTTTAAGCCGTTTTTAAAATTCAGTTTTACCTTTTATTTGCTTAATATCATTTGGAATAGAGTTAAAATATTTTGGTCCATAATAAAATAAAAATCTCTGGATGTTTGCTTTTCTACAAAACGGAAGTATTAGTGAATCTTTATTTTGAGTTTGATAAGAGTGGTTAGGTGTTTCAAACTTTTCCTTATTATTGTGTACCCACAATATGAGTTGGTAAACGTAAATCTGCCTAATTGATAATAAGTTTGCCTCTTGAAATAATTGGGTTGTGGGATACCTGCGAGTTTTCTTAAACATTATTTTTAATAGTGTATTTTGATTTAATTGTAAATATTTTAAAGCATTTTCCAGAACATTACCCCAGATGACAATGCAGTATCTCAGAATTGATTCAGCCAAAGCGATGTACACCGCAGTTAAAAGTTTTTTATTTAGAATATCTCTAAATTGATAAAAATTGTAAATAAGTTTTCTTAGTCTCAAGTTTAAAGATTCTACGTGATGGTTCCATTTCAGATGCCGATCCACAGTTATTACTAAATACCTAATAAAATGTGTACCCTTAATATGTGGACAATTACAGTTATCATGGCAGTTTGTGTTATGAATTTTTATGTTTTCAATTAAATTGCCTACAGGTTGACCAGCATCTGTAATGGAAAAAGAATTAAATTTTGTTTTGTCTGTGTTAAGGCTAAGGAGACTGTCAAGCCACTCTTTAACATATTTTATATTATTTTCAGCAACATGGTATACTTGTTCCCATGAGTCAGCGGTAAATATGATCGCAGTGTCATCAGCGTATGAGAAGATTTCCCCTTCAAAATTAACTATTTCATAAATGGAGTTGATGTATATTAAAAATAAAATTGGCCTCAGTATCGTTCCTTGAGGAACTCCTCTGTTTATAATTTTAACTCTTTGATGACGCTGCGATAAATAATTTTTAAATAGGGAAAGTGGTAAACCCCGTATACCAATGCTTTTCAGTCTTTGTAATAAGATAATATGATCTACGGTGTCAAACGCCTTGGATAAATCTATAAAAATTCCCAAATATTTTTTATTTGATTCCATTTCATTAACAACAACCCTGATAAATTCAACTACCGCCTTTTCAGTGCTTATATTTGGTCTGAAACCAAATTGTCGTTTATTTAAAAATTTAATTTTATCCAAGTATTTCATAAGGCGACTTTTAATGCTTTTTTCTAGTATCTTACCAAGATTATTGATCAAAGAAATCGGCCTATAATTTGTGACACGAGATTTAGACCCTCCCTTAAAAATTGGAATAATAAAGGACTTTTTCATTTCAACTGGGATAATGCCTGTAAGAAATATGACATTTATTATATGACATAATGGTTTTGCTATATGCTCATTAATAGATTTTAATACTTTGGTAGAAATTCCATCAGGTCCACTAGCTGAGTTTAAATTAAGTTTTGAGATGTGAGTGATTATTTCCGCTGGCGTTGAAGGATTGAAGAACAGTGAGTGTTCAAGTGGTAAATTCAATTGAGCATAATTTTTGGGGTTTTTAGCATATTGATTATTGTCTCCATTATTAATAAAAAACTATTAAAAAAGTTTGCCTTTTATTGTCAATTATTTCAAATTTTTCGCCCACTTGTCGTTGTTCTTTATTAGAAATTTGGTCAATCACCTTCCATTTATTTTTATTATTGCTTGCATTCTCTATTTTATTTTTATAATAGTCATGTTTTGTTTTTAAAATTAGTTTATTTCATGTATTTCTATATTGCTTAAATTGATTTTAAAGTTCTTCAGAAAAATTTTTTGTTAGCTTATTCTTTAGGGAGTCCCTTTGTCTAATAGCATTTATTAAACCTATTGTAATCCATGGTTTTAGTTTTATTTGTTTATTGTTTTTAATTTCAATGTTTTTTTCATGTTTTTTTATGTGTTTTAGAAGAGTATTGACAAATGAATTATAACAAGTTTCAGAATCGTTATTTTCGAAGGTGATTGGCCATTTTTCATTTTTTAAGTCATTATTTAAGTTTTTAAAATTAATTTTTGTCACTAATTTTTGTTTTATGTTGTTTTTATTTTCTAATTTACATTGCTCATAATTAATACTTAGAAATATAGTGTCATGGTCTGTTATGCTGGTTTTAAACAAATAGGGCAAAATTTTAAAATATTTTTTACTCACTCCCCTCAATCCTACAAAGAAGTGGTCTATTAAACTTGGTTCTTGATTTAAACATGTTCTTGTGGGCTTATTTATGTATGAAAACATTTCTTGTTCGTTAAATAAATTTAAATACTCCATTATTTCTTTATTATTGTTAAGCAGATTTACGTTTACGTCACCTGTAAAAATTTCAACATTATATTTAATAGTATTTTGAAGATAATAAACCCATTACGATTTGACCCATAGGGCCTGTAACATGAAGTTATTATTAATATTAAAGTGAATTCTTAATAAGTTTATTTCGGAAATCCAAACTATCTCCACCTTTGCGTTTATAGTATTTTTAATGTAAACAACTGTACCATCATTTTGATTGAATTTTGATTCATTGTAATAGGTAGTAAAATTTTTTATATTGAAATTGTTTATATCAAGATTGGAAAAAGGAAGAGCATTTAAATATGTAAGAAGTTCGTCAAAGTTCTTACTTAAGGGCCTTATATTAAAATGAATGATATTGAGCAATCTATTAGATTTTATTACCCCTTTACAGTTTTCGATATCCGACAGAATTGTAGTTTCAATACTCCGTTTGTGATCGTTTGTGATTTTACTTCGAATTTGTGCTTCAATACTCGATATATCTAAGGTTTGCGTCTATGACTTTCATTACGATTATGTTTTCATTCAACAGCGACAATGTAAAATTATAATAACACCGATAGTTTGCTTCATAAATTTACCTGTAACGACGCATATGAGGAAGTTATACTTAAGGATATGCTCATGTTCGACACTAGCGATTATCCAAAAAATAACAGTTGGAATATCCTTTTGATTAATAAAAAAGTTTACGGATTAATGAAAGACGAACTTAATGGGAAAATTATGACGCATTTTATTGGTCTTCGCTCTAAAATGTACACATTTTAATCGTCAAAAATGCGTTACAAAATCGAAAGGTCTTAAGTACAATATTGTTAAAAATTCTATAACTTTTCAAGATTATTTTGAGTGCCTAAATACAAAAACTAATAAAATTATAAATCAAAAACTAATAAAGTCTATCGCGCACGATGTTTATAGTGTCAAGCAACAAAAAAATGGCCCAAGTTGCTTTGACAACAAAATATATCTTTTAAACAATTCGCACGACACTTTGCCTTGGGGGCATTATAGTATTATTTAACTTTATTGTATTTATGACCCTGCAATTATTTAAATTTTTTATTATTTAATTGTAATTTTTGTTTATCTGCTGCACCCTATAATTAATATTAGTTTATGTTGCGTACCTGTTACAAATTCCTATGTTCATCATCACACACAACACACAACAATTTAAGAAAAAAGGATTTGAATTGAGCACAACTAGGGATGGCTGTGAAATTGAATGTTATTATATTTTCAATGTTCTGTTAAAATAAATTTATCATTAATAAAATAAATGTTTGTATACGAAGTGCCAACACATTTTGTTTGTTGGAAATTATAACTTTATTATTTATACTTAAATCTTTATATGAAAATAAAACACTTTAAATCTTAAATTGTTTTTTATTTTCACCTATAATATATTATACATTATCAAAGTCATTTTTGTTGATCCAACTCCTCTCATTTAATCCAAACCATTAAAAATATACTTCTGTTCCTTTTCGCCTTAACATTTTTTCAACCAAATGAATATCGGGAAACTTTGCCTTTTGCAATTCGAATTCATAAAATCTTCCCAGAATAGATTTTCCATAGTGATCCTCCAAAATGTAAGTTGAAGGATTTGTTAACTTAACCTGTTTCGCAGTGAAAATTTCATTTGACCAATTTGGCGTGTACCCTTTAGAAAATGCCTCGCGATATTTGCTTATTCGAACATTGTCTTTTAATTGAACTTTATTATTTGGATTGAACATTTTTAATTTGCTAAAGGTTGATTTTAACAAACTTTTTTCATTATTTGCATTTACATAAATCGATTTCATTTTGATAGTTGATAACTAAATTCCTTCCACATTAATTATTTTAATGTTCAATTTACACACAGATGCTTTTTTAGTACTAAATGTACTATAATGATTAATTTTTAACTTATCCATAAGTCTTTGTTGTAAAACTCCCTTCTCGCGTCTGTTTTTCGGAATATTTGGCTCAACTAAAGTTGTTTTTATTGCCTGCGTTACATCTTTTGAAGTTTTATTGTTTATAGGCAAGGCCCACACAAATTTGCTAAATGCATTAATAACCACCAAAATATATTTAAGTCCTTTATTTTGTTTTGCAAAAGGTGTCATCTCGACCAGGTCACCTTAAAATAAATCATTAAATCCGCGAACAACCACTCTTCTACGCTTAAAGTTTTTTCTCGCTGATGCGTGTAATTCACTATTTCGCGTTTAAAATTTATTAAAGACGATTGATGTTTACTTTTATTTTTTTCATCATTCTGTTAAAATCGGATATTTAAGTTTATCTGACTGTAGTGAAATCCTATCACCGAATTTCAGTTAAATATTTAACAATTTGTCGTAATTATACAATTGGTCGTTTATTTTAATTTGAAAAGTATTGCTACTGACATTAACGTAATTTATAATTTCTTTTATAAAGGAAACTCATAAACCGAATATTTAGTACTTAAATCATAGAAAAATGTTTTAATAATAATAATAATAATTTATTGCCCAACAGAATACAATATTCCAATTACAGGACAAAATATGTATATACCGTACCTTCATTTGCAAGCTAACCATAGGGAAAATACATTGTAACTGGACCAGATAAGTCTTAGTCAGCACGAAGCGAAAAACGTTGTAGAAATGATTTGGACGCGTGGACGAGTACGCTAGCATGCGCCGTAACAGTTGACCTTGCTTCATACATCGATGCTTTATTATTGTTTTTTATTTTGTGCGGTGTAAATCTGATAAAATTTGTTTTAGTACGCATGTCTCGACGACTCATCCAAATCATTTCTGAAAAGGTTCTCGCTTTGCGTTGACTGCGACTTATCTGGTCCAGTTACAATGTATTTTCCCTATGGTTAGCTTGCAAATGAAGGTACGGTATATACCATACACTGCCCGTCAAAATTAACGCATATTAAGTAAAAAAATTCGAACTCTAAAACGCCTTTACCGATCTTTATGAAATTTTGTATAAAAATACTTCAACTTATATCTCAGTTTACGAGTTCGAGGGTTTTTCGAGAAAATATTTTTAAAGCTCTTTTATTTAATAATTAAAAAAACGTTCGAAAAATAACTTTAAGGGAACTTTTCTTTTGAGGTAAATAAAAAATATGCTGTAAAAGACCGTATTTTCGTTAGTATACCCTGAAAATTTTGTAAAAATAAAACGAACAGTAACGAAGATACAGCGCTTTAAAGTCGGTAAAAATGACCCCTTTTTTATTATTTTGCTGAAAAGTGGTCATTTTTGACGAATTTAAAGCGCTGTATTATCCTTACTGTTCGTTTGATTTGTACAAAATTTTTAGGGTATACTAACAAAACTACGGTCTTTCACAACATATTTTTTATTTACTTAAAAATAAATTTCCCTATAAAAGTTTTTTCGAGCATTTTTTATTATTAAATAAAAGGGCTTTAAGGATATTTTCTCGAAAAACCCTTGAACACGTAAACTGAGATATAAGTTGAAGTATTTTTATAAAAAATTTTATAAAGATTGGTAAAGGCGTTTTAGAGTTAGAATTTTTTTACTTATTATGCGTTAATTTTGACGGGCAGTGTATATCAACATATCTAATATTTAATATACCTAAGCTTAAAAATAAGGAAAAAAAGAAACTTAATATTATTAATTATTATTAATAATATTATAACAAAAGATTATATATATATATATATATATATATATATATATATATATACATCCCGCTTACAATGCTGCATCATTTCAAAGTACCGTCATTATAGCGTCTACCAGAAATACTGCAGTATATCGTGATTTAACATTGCAGAAGTGTTAATTAGACAAAATATTGACCGAATTTAACGTTAAATGTTTATAAACCCTTTTTTAAACTAAAAATTCATGTTACTATCATTGCTGCTTCTTTTTATTTTGCCATCATTTCTGCGTCGATGTATATCGAATTTGTTAAACCATCATTGCTGCAACAGAAGTAAATATTTTTTTCAACTCCCCCGTCTTTTCTGCGTCACCTATGTTGCCAGATCTTGTCGACGCATCATTGATGGTCTTTCGTACTAGGATTTGAATATTAAATTTAATAAAATAAAGATTTAAAATCATAATACCCAATAATTTCGTCGTGCGTTGTGACTTGTTTTTAGCGCATATACTCGTATATCAACGCTCACAAATAAAAGGCATAATATAAGTTCTTTAGAAATAAAATGATAAATTTGTTATGTATAATTTGTTGTCATTCAATAGTTTAAGGTAGTCTGGATAAATTTTTAGCTTTAAATCATGTAAAGAAAAAATTCTAGCGTACGGGATTAATTTTTAATATGTTAAATTAACATACAAAATGTATGCCAGTGACATTTTTAATTTTTGATAGCATAATAACATAATACAATTATGATAATTGTCCTTATTGATATTTTTGGTATTAAATAGTTTATTAGATTTAGCTAAGAAATTAATTAATATTTCCAAATAAGCCTTAGATATTCGCAGGACCTTTCTAACGTTTTCTCCGTCGGGGTGGGTAATAAAATTTGCCGCTCTAATGTTGGGTATTGACGGACCAAAGCATTTTTTAAAATTGTAATTAAAAAAATGCTCCTAATCTAAGGAGGCGTTTTTACCAAAACCTTAAATAAAAAAAGGATTATTTTAAAGGATTTTTAAATCTTTATTTAACTATAGTTAGACGTATACGTCTTAGAATAAGTCAAAACGGTTTAAACTTTCCAATTTTAGTTTTTTATCAATATTAATCAATTTAGGAGTGACGAATATTTATAATTTAAATTTGTTTAAACTTTTTGCCTTTTTAAAATATAAAGGGCCAAATTGTATGTAAAAAACTAAGGATGATGTCTTTTTAATATTTTGAAAACGTCACATTTTTGTCCTAGGACAGCTGTTTACTTTCCGTCCTGAAATGTAATCAGCTGTTTACTTTCGTCTTTGGATAATATCATTATTATTATTGTTGCTGTCATCACATATCGTCCCAATTATCGTATGGTAGCATATCTTTAATTTAACAATTTTACAGAGCATTTTAAAGATTGAAAGTTTTTAGCTAATTTAGAATATTTTTTGGAAAAAAAATATCGAAAAATATGCTATATCTATATCTTTTTCTACAAGCGTGCGGAAAGTTGCTACTTTCTGCACGCATAACTGTACGGAAAGTAGCACTTTTCCGCACGCAAATACTTTCCGCACACAACCCCGCAATTGTTAAGCAGAGTAGTAGCATTTCCATTATTGGTTTCTATGGTTTTTAAAATACTAAACATAATTAAGTCCTAAAAACGTCAAGGTTTTGAGTTTAAAAATGGAAAGTCAAAGTGAAAATTACGAGATTCCCGAGTCTATCCTGGAAGAAGCAAAAAAAGCCAGCTTGGAATTACTTCCTGAAAAATTACGGGCGAGATACGAATTCAACATATTTAAGCAATGGTGCGAAAAAAAAAATTAATTAATTAAGAATTAAAGAAGAAATTCTTCTAGCCTATTTTTCAGAGGCAAGCAAAATTAGTAAACCATCGACTCTTCGGTCGAGATATTAGATGTTAAAGGCGGTAATTAAAATAAGAAATAATGTTGACATAGGAAGATTTGCTAAACTTTCACCTTATTTAAAACGTCAAAATGTTGGTTTCTTAATATTCACTCAAAATAAAATTTCCAAATTTAATAATGAGGCACCCGATGATATTTATCTTTTAATGAAAGTCGCTATTATATTTGGGTTGGCTGGAGCGTGTCGTCGAGAAGAATTGGCCTATTTAACAGTAGATAACATCGAAGATATATCTGTCAGGAATACTGATCACTATTAAGTTCCCTTTATAAAGGGAACTTAATAGTGATCAGTATTCCTGACACAAAAACCCATACGAAACGAACCTTTGTTATATCTAATGAGTTGAACGATGGTATGTACCTTAATTATTATAGAAAATATTCTAAACTGCGTCCTACAAATACACCACATAGAAGATTTTTCGTTAAATACGTTCATGGCAAATGTACTACGCAATGCGTTTGGCAAGATAGGTACCTTTAAAAATTGCTACGTTCCTGCACCTACCAAATCTCGAGAAATATACTGGGCACAGTTTTAGACGGTCTTCGACGACTATACTTGCTGATTCAGGTGCAAATATTACATGTATAAAACGGCATGGAGGCTGGAAATCCAGTAGCGTGGCAGAGGGGTACATAGAGCAATCGGTGGAAAATAAGAAAGAAATATCCAATAAAATTTTAGCAAGTGTAAGCAGCTCCATGCTTATGCAAAATATCAGTCAGTCAGTTCTTTGCTAGGAAATCACCCAGAAGAAAAAAGCCTTAGTTTGCCATCAACATCTGACATCTTAGCATCGGCAATAAATTTGCAAAACGCAACCAATTGCAGTTTTAGTATAAATATTACAAATAATTAGACTAATTACATAGTTGTGTTATTATTTAAAAAATGTCTTGTGAATTAATGTTAAAATAAAATGTTTTCCATATTATTTTATGCGCTTGTAGAAAAAATATTGTAGGTACCTACCACGCGCGGAAATTGTCTTTCCCGCACTCGACTGATGACCGAACTCCGCTACGCGTCGTTCGTTCAACGGCAGTCGCGTGCGGAAAAGTAGCACTTTCCGCACTAGTTAGGTAAATAACTATTTTTTACCTGAGTGCGGAAAGTTTCTACAAAAGTCAGTGTCAATTAATTTTTAAGAAAATAATGAACCACCGTGTAATCGTCATAGTAATGATAAATCCTAGTAGGATTATACTACCGCGGTATACCGTGGAGAAAGAGTTCAATTTTCTCCACAGTTAAAGATTGAGCCACTTTCTTAATTGAAAAAGTATAGGAAATGTACAAATTCTTTAATATGATTAGAAAAATATATTTACAGAGCATGTCTCAAAAAGTCTGTGGAATCCAAAAATGCAAATAAAATAAATATTTTTATTAAAAATAAGAAAGTTGGAACCGTCCCAGAGAAAACCAAATACCCTGTACCTATAAGTAAAAATATTATTTAAAAAAAATTGTATTAGTTCATTAGTATTTAGTCATTTCTTTTGATGTTTTTGTCAAATTATATCAACCTGCAAAGTTACAAGAACCCACAACCCACTTCTAAGTTTGACAGGTCAAACTCAGAAGACAGCTCACAGAATAACACAAAACCACATTTTTTTGAGTAAGAAGTTAGATTATTGTGTTAATCATCTTACATTCTCATTAACAGTCATGATTTCAACCAAAATACTAATCACGTAATTTATCTACTACATTTACTACACAATAATTTACTATTTTCTGTGATTTACTACATACTACATTTACTACATAGTCAATGTATAAAATGTAATAAACCCAATTTTTACGTCAGTTTCCCATCCCTGGGCTGGAGGCCTTACAAACGGGACAAATATTACTATTTTTACTCTTTTTTATTCTTAAAGTTACAAATATAATTATTAAAAAGAACTTGGCAATAATAATTTTATAAAACAAACTGGCTACCAAACACTTATACTAAAATTCACATTAACACATGCGACGCAGCATTGCTGCGTTCGTTTAACGATCTTCGTTATTTATGCTTCGAAAAATATTAAGTACATTGTATCGACGTTGCTGCGTCGTACATTGTTGTCAGCTTCACTTGATGCAGGATTACCGTAAGTTTAAAAGAAATATTCACTTTTTCAATATACACCAAATTTAAAAGCGCACCCTTGCGGCAAACTGCCAAACTTCAATATACACGTATTTTACAAAAAACCATCAATGCTGCGTCACCCTTAAAAACGGTGTGTAGGATTGTCATGACGTCACCAGTAAAATAAACCTTAAATGTAATGCTGCGTCAATATACGACGCAGCATTACACCTGACGCAGCATTGAATGCAAATTTCATAATGTATTGACGCAGCATTGTAGGCGGGATGTATATATATATATATATATAGACGTATATTCGCTCTTATACAGGCCCGCACAAGATAACATTAATACGTTTTAAAGCCCAAAGCGACGTTATAAAACCCGGCTTTGGGCTTTACAACGGAGCCCGAGTATATAGTAGCCATTCGATTCTCCTTTCTTTCTGCACCCTCCTGTTAAAATTTTTGATGGGCCTCAAAAAGTACCATTTATGCATTCATTTATACAAAAAGTTTGGAGAATTTCACTGTAGGGGGCGCTTCTGAGTATATATTTATACATTTATATTAACGTATCGTTATCAGCCCCTAAACTTGGCAACACTGCTGGGCCCGACAACGCGCGTACAATATATTTTTATAAATATACGGCGGCTTTAGAAATTAATCATATGTTAAAGGATATTTTATTGTAGCAGTTTACTGATCTATAAATTGCTGTTGCAGCCCAAAGCGACATACAATTTTTAAAACCGCGAAACTACACCTTTTTTTAATTTTTTGGGTTTCCTGTAAATATGTATTATTATTTGGTTCCAGAATTCAATTATAAATTTATTTTATTTTTAATAAATTTGCGAGGTTGGCAGAGGAGCTAAAATAAGTAATTACAATTATTTGTTCGTGGATTACAATTTTTAGTGTATTCCATTTATAACAGATTTATATATTTGCATGGATCCCCTAGGGGCAAAGTGGTGGAAAAGAGGATAAAATAAAAAATCTACATAATATATTACTAATACTATTATTCCCAAACTGTTAGTAATGATTGTTATAAAGTTAGTAAAGTATTACAAAAGTTGTTCTGGTTTTACAAAAAAAGTGGCTAACTTTTATAGCAATTAATAACCATGTGTATAGGAACTGTTTAGTAAATAGTACTAAAAAATCAAAATGGCCCCAAGTAATTAATGGATGCCCCCTAATTAATTACCACGAGTACTATTTGCAACTACAAATAATATTTGCTATTACACATCTTAAAATATTCGACATATATTTTTAATTGCGAGTTGTATTTGGAGGACAATTTTATCGAACAAATGATTAAAAAATAATAAAAAAAATTGAAAAATATTTACCTGGTAGCACTAGTGCCATATTCGCTGCAATTTGTACTAGTCCAATTTTCTAAACAATTACTCTAGATGGGCCAAAAATTGTCAAAAAAAGCTCAGAGCCCTTGGTTTACTTTTGGCAGATGACAGGTAAAAATATTGCCCTACATAGTCTAAGCGATTATTGGAATTAAAAATATACTAATATATATTTTTTCACCATAATATTTACTTTTATCATACACAAATTTTTTATATACAGGCGTTGAGTGAAGGAGCAGTTATTAATCAATGATTCAGGCGTTTCAATTTTAAATATATTCAAATTTTGCCCTAAAATAGGTGATAAATATTCGTTTTAAAAAATTTAAATTGTTTTTTTCAGTAATGTGACACATTTTGAAAGTCTATAGGCTCACAAAACCCCTGTTGGTTATTATTCTAAACAAGAACATTTTAAAAAATATTCGATTGTAGTTTAAAAAAAAATACTGCCGGCCAATAAATATATTTTTCAAATTTATAGAGAACACCTAACCCCTTACCCCTTAAGGGGTAAATTTGATAATATCTATAATATAGATTCTACATGTCATTTTATGCATATGCACGGAGAGAACAGTTTTGGGAATGGTTACTAAAAAGTTTAGTAATTGTGGGACAGCTTTAATATTTTAGGAGTGGGCGCTTTTGGGTTTAGTAATAATTTTCATATATTTATCATAAGTGTTGTTTGGCAACTATGCCTTTACTGAAAAATAGTAATTACAAAATAAAGGAAGATCTAAACTTGAGTTTAATAACTATACTATAATGATAGTTAACTATTTTGAATTTACCATTAAATATGTACAATTAAATAATAATAATTAATTTAACCGAATTAAACAAAATGCAAAAGATAGCCGACCAGGGCCGGATTTACCGAACAGACAACGTAGGCAGCTGCCTAGAACGGAAAAAATTAGGGGTAACTAAATACTTTGGATGAATTTGGACAGAATTTTTTCTAAATTAGTATAGCATACAAAGTTCTTGATAAAAAATAAAATAACCGAGAATTTTTGCATGCATTGTTTGAATAAACACTTCGTGACAAGTGTCTTCAATTAAAAAATTTCAAAATATAGAATGTTTAAGAATAAAATGATGATGAAGTGAAAAACTACTTGAGATAAAAATTTGTTGAAGAACGATTAAACGCACTCTCTCTTAGCTATAAAGTCAGATTGTCTCATGTCTTATTTCTATATTATAGACACGCCAAATTCCTAAATCCGGACCTGTAGACGACTACATAGAAAAATAATATTGGGAATTTGCTTCCTCACTTTTAGTATAATTATTAAATACAAATTAATAATATATTGTGAAAAGTTTTAATATAACTTAAAACTATTATTGAAATGTATTCTAAATTAAAAAAGTAATAAATTATTAACTTAATAATGACACGTTAAATATTAATTATTAATATTTTATTTTATAGTAATTGCTATAATAGTATATTATGTATCAAGTTTTATAAACGATATTTTAGTTACGAGTTTAATTAAGCAAGAGCGAAGCTTGCGAGCGAGTGTTTAATAAAAACTAGTGTCTAAAGAAGTTTATAAACGAGTTACATACTATACTCTATCTACGACGAACACAAAACAAAATTTAAGGCGAATTTTATTTGTTAAAAATTTGACATCTGTCAACTGTCACCTCACATTTTCTAAATTTATAATATAGCTAACTTAAAAGGCACTGTTGCTAACTTCAGCTCGGGACTAAAATGCCATAAAGCCACAGGTCGTCAATAGAGGAGTAGATAAAATAAAATATCAATAATTAATATTTAGGATTCATTACTTAAAGTTAAAAAGTTAAAAGTTTTAACAATCAATACCTACGAAATATTAATGGTAAAATGTTTAGTAATGGTTATTTTACAGTTCGTATACTTTTACAAAATGTTCTGGTTTTACAAATAAAGTAATAAATACATAAGTTTTGGGTTTCATTAAGAATAGATTAAAAGCGAATGTTAGAAAAACAAATATTGCAGATATGCCTTAAAAAATGTAAGTCGTTCTTTATTTTATACTTAAAATGTATTTTGCAAACGTTAAATCTGTCAATATTAATTTTTTCTTAGTGTTCTATAGGATTTCAAGATATTTAAAATAATAAAAACTCCAATAAAAATATTTACATTTATGTATGGTTATGTTTTGCTAATTAGCAATATTAATATAAGTAAATTTTGTCAAAAATACCACATAAGTAAACAGTTTTACACTGGATTTAAAAAAGGAAAAATGCCTAGTTAAAAAAATACTGGTGAAGCCAATTATACTCATATAAATTAATTTTTATAGAAATAAATAAGAAGATTTTTGTATATTTATTATTTTTATATTGCAGTAATAATACTTAATAATATAATTATTCTAAATTATATAATAAAAGGTATAATTCTAATTTTATTATATTTATTACATGTTTATTGGGATAAATTATCAATAATAAACTTAAGATTCTGAGATTTTATGTTCTCTTGAAGAACTTTTTAATAATTTTAAAGTACATTTTTTTAAATTGTGAAATTTTAGGTATAATTATAATTATTAGTGTTATACTATATTATAGTATTTCAGTATTCCAGCAAATACTATACACGAACACTACTATGACAAGCCCGTAAATTTAAGAAACCACAAATGCAGAGTATTAACGAATATTTAAAGCTTGACCTTGAATCTAAAAATAGATTTGTTACGGGTAGAATTGGCAACACCGCTGGGATTTACAGCGATTAATCAGTATATATTTTTATACTAGTGGGCTTTTCAACGTATTAATAATATATGCTTGGGCAGGGCCGAGCCTAGGGTATCTGCCGCCCGGGTGCAAGAATTAAATTTGCCGCCCCCATTAATGTAAAAAATTAGGTTGTCGGTAGGGAAGGAGTTCATTCTCAATAAACATATAACAAATTTTATAGTAAAATAACAAAGTATTTATTAACAAATACATAAAATAATAAAATAAAAATACATTCAGGAAAAAAAAACAAAAATAATTAAACTAAACTAAAAAACTAAAATCTACTTTTCCCTAATCAAGTCGCCTACATCCAAGTTGTTAGAAATATCTTCTTCAATACTTATAATTGCTAAATTTGAAAGCCTGAATTGACTCATATTGGATCTTAAATAGGTCTTAATTAGTTTTAATTTCGAAAATGACCGCTCTCCATGGGATCGTCAAAAATATTCTTAAAGCTACAAATAAATTCGGAAAGATGCCTTTTAAATCATTAAATAGTTTTTAACGCATTAAAAGACAAAAGAAACTACTATGTTTGAATCTTATTTGCCTCACGTTAATAGAAAAACTAAAAACTGCTGAAATACGCAGCCGTCAAATCGGAAGAAATTTTGCTTTAACTTAACAGTTCAGCTTGTAAACAATATCACGTGGTACACAGCGCGCGATTTGATTGGTTTCCCGTAAGCCCGCTTCCGTAAAACATGAAACTTGACGAACTCGAAGCGGACGGACGGAAAGCGAAGCGGGCGGGCGGCAATCTATAAACCGGGCTTTAAGAAAATTGTCATCATTATTTTTTGGGGCTATCGCGCGTTCGGTTATGTCTTTTTTATCATTGCCGCCTGACAGCACAATTTTGGCATTGTTTTTATGTGTAGAATAAAAACGATGATTCCTTGATACGCCGACATCAATAAAACGCAAATGATTTTTAGAAAGTTTTTTGCATATTGCAAGGTGGCTTTTTTATTTTGATGATATTTTGCCGCCCTGTGTTAGTGCCGCCCGGGTGCCATGCACCCCTTGCACCCCCGGCACGGCTCGGCCCTGTGCTTGGGCTTTACAAGAACAACAATGTTTCTACCGACAATCCTATAGGGAAATCTTTACCCCTCGTCTTTCCCCTCTATAGGTTTTTAATGATTTAAATGAGATAGAAGATAAGTATACACGCCTAAACCACTAGCAACTGCAGGGCTCCGAAGCGACCCATCCGTCTCCGGGCTTCAAAACATACCATTTATAGGTATATATATATATATATATATATATATATACATATATATATATATATATATATATATATATATATATATATATATATATATATATATATATATACTGTACTGGAGATTTTAAATGAACGTTGGTTCACGAAAAACTACAATAAAAGATTTTCATATTAATAATACCTAAAATGTGACTAGAGTCAATCTGATTATTAAAAAGTTTCCACAAAAATTTTAAACTTATAACCAAGGACCGGATTTTAGGCAAAATGTCTTTTTGTTTCTATTTTAGGCATTTGTTTGGGACCTTGAAATTAATCCTAAACTTAGAAAAATAAATAAAGGCGAAATTTTGATTTATTGTCCTAAAAGGACATTCTTATGAGCCTAATTGCGGAAAAGTAAATTATTTTTAATAAGACCCTGCTTTCATGCTCTTATTTCGCCTAGATGCCCTTGGCGAGTACGAGGACCACAAATTACAAAACTAGTGAAAACCTAAAGTAAAGTACCTAACCTAAAGTATTAAGTTTGTAAAATAATGCTTAAAAATTATTATTTACTTTGTTTTCATAGGTTTACTGTAATTTCCATATATGTATTACATATATGGTAATTTCAGACTTTTTAACTGTTTTGTCGCCATCTAGGGCATAATTATATAACTCTCCACAATTTACAGGTAGTAAATAGTTTTTCTATAAAGACAATAGATGGCTAAAGCCAACTTTGTCAACATATACTTACCAGTAAGTATATGTAAGTATATTTTTGACAACCTTTTGATTCAACGTTTCGTGCTTTTGTTTGTATTTGTTTATATTTTTTTTTCAGCGTCGCCTATTTATTACAATATTTTTCCTTTTCTTTATTTATACGGGCAGTTATTTGCGAGAGTTCGTGTTATTATTTTTATTATGTTTTTGATTTTAAGAGATATATCTATATGTATACATATGTATTTTTTGTTTTATTTTTATTGATAGGACCTGAATAAATGTTATGTTTAATCGTGTTGTTTTTATTTCATATCGCCTATTTTAGGCGGTTGAGGCTTATTTTATGCACTTTCGGTCTAAAACGGCCTAAAATGTAGGTTTTTATTGTTTATTTATGCGTCCCAATTTCCAATTTTTAAGGGCCTAAAATCCGCTTTGCTTATAACTTTGCGCCCAACTAAAAGGGTTTTAATGTTAAATCTATATAATATATATCCTATAGGATATTATGATCATATCCTCCAGCGGGATGGACGTGATCAATTCTGTAGGAAAGCAATTTTAAAAATCTTCCTTGTATCTTTTCGATATAGTCAATATGTACGTTTTAATGCGGATACCAGATGAGAGAGCAATATTCAAGTTTTGTTCTAATGAGATAATAAAACAGTGATTTTAGAGCTTTGATGACTTATAAAACCTAAAAGCTTCAAAGCAGATTTAACAGTGTTATTGACATGAGTGTAAATGAGAGCCTATTGTCAAAAAATACACCAAGGTCCCAGTGGCGGCTGGTGGATTTTAAGTATACCAATATCTCAGTTATTAGACATGGGACCCACACCAAATTTATAATAGTTTATATTGACATTAAATAAACAAGTTCGGCGCAAACAGAATTTAAATTGAAGTTTGCGAAAAAAAGTTAGTTTTTCCTGTCGCCTACCCTGCCTCCAGCCCCCCCTATTTGAGATAATTCAAATTAAAGTGGTGCAATTTATTATCTACTATAATTTATCGACAAATTTAAAATTTTATTCAAAAAATCCAAATATTACAGATTTTATTCGATTTTAAATTTTTATTATTTATTTTATTAAAATAAAAAAATATTTAAAATGGTATAAAAACTGTAATATTTGGATTTTTTAAATAAAATTTTAAATTTGGCGATAAATTATAGTAGATAATAAATTGCACCACTTTAATTTGAATTATCTAAAATCAAATTTATAATAGTTTATATTGACATTAAATAAACAAGTTCGGCGCAAACAGAATTTAAATTGAAGTTTGCGAAAAAAAGTTTTTTAATCTGTTTGCGCCGAACTTGTTTATTTAATGTCAATATAAACTATTATAAATTTGGTGTGGGTCCCATGTCTAATAACTGAGATATTGGTATACTTAAAATCCACCAGCCGCCACTGCAAG
Organism: Brassicogethes aeneus; assembly: GCA_921294245.1. Lineage (NCBI taxonomy): Eukaryota > Metazoa > Arthropoda > Insecta > Coleoptera > Nitidulidae > Brassicogethes > Brassicogethes aeneus. The sequence goes on from OV121136.1 coordinate 7,018,220, forward strand.
GTCCCGAATTTTATGACAGCGTGAAAGGATGGTATTATTTAAAGTGTAATTAAATGTAATGGGCGTATTTTTAAGACTGTACTACAGATTTTACATTTAGATACATTAAGATCGAGTTTGTTAACTTCACACCATCTAAGAATAATATTCAATTGTTGCTGAAATAGGTCGCAATCAGTAGTATCAGAAATACTGGTAAATATTTTCAAATCGTCAGCAAAAAATAAATTATTGCAATTTAGTTTCAGTGACAAGTCAGTTAAATACTATATTTTTCCAACATTTTTATTCTTTTACAAAAAATTTGACTTTTTTGACTGACGTATTGACTTGATCCGCAATTAATATTGCTGCAAAAGCTGTTAAAGGTATGAAAAAAGAGCACTTTGCTCGCATAATTGCTTTACCAAAAACCGGTGGTTTTTTACCACTAATTCCATTATTTTCGGGATTTAGTGCCCTTGGAGCTTAGGCCGGAAGTGCTGGCTCAATCGCTAGTGCCGTTAATTAAGCAAAATCGGCACAAGAAGATCTTAAAGAAAAACAACGACATAATGAAAAAATGGAGGCAATAGCTATCGGGAAGGGATAGCAATTAAAACAGTACAAAATTCCCGATTCTTACTACACACCCAAAAAAAATTCTATAGGAAGATTACCAAAACGAGCTCTAACAAATATCGATTTAAATAAATATGCTAAAAAATTTTCGCGGAGTGTTTATGCAGGGCGATTTGCCACATAAAATCAAACAATTGGAATACATTAAAAATAATTTTCGTAATATTATACCGCCAATAAAAGCTGTATCGTATTTTTACACTACTAACTTAACAACCCGTACAAATCACATACAATCATACGCAGTTTGTAATTATAATTCTTTTAACTGTGGACATTTATGTTTGCAATTTTTATATAATTATTCATAATCTTGTAAATAAACGTTAGTGAAATAGTGGCATTTAATCAATGAGGTCGTTCAGTTTTTCGGGGACGGAATCCGTTTTGAGTGCTGATTTATATCCACCGACAGATTTAAGATATTTTGATAATGATTTTTATACCAAATATTTATAAAGATAAAAATATGTTTTACATTGGCTCGCATAAAATTAAAATTCCCGAAGGAACATATGATATTGATAACATTAACAGTTTTTTAATTAAAAAATCAATGATTTAAATAAAACAACAAATGAAAATTTATTCTTATCATTAACAGCGAATTTAAATACACTAAAATGCGAAATAAAATCTACTCACGATATTGATTTTACAAACAGCAATTCAATTGGAGATTTATTGGGTTTTCATAAAGAAAAACTTACAAAAAATACTGAACTTACTTAAAAAAAAAACAGTTGACATAATGAAAGTAAGTATTTAATCAATAATATAACCTTTAAAATAGTCGACCAGGATGGTGACTTGCTCATTTTTCGAGGAGAAACTATCACGATAAGAGCTCATTTAAAGGCTCAGCAGCAGCTACAGCAGTATATAACAAAAGTGCGGAAACAATCAATGTCAGTGTCAGTCAAACGGTTAACCAGTTAACACCTAGTAATATCGTATACCTTAAATCTTTAGAATCGGATGAAGAAATGTAGAGAAACATTACCATTTACCATATAACTCTAGCGCATTCGAGAATAATGATAAAAAACGAATTTGCATACCCCAAACTCAAATGTTTACACATCCATGGCAGGCTCAAAATTTTTCAAGTGTGCCACTTAAAAATTGATGCTCTCAATTTCATTGATTAATACGGTTTTCAATCAAAATCACCGTATGATGGCGCATTACGACTAACACGCATTCATATCGCTCGTGAATAAAGTTAATAATAAATAGTAATAAAAAAGAAGAAAAACAGTTCAATAGTGTATAATAAGTTTGCTAACAGTGTTAAACTAGTGCAGTTTCCAGAATGCCACCAAAAACTACACAAAATGAGAAGAAAATTGATGTTAAATCTATTGTGAAAAAAGGTATTACAGGGTTATTAAGTGAAGAAAATTCCATTGGTAAAATTATCGAGGTCAGTGATACACTTCAACAAAAAATATCAGAGTTGGAAAACGATGTAAAAACCAATAGAAACAAAACAGCTGATCTCGAAAATAAAGTAAACAAACTGTAACCAAACGAAAAATCTAAAAATATTTGTTTATATGGACTTAAAGAAGAAAATAATCAGGCAAACACCTTAACACAGATTAGAAATTTTTTTAAACACAAATTTTGTCAAATAGGGGTTAGAGAAAACAATTAATATGGCGTATAGAATCGGAAAAAAACAAAGAAAAGGCAAGACCAGTCATTGTACAATTTACCTCCGTTCCAGACAAACAAATAATAATCAAAAAAAAGGAATATTCTTAAAGGTACCAAGATTTTTATAACGGAGGATCTTACAAAACATTATTTAAAAATTTATCAAGAGGCCCAAATGAAACTTGGTAATAAAAATGTATGGCCACTGAATGGAAATATTTATGCCCAAATAGGAGATAAAAAAATAAAAATTGACAATATCGAAAAAGTTTTGGAGCTTGCAGAAGAAATAGAAAATCAAAAAGATGAAACCATAGAAGAGGAGGAAGAACAAAATTAAAAGAAAAGAAAGAAAGAAAAAATTGCATATTTAATTTAAATTTACTTGATATTTTAAAGAACAGATTTAAATTTGGTTATTATATATAGTTTTAATTAATTTGGTAATGAAAATTTAGAAATAAACCTAATTTTGATAATGTTTTATAACGCTTTCTTTTACATTTAATAATAAATAAACACGAGCGTTAATGAGTTATATAGGTTCAATATTTAATCATATTATTTTAATTTGTGATTTCGATTTTTATATACTTAATTTTATGAATGAGTTAGAGAATGAGGAGAGGGAGAGGAGTATTGAAACTACAATTGTGTCGGATATTGAAAACTGTAAAGAGGTAATAAAATCTAATAGATTGCTTAATATCATTCATTTTAATATAAGGTCCTTAAGTAAGAACTTTGACGAACTTCTTACATATTTAAATACTCTTCCTTTTTCCAATCTTGATATTATTGTGTTATCACTGTATCACTGTATTAGTGAGTTAAACTATAATTTATAAACACGTATTACCAAGTGATAGTGTATAAAAATCATTTTAAGTATTTTATGTATATCTCCACTGCGTTACCAATTTTTTATTTTATTTTTATTAAAAATTGTATGCTTTTTTAAATATTTAAATTCGTTAAGTTACTTTTTAAAAGAAACCATTCCGATTCTTTGTTAAAAAAACAATACCATTAATATTTTCTTTTAGTCACAGTATTAGTGAGTTAAACTATAATTTATAAACACGTATTACCAAGTGATAGTGTATAAAAATCATTTTAAGTATTTTTTTTAACAAAAACTAAAACAGTAACGAAATAGACATTGGTATCACAACGGACTGGGGTACACAAAGCACTTAATCAGATATCGTAAAAAAGATACTATATAGGGTGGTACGATTTTAGAGTAATGCATAAACAAAATCCCTTGTAGTGTTGCTCACTTGCACAATAACAACTTAGATTTCTAAATTGAAGACACCCTTTTTCTTTGACTATAAGCTGGTGAAGGTCTTGCGTCACTTTTAGTACTTATTGCGTGGAATTTTCCCTTGGATATAATCTATATCATGAGTTGTAGTAGTTTATCATAAACTACTTTTAATAAAAGCGACGGTAAATATCCACTTTGTTGTCGAAAAATTCTATTGTGTTACCCTAAATTCCATTGCGTTACAATAAGGTAACATAATGGAATCGGTAACGCAGTGGAAAAAGTTTTGTGAAACCATATTTAAAAAATAATAATAAGACATTACAGTCATTAATTACTCTCAATGAGCTTTAGTGCCCTAAAATAAACATAAACATGAAAAATAGTATGTTTTCTTACCTTTTATTTTTTTTTGAGTAACTTAGCGGACAAATAATTATTACATTCGCTTTACCCGCACCTGTTTTAACCGATATCTTCTTTCTGATTGAATAAATAAATTCAGTTGGGTAATGTGTACGTCCGAACATCATTTTTTAATTACGTGAGTGCCAAAAAGGTTGCCATATATATGTTTTTATAATATTCTATCGGTAACGCGACGGACGTAACGCAACGGAAAAAATGTCTGGGACAAGAATTAATTAATTTATATATAAATTGTTTACTGTACTAAGGATGTTATGGATTGCTATAAAGCAACACAAAGTTCTGGTTATTCAATATTTAAAAAAAAACATGTAACTAAGTTTTATGAAACGCTAATGGGACATGCGAAAATGTGTGTTTCACAAGTTTCAAAATTAAAAAAAAAATATTCTGAAATAACTAAACAAACATTTTCTGAAAGAGGGTTTGTTAGGCTTTTACTTGGTTTTTAAATCAATAAGATCCGATAATTTTTAACAAAGTTATAATAATAACTATTATAATAAAAGCTTGTTTAAAGTCAGTATTATTATTTTTTGAAAAACGCCTATTTTTGACAAAATTAATTAAAATTAATACAAATTATTCCAACCTATCTTTTCAGTTTAAAACCAATTTTTTTTATTTACAGTTAAGTTAAATCATATCAATTTAAGTTTTTTAACTTTTATATTCCCACTTTAATAATAAAAGTTGGGTGTGAAATTTCACGAGGGAATTTTAAAAACAAAACAGCATGAAATAATTAATTTGTGCTGCATAAATCTACTAAATAATTTTGTTTTACGCAATGTAGCCAATTATAAGTTAAGGGTCCCTAGAATTTGCCAACTAAACACCCAAATTCCGATTAAAAAAACTTTGGAAACCATGCTAGAAACTTATGTTGGATTCATTTATAATTTTTCTATCTCTCTTTAAGGCCATCGAAGCGTTTTAAATCTTGCGATTTTTAAAACGCTGTAGCGTTCTCAAAAATCGTTTGAAAACGTAAGAAAGCATTTAATTGCACACTCGTATGTGTATACACTATTTATAGATTCAAAATATGCAATACAAAATTGCATATCCCAACCCCATTTCACGTAACTTTTTTGTTTCCCCCTGGATTATTATCTGCCGGCGCCCATGTGTGCATACACGTAATCGCTTTTTATTTATATGGCTTTAGTCAAAATCTAGCCGTTACATTGGTAGGTTACAAAATTAATTATGAATTTGATAACTATCAATTTTTTTTCTATAAAACATATAGAAACAAACGCTTTAGTGTAATATATGCCTTTAACCGCTATTTAAAAAAGATTAATTTACTGTACATTTATTTAGTTATACTCTGCAGGAATATTTTAATTTTATAAATTATTAAAAGTAGTTTTTTATAATATCTTAATATATGACAAATTTGTAAAATTTATTTGTTATTTGATTATATTTGTAATGTGACCAACTTTCTATAATAAAAAACCAGGACATAATATGCCACCATCGCCCAAAAAATAAATAACTTATTTATTCGATGTTTATTATATAAATGAATTTTAGGATTCCAAGTTAAAAGTGGATACTTTTTAAATTTAATAAGGGGCAAATAAAATTCAATTAGGTAATCCTACACACCAGTAATTATTAGTATTTATTCCCAAACAATACAAAAAACTGTTTTTGAAAAACATAGCCAAAATGTAAAAACATTGTTTTAAAATAAGTAAGTAACTAGAAAAGGTCACTAGATAAAAATGGTGTAGAGGTGCGTGCGAGCTAGATATTATTGACTCAATAATAAAAAAAGTACAAACCAGGACCAAATCTGCAAAACCATGACAAAACCAGTACACAATTGAAACCAGGACACATAAAAATGGTGGAGAGTTGCGTGAGAGCTACATCAGATCACCTATATTAGAGATGTGCTAATAACGTCAATATTATTGACTCAAAAATAAAAAAAGTACAAACCAGGACCAAATCTGCAAAACCATTACAAAACCAGTACACAATTGAAACCAGGACACATTAGCAAAAACCAGAATCTGTCCTGAGTAAACCAGGACCGTTTCGTCACTTTTTATATATATTTTTTTAAGTTTGCGAAGCTTTTCATCTGCGGCATAAATGAGTGCCCGCCGATGAAACTACGCGGTGCTGGAAGAAGTATAAATAGATAGGTACTATAAAAGTATTTTAAGGCAAAATATGTATTTTTTAAGTGTAGGTATCATTTTTAATACAAAATTTATTATAAAATATAATTTATAGTATTATTTTTGTAAGTTCTTTTTTGTTTTAATAAATATCACATGGACCAGTGGCGGACTAAGAGGGGGGCGGTCCACTCCGGGTCCCCGGTCCAAAAGGGCCCCCAAATCTGAAGCCCAATAAAAAATTATCTAAAATTTTATGTTTTTAAAATTTCCGGAAAAATTGAGGCGGCGAAAATACCGTTTTTTCCGAAAAAAAAACTGAAAAATTGGGAAATTTTTAGAAAAATTGGCATTTTAACATAACTTTTGATTTATAAAATTATAATTTTGTAATTTACATTTATACATCATATATTATTTTGTAATTCGATATTTTTAATGAACTTCTTTTTGCATAGTATATTTAACGTTTACGTTTATTTTGTTAAATCAATTTAATTTAATTCAATATTTAGTTATATTTTTTTCTGTAATGATATTAAAAAAATGTTAAGTTGTTGATTGCTACTTTTTTTTAAATGTGTTTATTTAAAAAAAATCCCAAAAAGCCATTTTCATCCCTGATTACATTAAGAGTGTGGCGAAGGACCAAACAATCACCCTATTTCATAAGCAGACTAGGGGCCCATTTTAGGGGTTAAGTCCGCCACTGACATGATCTATATTTTTAGTATACCAAAATATACAAGCATACAATATTATAGTAAATATTTTGGTAAGGAACAATTTATGCAAGAAAAGTTACAGTAATGCAATAATAGCATGTATGTTTTTAGGCTTTTCTTAAATAGAATAGTTTTCTGGTTAAATCGTATATTGGAGAATTAAAGGAAGAACAATAATTAATATTTATATAGGTATATATAAACGGGATGCACAACGAACAAAAAGTACCTACTGTTTTAATGTACGGATAATAATATGAAAATAGGCATTAAATGCAAATTTATGTCGCGTAATCGCCGCGTGGCAAAAAAACAGGTGGATAGCGCTGTTCTTATTGGACAATTCGTACGCGTTGGCTTAGTAAAAACCGGCAACGTTGCGGGCTAAACAAGAACCGCCCGCTTGGATTTTATATACAAGAGGGATGAATAACGTACTAAATATATCTTATGGGCTTTACAACGTTCCACAAATAAAGAGATCATTAAATTAACTTATCTTAACTATATCTATCCGTCTTGGTATTTCCTAAATTAAATTATTTTAACAATTACTTAGCAAAGATATATACTATATAACAATATGTTTTCTACTTTACGCCAGTAGTGCGCAACCAATATTGCAAAGACTAAAATGCCTTCCATATCGCCACCGAGCCGGGCCCGAAGCGCGTCTGCCGAATGGTATGGTCCAATGCAGGGCCGGCGACAATAGCGGTGCTCGCGGGCTCAAGCACCACACGTAAAGGAAAATGGTGGTGCTCAGCAGCACACGTATCTTCAGCAGAAAAATTACATTTCTTTTGCGGCATATAACAAATATATTGCGGCCTCTAAATTTTTTATCCTGCTAGCCTGGGAAACACACCAACGCCCTCTACAAATTTACGGTTGAAGCTGAGGAATCCAAAGTTTAAAGCAGCGGTTCTCAAAATTTTTTTTTCGCGTAACATTCATGTGCAATGTGGATTAATCGAGTACCACCGAACTAAATAAAACAAGTTGTGCTGTGTGTACGTATTTATTGAACTTGTAGTTTAATAAGAAATATTGATAACCGTCAAACAGAATCAATTTTTATAGTATTAAAACAACAATTTGTCAGAACAAAACAAAATACGCATGACTCGTCACGATTTTAAAACGAGCAGGGGATTACCCGTTTAATAAACACCAACAACCATTTACAATATAAAATGTGGAAAATGTTAGATTTTCAATAAAATTGAGCCAACGATAATTTTATTTGAAGGGAAGTACATCTATTATCTATTCGCGTACCACCTTTGGATGCCTTACGTACCAAATGTGGTACGCGTACCACAGTTTGAGAACCGCTGGTTTAAAGTATCAAAGTCGGTCGCTATAGTATGTATAAAGCCCGCTGCACAATAGCCCGGTAACGGGAACGGGAATCCTAACAATAAAGGTGGGAGAGACTAAAAAACCACTGTTGATAGATAGGGTTCGCTGAGTCTCTCCCACCTTTACCATTTAGTTTCCCGTTCCCGTTACCTGGCTGTTGTGCAGCGGGCTGCACAGTGTATGTTTCTTGGTATAGTAGGAATAACATACCGACACGTCGCGACGTGTATTTAGGGTATTTCTACTATACCGACGGTAACCGACCAAACTTTGAGTTATATTATTATTATTATTTACGGTTCGTGCGGTTTTTTTATTATCTCTGAGTTCGTGTTTGCTACCACCAATTGTATTAGTGAATAGATACCCGACTTTTTATCAACAAATGTAAGTTAGTTCGAATCTTAGAGTAACTCTGTTTTAATTGTCTCTCGTAAAAAATCTAGAACGATTATTTTAAACCCGTATTTTTTATGCTGGTAACCCTTGATCCAAGAACTGGCAGATGCCAACCCTAAAAACGACCGATGTGGCAGTAATATACCTATCCCATTCGATTCCATTACAGGGTAAGTTTTTTTACTTGAAACTTTAAAAATATCTGGCATAATAAGCACTGTCGAAAAAACTATATTAACTAAATTTAATCATTCCGGGGGGGATATATTAGTGCTAAAATTAGTAGTGTGCTTATTACGCGAGATATTTTTAAGTTAAAAAACTGTGACTGAGTTTGATGAATAAATTGACTAAAAAACTATTCCTATTTTATTTTGTTCTCCTTCCCGCAACCCCCAAGGAAAAGAACACCCACACCCCCCATCCATTAATCACTGCTACCAACCAACTGTAGATGAGCACCACACGTCAAAATGAAAAGCTGCCGGCCCTGGTCCAATGACTAATGCACCATACCCACCAACAATGACAGACAGCCTGTTTCGACCTGTTGGGTCTCATCAGTGTCAGGCAGTCGGTGGCGGGAGACACGCATCAAGCTCGGCACTGTTCACTTATAAAGAAATACGTGACCAGGACAGCGGCGAGATGTATCGGCAAGTCAGTCTGGAGACATCTACCCAATTCAGTGTTCATTAAACTGAAAATACTATCTAAATTTTTGCCCACTATGTATATCATAGTGTCATCTGCAAACAGTGAAATTTTACAATTTTTCACACATTTAGCAATATCATTGACATACAGAATAAATAAAATAGGACCAAGAACGGTTCCCTGAGGGACACCATAATCATTTAAAATAGATTTTGAATCACTTTTTAAATTTTACTTTTTGCTTTCTATTGTTAAAATAGGATTGGAACCAATTTAATACATCACCACAAATACCTATGTTTTTAAGTTTTTGAATTAATAATTTCCTATTTATAGTCTCGAATGCTCTCTTAAAATCTAAGAATACTGCTAAAATAATACAATTGTCATCCATTGCACGCAGCCACTCATCACTTATACTTAATATCACAGATTCACAGGAGTGACCTTTACGGAAACCAGATTGATTACTTACTATCACAGAGTTAACATCACAATATTCCAATAATTGTTCTTTTACTACCACTTTCAACATTTTTTCATATACAGGTACTGTATTTATTGGACGAAAGTTATTACACTGACTGGTATTTTGCACCTTTGGCACTAGTACTATATATGAAGTTTTCCACTCTTCTGGAAATACCCCTTTTTCAAGGGATAAATTGATTATTTGTGTTGATAGGTTATCATTTGCTCCCATTGTGTTTTTCAGTGTACACACAATTTTTATTAACTCACACATTTTCACAGCCTTAAATTTAAAAAATGGTACATGGGAATCTACAAGGTCAAGGGCAACCTTATCATTCTTATTTTGATTAATAGTTTGAACAATTTCTTCAATACTTCGTATAAAGTATGTATTAAATTCTTCAGCTATTTCCTGTTCATCTGATGTTTTAAAATTTTGGAAAATAATTGTATCTCTGGCCACTTTTTTTTATCTGGTAAAATTGTCTTTATATTTTTCCACATTTGTTTTGGATTTGTTTTATTTTCATCAATTATTTTATGAAAATAATTTTGTTTTTCATGTCTTATCATTGTTGTTACCATGTTTCTTAAGCTTTTGTATTTGTCCCATGTTTCCTCACATTTGTTTAAAGTTGCTCTTTTATAATTAAGGTCCCTTTCCTTCATTTTATTTAAAATTTCTGGTGTAATCTATTTATTGTTAATATATTTTTCTTTAATTTTGAATTCCACTTCTGGACATATTTCTTCTATTACAGATTCCATAGAATATTTAAAAGAATTTGCTAGTTTATTTAGGTTTGTTATATCATTGTCCCAGTATTACAGTTTTTAGGACATCTCTTTCTAATTGTGGTGTAATTTTTGTTTTTATTTTTATTGTAGTTGACCAGAATTGATAGAATTAAGTGATCACTAATTTTAGGAGTTTTGTGAACCTCATGTATTGTATTTTTGTTGTTAGTAATAATGTAATCAATTAACGTTGAGCTATTCACAGTTATTCGAGTAGGTATATTATTTCTTTAGTTTTCTTACTATATTGTGTTTCATTAAGTAGATTAAAATTGAAATCGCCTACAATATATGTTATTCCATCATATTCAAAATTTTCTAAATGGGTTTCGAAATAATCCATGAATAAGGAATCATTTTTTTCTGGAGGATGGTAAACAGATGTTATGCAGTAAATAAATAATTATTTCAATAGAGAGTATCCATATAAATGATTCAATTTGCTCATGTAAAAACTTTATAGTTAAAACCATTTTTTATGTAGATTAATATACCTCCAGTTCTTTTATTTTTTGTGACACATTTTTCATTTTGATATCCTTTAATTTCTATTTCCTTTTCTGAAATTTGACTATCTACATGTGTTTCCACTAGACACATTGTTATTGGCTTCCACTCTCCAACTAAAACTTTAATACTGTCCATATTATTAATAAAACCATTACAATTAAAGTAAACAATTCTATTATCTATATTTAGTATTTGCTATGTTGAATATTGAGTTTTATTGCAATCTCTTTCGAGCATTCTTTAAAAAACAGGACATTTTTTATCGGTAGCTTTATGCTTACAATCTAAATTAATTTTTAATCGTTGTACAGTTTTTAATCTTTGTACATTTTTTGGAAAAATCGTAGATCCAAGTCTGTGTACAACTAGTAAAATCCACTGGAAAATCAGTGAAATCAACAGAATAGTGATGGGTCGCACATGTGCGAGTCGTACATAATGTACGACACTTTTGTGTGTGCCGAGCTGGTACGACTCTTTTTAAATGTGCTACCAGCACATAGCACCCCAGATATAAAAAGGCACCTTTATCATATGTGGCACGGTGCGCTGAAACAGCACTGCTCTTTATCTAACCTATGGCTCTTTAGTAAAGAATCTTTACGTATGTGGCTTTGACTCTATGATTCAGCACAGAACACATAGATGGCACTACAATAGGTTACAAGTTGTAGAGAAATTATTTTATATAATTAACAGTTTGTATATCCAATCCAATCCATAATGTATCGTGATGTCCATAGATGGCAACACAGTCTATATTATAATTATATTAAAATAAAATTGCCACTTATCAAAAATGGGTTTAAGTTAAAATTGTATTTATCGACTTTATTAATAAACATAAAAAACATAAAACTGGATTTTACATCAATTAAAAATCCAAAACCGACAGTTGGATACGACACGCACAGTGTGCTGAGCTGTGCAACGTGTGAGATTCTCAATTTGAATAATTTCCCCCACCCCGCACAAATGTACGACACGCACAGTGCCGCACACTGTAGTGTGCTGTGCAACGTGTGCTAGTACAACAGAAATACAAGGAGTTGAAGTTGCATATATTATATATATATATATATATATATATATATATATATAAAAAATTTCTTCTGAACTAAAGAACATATTTTATTAATTTTTTTTATTTTGTATAAATTATTGTTAGTCATAAAATTCGTTATATTATTAAAGGTTCCTTTTGGACCACCCTGTATAAACAGGGTGCACCAAGTATACTTCTATGTATGGGTATTTTTTTTATTTGAGATAGCTTGAAGATAAAATTAATTAAGTTATGATACTTTAACGTCCTTATAGAGTTCTTATTAAGGGTATACAGGGTGCACAAAGTACCCCTTTATGTGTATACTTCTAGGGGAATTTTTGTTATTTGAAAAGCTACAATGTCCGTTAAATGGAAAAAAAAATCAGCGGTTCTCAAATAGTTTAAAAAACTAAAAACCTGTCAAAACAAAAAATCTCTATAACTTTGATATTCCTGGAAATTTCTTTAAACATTTTTACATGTAAACATATACATTTATCTAAATTTTCATACAATATATGATGTTTTCGCCTACTGGTTTTTGAGATACCACCACCATCTTTTGTTTTCCTATGACCGCCCTATTAGAATTTTGATTAGATAGAAAAAAAATCAAGGAATCCAAAGATGTATCAAACTACATAAGTTATAGCCATTATAAAAACAAAAGATGGTAATGGTAACCCAAAACATAGTAGCAAAAAAATTTGATAAAAATGCAGATGAATGTGTGTGATTACATGTAAAACTTACTATGTTTCAAAATTTCCAGAAATAACAAAGTTATTATTGGATTTAAAAGGTTTTTAGTTTCTTCCAAACATTTTGAGAACCTATGGCTTTTTTTCAATTCATAAATTTTATTTAAATAGGCCTGTAATTACTCAACTTTTTTTCAAATTTAACCGACATTGTAACTCTTCAAATAAAATTGTACCCATAGAAGTATACACTAGAAGGATACTAGGTGTACCCTGTATGCTATATTTTTTAAACCTGTCAGTAATAATAGTTATTGTCAGTGTTCATTTACTATTGTGCCTGATTTTGCTGAATTTTTATTAAATAAAAAAAATGTCGCCCTTAAGATAGCCCTTACACCCACAGCACGCTACTGTCTAGAAGTACTTTGTTATCAGTTGTTGTCGTATTCGAGTTTAGAATAAATATTAGCGCAAAATTTTAATATCGAAGAGATTCACGTTTCTTTATTTTTATTTAAAATAAATTGCTATCTTCGTAACTAAAAATGTTTTACGATTTTTTTTTCATTATAAGTTATTATTAGCTTTAGCTATAATTTCCCACGTTTATGCTTATAGTTTAGGAATCACCCTGTATAGTATGTACAATATTGTTATTGTTAATTAAATAAGTTCGTATTTTTTTTACAGGTGGCAGATTTACGCGAATTTGAAGAATTTGGAGATTATTTTCCAGATTTGGAATCATATCCATTATATCAAGCGGCACTTCATCAACTGGAAAATGGAGGCATCCCTTGTAGAACACTTAGAACAGATATGGTTAAATGTGGTTCAGATGGTGAATATTTAGCTAAACTACATTGTTTAAGACTAGCCTTTCAACATCTTTTAAGAGATCATGTTAACTATGTATGGTTTGCTGATGCTGGTCGCCAAATTTTAGCTGATTTGTTGTTGTATGCGGACAAGGACCCTAAGGACTTCTTAATGGGCTACGAAGAAATGCTTAATTATATCCAAGAGGCAAGTAATTGGAGAGAATTAGAAGAAGAACTAAGTACAAAGGGTGTAAAAGCTTTAACTTTTTATGATGTGGTCCTAGATTACATATTAATGGATGCTTTTGAAGACTTAGATAGTCCACCATCAAGCGTAACAGCGGTCATCCAAAATCGATGGCTCTCAAACGGATTTAAAGAAACTGCCCTTACCACTGCAGTATGGTCTGTTCTCAAGGCCAAAAGAAGAAAATTAAAATTTCCCACAGGATTCATGGCACATTTTTATACAATTTCTGAACAACTATCTCCATTACTGGCATGGGGATTTCTAGGCTCAGATGAACTTTTAAGAGATACATGTGTTCATTTTAAAGAACAAGTAATGGGATTTTTAGCTGATATTTTTAACTTTCAAAAATGTAAATACACTACCGTAGAAGATTTAGCAGTTGATGTAATAAAAAACCTTAAATTAAGAGTTGAAAATATTTGCCAAAGACTAAGCCCACAATCTTAAACTATTTATTTAGTAGGATTTTTTTCACATATTGTTTTTTTATTTATAACTCAGAACATTTTAAATTCTTTATAAAGATAAATCCTATGGATGATTTTGTACCTCTTTTAGAAATATACATACAGTGTGTGCGATTTAAGACCGCAACACCCCATTCGTATATACGCGTTGACTGATTTAAATATATATATATATATATATATATATATATATATATATGATAAAATCTGATAAAATCTGCTAAACGGGTCGAAAGAATATATTCAAATTGGTTAACGCGCCAAAATAATGGGGTGTTGCGGTCTTAAATCGCATACACTGTATATGAAATGCTGTAATATTATAACTAATTAGGTTTTAAAGTTATGAGAAATTCAACTATGCAGTTTTTAATTGACATTCCTATTGTATCTACATTATTTTTATTTATTGCATTTGCGTTATTGTTTTTATTCTAAAATATAAATATAAAATTAAATACCATGCGTTTTTAACCTTATTAACCAATATTTTATGCATATTGCAGTATTTTATTAATGTGATAATATGTAATATAACAAAATAACATACTGTCCCTGCTGAAAAAGACGCGTAATATCAGATGATTGCAGATAAAAAACAAGCTAGTTTAAGCCATTTATATCCGTTTTCATCCGACATATCCGATTTTACCCGGCATGTCTGTTTTTATCTGCAATTGCGAGTGTAGTGTCCAATTGGGTTGAAGGGCAAAGTCAGTAATACATCACGTACCTTTTAACACCTTTATTGCTAATACATCTTAACATCACGACTGGGGGCCCAACGCTGTTGGTGACCTAGTTTGGTCTTACCTAGCACCAGTATTGACCGATCAGCAATACGTGTACTGACGTGGCCAATACCACGCACTACACGAGTATAAATATTATCCGCGAACGTCGGGTTTTATCTATATCGTTCTATGTCTGCTTTCATCAGGTTTCATCCGCAAATACCTGTATTTGGGTTTATATCTGCATTCACCCGGTTTTATCTGCAAATACCTACTTTCGTCTGTTTTTACCCGGTTTTATCTGTGTCTGCCTTCATTTACTTCTTTGCCTGCTTACGCCCGGTTTTATCTGCGATTATCTGATTTTAACGGTTCTACTTGCAAACATCTGCGAACGTCTGATTTCATACGCAAACATCTATTTTAATCCGCAAACGTCTGTTTCATCTGATTTCAAACGTCTGTTTCATCTGATTTTACCTACAAACATCTGCTTTTATCTGCGAACTTCTGCTTTAATCCGCAAACATCTGCTTTAATCCGCAAACATATGTTTTATCCGTAAACATCTGCTTTTATCCACGAAGATCTGCTTTCGTCCGATTTCACCTGCAAACATTTGCTTTTAATTGCAAACCTCTGCTTTCACTTGCCTTCGGTTTTATCCTTGATCCATTTCGGTCCTGTTTCGTGCGCAAACATCTGGTTTAATTCGCGCTTTTTGTTTTTCTTACGTCTTCTTGGGTATACTTTGGTTTAATTTACCTGCTTTGTAAAATTTTACTGAGCTTTAACTGAACGTCTGCTTTAATTCGCAAACATCTATTTTAATCCGAAAACATCTGATTTCATTCGTAAACATCTATTTTAATCCGCAAATGCCTGCTTCATCCGATTTCACCTGCAAACATCTGCTTTTATACGCCAAGATCTACTTTCATCCGCGAACGCCTGCTTTAATCCGCAAACATCTACTTTAGTCCGCAAAAGTCTGCTTCATCCGATTTCACCTGCAAAAATTTGCTTTTATCCGCGAAGATCTGATTTTATCTGTAAACGTCTGCTTTAATCCACAAACCTCTGCTTTAATCCGCAAACATCTGCTGGAATCCGCAAACATCTACTTTAGTCCGAAAAAGTCTGCTTCATCCGATTTCACCTGCAAAAATCTGCTTTTATCCGCGAAGATCTACTTTCATCTGCCAACCTCTGCTTTAATTTGCAAACATCTGTTTTAATCCGGAAACATCTGCTTTTATCCGCAAACATCTGCTTTTATCCGCAAACATCTACTTTCATCCTCAAACATCTGCTTTCGTCCGATTTCATCTGCAAACATTTGCTTTTAATTGCAAACCTGTGCTTTCACTTGCCTTTGGTTTTATCCTTAATTGCCTGCATATTATTTGGTAAAATACAAATAAAGTCTTTGTTAAAAGACACAAATAAACATTTTTTAATCAATAAGTTTACATTCAAATTGTTAGAAAACATATGTATATGTTCAATTTCAAATACATTTGGAATTATAACATCTTCAATTTGTATGGAATTTGTTTGAAAAACACTTGATGAACCCGGACAAATGAGGGTTCAAGCTCAAAAAGTTTCCCATGTTAAATCCCATAGGAAAATCTAAGGTCCAAAATATCTATTTTTGGCGGTTTCAAGGTCACAAGGAAGAAACTCGCATACGTATAGACAACCTTCTATATATACCTAATCTGTGTAGGTTATCTAAGGTGATATGTTGCACGCATGCGCACCTCCATCAAATATATGTCAGGTGATTATGGCGATGTGATGACGTAATATGAAAAATTAAAAAAGTTTTTATATTCGTGGGGGTTTGAACTGCTGACTTGTAGCATGATAGACGAATACAATAGGCAAGAGACTAATTCCCAAACTTGTAATCTTTTATTTGAATGATCTACATACGCTAGGTTTGCCACGTCACACTGCTTTTTTTTCATAGTAAAATATATTTAATAATACTTTGGTAGGAAAATAAATTAAAAAAATAAATTAATTTATATTATTATTTATTTTAAATTTATATTACATTGCCAAGTGTGGGTATACGTAATTAAATAAAAATGTATTCATAAAATATATAGGTACATTACAAAATTACTTAATTAATATTTTTATTAATTTGATATTGTAATTTTTTTCATTTGATTTAATCATATACGCTAAATTTGATACGTCATCATGAATTAGTTTCGCTTGCTAAACATTATATTGAGTAATTTAAGTGATTTTGGAAATAAATATAGGTAATTAAAACCAAACTTATAAAATAATTAATAATTAAATACCTAATTGATTAAAATAATATTATATAATTTTTGAGGATTTTAGAAAAAAATTTACTTATACGATATATACACAAGTAGAGACACTATGTATGTTCTCGACCGGAAGTGACCCAGACGCTACGTGACGTCAGCAGTAGGCAGTTCTCGATGGTGGCGCAGGGGGGCGGTGGGGTGGTGGGGGGGTGATCATTTTAGCTATTGGTGGGCAGCCATTTGGGCAACGCCCTCAACTGATAAGCGTAAGTGAGCCTATTGGTGGGCTGTTGGCGGCTGGCGGATGGCGGCCATGTTTGATAGATATTAGCTATTGGTGGATGGGCGTTCCCTTTAGTGTTGTGGTTGGTTGTGGGCGGGGGATGTGTGTTTAGTTGGCATTACTGGAGATGCAAAAGATAAGCGATATGCATATTGGTTGTTTGTGGTTAGCGTATTAGTTTGGTATTACTGGAGATGCAAAAGATAAGCGATATGCATTTGCTGACGATGGGCGTGACTTAACAGTGGTTTGATATCCGGGGAGATAAGGATTTATTATTATTTTGTTGTAAATTTTATTTTTGACGCCATTTTGAATTGCTGGATCCCGACTTGTCCCGACTTGTTGTTCGGCAAGTTTCGGGGGTTTTAATGCGGTGTGGTATCAGTTATTTGGAGATAAGGATTTATTATTATTTTAGAAAAACGCAGAGAAGCGAACATTTTTAACATGGGTAGATTGGAACATCGGGAGCCTTTTTAGACGTTCAGTCTCCCGTCCATCCTTATAATAACAACATTTTAAACAGGAGAACATATAATATCATAGGTATTACTAAAAAATGATTAGTGTAAAGGAAATTGAAAAGGCAATCCAAAATATTGATAAATTTTTGGAAGAATGTAGTAAAAAAAAAAATTAAGAAAAATTTGAAAATAAATATCCTACTCGACAGGAAATATATCGAGAATTTTTGGAAAAGGAAAAAATTAAAAAATGGACCAGTCAAAAAGAATTTTTGGAGCAACATCTTAATGCTAATGTTGTAAAAACCCAATATGGTAAACATTTTGAGTCGTGCCCCTGGTCAAATTCAGATGAAGGTCCTGATACATGCCCATGCTGTATGGTTTCATTTTATACGAAAGAAGCTAACGAGGTGTTAAATAACTTACCAAAAATAACATGCTGTTGTAAAATTAATTAAATAAATTCCCTAGCAAAACTATTTTTGATTCAGTTCGTTTAAAATGCGGTGCGTTCAACAGCCTGAAAAACTACCTATAACTAATTTAGATTTATTTGAAGGTAGTTCTGATGTCAGTAAACATGGTAATTTACTACCAAATTCCTTTAGAGCAATTTTTTGTGGTCCTAGTGGGTGTGGTAAAACAAATGCCCTATTAAGTTTAATATTTAATCCTAATGGAGCTAAGTTTGAAAATATTTACGTTTATTCAAAATCACTTTTCCAACCAAAATATCAACTATTACAAAATGTTTTAAGGAAAAGGTGTGGGGTATTTTTCATATAAAGATAATGATGAAATAATTGAAGCTGTGGAAGCTCGAAATAATTCAATTTTTATATTTGATGACGTAGCTTGTGATAAACAAAATAAAATACGTGAATACTATTCAATGTGTAGGCATAAAAACATAGATGCGGCCTACTTGTGTCAAACGTATTCAAAAATACCAAAACAATTAATACGTGATAATTGCAATGTTATTGTGCTATTTAGGCAGGA
This sequence comes from Brassicogethes aeneus, assembly GCA_921294245.1. NCBI lineage: Eukaryota > Metazoa > Arthropoda > Insecta > Coleoptera > Nitidulidae > Brassicogethes > Brassicogethes aeneus. The sequence continues at coordinate 7,037,356 of OV121136.1, forward strand.
TGATATAAATTTAAAACATGTATTTGATGAGCATGTCTCACCTGATATGCCTTATGATCAGTTTAAGAAAATATGTTCGGAATGCTGGAATGAGAATTATGGTTGTTTAGCTATCATAAAAGATTTTCGTTTAAATAATGGACGCTATCGAAAGGGGTTTGATAAATATATAAATATCCAAAATACGTAAATTTAACATCATTTGTTATCATGGCAGCATCGACTTCCAATGTAACAAAAAAAATTAATGAACTCTCTCGAAATATTAGAAAAAAATATTTAGCTCTTAAATTGGGAAAATCGGAAACAGATGTTGCATTAAATAAATTATTTAAACCCATAAAAAAAACAATAAAAGAACTCGTAAAAAAGAAAATTAAAAAAGAAAAAAATGAATTAAAGAATGAGCCAAAAGATGAATCAAAAGATGAAAAATTAAAAACCACCCTCGAACATGGGGATGATGATGATGATGATGATGATGATGATGGTGGTGATGATTATGATGATGATGTGCATGATGGTGATATCTCTTTACCTACAAATATGGACTACCTCAATAATTACCCAAAATTAGCTCGTCAATATTTAAATGAATATATAAATGGTGGTAATAAAAAAGATTTTGATATAACATATGGGGTGACTTATAATCCCTCATTAAATCAATGGTTAATTGGAAAAAGTGTTATAGAGTTTGATGAAAATAGCAATTTTATTATTGAAAATCAGAAATTTAAGGGGACTGAAGGTTTATATGAATTAATATTTAAAAAGTACCCCAAAAATTATTCTAAAGAAGAGAATGTGCAAAACTACAAAAAAAATTTATTATTATCAAATGTACATAAACGAGACTTTGAACCAACAGGTGTAATAAAAGGAACTAATTTAAAAAATATCGAACGATAATAAAGCCATTAATAAAACAAAAAGCTGTTAGCGGAAGTGGTTATCGCAAGCCACATTTTAATATTTTGACCTATAACAATAAACCCATAGAATATATTTATTGGGATAATATTAATGAGATAGTTGAAAGATTAAAATTATTAGTGGCCTCCAAGGATGCTGGAAATACCTCGAATGATAATGAAATTACGGCAATTATCAATGAACTCAAAGAGGCTGGTGTTATATATTAATAAACACTGTTTTTTTATTTTTTAGTTTAGCAATGCCGCTTAACAAGTTCGGTCAATCTCTAGACCAATCCAATCAAAATTCATTATTTTATGTAATGTGAAATTACCAACTTTAAATGCAGATGCTACTAATATTGGTTATGTTGATCAAATATATGCAAATTTTTATGCTGATACAATAAAATCACTTAGTAAATTTGAACAAGAGACATTAAAAGCACTCAAGCAATCGGATGCAAAAATAAAAAAGGAAATTGAAAACCTCGATAGTAAAAAACAAGATAAATTAAAAATTAATTTAAATAAAGAACTAGCTATTTTAACGCAAAATACCGATGAGTTAAAAGAGCAAATTAAAGAACTTAATAAACAAAAAACAATAATTTTCAATAATTTGAATTCTTTAAAGAATATTTCAAGATCGCATGTAAATGCACGTAATGACTTGGATAGGCAAATTAAATTCCTTCAAAAGACTCAAGATGTGGGTTTGAAGGATATAAAACAGCAAAATGAACAAAACATTATAGATTTTAAAAAGCAAATCAAAGATCTTAATACAGCTTTAACGTCTCTGGATACAAACGTGTATAAATTATTTGAGGACGTCAAAAAAAAACAAATCCGCAATCAATGATGTGGAGAAAAATATATTAAAAGTGATTACAGTGGCTGCTGGTGCTAGTACTCACTCTTCCACCACACCATAATCATGAAACACACCAAGGAAAAAATTAAACTTGTTAATGAACTTCATAGACCTATAAGAAAAAATTTTAAACGTCGAAAAACAATTATTAAGGGCATTGATGACCTTTGGCAATCAGACTTAGGGCAGATGGACATGTATGCATCAAATAATAAAAATTTTAAGTTCATATTGATTGTTATTGACTGTTTATCAAAATATTTATGGGCTAAACCATTAAAAAATAAATCTGGGGAAGAAGTTACAAAAGCTTTTAATTTAATATTGAAAGAAAGATGTCCACAAAACTTACAGACTGATCAGGGCAAGGAATTTTTTAATAGTAAGTTTAATGAACTTTTGCAAAAATATTCAATAAATCACTATTATACATTTAGTTGTAAAAAAGCTGCAATCGCTGAGCGTGTTATAAGGACTGTAAAAGAACGTCTATTTAAATACTTTAGTTTAAATGGGTCATATAAATGGGTTGATATATTGCCACAAATTGTTTCAAATTATAATACCTAATACAAAACATAGAACAATTAATATGAAACCAATTGATGTTTGTAAAGAAAATGAAAAAAAGTTTTAAAGTTTGCATTTACACATTTAAAATTAGCAACCAAACCTAAAAAGTTTTTCATTGGTGATATAGTGAGAATAAGTAAAGCAAAACATGTTTTTGATAAAGGATATACTCCCAATTGGACTACAGAATTGTTTAAAATTGTAAAAGTAAAAATTACAAACCCCACCACATACATTTTGGAAGATTTAAATGGCAGACCCATTAGTGGAGCATTTTATGAGGATGAGTTACAAAAAACAATGCGGCCTGATATTTACCTGGTGGAAAAAGTTTTACATAAACGTGGTAACAAAGTCTTCGTGAAATGGTTGGGCTTCGATGATTCACATAATAGTTATATTAATAAAACACTCTTTTTGATCACCCCACTCTTTTCCAGTTTCTCACCACAAAATCAAAATTTAATTTAGTTTAAAAAGTAAAGTAAAGCAGTGCACACATAAAATGAGTAGTAGTGCAGATTCCGATTTTGAAGGTTATGATTCCAATCTAAATGTAGTGTTTAATAGATATGAAGAAGCTATTAAAGCTGAAAAACGATTAATTTACACAACGACTTATGATTTCCAATTATTCTCGCTGGAATGTGGGCTTAGTGGTGCAAGGGATTTTTTGCCAACAGTAAGAATGGTTAACAAAGTTACTATCGAACATCTCTCTTTTATATATGGTGAATGGGTTGGTGTAATTGAATCACTCCAAAAACTTCTGGATGCACATCGCACTGATGAAATTCGGCTTTGGAGGAACATGAAGATTGGATTAAATATTGATGGCAATAATAAAATTTTTAAAATATCAGATGATTGTACCATTTTGTATTTTACGCTAAATGATGTTTTTGAAATTCTTGAATTAAAAAAGTTAATTTTAAAAAAACTTGAAATGTTAAATAATTTAAATTTTAATTATTCTTATCATAATCTATTAAAAAGCTCTAATGAAGCGATGAAAACTGAACTTAGTTTTTATCCTCCATCCCTTCATGCTGTGCTAGACGTTCTGTCATCCCTATGTTCTTGCGGCACTAGTGTAGAAAGTTATTGTTTTTTAGAATGCTTATACTATTTAGATATGAAAATGTCAAATGATTTAGAAAAATATACTGATTTTTAAATTACAATGAGGTTTTTTTATTTATAACAGTGGTGAGATGTTATAGAAAATATATTATCTTAGATGGTTTAGAAAATAAAACATAATAATTAAAGGGAAATTATTTATTATAATTATAAAATTATTTATACAATGTAGCTGCCTAAGGACAATTTGTGCGTAGTTTACCCTCATACACAGGAGCTAAGCCTACTAAAATATACTAAAATATAATACTAAATTACTACATACTATGTAATAAAGCAATACTAAAGTGTCCATGTGGTAGAGTATCATCCGAATTTAACAACAAATGCCTTTTATCATCATAAGCGCTTAGACCAATTTTACTTTGTTCAATAATATAAACATTATGTGCATTTGATTTGATTATTCTTTGAATTACATTTTTATTAGTTTTTTTTCCTCAAACATTCGAGATAATCATTAAATGTTAGGGATTTAACAACATTATACTTGACCCCTGGTGTGTATTTACACCACAGGTTAGTTATAATAAATAGATTCAAAGATTATACTTACAAGTTGTTTTATTTGTCAATATTTACAATAATTGTCAGTTATAATTTATTATTTTCTTTCTTCTAATTTTCTTCTTCTGTTTCTTTTTCTAATTTCCTTCTTCTGCTTCTTTTTCTAACATCTTAATTTTGCTCCTTTTCTAACTTCTTTTATTTCTTGTCTTCTTTGTTATCTATTCCTTATCTCTTTATTTCTTATACTTCTTTAAATTTATTATTTATGTTTAGTTTTGTTTATATATATATATATTTATATATTATTAAATTATGTTGAATTGTGTAAATATAATAAATTATTAATATTATATTTTTTATGTTATGTTATGATGTAACATATTTTTTATATGACTTTTTTATTATTATTATTATATATATATATATATATGTATATAGCAACCATAGCCGACTAAATTTATATTAACAAATAGACTTGCAAACAAATCAAAAAAAATCTACATACTCAAACTAACCTGTGGCGCAAACATGCTCCCCGGCTTTGAAATGTAAATTTCAAAAATATTTTAAATTAATATTTGAATAAAATAAATATAATAAAATTTAATTTTAAAATTAAATATTCAAGACTCACTGTGTTGGAATAGGGCAAAGCTTCACCACCGGTCGCTTAAAAATCCCATTTTGGGAACGTACTAATGCTACCCTAATAACCCCATCCTTTCCAGGATAAACTTGTTCTATAACTCCCAATGGCCAATAAAGTGGAGGCACATCATCCTGTTTTATCAAAACAATTGTTCCTATATTTATGGGATTATTAGATGTATTCCATTTTTGTCTTAATTGTAACGTATGTAAATATTCCAAATGCCATTTTTTCCAATAAGATCTAATTAAATTATCTAATAACTTTTTCCTTCCCTTTAAGGTTTGATCAGAATTTGACAGAAATTGTAAAAACTGAAGAGGCGTTGACATTAAAAAGTGCGCAGGTGTAAGAATCTCTGGATGAGGTTCCTCAGTTAATAAACAAAGTGGTCTAGAATTTAATAAACATTCTATCTGAATTAATATTGTATTTAACTCTTCATAAGATAATAACTGTTTACCAACAACTCTATATAAATGCGTTTTAACACTCTTTAAATTTGCCTCCCAAATACCTCCAAAATGAGGTGCCGAAGGAAGAATTATTTTCCACTCTATTTTTCTAATATTAAATTCTTTTTGAAAGGATTGTTTTGTTTCATTTGCATATAAAAAATTATAAATTTCATTCAAACGTCTCTTAGCTCCTATAAAATTTGTCGCATTATCTGAATATAAACATGAAACAGGACCCCTTCTTGCAATAAATCGTTTAAAAGCTTCTAAAAATATATCAGAACTAAGATCTGAAGCTAATTCGATATGTATTGCTTTAGTTGAAAAACAAATAAATAAACAGATATAAGCTTTTTGACTTTTAATACCTCGCCTTCTAGTCATAGTAATATTTATTGGACCAGCATAATCTACACCAGTATGTGTAAATGCTTTTGCTTCTTGAACACGAGCAGGGGGTAAATTAGCCATTTTTGGAGTTAAACATTTTGGTAATGTTCTAAAACAAAAATTACACAAACGTATTCGTTGGCGTATTATATTTCTAGCCGAAATAATCCAATATCTTTGCCTTAATAGTGACATCAACAAATATGGACCAGCATGACAGTTTAAACAATGAAAATGATCAATCAACAAATTTACAATATGATTTCTGCCTAAAAGTAAAATGGGGTGACGATTTTCAAAAGGAATATTTGCATTTGATAAATGACCTCCAACTCTTATTAACCCTTTATCATCAAGAAAAATATCCAATTTTCTAAACGTGGGACTAAGGGAATTTTTATTATTAATATTATTAAATTCATTTTTAAAATATATTTTTTGTAATTCTTTTAAAATAATTATTTCAGCAATTTCCAAATCAGACATTTGTTGATTGTATTATTTTCATAAACCTCAAAATATACACAACTATATTTAATAATTTAGTCCATGATGAAACTCTTAATGAAAGATTATAAATAATTGAATTTTCATACGATGTATTAATAAGTGTAATAAATTCCTTTTTTATTTCAGGAATCTCCAATTTATATTTTTTAATATCAAATGGCTTAATTGGCCAATCTGATACTGGAAATTTAGCCCATAAAGGGCCATTTCACCATAATGAATGATTTATTAATTGTGAAGGTAATAGACCTCGTGAAACACAATCACTTGGATTTTCAATTCCATTAATATGATAAAAATTTGCAGGTGCTAAATTCTCCTGAATTTTTCCAACACGATTGGCTACAAATGTTTGCCAACGATGAGGGGATGAGTGTATCCATGATAATGCAATAGTTGAGTCAGAAAAGGCAAAAATGTTATTAATTTTATATCGATTACTATAAGTATCCAATATATGACGTACCAATTTAGATAATAACAAGGCTGCACATAATTCTAAACGAGCTAAAGAAAGAGTTTTTAACGGTGCAATTTTAGATTTTGCACAAATTAAATTTACCGAAACATTCAAATTTGAATGTGTTACATGCATATAAATACAACAGCCATAAGCTTTAATACTAGCGTCTCCAAAAGCTAAAATATTTACATTACACCCATCAGCAATACCTAAATGTCTTGGAATCTTTAACTCAGTCAATCGTGGTAATTCATTTTTAAATTTTATAAAACGTTGTAATATATGTTCAGGAAGTTTATCATCCCAATCACTTTTAATTAACCATAATTCCTAAATCAAAAGCTTAACATATAATATGACGGGTGCTACCAATCCTAATACATCAAATAAACGCGCAATAGTAGAAAGAACTATGCGTTTAGTATAAACATCATTAGACTCTGTCAAATTTGAAGTAAAAGTAAATATGTCAGACACTGGCAACCATTTTAAACCTAAAATTTTTAAAGAATCTCCATCTAAAAACTCCTTTGAAGCTCTATAAGATTCTGGAACCTCTTTTAATAACTCTTTTGAATTACTAGCCCATTTTACAAGATCTAATCCACCACATTTAAAAAGATCAATTAATTCCTTAGAAAGGCTTATTCCTGTTTTAATTGAAGATACTGAAGTAATAAGATCATCCATATAAAGTTCTCTTTTTGCTACATCAGACGCTAAAGGAAATTTATCGTACTCATCATCTGCTAATTGTTTAATAGTACGCATTGCTAAATAAGGACTTGATTTTAAACCAAAGGCTACAGAATTAAATTAAAATAATCGAATAGGTTCTAAATCATTAAACCTAAACAAAATTTTTTGATATTTACGATGTTTTTCTGACATTAAAATTCTTAAATACATTTGTTTTATATCTGCTGTAATAGCAATTGGGAAAAGTCTAAAATTTATTAGAAGTGAAAATAAATTAGCTTGTAAATTTGGTCCAGTATGTAAAATATCATTTAACGATACACCTGTATCAGTTTTAGCACTTGCATCTAAGACCACACGAACTTTAGTTGTTATTTTATCAAGTCTAATAACAGCATGATGTGGTATAAAATAACCACTATTAATATTTTCATCAGAATATGAAATTTCAGATAAATATCCTTTATCTAAATACTCCTTTATTACCTCATTATAAGCTTGACGTAATTCTAAACTTCTTTTAAATTTCCTTTCTAAAAATACGAATCGACGTTTAGCAATAACATAAGAATTACCTAATAAAGAAGGATCATGTTTAAATGGTAGTTCTACAATATATCTACCAGAAACATCTTTAAAAAAAAATGATTTATAGAGATTCTCACAAAATAATTCATCTGAATCTTGTATGTGATCATTTGGAATTTCCTCTAAATTCCAGAATTTAGTTAAATTTGCATTTAAATTATCATTTGTTATTGGCCCAAAAGTCCAACTTAGATTAAAATGTGAGAAGGAATTATCAAAAAACGTATTAACGGGTACTTCACCAATTAAAATATACCCAAGTGTAGTTTCAAGCGCTTGTGGTGCAATTAAATTAGAAGGGGGAATAATACGACCTGTTAGTAATAAGTTTGGAAATAATTGAGCTCCTAAAATGACGTCAATATCACCAGGTATATTCCAAGATTCGTCTGCTAAAGAAACATTATTTAGGTAATTTAATGATATTGTATTTATATTAGTTGTTGGTAATTTTTCAGTTATACTATCCACTACAATTAAAGTTATATTGTATTTATCAAATGATATTCGTGATTGAATAGTTAAAGAAACATATCCTTTCATTGGAGTTTTAATAGAACCTACTGTATTAATATACGAATTACTTATGGGAATAATGTTCAATTTAAGTTTCTTACAACAAGAAATGGAAATTAAATTATTTTGTGATGCACTATCAATAAGACATCTAATTATGGTTTTATTCCCATTATCACCGAACGCGTATACTTGCGCTGTTGATAATAATACAGTAGTGTTTGTATTTAAAGAAGCTTGTGAATGCATAGTAATAGATTGAGTTAAAGGTTTAAAAGTAGAAGATGAAGCTATATTATTTTGCATAGTAGGAGATTCAGTTTTATGTGTTTCAAAATGTAATAATGAATGATGACGTTTCTTGCATATTTTACAATATAAATTTGATTTACATTTACTGCTAGTATGATTTGACCGTAAACAGTTAATACAATATCTTAATTCTTTAACCTTATCAAATCTAACCTTAGGTGACATATTTTTAAATACTTGACATTCGTAAATATTTGAATGATCATTTTTATTACAAATTATACAATTTAATGGCTTGACATCTGTTATTGAAAAAGAATGGGATTGTACCATTGAGTGTTTATTTTTTAAGGAAGAATTTGTGAGTGTATTATGTTTTAGACTTGAATGTGAATTTGTAAGTTCTAAAATTTTGACCTGTTGACGAATATACTCAATTAAATCTTTACATGATGGAATTTCTGAATTACTTACTGAATTTTCAAACAATTGTATAATTTGTGGATCTAATTTGTTTAGTGCCAAATGAAGAAATATGAAATCCGAAAGGTCAGTAATATTTAATTGTTTTAATGCACTTAAAGAAGAAGAAAAGCGTTCTATAAAATTATTAAGTTGATTGGCATTATTAGACGCAATCTTAATTTCAAATATATTATTTAAATAAAATGTTCCTAGCGCTCTCTTATCTTGATACTTTTTTACTAACGAATCCCAGATTGTTAGATAATTTTCTTCATTAGGAAGAATTCCTGATAAAATAGTGAGTGCCTTACCACTTAATTTTCCTACTAAATATTGAATTTTTTGCGAGTTATTTAAATTTGTATTAAAGTGTATATTTGTTTTAAATGCTTCAAAAAATAATGGCCAATTTTCAGGTTTACCATCAAAATTCGGCATTTCAATTGGAGGTAATTTTATTGAAACACTTAAATCCTTATTTGGTGATGCTTGCGGTAAAACTTTTCGATTTTCCAACACAGTTTCCCTAATATCTTTAATTTGACAAAACATGTTTTCAAAGGTAATCCATTCATCAAATTCAGGTTTATAATCTTTATTATTTTTAATTTCTAAATTATTTGCTTCATCATTTAATTTATTGTATTGTTCATATAAATTTTCCAAATTTATTGTGTTTGTCAAAAATTCCTGAGTTTTTCTGGTGTCAGCCTTTGAAACCTTTTTTGCATTTTCATTCAAATTGAGAATTAAATTAAATATAGCCTCTTTTTTGGCATTTATGAATTTTATTGACATTTTAAATTAAATTTAAAATTAAATGAATTTTAATGAAATTTTAAATAAATTAAATTTAGTGGACTGTATAAAGTTAAATTCAAATCCGGTTCGATATAGACCAAAATATGGTGTGTATTTACACCACAGGTTAGTTATAATAAATAGATTCAAAGATTATACTTACAAGTTGTTTTATTTGTCAATATTTACAATAATTGTCAGTTATAATTTATTATTTTCTTTCTTCTAATTTTCTTCTTCTGTTTCTTTTTCTAATTTCCTTCTTCTGCTTCTTTTTCTAACATCTTAATTTTGCTCCTTTTCTAACTTCTTTTATTTCTTGTCTTCTTTGTTATCTATTCCTTATCTCTTTATTTCTTATACTTCTTTAAATTTATTATTTATGTTTAGTTTTGTTTATATATATATATATATATATATATATATATATATATATATATATATATATATATATATATATATATATATATATATATATATATATATATATATTTATATATTATTAAATTATGTTGAATTGTGTAAATATAATAAATTATTAATATTATATTTTTTATGTTATGTTATGATGTAAAATATGTTTTATATGACTTTTTTATTATTATTATTATATATATATATATATGTATATAGCAACCATAGCCGACTAAATTTATATTAACAAATAGACTTGCAAACAAATCAAAAAAAATCTACATACTCAAACTAACCTGTGGCGCAAACAACCCCCTTAGATTTTTTAATACATTTTGAATTTATTGTTTTATATGTATACATTTTTGAGCGCAACCCCACAAAATGAGTTATAATTTCCCCATTCAGTTCATCCTTCATTAAACCAGGAATTTTTTTGTTAACTAAAGGAATATTCCATTTATTATCCTGGGGATAATCGCTAGTATCGAACCTGTGAATATCCTTATGGTTAACTTCATCGTATACATCTTTACAGGTAAATTCATATATAAGACTATCAGTGTCTGTGTATAACAATTTTGCATTATTATTATTAAAATTGGATAATATATAATCATAATGAAATTCATAAACACACACTTTGGAAATATCAAGAATTTCCATCCCAATATAAAGAGGTTTATTAAAATATAAATCAGTCTTATTTAGCTCTATAGCCATAAGGTTTTCATTAAAAATGGTTCGATTATTAAAATTTGGACTCGAGATTAAATTTTTAGCCCCATATCTACCTTCCCATTTATTAACTAATTTAACAATGCGATGTTTTCTTATATTCTCCATTGTTTTTCCAAACACTGCATTATTCATCAGTTTAAACAGGTTTTTTTCAAACTCGTTTTTAGCATTTTGACGCAAATTTGTATTTAAATCTATATAAGATTTAAGCCAGGGTGATTGTCCGAATTTTAAAACCCGATGAATTTTTGTTAAAACAAGCCCTTGCTTAAGAGCTTGTTTTAAATTTCTATAGTGAATAACATATTTTGTTTTATTATGTAGTGTAGTCATAAGTTTTGATAATTTTGAATTTGGCGGTTTTTGGTGTTCGGGGCAGAGGGGCAAGTCTTTGTGTAAATCATGTAAATGTTGTGGATATTCCAGATCTACCTCTAAAAAATACCCTTCAGGAGCATCATCAGGGATTTGGGTGACATCGAGATTTGGGTCAGCCCACTTAAACCCTCCATATGGTAAATATTGGGACATGGCCCACCCATATAAATTGTTGACGTCGAGATAGAGTAAATAATTTGATGGTTTGGAACCATCAAATGCATCACCCATATATTTGTTATTAGCCTCCGCATACCGATTGCAACATTGACTTACCCCACCGCGAATACATTGCTCAATGAATAACAGCATATCAACACATTGTATGGTATCAAGCTTACATTCTGTGATTTTCAACATACAATCCCAAGTATATCCAGGTAGTGTATAATAATGAGCAGGATCGAGTTAATATGTTTTAAGACAGCTTTCACGAAATTGTTCAAAAACATCGGCTAATAATAGAATATCAGTTTTTAAATATAAATCTGAATACTCTCCTAAATCGTTAATGTTAAAAGTATTCCATACTTTAAGAGCATGAGAATAATCTTCAGCACTAATATCACAATCATTTAATTTATTGTAAAAGTATTTTTTAGAAGGTAAATTAGCATATTTTAATTTTTCCTCAGAATCAATGAAATCATATGGAAATACTCCTTTGCGTTCTAATAATTTAATTTTTTCAACGCTTAAATTTACAAATTCCCGATTAAGAATAGGATATTCCGTTAGATATGATGATAACTTATCTAGAGAAGAAGCCATAAACCTAAATGAATCTATAAACCGAAATTGAATTTTTGTTTTATTATCAAACCATGTAAAAGAAATGTATTTTTCCTTATTTATAGGTAATAAAGTAATTTTACCATATTTAGCAATATCTTGAATAATAAAATGACTGTCATAGCCTGAAAAATTATGAAAAACTATTGGTACAACAAATTTTTTATTATAATTTAAATTACATATTTGATGAGCAAATCCACGAAAATTTCCGCTAAAATGGCAATGATCCCAAACTATTACATCACCCTGTATAAAATTTTTATTACAAATATGACACTGTTTAGTTGCATCTTTTAAATCCACGTTTGTATTTAAAGGTATTATGTTAAGCATTTTAAATTGTATAAATTTAGATATGTCTTCTATTTCTTTTGCAAACCACTCCATGCAATCTAGCCCTCGATAGCTTTTAAAATATGATAAGTTATCATCATATTTACATTTTAAATAGTAACCAACGCTGAAGGCTTTATGTTCTTGATATTTATGAGACTTTAAATTATTATTATCGCTAATTGGTAAAAGAATAGATTCCACGTCAGCGTACAGAATAAACGGTGCTGATTCTTTATTTTTAAAATTTTTAAAACAAATAGATTTTTCTTTAGGAAAAGATATTTTACATTGATTTAATTTTTTACAATATTCCTCATGATCTGTTAATTTAATTTTACTAGTGAAATAATTTAGGCAACGATCGCAAATAAATATTTTACCCGTATGCCTAGTATGCTGACTTTTTACTAATCTGGATAAATCTTTTATCCAAACATAATGGTACCTAATATCCTCATCTTCATCATTATCAACAGAATCTCTTTTATTAGGATAATATTTATTTTGGATACACAATAAATTTATATGTTTATCTAGTTTGTTTTTGGTTAGTCTTGATGGAACTGTTTTTAAAAAAGAAGTCTTATCAGTTTTGATTAGCTCTAGAGTGTAAACGTTAATGGATATGGAATTTAATTTTTTAAATTTGGAAATATCTTGAATTGATATTGGAAAGTTAATATTTGCAAAATTTAACACATCCTCGTAATGGGGATATGATGAAGTTCTATCAACATGAGTTTTTGCTTGGTGTAAAGCTGCTGTAACAGCCCAAGCGAAACAAGCATCATCATCATAATTTTTTACATTTACACAAGCATGTTTTTTAGCAATTTCTTCAGGTAATCTAATGAAAGATGAACCGTTACCAACCTCATACTTATTTATGTTAATTTCTATACTTAAAACTTTTTTTAATGCCCATCCTGACTCTTTCTCGGAGAACTCGCTAAGTTTGTTTAAAATTTTATCTACAACATTATCTTGAAACCAATTTTTTAAATTTACGCTGCCATCTTTAACAATATTTTTTGTACTAAAATACTTTATTTCATTATTTAACTCAATTTTTAAAAATTCACCTCCAAAAGATGTATTTACTTTTAATAGTGGTATGGATTTTAAAATTTTATTTATCCTAGATTGAAATAAATAAAATGCATCATTTAAAAAAGTAAGGGGGTCTAAATGTTTAATGTTAATAATAATACCTGTGCGAACTCGGCTTTTAAATGCTGTTGTTAAATCTAACCATTTAATTCTATCACTACGTTTAATCTTTAATGTCACATGTTTCACACATAAATTATTTATAAGTAATTGATATCGCTTTAACTGGCCAATTATTGCTATTATTTTTTTTTTTAGTACATATTGATGTTGATTTTTTCAATAAATTTTGAGAGAGTCTTATATTTTTTTTAATTAAATTTAACCAAACTTTACTAGCATGCTGACAAAAATTTGCACTTAATATCTTAAAGGCATTTTAAATTAAATTAAGTGATGTAGTACTCACATGAGCTATTTCTACATCCATTTTAAATTTGTCTTATTTCAAATGTAGGTGTAGCCTAAAACTTGCTGTCATCAAATTCCTTGTGGCCTAGATATACTAGAACAAATTTCCCGTTATTGAGCTCCTCCAGGTTTTCCTCAACCACCTTAGTCATTCTCTTTGGTAGAAAAACTGCAAAATCCTTGAACTCCACTAAAGGAATCTCCCCATACTTCCCATTAACAATTTTTAATGCTTTGATTGGGTATAGTTGCCCCCTTTCGAGCTCTTCAGATTTTTTAATTTCTTTATCTTCAGCTGTGGCTACAGCATTAATTTTTTTTTTAAAGACATACTAAAACTAAATTAAATTAAACTAAATAAAATATAAAATATTACAACTCACCTTATTAGTTATATGGACACGTACACACAAAATGATTGGTTTCCGAATGAATATTTCAATAATTTTGCGTGCAATTTATATGTTTTCAAAAACCTTGATGACCTAAAGCAATAGGATGTTATTTGATAAGAGCTTAACTTGTGCCGGATACATGTATGTAAGTGGTTGATAAATTCCTTCTAGAAATTTCCATTCCAATAAAAATTTGCATAATTACCGCAAATTTATTATTTATCATCTATTTTTAAAACTTTAGCGGTTAAGAACTCAACTTGTGGTGACTTGCAATCAACTTCAACGGATGCATGTGTGTTTGTGTGCAGATAAAAGTTTGCATAATTACCGCAAATTTATTACTTATCAACATGTATGTATTACAAAGCGAATTTACGTGGCTTGCTTGATAAAAAATTGTGTATAAAAGAAAATAATTGCATGCAAAATGCATTAGTTGGTTTTAAAAATGTCAGCGGACCTGGAGAAGTATTTCCGTAAAAAGTAAGTTTATTTTACATATTTTTTATATATATATTTTATTTACCTTTATGTTTTAGATTGTCAGAGTTGAATTATATAACTAATCGCTATACACCTCCAGCGGACCTTGAGGGGTATTTCATTGAAAAGTAAGTTTATTTTGCATATTTTTAAATATATTTTATTTACCTTTATGTTTTAGAAATATAACCCCACCGCCTTCCTTCACCCCCTTTAAGGAGTAAGTTATATTTAATGTTTAATACTCATTTTTTTTAATTTTATATTTTTCTAAAGAGCAATTAATTGGGCGTACGGAAGGAAATGTGAGGGCTGTAATAATTTTTTTCGTTATTGTTTTATAGAAAGATCAAGAGAAATGAGGTAATTTTATTTATTTTGTAATTAATTAATAATATTTTTTTTTCTTTATAGTGAGAGCATAGGTGAGGAGGCTATGGAGCAATATGTGGTGTATTGCCATGAGGATGAGGTTATTGATTTAACCACACCAACATTACATTGCAATTCACCAATGCCTCCACCCACCCCCCAAACAATGTTGGGTGTAAAATAAGTATTTCTTATTTTATACAATTTTAATGTTTCTAATATTGTTTATTTTGTTTAGCGATTTCAAATTCGTGTTGGGCCCTACTGAGGGGGTGCGCGATGTTTTTGAGGAGCCGCAGGAGCAGCAGCAGCATCTGAAGCAGCAGCTGGAGCAGCAGCTGAAGCAGCCCCTACCAGCATGGCTTATAGAAAACTTCAAACCGCCTAAGACTACATCATCTGGACGGTTTGTGTATAAAAATCCTCAGGGGGATAATTTATTTATTATAAGAAAATTTTAAATAAAATGTTTACTTAAATCTTTAAATTTTTTATTCCCCCCACCCACTTTTCAGATATATACAAATTACCAAGTGTAAATATGGTTAGTTGCTTTAGTTACTTTTATTAAATAACATCATGAGTTTTTCAGTTGTTAATTTTTTATTATTATCAACATTTATCAATAATACGCTTTACGTAAATTATCCTAGAAATACAATTCTTTGTTATGTGAGTGTTAATTTTGATGGTAATACAACAATTTCAGAATGGCCTCAGAATTGGCTGCAAATGGATAGAAGCATAGTAAAAAATGTATGCGAAATACAAGTTAATACCTCATCACACCATGTATTACATTTTAAATTAAAATATCTTTTATCCAAGGATGGTGGGAGGACTAGAGTGTTTCATCATATGGATAGTATAAACAGTGTAATAACTAAATTAAATAAATATGATAAAAATATCTCTTTAAATGATAGTGATATTAATAAAAATACCATTTCAAATACACCATTTTCCACAAAAATATTTATTGAATGTATGTCTCTGTTAATAATTGGAATAATTTTACTAACCATTTATGCTTTTATTATATTTTTAAAATATGCAGTTAGGAAATGTAGTTAATGTATCTTATATAACTTACCTTGAGTTTTATATATTCTAATGTGCGTGTGAAAGGGAGACAAAAAAATAAAAAAACAATAAATCATTTCTTTTTTATTTTTTACCTTGGCTTACATTATATTTAAGTACAACATTTTTCTTTTTAGTTAAAGGTAAGTTGATGAACCTGAGAGGATCCTCGAAAACATTCTTCCATCGATCCTCGGATATGTTCATAGTAGTAAAAGCCTTGATTAGATTATTCTTATCTTTATACAGTTTTATATCACTTGTTAGCGTTTTTAGATCTTCAATAAATTTTGTTTTTCTTTGCGTATACTCCTCCTCTTTACATCAACTCATGATAATGGGGAAGGTGCTTTTGAAGCCAATCATGTATAATGCGTGCGTTTGCTATGCTACATCGACCGCGATGATTGAAATGATTCATGCACATCATAACTGTTTTGCAAAACACTGAATAATCCCATAGGTTAAGGTTTTCAATGTTAACAATTTTTAAATTTGGTAATAACTGTCCGCAGACTGTTTTTAAATATGTATATCCTTGATTTCCATTCATGTAAACAGCATCGTATTCAGCTAATAATTCTAGTAAAATATTATTAATCTCATTATAGTTCACCTGCCCTCTAGAGTAACGAAGACCATGAATTTTTTCTTCAAAGCAAACTTGTTTTTTATTTTTATTCGACAACTGTCTAAATTCTACCATTGGTTTTAAGAGATAATGATTTGTTCGCACTCCATTCATAACTGCTATTTCTTTTGGGTGAAAAAACCATTTTTCTTCGAAGAATAAATTAAATCCCTGAATATTAACAGACACAACCTTCATTTTACACATACTAATTTAAACTAAAATATTAGGATAAACTACGAACTATTTCGCTGAGTGGGAGATGCTCCATAATGACGTCATGTATAATAACACAATATGCTTTTGTATTATTGGGGAAGCCCTTTTTCGCCTCAATATCAACTTTTATATCAACTGTACCTGATTTTAAGGATTCATTTCTTTTAGAACAATCAATTACAAAAAGGGTGCGGCTCTTAAATTGTACATAATCAAGTAGAGGGCGTTTTGCTATTGTAAAGTCATTTTTAAAACTTGGATAAAATTGTGTATAATTATAATGGGCCTCAGCAAAATAATTTTTTTTGAAATCCAGGTTCATGCGCTCTAAAGGATAATATTCCCCATTTAAAATGACACGTATATCTGATATATCAATGTTGTCAAAATATGATGGATCTTTTGTTTCAACACCTCTTCTATTTTCATGAAAAGCTAAAATTATATAGCGTGGACTTTCCAATGCAGTACACGTTTTAACCGGCCATATTTCCTTAGTAGCATCTTTAGTTAATTGGGGCAGCTCATGAGATTCCCATTTTCTAAATGGAATTACTATGGGCCTGTCTGATTTTATTGATTCCAACAACTGAAGCTTTAATAAATCATTGGGTGTAATAACTTGTACTTTTAACGAGATATTTTCAACGGTTAATTTTGCCTTTGTGGTACCAACAGCAGTAGTTGCATTTTTTTCTTTTATAATTATGCAATCAGAGTCACTTCGAGCTCTTACAAGACGTATAGTCTGTTTACCAAATTGAGCTTGCTGATAATCATTAAATATACCAAATAAATGATGTAATGGTAAACGAATATTAAAAGTTGAAGTTTGAGCAGCTGTATTTACTAAGGGTGGTGAGGGATAATTCCACCCTGCAATGCCTAAATGGTTTGAATCATCGCTACTGTAATTAAGATAGCACTTAATTGTGCTCACAATACCAGGATCGCGAATACCATCAACTTCTTTTCCATTTAATTCATAAGAAACTCTATCGAACAGAAAAGTAGAAAAGTTATTTACAAGGGTGGCATTTCCGTCTCCTTTAGTTATCTCTAATTTACCCTGTATTAAAAGGGCTGCATCATGCATAAGAAGCCAGGAATCCCTTTGATTTATTGAAATTTCTATAACATCATTGTTATTAAAAGATTTAACATAGGGGTAATAAGTTCTGTAGTCAACCTTTTGAATTGTTTCACTAAACTGTGGTTTTCGATAGATGTCGAAGATTTGGTCTGACATGATAGCCTAGTGATTGTAGAAAGAGTCGATTTGAATGACTAAGGTTGTGTGAACTAGACAAGCGTTTGCTGTCAACTGATTTCAAATTGTTTGTGCTAGGATTTTTATAATAATTATTGAATGTTAACCCCATTATGATAATTTTTTTAATTTCAAACGAATAATTACTTCCTCTCCATGAAAATTAACTGGCTTAAAATCCTGATTTAAAATTACCAAAGTAATATTAAATATTTCCTGTTTTTTTATTATTGGTAAATATATAAGGTTTCGGAGAATTTCGTTGATTGTATAGCCCGGATCAACGTCTACCGAAAATTCGTGAATGGTATGCGTTGGTAGGTAATTATAATATGCACCTGTGGATATATTACAATCAATGTGAATGGTTCGAACCTTTATTATATTAACAGGTAGATCTGATTCGTGTTTTTTACCAGGTAAAAATATTTATTTAATATTTATAAAAATATTTATCATAATCTTCCTTTTTAACGGTGTCAGGAATAATTTGTTGTCTTAGGTAAGTTTCTATATCTAATATTTCATAAGTACCAGTTGGTATTATTATTTTTTTTAACACACTCGCTTCTTTATAATAAAATGTATTTTCACCTTCTTCAATATTAGGGATGCTGTTATAGGAATAAAACCCTATTAAAGCTATACCGTAGTCAAAATCTGGATTAAGTTGTATTGGATTTGTAAAATCTATACTTAAAACATAATTATTACTTTTTAATGTAAATAGCTGGGACATTATCTTTAAACAACGGTTAATAATAGACTAATCATATTTTCTTATCTCATTTATTTTTATAAAGAAACCACAAACATAAATGACCACAATTAATTTGTTTAAAGTTTTGAAAACAATCATTATTATAATTAATTTTAACATTTTTTCCTAAATAATTTACTAATTCTTTTGGCGGTTTAAGACCGCCAAAACTATCAAAATAAATAACAGAATTGTTTGTTTAGTATAAGCTACCCAATGTGTACCCAAATTTTTCGAAATGTCTAAATTTAGAATTGCAGATTCATTTTTATTTTTTATTTTTGGTAAAGCGTCTCGCATAAAAACCCCTCTAAAATAGGGTATTTTAAGCTTTTGTGCATATTTTACCAATTCAGAATCATAGAGCTCTATTGGGTAGCTTTATTGGTAGTTTTTTTGTTTTAAAAGAAGACCATATCCTCCCTTGACATTCCTTTTTAAATATAATCCCGAGCCTTTTTTCCCAATTTCCTCCATAGTTTGGTTATGTCGACCTAATTCTTCAAGTTTCTTTTTAGCATTTTTTGTGTCTATCACCGTTTTGGCTACAGCGCTTGCGCCTCCAGCCAATGATCATATGGCCCCTAAGGCTGCGAATAGTGGTAAAAGAGGTAAAAACCCACCTTGTTTGTTCGATTCAAATGGAATTATTCTAGGCACCTTAATATTTTTACGACCTCCAGCTTTCTTTATAATCATACGAGCGGCTTTAATTGCCGTTGCAGTAGATTTTTTAAGCACATTTTTATTGGACATATCTAAATCTTGAAAGTGTTTTTTAACTTTATCAACCACCCCTCGTTCAAATGAGATTGGTTTTCGAATTTTTCGAACGCCCATTCCAAGTTTTCTTTTAACCTTCATTCCCGTTGTTACTAACCAAGCAGCTGCTTTCTCACCTAATTTAGAGTTTTTAGATTTCACCCTTTCCCAAGCTTTATTTTCCAAAATCCAATCCGCTTTATGTCTATCCTCCAAATTTTTATTTTTTGAATAAGCAATATCGTGATCTTTACATGCAGCGTCTAAGGGGTTTATACCAGTATCACCCCTTTGAATTCTCTTATCTAATTTAGTACCTGGCCCGCAAAATTGATAAGAAGGCACGTGAAGCTCAAAGGGTAGGTTGTTAATTGCAGAATTTAATAAACCGCCACCTTTAAAAGTCAACATTGAAATGATTTTTTTTTAAATAAAGTTAACCTTTTATAATTATTAATAAAAGTATGTTGAAAGGGATGTTAATATATTTTTTAATTGATTTAAAATTGTTTCATTCGGACAATTTATTCCAAATAAACTCCAATCAAAAACTCCTGCTCTTATTAATTTACCAGAAAATTCGTTATATTCATCAAATAAATTTAAAAAAAAAAATAAATGTTACCATTTGTATAGCGAAATGCTGAAGATATATCTGGAGGGATTCCTGGGAAAAACTGGTTTATAGTTCCCCGATTGACTGCATTTAAACTACATTCATCAATTTCAGTAACCCAATAATCATCATGAATAATATAAGTTCTACCTCTGTTTGAGTTAAAAATGGCATGTATGTTGCTACTTCGAGCAATATTAAATTTGTCTATTGTTTGATTAAATGTTTCACATGCAAGACTAGGAAAATAAAACGTACTAACACGTTTTAAATTATCTATTATTACCACACTACCACTAGGTTTTTGGTATATATGTAAAAAATCATTATATTTTATATAATCACTAATTTTTTTAGGCTTTTTAAGATTTATGCCGGAGGGCTCTCCTATATTTAAAATCCACGCTAAACCATTGTGAAAAACATATAGATGATTATTATTGGTTACTAACATTTTTTGTGGATGCTCGATTTGACATAAATCAGTTAAATTTGATGTGGGTGTAGGTTTTTGCGTAGAATCTGTTATTTTGGGTCTGCTTATTGTTTTTGTTGTTGGTTTACCTGTGAGTTTCCTTGTTGTTGGAATTGTTTTTGTTGTTGATATTTTTGGAGTAGTTTTTGGGGTTGTTGATGTTACTATTTTTTGAGTAGTTTTTGGGGTTGTTGATGTTACTATTTTTGGAGTAGTTTTTGGGGGTAATCCATATAAATTTTGTATATTTTTTTTATCTTCATCGGATAGGGTTGTTATATTTGGTGAAAAATATGGGTACATTAGTGCATTAATATCTGATGAATGACTCAACCCCAAAGTATGTCCAATTTCATGAAGCAATGCGGTATATAGACTTGTTTTATCATTATCTTCAGGTATATCGAAACCAAAATACCAATTTTCATCTGAATCTAAATGAATTTCCGTACAGGAATTAATATGACTTGGGTGGTATGCGTGACCAACTACAGTACCCTCTCCATCAAATGGTGATATACAATAACCCTTCATGCATCGAACTGAATTACTATGGTTATTTTTCCCAAATGAAATTAGAATGTCAGGATTTCTAAACGAAAAAATAAACTTTAGATTTACAAATTTTTCCCACTCATTGAAAGCTCTGGTAGCAGCTTTTTTTATCTCTCTATTATATGCATACCAATATATATTATGTTTATTCCATTTAGGTGGGTTTTGCGTCAATTCATAAATATTTTCATCTGGTATAGAGCAACGACGTGTTTTTATAAATTCTAAAAGGTCTTTCGTTATTTCACCACTTATGTTTAAATTATATCTCTCCTGAAATAATATTAAAGCTTCTTCATAATTAGTCATCGAAAACTCTGAACTATTAAGGTAGTTAAATGTTTCGAGATGTTTTATTACAACATCTTTATCAGTTAAATTATTTGATTTTACCAAAATAATACTTAGCAGAAATATTAATGACGATTTAAACCCCATTATCAATACTGCAAACAATATTAAGACTGATCACCGAAAAAGATCTCTGGACAATAAATAGACTTGTCGGGACAAGTTGGGGTGACGTCAGCCAAAATGGTACCAAAAATAAAATTTACAACAAAATAATAAATCCTTATCTCCAAATAACTGATACCACACCGCATTAAAACCCCCGAAACTTGCCGAACAACAAGTCGGGACAAGTCGGGATCCAGCAATTCAAAATGGCGTCAAAAATAAAATTTACAACAAAATAATAATAAATCCTTATCTCCCCGGATATCAAACCACTGTTAAGTCACGCCCATCGTCAGCAAATGCATATCGCTTATCTTTTGCATCTCCAGTAATACCAAACTAATACGCTAACCACAAACAACCAATATGCATATCGCTTATCTTTTGCATTTCCAGTAATGCCAACTAAACACACATCCCCCGCCCACAACCAACCACAACACTAAAGGGAACGCCCATCCACCAATAGCTAATATCTATCAAACATGGCCGCCATCCGCCAGCCGCCATCCGCCAACAGCCCACCAATAGGCTCACTTACGCTTATCAGTTGAGGGCGTTGCCCAAATGGCTGCCCACCAATAGCGAATATGATCACCCCCCACCACCCCACCAGGGGGGCGCCACCATCGAGAACTGCCTACTGCTGACGTCACGTAGCGTCTGGGTCACTTCCAGTCGAGAACATACATACTTGCACACAACCAAACTTATATGGAATCACCCAGTAATTACGAGAAACATTATTCCACTTAAAAAAAAGTGATTTGGAAATAAAAAGCACATTATTTGAACCAATTTTATTACAAAAATAAAGAAAATTTTTTTCTAAAATTTAAATTACAAAAAATGTTAATTTCTCTGAGAATAAACTTTATAATAAATTAGAATTTAGGAAGAAATAATAGGATTTTGTTAATTTAATAATCAGTTTTTCCACCTCTAGCCTCAATGCAAGCACGAAGTCGAAGAGGCATGCTTTTTATGAAGTTATTTATTTCTTTTTCTTAAACTTTTCCCACCCCTTTAATCCTTGTTTTCATCTTATCCCTTTTAAAAGTTCTCAATTGGATTAAGATCCGGTAAACAAGAAGGCCACTTTAAAACAGTCACACATTCCATTTCTCAACAGATTTTGACCACTCTGCTTATCAGCGGCAAAAATCTTAGTGCAAAATAAAGTTGGCCATTTAAATTGGTATTTGGAGCATTAAAACTGGACAAATGAAGATTTAGAGAAATGTCTTATTTTCGGATAAATCCAGAATTGGCCTACGATCAGACGACCGGTGAATTCGTAAGAGGTCCAAGGTATGCGGATTTAGTTTTTTAAGTCTTAGTAGGGCTCTGAAAAGTGATTTCCGTGATTTATACAGGATAATGCACCTCCATTTAATACCAGAGTTGCCAAAAATTGTTTACCGGATTCTAATCAAACTCAGAACTTGTGGAATAAGGTTAAAAGAAGGATTATAGCTCGTCAAAATAGCCCTGGCAATCCAGACAAACTAATAAAATCAGTTTATAAGGACATTTTTTTCAAGAAAAAAATCAGTAATAGAAAGCGCGCCTCGTCGAATTAATGCTTGCATTGATACTAGAGGTGGCAATAATGATTATTTAATTAACAAAAACCTATTATTTCTTCTTAAATTCTAATTTACCATAAAGTTTTTCTTGTTCACATTTTTTGTTATTTGTTCGATATAAACTTTGTTTTAATATTTTTTTTCTTTTTTTTTGTAATAAAATTGCTTAGGATAAGGTGCTTTTTGTTTTAAAATAACTTTTTTTTGTAGTAAACTACTGTTTCTCGTAATTACTGGGTGATTCCATATAAGATTGGTTGTGTGTATATATATATATATATATATACCGCCGACGGTGGTCTAGTGGTCTAGTGCATGCTGACTACAAGCCGGAGGTCGTGGGTTCGAATCCCACCAGGGGTATGGCTGTTTATTTGTGTTTGTCCTATTGTGTATTAGTCCTTCGGAGGGGACTTTAAGCCCGCGGTCCGTTCCTACCCCTAACCCGCACAAGCCATTCAGTTGGCTTATGGGACTTCTTAAGAAGTAAGGGTGGAACTAAAAGAGCACTTTTGTATATAAACTTTTTGTATATACAATGTACATATAATTAAAACAAAAATTTTAATATAAAATAATAATAATAATAATAATTAATAATTCAGATATTTAGCTTTATTTTTATGAGTTTTGTAAAACTTGAGACCTTAGATCAGTTTTTCACATGCCACAGCTACGAAATTCCATATTCTAAAATAAAACTAACAGTACTTTTTTACCTTTTGAAAACAAACAATTTTGCCCGATTTGATAAGTTTTTTATTAGCTAACTTTGACCGTTCAGACTGTAAAAAAATATAACACGCTAATTTGGCAACATATTTTAAAAATTTGCTAATAAAGTTGAGTTTTTAAAATGGTATAAGATTGGCCCTGATTTACTTTAAAGAAAAATATACAGTGGCGGCTCGTGAACTATGTTAAAGTAGGTTCACAAAATTAAAAAAGCAGCAGGCATTTAAATATGTATGTATTAAAGAAAGGACAAAATTCTACTTTATATTGTATCATTGTGTACAGTGTTTAAACGTAAAGTCCATTCTTATATCCTTATTTGCAGCAAACTTGTCAATAACAGCATCTATACTCAGTACTTTACCGTAAAAGTGTTCATAATAATTGCTGAAATATTAATGCAACAGAGAACTAATAATAAAAGTCTTTATAAAATCGATAAACGCAGGAATGCACTAAATTAAACAAGGCAATCTGTGGCAAACTGGTTTTGGAGCACACTAAATATGTGCGCGTTTAAAATTCGCGATTTTCCCTCCACCAGCAGGCTAAGAATATACAGAGAAACTGCATATGCCGCCTACTTTATCGCACGTTAGAAAGTAACAGATATTTATTTGAAACTAAACGAATCAGAAATAAAAATTAAAGGAGGTTTTAAATTGCATGCCACCAAGTCGAATGCAAGCGCGGCATTTTTTAACAAATATCGTTTTATCCGTCTTGCTCTTCCTGCGTCTTTTATTTGTTGTGCGGCTTTTTTAATCCTTAAATTAGGATAGGCTACAAAATTGTACCAAGACAGCCGATTCATCTCTCTGGATAAACCTGATCTAAATAAGTTCTCTCTCCTCGTGCGTCCCTGGCGAAAATGAAATGTGCAAAAAGTGTGCAAAATTATTTGAGAACAATTTGCCAACAATGTGCAATCTTTAAAAAAAATGATGTGCGGAGGATGAGAAATGGAACATGAAACAATGTGGAAAACCAAAAATTTAAAAGTGTGAATAATCACTGGACAATGTTCTAAAGGGAACTTCTTTTGATTTTTCACATTGTTTGCACACTGTTTCTTGCCACCTGTGTGCCTATTACAAAAACAGATTCTTTTTGGTGACCTATAAAGTCTTTTAAATTTACACCTAATTGAAATATAAATATAATAATATTAATCAAATAATTTTTTTTTTCAAAAAAATTTAAAAAAAAAAAATACCCACAATGTAGGTCCTACATAGGTACTGTATTTTATTAAGAAAAATACCTGCACTGTCAACTCCACGAAGGGGATTGCTTTGATTTTAGCAATAGGCCGAGAAGCGATACATAAGATGGAATCTACCTCACCTTTTAAATAAATGTTGTACCCTAACTCAAGCGAGATATATCTAAAATGTGCTTAAACTGTTGAGTGATCGCTAAAACTGTACAAACAATGTGCTATAAAAAGGTATAATATAAGCGTCATAAATGAGAAATATTAAAGCGTGCTAACAGTGTGTATAAAATATGACATGCCTAAGATACACTAAAGCTTTGCAAAATGTCTTTAAACAATGTACTAACACTGTGCAAACAATGTGCTAAAATATAATGTAATATAAGCGTGACATATGACAAATAAAAAGCGTGATTTCAATGTACATAAAGAGTGAAAAAACTTAATTATTTCAAAAAGTGTGAAATTACCACAAAGTAGCGTGTATGCACATTATTATAAAGACTTGCACTCCAAATACACACTTATTGCACACTTTTCATGCACGATTTATTTTCGCCAGGGGTAATTAGTTGGATATCCATCATATTAAAACCACATTGCCCAGTAGGCTGGGCTGAAAAAGGCAATTTTTTTTTTGGAAATCTCACATGGCTTAGTTAAAAAAAGTTGTAAGAGGGGTACACAAATAAGCTGTTTTTTTTCAAATTTTTAAAAACAAATTTAGCCGCGCCCCCGGGGGGTTAAAATTTGTTAAAATTCAATTAAAAAATTTTGAATTTGGCATATTAAAAAACTATAGTACTATTAGGTATTAACTAAAAAAAATATTTATATATTTTAATTTTACACCGCGCCCCACGGCTTTTTTTTTAATCGAAGAGCTGCATATTAGAACTTTAAAAGCTTTGGGGCGGGGCTTAAAATTAAAATATATTAATAGGATTTTTTTGTGTTACAGTTGAATTTTTTAATTAATTTATTTTTAACAATGTATTCACAACAACAATTAAAAGAGAAGTGCCGGTATAATGTGTACTACACAGGGTGGGTCATTTTTAAATTTTTTAAAATTTTTAAGGGGCACAGTAAAAAAAGGTGCAAAATAGTATTGTTATTCCACACATATTTTTATTTTGGGGTTTGGTTAAGTTTAACTGCCTCCGGATTTTGATTGAATTTTAAAAATAAATACATGTTTTTGAATTTATTTCTCAATTAAAAGATAAGGTATTTCATACATTAAATATATTTTATATTCGATTGAATGACAAAATATACTATTAAAGGAATGTTTTGACCTGTTTTTGCCAAATTTTGTCATTTTTAGTTTTACGATTCCAATTTAAAAACCACCTATATGAGAAATGATGTATTTAGGTTTTATAATGAATTAAGTATATAAATAAATTATATGTGGTCTGATTAAAAGAGGTAAAAAAATCTGGATCTTGGATTAAAAACAAAAAATTCAAATATTTTACCTTAATTATTAATTATTAAAGAGGTATAAAACATTATAAAGAAGGTAATAAAATTTACAGTTAAATCTATACCTACAAAATGGGAAACAATATATATAAGCTAATGTTTAATAACATGGATTAAATTATTTCGTTTTAGATTCGTTATCAAGTGTGCTTAATTAATATATTCCTACAAACCTACAAGTATGACGAGTACCCGTATTACCCACTTATGCAGAAGTCATGAAGTTTTATGAATGGACCCGACGTAATATAAAACATCTAAGAGAAACTAAAAAAGAATCAACTTACAAAGAAATAGAAATTATTGTGGTTTCAAAACTTATAAAAATATGGGATAAAGCCTCTATTCCTACAGTAGAAGAAAAACGAGTGAAAGCTATGTTACAAGCATATCATTTAAAATGCAAAAACATCTTAAAGTCTCACCCAAAAATACCAGACAATAAACTGGAAGAATTCTGACTACAAGGCAAAGCTTTGTTTGATATTTCGGCCTGCAAGTGCCCAGATATTACTAAATGTACCTGCCCTAAACAACAAAAAAGTACATATAAGAGAACAAAGCTTCTTAATAGACCAACGTACTTGTAGAAAAATGGTGATAGGGGGCATAGATGTTCCCACAACCACGCAAATCAGGAAAACAATAAAAATAAAGTTACAACGAGAAGAATCTCTAAGTAAACGCCAGAAAATAGATGAAACATGTACGAAAGAAGAGCTTAGTAGTACATCCGAATGTAACAAGTCTGATTGCGAAGACCAAACTATGCAACAGTTGGAAGCTGCAAACACTGAAGCAGAAATTAAGTCCATAATTACAATTTAAAACTGTGACTGAGGCTTCAATTATTATATATAACCTTATGTTATAAAACTGCAAGGGAAGGATTCATAAAAGCCCAAATAGAGTGTGTTGCCTCTTTAGATTTGCGAGCAATTTTTTCAAATCGACCCACAAAGGAGCTCAGTCTATTTGACTTTTAGCTCCAACATATTTTGGTTAACTTTAGATTGGTTTGAAAAATACTTGTTTATAATCTAATGTGATGAAAAAGTAGACCTACAACAGGTGGGGGCGCCAGCGCCTACACCTGGTTAGGTGAGAGTAAAGAAATCTTAAGTTGATAGTTAACCATAATATGTATTTTTTTTTTATTAGCATTAGTGGGCGAGGCTGTTTATCTGTGCCGTGCCTAGGAAGTGCAGACATGTGCCTACACTTCTTTTGACTGGCAGTGTGGTAAATATACAATATTGGTTGTGTGATATAATTAAGTAGTGAAATAACTTAAAGTGAGTTCATGGTTGCTCTGAAAGAAAAAAAGTTGAAGTTAAGTTTAAAGATTTATATAATTTGTGATTTCTATTTATTTTTTTTTTGATTTTGTTGTTTTTATTTCTTATTTTTTTTTGTTTTCATCATTTTTTTTTTAAATATATATACATATATCTTATTGTTTATATTTTTTTTATGGGAATTACTCCTCTTTTCTAGTTTGATAACCGATTGCCAAATTACAATTTGACTGAAGGTCTGGGTACTTACAGAGTTGAGAGAAATTTTGAGCAATCGGGGTTAGTAGTACAAGTTACAAGGGCTGAAGGCCAAATTTTTGATTACAATGGGTGATAGTTGTTAGTAAAATGATTTGAAATATTGATAAAATAGCAGAATGTGGAAAAATTGCAAGAGGATGACGCGGCGTTCAGTCTTCCGTCCGCCTGGATTTGGTCAGTCTAATGTTGTGTCGAAACACTTCATATCATATCATAGTGTTTGTGAAACTCGAGCAGATAGGATACACCGACGCTGAACTGAGTAGGCGTCGGTCCCCCTTTATGCTTCGTACCCCAGACCAGCGCAGAACGGCGGGGGTGGCATCATGTTACTTGTTAACCACTCAATTCCTCACTGCTCATGCTTAAACATCCAAGCACAATATGACACCCTCGAGCACGCTGCCGTCTATGTGGAAACCAGTTTCATAAATCGACTCAAGGTGGCAGTGGGGTACTTCCCCCCAGGCCACCCCTTCCCCGAAGGCGAATTCACCGCGGCCCTCGCTGAAGACATTCCTACCTTTTTCGGCGGCGATTTCAACGCCAAACACCATTCATGGAACAGCCAAAACCCAAATCGAAATGGAAATAAGCTTCACCATCTGGCCATGTCTTCAGCCTGGGATGTCCTAGGCCCTGAAGACCCCACTTATGCCCAAGCCCACCACCTTCCAGACGTGTTAGACATCAGTATCCTTAAAAACTACTCGCTGGAAGCCACTGCCCTCACAATCACTGGCTCCACTTCAGACCACAGCCCCGTCAAATTTCATCTAGGCCCCCTCTGTCCCCGAAACCAAGTGAAATCAATCACAAAAACAAGCTGGTACACCTATCACCGCCTCCTGTCTGCCAATGAAGATCTAACGCCCACCCCCACGACGCCAGAAATGGTGGATGCCCTTGCCATCCAAATATCACAGCAAATCCACTCAGCACTCCAACAGGCCACTTACGCTAAAACTGTCCCGATAATGTGCCCCTACGATATCTCGCAGGAGACCAAGCTACTGATTAGCGAAAAAAGGCGGGCAAAAAAGAGGGCTGAACGAACTCTAATCCCGGCAGACAGGAGAGCTTACAACCGACTGGCAAGCCAGGTAAAAACGGCGCTGGCCGACCACAGAAACGCCCGATGGGGGCACACTCTCCAAAACCTGGACCCTGCAAAGAGCAACGATATATGGAGAATAATTAGGGGTCTAAAAAACCAGGAGCCACCGCAAAATCACCCCCTCCAGGGACCAAACGGCCTCCTCTACACTGATCAGGAGAAGGCTGACTGCTTTGCAGAAACCCTCGAGTCTCAATTCACCGACAACCCCCCCCTACCCAGACATGTAGAGGAGGACCGCAGAATGGCGGACTTTGTCGAAGAATTCCTTGCCGATGACGATCCGGAAACCATCAGGCCAATTTCTTTTGACCTGATCACTACTATCATCAGATCTTTAAAAAACAAAGTCGCTCCTGGAGAGGATAAAATTACCAACCTGGCCCTTAAACACCTGCCCCGAGTTATAGTCAGTAACATAACAGCCCTGGTAAACGGCGTGCTACACACATCTTACTTCCCCTCTTCCTGGAAAAGGGCCCAGGTGATTTTACTTCCTAAGAAGAAAAAAGCCAGACATCTTCCTGAAAATTTCAGGCCCATCTCTCTTCTGCCCTCACTGTCAAAACTCCTGGAGAAAGCCATCAAGGTCAGACTTGACGAGGAAATCGAGTCAAAAAATCTCCTGCCAGACGACCAATTTGGTTTCAGGCCCCAGTTGTCAACCGAGCTACAAATAACGCGAATAGCTGAGACTATCACTCACGGATTTGACTTCAAACAGAAAACAGGTATGGTGCTACTAGATATCAGTAAAGCTTTTGACAGAGTGTGGCATGTTGGACTACTTATCAAACTCATAAACATGGAGATCTCGCCACCTCTAGTCAAGCTTATAGCATCATACCTGTCTGGCAGGACTTTTACCACGCAAGTCACCACCGCCCTCTCTCTGGCCCACCCCATACAGTCAGGAGTCCCACAAGGATCTGTACTTGGACCCACCCTCTTCAATCTATACTTGTCTGACCTTCCGCGCACTCCAGGAGTCCTGACGGCAATGTATGCCGACGACACCGCGCTCGTTTACAAAAGTTCTAACCCTGGTCTAATCGTCCGCAAACTTCAAAAGGCACTGGACAGAGTCAAGTCCTGGGCCGACAGATACAGGGTTAGAATTAACCCCGAGAAAACGCAGGCCATACTATTTAGGAAAGGAGGTGCGCTACCAGCTACCCTAAAATACGGAAATCAGGACATCCCCTGGGCCCAGTCAGCCAAGTATCTGGGTGTGATACTGGACGAGAGATTAACCTGGAAGAGGCACATTGACGCAACGCTGGCAAAAATTATAGGCATCACCAAGACTATAAGGCCACTATACATCGGCAACTTTCTTAGCCTAAAGAACAAGAGGACAGTCTGGATAGCGATCGTACGGCCAATTATTACCTATGCCTGCGCAGCCTGGTCAACGGCTGCGAAAACGCACCTGAACCTCCTCGAAATTCAACAAAACAAGTTCCTTCGAATCATCACTGGTGCCCGATGGTTCGTAAGAAACGCTCAGCTCAGGGAGGAGCTAAATGTGCCGGAGCTAACTACTCACATATACGCCCTTGCCAATGCCATGCTGGATAGAGCAGACGCCATCAACAACAGGGCGCTCCACAACGCCCTGGATTATAATCCGGACGATCGACGCCTCTACCGAGGCATCCGGGGCACTGTTCAAGATCGCCTACACCACCACAGACCCCCCTAAACCAAGAACACAAGTCACATTCAAAATCTTACCACAAATAAGGCGCTTAACGCAAACTTTTCATGTGGCATTAATCATGTGGCTCAGTCAAATGAGGTTTTTAAGTGGCCGCACCGTGAGGAAAAATCTAAATCATTTCGACATTTTCACTTATTTTATGTTATTTTTTCACCAAATTTTTACACGACAAAAAGCGAATTTTTCCAAGCCCTTTTGGCTTTTTGGAAAATTTTTGAAAATTTTAATTTTTATTCTTGCAACTGTGCATTTCAAAATTCATCATTTCACCAATTAAAAAGTCAAATAAAATCACGTAGCCATATTTATATTACACTAACTTTTCACAAACAACAAGTCCTTGCCTCACAAGCTTAAAAAACACTCTCTTCAAGAGAAATGCACAATTTAAAACTATTAAAAATCATAATAACCATTTAATTTTTACAGCTCTTCAAGGTATCAGTCATCCATTCAGATATATCATATGCAGACAGTGGGAGCGACTGATTTATTATAACCAGCTCGTTCCCATTCCCCTGCTATATTAAGTAAAGGCCGCTGGCGGACCCAAACTACCCCACCCACATCTCACCTCATCCCAGTTTTTACTATGCTATAGTACTTCCACTCCCACCCATGCATTCCTATCCTCAAAGTAAGGGCAAAGGGTCACTATGACCCGTCCTTTGCTAGGGCAATAAGCCCAGTTTTATTCATTTGGAGGCTACATATCATAGTGTTTGTGAAACTCGAGCAGATAGGATACACCGACGCTGAACTGAGTAGGCGTCGGTCCCCCTTTATGCTTCGTTTTTTGTTTTTATCCCGTGATTTCGTCTCAACTTTCTGTTATTTCTACGTGCATGAGGTTAGTGCTTATTGTATGTCCGTCCAATTTTACCATAATGTGTTTATACCATATTTTATTGAATATTTTTAATTATGTGTTCGTTGTCAATTTTAAACATTCAATTTTCCCTATGCTTATTCATATAAAGTACTGATATTGACCAAGATTCAAGTTCCTTAGCCTTCGGCCGCTGCGAAGGTTTTGCTGCGGTCGCAGGTCGTATTCAGGCTTTATAGCCAGAGCAACAGAGCTCACAAGCCCCGCCCCCATCATATTGATCACCCATTGGTCAGCTAACAATTCGCACCTCGTGCACGGATATTACACGATTTCTCATAGTTACTAAATTTTCAAAGACATTTTATTGAATAATTTTTCAATTTTAAATATAATTTTATCTATTTATATTGTTTTGTCCATCTATTATTGTTCTATTACCTAAGTGTCGAAGCTCCCGTACACTCGAGTAAAAGTAGTTCAAACAGAGCGGACGGAGGACTGAACGCCGCGTCATACAACTTTTCAATATCCCGTTGGGTGCAACTTTTGTTCCCAAACTATTTCAACTATTATTCTTTTGCATTGATCAAAAACTTAATCCAAAACTATGCCTTCACCACTAAAGCCCTGTGAAGTACCTGATGTATTTAATAAATCGTCAAAAATCGAACGAACCCCGAAAAAGGGAGATTATGACCAAAAAAAACAGACAAAGCCCAAGAACGGGCCAAAAACACCACTAAATCTCGACGCAGCTCAAACAGAGCAAAAGCGGGCAAAGTCAGACAAACCGATCAAAAAATCGAACGACCCCGTGAACAAAAAACAAAGTATTTCCCCAACAATCGCTGCCGCTATCTCAAAGCTTGCAGCTCATACAAAATCAGATAACCAGAGTGCTAAGACAGCAATCAACCACAATAATGATGAAGTCACGCGACTGCTGAAGGAAAACTATAGGCTAACTGCCACTGTAGGCAGCTTGACCAACCAGCTGCAAATCCAAACGGAGCTACTGACAAAAAATGCAGACCAAATTGCAACTTTGCAAAATCAAATAACCAAGCTCACAGCAACTATTGAAGCGATGCAAGCTGACCTTCACAACATAAGTGGAAACGCCAAAAAAAGAAGAAGAGAAGGAAACAGCAGCCCTGAGATAAACAAAAATAAAAAGAGCGTAAATACTGAAGGCGAAACTGACACCAGCATGGAATTAGTGGATGCCCCAGCAGAAAATCACAACCAACTGCCCAAGACTCCCCCAAAAAACAAGGAGGCAGAAAGTAATCTCAACACGCAAATGGCGATAAATGAAGACGAAAACAACCAAAGCCAGCAAATAACGACCACACCAACACTCAGGAATAATGAAATAGCCAGTCAAAGTACAGCAGCTCCAGTTACCCAATATGTCCCACCATCTCCAGCTCCAGTCACAAACTTCCAAGTACAAGAAACACCGAAGGTAAAAATGCCCAAAATTCCACCGATTATTCTGCGAAAAAAGGCCAGATGGTCCATGGTTTCGGGCGAACTGACCAAACAAGGGCTCAACTTCACGAAGGCGACAAACACTGCAGATGGAATTAAGTTTTTCCCAACATCTGAGGATGACTATCGGAAAATCACGAAGTTTCTCACAACAAACAGAGAGGAGTATCATACTTTTATGCTACCAGAGGAAAAATCAATCCAAATTGTCATCAGAGGCCTACCCTTGGAGCTGGACATAAAAGAAATTAAAAAAGACCTAATCGATCATGGCTATCATCCTTTAACTATAACCAGGATGAAAAGAGGAACAGATAAAATAGAAATGCCATTAGTGTTGGTAAAACTTCCTCTGGACGAAGGCAGAATATATAATCTGGCATATCTCTGCAGAATACGCACCAAAATAGAACCGCTTGCGAGAAAGTCCACAATAACTCAATGTTATAGATGCCAACGGTTTGGTCACGCACAATCCAAGTGCACAGCACACCCAAGATGTGTCAAATGCGCAGAAAAACATTTCACCTGGGATTGTACAAAAGCGTTGGAAACGACTCCCAAGTGTGCTAACTGTGATGGAGCGCACACGGCAAACGCGCCAGTCTGTACCAGGAATCCTAACATCAAGACTCCAGCACAACCAGCTCAAGATTTAAATACAAAAACAACAAATACATCTAGAACTCCGGCCAACAACAGAAATGTAACTTACAGCCAAGCATTAAGGCAAGAGTCAGCCTCGAACACCCAAGCCGCTCAACCTAACCAGTCGGAGCTAAGCAATACTTTGGCCACACTTATAAACTCCCTTAATGGCCTAACAACAAAAATAGATTCCAGATTGGCTCAACAAGACCACACCATTGCAAACCTGCTCAAGGCATTGAACCCAGCAAAACAGTAAATGGCAGCAAACAAAAAAGCAAATAGTATTAACATCATACTCTGGAATGTCAATGGCCTAAGGACAAGAAAACTTGAACTGGAAGCTCTTATATCAGAAAGAAAACCTGACATCATTCTGGTGACAGAAACCAGAGTTAGACTGGACTATGTGCCAAGATTTGCTGGCTACAAAATCTACTCTAGGCCCAGACCCACTCAAGATGGAGGAGGAGGAGTAATGATCCTGGCAAAAAACTCAACACCGCACTGTGCGTGCCAACCCACTCCAAATTGCGACCTGGAATCAACCGGATTGTAGGTCGAAACCTATTTTGCTGGTAGAATAAAAATTCTAACAGGATATAGCCCTCCACAAGTAGCACTACCAGCAAATGATCTCATAAACATTATGCATGAAAACATCCCAACATTAATAGCCGGTGACTTAAATGCAAAGCACCCCTCGTGGAACAGCGTCACGACTAACCCTAAAGGCAGAAATCTGCTCAAGCTGGCAAACGACCATGGTTGGGAAATTATGGGTCCGGAAGACCCAACTTACTCACGGGCAAATCACACCCCAGATGTATTAGACATTGTCCTGACCAAAAATTTTTACCATAACATCACGATACGGACACTCACAGGATCCACGTCAGACCACAGCCCGGTACTAATACACCTGGGCCCCTATCAGCACAATGAGGCCCTAAAATGTGTCAAAAAAACAAACTGGTCAACTTTCAACTCTCTGGTCTCACAAACCTGCCCAGTCTGCCCACCTCTCAGAACTCCACAGGAGGTTGACATCCAGGCTCAAGCTCTGACGCAGTGTATCTCCGATGCACTGGAGCAGGCCACGCTTTCACGCATGGTCCCCATCTCCTGCCCATACGTAATTCCTCCAGAACTTAAAGAACTAATTGCTCAAAAGAGGACGGCAAAGAAAAATGCAGAGCGCACTCGAAACCCAATCGACAGAAACGAGTATAACAGACTAGCGAGAAGAGTAAAGTGGGCTCTACAAGATAACAGAACCAGGAAATGGGAGGAAACTTTAGAAAACTTAGACCCCAAAGATAACAAGGAAATCTGGAGGATTGTACGAAGACTCAAAAATAAAGAACCAGCACAGAACACTCCGCTGCAAGGACCTGACGGCCTTGTCTTCTCAAACCAAGACAAGGCATCTTGCTTCGCAACACACCTCGAAGACCAATTTACGGCACCCCCTCCCCTTCCAAAACACGCGGAGGAGGATGCAAGAATGGAAGCCTTTGTTAATGAGTTCATCCGAGATGAAGACGAGGAAGTTATCACCCCATTGAGCATAGAGCAACTCCAGCACATTATACAGGGCCTAAAGAACAAAATTGCCCCAGGACAAGATCGTATTACCAATTTGGCCATTAAACGTCTCCCAAAACAAGCAATAAAGCACCTACTGATGATAATAAATGGCGTATTCCAAACTACTCATTTTCCAGCGATCTGGAAACAGGCAATGGTAATCCTATTGCCTAAGGAGAAAAAGTCAAAATTACACCCTAACAATTTCAGGCCTATATCACTACTAAACTCCCTGGCCAAGGTACTTGAAAAAGCGATAAAAATAAAAATTGATGAAGAAATTGAAAACAAAAGCCTGCTCCCAGACGAACAGTTTGGTTTTAGACGACAATTATCCACCGAGCTTCAGGTCCTCAGAATAACGGAGATGGTAATGCACGGATTTGACTTTAAGCAGAGAACTGGGATGGTTCTGCTGGACATCTCAAAGGCCTTCGACAAGGTATGGCACACGGGATTACTGATCAAAATGATCAATATGGACATCACCCCGCCGCTAGTAAAACTCACTGCGTCATACCTGTCAGGCCGGATGTTCACCACCAAAATACAGGAAGCAACATCAATTCCTCATCCGATCAATGCCGGGGTACCCCAGGGCTCTGTCTTGGGGCCTACCCTATTCAACCTTTATATGGCGGACATACCAAAAACAAGAGGAGTGCAGCTTGCTATGTACGCGGACGACACGGCCCTAATTTACAAGGGGAATAAAAACGATTTTATTCGGGCCAAACTGCAGAAGGCACTCGATAGGGTGAAACTATGGGCAGACCGTTACAGGATCAAACTGAACCCTGAAAAAACACAGTCGATCCTATTTAGAAAAGGGGGCTCAATCCCTGACCCATTGAGATACCAGAACCAAATCATCCCCTGGACGACAACAGTTAAATACTTGGGAGTAAAAATGGACGAAAAACTAACTTGGAAAATTCAAATAGAGGACTCACTAGTAAAATTAACTAGAGTTAAGATGGCCCTAAGACCACTATATGCCAGCTCACACCTCAACCTAAAGGGAAGAAGGCTGCTCTGGACAACCATACTAAGGCCGATAATAATGTATGCAGCGTCGTCATGGTCCACCGCAGCCAATATACACAAAAGGAAATTGGAAGTTGCTCAGAATAAGTACCTAAGAACCATCACCAGGTCCCCCTGGTTTGTGAGAAATGAACAACTTAGGGAGGAATTAAGTCTACAACCCATAATGCAATATATACAAAAGATAACACACGCCACTGTCGAAAGAGCGGAAAACATAGAAAATAGGGCACTGCAGAGTGCTTTGAACTACTCACCGAACGACCGCCGACTATATAAGGGCATAAGAGGGACCATTGTAGACTACAGACCACCATAAATCATTTTGCTAATCAAAATTCTTTTTATTGCTTTTTATTTTTATCAAAAATTTAATATTTTCTATAAAGTTGGAGACGAGACATACAAAAATCAAAACACAAGATAAATTAAATTAAAACATATAACCTGAATCTACACAGATTCAATACCAACATATTCAACATGTCAATATCTTTAAAAAGTAAATATAATGCACAACCAATTACAAAATCAATAAATAATCAATTATTATACAGTTTCATAAAACAAATCAAGTTAAAAAATACCATGTCTCGTGCCTCCTAAACTTGCTACAACAAACAAATAATTCTAAATTCATTTAATACCTTAAAATTCAAAAGTAAATCAAGTTCAAAAAAAATTTTTTCACAAACCATTTCAGTTTTAACAAAATCACGTTTTAATTATTGTGTGCAATTTTCAATTTCATTTTCAATTCAGGGCAACCAATTTCTGACCCCCCCTACTGCAGACGATGGGAGCAGCTAACTAACTATAGTTGGTTTGTTCCCATCCCCCTGCAAGATAAAGTAATGGCCGCTGGCGGACCCCATACTTCCCCCCTTCCAACATCCCCGCCTATCCAGTATTTTGTTTTTTTTAAACATCTACCACTACCACAAATTTCCATCAAAGGTAAGGGCAAAGGGTCCTCATGACCCAACCCTTGCTAGGGCAACAGCCCAGCAAATGTCTCTCAGGCCACAATTTAACACTTGTGATTGTGAAACTCGAGCAGACAGGATACACCGACGCTGAACTGAGTAGGCGTCGGTCCCCCTTTATGCATCGTTTTTTGTTTTTACCCCGTGATTTCGTCTCAACTTTCTGTTATTTCTACGTGCGAGGTTAGTGCTTACTGTATGTCCGTCCAATTTTATCTTTTTATCACTATGTGTTTATACCATATTTTATTGAATATTTTTAACCATGTGTCTGTTATCAATTTTAAACATACAAAAAGCCCTATGCTTATTCACATAAGATCCAAATTCTGACCAAGATCCGAGTTCCTTAGCCTTCGGCCGCTGCGAAGGTTTTGCTGCGGTCACAGGTCGATTTCAGGCTTTATAGCCAGAGCAACAGAGCTCACAAGCCCCTCCCCCAGTTTACTGATCGCTCATTGGTCAGCTAACATTTAGCACCTCGTGCACGGATCTAGT
The DNA here is from genome assembly GCA_921294245.1 of Brassicogethes aeneus. Taxonomy (NCBI): domain Eukaryota; kingdom Metazoa; phylum Arthropoda; class Insecta; order Coleoptera; family Nitidulidae; genus Brassicogethes; species Brassicogethes aeneus. The sequence goes on from OV121136.1 coordinate 7,075,963, forward strand.
ACGATTCTCTTGTATATAATAATTTTAAAGTCTTTTTAACAAATATTTGTATATTTTTAAACATATTTATCTATTTATATTGTCTCGTCCACCTATTACTGTACTCTAAAAATACCAAACTACCATCCCAAGTGCCGCTGCTCTGTATTGTATTGTATTGTGGCCTAAGAAGTGCTGGGCTCTTGCCCGAGCAAGGGTCAGGTCAGACGGACCTTTTGCCCTTACTCTTTAGAGGAAGAATAATGAACATAATCAGAGTATAGGAGTGTACTTTTCAGCACTGGTGTATGGATAGGTTTGGTAGGTGAGTATTGAGCCGCCAGCGGCCTATAATGCATTTTATCTAGCAGGGGGAAGGGGACAAAGTGCCTATAGAAGACACCCGCCCCCTTCGTCTGCAGTGGCGCGAGTTAGGCTCGCTCCATGTTATGTTAGGTTGTTTTGTGTATGTTTGAATGATTGATTGTTTTTATTAGTGAGTTTAAGCGTTTTTGAGTTCATAAATTGCACTTGCTAAAGATTACGATTTTGAGAGTTTTCAGAGTTACTGAGGAAGACTGCAGAATATTATGATAAAGAGAAATTGTACAAGTTTTGAGAATTTGATTATACATAAATATTTAAGAGTGCTGTGCCATATTAAGACACAGCGACATTTGGTGGTACTAGTAGGAGTTTAGGCTTATTTAAACTTATTTAGTGTTTGCTAATTGATTGTGATTTAGAATCAATTTGTTTAAGAATTTACTGTTTACATTGAATTTGTATTCATATAAGATGCAAGCTTGTGTTTTGAATTTAATTTAATTTAATTGAACTAGTACCACCACCACAAAAGGTTTTTTGTTTTGTCTTAGTTTGTGTATGGTTTCCACTGTTTGGCTCTGTTTGCCAATATCTCATTCTTGTGATTCTCTTGTGCTATCATGCTTGTGTGTTTGGCAGCATTTTGTTTCTTTGCGTCTGCATATCCTCAGTCTGGTTCCGGTGGTAGGGTGCCTCTTATTCCTCTGTAGAGTCTTCTCTCATCTGGGTTGTAATCAATCGCACTTCTCAGGGTTTGGTTATCTATGTGCTCCGCCCTGTTTAGCAATGCCCTGGTGGTTGACTTTATGAACTCGTCCATACTCGGGATTCTAAGATCCTGCCTAATATTTACGTTCCTAACATACCACGGAGCCGAGGTGATAGCCCGGAGATATTTGTTTTGCAGAGTCTCGATCTTTTTCCTATGCATTGCCGCCGCCGTACTCCATGCCGCGCAGGCATAAGTCGCGACTGGTCTAAGAATTGTTTTCCATATCATCACCTTATTTTTCAGGCAGAGCTGGGATCCAGGTGCATACATTGGTCTCAGTGCTCCCATCATTGCTCTGACTTTTCCTCCAGTGGCTTTAAGGTGGGGGCCCCAGGTAAGTTTTGAATCCAGCGTGACTCCTAGATATTTGGCGGTGTTGCTCCATCTAATGCTGCTATCTTCCAGCATGAGTGGTTCCGGTACCATGCCTGACCCTCTCTGGAACATAATTGTTTGTGTTTTTAACGGGTTTATTTTCACCCTCCATTCCCGTGCCCACATCTCCACATCATCCAGTGCTTGTTGCAGTTTGGCTCTTATTCTGTCTTTGTTGCAGCTTGTGACATAGAGGGCCGTATCATCAGCGTACAGGGCGATCTTTACGCCTGGGGTACGTGGTAGATCCGCTGTGAATAGATTAAAAAGGGTAGGTCCCAGGACTGAACCCTGTGGGACTCCGGCCGTTATGGTTTTCGCTCTGGATATTGTGTCCTGTACTTTCACCTGAAATTTACGTCCAGTCAGGTAGGATGCCGTTAATCTGATCAGCGATGCTGGTATTTCTTGTTGGATCATTTTATACAGGAGGCCAACATGCCAGACTTTATCGAAGGCCTTGCAGATATCCAACAGTGCCATGCCTGTTTTTAGTTTTAGATCAAAGCCATGGGAAATGCATTCCGCGATTCGTACCACCTGTAGCTCCGTTGACAGCTGTGATCTAAAACCATACTGTTCGTCCGGTAGAATTTCTCTGTCCACGATCTCGTCATTGAGTCGTTCCTTTATGATGCGTTCCAGGAGCTTGGCCAGAGACGGTAGGAGCGATATAGGTCTATAGCCTTCAGCAGTTAGTTTGTTTTTACCTTTGGGCAGCATCACTACCGTGGCGGCTTTCCAGATTGTCGGGAAATGGCTTCTGGCCAGGGCATTGTTAAAAATAGTGCAGAGTTTGCCTATTATGTTGTCTGGTAAGAGTTTCAGGGATTTGTTGGTGATGGCATCCGCACCTGGGGCCACGCGCTGTTTTAGGCTGTTTATAATTTGTTTGATTTCAGCAGTTGTCGTTTGAGTGTTTTCAGTTTGCGGTGGTGTTTCTAAAAATCTGACCACATAGTCAATTTTACTAGCGTCTATGCGGGCGTTTGCCGGTGTGCTGTCATTCTGGCTAAACTGCGAGCTTAAGTGTGCGGAAAAGTATTCTGCTTTTTCCTCATTTGAATATATTAGGCCCTCGGTGGTGTCAATGGGGCACACTTGTTTTGGCTCTTCTGCTTTCAGGGCTTTTATGATTCTCCACATGTTTCGGTCACCGGTGTCGAGGCTTTCCAGTTTGTCCTGCCATTTATTACTTTTGTGGGCAGTGAGCTCCTTCTTTACTTCCCATGCCAGTCTATTGTATCTTCTCCTATCTTCAGGATCCAGGGTCCTTTGCGCCCTTTTTTTTGCCCTTCTTTTTTCTGCAATACGAAGGATTAAGTCCTGCGGGATGCGATAGGGGCAGTTTGGCTTTACTATCCTTGTTGTGGTGGCTTTTTCCAAAGCATTTTTTATCACATTCGTGATGTTTTGTGCCTGCATGTCTATTTCTGCGGAGCTGTGAGTTCTATTAAACGTACTGTCATCCTGGTTAAGTATTTCCCTGAAGAGGTTCCAGTTCGTGTTTTTTATGGTGACATAATCAGTATTGGGGCTATAAGGTCCAATTTCCAGGATAACTGGATTGTGATCCGAGGTGGTGCTTACCGTCGTGATGGAGCTGATTTGGTAGTGGTAATTTTTCGTTACAGTTATGTCGAGCACATCAGGTTGGTAATTTCCAGGCCTTTGATGGGTGGGTTCTACAGGCCCGTAAATGTCCCAGGATCTTGATTCCGCTAGTGAGGCAAGTTTGCGGCCGTTGGTATTCGTAGTACGGCTGTTCCATTCCGGGTTTTTAGAGTTAAAGTCACCCATCATTAAGGTAGGGATGTCCTCTGCCATAGCTCTTATGACTTCTTGTTCGGGGAAGATATGACCGGGTGGCAGATAGCCCACCACGATTTTAATTCTGCCTGCGAAACCCGTATCAACATACACCGCACCCGTTTCCAGTATCTGCATGTTGGGCATGGGTGTCATCGAGTGGGATAATGTTCGTTTTATCAGCAGCAGCGTGCCGCCTCCACCATCTTCTGCAGTTCTAGGGAAGCTGTACGAGAGGTACCCTGCCAGTTTGATCTTATCCTTTTTTTTAAATCTAGTTTCCGTGACTGCGAATATGTCCGGCGCGTGTTCGGTTTTTAGTACCTCTAGTTCCACTTTTCTATTCCTTAGTCCGTTCGCGTTCCAGTTTATAATTTTTAACCCTCGATGTTTTGAGGGGCCCTGTCCTGGTTGCGCAGAGTTTGGTGCGTTATCCATGTAGGTTTGTGTATTGAGCTTGACTTTGTGAGTTGTTTGATTGAACCAGTTGGGTTAGTATTGTCTCCTGATTTGCTAGCCTCGTAAGTACCGTGGTGAGTGTTTGTAAGACCATACTCATGTCAGGTTGCACTGGAGCAGGCGATTGAGTCTGGCCTGTGACCCTTTGGCTGTACGTAACGTTCTGCACTCTGTGGTTTGTTGAAGTTGCAGTTGGAGCCTGTTGGTTGGTGTTCTTGGCTGCATTAGGGTTTCTGGGGCACACTGGTGCATTCGCCGTGTGTTTGCCCAAGCAGTTAGCACATTTTACTTTTGTGGATTTTTTTGGCAACTGGCACTCACGGGTGTCATGAGGCTCTGCGCATTTTAGGCATCGGAACTCAGCAGTGCACTTTGTTTGGGCATGCCCAAACCTCTGACACCTATAGCATTGACTGATGTTCGTGTTTCTTCTCAGAGCTTCTACTTTTATTCTCATGTTACATAGGAATTCCAGTTCAGCGATTCTTGATTTTGATTTATCTAGTTTGACGAGAATTAATGGCATTTCGGTCCTTTCTGCGCCTTTTTTCATCCTGACGATTTTTTCTGGAGTCAGTCCAAGATTGGTGAGTTCCAACTCTACTTCCTTAAGCGGAATCTCCAGTGGTAGGCCCCTGATTACTACTTGCATAAGTTTTTCCTCAGGGAGATAGTACGTATGATATTCCTCCCTGTTTGTGGTCAGGAAAGCCGATATTTTCCTATAGGAGTTAATATCCGCAGGCTGGAATTTGATTCCATCACCTGTGTTTATAGCTTTATTAAATTTCCAGCCTTGCCTGTTGAATTCTTTTGAGACTTTCAACCATCTGTCTTTTTGACGGAGCACTATAGGAGGAATTTTTTCCTTTTGCGATGTAGGTTGAGTAGGGGCTGTTGGCAGGTTTGTTGGGGCCAGTTGCCTTGGTGGGGAGTACCTGGATGATGGTAGAGCGGGAAAATCCTTGTTTTGAGAGTCGTTGAGATTTTGGGAATCAGTTACCATTGAGTTTTGCTGTGTTGGGCTTTTTGTTACAGCCTCTGCTTGTAAGGGTGGGATATAGCTGGTTGATGGAGTAGGTGACCCAGGAGTTCCCATTTTTCCCGGCGTTTCCACCAGATCCAGCATTTCTATGTTGGAACCGTTATGGTCGTCGTCTTTATCGTGTTTGGCTCGCTTTCTTTTTGAGCTTCCTGCGTCGTTTACTGGGGTGTTTTCCTGGGTTTCTAAGGTGCTGGGGGCGAGAGATTGAATTAGCGTCTCCATTTGAGTTTGGAGGTTCGTTATTTGGCTGGATTGAGCACTGATTTGGGCCGAGAGAGTCTCAACCAGCTTAGAAAGCCTCTCGTTATCTTTTCTCAGCTTTTCATTTTCTCTTTCCATTAGGCATGCCTTTATATCAAACCCTGTGCCTGAGGCGGTGAGGTTTGTCTTGCTGGACAAGCTGGTGATTGCGCTTTCTACCAGCGGTGCAACCTTGTTTACTGTAAGGGTGGCATCTGTTAATGTTTTGCGCCTAGGTTTATCTGGCTTGTCTCTATCTTTTTTTCTTTCATCCTTGGATTTTCCTTTTTTTACCGTGGCTGATTCCTTTATCGGGGATCTAGCTACTATTTTTGATTTTGCGAAAGCTTCGTCTTCTTTTTGTTTTTGTTTTTGTTGTGCAATCTCCTTCTCCTTGCTAGAGTGTTCGTCAGTTCTATTTCCGGAAAAATCATATTGCACAGCTGCAATATTTTTGTCAGGGAACATTTGGGTAAAGTTAAGCGACGTGCTGGACATGGTAACACTGATCACTTTACTTAAATGGGGACAGAATTGTTTATTTTGGGACAACTAACTCTGGGATTAAAAGTTGCACCCAACGGGATATTGATAAACTATGACGCAGCGTTCAGTCCTCCGTCCGCTCTGTCTGGACTACGCTGTGTCGAGCTCAAGAGCAGAAAACTTCTGAGCAAATCAAAGGGTGGTACCAGCAACTATAAATAAAGGAATACACATTCCCCATATTTCTAAAACTACAAATAAGTAAGTACAAATCTCAATTCATAATGCACACACACAAACACCTATTGAACTAAACCAATGCAACTCATTTCTAAACCGCAGTACCACCTCAACCAAAACTCAAAATTCAATTTGCTACAACCTTTTAAACAAATGTCAATCATATTTCAATTACATTTAAAACATATCCTATTTTTCTCAAACTACCAAACTCAAATCTAAAATCTAAAGTCAATTTCAATCTAAAGCCAATTCCATCGTAACATTCAATACTAAAAACTTGCCATAACGTAGTGTGTGAACTAGAGTAACGAATATCTTACTAACAAAGGAGCCCACACTAATTACATCTTAGTCCAAGCAGACGAAGGGGACAGATGCCTAATTATAGACTTCTTGCCCCCTTCCCCCTGCGAGATAAAAAGCTACAACAAAAAAAAAATAAAAAGCATTTAGGCCGCTGGCGGACCCAAACCCACCCTTAAAGTCCAAAATCCTTACGGCAAAACCGCTATCCCCTACTTCTGCTAAGTTTCTACTCCAACTAAAGAGTAAGGGCAAAAGGTCCAACTTGACCTGACCCTTGCTCGGGCCAAAGCCCAGCATTTTAGGCCACAATACAATACAATACAGAGCAGCGGCACTTGGGCTGGTAGTTTAGTATAATAGGTGGACGAGACAATATAAATAGATAAAAATGATTTAAAAAATATATAAATATTTGTTAAAAAGTCTTTAAAATTATAATATACAAGAAAGATCTTACTAAATCCGTGCACGAGGTGCGAAATATTATCTGACCAATGAGCGATCAGTAAACTGGGGGCGGGGCTTGTGAGCTCTGTTGCACCGGCTATAAAGCCTGAAATCGACCTGTGACCGCAGCAAAACCTTCGCAGCGGCCGAAGGCTAAGGAGCTCGAATCTTGGTCAGAATTTGGATCTTATATGTACAAGCACAGGGCCTTTTGCATGTTTAAAATTGGCAACAGTCACATGGTTAAAAATAGTCAATAAAATATGGTACAAACACATTGTGATAAAAGATAAAATTGGACGGACATACAGTAAGCACTAACCTCGCACGTAGAAATAACAGAAAGTTGAGACGAAATCACGGGGTAAAAACAAAAAACGATGCATAAAGGGGGACCGACGCCTACTCAGTTCAGCGTCGGTGTGTCCTGTCTGCTCGAGTTTCACAATCACAAGTGCCGCTGCTTGATGTAGCCTGAGAAAAATTTTGCTGAGCTATGGCCCGAGCAAGGGTTGGGTCATAAGACCCTTTGCCCTTACACTTGAGGATGGGATAGTACGTGAGGTAGAGGTTTTTGCTGAAATAGCAGGATTCGGTGGTAGGGTGGGTCATTACTGGAAAAGATTGGGTCCGCCAGCGGCCTTTCTTTATCTAGCAGGGGGAAGGGAGCGGGTCTATCTATAGTGAGATAGTCGCTCCCAACGTCTGCATTAGAGAGTGCCCGGGATTGATACTAACGACTGCGCGTTAGTATCGAACTTGCTGGAATAGAAGTACATGGTAATTAGTGAGTTTAATCGAGAGTTTGTTGATCTAATTTGGGAAAACATATGGTTACAAGTTGAAACTGACTTAAACATCGAGATTTTTAGTAAATTTATGCATGCGGTTAGTATTTAGTGAATTGAAATTTAAGCGTTTTTTGATTGTTAGTAGTTGTAAGAGTTGTTTGGGAGATTGAGTATAGGGTGGGGTAGTAGTGTGGACTTTGTATTATTATTTTTATTTTATTTTGTTTTGTTTTATTTTGAGAACTTTGTAGTTTCAAATTTTTGGTGTGACTGCTTTGTATTCGTTTTTTATTTTGTCATCTTTATGTTTTTGTATTACTTATTTTTCTTTTTATTTTTTCTCCATCCCTAATACTCATCTCCATCTTTTCGAAAGTTCTTTTTACAATAGTTCTGTGCAAACATAAATTTACTTATGGTGGAATGAACGGGTCATTCTCTGTAGGCTCCCCTGATTCCTCGGTAGAGGCGGCGGTCTTCAGGCTGGTAATCCAGGGCACTGTGCAGGGCCCTGTTTTCTATGGCCTCCGTTCTCTCCAGGGTAGCCTGAGTTGCCTTCTCGATGTAGTCAGTCATGGAGAGAATTCCCAGTTCCTCTCTAATCTGCATGTTTCTCACATACCATGGCGCTTTAGTGATGATTTTTAGGAATCTATTTTGTTGGACCTCCAGTTTTTTCTTATGGCATCGGGCGGCCGTTGACCATGCTGCGCATGCGTAGGTGGCTATGGGTCTTAGTACTGCAGTCCAGATTAATCTTTTATTTTTTAGTGACAGGCCGGGGTTGTTGTATAAGGGCCTTAGAGAGTAGCTGACCCGTTTGAGTTTGGTGATGGTCTTCTCAATGTGTATTCCCCATGTTAGTTTGTCATCCATGTGTACACCCAGATATTTTGCAGTTTTAGTCCATGGTATGGCCTGGTTTTCGTACCTAAGTTCCCCCGGCAAGGTTCCTCCCTTCTTAAATAGTATGGCCTGGGTTTTATGTGGGTTTATTCGGACTCGGTACCTGTCCGCCCAGGACTTCATTCGGTTCAGCGCTTTTTGGAGTTTGTTCTGGATCATCTGCATGCTGGAGCTTTTGTATATAAGTGCGGTGTCGTCCGCATACAGCGCCATCTGAACTCCTGGGGTGCGGGGCAGATCAGTCATAAAAAGGTTAAACAGCGTCGGGCCCAGCACTGATCCCTGCGGCACCCCTGCTCCTATGGGGTGAACTTGAGAGGCCGCACCGTTGTACTTGGTGTGAAACGAGCGGTTTTTCAAGTAGGAGGCAATTATCTTTACCATGGGAGGTGAGATTTCCATGTTTATCATCTTAACCAGAAGACCTACATGCCAGACCTTATCAAAGGCTTTGCTAAGGTCCAGCAGCACCAAACCCGTCCTCTGCCTAAAGTCAAAACCATGGGTAATAATTTCTGCGATTCTTGCCACCTGGAGCTCTGTAGAGAGTTGGGCTCTAAAACCGAATTGCTCGTCGGGAAGTAGGTTTTTATCTGAGGATTCTTCTTCAAGCCTTATCTTAATTACCTTCTCCATTAGCTTTGCGAGTGTGGAGAGCAGAGATATTGGTCGGTAATTTTCTGGAAGTTGCATACCCTTAGCCGACTTGGGAATCATTATCACTTGGGCTTTTTTCCAGACATCTGGGAAGTGACATTTGTTAAGGGCGCCGTTTATTAAGGTTGTTATATTGTGAATCATCACTGGCGGGAGGTGTTTCAGGGCTAGGTTGGAGGTGTTGTCTTCTCCTGGAGATACTTTGTTTCTAAGGCCAGCGATGATGCCCTTTATTAGTTCTGGGGTGGCTGGGGTGATGGATTCCTCGTGAGCCTCTTCTAGGAACTCATCTACAAATTCCTTCATGAGCTGGTCTTCGCGTTCATGTTTTGGCAGTGGGGGATGGTCGGTGAATTGGGCTTCCAGGTGGTCCGCAAAACATTCAGTTTTTTCCTCATTAGAGAATAGTAACCCATCTGGGCCTTGAAGAGGGGTGTTATTTGTCACTTTTGTGTTTTTTAGCGCAGCTACTATTCTCCATACTTCGTTATTTTTGTTTGGGTCCAGGTTAGTAAGTGTTTCCTCCCATTTTTGATTTCTGAAGTTCTCTAGAGCCCTCTTCACTCTTCCGGCAAGCACATTGTATGCTCTTCTGTCTGCTGGGTTCAGAGAGCGTTCAGCTTGCTTTTTGGCATTTCTTTTCTGGGTTATAAGAGTTTTAATGTCTGGGGGGATGACGTAGGGGCACAGAACTGGGACTACTCTTTTGTGGGTAGCAGTATCCAGGGCTTGGGAGATACTTTCAGAGATGTCGGTGGCCATTCTGTCTATTTCCACTTGAGAGTTGGGGGGCGATAGAATAGGGGCGGAAAGGGCAAGTAGACGATTGAAGGTGGCCCAGTTGGTTTTCTTTAGGGTTTTCATAGCAGAGTTTCTTTGCAGGGGGCCCAGATGAATGAGGACCGGACTATGGTCGGATGTAGTGCCCGTGAGGGTTTTTGCCGTATAGTTTTGGGAGAAATTTTTTAATAGGGCAATGTCTAGAACGTCAGGGTGGTGGTCAGCTCTGGAGTAAGTTGGGTCCACCGGGCCTAAGGTGTCCCAATCCGAGTCTCCTGCTAGTTTGAAGAGTTTTTTGCCATTGGGATTTGTCAAGTTGCTATTCCACGATGGATGCTTGGCATTAAAATCGCCAGCGAAAAGAGTAGGGAGGTTTTCTGAGAGGGCGTTGGAGAATTCGGCCTCTGGGAAGGGGTGGCCAGGGGGAAAATAGCCTACCAGGATTTTCAAACGATTTTCAAAAGAGGTTTCCACATAGATGCCCAGGGTCTCAAGAGTTTGGTTTGTTGATTCAATACAGGCACAGTGGGAAATGCCTAGTTTTTGCAGGATCATAACTCCGCCCCCGCCGTCCCTCGTGGCTCTCGGTAGGTTATACACCTTGTAGCCTGCAAATTTTGGGTGTTGGTCGTGTGTTATCCTGGTTTCTGTGAGTAGAACAGTGTCTGGCTTGTTTTCTTCGATGAGGGCCTCAAGTTCAAGTTTCCTTTTGCGTAATGAGTTTATGTTCCAAAGTAGGATGTCTAAACTGGCGGCTCTTTTTGTTGTTGCCATTTAACAGGGCTGTTGGTTGAGCGACTTAGATAGAGACAGGATTGCTTGGTCCTGGGAGCTCATTCTGGCATCAATTTTAGACGTGAGGCCACTTATGGATTGAATGAGCGTCGCCATTAGTATTGACAGGTTGGATTCCAGGGGTTGACTTGAGGCGGCCTGGAGGGGCTGGTGTCCAATCGTGGCTTGGCTGTAGGTTCTGCCAGATTCGTGGGGCAGAGAGGGCCTATTCGTATTGGTTTGTGGGGCAACTTGCGATGTTTGAGCTGGGGTTGGAATTTTACTGTTTGGATTTTTTGCACACACAGGTGCATTTGCCGTGTGTGCGCCCCCACAGTTCGCGCATTTGGGGGTGGTTGTCTTAGGCTTTGTGCATTCCCAAGTGGGATGTTCTCCTGCACATTTGACACACTTGTGAGCCGCAGTGCACTTTGTTTGTGCATGCCCGAACTTTTGGCATCTAAAACACTGAGTAATGTTAGATTTTCTTTCGAGTGGTTCGACCTTAATCCTCAATCTACAAAGATATGCCATATTGAAAATTTTGTCCTCGTCCAGGGGCAACTTGACCAGGATAAGCGGCATTTCGGTCTTGTCCTGACCCCTTTTCATCCTGGTGACTATTAGCGGATGGTAGCCGTGATTAATGAGGTCCTGTTTAATTTCGTCGATCTTTAGTTCTAGGGGGAGCCCTCTTATAACCACCTGTATGGATCTTTCCTCAGGGAGCATAAATGAATGGAATTCTTCCTTGTTATTTTTTAAGAATCTTGAAATGCTACGGTAGTCATCCATCGTGCAGGGGAAGAACTTTATGCCGTCTTGAATATTGGTTGCTTTAGAAAAGTTCCAGCCCTTGTTGGTGAGTTCAGTAGACACCATGTTCCATCGTGATTTTTTCCTCAATACGATGGGGGGTACTTTGGGCACCAGCGGTGGTAGGGGGGTGTTTGAGGTCTGAGAGGCAGCTACTGGAGAGGCTGGGGGGACATATCCGTGTAAAACAGGCTGGGCTTCTGGTTGAGTAGTGTTTTTGTCTTTTTGTGGGATTTTAGATTCCGCCGGAGTGATTTCTGGCTGATAGGGCGTGAGGTTGGACTGAGACGCTTGGGAATTAATCAGGTCTTGAAAGGGGGGGACATATTCATGGGAGTGATGGCTGGATACCTCTGGGGCATCATTATTTTGTGGAGGCTCATAATTAGTGTCCATGGTTACGCTTACATTTGCATCGTCAATTTGTGCTGTTTCTTTGTGGGCCGTGTTAATTTCTGTAGGAGCAGGAGGGGGCAGGATGGGTGATTCAGCTACCAAGTCAACTCTTTTTCTCTTGGTTGATGGTTCCGGAGAGAGCGACTGGCCTGTTGTTTCAGTTTTGTTTTTATTATTTTCTGCCATGTTCTTATTTAGTAGTTCCAGCTGTTGCTGAAGGGCAGTGATTTGGGCCGACTGGTTGGAGAGTTGGGTAGTTAGGTTCTCAACCATAGCCATAAGTCTGTCGTTTTCATGCTTTAATCTTTGCATTTCGTAGTTTTCCTGCTTTTTCAGGTTTTCTTGGGATATAGCGTCAGCTTTTGTAGGATTTGGGTGTAGTAGTTTGTTGATGGTAGCCTTAATGGTTGGAGAGATGCTATTTTTGCTTTTTTCTGGGGATTTTTCGTCAGCAAAGGACATGACGACCTTATTTCTCTCTTTTGGTTTCCTGTCTTTTGAGTGTTCTCGTGATTTGGATTTTGGGAGTTTTTTGTGGCCCTTGGTAGGGGTTCGTCCTATTTTCAGAGATTTATTAAAACCCTGGGCTTCAGGGTCTTTGTCAGTGGTTATTGGGGGTTTATTAGGGTCTATATTTTCCATTTTAATGAGAAAGCACTTGAAAGTTGCTCAGGAGCAATAGTTGCACCTAATGGTTTAGACGGAAACGTGCACAAGGTATATATAGAGAGGGCGTGGCCTGGTTGAAAATTGGCTCGGCCAATGAGCGGGTTAGAAAAGTGGGCGTGGTCTCGAGTTTACTATAAATATAAAAATCGGTCTTCGACCGTAGCAAACCCTTCGCAGCGGCCGAAGGCTGCACAACTTGGATTTTGGTCAAACAACAGCACTTATGTGTATGCGTGTGGTATTTGACAGAGTAAAATATGACAAAACAGAATAAATAGGCAATAAACGTAGAATAAAAATGTAAATGGACAGGGACAGACATTTATCACTAACCTTGTGCACTGTTGGACAAAATAAATAACAATGTATAAACAAAATCACGGAGTAAAAACAAAAAACGATGCATAAAGGGGGACCGACGCCTACTCAGTTCAGCGTCGGTGTATCCAATCTGCTCGAGTACGCACAATACAATGATATGATATGATATGATATGATATGAGTGCCGCTGCTCTTGAGCTCGGCACAGCATAGTTCAAACAGCGCGGACGGAGGACTGAACGCCGCGTCATAAATTTTCAATATCCCGTTGGGTGCAACTTTTAATCCTCAAAATAACTTGTGTATAAACAGTGCCTAAAGCGTCAATATGACAAGTGTGCCAATAAATTTTGACAAATTGTTCCCCAATAAAAACATTGTCCCTGTAATTTACAATTTCGGGGAGAAATCTAACGAACACTCCGCTATGGAGAACGATCAAAACCCACACATAAAAGACACAAACGAAACGAATCAAGCATTCGCGAAATCAAACCTGGTACCCAGGTCCCCGACTAAGGAGAAACCTCTTCTCAGCAACACAAAAAAAAAAAGCCAAATCCAAAGAACAAGACAAAGAAAAAAAAGAAAAAAAGGAAAAGGAAAAGGAAAAGGAAAAAGACAGATCGAGAAGAAAAACATTAAATGACATCCCTAGCACAACTAACAAAGTTGTGGAGAATGAAGTTGCTAGGATAAACTCCAAAATAAACCAAAACAATGCTGCCCATAGCTCAGGTTTTGATATAAAAAAGTGCTTGCTAGAGCGAGAAAATGAAAAACTAGCAAAAGACAACGAAAGGTTAACTAAGCTGGTTGAAACTCTATCTGCGCAAATAAGCGCGCAATCCGCCCAAATTGAAAATCTCCAACTTCAAATGGAGAAGTTAGTAGATTCACTCTCAAAGCCTGCCCCCCAAAGCGTGGAAACGCAGGATAACCCCCCAAACATAGATGCTGACAGCCCAAAAAGGAAAAAGGCCAAAAAAACAAATGATTGTGACAAATCTATGGAAACAGACATAGACAACTCACAACCACTGGAATACCAAGGGCCAACAAAGCAAATAGCAACAACATCCAGCTATACCCCCCCTATAAACTCAGATGTCCCGACGGCGCCTCAGCCACAGTTAAATCAATTAAACACAGCCTCACCGAAAACTGACTTTCCGTCACTACCACCCTCAAGTTATTCTCCACCGACGCAGCAAGATGTTATCAATCCAGTGCCAGCAACACAGGCAGAAACTCCAAAGCAAAAGGAAAAAATTCCTCCCATAGTATTACGCCAAAAAAAAAGGTGGTTAACTGTCTCCAAAGAGTTTGATAGAAATGGATGGAAATTTAACAAAGCCACAAATATAGGGGATGGAATCAAATTTCAACCCGCGGACATCAGCTCGTACAGGAAAATATCGGCCTTCCTGACAGCTAATAAGGAAGAATTCCACACGTATTATCTTCCGGAAGAAAGACTTATCCAGATCGTAATCAGGGGCCTGCCCTTGGAGATTCCAATTACAGAGGTGAACTTGGAACTCTGTAATCTAGGCCTAACTCCAGAAACTATAGTTCGAATGAAAAAAGGAGCAGAACGAACAGAAATGCCCTTAATTCTGGTCAAACTTGAGAAATCCAAAACTAAAATATTTGAACTTGAGTTCCTCTGCAACATGAGGGTAAAAATAGAGGCGCTCAGGAGAAACGCAAGCATTGGTCAGTGCTATAGGTGTCAGCGGTTCGGCCATGCCCAGTCAAAGTGCACTGCGGCCCACCGATGTCTGAAATGCGCAGGGCCCCACGACACAAGAGAGTGCAATCTGCAACCAAAATCAACCCAGACAAAATGCGCAAACTGCTCAGGAAACCACACGGCAAATGCGCCAATATGCCCGAAAAATCCGAATGCAGCCAGAAAAACAAACCAACAAAACCAACAACTGCCTTCAAGCCATAGAAGCCAGGGTGTCACCTATAGCCAAAAGGTCACCGGCCAATTACAATCGGCCACAACAACGCAGGCTCAGCCGGACATCAATTTAGTTCTCCAGACGCTGTCAACGGTACTCACTAGGCTAGCAAACCAGGAAGAGATACTAACCCAACTAATAAAGGTAAACAACACCCAGCAAAGTCAACAAAATCCCACAAAGCTCTATGGATAACGCCGCAAACTTAGTGCAACCACGCCATGGCTCCTATAAATCCAAAGGGTTAAAAGCAATTAACTGGAACGCAAATAGTCTCAGGAAAAGAAAGGTGGAACTGGAGCTAATGATTACGGAAAATAACCCAGATATTATTGCGATCACGGAGACGAGACTTAAAAAAAAGGACAAGTTTAAACTAGCAGGGTACCTTACATACAGCTTCCCGAGAACCTCAGAAGATGGGGGCGGGGGCACGATGCTACTGGTTAGAAGAACGATATCCCACTCGATGGTCCCTATGCCAAACATGCAGCGACTTGAGGTAGGCGCAATCTACGTAGATTCGGACTTTGCAGGGAGAATCAAAGTCTTGGTAGGATACCTGCCTCCCGGACACGTTTTTCCAGAGCAAGAGTTCGTAACAGCAATGGCTGAAGACCTCCCCACATTAATGATGGGGGACTTTAACTCATTAAATCCTGAATGGAACAGTCATTCCACTAACACAAATGGACGCAAGCTTTCCGCTCTTGCGGAATCCAGGAACTGGGACATTTACGGCCCAGTGGAACCCACCCACCAAAGACCGGGTGACTACCGGCCAAATGTACTAGACATAGTGATAACAAAAAACTACCATCATCACATCAGCTCTGACACAAAAATAAGTACCTCCTCAGACCACAACCCGGTAATTCACGAAATTGGCCCGTATAGACCCAGTACGAACACAGTAACAATAAAAAGCACGAACTGGCAGCTCTTTAAAGAAATACTGACGCAAGAACAGAAACAATTCCCAAGAACACGCAGATCAGGAGAAATTGACACCCAGGCTCAGGACATCACCCAAATAATAAAGTCTGCATTGGAAAAAGCCACCGTATCCAAAGAAATAAAGCCCAACTGTCCATACCGCATCCCACAGGAATTAGTTCCTCTTATAGCAGAAAAACGCAGGGCCAAAAAAAGAGCGCAGAGAACGATGGACCCGGAAGACAGAAGGACGTATAATAGACTGGCGTGGGAGGTAAAAAAGGAATTGGTTGCACACAAAAACAACAAATGGCAGGACAGATTAGAAAGCCTTGACACTGGAGACCGCAATATGTGGAGAATCATCAAGGCCCTTAAAGTTGAAGACGTAAAGCAAGTCTACCCTATTGAGACGCCAAATGGCCTACTATTCTCCAATGACGAAAAAGCAGAACATTTCTCCAACCACCTTGAACTGCAATTTTCCCAGAACGACAGCAGCCCAGAAAACGCCGACATGGACACGAGATGCGTAGTAAGATTTCTAAATGCTACGTCACAAACCGAAGGTACTCCAACGACTACGGAGGAAATTAGACAGGTCATAAACGGCCTAAAACAGCGAGTGGCCCCAGGCGAGGACTCCATTACTAATAAAGCACTGAAGCAACTGCCTAACAATATCCTAGAAAATCTATGCACAATCTTCAATAATGCCCTGTCCAGAAACCATTTCCCGGAAACCTGGAAATCAGCCACAGTGGTGATGCTGCCAAAAGGCAGAAATAAACTCTCTGCGGATGGATATAGACCAATCTCACTACTTCCGTCCCTGGCAAAGCTCTTCGAGCGTATCATCAAAGAACGTCTGAACGATGAGATCATGGACGGAAACATCCTTCCTGAAGAACAGTACGGCTTCAGATCCCACCTGTCCACGGAACTTCAGGTAGCCAGGATAGCGGAGCACATCACACATGGCTTCGACTTGAAACTAAAGACAGGCATGGCGCTACTGGATATATGTAAAGCATTTGACAAAGTCTGGCATATGGGATTAATATATAAAATGATCCAACAAAATATCCAGCCAGCTCTGATCAGACTCACGGCGTCATACCTCTCTGGGCGTAAATTCCAAGTGAAATTTCAGGACTCGGTGTCAAGAGCGAGACCGATAACTGCAGGCGTCCCACAGGGCTCGGTCCTTGGACCGACGCTCTTCAATCTTTTCACGACAGACATACCACGCACCCCGGGGGTGGAAATCGCCCTATATGCGGACGACACTGCGCTGTACGTCACTAGTCGCAATGTTGGGAGAATAAAGGCCAAACTACAGCTTGCCTTAGAAGCGGTGGAGAACTGGGCTCTGGAATGGAAAATAAAGATAAATCCACTGAAAACCCAAGCCATAATCTTCCAGAGAGGATCAGGAATACTCCCGGAACCGCTAACACTGGAAGAAGAGAATATCAGATGGGAAAACACAGCTAAATACCTCGGTGTCACTCTGGACGCAAAGCTCACCTGGGGACCCCACATAAAAGAAACCAGCCAAAAGATCAGAGCTATGATGGGAGCATTAAGACCTATGTACGCCCCAGGATCCCATCTGAGTTTAAAAAATAAAATTGTAATGTGGAAAACAATCATGAGGCCGGTAGCGACCTATGCCTGTGCAGCCTGGAGCACAGCAGCTGCAATACACAGGAAAAAGCTGGAGGTGCTGCAAAATAAATACCTTCGAGCCATAACATCAGCGCCATGGTATGTTAGAAACTACAACATCAGAAAAGACCTAAAAATCCCCTCCCTGGATGATTTTGTCAAAGCAAACACCAGGGCGCTACTAAATAGGGCGGAAAACATTGAAAATCAGACTCTGAGAAGTGCGTTAGACTATAACCCGGAAACCAGAAGGTTATACAAAGGAATACGTGGCACCCTCCCACCTGAGCCAAACTAAAGACCGCAACGACTGAGAGAGAGACTCAAAAGGCACCTCGAGTGCCAGAAATAAGAAATCACACGAAATAGAACAGAAATAGACCGAAAACAAAAGCTACAGAAATAACATGAAATCTTTAGAACTTAGAACAACAGGCAATCAACAAAACAAACCTTGTGGTGGTGACACTATTACAACCAAATCAAAATATAAATGCTCTTGCTGTTGAATACAAATTCTCAAAGCGAAATCGAAATCCCATTTTAAATTTCATTATCAATAGAGCTACTAAAGCCAATTTTTTCCTATAAGTATAATTAACTTAAATAATTTAACTAAACATACCGTTTTTAAATAGTGTCACCAAATGTCGTTGTATCTTCAAATGTTACAACATTAGTTCACATTTATTACATTCAAACTCTAAAAGCTAACTCTAAATTCCTAAAGCTAACTAAAAATTCTATTTCAAAAATGTGTCCAAAGTCTCCTCTACTTAATTGCTAATCAAAACCTCTAGTCTGACTTTAATGTAAAGTAATTAAAAATAACAACCATGTAACAAGTGTGTATGTATGTATGCTTGTGTTTCTGCAGACGTAGGGGGCATGTGTCTTCTTATAGACACCCTGTCCCCTATCCCCTGCTAGACTATATGCATTTAGGCCGCTGGCGGCCCAAACTTACCTACCAGACCTCTCCATACATCCGTGCTGTGAAGCGCAGTCCCTCAATCTAAAACAGTTTTTCAAATTTTTTCCTCTAATGAGTTAGGGCAAAAGGTCCGTCTGACCTGACCCTTGCTCGGGCAAACCGCCCAGCACTATTTAGGCCACAAATCATCAATCATCAAACGGTCCTCAGTCGCTGCTTGCACCTGATTGGCCACACATCGTGGCTAATCAGAGCACGACTGAGGTCCGCTCGGCTATAAAAGAAACGACGCGAGTCGTTTCAAATCAGTCTCGATCGAGCTTTCATCGAGTAAGCTACCAGTCCTCCTGGTAACTAAGTGGCAAACCGTCAACTTGAACTTACCTACTGTTTTTATTCATCGACCTGAACCCAGCCAGCAGTTCCTGCCCAAGCCCTGGTAAACAGGCACAATTTGTTCTTGTCAGAACAAACCAGCGTCGAAGACCGAGGCAGTCACCAGGTGATCCGCCGAAGCGATCCTGTCCAAGTCCTGAGTGTAGGCACCAATAGTTCTTGTTAGGACTACAACGTTGAAGAAGACGTCCAGAGCCCCAGGTCCCTGTCATCGGCAGTGGCCGTTTGGTCAGCATCCGGACGTCACAGCTTCCAGCGGGGCCGATCCCTGGCCCCCATTAGGGCCGCTTCCAGGCCAGCGAGTGGGCCGTTCCCAGGCCAGCGAGTGGGCCGTTCCCAGGCCGGCATCAGGGCCGATCCCAGGTCATCCGCAGGGCCGATCCCAGGCCTGCTTTAGGGCCGTTCCCAGGCCAGCTACCGGGCCGTTCCCAGGCCCCTGTAGGGCCGATCCAGGCCATCCATTGAGGCGACGCTGTCCATGGTGACCACCCGCAGCCAAGCCGCGATGACCGACACCACGGGCCAGAACCCGACCCACCAGGTGGATCCAGAGGTGGAAGACTTCCACCAGGCCGAAGATTCCTTCGAGGAGGATGTCATTCTGGATCCCCAGGCTGCCCTCGTCGATGATCAGCCCCTTACGCCATCGGACACCACCACGATCCTCGAGGACCAACCCGGAAGAATACCGGCACCAGGGCCGGTGTCTTCCATGCTACAACCGGACCTGGAGGTCCGCGTACAACATGGCGCCCGAGCAGGGACCTTTTCGGACGAATTACCACCAGTTCCGATGTCCCGACCCTCATACCCGGACCTCGGGGAAATGGTGTACGAGATGGCGCGGGCCCTTAAAGACGTTCCGGTCCAGCGAAGCGTCTTTCCATCGTTCACTGGAGAGGACTTCGAGGACCCCAGGTACTTCCTTCGAAAGATGGAAGAAGCGCTGAAGAAGCGACACATCCCCGAAGACGAGTGGGCCTTCCATGCACTAGGTCAGATAAATGGCAAGGAAGAAGCTACATTTGCGTGGTACAAAACGCAAGAAATCAGCTGGAAGCGGTTCATCACCGAGTTCACTGAGACCTTCATGTCAAAGGGCCGTATAACCAAGCTTATTTCCAAGCTGTACGGCGAGAGTCAATCGGACGAAGAAGACGTGGTTCGCTTCATCCAAAGGAAGCGTTCGATGGCTCGATGGTTGCTTCCCGACGTGAAGGAAGACAGCTTGGTCGACGTCGTATTCGAGTTGCTGCTACCCCGTGTCCGATACGCATTACGCCTCAGGATGCCGATGCGTATGGACGAGATGACCCGGTACGCACGCACGCTGGAGACCGATCTCAGGGCGTGTGATTTCAACCGGGCCACCCACATCAAGTTCAGGGAGCAGCCAACCACTTCGGAAAACTGCCAGAGGAGGGGTGCCGAACCAAGGAGTACCCCTCCGAAGTAAACACCATACCCGAAGGTATGGGACCGCCCGTGATTCCAGTGCAGGTGCACGGGCAGACGATTCAGGCCCTGGTGGACACCGGGGCGAGCATCACCTTGTTGGACTTGGCATATGCTGATCAGTACCTTCCGGAAGCCAGGAAGGTGAGGACCGACGGCGAGGTCCAGCTCCAAGTGCTGGGCGTTTCCAGGACCCACTTCAGGATCCGCGGGCAGTCTTACGTGCACAGGATGCACGTAGTCGGAAACCTGCCCTACCCGATGATCCTGGGAATGGATTTCCTGCGAGAGCAACAGGCGTTGGTCGACGTAGCACGCAGTTGCGTGTACCTGGGCAAGCGAGAGCGGCTTGCGATCTATTGGAGGAATGAAGAGGACCCGGACCTTCCGGCGGAAGGCATTCGCCTTCCAGAGGTGTCCACAGATGTTCCCGACCACCTCCAAGGACAGATGAAGGACCTGGTGAAGCGTCATCAGGGGTTGTTTAGCAGCAAGATGCGCCCGCCATCCCAGGTGTTGCGGTCGCACCGCATTGAGCTGCATGACAAGACACCGTTCCGGACGAGCCCCAGGAAGTATTCTCCAGAGAAGGCGGCCGAGATCGAACGGCAGGTGGAACAGATGCTCCAGGGGGGCATTGTCGAGCCCTCTAATTCACCATATGCATCTCCGATCATACTGGTGAAGAAAACCGAAGGCTGGAGGTTTTGCGTGGACTTCAGGGAGCTGAACAAGCGAACGTCCGACGTAGTCAGCATGCTGCCCCCGATCGTGGAAACGGTCCGAGACCTGGGGCAGGCGAAGGTGTTCACGAGCCTGGATTTGACCAGTGGCTACTGGCAGCTTCCCATGGAGTCCGCATCGAAGAAATACACTGCTTTCTTCACGCCTTCAGGGGGCCAGTTCCAGTTCCTGGCGATGCCGTTCGGTCTGAAATTGGCGCCGGCGACTTTCCAGCGCGCCATGACCGAGATGTTCGCTGGTATGCTCAACAAGTACGTGAAGGTCTACCTAGATGACATCATAGTCTATTCCGAGAGCTACGAGGAACACGTCGAGCACCTGCAGAGGGTGCTAGAGAAGATTGAGGTCCACCAACTACGTCTGAATCCCGAGAAATGCAAGTTTGCGACAACCCGCCTGCCATACTTGGGATACGAAGTGGAGGGACCTTTCACGAGAGCCAGGGAATGTCATCTTCTGAAAGTGAAGAATTTTGAAAGGCCCCGAAACAAACGTCAGGTTCAGGCGTTTTTGGGTCTAGTCAATTGGCTTCGAGGCTACATTCCGAACTTGGCAACATTGGTGGCCCCCTTGACAGAGCTGACAGGAAACGAGAAGTTCCTGTGGACTACCGCCTGCGAGGAGAGCTGGGTCAACACCAAGATTGCCTTAGAGAAGCCACAGAAGTTGGAACGACCGCATCCAGGATGGAGGTTCATTCTACAGGTGGACGCGTCGGACGAAGGGATGGGCGCCGTCTTAATGCAGCAAGATCCAGAAGGCCGGCGTCACCTGATCCATTTTAGTTCCTCCAAGTTCCACAAGGCGGAAAAAAGTTACCACATCAATGAGAAGGAGTGCCTAGCGATGGTCTGGGCAGTTCGGAGGTACCGCCAGTACCTCGAGGACCAGAGGTTCACCATCCGGACCGACAACCGGGCTTTGGTGTGGCTCCAAAGCCACCAGGACGACAGGGCCAAGCTCACCAGGTGGGCCTTGCTACTACAGGAGTTCTCGTTCGACATAGAACACGTAGCGGGAAAATCCAATCAGCTGCCGGACTTCCTATCCCGCAATGCAGCTGACTGTCCTGAAGGCCCAGCCGTGGAATACAACGAGATGATCCCGACGCCTGCCGTATGCCTGGTGCAGGACGAACCCCTGGTCCAATCCATCCTCAAGGGACAGCTGGTGGACCCAGTTACCCAAGGCTTGGTCCGGAGGATCAAGCGCGTGGAAGAAGACGGCCCCCGGGACGACACCGACCGAAGCCTGGCGGCAAACTTCTTGGTATCGGCGGAAAACAACCTGTTCCAACGCCGACCAGACGACTCCTGCCGAGTCTACGTGCCCGCTGGCATGCGTGGACAAGTCCTGGAATGGTTCCACGCCGGAGATGCGGGCGCCCATCCAGGGCAAAAGGAAACGCAGCGGGCCATCGACGGGAGGTTCTACTGGGACCAGATGGGTGCAGAGATCCGCCGATACGTGCAGGCTTGCCTAGTCTGTAAGCTGATCAAAGGGCGTAATCTTCAAGAAGCCGCGCCGATGTCTACCCACAAGCCAACCAAAGTTTGGCAAACTATTTCCCTGGACACGCTGGGACGATACCGCGGTGATGGTCAGGAACCCGAATACGCCCTGATCGTCGAGGATATCCTGACCAAGTGGACGGAAGCAGTCGCTGTGAAGGATGCCCGTCACAACACGATCACCGCATTTCTCGACCAGCTGTTTATGAAGTATGGAGTTCCCGAAGTAATCATCACAGATTGCGCATCCCAATTCACGTTTAAGAAATGGGAACGTTACTGCCGGAAGCTAGGGATTCAAATGGTAAACTCAGCAGCCTACCACCAAAGGGCAAACCCGGTGGAACGCCAAGTTCAAGAGACCAAGAAAATCCTGCGAGCACTGATGAAGACCAACCCGAGATCCAAGTGGCACGAGCTATTACCCCGCGCCACGGGGATCCTACGAAGTCGAGCCAACAGAGCCACGGGGGAGACGCCAGCCAGAGCCTTTTTGGGGTACGAGCCCCGACAACCAGGCGACTGGCTCATACCGAGAGCTGACGAGGTTCGACTAGCCCGAGACGCCCACGATGAACAACTCCGGACCAGGAAACAAATCTTCGCCCGTGAGTACGTGGGCGACCCGGCCCAGATTCCAGTCCAATTCGAAGTCAACGACGAGGTGCTGATCCGGAACCATGAACGAGGGGTTTTTGGAGACCCTTGGCGAGGCCCTTTCAGCATCTACAGGAAGCTGTCGCCGGTCACGTACGAGGTCCAGACCGACGGCCGAATCGTCCGGCTACACGTGGACGATCTACGGCCGGCCCCTCAACGACAAGTGCAATAGTGACGTGCCGTGCGATAAAACAATGCTACGAGTGCGCGTTACAAACAAATTGTCCGATTCCAAACCTATGTGATATTAGCTAAATAATTTATTGTTGTTATTTTCTGAATTTTTGAATAAATCTAGACGGTTTGTTCTTAAATCCAGGGGGGCATGTCGAAACGGTCCTCAGTCGCTGCTTGCACCTGATTGGCCACACATCGTGGCTAATCAGAGCACGACTGAGGTCCGCTCGGCTATAAAAGAAACGACGCGAGTCGTTTCAAATCAGTCTCGATCGAGCTTTCATCGAGTAAGCTACCAGTCCTCCTGGTAACTAAGTGGCAAACCGTCAACTTGAACTTACCTACTGTTTTTATTCATCGACCTGAACCCAGCCAGCAGTTCCTGCCCAAGCCCTGGTGAACAGGCACAATTTGTTCTTGTCAGAACAAACCAGCGTCGAAGACCGAGGCAGTCACCAGGTGATCCGCCGAAGCGATCCTGTCCAAGTCCTGAGTGTAGGCACCAATAGTTCTTGTTAGGACTACAACGTTGAAGAAGACGTCCAGAGCCCCAGGTCCCTGTCATCGGCAGTGGCCGTTTGGTCAGCATCCGGACGTCACAGCTTCCAGCGGGGCCGATCCCTGGCCCCCATTAGGGCCGCTTCCAGGCCAGCGAGTGGGCCGTTCCCAGGCCAGCGAGTGGGCCGTTCCCAGGCCGGCATCAGGGCCGATCCCAGGTCATCCGCAGGGCCGATCCCAGGCCTGCTTTAGGGCCGTTCCCAGGCCAGCTACCGGGCCGTTCCCAGGCCCCTGTAGGGCCGATCCAGGCCATCCATTGAGGCGACGCTGTCCATGGTGACCACCCGCAGCCAAGCCGCGATGACCGACACCACGGGCCAGAACCCGACCCACCAGGTGGATCCAGAGGTGGAAGACTTCCACCAGGCCGAAGATTCCTTCGAGGAGGATGTCATTCTGGATCCCCAGGCTGCCCTCGTCGATGATCAGCCCCTTACGCCATCGGACACCACCACGATCCTCGAGGACCAACCCGGAAGAATACCGGCACCAGGGCCGGTGTCTTCCATGCTACAACCGGACCTGGAGGTCCGCGTACAACAGTTGAATCATTGTGAATCGTGAACTTGAGCAGATAGGATACACCGACAACCAGGCGACTGGCTCATACCGAGAGCTGACGAGGTTCGACTAGCCCGAGACGCCCACGATGAACAACTCCGGACCAGGAAACAAATCTTCGCCCGTGAGTACGTGGGCGACCCGGCCCAGATTCCAGTCCAATTCGAAGTCAACGACGAGGTGCTGATCCGGAACCATGAACGAGGGGTTTTTGGAGACCCTTGGCGAGGCCCTTTCAGCATCTACAGGAAGCTGTCGCCGGTCACGTACGAGGTCCAGACCGACGGCCGAATCGTCCGGCTACACGTGGACGATCTACGGCCGGCCCCTCAACGACAAGTGCAATAGTGACGTGCCGTGCGATAAAACAATGCTACGAGTGCGCGTTACAAACAAATTGTCCGATTCCAAACCTATGTGATATTAGCTAAATAATTTATTGTTGTTATTTTCTGAATTTTTGAATAAATCTAGACGGTTTGTTCTTAAATCCAGGGGGGCATGTCGAAACGGTCCTCAGTCGCTGCTTGCACCTGATTGGCCACACATCGTGGCTAATCAGAGCACGACTGAGGTCCGCTCGGCTATAAAAGAAACGACGCGAGTCGTTTCAAATCAGTCTCGATCGAGCTTTCATCGAGTAAGCTACCAGTCCTCCTGGTAACTAAGTGGCAAACCGTCAACTTGAACTTACCTACTGTTTTTATTCATCGACCTGAACCCAGCCAGCAGTTCCTGCCCAAGCCCTGGTGAACAGGCACAATTTGTTCTTGTCAGAACAAACCAGCGTCGAAGACCGAGGCAGTCACCAGGTGATCCGCCGAAGCGATCCTGTCCAAGTCCTGAGTGTAGGCACCAATAGTTCTTGTTAGGACTACAACGTTGAAGAAGACGTCCAGAGCCCCAGGTCCCTGTCATCGGCAGTGGCCGTTTGGTCAGCATCCGGACGTCACAGCTTCCAGCGGGGCCGATCCCTGGCCCCCATTAGGGCCGCTTCCAGGCCAGCGAGTGGGCCGTTCCCAGGCCAGCGAGTGGGCCGTTCCCAGGCCGGCATCAGGGCCGATCCCAGGTCATCCGCAGGGCCGATCCCAGGCCTGCTTTAGGGCCGTTCCCAGGCCAGCTACCGGGCCGTTCCCAGGCCCCTGTAGGGCCGATCCAGGCCATCCATTGAGGCGACGCTGTCCATGGTGACCACCCGCAGCCAAGCCGCGATGACCGACACCACGGGCCAGAACCCGACCCACCAGGTGGATCCAGAGGTGGAAGACTTCCACCAGGCCGAAGATTCCTTCGAGGAGGATGTCATTCTGGATCCCCAGGCTGCCCTCGTCGATGATCAGCCCCTTACGCCATCGGACACCACCACGATCCTCGAGGACCAACCCGGAAGAATACCGGCACCAGGGCCGGTGTCTTCCATGCTACAACCGGACCTGGAGGTCCGCGTACAACAGTTGAATCATTGTGAATCGTGAACTTGAGCAGATAGGATACACCGACGCTGAACTGAGTAGGCGTCGGACCCTCATATGCTTCGTTTTTTGTTTTTACACCGTGAATTTGTTCCAATTTTCTGTCAATCTACGTGCACGAGGTTAGTGTTTATTGTATGTCCGTCCAAATTATTTCTATCGTTTATTTATTGTATTTTATTCTATAAGTATTATTATGTGCATTCTACAAATCATAACGGCGAAAAAAGCATCATGCTTGTGCATATAAATTGCTATTTTTGCCCAAAGATCGAGTTCCGTAGCCTTCGGCCACTGCGAAGGGTTTGCTACGGAAACAAAGCGCTCTCAGGCTTTATAGCCAGCCCAACAGAGCTCACAAGCCCCGCCCCCCATTTCTTGACCACTCATTGGTCAGCCAAAGTGTTCACCTCGTGCACTGAACTTGCTTCGTTATACCAATTATTTATTGATTTTAAAAACTTTTTACATTTATTTTGTCCATTTTTAACATTTTTATCTATTTATTTTGTCTAGTCCACCTAGTTTTACATATTCTAATCCAAACTACCAGCCCAAGTGCCGCTGCTCTCGAGTACGGTGTTGTACACGGACCTCCAGGTCCGGTTGAAGCAAGGAAGTCACCGGCCCTGGTGCCGGTATTCTTCCGGGTTGGCCCTCGAGGATCGTGGTGGTTTCTGACGGCGTCAGAGGCTGACCATTGACGTGGGCAGCCTGGGGGTCCAGATTGACATCCTCCTCGAAAGAATCTTCGGCTTGATGGAAGTCTTCCACCTCTGGATCCACCAGGTGGGTCGGGTCAGTGCCCGTGGCGTCAGTCATCGCGGCTTGGCTGCGGGTGGTGACCATGGACAGCGTCGCCTCGGCGGATGGCTTGGATCGGCCCTACAGGGACCTGGGAACGGCCCGGTAGCTGGCCTGGGAACGGCCCTGAAGCAGGCCTGGGATCGGCCCTGCGGTCGGCCTGGGAACGGCCCTGATGCTGGCCTGGGAACGGCCCTGATGCCGGCCTGGGATCGGCCCACTCGCTGGCCTGGAAGCGGCCCTAATGGGGGCCAGGGATCGGCCCCGCTGGAAGCTGTGACGTCCGAAGAACTGACCAAACGGCCACTGCCGATGACAGGTGACCTGGGGCTCTGGACGTCTTCTTCACGATGCTTAGTTCTAATAAGAACTAGTTGTGCCTGCACTCAGGTCTTGGACAGGATCACTTCGGTGGAACACCAGGTGTCTGCCTCGGGTCCTCGACGCTGGTTTGTTCTTATAAGAACAAATTGTGCCTGTTCACAGGACTTGGACAGGAACTGCTGGTGGTGACCAGGTCGAAGAATAAAACAGTAGGTATGGTATAAGTCGACGGTTTGCTGCTTGGTTACCAGGAGGACTGGTGACTTTATCTCTTGTGATGCTCAAGAGAGACTGTTGGCTAGCTCAAGAGAGACTGACTTGAAACGACTCGCGTCGTTTCTTTTATAGCCGAACGAAACCTCAGTCGTGCTCTGATTCGCCACGATGTGTGGCCAATCAGGTGCAAGCAGCGACTGAGGCCCGTTTCGACATGCCCCCCTGGATTTTAGACAAACCGTCTTGGTTTATTTATAAACTCAGAGAACATAATATACAATAATATCACAGTTTTACATGATTAAAAAAATGTTCGTACAGATATATACGCGCACTCGCTAATTTCTTCGCACTACACAATTCACCCGACTTTCTTCAACTCTCACCGAGGTTCTTGGTGGTTGCTGAACGAGAGACGACGCAAGCTCTTCTCCTCTGGCCCTCCTCCATTTGGACGCGAATCATTTCCGGTTTCCCCAACGGCATTCTCTGGTAACCCTGACCAGAGTCTGCAGGAACGCCTTCCTGGTTGATCCGGTCCGTGGAGGTCTTCACAACCTTCACGCCATAACTTAGGATTGGTTCCGCTGTCGTAGTTATACAGGTGTCTTCCCGGAATCCCTGCCTGGAAGCACCAACTACCATCCCACGCGGAAATCCTCTGCTTCGTCCTTCACTCCTCCTCTCTTCTGGTAGTCGATCTATCGTGGATTCTCTCATAGCGCTGGTCCTTCCCGGATTCCCCAAACGGCACCCTCTGGTAACGTTGACCAGAGTATGACGGATTCCTGGGTTGACCCGTTCCGTAGAGCCTCCACGATGTCCATGCCCTGGACTTAGAATGGAACCTCTGATGTAGTTTATACGGGCGTCTTCCGGAATCGATGCCGGAAGCACCAACTACCATCGCCTGTGGATCTTCTTCTTCGTCCTGGACATGCTGTCACGGCTACCAGTGTTCAGCGGGTGTTTCACCAACGTCCCTTACGGCCACCCGTGCTACTCGATCGTTCTCAGGGGCCCTCTTCCTTCCGTTGAAGATCTTCAGGCTTCTTCTTCGTGTTTTTTGCTTCGTCTTCCTCTTGGTTGTTAAGGAAGACGTTTACGTGGACGAAGTCGTCCTTTATGCGCGCGCCATCGCGCACACCATTTCCCCGAGGTCCGGGTATGAGGGTCGGGACATCGGAACTGGTGGTAATTCGTCCGAAAAGGTCCCTGCTCGGGCGCCATGTTGTACACGGACCTCCAGGTCCGGTTGAAGCAAGGAAGTCACCGGCCCTGGTGCCGGTATTCTTCCGGGTTGGCCCTCGAGGATCGTGGTGGTTTCTGACGGCGTCAGAGGCTGACCATTGACGTGGGCAGCCTGGGGGTCCAGATTGACATCCTCCTCGAAAGAATCTTCGGCTTGATGGAAGTCTTCCACCTCTGGATCCACCAGGTGGGTCGGGTTTCGACAACGGCTGTTGTACTCGATCGCTTGGTACGGACGAAATCGTAGAATCGCCCGTCACCAACATCGGTATTCTTCCGGGTTGGTTCTCTAATACGATGGTTGCATCCGAGGATGGCGGGGAAAGTGGACCTGGGGCTACGAGGTCCGCCTCATCGACGATGCTGTCTTCGGCCTCATGGAAGTGGTCAACCTCCTCGGTGACCACTGGATTGGAAGCGGCGACGCCCTCCGTAGATGGTTCCGACATCTGTGTTTGTGACCGGGTCAATACCATAAGCGATGTCTATGGATAGGCCTGGGAACGGCCCGTAATATGGCCTGGGATCGGCCCTGCAACTGGCCTGGGATCGGCCCTGCTGACGGCCTGGAAGCGGCCCTGCGACTGGCCTGGGATCGGCCCACTCGTCGGTCTGGAAACGACCCTGCTGAGGGCCTGGAATAGGCCCTGCTGGATACTCCTCTTGTTCCACTAGGTGTCTCGTTCGGGGCCACTGTCGAAGACCAGTGACCAAAGCACACGTCGTGGAAATAATCCTGATAAGGACTGATTGCCCCTCCTGAGGACTTCGAAGTGAAGCAGTGAAGTTTCTCTTAGGGGTAGCTCTGATAAGAGCCGTGGTTTGCCTGTGCACCAGGTCTTTGGAATGAAACACCAGAGTAGCTGGTGAAGACGGTTTGCTATAGGCCACCAGTTAGCTGGGGGCTTGTCGAATCTTGGCTCAAGTGTCACTTGAGGTATCTTGATGATGACTGACTTGAACGGTGCTCGGACCGTTCTTATATAGAAACGCGGACCTCAGCCGTGCTCTGATTCGTCCCGATGTTTGACCAATCAGAGACGAACAGCGACTGAGGCCCGTTTCGACATGCCCCCCTGGTTTTTTAAACAAACCGTCAAGATTTATTTAAAAAATTCAGGTAAATAACAATAAACTTTGGATTTTTACAAAAATAAATGTTCGTACAGAGTTTTCGCGCACTTGCATTGTTTTTTGAGCACTGCACTTACTCTGCTATTTCACTTATTGCACTTGTCTTGGGATGGGCCTGATGTCGTCTACGTGAAGTGGAACTGCTCGGCCATCCGTTCTAACCTCGTATGTCACCGGCGAAATCCTTCTGACGACGGTGAATGGGCCCTTCCAAGGGTCGCCGAAGTTGGTCCTTTCGTGGTTTTTGATTAAAACCTCGTCCCCCGCTTGGAATTGCACCGGAACGTGAGCTGGATCGCCCACGTATTCTCTGGCGAAGATTTGTTTCCTTCGGCGGAGTTGTCCATCATGGTTTTCCCTCGACTGTTGGACCTCCTGGGCTCGGGGAATGAGCCAATCGCCGGGCTGGCGGGGCTCGTAGCCAAGGAACGCCTTGGCTGGTGTCTCCCCTGTGGCACGGTTGACTCGTCCTCGAAGTATCCCTGTGGCTCGTGGTAGAAGTTCATACCAGGGGGCTCGTGGATTGGTTTTCATCAGTGCTCGAATGATTTTTTTCGTTTCTTGCACCTGTCTCTCCACGGGGTTGGCCCTTTGGTGATAGGCCGCTGCGTTGACCATCCGGATACCCAGTTTTCTGCAATATCGTTCCCATTTCGTGAGTGTGAACTGGGAAGCGCAGTCAGCTACGATGATTTCCGGAACTCCATAACGCAGGAACAATCCATCCAGCACGGCGGTGATGGTTTCGTGACGGGAGTCTTTGACTGCAGTGGCTTCTGTCCATTTTGTCAAAATATCTTCTACAATCACAGCGTACTCGGGTTCGTTTCCATTTCCTCGGTAGCGGCCCAGCGTGTCGATGGATATCATCTGCCAGGCCTTGGTCGGGGAGTGGGTTGTCATCGGGGCTGCCTCTTGGATGTTTCTACCCTTGATTTGTCGGCAAACTAAGCAAGCTTGCACGTATCGCTTAATTTGGGCCCCCATCCGGTCCCAGTAGAAACGTCCGTCGATGGCTCTAGTTGTCTCCTTCTGACCAGGGTGTGCCCCGGCGTCGCTGGCGTGGAAATGGTCCAGGATCTTCTGTCGCATCCCCTCCGGCACGTAGATTCGACAAGATCCGTCTTGTCGACGTTGGAACAGGTTATTTGTGGCTGACACCAGGAAGTTGGCCACCAGACTGCGGTCGGTGTCGTCCTGGGGTCCATCCTCTTCAGCCCGTTTGATCCGGCGTACCAATCCCTGGGTAACGTTGTCCACCAGTTGCCCGTTCAATACCTCTTGTATCAGAGGTTCATCCTGGACGGCACAAACTTCGGGTGTAGGGATCAGCTCGTCGTACTGGACAGCGGGGCCCTCCTTGCATTCCACAGCATTCCTGGACAAGTAGTCGGGCAGTTGGTTTGTCTTCCCTGGTACATGTTCGAGGTGGAACGAAAATTCCTGTAGCAGTAGTGACCACCTGGTCAGCTTGGCCCTGTCGTCTTTGTGATTTTGCAACCACACCAAGGCCCTGTTGTCCGTCCTGATGGTAAAATGCTGATCCTCGAGGTACGGCCTGTACCTCCTGACGGCCCAAACCATCGCCAAGCATTCCTTTTCATTCACGTGGTACTGTTTCTCGGCCTTGTGGAATTTCGAGGAACTGAAGTGGATTAAATGCTTGGCACCTTCTGGATCCTCTTGCATCAGAACGGCGCCCATGCCTTCTTCCGACGCGTCGACCTGGAGGACGTATTTTCAGTCACGGTGGGGACGTTCTAACTTCTGCGGCCTCGGGCCTCCAGAACAAGCCAATCTCTCTCTCTTCCCTAGGTACACGCACCCCCTGGCGACGTCCACGAGTGCTTGCTGTGCTTCTAGGAAATCCATGCCCAAGATGACTGGATATGGTAGACTGCCAACCACGTGCATGGTGTGCACGTACGACTGCCCTCTGATTCGGAAGTGGACCTTGGCATGGCCCAACGCTTGCAGCTGGGCTTCCCCGACGGTCCGGATCTTCTTGGTGGCAGGTACGTAGTCATCCGCGTAGGCTAGGTCCAACAAAGTGATGCTGGCGCCGGTGTCCACCAACGCCTTCGCCGTTTGCCCGTGAATTTGGACGGATATCACGGGCGGGCCCATTCCCTCAGGAACCATGTTTACTTCGGCGGAGAGGTGCTTTTCTCGGCACCTCTCCTCTGGTAGTTTTCCGACGGCGTAGTGGAATCCTTGAAGCGTATCTGGGTAGCCCGGTTGAAGTCGCAGGCACGCAAGTCAGTTTCCAACGCGCGTGCACATCTCATGAGCTCATCCATCCCCATAGGCATCTTAATTCTCAAGGCGTAGCGAATGCGAGGTTGTAGTAGCTCGAAGACTTCGTCTACTAGGTGGTCCTCCTGGTAGTTTGGCAGCAACCACCTCGCCATGGAACGTTTTCTTTGGATGAATTTCACGACATCTTCTTCATCCGGTTGACTTTCCCCATAGAACTTTGAAATTAGCTTGGTGATCTTCCCCTTAGACATGAACGTGTCTTGGAATTCCACCATAAATCGGGACCAGCTGAGCTCTTGTGTTTTGAACCAGGCGAAGTTGGCTTCTTCCTTGCCCTTAATTTGGCCCAGCGCATGGAAGGCCCATTCATCGGTGGGAATGTGCCTTTTCTTCAACGATTCTTCCATCTTCTTCAGGAAAAATCTTGGATCCTCGTAGTCCTCGCCGCTGAAGGTGGGAAAGACACTCCTCTGGACAGGGACATCCTTCAAGGCCCTCGCCATCTCGTAAACCATCGTACCGAGATCCGGGCATAAGGGTTGGGACGTGGGAACCTGGGGAACCTCTTCGTATGCTGTCCCTGCTCGGGCGCCATGTTGTACTCGATCGCTTGGTACGGACGAAATCGTAGAATCGCCCGTCACCCACATCGGTATTCTTCCGGGTTGGTTCTCTAATACGATGGTTGCATCCGAGGATGGCGGGGAAAGTGGACCTGGGGCTACGAGGTCCGCCTCGTCGACGATGCTGTCTTCGGCCTCATGGAAGTGGTCAACCTCCTCGGTGACCACTGGATTGGAAGCGGCGACGCCCTCCGTAGATGGTTCCGACATCTGTGTTTGTGACCGGGTCAATATCATAAGCGATGTCTATGGATAGGCCTGGGAACGGCCCGTAATATGGCCTGGGATCGGCCCTGCAACTGGCCTGGGATCGGCCCTGCTGACGGCCTGGAAGCGGCCCTGCGACTGGCCTGGGATCGGCCCACTCGTCGGTCTGGAAACGACCCTGCTGAGGGCCTGGAATAGGCCCTGCTGGATACTCCTCTTGTTCCACTAGGTGTCTCGTTCGGGGCCACTGTCGAAGACCAGTGACCAAAGCACACGTCGTGGAAATAATCCTGATAAGGACTGATTGCCCCTCCTGAGGACTTCGAAGCGAAGCAGTGAAGTTTCTCTTAGGGGTAGCTCTGATAAGAGCCGTGGTTTGCCTGTGCACCAGGTCTTTGGAATGAAACACCAGAGTAGCTTGTGAAGACGGTTTGCTATAGGCCACCAGTTAGCTGGGGGCTTGTCGAATCTTGGCTCAAGTGTCACTTGAGGTATCTTGATGATGACTGACTTGAACGGTGCTCGGACCGTTCTTATATAGAAACGCGGACCTCAGCCGTGCTCTGATTCGTCCCGATGTTTGACCAATCAGAGACGAACAGCGACTGAGGCCCGTTTCGACACGGTGTTGTACGCGGACCTCCAGGTCCGGTTGAAGCATGGAAGTCACCGGCCCTGGTGCCGGTATTCTTCCGGGTTGGCCCTCGAGGATCGTGGTGGTGTCCGACGGCGTCAAGGGCTGACCATCGACGTGGGCAGCCTGGGGTTCCAGATGGACATCCTCCTCGAAGGAATCCTCGGCTTGGTGGAAGTCTTCCACCTCTGGATCCACCAGGTGGGTCGGGTCCTGGCCCGTGGTGTCAGTCATCGCGGCTTGGCTGCGGGTGGTGACCATGGACAACGTCGCCTCGATGGTTGGCTTGGATCGGCCCTACAGGAGCCTGGGAACGGCCCGGTAGCTGGCCTGGGAACGGCCCTAAAGCAGGCCTGGGATCGGCCCTGATGCTGGCCTGGGAACGGCCCTGATGCTGGCCTGGGATCGGCCCTGATGCTGGCCTGGGAACGGCCCACTCGCTGGCCTGGGAACGGCCCTGATGCTGGCCTGGGAACGGCCCACTCGTTGGCCTGGAAGCGGCCCTAATGGGGGCCAGGGATCGGCCCCGCTGGAAGCTGTGACGTCCGAAGAACTGACCAAACGGCCACTGCCGATGACAGGTGACCTGGGGCTCTGGACGTCTTCTTCGCGATGTAGTTCTAATAAGAACTATTGTTGCCTACACTCAGGACTTGGACAGGATCGCTTCGGCGGATCACCTGGTGACTGCCTCGGGTCCTCGACGCTGGTTTGTTCTTACAAGAACAAATTGTGCCTGTTCACCAGGTCTTGGGCAGGAACTGCTGGGGTTAACCAGGTCGAAGAATAAAACAGTAGGTATGGTATGTCGACGGTTTGCTGCTTGGTTACCAGGAGGACTGGTAGCTTACTCGATGAATGCTCGATCGAGACTGATTTGAAACGACGCTTGTCGTTTCTTTTATAGCCGAACGGGAACTAGATTTATTCAAAATTCAGAAAAACAATAACAATAAATTATTTAGCTAATATCACATAGGTTTGGAATCGGACAATTTGTTGTAACGCGCACTCGTAGCATTGTTTTTCGCACGGCACGTCACTATTGCACTTGTCGTTGAGGGGCCGGCCGTAGATCGTCTACGTGTAGCCGGACGATTCGGCCGTCGGTCTGGACCTCGTACGTGACCGGTGACAGCTTCTTGTAGATGCTGAAAGGGCCTCTCCAAGGGTCTCCAAAAACCCCTCGTTCATGGTTCCGGATCAGCACCTCGTCGTTGACTTCGAATTTGACTGGAATCTGGGCCGGGTCGCCCACGTACTCACGGGCGAAGATTTGTTTCCACCAGCTGTCCCTTGAGGATGGATTGGACCAGGGGTTCGTCTTGTACCAGGCATACGGCAGGCGTCGGGATCATCTCGTTGTATTCCACGGCTGGGCCTTCAGGACAGTCAGCTGCATTGCGGGATAAGAAATCCGGCAGCTGATTGGATTTTCCCGCTACGTGTTCTATGTCGAACGAGAACTCCTGTAGTAGCAAGGCCCACCTGGTGAGCTTGGCCCTGTCGTCCTGGTGGCTTTGGAGCCACACCAAAGCCCGGTTGTCGGTCCGAATGGTGAACCTCTGGTCCTCGAGGTACTGGCGGTACCTCCGAACTGCCCAGACCATCGCTAGGCACTCCTTCTCGTTTATGTGGTAACTTTTTTCCGCCTTATGGAACTTGGAGGAACTAAAATGGATCAGGTGACGCTGCCCTTCTGGATCTTGCTGCATTAGGACGGCGCCCATCCCTTCGTCCGACGCGTCCACCTGTAGAATGAACCTCCATCCTGGGTGCGGCCGTTCCAACTTCTGTGGCTTCTCTAACGCAATCTTGGTGTTGACCCAGCTCTCCTCGCAGGCGGTAGTCCACAGGAACTTCTCGTTTCCTGTCAGCTCTGTCAAGGGGGCCACCAATGTTGCCAAGTTCGGAATGTAGCCGCGAAGCCAGTTGACTAGACCCAAAAACGCCTGAACCTGACGTTTGTTTCGGGGCCTCTCAAAATTCTTCACTTTCAGGAGATGACATTCCCTGGCTCTAGTGAAAGGTCCCTCTACTTCGTACCCCAAGTATGGCAGGCGGGTTGTCGCAAACTTGCATTTCTCGGGATTCAGCCGTAGTTGGTGGACCTCAATCTTCTCTAGCACCCTCTGTAGGTGCTCGACGTGTTCCTCGTAGCTCTCGGAATAGACTATGATGTCATCTAGGTAGACCTTCACGTACTTGTTGAGCATACCAGCGAACATCTCGGTCATGGCGCGCTGGAAAGTCGCCGGCGCAAGCTTCAAACCGAACGGCATCGCCAGGAACTGGAACTGGCCCCCTGAAGGCGTGAAGAAAGCAGTGTATTTCTTCGATGCGGACTCCATAGGAAGCTGCCAGTAGCCACTGGTCAAATCCAGGCTCGTGAACACCTTCGCCTGCCCCAGGTCTCGGACCGTTTCCACGATCGGGGGCAGCATGCTGACTACGTCGGACGTTCGCTTGTTCAGCTCCCTGAAGTCCACGCAGAACCTCCAGCCTTCGGTTTTCTTCACCAGTATGATCGGAGATGCATATGGTGAATTAGAGGGCTCGACAATGCCCCCCTGGAGCATCTGTTCCACCTGCCGTTCGATCTCGGCCGCCTTCTCTGGAGAATACTTCCTGGGGCTCGTTCGGAACGGTGTCTTGTCATGCAGCTCAATGCGGTGCGACCGCAACACCTGGGATGGCGGGCGCATCTTGCTGCTAAACAACCCCTGATGACGCTTCACCAGGTCCTTCATCTGTCCTTGGAGGTGGTCGGGAACATCGGTGGACACCTCTGGAAGGCGAATGCCTTCCGCCGGAAGGTCCGGGTCCTCTTCATTCCTCCAATAGATCGCAAGCCGCTCTCGCTTGCCCAGGTACACGCAACTGCGTGCTACGTCGACCAACGCTTGCTGCTCTCTCAGGAAATCCATTCCCAGGATCATCGGGTAGGGCAGGTTTCCGACTACGTGCATCCTGTGCACGTAAGACTGCCCGCGGATCCTGAAGTGGGTCCTGGAAACGCCCAGCACTTGGAGCTGGACCTCGCCGACGGTCCTCACCTTCCTGGCTTCCGGAAGGTACTGATCAGCATATGCCAAGTCCAACAAGGTGATGCTCGCCCCGGTATCCACCAGGGCCTGAATCGTCTGCCCGTGCACCTGCACTGGTATCACGGGCGGTCCCATGCCTTCGGGTATGGTGTTTACTTCGGAGGGGTACTTCTGGGTTCGGCACCCCTCCTCTGGAAGTTTTCCGAAGTTGTTGACTGTTCCCTGAACTTGATGTGGGTGGCCCGGTTGAAATCACACGCCCTGAGATCCGTCTCCAGCGTGCGTGCGTACCGGGTCATCTCGTCCATACGCATCGGCATCCTGAGGCGTAATGCGTATCGGACACGGGGTAGTAGCAACTCGAATACGATGTCGACCAGGCTGTCTTCTTTCGTGTCGGGAAGCAACCATCGAGCCATCGAACGCTTCCTTTGGATGAAGCGAACCACGTCTTCTTCGTCCGATTGACTCTCGCCGTACAGCTTGGAAATAAGCTTGGTTATACGGCCCTTGGACATGAAGGTCTCAGTGAACTCGGTGATGAACCGCTTCCAGCTGATTTCTTGCGTTTTGTACCACGCAAATGTAGCTTCTTCCTTGCCTTTTATCTGACCTAGTGCATGGAAGGCCCACTCGTCTTCGGGGATGTGTCGCTTCTTCAGCGCTTCTTCCATCTTTCGAAGGGGTCCTCGAAGTCCTCTCCAGTGAACGATGGAAAGACGCTTCGCTGGACCGGAACGTCTTTAAGGGCCCGCGCCATCTCGTACACCATTTCCCCGAGGTCCGGGTATGAGGGTCGGGACATCGGAACTGGTGGTAATTCGTCCGAAAAGGTCCCTGCTCGGGCGCCATGTTGTACGCGGACCTCCAGGTCCGGTTGAAGCATGGAAGTCACCGGCCCTGGTGCCGGTATTCTTCCGGGTTGGCCCTCGAGGATCGTGGTGGTGTCCGACGGCGTCAAGGGCTGACCATCGACGTGGGCAGCCTGGGGTTCCAGATGGACATCCTCCTCGAAGGAA
Organism: Brassicogethes aeneus; assembly: GCA_921294245.1. Classification (NCBI taxonomy): domain Eukaryota; kingdom Metazoa; phylum Arthropoda; class Insecta; order Coleoptera; family Nitidulidae; genus Brassicogethes; species Brassicogethes aeneus. The sequence continues at coordinate 7,113,127 of OV121136.1, forward strand.
TCCTCGGCTTGGTGGAAGTCTTCCACCTCTGGATCCACCAGGTGGGTCGGGTCCTGGCCCGTGGTGTCAGTCATCGCGGCTTGGCTGCGGGTGGTGACCATGGACAACGTCGCCTCGATGGTTGGCTTGGATCGGCCCTACAGGAGCCTGGGAACGGCCCGGTAGCTGGCCTGGGAACGGCCCTAAAGCAGGCCTGGGATCGGCCCTGATGCTGGCCTGGGAACGGCCCTGATGCTGGCCTGGGATCAGCCCTGATGCTGGCCTGGGAACGGCCCACTCGCTGGCCTGGGAACGGCCCTGATGCTGGCCTGGGAACGGCCCACTCGTTGGCCTGGAAGCGGCCCTAATGGGGGCCAGGGATCGGCCCCGCTGGAAGCTGTGACGTCCGAAGAACTGACCAAACGGCCACTGCCGATGACAGGTGACCTGGGGCTCTGGACGTCTTCTTCGCGATGTAGTTCTAATAAGAACTATTGTTGCCTACACTCAGGACTTGAACAGGATCGCTTCGGCGGATCACCTGGTGACTGCCTCGGGTCCTCGACGCTGGTTTGTTCTTACAAGAACAAATTGTGCCTGTTCACCAGGTCTTGGGCAGGAACTGCTGGGGTTAACCAGGTCGAAGAATAAAACAGTAGGTATGGTATAAGTCGACGGTTTGCTGCTTGGTTACCAGGAGGACTGGTAGCTTACTCGATGAATGCTCGATCGAGACTGATTTGAAACGACGCTTGTCGTTTCTTTTATAGCCGAACGGGAACTCAGTCGTGCTCTGATTAGCCACGATGTGTGGCCAATCAGGTGCAAGCAGCGACTGAGGCCCGTTTCGACAACGGCTGTTGTAGTCGACGGCTTGGATCCGGCAAAATCTTGGTAATTGCCGGCATTGGGCCGGATACACTTCCGGGTTGGTTCTCTATGGGAATGGTACTGACGGACGATGGCGGGGACGGCAGGCCCTCAGGATTGTGGTTGGCCATGGCATCTACTTCGTCCTCGAAGCTGTCCTCCGCTTCGTGGTATTGTTCGGCATCACCTTCACCTGGTGCTGGCATAGTGGTAGGGTCCACTTCTGGTTGATCGGCCATCCTGGTTTGCGACCGGGTGCGAACCATGCGTATCGCCGCTGGAATAGCCTGGGAGCGGCCCTAATGGGGCCGGGGATCGGCCCTGAAGTCGGCCTGGGAACGGCCCTGCAGGTCGGCCTGGGAACGGCCCGACTGGGACCAGGGATCGGCCCTGAAGTCGGCCTGGGAACGGCCCTGCTGGTCGGCCTGGGAACGGCCCTGCTGGTCGGCCTGGGAACGGCCCGACTGGGACCACGGATCGGCCCTGAAGTCGGCCTGGGAACGGCCCTGCTGGCTGGCCTGGAAGCGGCCCTAATGGGGGCCAGGGATCGGCCCCGCTGGAAGCTGTGACGTCCGAAGAACTGACCAAACGGCCACTGCCGATGACAGGTGACCTGGGGCTCTGGACGTCTTCTTCACGAGGTAGTTCTAATAAGAACTATTGTTGCCTACACTCAGGACTTGGACAGCTACTCGCTGGTGGATGTCACCGGGTCTTCACCGTTGCGTTGTTCTAACAAGAACAGCTTTTGCCTGCGCACAGGGCTTGGACTGCAACTTCGCTGGTAGGTATCACCGGGTCTTCGAATAATACAAGCAGGTAGTATGGTAGTCGACGGTTTGTCTCTGTTGCCAGGGAGACTGGTGACTTTCTACTTGAGAGGCTCAAGATAGACTGACTTGAAAAGCCACCTGTCTTTTCTTATATAGACGAACGGACCTCTGTTGTGCTCTGATTCGTTACGACCTGTAACCAATCAGGTGCAAGCAGCAACTGAGGCCCGTTTCGACATGCCCCCCTGGAAATTTCAACAAACCGTCTTGGTTTATTTCAAAATTCAGAGTACAAAATAAACAAATAAATATAACAACAATTTTCAATGTTCGACAGGTAAAACGCGCACTCGATTATTGTCTTCGCACTGCACGTTACTCTGCTTTGGACACTATTACACATGTTGACTAGGGGCTGGCCTGATGTCATCCACATGAATTGGTACAGCTCGGCCATCGGTCTGTACCTCGTAGGTTGCCGGCGATATCCTCCTGGTGACTGCGAAGGGACCCTTCCAGGGATCCCCAAAAACCCCTCGTTCGTGGTTTCTGACCAGGACTTGATCGCCGACTTGGAATTGCACGGGCATTTGGGCGGGATCGCCCACATATTGCCGTGCGAAGATCTGCTTCCTGCGGGTTAGCTGATCGTCGTGGTCTTCTCGGGACTGCTGGATCTCATCGGCCCTTGGGATGAGCCAATCTCCTGGTTGGCGCGGTTCATATCCCAGAAACGCCTTGGCCGGTGTCTCTCCAGTAGCTCGGTTCGCACGACCGCGCAGGATGCCGGTCGCCTTGGGCAATAGTTCAAACCATTTGGCCCTTGGATTCGTCTTCATGAGGGCCCGGATAATTTTCTTAGTCTCCTGGACTTGCCGCTCGACGGGATTTGCTCGTTGATGGTAGGCTGCCGAATTTACCATCCTTATGCCCAGTTTTCGGCAGTAACGCTCCCATTTTGCTAGCGTGAACTGCGATGCACAATCTGCGATGATAACCTCCGGTACCCCGTAGCGCAGGAAAAGTTCGTCCAGAACAGCAGTGATTGTCGGGTGGCGGGCATCCTTGACCGCGGCGGCTTCTGTCCATTTGGTCAATACGTCCTCAATGATCACTGCATACTCAGGTTCTTGCCCATTTCCTCGATACCGGCCCAGGGTGTCTATGGAGATCATCTGCCATGCCTTGGTGGGTTGATGTGTAGTCATCGGAGCTGCGGCTTGAATATTCCGGCCCTTGATCTGCCTACATACAAGGCAAGCTTGTACGTGTCGTCGAATGTTCGCTCCCATCCGGTCCCAATGGAACCGCTCGTCGATTGCACGCTGGGTTTCTTTCCGTCCTGGATGGGCCCCTGCGTCGCTGGAATGGAAGTATTCCAGCACCTTGTTCCTCATTCCCTCTGGCACGTAAACGCGGCACGTTCCATCGGGTCGCCTTTGAAATAAGTTGTTTTCTGCCGAGACTAGGAAATTTGCCACCAGGCTGCGATCGATGTCATCCTGAGGTCCCTCCTGTTCAGCGTGCTTAATTCGTCTAACCAGACCCTGGGTTACGTGGTCGACCAGTTGCCCCTTCAGGATCTCCTGGATCAAAGGTTCGTCTTGGACCACGCAAACTTCTGGAGTTGGAATCAGTTCATCATATTGAACCGCTGGGCCTTCGGGACACTCCGCTGCATTTCGCGACAAGTAGTCTGGCAGCTGGTTTGTCTTCCCTGCTACGTGTTCAATTTGAAAGGAAAACTCTTGAAGTAAGAGGGCCCATCTGGTTAGCTTCGCCCGGTCATCTTTGTGGCTCTGCAGCCACACCAAGGCCCTGTTGTCCGTCCGGATCACGAAGTGCTGATCTTCCAGGTACTGTCGATACCTCCGAACGGCCCAAACCATCGCGAGGCATTCTTTTTCATTTATATGATATTGTTTCTCCGCCTTGTGAAACTTGGAAGAGCTAAAATGAATCAAATGCCTGGCCCCTTCTGGATCTTCTTGCATGAGGACCGCCCCCATGCCTTCATCGGAAGCGTCGACCTGGAGTACAAACTTCCAGCCTCGATGGGGTCTCTCCAGCCGTTGGGGTTTCTCCAGTGCGATCTTCGTCCTGGCCCAGCTGTCCTCGCATGCTTGTGTCCACTTGAACTTCTCGTTCCCCGTCAGATCAGTCAATGGTCCTACCAGCGCGGCCAGATCGGGGATGTAGCCGCGTAACCAATTGACCAATCCCAAGAAGGCCTGGACCTGACGCTTGTTTCGGGGCTTCTCAAAATTCTTTATCTTCAACAAATGGCACTCTCGAGCCCGAGTGAACTGCCCATCAACTTCATATCCCAGGTAAGGCAATCGTGACGTGGCGAACTTGCATTTTTCGGGATTGAGCCTGAGTTGATGAACTTCTATCTTCTCCAGTACTCGTTTCAGGTGCTCGACGTGGTCTTCGTATGTCTCGGAGTACACGATGATGTCATCCAAGTAGACTTTTACATACCTATTCAACATTCCGGCGAAGATTTCCGTCATGGCTCGTTGGAACGTTGCTGGAGCGAGCTTTAGCCCGAATGGCATGGCCAGGAATTGGAACTGCCCTCCAGAAGGTGTAAAAAATGCAGTGTACTTTTTGGATGACGTCTCCATAGGTAGCTGCCAGTAGCCGCATGTTAGGTCCAAGCTGGTAAACACCTTGGCTTGGCCCAGGTCCCGGACTGTCTCTGCTATCGGTGGCAGCACGCTGACGACGTCCGACGTCCTCTTGTTTAACTCCCTATAGTCCACGCAGAAACGCCATCCGGATGATTTTTTCACCAGGACCACCGGCGACGCGTAGGGCGAATTGGAGGGTTCGACGATGCCCCCCTGGAGCATCTGTTCCACCTGGGTCTCGATTTCAGCGGCCTTTTCCTCGGAATACCTCCGTGGACTGGTTCGGAATGGCGTCCGGTCGTGAAGCTCGATCCGGTGCGAACGCAGTACTTGGGAAGGTGACCGCATCTTGCTGCTAAACAGTGCACGACGTTGGTGCACCAGGTCTTCCATCTCTCGGCGAAGGTCTTGGGGGACGTCTCCAGGGATCTCTGGAAGTTGAATGGCTTCGCTGTCCAGTTCCGGATCCTTTTCTGGCCTCCAGAACACCGCCATCCGCTCCCGCTTTCCGAGGTATACACACCCTCGGGCGACGTCCACCAGCGCCTGTTGCGCCTCCAGGAAATCCATACCAAGGATCATCGGGTATGGAAGTCTGCCCACCACGTGCATGGTATGCACGTAGGACTGCCCTCTGATGCGGAAATGTACTCTGGTGTGGCCCAATACTTGAAGTTGGGCGTCGCCAATGGTCCGTATCTTCCTCGCTTCGGGTACGTAGTCCTCAGCCAACGCTAGATCGACCAGCGTCAGGCTCGCGCCAGTATCCACTCACGCCTTCAATAGCTGCCCATGAATCTGTACTTGGATCACGGGCGGCCCCATGCCCTCTGGCACCATGTTTATTTCGGAGGGGTAGCTTTGTCGGTACCCCTCCTCTGGGAGTTTTCCGACGACTGGACTGGTTCCTTGAACTTGATCATCGTCGCGCGATTAAAATCGCACGCACGTAGGTCGGCTTCTAACGCACGAGCACATCTCATCAATTCGTCCATCTCCATGGGCATCTTGAGTCTTAAGGCATATCGAACTCTGGGCAAAAGTAGTTCGAATACTTCATCGACGAGGTGGTTCTCCGGAATAGATGGCAGCAACCACCTGGACATGGATCGCTTTCTTTGGATGAAGCGAACGACGTCTTCTTCCTCGGACTGACTTTCACCATAAAATTTCGAAATCAGCTTGGTTATTCTGCCTTTCGCCATAAACGTTTCTTTGAATTCGACGATGAACCGGGCCCAACTGATTTCCTGGGTCTTGTACCAGGCGAAGGTCTGTTCCTCCTTACCCTTGATCTGGCCCAAGGCGTGGAACGCCCATTCGTCGGCGGGAATATGCCTCTTCTTGAGTGCTTCCTCCATCTTCCTCAGGAAGAAGTTTGGATCCTCGAAATCTTCCCCGCTGAAGGTTGGAAACACGCTCCTTTGAACTGGAACGTCCTTCAGTGCCCTCGCCATCTCGTAGACCATTTCCCCGAGATCCGGGAATACGGGTTGGGACGTGGTGGACACCTGGTGGCTTCCATCATGCATTGTCCCTGCTCGGGCGCCATGTTGTAGTCGACGGCTTGGATCCGGCAAAATCTTGGTAATTGCCGGCATTGGGCCGGATACACTTCCGGGTTGGTTCTCTATGGGAATGGTACTGACGGACGATGGCGGGGACGGCAGGCCCTCAGGATTGTGGTTGGCCATGGCATCTACTTCGTCCTCGAAGCTGTCCTCCGCTTCGTGGTATTGTTCGGCATCACCTTCACCTGGTGCTGGCATAGTGGTAGGGTCCACTTCTGGTTGATCGGCCATCCTGGTTTGCGACCGGGTGCGAACCATGCGTATCGCCGCTGGAATAGCCTGGGAGCGGCCCTAATGGGGCCGGGGATCGGCCCTGAAGTCGGCCTGGGAACGGCCCTGCAGGTCGGCCTGGGAACGGCCCGACTGGGACCAGGGATCGGCCCTGAAGTCGGCCTGGGAACGGCCCTGCTGGTCGGCCTGGGAACGGCCCTGCTGGTCGGCCTGGGAACGGCCCGACTGGGACCACGGATCGGCCCTGAAGTCGGCCTGGGAACGGCCCTGCTGGCTGGCCTGGAAGCGGCCCTAATGGGGGCCAGGGATCGGCCCCGCTGGAAGCTGTGACGTCCGAAGAACTGACCAAACGGCCACTGCCGATGACAGGTGACCTGGGGCTCTGGACGTCTTCTTCACGAGGTAGTTCTAATAAGAACTATTGTTGCCTACACTCAGGACTTGGACAGCTACTCGCTGGTGGATGTCACCGGGTCTTCACCGTTGCGTTGTTCTAACAAGAACAGCTTTTGCCTGCGCACAGGGCTTGGACTGCAACTTCGCTGGTAGGTATCACCGGGTCTTCGAATAATACAAGCAGGTAGTATGGTAGTCGACGGTTTGTCTCTGTTGCCAGGGAGACTGGTGACTTTCTACTTGAGAGGCTCAAGATAGACTGACTTGAAAAGCCACCTGTCTTTTCTTATATAGACGAACGGACCTCTGTTGTGCTCTGATTCGTTACGACCTGTAACCAATCAGGTGCAAGCAGCAACTGAGGCCCGTTTCGACACGGCTAATCCTAGTTCAAACAGCGCGGACGGAAGACTGAACGCTACGTCACAGTCTTTCAGTATCCCGTTTGGTGCAACTGGTGATCTTAAGCATTTTGGTCACTCCCAAGTGACCTTTTACGCTGCTAAACCAATCTATCTTCTCAAACCAACTCAAAATGGGTGAAAAAGAATCAACTTCTCCCTTAAAACCAGCACCAATCCCTCCTGGTGGGTTATTTTTTCCCGATTTTAACGTTACTGCTTTTGACAAATCTAGGAAAATAATCCGCACCCCTACCAAAGTCAATAAACCCCTACCTGCACCAAATGTCAAATCAGCCCCTAAAGTCTCCAAAAAACACAAAAAAGAGAAAGACAAGGAGCTTGATAAATCTAACACGGCATCTAACAATTCGCTCGAGAGAGCCAAATCTGATCTGTCCCCTAACATCAAGTCAAAAATCAACCAGCTGTTTAACGCAGGAGACGAAAAACATCAAAAGACTCAAAACCATGGTCCCATGCCAAGTCCTGAGGAAATGCGCCTCCAACGTGAAAACGCCAGGCTAGTTGGCATGGTCGAAAGTCTGACAGCCCAACTATCCACTCAATCGGCCCAAATTACTGCGCTACAACGTCAGATCGAAATCCTAAATGCTAATTTCCTCACCCTAAAAGGCACAGAGCTCGGCAAAGCCTCATCAAACCTGGCTATTGATATAGATAATGACTCCCCAGAAAAACCAAGCAAGCGTAAACGTAACAATTCTCTTCCATCCAGTCCTAAACTCAGCACTGCCCCAATGGAAGAAAATGCCCATTCATCTACTCAAAATGACCCTCACGATGCTTCTGTAGATTTTCCGCCTCTGCCAGCTAAAGAGCCTCCGCTTGCACCAGCCTATATCCTACGCAATAAGTCTAGATGGACAATGGTATCGGGTGCCATCACGGCTGCAGGCCATACCTTCTCCAGAGCCACTAACATTCATGATGGAGTAAAAATTTTCCCAGATTCTAGTAATGACTATAGGGCTATCACGAAATTCCTCACAGAAAATGGCGAAGAGTACCACACCTACCAGCTCCCGGAAGAAAGGATGGTTCAAGCTGTGATTAGAGGACTTCCATTGGAAATTGACATCAAAGACATCAAAAATGACTTAATTGAACACAACTACCACCCCTCAACAGTCATCAGAATGCGTAGAGGACAAAATAAGACGGAAATGCCTCTTGTTCTGGTTAAGGTTCCGCCTGAGGAGGACAGAATCTTTGACCTGGCCTACATGTGCAGAATCAGGATTAAAGTTGAGCCTCTGGAGCGCAAAAACACCATAACACAGTGCTACCGGTGCCAGAAATTTGGGCACGCTCAAACCAAATGTTCGGCATTCCCTCGGTGCGTCAAGTGCGCAGGTGAACATCAATCTTGGGAATGTACTAAGCCACGTGAGGTCACCCCAAAGTGTGCTAACTGCGGCGGCCCGCACACTGCTAATGCCCCTATATGTACCAGAAACCCTAATATAAAACCCACCCCTTCAGCTCAACAGCCTACTGAACAAGCTAACTCCACCTCAGCTAAAACCACACAAGACAAGTCATACAGTCAAGCGTTAAACCCTTTTTCAGCCCCATTTGCAGCTCCAGTCTCTCAGCAGACAAACCCTGATCTCACTATTCTTCTGGCAACTCTTATCACTTCAATAAATGGCCTAACCACTAAAATTGATGCACAATTTAAAACTCAAGAAGAATCCATTAAACTCCTGTCCAAGTCCATCGCCCCTCGAACCAGCTAATGGCCCTAACACAAAAAGCACTTTCTCTGGATGTCATTCTGTGGAACATAAATGGTATGAAGGGGAGAAAACCTGAACTGGAAGCCTTAATCGCAGAAAAGCAGCCAGATATTGTACTAATCACAGAGACTAAAATCGTTACCAACTCGACTCCAAAGTTTTCTGGGTATCATGTATATAGCAAACCGCGGCCGTCTCAGGATGGGGGAGGCGGTGTACTCATCTTAGTCAAAAATGCGATTCCACACTGTTCATGCCCCGACCCGCCAAACTCAATACTTGAGTATGCCGCGGTCTACGTTGAGACTAACTTTGCCACCCGCCTCAAAGTCTCGGTTGGTTACCTCCCTCCAGGCCATCGTTTCCCGGAAAACGACTTTCTTTCCGCCCTATCCGAAGATTCTCCTACACTTCTGGCCGGCGACTTCAATTCGAAACACCCTACGTGGAATAGTCTATCCATCAATCCGTACGGCAGCAAACTGTTCAATCTGGCCATAGACTCTGCATGGGATGTCCTGGGTCCAGAGGAACCCACATACTCTCGATCTAACCACCACCCAGATGTGTTGGACATTGCCATCTTAAAGAATTATTCCTTAGATATCACGGCAACCACTATTACGGGGTCTACCTCAGACCACAGCCCCGTTCTTTTTCATTTGGGCCCCCTGAGGCCACCAAAACCCCTCCAAACAATCCGGAGAACTATCTGGCAGAAATACCACGGAATCCTGGCCACAAATGCCCCCCTCTTTCCTCCACCAACTACCCCGGAGATGGTGGACTCTATGGCCGACTCTGTAACCAGACAAATCCATCAAGCCCTCCAAATGTCAACTACTACAAAAACGGTACCCTTCTTATGCCCTTATGCCATCCCAAACGATATCAAGCTACTCATTCGTGATAAAAGGCTGGCTAAGAAACGTGCTGAACGCTCGCTTAACCCATTGGACAGAAGAGTTTACAACGGCCTTGCCAGCAACGTAAAAAGAGCCCTAGCAAACCACAGAAATGCAAAATGGGAGGAAACTCTTTCAAGATTGGACCCCGCTACTAATAACGACCTTTGGAAAATTATCAGGAGTATGAAAAACCCGGATCCACCGCAAAACCACCCCTTACAGGGCCCGAACGGGCCCCTCTACGAAGCTCAAGAAAAGGCGGAGTTTTTCGCCACACATCTAGAATCCCAGTTCATGGACAATCCACCGCTGCAAAGGCACGAGGAGGAGGATCATAGAATGCAAGAGTTTGTGAGTGAGTTTATAAACGACAACTACCAGGAAACTATCCGACCAGTCACTCCTGAATTCGTCCAAAACCTTATTAACAACCTACGTAACAAGGTCGCGCCTGGTGAGGATTCTGTTACTAACTTGGCCTTAAAACACTTACCCGGCTCCACGGTAGAAAACCTGACACTACTGGCCAATGGAGTTCTCCAAACTACGCACTTCCCTACCAACTGGAAAAAAGCCCAGGTCATTCTTATTCCTAAAGCTAAGAAGGCTCGCAGGCTGCCGGAAAACTACAGGCCAATTTCGCTGCTCCCGACGCTGGCGAAACTACTGGAGAAAATTATTAAAATCCGGCTAGAAGAGGAAATAGAGGACAAAGGCTTGCTCCCGGATGAACAATTCGGATTCAGGACCCAATTGTCCACCGAACTTCAAATTCTCCGCATAGTTGAGTCTGTAAACCATGGATATGATTTTAAATTGAGGACAGGCATGGTGCTTTTGGACATAAGTAAGGCGTTTGACCGAGTCTGGCACACCGGACTACTCGTCAAGCTAATCAATATGGACATATCTCCCCCACTAGTAAAGCTCCTAGCGTCATACCTGTCTGGCCGATCGTTCTCCGCAAAGGTCGAGGGAGCAACATCTCAGCGCCACCCAATCAGTGCTGGGGTCCCACAAGGATCCGTACTGGGCCCCACCCTGTTTAACTTATTTATGGCGGACCTCCCGCGCACCCCAGGAGTAATGATGGCCCTTTATGCAGATGACACGGCACTCATTTATCAAAGTAAACACCTCAGCATGATTGAGCTAAGAGTCCAAAAGGCCCTAGACAGAATAAAGTCCTGGGCAGACAGATACAGAGTGAAAATAAACCCTGAGAAAACTCAAGCCATCCTTTTTCGGAAAGGAGGTCAGCTCCCGGCAACCCTTAAGTATGAAGGACAGAACATCCCCTGGTCCCAATCAGCCAAATACCTAGGTATATACTTAGATGAGAAGCTCAGCTGGAAGCCGCAGATCGACTCTATTCTGGGCAAAATCGTTGGTGTCACCATGGCCTTAAGGCCCCTGTACGGAGGCAACCAACTATCACTCAAGAACAAATGCACAATATGGACGACTATCATCAGGCCCATAATTACCTATGCGTGTGCAGCTTGGTCAACTGCCCCCAAAACCCAGCTTAAAAAGCTGGAAGTTCAGCAAAACAAGTATCTAAGAACAATTACCAAAGCAAGATGGTTTGTCAGAAATGCCCAGCTTAGAGTCGAACTGAATATCCCGGAACTGTCCAGCTTCATCATTGAGCGAACCAACTCCACGCTAGAGCGTGCTGAGGAAATCCAAAACCTAGTGCTTAGAAATGCCATAAATTATAATCCAGCTGACCGCAGGCTTTACAGAGGTGCAAGAGGAATCCAAGAGGGTTATCTACAGGATAACAGACCTCCCTAAACCTTAAAATTTCACTGTCTCAGCCATTTTGCTTTTTATTCTTTATTTTATTTTCAATGGCTCAACATCACTCTTGCTTTTATTACTACTTTTGCTTTCAATTTGACTTATCAAGTACCTAACCATTAAACATCAAACTCTTCAAGTGCATTTTTATTACTCTTATTCACGAAACTCAATTCAATTCTTTAAAATTAAATTCAATGTCATTAAGCTTTCAGCCCACATGGGGCGCCAAACTCCTGGTGGCCTATGTGTGCAAGCACCAATTCACTTGCCTTAATATTCATGTAATTCTCTTTCAGCTCTACGTTCACCTGTCCAGACTTTTCTCATGCAGACGATGGGAGCGGCTGGCTTATTATAGTCTGTCTGTTCCCATTCCCCTGCTAGATAAAGTTAAGGCCGCTGGCGGACCCATACTTACCCCACCTCAGTCTCTCACCCAATCCCATAACTACTATGCTATAGTAACTCAAACCCACCCAAGCAAAACCTCTCCTCAAAGTAAAGGCAAAGGGTCCACATGACCCGCCTTTTGCTAGGGCAATAAGCCCAGTTTTTGTCATTTGGAGGCTACAGTTGAATTCGACAGTCAGTCGCTTTCCTATAAAAGAGAGGATCAGACCTCTCAAAGTTCAGTTCGAGATTACCTCTCGAGAAGACAACAGCTCCCTGGTTGCCTACGAATACAAGTCGCCGTTTCAATTTCGGATTTGCTTTTAATTTCGATCCACCTGAGGGCTACCTTCCTTGCTGCTGCCACGAGAGCAGGGAAACAATTGTTCTTTTAAGAACAAACAAAAAAGATAGAAAAGACTTTGCGTAGTTTTTACCTTGTATAAAAGGGAAAAACTTCTACATCGTGGACGACAGCACCAGGACCCAGCCATTGGATTCCAGCACTGCCAGCGAGGTCGAGCGACGTCCCAACCACCGGGTTGCACAGGTGGTCAACATCGCCGACCAGGTCCGTCAGTGGGGCCGTGCCAGGTCCAACAGCTGGGCCGATCCAGGTCCGACACCAGGGCCGTTCCAGGCCCGACGCCAGGGCCGTTCCAGGTCCGTCAGTGGAGCCGATCCCGGTCCACAAACAGGGCCGATCCAGGTCCGACGCCAGGGCCGTTCCAGGTCCGTCAGTGGGGCCGATCCCGGTCCACGAGCAGGACCGATCCCGGTCCGACACCAGGGCCGATCCCAGGCCATTCCTAGGGACGATCCTAGGCCTTTTGAAGGGGCACGTATGGTCCGTACCCGATCGCAGACCAGGATGGATGTGCACCAGGTGCCTGCCGGGGCTCCAGTCGTAGATGACGACGAACCAGAGTACCTCCCAGCTGAAGACAGCTTCCAGGAGGGCACCGACGACGCTGCCCAGGTCCACCAGGTCAACGACGCCTCACCGCCATCCTCCACGACAACCATCCTCGCTGGGCAACATCCCGGAAGTGTCCAGGTGCCGGTGCAGGCACCGAAGCGATTCCAGAGCACCGAGTCACCCGTGTACAACATGGCGCCCGAGCAGGGACAAAATACGAAAGCCAGGAGGTTTTCGGGTCCCGAACCACTTTCCCGGACCTCAGCGAGGTGGTCTACGAGATGGCCCGTGCCCTAAAGGACGTACCCGTCCAAAGAAGCGCAGAAATGCAAAATGGGAGGAAACTCTTTCAAGATTGGACCCCGCTACTAATAACGACCTTTGGAAAATTATCAGGAGTATGAAAAACCCGGATCCACCGCAAAACCACCCCTTACAGGGCCCGAACGGGCCCCTCTACGAAGCTCAAGAAAAGGCGGAGTTTTTCGCCACACATCTAGAATCCCAGTTCATGGACAATCCACCGCTGCAAAGGCACGAGGAGGAGGATCATAGAATGCAAGAGTTTGTGAGTGAGTTTATAAACGACAACTACCAGGAAACTATCCGACCAGTCACTCCTGAATTCGTCCAAAACCTTATTAACAACCTACGTAACAAGGTCGCGCCTGGTGAGGATTCTGTTACTAACTTGGCCTTAAAACACTTACCCGGCTCCACGGTAGAAAACCTGACACTACTGGCCAATGGAGTTCTCCAAACTACGCACTTCCCTACCAACTGGAAAAAAGCCCAGGTCATTCTTATTCCTAAAGCTAAGAAGGCTCGCAGGCTGCCGGAAAACTACAGGCCAATTTCGCTGCTCCCGACGCTGGCGAAACTACTGGAGAAAATTATTAAAATCCGGCTAGAAGAGGAAATAGAGGACAAAGGCTTGCTCCCGGATGAACAATTCGGATTCAGGACCCAATTGTCCACCGAACTTCAAATTCTCCGCATAGTTGAGTCTGTAAACCATGGATATGATTTTAAATTGAGGACAGGCATGGTGCTTTTGGACATAAGTAAGGCGTTTGACCGAGTCTGGCACACCGGACTACTCGTCAAGCTAATCAATATGGACATATCTCCCCCACTAGTAAAGCTCCTAGCGTCATACCTGTCTGGCCGATCGTTCTCCGCAAAGGTCGAGGGAGCAACATCTCAGCGCCACCCAATCAGTGCTGGGGTCCCACAAGGATCCGTACTGGGCCCCACCCTGTTTAACTTATTTATGGCGGACCTCCCGCGCACCCCAGGAGTAATGATGGCCCTTTATGCAGATGACACGGCACTCATTTATCAAAGTAAACACCTCAGCATGATTGAGCTAAGAGTCCAAAAGGCCCTAGACAGAATAAAGTCCTGGGCAGACAGATACAGAGTGAAAATAAACCCTGAGAAAACTCAAGCCATCCTTTTTCGGAAAGGAGGTCAGCTCCCGGCAACCCTTAAGTATGAAGGACAGAACATCCCCTGGTCCCAATCAGCCAAATACCTAGGTATATACTTAGATGAGAAGCTCAGCTGGAAGCCGCAGATCGACTCTATTCTGGGCAAAATCGTTGGTGTCACCATGGCCTTAAGGCCCCTGTACGGAGGCAACCAACTATCACTCAAGAACAAATGCACAATATGGACGACTATCATCAGGCCCATAATTACCTATGCGTGTGCAGCTTGGTCAACTGCCCCCAAAACCCAGCTTAAAAAGCTGGAAGTTCAGCAAAACAAGTATCTAAGAACAATTACCAAAGCAAGATGGTTTGTCAGAAATGCCCAGCTTAGAGTCGAACTGAATATCCCGGAACTGTCCAGCTTCATCATTGAGCGAACCAACTCCACGCTAGAGCGTGCTGAGGAAATCCAAAACCTAGTGCTTAGAAATGCCATAAATTATAATCCAGCTGACCGCAGGCTTTACAGAGGTGCAAGAGGAATCCAAGAGGGTTATCTACAGGATAACAGACCTCCCTAAACCTTAAAATTTCACTGTCTCAGCCATTTTGCTTTTTATTCTTTATTTTATTTTCAATGGCTCAACATCACTCTTGCTTTTATTACTACTTTTGCTTTCAATTTGACTTATCAAGTACCTAACCATTAAACATCAAACTCTTCAAGTGCATTTTTATTACTCTTATTCACGAAACTCAATTCAATTCTTTAAAATTAAATTCAATGTCATTAAGCTTTCAGCCCACATGGGGCGCCAAACTCCTGGTGGCCTATGTGTGCAAGCACCAATTCACTTGCCTTAATATTCATGTAATTCTCTTTCAGCTCTACGTTCACCTGTCCAGACTTTTCTCATGCAGACGATGGGAGCGGCTGGCTTATTATAGTCTGTCTGTTCCCATTCCCCTGCTAGATAAAGTTAAGGCCGCTGGCGGACCCATACTTACCCCACCTCAGTCTCTCACCCAATCCCATAACTACTATGCTATAGTAACTCAAACCCACCCAAGCAAAACCTCTCCTCAAAGTAAAGGCAAAGGGTCCACATGACCCGCCTTTTGCTAGGGCAATAAGCCCAGTTTTTGTCATTTGGAGGCTACAGTTGAATTCGACAGTCAGTCGCTTTCCTATAAAAGAGAGGATCAGACCTCTCAAAGTTCAGTTCGAGATTACCTCTCGAGAAGACAACAGCTCCCTGGTTGCCTACGAATACAAGTCGCCGTTTCAATTTCGGATTTGCTTTTAATTTCGATCCACCTGAGGGCTACCTTCCTTGCTGCTGCCACGAGAGCAGGGAAACAATTGTTCTTTTAAGAACAAACAAAAAAGATAGAAAAGACTTTGCGTAGTTTTTACCTTGTATAAAAGGGAAAAACTTCTACATCGTGGACGACAGCACCAGGACCCAGCCATTGGATTCCAGCACTGCCAGCGAGGTCGAGCGACGTCCCAACCACCGGGTTGCACAGGTGGTCAACATCGCCGACCAGGTCCGTCAGTGGGGCCGTGCCAGGTCCAACAGCTGGGCCGATCCAGGTCCGACACCAGGGCCGTTCCAGGCCCGACGCCAGGGCCGTTCCAGGTCCGTCAGTGGAGCCGATCCCGGTCCACAAACAGGGCCGATCCAGGTCCGACGCCAGGGCCGTTCCAGGTCCGTCAGTGGGGCCGATCCCGGTCCACGAGCAGGACCGATCCCGGTCCGACACCAGGGCCGATCCCAGGCCATTCCTAGGGACGATCCTAGGCCTTTTGAAGGGGCACGTATGGTCCGTACCCGATCGCAGACCAGGATGGATGTGCACCAGGTGCCTGCCGGGGCTCCAGTCGTAGATGACGACGAACCAGAGTACCTCCCAGCTGAAGACAGCTTCCAGGAGGGCACCGACGACGCTGCCCAGGTCCACCAGGTCAACGACGCCTCACCGCCATCCTCCACGACAACCATCCTCGCTGGGCAACATCCCGGAAGTGTCCAGGTGCCGGTGCAGGCACCGAAGCGATTCCAGAGCACCGAGTCACCCGTGTACAACATGGCGCCCGAGCAGGGACAAAATACGAAAGCCAGGAGGTTTTCGGGTCCCGAACCACTTTCCCGGACCTCAGCGAGGTGGTCTACGAGATGGCCCGTGCCCTAAAGGACGTACCCGTCCAAAGAAGCGTCTTCCCCACATACCAAGGCGAAGACTTTGAGGATCCCCATTTCTTCTTGCGAAAAATGGAAGAAGCCCTCAAGAAGCGCCACATCCCGGAGGACGAATGGGCCTTCCATGCCCTGGGGCAGATCAAAGGGAAGGAAGAAAGTACGTTTGCTTGGTTCAAGACCCAAGAAATTTCGTGGCCACGGTTTCTGACAGAATTCAAAGAAACCTTCATGAGCCGCGCAAAAGTCACGAAGCTCATCTCGAAGTTTTATGGGGAAAGCCAAACAGAAGATGAAGATGTAGTCCGGTTCATCCAGAGGAAGAGGTCCATGGCGAGGTGGCTGCTGCCGAAGATTCCTGAGGAACACTTGGTGGACGAAGTATTCGAACTGCTGCTTCCGAGAGTTCGATACGTTTTGCGACTACGGCTGCCAATGTCCATGGACGAGATGACCCGCTACGCCAGAGCCTTGGAGACCGATCTGAGGGCGAGCGACTTCAACCGGGCCACGTCGATCCGATTCCGGGACGCACCCACGGCGTCGGAAAACTTCCAGCGGAGAAACGCAACCCGGGAGGGCGCTTCTCCGCAGTAAACCACACCAAGGATGAAGAAGGGGCCCCGGTGGTACTGGTCCAAGTACATGGTTAAACAGTTCGAGCGGCCCAAGAACAAACGCCAGGTCCAGGCGTTCCTGGGATTGGTAAATTGGCTTCGAGGGTATCTTCCAGACATCGCCACCTTAGTCGCCCCTATGACTGAGCTGACGGGGAACGTGCCGTTCAAATGGACCGACGACTGCGAGCGAAGCTGGGTCCAAACCAAAGCAGCCTTGGAGAAACCTCAGCGACTCGAGCGGCCCCATAAGGAGTGGAAATTCGTCCTGCAGGTCGACGCCTCCGAGGAAGGCATGGGTGCCGTTCTCATGCAAGAGGACTCCGAGGCCAAACGACACCTGATCCACTTCAGCTCGTCGAAGTTCCATAAAGCAGAAAAGCAGTACCATATAAACGAGAAGGAGTGCCTGGCCATGGTGTGGGCAATCCGAAGATACCGCCACTACCTGGAGGACAAACACTTTGTCCTGCGGACGGACAATCGGGCCCTTGTTTGGCTGCAAAGCCACCAAGATGACCGGGCCAAGCTGACTCGCTGGGCACTGTTACTACAAGAATTCTCCTTCACCATCGAACACGTCGCCGGGAAGGCGAACCAGCTCCCAGACTACCTATCAAGACATGCGGCCGAGTGTCCAGAGGGGCCTGCCATCGCCTACGATGAGCTGATTCCAACACCGGCGGTCTGTGTCCTTCGAGAGGTCGAACCATTGGTAAAGCAGATCCTGGCTGGACAACTGGTAGACACTATGACACAGCGCCTCGTTCGAAGGACTCGGAAAGCCGAAGAAGAGGGCCCCCAAGACGATGTCGACAAGAGTCTACTGGCGAACTTCATCGTGTCCGTGGAAG
The DNA here is from genome assembly GCA_921294245.1 of Brassicogethes aeneus. NCBI lineage: Eukaryota > Metazoa > Arthropoda > Insecta > Coleoptera > Nitidulidae > Brassicogethes > Brassicogethes aeneus. The sequence goes on from OV121136.1 coordinate 7,130,881, forward strand.
GGAACCTGTTCCAGCAACGCCAGGACGGGACGTGTCGGGCGTACGTGCCCGAAGGCATGCGTCCCCAGGTCCTGGAACATTACCATGCTGGAGAGGACAGCGCACACCCGGGCCAGAGGGAGACCCAGCGGGCAATCAATGCTCGTTTCTATTGGTATGGGATGCAGTCAGAGATCCGGAGGTTCGTGCAGAAGTGCCTAGTCTGCAAGCAAATAAAAGGACGAAATGTACAACCAGCGGCGCCGATGTCCACGCACACGCCGACCCGAGCATGGCAGTACATATCGATCGACACACTGGGCCGCTACCGCGGCGATGGAACTGAGCCAGAGTACGCCGTCATCCTGGAAGACGTGCTCACGAAGTGGACCGAAGCAGTTCCAGTTAAAGATACCCGTCATCAGACGATCACCGAGGTCCTTGACGCAGTCTTCTTGCGTTACGGGGTCCCCGAAGTGGTGATCGCCGATTGCGCCACTCAGTTCACCCTCACCAAGTGGGAAAAATACTGCAGGAAGCTGGGGATGCGGATCGTCAACTCGGCGACCTACCACCAGCGGGCGAACCCCGTCGAGAGGCAGGTTCAAGAAGTTAAGAAGAGCACTCATGAAGACCAACGCTGAAAAAAGATGGCACGAGCTACTCCCGAGGGCCACTGGGATCCTCCGCAACAGAGCCAACCGTGCCACCGGCGAAACACCAGCAAAGGCCTTCCTGGGCTTTGAACCTCGACTTCCTGGCGACTGGCTGATCCCTGGAGTTCAAGAAATCCGTCAAACAAGGGAACAACATGATGGACAACTCCGAGACCGAAAGCAGATCTTCGCCAGGGAGTACGTGAAGAATCCAGAACAGCAACCAGTCACCTTCAATGTGGGTGACACAGTCCTGGTCAGAAACCATGACCGGGGCACTTTCGGAGATCCTTGGCTGGGGCCGTTTCCTGTCATCCGAAGGACATCGCCAGCCATCTACGAGGTGAGGACGAACAGCAGGACACTGCCCATCCATGTAGATGATCTCCGAACAGCCCCAGGTCATGGAAATGTGCAATAAACTGTGTAGTTCGCGGAACTTCGAGTGCGCGAAATAACACTTTGTTCGATTGTGATAAACAATGTACCTTTTATATTTATTTATGTCAAATCGTTTCTTATTTTATTTTTATAAATAAATAAGGCGACTTGTCGTAAAAACCAGGGGGGCATGTTGAATTCGACAGTCAGTCGCTTTCCTATAAAAGAGAGGATCAGACCTCTCAAAGTTCAGTTCGAGATTACCTCTCGAGAAGACAACAGCTCCCTGGTTGCCTACGAATACAAGTCGCCGTTTCAATTTCGGATTTGCTTTTAATTTCGATCCACCTGAGGGCTACCTTCCTTGCTGCTGCCACGAGAGCAGGGAAACAATTGTTCTTTTAAGAACAAACAAAAAAGATAGAAAAGACTTTGCGTAGTTTTTACCTTGTATAAAAGGGAAAAACTTCTACATCGTGGACGACAGCACCAGGACCCAGCCATTGGATTCCAGCACTGCCAGCGAGGTCGAGCGACGTCCCAACCACCGGGTTGCACAGGTGGTCAACATCGCCGACCAGGTCCGTCAGTGGGGCCGTGCCAGGTCCAACAGCTGGGCCGATCCAGGTCCGACACCAGGGCCGTTCCAGGCCCGACGCCAGGGCCGTTCCAGGTCCGTCAGTGGGGCCGATCCCGGTCCACAAACAGGGCCGATCCAGGTCCGACGCCAGGGCCGTTCCAGGTCCGTCAGTGGGGCCGATCCCGGTCCACGAGCAGGACCGATCCCGGTCCGACACTAGGGCCGATCCCAGGCCATTCCTAGGGACGATCCTAGGCCTTTTGAAGGGGCACGTATGGTCCGTACCCGATCGCAGACCAGGATGGATGTGCACCAGGTGCCTGCCGGGGCTCCAGTCGTAGATGACGACGAACCAGAGTACCTCCCAGCTGAAGACAGCTTCCAGGAGGGCACCGACGACGCTGCCCAGGTCCACCAGGTCAACGACGCCTCACCGCCATCCTCCACGACAACCATCCTCGCTGGGCAACATCCCGGAAGTGTCCAGGTGCCGGTGCAGGCATCCGAAGCGACTACGAAGACAAGTCGCCGCTTCAACTTCGAACTTGCTTTTAATTTCGATCCACCTGAGGGCTACCTTCCTTGCTGCTGCCACGAGAGCAGGGAAACAATTGTTCTTTTAAGAACAAACAAAAAAAGAAAGAAAGACTTTGCGTAGTTTTTACCTTGCATAAAAAGGAAAAACTTCTACACCGTGGACGACAGCACCAGGACCCAGCCATTGGATTCCAGCACCGCCAGCGAGGTCGAGCGACGTCCCAACCACCGGGTTGCACAGGTGGTCAACATCGCCGAGGAAGAAAGTACGTTTGCTTGGTTCAAGACCCAAGAAATTTCGTGGCCACGGTTTCTGACCGAATTCAAAGAAACCTTCATGAGCCGCGCAAAAGTCACGAAACTCATCTCGAAGTTTTATGGGGAAAGCCAAACAGAAGATGAAGATGTAGTCCGGTTCATCCAGAGGAAGAGGTCCATGGCGAGGTGGCTGCTGCCGAAGATTCCTGAGGAACACTTGGTGGACGAAGTATTCGAACTGCTGCTTCCGAGAGTTCGATACGTGTTACGACTACGGCTGCCAATGTTCATGGACGAGATGACCCGCTACGCCAGAGCCTTGGAGACCGATTTGAGGGCGAGCGACTTCAACCGGGCCACGTCGATCCGATTCCGGGACGCACCCACGGCGTCGGAAAACTTCCAGCGGAGAAACGCAACCCGGGAGGGCGCTTCTCCGCAGTAAACAACATCACTGATGAAGAAGGGGCCCCGGTAGTACTGATCCAAGTACACGGCAAGCCCCTGAGGGCGTTGGTGGATACCGGCGCCTGTCTGACGTTGGTGGAAAGGCAACATGTGATGGACTTCGAAGAGGAACCCCGCGTTCTGATGGCAGTTGGCGATCACCAGGTCCCCGTCCTGGGATACGCCCGTACACACTTCCGTATCAGAGGGCAGTCCTGCCACCCATCATCGACACCGTAAGGGACCTGGGGCAGGCCCGCTTCTTCACCAGCTTGGACCTCACCAGCGGGTACTGGCAGCTGCCCATGGAAGCCGCTTCGAAGAAGTATACAGCGTTCTTCACTCCGTCCGGCGGGCAGTTCCAGTTCACGGCGATGCCCTTCGGCCTGAAATTGGCACCAGCTACCTTCCAGAGGGCCATGACGGAAATCTTCTCGGGCATGCTGAACCGTTTCATCAAGGTGTACCTTGACGACATTATCGTCTACTCGTCAACCTACGAGGAACACCTAGAGCATCTACAGCGTGTCCTAGAGAAGATCGAGGTCCACCAGCTGCGGTTGAATCCGGACAAATGCCAGTTCGCCACGACGAGTCTGCCCTACCTGGGCTATGAGGTGGACGGCAAGTTTACCAAGGCCCGGGAATGTCACCTGCTGAAAATAAAACAGTTCGAGCGGCCCAAGAACAAACGCCAGGTCCAGGCGTTCCTGGGATTGGTAAATTGGCTCCGTGGGTACCTTCCAGACGTCGCCACCTTAGTCGCACCTATGACTGAGCTGACGGGGAACGTGCCGTTCAAATGGACCGATGAATGCGAGCGGAGTTGGGTCCGGACCAAAGAAGCCTTGGAGAAACCACAGCGACTCGAGCGGCCCCATAAGGAGTGGAAATTCGTCCTGCAGGTCGACGCCTCCGAGGAAGGCATGGGTGCCGTTCTCATGCAGGAGGACTCCGAGGCCAAGCGACACCTGATCCATTTCAGCTCGTCGAAGTTCCATAAAGCAGAAAAACAATACCATATCAACGAGAAGGAGTGCCTGGCCATGGTGTGGGCAATCCGAAGATACCGTCAATACCTGGAGGACAAACCACCAGGCCACCAGGACGACCGGGCCAAGTTGACACGCTGGGCATTGTTGCTGCAAGAATTCTCCTTCACCATCGAGCACGTCGCCGGGAAGGCGAACCAGCTCCCAGACTACTTGTCAAGACACGCCGCCGAGTGTCCAGAGGGGCCTGCCATCGCCTACGACGAGCTCATTCCGACACCAGCCGTCTGTGTTCTTCAAGAGGTCGAGCCATTAGTGAAGCGGATCCTCGCTGGTCAGCTAGTGGACCCCATGACACAGCGCCTCGTCCGAAGAACACGGAAAGCCGAAGAGGATGGGCCCCAAGATGAGATCGACGAGAGTCTCCTGGCAAACTTCATCGTGTCCGTGGAAGGGAACCTGTTCCAGCAACGCCAGGACGGGACGTGTCGGGCGTACGTGCCCGAAGGCATGCGTCCCCAGGTCCTGGAACATTACCATGCTGGAGACGACAGCGCACACCAGGGCCAGAGGGAGACCCAGCGGGCAATCAATGCTCGTTTCTACTGGTATGGAATGCAGTCAGAAATCAGGAGGTTTGTGCAGAAGTGCCTAGTCTACAAACAAATCAAAGGACGAAATGTACAACCAGCGGCGCCGATGTCGACACACACGCCGACCCGAGCCTGGCAGTACATCTCCATCGACACACTGGGCCGCTACCGCGGCGATGGAACCGAGCCAGAGTACGCCGTCATCCTGGAAGACGTACTCACGAAGTGGACCGAAGCAGTTCCAGTCAAAGATACCCGTCATCAGACGATCACCGAGGTCCTTGACGCAGTCTTCTTGCGTTACGGGGTCCCCGAAGTGGTGATCGCCCGATTCCAGGTCATTCCTAGGGACGATCCTAGGCCTTTTGAAGGGGCACGTATGGTCCGTACCCGATCGCAGACCAGGATGGATGTGCACCAGGTGCCTGCCGGGGACCCAGTCGTAGATGACGACGAACCAGAGTACCTCCCAGCTGAAGACAGCTTCCTGGAGGGCACCGGCGAAGTCGACCAGGTCCACCAGGTCGATGATGCCTCGCCACCCTCAACCACCAGTACCATCCTCGTTGGGCAACATCCCGGAGGTGCCGGTGCAGGCATCCGAAGCGATTCCAGAGCACCGAGTCACCCGTGTACAACAGGATTGTTGAATTCGACAGTCAGTCGATTCTCTATAAAAGAGAGGATCAGACCTCTCAAAATCAGTACGAGTCTACCACTCGTGAAGACAACAGCTCCCTGGTTGCCTACGAAGACAAGTCGCCGCTTCTACCTAGAACTTGCATTTCATTTACCATTCCTGAGGGCTAAATTTTCCCCGTTGCTGCTTCGAGAACGAGGAAACAAATTGTTCTTTTAAGAACAACAAAAAGAAAAGAAAGACTTTGCGTAGTTTTTACCTTGCATAAAAAAGGAAAAAACTTCTACACCGTGGACGACAGCACCAGGACCCAGCCATTGGATTCCAGCGTCGCCAGCGAGGTCGAGCGACGTCCCAACCACCGGGTTGCACAGGTGGTCAACATCGCCGACCAGTTCCACCAGCGGGGCCGCGCCAGGTCCAACAGCTGGGCCGATCCAGGTCCAACCACCGGGCCGATCCAGGTCCACCAGCAGGGCCGCTCCAGGTCCGTCAGTGGGGCCGATCCAGGTCCACTAGCGGGGCCGATCCAGGTCCGATCGCAGGGCCGCTCCAGGTCCAACAGTAGGGCCGCTCCCGGTCCATACGTGGGGCCGATCCCAGGCCATTCACAGGGCCGATCCCGGCCTACCTCTAGGGTCGATCCTAGGCCATCCAAGGGGGCACGTATGGTACGTACCCGATCCCAGACCAGGATGGACGTGCACCAGGTGCCTGCCGGGGCTCCCACCATCGACGACGATGAACCCGAGTACCTACCAGCGGAAGACAGCTTCCTGGAGGGCACCGACGACGCTGCCCAGGTCCACCAGGTCAACGACGCCTCACCGCCATCCTCCACGACAACCATCCTCGCTGGGCAACAACCCGGAAGTGTCCAGGTGCCGGCGCAGGCATCCACCGAGATTTCCGAGCACCGAGTCACCCGTGTACAACAGGATTGTCGAAACGGGCCTCAGTCGCTGCTTGCACCTGATTGGCTACAGATCGTAGCGAATCCGAGTACGACAGAGGTCCGTTCGTCTATATAAGAAAAGACAGGTGGCTTTTCAAGTCAGTCTATCTTGAGCCTCTCAAGAAGAAAGTCACCAGTCTCCCTGGCAACATGGACAAACCGTCGACTTACCACATTATCTACTGTTTTATTCATCCACCGACTGTTCCTGTCCAAGCCCTGTGAACAGGCAAAAGCTGTTCTTTTTAGAACACGGCAAGGCGAAGACCCGGTGATATCCACCAGCGACTAGCTGTCCAAGTCCTGAGTGTAGGCAAAATTAGTTCTTCTTAGAACTAACATCGTGAAGGAGACGTCCAGAGCCCCAGGTCACCTGTCTTCGGCAGTGGCCGTTTGGTCAGCTTCTACGGACGTCGCAGTATCCAGCGGGGCCGTTCCCTGGCCCCCATTAGGGCCGCTTCCAGGCCAGCCAGCAGGGCCGTTCCCAGGCCGACTCCGGGGCCGATCCCTGGTCCCAGCCGGGCCGCTCCCAGGCCTACCCGCAGGGCCGCTCCCAGGCAAATCAGCAGGGCCGATCCCTGGCCCCAGTAGGGCCGTTCCTAGGCTATCGAAGCTACGCTACGTATGGTTCTAACCCGTTCACAAGCAAGGATGGCCGACCAGCTGAACGCAGACCCAACTACGCAGCAACCCCAACTCGAAGGCGAAATGGAACACTTCCATGAAGCTGAGGACAGCTTCGAGGATGAAGTAAACCCCATCGTCGACCACAACCCTGAGGGCCTGCCGTCCCCGCCATCTTCAGTCAGTACCATTGCTATCGGGAACCAACCCGGAAGTGTATCCGGCCCAGTGCCGGCAAAGACTACGATTTTGCCGGACCCAAGCCGTCGACTACAACATGGCGCCCAAGCAGGGACTATGCATGATGGAAGCCACCAGGTGTCCACCACGTCCCAACCCCTATTCCCGGATCTCGGAGAAATGGTCTACGAGATGGCGAGGGCACTAAAGGACGTTCCAGTTCAAAGGAGCGTTTTTCCAACCTTCAGCGGGGAAGATTTCGAGGATCCCAACTTCTTCCTGAGGAAGATGAAGGAAGCACTCAAGAAGAGGCACATCCCCGCCGACGAATGGGCGTTCCATGCCTTGGGCCAGATCAAGGGCAAGGAAGAGCAGACCTTTGCCTGGTACAAGACCCAGGAGATCAGTTGGGCCCGGTTCATCGTCGAATTCAAAGAAACGTTCATGGCAAAAGGCAGAATAACCAAGCTAATTTCGAAATTTTATGGGGAGAGTCAGTCCGAGGAAGAAGACGTCGTTCGCTTCATCCAAAGGAAGCGGTCCATGTCCAGGTGGTTGCTGCCATCTATTCCGGAGAACCACCTCGTCGACGAAGTCTTCGAGCTACTTTTGCCCAGAGTTCGATATGCCTTAAGACTCAAGAGTTAATGAGATGTGCCCGCGCTTTGGAAGCCGACCTACGTGCGTGCGATTTTAATCGCGCGACGCTGATCAAGTTCAAGGAACCAGTCCAGTCGTCGGAAAACTCCCAGAGGAGGGGTACCGACAAAGCTACCCCTCCGAAATAAACATGGTAAGGGCATGGGGCCACCCGTGATCCAAGTACAGATTCATGGGCAGCCGTCGAAGGCGTTAGTGGATACTGGCGCGAGCCTGACGCTGGTCGATCTAGCGTTGGCTGAGGACTACGTACCCGAAGTGAGGAAGATACGGACGATTGGCGACGCTCAACTACAAGTATTGGGCCACACCAGAGTACATTTCCGCATCAGAGGGCAGTCCTACGTGCATACCATGCACGTGGTAGGCAGACTTCCATATCCGATGATCCTGGGTATGGATTTCCTGGAGGCGCAACAGGCGCTGGTGGACGTCGCCCGAGGTTGTGTATACCTCGGGAAGCGGGAACGGATGGCGGTGTTCTGGAGGCCAGAAAAGGATCCGGGACTGGACAGCGAAGCCATCCAACAGGTGGAACAGATGCTCCAGGGGGGCATCATCGAACCCTCCAATTCGCCCTACGCGTCACCGGTGGTCCTGGTGAAAAAATCATCCGGATGGCGTTTCTGCGTGGACTATAGGGAGTTAAACAAGAGGACGTCGGACGTCGTCAGCGTGCTGCCACCGATAGCAGAAACAGTCCGGGACCTGGAACAGGCCAAGGTGTTTACCAGCTTGGACCTAACATGCGGCTACTGGCAGCTACCCATGGAGTCGGCGTCCAAAAAGTATACTGCATTTTTTACACCTTCTGGAGGGCAGTACCAATTCCTGGCCATGCCATTCGGGCTAAAGCTCGCTCCAGCAACGTTCCAACGAGCCATGACGGAAATCTTCGCCGGAATGTTGAATAGGTATGTAAAAGTCTACTTGGATGACATCATCGTGTACTCTGAAACGTACGAAGACCACGTAGAGCACCTGAAACGAGTATTGGAGAAGATCGAAGTTCATCAACTCAGGCAAATTGAACATGTGGCAGGAAAGACAAACCAGTTGCCAGACTACTTGTCACGAAATGCAGCTGAGTGTCCCGAAGGTCCAGCGGTTCAATATGATGAACTGATTCCAACTCCAGAAGTCTGCGTGGTCCAAGACGAACCTTTGATCCAGGAGATCTTGAAGGGGCAACTGGTAGACCACGTCACCCGATGTAGACGTCTATTTTCCGGGTTGTAGTCTGGAATGTTTCTGGCCAATGAGTTGTCGCTCGTGGTTGCTCGCTCTATTGTGTTTTGTCCATTCGTTCACGTTCACATATTGATATTGCGATTTTTGTGTAGAGAGGTTATACCGACGCTGAATTGAGTAGGCGTCGGTCCCCGCTTTATTATAAAATATAATATTTATTTATTTGTGCTTATTTTTGTGAATTTTTGTGATATACATGGGTCATTTTTGTCTTCATCTGAAATTTTTGTTCACGCGAGGTTAGTCCATTTTTGTTTATTTTTGTTCATTTTTGTCTATTTATTACTTTTATCATGCATGTCATTTTTACCTAATCTTTTATGTTCTATTTTAAATCAACTCTTTTATACTTTTTCATATTTATACTGTTATTTTCCAACCTGCAAATCATTAAAAGATTCTTCTCAACTCAACACGACAGGGTCAAACTACAGACCCCCTACCCCTACTAGACCCAACAACCCTGTTTCGCCTCTTATATTTCCAACCCAACAAATAGCCGGGTCTACTTACAGACCTCCCACCCCAATTTTGCAATCTGTAGCCAGCTCCTCGCACAGTAATCAAGCCGCCCCAGCTGCGGCCACCTCTAACGATGACACCAGCCCCAAGATCCCACCTATCATTCTGAGAATTAAAAAACGTTGGCCAAACATCTCCAACGAATTCTCTCTTCGCGGTTGGCATTTCCACAAGGTATCAGATTTTACCCCTCTACCATCGACAGCTACCGCAAAATCACTGCCTTCCTTACAACCAACCAAGAGCAATTTCACTCATACCTACTTCCCGAGGAACGCCTGCTTCAGGTCGTTATAAGAGGTGTCCCAATGGAAATCCCCATTGCAGACATAGCCCCAGAGATTAAATCTAAATTCCCGGCCACAGTCATAAGTAGAATGAAAAGAGGCAAAGACCGAGAGGAAATGCCTCTCATTCTAGTTAAGCTCCCACTCACATGCAAAGACATCTTTAACCTGGACTCCCTGTGCAACATCAGAATCAAAGTGGAAGCACTGCGCCGTAACTCCAACATCGGGCAATGTTTCAGGTGCCAAAAGTTCGGCCACGTGCAAACTAAGTGCACAGCCATTCCAAAGTGTTTGAAGTGTGCTGGGCCACACTTCTCCAGGGAATGCACAACACTGACCACCACCCACCCGATCTGCGCAAACTGTGGTGGTGGCCACACAGCCCAAAAAATCCCAACCACAAGAAACCAATTCCCGGAGCAGCTCCCAGGCAAACCACTCCTGGCTTAACCTATAGTAATGTATTAGCCCCCCAAGTCCAACAGCTTCCTTCCCAGCCACCCTCTAACCTTGATTTTTCCAAACTTCTAGAGCCAATTATTAACACTCTTACCATGCTGGTTTCAAAAACCGATAATTTAGAAAAATCTCTTCTAAGCATTCAACCCAATCCCCATAATGCCCACTAATTACAATCCAAGCTCTCTTAAGATATTATCCTGGAATGCCAACAGTCTAGCCAACAAAAAACACGAACTACTCACCCTTATATCCGAAGAAAATCCCGACGCTATTTTCATCTGCGAAACAAAAATTCAAGAAAACCTTACCTTTAACCTCCCTGGCTTCACAGCGTATCTCACCCCCCGTCCACGTGGCGGCCAAGGTGGAGGCACTGCCATTTTTGTCAAAAGCCAGATAAACCACTGCTTTGTCCCTACCAATGATCTACAAACTCTAGAAACCACTTCTATCTTCATCGAAACAAGCTTTGAAGGTAGAATACAACTTATTGCGGCATACTACCCCCCCCCCAACGCCCTTTCATTGAAGCTGACTACACCCTGGCATTTTCTAAGTCCTTCCCAATCATTCTCGCAGGAGATCTCAATGCTAAAAAACCGGCATGGCACTCACGCACAAGCAATCCAAATGGCAACAAGCTGTCTGCACTGGCTTTTAATAAACATTGGGAAATTTACGGCCCTGAAGAGCCTACTTTCTGCAAGGCAAACGCAAGGCCAGATGTACTGGACATTGCTATCACGAGAGATATCACACATAACATTCAGCTCTCCACGCTCTATGCTACATCCTCTGATCATAATCCAGTACTCATCACTATTGGCGACCAATTAACAAACAATACAGCCACCTACAATCGCTCAAGCACAAACTGGATTCTCTTTAAAAACATTCTAGAGCAATTTCCCGCGCCCTCCAGAACCCCATCGACCAAGGAAGAAGTCGAGGTACTCGCCACCTCCCTAACAAATAAAGTCACTTCTGCATTGCAAAATTCCACCACCATTTCTCAAGTTCCAATCCGGACCCCTTTTCAACTCCCCACTAGAATTAAAAACCTAATTAAAGCCAAACGCCGAGCCAAAAAACAAGCTGCTCGCACACAAGATCCTGCCGATAGGCGAAATCTCAACGCCCTCACAGCACATGCACGCTCAGCTCTCAACGACTTCTATAACGAGCGCTGGTCGGAAAATCTAAGCAAAATGGAAACAGGCAGCGTAAACACCTGGCGCCTCATCAAAGCCATGAAACAACGAGGCAACCCCACCAAAAAAGCCATTCATCCCCTTCACGGCCCAAACGGCATAGCCTATTTCCCGGAGGATAAAGCCACAATATTTGCTAACCAACTCGAATCTCAGTTTTCACCGAATGAAGCCTATGCTGACTATGATGAAGAAGACATAGAAATTGCTCGTAATGTCCGAACTACCCTTACTTCAGTCTCAATCTCTGATATTCCTCCTGTATCCCCTGAGGAAATTAGCCAAATAATAAACTCTCTTAAAAATAAAACTGCCCCTGGTCACGACCGAGTTACTAACACCGCCCTCAAAAAGCTCCCCCAAACAACCATTAAAAGCCTATTAATCCTCATAAACTCCATCTTCTCCACACAGTATTTCCCAAAAATCAGGAAAAAGGCTGAGGTTGTAATGATTCCTAAACCAGGGCAGGACCCATTATTTCCCCAAAATTATCGCCCCATCTCACTTCTATCTTCGCTTGCGAAAGTCTGCGAAAGAGCGATTAAAGAAAGACTCGAAGACCAAATCACAGACCAACAGCTCCTCCCCGAAGAACAGTTCGGCTTCCGAAGGGGCCTTTCAACTGAGCTTCAAATTCTCCGGCTTACTGAATTCGTTACTCAAGGCTTCGATTCAAAGGAGAAAACGGGTCTCGTACTGATGGACATATCCAAGGCCTTCGATAAGGTTTGGCACCATGGAATACTAGAAAAAATGATTACTCTTAACTTCTCCACTTCAATGACTAAACTTATCGCCTCATATCTCTCCGGCAGGTCGTTTAAAGTAAAATGCGGCCAAGCTGTATCCTCTTCCCATCAAATCACATCAGGTGTACCCCAGGGCTCCGTGCTAGGCCCCACAATTTTCAACATCTTCATGACCGACATCCCAAGAACCCCTGAGGTGCACCTTGCCCTTTACGCCGACGACACTGCCCTATTTATTCGTGCCCGAAACAACCGGGTTATCAAACACCGACTACAAATAGCCCTAGATAATTTTGAACACTGGGCAGACAAGTGGAGAATTAGAGTAAATCCAAGAAAAACGCAAGCCATCCACCTATCAAAGGGTGGCGGCGCCACCCCTGTAGCCCTTGAATACGAGAACACCATAATTCCATGGTCCAACCAAACTACTGGTGCACTGCTGCGGAGGTCCATCTGAAGAAGCTGGAAGTCCTACAAAGTAAATTCCTACGACACACCACTGGCGCCCCGTGGTTCGTTAGAAACCAAATCATAAGAGATGACCTAAAAATTACCACCCTAAGAAAATTTATTCACAACCACGCCACATCAAATAGAGTCACGAAAAACAATGCCGGAATTCGACAGCAAAAAGGACTTTTTAGCCTACCATACCAACTTAAGTAACTAACAATATTTATAATTTATTTTTAATAAATGGCAAGAAACGATCTTATTATTTTTATTTATGTACATACTACAAATTATACAGTTATTTAAAGTGATTTCTTATATGATAAGTTTATTAATTAAATAGCGACTTTTTTGGTAATTTTAAGAAGGATCCGGAGGCAGAAGATGAATTTCAATTATAATAAAATTTTATATGCTATTTAAGGTCGTCATTTGACACCAATTTTTGACTGTGCCCGATAAAATATTGAATTATTTTTTTTCTCCCTATATACATGACCCACCCTGTAGTTCCGTGCGATGTAAGCTTGGTTGCCTAGTCAGCAGACGTAACTCCTCCCTCCTTAGCTCGAAGAGCTGATTCCAAATCCTTAAGGGTAGGTCTCTGGAGAAACAGAAGATGAATAAGGCGTTTCTTTTTCCAGATTAATACTACTCCAACAATTATAGTTAGTATTGCAATAATTATTGTTATAACCCAAAATGTGTAATGGATTTCCTTTTGCAAGTGGATGTCCTCTAATGGCTTCAAATCAAGTTCTGGAGGGATATGAATTTCGTTTAGTTCGGCTGTTCGGGTGGCAATTAGGGTGATGGGTCGAATAAGTGGTGCTGTTGATGGAGTATCTTTCTTCATCGATGGTTACGTCACAGGGGCTTGACACGACTATGGATCTTCATTCGGGAACAATGGTGTGTCCTGTACATATTTCTTGGATGGAAGTTGATTTGTACACCAACATTTCGTTTGAATGAAGTTGATATCTGATCGGGTGATGGACGGATGCAGCTAGACAATTTTCTGGTTTTATAAGGGAACATTTCGAAAATATTTCCCCGGTGCAAATAAAACCGTTTGTTCCTTCATGACAATTTTTAAACCATTTTCCATTAGAATAGTAATTTGAAAGTGGAATAATCATAACGTCGTCAGTACAAGGAAAGGATAGGATTTTGTATAATGAAAATGTTTCTTTGGATAAGATCGGATCTTTTAAAATTATTGAAATTAATTGATCATAAATAATAACAACTGTTTTTGATCGTTCTATTAATTCATAAGGATGAATCTCAGAGATAGGTAATTGGTCTTTCGAATAAATTGATAATAAAGATGATTCTATATAATTGATTTCGCAAATTTCAAACATTTCTACATTAGAATATCCTAACCGTGAGAATGAAATTGTTCTGAAAAGCATTTCGACAAAATTTTGTAAATTATTATAATTTTGTATTAAAAGTTGTGTTCTTGAAAGTTCGTCAAAATCATGTCGATATTCATGGGAAATGTCTTTATAAATTTTATTAAATGTTGTTATTATTTTAATATAGCGGTCGTTTGTTTCTTTACAAAAAATTATTGGTTTATTTACGTTATGATTAAGGGCATTGTGAGCATCTGTCAAATTTTCAAATTTTCTGTTGATTAAATCAAGATCCGATTGATCTAAATTGCCAGTGATAAATTTAACGGTTGAACCAAGAGCATTGATTAAACCTCGTTTTGGTCGATTGCGTAACAATTTATTAAGTGAACTTTTTAGATTTTGAAGAGCGAGGTCGTGAAGGGCATTAAGAAAATGTGAAATTGTATTTGCAACAGGAATGTTAAAAACGCTGTTTTCTATAAAAGAAATGTTAAATTGGGTTAAAATCTTATGATTATGTAATATTTCTTTTTGTTGTCCAATAATTTCGTCATAGTATCCATTGGTCTTAAGGCATTTATGGTGCAGGCAGTGGGACAGAGGGGCCACCAGTAGCAGAATCCTGCAACAATGTGTTACTGTTACGAATTTTTAAATACTTTTTATCGGTTTCTGTGGTTCTTTTATGTGTTCTACCAATTAGTTTATTATTTTGTTGCTCCATAACAACGAGGGGAGAAAATGGGGCAATTGCTTTGTTTCTATTTTTATTTTTATAATATACAATATCTGAACTGATTTGGGTTGAATAATCTAAAGGTACATCGTTTCTGGTTTTATTAAATTTTTCTAGTCGATTGATTGCTTTTTCTCGAGTTTTTCCATAAACATGATCAAAAAAGGTAAAAGTTCTTTCTTTCGCTTTTCGACAAAATCTTCATAAATAGGCGTGCCGACATGTTGGTATTTAGTTCTATAAGTTTTTCGTAGGGACCATATAATAGCGTAAAAGGGGCAAAATTAGTACTTGAATGTATTGATTGATTATATATTGTGACAGCGGTGATAACGTGATCATCTAGGGAGTCTCGCGGGTTAACTTCGTGGAGGATTAGTTTTTCGATAAGGGTACTATGAAAGCGTTCGATGGGGGAGTTTGAGTTTGAGTTTCGGACGGTAGTAATATGGTGATCTATTTTATGTAAATTTAAATATTGTTTAAACGTGTGGCTCGTAAATTCTGTGCCTAAATCTGTTGTAATTTTTCCCGGATAATTGTGGTGAGAGCAATAATGCCTTAATTTACGAATTATTTCAAAACTAGTTCGATCATTTAACATATAACATTGTGCGTACTTACTGAATTGATCTAGAATTGTTAAAAATGATTTACTTTTACAAAAGAAAACATCAATGTGTAAATTTTGAAAAGGTTTATGTGATAATAGCGGGCCTTGAAATGGATACTTTGGGGGTCTGCGTTCGTATTTGTTTTTTAAGCATACGGTACAAGCATTTATAAATTTTGTAATATCGATTTTTAAATTAGGCCAATAATAAATTTGTGATAATTGCGAATACGTTTCATTTATGCCGTTATGATTTCTATTATGATATTGCTCGATTATTTTTTCCTGGTCCTCAACTTTGCAAATGTCTTTTAAATAGGTGGAACAAAGTATAATTTTAAGTGAATTTGTAAAAAAATTTCCAAGTGTTTCCTCATTAAGGGGGCGTAACAAATTGGGTTGATGTAAATACAGATAATAGGTTTGTGAAAGGTCAATAAGTTCTTTAAATTGAGAGAGGATTTGTTCGGAAATATTGTTATTATCTTGTAATACGATGCTTATAACTCGACGGTCTCTAAATTTGATTTTAAGGGAGTTTTGTTCTGAATGGCCAGTAGCAATAAAAATTTGGTTCTTAAAATAATTAATTGGTTTGTCAGTTATTGGAAGTTCAAAGGAAATATTGTCTGCTTGGGAATGAACAGTGCTTTTTTCAAGAAATTCTTCAAGATCAGCTGGGTCGGGGTTTTCTTCGATATTTGGGAAGATCGAATCAGTATCATTTACATTGATTTCGATTCTAGACAAGGCATCAGCAACAACATTGTCTTTACCTTTTTATATACTATTGTGTAATCGTACTCCTCCAACTTTATTTTCCAGCGAACTAACCGTGAATTTGGGGTTTTTAAATTTTGAGAGCCAAATTAAGGGGTTGTGATCCGTTTAAATTTTGAATGTGCGGCCAAATAAATAGGGACGAAAATGTTGCACAGAGTCAACAATAGCAAGAAGTTCCTTTTGCAGTTGTAGAATAATTTCTTTCAGCAGAATTGAGGGTGCGTGAGTGATAGGCAATGGGAAGTCCTTTTTGGGAGAGCACAGAACCAAGGGAAACGTTGGAGACGCCAGTTGTTAAGGTAAAAGTCTCTTGAAAATCCGGATATTGTAAAATAGGTGAGTTGGATAATGCTTCTTTGCATTTATTAAATGCTGATACGTATTGTTCGTTGTAAATGTCATTTTTTTCATTTTTTCGCGTACATTTGTTAATTGGGTATGTCAATTTTGCAAAATAAGATATGAACCTACGGAAATATCCGATAAGTCCCAAAAAGGATTTAATTTCTTTAACGGTTTTAGGAATAGGGAAACCAAACCCCAATAAAAATTCTACCCGTTTTGTTAAAAACTCTGACTTGTCAAGCTGTACTTTAAGATTTGCTTTATTTAATGCCGAAAATATTAGTTTTAAATCATGAATGTGGTCTTGGAGTGATTTTGAAAAAATAATTACATCGTCCATGTAAACAAAACATTTTTGATATAAATAAGGCCTTAAAACTTCGTCCATCATACGTTGAAATGAAGCAGGGGCATTGCGTAAGCCAAAGGGCATGCGAACGTATTCGTAGTGTCCTTGATTGGCAGTAAAGGCGGTTTTAGGAATTGATTTGTCTGACATTTTTATCTGATGAAATCCTTGGGCAAGATGTAAAATATTTACAACGTCCTAGATTTTCTAAGATTTCATCGACTCTGGGAAGCGGGTATTTGTCTTCAATTGTGTTCTCATTTAATTTTCTGTAATCAATCACCATTCTAAATTTTTTGACACCTGAGGCATCTGGTTTTTTTGGTACAATCCACACAGGAGCACTATATGGACTGGTTGAAGGACGAATAATTTTTTGGTCTAAAATTTGTTTAGAGATCTCAGAACGCATAAGCGGAGGGTGCCTAAACGAACGAGTAAAAATTGGGTTTTCATCTTTTGTCGCTATATGATGGGTAGTAGTGACTGAAGATGACAGGGGTGTCGATTCGTTATAAAAAATATTTTTATATCGCTGACAAAGATTAATAATTGCAGTTGTTTCTTCGGAATTTAGATGGGAAAGACGTAATTTTTTGACATCTAAGTCGTTATTGTAAATTGGAAAACTCGTTTCTATGTTAAATAAGTTCAAGGGGTAAGCGGAGATTTGTTTAGGGGCATTTTCTGTATATGGAATTGTTATAAATCCGTCTTTGACTAAATGAATAGAAGAGGGTAAAATTTCTTGATTGTGAATCGAAACGTTGGGGACGAAAACATCGCCATCGGGACAATTAACTGCAATTTTAGTATGTTCTGGAGAAAAATAACGGAATTTTATTGAAATATTATTAATATTTAAAGTGTGTGTTTGATAAGAGTCATTCCAAATAAAAACACCAAATGGGGTGCGCTGCGTGATTTTTTATTGTGATGAAAAAATTTGAGGATGATCTTTTAGGTGTCAAATATGAAAATCCGTTGCCGTTTTAATTTTTTGTTGCTTTACTTTTATTTGGCACCCCTTAGAAGTCTGAAATAATGTCAATTTCTTACTCTCTTATAGTGGGCCAGAACTTTTTTTCTGTGACAAATATTGAAATAATTTTAATTTTGTTATACTGTCCAGTAAGTGTGTTTTCGATATAAATTATTTTTATCCAATTAGTTAATCTCATAAAAGAATGGTAAACCACTAAAGATTCATGATAATTTGCCAATTTTTGTGATTTTTGTCTGGCTCCTGTGCCTATTCTACTGAATTTAGAAGGTTCATTTTTTTCAGGTATAAAGTACTTATACAATAGAAAACGTAACTATTATTTTAAGTTTCTAGACTATCAATTTCTTTATTAAAAAAATTATTGAAAATTGATAATTCTCAAAATTAGCCAATTTTGCCCTCAGAAATCATTATGTTGAGGAAAAAATAAAAATCTGAAACTTTCAGGAAATGTAGTCCCCACCTTCATCTTTTCAGTCCAGTTAGTCTTGTTTTGTTATTTTTATTCCTTTAAAAGATAAATTAATTTTTTTAATGGCCGTTTAGTAGCGATATTGTTAGTTTTATTTATATTTTAAAATTTAGATGGCTTTCATGTTTGGTGGAGAAGTGTCAGAACTGTCAAAAATATTTCATAAATAATATTTGTGCGTATTTCTTTGGTAAATTTTATATATAACTTAATATGTAATATTATGTTATATAAAACTTTTTAAAATCACCAAAGGAATACCACAAATAATAATTATGAAATATTTTTGAGAGTTCTGATATTTTTGGTAGTTATATTATATTTTATGTATTGAAAAATCATATTAAATATATATTAAATGTTAGTGTTGGAAAAAATTTACACAATCTGTAAATACTTCTTTAAATTTTAGTTTTTAGGTTAGGTAATTGGTTAAAATAAAACATGTTATAATAAAGAGGTTTATTTAGAATATTTTTTGGTTTTTGCTTATTTTTAACAATTTAAAACTTCTCAGAACTTAAATATTTTCTATAAGAAAGAGGTACAAAATAATGATATGTTCTTGCATTTTTAATTGCAATTAAATTAATGAATCTCGAACACTCCGTCATTTATTACACTTGCAAACTTGCAAACTTTTTGAAATCACAATTTAAATATACACAAATAAAATTTATGAAATATTTTTGACAGCTCTGACACTTCTCTACCAAACATGAATTGACTAAGTCAAAGCCATCTAAATTTTAAATTATAAATAAAACTAACAATATCGCTACTAAACGGGCATTAAAAAAACTAATATATCTTTTAAAGGAATAAAAATAACAAAACAAGACTAACTGGACTGAAAAGATGAAGGTGGGGACTACATTTCCTGAAAGTTTCAGATTTTTATTTTTTCCTCAACATAATGATTTCTGAGGGCAAAATTGGCTAATTTTGAGAATTATCAATTTTCAATAATTTTTTTAATAAAGAAATTGATAGTCTAGAAACTTAAAATAATAGTTACGTTTTCTATTGTATAAGTACTTTATACCTGAAAAAATGAACCTTCTAAATTCAGTAGAATAGGCACAGGAGCCAGACAAAAATCACAAAAATTGGCAAATTATCATGAATCTTTAGTGGTTTACCATTCTTTTATGAGATTGACTAATTGGATAAGAATAATTTATATCGAAAACACACTTACTGGACAGTATAACAAAATTAAAATTATTTCAATATTTGTCACAGAAAAAAAGTTCTGGCCCAATATAAGAGAGTAAGAAATTGACACTATTTCAGACTTCTAAGGGGTGCCAAATAAAAGTAAAGCAACAAAAAATTAAAACGGCAACGGATTTTCATATTTGACACCTAAAAGATCATCCTCAAATTTTTTCATTACAATAAAAAATCATGCAGCGCACTTTTAAATTCATTTTTGGTGTTTTCATTTGGATTGACTCATAAGATAAGATCGCTTGAACCAATTAGCGCATCAAATCTGTCATGCCAGGGAATTATATGAAATTTAAGGCAGTAATTGATTCCGAATTCTGAAAAAATTGGATACTGCAAATTTTTATTATTGGTAAATGATTTATTAAGTGACTGCACAGTAAATTCTTTTTGAAAAAAGTTATTTAAATTAAAATAAGACGCCGCTTTTGGGGTATTATTGAATTAGTGGCTCCTGTATCTATTAAAATTTTTAGATTAAAAAGTGAAAGAGTAATGAAAGGCAATCGAGGTAAATTTGCAAAATTATTTAAGTTTTTGTAGCATTCGGGTTCAAATTGACGTCGTAAAAATTTTCACATGGCAAATAATTAGCATCAGCATTATCTAGATGAGAATAAACTTGGTCGGTAGGTAAACCGGGATCGAAATCGGACGACGCGGACATATCAGGTGCGCTTCCGTTCACAGTGTCGTCTTCGGGGCAATAACTCTGGGAATCAAATTCGGTACTTTCGATGTTATACGCGTTATGCCTAAAATTTTGAGGGTTTTTAATGGTTTGAGTTGACATTGGAGTCGGTTTGTAACTTTGATTTGAATATTTGGCGGTTTGGGTTGTCATCGGAGATGGCTTATAAAAATGTTGTGTATTTGGCAAATTTTTGCCGAAAAATTATTTATATATTGGTTGCGATTTATGAGGAAAAGATTTGTTAAAATTACCAAATGGTTTTGTGTTATTAAAATTTGATCGTTGGGGTTCGGGGTGACTGACTTGATTAAAATGTTGTGGGGGATAGTTAAAAAATCTTGGTGACGGAGAATTTAAAACTAATTGGGGTGTTTTGCTTTTATCAGATTTGGTGTTGCGTATAGCTCTACCAAAAGATTCTTCGTTTTCGAGCTCAGAACATCGCGAAAGACATTCTTCTAGTGATTTACAATTGCTGTATTTTAACAAATCGCGGTAGGATTGTGAAAGACCAACTTTAAATGTCAACAGTGCTTTTTGCTGAAAAAGTTCTGTTTTTATTTTAACGATATTTGCATCGCTGTTTTGAATGGAGACAAGATCGATAAGGTCATTTAATTTCTTGTCCAGGCGCAAATAATAATCGGTATAATTTTCATTAAAATTTTGAATGCATGTTGTTAGTTCACGTTCTAATGTAGATTCGGATCGACGCTCACCAAATTTTTTTAAAAGGTCGGTACGAATATTTTGCCAAGTTTGAAAAGAATTTGGAATAAAATTGTCGAGTTTATTGGCTGTTATAAATGAATTTGGTGGTCCGCGAATTTTGCTTAAAACATAGAGGTTAAATAAATACAATTGAATGTTTGAGCACATCACAAAAGTGCCTTGAAAAAGATCAATAATTTTGCCCACAGAAATTATGAAATCGCTGAGAGATGCTTCACCATCGCCATAAATAGGTATTAATTTACAAAATTGTTCAAGTTGCTTATCAGTTATTTTAGGAATTTCTGGATCTGTCATATATACTTTGTTGATTTTAATTTGGGGATTAGTTATAGTAGTATTTTCTAATAATATAATAAGTTGTTCTATTTCTGGATCACTTAATTCCGAAACCGAAATTTTGTTTAGATTTGTTGGCATAAAAATTAATAAAGGCAAAAAATAATACTTAAAATAAATGAAAATAAATTAGGAAATAATAAAAGGAATGCAAAAGGAACTACTGAACGACTTACTTGATTAATTTTAATGCGTTGTTCATCTCCAATTGGCTCGGGGGACGAAAGGACGAAATTCAGGAGATTTCGAAGTTGTCCAATGAATCTTCAATGGGTCCTTTGGCAGGTTGAAGACGGGTGACTTTCTTCTTTGATGTTGATGAGTCCGGTTTCATCATAAATTGTAGAAACAACCCAAAAATTCTAATGATTTTTGTTGATGAGAATCCTGTTTCACAGCGCCAGTTTTGAGTTCTTAATTTGTTAAATTAAAACAGTTGAACTTATTAATTAATTTATTTTTAACAATGTATTCACAACAACAATTAAAAGAGAAGTGCCGGTATAATGTGTAGTTCCGTGCGAGGTAAGCTTGGTTGCCTAGTCAGCAGATGTAACTCCCGGGGGCGCGGCTTAAATTATTTTTAAAAATATAAAAAACAGCTTATAAAAATACCCTTCTAACAACTTTTTTTAACTAAGGCAAGTAAGATTTCCAAAAATAATTATTTCGGCCAAGCCTATTGCCCAGCCTGTTGCCGCAGAAAAATGTTGTTGTTTCAGAAACATAGGGACCCAGAGTTCCTGGATACAATTGTATGGACTAATGAAAGCACATTTGCACATTTGGCTTTATGAACATTGTAGTGTAGGAATAAAATAAGAAAGAATAGGATTATAATAAATCACTCTGTATATATTAAATGTAGGTTAACTTATGTAATGTAAACAAATTAATATTATTAGTTGTTTAATATTTAGCAATAAGTAGACTAAGCATTTTTGGCATGGTTCTATTATAATATTAATTAATAAAACATTCTTATATTTGATTTTGCTAAAGAAAGTTGTTTTATTTAAAAGTAGAAAATCTCCTTTTATCACATGGCGATCCTGCCTAACGTTAAGCATCCTAAATAGAAAGCAATGGGTAAAACGCAGAGCAAAGAAGAAATTATTATAGCTCAAGCAGGAAAAAAATAATTATCCGCAAAATAATAGCGAAACGTTTTTTCGAGGCTCATCTGAATAAGAATAATGACCCATTTGTATTTAATACTAATGGACTTAATTTTATTTACGTTAAATACAAAAATAAAAATTTAAAATTTTTGCTTGATACGGGAGCTTCAATAAGTGTGATTTTCAAAAACTTTGTAGACAAAACAGAAAAAATTAATTGTTTAAAGAAAATAAAAATTAACGGTGTGTCTGGTGAAATATATTCGCAGGGCTCCGTAAATTTATGTTTAGAAATAAATAATGTAAAAGTGTGTCACGAGTTTTTGCTGATCGACAGTTTTGAAGACAGTATTCAAGGTTTAATTGGAACAGATTTTTTTGTGCGACACTTTGCTAAATTAGACTACGAGAAATTTTGTTTATCGTTTACTGTAAACAATAAAGAAATTTTAACGCCGATTCAATCGAAATACGAGAAGTACACTTGTATTCCGGCAAGACATGAAATAATTAAATATATTAATATCAACACAAATGAAGAATGTGTTGTATTGCAAGATGAAGTTTGTGAGGGTGTATTTGTTGCAGGAATTTTAGTAAAAGCAATTTCTAATAGTATTCCGGTACGAATTCTCAATACACGCAATCAAGATGTACGCATAAAAAATTTTGTTCCAAAAATTGTTCCATTATATTATTATGATATTTGTCAGTATAGCCCAGTGGCCAAGACCGTAAATAGGATAGATAAATTATTAAATACCTTAAAACTAGAGCATCTAGAAAAATCACAAAAATATTCTTTGCAAAAGATTTGCGCCAAATATTCGGATGTTTTTCACTTAGATAAGGAAACTTTAACTACAACAAAAATTTACAAACAAAAAATTCATCTACAACCGAACACATCCCCTGTTTATGTTAAACCTTTTCGTTTACCGTATTCGCAAAAAACTGAGCTTAACAAACAAATTAAGAAAATGCTACAGGAAAAAATTATTGAAGAAGCCAGTTCTCCCTGGTCAGCACCAATTTTATTAGTGCCTAAGAAAGTAGATGAGCAGGGAAATAAAAGGTGGAGAATGGTAATAGATTATAGAAAAACCTTAAATTCAAATATACGGGATGATAAATTTCCATTACCTTGTATAGCTGAAATTTTAGACTCTTTGTCCGGTGCGGTATACTTTTCACATTTGGATTTGTCACAAGGGTATTATCAAATCGAACTAGAAAAGGAGAGTAGGCCTTGTACAGCATTTGTAACTGACCAAGGGCAGTTTCAAATGACTAGACTGCCAATGGGGCTTAAGATAAGTCCTAGTTCCTTTTCTAGAGCGATGTCGATTGCTTTATCAGGATTAACCTATTCTGCTTGTTTTGTTTACTTGGACGACTTAATTATTTTTGGGAATAATTTGGAAACGCATAACACAAATCTTATAAAAGTCCTTCAAAGACTACGAGATGTAAATCTTAAACTAAATCCCGAAAAATGCGACTTTTTGAAAAAAGAACTTTTGTATTTAGGTCACGTCATTTCAGCAGAGGGTGTTACTCCTGACCCTCAAAAAGTTCATGCTATACAGAACTACCCTGTACCCAAAGATGAAAAGGAAGTCAAGAGGTTTGTGGCGTCAGCAAATTTTTACAGAAAAAGTATAAAACATTTTGCACATATTGTTTCTCCATTAAATTATTTAACTCGTAAGGGTGTACCTTTTCAATGGACAGCAGAATGTCAACAAGCATTCGAATGCCTGAAACAAGCATTAATAAAGCCGCCAGTTTTACAATACCCAAATTTTTCTGAAACTAACACTTTTATAGTAACAACAGACGCTTCCAATAAAGCTTTAGGGGCCACTCTTTCGAACGGAGATGGTTCACCAGTATCATATATTTCTAGACAGTTAAATAAGGCAGAAATTAACTACCCAGTTATTGAAAAAGAACTTTTGGGAATTGTTTTTGCTGTAAAAGCTTTTAGGAGTTACCTATATGGGCGAAAATTTATAGTTTATACTGATCACAGGCCTCTTGTCTTTCTTTTTGGAATGAGTAATCCCTCAAGTAGACTTACCAAATTTCGATTATTGTTGGAAGAGTATGATTTTGACGTAAGATATGTAAAAGGTAATAAAAACGTAGTAGCAGATGCACTATCTAGAATTGAAATCTCATCGGAAAACCTTAAACAAATGGCAAACAGTGTGTGCAGTACAATGTTTGTTATGACGAGACAGCAAGCAGCAAAAGAATTAAATAGGCAGAATTTTGACAGATCCGTACACGAAAGACTTGATCATCCTGGAGTGGTGGAACTGTTAAAACCGCCGAAAAATTCTTTTGAAGCTTATTGCATTTCAGATTTAGAATTCAATAATTTAATAAAAAATAAGAAATTTGATTATTGTACAAGCCATATAATTTTTTCGGATAAAGAAAAAGCTTTAAAGATTAAGAATTCTCGATCGACGTTGGCATTTAATGCATCGTTGAGAGATCTTAAAGATATTTGCATAAAATATAGTGTACCAGAGGTATATATTTTAAAAAATGAAAATAATGCGCAATTAATAAATATTATAGGTAGGGATCCCTCACAATTAAAAATGGCTAAGGTAAAAATTTCAATTATAAAAGATGTACAAAAAATTTGTGATATAGAAATGCGTCAAATTTTATTAAATGATTTTCATATTCTACCAAGCGGAGGTCATACAGGAATTAACAGAATGTATAATAACATAAAGAAATACTATTTTTGGACAAGTTTACATGCTGATGTTAGCAAGTTTGTAAAGCGTTGTGATCATTGTCAAAGGTTTAAACATTCCAGGCCTAATATTGAGCCGATGTCAATAACCACAACTGCTTCGTCGGCTTTTCAAAAAATATTTTTAGACCTTGTAGGACCTCTGCCTGAAGATATATATGGAAATAAATATATACTAACATTACAATGCGAGTTATCAAAATTTGTTGAAGGCTACCCTATCAAAAATAAAGAAGCAGAAACAGTTGCTAGATCTTTTGCCGAAAACTTTATTTTGAGATATGGGATACCTAAAACAATTGTGTCGGATCAGGGAACAGAATTCATAGCTAGAACTCTAAAGGAAGTTTGCAAAATTTTACAAATTAAACAACTTTTATCGACAGCTTATCACCACCAAACATTAGGTTCGTTGGAAAATACGCATAAAAATCTGGGAGCTTACTTGAGAATACAAACAGCAGAACACCCTGACACTTGGAGTTCTTGGGTTCAGTTTTGGTGTTTTGCAGTCAATAACACAAAGTATACTCCATACGAACTTGTTTTTGGTAAGCAATGCAAACTCCCTTCAAATATGAATTCTGCTACTGAACCATTGTACAATTTTGATAACTACCCACTAGAACTAAAATATAGGTTACAAAAAGCTTGGGATGATGCCAAAAATAATCTAATTGAGTCAAAAATACGACGTAAAAATATACACGATTTAAAAAGTAACTCAAAAAGTTATAAGAAAGGCGACCAAATTTTAGTAAAAAATGAAACCGGAAACAAACTAGAACAAATATTTAACGGTCCATATGTGGTAGTAGAAGAAAAATCACCAAATGTAATAATTTTAATAGGGAATAAAACAAAAAAAATTCACAAAAATAAAGTTAAATTGTACAGTAATAGTAACTAGGGTTAGTAAATAGATGGGTAGGTTAGACATTTTTTTTCTTGTTTTTTTATTTACCGTAGTAGTGTAGTGTAGTGTAGTGTAGTGTAGTGTAGGAATAAAATAAGAAAGAATAGGATTATAATAAATCACTCTGTATATATTAAATGTAGGTTAACTTATGTAATGTAAACAAATTAATATTATTAGTTGTTTAATATTTAGCAATAAGTAGACTAAGCATTTTTGGCATGGTTCTATTATAATATTAATTAATAAAACATTCTTATATTTGATTTTGCTAAAGAAAGTTGTTTTATTTAAAAGTAGAAAATCTCCTTTTATCACAACATGTACAATCTTCATTGTTATGCACTCACATTGAATGCAAGAAGAAAGGTCACAATTTTTCTACTGGGGTTGCAAAAAGGAAAATTTCTATGGAACAGTAATTCATAACGTGAATAAATTGAGACACCGAATTATTGAAGCCGCACAACAAATAAATGGCGCAGGAAGTGCAAGACGGATAAATCGATCTTTTTTAGGTTAATTTGAACACCATCTTTGAATTATAAACAATTAATTAAGTAGTGTTTTATTTAAATTTATAATTATTGAAATAATTTTAGAATTAGCTCATTTTTCAGTAAAACAACAATATATTTTTCTTTAAAATAAAATATGGCAAATGTTAAACCATATTAAAAACTGCATTAAATAGGCAACTTTTTTAAATATCTTAACCTGGTAAATTTTGTTTACAGTTTGAATGGTAAAGTTAATAAAAAAAAAAAAATCGGGCAAAAATGTTTGGTTTTCAATAGGTAAAAAACTACTATTAATTTTATTTTGAACTGTAATAAATAACAGGCCTATTCATGAACCCTGCAGGGTTGCGCAACATGAAATAGAATCTGAGGATAAGAAGTTTTTAACAGTTACTCACCCCAAAAACTGATCTAAGGTGTCAAGATTCACAAAATTCATTCATTTTTCACTAAGGTTATGTTTTGATTTTTTGATTGGTCATGAGTGGCACATCAGTCCTCCAAAGGATATCGTTTACTATATATAATTTTATATAACTTATTATTACATTACATTGCATATTATACATAATACATTTAAATAAGATCTACATGAGGCAAATTTTTAACATTGATCCCCATACATTGATTCATTCAAAATGCAAACAGACTCATCGGCTACATTAACATCCATTATTTTTAATGATGTTGATTATATTGCATAATGTCCCCACGGCAGAGTATTATAGGTGTCCGGGATGAGATTATCATCGTTTATCATCATCAGATAAAAGGGCGATCTTCTGCTGTGATATAGATATGCTAGAAATTCTGTCATATTTAAATATGACAGAATTTCTAGCAAAATTAATAATTAATAAATATTTATAAAGGCCACATACAAACCTGCAGCATGAATTTTGAATTTTTTGAACTCTAGTTTTGTTTATTTGGTCATGGGTAATAGAGAATAATTAAGAAACGGTAAAACAAGTATTTCTACTAACTTTTTTATTATAATTAATAATTTTTTATTGTTGTATAAAAGTGCCAAATAAGATTTAAAAAAAAAATTGAAATCTTAGAGTACAGTCAAAAATAATTCCTAGGTTTTTAGCTAGAATTACTAGAAGTAATAGGGTTGTCATCAACTTAGCCCTTAGATCTTTATTAATATTAATGCTTGCCAAATGAGGGTTTTTCGGATTAAAACAATACCAAAGTTGGGTATCATCAGCAAAAGTTTGAATTTTGGAAAAAGAAACTGAACTAAAAATGTCGGATGTATAAATTAAAAACAATAAAGGACCTAAAACAGATGCCTCAGGTACTCCCGACGACACATTGGCAACTCTTGACTTTGAATCGTCAAGCACGACATACTTCTGGCAGTAAGATAACTAGTAAAAAAGTTTAATGAAGTTATATCTAAACTATAATATTTGAGTTTTGCACAGAGAATTGAATGGTCCAGCGTATCAAATGCTTTTGAAAAATCAAGCAATATAAGTTCACTTGCCAATCCACCGTCCAGAGATGCAAATATTTCGTCAGTTATGTTAGTTAAGACTTGTTGTGCTGTGCCCTTTCCTAAACCAAATTGAAGATCGGAAATAATTTTATTGCTTATAACATAGTTGTAAAGTTGACTGTATACTACCTTTTCCAATACTTTTGATAATGCTGGTAAAATGCTAATGGGGCGAAGATCGTATTAAAGATCATTTCCACAAGTCCGGAAAATAACCGTATTGCAAAAAACAATTAATTATATGGGTTATAAAGGGACATATAAGTGGGTAAACAAAGTTTTAACATTTTACCTGAAATATTGTCTGATCCATAAGCATTAGATTTTAAATTTGATGTTATTTTATATATATCATCCACTGAGTCTAATTTAAAGAAAAAAGTAGTATCACAAAATTTTAAGGAGTTGTAGTAATCACTAAACACAGAAAGAAAACAATTGTTTATATTTTCTGGATCTCTTAAATTATTGGGAATGGTATTAAAGGAATTTTGTTTAATATTCAACTGTTTAAAAGTTTTCCACAATTTAGATTTATCAGGGATATTTTGTTGTGTAGTAAGTTATGCCATTTTTTCTCCTATAATAGCCTCAATAATTGTATTCCGTATATTTTTATAGAAATTAAAATCTCTAATATGTTTAGTACAGTTAAATTTTTGATGCGCCTTATCTTTATTAGTTGTTTAATAGCATCAGTTATCCAAGGGCAAAAAGGAGCCAGGAGCATGATTGTTGAAAAGTTTCAAAATGTAACAATTAAATAACTTAATTTTTTCATTAATGTTTAATAAGTAAATATTGTTATTCCAATTAATTAGTTGAAGGTCCGCTTTAAATTGATCAAAACGAAAGTTTTTAAAATTCCTATAAGTAAGAATTTTAGGAGGAGGTTTGGAAAAGAAATCTTTAATTCACAAAACACTACTTTGTGGTCTGAAACCATGTCTGCATTTATAGTACAATTTTTACTTACAAGATCTGTATTATTTATATAAATAACATCAATAAGTTTTTACGAAGTTCTAGTATTACGTGTGGATTCGGGTATAACTTGGGATAAATTATATGATGCAAAACATTAGGACACAGCGTTATCTTTAAAATGATCTACATTGAGATCACCCAATATAATATTATTGTCAAACATAGGAGTAATGTATGACAAAATATTGTCTATAGCTATTTACATACCATGGGAAATAGTGCTTTTCCTCCCGCGAATAGTTTGATGCCCGACGCGAAGCGAAGGGCATTAAATATTCAAGGGAGGAAACGCATTTTCCTCTTGAGGTATGTATATAGTTTTTTCTATTACCTTTTAACGGTTTTAATACATTTTAAGCGTTCAGCGTTCCGGTTCCTTTTAATAACCCGGTATGGGGCTATAAAATTATGACACAATATTAAGTAGGTGTTGAGTCACCGACGTTATGTTGACAACGCTTTGTTGCTATGGTATTTTTGGTAATACAAACAACAGTTTTTATAAGCTGTCAGAGTGTATATTATAAATTTGAAATTCTTCCTACGTTTTGAAAATGAGTTCTAGCGAAGAAGACCTGCCGCAAGATCTTGCTAAAGAAGCAAGAATAGTTGCAATTAATTTTCTTCCTTAAAAATCGAAAGAGCGATATGAAAATGAATATAGTTTGTTCAAAGAATGGTTGGACAAGCGCGGAGTAAATCTTTTTCCTACAAAATTAAATAGGGCTAGACAAGGTACAAAAACTCTTTCTAATGTAAAATTGTTAAAAAAAAAGAGGGAGGATTTTTTTTTCCTCCCGCGGAGGAAAAGAGGCATTTTTCTCCCTCGCTCGGGGGTGGAAAATTAAGTTTTCCAGTAAGGTAGTAGAAAAAATAATTAACAAATTGATTCAAATTATTTGTGGGCACCCTGTATAAAACACCGACAAAAATTTTAATTTTGTTGATTTTTATCTCATTTCATGTTCAAGAACCGAAAAAGAATGCGGGAAGATAAATTTAATATGTTTTAAATGTTGTAAAATAGGTCACCATGTCAAAGACTGTAAAAATCTCATATCTGTTGTCCTAAATGTTCTGAAGCACATGAAAAAAAACCTGTGAAGCACAATCTTTTAGGTGTGTAAATTGTAAAAATCTTAATTCCAAACTAAAACTTAATTTACCTATTAATCACACTGTTAATCATCTTCAATGTCAATATTACTTAAACAAAGTTCAGCAACTCAAGACTAGAATTAATTATGACTTATAAAACTAATATTAATAATGTTAAAATTGCTCATTTGAACTTAAGATCAATTTTTACTGGTTTTGAGGAATTTGTTAACATAACTATTAACATCGAGAACGCTATAGTCAGTAATATTAAACATTTTTTTTTTCAGTTAAGTACAATCAAACAGAACGTAACGTTAACGTAAGTACGATACTGTCTAACCACGCCCAAACACCCAACACTCAAAATGCCGGCAAGGGGTGCTTATTATTGAACTTATTTATTTATCACGGTAGGAATCAATCTACATTGAAGAACATTACATCCATTCTTCCACGTTGGGTTGTTGGGTGTTAAAGGGTTGTTCGTTATTATTTTTTTACGTGGGGTTCAGGTATTTTTAGATTGATATGATTGGGAAAAGATTAAATAAAACAAAAGAATACTTACTTAGTGGATCAAAACAAATTCCGGGGTCGCTTTATTTTCATGACATAACCATAACTAAGATGGTGGCACTAGTAATTTAAGTTTTACAAGAATTAGCTTTACGACATGTTTTTCTTTCTTTAACGAACCAAAGCCCATGCCACATACAACTTACTGAATGCGAGTGTCGCTGGTGTCGAAAAAAGCATTAAGAATCTGTAGAAAGAAACACTGACGATGATGAGATTTATAAAAGAAGAGAAATACAAGCTGCATCTCAAAGTACTTGTGGTTCAGATAATTCCGATCAATTTGAAGATGTTAATGATGAGACATACTTTCCTGATAGGACACTTGGCTCTCCACCGGAATTTAATATAAATTTGAGACCGCTGCAGCGAAGAATGAGAAGCCATAATAATGATGTTCATAAAAGTCCCTCATCACTAATCACTAATCACTAATCAGAATGTTAAGTCAACAATGAATTTATGAAACAATACTCCACAAAGTCTTCAAGAAGCTCTAAACAGTGAAAAGGCTGATGAATGGAAGAGAGCAATGGATGAAGAATATCAGTCGTTAATAAAGAATAATACGTGGACACTGATTAACTTTCCAGAAGGAAAATCAGTCATTTCTAGCAGATGGGTTTATAAAACTAAGATGAATGGCAATGGATCTGTTACACGCTATAAAGCTAGACTGGTGATTAAAGGATATAAGCAAGTAAAGGGCATTGATTACAATGAGGTATACGCTCCAGTGGTTCGTTATACACCCATAAGATACCTGATTGGTCTTGCTGCCAAATATGGACTTAAAATATACCAAATGGACGCAGTCACGGTATTTTTACAGGGTGAATTCGATTAAGAAATTTACATGTCCTTACCACCTGGCTATGAAGATGAAAATAAATTATGTAGACTAAACAAATCAATATATGGACTTAAACAAGCCAGCAGACAATGGAACAAGAAATTAAATATTGCTCTGTTAGAAATTGGAATGACTCGTTCAAACATAGATCCATGCGTTTACTACCGTATTTTAAATGAAAATGATATGCTTTTTATAGCAGTATACGAGGTGTGACAATTAAGTAATGAGGCTGATTCCATAAAAACCGTATATTTAAAAATTATTCTACAACTCTGCCATCTCCTTCAAAGTAGTCCTCTTGGGCAGCACAACGACTCCAGCGCGTTTTTCACGCTTCGTAACATTTCTGGAACGCTTCGACTGGGATGTCCGCGAGTACCCTCGTCACGGCCGCTTGGATGTCCGTAATCGACTTAAAATGGGTTCCTTTGACCACCGATTTTGTTCTAAGGAACAAAAAAAAGTCACAGGGTGACATATCGGGCGAATAAGGCGGCTGTTGCAACACGGTGATCCCTTTAGAGGCCAAATACTGGGACACGCTGAGGGCGGTATGGCACGGCGCGTTGTCGTGATGAAGGATCCAGTTACGAGCAATGTCTGGGCGCACCCTGTTGACTCGTTTTCGCAATCTTTCGAGTACTTCGCGCTAGTAGACTTGATTTACGGTTTGGGTACGTTTCCGAAGCTGTTTCGCCCAATCTGGCGCAAAATTTTATCGCGACGATTGCTCTAAATTCGTTTTTCCATTTTCGTGACGAGCACCGCCAACACACGTCTACTCAACACGACACAGCAGGCGAACTAAACAAGCTAGATCGATGGTAAATATATCAATGGAAAGGGAAAGGATGCCGGGAAAGGGGAAGGGAATTTTAAGGTCGCAGGTTTACCACAAGCGCGGCAATAAAATCAGTCTCATTACTTAATTGTCACACCTCGTATGTAGATGACATTCTTTATTTCTTTAATAATGAGGATACCTCACAAATGATAAAAAGGAAATTAAAAGAAAAATTTTTTATGAAGGATTTAGGAATAGCCAAACATTTCCTTGGTTTTAGAATTTCACAAGATGAAAATGTAGATGAGATATCAATCGATCAATCCATTTACATAAAAATTATACTACACGATTTGGAATGAACAATTGTAAGCCGATGTGGACACCTGCTGATGCTAATGTTAAACTAAAAAAGGGTAAAGGTCAACAAGAAATTTTAAAGAATATTCCATATCAAGAAATAATTGGCTGTTTGTTGTATTTATCACAGGGGACTCGACCAGACATTACCTATGATCAAGCAAGATCTTGCTAAAGAAGCAAGAATAGTTGCAATTAATTTTCTTCCTTAAAAATCGAAAGAGCGATATGAAAATGAATATAGTTTGTTCAAAGAATGGTTGGACAAGCGCGGAGTAAATCTTTTTCCTACAAAATTAAATAGGGCTAGACAAGGTACAAAAACTCTTTCTAATGTAAAATTGTTAAAAAAAAAGAGGGAGGATTTTTTTTCCTCCCGCGGAGGAAAAGAGGCATTTTTCTCCCTCGCTCGGGGGTGGAAAATTAAGTTTTCCAGTAAGGTAGTAGAAAAAATAATTAACAAATTGATTCAAATTATTTGTGGGCACCCTGTATAAAACACCGACAAAAATTTTAATTTTGTTGATTTTTATCTCATTTCATGTTCAAGAACCGAAAAAGAATGCGGGAAGATAAATTTAATATGTTTTAAATGTTGTAAAATAGGTCACCATGTCAAAGACTGTAAAAATCTCATATCTGTTGTCCTAAATGTTCTGAAGCACATGAAAAAAAACCTGTGAAGCACAATCTTTTAGGTGTGTAAATTGTAAAAATCTTAATTCCAAACTAAAACTTAATTTACCTATTAATCACACTGTTAATCATCTTCAATGTCAATATTACTTAAACAAAGTTCAGCAACTCAAGACTAGAATTAATTATGACTTATAAAACTAATATTAATAATGTTAAAATTGCTCATTTGAACTTAAGATCAATTTTTACTGGTTTTGAGGAATTTGTTAACATAACTATTAACATCGAGAACGCTATAGTCAGTAATATTAAACATTTTTTTTTTCAGTTAAGTACAATCAAACAGAACGTAACGTTAACGTAAGTACGATACTGTCTAACCACGCCCAAACACCCAACACTCAAAATGCCGGCAAGGGGTGCTTATTATTGAACTTATTTATTTATCACGGTAGGAATCAATCTACATTGAAGAACATTACATCCATTCTTCCACGTTGGGTTGTTGGGTGTTAAAGGGTTGTTCGTTATTATTTTTTTACGTGGGGTTCAGGTATTTTTAGATTGATATGATTGGGAAAAGATTAAATAAAACAAAAGAATACTTACTTAGTGGATCAAAACAAATTCCGGGGTCGCTTTATTTTCATGACATAACCATAACTAAGATGGTGGCACTAGTAATTTAAGTTTTACAAGAATTAGCTTTACGACATGTTTTTCTTTCTTTAACGAACCAAAGCCCATGCCACATACAACTTACTGAATGCGAGTGTCGCTGGTGTCGAAAAAAGCATTAAGAATCTGTAGAAAGAAACACTGACGATGATGAGATTTATAAAAGAAGAGAAATACAAGCTGCATCTCAAAGTACTTGTGGTTCAGATAATTCCGATCAATTTGAAGATGTTAATGATGAGACATACTTTCCTGATAGGACACTTGGCTCTCCACCGGAATTTAATATAAATTTGAGACCGCTGCAGCGAAGAATGAGAAGCCATAATAATGATGTTCATAAAAGTCCCTCATCACTAATCACTAATCACTAATCACTAATCAGAATGTTAAGTCAACAATGAATTTATGAAACAATACTCCACAAAGTCTTCAAGAAGCTCTAAACAGTGAAAAGGCTGATGAATGGAAGAGAGCAATGGATGAAGAATATCAGTCGTTAATAAAGAATAATACGTGGACACTGATTAACTTTCCAGAAGGAAAATCAGTCATTTCTAGCAGATGGGTTTATAAAACTAAGATGAATGGCAATGGATCTGTTACACGCTATAAAGCTAAACTGGTGATTAAAGGATATAAGCAAGTAAAGGGCATTGATTACAATGAGGTATACGCTCCAGTGGTTCGTTATACACCCATAAGATACCTGATTGGTCTTGCTGCCAAATATGGACTTAAAATATACCAAATGGACGCAGTCACGGTATTTTTACAGGGTGAATTCGATTAAGAAATTTACATGTCCTTACCACCTGGCTATGAAGATGAAAATAAATTATGTAGACTAAACAAATCAATATATGGACTTAAACAAGCCAGCAGACAATGGAACAAGAAATTAAATATTGCTCTGTTAGAAATTGGAATGACTCGTTCAAACATAGATCCATGCGTTTACTACCGTATTTTAAATGAAAATGATATGCTTTTTATAGCAGTATACGAGGTGTGACAATTAAGTAATGAGGCTGATTCCATAAAAACCGTATATTTAAAAATTATTCTACAACTCTGCCATCTCCTTCAAAGTAGTCCTCTTGGGCAGCACAACGACTCCAGCGCGTTTTTCACGCTTCGTAACATTTCTGGAACGCTTCGACTGGGATGTCCGCGAGTACCCTCGTCACGGCCGCTTGGATGTCCGTAATCGACTTAAAATGGGTTCCTTTGACCACCGATTTTGTTCTAAGGAACAAAAAAAAGTCACAGGGTGACATATCGGGCGAATAAGGCGGCTGTTGCAACACGGTGATCCCTTTAGAGGCCAAATACTGGGACACGCTGAGGGCGGTATGGCACGGCGCGTTGTCGTGATGAAGGATCCAGTTACGAGCAATGTCTGGGCGCACCCTGTTGACTCGTTTTCGCAATCTTTCGAGTACTTCGCGCTAGTAGACTTGATTTACGGTTTGGGTACGTTTCCGAAGCTGTTTCGCCCAATCTGGCGCAAAATTTTATCGCGACGATTGCTCTAAATTCGTTTTTCCATTTTCGTGACGAGCACCGCCAACACACGTCTACTCAACACGACACAGCAGGCGAACTAAACAAGCTAGATCGATGGTAAATATATCAATGGAAAGGGAAAGGATGCCGGGAAAGGGGAAGGGAATTTTAAGGTCGCAGGTTTACCACAAGCGCGGCAATAAAATCAGTCTCATTACTTAATTGTCACACCTCGTATGTAGATGACATTCTTTATTTCTTTAATAATGAGGATACCTCACAAATGATAAAAAGGAAATTAAAAGAAAAATTTTTTATGAAGGATTTAGGAATAGCCAAACATTTCCTTGGTTTTAGAATTTCACAAGATGAAAATGTAGATGAGATATCAATCGATCAATCCATTTACATAAAAATTATACTACACGATTTGGAATGAACAATTGTAAGCCGATGTGGACACCTGCTGATGCTAATGTTAAACTAAAAAAGGGTAAAGGTCAACAAGAAATTTTAAAGAATATTCCATATCAAGAAATAATTGGCTGTTTGTTGTATTTATCACAGGGGACTCGACCAGACATTACCTATGTAGTAAATTCTTTGAGTGGGTACAATAGTCAACCTACTAATGAACATTGGGTGGCTCTGAAACGAGTCATGAGATACCTGAAAGCTACAATGTATATGAAACTATTTTATAAAAGAAATGTTGATGAAAAATGTCAGGCTATTGCGATTCAGACTAAGCAAATGATATTAAAGATAGAAGATCTTGCACAGGCTACGTATTTTTATACCAGGGGGCCGCAATAAGCTGGAATTCAGACAACAGACCATAGCTGTTTCTACAAGTGAAGCTG
The DNA here is from genome assembly GCA_921294245.1 of Brassicogethes aeneus. NCBI lineage: Eukaryota > Metazoa > Arthropoda > Insecta > Coleoptera > Nitidulidae > Brassicogethes > Brassicogethes aeneus. Next base: position 7,167,179 of record OV121136.1, read on the forward strand.
AATATGGCTTTAGCGTTGGCCATTCAGGAAGCTCTTTGTTGAAACAACTGGCAGACGAATTGGTATCCAAACTTAAAGCTGCACCTATAACCCTTTACTGCGATAATCAAAGTGCGATTAGTCTTTTAAGAAATGCTGTCTACCAGGCACGCAGTAAACATATAGACGTCCGCTACCAGTTTATACGAGAGAAGAGGACTTCATAGACCGAAGCATGAAAACTTCACCTCATCAATGAGTTTAGTTTTAAAGCGTCTGCCTCCAGGAGAGGATGTTAAAAGTATGGACACCTGCGCTTTAACTGATAAAATAATTGTGTACTGTCATTATAATTTGTCAATACAATTCTAAATAGCTATATAGTGTTAATTGCCTTTGCTATTATTTCATCACTATTAAATATTTCACACAATCGGCGTCTAATAATGCTTCTTATGTAAATATGTTTAATAATTTGGAGAAACGTATAGAGATGTAAGAAACAAAATCGACAAATCCCCAAAATGGATATAATAAATAAAATTTAGATATAAAATGCATAAGGTCTGTGTACTCTTGCAATTTATTGGGCAAAATAAAATGTGTTTTTGGGAGAAGGGGTAAGATAATAGGTACCGTAAACACGGGTGGCTTTAGCTCACTTTCAAACTTAAGCTTAAAATTTTTGTAGTTTTAACAATCATAAACATTAAATTTTGTATACCAAAATTTGAGTCTTGAGTTGCTCTTTCATAATAACTATGTTATAATATTACATAGGGCTGAGTTTCAAAAATAAAAATTAAAAACTGGGTGTTAAAAGTTACCCCCTGGTTGCGGGTTACTTTGTCTCACAGTGTATTTTCCGTATAAAATGAATTCAATATTATATTTTATTTTTATTAGACACGTGTTAGCAGCGACATATATCTATTGCAAGGGATTAGCGATAAAAAAAATCGACCTGTAGTTAACCAAGGATCATCATTCCAAAGGATTGCGCATAATATAGAAATTGTAACGCGTGTATTTCTAAGAGTTTTGCACTGATGCGATACATGCAATTTTAAAGTGTAATAAATCCCATTTATTTCTTTAAAACACTGATTTTCCTGTAATATAAACTCAATAGAATCGCTCAATTGACAGGTTTAGACTAACAAATTATAAATGTTAATTTTATCGAGCGCGAAAAGATTTTTCATAAATGGGGTAAAGTCACCCGCGGGGTGCAAAGTCACCCGTGTTTACGGTATATAAAGCTTGTTTACTTCTTGATATTCATATAATCGTTTATATTTTTTAGTTAAAGAACAACTCAATAACAATATCAAGATGAGCAATATTTTGACCAAACTTAACGATTGCAAGCATCTTTCATTCATAAAAATTAAAGAATTTAAAGAAGATAAGAAATACGAACTGGTTCATCTTGAAGTTTTAGATGGTAATATGGAGAGTGTATTTTAGTTAAAGTTAAAGAATTTTCCAATTCTGTAATATTACCAAAACGATTTTCAAAGTTAATTAGTGACATTGAAAAAACTAAAAAGAAATTAAATTTTTTTTTTATATGATTATGGAAGTTAGTGAAGATTACAATAATGTAAAATTGAATAAGTAAAAACTTAAACAAAAGTTTAATAATAAATATATTTTATATTGTAGAAATATTTAATCGCTAAAAGAAATTAAATTTTTTTTTTATATGATTATGGAAGTTAGTGAAGATTACAATAATGTAAAATTGAATAAGTAAAAACTTAAACAAAAGTTTAATAATAAATATATTTTATATTGTAGAAATATTTAATCGCTAATATTAATGAATATATTTTAGGATTATGTAATCACAAATATTGTAGTTTAATTTAGTCTTAGTCAGTGGTGGTGAGAATAATAGAATATAAGTCTGTTTTAAATTGTAAGTTTATTAAATTCAAACTGTTATTTAAATTTTAAAAAAATGTCTGCGGTCAGTAAAATCTTTATGGAAATGAAGAGAGTGCAGAGAGAGGGCAACCGACAGGATGTTCAACGACCTGTTACAGAACCCGTGTCCCGAGTTAAATGAGTTTGACTTCTATGGAATTCTTTGGATGTTCCAGGGGCGCTGGGGTGAGGACCATCCGGTGAACAATTGGGGGCATGAAGTGTGCGAACGAAAAAAAACATTTTAGGTGGCTATATAATCTATAAATAAAAAAATTATATCCACATTTTAAATTTGTTTTAATTTAACCTTTTCTGTCGATTATGATAATAAAAAAAAGATAAAATAATAGTTTTGGGAGCAGTCCCCTTCTATGAATACGTCGTCTATAGATAGGTAGGAGAAACCTTATATAATACTAATACTAATACTATTAGTTTAAGTTTGAGTTTGAGAGAACACATAAAAAAATGGCTGCTTTTAAAATTAATCGAGTTGACCAATATAAAACGTAAAAATAATTTTCATAAAAGGATTTTTGAATTGAAACAATTAAATATTATAAATTAATTCTTGAATTAATGAAAATTCAAATTTCTAAGAAACTTGTCTAGACTTGTTGTTTTAGACTGAGATGGATGGTTGAATGGCTTCAATAGTAGAAAGGGTAAATATATTAAATACTTTTAAAATTTAATTTACTTTGCTGTAACCTTTTGTGTGTTCAATAACTAAAACTGTTTTTGTAGTGCTTGTATGAATAACTATAGTTTTGCAACGGAAAAAACCCTTTTACCCTGAGAGTGTTGGAATAATGGAAAACCAAAATGGGATATTTCGAAATTCAGTTCCTAAAGATAATATTTTCCCAGATTTAGTTAAGAAAGAAAAAGTGCATCACCCTAAATTTATGTTAAATCAAGATCGATTGGATTCATTTGAATATTGGCCTGTAGGATTAAATCAAAAACCTCATGAAATGGCTAGTGCAGGATTTTTTTACGTTGGTTTAGGAGATCATTGTATTTGCTTTCAATGTGGTCTAATTTTAAAGGAATGGATTGAAACTGATGATCCTTGGGAAAAACATGCTGTGTTTGGTAAAAAATGTACTTTTTTACAATTAAAATTGGGTAAAGATTATATTCAAAAATTAAGAGAGGAATATTTAAATGATTTTTATGGTTCAATGCATGATTGTCCAACACCGCCTCAAGCATCTTGTTCAGCAGAAAAACAAGAACAAGTAGAACAATCTACAACAATTAATAATTCACATTCAAGAACTCAGGTAGAAGAAGTCAGGTAGAAGAAGAAGAAGAAGAAGAACAAGAAGAAGAACAAGGATGTAAAATATGTTAAAAAAATGGAATATCTATTGTTTTTTTTACCATGTAAGCATACTGTTACTTGTGTAGATTGTTCAATTATACAAAAAAAAGTTTATATACAAAAGTGCTCTTTTAGTTCCACCCTTACTTCCTAAGAAGTCCCAGAAGCCAACTGAATGGCTTGTGCGGGTTAGGGGTAGGAACGGACCGCGGGCTTAAAGTCCCCTCCGAAGGACTATTACACAATAGGACAAATACAAATAAACAGCCATAACCCTGGTGGGATTCGAACCCACGACCTCCGGCTTGTAGTCAGCAGCACTAACCACTCGTCCACCGTCACTTAATAATTGTCCTATTCGTAGAGTTACTCTTGAAGCAAGTTTAAAAATTTATTTTTCATAAGAAAAAAAATATTTTATTTAATTTGTTTAAATAATACATTTTATACATACCTGTACTTTTTACTTTTTTTTAATAAATATATTTATATTTTTAAAACATTGTTTTATTTTTTTTATGAAAAGGAAATTAAATAAAAAAAGTGATATTTAAAAAAAATTATTAAGTAAAATGTAACAAAATAAAAAAAAAATTTCACTAAAATCTAAATATTCCATTAGCTCGTTATTATAATTATGTTTAATATTTTTTTCACTACCACTGTCTCTAAAATCTACTTTATCAAAATTTGTTTTTATATCCATTAGCTCGTTATTATAATAATATTTAATATTTTTTTCACGAGCACCATCAGTAAAATCTACATTTTTAAATTTTTTTTTCAATGTTGTATTCCATTTCTTTTTTTCTTAATTTTTTTATTTTTCTTCTGGAATCAAGATATTTTCCGGGTTCTTAATATGTTCTTCCAATGTAAAGAAAGAAAAATTATCCATGCTGTTATACCATTCCTCTTCTAAATAATGCTAATAAGTCTGGAAATTGAGTAGTGGATTGAAAACATTGTACTAACCTATTAATATCTTGAATACTTAAAGGTTTAGCAATATCGTAAGCAATATAATATACAGACATTTTTTTGATGCTGTTGTTGTTGCAACATCTAAAACTTAATAAACATTAAATTAACTTATGAAGAAGTATTAATATTTAAACCTATGAAAAAGTAAAGTGGGGGAAAAAATTCTTAATCTAATAAATTAATGATTATATTAAACTATAGAAAAAAAGAAAGAAAGAAAAAAGATATCATTTGCTTTATAATGAATTTATTATTCCTGTTAGGGGAACGTAACGTATGATGCGGTCATGTAAAATAATGCAGCAAGCAGAAGTTTTATCAGGAATATCTGTACTTGTTTCCCACTCTAATCGAATATCAACTGTTCCAGAATTTAAAAGAAAATTTTATCTAGAGCAATCAATTACAGCAATAGGAGCTATTTTTAAAAATTGTTCAGGTGATAAAAGAGGTTCGTTTTCTTTTTCAAAATATGATTGTTGAAAGTTTGAATACATTTCATACAAAAAAGCATATTGATTTTTATCAAAATTTAAATTAAAATTATCGTACGGGTAAGAGTTTAAAAACAATTTTATGATTTTTAAATTGCAATGATCGAAATAACCATTGTTTTTATACAAATTATTTTTACGATCTGTCTGAAAAGCAACAATAACGTAACAAGGTTTTTTGAGCTGCGTTGCTGATTTAACACTCCAATTATGGTTTTGAGTTTTTTGTAATAAAGGATATTTATTCATTTCCCAGCTTCGAAATCCTATTTCTAATTCTTTACCGGTTTCATATAAATTAAATAATTTTAATTTTTCCTCATCGGACACAACAATATGAGGCATTTTCCAAACTATTTTATCTATTACAATTTTGTTTGTTTCAGTTTTTAATGTGTTAAAAATTGAATTTTGATCAGAATTACTTTGAATTATTGTTAATTCTTGCCTTAAGTTTATAATAATTTTTTAAAGTCTTCTGCAAAACCAATTAATGTTTTTAAAGATACGCATACATTAAAACATCCTGAATTTTTATGAACTTCCTAAAGAGAATCTGAATCATTAATATTCCACCCAGCATTTTTTAAACGATCTAACTCATTTTTATTAAAAGAAACAAAACCTTTTATGGTAGTAGTTGTTCCAGGTTATTTTTTACACTGTCTACTACTTTACCACCAATCTCTAAACGTATTTCTTCAAATAAATGTCCAAAAAAGTTATTAACTAATTTGGCTGTATTGGACACAGTACCATCTGCTTTTAATAACTTACTCTCAATGTATATATATATATTCGCTTGGATGAGTAAACAAATCGGATTGGTTAATTGGGATTCTAATTTCATCATTGTTATTAAAAGAACTAGATACATATGGTAAATATGAATGTTTTTCAACGTTTACTAGTGAATAATAGAAAAAGGCCCTGTCAGTAACATTTAATATACTCATAGTTGGGTTTTTTTAATTTTAAATCCTAAAGATTTAAGGTATTTAATATTTGCTGGTGTTAATTGATTTGTTTTTGTTGTTGTTAATCGTTTAGCAATTCAACGCTTAAATTAACGTTAATTGCGGATTTATTATATTTAAAAACCATTGTTTAGTAGAGGTTTTAAATGAGCTCTTAACGAGATGGTCTCGCCTCTAAAATTAAGCGTGTTTCCATCTTGATCTACTATTTTAAAGGTTATATTAGTTATAAAATTTGTGTTAATTGGTAAATAAATAACATTTTGTGGTGATAATTTTAAATCCTGCTGGAACAGAGGGATATATGTGAAATTTTTGAATTTTCATAAGATCCACTAACTATGTTGCATAATACTTTAATTGAATTTACCTTTATAATATCCACAGGCTTTTTCGAATAATGTTGTTTATCTTTAGTCAAAACTTCTTTATCAAAACCAAATAAATCTCCAATTGAATCATTTTTCGAAAAATCAATATTTTGATCAGATTTAATAATACATTTTAATGTATTTAAATTAGCTTTAATATACAGACTGTATAGAATCAAGTAAGTAAGGCTGGAGACAAGGATGACAAATTATATTCTGATCAGAGAAAAAGAAACAAACTTTAATTGGGCGTGGTTTAAACCAAGCCATTCGTAATTACGAACCATAGTTGCCAGGTTGTTTTAAATCAGAAGAGAACTATTATAATTATTTAATAAATAGTTTAATTTTATTTGTTTGAAACTTTAAAAATAACAAAAAAAATTAATAATATGTCAAAAATAATTTGATTTAGTTAATTTTCTTACTTTTAATATTAAAAAATAAGAAAAACAACCCTTTTAGGAAACAATAATAGCATATGGCAACAGCGGCCTAACCTCACTTTTTAGAATCTCATTGATTTATTAGCTAAAGATTACATTAAATGTACTTACAATAATTATTATTGCTTTTAGAAGCAGTAATAGTTTGACAATACCTAGCAACATGATTTAAGTAGAAATGGATTTTTGCTATTACATTGAATTCAATTAATTGTTTAATAAATAGGTAGGTATCTAATTTTAATTTGTTTGGATTTTTATTTAAAAAATAGATAGTTTGGAATGTTTAAGCTGTGTTTAACATTTAATTTCACTGAAAACTTAAAGAAAATTAAAACTTAAAGATAATTTAAATCGTAGAAATCGTACGTTTTCTTGGTTGCCTAACCTCACTTTTTGTGTTAGTGGGCGGGGTTTGGCAATTGTTTTATTTAAGTGTATCTATTCGTTTTAATACACACTGTATAAGCTATATTTTACTGGCAAATCATTCAATTTTAAATTTAAATAATAGTTAATATTGTCAATATCATAAGTTCTTGTGGGTATTTCTAATATTTGATTTCCAATATAAAATTTATCATTAAAATCTTCTCTCTAAAAATGAATTAGTCAAAAATTACTAATTTAATAGTTATTAGTGGCTGCTATTTCACTTGTACCATGGTTAACCATGGAATACCATGATATACCAAAATTTAACAGCCAATTCTTATGTAAAATTATCCCCTGAAACCGAAAATATCATCAAAAGTAAAAAAAGTAGAACAGTTTTTGAGATATAGTCAATTTTCCATTTAATATGGAATTGACTATATCTCAAAAACTGCTCCACTTTCATAATTTTTGAAGGTATTTTCGGATTCAGGGGACAATTTTCCATAAGAATTGGCTGTTAAATTTTGGAATACCATGGTATTCCATGGTTAACCATGGTACAAGTGAAAAAGCAGCCACTTATAACTATTAAATTAGTCATTTTTGACTAATTCATTTTTAGAGACTTCAGTTATATCTGGAATACCAATATAAACTTCTAAGTTAAGCAAACCTATAACAAAATCATTTTTATATTCTCTTAAATCAATAGGAGGGTTAAAATCAGTGCTAATAGTTGATTCATTCGAGAAAAAACTAAACGTCTTCATAGATGAAATTGTGTTATTTAACGGAATATAATATATATATATATATATATATATATATATATATATATATATATATATATATATATATATATATATATATATATATATAATATATGTCGGCGCCCTTATTAATTATTAGTCTACGCTCGTGATTCTTTCTCACCCTTTTGTTTATTTGTAGTTGATAATATTTTTGTAACGATGTTTATAGGCTAAAAAAGTCCCACGCATGTGGAGAATGTCATCTTCTTCTTATTAGGTGCTTATTACTAAGTCTTACGATACATTTATTTTAGTTGATATGATTTATTTGAATTTGTCTAGACAAACTAGTTACAGTTCTTTAAAACGTAGAAAATATGTTAGGAGGGGTAAAATGTTTTTTAAGGGAACCGCTTGGCGATAAGCTTAGCGTACGAAACGGGCCCAGAGATAATTTGAGTTGGCTTGAGACAAGTCGAATCTCTGAATTGATTTTTGATTGACTATTGTTGGTCTAGCGGGTCGCGGATCGTTGGTTTCCTTTTTATAGCTAATAGTTAGTTTGGGACGATTAATATTAATTTTGTGTTCTGTGCGGATTTATCTGACTACGCGTTTTATTAAATAACTTTATTTTAAAAAAAAACAGTGTCGTGCATTCTTTTAAAATGTCTAGGCAGCCTAACCCTCAGTCGCCCTCGTTAATCTCTGACATCAGAAGTGCGGATCAAGGCTGCCAGTGCAATATTCGGACAGTGAAAGTGACGAAAATAACGAAGTTTGTGAAGTGACGAGTGATGACCCTACCCTCGAAAGAAGTAAAAGACTTGAACAGATAATGCTGCCGACCTCAAGTCTGCCAACAGCAGTGGAGTAAATTAAAAGCAGAATTCTTAGCAGTCTTTGAAAAATTATTCGATTCTTTGGAAGCTTTTTCTGAGGCAATTAATGGCAAGAAAAAATAATTCACATGACGAAATGCTATTTTAGATGAGAAACATTTTAACATAAAAAAATAGAGAAAGCGACGAATCGTTTGCTGTAATGGTAACTGATAAAACAGTTGATGCAAAAAGTATGTGCACCATGTTACAAGGGCGTCTAGGCAAACGTTAGGCCCTATTTCCCTCTAGTCATCATACTGGATCGAAGCGCCAACCTTTGTCTCTGCCCTTTAAAAATAAAAGTTTCCATAAACGTCCTGAAAATTGTTTTACGTGCGAAAAGGCGGGACACAAGGCTGCTTATTGCAAAAACCCAACTGCAAGTGTCTATTTCCAAAGCAAGAAGACTGACGGAGAGGTTACTTGTTTTAAGTGTTGCAAGTTAGGACATATTTCTCCGGACTGTCCAACTTCAGGCAGCAAATGAAGAATTGAAAAGAAAAGGATCAATGTCCTTGCCCGTAGGTCATTTGAATATTGCATCTAAATTTAATGGTAAACGTTTAAGCAATTTAACTACTTTACGGGGTGTTAGTAATCGCTCTTCACTATGTAGTAATCAAATTTTAATTGTGATTGAGATTGAGAAAATATTAATTGAGAATTAATTTTTCTTGGTATCGGACGATTTTATCTCGCCCAATATTATTATGGGAAATTATTTAATTAAATTAAATATTGCTGTTCGTTTGGACTCTTTTAGTCGTGAATTAAATATTCAAGTTTGCGAAACAGAAAACACGAATTTTCATAACATTCATACGGATTTGTACAAAAATCACCCTGTCGCATATTTAAGTAAACGAACATCTGGCCCCGAGTCTAGATACCACTTTTACGAACTCGAAACATTAGCCGTTGTTAATGCTGTCAAGCACTTTCGATACTTATTAGAAAATTATTTTACAGTTTTTACGGACTGTATTTCTCTTAAGTCTTCACGTACAAAACATGATCTTACGCCTCGTGCACATCGCTGGTGGGCATTTTTACAATCGTTTGACTTTGATAATGTTTATCGTGAAGGAAAACGAAGGAAACATGATAATTTCTTGTTTCGAAATCAGAGTACTCCTAATTTAAATAACAAGGTTCAAAATCCGAGTGTACCTAAAGATAAAAATTCTAAACCCCTTAACGTTATTCAAAATATCGAATTACAAAAAGACTGGCTGCTATAGCAGCTCAACAACGCGATGACAGCCTTTTAAAACTTATTGCCGATCTGAAGTGCAACGACCTCGACCCTAATATTGCAAAAAAAAACATATGATATTCTAAACAATATGCTGTTCCAAAAAAATAAAGAAAAATAATTGCTCACTTTGTTTACCTGTAGTTTGGCCCGTAATAAATTATGTTCACACTAATTTAAAACATTTGGGGTGGAAGAAAACTTTAGATAAAAATTATTTATTTTTTATTTAGTAAAATAAACTAAAGAATGATTTATAAATTAGATAATAAATTTCGAGCTCCATTTAAATTTTTTTATTTATTTCGTATTTAGTAAAATAAATGAAAGAATGAATGAAATTAGATCGTAAATTTCGAGGTAGATTTAAAATCACTAAGATTTTAGAAAATGATCGTTATGAAGTTATTAAACCTAACAATAAGGGTAAAGTTAGTGTTTTTAAATTTGCGCATGATCAGCTTATTAATGTAGGTACCTGAGGGGCAAGGTTAAGTCTTAAGTAAGTCAGAATCCGAAAATGAAATGGGTAATATCCTGCTAAAGGGAATCCACTAATTCCTGACAAACTGAGTAATAATGCTTTCTTTTAATTTTTTATTTTTTTATTAATTAAAAGCAGTTATCTGATTAAACATTGCAGTAGTTGCCCAGTAAAAGAGTTACTAGAAGAGGCATGTGGCCTAGTTTAGTTGACTAGTAAAAGAGTTACTAGAAGAGGCATGTGGCCTAGTTTAGTTGCCTAGTAAAAGAGTTACTAGAAGAGGCATGTGGCCTAGTTTAGTTGCCTAGTAAAAGAGTTACTAGAAGAGGCATGTGGCCTAGTTGAGTTGACTAGTAAAAGGTTTTACTAGAAGAGGCATGTTGTGGCCTAGTTTGGTTGCTTAGTAAGAAGAGTCTTAATGTGTTGTTGTGGTTTACATGATGGTAAACAGTGTGGTTTACATGATGGTAAATAGTTATCTACTGAATGGGGTGTGGAAGCACCGGACTGCAATTTTCTTGATGGTTTATGATTTTTAGCTTGGTTACCAGATGATATTACTATTGCAAGTTGCAAAGTATATCGGCTTCGGTTTCCTCCTAAAAAAAATATTTTTTATTGATTAATCATATTGATAATAACAATATCGTTGTATTGCATTATTCTTTGTTAGTCAGGATGGACGAGCGGAAGTAGCGACAATGTTATAATTTAGGCTTTTGCGTTCCAGATGACCATTGAGGGCCCGAGGACGGGCAATAGTCAGAATGGCCGTGTTGGCGCCCTTATTAATTATTGGCCTACGCTCGTGATTCTTTCTCACCCTTTTGTTTATTTGTAGTTGATAATATTTTTGTAACGATGTTTATAGGCTAAAAAAGTCCCACGCATGTGAAGAATGTCATCTTCTTCTTATTAGGTGCTTATTACTAAGTCTTACGATACATTTATTTTAGTTGATATGATTTATGTGAATTTGTCTAGACAAACTAGTTATAGTTCTTTAAAACGTAGAAAATATGTTAGGAGGGGTAAAATGTTTTTTTAAGGGAACCGCTTGGCGATAAGCTTAGCGTACGAAACGGGCCCAGAGATAATTTGAGTTGGCTTGAGACAAGTCGAATCTCTGAATTGATTTTTGATTGACTATTGTTGGTATTGCGGGTCGCGGATCGTTGGTTTCCTTTTTATAGCTAATAATTAGTTTGGGACGATTAATATTAATTTTGTGTTCTGTGCGGATTTATCTGACTACGCGTTTTATTAAATAACTTTATATTAAAAAAACCAGTGTCGTGCATTCTTTTAAAATATCTAGGCAGCCTAACCCTCAGTCGCCCTCGTTAATTTCTGACATATATAATTAAATATAAATTATGAAACATTATTAAATAAAAATTTAAGACTTAAGTGACCACAATTATAATTTAAATTTTGATAACGAGTATGATTGTAAAATATGTTTATAGGACCTAAACTATTAAAGTACTTTATAACTTCTTTAGGAGGTTTAAGATTACCAAAACTATCAAAGTACAAAATATTTCTATCTTTCTTAACGTAACATGTCCAATGACTTCCGGAATTATCTTGATCATCAAGATTAATTATTCCATTTTCAATTTGATAAATTTTACTCTCATTATCTCTCATAAATACTCCGCGAAATTTTTTTAAGTTTTTAATATATTTTAACAAATCAACATTAGTCAATGATCGTTTTGGTAATCTGTTTATTGAAATTTTTTATTTTTCTTTTGATAATATGAATACTGCCCTACTATGGAGAAAGGCAGTAACTGCGAAAAAATGCAAAATGCGTTTTCTTGTGCTATGGACATTTTGTAACCGAATTCAACACGGAAATGCAGTCAAATATCTCATATGTTAAAAAAATCAATTAATTACCTACTGCTTTTTATAAAAATGTAGATTATGCTAATTTTCCACAAATTTCTTATTTAGCAGTTACTGCCTTTCTCCATAGTAGGGCAGAATAGGGGTTAACAAATAGTGCATAACCTTTTTTATAGGGTAGTAAAATTAATCCTTTACCCATAGCTATAGATTCCATTTTTTCGTTATGACGTTGCTTTTCTTTAAGTTCTTCTTGTGCATTTTTTGCTTTATTGACTGCTGTTGCAATAGATCTTGGACCGCCGGCTAGAGTCCCTTCTGAAGCTAATTCAATTTTTATATTTGACGACGTTGAATGCGAAAAACAAAGTGTTATAAGAGATTTTTTCGCAATGGGTAGACATAATCTTATTGACTCTTTTTACTTAACTCAAACATATGCACAATGTGCATTGCACATACACCAAAACATTTAATTAGAGACAATGCAAATATGTTAATTATTTTTAAACAAGATGAAATGAATTTAAAACATATTTACAAAGATCATGTTAATACTGATGTATCATTAGATAAATTTATAGAAATGTGCTCAAAGTGTTGGCAAGACAAATTTGTAATATGCAAAGATTCTGATATTAATTTTGGGAGTTATAGAAAAGGATTTGATTCTTTTATATTATTATAAAATATCTGTATTAAACTGAGTGTTTAAACTATTTGTTTAATAGCTACAAAACTGATTCTTTAAACTGGTAGTTCAAACTGATTGTTTAAACTGATAGTTTAAACTGTTTGTTTAAACTGGTACTTTAAACTATCTGTTTTAACTCTATGTTTTAATAGCAGTTTAGTATAAATATAAATAGATAGCGGTTTATTTGTTAGTTGAAATAAATTTGTTGCAAGGAGTAGTCGACCTGGATCGAAAAACAATAACAAAAAAATTAATTAAAAAAAGAAAAGATATCAAAAGTAAATTAAATGCTTTAAAATTAAATAGGTCTGAAACGGAATATGCTTTACAACCTCTCAGACAAATATTATCTGTTCATCAAAAAAATAAACAAAAACCGAAAGTAAAATTTGAAAATATTTAAAAAAAGGAAAAAGATTAGGGAGAAGTAGAGGAGATGGAAAAAGAAGCAGAGGTCAAAAAAGAAAAAACTTTTAACAAATAAAAGAGAGTTTGCAACGAGTCCTATAAAAACAAAAATAATAGATGTTGGAACCCGAACAATTAAAAAAAGGAAAATAGACTTTACAACTAGTCCTATGCGAAAAAATACAAGAGACTATGAAACAAAACGAATAGTTTGAAGATTATTTGCAGACAGTTATTTTGATGATAATATTGAATTGGCAAATTATAGACACTTTGGTACTTTAATAAATGATGATGCATCTTTAGATGCATTCTTATTAAATGATTATATTGAAATACCTCGTGAATATATAAAAAACCATATACGAGACACTGAAAATAGATATGATACTCATTATTTGCGGTATAATTTTGTTTCAGGCTATTATCAATACGAAGATTCAAAAATGGATTTATAGGAGATGATAACTACTGGTAAAAGTACAACATATAAAGGTTGGTTTATATGAATTATTATTTAAAAATATACCAAACAACAAAATAATAACTCTAGATGATTTAAATAATTATAAAAATATTGTGTTAAGCACCAATGCACACAAAAGAAATTTGTATCCAATGGAACAAATAGCTGGTAGGTAATAGAGGTGATAAGTATATTCTTTCTATTAAACCTATAGTTGATGAATTAAAAGAAGAAGCAAAAGAAAAGTTAAAACAATTAAAAAATGTAAGATTACCACAACCGAAACGTCTTGTTGAATACTACGAAGACGACAATAATGATAAAACTTTCACAGCGCATAGTGGTAAAGGATTACTAATGCAATATAATAATAAACCTCTTGAATACGTTCATTATGATAACTTTAATGAGATGGTTTTAAGACTTAGACTATTGGTAGCATCACAAATGGCAGGAAATAACAATCATAACAATTGTTAGTATAATTGAAGAATTAAAAGAAGCAAATATAATATTTTATAGATGTTGTAAAAAATAAAACTACTGGTAAAAGTACAACATATAAAGGTACTTATGGTTTATATCAATTATTATTTAAAAATATACCAAACGACAAAATAATAACTCTAGATGATTTAAATATTTATAAAAATATTGTGTTAAGCACCAATGCACACAAAAGAAATTTTGATCCAATGGAACAAATAGGTGGTAATAGAGGTGATAAGTATATTCTTTCTATTATACCTATAGTTGATGAATTAAAAGAAGAAGCAAAAGAAAATTTAAAACAATTAAAAAATTTAAGATCACCACAACCGAAACGTCTTGTTGAATACTACGAAGACGACAATAACGATAAAACTTCCACAGCGCATAGTAGTAAAGGATTACTAATGCAATATAATATTAAACCTCTTGAATACGTTCATTATGATAACTTTAATGAGATGGTTTCAAGACTTAGACTATTGGTAGCATCACAAATGGCAGGAAATAACAATCATAACAAATTGTTAGTATAATTGAAGAATTAAAAGAAGCAAATATAATCGATTAAACTAATTTAAATTATTTATTAATAGTATAACCTTTATAGGTTTTAGTTAATTGTATTAAACAAAATACAAAATATGAATAAAATAATTGATTTTAAACGAGAAATAATTAATGAACTACACAAACCCGCTAGAAAAAAATTTAAACGCAGACATGTTATTATTAAAGGTTTAAACGACTTATTTTAGATAGATCTCGTAGATATGCAACCTTATTCTAAACAAAACAATGGATTTAAGTATATTTTAGTAGTTATTAATAATTTTAGTAAATTTGTGTAGGCTTTACCTGTAAAAAATAAATCTGGTAAGGAAATTACACAAGCAATGAATACAATTTTTAAAAATAGCTCCCCGAAAAATTTGCAAACAGATATGGGAAAGGAATTTTATAATAAAGAATTTGCTGATTTAATGAATAAATTAAAAATTAATAATTATTCTACGTTTAGCACTATGAAAGCTTCAATAGTAGAAAGAGTAAATAGAACATTAAAATCTTTAATGTGGAAAGAGTTTAGCTATCAGGGTAATTGTAAATGGATAAAATTATTACCTGAAATTGTTTTAAAACACAATTCAACAAAACCTAGAACTATAAAAATGAAACCAATTGATGTTAATGAAAAAAATTAAAAAAATATAATTGATAAATTTAATCGTATAAAAATGTCTAGTTTATTAAATAAATTTAAAGAGGGTGTATAGTTAAAATAAGCAAATATAGAGAAGCATTTCCTAAAAGTTATACACCAAATTGGTCTATTGAAATTTTTACTGATAAAAAAGTTTACTTAACAAATCCCACAACCTATATTTTGGAGGATCAGTATGGACACCCGATTTTAAGAGGATTTTATGAATATAGTTGCAAAAATCTAAATTTCCAGATGTTCAACTCGTGGAAAGAATACTTAAACGAAAAGGAACAAAAGTATATGTGAAGTGGATTGGAATTAATGAAAATAGTTGGATAAATAAAAAAGATTTAATTTAATAAATGTATATAAAATAATTTTTACATTTTTTTATTTATTATATATATATATATATATATATATATATATATATATATGTATATATATCTGTTCACTGACACTAAATGACAGTAATAAACAACAATAATTAATGCTATAAAACCAAAACAACAAATTCCTAACAAAAGGGTTGTAATTTTATAAATATTTAAATTTGTTTTTATAGACATCATATAATAATTATTATTTAAAGTAGTTGAATTAATTGGTACAATATGTTTTGAATTAATATGGTTATAATACTTATTATTAAATATCGAACTTTAAAATATATAAAATCTCCACTTCTAATAATTATTATTTATTATTTAAAGTAGTTGAATTAATTGGTACAATATGTTTTGAATTAATATGGTTATAATACTTATTATTAAATATCGAACTTTAAAATATATAAAATCTCCACTTCTAACCGCTATAACCAACTTGGGGTTGGAGATACAGCGCCGGTAGCCAGGGTTGCCAGTTCTACTGATTTTTCAGTAGATCTACTGATTTGCTGATTGATCTACTGATCTACTGAAAAATGTTGTAATCTACTGAAAAAAAATATGAGGTTTATTTATTATGGTTATCAATAATACATCACTTACATTTATCTTGCATTAAATTCCGAACGCTCTATTTAAATACATTTACAAGCACTATTTAGCGCTTGATATGTTGGTAATACTGACCACGGGCCTCGGGGAATCCCCGTCGGGGATTACAGGGGAATTATGTCAAAGAGTAGAGGTTATGTCAAAGACCACGGGGACGGGGACTTCGTTTTCGTTTATAATAAATTCGGTTTATTGAATTATTATAATTAATATTTTATTTTTAATTACATATTTATTTTTTTTATTGTGCAGTTGCAAAAATATGAGGTAAGTGCACTTATGTAATTTTAAATAGGTAGGTATAACGTATTATCTTTTAGTTCAAGTGAGGACTATAACTCTGAAAATGAAGGTTCCGGCCCGTTAAAGAAAAAAAATAAATATGAGCATCGGAATTCGAAGGAATGTTTATTTTATTTTTTTAAGTGAAAATGTTTGGTTATAATTGAGGTTATAACACATTTTTTGTTGCTATTTTGTTACCCTTTGTGACTTATAAATAAATACATATTTTTTTTCGACGTTATAGTTTTATTTTAGTACCCCTTTCTGAAATTTGTAGAGCAAAAAATAAGTCTACTGAAATCTACTGAATTTTTGGCTACATATTTACTGAAGGAATGAAAACCGAACTGGCAACCCTGCCATAGAGCTTGTAGAGCACCCTGTATAAGATATTTAAACCTTTTCAAAATTATGATGTATAAACAAAATAAATGAAATGTTTATACCTATAGGTACCTAAATTCAACAATACTTTTAAATTATTATAATATAAATAATTATAATTTAACGATAATTATTATTATAATAATTATAATTCAACAATATTCTTAAATATTTAAGTATACCTACGTCATTATTTAAGAATATTGTTAAGTTTAAGTATCGTCTAGGTATTTTAAATCAAATTTGCCTATAATTATAAATTTAGACAATATTTTTAAATAATGACTTATAATTAATTTAATAATAATTATTATTATAATAATTTTTATTATAAAAATTATAATTCAACAATATTATTAAATATTTAAGTATACCTACGTCATTATTTAAAAATATAGGTTAAGTTTAGGTATAGTCTAGGTATTTTAAATCAAATTTGCCTATAATTATAAATTTAGACATTGGCAACACCGCAGGGCTTCTGATACACAGCGAAGTGTGTCTCTTGTTGTTTATGCACCAACGAACAGTTAACCGCCCCGTCCCGCATTACCGGGCTTCGACTAGCCAGTGTAATGCACCGGGCTTCGTATTGATAGCCGTGCATGTATATATATATATATATATATATATATATATATATACATCCCTAATACAATATTGCGTCATTACAATTCGCGACCTTATTGCGTCTACTAGAAATACGGTATTTAGCGAAAATATAGAAGAGTATATTGGCGTACTTTTTTTTGCTGATTCCAAAAATCTGGTCAGATTTTTTTTATCTTAAAAAATAAGATATACACTTTTTTTTCAAAAGTCACTACATTATCAACTCATTTTAATCTTGATATAATATAGCGTCAAGTGTATATTTCATTTTAAATTTTATATGGCTTGTACAGACTTTATTGCGTCCTACAGTGTTGCCAAATTGTAATGACGCAATATTGTACTAAGGATGTATATTTATGTATATATATATATATATATATATATATCCGTAATACAATATTGCGTCATTACATTTCGCGACCTTATTGCGTCTCCTAGAAATACGGTATTTAGCGAGTCAACTTTAATAAGATATAAATGAATTTTTAACATGTGATTTTTCTTCTATGTAATTTTTAATATTGATATTTTGCATGTTTATAAAATAATGTCTGTATTAGAAATGTGAGGTTTAAAAAGTTTTAATTAATTTTATATTAAATTTTAAATACCCCTATTATTTTTTAAACCTTCAAGGTTTTAGTTTCTATTTTTTTCTTGCTATACATTTTAACATAAATAATTACCATTAATATTATAGTAATTCTTTTTGAAGGGTATATTTTTTAAGGCTATATTTGTTCGTATTCTTAATGAAAAATAGCATACTTACTTTACTAAGAGAAATAGTAAAGAAAAGTATACGTTTTCTGGTTAGCAAAACTTTTTTACCCAGTAACACTTTTATTAAGCACATTTGAAAAATCGTAAAGAAAAGTATTAAATTAATCAATGCTTTTTCATGACACTAGCAGCATAAATTCGACTTTTGCTTAACATAAGTTCTTTAATAATTAATATTATTAATTAAGCCAATTATTGTCTTTAGTTTGGTATATTTTTGTTTATGAATTATTAACAATTTTTCTCTCTTAAAGGGCAGCGAAAGTCGAATTTTCATTTTGTCATAAAAAATAGTGTACATATTTCGTGGTGAAAGGCGGCAATTTCTAAATAGTGTGTTCTACATTCGCCTCGCTCGTGCAGCAAAGCTCACGATTGGTAATAGAAAACCGCATAATAGTTTTCTAAGTGTAACTCGAGTCCGGCAAATTTCGATACATTTTCTGATTTATACGACAAGATCTCATCTGAAAACTCCTCCAAATCTTCGGAGTCGTCGAGTTCCATCACGATAGAGTCGGAGGAGGATACAGTGCTTGTGCTACTAGCTTGATCCATGCATAGCTTCTGTTTATAGTCAAGGTCGACTTGGAATTTTTGCAAGGTGTTTTCTTCGGTGTTTTCCTTGTACTGCCTATAAATCTTTTTAATCGGCCAGTACTTACTCTACCGTCGGACTGATCTAAAAGCCAGCAGTACGATGATTTTTTAATAATTGAATATATAATATTATATAGGTACGGTGATTTTTCCGATTCACTGTGCACTTTTTTAGAAAAGTCTTTTAAACTTATACAACTCGTTTCCAAAGTATCACATTAGCGATCTCGTTCGAAATTAAGTCCATAACTCCATCCATAACTTTATCGTCCTCATTACTAATATTTGTTTTTGCCAATTTTCTTCGGGGTTTTCGACAATATTAGCCTTGTCTTCGTCGGCGTCTTCATTATCCTGTGTAATTGCAATATTTTGTTTCCGTCTTATTAACGGTTAACGGTACTTACCTGCATATATTTCCAATCGTTTTCTTTTTCATTAATTCCAAGATGTTTCATGTCCTCTATGACATTTTGTAGAGCTTTTTTAACTGTAGATTTGATATCCAAATTTAAAATTTCTTCTTCACGTGGTAAATTTTCTTTTATTAGTCTGGTTTTTAATCTTTTGTCTTCCCTTGGAAATGTAAAAGTCCCCCTCAGATTGTTTATGGTATCAGTTGTCTTAATTCTCTCAATTCGGTTCAGCATATCCTTTATACTAAAATGTATTATTGTTGAATACGTAAAAGTCATGGATCTGGCAGCCCGAAATAAGGATTCACATGCTTGGCTACCAAAAATGCCGGTGATGAACATATCTGGTTTTAACTTACCTCTGTTAGGCTTCAGTATTAGTTTAATCAAAGCATGGGCGTTTCGATGCAAAGGTTACAATTACTGGTCAAAAAGTTGTCTGTTATTTTATATTCTTTTTGTTCTTTAATCCAGGCTTTCCAGATTCTAGTAAAAAATACAACATACCAGATGCGATATAATCTAGTATGCAACACAGTGCTGGAATTTAAGAACGACGATTCGATGTAGTACATTAGCTTGAGATACGCCACGCTCTATTTAATTTGTGGAATTTCCTTATTTAGTCGTTCAATTACTATCAAACTGCACATTTTTTCTGCGGATGCAAAATTCATCTTGTCTTCACTTTTGAGATCCGAATCTGTCAGGAGATGTTTGTCTTTTGGAAACTTTAAAATTAATTCCCTGATATGACCAGAGAAGACAGTGTATTTCCCAATTGGCAGATGTATTCCTGGTTTTAGGAAACGAGTACTAATTTTTGTTAAAATATGGGTGGTGTGCTGTACACAACATTCTTCATTTTTTTCAATGCTGCAGTGGTACTACTCCCAATCTGGAACTGGCAAAGAATGGAGTAGCTCTGTAACTTCCGGGTTTTTTTCTTTATATTCAAGTGCTAAACGAGACATTAATTTTCTTCTAATTTCTTTCTAATTCCCCACTAATTCCACTATTTGCTTACTAATTTACCGAGTAATTCCCCAAATTCCCCACTAATTCCTATAATTTTCCACAAATTCCTCTAATTCCTTACTAATTCCTACAGATTGTACACCAAAATTCCCCTGCGGTTTACCCCTCGGGGTTGTGTTGGGTCCTTACTAATTCCCCTTATATATTATAATTCCATTTTAATTTAAAAAATACCTAGTAATTCCACTAATTCCCTACTAATTACCCTAATTTTACTAATTTCCAAGTTAATTCCCTACTTATTGACCAAATCTATTGTGTAAACTAGGCCACAAAAAGGTGTACAATTTTAGTACAAAAATTTCCGTGAACATAAAAAAAATCACTAAATTCAAAAAATTCCCGGGAACTTTTATTTTTTTGAGGGTTCATTGTCATTGTAAGAAGGGTACCTACTTACACAAATAAGCTGTTTTTTTCAAATTTTTTAAAACAAATTTAGCCGCGCTCCCGGGGGGTTGAAATTCCTCAAAATTCAATAAAAAATATTTTTTAAGTTAAATTTTGAATTTGGCATATTAAAAAACTATTGGGTATTAACTTACTTAAGACACACAAAAAAAATATTTATATGTTTTAATTTTACGCCGCGCACCACGCTGCATATTAGAACTTTAAAAGCTTTGGGGAGGGGCTTAAAATTAAAATTTATTAACAAGTGAGTTAATACCTTATGGTTTTTCAATATGCCAAACTCAAAATGTAAATTAAAAATTTTTTTTAAAACATTCAATCCCCCGGGGGCGCGGCAAAAATTAGAAATTCGGTAGGCTGGACTGAAATAATTATTTTTGGAAATCTCACTTAGTTAAAAAAAAGTTGTTTTTTTTTTAATTTTTAAAAATAATTTTTTGCCACGCCCCCGGGGGATTAAATGTTTTTAAAATTAAGACAATTTTTTTTAACTAACATTGTGTGGTATTATTTGATTTTAAGATTTACATGTATTTAATTATGCCTGAACATAGAGATGATGGACGGGGTGACATTCCATAGACCGCTCAACATTCGAGTTTCGAAACTACTTATTTTACTTGCTACTGCATTGTTTATTGATATTATTATGTTTAATTTTGTTTAGTAATGTTATTATTATAATATGATGTAATATTATTATTATTACAATAATTAAAATTATAATAATTATTTGTATAAGACATTCAAATTTGTATTGTGTTTTTGTTATTTTGTGTAAAAACTGTAATAAATCTACTAAAGATACTAAAGAAAAAATGTCGAAATTTACTAAAAACTAATTGTTTTTTAATCCGCCCATAAATAACTTACATAAAAAGTTTTACTTCAAAACAAAGTTTGATAATTCAAAAACAAAAGCTCAATTGAAAAATATTTATTAGAAAGCCTAATTTAGATTGTCAATTTTTAGTAGAAACACCCTGTATTTATAACATTGATGTTTTACTTTTTAAATTTTTTTTTGAATTACCTGTTAATAACATAAAACACATTGTAGTTATTTACATTGATATTAACCTTTTTTTTAAGTACCTATCTAAAAACATGAAAAACTTTTATTATTTTTGAAATAGTAAAATTAACAGAAAAACGATGATCATTTTTTTACGATTATAAGCGTAAAAAAATGATAATCGTTTTTCTGCCTTTAAATCTGCATCGGCATATATAATTTAAAAAATACATTGTCACAATTACTTATGTAATAAACAATTTTATCTTACAATCAGTTTTAATAAATCGACCGTCATAATTGTAAATTTCATAAAACTCGACGCGCGCCCCAAGATTATAATATGATTACATTTAAACGAAAGAACAACTGTCTCTAGCGTGACGTCACACGGTGCGAGAGAGACAGCGCTACCATTCGCAACAGTATCGTGAGTTTAATTCAAATATTAAAATCATAGGCGAGACGTTGCCAAATTGTGCGACGCAACAACATACAGTATTTAAAAACACGTATATTAAAAAACGTATATTATCGCAACGCCCTCATCGTCAAATGGGTTGAACTAAATATACACATTTTTTCCATTTTTAGTATGTTACTGCACATTTTTTGTGTTCAAATTTTTCTAAATATATAAAAAACGCAGGGTCGGACATAAAAAATTTTTGGACACAAAAATTGGGCATTAAATTCTACACAGATCTGTATTAGCAAGAATCTTAGAAAGGGCTGGGATGAAGTAAATTTTAAGAAATAAGCGCTTGACATTAGTGCGTCAGATATACTGACGCAGTAAGGTCGTTGACGCAATAAGAATAGGGATTTTATAAATGTATGGACGCAGCAATGATAGAATTTTGTATATATATATATATTAGGGTGATTCATTTCCGCAAAGTTTTTGTTTTTTTTCGGTGCTCAGGCAAAATATTAATCTACCTATAGAAAAAAAAATTTTCACCAAGGTAGAGCTCTTAATATCAATTTTAAGTACTTGCAGTTTAAATTTAAAGTTTTCCCATTTAAAATGCATGTAAAAAAATGTTTTTTTTTTCAAATTTCTAATGCTTACCCACCTTTGACAATATTGCAAATCGGTTTAATACACCTTATGGGGAATTTCACGCTCTTTAAAATTGCTTTTGAGTTTTTTTTTTTGTAACTCGCATTGGTTCACCAGTAGGAGTCGTCAAAGGACAGTTTTTGAAAGAAATCGTTTTTTTTTTTATTTTTTCGAGCAAATTACCAAAAGTAGTGAGAAAAAAGGGCTGATTCATAAAAAAAAAGTTATCCAACCAATATTTAATGAATTTACTGCCATTTTTATAACTGAAAACGTAAGAAATTGATAAATACCAACCCATAATGTTATTTAGATTGATTTTTTCTATTTATTATCATTATATTTCCCTACACTAAGAACTTTTTTAAAATTATTATGATTTCTCACTCATAATGAATATGAAAACAACACATAAATTCATAAAAAAAAACAACAAAACTTTAATCGGAATATACAGAAGGTTATGTGACATATTTCAAATTTCGCTTCAAAAAATTAAATAATCTTCATTTATACTTTTTTGCTATTTTTTTATGAATTTATCTGTTGTTTTCATATTCATTATAAGTGAGAAATTAATAATTTTAAAAAACTTCTTAGTGTAGGGAAATATAATGATAATAAATAGAAAAAATCAATCTAAATAACATTATGAGTTGGTAATTATCAATTTCTTACGTTTTCAGTTATAAAAATGGCTGTAAATTCATTAAATATTGGTTGGATAACTTTTTTTTATGATTCAGCCCTTTTTTCTCCCTACTTTTTGCGGTTTGTTAGAAAAAATTAAAAAAAACGATTTTTTTCAAAAACTGTCCTTTGACGACTCCTACTGGTGGACCAATGCGAGTTACAAAAAAAAACTCAAAAGCAATTTTAAAGAGCGTGAAATTCCCCATAAGGTGTATTAAACCGATATGCAATATTGTCAAAGGTGGGTAAGCATTAGAAATTTGAAAAAAAAAATATATTTTTTACATGCATTTTAAACGGTAAAACTTTAAATTTAAATAGTAAGTACTTAAAATTTATATTAAGAGCTCAAACTTGTTTAGAATTTTTTTTTCTATATGCAGAAAAATATTTTGCTTGAGCACCGAAGAAAACAAAAACTTTTCTCCCTACTTTTTGCGGTTTGTTAGAAAAAATTTAAAAAAAAAAACGATTTTTTTCAAAAACTGTCCTTTGACGACTCCTACTGGTGAACCAATGCGAGTTACAAAAAAAAACTCAAAAGCAATTTTAAAGAGCGTGAAATTCCCCATAAGGTGTATTAAACCGATTTGCAATATTGTCAAAGGTGGGTAAGCATTAGAAATTTGAAAAAAAAAACCATTTTTTTACATGCTTTTTAAATGGGAAAACTTTAAATTTAAACTGCAAGTACTTAAAATTGATATTAAGAGCTCAAACTTGTTGAGAATTTTTTTTTCTATATGCAGATTAATATTTTGCTTGAGCACCGAAGAAAACAAAAACTTTGCGGAAATGAATCACCCTAATATATATATATATATATATATATATATATATATACAAAATTCTATCATTGCTGCGTCCATACATTTATAAAATCCCTATTCTTATTGCGTCAACGACCTTACTGCATCAGTATATCTGACGCACTAATGTCAAGCGCTTATTTCTTAAAATTTACTTCATCCCAGCACTTTCTAAGATTCTTGCTAATACAGATCTGTGTAGAATTTAATGCCCAATTTTTGTGTCTAAAAATTTTTTATGTCCGACCCTGCGTTTTTTAAATATTTAGAAAAATTTGAACACAAAAAATGTGCAGCAACATACTAAAAATGGAAAAAATGTGTATATTTAGTTCAACCCATTTGACGATGAGGGCGTTGCGATAATATACGTTTTTCAATATACGTGTTTTTAAATACTGTATGTTGTTGCGTCGCACAATTTGGCAACGTCTCGCCTATGATTTTAATATTTGAATTAAACTCACGATACTGTTGCGAATGGTTACCATTCAATGGTGGCGCTGTCTCTCTCGCACCGTGTGACGTCACGCTAGAGACAGTTGTTCTTTCGTTTAAATGTAATCATATTATAATCTTGGGGCGCACGTCGAGTTTTATGAAATTTACAATTATGACGGTCGATTTATTAAAACTGATTGTAAGATAAAATTGTTTTCTACATAAGTAATTGTGACAATGTATTTTTAAATTATATATGCAGATGCAGATTTAAAGGCAGAAAAACGATTATCATTTTTTTACGCTTATAATCGTAAAAAAATGATCATCGTTTTTCTGTTAATTTTACTATTTCAAAAATAATAAAAGTTTTTCATGTTTTTAGATAGGTACTTAAAAAAAAAAGGTTAATATCAATGTAAATAACTACAATGTGTTTTATGTTATTAACAGGTAATTCAAAAAAATTTAAAAAAAAGTAAAACATCAATGTTATAAATACAGGGTGTTTCTACTAAAAATTGCCAATCTTAATTAGGCTTTCTAAAAAATATTTTTCAATAATTGAAATTATTGAGCTTTTGTTTTTGAATTATCAAACTTTGTTTTGAAGTAAAACTTTTTATGTAAGTTATTTATGGGCGGATTAAAAAAAAATTAGTTTTTAGTAAATTTTGACATTTTTTCTTTAGTATCTTTAGTAGATTTATTACAGTTTTTACACAAAATAACAAAAACACAATACAAATTTGAATGTCTTATAATAATAATTATTGTAATTTTAATTATTGTAATAATAATAATATTACATCATATTATAATAATAACATTACTAAACAAAATTAAACATAATAATATCATTAAACAATGCAGTAGCAAGTTAAATAAGTAGTTTCGAAACTCGAATGTTGAGCGGTCTATGGAATGTCACCCCGTCCATTATCTCTATGTTTAGGCATAATTAAATACATGTAAATCTTAAAATCAAATAATACCACACAATGTTAGTTAAAAAAAATTGTCTTAATTTTAAAAACATTCAATCCCCCGGGGGCGTGGCAAAAATTATTTTTAAAAATTAAAAAAAAACAGCTTATACAAATACCCTTCTCACAACTTTTTTTTAACTAAGTGAGATTTCCAAAAATAATTATTTCAGCCCAGCCTACCGAATTTCTAATTTTTGCCGCGCCCCCGGGGGATTGAATGTTTTAAAAAAAAATTTTAACTTACATTTTCAGTTTGGCATATTGAAAAACTATAAGGTATTAACTCACTTGTAACACAAAAAAAATCTTGTTAATAAATTTTAATTTTAAGCCCCTCCCCAAAGCTTTTAAAGTTCTAATATGCAGCGTGGTGCGCGGCGTAAAATTAAAATATATAAATATTTTTTTTGTGTGTCTTAAGTAAGTTAATACCTAATAGTTTTTTAATATGCCAAATTCAAAATTTAACTTAAAAAATATTTTTTTTTGAATTTTGAGGAATTTCAACCCCCCGGGGGCGCGGCTAAATTTGTTTTAAAAAATTTGAAAAAAACAGCTTATTTGTGTACCCTTCTTACAATGACAATGAACCCTCAAAAAAATAAAAGTTCCTGGGAATTTTTTGAATTTAGTGATTTTTTTATGTTCAGGGAAATTTTTTTACTAAAATTGTACACCTTTTTGTGGCCTAGTTTACACAATAGATTTGGTCAATAAGTAGGGAATTAACTTGGAAATTAGTAAAATTAGGGTAATTAGTAAGGAATTAGTGGAATTACTAGGTATTTTTTAAATTAAAATGGAATTATAATATATAAGGGGAATTAGTAAGGAAATAGAGGAATTAGTAGCAATCCTGGGAATTTGTGTACACATTTTCTTTTGCGGTTTACCCCGAGGGGTAAACCGCAGGGGAATTTTGGTGTACAATCTGAAGGAATTAGTAAGGAATTAGAGGAATTTGTGGAAAATTAAAGGAATTAGTGGGGAATTTGGGGAATTACTCGGTAAATTAGTAAGCAAATAGTGGAAAGAACAAAAAAAACCCGGAAGTTACAGAGCTACTCCATTCTTTGCCAGTTCCAGATTGGGAGTAGTACCACTGCAGCATTGAAAAAAATGAAGAATGTTGTGTACAGCACACCACCCATATTTTAACAAAAATTAGTACTCGTTTCCTAAAACCAGGAATACATCTGCCAATTGGGAAATACACTGTCTTCTCTGGTCATCTCAGGGAATTAATTTTAAAGTTTCCAAAAGACAAACATCTCCTGACAGATTCGGATCTCAAAAGTGAAGACAAGATGAATTTTGCATCCGCAGAAAAAATGTGCAGTTTGATAGTAATTGAACGACTAAATAAGGAAATTCCACAAATTAAATAGAGCGTGGCGTATCTCAAGCTAATGTACTACATCGAATCGTCGTTCTTAAATTCCAGCACTGTGTTGCATACTAGATTATATCGCATCTGGTATGTTGTATTTTTTACTAGGATCTGGAAAGCCTGGATTAAAGAACAAAAAGAATATAAAATAACAGACAACTTTTTGACCAGTAATTGTAACCTTTGCATCGAAACGCCCATGCTTTGATTAAACTAATACTGAAGCTTAACAGCGGTGAGTTAAAACCAGATATGTTCATCACCGGCATTTTTGGTAGCCAAGCATGTGAATCCTTATTTCGGGCTGCCAGATCCATGACTTTTACGTATTCAACAATAATACATTTTAGTATAAAGCATATGCTGAACCGAATTAAGAGAATTAAGACAACTGATACCATAAACAATCTGAGGGGGACTTTTACATTTCCAAGGGAAGACAAAAGATTAAAAACCAGACTAATAAAAGAAAATTTACCACGTGAAGAAGAAATTTTAAATTTGGATATCAAATCTACAGTTAAAAAAGCTCTACAAAATGTCATAGAGGACATGAAACATCTTGGAATTAATGAAAAAGAAAACGATTGGAAATATATGCAGGTAGGTACCGTTAACCGTTAATAAGACGGAAACAAAATATTGCAATTACACAGGATAATGAAGACGCCGACGAAGACAACGCTAAAATTGTCGAAAACCCCGAAGAAAATTGGCAAAAACAAATATTAGTAATAAGGACGATAAAGTTATGGATGAAGTTATGGACTTAATTTCGAACGAGATTTCTAATGAAGATAGCGAATGTGATACTTTGGAAACGAGTTTTATAAGTTTAAAAGACTTTTCACAGTGAATCGGAAAAATCACCGTACCTATATAATATTATATATTCAATTATTAAAAAATCATCGTACTGCTGGCTTTTAGATCAGTCCGACGGTAGAGTAAGTACTGGCCGATTAAAAAGATTTATAGGCAGTACAAGGAAAACACCGAAGAAAACACCTTGCAAAAATTCCAAGTCGACCTTGACTATAAACAGAAGCTATGCATGGATCAAGCTAGTAGCACAAGCACTGTATCCTCCTCCGACTCTATCGTTATGGAACTCGACGACTCCGATGATTTGGAGGAGTTTTCAGATGAGATCTTGTCGTATAAATCAGAAAATGTATCGAAATTTGCCGGACTCGCGATACACTTAGAAAACTATTATGCGGTTTTCTATGACCAATCGTGAGCTTTGCTGCACGAGCGAGGCGAATGTAGAACACACTATTTAGAAATGGCCGCCTTTCACCACGAAATATGTACACTATTTTTTATGACAAAATGAAAATTCGACTTTCGCTGCTGCCCTTTAAGAGAGAAAAATTGTTAATATTTAAGTTAATTCAACAAAAATATACCAAACTAAAGACAATAATTGGCTTAATTAATAATATTAATTATTAAAGAACTTATGTTAAGCAAAAGTCGAATGTATGCTGCTAGTGTCATGAAAAAGCATTGATTAATATAATACTTTTCTTTACGATTTTTCAAATGTGCTTAATAAAAGTGTTGCTGGGTAAAAAAGTTTTGCTAACCATAAAACGTATACTTTTCTTTACTATTTCTCTTAGTAAAGTAAGTATGCTATTTTTTATTAAGAATACGAACAAATATAGCCTTAAAAAATATACCCTTTAAAAAGAATTACTATTATATTAATGGTAATTATTTATGTTAAAATGTATAGCAAGAAAAAAATAGAAACTAAAACCTTGAAGGTTTAAAAAATAATAGGGATATTTAAAATTTAATATAAAATTAATTAAAGCTTTTTAAACCTCACATTTCTAATACAGACATTATTTTATAAACATGCAAAATAGCAATATTAAAAATTACATAGAAGAAAAATCACATGTTAAAAATTCATTTATATCTTATTAAAGTTGACTCGCTAAATACCGTATTTCTAGGAGACGCAATAAGGTCGCGAAATGTAATGACGCAATATTGTATTACGGATATATATATATATATATATATATATATATATATATACATATACATAAATATACATCCTTAGTACAATATTGCGTCATTACAATTTGGCAACACTGTAGGACGCAATAAAGTCTGTACAAGCCATATCAAATTAAAAATGAAATATACACGTGACGCAATATTATATCAAGATTAAAATGAGTTGATAATGTAGTGACTTTTGAAAAAAAAGTGTATATCTTATTTTTTAAGATAAAAAAAATCTGACCAGATTTTTGGAATCAGCAAAAAAAAGTACGCCAATATACTCTTCTATATTTTCGCTAAATATCGTATTTCTAGTAGACGCAATAAGGTCGCGAATTGTAATGACGCAATATTGTATTAGGGATGTATATATATATATATATATATATATATATATATATATATATATATATATCTGTTCACTGACACTAAATGACAGTAATAAACAACAATAATTAATGCTATAAAACCAAAACAACAAATTCCTAACAAAAGGGTTGTAATTTTATAAATATTTAAATTTGTTTTTATAGACATCATATAATAATTATTATTTAAAGTAGTTGAATTAATTGGTACAATATGTTTTGAATTAATATGGTTATAATACTTATTATTAAATATCGAACTTTAAAATATATAAAATCTCCACTTCTAATAATTATTATTTATTATTTAAAGTAGTTGAATTAATTGGTACAATATGTTTTGAATTAATATGGTTATAATACTTATTATTAAATATCGAACTTTAAAATATATAAAATCTCCACTTCTAACCGCTATAACCAACTTGGGGTTGGAGATACAGCGCCGGTAGGCTACCGGCGGTAGCTCTAGTGTCTGGGAGCTAGGTTGTGAAGTTGCGATTTTCCATACTTACTATTTTGTAGGGCGCCACTACAACGTTACAGAGCTAAAATTAACTTTTTTAATAATTAAAACCCAAATAGCTATTTGTTCACACGTAAAATATTTGTATCTCTACATTTATAGTTATAATTTACCAAGTCGCAGACTTTTATAAAATATTTAAAACCTTTTATTATAATTAAAGAAAATTTAAACCTGGATCCATCCCTGGAGTGCTATCTGGCAACTGTTCAGCATTATTGTTGTTCGTATTGGGGTTTCCACCTTATTGCATGGCCTTTAAGCCTGGACAGCATGATATTGTTGGTCTGACCCGATGATGGTAATAACTGGTCTTTGTCCCCTCGAACCATAATAATTTGTCAATAAACCTTCAAATGCCTGACAAGGAGCACCCCAAAGAAACCCTAATGAATGAATATGCAAATTAGTCTCGCTACCACCTGGGCTGTCAATACTTACAGATTTCTTCGGTTTCTTTCTTAAAATGTTAAAAAAAACAGCAAACTATGTAGCCTTAAGGCCAATAAAATAGGTGAAACGCATTTATAACGCCATGGAACGCATCTACGAGACAGGATGACTTAGTAAATTAAAGATTAAAAATCAAACCACACTCACCATGTTGCACGTGAATTCACAACAACCCCAAACTCGTCTTTAAACCAGGGTAGAGAACAACCAAAACTCACGGTAATATTTGCTTAACAAACGTAACTAGGTTTTACAATAAAACATAAATAAACTGAGCGAGATCGTTACACAAATCTGATCTGTCAATCGCTGTTGTTCACCACGCTTCTTCTCTACAGGAAGCGTCCCCTCTCCAACTTATATTTGTTAAGGTTTGTTCCAACGCATAAGTTAGTGTGATTAAAAGACAAATAATATTAATGATTCTAATTATATTCATCAATCCAAAAATAAACAAGATACTCATTCAATTTAGTAAGTCACCTGTTCGGTGCTATGGTTATTACCACCTATTGACAGCCAATTTGGAAAATAACAACGAGACCAACTGCATACCCACCATTATTCCAGTATTTCCACGTTATTAGACAAAAATGATAAAGTTACCAAAAATCAAGTAAGCAACTACATATAATAAAACAAAAATATAATAATAACGCATTGTGCCAAACGTAGCCAAGATATGACATACTAAACATGATCGCTAAGGCAAATAGGAAGTAAAAATAGGTCTCCTTAATAAAGGTGACAATACTACTGGAACTTACGGTCCCCACTGAAAGGTAGCCAGTATAAACAAATCAAAATATTCTATTAAATTTAAAAACTGTAACCGAACATATGTAAGGTTACAAATGCCCCCTTTCAATAATAAAAAAAAGAAACTAACTTTTTAAATTATTAATTCACTGACGAAAAACATAAACGCAGGTCACAGGTCTCAATTAACAATTAGTAACTTTACTTATAAAAAAATTCCAAAAAAAGTTAAAGCAGTGTAAGCAATTTGCTCGTCCCGAGACAAATTAATATAGTGCCTCCACCGGTCAGTGTTTGACGCAGTACCGTCGCGACTACCCCCACCAATACAAGAAAATCGACTACAAGTATCAGACACCCTTCGCATTTGGATGTTAATAAACGCGCCGTTGGCGAACTCTAATAATAATAAACAATCAATATAATAACCTCAACAACCTTCCCATAGCCGAAATTCTCGCACCGGGAGGAGCACCACGCGACGCCTCAACGTCACCCACAGACCGCCGATCGCACTATACCGCAAACTGACAGGCAAAGGAATGCATCTTACACCGTTGTGATACTATTACCCAGATCCCCGGTAACACACGGTATGTATGGCTACAGGCTGTACGGTTTGGCCGAGCATACCGTAGCAGATATTACTTTAAGAGTAATATATTTACAGAATATAATACACTTTCCTTGCTTTTCACTCCTTCTGGAGTATTCAAGCAAATAGTAGAATGACCTAGGTTTTTTTTTTGAAGGTAAAGGATTGTACTTAACGCATACAAAGAGTCACTAGAACACTTGAGTGTTGTACGGGAAAGTTAAAAAGTCATAATCGGTAATAGTCAAAACCGGGTTTGGTCATTCTTTACGAAAACTTAAAAACAATTTAGGTTAATCAACGTCATCATCAGTAAGGACATCATCTGTTTAGTAATAAGGCTTCAAAAGTTGTACGTGCCAGTTACCAACATTGATACCATTTTCGTCACGCAAGTTGTAAATAAGATTTGACAACTTCTTGTGCACTTGGCACATGATAAACTTTGGAGCTAATTTTTGTGCGAAATCATTGGCACTATTCGACAAAACTTTATTACGTTCCCACACATAGTCTCCTATATTAAAAGATATATCTCTAGATTATAGGTTTTTACATTACGCGCGTACGCTGCCTTGAGTCTTTTCTCCACGTCCGCATAAATTTTAGACAAGCTACCCAGTTCTTTAGCATAATCACAGCGACTTGAAGTTAACTCTTCATTTACCGATCCGTAGTAATTACCCAAGCAAGGCACATAGCTCCCAAAATTCAAAAATGCTGGACTAAAGCCAGTCACTTCATGGACAGCGGTTCTTAACGCATAACCTATCTTTGAAATTTGTTCATCCCAATCTTTATGATTACCTTGAACATAACTGCGTATCGCAGTTCCAATAGTACGATTGCATCTCTCCACGAAATTACAATGACTACTATACCTTGGATTAAACCGAATTTTACATTTATATTTTTCCGCCAAATTTTTAATTAAATTATTAGAGAAGTGGGTACCATTATCACAAATGATAGTTTGTGGAACCCCATAAACTAAAAAGACTTCATCTTCTAAAAACTTTTTTACGTGTATTCCGGTCGCTTTCCGCATAGGTTTTAACAGTGCGTATTTCGTGAACCAATCCGATACTACTAACAAATAACTAAAACCATTGACTGCGAAAACGGACCCATAAAATCCATAGCAATAACTTGCCAGGGAAAACTAACTATTTTTGCTGCACCCATAAGACCATGGGGACCAGACGTTGGAGACTTTTGAGCATTACAGACCTTACAAGACTTAATATATCTATAGACATCATTCCGCATTCTAGGCCAATAATAAGATGTACATATCCTATCTAACGTTTTCGAAAAGCCTAGATGAGCCGCCGTCGGTTCATCGTGATTAAGTTTTAAAAGTTTTAACCGTTGGGTACGTGGGACTAACAACTTCCATTCATTAATATTTTCGTTTATAGGAGCTCTAGGTTGGACATGCTTATACACAAAGTTATTGTTAACTTGCCATTGGGGATATTTATCCGGGTTTTGTAGAATACTTGACCGTATTTTGTCATAAAATTTATCGATATTATTTAAATCTATTTCTAATATATTATTTAACAAATCCAATTTAACCTCCTCTAAAGGAGCTGGATCTACCGGAGCGTGACTGATAGCGTCAGGGACAACATTAAATTTACCTTTACGGTGAACTAACTCAAAATCAAACTGTTGTAGTCTGACACTCCAACGGGCAAGTTTCCCAGCAGGATTTGACATTCGGAGAAGCCATAACAATGAAGAATAGTCGGTGATAACTAAAAACTTGATTTTTGACCCTTCCTCAAAACCACGAAATTTTTCTACCGCGAAAATAACGGCCAAACATTTCCTTTCACTTACTGAATAATTCATTTTACTTCCTCGACTATCACTTTCTCCTTATCGTCATAATTTTGTGTCAAAATTCCAGAAATGCCAACGTCCGAAGCATCGGTCTGGATAATAAATCTTTTGGAAAAATCTGGGCTACATAAAATCGGTGCAGAAACCAAGGCATCCTTAATGTCTGTGAACGCGGTCTCAGCCTGCTCACTCCACTCTATAGTCTGTCCCCTTTTCTTTCCTTTTAACATATTATTATCCGGGCTCATAAGAGTTGAAAAATGTGGAATAAACCGCCGGTACCACGAACACATACCAATAAAACGCTTGATTTCCCTAGTTGTTTTTGGTTGAGGAAAATTTACCATAGCCGAGACTAGTACGTAACCCAGATTTATCCACAATATAGCCCAAGTAATTTAAAGACGAACGGAAGAACTGACACTTGCCAATATTAATAGTCAAATTCGCATTAGAAAGTCTAACAAAAACTTTATTAAGTAGTGAAACGTGTTGGTAAAAGGTGTTTGCGGTTATAATAATATCGTCTAAATAAACAAAAATAAAAGGTTCCATTTCAGGACCAAAAACTGCATCCATTAACCGTTGCTGCGCCTGCGCGGCGTTTGCTAGACCGAAAGGTAATACATTAAAATAAAATAACCCTCTACCCGGCACGGCGAAGGCGGTTTTTTCCTTAGATTCAGAATCCAACGGAATCTACCAAAACGATGAACGCAAGTCTATACTGGATAAGTACCGAGTTTCACTAAGCATATTTAAAATTCGGTCTACAAAGGATACGAGTCTTTTTTAGTTACTGAATTTAATTTACGGCCATCAAAACAAAATCTGAAATCTCCATTAGCTTTTTTGACTAATAAAACCGGCGAGGACCATAGACTTTCACAAGGTTCGATAACCTAATTCTAACATATTATCAAGTTCTTTGTTGAGATGTGATAGCATATACGGCGACATATTGTAATGTCTCTGTTTGATTGGAAATGCATCCCCAGTATCAATATGGTATACCAACTTGTTAGTTCTACTTAATTTCCCGTCGCGGTTTAGCTCTTCAAAATTGTCTATTAAGGCCTTAATTAATTAATTAATGCGCAAAAGCTCGTCTCTACTAAATGAATCCTTGGATTGAAAAATAGTTTCATATATGTCCTTATTGGCGTTTGTTGCTTCGACTGTCGTTATATTGACATTACCCACTTGAGCTTGCCAAGTATGATCAAAAAAATCTAGTTTAATTTTAAAAATCCATACCCAAAATTAAACAATGTGTTAAGGAAGGAACTACTAAAGCCCTTACCACTTTGCAATTGTTATCCACCGTTAAAGGTAAGTTAACAGATCCATCAACTTTTTGATGTTTACCATCAGCGGTAGTAACGAACTTAATATCGGAGGAAAAAACAAATTAATTAATTTTAGACCCAAATTCCCAACTACAGACCTATTAGCACCAGAATCCAGTAAACAAGTTATCTTTTTATCTAAAATTTGTACTGAGACATAAGGTCTATTATCTAACGGTTATTTAATAACTACTGACTACTTTATTTTTAATATTTAAAAAAAATTCCTCAATTGTGTCAAGCCACCTTTCCCAATCGCGGGTGTCAAAATAATTGTGTTTGAAATTGTTCTAAGAGGCCAACGTAGAATTAAAGGACAGACAACGGCCTAGTTTGTTTGCCTCCCTTGCACGTTTTTTGAACACACCGGACACTCTGCGACAGTGAAATTCGGTTTGCCACAATTGAAACCAAATTTAGTTCTTTTCGCAGTGCAATTATGAAAAGTATGATTTCGTTATCTACAATTAAAACAAATTACTCCTTTACTAGACTGTTCAACAGTCGAAACATTAGGTTTATATCTTTGAAAATTCTTACTACTAAAATTTTGAACTGGATTCTGACTACTAAAATTGTTAGAATTTGTGTAAGGGGGTCGAGATTTATATTGAGGTTTATCCTCTACATACTTTAAATCTGATTCTAAACTTTCTACGCTTTTACCTGAAGTCAACTTTGAAGCTTCTTCCAGTTTTTTAAAATATTTAATTAAATCAAGAATAGTTGGAGTTTCTATAAGGACCAATTGATTATAATAAAGTGGTAGGATATTTTTACGTAGGTATTTTATTTTCGTTAATTCTGCAGCCGGTCTACTAAGCCTAGAAAATAAAGTTTCCATTACCGCGAAATAAATTGCCATGGCTTCATTTTTACCCTGACGTCGGTTTTTTATTTGCTCCCAGAGAATATCGTCATTGAAGCGATTTGGTTATTTTTGTACTACTTTATTCATTATATGATATTATCATTGTGTAAAGTTGGTAACACGTCTTAATTCAAATTTTCCGCCTTAATAATTCCCCGCGAAATTTAATGTTTTTTTTGGTGATACTCGGCCACCATTTGCCTGTTTTCTTTAGCAGTTGCTTCCAACGTTTTAGATCTTTAAATTTTGTTATCATCCTCTGGATAAATGTTCGTTTTGTTAAACGAAAAGTTATCTGGTGAAACAGGTAACTAAATTAATATATTATTTTATGTTCACTTCAATTGGTGAAACAGTTTTTAGATTTAATAACCGAAGAATCAAGAAGTGTTACCAATTTGAGGTTCAATTTGTCTTAAAAGAATAAAGCGTGTTCAGGAATTACAGTCTTTAAAAACCTACCACCCACACCTTCGGCAAGTTTCCAACACTTCGCTACAGTATAAAATTATGTTTTAACAAATCTATTAGTGAGTCCCAATCTTGGATTAAATTTTTATGAGTCTTCACGAATAACCAGGCTTTCCCAGAAAAAAGATCAAACGTAGCCAAGATATGACATAATAAACATGATCGCTTAAGCAAATAGAAAATAAAAATAGGTATCCTTAATAAAGGTGACAATACTACTGGAACTTACGGTCCCCACTGCAAGGTAGCCGGTATAAACAAATTAAAATATTCTTTTAAATTTAAAAACTGTAACCGAACATTTGTAAGGTTACACAGCTAACGCAGATGAACCATCTTGTATTTTCATCTCTTTCCATCCCTGAGACCATCTGTCATCGATCGAAGAGTTGTCTACATTATAAGTAATAAAACATTTTTCCACGTAACGAGGATAATTTACATATAAAGTTTTATTTATAACTGAAGATAATACCAAAAACACTGCCATTGTTTGCATGTTTGTTTAGTAAAGACAAGCAACGAATACAATTATTTTATACTAAACTTTATTTAAATAATAATCTTAAAAAAATAAAAAGAGAGGGAATATTTCATGGTAAACTATAACCCCAAAGTAATGCATTAATACCATCCTCTTGTGTAATTCTTATCATCATTAGATGATAAAACAAGTTTATTTTGACGTGTTTTTGAAAGAAATTAAAATTGAGATTTAATTATATTTGTAGAATTATTTAAACATTCTAAAAAACCATTAAATGTGATTTTTCTAATAACTGGTTTTCGAATTCCTTTTATTTTTTTAATATTGATTATTGGTTCTGCTTTATATGAGTACATTTTAGCCCTAAGACCTACAAATTCAGTCATAATTTTACCAAAATTTTCATCCTTCATAAGACCTATATTTTTTTTTTAGTTGTTTAATTCCATAAACAGTATTTATGGGATATTCGGATGTATCAAATTTATGAGAAAAACGTTTATTAAGAATTTCGTAAATTAAACTATCTGTATCTGTATACAACAAACTGAATCATTTGGAATTATCTTTTTTATAAAATTGTAATGAAAATCATAAAGAATTGTTTTTGAAATATCTAGAATTGGTTTATTTGTGGTAACTTCAAGTTTTTTATTTTAATTAACATATTGTTTTCATCTATAATTACCGCATTATAAAAATTTGGTCTTGCAATATATTTTTTTGCACTTTTCCAAATATTAACAATTTTTATAATTCTGTTTTCGGACATTTTCTAGGCATTTTCCGAAGATAGCGTTAATTAAAAGTACAATGATAATGATAATTTTGTTCAGATTTAAAAATAGATTTTTTTCTTAATTCAATGTTTAGGTTAATGTATTATTTAACCATGGAGCTTGTTTAAATTTTATTACGTTGTGTATTTTTTTTCAACAAGTCCATTTTCTGTTGCTTACTTTAATAAAAGATAATGGATAACATATTTTTCTTTAGTATTTAATGTTGTTAAAAGCTTTTTTCCCTTCGATTTAGAATTCGGGGGAATTAAATGTTCAGCACTAAACGGAAGGTCTTTATGTAATTTATGAAGATGGCTAGGATATTCAAGATCTACCTCTAAAATATATCCTGTCAGAGTCCGGTTCTGGTAATTTTGTTATGTAAATTAAGCCTGGATCTAGCCATCCAAAACCGCCATAAAGACGTCATGGACATTCCATATAAATTATTGATATCGAATAAAATAAGATACTTTTCATCTAAAGAAGGGTCATAATCGGTAATATACTTATTATTTGCTTTGGAATATCTTTTACAATATTGTACCACTCCTCCGCGTAAACCTTTTTCTATTTGCATGCACATATATGTGATATATCTATATCGGTTAAAAATTCTAATTCATATTCATAATATTGCTTGAAACGAAAAACTAGGCGCACTGACAAAATTAAGGATCAAGTTTATAAATTTGTTTTTAAACTTGTTTTATGAAAATTTTCAAAAATATCCGCCAATAAAGGCACATCAGTTTTTAAATATAAATCGCTGTAAATTTTTAATATTAAAAACTTTTCAGACTTTTAATGCCGGTTCATATTCCTCATCGGTAATATTCGAATCGTTTAATAAACTATAAAAATGTTTTTTCCGATAATTTATTTTCATTTAATTTATCCCAAGAATAAATATATTCATAAAGAAATATTCTTTTTTTGCATAGTAAATTAAATTCGTTTTCATTTTGACAATTGGCTTTAGTAATTTCTTTTTCAGAATCTTCTAATTGAGAGCTTAATGTATCCAAGCTTTCGGGTAAAAATCGCAATGAATCTATAAACCTAAGATAAATGTTACAAATTTTTAAAAAGAAATATATTTTTCCTTAGTGCTTGGTATTACAGATAAATTTCCTTCATATTGATTTAGTAACTCTTTAATTTAGAAATGAGAATCAAAATTACTAAGACTGTGAAAAACTACGGGAATAGTCTGATTTTTTTTAAATTGTAAATTACACAAGCTGTGAGCTGGACCACGATAATTTGTTTTTTTTTTAAGTTAATATCATTACATTCAGAAGCAAGATGAAAATAACTTTTTCTTCATTCGGTTCGAAAGTCACAAATGTGACAATGTGTAGCAGTTTTAAAAGAAGCATTTTAAAAATTTGTCGATATCGATTTTTTTTTCAGGAATATTTTTAAATTTCATTGCAATTTTTTTTATTCAGAAACTAACCATTCTATGCAATCATCCCCTTGATACAAGTTTTGATAATGAATTATCATATGAACATTTAAGATAATATGAAACGCTGAAGGGAATATGTTTATGAACATTAAATGAGTTTTTATTTAAATTTGAATCTTATGATTTTAAAATGAATTCTATATCAGCATAAACAACGAACGGAACTATTTGTTTGCTATGATATTGCGTAAATTTTAATATAATTTCTCCTGGATTCTGAATGTTTATCTAATATATCATAACGTGAAAAAGAGTTTAGACATCTAAAATACATTTTTTACCATTATGTTTTGAAATTTGACTTAAAATTAATCGGGATAAATTTGTTATTAATGTAAAATGAAAATTATCGTCGGATGACGGTATTGCTAACAAATTTATGTAATTTTCTGTTTTACGTTTACTTAAAACAATTGGTACTACAAAATTACTTTTAATACAATATACATTTATTGACAAATCATTTAATTTTTCAAATAATAATAATAATAATTTAAAATATTGACTAAATGTTCATAAGACAATACTCGATTTGCATTTTTTCGATTAGGATTCATCGATGCTAATATACAATACAAAAAACAATATTCATCATTTTTTTAATGTTTAATACTGCTTTTTTATTTTTTATAAAATTAGGTAGTTCTTTAAAAGTTAGGCTTCCCCGCGAAATTTAATGTTTTTTTTGGTGATAC
Organism: Brassicogethes aeneus; assembly: GCA_921294245.1. Lineage (NCBI taxonomy): Eukaryota > Metazoa > Arthropoda > Insecta > Coleoptera > Nitidulidae > Brassicogethes > Brassicogethes aeneus. The sequence goes on from OV121136.1 coordinate 7,207,217, forward strand.
TCGGCCACCCTGTTTTCTTTAGCAGTTGCTTCCAACGTTTTAGATCTTTAAATTTTGTTATCATCCTCTGGATAAATGTTCGTTTTGTTAAACGAAAAGTTATCTGGTGAAACAGGTAACTAAATTAATATATTATTTTATGTTCACTTCAATTGGTGAAACAGTTTTTAGATTTAATAACCGAAGAATCAAGAAGTGTTACCAATTTGAGGTTCAATTTGTCTTAAAAGAATAAAGCGTGTTCAGGAATTACAGTCTTTAAAAACCTACCACCCACACCTTCGGCAAGTTTCCAACACTTCGCTACAGTATAAAATTATGTTTTAACAAATCTATTAGTGAGTCCCAATCTTGGATTAAATTTTTATGAGTCTTCACGAATAACCAGGCTTTCCCAGAAAAAAGATCAAACGTAGCCAAGATATGACATAATAAACATGATCGCTTAAGCAAATAGAAAATAAAAATAGGTATCCTTAATAAAGGTGACAATACTACTGGAACTTACGGTCCCCACTGCAAGGTAGCCGGTATAAACAAATTAAAATATTCTTTTAAATTTAAAAACTGTAACCAAACATTTGTAACACTGCCATTGTTTGCATGTTTGTTTAGTAAAGACAAGCAACGAATACAATTATTTTATACTAAACTTTATTTAAATAATAATCTTAAAAAAATAAAAAGAGAGGGAATATTTCATGGTAAACTATAACCCCAAAGTAATGCATTAATACCATCCTCTTGTGTAATTCTTATCATCATTAGATGATAAAACAAGTTTATTTTGACGTGTTTTTGAAAGAAATTAAAATTGAGATTTAATTATATTTGTAGAATTATTTAAACATTCTAAAAAACCATTAAATGTGATTTTTCTAATAACTGGTTTTCGAATTCCTTTTATTTTTTTAATATTGATTATTGGTTCTGCTTTATATGAGTACATTTTAGCCCTAAGACCTACAAATTCAGTCATAATTTTACCAAAATTTTCATCCTTCATAAGACCTATATTTTTTTTTTAGTTGTTTAATTCCATAAACAGTATTTATGGGATATTCGGATGTATCAAATTTATGAGAAAAACGTTTATTAAGAATTTCGTAAATTAAACTATCTGTATCTGTATACAACAAACTGAATCATTTGGAATTATCTTTTTTATAAAATTGTAATGAAAATCATAAAGAATTGTTTTTGAAATATCTAGAATTGGTTTATTTGTGGTAACTTCAAGTTTTTTATTTCAATTAACATATTGTTTTCATCTATAATTACCGCATTATAAAAATTTGGTCTTGCAATATATTTTTTTGCACTTTTCCAAATATTAACAATTTTTATAATTCTGTTTTCGGACATTTTCTAGGCATTTTCCGAAGATAGCGTTAATTAAAAGTACAATGATAATGATAATTTTGTTCAGATTTAAAAATAGATTTTTTTCTTAATTCAATGTTTAGGTTAATGTATTATTTAACCATGGAGCTTGTTTAAATTTTATTACGTTGTGTATTTTTTTTCAACAAGTCCATTTTCTGTTGCTTACTTTAATAAAAGATAATGGATAACATATTTTTCTTTAGTATTTAATGTTGTTAAAAGCTTTTTTCCCTTCGATTTAGAATTCGGGGGAATTAAATGTTCAGCACTAAACGGAAGGTCTTTATGTAATTTATGAAGATGGCTAGGATATTCAAGATCTACCTCTAAAATATATCCTGTCAGAGTCCGGTTCTGGTAATTTTGTTATGTAAATTAAGCCTGGATCTAGCCATCCAAAACCGCCATAAAGACGTCATGGACATTCCATATAAATTATTGATATCGAATAAAATAAGATACTTTTCATCTAAAGAAGGGTCATAATCGGTAATATACTTATTATTTGCTTTGGAATATCTTTTACAATATTGTACCACTCCTCCGCGTAAACCTTTTTCTATTTGCATGCACATATATGTGATGTATCTATATCGGTTAAAAATTCTAATTCATATTCATAATATTGCTTGAAACGAAAAACTAGGCGCACTGACAAAATTAAGGATCAAGTTTATAAATTTGTTTTTAAACTTGTTTTATGAAAATTTTCAAAAATATCCGCCAATAAAGGCACATCAGTTTTTAAATATAAATCGCTGTAAATTTTTAATATTAAAAACTTTTCAGACTTTTAATGCCGGTTCATATTCCTCATCGGTAATATTCGAATCGTTTAATAAACTATAAAAATGTTTTTCCGGTAATTTATTTTCATTTAATTTATCCCAAGAATAAATATATTCATAGGGAAATATTCTTTTTTTGCATAGTAAATTAAATTCGTTTTCATTTTGACAATTGGCTTTAGTAATTTCTTTTTCAGAATCTTCTAATTGAGAGCTTAATGTATCCAAGCTTTCGGGTAAAAATCGCAATGAATCTATAAACCTAAGATAAATGTTACAAATTTTTAAAAAGAAATATATTTTTCCTTAGTGCTTGGTATTACAGATAAATTTCCTTCATATTGATTTAGTAACTCTTTAATTTAGAAATGAGAATCGAAATTACTAAGACTGTGAAAAACTACGGGAATAGTCTGATTTTTTTTAAATTGTAAATTACACAAGCTGTGAGCTGGACCACGATAATTTGTTTTTTTTTTAAGTTAATATCATTACATCCAGAAGCAAGATGAAAATAACTTTTTCTTCATTCGGTTCGAAAGTCACAAATGTGACAATGTGTAGCAGTTTTAAAAGAAGCATTTTAAAAATTTGTCGATATCGATTTTTTTTTCAGGAATATTTTTAAATTTCATTGCAATTTTTTTTATTCAGAAACTAACCATTCTATGCAATCATCCCCTTGATACAAGTTTTGATAATGAATTATCATATGAACATTTAAGATAATATGAAACGCTGAAGGGAATATGTTTATGAACATTAAATGAGTTTTTATTTAAATTTGAATCTTATGATTTTAAAATGAATTCTATATCAGCATAAACAACGAACGGAACTATTTGTTTGCTATGATATTGCGTAAATTTTAATATAATTTCTCCTGGATTCTGAATGTTTATCTAATATATCTTAACGTGAAAAAGAGTTTAGACATCTAAAATACATTTTTTACCATTATGTTTTGAAATTTGACTTAAAATTAATCGGGATAAATTTGTTATTAATGTAAAATGAAAATTATCGTCGGATGACGGTATTGCTAACAAATTTATGTAATTTTCTGTTTTACGTTTACTTAAAACAATTGGTACTACAAAATTACTTTCAATACAATATACATTTATTGACAAATCATTTAATTTTTCAAATAATAATAATAATAATTTAAAATATTGACTAAATGTTCATAAGACAATACTCGATTTGCATTTTTTCGATTAGGATTCATCGATGCTAATATACAATACAAAAAACAATATTCATCATTTTTTTAATGTTTAATACTGCTTTTTTATTTTTTATAAAATTAGGTAGTTCTTTAAAAGTTAGGCTCCAACCCGAGTCTCTTTCTTGGAATTCTTCTAATTTAATGTTTAATTTATTTACTATATTTTCATAAAAATATGTGTTTAAATTTGTTGTCAAGTCTATTACAGAATTAGATGTTATGAAATGTTTTACATCTGTTTCTAATGTGCTTGGTTGAACAAATATTAACATATAAAATAGAATTTACTTTAATAATACCTGATTGTAAAGCTCTTCTAACTTTAATTGCAAAACTACAAAATGCTTTAAAAAAACAATATTTTTAATATTATTATTTACAATCATGCATGTACATATACGCCCATTAAAACACGTTTTTACATCTTGCCAATAAACTTGTTTTTTATATTTTAGAGATTTTTTTTGTTGTTAACCACACCCAACATTAATTTGATTTTTTTAAAAATTATGATAATAAATTAAATTGTTTAATTTGCCCCAATCTGAAACTTATTTTCAATAAATTTTTACGAATTGCTCTTTGCAATATTTTAATGATTTTTTAATATGTTTTACTTGATCTTGGTAATCTACATTTTTCTTTAGTAAAGGTATTATTTGTTTTATTTTTTCAATTACATAACAGCATAATTTAGATAACGATGACATTGTTTAAATACTCACAGTCAACTGGTATCTGCTGCTACTGCTGCCTAGCTAAATATACATTTAGGTCTGCCTGACTTGAACTACAACGTCTCCTTTTTTATTTTTTCCCTCGAACAACAACAAAAAGAACATCAATACCACTAAAAAATATATAAAAAACATAATAAACATTACAACTAGTTTTTTTTAATTTACATTTTTAGTTGTTTGTATTAAACATAACAATGATAATGTTTGTGGTTGAAATACATTAACATTTATTTTATCATTTTTAATTACATCTAAATATTTTTTTATCTCTTTTATGAGATGTAAATGGTTTTGTTTAATGGAATTTAATTATATAATAAATATATTCTGTTTTATATGGTTCTAAATATATTGCATACAAATATCTAAGTCAAAAGTACTAATAGTTTTTACAATAAACTGCTCAATAGTTAAACAAGAAAAGTCCCCTAAATAAACTGCGCACCACTCAATGTGTCGCGCCCAAAAAGTTCGTTCTTTTTCAAAACGACATAACTTTTTTGTTTCTGGAACTATTTTATTTTAGTCTTTGTTGTCTGCTAGCCTCATCCTCTGGCAATTCATGCTATAGATATAAAGCTCTCGGTTCTTCAAGTAAATTTCCTACAGGGTGATATGTTAACCGGTGAAAAATTTCAATAACTTTATCCAAGCCCCGATTGTAAAAAAAATTTTGATCTCGTGTTTACTTTGAAATAATGAAGTATTAGGTCTTACCTTGAAACGTTTTTCAAATTTCAAATGGTAAGTATCAAAAGGAGGTAGATTTCAAATTAAAATTTACCTAGTTTACCTGTTTGCTTTAATGTTAAAGGGTTGTTCGTTATTATTTTTTTACGTGGGGTTCAGGTATTTTTAGATTGATATGATTGGGAAAAGATTAAATAAAACAAAAGAATACTTACTTAGTGGATCAAAACAAATTCCGGGGTCGCTTTCTTTTCCTGACATAACCATAACATAAGATGATGCCACTAGTAATTTAAGTTTTACAAGAATTAGCTTTACGACATGTTTTTATTTCTTTAACGAACCAAAACCCACATACAACTTACTGAATGCGAGTGTCCCTGGTGTCGAAAAAAGCGTACCCTTGCGGCATTAATTATAATTAGATTTAAATTCAAATTTAAAAGTGACGTTTGGGGCATTCTATAACACTCCCCCTTGTAAGAGGCGACATCGGAATTGTCTTGATCGTTTACTTAAAAGGAACTAATAACATTGTAGTCACAGGCTACACAAAATCATTTAGAACATTACTAAATAAATACTTATAAAAAAGTTTAGGTCTTATTAATTGTTTCGACCTTTACTTGATGAAACTCCATATTAACTATGTAGATATAAAAACAATTTTGTTGTAAAGTTTCACGAAATTTATTAAATTTTGACAGCTGTTTCGCTACACAGTAGCTTCATCAGAATGTATTAAAACTAAAGATTGTACAAAATATTTATAACAAAAAATATTGGTATTCTAGGTAAGGATAATCATTTAACATCTACCTGTGTTACATAATAATAAACTAGGATCACATTCAGAAATACCTAATGGGGAAAAACCTAATCTGTTTATAGTTTGTATTTTATTTATTAAATATTATAAAAGTGTGAATATTTTATATAATGCTATTGTTATATGTTAATAAAATTAAAATAGATTTAAAAGTGGTGAATTATTAGTTTCTATTTGATCATTGAGAATATTATTAGTATTTTTAAGTTTATTAATTTCTAGAGATTCGAGTAGATTTAATTTAATACCTTTGTTTTACAAATGTAATATTTTAAAGTTGTTATTAAAAGTATGGTTTTCTGTAATAAGATGTGATGCATAGGCTGAATCGACTTTTAGATTAATATATGATCTCCGATGTTCTTTAATCCTAGTAATAAAACTACGGCCGGTTTGTCCTATATAAGTTTTAGGACAATCTGTACACGTTAATTGGTATACGCCTGACTTCAAATGCCTATTAGACTTATCTTTGTTATTTTTTATGAACATACTTAAAATGTTATTAGTTTTAAACGCGATATTGGCATTAATGTTTTTGAAAAATGTGGAAACATGTCTCATGTTGGAACCTACATATGTACAAGTATTGAACGTATTAATTGGGTTGATAAGAGAAGGGAAAGTTTGTTTAATAGCTAATTTATATCTTTTATTTTTGAGAATATTCGTAATTAATTGTGCTTCATAGCCATTGTTCACTGCAATTTGTTTTATTAAATTTAATTCGTCGTTGAAATCTACATTAGATAAAGGTATGTTTAAAAGTCGGTGTATCATTGAATAAAACGCTGCTATTTTTTGGGACCAAGGATGCATAGATGAATAGTGTATGACTAAATCTGTATAACTGGGTTTGTGATATAATTTTAAAAGTGTGAAAGCCTTTATTTTTTTTTAGAATAGTAAGATCTAAGAAATTAATTTGGTTATTTTGTTCTACTTCTATTGTAAAGTTTATGTTAGGATGAATATTATTTATAAAATTATGAAAACTAATTAATTGTCTATTTGTACCTGTGAAGCAAGTGAGAATATCATCTACATATCGAAACCAATATAAAAAGTTTTTAAAATGTCCGCTTTCTTGGATGATTAATTCTATATGGTTAACAAAAATGTCCGCAAGTAATGGACTAAGAGGGTTACCCATAATTAAACCGTTACGACTAGTATAAATCTTATTATTAAATTGGAAATAGTTTTGTTTTAAGCAAATATCTAGAGTCCTTAAAATATCATTTTTAATAACAGGATTGATTTTATTTAGTTCTAAAAGCTTTTCTATTAAATGGGTAGTTTCTAATGGAGGCACGTTTGGGAATAAATTAGTGATGTCGAAAGAGATTAATTTGGCATTGTCAGGTAATCGGATGTCTTTAATATTGTTGATTAGTTCATATGAGTTTTTTACAGTAAATTTAGGTTTAAAATTGCAATGGGTTGATATTAAATTAATGAGTCTTTTAGAAATTTTGGTCGAAGGAGCAGAATAAAAAGATACTACAGGTCTAATTGGAAAATTGTCTTTGTGTAGTTTAATCAGTGAATACATTAAAGGTGGGCTGGGATTCATTAAGGTTAATTTGTAAATGTCTGAATCGGAAAAAATACTTTTCGCATTTTTTATGATCTGTCTTACTTCTTCATTGTATTTTTTAGTAAGGTCTTTGGGTAATACTGTGTATTTGTCTAAAGAAAGGAAATTTTGGGTTTTATCTATATAGTCAGTTTTATTAATGGCGATAACTGTTTGTCCTTTGTCAGCTCTAGTAAAAATTATATTTTTACTTTTTTCTTTAATTGATTTAGCTGTATGTTTCTCCAGGTCTATCACAATGGAAAATGGTCACTTACACGGTACAAACCCATGGTTCCTCATCAAATTCTTGTCTTTATTATCTGATTTTTGTTCTGACAACATCCATTGTCAGATAGTTTGTTGTAGTTAAGTATTTTTTTTTATTTTTTGTGATTTCTTCTGACAAGTCAACTTATCAGTAGTTTGTAATAATCTCCATTATTACTTTTGCTTGGATTTGATTATAAAGTTATTAACAAAAGAAACACTTGTGTGTGGTTTTTTTCTTACTTCTTGTTGGTCGTTGATTGTGATTGGTTGTGATTACTTTGTCCAATAGGGGCTCGTCTTCTTTGGTACCCGGATTTTCTGACTCATTATCGGAATTACCATCTTCCTCATCCATACTGTCGTCTGAACTTAGTAAGTCCGAAAAATTGTTGTTTTCTTGGTTTTGGTCATATTCGGTTTGATTGTCTCCATAACTTGTATCGTCTTCTTCGTCTGTTTTCTCCTCCTTTTCCTGCAAGTCTTTACTAAGTAATAGTTTCGGTGGTACCGGCCTTACGTCATCGATGTGGATTTTATTGAAGTCATGGTTACGTTTGATGAGGTAAATCGTATCCGAAATACGCTCCATAACTGGGAATGGTCCTTTCCAGGCTGGTGGAAATGGATCCATAGCTGTTGGACGTCTACATTTTCTGAGAACCATATCTCCTACTTCGTACTTCTTTACTGGACCTGATTTGACATATTTTTGTTGGTAGGTTTCTTGGCGTTCACGGATTTCTATGAGTCTAGCTTCACGTTGTTTTCCTTTGTTGAAGATCTTGAACTGGAACTGTTCATGGAGGTTCTGGTAGATTAGCCCCAAAGAGAGCCTCGGCTGGTGACTTCCCCGTAGCAGCGTTTCGACGATTCCTGAGGGCAAAGAGGACGCGGGGCACGCATTTATCCCATTGCTGGTTTGGATTCCTTGCAATAAGTATTTTTAGGGTATTTTAAACTCTTGATTACGGCGTTCAACCGGATTTGCACGTTGGTGATAAATTGCCGTGGATTTATGATTGATATAAAACTTTTTGCAAATTTTTTTCCAAACCAATGAGACAAATTGCGGCCCGTTGTCCGAAATTATTTCGGTTGGGTGTCCAAATCGTATAAAAATTTGATTTTTTAAGAATGATATAATTTCAGACACCACCGCAGTACCTATCGGTATTGCCTCCATCCAACGGGTAAAAATGTCTTCTAATACAATTATGTATCTATTACCGTTTTGCGTTATGGGGTATGATCCCATAACATCTACACTTAGTGTTTCAAATGGATTTTTTGGATTGTGAGCACTCAATGAAGCGGCTGTTTGAATGTTTCTGCCTTTTACAGTACGGCATATTATGCAATTATTCACGTATTTATTAATGTCAGATTTAATTTGTTGCCAATAATAGTGTAAGGATATTTGTCTGCTTGTTTCATCGCGACCTGGATGGCCAGAGAAGTCAGAGTCGTGAAAATGAATTTGTTCTGTAAAATTTAGTGGAACAACCAATTGATTATTTTCTCTTCTAAAAAGTTTATTATCGCTAATAAAATGTTCGTTCAAAAATTTTAAATGTATGTCAGCCTGAAATTTCCTTTTGAATACGTTTAGATTTATTTTGTGCTACGACAGCTTCTAAGTAAAGGGGTGGACGGTTGTTTAAAGCAATACTAACATGTACTGTAGGTGTTATTTCATTATTAATTATTATGGGTTGTTCTGGGGGAAACATGCGATTAAGGTGAGTAACCTCCTCAGGAATAACATTATTTACTGGGTTACGAGAAAGAAAATCTGGTAATTCATTTAGTTTACCGGGAGTGTGTATTACTTGAAAGTTATATTCCTGAAGAAGCAAACTCCAACTTGTTAGTTTTGCCTTTACGTCTTGTTGCTTGTGCAGCCATAATAGGGCTCTATTATCAGTAATAAGGGTAAACTTGGCATCTTCCAAGAAATGTCTGAACCGTTTAATTGCCCACACTATAGCAAGACACTCAATTTCATTGATGTGATAATTGCGATCTGTTTTTGAAAGTTTTGCGTTTGCGTAAGAAATTATATGTTTTTCTCCCTTTTCATTTTTTTGAAAAAGAACAGCGCCTATAGTGCGGTCTAGGACGTTCTGGCGCAACCGATTTGACGCAACCGATTTGGCGCGGCCGTACTGGCGCAGGTCCGTTGTGACGCAGACCGCTTCTGGCGCAAAGCCTATTTGGCGCAGGTACATTCTGGCGCGAAGACTTTATGGCGCAAATAATTAAAAACATATCAAAAATCGACCCTATTTTAACCATTAAAACCGCAATGTACCTGAAAAATAAATGAAACACAAACATATTATTTGAAACATAAATTTATTAAAACGTAATTCAAAACATATATTTTATTACAAATTCATACAAAATAATACATTCCTACTATATTATAATTGTAAGCTAAGCCTTTCAAATATTCTACCATCCCTATATTATTGAAATTTTCTACAATATTCTTAATTCTTTTATCACATTCAACATATTTTCTAAGTTTTTTAGGAGGTGCCTGTCCAGCTATTAATTGTTCTATATACATATCTCTTGTAACCTGCACTTTTTTCAGTATATCAATAAATGACCAAATCGTGGGATGATCCATTGATAACTCTGTTTGAAGCCTTCTGTGAGAAGCTTCAGCAAAATTATTAGTTCTGTGAATGTCGTTGATAACTCTTTCATAAACAGACCATAAGGTTGGTAGAAACATAGGCGGTCTTCGCCCACCTCCACGTCTGTTTAGTCTCCCAACATAAAAATCTTCGAACCAATCGAGCATTGGCAACAAATCTGGCGGTATTTCTTCTGTGAGACTCTCTAGCGCCTCATCGAGATTTTCGATAGGTACAAAGGCCAATGAAGTTATCATTTTTGCCTGGGTCATTCTGATATCTACCCAAAAGATTAATTTCGGCAAGATGTTTTTTAAAATTCTTGACCAAGTGAAAAAAACAACCTTGCATTTGAACTCCTTGAAATTTTTCTTGGAAAGCATTTATTGCAGCCAATTCAAAATCACATGAAACTAGCTGTGGATTTAAGCCTGCTTCTAATTCTAGTAACATATCCAAGAGACGTTTGTATGTTCCAATCTTCTTATTTGGCAGTAAGGCATATATTATTGGATGAACCCCTCCTAATTTTTCTGCAAGGATAACGTACACTTGGTAGAATAGTGTAGGAGCAGAACGAAATGTTCCATCGATGAACCAGTGTTTGGATTCACGTAAAATCTGGAAAGATTACAATAATACATGTTTTTTTCTTTCAAAATTAGGTACCTACAATGTAGGTCCTACATCTATGTACAGTGTACATTGTACACTCAGGTGCAAAAAAGTGGATCACCTAAAATTTTACAATATTTTATCCACTTTTTTTGCACCTTAGTATATATTGGAAACACTCGGATAATAAATTTTATTTAATTAGTTACATATTTTAAGAAAAAAAGGATAAAGAAGCAGTCAAACGTACCTTTAAATTATCGCGTTTTCCAAAAATTAAAATTCTGATTAGGCTTGCTCCGCTATCTGCCAAAAGAAAATCTTCTTCCTCGTTATCTCTTCCCATAACGGTCTTGTATTTTTCAGGAATTTCTAGTTCTTCCAGGCTCCGTGGAACGGGCGTTGCTCTATTTACTTCATTTCTCTGCCTTCTAATCATTTTCTTTAATGCTGTTTGCACGGGCAATGCAGCCAAAACAGTTCTTGGCACATTTTTACCGTCATAACTCAAAACATTATTAATAATTTGAGCAGGCGCTTCCATTGTAGACGTGGCTCTATCTTTAATTTTAGTTTTGATCTTCAGAACTTCCACAGTAGCAGCTGAACTATCATGTGTGTGATGGTTTATACTTTTAACTATAGTGCCATCTTGTGTATGTATTCTCACAAGACAACCTTCACCCTTTCTATCGCAACGCCAGAACTTTTTTGCTCCACACGCACTGTTTCTATCAAATAAATACAAAAATCCATTTTCGAAAAACTTCTCGCGACCCTGTTTACTTTTGATTTGCACTCCCATTTTTAACAAATATGTTTCAATACACTGTGTATTCTTCAGACCAACTACTAATAAAATTGTTATAACTTACAATTATAATAATTATTATAGGTTTATTTCCTTTCTATTTTATATCAATTTATTGTCAAAAATTTATTTTATTATTCTTATCATCTCTATAACAACTAAATAAACGCCAACTTTCTTATATTATTATTATAGGAAGTCATTAGCGTATCATATAATATATATATATTATATAGTTATATTTATCATTCTAGCAGGGTAGGCACTAATTACAACAAAAGGTTGATAAAATAAGGTCGATTTTTAATATGTTTTAAATTATTTGCGCCATAAAGTCTTCGCGCCAGAACTTATCTACGCTAAATAGGCTTTGCGCCAGAAGCGGTCTGCGTCACAACAGACCTGCGCTAGTACAGCCGCGCCAAACCAGTCGCGTCAAATCGGTTGCGCCAGAATGGATCATCTCGCTATAGTGCTAGTATCAGTTTGAAGTGAAAATGAAAAATTCGAATCTGGCCTATGTAAATAAAGAGGTTTAGACATTTCTTGTTTTGTGGTGTCAAAAGCATTTTGCTCAATTTTTGTCCAACGCCATTTTTGTTTTGAGTTTAGCAAATTAGTCAAAGGTGTTATTTGGCCAGATTTGGCACATATTCTCGAAGCCAATTTACTATACCAAGAAAAGATTGAAGTTCTGTTTTGTTCTGGCATTGAAAAATTCTTTATTTGATTTAGATGTGAATCTCTAGGTTTATTTACGTCACCCGTGATGGTATGACCCAAATAATCAAGTGAATGTGTGGCAAATTTACATTTAGAGATTGAACAATTCAGCTGGTGAGCTACAAGTCTCTCAAGCACAAGACGTAAGTGCAATTTGTGTTCCGAATGGCTCTTAGAATAGATATTATCTATTAGATAATAATATCATCCAAATAGACCAGTGCAAAGAACAAAACCCGTTAACACTTCCTGCGACATAAGTTTTTGAAAACTACTAGGTGCATTCTTCAGTCCGAAGGGCATTACAGTAAATTGGTAATGTCCTCCGTCTGGGGTAGAAAATGCGGTAAGTGGCTTTGAGTTATCGGTAGGTGGGACTTGCCAATATCCACTTCGCAAGTCAAGTGACGTAAAAATTGTTGCTGAGCCAAGTTCTTTGAATTTTTGGCAGTATAGCAGTTTCGTCTTCCGTAATTGCATTTAATTTTCTAAAATCTATAAAAAATCGAGGTTTTTTGTCTTCCTTTTCGATAATTACAGGAGAGGAAGAGAATGGTGAAATTGAAGATTCAATGACCCCCGCAGCTAACATTTGAGTAATTTGTTCATTCAAAATGCGTTTTTTTCTCTCTTTTAATGGATAAGGTTTCGTGTTGACAACTGAGTTACTTTTTAAGCGTATGTCATGTTTAATTGTACGGGTAACTGGTTGATGTAATGAGTCGTCAAACAAAAATGAAAATTCCTTGAGAATTGTCTTTTAATCATTCTCGATGTTTTGATCAAGATGTTTTAGTGAAAATTCATGGGGATGGGAATTTATTTTAATTTTGGGAGGGGAGAAATAAACAGTGCGACGATCTTCGGTTCCAAAATGTATACAGCATCTAGACATGTTAAGCACAACTTGCTCATCGATAAAGAAAGGAAATCCAAGAATACAGTCTTCGGTAAGATTTGGTACCACAAGAAATTGGGAAGTTAAATTTACATCGAGAATTTTATAGGAAACTTTCATAAAACCATAGGTATCCATATCCACTGGACCACATCCATATTTGATGGTTTGTTTTTGTAAGAATGGAAGATTTGAAAAGTACTTTGAATGAAGAAGATTGACGCTAGCTCCTGTATCAATTAGAGCTTTAAAAGTTTTGTCCTCCAAGGTAATATTGATTTTTGGCAAGAAACTGTGGTTTTCTGCAGAAAAATAATTTAGGACCGGTAGGCTTCTGCAGCTTGTCGACCGTTCCTGTTTGCGTTTATCAAATTGTTGAAATTTCCCTCTTGATTTTTGTATCTAAACTGCGCACCACTCAATGTGTCGCGACCAAAAAGTTCGTTCTTTTTCAAAACGACATAACTTTTTTGTTTCTTGAACGATTTAATTTTGGTCTGTGATGTCTGCTAGCCTCATCCTCTGGCAATTTATGCTATAGATATGAAGCTCACGGTTGGTCAAGTAAACTTCCTACAGGGTGATATGTTAAACGGTGAAAAATTTCAATAACTTTATCCAAGCCCCGTTTGTAAAAAAATATTTTTTTTTTCGTTTTTACTTTGACATAATGAAGTATTATGTGTTACTTTGAAACGTTTTTCAAATTTTTCGAATTGGAATCTAAGCAACGAAAATATGATTTTTTTTCCCAAAGAGTACATTAAGGCTTTTTTTTAGGCAATACACTCAGTCTTTTTAGGAATAAGAAGATAAGATGGTGAAAGATTGTAACTTAAATAATTCTGAACAAGCGACAAGCAACAAACTTTCATTATTTTCAGAGGGCCTAAACTAAGACCACTTTTTGAAAATGACATTTTTGTGAAAGTTTGCAAAAACTAAACCTACTTTCATAAAATGTTTTCTTAATAATTTTGACCTCCTGATTGTGATTCAGTTGTCAAATTTTCACCAAAATGTCATTTTGAAAAAGTGGTCTTTGCTTAGGCCCCTCTGAAAATATTGAAAGTTTGTTGCTTGTCGCTTGTTCAGAATTATTCAAGGAACAATTTTTTACCATCTTATTTTCTTGTTCTTAAAAAGACAGAATATATTACCTACCAAAAAGCCTTAAATGTACTCTTTTGGAAAAAAAATCATATTTTCGTTGCTAAGATTCCAATTCGAAAAATTTGAAAAATGTTTCAGGGTAACACATAATACTTCATTATTTCAAAGTAAAAACGAAAAAAAAATTATTGTTTTACAAACGGGGCTTGGATGAAGTCATTGAAATTTTTCACCGTTTTACATATCACCCTGTAGGAAATTTACTTGAAGAATCGTATGCTTAATATCTATAGCATGAATTGCCAGAGGATGGGGTTAGCAGACATCACAGACCAAAATAAAATCGTTCAAGAAACAAAAAAGTTATGTCGTTTTGAAAAAGGACGAACTTTTTGGTCGCGATACATTGAGTGGTGCGCAGTTCATATGGATTTTGCGGGCAATTACTATGGGTCTTTCCATTTCAAAACGACCGCTACGCGCAGGTCATGATTTTCTTTTTCTATGAAACTTAAATATGTTTTTTTTGGTCGAAATTATGAGACACGTATTTTTTTGTTTGGCGAAAAAAAATTTTTTGCTGTAATAATCGATTTTTTCCGTTGATCGGAAAAGCTTTTTTTTAATGCATATAACTTGTTGAAAAGATGACCGATTTTGACAATTGAACTTGCAAAATGCTTGTACTTATTAACACTTTCCATTAATAGTATCAAACATTTTAAATTCCTTGTGATAATTTTTTTATACGATAGAAAACCAAAAGTACGGAATTTTTTCTAAATTAAATTTTTCAAAAAGTGTATTTTTTATTTTTTTTTATCAAAAAGTAGACAGTCCAAACTGCATTTTGGCTAAGGGACTGTTAGCCAAAACTTTTCATTAAGAAGATATAAATTTTTTTTTAATTCTATTTTTTTCACTAACGATCTCGTGCTGCTAAATAAATTTTATTTTTAAAGTAAGTTTTATGTGTAATAGCAGACAAATAAGATTGGATATTAAAGTTCATTGTGGTATAATCGCTTTAAGTGAAAAAACTTGGTGAATTATTTTGTTTAAAATCAAATTTTCAAGGCGAAATACATGAGCATAGACAAGGGGTTGGGTTGGGGAAGATTTAGTACATAAGTGGCATCTTGGTTTAGTACTACTACTTTTAGGTCAATTAGATTTTTAGTTTATTATTACCAATACACAAAGCTACTGTTTTGTTAGGATTTAATTTAAGTCCGTTATTTGTACACCACTGTACAATACCCTGAAGATCACCGTTAAGTGATGCAGCAGCAGCTTCAAATGAATTAACATTGAACGACAAATATAATTGGATATCATCCGCATAAAAATGGTATTTGCCAGATTTTAAACAATCGGGAATGTCAAATATAAAAATTGAAAATAAAATGGGCCCTAAGATACTTCCTTGTGGTACACCGTTCTTTATTTGAAGAAAGTCTGAGTATACTTCATTATATCTGACACATTGTTTTCGGCCATATAAATAATTTGAGAACCACAAAACCACATCCTGATCGCAACCAATAAATCATTACCAAGTCAAAAGCTTTACTTACAGCAAACTAGAAAGATCAACTCCGAATTGTCAATGGCTTTACCAATATCATTAACCACTTTTAATAAGGCTGTTTGTGTACTAAAATTCGTTCGAAACCCTGTTTGTAAGGATGGCAAAATATTATTAATATTTAGATATTCTCTTAACTGCATTGATATAATTTTTTCTATTATTTTTGAGACAGCAGGTAATATACTCAGAGGTCTGATATCTGTAAGATTTGTTGCATTGTCAACCTTGGGGAATGGCAGAACTACACCATAATTTCCATAATTCAGGATAATTTGAAGTTTCTATAGAGTAATTAATAATATGAACCAAGATATCAATAACAAAGGGTAAGACAAATTTTAACATTTTTATATCAATAAAATCCATACCGACAGCATTTGAGTTTATAGTTTTAATCATTTTGTAAACATCGCTATGTGAAATGTATTTAAATTTAAATTTTGGTTTATCATTGTGAAACATTATATTATTATTATAGTAACTTAATCTTTCTTGATTTATATTTAATTCACCAGCTATATTTACAAAATAGTTATTTATATTATTTGAGGATATATCATTTAAAAGATTACTGCAGTAACAAATTTACCATGGTAAATTTGTTTCTCGCATTTTTAACTCCCCATTTACCTAGATTATTCCAAATAACTTTAGAATTTTGTTTATTGTTATTTAATACATAGTTCATATAGGCTGTTTTTTTCCTTACAATTGCTTCAGCAACAAACGTTTTCAAATCCAAGTAATACAGTTTATCATTATATTGTTTTGTTTTTAAGTATTTTTTGTGCGCTTTGTTTTTCAAACGGATCATACGGTTTATTGTGTATGTTATATAGGGTGAATCTTTCTTTTTATATTTATATAATATGCGTGGTGCATACGTATCAAATATATTATTAATAAAATCATTAAAAATGGTTAATTTATGGTCTATATCATTATTATAATAGATCGTTCCAATTCATACTTTCGGCACACTGAGCAAAACTATCTAGATCAATGTTTTTTAAATCTCTATAATACCTTTTTTTATCATCTTTTATATTCGAGCTAGTATTTAAACTACAATAAACAAGCATATGATCACTTAACTTTCCCACATCTATAGTTTTGCAGTTACCAGCACTTAAATTATCACTTACACACATTACATCTATAAAGATTCATTATGATCTGTAATTCTAGTGGGGGAATCAACCACTTGTTTTAGATTAAATTTAGAAATGTTATCAAGAAATTTTTTAGAATAAGTATCCAGTTTAAGCAAGTTTATTTAAAATGTTTGTTACTATTAATGGAAAGTATTAATAAGTACCTACGAGAATTTTGCAAGTTCAATTGCCAAAATCCGTAAATTTTTGAACAAGTTATACGCGTTTAAAAAAAAAGCTTTTTCGGTCAACGGAAAAAATCGATTTTTACCGCAAAAAATAAATCGCCAAAAATTAACAACAAAATTTTTTTTCGACAAACCAAAAAATACGTGTTTCATAATTTCGACCAAAAAACAACATATTTAAGTTTCATGAAAAAAGAAAATCATGACCTGCGCGTACCGGTCGTTTTGAAATGGAAAGACCCCTATGATAATGCCATTCTTGACAGTAGCGGCATGGATGAGGAGGAATAGATGTGTTAGATGTTGTCGTTTGAGTGTTTTGTTGTTCTGACTGTGACTTTGACCTTAGTGTGAATGTTGTGGATAATATAGGTTGCACTCACTTTGCAGTTATTCCTGGTTTATAGATTGTTGTTGAATGGTCTTCTTTGGTTATAGTCACTTTAAGAGAGTTTTTTATGTCATTTTCGATATTGGTGGTTACTCTTATAAGATGCTCCAAATTGATAAAATTTAGGCCTCGAATTCTTAAATGGATTTCGCTGTTAAGTTGTTTGCATAGTAAATTTATGAGTATAGATTCTGAAGCGTGCGGTATAAGGCGATAGAAAAGACCTCTCTTTGTATTAATAAAGATGTCGACATTCTCCTTTTCTTGTTGATATTGGCCATATAATTTTGTAGTAAGTTGAGTTACTAAGGCGGTACTGTTGAATTTATACAAAAAACTATTTTTCACCATTGCCCATGTTAATGATAAATGTCTATAGGGTTGGAACCAATTTCCGGAATTTCCCTTCAGTGTTGATGCAAAAATGTCCACTTTTTTATCCTCTTCAATTAAATTCCTTTCAAAAAATGTCTCCACTTTACTAAGATACTGGACAGGATCTTCGGTATCGCTTCCACTGAATGAAAATGTTGGCTTTGGCTTTGTAATGTTTTTTATAGCCTCAAGAAATTGAATTGACATATTGTCCCTTGGTTGCATTTGAGGTAAAATTGAATCATTTTGCAAGAATGGATTTGTTTGTAAAAAAGGGTTATTGGAAGAAACATTTGAGGAAGATAAATCATCGAGAACGCTACAGTCAGTAATATTAAACATTTTTTTTTCAGTTAAGTACAATCAAACATTTTTTGCATTTTGCATGATTTACATAGAGATTTACCCTTCTGCCCCGACCATGTGAAACCACCAAATTCAAAATTACCAATATTAATGACCACCCTTACTAACAAATCTAAAAATATCATTCAATATCGAAATTTAAACCAAGCTTTATCTCACGGACTAAAATTAACCAAAATTCATCGAATTTTAAAATTTATTCAATCACCCTGGTTAAAATCCTATATAGAATTAAATATAAATTTGCGAAAAATGTCCAAAAATGAATTTAAAAAAAATTTATTTAAATTAATGGTTAATGCCGTTTTCGGCAAGACTATGGAGAATATTCGAAAACACAGAATAGTAAAATTAGTCAATAAATTTTCAGAATCGGACTATTTTTAGGGATAATCTTATTGCTAGTGAATTAAGTAAAACTAATTTGTGCTTCAACAAGCCTTTATATATTGGTATGTCAATACTCGATATATCCAAGGTTTGCGTATATGACTTTCATCACGATTATATTTTATCTAAGTTCAACAACGACAACGCAAAATTATTATACACTGACACCGATAGTTTGCTATATGAATTTACCTGTAACGACGCATATGAGGAAGTTATACTTAAAGATATTCAAATGTTCGACACTAGCGATTATCCAAAAAACAATCGTTGGAATATACCTTTGTTAAATAAAAAGTTCCCGGTTTAATGAAATACCAACTTAACGGGGAAATTATGACACATTTTATTGGTCTGTGCTCTAAAACCTTTAAATTTGAAGGTGAAAAATGTGTTAAAAAATCGAAGGGTGTTAAATATAATATTGTTAAAAATTCTATAACTTTCCAAGATTATTTAGATTGCCTTAATTCAAAAACTAATAAAATTATAAATCAAAATTTAATTTAACTCTATCGCGCAACAAAAAATTGGCTAAAGTTGCTTTGACGATAAAAGATCCCTTTTAAATGATTCGCACGACACTCTGCCTTGGGGGCATTATAGTATTATTTTACTTTATATTTTTGTTTATCTACAATATCATATAATTAGTAGTAGTATTAGTTTATGTTGCGTACCTGTTACAAATTCCTATATTTATCATCACACACAACGCACTAAAATTCTAGAAAAAAGACTAAAAGTTCCATTTGAAATACTTTCAAAACAGGATCTCAAGGCGATCGAGTTTTAATATAAATATTAAATTACATCTTCAGTACCATCAAAACATGATCGGGGCAGCGAAACAAACATTGTGTATACGACGTGAACCATTAAAACTGGATTGGATTCCATTTAAAAAATCTTTACCAGTTGTTCAAGATATTGCAACTTTAATACAACAAATGATCCAGTATATACGTGAACGTGAAAATATTGAAAATAGTGATGACGACTACGACATACGCATTGAAGTTGAAGACGAATTGGTTGATGCAGGATTAATGGATTATAATTAATTAAATAAAGTGAAAGTAGAGACAGTTTATTTAAAAGCATATTAGATGATAGGTATACTATGAGAAAATAAAACACTTTTAAATCCTAAATTGTTTTTTATTTAGTCTTTTATTAATTGTAGGTACATTATAATGTTATACTAAGTCATTTTTGTTGATCCAACTCTTCTCGTTTTCTCCAAACCATTTCACGTATACTTTTGTTCCAAATGAATATCGGGAAACTTTGCCTTTTGCAATTCGAATTGATAAAAGCCTCCCAGAATCGGTTTTCCATACTGATCCTCCAAGATGTAAGTTGTAGGATTTGTTAATTTAACCTGTTTTACAGTGAAAATTTCATTTGACCAATTTGGCGTGTACCCTTTAGAAAATGCCTCGCGATATTTGCTTATCCGAACATTGTCTTTTAATTTAAATTTATTATTTGGACTGAACATTTTTAAATTGCTAAAGGTTGATTTTAACAATCTTTTTTCATTCTTTGCATTCAGATCAATCGGTTTTATTTTGATAGTTCCATGTTTAGTAGAATTGTATTTGTGTACTTTAGGCAATAGAATTCTAACCACTTATAATTGCCTTGATAACTAAATTCCTTCCACATTAACGATTTTAATGTTCGATTAACTCGTTCCACAATAGATGCTTTTTTAGTACTAAATGTAATAAACTACTCAAAAATTAAGGGAATGAAAAAAAATCCAAATTTTTCTTAGATTTTTGACGGGCTGTATTTCAGCGGAATATGATCGTATCGCAGAAAAAAAATGCATTTTAAAGCTCCAAGACTCTAGTTTCCACATCTTGAGGTCAAAATTGTTTAAGAATTACGGTTTTGACACGGTCCGAAGAAATAGAGCAAAAAATTTTTTTTCCAAATTTTTGATCTTTTTTTTTTCGCTTTAAGCCTGGTTCATATAGATGCGACATGCGAATTTGCGAAATGCGAAAATGTTTTCATTGGTCCATTTGATTTGGCGGGAAAAGTGTTTCGACGTTTCGACAGATTCTGCGAATTCGCAAGATTTGAAATCTGGGGGGCGGGAATCTTGAGATTGATCCAATATTTTGCGAAAATCGCACGAATTTGGCGTGATGCGCATGCGCATTAATGCAGATGCCTATTATACGTATTTGTTAAATATTTCACAGGTTCCAATTGATCTGTTTCTTTTTTTCTGTCTTTGTTTCTACAATAAATAAGCGGCAATTGCACGCCTTCGTCGCCAATGGTATAATTGCCAATGGTATAATTGTTCATCCATAATAAAAACACAAAATCTCAATTCACCTAAAAGTTTTATAATAAAACAAATAGAAAATGTTAACCAAGTATGGCAAATATCACCTGGGGAAAAAATAATGTCCATAAAATACCATGGCAAATATCGCCTAGTGAGAAAACAATGTCCCTAAAATGGTTCCGACAATTCGCATCTATATGAATAGGAGTTGCGAAATGCGAATATTCGTATTTCGCATATTCGCACATTCGTAAATTCGCATCTATATGAACTCAGCTTTACGGGCACGGAAAAATATTTTCAAACAAATCGACCTTATGGAACAGATAGCTTGTTTATTCAGCTTTAATTTCATTTTTTATTCAGCTTGAATAGACCAATTGTCGCGGAGATATCCGAGACTATTTCCCTCGTCTTAATTTCCACCAATCACAAACACGCAATTTTGAATTACAAATGGTTTCTAGGTGAAAAAACTGTGTGACAGCACCTGTCAGCAGTTTATTCGAGTTTACCCGCGGCAAAACTTGACAGCTGTTGTCACCAAAAATTGCAATTTATATTTTAATTGTTAACTGTTACTCATGAAATAGTCTTGTCAAATACCATTCGGGCATCTAATTTTTCCTGTAAAAAAAATCGAAAAAACACAATGCTAAGTAATATTTTTTAACAAAAAGCATTCGTGCAGGTGCAAAAATCCTCCTCTTCGACTCAGATTTTTGTTGCCACCAGCACTCATGCTTCTTGTTAAAATATTACTTAGCAACGTGTTTTTTCGATTTTTTTCGGAAATTAGATGCCCTTATGATATTACTTACGATTAAACAAAAAAGGGCGCTTATGTGTTTAACCGTCAATATCTTTGCAACCAATAATCGTACAGCAAAAAAAAGGAAGAAATTTCCAAGAAAATTTCATGAAAAAGTTCCAGAAAAAAATCTAGCCCAGTCTATCGCCGACTTGCTGATATCTGTTCCCCTCTTGTACCAGAGTCACTAACTAAGCGACTTCTGTCGCAGATAAATGCCGCCTGGGCATAATCAAAAATAAAAAAAAACCAAAGTTTTCAAATACCTTCAGTAAATTTCTTTCACCAAAATTGCAAAAATTAACAGTAGTTTTGAAAAAAACTGTTAATTGGATTTTTTTTAACAAAAAATCGGAGTAGTCTTAAGAAAAACTATTTTTAGGAATACTTATTAGCTTGTGGAAACTAGAGTCTTGGAGCTTTAAAATGCATTTTTTTTTCTGCGATACGATCATTTTCCGCTGAAATACAGCCCGTCAAAAACACAGCCACACAAAAAAAAAGTGTCGTGATCTGGGGATGCGACATATGCTTTCCTATGGATTTTGACGCGCTGAATCCGAATCCGATGTCAAAATTTGTCCTCCAGGTCCGCGTTTCAACCTAACCTCAAAAAACGTGAAAAAATTAGTATTTTCTGTTCTCGGGATGAGGCATGTCGATTCTTATGTTTTTCGATGCATTGAATGTAAATAATCTCTCAGAATCGATCGCACACGTTGTTATTTTGACTCTAACCTCGAAAAAACGCAATGAAATTAAATTGAAATTGTGATATACTGCCTTGAAGGCTAGTTTTTTTTGAAAGCCTATATCAGCGGAGTCTCATTCTTACAGTTGACGTAAACTAACTTTAACTCACCTAACCTAACCTTAAATCACCTAATTTAACCTAAACTGGCCTTATATAACCCTTATCTTCTATCGCAGATTTTACTATTCTGTAAAAAGGTAAATTTTAACACGATAAGCAATGTCTTTACAACGAAATGAATATGAAATTTACTGTTTTATTCTCTCTATTTTTGGATTTCTAGAAGAATGGGTGAACATGATATCGCTGACCATTTTAGCATTTTTCGCTTGTGCCTGTAACCAGGGCACCTCCACGTGGTGACGGTGGGCAACGGATCCATACCGGCTGAGTCCCTGAGAAAAGTGTTTTACGATGCAGGGATTCGGAACCCCAGTATCGGTGTCGGGTCAGGGTGGGAAATAAATCATTTAGTCCGCGAATAACAACTCTTCTACGCTTGAATTGTTTTCTTGCTGGTGCGTGTAATTCACTTACTATTTCACGTTTATAATCTATTGAAGACAATTTAGATTTATTATTAATTTTCTTCATCATTCTGTTAAAATCGGATATTTAATAATCATTTTCAGAAAAACATAAGTAATGAGCTTAGGTGATTCTAATGAAATTTTATCGCCCAATTGTAGTTTAACATTTAACAATTTGTCGGGTTTATACAATTTATTGTTTATTTTAATTTGAAGACTATCTTCATTAACAGCTACGTGATTTATAATTCCCTCTTTTAGGGGAAATTCATAAATTGAATAATTAGTGCTTAAATCATACACAATTTTTTTAGCTTGCATATGGTAGTTAGCACTTTTTAATGTAATATTTAATAAACCATATGTGGATATTTCTTTCTCTTGGTGTTTTCTTAAATGATTAAGTAAACTACGTCCGAACTTGTCAACGGACATGATAAAAATGTTTGTAATTTATGAAAACTATTCAATTATATTGGTTTCTTTAAACTCTTCAATTATGCTGTTTATTCCCTGCATATTGGGAACTAATTAATAATCTTAATCGTTCAACTAACTCATTACAGTCATCCCAATACACATATTCTTTTAATTTATTTGTGTATTGCATTTGTAATCCTTTCCCAAGACGTTGCTGTCGTTGTTTTGTTTGTGGCACTCTTAATTTCGATCTATATTGGGTTTCAGTTTGTTTGTTTGATTCCTCTAAATCAAGTAAAGGTTTATATACTTATTACCTCTATTTCCTGCTTTTTGTGCATTTGCATCAAAATTTCTTTTTTGTGCATTTGTGCTCAATATAATATTTCTATAATTATTTATATCTTCTGAAGTCATTAAACTTTCGTTTGGTTTATTTTTAAACAAGAATTCATATAAACCATAAGTACCCTTATAAATTATATCTTCCTTTTTATTTTTGTCCTTTATAACAATATCATTTCCTATTTCTGAATCTCCATAGTGAAATTTTCCCAAAACTTGTTCGTTAGTTAAATAATGAGTATCAAATCTATTTTCAGTGTCTCGTAAAAATCCTTTAACATATTCACGTGGCATTTCATCAAATTGATCTAAATATAAATTAAAGGATGTATCTTGATTTATGTAATCATCCATGGTAGCAAATTGCTGTTCGCGAATACTGTCATCGTAAAAATAACTGTCTTGTAATGTGTCGTCTTGTAATGTGCTATCAAATATTTCACCATCATCAATAAAATGTGGTACTGCTGCAGGTTTTTTTTATTTTTATAGGACTAGGTGTTAATTCTTTTGGTATATGGGTTTTTTTAACATCATACTCGCTTTTTATTGCCTCTTTTTTTTAATATCTGCCATTTAATTTAGCTTTAATATCCCTCATAATTTTTATTAACTTTTTGGTTAATATTTTGTCCTTCATATTTGTGTGCGTGTTAATGTCAACAAGGTTTTTTAAATACTAAATTAATTTTATGAAACAAGTATATTTATTATCAAACCCTCCAACAACACCACACTGTTTTTAAAAACATCACACTGTTTAAAAACAGTGTGCTGTTTATAAAGCGATTATTTTGAAATTAAGTATTGATCAAATTCTTTTCTAAAGCGACCTTTATTAATATCAAATTCTTTACACATTACAAGAAAGCCATATTTATCATCCCAACATAATAAACACATTTCATGAAACTGATCGAAGGACATATCAGTATTAACATGATCTTTATAAATATGTCTTAGGTTCATGTCATCTTGTTTAAAAATTATCAGCATATTTGCATTGTCACGTATAAGATGTTTGGGGATGCGGGCATAAGTTTGCGTTAAAAAAAAAGAATCTATAATATTATGCCTGCCCATTGCAAAAAAATCTCTTATTATGCTTTGCTTTTCACAAGCTACATCATCGAAAATAAAAACAGAATTTGATTTTGCATTTGAGGACGTTTTTATATTTTCATTATTATTATACTCATAATAATTAATACCCTTTATGGGCTTAAATATTTTTTTTATATATTTATAGATCGGCTGGTATAAAGACTTGAAAAAAAGACCGTTTATATTTTTAAGTAAATTTAACATTACATTCGTTTTACCGCAATTAGATGAACCTGAAATTATAAAACGAATAGTAGAAGGTAACAATGCGCCATGTCGTAGCTCATGCTGCTGAGAATCTTCAAATTTTTTAATTTTGAGACTTGTGGTCTGTTTAACTAAATGCATAGTGTAATACTAAACATTTTTATATTTGTAATATCATATATTACAAATAAATTTATAAAAAACCATCAGTCATATTTTGGCCTTTGATGCAAATACATGTATAAATGAAGTGTTACGATAGAAATAGCGCCATTCCCAAAAAGCCAATTCGAGTGACAGGTGGTAAGGGTTTTGTTAAAAAATTACTTGACAGGCTTCCATTTGAATTACACATTCCAAGTTATAACTACTGTGGACCCGGAACTAAGCTAAGTAAACGTAGCACGAAACGATAAGGGTATAAATTCATTGGATGAAGCTTGTAAAATACACGACATTGCCTATTCGAAAAACGCGGAATTAGATAAACGACACGAGGCAGATAAAATTTTGGCTAGCGGCGCTTTAAAAAGGGTATTGGCTCGTGACTCTGGTATTGGCGAAAAACTAGCTGCTTTAGGTGTCACAACTGCTATGAAGGCAAAAGTAAAACTAGGTATGGGTTTAAAACAAAAAAAGAAAGCAAAGAAGGGTGGAATTATCTCATTTAATAAAGCCTTAAAAAAAGCTAAAATTGCAATTCAAAATAATAATCCCAAAGATATTGGATCCGCGATTAATATTGCTGCAAAAGCTGTTAAGGGCATTAAAAAAGATAAACGTGCTCGCATAATTGCTTTACCAAAAACCTGTGGATTTCTACCACTTATTCCATTATTTGCGGGATTGAGTGCTCTTGGAGCTTTGGCCGGTGGTGCTAGCTTAATCGCTAGTGCCGTTAATAAAGCAAAATCAGCGCAAGAAGATCTTAAAGAAAAACAACGACATAATGAAAAAATGGAGACAATAGCCATGGGAAAGGGATTGCAATTAAAACAATATAAAAAAGGCCTTGGTTTATTTGTAAATCCCTATTCTTACTACACACCCAAAAAAAAAATTCCAGATTACCAAAACGAGCTCTAACAAATATAGATTTAAATAAATATGCTAAAAAATTTAAAAATTTTCGCGGAGTGTTTATGCAGGACGACTTGCCACATAAAATTAAACAATTCGAATGTAACTTAGATAGTAGTGAGGGAGATGGAACACACTGGACTGCATACATTAAAAAAAATAAAAACGTTTTGTATTACGATAGTTTTGGCAACCCTATGCCGCCAACAAAAGTTGCATCGTATTTTTACACTTCAACTCAACAACCCGTAAAAATCACATACAATCATACGCAGTTTCAAAATTATAATTCTTTAAACTCTGGGCATTTATGTTTGCAATTTTTATATAATTATTCATAATCATGTAAGTAAACGTTAGTGAAATAGTGGCATTTAAGCAATGAGGACTTTCAGTTTTTCGGGGACGGAATCCGTTTTGAGTGCTGATTTCTATCCACCGATAGATTTAAGAGATTTTGATAATGATTTTGTTATAGGACTTTTAAGTTTAGAAGTATATAATGCTATACCAAATATTTATAAAGATAAAAATATGTTTTACATTGGCTCGCACAAAATTGAAATTTCCGAAGGAACATATGATATTGATAATATTAACCGTTTTTTAAATGAAAAAATCAATGATTTAAATGTATCAACAAATGATATTTTATTCTTATCATTAACAGCAAATTTAAATACACTAAAATGTGAAATAAAATCTACTCAGGATATTGATTTTATAAACAGCAATTCAATTGGAGATTTGTTGGGTTTTCATAGTGAAAAACTTACAAAAAATACTAAACACACTTCAAAAAAACCAGTCGACATAATGAAAGTAAACGCAATAAAAATTTTATGCAATATTGCGATGGGTACGTATGATAATGGAAGACAAGGTCATACATTACACGATTTTTTTCCAACTGTAGCAGCCGGATTTAAAATTGTTGAGTCCCCACAAACTGTTATTTATTTACCCATAAATACAAAAATAATCAATAATATAACCTTTAAAATAGTCGACCAGGATGGTGACCTGTTCAATTTCCGAGGAGAGACCATCACGATAAGAGCCTATTTAAAGGCCCAGCAGCTGCTGCAGCAGTAATGGTTTTAAAATATAACAAAAGTGCGGCAACAATTAATGCCAGTGTCAGTCAAACCGTTAACCAGTTAACACCTGCTAATATCGCATACCTTAAATCTGTAGGATTTAAAATAAAAAATTATGAGTATTTTAAACGTAAATGATAGAGTTTTTTCAGATAATTCTCTTAGAAATGTAGAGAAACATTCCCATCTACCATATAACTCTAGCGCATTCGAGAATAATGATGAAATACGAATTTGCATACCCCAAACTCAAATGTTTACTCATCCTTCTATGAGTTATATTTATATTGAGGGAAAATTAATTAAAGAAAATGGCACTGTCTCTACAACGGCAAAATTTGTTAATAATCATTTATTTAGTGAAATTCGATTGGAAATTTCGGGAAAAACTGTAGATCGTGTAAGAAATCCTGGAATTACTACAACCCTTAATGGATACACATCAGTAGGGTAGGAACAAGAATTCGGGACCAATTTTCGGTCATTTTCCCATGTTAAATCCCATAGGAAAATCTCAGCTAAAACAGCTAAAAAACAGCATAAAAACAGCTAAAAAACAGCATGCTGTTATTAGGTGTTTTTTAGCTGTTTTATGCTGTTTTTTAGCTGTTATTAGCTGTTTTTTAGCTGTTTTTTAGCTGAAATTTTCCTATGGGATTTAACATGGGAAAATGACCGAAAATTGGTCCTGAATTCTTGTTCCTACCCTACTCACATCATTTAATAAAAATGATGTTAATCGTTTAAAAAATTCCGGTTGGAATATTGAAAGCCCAGATTGCTTGGTGGACGTAAACGACATCGCAACCGGTGAATTTAATCTGTGTGTACCCTTAAATATGATTTTGGGGTTTGCCAAAGATTTAAAAAAAATTATTATTATTTAAGACAAGAATTAATTTCAATTCGAAGTAATTCTGATCATAATGCAATTTATAATAGCAATTACAATTAACAAAATTGTTTGAAAAATGCCCCACATATCGGTGGCTGATGTTGAAAACTTAAAACTACTAGAACTTATTGAAAATGGAAGAGAATTGGACGTGGCTTTCAGAAATTATGAATTAATAGAATATCCTTTGTTGCAAAAAACAAAAAATCATACGTGGAACGTAAAATCTGCCACGCAATTGGAAAAACCGCGTTATGTTATTGTAGGATTTCAAACAGATCGTAAAAATAGTTTTCATAAAAATAGCAGTTTATTCGATAATTGTACTTTAAAAATATAAAATTATATTTAAATTCGGAAATTTACCCTTACGATAATTTGAATATTGATTTTGACCAAAAGAGTATAAAAGTATTGCCCCTGTAGTAGTAATTGATTGTTCAAGACAAAACGAAATTCTAAACTCTGGCACTGCAGAAGTTCTCTTGGAATTCGAAACTACTAAAGACATGCCAGACAATACTTCAGCCTTTTGCTTAATATTGCACGATCGCCTTGTATATTACACCCCACTTATATATATAAGAGAAAGACTAGGAAAATTGAATTTAGTTTTATCAAGACCAAATTAATACCTTAACCATGAACAATTTTGTTTTCGTTGATTTTCAAGGATTCCAATTTAAACAGTTAAAGTTTATTTGTAAAGAATTGTCAATTAGGCATACGGGCAAAGAATCAAAACATTTCAATTTTAATTTTAATACTGAGTACTCTTCGTTAACGGAACAATTTCGAAAACAGGTGGACTTTCTAAAAAATATATTCACGGACATAAATGGGCAACTTGGACAAACGCCAATGATGTTTATTGTTACTCGGAAATTAAAAAAATATTTAATAGAAAAATAAATGATAGAAATTATGAAATTATATTTGTAAAGGGACCTCCAAAAATTTAATGGTTAAAACCATTCATTATGCCACACATAAATATTGTAGACTTGGAAAGTTTAAATTGTCCAAGTATATTAGAATTAAAAATAAAAATAGGCAACATTGTAAAAAACATTTATACAATCATTTAAATTGTACTAATGAAAATGTACTTTTATTAAGAAATTGGTATTTCGACAATGTTGCCCACTCTTAAAATAGTTTGTGTATATAGGTTAAAAAATAAAATAAATATCCTCAGTAATAATAATATTTAAGAAACTTCAACATTTCTGTTTATTATGTGAGCTTTGGTACAGTTAAACCATTAACGATTGAAGAAATTATTGAATTGGCAAAATGTTTAACTACATCTGCAACACCTCTCGATGATTGGTATGTATTGGAAGAAGAATGGTGTACAAGCTTGGATGATTCAAAATATTTATTGGAAGAGCAATTAAAACAAAATCAACAACAATTTACTAATACCGAACAAAATCAGCAATATCAATAAATTGATACAAATGTTGAAGAGAACATATTCGATGTTTCAACTGATTTATTGGAAAAGCAGTTCCAACAAATCAGCAATCTACTGAAGAATACTGCTCTTATAGTCAAATGTTTTAAAAAAATTAAATATTTGAAATAATATATGCGTTTATTATTTAACCTATTCTTCAACAATCGGTGAGGTTAAAAATAAAAATATTAATTAATATTCAAGAAATTTATTTTTTAACAATATTGAGTTTCACTTCTTTTTTATTCTTTTAATTGTACTACTACTACTGCTGCAATCTTCAAGGCGCATTTTTTCAAATAATCTAACCATTTTAATTTGTCTTTTTAATGCTTGCAAATCTTTATTAAATTTTAGTTTTCTTTGCAATCCATGCACTGTATACACGTGAGCTTTTAAATTAAAACCAAATTATATTAATTTTATTTTTATACCCTTTTTGTAGGCTCCCCTCCTAAGTCTGTTTTATTTAAAGATATTGCGGACAAAAATAATAATACAAAATATTAATCATACATAATTTTTTATTTAATAGAAATCACACAATATTTGTATTCAATAAGAATGAATTTCAATAATTACACAATACTTTCCCTTCCAGTTTTTTTGTCAATCAAAACTACATACAATGTTTTGCCTGCTTTGGTATTGTACTCCACTATTGCTTCTTCATTGAAAAAATCATTAAATTTCTTGGGAATCCATACCCACCCATGTTCGCCCAAGTCTGCAATTACAGCCCTGCCGATTACTGTATCTTTAGATGATACTGCATATATTGTATATTTCTTTTGTATATCCAAGTCCAAAAGTTTCTTGATGTTGGCTTGTTTGTTTGCCTTGTCCAATAATGCTCTGTTCATCTGTTGAGAGATGAAATATTTACTAACAAAAATAAATAAAAACTGGAGTAATACTCACGGCTGATGGTAGACTTGCTATTAGATTTTGATACACTTAATAAATATTTAATCACATATAGTTTATATAGCAACAGCGTTCAGTATTCCGTCCGACCTATTATTAAAACCAACAAAGGCTGTTGTGATTGGATCGGTTGGTCCAAGGAATGACGTCCTCTTGGTTCTTCCTGAGGGCTGCATGTTGACTGAGGTTCGGATTGGGCAGGCAGAATAGTGCTACATGCACCTGAAGTGTTGAAACAAACGCTAGCAGCGCTGTTATGCAGGGTTGTTCCAGACTGGGCTTCTTGTAGAACCTGGGGTAACGTGGAACGTGCGTGGGCACGTCGGCAACGGTGTCCATGGCAGCAGTTCCAACCAATTCTAAATGTTTATTGACTTTGGAAATCAAATCAATGTCTTCGAAGACGGTGTCCACAGAAGCCTTGATTTCTTCAGTAACTGCGTTCAACATCGCTATTTTGGAAGCTGAGCGTGTAATGGGCATATCATTGACTTTGTTGACGGTGTGTTTCCATCAAATCCTCGATCACATCCCCATTGGCGTTGACGATAACATTACGTACAATTTGATAAACTGGACGGCGGGCTTTCAGTTGAAACTTGAACGAACGTACCAAAGTGTCCCTTACTTTATTTAATTTCTTCAAGTTTTTCTTATCGTACGGCATTGCTTACCAGAAGTTTACCTTTTCTTTTATTTAAATTCGATCTTTCGAATTTTAATTCAAAATAAATTCATTCATTTTTTATATTTGTTAAAATATAATATATATTTTTAATATTTGTTAAAAAAATCATCCTTGTATTTTAGAAAATTTTTATTCGGTATACTCTTAATATATCTTTTTGACTTGTCGTAATAGTTGTTGTAGTTACATATATGATTAATAAATTAATTGGTGATTTTAAAAAAAAAAATGTGCAAATTGTCATATTTTGCAAAATATAATTTAAAAAGAATTTTAATTTCACACGCCGATTTTATTCCGCTGATTAGTAACATTAATCGTTGTATTAATTAATAATAATAATAATAATAATAATGTTTATTGTGCAAAAAAAAATACAATTTCTTACACAAATGGATGTAGTTAGCTTAGCTATCTTACACTACATCCAACAAAAAAAAACACATTGAGTCCTTAAACAAAATATAAATTACCTACATTTATTACAAAAAAAAAAACAGATAAAAAAAAATTAAAACTATAAGCAATTATTAATTCAAACTAAATTCAATCTTTGATTAGACAATATAAATAGCTTCAATAATTTTTTAAATTGTATAAAGGAACAGCCCAAAATAGAAAAAACTTGATTCAGGTAGAAAGGTGCCAAATAACTGAAACTTCCCTCAAATTTACTAGTTCTGTGAACTGGTATTGAAAATGTGTTGTATCTGATGTTTACTGTGTGTGTATTTGAACGTGTTTCTATTAAAGTAAATAGATACAAAGGCTTCTGATATTTAAGCAACTTATAGAGGAACGATGTGATTAAATATGTCATTCTTTCATTAATTTTAAATTCGTTCATATTTAAGATATATGGAGTTAAATGCTCTCTATAAGGTATGCAACATACGAATCTCATGCAAGCATTCTGAATGCGTTGTAATTTTAATTTGTTATATTGAGTTAAATAATTGTAATAAACCACGGAACAATAGTCAATGTGCGGCAGTATCAGACTTTTCACAAGTTTTAATTTAGTAGCACTGTCAAGCTCTTGTTTGAATTTATACATATTTTTTAATTTAAAAAAACATTGCTTAATAATGTGATTTACATGAAATGTGAATGATAATTCAGAGTCAAATATTACTCCCAAATTTTTAGCAAGATTTACCCACTCAATATCATTAGATCCGAGCGTCAAATGACCATAATAAGTGATTGCCTCTCGCCTTTTCTTTGGACCAATACAAAGAGCTACAGATTTGTCTGGATTTAATTTTAAGCCATGTTTGCTACAATATTCAAACAAGTGTTTCAGATCTAGGTTAGTTGCATTAAAAAAGTGTTCCAAGGACATATCTTGCCCTAGTTCTTTATAAAGTTGTAAATCATCAGCATACATGTGGACAGAGCACGACGAAAAAATATTCTGCAAATCAAAAGTATACAGAGAAAATATTAGAGGTCCCAATATACTTCCCTGGGGTACACCAGACAATGTTGTTTTTAGGCAGGAATATATATCTTTATTTATAACCACTTTTTGCTGACGTCCAGTAATGTAGCTTGTAATAAATTTTAACGATTCAGATTTAAACCCTAAGTACTGCAATTTAGCAAACAACATGCTGAAATTTACTAAATCAAATGCCTTGCTTTGATCTAAAAGGATCAAAGCTGTGGGGCAACCCTTGTCCCAAGATGAGGCTATATCGTTGGACACCTTTAATAATGCCGTACTAGTGCTGTGTTTTTCTCTGAATCCAGACTGAATTGGAGGAATGATACTATGTTTGTTCAAATAGCTTATTATTTGGGTATAAATGATTTTTTCAAATATCTTTGAAATTGCTGGCAAAATAGAAATAGGGCGCAGTTCGTTAAACGAAGTAGGGTTAGATACTTTACAAAGAGGTATCACATTGGCAATTTTCCATAAATGTGGAAAAACGCCATCTTCAATAGATGAATTAAATAAATGCTGTATTTCATTAACGCAATATGGTAACTAGACTGGGCCAAAAAAATTGACTATTTTTTTTTTTGAAAAATATATCGAGAATGTTATTCGGAATGACAAAAAAAAATTTTGGTGAAAATTTGAGCCCTTAATATTAATTTTAAGAGGTCTATCATCGCTATTTTTGATTTTTAGTCATAATTTGATGTTTTACGTTAGAACTGTCAAAACATTGAAGTGAAAAAAATTCCTTTTCACTTATTTTTATATAAAATTAAATTCTCTACAAAAACGGTTGATTGAAAATTTTCGTCAGACGAGCCGTTTCCGAGTAATTGAGCTTAATAAATCGATGTGTTTTTTCGATTTGCCCTTTTTACTTTGAAATTTTGTAACTAATGAATCAATGAATATTTAAAAAAGCTCACGTCGGATTCTTAAAGGAAATTTAATGTTCTACAAAAAAGGTCTCTTAACATTTTTGCCTAAATTTAATTCTTCAAAAGTTATTCACGAAGAAAAAATTGAAAATTTAAGATTTTCTTCGATTTTAATCGTGAATAACTTTTGAAGAATTAAATTTAGGCAAAAATGTTAAAAGACCTTTTTTGTAGAACATTAAATTTCCTTTAAGAATCCGACGTGAGCTTTCTTAAATATTCATTGGTTCATTAGTTACAAAATTTCAAAGTTAAAAGGGCAAATCGAAAAAATACATCGATTTATTAAGCTCAATTACTCGGAAACGGCTCGTCTGACAAAAATTTTCAATCAGACCTTTTTTGTAGAGAATTTAATTTTATATCAAAATAAGTGAAAAGAAATTTTTTGCACTTCAATGTTTTGACAGTTCTAACGTAAAACATCAAATTATGACTAAAAATAAAAAATAGCGATGATAGACCTCTTAAAATTAATATTAAGGGCTCAAATTTTCACGAAATTATTTTTTTGTCATTCTGAATGACATTTTCGATATATTTTTCAAAAAAAAAATAGTCAATTTTTTTGGCCCAGTCTAATGGTAACACAATATTTAACATTTTAATATTAATTTCGTCAATACCTGTTGCTTTTGATTTAATTGTTTTCAATGCCTTAAAAATGTCTGCCGGTGAAACAAATTCAAAATTAAAAGCAATATTTTCTTTATATTTATTACGAGTATAAAATAGACACAACTTATTATCAACAGTAGACTGCCCAGCAACAGTTAAAAAATAGTTATTTATTTAATCCGGCCGTTGCAGTTCTTTTGGTACCGTTTGTTTAAATGATTTTGATGTATTTACCCCCCAATTATTTAAAGTTCTCCACATTTCCTGGGAATTATTTGAATGATGACGTAGCATAAAATTGATGTAACATGATTTTTCTCTTTTTATTGCAGCACTGATATAATCTCTTAGAGTAATATAATATTGTTTATGAGTTTCGCTTTTAGTTCTTAAATATCGATTATGCGCTTTATTTCTGATTTTTATCATCTGTTTAATATTATAGGTTATGTAGGGAAGGTGTTTATGTTTATTTTGGTTAACAGTTTTCGAAATTTCGGGAGCATGACAGTTAAATAGTGAAACAATTTGTTCATTTAAAAATTCTACTTTCATATTAATGTCTAATAATTGATATATATTATTCCATGGAATATTATGTACCGCATCTATGGCAAAAGCATTCAGGTCAATGTCTTTGAAATTCCTATATTGTATATTTTTTGCACTTACCTTTGGACTTTTCAATAAAATTTCGCAATAAACCATCAAGTGATTTGATATATTAAAAACATCCATCGTTCCCCTATTCAAAATACTAAATTTGCTACTTAAACATAAAACATCGATCAAAGTTTCGCTATGCGTCGTTATATGCGTGGGATCCCGAATTATCTGGCACACATCATACTGAAAAATTAAACTATTAAATAATTCTGCATCTTTTGAGTCACTCAAAAGATTAATATTAATGTCTCCACCAAAAATAATAGAGTCAGTCACAAAATATAATTGTTCCACCACATGATTTAGTTCTTCAAGACAACGCTTTACATTGGAATCAGGTGGTCTATAAACAACACCCAGTCCTACTTTTTGTTTTGAAAACTCAATAATTATCCACAATTGTTCTAAAAAACTTCCCTCTTCAGACGAAAAAAAAGTTCTAAACTTAAAATGATTTTTTAAATAAATAGCCACCCCTCCACCAACTCTATGTTGTCGATCACAGCGAATAATGTTGTAGTTTGGAATGGTCACTCCACTATCCGAATAGTCTTTCTTTAGCCAAGTTTCTGTTACTCCAATAATGGATATGTTTTTATTAAGTACAATATCTTTAAAAGTATGAAAGCAGTTATTTATAGATCTAATATTTAGGTATGCGAGGCTAGTTTTTACTTTTTTCCCTTGGATATTACGGGATTTCCATTCACATATTTTATGTACATGTCAGTCTCTCCAGACTGTTTATGCTGCTCAATTTTTTCCAGTAGACTTTTAAAATGTTGTCTTTGCAGAGGCGTTTTATCTGTTGTAATCTGAATTTTCAATTCCTGAGTCTTTAGTTTATGTTTGTTTTTTAAAACAGTATACACATCTTCTTTTTTTATCAATTCAATTTTTAAAGGCCTGACTGAGTTACTATTTTCCTTGCCAAGTCTTCTTGTGATTTTAATCATAATGTCCTCGTTCGTAATGTTTGACAAAATTTCTTTGATTTTACACTCATCAGTTGTTTCCGATTCCGGGAGATTAAAAATGATCAAATTATTTTCTCTTTTCTTTCTTTCTGCGATTTCGGTGATGATATCTTCAAAATTTTCCGTTGCCTTTGTTTCTTGCCTTGATGCTATCTGTTTTTGTAAAGTTTCCACAGTTGCCTGCAACGACTTAATAATTTCATACAGATCTGTAATTTGTATGCTTTGTTGGCTACGACAATTTTCACACTTATATAGTGTCCCTCGTATATCATTAAACATTGTCAGCTGATCTTTGTTTATTTGCAGACACTTGCCGTGAAAAAAAACGGAACAAAAACTGCATTGAATGCCCGGTGCCTGTCTATCGTTAACATTCGTTGAACATAATTTGCAAACTTTTGCCATTATTCACTATAACTATCCAAAAATAGCACTTCACCTGAATTTATTTATATTGTGGATTGCAAACCACAAATTTTGAGATTTTTCGAAACACTTAAAACTGTATTATTTCGCTAATTCGTGAGACTCGATGTGTATCGTGACTTCGCAATACCGAGTTTTCTAGAATAAAATCTAAAATTCTGATTTTTTCAGACTTATACTTGAAATGTGAGCGCTTCTAATAGCAATTTAGAAATTTAAAAAATTTCTAAAGATTTTGAAAAAAATTGCAATTTAGAATTATCAAAATCGTGCATCAAAAACTTTACTCTGGGGCGAGCTATGTGAATTATTGAAAATTTATATACATATTTATCGATTCAAATGTAGTCAAAACATTGAGAAAGTTTTAAAAAAAAAATTAAGTCGCTAACTTCAACGGTTGTAGAAATATGAATTTTCATCCAAATGCGCGCTTGAATCATACATACACCTAACTGGAAACAAATTTTCGAACGCAAAAACGAAAAATCCACTGACGGCGCGAGCAGATTAGGCAAGACAGAGAAAGCTTGTCGACAGGGTTTCGAATATCCGACCACTGCAAGAACCGAAATCGCTGTTCCTAGACAAAAACTGGTTGTTGATTTCAGTGAAAAGAGGGGTAAGAAGCTCGAAGCGGGAGATCGGAATTTCAAACGAATACCCCTTATTGGTGGGTAGATGGCGACACCTTACGGACACATTTTCTTGTAAATTAATAATAATACGCCTGGCACAGATCGTCCTATCACCTTGCGTCTCTTCCCACTTCCTTACTCAATGCCAAAATCTTACGTGAGGGATAGGCGGGGTCTACCAAATCTCACCAAGGGGGAGGGAAGGGTCTAAATTATCAGAAAAATCCCTCACGTAATTAATGGATGTGCCCCTAATGACACTCAAAGCCATCAACACGATCTGACGGCTGTCGTTGAAAATTTGACAGTTTGAAAAAACAAATGTATGTTACGTAATCGGGGGCATGGCCTACTACGATTTGTGTAATAAAATCCAGATAAACAAATATCATGTTACATAGTGCAGGGTTCACAGCGAGTGCCCTAAAGTGCCCTAATGTGCCCTATTTTTTTCAGGGTGCCCCAAAAGTGCCCTATTTTAAAATAAAGTGCCCTATTTTTTATCAATTTTTCGTTTATTTTTTAAATTGTGATACCTATATAAAAATTTAAATGCTTGTAAATAAAATTTACACTAAATGTTAATTAGGTGCGAAGGCGTACAAGGGTTTAAAGAAAGTGAAGAGTCCAAATGCGGCACAACTAATATAATAAAACGGTCAATTCACATTTTGAATCTGGCGGTACAAGCACCACGCCCCCAACATTTTTGTTAGTGTACAAAGTTGTTTTAATAATTATGACAAAATGAACAAACAATAAATAATATTTTAGCAATATTGAACACCATTTATAGTGCCAAAATAATAATTACTGTGTACATACAATCCACGGGAAGTAAAATTTATCACTATTTAATTACATACATCTTACAGTACTGTAAGTTGTATGTAATTAAATAAGTGATTAATATTACTTAACTGTTGTTGTTTATATTTTTCCTTTATTTTCCAAATTGTTTATATAAAAAAGGGTTTCAAGTATTTAGTAATAATAAATTATTAAAAAAAAATGTTTTTTGTAATTAAAAAAAAATCCCGAAAATCCCGGGATTTAAGAAATCCTAATTTTGTCCGGGATTGTATGCCCTAGTAATTAGGTATGTACAAAACAACGGTATAATTTGTTTATGTATAAGGTAAATTATTCCAACAATTTCCTTGAATCGGCACTAATTTAGTGCCCTATGTTAAAAAATAAAAGTGCCCTAAAGTGCCCTAAATTTTTTGCTTCATTCGCTGCGAACCCTGATAGTGTTATTAACAAACAAAAACTTTTATAGTTTTAGACAGTTTATACAAAAGTGCTCTTTTAGTTCCACCCTTACTTCTTAAGAAGTCCCATAAGCCAACTGAATGGCTTGTGCGGGTTAGGGGTAGGAACGGACCGCGGGCTTAAAGTCCCCTCCGAAGGACTAATACACAATAGGACAAAACAAATAAACAGCCATACCCCTGGTGAGATTCGAACCCACGACCTCCGGCTTGTAGTCAGCAGCACTAACCACTAGACCACCGTCGGCGAGTATTTATGTAAATTGTTCATTCTCCTCTTCATCAGCAACATTCAACAGATTTTTTTTCCAACCATTTAAATATTTACTTTGTGTTGGTTGAAGCACAGCGATAATTTGGAGGTCGTTTTTCCTGCTCTCTACACCAATGACTGTGGTTGAGGCAGGATACCTTCTCCTCACCCCTGGCATCGGCAGTGAAGTCGACCACTTTAGATGTTCACCACTTTAATGTTGCACCATGTACTTTTTTCTTTAAACTGCTTTTTTAGTTCACCCTTAACATAAACTATATCACCATCTCCTAAATCGTATAAGGAATCACATGGATTCGTTCAGTCTCGTAAGAAATCTGTTTTTTGGATTTTTCCGTTAGTTCATGATATTGTATAGGAGGTTTTAATAGATAATTGTTTAATTTATCGCCGGTTGTTATGCACACCTCCTTTGCATAAAAATGCCACTATTCATCCCATTCGTTGAATATTTGGAATCCTTGTATGCCTTTAACGATACTTTTCATGGTTGCTTTTTATGTACAGTAACTTTTTGTTATTGCTGCTGGGTGAGAATTCGTGAAACGGATCACTGTTTTCCCGACTTTGGAAATTACAAAAAACAATTATTGGGTTTTGTAGTACTCATTGATAGTAAAATATTCCCAAATTTAAAAAAATATATATAAACAATTGTAAAAGTTATTTAAAAAAGAGCGTTTTTGACGATTTTTTTTCGAAAATCTCTCATGAGAATAAAGCCTTGTTTAGTTTCTTCCACTTGGAAGATCCAGCAACGAGGTCCACGTGGAAGATCCAGCAACGAGGTCCAGCGAGCAATTCACAAGGTCCACCGCGTCTTCCATCAGTCCAGGGCAGTAATTTTTGAAGAAAAATCCAAAATCAACTACGAGTTTCGACTACGAGTTCCACGTGTCTGCCAAAAAGTAAGTCCATCCTCTCTATCCTTTCCATTTAATAAAATCAATTTATGTAACAACTATTAAAACCATTTAATTTCATTGATAAATCTCATTCATAATTTTAAAAATTAACGTAGTATTCATAGTAAGTTTTTGTACCATTTTTTGCTAATTTCATTCACATTCCATCTTTAAATTACTATACAGTCTGTGTCGATTTTCATAAATTTAATTCATTTTTCAATTTAACAATTTTTTCGTGCTAGTTATTTTGTTTTATTCAAATGGCTGATCTTAAATCGTTAAGGGCAAAACGAGGTATAATCAAGGGGGTTATAACAAGAATTGACACCTATTTGAAGAACCCTGACAATTCTCAAAATTTGTTCGATATACGCACACGTTTAGAAAAACTTAACGAAACCTACGCTGAGTTTTGTAAAATTCAAACTGAAATTGAATTGATTTCTGAAGATGATGAATCCGAAATAAGGGTCGCTATTGAAGACAAATATTACGCGTTGCATGCATCTGCAAGTAAATTAATCAATGGCGCCAATACTTCCCCAATATCAGAAATCAATTCAAAGGAAGTTAATATTAAATTGTCACGTATTGATTTACCTGAGTTTTCTGGCCAATATGAAAATTGGCTAAGTTTTCATGACACATTTAATGCATTAATCCACACCAACAAATCGCTTTCTAATATTCAAAAATTCTATTATTTAAAATCACCTATTAAAGGCGAAGCCTCAGGAGTTCTCCGGGCTCTTGAATCATCAGATGAAAATTATGCCATTGCGTGGAAAATGCTTAGGGAGAGGTACGAAAATAAAAAAATTATAATTCATTCTCACATTAAACGCATTTTCGATCTGCCAAATGTAACAAAGGATTCACATATTCAACTGCGCAAACTGTTGGATAATTTTCAAATGCATTTTAGGTGCCTCGAATCCTTAAAGCAGCCAGTTACAAGTTGGGACACTTTATTGATTTATTTACTTTGTACTAAATTAAACGCAGAAACTCGAATAGAGTGGGAATCAGAAGCTACAGATTCTGAGCTCCCCACTCTAGATAAATTCACCAAATTTTTAAGTGATAGATGCCAACTTTTGGAAACAATTGAAAATAAAAATAATAAAGTCCAATCAAAATTTGAAAAATCATACGCACATTTAGCAACTGATAACTATAACCATTCAAATCATAATTGTAAATTTTGCAAAGGCACACATGTAATTTTTTATTGTCAAAAATTATTAAAACTTAATCCACAACAGCGTTATAATGAAGTTAAAAAATTAAACCTCTGTATAAATTAGTTAAAATCAGGTCATTCAACTAATTCGTGTTTTTCCAGTGCATGCAAAAAATGCGGTAAAAAACATAATACAATTCTACATGTAGAAAACGCCCAAAACTTAAATCAAAATCCTAATGTCTATATACAATCAAACCAAAATAACATGCAAAATCAAATAAAAAATCCCAACATGCAAAACCAAAATCATAATTCTAACATGCAAACCCAAACAAGTCATTCTAACATGCAAAATAACCCACAAAATCAAATTAATAACCAAAACACTAATTCACAAGACATAATTACTACCCATTGTAATTACCCAATTTGCTCTCAAGTTTTGTTGCAAACAGCAATAATTAAAATATTTAATTCAAATGGACAACCAGTCCTGTGCAGAGCCCTTTTGGACTCTGGAAGTCAAGCTAATTTTATTACACAAGAATTATTTAATAAATTAAATTTAAATTCTCACAACATAAATTTGCCTATAACAGGTATAAACAATTCAAATTTTAACATTTCACAAATGACAAACACAACAGTACAGTCCGCTCATAACGCATACAAAACCAATATTAGTTTTCTTATTCTTGATAAAATCACAGGTAATATTCCATCATTTTCATATGATAAATCATTTATTCAAATTCCAAATAATATTACAATGGCAGATCCACAATTTAACATACCAGGCAAGGTAGACATTCTACTGGGCTCTGGTATATTTTTTGACCTACTATGTGTGGGTCAAATAAAATTAAATAATAATATAACCTTACAAAAATCAAGGTTAGGATGGCTTGTGTCAGGTCCATTAACAGGTCTGCATACTAATGACTTTCAATCACATTTAACTTCAATGTCAAACACAGATTCACTAATTGAAAGGTTTTGGTTACTGGAAGAGTGCGAAATAAAACAAAATTTATATTCTAAGGAAGAATTAGAGGTAGAAAATCATTTTATAAATAATTATTCAAAGGATCTGTCTGGACGTTTCATTGTTAAATTGCCATTAAAGGATAATTACAAAACATTAGGTTCAAATCTAGAAAATGCAACTAAAAGGTTATTTTCAATTGAAAGAAAATTAAATAAAAATTCTGATATAAAACCACAATATCATGCATTCATGCAAGAATACCTGGACTTAGGTCATATGTTCAGGGTAGATCCCAGACAGGACTCAAGGGAACAGCTAACTTATTACTTGCCACATCATTGTGTCTTAAAAAACTCAACCACAACTAAGTTGAGGTGCGTTTTTGATGCATCCTGCGAGTCTGAGTCTGGTATCTCCCTTAATAATGTAACAGGTCCAGTCATACAAGATGATTTATTTTCAATTTTAGTCAGATTTAGGCAATATAACTATGTCATTACGTCAGATATTGCAAAAATGTACAGACAGATTTTGGTACATGAGGATCACCAACCTTTTCAACGAATTGTTTGGAGATTTGACTCTAATTCTCCCATAGAACACTACCAATTAAAAAGTATTACTTATGGTACAGCTAGCGCCTCGTTTTTAGCTACAAGGTGTCTTCAGCAATCTGCTAAAACTTTTAAGGATAGTCACCCTGAAGCCCACAAGGCGATAATCAAAGATTTTTATGTAGATGACCTAATAACTGGGTCAAATGATATTGAATCAACAATAAAATTAAAGGATGACATATCAAACATTTTAGCAAAATCAGGTTTTCCACTTAGAAATTATTACAAGTTTCCTCAGAAGAAACTGAATCTTTTTTAATTAATGATGAAAGGGAATCCAAAATCTTGGGCATTTCTTGGGACTCCCATGACGATATATTTAAATATTTAATCTTAAAAAATCAATTTGACACTGAAAAGGTTACAAAAAGAACAATTTTATCTTTAATATCACAAATTTTTGACCCATTGGGCCTAATAGGTCCCATAATTTTAAAGGTAAAATTAATTCTGCAAGAATTATGGCAATTCAATTTAAATTGGGACGAATCCATTCCCATCAGTCTATTGTGATGGGCACGGGGTGGGGGTACCCCATACTCATGCAAACGGCAGTAACCCAAAGAGATTTTAAGAATCTCGCGAATTCAAACATAACCTCAACAACTTCGTAATGTTGTCAAGTGTGGCCAAAAACGGTGTGATCATCTAGTCTAGTCGGAAAGGTACCTACGTTGTGTTATTTGAATTCGCTTCTAGATAGGAAGGATGCCAGAGAGAGGAAATTAGATTAAGTAATAAAAACACACAAATAATGGTTGTCAGCTTTATATTCATTGTATTTGAATATTAGTTTTAACAATAGGTTTTATCAAACGTTTTGAGATTATTAGTTTCAGTTAGCTTTTTGTCACTTTAGGGGATTTAGATTTACTAGTTTAATACGGTAGATTTATAGAAATATATATATTTTCAAGTTTATGGGTTAAAGGGTTTTATTTCCAAAGTTTAATAAATGCAGATTCATAAGTATTATCAAGCCAAATGTAATATCAACTAAATTTATAATAATGATCATCAGTAACAATATATCAGCTCATTTTGTATAAACAGTCGAAACAGAGATACAATTCAATTTTATACAGCAAAACCTTCATTCTTATTAATCCTATTACATGGCGCAAT
Organism: Brassicogethes aeneus; assembly: GCA_921294245.1. Classification (NCBI taxonomy): domain Eukaryota; kingdom Metazoa; phylum Arthropoda; class Insecta; order Coleoptera; family Nitidulidae; genus Brassicogethes; species Brassicogethes aeneus. The sequence goes on from OV121136.1 coordinate 7,250,715, forward strand.
AAATAGAGAAACAGTAATAATATCCAATATAGTACGAATAATAATAATAATAATAGAGCAGATAATAATATCAACGTAATAATCAAAATAAGGCATATAGTAATAATAATATGTATGTAATAGTAAAAATAAGGAATATTAAGGTTTAATTTATTTAATATAATGATATCGACTTATGATACAAAATATACGAATTATAACGTCTCCTGAACTAGATAAATAAATATCAGAGTTAAAACCTTCGGAATCCACATTAAAATAATAAACTTGGTCAAAGCTTTACAACCATTTTAAATAATTAATTAAATTAATTAATATAATATTTATATCATACCTGGTATGTTTAAACTCACAAATACCTACACTTTCTTCTTCAAAAAACCATCAATCAATCAATATTTCAAAATCATTCGCCTACTACCATCAACAACCTTGTTACTCTAGGAGACCTATTTTTTTATTTTTCACCTTTACTTTTAATACTGGTTTAGTAATATCCCAAACTTGCTGTACTCAAACTAACAATCTTTTACGCTAAGACTCGATATAATTTAAATAAACTTTTAAACGTCTTTAACACAGCTGATTCAAATTAATTTGTCAATGTCATCTCATTCTGTCAATATGACTTTAACTAAGTGCGTATAGTTGGTTGTCACCTTCTTCCTTACGAGTATCAAAGGCCGGGCCAACACAGACGCCCCTTTGAAATATGGCGAAGATACAGCCGGGATCTTGGTCATTTTTCAACATCCCTAGTTGGTCCGAGTTCCGGGAACTACATTCTTCTCCTTCTTCTCTAAACCTCTACTCAGCTCAATGCCTATTCATGTGCTTCTCAAATTCTTGTACTGATCGGATGACTTCTTAGGTAACTAATAAGTTGTGTTTCTCAATAACAACTCAGTGATACATGAAAAGAGGAACAGAAAGTGATGAGTATATTACATAAAAAATTGAATACAAGTATTAAAAAAAAAACCTTCGCCCCTATTATCTTATCCCCATCCCAAACAACCCAAATACTCAACATCCCAGACATCCCAGACAACCCAAACAACCCAAATAACCCAAACATCCCAAATACTCAACATCCCAGACATCCCAGACAACCCAAACAACCTAAATAATCCAAACATCCCCAAAACTGTACGCTTTAAGGTACACATTCAACAATAGTCAAATCCTAAACCTGTAAGTTCTAAAATAATATTAAAAAATAAAGATATTTGCTAATTTATAGGCGATTTTAATTGTAACAGCATGAAGGTTGAACGAGAAATATACAGTCCCTGCTCCTCTTAACCCTTAACACAAGTATTTATTTATGAAGGTAGCGGCTGTCCCTTCGCTGTGCTTTTACTTCACCCGCGGCCATTTTTCTATCTAACTAATATTTTCCGCTATATACTAGCTCGTGGTGTCTTGGCAATAGCCGCAGTTTAGTATGGTTGAATTCAATTATACAAGTAATATAACATAAGCAATACAATAAATACACATTCCGAGAACCTTTTTCAACATCAGCGGTTACGAACTCCAACGCCTATAGGCGCTATGGGCTCTACAAATTTTAAACCACAAACGAATAAACACCGACTCACTCGTCGTTTTGTTTTTTTTTTTTCATTGAATTCCTATTTGACGGCAGCAGGGTCAACACAGACGCCCCTTTGGAAAGATGGCGAAGAGGCTGTAAGCGGCTTGGGCATCCTTCCAACAACCGGAGTTTAGTCGGCGGTAGGCAAGTGCTTCCGATCCTCGTGATACATGAAAATAGAGAACAGAGAGTGATTAGTAACATGCATAAACCAAAAATCTCCCCTACCTTCCGTCCCTTTTGACCCTTACTCAACATGGGTTAGTACGTGTCGGAATTTCGGTGTTAGTGACATGCAATTCCAAGCAATCTAAGCGTATTAGTTAGTAACGTCACGCTGGTGGTTAATAAGAAATACATATGCGGTTACACCATTACCTGTGCGGGTCTTCTCCGCCCCTATCCCATCGTCCCTTTTTTCTTTTTTTTTGCCACTCTTACCGACACCACGTCCCAACGCTCAAAATTTCCAGTATGAGTTAGGTTAGTAACCTCCTCACGGGTTGGACTTAGATAGGGTAAAGAAAACGCAACTCCAATTCACTTCAGCTCCCCTTTAGTGAGGTACAAATGAAAAACAATCAACATTTTACAAAACCGGACAGAGAGAGGAACAATCCTCCTGCTCCCAATCAACATAACGCAAATTCACAAAATAAAATATAAGTTTGTTTCCGCCTTTTTCTTTGGTTAACCCCCAACACAGTCCGGCTACGGCCGAGGAGTACGGCGATGATAAAATTTCAAGTTGGTGATGTTGTACCTTCCTTTTTGTACCTGGGTGTCGGGGTCGACGATAGTATATACATTTTGGTGAGGGATGGTTTTTACCTCGTAAGGTCCGGAATACAGAGGGCACAGTTTGGCAGTTCGTTTTAAACCAGCATCGGAGACGGGACACTCGCGCAGCAACACCAGGTCACCCACAATCAAACGATCCGTGTCGTGACATTTTTTCCGTTGACGAGTCGCACGCTGTAACAGGTTTTGTTTTGCGATCTCGCGGATCTCCGTGACCGTTAAACCTTTTGAAGGGGGCAACCGCTGCCTAATTGCCTCCTGCAAAACATTCACCGGGGTTTCCCCATAAAGAATTTCGTAAGGCGAGAAATTAGTAGACAGGTGCGGAACCGAATTAAACAAATCCTGACAGGAGCCCACCAACTCGGCCCATCCGGTATGTTTCCGAACGCAGTAGGTCCGAAAAATGCGACCCAATTCTTTCATTACCCTTTCGCTGGGATTCGACGCCGGGTGACGAATAGAGGATAATCTGACCTGTATGCCGGCGAGTTTTAACTGTGACTGCCAGAGTCGGGAGGTGAACTGGGTACCATGGTCCGAAACATTCGTCTGAATCTTTATAAAGCTTACAAAGTCCTCGAGGATCTTTCTTACCGCCAACTTGGCCACCGGTCGGCGCATGGGATACAGGCGCACGAATTTTGAGAACGTATCGATTACAACAAAAATGTAGGCCACTCGGCCACGTCCTTCAGGGAGCGGTCCGAAAAAATCACACGTCACCAGTTCGCCGATTTGGGTGGCGACAACTGGTTGCGTCGAACCAGTGAGATACCGGTTGGGATATTTGTTTATTTGACACAGATGACATGAACGTATAAACCTGCGCAGACTGGAACGTAGCTGGTCGGTATAAATAAGTGGTTTTAAAAGCCGATAAAGTTTAGCGACGCCAAAATGCCCATAAAGCTCGTGATACGCCTGGAACAAAGAGGAACGAAGGGTCTGAGGAACCACCAAGCGAACAGGTTCCGACGCGTTACCGCGAAAACATAGAAGGTCGCGGTGGAGGAAACAACACGCTAAAAGCTGGTTTTGGCGATGATTCAAGGTAACAGACCGTCCTGATAGGGTGGTATATATGGGTCCAAACAACGGGTCGGCACTTTGGAGCTGACTAAGGTTGGCAAACTCGGTGTTCAATTCAGGAAGCTGGGCAATGTCGAACAAATTACATAATTGGGTCTGGAGAAGACCACTTGCGGCGATGGGTTCCCTATCCTTGGAGGGCAACCCTTCGGAATTTATGGAGTATCGAGACAGGACATCCGCTACAACATTGTCCTTTCCCCGCACGTGTTCCACAACATAGTCAAACTCGGTCAAGTACATGACCCACCTTGTCAAGCGATCATTCAAAAGCCGACTCTGTTTGAGGAACTTTAAAGCATGGTGATCCGTACGTATAATAATGTGATGGCCCAACAGTAACGTGCGGTATTTCTTTAGGCCAAATATAATAGCCAACAACTCCTTTTCCGTGACAGTATATAGCAACTCTGCACCGCTTAACACTCGACTCGCGTATCCCAGGACCAAATGTTCCCCATCATCATTTTCTTGGTAGACTTCCACTCCTAAAGCGTATCCCGAACTATCGGCCTGAAGGAAGAACGTCTTACCGTAATCGGGAAACTTCAGCGTAACAGTTTTAAGAAACAAATCCTTGACTCGTTGAAAAGCTTCGTTCTCGGTCGAACCCCATTCCCATTTAACCGACTTACGCAGCAAACGCGTTAGGGGCAGTAAGTTATCACTATAATTCTGCACGAACCGCCGGTAGAACCCACACAGCCCCATGAAACCCCGCAGTTGTTTTATATTTTTGGGTTCTGGAAATCGGGAAATGCATTCGACCTATCAGGGTCTGTGCGTATGCCCTGCGACGTAAGTAAATGTCCCAAGAACTTCACATCTGACTGGACGAAATGGGTCTTATTAAAATTTATGGTGAGCTTGGCAGCGCGTAATTTCCCAAATACGGCGGTGAGATGAAAGAGATGATCCTCGAAACTATTCGATACCACCAAAATGTCGTCTATATAATTGAACACATTCTCCCTGAGTTCCGTTCCTAAAATTACATCCATAGCACGCGAAAAACTACCTACGGATACCTTGAGTCCGAAAGGCAAAACCTGATAGGTATAGCTACAGTGATTGTACATGAAACCGGTGTATTTGGTAGATTCAGGGTTCAAGGGAATTTGCCAGTACGATGCCACCAAGTCGATAGTACTTACGTACCGGACATTTGAGACTGAAGCGAAAAGGTCCTCTGGAGGTTGTGGGGCGTCGTAATCAGATATCATAGGCTCGTTTAACCACCTCGCGTCCAAACAAATCCTAACAGTCCCGTCCTTCTTCTTGACCACCGTCATGGGGCTGCAATACGGGGTAGCCTCTTGCTTAATAATCCCTAGTGACAACATTCGTTGAATTTCTTTATTGACCGACTCGCGTAGACTGAAAGGGACCGGGTACGAGCGTCGCAAAAAAGGTGTCTCATCCGACATAAGGATTTTATGTTGGTAGCAGGGCGTGAGCCCCGGCTTGCCGCTAAACAGCAGCTGAAACTGGAGAAGGAGGGTTTCAAGCGAATCCCGCTCGGAGGCGCACAGAGGTAGTAGAGACACGCGGTGGTGAATTTTGGTCGCCACACTTTCTTCCACCACTGGTAGGACATGAATTGATGCTGCGGAAAGGATCGATGAACAAACAGGTTTTATGCTAAATGGAATATACACGGGTTTTTCAACCCCTAAGGTAAGAGTATCGCGTCTGAAGTCAATGACGCCCTGTACCTCATACATCCAGTCAATCCCCAAGATAACAGGGCGAATTAAATTCTTTACCACCAGAAAAACATGGGAGAACCGACCCGAGTTCGGTGGGATATGAAACTCCAGGCAAACCTGATATTTGATTTTGGTGCTAAGATGACCTGCCGCCCCTCGTAGTTGAGTGGAAAATACAGGAAGAACGAGAGGATTCCCACTACTCTTTAGTTTTTCGAATACCTCCTCATTTACGCAGGATAACTCACACCCAGAGTCCAACAAAGCCATCATTGACAGCCCAAAACACAAAAGAGAAATATGGGGTAGCTGACGAAGAGGTGGCGGCGCAGTAGGGTCCTCCATGATACCGAGGGGTATTAGCGTGTAAGTTCCGTCCCCCGTCTGAACAACCTCCAAAGAAGTGGGAAGTCCCTTGCCATTGGTTCCGCAAAGTTCGCCCGGTTGCCATCCCATGCGCTGCAGGAGTTGAAACCCCTTCGGAAATAGGTCTCGTAAATTGGTGGTACGTGCCGGAACGACGCAGTATAATTGGCGATCGGGACTAAAAAAGGAGAAGGTGGAGGCAGCAATAACCTCAGGGAAAACGCTCCACTTTATTTTCCCTTGAAGAAGTTTCCCGAACTCGGAGGCGGCGTTTTTGGGTTGAACGCAGGGGGAACTCCCCTAGACGTCGATGGAGTCCGATGTAGCGTCAGATATCGTTCTAGGAAGCTTAATGTACCCTGAAAACTCCGGTCGGCAGACGCGATCCATAACGACTGTACTGGGTGAGGTAATTGCTGTAAAATATCATAAACGACTTCGGTTTCGCTCAAATGTGGACTGAGGTCTTTAAGCCTGCTGAATTGTTTCATGAAAAATTCTGTCATACTGGACTTACCCTCGGTCCGGTATCTCATACCCAGAACATGTCGCCGAACACAAACCTGCTTTTCAGCCGACCAAAATACCCGTTTAAAAGCCTCAAAGGCTATACCCGCAGGTAACGTATTTACCCAAACAGAAGCAGACTGAAGAAAGCAGTGCTTAGCCAACATGACCAAGCTGGCGGTAGTGACCCGGTAAAACTCCGCATATTCTCTCAGGTTGGCTAGAAAGGTTACCGGATTTTCGTAATGATTTCCCGAAAAGGTGGGCTTCCGACAGAGATTGTCCATACCGTTAGAATTTCTGGCTGATAAGGACATGATGACCTGGTGACACTCCTGATCAGTTAAAGACACGTTATTCGTGACAGGGGGTAACCCGGTTAGGTTTGCCGGAGCCAAACGGCGCCGGCCACGGTCTCCCAAAGGCGTTGATGCGTATAAAGTAGGTGCACACTCACCCGTCGTTAGTACCCGGCGCGCGCTGCGCAAAGGTCCCGTGCTCGTGCTGGCGGTCTCCTCTCCTAGACGTCCGCATAACCGTTGCAGCAGGATACTTTGGGTGGAGAGTGTCTCTCGTAGCAGTGCCAGTTCTCCATCCATCCTTTGAAGCCTGTCGTCCGTGGGGTTTGAACTTGCAGGGATGTGGTCTACACGCAGGAGCCCAGCAGGGTAGGTGTACGCAGGAATACGAGCCGCTGGATGGTCGTCTGACGGTGTATGGCCCACACGACAGCAGCCATCAGGGAGAAGTTCTTCCGGAGCGTTGTCCGCAGGAAAATGGCCTGCAGGGTGGTGGTCAGCAGGGCTGTTGCCAGCCGAAGGGTAGCCTGCAGGACGGTCGGCAGCTTGAAGATGGCCCACAGGATTGTTGTCAGCAGGAGGATGATCTGCAGGACTGAGGCCAGCATGGATATGTCCTACGGGATGGTTGTCAACAGGAAGATGACCTGCAGGACTGTCGGCAGCCTGGATGGATCCTGCCGGATTGTTGTCAACAGGACTATGCCAGGTTACGCCAACTTCAGGGGCTCTTGTCGGTGTTGTACCCTCCATTTTCGTTTTCTGGTATGTTTAAACTGGTATGTTTAAACTCAAACGAGAAAAATATATATATCACCCAAACATAACAACTACACATTTTAAATACAACCTCCTCTCAGGCACCCCACATCTATCCTCCTATGCATCGGCCACATTCTGTGCCGCAACCAAGGACAATCCGAACAAGCCCAGCATAACTCCGACAACGACACCGTGCACTGTGTCGAAACCAAAGAAACCAAGCAAGTTCAATCATATCCTGGTCACGGCACCATTCTGTGATGGGCACGGGGTGGGGGTACCCCATACTCATGCAAACGGCAGTAACCCAAAGAGATTTTAAGAATCTCGCGAATTCAAACATAACCTCAACAACTTCGTAATGTTGTCAAGTGTGGCCAAAAACGGTGTGATCATCTAGTCTAGTCGGAAAGGTACCTACGTTGTGTTATTTGAATTCGCTTCTAGATAGGAAGGATGCCAGAGAGAGGAAATTAGATTAAGTAATAAAAACACACAAATAATGGTTGTCAGCTTTATATTCATTGTATTTGAATATTAGTTTTAACAATAGGTTTTATCAAACGTTTTGAGATTATTAGTTTCAGTTAGCTTTTTGTCACTTAAGGGGATTTAGATTTACTAGTTTAATACGGTAGATTTATAGAAATATATATATTTTCAAGTTTATGGGTTAAAGGGTTTTATTTCCAAAGTTTAATAAATGCAGATTCATAAGTATTATCAAGCCAAATGTAATATCAACTAAATTTATAATAATGATCATCAGTAACAATATATCAGCTCATTTTGTATAAACAGTCGAAACAGAGATACAATTCAATTTTATACAGCAAAACCTTCATTCTTATTAATCCTATTACATGGCGCAATAAATAGAGAAACAGTAATAATATACAATATAGTAATCATAGAAAATATAGTACGAATAATAATAATAATAATAGAGCAGATAATAATATCAACGTAATAATCAAAATAAGGCATATAGTAATAATAATATGTATGTAATAGTAAAAATAAGGAATATTAAGGTTTAATTTATTTAATATAATGATATCGACTTATGATACAAAATATACGAATTATAACGTCTCCTGAACTAGATAAATAAATATCAGAGTTAAAACCTTAGGAATCCACATTAAAATAATAAACTTGGTCAAAGCTTTACAACCATTTTAAATAATTAATTAAATTGATTAATATAATATTTATATCATACCTGGTATGTTTAAACTCACAAATACCTACACTTTCTTCTTCAAAAAACCATCAATCAATCAATATTTCAAAATCATTCGCCTACAACCTTGTTACTCTAGGAGACCTATTTTTTTATTTTTCACCTTTACTTTTAATACTGGTTTAGTAATATCCCAAACTTGCTGTACTCAAACTAACAATCTTTTACGCTAAGACTCGATATAATTTAAATAAACTTTTAAACGTCTTTAACACAGCTGATTCAAATTAATTTGTCAATGTCATCTCATTCTGTCAATATGACTTTAACTAAGTGCGTATAGTTGGTTGTCACCTTCTGCCTTACGAGTATCAAAGGCCGGGCCAACACACTATTTAATAAATGGAAACAATTTCAAAATGACATATTTAATTTAAATAATTTAAAAATCCCGCGTCATGTTATTTTATTTGATGCAGTTGACGTGCAATTGCATGGATTTTGTGATGCCAGTCAAAAATCATATGGTGCTGCAATATATGTACGCTCAGAAAATTCAAATGGTATAGTTGCAGTGCATTTGTTATGTGCCAAATCAAAGGTGGCACCGTTAAAGACCATTCCGACTTGAATTATGTAGAGCGGTTTTACTTGTCAAACTTATGACAAAGGTGTCAAAGGCATTAAATGTCAAAATTTCTGATAAATTTTATTGGTCAGACTCCACAATTTGTCTAGCTTGGATTTCTGCACAGCCCAGTAACTGGAAATTATTTGTATCCAATCGAGTGTCAGAAATCCAGCAATTGTCAAAACCAGAACAATGGAATCATGTCGTTTCGGAAAATAATCCAGCCGACATGATTTCCATGACTGCAAAAATAAATGAGCTCATTAATTCTCGTTTGTGGTGGCATGGTCCTACTTTTTTAATGCTCAATTGTGAGGATTGGAATTTAAAAACTTGTCAAAACATATCTTTAAACGTACCAGAAAAGAAATCAATAAAATGTTTAAACTTACAAATTTCCGAAGATTTTATATTTCATAGATATTCATCATTTTCAAGGCTGTTAAAAATAATGGCATATATCTTGCGTTTTATTCATAATTGTCAACCCAAAAATAAAAATTCTAAACGTAAAAATAAATTAACAAAACCAGAAATGGAAAACTCAAAAATTATTCTATCAAAACTAGCACAAAATTCATCATTTTCTAATGAGGTAAACTCTCTTAAAAAATCAGGTTCTGTTGCCAAAGGCAGTAAATTGCTATCGTTGGCTCCATTTTTGGATTCAAATGGTTTAATTTGAGTAGGAGGCAGACTAAAATATTCAAACTTGTCATATAACAAAATTCATCCAATTGTTTTGCCCAGCAATCATTTGTTTACAAGTTTAATTATTAAACATGAACATCTTAAAAACATGCATGCAGGGTCACAATTTATTTTATCAAGTGTTAGGCAAGAATTTTGGCCTTTAAATGGCAAATCTGCAATAAGGCATGTTTTAAGAAAATGCGTTACATGTTTTCGCTACAAACCTTCAAGTATTTTTCCGCAAATGGGCGATTTACCTTCTAAAAGGGTTACTCCAGCTAGACCTTTCAGTAGTTGTTGTGTGGATTATGCAGGGCCAATTTTTATAAAAAATGCAGCGTTTAGAAATAAAGCCTTTATTAAGGCGTAGGTACTTGTGTATTTTTGTATGCCTTATAACAAAGGCAACACATATCGAAGTGGCTATTGATTTAACTTCGGATTTATTTTTGAATGTTTTAAAGCGTTTTGTTTCTAGACGTGGGCTCCCTGAACACATTTTTAGTGACAATGCAACAAATTTTAAAGGGGCAAACAATATTTTACTTGACATTATGCTTAACACAACCAATTTTAACAATTTTAATTTTGAAAACAACATAACATGGCACTTTATACCTGCACGAAGCCCTCACTTTAACGGCTTAGCTGAGGCTGCCGTAAAATCAGCAAAAACTCATTTATTTCGTGTAATGGGTGATACAAAATTAACTTTCGAAGGTGTTTGCACACTTGTTACACAGATTGAAGCCATTCTTAATTCCAGACCTTTATTTCCTTGTTCCAATGATCCAAACGACTTCTCTCCTTTAACACCCGGACACTTTTTAATCGGTGACAAGCTGACAGCATTACCACAGCTCAATGTTGAAGCCACAGCAGTCAACGGACTTTCGCACTATCACCAGCTGCAGCAAATGATTCAGCATTTCTGGAAGAGATGGTCCATGGAATATTTGCACACAGTTCAACAGCGAATAAAGTGGCAGACGTCCAACCCGGCACAGCTGAGTCCAGGCGCCCTCGTTCTCCTCCGAGAAGACAACACAGCCCCACAACAGTGGAGACTTGGCCGCATAACAAAATTATATCCCGGAAACGACGGTGTTGTGCGTTGTGTCTCTATAAAAACATCCAATCGTGAAGTAAAACGGGCTATTCAAAGGGTATGCATTTTACCTACCTGCAACGAGGCTAGTGCTGTGTAAAACTTTCATATTTACAAGTATTTGTTTAAGCACAACTCATTTATTGTTATTTAGCATTAATTTTACGTTTTTTTTTATGGTTTTATTGACTTTTAATCTTTTCGATTATTTAGCCAGCTCATTATTATAAATTTTTTGGTTCTTAAAAACAACCACAACACCCAAGGCTGTGACCGGGAATCGAACCCGGTACCGTGGCGCAGATTGATTACCGCTCTGTAGCTTTAACGCACTGCGCCATCCTCGGCCCCTAATTTTACGTTAAAATCATGTTTTATGTATGACAGCTATAAATGTTCAAGTTTTTAAATTCTCACTGGATAAATTTCTTATATTTCAAATTCTTAATTTATCAAATTGTCATGTTGATTACTGTTTGGATTATATTTGCTTTATTTTTTGAAACTCGATCGTTTCAAGGTCGGGAGTATGTTTAGTTTCTTAGGTAATGTAGGTATTAGGTATTATTATAATATAAGTTCTTTATTTGTAATATCGCGCAGGTGCGCCCCTTCTACAGGTAAATGTGGTACGGTTGGAATTTCAACACAATAATTTGCTGTTCATTCATATTTTATACATCAAAATAAGAAGACTAATAAATTAAATCAAAAATCACTTACATTTTATTCAAATACAAAATTACAACACAATAAGAGAAAATATTAAAAACTCTACTATAGAGTCGCAAAACAAGCCTTTTAATAAAATTTTACCTTTATTGAAAATTCTTCAAAACTCATCAAATTTTTATAAAAAATATATTTAAATTAAAAAAAAAATATTTTCATAAAAAAAATTATTTATAATAAACAATTTGCAATTTTATAATTTTCTCAATGCTCTTTTTGAAAATCGTATTAATTTATATTTTCCTTAAAGTATTTCCAATAAAAAACTAAAAAAAAAATTTGGATTCTTAATTAAACGATTAATGACATTTGATTTTGTGAGCCGGCGCGACTTTTCTGTCCCTGGCGCTCGAGCGCGCTCCCGACGCGACCCATCGCGATGCGTACTTTATTATCAATAACTCTCCTATACTATACTATCAAGTACTTGATTTAAAAATGATTTTGTAAGGCTATTAAATATATATTATATGTATATATATACACAGGGTGTATCACTTTCGATGGTAGGTTAGACGTTTATGGAGAACGGCAAAAGATATCAAATTGAAATTTTTATAGGAATTATAATATCATTTAAACTATTTTTATAAATTGTTTTGAACAAAATCAATATTCCGGTTTTAACAGAAGCAATATTAACTTTGTTATTTTAAATGAATCATCACATTTTTTTACATTATCATTCCTTATAAAATGGCTATACCCAAACTTAATAGTTTTTGAGTTATTAATTTTTTTTGTAAAATTCGGTCAGTTTCACCCTCAACAAAAAAGCTTATAACTTTTTTAATATTAGGTTTACTGATATTCGGTTGGATTTATTGGAATCCTGAAGCATTGTTTTAAATATTTCATGTAATTTATTGTAATATTTCTAAAAAGATACTTGATAAAAAACAATGTGAATGTAGCTAACCAATAAATTTTTTATTCTCAATGGAACGCCCTGTATATTTTTACATAATTAAATATGAAATTATAATACCTTTTCATTGATTGATTGAACTATTCCCGATCCCTAAAGTTAATATTAAGAAAGATATTTTACAATTACCCTAATAATATAAAGAAAAACTAATAAAATGTTGCTCACGTGTATTAATTTGGTATGAATAACAAAACTTTCCCGATATTTATTATTATTAAAATAAAGGAAAATAACCACTCAAAAGAAGTTGATAATAGTATATTATGTATTAAGTTTTATAAACGGCATTTTAGTTACAAGGTTTATTAGGCACGAGCGAAGCTTGCGAGCGAGTGTTTAATAAAAACGAATGTCTAGAGAAGTTAATAAAACGAGTTGCATACTATACTTTATCTACGACGAACAGAAATAAGAATTTAGAGACAATTTTATTTCATAAAATTTGACATTTAACAAATTTAACCTCACTTTTTCGCAATTTATAATAAAGCCAACTTCAGCCCGTGACTAAAATGCACAAAATCCACTGTTATTAACTTCAGCCCGTGACTAAAATGCCATAAAGTCACAACTCGTCAATGTAGGAGTAGATAAAAATATTTATTCTTAATGGAATAAGAATAAGTTTATTAACCTTCAAAATTTACAAGGTACGTCATACAAAAGGAAAATTTTAAGTATCTAATGATAATACGAACAAGACTTATTAAATATGAAATATAAAATAATACAAACAGTATAAAATTTTAAAACATGATAAACAATGTAAAAAATTGTAAATATGAATAATATAAAAACTTACACAGGTAATTTTAGACACACAACATATTTACATACCGACATGGTACATACACTAAATACACTAAATACATAAAAATTTGGCTAAAAGGATAAGTCTAAAAATTCTTGATAATCATATATGATGTTGTCTATAAAAATATTATTAAGAGTAGTTTTAAACTGCTTAAACGGTTTGCTTTTTAAATCATTAGGTAGCAAGTTGAAAAATGATACTCCGAGGTAATCAAATGAATTTTGCGTTTTACTTATTCTATTTTTCGGAATTCTTAAAGCTGTTATAGCAATGTAGGAGTAGATAAACATATTTATTCTTAATGGATAACCAAATTAAAGGTACAACATACAACAAGTTTCTGCATGTTATAGCAATAAGTTTTTCATATTGTCCATGAAGAATGAACAAGTTCATCAAAACTTCATTTAAATTTAAATTTTAAATAGTGATTTTCCTTCATTTTAACTATTTTATTAACAATTTGCATTAATTTAAAACATTTTTTTTATTTAATTAATGAATTTTTAACCTTATTAGTAAATAATAATATATTTTTAATGAAGGTACCGGGCTTTCAATCAAACCGTTTATACACATACCTATATAGCGACATATTTACTTTTTGTTTTGGTGCTTTTAAAAAATATATTGTTTTTATTAATATATTATTTTCTTGTCATATGAATGCATACAGTTTTTGAAAACTCATTCGTAGATTCCACTTGTATTGTTTATTAATTTAAAACTAATATTTAAAAATTTTAAATATTAAATAATAGGAATTGTAAAATATCATTGTTATTATTAACTTTAGGTATAGGGAATAGTTATATTAATGAAAAGGTATTATAATTTTATATTTAATTATGTAAAAATATACAGGGCGTTCCATTGAAAATAAAAAAGTGATTTCTGTTTTAATTTTCCTACATTCACATTATTTTTTTAGAAATATTACAATAAATTACATGGAATATTTAAAACAATGCTTCAGGATTCCAATAAATCCAACCGAATATCAGTAAACCTAATATTAAAAAAGTTATAAGCTTTTTTGTTGAGGGTGAAACTGACCGAATTTTACTCAAACACTATTAAGGAATGATAATGTAAAAAAAATGTGATGATTCATTTAAAATAACAAAGTTGATTTCGCTTCTGTTAAAACCGGAAGAGTAATTTTGTTCAAAATAATTTAGAAAAATAGTTTAAATGATATTATAATTGCATGCTATTTAAAATTTAAATTCAATATCTTTTGCTGTTCTCCATAAAGTTCTCCATAAACGTCTAACCTACCATCGAACGTGATACACCCTGTATAAATATATATACGTATAATATATATTTAATGGTCGTACAAAATCATTTTTAAATCACAAGTATCATAGTATAGTATAGGAGAGATATTGATAATAAAGTACGCATCGCAATGGGACGGGTCGCGTCGGGAGCGCGCTCGAGCGTCAGGGCCACAAGTCGCGCCGGCTCACAAAATCAAATGTCATTAATCGTTTAATTAAGAATCCAATTTTTTTTTTTTTTTAGTTTTTTATTGGAAGTACTTTAAGGAAAATATAAATTAATACGATTTTCAAAAAGAGCAGCTGATGCTTAAAAGCGACTGAATAAGTGTGAATTTTACATTACATTAAACTTCTTACGATTTCGCTTAATGGTAGGTGCTCCATAATATTATCGTGAATAATAAGGTAATATGCTTTTGTATTAGCTGGAAAACCGCTGCTACTCTCAATATCAATTTTGATATCAATTGTACCCGATTTTATGGAGCTTTTTCTTCTTGAACAATCAATCACAAATAAGGCATGTTTTTCAAAGTTTTTATAATCCAACAACGGAGTGTAGGTTGTATTTAAATCGTTTTTAAAACTTGTAAAGAATCGAGTATAGTTATAATGTGCTTCGGTATATCTTTGGGTGTCAAAAGAAAGTCTCATACGTTCATTTGGATAGTATTCACCATTTATTATTATACGAACGTCTGATGCATTAACATTATCAAATTCTGATGGATCCTTATCAGTTTTTGATCTTTTATCCGTTTGAAAAGCCAAAATAACAAAACGCGGAGTCTCTAATGCTGTACATGTTTCACATACCAAATTTCCTTTGTTGATCCTTGAGTTAATTGAGGTAATTCGTGATATTCCCATTTTCGGAAAGGAATAATTATCGGTTTAACAGCTTTTATTGATTCTAAACGTTTTTTTAAGCATGTCGTTAGGGAAAACCACGTTAACCTTTAATGATATATTTTCAATTTTTAATTTTGCTTTAGTCGGTGTTTGCAACTTCTTTAATTATTATAGAATTGTCATCGCTACGTGCTCTTACGAGTCGTAAAGTTTATTTGCTAAATTGTGCTAGTTGATAATCATTAAAAATTCCCAATAAATGATGTACCATACCATTATACCATACCTCAGCATACCACAAGCAAATTTAGAGGTTGTTTTGAATTTTGTGCTCCAACATTGTTAAACTTTATTTTTGAATATTTGCATTTATCAGAAAATCAATTTAGACAGAATTGTAAAATCAAAATTTTAAATGAAACTATTAATTTGTAAATAAGGAATTGTTATTGTTTTTTGTTAACTTTTTTATTTTTATTTCTTTTGGTACTATAGCGTAGTCTATTATAATTATAATTATTATTATTTATTATGGGAGAGTGAAAGACCGGCAAAGCCGAACTCTTTCCAATTGTGTATAAACTTTTGTACACAATAAATATATATTATTATTATTATTATTTAATATAATCTGTGCAGCAGTTGGATAGTGATCTGATATATTTGTGGTGACTATGATTGGAAGAACATTTTTATATACATTGTTATTGGCTTTTAAAAATATATGGTCAATACATGATTCTTCGTTATCTTGTTTCCGAGTTATGTTATTAATAAGTGATTTAAAGCCGTATTCCTTCATTATATCCATATATTCGCTTGAGGAGCCCGTTTGATTTAATAGGTTTATATTTATATCTCCCGTAAATATACAAATATCTTTGTTTGGTTTATGTAATTTAAAATATAAATCAATATCTATTAAGAATTGTGTTAAGTTAACACAGTGTAATCTATAGATCCCTACAATATGAAAGTTTTAGATTCGCAGAATTTAATTTTAACATTTAAAACTTTACACTGCTTAATATAGTCAACTCTGTAAGTAAAATCTAACTTATCACTCAAAAACATTATGACACCATCGTTTTGGTTAACTGTGCCTTCACTGTATATTACTTTGTACCCATCTAATTTTACATAATTAATATCAACTTGTTTCGGTTAAAACTATACAATCAAATTTTGTTGAGAATTGTTCTAGAAAGATTTTGAGCTCTGGTAAATTTTTATTTATACTACAAATATTTAGGTTTAAGATTTTAAAATTTGTGTTTTTGGAATTTATTTTAAATACTTCATTACATTCATATGCATACTTCAAGGTGTTCGTTTTGATAATATTTGTACTTGAATCAAACTCCCTTAAGTAAGAGTCCATCTCTTTATGTATTAAAATACTGTAAATTCCTTTTGCTCATATAACTAATTAGTTAACAACTTATAGTAAAATCTGTTAGTATAACATACACAATAAATTAATCCCGACTAGTAAATATCTAATATAAAAGTAATCACTAAAACTAAAAAATGTAAAATATAACTACCAAACGTAAAAAATGTATAACAAAATTTCTCAGACAAAACAATAAAAAATATCACATATTTTTTTATTTAGCTTGAGTTCCTGTTTGTACGGTGGATCTGGTATATATTCCGGATGAAGAATCAGACTTCGAATTTGATGTTTGTTCCTTTTATTTGATCGTTTAGTTTTATTTTTTTTGGTTCTTTTATTTCCTGTATGGATTCAGTATTATTTTTGTCTTTCAAATCTGGGGACAAATTTAGCTCTTCTAGCAGTCGTTTTTGCCTCAATGTAGGATTTGGTGTTGAAGGAGCACTGGCTTGCTTTCGTTGAAGTTCTTGTTCTTGTTCTTGTTCCTGTTCCTGTTCTTGTTCTTGTTCTGGGGTCAATGGTAGATTACGAGATTCCAGATCCTTAATTGTGAATATGTCTTCTCCAATTTTTAATGTATTTCCCTTGATTACTGCTTTTAATCCCTTGGAAGTAGCTTCTTTTTTATGTTTATTTAAGGTCCTATTTATTTCTTGATCTTCAGGACAAAGGTCAGGTTATATAATGATTTTCCTTTTAATTTAGACGCGTTTTTAAGGATCAGTATTTTTTTTATATGAAATAAATTCAATGAGAATTGGGGCGGTAAGGCTGCTTTTGGGTCCCAATTTAAAGGTATCGTTTATATCTGATGTTTCAATACTTAAATTTAAGTTTGAATGAAAGAAATTTATTAAGTGAACCAAAATGTCTTCGTTTTCTCT
This sequence comes from Brassicogethes aeneus, assembly GCA_921294245.1. Lineage (NCBI taxonomy): Eukaryota > Metazoa > Arthropoda > Insecta > Coleoptera > Nitidulidae > Brassicogethes > Brassicogethes aeneus. The sequence continues at coordinate 7,268,370 of OV121136.1, forward strand.
AATTTGTCAGCCAAAAATATCCACGTTGTTTTTTCTTATTTTTCTTTCCAACACTATATTAGTTTCTTTCAATTTTAGGTTTTGCTGTTCGAGTTCTGTGATTCTATGGTCGTACCCGTCTAGAACTTTATGCACTTCTTTTCTTAACCCAACTACTTGTGATGCGACTTCTTTTATTTCAAGATTTTGATTTGTTATATTAGTGTTCAGTTTATTAAATAAATCGCTTATAAAAGTTTTTTGCGATTCACTAAAATCCATTTTAGTTATGTGTTTACGTGTGTGGCCTGCTTTAAATATTAGTTTTTTATTTGTTCGATATTTTAACTTTTGTTTTTGTGAGTTTGATGACGTTTATTGTTGTTGTTTATGGTTTATTTGGGATACTTTTTACGTTTATGTTACGAAATAGCCTATTTTTGTTCCATAATGTGTTTTTTCTATATTTATTTCGCAATTTTTACTTAATAAAATTGTAATTTGACAGCCTACCTTAAGTAAGTATACGTTTTCTAAAGCAACCACACACTCATATATTTTTTTAAACTTATAATTTAAGCAAGGATAGTTGGTAATGTTGCTATGGGTCTTTATTAAACTGAAAAAAATACCATATACATTGATATTGGTATTCTCTTTAAAAATCTTGCTTTCATCGAAAGAAAATCGGATATTTTTAAAATTTAAAGTGATACAGCATGCTCAATTTTTGCCCGATTTAAATAAAATGTACCCTATTTGTAGCTCTATTTATCTACATTATTGTGTTAAAATTTCAATGCATTATCAAAAAAAATGTTTTTTAGTCCACATCGCAAAAATAAGAGCTGATTGAGCCAAATGATGTTCATTTTTAGATTCAGCGTAACTAAATTACTATTAAAAATTTGTTGGTTGCCATGCACCATAAACCTTAAAAATTATTTTTTTAAACTTATACCTCGATAACACTTCCCCTCAGAGCTTGAAACCTTATTTAAAATATGAAACCAAAGATAATACCCCCATAGATTGGAAACTTTTCCACCTCTGCCCTCTAGAGTTACAGTACCGAAACTATATCTATTTGTAAATTGCAGACATCTGTACAAACGCTATTTGCAAATGTCAATGTAAATCATAATTATTGATGTCGATCATAATTTTTGAATTAATTACATTTTTGCGCATTAAGTGATAAAACGTGTTAATGGTTGTAAAATGTGTTGTTGTTGGGTGCGGAAATGTAACCAATTTGTAAGTATTGACTCTCCTGCCGTCCTAAGCCAAAAAGACTCATCTCGTTATTATTCTTAGCAAAAAAGACGCATTTTAACTATACATACATTTTTAAGTACTATTTAGCTCTTAAAAATTGCTAATTAAATTGAACGTATCTTATGAAAAAAACAATAAAGCGCTATAATTTATAAAGTAAAAATGTGGAGTTGTCTTTTTGGCTTAGCACGGCAGTATCGCTCTAGCGTAAAAATACTGTTTGTGAATTATGAATTATTTAGGATTGCTTGTTTAATGGTAATTTAGTACAGGCCAAGTCCAGGCTACTTATGGTTGTTCCAAAACCAAGTGTTGGCAAGATGGATTTTTCACGGTTCGTTAGAACTTGCCAAAAGTCCACACTCAAAAGCCTTGTACAAATTCCTATATGTTAAGTTAAAAATTGTATAAGGAGCCTAGACTAAATTACCAAATTTTACAATATTCTCTTATTATTGAAGACTAATATTTTTTAGGTTTGCACTCCCCTAATAAAAACATATTCATGTTTACCGATTATGTATTTAATATGTCATATAGATGTATGTATTTTATTTTATATTATATTATTACTACAATAAATAAATATTATATATATATATATATATATACTTGTTTTATTTAAAATACAGCAATAAAAACAATATAAAAATTGGCGCCAATATTATGTTACATATATCTACTTCAATTTTTGGCATTGCTTAGGTATTGTACACCTAGATGGCGTCATTTTACTTTAGCCTTTTGCCACTAGCGCTAGTGCAGTTTCCAATCTATGGGGTGAATTATCTTTGTATGAAACCTTTAAAAATTTAACGATTGGCCCTCTGTAATTCAATATAGTGTCTTGGCAACCTTTTAACTTAAAGCATCTTCCATTATGAGGCTGTGTTGACCCGCCCTCCGTCAAACGAGAAAAACGCAACCAAGAATACATCTACACGTAAAGCATCCTACCTATTCGAAATTAGACATTTAAATTAATGTTAGGTATTTAAAATAATGCAGCGTTGCCCTTTCTTTAAAAAATACTTGAATTATATAACGTTTAATTACTTGGGTTGTACGGTTTGGTATTTTATGAATATTTCAAATGGGGTCCTGTTTAACAGAGCGCGCTAAAGCCGGCCCTGTCGCGGTAGGTTGGGGGGGATCGAGAACAAGACCGAGCGGCAGAAGGGAAGCAACAGGTGAAGGAAAAGGGTCGCCCGAGTGAATCGGGGGTTTTCGTGTTGTGAAATAAACCTTGTAGGTAAGCTAAAATGATCCTTTACCTTGTTTAAATTAACCAACTAAGGTGGTTTTAACCAAGTTTAATAATGTAGATTTGTGGTGTTTTTGGGATATTTAGCCGAGAGTACGTTACGCGTCTCTTTGCTCCGTAAGATGGCGGACGGGCGTGAAAAATGCTTGTCTGATGTATTGTGCCTGCTCGTGATAGGGAAGAGGGTTATAGGAGGTATTATTATTATTAAATAATGTAATCTAATCTAATCTAACCTCTTCACAAGACTAGAGCTCGCCAATAGAGTTCCTTACCGACAAAGGGGTCAAACTGTGAGATGTATAATGGAAACCATGCATTTATTATGTACACTGTAGCGGAATATGTTTAGATAGCTATAAAAGGTTTCAATACACTAGATAAAGAGATTTGCATCCAATAATATTCATTTTATAACCTGTTGTATTGTTGGGAGGGGTAAATTGTACTTGTAACATTTGATAAATCTGCTTTATTAACGCTTGGTATGACAAAGTCCAAATAACAAACGCTAACTAAAAAAACCAATATTCAATAAACACTGTCTACCAAATCTTTGTAAAAAACTCCATTATAAACAAACAATGAATAGAGAAAACATACAACCATACTTATTGTGTTTTATTACTTAATCTGGTCTCCTCTTATTGGCTACTCCACCTATCTAGAAGCGAACTAAAATAACACAACGTAGGGTCTCCTTTTCCATTTTCTAGACGATCACTTCTTTTGGCCAAACTTGACAACACTGCTTGCCCTGTCAATATTTAAATTTAGTTCGCGCGATTCTTCAAATCGCCTTGGGTTACTGCCGTTTGCATGAGTATGGGGAACCCCCACCCCGTGCCCATCACAAGGCCTAAAATAAAGTATTCATGTAACCTTTAAAGTAACATTTGAATTTAAGCTAGCCCCTCTTAGTTGGGTGCTCTAACCCAAATCCCCAAAAAATGAACCTTTGAAAACCCTTAAAGTAAAAAAGCTATATTATTATTATATTTTCTTCATACCTTGTTCGAAAGTACTTACTTTCGTCCCTAATAGCAGGGACGAAAGTTTAACATTTACTCCCTGTGCTATTAGGGACGAAAGTACGTACTTTCGACTGAGGTTGAGATGTATGAAGGAAAATAGTATACACCACAAATTCAACATTCGGCCCTTCTAGTGTAATATACTATTAATGTTTCCCTCTAACTTTAACATATGAAGGTTCTAATAAAATTTTCAATACTTGCCTTTATTAATTCAATTATAATTATACCTATAGGTATAAACCAACATAAAAAGGTACGTTGATTGTTGAATAGTAAACGAGTAATTTATTTATTTCTAATTAAGCATTTCGATCTGTTAAAAGTTTGTGTGGTTCTTTTTATTTCAACACAACACAATTATTTACAATTTCACACTTTTAAGACACTTATCTCGGAACCCCACATAGGTAATATAAAGAACCAGAAATAAGAAACCATAATAAACTTGGGCATCATGCCCGTATGCACCGTATGGACTTAATCTCGATTAGGAGTTTAATCTCGCTTAGTTCGAAAATTTATCATGTACCGTGCGAAAAATGTAGTTTAATTAAACACTTAAGTGTTCGATTCCGAGATCCACCGGCGGAGTAGGTTTAATCGCGGGATTAACTGATTTTCTAACCAAATTTTTATTTCCAAACTTCAAAAGTAGATTTCAAAAACTAGTAATAGTAGAAATAGTAAAAAATATAATTAAATAATGGATTTAGAAGAAGAACTATTTGAAGATGATCAAGATATTCTGGACATAATTAATTTAGGATTTCCGCGACGCAATTATTAAAGCCCTTGCGGCCTTGAGTTTACGGTGAATTCACCGTTTGCGTGAATTCACCGTGAATACACCGTTTATGTGCAGTGAATATACCGTCCATTTGTGACATTTGTAGACGGTAATTAAACGGTGAACTCACGCTGTTTTTGCGATAAATTCACGGTGATTTCACGGTTAATTCACGGTGATTTCACGGTAAATTCACGGTGAACTCAATACATCTCACTGCTTACGCAAGCGAGCTAACTATAAATAGCGTTGGGTTGCAATATTTAGTTGGAAGTGTGCGTCTGTAATGGCATAGCTGAACATTAATCCTCATCTGTTCAGTAAAGAATAATGGCTAGCTATAGTCGTGTTAAACCTATAGGATATACCTACCCTTGCGGCCTTTTAGTTCACGGTTGAATTCACTGTGAATTCACCGTGAATTCACCGTGAATATACCGCCAAAATACGGTGGATTCACAATTAAAATACTGTGAAAAGTGCGTGAATTCACCGTCTAACTACCGTTTACAAATGTCACAAACAGACGGTTTATTCACGGTGAATTCACAGTGAATTCACGGTTAATAAACCGTGAACTCAAGGCCGCAAGGGAGGACCGAATATTTTGACACCATGGACAATTTTTCGTTTTTTCGCCGATTTCGATTGACCCACCGTTCTAAACTTTCTTAATGAAATTGAATATTGAAGCCCAGTTCTGTTAGTTTTTTTTTTTGTCTTCCAATATTTTAGAATACCTCATAACAATCATCATTAGATTTTCTTTTTCCGATGGTGAAAAGTTAGGAATTCTGGTCTCCCATTTTATAGACAGAATAAGGATGATCCAAAAATTTTTTCCATACAAAAGTTATTGTAGGCATATAACAAAATTTAAATTTTAGTTTGTCAACATAGTTTGTTTCTCTATGGTTGTCAATCGATTTGAATGTACGATTGACAGTTTTTTGTGTTTTTTGACAAATAAAACAGCTTTGCCAAATCGCCAATCCAGATTGCACATTGTGCAATGCACAATCCGCGTACGGTGCATTATGATGAAGAAAGATTAACATAATCGCGATTTTCTAACTAGGCTTAGGCTTTAAAACGGTGCATACGGGCATCATGCCCAACTTGATTCAAGTTACCCTGGCGAAAATAAAGCGTGCATGAAAAGTGTGCAATAAGTGTGTATTTGGAGTGCAAGTCTTTATAACAATGTGCATACACGCTACTTTGTGGTAATTTCACACTTTTTGAAATAATTCAGTTTTTTCACTCTTTATGTACATTGACCAACCCAATCCCTTGTCTATGACATTGACATCACGCTTTTTATTTGTCATATGTCACGCTTATATTACAATATATTTTAGCACATTGTTTGCCATTCAATAACAATGCTTTGTTTGCGGTCAACAAACGGTCACAGTCTAAGCGTCAAATTGGAGATAGAATTTTATGTTTTCTTCCAGTGACGTCAACAAACGGTCACAGTCTAAGCGTTAAATTGGAAATAGAATTTGATGTTTTCTTCCTTTGACGTATGATATGTAAACATTGCTTACTTACCTATGAAAGGATAGATTTGGATTTCTTTGGTTTGTTTTTTTACAAACAGTACACTGTCGCACCATTTTTAGTAAAAAATAATGTATTTAAACTCAATAAAACACGATAGAAATACACAAACGAAAACCACAGATTATAATACACAAAACAAGCTGTCAACCTTTTTCTATGCTGTCAATATGACGAATTTATCAAAGTTGTTAATATTTAATTTTAATAATTATTAAATGATTATTTTCTTTAAATAGAGAAAAATATCTAAAGAAAATGATGAACAAATCCTTTTTAATTTTTAATGTTCATTATGATGATGAACGTCCAAAAAGGCGTGTAATCTATACTTCTGACAACGTTGGAAGCTTCGACGGTGTTTAGAATGTGAAAGTATGCTTTACTCGCTTTTTAAACGTAAACAAATCCGTCCATTTGTTTTGGTGGTATGTGGTTTGCACAGTGTTAGTACATTGTTTAAAGACATTTTGCAAAGCTTCAGTCTATCTTACGCATGTCACATTTTATACACACTGTTAGCACGCTTTAATATTTCTCATTTATGACGCTTATATTACACCTTTTCATAGCACATTGTTTGTACAGTTTTAGCGATCACTCAAAAGTTTAAGCACATTTTAGATATATCTCGCTTGAGTTGGGGTACAACATTTATTTAAAAGGTGAGATTTTATCTTATGTATCGCTTCTCGGCCTATTGCTAAGATCAAAGCAATCCCCTTCGTGGAGTTGACAGTGCAGGTATTTTTCTTAATAAAATACAGTATGTAGAACCTACAATGTGGGTATTTTTTTTTAATTTAAAAAAAAATATATTTATTTGATTAATATTATTATAAGGATATTTATATTTCAATTATATATAAATTTAAAAGACTTTATAAGTCACCAAAAAGAATCTGTTTTTGTAATAGGCACACAGGTGGCAAGAAACACTGTGCAAACAATGTGAAAAATCAAAAGAAGTTTCATTTAAAACATTGTCCAGTGATTATTCACACTTTTAAATTTTTGGTTTTGCACATTGTTTCATGTTCCATTTCTCACCCTCCGCACATCATTTTTTTTTAAAGATTGCACATTGTTGGCACATTGTTCTCAAATAATTTTGAACACTTTTTGCACATTTCATTTTCGCCAGGGTACTTGAAAGCTAAAATTAAATAAAAATGTGTAAAAAAACTATGTACATCCCAGTAAACACACAATCGTAAATTTTACGTTTTTTTACGTGTGAGTAGTGAATTTTACGTTTATGGTAAGTTAGACACGTTTTTTTAACGTATAATTATGGGGTTACATAACACGTATTTTAAAATATGTCAATGTGCCATTTAAAAAATTTAAATTTAAATTTTGTAACGTTTATTTAAAGTCTTTTTTATGTGTTCTTTTTGCGGTTCGTTTTAACGTTTTATATACGTGTTTCATCGAGTTAAATTAGTGTAATTTATAAAAAGGTTTCATTTTCCCATATTTTTAACGTTTTTTAAGCATCCCTTGCGGCCTTGAGTTCACGGTTTATTCACCGTAAATTCACTGTGAATTCACCGTGAATTCACGGTGAATTCACCGTAAACTCACCGTGAATAAACCGTCTGTTTGTGACATTTGTAAACGGTAGTTAGACGGTGAATTCACGCACTTTTCACAGTATTTTAATTGTGAATCCACCGTATTTTGGCGGTATATTCACAGTGAATTCACGGTGAATTCACGGTGAATTCACAGTGAATTCACGGTGAAATCACGGTGAATTCACAGTGAATTCACGGTGAATAAACCGTGAACTAAAAGGCCACAAGGGTAGGTATATCCTATAGGTTTAACACGACTATAGCTAGCCATTATTCGTTACTGAGCAGATGAGGATTAATGTTCAGCTATGCCATTACAGACGCACACTTCCAACTAAATATTGCAACCCAACGCTATTTATAGTTAGCTCGCTTGCGTAAGCAGTGAGATGTATTGAGTTCACCGTGAATTTACCTTGAAATCACCGTGAATTAACCGTGAAATCACCGTGAATTTATCGCAAAAACAGCGTGAGTTCACCGTTTAATTACCGTCTACAAATGTCACAAATGGACGGTATATTCACTGCACATAAACGGTGTATTCACGGTGAATTCACGCAAACGGTGAATTCACGGTGAATTCACCGTAAACTCAAGGCCGCAAGGGATCTTATAAATCGAAAAATTTACTGTTCCATTTAACGTTAAAATAACGTCACTGGTTAAGTCAATTTTTACTACTTCAAAAAACGTTTCTATTTTTCCCAATTTTTAACGTTTTTAGCATCTTATAAATCGAAAAATTAAATGTTTCATTTAACGTTAAAATTACGTCACTTGTTAAGTACATTTTAACCCCTTTAAAAAACGTTTTTTAGCATCTTATAGGAAAATTGAGTGTCCCATTTAACGTTAAATGGGACACTCAATCATAAATTGATAGTAATTTTTTCAATTTTCAAAATAAATAAATTTTATTGTTAGCTTAGAATCTCAACTTCAGATGGACGCAGTAATGTTTGGGTTCAACCAACCCAAGAACGCAGTGAGCAACAGGTGATCTGCACAGCCAATTGATCTACTGTTGCGAGTGAACACGATCTTTACCGGGTTGTCGCGAACTCGCCAACGTTCTTGTGCTTGGTGGCGTGGAAAATGGCGATTATCGGTCTTTCATGGTGCTTTTGTGTGTGCTAACAGCTGTTGAAAACGTTTTTAAAAACTGTATTTTGTATTGTTATTTGCATTATTTAATTAGTGCCCTTTTTTGGTTTAAAGCAGGTGAGTACCTACTTCTTATAATGTTTCCTTAATACCCCATTTATAGTTATTTACGAGTCAAACTCCATAATCCAGTGAGCTCTAGTAAAGGTATCGCATATCGTGACATTTTTCGGATATTTTAAAAATTTTGCTAAATACTTAAATTCTTTGTTTTAAAAAATCAAAATTGTGCCTAAACTTTACCACAAGGTAATTTTTTTGTTAATTTATAAGCAGTAACTTAAAAAAAATTCTTACAGATGCAGCCAAAAAGAACTTTCCTGATAACGAGAAAAATGACTTACTAATATCAAATGTGGTTAAGGAATGGTTAAAAGCCGCAAATACAAGAATGAGCAACAAAAAATGGGAATAAAGCACAATTTATTAAAACAAAATATGTGATGTTTTAATTTTAAGGCGCTTGAAAATGTGCAAGGTATTTTTGTATCTATGTTTTTATTTTGTTTTAATTTTTTGTATGTTATTTTAAATTTTATTTTTTATCAAACTTTGTTTGCTGTTTTTATACCTAAATCAGTGATTTAGGTTTTAAATATTAACCGTTTTATAGGTATTTATTATTAACTAATAAGCACATAGAAGTATCACCTATTTTTTATAAATAATAAAGTTTTGTATAAAATTAATGTGTTTTTTTTCAGTCAAAGGTATTGGCTATTAACCATACGATATATTTACCTAATCAACAAATGAATTCAGATTTTTATTATACATTTACCGTTTTAATAAAAGTGAGATTTGTCTTAAAATTTACGTGTAAATATCGCCAAATGTACTGGTTAAATTCACATAAAAAATATCGTTTATATATGCAGCAATACTAAATCAAAATTAAATCAATTTTTATGTGTATCCATAGACTAAAGGAAATACGTGAAATTATCGTATTTTTTTAACCCACTTTTAACGGTATTTATTTCCATCAATTTTTGCTCTTTGAATTACGTTAAAACTATTTCAAAGGTTAAAAACACGTTAAATTATTCGTAAAAAATTACGTTTTAACGTAAATATTACTATATACATTTACCTAATATTCACGTATGTTTCCCAACCAATTTTATACGTAAATTTAACGTCTGTGTGTTTACTGTAAAATGCGTCGTATTACCTGATTTTTGTTACATAAATACAAATTGTGCTTAATTATTTTAATATTTTTATTTATGATTTATAATTATAGGTTATGTCCAGTTTTGACAGATATTTTAAAGTCGAGGCCATTATTATTTAAATAATAATAATTATTATCTATGGTCGAGGCGCCAATTTTCGAGTAAGCCCAAAAGCGCCAACAAAATTGCAATCAGCGCCAACGTTAGATTGGTAAAATTAAAATGAAATTCTTGTAACGGTTAATTTGCAAAACGCATTAAAAATACTTAAACACACCATTTTAATATTTGTATAAAGACATTTTTCTTGATAGTAAACAATTTTATTATTATTTATGAAATATACAAAAATAAATGTTTAATATTATTAAAAATAAATACAAAATTAAACATTCGTTATTTTTAAAAATAAATAAATTTAAATATGGCCTACTAGCATTCAAAATAATAAGGAATAGAAACTGTTCCTTTCATTATTATTGTGAATGCGAGTAGGCTATATTTATTACTAATATTATTAATGTTAACCCGGCTGCACAAGAGCCCGGAAGTAAGCTGTCCAATCAGAACTCATATTTCAATTTCTTTTACTTGAATTCAAATTTTCACCGCACTTACCTCTAATTATAAAATTACATTTTTTACACATATACATATACCAAGTAAGTATATGTGTTTACACTACTTTAATGATTATTATTTGTGCTGCAATCTGAAGATATATTTTAAGTTTTTTTTATTTTAATTCGAAGAATTTCCAAACGAACAATTTATTTTTTCAGAAATCGCCCAAATTGTGGTTTGCGCTTTTTATAAAAAACTAGGCGCAAATTATTTCTTAAAACCGCCCAATTGGCGCTAAAGCGCCCAATCTGGCAGCACTGGTTATGTCAGCACGTAGGGTGGACATGGTTGCCAACATAAAAATAATACCATTTATATTCTTCAAGCGAATTACTATATACTTAGACAAAATAAATAAAAATAAACGATAAAATAAAGTAAAGAAAAAATATTAAACAATTATATTTCTTTATGAAATGCCTTATATCATATTCTGTGGAGGTATAACAGAGATACGACCCTGACTCAAAACTTTCTTCCAAATCGTGTTACCACCACTAAAATATTTAGCAAAAATTACTGTTTTAACGGACCCGTTAAGTTAATCTAGGACCCGAATCGGCCACTCGATGTAACCCAGATAACATTCGTGAGTTCACCGTGAATGCACGGTGAAAAATATTGCTTCACGCGTGAATTCACGGTTGCTAAAAGATGCGTCCGCCCCTGGAATTCACCGTGAATGCACACGTGAAGATATATCCGCCCATTGAATTCACCGTGAATGCACACGTGAAGATGCGTCCGTCCCTTAAATTCACCGTAAATGCATGCGTGTTCTAAATTCGCGCGAATAAAATGAAATAAGGGTGCATGTTCAGAAAACATATTTTCCCCTATATAGTAAAATAAGTTTTCTGAACAAAAAATGTGCATTCACCATAATTTCAATTTTCACTTGTGCATTTACGGTGAATTCAAGGGGAGGGCGCATCTTCGCGTGCGTATTTACGGTGAATTTCGTGCGTATACTCAATTTTTTTTGCACTTAATTTTAAATTGGAACACAAAATAAAACGTGGTATTTTTTAAAATAACAGATTTTGTTATATTTGTAAATAAAGTCAAATGAAAAATGTTAAATAAAGATGTGATTTATGTCCAATTGGAGAATATTTTTTTAGACAATTATGCCATCCACGCCGACGGTGGTCTAGTGGTTAGTGCTGCTGACTACAAGCCGGAGGTCGTGGGTTCGAATTCCACCAGGGGTATGGCTGTTTATTTGTGTTTGTCCTATTGTGTATTAGTCCTTCGAAGGGGACTTTTAACCCGCGGTCCGTTCCTACCCCTAACCGGCACAAGCCATTCAGTTGGCTTATGGGAATTCTTAAGAAGTAAGGGTGGAACTAAAAGAGCACTTTTGTATAAACTTTGTATAATTAAACTTGAGGTACAATAGTATACTGAAATAAAACACAAAGTGTTATATTGTAAAGTTTATTCCGAATCAACCTCAGAGGTTTCAATGTCCTCTTTAACCTTAAAAAAAATATGAATTATAACATCAATAATACTAATTAATGCATACACATGAGTATAATACTGTATAATATTTTATTATAATATATATTATGTATCACATATATGAAATTACATCTACAGATAAGTATACTTACTGATTCATCACTGGACACATCATCAAATGAGTCAAATAACTCATCATTTTTTCCCCTTATTTTAATTTCTTTTTGGTCCTTAAAAAATATATAAATTATAACATTATTAATGGATTAAAGCATTTATTTACAAGACTCGTTTTATAAAATTTAATAAATATTATTTAAAAAACGCTTAGAACAAAAAAAAATATTTGTTTTTGTGTATAAAGAAAAGTCTTGCGATAGCTAATAAAAATATTCTGTATTAATTAATTAATTCATTTATTTTATTGATTAAAAAATTGTAAAATATTTGTCGACTGTATATTTACTAATAAAAATATTAAAATGGATATCATATTTTGAATTCAAATAAAAACAAATCATTTAAACCAATTCAGTCGAGCGCGGCTTCGACTCATGAGGCGCGGAGCCTTACAGTAAAAAATTAATAATGTTTAAAGAAATGCCGGGCAGTGAAATTTTTTTTTCAGGATATGAAACCTTTATATCCAGTACATGTAACCATGAAAAAAACTTGATTATTTGATAGAGACTTTATCAAAAATTTGAATTGTATATTTCAATGATCCAAAAAAGTATAAAAAAATTTAAAAAAAAGTCCTGAAAATTCCACTACGAAACTTTTAACAGTTTTTTCACAATTAATTTTTTAATTAAAAGTGAGAAAAATCTTTGTTACAAAAAACTGTTAAAATTAAAATAAAAAAATATTTATTTTAAGGAAATATTGTTACTAATGACTACTAACGATTGATGTAGGTATTAAAATTTAAATTCTATTATCAAGTGGAAAATGGGGGGTCCACTTGACGTGATCTGACTCAAAAACAAAAACAATGAATAAAAACTTTATAAAAAAATATAACCACAATAAAGCGTTATAACCATGGTTATTCATTGTTTTTGTTGTTTTTGCAATAATTGTAACAATTATTATCAGTGCACTGATCTACTAGGTATAGTATATATACAATAAAATTCGTATCTTAAATTTGATCGTGCTAAAATATAAAAATGTCAAACTTACCTTTGGAATTCCTGGCTAGCAACTTAAGTATTTATTGAACTGAATACCTATATATTATAAAACTGAAAAACTGAACCAAGATACATACACCTTCAAACTGAACGTTTATCTCTGAACCATAAAAAAAGGATATGAACTGAACGTTTTACCGGTATAGGTACAGGATACAGTGGCGGATTGGGGATTTTGGGTATACCAATATCTCAGTTATTAGACATGGGACCCACACCAAATTTATAATAGTTTATTATGACATTAAATAGACAAGTTCGGCGCAAACAGAATTTAAATTGAAGTTTGCGAAAAAAAGTTAGTTTTTTGTGTCGCCTCACCTGGCTTCTGGCCCCCCCATTTGAGATAATTCAAATTAAAGTTGTGCAATTTATACTTCACTATAATTTATCGGTAAATTTAAAATTTTATTTGAAAAATCCAAATATAACAGATTTTATACCATATTAAATATTTTTTTATTATAATAAAATAAATAATAAAAATTTAAAATCGTATAAAATCTGTAATATTTATATTTTTCTTATAAAATTTTAAATTTGTCGATAAATTATAGTGGAGTATAAATTGCACAACTTTAATTTGAATTATCTCAAATGGGGGGGCCAGAAGCCAGGTGAGGCGACACAAAAAACTAACTTTTTTTCGCAAACTTCAATTTAAATTCTGTTTGCGCCGAACTTGTCTATTTAATGTCATAATAAACTATTATAAATTTGGTGTGGGTCCCATGTCTAATAACTGAGATATTGGTATACCCAAAATCCCCAATCCGCCACTGACAGGATATCTAGCTAGATGTTTACCATATATGGTATTCTATAGAAAACCTCGTGGCTCTTAGCTGCGTACGCACACTAACGCTGCAGTGTTGCCGGATTGCAGCCGGATGATTTTCGTGAAAGTTCCCGACCAAAAATTACAAAATACTAGAAATTACCCACACGAGTAAAAATTTCTAGTACATTTGCTCAATTTGGAAAAGTGAATTAAATTTTGAATAAATTAAGGGAAAAATAAAAGGATAGAATTAAAGAATTATGTTTAGTTAGTAGTTATACAATATTATTTACTGAAAATTTCTTTGAAAAGTAAAATTTATAAAATACCTGCTTCAATATTTTACTTGCAAGCATGATGAAATACGCGATTTTCGGGTCAAATACCTGCAAGCGTCAACCCTGCATTTAGTTGAAATGTGACGGCCATAGGCGCATGCGCACGAGTGCCCGCGTATTTGGTTTTGCAATTATTATATATAATTATTATTTCCTATAGGTATATTAAATATTAATAACTGGTATTAATTAAAAAATGTACTTTTTTATTTTCCGTTTAATATTTAATAAAAATCTTTAATTAATATTCCTTTAATGTTATGTTTTCTTTTTCTTATTTCGAATTCGGTCTTCAAATTTATTTTGATAGGGTAGGTATACCTTCCCTATCAAACAGAGGTATAGCTAACCTATCAAAATAAATTTGAAGAACTTTAATTAAACGTGCTAACAGATCTGTATTCACGGCGTGAGTCCGGTGTGAATTAAATGTGCATAAGAAATGTTAGGGGGCATCCATTAATTACGTGAGGTGTTTAGGGGGGGAGGGGGTCGAGCCAAACCCCACCCAATCTCACGTGGGGGGAGGGTGGTCTCTGCAAATATCACGTAATTTTTGAAAAAAATGAAACAGTGTAAAATGGCGAGAAAACTGGGTTAAATTAAGTAAACAATTATAACAATTGTTTTTTTTTAATAAATCTAATGGAATCAATCACAGATTATAATAAGTTATAACTTATTTACATTAAAACAATGCATTTTCCCAAGGGGAGGGGGGATTCGAAAAATCGCCAAAATTGCCTCACGTAATTAATGGATGACCCCTTATCTGTGAACTTACGGTGAATTCACGATGCACTTAATTTTAAAGATTCATGGCGTGCGCCCGGTGTGAATTTAATGTGCATTACGAATGTAATTTGGAAACTCACAGTGGATTAAGGATTAACTAATTTTTAAAGATTCACGGCGTGCGCCCTATGTGAATTAAATGTGCATTACAAATGTTATCTGTGAACTCACGGTGAATTCACGATGCATTCAATTTTGAAGATTCACGGCGTGCGCCCGGTAGGAGTTTAATGTGCATTCAGGAATGTAATTTGGAAACTCACAGTGGATTCACAATGCATTCATTTTTAAAGATTCAGGGCGTGCGCCCGGCATGAATTATATGTGCATTAAGAATATTATCTGGGACCTCACAGTGAATTCACGATGAATTCATTTTTAAAGATTCTCGGCGTGCGCCCTATGTGAATTAAATGTGCATTACAAATGTTATCTGTGAACTCACGGTGAATTCACGATGCATTCAATTTTGAAGATTCACGGCGTGCGCCCGGTGTGAGTTTAATGTGCATTCACGAATGTTAACTCTCCTGTTAACTGGTTAAAAATATCATTAGAAAAGAAATAAGTATTGGTTTGCGTTTTATTACCAGACAAGCTGATACGTTTCATTTAATGCCCTATTAAAAATGCCCTATAGAACCCATATTGATCCAGATAAGGAAACTAATATGGATTTATATGGTTCTATATGTCCTATATAGGATATATATACATATATATATATATATATATATATATATATATATATACAGGGTTTCTTTTAACTTGAGACAGCTCAATATCTCGAGAAATACGCATTTCATGGAAAAATATCTTAAATAAAAGGTTAATGTGACTAAAGGGGACATTATTTGGTGTTACCGCTAGCCACCCCCTACCCCTCCTTAAGGGTGAAACGGGGGGGTAACTTTGGAAAGTCAAATGGAATGACCCGATTTTTTTCACAGAGTTTGGTAGTACATAAAAAAATAAATAACTTTTATTTAAAACTTTTTTCAATTTATCAACAGATGGCGCTGTAATTCAAAATTTAAGAAAAATGAGTTTCCTTGTAAAATGTATTATTTGAAACGTTTGAAAAACAAAAATTAACATTAACAACAATGGTCGGCTATGAAAACAATTTATAACAAATGTTCGAAATGTCCTCATTCCATTTCAACACATTTTTGAATGCGGGTAATGAATTCTGGCAAACAACGCGCCAACATATCGGGCGGTATCGCCGCACAGGCGTTCCTGATCCGCTCCACCATGTCCTCCCAAGTTGTAGGAATTGCAGTGTAAACTTTTTCTTTCAAGTAACCCCACTGGAAGAAGTCTGGTGGCGTAAGATCAGGTGATCGAGCAGGCCAAATTACTGGACCACGTCTACCGATCCACCGCGGTGCACCGGCCATTGAACTCCCGATCCAACACCTCTCGAGCAATTGTCGAATAATGTGCAGGACAACCATCTTGCTGGTACCACATGTTTTGGAGCCGTGCTAGTGGTACATCCTCCAAAAGGTCCGTCAGATCGTTTTCTAGAAAATTCCGGTACTTTTCGCCATTTAATGCACCGTCAATAAAGAAGGGTCCGATTAATCGTTCGCTTAAGGTACCGCACCAAACGTTTACCGACCAGGGACGCTTGGTGTCGAAATGGAAGGACGACATTTCGAACATTTGTTATAAATTGTTTTCAGAGCCGACTATTGTTGTTTCAATGTTAATTTTTGTTTTTCAAACGTTTCAAATAATACATTTTACAAGAAAACCCCTTTTTCTTAAATTTTGAATTACAGCGCCATCTGTTGATAAATTGAAAAAAACTTTTAAATAAAAGTTATTCATTTTTTTATGTACTACCAAACTCTGTGAAAAAAATCGGGTCATTCCATTTGACTTTCCAAAGTTACCCCCCGTTTCACCCTTAAGGAGGGGTAGGGGGTGGCTAGGGGTAGCACCAAATAATGTCCCCTTTGGTCACATTAACCTTTTATTTAAGACATTTTTCCGTGAAATGCGTATTTCTCGAGATATTGAGCTGTCTCAAGTTAAAAGAAACACCCTGTATATACATCCCGCTATACTTATGGCGTCCATACATTGACGTATTACATTGGATATGACGTCCGATTGACATACGGCTTCCGTATATGGACGCCATATCGACTACCCACACAATTCAGTTTATTTTTTAGTAAAAACATTTCTGGTAAAATTTTATCGGGACGCCACATGATCGGTGTTATGTACGTTTTTGTATATTTTAGTTCTGCATTATTACGCTTGGCTTAGTTGCGCTCTAGTCGACCGTCTGTATATTTATTATTATTCCGTTTTCATGATTTCGCATATTTGGCGTCCGTAAAATTGGCAACCATGGATCATTTAATTTAATTTTATTATTTTAAATACGTTCGATGTTTTGAAGCGTTTTTATGAGATTTTAAGGCCGCAATATCACCATGTATAATGTACGAGTACGTTTTAATAATTATAATTTTATAAGTAGGTACTATTAATATATATTATATTATTTAAATAGATGGTTTTACGAAAAAAATTTGAAAGATCTTTTTTGTAGAGCATACAATTTTCTACAAAAATATCTACTGTGTATTGCTTCATGTATATTTTATTAAAAATTATTTTTTGTAATTGTTTTTAGACTGTAAACAAATAATTTAGATTACTTATACCAAAGTGAAAAAAACAACTTGGGAAACAACGGACACCCTAATATTCACATTCATATCTACTTCTCATATTAATCAGGGGTCTAATATCAAAAACGGCAAAGTCACATATTTTGTACTGTCAATTTCCATCACATTTTTCAAAATTTTCAACAGTAATATTACTAGTGAGAATAAATTGAAAATAATTTGACAGGTATCTATTTCGAAAACTTGTTGTCCATAGGCCCGGGTTTGCCTGGTTATTGCCTTATGACAACAAGTTTGAGAAATATCTGAAAAAATATTTTCTAATTTATTGAACTCTCAACTGGAATTCTGATAGATGATTTTTTGACATGTAGGTATTACTAAATTAGAATTTACTAAGTAATATAACTTACTAATTTGGGTGTTTTGGATGTATTTTTCCTTATTTGCTCATTTATTTGTTTGTTTATTTCTTCTTCCGATGTAGAATTGCTTATTTTATTTATTACTATAGTCTATAGTACCTACCTATAGTCACATACTTCCAGAAGTATGTGCCTATAGTATAGTATACAGTATACTGTATACAGTATACTGTATACCCAGCAAACCAGGCTGTTCCATTTACATAACCATGATATAACTAACAAAGAACATTGCCATATAAAATTGTTTACATAACATTTACATATTAGTTCTTTATTTTGTTACATAATTATGATAAAACATAGTAATATAACATTTATATAAATATGTTCCCCTCTTGTTATATTTACATCCCCCTTATGTATCAGCCATATAACAATGTTATATATCTACAATGGAACAATGATACATCATTGATATATGGCAATGTTTTATAGTATCCATATAACCTTATTATATGGTATTTACATAGTTTTTCTTTATTTTGTTACATAATTATAATAAAACATTTTAATATAATAGTTATATCAAAATGATCCCTTCTTGTTATATTTACATCCCTATTATGTCATGGCTATATAACAATGTTTTATACCTACATTGTAACAATGATATATAAATGTTATATATTATTGTTTTATAGTATTTATATAGCCTTTTTATCTTACTAACGAACTCGTTTAAACGGTTGTGTCGAGTGCTCTCTATTGTTTTTTAAGTTAAGTTTGATTCCATTTTTTTATAATAAAATGGAAGAAAAAAATAGAAAAAAATATATTTCCCTATCCCGGAGGCAAAAGCGGAGGAGAATTAATGCAGATCTCAAAATAATGGGCGTTGAGGTAAGAAATTGTATAGAAAATACCCAAGACTATGTAGAATTCTGAGGCTAAAACCAAAGTATTATCTTTCCCTAACCAGCCAATAAATAAACATATAATAAAAATATTTTTACAGAAAATTTGGGAGAATATTCAGGAGGTCATAGGAAAAATTCCCATACTTTTGTGGAAGATTTGCAAGATTTGTGTAATAAATACTTACCTAGTCAACTTTTTATTAATGATCTGTTAAAAGTTTTGAGAAAACATTATTGCAAAAAGAAGTAGAGGCTGAATTTGTAAGTATATAAAGGGCGATTTTAAACCTGTTTGATAATGTTAATTTGTTTTTAAAACAGGGTGCTAAAAAACAAGCGACAAATTATAATTTAATGATATTTGGTAGCCAAAATAAGAGTTTAATTTCTATAATTTTTTAACTTTATACTGTTTTTTCAACTGGTACTTAAAAGATACAATAATTTTGCTAAATAACCAAGATGGATACACTTTTTTATTATAATTGTTGTGACAATTAATTTTATGCAAATTCCATATTTTTCATTATTTTTATATCTCTTAAGGTTGCAGGGTGCATTTGACTTGAATAAATAAAATCAAACAAATTATTATTTGTACCAAATATCATTTACAAAACTACATAAAGAATAGTTGTTCTTTGTTTTGAAAACAAATCAATAAACAAAAATAATATTAAATTGTATTTTTTTTCAGTTTCAGTATATAACAAAAATTGGAGGCGTCTCAGAGAAAGATGCCACAGTAAGAGTTCTAAAGAAAATTTTCTCAAATAATTTGGCAAAAGATTGCTCTTGGCTGGGGCTAAGAAATAACAATAAAATTCAAAATTTAAAATCTGTTGAAATATTAAAGGGTAAAAATGTAAATTTTATGGGATTTTTTATTAAATAAATTTTTTTAAGCTGCTGTGTGCACTTCAACAGATAAAAATTTTGAAGGCATAGTTTCCGAATGGTTCCGGCAGGCCAAACAAAGATATGGTAGGGAAGCAAAAAACCCATATATATAGGTATATTAATATTAAATTCATGAGATTGCTTTATCTTTTTTACCATATATTTTTTAGCTTTGAAGTATTAATGTATTCAGGATTTTTTTTTGTTAAAGTTTGGAAAAACTTTTCGTTTGTTTTAAGAAGTTGGAAAGAAGAAATGATTTGTTTTTTTTAATAAACATTTAAACCAATTTGTTTTTTTTAATCTCTTTCAGAATCATTTATTTTTGTAATGTTTACTTATTATTTATGTAATATTTATTTATAATTTATTTAATATATTATCTAACTGGTATTAACAATTTCTTAGTTCTAATTTGGTATTATGGCAATTTTAAAATTTTGTTGATTTTTTTTCAAAAAATTTGCCATAATACCAAGTTAGGGCTAAGCAATTTTTATTACCAGTAAGATAATATATTACTTGAAATTATATTTATAAATATTTCATAAATAATATGTAAATATTGCATAAATTATATATAAATAAGTAAATGCAACATTTATGTAAATAGAATATAATTGTTTTATCACGTTTACATAACTATGATATGGCGCTGTAACATTACAGTTACATATCTATGATAAAACACTGTTACATCACAGATACATACCCAGTAAGGGGTCTTGAGGCGGACATAGGAGCATCGCCATTACATATAGGTGACATAGCTGTTGCATAGTAAGGAACAATTTTTATGTAAATGTTATATCACTGTTACATAACTGATATGGCGCTGTAACATTACAGTTACATAACTATGATAAAACACTGTTACATCACAGTTACATACCCAGGAAGGCGTCTTGAGGCGGACATAGGAGCATTGCCATTACATATAGGTGACATAGCTGTTGCATAGTAAGGAACAATTTTTATGTAAATGTTATATCACTGTGACATGATTTGGTTTGCTGGGTACTGACAGTCTGTCAGTGACAGATTTTATTTTAATGACAGATGCAGTTTTGTTTTCGCGGTAATGCATGCATCTTATATCTTATAGTATACTATAATAATGTTTTGATTGAATAAAAAATACACACATAAAATTTTATTGTTTTTTAGAAACGTCAAAAAATAATCCAAAAAATATGTGTCCAGTGCCGTACTTAACTAATGTTGTTGGACATATTACTAAATTAATATTTAAATATTTATTATTATTATATAATTTATTAAATATCTTTTTCGCAAGAAAATACTTTATAATAGCGTATTTTTAAAATATCTCTTAAATGGACATTGCTGGGTTATTACACCACTGAAAAGCCGCCTGGGTGGTCGAATATATTCTCCGATGAAAATTAAATCAGTGTTGCCAATTGCGGTGTAATTTATTGACTGTGGTGTAATTTTCTAACATTTTTTAATGCGGTGTAATTTGGGTGTTATTTTTGAGGAATCAGTTAAATTGTACAGGGTGGTTCACGTAAGGTGACCCATATACTTATCTCAGAAACTACTGGAGTCACAAAAAATTTGTAAGAAACAAATATTCATATTTTCATGGTGTTCGGTTTTCCTTGGGACGATACCAACTTTCTTATTTTCAATGGAACACCCTATATTTTTTTGCATTTTTGGATTCTACACACTATTTTAGATATACCTACTTACTTTGTAAATATATTAATTAAGAAAATGTTACTTTTTGAGTAAAATTGTCACAAATTATGGGACCCCCCCCCCCTTCCCATTGGCGTCACAACACACTGATGTAATTTTTATGTAAGGTCTACCCCACGAAATTTTTGCTTAAAATAAAATCTTAATATCCAAAATATTTTTATAATTTTGTGACATCACAACATCCCAAACCCCCCCCCCGGCTGTCACAAACTGTCACATTTTCGACGACCCCCCTTCCCCCTAAGTGTGTGACATCATTTATGGACGGCCCCTAAGTATATGGGTCACCTTTACATTACATTAATCATCCACTTTTAAATTTTTACAATGAAAAAATAGTATGGCAAGATGAGTATTAACAAAGGGTCCTAATAATTATATAAACTATTATATTAACTTTAACAAAATTAATTATATAAAATTCCTTTCTTACATCTAACTAACCTGAACACTGACCATTGTTCAACTTTTACGGAAGGAAGGGATGAAGGAAGGAAGGCAATCTATAAATCAGGCTTAAAAAATTTTAATACTAAGATTTTTGATATACAAGGTGTCCCTAAACTTATTGGCATAAATTTAGGAAAAGATTGAGCAAGTAAAAATAAGACAAAAACCTAAATAAATATTTTTCCTAATTACTTATGTTTCCAAGGTACAGGGTGATAAAGTGTTACTTATCATATCAGTTTTTTTAATATAACTTTTACTATGATAGTCTTGGAAAGGTTATATTTTGCGAACAGTCACTAACTACCAAAACACTTATTCACACATAATTACAATTGTTTGAGTGAACACAGTGTCGTAGAAACAGGGGTTGATTTAAGCTTATTGTCCCATACAAACCTTGAGGTTAGGTTTTTGTAACATTTGATGCAACTTTTCGATTACACAGTTCGGCTACCATTTAAAAGGTGTACCTACCTATCAAACTTCGATAAAATAAACCGTTTCCGAGATATTCGAGATTACAATAATTGTTATATCGCAATATTTAAAAGGATTAAAAGGTATATAACAAATTTATTTTTTAATTAAAAAAACTAAAAAGGGCATTCTGTGAGCCTCGGGACTTTTTGCCCTGACCGTCACAAAAAATTGTAGTTTTTTCAATTAAAAAATATGTTATTATATACCTTTTAGTCCTTTAATGCGATATAACAATTATTGTAATCTCGAATATAACGGTTTATTTTATCGAAGTTTGAGAGGTACACCTTTTTAATAGTAGCCGAACTGAGTAGTCGAAAAATTGCATCAAATGGTATTAAAACCTAACCTCAAAGTTTGTATGGGACAATAAGCCTAAGCAACCCCTGTTTCTACGACACTGTGTTCACTCAAACAATTGTAATTATGTGTGAATGTGTTTTGCTAGTAAGTGACTGTTCACAAAATATTACCTTTCCAAGTCTATCATAGTAGAAGATATATTAAAAAATATGATATGATAAGTAACACTTTATCACCCTGTATCTTTTAAACAAACGTAATTAGGAAAAATATTTATTTAGATTTTCGTCTTATTTTGGCTTGCTTAATCTGCTCCTAAATTTATGCCAGTGGCGGCTCGTCAGGGTAGGCCTCTGAGGCCGCGCCTCACCCTTAAAATGAAGGAACGAACGACTTTTTGTATTTATATTTTTGCCTATTACAAGTGTATTTTTATAACAGTTCTACCCAATAAAAAGTAAAAAACCAATCAATCATATTAAGCGTAAATAAAAATCCAGGCGCAAAGCGCGTCAAGTTAACGTGCATCGTTGAGACGCCAGACAGAGGCGAAATTTTCACAGCCTCGGAAGCTCCCATTTACCTCTTGAAAGCGAAAATGACTCACCAACAAAAATATCGCCGTAAGTTCGCGAATAAACACCGTAGATGAGGCGAATTAAGTTAGCTTGGTTTGTTCTGATTGGTGGTCCGTTTATGGTGGGATGCCAGCGGAAACAAAGAAGGTTGCCAGTCTTCTCTTAGCGTTTGTAGAGCACGTTATTGTTTTGATTCAGATTAAATTATTTAAAACTTTTGGCTGATCTTTTATAGTTTTAGTCTCGATTAGTAAAATTTCTTATTTAATTATTGTAGGGAACACACTAAGGTAGATTTAGCAGTTTTTATTAAGCAAATTTTATATTTTGAAATAATAGATTGCATATATGCAGAATTATAATTCTTCAATTAGAGACGCGGTTTGAAAATTTAGAATTACTTTTAAATCTCTCTGCAGACCCACAATTTTACGACCAAATAATAGATAAATTTTCAATCTTAAAAGATAGACGTATAGTATTTTATATTTTTTAATACTTAGGTAGGGGTCGACTTTTTAGTTTTATTTTTATTTTTTGATTAATTTATTTATTTTTAACTTTTTTAAGACTATATTTTTAAGTTTAGGATTAAAACTAGTCTTTGATGTGATATTTTGTTTGTTTTGTTTTTTAGAGTTTATTTTTTGGTTTAGTAGTGCTATCGCGGCTCCATTTTAAAAAAGGTCAACGCGTCGCAGAATAATACCTCCCGGGTGACGTGGAAATTTATTCGTATTTAGACAAAATTAACCTTATGTAGCCTCACCCTCCTGTACACCCACGAGCCGCCACTGATTTATGCCACTAAGTTTAGGGACACCTTGTATATTACCTAGATCTTAATAATTATTAAAGTTTTAAGTTTAAAAATTATATTAACCACCCGACAAAGTGTTAATAATAATATATAATTATTATGACTGCCAGATATTATTTTAAAAAGTGTAGGTATCTATAAATATTATTAATTTACAATACTAAAATTTAATAAGTTGTAACCGGTAATTGTGGTTTAAATAACTGTATTGTTATATAAATTTATCTATAATTATAATAATTCTATATAAGTAGTACCTATACAGTTATTTAAACCACTATTTTTCCTACCCCCACGTTATTAAATGTTAGTAGGTACCTATTACAAAATTAACAAAGCGTATACGCTTATATTATAATATCTATAGATAGGTACCGTAGAATACTCCTAATAAATTATCACAAAAAACGTCATCCCCTTGTATATATATATCCATAGATGAGGCGTATGCAAAACTCACAAAAAACATTGTAATGATAATTAAAAATAAATGTGGTATTGCAATTACAATTATTGTAATACAATTTGAATATTACCACATTTAGTTTTAATTACAGCCATAATATTTTTGTCCTTTACCTACTGTTAAAAAGCATAAAGTATACATACGTCTCATATAATAAATATTGTCAAATAAATAAATACCTATGATTTTTTCCAAAGTAAAATGGTGTTCTGAAAAACAGTTTTTAAACATTAGTATACCTATAGGTAGGTATTTAATATAAAGTTTTGAATTTAATTGAATTTATATACCTACCGCAAATTTTCTTATGCTAGATCGAGCCAAAATAAAAATAACTAAAAACAATTTATTTGTTTTCTAACAATAAAATTAAGTTTTTTAATCTCACCATTCGTTTAATACCTATTCAAAAATTGTTAAGTCTAAATAATATAGAGTATTTATAATATTTCAAGTTATATCCTAAGTTTTATAAAAATATAATAGTTTTTTATATTATGAAATATGGCAACATTGCCGGAGGTCATATATATTGTGAAATGTACAAAATCATATATTTCGTGGGGCTCATAATATGTCTGCATTATAAAAGGAGGTCACAAAGCCGTATATTTTTAAAAAAATAACTAAAATTTTAAACGAGTGGAGGCACAAGGAGAATGGGTTAGCTAATATACTTTAATCAAAAATGAATATATATATATTCATTTTTGATTAAAGTATATTAGCTAACCCATTCTCCTTGTGCCTATAGCATATATATGCTTCCTTAAGGGGGAAGCCATAAGTGACGTCCATGAAAGGACGCCATAAGTGTAGTGGGATGTATATATATATATATATATATATATATATATATATATATATATATATATATTTACATCTTCAATTATTACGGCCCCATACAATAGACAAGTTTATCGGCCTCACCCAGATGGAGCGTAACCAGCGAATGTCTGTGTCATGTATATTAAATTTCAATGTATTCTAAACAGATCCCGCGCACTTAGAAATCCGTATCTTTAATTTTATGGTATACATTTTTAACCATCTTTCATACATAAAAACCTCTTACTAAATAACTAACATTGTGGCTTCAATTTGTGTATATATTTTTTAAATAGCGACATTATAAACTCATGTATATACAATACAGCCTCATACATGGTTGCCAAATCTTATTAGATGGTTAAATGCATTTAAATTAATGAATTGAATTTCCTGCTTTCATCTAACGGCCATTTCAAGCGCGCGAAATGCACGAATTTCAAAACTGTTTTTATGAAACAAATTGTAGATAATTTATTTCATAATATTTTGGCATCAAAATTATCAAAAATATTTTTCTTTTATTAGGCTATACATTAAATAAAAAACGCAAGAAATATTTTAAAAAAGTAAAGATAATTTTAATAATTAAGAGTTGTCGACGGGACAAAAAAAAGATTTATCTTAAGATACAAAAAAAAGACTTATCTTAATATACAATTGTCCCGTCCACACCTGTCAATTATTTAAATTATCTTTTTACTTTCATAAAATAACAAAAATATTTTTGACAATAAAAACAGTTTTGTGATTTGTCCCATCCGTATGATTTTCACAAATTTTATTCATACTGATATCATACGGAAGTCGCAGCGTGATAAATGAAAATCATACGAACGTCACGTCGTGATTTTCACAAATTTTATTCATACGGACATCATACGGATGTCACTTCGAGAGAAATAAAAATCATGTCGTGATTTTTTATGCCATCGATGTTTGGGATTGACCGATGGCCTAAAAAATCATGTCGTGATTTTTTATGCCAACGGTGTTTGGATAATCATTTTTGCGCCACGTTCGTACACTAAGAGAAAAATTATGTTGAATCAACAGTTTTTGTGGTTAAATACATTCAATATTTTCTTGGATTTAAATGAACTATATATAGTTAATTTAAATCCAAGAAAATATTGAATGTATTTAACCACAAAAACTGTTGATTCAATATATATGTAGGTATACTTTTTCTGTCAATGTACAAATGTGGGCCAAAAATAAATATCCAAACACCGATGGCATAAAAAATCACGACATGATTTTTTATGCCATCGGTTTGGATATTCATTTTTGCGACACATTCGTTCATTAAAAGAAAAAGTATGTTAACAATTGAATCAACAGTTTAAGAAAATATTAAATGTATTTAACCGCAAAAACTGTTGATTCAACATAATTTTTCTCTTAGTGTACGAACTTGGCGCAAAAATGATTATCCAAACACCGTTGGCATAAAAAATCACGACATGATTTTTTGTGCCATCGGAAAATCGCAAACAGCGATGGCATAAAAAATCACGGCATGATTTTCATTTCTCACGCAGTGACATCCGGATGATGTCCGTATGAACAAAATTTGTGAAAATCACGACGTGACGTTTGTATGATTTTTATTTATTACGCGGTGACTTTCGTATGATATCAGTATGAATAAAATTTGTGAAAATAATGACGTGATGTTCGTATGAATATCACGAATGTTGTCGGGGTAGGTTTTTAATTCGCAGTTCGCAGGGCTCATATGCATGCGCAAATTTTGCAAATATCACAGCGTGAGTTCTACGTGATATCACTGAAGCATGCACTCAGGATATCACAGCGTGATAAAAAAAATCACGTTGTGATATCATCATGACTTCACCAGGAAATCCCGATTGTTGTCCGGGCTGTAAACCTGTTTTTCCGGCTTTCAAAATGGCAGTTGTGAAATTTTTCTGTAAAAATCGAAATTTATCTCTTAAAATGATCAAGTACCAATAAAATCCGACGTATAAGCAGTTTTTTTACAGTGAAAGTGAAGAGGATGTGTTATCGTTATCGTCAAATACATATGAAATATAATAAAAAATTGTAAAAATTTTATTTAAATTTTTATTTTTTTATTAATTAATTACTGAAGTTTTTTTTTTAATTTTTAATGGAAACTCAATTTTAAATGAAATTATATAAAAAAATAAAGGAGAATAAATATTTTTAAAAATATTTTATATCTCAATATTATCCCGAAACTAAAAATAAATTTATTGTCTGTTTTTTTTTTAAATAATTTTAAATCGATCCTTGAGTACCCTTCTATCTACGCATGCGCAATCACTTTTAAAACAACGGAATTGCGTCCTTGTCTGATCGTGAGCTAACTTTCCCGTTTTTTATATTTAACAGTTGGCAAGCCCTATTTGCGGACACTTTATTTTAGGCAACCGTCTACCATAGTGTAGGTTGCCAATATGACAGCTGTCAAAATGACAGGTGCCAAAATAACGGCTGTCGAAATGACAGGTGCTAAAATGACTAAGCTCAAAATGACAACTGTTAAAATTACAGGTGCCAATATAACGGCTGTAAAATGACTGATTCCTGAATGACAGATGCCAAAATAACAGCTGTCAAAATGACAGGTGCTTAAATTACAGCTGTCAAAATGATCGGTGCGAAAATGACAGGTTCCGAGTTATACAGCCCAGCAAACACAACCGTAAAGGTTCTATAATGGTCCTTTATAGAAGTAATTTTAAGGTCATTTGAAAGTCAAAGTGAGAAGAAATGGATACAAATATTGCGAAAAAATCAGGTTCCTATTGGTTTTTCAGGGTCGCCGAAATTAAATAAGGTTAAAACCCTTTTTTTTAAGATCATTCCATTTCAGGTGGTCACTGCATTTGTGCTCTCATGAAAGTTTAAACTACTTTTTCACACTTTGACCTTGAAATAGCCCTGAAATGCCTTTGAAATAACCTCTGGGCGACCTTTCCAGGTCAATTAAATGCCAGATTCAAATTAAGCGACCCCGAAAACCTTTAAATGAAGGTTTTCAAATAGTTTCAAACACTTTTACACACTTTTACCTTGAAATAACCTCTGGATGACCTTGCCAGGTGGATTCTGCGATCCGAAAAGTTTAATATACAAAAAAAATTTTTCTAAGCAATTCTTCTTACTTTGACTTTGAACCTGATGTGATAGAGGTCAATTGACCTCGGATACGAAATCAGCGACCCCAAAAACCCCAGGGTGCCCTACTGAGGTCTATTGATACTTCTTATATAAAATGTTGACCTGTGTAATTCACTTAGGGATCAAATAGATTCAATAAACATAATAAACAGTAGTAATGGTAAATCCATGAAAAATCAAACAAGCAACGAAAAGTTAGATATTTTTATTTAACGATTTTTTTAATTTTTAAAATTCGTTCATGGATTGCCAAGTTTTAAAATTTGTGAATTTTTGAATGGATTGTAAAAATTAAAAAAAGGTTGAATAGAGAATCAAAAACCTTTCAAACAAGGTATCACAAGCCCCCTTATTCTATTTAGTCCTGCCATCTTGGCACTTGTTAGGCAGGCAAATGTCAATTTGACGACTAAAAGTACTATACATAATATTCTTGACCCTGGTTTTTTCCTGAGCTCGATATCTTTCTTACTTTGTTATTTATAAATTATTTTTTTCAAATAACAAAACTACAAATAATGTAACTATTTTAAAGAAATAGTTTAAGTATCACACATTATACGAGCCCTGTCTCAGTGAAGTTGGCCCAACTAACAAAAATAGTTTTTTGAAGATATTTAGAATATTATACGGTAATTAATTAAAATTAACACATTGTTTTAATTAAATAAATAACGTTTATTAAATTTTCTACCGTTAAATTGTATTTTTAAGTACCTAATAAAAAAATATTTAAAATTCTCTTATATTGTCCGTAAACCAAAAATTAAGAAAAAAAAATATTTTAAATAAATACATTTTAATTGGAAACTACCACTGCGTAACATCTCCTTTATGGCTTATTACTGCCTGTATACGTCTCGGCATGGTGTCAACCAATTTTTGACAATCATCTGGCGTAAAATTATTCCAAATTTCTTGCAGGCGAGCACGCAACTCTAAGACGGTTCTTGCGGGCTGTTCTCTGAGCTTCTTTTTCATAATATGCCACAAAGTTTCTATATGCGAAAGATCTGGACTACTAGATGTCCATTTTAAAAGTGAAATATTATTTTTTATCATCCAAGCTTTCACTTTTTTAGCCGTATGACACGCTGCACCATCTTGTTGGAAGATGCATTCAATATCAGTTAAACGCATTTCTTCAATTTGCGGTTTTAAGTTATTTTTTAGGACGTAAATATATTTATCAGCATTCATAATTCCCTCTACAAAGTGTAATTTACCGATCCCTTTAGCTGACATAGATCCCCAAATCATCACAGAGGCCGGAAACTTTACTTTTTTCTCAAGACAGTGATTGTGAAAGACTTCTACTTTAGTTCTAATGACTTGGCTTCGATTATCACCAACGCAAACTTCAAATCTAGCTTCGTCACTCCATATAATTGAATCCCATTGATTTTGACACCAAGTCCTGTGCTCTTTTGCCCAGAGATGTCTATTTTTCTTCTGTTTTTTTGTCAATAAAGGTTTTTCCTTTGCCTACAGATAGTAAAATTAAAAATAAATAAAAATCGTATACATTATAAGCAAACCTTGTAAGTTTTAAACCCAAGTTTTTGAGCAGCTCTATGACAGGTTGCTCTTGAAAAACATTTACTCGTTGCCTGATTCCACAAAACTTTTAATTCACCGTAATTAGCCCTACGATTTTGAACGATAATTCTTCTTAAAGCCCTTAAATTTTTATCAGAATAGTGAGGACGACTTCCATTTATTGGTTTCTGCGCCACAGATCCTGTAGTTTTGTGCAGTTTAATAATATTTCGCACTGTATATCGTGACAAATTAACAGTTTCAGCGATTTGTGCAGCGGATTTTCTTTTTAAATGCAAGTGAATTATCACTTTTTTATTTCTTCAGAAACAGCTTTTCCTCGGGACATTATTATTTGTCAACCACACCGAAAGCATAAATATATACTGGAATGTCACTAGCGACTTGCTTACAATTATTTAAATGTCAAATATTATCTTTACTTTTAGCACAGCCGACTTGCATTAAAAAATCTGGCCATCCAAGTTAATGCATTTTTGTCGATTTTTTGGTATTGTAACCAAACATCCAACTTAAAACTAAATAATATACATACACATATTTTTTAAAAAAAATTACAACATGAAGATTGACCAAGAATTACATATGATAAAAAATTGTTGGCTTTTCATCGCATAAAATTACAAATTTTATATTTTGAGTGGTTGGGCCAACTTCACTGAGACAGGGCTCGTATAATAGTAATAATAATATAATAAAACCAATTTTTTTGTAACCCGCGCCTATTACTAATGCAGATCCTTATCGTGGTGAGAATCGTTGGATGAGGCCGATAAAATATAAATCGAGTAGAAAATACAAAGCGATGTTGCCAAATTAGTTGAAGCCATACTATACTAAACTCAACAAATATATACACGTAATGTATACGCAAATCACGACTGCAGCGCCAAAATGTATGAACTAAAATATACAATTTTTGTTATTTAACGACATTAGGACCTCATTAATTTTTTAAGATTGCGCCCTTATTTAATAAAAAATAATAGATTTCTATAATTTTTCATGTTCAAAACTTCCATTACTATATCATAGATGTCACTTAAGTTAAACATTTTAACCGCAGACCAGGGTGGACCCTGCCGCAGACAGTAAAAATTGGCAAAAACATTACGGACTCAATATACTGAGGCCGTAAATCAGCTGAGGCCTTAATGAATGGCGGCTGCATGTTAGAAGAGGTCGCATTATTAGTAGAACAAATATATATATATATATATACATATATATATATATATATATATATATATATATATATATATATATATATAGAACGACCTGGTTTACACTTTGGAATCTATATGGAATTTCATTTTAAAATGTACAACTTAGGGATTTTTATATGGATTTATCTGGTTTCTGTTTTATGTGTCTTTTCATATAGATTTCCCTATATGGTTGAATATGGAATTCCATTTTAAAATGTATATATATTTAAACGAAAATTGCATATTAAACCATATAGATTCCCCTAAATGGTTAAATATGGATCTATATGGTAATCATTTTTTCATACCCAAACCATATTGGGCCAGATAGAGCAATATGAACCTATATGGCAATTGTGAATCACAATTTGTGATTCTATATGGCATTTTTAATAGGGTCTAGTCTAGTCTTGTTTCCCCCACTACGTGTTTTCGGCTGTTCATCTTTACGATATCCAAGCAAGCCATGACTCATAAATCAATTTTAACAGATTCTCGAAACCTCGAAATTTAAACGGCTGCCTCAGAGATGCCGTTAAATTACCCGTTAAATTTGAATTTAGAGACAGGAAGAATTACCAACTTGATAACATATATGCCAGTTATAAAAGTTAGGTTATAATAAATAATTAATTCCATACACATTTTAAAAACCCAAAAGCATAAATAAATGTACAAAAATAAAGCACACACCATTTTTTATAGGTTTTTAATAAAATATATGATTTTTAAAATATAAAACATTTTTAAAATTCGACCTTTTGCAGTACTGCAACGACGATATTTAAAATATTGTTTATTTTAGGTGACTCAGGGTACCCCTTGGCAGCCAAATAGAGTATTACTTTCGTAATCCTAAATTAAAATTCCAATATACATACATATGTATGTATAGAAAATTTAACAGTGGATTCCTTCTAAGGAAAGCATCACTTTATATGAAAAAAACTATTTTTTTTACCAAAGACTCCACTGTAAATTTCCTCCTAACCTTGCTGGTACCTACCTAAGTATAGGTATACGTATTTATTAATATATATAAATATGTATATTTATTAATATGTACAAGTACATTATTATTGAATAAAAAAGTAAAGAAGTTCTTGAATGAAAAAATAAATAAAATTGACCTCAATTCTGTGAGGGCTTGTTGTATACAAATATATAAATAAATAACATTAAATAAAAATTAATTGTTTTTATTGGTACAACTGTTTACTTACATTTAAATCAATTTAATATTCAGTTTGCATTAATTTATTAACAAAATGAAACTAATAACATGTTTTAATTTATCCTATACAGGGTGTTGCTAAAAGCAATTTTAAAAATGTAGATTATAATTTGCATAATATAAACTCACATTACAATTTTATTAAATCAAATTTAATTTTGATATAGGTAGTATACACTGTATACTATACAGCCCATTATAAATTGTACTTATAAATTAACTCCCTATAGCACTACACCCATTTTTATGTTAACTGAATTTTTAACTTAATTTTGTAAAATATGCTTGCTTATTATTGATATTACATTGATATTTGTTAACAAAATGAAACTAATAACATGTTTTAATTTATCCTATACAGGGTGTTGCTAAAAGCAATTTTAAAAATGTAGATTATAATTTGCATAATATAAGTACCTAATATATTATATAAACTCACATTACAATTTTATTAAATCAAATTTAATTTTGATATAGGTAGTATACACTGTATACTATACAGTAGGGTGGAACTTAAAAACATAGGTAGAATTTTGTTTTATATATATTGAAGTGTAATAGTGAAAAGTATTTTCCTTTTTACTTTCTTAAGCATATATTATCAGAAAATTAAATCTACAACATGATTTTCCGGTGCCGCTGAGACACCAAAAATAAAACATTTTTTTTACTTATTGGTTTTATAGTCTTTCTTTGTATTAAACACTGGCATTATATTACGGGACACTAATTTTGCCAAGATGAAACCATCTCTAACTTCTGCTCCTGACACAGCTGCAGCAGCTTCAGTGACAATTTTCACACATCGTTCCACTGACTGAGAATGACAAGGGAAACGTGGGAAATAAATAACAGGTGTCTCTCCTGTTTTAACCATGTTGTTTATTTCCTCGTTTGTCAAATTAGACAACACATGAGGTTCCGTTAGTTGACAATAGCTCCAATCAATCAATTCTACGTAGTCAGCTGCTTTAAAGTTGATTGTAGGAACTTCGAACTGTCGAACAGTTTTGGTTTGTGGTTTGGACCTTGCCTTCATAATTTGTCTAAGACCAAGTTCTCGAATATGTCTGCGAGGGTCGGTAAGCATGGCCAGGAGGATATTTTCATGGTGGCCAAAAAATGAATTCCGCTGAAGAACTGGATCAATGATCTTTAGATGCTCCTCCTCGAGATATCTAGAATAACTTATTAACTGCCACAAGTGTTTAGATCCATCCTTGCAAGAGGGTTTCATTTTTATGTTAAACCACATGGGAGCATAAACTTTAGCAACATAATTTGCAACAACTTTTAAATTATTGCAGGGATTTTCACAAGACACATAAAAACGCAATATTCTATTGGCAGTCGTCAACCAACGGGAATGTGCCATTTTTCCAGGGTTTTTTTGGCAAGGTCTGCTGGAAATACGCCGCTTGACACTGCTTGAGATATTTCATATAAGTACTTTTGATCTGTACTAATATCTTTAAAATCAACTTCTGGTAATTGCATTTTAATTCTTTCATATCGTACAACCTCCATCTCCTCACAGTGTTCAAGCTGCTTTCCTATTGGGCCAACAAATCCTCTAGAACCTGTAGTAGTTCCATCTAATTGTTGAAATAAGTGTCTTAATGGGAGCTCATTGGCATGAAGTAAGCAAATTAGCCATTGTAAAGGTTTTCTTAGCCGGGATTCAAGTATTCTAATGATTCCACCTTTGCGTCCTGTGTTAACTGCAGTTCCGTCGCTTCCAATTGCCTTTAAATTTAGAGTGGCAATGTTATTGCTTCGTATATACTCTAAAATTGCACTTGCAGTACAGTCAGCAGACGAAGACTTTGGGGATATATGGCCAATATACTTTGTACCTGGTTCCTGTACTAATACGACATGTTCCTCTTTGATTATTTTTCGATAGTTTTTCTTCCCCTTCTTTTGGTGACTCATTGTTTGGTCTTTTCGTCCGTCGAAATACAATCCTTCCAAAATTAAACTTTGTCTTCTTTCACCATCTTTCAGCTTATTTCGTCTCTTTTGTCTTTGCCTTCTGAGAGTCATCCTGTCAATAACATTTTCTTTGTTTTCATTAGAAATAAGGCCCATGTCTTCTAATGTAGCACTCGCTATGATGGCTGCCGCTCTGTCAGATACACCCGTTCTTTCACATGCCAACGCAAGTGAAGGTAGATGATACCTTTTTGTTCGAGTTTTTCTTGAATCATTTGTAGCTGATGTCGGCGGTTGGTTGCTATAATCGAAATCATACTCTGAACTTAAATCATGTTCCTGGAAATACACACTTTGGTCATCATTTTCATCGCATGATGTTTCTTCTGACATCTTTTCTTCTTCACAACTTTTTACAAGACTCTTTTGTTTTCTTATAGTTTCCTTCTCTATTCTTTGGGCTATTCGCTCATTTTTTCTTGTTCTTTCCTTATCTATTCCACTCATTGCCATCCTTCTTTCATTTCTCTGATCCATAAGAAATTCTCGTTCTTCTTTTGGAACTCGGATCGTTCTAATGCAATGACATAAGACAAAATCCTTACATTTGCAGGCACTTATGTCGAAAATTCTTTTCGCAGACTCCCGAAATTTGTTTAATTTAATTTTAAAAGCAGTATTACCCTTTTTAGACTTGATACACTTCTTCAAATTTCTACATTTACCGTGGTAGTCCTTAAGCATTTTCATAATACGGTTGTGGGAAACTACTGGAATAGAGGTTTGTTGCCAAATTTTTCTTAAAGTTTCCACAATTACTGGTGAAATTTCTGCAACAGTAGGATTACGATTCCAATTTGATGATTTTAAGTCAATCTGAATCCACAAGTAATACTTAATTACATCCTCATAGGTAGGTAAAACACGATGGTCTTTTTTTAATGACTTTGGCTCACCAAATACAGGACATTTCACCGCACTTCTTGTTTTTGGCACTTTGGCAGCCATTATTTATGGTTATAAGCCTAGGGTTATAAGTTATAAGATATAATATATACACAATAACAATTGGTATAAAACTGCTTAACTTGATCAATACGTGACAGATTTAAACTGTCAGTGACAGTCTGTCACATTTGTATTATTGTCATTTTATTGTCTGGGATGCATTATTATGCAAAAAGTTATGTATTGTGTGTCTTAAAAATTATTCTCCCCATTGACTATATTTTAAATTTCAGGAGCCTAGCGGCACCGGTAAATGTTAATAAAAAAACTAAAAAAAAATATTGTTGGCATTAAGTTTAAAAAAGGAAAATAAATTTTGCTATTACGACAAAAATTTCAAAATTTGGATTTTAAGTTCCACTATACAGCCCATTATAAATTGTACTTATAAATTAACTCCCTATAGCACTACACCCATTTTTATGTTAACTGAATTTTTAACTTAATTTTGTAAAATATGCTTGCTTATTATTGATATTACATTGATATTTGTTGTCAGCATTACAATTATTTTTTATTTATTATTTCTTAACATTTGCGAATGTATACCTTTAAAATAAAATGTTCATGAGGGAGAACACGGTAAATAGTGGAATATGATATTATATAAACATTTATTTTAAGGGAACATTCACAAGTATGAACTTGTTATTGCTATTACAAAAAGAATTTCAACGAAAAACTTTCACACAGTATTTTCACTCCACCCGGATGGGCTTCTTAAAATACACCCTGTTATTACCATTGTTAACAAACATTTTTATACTATTTTATTAATACAACATAAAATAGGCTGTACACCTATCAAAATTATAAAAAGTAATATTACATTTTCGTCATAAAACTATCTTTTATCTTATACCTAATACATTATTATTAAGAATCTGATCATTATTTTAAAGATAAAATATATATAATTTTATTAGGGTCATTTCATAACAAGGCGCCAATAATATTGCTCAATACTTTTGCTTTTTAATCCATATTCTTATGAAATACCAAACTAATAATTATAATACTAATTTTTTTAAACTTATACCTTGATAACACTTCCCCTCAGAGCTTGAAACCTTATTTAAAATATGAAACCTTTAAAAATTTAACGATTGGCCCTCTGTAACTCAATATAGTGTCTTCGCAACCTTCATAACTTAAAGCATCTTTCATTACGAGGCCTAAAATAAAGTATTCATGTAACCTTTATGAGTAACATTTGAATTTAAGCTAGTTGGAGGCTCTAACTCAAATCCTCAAAGCATATAAACAAACCTCACCAAGTAAAAAAATGAACCTTTGAAAACCCTTAAAGTAAAAAAGCTATAACTCCATCTATTTAATTTTTCTTTTAACTTTAACATATGAAGGTTCTAATATAATTTTAAATACTTGCCTATATTAATTCAATTAGGTATAAACCAACATAAAAAGGCACGTTGATTGTTGAATAGTAAACGAGTAATTCGTCAAGCATTTCGATTTGTTAAAAGTTTGTGTGGTTTATTCCTTTTTTTTTTCAACAACACAATTATTTACAATTTCACACTTTTAAGACACTTATTGCTCTCGGAACCCCACATAATATAAAGAACCAGAAATAAGAAACCATAATAAACTTGTATTTTGATGACCCAACTTGATTCAAGTTACTTGAAGGCTAAAATTAAATAAAAATGTGTAAAAAAATTATGTACATAATTGTAAAATGCCTGGTATTACCTGATTTTTGTTACATAAATACAACTTGTGCTTAATTATTATCAGAAATATTTTTATTTATAATGATTTATTATTTTAGGTTACCTATGTGACATAACTTATGTCAAGTGTTGACTCAACACGGGTGGACATCAAGATACATACACCTTATAGTTTTAAAGGTCACGGTAGAGGCAGCGGTAAAGGTAGCGGTAGAGGTAGCGGTAGCGGTAGCCGAGTTCGCAAGAACGTAGCGGCAAGAGATGACCATCTTTCATCTTTTCTTACCTCAACCGCTACTTCAGCCAATCACACGGCAGTTTTCAGTTGGCAGCCTCGCCTTGTAAGTTTAGTTTTTATGCGAGGGGCAACCAGACTTGATAATTTGTCAAAAATGGGCACCGTATTTGTGTATTTAAAGAACTACTCTTTATCGGTCAATTTTATTTTATTTTAATACTGAAAATGGCGTTTCTTAGCTCGTTCCCGATTTAATTCCCTCGTTTTATACACTGAGAAAAAAGTGTATGGTTCCCAAATAAAAAGAATAATTAAATATGGGACAGAAGCATTGTTTATTTATCCTAAATATATTTTTATTCCTGACACATAAAGTTTTACTGAAGTAAATTTATCGTTATTATTTCGATTATTTAGAGGTAACAAACAATATACCTATTCACATGTATTAGCTACACAGTTTATTTGTCCCATTTTTTCTCAGTGTAGCGACGTACTTGACGACCCCCATAACGTACTTTAAACCCTGCAATACAACATAATATATTGTTTTGCAGGGTTTATTATATAATATTTCGCAATATGGCCCAGAAGCACAGCTGAGCTAGCATTGTCCTCGCAATCCATGTTTTCGTAGAAAACTTAACCTTTTGCTGTCAAATTTTACAAACAAAATTACAATCTGCATTAAAGTACGCATTCGCCGCCAGTACCGCTACCGCTACTTTCTGAACTATAAATTACAGAAAGTGATACCGCTACCAGATATTTCTCTATTTTCTTTTATAATATTACTATTATTCATGTATTCGAACGGCAACTATCATCAAGTGACGTCATGCGCGGCACGAACCAAAACTCGTCCGCCGGAGCATCCAGCCCTGGGTGGACATTGTTGCCAACATGAAAATAATACTATTTATATTCTGCAAAATAAATAAAAATAAACGATAAAATAAAGTAAAGAAAATAAAAAATATTAAATAATAATATTTCCTTATGAAAGGCCTTATATCTCATTCTGTGGAGGTATAACAGAGATACGACCCTGACTCAAAACTTTCTTCCAAATCGTGTTACCACCACTAACAGATTTAGCAAAAATTACTATTTTAACGGACCCGTTAAGTAACATCAAGTGGCCGATTGTCTGTTATTCGGGCGCTAATTATCTAATAAACAAACTGGTCAAAACTCAATCAAAATATAATACATAAGAATTTTAAGAAATTTATTGAGCAATTAAATATAAATAACAGCAAACATAATATAAATAGCCATCCTGATATGTCACTTAACATTATTGCTTTAACATAAAAACCTATAAATGGGTATTAATTGACAATAAATTTCGTTTCATATATAAAAAAATAATAATAACACTTAAATTGAATATGTATTTTACTCTTTTGTGTTGTATCACTACTAACTGCTGTCAATGCCTAATTTATTTTTAAAGAATACATTTTGTTTTGCCGACTATTAAAATGTATTATCATAGTAACCCCATAGTACAAGTATTTATATGTATATTATATAAGAAAAGGAATATTTTTGTATTTATTTAAATAATAAGTAAGTATTTCTTAAAACAATGACGGTAATTAATGTCTTTCATATTCAGTTATATCTTCTAAATTAATTATATCAACTTCTGTTATTCCTTTACCAGCAAACTGAGCAAACTTTGCTTCATCATGTAGATCTGCAGACCTTTTGACAACTTAAAAATAAAAAATATGAGTTAAAAATATGTTAAGTACACGTTAATGACAAACTTACCTCCTCCAATGTATGTTTCCAATTTGTAAATGGGTTTTCCATCACATTCTCTACCAATATATGATCCAATAGTTTTTGGATCAGTGATTGCTGGTGTAACAACTCGCATTGTTTGTCTTACAACTTTGGTATCAACATTGTAATAACCATCCCACATTTTGTGAATAAGATCAAAAAGAGATTTTGGTGGAAGAACATTTTCTATAAAAACATTTATTGTTTAATAAATATTTTTTTTAACGTTATGGTTTTGTTTAAAATTTACCTCTGTTCAAAGGCATAACAAAGCAACGATTGCCAGTTATATCGATAATACCAGTGGTGTTGGTATTAAAGTCGTGAATAAATCTACCATTACGACCGTTTTTAAAGTCAGGTACATCAATTTTTTCATAATCATCATCGATTTCAAATTCTTCTTGGAAGTATGGGCTTTTAAATTCAGCGGCAAGCCATTGATCAGTTCTTAAAACGTAAAATATAATAAACTTTACATATGAATGTGAATAGTGTGAATTTAACAACATAATTGTATACACAAAGAAAAAACTTACGTTTCCATATTATAAGATGGATCATCATTTAACATACTAAAAATTAAAAAAAAAATCCAAAAGTAAAATAAGGATAAGAACACAAAATATAAAATTTTAGGAACGTAATAGGAACTTTTGATATGAGAATTAACATTTGTGTTAAAAACTATAACATAATATCATTTTAATTTATCTCATTAGGCTGAGAAGTAGGTAAGTCTTTTTGTGCTGAGCTCAAAGTTTGAGCGAAGAACAAAAAGATACTTCTCAGCAAAATGGCATACTACATTTATCTTCAAGGC
This sequence comes from Brassicogethes aeneus, assembly GCA_921294245.1. NCBI lineage: Eukaryota > Metazoa > Arthropoda > Insecta > Coleoptera > Nitidulidae > Brassicogethes > Brassicogethes aeneus. The sequence goes on from OV121136.1 coordinate 7,308,582, forward strand.
ATAATTTTATTTGTTAAACGATCCATAAAACGTGCCATTAAAATGATAATTAATAAAAGTATAAAGTGATCACTTAAGGTTAGATATTTATATATCTGTAACAGTCGAATTTTGTTATTTGTCCAAACTGTTTTTTTAGACTAGGAGGTAAAACACTTTATTTGATTGTTCTAAATTATTTTTACAGCCTAGGCGATAATCAATCACTTTAGTAGTCAGTCTTGACAATAATAAAATTTAAATTATAAAACGCGTGAAGATAATACTAAATTATGATACGATATAATGCATGTTATTATTTACGATGATAAGGTTTGACTAGAGACGTAAATCATCCAAGTGAATATGCGCATTATCTCGAGCATGGGCTCTTTCTACTCCAATTAAGCAATGTTCATTATAAACAAAATTTATTATAACCTGACTTTTTCCCCATTCAAAATTTTGAATATGCTCAAGGGTCTCATTTAAGGAAATCTGAGATTAAGCCATCCCTTGAATCATTTATATAATCTTACTAATTTATATTAATTTTTATAAAACCATGTCATCTTTTCATTTCACTATGCAACAATGGCTTTATTCAAAGAATTTTCTAAATCTTAAATCATCTGCTCCATTTTTGATTATTTTCATATATTATTATAAATCCTTTATCAATAGAGTGTCAGATCTGAACCGGCTCAGTGAACCGGGTCTTATAAGTGATCTACGTGAACCAGTTCACGAAAATTAATCGAACCGGCTCAGGGGTCCGAAATTACAAAGCAGAGAACTGTGTTTGACTAACGGCCGCGCGCAAGCCGTTCTAAGCTCCGATTCACTGCAGTGAGCCGAAGTCCGGCGCATGGCGAGCGGCGCGTCGCGAGAGATATGTTGGTAAGATCTGAACCGGCTCCCTGGAGCTAAGAACGACTCGCGCTCTTTAACCTTTGCAGTACGTTTTGTTTTCTGTGATCCAGATCTGACTAAAACATCTCGATTCTCTAGGCGCAGCTCGATCATGACTGTTGTATCATGCAGCTCGCTAGTGCCTATGCCGGTCGGATCGTTCGAGCGTTAGGCAAATTTATACTTTTGGTAATTTTTTACAAACCCACAGAAATATGAGATGATTTCCCTTATGTTAATTTTTAATATTAATTAATTTAAATTGTGTAAACTTACATTTATGTTTTAAATATAACATTTCAGTAAAATTAAAATTTTAATTTAATGAAATAAAATGTAATATTAAATAGCCTTTATTATATATGTATAATATATAAGGTTTAAGCTTATTGTCCCATACAAACTTTGAGGTTAGGTTTTTATAACATTTGATGCAAATTTTAGATTACACAGTTCGGCTACCATTAAAAAGGTGTACCTCTCAAACTTCGATAAAATAAACCGTTTCCGAGATATTCGAGATTACAATAATTGTTATATCGCATTATTTAAAAGGATTAAAAGGTATATGATAACAAAATTTATTTTTTAATTGAAAAAACTAAAAAGAGCATTCCATGAGCCTCGGGACTTTTTGCCCTGACCGTCACAAAAAAAAATTGTAGTTTTTTTCAATTAAAAAATTTGTTATCATATACCTTCTAGTCCTTTAATGCGATATAACAATTCTTGTAATCTCGGAAACGGTTTATTTTATCGAAGTTTGAGAGGTACACCTTTTTAATAGTAGCAAAACTGAGTAATCGAAAAATTGCATCAAATGGTATAAAAACCTAACCTCAAAGTTTGTATAGGACAATAAGCTTAAGCAACCCCTGTTTCTTCGACACTGTGTTCTCTCAAACAATTGTAATTATGTGTAAATATGTGTTTTGGTAGTAAGTGACTGTTCGCAAAATATCACCTTTCCAAGTCTTCCATAGTAGAAGTTATATTAAAAAACTGATATGATAAGTAACACTTTATCACCCTGTATCTTTTAAACAAACGTAATTAGGAAAAATATTTATTTAGATTTTCGTCTTATTTTGACTTGCTTAATCTGCTCCTATATTTATGCCACTAAGTTTAGGGACACCTTGCATATATACAGTGCTTGCAAATCCAAATCCGACCGCGTTGGAAAGGATGGTTGTTCAATACCCGCGTGAAAAGAAAGGATAGAATGCCAAACAGAATTTGATTGGTCAGAGCGTCAGGCGTGCGTATTGTAAGCGCCTTCTGTTTGGCGTTCAATCCTTGTTATTTTCACGCGTCCTTCCCAAACCGGTCGGACTTGGATTTGCAAGAACTATATATATATATAATATATATATATATATATATATATATATATATATATTAGGGTGGTCCTTATTTAGGGTTCGAATTTTTCTTCACGATAGTCCTAAATAGGTTCCAAATATATAAAAAAAATAATGTGCCAAATTGCAGCTCTTAATTTTAAAATTAAGCCGCCCCCCCCCGACAGCGTTAAATTTGTTACAAGAATATTTATCCTTCTATATAATCCGTTTATTAGTTCATGACTTAAAAAAATCCAAAGTAATAACAGAACTTTTCCCATGTTATTTCCATTTAAAACTTTGGCTGTCGGGGGGGCCGGCTTAATTTTAAAACTCTAGGACTGCATTCTACACATCAAAATAATAAAAAAAAAACTCAACTGTTCTTATCCGATTCTTATTTGTTTTCAAGTTATAGCGAAATTAAAAAAAATGAAATTTTAAAAAATAAATAATCTAATGTTCTTTGTAAAACTATGGAAACAAAGTTTTTGTTTCCATAGTTACATATACATATTGTTTACATTTGAAAGGCCTAACTGTCAGCGTCAGTGGTATTTTTGTAATTTTCCACTTTAAATTTTTTTAAAATGTCAAAAGTTTATTCAAATTTAGAGTATGCTAATATGGTTTTTGTTTATGGTTTTTGTAATGGCAATGCCACAGCTGCTGTAGAAGAATATCGGCGACGTTTTCCACGTGAAAGGGCTCCTGACAAAAACGTATTTATTCGAGTTTTTAACAAACTTTGCGAGACTGGAACTCTTTCAAGTGTTAAAATAACATCTGAAAAAGCTGATCGACAAACTTTAGAAGAATTGGAAAATATTTTGGATCTAGTGGAAAAAGATGCAACGACCAGCACCAGAAGAATCGCTACTCAATTGGACATTTCACAAAAACGGGTAATACACACACTTCACGAGCAAGGCTTATACCCATACCATTTACAAAGAGTACAGTTTCTACACCCGGAAGATTATGCTAAACGTGTGGAATTTTGTCGGTGGGTAACTAACAATCGTAGAGTTGTATCGCGTATACTTTTTACTGATGAAGCAACATTTACCCGTGACGGCATAAATAATACACACATTAAAAACCAATCCTAATCATTTGAATATGTGTAAATAGCGCGTGATTTTTTGGTAATAAGTTTTATTGTATCACTATATCATTAATTGGGTTTAATATCTTGGGATAGTGCATACACTGAGTTTCAATCCAATCAAGCTTCATGTTGTCGCGTTCTTCATAAGCACTGAATTACATTTATCTTAAATTTTAATATTTTGTATTGTCTTTATTTTGAGTTACACTGACCTTGGTTTTGTTGTTTCCTTTTGTATCACTTTGTATTTAACTGATATGTATATTATTGTTTATGGAAGTCAGTGTATCATCTCATATTAAGGTATTTATTTATTTTAATTCTTTGCATTTGTACTCAGGCTAAAGCTTTTAACAATTATATTGTTATTATAATATTGGTATTACTTGGGTAAGGTTTATAAAATGCTATTGATATTATTATTAATTCTATTATTATTATAGATATTGATTGATTCTGGATAGAGACTTAAATTTAAACTGCTTATCTTAGCGCTTTATTTGGAATATTTGATAATGACTTTAACGTTACTATATATGATAAAAATCTTTTAATATTATTATCCAGCGAGTCACTTTTTGGTGGTTAGAGTTTTGGCCATGTTTAGGTGTTATTTATATTTTACCCATTTTATTTTATTGCATATTGTTGATTTTATTTGTTTCTGTATTTGTATTTGTGTTTTAGTTTGTAGAGTGCTCATGCATCAATATTTGTACATGGGTAATATATTAGCAATATTTCAAAAGGATTTATCCTTAGAAGAAAAATAGTGTTTTTATGTTATTACCTATATATACTCTGTGTGCAGAATTGTCTGTATATTTTCGCAATACTGTGGTCTTGTACTGGACATTGAATTTGTGAGAATATTTGAACATATTGTGATATAGGGATACTAAAGTGAGATAAGGACATTAGGTTTCGATATATCACTTCACAGAGATGCTATTGTTCCATAGTGTAGTTATTGGCTACGGATAAATATCTGCACTAGATTATATTTTTCCATGGTTCCCCTCCCCTTTAAAGGAATTTGAATTTTCTCTATCAGAAATGTGTCATTGCTGGAGTTTATTTATATTATATCGTATCCTCATTCAATAGTTCGAAGATGCGTGGTAAGGTAAACAAATAGTACAACTCTTCGTCATAAAATGACGATCTCTCATAACTAGTTTACCTGAGTATAAAATGTTTTGAATATTGATAAAAACACCCAAATTATATGAAATATGTTTATATGCTTTTTATGTTATTTTATTCACTTGTTATTTATATAGTATTCTTGTGATTATGACCTATATGACTATGTTTGTTTTGTATTTTATTTTTATTTGAACTGTGTCGACAGGGTTTTTATGGTCCCTTTTCCCTGTGCTCTGACTTAACGGGCCGCCCCTTTGCCTTTGCTTAAATTAAATCAGGGGTTTAAAATTAAATACTTGTTTCATTAAACCTGATCAATTTTAAAATATCGTTATTATCAATGTACCTAAATACACAACGTAGAGTCCTAATTTTTATAAAGTAAGTAAATTAACTAGATGATCACGAATATGTCAAAATAAGTATTTCAGTATACTTAAAGAATCGGGTTACGAAAATACATAGTGTACCTTACAATATTATACCAGCTATATTCTTCGGGACATTATTTTGGGCGAGAAGAGGGTATAGGATAGGAAGACCACATGGTCAAATGCTACAGCAATATCTAAAGTTACTAAAATTGTATGGTTCCCCTTTTGGAGCTCTGTTTGGACTGTTGTTATGTAGGCAAGTGGGTCTAGGATACTTTTACTTTTCTGAAGCCAAATTGAAAGGGGTATAGGGTATTTTGTGATTCTAATCGGTTTTTGATGAGGGTTTTGAAGAGTTTTAGTATGCGGGAGCTTAATGTTATTGGTATGTAGCTGGCTGGATCAGTGGGGTTTTTATTTGGATTGGAATCATAAGATATTGATGCCAGTCCGATGGAGGGATTTATTTTTTAGGAGCACTTTGTTGAAGAGTTCCAAGAGTTTGAATTTTGTTGCCAGTTTTGTGTTGTATACCTTTTTTGGAGGTTTGGAGCTTGTGTTGGGAGGTTTACTATTAATTATCTCAATTTTAATCGGGTAGTGGTCACTAGATCCTGGGTCCTCTATTGTTTGAAATGTAGAAGAACGTGAGATTGATGGAGTAGCGGCAATTACATCTGGGGCGCTTAGAATGGGAGGAGGCGTTAATCTTGTTGGGGAGCCGTCGTTCAGGACTCTCAATTTGTATTTTTATTTGTTGAGCCCGACAGAGTATTTTGGGCAATAAAATTTCCCAGGATTATGTAGGGACCTTATATGCTTTGTAAAATCCTGTTGGGGATATCTGGGAGCAACACTCGACTACTTACTAAGTTGGAAAGATGACATTGAGCAAGCATGCCTCAAAGCATCAAAGCGACTTAATATCTTAAGAAGCTTATGTGGCACAAAATGGGGCGCGGACACTAGAACTCTACTTCTTATATAAAAGGCAGGCGTAAGGCCATTTCTGGACTTCTGCAGCCCACTCTTCCTCCGCGCTCCCACACACCCAAAAACTACCAAAAATCCAATACCAAGCACTCAGGGTCATAGGAGGATACATGAAAACAACACCGGTAAATATATTACTAGCAGAAACTAGTGAACAACCTCTTTACTTAAGAAGGGAATGGCTGGCTAGCAAGTATATAGGCAAACTCTTCTCTCTGGAAAACCATCGAGCCAAAACTCATAGCCGTCTACTCCGATTTCTACGACGAAGGAGCATATTGGGCTAATAAAACACCTCCATAATCTATGCGATGGATTGCTTCCTTGGTAAAGCCTCTTTAATAAAAACTTCTCCTCTACCTCCCTGCTTTAACACAAATTTAGACTCGACCAACATATAATTTATAATACTCTGCCAACAGAAATCAAGCAATTACCAAATAACATAAAATTTAAAAAAACAACTAAATTGTATGTACATTGTACAACAATTAAACAGAAAACTTGTTCATATGGAAATTGATCTAAAAAAAACACCAATAAAAAAAATATAAAAAAAAACAAAAAATGAAAACCGATCATAATATTGTCATTAAAATTTTATAAAAATTTTGAACTGTTTATTTAAAGACCTTTTGGACAATAAACTAATTTTCTTAATCTCTAAAATTATTGAACACTGTCTATATTTTATTTCTTATTAATTTTATCTTGTAATATTCTGTAAGTTAATTTAGTTACATTTAAGTATAAGTTATTGTTTAGTGTATACACTAATATATACATATAATTTTTTGTAATTTGTTTTGCACATACAAATAAACTTTTGTTTATTTAAGTGCTTCTTAGCATATTTATTTTTTTTATTTGAGCAATAAATATTATTATTATTATAAACCGAAACATCCACGTAGCACCTCTATAAAAAGAAACCGATAAAAGACAGGCCTTCTAACATTACTTTCAAAATAAATGGAGAGGCTGGGAAGCCTATTATACGGACGGCTCGATCAGCCAAGCAGGAGTAGGATCAAGAGTCTACAGCCCCTCCATCCCAACATATTATTCCGCCAGACCCCCAAACTATGCCTCCATAGCGACAGCGGAATGCTACTCAATCTACCAAGTTCTGGTAAACGCGAAAGCCAAAACATATCCAAAAGAAGACACTTTATAATTGCCTCAGACTCCCAGACAGCGTTGCAAAAATCTGTAACATCAATAATAACGCTAAAAAAGACGCACTCACATATGAAACTAAAAACATCCTACTTAACCTAGAAAAAAGGAGAACCAAGGTCGAATTCTGCTGGGTCCCCAGCCACACATACCCGGCAACGAGATAGCCTATAACCTGGCTAATCAAGGATGTAGACTGGAAACGCTAATAGAAATGAAAACACACTGGGAAGATCTCCTAAAACTAATAAAACAAGACATACACAATAAATGGAAAATAAATTCAAGGGCACCTTAAGAACATCAGGCAGATTCTACTTAACACACAAAACAGAGCTTCAAAAACCCTGGATCACAGCCAACACTCTAGATAGAAGACATATTACTATCTTCCTAAGACTGAGAAGCTGTCACTGTCTCACAAAGTGACACCTCCGTAAAATAGGTTTAGCAGCAATCTTTCATGCGACTGTGGCGCAGACGAACAAGACCTACACCACTCACTCCTAGAATGTCCACTCCAGGCAGCCCACACCAGCGTCTTATACAGAAGGTTAAGTAAAATTTCTATTAACCCCACCAACCTAACCAGTACACTAAATAACCCCACACACGAAGTCATAGTAGCTGTAGTAGACTTCCTGGGTTCAAGCAAACTCACGCTTTAAAATCCGCTTCGCTTCGATAACAATAGATAATCATTAATTAACCCTCCCCATATCTAATATATTCCTTCTATTAGCACGTCGACAAACATTATATTACCCCAGATCACGAGCTAAATATCCAGACCGCTGGCCGATATGGTTTACCCAGACCGAGGCCAAATACATTAAGAAGAAGATTCAGCGCATCAAATAACGTTAAAAATCGTTCTAATCTGCTCGGGTCCAAAAGTTGTCCGGAATTTCTTAGTTAATTTTAACTTCCCAATGAGCTAGAGACTTAAAACTTTAAACATAGCTCAAAACTAGATGACAACACAATCTAGTTTACTCCATATTGTAATAATTTATAGGTAATTCATATTTGTGGTTTATTTAAAAAAAAATCAAATTAGCAAACAAAAATTACTTGGACGCCTTTCTGCAGAAAGGAACCAACCCACAAAACCAAAATCTTTAGCCTATAAACTAATTAAGTATGTAAAATTTATCTGCAAAATAGGATATAGTCACAATGCAAGTGTAGTGAAATCTATTAAGCAATGAACCAACAACATTCAATAATAGTGTGTATAAAAGCCTTCAAAGATTTTCTGATTTCGATGTGGCCAAATGGTAAAAAAATATCTATTCCAAAACTGCAAGATATAGAATTGTGAACATTTTTTTAGTAGCTTACAAGGTGAGGAGGGGTTGAAAGTTGATGTGAATGTATTAACAGGGACTCCAGACTATTGTAATAGTAATATCAGTTAATTTTAGTTATAACCATATTTTGTATTTTGTTTGAAAATACATACATTTAAATGTACATTCGATGCCACTATTTTTTTCTAATGTATTTTAACCTGTTAAAGTTGAAAGTCACAAAAAAACATTTTTTTATAGTAAGGTTTTCGAGATAAAAAATTTTCTTTAATACAAATATCACTTTTAGTACCCAGTGAATTAGGTAAAGTTCACTGGGCTCAAATATTTAAAAAAAAAAGTCTGTTTTTTGGACAAAAATGAGAATGCAACAATATTTTCTTTGCCAAGGATGAATAAAAATCATTAAAGTATGCCAATTTTTAAATTTTCTACGTAAAGTTCAAGCTGTTATGAAGAAAATAGATATTTTCGTAAGTAATATCATAAGGGCATCTAATTTTTTCGAAAAAACACGTTGCTAAGTAATATTTTAACAAGAAGTATGAGTTCTGGTGGCAACAAAAATCCGAGAATTTTTGCACCTGCACGAATGCATTTTGTTAAAAAATATTACTTAGCATTGTGTTTTTTCGATTTTATTCACAGAAAAAATTAGATGCCCGAATGGTTTTTTACAAGACTATTTCATAAGTAACAGTTATTCTGCATACACATAGCTTACAAAACATACTACCTATTATACATTCATACATAATAAATATTATAGTAGGTATTAATTTGAAAACTGAAAAATAGGTAATTTATTTAATCACAAAATACTACAAACTTATGGTACAATTAAAATATAAATTTAGGTGACAACAGCTGTCAAGTTTTTCTGACAGGTGCTGTTATACAGTTTTTTCACCTAGAAACCATTTGTAATTCAAAATTGCGCGTTTGTGATTGGTGGAAATTAAGACGAGGGAAATGGTCGAAATAAATCTATTGATAATTAAAGGGGTCAATGCAAGAAGTGGACATTTCCATTTTTTTCCGAAATTTAGTTGTTTACAAAAAAATTCTATGTGCATCATACGCTAAAGAAGTATCCCTAGTAGCGCCACCACTCGGCTGTTATCATCGTAACAAAAGTAGAACTTTTAATAATCAGCTGTCAAACGCTTGGGTTACAAACGATTGTTTTTGAGAATAAAGCCGGAAAACGTTAAAAAATATCGAGAAAAAAACCGTGGATCGATTTATTGTGTTGTTGGGTTATTTCGAGAGGAAATCCTGGGTTGAGTTTTTACCGGTTTTCCAATAAACAGTGTTAATCTGAATGAAGAAATAAATTGTATACAGTCTCTGTAAATATAAATTGTACCTATTAGATACAATAAATACCCATTTTAGTAGTGATTAACGTGAAAAGTGTAAACATTTCAATTCAGTAAAAATCGTCAAACAAATAAGTCGTCTAAATTTAAACAGTATATAGCATTATTAAAAGCGTTGATTAAGAATTCTTTAAAGTCTCCACTCAATGATAAAATACCATTAAATTATGTATTATATATGTATAATACAGGGTGTCCAGAAAGGGTAGGGGGTATTTGTAAGTTCAATAAAAATAAAACTACAAGTCAAAAAAAAATATTTTTTTTTAATTTTTAGACAAAGTTTTGGAAAATTAAGTGCCAAAGATTTTGTTGTCCAAATGTTGACCCTCGCGCTGCTGGCATTCCTCTAACCGAAAACGGAAATTTACTATTGCGCCTCTACACATATCAGAGATTTGTTTGATAAACTTTATCTTTAAGGCTTCCTCATAAAAAAATAATCAAATGGTGTAAGATCGGCGCTTCTCGGAAGCCAGTGAATGGTGCCACGTCGAGAGATCACTTTTTTCGGGATAATTTGATTGAAAACCTTAAGTGACTAATTTAAGGGGTGGCAAGAGGCCCCATCTTGTTGAAACCATGTTTCCACATTAAAACCTTCAAACTTCTGCAGTTGTGGAATCAAAAAGTTTCTTTAACATGTCGCAATACCGTTCACTGCAGCGAACGATTAACATGTTTACCGTAAGTGCTAGCCCTCGTCGGTTTTCAAAAATGTAAGGCCCAATGATTCCTTCATCACTTGATTATTTTTATGGGGATACCTTAAAGAGAAAGTTTATGAAAATAGACCACGAACTCTCCTGCAATTGAAGCACAACATCCGCAACGAAATAGCCGTTGTTTTCAGAGATATGAGTAGACTCGTGATAGTTAATTTCCGTTTTCGGTTAGAGGAATGCTAGCACCGCGAGGGTCAACATTTGGACAACCAAATCTTTGGGACTTAATTTTCCAAAACTTTGTCTAAAAATTCAAAAAAAAAATTCTTTCTGTCTTGTTTTATTTTTATTGAATTTACAAATACCCCCTACCCTTTCTGGACACCCTGTATATTGCCCTGAATTCGTAGGTATATTTTGTTGTTTAAAATGCAGTTGTCGGCGTTTTTTAGAGAACTCAAATATAAAAATTATTGATTTTAAGGTTATTTTTGTATTTTTTTACTAATTTCTTAAAACTGTCCAAACTTAAATATAAATTATATTAGGTAAAGTTATCATTAGTTAATTCTGCACCAACAAATGTACTTACTGAATTGGATCCTTTGGCAAAAGATGAAAATGCAACGATTTAGTTCTTGAATTTTATTTACAATTAAAAACACAATAATTCACCATGATCCCTTTGATAAAATACACAAACTAACGTAACTATATAAGCATTTAAGCGTTGAGTTTCTTAATCAATGATATAAGGAATAATCAATCAAAATCGAGTACTAAAAAAGTTTTTTAATTTTTTCCTTGCAACGTAAAACACAAATAACGTGCGCGATTTAGTTGTGCAATTGAACAAAATTTGTCGAGTAAGACTTCTGCCTTCCTCTCTTTTGTAAAAAAACTACCTATTTATTTAAAAATGATGTATAATCGTTGATAAATTTATTGTTGACAATCCTTAAACTCACGCAATGCATTCGAAGTCCACCAGATGGCGCGCGCGAAAACCCGATAATTCTTTAGCGTATAGAACCTTTTTACAATTCAATAAATTTCGATTTACATTTTAATATTAAAATACAGTGTATTCCATTTAAAACTAAACACCCTAAATTTCTCGGAGGACAACTTTTCATGGCAAAATTTGGTTTGCCACCCTTACTCCCTGCCCCTTAAGAATTTGAATAGAGAAGGGGTATCGAGTAATACATTATTTTAAAGGTCTTGGAAATTGCTATACAACGGTGTTTTATTTTTTAAATCGGTCTGTTTATTTTTGAGATATGTACAAATTCTTAAGGGAAAAGCTGGGTAAGGGTTGGAAACCAAATTTTGCCATGGAAAGTTGTCCCCCTTGATATAAAACTTAACGTGTCTCGGCGTTTTTTCAAAAAAATTTCAGTTTCCTGGAAATTTAGGGTGTTTCCTTTTAAATGGAACACTGTAGATCATTGTAACATATTGTAAATTAAAAAATAGGTTTTTCGATTGCCTTCTGTTTCTGTATCTGTATTCTGTACCTCATCATTCTTCATTCCAAAACCCCTGATAGCGCCTCTCCATGGATTTTATTTCTTGATGAAACCTTTCACTATGCTCATCACTCAGGTCACCAAGATTTTCAGGAAAAAATTGAAGTGGGAATGTAAGAAATGAATCTTCAGATACATATTTACACCTGTTCATGAAATGGCTAAAGAGGCATACAACAGCGATATCACAACATAAAATTTAATATTTGAAACCAAAAAAACTTCAAACTTTAAACAACAAACAACTCTTTCCTTAAAAAGTATTAAATTCATTTAATTATATTAAACTACAATATACGCTACGAAAAAAAAGTTGAATTTTGCTACCTGTACTTAAACTGTCATAACTTAGACAGTTATCCATAGATTTTTTTTAATAACTTATTTTCATCATAAAAGTGCAAACTTCTTGTAGATAGTTTAAAAATGGTAAATTGGTAAATGGTAAAATAGTAAATACTATATTTAAGTTTTGTCAAAAAAAATGATTTTTACATTAAATTTTGTCAACTAGGTTTAATTTGACATGTTTTGCAATACAATTGGCCAGTTTAAACTCGAGGTATGATACAAATAGTAAAGCTGCCTTCAAAAAACAAAGAAAATTATTTATTTGTAAAACCCTGCCATGAAAAAAATTGTATTGTAATTTTCGAGTTTGGCAGGACAAAATACATCAGAAAATAATAGTGGCATCGAATGTACATTTTGGCTGTAATCAGATAGTAGTTTCCTTAATTTGCAGAAAGAAACCAACCAATTAAGGCCTATTTTTTTTTCATTACCTTTACACATAATATAAAAAATTTCCACCTGATGAAATTATTAAATTATATCCCTTAAACCTCCATAAGTCCAAAATCGGCATAAAATTAACAGATAATTTTAAAATAAATAAAATTAATAAAACCTTAAATAACAGTTTTCTAAGTTTCAACATGGTGTGGGTTGATCCCTTTCTGTAGAAAGGCGTCCCCCTATTATCTTACACCTATTTTATACCTTTTAATGCGTTTTATAGTTTTTTCAAACTATTAATTTTAATAGTAGTTATAAAGTTATAGTAATTTTATTTCTTTTAATGAGCCAAGTTAGCAATGTTGTTAGAGATATTATCATAATTTTTGTTATAAAAGTACTAACCACAATTTCCTCTAGAAACAATGAGTAATAATAAATAGTGATGTGTTTGCATCCAATATGTGAGACATGCAAACATTTTTGTATAAACTAAAAAATATGGTAATAGGACAAAATATAGTTTTGTACTTAAGTGTTTTCACAATAAAAATGATCGTTTTATTATTTAATATTGTAGATATGGTAATTTTTGCTAACAGAGCAGCTGCACTAATACCTCTTTTATTCTAAGGCTCTTGATTACAATTTTGTAGATAATCTGAGTAACATTTGAGTACAGTCAACAATGACCAACACATATAATTTTAGACCTTTGTGTTGAATACTTAAAAATTATTAACTAATACAAACTTTTGGTTTTAAGTGGGTAGGTACCTATAAATATTAAATTTACACTTATCCGAAAAACGGTGGGAGGGTCGTCATAATGCAAAAAAATAGGTGTGGGGGTGTAAAGTACATAAACAATCGGCGCATAAACAATTCGAAAATTGTCGTTATTCCCCAGTATAGTCCAAAAAATGAGCAATAGTGGATTCTTTGACACGTCTAATTTTGGGAATACGATATTGTGCACATGACATTATACTACAGGGTGTTAAAAAAAAAGAGTGGTTTTTTTCCAAAATTTCAAATACCCACTCACAGGGCAGTTGAGCTTGATAGTTGTAATACCCCTCCCTAATATCAGTTAGGTAATCCCTCGGGACGTTTTCGAGATTTTGTGGATATATTGGCTAACTACGATTATATATATATATATGGCAATTTTTCAAAATTTGTCGTTATTCTCCATTTTAGTCCAAAAAATGAGCAATAGTTGATTTTTTGACTTTTAAGTCTAATTTTAGGAAAACGATATTGTGCACATAGCTACCAAAATTTCAAATACCCATTCACAGGGCAGTTGAGCTTGATAGTTGTAATACCCTCCCTAATAACAGTTAGGTAATCCCTCGGAGCTCTACTGCCCTGTGCATGGAGATTTGAAATTTTGGAAAAAAAAACATATTTTTTTAACACCCTGTAGGATCATGCTATGTGCACAATATCGTATTCCCAAAATATACGTCAGTAAAAAGATCTATTGCTAATTTTTTGGACTAAACTGGGGAATAACAACAATTTTCGAAAAATTGCCAATTAATCGTAGTTAGCCAAGATATCCACAAAATTTCGAAAACGTACCGAGGGATTATCTAACTGTTATTAGGGAGGGGTATTACGACTATCTAAGTCAACTGCCCTATGAATGGGAATAACTTGAAATTTTGTAAAAAATGCATCTCTTCGTTTAACACCCTGTAGTATAATGATATGTGCAAAATATCGTATTACCAAAAAGACAAAAGAGTCAAAGAATCAGCTATTCAGAATTTCCAAAGATTTTCAAAATTAATTCAGTAATTTTTCAATAACGAGCTTTTAAATACTTTCTAAAAAACTAGGTGCGTCGTTTTTTATGACAAGCAGTTTATATTATATAATACTAGGCAACACTGTTACTAATAAACCCCAACTACAACATATCCTACCGACTACGCCATGAAGTAAATAATACCAGAGTAGGTTGAAGACTGATTTATTAAAATGACTAGCATGTAGGTGTATGTAGGTATCTTGACTAGCATGGGTGGTGATGGGGATTTATTAATTACAGTGTTGCCTAGTATTATGTATACTTATGACACCTGCAACACAAGTAAGTAAGCGTTAAAAGGCTGTTTTCTGGACACAAATTTTTACTTTCCCCAACAAGATCAAACAAAAGAAAAAAATTAGTGCAACAATTATTTGTGAGAACCAACAGAATTTTTGGAGAAAAATAAAAACAAAGGCTGAAAGTTCAGTTTTTTGGATAACTTATTTTAAATATAAATTTTTCAGTTTTCAATCGCAAGATCAGAAGAAAAAGATAAAGTTAGCAAGCCGATCGAGAAAAAAAGTAAAGAAAAAGAAAATGAAGAGCCTAAAATTGAAGAACCTGATTTGAAAATAAGAATAGACATGGTATAAAAAATGTAACCGAAAAAAACCGTATGGACCGAAAAGATTGGTCCGAACCGGACAGAAATATTTTTTTTGGAACCGTAACTGAACCCGAATCCAAATTTGTCGTTTCTCTCGGAACCGGAACCCGACAGGAACCGTTATTTCATTTGGGTCCGGGTCCCTGCTACTTATTTATACATGGTAAAAAAATTGGAACCGAAAAAAAACGTTTAGACCGAAAAGATTGGTCCGAACCGGACAGCAATATTTTTTTTGGAACCGTAACTGAACCCAACCAAAAATTGTCGTTTCTTTCAGAACCGGAACCGGACAGGAACCGTTATTTTATTTGAATCCGGGTCCCTGGACATAGGACCAAGAAATTTTAATTAGAGAGCCAAAATTCAAGATTTTAGACTCGAACAGGAAGGGGGGATATAGGACAGCCCAGACACACCTCTCACCAGTTAATTCCATACACATCTAAGCTGGCTAAACCCTGGATGGGAAAGGCCAAACTAAACAAAGAAGGGCGATTATTGTGTTGCCAACTTTAAACCAGGAACTTTTGCTTTTTTGGTGTTCTTTGGGCTTTACCTTTACCGTCTTTTTTACATTTCACATAAAATGTCCGCGCACATGCGTAAAGGCGCTTTCCAATTATAATTAATGACAAAAGTTTGGAGTTTTTTAACTTTTTCCACTAATTGAAAAGTACTACCACTAATTTTTTAGTTCTAAACAACATTGTGTATATTCAAACTTTTACTTTTATTTAAACGACTAATTACGAGGTTTTAAATAAGGCATAAGCCAGTTTACAATTTACTTACTCATCCTTATTATATGGTATTTGAGCATATCCAGTAAATCTTGAAGGCCTTTGTACTTTAATGTACTGGTCATATAAAAATGAGCCCCCAATTATTCCAAGTCCAACAACACTTAAGGCTGTTAGCAAAAGACAGCAAGTGGTTAAATTGGAAACCCTGTGAGCCCTGCGTTGAAGGCTCAATGTGCTTCCAGTCTCAACTTCATCCAAATTCTAGAAATTTAAAAATTCTTTAAAAAAGTTTACCTTTTGTAATCGAGTGTAGGTACATTATAATTCACTGAACAATGGCAATTATATATTTGGATTTCGAACTACTAACATTGAGTACACCCACCTATATTACCTAATTAGGGCTGCTGATTTCAAAAATGCCACTCATTTTGCCCCAGGACGTCTAGGATTCGAATTGCGTAAAAAAATGCTCTGTTCAATTATCTTAAAATGTAAGTTTTTTCATTAATATATTTGATTACTTATTAAATTATTTTGCCTTAAATCTATTTTGAATGTACCTACAGGTATATTTTTGAAGTTTTTTGTAAAAAATCTGTAATAGGTACTCACAGATCTAAGGTAATACTTGAATTTTTTTAATAAAATTTGAAATTTGCCGATAAAATTCAGTGAATTAAATAGGTATTGTACCACTTTACTTTGAATTATCTTAATTTGGGGGGCAGGGGGCTGGAAAACATCAATTTAAATTCTACTTGCGCAGAACATGTCCTTGGTTCAATAGAAATTGGGACAAGAAACATTGTCGAATGTTATAGAATAGGCAAAATTAACGTTAAAAAACCTAGAGCTGTTTTTGTCAAACTACAAAATTACGAAGACAAAATTGAATTAATAAAAAATAGAAAAAAACTAAAAGGTACCAATTGTCACATCAAAGAAGATCTAACAAAAAAGAAAATGGAAATTTTAACTGCAGCATCCGAGAAGTTTGGATTTAAAAATGTATGGAGCCTAAATGGGAAAATTTTTACAATGCTTGAAAACAAAAAAACTGAATTAAAATCGTTAGATTTTATTAATCAATAATTTAAACACCTGAACGATAATTATTATAAATTTATTTGTTTATTTGTTGCTAAGGTAAATATTCCACATTTCATTTATTTTTATTAACACATGTATACATTATATATAATGGGAGTGAAAATACGATCTGTTGTTTTCTTTAGGAAGATATTTGTAAATATATAGGATATTTTTATTGGCTTAATAACATAAATTTACATGAACAATTTTTTAAACGAATTAGATAATTATAACCATATAAATACACACAAAATAAACACGTACGATGAACTAAACAAAGATATAAATACAATGTTAAAATCTGGTTTGAATATTGTACATTTTAATATACGTAGCTTAAGAAAAAATTTTGATGAACTTTTAATATACCTAGAATCATTAGATTACGATATTATTATTTTAAGTGAAACTTGGAAACTTGAGGATCTCCTACACTATAACATAAACAAATACCTATTATACTATAATGAATCAACAACAAATCAAAACGATGGTCTGGTTATTTATATTAGTGAAAAAATAGAAGCAAAAGTCAACCATATTAAATTAATTGAATCTAAAATAACTTTATCAAAAATTTCCTTTTCATTAAATAATTTAAGTTACAACATAATAGCAACATACAGACCACCCTCCACCAATACTGAGGTTTTTATGAATGAACTTGACTACTTTTTAGGGTTAAATAGTGCAAATGATTTTAATTTGTTTATTGGTGATCTTAATATTGATATTAAATCATTAAATATAGTATCAAATTCTTACATAAATATAATGAGCTCTCATGGATATCTTTCATATATAAATCGAAGTACTAGAGTAACACAACAATCAAAATCTTGTATTGATCACGCTTTTATTAAAATATCGGAACTCTTAAAAAATAAAAACAAAATAATTCCCATAGTTCACAGATCTCACATTACAGATCACTATAATATTATAATAAACATATCAAATAATCACAAATTAAAAATACCTAAATATGAATTAAAGAGATTAAAAATAATAGACTATAATAAACTTAATAATATTTTACAAAATGAATCTTGGCATGACCTCTATTTACAAGATAATCCTAATGAAGCATATAGAATATTTATTAACAAACTAAACTATTTTATAAATAATTGTACAACCTATAAAAATATTAAATCTTATAACAAAATTAAACCATGGATTACAGAGGGACTTATTAAATCAATTAAAACAAGGGATAACTTAAAGCAGAAGTTTTTGAAGGATAAACATAATATTGAATTATTAAATCGGTATAAAAGTTATAGAAATTTTCCTACAAAATGCTTAAAACAAACTAAACAAAAATATTACGCGGACAAGATTAATACATCGCAGAATAAATCAAAAGAAATTTGGGGAATAATAAAAAACATAAACAATACAAAAACCAATGACATCACACTACGCATCAATAACAATTTTATTTCAAGCAAGCCAGTCGATGTTGCCAATACCTTTATTAATTACTTCTCCAAGATTGGAGAAAATATGGCGAACTCCATAAAAAATGACCCCTTTTCTGTTTGTGATATACATAAATGAAATGCTTAAGCTATCAATAAACGGTGATATACTATCCTACGCAGATGATACGGTTTTACTTATTAATGGAAAAACTTGGACAGAAGCAAAAACCAACAGTGAGCATAACCTCTATAAGGTAAAATGTTGGCTTGATAGTAATTTATTAAGTCTTAACTTTTCTAAAACCAAATTTATGTGTATCACAAACAGCATGGCAAATCAACCACAGTTTCAGGAAATTAAGTTACATGCAGTTTGTGATCTTGAGCCAGGCTGTCAGTGCCAAGGATTAGTTAAAAAGGCTGAGTCCATAAAGTACTTGGGTCTAATCATAAATAATAATTTAAAATGGAAAGAACACGCACAGTATATAGCAAATAAATTAAAAAAAATTGTTTACTCATTTTACAAATTAAGAGAGATTATGTCAAAAAAATCACTTATTAATAATAAGTTATTATAGCATATAAATCTCTAGCGGAATCATTAATAACATATGGAATTATTATATGGGGGGGGGGACATATGAAAATCATTTAAAAAATATTATCGTGACAAAAAAATGGATTCTAAAAACAATCTTATTTAAAAAACGTACAACTTCGACAATTGAAATATACCATGAAAGCAATGTCTTTAATTTTAATCAGTTGTATACATTTAATGCCAATGCCAAACATCAGTACAATACTCGACAAGAAACTAATCTAATTCCCAAGATTCCATCGACACTCTTTAAAAACTGTATTTGTGTGACAGGTCCGAAAGTGTAGAATGTTTTGCCCAACGAACTAAAGAGAATTAATGACTTTAATTTATTTTGTAAGAAACTTAAATTATTTATACAATCAAAATTTAATTTATTTATAAGATAGATTCTGTAAAATTTCATTCATTCAAAATATTTGTTTACTTGTATATGGTATAATTATTATTCGTTTATCAATTTACAGATTATATTTAATTTTTTATTTTGTTAATTTTTTTTGTTAAAACACACACCTCGAATATTGTTTTTGTTAATAAAATCTAAGCACGACACGATTTCATATGAAATCAGGTGCGAATAGGAATAAATAAATTATGTACATGAGAAATTATTTGTAAAAATGTGTTCAATAAATTATTATTATATTATTATTATTATATTGTTATATTATTATATAATGTCATTATAAACTCATATAAATTTGATGTGGGTCCCTTTGTCTAATAACTAAGATATGGGTGTGCCCACAATCCACACAACAAGGTCTGTTCGATCTCGTAGTAAAAATACTAAAAATCACTGAAACACTGCACATCATACAATAACGGCCATTTTTGTTGTTTACAATTCTTGTGCTTTGGGTTTGTACAGATTAATAATCGTTTTAAACGTTTATTTATAATATATATTTATATATATTTATAATAAATTGACCTGAAATTAACCTTCAAATTGACATTTGACAGCCCTGATAGAATAAGGTTTATTTTTTACAAAAAAAGAGTAAAATGATTGTGATAACTTGTTGTGTGGATTGTGGGTGTGCCCAAAATCCACCAGCCGCCAATTTTGGTCACTTGCATTTCTGTTCCTTTCTTTTTATCCGTCAGCAAACCGTATTTTTGACAGTTTTTAATAGGATTAAATTGAAAAGAGAGGAATTGTTAAATATAATTTTCATACCGAAACTTCTTTGCTTTGTTGCCTTTTCAATTCGATAATTTAAATAAACGACAATAAAATGTGAATTAATCGTTGTTTTTTACATAAAATACATTATAATTTTAGTTTTAGTAGGTATGCCATAATGCCAAGTTAAATAGGTATTATCTATTTGAGCAAAACAAGTAACATTTTTGTAATCAGCAGCCCAAAATTAGCTAGGCCGGAGTTCTCAATGTTAAAAAGTTTCTAAAACTATCACAGTGTTATTAAGGGTGTAGGTATAGGTAACAATTATACAGAGCAGTTTAGGAGTTTTTATTTTAAAGATCATAGCATTTGCAGATCATCTGGCAACCCTATCTGTATAACATATTAGTCATACCTATACCTAATTGAAACATTTTGATAACAAAAAGTATGACTATCAATTTATACCAAAATATTAAATATCTAGTCATAATGCCTACAATAGGCCCATATATTAATAACATCACATTTAATGCACAATCCATGTGGATTGTGATTTAATGTAAATTTGTTCCAAAAATACAATGCACAAATTACAAATACCTAGTTATTGATATAGAAACCATAAAATATTACATGTCAGCATTTATTGCCGTAATGTCATTACAAAATGGTATTATGGTAATTGTAATTGTCTTAATTTTAATATTAAACTTACAGTTTGTGATGGAGAGACAGCATATCTCACCAAAGGTACGACAAGCTTGTCGCCCTTTTTTTCTGAAACAGGTTTTGTTATAATTGTCATCTCGACAAAAATTACTTTTCTTCTAAAATTATAATCAATAAATTAGTTGATAAACAACGGCGACACAAAATACTGCGCACATAAGAACACAGATTATAAAGTCTATAAATGCGCAAGTGTCAAAAAAGTTCATGCGCTATACATAAATCAAAACGTTGCCGGCACGTACATTTTCAATACAAAAATAAAATTCCTTGTATATTTATTACATTTCTATTGGTGTTTTTTAAATTATATTGTTTTTTTAATTTTAAAAACTTTGGTCTAATTGCAATATTGTGTTACATAATTAACAATTACCAAACTTTTTTTTTTCAAAAATCTAAAGAAAGCTAAACTTGGCAACACTAAAAATGTTTCTTGGCAAAACATAACCAAAAATATGTGGTTTAAATTATTTTTGTTGTAAAATGCTTGTTTAGTGTTTAGGGGTAAATAGATTTTTATTTATTTAGTTAGTTATTTTTACAAAATATAATAAAATAATTTTAAACATTGAAATTAAGGGACAGCAAATTACAGATTATTTATTAATGTGATTTTTGCATGTGTTGATATAGGTACCTAGAAAAATATTACTTGTTTATGCAAAAATATATTTCTTTGTAAAAAATGGAGAAATCACTGTATTTAACATATTCAATTGAGATTAGGGTTAAAAATATGTCGGTTTCATCTTAGTAATGCATTAGCATTATCCATCCAATTTTAATAAATTTTTATTGCTACCTAGGTATACATTAACATTTGTTTAAATTAATTTTAGGTACTCAAACTTGGTATTTGTATGTACCAAATTAATCAAAAGTAAGTATGTTTTAAAAAGTTTACCTAGGGTTGCCAAATACACTAACAGGCAAAATAATCCATCCACACAAATTTTCGTTGAATTTCAATCGCAAATAACTTTTATATTTGATGTCGGATTTAAACGAATATTAAAGAATATTGTAGATAAATTAATGGAGAATCACAAACATTTTAAAAAATTACTAAAAAAGAAACGTACGTTTATAATATACAGATTTAAACAAAAATATGTTTTTACCATAAGTTTAAGACACTCTGTAGAGTGGCAAAACCGAATATTGTTCCAAATTAAGTTTTAATTATCAAGTCACATCTATTCTTAACAGTTTTGTTTTTGGTTTACCTCGATATATTTATTTTTGTGGAATACATTGCAATTTCCAATATTTTTTCTGTATGAAGAACTAAAGTTGCTATAGTTGCCATAGCCTATGGAGGATGACAGTGACAGTTTTGTTGAATCATCTTTTACTTGGACATGTCATATATGGCTTTCAAAAGCTATCAAATTGTTTTTTGTAAATTAATCATTAATAATGTGTTACTTTTGAGGTGTCTTCTTACTTTTAAAAATGTTCTCCGACTGATGTTGCCAGAGCCATTGCTTTAATCGAGAATGGACGGTCACAGTATTATGTGGCAAGTGTTTTAAACGTCACAAAAAGTAAAGTACAAAGAGCTGTAAATCGGTTTAATCAGCATGGCAAGTACAGTAGAAGGAGTCAATGTGGTAAGAAGAGGTGATGTTTCCTAGCAAATCTAAGGCGTTCAACCCTGTGGTTTTTTAGCAACTTGGTTCGTGTAATCCAATGTCAGATAACCTTTTTCTTATTGTTCTCTTACTTGGACCTGTCGTACATCCTCCATTCTATTTTTTACCTCCACAGAAGTTACTCTTCGGTCATGTTAAATATTAAGTCGAATAAAACGATCATCTTGTTTATTTGTACACCTGTTCCTACCACATTGACTGCTTCTACTACTCACCATGCTGATTAAACCGATTTCCTGGATTAAA
This sequence comes from Brassicogethes aeneus, assembly GCA_921294245.1. Classification (NCBI taxonomy): domain Eukaryota; kingdom Metazoa; phylum Arthropoda; class Insecta; order Coleoptera; family Nitidulidae; genus Brassicogethes; species Brassicogethes aeneus. The sequence goes on from OV121136.1 coordinate 7,331,330, forward strand.
GCAATGGCTCTGGCAACATCAGTCAGAGACATATCCATTTTTAAAAGTAAGAAGACACCTCAAAAGTAACACATTAATTTACATGTGAGCGATTATCCATTAATTTATCTACAATATTCTTTTATAATCGTTTAAATCCGAAATCAAATAAAAAAGTTATTTGCGATGGAAATTCATTAAAAATTTGTGTAGATCGATTATTTTGCTGGTTCAAAAAAATCAACTATTTTTTTTCTTCTAAAATTTTGCACTGAAATTTTTTCACGGTACCCAAAAAAGACCCCTGTGAAAACCGGAGCTCTTAATTTTTATATTTAGAGGTCGCGCATCGAAAATTTCTATTTCCCATTTAAATAACATGGGAAATTTTGTTTTGTTTCTAGCTCACAAACTAATTTGCAGATTTTTATGCGCGATATATATTCTTGTGGGAAATTGAACGCTCTACAAAAAATGTCTCCTATCATTTTTCGATAAACCAACGAGGTCAAAAGATATTCAAAGTCGAATTTAAATTTATGTCATAATTGCATTTTTTACTTCAATTTCAGGCAAATTGATTAGTTAGTTATTATCAAATATAAAAAAATTCATTCAAAAAATCAAAATTACCATGTTCAATAGGCCTTTTAAATTAACTCCACTAAAACACCTACTATTTCTGGTGGGAATTCATTAAAAAGGATTTTAACCGATCAAAAAAAATTTAATCAATTCTTAAAATAGTAGGTGTTTCAGTGCTTATTGAACAAAGTAATTTTGATTTTTTGAATGATTTTTTTTATATTTGATAATAATAATAATTTTGATTTTTTGAATAATTTTTTTTATATTTGAAAATAACTAGGAATTTGCCTAAAATTGAAGTAAAAAATGCAATTATGAAATTTAACTTCGACTTTGAATAACTTTTGAACTCGTTTTATCGAAAAATGATAGGAGACATTTTTTGTAGAGCGTTCAATTTCCCACAAGAATATATATCGCGCTTAAAAATCTGTTAATTAATTTGTGAGCTAGAAAATTATAAAGAAACAAAACAAAATTTCCCATGTTATTTAAATGGGAAATGGAAAATCTCGATGCGCCTCCTCTAAATATTAAAATTAGGAGCTCCGGTTTTTACAGGTGTCTTTTTTTGGTACCGTGAACATATTTCAGTGCGAAATTTCAGGAAAAAAAATAGTTGATTTTTTTGAACCAGCCCAGAGTGTATATAGAAGTATAACAAAATTTATAGAAGATTTAAACAAATCATTTATTGCGTTAGGGGTAATTGCTAATTTATTAAAAATAAATACTTACAAAACATATTTTGTAAAATTTAAATAAAACAAGACTAAAATAGTATTAGAATGCTGGTATTAGGTTCGTTTGATCATGCCAAAAATAAACGGTTCACAAACTAAATATAATCAGTTCTGAATTTTTTAATATGCATGAGTTTACTTGGGACTGTTATTACTACCAGTTTCAAAGGAAGTCTGATAAAACACTTTTTAAACTAATTTAAATTAGGTCGTTTAATTTCATTTGCATCGCAAGACTAAAATGAAAAATTTAGATTTGAATTACTTTCCTCGGATGGGGCCCAGGAAAGAGATTGTTTTTTAGGAGGATCTGCAATGTAATAATAATTTTTTTTGGTTATGGGGCACTAGAGTAGGGTGTGTGTGATGTTTCCAATCTGGCCGCATTCACAATAGGGGTCGTCTCTAATTCCGATCTTAAACAGATGGGCGTTAGATAGGCCGTGTAGTCGAATGATGGTAGTGAGATATCTTTTGCCTTTAATTTTGTTTGTGTAGAACCCTTTGTTTCGAATATTTTTTTCCTTTCTTGTTCCAGTCTTGTTTAATGTGTTTTTTGATTTCTGGTAGAATGTCATTTGTTTCAGGTAGAATATTCTCATGTCCGGGGACCCAACCCAGTTTGAAATCAAAGTTGTTTTCGTTGGCCGTTGCTATCAGTTTTCTTGTTGCTAGGGTAATATAGTCATCCTTTGCATTATAACTAATGTTAGTTATTTTATTTAAGGCACTAAAAGAGTCGAATAAAATTATATTTTTGTGCATGACTTTGGAAACTGCAATTTCAACACCTTTGCATATTGCTAGTATTTCCGCCGAGCATATTTGTAGGTCGTCCGCTCACCTTGCTGCGAAGTGGATTTGGCCACTCTGACTGTATACTCCCAGACCAGTTCTATGGCCCTTTCTGGAAGCATCAGTGTAAATGATATTAAAATCTTTGAATCTATCGATTTCCGAGTTCAAAATGGTATTATTGGAAGGATCATGTTTTTTAAGATTAAGATAAATAAGTTTAATTTCTTTGAATTGGTAATTATATTCCACTTCGAAGCAGGGCAGCAGACTACCTCTTCTAACTTTGTTAACATACCTTTCCAACAGGGTCAGTGATTTGATGACATTGGGGTGTTTCTTTGTTATGCCAGTATGCCGCTGATCGAGTGCATTCTTGGTTGAGGGATGTGATAATTGACAGGATTGGGTGAGTCTTGAATTTCAGGATTTTGCCAACAATACGTTTGTGGAGGTAGACTTCATTAGGCCAGTTATTGCTCTGAAAGCTTTAAATTGTGTAGAGTTTAATTTATTGATTAAGTTTTTTTGTAACGGGTTTAAAATAAGGCTCCCATAATCTGGATGCGATCTAACTATGCCATTGTATAAAATACGTAAAATTTTTGGGTCTGATCCCCACCAAACTCTTGAGACAGCTCTTAATGCATTGATGCCCCTGTTGGCTTTTGATCATTTTATCAACCTGTTCTCTCCAATTAAGTATTCCCAAGTATTTGATCTTGTTTTTTCTGTGAATTTCGTGCATTCCTATTTTTATTTGGGGGGGGGGGTGATTTTCGATTTATGTTTTCTAAACCACATGTATTCCGTTTTTTCAACAGATATAAGGAGGTTATGTTGGTTGAGCCAAACGTTTATATTGTCTAGAGCTGAATTTGTTCTTTGATTCATGTCCGTGATACAAACACCTTTTGTAAACAGCGTTAGGTCATCTGCATAATACATATACGTATAGTAATATATTATTTTTTGGAATTATTTTAAAAATGGATTAAATATAGATGTTGAATACTAGTTAGAGGTGAACCCTGGGCAATTCCATTCCTGGCCGTTGTCGGGCCATATGACTCTCCTTCATTGTCTTTTATATATATATATATATTCCTATGAGACAGAATGTTGTAAATTAGATTAGCATAAGAGTTTTTTTTTGTTTTTTACATTGGCTTTTAGTTCGACCGTGTTTATTGGTGGTATGTCTCCGTCAGCCGACACCAGCCGTATGTTTGGGTCCAAGTTACTGATGTCTAGTTTGTCTAAAATAAGTGAGGCAGTTGTTTTGTCAGGAAGTTGTGATTTATGTGATCTGGAATTATTATTTGACAATTTTTTTTATTTTATTCCATATGTAAGTCATACTATATTCTCTGTTTAAAGATTCGCAGAAAATTTTGAATTTAATAATGGCTATTTGTTTTTTGGTGATTATATAGTTCTCAAGGCTTGGCTCATTGAATTTTTTTAAAGCTTTTTTCCTATCTTCTAATGTCCACTGACAGGTTTCATCCCACCAAGGGACACTGGCCTTGTGAGTTTTTTACGTGAGCCTGTCTAGGGATTAATTTTTCTGCTATCTTGTTTATTTTATTAAAGAATATGGTAAAATCTTTACCTGTTTCTGGAATTGATGAGATTTTTGAGTCCAATTCTGTAGAGAATTCATCCCAGTTTGTCTTGTTAAAGTTCCTTTTAGGTTTTATATTGTATCTATATGTGGGTTGCAAATTCTCTCTGGATATTGTAACGAGGGTTGGAAAATGGTCGCTAAATCCACTATCTGGGATGTCATTTCAGCTGAAATGAGAGAAATGTCAATAGGATTGCAATTACTTTGGGTTTCTTAGTCTAGTATCACTACCGTCGTTCAAAATGGAGAGATTGTGTTCTTCTATTAGTCCCGATATAATTTTGCCGTTGTAGTTAATGTTATTTTCCCCCATAGATTATGGTGGGCATTAAAGTCACCCATGATTAAAATGTGTCCCGTCATGTTCCTCAGTATGTCATTTAAAACCGATTTATTAAATTTAGTATTGGGAGGTCAGTAAGATCCAATTATATTTAGATTATTAATTTTAATTGTGATATATTGAAAATTGTTAAGGTTGTTAACTGTGCAGTACTCGAGTACTTGTACTCAAATTTTGTACTTTAAGTACTTTTTATGTACTCAGTACTCAGTCCAGAGTACATTTTAAAAAAGTACTTGTACTTGTACTTATTTTATTTAAAAATGTAAAAATGGACACGAGAACATTGGTTGTACTCGAGTACATTTTTTGTGCTCGAGTACATTTGATGTACTCGAGTACTTTTATTGTACTCGAGTACTTTTTGTACTCGGCATCTTTTTGTTAAGTTAACATAACCACTACTGTAGTGGCACTACATATTCAAATTTTGCGCCATAATTATAATTCTTTAGCGGTTCGGCAATATTCGGAATAAATCCTCGATATGGACAAGTTGGTAAAATATCATCTATGTTCTTTATTTATTGGAGTGCCGTCATTATGACGGCGTCATAATGTCATATGTAACCAAGGATTTGTGTAAAATCCTTGATATGTAACGGCTTTTTTTAAGATATTTGAGATTATTCTGCAATACAGAATCTATTTTAAGTGTTTTGGTTTTTGTTATTTTAAAGGCCAATAAAATTGGAGAATAATAATTGTGCTAGTTTAGCAATGTGGAGGCTGTGGATTTTGTGAATACTAATCTTGGTTATTGAACATGGGACACAAACCATATTTATATAAGTTTATTATGACATTAAAAAAATAAGTTCTGCACAAGCAGAATTTAAATTGTTTAAAAAAAAGTAAGTATTTTTTCCTCTTCCCCAATGAGGATAATTTAAATTTAAGTGCTCCAATTTATTATTTACTATAGTTTATCGTTACATTTCATTATTAAAAAAAAATAAGTATTACAGATCTTATACGATTTTAATTTTTTTTATTTTAGTAAAAGAAATAAAAATTGAAAATGGTATAAAATCTGTAATATTTGTATTTTTAAAAATTTCAAATTTATCAATAAACTGCACCTGGTGCAGTGTACCACTTAAACTTTTTTCGAAAACTTCAATTTAAATTTTGTTTGCACAGAACTTGTTTATTTATATTTATAAGCATATATAAAAATGGCATTTCTACAAGCCGATTGGTTGTATTTAGTTTTTTAAATATATTACTTTTTTAGAGGTAATCAGTTTTTTAAATAAATATTTTTCTACGTGTATTTGGTTTTTTAAATATTAAATAATATTATGTACATACAGGTGTATTTGATTTTTTTAATATTAGCTAATTAGTTTTTAAAATAAATATTTAAATAATAAGTATTTTATTTCTACAAATTTTATAAATTAAAAATATTGTTTTATGACCCACTACTTTTAAGTGACCTAAACCTGATATTTTGTTTGTTTTAACTTCTAACAATTTTTTTGCTAGATACTGAAATCTAAATTACATTTTAAAAGTTTTTTCAGAAAAAGTACTTTGTACTTGTACTCATGAGTCCTTTTTGATTTTTTTGTACTTTGTACTCAAGTACATTTTTTTAAAGTACTTGTACTTTTACTCAAGTACTTTTTTGTTGTACTCGGAACAGCTCTAGTTGTTAATTACTGGATTAATTTTTTGGAATTTTATATTATTTTTTATTAGTATTGCCACTCCACCATAGCCGTCTGCTCTCAGTACTTCGTAGCCTGTAATACTAAAGGAATAACTCGGTTTAAGCCACGTCTCGTTTGGGGTAGTTATGTCTGGGTTAATTTCTCTCACTAGTTGTATTAGGTTGTGTTTGTTTAAGTTTATACTGCGGATGTTCCACTGGAGTACTTTCATGAACGAGAGAATTAAGACATTTCATTGTCTGAGTCCCCAGACAATGAGTTATTTTTATCTGCGTTTTTAGGCAAGTTTGTTAGTGAGAAAATGTTTATAGTTTTTTCCTGAGAAGTATATATTTTTTCAAAAGTGTTGAAGTCTGTAATAGGGCTATCGAACGATTTAGATTGGCCAGGTGTGTTGTTAGTGGAGATTTAAAAACGATTTACCAAAATTCTAACTGCTTTTTTTAAATTTAAAAAATCATTTTTTTTATTTTTGTTTATCGCAAAGTCTACCTTTGCCAGAGTACACATTTGTACACCGATTTTTATTGATTGCAGTTTCTTGTTCGGGACCCTTTGGTAACTTTAAAATGATATTTACCAAAATCCTAGCTGCTCTTTTCGAAATTTTTTGAAAATTCTTAATTTTTTTTTAAATTTTTGTTTATCTTACCTTTGACAGAGTACACATTTGTACACCGATTTTTATAATATTGGAGTATATTGTTAACAAAACTTGAAGAATACTTTTTTCAAACTGAGCACATCATTAGATTTATACAGGGTTAGCCAAAAATCACTTTTTTATATAGTAAAAATCATAATGAACAAAAAAGATTTATCTCCAAAAATGATATTTTATTTAATTTTATTCAAAATTAATTTTTCTTATAAAGTCTTAATAAGAATCCCATTTTGTAGCCTGATAAAAATAAAAATATCTAAAAAAACATGGGTGGGTATATATCTTTTTTGCGTATTATGCCAAAATCATGAAGTTACGCTTTTGCTTTATTAAAAGAAGCGATTTTTGGCTAACCCTGTATATATTAAATGATGTGCACAGTATAAAAAAGTATTCTCAAAATCTCCTTAACAATATTCTCCAATATTATAAAAATCGGTGCACAAATGTGTACTCTGTCAAAGGTAGACTTTAAGATAAACAAAAATTTAAAAAAAAAATCATGAATTTTCAAAAAATTTCGAACAAAGGAGCAGCTAGGATTTTGGTAAACATCATTTTTAAGTCACCGAAGGGTCCTGAACAAGAAACTGCAATCAGTTTTTGGCGGCATTTTTATGTGACTTAAACTTCGTTCAGGCACACCGTGCAAATCCCTCACTGTTAAGTGATTATTTGCTTTTTTTTTAAATGTGCATGGTTTTGTGAGTTTTTGTTAACTTGGGAGCTTGCTGTTTGAAATCTAAATCTAGGAAGGCTGGTGAAGTCCAGGGGGTGAGCCCGGAGTTGGGAGATAGGATTTTGGGCACTTTTCCGATGCATCCATTTTCATATCCCATTTTTTTTAATTTCTTTTTATATGACAAATTCTGGGCATGTTTTACTTGTCGTTATGTGTTTGTTACTGTGACACTGATGACATTTTATGATACATTCCATCTCAGCTTCATGTATTCGGCTGCATTTACTGAATTTTTTCTTACCTTTACAGTTTTTTTTGTGTGCCCATATAGTAGGCAGTTATAAAATTGAATAACTGGGGATATTTATGGATTTATCCTTATCCCCAGGTTATATGGTAATCGATTTAGGTAATATAGTGCCTTCGAAGGTGAAGAGGACTGTAAGTGATGGTTCATAAGCAAAAATTGGCTTACCTAAATCGTCTACTTTGTCCGTTTTTACCCTTCTATTTAGCCTTGTAACTTGTGTTAGGAGAAGTTTTTGCACTGGCCAGTTCCTGTTCAGTAATGTCTTTATCACTATTGATTGCGACCCCTTTACATGTGACCCTGTTGTACACAGCAAACGGAAAATTATAGAAGTGTATAGGATGACGCCACGTTTGAATATTGTTTTCTAAATCTCCCCACGGTATAGATTTGTATTCGTCAGTCGAGCGTTTCAATACTCTCCACAGTATAGAGGTCGTAATTTCACTTTTGAACTAGTATTAATATAAAAATTATTTTATGCTTAAAAAAACTATATACGACATGATTGTCACAATCATGTCGTATATAGTTTTTTTAAGCATAAAATAATTTTTATATTAATACTAGTTCAAAAGTGAAATTACGACCTCTATACTGTGGAGAGTATTGAAACGCTCGACTGACGAATGGATATATTATATCTGTATTTTTATTTTGCACAAAATTGTTTGCTGCTGTATAATTTTTAAAATAAATACTTACTCTGTTAGTGCCTTTGGATTGAACCTTGGATATATCTTGAATGCCAAGGTTAAATATATCTCTAGCAATAGATATGTGATTGTATCTTCCAATATGCAGCTCTTTATTAGATTCCATCCATACTTCAAAGGGTTCACATTGGCTTTCTTTGTTCATATGCATTCATTGTTGGATTTAGCAAGAATGTCTGAGCTTACCTTTTGCTTACAAAGATGGGTAAAATACACAGAGGATGTTGTTAGTAATAGTTATGTTTTAGGAGATTATCTATTTCTATTTAGTCGAGAACATTTTGTATGCGTGTTGCCGTTACGATGATGATGATCAATGCGCGAACGCGAATAGTCCTAGAACTAACGAGAACTGCTTGATCAAACGAACCTATTGGTTAAACATTTTATTATATAAATAGGTACAATATAAACTAAACATTGCAACTATACTTTTTTATTCTAAAACAGTGAAATACAGAAGAGTTTGCTTCTCTATTTTAGGAGCCTAGAACATTTTCGTTAAATTTAGGACACTTCTATTAAATATAGAAGGCCTGGCAACCCTAAGTGTACCTGTACACTAGGGTGGGCCGAAAATGTTAATATTAAGCTATGGCCATGGCTATGGGGTAGGTATGTGTCAAAAGTCTTGTGTTTACTTTAGTAACACCTACAAAATCTTATATTTTAAATGTACAAGTGGATTAAAAATTCGGATTTTTCGTAAAAATTGTTTTATACTTGTATTGTATTGTATTGTGTAAGTATTTTAATACACTTCTTCTTCTTCTTTTATCTGAAAAACGTCTCTGTTTCTTCAGGGGGGATGGCCTTTAGCTTAGTTAAAAACTATTTGGCCAGCTCAAGCGGACGGACGGGACAAATCACAAAACTGTTTTTATACAAAAAATTGTAGGTAATTTATTATATATTATTGTCAAATATATATATATCAAAATATTTTATAAAAGTAGAGAAAATTTCAATAATTGACAGGTGTGGACGGGACAAGATAAATATTTTTTGTCCCGTCCACACTTTTCATTTATTTAAATTATCTCTACTTTTATAAAATATTTCTTGCGTTTTTTTATTTTATGTATAAGCTAATAAAAGAAGAATATTTTTGACAATTTTGATGCCAAAGTATTATATAATAATTAGTCTACAATTTTTTTTATAAAAACACTTTTGAAATTCGTGCGTTTCGCGGGGGACCCAGTTAAGAGTGTCTGAGATTTCCCATACCTTGATTTTTGGGCTTTTATAGATTTGTTAGTCGCTTGTTTTTCTACATTTCTTATGTTTGGTACACTTTTTGTTTGACTAGGGTGTATATATATATATATATATATATATATATATATATATATATATATTAGGGTGTGCCAAAAAAACTCGATATTTTTTTTTCTTGCTCTCCACCCAAAATATCGTAGAATATGTCCAAACAAATATTCTGTTAAAAGCGGAGCTCATAATTTCAATTTTAAGAGGTCCCTCATCCTATCTGAAGTTTTGCCGCTTAAATAACACAGAAAACTGACTTTTTTACCTTATTTATTCTTGCAACCTAGGAAGAATTTTTTTTTCATAAAATCCATGACTAATTCTTACAAAGCATTAAATTTGGACAAAAAATCTTATTAAGCCGAATTTCTATTTTCATTATTTGATTTTTTCCAGAGCTTTAAATTTAAAGTTAATAATACAAAAATGATGACTTTATACTCCTGTAACTTTTAGAATATTAACGATACAAAAAATTCGCCTAAAACTTTTATGTGGTCCATCAGACAAGCTAAAAAATTGCCATTTGACTTTTTTGTCTAACTTCAATAGTTTAGCTGAAAAAGGCAAAAAACGTAAAATTTGAAATTTAAAGCTCTGTAAAAAATCAAATAATGAAAATAGAAAATCGGCTTAATAAGATTTTTTCGTCCAAATTTAATGCTTTGTAAGATTTGGTCATGGATTTTATGAAAAAAAATTCTTCCTAGGTTGCAAGAATAAATAAGGTAAAAAAGACAGTTTTCTGTGCTATTTAAGCGGCAAAACTTCAGATTCGATGAGGGACCTCTTAAAATTGAAATTATGAGCTCCGCTTTTAACAGAATATTTGTTTGGACATATTCTACGATATTTTGGGTGGAGAGCAAGAAAAAAAAAATATCGAGTTTTTTTGGCACACCCTAATATATATATATATATATATTGAAATTAAAGTTAGTATAGGACAAAACACAACAAAGGTTAAACTTTTCACGCTTGGGGGCAGCGGCCAAGCGACTTGGACAACCCCAAAGATGCTACCTCGGAAGGGGATCCCAGGATATGAGTTATGTGTGGATCTGAAAAAATATTTGATTAAATTTTGATTTTGTTTGTGTCAAAGAAGTTCTTTTTGTTTGAGTTTTTCAATATTGTTGGTATGCTGGTAGGGAGGATTATGTCATTTTTTGCCAGTTCAAAGAAAATGTGTGTTCCAGGGATTTTATTTATGGGACATTCCAGTATTATATAGTATAAGTTTTCTTCCTCTCCGCATTCACAGATAGGGTCATCCTCTATTCCTATTCTATGAAGTTTTCTTTAATTTGATTGTACTATTTTCCTTTGTATGTTGATACTTTTTTCCATTTTTCATTCCATTCTTTTATAATTTATTTCTTTAAGTTAGGCATCATTTCATACATGTCGGGTTGGCATTCTAGGGGAACATTAAGGTTGATTCCAATTTTAGCCAGCTGGTCTGCTTTTTCATTTCCCTTTATATCATTGTGGCCTGGTATTATTCCCAGTTTGAATTAAAATCCATTTTCATTTGCTGTAGTTATTAGTTTCTTTGTTGCCAGAGCTAAATAGTTCTCTTTTGCATTGTAGTTGATATTTGTTAGTATTTGCAATGCGCTAAGTAAAAGTAGATTTTTTTACCAATTTTGGAAAGAGTAAGCTCGGTCCCCTTACATATTGCTGCTATTTCAGCGGTAAAAATCTGTAGGTTATTTGGTAATCTTGCTGCAAATACCCGTTTTTGTGTCTATCTTGGATGCATCTGTGTAAATAATATTGAATTTTCTTTGTTTGATAACTGGCATGATCTTTAGATTGTTGTTGGGATTGTTTTTAATAAGTTTTAGATCTATAAGGTCGATTTCTGCAAATTGGTAGAAATATTCGATTTCGAAGCATGGTAGTAAACAACATCTTTTGCTCCTTTAGGAGGGGGAGGGATTGTATTATATATATATATATATATATATATATATATATATATATATATATATATATATATATATATATATATATATATATATATATATATATATATATATATATATATATATATATATATATATATATATATATATATATATATATATATATATATATATATATATATATATATGCAGGCGCCGGGTATAAATCGCAGTACCTCTCGCATTATAAACAAGCGCCTTTTCAACTGAGCTATAAGGTTCGCTGATAAAAATTAAAGCTTGCTAATATAGTTGGAATTAATTGACAAGAATTAATAAGAATATTAAAATTAAAGGTAATTTCGGCCAATTTTGTATAGGCAACTCGGCAGAAATATATTACAATAGTTTAAACGAATTGAAAAATTAGTTCGAATATTTTTTTAAATACCTATATCTGAAAAAACCGATTGTTATTCAAATAATATAATATTTTTGTGATAAATATCTGTACAAAAAGCTATTTTTTGTAAAATGTAAAGTAAATATATTATCATACCTAATGTTTCACTGGTTATTGCCTTTCTTATGATCACATGACAATTATTCATTTATTTTCAACAAAATTAATTATTATAAAAAACAGGTTTTTTAATTAGGTACTCTCTTGAATCTTGAAACGTTCTCTTGCACTTAATCTTGTAATTTGAATCCTCGACTCATTTGACATTTAAGGCATTTCAGGTTATGTATCTGTCAAAGTATAGTCAACGAAAGAAATCATATTTATATTTTTACCGCTTATGCTTAAGTGTTAAAATTAATAATAATAATAAAAACTGCAGTTTTAGTGATTTTTTACACTTTTCAAAGCTTTCAAACATACGAATTTTTGAATTAAAAAAAATAATCCTGGTATAGATTCTTTGGGAAATTTTATGCTCTACAAGAATCCGCGACGTAAAAAAAATTATCTGAAACGGTTCAAAAGTTATAGTTTTTTTAATGAAAAAAGATTTTTTTACGTGTTATTTCAATGGAAAACTCTCAAATGCTCACCGACACCTTTTAAAATTGAGCAAAAAATTTTGCATTGCAGGGAAATTTTTTGCTCGGTATGTAGGTTCATTTTAACCCATAAATCCGATAGGTTAGTTTTTTTGGCTCACCCTAATTGGGAGCTTTGTTAGGTTTCACTAGTGCAATTATCATGTACTCCCGCCATTGGTCGGGAATGGACTGCTCAGTTAAACATCTATTAAAAATATTGCAGATGATCTCAAATGCCTTTTTAGTGTTTTTTATAATTAAATATGAAATCTCGTCGATACCGTCGATATAAGGATCTATGTTGGTGAGGCTTAGCTTATCTAGAATTAAAGGGGCCGAAGTTTTGTCTGGTAGTAACGATTTAAAAGGTCTTAAGGTATTATTGGAGAATTTTTTTATTTTATTCCAGATGAGTGTCATGCTGGATTCTGTTTAGAGATTCACAGAAAATTTTGAAGCTATCTTTTTTTTACTTTTTTAATATTTATCTAGTTATAGCTATTCGTTTTTTAGATTTTATAACATTTTGGAGACTAGGGTCATCCCTAAACTTTCCAAACATTTTTTCCTATTTTTTAATGCCAGCTGACTGGTTTGATCCCACCAAGGAGCTCTAAGTTTGTTAGTTAGTTTTGGTTTTGTGAACCTAGGGATTGTTTTTTCTGATACTTTGTTAATTTTAGTTTAGATTACCTGCCTCCGGTATGAATGCGAGCTCTATATCCAAAGTTTTGGAAAAATTTGTCCAGTTAACTTTTAAATTTTTTTTTATTTGAGATGGGGTTGATTATTATGGGTGTGATGTTATCAAGGATGCTAACTACCATGGTCACTGAATCCAACATCAGTTATGATTTCCCATTTGGACTTGGACTAAAATCTCCCATAAATAGTAAGGATCCTGTTAAATTGTTAATTGTATTATTTAGATAATTTTTATATTTAAATTCTTGATTTATTGTAATGCTTTGGAAGTTGTGATTTGTGTTATTAGTTTGATTGATTACCTGATATTTTATGTTGTTTTTGATCATGATAGCAACTCCACCGTAGCCATCCATTCTATCTACCCTTATTATTTCATAGCCTGAAAAATTAAAATTATAGTTGGCTTTAAGCCATGTTTCATTTAAGATAACTACATCCAGATTAAGTTCCCTCACAAGTTATGTTTATTTGAATTTATACTGCGTATATTCCATTGTAGTACTTTTAGGCACATTTTTAGACTTGAGAGCTACTGTTGGATGTGTTTAAAATGTTTTTACGTAATGGTTTTGTGAGAGTATTTTGATTATATAAAGATTCAAATTCCTAAAAAAATTTAATAGGTTGTGATTGGGATTGTTCAGAATTTTCGGACTCCGGGGAGGATGCCTGTATTGAGCTGGGGGTATTTGGGTGCCCTGATCTTGAGGGGGTTGGGTTTGTTAGGATAGATATGATAGGTGAAATTGCTGGGTTTCTACCATTTGGACTATTTAAGCATGATTGGAAGGAGTTGTCTGAATTGTGTCTATTTTTCTTTTTATTTGGAGGTGGTGATAATCTTGGCACGATGTTGGGGTTTTCAGGCTGCGACTCTCTTTGCCTCAAAGGGGGAAAGTCCAAGGGGTGCGGTCTAAATTATTGTTTTTTTTTTGTTTTTTTTCTGAAGCCTCAAAAAAGATATGTTTTCAAATGCCATTTTCCTTTTTATTTCTCTTTGTCTTATAAATTCTGGACATTTTTTGTTAGTTGACTTGTGGGCATTTTTTTAATAATAGCATATTGTTTCGCAATTGATATTTTCGTCATGTTGTATTGCACAATGTGGGCATTTTTTTCCCTTTGCAGTTTTTTTGTGTGTGTCCGTAGAGGAGGCAATTGAAGCATTGGGTCACAGGTGGAATGTAGGGGTTAATTTTTATTGGAAGGCTAAAGATGGTGATGAACCTGGGTACTACAGTGCCTTCAAACATAATCAATAGGGCTTCAGAATCTACGTACAGTCGAGTGCAATAGCTCAGTAGCAAGGCCATTGCGATGCTCAGTCATAGCTCCGCCTACTCTAGAATCTTAAACAATGTAAAACGGTGGTACATCACGCAACGGCTGCAAGCGAATATAAACCTTACAGTGGTACTAATCCAATGCACGCGACTGTACCTTATGATGTTTTTTCCTGATTCATCTTTATCCAGGACTTTTTTTTAGTCTTTTAATGTCTAAAATTTTATATGGAGAAGATGTAATAATACGTAAGGCTACTCCCTTGCAGGATACCCTGTTGTATGGAATGTATAGGTTGTACTTTTATTTTAAGAGATCATTTTCAGTAAAGTTGTTTGCAGATATAAAGTATTTAAACATTATACTTACTCTATTTTTGCCCTTGGCATTAATTTTTTTAATTTCACTAATTTTAATGTTATATATGGGTAATTCCGTCTTAAATCGCAATTTTAAGAGGAAATATTTTTAAATTTATTTTTTATAAACAGTCATAATTTATAGTAATGTACTTAGTATTAGACCCTACTTTAATAATTACTAATGCGAGCCGTACACTTTTCATATTTTTTTGTGTTTTTTTGAGGAAAAAGGTATACTAGTAACTTATGTGATTGTCACGTATGTTACTAAAAACACAAAAATAGATTATTTAAAAAAAATCTTAGTTTTACACTATAAAATATAGATAATAGATTATTTTACAGCTTATATGCTATTTTGTGTTATTATAAAATAAAAAATATAAAAATTACATGTATAAATCAAAAGAACTGTACTCTGTAACATATGAGACACGCTGGGTAACTATTCTTATCATATCTAACCACAACCCACTTGTTTATCGAAAGATCAATACCATTGTTTTGGAACACTTCTATGTCCAATGCTTTTTCTTAAAGTATTTGTATTTTCTCCACTTAGCGGTAACTTATGAGACAGTAACTTATGTGACTTTTCTTGGCTTTTTATATTTTGTAAACAAGCCGGCAACGTGGGATATAAATCGGATTGCATACATAAATAACAAGCCTATTTTAAGATTATGTTACGAACAATTTGTAAAAATAATTAAAATTGCGTGGTTAACGTAATAGCTTATGTGACTACTAAATAAACATACTCTCCTGATTTTAACAATAACCACAGATCACACGTTAAGTATTTAATGTTAATTGTTATAACAAAATAACCAATAAACAAATTACAAAATATATGACACTTTGACTGGAGGCAGCTTCACTGCTATGTTGCCAAATACATAAAATAAATCATGTTAAGGTCAAAATCTTTTAAAACGAAAATACTACATTATTAATTTGTATTTTTAGTTTAAAAATACTGTTTTTTTTAATAGTGTCTGTACAATTTAATTTTAAAGTATAATAAAACTGTTGGTGACAGGTAACTTATGTGACATTTTCGTCATAGAACGTATTTTTTTTTTAAATATGAGCAAAAAATTTTTTGTAATTTTTTAGTAATGGCATTTAATTTATTAAAAAAGTGAGGTTACGGCACATCCCAACCGACCCCCGCCCCATTGGGATCCCCCCCCCCGCCCCATTGAGCAAAAAACCCAACTAAAGTGGGCAATAGCCAGAGAATTAGTTGGTTAGTTTACAAACTAGCTAAAGCTTGGCTATTTTGTGTTACTAGAAATTTTGGTTTTCATATTAGCCAAATTGAATTGGATAGTATACAAACTATCCAGCTATTTTAGTTTCCCTAATAATTTCAAGTAAATTAGCCAAGATCCTTGGTTATTTTGTAAACTAGCCGCTAATTTAGTTGAAAATACATTTTCAATTAAAATAGCTGACAGTTTGGCTAGTTTATAAACTATCCAGCTAGTTTATAAACTATCCAGCTAGTTTATAAACTATCCAAGTTTGCACATTAGCCGTAACATATATATGTATATAGCCTTGCTAAGCACAGAGGCGGTAACTGCAATATTAAGTAATAAAGGACAAACAATAATTTGTATTGTTAAAAACCATATAAAATTACTTTTATCCTTTATTACTCAATATTAAAGTTGCCGCCTCTGTGCTTAGCACGGCAGTATAGTAGTATTACATAAGGGATATTTTGCTTTATGCTTTATTAAATACCAAAACTAAAATTATAATGTTTTTTTGGTTAAAAAGTATCATTTTTTGACGTTGTGACGTTTATTTAATTACGTTTATTTAATTACAGGTAGGTCTACTAATTTAATTAAAAAGGCAACAAAGTAAATGGGTTTCCGTATAAACATTACTCTTCGACTATTATTTGATATTTTTTTATTCACATCATGCCTAAAGTACCCAAAAATTCAATCTCAAATCTTATTTATTAAGTCTTATTAAAATTTAATATCGAATAGAAATATAAAGGCGCCTTTATCTACTTTATCGTTCAAGCACATTAATCTATTAATTTTTGATATTTAAAATTTGTATTTTTACTTAAAAGTGATTTTAAGAACCAAAATTAAAAAAAGAGCAAAAAATGGAAGTGGTAATGGAAGTGACAGAGAAAGAGAAAGAAGACGAACCTTAATGTCGTCGTTGTAAATTTGTTTTGTTTTTCTTGCGGTTCCTTTACGCCCAAGAAAAACCAACGCAATATTTCATTACAAAATTTTATTTTTTATATACAGGGTGTTATGTAATTAATGTTATATATTAAAATGGGTTGTTCCTTAGGGTCCATAAAGAAGCACCTGAAACTTTTTTTTTCTAAATTCCAAAGACTAAAAATAATTTATAATAACCTTTATCCTACCAAAAAGTACGGCACTGATCGACTAGGAACTTTAGGGTAGTCTGGTTGCCTAATTTAATTTATTATGTTATGGTTGGTGACCCTGGTTGGTAACAACAGCGTTTAGAAATTCTGTCAAACATTGTTTAAATTTACAAAAAAGATAAAATTAAAATTTGGCGTTTTTATTAAGTGTTGGTTATGTCATTTTTGTACTGAAGGTAAATTCAAACTAAATCTGCCAATTTTTATGACAGAATCTAGTGCATTTCTTTCAAATTTTAGGTTATGTGCTTAAATGGTAAATATTTTAACTAAGGGAAGTGCTTTTGGATTTATTTACACAAATTAAATGTTTAAAGTTTAACCTGTGAACTGGTCCCAATTTTATCTGAGTAAACAGAAAGAAAAAAACCGTGGAAAAAATTAATTTTGTGGTTATGGATTTTTTAAAATAGGTACTAAATTAATTTTCTAATCATTGCTTAAGCTAATAGCTGGATGAGTAAATAAATACAGAAGGGTATTAGAGCTTTAAGGGCATAAAATTTATTTATTTTTTTGCAAGAAAAATTTTTAGTAACCATTTGTTACATCTGGCAACGCGCAGCTACTTTGTTGGTTGGTATCTATGTACTCACAGAATACAAGTGACGCGTTTCTCGGAAAAACATCATTAGTCCAAAATTAACATATTTGGGAAAATGAAAAAAACTCTCCGACATTCCCATTTTTGACCAAAGTACTTTATTGACCTATTTACTACATGTAAAAAAATTTAAGATACTTCGTCCAGAATTCCTCATGTTTGTTTTTTCAAACGAATATGAAAAAAACACAAAAAATACATGAACATGTGAGGTTTTTAGAAGAAAAAAACGAACAATTCTCCTTACTACAAACACTACAAACAAAATATTAACTCTGAGTAACAAAATAAAATGAAACAACTAAAAACTGTATTACTGCCACACTCAGTCTTCGCATCCACTGCTGTTATCATCGTTGTCGACCGTGTTATCAGGACTGTCAGGTGCTATGGTCTTCTGGTCTTTTATCAAGTTATCATAAAATTTTCTATTGCTGTGGTCATGTAAAAGAGGTAGAAGCTTTTCTAGAGTGTCCAAAAATGTCACATGTTATGAACATGTGACTTTCTTAGACGAAACAGAGTGGACTTGTGATGTTTTTAGAAGAACAAGCTAAATTTCATATTTAATTATTATGGAACCTATGAAATTTTTACGAGAAACACTTATTTGTATACGTATATATGGAGGTTAGGAAACAGTTGGTGCAAATATCTAAATTTCGACGATATTGGACTAATGATGTTTTTCCGAGAAACGTCTCAAGTGTGCAGAGATAAACCAGTGGCGTATCACAAAAAATATAAAAAACTTCTAATGCCAATTTTTTCTTTATCTTTGGAAAAATATTTTTTTAAATATTTTTCCTTTACTCCTTATGTCAAAAGGTATTCAGTATTTTAATATATAACATTAATTACATAACACCCTGTATATACTACTATATTTTTGCAGGAATATTAAATGGACCTTATATACGACGTTTAATGAAAGATCAAGCATTCAAAAGTGCTCTCAAAGTTGACGAGCTTGTCGCATATGGCAGTGTTAAAACTGTCATTGAAAATGATCTTGGTTCATGTCGGGCCTAAAATTGGCCCCAATTCATTGAAAAAATGCTCTCCGTTTTGTAAAGAATTAGCGTTAATATGTCATTTAAAATAAATCCTTTTTATCCATCCTGATAAATATGCCGAAATGCTGAACAAGTATAAAAAAGCAAAATTATGCAATGCATTAAATTTTGGGGGCTTAATTTGGATAAAAAATACCAAAACTTGTTTACTTTGTTGCCCTTTCAATTCAATAATTAAAATAAACTACAAAAAATGTCAAATTAAAATTTTAGTTTTAGTATTTAAAATATGTTAAAAATTGATCTATTTGACGTATACTAATTACATCAGTATATTCAAGATAAATTTTAGCCACAATAATTAAATAAATACTTAAAATACTAACAAAAAACTTATATTTTGAGGTGATTGAGCAGAGCATTTTATTACGAAATTATTTTAAATCCTAGATGTCCTAGAGAAAAACAAATGATATTTTTTAAATCAGCCGCCCAAATTTGGTTAAACTAAGCTGAAGTACTCAATGTTAGAAAAAAAAGTTTCTTAAACTATCATATGATTTTTTTAATTCAAACCTAGTTTATTTTTGTTGTTATTATGTTGTCTGTTCATTTTATTTTGTTTGATTTTTTTTGTTATTTTGTTACGTATGTATAAATACACAAGAAATAAATTATTTTAATACATTGACAAGCATTATTTATGTTTTATACGTTTACATTACAAAAAACTCAACTTTTCCATCTTTTCCAACTTTTCCGAACATTTCCGAAAAATAAAACCCAACTTTTCAAAAATTTCAACTTTTCATGAAAAGTTGCAACCCTAAACCTACCCGATTTTGACAATAACCAGGATTTAAATATGTCCAATAAAACAATTAACAATAACACTATATAGTTCTTGTGTATTTATACATACGTAACAAAATAACAAAAAAAAATCAAACAAAATAAAATGAACAGACAACATAATAACAACAAAAATAAACTAGGTTTGAATTAAAAAAATCATATGATAGTTTTAGATTTTTTTTTTTCTAACATTGAGTACTCCAGCTTAGTTTAACCAACTTTGGGCGGCTGATTTAAAAAATATCATTTGTTTTTCCTATAGGACATCTAGGATTTAAAATAATTTCGTAATAAAATGCTCTGCTCAATCACCTCAAAATATATATTTTTTAATTAAAAAGGATAGAAATTTATACACACTATAAAAAACACATACGAAATAAAAAATAATTACAAAAAAATATGAAGCAAAAATTATTAAATTTATTGTTGTTAAAAATTATGGAAATTTACAAGTAAAAATTTAAAAAGAAAAAGAAAAGAAAACTTTCTTCTTTTCCACTTTTATATTTTCACTTGCAAATTTCCATAATTAAAAAAAATAATATTTTTTTCATACTGTGTATAAATTTAAAATACGTTATAATAAAACAATCTTTAAATAATAGAAAATGCTGTTAGCAGACACCATTTTTGATAAAGTTTGACAGAATGTTATTCCAAAAAACAATGCTTTTAGCATGTTTTACTAAAAACACTTCAAATCTAGCGATTTATATCGAATTTTGACCAAATTATCTACCAAAAAAAATTTATGGTAGTGGAAACACTAGTCTCATTAACATACTCTGTACCCATATCTGTGCGGATCTCCTTCATTGGTACGTAAACTAAAATGAAATTTTCGAAAATCGCGCTGGCAAGGGTTTTAGCCTCCTTATTTGGAATAGGAACTGCTACGAGATATTTTGTTAAATCGCATTCTATCGTGACTAAGTACGTTTTTTCATGTTTTTCCAAAAATAGTACGCTTTCAGTTTTGCTAAAAGTCGCTTTTGACCACAATGGCCACCAAAAATAGGATTTTCATGAAATTCTGCGATGAGTGCCTGTTGTTTTTCCCGTTTTTATTTGGATTGGTTTAGTTAGTCAAATTTTTAAATTATGAAGCTTTGTATTTCCTGTTTCTTTAAATTTTAATAAAGATATATACTCAAATATTTTATTATTTAGCTCGAGCTGAATATTATTTATTCCGTTATCCTTCGCTACTGTTTCAAGCTGAGAAAATAGTTGCGCTAGAGCAAATTTTTCTTTAAGGACATTTTCGGAAATTACTACATTTATATGAAGGCCTTTTTTATGACATTTCTCTACTTTTATATCTAGTGTATTATGATTCGTTATCTTGAATACTAATTTAGGAAAACTAAATGCTTCAGAGTTTTTAAGGACTTCGTAAACTTTTAAATTTGTAGTTGTAGTACCTAATTTATTGTATGTTGTTATTGCTAGATTATTATTTCTACGCATTGACCTTGTCTACATTGCTGCCAAATGTGCTTGACATATTTGTGTTTCTTTTAATTGTTCTAAATCTATCCTAGATAAGTCATCAGCTCCGACATTGTTTTTTCCTTGAATGTATTCGATGGTAAAATGAAATTCTTCTAAATCTAACCTCATACGTGTGAGTTTGGAGCTTGGAACTTTCATAGAAAATAAGTAAACTAGTGGTCGATGATCTGAGCGAACTGAGAACTTTTGTCCAAAAATGTATGGTCTGAAATGCATAATCGCCCAATGAATGGCTGATAATTCTTTTTCTATAGTAGATTCATTTATTTCGCCTTTTGTAAAAGCACGAGATGCATAAGCCTTGGGAAGGTCATGACCGTTGTGAATTTGACTTAGAATACCTCCGCAGGCCACTTTTGCCCCATCGGTTGTTATAATAAATGGTTTGTCAAACTGCGGAAATTGTAATACAGGTGGATGCATTAAGGATTGCTTTAAATTTTGAAATGATTTTTCACACTCATCTGTCCAAACAAAATTTGTGTTTTTACGCGTGATTTTGTTTAAAGAAATTGTTTTTTCAGCAAAATTTTTTGTAAACTTTCGTTAGTAATTACAGAACGCTATGAAACGTTTAACTGCATCCGCATTGTCCGGTCTAGGATAATTTTTGATAATCTCAAATTTAGATTCATCTGGTAGAATTCCTTGGTCTATTAATCGATGCCCCAGATATGTTACGTCGGTTCTGAAGAATTGACATTTTTCGGGATTGAGTTTAAGGCAATGTTTTCTGCATAGTTCAAAAACTGCTTTAAGATTATTTAAATTATGCTTTTCTGAGCAGCCGGTTACAATTAGATCATCCATATACCGAAAAGCCTTTTCAGGTGAGAGTGATGCGAATGCGATGTTCATCATACGCTGAAAACTATTAGGGCTCACAGATAAACCAAAAGGTAATCTTTTAAAACGAAAAGTTCCTGAGTCTACCGTAAAACTAGTAATATCTCTCGAATTTTCTTCAAGAGGAACTTGATGAAACCCTGACATTAGATCTAAAACTGAGAACCATTTTGCACGTCCTAACTGATCTAAAATATCATCTATTCTGGGTAAGGGATAACGATCGGCAATTATTTTTTTGTTTACTTGTCTAAAGTCTATAACTAATCTCCATTTTTTGTCCCCAGAAACTGTTTTTTTTTGGTACTAATAGAACAGGTGAATTATAACTGCTAACTGATGGTTCTATAATGTCATTTTTATACATTTTTGTAACCTGGGCGTTTATTTCGGCTTTTTGTGAGTGTGGAATTCTATAATTTTTGGTGTAAACTGGTTGATTAAATTATTGTGCGTTAAAAAATCGGATTTTAGAGCAAAAACGTCTGAAAATTCTTTACAGAGTTCACATAAATCTTTGGCTACAAAAGAAGGAAATTTGTTATCTAATTGCTGCAATAGTTGCGAAATTCTATTAGTATTATCATTTTCAATGCCGTATATGTGATAATTATTTAAATCGTCAGTTTTAAGGTTAATGTTTTGTAAAATAATATTTGAAGAATTTGTGTTAAGAAAAGTCACTAGCACAATTGAACGTTTGACAAATATTCCCGGCGATATTTGCTGATCGTGTATTAGAGATTGGTCAAAATTGTTACTAAGAGTTATTTCACGAGTTGCTTCTGACCAAGCTGGTAAAACAAAACCATTTTCCTCCGGGCCACTGCAAACAGGTAACATATTTATGTTTTGATTTGTATTTATTGTTAAAGTCCAATTGTTATAATCTAAAATGCATTTAAATTTAATAAGAAAGTCTCTACCAAGAATACCGTCACCTGGTATCGGAAACGAACTATCGACTATTTGAAAATTATGGTTAATAACGTTATGGTTAATGTATAATTTTGATATGGTTGCTAAAGAAGACTCTGCTGTGGAACTGGTTACTCCGTGTATAGTACACTTTTGAGTATAAGTTGGATGTTGGATATTTATTTTGTTATTTTTAATTAAAGAAATATCTGCCCCGGTGTCAATAAGAAAAACACATGTTCCCAAGGTCATTTCTGTTTCTACTGTGACAAAATTAGATAATGAAAGATTATAGGTATTGACTGAATTTACATGTTGTCCCCCAACCGACCCCGGTGGGGGTGGTTGGAGTTTTCCGAATTCTGTATGGTCGTTGTCTGATACGAACGTACATAATTTTGGTTATTTCCCGGGCACCTATTATTATTGTTATGGTAACTTGACCGGCTGTAATTATTGTAACGCGATCCTCTGCTTCCTTGGCCTTGGTGTTTATGACGAGGTCGTTCGTTGCCATAATTTTGATTTTGATACCCGTTGCGATTTCCGCGATTACTATTATATACTGTTTTGTAGTGGCCGCGATAGGCTCTATGCGAGTTGGTAAAAAGAACAGTATTGTTGTTTTCCATACTGTCGAAACTAACAAATTTTGTTAAAGCGTCCTGAACCGTATCAAACGTACCGATTTCCATTGCAAGACGAGTTTTTTCCGAACGCGCATTGCTGGCCATTGCTTTTACTGTACGATTTTTTGCAAAATTTTTTGCTGTCTCGATAGGGACTCCTTCCGAGATATATGCGTGAAGTAAGGTCGATGATAACTCGTCAACTTGTTTTGTGAAAGCAATTGAATCTTTCCCGTATTGTTTAAAATTATTTAATTTATTTTCTAGTACGCTCAATTTTTCACCTTTGCAATTTTCTTTTTACGCGCGGATTACACCGTCAATGTCAGCGATTCCATCCGTGATAGCAAGACGAGCTTTCCCCTTTAATCGAGTTTTGATGAAGGTGAGCGCCGAGGCGCCATGCGTACCGCAGTTGTCCTTTAATAGTGTCAACGAATCAATGAAGGAATTTAATGCAGATGATTCTCCATCAAAAGATTTAGGCAAAAGTTTGTCTGCTAAATTGAAAAACTCGTTTAAAGTTAAAGCCATTTTGTAGTCAGTTTTGTCAATGTTTTCGTCACCGTTGTCGTCTTCGTTGCTCAATAATATTGTAACATCTTATAATTGGGTTGGAACGCTTGGTACTTGGTATTTAACTTCTAATTTTTCGAATGAACGTACGGTTTTATCGCGTAACTTTCCGAATTGCTCATTAATCCACTCTTTATGCTCAGAAGTTATATTGGGCCAATACTTATTTACATTTTTAAAATAATAATTGAATAAAGTTATTAAGTTATCTATAATATCTTTCCTAGATGATTGGTGTTTAGGAGGGTTACTCTTTAGTGCTCTTTTATAATGTCTATCATGTTCAATTTTTATAAGATTTAACTGATTTTCTAATTCTTGCCACATCTAGCCTAATATTTAAAATTTTTAATTAACCTAATTAATTATTTTAAAATACCTTATACTAATTCCATTCAACAGTGTCGAAATGCTGACTTGATTTTCGCTGAGTTTTTACTCGTCGATTTCTTCATATCCTGACACTGCACTACACTAACGCTGTTAAAATGGGAACACTAAACTGATGAACCGATGACCTCTTCTTTGGGTACGACGTTGGACCTCCTTCAGGAACTTGTGACTAACTGTCTTAGATTACAGTTGCAGACGCACTACGTCGAAGGGTTCTTCTTTTCACGTGCCTCGTATATTTGGAGTAGATTTTTGCCAAAAATTTAACTACTATTATGACAAACACTATGCAAAACATCACTTTTAAGTCCATCGGGCATTGGATGGATTGTTCTTGCACCATGAAGTTTGAATTTACTACCCCTGTTTCTGTTAATTCTTGATTGACTGGTTTGCTTTTTGTTGTACCCATTTTCTTTCTTCAAAACTTTTAAACTGTCACTTTTAACTTGTCACGGTCGCCATGTAAAGGTTTGGGTCACAGGGAAACTAGTAAAACATCAACATTGTTTACACTTGGATTTTATTCTCGTCATACCTTTACTTTGGTATCCGAGCTCGACTCCCCGTCACATTGCATTACATATACATTATATAGCAATTAGTGGGTCAGTGCTTAGGTTGCAATATTTCGTACAGCGCACCACAACACCCTATTTTTTATTGCAAATCTATTTTCTTCGATTTTTATTCTACGATTCTGCAATATTTTTTTTGGTAATAATTATCTTATTAAATTAAATCTGATTTTTTTAAGTACCCACGATTTTTTAACAAATATTTAAGTTTCCTTTGGTTTAAGTTTTATATATTATTTCATTCGGTGATAATTATCAATTGCGTACCATGGTCAATTTTTACCTGCCAGCATTAAATTTTTTAATTTAAAGGATTATTGTACTATTTTTAATAAAAATAACTCATTTAAGGTAAAAAAAAAAACATTATTTTGTCAATTAATTAATTTAATCCTAATTGAGGTATAAAAAATGGTATTTAGTTATAAATAATAATTATTATTGAGGTATAAAGAGACTATTTATACATAGTTTAGCATTATTTAATCAATTTAGTTCGAAGATTAATTTTCAAACAAAAAGACCTCCTTTCGATAAGCAGTTATTCGTAATGGATTTTTTAACAGTGGAAGAAAAAATATAAATGATTTTGATTTGTGGAGAAGCAGGCGGGAATCTTGATGATGCTGTTAATATCTATGCTCAGCTTTTTCCGGAAAAATTTCGATCACGTACTTCATTTCACCATATAGTCAAGCAGTTTACTACAAACGGGAGTGTTTACCCGAAAAAAAGAGTTCGCCGAGCAACAGTTACCGGTAAAAATAATGAAATTAATGTATTAGCAGCAACGGCCGCTAATCCTAATGCAAGCACACGCGAATTATCTAGAGATTTGGGAATATCCCAGAGCAGTGTTAGCAGAATATTAAAACGAAATAAATACCATCCTTACCATATTTCGCTACATCAGGTGCTTCGTGGTACGGATTTTCAAAATAGGGTAATTTTTTGTCAGTGGGCACTGGAACAAATGCAACAAAATCCAATTTTTTTCGTTTTGTACTGTTCTCCGAAGAGTCGTCTTTTACAAACTACGGAACAGTAAATCTGCACAACATGCATTACTGGAGTGTTGAAAATCCGCATTGGCTCCGCCAAGTTGAACATCAGCGTCCTTGGACTGTCAACGTGTAATGTGGAATAGTTGGCAACAAACTCATCGGTCCCCACATCATTGAAGGGAACTTAAATGGCGAAATGTACCGAGATATTTTAGAAAATAATCTGCCCACATTACTTGACGACTTAGACCTGGAAGTACGACAGAACATGTGGTTTCAAAATGATGGTTGCCCAGCACACTATTCGAAGCTAGCTCGCTGGATTGGTAGAGCAGGTCCGGTTAGTTGGCCTGATCTTACTTCGCCGGATTTCTTTTTGTGGGGCTATCTCAAAGACCGTGTGTATCAACAAGTACCAACAACCCGTGAAAATATGATTGAGCGAATTAGAAATGCTTGTGCCGAAATTTCAGCAGATACGCTACATAGTTGTGTAGAGTCATTTGTAATGCGAATTAATAAATGCATTGAAGTCATTTTGAGCAACTACTTTAATTAAAATTTAAAAAATAACTAAATTAAAAAAATAAAACCAAGTATTCTATTTAAAAATTGTTGGAGAATCGTATACAGAAGAAAAATCGAACAAAATTGATTTTTTTTTATTACAGCGCCATCCATTACAAATATGAAAAAATGTTTAAGACAAAATCTACCTATTTTTAGTCGAATCTGCAATAAAATACAGGGTGTTCCATTGGAAATTTTAAAGTTACTCCCTGTTCCCCCTATAAGGAGGAGAGTATGTGGACCAATTTTAGTACTGATTGATTTCCCCCCTCGAATCATTTAATTTTAATTTTAAACATTTTTTCGTAAAATGCTTACTAACTGAAATAATTTAAAGTTTCAAGTAAAATGACTCAACCTGTATATATATATATATATATATATATATATATATATATATATATATATATGTAGATAGATAAATAAATATGCGTACTTTTGCAAAGCACAGGCTTTAGGGTAATTACCCAATTACTTAGTGGAATTACCTTGTACAATACTCACAAAAAAAACTGCTGAAATATACGTACTTTTGCAAAGCATAAGCTTTAGGGGAATTACCCAATTATTTAGGGGAATTACTTTGTATATCCTCACATTTACGCCATTGGTCAATAGATGGAAGACATGGTATCGATTATTTTAATTTAACATGGCCATCCTGTAATTGGCATGTCCTCATGCAAATGCAATACCAAATCTTGCCAACAATAACGTACCTACTTGCCTGCCCAAACAAAGTTATGCCAGCTTATAGAATAAATACAACCGCAGTTGGGGCTCCCAACTGCGCAACTAAACTGCTCGTCATAAAAATCGACGCACCTAGTTTTTTGGAAAATATTTGAAAGTTCGTTATTGGAAAAATACTGAATCGATTTTGAAAATCTTTGTAAATTCTGAATAGCTGATTCTTTGACTCTTATGTCTAATTTTGGAAATACGATATTTTGCACATAGCATTTTACTACAGGGTGTTAAACGAAGAGATGTATTTTTTCCGAAATGTCAAGTTATTCCCATTCATGAGGCAGTTGAGTTTGATAGTCGTTATACCCCTCCCTAATATAAGTAAGGTAATCCTTCGGAACGTTGTCGAGATTTTGTGAAGATCGCGGCTTACTACGATTATATGCCAATTTTTTGAAAATTGTCGTTATTTCCCAGTTTAGTCCAAAAAATGAGCAATAGTGGATTCTTTGACTTACGTCTAATTTTGAGAATACGATATTGTGCACATAGCAATATACGACAGGGTATTAAACGAAGAGATGTATTTTTTCCGAAATTTCAAGTTGTTCTCATTCATGAGGGTTGAGTTTAATAGTCGTAATACCCCTCCCTAATAATAGTTGGGTAATTCCTCGGGACATTTTCGAGATTTTGTGAATACCTTGGCTAACTACGATTATATGGCAATTTTTCGAAAATTCCCAAAAATGAGCAAACTACGAAAGGTAGGTCACGTGCTTCCAGTATATGCACTTTGCATGATTCATTAAAACTGAAATGTTTCACACAAAAGCAATTTTTTTCGGTGAAATTTAAAATAAAAACGCAAACAAAATTTTACTCGTAAACTTATGCAGGCTATATTCATGCAATTTTCTACAAACGGTTAACTATGAAAGTTTAAAAAATATGTCGCATATCTATTCCCCAGTTTGCATGTTCTTGTGTCCATCTTCTTCTAGCAGAAAAAGAGGGCAGGCAGGTCTGCGTCTTGCGTGGTATGCAACCTTATACCCGTCATTTTATTTTTTTAAATGTGTTTTGCTGTTTGAAAAATGTTTTCATATCCGACGAAAAAAATTACAAGAATAATTAAAGGGAGGAAACCAGATATGCGCCCTATTTTTTAAACTTTCATAGTCAACTGTTCAATTGCATGAATATAGCCTGCATAAGTTTACGGAAATAATTTTGTTTGGTTTGCGTTTTTATTTTGAATTTCACCGAAAAAAATTGCTTTTGTGTGAAACATTTTACTTTTAATGAATCACGCTGTGTTGATACCTTCCGTAATTTGCTCATTTTTGGGACTTAAGTGAAGAATAAGGTGAATTTTCGAAAAATTGCCATATAATCGTAGTTATACAAAATATCCACAAAATATCGAAATTGTCCCGATGGATTACCTGTCTACCTGACTATCAAGCTCAACTGCCCTGTGAATGGGGATTTGGAATTTTGGAAAAAAACTTTTTTTTAACAACCTGTAGTATAATGCTGTGTGCACAATATCCTATTCTCAAAATTAAACGTAAGTCAAAGAATCAACTATTGTTCATTTTTTGGACTAAAATTAAGAATAACGTGAATTATCGAAAAATTGCCATATAATCGTATTTAGCCAAGATATTCACAAAATCTCGAAAACGTCCCGAGGGATTACCTAACTTATAATAGGGAGGGGTATTACGACTATCAAACTCAACTGCCCTATGAATGGGAATAACGTGAAATTTCGGAAAAAATACATCTCGTCGTTTAACACCCTGTAGTATAATGCTATGTGCAATATATCGTATTCCCAAAATTAGACATAAGAGTCAAAGAATTAGCCATTCAGAATTTCGAAAGATTTTAAAAATCGATTCAGGAATTTTCCAATAACGAGCTTTCAAATATTTTCCACAAAACTAGGTGCGTCGTTTTTTATGACGATCAGTTTATTTAGTATTGCTGATTTAAGACTCTCAAATCACAAAAAAATAACAAAACTCCAAATTTATCCTGCAATTGGCATGTTCTCATGCCAGGGTGATGTAAGTTACCGACCTTGTATTTCTTATTATCAAAGTTACACATTGTAACTTGAGCAATATACTAAGCATAAGACTCCCTACCCAACCTAGTGAGACTCCAAATTCCTTACATTACTTACTTCGAACAATACAGAATAAGAAGGTAAAAATTGCAATCCTAAAATTAAATTATTAATAAATTTGACATAAAGTAACTTTCAAAGCAAACACTTTTTGTGACGTACTTTTACACCAGTAGATACTATTATTATTACAATTTTTAACATATTGGGATTCCCAACTAATTTATTACGTAAGACTCGCACATAATTACTGATTAAATCACAAATGACTACCGGGACTTCCGGAACAAGCATCATTTAGGGACTGTCCAATTATTTCACATGGTGACTCTCTATTACTCCCTGTTGATAATCCCAACCAATCAGAAATTTATTTAATGGGACTCCCATGTATTATTGATTTAAACTCTTAAATGGCTACCGGGACTCCAGGGCCAACAAGCATCACATTAGGGACTCCCTAATGTATTTCACATGGAGACTCTCCTTTACCCCTGGTTGGGACCCCCAACCAGTCACCTAATTATTTTATGGGACTTCCATATATTATTTCAACTCTTTAATAACCAACAAATTTGTTAAGATCATATTAGGGACTCCCTAATATATTACATATTATGTATAATATTATGAAGACCCTCCATTTTTATTAGTTGTAAAAACTTGTAAATAATAACATTAACAAACATGGAATATAATGATAAAAAGAAAACTTATCTTACCGTAATATCTTTGATGTAGATGGTGGTAAAATTCACATCTGATCTCTGGCAGAAACAGTTTCCCGTTTTAAGGTATGCATATGGGATCATGTATCATGTATGGAACTCCCATATGACTGACTTTCAAATCAGGTTTTCTGGATAACGCCAGCTAGGGACTCCCTAGCTATTTAACATGGATACTCTCCATTTTTACCAACTACTTATAGTAATTGTCAATGTCATATTATACTAAGCCTCAGGTTACATAATTGATCTCAAAAAAATGAACTTATCTTAAGTAAATCCTGTGAAGCTTGCGGCCACTTGCGTAACTGGTCCCTAGCAGCGACTGTTTCTTGCTTCCCACCTTTACCCAAACAATAACGATCATTGGGTAGTACTCTTTTAATAATATAAGGGCCTTTATTGCACCCAACTTCCCTCTTCCCGGAGCGTGGGTGTCTTCTACCAAAACATGATCACCAACATTAAATGAAATAGCTGGTTTCCGGCGTTGATTTAATCTTTCTATAGTAGATTGATAAGTATCTCGGGCTTGCATATTCTGAGTGGCTTTCACGAACAAGTCCCTTTTCAATCATTTCGTCGATAAGCGTCTTTACTCGGATTCTTTCTGCATATGCTAGGTTGCGAGGACGGTGCCCTGCGGGTGTAGGATCTTTTAGCTTTACTACTAATTCAGCTTTCGTGATAAAAGGTACTGTTTTATTGCGGTAATGAAGTAGCAACGAAAGTTATAGTTTTTTTCTGTTTCGGCCAGTCCTTCTATTTTAATATCGCTGTCCATTCGTACTCTAGCAACAGTGGGTACATATGGGTCCTTATACGATAGGTCTACGCATCCTGCTGACTTAATTAATTGCAATTCAGATAGTTTAATAACATCTAGGCCAATAAGTGCGTTTGAAACACCAGGCATTGCCTTGTCAGCAATTATAAGAAATTGAATTTCGATCGTGACATCTGGTAACACAACATAAAGCTCGCAGCGTCCTTCACAGTTTACAGAGGTGCAGACCGTATTTAAAGTTGTGTCATCCGGTAAAATAGTGTCACACAAAGATACGCAGCACTTTTTCTAATCAATGATACATCAAAACTCGTATCTATGAAGTACGATAAGGTGGACGCCTTGCCCCTAACAATATTGTAACCAATTGGGTTCGATCAGCTGATCGTGCTGGCCGTATGCACTGAACCACCTTGGGTTTAACATTTTTCTTCGTATAGCAATCTACTTCCGCGTGACCTAACTTTTTGCAATAGGTACATTCCTGTAATTTTCTTTGATGTTCATTGTTTGTATTCGGCCTGACTCTATGTCTATGAGTACGATCTTTTTCGTTGGCCACTTTTTCCACATTTAAATAAACGCGTGCGCGATTATCATCTCTGTTTGTCCACTCTTTGACGCTTATTTGAGTGCTGGGAACTATGCTCCTGATGTCGGGATAAGAGCGATTTTTCGGCTTCATATGGACCTACTAACAGTAATTACTGTTATTCTTAAGAGACTGCTGATATTTCGGTTTCCTTGCTTGAATTAATTCACTTGCACTTCGATTATCTAAGCCAGTCACAGCACAGCTCAATAGGTATTCCCTTGAGAGGGAATCTAGAAATCGTTTTAAATAGCGGGTTTTAGTCAGCACATAATCGGTTAATGTCCTAAATTTGCTACTCTTTAAATTTGCAGCACGCAGCATACGTGTTCCGTGAGTCTCGCCATCGGGAAATGCATTCATAAAATCTATTATAAAATTACAATTTCTCTCGACTGGACGTTAATGGTTGTAAAGCTGCAAGGCCCTGCCTTTAAACGCGTCAGCGCAACGCACTATTATCCAGCTATCATCAATGAATAGTCTGTCTTTAAGTTTTGTCTGCCAGCCACTCGACAATAGTGTGAGAGCCATCATCTGGATCGAAGGCCGCCAAACGAAAACGTGACTTAGGCTTTATTACTGCGCTAGCAGAATTAAAATTTTGTACAGTACTTGCCGCTCACTGCTTCCGGTCTCGATTCTCCAGGTGCAAAAATTTGCATAGTTTGCTGAAACGCCTGTGCATAGGGCACTGCCTCTGGTGGCACCTGTGTTACACTAATTTCAGTCACAGTATTGTTTTTCACATGTTCACTAAGTTTAGGCACAGTATTGTTTGCCACATTTTCACTAAGTTCAGGCACAGTATTCTTTATCTCACTCATATTTACTTCAACGTCACCGTGGATTTTATCCATCGTATTTATGTTTTTAATAATAAACACACTAAATAGGCAATTTCAGGTGTCAGGTGGCTAAATTGCCCTAAGCTCACCACCCAACCACACCCCGAGCTCTATTCAATGAATACATATCGGTGTAACGGACAAAGAATAACTGCTGAAATATTCGTACTTTTGCAAAGCACAGGCTTTAGGGGAATTACCCAATTACTTAGGGGAATTACCTTGTACATTGTACAATGTACAATCCCCACAAAGAATAACTGCTGAAATATACGTACTTTTGAAAAGCACAGGCTTTAGGGAAATTACCTTGTATAGTCCTCACAATTTATAGTTACGCCATTGGTCAATAGATGGAAGACATGGTATCGATTATTTTAATTTTTTAGCATTTTTAGTGGATCAAAATATAAAAATACTCAGTTTTGGTAATTTTGGACCCATCTTTTTATTTAAGTTCATAAAGTTTTGGTTGTGAACAATATAATATATCCAAAATTCAGCCTATCCGTATTTTGTTTTAATGTACATATTGACTTAACTAAACAGGAAACAAGAAAAAATGATTGACATTACTAGAGAGCAGCATGAATCTTCATCTAGGACCGCTTGTGACCATTGACATAATATGTATATTGTTTATATTATTATGTTATTATATTGTTTTTTATGATAGACACATATGTCACACATGTCTATGATCTAAGATTACTGGCTGCAAGAACACTGTATATATAGTGTTTTTGACTGCCTGGTTTAATTGTTTTACAAAAAAATTCCATAATATTTGTGCATTATTTTACTTCTTTTTTGATTTGATAAGTAAACCAAATTAATGTTAACATTGTTTTTATTTATTTTTTAGAATTTTAAGTGGTATTTGGAATGGGCAAATATTCAAGTGATTCAGAAACTGATAAAAGAGGAGGCAAAAGCTATTCTAGTAGGAATAAAAGAAGGTAATATAATAATAAGGATGTAATGACTAAATCCCGTACTAAGCCTGTATTAAAGTCTGCAATTCTATGTGCAATACACAATACTCTTGCAAGTCTATTTCCGTTTCAAACTATCGGTCATCATCCATTTTTTTGCAAGTCTGGTCATATAATATATAAAATATGATATCGGGCATCAATAATGCCCGATATCATATTTCACTTGATAGCACATACATAAATGGCATACCCTCATTAAATCTTTTAAAAAAATAAATTTTTACTAAAATGTATGCGTTTTATAAATAGCATTTTTAAATTTGTAATGTAACGAACTGGAAAGGAGGACAGTTGATAATTCAAAAAAAATATATAACCACAAAAAAACTACCTTTGGCCTAGATACGTAAGTATAGTTGTCGCGGCGAATGTTTCAAATTGCGTCATTAAATTCTGAACCAAGCACAGACATTACAATTATTGTTGTTTTCTTTTACGTGTATAATCCAAGAAACCGCTTGGTTAAACGTATGTCGAGAAATCGGTTTTTGACCTTCGACATTGATGACGCAATTTGAAACATTCGCCTCGACGACTTTACTTGAGCAATTGAAAAGATTGTAAAACAAAGAAACGTATTAAATTAAAAACGGCTAATAAAAATTTGGCTATTGACAGAGTTTGAGAAATTAATTTCGGAAGCAAAAAAATGGTATAACACAAATAAGCTTATCCTCAACACAAATAAAACAAGCATATTATTATTTAGGACCAGAAAAGAAATATCGGATAGAGTTTTATTTAATAATCAAGAAAAAAATTTAGTTAGCGATACGAAATTTTTGGGTGTTTGTATCGATGAGTTTTTAACCTTTAACCACCACATAGACAATTTATGTAAACAATTAAACAAAATTAATTACGGGTTAAGGACCATTTGTAGGTACTTTAACCCTAAAAGTGGACAAATTATATATTTCTCAAACTTTGAATCCAAAACAAGATACGGCATAATACCCAGAGTAATAGTACTAAGTACTAATAGTAATATTGAAAAAATATTTTTTATACAAAAAGCGGCTTTAAGAACTATTTTCATTTCATTTATTTTGGTCATTCAAGCTATATACAATAT
Organism: Brassicogethes aeneus; assembly: GCA_921294245.1. Classification (NCBI taxonomy): domain Eukaryota; kingdom Metazoa; phylum Arthropoda; class Insecta; order Coleoptera; family Nitidulidae; genus Brassicogethes; species Brassicogethes aeneus. The sequence goes on from OV121136.1 coordinate 7,365,847, forward strand.
AGATATAACAGGTCAAGAAAATAACATGGCTATAGCTATATCTAGATATATAAATAATAAATAGTACATACATACATGAAAGACAAATAAGAAATGGGTATAAAATTAGGCGTGGCCTAAAGCTTTATTTAAAAAAGTTATTTCATAAACACATTGTTTAAGCAAGAAACTTTTAAGTGATGTTTGAAATAAATTGTTATTTGGTTGCTGTTTAATACTTTTAGGAAGATTATTATATATTTTTAATCCTGCGTAAAAGGGGTATTTTTCATATAGAGACAAAAAATGTTTCGGTGTACGAAGTTTACGAAGTCTGATTTACGTGTATTATAACCATGTTCAATATTTTTGTTATAAATATTTTTAGATTTTTACGAACATAACATGACAAAGCATATAAGTAAATACCATGCAGTGTTAAGATTTCATAATCTTTAAAATATGGTTTACAAGAAACTAAGGGTTTTAAGCCAAAAATCACTTTAATAGCACGCTTCTGCAAAATAAATACTCTGTTGATTTCTGTTGCTCTTCCCCACATAACTATGTTATAGGATAAGTGGGGTTACACAAGCGCATAGTATGCTTTAATTAATAACTGTCGTGGTAAATTGTTACTTAAAGTTAATGTTAAATATGGTATCCCCATGAAAGATCATAGTCCAGTATCGTTCCTAGGAATTTAACTTTATTTACAAAGTTTTAGATTAAGGATATTTTGCTCATCTTGACTTAATATTTTTCTGGGTGAAAAATATATATATTCCGTTTTTTCAATGTTTACCATAAGTCGATTTTTAAATTACCAGTATTTGAAGCTGCTTATGACTTCCCCCACTAATTGTTTGAGTTTTGGAAGGTCCCTTGCTGATACCATAATAGACGTATCGTCAGAATACATGGTTACTCTACCGTTTACACATTGCGGCAATTTACATATATGTATTATATATAATGAAAAGAGTAAAGGTCCCAGCACCGAACCCTGGGGAACTCCTATATCACTAGGATATTCCTTGGATTTATTACTTTTAAACTTAATATACAAGGATCTACCGTCAAATATGAGTTAAGCCATTGGGATAATATTCCTCTAAAACCCAACTTGTATAGCTGAATTAGTAGGAAAGATATGTCCATGGTATCAAATGCACGACTTAAATCCAAGAATATCCCAACGACATAGCGCTCATTATTTAATTCTTCATACTTAATACTTTTGAAAAGGAGTTTAGAAGGGATATTGGTCTGTAATTAGATTTATCAAGTGATGTGCAATTATTCTACTTATGTGCTTCAATACCTTAGCAGAGATGCCGTCATCGCCGCATGAGTTTGATGACTTAAGAGAGCTTATTGTTTTTAAGACTTTAAGTGGAGTTGTCTCCCCCATGAAAAATGAGTTATTTTCTTCTTCGTCAAGGGTACATTCCTCGGATAGTCCACCAGGAAAATGTTCACCAAGCTTTTTATTAGTAACTGTTCAGAAATATAATGCAAAAGATTAAAATTACTTTAGGGTTTGTTATTATAACATTATCATGACGAATGCTTTATGCATTTACTTTGTGTTGTTTATTTAAAAAAAAGATTCTACTATTTTCAAGTATTTTTTTTGATTGATTGGTTGCATTGTTTACTTTTGAATTGTAGTAAGATTTTTTAGCATTATTTATTTTGTTTTGAAGTAGTTTTTTATTTGTTTTATATAGGTTATTAACCTCTACAGTTTGTAAGTGTGTTTTTAACCAGAATAACTTTTTTAAATACAAACTATCTTTTATTATTTCTTGGTTAAGCCATTCTTTATTATTGTATTAAGTTTGATCTATTTTTAAAAGGTTTTTGGGACACGCGGTGTTTTAACAACTTAAGATTAAATTTATAAAATTTGTATATGCTTGGTTAACATCTTCCAGTAAGACATTGTCCCATGGTTGGGAACACAGTAAATTTGAAAGTCTCTGCAAATTAGCAAAAGTTTTATTTATGTATTTTAACTCAGGACGAGTTTTTATTTTATTGTATGGTAACGACAATGTAAGAGATATGGCAAAGTGATCCGCTATATTGAAATTAATTTTATTGCTTTCATAAATACATTTTTTCTCAAAGTCAGTTACCAATCATAGCGCAACAGCAATAGATTATATTATAATCTATTGCTGTTGCGCTATGATTGATCACTCTTGTAGCAGTAGTGGTTGTGCATCTTAGGCTTAGGCACCCAAACACATCTAGCAGTGAGTTTGTGGTTTTGGAGTCCTTTAGGAAGTCTATATTGAAATCATCACATAGGACAATATTTTTATATTTGCTTTGACAGCATCTTAAAAGCACAGAGAGGCTTTCCAAAAATAAATTTGTATCTCCATTTCCAGGGCGATAGCAGCAAATTACACAGCTTTGTACATGATATGGGAATTTTTAATATATAGGTTATTTATATTGTTGTTGGTATTTTTATTGTCGAAAAAAGTTAAATAAACTAACTGCAATACCTTTAGTCCACGTAGTTGAGTTTAACAAAATTTGTTTGTAACATTTAATGTTCTTTGTTTACACCAATTTTAAAATATTATTAAGTTGAATTTTCATTTTTCGATTCCAGTTTATAGCAGGAAATGTTGTCTATTGAAAATTTGGAGTTGATATAGGTCTTCAGTTTGTTTGCGGTGTAGTCTAGATGAAAACAGGAAGCGTGAATCCAGATCCTAGGCTTTTTTTCTACTGATATGTTATCGGTGTCCTCCGTATCTGCGGTGCCAATTATGATGGAATTTTGTTTGTTGCTTTTGTTTATGTTTTTTGTGAATCACTGTGACGAAGCTATCATCAGATTCCGGTGGTGTTTCATTCGATGGCAGAGATTATTATCTGTAGTTATCATATCAGAGGTACCATCGAGAATTAATTTTGGTTGAGAGATGTCGTGATTGGAGGATTTTGGGTTTCGATTGTTTTGCCGGCAATTTTCTGGGTTATTTGTTAGAAAACTTACTTATTCGTTTAATTGTTTTATTTCTACTGATTGCTGGATTATAATACTCTTTAAGTCAACGACTGCATCCATATGTGATCTCAGATCACGTGTTATCGACATACACGTATAACAAAACCATTACACTATACAGTTCCGAGATCCCATAAGTCTTAGTTCATAGTCCTTTAAATTGACACAAGAACTTTGAAAAACACTTACGTACGTACCACTACATTTAACTATATTTTTTGATAAGTTTTCTACATCGATATTGCATTTTTTACACTTTAAAATTGGTAAATTTTCAGGACGAGCTCTACTATCATCCGCCATTTTCAAAGATGACAAAAAATTTAGAGAAACGTGCAGGGGTAAATTTTCTACTAACAAAATTTTGACAATATATGGTTTGTATATCTATGAATGCCTTATGTATCTTTTGAAACACAAAAGTTCGTTTACTTTAAATAAGGTAAATACCTATCAAACTAGAACCCTAGATATAACATACCCATAACATTCTCTATCAAAAACAGAAAAAAGCCCGCACTACGTGTCTTTTAAGATTTTTTAACCAAATACCAAATAAAATAAAATTAATAACTAGCGTAAAACTATACAAGAGAGATAAAAAGCCTGTTAGTTAAATTCGAACCTTATAGCATAAATGATTATCTTAATGCAAACTTAAATACTTACAGAATTAAGTATGAGTGTGTGTATCTATATTTATATCTTTGTATATAATGTTATAACGTCATTTTACTTCCTGTTTTTATTATGCTTATTTTTTTGTAAAATAATAATGTATTATGGATATGAGTTTTGAAATAAAGAAATATTATTATTAAAAAAAGTTTATCAAGAAAAACAACCATAAATTATTAACATGAGTTACTATTGTTGCTACTGTATATCAATACCTTCGATTTAAGTTAATAATATTAGATAATAAATTGCACCACTTTAATTTGAATTATCTCAAATAGGTGGGCCTGGAGGCGGGTGAGGCAACAGGAAAAACTAATTTTTTTTCGCAAACTTCAATTTAAATTCTGTTTGCGCCGAACTTGTTGATTTAAACTATTAAATTATAATTGGGTCAGAATTTCTCAAACGGGCCCCTGAATTAGGTCAAAATTAGTTTTTGTTTGTAGATACATTTTTTTGATAGTATTTTACATCACTAACACAAATCCTAAAGGATTTTGTAAAAAAAAAAATTTCAATTGACATATTCATGATATTAAAAGTCAAAGTTTTTAATAATTAAAAAATAAAAAAATTCATTATGGCTGAACTAATTATCCGATTCCAACGATATAACTAGCGTTGGAATCTTGTTTTGACATAGATTCTTTGTTATTTTTTTCAATTGTCCTATTTTCATTTAGGTCGATTTTTTTTTGTTTTTTTTATACCAAATTCGGAAATAATTGCCTTCTGCGCCAGCTATCGACTCGAGAAAAAAAACACATATACTCCAATCATTTCTCGAAATTATGCTGCTGAGAAAAAAAATGGCCCGCAGGTTGACAAAAAGTTATTCGTCCTTTTGTGGCCGCGCGCGGTGTCAGCTCACGCTCCGAACCGTGTACGCTGTACGCGCTTGTGACGCGACGTCTTACGGTGCACACTGGGAGGAATTTCAAAAATCGCGGACAAAACCCTATTTTGTAAAAATCAACATAGTAAATTTTAAATTACGAGTTATAAAAAAAGAAAGCACAGAGATTATGATTTTAAAAGAAATATATTTTTTATGATAAAATGCCCGCTTAAACTTGCTTAAAAAGTCACAGTGTTCGTGTCGGTTTTTTAGAGCAAATTGTATGTAAGTTTTTTAAGCCCATTTTTGTTTTGCGAATTAATGAAAGGAAATGATGGTATATTTTACTACATTCCTTATCGTTGTTCTTTCATATAAAAGTCTAAAATTGCAAATTTTACCATAAATACGGTTTTTATAAACCTTTTACCATCGCCTTTAAAAGTAGATAAATCTTTTACAAACCACAAGATATTTCGTTAGGTGTGCCTTGGTGTGACGCAAAGTATTTGGTACCAGAACGTTCATCAAATTTTCTTTTTTTAAAGTCAAAAGAATTAAGCTGCCTTTTTTTGCCTGTTTGGTCAGCAGAATATGAAATATGTCCATGAATTTATCATATTAGTCGAATATTTATAAGTCATCATAGTTGCCTTTTGCTAGTTCTAAAACGTCAGTTTCCAGTAAAAGTCAATCATACATACAATCTCATCGTGTTTTTGTGTTTATTAACGCTTTATAATAATATTTGGTAAGTTATAATAATAATATTAATATAAATATTACATGTTTATTTGAATAACTTCCTTCTTTTTATGTAGAAATGCCATCAACGACTAATAAGGAGTTGTATGAACTTATTAAAAATGTTAATGACAAAGAAAAACACAACAAACTTTTAAAGTATCTAACCGAAAACCTGGATATTATTGATAAATCTTATATTGTCCCCTGAATCCGAAAATATCGTCAAAAGTTAAAAAAGTAAAACAGTTTTTGAGATATAGTCAATTTTTCATTTAATATGGAATTGACTATATTTTAAAAACTGCTCCACTTTCATAATTTTTTATGGCCTTTTCGGATTCAGGGGACAATTTTACATAAGAATTGGATGTTAAATTTTGGGATACCATTATATTCCATGGTTCCATGGTACAAGTAAAAAAGCAGCCAATAATAACTATTAAATTAGTCATTTTTGACTAATTCATTTTTAGAGAGTAGGTGAAAAACGTGGATTTAACCGGTTTTGCGTCAACTTTTAAATGTTATTTTAACATCGATATAGGGTTTTTTGGACCAAGTCACTATAGTAGTCGATATAAATAAAGCAAAAGATGCGAAATTTCCAAAAAAAAGATGTATCGAAAAAAATGTATATAAGTGATTTAGCTCGAATTCCTTAATTCGAATTCCTTAATTGTTATTTTTTTTTGTTTATTTTTCTATTTTTAGCTTAGGTAATATTTCGTTATATATTTGTTTATTAATTTATGTTTTTGGAAAATGGAGGATCGACAATACCGAACTTTTTCAAATTGTTTAAAACAAATTTGTGAATTTGTGTACATAATTAAAACATTTTATTAATATTAATATTTTAGCATACATTTACCACCGCATAAACCTTAAAATGGCTTAAAATAATGTGTCCCTAATTTTGTCCGCGATTTTTGAAATTCCTCCCACTGTGCGGTGGTCTGGAACCTGCGGGCCATTTTTTTTCTCAGCAGCATAATTTCGAAAAATGATTGGAGTATATGTGTTTTTTTTTTCGAGTCGATAGCTGGCGCAGAAGCCAATTATTTCCGAATTTGTTATAAAAAAAACAAAAAAAAATCGACCTAAATGAAAATTGTACAATTGAAAAAAATAACAAAGAATCTATGTCAAAACAAGATTCCAACGCTAGTTAAATCGTTGGAATCGGATAATTAGTTTAGCCATAATGATTTTTTTTTATTTTTTAATTACTAAAAACTTTTACTTTTAATATCATGAATATGTCAATTGAAATTTTTTTTTTTTAAAATCCTTTAGGATTTGTGTTAGTGATGTAAAATACTATAGAAAAAATGTATCTACAATCAAAAACTAATTTTGACCTAATTCAGGTGGCCCGTTTGAGAAATTCTGACCCAATTATAATAAATTTGGTGTGGGTCCCATGTCCAATAACTGAGATATTGGTATACATAAAATCCACCAGCCGCCACTGCTTCCATCTAATTTTGAGAATAAGATATTGTGCACATAGCATTATACTACAGGGTGTTAAGAAAAGAGATGTTTTTTTCAAAATTCCAAATCCCCATTCACAGGGCAGTTGATAGTCCTAATACCACTTCCTAATCCCTCGGGACGTTTTCGAGATTTTGTGGATATCTTGGCTAACTACGATTATATGACAATTTTTCGAAAATTGTCGTTATTCCCTAGTTGTCCAAAAGTTGAGCAATAGTGGATTCTTTGACTCTTATGTCTTATTTTGGAAATACGATATTGTGCACATAGCATGATACTACAGAGTGTTCTCAAAATTAGACGTAAGTCAAAGAATCCACAATTGCCCATTTATTGGACTAAACTGGGAAATAACGACAATTTTCGAAAAATTGACATATAATCGTAGTAAGCCGCGATATTCACAAAATCTCGAAAATGTTCCGAGGGATTACCTTACTTATATTAGGGAGGGGTATTACGACTATCAAACTCAACTGCCTCATGAATGGGAATAACTTGAAATTTCGGAAAAAATACATCTTGTCGTTTAACACCCTGTAGTATAATGCTATGTGCAAAATATCGTATTCCCAAAATTAGACATAAGAGTCAAAGAATCAGCTATTCAGAATTTCCAAAGATTTTCAAAATCGATTCAGTAATTTAAGCCTAAAAAATAAATTAACTGCCCATTACAGTACTAACTTCTTGAACACTTTACAAAGCAGGTTTTGAGTTTGTATCGCTTGCTTACAGCGACAGACCTAATAACAATTGTTTTCTGCTTGCCGGTGACAAAGTTAACTTCGTTGTTGGCAAGCCTACTTAGTGGTGGTAGAAGGGAATATGATGTTAAAAAAATAAGACTCGTATCACTTTTTTGGTTTAAAAGTTCCTATTTTTTTAGATCGACATCTTCTAGTTCCGACAGTTCAAAAAGTAAATATAGAAGAGATAAAAAATATAAAAGAAGATCGCGAAGTAAAAGTAGAGATAAATATTCCAGATCAAGGTTTGTGTCATTATTTTCAGTCATACAGTTTAATAAAAATAATATACAAAATTTTAGGAGATCTAGAAGCAGTAGTGTTTCTACGTACCATTCATCGACAAAATCAAAATACTGTCGATCCAGTTCCAAAGAAAAATCCAAATACAAAAAATCGCCATCTAGGGAGAAAAGACGTTCACACTCTAGAGATCGCTTTAGATCTCGAAGATCAAGATCTAAATCATACATACGAGAATACGCTTCAAAGCCGAAAAATCGTTCGGATAGTTCAGAATCCAGCTCATCAGAGTCAAATCAGTCGAATCCCAAAAATATAATAACACGAGATAAAAAAAAGACGCACACTGACAGTAGTGGTTTGCCTTTAAAACAAAGTAAAAATTTTGATTATCTACCTAATTGCACAATAACTGATAATAAAGTAATTGCCGAAATAAATGAAGACAAGTTTGCACCCAAAAAGTTTATAAGCAGTGGTAAATCCAAGAAGGATGAAAAAATTGTTATTGACTTGAAAAAACAAACTATTAAAATACCTAAAGTGGAACCAATAGAACCTGATAGCATATTCCATCATAATGTAAGTACCTAAATAGTACCTATAAGACCATTTATTAAATTAAAAGTTTGAGAGGGTTATAAGAAAGTTATATTATAAGGCATAAATATTATTTTGCTGACTCCGTGGGATCGCCGCTTCTTGGTGTATCTCTTGGTAATATCAGGGCCGGATTAAGACAATTTGTCGCCCTAGGCCAATAATAATGGCGCCTATAATTACAGCCCAAATTAGTACCTAAAATTAATATAACACAATACATGTTAGCTTACAGGGGTGCACATAGGGGGACAAGTAGGGTCTTATAAAAAAATACAATAAAATAAAAAAGTAATTGTATTGTATATAGAAAAACAAAACAATGAAGAAGTAATTTTTCAATTTTTAAATAACCTTAAACAGAATTTTATCTATAATATTTCGTCCTTACTGCAAAAGGTCACTTTGACGCCTTTCTGCACAAGGGAATCAACCCACAAAAATAAAAAAAATCGAGATAATTAACTCATATTTCACGATTTTTAGTGTATGTTATTTCTCTTCTGCAGAAAGGCGTCCAAGTGACACGACCTTTTGCATCATCAACGACGATTTACAATTTTATTTTCCTGCATTTAAAATCGGAAAAGGAATATTTTTAAAATATATTTTATTTGCTTCTTCTGCTTCTATAGAAGAGCAGTCTTCTCGTCTACTAGCCAACTGCGTTGAAATTTTGTTATTCTTTTTAAGAAAGAAAAATATCTTTCTCCTGTACAAAATCCACATTACTATTATTATAATAGTAATGTGGATTTTGTAATTGAATCATATAATATTAATATTGGGGAATGTTGAAGTAATGTTTTTCTCCTTAATTAGTTTTGACCATATGCTATTTAAAACAATGTTTTTTATAAAATACTTATTTATTTTAAATGATTAATTTTAATATTCCACCTACTTAAAAAAATTGAGCCTTCTGCCTGGGCGCCTATTGGCTTCGCGGCGCCCTAGGCCATGGCCTAGGTTGGCCTATTGGTTAATCCAGCATTGGGTAATATGAGAAATATGGAATGTTGGTATTATCTTTGTACTTGCTGATAAGGTGTTTGTGGATGATATAACAGCTCCCCCTTATAAAGAAAAGTCGATGCTATAGCATTGACTTTTATTGAGATAGTTTTTCTGAAAGGTTGATTTCTTCGATTGGTTCTCCTAGGTGAAAGGAGGGACGTCTTCTTGGAAGCAGATGTCTCCAGGGTTGCTGGGCGTTTTCTGGTAGCCTTGGTCTTGGTGCTGGAGGAGAGTCATCGTTGAAGTTGGTTACAATAACGGGAGTACGCCTTTTTGGTTTGAATTTATAGAGGCTGTAGATAATTAGTATAGCAATGAGTACAAAGGTAATAATTGTAGACCAGGAGATAGATTTTGTAATAAAGGGTTCATTTATTAGTTTGTCCAATTCTTCGGAATATTGATTGAGCTTGTGATAAGCGATGTTTAAGTCTTAGGTATTTATCTTTTTTAACTTTAATGGCTTTAATGTAGGAAGTTTTTCTTTTCGTGGAAGGTTTTTACAACAGTCAAATGAAACTTGTACGGGGGTGACTTCTATATGTTACGTTTAGTAATTTTTTCAGTTGAAGTTTTGATTGGATTCGTGTATTTCCAATAAAAGCACTGCATCGGGAATTTAACTGAATTAGTGAAGTAGTTTTAATAGTAGCTGTCTGTGTGTTTTGGTCGTCATATTTGATGGTAACTGGTAGGTCTTCGGATACAGAAACAAGCCATTGATTTTTGTTAATTTCATTTACGTTGTAGTCATCAGCCAGGATTTTTGAAGTTATGCAATTGGTGAGTAATTTCTTTTGAGCTTTGAATAGTTGAGCTTCGCAAATAGCGTTGTCGTCAATTGGATATGGCAGCATATTGAAACAAATTTGTTGAGTGGAAGAAAGTGTTTTACATTTTTCTAATTGCAAGTCTTGAATTGGTAAGTAAAATGTTGAATCATCATCTCTCGCGATATATTTTATTGTTGTTGGTAAAATGTGAAGGAGACCTGTTCGATTATCTAATAGTGGTATTGGGTAAAGACGATAAAGGGTGTAGGTCTCTGGATGTGTAAGAGGGATGTTTAAGACAAAAACAATTCTGAAATCAATTTGGAATGCTTTTAAATCAATTATATCTAAATATTTTGCAATGTTTAATGGTGATATTTCTATAGGTAGATTATTTCTATTTAGTGACCGGGAAATTTTACTAAGTGATTTCATTAAATCTGAAGGTGTTATTATTGTATTATGAAGTATTTTCAATCGAGCAAATGAGATGGAGTCCAAAATATCATCTAGAGTGTCCTTTATAAAAATATAACTTTCCATTAGTGACTCGCATATGTCTAAGAGTTTGACTTGTGATTCGTATAGCGAAATTTCGGTATCAAAATTGTTTAGTTCGTTTTGTATGGTGCCAATGTTTTTGTTAAACGTTTGCTCGTCAATTTGTAGGTTTTGTATGGTATTATTAAAGTTCTTGATGACTGAAGTTGTGACTTATATTTGATTTTTTATAAGATTTTCTATCTGATTTTCATCGCGTGATATTTTGTTTATGCAATTATTTAAATATTCTCCATCACTGGCATCAAGATTGCCTGTTATGGATTTCCAAATAGTACCTATGCCGTTCAATAAACCTCGCTTTGGTCTTTGTGAATATTTTTGTGTTCCCGAAAATATTTCTTGATATTTTAAATTGATTGAATCGGATATTTGATTTAGTAAACTAACATGAGTTTTGACTTGTATATTTTTTGCTGCTACTCTAGATATTTCAAGGTGATCCGTAAGTGTACTTAGGACGTTTTTAAGAATTTTTTCGTTATTTTTTATAGTTTTCTGAATGGGAAGTAAGTCTTTGTAAACTAAAAGTGTCCATTTGTCATTGGATATTTTCATCTGATTTAATTCATTATAAAAAAGTCCGATTGTGTTGTCAACAGGGGTTATTGAATATTGGGTGGAGACGACGGTGGTCAACCCAAAGAGTCTAAAAAGGGAGATAAATTATTCGTAAGTCTGTCAAAATTTACTTTAGTTCTTTAATTAGTTTTTGGGTTCAATAAAATTGCTGAGTTGTTAAATAATTCTATTATTTCAAATGGTCCATTAAATTTATTTTGAAGTTTGTTTTTTATTTGCGATTCTTTAACTAGAACTTTATCATACTAAATACTAATGGATTAGGTGGGACTGTCAAAACCTAATCTTTGCTTTTTCTTTTTGAGTTTGGGTTTTTGCCCTTGCTATTTTATAATAATATTCCATCCGATTATTCAAATCACGAACGTATTTTGATATGAGATTCTTTTGGTTATAAAGGGTTTCCGGTGGTCTGCTAGAAGTATGGCCGAAAATCAGTTCGAAGGGTGTGAAACCGGTGGTGCGATTTTTAGTGTTGTTGTAACAGATGACCGCATAAGGTAATATGTTTGATGGGTGTTCTTTAGGGTTTTCACTAACATGAGCGCGTATCATTTCTGTCAGGGTTGCGAGAAACCTTTCTATTGATCCGTTTGATTGGGGGTGATTAACACTGGAAAAGGTGAGTTTGATGTCGTAAAGTTCACAAAGGTCTCTCGTGAGTGTGTTATCAAATTCGCGTCCGAAGTCGCAGTGGATTCTTAATGGTGTACCGAAGTGTTGAAAGTACAAAAGGAGGGTGTTTAGTACCGAACTAGCTTTTTTATCTTCAAGGGCATATGCTTGTGTGAACTTAGTAAGTTCATCACGAACTGTTAAGCAGTAAATTCGAGATGGGTATTCGAAGATATCGATGTTAATTCTTTCGAATGCCGTTTTGGGCGTTTCGGTAACGAAGTGGAGAGCTAAGATTTTTACGGCAAATTTTAGTTTTTTGACAGATTTCGCAACTTTTAACGAATTTTTCTATGTCTTTTGACATGCCTTGCCAGTTGTATTTTTCTTTAATTCTGCGGATTGTTTCGTTAATACCTCTGTGTAAATTATTTTTTCCAAAGTGATATTGTTCGAGTATGATAGGAATTTGGTCGGGATCAGGAGATGTAATAAGGTTTTGGCATATTTTTAATTTAATATCCTTTTCAGCAATACAATACAATACACAATATGTTTTTTGTAGATAAAATTCGTTTTGGAATTTAAACAGAATATATAACAGCCGTTCTACAACTATTTCGGGGTCAAATGGTAATGGAATTATAAAGTATTTGCGATCTTTTACTGTTTTACTAGAGAGAATTGTTAAGGAATCCGTTCTGCAGTTAGGGTTTTCTTCGAAAATGTCGTCTAAAATTTCGTTGTGAAGATCTTTTAACTTGTTTTGCCAAAAAAATGCTACTATATTTTTGTGTGATTTGTCTAGTAACTGTGCGTTTGAAATGTCTATTTTTGAGTAGTCAATAAGGGATTTTGTTCTGTACAATTCGGTAAAAGTATTGTATTCGTCAAATATTTTAATTTCGTCATTTTCTTCGTTGTCACTTTCGGGATCGTCTTGGTCGGAAGGACCGGGTTGAGGTTCGTTTGAAGGAAATACAGATATTTTTGCTTGGATTTTGGAACATTCTTGAAAATGATTAATGCGGATACGGGAAAGCGCGTCTGCGTTTTTATTAGCTTTTCCGGACTTATGAATGATGGAATAATTGTATTCTTCGAGTTTTAGGCGCCACCGCGCTATCCTACTACCGGGAAAAGAGCCAAGTGAGGGGGCGATGATCTGTAACTAGTGTGAACTTGCGTCCATATAGGTAGGGGCGAAAATGTTTCACGGCCCAAACTATAGCGAGAAGTTCTCGGTCTATTGTAGAATATCGTGTTTCAGTAGCACATAAAGTTCGGGATGCATATGCAATGGGTAGGTCTTTCCCAATTGGGCCTTGTGAAAGGACGGCTCCAATTGCAAAAGCGCTTGCGTCAGTTGTAAGGACGAAGGGTTCTTCAAAATTAGGATAAATTAGAATTGGGTCAGAAGTTAAGGATTTTTTCAAGTCGTTAAATGCCTGTTTACAGTCAGAGTCAAATAAAAAGGGTGTGTCTTTAGTTAAAAGTTTTGTGAGTGGTTTGGATATTTTTGCGAAGTTGGGGATGAACCTGCGGTAGTAACCGGCAAGTCCTAGAAAGGATTTTATGTCTTTTGGGTTTTTTGGTTCGGGAAAATTCTCTATAGCTTTAATTTTTCCGGATTGGTTTTAACACCGTTTTGTGTGATTAAATGTCCGAGATATGCGACTTCCTTGCGGAGGAATTCACATTTGTCAGGTTGTATTTTAAGGTTTGCTTTTCGTAACCGTTGGAAAACTTCTTTTAGTCGGGAAATGTGTTCGTGAATTGTGGGTGAATAGACGATGATGTCGTCCATATAGACGAGACATCTTTCGTTTTGAATGCCCAAGAGAATGTTGTCCATTACACGTTGGAATGTTGAGGGGGCATTTCATAGTGGCCATTTTCAACTGAGAAAGCAGTTTTCTCAATATCTTCTGGTTTAATCTCGATTTGATGGAACCCTGATGCCAGGTCTAAGGTCGTAAAATACTGGCATTTTCCTAATTGATCAAGCAGATCGGATATGTTAGGAAGAGGATATCGATCTTCGATCGTGACTTCATTTAGTTTGCGGTAATCAATTACTACACGCCATTTTTGCTTACCGGAAGCGTCCAATTTTTTTGGTACTACCCAAACAGGGGATGACCATGGGGAAATTGATGGTTTTATTATTCCTTGTTCCAGCATTTTCGAGATTTGGGTTTTTACTTCTGTTTTGTGGACTTGTGGGTACCTATATGACTTGGTGTAAATAGGTCTGGCATTATTTGTGTCTATTGAATGTTTTATTTCGTTGGTGAATGTTAAATTGTCTCCCTCGATATAAAAGATATCTGAGAAGTCTAGACAAAGTTGTGTGATTAAATCTGTTTCTTCACTATTAAGGTGTTCGGTTCGCAGTTGGTCTTTAATTATATAATTTCGATCAAAATTTAGGTTTGTATAATTTATGTTATGAATTAATTCGGTTTCTAGAGGTTCTAAGGTCAGATTGGAAAATTGAATAGATTTAGAAATTGCGTTTGCATTAATGACTGTTGTTAAAAATTCGCCATTTGAATTTACTTGTACTATGGCGTTAGGTAAACGTACTTTTTCGATTTCGGTTCCGCTTAGTATTGCGTCTGTATTTGAAAGTCCGCATTTTAATTTAAAGACTCGTTCTGTTCGGGGTTCTATAAAAATTGTATTTGTGGAATTTAAGCTTTGATTTTCATCTTCAGAGCCTGCTTTAATGAGTGGGAATGTTTTAAAGTTGGTAATAAGTTGTTTATTTTTTTATATCAATAGTGCAATTATAATTTTCAAAAAAATCTAATCCGAGAATTCCGTCGAATTCAATGTCAAGATCGTAAATATAGACTTTATGGGGGTCGTCGTGAGTGAAAGGAATGAGTGTTGATTGGGTTATTAAAAGTTTTTGTTCGGTTATTCCTCGTATATTAACATTTTCTGGAATTCTAGAGCAATAATTTTGACAAGTTTTATTTTTGAAAATTGAGATTCCTGCGCCTGTATCAATAAGAAGTTTAAATTGTTTATTTGCGTTGTAAACATAGTATAGATTTTTTGAACTCAATGTTAGTAAAGGGTTTACATGAAGGTTTGTTCTGGGGTTTTTGCAAAGATTCATATTCTGTTAATGTGTCCGGGGATCGTGTGTTTGCAGGGGGTTTGTCTTGAGCTGGGATTTTGAGAAAATCCTCATAAATTTCAGAAGGCATTGGGTCTTCAAAAAATAAGGTTTCAGGAGTCTGGTTGTATTCGAATTCATAGGGTTGATCGTCATAATAACAATCGTAGTAATTATCTGGATATTCTTCATGTGAAGAAAATTCTTCAGTATAATTAGGGGTTTCGTAATTTATACCGTGTGCTCTATGTTGTTGGTTGGAATTAAAACTTGGATTTCTTTGAATGACAGAAGGTCTTGATTGGAATTGATTTGGTTGAGAGTTAAAATTTGGTCTGTTTGACTGAAATTGTTGGGGTTGATTATTTAAGTTTGGGTTAAATTTGGGAGTAAATTGGTTTGTCGATTGTGGTTGATTTTGATTTTGGTTAGGAGTAAACCTTGGTGTAAAATTTGGGTTAACTCTTGGAGTATAATTTTGTGTAGAAAAGCGTTGAGGTGAGTTCTGGAAAGGTTTCCGAACTGTGTGTTGAGGTAATTTTGGTTGGTTTGGTTTAAAGGTGGTTTTTTGTTGGTTTTCAAAATAGGAAAGTTGAAGTTCACGTCGAATACGTTGGTGAGCTTCTAGCAAATCTTTAGGGTTGCTTGCGCGAACGATTTGACCTATTCGCGGATCTAAACCTGTTAAAAGAGTGTTAAGAGCCATTGTCTCTATTAGATCGGTTTGCGCTTTCTTTTGTTCATTAGATTGGTTGGATTTATTTATGATTGCTTGCATTTTTGCGTTTAAGACCTGAAGTCTGTTAAAGTATGTTAGCGGGGATTCATTCGATAATTGTCTGAGTCTTTGTAAGTCTTGTATTAGGGAGGTTAAGTCGCGTGAATCGCCGAAGTGTAGATTTAAAAGTTGTTTTATTTCTAAGTATGAATTTGGGTTTCGAGAGCTAATTAATTGTGCTGCTTTGCCGCGAAGTTTGTTTTTAATGTGAATCACTAAAAGAAATCTTTGTGTTTCTGTACACATATTGTATGCACAGTCACATGCATTAAGAAAAGTACCGAGAAAGATTTGATCTCCCTCAAATTTTGGCACTATTGAAAATACTTCCGACAATTTATAATGTTCAATTTCATCTTGTAAATTGTCTGCGTTATCAGGATTTGGGTCTGTGTTAGGCATTGTTATTTAGATAACCAAACAGTAAAATATAAAAGTAAGGGGTAAAAACGAGATGATTCAAAATAGTACTTACAGTAATACACTGCACTGCATTTATTCTTGGTACGCTGCTTGTCGTATTCTCGAGTTTTTCTACCAGGGGCTTCACCAGGTGTTCCTATCCGTAGAGTGACTGAGTTGGAGCTGAGCGATTTGTTCTTCGTATTATGGATTGGAATCCTCCACTGGGAGATTTTTCTTGTTCTCACAGTGTTACAAATCCTACCGTGGACTGCGCCAATTTGTTATCTTCACTTAATTAAAATTTACTTTTTAAAAAAAGATTTTTTATTTATTACGATACATTAAAGTTCTAGTAAGCTTAGTTAAAATATAATGAATTTATTTATGTGTTACATTTTGTTTATATACTAAATATTATTTTGCTGACTCCGTGGGATCGCCGCTTCTTGGTGTATCTCTTGGTAATATGAGAAATATGGAATGTTGGTGTTATCTTTGTACTTGCTGATAAGGTGTTTGTGGATGATATAACATATATATTTCTTTATTATGTAATTATATATGAGTACATTAGATGCAAAACTCGGTTTTTGCACATTTTAAAAAAATATATATTTTATCTTATTTATGTTTATAACTGCACTGCCCACAGCATAACTAAGTAAACCAGATGCATAAGTTAATATTTGTAGAATAAAATACATTTATAAACTTACCGCAGCTGCAAAACTGGGTATTTGTCGGATGCAAAACTCGGTATTTGACCAATCACCAATCACGTCGCTAGTATACGCATTAACTGACGGCATAACAATCACCTGATTAATTGTTATTTTTTTGGTATTTGCACTTTTCACTTGCAAAACTTGGTCTTTGAACGAGGAAGATGTTTTTAAATCTTTTGATTTCAATTATTTACTAAACTACTTAATTTTAAAGGACTTTTTTTACTTTTTTGAATAAGAAATGATGCAAAAGCACGTCTATACGATTTTTGTATTTTTTTTTTCAAATATGACCTTATGAGCGGTTTTTCGTGTTTTTCTTAAAATCACTTATCCTGCAAATACAGAGTTGTGCATCTAATGTACTCATATGTACCTATATATATATATATATATATATATATATATATATATATATATATACAGGGTGTCACCTAATAATTGTCATTCTTTGGGGGATGATACGCCAAAACAAGAAAGTTTTTTCTCTATCATTTTTGCATTAGAGCTACTGTTTTTTAAAAAACTATGAAATTTTTTTGACATTACCAGGGAGCCACTGGATGTCACTGACCTATTCTATATATCATTATTATTATTATTCAACCAAGCAAAAAAGAAACAGGTGGGCAACATTTATTAAAAACTAAGATTTATGTAATATCCAGCAAACTTTTAAACTTATTCGGTTAGTAGGTACTTTGTTATTATTGATTACTGATAGTTCGGTTATTATAATTTTGTGGAGCACTACATGAGCACCATTTGACGTAAAAAGTAAAAGGGGAAATTTAAAATCGACGGGAAAATCACGGAAACCTCGAGATAGCTACCCAGTAAGCACAAGTTAGCCGGCCCACATACGGCCCGAATACGTTTTGCCGAATCGGCCGCCTGCGGCCCGACACATGTATTTGTTCCGGCGTCTAAGCCTGGCATGTCCGCCTGGCCGAATGTCGGCTATGTTTACTCGGCCGAGTGTCGGCTGTGTATAGTTGGCCGAGTGCCGGCCACAACAGCCTGGCCATTCAAAAAAGCCTTCAGGCGTCCTGGATAGGTATATCCTATAGGTTTAACACACTCGACTATAGCTAGCCATTATTCGTTACTGAGCAGATGTGGATGGAGATGGGGACTTCAAACAATTAATGTTCAGCTATGCAATTACAGACGCACACTTCCAACTAAATATTGCAACCCATTGATATTTATAGTTAGCTCGCTTGCGTAAGCAGCCGTGAGATGTATTGCTTATGCCGTGGCAGGCCGTAAGCGGGCCAGCTAGGGCAAGCCGAACGATTTTGCAGCGGCATGTCGTATTCTGGCCGACTTAGAACATGGCCAAACGGTACCGGGCTAACATAACGCGGGCCATAAGCGGGACGACTGGCGGCAAGCCGAACCGCCGGTCAACCGCCTATGCCGACTGTTTGCCGAGTGTTTGGTGCCTACTGGGTAACAATAAAAAGTAAGTATTATTTTATTCAAAATACCTAAAAATAGTTGAGTATGCAAAACAAAGAACAATTATCAACAAAGTAATCAATGATAACACAAATGTGCCCACTGTGCAGGCACATTTTGCGTCAGTTGTCGTAGGTCAGGAACAACCAGTGGCGGCCCAAAATTTATATTATACTTGTACAAATATTAATTAATGGTATTTTAATTTTTTAAAAATGGCACCAATGCAAAAATGATATAGGAAAAACTTTCTTATTTTGGCATGTACTATCATTCCCTTAAATATATATATATATATATATATATATGTATATATATATATATATATATATATATGTATATATATATATATATATATATATTTATATAGGATCATAAAAACTGTATGTTTTTTTAGGGAATGACCACCCCAACATTTTAAATAGAAACCCCTGTCGAATTTCACCTTATTTTAAAGGTAATGAAAAAAGAAACACATCTCCATAAACGAAAACCCGATATGTTATTTCTTTCAAGGGTTGACTACTACTAAGTGGGAAAATAAAATATTTTAATGTTTTTTGCACGTTTATTACGATTTTTATAACAAATGTTTAAATTGTCGACCATTTTCGATCTCGCAATGACCCAAACGCTCGTAAAAGCAATTTTGAATCTTAAGGAGCATATCCCTAGTGATATTGGTGGTTTTCTCATTTGATTGTCCACCCCTCATAATTCTTGAAACAATTAAGATATCGGAATTTGGTTTATTGGGTTGTTTCTTTTTTTATTACCTTTAAAATAAGGTGACACTCGACAGCGGTTTCTATTTCAAATGTTGGGGTGGTCATCCCCTAAACAAACTCCACGTTGCATGAAAGTTCTAAACTATCTAAGAATGTAGTTTTTATGATCATATAGTGATCCCCAAATTTTCAATTTTTTTTCTTCACTCCTTCAAAAGATATAGCTTCGGCCCGGGACTTTTGGGAAGCCCTGTATATATAAATATACACCCTTCGCCTCAAAAAAAAATAATTTTGTGCAGTCATGGCGAGCCATTACGTTTAATTATCGTAAATTACTTGTTATTATTAAACAGTTTAATTGTGGAGCAATCAGACAAATTAATACAATTTAAATTCTTGTTTCAATGAAAAAAAGGTAAATTCACATTATTATTTTAAATTAACTTGAATGGCATTAACATTTTTTAGATTAATCCTAGACCACCCTGTATAGGTCAATGAGTAAAACAGTTTTTTATTCCTATTTCAAGCAAATAGAGATAAATCCTGTCAATTTAAGCAACACTAGGTAAATCCATTTTGTTTTTTTCTATAACACATGATGCAGGTAGACAAAAAATAAAAAATGAATTTTCAGGTCTTATAACACTATACAATGTATAGTGTTATAGTATACATGGATTGTTCTTTGTGTAAATGTTGCAGAACGAAAAATATTAGGTTTTCGCTTATAACTCGAAACTGCTTAAAACGGATTTATTTGCTTTTGTCTCATTGCTCCACAATTAGGGGTGTGGTTGTTGTGTATCACCCTTTTAAACAATATTTTTATTTCAATGGGATATTTTTTACAAATATTGAGCGTTAAGTTAAATAAATTTTCCAAACCAACTTTTAACTTTTTGTACTTATTGTAACTTAATTTTTAGCTTTTTTTGAACGAAGAATCACGTATGGATAAATGGGTTAAAGAATTATATTCATATAGACAAAAATCCCTGCAGCAAGGGCAAAAAAACTGCAAACATTTAAATTGGCACAATGTTTATATTTAATAATCCTATAGTTAAAGTCATTCTAATGTTAAGTTCTTTTTCCTTACTATTTTTTCTTGCAAAATTTTCTGTCTTCAAAAAATATTATTTATTATCCTTGGTTAATAATAAAACCTGTCCTTTTTGCTATGGTTCAGATTTGTGTTATGATGTTGAAAATGGAAACATATATTTTAAAGTCGAAAATTTAAATGATGTTATAAATTTAATAAGTACTAAAAATGTTTATAGAGGATATTACAATCATGATAGCATTTATCTAAAGAAACTAGCTTTTTCTTGGGAACTTAAAAAAATTGATGAAATAAATAAAAACGAAGTAAAATACATAGATGTTATAAACAAACTCTCTAATGAAAGTTCATCGATCGTTAATTTTAAACTATGTAATAAACATTCAATCCAAAATTTTGTTTACGACTTAAGACCTAAATTTACCGTAGAAGAATTGTGGACCATTTTACACGTTAATGTTGAGCCTCTTTTATTGTCAATATTCAATAAATTTTCTGGTTGGCCTGTTCCAAAAGTCTATGGATATTGTGGAAAAACTATAATGGAAGAAGATTGTGGAAACTCTCTAATAAATTATGGAAAAGCTTCGTGGTTACATAGAGCTTATATTGCAACACAGCTTCTTAAAGCATCCGTAGATTTTACTTGCAAGCATTCCAGTTATCGCGTTTATTTAACTGACATGTCTCCAGACAACATAGCAATTCAACCTTCTACTCTAAAGATATGTTTTATCGATTTAGAAAATGCTTTAATAACCACAAAATCCAAAGGCAAGTAAAGAAGTATTTTTATGACTATGGCCTATTTTTTATTATTTTTAGGTCGAAAATTACTTTCTGCTATTAATTTTGATGATGAATATTCTTTTAACTCTAATGAAATTTGCCGTGGCACAATTAGTGATCATAATATATTTTCCGTGTGTAAGGTAAGTTAAAAATGTTGATCTTTGTGATAAGTTAAAAATGTTGATCTATTTTTAATATACTTACAGTTTTGTTTCCAAGAAGTCTGTCGCCGCAAAACCGTACTCACACACTTTGGTTTTGCGTCATATGTGATCGCATGTAATTGTTAGCAAAAAAAATGCCTAAAACATGTTTTTTTGTTAAATTAGAAACAAAAATTATATATTATGTGTATAGATATTATTTTAAATAGTAAATTTTCTTTAAACCTTTGTATCTAAACGCAATAAAATGTTGTTTTTATTTTCGATCTTTTGCAATTATTGGGTAAATAATACCCGTATATAGTATACATTATTAAAATAAATTTTACCTGGTGTAAATTGAACTTCTTTTCAGTGTTAAATATTATGTGTTTGTGGTCAAATTAAATCATACTACACAGAAAAAAGGAAACAGGAAGTTCCTTGACGCAGTACTAGTATATTACCAGTGGTATTATTCCAGAAAATGGAACCTTCAACTCGCTAGAGATTATGTTTTTAGTGCGTTCCACTAACTTAAAATACTTCAAGTATTGACAGCTGTTTCCACCTATTTAAGGTCTCTTTAGTATCGAACAACTTGTAGTGTCACACCAAAGCAAAGGACCACCTTATATATTCTTCATGTAAATAAACAGAGGCGAGATTTAAGAACATCACGTGATCCACACCGCCTTTGCACTTCTCAAATATTTTTAGATAAACACCGTTTTAGTGTTTGCTGTATATAACATTTTCAACCATAAATCATGGTGTTATATTAACACCACTTCGTGTTGGATTTTGACACCATTTTAAGATTACTCTTTACACCGCAGATATTTTAAACAGTGTAATAGGAGTATACAGTGCTTGCAAATCCAAGTCCGACCGGTTTGGAGAGGACGCGTGAAAATAACAAGGATAGAACGCCAAACAGAAGGCGCTTACGATACGCACGCCTGACGCTCTGACCAATCAAATTCTGTTTGGCATTCTATTCTTATTCTTTTCACGCGGGTATTGAACAACCATCCTTCCCAACGCGGTCGGACTTGGATTTGCATCACTGTATAATATTATATATACTAATATTTTATATCATATATGCAACGAAGACTATGGTACCTAACTCATTTTCTGTTGAACTTAGAAATAAGTATTTAAAGATTTTTGACACATTTCACTATTAAAAAAATATTAGAAATATTCTCCAACACCAAGTACTTTTTGCCAACGATGTTAGCATCTTCAGAAGCGAAGTGTAACTTAATCTAAATGCTAATTCTACTATATTTATACTAATTATAAGCTAAGGTTGACTGAACCGTAAACGGACACAGTTTACTAAACGGTGGACCGTAATCGCCTTAGTGAACTCATAAAGAGAAACTAACAAACTAATTTATACTAACTAGATTTGGGTACCGGTCCGTTATCGCTATTTAAAGATTTAGTTCTATTCTTATAGATGTATAAACTTTCATAACTATCCAGTAGACTTGGTTCCCTAACTTCCTTAATAAGTTTAAGGTTGTCAAATCCTATTATATGACCATCAAGTATATGTTGGGCAATACTCGATTTATCTGTACTACCAAATCTAGCATGGGCCAAGTGCTCTTTGAACCTAACTTGGATGGATCGTTTAGTTTGTCCAACATATTTCTTGTCACAATCTTGACAGTTTATTTCGTACACTGCAAATGAAAAAATATTGGCCGTATTCAAGTTTGGACCTGAATATGGTTCTATTCAAGATTTGAGCTTTTATATTCGCTTATGTGTCCGAATACTTTGCTGCTCTTATACTTTGTGATTGTTTTTACCTTCATAGTCATTGAATATTTTGTGATGAATTTGTGATGAATCCAGTATAGGTAATTCAAGGTGCTGAATACCTCTCAATGGATTAATTTTCTCAATACCTCTCTGAAGTATTTGCAGTCAAAGTTGATGTATGTTATGAATTCTATACTTGAGTCAAGTGTTCAAATCTCGTGCTGATGAATATTATTTATTCTATTTTACGTGAACCTTTTCACCTTCATAGTCTTTGAATATTTTGTGATGAATAGGAATTTGATATAGGAAATTCAAGGTGCTGAATACTTCTCAATGGGTCAAGTTTCTCAATACTTCCCTGAAGGATTTGCAGTCGAAGTTGATGTATGTTCTGATTTCTACACCTGAGTCAAGCGTTCAAATCTTGTGCTGATGAATGTTATTCATTCTGCCTTACGTGTAGGTATTTGGGCTTTGTAAAAATAAATATTGTATGATCTCTACTACCTGGGTCGAGAATTCAAATTCGAAAATTAAGTGGAAGAGAACGTTTTAAGATAGATAGTCATTAATAAACATAAAAAACGACACGAGGCAAAAGTGACACACATTGTATAATAATTTTGTTAAAAATATTGTGATAATATAAAAAATTATTAATCTTTAACACTTAAACATAAGCGATAAACATATAAATATGATTATAAGATACATAACCTGAAATGCCTTAAATGTCTAATGAGTCGAGGATTCAAATTCAAAGATTGAGTGGAAGAGAACGTTTCAAGATTTAAAAGAGTAATTAATAAACCCAGAAAAAACGACACAAGACGGAAGTGACGTTATATTACGGTGTTGGTCCTGTTTTTTTATAATAATTAATTTTGTTGAAAATAAATAAATAATTGTCATGTGATCATAAGAAATGCAATAACAAGTAAAACATTAGGTATGATATTCACTTTGCATTTCACAAAAAAATACTAACTTTTTGTACAGATATTTATCACAAAAATATTATATTATTTGAATAACAATCGTTTTTCAATTCGTTTGAACTCTTGTAATATATTGCTTCCGAGTTGCCTATAAAAAATTGGCCTTTAATTATTATTTATTGTTATTATTTTTTGCCAATCAATTCCAACTATATAAGCTATCTTTCATTTTCATCACTGAACCTTATAGCTTAGTTAAAAAGGCGCTTGCTTATCATACCCGGCGCATGCATTTTTTTTAAATACCATCAACAGGCACCCATTCATCACAACATTGAATAAAGTATATACTTCCCACAAGGGTTCAAATCTTCTATTCACTGTAAAGTGCAGTCAATATTTTCTCGTTTGCAGTGTAGATCCCCGACTTTTCAATTTTATGAATCTTATCTTTGGGGTGGACTAAAAGTGTCTAAAGTGTGTGCTGCTTGAGCTTAAAGCAATTTTGAAGTCCAGTTTTCGAAAAATCCCTTTCAGACCTCGGGTGTACTGGGCTTCGAATGGAATAGTTATTAACTTGACTTTTGTGTTTGAAAAGTCGTTAACCTAGAAAGGCGAGACTTTTAATTTTATTATTAACTTATCTACTAGGGATGTTGTGTGCAGTGGTTCGAGTCTCAAGTGATGTAATGTGCAGTGCTTATAGGTTTTCTGTAGATATCGAACTCTAGAGTATTGTTAGATCTAATCACTAAGGTATCTAAAAATGGTACCCTGCTTAAAATACCCCATAGAGACCCTGTTCAAACCGATAGATATTTGTATCGGAATGTATGGTGTTTCTATAGGGTGTATCGGTATGTATAGGACCCATAGTTGGGATTTATGGTTGTTCTATAGGGACATTAGGGTGATGCAAAAAAAATTTTTTTTTGAATTCTATTCGAGACCACTCGGGTTTTCAAAGAGTATCAAGAAAATAAAAATCTGTAAAAATTTGAGAGAAATCAATTAAAATTTAGAGGTCGCTCAACGCAATTGTTTAATTTAGAAAAATCACGCATCTCAAATGCATTGCTATAAACAAGTAGGCATATTTCATACAAATTTGAATAAAAATGGTTGAATTTTTTTTTGGTGGGCTCTTAATGATTATTCTAATAAATAATGATGTCCCGATTCCAAAAAATTGTTCATAATATTTAAAAAATATATATTAATTAGCAAATATAGCTTAGTTACGGTTCGCGAGAAAATGAATGATGCACCGTTTTGTTTTGATGGGGAATATATCTAATATTTGTTTAACATATCACCAAAGTTGTCCTTTTTCAAGTTACATTTCACTGTGGTAACATTATCTGAGCAAGAAATATATCCATCAGATTGCTACAAATATTTTATTTGGAAGGTTATGAGTGAGCTTACGCTACAAAAATAACGAAAAACTAAGGAAATTTTTAACTATAGTCTTCGTTGCATGGATCGATTTTTATATAAAAACCAATAAAACAACGTTCCCGAGAAATAATTACTAGATATAATTTCTTCCACATTTCCTTCTAATCGCTATAAATTTGCACTTGCAATACCTGCTGGACAATTTGAGCGCAATACTGCAGAAATCATTGCCGCACATATTTTTAGATGTTTGACAAAAACGGTTGCAGCACAAATTTTCTCCAATTTTATAGTAATATGTTATAAATATATTTCTACATGCGGCGAAAATGTTGCCGCATATATTTTTGAGCGGTTGACAGAAACTGATGAAGCAACAATTGTTGCAAATTTTCTGATAAGTGCGCAATACTGTATAAATTATTGAATCACGCATTTCTGGAATTTTTAACAGAAGCTGTTGCAGCAATTGCTGGCAACGTACAGGGTGTCCCAAAATTGGGCCCAAAATGTTAAATTCCTCTTAAAATTCCAAGACAAATTTTTCTTTGCCATTTTTTAGAATTTGGAAAATTGCAGAAGTTATTTAATTAATTTATTTAGTTAACAAGTGACAGTAATAAAAAAAATTGACAACATACAGGGTGTCCCAGAACTCGCGCCACAGAGAAAAAGGGGGCGTGCCGATAGCAGTGGAGATGCCAAATTTAAAAATTAAAAATTTCTAGGTAATAGTGTAATCGAATGATAGTAAAAAAAGGGGCAGCCAATACCGAGAGGTTTCGCCTAGGTTAAACGTAGGAGCTTTAAAAATTGCTATCTGTGTTGCCTCTTAGTAGAATGGGGGAGAGAATTTTTTAAGTAAACAAAAAATAAGTCTATCCACCTGAAGTTCAGTCTGTTTGACTTTAACTCCAACATGTTTTGGCAAAGCATTGTTAATTGATTGGATTATTTGTTTAATATAATGAGAGTGTGATGGCCCTGGAACCCACAGTTTAGCGCCAGCGCTACTTTGTGGGTCAGGGGTGGTAAAGTGGCTACCCTGCTTAAAATACCCCATAGAGACCTATACAAAATAATCTATCGGGCGCTACCGGATTCAATATTTGCATATGTCCATGGTTTTTTTCGGATACGGCCCGATAGAAAATAACTTAGAGCATAGAGCAACCATAAAACATTTGTCAAAATTTTATTAAAACCTATAGGGTTCTATGGGGAAAAAACTAATTTCTACATTTATGTGTATTTTCCCCCATTGAAACCAATAGCAAATAAATCAAGGGTGGATATCCCTATAGATCAACCATAAATCCCAACTATGGGTCCTATACATACCGATACACCCTATAGAAACACCATACATTCCGATACAAATATCTATCGGTTTTAAGCAGGATATTCTTTGCGAAAACATAAGTTTTTTTTATTATTTCAAGAGGTCGGTGAGGCCAGAATCCACATTGTGGGTGAGGCTGTTTTATCTTTGCTTTCAAAAAATTAGGTTATTATAATCTATGACTGATACTTCAAAACGCCAGTGTTTAAAGTAAAAAATCAAACTTTATTTAGCTTTTTTTTAATTAAAATTTTAATGAAACAACAGATTGGTGCCACTAAAATAATAATATTTATTAACACCAATACATAGTATGGTTAAGAAAAGTCAATACATATTAAATAAACTTTTAAAAAATTATAAAAACTATAAAGTTCCGAAAAAGTAAAGAAACAACATTAAAACTAAATTAAATGTTATAAAGAAAGTGTTGAAAAAAACTCGCGCTGTCTCCCTTGCGTTACGCCCACACTCCCCATAAATAATTATCATTTTAGTATAACCATCAGGAAAACATTATTTATAATACAATCCACACAACAACTATCTCATGCTAAAAACACTAAAAATCACTGCAACACAATTTATAGAAAAAATAAATTACATCTTTAAATAAAAAATAATTTTAATTCCCCCTTTTTGTCACAAATTTAAAATTTTTAGTCGCATTGGCAGTTCTTATACATTACCCAACCTGGCAACACTGCTGATTCATGCAAAGGAAACCAAACTTTAAAATTTGTTTATTTTGAAGGTTTTAATTTAAAGTTTCAACTACGTGTTATTTTCATATTAATTTATGTGCTTTTTGTGCATGGCCTAAACTTTTTAAGTAAAGTAATTATACCTACTGTTTTGTATCGTCAAGTGTAATTTATTGATAATTTAAAAAACATCGAACTATTATAGTTGGACAAGTAAAAATTAATTTTGACAATTTTATCAATTCGAGCTCCTCGATAATCGGGGTATCTCTAATTGGATGAATAAAGAAATCATTTCTAAACATAGGTTTAAACGGTAAATGTTGCTCTGTTCGTCCATTTAATTACACGCATATGCGTGCTTATGCTATACATAATTTGATATACATAATTTTATACATATGTTATACAGTACACACGAATTAATCTTTCTGCAAATTTAATAAACAAATGTTGAATAGTGTTAATATTCGTATATACTTTTTTAATTTTTTGGAAGCTCTTGCCGTCAGCAAAATTTATCAGAAACCAACTCGTCACGTATTTCAGGTGACTATTGTATCGGCATTGAAAAACGCCAATCAGAGGCGCCAGGACAGGAAGGCACCTGCTGCGGGGACACGCAACCGTCTAGAATATGAAAATAAAGCTAAAGATTTGTTCAATTAAATATGATTATAAACTCCTGGACAAAATTAACGCAACATCAAAAAATTTGCCAAATTTTTTATGCTATTTTTTGTTGAATTTATGATCCTATTTGAATGATTTTTTTTTGCATTGTAGGTTGGTTCCTTGACAATGTCATAATTTTCGCTGTTTATGATAAAAAGTTCATTTTCGATTTATACCGGGTGTAACAAAAATGTAATGTTTTTTTCCGAAAATTCGTATCACCCTGTGGAGTATACTAGCAACTGAAACATATAGCAGTTGATATTAGACGGTAGGTTCATCTTTCGCCAACATTTTCTTTTTTGGTTTACTTCATTATCTCTGTTATTAAAGGAGATACGCTGTTTTATAGCATAACATGTTTTTATAGACTTTATTATTCAAAACATTAATTGTTAAATGTTTTCAAGTAGGCTATGGAAAATTCGCCATACTTATAACAACTGTTCGAAAACTGCTTATTAAATGTTCGTTTCGTATTTTAATCTTGAAAAATTAATCGTCTAAAAAATTTTTCGACAGAAGAAGCAGTAAGAGACTTAACTTTGGTGGATGAGGGCTAGTCGATGTAATGTTGCTTATGTGATAGGAAGACATCGTTCGACTATAAGTCGTATGGTTAAACGATTTAACGAGACAGGATCTTACTCTTTAAGGTCAGTACAAGGGCGAAAACGATGTACCGATCCAAGGGATGAGCGTTTTATTAGGCAAACTGCTCTAGAAACAGGAAGATTACTAGTACTAGGCTAAAAAGTGAGCTTAGAACTGCTCGCCGTAATACAATATCGTCTCGAACAATTATGAGCTTAGAACTGCTCGCCATAATACAATATCGTTTTGAACAATCATGATTGTGATCCTGCAGGAGACGTTTAAATGAGGCAGATTTAAGCAAGAGAAGACCTGCAAAGAAACAATTACTTACTAGAGAGCACAAAGTTTCAAGATTGCGTTTTGCCAGAAATTATCAACATTGGACTGTTAATGATTGGAAGAAGGTTTTATTTTCTGATGAAACGAGAGTTAGTCTTAATTCTCCTGATGGTGTGAACGTGTTTGGCGAAGGTCAGGAGAGAGATTTGCAAGTGGCAATATTTCTCCTAAAATCCCGTTTGGTGAAAGCTCTGTAATGTTTTGGGGAGGAATATGCTTCAACGGACGCAGTCCCTATACGTGTAAGATCAATGAACGCCGATTATTATCTAGAAAACATTGTAATTGAACATGTAATGCCATTTGTTCCTTTTTTGGGACCGAATAGTTTATTTATGCAGGATTATGCATTTATCAAAGCGAGCAGAAATTATACAATTATACAGATAACAAATAATCTAAACATCTCTTGAAATGTCAGAAAACGTCCATAGCCTACTTGAAAATATTTAACAATGATTGTTTTGAATAATAAAGTCTATAAAAACATGTTACGGTATAAAACGGCGTATTTCCTTTAATAACAGATATAATGAAGTAAACCAAAAAAGAAAATGTTGGCGAAAGATGAACCTACCGTCTAATGTCAACTGCTATATGTTTCAGTTGCTAGTATACTCCACAGGGTGATACGAATTTTCGGAAAAAAACATTACATTTTTATTACACCCGGTATAAATCGAAAATGAACTTTTTATCATAAACAGCGAAAATTATGACATTGTCAAGGAACCAACCTACAATCCAAAAAAAAAATCATTCAAATCGGATCATAAATTCAACAAAAAAATAGCATAAAAAATGTGGCAATTTTTTTGATGTTGCG
Organism: Brassicogethes aeneus; assembly: GCA_921294245.1. Lineage (NCBI taxonomy): Eukaryota > Metazoa > Arthropoda > Insecta > Coleoptera > Nitidulidae > Brassicogethes > Brassicogethes aeneus. Next base: position 7,395,610 of record OV121136.1, read on the forward strand.
TTAATTTTGTCCAGGAGTTTATTTATTATTATTATTATTACATTAATGTGCAAATATGTTCGCCTACGTATGTAGGTTAGTTCTTTCAAATAAAAATATTTATTCATTTATGCCGGTTCATAATAATTAATATTGAAATTTTTTAAAATAAAATTTATGACAATAATGACCGCAATAATTTCTATCAAATTCTGTTTCGATTGCTTTCAATGTCAACGCAATTATTTCCGTGGGATTGCGTTCAGGTTGCGATCTACACTTGCGGCATGAATTTCTGTCAATACCAGTGTCGAATGCGGAAGTATAAATATTAGTTATTGCTGAAAATTTGTATGTCCGATTTCCGTTAATTTGAAGAAAATTTTCCGGAATTTGGTTTATTCGGTACTTATAACTTAAAATAATTAAAAGTATATATTAAGGAGTGAACATTAATAATAAAAGCGGGGTGTCCTGCGTAATCAAGACTTTTTTTTGGCCGGCGGAGAAATTCTTTACGAACACTCGGTTCCTCTTGGGGCCCCGAGTAGTGTGGGACTCCGTCTAATGACGTATACCCACTAAAACTCCCCCGTTAGGTGGTTCAAAGCCCTGCACTGCGGTTTGCTTTCGCAATCCTATTGTGCCCTAAATGGTATTGCTTCCATAGTTTTTTTTATTGGAGCATGGCCTGTGAGGCCTAATGCTTTCTTTAGTTGGGTCCTGGTGTATGTCCTCGTTGGTTTCTGCTCTTCAGCAGATGGATTGTCCAAAAGTGCTTTCGAATGCTCCAGACCAGACAGGCTTTCCCAGTATAGTTTCTGTTGTAGTTCTGTCCAGTATTTTCTAGCTCTTCAAATATGTTGGAAATAACTTCGGCCTTATTTGAGATTAGTCTCTAGGCTCCCGCCAACGCTTCAGCTTTAATCTGAATGTGTAGAGGGGGGAGTCCTAGTATGTTCTCCATGGCTGAGGTCGGTGTAGTTGTCATTGCACCAGTTATTCCCAAGCACGCCAGTCTTTGGATTCTGCTGAGTATCTGTTTTACAGTCCTTGTTTTTGTTGCGAGCCACCATATTAGCGCCGCGTAGGTAATTATGGGTCTGACCATAGCTGTGTACACCTATTGTACCATGCCTGGTGACAGTCCCCAAGATTTTCCAAATGTTCTTTTACGGGTCATAAAAGTTTTTACGGCCCTATTTGTTGTGTTTTCTATATGCTTCCGATAGGTGAGTTTTTTATCCATTATTACTCCTAGATATTTAACCTTGTCTTTCAAGGCCAGCGTTTTCCCGTAGAAGATTAGATTTCTCACGGGTTCCAACTTTCTTTTAAGAGAAAAGGCAATAAGAGAAGTTTTTGTGGGATTTACCCGAAGTCCCTCCTCATTGCACCAGTTTTCGACAGTGTTTTAGTATACACATAGGCTGTGTTGCTGCCTCTGATAAGAAGTACAATGTCGTCCTATATCATATTGCGTATATTTCTTTATTTTCCAATCGTGTCAGTAAACTGTCCGATACGAGATTCCATAGCAGGGGTGATAGCACCCCCCCTTGTGGTGTACCTCTGCACACTTTAGCTCTAACAGTGGTGTTGTTAAGAGTGCTTCTGGCTTTTCGTTGAGCCAGCATCTGTTTGATCCATTTGCCAACCAAAGGTTCTATGTTGCAATCTCTTACTGATCAATTTATTAAGTCATATGACGTTTTGTCAAAGGCTCCTTCGATATCCAGGAATGCCCCAAGGGCCACTTGTTGTCAAAAGATAGCTTAGCCCTTTGAGTTATCTCATGGATGGCGGATTCGCAGGACTTGCCGGTTTGGTAGGCAAATTTATTTCAGTATAGAGGCCTTCTGCACAGTACTTCTTCCCGTCTATTTTGCTCAGTTTTTCTTCTGTTTTCAGAAAAAATGATGTTGGGCAAATTGGTCGGAAGGATTTTGCTGGTTTTGGTATAAAAACCACCAGTGCCTCCCTCCATCCTTCCGGTATGTGATTGAGAGCTAGGCTGGCTTTTGGGATTTTGCACAGTCTTGGTAGCAGCAGGTCTTGGCCCTGTTGTAACATGGTTGGTATGATTCCGTCAGTCCCGGAAGATATAAATGGTTTGAAAGTTTTTATTGCCCATTTGACTTTTTCGTATGTAATTATTTTTCTCGTCCTCCCTTTTACCCCTCTTGATTTCAAGTGTGGTTTGGTTTTGGATTTCCGAAATTTCTAGAAAGAATTTTCTGGAAAGTGGGTCCTCAACATAAGCCTGAGTGTCTCACTTTCAGTAGTCGTGTGTTCTCCTTCTGGTTTTAGGCATGTTCCTAGGGTCTGCTGTGGCCCTTTGGCCATGGCTTTATGCAGTCTGGAGTAGGCCGGTATCTCTGATAGTTCCCGGCATAGTTTTTGCCAACCTAGTGTATTGGCCTTTCTGATGGCATTGTTATATTCGGTTAGGTGGTGTCTGTATAGGTCCCATCCTCCCGTTTTTTTCGCTCTGTTGAACACCTTTCTTGTTTTCCTTCTGCGGTTTTCTAGGTCAGAGTTCTTTTTGTTTTGAGCAACGCAGTGTACATGCCCGCTCATACGCATCTTTATTCTGTCACAGTCTGTGAGTAATTCAAGATCAAAGGTATCTTTCACCTCTTTTGGGCAGCTCTCCGAGTTACGTTCTAGTATCTCTTTATATACGAGGTGTGTTCAGAAAATAACGGGAATTTTCGTTTTTTGAAAAAAATCATTATTTATTTGTCTACATTAATGTTGTCGCCTTTAAAATAGTCCCCATTAGATATTATGCCAGCGCTTCTTTCAATCCTCGAAACACTTCTCAAACTCAATCTTTGGGATAGCCTTTAGTTTTTTCAGCAATGCGCTTTTAATGTCATCTATGCTTGCAAAACGACGGCCCTTTAAGGTTCTCTTAATTTTTGGGAGTAGAAAAAAGTCACACGGAGCCATGTCGGTCGAAAAGGGAGGCTGGGGCATCATTACAGTATTGTTTTTGGTCAAAAATTCACGAACAAGCAATGAAGTGTGAGCAGATGCATTATCTTGGTGCAAAAGCCACGCATTTCATACCTAAAACATTTTAAAAAAATTTTACCATTTCTTTCACTTTTTTCACGTTTTTATCGGATGTTGATGTGCTTGGGCGTTCGTCATCTTCAACGTCTTCACGGCCTTTTGGAAACGCTGATATCACTAGTAAACTCTTGTTTTACTCATATCATACTTCCCATATGCCTTTTCACACACTTTAACTTCATGTTATACGCAAAATTTGATACGAACGAACAAAAATCGCCGAGCTTATAAAATCTAGTCTAACCTTAGCAGCCGCCACAGACAAAGTTAACAATGAAAACTGCTAAAGTTTTTATCATACTTTAGGGGCATGTATATCAACATAATAAAGAAAATTTTATGACAACCGGACTCTCCGAACCCGCGAAATTGATAAATTCCCGTTATTTTCTGAACACACCTCGTAGGTCCCAGTTCGTTTTTCTTGGGTTTCTATATTCCCTTTGGGTGTTAATTGTCGATTCAAGGTTAAACCTTATGTATCTGTGGTCTGACAGTCTAATTTCATTCGATACATGCCACTGTTTTACCAGTTTAATTATGCGTCCCTTTGACAGTGTTAGATCGACTACTTCTCTTCTTGCCACGGTTACGAAGGTTTGTTCGTTCCCAGTGTTGAGAATATTAATATCTACGAAAAGACAGTAGTTAAGTAGTGATTCGCCTCTGACGTCAGTGCTCCCCCATATTGTGTGGTGTGCATTGGCATCACATCCTATTAACAGGTTAGCCGATCCAGGTTGTTCCACCAGAGGCCTAAGCATGGCGGCTGGTGGTTCCCCTTGTTGGTCGTAAGGAAGGTACCCACGGTTCACCGAACACCGTTTTTAACTAAAAAAATAGAACAACTTTAAAACATTTAAAAAAAAAAATACTTACCAACTAAGTATTCAAAAAAAAGTAAAATGAAAATCTTCCATGTAGATCTGTCAAAAATTTTGTCAAAAAACTTTTTTTTTAATACTTTCAGTTTTTTGGCTTGCTATATTTAAAATATGAATTATAATTTATTTCTTTAGTAGTTAATAAAATTCTTAGTTTTTTAGAATTTTGTCGATAATATATCAATTTTTTATTGAAAAAGTTTTGTATAGTTTAGACCACTGATATTTGACCTCGCATAAAAACACTATTTCTTTTTGTTAAAAGTAGCCGCCAACTATAAGTGAGATTCGTATTAAAACTAATCCTCTTTTGCCTATATATACCGACTATTAAACATGCCTGAGTTTACAATTTGTTGCTTCGATTTTTATCTTACCGCTGAATACAAAATATTATTTTTAATTCTGTGGTTAAAACTTGTAAATTGCGCCCGGATTTGCTTCGAGTTTTTATCGATGTTTTTTACATGTAGACGTTTTTGTTCGAGTTCAAATGTTCAAAATGTCCCAGTTTTGTTCTTTATTCCACCACCAGAACTTCACCTTATGCTGGGCATTGTACAAAATTTTTTGATTCCCTAAACAGCAAATATCCAGAATTTGGGAGGCATGGGTTGAAAGTGCTGGAATCTGCTTTGACCATTATGGCAAATTTAACGGCAATAATGCACAAAAACTACTAAAGTCGATTGCTGTATTGAAAACTTTGTCATAAGCTTTGCTTTGTTTGGATGTTTTCTACCTACTAATTTATAATTCCTATTTTAGACAATGAATATATACCCGTTTTTGAGGCGTTCAATCAAGTAGGTTCTGGCTGCTTTGGCCAAAACTTAGCAGATGAATATAAAGACTACATAAAAGAATTTAAACTACAATCATCAAAAGCTGGAATTACATGTACACCAAAGATCCATGCTCTCATTTGTCATGTTTCACAATTTATTAAAGAAACGCAAAGAGCCCTTGGTTTCTTCTCAGAGCAAGCATCAGAGCAAGTTCATCATTCTTTCAATATATTTTCCAGGAAATTTAATTTATCCTAAAAAATATAATATGAACTTGCTTCGATGTCTTTGTGCATACAATAGTCAACATCTGTAGGCTTAGATTTATTTTGTTGTTTTTTACATTTTTGTTAAAGTTTATCAATTTTTACTTTTATAATTTTGAATAATGCATTCAGAAGAATAAAGTTTGAGTTTCCTACTATCGTATGACTCTTTCAAATTAAAAATATTCTACAAATATTAACTTTGAGACAGTTAAAATATTATCAATATACGATACTACACATAAATTACGAAGAATTGATCGCTATTTCCCAAGATCTACATGGAAGATTTTCATTTTACTTTTTTTTGAATACTTAGTTGGTAAGTATTTTTTTAAAAAATGTTTCAAAGTTGTTCTATTTTTTTCGTTAAAAACGGTGTTTGGTGAACCGTGTACCCCGATATAATTATTACATATTGTTGGCTCCCTTCTAATGTAAGATGTAAACTTACTATCGATGTGTCTTTATCGCAGTAAGTCCACAGTGGCATAGAATCCATATTACCTCTGACGAGAATACAACTTCTTGCCAAGTTGGCAACAAGAAATATGTAATTTTTTTTTATTTGTTTATATATGTATGTGTAAATATATTATTTGTGTATGTATATATATATACATATATATATATATATATATATATATATATATTTTGTTTGGTTTTTGTTAACACCAACATCAATTTATTTAACACTCACGGTTGAGTGTAAGAGTAGCCTTAGGCTAAACTTCGCCGTGTGTGCCACTTACTTAAAATATATTTTATTTTATTTCAATATTATTGTATAAAATTTAACTTTCAATAAAGACGATTATTATTATTATGTGCTCTCGAACTGAGGACCTTTCCTTCGGGTATTTTGGCGATTAGCCATTGCTTGAGGAGCTGGGACTGCTCCTCAGAAATCATCTTTGTTGGGTATCTAATGGCAGTTATAGCCATTTTTCCCAACTGCAGCATCGCGGTAACTCGCCATTGGTTTCCCTGTTTCAGGGTTTCTGGGCCTCTTTTTTGTCTGCTGGGGTGTGCTCCCGTCTGACCGGTGTCGCTTTTGCGTCCCAGTCTTCTGGTGTGCACCATCTCCTACTTCTGGGGTGGTCCTAGAAGGCCCTTCCCCATATTTTGGCTCGACCTTGCGGTCTTTGCCTTTTCGAGCGCGGCCTGGCGCTTAGCCCTCCGCCTTTGGGCCCCAGATTTCGGTTTTTCAACCTCATCCGGTTCCTTGGTAGTGGTGCTACCCGCCGCCTTTATTTTTTGCTGTGTCCATATTGGTCCCACGAGTAAGGAGGAAGTATGGGGTCGTTCTCCTGCAGTCCCTCATACAGGAGTAAGGCATTTATAACTCTGGGGTGCGCCAGGTTTCCCAGGTGTGGTCGCTAGGAACTGGGCTTCTCCCCAGCCTTGCATCTCATAAGCGCGCACCATACTTTTATAATTGGGAGAAGTTATAGTGTTCTCACCACGCGGGCCGGGCAATTAAGCCAAGCCCCCGTGCCCCTCATGATACGTACCCCGCGGTGTTCCGGGGAGGATCCTGCGGGGGTCGTTGTACCGGTTTATGCCACGAGCTGGTTCGCAACGGGCTTTAGTACCATGACGCGTGGGTTTTAGACCACGGCACTTCACCTATAGCTCACCGTTGCCAAGTGTCCTGTTTCCAGAATTTACCTGGACTCCTCCCATCCACCACCTGGAGTCGCGCCCGGTAGGTATGCTCAACCCTCGGGTCAAGACATACATGTAACGAAAGAGAAGACATTACAGCACTATAAAAAACGCGCCTTAAACTCTTCTTAAGACAAAGCGTTCTGTGGGTGTAAAAGCGCGGCCATGTATATATATATATATATATATATATATATATATATATATATATTTGTTTTGTTTTGTTTTTGTTAACACCAACATCAATTTATTTAACACTCACGGTTGAGTGTAAGAGTAGCCTTAGGCTAAACTTCGCCGTGTGTGCCACTTACTTAAAATATATTTTATTTTATTTCAATATTATTGTATAAAATTTAACTTTCAATAAAGACGATTATTATTATTATGTGCTCTCGAACTGAGGACCTTTCCTTCGGGTATTTTGGCGATTAGCCATTGCTTGAGGAGCTGGGACTGCTCCTCAGAAATCATCTTTGTTGGGTATCTAATGGCAGTTATAGCCATTTTTCCCAACTGCAGCATCGCGGTAACTCGCCATTGGTTTCCCTGTTTCAGGGTTTCTGGGCCTCTTTTTTGTCTGCTGGGGTGTGCTCCCGTCTGACCGGTGTCGCTTTTGCGTCCCAGTCTTCTGGTGTGCACCATCTCCTACTTCTGGGGTGGTCCTAGAAGGCCCTTCCCCATATTTTGGCTCGACCTTGCGGTCTTTGCCTTTTCGAGCGCGGCCTGGCGCTTAGCCCTCCGCCTTTGGGCCCCAGATTTCGGTTTTTCAACCTCATCCGGTTCCTTGGTAGTGGTGCTACCCGCCGCCTTTATTTTTTGCTGTGTCCATATTGGTCCCACGAGTAAGGAGGAAGTATGGGGTCGTTCTCCTGCAGTCCCTCATACAGGAGTAAGGCATTTATAACTCTGGGGTGCGCCAGGTTTCCCAGGTGTGGTCGCTAGGAACTGGGCTTCTCCCCAGCCTTGCATCTCATAAGCGCGCACCATACTTTTATAATTGGGAGAAGTTATAGTGTTCTCACCACGCGGGCCGGGCAATTAAGCCAAGCCCCCGTGCCCCTCATGATACGTACCCCGCGGTGTTCCGGGGAGGATCCTGCGGGGGTCGTTGTACCGGTTTATGCCACGAGCTGGTTCGCAACGGGCTTTAGTTCCATGACGCGTGGGTTTTAGACCACGGCACTTCACCTATAGCTCACCGTTGCCAAGTGTCCTGTTTCCAGAATTTACCTGGACTCCTCCCATCCACCACCTGGAGTCGCGCCCGGTAGGTATGCTCAACCCTCGGGTCAAGACATACATGTAACGAAAGAGAAGACATTACAGCACTATAAAAAACGCGCCTTAAACTCTTCTTAAGACAAAGCGTTCTGTGGGTGTAAAAGCGCGGCCATGTTCACTCGTGGATTGGTTCGTTCTTTCTGGTCACGACGGGCTCTATTTTTTTAAATTGTAAAAAATTAACCCGTGAGTGGTGGGACCGAGTCTATCAGCGTCTATTGGACTAAAGGTGACATCAGTTGGTGCAAACTATTACTGTGTAAAATTCTTTAACCCTTTCGTTGCGGCATCCGTTTTCAAAAGCTATGCCCACCGTACGGCATCAGAAAGCCTTTGCGGATGCGTCCGTTTCCCGTAGTTAACTTTCTTCTGTAAACAATCCTACCTGCAAAAATTCAACTATCACCCTCCCATTTAAATAAAAAAAAAATTAAGAAGTCTTGAGGAGTACCTGACCAAAAACGTTTAGGATCTCCAACACTGTACTGTATGTTTACTTCTTTAAAATTATAAATATATTTTTTGTTATTTTTAGTTGGTCTTTAATGTTTTTAATTATGTCCTATATAATATTTATAAGTTTTTTAACTTTCTTATAATAATTATTTTAGATGTTAGATTTTTATTTTTATACATACTTTGTATACCTATTTTATTTTTAAATCTTAACGAATGTAGATAAATTTACCCTGCTGAAAATGTAGGATGCGGATATAAATTCTTCGTCGAAGCCGGATAAAGACAGATAAAAGCGGGTAAAAATATCATCTGATAACATCTGCTTATGACCGCATGGCTATATCCGCGGTTGTGTTTTATGTCCATCTGCTTTTATCCGCGAACATCTGCAATTACCCGAGAACATCTTCTTTTATCCGCTAACATCTGTTTTTATCTGCAAACATCTGCTTTTATCAGCGAACATATGCTTTTACCCACGAACGTCTGCTTTCATACGGTTTCACCTGCAAACATTTGCTTTTATATGCGAAAGCCTGATTTCATCCTGTTAGTGCACCCCTGCAATCATCCGTAATTATCGAAAAGCGCGAATGAAACCAGACGTTTGCGGATCAAAATGGACGAAGGAAATGCAGGCAATCACGAATAAAACCGAACTCGGGTAAAAGCAGAGGTTTGCAATTAAAAGCAGATGTTTGCAGGTGAAATTGGACGAAAGCAAATGTTTGCGGATAAAAGCATATGTTTGCGGATAAAAGCATATGTTTGCGGATTAAAGCAGATGTTTGCAGATTAAAGCAGACGTTCGCGGATAAATGCAGATGTTTTGCGGATAAAAGCAGATGTTTGCGGATTAAAACAGAGGTTCGCGGGTAAAAGCAGACGTTCACAGATAAAAGCAGATCTTCGTGTATAAAAGCAGATGTTTGCAGGTGAAATCTGATGAATCAGACGTATGCTGATTAAAATAGATGTTTGCGGATGAAATTAGATGTCCGCAGATGAAAGCAGATGTTTGCAAGTGAAACCGGATAAAATCGCGGCGGATGAAACCGGACATAAGCAGGCAATGAAGTTAATGTAGGCAAACGCAGATAAAACCGGGTAAAAACAGATGAAAGCAGGTATTTGCGGAAGAAACTAGACGAAACCTGGCATAGAACTAAATAGATACAACCCGACGTTCGCGGATAATATTTATACCCGCAATTGCAGATGAAAACAGACGGGTAAAATCAAATATGTCGGATGAAAATAGAAATAAATGAACATAAAACTAGCTTGGTTTTTTATCCGCAATCATTCGATATTACCCGTTTTTTTAGCAGGGTACTTACTTACTTACTATACATATATTAAAAATATGTATAAATAAAAAAAACCCGCTATAACGGTTACTGGAATGCTTATTTTCTTATAATATAGTCTGTCGGAGTTATGTTATGCCAGTATGCGATTTTATGAGATTTATTAAAAATTTTACGTAAAATACACCATTTGCAGAATGTTTTCAAAAAGGTTAAAACAAACAAGATTTTTTGAAGTAATTCCCAAATAAGAACATCGTATCTTAATTTTTGGAAAAAATAGTTAAGATCATTTCCCTATATAAAAGTATTATCTTTTTCAAACTTATTTTTCTACCCGACATTCTTAAAAAAAAATCTTATTCGAATTTCTGAAGAAAAAAAAATGAGTGATTGAAAAAGGCGATACTTTTATATACTGGGTGTTGGAAATATTCAATTTTTTTTTATACAGTGTGCACCAAGTATCCTTCTATGTATGGATATCTTTTTTATTTTAAGAGCTAAAAGGTCGGTTAAATTACACAAAAGAAATGCGTTAAGGCCGGAAAATGGAGAAAAACATATATTTAGATCATAATCTTCGTCTTTTAAATTATAAGTATTAATACCAGTAATGTCTCATGCATATAAGACCGAGCACCAAGTACTCATTATTCGGTGAAAATTATTGCCAGCCTTAAAGAATTATTTTTTAATATCTTTGAAAGCACTTTGGTGTGTATTGGTAGGATATAAAATTACATATTTTAGTTACAAAAGTTTTTCTATTGCTTTAAACGCCAATGGTTTAGGTAAATGAGTTTTCTGATATTTTTCCAAAAAAATCGTACCTACCCACTAACATTTTTTCATGGGGATATTTTTTCTAATTAGCCTGGTCAACTCTACATGAAAACCAGGGCTGGATGCTCCCGTAGACCAGTTTTTGTTTGTTACGCGCATTACGTCACTCGATGAGTAGTAGCAAAGAATATAGAAAAATATCTGGACATGATGCGATTTTTTTACATTTGATATTAAAGATAGTGTAAATATTATGGATGCTCTTAAAAAATATTTGATACTATTTAAATCTATTTTTTTTATTATTAAAAGAAAATAATAGTTTTAACCAAAAATATTTATTACAATATGTTTTTAATTTAATTTAAGTTCTAGATGCTGAATGCTTTGAAAAATAATAATTACTAATTAAATGTGTGTTTTAATTAATAAAAGAAAATTCAATTATTTATTTTAACCATTAATATGACGCTATATGTTTTGGAAAAATATTTAATTCTATTTAAATGTAAGGTAAAACCGGGTAACATTGACACATCTTTAGAAAACATTTTTTTATGCTTATTTTCGTCACTAAAAATTTACAAATCTCACTTTTGGCAAATCAGTATGTTGTGCATACATATTAAGTAGTAGTGTGAATATTGACTTTCAGTTTTCAGTGTTATAATATATATTTTTTTTAATTCTGAAAGTGTCAATGTTACCATCTAGTCGGCTAACATTGACCCCCCCTATAAACTGTGTTATAAGTAAATGTTTGCGAAGTGTAAGTTTATCGTAAAAAATCCATCAGGTCATTCAGTCAACATTTAGGTTCTTACCACCAGATAGTGGGACACGTATTGCAATTTTAGAAACCTCCATAACTACATTTTATTTCAAAACACGAGAACTGGGCGCGTTATTTGAAAATGTGTCAATGTTACCACCATGTCAATCTTACCCGGTCTTACCTTACTCTTCTTATTATTCGAAGAAAATAAAATTAATTTTAACCAAAAATTGTAAATATTTGATATTTAAATATACTAAATTTCGTAATAGGTTTAATTTTTATTTAAATACAAATGGGTTAGGTTGGGTCTAAATTATTATATATTTTTAAAATTTTAAAACTAAACTAATAGGTTTAGGTTTTATTATTTTTCAAAAATATTTTTACCAAATCTTCTGCTTTCACCTGGAAAAAAGTTGAGCGTTAAATTTATCCCCAAAGATATTTTTATTGTTGCCAACAGGTTTGCCCATTTAACGAACTCATCCGCAAAAATTGACAAAAATAAAAAAAAAAGATTTTGAAAAAAATCAAAAAGATAGTTTTGCGGATAATCCACTTTTGGGTTAGTAGTACTTTTAAAAGGCTTAGCAAGTCTTGCGGATATTCCACTTTTGGGTTAAACCTAACCTGGTTAAGCAAAACCGACTACATATTTGAGTTAGGCGCACTAAATTACTTAGAAAACAGCATTTGGTTAATCCAGTGTTATACTGCTAAATAAAGCAATTTATATTTAATTGTTTTAATTAAGAACGTTGCATCTGACGAGAAAAATGGTGAAAGCCTTTTTTATGTAGAATTATCCAGGCTAATTGCAAAAAATATCCCTATGAAAAAATATGGGGTACCACTTTTTTGTAAAAAATATCAGAAGACATATGTGCAAAGATGCCACTGGTGAAGCAATAAAACAACTTTTGTAACTAAAATTTGTACTTTGTACCCACCAAAATTGTAAATATTATAAGTGCTTTTGGAGATAATAAAAATAACCCAATAGCAAACAATTTAAGCACTTAAGGAAACATGTCTCCAGAACCAAAAATGCTGGTATTGGAGTGGCCTACGACCCCTTTATTTTTTGCCATTTATTTCCCAACACCTTAGACAAAAATTAAAGAAAATAATTTGCATTTTTACTATTTATTGTGAAAAATACGGAGGCTGAGATATTCATGAAAAAGTGGAAAAATTATTTTTGCCTATATGTAAATTTGGTTTTAAACTTTTTAAATAAGCTCCTATCGATTCATGAAAAAATCCAGACAGACCCTCCACACGTAAGGTTAAACGACGGTATGACTGGACTATATAATTTATAGTTTAAATTTTTTGATACAAACTGTCAAAAAATACATCTTAATCATCGTGTGGTATAGCGATAGTGCACAATTTTCAGGACACCCGGTAAATAAATTAAAAAATTATTAATGTCATATTAAACAACACCCAATAACACTCGGGCCTTTCCATCTCAAATCGACCAGACAGGTCGTTATTTTTTAACGAAATTTTTACAGTTTCTCTACCAAAATCGAATTTTTGAAAAATGGACAGAAACATCAATTTTTTTCTTTTTACCAGTGTCATTTTTTATTGAAAATGCGATAACTTGGCCAAAAATGTTTAGATCGTTACAATTTTTTTTTAATTGTAATGTTTACTATATTACAAAAAAATAGGTAATTCACAAAAAAAAAATTAATTGTTTTTTCTATTCCCACATTTTTTTTACTTCATATTTTTTTGTTTGAAGTTAATAATAGGAACAACTTTTTACCAAGTCCCGAGTTGGCTAAATTCGTCGTTTCGGAATTATTATTTTTTTAATGAAAATGCCATTTTCTAGTAAATTCGTGGTTCATCGCAAAAATTTGGTATTTTAACTTGGGTCATGAAACTGTGGTGACCTTTATAAAGTGTAATTTAGAACTTTTTGACATATTTAACATATTTTTGTCCCTTCTGGTTTCACCGGAAGTGCTCTTAAGTAAGTAAATTAAATTATTTTAAAGGATTTTAGAGAAAATTTCTTAATATTTTTGCATGTGTTACTTTTAAAAGATGTTAAAAGTATACCCAAGTTAATTTTGATTAAAATAATAAAAATAAAGTTTTATATACCTAAAAGTAATGAATCGGATGCACAAGAAACTTATAAAAAACGCGATTTCGAAGAAAGGTAAAACACAAACAATTCCAAAAAATTTTGGTCTATTTACACATATAAGTGAGGCAGTCGCGAAACTCTTTAAAAAATTTTGGTCTATTTACACATATGAGTGAGGCAGTCGCGAAACTCTTTAAAAAATTTTGACAGGCTCTATCAAAAAGGGAAATAAGTATTAAGCCTAAGAGGGCCAGAAACTAATGCGCATGTTAATTATGTTTAGAAAAAAACAAATTTTTATTTAATTCATATTTCGTTTTTTTATTTATTGCAATGGCCACACTATGGGGCGGTTGTATATAACTTTTTGTAATGGTTTTAAAATATTTGAATGATTTTATTTAGTAGATTTAAAACCAAAAAACGTTGAGGAATTTCTTACATCCCTTTGATTCTATTTTTATTTTATTTTATTTTATAAAAAGTTTTATCGTATGTTTCATAGTAAAATAAAATGTTGATATTTATCTACCAGCAAAACAAACTAACGAACTGTCAAATCTGATACTTCTTTTAAAAACAAAGCCTTTTTAATTTATTTACTTACTATTTTATATTTATATATCATTTTTATTATACCATTTTAATTTTTTGTATTACTTGTTACAGTTATTTTTATCAAAAAATGCTCCCTGGCCTATGACAAAAGGCGGATTCCTGCACAATCCTCCTATAAATATATTTGTAAGGAATAAATTATTATTTAAAAACATTAAATTTTGTACCCAACTAAGGAACCGTAGATTTTATTTTAGTAAAAAAATTATAAGTTCTCTATTAAATATATTATATCAAAACAAATATCCATTCAAATAAATATTTACAAGCTTTTATGTGTTTTTATACAAAAATCCCATGTCATAAGTTTACATATGTTTATTTTCTGCTACAAAATATCTTCGATATGTTCTTTGTATATATAGGAAGACATTTAGAAAAATATATAAAAAACATTTTTACCTTCTGTCGGTCATTCCAAAGATATCTTTTTTTCACAGGATAAGTAAATTTCTGTAACTGCCAGAACTATAACTTGGCTATTACTCGAGGTAGAAATTTTTAAATTTGTTTACTATAATAAACAACCTTGTGAAGAAGTGATGTGCACCCAATTCGGTAGACTGAAGTAGCCATAACCCAAGTGGGTAGAAAATGAAAATAAAAAACAAGCCAAATACAAAATTGTTTATTAAAATTATTTACATTTTCGTAATTTAATAATATTTATTAGGATTGTGAATGTTTTCAAAGCAGCCACAGACCCGAGACAGGAGTACAAACTTCCTATGTTTCACGCGAATTTTTATGAGACAAAATACGTCGGTACAGAACATTAAAAACTGTAGTGCGCATTTCATTGCGCAGAAACCCAATTTGATTAGGGCCAATCATAATCACAATGACGTATGGCCGTTTTCCATGTGTTTCAAATTAAATCGTCCATGGTACACTAAGAAACTTCATCATTGCAGACGCTTTGTCTTACCCCCTCCATATCTGCTTGTACTCCTGTCTCTAGTATTTGTGGAAGCAGCCAAACAAAATAAATTTATAACCAAACATTAAACTGCTACTTGATAAATTATATTGTTTACCCAATCGGGTAAACAAAACAGATACTGTAATTTGGTAGAGTAAAATATTAACAATAGAGCGCGATGTATATACCCTAGTAGAAATTTTACGTAGAAACAACGTTATTTCCACGTTAAAAAACCTAACTTTTTTGTATAATTTTATGTTAAAATGTTCCAGTTTATAATGTTATAAAATACGTGTGATTTATGTATTATAAAATTTATTTAATAATAAGACATGGGATTTATGTAACGTTTTAACAAATTATTATACAAATAAAACGTTATTTTTTACTAGGGCATCGAATCCTCTTTACAGGTGTGTTTATTTATTTGAACGTATACGTAAACAGGGTGTCACATAATAAATTGTCATCCTTTGGAGGGATGATTGTACACGCCAAAACAAGTAAGTTTTTCCTCTATCATTTTTGCATTAGAGCGTTTGAAATTTTGTTGACAAAACCAGGAAGCCACTGGATGTCACTGACCTATCCTATATATCATCATTGTTTTTACTTCTAAAAACAATGATATTATTCATCCAAGCAAAAAATAAACAGGTATGCGCACAGTGTATTATGTAATATTAAGCAAACTTATTTAGTACTTTGTTATCATTGATTACTGATAGTTCGGTTGTTATTGTGATTTCTCTGGGGCTACATGAACAGTTTAGTGTACCAAATTGAAGTTGACACATTAGAACAACTCCGCGAACTTGTTACTGCAGCGGCAGATGAAATCTGAAATCATTCGGATACTGGTGGATAATAACGGCGGGATAGTTGAACATTTGAAAACCACTTAAACTTGGAGATACCTAACAATAAAAAGTAAGTATTGTTTCATTCAAAGTACCTAAAAATAGCTGAGTATGCAAAACAAAAAACAAATATCAATAAGTAATGAAAGTTACGTCTGCTGACTAGGCAACCAAGCTTACCTCGCACGGGACTACACATTATACCGACACTTCTCTTCCAATTGTTGTTGTGAATACATTGTTATAAAATAAATTAATTAAAAAGTGTAACTGTTTTAATTTAACAAATTAAGAACTCAAAACTGGCGCTGTGAAACTGGATTCTCATCAACGAAAATTATTAGAATTTTAGGTTTGTTTCTACAATTTATGGTGAAACCGGACTCATCAACAACAAAAAAGAAAGTCACCCGTCTTCAACCTGCCAAAGGACCCATTGAAGATTCATTGGACAACTTCGAAATCTCCTGAATTTCGTCCTTTCGTCCCCCGAGCCAATTGGAGATGAACAACGCATTAAAATTAATCAAGTAAGTCGTTCAGTAGTTCCTTTTGCATCCCTTTTATTATTTCCTAATTTATTTTCATTTATTTTAAGTATTATTTTTTGCCTTTATTAATTTTTCTGACAACAAATCTAAACAAAATTTCGGTTTCGGAATTAAGTGATAGCTATTTATGGCGATGGTGATTGATCTTTTTCAAGGCACTTTTGCAATGTGCTCAAACATTCAATTGCATTTATTTAACATATGGGTAATTCTTTTACAAACCGAACACCTTTTGACCGACACATCTCAGATTTGGCTGAAACTTTTTTTACGAATTCTATGTCGAAAAATAAGAGATACGTGTCCGAGGAATTTTTTTTCTCTCGCATATTTTCGATAATACAAGCTATCGAAAATTTGAGAATAACGAGTTTTTTGGCTTGGAGACTCATTTTCAAAAATTTATAACTCCGGTTCTATTTGAGCTACAAACATCTTTTTTTTTCATTTTAAAGCTAAAGAACTGAATTTTGATAAAAAAATATGTTTAATAAAAATTATTAACAAATTCATATTGTTATTAACAATTTCATTTTTTAAATCAATTTTTAACAATGGCCCCCACCTCGTATTAAGTTTTTTGTATTTTTTTCATATTCTCCGTCAAATTTTACATAAAAAACAAGTTTTCAAAATATGGTACCTTTATTAATACTATTGTTAAAACATTTATTCATATTGCGCGACACATACAAAAACGGTTTTTTGTTAATAAAAAGAAAACTATAGCTTGGATCAAAAAAAGTTAAATATAAAAGTTATAAATAATAAAAAGATCTACAATATTTATTTTAACTATTTTTCGACATAACCTCACTTTTCAAATAAATTGAAAAAAATGTTAAAAAATCACCTCTTTTAAAATATTTTTCTATAATTTATAATTAATTTATGTTTTTTTTCATGGTATTGATTGCTAATAAATTTAAAAGAGGTGATTTTTAACATTTTTTTCAATTTATTTGAAAAGTGAGGTTATGTCGAAAAATAGTTAAAACAAAAATTGTAGATCTATTTATTATCTACAACTTTTATATTTAACTTTTTTTGATCAGAGCTATAGTTTTCTTTTTATTAACAAAAAACCGTTTTTTTATGTGTCGCGCAATATGAATTAATGTTTTAACAATAGTAATAATAAAGGTACCATATTTTGAAAACATGTTTTTGATGTAAAATTTGACGGAGAATACGATAAAAATTCTAAAAACTTAATACGAGGTGGGGGCCATTGTTAAAAATTGATTTAAAAAATGAAATTGTTAATAACAATATGAATTTGTTAATAATTTTTATTAAAAATATTTTGTTATCAAAATTCAGTCCTTTAGCTTTAAAATGAAAAAAAAAGATGTTTGTAGCTCAAATAGAACCGGAGTTATAAATTTTTGAAAATGGGTCTCCAAGCCAAAAACCTTGTTTTTCTCAAATTTTTGATCACTTGTATTCTCGAAAATATGCGAAAGAAAAAAAAATTCTCGGACACGTGTCTCTTATTTTTCGATATAGAATCCGTAAAAAAAGTTTCAGCCAAATCGGAGATGTGTCGGTCAATTTTTATCAAAATCCGTACGGTTTGTAAAAGAATTACCCATATATATATGTTTTAAGCAAAATTCGCGGACCACCAAAATCATTTATAACAGCCAATAAAACTCGACAATTTTATTCCAAATTCTTTTCAAACTTGGCAAATATTCGTACCGACCTTTTAAAAAAATTTGGTGAGCGTCGATCCCAATTTACATTAGAACGTGAACTAACAACATGCATTCAAAATTTTAATGAAAATTATACCGATTATTATTTGCGCCTGGACAAGAAATTAAATGAACTTATCGATCTTGTCTCCATTCAAAACAGCGATGCAAATATCGTTAAAATAAAAACAGAACTTTTTCAGCAAAAAGCACTGTTGACATATAAAGTTGGTATTTCACAACCCTACCGCGATTTGTTAAAATACAGCAATTGTAAATCACTAGAAGAATGTCTTTCGCGATTTTCTGAGCTCGAAAACGAAGAATCTTTTGGTAGAAGAGCTATACGCAACACCAAATCTGATAAAAGAAAAACACCCCAATTAGTTTTAAATTCTCCGTCACCAAGATTTTTCAACTATCCCCCACAACATTTTAATCAAGTCAGTCACCCCGAACCACAACGATCAAATTTTAATAACGCAAAACCCTTTGGTAATTTTAACAAATCTTTTCCTCATAAATCGCAACCAATACATAAACAATTTTTTGGCCCATCTACAAGCAAAAATTTGCCAAATACACAATATTTTTATAAGCCATCTCCGATGTCAACCCAAACCGCCAAATATTCAAATCAAAGTTACAAACCGATTCCAATGTCAACTGAAACCATTAAAAATCCTCAAAATTTTAGGAATAACGCGAATTTAATTCCCAGAGTTATTGCCCCGAAGACGACACTGTGAACGGAAGCGCACCTTATATATCCCGTCGTCCGATTTCGATCCCGGTTTACCTACCGACCAAGTTTATTCTCATCTAGATAATGCTGATGCTAATTATTTGCCGTGTGAAAATTTTTACGACGTCAATTTGAACCCGAATGCCACATAAACTTAAATAATATTCCAAATTTACCTCGATTGCCTTTCATTACTCTTTCACTTTTAATCTCAAAATTAAAAACCCCAAATTCACGATTAATTCGCTAGAAAATAAAGTTGGAAGAGTACGATTACACAATAGTACTACTAATAGTATATAAAAAAGTAAAGACAATGTTGTTGCTGATGCCTTGTCTAGAATTGAGATCAATGTAAATGATACTGATTCGATCTTCCCAAATATCGAAGAAAACCCCGACCCAGCTGATCTTGAAGAATTTCTCGAAAAAAGCACTGTTCATTCCCAAGCAGACAAAATTTCCTTTGAACTTCCAATAACTGACAAACCAATTAATTATTTTAAGAACCAAATTTGTATAGCTACTGGCTATTCAGAACAAAACTCCCTTAAAATCAAATTTAGAGACCGTCGAGTTATAAGCATCGTATTACAAGATAATAACAACATTTCCGAACAAATACTCTCTCAATTTAAAGAACTTATCGACCCTTCAAAAACCTATTACCTGTATTTATATTAACCCAATTTGTTACGCCCCCTTATTGAGGAAAAATCTTTACAAATTCACTTAAAATTATACTTTGTTCCACCTATTTAAAAGACATATGCAAAGTTGAGGACCAGGAAAAAATAATCGCGCAATATCATAATAGAAATCATAATGGCATAAATGAGACGTATTCGCAATTATCCCAAATTTATTATTGGCCTAATTTAAAAATCGATATTACAAAATTTTTAAATGCTTGTACCGTATGCTTAAAAAATAAATACGAACGCCCAAAGTACCCATTTCAAGGCCCGCTATTATCACATAAACCTTTTCAAAATTTACACATTGATAGTAGAGTAGCAAAGGGGTTCCTGCGCCACCATGTCAAATTCAACCGCCAGGAGGCGCCACTTGCCGGTCATTTTCAGTTGGTGGCAGTGTATTGCGCATGAGCGCCCTCTGGAAAAAATGTGGCGGCAGAATTGTAAACTAATAGGTTGGTGGCCCGGTAATTCGATATCTTTTTGAGTCTGTAATTTGATATCTTGTGGTATGAGCGCCCTCTGGAAAAAATGTGGCGGCAGAATTATGAACTAATAGGTTGGTGGCCCGGTAATTCGATATCTTTTTGAGTCGGTAATTTGATATCTTGTGGTAAGGTAATATTTGGCAAATGTATATAAATTTCATTTTTGACGCCATTTTTGTTGTTGGCTGTTATGTTGTGGTTAGCTAATGAAAATGCATATAAATTGTAGTTTTGACGCCATTACGGGTGGGCTCGCGCGCAGGAATCATTTAAAGGCGGCCAATCGAAGGTTGCCGAGCGGACCATCGAAGTTTGACGAGCTGACCATGCAAGGTTAATGTAATGTTACGCAATCAGTTTTAATAATTTAAACTTTATTTAACTATTACTCATACCTGAAAAATATTAATTATTATTAAAGGAAAATCTTCTAATATAAATCTTAACAACTTATCGCATTTATATCAAAAACTTAATGGTGTAGTAGTAGTAATAAATAAATCAATGCATATATTAACTACCCTGTCCACATACTTTAGCAATTAATTATAAAACGTGAATTTCAATGAAAATAAAATCATTTCAATGTTAACCTTTAGACATAAAGGTTGCGGTTTATTAAATTCTGCTATTAATAACCTACCCTTTGAGCTTCACTTGCCCTCATACCAATTTTGTGGTCCAGGTTCCAAATTAGGCAAGAGAATTAAGAGGGGTGATACTGGTATAAACCCATTAGGCTCTGCATGTAAAGAGCACGATATTGAGTACTCAAAAAATAAAAGTTTGGGGGATAGACATAAAGCGGATTGGATTTTGGAAAATAAAGCTTGGAAAAGGGTTAAATCTAAAGACTCAAAATTAGGTGAGAAAGCAGCTGCTTGGTTAGTAACAACTGGAATGAAGATTAAAAGAAAACTTGGTATGGGTATACGAAAACCTCGAAAACCGCTCTCTTTTAAACGAGGACTAGTCGATAAAGTTAAAAAACATGTTCAAGATATAAATTTAGATTTGTTAAATAAAAATCCGCTGCTACAGCACTTAAAGCAGCTCGTATGACTATAAAGAAAGCTGGAGGTCGTAAAAATATTAAAGTGCCTAGGATAATTCCATTTGAATTCAAACAAGGGAGATTTTTACCTCTTTTACCACTATTAGGAGCCTTGGGGGCTATGGGATCGTTGGTTGGAGGCGCAAGTGCTGTTGCAAGAACAGTAATAGCTGCAAAAGATGCTAAAAAGAAACTTGAAGAATTAGGGCGGCATCATAAGGCTATGGAGGAAATAGGCAAAAAAGGTTCTGGATTATATTTAAAAAGGAATGTTAAGGGAGGATATGGTCTATTTAAAAACAAATAAAAAAAACTACCAATAAAGCTACCCAATAGAGCCTTATACGATTTTGAATTAGTAAAATATGCACAAAAACTTAAAATACCTTATTTTAGAGGCGTTTTTATGCGAGATACTTTACCAAATATTCCTAATAAAAATGAATCGGCAATTCTAAATCTAGATGTACAAAAAATGTTGGGACACACTGGGTAGCTTATACTAAAAGAAACAATTCTGTTATTTATTTTGATAGTTTTGGTGGTCTTAAACCACTAGTTAATTATTTAGGTAAAAATGTTACAATTAATTATAATAATGATTGTTTTCAAACTTATAAACAAACTAATTGCGGTCAATTATGCTTGTGGTTTCTGTATAAAAATAAATGAGATAAAAAAAATGATTAGTCTATTATTAACCATCGTTTATAGATAATGTCCCAACTATTTACATTAAAAAGTAATAATCATGTTTTAAGTATTGATTTTAAAAATTCAATACAACTTAATCCAGAGTTGAGTACGGTATAGCTTTAATAGGATTTTATTCTTATAACAGTATTCTCAATATTGAGGAAGGTGAAAATAATTTTTGTTATAGAGAAGCAGCTGGGGCTACTAAGAAAATAACAATACCAACTGGTACTGATGAAATATTAGATATAGAAACTTATCTTAGGCAACAAATTATTCCTAAAAGTGTTAAAAAGGAAGATTATTATATATATTTTTCACTTAAACCAAACAATTATTGTTATAATACATTAAAGTGTGAAATTCAAAGCGAAAAATACGAAATAGATTTTTTGCAAACAGATGGTATAGGAAAAATATTAGGATTTTCAAAGCGTACATTAAAACCAGGACCAGGTAAAAAAACACGAATCAGATCTGTCCGTTAATATAATAAAGGTTCGAACCATTCATATTGATTGTAATATAACTACAGGTGCTTATTATAATCATCTACCAACACACACTATTTACGAATTTTCCGTAGACGTTGATCCAGGCTATACAATCAACGAAATTCCCAGGAATCTTATATATTTACCAATAATAAATAAACAAGAAATATTTAATATTACTTTAGTAATTTTAAACCAAAATTTTAAGCCAGTTAATTTTCGGGGAGAAGAAGTTATTATTCGTTTGGAATTAAAAAAATTATCATAATGGGTTTAATATTCAACAATTATTATAAAAATACTGACACAAAAAATTTAAAATCAGTTGACTGCAAACGTTTGCCTAGTTCAAACTATCTAACACATTCAAATCAACTCTTTCTACAATCACTAGGATACAATGTCATCGTTAGACCAAATCTTCGATATTTATCGAAAGCCACAGTTTGATGAAACTATTCAAAAAGTTAATTCCCGAACGTATTACCCGTATGTTAAGTCTTTTAATAATAATGATGTTATAGAAATTTCAATAAATCAAAGAGATTCGTGGTTGCTTTAAAAAAACATTTAGATATCGCAGGGTGGAACTACCCCTCTGCACCCATATTATATTCAATAACAGTGACAGATTCGACTTTTAATATACGCATACCTTTACATCATTTATTTGGTATATTTACTGATTATCAGCTAGCTCAATTTGGTAAACAAACCATAAGGCTTGTAAGAGCTCGAAATGATGATGATTGCATACTTATAAAAGAAAAAAGTGGGGCTGCTGTCGGTACCACAAAGGCCAAAATAACTATTCAAAATATATCATTAAAAGTGCAAGTTTTTACTCCCAATGATTTATTAAAACTTCAATTATTGGAATCAATAAAATCTGACAGACCCAAGTAATTCCATTTCGAAAAAGGGAATCTCACGAACTTCCACAATTAACAAAAGATGCTACTAAGGAAATATGGCCGGTTAAAACGTGTACCGCATTAGAAAGTCCGCGCTTTATAATTTTAGCTTTTCATACTAATAGAAGAAGTAATGTTACAAAAGATTCATCATATTTTGATAACATTGACATATCAGATATACGTGTTATTATAAATGGGGAGTATTACCCCCTAGAGCGAATTAATCTCGATTTTGAAAAAAATAATTTTATTGAGGCTCACCATAATTATACACAATTTTATTCAAGTTTTAAAAATGATTTTACAATATCAAAACGCCCTTTACTTAATTATACGCAATTTAAGAACCATGTCCTTTTTGTAATTGATTGTTCTAGAAGAAATGAATCCTTAAAATCAAGTACAGTTGATATAAAAGTTGATATTGAGGCGAAAAAAGGCTTTTCCGATAACACAAAAGCATATTGTATGATTATACATGATGTCATTATAGAGCACCTCCCACTCAGTGAAATAGTTCGCAATTTATCATAATTTTTTAATAAACATTTTAGTTTTAATTAGCCCGTACAATATGAAAGTTGTGTCTATAAATATTCAAGGGTTTAATTTATTCTCCAAAGAAGCTGAAAAATGGCTTTTTCATCCAAAAGAAATTGCAATTACTAATGGAGTGCAAACAAATCATTATCTTTTAAAACCAATGGTGGAATTTAAGCAATTATCAAAAATAAATAGAAAACAAGTTTGCCTTGAAGAAAAAAACATTCATGGACTACGATATTCCAGTGGACATGTGAATTTCAATGAAATCAATAATATTTTAATGGAATTATTGACTGAATACGATACTGTTTACACGAAAGGTAATCAAAATTATGAATACTTAAAAACAGTCTGTGAGCAGCTATTAGAAAATTTAAAAATTGTGAACATTGAAACCTTAAACTTGTGGGATTTTCCAGTGTTAAAAAGAAAAAAACCAATTTGTATGAATCATTTCAAAACTGGCCAGTGTAGCACAACCAACGTACACATTTTACATAATTGGCTTCAAAGATATCTACCCCATAATCATGGCTTGTAAAGAGTCTTTATCACAAAGAAAAATAAAGTTTTATGAAGATTTGCGAAAATTAAAAGGCGACATTGAAATGTATGAATTATTTAAAGCTTTTGATTCCATGCGCATATCTGAGAATTATTGAAAGAACGTCTTCGAGGACCCACTTAGGTTTTCCGCAAGCAGTTCTTTAACCACAAAAAAGAAAAATGTTGTGCTTAAATATAATGTAATCTAAAAATTAATTTGGAATAAAAAAAATAAACAAATAATGCATTTTTTACTATTTTACCCTTCCCTAAAATTTTTTTGTAAGAACCCTTTTGGGGTGACATGACTCGATGCTTCGCCCATAAAGTGGAGGGGTGGGCCCCAAGTTAATTTTATTAGTATTAAGGTTGGTAGATGAAATAAAAAAAATAATTAAATTAATTCTATTTTTCTATATTTTTATGTTCAAAATAAAAAAATTTCTTTATTTCCCAAGTTTTTTATAAATATTGATTGTAATATAAGTACCAAAACAAAAAGTAGTGAAAAAAAAAATATATATACTATATAAATATTTTATTTTAAAAATTACGGACAATAATTAAATTACACGTACACGTATCGACCTTTATTTAGTGGAGGTGGTGCACAGTTTTCTAAAACCCATGCTGGTGGTATAGATGGTTGGGGAGATTGGGGTGGTGGAGGTGTTGGTGGAGGTGTTGGTGGAGGCATTGATGCCTCGCACACCAAGTCCGGGGTTGTTAGATCAACTCTGAAACAGAAAAAATATTTAAACTTCATTTTTTTAAAAAAGGTTACAAATATTACATTACATACTCTTGATCCTCACACCCAGAATCATCATCGACAGAGATGGGCGACATCCCTCCCATTTCAATGTCCGGGGTTGTTAGATCAACTCTGAAACAGAAAAAAATATTAAAAACTTAAAGTTTAAAAAAAAAATGTTACAAATATTACATTTCACCATTTTGCCCCTGACACCAAATATCGTCCCCGATGAAGCTGGGCCACCACCCCGATTTAAGTGCTCTATAAAAATAAAAAATAATAAATATATATTATGTAAAAACTAAAAATACTACGTACTGCTCTATTAAGATCAACGGTGGAGGTGGTGTTAGGTTCCTAAAAATAAATTGGTATAAATAAATAATATTAAAACTATACAAATATAACTTACTTTTCCCTGAAATACTGCTCAGGATCTTGAGGTGGAGTATATCTATTCGTTAATTCACATAAATTATCAAACGTATCAAACGACATGATTTAAACTCAAAACATAAATGAATAATATATTTCAGTCAACATTTGCTTTTATATGGATACAATTTGACCACGTGAAATGTAATTTTTGCATTCACATGTATTATTTGACTCCAACTATATGGGTTTTTATCTTATTACGTTTTGATAAATGTAGATTATGCACATGATTAAAATATTAATTACTGCAACATAAACATTTGGTTTGAAAAACTATCCATAAGAAGAGTGCAAGTTTACAAAAATATCATAATTACTATCCCACACTTTACATATTTGTATTAGTATTACATCATTTATTTGGTATATTTAATGATTATCAGCTAGCCCAATTTGGTAAACAAACTATACGTCTTGTAAGAGCTCGAAATGACTCTGATTGTCAAATTATAACAGAAAAAACTGCGGCTGCTGGCACAACAAAGGCTAAATTAACCGTTGAAAATATCTCGTTAAAAGTACAAGTTATTACACCCAATGATTTATTAAAGCTTCAATTGTTGGAATCAATAAAATCAGACAGCCCCATAGTAATTCCATTTAGAAAATGGGAATCCCATGAGCTACCCCAATTAACTAAAGATACAACTAAGGAAATATGGTCAGTTAAAACGTGTACCGCATTAGAAAGTCCACGCTATATAATTTTAGCTTTTCATACTAATAGAAGAAGTAATGTTACAAAAGATCCATCATATTTTGACAACATTGATATATCTGATATACGTGTTATCCTCAATGGCGAATATTTTCCTATAGAACGCATGGGCCTTAATTTTGAAAAAAATAATGTTATTGAGGCCCATCACAATTATACACAATTTTATTCAAGTTTTAAAAATGATTTAACAATATCAAAACACTCTCTACTTGATTGTAAACAATTTAAGAATCATGCCCTTTTTGTAATTGATTGTTCCAGAAGAAATGAATCCTTAAAATCAAGTACAGTTGACATCAAAGTTGATATTGAAGCGAAAAAAAGTTTTTCCCGATAACACAAAAGCATATTGTGTTATTACACTTGACGTCATTATGGAGCATCTTCCACTCAGTGAAATAGTTCGTAGTTTATCATAATGCTGTTTAGTTTAAATTATTCTGTCTAAAATGAAGGTTGTGTCTATAAATATTCAGGGATTTAATTTATTCTCTAACGAAAAATGGTTTTTTCATCCAAAAGAAGTTACGGTTACCAATGGATTGCAAACAAATCATTATCTCTTAAAACCAATTGTAGAATTTAAGCTGTTATCACAAAAAAATAAAAAACAAGTTTGCTTTGAAGAAAAAATTCATGGTCTACGATATTCAAGTGGATATGTGAATTTCAATGAGATTAACAACATTTTAATGGAAATATTGCCTGAAAGAATTAGCTCAAAGAAAAATAAAATTTCATAAAGAATTACAAGCATTAAAAGAAGACATTGAAATGTATGAACTGTGTAAGGCTTTTGCTGTTATGAGCATTATGAGCATGATGATCTGAGGAAAAATGTGCTTAAATAAAATATATTTTATAATAAATAAATAAAAATTATAAAAATTATATTGTTTTTTATGTATATCCTAAAATTAGAATAAAACTTAAAGGCAAGTTAAATAATATATTTATTAATCATTTTTACATTCATTAAATACATAACCTAAAAAGTATAAAAACCCATAGATGGTTAGTAAAAAATTCCTACTACAGAGATATAAATTCTATAAATATTTTTGTGGAAAATGTTGTTGAATTTGAAGAGGCCACCCCTGATCCTGTAGTAGTATTAGATAAATTGGTTAAATTAGTTATTACACTATTTAAACTATTTATTTCAAAAAGGGTTCTAGTCTTTCCACCATCTGCTGATAAAATATATTTTAATTTATAATGTAATATAGAGCCGATTGCTGAGGCATTAACTTGAATCTTGAATGTACCAGGAGCTGCATCCATTGGATTCCAATCATTTGACCATTGAGTCTTTACCATTGGATTATCAACACTGAATGTCACATAACAATCCTGAGTGTTTTTGGGGAAATTTACATATAAAGTATTATTTATAAATGTAGATAGTAATAAAAAATTAACAGTTGAAAACATGATTATTTGATGATAGTAATTTAACAACTGATAATTTATTAGGAATAATAGACCCTTTATATTATTAGTTTTTTATTATAAATAAATTTTTATCTTTACAATTTTTATTTTATATTTAACTAATAATCTAAAGGCCCTATGAAGTTCATCAACAAGTTCTATTTTTCCTTTGTTTGTGGGAATACTAACATTAAAAGGTACTCCAAGAGCTTTAAATATTGTATACATTTTTTTTTCTAACTCAACAAATTTTTCCCCTAGATCTTCAAATTGTTTTTTAGTAACATTAGTTGGTACTGTTATAACTTTAAATATATCATTATTTTTTTTTTCTAACTCCGTATTTTTTCCTCTAGATGTTGAAATTGTTTTTTATTTATATCCAAAACCTTTTCAATCCACATAATTTTGTTACTCATAGCATCACGTGCCTTTACATGTGCTTTTGAAATATTCTTTAAAGACTCCAAATCGTTGATAATTTTTGTTTTTTGTTTATTAAGTTCTTCAATTTGTTTTTTTAAATCCAATATACTTTCTTCATAGATTTTCTTGAAATCTAGCAAATCTTTGATAATTTTTGTTTTATTTTTTTCAAGTTCTTTGGCGCATTTATCGTAATTTACGAGCGATTTTTTTTCAAATTTTTGATATGATTTTAAAGTATCTTGTTAAAATTTACTAATTACTATTACTATTAGCAGCATCTGCATTTAAAGTTGGTAATTTCACATTACATATTTTTAGGTTTTCTGCGTC
Source organism: Brassicogethes aeneus (assembly GCA_921294245.1). Taxonomy (NCBI): domain Eukaryota; kingdom Metazoa; phylum Arthropoda; class Insecta; order Coleoptera; family Nitidulidae; genus Brassicogethes; species Brassicogethes aeneus. The sequence goes on from OV121136.1 coordinate 7,423,953, forward strand.
AATATTACCATCGGGAGTATATTTAAGACCCTTGTTACCACACTGTAATTTTGATAGTATTGAATTTGTGTTAGATGGTCCTTGTAAGGATTGACCGAACTTGTTAAGAGGCATTTGGAAAATGACTGCTTTAATTATGTTTAAGCGTTAATATATAATACCAGCTTCTTTTAATTCATTTACTATTGCTGTTATTTCATTATCACTCGATGTATTGCCAGCATGCTTGGAGGCTACTAATAACTTTAATCTCTCAACCAATTCGTTTACGTCATCCCAATAAATGTATTCTATTGGTTTTTCATTGTATGTTACCAAGGTAGGCGATGCTCTGTCAACCCCAATTTTTTCAGTATGTTCTTTACCTATTTCTGTCTGCTGTGATGCTCTACCAACTCTAAGTTTACGACTATGTTCTTTTTGTTTATCTACATCTTGCCGTTTCATTTGCTCTAAAAGAGGTCTAATAATGTTTTTATATTTGAGTCCTCTATGCCCCATGGTTTGTTCGTTAGGATCAAAATTTCTTTTATGCGCGTTTGTAACCATAACAAGTTTACCAAATGTTTGAAAATCTGAAGTCATGTAATTCTTAGGATTTTGTTTAAACATTAATTCGTACAGTCCTGGGGACCCCTTGAAAAAATGATTATTTACAAAAAAATCAGGACCTTTAAAGGCCAAAATTGAATCCCCAAATTTGATCTTGCCTGTCTCCAAATTGTGGTGAATATAAGTATGATCATATTCATTGCTAGTATCTCTCATATGTCCTTCAACAAAATTTCTAGGTAATTCATTAAAAAAATCCAAATATTCTGCTATAGAATCTTCCGGAATTGTTTCCATGATTGATTCGTTGTCGAGTGTTCTATTTAAGCTTAATTCATTATCATAAAAATCATTTGGATCATGTTCATAAATAGTTTCATTTCCAGAAAATGTGGGGTGGGATGTTTTATTGAGGTCATATTCGCTTTTATAAAAATCATTTGGATTATTTTTATTAGTGGTGTCATTTTCAGGAAAACGAATGCTTGAGATATTTAATGATTTATCTGGAGCTTGAATATCTTTTCTGGGGGATGATTCAAGTATTTTATCAATAGCTTTATATTTTATAGGAGATTGTTTTTTATTTTTTTTTTGCTAGCTGTAATAAATTCTCTTCTTCGGCTTCTTTTTTTTACAAAATCCGTATCATATGCCATTTTTTGAAGAGGCTTTATGATTGGTCTAAAAATTTTATCTAATGTAGCATCATTTTCAGCTTTCCCCAATTTAAGAGCTAAATATTTTTTTCTAATATTTCGAGAGAGTTCATTAATTTTTTCAGTTACATTGAAAGTGGTTGGTGCCATGATTACTAATGATACTAAATATAGTTGTTTTACATATTTATATATTTACCAAACCCCTTTCGATAACGCCCATTGTTTAAACGGAAGTCTTTTATAATTACCAAACAGCCAGCAGTTTTTGTGACAGTTTTGCAGTTTTTCTATCGGTTTTTGTAACAGTTTTGCAGTTTTTTATCAGTTCTTGTGACAGTTTTGCAGTATTTATAGCAGTTTTTGCAGTTTTTCTATCCGTTTTTGTGACAGTATTTTCAGCGGTTCTACCAAGATTATAAGGTTATTTAGCAAAAATATTAATAACAGTTTAAAGTCTATCATTATTAAAAATATTAAAACCGATCATTTTAATTAAAACAACTGACTTTAACAAGTTTTTTTCCTTTGTGTGTTGCATGATTATGGTTTGTTGTAAGTGTGACTACTAATATTAACTACATATTTATATATTTATCAAATCCCTTTCGATAACGTCCATTGTTTAAACGAAAATCTTTTATAATAGCTAAACAACCATAATTCTCACTCCAACATTCTGAGCATATTTTCTTAAACTGATCATAACGCATATCAGGTGAGACATGTTTATCAAATACATGTTTTAAATTCATATCATCCTGTCTAAATAGCACAATAATATTACAATTATCACGTATTAATTGTTTTGGTATTTTGAATATGTATGACATAAGTATGCAGCGTCTATGTTTTTATGTCCACATTGAATAGTATTTGCGTATTTTATTTTGTTTATCACAAGCTACATCATCAAATATGAAAATTGAATTGTTTCGAGCTTTCATAGGTTCAATTATTTCATCATTATCTTTATATGGAAAATACCCCACACCTTTTACTTTGCTTAAAACATATTGTAATAATTGATATTTTGGTTGGAAAAGCGATTTTGAATAAACGTAAATATTTTCAAATTTAGCTCCATTAGCATTAAATATTAAACTAATAAAGCATTTGTTTTACCACACCCACTAGGACCACAAAAAATTGCTCTAAAGGAATTTGGTAGTAAATTACCATGTTTACTAGCATCAGAACTGGTTTCAAATAAATCTAAATTATTTATAGGTAGTTTTTCAGGTTGTTGAACGCAACGCATTTTAGGAACTGAACTCAAATAGTTTTGTTAAGGAATATATATTAAAGTTTATTCAATTAATTTTACAACAGAACGTAATTTTTGGTAACTTATTTAACACCTCATTAGCTTCTTTCACATAAAATGAAACCATACAACATGGACATGTACCTGGACCTTCATCAGAATTTGACCAGGGGCACGTCTCAAAATGTTTACCATATTAGCATTGAGATGCTGCTCCAAAAATTCTTTTTGACTAACCCATTTTTTAATTTTTTCCTTTTTCAAAAACTCGATATATTTCTTGTTGAGTAGGATATTAATTTTCAAATTTTTCTTCACCTTCTTTACCACATTTTTCCAAAAATTTATTAATATTTTGGATTGCCATTTCAATTTCCTTTGCACTAATCATTATTACTGTACGATAATATTAAGACTGCATTATATTTAAAACAACTAACTTTATATGCAAAAAATTTAAAACCGATGGTTCCCGAGTACCGATCGGTACCCAAAAATATTTAAAAAAATTAATTTTAATAAAAAGGTCGGACGGAAGACTGAACACCTAATTGTGAGAAAAAGGCCTCTGGATCTAGCCTATGATTTTTCCCGCGCATTTTTCCCATTGGTCACGTGACTAAAAAGGGAGGGGGTGGTCTCAGGTCATTGGGATTAAAAATAGACTTGTTGGGACAAGTCGGATGACGTCAGCAATTCAAAATGGCGTCAAAAATGAAATTTATATTATTAATTCAAAATATATCCTTATCTCTAAAAATTTTACGTCACAATTCAAAATGGCGTTAAAAATTAAATTTATATTATTAATAATAAATCCTTATCTCCAAATAGCGGATGTCAGTTGACCAAACCACTGTTAAGTCACGCCCACCCTCTTATCACCAGTTTTCTTTCCCTTATCTCTAGTTCGAAATTTTTGTATCGCTTATCTATAGGTGGCGCCACCTTCGGAAAACAGCGCTACCAAACCAAAGCGCTACGTCACCTGTCTGGGTCACTTCCGGCTTGGTGTTCTCTTTGTATCTCTACTACTATATGCATTGATTTATTTATTACTACTACTACACCATTAAGTTTTTGATATAAATGCGATAAGTTGTTAAGATTTATATTAGAAGATTTTCCTTTAATTTTATTATTTATTTTTCAGGTATGAGTAATAGTTAAATAAAGTTTAAATTATTAAACCTTCGATGGTCCGCTCGGCAACCTTCGATTGGCCGCCTTTAAATGATTCCTGCGCGCGAGCCCACCCGTAATGGCGTCAAAAATACAATTTATATGCATTTTCATTAGCTAACCACAACATAACAGCCAACAACAAAAATGGCGTCGAAAATGAAATTTATATACATTTGCCAAATATTACCTTACCACAAGATATCAAATTACCGACTCAAAAAGATATCGAATTACCGGGCCAACAACCTATTAGTTCAAAATTCTGCCGCCACATTTTTTCCAGTGGGCGCTCATACCACAAGATATCAAATTACCGACTCAAAAAGATATCGAATTACCGGGCCACCAACCTATTAGTTCACAATTCTGCCGCCACATTTTTTTTCAGAGGGCGCTCATGCGCAATACACTGCCACCAACTGAAAATGACCGGCAAGTGGCACCTCCTGGCGGTTGAATTTGACATGGTGGCGCAGGAACCCCTTTGCTACTCTACTATTGATGTTTTCCTTTATAAAAGTAAATCATTTTTAACAATTTTAGATCAATTCAGTAGGTACGCACAATGTTATATGTTAAATGATCGAACTAGTTTTGAAATAATTCGTAAATTAAGGCATTATTTCTCTCACCACAATTATCCGGAAAAAATTACAACAGATTCAGGCATAGAATTTACTAGCCACACATTTAAACAATATTTAAATTTACATAAAATAGACCACCAAACTCAAATTCAAACTCCCCCATCGAACGCTTTCATAGTACCCTTATCGAAAAACTAAACATCCTCCACGAAGTTAACCCGCGAGACTCCCTAGATGATCACGTTATCACCGCTGTCACAATATACAATCAATCAATACATTCAAGTACTAATTTTGCCCCTTTTACGCTATTATATGGTCCCTACGAAAAACTTATAGAACTAAATACTGACAAGCCTATTTATGAAGATTTTGTCGAAAAGCGAAGGAAAGAACTTTTACCTTTTTTCGATCACGTTTATGGAAAAACTCGAAAAAAGCAATCAATCGACTAGAAAAATGTAATAAAACCAGAAACGATGTACCTTTAGATTATTCAACCCAAATCAGTTCAGATACACCCCTTATTGTATATTATAAAATTAAAAATAGAAACAAAACAATTGCTCCATTTTCTCCCCTCGTTGTTACGGAGCAACAAAATAATAAACTTATTGGTAGAACACATAAGAGAACCACAGAAACCGATAAAAAGTATTTAAAAATTCGTAACAGTAACACCTTGTTGCAGGATTCTGCTACTGGTGGCCCCTCTGTCCCACTGCCTGCACCATAAATGCCTTAGACCAATGGATAGTATGATGAAATTATTGGACAACAAAAATAAATATTACATAATCATAAGTAGGGATGGGATTTTAGTTATTTTACCTTTTTTCAACCGTTGTAACTTTTTGAAAACCAATAATGCCAAAATGTGTTTTAAAGGGTTTTCTTTTATATGAACCTAACTTGTTTTAACCTTTTTTACCTTTTTTGGAGGTTTTTGCTTTAAACTACCTTTTTTATACTTTTCTTACCTATTTTTTTAACTAGTTTTCACCTTTTTTACCTTTTTTGGAGGTTTTTGCTTTAAACTACCTTTTATACTTTTGTTACATATTTTTTAATTTGTCAGTTTATTTTCACATATTTGTTATCTATTTTTACGTATTTTTACTTATTTTATTTTTTTGTGTTCTTTTTAAATTTTCCGCCAATATTTTATCCAGGGCGTGCAACTCAACGGTATAGAATTTTTTCTTATGGTCACAGCATAGAAATTATTCTATTATTCTAAATTATGTCTATGGGTCACAGACTGTAACAGTAACTTTCTTTACAGTATTTCTTTGTATTGAGCTTATGTTCTGTCATAGAATTTCTGTGTAGTGAGTGTCACTCAGTGAAACAGAGTTTATTGCATAGAAATAGTTTATTGTGGTTATGTTCTGTGTTTGGGTATGCGGCTAAACAAAATTATAAAAGAAACTTTTAATGTTTTTTTTTACCTAAAATGCTGTTTTTTTAACCTAAAATGCTTTTTTTAGTACCTTTTTAGTTACCTACTTTTCAGTTTTTAGTACCTAAATATCCCATCCCTAATCATAAGGTTTTAACCAAATTTAACATTTCTTCTATAGAAAATAGCGTTTTCAACATTCCTGTTGCAAATACAAGTTCACATTTCCTTAATGCCCTTCACGACCTCGCCCTTTAAAATCTAAAAAGTTCACTTAATAAATTGTTATGCAATCGACCAAAACGAGGTTTCATCAATGCTCTTGGTTCAACCGTTAAATCACTGGCAATTTAGATCAATCGGATCTTGATTTAATCAACAGAAAATTTGACAGATGCTCACAATGCCCTTAATCATAACGTAAATAAACTAATAATTTTTTGTAAAGAAACAAACGACCGCTATAATAAAATAATAACAACATTTAATAAAATTTATAGAAGAAATTTCCCATGAATATCGACATGATTTTGACGAACTTTCAAGAACACAACTTTTAATACAAAGTTATCATCTTTATTATCAATTTATTCGAAAGACCAATTACATATCTCTGAGATTCATCCTTATGAATTAATAGAACGATCAAAAACAGTTGTTATTATTTCTGATCAATTAATTTAAATAATTTTAAAAGTTCCGATTTTATCCAAAGAAACATTTTCATTATACAAAATCCTATCCTTTCCTTCTACTGACGGCGTTATGATTATTCCACCTTCAAATTACTATTTTAATGGTTTAAAAATTGCGGCATGAAGAAACAAACGGTTTTATTTGCAACGGGGAAATATTTTTGGAAATGTTCCCTTATAAAACCGGAAAATTGTCTAGCTGCAACCGTGCATCACCCGATCAGATATCAACTTCAGTCAAACGAAATGTTGGTGAACAAATCAACTTCCATCCAAGAAATATGTACAGGACACCATTGTTCCCGAATGCAGATCCATAGTCCTGTCAAGCCCCTGTGACGTAACCATCGATGAAGATAGATACTCCATCAACAGCACTAAAGTATCGCTTAGGATACCACTTATTCGACCCATCACCCTAATTGCCACCCGAACAGCCGAACTAAACGAAATTCATATCCCTCCAGAACTGGATTTGAAGCCATTAGAGGACATCCACTTGCAAAAGGAAATCCATTACACATTTTGGGTTATAACAATAATTATTGCAATACTAACTATAATTGTTGGAGTAGTATTAATCTGGAAAAAGAAACGCCTTAGTCATGTTTTTCCAGAGACCTACCCTCAAGGATTTGGAATCCGCTCTTCTAGCTAAGGAGGGAGGAGTTACGTCTGCTGACTAGGCAACCAAGCTTACCTCGCACGGGACTACACATTATACCGGCACTTCTCTTCCAATTGTTGTTGTGAATACATTGTTATAAAATAAATTAATTAAAAAGTGTAACTGTTTTAATTTAACAAAATAAGAACTCAAAACTTGAATGATATCACAAATGTAAATTTTTAATAAATGTAGAGTAATTTGTCGTAGGTCAGGAACAACCAGTGGCGGCTCAAAATTTCTACTTTACTTATAAAAATTTTAATGATTTTTTTATTAAAAAACATGGCACTAATGCAAAAATGAGAAAAAACTTGGCGAACGGCAGATTATGAGTGGTGAGTTTGGTCGATAGGCAAATATTGTTTCTTGATACTTACGTGCATTCTACCAAATGCAAATAAAAAATTGGGCGCCAGTATCTAAAGTGTTGTTCAAATCCAATTAAGCTATACGTATAATTATATCTTGGCATTATGTATAATATTTTCCAAGTGGACCAAACGTTGATGTCCAGGACCCGCAACTGGAGGATTTCTTACTCTACTTATTCTCAATAGGGTTGAGCATTGGGAATAGGGACCGGACCTATTGCGCTAACTGGACCAGTTATAATATTTTCTAACCGAAAGTGACAAGGGGCGTTGTCGCGAACAATAACAAGTTCATTCAGATGATTACCATCATTTTCCCAATGTTGCAATATTCCACCCATTAGCAGCATCTGCCTTAAAAGATCCCCGATGACGCGTCGCGACGCTCCATTAAAACAACACCTGCAGCAGATTGTAACCTCAACTTGAGGACTAGGCGTACCGCATATCAGCGGAGAGATAGGTCGATGGGCTGAGTATTATTTTTTGATACTTACCGGTTTGTCCCATACAAAATTATATTAGGGCGCCAATGTATTGTTGTAGCCAGTTGTTAAATTGTCCGAGCGAGTAAGACATAACCTCACTGGACTAGAGGGTATTAAAAATATTTAGTTTTATCAGGATTAATAAATTGATATTACACTGTGCAACACAAAAAATGAACTGGGATCAAATCTGAAAAAATCGAATCTAGGCAACCCCCAAAACAAATCCTTTAAGGGGTTTTACCAGTTTAGCTCGAATAATGGGGATATACATATATATATATGTACAGGGTGTTTCTTTCAACTTGAGACAGCTCAATATCTCGAGAAATACGCATTTCACGGAAAAATGTCTTAAATAAAAGGTTAATGTGACTAAAGGGGACATTATTTGGTGCTACCGCTAGCCACCCCCTACCCCTCCTTAAGGGTGAAACGGGGGGTAACTTTGGAAAGTCAAATGGAATGACCCGATTTTTTTCACAGAGTTTGGTAGTACATAAAAAATAAATAACTTTTATTTAAAACATTTTTTAATTTATCAACAGATGGCGCTGTAATTCAAAATTTAAGAAAAATGGGTTTCCTTGTAAAATGTATTATTTGAAACGTTTGAAAAACAAAAATTAACATTAACAACAATAGTCGGCTATGAAAACAATTTATAACAAATGTTCGAAATGTCGTCATTCCATTTCAACACATTTTTGAATGCGGGTAATGAATTCTGGCACACAACGCGCCAACATATCGGGCGGTATCGCCGCACAGGCGTTCCTGATCCGCTCCACCATGTCCTCCCAAGTTGTAGGAATTGCAGCGTAAACTTTTTCTTTCAAGTAACCCCACTGGAAAAAGTCTGGTGGCATAAGATCAGGTGATCGAGCAGGCCAAATTACTGGACCACGTCTACCGATCCACCGCGGTGCACCGACCATTGAACTCCCGATCCAACACCTCTCGAGCAATTGTCGAATAATGTGCAGGACAACCATCTTGCTGGTACCCAGGCCCGGCTCCAGACATTGCGGTACCCCGTGCAAAAAAATTTTGCCGCCTCTCATAGTTACCTACTTTTTAGTGCCCATTAATAAGGTATAATTTCTAAAAAGAAAAACTATAGTACCTATAACTATAGGTATACCTAAATAATATCGTCCCCTTGATGCTACAATTAGATACACTGTTCAAAATTTCATGACCATTTTAACACCAAATTAACACCATACATGGTCTATATCGATACAAACCAAAATGGTGTTAAATATGGTTCGTTGGTCCAGTATAATTTCAAATACTAAAATAGTGTAAATTGAACTCCTTTTCAGTGTTAAATATTATGTGTTATTGGTCAAATTAAATCATACTAGGTGTAAAGTGTACTTCTCAGTAGTTCGAAAGGATAAAATATTTTTAGATAAACACCGTTTTGGTGTTTGCTGTATATAACATTTTTAAACATAATTCATGGGGTTTATATTAACACCACTTGGTGTTGGATTTAGACACCATTTTTAGATTACCCTTTACACCACAGCTATTTTAAACAGTGTAATATCGTCCCCTTGATGCTACAATTAGATATCTAATACATTTATAAATAAAAATATTCTAAAATTGGTAAGTATTTAGTAGAACTGGATTCGTAAATTTTTTAGTTATCCAGTTGTAGCATTATTTTAGAGAATTATTTATTTGTTAAATATTATTTTTTATTAAAAGGATGCATGATGTGATATATTAATTTTTTATAAAATGTGAATAAATACCTACCTTAAAACACACACAAAAAGCCCAGCACAATGTAAATACCACAACCACAGGGAACAAAATGTCCTCGAAAATGTCTATTTTTTCAAATTATTAAATTTCGAATAGGTAGTGTACAATTGCACAAAGAAGTTCAATATCAACTAAAATAATTTATAAGTTTGCCTAAAAAGTTTTTAGTAAAAACAAAGCAAAATCCTGATAAATCAAAAAAAACCGCACATTGCGACGCGTGCCATTGATCCTTTATCGGCTCTATTATAAAGAAAGCCGCTTTTTTATTTAAAAATGGGAAATAATAGTACGATAACTTTTTGCCGCCTTTCGATTTTTAACGCCGTTCGAATTTTGCCGCTATTCGATTTGTGCACCTCTTTAATTTTTGCCGCCCTTCGATTTTTGCCGCCCCGTGCTGGGGCACGGCTGCACGTACCCTGGAGCCGGCCCTGCTGGTACCACATGTTTTGAAGCCGTGCTAGTGGTACATCCTCCAAAAGGTCCGTCAGATCGTTTTCTAGAAAATTCCGGTACTTTTCGCCATTTAATGCACAGTCAATAAAGAAGGGTCCGATTAATCGTTCGCTTAAGGTACCGCACCAAACGTTTACCGACCAGGGACGCTGGTGCTCCACTTGGTGTCGAAATGGAAGGACGACATTTCGAACATTTGTTATAAATTGTTTTCAGAGCCGACTATTGTTGATTTAATGTTAATTTTTGTTTTTCAAACGTTTCAAATAATACATTTTACAAGGAAACCCCTTTTTCTTAAATTTTGATTTACAGCGCCATCTGTTGATAAATTGAAAAAAACTTTCAAATAAAAGTTATTCATTTTTTTATGTAATACCAAACTCTGTGACAAAAATCGGGTCATTCCATTTGACTTTCCAAAGTTAACCCCCGTTTCACCCTTAAGGAGGGGTAGGGGGTGGCTAACGGTAGCACCAAATAATGTCCCCTTTGGTCACATTAACCTTTTATTTAAGACATTTTTCCGTGAAATGCGTATTTCTCGAGATATTGAGCTGTCTCAAGTTAAAAGAAACACCCTGTATATCTCCATTATTCGAGCTAAACTAGCAAAACCCCTTTAAAGATTAGTTTTGGGGGTTGCATAGATTCGATTTTTCCACATTTCATCCCAGTTCAAATTGTAAGGTCAAAATTTGTCGCACAGTGTTATTTATAATTATTTGGTTTTAAAAGTTATTCATTATTTTTACACTACTAATTAATTATTCCCTTTATATGGCCATATTAAGTTTACAAAAAAAAATAGATGAGATGGTTCTTCTTCTTCTTCTTAATTCTGAACACAATTCTGTGTTCAGAGGAATGACCTTTAGCTTAATTTAAAAGCTATTTGGCCAGCACATTATATTTTTCGGTTTCCACCAAGATCAAGGGACTCAATTAAGAGTATCTGAGTTGTCTCATCCCTTGGTCTAATTGTTTTTTTTTCTAGGTTATATTTCCAGGTGTATTTTTTGCTAAAATGAGTTTAGTAGGGTGTTAGTACGGACAGACGTTACAAACAAAGGTAAGACTTTTCACGCTTGGGGGCAGCGGCCAAGCGACTTTGACAACCCAGTAGATGCTACCTCGGTATAGGAACCCAGGAAGTGTTATTGGAAGGATCTGTAAAAAGAAATAGATAGAAATAAATGTTATAATATTATTTTGTGGTAGTCCATAAATTTTAATAGTATTTTTATGGTTTTTTTATTAAGGTTTCTCAGAATAAGTTGTAGGTTTGTCGGTAATTCTAATCCATTTTGTCCCATTTCGAAGTATATGTCGCCATTGATTGGGCATTCTAGTAAAATGTGTGTTAGGTCACCCACTTGTCCGCATTCGCAGTAGGGGTTTTCTAGTATACCTATTCTGTGTAGGTGTGCGTTTGTAAGGCAATGTCCTGTTCTTAAGCGCATGATAGCTGTTAGGTGTCTTCGATTTTGTATTTTGTTGGTATAGAACCACGGTTTATTCGGAAGTTCGTCGACTATTTTTCCATACCAGCTCCCTGTTCTGGGAAATGTTTTTAACCATTCCTTGTTGTATGCTTGGTAAAGTTCTTTTTTTAATTCAGGTAGTATTTCTGTCATCTCTGGTTGAAAGTTTAAAGGGACATTAAGGTTTACCCCAATATTTGCTAGTTGGTCTGCAACCACATTTCCGTGGATTTCGTCGTGTCCTGGTACCCATGCTAATATAAAGTCAAAATCGTTTTCTGTGGCTATTGTAATAAACCTTTTAGTGGCAATCGATATATATTGGTCTTTTGATGAGTATTTATTGTTTATTAGTTTTTCAAGGGCACTAGCAGAGTCTGTTAAAATTAGGTTACGTTTGATATTTTTAGAGATTGCAATTTCTACACCCTTGCAAATTGCGGCCATTTCTGCTGTGCATATCTGGAGATGGTCTGGGAGTCTTGCCGAAAATCGAACATCGTTCTCAGGCATATAGATTCCTATACCCGTTTTATGTTTAATTTTTGATGCATCTGTATAAATGATGTTGTATTTATTTGTTTTAAATTTTTCGAGTTCTGCTAAAAAATTTATTTTATTGTTTATATAATTTTTTCTTAAGTTTAGATTTTTATTTTTAATTTGGGCAAACTGGTAACAATATTCGATTTCAAAGCAAGGCATGAGATCACTTCTTCTAATTTTATTTAAGTATTTATTAAGTAGGGGTGTTACTTGGATGATGTAGGGGTATTCTTTTGATTTCCAATATGTGTTTGGTTTTAAGCAGTCTTGTTTTAGCATTGCCATAATGGGAATTAAGGGGTGAGATTTAAATTGAACTATTTTTGATAAGAATTTGGTTGTTAACCATTTTCTTCTTTCAGATAATGGGGGTTCTGCACATTCTGCAAGTAGGGCGTTGTTTGGAGTGGTTTTCATAGTGCCTGTAATAACCCTTAATGCTTTATTCTGGGTGGAATGAAGTCTATTTTTTAATTTTTTTTGTATGGGACTTAATAAAATTGATCCGAAATCTAGTTGTGATCTTACTAGACCATTGTATACCATTAACAATATTTTGGTGTCTGCTCCCCAGTAAACCCTTGCTATTGCTCTCATCACATTAATGCCTTGGTTGGCTTTAGCAATCATTTCCGTAATCTGGTTGTTCCAATTAAGGAATTCGTTGAAGGTAACTCCCAAATACTTGATATTTGCCTGCTGTTTTATTTCCTTATTTCCTATTTTTATTGTTGGTGGTGATTGTTTACTTTTTCTTTTCCTGAACCATATGAATTCAGTTTTGTCTGATGATATTGAGAGCTTATGTTTAGAAAACCATAGATTTATCTTATTTAGAGTTTTGTTAATGGTTTCTGTCATTTTTGTTATATTGTTACCCCTGGTAAAGAGAACCAAATCATCAGCATATGACAGCAGGCATGTATTTTTGGGAATTACCTTGAATATTGATTGGATATAGATATTAAATAGCAATGGGCTCAATGGGGATCCCTGTGCCAGACCATTCCCGACCACTGCAGGGCCATGAATATGGTTGTCGCAATCCCTAATAAACAAGTTCCTGTGAGATAAAATATTATAGATTAAATTTGAGTAATTATGAGGTATGTTGAGTTTTGATAAGTAATTGTAGATGATTGAGGTGTTTACGTTATCATATGCTGCTTTTATGTCAATAAAAATGGCTAGTATGGTTTCATTTCTGCTAAAAGCAAGGTGTATGTTGGATGTTAGGTATACAAGGTTTTCTGTTATACCCATACCCTTTCGAAATCCAGTTTGGAATTTGGAAAGTGTTTGTGAGTTTTCTATAAACCATTCTATTCTATTTTTTAGGATTATTTCTAATGTTTTTAAGAAACATGATGCTAATACTATAGGTCTATAGTTGTTGGTTTCAGGTTGTTTATTTGGTTTTAAAATTGCTATTATCATGTAATCCCTCCACTGGTCGGGAATGGTCTGCGTCTTAATGCTTTCATTAAAGATGTTGCAAAGAATATGTGTAGCCTTTTCAGGTAAGTTATTTAAAATGGAGTACGAGATCTCATCCATCCCTGTTGCTGAATCTTTTTTGTATTTAATGGAGAATTTGATCTCTTCTACTGTGATTGGTGGGGCCTGAATGTCATTTGTCACTAATTGATGGTTAGGGTTAATATCTGTTTTATTTAATTTTTCAAGGATTTTAGGTGCAATTTCATTGCTTGGGAGGCGGCTTTTAAAGTTACTATGATTGTTTGAGAATTTTCTTATTGTTTTCCATATGTTATTGATATTTGAGTCTCGATTTAGGGATGAACAGAATAATTTAAAATTTTCTTTTTTTTTCTTTCTTAAAAATCTTCTACATTTTGCAATTTGTTTTTTTACTTCTAAGTAATTTTCTAGGCTAGGGTGAGATGAGATGGTTTAAACAATTAAAAATAAAAAGTTAGGTTATAACAAAATTAAATGTTCGGTGGTGGTTGGTTAAAACATTAATTACACCGTTAAATAACGATAAGGTTATTCCTTAGATGCTGAAATATGCGCAGCTAGTCCCAGTTATAGTAAATCAAAAAGGTACAACCTGATTATTCGGTAATGCAGGAACAACTTGTCAGTTACTTTTCATCATAGAAAAAGTAGCTTTTCATTGTTGACAGATGATGGATTTGACATTGGAAATCCTATCAGGTGCTGCCACCATCGGTTGTCATCTACACTTATTCAGCCCAAAACTACGACGCAATATTCAACTTCATAAAAACTCAAGTAGCACAAAAACTTGAGCCATAAAAAAACCTAAAACGAGGCAATTAAGTATCTCGAAAATTCTAATTCCTTTTACTTACCCTTTTTTACAAGGGTTTTTTCACGCAACAACCAAACAGTGGTCAAACGATATCTTTTGTTTGCGACAATCCCAACCAACAAAACCGAAATTTCCACTAATTTTTACTCACATTTTACTTAAGGACCTCATAGATCTATTTGCTCAAACTTAGCCTATGCATTTAAAGATTTACCGCCTCTTCCAGGCTTATCTAGAATTGAACAAAATTGCTCAAACTTTAATGCATATCGTACTGCAGTCAACGGTCAAAGAGGGAGAGAAAGCGAGAGTTGCTGCGCCCACAGCTCGGACAGCGGAGAGGGGTACTACGTTGTCATACCATAAATATTTCTCAAAATAATAAAACCAAAAACACTCATACGCACTTCCAGACTGAATGTATTTCATGCATTATATGTATTTAATATGCATTACTAACGCGACACGATCAGAACCAACCTTTATAATTCAAAACAAAACACTGTGCACGAAAATGACAAGTTTTTTTTTCAACAGAGGGGAGACATATGTGATAAAGTCAATTCGGGCACTCTGAATCCAGTGGTAATAGCCATTTTTCGAAGTTAGCGAAAATAAGCGATTTTTTTCGATCGGCGGTTTTGATTTCATTCAAAATCTGTTTTTGGGGGTTTTTTGGTATGATAAAACCGAATATGATAATATTTTTTCCATACAATTACCGTAAAAAAATTGTAAAAATGCACCAAAATTGGCATTTTTTTAACTTTTACTGAATTTATATCACAAAAAGGTTTTTTTCACACAAAACATTAACAAAAACCAAATTTAATGTTGAACAAAATTTCTTTATTGAGATTTTTTTTAATCATCCTGTTCTTCTTGCAAATTCCAGCAAATATCTTCCAAAAGTGCATCGAGTTTCTTCCCACTGTACCAATGTTCCAATCTTATTTGATGAAACCTCTCGCCGTGCTCGTCCGATTCAGCCGGTGACTGTTCCGCAAATTTGTCAATATGGCAATGAAGAAAGTGAAGCTTCAAAGACATATTCACATTCATATTGTGAAATGCGTCGAGTATATTTTGGACATGAACTTGCCAATTTGCCGCCCGATGAACACCAAGAACGTTTTTAATCAAGGCTTTTATAGTGTCCCACGCTACAAGCTCGACATCACTTAGCGCAGCTTCAAATTGTTCGTCTCGCATTAATCATGATAGAAATTTATTACAATTAAATTGGTATTATATATATACACACCTTATTTTATTTTCATTCCGCTCAAAAGTGGAAAACTACGCCGTAATTCGTTGAATGTATTGCCGGATCCAGTTTTTTTATAAATTTTTTCACTATACCCAATTTGATGTGCAATGGCGGCAACAAAATTCTCTCGGCCTGTACCAGTGGCACCTCAACAACGTTATGTCTTACTTCTTCGCGTGTAATCCAATCGAGTTTTTCATACTGGTCACCAAGGTAGCGCGTGTCCCATAAGCACATAAAACACATGTTTTTCGTATAGCCCAATTGCAGACCAGAGAGAATAGAAACAATTTAAAGGTTGGCGTAACTACAGGGGGGGCTAGGGGGGCCCGGTCCCCCCAGGAAAAGGCTAACTTTTATCTGTTACAATTTTTTGTTATTACCAAATTTGCAATAGAAATATGTATGTATCATTTACATATCTTAGGTTGTATTTATTTTATCAACTTTCAAAATACGAGTAGGTACTATGGTTCAATCCTTAAAAGCCCACCTCGAAATGCGGTTCTCTCTCGGATTTTTTAGACCACGCCCTTAAAAATATCCCTGACAAATCATAGCGCTGGACAGATGACGCGTGTATCTTTCTTATATTGTTTTGTTATCTATAAATTTAGTAAACAACCAAAGACAACAGTAGGTATCAAAAGTATCAAAATAATGCCTCAGTGCAGCAGCGAAATTAAGGGACAAATTATTGCTCTATGGCATAATGATCATAATTGTACTCAAATCGCTAATTATTTTAATAAAGATGTAAGTTTTTAATAAATATACCTATAAATAAAATTTATTTTCCCAAATAAATTATCTACAAACTTTTGCGCAAAAAATTGCATTTACAGTAGGTATTTACAATAACAATCAGAAATTGTGATGAAAAAAACAAGCGCTAGAATTTTAACTTAAAGTGCCACAATAACAAAAGTGCTTATATTTTTAACCGAATGAAATTAAGTATTTCTTATAAACTCAAATAAAAATAATTAAGTACTAAACATAACATTATAATACCTAATTGAAATTTTAAAAATTGGTTTAAATAAATTTTTATAAATAATTTATTTACCGAGTGATCTATACAAATCCTTAAGAAATATTTTATTTCTAAAATTATGTTTCAAAATTTAGAAATCAAATTAAATTACAAAAAGTTAACAATTGTCCTTTAAAATATTTCTATTAACTTCTTATTATCTATCAGCAACATAAGTAATAAAAATAGTTTTTTAAATCCTTTTCAATGTAAGTATTGCATTTTAACAAACTATTTAAATGTAGTCTTATTCGACAAAATGTTGAGGGTTTAACTTGTTCTGAAACATTACGTAAAAGACTGTCTGATAATGACTTGCATTGTATAAGACCTGCAAAAAAAAATTGGTCTTACTGAAGTTTTAGTTTTGGTCAGATTTAGGTTTTCTATAACAAATCTTTACCTGGACTGGTCAAATGTAGTTTTTTCTGATGAAAAAACATTTCACTCAAATGCTCATGGTAGAGTGCACGTATACAGGCCAAATAATACAAGATACAATAAGGAAAATGTTGTAAAAAGTAGGGACAGTGGTCGGGTAACCAGAGTATATGACTTCTCATGGGGCCATTGTTACAAATTGAGAATCGGCATACTGCTAGAGGTTATATTCATATTTTGGAAGAATATTTACTTCCTTTTGCAAATGCTAATAATGGCGTTGTATTTGTGCAGGATAATTCGCCAATACATAAGGGTCGAATTGTTACCAACTGGTTTGCTGAGCATCCCAATATTGAAGTGCTTAATTGACCTTCAAGATCTCCAGACCTTAACCCCATAGTGTGATGAAATAACAGTCAAGGATCGTTTTTCCAAAGAACAGTTTATTCAATAAGAAGAATTTTTACAAAACTAAAAAAATAATTGAGGTTAGCAAAAAACAAACGTGGCCAATTCAATAAATAAATATTACTAAGTAAAATACTGGGTAGCAATAGAATATATTAATTAATTAATAAATTGCAACTTACCTGCAGTTACGGCAAAGCCTCAACAGAAAGCGTTTTGTTTAATTACTTCGTATAGAAAACAACCGGCGAACGCTTCACCGGCAAAACAAATCAAGTGGAGTACTCGTTCCGTGCAAGTTTGCCGTAGGTCGAGGTGCCTTGCGCGCGTCGCGGTAAATTTTAAGTTAGTTATTTTAAAGGTAATTACGTTGGTTTCATTATTTCTCTTTAATAGAGAATTTGTGGGGCTTTATGGTTAGAGAATGGCCTGAAGAACTGTAATTATTTTTGTCTTAATTTAGGACAAATAAATTTCTTTTGGTTTTGTTTTATTTTTTTCCTCATTTTTTTGCAAAATATAAACCCCGCATTGTTCGTTTAAAATAATATAAAAATATTATAATTTTATCATATTCTTTTTAAAAGTTTTAAAATAAACATATTAAATAATTTTATTTATTTTAATAGTTATTAGATTAACTATATTTAATAAAAACTGCTCGTCATAAAAATCGACGCACCTAGTTTTTTGGAAAATATTTGAAAGCTTGTTATTGGAAAATTACTAAATTGATTTTGAAAATCTTTGGAAATTCTGATTAGCTGATTCTTTGACTTATTAGGAAGGGGTATTAGGACTATCAAGCTCAACTGCCCTGTGAATGGGGATTTGGAATTTTGGAAAAAAACGTCTCTTTTTTTAACACCCTGTAGTATCATGCTATGTGCACAATATCGTATTTCCAAAATTAGACATAAGAGTCAAAGAATCAACTATTGCTCATTTTTTGGACTAAAATGAAGAATAACGTGAATTTTCGAAAAAATGCCATATATATAATCGTAGTTTGCCAAGATATCCACAAAATCTCGAAAACGTCCCGAGGGATAACCTAACTGTTATTAGGAAGGGTTATTACGACTATCAAGCTCAACTGCCCTGTTAATGGGGATTTGAAATTTTGGAAAAAAAACATCCCTTTTTTTAACACCCTGTAGTATAATTCTTTGTGCACAATATCGTATTTCCAAAATTAGACATAAAAGTCAAAGAATCCACTATTGCCCATTTTTTGGACTAAACTGGGAAATAACGACAATTTTCGATAAATTGGCATATAATCGTAGTAAGCCGCAATATTCACAAAATCTCGAAAACGTTCCGAGGGATTACCTTACTTATATTATGGAGGGGTATTACGACTATCAAACTCAACTGCCTCATGAATGGGAATAACTTGAAATTTCGGAAAAAATACATCTCTTCGTTTAACACCCTGTAGTATAATGCTATGTGCAAAATATCGTATTTCCAAAATTTGACATAAGAGTCAAAGAATCAGCTATTCAGAATTTCCAAAGATTTTCAAAATCGATTCAGTAATTTTTCAATAACGAGCATTCAAATATTTTCCAAAAAACTAGGTGCGTCTATTTTTATGACGAGCAGTTTATATTAAATTTTAATACAGTTTGTTAATCTATTCTCATTAGTATAGTATACGTTATTAATGAAGATATTTGCCCCGTTTTATAAGCACACTGAAGTTTGGTATTGTATAAAGTTTTTTTCCTATAAAATACCAAACTTGCGTTTGTATTAAAATACAATAAGTTAAAATTTTAAGCTAATAAGTTTGTTTTTTTCTAGTGGTTACAAACACGCTTTAACGCTTAAATCTGACAAAATTTGTATCCAAGAATTACATTAAGCTAGCACCTGGCCGTTGTTTTAAGCTCCGCCCAGATCTAAAAATAAAACTGTGCATCTCTTTCTGTTGCTGGTTTACTGGGCCTTTAAGGTTTGGATGATAGTACCTATTTTAAAACCGCCCCTGCAAGCTCGCAACTAGCAAATCAGGGCTGGATGCTCCCGTGGACAAGTTTTGATTTGTGCCGCGCATGACGTCACTTGATGAGTAGTTGCCGTGCGAATAAACGAATAATAGTAATATTATCAAAGAAAATAGAGAAATATCTGGAAATAGTGCGTTTTTATTAAACTTAATATTAAAGAAAGTGTTATAATATGGATAATAGATTCTTTCAGTCCTTGATAACATTTAGGACTGTAGTTTAAGAGTTAGTGTTTTAAATTAAACTTACACTCTTAGAAAAGACCTGGTATTTGTAACTAACTTATTATCGTTGGGGTAAAACTGTTGCAGAAAATAACATTTTTTGTTTTTTGTAATCAGTACCTTTATATGTGTAACTGCTTGCATCATTACCTGAAAAGATTTAGTTTTGTTGTGGAGTATTATTTACTGCAAAAAGGCGATTAAGTTATTTTAACTGAAACTTTGTGTTGGCTAGAAGTATTGACAACATTATCTCAAAAAAATCATTTCGGCGGTAAAATGTTTTTGTTGGACCAAATATTTAAGTAACATTCTCAACTGACTGAAATTAGTCCGTGGAACTAACGGTTCGGTTGTATAAACTATGCGTCACTTTTCATACAGCTAAGACACCAGCGGTGTGAAACAAAGTGTCAGTTGGGGATGTTGTCTCTGTAGGTTAATGCAACTGCAAACTTTGTGCATTTCGCGCGCGATTTGTCCAGCCCGGCGCGTGCTTTACTTTTAACCTGTAAACAAACGGTGTTGCACGGCGTCCAGACGGTGGTGTTTGTTCTTTTGTATTTGTGTATCAGCTCGTGTGTTGTGTATATTTTAGGTAAGAAACTAGTTTATTACAATTAGTCATTTGCCCCTGTAAATTCAGTGGCGATATAATTTTTAACTATTCATATATATAAGAATATATTCTTATGTGTTGGTTACTTATAGATATCTCGAACAAATAATATGGATAAGCGGACTGAAGTACCTAGCAGATTTATTAGGAACATGGGGTTTACCTGAATTGGTTCCAGTTTTTAAAGGTTAGGTATTATTATTGCACTCCTTTAATTACACTATTGTAGTTTTGGGGTCCGAAAAAAAATTCAAAAATGTGAAAATGCCATACCGACTGAAAATGGCCTCCTGAATCCAATGGTGCCCACCAAAAGAATCCATCACGTCGGAATTTCGAATTCTTACCCCTGTTATCATGCAAGTATGTTACGTTGTACCTAAGAATCATTGTTAAGTTGTTAAACAAAGGCTTGCACTTCACGTAAACATCACGGTTTATTGAAGAAGTATAGTCAACTTTCATCTTAATGTACCTATCTGTGTATATTTACCAAAGAATCGTTTTTGTTTTATTGTTAAAATATTTATAAATGTTTTCTTATAGTAATTATTAATTTTTGTTATAATGTTTAAACCAAAATTTGGTGTTTTCAGTTATATTGTTATTTTTTAATTTATAATAAATATTTATAAAACGAACGGGCATGAATTTCCTTTCTCTATTTTTTATAATATTTACACAAAAAGTGTTATATTTACTAAGCAGGTATGTACTGTGGAATAATACCAATTTGTTGTTGCTACTAATGCAAGCATTTAATATATATAAGTTATAACTTAGTTACAATACAAAACAAATTTATATTATATCAACTATTAAATTCTTTAAATGTACCTTTTTTCATGTAATTTCAATTAAAAAATAAATTCCTGCATGATACAATGTTTGTTGCGATAAATAGCAAGTGCAGTTGTTACAACTTAGACGCTGCTAAAATGACAGACTAATGTGATTGCATTAAATATCAATTATTTGTATGAAAAAAAAACTAATTTCGATGCACTTAAACTTGTTGGTTGGAACTACCAATATTGGCTGTTCCGACAACAAACTGTAAAAACAAATTTGTATTAGTTCCCACAACATATTTTTTTGTTGTGCCTATTTTCACTAATAAAATTGGTTCTGGGAACTAAATTTTCATTGAAAATACCAGGTCTTTTCTAAGAGTGTATAGTCACTGTCCAGAAAATGTTTAGAGGAAACAGAAGCGGTCTTAACGTTAATATTGTCTATTCTTTTTATGACATTTAACCACTGTTTGTACAAATCAAAGTTTTTCGGGAATCGATGAAATTTAATGTTTTTATTTAAAGGGTTTTTCTTGGACTGGTTGTCCGAATTGCATCCAAATGGCACGACACAAACTAAAACACAAAAAAAACAAGTTAACGCAACACAAAAACAATAATAAACAAACAGAACAGGTTAACACAACGCGTTGCAACGCAATAACAATAATTTGAACACTGAGAAGTAATTCGAACCTCACTGAACGCAAAAACAACAAGTTAAACCAAAAAATAGAGCAAGTTAACATCCAACACCATCGCTAAAACAAGAATTTTAGCAGAAGATAGTTAAAGATTTAAAAATACTCAACAAGTGACGTATTTAAGCCCCGCCCAACATGCGCACATACACTTAAGGTGTATGTATCTTGCTAGCAATTGTACCTTTTCATAACAACAAACGGTCATGCGCAGTACAAACGGTCATCAATTATATTTGGACGCGTCCTTACACACGCATTGTAGTACTTACTCCCTTTCTCACTGGAGCTGTTTGTTCAAAACAATTGTTATTTGTGCCTTTTGGAGACAACATTTGTTATACTTTTTTAAAGATTCCTAGTCACAATAACAGGCCCACCCTAGCCCCTCCCCCCGGGTCAGATGGCTAGTTACGCCAATGCCTTTAAATCTGCGCAAATCTTCCATTTTTTTTCATTATACTTCAATAAATCGAGAATCTTGTTCAATAACAAATAGTTTTCCTTTGTATCTTTACTGAGTGCTAGTAGCACGGATTTTTTTGAATTTGTAATGTGGAGTCTCCAATCTTCCGGGTTGTATCCGTTGTGCAATGTGGAAACCAAACCACGAATATCATCGCAATAAGCCAGCGAATTATTTTCGATAGCTTTAAAAAAAATGTGTAAAATTACGATCACGGCCGATGGATCCATAAACGCGAGCATCTGGTGCTAAAAGATTTAACGTTTTTAACTCTTTAGCCAAGAGTCGCTGCGATAACTTTAGTCGCCGTGCAATAATGTCAAGACTATCCTGCGTGATTTCGGTATGATCGCAATCAGGAGTGACATTAGTTGGCACATAGTCAAAATTACTTCCTCCTTCAACTGTTTCGGATATTGTGGATATATATATATATATATATATACATGCACGGCTATCAATACGAAGCCCGGTGCATTACACTGGCTAGTCGAAGCCCGGTAATGCGGGACGGGGCGGTTAACTGTTCGTTGGTGCATAAACAACAAGAGACACACTCCGCTGTGTATCAGAAGCCCTGCGGTGTTGCCAATGTCTAAATTTATAATTATAGGCAAATTTGATTTAAAATACCTACCTAGACTATACCTAAACTAAACCTATATTTTTAAATAATGACGTAGGTATACTTAAATATTTAATAATATTGTTGAATTATAATTATTATAATAAAAATTATTATAATAATAATTATTATTAAATTAATTATAAGTCATTATTTAAAAATATTGTCTAAATTTATAATTATAGGCAAATTTGATTTAAAATACCTAGACGATACTTAAACTTAACAATATTCTTAAATAATGACGTAGGTATACTTAAATATTTAATAATATTGTTAAATTATAATTATTATAATAATATTTATCGTTAAATTATAATTATTTATATTATAATAATTTAAAAGTATTGTTGAATTTAGGTACCTATAGGTATAAACATTTCATTTATTTTGTTTATACATCATAATTTTGAAAAGGTTTAAATATCTTATACAGGGTGCTCTACAAGCTCTATGGCAAACTTTGTCAGATGATAGCTGGGTTAATTATAAACATTTTTTCTTAAATGACATGGATGCGATTCGTTTTTGTTTAAAAGTTAAGCCTTTAAAAATATATTTCCATATGTTAATAAAAAATATACAAATATATCAATAATTATAATTATTATAAGAATTATTGTTGAGGTTAGGTAATTTTGTGCAAAACTTAAATGGGAATTAAAACAAGTGAAACTGACTGAATAGTTTTTTCATGAATTATAAAGACATCTAGTTTTTTTTAAATTATTAGATTTAAATACACCAAAAATTCTAAAAAATCTAAATAATGACGAATACTTTAATACACTGCCCGACAAAATTATCGCATAATAAATATAAAAAAATTAACTCTAAAACGCCTTTACCAATCTTTATGAAATTTTGGATAAAAATACTTCAACTTATATCTTAATTTACGTGTTAGAGGATTTTTCGAGAAAATATGTTTAAAGCCTTTTTATTTAATAATGAAAAAATGTTCGAAATATAACTTTTAGGGAATTTTTTTAAATAAATAAAAAATATACTGTTTTAGAGCGTATTTTTTTTAGTACACCCTGAAAATTTTGTACAAATCAAACGAACATTAACGAAGATACAGCCCTTCAAAGTCGGTAAAAATGACGCCTTTTTAATTATTTTGCTGAAAAGTGGTCATTTTTCACGACTTTGAAGCGCTGTATCTTCGTTACTGTTCGCTTGATTTGTACAAAGTTTTCAGGGTATACTAAAAAAATACGCTCTTTAAGAGCATATTTTTTATTTATTTAAAAAAAATCCCTAGAAGTGATTTTTCGAACTTATTTTCATTATTAAATAAAAAGGCTTTAAACATATTTTTCCGAAAAACCCTTGAACATGTAAATTGAGATATAAGTTGAAGTATTTTTATCCAAAATTTCATAAAGATTAGTAAAGGCGTTTTAGAGTTATTTTTTTTTTATTTATTATGCTATAATTTTGCAGGGCAGTGTATTTAAAAATAGTGTGATTTATAATTATTTTAATAAAAACTATTATATTATTGAATGAATTATAAGTCAGTATTTAAAAATATTGTCTAAATTTATAATTATAGGCAAATTTGATTTAAAAGACCTAGACCATAGTTGAGGAGCATCCGTGGAAAACCGGCTATATCCATTTTAATAAATGTTGGGAAAATTTAGGAAAACTAAACCAAATTAAAAGTTGAAAAATAAAAAAAAAGAAGTGGGGAAAATTGCTATTTAGTTTAGCATCCTATAAACAAGAAAAATGTATTACAAACCAAATATTGTTTTATAGCTACATTATAAAGTTAAAGCTGCCTTTTATCCAATAAAAATCGTAGATAAAATATTACTTTAACCAAAACGGTTGATAAAATAATTAAGTTTTTGAGCAGCATTAAAAATGAGTTAGGTATATACAAATAAGTTTGTTAAGCTCCGAACAAGTTTTTGGTTCCTTTTAGATAAGCACTATCCAAATAAAGAACCCAATTTCTTATTGTTCTTTGGTCGTTTGGTCGTTGTTTGCCATGTATAAATAAATTGACCAGTTGTGAATGTTAATTGACAAATTGCCATGAGAAGCTATCTGTCAAAAAGCAGTTTTTGCAATTCAATGTTACATTAAAATGATATTTAATAAAAATAATTTTTAATTTATTTCATACCGCTATTGGAAAGTTTTTAAATAAATTAAAAATTATTTTTATTTAAATTATTTAAATGTAACATTGAATAATAATAATAATAATAAATTCAAATCCCCTTGTTTCCCCAATTAAAACTATGTAAAATATCTGGACAACTTGTAAAACCGCCCCAAAGAAAAATGCACTCCAAACAATATTTCAAAAATAAATATTTCTTTAAAATTAAGTGTATTAGGAAAGTATTTAACAAAACATTGCCTTTTAATCCACGCCATGTAGTGATCAAAACATAATTTTGGGAATATAACATTTATTTGGAAAATCAGTAGATACAAATTTAAGAATCCCGCATTATTTTCCCCGCCTTCCTATCAAAAAGTCATCGAGCGTATAGTCCCCATTGTTGCCAGATGTACGGGCTTCGTATACTGCGTAATACTTATACAAAGCTGTATATAATCTCCTTTGACTCGTGTGCCCCCTACCGCCAAAGCATTGGAACTAAGGGTGTATATTTTGATAGGTTTGAATGGCATTAGGAAGCCCACCACTTTTTCGCCATTGAAACAAGGGGGCATCACTTAACTCTAAAACAAATTTATACACGCTAATTTTAGGAAGCCCGATTTCGGGCTTCGTAAAAACCGAGTGGGCTTCGTTTATACTGTAGAATGTAACGTTTCGGGCTTGGTAATGTAGGATTGCATATCTATATATATATATATATATATACAGCTGTTGGTCTTTTCGGTACAGGAACATTTTCCGAGTGCAGCAATGGCAACTGAACAAATTTTGTTGCTTTATATTTCATAGAATGTGTCTTTTTTCTGTTTGTTCTGGGTTTGAAATTAACGCACACATAACATTCATCCGGATTGTGAACTTGCGGATTTGTCCAGATTACAGGACTACCAAATGGCATGGAATCGATCTTACCCTTTCTCCATTGACTCATATTTCCCATGCACCCAGTACAAATAGTAAACGGAGCCCATTTTACATCACAAATAATATTTTGATCGAAGTATAGCTGGTATATTTCAATAATTTCCGCATAAATTTTACGACGATTTGGCATAATAGTGTATTTTCCACAGTAACTAATTGAACAGCTCTGTTACCAACTCAGGCAAGACCTCTTGTTCTTCGGCAGAAAAGATAAAAATTAGTCTCGTAGATCCATACATGGATTTGACTATTCCAAAATACATTTGACGCTTTCTGAAATATAATTCTTGTTTATATAAATTTATTTTGTATATTCTTTCCTAACTAACAACAGTAGCAATTAAAAAGCATCAAAATATATATTTTCACTATTCTGAAATACATTTAACGAATTCTGAATTACATTTGACGCTTTCTAAAATGCATTTGACTATTCTGAAATACATTTAACGCTTTCTAAAATACATTAACTATTCTGAAATACATTTAACGCTTTCCGAAATACATTTGACTATTCTAAAATACATTTGACTATTCTGAAATACATTTAACGCTTTCTAATATACATTTGAATATTGTGAAATAAATTTGTCGCTTTCTGAAATACAATTGAAAAAGGTGTAGATCATTTTCGGCTAAAGCTGTTCTCGTGCACTGGTGAAAATTAAATTCAATCTTGCTAATTTGCCACCCACACAATCACGGGCTGATTATCATCCTTTTATAAACATTTTATCAGATTCAGACATAGCTGGGGAAAGAGTAAAGCTAAAAACTTGTTACAACCTTAGTAGAGACACGCGTCCCTCCTAAGGTCGTAACAAGTTTTTAGCTTTACTCTTTCCCCACCATGGTCAAAAAATGCCGCCTTGCGGCAAAAATTCAATAACTTTTTTATTACAAATAAATATTATTCTTTTTCTTTTATAATGTCTTAAATAGGATAAAATATGTATAAGTAAGCATGTTTTTACATCAAAAACTTAAGTCTTTTATTTTTATCGCATTTTTATATTGTAAAAACACACCGTTTTGCGGAAATAATTTTATAACTTTTTATAAGGACACAATATTTATTTTATTTTATTTACATGTGCTAGGTATGATTTATTTAATAACAAATCAAAAAAATATAAACTTTTAATTTTTAACATGGGTTTTTTAACTTTTTGGCGGAAATAATTTTATTTTTTATTACCATAATATAGATATATGTTATATTGTAAAAAAAATACTTCTGGTTGATTTAATAATTAAAAAATACAAAAGAGAACTAAATAAATGATATTAACAATTCCTTAACTTCATCTCGAAGTTCGTATTTTATTTTTCCTTGCAAATGTTCCTTGCAAAAAGTCGGTGTAAAATATCTTCATTTGTTGCTGTCCCGTTTGTTTTTCTTTAAAACATGTACCTAAATTTTTTGAAATCTTTATTTCGGGATTCTTGTGCCTCCTCTGAAAGGACCCCGATTTGTAAAGATATATTCACCTCCTTTCCATGTACTAATATTTTATGAACTGTTACGGGCATGTAGTACCATGGATACAGTTCCGCAAACAACTTTGCTGTTTGCTGAGCAAACAGTCCCAACTTATTTGCATCTATCAAGCTTTGTGTAGTGATAGCTTGAAGAATGGTTTGAAACCTATCTATTAAGTTAAAATCAACCTTGGTTATCTCTGTAACTAAGGTTGGATTTTGAAAAAATCTTCTTGATGTGTTTCTAGAGTTGAAATTACCTGAGCCGGTTTTAACAACGTCTATTATTAAACTCATTTTTGATCAAATTCCTGTTCAATTCTTTTTTTTTCAGATTCCTTAATTTCCTGCAGATCTCTTAAATTTCATGTCGTGTTTAACAGAGCAACTTTTTCCGGATATTGTTACTTCTGTTTTTTTTAGCTGGGAAATTTCGTTAGGTATTTTGTTGTAAACATCCAAAACTTTTTCAGGGTACTCTTTTACAAATTCAAAATAGATAGGGCGGCACCATCTCGTAGATGAAGGCAAATCATTCTTCCAAATTGTTGAGTCAAAGCAGAGCTGGCCAAGTACTGAGTACTTCTACTCGTATTTCAATTACAAGTAAAAAAGTACGAGTACCTATTTTTTTACTCATAAGTATTTTTCATTTGAAATACTTATTACACGTACTTACATGCCAAATTCAATGTACTCGTAAAAAATACTCGTGGAATTCACGAGTAATATATACGAGTATTTCCGTTTATTATATCGATGACTTTTTGCAAAAATATTGTAAGCATTAAAACATTTTGTTTGGAAGTCTGTTTTAAATTACCGTAAACACGGATGGCTTTGCACCCCGCGGGAGACTTTAACCTTTTTAAGAAATCTTTTCGCGCTCAATAAAATTAACATTAATAATTTGTTGGTCTAAACCTGTCAATTGAGCGATTCTATTGAGTTTATATTACAGGAAAATCAGTGTTTTAAAGAAATACATGAGATTTATTAAAATTGTTTATATTGCATCAGTGCAGAACTCGTTACACGCGTTACAATTTCTATATTAGGCGCAATCCTTTGGAATGATGATCCTTGGTTAACTACAGGTTTTTTACGATTTTTTTAATTTTTTTTTATCGGTAATCCCGTGCAATCGCTCTCGCTTCTAACATGTGTCTAATAAAATAAAATATTAAGTAAATTTTATATGGAAAATACACTGTGAGACAAAGTTACCCGAAGGGGGTAACTTTGCACACCCAGTTTTTATTTTTGAAACTCAGCCCTACATAATATAACAACATTGTTATTATAAAAGAGCAACTCAAGACTCAAATTTTGGTATACAATATTTAATGTTTATGATTGTTAAAACCACAAAAATTTTAAGCTTAAGTTTGAAAGTGAGCTAAAGCCACCCGTGTTTACGGTATATAATATATTTATCATAATATATTATAGCCTATAGGTTTTATAACAAGTATATAGGTAAAATTATAAACTATTTAGGAATTATTATTTTTATTTTATGTACCTAATGTTTAAAATAAATAATTTTATAAATTTTTATATGTATTTTGTTTTAGGACCAAAGTATGTATAATGTATAAAGATAATCAATTATATTAACCAATATTTTTTTTTCAAAAGTACTCGTACTCTTTACTCGTGTTTTCATTACTCGTAATCGTAACCTCTCTTTACAAATGTACTTACGAGTAAATATTTTAAGTACTCGTACTTAAAATTTTACTCGTGCCCAGCTCTGGTTCTAAGTAGTAAAGGCACCATGTAGATGCTACTATCTGATGTTTCCTGATTATCACCTTGTACATATTTTTGATTGTATTCAGATTGCCCAGAAGCACCATCACATTCCCACTTACTAACTAAAAGTAACTCTGTATTATCTTCTACATCAATATCAATAGCTTCCAAAATTCGCCTTCTGGTATGATCTACAAGACTTTGCAAATCTACACGGGCACTTTTTTTAGTAATTACCATTTTATCTGGGTAGCACTCTTTTTTGTATAAGAACCTTATAATAAGGTGGTAAAATATAATGTCCAAAATCCTTAAAGGCATTTCTAAATGCTTCATATTGATGCTTTGACAATTGGTCATCCGTTATCAACGCCAAAGCCTGTTCCGTTGGCATATACATTTTCTTCTCAAAACTTTCGGGGAATTTCGCAGCTGCGGATAAAAGGTCTGATTCAACGGATTCTCTTATGCCTTTTAGAACGTTCAGCACAATCCAAAAAATGCTTCTTTGGTCTTCCTAAACCTGATGGACCTGGTTGTGATAAATCTTCATTAAATTCAATTATTATTTCGTTTTTTAACCATTCTTCATTTTTAATTTTAAAGTTATTTTAACACCGATGTGATAACCACTTGATCTTAAACTTATAGTATAAAAAGTTCGGTTTAATTTTTTCCATAACGAGTTTGAATTGATTTTTAAATTAGGAAATCTTCTCTTTAAATTTTCAGAAAATAGACTGACGTCTTTGTCACTATTTAAAAATAGTTCTGTTAAAAATGTAATAGTCCAACTTGCTTTCAATATATATGTTAAATATTATTACCTTACAAATCCTATAGCATTTTAAAGGTAATAATATTTATACCTATGAAAGCGAATAATTTTTTACCGAATAATTTGTTTTGAGTTGGTAATTAATTAATAAACCTAGGTAGGTACTTTGTATATATTTTTTGATAATATTATAAACAAAATACAAAATGTAATACATGTTTAAATATTTATAATATTAAATAAATTTAAATAAAACCTATGAGCATAGATCTAAAGGTTCGAAAATCTTGAGTGCGTAGACAATGCCTTAGTTACGATCTACCGCGATTTAACCATGCAGCGCGATAAATAAAAAATCATAACTTTTCCATATGCAAGTATATGCAGCTAATTTTTTGTGTTCATATAAAGTAAAGTTTAATGAGCAACCTCACGTAGAGATCACCCGGTGATCCTAGTTAAATGCCTATATGAATTTTTTTTTCTTAATTTTATCAATGATTTTTTAAAAGGTTATAACTTTTAATTTTTAAATAATTTTCTAATAAAATGGGAATTTTTATATAGAATAAGGTATGCTTTAAACATATATAAAAATAAATATACATTTTTTTGTCCGATTAAAAAATATGGTTTATTAAATGTGTGCGTAATTTTTGGCAAATTTTACAGTTTTAAAACATTCCACTTTAAGGTGTCATAAAATCAAAACAGAATTATTCCTAAAAATTTTTTTGCCGAAATCTATTGGTTTGAGATGTTTTTAACATAATGTCGTCATAAAAATTCCAAAAATAAAAAGTTTTTAAAAATGTATTTTTGCCGCCGATAAACGGTCCCATCATCACTGGTCGACATCATTTCGTGATGGTGTACGAATCAATGCAAAAAACGGTTTTAAATGTTTTGTAGTAACATTTTTAATTTAACAAACAATATTTTTTTAAGTATTAGTATAAACAAAAAACACTAAAATAAAAAAAAATAAAATGATTTTATATTTTTATTGTGCAGTACACAAGGGGCCAAGTTACTCAATAAAAACTGAAAAAATGTATTTTTGCGTATATTTTTGTAAAAAAAAGTGATGCAAATTTGGTTTTATGCTTTTTAAGTAAGCCCTTATTAATTCATGAAACAAACCTAGACAGTGCCTTAGCACGAAAGGTCAAACGACGGCATTCGGAAATACATTTGACTATTCTTAAATAACTTAACGCTTTCTAAAATACATACCTAAGTATTTCAAATATTTGAGTATTTTGAAATACGTTTGTCGCTTTCTGGAATAGATTTGACGCTTTCTTAAATACAATTGAAAAATGTTTAGTGGTTAAGATACCTATCCCCCAACCCAAAGCTCGTTCGTTTCCGGTACCATGATTGTTTTCTTTTTAAAAATACTGCGTTTAAGAAAAAGTGTTTTTTGTTTTGTCAAATTAACTTAATACAATTAAGCACTACTTTTTTTGCAAACGCTTTATACAAACTTTTATCAAAATTTGTTTCAGCTGTGTTTTAGGGGATATACAAATTACGAGTATAACAATTATTGTACCTAATTAAATTAAATTTGTTTTGTGAAAACACTAATTTGATTATAGATTAATCCTAATGTGGGCGTCTTGATTCTTTTAAATACAATTAGGAATCCATATAAAGGAAATATAAAAGCAAACATATTTAGTTTGTTACTATTTGTAAAATACATTTGAAAATCAAGATGGTGTTTAACTTCAGGGTATACAAAAAACAATCACCAAATGGCAAAATTACTATGTATTTAGGAAAAAGAGATTTTGTAGATCATATTTCAGGAATTGAACCAATAGGTAAGTACCATGATTATTTTACCTTGAACTTTTTTTTAACTAATATTTGCATTAAATTTAAGTCCGAAAATCTAGACAGCAAAGTATCAAACTTAATTTTTGCCAATCATAAAACTTTTGCTATATCTGAATATTTAGCCATTTGTAGGGATATCATAATTGTGTAAATTGATATTTGCTCAAAATTAACATTATTTTGTATTATTTAACGTTAGATTATTATTGCATTATTCTGTTTACCTACATACCATTATTGTAAATATGCATAAAGTTAACTTTTCATAATTATGTTATGCAAATAATCAACGTTTTTTAAAAACATACATTTTACTTTATAAAATGCTAATTTAAACAGTATACTAACAAAAATTTTGTTATGATAGGGATTTTATCTTCTTATTAAAATTTACTTTTTAAAAAAAGCACAAATTTATTTAAACACAAAAATTACAATATAAAATTATTAAGTACTTAATGTTACAAAACTGAGTATTATACTAAACTAACAGAGCAAAGACATTCCTATTTATAAGTTTTTAAAATATGTTGTACGTGTTGTCTCAGGGTTCTCATCGTTGAATAAATGAATAGTTGCATTTCCCAGAGAATTCCATACCTTGTTATCTTCTCCGATTAGATAACGAAATATGACTCTCGTGAAGTATATGGTGTCATCATTTTATCACATATAACAGCTCCCCTCATTTTTAAAAAGTTGATGCTATGCAGCAACTTTTTCGCTAAGTTGGATTTCACAGAAGTTATCGTTGGATTCGATGTCTGGTCGTCTTTTGATGGTGTTTGATATCGTTTCGGATATCGTTTTTCTTGGTTTAAATTTTGTAAACAATTTTATTGTTACGTATGCAACAATGCTAATGACTATTAGAGCTATAGTCAAATAAGTGAACCATGATATGTTTTTCTCGACGAAAGGTTGATTAATAAGATTATCCAAATCTCTCGAATATTGTTGAAGTTTGTGGTTGGCAATTTCCAATTCCTCCATATTTAAGTTATTGATTTTTAAAGGTTCTAATTTAGGGAGTTCTATATTGTCTGGAACATGAGTACAACAGTTGTATGGAACGAGAACGGGTTGAGGGTTTTCGATTACGTTGGATGTCTTGCTAGCTTCTGCTTGTCTTTTTGTAATGCCGATGGAGGCTTGGCACACTGGTTTAAGTTTTAACAAAGAGTTTTTATGTATTACCAATGTTTCAGAGTTTAAGTTTTGGCAGTTTATAGACACTTGAACAGGTTCGGTCGCACTAATTAACCATGTATTGTCCTTTAAGTTTTGCACATTATAACCTTGTCCGTAAATTAAGGCACTATGACAGTTATTCAGAACGTTCATGTTGGTTTTTAACAATTGCACTTCACACGCGGCGTTATTGTCTATTGGGTATGCGTACAGGTTGGAGCACAGTTTTCTTCCTGGTGATAGCTGCTTGCATTCTTCTGGATTCTTGACGGGGATGTACATTAAAGAATCATCGTTTCGCGCGATATATTTTTGACTTATTGACAAAACGTGATAAAGACCAGTTCTTTCATCAGGTATAGGAATAGGAAATAAATGGTAGAGGGTGTAGATTTGTTGTTCAATTAAAGGGATTTTTAAAACAAAAACAAGATCATGATTTGTTTGATACGCTTGGAGTTCTATGATTTCCAAATACTGAGCTATTTGTGAATGTTTAATGGCTAAAGGTAAATTATTTTTCTCAAGATTTTGAGATATTTTTTGTAATTATAATATTAAGTTGTTGGGGGTTATAATTGAAGAATGAATTATCTTTAGGCGGGCAAAGGTAATGTCATTTATTATGTCATTAAGATTGTCCTCCAAAAACAAGTAACTTTCCATTAGTTTTTCACAAATTTCGAAAAATTTTAATTTGGCTTCTACTAGCGCGATCTTATCTCCTAAACGAAACGAAAGTTTTTGTATTGTGTTGTTTTGTTTTGCATAATTGATGTTGTGACTGTTATTTGATTTTTTAATAGATTTTCAACTTGACTTTGATCTTTATTTAATTTATTGATACTGTTAGTGAAGAATTCGCCATCTGATGCATCTAAATTACCAGTAATTGCTTTGAATACTGTACCAAAACCGTTAACAAGGCCTCTTTTAGAGCGCTTTGTGTCTGTAAATATTTCGTCAAATTTTCTTTTTATTATCTGGGATATTTGTGTTAATAAGTTAACGTGTGTAGTGACTTCAGCTCTGAAAGAATTCATATTATGATAGTCAGGGCGTATGGTATTATGAATTGTCTTTAAAATTTTGTCGTTATTGTCAAATGCGACGCGTAAGTTTGTTATGTTTCTGTGTACAAGTAGTGTCCATTGGGCTTTGGAAACAACGATTTGTGTTTCGTCATGATATTATATTCCCAAAGTGTTGTTAATGGGTTCTATTCGGTATTGGCAGAGTGCTGTACCAATCAGCATTAAGTACCTAAAAATAATTAATTTTCAGAATAGGGTTTCATTCGGTCAAAATTGACTTTTGTGCGTTGATTTGTTTGGGTATTTAAAAGAATAGCGGAATTATTTAGAATCTCTAAGATCTCAAAAGGACCATTAAACTTATTTTCTAATTTATTTTTTATTTGGGATTCCTTTATATAAACTTTGTCACCTACTTGATAATTTGGAAGATTATCATGAACATGTTGATCAAAACGGGTTTTGGATTTTTGTTTTTGGGCTTCGGTTCGGGCTTTGGCTATTTTGTAATAATGTGTTATTCGGTTATTAAGATCTCTAATATATTTAGTAATGAGTTGATTTTCATTATAAAGTTTCTCTGGAGGTCTACTAGAGGTATGTCCGAAGACTAGTTCGTATGGAGTGAATGCATGCGTTTTATTATTCGAGTTGTTGTAACAAATTACGGCATAGGGCAGTATGATAAAAGGGTGTTCGTTTGAGTGTTCAGCCAAGTGAACTCTTATCATTTCCAATAGGGTGGAATGAAATCGTTCGAGAGAACCATTTGATTGTGGGTGTCCTGCGCTAGAATACGTTAGTTTGATGTCATAAAGATTGCATAAGTCTCTTAGGAGGCTGTTGTCAAATTCTCTACCATAGTCACAATGAATACGAAGAGGGGTGCCAAAATGTTGGAAGTATAGGAGTAAAGTGTTAACAACGGATTTTGCGCTTTTGTCATTAATTGGATAAGCTTGGCTAAATTTTGTCAGTTCATCTCTGATGGTAAGAGCGTAATTTCTACTAGGGACTTCTAGGACGTCAATGTTAATGCGTTCAAAGGGTGTTCTAGGTGTTTCGGTGATGACAAAAGGTCGGTCGAGGTTTTTTCGATAAGCTTTACTTTTTTGGAAAGTAGTACAATTTTTTATAAATTTTTCTACGTCTTTTGTGAGTCCGGTCCAATTATATTTTTGTTTTATTCTGCGTATGGTTTCGTTAATTCCACGGTGAAGGTTGGCTTTAACGCAGTGATCTAAAATTATTGGAATTTGATCAGGGTCAGGTGTTTTTGTGACGTTTTCAAAGACTTTAAATTTAATTTATTTTTCTGCAAAAAGAAAGGATAGCATTTCTAATATAGGTAGGTCAATATTAGTTTCTACGCTGTAGATTTTATTGGCTTCTAAATTATTTTGAGAGTTGTACAGGGATGCGAATAAAACTTCTGAAACTGAGTTAGGGTCAGATGGAAGGGGTATAATTAAATATTTTCTGCTTTTTACTGTTTTACTACTAAAAATGTTAATTTTGAAAGCTTCGAAATCTGCGTGTTCTTCGAAGATGTCTTCAGATACTTTTTCGTGGAGTTCTTGTAAATTATCTTTTTGGAAAAAGACTAAAATGTTTTTATTATTTTTGTTTAACAATTGTTCATTTGAATATTCGATTTTCGAATAGTCGATTAAAGATTGGGTTTTATATAAGTTTATAAATGTATCAAATTCTTGGTACATTTTTTCAGTATTGGTAATGTTTTGATCGTCATTTTCGTCTTGTGTGTCAGGATCAGTGTCATCGTTATCGTCTGTATTAAGTGGTAAGGCTGAATATGGGGTAAGTTGATGTTTAAATTGTATTCCCAGTAAAATGTTATCCATCACTCTTTGGAACGTTGATGGAGCATTTTTCAATCCGAAGGGCATCCTTACGAATTCAAAATGGCCATTTTCTACTGAGAAAGCGGTCTTTTGAATATCTTTAGGGTCGATTTCAATCTGGTGAAAACCAGAGGCAAGGTCTAATGTTGAGAAATACTGGCATTTACCCAGTTGGTCAAGGAGGTCGGATATGTTCGGTAAAGGGTATTTGTCATCCATAGTTAACTCGTTGAGTTTTCTGTAGTCAACAACTACTCTCCATTTTTGTTTGCCAGAGGCGTCCATTTTTTTGGGAACGACCCAGACAGGGGATGAAAAGGGACATTCAACGAATGATTCCTTGGTCTAACATTTTTGATATTTGGGTTTTGACTTCGTCTTTGTGGATTTGAGGATAACGGTAAGACTTTACAAAGGTGGGTTTTTCTGACTTTGTGTCGATAGTGTGTTTGATTTCAAAAGTAAAGGTCAATTTGTCGCCTTCTAGATAGAAAATGTCTGAGTAGTCTAAACAAAGTTCAGTAATAAGTTCCGATTCTTCTTCGTTTAAGTGTTCTAAACGAAGTTGGTTTTTAATTTCTGAAACTCTATCCGGTTGTAAGTTAAAATTACATTCGTTTAAATTATTGATTGAAAAATTTTGAATGGGTTCGAGTTTCAAGTCAGAAAAGTTTATAGTTTTTGGCATCGCGTTAGCGTTTAAAACTGATGTTAAAAATTCACCATTAGAGTTGATTTTGACTAAAGCATTAGGTAGACGTACTTTATCAATTTCCGTAGCTTCTAAAATAGCTTCGGTATTAGATAAATTACATTTAAGTTTGCAAATTTGTTCCGTACGCGGTTCTAATGTGATTAAATTTGTAAAATTTGAATTTAAGGATACGTTTTCAACGGGTGAATCTTCCTCTACTTTAATCAAAGGTATAGTTTTAAAATTTGTTATTAATTGTCATAGGTCCACTATGCACTAATAGTGTTCTAAAAAGTCGGATCCAAGTAAACCGTCAAAGTTGCAAATGTATACTTTATTTTTTTTTGGTTAGTAATTCCTTGAATAACTACATTTTCTTGGGATCTATGGGGAAAGTTTTGACAAATGTCGGGTTTAAAGATTGATAAGCCTGCTCCGGTGTCAATTAAAAATTTAAATGTGTTTGAAGCGTCGTTTATGTAGTAGAGATTTTTTGAATTTACTGAAAGTAAGGGACTTACAGGAAGTTTTGTTCCGGGAAGTTGAGGTTGGGATCGAAATTGTCCATGTTTAGTGTGAATTTGGGATGTTATTTCCAAAATATATTGATTCGGGGGGTCTGTCTGGAAACTGGGTTCCAAGGGAAAATCCTGGTTTTGTTCCATTTCTGTTGGGAAATCTAATTGAGGTTGATCTTGGTAATATTGCTCATCATTGGGTAAGTAAAAGTAATTTTGTTCGTCAGTGTCGTAATACTGTTCGTAGGAGTCTGAATTGTTGTAATTCAGATGATGGGTTTTTGCAGGGTATTTATTAAAATTTGGATTGGGTTGAATGGCACTTGGCCTGGGAGATCCTATATTGGGATTTGGCCTAATGACAGGTGGGCGATTTTGAAAGTTCGGATTCTGTGAAGTATTTTGTTGTTGGTAAAATGGTCTTTGTTGAGGATTTTGAAATGGTTGTTGAGGGCGAAATTGGTTTTGATTGTTATGTTGAAAATTTGAAAAGGTTTGAGGGGTTGTCATTCTTTGTCTACATTCGTTATTTGAATGTCCGGTTCGTTTACAAATTGAACAGTTTTTTATTGTCTGATTTAGATTTTGTTTACGAGGTGGTATATTTGTATTGCGGTTTAGGTTAAATTTTTGATTTTCAAAATAATTTAATTGGAGTTCGCGTCTATTGGTAGCAGTTAACATGTCTGGAGGGTTACTAGCTCTAACAATTTGACCAATTTTCGGGTCAAGTCCGGCAAGTAAAGTATTCAAAGCCATTGATTCGACAAGTAGGGTCTGAGCGGCTTTTTCTTCCGCTGTAAGGGTTTGTTTCTTAATAGAAGCGTATAATTTTGCTTCGTGCGTTTGTAAACGAGCAACAAAGGTTAAAGGAGATTCGTTAGAAGATTGTTTTAATCTTTGCAGATCTTGAATTAGATTTTCAAGTAAGGTTTTAATTTCTTGACTGGTTTTAGGTTCGCGAGAATTTATAAGTTCAGCAGCACGGCCTTTTAACTTGTTTTTTATGTGTAAAGTAACTAAAACTTTTTGGTTGCCTATAGCCATGTTAAAAGCAGTGCTACATGCTTGAATAAAAGTGTTAAGAAGTATTTGGTTACCATCGTACTCCGGTACGACTGAAAATATTTCGCTTAATTTATAAGGCACCAGCGGCAGCAGCAGCAGCATTGCCTTTAAAATAGGTTAAGGGAAATTGTTATTGGGAAAGATTTTTTGATAAAATAAATGTTCTTAAAATTACGATAAATCGAATGATTTGTTAAAATCGCGAAAAATAAAAATAATAACGTAATGATTCTTACAGTAGTTTGTCCATAGATGAAATCCTCCTTCGTGAGCCTTGCTACGCCAGGTGAGTGTATACGTGTTCCCAACGCCGAAGAGACCGTCTATTGGATTCTTGACTGTATTTTTCTTGTTTTCTTTAATTTTCTTAAATTCTTGTGGGTGCACGTAGTTCTTCCTTTTAAAGGTTTGGGAACCACCACGTCCAGTTAGTTTCCTTGTTCTAAACGTGTGAAAGGCATCCTACCGACTGCGCCAATTTTTATCTTCTTGTTATTAAAATTTACTTTTTAAAAAAAGCACAAATTTATTTAAACACAAAATTACAATATAAAATTATTAAGTAGTTAATGTTACAAAACTGAGTATAATACTAAACTAACAGAGCAAAGACATTCCTATTTATAAGTTTTTAAAATATGTTGTACGTGTTGTCTCAGGGTTCTCATCGTTGAATAAATGAAGAGTTGCATTTCTCAGAGAATTCCATACCTTGTTATCTTCTCCGATTAGATAACGAAATATGACTCTCGTGAAGTATATGGTGTCATCATTTTATCACATATAACAGGGATATGGAAACTAAGTTTTTATCAACCATTAAACAGTTAATGAATATATTTATTAACTGTTTAATGGTTGATAAAAACTTAGTTTTCATATCCCTATCATAACAGAATTTTTGTCTTATATAATTATCATATATAAATATATTGTATTCTTTTCATAAAAACATAAAGTTAATATTGGCTTAATTTTGCTTTTTGACATTGAATTATTCGATTGTCCAATAAAAACTTTATCATATGTTTGCAACTACGTGAGGAATAAAACAATTGGATATTATAATTTTTACTTTATTTATGCCCTATTTTGCTATCTGGGAAGAAAGATAAATTAAGTGTATTAACAGGGGCGGCCATGGGTATTTTTAGCCCCAAATTTTTTGTGCGCTTTTTTTTAAGTTGGCTGCAGAATATACAAATTTTGTGTTTTCTACTCTTGTTGAACATCGATAAAATGCAAAAAATACAAATAAAAGAAAAAATTTTTAAAAAATTGTCTTTTTTCTTTTTCAATTTAATAAAAAATGTTATAACAAAAATACATATTTTCCGAAAATACATTATTTTATCTTAAACTGTTTTAGAAATAATATTAATAAAACCTCTTCAATTATATAAAATTGTATATAAATATTTAAAACATTCCACTGCTTTAAAAAAGGTACCTATATCTATAAGAACCCACACAGATATACATAGGATATCCTGGATATCCAATGGATAACCGTTGTATATATAAATGTCCTACCCTGTTGAACATGTTGTGGATATTTAATGGATATCCAGTGGCATAGGCTTGCACAGGCTTTTTCTTAAGGGGGGCATTGATTCTTTAAATATATTATAATATAGAGATGGCAGGCAATAACGGTTCTTTTTCCATAACGCAGCCCGCTGCAGGCTCACCGCCGCGGCGGAGGAAAAATTTGTTTGGGTGCCTTGCCCACTATTTTACAATAAGTCGTTTATAAACAAGGCAACGCGCGCTTTTTTAAATGACAATATCAAATCAATAACAATCATTAAGACTTTTAAAAAATAATTATCGATTATTAACAGTTGCAAAACAAACAAATAATTCAAGAAAAATAAGCAATAATTTAATAATATTAAATCAAGTGATGTTGAAAATAAGATTACCGGGGAAAGAATTTATAATTACGTAGAGACCGGACTACGGTAATTCCGAAACAATATTCAAAAACTATTCAAATAGAGGACTTCAGGTGGGCGTATTGACTTCTGCTGTTAATTATCCCCCGGCAAAAGAAACGACAAGAATTTGAGTTTGGTTTGCCGCCTGGTGGTTGGGCTGAGGCTAATGACTCTGGATGGTTGACTACAGAAGTGTTTTTGAAGTGGTTTATAACGTTAATTAAATTTACTAATGCAAAAAAACAAACTTTGGTCTCTTAATTTTTGATGGACACAAAAAACCTCGAAGTCATCAGTGACGCAGTGAGTCTTGAGCTTAGCGGTCGCGTTAAGCGTTTCGATAGGCGCGTACTTTCTTTCATACTTCCATCACCGCTAAAGTTCAATAACAAAAAATCAATATCGATTCTACACGTGATAACTGACCCAAGTGCAAAAGAGTGCAAATTGTGTGTGGTACCTCCCCCTGGATTAAGTCCTCAAGTGTTTTACCTGGATAAAAGGTGTGAGAGAGACGATCAGTTCCAATGAATAATTTCCTGGACTACCACACGTGCGGGCGGCATGCGTTAATGATCCATTTCATCACACCTGCCTGGCAATTATCCGGAAGTCCAAGTCTGCATAAATTAGATAAGTAGTTACCAAAATTACATGACCATATGACCTAATAATATTAATACTAGTTAATACGAAATCCGCAACCTTTAACTAACAAATAATCCGTCAGGTAAAATTAATTAGTCGCAAACAATTTCCAAGATTCCCATGCACAAAAAGCAAACATAGTAATAAAAAAAACTATAAACACAAGGGCACACATAAGAAGCCATTAATCCATCAAGTTACGATAAACATTAGGCAAAAGTAAATCATCTTAAAGAAATAAACATCTGTAGATTACTAAGACGTTAAGGGGAACATAAATTAGGTAAATAACCGTTCCATGCGTAAATAAACAGCCGCACCGCATAGTGAGGCGCAAGGATGGACCCTGGCAGCATATTAGCCAATCAAGTCCCCATCATAACCCCAATTGAATGGGGATCACGCACAGTGGGGTAAAAATTCGAGGGTATCGGCAATTTCAGTAGGTTAAACAAAGGCGGGATAAACAGCTGCTTATGAAGTCGGTACTCGGCATGAGGGGCTGAATTTCTACGTAGTCAGAGGGCACTAATTACGGCGGGTTGCGGCCGACAACACTTCGGTTCTGAAGAAAAGACTCAATATCGCACAGGGGGGCAAACAATTCTAAAGCGGCTACCAGGAACCGAAATCCGACTCGGACAGCGACGAACAGGAAGTACACCAACAAGGATAGGCTCTAGCAGCATACTAATCCACCTACCCCCATTTAGGAATCCCAACTGAATAGGGTTATTACTAAAAACCTGGTTGAGGAGGATTCCGGATTGTACTTAGTTTTGGGTCAGTTCAAAAACCTTCCTTAATTGGACATATGGCCCGACCCGGCTGACAAAAATCCGTGGAGCGGCCTTAACCATAGACACTGTCATTCACGACCTCCTAGGGTGGATCTACCAGCCGGCGTAAAAACTTCGGATCCAACAAACACAGGTAATGCTGTGAATTGGCGGGATACGCAGGAGAACGAAAAGGGGGTAAAATAACCCAGGGAGATTAGTGTAAGATAATGTCGATGGGGCCTGCCATACGTTCCCATACTCATACTCATACTCACAAAAAACCTCGAAGTCATCGATCTAGCTCGTGAGAAAGGCGTCATTTTATTGTGCTTTTCACATCACTGTTCGCACAGACTTCAACCTCTAGAGTCTAGAAGACGAAGTGCGAAACTAGTTGCGGTCAAACCTAGGTAAAGTTGTTACTTTATTACAAATATCAACCTTATTTGGACAAGCCTTTATTAATGCTGCAAATATGCTAAAAGGTTTCGAGAAAACGAGGATTTGGCCAACAAATGAGGGTATCTGATGATGAATTTTTACGAGCTGAGACAAGTAATATTCCCATTGCTG
This sequence comes from Brassicogethes aeneus, assembly GCA_921294245.1. Taxonomy (NCBI): domain Eukaryota; kingdom Metazoa; phylum Arthropoda; class Insecta; order Coleoptera; family Nitidulidae; genus Brassicogethes; species Brassicogethes aeneus. Next base: position 7,466,199 of record OV121136.1, read on the forward strand.
ACACACAAGCCGATCCTACTCCAGTCGATGTAAACTTAGAAAATAGCGATGAGCCAGCAAAAACTAACGAGGAGCCTCCAAAAAATAACGAATTTTTTAATAAAACCTCCACCCCACCTCTCAAAGGCAGGATGGAAAATAGCAACGAAACTCAAAATATCTCTCTAATAGAGGGCCTCTATCCCAATGTTCCTGGAAGCCTGACACTCCTAATGTACTAATAAAAAACCTGGCACCTTATATGTTTATATTGTAAATACCCATAGTCAGCTTCATCTGAGGGTTGGATTTTATGCACAGGTCCAAAAGTGGGCTCACAATTTGTGTGCGGGGATAGAAAGTGATGACGACGATGCAGAACTTGTCTGTGAATTGTGTAAGCCGGATAACCTCAATCTGCCCCGTAGGCGCGGCGGAATGGAGTAAAGGAAACTTTTTTAATATGATAAAAAAAATAAAGCATTTATGTTAATTTTTTGTTTATAAAACTTTAATAAATCGTTTTGCTTTTTTTTAAATTTGTACCACGTCTCTACCCTACTAAAAATAATTTTTTAAGTTAGAGTACCCATTCCGCCCCGGTCTCCCCTACATTATAGACCAGGCGGAGAAAGCACATATTATAGTGGAGCAAACATCTCATTACCGAGGCAGTAGATTGTGTGCGAGGCAAGCTTTCGCCGCCGGGTTTTATACTTTTTTTTCAATCAATTAATAAGAATATTTCTATGATATTTTTAAATTAATTTTTATTTATTTTATTTATTTATTTATTCATTCATTATTACAACATATATTTAAACAGTGGTTTTCGTTTAAATCCGCCTAAATGTTTTATATTTTTTGTGCGGATTTATATTTTATATTAATACATGTCACAAATAAATGATCTTAATTAAATTAAGAGAAGAAAAAAAACAAATAATATTAATAAAAATTTTAGTTAGGGAAGAGCAGGAGCAAGGGGGGAGGGGAGGAGACAATGCGGACAGTCAAGAGAATAAGGTATTTAAATATATTCAGACCTGTGGATCAGTTCTACTATAATATATATTATTTTATAACTTCGTCTACGATTTTTTAAAAGTTTATGTAATTATTTATAATAAAAGCTTTCAACTGTGTTTAAAATATTTTAAGGTTTTTCATAGTTTTTAGTTCTGATGGTAAAATATTATAAAATTTTTACTTAGTAAAAGTTATGTACGTTGTCTTATCTATATTCAGGCTAAGCAAGCCAAGATTTAATTAATGTCATTACTTTCTCTGCCGTAGAAAACGTTTCGCCCCATGAATTGCCTGAAAAAATTATGACTGTATCATCTGCGTAAGATATTATGTTTCCTGAAAAGTCAAATATATCATAGATGGAATTGATGTATATTAAAAATAAAATTGGCCCCAATACTGTGCCCTAGGGCACACCCCTGTTAACAGTAATGGGTTCACTTAGAAAGTTTTTAATTTTGACACGCTGGTTTCGGTTTAGTAAATAGTTTTTAAATATATTTAAAGCAACACCTCTTATTCCAATTTTGTTTAATCTGTCTATTAAAATGTTGTGATCCCCTGTATCAAAGGCTTTAGCCAAGTCCAGGAATACAGCTAGAACACTTTTACTTTTACTTGAGTTTAATTTATCCAATATAGACTTTGTTAATTCAATAATAGCACTTTCTGTGCATATATTTTTTCTAAAACCAAATTGTTTGACGCTTGTTTTCATTATCTACGTAATTCATGAGATGTGTCTTTAAACATTTTTCAAAAACCTTTGCAAAAGAGCTAATTACAGAAATTGGTCTATAATTTGTTGTTAATGTTCTATCATTTGATTTGTATATGGGGGTTATAACCGATTCTTTTAAGGCTAGGGGTATCTTTTGTGTATCATGAATGAGATTTAAGATATGACACAGGGGTTTATAAATATATGTAAAAGTGAAGATTCTACTTTTGATTTTTCAAAGCTACAGAATATTTATTTAATTTATTTTTGTGTTTGTGGATTTGCCAACAGACTGAATTAAATATTATTAAACCGATTTTCTTTTAAGGTAATTGTAACATTGTATTATTATTTTGTTTGTTTTAATAAAATGTGTTCTTTTAAGAAGAAACAACGGTCTATAGTCATTTAATTTTAATCTATCCTGTAATCAAACTTTTATATATTCACATATATTTTTAGTACTTTTGCTTTTAAACCATCACACAGCAAACGGAAAAATATAGAAGTGTATTGGATGACGCCACGTTTGAATACAGTTTTCTAAACCCTCGCCACGGTATAGAGTTGTATTCGTCACTCGAGCGTTTAAATACTCTCCACAGTATAGAGGTCGTAATTTGACTTTTGAACTAGTATTAATATGAAAATTATTTTATGCTTGAAAAAAAACTATACACGACATGATTGTGATTTTTTTCATTTTATTAATTAATTAAGCAGTGTTGAATATTTTTTCTAAAGGAATAATTGCCAATCGGCACTGGTGTGTACTTTTTGATCAACCTGATTTAAATATTGCTGTACTAACATAAAACTATCAGTGGAGATGTGCAGGGTCTACCAACAGACCTCATTACTAAATTTTTAAAGTTTAATAGCATATCGATCATTTTTTCAACATAACCTCTGAAATTTTTAATACAAATATAGGTACTATATATAATACATAAATATACTTTACATCATATCCTCTGTGCTTTACATACCTGAGTTGTTACGGTAAATTAAATACAAAGGAACTATTTTCAACAAAATCATATGCAGAAATGGGAATATTCAAACTACTTGCATCCATCAAAAGATCAAAACTTCTTGCAATATTGAATTACACCCTCTTTTTATACTATCAGAAATATTGACTAGAACAGTATTAGAGAGACTCCAGTTTCTATAACTTGGTAGAGTAAAGAGAAGTCGAAACCGTTGCGATATTGCATTGCGCTGGTTTTGTATAATTCTCAGGGACATTAACGAAAATCCTTGCCAGTAAAATTCGAAAAGCTTGAGTTTCTATGTCTCTGAAGAGAATAGGAATCCGAAGTTGCTGCACCATTGGACTGAACCCTTTTTCAATAATTTCTAGAGACATAAATGACTGCACCATTCGACAGGGTCGAGTTTCTACATCTCTATTGAATATAGAAAATCAAAATAATGTATCTTGCAAGACCTAACTATAGTTGTGCATAGGTATAGAGGCGAAAAATATAAAAACAAAGCACGATTCAATACAGTTCTGATAAAACTTTAAGATTTAGTATTCAAACGGGGAGTCATCCTATATAATTCTATATTTTTCCGATTGCTGTACAGGGCCCGCAAATTATAATATAATATAATTATAATTATAAGACAAAATATTTATTTGTTAATTTATGTATATGCTTGATAACTTCGTCACCTGTTATTGGATTTAAAAACATCGATGAGGTAAAAGTATTTTGTCTTATATTTAAATTATTTTTATTGTTGTTTATTGTATTTATATTTTGTATTATATTTCTGGTGCAACCGACATTGTTTTGCGTCATATCAATTTAATTGGAGCCATGAAACAAATTACTTGTGCTAAGTTACCGTCCAACAGACAAGTTCTGCAGGTATTTTTTTATAACATGCGATTCGCAAGATTAACGTTAAAAGAAAGTGCAAAGTTGGCAGTAAGCGCAGCATCAATTTTTTGTCAACAAGCACGTTAACCAATAAGTAAAGCACACAAATGCGCTAAAAAATTAATGAAAATGTACGATGGGTACAAGAAATCGTGTTTGAAAAGATTCTTCGAAAAGAATACCGCATACAAAACAAGCTGAATTTATGAAGAAATTGGACGATCTCTGGACATTGCCCACGTCAGCGCACTAAAAATAATTCGCTTTAAAGAGGACAGACAGTTTTTGTTGAAACAAAGACAGAAAGGTCGTCCAGGTTGCTTGGCTGGTTTTGTCATAAATTTATACAGGCGAGAAAAACAAACATGGCAACGAATTGATAAAGAAAAGTCGCGAAAGAAAAAAAAATGAAAATGAAAAATTTCACAACAAACTACTAGTGTATATATTATTTTAATTATAAAAATGCTTAAACTAGGGGTGTCAATCCCGGGATCCCGAAATCCCGGGATTCAAAGTTCCAATCCCGGTGTAGTGGAAAAGTCATAAGGCTTTAAATAATAATTATTATAAACTTATTTTGCAATATCAGTAGAATATCGAAATCATAGTTTAAATTATATTGCTTAGCAATTATGCTTATCTTGTATTTTATACGTGTTAATGAACTTACCGATATGTTATACTGTCTGTAAACCAATAATTAAAATATAGAATAAATCGAACACCGTTCCTGTGAAGACCTATTGTGTTTCCTTGACTCATGCTATGAGTTCGAACCTTACCCCAAAATATTCAGACATTACATGGCGATCCTGCCAGTGCGTGAGTTAAGTTAATAAAATCTTTCGACTGAGATTTAAAAGTGAAATGGGAAAAACACAGTCGAAGGAGGAAGTTATAATCGCACAAGCCGGAAATAGTGGTGGTGTCTCTGCATCTGGTGCTATTGGACTTACACTCTTTGAAGTAGGGGCCGTTGTGATAGTGGCCACTATATTCATAATTTTTGGCATTACTTTCTACTGTTGTCACCGAGCTAAGAAGTCATTGGAAAGAAAAATTAGAAAAGAAATCGCAAGAAGTCTAGAAGATTTGGCATAGCATCAACTGACTGTACCGCAAAGGGGTCAGCACCGTAGGACCATACTAATGTGACGAAATGTCGTTAGTATGCACCGTAGAAGCCCTGGTCAGATACACCGACGAAATGCACCGTGGAAGCCCTTAAAAATATAAGTAGTACATTTAATTAGTTAAGATTATATATTTAGGTTATTATCGTAATATCGTTATATTAATTACTTAATGACAGACCTTGAAACTCTATTTGATAATTTAAAGTCCCTATATACTAATATAAAAAAAGAGCCGCAAGAACGGAGAGTTAATCTAGCAAGGGTAAATAAGTTAATTTTAGACGTAGGTGATATAGAACAAAAATTTCATGTTTTAAAACTTCGAGCTGTTAACGAAGATAGTTTAATCGAGGCATTTAATTCAAATTTAATTAATATCCGGGCAATTTTATTTGACCGTTTAAAAAATATAACAGAGACAAGTGTTAGTAATCTAGATAACGTTTCAATAGTAAATATGCCGGAAAAATTTGACCTTAAAACGGCAGGTACATTGTTACCTGCTATGGATGGCTCAGAGTCACTGACAAAACAATTGTTGGATGCGATTGAATTATATAGCGAAATTCTAGACGACGCGGGCAAAACGTTTCTAATTAAATATGTTTTGAAAACTAAATTGACCGAAAACGCAAAATTAAGGCTTAAAACAAGTTATACAGGGGTAGACGAATTAACTAGGGATATAAAGGCTAAATTATTAACCGTTAAGTCTGCTGCTTCTCTATCAACACAGCTTCATTTTGTAAAACAAAATAATAGGAATGTAGATGATTATGCAAAAAGTGTTGAACAGCTGTTTCTTGAATTAACCCTGGCACAGGCGGATGGTAATGATGCCGCTGTACCAGTCTTAAGGCAGGTAAACGAGAAGCTTGCTATCAATGCTTTTGCTAACGGGTTGCGTGATGGTGAGCTAAGAACGATTATAAAAGCTAGGGACTACAAGGAGCTGAAGGATGCTGTTAGCGGGGCAAAAGATGAGGAAAAATCCCGTGTTACGTTGAACAACTCATCCAGTGTGTTTCATATGCGTAACAGGCAATCATCTTTTACGCGTTCTAGAGGGCACTATAACCCTGGGATTCGCGGTCGAGCATCGTTTAGTACCAACACCAGGAATAATAGTAGGTCAAATTTTAATAATAATTATAATCAGCGCGGTACGCAAAACTATAGACAGGTACGAAGTCGTGGGAACAATGTGCCTACGCGTGGTAATAGTACCCACAATACGAATTGCCGCAGAAGTTACTTTGCAGGTTCTGATAGTAATAGGATAGATGAATGCGAGAACGTTGTACAAGATAGTAATAGGTTTTTTCGTGAATGATGTGTGTAGTAGTTTTAGCGTAAATGGATTAAATTTCATACGTGTTAAATATAGGTTTAAGGAATTATTATTTTTATGCGATACAGGTTCTTCTTTAACTTGTCTATTTAAGAGCTGTTTTAATGATGACATAGATGTAATTGATACATCAAAACAAATAAGTGTTAAAGGCATTGCAGGTTCAACAAAAACTATTGGATCAGCAAATATTTCAGTTTCTATAGGGACAGAAAACATTAAATATGATTTTTTTATTACTGATGATTTTGATCCTGATTTTCATGGAATTTTGGGATCTGATTTTTTTTGTAAATTTGGAGTAACAATCGACTTTGAAAAATTTTTATTTTTATTTTGGAATAATAACAAAAAAGTTCAAGTACAGCTTGAGTCAAAAAATGATTTTTGTACTGTAATTCCTGCAAGATGTGAGGTCATTAAATATTGCTATACAAATTTTACGGAGGAATGCGTTTTAGTAAATAGCGAAATTTCCGAAGGGGTATTTGTAGCGAGTTCGGTTGTTAGGCCCATTAAAAATAAGATACCGGTTAGATTTTTAAATGTAAATGAACGGGATGTTAAGTTAAGAAATTTTCAGCCAAGAGTTGAAAGTATAAAAAATTATGATTTATGTAGTTTAGATAATAATCCTATATCCGTAGAACGGGTTGATAAAGTTTTAAATTGTATAGACTTAAAATCGTTAAATAAGGAAGAAAAAGTATCAATAGAGAAAATATGTGCAAAATATGCCGATGTTTTTCATTTGGAAGATGACCCCTTAACCGTAACAAATCTATACCAACATGAAATTAAGCTAAAAAAGGACTCTAAATCTGTGTACGTTAAACCCTACAGATTGCCGGTTGCTCAAAAAGAGGAAATCCATAATCAAGTAGATAAAATGTTACGGGATGGGATTATAGAGGAGACGGTATCAGAGTGGTCTTCTCCCTTACTAATAGTACCAAAAAAAGCTGATAAAGATGGTAACAAAAAGTTTAGAGTTGTTATTGATTATCGGTTGCTCAATAAACAACTAGAGGATGAAAAATTTCCACTTAGTAACATAAGTGAAATTCTTGATTCCTTGGGCAACTCTGTATATTTTTCGCATCTAGATTTAGCTCAATCCTACTATCAGCTGGAATTAAATCCTAATTGCAGAAAGATTACGGCTTTTACAACCGATAAAGGTCAATTCCAAATGAAAAGATTGGCCATGGGTATGAAAATCAGCCCCAGTGCTTTTTCTCGTTTAATGACAATTGCAATGACAGGTTTGAATAATGAGTCTTGTTTTGTCTATATGGACGATTTAGTTGTATTTGGGCACTCCCTTCAAAACCACAACCAAAATCTAACAAAAGTTCTGCAAAGACTTCGAACTGTCAATCTCAAACTTAACCCAAACAAATGCGATTTTTTAAAAAAGGAGATTTTATATTTAGGTCACAAAATTTCTTCAGAGGGTTTAATGCCTGATGAAGCAAAAGTTGAGGCAGTTTCAAAATTCCCTGTACCGAAAAATAGCGACGAAACCAAAAGGTTTGTTGCTTTTGTAAATTATTATAGAAAATTTATAAAAAACTTTGCTGAAATTGCATATCCTCTTAATATACTATCTCGTAAAGGTGTAAAGTTTGAGTGGACTGACCAATGTCAACAATCGTTCAATAAATTGAAGACGGCACTTATGAACCCCCCTGTGTTGCAATACCCAGATTTTTCACCCAGTAATCAGTTTATACTTACCACAGATGCGAGTGGATATTCCTTAGGTTCAGTTTTAGCTAACGCAAACAATAAACCTGTTGCGTTTGCATCTCGTAGTTTAAACAAAGCGGAACGTAATTACTGTACGATAGAGAAGGAATTACTAAGTATAGTGTGGTCCGTAAAACACTTCCGACCATACTTATATGGCAAAAAATTTAAAATACTTACTGACCATAAACCACTGATCTACTTGTTTAATATGACCAACCCCTCAAGTAGACTTACCAAATTTAGGCTAATTTTGGAAGAATTTGATTTTGTTGTCGAGTACGTACGAGGTAGAGAGAATGTGGTAGCGGATGCTTTGTCACGTATTATAATTGATTCGTCTGAACTAAAAGATATGAATGCGAGTGTGAATGAAAGAGTGCATGTATTAACTAGGGCTCAAAACCAAACAAAAAATGGCAATGACCAGGAAAATACAACTAGAAATGACAGGCTTGATCACCCTGTTGTTGTAGAAGTATTAAAACGTCCATCTACGATGGTAGAGTTACGTTTGCTCACAAATAAAGAATTCGAAAAAATTAAAAATAACCAGGACATTAAATTTGATAGTATATTTTACGACGAAAAACTGCAAGTTATTTATTGTAATCAGGATTTTCGATCATCGTCGGACTTAGGTAAGTCGATGAGAAACCTGAGCAAAATTTGCAAATTAAAAAATATTCCGGAATTATATGTTATGAAAAATATTAATAGCGCTGAATTTTTAAATATGTTACGTAAAAATAAAAAGAAGTTAATAGAAAATAATATTAAATTATGTGTAATTAAAGATAGAGAGAGAATCGATGGAAAAGAAATGAGAAATCTTATTTTAAACGACTTCCATTCTTTACCTACAGGAGGACACGCAGGTGTCAACCGTATGTATAACAATATTAAAAAACGATACTTTTGGCCTAGTCTTAAAAGCGACGTAGAAAAGTTCGTAAAAAAATGTGATAGCTGTCAAAGGTACAAATATTCGGAACCAAATAAAGAACCAATGGTTATAACTACAACAGCTTCTTCTGCGTTCCAAAGAGTTTTTCTTGATATTGTAGGACCTTTACCAACAGATCTGCTAAATTATAGGTACATATTAACTATCCAATGTGAACTTTCGAAGTTCGTTGAAGCTTACCCACTCGAAAACAAAGAGTCAGAAACCGTAGCAAGGTCCTTTATTCAAAATTTTATTTTACGTTTTGGTATTCCTTTAGAAATCATAACAGATCAAGGTCAAGAATTTATGTCAAATATATTTAAAGATATCTGCAAAATTTTAAAAATAAATAAAATTAATTCTACGGCACACCATCACGAGACTCTTGGAAGTATTGAAAACTCACATAAAAGTCTAACTTCTTATTTACGAATGAACTGTACGAATCAGCAAAACAATTGGAGCTCTTTTGTTAGTTTTTGGACTTTCTCTTACAATAATACAGTACATTCCTCAACTAAATATACTCCCTTTGAGCTTGTTTTTGGTTTTCCGTGTAGAATACCTTCTAATATGACATCAAAAGTAGATCCAGTTTATAATTTTGACAGTTACCCATTCGAACTTAAGTATAGGCTACAAGTCGCATGGAGTGACGCCAGAAATAATTTAATCACATCCAAACAAAAGCGTAAAGAGCGTTACGACGAAAGGTCGAAATCAGTTATTTACCAGATAGGTGATTTAGTTTTAGTAAATAATAAGAATATGGATAATAAATTAGATGCTTTATACAAAGGTCCTTATAAGGTGATAGACATTAACGAATCAAATTTAGTTCTTAAAATAGATAATAAGAATTGTGAGGTTCACAAGAACCGGGTTAAAAAATATAATATAATATAGCTTGTTAAGATAGGTTAGGATTAGTTATAGATTAGGTGTAGGTAGAATGTAGAAAAAAACATTAGAAAATATTTTTTTCTTTTTTCAACGGGAAAGGTGTAGTGGAAAAGTCATAAGGCTTTAAATAATAATTATTATAAACTTATTTTGCAATATCAGTAGAATATCGAAATCATAGTTTAAATTATATTGCTTAGCAATTATGCTTATCTTGTATTTTATACGTGTTAATGAACTTACCGATATGTTATACTGTCTGTAAACCAATAATTAAAATATAGAATAAATCGAACACCGTTCCTGTGAAGACCTATTGTGTTTCCTTGACTCATGCTATGAGTTCGAACCTTACCCCAAAATATTCAGACATTACACCGGGATCTTCGTAATAAGTTACAAAGAATAAAATATAATTTTTTTAAGTGTATGCCAATTTTCATTCATTAGCCTATACTCATAGAAAGACTTCATTTTTGAACGCAGTTCGAAAGTTAAATTATTTTACACTGCCGTACAATAATGAAAATACATTGAAATTTCACAAAAAGAGTGGTTCCATCTATTGCCTTTAAGAATGAAATTAGCAAAGAAAATATAAAATAACAGGTCACTGTGTCAAACGTCGAACCTAACAATATATCGCGAACTCTATAATTTAAACGTAAGTACAGAACTATTAAACACTAAAAAAATAGTATATACAACATGGCGCAGAAAGCATATTAACTGCCTAGCTCAGATCTGCAGCCTCGGCTGAAGAGAGTCGGCAGCGAACACTGAGCTTGGCTGTAAATAAGGGCTATCTCCACCAGTTAGATATTGTACTAGTCAATGGCAATAATAATTAATTATTTTATTATTTACCTACCCCATACATTCAAAATGCAAAATATGGTTCCAAAACTCTCACGTTTCACAGGTGGCTACGACTCAATTCGCTTGGCACTTTTTTAGAAAAATCAATTTTTATAAAAACATTAATGATTTTTAATTAGTGAACTCCAAATAATGACTAATAGCTTTTATTGTATTTGTTACATAAAATGTGCAATTCATTAGACTAGTGAACTATTGACATATGTAACTTGTCACATGTCACATATCGAAATCGTGATTGAAAATACCGTTGCGTTATTTTACCGTTTTTTTCAATTTGTCACAGATTTATTTATAAATTAGATATAAATAATTATTTTTGCATTGATTATAGTATATAGTGCAATTAAGCTAATAAAAAACCATGCATGGACTCACTCGGTCCGAGTGACTCGGATAATCGCGAGAGAATTTGTTTGTTTTGTCTTAAAAAAAAAAGAAAAAATGTCTAAAATATTTGGAAAGATTCTGGAAAAAGTTCAAAGCATATTAGTATATGATGTAGAAGATGAACTATTACCAAAAGTTGTATGCAAAAAAAACAAACGTTTTTTTTCTTTTTTAATGGGTTTATTTTTAGCACTTTTTATAAAATTAGGTATACCTACCCAATTATTTCCAATTAGAAAAATCAGGCAAATTTAACGTGTTTCTATAAATTTCTTGTTTAGCTGCTTTATATAATAAAATTTCACAACCTTTGCATAAAACGTTTGGTAATCGTTCATCTTCTACATCATATACTACTATGCTTTGAACTTTTTCCAGAATCTTTCCACATATTTTAGACATTTTTTCTTTTTTTTTTAAGACAAAACAAACAAATTCTCTCGCGATTATCCGAGTGAGTCCATACATGGTTTTTTATTAGCTTCATTGCACTATATACTATATTTAATGCAAATATAATTATTTATATCTAATTTATAAATAAATCTGCGACAAATCGAAAAAAAAACGGTAAAATAACGCAACGGTATTTTCAATCACGATTTTGACATGTGACATGTGACAAGTGACATATGTCAATAGTTCACTAGTCTAATGAATTGCACATTTAATGTAACAAATACATTAAAAGCTGTTAATCATTATTTGGAGTTCACTAATTAAAAATCTCAAAAAATTGATTAAAAATCATTAATGTTTTTATAAAAATTGATTTTTTCTAAAAAAGTGCCAAGCAAATTGATTTTATCCTGAAAAAAAATTGTTTTGTAAGTGATTTTTTATCAAAATATGAAAAAAAAAATCGGATACGTCTGAACCTTTCAATTAAAAGTTATTCAGGGACACCGTGAAATACAACAAAAAGCCATTCGTAACGAGAAAGAATCTTGTAAATTGCAATCTGATCATTTGATAATTCACGTCGATTTAGCTGAGAATTGGTCGGTTATTTTGAGAGATGAAATTCAAGGTAATCATTGGAAAAAGGATCAAGTATCAATTTTTACAGCGTTGTTATTATCACAAAGATACCTTGTGCTATGCAGTTGTTACTGATGATCGCAATCACGACTCAGCACACGCTATTATAGCTATCAACATTATTATTGATGATATTCATCAGAAATACCAAAATGCTATAATTAAAAACATAACAATTATATCCGATGGAGCTCCAAGTAATTTCAAGAATCGGTATCAATTTTCCGAACTCTGAAAACACCAGGTTCGAGAAAATGGATATTTTTAGCTTCTGGACATGGCAAAGGAGCTTGTGATGGGGTCGGAGGACTTCTTAAACATTTTGCGACGAACCACAATCTGTGAAAAGGACAACTTGAATGTATTCAAGATGCCAAAACGTTTGACGGAATAATACACAGTTATACGTCTAATGTAAAGATATGCTTACTGGATGATCAGAAATTGAAAAAATTTCTCAGCAAAAAACAAAAAGAATGGGGTAAATGTAAATCATTGAAAGGAATCCGGCAAACTCACGTTTGGAAAAAGGAAAGCGGCGGAAAAACCTACTTTGCGAAAACGAGCGACCATGAGTTGACAATTGTAAATTGATTGTGCTATTGAATAAAATTAAAATTGTTTATATTATTCGTAAACAATTTTATTTTTAACTTAAACCATTGTCTTTTAACAAAATTCTATCATATTTATAAAGTCTACAGTTTTCGCTAGTATATATATCACATGATACTTAAATATTCATAGATATGTCTATAAAAAAAATCGTGAAAACTCAAAAAATTAACTATGTAGATATAAAAACAATTTTGTTGTAAAGTTTCACGAAATTTATTAAATTTTGACAGCTGTTTCGCTACACAGTAGCTTCTTCAGAATGTATTGTTTTTATATCTACATAGTTAATATGGAGTTTCATCAAGTAAAGGTCGAAACAATTAATAACTCAAAAAATTATATCTAGAAAAAAACGAATTTTAGCATATTGACTTTTATATATATTGTTGTTCATACATCACACATTGATACAAAAAATTATCCAAAAAAATGTGGCATTATCATAAAAAGTTGTTTGAAAACAAGTTTTTTTTACTTAATTAACAATTTTGAAAAAATTATGCGCAAAAATATTTTTTTTTCTTCCATGTACTTCGAGATTGAACAATTACCTGCACCCAAATCCATGCATTTTTATAAAAGTTATAAGCGTTCGCAAAAATGTTGTTTATGGGAAAATAAAAAATCCGCATTTGTGCGCTCAGATATAAAATTAAATTTTTCCACTTTAAGAGCAAAAACAAAAAATTCGACATAAATGGCCTGGGTGATTTGAGATGGATGAGATGGAGATTATAAAAATGCTTAAACTAGGGGTGTCAATTCCGGAATCCCGAAATCCCGGGATTAAAAGTTCCAATCCCGGGATCTTCGTAATAAGTTACAAAGAATAAAATATACTTTTTTTAAGCGTATGACAATTTTCATACAAAAGCCTATACTTATAGAAAGACTTCATTTTTGAAAGCAGTTCAAAAGTCAAATTATTATACACTGCCGTACAATAATGAAAATACATTGAAATTTCGCAGAAAAAGCATGAAATTAGCAAAGAAAATATAAAATTACAGGTCACTGTGTCAAACGTCAAACCTGACAACATATCGCAAACTCGATAATTTTAACGTAAGTATAAAATTTATAAACACTTAAAAAAAATAGTACATACAACACGGCGCAGAAATCATATTAACTGCCTAGCTCAGATCTGCAGCCTCGGCTAAAGAGTCGGCAGCGAACACTGAGTTCGGCTGTAAATAAGGGCTATCTCCACCAGTTAGATAATACTGTGCAACACCAAAAATCAAACCGCACCGGACTATTTTTTTCTGAAAATATACCTATCCAATAGCAAAACCCTCGCTGGGTTTGTAAAAGTTAGCTCGATTTATTTTTTTATGGCCGTTTGTATTTTCTAGCTTCATATACCCCAATTTAGACTTATTAATCGATTTTTTTTCGCATATATTCGATTTATATCGTCAAGATTTTTTGTAGAAATGTAGTTACTGAAAAAATAAACCCATTTTGTGAACAACCTATATCCCAAACCCTAATTTTTGGGACCAAATATTCAAAAAAAATTTTTTTCAATTTTTCGTTAATATTTAAAATTTCTTGCTACTTCTTCTGGCAAAAATGTTGTAAAGTATACTAAAAGAAATAATTTATAAAATACGCACACAAAACTTAACTTTACTTAACTTTACTGGAAAACAATTTTTAAACAAGATTTTCCAAAATATTTATTTTTTCATACTCAACACCAATTTTTTTGCCGAAATCTTTGGAAAAACAGTAGAAAAAAATTGAATAGATAAAATAGAATTGTAGAAAAGTACAGAGAGTTTGATTTTTTATTTTGTATTAATTTTATTAATAAAAAACTTTTTTATATCAAAACATTGAGTAATCTGATTCATTGCAGGAGAATTCCATCCCTTCCACTTATTCTGCTTTATTTTCTTGTTCTTCATTTTCATTTTTTGATATGAAATAAATATAAAAAATATATGAAATGTAGGGATCAAATTCTCCAGTGATGAATCAAAAAATGAAAATGAAGAGAAGAAGTGGAAGGGATGGAATTCTTCAGCAATGAATCAGATTACTCAATGTTTTGATAAAAAAAGTTTTTTAATAATAAAATTAATAAAAAATAAAAAATCAAACTCTCTGTACTTTTCTACAATTCTATTTTATCTATTCAATTTTTTCCTACAGATTTTTCGGCAAAATATTTGGTGTTGAATGTGAAAAGATGAATATTTTAAAAAATCTTGTTTAAACATTATTTTCCAGCAAATAAGGAAACTTAAAGTTCAGTTTGTGTGCGTATTTTATAAATTACTTCTTTTAGTATACTTTACAACATTTTTGCCAGAAGAAGTAGAAAGAAATTTTAAATATTATCAAAAAATTAAAAAAAAAAAATTTTGGAATATTTGGTGCCAAAAATTGGGTTTTTTGGGATAAAGGTTGTTCACAAAATGGGTTTATTTGTGCAGTATCTATATTTCTACAAAAAATCTTGACGTTATAAATCGAATGTATGCGAAAAAAATCGATTTATAGGTCTAAATTGGGGTATATGAAGCTCGAAAATACAAACGGCCATAAAAAAAAAATTCGAGCTAACTTTTACAAACCCAGCGAGTGTTTTGCTATTGGATAGGTATATTTTCAGAAAAAAATGGTCCGGTGCGGTTTGATTTCGATGACCCGAAAATTGTCGCACAGTGTAATGTACTAGTCAATGGCATTAATAATTAATTATTTTATTAATTACCTACCCCATACATTCAAAATGCAAAATATGGTTCCAAAACTCTCACGTTTCACAGGTGGCTACGACGGATTCTAAAGACAAAATGAAAAGGCCGGTGGCAAAAATTAAACATGGGAAAAACTTTTTAGATACAACCACAGACCTACAAACTTGTTTGTAGGTCTGTGGATACAACGGAAAGTACGAGCAGAGGACCTTAATTGGAACTCACCAAGACCCGATTGATAAAAAAATGGAATTATTTGTTGATGGGGTAAACGTGGGTACAATGTGCCTAGGAATTCTTGAAAACCTTCAACTAGTCTGAAGTCCAAAAGATATTATTTGTTCGTTAATTTCAAATTATTTTTTGAAAAACTTTTAAGATTTATATGTTCCTTAGTTAGTTTGTTGCTTTATTTTAATTTTGGTTTAGTTTTTCCTGTTGCCTCACCCGCCTCCAGGCCCCCCTATTTAAGATAATTCAAATTAAAGTGGTGCAATTTATTATCTACTATAATTTATTGACAAGTTTAAAATTTTATTTCAAAAATCCAAATATTACCTACAGGTTTTATACCATTTTAAATATTTTTTTATTTTAATAAAATAAATAATAAAAATTTAAAATTGAATAAAATCTGTAATATTTGGATTTTTTAAATAAATTTGTTGATAAATTATAGTAGATAATAAATTGCACCACTTTAATTTGAATTATCTCAAATAGGGGGGCCTGGAGGCGGGTGAGGCAACAGGAAAAACTAACTTTTTTTCGCAAACTTTAAATTCTGTTGGCGCCGAACTTGTTTATTAATTGTCATTATAAACTATTATGGATGGATGGTACATGAGATTGTACCGAAATGTCGTCAGAGATAGGGTTCTTTTAAGAACCAAAAACCGACAACACGGAGCAGATCCCTAAAAACCACTAAAATTCATTTCAAAGTTATAAGAATTCAAAATTAAAAAAATAAAAATTCCCGTGTTATTGAAATAAAAAAACAACAAATGAATTGAGGAAAACCTAAATATTAATATTAAGGGCTCAAATAGGCGGCAACATTTTTGTTTTTTAATGTACTATTAATTTTTCAACACAATGGTGAAATGAGAAAAAAAATAATTGTTTTTTTAAACACCCTAATATTTATGATTAGTATACTAGACTGAGACTTTATTTTACATTTAAGTTTATTACGATTTAAATAGATGTAGATAACAGTTAAATTTAAATTATAATACCTATTAACTTCAAGAAATTATTAATAACGTTTTGTTTATTGGCAGTTATACGAGTATAGGTATAAAAAGCCTAAATTGATTATATTATTATGTATTATTTATATTATAATTATTCATATTGATTTATCACACAAGCCATATTGATTTATCACACAAGGCATTAGAAAAATGTTCATCCCTAATAATAATAGTTAATAACTTTTTCAAAATTAACAAATACTTTGTTTTACTTAAGTCTTAAGGGTATAATCCTATTTCCATAAAATTTACAAAAAAAATAATTACAAAAAATCGTTTGTAACTTTAAAACTTGACAACATTTAGTATTGTTTAAAAGAAATCAATAAAATATTTCTATTAGTTTCCAAAATATAAATAAAAAATGGATGCGTAAATTTATGATTCTTAATTGTTTACGCATTAAGAAAGGGATTTTTTAAGAGCCCAAAAGGTCAACAAAAATTATACAATCATATCTATATGATTGTACACGGAGAGAAAAGTATATTACTGATTACCATAATTATAATACCCTTTACTATATTATATATTACTATTTGGGACAACTATCTTGTATATTGCCAGTTACTATGCATATTTAGTAATTTTTAAATATCCATGTATATTAAACCTTAAGGTTATTATTCTCAACCAATTTTGTTTTTAATTCTTATTATAAATAGATAGTAAATTTTAAAAATAAATATAATAGATACGTAACCCATAAGAAACTAAATAGTGTATTTTATTATTTTGTATAATACATTTGATTAAATCATATAGTAAATATTACTATTTGTAGATAGTAAAATCAATTTACTATACGAATATATTCAAAATTAAAATACGTATTATACATTTTTGATCTAATAATATTGGTGTTGTAATCTTTACTAAAATTGTATAATAAAAAATACTATTTCGTATTACAATCTTTATATTTTACTGACGAATATTTAATATTGTTAAACTAAACATTTTTTAAAGTAAATTTTAATATATTTTTTTAACTATCTAAAATTTACTATACATTTCTCTCCGTGTATAATTTTATATATATTGTATAGAAAGAAAAAATTTTATTAAAACCTTTATTTTTTAAAAGGAATAGGTTTTTTAAAGTAGACCCTCACCTAAAAAATTATTTATAAAAAATAACTTTACATATTTTATAGTTTAAACCAAAGGTTACTTAATCAGGCCAATTCACTAACATGAGTCGTTAACGTTAGCCACTAGATTTAGTGGTTATCGTTATATTTAAACGGCCTGATTGGTAGTATTGGCCGATAACCACTGATTCTAGTGGCTAACGTTAACGACTTATGTTAGTGAATTGGCCTGAATATCGTTTATTTTGTAAAATTATTTTATTATTTATATTTCCAATTTTATAGTAAATAATGTAATACCTTGTAAAATAATGAAATTCAATACTAAACTAGGGATAAAATTGTATCCCAAAAAATTACGAACAAAGGTATGGTTATCTAGCCAAGGCTACAAGGAAAAAGTTATAGCAGTTTATGAAAGGTCGCGTACCAAGAGTTTTTGTTTAAAATGGTTATAGTGCGCGGTTTAACTTATCTTTTACAATAATTACGTTAAAACATAGTTTATATTTATTTTCATTAATTTTTATTGATTTGTCATAAATAGGATAGACAAATAGTTAATTAAATTATTCATCTCAATTCTGGTATTTTGATTATTAAACACTTTTATATATTTAATCCCTTTACCATACTAATCAATGCTAATAGTAACTATACTAAATGACTACATTGATTAAGATAAAATTTTAATGATTATAGTATAATCTTTTAATTTACCTTTTATTAGGTATGTTTAGAAATTCTAAATTAGAATTTATTAACTATTTATTATTAATTTTATTTATCTTATAAAAAATAAAGATTAAATAGAAAATAGTTTTATTATTTTAAAAATAGGTAAAAGGCAGAATAAGAAAAAATCATCAGAGAAATATTATATTTAATTTAATTATGTTTGTCTATTATAATTTTTCTAAAAAACTAATATATTTTTAAAATAATATATACGAGTAGGTATATGTTAATTTCGTAAATGTATACACTGACTAGCTAATGCATAGAAATTGTATGATACAATAACTGATAACTAAAAAGTGTACATAAAATAAAACTAACCAACCCAATCCCCAAATCAACCAAACCAATCGAACACACAAAACCAACCAACACTAATTTTTCAGGTAAATGTATACCTACACCAGCTAGTTTTTGTATACATCTACTGAAATGTATTCTTTGAGATACCTATATACAAAAAAAATTAATTTAATAATATGAATGTTATGAAAACCAAATCTCATTAAATTAAAAAATCAAAAAAAAGTAAGCGCCTCACCTTTATAAGCACACTTTCGAAGTGAAACTTCTAAAGGAGATGGTAGGAATCCAGATTTAGAGTAATTTTAATTAATTGTGCTCATGCCTACCTGAGCTACTTAAAAAGCATATAAAAACTAAATAATAAGTTTTGTTCAATAAAAATTATATCCCGCATGGTCTAGGATATCTGGGATATGGCGATATGCCCCTAATATGACATATTTTTTGCTTCAATTTTTCCGAACTTGCACCTCGCTAAAGAAGTTTCACTTTAAAAATTAACTGTGGAAAATGGTCATTTTTAATTTTAGCCCCCAATAAAGAAGAAAAATATAATACCAAGAAAATATTTTAATAGCAAATTAAAAAAATAAAATTCCTAAAAGCCACAAATTCAAATTTTTTGTAGTATGTTATCAAAAATTGCTTTTTTTAGGTTTAGCGTAGGTACTGTAAAATGAATAATTTTCGTCCATTCTAATGCATTTTTTTTCTAAATTTAATAATATTAAATATAAAGCTTTATGTCTGTTTATAAGGTCACAAATATATTTTTACTAAAATAGCCTAATCCTAAAAAGGTAAAGTTTATGGCCATAACTTATTTTTGTTTATAGCACTGCCAAGACTATTTTTCCTTAAAAAATTAAAACAAAAATGCTTTAAGTTCACAAATTAATTTTGACCTGAAAAAAAGGCTTGCAGACCACCGCGGTAATTTTACCGCGGTGGTCTGAAAATCACAGTTGTGCTGAGGGAGAATCTCTTGTTCTCCGGGTGATCGGCAAATTTTTCTGGGCCACCAGAGTTTTAAAAATAAAAACCCGGTCCAGGATAAATTCATCCGTCAGATTATCATAATCAGGTTATTAATTTCATTACCAAAACAAAGCAAAGTAGGTAACCTTCAAATTAGTTTTGCACTTAGGTATTTAAAATGGATTTTTTTTATTTAAACCAAGTTCTAATTCTGGACAACTTGGGAAACCGACTCAAAGAAAAATGACTCCAAATAACATTTCTAGAATAAATGTTCCTTTACAAATTAAATGTATTACGATAGTATTGACCAAAATATTTGCTCTTTATCTACGTCATATGGAGTACAAAGCATAGTTTTTGGAATATAATATTTAATGTGACTGAAAAAGAGTAGATATTATGAAAATTTAAAATTCCCGCTTCATTTCCCCTGCCGAAAATTCTCCAGCCCCCTAGCGCTAAACCATTGAAACTAAAGGTGTATATTTTGGATGACATTACGATGCCCGCCATATATATATATATATACGAGGTGTGTTCAGAAAATAACGGTAATGGTTAAATTTCGCAGGTTCAGAGGGTCCGGTTGTCATAAAATTATCTTTATTATGTTGGTATACATGCCCCCGAAGTATGATAAAAACTTTAGCTGTTTTCATTGTTTACTTTGCCTGTGGTAGCCGCTACGGTTGGACGTGTTTTATGATCTCGGCGATTTTCGTTCGTTAAAAGAATATGGATCAAAGAATTTGTATCCAATTTAATTTTAAAAATTGAAATAAATTCTATGAACTGTTAACAAAGGCCTATAGTGAGTCTGCTATAAGTAAAACAAGAGTTTACAAGTGGTATAAGAGTTTCCAAGATGGCCGTGAAGACGTTGAAGATGATGAACGCCCCGAACGCACAAGCAAGAAGAAATGGTTATAAACCATCAGAGAAGTCGCTGATGATGTTGGTATATCGATGGGCTCATCCCATGAAATTTTTTCGAATGTTTTGGGTATGAAACGCGTGGCAGCAAAATTTGTTCCAAAATTGTTAAATTTTGAACAACATTTTTGGTCAAAAACAATACTGTAATGATGCCCCAGCCTCCATATTCGCCAGACATGCCTCTGTCTGACTTTTTCCTATTCCCAAAAATAAAGAGAACCTTAACCCTGATAGCAAAATTTGATTCTAAGAATCTTCTAAGAAGATATGACCCGGAATAATGGAATATTCTTAGAACCTTCCCTTATTGCTAAGAATGTTCTTAGGGACTTTTAAAACATTCAATAGATACCCTTTTAATGATGCAATTAGATTCTTAGAAGCTCCTTAAAACCTTCCTAAAAAGTATTCTAAGAACATTTTAAGAATACGTTTTTGGAATGTTCTTAGAAGGTTTCTTATGGAGCTTCTAGGAAGCTTTTGAGAATATTTCCAAATATGTCAGATACCCACGTTCTAATATGTTGGATTCTACATTCGTAAAATTCTTCAGGAGGCGACAAATACGCCTCACTGTCATAATATGACAGTGAAATGTATTTGTCGTCCCCTTAAATTTTGCGACATATTAATAATAATATATATTTATTTAAAAATATAAAATAAACAATTTGACCTCTAAACCATAAGTTGTATGACATTATTTCAAAAAAAGTAAAATTGGAAAATTTTGTGGGATAATTCAGATTAGATTGAAGTTGAAGATATAAAAAATCGGTATACAAATTAATAAATATTTATTTTTAACAAAAAATAAAATATAAAAAAACAAAATATTTCCTTATAAAATAATTCTTCATTCTTCATAAAAAAACATTTTTCATTGTATTTAAGTTGGATAGAAGATTTTATGTAAAAGCCGGATAATTTAGATACCTATAGTAAAAGTATTTTTGTTATCGAATATTGTTTTAATTTGACAAATAACTATAAAAAAATATTTTGGGTTGTGTTTTTTACTTAGTATTTAATACTAAGTATAGGTACCTTTATACGTAGATTATGGTATATTTTACTATTATATAGGTACCTAACTGAAATGCTTAACAGAATGTTCCAGGAATATTCCTAAATGAACTTTCTATAGCAATTACTTTCTCAACATTCTAAGCATATGTTTAGAGTGGATTAATTTTTACCACTAAACTTTGCACCTTCTAAAAACCTGCCTATAGGCCAGTGAGAATATTCTTAGGATTATGCTATATTTCTTTTAAGCATGTTCTTTAGAAGAAATATAGCATGATCCTAAGAATATTCTCACTGGAAGGTTTAAAAAATATTCTTAGAACATGACTAGAAGAAATATAGCATGATCCTAAGAATATTCCCACTGGAAGGTTTAAAAAACATTCTTAGAATAAACTGTGCTATCAGGGAAAGGGCCGTCGTTTTGCAAGCATAGATGACATTAAAAGCGCATCGCTGAAAGATCTGAAAGTTCGAACTAAAGGCTATCCCAAAGATCGAGTTTTAGAAGTGTTTTGAGTATTGGAAGAAGAGCTGGCACATGTGCATAATATCCAATGGGGACTATTTTGAAGGCGACAACATTAATGTAGACGAATAAATAAATATTTGTTTCACAAAACGAAAATTCCCGATATTTTCTGAACACACCTCGTATATATATATATAGTTTTTTGAAATATGTATATATATTGGCAGAATAAAAATATCTTGGAAAAAATATATTTTATTAAAAAAATACAATAAATAACATCAAATAATATTTTTACACAAAAATAAAGACACAAAATTTGTAAAACAAAAGGATAAGAACTAATAAAATCCAAAAAAATAGGCATATAAAAACTCATCTCAAATTTTGTCTTCAAATGGGAGCTGTTTTAGAGCAGCAAAATGAATGTGTTGGAGTTTTAGGAAATAGTATTATTTTCTTTTTAAAACAGTTTTATTTCTCGTAATGTAAAGAACCAAAATCGTGTATAAGTTTTTTTTTATATATTTAGAATAATAAATAATGGTTCCCTAGGAAAAGGGTTCCATAGAGATTACATATGTTTATTTAATTAGCATATATGCTACTTGAGTAACTCAATCTCGAACATACTCCCCCGCAATTGCGAAGTCAATTAATACTAAAGATAAACAAGAACGCTAAGCAATAACAGGGCTAATATTTAGAATAAGATTAATCAGTACAGTAAAATTTTATTTAATATTATTAATTGGTAACTTAACCAATTTAACAATTGGACGCTGAAACTCTGTATTTGCAGTTTTAATATTAACAGAACCAACCCATCAGCACCAGGATGATTACTGATTATACGACCCAATTCACACTTATTTGGAGGCAGATGTTCATTTCTTACTAAAACAAGATCGCCTTTCATTAAATTAGGTTGAGTACAAAACCACTTTGAACGCGTTTGCAATTCGAAAAGATATTCTCTTTGCCATTTACGCCAAAAGTTTTCCACAACCATATGATAAAATTGCTGTCCAGGAAGTTTGTTATCAGTTAAATCTAATACAGAAGGAGTGGGAATCGACTTAAGAGCACATCCCACCAAAAAGTGTCCTGGTGTAAGAGCACCCAGCTAGCATTTATGATTTCATATTGACGTCAGAATAAAATCAGACGTGAAAATCGTTCGTCACGTCTGTCGAGAATCTGACGTCAGTAGCGCATACGCGAATGTCAGCAATATGAAGTCAGACTGAAATCAGATGTGATTTTTGTTACTGCTGACGTTGGCTTTGAAATCATACTGATGTCAGAATGAAATCAGATGTGATTTTGTAAAGAGACCGGTAGAAAGAAAACTTTAAAGAATAAGTAAAATGAGTCGAGATTTTTGGTCCCGCTGACGTTGGCTTTGAAATCATACTGTTGTCAGAATGAAATCATACTGTTGTCAGAATAAAATCATATGTGATTTTGTAAAATGAACAGGTAAAATCGATTAATCAAATAATCGATTAATAGAAAAAAACGATTATTTTAAATAATCAATAATCGAAGTTAAACATCGTCTACCATGTCATTTATAGTTTGACGTACGTTAAAGTATAAATGATATGGTAGACGATCACAAGTTTAACTTTTGAACGGGAACAGTAAAGACCAACGGCAATTAATACGTCAATAAAATTTGATTGCTGAAAAGTTAATAATTATAATTAATAAAATTTTAATTAATAAAATTAATAAAATTTAAAAATAAATACATTAATTTTTAAATTTTATTGCAATAAAACCATTTGTTTCAAAAAAAAAATTCCAGTGAAGGAGGAAATCTTAAATTGCTATAAAAAAATTAAAATAAAATACCAAATTTTTTTTTTTTAAATTTAGGTATTTACAAAAAAAAAGATTTCTTAAATCTGGCGCAATTTACCTGGCGCCATTCCTCTATGGTTGAGTTAGAACTTAAAATTATACTGAAAATCATATGTGATCTCATACAGACTCCAGTATGAAATCAGGCGTGCTTTGAAACTTAGAATTAATTATACTGAAAATCATATGTGATATCATACAGACTCCAGTATGAAATCAGGCATGCTTTGAAACTTAGAATTATACTGAAAATCATATGTGATCTCATACTGACCTCAGTATGAAATCAGGCGTGCTTTGGAACTTAGAATCATATTGAAAATCATACGTTATCTCATACAGACCCCAGTATAAGAACAAACATGATTTTGAACTAATATTCGCGCCCGATCGAAACTCACGTGGGTATGCATACCCATAACCATGGTTGTTTATTTGTATTTGTCCCATTGTGTATAGTCCTTCGTAGGGGACTTTAAGCCGGAAGTCCGTTCCTACCCCTTACCCGCACAAGCTATAGCTTGTGCGGGTAAGGGGTATTAACGGACCGCTGGCCTAAAGTCCCCTCGACGATACACAATGGGACAAGCACAAATAAACAACTATACCCTATAGATTACATTACATTACATCTAAACGAGAACTATATATAAGCTATAGCTTATAAGCTTAAATAAAATTAGCTTGTAAGCTTGGAACTTATGGAATAGGTACCCTTAACTGAAAATCATGCCTGATCTCATACTCACCCCAGTATGAAATCAGGCATGATTTGGAACTTTGAATGTATATTGAAAATCATGCGTGATCTCATACCGACTTCAGTATTAAATCATAGATGATTTTGAATGACTGAAAATCACATCTGACCTTATACTGACTTCAGTGTGAAATCACAGAGGGAAAACAAAATCACAGATGCTATCTGGGCATCATAACTTTCTTTGTCATCATATAACGGAGCTATAGGCCGAGAATTTAAAAGACCTTGAATTTCACTTAATAAAGTCCGAAATTCGTCTGCACTAGGTGTAACATTTGCAAGTTGAGGTTTAAGATATGTTTTTACACTTTTTACTCCAGCTTCCCATAAACATCCTAAGTGAGGAGCAGAAGGAGGCAGAAAGTGCCAAGTTATTCGATCTTGAGCAAAACTGTTATGGAGTTCAGGGTCAGATTGTAACTGAGTTAAATATGATCTTAACTCTCGATCTGCTCCCTTGAAAGTAGTGGCATTATCGCTATAAAGATCACTTGACATTAGAACAATCGTTTACATAATCTATATAAACTGCTTTAACTGAAATGCAAACAAACACAACTTTGAACGCGTTTGCAATTCGAAAAGATATTCTCTTTGCCATTTACGCCAAAAGTTTTCCAGAACCATATGATAAAATTGCTGTCCAGGAAGTTTGTTATCAGTTAAATCTAATACAAAAGGAGTGGGAATCGACTTAAGAGCACATCCCACCAAAAAGTGTCCTGGTGTAAGAGCATCATAACTTTCTTTGTCATCATATAACGGAGCTATAGGCCGAGAATTTAAAAGACCTTGAATTTCACTTAATAAAGTCCGAAATTCGTCTGCACTAGGTGTAACATTTGCAAGTTGAGGTTTAAGATATGTTTTTACACTTTTTACTCCAGCTTCCCATAAACATCCTAAGTGAGGAGCAGAAGGAGGCAGAAAGTGCCAAGTTATTCGATCTTGAGCAAAACTGTTATGGAGTTCAGGGTCAGATTGTAACTGAGTTAAATATGATCTTAACTCTCGATCTGCTCCCTTGAAAGTAGTGGCATTATCGCTATAAAGATCACTTGACATTAGAACAATCGTTTACATAATCTATATAAACTGCTTTAACTGAAATGCAAACAAACACAACAACCCATACTTTATGGGATTTAGTACCACGACCAATACCATTAAGTATGGAAAATGGACCAGCATAGTCAAGTCCAGTATGTGAGAAAATACGGGAAGGCTCCATCCTAGATTGTGGCAGATTCCCCATTAATTGACACATGGTTTTTGCATTATACTTTACACAGGTGGTACAATTCTTAATTATAGTTTTAGTAATAGAACGTGCATTAATAATCCAAAATTTACATCGAACCATGTATAAAGTAAGTTTAACACCAGAATGAATTAGATTCTTATGAAATTGTCTTATAATAATGCAAGAAAGTTCCCCAGGAGGAAGAATAGCTGGCATTACTGGATGCGACTTTCCTAACCTACCACCAAGTCTTAAAATACCCTTTTTATCCAAAAATGGTGTAAGAGGAAACAACTATGATGATGGAGCTACAGTTTTTGACGAATTTAAAGCCTTTATTTCATCAGGAAAAGACTTTTTTTGTACATATTTAACAATTAAATCCGAAGAATTCTCTAAATCCTGAGCTGTTAGAAAATTCGAACTATAAGGCTTTTTTCTCATAACGGAAACAGCCCTTAATATTATGGAAACTATGGAATCCTTGCCCACGAAGAAATCAATACTGAAATAAAATGATCTGCAGCTTAGCAGGAAATGAGACTTGCAACTTGAAATGAACGTTTGTCCAAATCAGTAAAATGTTCAAAATTCTCTTGAATAGGCCATAAATCTGGTTTTTTAGACAACCAACTAGGACCATTCCACCAAAGCAGGGATGTAACTAACTTTTGTGTATCAACACCACGAGAAGCGAGGTCGGCAGGATTTTGAGAAGTAGGAACATGTTTCCAGATGGCTTTTGGTAAAGAATCCTGTATCTGAGAAACTCTATTTGCAACAAAAACTTTCCAAGTATAAGAAGGATGTTGTAGCCAACTCAGAACAATAGAAGAATCAGTCCAACAAAATATAGGAACAGAATCTATTTTTAAAGCTGATATAATATAACAAAGTAAATCAGAAAGAAGAGTTGCAGCGCAAAGCTCTAACCGAGGAACACTAACAGTTTTAACAGGAGCAACTCGAGTTTTTGAGATAAGTAAAGAATTTATTATCTTAGAATTATGTTCCACTATTAAATAGATAACTTCATCTCTTAATTTACGAGTCTCAATTAGATCGTACCCTCCGAAGAAAACGTCATCAACATAGACGTTATCTTCTAAACATTTAGATGCAATTGGAAATCTAAGTCTTTCATCTTGACAAAGCTGTTTAATAACGCGATTAGTTTGAAAAGGAGAAGAACGAAGACCATAAGTGATAGTATTAAATTCATAGATCTGAAGAGGTTCAAATTGAGAAAAACGCCATAAAATACATTGGAAATGTCTATCTTCAGGAGCAATACTGATTTGTCGAAACATTTTCTCCACATCGCTTGTAAGAACATAACGGTGTTGTCTCCAGCGAGTTGTAATAGCTACTATATCTTTTTGCAAAGCTACTCCAGTATGAAGACAATCATTTATAGAACAATTATTTGAAGTTTTAGCGGAGCCATTAAATACCACTCTTAACTTGGTAGTAAGACTATCCTAACGAATAACTGGATGATGAGGAAGAAAGTTTTGACCTTTAAAGTATGAATTTAATGGTCCAATAAGACTCATATGTGAAAGTGACAAATATTCTTTCATAAATGCAGAATATTGCTCAAATAAATCAGGAGTTCTATTTAATTTATTTTCTATAGAACAGAAAGTATGAAAAGCTACTTCTTTTGAGTCACCTAGAATTGGCGCATCAGAAAGAAAAGGAAGCTTTAACTGATAAGCCCCATTAGGAAGTCTAATATAAGTATTTTGAAAGTGCTCTTCACATTCACGCTCAAATTTGGAAAGATTTGAACAAGACGGAACTTGTTCTATTTCCCAGAATTGCCTCAAAGTTAAGTCCAACGATTCTTCAACTGAAGCATGATGAACATAAATAGTATTAAATGAAGAAATATTTACAGTTAAAGGTCCTGTTAAAACCCACCCAAAAATTGAAAGTTGTGCATCTAAAGCACTAGAATTGGATCTTAAAAAACCATCGCGTAAAAACAACCCATAAACCTCTGCGCCTAACAGCAAATCTATTCTTCCTTCTTTTTCAAAGTGCGGGTCAGCAAATTCAAGATTTTGCCAATCGGATGAAAGATCTGACTTAAGAATCTCAGGCGGTCGATAAGTGGTAACACGAGGAAGAACATACGCATGAACGTTAATTGGTTTAGAACTAGAATTAACCGAATTAATCATAAAATTAACAGAAGACAGCACATTTCCAGTTGTTGTGCCATTTACTCCAGTAATTGTAGCTGAAGTTTGGTTCTTTGGCAACATTAACACTTGTGTTAAATGTTCTGAAATAATGCTACATTCAAAACATTGGTCAAGAATTGCTCTGGCCAAAGTTTTCCGCCCTGACGGAGCTTGAACCAGTACATAAGCAGTAGCCAAAACAATGGAAGAATTTCGTTTGTTTGAAGATAAATGTACATTAAAATTTTCTGGAAATTCTGAAAGCAATTGCAGATTGTATTTTGACTTGGTAACAAATGTTAATCGTTTAGAAACCGAGAGTGCTTTAAACTCCTGACAATATAAAATAAAATGATTTCCTTGACAATAATCGCAAGATGAAGATTTATTAGAAAGTGTGAAAGTTGGCTTTTGGTTTGAAATAATTTTGGAAGATTGTAAATTTTGATGGACATGGACATTTGGTTTTGTGTTTTTATAACCAGTTTTTTACAATTGATTTTTTAGATACTTCCAAACACCGAATTCTGGTATCAATAAACTTTATTATTTCAACATATGTAGGTAACTCATTTTGTTCACTAACCTTTAATTCCCACTTTTCTCTAGAAATTTTATCAAGTTTTAGGTTGATTAAGCAGACCAATAAATCGTCCCAATGTTCAACGGGTCTTTTTAGGTTTTTTAAGGCATTAACAGCTGACAAAATAACATCACGAAACTTTTTTAAACTATTACAAAAATCATTTACAATTTCAGGAAATTCAATAATAGACAAAATTAACGAATGGACTAATTGAATCGTATTATCGTACCTATCCCTTAAAATTTCCCAAATTGGTTGGAAATCAACGGTATTTACTGCAGTTTAAGAGAGTATCAGAGCTTCATCGGTTAAACTAGCATGTAAATAATGTAATCGCTCAATATCTGAAAGTTGATTATTGTCAATTACCAATGAAGTAAATAAATTTCGAAAATTTAACCAAGAGTCTTGATTACCGTTAAAATTTGGAAGAGTAATTTGAGGAAGCTTTATATTTTTCCTAACCTTGTCATTAACCGAGCCCTCCTGTTTATCTCTTGAATAAATATTAGCTAGCAATTCAAAGACTGAGTTAATAAGTAGAACATACGTGTCTAGAGCTGCATAGTATTCTTCAGGATTGTAGAGTTCCAAATCTCCAGTTCCTTGACCTGGTTTGAGTGCGATGATTATCATATGCTCCTCTCTAATATTCTTCTCCAAGTTCTCCAATTTTCCTAGATTCCATTGTAACATTTCTTTATTTAAACTTTCGCAGGCATTTAAACGTTGTTTCCAGCTGTGAAGTTCCAAAAAAATAACTCTTAATTCTAATAAGATGCTCGGAATACTCCATTGTTTTGGTTTTCATATCCCAAATATATTAGGTATCAATTGTCACCACTGACAGAAGCAATTTAATAAAATATTAAATTATTATTTATAACTCTAGCACGATAAAAGAATCTTGATCTAAATCTACGGCGCAACCGTATTGTGTCAGGAACAAATTCCAAATTTCAGCAAAATTTTATCTGGCACGATAAATGCTCCAAATCTACGGCGCAACCGTATTGTCAGGAACAAATTTCAATAAAATTTCACTTTAAAGATTTTCCTAATATACTCCAAACCACAGGATTCGAAGGACCATGTTTAGAGCAGCAAAATTAATGTCTTGGAGTTTTAGGAAATAGTATTAGGTTCTTTTTAAAACAGTTTTATTTCTCGTAAGGTACAGAACCAAAATCGTGTATAAGTTTGTTATATGTATAATAATAATAAATAATGGTTCCCTAGGAACAGGGTTCCATAGAGATTACATATATTTATTTAATAAGCATATATATATATATATATATAATATATATACTACTTGAGTAACTCAATCTCGAACACTGGTCTTGCTTACTGCCCACATCTTAATAGAGCTTGGTCTTGTTTAGCTAACCTCAGTGGGTGAGTGCAGGGAAGAAACCCCTGGTCTTGCTTACCGCCCATTGAATTTAAGGGTTTGTTACCCTGGTTGGCTTATTTTATAATCAGTAAGTGAGTGCAGGGAAGAATACCCTGGTCTTGCTTACCGCTCACTGATTTCGAAGGACCATGTAAACTCTTGTAGAGTTTAGGGAATGTTGAGGGTAGTTAGGTAGATGTGAATGATAGGCAGGTTGTGGTTGAAAGAGAAAGTTTTATTAAATTAATTCCTATTTATACATAATTCTAATGTGACGTAGTAAATAGATAATTTAAACAATGTGCAGTTTTAACGGCGATGACCGATTAATTAGGTACTGATTTTGTAGGGTCAGCACCTTTGGGTCAGTCACCGTGTCGAAATATTAAATTATTTAAATATAAAAAGTTAAAATAATTAAAAAATAAAAAAATATTAAATATAAAATTTTGGAAAGTATTAGATATTAAATTTTTGTTTAATTGACGATTTAACACTAAATGTTAAAAGTGTCCTCCATTTACATTTAAGCATTTCTAAATTCTTACTTCTACACAGTGATGGACAAGTACCCGGTATATTGAAATTTGGGTAAATACCCATGGTATGTATCCGGTTTGTACCCAATGGGTAAATTCAGGGTGTATTCAATTTGGTATTTACCATATACCAGGTATATACCGGTATATGGTAAATACCAAAGTATTGCTACTTTGTTAATTTAAGGTAGTGTAAGAAATTGTAGTTAAATTAAGAATAAAAAGTAATTGAATAAATCGAAATAAAATGAAAAATATTAACACCTTTTAAAAAATGCATGTTAAGTGACACAAAATGAATACAAAAAACATAAGTTAAACAAAAATATTTTTTATAAATTTTAAAGCCTAATGCAATATTTTTAAATTAAAAAAAATTGTATATAAATTATATGTAATTTTTGCCTGGGTATATCCTCAGGAATATTTTTGCACATTATTTTTTTTTTAAATAAAAATTTGATAACGACCCAGCAAAAAAGGAATACCCTATATAAATATAAATATCTAATATTAATATAATATTAACATTTTATGGGTTTTTGAACTTTTGGACCCTAAACTTTTTTTTTGATTCCAGTAGTTTCTAAGATAAATAAATGGGTAACCTTACGTGGACCAGTACTGGTCCATACTAGAGGTGGCAAGTTTGATTCCGATCGAAAATCGAATCCAATAATTTAATAATCCAACCGTTGATTCATTTAACGATACAACCAATACAAGTCATCATTACAAATGATTCAAGAACCAAGTCATTAATTCGGCTGAATTGTTCGTTAATTATCTGTTCCTGGACCAATCAGTCGCGAACGAATCTTTTTAAAAGAATTAATTAAAAGAATTGATTCACCAAAAAGAATAGAACTTCCCACCTCTAGTCCATTCAGACGTCTGTATATGTACTATTTTAGTAATAAGTAATTAATATGCAACAAATTAAATAATTATAACACTTTTTAAGCAGCACGCTTAAGCACAAAAATTGTCTTTTTGTCACTTTAAGGAGTAAATTTACCAAAAACATTAGGAATGAGTGGAAAGAATTAACAAATTTGTATAACATTTTGTATATTTAGAATTAATTTAAATATTCCGATAATATTTATTTACAAAAAAGTCATAGTAATATTAATTTAACTAACCAGACTCTTCGTTTACACTTAGGTTCACAGTGAACCTGATTTTTTAGTGTTGTATACCAGAGTAATTAGTAAAAACTTACCTCTTTACTTTTACCCGCAAAGCAGTAGCGACACAAACAGTTGAACTGTTACAGTTCCCAACCACAACTTAACCTCACAACTTGTTTCTAATGGAATATTTCGAGAAATAATATTCTATCTCGAAGCGGAAATACGACCGCGCGATTAAGGGAATTACCCTATTTTTATAATAGAATTCCTCAAGTTTTCGACAATAACCGGACGGTAAATACTTGGTATATACCGGGTAAATATCAGGTATACCTGAATCGGATATATATAATATATTATACACTGCCGAGCACAAAATTAGGGTCACTTCGAAATTCGCATTAAAATTAACATTTTATTGTTTATTCAAGTTTTATTTAGCTGAAACACAAATTATTTACTTTATACAATTATTTTGTAAGGATTAATCAAATAAAATGACACTTATATTCTTGCTCCAAAATTTATTAAAAAAAATTTAATTTCAGAACATTATTTTACTTTCATTTAGTAACGGGTGTTTCCTCCTCTAGCACGGATAACAGCTTGCATACGACGAGGCATGCTTTGTATCAGGTTTTGAATAACTTCCTGTGGAAGATTGTCCCATTCCTGCGTCAGTATTTGGCGAAGCTCTCTGGAATTTCTTGGAGCCGGAACATTTCTCCGTAACCGTCTTTTTATCTCATCCCAAACATGTTCGATAGGATTTAAATCTGGACTTCGAGCAGGCCAGACAAATCGTATGATTCGAACCTCATCAAGATATGCGGATACCAAGCGAGCGGTGTGGGGTCGTGCATTATCATGCATAAAAGTTGCGTTATCTCCCAGAATGACCATAAACGGCATTACATGGTCTTCTATAACCTCTGTTAGGTATCTCTGCGCAGTAAGACTTCCATTCTCGATGAAGACTAACTCTGTACGAGTTTCATAGGAAATTCCTCCCCATGCCATAACTGAGCCTCCGCCAAATGGAAGCCGCTCGGCAATACACGCCTGTGCATATCTCTCACCTTGTCTTCGCCACACTCTCACACGTCTGTCTGAGCCCGTCAGACAAAATCGAGATTCATCTGAGAACAAAACCTGACTCCAATCCTCTACTGTCCAATGCAAGTGTTCTCGTGCAAAATTCAACCTCGCAATCCGGTGTTCACGAGAAAGCGGAGGTCCTGTAGTCTTCTCCTGATGGTCCACACACTAATATTTACATTTCTCACTTCTTGCAGATGACTTCGAAGGGAAACTGCCGTAGCGGTACGGTTTCTTAAAGCAGAGGAGACGATAAAGCGGTCATCTCTAGCTGTTGTAGCCCTTTGTGGTCCTGATCCAGGTCTTCGAGTGAGCAGACCGGTCTCTTCATACCGCTGAAGCACTCGTTGCACGTGCACTGGATAGACTAACACCGTAGTTTCTAGCAGTTTCGCGCTGTCCGCGGCCCTCTTGTATAGCCGCAACAATTTGTGCCGCAAGTACGGGATTTATAGACATTTTTGTTCAAACACGATGAAAACACAATGATATTAATCAAACAGTGCACTGCAATGTGAAGTAGAGGGAAAAAAAGTGCAAAAACAAGAAATTAAAAACAGTGGATATTCAGGGTTTTTATACAAAGTTACTTTTTTCCGTAGAATGCGCATTAAAACAGGTGATTATTGTTTAAGATAATTTTAAAATTTGAATAGAAACCATCTTAAGCTGAAAAACTGTCCCAATGCATTTGCTTACACAAATTTTGAAGATTTTTTATGTGACCCCAATTTATTGCTCGGCAGTGTATATCCGATTTTTCCTTATAGGTATCCACATACCCATCCTACCAGGTATATACCCAAATTTTATTTACCTACCCATTGGGTATTTACCTAAAATTATTAAATTTATTTATAGGGAATAATAACATCAACCGAAATATTTTTTTCTTACTACCCCGACTGAAAATACGTTGTTTCGTCCCCGATTCCACGGCAGAAAGTTTACGTTTGATGCATTGGTACAATAAGTACTTAAATAACCTTAAATTATTATAAAATAAATTTAATTTTTTCCCGTATTTTCGGCCGGGTAGCAAGAAAAATAGTATACACTACACGGGCAGAAAGTGTGAGAGCCCTGAACTGCGCGCCATGATGATGGTCATGGCGCGCAGTGCAGGAATCTCACACTTTCTGCCCTTGTAGTGTAATATACTATTAATTTTATATTTATGTAAGAACAGACAGGGTGTTTCATTTAAAATAAAAAAGTTATTAACGTTTTAAGTTAGCCAAATTTGCCCTGGATTTTCTTGGGTAATTTGTTAAAAAAATGTTAAAGAATTGACATGAAGTCTTTTAAACAATGTTTTAAGATTCCAAAAATTCCGCAAACCTAATAGCAAAAAATACAGGCTATTTTTGATTGACGCACATTTGTCATATTTTAACGGAAAAAATTAATAACTCGAAACTATTCCCTTTAGGTATAGGACATGGTACATTTATTTTAAAATACCAAAGGATGTCACTTCCGGTCAAACTGGAAGTGGCATTTTGTTTGAAATATTTTTGAAAAATAGGTTTAATTGGATTATAAACGCTTTAAAAATTTCAAATCGATATCTTTTGTCGTTCCTCAAAAACTCTCAATGGACTACGAACGTGAAACACTCGTATTCCGTAAATGTGCAACACACTGTATATAATTAAAATAATTTTAAAATAAATAAATAATTTTAATGGTTGTCCATTTATTCAGTGAATAAATTTTTCATAAAAATATACAGCCTAGCTGTTATCGAAGCGGTTATGTGCCGAATACCGTGGATAACATTTTATTGGATCGCACTTAAAAAAAATGACGTGATCTGAAAAAACTCCGAGACAGGGGTATCATTTTTTTAAGTCTATTTTCAAAATCTATAGGAATTTTTCATGGGAAGGAAAAAATCAAATTTTGTCGTACTGTGTAATACTAGTATGGAAAAATATTGTTTTTTAGAATGTTTGTATTATTTAGATGAAAAAGTGTTAGATGATTTAAATAAATATATTGATTTTTAAACTTACCTTTTGAGTTTTTTTGTACCAACCTTTAAATGAATAAAATTTTATCACCAAGACTTTTTTTAGTTGGACGCTAAAAAGTTGCGATTCGTCTAAAATAGGGTATTTTAAGTTCTCAACATTTTCAAGTGTCCACAATTACAACACCAGAAATTCTAACTTACTTAAACCCTCCTTTTTTCGGTTAGCCAAAAGTAAAAACAACAGTCTTTATATCAATCTATATAACAAGCTTCCTTGTGAAACAAAATTAAAAATAAGGAATGTAACAACAAGGTAACATTGTGAAACTATTGTAATATAACAAAATTACCAATAAGCAATGTAACAACAAGGTAACATTGTGAAACTGTTGTAATTCAACAAAATTACCCATAAGCAATGTAACAATAACGTGACATTGTGAAACTATTGTAATGTAACAAAATTACAAATAAGCAATGTAACAATTGTTAACAAGGTAACATTGTGAAACTATTGTAATATAACAAAATTATCAATATAACAACAACGTAACTAACGTAATACTATTGTAATATAACCAAATTACTATACTGTAACAAAATTACCGTTCGATATATTTAACATAAAAATATTGCATTTGAGCAACGTTATCGATATGTAACAAATCTTTCGTTATGTTAAATTACAACGAAAAGTTTCTGCAATATAACGTCAACATTTTAGAAATAAGTAGCAATTACATTTATTTGTTTAATAACTGTAATGTTAATCACTGACTGAATTATACTGACGTTACCAAATTGTTACCTTTCAGTCAGCATTCTTACATTAAGAAAGTTTGGTCACAAAAGGACATGGTGCGCTGCCTTACCTTCGTATATATAACCAGCCAAGCAAGCGAGATGTAAATGATGTGTAAGTGGTATACGTATACGTTTGTTACGTAATAAATATAATTGTTAAGTAACAAACTTCAACGTCAATCGTGTAACGTTACTTAAACAAATCTTTGTAAATGTAACAATAAAGTTTGCAGTTACCGTCAAACGGGGCGAATCGGGACGATTTTCAGTTACTTTCCTGAATATCTTTTTATTTAAATGAGATAAATCAACAATTTTTGGAGGAAAGTGACCTCCTCTGTTTCTACTTTTAAACAATGCTTCGTGCGAGTTTTTAGCTTTTATCGTAAACGCAAAAAAAATATTTTTAGAGGTGTCCCGATTGACCCCGCATTTGGGGTCAATCAGGACAGAGGCTTATTTGCTCGAAAATGTTCGATTAACCCCGCGTAAGGGGTCAATAGGGACAAAAATATAAAAAAACAGTTCTCAATATTTTTTATTGATGACGTCATATTAGAAAAGCCTATTTATTTATCTCCTAAAATAAAGCCCTTTATATTTTAATTGGCAGATAAAACAAGAGGGTCATCCTTTCACTTCGGATCTGACCCAACGCTATTTGTAATGTTCGCGGGTCATAATTTTGCCCCACAGGGGTTCTTTTATAGGTGACCATTGTCCCAATTGACGCCATAAAGTGACAAGAATAATAAAAAAAATTGATTAAAAAAAAACTATAAAACTTACAAACTTTTGCTTAGGCGCAACAGGTGACTAAAATGTTTGTGATACTCTAAATAAATTGACGGAGCTCAAAAATCATTTTAAGTACCAGTACCAACAAGAGTTTCGCGCTGTATTAAAACATTCGCCAAATGTGCAAAATCGCGTAACTTCTAAGGTGGCGTCGATTTGTCCCGAATGACCCCTTAGTCCTGATTCGCCCCGTTTGACGGTACATTAACTGTAATATAAACATATTTATGTTATATGTATAACAACCTTGTGAATCACGTTGCATTTGGCGGGAAAAGCGTTTCGACGTTTCGCAGATCCTGCGAATTCGCAAGATTTCAATATAGGGGTGGGAATCTTGAGATTGATCCAGTATTATGCGAAAATCGCACCAATTTGTGTTTCTTTTGTTGAGTTTTATTCTAACTGTGTTTAAAGTTTTATTTTGTTTTTTTATAATGGACAAAGAGTTTTTGAGGTATATTAATGTTTCTTATTTTACCTTTAGCATGGAAAATATCGCCTAGTGAGAAAAGTAAAGTTCATTTTGTTTTATCTGGACTGCGGCAACGTTGCAAATTTAGGGTTTTGGTTGGTAAAGTTAGTCGCATTGATTAAAACAAACTAAGCTAGTTATAAATCTAATTGTGGTTATGTATAAATTATTGTAGGTTACATTGTGCAGTTGTCAAGTTGAGTTGTCAAAATTCGTAGTTAAAAATGCAATTAATTTGGCTTTGGTGGTGCTTGGATGAGTAAAATCATATAAAAAAGTAGTTAAATATAGGTTGATTTACGGCCCAGAAGAGAGCGTATTCCTAGCCGATAATAATCTTTGAAAAGAATTTATATAAAAGAAATTAAAATTTTTTGTGAACGTAAATGTTGTCCAATGGTGAATAATGTAAAAATAATGTGTGATGTAATATTTATAAAACCAAATTCGTTAATTTTATACTCCAAAAATGTCCATAAGGCGATGTACTTTTTCTTCCATTGTTGCATTTGGCATAATTTCATCAAAATGAAGTTTTGCCCTCAAAAGGGCTTTTACATTCGAATTCGTTGCTATTATTTTTGGCATAATTATATTTTTATTTATAATTGACAAGTAAATTATCATATATTATATGAGAACTATGAATTTAATCGGGGTAAACTAGGCTCAGTAGTTTTTTATTTGGTTTTTGTTGGAAAATGTTGAATGCAAAATAATTTAATAAAATCACGAGACCGCGTAGCATAGTTTGACAGATTAAATTTATAGGTTGAGTGATATACGTCTAGATTATTTCTCGAATTAAAGGAAACTATTTGACCATTCATAAAACTGACGTATGTGTCAAAGTTTATAAATATTTTTTTAAAGAAAATTCCATTAATTTAAGGTATGTTATAAGTAATAATTGATATTTCGTAAACTAGATAACTTATTTTTTATTGTTTTTTAAAAAATGTTTGTTAAAACTTGTAAATAACACCATAAAATCGTAAACAAAAATCCAATATGGAGGCTAAAATTTAATCGCTGTTAAAAAGGTCTTATTTAAACGAAATTTATTCGAAAATTCAAGGCTTTTGATTGGTTCATATTATATTGAGGGAAATAATCAATAATAAATATTATTGTCAATTTGATTAAATTTAATTAAATTCTTTAGCAGAAGTACCATTTTTAAATACTAAAACTGGCATAAGCCATCAACCTAACAAAAAAACACGAGTCCAGATTTAAAAAGATGAACTGTATGTCCCTAAAATAGTTCGCATCTATATGAAATAGGAATTGCGAAATGCGAAAATTCGTATTTCGCAATTCACATTTCGCATCTAGGTATATGAAACTGACTTAACTCTGAATAAATTTTGGCGATTTTCGCACATTTTTGGCTCCATTTTGGTTCCACCATTTTTTAAAGGCAAGCATATAAAAAATAAAAGGTTAAGCAACGTTTTAATAATAATTAAGTAATTTGCTCCAACTTTTTTAAAGAACATAATTTTGGACACTTATTTTCCAATCTGGTCACATAGTGCGTCGTCTCCGCAACTTTATTTTTAAATTTACATTTTAAAATAATACAACGTGACACTCAAAAAATTTAATAAAAATAAATACAAAATTCATTACTTCCACACACTTTATTTTGTTTTTGTGATGTAAATAAACATTGACTTGAATTGCAATGTGGCAACAATAAGCTGATTAGTCCCTTCCCCAATAACTCCCGCATGCATAGTAGGGAACGATTCAAATTTACTTAGGTATTTACGTGGTCTAATAATTATGATAGAAAATCCTCTCAAAAGTTTTCAATGCTGGTCGAATTGATCGAGCGGCTCGATTAATAAATTAGATGGCTAAGCCGAGAAAAATTTAACTGTTTAAGCTTCGCTTACCAGTTTAGCCGGCAAAGTCCAATATCCCTAGTACCAAGTTGGTACTACCAACATCTAATGATGGTACAATTTGTGTTAAAAGCAGGTGGTTAAGGATTTTTTCTCGAAAGGAATTACTCAAGCCGGATTGGCATAGAGAGATACTTTTGACTTTGGTAAAATAAAGGGATGAAACTTGACCAAAGACAAAGCTTGAATCAAAATTAGTGGGTATTCTACGAGAAATGGAACGGGATTTGCGTGTCAATATTGCCAACTCTTACATACGATATTAATTCTAAATGCATTTTAATATTATCTAGTCAAAAATTCACATGCATTACTTGGATGTAGAGACTCATAAAAAAGCATAAATTTTACCTAATTTGGGGGGGGGGGGTCTTCTTTAGCCCCTTGAACCACTCTATCAAAAATCAAAAATTCACATGCATTACTTGGATGTAGAGACTCATAAAAAAGCATAAATTTTCCCTAATTTGGGGGGGGGGTCTTCTTTAGCCCCTTGAACCACTCTATCGATTTTTTTTTTCAAAAAAATAACAGATTTTTTTAAACAGTCTAATATACCTACACTTGTGGAAATTTTTCTCTTAAAAAGTTTTAATTAATTATTATTATTCAGAGAGGTTGTATTTGGTTATTGCATCATAAAACACGAAGAAAAGTATTTATAATTTTTTTTCTGTGTTGTAAGCCAAGTTTATTGCATAATATGTATAATTTTATAAATTATAATTTTTACATACGATGCGCTTGACTTGCTTTCATTATTGCACAACATACAACATCTCTGAATAATTCCGGATTATTATTTTATTTGCGGTAGGTACCTACATTTCTCTGCTAAAAGTATTATTAACTCTTCCAGAAGACTCCGAAGTCTTGCTTTTAGTCTGATTAAACTTATATTAAGTTTTTCAGACCTAAAACTTTTTAGAGAAAAATTTCCAAAAGGGTACCTACTTAAAATTATATAATTCATATATGTAATATTAAATTGAATTTATTAGATGGGGTATTTGTTATGGATGGGGACTACCAGGACAGAAAAATCTTTGGTCAAGTAGTTTGTAGCTTTCGATATGGCAGAGAGGAGGATGAAGTGATGGGTTTGAATTTTCAGAAAGATTTATACCTTGCTTCCCAGCAAGTTTTTCCTCCACCGGAAAAACAAGAAACATCAAAACTTCAAGAAAGATTGGTGAAAAAATTGGGTGATAACTGTTATCCTTTCACCTTTACTATTCCTCCAAATGCACCTGCATCAGTTACATTACAACCTGGTATGCGTTTTTTAATTCTAATGTTTAAAACTATTTAACTAGTTTTTTTGTTTGTTTATTTAATAAAAGCAGAGTAATTTATATTAAAATCCGACTAAATATAAAAATATATATATAATATATATATTTATTAGCGTGTTTCAAAAAAATTAAACATTATTTTTTTTTCCAATGGTGTTGAAAAATTAATAGTACATTAAAAAACAAAAATGTTGGCGCCTATTTGAGCCCCTAATATTAATATTAAGGTTTGTCTCAATTCATTTTTTGTTCTTCCATTTCAATAATACAAGAATTTTTATTTTTGAAACACCCTATATATACATTATGTATTATGTATATATACAGGGTGTCCGGGAAAATGTGGGAAATCTCTCGGATTCAGATAGAACATGAAAAAATAAGATAACACGTTCCTATAAATTTTTTTCCTACTGGCCATCCTTACGGAGACATGGGCCCCGAAAGGACTCCCCTGCAAATTGGTTTTCCCTGAATAACTTTTAAAGTACTAAATATAATTTAATAAAAATTTAATATGATGGACCCTGGTAAGGACCTCTTAAAATAGTGTCATTGAAACATGTTTTGCTTTTTTTGTTTACCAGGGGCGGACTAAGTTTTACTTTTTAATGCTTAAATTTTGAACACCCCGTATTACAAAGACTTAAAAAAACTAAATCTGCATAGCTTGAACCTTAAACTAAAATAAAGGTACTCTTGTTTATTGTCAATAAAATGAACCGTTTTCGAGAAAAAGAATAATAAACAAATTCATGTTTTATTTTTTAATAAAAAGGACCATAAAAAAATAATATCACGTATTGTTGCAAACCTTAAATTAAAGTACGATAATTCGAAACAATTAATTAAAAACTTTATAAGAGGGTTCAACATGGGTTCCGTGAACTCTGATACATTCGCGGGCACGACGAATTGAGGACTGCTGTACCCGCCAGAATAACCCAGAATTGTTTCTTATCATATCACAATAAAACGTGATCATCTGTAGAAGTTCCTCTATCGGAGTGGAATACACCAAGTTTTTTTAGGTATCCCCACAGGAAAAAATTCATCAGTCTAAGGTCGGGAAATCGAGGAGGCCAGTCAATAGGTCCTCCTCTACCTATCCAACGGTTTGGATAAACGTTATTCAAGTGCTCCCGCTCAGCAACGCTGAAATGAGGTGGTGCCCCATCGTGCAAGAAGTACATGTTTAGGCGGGTTTCAAGTGGTAACGGCTCTATTAAATCCCGAAAAGCGTTTTGGAGAAACTCCAAAAAAGTTGTCCATTCAATCGTGTCAGCAATACGAATAGTACAATTAAAATATTGCCAATGATTCCTGCCCACGTATTAATTGGTTGGAACTGATGTTGAAAATGCAAAACAATAGTGGCATGAGGATTTTCATCAGCCCATACATGTGTGTTACCTTTTTTGGTTAATCCTGCTTCATCCGTGAAAAGAAAACTTTTTTTACAAACGTAGGTACCTAAAATTATGAAGGAAGTCAATAATATTACTTTAATAAATAAAATTGTTCACCATTCTCTTCTTATTATTCGAAATCAGAAGACATTTTAACGAATTGACCAACGTCTTAGAGAGAATGGTGGACAATTTCAGTTATTAAAGTAATATTATTGACTTTCTTTATAATTTTAGGTATGTTTGAAAAATATTTTAAATGCTGTAGATGACACTCCTTCAACGAGCACTCGAAAATTATCAGCACAGTTTAATACGTCGAAAACAATAGTGCATGATGTTCTTTAAGAACAGCTGTTAAATGCTGTAGATGACACTCCTTCAACGAGCACTCGAAAATTATCAGCACAGTTTAATACGTCGAAAACAATAGTGCATGATGTTCTTTAAGAACAGCTGTTATATTCTTATCATATGCAAAAAGTGCATAAACTTATTTCTGAAGATTTTCCTTGTAGAATGCAGTTTGCAAACTGGCTATTGGATCAGCAACAAAATAATGTAAACTTCATTAGCACTATTCTTTCCAGCCCTTACTACTTGAAACCCGCCTAAACATGTACTTCTTGCACGATGGGGCACCACCTCATTCCAGCGTTGCTGTGCGGGAGCACTTGAATAACGTTTATCCAAACCGTTGGATAGGTAGATGAGGACCTATTGACTGGCCTCCTCGATTTCCCGACCTTAGGCTGATGGATTTTTTCCTGTGGGGATACCTAAAAAAACTACCAATTTGCAGGGGAGTCCTTTTGGGGCCCATGTCTCCGTAAGGATGGCCAGTAGGAAAAAAATGTATAGGAACGTGTCATCTTATTTTTTCATGTTCTATCAGAATCCGAGAGATTTCCCGGACACCCTGTATATGTATATAAATAAAAAAAAGTTTACAGTCTCAGGTTAACAGAATTAAAGTGATTTTACATAAAAAATAATATAAATATGGCATATGATACTATTTTTGTATTTTATTTGAAAATATTTGAAATTTTTCA
Source organism: Brassicogethes aeneus (assembly GCA_921294245.1). Taxonomy (NCBI): domain Eukaryota; kingdom Metazoa; phylum Arthropoda; class Insecta; order Coleoptera; family Nitidulidae; genus Brassicogethes; species Brassicogethes aeneus. The sequence goes on from OV121136.1 coordinate 7,508,923, forward strand.
TTAGTGTTATTTTTAATCGCTGATATCTTTGAAACCATTGATCTGAAGAACTTTTACCTTCAGATGTTTTTTGTAGAGCGTGAAATTGTCTATAAAAATTTTCGCTTGGGTGTTGCGAAAACAAACCATTCCAAAGTTATAAGAATTCAAAATTAAAAAAATAAAAATTCCCGTGTTACTGAAATGGAAAAACTACAAATGAATTGAGGCAAACCTTAATATTAATATTAAGGGCTCAAATATGCGCCAAAATTTTTGTTTTTTAATGTACTATTAATTTTTCAACATCATTAGAAAAAAAAATAATGTTTAATTTTTTTGAAATACAATCATAACTTACACGTCTTTTGAAATATAGTTTAAAATAATAAGTTAACATAGAAAATAACATAACTCGAGATTTTTAGCATCTGATGAAGAGGGGCAACCCTGTGGTGTTCACTACTATGTAAAATTGTTTTGTGGAGATAGCGATACTGATCGAGGACATAAGAGAAGTGCGGTTAGTATGAATATTCGAAAAGTTCAGTATGCTCCAAGTAAACAGGGCAAGCAGCCTTGTACCGTTGTTCGCAAGGATTTTATGTTGAGTCCTGGAGAATTGGAATTGGAAGTAACCTTGGACAAACAGGTAAAATAGTATATTCTTTGTAAATCACAAATTGTTTGAAGGCATTACATTATACCCATACAGCACAAGGATGTCGAACGCCGACAGGATGCCCAAGGAATGCCGCAGGGAATCCAATGGACGTTCATACGAAGTCCTAACGTCAAAGAAATGGACCAGAATCGGACGTCCAAAAGAACGCCGAATAAAATCTAAATGGACATCGATATTCTGCCGAATAAGGTCCAAATGTTGTTCATTCGAAGGGCGTCCCTAATGTCAAGAACGTGCTGAATAAGGTCCAATGTTGTTCTTTCGTACATTATATTGTACGAATAAACAACATTTGGACCTTCGTATGTCGATGTCCATTTGGATGTTATTCGGCGTTCTTCCGGACCGATTTTGGTACATTTCTTTTACACTGTGACGTCCACTAAATTCCCTGCGTCAGTCGTTCAGCAGCCTATTGGCGTCCTATATACTTGTGCTGTATAAGTAGTGATATTGTATTACAGTTATACCACCATGGAGAAAAAGTTGCAGTTAACGTTAGCATTCGCAATAATAGCAACAAAATTGTTAAGAAAATTAAAGCAATGGTTCAACAAGGAGTTGATGTTGTATTGTTCCAAAATGGACAATATAGAACTTCTGTGGCAAGCATGGAAACACAGTAAGGTTTATTATTTCAAATTCTTTAAAATTTATACACACTGTGTCCCAAAAGGGTGGGGGGCATTTGTATGTGCGCTTTTGACGAAACGATGCATAAAGCAGGGGAGGGGGGTATATATAGTGTAGTAGACTAGTGTTTGGAGATTCAGTAGGAAGGCATCGCGCTTTTTGTGTACGTGCGTATAACTGGAACGGTGATTCAGTCGTTCTCGCTCAACGGCTTTACCGCGCAGAATTCAATGTGCGTCGAGCACCGAAAGACGAGACGATCCGACGATGGAACAAAATGTTTGAGGAAACCGGCAACACAATAATAATCCACGATCAGCTAGGACTCAAGAAAGCTTCAGTTGGAGAAAACCCTACAACTTTAATTCGTTTGAAAATCGTCTTGACAAAGATTTCTAAGGAATAATTTAAATCTTAAATTTTAAAAAATTTAGCTTGTGCAAAAATTACAACCAATAGACCAACCTCAACGATTAAATTTTGCGATTTTTCCCATTTCTCGTAGAGGGCCATTGGATGACCCCCAGGAGTCCGGATTTTAGTCCACTTAATTATTTCTTATAGGGATATCTAAAAGTTTGTGAACCCTGGCCGCGAAATTTGGAGCATTGAAGCAAAATATCCTGGTCGAAATGGCAGCAGTTTCGATAGTGATGTGTCGTATACGCTATAGCGTGATCGACAATTTAGGTTCGCGGTTGGAAGAGTGCCAGCAGCAGGGGGGTGCCCATTTAGAAATGTAATTTTTGCAACGTAAATTCCCTATCTGTCATTAACAAAATAAAAATAACAAATTTGACGATTTTTGTTAGTTTTCTGTTTTATTCAAAAAAGAAATACCCCGACTCATTTGGGACACCTTGTACATATTAAATACATATTAGATTATAGGTCCCAAAAATGGCGCACCCACGTGAATGGGGAAGTAATTTTGACCATACAAAAATTACTGTTTTAAGTAACTAATACTGTACTACTGTAATTCAGTAATATACAGTGGGTAACCCAGTAATATACAGTATATAAAATACCATTTAGTTTTTGGGGATACACAAAAATTTCGTTTACGCCCAAGTTAAAAAATGATTGGGATATATATATATTTTAAATTTCACTTTTAAGATTCAAATAAAAGAAACAATCGACCCATTGTTGACCGTTTTTCTCCTGACACTCTTAAAGTCGGACTAAAATTTGCCATCACGTTCCGAGTTATGCCCTTGTGAAAAAAAAATTTTTTTTTAAGTTTAAATAAGTAAAAATAAGAGTTTTGATAGTCTTATAAGACTGTACTTTCTCTTAAAAACTCTGAATAAGACTTATTAAGTCGGAAAAAGTCAGAATAAGACTTATTAATTTGGAAAAAGTTTGAATAAGTCTTAGTAAGTCAGACTAATAGCAAGATTTGGGAGTCTTCTGGAAGAGTTAATAAGACTTAATAACACCATTAGTAGAAAAATAGTAGGTACCTATAACGATAAAAATAAATATCCGGAATTATTTAGAGATGTTGTATTTGATAATTGTAAAATACAACATCTCTAAATAATTCCGGATATTTATTTTTATATAACAATTATAATTATATATATATATATATATATATATATATATATATATATATATAATATAATATTCATCTAACCATTGTTTCAAACAATTGTTCTAAAAACAATAACCATATAACAAATATACACATGTGTTCTAGACGCCATATTGATTTTCTCAGTTGACCAATTAGAGCACAGGGGCGCTATACTCCAAAATAAGCGAAGCGAAAGATCACTTCGGTGATAGGATATTTCACATCCAACCGTCATCGAATGATAACGAAAAGTCGTATTCTCGAAAGTATGTGATGGGAGATGTCAGGTTCGTCTACTTCCCACCATGAGATGTTCACTTCGCCGGAAAAAATCACAAATGATCAATCCCTTTCGAGAATACGCTTTTGTAAACTTTCATGTGATTTCTTCTTCAGTCCGACCCAGTGTTGCTGTTAGCAAGTATTTTTCTCGAAAATCAGGTATTTTCGTCATGTTTGCGGGTAGAATTTTGGAGCCTGTTTCGATCAAAATAATAACCAAAGAAATTTTCAGTAAATAATATTGTATATTTACTTAATATACACAATTATTTTATTTTATCTTGTTACATTTTTATTTACAATTTTAACAATTTTAAATTAATTTAATTTATTTTTCAAAACAGGGCGAATGCGCTAGTAAATTTAAAATATAACTAGTTCTTTTAGTATTTTATTTTTTGGCCAGGAACTTTTATGACATTCATCCGGCAACACTGTACATACCATCAAACACAATGAAAGCAGCTCAAAGATCAACCATATTTGTTTTTGAGTTCAACTGTCGAACACATCATACCTACCCTGCTTAAAATACCCCGATAGAAACCGGATCGGAATGTATGGTGTTTCTATAGGGTGTATCGGTATGTATAGGACACATAGTTGGGATTTATGGTTGTTCTATAGGGATATCCACCCTTGATTTATTTGCTATTGGTTTCAATGGGGAAAATACACATAAATGTAGAAATTAGTTTTTCCCCCATAGCGCCCATAGGTTTTAATAAAATGTAGTCAAATGTTTTATGGTTGCTCTATAGGGATATCCCTATATATCCTTCATTAAGTTATTTGCTATTGGTCTCAATAGGGAAAATGTAAAAGTTATGGTGTGCCTATAGGTAATTTCCTATACATTTTCTATCGGGCCGTATCCGGACAAATGCATATTGAATCCGGTAGCGCCCGATAGATTATTTTGTTTGGTCTCTAAGGGGTATTTTAAGCAGGGTATGCGTTGCGAAGAATTCTTATAGTTATTAAACCTTATGTAATCAACAAGTGATCTGTACACAAACCAAACGTATGTCTCAGTTAAGTAAGTATTTTATTGTAATAAACTGTTTTGTTAAACTATGATACAGTGTTATATTTAATAAATAAATAAATAATAAATAATAATAAACGTTGCTAATATTATTTATTAAAGGGCTTTATCCTAAAATCAGATAATGACAAGTCAAAGATTCAAGCTGGTCTCGGTAAACTTAAAACTAATAACAATATATTTATTAAACTATAAAGAAACAATGTCTAACATACAGCCTGCAAAGGACACCTCAATACCTACCTTCTCAGTTGTAATAAGCAAATTGGAAATAGAAATTGAAGACCTGGTTATCAGTGAATACCTTAAAACTATATACCTAAAACACCGATACTGCAAAAGGAATAATCGCTAGAAGCACTGGTAAGCCTTCCACATTAGTAAGAATAATAACACCCTATGAAGAGACGCATCTTAAACCACTTCAAGAAGGTTTGTTTTTTAAAAACTGTCACTACCCAGTGTATCCTAGCCTACCACCAAAACCTGCTCCCTCTACTTGTCATAAGTGTTACGAACACCCATCATCAGAATGCAGAACACAAGCAAAATGCAGCAAATGCTTTGGTAGCCATGGAACATACACTTGTACCTCTACTCTAGAGCCAAAATGTTTATCATGCAAAGCTACTGACCATCAAGCATGGTCATTTAAATGCCCTAATCGCCCTAAGGCACCTATCACGGGTATACCGTAAATAACTTCCGCATAGACATACAACAATTTTCTCAGGAAATAAAATGTACATACTAATGTTTGACTTGGACCAACCTGATGAAGACTCACCAACAAAACCCACACATGAAGATAAAAATGTTCAGTATGTCTCTAAAAATAATATATCAATACATCAATAGCTATACCGAACGAAAACTACTAATCAACAATTACATAGAAAACAATAATATAAATTGTGCACTTTTTGTTTGAAACCAAAACCTCTACAAATAGCAACGTTGGTTACAGAGACTGGACAACGCTAAGCCAAATTGGAAACCAAATTCACAACAAATCCAGAGGGGGTAGTCTCATACAGGCCCACCTATCATTAAACCTACAAAAAGCTAACCCACCTCACATAAATAACCAACTAAATAAATGCTTGCATGTCACATTCCCGCTGGGAAACAAGAAACTCCATATCTTTCTGGTATACATACACCCCTTTGCTAGAATAGAAGAAACAATTTTTACAAAAGCTAGCCTATACAAACAAAGCCTCATTATAGGCGATTTTAATATAAACAAATATAAAACAAAACAATTGAACAAATTTATAAATAGCACAAATTTCATTAAACATAAAACCCCACCCACGTTTTTAATGACACACAACAATGACAGTACGCCCGATCTACTGATGTACACCGAAAATTTAGCTCCAATAATAACAAATGTGAACATTGTTCCTGACTTAGAATCAGATCATCTGGCATTTACTATTGAAATAGCCTTTAACAATTCCCTTAATTACAAACCTCCAACAAAACTTATTTATAACAAATGTAACTTTAAAAAAATAAACAAGGAAATGACCCTTGTCAAAAAACACTATAAAACACTATGCATGGTGTTCTATGGTGTTCTATAGTGTACCTAAAGTGTCTTATAGTGTTTGCTTAGTGTTCTTGTGGTGTTGAATAGTGTGTTTATAGTGTTGTCAAGTGTTTGAGTAGTGTTCACTAGTGTGTTTATAGTGTTTAGTGTGTTTATAGTGTTTAGTAGTGTTCACTAGTGTGTTTATAGTGTCATTAAGTGTGAAAGTTAGTGTGTCCTTAGTGTGTCTATAGTGTTTGGAGAACACTGTTGTGATAAATATGAACACTGTAGTGTTTAAAGCAAATTTCAGCAAAAATATTTTTTTATATATTTTTGTTTATTTTCAATTTTTTTCTCAAAACATTGTCAAATGAATATAAAATTTAAAATTTTTGTTCTTAATAATTACCTTTTGCATAAATTTTGATAATTATAAAAATATTATTTTCATTAGAGATAATTTTAAAGTTTCGAAAAAATTTAAACATAATTTGATGAAATTATATTAATAAAAAATTATACATTCCCGGACAACATTCGTGATATTCATACGAACATCATGTCGTGATTTTCACAAATTTTATTCATACTGATATCATACGGAAGTCACCGCGTGATAAATGAAAATCATACGAACGTCACGTCGTGATTTTCACAAATTTTATTCATAAGGACATCATCCGGATATCACTGCGTGAGAAATGAAAATCATGTCGTGATTTTTTATGCCATCGCTGTTTGCGATTGACGGATGGCACAAAAAATCATGTCGTGATTTTTTATGCTAACGGTGTTTGGATAATCATTTTTGCGCTGCGTTCGTACACTAAGAGAAAAATTATGTTGAATCAACAGTTTTTGCGGTTATATACATTCAATATTTTCTTGGATTTAAATTAACTATATAGTTAATTTAAATCCAAGAAAATATTGAATGTTAAACTGTTGATTCAATTGTTAACATATATAAAAGTATACTTCTTATACATATGTATATATAATATATAAAAAATATATAATATATAAAAATATATAATATATAAAAATATATAATGTATAAAAAATCACGACATGATTTTTTATGCCATCGGTGTTTGGATATTCATTTTTGCGACACATTCGTAAATTGAAAGAAAAAGTATACTTTTATATATATAAAAGTATACTTCTATATGTATATAAAGGAAGGCCTAGACGTAAGAAAATATTTAAAGTTGGTCCCTTTTTTGAAGAAATAGTTGGTTCTAGAGCCAATTACGATATTTTTGGAAAAAGCTAGTGACGAAAATTATTTGCTGTGGAAGGTAAATATAAAAAAAATTACTTGTGAATGGTGTAATTTATTGTTGTTTGTTTAGTAGTTTTAATTATGGGAATATCGGGGGCCATGAGACGTGATGAGTTAACAAAAAAAACCATTGAAGATATTCAGGACAACAACAATGTTCTAATAGTAACTTTTCCCAAAACTAAAACGGACATAAACCGCACGTTGACTAAATAGTGAATCGTAATATTACGAATCCAAAGTAAATAACACTATCGAAAATATGCTGCCCTACGCCAGAAACATGTTACCAGTCGTCGACTATTTTTGAGATACGAGAAAGGAAGGTGCCATGCTCAAGTTATTGGGGTACATACGATTGGAAAAATTCCGTGTTTGATAGGGAATTACATGAAATTGGCGAATAGTGAGCAGTACACAGGCCATATGAAACAAAAAAATACATTTTTAAAATATTTTTTAGCTTTATATAATAATAATAAATAAAATAAATAAATACAAAATATGACATTTTTAGTAATTCCTACTTCTAGGTACACTATAAACACTATAGACACCAAAGAACACTTCTGACGCTATAGAACACTTCTGCCACTATAGAACACTGCGTTCGAAAATATTATAGAACACTATAGACTCTATAGTATAGAGTAGTGTTTTTCAATAGTCTTCTATAGTGTTTTTTGACGATAGGAAGTGCTACGAAAACGACCAATTCCCGATTAATAAACCTAACATTATCAAATTTAATCAGTCCTTAGAACTATCGGTCATAAAATATACAAAAAAAGCACTATATAAAATCAAACTAATTAAAACAAAACGTAAAATGTACAGAGAATACAGAATAAACTTGGACCCAAAGTTTAAAACAAAAATAAACAAATTTAACAAAGACATCCAACAACTTATACAAGTATTCAGAAAACATAAATGGATAAATACTTGAGAAGAAATAAATCAACTTAATGGAAAAAAATACTGAAGCCAAATAAAAAGACTTTCCAAATACAAAACACAACACAGAAAGAACAGCACTATTATTGAAAATAACATTAGTACACAGAAGATAAAGATAAGGTAAAAATTTTCCATAAGCACTTTAAATCAGCATACCAAGAAGAAAACAATAATAATTTCGACGATTACTTTTACCAAATGGTAAACCAATGGCACAAAACATACAAAAATACCCAATCCAATAACAACCCACCCAAGATAAAAAAGGATCTATATTTTGAGAAAATTACAAAAGGAAAAAACACTACTCCAGGACATGACAATGTCACCAGACCGGTAATAAAACATTTAAATATCAAAATTCATCAACTAATCATAAAAATGTACAACTTTTGCCTTAAAAACAGCTATATACCCTCAGAATGGAAGAAAGGTACAATAATTACAATCTCTTAACCCAACTTGGACCATACCAAGGTAAAAAACTACCGGCCCATTACACTACTTCCCAATATTGGCAAGAGCCTTGAAAAGTTGATTGCACATTTTCTTCTTGAAAAAGTTAAAGAAAAAATTCTCATGTACCAGTTCGGATTTCAAGAACATAAAGCCACAATTCACCCTCTGATAATATTAGCCAACAACATACAAGCAACAAAAATTAGAGGTCACATAACAGCTGCTCTATTTTTGGATATAAACAAAGCATTTGACAGTGTATGGCACAAAGGACCGATATACAGGGTCCGGCATCAGAATTGAACGGTTTTGAAAAGGCTGCTATGGAAATACTACCTTATTGCCGAAGGTTTCGTGTGCAATGTCAAACTGGCCGGTTAATCAACGGATCTTTGCTGTAAATTCGTTTACCCTGACCCAGTCCTTCGTACAAACGCAGAGACGCTTTCGTCGTGAATATAATTTTCCAGTGCGAGCTGAAGTCCCATAAAAAAATGCCATTTTGAAATGGGTAAGAGATTTTAACGAAAGAGGCAGTGTAAAATTAAAATTTTCTAGGTTACAAATTCGCAGTTCGCAGGGCTCACACGCATGCGCAAATTTTGCAAATATCACACCGTGAGTTCTACATGATATCACTGTGATGAAGCATGTGTATGCACTCAGGATATCACAGCGTGATAAAAAAAATCAAGTTGTGATATCATGACTTCACCAGGAAATCCCGATTGTTGTCCGGGTATATATGTATATACCAAAACATTCAATGTCTAACATTGTATAGAATCATATTATTTGTTGTAAACGGGCAGAAGGACCTAGGTCGATAGCCCTTTGGTTAACCCAATAAAGACTTTTTTATTATTTATTATATATTGTAAACATTGCTTTCTTGCTTTTATAAGCCTTATAACAACAAAAATACTTTTATTTCACAATAACCAAATACAACATCTATCATTTATTTTAATCGCTATACCAGTTCTCTTCTAAAAGTCTTATTAAATCTTTTAGAAGACTCCCAAATCTTGCTATTAGTCTGACTTACTAAGACTTATTCAGACTTTTTCCGACTTAATAAGTCCTATTCAGAGTTTTTAAGAGAAAGTAACACTTTCAATACTACTACTAAATTTCCACAAGGGTGGCTTTGTCAATAAAGAAAATTGTCGTTACTGGTGTGAAACAATCCCTTAAACAACACATCAAAGGCTTTTGCATATCCCAAAAGTCACAGTTTTGGCCGCAATTTCAGCATCTTCAATTATAGGTTCGTTCTTTTTTTAAGACGATCGCGGCAACGCAATAACGGTAAATTCCAACGTAATGTCGATATGATACTTTGCTCTTCAACATTAAAAGGATTTGATCAAGAAACCTTCTTTCAACGAGACGGAGCCACAACCCAACTAGCAAAATAAATCCCTTAAAGAACTGAATTGTTTTATAACTATCGTCTAGAGCTGCAAAAAGAACATTTTTATTGTTTAATGCGTCTTAATACAATAATTTTATCGTAAAAACGACGAAATTCTAATACATTATTGTATATATATTCTTACAACTCGTGTTATAGAACCAAATTCATACACATTTTTTAACCATTGTATAACGTTTTATACAATCCCTTATAAAATTATTTTAAAAGAGTTGTATAAAAGTTATAATAGAGTTGAATACCTATTCTTATACTTGTAGTTTCAACGTTTTATGATAGTTGTAATAGAATTTGTATAAAAGTTGTATTGAAGCTCTATAAGATACATTAAAAAATTGTTTTTTTAAGCAGAAGTAAACACACTACACAATAAGTATAAAGTTATTTTATAATTATCCTATAACTACACCGATTAACTTCTTTATAGAAAGTTTATAAAATAAAATTATCGCAAGTTCTGCGTTATAATTTTATTACTTAAGTCTGTTTATACATTTAGTGTCTTATTACGCCAAAATAAGTTAAGTATTTTTTTAAAATGGAGTCGCAATGGAAAAAAATTAAGAAAAGTGGGCATTTTAAAAGAAGAGCAAAAAAAAATTATCAGAGAATGATTCAGTCTTCTGGAAGTACTGCCGCAATAGAAAATTCTATTCAACATTTAGTTGAGGCACCAACTCCAAATTCTTTTACAATCGATAGGTTAGGTCACATGTAGATAAAGAAGGTACCGCTAAAAAGTGGATAAAACAGAACACAATTGTATAGTGCGGTACAATGCATACCTTAAGCGATATTATTGTTCTATTGCGCAGTAGGCAAAGGCGTTATAGCCAATACGAAAAATGAACTTACAGGGTTGTTATTTTAGGCAGCAGTGTTACCTACAAATCCTTATTTGCATAAAAAATGAAGGTAACGTCGTGCAGGATAAATAAAATTTTACTTGATGTACCTAACTGCACCAAAAATGAGTATTTTATTCTAAAAAAAAACAAATAATTTGAAAAATACAGATAAAATCTGGCAACATCTCAAATGTCAGTTTCTTGCTTTACTTTTATAGCGCCTGTATTAAACAACTTTACAGAACCTAAATATCGTATAACGCACGCGACAGAGCAGATAAATTGTATAACGTTTTTATAAAGACAAAACCATTTTATAACAAAAACGCCATATTTATTGACCGATCAATTAATTAAATTAAATTAATTTTTTTTTTAAATAATTTTTAGTAGGTATGTTTGTTAACTGGCGCTTTAATTTTTCGTTAAAAATATATACATATATTGTCAGAAAATATTGCTCCGCAGGAAGATGTTGTCCTCGATAGCGTAAATCTCAAAGGTTTAATAATTATATTTACATAATAAACAACAAGCACCATTTTGGATCTTAGCCGTTTGACATCCAACATAATTCGCATTATAAAATAGTCTTAGGATAAAAATTTCCCACTCCATTCCTAATTTCTAGAGAAGGAAACAAATTGATGTTCTTATAACGATTCTGTCGCATTATAACATACTTATAAAATGCTTGTTTTAATATTCTATAAATATTCGTAAAGTGCAATTAAGCTGCAGAGTAAAACCGCTATAGTATAATCGTATAGCAGTTCCCCAGTATACTGATACTGAGTTTTATAAGGGTTGTGTAGTGTATTTATGTAACTGCTAACGAAGTAAACTGTTTTATAAAACGGGGCCCTTTTTGGTTGAGTAAGTGTTGTATAGTAGTTTTTAAACGCATTATACAATTTTAGCGTTTCTATAATATGTGTTGTATAGCAGTTCTAACAACACTTACATAATCAATTTTGTTAGCTGGGAAGTCACACTTTAAATCGGTCTGATTTTCCGAAGAGACATAAATTGGCCCCCCGAAGTCCGTATTTGACTTCATGCGAATTTTTAATATTGGAATATTTTAAAAGGCGAGTTTAGCGCAACCGCCCTGAAAATTTTGGAGCTTTAAAGGATAATAGACCAGTGCAGAAGCCTTTAAAAATTGTAAAAAGAGAAAAAAAATAACAGTAGGATGAAACCCATTGGAAAAGGAGGGGAATATAATAAAAATTAAAGGAAAAATAAATTACGGGCGATCTGAGTTCGGGAAGTGGGTGGGGGGGGGTTTAAGGGTAAAAAATGGTTTATCTCGATTTCCGGCAAAACTACAAGTCCTATGGAAAAAAGTTAAATGTCAAAGTTGTAGGTAATAAAAAGATCTACAACTTTTGTATTTACAATTTTTTCACATAACCTCAAAATTTATGTGAAAAATTCAAAAAACCAAGTTTTTGGTTTTTTATTTTTATCTTTTTCAAAAAAAAAAAATTTTTCCACGAAATTTGGTGAAAACTTACCTTTTTATGTCCCAAATACACTGTAATTTATTTGATTTGAAATATTTATTATTTCGCCTTATTTTGATTTAATATCAAAAAAGCACCCTAATTTTCAATCGAAAATTCTCGCGTCAAAATATCAGCTTTTTTCAAAAAGTCGGTGTGCTTTTTGTTTGATGAACTCTCTACTTTCTGATGGTGTAAAAAATATATACATTACTATGGTAAATGTTCTCAGAAAATACAAAAAATATTATAATGAATAACGTAATCAGAATGAAGTATCTAAATTCAATAGTATGATTTACATGTATTATGAGATTTTCTGACATAAATCTTAAATGTGATAGATTAAAATGCACTTTTTAAAAAAACAACATTTACTTTATTAAATAACTTTTCTACAAGAAATTAAATTGAAGTTAACTTAATAAGATATAAAATATAATGAATACAGAATGTAACTAGACAGTCCTATTTATATGTTTTAGGAACTATATTAAATTCAAGGATTATAATTAAGATTAAACTAACATGAAACTGAAATAACTTAAAATAAAGGTTCTATTGAAATTTGTTATTAAACAAATAGAATAATAATGAAAACAATAAGTCTTTATACAAAATAAAAGTCAGCAATGGAATATTTCCATCAAACTGCGTATTGTCCTTGATATATGCCGTTTAGGCCGATATAACAACACCTCCCGCACTTAAAGAATTTTTGTTCTATCGAAGAACTAAAATTTCACTAAAAAGGCCATAAAACTGTTTTTACACTGGCACAAACTTGGAAAATGAAGGGTTGTTAATGTTCATGTCACCCATTTCGATGTCTTCTTCTATGTCAGGGTTCCTTACCCTGTTGAGAGATGGACGTCGGGATGGTGATCTTCTCATAAAGGAAGGAATAAGTTCTCGTGGACCAGAGGGTGGTGGAGGCGGCTGAGAGGTAGTCGTCACAATAGTCACCGTACGTCGTCTTCGTCGTATTTTGCAGTATATTACCATAATTATTATTAAGACAATTACTGAAATTACCATGATTGTCATCCAGGATATTGATTTCTTTATGAAGGGTTGATTGATGAGGTCATCGAGATCCTTGTTGTATTGGTTTAATGTATGTTGTGCGATTTTTAATTCGTCAAGATTAAAATCGTTAATTTTCAATGGCTTTAACTTTGACATTTTTGATTTTTGGGGTAAATGTGTACAACATTCAAAAGAAATAAGCGGGGATAATATTAATTCAGTTATATTTGAATTATAGGCATACTTTGTTGAGGCATACATTTTTACTTCTCCAATGTACCCTGTACATTGTGGTTGTAACTTGACGAGGGATGATTTATGAATAAAGTATGTTTTGGCATTTGCTTTATTACAAATCATTGTAATAGGAATTTTCTTAGAAACCGCTACAAGCCATAAATTTGTAGAAATTGGTTGAATTTTGTAGTCTTCGAAATTAAAAATTGAAGTTTGACAAGTTGTAGGAAGTTTTGGAATGTTTAAAAGTAGTTGAGCTTCGCAATTTGCAGATTTATCCATAGGTTTAATGAGGATGTCTTTACACAATTTTGTTTCGTAGCTAATACTTTTGCATTGTTGTAAAGTGTATTCATTTATGCTTGCATACAATCGATCTATTTGGGAAGTAATTAGGTATTTTTCGGAATTGGATATTGTATGATAAAATTTTGTTTTAGGATCTTTAATGGGAATGGAGTACAAATGATATAAATTGTAATCAATCATATCTACTATTGGAATGCTTAATATAAAAACAACACGTTGATCTGTCTGATATGCTTTTAAGTCTATTAAATTAAAATATTTAGATATTAATTCTTTACTGGGTTTAAGGGGTAAATTTTCACTTTTTAAATGAGCATTAATAATTATTAATTGATTTATTAATTCTGAGGGTAAAATAACAGAAGGATGTAGAACATCTAGTCTTGCAAATGTTATACTATTTAAAATATTATTCAATTCGTCATTTATGTAATTAAGAGATTCTAATAATTGTTCACAAATGTCAAAAAGTTTTAATTTTACCTCAAACAAATTTTGTGAATCAGTTAAGTTAGTTATTGTGTTTTGAATAATTTTTATATCTTCATTAAATGTACGTTCATCAATTTGTAATTTTTGAATTGTATAATTGAAATTTTTATAATAATTATGCATTACGTTCGGTATATGGTTTTAATCTATCAAAATTTACTTTTGTTGTATAATTGTCATTTGAAATAATAGCACAATTGGGTAAAATTATTTTTGTGATGTTAAAGGGACCAATATATTTATCTTTTAATTTATTGCCTATCTGAGATTCTTTTAATCATACTTTTTGATTTACTTCAAAATTATGTTGGTAATTAACGTGTTTATCAAATCGTTCCTTTGCTTTGTCTTTAGATCGTTCGGTATTTAAACGCGCTTGTTTATAGTAGTATGAAGTTTTATTCTGCAAATCTCTCATATATTTAGAAATTAATTCAGAGTGACTAAAGTATTGTTCAGGGGATCTACTTGATGTATGACCAAATATTAATTGAAATGGAGTATAACCTGTAGTTTTATTCTTAGTATTATTATAAGAAATAATTGAATATGGCAAAGCATTGATAATATGTTCGTTAGGGTTTTCTATTTTATAAATTCGTATCATCTCCAAAAGTGTAGCATGAAATCTTTCAAGACTACCATTACTTTTGGGGTGTGATACAGAACTAAAAGTTAATTTAAAATTATATAATTCCGCTAAATCTTTTAATTGATTATTATTAAACTCTTTGCCATGATCACAGCTGTGATCACAGCTGTGATTCACTAGTGAATTCGTAGAGGTACACCAAAGTGTTGGAAATAAATTAACAAAGTTAAAACGACTTGTTGAGCACTTTTATTCTTTAAAGGATAAGCTTGTGTATATTTAGTTAATTCATCGCGTACAGTTAAAACATAATTTTTAGGTGGAATTTCCAAAATATCAACATTTAAACGTTCAAAAGGAGTTTTAGGAGTTTCTGTAATAACAAGAGGTTGATCCATATTTTGTCTATTAATTTTCATTCTATTACAAACTTCACAGGACTTAATAAAATTGTCTATGTCTTTTTGTAATGAGGGCCAATTATATTTTTCTCTAATACGTCTAAAAGTTTCATTTATACCTCTGTGGAGATTTTGTTTACCATTATGATAATTTTCTAAAATAATTTTACGTTGATCTAGGTCAGGTTCTTGAACAATATTTTTGCAGATTACAAAGTTAATTTCGTCGTCAGCAAATAAGTAAGATAATAATTCAGCTAAGTCAATGTCGTGTATGATTTCTACGTAATATGTTTTGTTTCGTTCTAGTTCGTCTTTAAATTTATAAAATAAAGAGAAAATATGCCATTTAGCATCTTCGGTATCAATAGGAATTGGAACAACAAAATATGTTCTATTAGTAACTCTTGAGCTAAGTGCAATATTAATTTTATTTGGCATAAAAAGTATATCTTGATTTAAAAAGTCTTCGATAATATCTTCATGCATACGATTTAACTTATTCTGTTGAAAAAATGTAATTATATTTTTATGTGATTTAATTAATAGATCATCATTTGTGAATGAAATTTTTGAGTAATCGGTAACAGAACGAGTTTGGCATAAATTTTTAAATATTTTATATTCTTCACAAACAGTTTCTTGAGCAATTTCAGTAGTGGTTGACTCATTATCTGGAATTTCATTATAGAAAATTTCTTCCTTTTGATTTGGGTTATTAATTCTTATTCTGGAAAGTGCATCAGCATTCTGGTTGATTTTACCTGGTTTATAAACAATATTATAATCATATTCTTCGAGTTTAAGACGCCATCGAGCTAATCTACTCGAACCTGGGTCTTTAATAGAAAACAAATAGGAAAGTGGCTTATGATCCGTAACTAATGTAAATTTTCTTCCAAAAATATATGGTCTGAAATGACTTACAGCCCAACCCTGTTGAAAATGACCAGTAGAAACATATAGAATCCGTACAGTGTTTCTATATGTTTTTATAGTTTGTTATATGACACTATGGATTCAATATGTAATCAGTATTATGAACTGTATGTGTTTATATGGTTTTATATGACAGAAATTTATATGAAAATCCATCTTAAATCATATATGAATGAATATGAATTTATAGGTAATAAATTGTATATGGTCAGTTTTTTATATGCCTGTGTAGAAATGAATATGAATATGGTCTTATATGTAATGTCTGTTTCAAAAATCATATAGTATCATATTGGAACCAGCAGGGATTTTTCATATATGATTTTATATGTCATTTACAACAGGGAAACTATAGCTAGAAGTTCTCGATCAATTACAGGATATCGAGTTTCTGCAGGATTAAGAGTACGTGAAGCGTAAGCAATAGGTAAGTCTTTACCAATGGGACCTTGAGAGAGAATGGCACCAATTGCAAATGCAGAAGCATCTGTGGTAATTATAAATTCCTTTTCAAAATCAGGATATTGTAAAATAGGAGTAGAAGTAAGAAGTTGTTTACAAGTTTTAAATGAATCTTTACAAGAGGAATCAAAATCAAAGAAAGTGTTAGATTTTAAAAGATTGGTTAATGGTTTAATGATTTTTGCATAGTTATTAATAAAACGTCTATAATAACCGGTAAGACCTAAGAACATACGGATTTCTTTAACATTTGTTGGTTGAGGAAATTTTTGTACAGCAAGAATTTTATCAGGATTAGGTTTTAATCCATCGGGAGTAATTACATGACCAAGATAACAAACTTCTTTACGTAAAAATTCACATTTATCAGGTTGAATTCTTAAATTAAATTTCTTCAAACGTTTAAAAACTTCCGTTAACCTTTTTAAATGCTCTTCAAGAGTAGCAGAAAAAATAATAATGTCGTCCATATAGACAAGACATTTTTCGTTTTGAATACCAAACATAACATTATCCATAACTCTCTGGAAAGTACTAGGGGCATTTTTTAATCCGAATGGCATACGGGTAAACTCGTAATGACCATGGTCGACAGAAAAAGCGGTTTTAGGAATATCTTTTTCATTTACTTCAATTTGATGAAAACCATTAGCTAAATCAAGAGTAGTGAAGTATGTGCATTTACCTAGTTGATCTAAAATATCTGTTATATTAGGTAGAGGATATTTGTCAGAAACAGTAACATCATTTAACTTTCTATAGTCAATAACCAATCGCCATTTAATTTTTCCACTTGCATCGGGTTTCTTTGGAACAACCCATACTGGAGAAGACCAAGGAGAAACACAAGGACGAATTATATTTTGATCAAGCATTTTGGAAACTTGACTACGCACTTCAGTTTTATGAATTTGGGGATATCTGTAAGACTTAGTAAAAATTGGACGTGCATTTTCCGTATCAATTGAGTGTTTTATTTGATTCGTAAATGATAATCTATCACCTTCCAAATAAAATATATCCGAATAATCAAGACACAATTTTTGAATTAAAAATATTTCTTCTTTATTTAAATGTTCTGTTCTTAATAGTTCTATAATTTTATCGTTTCTAGAAAAATTTACATGTGATATTTTATTTTCATTAAAACAATTAATTGACTCAGTTAAAGGTATTTCAGTTAATTCGAAAGGTTTTACTTTCAAAGAAATATCTTTTTCACTTGTGTTGCAAATAGTTGTGTAAAAATTACCATTAATATTTTTAACTAAAGCTTCTGGGATTATTAAATTATTTGACAAATATTGACATGAACAAATACCTTCTTTTAAATTAGAAGTAGTTTGTAATTTAACAATTTGTTCAGTCCTAGCAGGTATAGTTAAATCAATTAAATTATCATTTGAAATAAAAGTCTCATTTGTATACATAGGAATTTCTTGATTTGGTAAAATTAATTTACTGGTTTGTAAATTTATTAAGGCATTATAAAATTTAAGAAAGTCCATTCCAAATATACCGTCATATTCAAGATTTAAATTATAAATATAAATTTCAAAAGGTTTATCGAACATTTCGAATTCACATTTTTTATCAATTTTAAAAGAACTATTAACGCTATTGATTAGAATGGTACAAGGAAAAATATCGGTAGTCTCAGAAATTACGTGTGGTATTAGAAGATCCACTATCAATTAAAAATTTAAAATTACCCTTATTCATTTTTGCTACAATAAAATATAAACCACGGCTTGAATTAATATTACTCATTTGATGCGTTTGTATTGTATTAATACTTTTACTTTCTTTATAAAGATAAGGTAATATAAGGTAAATTTTAGCGTTTGTCCTTTTAAGAGTAAAATTGATCGAATCAACTTTACCATCTATAACTCCCTTTTGTTTAATAATAATTTTATCAATAAAACAATCAGAACTCTTTTTCCAAATATACACGAAATCTTGCATTTCGCATTTTAATAGATTAGATGAAAATATTGTTATCTCTTTAAATGTATCATTTTTTATAACAGTTAAATCTTTATCTAAACCAACAATAAATTTATATAGACCCTTTGTAAGGCGACATGTAATTAAATACACATGTGGTATTTTTACAATATTATAATAATTACTTTCGTTAATGGTTAACAAGTTACTTTCACGAATATTAAACTTTTTATTTATACTTAATTTCTCATTTTTATCTTTATATACAGTGTGCTTCGTAGCATCATCTGAATTATATATTTTATTAACATTTGTATCATTATTTTTCTTATGAACATTGGAAGAATTAAACATATATAAACTATAGTTTCAATAACTTTATTATAATCAATATTAGCATTATTAGCATTATTACAAATATTTTCAGTGCGCTTCGTAGCAACCACTGACTTAATATTTTTATCTTTAAGACAAGTACCATCAACAGATGCATACAAAGTATCGTCAACCGACGTATACAGTGTCTTATTAGAATCATTAAAATTATTATAATTAATAAAATCAGTCTCATCAATAGATGGACAAGATATATTTTCTTCCAAGTCATTATTTTTAAAATTATTCGAGAAATTAGTGTAAACATTATTAAAGTTTAAAATTGAGTCTTTTCTTTTGAAGTTGAAGGCTTTGGATTCTCGTAAAGGGCGTTTGTCGTCGGGGTAGATTTGCCCACGTTCTCCCCTCGTTTGAAGTTTAAATTATTATTATTAGCTTCCCTCTTTAATTTAAAACAATCGGCTCTAATATGACCAATTTTATTACAATATGAACAAGTTTTTGATCGGTTAAAATTCCGGTTTACTGGTTCAGGTACATAGTTTCGTGTTGCTCTTTTAATTTCATTATGCAAAAACCCTGGCTTAAAGAAATTTTCTTCCCAGTAATCGTTAAAGCTTTGATTTTTATTTAATGGGAAGGTATTTTTATTATTAAAATTTTTATTTGGATTAAAATTATTGTTCCTTGAAAGATTATTAGAATGATTAAAATTATTATTTCTGTTAAAATTATTAGAACGATTAAAATTGTCATTTCTATTAAAATTTGAGGACTGAGAATAATTTTGATACCTTTTGTTTTCTTCAAAATAAGTTAATTGTAATTCACGTTTAATACGAATGGTTGCTTCGTATAAGTTGTTGGGATTAGATGCACGGATTATTGGAGCTATTTTATGATTTAGACCTGTAAGAAGAGTATCAAGACACATGTTATCAATCATGTCTCTCTGACTCTGTTTTTGCGCTTCTAAAATATTTTGAGAATTTATTGAAGCATGTAATTTAGAACTAAATGTAGAAATTTTATTTGCGAAAGTTAAAGGTGTGTCATTAGGCAACTGTCTCATTCGATGAAGATCATTTATTAAAGAATTTAAGTCACGCGAATCGCCAAAATGTGTTTGGAGCAAAACTTGAATTTCATTGAAAGTGTTAAGGTTTCTTGAATTTATTATCTGAGAAGCCCTACCACGAAGTTTATTTTTAATATTAACTAAGACAAGACCTTTTTGATTATCGTTTGCAATATCCAGCGCTTTTTCGCAAGAAGTTAAAAACGAATTTAACAATATTTTATCTCCGTCATACTCGGGAATCAAACAAAATAGTTCAGATAATTTAAATCCTAACGCAGCATTATTAGGATTAACATTGGCATTGGCACCAGCAATACCGTTATCAGGTTCATTACCGTGTTGAGACATTGTTATTAATTAATTAAATAATAAAAAACACAAATTTAACCAGATTGATTACAAAATATTAGGAAAAGGAAAGTATAAAAGGACTTACGATTGTTGCATAGTTCTTGATGATCCACAAAGTATTGGAAATACACCAGCGAAATTCTTCAGAGTGTTTTTCTTTCTTCAAATTTTTCGAAATATTTCAAAAATGCTGTTGGACCATCCTACCGACTGCGCCAATTTGTTAAATGTGATAGATTAAAATGCACTTTTTAAAAAAACAACATTTACTTTATTAAATAACTTTTCTACAAGAAATTAAATTGAAGTTAACTTAATAAGATATAAAATATAATGAATACAGAATGTAACTAGACAGTCCTATTTATATGTTTTAGGAACTATATTAAATTCAAGGATTATAATTAAGATTAAACTAACATGAAACTGAAATAACTTAAAATAAAGGTTCTATTGAAATTTGTTATTAAACAAATATAATAATAATGAAAACAATAAGTCTTTATACAAAATAAAAGTCAGCAATGGAATATTTCCATCAAACTGCGTATTGTCCTTGATATATGCCGTTTAGGCCGATATAACATAAATGTTATTAGAATTTAATAAATAAACTTTTTAACTAAAAAAAATTGCAACAATCACATTTTTTTGATGAAATTGTACATAATGATTAAAATAAATTTTCGAATTCGAGTTTTTTTCGTTATTCATTATAATATTTTTTGCATTTTCTGAGAACATTTACCACAGTAATGTATATTTTTTTTACACCATCAGAAAGTAGAGATTTCAACGAACAAAAAGCACACCGACTTTTTGAAAAAAGCTGATATTTTGACGCGAGAATTTTCGATTGAAAATTAGGGTGCTTTTTTGATATTAAGTCAAAATAAGGCGAAATAATAAATATTTCAAATCAAATAAATTACAGTGTATTTGGGACATAAAAAGGTAAGTTTTCACCAAATTTCGTGGAAATTTTTTTTTTTTTTGAAAAAGATAAAAATAAAAAACCAAAAACTTGTTTTTTTGAATTTTTCACATAAATTTTGAGGTTATGTAAAAAAATTGTAATTACAAAAGTTGTAGATCTTTTTATTACCTACAACTTTGCCATTTAACTTTTTTCCATAGGACTTGTAGTTTTGCCGGAAATCGAGATAAACCATTTTTTACCATTAAAACCCCCCCCCTCCCACTTCCCGAAGTCAGATCGCCCGTAATTTATTTTTCCTTTAATTTTTATTATATTCTTCTTCTTTTCCAATGGGTTTCATCCTACTGTTATTTTTTTTGGTTTCAAAAATTATCGACCCTGGTCTATAATATTTGGGCAGAAATAGAGGCCATAACTGAGCAAACTTGTAGGACCGTGATTTCAAATTTTAGAGCCCAGGAGAGAAATGGGCAATATTTGGAAAATATTATTAAAAAAAGTTTTTTCTTTAACTTAATAAAGAACTTGTCAAAATTGGTCCATTGTTTTTTTAATTCGTATTTTAAAAGTAAAAAACGAAAAGAGGTTATTATTTATTTAAAAAATAAACAAAATTAATCCCTGAATGTGGTATGCTCCAGCACGTCAATATTTAGGTCCCTGTATGTAATCATTTATGGTTACTAAAGAATGTTTAAAGCAACATAAAAAGCCTGAAATTATGCAGGTTAAGTATAAAAATATGCAATAATATAATCGCAATAATAATAGTATTATAATTCCTTTTAAGGTTTGGTTTTGTAAACCCCCGGTGAACATGCGCATATATTGTCTTCAATTCACCCGCGCCATTAATTAAACTATTAATTTGACATAAAGTTTCAAAGCCAGGGTTGTTGTTGGGAAACATGGGTAAAGTGGGACATTTCTTTCAGTTTTTTTTCTCATAACAAAATACTTTCTGCATTCGAAACTGTAATAATGTACCTAACTATTAAACTAATAACGTACTGGAAAAATAACGGATTATTATATGGGTCATTTCACCAAAATTTTTTTGTGATCTCTTTTTGGGGTCGAAATTTCGAAAAGGGACTTTTTAGAGCAAAAGTAACAACGAATTTTTATAAGGAAATACGTAAAACCCCACTATACCAGTTTGTATCTCTCTTAAATCCAGGGTGTCCCAGCTGGGTATTTTTTAATTTTTTGATAACAAAAATTTTAAAAAGAACGACAGTATCACTAGTATCTGTCAGACGTATATCTGTTCGCTCCACAAACGATACAAAAATCTAACTATATTGACTTCCCTCCTAAATCGAGCGTATGGTTCAGCCCGGGAGGGGCGTTATCCATCGAAAGTGTCATCCACCACCTCCTAAGAGATATTTACCAGCCGTTGTGAAAATTCGGATACATCAAACACAGGTAATGCAGTGCAGTTGCGGGATACCTATGAGAACTGAAAGATGGTAAAAATAACTGGAAAATCAGTGTAAGGCAATGCCGATGGGGCCTTTTATACGTTCCTTTTACTCATACTCAAAATTTTAAAAAGTATTATTAGATTTTTTATCAAAGCAAAAGTAACAACGGATTCTTATTTGGTATCACTATAGCATTTTTATGGCGCTTAAATAAAGGGTGTCCCAGCTGGATATTTTTTTATATTTCGATAAAAAACAAAATTATGTGAATGAACACATTTAGTGGATATTTAAATAATACCGAGTGCTTTCCAAGCAACAACGTAATATCCCACAGGTTAGGTAGGTAGTCTAACAAACACGAATATAAAAATTATCAAAATCATTAATTAAAATCCGACTAGAAAAATTCTCATTGTGCCTGAGGGTTACACTGTAAATTTTATTAATAAATGAAATGACATGCATTTACTTTATTATTTAATTGTATTTAAACAAAAAATAAAAGCATTGTGAAAATTACATATTTTATATAAAAAAATATGACCTTCCAGAAAAAATATCAATTTGAAATAAAAATTGCCGCAAAGCCAGAAAAATCGCATTTTTTACTATAATTTAATTTGTTAAGGTCTTCCATTACTATAATAAAGAATGAATATTTTCGTTAAAAGCTGAGAATTTTGTACAAAAAACAGTACTGTTTGAATTTTTATTATTTACATCCAAAACAAAATTAGCAAGTTTTAAACAAAAAATATCCTCAAAATTCGAAAAATAATTACTACGAAAGTACTTAATATTAGGAGGTCAAATCTTCAGTCATTATTATTATTTTGATGTAGAAAATAACTTCAAAATTTAAAAAAAACCGGAGGTGTACCCAAAAAACTGTATTTGGTAGAGTGACCCATATGCATATTATGCATGTTGGCAGCAGGTTATCTTTAAATTAGCCAAAATGCATAATATGCCAGTATGCATTTGCATATAGTCCGGTCTCTAGTGATTAACAACATTATTTACAATAATACTTTGTCATTTTAATAGAGAAGGGTGTCCAATAAACCCAGGATCAAGTCTTCAAAAAATAATGTACCTATTACCATTGCTTTCGTCTAACAAAGACAGAAGAGGTATAGCCCTAGATGGACAATTAAAAAAACAGGACACTAATCTGGCTTCAACAACCTTGTAAGTTATCAGATTTAAATTATGCAATGCATAAACCTCGTAATTTAATTATAGATTAGCATCTCCAGATCAACGTGACGCCTTTGGAATTATTGTTTCTTATGCTGTCAAAGTTAAATTATACTTGGGAGCTTTGGGTGGCGAACTGGCTGCTGAGTTGCCTTTTGTTTTGATGCACCCCAAGGTATTTATTTTATAACAAACATTATGTTTTATAATTATTTATTATTTGTTTAAGCCCAATGCTAGAGGTAAATTAGTACAGGCTGACAGTCAAGCCGATGTTGAAATGTTTAGACAAGATACTATAATGGAACCAGAAGCTGATGGAGATAGATTTGATTAATTAAATGTTTATAAAATATTGTTTAAATAAATTATAAAATGCAATACGAAAAAAATATGGCTTAAAAGTAATATAAAATAAACACTAAATATTCTAAATGTTTTTTCTTTACTATTTTATTTTGATAGAAATAAAAGGCATTGGATTTTTATAAGTAAGTTTATTTAGAAATGCACATACTTCTAGGACATAAAGTATATTTTACCACATGTTTATTATAATTTTAACGACAGATTCTGTCACATAGCAATCATAGGCTTAAAATTTACTAAAAGTCACTGTTACTAATCATGTCTTATCTAATATGGCTCAATGTTAATTATTTAAATAGGTTCCTACATATTGTTCTCTATTCCATAAGAAAACTTTATATCTATTTTGAAGAAATAACATTCAAATATATTAAAGATCAAATTGAAGTGATGTATAAAATATTGACTGCATCCTGAATAATTGGTACTGAATATACCTATGTAAATATTTGTATGTGTAATCTGATACAGTTTTTGTACTTACGAAGACAAGCAGTATAATTTGTATAACTGATAAATCCATTAATCACAGTGTACTTTTAAAACATGACCCTAATACAGCAATGTAAAAATCATACCCATACATACATATAGACAGGGTTAACTACAATACACATTTTTAATTTACAGTTACAGCTTACAAAATTGTAAAAAAACACTTCATCTCTTCGTTAATCAATCCTTATTTAAAACTGTCCACACCAATATTTTGTCATATCCTATTAAGTTTTTCCAAAAAGTTAAATATATTACAAATTTTAATTATTGTTGATATGATTTAATAAATAGAATGTGTATAACTGAATATCAACATAAAAGAAATAATAAAAATATCACACAAAATGACAAAAAAATACATAATTTCTATAATTAAGTATTCCAAACACCGGTGTACATTTTAATTTTATGGTAATTTATAATCATGGCAATTATTAATATTATCTATTTTGGCTTTATGAAGAAAAATAAATGGAATGCATTTTTATTATTTTTAAAAATAATGTATTTTATTAAATCAGATTAATTTAAAACGCTCTGTATAAAATATTTATGATGTAGGGTGGGTGTTTTAGTTTTAATGTCATGAAATAAAGCTGTTGCTTAAAACTAGGTTATATGATCTAAAATAATATATACAAATAAAATGACCAGATATACATGTTACTTGTTCTAAAATTTTTAAGAACTCACAAAATATAATTTTATTCACATTAAAATAATTTATTTAGGTCCATCTTCCAATTATTATAGCTCTAGAACTTAATTATAGGATTACATCCTTAATAAATATAAAAATTTCGATTAAATTGGCAATTGTATAATTACCTAATATTTTGTGAGATCCTATGTAGCCTTAAATATACTACAGTTATAAAAAAATATTATACGCACGCAAAGGATACATATTATATACCTACTAAAAAAATTATGTTTATGAACTAAACAATTAATTAACCATTCACTGTCTTGGGCAGAGGACGCACTAAGTAAAGTTTTTCACCTTGTTTATTTGTGTAAATAGGTGCTCGCTGGTAATGGTCAACTAACTGATCAAGTGTGTGAAACTTTCGTTGTCCTATACAGTACAAGGCCCCTTCAACATGAACTCTAAAGTGTTTATTGCGACCTGGGGCTTTCAGTGAAACGGAATAATCTCCCATCTGAAAATAAATTGTTAATTTTTATCAATTATCCCAAATAAGGGTTTATTAAATCTAGCTGAAAGTTACACAATAAAAATAAATACAAAAGTAATGACTATAAAAGACGCAGCAGGAGACTTGTTTCATGATATTTCATTATTTGCATTTACAATTTTAAGTTAATCTTCTTCAAATTCCGTTGCTAAAGGAACATTCTCAATAATGAATATAGTCAAATGTAAAATAAGGAAATTGTTAAACTCAATAATGTTTCTTAGAACGTTCACTTGCCACAGGGAATTTGTTGTAGATATTTTGAACCAAGTAAGAAAATAATAAATTATAATTCTAGCATTTATAATAACAAAACTGATATTATGATTTATGTTTTGAAATATTGAATTTGTAAAATAAAATTCCCTGTGGCAAGGTTGCGACTTTTGTGCGACTTTTTCCATCGGCCGTGCGCCAGGCTAAAAAAATCTGACAACACTATTGTGCACCACGTGCTGTTGCAATATCGCATTGCGCAGCATTGTGTGCAGCGTTTCTGCGTATGGTCATACCAGGCAATATCTTGCTTCTGGGGGTGTTTTTAAGTAGCGTTGTGGGTTTTTTAATAGTATATTAAAGATTTAATGTCATTTTTTCGCACGAGGACAATTTGGACGAGTGCGAGACATGGGTTCTTTATACCATTTTGTGTCAAAATTTTAAGAAAAATTCAAATTATGAATTCTTTTGCGTATCGTAGTGTGGCCATGGAGACAATACGAAATGCAAATGCTTATTGTACTGTGCTTATTATGTTCTACAAATAGGTGTGTTTATATAATAATTTATTCAGTCAAATAAAGCTTATATATTTTCGTATTTTGAGTTCCTGAATTCATATCTGACGTGAAAAATGTTCCACATTACTTTAGAATTTCCCTAGCCTAGGGAAAAACGTAGAAAATTGTGCAAAAGTTTCATGCAGGCCTTTTTCGTACAGGGAAAGCTCATATCTTTCTGTCTTCTGAGTTACCGTGTTCATTTCTGTCATCAAAATTTTAATCCAGCTCCTCACAATTGCTTACAAAAAATTGCATGATATTAGTTCGTTCGTATTTTCCTTGTTCTTTTATCGTCAAACATTCGACGGAGTGGATTTCTCTTTCTTTTTTTGCTTTCACCTGCAACATCCCTTTTTAACAATCAGCAAAAATCTGCCATTATGTGTTCATCCCATCATACCTGATAATGTCGCTCCATTTATTTGATATCTTGGTGGAAACGTTCACCTTGTTCCCTCTCCCTCATGAATATTTTTAGAAGATTATCCCTCGTCTTCGACTCGGGATAATTTTCAAAATATTCATGAGCTCGAAAAAATTTCCGGAAATAATTTGACCTCTAGTGGTATTACTAGTGATTATTTCCCTCATTATAATATGAACCAATCAAAAGCCTTGAATTTTCGAATAAATTTTGTTTAAATAAGCGATTAAATCACTAGAACTATTTAACAGCGATTAAATTTTAGCCTCCTTATTGGATTTTTGTTTACGATTTTATGGTGTTATTAACAAGTTTTAACAACAAAGTTATCTAGTTTACGAAAAATCAATTATTACTTATTACATACCTTAAATTAATGGAATTTTCTTTAAAAAAATATTTATAAATTTTGACACATACGTCAGATTTTATGAATTGTCAAATAGTTTCCTTTAATTCGAGAAATAATCTAGACGTATATCACTCAACCTATAAATTTAATCTGTCAAACTATGCTCAGTTTTTTATTTGATTTTTCTTTTTGGAAAATAGTTTCATGCAAAATAATTAAAAATAAAACCCCTCGACCGCTACGCGGTCTCGCAATTTTATTAAATTTTTTTGCATTCAGCATTTTCCAAGAAAAACCAAATAAAAAACTACTGAGCCTAGTTTAACCGATTAAATTCATAGTTCTCGTGATATAATATATGATTATTTCCCTCAATATAATATGAACCAATCAAAAGCCTTGAATTTTCGAATAAATTTCGTTTAAATAAGCGATTAAATCACTAGACCTTTTTAACAGCGATTAAATTTTAGCCTTCATATTGGATTTTTGTTTACGATTTTATGGTGTTATTTACAAGTTTTAAAAAACATTTTTTAAAAAACAATAAAAAAATAAGTTATCTAGTTTACGAAATATCAATTATTACTTATTACATACCTTAAATTAATGGAATTTTCTTTAAAAAAATATTTATAAACTTTGACACATTCGTCAGATTTTATGAATGGTCAAATAGTTTCCTTTAATTCGAGAAATAATCTAGACGTATATCACTTTTTCATGTTGATTTTAATTGTTTCGTCGCTAAGTTTATTAATTAACATATGTCAAAATATTGATTTGATGTTTAAGTGAATATCGTGAATTTCATTCCAAAATGAGTCGCTTTGGGGCTGTACAGTTACAAGATATCGACCAGGCGGTGAAGGATAATCGGCCAATTAATACCACGAAAAGCCAAGCATCCATATGGCGACAATTTGAAGAGTTTTGTAAATTAAAAAAATTACCAAATTCTGGAAAACACGTCTGAAGGTGAATTGGCTAAAATATTACTGGATTGGGCATTTAATATGAAAAATATAAACGGTACAGACCATAAAGAAGGAGTAATTAAGACAATGTGGAATGTTACCTCAAAATTGCTACAGGAAAAATTGTACAAAGAGTTTCATAGAGCCATAAATCCTTTTGAAGATATAGCTTTTAAAATAATCTTATGAATAACATTCGAGCTTTAAATTAAAATCGGTTAATTGCCTCTTTATTCCTGCATAGTGACGTCGAATCGTGTCAACTTTGACACGTTTTGGTAAACAATCATTTGAATCAATTAATGAAAATGTAAAAAATAGTGTAACAATATTTGAAAATGTTATTCTTTGATTTAATTAGTTTATTCGTGTAATTATCTAAACAAATTACACTCGTGCATAAAAATAATCAGATAATTTTGCATTCAAGCATTTTGCCTTTTAAAAAATGGGTAAATCCATTTATTAGCCACCAATGAGTGCACCTCATATACTCTAATTTTATTTCTCTTTTAAACCATATAGGACACATTTAGTTATTGATGCCCTAAATGGTCTTTGGGAATTTTTTTAAAAATGCAATTTTTTGTCAAAATTGTCTAATTTTATAAATTCATATTCTTAGATTCTTAGAACAACTTGCCAAATTTTTTTAATGTAGTTTGTTGCCATAGATACTCTATATAAAAGCAATGAAAACATTTTCAAATAATATTGGCCAAGAGTTCAAAAAAATATAATAAAAATTCATGTTTTCGAAAAATCACTATTTTCAGCCATTTCAT
Source organism: Brassicogethes aeneus (assembly GCA_921294245.1). Taxonomy (NCBI): domain Eukaryota; kingdom Metazoa; phylum Arthropoda; class Insecta; order Coleoptera; family Nitidulidae; genus Brassicogethes; species Brassicogethes aeneus. Next base: position 7,538,314 of record OV121136.1, read on the forward strand.
GGTTTAAAAAGGCTATGTTTGAGTGAGTCGATTTAAACCAATTTATGCTTATCATCACAGGCACTTTTAGTCTCCAATAATCATGAATAAAATTATTGTGTATTTTTCTTTTAGCTGGTCTGTGGATGTATATGTCCACGTTTGACTAAATCCATATATTAACCATATATTTCGAAAAAGCGTATTACATCTTTAAAATAACTCGACAGCCTTGAATTGACTTCTAATTCATTCTGAATAAAAATATAAAATATAAAAACCACAGAGTCATTCCATGAAATTTCATCTAATGGCAAAAGCTCGACATCTAAGATTTTACTAAAAGTTTTAGGATTTGAAGATCAATGCTTGGTATGAACTAAAATCACAATAATATTTTTTTATTTAAACACCCTGAGAAATTAGGCGAGGCCATGTTGACCGGTTTGCATAAAATATTATCAAATCGGTTTACAAGAAATCCTTTTGTAACTTTTTTATTTATTAATATTTATTATCGCTTAATATTTTGTTTTAACCATAAAACAATGTACTTTTAATATATATACCTAAAATTATACAAATATTTTTAGAAGTGCAGTTTTTTTAGTGCTAAATTCACGCTTCTTTTAACTGAAAAGTGAATTTTCTACCATTGATATTATATAGTAGGCTATGGAAATTTGATTTGGTGTATATTTTTATTTAAAGTACTTATTAATATGGATTAAAATATAAAATGCAAAATTATAAAAAAGTACCCAAATTTCAGGAAATACCATTTTTATTATGAAGATTTGCCATTTTTGGCGAAAAAATGCATTTTTTCGTCCAGAGGGACTGAACGAAAATTGTTCAAGATTTAACAGAATGTTCTCCTCAATATATATCTACTAAAAATTGTAAAAAAAAATTGCCTTGCTAACTATATTTTTTTACATTTAAAAAATATGCACATGTTAACATGTTGACATTTTTACATGTTTTAAAATGTGCTCCGTCGGACAATTTCTGAATGAGAAGTGTCGAAAACTGATGAAATGTGATATTTTATTACAAAATATCGAAGAACCTAGTTTAAACTCTTTTAAAACTAAGAGTAAATGATAATTTTCAAACAGTGCGTCCCTATCATTTAAAAAAATATGTGTATAAATATTTAGTCATTTCCTTACCTTTAATTTACCAGTTTCTGATTTCATTGAAGAAATATTATCAGCAATAGAAGCATCAGTATATTTCAAAAGACCAGGCAAAATATGCATCTTAAAAAAACTATTTGCTTCCCTCCCTTCTCCTCCGTTGTACAATAGGAAATACAAAATTTTCACTGGGTAAATAGTCTGGCCACTGTACAATGTACATCCCTTTGTTATGTGTTATAAAGATAAAAATAATGAATTATGTTAAACAAGTTGTTTACACTTTTCTTAAAGAACTTAATTTCATAAAATTAAATTTTTCGTAAATAAAAAAATAATATATTTTACTTATGGATGTGGGGACAATATAAAAATAAATATAATTTTATTAATTTGGCATATCACAAAAATGACTTTGGTTTGGAAGCAGAGTGGCTTTTTTGCCACATCGCACGGAAAAGGACCATGCGATGGAATAGGGGGAACCGTTAAGATATTGGTTTCAAAAGCAAGCCTGAAAGGACCAAATAAGGATCAAATTTACTGTTGAGGTTTAGTGGACTGTATCTATTACAAAAAAAACTGGCTGATGTTTGCCTATTGGCTGGTTTGTAAGATAAAGCTGAATTTTGAGAGAGATGTTAAATTCAACGTGTTTATGAGCAAACTTACCAATTATTACTATTATAGTGTAGAATCGTTCGTTTGCGGGGCCCCTTTTCTTGGTTGATATCCATAAATCACGTTTTCAAACACTTGAGAGCAAGCACCGTATCGCCCGTGCTCGACGAAAACTAATTCTCTACTACTACCTGTTCGCTCAACAAACTCTGCGCGCGCAAATTTTTAATACACGCGAAATAACTAACAATTTATTTGCTCCCAATCCCAGCTTAAGAAATATAAACAAATACCCGAGAAACTAAATTAAATAAATTTACCAATATTCAAAAATAAACAAAAAAAACAATATGCGATTACGCAACATAACCGCCCACCAAAATGCATAGCATTTTCTTAAGCAATATCCATATTCGGCAATGGACAAAGCTTCCCTGCTTAAAATACCCCATAGAGACCTATATAAAATAATCTATCGGGCGCTACCGGATTCAATATGTGCATTTGTCCATGGTTTTTTCCGGATACAGCCCGATAGAAAATGTATAGGAAATTACAATTAGGCACACCATAACTTTTAAATTTTCCCTATTGAGACCAATAGAAAATAACTCAATGAAGGATATATAGGGATATCCCTATAGAGCAACCATAAAACATTTGACAAAATTTTATTAAAACCTATGGGGTCCTATAGGGAAAAAACTAATTTCTACATTTATGTGTATTTTCCCCATTGAAACCGATAGCAAATAAATCAATGGTGGATATCCCTATACAACAACCATAAATCTCAACTATGGGTCCTATACAAACCGATACACCCTATAGAAACACCATACATCCCGATACAAATATCTATCGGTTTGAACAGGGTCTCTATGGGGTATTTTAAGCAGGGTTGGTTAAGGGTCGTTTAATAACACCCTTAGAAGTGCGAACTTCAACAACGCGTAATACACCGTCAGCACCAGGATATGTCTTCTCAACGCGGCCTACATTCCAACGGAGTGGTGGAAGGAGGTCGTTTTTTATTAAGACAACTGAGCCAACAGCAATCGTGGTAGAAGGGTCTAGCCATTTACCTCGTTGCTGGAGAGTGTGTAAATATTCCCTATGCCATCGAGTCCAGAAATCCTGGTGCAAACGCTGTATGAGCTGCCAGCGAGACAAATGACCAAGCTTAAGGTTCTGAAGGTTGGCTTCAGGAAGGCATGTTAAGGGCTGTCAAGAAATGACCTGGGGTAAGGACAGCTAGATCATTCGGATCACTGCTGACCGAGCAAAGTGGTCTTGAATTTAGCACAGCTTCTATTTGAGTTAAAAGAGTATATAGCTCTTCGTATGTTAAAATTTGTTCACCAACAACTCGATGCAGATGTGTTTTCACGGATTTTACCCCTGCTTCCCATAAACCGCCGAAGTGTGGGGCCGAAGGAGGATTGAAAACCCATTTAATTGATTCGGTTTCAACAGATTCTTTAAACAAATCACGAATATGAGCTGCAGCACCCACAAAATTTGTGCCACAGTCGCTAAAGACCTGAGAGCAACGGCCTCTGCGTGCCATAAAACGACGAAAAGCAGCGAGAAAAGCTTCAGTTGACAAATCTGAAGCTAGTTCCACGTGTAGCGCTTTTGTAACATAACAAACAAAAAGACAAACGTATGCCTTGAGTGATTTTGCTCCCCGCAATCGGCTTAGGGTAATTGCAAAGGGACCAGCATAGTCCGTGCCTACTAGAGAAAAAGCCTTGACTTGAGATACCCTGACCGCCGGTAAATCGCCCATGGGAGGTTGACAGGGTTTCGGATTAATCTTCCAGCACTTAAGGCAATGAGATAAGACCTTTCTAATCGTGCGTTTAGCAGATAATAGAGTAAAAAATGCAAAGTTTGAAAACCTGGATGAAGATGCTTTTCATGCGTAGATATGATGATCAACTCTGTTAATCGGGACGAACTAGGCAATAACGCAGGGAATTTTGAGTCATATGAGAGTTGAGAGTGACGTAATCTACCGCCCACCCTGAGAACACCATTTTCGTCAATAAATGGACTAAGTTTGCGGAGAGATTTGGGCAACAATTTATTCTGAGAGATAAGAGAGATTTCATGGGCAAAAGAGCGATTTTGAGTTAATTTAACAAGAGCTATGAGAGCCTTGTGAAGATCCGATTGCGAGAGGGGGTTTGACGAGCGGTCCAAAGGATGGCGACAATATCGAACAAATCTTTTGGCGTAAGCTACGACACGCAAGATTTTGTCAAACGACGAGAATTTATTGACAAGGTAATCAAATGAGTCCTGAAAGATGACACCAGGGAGAGACACCCGCTGTTCTTCCAAAAGTCCTTCTGGAGAGAGGCTATAATCAATCCTTTGAGGGTTGATTTCTTCCGAGGAGTGAAGAAACTTCGGTCCCGCCCACCATTGAGCATGCTGAACCAACTCTGCGGGCAGCATTCCTCGAGAAGCGCAGTCTGCTGGATTATCTTTCGTTGAGACATGATGCCAATTTTCAGGGGCAATTCTTTCCTGAATATGGTGAACGCGATTGGCAACAAACGTCTTCCAACGATGTGGAGAAGATTGAATCCAAGAGAGAGCAACAGTTGAGTCAGTCCAAGCGAATACCCTTTTAACATTGAGATTTTTGTATGTAAGCATTACCGATTCAAGCAAATCTGACAACAGAAGAGCACCACATAGCTCTAATCGGGGAATCGATAATTTTTTAAGAGGGGAGACCTTAGATTTTCCAGCGATAAGAGCAACGTTGGTAAAACTAGGACAAATTACGCGTAAATAAACGACGCAACCATACCCCTTGTCAGACGCATCGGCAAAGCCGTGGATTTCACATCGTAAGCAATTATCTAGAGTAATACGACGAAGAATTTTTAATTCTGAGAGAAGAGATAATTCGTTTTTATATCTCGTCCATTTCTTTAGGATTTCTGCGGGAGGAACTTCGTCCCAATCTAAGCCAATCGTCCAGAGATGCTGAATAAGATATTTGGCGAATAAAGTGAGCGGAGTAAGAAAACCAAGAGGATCAAAAATACGAGCCAATTCAGACAATATGTTTCGTTTTGTGCAAGGCTTATCTTGGGGTTGAACAACATAGGAAAACAGGTCCTGTGTTGGAAGCCAGCGCAATCCCAAAATCTTGACAGTGCTATCACTATCCAAATCCAGAGAAAGAGCTTGAGGATGTAAGTGATCTTCCGGAAGGGCTTTGAGAAATGATGTGCTGTTACTGGCCCATTTTCGAAGTTCGAAACCGGCAGTTTTTAGGAGCTCGACCAACTCCTTCTGGGTTAAAAGCGCCTCGTCAAGATGATCACAACCTCCAATGATGTCGTCCACATAAGTAGCTGTTTCTAACAGTTTAGCAGCCCTGGTAAAAGAAGGTCTGTTTTCCTCTGCCAGTTGCAGAAGCGTGCGAATTGCGAGGAATGGGGAGGACGAAACACCAAACGTGACTGTATTGAGAGTAAAATCCTGTAATGGGTCTGAGGGTGAAAATCTCCACAAAATACGTTGATAATCGCGATGTCGTTCATTTATTAAAATTTGAAGAAACATCTTCTTAATATCCGTGCAGAATACAATAGAGGGAGTACGAAAATCTAGCAGAATGGAGAAAATACTCTGTTGAAGCTTGGGGCCAGCCAACAAAGCGTCATTTAATGAGTTGCCGTTTACATCTTTAGCTGAAGCATCAAAGACTACACGTATCGGGGTACTAGAGCTATCGGGTTTAAAAATACAATGGTGAGGGATATAGTATGAGTTCAAAGAGGGGGGAGAATTGGCTAGAGACATAAAACCAGACTCTAGATATTCCTTCATAAATTTGGAGTATTCGTTGTAGAGCAGAGGGTTACAAAGTAGTCGACGTTCCAAGGAGGAAAAACGCCTTAGAGCTAGAGCGCGGGAATCAATAAAAGTGGGTTCAGAGTTCTTAAAAGGGAGTGTTACAACAAAACGACCAGATTCCTGCCGGAAGAAAGTGTTTTTAAAAATTTGCTCACATTGAACATCGCCTGGGGAGGCTAAAGGTTTACTGGGAATCTCTTCGATTTCCCAAAATTTCCTTATAGTACTATCTAGTGAGTTATCCAACAAAGTATTTAACGCAGTGGGCTGATGAGCTTTGCCCTTTATGCGACCTGTCTGAATAATGAGGGGGGAAATATCTGCGCCAAGTAACATATCAATGTCCCCTGGTTCATTAAAATTGGGATCGGCCAATTTTAAGTTGACTATATGTTGCCAGTTGTTTGTACACAATTGAGAAGACGGCATGGCACTGCAAATTTTGGGCACGACAACTGCGTCCAATGGAAAACTGGGAGAACCTTGATCTCGTGGGCAAACTTCGCATGCAACTCCAAACAATCCTCGGGACACGGTGTCCCCCAGGCCACAGATCGAGAGAGATATGGAGGACTTGGGTAGCCCTAACTGCTGATAACATTTTAAAGACATGAAGCTTGCCTGAGAGGCACTATCCAACAAAACACGGATATTTTGTAAAGATCCATGCGTGTCCTTCACTCGGACGACAGCGGTCGATAGGAGTACCGTGGAGCCCGAGATTAAAAAGTTTGAGAGAGAATGAGCAACATTAGAGGTGTTTTGAGAATTTGAGGTCGAAGCGACTATTGGAGCATTATTCTCAGGAGGTAAAGAGTTTTCAAAATCAAAATGTAAGAGACTGTGATGCCGCTTACCACAATTACGACATGCGGAGGTTGATGTACAATCCCTAGCGACATGTTTGTTGCCCAAACAATTTAGGCACCATTTCTGCGCCTTTGCATGGTCATAGCGTTGGTGAGGAGATTTGGCAAGAAATTGGGAGCACGAATAAATGTTATGACTTGTAGATTTGCAAAGGGCGCAAGCTATTTTTTGAGTATGAATCATAAACGAAGACGATGGTTTGGGTTTAGAGGCAGAGAACGGGGAATCTAACGACCTTAACGTTTTGCGTTGGGTGGAACAAGCAACTGCATCGAGAGCATTACACTGTATTAAAATGAAAGCTTCCAAGGATGTAAACTTGGGATCTGTGTGGTTATCAAGCCCACTTTCCAGTTCAAAACGAGTTACAGTGCCTATGTCCAAGCATTTGTTGAGTAAAAATAACAATACGAAATCCCAATGCTCAACCGGGTATTTCATATTTTTTAAAGCGGCTATATTTTCAGTAAAAGTATCCAGGAGTTTTCTCAAATTTTGTGCAGTAGCGCGATTTTCGCCGATACGAGGGGCGTTATAAATTTCCTCTAAGTGTGCATTTGCAATCAAGCGCGTATTGTGATATCTTTTAACAAGAGCATTATAAGCTATATTGTAATTATCTGAGCCTAGCGGAGTACATTGTACTAGTGTAAGAGGAGGACCATTGAGAGAGTTTATAAGGTGATTGAATTTTTCTATGTCTGAAAGTAAATCATTATTGTGAACTAGTGAATTAAAGGTGTCTATGTACGATATGAATTTTTTATAATCCCCAGAGAATTTTGGCACTTCAATTTTTGATAGTTTTATGTTCCGTTGAGTAGGCTTAATAGATTGCTCGGGTTTTACTTTACTATTATCAGAGGCAAACAATTGAGCTTCATATTCCCTAATGAGGTAGTATACGTTACGAAAATCCGACCTTATTTGAAGATGCTTCTCCAAGTCATTTGAACCAGGATCGCATAACTCTACAAGGTTAAAATGAGCGGTTTCAAACCCACAAACAATTTTTTATACAGTTTCAAAAGCGATTTTAAAGCGAAGTTGTAAAGATTTATTTGCAATAGACTCTTTACCTAGTTCTTCTAATTCTTCAATTTCCCTTATATACGTTAAGCGAATAGCAGTACACCGATTTATTTCCTCTTGATCAGCCATTCTGACTTGAGAAGAGATATCGCAAATTATCTACCTTTTGAGCGTCCCTCGTATATGCCGAAAATCGTGAATAAACTGTAACTAGTTTAACGCGTGAATTACAATTTAAATAGTGATTTTATAAAAAACAACCCAAATTAAAATTTTACAAAAGAGTAAACTCCAAGAACCTATAAAATCTATAAATGCAAAGGGAATTGTATGTTGAGTTTAATTATTTATTAGTGAAAGCTAACAATTACTATAAATTACTGAAAACCGCTGTGAGAGTAAAAAAAAAACCAAAAACAAATGAGGTGCAAAAACTATTGTTACAACAAAATTAAATAATGTTCAATTTTAATTGCTTAAGAGAGAGATGCATGCTATGCGTACGAGTGAGAGAGAGTTATGAGCGTGTAGAGTGAGAACGACAATACGGAGACTATTTTATATATGAGCGAGAGAGAGCAAATAAATTTTCAATTTTATCTAGTAACCAGCAAATAGACGAACCAAAAAAATCCGGTTCGTTTGGACCAAAATGTTGAGGTTTAGTGGACTGTATCTATTACAAAAAAAAACTGGCTGATGTTTGCCTATTGGCTGGTTTGTAAGATAAAGCTGAATTTTGAGAGAGATGTTAAATTCAACGTGTTTATGAGCAAACTTACCAATAGTGTAGAATCGTTCGTTTGCGGGGCCCCTTTTCTTGGTTGATATCCATAAAGCACGTTCTCAAACACTTGAGAGCAAGCATTGTATCGCCCGTGCTCGACGAAAACTAATTCTCTACTACTACCTGTTCGCTCAACAAACTCTGCGCGCGCAAATTTTTAATACACGCGAAATAACTAACAATTTATTTGCTCCCAATCCCAGCTTAAGAAATATAAACAAATACCCGAGAAACTAAATTAAATAAATTTACCAATATTCAAAAATAAACAAAAAAAACAATATGCGATTACGCAACATTTACCTTACCTTTGAATATGTATTGCAATGTAAATATAAAAGGAATATATTTTTTATATACAGGGTGTCCCAGAACTCGCGCCACAGAGAAAAATGGGGCGTGCCGATAGCAATGGAGATGCCAAATTTAAAAATAAAAAATTTCTAGGTAATAGTGTAATCGAATGAGAGCAAAAAAGCGGCAGCCAATACCGAGAGATCTCGCCTAGGTTAAACGTAGGAGCTTTAAAAATTGCTAGGAGACGATAGAACATTGTTGTCTTAAAAACATTTAAAAATCTTTTGGCCAACTGTATTTACTAAGTTGTCAAAAGCTTTCAAAAAATGAGGTTATTAATCTATGACTGATACTTCAGAACGCCAATGTTTTAAAGTAAAAAATCAAACCAGTTGTACTTTATTTAGCTTTTTTTGCGCCCACGCTCCCCATAAATAGTTATCATTTCGGTATAATCATCAAGGAAAACATTATTTATAATAACTTAATTTACTACCTAATACAATATTAATGACAAAAGTAAAGATTGACAGCATTGTCAATAATAACTTAATTTATAACCTAATATAATATTAATGACAGGAATAAAGATTGACAGCAGTTTTACAATGAATTAAATTCCAGTGGACCAAATATTTTACATATTTTTTATTATCAACAATGCAACCTAAGTATCCTAGCAATTTAAAGAATTCCCTGTGGTGATCTATTGGGATTGGCTATCGTTTTTTATTCTTATCTCCCTTATCCTTTGCGTTGGACAATTTGAATTTTTAAATATGTGTTTCAAATTACTTTCGGTACGTTCCCTTTTTCTCTGTGGCGCGAGTTCTGGGACACCCTGTATAAAACCTAAAATAATAGAACAAAAATTTATCCTTGTAATAAAAAATACTAGAAGTTTTCATTCATTTGTGCCAGAAAATTTACAAATTATTCAGGTTCGAAGTACATCGGAATCAAACCGTTTTATAAATAAAAAATATTAAAAAGAATAAAATTTGCAGCTTTAAAAAACCAATAATCAATTATTAATTATGTTAAATTTTATTAGGGTCACCTTATAGGGAATGTTATTAAATTTAAATTAACAACTTATATAAACGTTACCGTTAGCATAGTTTTGTATTATAAATGAAGTAACAGGTTAATATATAAAGCATTGTTTACGATAAAATAACAAGTTCTCTGTTAAAAGTATTGCTAAAATACACATAATTATTCACTTAGGCATAGTACCAAAATTGTTCTTGTCTTAAATTAAATAAGTGAATCTGATTGGTTGAAATCATTTAACAGTAATAAAAATAACGTAGGCGATCCATCATAGAGTCCAATATGTAATCATTCCTTAAGATAACAATACAAATATTGTTTGTTTTATTTTATATTAATTACTATGCAAAGTAGTCGTGGCGAATGTTTTAAATTGCGTTATCAATGTCGAATGTCAAAAACCGATTTCTCAACATACGGTTAACCTAGCGGTTCCTTGGAACGGTGGTCTAGTGGTTAGTGCTGCTGACTACAAGCCGGAGATCGTGGGTTCGAATCCCACCAGGGGTATGGCTGTTTATTTGTGTTTGTCCTATTGTGTAATAGTCCTTCGGAGCCCGCGGTCCGTTCCTACCCCTAACCCGCACAAGCCATTCAGTTGGCTTATGGGACTTCTTAAGAAGTAAGGGTGGTACTAAAAGAGCACTTTTGTATAAACTTTTATATATACGTAAAAGAAAACAACAATAATTGAGGGGCTCGGTGCAAAAACCGGGTATCTCAGTGTTTTCTGCTAAATTGAGTTAGGTATATGAAGATACACCCATCAGTATTCCGCATCGTTCGGTGCACAAACCGTGTAGATCCACGTTAGCTATAACTAAATATATCAGATACAGGAGAAATAAAAATTGACATTGTATAAAATATTTTTTATATTGACATTGTATAAAATAATGTTTAACAAGGTTTTTCTTGTCTCCTGAACATTTTCCGAATATGGAGATACCCGGTTCTTGCACCGAGCCCCTCAATTGTAATGTCTGTGCTTGGTTCAGAATTTGATGATGCAATTTGAAACATTCGCCGCGACAACTATATACGTTATTTTGTTTATTATAATTATAAAATAATTATTTATTGTTTATGTAGCTTGATTTTTACTATTTCATATTTCTTTTTCAAACACCTTTAAATATCATACAGTTGTTAGTTTATATTGAGGAGAACATTCTGTTAAATTTTGAAGAATTTTCGTTCAGTCCCTGCGGACGAAAAATACTTTTTTATAATTTCGCAATTTATATTTTAATCAATATATAATTATTATATACAGGGTGTCCCAGAACTCGCGCCACAGAGAAAAAGGGGGCGTGCCGATAGCAATGGAGATGCCAAATTTAAAAATAAAAAATTTCTAGGTAATAGTGTAATCGAATGAGAGCAAAAAAGCGGCAGCCAATACCGAGAGCTCTCGCCTAGGTTAAACGTAAGAGCTTTAAAAATTGCTAGGAGACGATAGAACATTGTTGTATTTAAAACATTTAAAAATCTTTTGGCCAACTGTATTTACTAAGTTGTCAAAAGCTTTCAAAAATGAGGTTATTAATCTATGACTTATACTTCAGAACGCCAATGTTTTAAAATAACGATTAGGAAAGGGCTGGGAAAAAACTCGCGTTGCGCCCACACTAAATAAATAAATAATTATCATTTCAGTATAATCATCTAAGGAAAACATTATTTATAATAACTTAATTTATAACCTAATATAATATTAATGACAGGAGCTGGACAGCAGTGTCACAATGAATTGGATTCCAGTGGACCAAATATTTTACATATTTTTTTATTATCAACAATGCAACCTAAGTATCCTAGCAATTTAAAGAATTCCCTATTGCCATCTATTGGGATTGGCTATCGTTTTTTATTCTTATCTCGCTTATCCTTTGCGTTAGACAATTTTAATTTTCAAATATGTGTTTCACGTTACTTTCGGCACGTTCCGGTTTTCTATGTGGCGCGAGTTCTGGGACACCCTGTATATTAGGGTGTCCCAAAAAAAAAGAATATATTTTTTTTCTTGTCTCTTGTAAAAATTTGTTAGTTTATCATGCTGTGAGAGCCCTTTCAAAATATCAGCTCGATTAAAAATTTTGTAGGGGTCGCTCAAGATTTTTAAAAATTTTCAAAATGGTCAAAAATTGAATTTTTGTTTTATTTTAATTCTTTTTCTCGTCTCGATATTATTTTTTAGGTTGAAAATAATAAAAATTCTGTAATTTCAAATCAATATTTTGATTTCTAAAGGTCGCTAAAAGTTCGTTGATATTTATATTCAGAGGTCGCTCGGAAACATTCAAAATACTCTACTTTGAAAGTTAAAAAAATCTTGCGCGACCTTTAGAAATTAAAATATCGATTTGAAATTTTCAGAATCATTATTATTTTTAAATTAAAAAATAATATCGGAAAGAGAAAAAAAATTAAAATAAAAAAAAATCCAATTTTTGACGATTTTGGTAATTTTTAAAAATCTTGAGCGACCCCTAAAAATTTTTTAATGGTGCTGATCTTTTGACAGGGCTCTTAAAACATGACAAACCAACATATTTTCACAAGAGACGAGAAGAAAAAAAATATTCTTTTTTTTATATTATTATTATATAATTACTTTAAATAAAAATTTACACAAAATCAAATTTTCAAAGCCTACTATACAGGGTGTTATGTAATTAATGTTATAATTAAAATGGGTAGTTCCTTAGGGTCCATAAAGAAGCACCTGAAACTTTTTTTTTCTAAATTCCAAAGACTAAAAATAATTTATAATAACCTTTATCCTACCAAAAAGTACGCCACTGATCGACTAGGAACCGCGGATTAACCTTACCTATTACTTTTTAATGCAGTGTTGCCAAATGTAAAATTAAAAATGTATTACCTTATTTGAGATACTCAAAATGATTTCATTATTTAGAATGCAAGCTTAAACTCTGCGAAGCATGCTTTCGCGCACCCGCGTAAAAATGTCTGGACTATTTACAATTAAGTTTCTGAGTTGCTGCCCAAATCCCGTCTTTCGTAAATGTGCCCTTATCGGTATACAAAACACTATGGCTCCAATCAGCATCTTCTTAATTTTTCTGTATATACCAATGGCAAAATTCCAACCGCAGTGCATAATCTCCATCCTGAAGAGCTTGAACTTTTTGTAGGTGATAGGTGATAACTATTTTCGTGAATCGTGCGCCACGTAACAAAGTTGGACATTTGTCCAAGTTGGGCAGTTAATCGTCTTGTACTAATTCTCGGATTTGCTTCCACTTCGTCCAAAATTTGTTCTTCAAGGGCCACAAATTCACGTCCCTGAGCCCGACCGCTATCACCAACAAATGCGCTAAATCTTCCGCGGTCCCTTAAATTTTGCACAGCACGTACAAAACTTTGCTCCGAGGGCGGTGGATGTCCGTGATTGGCGTTGTGATAATTTTGAATATACCTACCTACAAAATTCTTGCTTGACGAGCATTTTGCATCGCTTCCCCGTAACACAAAACCATATTTGTTAATTGAATATTTGTGAGCGCCCGACCCGCCATAGCATAAAATCTTTCGCACTAATTACTTATTATTATTACTAATAAAATACAAATTTTCAAACTTTCAAAATATTTATAAAGGAATAAAAACCTGAAAAAACTTGAAAAAAAAAATAAAAACCTGAAATCGCTAGATCACTAATTAGACCTTGTAAAAATTTGTAAACTAATGATTTTTTTAAAATCGTTTTAACATTGTGATTTAAAAACATACTTATAAAAAATATATTTAAATTTAGACACACCAGATTTAAACTTTATTCATAATTCGTAATGATTTACTTTACTTTAAGTTAATCTGGTTTAATTTATTATGTTGGTTGGTAACACATTCTGTCAAAAAATTGTAGGTTATGTGCTCAAATTGTAAATATCTTAACTAAGGGAAGTGCTTTTGGGCGTTTGGATTTATTTACACAAATTGAATGTTTAACGATTAACCTGTGAACTTGTCCTAATTTCATCTGAGTAAACAGAAAGAAAAAAACCGATGAAAAAATTAATTTTATGGAGTTTTTAAATAGGTACTAATTTTTCTTATCATTGCTTAAGTTAATAGCTGGATGAGTAAATAAATACAGAATGGTATTAGAACTTTAAGGGCTTAAAACTTTTGTATTTATTTATTTTATGCAAGAAAATTTTTTAGTAACAATTTTTTACAACTGGCAACGCGCAGCTACTTTGTTGGTTTGTATCTATGTACTCACAGAACACAAGTGTGTAACCAGTGGCGTATCACAAAAAATATAAAAAACTTCTAATGCATATATTTTCTTTATCTTTGGGAAAATATCTTTTAAAATATTTTTCTATTACACCTTATGTCAAAAGGTATTCAGTATTTTAATATATAACATTAATTACATAACACCCTGTATAATATCAATGGTAGAAAATTGATATTTTCAGTTAAAAGAAGCGTAAATTTAGCACTAAAAAAACTGCATTTGTAAAAACATTTGTATAATTTTAGGCATATATTTAAAAATTACATTGTTTTATAGTTAAAACAAAATATTACGCGATACAAAATATTAATAAACAACTAAGTTATAAAGGGTTTTCTTAGACACATAATTTTTAATGCAAACCGGTCAACATGACCCTGCCTACTTTGTCAGGGTGTTTAAATAAAAAAATATTATTGTGGTTTTTGTTCATCCTAAGCATTGGTCTTCAAACCCTAAAAGTTTTAAGAAAATCAAATAAGGTCAGCTTTCAATTTTTGTCAAATTTGGTGAAAAATGATAGAATGACTCCACATACAGTGGCGTCGAAAATTAACTACCCATTTATTTATTTTTTAAATTAAGAAATCATAATCAAATTTACAAAAAATTAATTAAATGACTAAAAGACATACTTATATAAACTTTATATTTAGACAAAATAAAACAGGTATTAAATTCTAAATTTTAATTAAACCTAACTGCATATAATTAAACTGAACAAATCATATTCGTAACTTTTACAATCACCTAACAAACCTATTTAATATTTTTTACCTCTAAAAAGTTATATGAATCGGAAAATTTTCTTATATATAAGAAAATATATGTATAATGTCTATCAAGAGGAATAAATTAACGACTTATGACGTTTAAATGGATCGCAGCAGACTTCACCAAAAATATTGGTAAAATAATATAGATACTTTAATTTGTTATACCTACGTACAAATATCGGTTACAGTTGCATCCACTCGCCATTCTATTAAATCGTTTTCCTCCTTAGTACAAGATTCAATCTTGGAAAATCGCGAAAAATATTTTTATTTGAAATCGGCAGTAAAGTAGTCAACAATCGGCAGTAAAGTAAAAGAAATCGGCAGTAAAGTAGAACTTTACTTTTTTAATAAAAATAATATGTTAATTTTATTAATTAGATTAAAAATCGCCGCGGCGGGCAAATATACATATAATAACCGTCGTTACAAACAGTATACGTAGACACCATACATTTAAATAAAATTTGATTTGATCATCAAATGATATTTGATTTAATCAACAATATTAATTATAATTAGTAGAGTAGTCTATTATTAAATGTGATTTCGGATAAAATTTAATATGCACCTCGGCATTAAAGTCATTTTTTATCACTCACGTGGTTATTTGCCTCAGCTTTCGCCTTGATACATAAATAACTATTTATGGCATTTTTCATTAATTAATTTTCCAACGGAACAATCCATTTTTGGACACTTCAAACAATTTGACATTTTTAAATGACAGACATTGGTGTGTAAACTGTTTTTAGAAAATTATGCACAATTTAATAATTTATTATTTTAGTTTTTGTTTATTTACAAAAGGTACAAAATTAGTTTGTTTAGAGTAAGTATGTTAGTTTTTATGAATATGTAAAAATTTCAATACCTATCTTAAAAATATTTTAATTATTAAAACAAAATCTTAAAAATTGTCTCTTGCGAATTAGAACTCAATTCAAGTCTTGCTACCGAGTTTTTTTTATAAAATATATATTTACTATAATATAATGGATTTATATTAATATAATCCACATTATAATAATAAAATTAATAATATTATAATCCATATTATGGATTTAGTCAGGTGGGCATATTGTGTATTTTGCTTATAGCTGGGCTGTAGATGATACAGCCACAGCCCAGTTAAAAGCAAAATACACAATAATTTTATTCATGGTTATTGGAGGCTAATGTGCATGTGATGATAAGCATAAATTGGTTTAAATCGACTCACTTAAACATAGCCGTTTTAAACTATGAAATGGCTGAAAATAGTGATTTTTCGAAAACATGAATTTTTATTATATATTTTTTGAACTCTTAGCCAATATTATTTGAAAATGTTTTCATTGCTTTTATATAAAGTTATGTCTTTGGTAACAAACTCCATTAAAAAATTTTGCTGGCAAGTTGTTCTAAGAATATACGAATTTATAAAATTAGCCAATTTTGCAAAAAAATTGCATTTTTAAAAAAAATCCCAAAGACCATTTAGGGCATCAATAACTAAATGTGTCCTATATGGTTTAAAAGAGAAATATTTTTTTAATAATTAGAGGATATAAGGTGCACTCATTGGTGGCTAATAAATGGAATAACCCAAATGCATTGGGTCATTTTCATATTTTGAGGAAAGAGCTCTCCACCTTCGGTGTTGGGCTCTTTCCAAAATATAAAAATGAACTCATGCATTTTTTAGGCAATATGCTTTCAAGCAAAATTATCGATAATTTTAAAGCACTTGTGTAATTACCCCCGATAATTTTGTAGAAAAAAATATTAAAACCACTTTTTTTAAAACCAATATAGGTATTTAAACTTAAACTTGTATAGTTGCATTTTATATAAATTTAAAATATTGTTTGACTATCAATTGTTTAAAAGTTTCATTTTTTTTTACTTTATAAATGTCTGTTAAAACAATTCTAAAGTGCAAAACTTTAATCTTCAAACTATTATCTAATAAATGCTAAAACAATGTGCCCTACAAAGATAAAATGCTGAACATTTTGATAGTCACAAACATTGGGACCAAGAGCTTGCAAAAAAGGCTATGGGGATCGGGTCCGGTGAATAATTAAATACAAAAAGAGATGCTAAAACTGCAGCAAGAATACCAAAGCTTGGAGAGGATTGATTTCTTAACAAGGATTTCGAAAATTAAAGCTTTTCTAATTTTTTAAAATGATTTTCAGTAATTTGTAGTGATTTTTCGTAACAGTATATTGTGCAACTAGTAGGACAAAGAGGAGATTCCTCGAGCGTAGAGTTTGCCGCACGAGCGTAGCGAGTGAGGTAACACGCGACTGGAATCTCCTCTTTTGACCAATAGTCGCACACAATATTTTATTCAACTACCACAAGGAATTTAGATCCAATTTTATTTGATATTTTATCTAAAATCGAACAGCTCTCAAGCAACTTTAACCTCACTTTTTTAACTTAATTTTAACTTAAAGCTAACTTCAGTCTGTGGGCGAAGAAGCAAAATTTCGCCCACAGTTTTAAGTTAAGAAATTTTGCCAGTATAAATTTTGTTAAAAATACTATAAGATATTGTTTGGGATTAATTTAAATAATTATGTAAGTTAACAACTAAAACTTCAACACTGGATTTAAAAGAGTATATTAACAAAGAAAAAGTGCGTAAAGTCAAAAAAACACTACAGTTTAATTTGTATGGAAATAACAAGATTTTTTAAATTAATAATATTTATTATTATTATTAATATATTATACCCCAGAAGTCACGCACCACCTTGAAGGTGGATGATCTACATAAATCGTTAAAATAGTAGTATATTAGTGTATAACTTTTTGAAGTCGTTGTTAGTTGGGGATTATTCTCGCAAAAAATGTCAGTTGGTTACACTTAGTTACTAACTAACTGACAGGTGGATTTTATTTACCATTCTCAACTAAAAGATAAGTTTTGTGTAAGTACTCTTTTTAAATTTTTTATTGATATTGATTGTGTATACTTTTACAAGGTTTTAGCTCATTTAATTGTCAATGTTTATTAAAAACAATATAAATATAAAAGTCACGAATTTGAGGTTATCAATACTAAAAAACTAAATGTCACCAAAAATAGTTTAAGAATGAGCTTCATTATTTAACGATTTTGCGTTTGTCATCCGGTGATAGAATAATTCATTCTGTAACACTTTAAGGAGTATACATATGTAATTTCACATTAAAAATTGATATAAGAACGGTCATATTCCGTAATAGGAGTAGACAAAAATTCTACCTGTATTATTTAAAAGTATATGAGATCGTAAACATTGAGTTTATAAACATAAAAATAATATGTTTACCGATTATATTGTTTGTTTATATTAGATTTGATAGGACAGAGAAATCGAGTGTTGCCCAACATGTACTTGATGATGGTCATAGAATAGGATTTGACAACCTTAAACTTATTAAGAAAGTTAGGAAACCAAGTCTGCTAGATAGTTATGAAAGTTGATACATCTATAAGAATAGAATTAGTTTGTTAGTTTCTCTGTGCGTGTTCACTGAAGCGATTACGGTCCAGGGTTTAGTAAACTGTGTCCGTTCACGGTTCAGCCAACCTTAGCTTATAATTAGCATAAATATGGTAGATTTAGAATTTAGATTTAGTTACAATTCGCCAAAGTTGTCCTTTTTCAAGTATCAGCATGGCTTCCCGGTCAGCGGACTTCAACATGTAACAAACTTTCTTGTAAGATTAAATTAAATAATGCGGATATCCATTTCTTGAAAAAATGCAAGCGCAATTAAGCTTTTTTGTGCACGTCAAAATCTCGA
Source organism: Brassicogethes aeneus (assembly GCA_921294245.1). NCBI lineage: Eukaryota > Metazoa > Arthropoda > Insecta > Coleoptera > Nitidulidae > Brassicogethes > Brassicogethes aeneus. The sequence goes on from OV121136.1 coordinate 7,556,821, forward strand.
GTAACGATAAAGTCATTCCAAAAATTTCTTTATTCGCCAAGCGCATGGATTGACCTAGAAATGGATTTCTTGTACTCAAAACGTAGTTTATCTGAACTAGAATGCTACGAATTGTTTAAATGTTTAACCTATAAGTAAGGATTTGAACAATGGAGCGATTTTCAAAGGAACATGTTTTCAGCTATAGATGCCAAGTTTAGGAAAAAAGTGGCAACTCACCATAAGAAATTAATTAGGTTAGAAATTTTTGAAGAGAAACCAGTTCCTAAGAAGAAAGTTAGCATTGTTGAGAATCTTTCATCTTAAAAATTTCGGTCCAGGCTTTGGAGGCTGTTGTTGCACATGTTGAACGCTTCGTCCAACTGTGTAATGAAGCATCAAGAGGTTTTGTCAGAGAGGCGTGTATGCTCAAGATTCAACAAAATCAAAGAAGTCACATGCTATTGTCAAGAGTCTGAAATCAAAAGACTGCTTCTTTTTAAAAGCTGATAAAGGTAACAAAGTTGTTATCACTGGATTAGTGATAGACCTTATTTAAAATTATCGAAGAACCCTTTGCCAAGTATAATATCGGATTTGTCAATTTTTTTTAAAGAGTGCAGCAACCTTGTTACTCCTGCTTTGAAGCTCAGGTTACTTGTTTCTGGACCAATTGTGCCTAGACTCTACGGTTTACCCAATATTCATAAGCCTGGCAAGTCTATGACGCCAATAGTTTTGGCCATTGGTTCACCGACTTATAAATTAGCTAAATGGTTAACAAATGAATTCAATAACCTCGCTGTTGAGCAAGCCAGTTTTTCAGTTAAAAACTCAAAGACGTTTATCGGAAAGTCAAAAGTGTTACACTGCAAGACAGTGAGTTATTAGTTTCATTTGATGTTACAGTACCACTTAGAGGATTTACTCAAAGAAAATAGTTTTTCCAATGAGACTGTTGCTAAATACTTGAAGTTTGCATCAGCCTGCATGCGGCAAAACTGTTTCCAAGTCAACGGTTGCTTCTATAAACAGCATAAAGAGACTGCTATGGGGAACTCCTTGTCCCCCTTTTTAGCTGATCCTTTCATAAGCCGTTTTGAGAAGGAACTTAGTTGCTCGGGGTATTTTCCGTGGATTTGTTTAAGATACGTGGACGATATCTTTGCTATTTTCGATCAAAACGCTTGCAGCTTAGATGATTTTGTTTCCAAATGATGGAATATTGAAAACAAAACAATCATTGTACATAAGTCAACAGTATATAACAATTTTACACAGAAAGCAGGCTGTACATCGGATTACGGCTCCATGTTTAACAAACGGCGTTAAATCTGAAGCAATAATCCAAAACCAGCATGCGCCAAAAGCAGAAAATGAACTATTAAAATTTCAAAAATTTCAGCTTCACTGATATACTCAGGTACTATTTTTACTCTATGTACTCAACTTTTTTAAATATTTATAATTATAATTTGTCAGCATTACATATTGGCAATGCCATGCCACTTGCCATTATGCTTCATACATGTAACATAAAGGATAAAAAAGACCAAATAAAAACAAAAAAATATTGTGATGTAAATATAAAAAAAAAAAAAAAATTCTGAAACTATGTTTCTACGTAACAATTTTTTTCAATCATAGATCATATTTATTTAGATAACTTACATTAGTCTCACTATCCCGTATCAGGAAATCTCCATCATGGCCTTTTTGATTTAGTATGTTGTCGCAAACGTTTCTAGTGATACAGCCATAGTACCAGGGTCTATCTATCAGATGGGGTTTTTCCACCGATTGTTGAGATCGTTCCATGTTGGATTCAATTCTCTCAGGCTTATTTCTATCCTGATATGGCTGAGTAAGGTAGTCAGACAATTCCTGTAGGTAATTCTTGGGAACTAATCCTATTTGACCCTGAGCATTTCTCGCTTTATACCTAATAAAAAATGAGCAAAACAACATTTGAAACCGAGTTTGAAACCATTATCATTACCATTCTGGATCTGTAACAGGCCTGTCCAATATTTCAAGACGATCACCCTTTTCAAAAGATAATTCCTGATCATTTGATGAAGTGAAAGAGTACAGGGCTACTACTATATCCAATACATTTTCTGCCATGGCGTATGTGTGTAACTGTTCATCTGCGTCACCTTCTTCCTGTGTGTAGTTTGATGGAAACCATCCTGCAACTGTACCACTTTGGCCTCTCCACCAGCCTTAAACATTTTTGTTTGTTAATATACATTTCCTTATTAAATTAAACTAAAATATTTACTACACAGCCTTACATGACTAAAATGTACTACTAAGCATGAAGTAACTTTTTAACTTACCATCATTGCTTTTTTCTAAGATTAAAATTCTGGAACCTTTAACCAATGATAACTCATCAGGCTGTTGGGCCTGATAATTATATTTAACAACAGCCATTCCAATAGCTTCTGTTGGTTCTTGTATTTGTCGGCGGGCCATACTTGGAGATTCAACGTTTCTTGAAGGTGAATTATTGGAAGGAAGTGTTTTTGACCCTGATCCTTTTTTTACTTTTTTCTTAATGCTGTCAAATAGTGAAGGTTTTTCCTTCTTGACGTAGTTACTGGGAACATAACCGGACTGGTTCCGGCTATTTTGGACTTTCCACCAGTGTTTGGTGTCATCCAGTAGGACATACCGTTCATTTTTTCTAAGATCAAGTTCTTGTGGTCCTTGGCGTTCATAATCATATTTTGCCACCACATAGCATATATCATCTTGAGCAATTTTGCCTAAAAGTAAGAAAATTATCTAAATATAAAAGGGATATTGCATATCGTAAAATAATAATGTTAATTAATTAGAGTTGGGCGTCACTTTAAAAAATTACCATAAATGAACATCATTAGCTAACATTCATGACCATGATCATTCCTTGCCAAAATCTAAGACAAAATTTTCGTTACCATTTTTTTGTATTCGCAAAATTGAAAGAGTTATTTAATTTTTGTAAAAAAAAACGTCAAATTAAAGTCAACCCATAAAATTTAGAAAAAAAGATATATTTTTAATTTATTTCAAACATTGTCGGCATCGGCAGTAAAGTAGAAATTTACTGCCGATTTAATACGAGTATTGTATGCAACCCATTACATTTTAAGATGTGTCTACTGCTCCTCAGCAGCAACTAAATAATATTTTTTAAAAATCACAGTTGCAGAGGTCGATTGGACCCTTTCATAAAATGTTGTTTAATAAAAATAATAAGTTATGGTGGAATTATGCAGCACAAATAAACATTAACATTAAGATTAAGATTAATTTAACATAAATGCTTCCATTGTACTACATTCATATTAACTTTTTAATGTTAATCTTAATGTTAATGTTAATTTGTGCTGCATAATTCCACCATTAATTTTATTAATTAAATAAAAAAATCGCCGCGTCGGGCAAATATATTATAACCGTCGCAACAAACATTATACGTAGACACTTCCTACATTCAAATGACATTTGATTTGATCATCAAATGGCATTTGATTAATTATAATTGCATATTAAATTTTATCCGAAATCGCATTTAATAATACTAATAATTATTAGTATTATTAAATGCGATTTCGGATAAAATTTAATATGCACCTCGGCATTAAAGTCATTTTTTATCATTAACGTGGTTATTTGCCTCGGCTTTCGCCTCGGCTTTCGCCTCGGCAAATAATTTCCACATTCGTGATAAAAAATACGACTTGTTCTACAAAAATATGTCATGCCGATTAATTAATATGTCTATTAATATTTCCTTATGTCATTAAAATGTCATTTAGGCACGACATGAAAAAAAAATATTTTTAAAATTGTTTTTAGATTATAAACAAATGATACCTAAGTAAAAAAAACAACTTGGTAAATAATGGACACCCAATTGAAGATATACGGTATATCATATAACGTATATCTCGTTTTGCGCATACTAAAAACCAGAATCTTACGCCGCGGCGGTAATTTTTACAAAGTGACTAGAAGTACACCGGGAGTACCGCCATTAAACGTACACCGGGTGGGAAAAAATGGGGCGGGGTCGGTTGGGATGGGTTGTTGAGTTTGGGTTGGTTTGGGTAATTCATACTGACATTTCATTAATTTTGTTGTTAATTGTCTTTCAATCACTTAATTAAATTTTAATCAATGTTTATAACTAACTTGAAAGTTAGCTTAATAATTACATAATTAATATCAAGAGTTAACCAGCTGTTTACCAACTGTTATACAACTGGGCCTTAGTGTACCAATTTAATCTCAACTAATAAATCCGAAATTTTACCATCAGCTGGTATGGAAACACGCATGGGCACAAACCTGATATACGTTTAATGCCCGTACTCCCGGTGTACTTCTAGTCACGGCGTAATTTTTATGTTGTTTACAATTTGTATGCTTTCGGTTTGTGCTGTTTATACGTTTATATAATCGTTTATATAAACGTTGTGTTTCTTAAGGGGCACTTGAAAGCCTCAAATGAGCCCTTAAAGAAGAACCATTTTACTCCTCTTTTGGTAAAAATAAACCTTATTCTATCAAGGCTGTAAACTGTAAAATTTAAATTTGTGTGTTAATTTACCATAACCCACAAATTAAAATTTGACAGTTTGATGACAGCTCTGATTATTTTTTATAAAAGAGGAGTAAAATGGATGTTCTTAACACTTTAAGGCTTACAAGTGCCTCTGTAAGAAACACAACGTTTAATATGTTTATCTACTCCACCATTGATAAGCTGTGACTTTATGGCGTTTTAGTCACGGGCTGAAGTTAGCAACAGTGGCTTTTGGTCATTTTAGTCACGGGCTGAAGTTATCTTTAATATTAATTGGGAAAAAGTGAGGTTAAATCCGTTGACAGTTGACGGATGTCAAATGTTTAACAAATAAAATTGGCTTTAAAATCTTATTTATGTTCGTCGTAGATAAAGTATAGTATGCAACTCGTTTTATAAACTTCTCTAGGCACTCGTTTTTATTAAAAACTCGCTCGCAAGCTTCGCTCGTTCTTAATTAAACTCGTAACTAAAATGGCGTTTACAAAACTTGATACATAATATACTATTAAACAGCACAAACCCAAATAAAAATGGCCGCCGTTAGATTCTGTGCTGTGTTGAAGTGATTTTTAGTATGCGCGAAACGAGATAGAACAGACGTTGTTGTGTGGATTGTGAGATATACAACATTTTTTCGTAACCTAGTGAATAAAAATTTAATAAATCAAATAGAATATTCAAGTAGAAAGTATTAAGAATGTGTGATAAAAAGATTAAAACCAATTAACTTTACATACGTTACAATGTCATAACATTTTCTTAAAACACTTAACGAGGAAAATAACTCAACTGTGAGATAAAAAAGGAGAATCGCAGGCCGCTCCACTAAATCTGCGAGAGTTAAGCCCTCTGCACAATAGCCCGGTAACGGGAACGGGAATCTGAACAGTAAACGTGGGAAAGACTAAGCAACCACTGTTGATTGATAGTCTTTGCTGACTCTTGTTACCACCGGGCTGTTGTGCAGCTGGCTTTAAAATCATGAATTTAATTGTCACTTTACCAATTTCGTCCGCAAGTGTCCAATTAATCCCTATTTCGTAGAGTGACATCGAGTAAAACTGTATGTCAAACTGACGAACTATGTTCGAAATTGTAAATGATCAGTCGATTTTCGAGCGAGCGAAATGTATGTTAATATTTCATATTGTGATTGGCACTTTTACGTTTTATCTAAAAAATTTGATTTTCATTGATTTTTACTACCGTTTTAACTGAAACAAAAAGGAACTTTACCGGGGAAAGATTAAACGCACAAAGAAGTTCTTTAGAGTAAAAAAAACGGGTTTAGTTTGAAATTTAATTCCCTATATAAGGCGTTAATGACAAGTAAATAACGTTCGATTTTTTTTTAACATTTCTAGGTTCTATCATATTTCCACAAGACGAAAAACTCACTTTTCTTACGCATTGAACAGGCTGTTTTTTCATAGAGTATAGTACTTTTCTTGACGATTTTTAAGAAGAACGATTTTATTTCATTTAAAACAAATTAATAAATGTGTATAATTTTTTTTAGTTTAATTATAACACATAGTTACATTACCAATTATTCTTAGTTAAAAAACTGCGAATTTGAATATCGAAAAAAACGTTTTTTTCACAAAATCTTAAAAACAAGAGCCGGTTAAGCAAAATGGCTGTCGAACAGTGTAATCAAAAGTTTAGTTTCTAGAACTAAAATTTTAAAAAGTTTATATTTTGTTTTTAAACTTGGATAAATATAATGTTATTTCCTGTGTTATTTCAATGCAATACTTTTAAACTTAATGAGTAGCCAGGGCCAAAAAAAATATTTTTGGAAATCTCACTAGGCTGATTTTTTTCAAAATGTATAAAAATGTTTTAGCCTAGCCATTTTACGTTAGGGGTGAAGCTTAACATTTTTTCCTCTTTGAGTCGCGGCTTAGCCATTCCGCGTTACCTACTCAGTAATTTTTGTAGCGTCCGTAATAATACAAAATTTTGAGTAAAAGCTACCGTAATTAAATTAAATAATTTTGAAATAGTTATTATTGCAAACATGTCTATTATGCTAGTAAGAATTAAGCATAAGCTTATAAGCATAATAATTACGGTAGTTTTTACTTACAATTTTTTATTTAAAAAAAATGGTACTTATAAAATAGCTCTTAAAACTAAAGAAATTGTGGAAGCCTTATTTTCTAAAAGGAATTGGAACCATGCACATGAATTAATGGATTTAATTAAACTTCCTATACAATTCTGCACAGTATGTTTGCAAGGAGAAGCCACTGCCACAAACATAATGAGGCACATTTTAAAAGTAATAAGGGAAGAATTTGAAGTGATTATTAGAAAAAAAACTAAAATTTAATCCTTGCATCAATTAATAAAAACAACTCTTTACTACTTAAAAAATAAGAAAAAATTAATAGGTACTTCTTTTGTAAAAATAAGTTATATTGACTAGTTTTTTAGCCAAATCGCTCGAGTTTTTTTTTAAATAAAATTAAAAGTAAGTTAAAATTACTACTTTTGTATATATCTGAGGAACATATATATACAAGTACAAATTTCACCAAACTTTTAATTTTATTTAAAAAAATGCGTCGATAGATTTACTTAAAAAACTCTCCCAAAATCAAATGATGTTATATTTATATTTTAAGAAATAATATGCTAACCGTTTAATAACTAACAGTAATAAAATCGGTAAGATTAAGAATAGTACAAGTCCAAAAGTAAAATTTTTGATAAAATATTTTAAAAAATCAGTTTTAAATGCATTTTTGTTAGAATATTTTAACTATTTTATGAAATATAATATTCATATTCTATAAAATAATTTATATCTTCTCTCAAAAATGTATTTTAAACTTTAAAATTGAGTTTAGAAAATAAATTGTCAAAATTAAATTTTTGGACTTGTACTGTTCTTATTCTCACCGATTTGTAATGTGGATATTAATACTTAAAAATCTCGTAACAAAATATGAAGTTTGCAAAATACAGCAAAACATTCTTTAGATTGTTTACTATTTTAGATGTCATTTACAAGAAAATTAAAAATCCTTTTGTTTGATATATAACACGGTATATTTTTGTCTAAAACAAACGAAATATGGCTAAAAATGACATTTTTGTAGAAGTTTTTTTTGTTGTTTTTTAAGAAAAATTTTGGTTGTGATATTATATCATTTTAAAAAGAATTTAATACAATAGAACCTAAAAATATATATTTTTAAATTAAAGAATTTTTTAGCACTACCTAATTAAGGTTGGCCTACTTATATTTAATTTTTAGGAGTTTTAGGAGATTGAATGCAATTTTAGGAGAATTTTAGGAGTTTTCAAGTTTTAAGCAAAATTTTAGGAATTTTATGAGTTTTAGGAGGTGTGGGAGCCCTGGTAAATCAAATTTAGTTCAGAAGTTTTTGAAGAATACTGCTAAAAAGAGGTCTATAAATGTTATTGTTTTTTATACCAGGTAATAAACTGTGTATATTTATATTTTTATGTAAATACATATGAATTCAAATAAAATTAACAAAAACTACTACAAAATTTTAACTTTTAATGTACTAAGTTTATAGATCCGTTCAATAAAAAAAGTAATTTTTCTGTAAAATTTAAGTTAAATTACAGCTTTAAACTAAGGGAATCTTTTTTTATATAAATATATTTATTTATTCATTAAACAGTGACGCTCCTAACCTCGAGGCAAGAGGTCGTGTCTAGGCTCTTGCATAACACATTCGTTCACAAATAGTGCTACCACCGCTATTGCTGTTCAAATTCATAAAATCTATTATACACGTGATCTACCAGAACCAAGTGCAAAAAGGGTGTAAATTGCGTGTGGCACCTCCACCTGAGTCCCAGTGCTCTACCTGTTAAAAAGGGTGTGAGTAAGGTGACTGGATCAGGGTTGCCACCGATTTGTCTAAACCAAATTCCCTGACTTTTCCAAGAATTCCCTGACCTTCCCTGAGTTTTTCCAGACAAAATGTGTTTTCTTTTTGGTTTCCTGACCCTCAATGATTTTTTTAACTGGACTTTGAGTGTTGGTTTTTAAAATTTTAAGTATGGGGCAATTCAAGTATTACGTTAGCAGTAATTTTGTAATTTTTAACCCCCCCTTCCCTTTGTCAGCAAAAATATACAAAAAAAAGCAATCAAGCAAAGACCTTTGGTGCTTATATAATACTTGGTGCTTATATAATACTTGAATTTATTTTTCTCTTGGTGGAGAATTATAACGATTAATTAAAAAACTAAACTTTTATTGAAGTTTATAAAATTCAAAAACATTAACAAAAAATCAATAATTATTAAAAAAAACCAACAACAAATTTTTTGTAGCTAATTTTTTCGGGTTCAGGTTTTTGTTTTTTGGGTTTTTATTACATTAATTTTCTGTTCAATCTGAAAATAACAGAAATAATAAAATTTTTAAAAATGCCTCTAAAATTTTGTCTGCGGCAGGTCTTGTTTATCAAGTTGATGAGTTCTTATCAGTAAATATTTGATAGTACAAAAAAAAAAAGATTTTACTTCTTCTATTATTTTTTGCAGGAGTTTTTATTGAAGAAATTGATTTATTCTGGTTATTTTCTAAAGCAATATTATTATTAATATTATTATCCTGTAAAACTGTAACTTTTTCAAGCATACTGTCATTAGTCAAAAATGACATACTTCATAGAGAAAAATAATGCTTTTTCACATTGAAATATGTCATTTTTGACTAATTTACTGCAGTCACTAATAACTGTAGTCTACAGCAATTTGTATCCAGGACATTTAACAGCCAATTCTCATGTAAAATTGTCCCCTGAATCCGAAAAGACCGTCATGACGGTTTCATAGCAGTTTTTGAGATATAGTCAATTCCATATTATATGGAAAATTGAATAAATCTTAAAAACTGTCCTACTTTTATAACTTTTGACGACATATTCGCATTCAGCAGACAATTTTACATAGGAATTGACTGCTAAATATCCGGGATACAAATTGCTGTTGACTAGAATTATTAGTGGCTGCTTTTTCGCTATGACAATTAGTCATTTTTAACAAATTCATTTTTAGAGAGTGGTATTTTCCATATGGTTCTTTTTTTTAAGAAAATTGGCTGGAAACGGTTTTTTATCAACAGGAACTATGATTTTTCAAAGTCTTTTACTGATTAATTAATTAATTTATTAATTATGCTTTTACTGATTAATTAATTAGTTTATTAATTATGCTTACCATTTACAAAATAAACAAATATTAATCACCCTAAAAATAAAAATAGTTGGTTATAGTCTTAGAAGGTTATAGTGATATGGACTTCTAAGGTTATAGTGATAAGTTTGATATATAGCGCTGCCATATTTTGAATAAATTAAATTTAAATTACACTCGTTAACATAATTTTTTTTTGAATGAAAATTTTGTTGACCCGTTTTATTTATAAATAACCAATTCCCTGACCGACTTAGAAATTCCCTGACTTTGTTGATTTTTTTGCCAATTCCCTGACATTTCTAAAAAGAAATTAAATTCCCTGTCATTTCCAGGTTTTCCAGATGAGTACCAACATAGAAACAACGCGTGCCAAGGAATAATATTACCACACCTGCCTAGGTTTCGTGCACCTCTTCAGTTCAAGTCCAACTCTGCATAAACCGAATAAGTAAAATTAATAAAATTAATAATAATCCTCAATTACTAAAATTGACTGCGAAATTTGCAACTTTAACTAACAAAGAACTCCACCAGGTAAAAATAAATTAGTCGCCAACATTTCCTATAAAAACAGCATGAAATCCAAAGAACTCATAAGGAACGTTAACATAAACATTAATAAATCAGTCAAGTTCAGACAAACACTAGCAAAAGAAACTCGTCCCAAAGAATTAAACATCTGTAGATTACAAGCAATCTTGGACCGACTCGAAAACAGACAAACATGAATTACTAAAAAATCAGCAAGGATACGTCCTAGCTGCGTACTAACCACCCAAGCCCCATTAATGGGGGTCAGTTCAATGTCCCTCAAAAACCAAAATGTTTTCCCTCCTGGTCCCACACTCCACTAGCCTAAATCGGTCCGGCCCGGCGACAAAATTCCGGGAGTGGCCTAAACCATCGACACTGTCATCCACGACCTCCTAGGGAAGATTTACCAGCCAGGGTGAAAATTCGGATCCAACAAACACAGGAAATGCTATACAGTGGCGGCATACGTAAGAGAACCTAAAGGGGGTAAAATAACCGTGTAAGGCGTTGCCCATGGAGCATACACAAGGAGGCCGAACTTAATAGGGGAAATTGACAACACCTGCCCTCTAACTCGCATAAATTAAGACTTTTTTTTCACCACCAGCGGCGCTGAATTTCGAAGCGTATTGACATCTGCTGTTTTGGTAGGGTTTCGGTACAAATCAAACAAGTGTTATCTTAGGAAGATTTTTGTATACATAAAGTTCGGACTCCTGGTGTAGGCTCTATGGCGTTGCCGATGGGGCCAGCCATGCGTTCTTATACTCATACTCAGATCATAACCTCACTTTTTAACATTTGTTGCAACGGAAGGAAAGGCACGGTAGGAACTAAATCGAGTTTGGGAAAATGTCAGGACATAATAAATTTTTATTTTGGCATAATACACGTGAATAACAACAAATAGCATAAAAATATACGATTATAACCGGCTTTTCCCTCGTGCTTGCACTGTCAAATTTTGAATTAAAAATGGCGGATCCTGGTTATAAAAGTCGTATTTAAAATTTCAAGAACAAAGGAAAATATCAAGATGTAAGCAGAGCTGGGAGTATCTTGAAAAAAAGATACTTAAAATAAACTTAGATACTTAAAGTATCTAAGATACTTTATCTTAGATAGTTTTTATCTTAGATACTTTTTATATTGGAAAGAAAGTATCCAATTTTTTTACCATGTAAAATAAGTAAAATTATAAAATGAAAAATTTTTTTATTGTAATTTTTTTTTTGGCATGTAATTATATTACATTGTCTATTCTTTTTTTCAACTCAGGTTCTTCAATTTTAGTCTCTTTATTCTCTTTTTTTACTTTTATTCTCGATCTGTTTGCTAACTTTATCTTTTTCTTCTGATCTTGCGATTGAAAAACTGGAAAATTCATATTTAAAATAAGTTTCTCTCCAAAAATTTTAATCTCACAAATAATTGTTCCTCTAATTTTTTTCTTTTATGTTTGATCTTGTTAGGGGAAGTAAAAATTTGTGACCAGAAAACAGCCCTTTAACGCTTACTTACTTGTAAGTATTCATAATACTAGGCAACACTAATTAATAAATCCCCATTACAAATGCACCTACCACCCAGCTAGTCAAGACATACACCTACATGCTACTCATTTTAATAAATCAGTCTTTAACCTACTCTGGTATTATTCACTTCATGGCGCAGTCGGTAGAATATTTTGTAGTGGGGTTTATTAATTACTGTGTTGCCTAGTATTATATAATATATATGTATACATATAGCATCTCTCTTTTTCTAATAAAGTTATTTTAATTTACATTTACAATAATTATTTATACAACATTTACTTTGGTAAATTAGTATTAACACAGCAGGAACGCTAACAATACTTGTGCTAGAGTGTATAATTTATAGATTTATAGCCCGTGCTCAAATATTTTTTTGCAAAAACTAATTTTAAAATTTTTTTTAACGAAACAAATTTTTTTAATATAATATCTGTAAAAGGAAATTAGGAAAAAACCCTAAAATAACCCGTTTTAAATTTAAAGGGTTCGGGTTCGGTTTCTAGAGTTACGTTTAAAAATATTATGGGTTCGGTTACTCTTCTGGTCCACAAATAAATACCGGTTCCGGTCCGGTTTTCTGTCCAAAAACGGTCCGGTCCGGGTCCCTGCTTAAAAGTAACTTAGTTACTCAAAAGTATCTTAGTTACTTAAAAGTATCTTAGTTACTCAAAAGTATCTTAGATATCTAGTTACCAGAGGTAACTAGATCCGTTAAAGTTATTTTGTTTAAAATATCTTAGAAAAGTAACTAGATACTTTTCAGAAGTAACTTTCCCAGCTCTGGATGTAAGTAAGGACTAAAAACATATTTTTTATCGACTTTATAACGTTTATTATGATTATCTATTGACTATAACTTCTGGATCTCATTTCTAATTTTGTATTTTTACCAATTTAAAGGTCAAACTATACACATGTCAAAATATCATAATAAAATAAAAATTTAAATAAAATCTTTAAAAAATTTGCCTGGCGGCGTTGCCGATGGGGCAAGCCATACGTTCTTACTCACTAACCTCACTTTTTAACATTTGTTGCAATGGAAGGAAAGGCACGGTAGGAACTAAAACGAGTTTGGGAAAATGTCAAAAGAAAGATGACCAAAAGTCAGCTATTAGCCAACAAAGAGAATTTTACAAATTTTAAGGATGACAACGGCTTTTTTGTCTGAGAAACGTTTTATTGGGTTAATTATAAAAGAAGGCACACACAAAACAAGGTCAAGTACTTTTAACGAGACACGGTTATTCCCGTGTTTTTTCGCCTACTTAAATTAAATCTGAAACCGTCTGGATTTTTTACGGTGTGATGCCGGATGCATATTCGGTAACTGCATCCATTTTGGACCGCTCGGAAAGCCGAACGATGCCTTGTTAACTGCGGATGATATAGATGAACTTTGAAACTACCCGGACAACAATCGGGATTTCCTGGTGAAGTCATGATGTTATTACAACGTGATTTTTTTTATCACGCTGTGATATCCTAAATGCATACACATGCTTCATCACAGTGATATCATGTAGAACTCACGGTGTGATATTTGCAAAATTTACGCATGCGTATGAGCCCTGCGAACGGCGAATTTAAAACCTAGTTTGTTATTCACATTACACCGTTGTAATTTATAAAACGTTGTTACTATCCCATACGAACATCATGTCGTGATTTTCACAAATTTTATGCCTACTGATATACGGAAGTCACCGCAAAAAAATATTGAATGTATTTAACCACAAAAACTGTTGATTCAATATATATGTAGGTATACTTTTTCTCTCAATGTAAAAATGTGGCGCAAAAATAAATATCCAAACACCGATGGCATAAAAAATCACGACATGATTTTTTATGCTATCGGTGTTTGGGCATAAAAAATCACGACATGATTTTTTATGCCATCGGTGCACCGACATGTTTGGATATTTATTTTTGCGCCACTTTCCTACATTGAAAGAAAAAGTATGTTAAGAATTGAATTAATAGTTTTTGCGGTTAAATACATTTATTATTTTCTTGGATGTAAATATACATATATGTAGGTACCTATACTTTTTCTCTCAATGTACGAATGTGGCGGAAAAATAAATATCCAAATACGATGGCATAAAAAATCACGACATGATTTTTTATGCCATCGGTGTTTGGTCATAAAAAATCACGACATGATTTTTTATGCCATCGGTGTTTGGATATTCATTTTTGCGACGCATTCGTACATGGAAAGAAAAAGTATGTTTACAATTGAATCAACAGTTTAATTAACATTCAATATTTTTTTGGATTTAAATTAACTATATATATAGTTAATTTAAATCCAAGAAAATATTAAATGTATTTAACCGCAAAACCTGTTGTTTCAACATAATTTTTCTCTTAGTGTACGAACGTGGCGCAAAAATGATTATCCAAACACCGTTTGGATAAAAAATCACATGATTTTTTGTACCATCGAGATGCATCGGTCAATCGCAAACAGCGATGGCATAAAAAATCACGACATGATTTTCATTTATCACGCGGTGACTTCCGTATGATATCAGTATGAATAAAATTTCTGAAAATCACGACATGATGTTCGTATGAATATCACGAATGTTGTCCGGGTATACCGTCTGCACTTAACGTTTTTCTGTGATATGGGCATGCTGGCATTTACGACGCAAACTGCCGACTATATAGGGAAATTTTACAATTATAGCACTTGATTTATTCGGTATAGCAGATTATCACTATCGTAGCCGTCGTAAATACCAATGCTTGAATAAAGTTTAGTGGCAAAAAGTCAACAGGACATGACCTGTCATGTCAAGGGGTAAACCACTCTAAAATTAGCGAAATGAACGTTGTCAGCGTTTAATACACGTTGTGCTCCGAACAATTTTTCCTATTCGACGCTTGTACAAGCGTACAATCTTTAAGGGACATCCATTAATTACTTGAGGCATTTTTCTGATAATTTGGACCCCCTCCCCCTTGGTGAGATTTGGTGAGATGTGGTAGGCCCCCCCCTATCCCTCACGTGAGATTCTAGCAATTTAACTTTCTTTGCGAACATGATAAACCATAAACCATTTTTTTTTTTTAAGAAATTTGAATTATAATACATATTCTTTAAACTAAAAAGTTGACGTGAGATTTTAAATGACCGCCCCCTCCCTTAAAATGAGATTTGGTAAGATTTTGCTAGACCCATACCCCCATTTTTATCTCACGTAATTAATTGATGTCCCCTTATCAATAACGAAATAGTTATTTGTTTTACAAGTGTTGAAATGCGACTTTTTCATGTGAGTATTTATGTTGCTCACGAGGCCGTTAGGCCCAATGTGCATTAACATTGGTGCATGAGGATCCAACGATAAGCACTCGTGTAATCGCTTCCTAAGTTCAACTTAGTCAGACGAAAGTTTGTCATCCTTACCACGTTCAGAGGGTTCAAGCTTTGAAGGCAGATTTTTTACGCAGAGTCAATTTTTGTACCTGGCTTTTAGAACAAAATAGGATGAAGCCATGTTTACCCGCAATAGAATAAATAATTTTCGCAATACACATGTTTAGGCTGTAGAAAATCCTAAAGATGTACGAAGAACAAATTTTCAAGATCGTTTTTCCGTTAATGTGTGGGCAGGCATCATAAATGGCATGTTAATTGGACCATTTATTTTACCAAATCGTTTAAACGGCGATGATTACCTCCATTTTATGCAAAATATTCTTACCGTTTTGCTATTGCACGAAGGGGCGCCGCCTCATTTTAGGCGTGAAGATGAAGATTTTTTAAATAAACAATTTCCTAATCAGTGGATCGGTCGTGGAGGACCTATCGCGTGGCCTCCAAGATCGCCGGATCTAAACCCTTTGGATTTTTCCTTGTGGGGTGGTTAAAAAGCTTATTGTTCAAAAACCCAGTAAATACTCTCGAAGAATTGATAGCACGAATCGAAGATGCATCTCAATTAATTCGCGGAAAACCCCTTTCTATCCTACTATCCACAGCTTCCTAAAGTTAAAGTTTCAAGAAAAAAATATAGATTCTTTTAATTTATGTTTTTTATAATCTACACAATAGCCTCTATTAACAAAACGCATTTTTAAAATCGTCTATGTGGAATTAGGTGTACAGTCGGCCGAGATATAATTGACGAAAAGAAAACAGTATTTTTTTATTAATTTAATAATTATCAATTTTTTAACTATGCAATTTCATGAGAAAATTGCTGCAGAGAGAAAAAATAGAAAATATCGCTGGTTTAGCAAAAAATTGTAAACAAGTAGCATGTAAAATAATCTTAAAGAAAGCTTGAGCAAGGCGATTCTTCTATTTATTTAAATAAAGTAAGAGGCTTTCACACGCAAATTAACGTTTTGCGCAAATTAACGTTTTGCGCAAATCAACCACCCTTAGGGAAATGCAAATTGATTGCAATCTTCCGGTGAGCAGTGTTAAAAAAATGTTCAGTACTCTGCGCAACGTAGACAAGCATTTGGTTGAAAAACAAGTAATTGCGAAGATCCAGGAAGGTTCACATGTACTCGTATTTTGAACAGAATTTTGATGGCTAGTTTTTTCCTAAATGTGGAATTATCCAGAAAACAATTTGCTTTGTCACCATTTGTCTACTGCAACAATTTATCACAACTGGTAGCATACATACTGGATAAACGTATCTTAGATGAACATTTCCATCTTAAAATTGGTATAGATGGTGGGGCGGGTTCCTTAACAATTTGTCAGATGGTAAAAATAGTAAAGAAAACTGATTAAAAATGTTTCCATCTTAGAAGAACTGGTTCCAGGTACTGTTTAAGTTTGTTGTTTTTAATTTTATTAAATTTTAAGATCTCTTGCGATGATTTTACGTACTTCTTTTGTTTTTAGAAAATAAGTATATAGAAGTACTCTGGACTTTCAATAGAGTAGTGTCCAGCTGCTTTTCCAATAGCTTGGATGCGAATTATGTCATTTATATTTCTGAATTTGAAAGAAAATGTCGAAAAGCAGGCATAAAATTTACTCCAAACATTCACGCCCTTAAGGATTTCATTAAAATGACAAATAATCCACTGGGATTCTTCTCTGAGCAAACATCAAAACAAGTTCACCATCCATTTAAAGTATTTTTCCAAAATTATACGCTTAGTCTGAAAATTATTTATAACATTTAAAACGTTGTATTTGTTCTTATAATAGTTAATAAGTAGTAATAGTAAGAAATTTCTAGTTTTCTTTAAGACTCATTTTTATTACCATTGTAGTACAAGCCAATCCTAGAACCCAAGAAAGATTTATTTAGTAAATTTCAGATTCATATTTTTATCTTTTGTTATTAAATTTTTCATTTTGTGTAAAGTAATTTATTCTGTTGCCGACTGTACACCAAACTCCACATAGCCGATTTTCAATTTATGTTGATTTTAACCAGGTGAATGTATACATGAAAATAAAATAGGTTTTAAAGAATCTATATTTTTTTTCTTGAAACCTCAACTTTAAGAAGCTGTGTATCATGTACAAAAGCATGGCTACAACGCACGCAACTTTGTATCGACCACAACGGGGACAGTTTCGAACAATTTCTGTAGGCATTGCTAAATGTGTAATTTTGGTTTAAATGGTTATGTTTGTTGTCATAGATGACATTTTGCATTGTTTATTTTGTTATTTTTATTTTTATGGTTATGTTTTTTGTTAACAATAGCCAGGACCGGCTCAAAATTTAATTAAACATTGAAGGGCTATAACTCGCTTATTTTTGAGTTTTGATAAAAAACTTACTTAAAATATTTATTTCTACACGCTGTTAAAAGGAACGCGTCAACTTAAAACTCACCCTGTATAGAATATACCAAAATTTTATTTTGATTTGATGTTTAAATAAATTATAAGTAGGTATAAAATAAACTAAGAGATACACTTTTAAAGGCATAGATATCTGACTTTTGAAAATTGTTTGCAATATTTTTTTGTAACATTCACTTGAAATGTATTCTTGTAAAACATCTTAAATATCAGATTTTTAGGATTTCAAGCAACTTCTTGACTATGTTTTCGTTCTAAAATGCCTATAATGCCATTAATTTAAAATGATTGAGTTTTGTTGGATATTCTCTTAAACCATTTAGAATAGGATATATTTTAAGATTCTTTGGAAATTATAAAATGGCATTTCAGTTTTGACAGCACAGCAAACGTTGCCATCCTCAAATGCCTCTAATAATGTTAATTTGCACTAATTTAGCTTTGCCCAATATCCACCACATATTACAAATAAATAAATCATACTATGATTACATAAACACAGAGCTGGGCACGAGTACTAAAAAAAAGTATTCGTAAAAATTTAAGTAGGAGTAGGCAAATATTATAGTGTATTATCTTTGCGAGTAGGTACTTAAAATATTTACTTGTAAACTCTTAAGTACATTTGTAAAGAGAGGTTACGGTTACGAGTAGTAATCGTGAAAACAGGAGTAAAGAGTACTTTTGAAAAAAAATGTAAGTCAATATAATTGATTTTTCTTTATATATTATACCTACATACTTTGGTCCTGAGATATAAAAATACAAATTTATAATAGTATATTCTGTAACAAGTTTGGAATACAGCATATTCCTCTCGAGTGAAGAGTTTGTCCCACGAGCCGAAGGCAATTCCAAACGTGTTTCAGACTATACTTTTTCTAAGTTTCCAAAAAATACCATAGAAAAATAATTTAATTGGATGAAAGTGAGGTTGGATCGGTCTAAAATTTGTTAGATATTAAAAACAGAGATGTCGCCACGTCATCCGATGTAACACTTTACGGAATATATGTCATTCCAAAGATAAAAGTGATATTAGAACGGTCAAATTCCGTAATAGAAGTAGAAAAAATTATTTATTGTCGCCACCCTTTTAACTTTTTTATTTTAAGTGTCCCATAAAACTTTTAAAGTGTGGTAGGTAGGTACTAAAAAATACTTTTTTTTCACTTATAAAAAAAATTGGAAAATTATTCTTTTCAATGGATCACCCTATATATAAATTTATTTTTCATCATATAACATACCATAAACCCAATATTTCAACCGTTTCTGAAATATTCGCATTTGAATGTTGTCATCAAATATTTTTTTACAAATCAAGAAGCCTTAGAATAACAAAATGATTATTGAAAATAATTAACTATAGTGACATTATGTCAATATGTCTTGTTAAGTAAGTAAAAATTTTCGAATTAAAACCAAGCTTAAGCAATAAGTAAATATCATCGATTATAATCGATTATTAATCATACCAGGAGTTATATTTAGTGAGAAAATATAATGAATTTTAGGATTTAACGATTTGTCAGTTGGACATTTAAAATTAAAATGTGTTTTAAAATATAAAAAGACTTTAATAAACCTTATTTATTCAAACTTACTTTAATTTTATTATCGTTTACACCAACCCATCCATCGTTTAATGTTTATAATTTATTATTTTAATTATATAACAAATACAGCATTTAAATGTCAATAAATTTAAAATCAAGAAAAGTTTCAAAATCCTTAGTAACATGTACACAAGGTCATAAAAAATATTGTCGCTGTGTTAAATGTGTAACTATGGAATACTGGCATTTTATTGGTTCTAATATTACTGAATTGTATTGTCTTCAAAATAATTTAAATATTTCAGAAACAATTGAATTTAGGTATATGGTATGTTATATAAATTATGCTTACAATTTTACAAGGAATCGAAAAATAAATTCATATATAAGGTGATCCATTGAGAAAAAATAAACTTTTTGTTTTTCCCTGTATACTGATCAATTTTCCAATTTTTTTATACGTAAAAAAAAAGTTTTTTAGTACCTACCTACCTACCTAACCACACTTTTCAATTTTTGGGACACTTAAAATACAAAAATTATAGGGGGGCGACATTATAGGGGATCACCCTGTACATAAAATAATAAATAAAAATAACAATTCTTAAATAGTTTATAATTTTACCTATATAGGTACTTGTTATAAAACCTATAGGCTGTAATATATTCAGGGCCGGGCCTAAGGGGGGTGTAGGGGGGGGGAGTCACCCCCCCCCAAAGTCTTGGCAGTTGGTTCCAAATCCAAACACGGTTGGCAAAATCTATAGTATTTGGGTCGGTTGGTTGGGTATACCTACCCTACCAACCAACCCATCACAATAAATAAAATGAAATATAATTTTTAAACTTTACCTACATATTACAAAATTATAATTTTTAATCTATTGTAACCTCCTATAATCGTTACCGTCAAGAAAATTGTATTGGTCAACCTTATTTTTATTAAAGGACATTATATTTCACACAAACGGCATGTACAAAGTCGGCACCGCCTCGCGGCTTTGTCTTTGGTTTTGGCGGCGTTTGACTCTTTTTACGCACCGCAATTTTTGGCGTCTTATATTTCTAGATTATTATTTAGTTGAAGCTTATCTAAGCTTAGTAAAACTAGTGTCAATAAATAGGAATTAGTTTTTTTTTAATATGGAAAACAAAGCTAAACCGGGCCGAGTTCTAGTAAAATGCTCATTATGTGGATCTGTGTTTAACATGGACTAGAAAAAAATGCATGAGAAAAATATTCACGGTGTAAATTTTGTTAAAATTAAAATTGTTGCTGTTCCGGATAATCCACTTACATTGGCAGCAAATCAAAAAAATAGAGAACCAGAATCAATCCCATCGACTTCGAAAGAGCATGCTAATGGTAGGTAAAGACATTCTTTATCTACACTTTACAGCACTTTACATACATGATAAAACTACTGAAAATTTTTACTATTACTAATAAAGTATCGATAAAAAAATAAGTTGGTTTTTTTATCGTCTCCACCCCCCCCCCAAAAAGTGTGCCTCGGTACGGCCCTGAATATATTATATAATTTATATTATACTAAATATTAATATTTAGTATAATATAAATTATATAATATATTCATATATATAATTATATAATTTAAAACCGACTTCCAATCAAAATGTTATGATGCTTACTTACTTACTTACTTTTAATAAACTGAAATATTCGTAGGTATATACCTA
Source organism: Brassicogethes aeneus (assembly GCA_921294245.1). Taxonomy (NCBI): domain Eukaryota; kingdom Metazoa; phylum Arthropoda; class Insecta; order Coleoptera; family Nitidulidae; genus Brassicogethes; species Brassicogethes aeneus. The sequence goes on from OV121136.1 coordinate 7,577,716, forward strand.
TTACTCGTGAATTCCACAAGTATTTTTTACGAGTACAATGAATTTGGTTTTTAAGTAATAAGTATTTTAAATGAAAAATACATAATTAAAATATGAGTAAAAGTACTCAGTTCTTGGTCAGCTCTGCATATACATTAGGGTGAGCCAAAAAAACTAACCTATCGGATTTATGGGTTAAAATGAACCTACATACCAACTGCAGTTTTAGTGATTTTTTACACTTTTCAAAGCTTTCAAACATACGAATTTTTGAAAAAAAAATAATCCTGGTATAGATTCTTTGGGAAATTTTATGCTCTACAAGAATCCGCGACGTAAAAAATTTTATCTCAAACGGTTCAAAAGTTATAGTCTTTTTAATGAAAAAAGATTTTTTTACGTGTTATTTCAATGGAAAACTTAGAATGCTCACCGACACCTTTTAAAATTGAGCAAAAAATTTTGCCTTGCAGGGAAATTTTTTGCTCGGTATGTAGGTTCATTTTAACCCATAAATCCGATAGGTTAGTTTTTTTGGCTCACTCTAATATACATATACAAGCAACAGTTTTTGTCGGTACAGAATGTCAAGCTTTTTGTCGACTGACAATGAAAATGATGGGCCTATGGTTTTTTTTTTTTTTTTAAGTTTTATTGGCTTTTAGGCTTTTTCAGCCTATTTAGCCAGCACATTATATGTATTTTTGTCTTAATAAACAATCACAACACCCAGGGCTGTGACCGGGAATCGAACCCGGTACCGTTAGACGCAGATTGCACAGCTTTGTAGCCTAACCCACTGCGCCATCCTCGGACCCCGGGGCTATGGTTTTTCTATGGCCATAGTGACTGACATTGAGTATCAACTTTTGGGCCAACATGGTTTGTAGGGTGGTTTAAGAAATCTTATTATTGATGAATTTAACTAAAAAGCACCAGTGTGACAAATCTTGCATATTACATAAATAACATAATACTGTCACATGATACAAACAATACTGTCAATTATAAAAATGGATATGTAATTAAAATAAATAAAAAAGATATAAATTACTAATCTACATAATTGGTTTTTAAGAAAATGGCATTTTATAACACTTACTATTTTTTTATTACACTGTAAGCTAATTTAACCTTTTTTTAATAAAAAAATAACATACCATGTCTTGCATTTGGTGTTGCCATTTGATGTGGTGGTACGTTTACTCTGCAGTTAGATCTAGATTGCCATGAAGGTTCTGGCATACCATGAAGAGATCTAGTTTCCAACATGCTAGTGCTAGCTCACATACATGCCTCTAAACTACAACAGAAACAATGTTTACAAATTTTAAGTTAACATACTAAAAAGTTGACATATTTAAGTAAATGCTACATGCTGCGACTATAATTGTTCACTATTGGCCCTGTTTATCAAAGTTAAGATTTTTTATGGAATATAAACCAAACTTTACAGAGTTCACAAATATCTCTAGTGACTCATATGTATTAACAAAAGTTTGCATATACCTATTCCTCTATAGAGGAAGCGTATTTCACCGGGTGCAAAAGATATTCTAATATTGGGGGTGGGACCTTATTTTATCTGTAAGAGTAGATAAAAATTGGGTATTTAGTAGACAATCACTTACCGATTTTCAGACTGGACATATTCCTTTAAAATTCATAAGTGTTTGGTGTTAAGACAACCATTTAATTCCATACAAATAATAATTCTCCCACCCTTAAAAATATTTTCAGACATCACAGGGAGAATTAGTTTATAAATTTCGTCTGTAGATGGCTCATCCAGTCAAGGACATACAATTCATTGTGGGAAATTCAAATTTGTTTTCTTTCTTATTTTCAAAAATTAATTAAATATGTTTTATTGGATTTGAAAACAATATATTTTCCTTATAAAAAGTTTGTATTTGTTGAACTGTAGATAATGATAAAGCATGTATGTACACTAGATAACGAAAAGTGAATGAGTTTATAAAGTTTATAAAACAGTTGTTATTTTAATTATTAATTGTAATTGTTTTTTGTTTATTAATTTTTTATTTTGGCATAATACCCTACATGTAAAAAACAACAAATAGCATAAAAATATTATACGATTATAACCGGCTTTTCCCTCGTGCTTGCACTGTCAAATTTTGAATTAAAAATGGCGGATCCTGGTTATAAGAGTCGTATTCAAAATTTCAAGAACAAAGGAAAAGATCAAGATGTAAGTACTAAAAACATATTTTTTACCGGCTTTATAACGTTTATTATGATTATCAATAGATAACTTCTGGATCTCATTTCTAATTTTATATTTTTACCAATTTAAAGGTCAAACTATACACATGTCAAAATATCATAATAAAATAAAAATTTAAATAATATCTTTAAAAATATGCCTTGCTTTTTAAAAATAAAGATAAACTGGAAAACATTTTGTGAAAATAATATAAAATACGTGTAAATTTATGTAGTGTTATTGATTAGGTTAGTGTCCCATTGTTTAAACATTGGACCATTTATTCTAGGAAATGCGAAGGCGTAGAAATGAAGTCACGGTGGAGCTTAGGAAAAACAAACGGGAGGAGACTCTTCAAAAAAGAAGAAATGTACCATTTGCTGATTCCACAGATGAAGATGAAATTGAAAAGTCACTTTCTAATACAAACTTAGAACAACTCGTTGCTCAAGCAGCTGCTGTTGATAACCCACAACTTCAGCTAATGGCAGTACAATCAGCTAGAAAATTATTATCTTCTGATCGCAATCCACCTATAGATGCTCTCATTTCCAGTGGTATTTTGCCTATTCTTATTAAATGTTTGGAACATCAAGAAAATCCAGCTCTACAATTCGAAGCTGCATGGGCATTGACAAATATTGCCTCAGGCACTTCAGCACAAACAAACAAAGTGGTCACTGCTGGGGCAGTTCCACTCTTCTTACATTTATTGCATTCACTTCACCAAAATGTTTGCGAACAGGCAGTATGGGCTTTGGGTAACATTATTGGAGATGGGCCAGTATTAAGAGATTATGTTATTGAACTTGGAGTGGTTCAACCTTTATTATCCTTTATTAAGCCTGATATACCTATATCATTCTTAAGGAATGTGACTTGGGTTATTGTAAATTTGTGTAGAAACAAGGATCCTCCACCACCAATTGCCACAATAGAAGAAATTCTGCCAGCTCTCAATGCACTGATACATCATAAGGATAATAATGTAAGTTACAACTTTCTTACAATAACCTGCATTAAACAGGGATAATAAAACCAAAAAACAGGAAAATTCACCTAACTGATTCATTAGAGGTTTATAAAGAATCAAAAGAGTGAGCAAAAGAGACTTCAATCTGAAATTTTGATTGCAGCTATAGCACAATGTGATCTATTTTTCTAAAATATTTTTAATGCGCTGTCACTTCTGGTTGAAATGGTTTTTTCAAATGCAACTTTATAAATATTAATAAAATTCTAAAGCAATTGTTTTTAAGATATTTAATTTTTTAATTGTAATGTTGAAAAGTATACAGTTTAACAAATAATAAAATATATACTTACAGTGTGACCCATTTTTTTGCGACTCACCCCTGTAAAGTCTTTAGTTAATGTGCGATTTTAACGGGATTTGTTTTGAAGTGTAGATCTTAATAAACTGTATTTTTGGGGCAAAAGACGCCATATTAGTACAAAATACAAAGCCTACTGTGTCAGTTTTTAAGAGTAAATTTTTAAGAATTCATATTAGCGATTTTTTAAACAAAATCTAATCACGGAACTTGATTCACCACCCCTTAAAACGACCCCTTACTAATATTTAAGTAGAAAAATGCACAATAAAAACCACAAAAATGTATTGTCAAGTTATCCATGAAAAAACATTATAGTAATAATACCATGTTACTATTAGTTTTTTTTATTTCAATGTTTTTTCATGGATAACTTGACAAAAGATTTTTTCTTTTTATTATTGTGCATTTTTCTACTTTAAATTTTTCAATAAAATTTAGTATAGGGTCGTTTTGAGGGATGGTGAATCCAGTGCCGTGCTTAGATTTTGTTTAAAAAAATTGCTAATATGAATTCTTAAAAATTTACTCTTAAAAATTGACATAGTAGGCCTTGTATTTTGTAAAAATATGGCCTTTTTAGCTTCAAAAATACAGTTTATCAAGATCTACACTTTAAAACAAATCCGGTTAAAATCGCATAATAAATAAAGATTGTGGGGTGAGTCGCAAACAAATGGGTCACACTGTATATAAATAATATTCCAAAATGTTTGGTATTTCCAGTTTACTTTCTTATTATTATTCTTTATTTATATATTTTAAAATAAAATTTATTTAATAAATAATTATGTATAGGTTGTAGCATAGGCAGGCCCGTTCCTGGGGTTTCTGGCACCTACGTGCAGCATTCTTTGGTGCGGCCCTTTTATATTTAAATAAAAACATTAAATATTTTAATTTTAAGCCCTAAAATTTAAAAAAATATATATTTTGCCACAAACTTGCAATGTGTAATTGGAAATGTAAAAAAAACTGCTGAAATTAAGTATAAAAACTATTTATTAAATTACCAACCAACAAACAAAACCACCAAAAAATATTTAGTAATAAAATACCCTAAAGAAAACAAAAAAAACTATATAAACCACAGACCAACAACTGTGATATAAACAATAAAATAACTACACCTGGTTTGAGTGACGTAAGCTCGTTACAAAGTCATGCACTGTGTAGACTACTGTATTTGTTTGTTTGCAAAAAAGTTTATCGTTACAAAGTACTGATTGACCCTTTGATTTTGCGCCCCCATAATGTTGCGCCTGCGTAAGGAATGGCCCTGAGCATAGATAACCTATAGCTAAAATGAATATTTACAAAGATATTACGGAAAATGTTAAAGAGCGCTAATTTAACTTATGTGTATTGTCACAAGTGTGCTTTGGATGGTTTTAATTTTCATATTTGACAAATAATATAAATATGTAAGGAGGTCCATTTCAAAACTCAGCTTAACCACTTTTTAATAAAATTGAGTTAGTGGTGTCTGAACATTAAACATGTAGCCCTGAAAAGATTAGATTATTGTAAAACTTACCTTATTCCATTTAAAATTTATTTAAAAATTGACTTTCGTTCCAAAACTTGCCTTATCTATTGCTTATATCATGCAGAACTCGGCTTATACGTATGTAATTTTAAATTATTTCAAATTGGAGCTATACCTTTTTAATCAAGTTAAATAAATGTTATACTTATGCCTATATATTTAGTTTAAAGTATTCTGTTGGTCTAATATGCGTGTAAGGTTTTTTATATTTTGCTCAAAATCACCTAATATGGATAATCCGAGTTTTGGAATGCCCCCCTCATGTATAACATGGAGCCTACATGATGTATAAATTAACATGTTATTGTATTTTATAAATAGTAAAATATAATATTTAACATTCACATACTTTCACACATATATATGGGGTATTCCATGCCAAATCGACCACTTTTGAACCCGACCCCTTTCGATCTGGCCAAAAGTTTTCCATTATTTTCTACCCTTTGAAAAATATTTTTGAATTTTTTTTTATTCAAGGTGTCTGATAATTTCGAGATTTTAGTCTCAACGCGATTTTTCTCAAGTCTGGTCAGTTCGTTGAGGACGGACGCGTATTCTTCCAAATGTCTGTGCCGGCCGCTATGATGAGAATCAGATGCAACGCTACTCTCGTCTGAAAAACTTTGCTTGAATTCACTTTGACCAGAAGCCCCATCCATTCCCCACAACTTCTTGTGGCCAGGTCTGACATCCGGAATGCGATTCGAAAATTCTTGTTACTGAATGGTCAAGTAAATCTTGCAATGGAACTTTGGCCGAAGTTTCAGTTATTTCTATGTTCTTTGGATAGCAATTATTTTTAGCTTCCAGTACTTTTACATAGCTTGTAAATATATTGTGGCCTGTTTCCTTCATCGCCTTGATGGTATTTGAACAAGTTATCAGGGCTAACGCAGAATCAGGATCCAGTACTGAACCATTTCATTTTTTTTTGCGATGACGAAGCGGCTGCATTGATGAGTTTTTGCCTGCCTATCACGTTTACAACTATACAAATAAATTCACCCTTTAACCAGTCTTCGAATCGTTTTAAAAAGTTTGAAATTTGGTAAAAATCTCTTTTTTATTTAGTCAACTGCATCACATAATTTGTCCTTCCCTATATGTGGATAGCTTTCTCTTAATCCCTGATCTAAAGAGCAACCACTTCTAAACAATATTTCACACAACTTGCCGTAAGGAATCACTAATTCTGCCATATTTCAAAACGTAAAATAAAACTAAATATATTTTTTTCAAATCGGCTATTTAAGGGTAGTATGATAACCTACATAATTATATAAATGATTAAAGAATGCAATCAGGTAATACATTTTGCACTATTTTTATTTGTTATTTGTAAGGTATTTTAATTAGAGATTAAAGGTAGTTTTTTAATAATGTAACTTATTTAAATGTTATTCTTTAGGTAACTAGTAAATTTTGCAATTATAATATTTGGCTTGGTATTTTTAATTATATGTTAATTAAAATAAAATGTTTATGAAAATAATCGCTTTTGATGTATTTTCAGTTTGCACATTCAACATTGTGTACAACACGCCCAACAGGCAATAAACTGTAAATCCGGGTGTTCAACAGTTTCTAAAATTTACCACCAACCTATACGGGTGAAAACGGCTATGAAATTTCTGGTGTCGACTCTACAATACCTATATTTTGAGGTAGTAACATTCCCAAACCAAACGTTATTTATTAGACTCTAATTAGAAAAGCTATGCAAAAAACACCCTAGGTTTATTTAATAAAAAAAATATCCTTTTAAAGACTCTTATATTTACTTTAAACAACCACAGCACCAGCCGATTGTATCGTTTTTTTTAACAAAAAAAGCACCAAACGTTTTGTTAACAAACAGCGACATTTCCGATTAATTTATAAAAAATTCCAGTTTCGATGAGTATTACGTTTAACTAAAGCCTCATTCAGAACCTCGTAATTAGAGGAAAAAATTAGTGGTTTCAATTATACTTATAATTAACACAAAACGATCATTCACAATGCGCAAAATTAACATCTAAAATTAAGGGAATTTGTTAAAAGATTGTCCACTTTTCTTAACCTGACAAGTAAACAATATTAATTATACTTTATGTATGAAATCCATAATGAGAGTAGATACCAATTCAAAAAAGTTGGGGAAGAAAAAATATAAGTCCAATCTCTCAAACCAGAGATCAACTTTTTTGAATATTAATTATATTAAAATAATATTTTTTACAAACATTACAATAATATTTATATAACCTTACCTTCACTGGCAAATCTTCAAACTTTTTGCTTTTGACATAAAATATCCGCGCACATGCGCAAAGCCGCTTTCCAATTATAATTAATGGTAAAAGTTAGAAGTTTGCAAACTTTTTCCACTAATTGAAAAGTTCTACCACTAATTTTTTGGTTGTGAACAACACTGTATATTCATAAGACAAACTTTTACGTTAATTGAAACCACTAATTTATTCCACTAATTACGAGGTTCTGAATGAGGCTTAAGCTTCATTCAGAACCTCGTAATTAGTGGAAAAAATTAGTGGTTTCAATTATACTTATAATTAACACAAAACGATCATTCACAATGCGCAAAATTAACATCTAAAATTAAGGGAATTTGTCAAAAGATTGTCCATTCTTCTTAACCTGACATAAACAATATTAATTATAATAAAATAATATTTTTTACAACCATTATAATAATATTTATATAACCTTACCTTCCCTGGCAAATCTTTAAAACTTTTTGCACATGCGCAAAGCCGCTTTCCAATTATAATTAGTGGTAAATGTTTGGAGTTTGCAAACTTTTTCCACTAATTGAAAAGTACCACCACTAATTTTTGGGTTGTGAACAACACTGTTTATATTAATGAGACAAACTTTTACGTTAATTGAAACCACTAATTTATTCCACTAATTACGAGGTTCTGAATGAGGCATTTATATTATTTAAAATTAAAAGGGGTTCAGATTATGTGTGTATAGATATTTAGGAATGTAAAATAACCCATTTTGAATTATTTGGATAAAATAAATTTAGGACGTTTTTGGTCACAACGAACCAGTGTGCGACAGTGCGAAGGTTACTACTAATTAAATATGAGAAAAGTTGTTCGGTTGGGGATATAAAAACGCGTCGTCGTACCAGGGTTGCCAACTTTTTGAATTCGAAAGTTCGTACATCGTAATTCAAATTACCGTACTATAGCTCGCAGGATCGTACTTACTAAATGGGGGTGCGAATTTTTTGTAATAAAAAGGGGAGTAATATTTTTTGAAAATTATGAATATTTAAAAAATCTTTTTTTAACCTTCATAGGTTTTTTTTAAGAAATAATTTATTAAAAAAATTTAAGTAACAACAATATAATATATATATTATAAAATACATGAAATAATAAAATACATATTACAAAAAACTTTATCGCCAAAAACAAAATCATCATCTATGTCTATAGATACGTAATATATATCTATAGACATAGATGATGATTTTGTAGTGTTTACTGAGTCTCTCCCACCTTTACGGTTTAGGTTCCCGTTACCGGGCTGTTGAGCAGAGGGCTTGAATCACCCTAATCGTCCAACAAGGGCACTTTAGTAGACGAGGCGCTCCACCACAGATCAGTGAGCGCCATAAAACTTATAAAATAATAAACATAAGCAAATTTTTATCATAAGTTTTGTACCTACATTTTTAACTTAAGTTTTGTAAATATATTTACGGTAATTAGTAATTACTAATTACCGTACGATTGGCAACCCTGCGTCATACTAGCCGATCTGCTAAAAATATTGCAGCAGTACGGAAAAGTGTTACCTACCGAAAATCCTGGAATCTCGATTCGTCATCGTTCCCAACAAGTTGATAATTCAAGGCGCAGTTTACAGCAAATTTTAACAAAAGATCTTCATTTGCATCCATACACAATTCAATTTACACAGGAACTAATCCCAGTAGTTCATGCAATGCGCCGGGAATTTGATAATTGGATTCTGGCAACAAGATGTTGAATTTGCAAAGACAATTTTGTTTAGCGATGAAGCGCACTCAGTGTTGCCAACCCTTCCCACGCTTTTTTAAATATGCCGTTTCTACTTTTTAAAATAAGAAATTATTAAAAAAAAGATACCATTTTAGAAATTTAGTAACAGTATTTATTAGTAAACGTATAAGAAATAACGTGTAGGTATTAATTAGTACATAAATACATGGAAAATAAAAATATAAAACAATTTGCCATATTGATAAAAAAGGATATGCTTATTAGGGTGGGCCGATTTTATATTTAACTTCTAAGATTTAAAAATATTAAATTCTGCATTTAAGAAAAAGTTGTGAAATAGGAAAGTAAACATTTTTTGCAAAATATTTTTTTGCCGCAACGCCTCCAAAAATTTAAAAGTAATTTTTAAAAATTTAAAATTATTCATGAGCGGGAAAGTTGTGAAATAGGAAAGTAAACTATTTTCCTTTAATATATTTTTTCTTTTTTAATGTTTTGAACTGTATGAAGTCAAACTGTAAATTTTAAATTTTGCAATAATTTCAAGTATTGGAGAGACGGCGTAAAATGGAGAATAAATATTTTTTAAGATTTTCGTGTTTGACGTAGAACAGTTGACAGTTGGCTTCACTGTTTATATAAATTATACTATTTTGACATCGTCAATTAGTTGAATAATAGAAATTTTTACAAGTAGTATCTGTTTGTGGTTTTTGGGTGTTTGTGAAAAATGGCAGGAAAAACAGGATTATAAATTGAATTAAATTTGTGTTGATGATAAATTCATTTTTATTTTTGTTTTTTTTTATTAAATATTTATCATTCAAAACTTTTTTTAAACCTATTTTCTCTCAGATAATTATTGTCGTATTTATAACGATACTAAATTACATTAAGATCTTTCAAGGCCTTGCGGCAGTTTAAGAAATTAAAATTAAAAAAAAACTCTTATAATATTTTTCTGGCCTTATAAATGCACAACTTTTCCACCATTGCACAATTTGATATTTGAAAAATATTAAAATCGGCCCACCCTAATGCTTATATAGGGTTGCAACTTTTCATGAAAAGTTAAAATGTTTGAAAAGTTGGGTTTTATTTTTCGGAAATGTTCGGAAAAGTTGGAAAAGATGGAAAAGTTGAGTTTTTTGTAATGTAAACGTATAAAACATAAATAATGCTTGTCAATGTATTAAAATAATTTATTTCTTATGTATTTATACATACGTAACAAAAGAACAAAAAAAATATCAAACAAAATAAAATGAACCGACAACATAATAACAACAAAAATAAACTAGGTTTGAATTAAAAAAAACATATTTTTTAAGTAAAAAGTAATAGAAATTTATACACACCATAAAAAACACATACAAAATAAAAAATAATTACAAAAAAATATGAAGCAAAAATTATTAAATTTATTGTTGTTAAAAATTAAGGAAATTTACAAGTAAAAATTTAAAAAGAAAAAGAAAAGAAAACTTCCTTCTTTTCCACTTTTATATTTTCACTTGCAAATTTCCATAATTAAAAAAAAATAATTTTTTTTCATACTGTGTATAAATTTAAAATACGTTATAATGAAAGAATCTTTATATAATAGAAAATGCTGTTAGCAGACCATTTTTGATAAAGTTTGACAAAATGTTATTTCAAAAAACAATGCTTTTAGCATGTTTTACTAAAAACACTTCAAATCTAGCGATTTATATCGAATTTTGACCAAATTATCTACCAAAAAAAATTTATGGTAGTGGAAACACTGGTTAGAAGTCAACTCATTGTTCATTGGCTCCCACCTAATAACTTTTCCAACTTTTCATAGGGGGTGCCGAACTTTTCCAACTTTTCGACCGAACTTTTCCTTGTTTGCAACACTATGCTTATATTTGCAAAATATGAAGGAAATTCTTCAACTTGTATTATAGATTATATGTATATAAAAGCTGAATGATTTTCTTCATATTTTGCTAGTATAAGCTTATCCTTTCTTTTATAAATACGGCCTATTGTTTTAATCTTTAAAAGAATACATATTTTTATTATGTAATTCCAAATAAGGCTTTGTTATATCAAAAGTAATAGAGTTAAAATTTTTTGTATGAAATACAAAAAAAGCCATAAAATTTTAAAAAATCCGTATTATTACCATTGGAAAAAGTAGGAAACGGTTAATTTTAAATTTTTATTATGAATTGATATAAATTTCCCTCAAAGACGGCTTTTTTCCCCATTTGTCTCAATTGAAGGTAAAATTTCCCTCAAAAAGGAAAATTTCCCACGAGTTGGCATCACTGAGCGCACTTTAATCTCAGTAGCTATCTCAACAAACAAAATTGCAGAATTTGGGACATCAAACCAGCAGGGTGTGCCAGCAAAGTCTTGGTGGGCATTTGTCTGATATTTTGTTTCATGCGTAATGGGAAGATGTGTCGAAACAAAAATAATTTCCAAATTGTTAAGGTATTTGATTAACATATCAAATCCAGAGTTCTTATTGAGACACCCTTTATAAATCAATTCTAACTGAGACTGTTTTCTTTTCGTGGGGTTAAAGTAAGGGAAGTGATAATCACACGGGTGATTGCATTGAGGCGCATGCGTTGCTTCATTGCCGGTTTAAAAAAATACCATATTTTTAACCCTACTTGGGAAGTATAATAAATACTTTTTATTTTTAATAAATTGTAAAGGGTGTTTTTTAAGAACGATAGAACTTTAAACTTGAATAAAAACCACAATAATGTAACGTTTTTTACTGTTCGTAGTGTGAATTAAAACACGCACTGGTTTATTAATGAACTAAACTATTTATTTTATAACTTAATTATACTTAAAACACTAAGAAACTATAAAACTAACTAAACACTTAACTACTAATTATTTATATATCACTACTGTTCAAGAGTCTATTTATTTGCACGTATATTTATTTATTTCGTCGCGAATACCAAAACTTAACTGACTGCTCCATGCTGCGCTGTTTCTTATATATTCAGTGCCTCATCGGCGATGAGTCATCATTCAGAGATCCAGAGCGGTACTCGCTACATTGCCCCCTTCTTAAAATATTTTCGTCCCGAAAATGGTCTTCAGCTCCATGGCGATATTTGCATAGAAATCCAAACTTGCATTGTCACGTCCTAGAAGTAGCAGTCTACAGTCTTCCTTCCAGTTGTTTTTTAGGGTTGTGGCAACAGACAATAATGTTTATGTCACTAAATCTAAAGATAACTTCCACAATACTTCTAATTATTCTCCAGTCTAAACCGTCAAGTCCACAAGCAATCTTTGGTATCGCCAGGTTCATGATGTCCTTGGACAAAAGGGTATCCCTCAATTTATTTAACGCATTCCATACATCACGGTAGTTTGGCTTCTGATGGGAGAGCTGCTTCGTTACCAGATAGAAGATACTTCTGTTGCCTATCTGCTCATTATCCACAATTTCAAGCACCTCTCCAACTTTGGGATTCTGCCTTCGTAGCTCGTCAACCCGTCCAAACTTGTTTTTAAAGACAACCGCTATTCCCCTGGACATCCTAAGGTCTTCTGCAACACAGTGAGCCAAGGAGTAATCGGCCGAAACCGTGAACAGATCTTTTTGTTCTTCTCGAGTGACACCATACCGAGCTTTTTTTCCGCTCGAATATAAATTCATGAAGTCTTCAAAAGGCAACTCGTCTTCCGGCGGATTAACTCGTCTTACTCTAGCATCGTTTATTTGGTCATCATTGTTTCCAGCGTAAGGAGCCAATCGGTTAAAATGGATCACTTTCGGCTTTCCTCTTGGTTGTTTTCTGATCCTGTAGATGATGTCATTTATGCGATCCATGACTTCGTATGGTCCTTCCCAAGAAGTCTGCAGCTTCGGCGAATAACCACGACGGCGCTGAGGGTTGTATAACCAAACTAGCTCTCCAGGTGGAAATCCTTCATTCTCCGCCTTGATGTCGTATGCCTCTTTCATTCTATCACTGGCACTCTGGATGTTTAAACGAACTCGGCTATGAATGTCGCTCATTTTCCTACGTAAATTGATGTCATAATCTTCTCCAGCAATATCTTCTCCTGGTAGGCACCCAAACCTCAGGTCACAAGATAGACGAAGTTCACGTCCCATAACAATGCTGGCTGGCGTCTGGCCGGTTGTATCGAGGATAGGGGAACGGTACGCCAACAAGAATATATGGAGGAAGCGATCCCAGTCCCTTTGATGATCAGAGACTACCTACGACAGATACCGGTTAATCGTTCGATTCATTCGTTCTACAATTCCATCAGACTGCGGATGTAATGCGGTCATCCTCCTCTTCCGAATGTTAAGAATCTTACAGATATTCTGGAACAATATAGATTCAAAGTTCCTGCCTTGGTCTGAATGCATTTCCATTGGGACACCAAAACGACAAATCCACTCCTTAATAAGGACATCGGCCACTGTGCGTACGCTTCCGCCCACTTGCTGAAATAGTCCATTACAACGATGATGTATTTATTTTCAGATTCTGTTTCCGGAAATGGACCCGCCACGTCGATTGCAATTCTCTCAAATGGGCTGCCCACATTGTACTGTCACATTGGGGCTTTTGGGCGCTTCTTGGGTCCATTGCTTGCCGCGCAAACGGCGCACTTCTTGCACCATTTCTTCACATCTCGTTGGCAGTTGACCCAATAAAACCGTTCCCTTGAGCGTCCTCGTCACCCCAAGATGTCCTCCAGTAGTTCCATCCTGTTTCTGGGGATTATTATCTACTTCCGGTCTTCCCCCCCTTCTGGCATCTCCAGAACGCGCTTTAGAAGTCCGTCCCTTTCGGCGAATATTGGGCGACTTCCTGCCACGTTGGTTTACCGTCGTTCTTCTTCCAATCGATGAGCTTCAAATCCGGGTCCCTTTCCTGGCCTTGTTGAACCTCAGCAGATTGCCAATGATCCACGAATCCTGCGAATATACAAATGTTTTCGGCGCCACCTGGCTTCCTCTGCAAAGACTTTGTATATGTCCCAGCTTTTCACATCTTCAACACCGAATTTCCATTTTCTCTGGTAAATTATCTTTAAGAACTCGCCTGATTGCTTCAATTATACTGGGTTCCTCCCTTTCTCTTCCTCCACTCTCCTTATTCTGGGCTGGCTCCTGCAGCTCTGCTTTGCCGCCTCGAATTCCAAAGCTTGAGCCAATGCATCAAACAGTTGGCTCGGACGAGCCAGTGTTAGAGATTGTCTTGTTTCGTTGTCCCGAAGTCCATCCAAAAAGGCTTGAACCGCTAATCGTTCCATAACGGTCGTTGGAGTAGCTGGATATGCTAGCCGAACCAAGCGTTCACTATATATGTTCACTCAAAAACGAGTTATAAATTTCAAAGTTAAGAAAAAAGAATTCCTGTGTTATTTAAACGTAAAATAGAAATTCACGATGAGCGACCTCTAAATATTAATATTAAGAGCTACAATTTTCACAGGCTTCTTTTTTCACTACTAGGAAGATATTTTAATTAAGGCTGGGAATTTGTTAGTTTTTGGAATTCGAATACTCGTTTAAAAATTATTTGAAATACTCGAATTATTCGAATTATTCGAATATTCGAATTATTCGAATATTCGAGTATTCGAATTATTCGAATATTCGAGTATTCGAATTATTCGAATATTCGTGTTCTCGTAAATTCGCATAATTCGAATATTCATGTCTTTATAATCTGTGATTCATGTCCTCGTACATTCGAATAATTCGAATATAGAGTACATTTTTAAATATTCAAATAATCCAATTTTTAAATACTCGAATATTAAAATATTTCAATTAATCAACAATCGTAAATTAAAATAAATCGGCAGTACAGTTCTACTTTACTCCCGATTTCGGATAAAATAATTTTTCGTCAATCTTAAGTCTATTTTTAGTTAATCAAGCACTAACATTAGTTGTTTCAACAGCCATTTTATTAAAATATACATCAATGTGACATTTGCAACATAAAGCCTGCATTTTAGGAAAAAATTAATAGATTAGGGTTGTCATAATTTAAGTTCCCATTACCTTAAAATGCTACATGCTCATTACACTAAAAAAAACCTTGAGCGAGAATAAGTTTTCACAAAAATAAGTGGATACAGCATCGAAACAAGTTATATGAGAATTTACCAATTAAACATATAGTAATTACTGATTACTTTTTGCTACTGTCCAAAACGAAGCGACTACATATATCGCTTTTTTCGAATTAGATTATTTTTGGAATTTTCAAAATTCAAAAGCCATCTATTTTTGATGAGAGGGGCCCTTCAAGTATTACGTAAGCACTATAGGGGGGGGGGGTCTTTGCTTTGCTTATTTTTGATGACATGGGGGGTAGGGGGTCTAGATGGTGATTACGTCAGCAGTAGTTATTTACTTTTTTACACATATGGCAACCCACACATTGTCTATGCTTGAAAACAAAAAGACCAATGTTTACGTAAGCATTGGAGGGGGGGTAAGAGCTTTGATTACTTTTGCTGACAAGGGGGAGGGGGGGTTAATAATTGTAGTAAATTTGCTTACGTAATACTTGAACGGCCCCAGAGCTGTTAATTTTTTTTAATAAAAATGACAAATTAACATATTCGAAAAATTTTTTTTGCACCATCCTTATATATAAGTACTAATTTAAAGTGTTTTAATATTCGAGTATTCAAATATGCGAGTATTCGAATATTCGAGTATTCGAATATTCGAATAATTTATAATCTATTTCCACCCCTATTCGAATACTCGAATATTCGAATATTCGAATTATTCGTAATCGATTCCCAGCCTTAATTTTAATGCGGGCTTTGAAGAAAAAAAAATATTCGATTTTTTTGAACCAGTCTAATAAAGGGTGTCCAATTAAGAGCGCTCTAACTTTAAAATGAAATAAAACCAACTACACTTAAGATATTAGGAAAAAAAAATATTTATTTAAAAGAACATCCTATGGCATTAATTATGAAAAATAACATCTTTCAAATGCCCCCCGCGGCTGCGCTCCACAGTGCGCATTCTGCAGGTCCAATTTTCTATCACTTTTTCGCACATTTCGGGTTCGATTTCATTTATTATACGAGTTATGTTGGCCTTCAGTGCTTCAATTGTTCGTGGCTTATTCACGTACACAAGGGACTTTACGTAGCCCCACAAAAAAAGTTGCATGATCTCGGTGGCCACTGGATATCGCCGCCGCATGAAAAATTCAACGGCGTCATTTCACGCTGCGGCGATATCCAGTGGCCAACGAGATCATGCGATCTAACGCCGCTGGACTTTTTTTTGTGGGGCTACGTAAAGTCCCTTGTGTACGTGAGTAAGCCACGAACAATTGAAGCACTGAAGGCCAACATAACTCGTATAATATGTAAATGAAATCAAACCCGAAATGTGCGAAAAAGTGATAGAAAATTGGACCTGCAGAATGCGCGCTGTGGAGCGCAGCTGCGGGGGGCATTTGAAAGATGTTATTTTTCATAATGAATGCCATAGGATGTTCTTTTAAATAAATATATTTTTTTCCTAATATCTTAAGTGTAGTTGGTTTTATTTCATTTTAAAGTTAGAGCGCTCTTAATTGGACACCCTTTATATATATATGGGCAGATCCATTACTTTTCGACAAAAGTGTGCGGGGGTAAGTCACCGATTTGGCTGCCGATTTTTTTCTCGAAAGTAGGTCATATAAGGAGACGATCCTGAAAATTTGAGCTCGATATAGGTAATTCCGGCTGCAAGAAAATTTTTTGAAATATAAAAAAAGACGATTTTTTTGTCATTTTCAAAAATTCGTATCTCAGCTCCTATTTAACTTAGAGATTTGATCAAGACGGCATTTTTCTCTGTTATCCCTCTATTTTCAAGAAAAAAATAGGTTTTAAGTTTAAACTTAAATCCGGCTAAGCTGTAAGCCTCCAAATAAAACACTGCTTAAGATAAATTTTGCCAATTTTTAAAGTGCTCTCAAATCTACAGTTTTTGAAGCAGTGGAATAAATGACAGATGATATTTTTCGTTAAGGTATACTCTGTTGGAATTTACCCATTTTTTACTTGATTGCTTCGATTTCTCTAATGTATGGCCACTCAAAGACAATTGATTTTTGAAAAATTAATGTTTTCAGATACCTACAATTTTTTTCTATCGATCCGAAATCCTTTGAAAATTTTAGGGATTATACTTTATTCTATTCCCAAACAAACCATCAAAACTTTTCCTTGGGTATTAAAGTGGTTTCCGAGCTATGCATTTTTAAAAATGTCAAATTTTCAATATAATATGACATTTTTGGTAGTTTTATTTTCAGTTAAATGAATTATTAGTAATACTTTAGTCAATAATCTATTAGACCTTGTTCATTTTTCTCGAAAGTAGGTCATATAAGGAGACGATCCTGAAAATTTGAGCTCGATATGGGTAATTCCGGCTTCAAGAGAATTTTTTGAAATATAAAAAAAGACGATTTTTAGTCATTTTCAAAAATTCATATCTCAGCTCCTATTTAACTTAGAGATTTGATCAAGATGGCATTTTTCTCTGTTATCCCTTTATTTTGGATTAAAGAATTTAATTTTGATTTGCAAAAAGGTGAAATTAATTTTAAACGTTGGGACACAGCTGGAAGTAGAGCTTTTCTAGCCAATTATACGGAAAGTAAAAGCAGTTTTTTAGATAATTTGTTTTCTGATGTCTGGAATTTAACTCTACATTCTTATATTGCCGATTCTCAAAAAAATTATTTATTTGATTGTAAAAAAAAATTGCAAACTGATACTTGTATAATAATAATGGATTTCGCTGAGAATTACTATTTTATAATACAACGTTCAGTACAAGCATTTTATTATAATAATTTACAAGCTACAATTCATCCTTTTTTTATGTACTATAAAGATCCCAGCAAAGAAGATAACGAAAAACTGGAGCAACTAAGTTTTTGTGTAATAAGTGACACTAAGGAACATTTTGCATATACAGTTCACGCTTTTTAAAACAAATTAGTGCAAGTTCTGAAAAAAGATTTCCCATGGATTAAAAACATTATCTATTTCTCTGATGGAGCTCCGAGTCAGTATAAAAATAAGTATGGCTTTTATGGGTAAATTACAACAGAGTATACCTTAACGAAAAATATCATCTGTCATTCATCCCACTGCTTCAAAAACTGTAGATTTGAAAACGGAATTCGGAAACCACTTCAATACCCAAGGAAAATTTTTGATGGGTTGTTTGGGGATAGAATAAAGTATAATCCCTGCAATTATCAAAGGATTTCGTATTGATAGAAAAAAGTTGTAGGTATCTGAAAACAGCGATTTTTCAAAAATTAATTGTCTTTGAGTGGCCATACATTAGAGAAATCGAAGCAATCAAGTAAAAAATGGGTAAATTCCAACAGAGTATACCTTAACGAAAAATATCATCTGTCATTTATTCCACTGCTTCAAAAACTGTAGATTTGAGAGCACTTTAAAAATTGGCAAAATTTATCTTAAGCAGTGTTTTATTTGGAGGCTTACAGCTTAGCCGGATTTGAGTTTAAACTTAAAACCTATTTTTTTCTTGAAAATAGAGGGATAACAGAGAAAAATGCCGTCTTGATCAAATCTCTAAGTTAAATAAGAGCTGAGATACGAATTTTTGAAAATGACTAAAAAATCGACTTTTTTTATATTTCAAAAAATTCTCTTGCAGCCGGAATTACCTATATCGAGCTCAAATTTTCAGGATCGTCTTCTTATATGACCTACTTTCGAGAAAAAAATCGGCAGCCAAATCGGTGATTTACCCCCGCACACTTTTGTCGAAAAGTAATGGATCTGCCCATATATATATATATATATATATATATATATATATATATATATCTTTGCTAAGTGTTTGTTAACATAATTTAATTTAGGAAATACCAAGAGGGGTAAATATATAAGTTAATTTAATGATCTCTTTATTTATGGTACGTTGTAAAGCCCATAAGATATATATAGTACGTTATTCATCCCTCGTGTATGTAAAAACCAAGCAGACGGTTCTTGTTTAGCCCGCAACGTTGCCGGTTTTCACCAAGCCAACGCGTACAAATTGTCCAATAAGAACAGCGCTATCCTGTTTTGTTGCCACGCGGCGATCACGCGACATAAATTTGCATTTAATGCCTGTTTTCGTATTATTCTTCATACGTTCAACGTTGTGCATTCCGTTTTACTTTTAATAATTATCATACACGGTGGTCCAAAAGTAACCAATAATAATTTAAGAATCAATGAAAAACGTTAAAATAATATTAATTTTCTTAATAATATTATTTTAAAAATTCAACATCCAAGGGATTAAGTTGCATATATTTTTTAGAATAAAAAATTAATTTACAGCACATGGATGAGTATGATTTTTTAATTTGGTGGGAAATGTTTTTATACTACAAGCAGTGGTAATAATATCTCTTTTTAAAACAAAAAAAAGTTACTCCAATGATTTAAAAAAAAATTGTTTTAAAATAAACAGTCAATTAAAAAAAGTTATTTACAGCACATGGATGAGTATGATTTTTTAATTTGATGGGAAATGTTTTTATACTACAAGCAGTGGTAATAATATCTCGTTTTAAAACAAAAAAAGTTACTCCAATGATTTAAAAAAAAATTGTTTTAAAATAAACAGTCAATTTAAAAAAGTTATTTTTTTGTTAAATGTATCGTTTCACAGTAACATTGAAATACCAATTTACTGTTATTAAATTTAATCATATTTTCCATATGCTCCTTTTAGAGATTTAAATTTTATTATTTACATTTCTGAAATTAACAATGGATTAAAAAAAAAGGAAAACTTTGATTAATTAATTAATTCTTAGTAATTTATAGCAGGACGGAATGCCACGGAATTTAATAACATTGAATTGGAATTGCAATTTTACTGTAAAACGATACATTTACAAAAAAACATTATAAAGACTTTTACTAAGTTTATTAGGAAAATTAATATTATTTTATTAATTCTTAAATTATAATTTAAAGGTTTCTTTTAAAATTTCGAAAAAAATTATCTGTTTACAATATTGCAATAAACAAAATCTGATTGAACAAAATTATGGTCAAAAGGCAAACAAAAAGTTTTATTTTGTCGACCAGTGTTTTTTGTGATTTAGCAAAATTCTTTTTGTGAACACTATAGATAAAGTAAATATAAAACATTTATTAATTTTTTTTATATTTAAAAACATAAATATAAATATTGTAGGGGGCTAATGTATCACCCCGCAAAGTCCGTATTAAAATATTCCCTTAAAAAATATTAGGAACGATATTTTTACTTAATCATTTCAACTGGACTCATATTGAACTTTGCTGTGTTTGATATTAACCCCCTAATTTATTAATATGTTGATCTGGATACATAGATTTTGATAATAGACTTAAAAAAATGATACCCGTGTCTCGGCGTTTTTTCAGATCACGTCATTTTTTTTAAAGTGCGATCCAATAAAATGTATTCGGCACATAATATAACAGATTCGATAACAGCTGGACAGTATATTTTTATGAAAAATTTATTCACTGAATAAATGGACAACCATTAAGATTATTTATTTATTTTAAAATTATTTTAATTATATACAGGGTGTTGCACATTTACGAAATAGGGTTATGCGTGTTTCACGTTCGTGGTCCATTGAGAGTTTCTGAGGAACGGCAAAAGATATCGATTTGAAATTTGTAAAGCGTTTATTATCCAATTAGGCCTATTTTTCAAAAATATTTTAAACAATATGCCACTTCCGGCTTGTCACATTACAAATATAACCAAATAACAAATAAATTTTACAAAATTTATCAAAAATTAGGATATTATAAAAAAAACTACTTTTAATAATTAATACAATTAATATTTGTCATTATTCCTGCAGAGTAGGTAACTAAATAAATGTATAGTAATTTCGGGTTTTTTCCGTCAATATTGTTAAACATTTTAAATTTCCTGCCTAACAACGTAAATAATAAACTCATTATTCACGTTGTTAGGCATCAGTTATTGGCCGATTTCAATATTCACTGTGATTTGAACCAATCGGGGTTTAAATTGGAAGAAGGCGACTATAATATCATTTAAAATAGATAAAAACTTAGGTTAACCATTTGACAGATGTCAGATTTTATTTATTTAATTAGTGCAATTAAATGTTTTTTATTCGGAATTTGGTTATTTAGTTGGCAAATTCTAGGGACCCTTAACTTATAATTGGCTACATTGAGTAAAACAAAATTATTTAGTAGATTTATGCAGCACAAATGAATTATGTTATGCTGTTTTGTTTTTAAAATTCCCTCGTGAAATTTCACACCCATTAAAGTGGGAATATAAAAGTTAAAAATCGTAAATTGATATGATTTAATTAAACTTTATATAAAAAAATTTGGTTTTAAACTTAAAAGATAGGATGGAATAATTTTTATTATTTTTAATTAATTTTGTCAAAAATCTGCGTTTTTCAAAAAATAATAATACTGGCTTTAAACAAAAAGCTTTTATTATAATAGTTATGTTATTATTATATTTTATTAATATTTTGTATATAAGAAAATAGAAAAAACTAATAAAGTGCTACTGATGAAATAATTTCATTAAAATTTAAATTACTTATTACAACAAAATGAAAAAAAATGTTTTCTGAAAATGTTAGATTTTAAGTTAGTACCTTTTGAGATATTTCAGATTAAAAAAGCCCGATTTTGGACAAATCGCAAAATTTGGAATTTTTAGTATATCCCTTGAAGGGATTCCCTTCTGAGATGTTTTTTATTAAAAATTTACCCGATTGAGGACTAATCGCAATATTTTGGCTATTTTTAAAACAAGCACATTAAAATAATAAAATACGATGAAATCTTATTTTATTTTATTAATTTTATTTATTTTTATTTTACAAATTAATTTGCTTCTAATAGGCCTAATATATTAAATAAATACAATAAAATAATGTTTTCCGAAAGATATTTCAAATTAGACATGTTTAGCTAATTTTTTAAATTCCTAAAAAAACATATAAAGTCTTTGTGTTGAAATTTGATCCACTTATTACAACATAATAAAAAAAAATTATCTTCAAATTTTGGATTATTAGAGTGTGTACCTTATGGATTATTTCTAATAAAAAATATGCCCAATTTTAGTCAAATATTTTAATATTTCTATTTTTAAAACATTCAACTAAAAAAGTTATAAAGTCTGATTAAGTTATTAAATTTAAACCGCTTATTACAACTTAATAAAGTATGTATGTTCTACCAGTAAAAGCTTTTGAATAATTTGTACAATTAATGTTTTTTGCCTTTTATATTTTTAAAAAGAATTTTTAATAAAAAATAAAGCTCATTGTGCACATTCTATAATACATTAAGTAATAAAAACAATTAAAAGTATTCGAATAAATCTCTGACTAAGTCGCGGTATCGAACTTACAGCGCGCGGCAGCGTTAAAACTCTGCTCACTGCTTGATATTAAATAATATCCTCCTACGAAAAATTTGTGTTTGCAGTGTTGCCGGATTTAGGGCTACACAGGAACCGTAAGATATCTAGGATTCCTATTCTAGATACACTTACTACAGCGCGCCACCTACAGTTAAATTCAATGAACTATTCTGTATGTAACTATGGCTAAACCGGTCGTTGTTAAGCCCTGCCAAAAATTTAACCTGGGGTTCCCAACACCGTGATTCTGTATGTAACTATGGCTAAACCGGTCGTTGTTAAGCCCTGCCAAAAATTTAACCTGGGGTTCCCAACACCGTGATTAATCGATTAGCGTTGAAATAACGTCAAACGTTGTTCAGCCCGGAAGTGGGCCACACAAAGTCATTTCAGGCTACACAGAGTATAGCTTGTATATAGAATGGGCTGCACAATAACCGTTTATATGTGTATATATACGTATAATATATATAAAATATATACCTATATATATATTAGGGTGGGTCACGTCCATGAAAGGACGCCATAAGTGTAGTGGGATGTATATATATGGGGTATTCCATACCAAATCGACCACTTTTGAACCCGACCCCTTTAGATTTTGCTGAAACTTTTCCATCCTTTTTTACCCTTTGAAAAACATTTTTGAAAATTTTTTCAAATTTTTTTGTCCAACCTCAAAAAAGTTATGAATTTTTAAAAAAAATGGCTTTTTTATTTTCAAATAGCCATAACTTTTTTAGAAATTGACTTTTGGGTACCTTTTTTTTTAATTTTTGTTTTTGAATGAACTTTTCAAAAAAATACACGAAAAAATACACGAAAAAATACACGAAAAAAATTTAACATGATCAATTATATAAAATAATCGTTTTTTTTAGTAAAATCGTCATTTTTTCGAAGTTCGCCATTTTTTTTTTTGTTTTTTTTTTTCTCAAAAAAAACTTCAATTAATTTGACAACTATCCCCGCTAATCCCGGAGTGGGCCGATTTTTTTTTGTATTTTTTTTATTTATTTAAAAAAAAATTGTCAAAGAAAATTCGACAATTTTTTTTTAAATAAATAAAAAAAAATTAAAAAAAAATCGGCCCACTCCGGGATTAGCGGGGATAGTTGTCAAATTAATTGAAGTTTTTTTTGAGAAAAAAAAAACAAAAAGAAAAAATGGCGAACTTCGAAAAAATGACGATTTTACTAAAAAAAACGATTATTTTATATAATCGATCATGTTAAATTTTTTTCGTGTATTTTTTCGTGTATTTTTTTGAAAAGTTCATTCAAAAACAAAAATTAAAAAAAAAGGTACCCAAAAGTCAATTTCTAAAAAAGTTATGGCTATTTGAAAATAAAAAAGCCATTTTTTTTTTAAATTCATAACTTTTTTGAGGTTGGACAAAAAAATTTGAAAAAATTTTCAAAAATGTTTTTCAAAGGGTAGAAAAGGATGGAAAAGTTTCAGCAAAATCTAAAGGGGTCGGGTTCAAAAGTGGTCGATTTGGTATGGAATACCCCATATATATATATATATATATACGTATAATATATATAAAATATATACCTATATATATATTAGGGTGGGTCAAAAAAACCGACTATTTTTTTTTACTTTGTACTCTGAAAAATCGGTTACTAGACACCTCTAGAAAATTCTCACCAAACATGAGCTCTTAATTTTAATAACAAGGTTCTCCGCTTTACAATTTTCCATTTTTTCCTCAGTATTAGAAACAAAAATTCATATCTCTTCGACAACTGTTCGTTAAAAAATATCTCTCCTCATATTCTTGTAGGAAATCGAACGCTCTACAAAAAAGGTCTCTTACAAAATTTTTGGGAAACCTCACCGTTTAAAAGATATCGAAGGTTAAAGTTTAATTATTTTAAGAGAATTTTCTGTTTTGCTTATGAATTTTATAACTCGCTTACAAAATTTTTTTATGGATCCCGCAACTCATAGTTTTGTAGTAAATTAACTGCTCTACAAAAGTGGTCTCTTATTTGTCGATTAAATTAAGCGTTTAAAAGATATTCATCGGCAAACTTCAATGCATACTAACAGTTTTTGATGAAAAATTCGAAAAATTTCAATTTAATTTTTGAGTTTTACGAAGCTCGGAAAAACCATTTTTTTCTCATTTTTTAAAATTATGAGCTTTTCAGAGCAAAAAACGTGATCCTTTAATTTTTTCAAAAATTTCGATCGAGTGAAACAAAAAAACGGCTGGCTGGATTAATTTGGTTTTTTGTAGGGTTTTTGTGGACATATTGAACTGTAGAATGCACACTTAACATTAGTGGTTTCCTCAATATTTTCGATCCAGCGCTTGATTTTCCAAAAAACCACCAAAAGCCCTTTTTTGTTGCATTTTCAAAATCATGTGACAAAAAGAAAAAATTTTTTTTCGGAAAAGCGATGGCCAGTCTTTAAGGAGAATTTATTCAAGTTCTTGAAACCCACCTTTAAATTTCTGTGCGATCATTGGTTGCTGAGATATCGATAATCAAAGACAAAAGGATCCTTTTCCATTTGAAGACCGATATCTCGGCGAGAAGTGGGCAGGGTGTATAAAAAAGCAAATTAAAGCTAAATGAACAAGGTATCTGATCCTTATAGTGGTTAAGCTAAAAAAAAATTTTCCACGTCCGTAGACCAAAAAAAAAACTAAAAAAATTTTGAAATTTTTTTGTTGCTGGTTTTACTACGATTACTCAAAAACCGCGGAGGGTACAAAATTTTGAAGTTCGAATCCAAAAACTAGACACTTGGAGCTACAATTTCCTTTTTTTTTTGATTTCCTGTATGACCATTTCTCTCGAAGTTACGGCCTGTTGAAAACTGCCCAAAAATTTGGAATTTTTTTTTTGATCCCTTAATTTTTTCCATTAGTGTGTATATATATATATATATATATATATATATATGTACGGCTGAAGGACGAAAGTCAATGGCCTTTTGAAAAATGTATTTTTTTCAATAAAGAACATTTATTATTATTATTTATATGTATATATATATATGTCCCTGGATAGGTGAAACGACTAAATTCCAAAAAAAAATTGAATTCAATTTTTATTTTCGGGGGTATTTATTTTCGCGGAGGGTACAAAATTTTGAAGTTCGAATCCAAAAACTAGACACTTGGAGCTACAATTTCCTTTTTTTTTTTGATTTCCTGTATGACCATTTCTCTCGAAGTTACGGCCTGTTGAAAACTGCCCAAAAATTTGGAATTTTTTCCATTAGTGTGTATATATATATATATATATATATATATATATATATATATATATATATATATATGTACGGCTGAAGGACGAAAGTCAATGGCCTTTTGAAAAATGTATTTTTTTCAATAAAGAACATTTATTATTATTATTTATATGTATATATATATGTCCCTGGATAGGTGAAAGGACTAAATTCCAAAAAAAAATTGAATTCAATTTTTATTTTCGGGGGTTCAGCACTGCTTGATAAAAGATTAATGTTCAACATAATTTCAATTTTGAAAAATCGAGTATGCCTTGAAAATATTAAAAAAAAACTATATTTTTTGTGTAGGTTAAGTACCTTTCATATGGAATATACGACAAAATATTAAAAAAAAAAGTTGTTTAGAATCATATTTTAGATCCATATCGTCACCCTAATATAACAAGGTTGTATGTTAAAAAAAAACGAAAAATTTAAGTCTTTGTTTCTACAGGATTATACGTGGCCTACGCTTCACATACCACTTAAAAATAATTCTATTGAATGTATATTATATGTATCCATATATATAGAGTTATTTTCAAGTTGTATGTCAAGGGTGGATTGCATGAAACCTTGTAGAAGCATAAACTCAAATTTTTCGGTTTTTTAACATACAACCTTGTTATATTAGGGTGACGATATACCAAATTTCAAATTTATTGGCCAACTTTGATTTTTATTTTTTTTTACTACCTGGATTTTTACAATATTGATGCCCGTTGGCACTTCAAATATTTATTGAAAGGGGGAGCTGACCTCACAAACTCTATACGTTTACATATATTTGGCTTAGAAGATATTTTAAACACATTTTAAAGGTAAATACTAATTAAAATAATTTTGGCCAACTAGATAGCTCAAATACCACACTGGGCAGCGGTTCTTTAGTTGGGAATGATACACATGTTCCAGATGTGTCTGGCCATATCGCAGTTCCAGATGTTTCACGAACCCCTCGTAATCTTCTTGTTCGTTGGGAGAAAGTGTTTGCAAGATGTCCGTTGCATCTCCGTGTAAAGCAATAGTCAATGCTGTAGCTTTTTCTTCTGGTAGCCAGCCATTTGCTGCTGCCTCAAACTGACGGATGTAATTTATCCAAGAAGTTTTCCCATCGAACTGAGGTGGTTTCATCCGAACTCGGCTCCCCTCCGGCACTCCTCCTTGTTCCGCCAGCATCATGGGTAAATTAACAGCTGTTAATTTACTATTTATTTCTTTTATTTTAAGTTCCAATTTATCTTCCAATTCCATCCTTACGTCGTCAAATTTCTGTCCCATTTTCTCTTCCAATTCATTGACATTATCTAGAATCTTCTGTTCCAAATATTCTTTTAAATTTTTAGAATTTTCTGCTGCAGCTCGCTAGAATTTTCCAGCATTTTCTGTTGTACCTCGTATATTCAGTGCCTACGTGCATTCCCGAATATTCCAGCGAGCTCCGGACAGCTCTCGATCGCTCGAGCGCTGACTCACCAGCGATGACTCATCGGCGATGAGTCATCATTCCGAGATCCAGAGCGTTACTCGATACAATAATTAACTTTTGTTAAAAAATCTGTTTTTATTTGAAAGATCAACACATGACATTAATATTTAAAAATGATTTGAGGCATATGGCCACCACGGCTGTTCCTGACGAAGCGCATTCTGTCAGTCCAATTTTGCAATGGTGGGCTTCCAGTGTTGCTGGATTATTAGCATAAACCAATGACTTCACGTAGCCCCGTAAAAAATAATCGAGAGGCGTCAAATCGCAAGACCTGGGTGGCCAGTTGACAGGTCCATTTCTTGAAATTAATTTATCACCAAATCTGGTTTGCAATAATTCAATAGTTTCGTTCGCCGTATGGCACGTAGCGCCTTCCTGCTGCATCCACATCTCGTCCGCAACAATGGCAACCATATTTTGAAAGAAATATTCGTTTATCATGGTCCGGTATCGTTCCCCATTGACAGTTACGTTAACTCCAGCCTCATTTTTAAAGAAATAAGGTCCAATCAAGCCACCATCGTGTTAACCGCACCAAACTGTACATTTTTCTGAATGCAATGGGGTCTGTAGGATCTCTTCTGGATTTACATCACTCCATATCTGGCAATTCTGCTTATTAACAAACCCACTGAGCCAAAAATGTGCCTCATCGCTGAACACAATTTTGCGATAAAACAATGGGTCAGCTTGCAACTGCTCTAAAGCCCAGTCAGTGAAAAAACGACGCAAACGATGGTCTTGTAGCTTCAATTCCTGCACCAGCTGGATCTTATATGGGTGTAGCCCAAGATCTTTGCGCAAAATTTTCCACGTGGTGGACGGACAAAGCCCCGACAAGCCCCGACGGCGAATCGATAATTTGGAATTTCTTCATTACGCATATTCCTTTGATGCTGAATGCTTGAATGCTGTTTTTGCATCCTTTAGAGAGAGTGTGGTTCTAAATCTATCCACAGTGCGACGGATGGCTTGCTCAGATTGACGATTATGTGCACCGTAAAATTCACGAAGTCGTCTATGTGTTTCGCGAATTGAGGAATGACTTTTAAAGTAAATTTTGATAATTTGATAACGTTGTTTAAGCATGAGTCTATTCATAATGATTTGCTACACTATACTAAATACAAATGTCACTAATAGCGCCAAAGCAATTACGATCAGAAGTTCTATCATTCTTAAAAAAACACCCTTTATATCTTCAATATAATATATATATGGCAGTCCACGCCAAATCGGCCAAGAGTAAGACTTCATGTTTCCGATTTGCTTCAAAATTTCAACCTTTTTTATGCATTTTTGTAGGTTTTACAAAAATGTCACTTCTTATTTTTCGATTATTTAAAAACCCAAAAGACAAAAAATTTCGAAAAAAATCTCATAAACATATTTTTGACGCTCTTTAAGATAAAATAAAAATAAAAAAATTTTGTTCAAAAATTCTCAAAAAAAATTAATTTTTTTTTCAAATTTAAATTCCCAAAAAACGGCACCTCAAATTTAAAAAATTAAATTTTCCGAAAATTTTGTCTACTCAAAAACTGTAGAAGTTATAAATTTTTTTGTAAAGAAATGCATGTGAAATCGTCGCTACAGATCCAAGCCTACGCGTAGCTACGCCGCGGCGCGCAGTTTCAAAAGACGGTCTTACGGAGAAAAAATGGTTTAACGATTCTCTTTCTCTCACACACATTAATATTTTTCAAACTATATTTTATTAAAACTCCAAATTATTTTTTTTTCTAATTTGGATAGCGTTTATCGAAAAAGAACCAAGCGCCAAAAACTTTTTCTGGGGCAAACAAAATTATTTGCAAAATATCTAATTTTTAATGCTGCTCAAAAAATTAATAATGATTTGGGAACCTTCTCAATCCTTTTGAGAAAAGTTCCAAATGATGATTAACCTTTTGAGCATTATTAAATATGAGTTATTTTACAAATAATTTCACTAAGCCCAGAAAAAGTTTTTGGCGCTGGGTTCCTTTTCCATTTATTAAAAAAAAAACAATCAAATTAAAATATCGTCGATGGTTTAGCAATAACTTCTATGTGTAAATTAAATTTTTTTAACCGACTTAAGAAAAGCTTAACATATTTAAAAAAACTTACTAGTACAATAACAATGTTTTAGTTTAATTAGGTATTTTTTTAGGTACTCTTCTAGCTCTCGTTAAAAAAATTAAGAAAACAAAGGTTTTTTTTAACTAAGAAGGAAAAAGTTATTTGTCTACATATTTTAAAATTTTGCAGCTATTGCAAATTATTACTCTTGTTTTATAGTTCTAACTTTAGTTTTCTGAATAAATAAAATACCAATTTTGTTGAAATGTTGAGTAATTAATTATTTTAATATTATACCTATAACTATATTCATTGCATTTGAATCTTTCATAAATATAGATATGTTCACGTATTAATGGCATTATACAAAATTATGGATTATTTTAATTTAAAGCTAAAATTGAAGGCCTTTGCGGGGAAAAAGGAAATTTTACAAAAATTAAATGTCTAAACCCACGGCTCCCCGGAAAGGGGGGACTACCACAAAGTTTGGTCACTGAAAATTTTTCGACAGGGTTTCGTTCGTTATTGTATTCTGAGACGAAAAACACCGAAAAGTAAATCGAAGCAACTCCTTTTTTTTATTTTACGAGAAAAATCTATTTTTGCCCTAAATTTATTTATTACAAAAATATTTGGGTACAGAATTATATACTAATCATTTATTTATTTATTTAACACATACATACTATGTGTATTATACTAAACATAATACTATTTTAATAATAATGTAACGTTTTTACTGTTCGTAGTGTGAATTAAAACACGCACTGGTTAATTAACGAACTAAACTATTTATTTAATAACTTAACTACACTTAAAACACTATAAAACTAACTAAACACTTAACTACTAATTATTTATATATCACTATTGTTCAAGAGTCTATTTATTTGCACTTATATTTATTTATTTCGCCGCGAGTACCAAATCTTAACTGACTGCTCTGTGCTGCTCCGTTTCTTATATATTCCGCGCCCAAGTCTTCTGGAACATTCCAGCGAGCTCCACACTCTCGATTATTCGAGCGCTGAGTCACCGGCGATGACTCATCGGCGATGAGTCATCATTCCGAGATCCAGAGCCGCACTCGCTACAATAATATGGGATACAATCCTTTACTTATAATTCAAAATTCCTTTTTCAAATTTTATAAAAATTAACAACTTGATTTTTTATCAAAAGGAATACTTTTTAAATTATAAACATTTTATTAAGATCAAACATAATTTCTTCACATTGACTTTAAATATGTGTACTATTATATCGACAAATGGCACTTAATATTCTATTATCAAACTCAGCATGACTCTCAGACACTTTAAAAAAAGCCCATACTTTTAGAAAATCATAATGAACTGACTCAAAAGCCTGCTCGCTGTAAAATCCGAGACTTTTTTTA
Source organism: Brassicogethes aeneus (assembly GCA_921294245.1). Classification (NCBI taxonomy): domain Eukaryota; kingdom Metazoa; phylum Arthropoda; class Insecta; order Coleoptera; family Nitidulidae; genus Brassicogethes; species Brassicogethes aeneus. The sequence continues at coordinate 7,608,511 of OV121136.1, forward strand.
TGTTTTGCGCAAAAATCTTTTACCTGATAAAATGTTGCATGTACTTTTGGTGTTACAGGTAAGTTCAATTTTAAGTAACTAGATAAGCGGCATGGAGATGCATCTTTTAATGGCAATGCTTGCAGAAATTTATTGAAAAAAGAGTACAGTTTAAATTGCGTCAAATATCCTGAAGTTTTTAAAAAAAATTGAAAAAGTTGTAAAGGACTGTTTTGGAAATGAACTTGCAGAAAGTTTCGAAGATAGTATAAATCATTTTAAAACTTGTTACTTAAAATTGAACTTACCTGTTACACCAAAAGTACATGCAACATTTTATCACGTAAAAGATTTTAGCGCAAAACATAAAAAAGTCTCGGATTTTACAGCGAGCAGGCTTTTGAGTCAGTTCATTATGATTTTCTAAAAGTATGGGCTTTTTTTAAAGTGTCTGAGAGTCATGCTGAGTTTGATAATAGAATATTAAGTGTCATATGTCGATATAATAGTACACATATTTAAAGTCAATGTGAAGAAATTATTTTTTATCCTAATAATTTTTTTATAATTTAAAAAGTATTCCTTTTGATAAAAAATCAAGTTGTAAATTTTTATAAAATTTGAAAAATGTTTTTGAATTATAAGTATAGGATTATATCCCACATTATTATTATTAAAATAGTATTATGTTTAGTATAATACACATATTATGTATTTTTTAAATAAATAAATAAATGATTAATATATAATTCTGTACCCGAGTATTTTTTTAATAAATAAATGTAGGGCAAAAATGCATTTTCTCGTAAAATTAAAAAAAGGAGTTGCTTCGATTTACTTTTCGGTGTTTTCCGTCTCAGAATACAATAACGAACGAAACCCCGTCGAAAAATTTTCAGTGACCAAACTTTGTGGTAGTCCCCCCTTTCCGGGGAGCCGTTAACCACCATAGTCGCGACTTTACCAATTATTATAACTTAAACTGTAGAAGTAATTTAATTAACTTTTAAAATTTAAGTTATAATATTTGGTCAATTCGAGGCTATGGTATTTAAGAAAACTTAAGATTTTGCCAAATTTTTCTTTTCCAGAGGTCTCTTATTACACCATATTTTTCTTTTTTTAATTATTGGAGATAGTAAACTTTAAAATTACGGTTCGTTTTTTTATTAAGTTAGCAGTTAGCTACATAGACTTAAACTATTTAAACTGGTGGAAAATATATTTATGATTGTGTTAAAATTCCATTTTGAGTTTAATTTTTTTAACTATTTTTGCTAAAATTTTTTATATTATTATTACTGGTTAAATATTAATGAAAACTGTGAACTGAACATTATTTGTCAAATAATTTATTAGTAAAATCATAGAATATTAATAATTATTATTACTTCTTCCTTCTTAGTTAAAATAAAAACCTATAGGTTTTCTTAAAATTTTTTAACGAGAGCTAGAAGAGTATCTAGAAAAATACCTAATTTAACTAAAACATTGTTATTGTAATAGTAAGTTTTTTTTAATATGTTAACATTTTCATAAGTAGGTTAAAAAAATTTAATTTTCACATCGAAGTTATTGCTAAACCATCGACTATATTTTAATTTGATTGTTTTGTTTATTTTTTAATAAATTGGAAAAAGAAATAATTTGGAGTTTTAATAAAATATAGTTTGAAAATATTAATGTGTGTGAGATAAAGAGAGAGAGAGAATCGTTAAAACATTTTTCTCCGTTAGACCGAGCGCGCCGCGGCGTAGCTACGCGTATGCTTGGATCTGTAGCGACGATTTCACATGCATTTCTTTACAAAAAAATTCATAACTTCTACAGTTTTTGAGTCCCCTCCAAAAATAAGTAGTCAAAATTTTCGGAAAACGATATTTCTGTTGAATACTCTATTGTAAGTTCGGCCTTTACCTTTTTTCTTAATTAAAAGATTATCTTCAAGTGACATCGGGCTTTTTAACAGATTTTGAACACAACTTAGTTCCGCTGGTGCCATTAAACACCTAATTCACTTAAAACTTAAAAAACAACGGCACGCGGCGAAAAAAAGAATCAAACAAACAGACACAGATAACAACTCAGCGGTTGAAGAGACACTGCGTTCGGTGCCCCAAATTGACGACATATATATATCATATATTCGCGTACTGAGAGATTAACCGAAGATCACCGAATCACACTCGGAATAGGTACATTTTAAATTGTGCCCCGGCGGCGCGCGCTAAATCGTTGCGGAAAGAAGGTTTAATTAAATTCAACCGTTTAAGCGGACGGAAGGAAGGTTTGAGACCATCCTTAAATAGTAATTACAATGGTGTTACGTATAACTAAAATAATGCACAATGCAACAAATAACTTTTATTACTTTTTATCTGGGCGGTTGGGTGGGCACGTCACGTGCCCACCCAACCGCCCAGGGTGGCGATTCTCGAGTTAAGAGAACGCTTCTCATAGGAAAAGTGGGCATTTCTCTCAAGTTTTGACAGGCTGCATTATTGAATTTAAGATAAGTTAGTGCGTTCTTCTCTCGGAAACTCTTTTCTGCTTTAGGAAAACCAAACTATTGCATGATTTTAAGAATGCAGCCTGTCAAAACTTAAGTGAAACACGCCCACTTCTCATGAGAATAGCGTTCTCTCAACTCGAGAATCGCACCCCAGGGGTGCGATTCTCGAGTTGAGAGAACGCTATTCTCATGAGAAGTGGGCTTGTTTCACTTAAGTTTTGACAGGCTGCATTCTTAAAATCATGCAATAGTTTGGTTTTCCTAAAGCAGAAAAGAGTTTCCGAGAGAAGGACGCACTAACTTATCTTAAATTCAATAATGCAGCCTGTCAAAACTTCAGAGAAATGCCCACTTCTCCTATGAGAAGCGTTCTCTTAACTCGAGAATCGCCACCCAGATGGTTCTAAAGGGCACAAGGGCACGTGCCCTTGTGCCCTTTAGAACCAGCCGCCACTGGCATTGATACCATACTACACAATAGTGTAATATTGAACACAATCAATTTTTTTTTATCCAAAACAACATAAATTCCAGCAAGTAGTATCGAAGTTATTAAGTATTTAAGCTTAAACTACCTATCCACTTTATAGGAAAATTTTCATTTAAAAAATTTCTCACTCTCAGGGAATGTGCGGGGGCACCATCGAATTGGAAGTATAAATTTTCTCTCTGTGCTAAAGGCAATTCGATTAAAAAATCATGAAAATCATTTTTTTTAAATGTAGAAAATTTTCTCCTTTGAGGTTATCCAGAAAAAAGGGGCCAACAATTCGTTCGTTTAATACGCGGCGTATTATACGCCACACCACACGTTAACTTTTTGACTATTGGTTTTTACAATTATTTACAAAGTTGGGATTTTCGGATGCCCAATATCTACAATTTTGACTAGACATCACACCGTTTGTGGTAAATGTTGCCTAGTCAGTAAACATGATGTTTTTTTAAAAATATCTATCGTTAAGATAGTGCGTGCCGATAGCAATGTAGATGCCAAATTTAAAAATAAAAAATTTCTAGGTAATAGTGTAATCGAATGAGACCAAAATGCGGCAGCCAATACCGAGAGCTCTCACCTAGGTTAAACGTAAGAGCTTTAAAAATTGCTAGGAGACGATAGAACATTGTTGTATTAAAAACATTTAAAAATCTTTTGGCCAACTGTATTTACTAAGTTGTCAAAAGCTTTCAAAAATGAGGTTATTAATCTATGACTTATACTTCAAAACGCCAATGTTTTAAAATAACGATTAGGAAAGGGCTGGGAATAAAACTCGCGTTGCGCCCACACTAAATAAATAAATAATTATCATTTCAGTATAATCATCTAAGGAAAACATTATTTATAATGACTTAATTTATAACCTAATATAATATTAATGACAGGAGTTTGACAGCAGTGTCACAATGAATTGGATTCCAGTGGACCAAATATTTTACATATTTTTTATTATCAACAATGCAACCTAAGTATCCTAGCAATTTAAAGAATTCCCTATGGCCATCTATTGGGATTGGCTATCGTTTTTTATTCTTATCTCGCTTATCCTTTGCGTTAGACAATTTTAATTTTCAAATATGTGTTTCACGTTACTTTCGGCACGTTCCGGTTTTCTATGTGGCGCGAGTTCTGGGACACCCTTTATACAGTGTATATATAAATAAATAATCTATAAATAAATAACACTTAACCTAGTCATGATAAGAGAAATGCTTGCAGAATATATTCTAATTATATTATATTGTTGTCAGGTATTTTAAATAATATGACCGGTAAACTGTTTTAATTTATTTTAAAATTAAAAATGACACCAAGCTTATCTACTCCAAAACAACGCTCTCTTCTTCTTCTTCTCCGTCGGGATGGCAGCTCCCGTTTTTACCATCCGAGTAGTGGCGCCCTCCAGTGGCCACCTAACCTAGTACGGCTTTTTAAACTTACGTCTAACATTTCGGCCATCCTGCAAAATAATAATGTCCTCATTATACCACCACCTATGTTACCTAAATATTGTAGAAGTCTCCGATTTTAGGTGCTACTGGGCTCCGTAATATTTACTGTTAGTGCTCCATATGTCACTCCTATTTTGGTCTCAAGACAATTTCTCCTACTCAATTGTCAATCACCAATTTACTTCATGCGAGTACCTCTCCAGCTATACTCTCTTTTTGTTTTGTTGCTGAAACGGAAAGAAAGTTTATTAGTAATACACAAACCATTTTTTTTTGTTCCTGAAAGGGAAAGAAAGTTTATTAATAATACAGAATCATTACATACAACATTCTCACACACATTCTTTCAAGGGGGCCCCACATTCACTCAGACTCACTCTCATAATCACTCATTACATCATTAACACTATTGTATGGACGCAATGCATCCACTGCGACATGCGCTTTGAACCTTTTGTAGCCTTTTACTCCTTTTATGGCTTCAATGACATATCGGTCATTGCTGTTTACCTTGCACACCCTGAAAGGTCCATCATATTTATTTGCAAGCTTGCGATTTAGGCCCTTTTGACATTTATTCGTAGCTCCATGCCTCCATAACACCAAATCACCAATTTTGTATTTAATAGCTACTTTTCGTCGTTTGTCATAAGCAGTTTTCATCTTATGAGCAGCATTTTGTATATTTTCTGCAGCCAATGCGCGTTTTCGTGTTAGTTGTTGTCGCAAATCTACAGCTTGTGCGAGATCGTCATCTCTAAGCTTTTGGGTGTTAGTTGATTTGCCTCCTATAGTCTCCTTGCTACCTCCAGCACCCGACAGGCTCTCCTCTCCAGCATCTCCTGATTTTCTTGTGGTCGCTGCAGTTTTACCACCTCCCTTTGCCTGTTCTCCTTCTCCAACATTAGCGCGCTCTCCAGTCTCCAATTCAACAACTAAACCGCGACTTTCTCCATGTGCAAACATTAATTCACTAGGTGCGAATTTCGTACTCCTGTTTATTGTATTGTTTAATCCCCATACAATCTCTGGTAATTTTTCGTCCCACCTAGCTTCACTAGAGGCACTTGCTCCGATCGCCTGTATTAAACTCCTATTTACTCTCTCCACTTGCCCATTTGCCCGAGGAGTTGCAATAGCATTTAAAACGTGTCGCACACATTTTTCCTCCAGAAATGCTTTAAATTGTTTGCTAGTGAAAGCCAAACCTCTGTCACTAATAACTCTCCTGGGATATCCAAATTCACCAAATATCTCCATCAGTTTCTCAATAGTCTCATTTGAATTGACTGTTCTAGTTGGCTTTGCTATGACAAATTTCGAGAATCCATCCACCAACACCAACAAGTAGGAATTTCTCCTAGTGCTCTTCATGAATGGGCCCAAATGATCGATATGCACAGTGTCAAAAGGCACTGGCCTCCTGTCTATTGGATGCAAATATCCTTCTCCTTTTCCATAGTCACCTTTTGAAAATGCACATCTTATGCACGATTGAACATACTTTTTAATGAACTTATTCATTTTGGGAAACCAATACTCCTTTTTTACCAATTCTGCACATTTATCGACTCCTGGATGACCAATATCATCATGGTACCTTCTTAACAGCGTAAATCTGGCCATATTGGGTACATACAATCGATCTCCATTATCTGTCTTGCGATATAATCGTTGTTGTTTAACTTTGTATAACTTCTGGGTCTCTCTGTCAGCAATATTCGAGTTTAAAGTCATTACCAATTGCTTTGCTTTGTAATCCTGCAATTGCACCGACAAAAACCAGTCAGTTTCATTCATGGTAACCAAATTTATTTCAATACAACGCTCCAATTCAAGTGGATTTCTGCTCAAAGCGTCCACGTGTTGCATTTTGGTTCCAGCTCGATACTCAACCTCCATATCATATTCTTGTATTGCCAACCACCATCTAGCAATTCGAGGCACCAAATCTCGTTTCAACAGAGTTGATCTTATGGCAACACAATCAGTGATGATTTTGAAGTGAATGCCCACCAAATATGTTCGAAATCTCCTCACTGACTCCACGACAGCTAAAGTCTCCAACTCGTAGCTATGATACATCTGTTCAGCAGTGGTAGTACATCTGCTAAAATATGCTACTGGTCTCCAATCTTTGTCTCCAACTTGTTGCATCAAAATGCCACCAAGTCCATGTTTGCTGGCATCAGTATGCACCTGGGTTTCAGCTTGAGGATTATATATAGCTAGAACTGGTCTTTGACTTAGCAACTCCTTCAGTTTTTCATATGCACCTTGTTCCTCTTCTCCCCATTTCCACGCGATATCCTTTTTTTTGTTAGACTGGTCAACGGTTTGGCAATCACAGAAAATCCCTCGATAAATTTCCTGTAGTAGGATGCCAATCCAACGAATTGTCTCACCGTTCGTACATTTGTCGGACAAGGAAAATCAAGAACAGCTTGTATTTTTCGTTTTCCAGGCTTTATGCCTTCACCACATACTTCATGTCCCAAATACTCAATATCATTCTGCATAAATGAACATTTCTCCAATCTCAGCTTCAGACCAGCCTCTTCAATTAGCTTTAACACAGCGTTTAATAACTTAAGACCATCTTGTTCTCCATGTGAAGGTATTAAGATATCATCCATGTATGCTAGCACTTCCTTGTGTCTCAATTCACCCAACATTCTGTCCACCATTCGTTGAAATACAGCTGGGGAGTTGGCCAGACCAAATGGAACCCTCAAATACTCGTAGTGACCATCAGGTGTTATAAATGCTGTTTTTGCCACCGAATTCTCATGCATTGCCATCTGATGGTAGCCTTGAGCCATATCCAGGGTAGTAAAATACCTTTTGCCACTCAATTTCTCCAATTGGTCTTCAATCAACGGCAATGGGTACCTGTCCTTTACCGTTATTGCATTAAGAGCACGATAATCTACGCACATGCGCACATCTCCTGTCTTCTTTGGTATTAACACCACTGGACTAGCGTAATTGGACTCTGAATCTTGGATAACACCAGCCTCCTTAAGTGTTTGTATTTTTTCTCTCACCAAACTTCGCTCTGAGTGTGACAATCGATAGGGTCTGTGAAATATCGGTACATCGGTTGTTGTTTTAATCTCCATTTTACCTATCGTCGTGAAACCTACATCAACATCATTTTTAGAAAAACATGCCTCCCTATTTTTTAATAATGTCAATAGTTCATTCTTACATAAATCAGACACATCCCCCATTTTTACTTGCCCAATTTTATCACCTAAACTAATAATATTCACCTGTGTAGTTTTGGTTGCTTTCTTTTTCTCTCCAGCCTTGGCCTCCTTGTTGCCTCCTAACTCCAAACGAAACAATACACGCCCCTTTCTCCAATGAATCTCCTTTTTTTGTGAGATTGGTCACCTTCAGCAACTGGTTCTCCATTCCCAGCTTCAGAAGTTGGCCATGTATCATGAGGTAGCCGTGTTCAGTGGTTACAACTTTGTCCACCATAACAAAATCGCCACCTTGTTTACCACTCACGTCGACCTTGACCATCTGAGATGCAAATGATTTGCAACATAGCTCTTCTGCTAGCCGAATCACATATTTGCCCTCCTCCACTTCAGGCATACCAAAGCTGCTCATCCATTTGTCGGGACTCTCCTCCTCCAACAACATGGCTTTGCCCTGTCTGACCACCATTGTCAGGCCAGGCTGAGTGAGGACAATCCTTGCCTAGATGGTTCCCCATCTCCTGACAATTGTAGCAGCGAATCCGCGACACGCCGCTGGTAGAGGCTCCACTTCTCTTCTCCAATCTTTGCTCCTTGCAGAATTCTTGCCCTGCTTGCACCGAAGTTAAAAACCTCGTATACAATGCTTCAGGGGTCTTGCAGTTGGACGCCAAAGCTCCAATTTTGAGATCCTCCGGCAAGCCCTGAATAAGCAGCGAAACTGCACGCTCCCCCTGATGCAGGTCCACTCTACGCATCATCTCCAACTTTCGATGATAATAATTAGTCAAACTCTCTCCATCTTGTTTGACTCTAAGCACCATTTGCTTAAGGGTGTCAGCAAAATCAGCTCTTCTTGGAAATGCCGCTGTCAAACCTCCTGAAAATTCCTCCCACGTTCTCGGAGCTCGGACACCATTGTACCATTCACGAGCAGCCCCCTCCAATTTGGCCTGCGCGATTAGTAACTGCTCCTTATCAGTCCACGCATTAGCTTCAGCTAACTCCTGAACTCTCTCGAGCCACCTCTCCACATTGGTGCTCTTATTTTCAGGGTTAAACGGCATCACCAGCTCCTGTCCCAAGCTTATAACCCCACCTCGATAGTTGCTTGAGGACTTGTCGTACCTATGGCTAGATGGCGTACTAGCGATTTCCTCCATACATTCTCCCACAGCTAGACGTGACTCCTGTCTTATTGTTCGACGCTGCTGATCAAGCAACATCCGTCCTTGCTGCTCGAGCAACTCCTTAAATAAGCCACGCATTACAGCCATGTTGTCAGCAACTGGTTCATTTTGACCGGCAGCCGTCTCCCTGCGTGAACCCTGCTCTGACTGACTCAGCATAGCCTCGTCATCCTCCAAATTGATCGACAGGTGGTCGCTCATTTTATAAAAACTCTAAAATTTCTCCAACTATTAATATAACGAATGCGCCTCACCTTTGTTTCGACTCTACTCCAACTAAGTCTCCAATTAAACGTAATAATTGTCCTCCTTTTGTCTCCAATTGAATTTCAGCACGTGGCACACCTAACCACAAATCGGCTTTATACAACAACAGTTAATCACCACTTATTTTCTCCAGGCACTGCACTCTCGATCCAGATCTCACTTCTGAATTTGTTGTCAGGTATTTTAAATAATATGACCGGTAAACTGTTTTAATTTATTTTAAAATTAAAAATGACACCAAGCTTATCTACTCCAAAACAACGCTCTCTTCTTCTTCTTCTCCGTCGGGATGGCAGCTCCCGTTTTTACCATCCGAGTAGTGGCGCCCTCCAGTGGCCACCTAACCTAGTACGGCTTTTTAAACTTACGTCTAACAATATATATATAATATATATATCTAGCGAGTTTGTCGCAAAGTATTAATACTTTTAATACGATAACTGTAAGAAATTACCTAGCCGGGAGGGCTATACATCTTTCAGGTCATAGATGGCGTAAAGCACGCTATATGTCCCGTACAGATAATGTCATGACATATAGAAACCGCGTTGAAAAACGATAGATGGCACCATTGTGCAGGCAAATTCTCTTCTCACCGCTTTTGTACTATTCCTTTCCAATATAAGGAAAGGAATTAAAGTTTTCGTTTGGGTCTCGAGCCTATAGCAACTCGGCACTGATGAGTTCCACAGAACGAAACGCGTCTGTCGATGCTGGCATGAGATCCGAACGAAATTAAACAAAAGCGGTGATAAGAGAAATGCTTGCAAAATATTAATTAATATATATCTAGCGAGTTTGTCGCAAAGTATTAATACTTTTAATACGATAACTGTAAGTTAGTTAACTCTTTTATTCACTTTTTGCTGTTGTTTTTCCTTCATATAATTTATTTCTTGGTCAATTAAATCTGAAATAACTTGAAATGAGACTCCGCGGCATTTAAGTGTCTGCTTGTTATAAAGGTCATCCTTTAGGAAATCAGTTGGATGGGTCGCATCACGGGTGAAGACCTTTGCATAAAAGCCTATTACAGAAACAACAATTATTTATCGTCGCGCGGATATTTTTCTCGACTTATTAAGGCTTGTAACACATTAAACGTGCTCCATTAGTAAAATTAGAGATTTGAGGAAACAGGTAACAAAACGCCGAACAAGGAAAGAGGCCCCCGTGAGACCATCGAACATCACAAAAATGTGAGCAAGTGCAAGAGGCTGTTGTGACCATCCGCGCCGTTCTATTCGTATTTTCTTATATCATTAAAGACGTTTATTAATATTATTATATTCAGCTGCACACATTTATTAAAATCTACTGTTCATAAAATCTTAAAAGAGGTTTCCCGTGGCAAGTTTTATTTTTAAAAGTGAATTAAAACACCCAGGGCCTCTTTCCTTTTTTGGTGTGTGCCTGCTCAAATTTCTTTACCCAATTCTCTCATGTAGCATAATGAGCCGAGAGAAACCTCCGCGCGGCGATACATAAATTGGGGTTTTGGTAATAGGCTTTTAGGCAAAGAACGATCCATACCAACTGATTTCCTCATTTTAAGTAATTTTAAATTTAAAAACAAAATTTGCCGCGGAAGACCCTGTGTGTTTCAATAGTAATAATAATAATTATTATTTTTTGATTATCATAAATTACAAAAATTACAACAATCAAAAGGCAATTGACCTAGGTCCTTCAGCCAAGGTTAATTAAAATAAAAATGTAATATATGTGCATGTGTTAGGAAATCAAAAGTTATATTAGAATGAGGCAGGGACTAGGAGTAGTATTTAAACTCATTTTTAGTTTCGATCCCTGAGCGAGTTAAATTCGGCCAAACCAGTTCGAATCATCGGTGATGCGAACAGTCGAGACGGCAGCGAGATTTAATCTAAGCGATATTTAAACGCCTTAAAATAATTTCGATCTTACGAGTTATATTCTCCGATGTATAGAAAGTTTTGATACTTTAGTGATTAAATCATACCAGATCATATTGGGATTAAATCCCAACGAGATCGGTAAGGATTTAATCTTTTTAAGAGTTTTAACTTAAAACTTTTAAGTTTACGCTTGGGCTTGGTTTTGCTACTATAAAGAGTTGGGCATGTATTAAAAATAGTTTTACTTTTTTAATTAGACTAATTATTAGAGAACATTAATTTAAACATTTAAAGTAAAAAAAAATTAACAAAGAAATTTTAAAATTAACAATATAAGATAATTTTTTTACTAAAAAGTTATTAATAATTGGTAATTAATAATTACTTATTATTAATAATTATTGATTATTATTATAACTTTTTAGTAAAACATTTTTATAGATTTTTGTCTAGATGGGTATCTATAAAAAGGTCTTAAAATTTTCAATTTAAAAAATATATAATAATAACCCCCTGCCTGCCCCCTTATTTAAAAAAAAAATATATTGCAAAATTAATCTGACAACATTGGTAATTACAAAAATGTCTTGATAATAACAATTTAAAAAATATTATTAATTACCTACCCCCTTCCTCCCCCTAATTTTTAAAAATTTTATGTTACAAAATTAACATTTCAAGATGGGTATCTATAAAAAGGTGTTGATAATTGCAATTAAAAAAATTATATTATTTACCCCCTTCCTACCCCCCAGTTTATTAAGTTTCTATATTTTAAAATTAATATGTCAAGATAGGTATCTATAAAATGGTCTTGATAATTGCAATTAAAAAAATATTTTAATTACCCCCTCCCTCCCCCTAATTTTAATAAATTTTATATTTAAAAATTAACATAACAAGATGGGTATCTATAAAAAGGTCTTGATAATTGCAATTAAAAAAATTATATTATTTACCCCCTCTCTTCCCCCCAGTTTATTAGGTTTCTATATTTCAAAATTAACATGTCAAGATAAATATCTATAAAAAGGTCTCAAAATTTTCAATTATCCATCATGCTATGTTAACTTTGCAATATAAAAATGTAATAAAATAGGGGACAGAAGGGGGGTAATTATTATATTTTTTTAAATTGTAATTTTTAACACCATTTCTTGCCACGTTAATTCTTCAGAAAAAAAGTTTAATAAATTGTCAGGGAAGAAGGGGGTAATTAATATAATATTTTAAATTGTAATTATTAAGACCTTTTTATAGATACCCTGGTTTATTTGCAATAATAACATAAATAAATAGGGTGGCAATTATTTTGTTTTTAAATTGTTATTATTAAATCATTTTATTGATACCCATCTACTTATGTTATTTTTGTAATGATTATTACCATAATATTGATATATATAGTTTAATCATAGAGTAATGTAATGTATAATGTAACATTATTAATGTTATTATAAATACCACTTTTTTATAAAATTTGCCAAATAAATATATACCATATATCAATAAAATAATTTTAAAAATTAACAATAATATTAAGGTATTTTTATAAAATTATAAAATTAATTTAATATAATTTTACAATTTATTAATTTAATAACCAGTATTAATAAATTACCAGTATTTAATTAATTATATCATCTGATAATTTTACTTTGATTTAATCACTGGGTTCCGAAAAGGATTAAATCTTAAATGAGCAATAATATAAATACTCTGAAATGAATAAATCTCAAAAGTAGCTAAACTATGGTTATCATTTAGAATATAAATCTTTTAGGTATTTAGTCTTTATAAGAGTAGAAGTGTTTTGATACTTTTGGGATTGAATCCTTAATGTATCGAATCACTACGAGAGCGGTATAATTTAACTCATCTGGAGAGATACTTTGCAGATCGAAATAGGTTTCGATCGGGAGTGAGTTGAGAGGTATTCCAAATCAGTGATTTAATCCTAGTCCCTGGAATAAGGGGCAAAAAAGAATTGAAAAAAAATGTGTTTGTAAAGAAAACATAAGAAATATATGTTCATTTATTAGCTAGAGCTTGCAGTTCTTCAACCAGCAATCTACTAGGATGCTTAATTCGGGTGGAATCTCTCTCTAGGTCTCTTGGAATCAGTACTGGTGTTTACTTCTAATATAATAATTAACAAATTTGGTATTTAAAACTTTGTTTTGCAGATATTGGTGGACACTGTTTGGGCTCTAAGCTATTTAACTGATGGTGGAAATGAACAAATTCAAATGGTCATAGAAAGTGGAGTTGTTCCAAAACTAATTCCTTTATTAAGTCATAAGGAAGTTAAAGTTCAGACTGCAGCTTTAAGAGCTGTTGGAAATATTGTCACTGGAACAGATGAACAAACTCAAGTGAGTAGCTAAAATACGTATATTAAAAGCACCTTGCTCTTTCTTAACGAACTTTCATAATGTTCAGGTTGTTCTCAACTGTGGGGCACTTTCACATTTCCCTGCTTTGCTCATACATCCCAAAGACAAAATTTGCAAGGAAGCAGTCTGGTTCCTGTCCAATATTACAGCTGGAAATCAAACTCAAGTTCAAGCAGTTATAGATGCTGGTCTCATACCAAAAATTATTCACAATTTAAGCAAAGGAGACTTCCAAACCCAAAAGGAAGCTGCCTGGGCAATAAGTAATCTTACAATTGGAGGAAATAAAGAGCAAGTTGCTACACTCATTCGTGAAGGTGTTATTCCACCATTTTGCGACTTATTAAACTGCAAGGATGCCATGGTTGTTCAGGTAAGTTATAAACAAAAATATAAAGGTCTCTATTGTTAAGTAAAATAATTAAAGATATAAAAATGTAATGTTTATATTAATTTAGGTTGTATTGGATGGAATTAATAATATGCTGAAAATGGCTGATGCTGAAGTAGAACAATTGTGTACAATGATTGAGGAATGCCAAGGATTGGACAAAATCGAGTCTCTGCAAAACCACAGTAACATTGAAATCTATAAATTGGCTTATGATATTATTGAGCAATATTTCAGTGGCGATGTAAGTGTTAATAACTAAATAATATAATAAGGTTTTAATTATCTGGATCAATTTTAGAATGAAGACGATCCTAACTTGGCCCCTGTTGCTGTGGATACTGGTTATACTTTTGACCCTAGCACCAATGTTCCAAATGAAGGATTTAAATTTTGATCACATGATGGACAAAATTATCGACTAATTATCTGCGTTTAGACACTGTCTTGCTTCCTTACTTGTATTCATATTATGGAGGTATAAGTATGTACGCTCATTTTAGTTTGTTTTATGTAAATATATATTTTTTTATGATAAATTGACGCAGCAGCTTCAATAGTGGGATATTTATTTAATTTGAATTAACTATTAACTGAGAAATTGTAAACCTTTTAATTGGGAAGCTTTGCAGATTTTGAATATTATTTAGTTTTTGCGCTGTTGTTATTTAAATTATGTAAATATCGGGCTTTTTTGAATAATGTGATGATTAGGAAATAAATATAAAATGACCGTACATAAGAAAATCCGAGCATGAATTATTAATATTTTCTTGTTTATGTACAAATGTACAAATTGGTTTTTATTTATGTAATTTTTATGAAGTAAAATATCATGCTCAGATTTTTAACTAGGTTTTAGTCTGTATTTAATGATTTTTAGTTGTTAGATAGACACCAGACACCACCTAATAAGGTTTTTCTGGTGTATATCAAAAATTTCAACTAGGCAAGGAGTTTAAAATAATTTGACAGTTCCACTGACTTTGTTTTAATTGTTAATATTAATGATATTTTGATCATTTATTATACCACATTAAATTATCATATTAGGTACCTTAAATCTGGTAATCATCGATATTGTTAGTTAAAGATCAATTTTTTTACCTGTTTATTTTTAACACCTTTTAAAATGAATTTCGTTTTAATAATTAGGGAACTATTTTCAACTGTGAAATTAAAAAGAATAAACATTTAAAGTTTATTAACATCTTTTTCCTGAAATAAACCATATTAAATTAAATACATTTTTTGTTAATACTTTCTATTTTTCTTAAGGTATAAATATAAACTAGGGTGGATCAAAATATATTAAATTAAATACATTTTTTGTTAATACTTTCTATTTTTCTTAAGGTATAAATATAAACTAGGGTGGATCGAAAATGTTTTTATTTTTTTAATATTGGCCCAGTTGGCAAAAGTTGTAAAAACCCTATGTAAAAGTTATTCTGGTATGTTAAAAGTGCATGTACAAAGTTGGATTATTGAGAATTAAACTTTTATGTAATTTGGAAAATATCTTTTTCTACAACCGAGCGAAAAGTAAAAATTTGGGTTTTCAAAACAAAGCGCAAAGTTGCACTTTTTCGAGGAGCGAGCGTTTTTTTTACTTTGTCGCTCGCCGAGCAAAAAAGTAACCAAAACGCTCGCTTAGTTACCATGGAAACCAAATAAAGAAACGTGTCGACTTTTGACACAAGATTTAAATTTAAGATTATTAATAATAATTAATTATTAACAAACATTTTTATAAAAACGGTTGTAGAAAAAATCCTGTGTGTAATTCGAGCGCAAAGTGACATTGCTGCTCTCGCGAGATAGCCTTGCGTTGCGCCTCAATCCTCTCAGTCAGAGCGGCAATGTATCACTTTGCGCTCTTAATACACAAATAGCTATTCTGATAAAATAAAGTTTTCTAAGCAGTGTTGTTTATGTATTATTATATTTTAGCACTTTTTCTTCCAGATATAACAAGTTTAAGCACAATCCCAACTAGAAAATTGTCTATTTGTCCTTTTTTTGTCAACCCCTCCAAGATGTCTTTGGTAGAACTTCCCACAAATGCGAACATACTTCGATACTTTCTCTTTATCAGAAATGAGACAAAAAGCGTTGTGGCAAACAAGAACCCGCTTTACTAATTTTAACAAGGGTCGCAAAGACGGAATTAATATGGAAGAAAAGTTCTATCACCATAATATCATTTACAAAAATATTTGAAAATAGCAATTACAAAAAGGTTTTGAAACCATATAAGGGTAGAGAAGAAGCTGAAAACTACTCATGTTGTTTCAATGAAAGAAATTTTCCAGTTGACAAAATTCTATTTTTTTTAAGAAAAACCCAAAGTCCCAAAGATTAAAATGATATTAGAAAACAAGAGAGGTTTAATGTCCCCATTTATGGGAAGTACTAACGAAGACATCTCGGAGGGGTTGGCAAATAAAGAACAAATATATACCTTATACTTAAACAACATTATTTTGAAAAGTTAATTTTACCAGAAAGATAACAAAATATAACATTATATTATTATTATAAATTCAACAAAATGCTTATTTCTTAGTTGGACTACTTGGTGCATCTCCAAAAATAATCCAACTGTTTCCAATCTCTGTTCACGCACTTTTTACACATACCAGAACAATTTTCACATGAGGCGGGAATAAAGAAAATAGGGTTGGGGCACCTAAGGGAAATCTTTCTAATTTTTTTATTTAATGATTTAATTTTTTTTTTTAATTCGATCCACCCTTATACATTGTTTTGTCACTTAACAATTTTAAGTTAACATGGCAAAAATGCAGGATCTCTATGGGCAGGATGTTATTTTGTCCAAATTATGTGGCATGACTTGTTGAAACAATACTTGCTGATTATACTGCATAAGTACCACAATTACTATTTAAGTTTTAATTACAACTTTTTCAGGCTTATTAATTGTCATGTAAAATACCATTAATGAAAAACTGATTAAAGAACAAGATACAATAATACAAAACATCCATCTCAACAAAAAATCATTTTTTAGAAACTCCAATTTTTCATAGAACCATATCATACACATGACAAAATTTTCCAAAAAGACCAAAAAGAAGTATCCATAATACATAAAAGTATCTTTCTTAAATTTTATCTTAAACTCAATTATACAAAAAATATAAATATATCCAATAAAAAGAAGAAAACCAAACTTTTCCTTTGTTTACAAAATCTGATTTTAGATCATACAGTAAAAAAGCTAAAACTATAATAAAATGGGATATGATAAAAGCCTCATGGAAAAAAAAATAGGCAAAGGCTGACAAAACTCTTGCCAAAAGAAATGTGAACTACCTAATTAAACCTATTAACTTTACTGCAAGATCATCTTCTGGCATTCCTTTAACATCAATCACTTGTTTAATATCAAAAGTAGGCTCAGCTCGAATAGTTTCAGGAAATTTACTTAAATGTTCTTTTATAGAATTATTTTTAATTGAGTCTGTTAAATAGCTTACTCGTCTGTAAGTGTTTTTAGTTGAGGTTGTTGCTACTTTTCATTTAGGGTTTGCCTACTTCAGATTCCAATATTGCTTCTGTGGGCTTTAAATAATAGTCACTGCTATTTCTTCTCAAGAATTCAACTGAATGATTTGTGTTTACGTTACTTTCCAAATTTAATTCATGTATATTATTTTTTAAATTGGAAATATTTGTATATTATTGTATTTGTTTCTTTAATTTCTGGTACCTATTTCAGATTTTAAACTTTGAGATGTGCAATTCTTTTGTAATTTTATTTAAGTTACTTACTTTTTGTACAGTTCTACTAGAAAGTCTATTTACTTTTGATACAGGAATTAACACTCCAGTTCTAAACTCAATGGTAGAGTTGGTATGTAATAGAGGTTTCTCAGAGGAATTGTTTTCCAGACAACTTTTGCGATTTAAATCTTTGAAAATATGTACTTGTGACTGCAATTTTTATTAAGTTTAACACTATTGAAACTACTTGAATATCTTCTGCAAATAAAATAGAATTATTATATTAAATTTATTTTAAAATATTTTGTGGTTAAATAGGTGGTGAATATTTTTAAATACCAGTAAAGAAAGCACACCCATAGGTGCTTGTGTTTATTTACACTGAAAAAGTCCCATTAAAAGCAGTCGCCACCCAGTGGTCGGAAACACATAAAAAGCTGGCCAAAATTCAAATAGAGAGCGAAATTTTTTGAAAATAAATACCTTTATTTTTTTGGGGTCCGAGAATCCGAATTTTAGGTCAAAATTGTAAAAAAACAAACTTTGAAAAAACTTACGTCAGGGTAAGCATTTGAGGCCGCGCCTCAACTTCAAAATAAAGGAACGAACTACTTTTTGTATTTAGCTTTTTACCTATTACAAGTGTACTTTTACAACAGTTCTACACAATAAAAAGTATAAAATTAATCAATCTTTCTAAGCATAAATGACAAATAAAAATCCAGGCGCAAACCGCGTCAACCCACTACACCGTTGAGAGAGGCGAAATATTCATAGCCTGTGAAGTTCCTATACAGGGTGTCCGGAAATTAATGCAACAAAATTTGGTCACAGATTCTCGAGACAAATTTAGAGGACACGTATTTTTTAGTTTTGCCAATTGGCCCCCTTTTTCGGAGATACAGCCCCCCAAAAGTAGCCCATAAGAATAGTCTTTTTCTTATATCTCAGAACCCTGTTGTACGAGAAGCACTAAATTTGGTATACAGGGGTTTTTTGATATGTGGAATCTGATAGTGTTAAGGTTTTTGGCTGGGGACCCCCTTAAGACGCTTTTTAGTAGGCCCCCTTGTCTTTGGAGCCACAAAACTTTGGTTGCGTATTTTTTATTTTTTTTTAATATGAACTCGTAAGGAAGGACATTCAATTTAGAAAGTTTTGTCTTTTGAATTTTGAATTTTTTTTGGTAAAACTTAATGTTTTTGAGAAAAATGGCAAAATGTGATTGAATGCATATCGACATTCGTATGAAATTCTTACGTGTTAATCGTAGGTGGCTGCCGTTGGCAAGTGACAAATAAATTAATTTTTTGACAGTTATCATTGATCAGTTGTCAAATTATCATCTTTTCTGTTTCTCTCGAAAAAAATGGTGAGATTTTCCGTGCGTGAAAAAGTCCAAATGCACCTGATTTACGGAGAGGCCCATGGAAATTCACGTCTCACGCGTAGACTATACGCTGGCCGATTTCCCCAACTAATACTTCCATCATGGAAGTTCCATGTCATTCGATGTTATCGCGCGTGCACCGGCGACTTGTGGAGACGGGTTCTGTAAGAAGGCCCAATGCAGGAAAACGTTAATAATAATAAACATAAAAACCATTTTATTAAATTTTCAAATTGTTTTGTAAAGTTTTTAACAGTTATTAAATTTAAATTTAATTAAAAGTAATCAATTCCGTAAAACGTGCTCAAAGTGTGAGCCGATTTGTTCAGCACAGGACCGCAAACGTTTTGAAAAATTTTGAAGTATTTTCTCAAAAATGTTGGGTATCTGTCTAATTTCTTCAGCCGCGGCAAGGATTCGTTCTTGTAATTGTTCGCGAGTTCTAATTGGCACAGCATAGACGCGATCCTTCATGGCTCCCCAGAAACAAAAGTCCATAGCGTTTAAATCTGGAGAACGGGCTGGCCAAGCTACATTGGGGGAATTGTTACCGATCCAACGTCCTGGAAAATTTTCATTTAGCCACTCAATTACGAACCGCCCCCGGTGTGGTGGGGCACCATCGTGCATAAACCATAAATTTTCTCTAATATCGAGGAAAACATCTTCCATAAGAATTGGTAGTTCATGTTCCAAAAGATGAAGGTAGGTTTCAGCATTTAATCGAGGGGGCAAGAAATGTGGACCGATGATGAAATCTCCGACAATTCCAGCCCAGCAATTAATTGAAAATTTATCTTGCGAACGAGTCTGTCTTATGACGTGTGGATTTGCCATGGCCCAGTAATGAAGGTTATGTAGATTTATTATTCCATCTTTTGTAAAGCACGCCTCATCGGTAAAAAAAATCGTTTCAGAAATTCCGGATTTCGGTTATAACGTTGAAGACTCCATAAGCCAAAATTTCTTCTTCGCGGCAAATCTTCTGGTTTAAGTTCCTGAACTTTTTGAAAATGAAAAGGCTTTAGTAATTGTCGTTTAATAAAACTGAATTCTTGTTCTGGGAATTTCAAGTTGTAGTGATGCGCGTCTTAGGCTTATTTCGGGGTTTTCTTCAAATAAATTCAAGATATTTTCTTCTTGTTGGGGTGTTAACAAACGACGTCTTCCTGCATTTGGCCTTCTTACAATTACAGAACCGGTCTCCATAAGTTGCCGGTGCACACGCGAAAACATCGAATGATATGGAAGAATTAGTTGGGGAAATCGGCCAGCGTATAGTCTACGCGCGAGACGTGAATTTCCATGGGCCTCTCCGTAAATCAGGTGCATTTGGACTTTTTCACGCACGGAAAATCTCACCATTTTTTTCGAGAGAAACAGAAAAGATGATAATCTGACAACTGATCAATGATAACAGTCAAAAAATTAATTTATTTCTCACTTGCGAACGGCAGCCACCTACGATTAACACGTAAGAATTTCATACGAATGTCGATATGCATTCAATCACATTTTGCCATTTTTCTCAAAAACATTAAGTTTTACCAAAAAAAATTCAAAAGACAAAACTTTCTAAATTGAATGTCCTTCCTTAGGGGTTCATATTAAAAAAAAATAAAAAATACGCAACCAAAGTTTTGTGGCTCCAAAGACAAGGGGGCCTACTAAAAAGCGTCTTAAGGGGGTCCCCAGCCAAAAACCTTAACACTATCAGATTCCACATATCAAAAAACCCCTGTATACCAAATTTAGTGATTCTCGTACAACAGGGTTCTGAGATATAAGAAAAAGACTATTCTTATGGACTACTTTTAGGGGGCTGTATCTCCGAAAAAGGGGGCCCATTGGCAAAACTAAAAAATACGTGTCCCCTAAATTTCTCTTAAGAATCTGTGACAAAATTTTGTTGCATTAATTTCCGGACACCCTGTATAAGTATACCTATGTACTTAACAACAAAGCGTAAACTATTTACCTACTAATATATCGGGCGAGTTCGCGTCTATCTGTCGCTGCTTGAGGCGAGAGAATTGGAGCTTGGGCATGCTCTAATTGGTGGTCACATGACTGAAGATATGGAGGGTGGCAGTTTGTTTTGCAGTGTATAGAGCAGGTGATTTAGTTTTGATTCAGATTAATTATTTAAAACTTTTGAGTGATCTATTATAGTTTTTGTCTCGATTAGTAAAATTTATTATTTTATTATTGTTGTGCACATGCATGTAAGGTAATGTAGAATTAGCAATATAAAGTAAAAAATTAAACAATCATACTAAGCAATAAAAATATGTGGGCTGGGCCTGGCCAAAAGTCCAAAAAGTAATTTTTTCTGGTCAAAAAAATTATGCACATAGGTATGTAAAGAAAAACCCTTAATTTGTAAGATTCTGAAAGAAATTTTTATTTAAAAAAGATACAGCTGTTTCCAGTAAAGCAATGCGGAAAAATTTCAGATTTTAGATTTGAACTGAATTTTCTGTCTTTAAGGCGCTGTTACTTCTTATACATAACAAAAATTTAAAAAAAATTATTATACACCTATAAATTATTATATATTAAATAATATAATACCTTGTAAAATCATAAAATTTTACACTTAACTAGGAATAACTTATGCGGTCCAAGTTGGTCCAGAAAAATGTTTACACCAAATTGTAGCCCAAAGAATAATGAATAAGGCTATATATGGTTCTTGACACATCTTTTGACACCTAAGAAAGTTATAGCTATAAGGTCATACATTAGTTTTTACCATAAAAGTAGCATTTCAACCCACCGTGCACCGTTGAGAGAGTCAAAATATTCATACCCTGTTGTAAATGACCAATAGAATCCAATCAAAAATAAGTAATTGGTTTGAAATGTGTTTTGGCGCTATGAATCACCAATTCATTCCAGTTGCATTCCCATTGGTAAGTTCCAATGGAGAGTCAGCGGCTTGGATTGGAAAATAGCAATCCATGCCTATGCTTGTCTGTATTGGCTAAATCCAATAGAAATGCACCTGAAAGGAATTGGTAATTCATAGCGCCAAACCCATTGTAACCAATTTGAACCAATTCATTTTTTGTTAATACCCGGATAACATTCGTCATATTCATACGAACATCACGTCGTGATTTTCACAAATTTTATTCATACTGATATCATACGGAAGTCAGCGCGTCATAAATGAAAATCATACGAACGTCACGTCGTAATTTTCACAAATTTTGTTCATACGGACATCATCCGGATGTCACTGCTTGAGAAATGAAAATCATGTCGTGATTTTTTATGCCATCGCTGTTTGCGATTGACCGATGGCACAAAAAATCATGTCGTGATTTTTTATGCCAACGGTGTTTGGATAATCATTTTTGCGTGAAAATCACGACATGATGTTCGTATGAATATCACGAATGTTGTCCGGGCCCGGACAACAATCGGGATTTCCTGGTGAAGTCATGATGATATCACAACTTGATTTTTTTTTATCACGCTGTGATATCCTGAGTGCATACACATGCTTCTTCACAGTGATATCATGAACATAGAACTCACGGTGTGATATTTGCAAAATTTGCGCATGCGTATGAGCCCTGCGAACTGCGAATTTAAAACCTAGTTATTCACATTACACCATTGTAATTTATAAAACATTGTTTGAGTATTACGAATGTATTCCGGGTTCAATTAAAGAAGATATTCCAATGTTTATCAAAACGTTTTGTTAAACATTGTATTGTAATAATTATTAATTAATTAACTATAGTTAATTTAATTGAAGGAAAGATTGAATGTATACATAAATATATTTAACCACAAAAACTGTTGATTCAACATATATGTATATGGCCATTCCACGCGTAACGGATGGGACAGTTGCAAGTTTTTATTTACAAAATAATATTGTTCTATTATATTACTAATGTCAAAGGTTTTTATTTGGCAAAATTAGGTATCGTGGTTTTCTGTTTAATTCCTTAAAAAATATTTTTTTTAATTTAAAAACAGTACTAGTAGTCTTTGAATAAAAAATAATAATTTTTAAGGAATTAAACAGTCAACCCTGATACCTAATTTTGCCAAATAAAAACCTTGTTAAACAGCTTTTGTTTAGAATTATTTATAAAAAATTGACATTAGTAATATAATAGAACAATGTTATTTTGTAAATAAAAACTTGCAACTGTCCCATCCGTTACGCGTGGAATGGCCGTAAATATACTTTTTTTCTCAATGTACGAATGTGGCGCAAAATAAATATCCAAAGTTTGGATTCCAAACACGGATGGCATAAAAAATCACGACATGATTTTTTATGCTATCGGTGTTTGGGCACAAAAAATCACGACATGATTTTTATGCCATCGGTGTTTGGATATTCATTTTTGCGACACATTCGTACATTGAAAGAAAAAGTATGTTAACAATTGAATTAACAGTTTTTGCGGTTAAATACATTTAATATTTTCTTGGATGTTAATTAACTATTAATTTCAATCCAAAGAAATATTGAATGTATTTAACCATTCAAACTGTTGATTCAATATACATATATGTAGGTATACTTTTTCTCTCAATGTACGAATGTGGCGCAAAAATAAATATCCAAACACCGATGGCATAAAAAATCGGTGTTTGGTCATAAAAAATCAAGACATGATTTTTTATGCCATCGGTGTTTTCATTCATTTTTGCGACACATTCGTACATTGAAAGAAAAAGTATGTTAACAATTGAATCAACAGTTTAACATTCAATATTTTCTTGGATTTAAATGAACTATATATAGTTGTATTTAACCGCAAAAACTGTTGATTCAACATAATTTTTCTCTTAGGGCCGGTTTTTCAATCGTTGGTTAAGTTTAACTTACGGTTAACTTTCTTAGATACTATTGTGTTAACAATAGTATCTAAGGAAATTAACCGTAAAATAAAGTTAACCAACGATTGAAAAACCGGCCCTTAGTGTACGAACGTGGCGCAAAAATGATTATCCAAACACTGTTGGTTAAAAAATCACGACATGATTTTCATTTCTCACGCAGTGACATCCGGATGATGTCTGTATGAATAAAATTTGTGAAAATCACAACGTGACGTTCGTATGATTTTCTTTTATTAGGCGGGAAGTCACCGCCTAATAAAAGAAAATCATACGACGATATATATGATATAAGTATGAATAAAATTTGTGAAAATCACGACGTGATGTTCGTATGAATATCACGAATGTTGTCCGGGGGGCCAATTTTTGAGAGTGTACGTTTATTTGCGTATACTCTCAGTTGCGCACGACATAAATCGTATACGTTTCTATTTATTAATTTTTGAACGCCATGCGCAAAACAAAATAAGCCCAAGTTAAGTCTTCGCATTTATGCGAATGATAAATCAGGCAACGTTTTAAATTGGGGTGCGTTTGAACTATTTTTTTTTATTTTATTTATTTATTGTATATTTCATTGTATAATGGTTTAACAAAACAGTTCTATGATTCAATGTCCTCAGTAATTTATACCACATTAGTTCGTTTTCTTTATAATTTTTTGTTTTGCAGGAATTTTGAGTGTTTTAAATTAAAACTTTAATTCAAGTTATCTTTTAAGCCTTTTTGAATCTCACTGGTGGACTTTATCCCATGGTTATATGTGGTTGTAACCACTTGATTTATGTAAGTTTAGCTATTGCATCTAGGAATATTAATGGATTCATCACTCCTAGGCGCGAATTTTCAAGACAACCGAAACCCGCTAATTTTTAAAAATCATCTCATCCACATCTAAATGAATAATGAAATAAAACCCCAAAAGCTCAAATTAAAAAATCTTCAATATTAACCACAAATTTTGAAAAACTTTCATTACATCTCAAACTCAAATTTAAAAAATATACCGATATACCTATACCGAAGTGCAAATTTTTAAAAACAATACCGTAAACACGGGTGGCTTTAGCTCACTGTCAAACTTAAGCTTAAAATTTTTGTGGTTTTAACAATCATAAACATTAAATTTTGTATACCAAAATTTGAGTCTTGAGTTGCTCTTTCATAATAACTATGTTATAATATTACATAGGGCTGAGTTTCAAAAATAAAAATTAAAAACTGGGTGTGCAAAAGACACTTAACCTTATTTCCATGCACATAACGTATACGTTTGTGACATTTAGCGAGTATTTCGCCGCTCGCAGTAAAACGTATGAAAATTTGCGTATACGCAAAGATGCGATAGCTCAAAAATGAGATTTGTTACAAATCGTACATTTGCGAACGCTTTCAAGAGTTACGAACGGTCAAAAATTGGCCCCCGGGTAATTTTGCCAAATAAAAACCTTGTTAAACAACTTTTGTTTAGAACTAAACTGCGCACCACTCAATGTGTCGCGTCCGAAATGTTCGTCCTTTTTTAAAACGGCATAACCTTTTTGTTTCTTGAATGATTTTATTTTGGTCTGTGATGTCTGCTAGCCTCATCCTCTGGCAATTCATGCTATAGATATGAAGCCCATGTTAAAAAGTAACACAAAATGTATTAGGTCGCGCCATCTGTTGGCAAGTAGTGTAAGTAGGTTAAACTAAGATGTTTCTAAACGACGTAATAAAGCAAGTCAGTCTGTGCTGAATACTGAGACAAAGCGTATCATTTTGCTCCACGGTTTCCCTCCAATTCCAACAGCCCACAGTTCTTCAAGTAAATTTCCTACAGGGTGATACGTAAAACGGTAAAAAAATTCAATAACTTCATCCAAGCCCCGTTTGAAAATAGAAATATTTTTTCTCGTTTTTAGTTTGAAATAATGACGTATTATGTCTTACCTTGAAAATGTTTTAAAATTTTTCGAATTGGAATCTTAGCAACGAAAATCTGATTTTTTTTACAAAAAAATACATATAAGGCTTTTTGGTAGGCAATACACTCAGTCTTTTTAGGAACAAGAAAATAAGATGGTGAAAGATTGTTCCTTGAATAATTCCGAACAAGCGACAAGCAACAAATTTCCATTATTTTCAAAGGGGCCTAAGTAAAGACCACTTTTTCAAAATGACGTTTTGGTAAAAATTTGCGAAAACTAAACCTGAACCGATATTTACGTTCGTGACATGTTTTCTTTATAATTTTGACCTCCTGATTGTAATTCAATTGTCAAATTTAAGTTTCAGATGAAACCAAAATCACCAAGAATCAAAATTCGAAAACAATTCCTGGCTGTTAAATGTCTTAATAAAATCCGAAAAAAAATCATATCGTCGTTGCTAAGATTCCAATTCGAAAAACTTGAAAAACATTTCAAGGTAACACATAATACTTCATTATTTCAAAATAAAAACGAGAAAAAAATTATTTTTTTACAAACGGGGCTTGGATGAAGTTATTGAAATTTTTCACCGTTTAACATATCACCCTGTAGAAAATTTACTTGACGAACCGTGAAAATTTACTTGACGAACCATGAGGCTAGCAGACATCACAGACCAAAATAAAATCGATAAAGAAACAAAAAAGTTATGTAGTTTTGAAAAAGAACGAACTTTTTGGTCGCGACACATTGAGTGGTGCGCAGTTTATTTATAAAAAATTGACATTAGTAATATAATAGAACAATATTATTTTGTAAATAAAAACTTTCAACTGTCCCATCCGTTACGCGTGGAATGGAATATCTTTTTTAATTGAACCCGGACAACATTGGTGATCATGATCACATACCTTTTATAAATTATAACGGTGTAATGTAAATAACAAACTCCCACACGTGTACAGCACACTACGTCCATTGTACGTCCATTAAAGGTCCAAACTACCCAGTAAACATTTGTGATGGCGTATTGAAATAACTCCGAAATCCCGTCGTGACATCGAGATATCACTGGCGCATACATATGTTTCCCCAATACACAATCAATGGGATATCAAGTCGTGACATTCAAGCGCAATACGCACTCAATGGGATATCACTCCCTGACATAGGTAGTGCGCATGCGCGATCGAAAGTGCAGGGGAATATTTAAAATATGTTGGAGCTATGATAAACGAAAAAAGCGTCGTCGCTATCCTTAATAGCGAAGCAACGTCTTTTAAAACACGTTGCATCGCTAGTAACAATAGCGACGACCCTCCTATCGTATATCACAGCTTCAACATACCCAGATAGCAAAATGTAGTCACGCGTGCGTCTTTAAACGGCAAGCGTGCCCGCAGATCACTACACAGATGCGCTTACATACACAGCAAACGGAAAATTATAGAGGTGTATAGGATGACGCCACGTTTGAATATCGTTTTCTAAATCTCCCTACGGTATAGAGTTGTATTCGTCAGTCGAGCGTTTCAATACTCTCCACAGTATAGAGGTCGTAATTTCACTTTTGAACTAGTACCTATTAATATAAAAATTATTTTATGCTTAAAAAAACTATATACGACATGATTGTGATTTTTTTCATTTTATTAATTAATTAAGCTGTGTTGAATATTTTTCCTAAAGGAATAATTGCCAATGGGCCATTAATTCATTTGTTCGTAGATGCTACAATAACCTGCACTGGTGTGTACTTTTTCATCAACCAGATTTAAATATTACAAAACTAACATATACCAGTGGAGATAGTGCAGGGTCTACCAACAGAAATTTTTAATACAAATATAGGTACCTACTTTATATAATACATAAATATACTATACCAAGAAAGGAACTATTTTCAACAAAATCATATGCAGAAAGGAGAAAATTCAAACTACTTGCATCCATCAAAAGATCAAAACTTCTTGCAATATATTATATATATTATATATATTACACCCTCTTTTTATACTCTCAGAAATATTGACTAGAACAGTATTAGAGAGACTCCAGTTTCTATAACTTGGTAGAGTAAAGAGAAGTCGAAACCGTTGCGATATTGCATTGCGCTGTTTTTGTATAATTCTCGGGGAAATTAACGAAAATCATTGCCAGTAAAATTCGAAAAGCTTGAGTTTCTATGTCTCTGAGGAGAATAGGAATCCGAAGTTGCTGCACCATTGGACTGAACCCTTTTTTAATAATTTCTAGAGACATAAATGACTGCACCATTCGACAGGGTCGAGTTTCTACTCCTCTGTTGAATATAGAAAATCAAAATAATGTATCTTGTAAGACACCATTGAGTTTGACTTTAAATATAGTCGTGCATAGGTATAGAGCCGAAAAATATAAAAACAAAGCACGATTCAATACAGTTATGATAAAACTTTAAGATTTGATATTCAAACGCGGAGTCATCCTATACACTTCTATAATTTTCCGTTTGCTGTGTATGCGTCTCATATGCAGCGCACGTGTGCCGACGCAGTTCCAGCGCACATGAATGAGTCAAAGGGGTAGTATATTTCAAAAGAAAATGCATATATAACGACGGGTTTAATGCAAAATGGCACAAGCGCCAAATTTTTCAAAAAATTGTTAGAACCCAGGTAGCACACCGTCACGAAAGCATTACTGATACTGTGAAGTTCGTCACCAACGAGAGGTGATCGTGAGTTCGATTTCATAACGAATTCGTAGACGAAATAGTGGCCAAACCGCTCTTACTTTAAGCTTCGTTTTCGTATCAAAAACTTAACTGAAGTACGTGGTAAAATCGAGACGAAATCCTTATAAAAGTCGATACGAAATATTGAGTAAGCCGTGGCGGAATTTTCAATAATTTTGTACGTATTCTCAACGTGATAGGGACTATAAAGTAAAGTTTTATTGACATATTTAACAATTTTGGCGTGTTTAAATTGTAACGCAATTGTAACAAACGCGTTACCTTTTCTATATAAAAATTACTTAAAATCGTTGGGTTCACGGTGAGTTTAAGATCACCATTTCAAGCTATAGCTTGAAATGGTGATCTTAAACTCACCGTGAACATAACGATTTTAAGTATACTTTCCGCCCTGTGCAAAGAAAAAATGTTTTATGCAATGCAATAAAATATTATCCACCAGCATTAAAGGCTTTGGTTTGGCTAATCAAAATACTTAAGTTTACGTGGCTGAAATGGTAGGTAATGAATTGCACCAAACTTGCTTTGCAAATAGGGGAAAATTAGCCCTTATTCCAGCAGCACCTAAGGAAAAAAAAATAGGTAAACAAACTTTACTTTTACAAGAATAGGTATATTAAAAAATAAAAATAAAAAACAAAATTCTAACAAAAACAAAATTCTTAAAAAAAACAAAAAAACTCTTTGGCTTTGTGGGGTTGGTCATTCATAATATTAATCATCTCCCTCCATTTATTCCGTCTGCTTACTTTTTGCCTAAAAATATAAATAAAAAGGTTGTTTTTAGTGACAAATCCCTATAATAGAAATAATTTCACATTGATTTTCGACATCATGTCCCAACTCCATTACAAAATAATGCAGACCAGACTCTGGTGAACACATTAATTTAAAACATTGGATTAAGAAAAACCGGTCAAAATTTAGTCAATAAATAAAATATGTATACCAATATAACGAAAAAAATAAGACATCTCCCTCGTAAAAAATCATACAAACTCTAGATTTTTTATTTCTGGTGCAAAGGCTATTTTTTATCTAACTAAATATCCTCAAAAATATATCTCATTATAATAGAAAATTTTATCGGTAGCCTCATCGTTGGCTTTCAAACTAACCTCAAATTAAAAGAGACATGCTTCTCAATGAGTTCTCATTCTTACCTTTATTTTTAATTATAATATGGCACTCACTAAATACTTTAGGTTTTTTTAATTGTGGTATCACACACTTATTTTTACTATTCGTCAAGCCACCCGAATAAAATAACCTGGCCTGTACAACCGGTAAAAGCTACAAAAAAATGGCAGAGCAGATGAAGTGGGGTACCTAATTCAAATTTGAAAACAACGAAATTGTGAAGTTTTCGTTTACAAAATCAGTATGTTTTTCTCCAAGAAAATGCATAACGATATTTAAATATCTACGTTATAATTTCGTGACAGATGCTTTTAGAGTTCGGCAGCAATTTTAATTACGAAAACCTAACGACTGCGTAAAGTAAAGTCTCTTTTTCGTCACGTTATATCGTGAAAATTTCTTTAGCTTTTTATCGTCTCTAAAACGTAAAGATTTCGTTTAATTTGGCGTTAATCCAAAAAATTAGGGTCACTTTTTCGTGACATTATGATCTGCAGAAAATTATCGTCACGTTGTGCTACCTGGGAAGTACGGGTTGATAGGGAATTAAATTCTCTAGCTAGAGCTGTAACAAATTTTTTTTAATTTTGGCGTTGGTGCCGTTTTGCCTTAAACCCGTTGATATATATATATATATATATGTATATATATTCTGTTTTAGGTTTCCACGGGCGTTATAATATATTATAACATATTATGTATTGGTGGTTTTCCGGGATCTGCTCCGTGTTATCGGTTTTTGGTTCTTAAAATAACCGTATGTCTGACGACGTTTCGGTACCATGGTACATGAGATTGTACCGAAATGTCGTCAGACATACGGTTCTTCTAAGAACCAAAAACCGACAACACGTAGCAGATCCCGGAAAACCACCAATACATACCCAGTAAACAAATTGACGTCAATATTACCTCATAATCCGGTCATCTATCGACGTAATGGCGTCAGTGAATGACTGAAAAACGACGTGTTTAACACGTCACTTTTAGGGCAAAATGTCACAGCCCACTGACGCACACTGGGAGGAATTTCAAAAATCGCGGACAAAACCCTATTTTGTAAAAATCAACATAGTAATAAATTAAATAACGAGTTATAAAAAAAGAAAGCACAGAGATTATGATTTTATATTTATAATAATATTTGGTAAGTTATAATATTAATATAAAATTTAATATTACATGTTTATTTGAATAACTTGCTTCTTTTTATGTAGAAATGCCATCAACGACTAATAAGGAGTTGTATGAACTTATTAAAAATGTTAGTAACAAAGAAAAACACAACAAACTTTTAAAGTACCTAACCGAAAACCTGGATATTATTGATAAATCTTATATTGTCCCCTGAATCCGAAAATATCGTCAAAAGTTAAAAAAGTAAAACAGTTTTTGAGATATACTTAGTCAATTTTTCATTTAATATGGAATATTGACTATATTTCAAAAACTGCTCCACTTTCATAATTTTTTATGGCATTTTAGGATTCAGGGGACAATTTTACATAAGAATTGGATGTTAAATTTTGGGATACCATGGTTAACTATGGTACAAGTGAAAAAGCACCCACTAATAACTATTAAATTAGTTATTTTTGACTAAATCATTTTTAGAGAGTAGGTAAAAAAACGTGGATTTAACAGGTTTTGCTTTAAAGTCAACTTTTAAATGTTATTTTAACATCGATATAGGGTAATTCCATTTATTAGCCACCAATGAGTGCACCTCATATACTCTAATTTTATTTCTTTTTTAACTGTAAATAGACATGAACCCAAGAAGTGAAAAAAACTCCCCTTTTCTTTTCTCCCCCTATCACCTATTTATACAGGGCTACGCAAAAGTTACTATGCAGACCTAACTTAAAAAAATTGTACTTTTTTTGCTAATAAAGCTATCGATATTAAACAAGCTGTTAATTGTTAAGAAAATATTTCTCTTTTAAATCATATAGGACACATTTAGTTATTGATGTCCTAAATGGTCTTTGGGAATTTTTTTAAAAATGCAATTTTTTGGCAAAATTGTCTAATTTTATAAATTCATATATTCTTAGAACAACTTGCCAGCAAATTTTTTTTAATGTAGTTTGTTACCATAGATCTTACTCTATATAAAAGCAATGAAAACATTTTCAAATAATATTGGCTAAGAGTTCAAAAAAATATAATAAAAATCTATGTTTTCGAAAAATCACTATTTTCAGCCATTTCATGTTTGAGTGAGTCGATTTAAACCAATTTATGCTTATCATCACATGCACTTATTAGCCTCCAATAACCATTAATAAAATTATTGTGTATTTTGCTTTTAACTGGGCCAACTATAAGCAATGTACAGTGTACATACAGCCACAGCCCAGTTAAAAGCAAAATACACAATAATTTTATTAATGGATATTGGAGGCTAATAAGTGCATGTGATGATAAGCATAAATTGGTTTAAATCGACTCACTCAAACATAGCCTTTTTAAACCATGAAATGGCTGAAAATAGTTATTTTTCGAAAACATGGATTTTTATTATATTTTTTTGAACTCTTAGCCAATATTATTTGAAAATGTTTTCATTGCTTTTATATAAAGAAAGATCTATGGTAACAAACTACATTAAAAAAATTTTGCTGGCAAGTTGTTCTAAGAATATATGAATTTATAAAATTAGACAATTTTGCTAAAAAATTGCATTTTTAAAAAAATTCCCAAAGACCATTTAGGGCATCAATAACTAAATGTGTCCTATATGGTTTAAAAGAGAAATATTTTCTTAACAATTAACAGTTTGTTTAATGTCGATAGCTTTATTAGCAAAAAAAGTACAATTTTTTTAAGTTAGGTCTGCATAGTAACTTTTGCGTAGCCCTGTATAAATAGGTGATAGGGGGAGAAAAGAAAAGGGGAGTTTTTTTCACTTCTTGGGTCCATGTCTATTTACAGTTAAAAAAGAAATAAAATTAGAGGATATGAGGTGCACTCATTGGTGGCTAATAAATGGAATTACCCTATAGGGTTTTTTGGACCAAGTCACTTAAGTAGTCGATATAAATAAAGCTAAAGATGCGAAATTAACCAAGAAAAGATGTATCGAAAAAAATGTATATAAGTGATTTTGCTCGAATATTTCTTAATTGTTATTGTTTTTTTTAGCTTAGGTAATATTGCGTAATATATTTTTGGAGAATGTAGGATCGACAAAACCGAACTTTTCCAAATTGTTTAAAACAAATTTGTGAATTTGTGTACATAATTAAAACATTTTATTAATATTAATATTTTAGCATAAATTTACCACCGCATAAACCTTAAAACATTTGGCTTAAAATAATGTGTCCCTAATTTTGTCCGCGATTTATAAAATTCCTCCCACTGTGTGACGTCAAAAAAATGACGTTTGCTAACGTCATCTTATGACGTATATTATAATCACATCAGTGAATGACTAAAACACGACGTGTTTATCACGTCACTTTTAAAGCAAAATATCACGGTCCACTAATGTCAAAAAATGACGTTCTCACGTCATCTTATGACGTCAATTGTACTTTAATAGGGCCGTACTTGTCACATAACTGCAGTACCATGGTACTTTTAAGGCGATGACGAAAGATCACCAATAAACGACGTCTTAAACACGTCATCTGACGTCACTGTTTGCTGGGTATACATATATTCAAGTAAAGGGAAAAAGTAAATAAAAATGCAAATTTTAATCAAAATCCCTTTAAAAAAGTAAATACATATCACAAACGTAAAAAAAAATCTTAATTTAAATAAAAAAGCAGATGATCAATTAATCATGATTAATTGATCATCTGCTTTTTTATTTAAATTAAGATTTTTTTTTACGTTTGTGATATGCCCACACAGAACACGCTATCCAATGGATATCCAATGGCTATCCCAATGTCCATATAACATCCATGGATATCCATACTAGATGTTCAAAAAAAAACAAAAACATTAAAAATATTTTTTCTTTTTTAAAATAGCCCCTTATAGGATAAATTTATGTAATGATTAATAAATATGATTTAAATCGTTACTAACCCAATTTCAACAAAGTATCTCTAATATATATCCAATGGATAACTAATGTATGTCCAAAGTATATCCACTGTACATCTAATGTATATCCACTGGATATCCACTGGATATCCAATGGATATCCATGGTACTGGATGTTAAAAAAAAAACAAAAACATTAAAAATATTTTTTTATTTTTTAAAATAGCCCCTTATAGGATAAATTTATGTAATGATTAATAAATATGATTTAAATCGTTATTAACCCAATTTCAACAAAGTATCTCTAATATATATCCAATGGATAACTAATGTATGTCCAAAGTATATCCACTGTACATCTAATGTATATCCACTGGATATCCAATGGATATCCATACTGGATGTTCAAAAAAAAACAAAAACATTAAAAATATTTTTTTCTTTTTTAAAATAGCCCCTTATAGGATAAATTTATGTAATGATTAATAAATATGATTTAAATCGTTATTAACCCAATTTCAACAAAGTATCTCTAATATATATCCAATGGATAACTAATGTATGTCCAAAGTATATCCACTGTACATCTAATGTATATCCACTGGATATCCACTGGATATCCAATGGATATCCACACTGGATGTTCAAAAAAAAACAAAAACATTAAAAATATTTTTTTCTTTGTTAAAATAGCCCCTTATAGGATAAATTTATGTAATGATTAATAAATATGATTTAAATCGTTATTAACACAATTTCAACAAAGTATCTCTAATATATATCCAATGGATAACTAATGTATGTCCAAAGTATATCCACTGTACATCTAATGTATATCCACTGGATATCCGGTGGATAACTGATATGGATATCTTGTATATATACTTGTATGTATACATGTGGGATTTTGTGATGGTTTAAACTAGCATATGGGACATTCCACGTTACTCGG
Source organism: Brassicogethes aeneus (assembly GCA_921294245.1). Taxonomy (NCBI): domain Eukaryota; kingdom Metazoa; phylum Arthropoda; class Insecta; order Coleoptera; family Nitidulidae; genus Brassicogethes; species Brassicogethes aeneus. The sequence continues at coordinate 7,643,053 of OV121136.1, forward strand.
TAATTTTTGTCCCGCCCGTCACAATTAAAAATTGTGAGTAAAAACCACAAGTTATAAAATTAATATTTTATAATATTATTTTTATTGTGCTTATAACTTATTAAAATCATAATAAAACAAAATTTTTAAATAAATTTTATAACTTGTAGTTTTTACTCACAATTTTTAATTGTGACGGGCGGGACAAAAATCCCCGAGTAACGTGGAATGACCCATATGTAAAAAAACAACTTTACGGTAAATTGATTTTTTGCCAAGAGCTACGAAATTTTTAATTTTGAAATGTTCACTTTACCCAGATAATAATATTTATATATTAATAATATTATTTCTGTTAATAATATGACTATGACAGTCTGCAATACAATAAAAAATTACTTAAAAAAGTCCCTTTTGTTTATTATTGTATTTCATAGTACTACGCACGCGCTGAATTTGAGAATCTTCAGTGTTGCCGGTTATAAGCAAAATAACATCCAATGGATATCCAATGGATTTCTTTTATGGATATCCAGGATATACATAGGATATCCGGGATATCCAATGGATAACCATTGGATATATAAATGTCCGACCCTCCTGGACATAGTGTGGATATCCAATGGATACCCAGTGGATATAGTACTGTATGCAATATGGTTGTAATCTGTATTCAATATGGAGATTGTATGGATATCCAATGGATAACCATTGGATATATAAATGTCCGACCCTCCTTGACATAGTGTGGATATCCAATGGATACCCAGTGGATATAGTATTGTATGCAATATGGTTGTAATCTGTATTCAATATGGAGATTGTATGGATATCCAATGGATAACCATTGGATATATAAATGTCCGACCCTCCTGGACATAGTGTGGATATCCAGTGGATACCCCAGTTGTATGCAATATGGTTGTCATCTGTATTGGATATGGTGAATCAATGGATATTTACTTTTCAATAAATAACATTGGGTTTTAAAATAAAAGTCTTATTCTTTAATTTAAATATTTATTTTTATGAAAACATAAAATAGAACAGAAAACTACATATAACTAAAGAAGTGAAGTCTCTGGCTTGACATCACTCCTCCAGCTATCATTTGCCTTTTTATCAGCCTAATCATTTAGGGCCTATTTCACCTGTCTCCTTATGATCCCCAAAATTTGGCCAATCCATCAGCCCATTTGTTACCCTCGAGCCTATGTATAGCTTGCAAATAAAGGTACGGTATATAAATGCATGCATGTATTCACCTTTAATGTTTTACCTTCAATGCTAACCGAAAGTTTATAAATTGCTCTTAAATATACCTATTTAATTTAAAATTGTATTAGTTTTAGACCAATACAATTTAAAATGATAACTATGATTAGAAAATTAATAAAATATTCACTTACCACTAGAGACCTCAAACAAATAACCACAAAACACAATAACTTGGCAATAAACTTTATGACAAACATATAACAAATAGCAATGATGGCGAATGAACCTTTACAATCTGTGGAATGAAGCAAATAAACATGAAAACCCTTTGGATGTACCTAACAATCATGGCATCATATTTAACGGACGCTACCATAGAAAAAGGACGCTTCTTTATCTTCTGTGTTCGGCAGCAGTCACTGCTGAGCAGTGTTGTCAGACGTTTAAATAATTTCAGAAAGCTCATCAAAATGGCGGTTATATTATTAAATCTTTAATACTTAATTAATTAGTATACCTAGTATACCTATTTGACATAAATGTGGTGAATAATTATTTTAAATTTATTTAATTTATTTATTAAAACTTAATAAAGTACGGAAATATATTTCGTTTAGTTATTTTGCTTATAACCGGCAACACTGAAGATTCTCAAATTCAGCGCGTGCGTAGTACTATGAAATACAATAATAAACAAAAGGGACTTTTTTAAGTAATTTTTTATTGTATTGCAGACTGTCATAGTCATATTATTAACAGAAATAATATTATTAATATATAAATATTATTATCTGGGTAAAGTGAACATTTCAAAATTAAAAATTTCGTAGCTCTTGGCAAAAAATCAATTTACCGTAAAGTTGTTTTTTTTACATATGCTAGTTTAAACCATCACAAAATCCCACATGTATACATACAAGTATATATACAAGATATCCATATCAGTTATCCACCGGATATCCAGTGGATATACATTAGATGTACAGTGGATATACTTTGGACATACATTAGTTATCCATTGGATATATATTAGAGATACTTTGTTGAAATTGGGTTAATAACGATTTAAATCATATTTATTAATCATTACAAAAATTTATCCTATAAGGGGCTATTTTAAAAAAGAAAAAAATATTTTTAATGTTTTTGTGTTTTTTTTTTGAACATCCAGTATGGATATCCATTGGATATCCAGTGGATATCCAGTGGATATACATTAGATGTACAGTGGATATACTTTGGACATACATTAGTTATCCATTGGATATATATTAGAGATACTTTGTTGAAATTGGGTTAATAACGATTTAAATCATATTTATTAATCATTACATAAATTTATCCTATATGGGACTATTTTAAAAAAGAAAAAAATATTTTTAATGTTTTTGTTTTTTTTTTAACATCCAGTATGGATATCCATTGGATATCCAGTGGATATACATTAGATGTACAGTGGATATACTTTGGACATACATTAGTTATCCATTGGATATATATTAGAGATACTTTGTTGAAATTGGGTTAATAACGATTTAAATCATATTTATTAATCATTACATAAATTTATCCTATAAGGGGCTATTTTAAAAAAGAAAAAAATATTTTTAATGTTTTTGTTTTTTTTTTAACATCTAGTATGGATATCCATTGGATATCCAATGGATATCGTAAAAGGCATGGATGTTATATGGACATTGGGATAGCCATTGGATATCCATTGGATAGCGTGTTCTGTGTGGGTAAACTAAATAATCACAAAAGTAAAATCACAAAATCCTAAAGCAAATAAAAATCTTAAAGTAAATAAAAATGCACAGGTTCATAATTTAAATTATTGTGAAATCCCAAGAAAAATAATCAATTATGATGTCAATGCTTGTTATGATTTAATCTTTATATTTTTCACACTTACCTGAAAACCTTAATAACTTTTATCAATTTATACCTAACTATAATAACACGTGGACACAACAAATACAATAGAAAAATAAATACAATTCAAACGCAACTCGATTGCAGCAATGTAATAAGGTTATATTTTTGTCAAATTACCGCGTTGACCGGTTACGCGCGAATTTTAAAATTTGAATTTAAATGCAATTTAATAAATTATAATTTATATATGCATATAATGAATAAAAACTAAATCTACTGTTTTTTTGATAAAATCTGGCATCACTGTCGATAAGCACAGTGTAAGAGATCATTGATCACGTCGTGCGCTCATACTGCGCTCATAGCGTGGGCGCGCACGGCTATGCTACTAATATCCCAGGTAGCACAACGTAACGAAATCTTGACGTAAACGAGACGTTTTCAGTCCGTCGTGACTTGGACGTTATTTAAAAATCGTAACGTATTTAATTAAAAACAGTTGCCAAACCGCGCTAAATTTAAGCATAGTTTTTGTGACGAATACGTTACATTAATATGAATAAAAATCTTCACGATGTAGTTAAGAATACGCCACGGATTCTTCACGATGATTTGTCACGGTTTCGTCACGACGCTTCGTTACCGAATAGTGAACTGAACTGGTCACGTAATTGTGGCGTATAGTTGCATTATTTGGGGGTGTAATAATATTGTGTAGTGTAATGCAGTGCAGTACGGTATAGTGGGTTGTTTTGTGTATTGTGGAATTATTGCTTACCTTCAAAGTTTTGTAATTTGATTTTAACCTCATCATCAGGTTGAAATCAAATTACAAAACTTTGAAGGTAAGCAATAATTCCACAATACACAGAACAACCCACTATACTGTACTGCACTGCATTACACTACACAATATTATTATACCCCCAAATAATAACATATTGTTGTTAGGATTGTTTAGTTTTGCAATGTTAATGCAAAGAAAGCACATTTAACTGAATTATATTTTATTAGAAAAACAATAAAAACATATTCTACAATAAACTATAATATATATTATATAGAAAAACACTAACAAAATAAAAAAATATTACTCTTATACAATAAAAATACCTCCACTTTTGAAAACCAGCAATAATTGCAATTAGTTTTCAAATTTCATATCTTTAAAAAAAATTAAATTATTTTTCTATTTTAAGGATAAAACAGTACGCAAAAATATAATTCTCCTGTAGAATAAAACACTATTTTATTAGAATATACCTAATATAAAAAACAGTAAAACAAAATAAACAAGTATTTCTCTTATAAATTAAAAAATGAAATGAATGAAGTCAATTAATAATTCATGTAGTATAAAATTTTTATTTTATTTCTGCAGTTTCTTTAACTGCAACATTTATTTATAATAAACTTACTTAAATAACACTAGGGTTCAGCTGAAGTACAAACCTGTGATTTCATCTTATCATATGTATGTGCATAATGTGCTTTTCAACGTCATCCTTTGTAATATTTCTTTCCCCCGAGACAACCCAAGACAATTGTGTTTGCCATCAATATGTCTTTTAGTCTAAAGTTTTCGTTCGCCCCTATCCAGTTGTGTGGAGTGTGTCCAGAGTGTCGACTGTAAAACAGTGTATGTTATGTTGGTTACCAATTTTTTAATTTTAATTGACCTGCAAAATGAGAAGAAATAAGTAGTTTTCTCCATGGCTTTGTTAAATTTTATTTCACGTACAAAAAAATGTATTTTTTCCTCTTTCAGTAGAAATTCAACTTAAAATACTTATAAGTAGTAAGCTTATAAGCTTATAAGCTATAATAATAAATTTGTTAAGGATATATTAACACACTAAAAATGTTGTTGTTACTTATATTTTGTTGCTACAGCAAAACATTTCTTAGATTAGTGTGGAGTTGTTTAGCATTGCAGACAATTGTCTTAAGCTACTGAAATATAGAAAAGCAAAAGTACTTACGGTTTTAAACTATCCTTTTGTTTACCATTAAAAACTTTGCAGAAATATAGAAAAACCTACAGAAACCAATGGCTTGGGTCGTTACCAATCATTCAAAATGGAGATCCTACTGGAGATGCACAGAACATATGACTATTGGCGACTGCGCATTGGTGTCACGACTTTACGTGATGTTTTCGTGACGATTTGTATAAATATTTTGTAACGTTTTTGTAACGAGCTGCACGTCAAGAATTTTATACCAAAATTTAAAGTAAAATTATCACTATTTCGTGTGACTAACGACTTTATGAAAAAATTCTTCACGTATTTTCATAGACCCCTCGTCACGAATTTGGCGTCACGCAATTTATTTACTTTTTATTAAAATTTCCTTAATCGTAACGAAATATTGTCTCGTTTTCGTCACTTCCAATTTTTAATGTCACGTTGTGCTACCTGGGATGCGTGTGAAATCAACCACAGGTGTGCATTCTCACGCCAAGCGACCTAGGTGCGACGCACGATTGCTATCTGGGATGTCACGTCGTGACTTTTTCGTGATATCACAAATGTTTACTGGGTAAGTACATACGTCCATGGACTTTGAACGTACGTCCATGGAGTTTACGCTTTCTCATGTCCTCAGGATGTTCCAAAAGAACGTCCATATGATATCCATGGATGGACAAAAGACAAGAAACAATAAGATGGATGTTCAAAGTCTAATTTAGGACTCCTGCGGTCGACAACGGCTACCATACTAAATACATTTTACAAAAATATCAAAAAAAAACAATTTTTACAATTAACTACACTTAAAAAATAACAAATGTTTTATTTGTTGTTAATTGTTAAAAGTGTTTTGTTTGCAAACCATGACAGTTTGGTTAAATTAATTTACTACTTATATAGTACCTATAATTTTATTTAAAAAAACACCTCAGAAATACCAAGTTACGAATTAACCCATAGAGCACAAAGTCGTCCATAGGATATCCATCTCTATACAAATGGATATCCATCCCTGCTTAAAATACCCCATAGAGACCCTGTTCAAACCGATAGATATGTGTGTCGGAATGTATGGTGTTTCTATAGAGTGTATCGGTATGTATAGGAGCCATAGTTGGGATTTATGGTTGTTCTATAGGAATATCCACCCTTGATTTATTTCGCATGTATACATTAACAATTTATAAATTTTTTTGTCTACCTACTTGATTTTGAGTTATCACCACCATCTTTGGTTTTGCTATGGCTGCCATAATACAATTTTACATAGTTGGATAGTAAAAAAATTGATGTATTAAACTACTTATATAAGTTTATGGCGCACCATTGCCATGGCCATTTTAAAAACAAAAGATGGTGACTTAAAGTAAAGAATAAATTGGATGAAAATGTAGATAAATGTGTATGTTAACAAGTCAAACTTACTTTTTCCCAGGAATAACAAAGCTATGAAGATTTTTGGTTTAAAAGGCTCTTAGTTTTTTTTTCAAAAGTTTTGAGAACAGCTGCCTTTTTTTCAATTTTTAAAATTCATTTTAACCCTACCAACGCATAACAAAAAAAATGACGAGACTTGTGATCCGGTACTTTACGACACGTCACTTTTATCGTTAACGATATCGTAATGACGAGTCATCATGATTAAAAAAATTTGTTTGATCTTTAAGCAATTGTTTCTCAGAATTGAATGAAATAATTGCATTTTATTTATAATTCTGTTAATAAACTCGCTGCAATATAAATTTTGAGTTCAATAATTAAAATAAATTGACGACGTCATACGATTTGGATGACGATACCAGAATTATTTCAAGTGACTATCGTCATAACAAGTAGTTGCTTAATAAAAAAAATACCCATAAAAGCAGCATACAAGTAAAATTTCTATACATTTTAATTTAATAGTAAACAAAACTCGCAAAAATAAGAAGAAAAGTTTATATGAACTTGTATGCTTTAAAGCTTAATTTTGAAGAAAAAAATTAAATTCGTTTCCGTTTTATTTTTAATCTATAAATAAAAATAAACTTACAAAAAAGCAGTAGCATACCCAATTTAATTTACATTAAATTTGCCCACTACTAAAAACCTAAAAGGTTTTTTTATCAAATTCGTCCAAAAAATATTTTTTTAAATAACTTTACCACCCTGTCTCTCGAAAAGAAAGCTTTAAAACATACATACTTTTCTTCTGATATTTTCGATTTCTATAGATCACTAAATTTTCCCAATTAAAATCTGCGACACCCTGTATACTTATAGGATACTTGATGCACCCTACGTTGCTAGCTGTATAAATTTATACCTTAAGGTAGTGTGCAAAACTTGTCTTATTAATAATATATTTAAATAAACGTTGACTGTTAATATTTAGCCCATATAGCCCATAAATTATAATTTTATTTCACCCAAGGCCGGAAGTACCCATATAGCAATCGTGCGTGGCACGTAGGTCGCACGGCGCGCCGCGGCGTGAGAACGCACACGTCGATTTCATACGCATATGAGTAGCATAGCCGTGCGCGCCCACGCGATGAGCACAGTATGAGCGCACGACGTGATCAATGATCTCTTACACTGTGCTTATCGGCAGTGATGCCAGATTCTATCAAAAAACAGTAGATTTAGTTTGTATTCATTATATGTATATTAGGGTGGCCCAAAAAAAAAGAATATTTTTTTTTTCTCGTCTCTTGTAAAAATATGTTGGTTTGTCATGTTTTAAGAGCCCTGCCAAAAGATCAGCTCCATTAAAAAATTTTTGGGGTCGCTCAAGATTTTTAAAAACTTCCAAAATCGTCAAAAATTGTATTTTTTTTATTTAATTTTTTTTCTCGTTCCGATATTATCTTTTAATTTAAAAATAATAATGATTCTGAAAATTTCAAATCGATATATTTCTAAAGGTCGCTCAAGATTTTTTTAACTTTCAAAGTACAGTATACCGAAAACATTCAAAATATATTTTGAATGTTTTCGAGCGACCTCTGAATATAAATATCAACGAACTTTTAGCGACCTTTAGAAATCAAAATATTGATTTGAAATTTACAGAATTTTTATTATTTTCAACCAAAAAAATAATATCGAGACGAGAAAAAAATTAAAATAAAACAAAAATTCAATTTTTGACGATTTTGAAAATTTTAAAAAATCTTGAGCGACCAATAAAAAATGTTTAATTGAGCTGATATTTTTACAGGGCTCTTGCAGCATGATAAACTAACATATTTTTACAAGAGACGAGAAAAACAAAATATTCTTTTTTTTTGGGCCACCCTAATGTATATGTTACGGCTAATGTGCAAACTTGGATAGTTTATAAACTAGCTGGTGTTGTTGAGTTTTCTAACAAGGAAGCGTTAAAATTTTGCCTATGATTAATTTTAAAAACGTTAAAATGCACAAAACAAATCCGGTTAAGCCGGCAAAACGAAAAACAATGCCGTAACCTCACTTTTTTAATAAATTAGCCAGAGAATTGGTTGGTTAGTTTACAAACTAGCTAAAGCTTGGCTATTTTGTGTTACTGGAAATTTTGGTTTTCATATTAGCCAAACTGAATTGGATAGTATACCTACAAACTATCCAGCTATTTTAGTTTCCCTAATAATTTCAAGTAAATTAGCCAAGATCCTTGGTTATTTTGTAAACTAGCCGCTAATTTAGTTAAAAATATGTTTTCAATTAAAATAGCTGACAGTTTGGCTGGTTTATAAACTATCCAGCTAGTTTATAAACTAATTTTACACATTTTGCACATTAGCCATAACAGTTGGGTATAAATTGATAAAAGTTATTAAGGATTTCAGGTAAGTGTGAAAAATATAAAGATTAAATCATAACAAGCATTGACATCATAATTGATTATTTTTCTTGGGATTTCACAATAATTTAAATTATGAACCTGTGCATTTTTATTTACTTTAAGATTTTTATTTGCTTTAGGATTTTGGGATTATTTAGATTAGTATTTTTAAAATCACTTGATCATCTGCTTTGTGTTGACCCGCCCTCCGTCAAACGAGATAAACGCAACCAATAATACATCTACACGCAGAGCTGCAAGAAGTCAGTTTTAAAAAGACTTAAATCTTAAGTCTTAAGTCAATTCTAAGATAAAGTTCAAATGATTTAAGTATTAAGTCTTTGAATTAAATCATTTTCTTTCAAGTCAAGTCATTTTCGCAAATTCTGAAATCAATATAAAGTGATTTAAGTCATCTTATGACTTAATTCCTTTAGTAAGTCGTTTTTATGACTTAAGTCTATATTTTTTATTTAAATCGTGATCTAAGAGTTGTCAATAAAATGACTTAAATCAAACTTGTGATTTAAATCAAAATAATTACCGTAAACACGGGTGACTTTGCACCCCGCGGGTGACTTTAACCCTTTTATGAAAAATCTTTTCGCGCTCGATAAAATTAACATTTATAATTTGTTGGTCTAAACCTGTCAATTGAGCGATTCTATTGAGTTTATGTTACAGGAAAATCAGTGTTTTAAAGAAAGAAATGGGATTTATTACACTTTAAAATTGTATATATCGCATCAGTGCAAAACTCTTATAAATACACGCGTTACAATTTCTATATTATGCGCACACCTTTGGAATGATGATCCTTGGTTAACTACAGGTCGATTTTTTATTTTTTTTTATCAGTAATCCCTTGCAACAGATATATGTCGCTGCTAACATGTGTTTAATATAAATTAATTAAAATATTGAGTTAATTTTATACGGAAAATACACTGTGAGAGAAAGTCACCCGCAACCAGTGGGTAACTTTGCACACCCAGTTTTTAATTTTTATTTTTGAAACTCAGACCTATGTAATGGTAAAACATAGTTATTATGAAAGAGCAACTCAAGACTCAAATTTTGGTATACAAAATTTAATGTTTATGATTGTTAAAACCACAAAAATTTTAAGCTTAAGTTTGAAAGTGAGCTAAAGCCATCCGTGTTTACGGTACCCTTAAGTCAATACAACAATTTTTTAAATGTTAATAATAATTTTATGGTATTAATAATACTGATATTATTAATCTATTGTAGATACAGATGATAATAAACCATTATGTTAAGAATTTAAAACGATTTATTTTCAGAACACTTAAAAATAAAATAAAAACTTAAAACACATTTTTTGAGTATATAGTAGACAATAAAAATAAAAACTTAAACCACCTTTTTTTAGTAGAGTAGACATACAGGGAGGCTACTTTTTTATATACATAAATGGGTAAACTTCTAAACGGTAATAAATTCAAACTCTGTTAAAATAGATAAAAGTTGAAGTATTTCAAAAACTGATAACTTGTTGTTTTGTTAACTTTTGTTAGCTGGTTCAACATCCATCTAGAAAAAAAATATTCCTCCCTTAAGGGAGTAATGATGGGAAGTTCCAAACTCTCGATTCACGACCGCTCAAGATGTACGACTGCTCAAGACTGATTGTTTCCACTTTGCACTAATAATCACAAATTAGACCTAACTACGCACGAACATGACGAATGTTGGCAAACAAAATAACAAAATTATAAATCCCCACTTTTTTTAATTCATTTTAGACAGGACATTTTTTAATGTAGCCGTCAAACGGTTCCGAAAAGCTAACTATACCGCGGCGGTTTTTTTATCCACTAGCGGTAGCAATTGTAGGTAGGAAATTAAAGGAGTTTTTGATCTGATGCCGCGTGAACCCCTGGCAGTTCAAAAGAAAATGCCGCTGTTAAAAATTTATAAAAAAAATATATGAAAAATCCGACTTAAATATTTTCTAAAAAGACTTAAATCTTTTTCAAAAAGACTTAAATCGTTTCTATCTGACTGAAATCGTTTGAACTGATTTAAGCCTTTTATTAATGACTTAAGTTTTTTCTATTTTCAAAAAAAAATATTTAAGTCACAAATCATTTTGAAAATTACTTAAATTTTAAGTCTTAAGTCAGTTTTATAGAAATGACTTATTACCAAATGACTTAAGTCATTAAAACGATTTAAATCAAAAAAACGATTTTTCTGAGAGCTTGCAGCTCTGTCTACACGTAAAGCATCCTACCTATTCGAAATTAGACATTTAAATTAATGTTAAGTTTTTAAAATAATGCAGCGTTGCCCTTTCTTAAAAAAATACTTGAATTATATAACGTTTAATTACTTGGGTTGTACGGTTTGGTATTTTATGAATATTTCAAATGGGGTCCTGTTTAACCGAGCGCGCTAAAGCCGGCCCTGTCGCGGTAGGTTGGGTGGGATCGAGAACTGGCCGAGCGGCAGAGGGAAGCAACAGGTGAAGGAAAAGGGCCGTCCGAGTGAGTCGTGGGTTTTCGTGCTGTGAAATAAACCTTGTAGGGTATCCTTTTTCAATTTTCTAGACGATCACTTCTTTTGGCCAAACTTGACAACACTGCTTGCGCTGTCAATATTTAAATTTAGTTCGCGCGATTTTTCAAATCGCCTTGGGTTACTGCCGTTTGCATGAGTATGGGGTACCACCACCCCGTGCCCATCACAGCTTTTTTATTTAAATTAAGATTTTTTTATTTTACGTTTGTGATATTTATTTACTTTTTTAAAGGGATTTTGATTAAAATTTGCATTTTTATTTACCTTTACTTGAATATATATACAGGGTGTCCCGAAATTAGGGGGCCAAACTTAAACAGTGCATTCTTCATAGAAAAGTAACTCTTTTTTGTTGAATAAACATGTATAAAAAAATGCCCCCTAACGGAGCTACGGCCCCCTGAATAGGAGCCTAAGAGAATAGTTTTTTTTTTAAACTATTCCTAAAGCGTTAAACATGAAGAAATGAAATTTTGGCACTTTGGTAATTTTTAGATGCTGAATCAAGATCCAAGATCAAAACTGTTAAAAAATAATCATAGGCGTAACATTTGGGGGGGGAGTTATAAAAATAGCCCCAACTTTTTTCCGAGATAATATTTTTTTTTTTTTTATGAAATTATGAAAACTTATAGTTTTTTACGAAAAATAGGTAGTCTTGATTTGAATCGCTCAGATGCACCATTTTCGAGAAAAATGCATTTATAAATTGCTCTGCATAGCATACACACCTCTCATTTTCGTTAAAATTTTGTGTTAAAATTTGGAAAATCGCTCCTTAATAAAAAATAACAAAAATCGAGCCAAAAAAAATTAACTAAACTATAAAAATAAATGTAAAGTCAGCAAATAACCCAAACGTCACTTTTGTCCCAAAGCTTTTTAATGAAAATATTAGATATTATGCTAAGCATAGTAATTTAAATTGCAATTTTCTCGAAAATGGTGCATCTGAGCGATTCAAAGCAAGAGTACCTATTTTTCGTGAAAAACTAAACATTTTCATAATTTTATAACAAAACATTAAAATACACACTCTGCAAAAAGTTGGGGCTGTTTTTGTAAATTTGCCCCCTCAAATGTTACGCCTATGATTAAATTTTAACAGTTTTGATTATAGATCCAGATTCAGAATGTCAAAATTACCAAAAATTCAGGTCTTCATGTTCAACCCTCTAGGAATAGTTTTAAAAAAATGATGCTCTTAAGCTCCTATTTAGGGGGGCGTAGCTCCGTTAGGGGGCATTTTTTGATATATGTTTATTAAACAAAAAAGTGTTATTTTTTTATAAAGAATGCACTGTTTAAGTTTGGCCCCCTAATTTCGGGATACCCTGTATATATATATTACTTGAATATATATATGTATTGGTGGTTTTCCGGGATCTGCTACGTGTTGTCGGTTTTCGGTTCTTGGAAGAACCGTATGTCTGACGACGTTTCGGTACAATCTCATGTACCATGTTACATGATATTGTACCGAAACGTCATCAGATATACGGTTATTTTAAGAACCAAAAACCGATAACACGGAGCAGATCCCGGAAAACCACCAATACATATAACGCCCGTGGAAACCTAAAACAGAATATATATATAAATATATATATATATATATATATATATATATATATATATATATATATATATATATACACATATAAACGGTCATTGTGCAGCCCATTCTATATACAAGCTATACTCTGTGTAGCCCGAAATGACTTTGTGTGGCCCACTCCCGGGCTGAACAACGTTTGACGTTATTTTAACGCTAATCGATTAATCACGGTGATGGGAACCCCAGGTTAAATTTTTGGCAGGGCTTAACAACGACCGGTTTAGCCATAGTTACATACAGAATAGTTCATTGAATTTAACTGTAGGTGGCGCGCTGTAGTAAGTGTATCTAGAATAGGAATCCTAGATATCTTACGGTTCCTGTGTAGCCCTAAATCCGGCAACACTGCAAACACAAATTTTTCGTAGGAAGATATTATTTAATATCAAGCAGTGAGCAGAGTTTTAACGCTGCCGCGCGCTGTAAGTTCGATACCGCGACTTAGTCAGAGATTTATTCGAATACTTTTAATTGTTTTTATTACTTATTGTATTATAGAATGTGCACAATGAGTTTTATTTTTTATTAAAAATTCTTTTTAAAAACATAAAAGGCAAAAAACATTAATTGTAAAAATTATTCAAAAGCTTTTACTGGTAGAACATACATACTTTATTAAGTTGTAATAAGCGGTTTAAATTTAATCACTTAATCAGACTTTATAACTTTTTTAGTTGAATGTTTTAAAAATAGAAATATTAAAATATTTGACTAAAATTGGGCATATTTTTAATTAGAAATAATCCATAGGGTACACACTCTAATAATCCAAAATTTGAAGATAATTTTTTTTATTATGTTGTAATAAGTGGATCAAATTTTAACACAAAGACTTTATATGTTTTTTTAGGAATTTAAAAAATTAGCTAAACATGTCTAATTTGAAATATCTTTCGGAAAACATTATTTTATTGTGTTTTATTTAATATATTAGGCCTGTTAGAAGCAAATTAATTTGTAAAATAAAAATAAATAAAATTAATAAAATAAAATAAGATTTCATCGTATTTTATTATTTTAATGTGCTTGTTTTAAAAATAGCCAAAATATTGCGATTAGTCCTCAATCGGGTAAATTTTTAATCAAAAACATCTCAGAAGGGATATACTAAAAATTCCAAATTTTGCGATTTGTCCAAAATCGGGCTTTTTTAATCTGAAATATCTCAAAAGGTACTAACTTAAAATCTAACATTTTCAGAAAACATTTTTTTCATTTTGTTTGAATAAGTGATTTAAATTTCAATGAAATTATTTCATCAGTAGCACTTTATTAGTTTTTTCTATTTTCTTATATACAAAATATTAATAAAATATAATAATAACATAACTATTATAATAAAAGCTTTTTGTTTAAAGCCAGTATTATTATTTTTTGAAAAACGCAGATTTTTGACAAAATTAATTAAAAATAATAAAAATTATTCCATCCTATCTTTTAAGTTTAAAACCAAATTTTTTTATATAAAGTTTAATTAAATCATATCAATTTACGATTTTTAACTTTTATATTCCCACTTTAATGGGTGTGAAATTTCACGAGGGAATTTTAAAAACAAAACAGCATAACATAATTAATTTGTGCTGCATAAATCTACTAAATAATTTTGTTTTACTCAATGTAGCCAATTATAAGTTAAGGGTCCCTAGAATTTGCCAACTAAATACCCAAATTCCGAATAAAAAACATTTAATGGCACTAATTAAATAAATAAAGTAAGTTTTCTAGATGTTTGCTATTAGGTTTACAGATATGGGGGTAAAATGTTTATAATCTTAAAACAATATTTAAAAAATTCCATGTCAATTCTTTAACATTTTTTAACAAATTACCCGAGAAACCCCAGGGCAAATTGGGCTAACTTGAAACGTTAATAACTTTTTTATTTTAAACGTAACATTTGACATGGAATCTTTTAAACAATGTTTTAAGATTCCAAAAATTCCACCCCCATTTCTGAAAACCTAATAGCAAGAAAGTTATAGGCTATTTTTGATTGACGCGCATTTGTCATATTTTAACGGAAAAAATTAATAAATCCAAAACTACTTACAGTAATTTTACTTCAAATTTTATGTAGAATTTAAAAATGTAAAAATATATGGGGTGTTCCATTTAAAATAACATAGTTGATGTCACTTTCGGTCAAGCCGGAAGTGGCATTTTGTTTAAAATATTTTAGAAAAATAGGCCTAATTGGATAATAAACGCTTTACAAATTTCAAATCGATATCTTTTGCCGTTCCTCAAAAACTCTCAATGGACCACGAACGTGAAACACGCATTACCGTATTTCGTAAATAATTTTAAAATAAATAAATAATCTTAATGGTTGTGGTGAATAAATTTTTCATAAAAATATACTGTCCAGCTGTTATCGAATCTGTTATTATATATTATGTGCCGAATACATTTTATTGGATCGCACTTAAAAAAATATGACGTGATCTGAAAAAACGCCGAGACACGTGTATCATTTTTTTAAGTCTATTATCAAAATCTATGTATCCAGATTAACATATTAATAAATTAGGGGGTTAATATGAAGCACAGCAAAGTCCAATATGAGTCCAGTTGAAATGATTAAGTAAAAATATCGTTCCTAATATTTTTTAAGGGAATATTTTAATACGGACTCTGCGGGGTGATACATTAGCCCCCTACAATATTTATATTTAGGTTTTTAAATATAAAAAAAATTAATAAATGTTTTATATTTACTTTATCTATAGTGTTCACAAAAAGAATTTTGCTAAATCACAAAATTTTAAAAATGGTAAATTAACACTGGTCGACAAATTAAAACTTTTTGTTTGCCTTTTGACCATAATTTTGTTCCATCAGATTTTGTTTATTGCAATATTGTAAACAGATAATTTTTTTCGAAATTTTAAAAGAAACCTTTAATAATTCTTAAATTATAATTTAAGAATTAATAAAATAATATTAATTTTCCTAATAAACTTGGTAAAAGTCTTTATAATGTTTTTTTGTAAATGTATCGTTTTACAGTAAAATTGCAATTCCAATTAAATGTTATTAAATTCCGTGGCATTCCGTCCTGCTATAAATTACTAAGAATTAATTAATTAATCAAAGTTTTCCTTTTTTTTAATCCATTGTTAATTTCAGAAATGTAAAAAATAAAATTTAAATCTCTAAAAAGAGCATATGGAAAATATGATTAAATTTAATAACAGTAAATTGGTATTTCAATGTTACTGTGAAACGATACATTTAACAAAAAAATAACTTTTTTAAATTGACTATTTATTTTAAAACAATTTTTTTTTAAATCATTGGAGTAACTTTTTTGTTTTAAAAAGAGATATTATTACCACTGCTTGTAGTATAAAAACATTTCCCACCAAATTAAAAAATCATACTCATCCATGTGCTGTAAATTAATTTTTTATTCTAAAAAATATATGCAACTTAATCCCTTGGATGTTGAATTTTTAAAATAATATTATTAAGAAAATTAATATTATTTTAACGTTTTTCATTGATTCTTAAATTATTATTGGTTACTTTTGGACCACCGTGTATATTTTTTAAACATACTCCAACCGATACGAGAAGCATTGGTAATGCAGATATGGGTCCTAATTAAACTGAAAAAAAATTAAATTATACCCATTAATAAAGTCCTGTATTAATAAAGTCCTGTATTAAACAAAATAAAATCGTTCTTTAGTCAAAACTTGACAATTTTTTAAATTTAAAGTGATTTTTTTAGATTTTAATAAAATTTACAAAATTAATAGCTTCATCTATATACTTTATTGTGTTAAAATTTCAACGCAATAAAATAAAAATTGGCAAAATGGCACTTAAAGCGTTTTAAAATTAATATTTACGTCAATTTTGCTCCTGACGCTTGTACGATTTCTTAAAATAAAATATGTAGGCAACAGTAATTAATAAATTTTTGATTACGCAATATTTCTTAAAAAAATACGTTAAAGTAAACTGATAAAAATAATGGTAAATTTAATAATTATTTACTTTTAAAAAGTACAGTAAAATTACCATTTTTAGTTTAGAGATTGACAATTATTATACTAAATCAGGATATTTACATAATTCTTAGTATTTTATTGTAAATGGGATGCACAACGTTGAACGTATGAAGAATAATACGAAAATAGGGATTAAATGCAAATTTATGTCGCGTGATCGCCGCGTGGCAACAAAACAGGTGGATAGCGCTGTTCTTATTGGACAATTCGTACGCGTTGGCTTGGTGAAAACCGGCAACGTTGCGGGCTAAACAAGAACCGTCTGCTTGGTTTTTACATAAACGAGGGATGAATAACGTACTATATATATCTTATGGGCTTTACAACGTACCATAAATAAAGAGATCATTAAATTAACTTATATATTTACCCCTCTTGGTATTTCCTAAATTAAATTATGTTAAAAAACACTTAGCAAAGATATATACTCGTCTAACCACGTTAGAAATGGTGGGTGGCAGAGCGCCCCAATAGTATCTCGGGCTAAACAACATACCAATTATACGTATATATATATATATATATATATATATATATATATATATATATATATATATATATACAAAATTCTATCATTGCTGCGTCCATACATTTATAAAATCCCTATTCTTATTGCGTCAACGACCTTACTGCGTCAGTATATCTGACGCACTAATGTCAAGCGCTTATTTCTTAAAATTTACTTCATCCCGGCACTTTCTAAGATTCTTGCTAATACAGATCTGTGAAGAATTTAATTCCCAATTTTTGTGTCCAAAAATTTTTTATATCCGACCCTGCGTTTTTTAAATATTTAGAAAAATTTGAACACAAAATGTGTGCAGCAACATACTAAAAATGAAAAAAATTTGTATATTTAGTTCAACCCATTTGACGATGAGGGCGTTGCGATAATATACGTTTTTCAATATACGTGTTTTTAAATACTATATGTTGTTGCGTCGCACAATTTGGCAACGTCTCGCCTTTGATTTTAATATTTGAATTAAACTCACGATACTGTTGCGAATGGTAGCGCTGTTTCTCTCGCACCGTGTGACATCACACTAGAGACAGTTGTCCTTTCGTTTAAATGTAATCATATTATAATCTTGGGGCGCGCGTCGAGTTTTATGAAATTTACAATTATGACGGTGGATTTATTAAAACTGATTGTAAGATAAAATTGTTTTGTACATAAGTAATTGTGACAATGTATTTTTTAAATTATATATGCAGATGCAGATTTAAAGGCAGAAAAACGATTATCATTTTTTACGCTTATAATCGTAAAAAAATGATCATCGTTTTTCTGTTAATTTTACTATTTCAAAAATAATAAAAGTTTTGCATGTTTCATGTACTTTAAAAAAAAGGTTAATATCAATGTAAATAACTACAATGTGTTTTATGTTATTAACAGGTAATTCAAAAAAATTTAAAAAAAAGTAATACATCAATGTTATAAATACAGCGTGTTTCTACTAAAAATTGACAATCTAAATTAGGCTTTCTAATAAATATTTTTCAATTGAGCTTTTGTTTTTGAATTATCAAACTTTGTTTTGAAGTAAAACTTTTTATGTAAATTATTTATGGGCGGATTTAAAAAAAATAGTTTTTAGTAAATTTTGTAATTTTTTCTTTAGTATCTTTAGTAGATTTATTACAGTTTTTACACAAAATAACAAAAACACAATACAAATTTAAATGTCTTATAATAATAATTATTATAATTTTAATTATTGTAATAATAATAATATTACATCATATTATAATAATAACATTACTAAACAAAATTAATCATAATAATATATATAATATATTAAACAATGCAGTAGCAAGTTAAATAAGTAGTTTCGAAACTCGAATGTTGAGCGGTCTATGGAATGTCACCCCGTCCATCATCTCTATGTTCAGGCATAATTAAATACATGTATATCTTAAAATCAAATAATACCACACAATGTTAGTTAAAAAAAAATTGTCTTAATTTTAAAAACATTCAATCCCCCGGGGGCGTGGCAAAAATTATTTTTAAAAATTAAAAAAAAACAGCTTATACAAATACCCTTCTCACAACTTTTTTTTAACTAAGTGAGATTTCCAAAAATAATTATTTCAGCCCAGCCTACCGAATTTCTAATTTTTGCCGCGCCCCCGGGGGATCTAATGTTTTTAAATTTTTTTTTAACTTACATTTTGAATTTGGCATATTAAAAAACTATAAGGTATTAACTCACTTGTAACACAAAAAAAATCTTGTTAATATATTTTAATTTTAAGCCCCTCCCCAAAGTTTTTAAAGTTCTAATATGCAGCTCTTCGATTAAAAAAAAAGCCGTGGTGCGCGGCGTAAAATTAAAATATATAAATATTTTTTTTGTGTGTCTTAAGTAAGTTAATACCTAATATTTTTTAATATGCAAAATTCAAAACTTAACTTAAAAAATATTTTTATTGAATTTTGAGGAATTTCAACCCCCCGGGGGCGCAGCTAAATTTGTTTTTAAAAATTTGAAAAAAAACAGCTTATTTGTGTACCCTTCTTACAATGACAATGAACCCTCAAAAAAATAAAAGTTCCCGGGAATTTTTTGAATTTAGTGATTTTTTTATGTTCACTAAAATTTTTGTACTAAAATTGTACAACTTCTTGTGGCCTAGTTTACACAATAGATTTGGTCAATAAGTATGGAATTAACTTGGAAATTAGTAAAATTAGGGTAATTAGTAGGGAATTATAATTCCTCTATAGAGGAATTACTAGGTATTTTTTAAATTAAAATGGAATTATTATATATAAGGGAAATTAGTAAGGAAATAGAGGAATTAGTAGCAATCCTGGGAATTAGTGTACACATTTTCTTTTGCGGTTTACCCCGAGGGGTAAACCGCAGGGGAATTTTGGTGTACAATCTGTAGGAATTAGTAAGGAATTAGAGGAATTTGGGGAATTACTCGGTAAATTAGTAGGCAAATAGTGGAATTAGTGGGGAATTAGAATGAAATTAGAAGAAAATTGATGTCTCGTTTAGCACTTGAATATAAAGAAAAAAACAAAGAAACCGGAAGTTAGAGAGCTACTCCATTCTTTGCCAGTTCCAGATTGGGAGTAGTACCACTGCAGCATTGAAAAAAATGAAGAATGTTGTGTACAGCACAACACCCATATTTTAACAAAAAATAGTACTCGTTTCCTAAAACCAGGAATACAAACATCTCCTGACAGATTCGGATCTCAAAAGTGAAGACAAGATGAATTTTGCATCCGCAGAAAAAATGTGCAGTTTTATAGTAATTGGAAATTCCACAAATTAAATAGAGCGTGGCGTATCTCAAGCTAATGTACTACATCGAATCGTCGCGACGCGTCGTTCTTAAATTCTGTGTTGCATACTAGATTATATCGTATCTGGTATATTGTATTTTTTACTAGAATCTGGAAAGCCTGTGTTAAAGAACAAAAAGAATATAAAATAACAGACAACTTTTTGACCAGTAATTGTAACCTTTGCATCGAAACGCCCATGCTTTGACTTAAACTAATACTGAAGCTTAACAGCGGTGAGTTAAAAACAGATATGTTCATCACCGGTATTTTTGGTAGCCAAGCATGTGAATCCTTATTTCGGGCTGCCAGATCCATGACTTCTACGTATTCAACAATAATACATTTTAGTATAAAGGATATGCTGAACCGAATTGAGAGAATTAAGACAACTGATACCATAAACGATCTGAGGGGGACTTTTACTTTTACGTGAAGAAGAAATTTAAAATTTGGATATCAAATCTACAGTTAAAAAAGCTCTACAAAATGTCATAGAGGACATGAAACATCTTGGAATTAATGCAGAAGAAAACGATTGGAAATATATGCAGGTAGGTACCGTTAATAAGACGGAAACAAAATATTGCAATTACACAGAATAATGAAGACGCCGACGAAGACAACGCTGAAATTGTCGAAAACCCCGAAGAAAATTGGCAAAAACAAATATTAGTAATGAGGACGATAAAGTTATGGATGAAGTTATGGACTTAATTTCAAACGAGATTTCTAATGAAGATCGCGAATGTGATACTTTGGAAATGAGTTGTATAAGTTTAAAAGACTTTTTTAAAAAAGTGCACAGTGTATCGGAAAAATCACCGTACCTATATAATATTATATATTCAATTATTAAAAAATCATCGTACTGCTGGCTTTTAGATCAGTCCGACGGTAGAGTAAGTACTGACCGATTAAAAAGATTTATAGGCGGTACAAGGAAAACACCGAAGAAAACACCTTGCAAAAATTCCAAGTCGACCTTGACTATAAACAGAAGTTATGCATGGATCAAGCTAATAGCACAAGCACTGTATCATCCTCCGACTCTATCGTGAAGGAACTCGACGACTCCGATGATTTGGAGGAGTTTTCAGATGAGATCTTGTCGTATAAATCAGAAAATGTATCGAAATTTGCCGGACTCGAGATACACTAGAAAACTATTATGCGGTTTTATATGACCAATCGTGAGCTTTGCTGCACGAGCGAGGCGAATGTAGAACACACTATTTAGAAATCGCCGCCTTTTACCACGAAATATGTACACTATTTTTTATGACAAAATGAAAATTCGACTTTCGCTGCCCTTTAAGAGAGAAAAAATGTTAATATTTAAGTTAATTCATAAACTAAAATTTACCAAACTAAAGACAATAATTGGCTTAATTAATAATATTAATTATTAAAGAACTTATTTTAAGCGAAAGTCGAATTTATGCTGCTAGTGTTAAAAAGCATTGATTAATATAATACTTTTCTTTACTATTTCTCTTAGTAAAGTATACTTATAAGTATGCTATTTTTCATTAAGAATACGAACAAATATACCCTTCAAAAAGAATTACTATAGTAATTATTACTATAATATTAATGGTAATTATTCATGTTAAAATGTATAGCAAGAAAAAAAATAGAAACTAAAACCTTGAAGGTTTAAAAAATAATAGGGATAGGTATTTAAAATTTAATATAAAATTAATTAAAACTTTTTAAACCTTACATTCCTAATACAGACATTATTCTATAAACATGCAAAATATCAATATTAAAAATTACATAGAAGAAAAATTACATGTTAAAAATTCATTTATATCTTATTTAAGTTGACTCGCTAAATACCCCGTATTTCTAGGAGACGCAATAAGGTCGCAAAATATAATGACGCAATATTGTATTACGGATATGTATATATATATATACATATACATAAATATACATCCTTAGTACAATATTGCGTCATTACAATTTGGCAACACTGTAGGACGCAATAAAGTCTGTACAAGCCATATAAAATTTAAAATGAAATATACACGTGACGCAATATTATATCAAGATTAAAATGAGTTGATAATGTAGTGACTTTTGAAAAAAAAGTGTATATCTTATTTTTTAAGATAAAAAAAATCTGACCAGATTTTTGGAATCAGCAAAAAAAAGTACGCCAATATACTCTTCTATATTTTCGCTAAATACCGTATTTCTAGTAGACGCAATAAGGTCGCGAATTGTAATGACGCAATATTGTATTAGGGATGTATATATATATATATATATATATATATATATATATATATCGATGCCTGTTAAGTTGTCACTTCCGTATTATAAACAAGGCGTCCTAACTTCCACATGAACGAAGGCTTATACAAGCATTTTAAAACTATATATAAGTGAAGGGGAACCTACGTAATCCGAATCTCTAGAGAGGGGAAAGGATTTCGCAAATAAATATTTGTGTACTATGGCCGTGACTTAGTCACTTCCATCATATATAGAGACAATTGCATCGTAGACACTTCCGACAGGGTTGCCAGATTTTCGAGTCTAAAAATAGATTTAGTCTAGTTATCTCTCTCCGTTGCTCATGCGGACCTTTTTTAATTCGAAACGCTTAAAGTAAATATTCTGTTATGTGCAACACTTAGTAACCACGATTCGTTCGCCAAGCGTAAGTACGGCACATTCGACGTTCGAAACTAGTTATTAAACTTGCATTGTTTAATAATATTATTATGTTAAATTATGTTTGGTAATGTTTTAATAATAATATTAATAATTTAATATTTTTTGAGTGAAGAGAATATTGCGTGTATTATTATTATATTATTTCCAAATTAAAATTATAATAATTATTATTTTAAGTGTAAGACATC
Organism: Brassicogethes aeneus; assembly: GCA_921294245.1. Classification (NCBI taxonomy): domain Eukaryota; kingdom Metazoa; phylum Arthropoda; class Insecta; order Coleoptera; family Nitidulidae; genus Brassicogethes; species Brassicogethes aeneus. The sequence goes on from OV121136.1 coordinate 7,666,288, forward strand.
CAAATTTAATATTTTTATTTTGTTTTTGTTATTTTATGTGTTGGGTTATAATCTCAAACTGCGCTGTGGCTAAATGTATAAACTGTAATAAATCTACAAAAGGTACTAAAAAATAAAATGTCAAAATTTACGAATTTAAAAAAATAGTACCTACTTACATACGTATTTTTTAATATAATTTTTTCTCTCGTCATAAAAATGTTAAAATTAATATTTTTATAGAATTAATAAGGGTGTTTATCAAAGTGGACAACATAATAAAGTTTGTAGATCTTATAAGAAATAATTATCGAGTCCGACACTTTTTTAAATAAATATTTTTCATTGGAGCTGTTATTTTCGTCGGTTGATAAATTTTTTTAAATGTTTAACACAAAAATTGTAGGTAGAAATTAAAATTACAATTTTTTTTTTAAATCTGCATATAATTAACTTTAATAAAAAGGTTTATTTAAAAACAAAGTTCGATAATTCAAAAACAAAAGCTCAAATTAAAAATATTTATTTGAAAAAAGTGGTAGTCTCGATGAGATCTCTTTAGGTAACCTAATTTAGGTTGTCAATTTTTAGTAGAAACACCCTGTATTTATAACATTGATGTTTTCTTTTTCACAAAATATCTTTTGAATTACCTGGTAAAAACATAAAACACATTGTATTATAACATTGATATTATCCTTTTTTTAAATATCTAAAAACATGCAAAAACCTTTATTATTTTAAAATAATCAGCGCCGGATTTAGGGGGGGTCTTTGGGGGTCTATAGACCCGGGGCGCAAGCTTACAGGGGGCGCAAAATTTTTGACTGGTAATTTTTGTTTTTTACTACAACCTAAAGGGTTTTCCCCTTTTTTTATTTTTCGTGTATTAATCAGTTTTAATAAAAAAATTATTTAAATTATAACCGTGATTGTTGTCATAGTATTATTATCTATGCATAGTATACGAAATATGTCATGTCTCGTATTACGTAGGGCGCCCGACAAGTTGTTGGGTGACAAGAACTTTAGTTTGCAGAAATTGATTATTTCCACCGATGCGATGCGTATGGGCGTAAAGGTTTTTTAATATAAGAATATTTTATTACACTACGAACAACTATTAATTTAAATTAGTTTAAAACTATAGTTATATACAGTACCAGTCATATATATATGTATATGTATGTATATTAGGGTGGCCCAAAAAAATAAGAATATTTTTTTTCTCTAGTCTCTTGTGAAAATTTGTTGGTTTGTCATGTTTTAAGAGCCCTGTCAACATATCAGCTCCATTAAAAATTTTTTAGGGGTCGCTCAAGATTTTTAAAAATTTCCAAAATCGTCAAAAATTGGATTTTTTTTTATTTTAATTTTTTTTCTCGTTCCGATATTATTTTTTAATTTAAAAATAATAATGATTCTGAAAATTTCAAATGGATATTTTGATTTCTAAAGGTCGCTCAAGATTTTTTTAACTTTCAAAGTAGAGTATTTTGAATGTTTTCGAGCGACCTCTGAATATAAATACCAACGAACTTTTAGCGACCTTTAGAAATTAAAATATTGATTTGATATTTTCAAAATTTTTATTATTTTCTACCAAAAAAATAATATCGAGACAAGAAAAAAAATTAAAATAAAACAAAAATTAAATTTTTGACGATTTTGAAAATTTTAAAAAATCTTGAGCGACCCCTAAAATTTTTTTAATCGAGCTGATATTTTGACAGGGCTCTTACAGCATGATAAACTAACATATTTTTACAAGAGACGAGAAAAAAAAGATATTCTTTTTTTTTGGGCCACCCTAATGTATATTATACAGTATAGGTATTAGCCTATTGAAAGATGACGTCAATATTGCGATAAACAAATTTGCTTCTCTAAAAGCACGCAAAGTTGAGTTGGCCAAATGTTAATTTTCTTATTTAGGTATTTGTTTTTTTATATAGTTTTTGTTTATGTTTTTAGGGTGGCAATATTTTTTCGACATTTTTTTTCATTTCGGAGCTCACATGAAACAATTTAAGTTTAAAGTATTTAAGTTTCAACTCAAAAAAAAATAAACGTCGCTCAAAAAAATCAACTAAATTGGAAAAATAGTAATGGTTACAAGATCAAAATTATTAAAAAAATCAAGAAATGTACCTATTTCAAAAATATTGAGCTACCAATAATATTTTGACTTAAAAATGTATTATGTTCCTATACGACCTACAAAAAAAATAGTGAGAAGCCAAAGATTTTGAGAAAAAAGGTTGGTTTAAAAAAGTTTTGAGCGACGTCTAAAATTTTTTTATCTGTTGAAACTCAAATACTTTAGACTTATTTTTTTTATTTGATTTGAAAAATCAAAAAAATTTCGAAAAAATACTACAACCCTTTATGGTTTAATAAAATCCTTTTGTTAAGAAGTGACATTTCTTTGAATTTATTATATAGGTAGGGGCGGACAATTTTTATTAGACCCGGGGCGCAAATTTTTATAATCCGGCGCTGAAAATAATAACAATAGCAGAAAAACGAACTGCCTTTGAATCTGCATCTGCATATATTAAACATGCGAGCCAATCAAAATGCAGCGGCTCAAGGCGTGGTCCTTAAACCGCCAGATTTAAAATATGAATTGAACCTTTAATCTTCGATTAAAGACAGTTTGATAATAACCTTTCCAGACTGTAATAATAATAAGTACTTTCTTGATTGCAAAAAGCAAGATAAATTTATTAAGAATTAATATCTTTGCTATTTCTTTTTATTGTAATGTAAGTATAATGGGAATATTGTTATTATTTTAATTTACTGTTCTGTTTTTGTGCTGCAACGCACGTCAAAAAGCACTGTTTTGTATTTTTTTTTGTAAATATTAATTTTTTATTTATAATGTGTTAAATGAGTTATTACGTATAATAAACCATATTTTAATTTTAAAGGTTTTTATTTTTTAAATGCGTTTTTAGATTATCAAAAAGCACTGTTTTATAGAAATAATTCACAAACTTTTTTTATAACAAATAAATATCCATTTTTTTTCTTTTTTACTGCATTATAATGTATAATAATAATAAATAATAAATAAATATCTATTATAATAACCCCATAATTTTTTTATTGCAAAAAAATATTTATTTTTTTGTTTGTTAAATAAGACTTATTAGGTATAATTAACTTTATTTTAATTGAAAAATATAACGAATTTTAATTTTTAAATGCGTTTTAGGTGGTCCTAATTAAAGCATCAATTAAGGAAAAAATCAAACTTTTTTATTGCATGAAATATTTATTTTTCTATTTTTAACTGTGTTAAATAAGACTTAATAGGCATAATTAACTATACTTTAATTAAAAAATAAAGGTCTTTATTTTTTAAATGCCTTTTTTAAATGTTCGCGGTGAAATGATGGCGAAAATAATTCAATAACTTTTTTATTGTAAATAAATACATATTATACACATACTCAGCACACTTTAAGAAATAAATAAACATAATTTAAATTTTAAAATTTTTTCCTATAATAATTCCTCATATTTTACAAATTTTGTATTTCTCCTAAGTAGCCGTTCTTAGTAACGTTATTAGGGGGTCAGACGATATTAAAAGACGATGAAATATATTTTCGTTTGTTGATTTTCGATTTGTTTTTCTAGAAAACATAATATATTATATAACAATTTTTTAAAATCCTTATGTCTAGATTCTTGAGTTTCCTTAAAAAGATGCAAAACAAGGGATTATTAATTAATTTATAAAATTAAGATAACCTACAAAGCAAAGGATTATCTATTATTTAATTCATAATTTGTTATGAATAGGTTATTAATTATTAATCCTATAAAAAATTTAATACATGTTAAAATATTTATAACAATTAATAAATTCAACTAAAACTTATGAGCATAGATCTGTACGAAAATCTTGAGTGGGTAGACAATGCCTTACTTATGTATATACGAGCGCTCGCGATTTAGCCATGCAGCGCGATAAATAAAAATTCATAACTTTTCCATATGTGCGTATATGCAGCTAATTTTTTGTGTACTTATAACGTAAAGTTTACTGAACAACTTTATCAACGTGAAAATCAGAGGCAATCGTATTTAAATTCATATATATATGAATTTTTTTCTACTAATTTTACTAATGTATCTTTAAAACATTTTAACTTTTAATTTTAATTTTTAAACACGAATTTTTATATATGTAGATTAAGGTCTACTTTAAACTTATTTAAAAAAGATATATTTTGTTCGATTAAAAGATATAGTTTAACTGTTTTAAAAACATTTTACTTTAAGGTGTCATAAAATAAAAACATAATTATTTAAAAATAATTCTTTACCCAAATTTATTGCTTTAAAATGTTTTTAACAAATTATCGTCATAAAAATACCCATAATAAAATGGTTTATAAAAATGTATTTTTTCCGCCGATAAAACATAGTGTGGCGTTTTCAAAACAATTTCGCAGGTTTGCGCTTTGCGTTTTTTAACGCAATGAACAAAGCGTAACTTATATCAAAGTCTCTGCTTGTATCCTTAATTCTTTCGTGCACTTTGCCATGTTGCCACATTTCGGAAGTGACATAGTCGTGCCTATGCATCGGAAGTGACACCGTCGCTATATATGAAATGCATATATCGATGGTGGCGCCAGCGGCATATACCTGAACTAAGTGCCAAACTGAAAAGGTACGAAAGCTACGTAGTCACTTCCACCCGTTTTTTCGGATTTGAGCTCCTTGTGCCCTCTAGTGGCTAAATATGCTGACAACAAGGCGAAACGTTGTCACTTCCATATATACGTTCCCACTTCCAATTTTGGAAGTCACAACGAATGTTACGTACCTATTTCGGAAGTGACTTGGTACATTTCATCAATATATATATATATATATATATATATATATAACGGGTTTAAGGCAAAACGGCACAAACGCCAAAATTTAAAAAAAATTGTTACAGCTCTAGCTAGAGAATTTAATTCTTTATCAACCCGTATTTCTAACAATTTTTCGAAAAATTTGGCGCTTGTGCCATTTTGCATTAAACCCGTCGTTATATATGCATTTTCTTTTGAAATATACAACTTTTTTGACTCATTCATGTGCGCTGGAAATGCGTCGGCACACGTGCGCTTTAAATGCGCCGGCACACGTGCGCTGCATATGAGACGCATATGTAAGCGCATCTGTGTAGTGATCTGCGCGCACGCGTGCCGTTTAAAGACGCACGCGTGCACTCACTGTGCGCGCATCGTGACTTCATTTTGCTATCTGGGCTATGGACGTTCTTCTGGAACATCCTAAGGACATGGGAAAGCGTAAACTCCATGGACGTACATTCAAAGTCCATGGACGTATGTACTTAGTTTGGACCTTTAATAGACGTACAATGGACGTAGTGTGCTGTGTGGGTTATAAAATGTTGGAAATACGTGGGATTATTGTATCATAAAACGTTGGATTTTTTAATAATTTTGGGTTTGTATTAACAATTTTCTAGATACAAGATACTACAACTTTTAAATCAATATTAATAAAAATCTAAAAAATCTTATTTAAATTTAAAAATAAAATATTTTAAGCAGGGATAGTATGTCCAAGAATATTATATGGACGTTCCATGTACGTAAATATAACGTAACTTTGGCACACTATAGGATGTCCATGTTATGTAATAAATGTACATACAATGTACGTTGGAAGTGGACTTCCATATGATGTCAAAATCAGCATAGGAACGAAAATTGTAGAAAAATTTTGGTTTTCTTAATTAAGTTTTATTTTATATTTAACACTAAACAAATAATTCAAGTATAAAAATATTGGTGTTTAACATTTTGAAATAATCCAATGACATTGCCTTTAATAATAATATGTCACGGACTACCATGATACGATTTTGTGTTTTTATTATGGATGAACAATTATACCAGTGGCAATTATACAATTGGCGACGAAGGCGTGCAATCGCGCTTATTTATTGTTGAAACGCAGACAGAATTAATTAATGCGCATGACAAATTCGTGCGATTTTCGCAAAATATCAATCTCAAGATTCCCGCCCCACAGTGGGAGGAATTTCAAAAATCGCGGACAAAATTAGGGACACATTATTTTAAGCCATTTTAAGGTTTATGCGGTGGTAAATTTATGCCAAAATATTAATATTAATAAAATGTTTTAATTATGTACACAAATTCACAAATTTGTTTTAAACAATTTGAAAAAATTCGGTATTGTCGATCCTCCATTTTCCAAAAACATAAATTAATAAACAAATATATTACGCAATATTACCTAAGCTAAAAATAGAAAAATAAACAAAAAAAAACAATAACAATTAAGGAATATTCGAGCTAAATCACTTATATACATTTTTTTCGATAAATCTTTTCTTTGTAAATTTCGCATCTTTTGCTTTATTTATATCGACTACTAGAGTGACTTGGTCCAAAAAACCCTATATCGATGTTAAAATAACATTTAAAAGTTGACTTTAAAGCAAAACCGGTTAAATCCACGTTTTTCACCTACTCCCTAAAAATGAATTAGTCAAAAATGACTAATTTAATAGATATTATTGGCTGCTTTTTTACTTGTACCATAGTTAACCATGGAATATAATGGTATCCCAAAATTTAACATCCAATTCTTATGTAAAATTGTACCCCGAATCCGAAAATGCCATAAAAAATTATGAAAGTGGAGCAGTTTTTGAAATATAGTCAATTCCATATTAAATGAAAAATTGACTATTTTTAACTTTTGACGATATTTTCGGATTCAGGGGACAATATAAGATTTATCAATAATATCCAGGTTTTCGGTTAAATACTTTAAAAGTTTGTTGTGTTTTTCTTTGTTACTAACATTTTTAATAAGTTAATACAACTCCTTATTAGTCGTTGATGGCATTTCTACATAAAAAGAAGCAAGTTATTCAAATAAACATGTAATATTTATATTAATATTTATATTATAACTTACCAAATATTATTATAAAGCGTTAATAAACACAAAAACACGATGAGATTGTATGTATGATTGACTTTTACTGGAAACTGACGTTTTAGAACTAGCAAAAGGCAACTATGATGACTTATAAATATTCGACTAATATGATAAATTCATGGACATATTTCATATTCTGCTGACCAAACAGGCAAAAAAAGGCAGCTTAATTATTTTGACTTTAAAAAAAGAAAATTTGATGAACGTTCTGGTACCAAATACTTTGCCTCACACCAAGGCACACCTAACGAAATATCTTGTGGTTTGTAAAAGATTTATCTACTTTTAAAGGCGATGGTAAAAGGTTTATAAAAACCGTATTTATGGTAAAATTTGCAATTTTAGACTTTTATATGAAAGAACAAGGATAAGGAATGTAGTAAAATATACCATCATTTCCTTTCATTAATTACGCAAAACAAAAATGGGCTTAAAAAACTTACATACAATTTGCTCTAAAAAACCGACACGAACAATGTGACTTTTTAAGCAAGTTTAAGCGGGCATTTTATCATAAAAAAATATATTTCTTTTAAAATCATAATCTCTGTGCTTTCTTTTTTTATAACTCGTAATTTAAAATTTACTATGTTGATTTTTACAAAATAGGGTTTTGTCCGCGATTTTTGAAATTCCTCCCAGTGTGCGCCCCCCAGATTTCAAATCTTGCGAATTCGCAGGATCTGTCGAAACGTTAAAATTTTAAACTACAATTTTAAATTTTAAAATTGGAGTTAAAAAAATAATAAAAATTAAAAATGGTATAAAATCCCTCCTGAGATATTGGTATACCCAAAATCCACCAGCCGCCACTGTCTAAACCTTTTTTTAATCCTAAATCCTATATGTTTGTAATTTTATTAGAATAAACAAATGTATACATAACTCAGAAAAAACAAGTAAACCAACATTTTTCTACAATTTTCGTTCCCAGGCTCATTGTATTATTACATAACATGGACATTAGGGTGAGCCAAAAAAACTAACCTATCGGATTTATGGGTTAAAATGAACCTACATACCGAGCAAAAAATTTCCCTGCAAGGCAAAATTTTTTGCTCAATTTTATTATTACATAACATGGACATTAGGGTGAGCCAAAAAAACTAACCTATCGGATTTATGGGTTAAAATGAACCTACATACCGAGCAAAAAATTTCCCTGCAAGGCAAAATTTTTTGCTCAATTTTAAAAGGTGTCGGTGAGCATTCTAAGTTTTCCATTGAAATAACACAAGAAGCCGCGACGTAAAAAATTTTATATCAAACGGTTCAAAAGTTATAGTTTTTTTAATGAAAAAAGATTTTTTTACGTGTTATTTCAATGGAAAACTTAGAATGCTCACCGACACCTTTTAAAATTGAGCAAAAAATTTTGCCTTGCAGGGAAATTTTTTGCTCGATATGTAGGTTCATTTTAACCCATAAATCCGATAGGTTAGTTTTTTTGGCTCACCCTAATGGACATCCTATAGTGTGCCAAAGTTACGTTATATGTACGTCCATATAATATTCTTGGACATACTATGGATATCCATTTGTACCGAGATGGATGTCTTATGGACACCATATGGACGACTTTGTGCTCTATGGGCTAGGTTTTAAATTCGCAGTTCGCAGGGCTCATACGCATGCGCAAATTTTGCAAATATCACACCGTGAGTTCTACCTGTGATGTGATGAAGCATGTGTATTCACTCATCACAGCGTGATAAAAAAATCACGTTATATCATCATCGTCACCAGGAAATCCCTATTGTTGTCCGGGTTGCTTTTCTACAAGCCCGTAAAATATTACTGGTCTGTTACCATAATGTATCGTTTACTTGGATAAAAAAAACAACAAAATTAACCTATAACCTATTTACTAAGAAGGTGGATATAACATCAAATTTAACAGGCTAGTATCCTATAGAAAAGCAAAATTACAGGTAGGTTTCCATAATTTATCGTTACAAAAACAACAAAATTAACCCATAAAATGTCATTTACTAAAAAGGTGGAAATTGAAGTTTTCAATTTGAAAATCGCCATATGAAGGTGAAAATAAAAGTTTGTACGTGTCACACTTTGCAATTAATCTTTACTAAGCTCTCTGAACTAAACTTCCAGCTCGCCCGTGAAGATTAATTTACAAAGCTTTACACGTAAACAGTGGCGGCCCGTGACATTTCATTTTGGTGAGGCAGAGGCAGGGTTTCGCCCCCATTTAAAGGCGAAGACATTTTTTTAAACCCAACTTAAAAAAACTGACGTCGCAGTTCACAACCTATACTTAAAAGTTTTAAGTTTTTAAGTTAAAACTAAGTAAAAAACTTGGACTGTGGTGGGGAAGGAATCCTCTACTTTATCAATGAAATATATTTGATTGTAAAAAATTACGTTTATTTTAAATAAACCTCATTTTTGTCTAATTAATATTTCATTGTTCCGCAAGAACCACGTAAAGGTCAACAATATCGGTACAATTTCTCACCGTAATATCCATAATGACTAAATTCACATAAATCACCAAGTTCAATTAACTAAACCCAAAGAATAAACCACTTACAAAAAAATCATAAAATGGACAAACTCAAAAAAGAATAAACAAAATATTGCGTAAATAACCACAGATTTGTTCTTTAAACAGTTCAGAATTTTATAACCAAAACAAACCTAAAGAAGGAATCTGTATTTATTTTATTGGTTACTGTGATGGCTACAAGATGGCGATAGTGTTAAAATATGTTTATTTTAGAATAGAAATATAATTTCGATTAAATCGATTTATTATAAGAAAAATAATACCATTTATTATTGAATTGTGAAAAACTTGTGAAGTATATAATTTATCTAAAATTCCGCAACAGTGTTGCCACAACACCTGCTTATTTCCTTGGATGCCTCGCTTATGCTAATACGAGAGAAGGAGACAACTATGGTATCGCATTGTAATAGAACGAGACAACAAGGCAAACGCTAATCGTGAGTCTAAATTAGTTCAGGTATGCCAATCATCTAGCTATAAATATTAGTTTAAATTACGGTCGTTTCAAATTCAAATAATTTAAATGTTGCTGGGTATTCCACATATAAAATCAATCAATTTTATTGACTATTCATGTAATCCAAATATTAAAAATTTATAGTATATTATAGAAAGTAAAATATTTAAATTATACTTAATTTTTTAATTCTCTATGATGAGGCACTGCCTCACCTGCCTCCCCTGACGGGCCGCCACTGCACGTAAATAACTATTATTGGAAAAAGAAAGATGTCATCCCTATTGTAAATGACCAATAGAATCCAATAAAAAATAAGTAATTGGTTTGAAATGTGTTTTGGCGCTATGAATAACCAATTCATTCCAGTTGCATTCCTATATGCATATATCACAAAAAAATACATGTATGTATTGATACATATAACTTACTTTCACAAAAAAAGTAATAAAAAATAAATAAAATTACTCGGTAATAATCATTTTTTTGTCTTTCTTGCAAAGGATGTTTGTAGGCATGGTCGAAGTCGATATTGTTTATGTCAATTTTTTTTATTTTGTCCGCTGTGACAACCATTCTTACGCCATCGTCCCTAAACTTTACACATATAAAAATATAAGTACACTACTATCACTAGGCACTTAACACAGAAATCGACTAATAAAAAAACCGCTAATAAATGGCGTTCAAAGACTTGTTTGTGTTGTGTTTTTCTTTATGATGGCGTCTCAAACTCGTTGGTTTTGCGCAGCTACACGAGAGCCCTCTTGCGATATTTGTATGGTATTGGGAATAACCAATTAGCAGAGTTTTCGAATCATACACTGGGAATGCCCAATTGAATTCAATTGGAAATTACCTATAGGTAGCTTTATCCGATCGAACCCGCTAAAAAACAGTAGAATCCTAATTGGATTTTTCCATATTTTAAAGTATTGGGAATAACCAATTAGCAGATTACTTTTTCGAATCTTACACTGGAAATGCCCAATTGAATTTAATTGGAAATTACCCATGGTTAGCTTTATCGAATCGAAACCAATAAAAAACATTCTAATTGGACTTTTCCATCATGGAAAATACCAGTAAAAACCAATGTCTGTTTTATATCGCGCCCAATTAAATCCAGTAAGTCCAATTCAGTCCCATTGATACCAACCAATACTTCAATTTCTACAGGAATTAATCGGTAATTTACAACATAATACTAGGCAACACTGTAATTAATAAACCACCATTACAAAATATCCTACCGACTGCGCCATGAAGTAAATAATGCCAGAGTAGGTTGAAGACTGATTTATTAAAATGACTAGCATGTGTGGTAGGCAAGATACATACCACCTTATGGGTGATAGGTAAATTTGTAGTGGGGATTTATTAATTACAGTGTATTATGGATACATATGACACCTGCAACATAAGCGTTAAAGGGCTATTTCTGGTGTCAAAGTTTTACTTCCCCCAACAAGATCAAACATAAAAGAAAAAAAAATGAACAATTATTTGTGAGAACCAACAGAGTTTTAGGAGAAAAAGAAGAACAAAACCGTTTTTATTGGATAACTTATTTTAAATATGAATTTTCCAGTTTTTTAATCAAAAGATCAGAAGAAAAAGATAAAGGTAGCTAGCCGATCGAGAATAAAAGTAAAGAAAAAGAGAATGAAGGGCCTAAAATTGAAGAACCTGATTTGAAAAAAAAGAAGAGACAAAGAAATTTAATTACATAACAAAATTTTATCCGAAAAAAAACGTATGGACCGAAAAGATTGGTCCGAAACGGAAAACAATATTTTTTTGGAACCGAACCCGAACCGAAATTTGTCGTTTTTCTCGGAACCGGACAGAAACCGTTATTTCATTTGGGTCCGGGTTCCTGTGGGGAGGTATTTATAAACAAAGCCTATTCTGTTGGCATTGAATTTTATTAGGCCGCGTCAAAAACAATTGGGGTTCAGGGGGTGGGTATTCCGAATGCTTTGATATATTATTTGTTTTATATGTAGGTATATATATATTTTTATATACTACCCCATTGATAAGCTGCGATTTTATAGCGTTCCCCACACAGCACATATATCCATTGGACGTCCAGTGGACGGCCATTGTACATCCAAACGTCCAATGTAAATCCATTTGACATCCATTGGACATCTTGTGCTGTATGGGTTTAGTCACAGTGGCTTTTGGACATTTTAGTCAAGAGCTGAAGTTAGCTTTATTATAAATTGGGAAAAAGTGATGTTAAATCCGTTGACAGATGTCAATTATTTAACAAAAAACATTGGCTTTAAATTCTTATTTGTGTTCGTCGTAGATAAAGTATAGTATGCAACTCGTGTTATAAACTTCTCCAGATACTCATTTTCATTAAACACTCGCTCGTGCCTAATAAAACTCGTAACTAAAATGGCGTTTTTAAAACTTCATACATAATATACTGTTAAGTTCCAGATATGTATATATTTTTTCTATAATGTGTTTTTATAGTTTTTTTTATTTATAATGGTTTATATAGGCCATTTTAAAAAAAGCCACACGTCAGAGAATAATACCTCTCGTGTGGCGTGGAAATGTATCAGTATTTAGCATATACCTATTACTCCTATATGGATAAACAACTGACAACGCCCCTTGCATATATTCTATCTCAAGTTGGGAGCTAGTTTTCTATGCTTATTGGCCGGATTTGTGAGGCACATGCGCAAATTTTCCCATTTCCCCAATTTGAAGAGATGGCATCTCTCTTTTACGCCAAGAACATTTACACATTGATTGAATTATCGGTTATCCATATATAGACCCGGTCTATTAGACCGGGAGCTTGTTGGAGTTGAGTGTGCAAAATGTGAGGACCGCATTCTGTATATAGTTTTGAACTCAGAAAAGCTTGCAGATGATGATTCTGAATGTTGCCAGGAGGATTGTTGAACCATTTATTTTTTACGTCCCCGACCCCTTAGATATCAAGTAAATGGACTGAAAAAATGCTTTGGAATCATTTTAATGATTGTTTAAGTGACAATATCCAATTGTTTCCTATGATTACAGATACTCACAGCTAGTCAATTGAAAAAAAAACAAAAAAGTTAAAAAAAAATTGTTGATAAAAAAACTATTTAATATGAAAAAGCAAATTTTAACATAAGTCATCAAAAAAAAATACAAATTTTCAATAGTAATTTTATTTTGACAGTCATTATTGATACATTTACACAACGAAATACAATTTAGTTGTAATTTTTTGCAAGAACAACCCTGCTTAAAATACCCCATAGAGACCCTGTTCAAACCGATAGATATTTGTATCGGAATGTATGGTGTTTCTATAGGGTAACCTATAGAAACACCATACATTCCGATACACGTGTATCGGTATAGGACCCATAGTTGGGATTTATGGTTGATCTATAGGGATATCCACCATTGATTTATTTGCTATTGGTTTCAATGGGGAAAATACACATAAATGTAGAAACTAGTTTTTCCCCATAGGACCCCAGGTTTTAATAAAAAAAATTCAAATGTTTTGTGGTTGCTCTATAGGGATATCCCTATATATCCTTCATTGAGTTATTTGCTATCGGTCTCTATAGGAAAAATTTAAAAGTTATGGTGTGCCTATAGGTAATTTCCTATACATTTTCTATCGGGCCGTATCCGGAAAAAACCATGGACAAATGCACATATTGAATCCGGTAGCGCCCGATAGATAATTTTGTATAGGTCTCTATGGGGTATTTTAAGCAGGGAAGCCTTTGTTTTACAATTTGATGTATACATTTACAGGGCTGAATCAACAATTCTGGCAATAGTCGAAGCGTCAGTTACCATCTTTTTTTTCATAGCCTAATAAGGTTATCAATAGGCTGTAGTAGTGTTTGATCAGCATTTATCCATACATATGTTCGTGCTGAAGCTCTTAACAAATGTAAATGAAAAGCATCTGATGTGCAAATTACTTTTAATAAATTTAAGAAGCCGATATTTTTAGAAATTAATTTATACCGAAGTTTATCAGCAGTTAATTAAAAAAAAAGATAGGGGCAAATGATTTCTAATTCTGTTACCTGTTCGACACTTAGGTATGGATTTCCTAAATGCCTTAGAGCTTTTTGTACAAAATCCAACGATACAGCTTTTAAACCATTTTTTTTTCGAGCCCAATCTGCTAGTTGAATCGCAACCACTTAGAGAGTGTAATGTTGGCAAAATACGACAAATGTTTTCGCCAAGGGATTGAGCAGCTAAATGACATCCTGAAATGTATTTCTTCTTATAAGAACCGTCGAACCATAGACTTAAACAACCTAGACGTGCTAGCTTATTCCAGAAATAAAATCCCAGGATGAAAACATCTGTATCAGCGCTAAGGATTATGATGTAGGCAGATTGTATTTTTACTGCGTGAAATATTTGGCAAAACATCCTTGAATCGGCTTCTAAATGGTTCGAATTTAAGTCAGGTACAAAAAATAAAGAGCCTTGTACACAGCAGTACATAGAAATTGAACGAGCTGTGACTTATTATCAGTACTTGAAAAGAAATTATTAAAATTAGTTGGAATTTTTGTGTAATCATTTAAAATTATAAAATTTTTAATCTTTTGACCTTTACTTCGTAAAGCTGACTCCAAATAATTTATCGAAATATCATCATATCTGTCAAATACAATATCTATTCGTTTTACATTTGGCTGCAAGAAAAAATTATGGATTCTTTTGAAGAATGCCTCAGCAAAATCGCCAAAGGTGCTGAAACTTTTTAATTGAATTCGATGAACAAGTGTCATACCATCAACAATGTAAATTTAAAACGTCCTGCCGCGTGTTTGTACCACACTTATAATTATTTTCAATTTCAAGAGCGAGTTCGTAAGATGCTAAAATGTTTGTGTCAAATCCACGTTGATTAGCCAACATAAATGTTTTTTGAAAGAGACTTATATCTGTTGCATATTGCAAATTTATATTAGAAGTACTTTTATTTTCTTTTCCAAAAGTAGTTACAAAGTTGTCAAACTTACTTTTTTTAATAGGATCATATCGATGACTTTCTGCCAAAGTATCGTAAGCAACATAACTCAAATTTCGGGAATTGTAAATATTTTTTATTTTAAAATCTGTTTTAACCCATATAAAACCTATAGGTTTTATAACAAGTAAACAGCTATAATTATAAGCTATTTACTTGATATAAAACCTTTAGGCTATATTTAATTTGAAACAGTCTTTAAGACAAAAAATGTTTTCGATTCCCGAAATTTTAAATATGTTGCTTACGATACTTTGGCAGAAAGTCATCGATATAACTTTTTTCTTTTCAGTACAAATCGCTCATTTTCGTACGTACTTAATAGAGCCTCTACATTTTCTAATATATTTAGCAAACATTGCGAAGAAGATTCATTAGCAAGTTCACCGGTGTAAATAATAATAATAATAATAATCTTTATTAGTGCTAAACCAGTAGGTGTACAACGTCAATACAGAGAAAATAAACATTAGTAGATACAAGTATAAATAAATTATAAATAGAATAGACATATGAAATAAAATGAACCTATAATATAAAAGCTGCCAATGAGCTAATCCCAAATCTCACTCAAAAACTCATCCGTACTGTAATATGCTTTGCGAATCAAACGTTCTATAAGAAACAATCTTAATTCATCAAAGCTTAAATTTTTTCTTTGATTTCTGGCCCATGTTGAGTTTTTGACAGTCTTGAAAACCTCACAATTAAATCATCTTTGTTTCTTGTGTGATGCTGGTGAACAGTTGTGTGTGTTTTATAATTTGATAAATGTTTTTTGACATATAAGATATTTTGCAGAATAAATGCTGATGGGAATGTGAGTATTCCCAGATCCCTGAAGGCAGCCCTACAATCATCCCTATATCCAAATCCAGCTACAATTCTAACCACCTTCCTTTGTAATGCAAAGATTATACCAGAACTGGTTGCATGACCCCATATTATAAGAGAATATGTCATGATTGAGTGGAAAAGTGCATGGTAACAAGACAACAGAACCTCCCGAGACACAACTGCTTTCAAGTTTCTTATTACGAATATATTTGTTGACAATTTTTTAGAGAGAAACTCGAGATGTTTATCCCATTTTAGTTTATCGTCTATAAATACGCCCAAAAACTTTACCGCCTTTTGAGTTGCAATATTATTATTTCTCAAAGTAAACACAATCTTATTAGTCTTATCTTTATTTAAGACTAGGTTGTTTGAAAGAAACCATTTCTCGGCATTTGTCAGTGCGTCACACGCACTTATCTCCAAAAGCTCAATATTTTTGTTTGATACAGATATAGTTGTATCATCAGCAAACAAAGTAAAGGTAACTTTGTCATTACTGTATGGCAGGTCATTTATAAAAATTAAGAAAAGTAAAGGGCCCAAAACGGATCCCTGGGGTACCCCCACAGTAATTTCTTCTCTACCCGATAACAGTCCATTCACTCTACAAACCTGATATCTTTTAGTAAGATAGGATTCTAATATTTGCAAACTTTTATAAATAAATTTATAACACTTGAGCTTTCGTAGAAGTAGTGCATGTGACACACAGTCAAATGCCTTACTTAGATCGCAAAAAATTGCTGATTGATATTTTAAATCTTCAAATGTTTCAAATACATTTCTAACAAAATCCAAAAGACCAGTGGTAGTATTGTGTTCCTTTCTAAAACCGTGTTGACATTTGACAAATATATCGTGCCTCTCAAAGAATTTCGTCATTCTCACCGCCATGCACTTCTCCACCACCTTCGACATGATGGGCAAAAGAGAAATGGGTCGATAGTTAGAAGGATCATCTGTATTGCCTTTTTTATAGACAGGTACTACTAGGGCCTCCTTCAGAACATCTGGGAACACTCCCTCCAAAAAACATAAATTTATTAATTTTGCAAGGGGTACAGCTATTAGAAACTTTATTGTTTTAAAAAGACATGTGGTTAAACCGTATATATCCTTACTTTTTTTCATCTTTAGGTCTGATATTATGTCAATAATTTCTATGTTAGTTACTTCACTAAAGATAAATTCATTTTTAACGTCTGGCATAACAATATACTCACAAATCCTATTTAGGCTCAATTTAGGTTTTTCGTTGTTATTTTGTTTCAAAATATTATGAGCAATATTAGTAAAGTATATATTCATTTCTTGGGCACTTACATTACATTCTATACCTCTTTGGATACCTCTTTTTTTATTTACAATATCCCACATGGTCTTTGCTTTATTATTTAAGTTTTTTATTAGACTTTCATTTGCTTCCTTTTTTGCTTTATCAATAGCTTTCCTATATTGATCTCTGAATAAATTCTTTTGTTGTTTATTATAGTTACTTGGAGAATTTTTGTAAACGTCTGATAGAAAATTAAGATGTTCTCTCATTTTTTCCAATTTTGAGTCATACCATTTTATTTGATTATTATTATTTATTGATGTAAAACACGTTTGTATAGGAAAGCTATTGTTATATGCCTGCAAAATAATGTCTAGAAACTTCGAAAATTTAATATTCACACACATTTTTTTATCATAGATAAATGCAAAGCTGGAATTTTCAATGATATTGTAAAAAAAGAAAGAACCCATTTGAGTTATTGGCCTAGTAATTTTTACATTTTGTTTTTTGTGTATTTTTTCGGTTATGACATTAACATCAATTACCTGAGCATCATGATCTGAAAAATTTATGTTTATTTTACTTGCTATTGTAGAGTCCTCAAAATTTGTGAATATATTGTCAATTCAGTTGTTCTTCTTTGTTTCTGCATATATCATTTGCTTAAAACCAAAAGATTTTAAGAGTGTAAGTAAAAGATTTGTTAATTTATTGTTTACATTGAATTTCAAATTAAAGTCTCCTGTTATAATTACGTTTGAATAAGAACGTATTTTGTTTAACATTTTTTCGAGTACATCTAAAAAGTAGTCAAGACTGGTGATCTGTACAAGTTTATGACAATTAATTTATTACTTTTGACCTTTTGTTCTAAGCTTTTGGCAAGCAAAGCACTTACTTCAATTTCCCTTTCAACTGACAAATTATTAAATTCTTCCATAGGTGAACATTCAATTTCTTGCTTCACAAGGATTAGTGAACCACCTTTACTTTCCTGCCTGGCATATGATGATCCAAGGATATAATTTTCAATCTTAAAATTACCTAACTCTTCTATAGTCAGCCAATGTTCATTTAGACATAATATTGATATTTTGTTGAGATTTGCTACAATTTCAAGTTCTGCACATTTGCTTCTTGCTGATTGTATGTTTAAATGTATATGTATATAAATTTTATAGTGTTTTTGTTTTTGTTTGATGTTTTCCTAGATTTTTCTTTAGATTCAGGGTCAATTTTAATCTTTTGAGTTAAGAAAAAAACTACCTGTCTGCTTATCTAAAAATATTTCGAAGCGCACAGTTATCGTCGTCATGGTAGGGATTGCAAACATTGAAATACTTTTTGATATTCGTCTTTATTAATCCTAGATTGCGTCCATTCATTATGATAATTAATGTCACTTGTAGAGTGCTTGTATTCCGAGATATGAAAAGCCTCGTGAATGCTATTTTTAAACCGATAAAGGAACAGCCATCTCTGCATCGCTTTTTCATTTTTATTAATGCCAATCAAACCACCAGTAACTGCATACGGTAACAAATAATATACTATATCCCTAATAATATACTATATCCGCCATTTTTGTTATTCCCTCAAAAACCCCTTCTTCTTCATTACTTAAAGCCTTAGGACGTCCAGAATCACTAGTGAACCATGTGTTTATTATTATAATAATAAAATTATAATTTTGTCCAAAATGGTTGATTTTGGCATCCCATACTTTTCGGCCGCCGCCCGTATACTTAACTTTCGCCTTTTGGGCAAGGCCGGATTAAGCTTTCATTGGGCCCGGGGCTAATAAAAATTTGAGGGCCCTTTGTGGACTATTATACATATTTTACAAAAGTACCTATGTTGCTCAAACTTGGTGAGAATTTTTTTTTCTATATGCAGATTAATATTTTGCTTAACCCTCGAGCAGTCGCGTTGGTGCAAATATGCTACCAATAATACTTAATGAGGGCGTGGCGCATGAAGAAGTGTTTTATTTGTAATATACCGCTCAGTATCTTCCAAGATATTGATGAGGAAGGGTTAGTTACGTTTGTTCAGTTAAAATTTTGTTAGTGTGTTTGTCTACAACGGTTCAAATTTAATTGGAGCAATTTTGCTACCACGCGCCCAATCATGTAAGTATATTTTTATTTGTTTCTTTTTTAATTGTGATATTTTTTTTGTTGTTACTAGTTTAAAATTTCCAAAAAATGTTATTTACCAGTTTTTGTATAATAATATTTTTATTATTGTTATTATTATTAGCATTCTCAATACAAGTATCATATAATAATACAAGAATAATATTGATTATATAAAATAATAATAACTGTAATTATTATTATTATTAGTAGCTTTCCAAAAATTTGTATTTTATTCTATTTACTTTATTTTAGGGCAAAGGGACTTTCGGACGAAGAGCTTCGAAAATTTTTAGAAGATTTGTCTGACATAGAGGAAGATAATGACATGGATGATAATGAATGGAGTGAAGAAGATGAAGAGATTGTTACCAAACAAGAGCATAATTCAGATTCGGAGATGGAAATAGAAGAAGATATGGTTACTAGTGACTCAGCCTCTGATATATATATGTAAAATAATAAATAAATGTTTAATAAACATATAAAACTAATCATTTAGACTTTATTTATATTGTTTACTTATAAATTACTCCTAAAACAATATTAAAGCTGTTCTAAAACTATAATTTACAGATGGTAGTATATTTGCACCACGCGACTACTCATGAAATATTTTAGGACGCGACTGCTCGAGGGTTAAGCACGGAAAATAACAAAAACTTTGCGGAAATGAATCACCCTAATATATATATTTCTAATTATTACATTTAATGAAATTCCATTTTTCACTTTACAATACAAAAAAAAAACCTGAACTTGAGGTTTCGCAATCACATATGGTTTAATTTAATGATCACGAAAAATTTTTTTTACATTCTCCCCTCTTTTTTAAATCCATTTTCTTGGGCGATTTCGCCCAAAATCAAATCAAAATCTTTAATTAATCGGCCTTGATTGAAGTCGATCCATCATAGTGTTATCAGTTATCACATCGGTGGATGACTATTACCTTGATAAAAATAATATTAAAGTGAAGAAGATACTGGTGAGGTTACATTGTCTTAGCAGTCTATCACTATAGAATGGTGTTCTCATTGAAAAAAATGCTGTCACAAAGTCATCCCAACTACCTATAAACTATTCCAATTATAATTATTGAACAACTGTACCTAATTCAGGTAATTAATATATCTTGTTTCCTTAATTAAGTTTTCTATACACAATATCACTATACACCTATCACTAAGGAATCGAAAGAGAAAAATTCAAATCTTATGATATTAAAAATTGTCAGAAAGCCTCGGTTTACGGTTAGTATTTTTCGTAAATGAATTATCTCCACTTACCATGCAACGCTGAGTATTGCTAACTATTTATTATAATATATACATATCATCCACGGAATTTCACAAAATAAAGTATAATTAAATAAAAAAACAGACCCTTCACTTAGGCAAAATATTCACGATTACTTTGAGGAATTTGAATTTAATCGGGGCATCGCGGCACACATGACATATTGTACATTGTGTTTGTTTTGTCTAATTGTGTCTTATATTAATGATTTGCGATGCGGCGGTTTTTACTACCGCCTTTGGCCTTTGACTTTGGCGTCGCCGCCGACGCCGCCTCGCACGTGCACTTGTCGCCTTTTCTTATAGAAATATATTAATCTCTGCGTTTTCTGAAAGGTAATCGTTTGGCTTTTTGCTTGATATTTTGAAACATATCCCTGTCCACAAAATATGGCTTATTATTTTTCCTTTTATAAAAGGAAAAATAATAAGCTATAGTGACTGTTGACTGATCCCAGTCGACCACAGTCGAATTAATTAGTAGTTGTTAGTTGTTGAAAATTCGTTGAATTGTTCGGCTGAAATTTTTTCAAAGCGGGGCCCTACTGAATCGCGGGGCCCGGGGCTTCAGCCCCTTTAGCCCCCCCTTAATGTACATTTTGTATATATATTTTGTCCAAGCAGGTCAATTTGATCGATTTTTTTTTCTTTGTGATAGAACAGTGTAATATACTGCAAAAAAATTCTATAAGTTTATAAATAACAAAAATAAACTTTAAAGAAATAAAACTTATAGGGTTATAACCCTATAAGTTTTATTTCTTTAAAGTTTATTTTTGTTATTTATAAACTTATTATAATCTGAAATAGGGAAGGAACACAAGGCGGCCATTTCAAGCGGATGGACGGGACAAATCACAAAACTGTTTTTATAAAAAAAATTGTAGGTAATTTATTATATATTATTTTTGCATCAAAATTGTCAAATATATTCTTCTACTATTAGGCTATACATTAAATACAAAAAATCGCAAGAAATATTTTATAAAAGTAGAGATAATTTCAATAATTGACAGGGGTGGACGGGACAAGATAAATCTTTTTTTTGTCCCGTCCACACCTTTCAATTATTAAAATTATACTTTTATAAAATATTTCTTGCGTTTTTTTTATTTAATGTATAACCTAATAAAAGAAGAATATTTTTAACAATTTTGACGCCAAAATATTGTATAATAAATAATCTACAATTTTTTTTATAAAAACAGTTTTGTAATTCGTGCGTTTTGCGCGCTTGAAATGGCCGAAGGAAGAAATTAAACATTGTCCTCCTCCTAACGCATCTTCCTGAACGTTTTATGACACATTGCTTTTGACTTTTTCAAACGTTATTTTTCAGAAATACTGTTAAATGTAAATATCTTTCGGCATTTGTTTGGAATTTCTACTATGCTATACTTAATACAAAATAAAAATAAAAAAGCTAACTTCTAAAACAAGAGTTTTATGTAGCGTTTTGTAAAAGACGAAAATATTTATAAAAAAATTCACACACTTTACACGTGCTCACTTGTTGCCGAACTATCAAACATGTATGCCCTCTAGAAGTAACACGATAGTATCTCTATCTCGTGTCTCTATTTCGAAGCAGTCGGCATAGAAGACGACGTTAGGAAAAAGACAAGATTTTTGAATGTCAACTTTAATATTTTTTTCTGTTTAAACTACTTTGTAGAAAACTATTTTATTTTTATATACGAATAAAAGAATTCTTTCCATTGTTCAAAAATAATTTATTTTTTCAGAAGAAACCTGCAAAGAAGAAGAATATAATAATTTAAATTAAAAAATCGCCTCTGGGGACAGTTAGGTTACAGGACATTTCACCTAGTTTTTCTGCCATATATAGAAACATAAAGTAATTACAAAAAAAAATACGAAGGGTCCTAACAGGAAGGGGGTATTTAAATATAATAAATACAAAACTTATCAACAAAGGTCAAAAATAAAAATAAAATTAGCTGGGGACAGCAAATGTACATTTAACGAAAATTTGCCCTTTTATCGTCTCTATCTGCTGAATCTATTTTTTCGGCATAATAGTACTTGTATTGCCTTCCCCCTAATATTCTTTTGTAGTTTCTGACCATTTTTAGGTGTCCGAATTTACCCTACAGTACAACTATTATAATAAAAACATATATAAAATTGTTTACAAACAAAACTTTAAACTCAAATTTGGCCAAAAGTTATGTTATACCTCAGTTTAGAATAACAAATGCCTATTTTAATGTTATTAATGTTAAAGATCTACACTACACCTTTTCCAACAGTATATTCGAAAGCGTAAAATGTAGTTTCGAAATGTTATTAGTATTTGGGTATCAATCAATTGAACTTTAGAAATAAAAAAAAGTATTTTAGAAAATATCATAAAAACTGCACACCACTCAATGTGTCGCGACCAAAAAGTTCGTTCTTTTTCAAAACGACATAACTTTTTTGATTCTTGAACTATTTTATTTTGGTTTGTGTTGTCTGCTAGCCTCATCCTTTGGCAATTCATGCTATAGATATGAAGCTCACGGTTCTTCAAGTAAATTTACTACAGGGTGATATTTTAAACGGTGAAAAATTTTAATAACTTCATCCAAGCCCCGTTTGTAACAAAATAATTTTTTTTTGGTTTTTATTTTAAAATAATTAATTATTATGTCTTACCTTGTAGCGTTTTTCAAATTTTTCAAATTGGAATCTTAGCAACGAAATTATGATTTTTTTTCAAAAGAGTACATTTAAGGCTTTTTTGTAGGCAATACACTCTGTCTTTTTAGGAACAAGAAGATATGAGGGTGAAATTCTGAACAAGCAAAAAGCAACAAACTTCCATTATTTTCAGAGGGCCTAAGCAAAGACACTTTTTCAAAATAACATTTTTGTGAAAATTTGAGAAAACTAAACCTAAACCGATATTTACGTTAGTGACATGTTTTATTCATAGTTTTGACCTCCTGATTGTGATTCAGTTATCAAATGTAAGTTTCAGATAAAACCAAAATCATCAAGAATCAAGATTCGAAAACAATTCCCTGCTGTTAAATGTCTCAATAAAATACGATTGCTGGTTTTTACTATTTTTTACTGTGTTTTGCATCTTAAGTAAGATATCATGTCCAGGGCCATATTACCCATTAGGCATGCAAGGCAATTGCCTTAGGCGCCACGTAGAAATAGGCGCCTTGTCCCCAAGCAACTTAAAAAAAAATAAAAATTGTTACTAAAATGTTTATTTTTTCCAAAAATAAAACAAATAAACAATATACAATTATAATAACAGAATATTCTTTACTGTTTTTATTATTTTATAAAAATTTAGCTTCCTTTGTAATAACGAGTGTAAAGCCGACAAAAAAGCGTGCCGCAAATTCAATTCTGTTTTTATGCCAAATACATAAATGTATTTCAGATAAAATTAATCATGTGTTATATCACCATGCTTGATTTCGAGGGCACTGCGTTTTAAAGTAGAATAAGATATTTTATTATTAACTGAACAGTAATTTGGTTTAATTAACAAATAACAAACCTTAACGTTAAACTGCAAAGAAAAACTTAAAAGATAATTTAATTTGTAAACTTTACCCTGTATAAACATATCTCTAGCACTCTTTAAACTATTTATAACCCCCGTATGCTCCAAGCAAACGGGTTCCTCTTGCATCGGGTACCCGCTTTGATGTGCTGCTCACCCCAGCGGGTACGCGATGCTAGAGGAAACTGCTGCCGGAAGTACTTCGCGTTTATTCAAGAGTGGCACTTCTATGTGTTGTTACGTAATTTAATGTAATTTATCAATTGTGCCATTTATACAACATTTAGTCCATGTTTAGCATGCATAATGCAGACGTGTTGTTGTTTTTTGAAACCGATGTTGGCAAGATTGTGGTTGACTGAATGTTAAAAATCTTTACTTTTAAACATGATACAAAGATTTTACGAAACAATATTACTAACCTTCAAACATTCCATATGGAATTTTGTTGTTGGAAATAAGGTTGGTATTACGCTGCGCAAGCTCAGATTTATTTTCATGTTATTTTACGTGAAAAGCTAAGTAAACGCATCCATACTCTTCAAAAATGAATTAGCCAAAAATTACTAATTGACATAGCGAAAAATTATAAAAGCAGAACAGTTTTGGAGATATAGTCAATTAAAAATATAATATGAAAAATTGACTAAACTTAAAAACTGTTTGTAATTTTTTGATTCAATGGATAATTTTACATAGGAATTGACTGCTAAATGTCCTATGGCTATGACAATAGTCATTTTTGACTAGTTAATTTTAAGAAAGTAGGGTTATACAGTTTAATCTTTTAAATTAAATTACGTTACGTTAGATTACGTTACACAAAATGCTGGTTAAATCCACATACACATAGTATTTATTTTTCTGTTTGTTTTAAGGTATATCTGAAATTATAATATTAAACTAATTACAATAAACCAGCAATACATCTTACATAAAAATACAGAAAATTAAAGTTTTTTAATTTTTTTTAATACTGACTAATGACATCTTGCAAGCTTTAAATGCAGAAAAACGCACTTATAAGTCTTAACACTTTTTATTAACATTATATTTGTTATGTTTGTATGTTATTTATGTATTTTTTTAATGATAAAAAGTATTTTAATTCCTAGGGAATAATTAGGTTATAATGCCCGGGCGCCCTTAAGATAACAGTTTGAGGTGGCTTTAATAAGCTTTTTTAAAATTTGCCCCGGGCCCCGTAAGTATAGTATCTAGTTGGAGGCGCCAAATTTTTAAGTGCCTAAGGCGCTCAATTGCCTTAAGCCGGCCCTGATCATGTCGCTGAATAATCAATTAAAACGCATTATGAGGGATATTCTTGATTTTTTCAGTTTGCTTGTGTTTTTCAAAATTTCGAAGTTTTTTTGCATAAGTTATACCTACCTACCTACATACCTACCCCTATCTTACCCAGGTTACTTCCATTCTTCGTTTAAATGATTAAAATACCAATGCTAGACTTTGCTGCAGCTACGGGAAGGGTGGCTTTTGGAGGTGGAGTGACTGTTTGGGGTGGAATGGCTATAAATGGAAAGAGTGAATGCTGAGAGATATAGAGATTTGGTTGTTAGTGATATCGTGGTCACTTATGCTCAAAATGTTGCCAATAATTGGTGTTGTGGACGACAATGCCCGTCCGCATCGCGCCAATATCGTAAATGAGTATTTAAGGGACCACCATATTGAGAGAATAAATTGGCCACCTTTGTCTCCGGATATGAATCCTATTGAGCATGTGTGGAGCAGGATGAAACTGAAGATGTAAGAGAGGAAACGCATGGAAAATTTGGATAAATTCGTAAATGCTATTCAGGAAGAATGGGATATACCCCAGAAATTTATGGGTATACCCCAGAAATTTATAAAGAACTTGGTCGAGGCCCAGGAGGGTTAACGAATTATTACGGGTTAGGGGAGGGCCAAATTTATTTTTGTTATTATTTGTTACCTTTTTCCGCATAAAATTTCCCAAAATGAACAAACATTTTTTTATTTAACTTTATTACCAATTAGGTATACGTACCTATAGGTACTTATCAGTGATAAGTTATCACTAGTGCGCAATGTAAATGTAACTTATGTAACATTATCCTAACACAAATTGAAGTAATTTCGCCCAAAAAATGAATCCCCAAATGGCATTTTAATCATAAATATGCAAGAACCACGCCAGCAATCGTATTTTATTAAGACATTTAACAGCCGGGAATTGTTTTAGAATTTTGATTGTTGGTTTTATCTGAAACTTAAATTTGACAACTGAATCACAATCAGGAGGTCAAAATTATAAAGAAAACATGTCACGAACGTAAATATCGGTTCAGGTTTAGTTTTCGCAAATTTTCAACACAATGTCATTTTGAAAAAGTGGTCTTTGCTTAGGCCCCTCTGAAAATAATGGAAGTTTGTTGCTTGTCGCTTGTTCAGAATTATTCAAGGAACAATCTTTCACCATTTTATTTTCTTGTTCTTAAAAAGACTGAGTGTATTGCCTACCAAAAACCCTTGAATGTACTCTTTTGGAAAAAAATTTATATTTTCGTTGCTAAGATTCCAAATATTTCTTTTTTTAAAGTTATTGAAATATTTCACCGTTTTACATATCACCCTGTACGAAATTTACTTGAAGAACCCTGAGCTTCATATCTATAGCATGAATTGCCAGAGGATTGGGCTAGTAGACATTACAAAATAAAATCGTTTAAGAAACAAAAAAGTTATGTCGTTTTGAAAAAGAACGAACTTTTTGGTCGCGACACATTGACTGGTGCACAGTTTAGTTTAGAGCTATTAATTTAATTATCGATATCGTCAATTGTAAATGAGAATAGCTAGTCAAATGATTATGAGGCTCCGTCAAAAGTAGTTTCGGTTAGTAAATTTAATTTTAGAAATAATCATATGTCTTTTAGCTTAATCATATGTAGTTTCGAAAAGGTGATATGAATTTTAGATAGCTATAGTCTGGAGCGCGTTTACATTAATTCACAACATGAAACTGGGGTTAAAAGTCAGAAATGATAGATTGGTTTAGCATTATAATTACAATATATTGTTTAAATAATAAGTAAAATAAATAAATATTTCTACATAAACAATAAGTTTTCCAAATAAGTACTTCAAAAAAATGAATTTGCGTGATAATTGCGGAATTTATCGAGTATCCATGTTACGGAAACTTGTTTTCCGACTTCTCCCATGCAATTACAAATTTCATGAATGGTGCGTGCAGCTAATTTTAAATGTTCCTGAATCAAAATGCCTGATTTGCCGGACTGATATCTTGGGAAATGAAAACATAATAGGTAAGGAAGGTATATCGGAAGCATTCTGCGCAAGATAGGGAGCGTATTGTGGCGTGTGCCAATAAAGGAGAAGATTGGGTTCAACTTGCTTCGACCTTAAATATTAAAGTTAAGACGGCAAATAAATGGGTGACGTCGGGTCGAGAGTTTATGTTAAAAAAGGAGGGCATAAACCAAAAGTTTTAAGTCAGATTGACATAATTATAGGATGGCTGGAGGACGTAGCTGTACCCTAAAACAGTTACAGCAAAAAGTGCAAAACAACTTCAATATTTCCTTATGTATTTCCACTCTAGGAAATTATTTGGAAGAGCGACTCTTTACGGTAAAGCAGGTGCATCGGCAGCCAATAACAATGAATTTGCACGAAAACAAGGTGCGTCGTGCTGATTACGTCCGTGATATAAATGGATTCATTCAAGAAGGAAAACAAATAGTTTGGATTGATGAAACAAACTTCAATTTGTTTTGTCGGCGAACGAGAGGTCGGTCCCGTGTTGCAGCAGTTTAAATTCTTCCCGCTTCAAGAGGACCAAACGTTCATAGAATTGGAGCTATATCTGCTGGAGGTATAATAGCTATGGATTGTCGTCGCGGCTAGTAGTTATACTATGTTCGTTCAACGCCAGCTGCAGCTGCGGCTGCGCAGCTTCGGACGGTAAACGTATAGGACGACCAAAAGCCCCGCCCCTCAGCTGCGGTGAAGGCAGGGACTATTCAAAAAATTCATATCAGATAAAAAACAAAATGGCCGCCTTGTGTATCTTATTGGTTGGGGGCCTAATCGGGGGGTGAGGGGTATCAACCTTTGCAGGTGATTGGTTGGAAGGTGTGGTTTTGAGCTACCTTCTATAGATAAGGAGGTTATGAACTGCAGATAAGCTTGTCTCGACTTGTCAATATTATGACGTCAAGCGATAAAACATTCTTTATCAATTAAATTATTTTGTTGTTTTTTAAATAATTAAAGGTCATCTAAATAATTAAGTTGTGAAATAGATCGCAATAAAAGCAAAAATAAATTTGCAATATTAATTTGAAAAATGTGATACTTAAATAAATTTTTTGTTGATGTTTAAACTAATAAATTAAATAAATAAGATTAATTAAAAATCTAAAGTATATATTAATAAATAAATTTTTATATTTTATAAGTAATAAAATTGGATAAATATAAGGTCAAATAGGAAATAGGTTTTGCAATAAATAAAATCAAAGTAAAATTATGAGTAAAAAATTTGATAATTAATTTTTTTATATTTAAACCAATAAATTAAATAAACAAGACAATAGAGATCAATTGAAATTTAAATTAATAATAAATAAATGTTATATTTTATAATATTTTCAGTAGAAATAATTTTATGTATTTAAAAAAAAAAAATTTTTTTAATATAATTCTTAATAAATAATTATTTAATAAAAAAAATAGTTTTAAAGTGAATTTAATATTTTTTTTTAAATAATTAACGATATGTAATAAAAAAGACATTTTTTTTAAATGGATTAAGTAAGTAATTTAATTTCTTAAAATTTGTTAAAATATTTTATAAGATAATTTTATTTTATTTTTTAAGAAAAGTGATTTTAATATTTTTTAAATAATTAACGATATGTAATAAAAAAATATGTATTAAAAAAAAAACAATTTTTTAAAAAATGGATTAAGTAAGTAATTTAATTTCTTAAAATTGTTAAAATATTTTATTTTTTTAAAGTAAAATTATGAGTGAAAAAATATGGTAATTAATTTTTTGATATTTAAAAACAATAAATTAAATAAACAAGGCAATAGAGATCAATTGAAATTTAAAGTATTAATAAATAAATGTTATATTTTTCACTCATAAGTTTTTTTAATACAATTCTTAATAAATAATTATTTAATGAAAAAATAGTTTTAAAGTGAAATTTAATATTTTTTAAATACCTAATTAACGATATGTAATAAAAAAGACATTTTTTTTTAAATGGATTAAGTAAGTAATTTAATTTCTTAAAATTTGTTAAAATATTTTTTAAGATAATTTTATTTTTTAAGAAAAGTGATTTTAATATTTTTTAAATAATTAACGATATGTAATAAAAAAATATGTATTAAAAAAAAACAATTTTTTAAAAAATGGATTAGGTAAGTAATTTAATTTCTTAAAATTGTTAAAATATTTTATTTTTTTAAAGTAATATTATGAGTGAAAAAATATGGTAATTAATTTTTTGATATTTAAAAACAATAAATTAAATAAACAAGGCAATAGAGATCAATTGAAATTTAAAGTATTAATAAATAAATGTTATATTTTTCACTCATAAGTTTTTTAATACAATTCTTAATAAATAATTATTTAATGAAAAAATAGTTTTAAAGTGAAATTTAATATTTTTAAATACCTAATTAACGATATGTAATAAAAAAGACATTTTTTCTTAAAATGGATTATGGTTTAAATATTTGTTTTGATTGTTTATTTTATTTTTTAAGAAAAATGATTTAAATATTTTTTAAATAATTAACGATATGTATTAAAAAATATGTAATAAAAAAACAATTTTTTAAAAATGGATTAAGTAAGTAATTTAATTTCTTAAAATTGTTAAAATATTTTATTTTTTTAAAGTAAAATTATGAGTGAAAAATATGGTAATTATTTTTTTTTGATATTTAAACCAATAAATTAAATAAACAAAATAGAGATTAATTGAAATTTAAAGTATTAATAAATAAATGTTATATTTTATAATATTTTCAGTGGAAATAATTTTATTTACTATTTTAATATAATTCTTAATAAATAATTATTTAATAAAAAAATAGTTATAAAGTGAATTTAATATTTTTTAAATATTTCTCAATTATTTGTATTTAGTATAGCCATCCAATCATCTACTTTGGAAATATATTCTCCAAAATTGAAGGAATCTCTATTTATGTCCAAATCAACTTTCATCCAAACTTTCCAATACCTCATCAATGTAAGTCCATAGTTCTTTGCAATATTAAGGCTAGAAAAACGGTTTTTGGCAACTCTTCAGCTAATTTCCAAAATTCAAAGCCTTTCCTTCCACTATATGCAATAATTTTGTTTTTTGATATTTCAAATAAAGATTTCATGATGTCTCGTCGAGTGGTCGAATCGAAAATTGAATAAGTAGAAATAATAAATCAAAATAAAAGACATTAAGAATATTAATTTGAAAAATATGGTAATTAAATATTGTTGATATTAAACTAATCAATTAATATTTAAAATATTATGCTATATTTTATAAAAATAAAGTAATAAAATTGCTTAATATTTTTAGCAGAAACAAAATATGCTGATATTAGATGATCCTCAGGTCTCAGGTCAAGGTTTATAAACATTTATTGATATTCTTTGACGTGTTATGTACTGCAGCGCATATAAAAAGAGTGGTTTTAGGTCATCCATACACACAGTTTTATCTGTAATCACAGAAGTTACTTCTAAAT
Organism: Brassicogethes aeneus; assembly: GCA_921294245.1. Taxonomy (NCBI): domain Eukaryota; kingdom Metazoa; phylum Arthropoda; class Insecta; order Coleoptera; family Nitidulidae; genus Brassicogethes; species Brassicogethes aeneus. The sequence goes on from OV121136.1 coordinate 7,697,179, forward strand.
ATTTTTGTGTCTATTTTTATATACAACTATAAGGTATGTTATTTTTTCCTCATTATAGTTTTTTATTTTTTTAGCTTGTCTTTCCTAGATAAAATCAATTCATCCGCAGCATGTGCAGAAAAGGAAGTAAAGAAAATTGATGAATTGATTAAAGGAGAAGTATACGACATAAAATTCATAAAGATTGTGAACGGCAAGTTTGGGCGCATTCCGTTAGTGGAGCTGGACAATTATAAATTGTTTCTTCCGAAAAGGTTGACGGAGGCAGTCGAAACCAATTTATATGAGTTTAATAAGGGGAAATTTGGTCTAGTTTATCTAGGAATCAAAGAATTTAAGAATTCCAAATATAGTCAAACACCCTGCTTGGAATTTAGGAAAATTTAACAAGAACTGTGCTCTACTTTTTATATAATTGGAATAAATTTTATAATATGAGTTTATAAATAATAAAAAATGTTAAATTGCATGTACCTATTTTATTATTACCTATTTTAAAAGTTTTAGAAATATTATATAACTAACGTTTTATTTTTATTACAACTTAAACATGAAAAAACATTTAATCACTTGTCCATGGTCTACAGATAAAAGAACAAAAGGGTCCTGATAAAAATCAATAAAAATAATCTAACCAATGAGAAGCTTTCTAACATTTATTACATTATTTATTTATTACATTTATTTTTTCTATAGAAAAATATGAACAGAAAATATAAATAGAGTTTTTAAAGTACTATATTCATTAGTGTCAATGAACTTGAAAAAACTTACATCATATTAAAACATATTAAGAATAATTAATTGTTTCGACTTTTACTTGATAAAACTCCATGTTAATAATATGTTAAACTTTTAAACAGTGTAGTTTGTATTAACATATTATATTAAGAATATTTAAAAATGACTTACTGTAAGAAAAGAAAAAAGTTCTTAATTGAAAATGGATTATGCTAAAAAAAAAATGTTAATAAATCCGGAATCAATTTAAAAATACAAGATTCGTCAGAAAATACTTTCAAATGTCGGACATGGAAATGTAAAAAAAAAGTTTTAAACTCAAAAATAAACGATTATGAAAAAATGGTTAGAGAATCAAAAAATTTCTACCTGTTCCTGAATTTTTTCCAATAATGACAGATAACTTATTAGTATATACTAATTGGTATATATACTTTAAGAAGAGGATGAACAGGAAAAAAAACTTATTCAATTAAAAGTGAAGGTTTACCCGTTTGACGATATTATAGAAACAGTACCTAAAAACATGCAGAAAAAGCATCTTTACTTTTACAATACATTTCTAAAAAATAGCAACTTAAAATGGAATAAGAATAGATTAATTCGCGTAAATAATCAATCATTAAAAAACTCAAATATTATTGATATTGTTAATGATTACGCCACCCCCCAAACACTACAGGCGAATCTTCGGACTATTTCAGTAGTCCTTTAACTTTTTAAAGACCATACATTTTGAAAATTAACACAAATTATTAAAAAGAGAAAACAAACAAAAGGAAAATTATCACAACCTATTAAAAAGAGGTAACAAACAAAACAAAAAATTATTGGGGTTAAATTGGGAAAAATTTAAACAATGAATAATATATACCTACTATAATCCATAACATAAAGTAAATTTTTTCCATTTGTAAAGAAATTTAAATATTATACTTACCTTATACTATAGGTACCATACTATATGTATTTTGTAACTTCCTTATTAAGAAGCTAATGAGGTGTTAAATAAGTTACCAAAAATTACGTGCTGTTGTAAAATTAATTGAATAAACTTTAATATATATTCCTTAACAAAAACTATTTGAGTTCAGTAGTACCTAAAATGCGTTGCGTTCAACAACCCGAAAAACTACCTATAAATAATTTAGATTTATTTGAAACCAGTTCTGATGCTAGTAAACATGGTAATTTACTACCAAATTCCTTTAGAGCAATTTTGTGGTCCTAGTGGGTGTGGTAAAACAAATGCTTTATTAAGTTTAATATTTAATCCTAATGGAGCTAAATTTGAAAATATTTACGTTTATTCAAAATCTCTTTTCCAACCAAAATATCAATTATTACAAAATGTTTTAAGCAAAGTAAAAGGTGTGGGGTATTTTCCATATAAAGATAAAGATGAAATAATTGAACCTATGAAAGCTCGAAACAATTCAATTTTCATATTTGATGATGTAGCTTGCGATAAACAAAATAAAATACGCGAATACTATTCAATGTGTAGACATAAAAACATAGACGCTGCATACTTATGTCAAACATATTCAAAAATACCAAAACAATTAATACGTGATATATTATTGTGCTATTTAGACAGGATGATATGAATTTAAAACATGTATTTGATGAACATGTCTCACCTGATATGCCTTATGATCAGTTTAAGAAAATATGCTCAGAATGTTGGAATGAAAATTATGGTTGTTTAGCTATTATAAAAGATTTTCGTTTAAACAATGGACGTTATCGAAAGGGATTTGATAAATATATAAATATGTAGCTAATATTAGTAGTCATACTTACCCAACACCATAATCATGCAACACAAAAAGGAAAAAATTAAACTTGTTAAAGTTTTAATTAAAATGATCGGCCTTAATATTTTTTTGAGTTGAGTAACAGTAATAAACTTTAAGCTGTTATTAATATTTTTTGCTAAGTAACCTTATAATCTTGGTAGAACCGCTGAAAATACTGTCACAAAAACCGATAGAAAAACTGCAGAAACTTCTATAAATACTGCAAAACTGTCGCAAGAACTGATAAAAAACTGCAAAACTATTACAAAAACCGATAGAAAAACTACAAAAACCGATAAAAAAACTGTAAAAACTACTAGAAAAACTGCAAAACTGTCACAAAAACCGATAGAAAAACTGCAAAAACTGCTAGAAAAACTGCAAAACTGTCACAAAAACTGCTAGAAAAACTGCAAAACTGCTATAAATACTGCAAAACTGTCGCAAAAACCGATAGAAAAACTGCAAAAACTGCTATAAAAACTGTAAAACTAACACAAAAACTACAGGCTGTTATAAAAGACTCCCGTTTAAACAATGGGTGTTATCGAAAGGGGTTTGATAAAAATATAAATATGTAAAACAACTATATTTAGTATCATTAGTAATCATGGCACCAACCACTGTCAATGTAACTGAAAAAATTAATGAACTCTCTCGAAATATTAGAAAAAAATAGTTAGCTCTTAAATTGGGAAAAGCTGAAAATGATGCTACATTAGATAAAATTTTTAGACCAATCATAAAGCCTCTTGAAAAAATGGCATATGATATGGATTTTGTGAAAAAAGAAGCTGAAGAAGAAGATTTATTACAGCCAGCAAAAAAAATTAAAAAACAATCTCCTATAAAATATAAAGCTATTGATAAAATACTTGAATCATCCCCCAGAAAAGGTATTCAAGCTCCAGATAAATCATTAAATATCTCAAGCATACGTTTTCCTGAAAATGACACCACTAATGAAAATAATCCAAATGATTTTTATAAAAGCGAATATGACCCCAATAAAACATCCCACCCCACATTTTCTGGAAATGAAACTATTTATGAACATGATACAAATGATTTTTATGATAATGAATTAAGCTTAAGTAGAACACTCGACAACGAATCAATCATAGAAACAATTCCGGAAGAATATTTGGATTTTTTCAATGAATTACCTAGAAATTTTGTTGAAGGACATATGAGAGATACTAGCAATGAATATGATCATACTTATATTCACCACGATTTGGAGACAGGCAAGATCAAATTTGGGGATTCAATTGTGGAGTTTAAAGGTCCTGATTTTATTGTAAATAATAATTTTTTTAAGGGGTCCCCAGGACTGTACGAATTAATTTTTAAACAAAATCCTAAGAATTACATGACTTCAGATTTTAAAACATTTGGTAAACTTGTTGTGCTTACAAACGCGCATAAAAGAAATTTTGATCCCAACGAACAAACCATGGGGCATAGAGGGCTCAAATATAAAAACATTATTAAGCCTGTTTTAGAGCAAATGAAACAGCAAGATATAGATAAACAAAAAGAACATAGTCGTAAACTTAGAGTTGGTAGATCATCACAGCAGACAGAAATAGGTAAAGAACATACTGAAAAAATTGGGTTTGGCAGAGCATCGCCCACCTTGGTAACATACAATGAAAAACTAATAGAGTACATTTATTGGGATGACGTAAATGAATTGGTTGAAAGATTAAAGTTATTAGTAGCCTCCAAGCATGCTGGCAACACATCAAATGATAATGAAATTACAGCAATTATTAATGAGCTGAAAGAAGCAGGTGTTATATATTAAAACAAATAAAGTTTTACCAGCAGTTTAACAATGCCTCTTAACAAGTTTGGTCAATCCCTTAACCATTCTAATCAAAATTCATTATTGTCAAAATTACAGTATGGTAACAATGTACTAAAATATACTCCCGATGGTAATATTGACGCAGAAAACCTAAAAATATGTAATGTGAAATCACCAACTTTAAATGCAGATGCTACCAATATGGGTTATGTTGAGCAAATATATGCAAATTTTTATGCTGATACAATAAAATCACTTAGTAAATTTGAACAAGAGACATTAAAAGCACTCAAGCAATCGGATGCAAAAATAAAAAAGGAAATTGAAAACCTCGATAGTAAAAAACAAGATAAATTAAAAATTAATTTAAATAAAGAACTAGCTATTTTAACGCAAAATACCGATGAGTTAAAAGAGCAAATTAAAGAACTTAATAAACAAAAAACAATAATTTTCAATGATTTGAATTCTTTAAAGCATATTTCAAGATCGCATGTAAATGCACGTAATGACTTGGATAGGCAAATTAAATTCCTTCAAAAGACTCAAGATGTGAACTTAAAGGATATAAAACAGCAGCAAACAGCAAATATTTTAGATTTTAAAAAGCAAATCGAAGAATTTAATACAGCTTTAAAGTCTCTGGATACAAACGTGGATAAATTATTTGAGGAAATCCAAAAAAAAACAAATCCGCAATCAAGGATGTGGAAAAAAATATAAACAATTTATTTATAATAAAAAATTAATAATATAAGGCGACTATTATTCAAAAGTGTGAAAAATGATTAGTTGTTAAGTTACTATCATTGAATAAACATGTTTTCAGTAGCTAATTTTTTATTACTATCTACATTTTTAAATAATACTTTATATGTAAACTTTCCCAAAAACACTCAGGATTGTTATGTGGCATTTAATGTTGATAATCCAATGGTAAAGACTCAATGGCCAAATGATTGGAATCCAATGGATGCAGCTCCTGGTACATTCAAGATTCAAGTTAATGCCTCAGCAATTGGCTCTATATTACATTATAAATTAAAATATATTTTATCAGCAGATGGCGGAAAGACTAGAACCCTTTTTGAAATAAATAGTTTAAATAGTGTAATAACTAATTTAACCAATTTATCAACCACTACAGGATCGGGGGTGGCCTCTTCAAATTCAACAACGTTTTCTACAAAAATATTTATAGAATTTATATCTCTGTTAATAGTAGGAATTATTTTACTAACTATTTATGGATTTTTATACTTTTTAGGTTATGTATTTAATAAATGTAAAAATATGTAATAAATATATTATTTAACTTACCTTTGAGTTTTATTTTAATTTTAGGATATACATAAAAACAATATAATTTTTTTATTTATTTATTATAATATTATTTTTATTTAAAGCACATAATTTTTTTTTTTAATTAGTAATGTTAGGCGAATCCTTCCTCAGATCCTCAGAAATGCTCATAGCAGCAAAAGCCTTACACAGTTCATACATTTCAATGTATTCTTTTAATGCTTGCAATTCTTTATAAAATTTTATTTTTCTTTGAGCAAATTCTTTACAATCCATGATTATGGGGTAGATAACTTTGAAGCCAATTATGTAATACTAAGGCATGTGTTGTACTACACCTACCGCTTCCAAAATGATCCAAACACATTAGGGGTTTGTTTTTAAACATAGGTTGTTCCCAAAGGTTTAATGTTTCAACGTTTATAATTTTTGTATTTGGTAATAACTGCTCACAGACTGTTTTTAAATATTCATAATTTTGATTTCCTTTTGTGTAAACAGTATCGTATTCAGGCAATAATTCCATTAATCTCATTGAAATTTATATATCCACTTGAATATCGTAGACCATGAATTTTTTCTTCAAAGCAAACTTGTTTTTTATTTTTTCTTGATAACAGCTTAAATTCTACCATTGGTTTTAAGAGATAATGATTTGTTTGCAATCCATTGGTAACCGTAACTTCTTTTGGATGAAAAAACCATTTTTCGTTAGAGAATAAATTAAATCCCTGAATATTTATAGACACCACCTTCATTTTAGACAGAATAATTTCAACTAACCAGTATTATGATAAACTACGAACTATTTCACTGAGTGGAAGATGTTCCATAATGACGTCATGTATAATAACACAATATGCTTTTGTGTTATCGGGAAAGCCTTTTTTCGCCTCAATATCAACTTTGATGTCAACTGTACTCGATTTTAAGGATTCATTTCTTCTGGAACAATCAATTACAAAAAGGGCGTGGTTCTTAAATTGTTTATAATCAAGTAGAGAGTGTTTTGATATTGTTAAATCATTTTTAAAACTTGAATAAAATTGTGTATAATTGTGATGGGCCTCGATAAAATTATTTTTTTCAAAATTAAGGTCCATGCGTTCTATAGGAAAATATTCGCCATTGAGGATAACACGTATATCAGATATATCAATGTTGTCAAAATATGAGGGATCTTTTGTATCATTACCTCTTCTATTGGTATGAAAAGCTAAAATTATATAGCGTGGACTTTCCAATGCAGTGCACGTTTTAACTGACCATATTTCCTTAGTGGCATCTTTAGTTAATTGGGGGTTTCCCATTTTCTAAATGGAATTACTATAGGTCTGTCTGATTTTATTGATTCCAACAACTGAAGCTTTAATAAATCATTGGGTGTAATAACTTGTACTTTTAACGAGATATTTTCAACGGTTAATTTAGCCTTTGTTGTGCCAGCAGCCGCAGTTTTTTCTGTTATAATTTGACAATCAGAGTCATTTCGAGCTCTTACAAGACGTATAGTTTGTTTACCAAATTGGGCTAGCTGATAATCATTAAATATACCAAATAAATGATGTAATGGTATACGTATATTAAAAGTTGAAATTTTGGCTATTGTTGAGACTATTGGTTGAGCTGGGTAATTCCACCCTGCAATGCCTAAATGGTTTGAATCATCGCTACTGTAATTAAGATAGCCCTTAATTGTGCTCACAATACCAGGATCGCGAATACCATCAATTTCTTTTCCATTTAGTTCATAAGAAATTCGGTCAAACAAAAAAGCTCCAAAATTATTTATTAAGGCTGCCTCGCCATCCCCTTTAGTTATTTCCAATTTACCATCTATTAATAGAGCTGCATCGTGCATAAGCAACCAGGAATCTCTTTGATTTATTGAAATTTCTATAACATCACTATTATTAAAAGATTTAACATAGGGGTAATAAGTTCTGTAGTCAACCTTTTGAATTGTTTCACTAAACTGTGGTTTTCGATAGATGTCGAAGATTTGGTCTAATGATGACATTATATCCTAATGATTGTAGAAAAAGTCTATTTGAATAAGTTAAGTTGTTTGAACTAGGCAAGCGTTTGCTGTCAACTGATTTCAAATTGCTTGTGCTGGGATTTTTATAATAATTGTTAAATATTAAACCCATTATGATAATTTTTTTAATTCCAAACAAACTATAACTTCCTCTCCACGAAAATTAACTGGCTTAAAATCTTGGTTTAAAATTACCAAAGTAATATTAGATATTTCCTGTTTATTTATTATTGGTAAATAAATAAGGTTTCGGGGAATTTCGTTGATTGTATAGCCTGGATCAACGTCTACTGAAAATTCGTAAATTGTGTGTGTTGGTAGATAATTATAATAAGCACCTGTAGATATATTACAATCGATGTGAATGGTTCGAACTTTTATTATATTAACTGGGAGATCCGATTCGTGTTTTTTACCCGGCGTTAAAGTACGCTTAGAAAATCCTAATATTTTCCCTATACCATCTGCTTGTGTAAAATCTATTTCCAACGTATTGCTTTGAATTTCACACTTTAAAGTATTATTATTTGGTTTAAGTGAAAAATATTTATCATAATCTTCCTTTTTAACGGTGCCAGGAATAATTTGTTGTCTTAGGTAAGTTTCTATATCTAATATTTCATAAGTACCAGTTGGTATTATTATTTTCTTATCCACATTCGCGTCTTTATAATAAAATGTATTTTCACCTTCTTCAATATTAGGGATACTGTTATAGGAATAAAACCCTATTAATGCTATACCGTAGTCAAAATCTAAATTAAGTTGTATTGGATTTGTAAAATCGATACTTAAAACATAATTATTACTTTTTAATGTAAATAGCTGGGACATTATCTTTAAACAACGGTTAATAATAGACTAATCATATTTTCTTTTCTCATTTATTTTTATAAAGAAACCACAAACATAAATGGCCACAATTAATTTGTTTAAAGTTTTGAAAACAATCATTATTATAATTAATTTTAACATTTTTTCCTAAATAATTTACTAATTCTTTTGGTGGTTTAAGACCACCAAAACTATCAAAATAAATAACGGAATTGTTTCTTTTAGTATAAGCTACCCAATGTGTGCCCACATTTTTTGCTAAATCTAAATTTAGAATTGCAGATTCATTTTTATTTTTTATTTTTGGTAAAGCGTCTCGCATAAAAACGCCTCTGAAATGTGGTATTTTAAGCTTTTGCGCATATTTTACCAAGTCTGAATCATATAGAGCTCTATTGGGTAGCTTTATTGGTAGTTTTTTGAATGTTTTTTTAAAAACAGTCCATATCCTCCCTTAAGGTTTTTTCTTAAGTAAAGTCCTGAACCTCACTGAAAAAATGTATCCTTAGCCGTTACCGAAAAACTGTTAAATAAGTATAGATTGTTACGGTTGAAATAGGTGACAGCAAATGTTTGTGGTATTTATTACCACAACAAAAATGTTTTTAAGTCTTAGTAATGTTAAATGAAATGTCGTGTTACATATTAACCATTAATAGCTTCTTAAGCAGTACTACAACGTTGTGGTATCAAATAGAATTACCGAATTCTGATAGTAACTACTGCATTATAGTAAGTCTGAATATTCTTTAGTCGTTTGAAATATGCTTTAAGTGAGATATATTTAATAACAACAAAATGCCATTAAAAAAAGTAATATTTATTATTTATCAACTTCAGGGTAATATTTAGTACTTGTATAACCAGTATCTACTAATGTTACGGTATTTAACCAATAATTTTCTTATCTGGTAAGCAGTACTACTTTCAAACCGTGACCAGATTCTGTCAAAAAATAGGGGGACATTTTGTGTAAATTAACCTTAATTACAAAAATGATACAATTAACAATAATAAAGTAACGTCAAATTTTTTATTTGCACTGTATCATTGTGTTAATTTTTTTTGTAATTAAGGTAAATTCATACAAAATGTCCCCCTATTTTTAGACAGAATCTGGTCACTTTATCCAAACGGAATAAATACTGAATTAAAAAGTTATCGATTATCGTTTTTAGTGTTATGTAAAAGTTTGCAGTAAAGGTTATAGGATAAAAGAGAACATGTTTTTCAAAAATTTTTATTAAAAAAAATATATATAAAATTCTTAGAATAAAATAAATGATATCGCCTCCTTAACTTTTATCATAAACAAAAAAACCTAAACAAACAATAATACAATATATATACTAAATATGAGAAGGTGTAACAATAAAACATTTAATAAAAATATAATAAATAATTTACTTATTTGTTAAATTTTTCTTAATATTAAACAAGTGTTTGTCATTCCCAAAAGGGTTAGCTATAAGTTTTAAAACTCATAGCCTCATTGTATAGATATTACCACAGAACACTAAGTCTTGTTCTGTGGATATTACTAATATATTAAAAAATAAAGTCAAAACTTTTCAAAACAAATATTGAACATTGAATCTTATTAAAATAATACCTGTAACTTACAGCCTGTAAGTAAGAAATACCCAAATAGGTTTTTTACCTTAAAGCATAGAAAAGAATAGTTTTTCTATGGTAAAAGGCAAAAATGTTTATCTCGTCACCACGCAAAGGCTGCAAGCGAATATAAACCTAAAGGTGATACTGATCAAACTATTAAATATAATGAAGTAAGTACCCCTTTACAAGCAAAAGCAAAAAGCGTAATATTAGAATGAAGTAAATTAAAGTAATGTTAGGTAGATATTCTTAATAATAAATTTTAATTAAGTATTTACTTACCCTTAAAAACAGAAATTGAATCTTGTAACTTCCAATTTATTAGCAAATCGTCCATTGAGGCGTCTTTATGCAAGCTTACTAACAACAATGGCGATTGTGCGCGATGAACAGTATAGATAAGCTTTGTTTTAGTATTACCAACTTCAAAATTTTTAAGATATAATAGAACGTTGTAGTAATACTTACCACAAATGTTTAGTGCTGATGAAAGAATTCATATTTGGAAGAGTTACTTGTTACTTGATTTACTTATAATATCTGTCTGAGTTGTTTATAAATTAACGATGTGGTATTAGTTTGGCAGCATTTTGTAATACTTTTAAATAGGATCTGTTTTAGTTAAGCCTACTATAACTACTGTTACATATTTGACATTTTTCCTGTTGTTATATATTAAGGGTTTTAGGTCGCCATTAATACTAAAGCATGTATTATTTCATACTAATTTAGGCTACATTTTTGTTGCAGTATTACTAGATAAATGCTTAGTTTTTCTTTATGCATCGTAAATGTATATTAAACATTTTTCCTTTTTATTTTCTACTGAACCTATACTACAATTACGTAGTAGTAAACATTTTTAAATAAAAATTTTCAGTGCTTGTCTGCCTATTTCCTCCATGGTTTGGTTATGCCTTTTTTCTTCTTCCATTTTTTTTTCCGCATTTTTTGCATCTATTATTGTTTTTGCAACAGCGCTAGCACCCCCAGTAAGTGAGCCTATTGCTCCTAGGGCTCCCATTATCGGTAAAAGAGGTAGAAATCCCCCCTGTTTGGATTCAAATGGAATTATCCTGGGTACTCTAATATTTTTACGACCCCCCGCTTTCTGCTCGAGCTACTTTAAGTACTTTTACAGCAGATTTTTTTAGCAAATTTTTGTTTGATACATCCAAATCTCGAACATGTTTTTTAATTTTATCAACCAAACCACGTTTAAATGAGATTGGTTTTCGAGTTTTTAGAATACCCATTCCAAGTTTTCTTTTAACCTTCATTCCAGTAGATACTAACCAAGCAGCTGCTTTCTCACCAAATTTTGAGTCTTTAGATTTCACCCTTTCCCAAGCTTTATTTTCCAAAACCCAATCTGCTTTGTGTCTGTCCTCCAAACTTTTATTTTTCGAATAAGCAATGTCGTGCTCTTTACATGCAGCGTCTAATGGATTTATACCCAAATCTCCCCTTTGAATTCTTTTATCTACTTTAGTCCCCGGTCCGCACCACTGGTAAAAGGGTAAATGAAGCTCAAATGGTAGGTTATTAATGGTAGAATTTAATAAGCCAGCACCGTTATGTTTAAAAGTCAACATTGAAATGAAAATTTGTAAAATAGAATAAAGTATTTATAAGCAATAGTTAAATGTTAAAAAGACATTTATTTTTAGTTTTTTATTTAATGGCCTAAATTTTTAGAAAGGGTGGTTAATATATTTTTTAGTTGTTTTAAAATGGTCTCATTTGAGCAATTTATTCCAAATAAACTCCAATCGAAAGTTCCTGCTCTTATTAATTTACGAGAAAATTCGTTAAATTCGTAAAATATATTCTTTTTAAAGAAATAAATATTTCCATTTATATAACGAAATGCTGAAGTTATATCTAAAGGCACCCCCTGAAAGTAGTCATTGAAAAGGCCTCGATTAATGGTTTTTAAACTACATTCATCAAACTTGTTAAAATACCAATCATCGTACAAAATAAAAGTTCTACCCATGTTCGAGTTCAAAATAGCATTTATTCTACTATTTTTTGGGATATCAAAATTTTCTATTAATTTATTAAATGATTCATATGCAAGACTTGGATAAAACATTGCGTTAAATGTTAAGTTATTTATTAATACTATACGACCATTAGGTTTTTTGATATATATGCGAAAAATTGCTGTAGGCGCCTAAATAATCACTAATTTTCATAGGTCTTTTAAGATTAACACCGGAGGCTTCTCCTATTTTTAGAATCCACACTAGGCCGTTGTAAAAAATATAAAAATGATTATTATTGGTTACTAGCATTTGTTGTGGATATTCAATTTGACATAAATCCATTATACCTATTTGGTAAAGGTTGCTGGTTTTGTTCTAATTTTTTAGGTTTGGTTGTTGTTATTGATTCTGTTGTTGTTGTCGAGGGTTTTCCATATAAATATTGTATACCCATTATATCATCTTTACTTAAATCCATGGAATTTGATGAATAGTATGCATACATAACAGAATTATAATTGTTAGAATGTGCCAACCCTAAACTATGTCCAATTTCGTGAAGAATAACGGCAAATAAACTTACTTTATTATCATCTCTAGGTGTGTCTTTCCTGACATTGATTATGATTTGGGAAAGTTGCATGACCCAGTACATTGCCAGATCCATCAAATTTAAATGGGCATATCCCTTTTTTACATCGAGTTGAATATTTATGTTCAAAGGATCTAAACGATATTATTATATCAGGATTTTTTTCCGAAAAAATAAACTTTAAGTTAGCAACTTTTTGCCAGTCATCAAATGCGTAAGCCGCAAATTTTTTTATATGTTCATTATAAGGTTGAATATACCAATGAATTATGTTTTTATCCCATCTGCTCTTTAATTTAAAAGCCCTATCGTCTGATAGAGAACATCGAGGTTTTTTAATAAACTGTACAAGTTCTTTGGTTATTTCCCCAGTTACATTTAAATTATAATATTTCTGAAATTGTACTAAACCTTCCTCTAAATTTACAACTGAATTATTTAAACTTTTAAGATAACCAAAATCTTGAAGATATTTTATTACAATTTCTTTATTGCTTAAATTAGCAGATTCTGCTAAAATAATAGAGGGTAAAAATAGCAATGTAATCAATAAATTCATAACCGCTCAATATAAATTATAAGTAAAGACTGATTATATATGAAAAAATATGTCCTATTAATACTTAATATTCAAAAACAACAAAATAATTTAATTGATAAAGAATGTTTTATCGCTTGACGTCATAATATTGACAAGTCGAGACAAGCTTATCTGCAGTTCATAACCTCCTTATCTATAGAAGGTAGCTCAAAACCACACCTTCCAACCAATCACCTGCAAAGGTTGATACCCCTCACCCCCCCCCGATTCAGGGGCGTACCGAGGCACACTTTTTTGGGGGGGTGGAGACGATAAAAAAACCAACTTATTTTTTTATCGATACTTTAGTAGTAATAGTAAATATTTTCAGTAGTTTTATCATGAATGTAAAGTGTTGTAAAGTGTAGATAAAGAATGTCTTTACCCACCATTAGCATGCTCTTTTGAAGTCTCTATTTTTTTTATTTGCTACCAATGTAAGTGGATTATCCGAAACAGTAACAATTTTAATTTTAACCAAATTTCCACCGTGAATATTTTCCTCGTGCATTATTTTCTAGTCCTTGTTAAACACAGATCCACGTAATGAGCATTTTACTAGAACTCGGCCCGGTCTAGCTTTCTTTTCCATATTAAAAAGATAAGCTTCAACTAATTAATAATTTAGAAAGACAAAGCCGCGAGGCGGTGCCGACTTTGTACATGGCGCTTGTGTGAAATATAATGTCCTTTAATAAAAATAAGGTTGACCAATACAATTTTCTTGACGGTAACGATTATAGGAGGTTACAATCGATTAAAAATTATAATTTTGTAATATGTAGGTAAGTTTAAAAATTATAGGTATTTCATTTTATTTATTGTGATGGGTTGGTTGGTAGGGTAGGTATACCCAACCAACCGACCCAAATACTATAGATTTTACCAACCGTGTTTGGATTTGGAACCAACTGCCAAGACTTTGGGGGGGGTGACTCCCCCCCCTACACCCCCCTTAGGCCCGGCCCTGCCCCGATTAGGCCCCCAAACAATAAGATACACAAGGCGGCCATTTTGTTTTTTATCTGATATGAATTTTTTGAATAGTCCCTGCCTTCACCGCAGCTGAGGGGCGGGGCTTTTGGTCGTCCTATACGTTTGCCGTCCGAAGCTGCGCAGCCGCAGCTGCAGCTGGCGTTGAACGAACATAGTATAACTACTGCGGCTCTTATACTGCAGAAGGTGAGAGATCTTTTAGAAAATTGGCGAAATAATGGCAATCAACCGGCAGATTTGGTTATTGTTTGTGACAATGCTCCTTGCCATGCAAGGTTGGAAAGAGCCGTTGAAGGCACTGGTGCAAGCTTGTTGCGATTGTCACCTTACTCCCCTGTTGAAAAACCAGCATAAAAACTTATAAAAGTTCTATAATATTTAATAAGGATGTATGCGGTTTCTTAGTTTCTATAAGGTTTTGTCTAATTGCTCATAAGGGTTTTATCAGAATTCTATCAGTCTTTATAAGAAATAGTTTTATGAGCCGTGACTTATAAAACTTTTATTAGTTTTTATAAGACTTTACGAGGTACAAATTTCTATAAGAAATTTCAACTAAAATGTTGAAGTGTATTTATAAGATTTTATGTGCACAAGACTTTTATCAGTTTTAATGTGGTTCCTATTTGATAATTGTTTATGAGATTTTTTGTGACTCTATGAGGGAGGTAAGTTTATTGGTTTGTATAAGGCCTTAACTATTAGATGTCTATAAGAAGCTATAAGTATATATGAGAAATGAATTTTATCGGATTTTATTGTTTTTTTATATCTAACTTTTATAAGTTTTTATAAGACTTTATAACCACATATATGTGGTACAGTACTTATAAGATTTTATGATACAAAGAAATGTATCATGTTATATGTCTATAAGAAGCTACAAGTAGCTACAGTTGTTACGTGTAACAGTATTACACTGTAACACCTATAAAATATTGATAACATAATGCGTAAATACTGATAAAGTTTTATGAGTATTTACGCATTATGTTATAAATATTTTATTGGAGTTACAGTGTAACACTCTTACACGTAACAGCTGTATACGAGTATTTATCGGATAAGTGATTATAAAGTTTTATGAATATATAGTGTCTTATTAAAACTTTTTTAATACTCATAAAATATTATATAACATGATCGGTAAATACCTACTGATAAAGTTTAATAAGTTTTCACTAGAGCTTAAAAGTAAGACACCATAGTGTCTCTTAAAAATTTATACATACTAATAAAATATGTATATTATATTTAATATTATAACTACTACTCTACTGACTAGAGTTAAAAAGTAATGTCTCTTCAAAACTCATAAATACTCATAAAATATTATATAGGTAACTTGATGCGTAAATACTGATAAAGTTTTATAGGCTTTGACCAGAGTAGAAAAGTAATGTATCTTAAAAACTCATAAATACTCATAAAATATTATATAACTTGATGCTTAAATACTGATAAAGTTTAATTAGTATTGACCAGAGTTGAAAAGTAGTGTCTCTTAAAAACCTATAGAATTTGAAAAGTTTGTATCAGAAATTGCTGTTTCATAGGCCCTATAAAAACTCATAAACTTTTATAAGTTTTTTTTTATAAGTTTTTATGCGGGATTTTCCGCAGGGTCCCCAATGCTTAACCCAATAGAAACCATTTGGTCAAAGATAAAAACGTATGTCAAAGTCCATCTTGGTATCCCTGAAGTCGCCGCACCGGGTGTTATAGAACAACGATTAGTCTACCTCGAGGAAAAAATAGACGAGGCCAAGAATTCCATTGTTGGGGGTGACTGCGCCTGTGCAGCTCAACAAACTACTGTGTTTCATGCAGCTGCTCTTGCTTTACAGGACATGCCAGTAGGTGTTTAGGTGTTTTGTTCACACATTGTGTTAAACTGTTATGGCTTATTTTTTTATACGCTTGTTGATTTTTAATGTTGTAATTGTAGATATATCTAAGAACATAGTAATTTCTCCATGTATTCAAGAAATATAGGTATGTTATAATTTAATATTTACTTGAATTTCTTTTTCTTCTTTCTCATTTTTTGGTTGTTACTGATACCTACCAGGTACGGTCGTGAGCAAAAAAAACTAAAATCTTTCCATGAGTCAGCGCCCTCTATGTTGCGCTGTCTGCACTATGAGGACAGTCGGTAAAGGAGAGATCATTCTCGTTATGTCAAGCATACGAGCGACACCATTTTTTTTTACTTTCACTTTGTTAAACAAAAGTATTATACGTTATTCTTAGCAATATACAAGGTGTCCCTAAACTTAGTGGCATAAATTTGGAAGCAGATTAAGCAAGTCAAAATAAGACGAAAATATAAATAAATATTTTTCCTAATTAGGTATGTTTAAAAGATACAGGGTGATAAAGTGTTACTTATCATATCAGTTTTTTAATATAAGTTCCACTATGGTAGACTTGGAAAGGTGATATTTTGCGAGCAGTCACTTTCTACCAAAACACATATTCACACATAATTACAATTGTTCGAGTAAACGCAGTGTCGTAGAAACAGGGATTTCTTAAGCTTATTGTCCCATACAAACTTTGAGGTTAGGTTTTTATACCATTTAATAAAATTTTTCGATTACTCAGTTCGGCGACTATTAAAAAGGTGTACCTCTCAAACTTCGATAAAATAAACCGTTTCCGAGATATCCGAGATTACAATAATTGTTATATCGCATTAAAGGACTAAAAGGTATATGATAACAAATTTTGTAATTGAAAAAACTACAATTTTTTTAATGTGACGGTCAGGGCAAAAAGTTTCGAGGCTCATGAAATGCCGTTTTTAGTTTTTTCAATTAAAAAAATAAAATTTGTTATAATATACCTTTTAATCCTTTTAAATAATGCGATATAACAATTATTGTAATCTCGAATATCTCGGAAACGGTTTATTTTACCGAAGTTTGAGAGGTACACCTTTTTAATGGTAGACGAACTGTGTAATCGAAAAATTGTATCAAATGTTATAAAATCCTAACCTCAAAGTTTGTATGGGACAATAAGCTTAAAGCAACCCCCGTTTCTACGACACTGTGTTCACTCAAACAATTGTAATTATGTGTGAATATGTGTTTTGGTAGTAAATGACTATTCGCAAAATATCACGTTTCCAAGACTACCATAGTAAAAGTTATATTAAAAAAACTGATATGATAGGTAACACTTTATCACCCTGTATCTTGGAAACATAAGTAATTAGGAAAAATATTTATTTAGGTTTTCGTCTTATTTTGACTTGCTTAATCTTTTCCTAAATTTATGCCAATAAGTTTAGGGACACCTTCTATATTAAGAAAACTACAAAAACAGTGTACATTCATTCATTCAACGAAATTCATGGTCGGCTTCGAACCGGATTCAACGATCAAGCAGCGAAGAAATACAGAAGCAATACATTAACGAAAACAGCAAGCCAACGACGGACAAGCAGCACGTTGTCAACCGGTGAGACCATACCTTTTTACCTTTCTCTCCCAGTTATTAGCAGATTCAATGCTGGTAGGTTAGATTAAATTACCGACTTAGATTTGGTTAAGATTTGCTTGCGTTATTGGTTCGCGTACACAAATTTATTAAAACCTAACCTGTTTTTATTACGTTTAAAAAAAACATGGCGAATAAAGATGATCTAAAAATTTTAATTCAAAGACGAGGTTCATTTAAGACAAAGTTGACATTGTTTGAGAAATATCTTAAGGCATTTAATTCTAACGAAAGTGATCGGTGCGAGATTATCGAGCTAAGTCAGAGAATTGCGAGAATAGAGGTAATCATAGACGAGTTTGAGAGCACACAAATTGAGATTGAGTGCTTTTTGGAGGACACTGAGGCACAAATAAAAGAACGGGAAGAATTCGAAAACAAATATCATTCTGTGCTTTCAAAAGCAAAAGTTTTGTGCGAAAAATTCGATATAAATTGTGAGACCTCGGCGTCCGCCGTTGACAAAAGCATAACAAGCGAGCATGTAGCCGGCAGAATGCGCCCGGCAAATTGCAAGGAGTAATTCTTCCGGAAATACAGGTACCTAAATTTAGTGGATCATACGACACGTGGTTAGAATTTAGGGACTTATTTACATCGTTGATTCATAATAGCGAGCAGTTGTCGGACATACAGAAATATCATTACTTACGAGGTGCACTCGTTGAGTCCGCGCCTCAGGTTATTCAGTCAATTGAATTTGTCGGTGAAAATTACATTACAGCCTGGAACACTTTATGCGAACGGTTCAATAATAAAAATCTTTTAATTAAGGACCATTTGAGAGCGATCTTTCAGATGGAAAATATAACTGTGGCATCAGCAAATAAAATTATATTTTTGAACGAAAATCTATACAAACATTTGAGTTGTTTAAGGCAATTGGACGAACCAACAGACTCATGGGACACATTGCTAATATACATAATTTCAAATAAGTTAGACAAACTATCAGCACAAGAGTGGGAAAAACGTAAATTTGACCTGACTTTGGTAAATCTCGAGGCGTTTAAGGAATTTTTGAAAAAAACGAGCATGCATGCTAGAAACGGTGGATTTAAATTAAACACTTCTAAACACGACAAAGCGATACGAAAAAATACGGCGGAAATTCACAGTTTTACAAGAAAAACGATAATTTTTCCAATACAAAAAGCCTTTTCGGAACGGGTGAACATGCAAACGAAAACTCGAACCGCGATTTTAATAAGCCAAAATTGGATTGTTCAATGTGCAAGGGCAAACAGGTTATTTTACTGTCCAGAATTTTTAAAATTATCCATTACGGATCGTTCCGCGAAAGTAAAATCCTTAAAATTATGCGAAAATTGTTTAAAACCCTATCATGCGATATCAAACTGCAAATGGCCAGGTAAAATTTGTTCAAAATTGCATAACACGATTTTATGTGATAGCATGTCACAAACTTCAAAGCAAAGCGATTCAAACGAAATGGGTTCTAGCATTGCGAAAACCATGGTTGCCAATGTACAATTGCAATTGTACATTGGCAACAGCGCAAAGTACAATTCTCTCTACGGCACAGGTTAAAGTATACGGTCCAAATAAGTACACCAATATTAAGGTTCGCGCAATGCTGGACAGCGGTTCCCAATCGAGTTTCATAACCATACGATTGTGTGAAAAATTAAATTTGCCAAAGGCCGAATGTAAATTAGCAGTTTACGGAATAAGCGAAAATATTTCTTATGCAAATGTGATGTAAACGTTAAATCAAAGGATGATTCATTTTCGTTCAATCTTTCTTGCTTTGTTTTAGACAATAACACCTCACACATGCCTGAATTTCCTATTGACATAGACAGTTTTGAGATACCGAGCGATATAAATTTGGCAGACGAGGAATTTTATATTCCGCAGCCAATAGATCTTTTGATAGGCGCAGACGCTTTTTGGAGACTTTTACGCGCAGGTCAAATTAATATCGGTGCAAACTCTCCCATTTTGAAAAATACATGCTTAGGTTGGGTGGTAGCAGGGCCAATTTCGATGCCAAAATATTCATTGTCAAGTAAAACCCGGTGCAACCTTGGTAGAGACGTTTCTGTTGTTCAACAACAATTAAGTAAGTTTTGGGAAATTGAGGAGGTCGAAAGCGGAAAATCTAACTTTTCAATCGAAGAAAATCAATGCAAAATTCATTTTTCGGAACATACGCGTATGAACGAAAATGGCAAATTCATAGTGTCAATTCCATTTAAACAATCTCCACTTTCATTAGGGGAATCGCGTGATCATGCGGTAAAACGACTTTTATCATTGGAGAAACGGTTGTCTACAGACGAAAAGAAAAGCTTAAAAATATGTACATAGATTTTTTAAACGAATACGAGCAATTAGGTCACATGACAGATATCACAAATACCGTTAAACAAAAGCCTGAATACTACATGCCGCATCACGGTGTTTTAAATGAGTCGAGCATATCTACGAAATTAAGCGTTGTTTTCAACGCGAGTGCTCCTACGTCAAACGGCTTATCACTTAATCAGTTATAGATGACAGGGCCTACTATTCAACAAGACATTTTATCTATTATACTTCGGTTTCGAATGCATCCTATTGCACTGTCAAGTGATATAAAAATGATGTATCGACAGGTTTTGATAGAACCGGAACAAAGACATTTGCAAAAAATTGTATGGCGGTCTGATAGTAGGGAACCAATAAAAACATATCAACTGAAAACCATTACATACGGTACCACTGCAGCCTCATTTTTAGCAATTCGTACCTTATTTGAAATAGCCAACAAATGTGAAAATGAGCATCCATTAATTGCGAAAATCATCAGAAAAGACATGTACGTTGACGATTTATTGACAAGTGTTGACCATGAAGAACAAGCGAAGTACGTGTACACTACATTGTCCCACATCTTACAAAAACACGGCTTCGAACTTCGAAAGTGGAAATCTAATCAAACACATATTTTTGACACTGACGATACAAATTCTTCATCCAATTTTTTTGAGTTTACGCTAAACAAAGAAGGCAAGATCTTAGGCCTTTCATGGCAATGCGAGTCCGATATTCTTACCTTTACAATACGAGACCCTATTCTTAAAACCGAACAAATTACAAAGCGAACTATTCTTTCAAGAATAGCCACTATTTTCGACCCATTAGGTCTATGCAGTCCTTGCATTATTATGGCAAAGATATTATTGCAAAAACTATGGTCGGAAAAGCTTTCATGGGATGATAGGTTGCCTCAACATATTATTGATTACTGGCTAGAATTTTCACACAACCTAAATTATCCAAATGACCTAAAAATTCCACGCAAGATCATATGTCTTAACCCTATTTCCATTACGTTGCATGGGTTTGCGGACGCATCTAAGGATGGTTATGGCGCATGCGTTTATGTTGTTTCTAAAAGCGCTGATAACGTCCAGTCCAATCTTTTGTGCGCTAAGTCCAAAGTTTCACCTATAAAACCATTAACCATTCCTAAACTTAAGTTGTGCGCGGCACTAACTCTTTCACGCCTTTTAATTAAGATCATACAGTCCTCTGATATCGAATTTGAAAACATACATTGCTGGTCTGACTCTACCATCGTCCTAGGGTGGTTGAAAACCGCACCAAACCTACTAAAACCATTCATTTCTCATCGCGTGGCAGAGATTCAGAACGCAACACAAAATTTTGAGTGGAGACATGTTCCTACTACAGACAATCCAGCGGACATTGTTTTACGCGGTCTAAATCCTAAGCTTTTATTGCATTCAAAAATGTGGTTCCATGGTCCGGCCTGGTTAAAATCAGATACAAATTGCTGGCCCAATATATTCCAGGGGGAACCAGAATTGCCTGAAAGACGAAGGTAGTAGATATACTATACCAATACGGGACCGGAAGTGAGCCAGACAGTTGGATGGGCGTTCCTAAAGGTGATTGGCTATGGGCGTTCCTAAAGGGGGGGCGTTCCTAAAGGTGATTGGTCCAAAAAATAGGGCCTAATCGATGTTTGTGGTTGCAAAACCCCGCCCAGTAGAGTGTGAAGCGTAGTGAAAGCAGCGAACTAGAGATAAGGGAAAGGAAGCTGGTGATAAGGGGGTGGGCGTGACTTAGCAGTGGTTTGGCATCCGCTATTTGGAGATAAGGATTTATTATTAATTATATAAATTTCATTTTTGACGCCATTTTGAATTGTGACGTCAATTTTTTAGAGAGAAGGATATATTTTAAATTATTAATATAAATTTCATTTTTGACGCCATTTTGAATTGCTGACGTCAGATATTTATTATTTTCCCACCAAAACGTGGCGCTTGAGACCATCCCCTCCACTTTTATCCGACCCGCTAAGCCCCGCCCACTTCGCTTTTTCCCGACCCGCTAAGCCCCGCCCACTTTTGGACAGATCACACGGACTCAGAATTGCGGCCCCATGGGGGCCCCTTTTAGGGTGCCCGGGGGCCCTCAGTCCTTCGGACGGACCCATCGCCGAAAATCATGGGGGCCCCAGGCCTATCTAAAATCTAAGGTCCATTCTGCAATTTTTTGTCCATATCAAGGTCACACACCTGCAGGCGGAAATAACGGGAAATTCAAAAATCAGCTAACTTCACTAATTCTCCCGCAGCTAACTTCACACTTAACCATCCACCTTTTCCCACCAAGGTCGCTCGGTCGCCGTCAGTTGGCCGCTATCAGCCGGCCACCCTCAGGGATTGAACCCGAGACCCTCTGCACCAGAGTCGGAAGCGCTGCCTGCTGAGCTACCGTTCGGAATTGATAACAGGCGCCTAGAGATGCTATAAAAAATGATCGGCCAGCAAAATATGAGTCATATGCAGATGTTTACTAATAAGTAACCCGTGAAATTTTGCAGGAAACTCTTATCTGATAATGATGTCATTAGAGGATATTAGATATATTTAAAATTTATAAAAAGAGATAAAACACTTATATTAGAAAAACCAAGAAAATAATTAACATAAAATACTGTTTAAAATTGTTATTAAACTTTTGCGGTGCGCGCTGATAAGAAAAAACTATTTCCCAAAGTAATGTATGTAAAACTATGAAATAATTGCAAATTTTAAATATCTCACACTAAATTAATTTTATTATTCCGAGAGGATTTTTAAAATATTTATTTAAATAAATAACACATATTCATTTTTTAATTAATTAATATAATTTAAAGATTTTCAAATAAAAAATATTACAATACAATATTGATATCAAACTTTGTGGTTTTATCTAGAATTTGAAACGGAAATGAGGCCTCCGCTTAAAAACAAAAAATATGTAATATTATAACGCAATGGGTGGTAGTTAGACATAAATAGTAAAACAGAAAGAAATAATTTACATTTCGATTTTTTCTCCCTAAACGGTTGTGCCAATTTTTGTTTTTATTGTGTAATTTGACCTTTGAATTGTTTTTCCCTATAGACTGAGTTTTTATTGTGTGTGTGTGTGTGTGCATATATTGGGTAAGTAATTTTTATTTTTAGTAATTTTCATCCTAACAACCATTTATTTAATAGTAAAGAGTAACAAAAGCTATTATTCTACATCCTAACAGTTTTGTATTACTTGAGCTTATTTTAAATTAATTTAGAAATTCTCATGCAATAAAACAGAGATAAAATATAATTAAAATATTGTTTCTCTAAATTCTTAAAATTGTCTTGTAGTTAAAAACAGAGATAAAATATAACAAGTATACTTTCTCCAAATTCCTACAATTGTTTATTAGTAAAAACAGAGATAAAATCTTGTTTTTATAATATTATATTCCTAAAAATTGTTCAGGTAGCTTAAAGAATTAAAGAGATAAAATACAATTAAAATAATTTTCTCTAATGTAAATAAATATGCTAAGGATAGTAATTTTAATTATAAACATTGAAAAAATATAATTAAAATATTGTTTCCTTATTATTTAGATTTTCAATATTGCTTTAGGTGTTTAAAAATAAAATATTATTTAGTTCAGATTCAACGTGATTTGCATACCCATTTAGTAAAATACTTTAAAAATTTTAGGAAAATTATCAGAATTACGAAATGTTTTTATTAAATATATTCTCAGACCGGATTTCGACAAAAATGTAAAGGGACATGAAACTACAGCAGAACCTGGTAAGATTTGTTGAGAAAAATGTTTGTTTAATCTATTAGTTTATTAGTTTCGTTTACACGTTTGGTAAAATACTTATTTTTATAATTTTAGAACAGTCAATAGAAGTTTACCCCAGAAGGACAACCCCACACAAATTACTCTGGAGAAGAAGGATATTGGTAATCAAACTTAGTAACAATCACTTTACACTAGAATAAAGGGATTGGACATCTTCCTTAGACTCGTTTAAGAAAAATCATCAAGAACTCATGCGTGGAAATAACCCCAAGCAGCATTTTTGGTTCCAAAAACCATTGCCAAAGTGGTGATAACTTTAAATTAGTTAAGTATACTAAACAGCTACTTTAATTTTTACTTAAAAGTAATTCTAACTTTTAAATAGCAATATTTTGTAACAGAAACTTAATTTTTCCTTAAATTGTTACTATAAAGTAATAAACATTTAAGTAAAACTTGGTTGCCCCCAAGAAGACTTTGCAACTTTAAAAAAGATGTTATAAGTAAAAAAAACTTTCAAGTAAATTTAATTTGTAGCAGTTACTTTCGGTTGCTACCTAAAGATTACATTATAATTATTTTTACTTTGTAGTCCCTTTGCAAGTTAAAATCTCGAAACTGGAACATGAGTTAAAAACTACAAAGTTAATAACTTAAAAGTTATTATTTTAGTATTTGGAACGTTTATGGTACTAACCAAAACAACCGTAAAGTGGAAAAAACTTTAAAGTAGCGAAAACTACTTCAAAGGAAAATGCTTCTTATCGGCCATTTTTTACTGTACAGTACCACGTGGTAATGTAAATAATAAATTATTTTAATTGTTTGTAAATGGTTGTTTACTTTTTAATAAATAGAAATATTGTTGGTAATAGACGGTATTAATAATTAAATAAAAAAAATAATAATAAATATTAAGATTTTTTTATTTATAAACATTACTAAATAAATAATTTGTTTATACTTAAATATTGATGAAGCGCATTTATTTTACAAAAACTCAATTCATAAGTTCAACAGTAAAATTTAAAGGGTTTATAAATCTACCTGTCTAATTAAATATTATATTGTTATTCTGGAAGTTATAAACTACCAGTACATATTTAATAAACGACGACATTGAAAAGCCAAGTCCGTAGTGGTTCCATTTAAAAAAGGAGGGATAGTATAATCTAATATAAGTTTGACAAAGACAGTTAATATAGAAGTAAAAACAAATAATAAAAGTAATTATAACGCTCTAGCAACGATATTGGAACGTTCTAGTAACGTAGCAGCTACGTCCCAAATAGTAGCAGGGTTGGTAGCTAGTGACATATTTGCTACCTTTTTGGAACTCAATAATTGTTCCCCACTTTAGTCGTAACGTAGTAATGAAAGAGTAATATAAAGAGACCGGCGACTGTCGCAAAACACTTTGAAGTTTCTTCAATAGTCCCATATACGTAACAAATACTTAAATTGTTGCTTGGGACACTTTAGAAATTGGGCGTTGGCCCATGATACATGGTTTGTTGTATCATGGCGTTGGCCGATGTAAGTCAAAACTAATTTATTTATTTACATGTATTCAATAGGCTTAAGGTAATTGTAGCACCATATACAGGGTGGTATTTTAAACATTTTGTTTTTAATTTTTATATTTTAGTTTATTAAATTATCTTTAAAATACCCAGATAGCACAGAGACATCTTAAAGATATCTTAAAGATGTCGGACTCGGACGTTCATGACATCTTTAAGACGTCCAGTTTACGACGTAAGTCATCTTTAAGACGTCTTTAAGATATCTAATGTTACAAAACACACCGTCTTTAAGATGTCTTTTTAACGGCATTATTAAGTCGTGGCTAAACGTCGTTAAGACGTCTTTAAGATGTTAAAGACTACCTATTGAAAACGTTTTGGTTATGCATTGCTACATCGCCAAAACGTTTCTAATGTGTTAACTTAATACTATTAAGTAATTAAAATGTAGCTAATAATGCTTTTTAACTTCTAAAAATAACGTATAGGTACTTCTATTTAAAATAAAACAAAAATTAAATTATTACATATTTATTTCTGCCTAAATCGAGTCAAAACTTCTTGGCAAGAAGAAGCCTTCTGTCTGAAGCCCTTATTAACCAAGCCTGTACAGGAAAAGACACCAAAGAGGTGGAAGTTGCCATACGTATGGCAACTTCCACCTCTTTGGTGTCTTTTCCTAGACCTTTCGAGGTTCCTTCGATATTTGGAATAGAAATGTTGGAAGAATCCTGCTCAACTCGCTGCTCAACATCAGACGGCGAGTCACTAGGTATAGTGAAAGTGCAGCACTCACCGTTAGACACTATGGCGGGAGAATGTAAAACATGCTTTTCTATATCTTCTAGTGAGGGTCTTTTTAAATTGGCGGCCCTCTTTGCACGCATATAATATTTATTGAGAGATGTACGCTTCATTTTAAGCACACAAGAAAATTTTTTTAAATTACCTGAATAATTTTCCCTCTTGAGTATATTAAACCACAGCAAATTCACAAAAACAATCCAAAAACAGTGTTGTTACAACACTGCACACTGCTTTTACTTGTCACTTAAGTTAAACGTCGAACGAGAACGAAAAACCGCCACGATTAGCTATTTAACCAAATTTGACGTAAGCGCAAAAATGGCGTCTGATGTTTGCAATCTGCATTTATAGTTAGGTACAAGGCTCGTACTGCGAGCACAATCCACATTGGATTGTGGGTACGAGTTATTTCAGAATTGAAAAGAGGCAGACATATCAGCGCTTGGTGAAATAGAAAAGGAAAGCATAAGGATCTCATGGCGTGACTTATGATTTCATTGCATTATGGGAAATGTGCGGGTAATTTGATTTAAAAACGTTCGTTGGGTTATTTTAAGGTTATTTTGTCTTAATACTTAATTTTTAAAAAACATGTTAGTTTATAATGGTTTATTATAAAATGGATATTATTAATTGTAGGAAAAATAACCAATCAACAAAAATGTCAGATATATATTTATTCAGTTACCCTACCCATAATCGTTGTCAAAACTCAAAATCCTACATTAAAGTTATTTCTATTACAATGAAGTCGCTGATTATGGGATATAATTTCGATTTTGATTTGTCAACATTTACTATTTTATCAAAAAAATAAAAAAAAAACCGCGGTATCAGGCATTTATAAGATGTCTTGAGAACATTAAAAAAAGATATCTTTAAGACGTCTATAAAAGACGTCTTTCAGACGTCTTTTTTAGATCTTTAGATCTTCAAGACTTTGTTTGCTGTCTTAAGTGGTTGATATTTTACAAAAAAAATGAAAAAAAAATAAGCGGCGTTATCAGGCGTTTATAAGATGTCTTTAGGACATTAAATGAAGATATCTTTAAGACGTCTATCAAAAGACATCTTTTAGACGTCTTTTTTAGATCTTCAGACGTTCAGGCATAATACAGACATACAAAAGACATCTTCAAGACGTTGTGTGCTATCTGGGTAATATATTAAAACCTACATTTTTCTTAAAAACAAAGAAGTACCGTAAAATGGGGTGAATGGGAACACTTTTTGACATTTGATCAATCACAGCGGCCGTATAGTAATTTTTTTAAAGACCGTTTTGGGCCTAAAAGTCCTATGGGGTCCTGGGCTACCTATAACCAAAATTTGAAAATAATAGATTTTTCCAAAATATATATTTTTTATTTTAATGTGCTTTGTTCCTATTGCCCCGGTATCAGTCGATATAGGAACACCAATGTTATTTTCCCTTGTATGCCGATTTAACGCGTTAAAGGTGTAATAGGAACACAATATATTTTTTTTAAAAGCGGCGAAAAATTCATATAATGTGATTCAGACCTTGGGTGGGAAGAAAAAGACCAATATATAACTCAAAAATGTTTTATTTTATTATTTATAAAACGTATAAAATATATAAAAATAAATAAAATACATATTCTAAAAATTTTGAGTTTATAAATTTATAACTAAAAAGGTACAGAATAGACCCCTAAGACCTTTAAAAGTGTCTAAATTTCAAAATTTTCCCTGTTCCGATTCACCCAAATGCGGTTCAATTTTGCGCATTTTGAATTTAAAAAATTATTAGGAAAAAGTGGAACACATTTTCAACAATTTGACTTTTTTATATTTTAAATGAATAACTAAGACAACAATCACGAAAGTTTCAGCTTATTTCACTTACCCCTTTTACGTTTTCCAGATGAAGCTTTTCGGAGCACCCATACGATAACAAAACTTGCTCACAATTTGAGTTTAGCCCATAATGACAGCTATACTGTTACCATTTTTTCAATGCTACGAACTAGCAAACACAACATTCCTGTACATGAAAACCCACAAAAGTTTTTGATTTGTCAATTTAAATTAACGTAAGAAATGTTTGAAAACTTTTTCCCACTTTTGTCCCGATTTCCCCTTTAGTTCCCATTCACCCCATTTTACGGTATAATTAAAAAAAACAAAATATATGTAGTAGTCACTAAATTTAATTTTTAACTATATTATGTCGTTTGTTTTCGATCAAAATATATTGTGATATATATCAAACAAAAGGATTTTTAGTTTTCTTTCAAATAATAACTAAAATAAAAACAATCAAAAATGTTTTGTTGTATTGCGAAAACTTCAAATTTTTGCTAATATGAGATTTTTAAGTAAGAAGGCCCCTATTTCAACAACTAGACAGTAAACCATGTTTGTTTTTTGTAGTAAAAACATCAATACAACTTTATTTGACATAGACATATTTTTATCCAAATCTATAGACGCGTTTTTAAGTTAAATACAAAGAGAATAAAAGTGGTAATTTCAACAAATTTTTATTTTATTTAAAAATGCTTCGAGCGATTCACCTAAAAACTAGGCCAATATTAACTAATGTTTTATTGATGTTTTGAAAAACAATAAAAACAATTATTTACCGTTTTTAATTTAATTTTCTTTGATATTATTTTTAAATTATATCACTCACCCACAACATCCTGTTTGGTTGCATGAAACATTTTAGAACTTTATCGGTGTTATGAAAATACGCATGCGCCGGGTTATGACAAGTAAATGTTTAAAGTTATCGCGGCTAGACCAAATAGTGTTAAGATATGCTACGATCTATTTATTTTATACACATTATCAGTATTTTTCTCTTTTTAGAACATGGATACCGTTCATCCCTACGAAGATATGATTCAAGAACAGTTGATGGTAGCATCCCACCTTCAGGCTTTCTTCGAAGATGTATATGTACCCTTATGCAGCTATTGTATTAGTAAGGGTGTATATGATATTATCATTGATCAGCAACCAACCCGGAACCAAAGAACATCTGGAACCGCATCATACAAATTCATTACAACACGCACTCCAGATAATATTAAATATTAATTAAATTTTAATTTTAATGTTAGTACACATATGGAAAACGTTTGGGATATTCATAAAAATAAACTTATCCCAGATTTTCTTTGATTAAGGGACTTACAATACCTAAATTTTTTCAATGTGCGTATACAAAGTTGGTTCAATAAATAATACATGATAATTTAACATATTTTTTATTATAATCTTTTAAATAAACACAATATATCATAAATGTTAATAAACTCAGTATACTGAGTATACAAAACAAGGATGACATCTCAAGTAGCTGTTTATTTATGGTACCTTAATATTAAAAACCAATATTATTATTTTTAACTGTATTATACTAGTTGATTTTAATTTATCTTTAATGAAAACTACATTTACAAACATAAAATATTTTACACGTTATTTATATTACAAAATTTTTCCTATTCTATATATCCTGCTCCTTTAAGATCTATTGAGAATAGTTATTCTATGAATTATACTACAATTGTAAAACTGGGCCTTAGGACTTAGAATACCTAATTTTTTTCAATGTGGCTATACAAAGTTGGTTTATTAAATAATACATGATAATTTAACATAGTTTTTATTTTAATCTTTTTAAATAAACACAATATATCAAACTCAGTACAAAACAAGGATTGCATCTCAAATAGCTGTTTATTTATGGTACCTTGATATTAAAAATCAATATTATTTTTTTTACTGTATTATACTATAATAGTAGTTTTATACCCCTCAAACCCACAAGTATTGAAAAATATGTTTTAATTAGTCTTTGAGATTGTAAATAAAACAACATGTAAGACTTCTTGAAAAGGGTGTGTCGTACCTAGGCTGGTTATGGCCTTAAGTACTTCACCAAGGTTCCTCTCCGATTGACTCTTCAGATATGGAGGAATACCTACCTCGGGTTGCTTTTATTCAGTGGAGAAAGTAGGGTTTATAAGAATCAGTTAGGGTTGGCGGTTTAATTTAAAATGCAAAAAGTAACTTAAACTGGTTTATTTACCAAGGTAAAAGTATGTACAAAATTATATTAAAATTATATACAGTATTTACAGTATTTACAAAAGTATCGTAGACTTTGCACACAAGGGTTCTTGCATAGCCTTTAATCAGGACAGGCAAATGTTCCAGGGCTTTTCACAGGCAACTGGCAGGCACGGGCGTAGTTTTCAGTCCTACAGAGAGACAGGGCAGATTTGCAATTGGACTCTAGTGGAAAAATACATGTTGTTAGGTTATGTTATATGCATACAGGATTTACAGTTTCATTAACTCTGCTATTAAAGCTTAATATTATACGGCTTAAAGCCCTTTGATATTAAAAACAGGTTAACTTACTGTTAATATTTCACTGAGAATTCTCTGTGATTAAGTGGTTGGTTTTGGGCTCACAATTGATAACACCATTTGGAACTGAGCCACCAGACGACTAATTGTCCATTGAAAAATGCAGCGGTTTTATAGACGAAATTCTGATGACAGACTTGATGAAAAACAATTGGGGCCGCGTGCAATAAATCCTTCACAGGAGCCGTGTGCAACAATTGTTGACAACATATACGGTTGACAGCTGTTCAAGCGCCATCTGTTAGAGTTTCGTCTAACTGCAGGTTTCTGGTAGTCCAACTCTTTCCTTGACGTCGGGTAGTTAGGAAATCGTCTCATAGATGTCGTAATGTGTATCGTTAGTAATGATTCATTACAAGGGTAAAGGAAGTTTTAATGGTTATTATTAAAGTAAACTAAAAAAAAAACAAGATTTTTATATATTATTTATTTGCTTAGTAATATTTTTTACATTAAATAAACTAAAATAAATCTAGAAAGGATTAAGGTTATTCAATATATCCAGTTCGTCTAAGCTCAGAAATTATTTTATGAAATTCCATATCTTCCTCATCTAGTTGTTTTAAACGGTCAACAAGTACGTTTTTGGATCAGACCAATTATGAAGAATATCTAAAGCTTCATCTAATGAAGTATATTTGATTGGTTTTATAGAAGACAACTTCTTCTTTTGTGCTGTTATATCTTCAGAATTAGATATTTTTATGGCTCTCTTTACACTATTTCTAAACAAAAGTCTAATAATGTTATCGAATTTTTCAGGACATGCTTGATACTATCTTGCAAAAATATGCCATTAGGATTATTTTTAATCGGAAGAAACTAGTTTCTTGTAGATGTTATTTTATTTTAACTTTTATAAGTGTCTATATATATACAAACTTCTTTGTCTGATACATAACAATAAAATGGAACTAATGAATAAAAATAAGTGTCACTATAGCACCAGATCTAAAGAAAAAATTCCCATTGGCATGCAAAATATGAAAAGTCTCCTTACTTCGTAGGAATTCGCCTCTATAATAATTTGCCAAATGATTTAAGAGAACACCCCTTTAATGAATTTAAAAAAATCATAAAATCTTTTTGCAGTCTCTATGCTCTTACAACATAGAAGAATTTAAGAAAAAGATACATGTATACGTATACATGTCTTATACATGTCGTATACATGTCTTGTACATGTGCTGTACATGTGGTATACATGTCTTGTACATGTCGTGTACACGACATGTACAAGACATGTATACGACATGTACAAGACATGTATACCACATGTACAGCACATGTACCCGACATGTACAGCACATGTACATCAGTTTAAATAGGACTACATAAGGCTCTTACATCCATTAGCTTACATCATGTCGGGTAAACAACGTATTTCTGAACTTGGCAAAGCTGTTAGACAAAAGTATAATGACTTGAAGAGAATGGAAGATGATAATAAAAAGCGACTTGAAAACGTGTTCAGGCCTATTACAGAACCGCTGAAACAAATTGTAGAATTGTCCAATGAAAAACACTCTGATCATCAAGACCAAGCTGCTGTAGCCGTAGCTGCCCCACAATATACGGAAACCCCAAATGGTGCAAGTCTATACTCCTGCAATAACAAAGATACTGCTTACGGCCCTGAATTGAAAAATGGTCTGTGGTTACTGGGTAATACATCTCTAAATTTTGATGATAATCATATAGTTGTGGGCGAGAAAAAATTTAATAGTAGTGAAGGTCTACGACAACTCCTATTTTGTAAAAACCCCGGAAGTTTTAGTGCGAATGATGCGCAAATATACAAACAGATATTAGAGATGACAGGGGTTCACAGAGATTCTGTGGGCTGTTTGAGGGCTAAAGCGTGTAAAGAAAAATTTAATAGTCATTAAACCTCTATTTAAAAAGAAACGTGGAAGGTATGGAAACATTACGTCAAGAAAGCAGGGCCTAGATTCTACTACTAAAAACAATAGTGAATCCCGTGACTGATCCAAACATGCTTGTTAAGCGTTTAAAATTTTAAAAACTTGAAACATTACGTCAAGAAAGCACGGCCTAGATTCTACTACTAAAAACAATAATAATAAATCCCATGAAAATATCAAAAACATTACTACACCAAGATACAATATTCTTCATAATTGGGCTGATCCAAACATGCTTGTTATGCGTTTAAAACAGATACATGAAGAAGATCGGGAATTTCAAGAAATAATTGCTGAGCTTAAACGAACTGGATATATTGAATAATAACCTTATAGAAAAATGTAATTTAAAATATTATCAGGCAAATAAATAATATAAAAAAGAAATTTGTTTTTATTTTACCTTAATAATAATCATTAAAACTTCCTGTACCTTTTCAGCCAAGTCTTTTCGGTTTTTATTTTACAATCTCAAAGTCCAATTAAAATATTTTCAATATTAAATATTACTTTTTGCTATTAAAGAAATTGCAGTTTGGGGTAGATTTTTAAAATAGAATAATAACTAAAATAAAAAGAATCAAAAGTTTTACTTATACACACATTCACAATTAAAAACAGTTTTATGAGCCGTTAGATCCTGTCCTATTGATATAAATGGTGTGCAAAATCGCAAATAACATCAGTACAACTAAAACTTTTTCTGTGGTGTGATATTTCATATAACCATACAAAGTAAGTTATTTATTTAATATTATTTATCTTAATTAATAATAATAATTTATTAATCACAGAATTACAACAGAAAATGGCAAATATGACAGGTCAAAAAGATAAATTAAATGTTTATTGGTAAATTCTCATATAACTTGTTTCGATGCTGTATCCACTTATTTTTGTGAAAACTAATTCTCGCTCAAGGTTTTTTTTAGTGTAATGAGCAAGTAGCATTTTAAGGTAATGGGAACTTAAATTATGACAACCCTAATCTATTAATTTTTTCCTAAAATGCAGGCTTTATGTTGCAAATGTCACATAAGTTACCGGTCACCAACTGCAATATCCTAACATTGATGAATATTTTAACAAAATGGCTGTTGAAACAACTAATGTTAGTGCTTGATTAACTCAATATAGACTTAATTAAGATTGACGAAAAATTCTTTTATCCGAAATCGGCAGTAAAGTAGAACTTTACTGCCGATTTATTTTAATTTACGATTGTTGACTACTTTACTGCCGATTTCGGATAAAATAATTTTTTGTCAATCTTAAGTCTATTTTTAGTTAATCAAGCACTAACATTAGTTGTTTGAACGGTCATTTTGTTGAAATATTCATCGATGTTAGGATATTGCAGTTGGTGACCGGTAACTTATGTGACATTTGCAACATAAAGCCTGCATTTTAGGAAAAAATTAATAGATTAGGGTTGTCATAATTTAAGTTCCCATTACCTTGAAATGCTACATGCTTATTACACTAAAAAAAACCTTGAGCGAGAATTAGTTTTCACAAAAATAAGTGGATACAGCATCGGAACAAGTTATATGAGAATTGACCTATTAAACATGACACGTTTCTACGTTAAAAACAATAGAGACTATCTTTTTCTTAAATTCTTCTATGTTGTAACAGCATAGAGACTGCAAAAAGATTTTATGATTTTTTTAAATTCATTAAAGGGGTGTTCTCTTAAATCATTTGGCAAATTATTATAGAGGCGAATTCCTACGAAGTAAGGAGACTTTTCATATTTTGCATGCCAATGGGAATTTTTTCTTTAGATCTGGTGCTATAGTGACACTTATTTTTATTCATTAGTTCCATTTTATTGTTATGTATCAGACAAAGAAGTTTGTATATATATAGACACTTATAAAAGTTAAAATAAAATAACATCTACAAGAAACTAGTTTCTTCCGATTAAAAATAATCCTAATGGCATATTTTTGCAAGATAGTATCAAGCATGTCCTGAAAAATTCGATAACATTATTAGACTTTTGTTTAGAAATAGTGTAAAGAGAGCCACAAAAATATCTAATTCTGAAGATATAACAGCACAAAAGAAGAAGTTGTCTTCTATAAAACCAATCAAATATACTTCATTAGATGAAGCTTTAGATATTCTTCATAATTGGTCTGATCCAAAAACGTACTAGTTGACCGTTTAAAACAACTATGTAGATGAGGAAGATATGGAATTTCATGAAATAATTTCTGAGCTTAGACGAACTGGATATATTGAATAACCTTAATCCTTTCTAGATTTATTTTAGTTTATTTAATGTAAAAAATATTACTAAGCAAATAAATAATATATAAAAATCTTGTTTTTTTTTAGTTTACTTTAATAATAACCATTAAAACTTCCTTTACCCTTTTCAAGAAGTCTTACATGTTGTTTTATTTACAATCTCAAAGACTAATTAAAACATATTTTTCAATACTTGTGGGTTTGAGGGGTATAAAACTACTATTATAGTATAATACAGTAAAAAAATAATATTGATTTTTAATATCAAGGTACCATAAATAAACAGCTATTTGAGATGCAATCCTTGTTTTGTACTGAGTTTGATATATTGTGTTTATTTAAAAAGATTATTGATATAAATGGTGTGCAAAATCGCAAATAACATCAGTACAACTAAAACTTTTTCTGTGGTGTGATATTTCATATAACCATACAAAGTAAGTTATTTATTTAATATTATTTATCTTAATTAATAATAATAATTTATTAATCAGAGAATTACAACAGAAAATGGCAAATATGACAGGTCAAAAAGATAAATTAAATGTTTATCAAACATGACACGTTTCTACGTTAAAAACAATAGAGACTATCTTTTTCTTAAATTCTTCTATGTTGTAACAGCATAGAGACTGCAAAAAGATTTAATGATTTTTTTAAATTCATTAAAGGGGTGTTCTCTTAAATCATTTGGCAAATTATTATAGAGGCGAATTCCTACGAAGTAAGGAGACTTTTCATATTTTGCATGCC
Organism: Brassicogethes aeneus; assembly: GCA_921294245.1. Lineage (NCBI taxonomy): Eukaryota > Metazoa > Arthropoda > Insecta > Coleoptera > Nitidulidae > Brassicogethes > Brassicogethes aeneus. Next base: position 7,732,799 of record OV121136.1, read on the forward strand.
AATGGGAATTTTTTCTTTAGATCTGGTGCTATAGTGACACTTATTTTTATTCATTAGTTCCATTTTATTGTTATGTATCAGACAAAGAAGTTTGTATATATATAGACACTTATAAAAGTTAAAATAAAATAACATCTACAAGAAACTAGTTTCTTCCGATTAAAAATAATCCTAATGGCATATTTTTGCAAGATAGTATCAAGCATGTCCTGAAAAATTCGATAACATTATTAGACTTTTGTTTAGAAATAGTGTAAAGAGAGCCACAAAAATATCTAATTCTGAAGATATAACAGCACAAAAGAAGAAGTTGTCTTCTATAAAACCAATCAAATATACTTCATTAGATGAAGCTTTAGATATTCTTCATAATTGGTCTGATCCAAAAACGTACTAGTTGACCGTTTAAAACAACTATGTAGATGAGGAAGATATGGAATTTCATGAAATAATTTCTGAGCTTAGACGAACTGGATATATTGAATAACCTTAATCCTTTCTAGATTTATTTTAGTTTATTTAATGTAAAAAATATTACTAAGCAAATAAATAATATATAAAAATCTTGTTTTTTTTTTAGTTTACTTTAATAATATCCATTAAAACTTCCTTTACCCTTTTCAAGAAGTCTTACATGTTGTTTTATTTACAATCTCAAAGACTAATTAAAACATATTTTTCAATACTTGTGGGTTTGAGGGGTATAAAACTACTATTATAGTATAATACAGTAAAAAAATAATATTGATTTTTAATATCAAGGTACCATAAATAAACAGCTATTTGAGATGCAATCCTTGTTTTGTACTGAGTTTGATATATTGTGTTTATTTAAAAAGATTAAAATAAAAACTATGTTAAATTATCATGTATTATTTAATAAACCAACTTTGTATAGCCACATTGAAAAAAATTAGGTATTCTAAGTCCTAAGGCCCAGTTTTACAATTGTAGTATAATTCATAGAATAACTATTCTCAATAGATCTTAAAGGAGCAGGATATATAGAATAGGAAAAATTTTGTAATATAAATAACGTGTAAAATATTTTATGTTTGTAAATGTAGTTTTCATTAAAGATAAATTAAAATCAACTAGTATAATACAGTTAAAAATAATAATATTGGTTTTTAATATTAAGGTACCATAAATAAACAGCTACTTGAGATGTCATCCTTGTTTTGTACTGAGTTTATTAACATTTATGATATATTGTGTTTATTTAAAAGATTATAATAAAAAATATGTTAAATTATCATGTATTATTTATTGAACCAACTTTGTATACGCACATTGAAAAAATTTAGGTATTGTAAGTCCCTTAATCAAAGAAAATCTGGGATAAGTTTATTTTTATGAATATCCCAAACGTTTTCCATATGTGTACTAACATTAAAATTAAAATTTAATTAATATTTAATATTATCTGGAGTGCGTGTTGTAATGAATTTGTATGATGCGGTTCCAGATGTTCTTTGGTTCCGGGTTGGTTGCTGATCAATGATATACACCCTAACTAATACAATAGCTGCATAAGGGTACATATACATCTTCGAAGAAAGCCTGAAGGTGGGATGCTACCATCAACTGTTCTTGAATCACTTCTTCGTAGGGATGAACGGTATCCATGTTCTAAAAAGAGAAAAATACTGATAATGTGTATAAAATAAATAGATCGTAGCATATCTTAACACTATTTGGTCTAGCCGCGATAACTTTAAACATTTACTTGTCATAACCCGGCGCATGCGTATTTTCATAACACCGATAAAGTTCTAAAATGTTTCATGCAACCAAACAGGATGTTGTGGGTGAGTGATATAATTTAAAAATAATATCAAAGAAAATTAAATTAAAAACGGTAAATAATTGTTTTTATTGTTTTTCAAAACATCAATAAAACATTAGTTAATATTGGCCTAGTTTTTAGGTGAATCGCTCGAAGCATTTTTAAATAAAATAAAAATTTGTTGAAATTACCACTTTTATTCTCTTTGTATTTAACTTAAAAACGCGTCTATAGATTTGGATAAAAATATGTCTATGTCAAATAAAGTTGTATTGATGTTTTTACTACAAAAAACAAACATGGTTTACTGTCTAGTTGTTGAAATAGGGGCCTTCTTACTTAAAAATCTCATATTAGCAAAAATTTGAAGTTTTCGCAATACAACAAAACATTTTTGATTGTTTTTATTTTAGTTATTATTTGAAAGAAAACTAAAAATCCTTTTGTTTGATATATATCACAATATATTTTGATCGAAAACAAACGACATAATATAGTTAAAAATTAAATTTAGTGACTACTACATATATTTTGTTTTTTTTAATTATACTTCTTTGTTTTTAAGAAAAATGTAGGGTTTAATATATTATTTTAAAGATAATTTAATAAACTAAAATATAAAAATTAAAAACAAAATGTTTAAAATACCACCCTGTATATGGTGCTACAATTACCTTAAGCCTATTGAATACATGTAAATAAATAAATTAGTTTTGACTTACATCGGCCAACGCCCAATTTCTAAAGTGTTATTTCCACGCATGAGTTCTTGATGATTTTTCTTAAACGAGTCTAAGGAAGATGTCCAATCCCTTTATTCTAGTGTAAAGTGATTGTTACTAAGTTTGATTACCAATATCCTTCTTCTCCAGAGTAATTTGTGTGGGGTTGTCCTTCTGGGGTAAACTTCTATTGACTGTTCTAAAATTATAAAAATAAGTATTTTACCAAACGTGTAAACGAAACTAATAAACTAATAGATTAAACAAACATTTTTCTCAACAAATCTTACCAGGTTCTGCTGTAGTTTCATGTCCCTTTACATTTTTGTCGAAATCCGGTCTGAGAATATGAGTATGAGTATAAGAGACGTATAACCAGCCCCATTTCCTCTTGACTCTCGAACCCCGTACAGGCCTATGTTTACTTACGCCGATTTTTGTTCTTCCCCAGCAACTGCACGGCTTCACCCGTGTTTGCTGGGTGCGAATGTCCATTGCGTTCCGCACTGTCCCCTATTTGGGGCTCGAGAGCGAGAGGCGAATAGTTATAATAGCCATTCCCGGGTTCGCCGAGCCTATGCTATACGCTCGGTGGGGTATGGATGAGGGACGGGAGGGAGTTGGTTTTTGGGGGACAATTACGCCGACTTAAAACTAAGTACGACGCGGAATCCCCCTAGACCAGTCGATTAGTATTACTCCAAACATTTGGGATTACTATTTGGAGTTGGGGAGTTGATATTTCGCTGCAGGGGTGTAGTTTCCTAGTCAAGGTCTTTGTCTTGTTCGTTATTGTCATTGTCCGTGTTCTGGTCAGATAGTTCCTGCCCTTGGTAAAGTGTGTCAGTTGTTTTTAATATTTTTGTCCCAAGCACGTTTTGTGGTAGAGTTCCGTCTTTGTTTATCAAATTCCAAAGCTTGCATTTATTCACTAGTCAAACAAATCACAAGCGCGATTATTCTGTTGTCTAATGTTTACAAATCTCGAGTTTGGCTATTAGGCCCTTTTTTTTAATGTGTTAGAATTATGTTCAATGTTAGTTTACTCTGTCAGTCCAGAGTTTATTTCGGTCTCGATTGGGACCGCCTTACGCATTTGCTGTTGACAGACTTATTGCCCCACGCCGCGTGCCCTTCATGGGTTTTAAAGATATCCCAATAAACACTTTAACGATACCTAACACCATTAACATGCCCGTGTAAGAATTTTTAACACTTTTTAATACAATTTTGCAATGATAGTAATTAAAAACAAAACAATTGTTTAAAGTTCTTAACATAATCATATTTTAAAGTTATTTTAACATTTTCAAGTAAAATAAATGTTATGTTTAATGAAATGAATACGGGCAATGTTAATGGTGACAAATAACGGAAAATGCTTGCCGTATTTATATTGCAGATTTGTATCAGGTCATGCATACTCTTAAAGTAAAACTTATCAGATTTTTCCCCTTGCGGATGGCCACCTCCCCTCTTCTCCAACCTCCCCCGTCCGTCCAGTGAAAAGCCTCCAATGACAGGTGGCACCCAAGTCATTCATATCACCCAACACTCCACTCCTCAATGACCGTTACACCATTTAGCTTGCACTCCATGAAAATGTTTGTTTCACTTATCAGTTCGCCCCTTTTTTTTTTTTTTTTTTTTTTTAAATTATTGTTGGTTTCATCTTTAGACTTTTACGTTTCAAGAGCTCGCCCGCGTGACGCGACTCGTCTTCTCGAGAGCTGGAGCCGAACTGAAATCCGGTCTGAGAATATATTTAATAAAAACATTTCGTAATTCTGATAATTTTCCTAAAATTTTTAAAGTATTTTACTAAATGGGTATGCAAATCACGTTGAATCTGAACTAAATAATATTTTATTTTTAAACACCTAAAGCAATATTGAAAATCTAAATAATAAGGAAACAATATTTTAATTATATTTTTTCAATGTTTATAATTAAAATTACTATCCTTAGCATATTTATTTACATTAGAGAAAATTATTTTAATTGTATTTTATCTCTTTAATTCTTTAAGCTACCTGAACAATTTTTAGGAATATAATATTATAAAAACAAGATTTTATCTCTGTTTTTACTAATAAACAATTGTAGGAATTTGGAGAAAGTATACTTGTTATATTTTATCTCTGTTTTTAACTACAAGACAATTTTAAGAATTTAGAGAAACAATATTTTAATTATATTTTATCTCTGTTTTATTGCATGAGAATTTCTAAATTAATTTAAAATAAGCTCAAGTAATACAAAACTGTTAGGATGTAGAATAATAGCTTTTGTTACTCTTTACTATTAAATAAATGGTTGTTTGGATGAAAATTACTAAAAATAAAAATTACTTACCCAATATATGCACACACACACACACAATAAAAACTCAGTCTATAGGGAAAAACAATTTAAAGGTCAAATTACACAATAAAAACAAAAATTGGCACAACCGTTTAGGGAGAAAAAATCGAAATGTAAATTATTTCTTTCTGTTTTACTATTTATGTCTAACTACCACCCATTGCGTTATAATATTACATATTTTTTGTTTTTAAGCGGAGGCCTCATTTCCGTTTCAAATTCTAGATAAAACCACAAAGTTTGATATCAATATTGTATTGTAATATTTTTTATTTGAAAATCTTTAAATTATATTAATTAATTAAAAAATGAATATGTGTTATTTATTCAAATAAATATTTTAAAAATCCTCTCGGAATAATAAAATTAATTTAGTGTGAGATATTTAAAATTTGCAATTATTTCATAGTTTTACATACATTACTTTGGGAAATAGTTTTTTTTTATCAGCGCGCACCGCAAAAGTTTAATAACAATTTTAAACAGTATTTTATGTTAATTATTTTCTTGGTTTTTCTAATATAAGTGTTTTATCTCTTTTTATAAATTTTAAATATATCTAATATCCTCTAATGACATCATTATCAGATAAGAGTTTCCTGCAAAATTTCACGGGTTACTTATTAGTAAACATCTGCATATGACTCATATTTTGCTGGCCGATCATTTTTTATAGCATCTCTAGGCGCCTGTTATCAATTCCGAACGGTAGCTCAGCAGGCAGCGCTTCCGACTCTGGTGCAGAGGGTCTCGGGTTCAATCCCTGAGGGTGGCCGGCTGATAGCGGCCAACTGACGGCGACCGAGCGACCTTGGTGGGAAAAGGTGGATGGTTAAGTGTGAAGTTAGCTGCGGGAGAATTAGTGAAGTTAGCTGATTTTTGAATTTCCCGTTATTTCCGCCTGCAGGTGTGTGACCTTGATATGGACAAAAAATTGCAGAATGGACCTTAGATTTTAGATAGGCCTGGGGCCCCCATGATTTTCGGCGATGGGTCCGTCCGAAGGACTGAGGGCCCCCGGGCACCCTAAAAGGGGCCCCCATGGGGCCGCAATTCTGAGTCCGTGTGATCTGTCCAAAAGTGGGCGGGGCTTAGCGGGTCGGATAAAAGTGGTGGGGATGGTCTCAAGCGCCACGTTTTGGTGGGAAAATAATAAATATCTGACGTCAGCAATTCAAAATGGCGTCAAAAATGAAATTTATATTAATAATTTAAAATATATCCTTCTCTCTAAAAAATTGACGTCACAATTCAAAATGGCGTCAAAAATGAAATTTATATAATTAATAATAAATCCTTATCTCCAAATAGCGGATGCCAAACCACTGTTAAGTCACGCCCACCCCCTTATCACCAGCTTCCTTTCCCTTATCTCTAGTTCGCTGCTTTCACTACCGCTTATCAGTAGAGGGCGCTTATTATCTCTAGTTCGTTGCTTTTACTACCGCTTATCAGTAGAGGGCGCTATTTGCAAATGGCCGACATCCGACGACCGCCCATTAGCTATGTGCAGGGGGCCTATCAGCCAACCACCGGCCTATCTACAGCCAATCACACTCTACTGGGCGGGGTTTTGCAACCACAAACATCGATTAGGCCCTATTTTTTGGACCAATCACCTTTAGGAACGCCCCCCCTTTAGGAACGCCCATAGCCAATCACCTTTAGGAACGCCCATCCAACTGTCTGGCTCACTTCCGGTCCCGTATTGGTATAGTATATCTACTGAAGGTGTTTAATAGCTAGGAACCCACAGTTGTATTTTCCATTTGAGCAATTTTCAAGCTTTAATCGCCTAAAACGCGTTTTTGCTAATATGCTCAGGTTTATCAAAAATTGTAAAATAAAGAAACAGTGCAAACAGGAAAGAGAAGTTTCATTATATTTGACTGCTGACGAGTTGAAGTTAAGCACTCATACCTTGATTAAGATTGCTCAGCAACAGACGTTTTTCGACGATTACTGGTCACTAAAAAAAGGCATTGAACTTCCTTCAAATAGTACGATTTTAAGTTTGCGCCCTTTTATGGACAAAGGCGACATAATACGCGTGGGGGGCAGATTAAATAATTCAAATTTCCCATTTGACAAAAAATTTCCCATTTTATTATCACAGAAACATATCTTAACCACACTTATTTGTGAATATTATCATAAACTATTGCTTCACGCGGGTCCTCAGTTACTTTTATCTACGTTAAGGGAAGTGTACTGGATACCATCTGGTAGAAATGTACGTAAAGTGGTGAGGAATTGCGTAAGGTGCTCTAGATATAATCCTAAGAATAAGATTCAGCCTATAATGGGTGATTTACCTTGGGCGAGAACTCAACTTGTGCTACCTTTCACAAAAACCGATGTTGATTACGCGGGTCCCTTTGTCATGAAGGATAAACCTAGACGAGGTTGTAAACCTATAAAATGTTGGGTCGCTCTGTTTGTGTATTTTAGCACTCGAGCTATTCATTTAGAACTCGTTACTTCTTTGACAAGTGACGCCTTTTTGCAAGCATTACATCGATTTATTGGTAGGCGAGGAAAACCTTCGGATATATTTTCCGACAATGGCACAAGCTTTGTCAAAGCCAACAAGGATTTAAATGAAATGAGTGATTTTCTTAATTCAAACGAATCGAACATTTCTGAATTTACGTCAAACTTAGGTATCAAGTGGTATTTTATACCTACTAATTCGCCTCATTTCGGCGGCATATGGGAAGCGGGGGTAAAAAGCTTAAAGCATCATTTGCGTCGCGTTCTGGGTACCCAAGTTTTATTTTTTTTTTGATTTTCAAACATTGCTTATCAGAATTGAATCTGTGCTGAATTTCCGTCTTTTGTTCCCGTTATCATCCGATCCCAATGAATTGACCGCATTGTCACCATCCCACTTCCTGATCGGCAAGCATATGATGTCATTGGTAGAACCTTCCATCCACCACATTAAAGAAAATCGATTGTCCCAATATCATTTGCTGCAAAAACTGGATGAACATTTCTGGCGCCGATGGAGTCGCGAATAGATAGATAGATAGATAGATATATAGATAGATAGATAGATAGATACATGTATTAAGTAATAAACATTACATTAAACGTCAGGTACATATGTATATAAAATTAAAAAAATAAAATGAACATAGCTATAGGTATAAAAAACATATTAAAAAAACGGTATGTACAATGTACATTGTACATATAATATAAACAACAAAACATATTTATAAACATTGAAAGTTAGTATTTAAGTATTCATTTAAAGAATAATAACAATTTTGGATTAAAATACTTTTTACAGATTTTGAAAAAGCTTTGGGATCCTTTATTTTTTTATTGATTCTGGAAGATGATTAAACAGTTTCGGTCCCCAATAGTGAATACTTTGTTGTGCCAATTTGCTTTTGTGAAGTGGAATTTGGAAAAAGTTCATGTGCCTAGTATTGTAGGTGTGATTTTCAGAATTTCTATCAAATTTGTCTGAATTTAAATATATAAACTTTATTGCTGCCAAAATAAATATAGATGGAATTAATTACAATTGTAAGTATTTTTTGATTTTTAAAATGTTCTCTACAACTCTCATTTGTTTTTAAATCACAGATTAATCTAATCGCTTTTTTCTGTAAAATAATTATTTTGTAGGAATCGGTAGAAATCCCCCAGAATAAAATTCCATAACTGGCAATGCTGTGAAACATGGCGTAATAGGCTGTTTTTGTGGATATCATATTGGCACAGAGTTTTAATCTTCTCATGCAGTAGATTGCACTGGTAAGTTTTTTGCTAATGACTTCTACATGTTTGTTCCATTTAAGTTCACTATCCACACCCAAAAACTTGATTGTAGTTTTACTATCTCCAAAAAAAGTTATTATTTGTGTTTTTTTCTCATTTAATTTGAGTTTGTTGGAGTTCATCCATTCTTTGGCTGTTTTTAATATAGTTTTAGATTTTTCACCTATATTAATTTCTTTAGGAACTTTATAAATAATTGATGTATCATCTGCATAAAGACAGACTTCACTTTCTGGAATATTTGCAGGCAAATCATTTGTATATAAGATAAATAGTACTGGACCCAAAATCGAACCCTGAGGAACCCCATATGACGTGATTACTTCTGTGGAATATTCGTTTTTCCATTTAACAACTTGACGTCTATCCATTATGTAAGATTTTAATAGCTCATAAACTATTCCCCTAAATCCATAATGTTCTAGTTTTCTTAAAAGTAGTTGTCTATCCACCGGCTTTACTTAAATCGCAACATGCCATTTCTACGTTTTGTTTTTTGTCATGTGCCGTAACTATATACTTTATTATGGAATTTATTGCTGTTGTAGTAGATCTATTTTTTCGATATCCATGTTGCTGGTTGTTAAAAAGCTTCTTTTTTTCCAAAAACTCTACTATCCTTTGTCTGATTATTGTTTCAAAAACCTTTGATAATGATGGTAGAACTAATATAGGCGTATAGTTTTCTGTCTTATTTGCATCACCGTTTTTATGAATGGGTACAATTTTTGCAATTTTTAGTTCATCGGGAAATGTGCCATTTTGTAGACTTTTATTAAATAATATTGCAAGTGGTTTACTTATGTAAAGAGCTATTTGCAGAACTACAAGAACGTCATCGATGGACTAAAGGTCCAGGCAACAAGCTAGAACTTGGTCAATTGGTTCTAATAAGGGACGACAACCTTCCACCATCCAAATGGCGACTTGGAAGAATACTCGAATTTGTATATGGTAAAGACAAAATAGCCCGAGTAGCATCCGTCAAAACAGTAGATGGCACTACAACAAGAGTCCGACTGTGTCCTCTTCCAGTCCCAACTGCCAGTACCTGCCAAGGCCGGGGGGATGTCTAGAAATCTTTCCATGAGTCAGCGCCCTCTATGTTGCGCCGTCTGCACTATGAGGACAGCCGGTAAAGGAGAGATCATTCTTGTTATGTCAAGCATACGAGCGACACCATTTTTTTTTACTTTCACTTTGTTAAACAAAAGTATTATACGTTATTCTTAGCAATATATATTAAGAAAACTACAAACACAGTGTACATTCATTCAACGAAATTCAACATTCAAGAGAATATAAAATATCGAAATTTTCTACATAATGATGTTTTCTATGTAGAGAAAGTAGAGAAAGGTTAAAAGTTAAAATTAATTTAATTAAAAAAATCTTGTTTTTTCATATTCTGCAGCTCCAAAGTCAAGAATTCCAAATACTTAAAATTAACGCAGAATTATAGACACAAGGCTTCCCTTGTTTTACCCGCCTCTGAACGTGAACTTGAATAAAAATTTGGAGATTTGTATCGAATCGTAAATATTTATCTGTAAAGATATTCAAATTATTTGCAAAAAATATCATCAGGAAATCACCCTGTATCGCAAAAACGGTGAGCATTTGAATGTAGGCGTCAACTTTTTAGATTACTTTCGGTCGCAGATAACGTGGTTAAAAAGATAAGGTCTATGTAATTTCGGGACACCCTGTATTTACTTAATCTATCACGCAACTTAGGAGTTGAGATACAGCGAGGTCATAAGTTTTACACAGCTGTCAAATGATGTATTTTGACAGAAATAACATAATGCCATCGAAAATACAAATGATGCTTTCAAAAGTTCATTTTATGCTTTATAAAATTGATTTGATAGTTCGAGAATACATTTGACGTTATCCAAAATCCATATTGTAAGGGTCCTGTGGTACATAAACTTTTAAATTCAAATTTGGCGCTGTAAAATGTAAATAATCTACTAAAAATAATATTATAGTTTTAAGTTATTTTATGTTTTAAAAACCTATGGAGTTTTAAAATTTTACTTCTTTGTATCTGTACCTAGAAATATTAGGGGGAATTGTTTAGGTCTCACATTCCTGCTTTAAGTGGCCGAGATGTTTAAAATATAGAATTAGGGAAGAAAGAGGTAGAAGAGTGTAGACTTTCATACCATATGCATCCTAAAAAGTTTGTGAGATATATATTATAATATAGCTATAGTTTTTGTGATTGTTACCGATTTTCTGCTATAATTAGGTATGTACACTTTTATAAATTGTAATATTTGCTTGTAATGATAAACAACTCCTCATTTTGGGTTTTCTTAATACATTTTTGCTTATAATTTTGAACAATATTATTTAATTCGCCAAAATGCGAATTAAATAATATTGTTTATCATTGCTAGTTTATTGGGTCCTAATCATTTTAATAAGTGTAAATGGCGAGTGATTTTTGGTAATAATTTTTATTGTATCACTATTTCATTATTTTGGTTTAATATCTTGGGATCGCGCATACACTGAGTTTCCATCTTTATGTTGTCGCGTTCATCATATACACTGAATTACATTTATCTTAAATTTTAATATTTTGTTTTGTCTTTATTTTGAGTTACACTGACCTTTGTATAAATAACGTTGTTTCGTGGTTTTTCTTTTGTATAACTTTGTATAACTTATATTTAACTGAAATGTATTTTATTGTTTATGAAACTCAGTGTATCATCTCGGTATTAAGGTATTTATTTATTTTAACTCTTAGCATTTTTACTCAGGCTTTTAACAATTATATTATTATTATCATATTGGTATTACTTGGGTAAGGTTTATAAATGCTATTATTATTATTATTTCTATTACTATTATTATTATCACATAATTTGATATTACCATTAGGTAATATCATGGTAAGGTAATAGTACCGATTAGCATTTTGATAGATTCGGATGGGAGACATAGGGATAAACCTGCTTACCTAAGCGCTTTAATTTGAATACTTAATAATGACTTTTTGGGTGCTATATTTTGTTCTTATAATATTTATTTTATACAGCGCTACACTTTCATGTGGTTTGAGTTTTAGGCTATGTTTATGTGTTTTTGTAATGTCGCTCTCCTATTTACCATTTATTGGATTTATTTATATTTTACACCCTTTTATTTTATTGCATATTGTTGATTTTATTTGTGTCTCTATTTGTGTTTTGTTGGAAGAGCGTTTTTACTTGAACATCTAAGCATGGGTAATATAAAGGCATTAGGTGAAAGGTGGTGTCGTTATGTTACTTACCTTTAATTTCTGTGTGCAGGCCGTGTTTGTATGTTTTCACAATACTTTTGTCTTGTGCTGGACATTGATTTTGTGAGAGGATTTAAAATGCGTAAGTGGTATAAAGGCACTAAGTGAGAGCAGTGTCGTTATATCTCTTCCAGAGATGGTTTGCTTAACATTTTTCCATAGTGTGGTTATTAGCTACGGGTAATATCTGCATTATACCAATAATTCCCCGCGTTCCTATCCTATGTAGCATTCGAATTTTCTCTATATGAAAGTTGTCGTTGCTGTTCGTTTATTATTATTATTATTTTATAATATCATCGTACAATAGTTCGAAGATGCGTGGTAAGGTAATCAAATAGTACAAATCTTTGTCATAAAATGACAATCTCTAAAAATGACTTTACCTGAGTATAAGATGTATAGAATATTGATAAAATACCCAAATCAAATGAAATATGTTTATCTGCTTTTCATGTTATTTTATTCACTTATGATTTATATAGTATTCTTGCGATTATGACCCATGTTTTAATTGTTTTGTTTTGTATATTATTTTTATTTGAACTGTGTAAGTCGCCAGGGTTTTTATGGTCCTTTTTCCCTGTGCTCTGACTCAACGGGCCACCCCTTTGTCTTTGCTTAATAAATCAGGGGTTCCAAATTAAATATTTATTAAATATTTGTGTTTCATTAAACCTGACCAATTTCAAAATATTGTTATTATCAATGTAAGTAAATACACAACGTAGAGTCCTAATTTTTATAAAGTAAGTAAATTAACTAGACGATCACGAATATGCCAAAACAAGTATTTCAGTATACTTAAAGAATCGGGTTTCGAAAATACATAGTGTACCTTACAATATGATAAGGATAAAATACATTTGATGCTTTCCACAATCCATTTGATTAGGCTAAAATACATTTGACTGATTCGCAAATCTAATTCAATGTTAGAAAATACAAATGATATCTTCTACACTTCATTTGCTAAAACTAAAATACACTTGACGCTTTCAAAAATTTAAATGATAATTTCTCAAATACTGTTTGAAAAGGTGTAGTTATAAATCGTGATTTCTATAAATTTATAATTTATGTTTATTTTTATGACTAAATTACACCACTATAACAACGAATTGCCACCCTAATTAAAAGTTTGATTGAAAACATCATCTTGTTTTTTACGGGCAGTATTTAAAATTTGTTCTGCCGCACTGTATTTCAACTCTCGAAATTTTCGGCAAAATATCAAGGAGTAGTCGGATTCTCCTAAAAATAGGTATATAGAGGTTTTTGGGGTCGCTGATAACGAATCTGGAATCATAATTCCAAAATTCAAAATGGTAGATCCAAAACTGCGGACATATTTGTCAAAAAATTGACGGAATAAATTGAAAATCACCATACAGGGGTTTTGGGGTCGCTAATAACGAATCTGGAATCAGAATTCCAAAATTCAAAATGGTAGTTTTATGCGAACTACATACATTTTTTGTTATTGGAATTTATGTTAGTTTTTTATTTATAACCCTTTTATAGAATAGTAATATATTTTAAAAGTATATTTTATATAAACAATATCTTAACGTCCAGCAGAAATATAATCTTAAAATAATATATTTACATGTCCTAATTACCAGTGGCGGCTGGTGAATTTGGGTACACCGCGATATATCAGTTATTAGACATGGGACCCAAACCAAATTTATATGAGTTCATAATGACAAGTTCTGCGCAAGCAGAATTTGAATTAAAGTTTGCAAAAAAGTTAGTCTTTTAGCCTCCAGTCCCCCAAATTAAGATAAATCAAATTAAAGTGGTGCAATATTTAATTCACTGCAGTTTATCGACAAATTTCAAAATTTATTTATAAAATTTAAATATAACAGATTTTATATCAAGTATTTTAAATTTTTATTATTTTTTTTTACTTAATATTTTAGCAACAATTTCTTAATTGTACATAACCACAATTCAAATTTGACATTAACACACTACAATGCGCATGCGGAGTTGTTTTAACGCACCTACAAGAGGTGGGTTAAATATGTAAAATCGGTGTTAAATATCTTAGTAGTCACGAACGATTTACGCAAGTAAAAGTCTAGACACTGCTGTTGTAATAAACGTTTTGAGTTAAATCCGAGTGAATCAAGTAAACGTCATGAACGCAACCCAGAAATAAAAAAAATCTTATATTTTGTAAAGCAAAAACACAGATACGCGCTCGACATAGGCTTAAAATCGTGAGGTTTTTTACCACAACCGTGCCTGAGCGCCCAAGAACATAGTTTTAAAGAGCAGGGGCAGATAATTTATTGATGGCTTGATAGATAAAACTCTACGCTATTCAACGGATCTTGAACGGATGCCTTTCAATTCATTACAATTTTTGTCGCTGCGGAAAATTGTTTATTGTTTAAAAGTGAATAACTTGTTGGTGTGTCCGATTGTTATGCGGTTTGATGAAGGGTGATCTTCAAGGTATGTAAAATTCAGATATGGATTTGTTTTTCGTAGATTTTGCTTGTACAACGGGTTATTGTAACCGACAAGATCAGTGTGTAAAGTACATTCAACTGAAAGCGTCAAGTTTAAACTGATGTACAAGACAAAATATACGTATTTTATATAATTTTTTTTAATACAGTATGGAGACAGGTATTAACTACCCATCTAACTCAAAATTTACCTGAAAAAAGTCAATTTTTAAGGTTTTGCCGATATTTTCGAGAATTAAAACACTGTGTGCCGCCGAAATTTCGAAGCACAAAAAAAGTGTTTTGTTTTTATTTCTTGTTTGTTTACGACAGAATAAACATTTCAGATCTTTATAAAATTTTAAATCAGTTCTTGATGACCTACGAACACGTTGAGTACCTGGAACACTTGCTTCTGAAGAGGAGGTAGAAATAGAGACACTCTCCTGCTTATGTAATGCTATTTCTCTACGCCTTATTTTCTCTTCACTAATGTAACTTGCCATACAAGTTCGATGCCATGAACAATTGTGTTCAGTAAAGTCTGTATTATTTTTTATTTTTTCACCAATGTCATCTTTTCTCCGATCTGCTGCTCTTTGAATATTTACAAATGATTGTGGTTTTGGTTTCTCGACTAAATTACCCGTTTCATAACAAAACAAACATGAAATTTCGTTTCTCTTTACATTTGTCACTTGTAGCGACATTTTCAACGTTTTTGTTTAGATAAAACACTCTAATAAATCACTTAACTACCAGAAAGAAAACTTAAATAATATTGCGTAAATACGGAAAAATAAACCCTTACGCACTGTGGATGATGCGCTATGACAGATCAACGCGCAGAGTGGGGAGAAGGGTGAGGAAAAGGGACCAGCATAGCTGCCGGCAACATGGGTTTGTTTGGTGTCTCAGGTAAAAGAATTTGAGCATAGTTGCCGGTCCTCACATTTTGCATACTCAACTACCTTTGGCGCCTTCACTAAAAGGAGTAATAGATATATAGTATTTAGACAAAATTAACCTCACCCCCATATACACCCACGAGCCGCCACTGGCACATACTTTCTCACACATACCGCTTATTTGCTATATTTTGTATGTATAAGCTTGTTTCCTTATTTGAGGGGAAATTTGTCGATTTGCCGTATCATTTTACCTTATGCGCATAGTAAGTTCATAAGTGAGGGGTTTAAAATATATGATACCATAGACAAATTAATACGTCCACGTATGATACGAATTGTTAACTAAATAAAAAATTTCTAAATCATTTTCTTACACGGCCTAGGTTAAGCTTACATACATTTCTGTGGTTTGGCTTTATAAAATAGCAAAAAGTGGCATAATATGCATACGTAAAAGCCACTAAAAATTTTGAAAACACAATGAAAAAAAAACAATGCTAGAACAATTGGTATACAACAGAAAACAAACAAAATGGTTGATTATAAAATCCATCTACATATTAATATTAAAAACCTTTTTGCTATCGTGGTCAAAATACGATGTTGCCAAATTCTTGCTGTTATAAACATGCCATTATAAAATCTAAAATATCATCATTTTGTGTTTATTATTGTTAAATGTTTTTTTCATAAAATTGATATACAAAATCCCAAATAGGTATGTGACGCCACGTTCGAAAAAAAGTAGTAATGGGGTTTTCAGGGTCAAGGACCTCAAATTTGAGGTCAAAATGATTGAAAACAAGATGGTTACCACAAAATGGTTGTGATTTTTAAAAACTTTTTTTTGCTGAAAATAACGTTGCACCCCTAAAAATCAGTGTTAAAGCGGTTTCATAAAGATGCGAAATACGAATATTTGCATTTCGCAACTCCTATTTCATATCGATGCGAACTATTTTAGGGACATTTTTTTCTCACTAGGTGATATTTGCCATGGTATTTTAGGGACTTAATTTTCTTCCCAGGCGATATTTGCCATACTTGGTTAACATTTTCTATTTGTTGTTTTATGTAAATTGAGATTTTGTGTTTTTATTATGTATGAACAATTATACCAGTGGCAATTATACCATTGGCGACGAAGGCGCTTATTTATTGTTGAAACGAAGATAGAATTAATTAATGCGCATGCGCATCACGACAAATTCGTGCGATTTTCGCAAAATATTGAATCAATCTCAAGATTCCCGCCCCCCAGATTTCAAATCTTGCGAATTCGCAGGATCTGTCGAAACATTAAAACGCTTTTCCCGCCAAATCAAATGGACCAATGAAAACATTTTTCGTATTTCGCATCTATGTATATAAAACCGCTTTAACATTTACTGATAGATTGTAATTACCTGATACAATTTTAAGCTCATATGAGCTGAACCCGCACTGAATTTTAATTGTCGCAAATATAAATATTTTTTTCCAATATTAATTCTTTTAAAATTGTAAAAGAATTAATAGTGGAAAATAAATTCATATCAGTAATCGACTGTATTGCCATTTATGAACATAGTCATACATTATGGTTAAGTTACCAACTGTCAATTATATAAAAATAATTTGTCTTTACATAACAATACATTTGTATATTATACATTGACAATATATGTATAAATACGTATACGTATTATATATACATATATGTAAATATAAAAACAACTATGTTTTGAAAGTTTCACGTAATTTATTTAAATGTTGACAATAAAAAATAAATTATTGTTTTGCCATAGTGTATACACAGTACTTAGCTTCTTCAGAATGTATTAAGGTAGTTGCCGTGGTACAATATTGTCAAAAAATTTTAGATTATACGCACCGTAAAAGTATACGAGCTTGTAGCTAAGTGATTCATAATTTTTTCGCAAGACTGTACCCTCGAGACGTTAGGTGACTTTATTGGTCAACGACTCGTGTCTGTCTACAATTGATGACTACTTTATTTTTATACAGGTTAATTAATTTTACAGCATAAAGTTGAATAATATTAATACAAAAATTGCTGATAGCTAATATTTAGCAGGAAATCGATTAACTTAATAATCGGGCTTAACAACCTTAAATATGATTACATTGCACCTCCCTCGGGGCGAAAAGAAAAAAAAAGAAAACATTTTTTTTTTCATTTAAAATATGGCTTAATTCTATTCTTATGTACTTCCATTAATTTATTATTTACATTAATTATAATATTTGGTGATTTAATTTCTGTTACTTGAAAAGGTCCATGATAAAGAGGTTCCATTTTGTTACCTGATTTATTTTGTAACATTATTAATTCTCCAACATTATAATTATAAGTTTTAGACTGCTTATCATAATTTTCTTTTCTTTTAATTTTTGAAGTAATTAAATTTTCTCTTGCATCATGCCAAGCATGTTGCAATCGATATTTAAGTTCAAGTGGGTAACTTTCAAAATTATACAATGGTTCTATTTTATTAGTTATGTTTGAAGGTAGGTTGCACGTTTTACCGAATAATAACTCGAATGGTGTATATTGTGTTTCGGTATGTACTGTATTATTGTAAGAAAAACACCAGTACGAAATCCAAGTGCTCCAAGCATCTGACTTTTCTGATATATTTTTTCGCAAATAGGCTCCTAAATGCTTGTGTGAGTTTTCCAAAGAGCCTAAAGTTTCATGATGATACGCGGTTGAGTTTAAATGTTTAATTTTTAATAGTTTGCACACCTCAATCATAGTAGAAGCTAAAAACTCTGTACCACGATCTGTTACAATTTCGCTTGGTATACCATATCTGAGAACAAAATTTTCGACAAATGATTTTGCTACAGTTACTGCCTCTTTATTTGAAATTGGATATGCCTCCACAAACTTACTTAATTCACACTGGATGGTTAAAATATACCGATTGTTGTAAATATCGGGATCAATAGGACCCACTAAATCTAGATAAATTTTTTCAAAAGCGCGTGAGGCTGTCATAGTTATTGCTAAGGGTTCAATAAAAGGTTTAGTGTGTTTGTACCTTTGACAGTCATCGCACTTTTTTATAAACTTTTCTATGTCCTTTTTAAGTCCATTCCAAAAATAATACCTTTTTATAGTGTTATACATTCGATTTATTCCTGCATGACCTCCGGTTGGAAGCATGTGGAAATCGTTTAATATTAATTGCCTAACTTCCGAATTTATTTATCTTTTATTATTGAAATTTTTATATTGTTGATTTTGAATTTACCTACTTCTTTTTCTATATCTTAAATGAGCTGCGCGCCATCCTCGTTTTTTATTATTAATAATTCTTTAATATCATATTTTTTACAAATTAATATAAGGGCTCTCAGCGATGCATCTAGTGTCAACGCTGATCGAGATTCCTTATTTACATATATTACTCGCGAGTTATTATCATAAATAAAATTATTTTCTGCATGCTCGTATTTTAAATAGTTTTTTATTTTTGTAAATTCAGTTAATTTTATAGGTTTAAGTTCAATGACGTATTTGGGTTTTTTAACTAGTTCAACCATACCAGGGTGATCAGGCCTGTTTTGGTCAACCGCGTTTTTAATGACATTGCCGGGACGAATTTTGGCTTGTGACCTTGTCACTACATACATTGCGTTAGATGCAACGTTTTTCATCGAGGTAACTCTTGTGATGTTATTTCTATTCGAGATAAAGCGTCAGCTGTAACATTTTGTTTTCCCTTTATGTACTCTATACAAAAGTCATATTCTTCTAACACTAAGCGAAATTTTGTTAAACGGCTAGATGGATTATTCATACCGAAGATATATACTAACGGTCTATGGTCGGTTAGTATTTTAAACTTTCTACCATATAAGTATGGTCGAAAATGTTTTACAGACCACACTATTGCTAGAAGTTCCTTTTCGATAGTGCAGTAATTTCTTTCTGCCTTATTAAGAGACCGACTTGCAAAAGCGACCGGTCTGTTATTACTATTAGATAGAACAGCTCCTAGAGCAAAGCCTGACGCATCAGTTTGCAAAATAAAAATATTTTCTGGAGAGAAATTTGGATATTGCAATATAGGCGGCTGAATTAATGCAGATTTTAAATTTTCAAAAGCTGTCTGACATTCTTGTGTCCAATTAAATGTAACATTTTTCCTACTTAAGTTGTTCAAAGGTGCAGCGATTTTCGCAAAGTTATTTATAAAACGTCTATAATAGTTCGCTAAAGCTACAAATCGTTTTGTGTCCTCAGAATTTTTTGGGTTTGGAAAATTCTGAATTGCTGACACTTTCTCCGGATTAGGTAAAACACCCTCTGCGGAAATTATATGCCCTAAATAAAAGATTTCTTTTTTTAAAAATTCACATTTTAACGGATTTAATTTTAAATTGACTTCTCGTAACCTTTGGAAAACTTTTGTAAAATTCTTATTATGAGTAAATAAATTATTTCCAAATACTATAAGGTCATCCAAGTATATAAAACAGCTTTCATAATTTAAACCTGACATAGCTATTGTCATTGCTCGGGAAAAAGCGCCGGGACTGATTTTAAGCCCCATTGGTAATCTAGTCATCT
Organism: Brassicogethes aeneus; assembly: GCA_921294245.1. NCBI lineage: Eukaryota > Metazoa > Arthropoda > Insecta > Coleoptera > Nitidulidae > Brassicogethes > Brassicogethes aeneus. The sequence continues at coordinate 7,752,728 of OV121136.1, forward strand.
GATACTGGCCCCTATCAGTCGTAAATGCAGTATATGGTCGGCTTTCATTATCTAAATTTATTTGATAATATCCCTGAGATAAATCAAGGTGGGAGAAATAAACGGCTCCTGACAATGAGTCTAGGATATCAGTTATACTTGGGAAAGGAAACTTGTCATCTTCAATACGTTTATTAAGTAGTCGGTAGTCAATAACAACTCTCCATTTTTGCTCTCCACTTTGATCCACTCTTATTGGTACTATTAGTAAGGGTGCCGACCACTCTGATTTTGATTCTTCAATAATTCCGTCCGCTAACATTTTTTCTACCTGTCTATGAATTTCTGCTTTTTGCGCATCTGGTAAACGGTATGGTTTTACATATGATGGGGTCATCGATGGGCGTAAATGTATTTTTTGTTTATAAACATTTGTTACCGTTAACGGGTCATTCTTTAAATGAAAGACGTCTGCGTATTTCGCGCAAACTCTTTGCAGCGAATGTGTTTCATCCTTGTTTAAATGTTTAGTATCTATTATTTCCAATAAACTATCTATTCTGTCAACAATCTACGTTACTAAAACTACATATTTTATAATCTTCTAATCTACTAAGTTTTGGTTTAAATTTTTTTAGAATAATTGGCTCATCTCGCGTATTTAAGATTCTAACCGGAATATTATTATTATTAGGTCTTGCTAATATACCAGCAACAAATACACCTTCAGAGATTTCGTCTGGTAAAACTACACAATCAAATCCTATGTCTACGTTGTAAGTTTTTATTATTTGACATCTTGCTGGAATCGTTGTGTAATAGTTATTTTTAGATTCCATAGGCAATGAAATTCGTTTGCAATTTATATAAAAATGCAACATAAACTTTTCATAAGCTATTGTAGCAGAATACTTTTGTAAGAAATCTGCTCCAATTATTCCACTTATGTTTTCTTCAAAACTATTAATCAGCAAAAATTCATGATCTAGGCTAACATTGTTTATATTTAATACTAAGTTTGTTGAACCTTGTGAAAATGTTGAGCCAGCTATTCCGTTAATTTTGACTTTTGTATTATAATTAATATTTTCCTTATTTTTAATAAATTCGCTAAAAATAATACTTATTGAAGCCCCAGTATCGACTAAAAATGATAGTTCTTCCGCCTCTGGTAGACTGTTTGGATCCATTTCCACGACCTCTAATATTAAAAATGTGTTCCGAACCGCAGTTATTATAACTGGGTCTCGCGAATTCTTCGTCTTTGGCTCCGCTTATCGCGTCAGTTAACTTTGAATAGTTTCTAGCTTTTACTATTGTACGAAGTTCCGCGTTATTTATTCCGTTTGCAAAGACATTGATAGCAACTTTTTCATGCGCATTTCTTAACACTTTTAAAACCTCATCATTACCTTCTGCCTGTGAGATAGTAAGATCTATAAGCAACTGCTCAATGGTTTTACCAAATTCCTCAATTGTCTTGGAACCTTGCTTCGTATTGGCTAGTTGAACCGACAGTGAAGCTGCTGATTTAACTGTTATAAAAAGCTTTTTTAAATCTGAAATTAATAACTCGATAGTCGCATACGTTTTTCCTAATCGCATTTTTGCATTTTGTGACAACCTAGTCTTCAAAACATAATTAATTAACAATTTTTTACCCTCATCGTTTAACATTGAATCGTAAAGTTTCATTGAGTCAATTAATTGATTTGTAGTATCCTGTGAACCGTTCATAACGGGTAGCAAGCTCGCAGCAGTCTTAAGACAGAATTTTTCAGCCATTGTGTTTTTATTAATTAAACTTTTTTTATTTACACTATCTTCATCTGACGTTTCCGAATCTGTCTTAATCTCTTGCGTTTCTGCCGACCCTTGGCTATTACCACTTAATTCTAATCTTTCTTTTAAAATACCTTCTATATTTTTAATTTTTGTATCAATAGCTTTAACATATTCTTTAGCTTCTTTTACCTCTCCATCTAAATGCTTGTCTTTATTAAAAGAATCTTTTATATAACTAAATTCTTTTCCTAGTTTATCTAATTTACTTAACTTACGGTTAGTGACATTTATGTATGATTTTCTTTTACTATTGTCTTTTAATAAATTTCTGTAAAAAACGTTTACTTCTTCATAAAGGTGACGAAAGGGGGTAATACTGGTGGTGGTCATCCCATTCGTTCCATTGGTGAGATGGTGTCCATGGCAATACGCACGTTTTAACAATTTTTAGAGCACTCTCACAAAACAAAACACACACATTTTTTTTCTTTACTTCACCACACTTGTTGCCGTCTAGGGTTGCTGTTGCTGGTCATCTATGTCTTTACTTTTTACTTTATAACTATGTATATAACTAACTATAACTAACTATACATTTAAAGAATATCACCTTGAGTTCTTATTGTTGCCATACTTCTAGACAAGTCTCTTTTAAGTCCTCTGCGGTAAGATTTTCTTAATTTTAATCCCACTAACAATAATAAGGCTGCAGCTATTACATACAATAAAATTTTAATATCCGTAGGCACTTGAATAGCGTTTTCTTCCACTATAAAATTTGAGTTCACTACCCCAGTGTCTGTCACTTCTGAATGTTTGGAATTTGTTTTTCCCATGATATAACTAACTACACTTTCACTTTAGAAGACACAAACTCTTTTTAGGCAGGATCGCCATGTAATGTTCCTTGATGGTATGTCTTAAACTTTCATACTTTTTTATATACTTATCACCCTTTTATATAATAGATGAAATAAAATAACTTTTCCTTCCATAGGTGACTTTATTGGTCAACGACTCGTGTCTGTCTACAATTGATGACTACTTTATTTTTATACAGGTTAATTAATTTTACAGCATAAAGTTGAATAATATTAATACAAAAATTGCTGATAGCTAATATTTAGCAGGAAATCGATTAACTTAATAATCGGGCTTAACAACCTTAAATATGATTACATTGCAGATGTGTCGCGTAAGATGAATCAAGTTTTTGGTTTATAAAATCAAGATCAAGAACTATCATTTTTAGTCGATACTGGGGCTTCAATAAGTATTATTTTTAGCGAATTTATTAAAAATAAGGGAAATATTAATTATAATACAAAAGTCAAAATTAACGGAATAGCTGGCTCAACATTTTCACAAGGTTCAACAAACTTAGTATTAAATATAAACAATGTTAGCCTAGATCATGAATTTTTGCTGATTAATAGTTTTGAAGAAAACATAAGTGGAATAATTGGAGCAGATTTCTTACAAAAGTATTCTGCTACAATAGATTATGAAAAGTTTATGTTGCATTTTTATATAAATTGCAAACGAATTTCATTGCCTATGGAATCTAAAAATAACTATTACACAACGATTCCAGCAAGATGTCAAATAATAAAAACTTGCAACGTAGACATAGGATTTGATTGTGTAGTTTTACCAGACGAAATCTCTGAAGGTGTATTTGTTGCTGGTATATTAGCAAGACCTAATAATAATAATATTCCGGTTAGAATCTTAAATACGCGAGATGAGCCAGTCATTCTAAAAAATTTTAAACCAAAACTTAGTAGATTAGAAGAATATAAAATATGTAGTTTTAGTAACGTAGATAAAATTAATGTTGACAGAATAGATAGTTTATTGGAAATAATAGATACTAAACATTTAAACAAGGATGAAACACATTCACTGCAAAGAGTTTGCGCGAAATACGCAGACGTCTTTCATTTAAAGAATGACCCGTTAACGGTAACAAATGTTTATAAACAAAAAATACATTTACGCCCATCGATGACCCCATCATATGTAAAACCATACCGTTTACCACATGCGCAAAAACCAGAAATTCATAGACAGGTAGAAAAAATGTTAGCGGACGGAATTATTGAAGAATCAAAATCAGAGTGGTCGGCACCCTTACTAATAGTACCAATAAGAGTGGATCAAAGTGGAGAGCAAAAATGGAGAGTTGTTATTGACTACCGACTACTTAATAAACGTATTGAAGATGACAAGTTTCCTCTCCCAAGTATAACTGATATCCTAGACTCATTGTCAGGAGCCGTTTATTTCTCCCACCTTGATTTATCTCAGGGATATTATCAAATAAATTTAGATAATGAAAGCCGACCATATACTGCATTTACGACTGATAGGGGCCAGTATCAGATGACTAGATTACCAATGGGGCTTAAAATCAGTCCCGGCGCTTTTTCCCGAGCAATGACAATAGCTATGTCAGGTTTAAATTATGAAAGCTGTTTTATATACTTGGATGACCTTATAGTATTTGGAAATAATTTATTTACTCATAATAAGAATCTTACAAAAGTTTTCCAAAGGTTACGAGAAGTCAATTTAAAATTAAATCCGTTAAAATGTGAATTTTTAAAAAAAGAAATCTTTTATTTAGGGCATATAATTTCCGCAGAGGGTGTTTCACCTAATCCGGAGAAAGTGTCAGCAATTCAGAATTTTCCAAACCCAAAAAATTCTGAGGACACAAAACGATTTGTAGCTTTAGCGAACTATTAAAGACGTTTTATAAATAACTTTGCGAAAATCGCTGCACCTTTGAACAACTTAAGTAGGAAAAATATTACATTTAATTGGACACAAGAATGTCAGACAGCTTTTGAAAATTTAAAATCTGCATTAATTCAGCCGCCTATATTGCAATATCCAAATTTCTCTCCAGAAAATATTTTTATTTTGCAAACTGATGCGTCAGGCTTTGCTCTAGGAGCTGTTCTATCTAATAGTAATAACAGACCGGTCGCTTTTGCAAGTCGGTCTCTTAATAAGGCAGAAAGAAATTACTGCACTATCGAAAAGGAACTTCTAGCAATAGTGTGGTCTGTAAAACATTTTCGACCATATATTTTTGATACTTTGAAGGTAATGATTTTTCGGTTATTCATGATAAAAAATTATGCTTACGCCATGTTGTAATCGCCGCCTGGTACGAACTATAAACATTTATTTATTTAATAAATAAATCATTAAATATATCATAAAACATATAACATAAAAAAAACAAAAAATACACAAATATTAAAAAAATTCATTTTATATCATTTGGCTAGACTTAGCCCCCTCAATACCAAATATTTTTGAAAAAAATATATATAAGAAGTAAAGCACCCTTAAAAATATAAAAAACACACGTCTTGGGAAAAATATTTAAAGAATAATTTTTGCGCGTAAATTTACCTCTCAGACCACTGTGCAGCAGGGCGAATGAGCCCAGGAAACTCTGACAGGATGGAATTGCCAAGCGAATCGGGAATAATGGCCTTGATGCTGACTTGGGGAATGCTGACTGACTGGCAAGGAGTGGAGATGCCAGTGATGCTGTCGATGAGGCGTTTATTAGAAGTCCGAAATATGCCAGAAAATCGGATCCAAGGATAGGAACACTCTCGTCGGCGATGACAAAATTCCAAACAAAGGCACGTCGAAGTCCAAAATTTAAATTTAGTGTTAAAACGCCATAGGTGTGGATGATGGAGTTGTTGGCAGCACGCAGTTCGTAGCTGACACGGCATCGACGATCGGCGAGAAATGTCCGGGGAAAACAACAAATGTCGGAGCCTGTGTCTAATAAAAATGTATGTTTTGTCGTACGGTCTAAAACAAGGAGGCGGCGCACTATGGTTTATCGGCGGCAAAAACACATTTTTAAAAACTTTTTATTTTTGGAACTTTTATGACGACCATTTGTTAAAAACATCTCAAACCAATAGATATCGGTAAAAAATTCTGTTTTGATTTTATAACACCTCAAAGTAGAAAGTTTTAAAACAGTAAAATTGGCTATAAATTACGCACACATTTAATAAACCATATTTTTTAATCGGACAAAAAAATGTACATTTATTTTTTATATATGTTTAAAGCACACCTTAATCTATATAAAAATTCCCATTTATAAGTTATAACCTTTTAAAAAACATTGATAAAATTAAGAACAAAAAATTCATATAGGAATTTAACTAGGATTAACTTCGATTCACCGGGTGATCTCTGTTCAGTAAACTTTACTTTATAAGCACACAAAAAATTAGCTGCATATACGTGCATATGGAAAAGTTATGATTTTTTATTTATCGCGCTTCATAATTAAATCGCGGTAGCTGGTAACTAACTAAGGCACTGTCTACGCACAAGATTTTCGAACCTTTAGATCTATGCTCATAGGTTTTAGTTGAATTTATTTATTGTTATAATTATTTATTTATTTTTGTTTATAATATTATCAAAAAATATATACATATACAAAGCACCTACCTAGGTTTATTAATTAATTGCCAACAAAAAAAAAATATTAGGTAAAAAATTATTCGCTTTCATAGGTATAAATATTATTACCTTAAAAATGCTATACCTATACAGGATTTGTAAAATTTGAATTTTTGCCGCAAAACGGCATTTTTGACCACTGTGCGGCGTCCTCCGGTAGGGCAGCCGGCTGCCGCCGTCACTGGCTGCCGTTAGAGTTTGTTGAAATGAACGAACAGGGTTGGGTGCACATGGTGGCTTGGGTGCCGAAACGTCGGTGATACCAACAGACGGTTCTGGATGTGGAATTGGCAGACGAAGAACGGTTGCGACGATCACCCGATGACGTGTGGTTTCATGACCGAGAGTGACGGTTGATTGATTTTATCTCGATCTGCATTTCAGAAATCTGACGTAAAAGTTCGTCCAACCGCTGGAAAAATGGGTCGGATACGGTTGCAGGCGGAGTAGAAATGGCATGGACCCCACCAGAGGTGAAGGATGCGAGTAGTGGTGTATTAGGCTGTACCTCTATAATCTATAATCAGCTGTGATAGCAAGTGTGTCGGTGCTGAGGCCGGTTTGTCCACTTTTAGTCTGAAGAATCCCCTGGACGTGAATAGACGCTGCATCCACACGGTGCGAAGAAGGTTATCATGGACTGTTGCGCAACCTATCAAGGATCGCAGATGACGGAGAAACTGGGAAGGGGTACGATCGCCAAGCTTCTCTTCCATAAAAAGCTGGCGCACACGACGCTCTTGTGACACTGACATGCGGCGAATAATTTCTGTCTTTAATGTGGTATATGTTGTGTCAGCAGGTGGATTGGTGATTAAATCTTCCCAGATAGCAAAATGTAGTCACGATGCGCGCACAGTGAGTCTTTAAACGGCACGCGTGCGCGCAGATCACTACACAGATGCGCGCACATATGCGTCCCATATGCAGCGCACGTGTGCCGGCGCATTTAAAGCGCACGTGTGCCGACGCATTTCCAGCGCACATGAATGAGTCAAAAAAGTTGTATATTTCAAAAGGAAATGCATATATAACGACGGGTTTAATGCAAAATGGCACAAGCGCCAAATTTTTCAAATATTGTTAGAAGGACAAGTTGATAGAGAATTAAATTCTCTAGCTAAATCTGTAACAATTTTTTTTAAATTTTGGCGTTTGTGCCGTTTTGCCTTAAACCCGTATATATATATTTATTCAAGTAAAGGGAAAAAGTAAATAAAAATGCAAATTTTAATCAAAATCACTTTAAAAATGCAAATATTGATAAGTGATTTTAAAAACCAAAGTAAAATAAAAAAAAATCCCAAAATCTGAAAAGTAAATAAAAACTCTAATTCTTTTAAGTGATTTTGATTAGAATATATTCTTGGGGTGTTAGCACGCTGCTAGAGCCTGTCCTTGTTGGTGAACTATTATTTTATTGTTAAATTAGTGTTTATACCGTTTATTATTATTTATTTTATATCTTTCCATTCTTACTTTATTCCAATTTAGTTTAAAAATAATTAATATACAAAATAGATAAAGCCGGCCCTGTGGTGTATCGTATTAAAATTTGAAGTACGGCCTTAATGTCAGGCGTGCAACGTATGCTTTAATAGATGGTATATTTACTTTATTTTTACGTGGGCGAATTGTTTATTTACTTTCGTTATCTTTTAAGCTTTGCTTGCGTGAGTTTATGTGTATATTATATAATATATATAATACAATAATATAATATTGTGACGTTCCCACTTGATTTCCTTTCACACACGCACGCTGCTTTCGGCAATGATCAATTGTTGCCTGGTTTCCTGTTAAATTAGTATCTATATAAATTCAATATAAATATCAATTAGTCAATACCAATACTAATACCAAATAATACAAATAATCAATACCAATATCAACCAATCAATCAATTAATCAATATTAACGTTAATATCAGTATCAACCAACTAATCAATCAATATTAATACTAATATCAATATCTATAATGCCAATATCAACATCAACATTAATACCAATAATATTACCATCAATACCAATACCAAAACCATTATATCAATATCAATCAATCAATTAATTAATTAATTAATTAATTAATCACTTTATGTAAATACCAGATAAATACAAGATAAAGCTGGCCCTGTAGTGTATGTAGTGGAATGCGGCCATATGGCATGCTTGGCTATTGAGTTCTGTGTATTAGTTTGGCTTTGATTTATGGCTGTGACCCTAATGCATATACAATATTACCTATTCAAACACAACACTTATTTATGATAAATTTTTGTCTTCTTGCTTAATTTGGTTTATTTGCTCTTACGCCTTTTTCAATGGTTGGTTATGATTTGTCTACTATGAGAAAATGAGGTTGTTTATTTAACAATTACGGAAATGTTCTTATTATTTTTTAAAATTTAGTTTTTAAGACAAATAATTCTTAGATTTTTTTGCAACATTGTTAATGCTTATATAAACATTTAACGATTATACGGTAAGACATACAATTAGAAGAATTACTTAGCTTGATTATTAATCTATAATCCTGATGCTTTGTCTTTCGCGGGGTGTCCTTCTCCTGCAGGTTTTTGGAACGCTCTGATCCTACTTATTCACTTGCACACTTTTACGGCGTTATCTCGCAATTTTCGCACTTCTTGCACTTGTTTGTTTATTTATTGATTTATTTATTTATTATTTATTAACGATTACCGATATTTCCGGATACTACGTTTTTTGGTACTTTGCGTTTGTATCGTATACGCTACTTAGGAGGGATCTATCTGGACGCATCCGACCTCTTCGAGTGTCAAGACGGTACTTCTTATATATATATATATATATTCATATTTTTCTTGGGATTTCACAATAATTTAAATTATGAAATACCAAGAAAACTAAATTACCCTAGAAAATGTTTCATTAGCTGTAAAAACAGACAATCAGTTGCGCAATGAAACAGATAGTCACTGACGAATTCGTTAAATCAAATATTACTTGGGATGGTTCCAAGGGGAAAATTGAATTTAGAAGAACAAAAATTTGCAATATCCTATATCGTAAGTGCCTACTACTTTTTTTTTAATAAAATCAATGTTATTTTTAATTTTAGTTGCTGCAAAAAGGACTAATTCGTTTGAAGGACCCTCAAATAAAGGGTCCTTTAAATATGATTTCAAAGAGGTTATTAGGGCTACAAAACAACGACAAAAAATGCCGAAAAACAAACAAATAATAAATTGAACTCTGGCAAAATTTTGCCACAGTTAAGAACAAATGAACCCGAATTTACTGACAGTGACCGAAATAGTAGATTATAGAATTAGAGTTTTTATTTACTTTTCAGATTTTGGGATTTTTTTATGTTACTTTGGTTTTTAAAATCACTTATCAATATTTGCATTTTTATATACTTTTAAATTTTTATTTTCTTTGGGATTTTTTATTTTACTTTTGTAATTTTTTGTATCATCTGACTATGAAAGTGATTTTGATTAGAATATATTCTAATCAAAATCACTTAAAAGAATTAGAGTTTTTATTTACTTTTCAGATTTTGGGATTTTTTTTATTTTACTTTGGTTTTTAAAATCACTTATCAATATTTGCATTTTTAAAGTGATTTTGATTAAAATTTGCATTTTTATTTACTTTTTCCCTTTAAATATATATATATATACGGGTTTAAGGCAAAACGGCACAAACGCCAAAATTTAAAAAAAATTGTGCCATTTTGCATTAAACCCGTCGTTATATATGCATTTCCTTTTGAAATATACAACTTTTTTGACTCATTCATGTGCGCTGGAAATGCGTCGGCACACGTGCGCTTTAAATGCGCTGGCACACGTGCGCTGCATATGGGACGCATATGTGCGCGCATCTGTGTAGTGATCTGCGCGCACGCGTGCCGTTTAAAGACTCACTGTGCGCGCATCGTGACTACATTTTGCTATCTGGGAAGATTTAATCACCAATCCACCTGCTGACACAACATATACCACATTAAAGACAGAAATTATTCGCCGCATGTCAGTGTCACAAGAGCGTCGTGTGCGCCAGCTTTTTATGGAAGAGAAGCTTGGCGATCGTACCCCTTCCCAGTTTCTCCGTCATCTGCGATCCTTGATAGGTTGCGCAACAGTCCATGATAACCTTCTTCGCACCGTGTGGATGCAGCGTCTATTCACGTCCAGGGGATTCTTCAGACTAAAAGTGGACAAACCGGCCTCAGCACCGACACACTTGCTATCACAGCTGATTATAGATTATAGAGGTACAGCCTAATACACCACTACTCGCATCCTTCACCTCTGGTGGGGTCCATGCCATTTCTACTCCGCCTGCAACCGTATCCGACCCATTTTTCCAGCGGTTGGACGAACTTTTACGTCAGATTTCTGAAATGCAGATCGAGATAAAATCAATCAACCGTCACTCTCGGTCATGAAACCACACGTCATCGGGTGATCGTCGCAACCGTTCTTCGTCTGCCAATTCCACATCCAGAACCGTCTGTTGGTATCACCGACGTTTCGGCACCCAAGCCACCATGTGCACCCAACCCTGTTCGTTCATTTCAACAAACTCTAACGGCAGCCAGTGACGGCGGCAGCCGGCTGCCCTACCGGAGGACGCCGCACAGTGGTCAAAAATGCCGTTTTGCGGCAAAAATTCAAATTTTACAAATCCTGTATAGGTATAGCATTTTTAAGGTAATAATATTTATACCTATGAAAGCGAATAATTTTTTACCTAATATTTTTTTTTTAGTGGGCAATTAATTAATAAACCTAGGTAGGTGCTTTGTATATGTATATATTTTTTGATAATATTATAAACAAAAATAAATAAATAATTATAACAATAAATAAATTCAACTAAAACCTATGAGCATAGATCTAAAGGTTCTAAAATCTTGTGCGTAGACAGTGCCTTAGTTAGTTACCAGCTACCGCGATTTAATTATGAAGCGCGATAAATAAAAAATCATAACTTTTCCATATGCACGTATATGCAGCTAATTTTTTGTGTGCTTATAAAGTAAAGTTTACTGAACAGAGATCACCCGGTGAATCGAAGTTAATCCTAGTTAAATTCCTATATGAATTTTTTGTTCTTAATTTTATCAATGTTTTTTAAAAGGTTATAACTTATAAATGGGAATTTTTATATAGATTAAGGTGTGCTTTAAACATATATAAAAAATAAATGTACATTTTTTTGTCCGATTAAAAAATATGGTTTATTAAATGTGTGCGTAATTTATAGCCAATTTTACTGTTTTAAAACTTTCTACTTTGAGGTGTTATAAAATCAAAACAGAATTTTTTACCGATATCTATTGGTTTGAGATGTTTTTAACAAATGGTCGTCATAAAAGTTCCAAAAATAAAAAGTTTTTAAAAATGTGTTTTTGCCGCCGATAAACCATAGTGCGCCGCCTCCTTGTTTTAGACCGTACGACAAAACATACATTTTTATTAGACACAGGCTCCGACATTTGTTGTTTTCCCCGGACATTTCTCGCCGATCGTCGATGCCGTGTCAGCTACGAACTGCGTGCTGCCAACAACTCCATCATCCATACCTATGGCGTTTTAACACTAAATTTAAATTTTGGACTTCGACGTGCCTTTGTTTGGAATTTTGTCATCGCCGACGAGAGTGTTCCTATCCTTGGATCCGATTTTCTGGCATATTTCGGACTTCTACCTGACTGCCGCAATAAACGCCTCATCGACAGCATCACTGGCATCTCCACTCCTTGCCAGTCAGTCAGCATTCCCCAAGTCAGCATCAAGGCCATTATTCCCGATTCGCTTGGCAATTCCATCCTGTCAGAGTTTCCTGGGCTCATTCGACCTGCTGCACAGTGGTCTGAGAGGTAAATTTACGCGGCAAAAATTATTCTTTAAATATTTTTCCCAAGACGTGTGTTTTTTATATTTTTAAGGGTGCTTTACTTCTTATATATATTTTTTTCAAAAATATTTGGTATTGAGGGGGCTAAGTCTAGCCAAATGATATAAAAAGAATTTTTTTAATATTTGTGTATTTTTTGTTTTTTTTATGTTATATGTTTTATGATATATTTAATGATTTATTTATTAAATAAATAAATGTTTATAGTTCGTACCAGGCGGCGATTACAACATGGCGTAAGCATAATTTTTTATCATGAATAACCGAAAAACCATTACCTTCAAAGTATCAAAAATATATTATTATATCAACATTTTACATTTCACCATATTTCTTTTTAACAACCCTTTAGCCAATATCGTAATGGTTGGAATAGGAAAACTTATTATTTTTTTATGCGTTAAATACTCTTGCTTGTTTTAAAAATGAGATTCCTATAGAACAATAATTATTGTACTACCCTCTTAAAGCACTTTGCTGTTTTTTTTATTTTCTGAGCACCCTGGAAATTTAATTAAAAATGTTTGTTAGGAATCTCATTTTTAAATACAAGCAGAAGTTTTTATGAAGAATGATTTTTTGCGATTCCTTTACGAATATCTTACCACATTTCTTTCTTATTTTGATATATAATTATTTTTTAAATTTCTGAGCACCCTGTATATATAATTTATCTTTTTATGAAAGTCTTAATTTTTAACCATCAAATATTTTCAAAAAGAATTAATTTTTCCCTAAAACGCACTTGTAGTTTTTTGGGTTTTTTTTAGTTTTTGAGCACCCTGTACATTTAATTCAAAATGTTTGTGTAGGAATCTTATTTTTGAAACAAGTAAGAGTTTTTTAAAACATGTTTTTTTTCGTATCATACCTATTAAAAAAGTTTTTTTCTATTGGCATTACCCTCCGTTGGCACACTGTATAATATACAAAGTATATTAAAAAAATAATATTATGTAATAGGAGTAAAGAAAATTGTATTACCATTCTTAAATGCAATAATTATTATCAAATTTAAAAAATATATTACTTTTATGTTAGCGGTAACTTGTCGGCCATTTTTCATTTTTGCATAACTTTCTTACATGCGCATAAAGGCAGATGAATTTTTATAAAGTCGGAACTGGAGGTTCATATTTTCGAATGCACCATGTGGTTCTGGGCAAGTAATTATAAATTTTTACTTATATTCAATTTATTATTTGTAATTACAAAACTTGAGAATTTGTAGGTTAAAAAAGGCTATATTTTTGGCAAAAAATCCAAAAAAGACATTTTAAAGTTGTATTTGTACTCAACTTTATCCCTACTATAAATTTTTGACACTAATTTTCACTATTATATTTACGCAACACCTTTTTTACACGAAAAAGACAAGATTCCGAAAGTAAGAGTATTTTTTTGTTTTTTTGTTATAACGCAACGCATACGCAGTAAATTCTACTTCGCAGTTTAAAATCTTAGGTAATAATCTGTCACGAACAATAAAGAGGCATCAAAATGCGTTTTTAAAGTGTTTTAAAAATTGGATTTTTGCCGCGTAAATTTAAATTGCCTCTCGGACCACTGTGTGCTGGAACGTTCCGAGAGGTCCGCCATTCCACGTTGCACTATATTAAAACGACACATGGACCACCTGTTTCTTCCCACCCTCGACGTCTTGCCCCTGATCGCCTAGTATTGGCTAAAGCTGAATTCGATGTCATGCTTCGTGAAGGAACGGCCCGCCGCTCAGATGGACCCTGGTCTTCTCCCCTGAACACGGTTCCAAAGAAACTAGACCGTTGGGGACCCTGTGGCGACTACTGTGGCCTCAACGCCAGAACCGTACCAGACAGATATCCAGTGCGACACATCCACGATTTCACATATCAACTTCGTGGATGCACCACCTATTCCATCATTGATCTCGTCAAGGCCTACACCCAGATTCCCGTTAACGTCGGGGACATTCCGAAAACAGCCATCACAACACCTTTTGGCCTGTTTGAGTTTCCATTTATGTCGTTTGGGCTGCGAAATGCCGGACAGACATTTCAACGCTTTATAGATGAAGTCGTCTTCGGACTGGAATTCTGCTTTCTCTACATAGACGATATTCTGGTTTTCTCACGAGATGTTGACGAACATGAAAATCATCTTCGCACACTTTTCACTCGCCTTTCTGACTATGGTAACCTAGTTAACGTGAAGAAAAGTGTACTGAATAAACCAGCACTGAAGTTTCTTGCATATGAAGTCTCCGCTGCAGGTACCAGGCCTCTTCCAGACAGAATTGACGCCCTCCGGAACTTCCCTCGCCCATCCGCAGCAAAAGTTCTGCGTCGTTTTCTGGGCATGATAAATTTTTATCGCCGGTTCCTACCTTCTGCGACAAAGCATCAGGCGCCCCTCCACACCTCCCTGTCCAAACTTCGAGGCAACCAGCTTGTGAACTGGACAAAGGACCTGGACCACGCCTTCACCGCCTGCAAAGACAACCTGGCAAAGGCTACGCTTCTGACGCGCCCAGCTTGCCCTTTTCTGTGACGCCTCCAGTACATCCATTGGTGCCGCTCTTCAGCAGTGTGTTGACGACTCCTGGCAACCACTGGCATTCTTCTCTCAGAAGCTTACCCCACGACAATCAGATTGGCTAGCTTATTATCGAGAACTTCTAGCCGTCCACGTAGCTGTCCGCCATTTTCGTCATATCCTCGAGGCACAGCATTGCACGATCTACACAGATCACAAGCCTTTGACCTACGCAATGGATCAACGTCGCGACAGTAGTGTAGAAGGCGGGTTCCTGACTCAAACTGGATGGCATGTGTTACCATTCAGGATTTTCAGGATGTCTTCAGCCGTTGAAGACAATGCCCAGAAGGTCTTCAGATGGATTTTCAGGATTTTCAGTGCCGAAGAGGTCCTTTTCAGGATGTCTTCGGCTGCTGAAGGTCAATGACCAGAGGGTCCTTTTCCTGAAAGATAAGGACCTTCGAGGTCCTGGTTTATCTCTTAAATCTTAGGTTGGTAGTAAATAAAATTTGGTTGGTACTACTGTCTAACTATATTTTATCTCTTAAATCCATGCCACGTGATTATGACGATGTGATGACGTAATATGAAAATTAAAAAATATTTTATATTCGCTGGGGATTGAACCGCGGACTTGTCGATTCAAAATCAAAATCAAAATCAAAATCAATATATTTCTAAATTAAAATAATTACAAGTCATAAAAAGGTATATAATAAAAGGCCGCAATGTGGTGATGTGGTTGGCTGTAAAGAGGCGCGTGGAAGTGTGGTTCCAACTCTTGAGCCTCCCTGCGGTGAAGATGCGTGGTACGGGTGGTAGCAGCGCAGTCTTCCGACGGTCTTTGTCCCTTGTATTAGCCCTTTTTATTAGCATGGAGCTTTTCTGGCCTTTTCTCGCAGAGCGAATGTGAGGCCAGCTTGATCCGGGTAGAAGAATAAAGTCTAGAAAAATTTACGGAAAAAAGAATGGTGATGTTAAAAAGTTAAAAGAATGATTTCGAGGGAAAAATAATTGAAAAACCCTCTTAAAAAATTTGGAAAAATACATAAAAGATAGAAAAGAATTTAGAAAAAGACCTGCAGCACCATGGTACTACGGTTGGATTTGAAGGGGATGTTAAAGTCTGGTTGGAGATGTCTCAAGGTCAAGAACCCTAAAGTCCTAAATCAACAGACATCTCCCACGTCGCGTATTGTTCTGAGGGTTAAGCTACCGCGGTGTCAGTGATGCACCGGGGGGTCGCGAAATATCGGCAATCTGCCATAGATCAGGCCATGTTTATAGCGCGCATTGTGGTGTTGTCTGAGCTTGTCGATTCATGGACGAATACGCTAGCCAAGAGACCACTTGACCAACTTATAATCTTTACCTTGAATGATCTACATACGCTAGCTTTGCCACGCCGCGTCACACCACACAATATTTTACGCATTTATTAATAATTACAATTATTATTATTAATAATTACTAGTTGTTTGAGTAAAATAAATTAAAAAATATATAAATTATGTATTAATAGTTATTTTAAATTTATATTTTTGCCGAGAGTTGTAAGAAGGTATGTGTGTTAACAACACAACTACTAAACAGCACGTACGATGTTTGCTTGATAAAATTTTGGCGCGGAGCAAAACGTTTTCGCTGCTGCTGCAATCTAAATCTCGCGTGCTCGCAATAATTAATTATTAAATTAATTTATAAATTATACATTTACAAAATTAAAAAAATATTAAAATTACATTTACAAATTTAAAAAAAATAAAACAAAAATAGGTAATATAAGAGTTTTATTTTACGTACATATTTTTACAAATTACAATATTTATTAAAAAAATAAAGAAAATAAACATTTTCCATCGTACAATTAAGGTTATTATAAGTATGTTTGTTACAATGGTATGATTTGAAAATATCCCTCATTTTTTTCAAACTGGGAAAATTAACTTGAGACTCTTCCAGATTTATAACCGTATTTGAAATAGATTCTTTGAGCCATTTCTTCTTTTGTCCACCCTTAACTATCACTGTTTCAAGGGGTGATGAATTTATATAAAATTTAAGAAAATCGGAAACTTTGTCTAATTCAACACATTTTTTCTCATCATCACTAAAGTCGTCTGCTGCTACTGCTGCATTATTCCAGTATTTAAGGGTTGTGTCGTTGGTTTCCTGTTTGTTGTTGTCATTTTGATTACCATCCCACTCAATACCGTGGATGTTATGCACGGTGTATATTATGTGAGCTTGTAATTTTGAGCTAAATGAATTAACATTAAATGGAAGTTGTACAAACCTATGTACAAATTCCTTGGTTTCGGTGTTAAGGATTGAAATTTCCTTGGGCCAAAACGGAAACCCTTCTGAGGGATATTCAAAACCTTGAACATCTAGAACAAACATTTTTCTTTTCTTTATTAGTTTTAATTCGTTTCAATTCTTGAACGCAACTAGAGTAGTTCCATACCAACATGAGGTATTTATTGTCTGATGTGTTTGTTATCGTTGGAGGTGGGAGTTGTGTTGATTTTACTTTATATACATAAAAAAAACTGTTGATTCAGCCCATTTAATATAGTGTGTAGATTAAAAAAAAATATATTACCAAAGTATATTCATTTTAAATATTTTTTGTAGATGACATCATTGCCTCATAATCTTCATCTTCAATTTCCTCCTCTATGCCCATTGGTGGTGGAGACCATCGTTGCCTTTTTGCCCCTCCCTGAAATGATTATGAAGGTCCTGCCTCCAACCGTAGATTATTTTCGTCTGGTTCAGGATCCTCATCTACCAAATTAAATCTATAACGACGCACAACCTTTTCCAACACTTTAAACTCTTCTTCGTTGTCGATTTTAACCCTCATATATTTTACAGGTAGATTCCCAAACTTTTTTTTTTAAAGTAAGAGCTTTTGCAGTGTACAACAGGTTTATAAAAACCTTATCGCCTTTTTTCTGAATAGACTTGGTATTATGTCTAAAATAAAAATAAAACCAATAAATTAAAATAAAAAAAAAATTAAAAATATATATATACTTACTGGAATAGTTGTTTACACACCACGTACAAGTCCACAGTTGAAAAATTATCTTTGTCATCAGAGAAGACAACCAATGTTGAAGGTATATTCGCTATACTAATGTAATAAAGTATTAAACTATTCAAGTTTTGGATTTAATATATATACTCATTAATAAAAAAATTTAAAGTTTTTTAATATGTACGTGTTTGTATTAATCAACAACTTTGTAATACTTTGTACTAGGGTCAGAATTTCTCAAACGGGCCACCTGAATTAGGTCAAAATTAGTTTTTGATTGTGGATACATTTTTTCGATAGTATTTTACATCACTAACACAAATCCTAAAGGATTTTGTAAAAAAAAAAATTTCAATTGACATATTCATGATATTAAAAGTAAAAGTTTTTAGTAATTAAAAAATAAAAAAAAATCATTATGGCTAAACTAATTATCCGATTCCAACGATTTAACTAGCGTTGGAATCTTGTTTTGACATAGATTCTTTGTTATTTTTTTCAATTGTACAATTTTCATTTAGGTCGATTTTTTTTTGTTTTTTTTATAACAAATTCGAAAATAATTGGCTTCTGCGCCAGCTATCGACTCGAAAAAAAAAACACATATACTCCAATCATTTTTCGAAATTATGCTGCTGAGAAAAAAAATGGCCCGCAGGTTCCAGACCACCGTAAGACGTCGCGTCACAAGCGCGTACAGCGTACACGGTTCGGAGCGTGAGCTGACACCGCGCGCGGCCACAAAAGGACGAATAACTTTTTGTCAACCTGCGGGCCATTTTTTTTCTCAGCAGCATAATTTCTAGAAATGATTGGAGTATATGTGTTTTTTTTCTCGAGTCGATAGCTGGCGCAGAAGGCAATTATTTCCGAATTTGGTATAAAAAAAACAAAAAAAACTCGACCTAAATGAAAATAGGACAATTGAAAAAAATAACAAAGAATCTATGTCAAAACAAGATTCCAACGCTAGTTATATCGTTGGAATCGGATAATTAGTTCAGCCATAATGAATTTTTTTATTTTTTAATTATTAAAAACTTTGACTTTTAATATCATGAATATGTCAATTGAAAATTTTTTTTTTACAAAATCCTTTAGGATTTGTGTTAGTGATGTAAAATACTATCGAAAAAATGTATCTACAAACAAAAACTAATTTTGACCTAATTCAGGTGGCCCGTTTGAGAAATTCTGACCCACTAATCATCACTTGTTGTTTGAACTCGTGGAATTATTTTTATATAATAAAATATGACTTTCAACGACTTTGTTATTAATTAATATCATAACTTGTTATTTATACTAAACCATCACGTGTTGTTTAAGCTTTGCTTATTATCGTGGAATTTTTTTTTAAATAAAAAAGAAATATGACTTTTACAGACTTTGTTATTAATATCATAACTTGTTATTTGTACTTTGCTTATTATTCGTGGAATTTGTTTTTTTTTTAACTTTCAATGACTTTGTAAGATTTATTTTGTTTGCCTTTGTGACGAGTCTTTATCTCTTTGAAAATTTGTGTATAAATGCAAATTTGAATGTTCAGAACCAGTAGTATGCCACCATTCATTGACAATTTACTATACCTAATAGAAGACCTCGAAGAAGAAGTTAATTTGGAAGTGAGTTTAGAAGAACAAATAGAAGCCATAGAAACAAATTTAGCAGCTGATTATAATTTATTAGAAAGTGAGTACAACAACATATTAGAAGATTGGCAAAATATTATACAAGATTACTGGAACGGAGACGCTTGGAAACGTGCCAGATACATCGAACAATTTATTTATTACGCTGAAGAACTTGAGGAATACGTTTTAATTTGTGCATTTGAACGTTCCAGGGGTATTATTCATTTGGTCCAAGAAGATAATTGGGAAGGACCAGTTAGAAAAGGATATATACCAATCTGAAAGTGTTGTAGTTGTTGTTCCTGTTCACAAAAAAAGTAAGTGTGTTCAAGATGAGTCTTCAAACTATTGATTGTATTTCAACTGAAGCTGTGAAGAATTGCGAGCAAGTAAGTAGACGACTTAAGACAAAGGAAGAATGTAAAATATTTATTAAAGAATTAAAAAAAACTATTTTTATATTAAAAAAATCAATTAAAACAAAAAATAAATGTGTAAAAAATTTTTCCAAAATTGAATCAAATTTAGCTTTACTAAAACATTATTTACAAAATTTTAAAACTAGATTGAGGGAGAGTGTTGTTGTTTTTGATGGTGTTGGTGTAAAAGGAAAAAGAAATATTATATGGCAAGATATTGAATCATGCTTCAATGGTAGAATTCGCACTGGTGTTATAACCAATTTGCGAATCAAAGATCCCAAACTATTTTTTCAACAGTCATTTCGTAGTTTTAGTTTAAAAATGAAAAGAGAATTAAAGCAATCAATGTTAAAGGTAAATGTTGTTTTTGCAGGTTTATTTATTAAACCACAAACTGTTGAAACCTCTGTAAAATTTTTTCCAACTAAAAATCAAACTATTGATGTTAATACTAATCTTCACGAATGGTTTCAACAATTTGTTGTGAATAGGATTTTGTTGATGTTAGAAGAGTTTCAGGAAAAGGACTCTGGTTGGGCCTTGTACAAAATTTTACACTTAAAAGTTAACATTAATCGATTTAATCCTATTGCTCCAGGCATTTCCACGTACGTTTCCTTACCACCGTTTATAACAAAATCAAAAAGTGTTATTAATATACAAAATAATGACGAGTTCTGTTTTCTATATTCAGTAGTCGCAGAAATGTTCCCGGCTCGTAGGAACCCAACACGTTTATCATCTTATCCAAAGTGTAGAGACGTTTTAAAATTTGAAAATATACAGTTTCCTATTGCGCTAAAAGACATTTCAAAATTTGAATTAATAAATAAATTGTCCATTAACGTTTTTACCGTTGCCGATAAAGATGGTAGTTGTGGTGGTGGGAGTGGGGGTGAAGTAAAGGAAATTTTACCATTATGCCTTAGTAAATTTGATTTTTCACCTAGAATAAATTTACTTTTAATTACAAACACAATAACAACAACAAGTGATTATATCGTTGCTGGTAGTAGTATTGAAACAGTTTATTATCATTTTGCACATATAAAAAATTTATCTAGACTACTTAACACTCAAGTAGGTAATATTAAAAATGGAAAATGGTATTGTGAACGATGCCTTAACCATTTTAAAACTGAAGTAATATTAAAAAAACATTGGAGTGATTGCAAATTGTTATCGACTGATACAAAAGTTGTTCTCCCTGAGGATAAATTTTTGCAATTTAAAAATTTTAAACATCAATTGATGGTTCCCTATGTTGTTTATGCAGACATTGAAAGTATTTTGATAGATTATAAAGATGATAGGGTGGGTATTGGGTGTAAAAGTAAAAAAATTCAAAAACACGAGGCATTTAGCATTGCCTACTATTTAAAGTGTTTTTATGATGATAGCCTATCTAAATTTAACATGTACACTGGTAAAGATTGTGTAGAGTGGTTTATTTTTGAACTAGAAAAGATTGCTAAACGTGTAGACTGCTTGCTATCGAATCCAGTTCCAATAGTACCTTTTACTACTGCCGCAGAGGAAAGAGAAAATTTTTTTAATGCAACCAATTGCATTTGTTGTGGAAAACGTTTTACCAGCAAGAATGACTTGCGGGTACGAGACCATGACCATTTTACAGGGTTGTTTAGAGGTGCAGCCCACAATGGGTGTAACTTGCGTTATCAGAAATCTCACGCAATTCCTGTAAAAGCTCTTGGTACTAAGGTAAAGGGTGCAATTAATCTGTTACCACTTAATATGGAAAGATACATTTCTTTTACGAAATATATTGAGGGTACCAAGGTTAATTTGCGATTTGTTGATTCGTTTAGATTTATGGCCAGCAGTCTTAGTAAGTTAGCATCTTATTTAACGGATTCACAAAAGTCCATTACCAAAAAGTTTTATTCAAACGATAACCAGTTTAAACTGGTTACGAGAAAAGGGGTGTTTCCTTATGAATACCTAAATAGTTGGGAAAAATTGCAAGACAATGGTTTACCGTCGAAGGAAGAATTTTACAGTAAAATTTCAAAGGAAGACATTTCAGGTGATGATTATAAGCATGCTATCACTGTTTGGAATCAATTTAATATTAAAAATTTACAAGAATATGCTGAATTGTATTTGAAAACTGATGTTTTACTTTTAGCAGATATATTTGAAAATTTTCGAAAGTCTTCTTTTGAAACCTATAAATTGTATGCTCTTCATTATATTACCGCCCCTTCATTAGCGTTTGATGCAATGCTTAGGGTTACTGATGTTTGCTTGGAACTTTTGGTTGACATGGATATGGTTAATTTTATTTTAAAGGGTATAAGGGGTGGAGTTTCACAATGTTCTAATCGATATGCCAAAGCAAACAATAAATATAATTATATAATTATTATTATATTAATGTACCTCAATCTTATCTAATGTATTACGATGTAAATAACCTTTATGGGGCCGCAATGAGCTTTCCCCTCCCCGTGGGGAATTTTAATTGGTTAGATGTTGATGTTGATGATATGAATATATTTAAAATTTCTGAAACAAGCGAATATGGGTTTATTTTTGAAGTTGACCTTGTATACCCCCGCGAGCTTTTTGAGCTTCACAAAGATTTTCCTCTTTGTCCTGAACATTTGGTTCCACCAATTTCACAGGACTTGGATAAACCAAAATTATTAACAACCTTGTATGGAAAAAATAATTATGTAATTCACTATTTAAATTTAATTGGGTATAAAAATAGATAAAATTCATAGATGTTTAAAATTTAAACAATCCACTTGGCTTACAAAATATATAGATTTAAATACTGAATTAAGAAAAGCGGCTGATAATGAATTTTTAAAAAAATTATATAAATTAATGAATAACAGTGTGTTTGGTAAAACTATTGAAAATGTAAAGAAGTATAGAGATGTGAAGCTGGTATCCAAATGGTCGGGAAAATTTGGTGCTAACTACTATATTTCGCAACCAAATTTTCACAGTTGTAGAATTTTCGATAAAAATATGATTATTGTAGAGATGAAAAAACTCAAAATTGAGTTTAACAAACCCATTTATGTGGGTATGTCAATTTTGGACATTTCAAAAACTTTTCTTTACGATTTTCACTACAATTATATTAAGAAAAAATTTTGTGATACTTCAAAATTACTTTATACCGATACCGATAGTTTAATTTATCAATTTTTTGTTGATGATATTTATTCATGTATACGGGAGGACATTCATAAATTTGACACGTCTGATTACCCCTGTGATAATGTCTATCAAATACCTTTAAAAAATAAAAAGGTTTTAGGGTTGATGAAGGATGAGAATAACGGAAGTCTAATGACTGAATTTATTGGTTTACGTTCAAAAATGTACTCGCTAAAAATAAGGAAAAGTAAGGAGGAAATGCAACGGCAAGTGGCTAAATTAAAAAATCAAGAATACTCCTCGAGAGATATTGATTGCTTTATTTCCAACTTTGGTATAGTTAAAAAGGCTAAAGGAATTCAAAGGTCAGCATTGAAGATCATTACTTTTGAAGATTATTTGAATGCACTATTTCATTTTAAAACTTTAAACGTTGAACAAAATTGCATCGTATCGTCACACCATGATATTTTTACAATCCAGCAAAAAAAACTTACTCTTAATCCGTTTGATGATAAAAGAGTAGTTGATTTTAAAAAGACTGATACCGTTCCCTGGGGGTACAGCAATTAAAACACACACACACACACACACACACACACACACACATACTTCCATTGTCTTTGTTGTTTACTTATTTTATGGTAAAAAGGTAAAGGTAATTTTTACTTATATACAAATTTATAAAATTTATATATATAAATATATATATTTATTTTAGAATGCAAAATCCAACTGAGACATTTGCCAACGACTTGGATGCTGACAACCAATACTGCAAATTTAAAAATAATTTTTTAATCAGAACAACACTTATAGGACAAATATGGCATTTATTGTCATATATTACAAACTATGATAAAGAGAGAGAGTTGCAACGGACTAATGATGGAATATCGGAAACTTGTAATGACTTAAAAGATTACATCATTTTGCAGCATTCGCACTTGCTATGCTGCAAACTCTCTCTCTCTCTCTCTCATGATCCTTCAAAGCCAATGGTTAAGAAGGATCTACAACGTTTAATTGCAAAAATCAACATGCCGTCACACCTAAAGAACATCTATCATTCAGAATTAAAAGTAGACAATTTACCAGATCCTGATTCTGAAGACTCCGATGTTACTATAATTCTCGATAATTAATCAACTTTTTATATAATTGAATATTTTAGATATAATTTTTGTTATTATAATTAATCAACAACTTTGCAATACTTTGTACTAAACAATAAATCATCACTTGTTGTTTGAACTCGTGGAATTATTTTTTATATAATAAAATATGACTTTCAACGACTTTGTTATTAACTACAGACTTTGTTATTAATATCATAACTTGTTATTTGTACTTTGCTTATTATTCGTGGAATTTGTTTTTTTTTTAACTTTTAATGACTTTGATAATTTGTGTATAAATGCAAATTTGAATGTTCAGAACCAGTAGTATGCCAAATTATGTGTCGCTATAAAGAAAATGAGTTAATAAAAAGTGAAGAGATTACTTTAGAAGAAAGTGACACTGACGATAGTGATACAGACAGCACCACATCGGATTATTTAATTGAATTACGGTGGAGTGACCATTCTGAACAAGCTGTTTATGATTTTAGAGCTAGAGTGGATAATCATCTTATAAATCATGAGTTTGAGTATCTTTTAAGAAATTGGAGAGCTACAAATATTAATCAGTGGTCGTGGGAAACTTGGGAAGACAAGCAACGTGCTTTTGAATATTTCTACTTAAATTATTCTTTTTTGTGTTTAACTAATCGTCAATTGGCATACATTTACGTATTGTTTTTTCGCATACTACCAACAGATTTACGTATACCAAATAATTTTCACGGCCCTATTCGTTCGTGGAATGGTATATGAGTGACTCTATTATTATGTAAATAAAACTACTTTATTTTTTTTGTTTATATTTTATTTTATTTGGATATATATTACAATTATATAATTTTAACATGTATTTATAAATAAAACTACTTTTTTTATTTGGATATATATTAGAATTATAAAATGTTTACTGTACTGGTAAGTGGGTTATATTTAACTTTTTTATCGTGTAAAATCAACAGGTATGCACTGGTAGTTGCAGGAATGTCTGTATCAGTTTCAAACTCCAAACGAATGTCGACACTTCCATTTTTTATAGTATCCACTTGGTAACAACAATCAATGACGACTAAGGGAGCCCTTTCAATGAATTTCTCCAATGTGAAACAAGGCTCACCCACATCTTTGTAATAATAGGACTGTTGAAATCGTGCATACATTTCGTACAGCAAGGCATACTGTTGTTTGCTAATATTTAGGTTAAAATTATCGTAGGGATAAACCTCGGAGTTCAAATGGACTTTGAAGTTTTTTATGTGACAGTGATAAAACATGCTGCAATTCTTATCTGTTAGATTTTTCCTATTTGTTTGGAATCCAAATATAATGTATCGAGGCTTTTCCAATTGATTTACAGCCTTTACGTTCCATGTGTGTTGTTTTGTTTGATTTAAAAGTGGATATTCATGAAGTTCCCATCCTCGAAACGAAAGAGTCAAGTCTCTACACTTGTCAATGACCGATAACAACCGTAAGTTTGACTCATCGTCCACTTTGACATGTTCAACTTTCCAAACAATTTTGTTTAGACGTATTTGGGGTTTTTCTCCTGCTTTTGTTGTCTGTACTGAATTGTTATCGGTAAAACTTCTGATTAGTGTCAGCTCTTGTCGTACATTTACAACAACCTTGCGAAAGTCCTCAAATACTCCCATTAGGATTTTTAACGGAATTCATGTTTTATGTTCTTTCTTTGGTATTTTAAGTTTTAAAAATAAATGTTTATTTGTAAATCACTTTATTAAGATTTTTATCTGTTACACAATTGCAACGTGAGAAGGTGTTACACGATAGTTAGCTACACACACGTCTGACTTTAATTTTGAACGCTCTTAACGTAAGGCATTCTGCCATGCGCGATAGATATGCTTAAAGGATAGGTCAGTAGCGTTTGCCTATTGGTTAATTTAAATAATAAAAGATTGAAATACATTTCTAACTATGACAAAGATAATTATATAAAGCAAATTAAGTTAAAAAAGGAAACATGTATATTTTATACATAACACCTCCCCCATTAAATCCTTTTATTAATGACTAACAAAAATTAATAAAAGGTTGACAAAATTAAAAGTATAAATAAAATAATAATTGTAAAAATATACTAATAATATAATATTAAATAAATGATTATATGATTAAAGTATAAAACAATAAGTACAATATAAAAATAAAATATAAGTATGGAAATAAGTAAATATATATTTTTTTTTTGTTTTTTTTTTATAGAACAATTAAAGTACTGTCCTTTTCTTTTTGGGGTTTACCATCAAACTTGACCTTGGAGTAGGTTGTTGGAATACGACTTCTTCGGAAACGGAACTCATCTCGATGTTGATAGATGGACGTCTACGGGGTGTAAACGTACACTGGTTAAATATTTGGCTGCAACAGCCTCGACTATCGGGTGGTGGTTTTCCATCTGAACTTCCAAGAAAGTAACCAAGAAGTTTTCTTGAAATTGAGCTTTTACAACACAAGTAAATTATGATCGTTGTTATTATAATAACTATAACGTATGTTATATAACTTGAATGTCTTTGAACGAAAGTTTCCCTACCAAGCTTATTCAGTTTGTCAGAAAAACCATTTAACTGTTCTTCGGCTTCCTTTAAATTTTTAAGATTAACTGCACCAATGTTTATAGGTTTTAAATTCACATTAGATTTCTTTGGTAAATTTTCACAACAGTCCAACTCTGGCAACGGGATGAATGTATTTTCTTCAATTGTTGAATTTTTTGCATCTTCAGAAAAAAAGGTTATTATTCCAAGATTAAATTGGCAGGATTCTTGACCATAAAGGATATAATTTCCTACATCTAAATGGGTACTGGTAACTTTATTATTACATTTACTACGTAGGTAGATTTCTTCGTAAGTGATGATAAGCCATTGGTTTCGTTTTAAAGGTGTCAAGTTCAATCCATGTAGGTCGAGGTTAATTAAGTTATTACATTTTGTCGGTATTTGATTTGTAAGAATTTGTATTTCGCAGGGTCCATTAAGTTTGCTATCTACTATTTTGTTGTAGCAGATATAGATTTTATTTATAATTTTGCATTTCTCCAAGTCCAAAGTTACATAATGCATACCATCGGTTGAAATTGCCAAATACTGACTTTTAACAGGTAACAAGGAATAAAAATGGGATTTTGGATCTTGTTTTGGGATTGGAATAATGTGGTTTAATTTTAAGTCGTAATGCTCAATTAAAGGGATTTTAATTATAAAAATGACTCTTTCATTAGTAATGTAACTTTCAAGTTCAAAAGTATCTATTAAAAATGGCAATTCGTTTTTTATTGGTAAAAATGGTAAGTTGTTATGTTTTAAATAATTTGGAATTTGAGTAAATTCTTTCAATAAAGAATCAGAGTGTATGAGCCCAATGTAAAAGACATTTAATTTTGCAAATCTTATACTTGAAATCACTACATTTAATTCGGTTTCAATAATAAAATAGGATTCTAACAATTTTTCTATAATGTTAAAAACTTCTAGCCGTTTTCTTTCCAGAAAGGAATTATTTAATTCATCTTGGATTAAATTATTTAAATTTTTAAAATTTTCGTTAATGATTTCATTATTTATTTGAATATTTTGAATCGAGTAATTAAAATTTTTTATAGTTGAGGTCACAACTGATATTTGTTCTTTTAAAAGTCTTTGAACTTCTTTATCGTCATTTTCCAATTGAGTAATGCTTTTTTCGTAGAATTCTCCGTCATCCGCATCTAGGGTGCCCGTTATCGTTTTAAATATCGTACCTATACCATTTATAAAACCGCGTTTTTTACGTAATTTAGGAACTTCTGTCAACAAATCATTTAATTTATTGTTTAAATTTTTCGACGTGGTTTCTAACAAAGTTAAATGAATTCTAATATCGTTAAAAAATGCAATGTAGGCTTCGTTTACAAAATGATCTGGTTCGGGGTATATTTTTGAATTTATAAGGGTCTTAAGATTGTCATTATTTTGTAATGCTAATTTAATTTGTGTGATATTTTTTATTGCTAACAGTTTCCAAAAAGAATTACTTATTTTTACGTCTAGTCCTTGTTCTATATAAAGTCCTGCGTTGTCTTTAATTTTGTCTAGTTTGTAACAATGAATTGTCCCAACCATCAACAGGGTCGTTAATCTGTAACAAGATTATTTGTTTCAATACACGGTTTTAGTCTATCAAAGTTAATATTAGAAGTACAATTTGGATATTGAATTTCTGCAGTGGTATCATTAATTATTCTTAATATTTTATATGGGCCCTCGTATTTTTCGTCAAGTTTACTAAGTCTACGACCTTCTTTATTTACATAAACAAAATCGTTTACCTTGTATTTAATTTTATTTTTAGCCGTTTTATCATATCTTTCTTTTGATTTTTCTTTTGCAATTTGGGAATTATCTAATGCCTGTTTAAGTAAATATTCTGACTTATTTTTAATTTCAAATAGTTGTGACTCATCTAAATTAGTGTCCTCAAAAGAAAATATTAAATCTATTGGTTTAAATTTTGTAGTTTGACTTATACTATTATTATGAGAATTAATTGCTACTAATAATGCTGTTTTAAGTGTAGCATTTGGATTTTCATTTAAATAACATCTTATTACATCAAGAAGGGTGGAATTTAAACGTTCTACTGTACCATTCGACTGGGGATGAGCTACAGCGCTAAATACTTGTTTTATATTCAAACTGTCGAAAAATTCTTTAAGATTGTTATTTTTAAATTCACGTCCTACGTCAGAATGAATTATTTGCGGTATTTTGTAATGTCGAAAATAGTCATTTAATTTATTAATTATATTTTTACTGTTTTTTTGTTTAAGAATATATGATTGTGCGAACTTAGTAAGATTATCAATAATCACTAAAAGGGTATAATTATTAAATTCCAATATGTCAATATTTAATTTTGAAAATGGTTTCGTGGGTGTGTCTGTTATTGTCATGGGATATCTCAAATTTTTTCTATTAGTTTTACATTTATTGCAGGTTGTGCATTGTTTTAAGAAGTCTTCGATGTCATTACGCATTTTTTTCCAATGAAACTTTTCTCTAATTTTATTATATGTTTCGTGATAACCTTTATGTAAATTGTCGATATTTGTATGAAACTCTTTAATTATATTTAATTTTTCTTCCTTTGATATTGGTGTTTCTACAATATTTTTGCAAATAGTAAAATTAATATTTCTATTTTTAAATATATTACATAATATAGGTTTTAAATTACAATTTGGCAATGGATTAACAAAATAATGTTTGTTATCTTCTAAATTAGTTTTTGAAAATAAGTAAAATGCCTCTTTACAATTAATATTATTTTCATCATTAAAATTAAAAATGTTAAAAATATATTTTTTGTCTGGATTCATAACGGAATTATAAATTTCGTTTGATTCTAAAAGTTCGGTGGAGTCTAAATTTATATCATTTAAAATTTCTTGAATATTAATACTTGTGTCGACTATTTCTTTATTTTCATACAATGTAATTATTATGTTTTTTAAAATGAATCTGATCATTTGTTTCGTTAATTAGGTCAAAGTTAGTTAGGGATTTTTCTTTACTTAATTTTAAAAAATTATTAAATTTAGATAAAATATCGTGCTGAATTTGATTTTCTGTAATATTTTGAAGTGCGTTTATTGGTATTCGTGATAAAGCGTCCGCATTCACATTAAGTTTTCCTGCTTTATGAATGATGTCATACTCATATTCTGCTAATTTTAATCGCCAACGTGTTAATTTTGATCCTGGGTCTTTTACTGAAAATAGCCATTGTAAGGGTTTATGATCGGTTATAACAGTAAATTTACGTCCGAAAAGATAAGGGCGGAAATGTTTTGTTGCCCACACGACTGCTAGTAATTCTTTTTCTGTGGTTGAATAATTTTTTTCAGCGTCGTTTAGTGTACGCTATGGGTTTGTCTGCATTAATTTCACCTTGAGAAAGAATTGCTCCTAAAGCAAAATTTGAAGCGTCAGTTGTCAAAATAAAATTTTTATTAAAATCTGGGTATTGTAACAATGGTTCTGAAGTTAATATGTTTTTACAAATATCAAAGCTATCTTTACATTTTTCACCAAAAATAAAGGGTGTATCTTTTTTTAATAAATTAGTTAGGGGTTTTGTTAATTTTGAAAAGTCTTTTATAAATCTGCGGTAATATCCAACTAATCCTAAGAAGGATTTAATTTCTTTTTGATTTTTTGGCTGAGGAAAATTTTGTATAATTATAATTTTATCGGGGTTGGGTTTTACTCCTTTGTCTGTTACTATATGTCCTAAATAAGCTACTTCCTTTTGTAAAAACTCACACTTATCGGGTTCAATTTTAAAGTTATATTTTCTTAATCTATTAAAAATTTCGGTTAGCCGTTGAATGTGTTCGGTAAGAGTAGTCGAGTAAACAATTATATCGTCCATGTAAACCATGCACATTTCACCCTGCAACCCTGACATTACATTGTCCATTACACGCTGAAATGTGGATGGCCCGTTTTTTAGACCAAAAGGCATTCTTTTATATTCATAATGCCCATGTTCTACAGTAAACGCTGTTTTTTCTATGTCTGTTGGTTTCATTTCTATTTGATGAAACCCGCTTGCTAAGTCAAGGGTGGTAAAATAATTACAACGCCCGAGTTTGTCTAGTAAATCTTCAATATTAGGTAAAGGATAACGATCCTCTTTTGTTACTTCGTTAAGTTTCCGATAATCTATTACCATACGCCATTTTTTCTGACCGCTTGCGTCTAATTTTTTCGGGACTATCCACACGGGGGATGACCATGGGGATGTACTTGGTTGGATAATATTTTGATCTAACAATTTTGAAATTTGTTTTTGGACTTCATTCTTGTGTATATAGGGGTATCTGTAAGTTTTTGCATGGATAGGTTTTTCATCTGTTAAATTAATATCGTGTTTAACAACGTTTGTGAAAGTTAAGGGTTCGTTTGGTAATAAAAATATGTCTTGATAATTTTCGCAAAGATTAAATATTTGTTCGTATTCTTCCGAATTTAAATGGTTTAAGCGTAGTTTATTTATTATTTCTTGAAATCTATCATCGATATTCATAGTAAATAAATTTGTTTTGTTTTCAGTTCCGTTAAAAGTTGTAAATTCATAGAAATCGTAGAGATGAACAGGTGGTATTGTTATTGAGATATTTTCATTGTGGGTGTTTAAAATCATAGTTTCAAAGAAGTCATTGTTGACTGTAACTAAAGCGCTTGGTATAATTACATTGTTATTGAGTTTGGTTCTATTACAGAGTTTTGTACCGTTTGCAAAATTGCTACACTTAATACGAATTTGAGAAATGGATCTAGCTGGGATATGGTAAACAATGGGTTCACTATTTCTTGTTATGGTGACATCAGGTTGAATGATGTCATCGGTTTCAATTTTACTATTATGCGTATTATATAAAGGGATATTTTTATACGGGGTCTCTAAAACTTTATCTTTAAAATTTAATTTACAGTTATATTTTTCTAAAAAGTCAACTCCTATAATGCCATCAAATGGTATATTTAAGGCTGCAACATAAAATTTATGTGGTTTATCAAAAATTTTTAAATTTGTACTTTTGCTTACTAAGAATTCTTCAAAATGTCCAATGCCTGTTATACAAAATTTATTTTCTTCAACTATTTTTAAATTTGGATTTTGTTTTATTACAGATATTGATGCGCCTGAGTCTATTAAAAATGTTAAGTTATGATTTAATGATTTAATGTAAAATAATTTTGCATTAGGTTTTGTTGTATTTAAAATTGAAGGGACTCTAGTTGTGGAATAATTTCCTCTATGGGGTCGTTTATGTTTTGGGGGTTTATTTCTAAAAAAGAATTTTGAGTTTGTTCAGTGTCATTGTCATTTATAAATTGTTGGTCGTCGTAAATTTCGGTTTCGTTCATTTGATCGAAATGCTCATTTTCTATATAATTTATACGGGGTGTATAATTTTTATTTTGTTGAATTACTGTCTGTCTGTTTTGAGTAAAATTTGGTCTTTGTGTTTGCTGTGTTTGGGTAGTATTGGGAACTTCTTGTGGTTTTTGAATATTATTATATTGGGGTAAATTTTGTTGTGAAGTACTTGGTCTATTTTTTGAAAAACAATTTTTATTTTCGTGTCCTACTTTATTACACAATGTGCATTTTTTTATTTGGGCACTTGCTTGTGAAATTGAATTATAATTTTTACGAGGAATTAAATTGTTTGATTTTAATTGGGGTTTTAAGTTATGATTTTTATTTCTAAACTGTTGCAGATAAATTATGTTTTCTTCTTCAATTATAAATTGTGCAGCTTCTGATAAGCTAGAAGGTTTTTGTGCGCGAATTAGTGATCCCAAAGGATCTTTTAATCCTGATAATAAAATTTTTAACCCTAAACGTTCATAGGATTTAGTTAAAGCGGTTTTTTCTTCTTTTGTTAATTCTAAATCGTTTGCTAAGGCTCCGCGTATTTTAACAAGTAAATTTTCGATTTTTACAATAAATTGGCGAGCATTTTCATTAGGAAATTGAATTAAAGAAGTTAAATCTTTAATTAAACCTTCGACATCTCGACAATCACCGTAGTGATATACTAAAAGATTTTTTATTTCTGCCCAATCACTTAAATTTCTTGCCGAAATTAGTGTTTTGGCCCTACCTAAAATTTTTGTTTTTATTATAAATGGTAAAATTCCGCGTTTTACCGGATTTATATTTTCATCTGCGTAATCGACCGCCTCGATGAAATCAAAAAGTAGAGATTGTTCTCCAGAAAATTGTGGTATCATACACTTTGCATCATGATGACATTTCGTTTACCTTGAGTGGCGGCATATCGTATCGCTCTCCAACATCGGTTCTGTTTGTGGTGAAACTGTGCTAATTAATTAATAAACTTTCTCGTGAGACAAACAACAGTTCGCGAAGACTAGTGAAGTATAAAAAAAAAAATCTATTTCTATAACTAGTAAGTGTCATAATTAAACAATTTTTGTTTGCGTTATTTGATATCAAACAAGGTTTTTCGTGTGTAAAAACAACAAAAAGATTGGTATAAAAACAATAAACAATAAATTAAATGAAAAAAAGGTAAAAGCCAGACTTCCAAAAGTGTTCCGGATCTGCGTCTGACGGGAGCCGAGCCGCGGACGCCTGTGTCGGAGTCGGGTGTGTTACCGATGAGCTAATTAGATCTTGAAGAAAAATATATTTAATAAACATAAAATTAGTAAGTAACAATATGAATGTTACAAATGAAACTTTACTGGCTGCAATCCAAGCATCTAATGACTCAAACAATAAACAATTCACATCTATTCAAGACCAACTAAGTAAACTACACGAAACGAGTAGGTAAGGCGCCGCCTGAGACCACCCCCTCCACTTTTTCAGACCCGCTAAGCCCCGCCCACTTTACCCCTCCACTTTTCCGACCGCTAAGCCCCGCCCACTTTGGACTCGGCCCCATGGGGCCCCCTTTAGGGGCCCTTCGAACGGGCCCATCGCCGAAAATCATGGGGGCCTCTAGGCCTATCTAAAATATCGGTCTTCTGAATAATAGATATCAAGGTCACACACCTGCGGGCGGGAAATTCAAAAATCAGCTAACTTCACTAATTCTCACGACCACACTTAACCATCCACCTTTTCCCACCAAGGTCGCCGTTAGTTGGCCGCTATCAGCCGGCCAGCCTCAGGGATTGAACCCGAGACCCTCCGCACCAGAGTCGGAAGCGCTACCTGTTGAGCTACCGTTCGGAATTGATAACAGACGCCTAGAGATGCTATAAAAAATGATCGGCCAAAATATGAGTCATGATGTTTACTAATAAGTAACCCGTGAAATTTTGCAGGAAACTCTTATCTGACAATGATGTCATTAGAGGATATTAGATATATTTAAAATTTATAAAAAGAGATAAAACACTTATATTAGAAAAACCAAGAAAATAATTAACATAAAATACTGTTTAAAATTGTTATTAAATTTTTGCGGTGCGCGCTGATAAGAAAAAACTATTTCCCAAAGTAATGTATGTAAAACTATGAAATAATTGCAAATTTTAAATATCTCACACTAAATTAATTTTATTATTCCGAGAGGATTTTTAAAATATTTATTTGAATAAATAACACATATTCATTTTTTAATTAATTAATATAATTTAAAGATTTTCAAATAAAAAATATTACAATACAATATTGATATCAAACTTTGTGGTTTTATCTAGAATTTGAAACGGAAATGAGGCCTCCGCTTAAAAACAAAATATATGTAATATTATAACGCAATGGGTGGTAGTTAGACATAAATAGTAAAACAGAAAGAAATAATTTACATTTCGATTTTTTCTCCCTAAACAGTTGTGCCAATTTTGTTTTTATTGTGTAATTTGACCTTTGAATTGTTTTTCCCTATAGACTGAGTTTTTGTTGTGTGTGTGTGTGCATATATTGGGTAAGTAATTTTTATTTTTAGTAATTTTCATCCAAACAACCATTTATTTAATAGTAAAGAGTAACAAAAGCTATTATTCTACATCCTAACAGTTTTGTATTACTTGAGCTTATTTTTAAATTAATTTAGAAATTCTCATGCAATAAAACAGAGATAAAATATAATTAAAATATTGCTTCTCTAAATTCTAAAAATTGTTTAGTTAAAAACAGGGATAAATTCTTGTTTTTATAATATTACATTCCTAAAAATTGTCCAGGCAGTTTTAAAATATAATTAAAATATTGTTTCCTTATTATTTAGATTTTCAATATTGCTTTAGGTGTTTAAAAATAAAATATTATTTAGTTCACATTCAATGTGATTTGCATACCCATTTAGTAAAATACCTACTTTTAAAATTTTAGGAAAATTATCAGAAATGTTTTTATTAAATATATTCTCAGACCGGATTTCGATAAAAATGTAAAGGGACATGAAACTACAGCAGAACCTGGTAAGATTTGTTGAGAAAAATGTTTGTTTAATCTATTAGTCTATTAGTTTTGTTTACACGTTTGGTAAAATACTTATTTTTATAATTTTAGAACAGTTAACAGAAGTTTACCCCAGAAGGACAACCCCACACAAATTACTCTGGAGAAGAAGGATATTGGTAATCAAACTTAGTAACAATCACTTTACACTAGAATAAAGGGATTGGACATCTTCCTTAGACTCGTTTAAGAAAAATCATCAAGAACTCATGCGTGGAAATAACACTTTTAGAAATTGGGCGTTGGCCGATGTAAGTCAAAACTAATTTATTTATTTACATGTATTCAATAGGCTTAAGGTAATTGTAGCACCATATACAGGGTGGTATTTTAAACATTTTGTTTTTAATTTTTATATTTTAGTTTAAATTTAAAATTATCTTTAAAATAATATATTAAAACCTACATTTTTCTTAAAAACAAAGAAGTATAATTAAAAAAAACAAAATATATGTAGTAGTCACTAAATTTAATTTTTAACTATAGGTATTATGTCGTTTGTTTTCGATCAAAATATATTAAAATAGTATATCAAACAAAAGGATTTTTAGTTTTCTTTCAAATAATAACTAAAATAAAAACAATCAAAAATGTTTTGTTGTATTGTGAAAACTTCAAATTTTTCCTAATATGAGATTTTTAAGTAAGAAGGTCCGTATTTCAACAACTAGACAGTAGACCATGTTTGTTTTTTGTAGTAAAAACATCAATATAACTTTATTTGACATAGACATATTTTTTATCCAAATCTATAGACGCGTTTTTAAGTTAAATACAAAGAGAATAAAAGTGGTAATTTTAACAAATTTTTATTTTATTTAAAAATGCTTCGAGCGTTTCACCTAAAAACTAGGTCAATATTAACTATTGTTTTATTGATGTTTTGAAAAACAATTATTTACCGTTTTTAATTTAATTTTCTTTGATATTATTTTAAAATTATATCACTCACCCACAACATCCTGTTTGGTTGCATGAAACATTTTAGAACTTTATCGTTTTTATGAAAATACGCATTCGCCGGGTTATGACAAGTAAATGTTTAAAGTTATCGCGGCTAGACCAAATAGTGTTAAGATATGCTACGATCTATTTATTTTATACACATTATCAGTATTTTTCTCTTTTTAGAACATGGATACCGTTCATCCCTACGAAGATATGATTCAAGAACAGTTGATGGTAGCATCCCACCTTGATATGTCTCCGGCTTTCTTCGAAGAGGTATATGTACCCTTATGCAGCTATTGTATTAGTTAGGGTGTATATCATTGATCAGCAACCAACCCGGAACCAAAGAACATCTGGGACCGCATCATACAAATTCATCACAACACGCACTCCAGATAATATTAAATATTAATTAAATTTTAATTTTAATGTTAGTACACATATGGAAAACGTTTGGGATACTCATAAAAATAAACTTATCAAAGATTTTCTTTGATTAAGGGACTTACAATGCATAAATTTTTTCAATGTGCGTATACAAAGTTGGTTCAATAAATAATACATGATAATTTAACATATTTTTTATTATAATCTTTTTAAATAAACACAATATATCATAAATGTTAATAAACTCAGTACAAAACAAGGATGACATCTCAAATAGCTGTTTATTTATGGTACCTTAATATTAAAAACCAATATTATTATTTTTAACTGTATTATACTAGTTGATTTTAATTTATCTTTAATGAAAACTACATTTACAAACATAAAATATTTTGACACGTTATTTATATTACAAAATTTTTCCTATTCTATATATCCTGCTCCTTTAAGCTCTATTGAGAATAGTTATTCTATGAATTATACTACAATTGTAAAACTGGGCCTTAGAATACCTAAATTTTTCAATGTGGCTATACAAAGTTGGTTTATTAAATAATACATTATAATTTAACATAGTTTTTATTTTAATCTTTTTAAATAAACACAATATATCATAAATGTTAATAAACTCAGTACAAAACAAGGATTGCATCTCAAATAGCTGTTTATTTATGGTACCTTGATATTAAAAATCAATATTATTTTTTACTGTATTATACTATAATAGTAGTTTTATACCCTCAAACCCACAAGTATTGAAAAATATGTTTTAATTAGTCTTTGAGATTGTAAATAAAACAACATGTAAGACTTCTTGAAAAGGGTAAAGGAAGTTTTAATGGTTATTATTAAAGTAAACTAAAAAAAAAAAACAAGATTTTTATATATTATTTATTTGCTTAGTAATATTTTTTACATTAAATAAACTAAAATAAATCTAGAAAGGATTATTTAATACATCCAGTTCGTCTAAGCTCAGAAATTATTTCATGAAATTCCATATCTTCCTCATGTAGTTGTTTTAAACGGTCAACAAGTACGTTTGGATCAGACCAATTATGAAGAATATCTAAAGCTTCATCTAATGAAGTATATTTGATTGGTTTTATAGAAGACAACTTCTTCTTTTGTGCTGTTATATCTTCAGAATTAGATATTTTTGTGGCTCTCTTTACACTATTTCTAAACAAAGGTCTAATAATGTTATCGAATTTTTCAGGACATGCTTGATACTATCTTGCATAAATATGCCATTAGGGTTATTTTTAATCGTAAGAAACTAGTTTCTTGTAGATGTTATTTTATTTTAACTTTTATAAGTGTCTATATATATACAAACTTCTTTGTCTGATACATAAAAATAAAATGGAACTAATGAATAAAAATAAGTGTCACTACAGCACCAGATCTAAAGAAAAAATTCCCATTGGCATGCAAAATATGAAAAGTCTCCTTACTTCGTAGGAATTCGCCTCTATAATAATTTGCCAAATGATTTAAGAGAACACCCCCCTTTAATGAATTTTAAAAAAATCATAAAATCTTTTTACAGTCTCTATGCTGTTACAACATAGAAGAATTTAAGAAAAAGATAGTCTCTATTGTTTTTAAAGTAGAAACGTGTCATGTTTGATGTACATTTAATTTATCTTTTTGACCTGTCATATTTGCCATTTTCTGTTGTAATTCTGTGATTAATAAATTATTATTATTAATTAAGATAAATAATATTAAATAAATAACTTACTTTGTATGGTTATATGAAATATCACACCACAGAAAAAGTTTTAGTTGTACTGATGTTATTTGCGATTTTGGTTATTATTATTCTACCCCAACTGCGATTTCTTTAATAGCAAAAAGTAATATTTAATATTGAAAATATTTTAATTAGACTTTGAGATTGTAAAATAAAAACCGAAAAGACTTGGCTGAAAAGGTACAGGAAGTTTTAATGATTGTTATTAAGGTAAAATAAAAACAAATTTCTTTTTATATTATTTATTTGCCTGATAATATTTTAAATTACATTTTTCTATAAGGTTATTATTCAATATATCCAGTTCGTCTAAGCTCAGAAATTATTTCATGAAATTCCATATCTTCCTCATGTAGTTGTTTTAAACGGTCAACAAGTACGTTTGGATCAGACCAATTATGAAGAATATCTAAAGCTTCATCTAATGAAGTATATTTGATTGGTTTTATAGAAGACAACTTCTTCTTTTGTGCTGTTATATCTTCAGAATTAGATATTTTTGTGGCTCTCTTTACACTATTTCTAAACAAAGGTCTAATAATGTTATCGAATTTTTCAGGACATGCTTGATACTATCTTGCATAAATATGCCATTAGGGTTATTTTTAATCGTAAGAAACTAGTTTCTTGTAGATGTTATTTTATTTTAACTTTTATAAGTGTCTATATATATATACAAACTTCTTTGTCTGATACATAAAAATAAAATGGAACTAATGAATAAAAATAAGTGTCACTACAGCACCAGATCTAAAGAAAAAATTCCCATTGGCATGCAAAATATGAAAAGTCTCCTTACTTCGTAGGAATTCGCCTCTATAATAATTTGCCAAATGATTTAAGAGAACACCCCTTTAATGAATTTAAAAAAAATCATAAAATCTTTTTACAGTCTCTATGCTGTTACAACATAGAAGAATTTAAGAAAAAGATAGTCTCTATTGTTTTTAAAGTAGAAACGTGTCATGTTTGATATACATTTAATTTATCTTTTTGACCTGTCATATTTGCCATTTTCTGTTGTAATTCTGTGATTAATAAATTATTATTATTAATTAAGATAAATAATATTAAATAAATAACTTACTTTGTATGGTTATATGAAATATCACACCACAGAAAAAGTTTTAGTTGTACTGATGTTATTTGCGATTTTGGTTATTATTATTCTACCCCAACTGCGATTTCTTTAATACCAAAAAGTAATATTTAATATTGAAAATATTTTAATTAGACTTTGAGATTGTAAAATAAAAACCGAAAAGACTTGGCTGAAAAGGTACAGGAAGTTTTAATGATTATTATTAAGGTAAAATAAAAACAAATTTCTTTTTATATTATTTATTTGCCTGATAATATTTTAAATTACATTTTTCTATAAGGTTATTATTCAATATATCCAGTTCGTTTAAGCTCAGCAATTATTTCTTGAAATTCCCGATCTTCTTCATGTATCTGTTTTAAATGCATAACAAGCATGTCTGGATTAGTCCAATTATGAAGAATATTGTATCTTGGTGTAGTAATGTTT
Organism: Brassicogethes aeneus; assembly: GCA_921294245.1. Taxonomy (NCBI): domain Eukaryota; kingdom Metazoa; phylum Arthropoda; class Insecta; order Coleoptera; family Nitidulidae; genus Brassicogethes; species Brassicogethes aeneus. The sequence goes on from OV121136.1 coordinate 7,792,454, forward strand.
TTGATATTTTCATGGGATTTATTATTGTTTTTAGTAGTACAATCTAGGCCGTGCTTTCTTGACATAATGTTTCCAAACCTTCCACGTATCTTTTTAAAAGATTATGATAATAACTAAAATTTAAATTATTTAACATTTCAAGTTTTTTAAAATTTTAAACGCTTAACAAGCATGTTTGGACCAGTCCAATTATGAAGAATATTGTATCTAGGTGTAGTATTGTTTTTGATATTTTCATGGGATTCACTATTGTTTTTAGTAGTAGAATCTAGGCCCTGCTTTCTTGACGTAATGTTTCCATACCTTCCACGTTTCTTTTTAAATAGAGGTTTAATGACTGTATTAAATTTTTCTTTACACGCTTTAGCCCTCAAACGGCCCACAGAATCTCTGTGAACCCCTGTCATCTCTAATATCTGTTTGTATATTTGCGCATCATTCGCACTAAAACTTCCGGGATTTTTACAAAATAGCAGTTGTCGTAGACCTTCACTACTATTAAATTTTTTTTCGCCCACAACTATATGATTATCATCAAAATTTAGAGGTGTATTACCCAGCAACCACAGACCATTTTTCAATTCAGGGCCATAAGCAGTATCTGTGTTATTGCAGGAGTATATGCTTACACCATTTGGTGTTTCCGTGTATTGTGTAGCAGGTACGGCTACATCAGCTTGGTCTTGATGATCAGAGTGTTTTTCATTGGACGATTGTACAATTTGTTTCAGCGGTTCTGTAATAGGCCTGAACACGTTTTCCAGTCGCTTTTTATTATCATCTTCCATTCTCTTCAAGTCATTATACTTTTGTCTAACAGCTTTGCCAAGTTCAGAAATACGTTGTTTACACGACATGATGTAAGCTAATGGATGTAAGAGCCTTATGTAGTCCTATTTAAACTAATGCACATGTGCTGTACATGTCGTGTACATGTGGTATACATGTCTTGTACATGTGGTGTACATGTGCTGTACATGTGGTATACATGTCTTGTACACCACATGTACAAGACATGTATACCACATGTACACGACATGTACAGCACATGTGCATTAGTTTAAATAGGACTACATAAGGCTCTTACATCCATTAGCTTACATCATGTCGTGTAAACAACGTATTTCTGAACTTGGCAAAGCTGTTAGACAAAAGTATAATGACTTGAAGAGAATGGAAGATGATAATAAAAAGCGACTGGAAAACGTGTTCAGGCCTATTACAGAACCGCTGAAACAAATTGTACAATCGTCCAATGAAAAACACTCTGATCATCAAGACCAAGCTGATGTAGCCGTACCTGCTACACAATACACGGAAACACCAAATGGTGTAAGCATATACTCCTGCAATAACACAGATACTGCTTATGGCCCTGAATTGAAAAATGGTCTGTGGTTGCTGGGTAATACACCTCTAAATTTTGATGATAATCATATAGTTGTGGGCGAAAAAAAATTTAATAGTAGTGAAGGTCTACGACAACTGCTATTTTGTAAAAATCCCGGAAGTTTTAGTGCGAATGATGCGCAAATATACAAACAGATATTAGAGATGACAGGGGTTCACAGAGATTCTGTGGGCCGTTTGAGGGCTAAAGCGTGTAAAGAAAAATTTAATACAGTCATTAAACCTCTATTTAAAAAGAAACGTGGAAGGTATGGAAACATTACGTCAAGAAAGCAGGGCCTAGATTCTACTACTAAAAACAATAGTGAATCCCATGAAAATATCAAAAACAATACTACACCTAGATACAATATTCTTCATAATTGGACTGGTCCAAACATGCTTGTTAAGCGTTTAAAATTTTAAAAAACTTGAAATGTTAAATAATTTAAATTTTAGTTATTATCATAATCTTTTAAAAAGATACGTGGAAGGTTTGGAAACATTATGTCAAGAAAGCACGGCCTAGATTGTACTACTAAAAACAATAATAAATCCCATGAAAATATCAAAAACATTACTACACCAAGATACAATATTCTTCATAATTGGACTAATCCAGACATGCTTGTTATGCATTTAAAACAGATACATGAAGAAGATCGGGAATTTCAAGAAATAATTGCTGAGCTTAAACGAACTGGATATATTGAATAATAACCTTATAGAAAAATGTAATTTAAAATATTATCAGGCAAATAAATAATATAAAAAGAAATTTGTTTTTATTTTACCTTAATAATAATCATTAAAACTTCCTGTACCTTTTCAGCCAAGTCTTTTCGGTTTTTATTTTACAATCTCAAAGTCTAATTAAAATATTTTCAATATTAAATATTACTTTTTGGTATTAAAGAAATCGCAGTTGGGGTAGAATAATAATAACCAAAATCGCAAATAACATCAGTACAACTAAAACTTTTTCTGTGGTGTGATATTTCATATAACCATACAAAGTAAGTTATTTATTTAATATTATTTATCTTAATTAATAATAATAATTTATTAATCACAGAATTACAACAGAAAATGGCAAATATGACAGGTCAAAAAGATAAATTAAATGTATATCAAACATGACACGTTTCTACTTTAAAAACAATAGAGACTATCTTTTTCTTAAATTCTTCTATGTTGTAACAGCATAGAGACTGTAAAAAGATTTTATGATTTTTTTTAAATTCATTAAAGGGGTGTTCTCTTAAATCATTTGGCAAATTATTATAGAGGCGAATTCCTACGAAGTAAGGAGACTTTTCATATTTTGCATGCCAATGGGAATTTTTTCTTTAGATCTGGTGCTGTAGTGACACTTATTTTTATTCATTAGTTCCATTTTATTTTTATGTATCAGACAAAGAAGTTTGTATATATATAGACACTTATAAAAGTTAAAATAAAATAACATCTACAAGAAACTAGTTTCTTACGATTAAAAATAACCCTAATGGCATATTTATGCAAGATAGTATCAAGCATGTCCTGAAAAATTCGATAACATTATTAGACCTTTGTTTAGAAATAGTGTAAAGAGAGCCACAAAAATATCTAATTCTGAAGATATAACAGCACAAAAGAAGAAGTTGTCTTCTATAAAACCAATCAAATATACTTCATTAGATGAAGCTTTAGATATTCTTCATAATTGGTCTGATCCAAACGTACTTGTTGACCGTTTAAAACAACTACATGAGGAAGATATGGAATTTCATGAAATAATTTCTGAGCTTAGACGAACTGGATATATTGAATAATAACCTTATAGAAAAATGTAATTTAAAATATTATCAGGCAAATAAATAATATAAAAAGAAATTTGTTTTTATTTTACCTTAATAACAATCATTAAAACTTCCTGTACCTTTTCAGCCAAGTCTTTTCGGTTTTTATTTTACAATCTCAAAGTCTAATTAAAATATTTTCAATATTAAATATTACTTTTTGCTATTAAAGAAATCGCAGTTGGGGTAGAATAATAATAACCAAAATCGCAAATAACATCAGTACAACTAAAACTTTTTCTGTGGTGTGATATTTCATATAACCATACAAAGTAAGTTATTTATTTAATATTATTTATCTTAATTAATAATAATAATTTATTAATCACAGAATTACAACAGAAAATGGCAAATATGACAGGTCAAAAAGATAAATTAAATGTACATCAAACATGACACGTTTCTACTTTAAAAACAATAGAGACTATCTTTTTCTTAAATTCTTCTATGTTGTAACAGCATAGAGACTGTAAAAAGATTTTATGATTTTTTTAAAATTCATTAAAGGGGGGTGTTCTCTTAAATCATTTGGCAAATTATTATAGAGGCGAATTCCTACGAAGTAAGGAGACTTTTCATATTTTGCATGCCAATGGGAATTTTTTCTTTAGATCTGGTGCTGTAGTGACACTTATTTTTATTCATTAGTTCCATTTTATTTTTATGTATCAGACAAAGAAGTTTGTATATATATAGACACTTATAAAAGTTAAAATAAAATAACATCTACAAGAAACTAGTTTCTTACGATTAAAAATAACCCTAATGGCATATTTATGCAAGATAGTATCAAGCATGTCCTGAAAAATTCGATAACATTATTAGACCTTTGTTTAGAAATAGTGTAAAGAGAGCCACAAAAATATCTAATTCTGAAGATATAACAGCACAAAAGAAGAAGTTGTCTTCTATAAAACCAATCAAATATACTTCATTAGATGAAGCTTTAGATATTCTTCATAATTGGTCTGATCCAAACGTACTTGTTGACCGTTTAAAACAACTACATGAGGAAGATATGGAATTTCATGAAATAATTTCTGAGCTTAGACGAACTGGATGTATTAAATAATCCTTTCTAGATTTATTTTAGTTTATTTAATGTAAAAAATATTACTAAGCAAATAAATAATATATAAAAATCTTGTTTTTTTTTTTTAGTTTACTTTAATAATAACCATTAAAACTTCCTTTACCCTTTTCAAGAAGTCTTACATGTTGTTTTATTTACAATCTCAAAGACTAATTAAAACATATTTTTCAATACTTGTGGGTTTGAGGGTATAAAACTACTATTATAGTATAATACAGTAAAAAATAATATTGATTTTTAATATCAAGGTACCATAAATAAACAGCTATTTGAGATGCAATCCTTGTTTTGTACTGAGTTTATTAACATTTATGATATATTGTGTTTATTTAAAAAGATTAAAATAAAAACTATGTTAAATTATAATGTATTATTTAATAAACCAACTTTGTATAGCCACATTGAAAAATTTAGGTATTCTAAGGCCCAGTTTTACAATTGTAGTATAATTCATAGAATAACTATTCTCAATAGAGCTTAAAGGAGCAGGATATATAGAATAGGAAAAATTTTGTAATATAAATAACGTGTCAAAATATTTTATGTTTGTAAATGTAGTTTTCATTAAAGATAAATTAAAATCAACTAGTATAATACAGTTAAAAATAATAATATTGGTTTTTAATATTAAGGTACCATAAATAAACAGCTATTTGAGATGTCATCCTTGTTTTGTACTGAGTTTATTAACATTTATGATATATTGTGTTTATTTAAAAAGATTATAATAAAAAATATGTTAAATTATCATGTATTATTTATTGAACCAACTTTGTATACGCACATTGAAAAAATTTATGCATTGTAAGTCCCTTAATCAAAGAAAATCTTTGATAAGTTTATTTTTATGAATATCCCAAACGTTTTCCATATGTGTACTAACATTAAAATTAAAATTTAATTAATATTTAATATTATCTGGAGTGCGTGTTGTGATGAATTTGTATGATGCGGTCCCAGATGTTCTTTGGTTCCGGGTTGGTTGCTGATCAATGATATACACCCTAACTAATACAATAGCTGCATAAGGGTACATATACCTCTTCGAAGAAAGCCGGAGACATATCAAGGTGGGATGCTACCATCAACTGTTCTTGAATCATATCTTCGTAGGGATGAACGGTATCCATGTTCTAAAAAGAGAAAAATACTGATAATGTGTATAAAATAAATAGATCGTAGCATATCTTAACACTATTTGGTCTAGCCGCGATAACTTTAAACATTTACTTGTCATAACCCGGCGAATGCGTATTTTCATAAAAACGATAAAGTTCTAAAATGTTTCATGCAACCAAACAGGATGTTGTGGGTGAGTGATATAATTTTAAAATAATATCAAAGAAAATTAAATTAAAAACGGTAAATAATTGTTTTTCAAAACATCAATAAAACAATAGTTAATATTGACCTAGTTTTTAGGTGAAACGCTCGAAGCATTTTTAAATAAAATAAAAATTTGTTAAAATTACCACTTTTATTCTCTTTGTATTTAACTTAAAAACGCGTCTATAGATTTGGATAAAAAATATGTCTATGTCAAATAAAGTTATATTGATGTTTTTACTACAAAAAACAAACATGGTCTACTGTCTAGTTGTTGAAATACGGACCTTCTTACTTAAAAATCTCATATTAGGAAAAATTTGAAGTTTTCACAATACAACAAAACATTTTTGATTGTTTTTATTTTAGTTATTATTTGAAAGAAAACTAAAAATCCTTTTGTTTGATATACTATTTTAATATATTTTGATCGAAAACAAACGACATAATACCTATAGTTAAAAATTAAATTTAGTGACTACTACATATATTTTGTTTTTTTTAATTATACTTCTTTGTTTTTAAGAAAAATGTAGGTTTTAATATATTATTTTAAAGATAATTTTAAATTTAAACTAAAATATAAAAATTAAAAACAAAATGTTTAAAATACCACCCTGTATATGGTGCTACAATTACCTTAAGCCTATTGAATACATGTAAATAAATAAATTAGTTTTGACTTACATCGGCCAACGCCCAATTTCTAAAAGTGTTATTTCCACGCATGAGTTCTTGATGATTTTTCTTAAACGAGTCTAAGGAAGATGTCCAATCCCTTTATTCTAGTGTAAAGTGATTGTTACTAAGTTTGATTACCAATATCCTTCTTCTCCAGAGTAATTTGTGTGGGGTTGTCCTTCTGGGGTAAACTTCTGTTAACTGTTCTAAAATTATAAAAATAAGTATTTTACCAAACGTGTAAACAAAACTAATAGACTAATAGATTAAACAAACATTTTTCTCAACAAATCTTACCAGGTTCTGCTGTAGTTTCATGTCCCTTTACATTTTTATCGAAATCCGGTCTGAGAATATATTTAATAAAAACATTTCTGATAATTTTCCTAAAATTTTAAAAGTAGGTATTTTACTAAATGGGTATGCAAATCACATTGAATGTGAACTAAATAATATTTTATTTTTAAACACCTAAAGCAATATTGAAAATCTAAATAATAAGGAAACAATATTTTAATTATATTTTAAAACTGCCTGGACAATTTTTAGGAATGTAATATTATAAAAACAAGAATTTATCCCTGTTTTTAACTAAACAATTTTTAGAATTTAGAGAAGCAATATTTTAATTATATTTTATCTCTGTTTTATTGCATGAGAATTTCTAAATTAATTTAAAAATAAGCTCAAGTAATACAAAACTGTTAGGATGTAGAATAATAGCTTTTGTTACTCTTTACTATTAAATAAATGGTTGTTTGGATGAAAATTACTAAAAATAAAAATTACTTACCCAATATATGCACACACACACACAATAAAAACTCAGTCTATAGGGAAAAACAATTCAAAGGTCAAATTACACAATAAAAACAAAATTAGCACAACTGTTTAGGGAGAAAAAATCGAAATGTAAATTATTTCTTTCTGTTTTACTATTTATGTCTAACTACCACCCATTGCGTTATAATATTACATATATTTTGTTTTTAAGCGGAGGCCTCATTTCCGTTTCAAATTCTAGATAAAACCACAAAGTTTGATATCAATATTGTATTGTAATATTTTTTATTTGAAAATCTTTAAATTATATTAATTAATTAAAAAATGAATATGTGTTATTTATTCAAATAAATATTTTAAAAATCCTCTCGGAATAATAAAATTAATTTAGTGTGAGATATTTAAAATTTGCAATTATTTCATAGTTTTACATACATTACTTTGGGAAATAGTTTTTTCTTATCAGCGCGCACCGCAAAAATTTAATAACAATTTTAAACAGTATTTTATGTTAATTATTTTCTTGGTTTTTCTAATATAAGTGTTTTATCTCTTTTTATAAATTTTAAATATATCTAATATCCTCTAATGACATCATTGTCAGATAAGAGTTTCCTGCAAAATTTCACGGGTTACTTATTAGTAAACATCATGACTCATATTTTGGCCGATCATTTTTTATAGCATCTCTAGGCGTCTGTTATCAATTCCGAACGGTAGCTCAACAGGTAGCGCTTCCGACTCTGGTGCGGAGGGTCTCGGGTTCAATCCCTGAGGCTGGCCGGCTGATAGCGGCCAACTGACGGCGACCTTGGTGGGAAAAGGTGGATGGTTAAGTGTGGTCGTGAGAATTAGTGAAGTTAGCTGATTTTTGAATTTCCCGCCCGCAGGTGTGTGACCTTGATATCTATTATTCAGAAGACCGATATTTTAGATAGGCCTAGAGGCCCCCATGATTTTCGGCGATGGGCCCGTTCGAAGGGCCCCTAAAGGGGGCCCCATGGGGCCGAGTCCAAAGTGGGCGGGGCTTAGCGGTCGGAAAAGTGGAGGGGTAAAGTGGGCGGGGCTTAGCGGGTCTGAAAAAGTGGAGGGGGTGGTCTCAGGCGGCGCCTTACCTACTGAAACGATCCAAGAAAATACGCGAAACCTTCAACAAAATACAGAAAAAATACAAGAATTAGAAACCGAAAACCAGGAATTAAAAGCAAAAATTAAACAACTTTCTTCTGCACAAAAAAATAATAACATAGTTCTTCACGGACTGACAGAATCTGAATCTAAATCGGATTACGAACTATTTAAAACTCTCTTGGAAAATAAACTAAATATTTCAATTACAAAACAAGACATAAATAATCTTTATAGATTAGGGAAAAAGGAACAGAAAAATAAGCCTATATTAATACAATTTGTATCTAACCTAAAAAAACAAGAGATCTACAAAAATATTACAAAATTCAAGGGTACAAATATCTCCATCTCCAACGATCTCACCAAAGAAGAGAGAGAAGACAAGAAACTTCTTTGGGAACATTATAAGCAAGCTAAGGAAAATAAACTAGACTGCATACTGAGAGATACATTCATTATATTAAACGGAAAGAAATATACTTCCAAACAACTGCAAGAAGACATCGATACAACGCATACCAGGGACAATATTAACCCAACTGAGGAAGAAAAACAGAAAACCGAAGAAAATAAAACTGAAAAAAATACAAATAAAAAGAGGCCTCTAGAAGAATCAGAACAAGAAATTAACAAAAAAAATAAAACAGAATCAAAAACTCAAAAATCTGTACCACGAAATTTAAGGTCAACTGCTTCTCCCTCATCTTCAAAAAAATAGTTTTAAATGTTTGTCTTTTAATAAACGTAATTATGATCGTCATAGGTACATCTGTTGCTGAATATTTTAATTGTTGTATAAGTTTTTTTTTTTTTACCGTTCTGGCTGCTTTATTGAACTTTTTATTTAAATTATTTTATTGTAGAAATTTTATTGTATTTTATTGTATTGCGTAAATTTATTATGAAGGATTTTAGTTTTGCCTTTATGAATGTAAGATCCTTAACTAGTGGCTTTCCTGATTTTAAAAGTTTTATTTTAGGGGAAGACTATGATGTTATTGGTATCTCCGAAACGTGGCTATCAAATAACATTCCTAATATTAACGTAGAAATAGAGGGTTTTAACTTAGTTAGAAAGGATAGAGGTTTGAGAGGGGGTGGAGTGGGTATCTACATAAAAAAAAATCTAAAGTATAACGTACTGAGCATCCACGCAAGCGATTGTTTAGAACAGTTATGGGTGAGTTTGAATGTTCATAATTTCTCTTATGCCTTTGGTGTTTTATATAGACCCCCATCAAAGAGTCTTTCCGAATTCTATGAGATATTTGAAGACACTTTATCTGGGCTTCTTCCTGTATATGGCGAGATTTTTTGTGGAGGCGATGTAAATATTGATTTAACAAAGGATAATAGCGAAACAATAAAATTTATGGAATCAATAGATACGTTTAATTTAAGGCAAATAGTAAATAGTCCCACCCGTTTAACAAAATCCTCAGCCACTCTTTTGGATATAATTCTTATTCCTAATCGGTTTGATAACTGTAGCAGTGGAACTAAGGAAGTGTTTAATGTATCAGATCATTTGTTATGTTTTTGTTCATTAAAACTAAAGGTTGAAATTAACGAGCCCAAAATTATTAGTTCGAGAAACTTAAAGAGAATAGATAAGGATCTGCTTTTGGAATTTTTATCGGTTCCTCCTTTTTACAATATTTTATTTGACAACAATGTTAACAATAAGGTAAAAATATTTAATGATATAATATTGAACATCTTTGATACACTAGCGCCTCTAAGGAAACTAACCATTAAAAAATTTAAGCCACCTTGGTTAACTGATAACATTGCCAGACTAATGAAATTAAGGGATAAAGCGTTAAATAAATTTAAAAGGACCAAAATGGAGAATCACTGGACATACTATAAGAGCTTGAAAAATTTTACCACCAATGCCATCAGAGTTGAAAAAAAAAGTTATTTACAATTTTGCATTGATAAACACAAAAACAAAAACAAAGCACTATGGGATACATTAAATATTCTTGATATACATAAAAAAAAAAAATCCATTCAGCTTCCAGACTTAATTAATAATCCTAATAATATTAATAACTTTTTTCTTCAATTTTCTCTAAATAAAACCCCTGATGCTAAATTATTAGACTTCTATAATAAAAATAAATTAAATAGCTTAAATTCACCTTTTTATTTTAAATTAGTATCAGAACAAACTATATACAAATATATTTTGGAAATAAAAACTAAAGCCGTAGGTGTAGACGAAATAAGTATAGACATGATATTGTTATGTTGTCCTTATATTCTACCATATATCACAAACATTCTTAATTCATGTTTGCTAGATTCTGTGTTCCCAGATATCTGGAAAATTTCTAAAGTATTTCCTTTGCCAAAAAAAACTAATATTTCCAGCTTGGATGAACTACGGCCCATATCAATTTTACCTGTTTTGTCTAAAGTCCTAGAAAAGATCATTAACTTTCAAATCAGAACTTATATTAACAATAACAACATCTTACCTTCTTGTCAATCAGGCTTTAGAAAAGGTTTTAGCTGTGCTACAGCTCTTCTGGATGTTGTGGATGATATTTTAAAAGAGGTTGATAAAGGTAAAACATCAATTTTAATACTTTTGGATTATTCCAAAGCCTTCGATACTATAAACCACAATATACTCCTTTCTATTCTTCATTTTATTGGATTCTCGGAAGAATCCAGAAAACTTATTAAAAACTACTTAAGCCAAAGAAAGCAATTTGTCGAAACAAACAAAGGCAAATCTAGTGAAGAGTTTGTAGTTTGCGGTGTTCCTCAGGGTTCAATTTTAGGTCCCTTGTTGTTTTGTTTGTATACGTCTAATTTCATCAACAACTTAAATTATTGCAAGCCTTATCTATATGCTGATGACACACAACTGATGTACTCATTCCTACCATCACAAATGCTTCAAGCTGCCAATCATATAAACAATGACCTAGATAGTTTAGTAATGACTTCCGAAAACCACCATCTTAAGATAAATTCTAGCAAGTCATGTTTTATTATATTTGGCCAGAACAGGGAACATTTTTTAAACAATTTTAAACTAAAAGTTAAAGGGAATGAATTAGTATATACTAAAACGGCCAGAAACCTTGGATTACTATTTGATGAGAACTTAAGGTTTTCATCGTACATTTCTAATACTTTAAAAAAGTGCTATGCTGGTTTAAAAACTCTTTTTCCACATCGCCATATTCTCTCCCAAGATTTAAAAATAAAACTTTGTGACACCTTGGTTCTGAGCCATTTTAATTATTGCGACACAGTTTATGGTCCCTGTTTAACAAAAGCAGACGAATGTCGCATACAGAGGGTGCAGAAGAGTTGTCTTCGCTATATATACGGAATTCGGAAATATGATTCAGTATCATTTAAACTTAAAAATGCCAAATGGCTAAATATGTTAAATCGAAGGAAACTACATGCTGCGACGCTGTATCATTCTATTATAATTAGTAAAATTCCCCCATATCTGTATAACAAAATTACATTTAGAAGCGATGTTCACAATCTGAATTTACGTTTTAAGGGTATGCTTTCACCACCTTCACATCATACTGTATTATTTCGCAGATCTTTCTCTTATAACATTTACAGCTTATGTAATGGACTCTCTTTAAACCTTAAGAATTTAAATCTTTTAAATTTTAAATTTAAATTTAAAGCCAATTTATTTGATAGCCAGTTTTAGATTTAGTGTTAGTTAGATTAATTTGTTGTACGTTTGTCTTTTCAAAAGATCATATAATTGGTTGTTATTAGTGTTTTAGCTTTAATTTGTTTGTTTTTTTAAATTTCTAAACTGTATGTATACTTTTCTGGGCTAAATTTATATCAGTTTTTACTGCCTTTTAGTCCTTTTTGCAGAACTGTGCTAATGTAAAGATATATCTTTATTTTATAATTTTCATAAAATGTAGTTATTTCTGCAAATAAATCATTATTATTATTATTATTATTATTATTATTATTTATTGAGATATATTCATTTTCAATTTCATTTTCGTTGTCACTATCGACATGTAAATTGTCTTTTCGTTAATAATTATTATCCCATATCTTAAATTATAATTTAAGATATGGGATTATAAATAAATAGGATAAGGATTATACCTTATAAAAATCAATATTTAGAATAGCAACTTGGGGTACTTACATTAGCATCCTTCCAATAATTGCTTCTTAAGTTTGGTTAGGTTTGGTCCGTTTTCTGGGTGAAGAGTTGGAACTCAGCTTTTAGCACTTTCACCAAAAGTCCCGGTCGTTAACTTTTTTTTTGTTAAACAACTTTTTTATCCTACCGACTGCGCCACTTTTATGTTTTTTCTTTGGTATTTTAAGTTTTAAAAATAAATGTTTATTTGTAAATCACTTTATTAAGATTTTTATCTGTTACACAATTGCAACGTGAGAAGGTGTTACACGATAGTTAGCTACACACACGTCTGACTTTAATTTTGAACGCTCTTAACGTAAGGCATTCTGCCATGCGCGATAGATATGCTTAAAGGATAGGTCAGTAGCGTTTGCCTATTGGTTAATTTAAATAATAAAAGATTGAAATACATTTCTAACTATGACAAAGATAATTATATAAAGCAAATTAAGTTAAAAAAGGAAACATGTATATTTTATACATAACACATGCATTGAAATATCCATCAGCTTTATGTACAATTTTCACATGATCCAAATGATTCCAACCTGCGTTTTGATAACGTACACAATCTTGCTCGGTAAAACTGACGTAACCCTTCATAAGAGACGTTATACCAGGGTTTCGAACTCGATCTATCACCACTCCAGCCATTTCGTATCTTATCTCATCGAATAGGAACATCAAAGCCATATTGGTTAGTTGAATTGTACCACTAGCCTTATTTTGTTCATCGACTACGACCCCTTCTAATTCGAGGAAGCTCTCAGCAGGGTAGGTGTAAATGTTTTGAGTTTGTATCGGGATTCGCACCTCATCGGATTTGTTCAAACTTGAATTTGCATAAGGCAAGTAACTATGATACTCTTTACTGATAATTGAATTATCAGTGACAGCTCTGTCTCCTACGTTTAAAATGTTCATTTTTATTATATCCTCGACAAGTGCACAGTAGTAGTATTATTCTTCGATGAGCACTGGACACAAATATTCTGAATATTCTGAATTGACACCAACACCAAAATTTTGATTTTTTTATTTTTCCAGCAATTTTAACGTAACAACTTAAAGCCCAATGATTTTAAAAATTTCCTGTTCACCGATGACAACACTCTCGGCTTCTTTTGCACACTGACCACTCCTTTTCTCGTTTTGGTATTTATTCTAAATGAAGTTGATAAGGGTTGAAGGGTATTGTTGTTATATTTGATCACCATTTTACTTTTTTTAAGTGCACTCGTACCGTGATCATCTCACCATTGAAATTAACCAAATTACCGTCTTGGTCGGTTATTTTAAGAATAATCTCATCTAAATAACGAGTGTTGATTGGAAGATAAATTACGTTGGAGGGGGATTCAACGATTTTATAACCTGGTGCTACTGTTGGATAGAACATATGAAGGATATGTGAAAGTTTATCGTTGTTGTATGAATTAACAGTCAAGTTGCATTCTACACATATAGTATTAACTTTGGTTATGTTGATTGGATTTTTAGACTCGTGTTTTGTATCTTTTTTTAATTCTTTTTTCTCAAATCCCAAGAGACTACCTATCGAACGGTCCTTGTTAAAGTATATAGTTCCAGTTGACTTTATCTCGCATCTCATAGTATTTCGATTAACTTTCATTATCAAATAATGATGAGTAGGTTGTGGTGGAGGTGGTGTTGTCTGCGTTGGTGTTTTCGAAGGAAAAATAAATTTATCAATTTCCTTGGAAACGTGCTCATGTAGGTAAACAGCTAGATCATCAACTTCATATGTTCCTACAGGTATCTTAAATTCTTTTTTTTCGAAATGAAATAGGTTGTTTGTCTCATCGACATTTGCGATTGTATGGTAGGTGGCTAAATTAATCAAACCCAATTCGTATTGATCGTCTTCATTTAGTTTTATTGGTGGATAGAGTTTTAATCGTAAAACGGATTCCCGTCCCGAAAATGTAAAATTGTAACTCATGACACACACACACACACACACACACACACACACATGTGCTAGCTACCACTGTTTAAACTTGACTAACAAATGATAAATTTGCAAAATGGGTAGGTGGGTGGTGTGGTGGTTTTGGATAGGGTAATCTTAAATAAAAAAACTTTTTTTAAAATTATTCTATTAAAAATTTTAAACACAAATGACCACAATTAACAGCATTAAAATTTTGATATCTACCATAATTATATACAACGTTTACACGACCATTGGATTTAAAATATTTCGCAACTTCCAAGGGAGGTTAAAAATTTCCAAAACTATCAAAGTACACAACGTTTGCACCAGTTTTTTTATACGCAGTCCAATGAGTTCCAGGACCATTTGTTGAATCCAAATTTATCACACCTCGTTCGTTCTGACGATGTATTTTTATTGGTAATCCATCACGCATAAAAACACCACGAAAGTTTGGAATCTTGTGTAATTTAGCAAAATATATTAAATCAATATTTGTTAGCGGTCTGTCTGGAAGTTTGGGAAGCTGCTGTCGCTGCTGCCGCTGTTTTAGCGGTAGGCCTGATTGCTTTAATACGGTCGTAAAAAAATACCCAATCCTGTCTTGTTGTACGGTTTTAGGTAGAGTCCTTTTCCCATTGCTATTGCCTCCATTTTTTGATTGTGACGATTTGATTCATCAAGTTGTTTTTTGGCCGACCGAGCATCACCAATAGCCTTGGCTATTCCTGCTGCACCACCTGCTAAACTTCCCAATGCTGATAGCCCAGCAAATATGGGTATAAGAGGTAGAAAACCGCCAACCTTTGGAATTTTAATAACTCGACCACTACTGGGTTTCATTTGATGTTTAATCTGTTTTGCTGCATTCAATGCCACATGAATGGCATCTCCCAAATGTTTTGCCTTGCTTTGTAAAATTTGTTTTTTAATTTTTCCAACAGCTGTTTGAAATCCAATAGACTTTTTTTATTTTTACGTTTTTGACCACATTTGCTCTTTCTTTTTTTTATCGACAACATCTTTACAGAACGAGGAAAACACTAGACTAGATTAGTAGATGCGTTGTTTTTTATTTAAAACATTTTCCTTCTCCTTCTCCTCCTCCTCCTCGTCTTCCCCCCAACCTACGTTTTTTAGAGATGGTTGTTGCATGATCAATCAACGGTTCACTTAGATTGATCTTATGTTTTTTATTTTCATTAACAATGGTTACATCATCATTTTCTGATTTTCTTTTTCGTTGTAATCGTTTTGTTGTTGACTTTTCACGTCTCTTTTGTCGACTACGATGCATTTCTGGAATATTTAGTTTGTTTTCCAGTTCATCCAAATCCGGTGCTTTTCTTTTTTGTTGTGGTTGTTTTGTTGTCTTGGATGTTTTTTCATGTTTCCTTTGTCGATTACGACTTCGATGCATTTCTGGAATATTTTCCTTGTCTTCTAGTTCATTTAAATCAATAACTGGTGTTTTTGCTTTTTTCATTCGTTTATTCATACCTTGAATACTGCCTTTGCTGCTGCTGCTGCTGCTGCTGCTGCTGCTGCTGCTGCTGCTGCTACTACTACTGTTTTTTATTGTTTGCTTTTTTGATAACAACATACCCATACATTTTTCCACTTCCACCAACACCTTTTGAATCGAACGTTTCGTTTTTGTCAATTGAATCACACACTTTCCAAGTTTCGTTGTGTCCATTTTTTTACTTATTCCCATACCAAGTTTTAATTTTGTTTTCATAGCTCCTGCTACAGCTAGAGAGGCAAGTCTTTCACCCATCGATGCGTCTTTGGATCTGAATCGTCCCATCGATTCTGCAGCTAATATTCTATCGGCTTCGTGACGCAACTTTAAATCTTTGTTTAACGAGTATTGAATGTCATGTTTTCGACAACTTTCATCCAACCCATTAACACCTTTATCTCCACGAGCTAATCGTTCTTGTAATTTTGTCCCAGGACCACAATAATTGTAACCTGGTAAATGTAACTCGAAGGGTAGTTTATTAATTGCAGTATTTAATAAACCAGATCCTATATAATATTTCATATTTGTTTAACACGTGTTTGCTACACTCCAACTATCATAAAATACTCTATACACTTGTATTTATACTTCAGTTGATGTTGACACAGCAACGGTGTTTGTGCAAATAACAAAGAAAATGAAAATTGTCAAGCAAAAAACTTGTTTAAACGTGGAAAACACTGATAATAAAGAATTTGGAGAGCAAAAGCGTGTAAAACATGGAAAACTATTTCCATCCACTATTAGATGTCTTGTTGGTCCATCAACTGTGGAAAACCAACGTAATGATTTCTCTCATCGAACACGAGAATGGATTAAAATTCAAAAACGTGTACATTTATTCACGCTCGCTCTATCAACCTAAATACATCTATCTGGCTGAATTGTTGCGACCAATAAAGGGAATTAATTATTACGCATTTAGTGCTAGTGAAAGTATCGCTCATCCGTCCGAAGCCAAACCCAACTCGATATTTATTTTTGATGATGTTGCTTGCGATAACCAGGAGGTTATTCGTGAATATTTCAGTATGGGTCGACACAATCAAATTGACTCGTTTTATCTATGTAAACAAAACACAAATAATTAATTTTTCTTTTTGGAAAAACTACGAAAAGTTAACACTTACCAGAAATAATAGCATCCTATCAACACAGGAGTCTGCCAAATTCCTAGAAGTATATATTGATCATAGGCTTGACTGGTCAGTACATATACATAACCTAGCAAAATCCTTGGCCAAAGATATCTACGGACTAAGCGTAATTTCAAAACATGTAAACAAAAAAGCTGCAATTACGATGTATAATGCATATGTAGAGTCTAAGCTTAGATATGGAATAATTTTCTGGTACAATTCGACTGATCTATACAGAATTGAAGTTCTTCAAAAAAGATGCTTAAGAAATATATTCAGTCTAAGTCAAATGACATCTTGCAAGCCTTATTTTTTAAACAATAATATCCTGACACTTGCTGGCCTATACATATATGAAGCAGTAATGTTCATTAAAACAAATGAGGACTTGTTTAACAGTCAAGATCATATTTATAGTACAAGATACAAGCAAAACCTAACAACAGATTTAATACGATTTTCCTATCTACAAAAAAATGTTTGTTATAAAATAGTAAAAATATATAACCACTTACCTGCTATCGTAAGAGAACTTCCACTCAAAAAATTAAAGAATCGTCTGAGACTTGTATTGTCGAAGAAATGTTATTATCACACTGAAGAATTCATGAATGACCGACAAATTCAATCTTTTGATTTATGGAATGTCAAGGCCGACCCAAACAAACAATAACACATGTTTTTGTTTAATACAATTTCTTTATTGTTTTTTTTGTTGTTATGTATATTTACACTTTATTTTATGAATGATTTTGTATTAATTAATTTCTCTTTTTTTTTTGACATGTTCTACACTATTGTATTATGTTATTTTTTGAACAAATAAACGGTATTATTATTATTATTATGCCAAAATTCCCAAACATTTAATACGAGATAATGCCAACGTGTTGTTGCTATTTAAACAGGATGAATTGAATTTAAAACATGTTTATAACGATCACGTGGGAACTGATATGTCGTTTGAAAATTTTAAAAATATCTGCTCGTACTGTTGGAAACTTCCATATGGATTTCTAACCATTTTTAAAGATGATAAGATGAACGGTGGGCGTTACAGAATGGGATTTGATCATCATATAAACCTTGAATAAACTCTTCACTTTGACTCATTAATGTTTCGTTGTTCTTGCTCTTAACACGTGGGCATGTGTGTGTGTGACAATGGATTTGCAAGCAAAAAATCTTAAAAAAAGATTGATTGAAAAACGAAAAAATATTAAACAGAAATTTAAACTACTTAAAGAAGGTGAAAATGTTCAGGAACAAATGTTTTTTTCCATCACAAAACAATTGAAAAATATTCAAAGTGAACTACAAACAACTGCAACAAATAAACAGCAAGTGCCAGTAATCTCTCCTCCCCCACCACCTTCTCCGCCACATGAAAAATATAAGGTTAAAAACGAAAAACCTAAATCTCCTGACACCATAAAACATACAGCGTTAGCATTCTCGACTCCAGTTAATCCTGCAAAAATTAGTAAAAGAAGAGCGGAAGTATCATTAACGTTGCCGTCATTTCCAAAGGAAAAAGAAGAGGATATTAGCTTATTAAAAAGTTCCATATTGGATGATATTAGCAAGGAAGATGAAGATAATTATGTTGATGAAAGAGCTTTTACTAAATCACGTAGAGAAGAAATTGAGAAAAAAGCTTTCCTTGATTATCTAGATCAATATGATGAAACATTACCAAGAAAATATGTGAGGGAAATGTATGAAGATACGCAAAATCAATTTGATCATAAATATGGAGTACGATTTATCCCGCAAGAAAAAAAATTTTATATCGGTAATTCTGAAATAATAATAGATGGTTCAGATTTTGTGGTTCAAAATAAAAAATACAAAGGAACTTACGGACTGTACGAATTACTCTTTAAAAAGAACCCCAAAGGATTTACGGCAGAAGATAAAAAAGTATATAGACAGATTGTGTTAAAAACAAACGCACACCGACGATAGGTCCAATCAGCAAGTTGCTGGAAGTAGGTTGGAAAAATATAAAAAGGTGTTAGCTCCACTTGTCGCAGGGGAGGGTATATTTTTGAAAGCAAACAACAACAAAATCGATTACGTTTACTTTGACGATCCAAACGAACTGGTCGAGAGATTGCGTGAATTGGTTGCATCCCAGCAGGCAGGACACACAGCACACGACAAGGAAATTACGTCAATTATTGAAGAACTGAGGGAAATTAAAGTTATCGCATAAATATGAAAAGGCAGCAGAAGAAGAACACCAAATTTATTACAGACGTTAAAAGGGATGTGGTTGAAGAACTTCATAAACCAGCTAGAATTAATTTCAAAAGACGCAGAGTCATCATTAAATCCTTTGACGATCTAATACAAGCAGACTTGGTGGAAATGATACCATACTCAAACATAAACAATGGTTACAAATACATTTTGGTAGTTATAAATTGTTTTTCCAAATATGTGTGGACATATCCGTTAAAAAATAAAAGTGCTGTGGAAGTTTGCAAGGCAATGGAAAATGTTTTTAAAGAACAAGTTCCACGAAACATCCAAACCGATTTGGGAAAAGAGTTTTACAATGAAGAATTTAAGAAACTCATTAAAAAATATAAAATTAATCATTACAGTACGTATAGTGAGAAAAAGGCTTCAATTGTTGAACGAGTAAATAGAACATTGAAAAATTTAATGTGGAAAGAGTTTAGCATTCAAGGACACTACAAATGGCTTAACTTGCTACCGCAAATTGTTTCCAAATACAATAATACCAAACACAGAACCATTGGTAAAAAACCGATAGATGTGACAGAGAAAAATGAAAATGAAGTCTTAAAAACAGCCTATAATCGTATTAAAATGAGTGACTTGGATGCTAAATTTCATGTCGGTGATCATGTACGCATTTCAAAAGTTAGAGGAGTCTTCGATAAATAGTACATGCCCAATTGGTCAACAGAAATTTTTGTAATAAAAAAAGTACAGTACACCAATCCAACTACCTATCTGCTTCAAGATATAACTGGTGAAAACGTATTGGGTGGTTTCTACAAAGAACAATTACAAAAAGTCAAACATTATGATGTTTATCTGGTTGAAAAAGTATTAAAAAGACAAAAAAATAAAGTATTTGTCAAATGGTTGGGCTTTAGCGATAAACACAACAGTTGGATAGATAAGAAAAATGTAGCCTAACAAAATTTAGTGTTTAGTTGGCTTTCTTTGATCGTTTAAGATGCCTACACCAGTCAAATACAAATGTCCTAAATGTCGAGGAGAAACCGATTTGGAAAACGAAATGTGTTTACCCTGTACCTATCAAAAACATCTAAAAGAAGTTAATGGAACCAAACATGTTCTGGGTGGAACGTATGAAAAACAGCCGAAATTGTAATTTTATATCATGTATTTTAATTAATTGTTTTAATTTTTAATATATTTTTAATTAAATAATGTTGTAAATGTATAATTTATAAATAAATTTATTATTTAATTATTTTATTTTGTTTTTTATTTAAAAAATATTTCTCTAAAAGTATTTGCCAAGTGTAGGTGCGAGCACGCGAGATTTAGATTGCAGCAGCAGCGAAAACGTTTTGCTCCGCGCCAAAATTTTATCAAGCAAACATCGTACGTGCTCTTTAGTAGTTGTGTTGTTAACACACATACCTACTGTCCGTTCAGGATAAGTTGAGCGGTCTAAGGAATGTCACCCCGTTCATCATCTCTATGTTCAGGCACAATTAAATACATGTATTTCGGTAGCCGCTCTGTACGAACAAACGGCAAGCCGCGGCACTGATAAATCATCTTCTTGTTACCGAAATCTCGCGACGATTCGATGTTTAATTTAATTAACTGCCACATGATCCCCCACCAAAGCGCTCAACTTAGCCTGAACGGACTGTACTTACAACTCTCGGCAAAAATATAAATTTAAAATAACTATTAATACATAATTTATATTTTTTTTAATTTATTTTACTCAAACAACTAGTAATTATTAATAATAATAATTGTAATTATTAATAAATGCGTAAAATATTGTGTGGTGTGACGCGGCGTGGCAAAGCTAGCGTATGTAGATCATTCAAGGTAAAGATTATAAGTTGGTCAAGTGGTCTCTTGGCTAGCGTATTCGTCCATGAATCGACAAGTCCGCGGTTCAATCCCCAGCGAATATAAAATATTTTTTAATTTTCATATTACGTCATCACATCGTCATAATCACGTGGCATAGATTTAAGAGATAAAATCTAGTTAGACAGTAGTACCAACCAAATTTTATTTACTACCAACCTAAGATCTAAGAGATAAACCAGGACCTCGAAGGTCCTTATCTTTCAGGAAAAGGACCCTCTGGTCATTGACCTTCAGCAGCCGAAGACATCCTGAAAAGGACCTCTTCGGCACTGAAAATCCTGAAAATCCATCTGAAGACCTTCTGGGCATTGTCTTCAACGGCTGAAGACATCCTGAAAATCCTGAATGGTAACACATGCCATCCAGTTTGAGTCAGGAACCCGCCTTCTACACTACTCGCGACAAATTACCTCCAGTGCAGCAGAATCTGTCTGCCTTACATTGCATACGATTGCCAGTCATCAAGAAGATGGCACAGAGCTACAAAAACTGCTTACCAGTGACACGGCTCTCCGACTTCAGCTTTTTAACGTGCCTGGATCCAATTTCCAACTTTACTGCGATACAGCTACGCCATTGCAACGACCCTACATCCCTGCATCGCTACGGCGCACGTAAGGCAAAATGAGGTATTTACGGCGACTGAAGTAAAAAAACTAGAATACAATAATATTCGTTTATTTACATAGCAAAATGTTCCTAAATATTTAAAACCTTAGAAACAACAAAAAAATTATAAAAAGGATAAAGACAAGGTTGAAAATGCTAAATTTAGTGCTAATACATTGTGTAAATTTGCAGTCACCGCGAAGTAAATCTAAAACTTTTAAAACTGAGGTGTTACCATGTTGTGAGTAATTTAAATCAACGTATTAACGATGTAAATCTAATTTCTCTAAGTGAAATATCCAATTACACTGTGCAACACCAAAAATCAAACCGACTATTTTTTTCTGAAAATATACCTATCCAATAGCAAAACCCTCGCTGGGTTTGTAAAAGTTAGCTCGATTTATTTTTTTATGGCCGTTTGTATTTTCTAGCTTCATATTATATTATTATTATGGTTTATAATACCCCAATTTAGACTTATTAATCGATTTTTTTCGCATATATTCGATTTATATCGTCAAGATTTTTTGTAGAAATGTAGTTACTGAACAAATAAACCCATTCTGTGAACAACCTATATCCCAAAACCTAATTTTTGGGACCAAATATTCGAAAAATATTTTTTTTTTTTTAAATTTTTTGATAATATTTAAAATTTCTTGCTACTTCTTCTGGCAAAAATGTTGTAAAGTATACTAAAAGAAGTAATTTATAAAATACGCACACAAAACTGAACTTTAAGTTTACTTATTTGCTGGAAAACAATTTTTAAACAAGATTTTCCAAAATATTCATCTTTTCATAATCAACACCAAATTTTTTGCCGAAATCTTTGGAAAATCTGTAGGAAAAAAATTGAAAAGATAAAATAGAATTGTAGAAAAGTACAGAGAGTTTGATTTTTTATTTTGTATAAATTTTATTATTAAAAAACTTTTTTATATCAAAACATTGAGTAATCTGATTCATTGCTGGAGAATTCCATACCTTCCACTTCTGCTCCCTTATTATTCTTGTTCTTCATTTTCATTTTTTGATTCATCACTGGAGAATTCCATTTTAAATATTTTTTAAAAATTAATTTTTCGAATATTTGGTCCAAAAAATTGGATTTTTGGGATAAAGGTTGTTCACAAAATGGGTTTATTTGTGCAGTAACTACATTTCTACAAAAAATCTTGACGATATAATAATAATAATAATAACTTTATTAACGGATAGCCATATACATATTACAATTTACAATAAATCATGTATTGCTTACTTATAAGTTAGATTACATATTTTTAATTTATTTTTAAAGAACGTCAGAGTACAATTGAAAAAATCTAAATTTAGATCATTTGCTTCGGAACAGATTCTACTTAAGGGCATAAATTTACCATACGTAGTCCTATGGGTCTTTATATAAAATAATTGTTGTTGCCTTGTATTTTTTAAAGGAACAATAAAGTTTATTTGCTCTAACAAATCTGGGCAATTAATAAAATTATTTAAAAGTTTATATAAAAATATATGTGAAAAAAATCGATTTATAGGTCTAAATTGGGGTATATGAAGCTCGAAAATACAAAGGCCATAAAAAAATTCGAGCTAACTTTTACAAACCCAGCGAGGGTTTTGCTATTGGATAGGTATATTTTCAGAAAAAAATGGTCCGGTTCGGTTTGATTTCGATGACCCGAAAATTGTCGCACAGTGTTATCTAAACAGAGTAAAATTTGCATTGTTTAGTTTATTATTAAACTTGATAAAGTTTTGCAATATTGGTTTTACGAGAAATTTTTTTTTCCACATACTTCCACATTTAAGTGTTTTCGTCTTTATTTTTAAGTTGTGGAGCTAACAAGTGTATCACAAGAGAAGAACTATATATAGTCCTAAAAGGAGAACGTTTTTACGAGTGTTATAAACGATTAGGTATATGAATACATTTTGAGCAGTTACAGACTTTAATGTTTAAACCCATTATTTCATTAACGTATTAAAAATATAATTTTTTTAAAATAAGATACATTTACGTACCCTTTTGCCAAATTTAGGTTAATACAAAATGTTCGGAGGTATATCAACTGGTATACTTAATTTTGTAAACATCTGTATAAAACAGTGGCGCCCTCATCGTAAGAACGGTGAATCGGATTGTGTTTCTGTATGAGTATCCGTCCAATTTACCTCCTAGCTGCTACCCATATGGCCATCGATTTTTAGAATGCAGCTCCGATTTCGGAGGCGCGTTCTTTACAAAAGTATCTATTTTGGAAGTGTATTAGCCGTTTTGCATATATATATATATATATATATATATATATAAATATATATATAAATATATATATATATATATAAATATATATATATATATATATATATATATATATATATATATAAATATATATATATATAAATATATATATATATATATATATATATATATATATATATATATAAATATATATATATATATATATATATATATATATATATATATATATATATATATATATATATATATATATATATATAAATATATACAGTGTGACCCATTTGTTTGCGACTCACCCCTGTAAAATCTTTATTTATTGTGCCGGATTGTATAGTGTATTTGATAAACTGTATTTTTGAAGCAAAAAAATGCCATATTTTTACAAAATACAAGGCCTACTATGTCAGTTTTTAAGAGTAAATTTTTAAGAATTCATATTAGCGATTTTTTTAAACAAAATCTAAGCACGGCACTGGATTCTCCACCCCTCAAAACGACCCTATACTAAATTTTATTGAAAAACATGGTACTATTACTATAAGTTTAATTTTATTTCAATGTTTTTTCATGGATAACTTGACAGAATAAATATTTGTAGTTATTATTGTGCATTTTTCTACTTAAAATTTTTCAATAAAATTTAGTAAAGGGTCGTTTTAAGGGGTGGTAAATCCAGTGCCGTACTTAGATTTTGTTTAAAAAAATAGCTAATATAAATTCTTAAAAATCTACTCTTAAAAACTGACATAGTAGTAGGTCTTGTATTTTGTACTAATATGGCATCTATTGCTCAAAAAATACATTTTATCAAAATATACACTTAAAAACAAATCCGGTTAAAATCGCACAATAAACAAAGATTTTAAAGGGGTGAGTCGCAAACAAATGGGTCACACTGTATATATAGCAACTTATTTTTATTTTGTTTTATGCACGTTAATTTCGATATAGAATTAGTCAAAATATTCTGTACTCTACTTTATATAAAAAAATGGCTTAAAACCGACTTAAATAGATATATCTATTTAAGTTGGTTTGTGGTGTTTTCCAGTGTTTTCCTTGGCTACTTTTATTGTTTTTATATAAAAACAATAAAAGTAGCTAAGGAAAACACTGTTTGGACATTTGCCTATCATAAATATTTTTGACGCCGTAAATACATCATTTTGCCTTACGTGCGGCGCCCAGTGTTTGAATCTCTGCACAACCTCAGCCATCCTGCTGCCAGAACATCGGCAAAACTTGTCTCCCAGTGCTTCGTTTGGCCACGTGTACAGCAGGACTGCCGTACCTGGGCTCGTGCTTGCCAACACTGCCAGCGTGCCAAAGTTTCACGGCACACACATGCACCGCTAGGAAAATTTGACCTGCCCTCTTCCAGATTTGAGCACGTGCATATTGACATTATTGGACCCCTTCCTCCAGCCGATACTGTCTCACTGCGGTAGATAGGTACACCACATGGCCCGAAGTCTACCCTCTTCAAACCATCACTGCCGAAGAAGTCGCGGAAGCTCTAGTCATGTGTTGAATTTCCGTTTTGACTCTCCAGCACACATCACTTCCGATCAAGGCCGCCAATTCGAATCTGCCCTGTTCCGAGCTCTCAATGTTGTTTTTGGCATCGAACGATCTCGCATCTGCAGTTACCATCCCAGCGCCAATGGCCTCTTTGAACGATTTCACCGTCAGCTCAAGGCAGCGCTCATGTGCCACCCCGGCGCATCTTGGCTTGAAGCTCTTCCAATAGTGTTGCTTGGACTCCGCAGTGCCTTTAAAGAAGTCCTACACGCTTCTCCAGCTGAACTTGTCTACAGCCAGCCACTTCGCTTGCCCGGCGAATTGTTGGCTAGCCCTGTCGGACCCCAACGTCAAGAGGATGCTGCCAGCTATGTTCTACGCCTGAGACAGCGCATGTCTGAAATCCGCCCTGTACCCGCCTCTCATCATGCTATCCCTAAAATTTTTGTCTTCCAGGATCTTACAACATGTTCCCACGTTTTTCTGCGTGATGACACCGTGCGAAGGTCCTTGCAGCTCCCATACAGCGGTGCCTATAAAATCAAACGTAGAGATGCCAAAACCGTCACCATCCAATACGAAGGTTCCGACGTTCGTGTGGACCGAGTAAAGCCTGCCTTCCTCCTAGATGATGACGCCGACCCATATATATATATATAAATTTTAAAATTCGCGCGTCAAGTTTACGAACAAAAGTCAAAGTGATCGGGAAAGTAAACAAAAGCCAAGTACCGAGTAGCTATGTTTCCGAAAACGCCTAAGGTTTAATCGTCACTCAACGGTTTAATTATGATTTTGTCCTTGTACTATGATTTTCGTAACTAGTCGTATTTATGAATAAATTAAATAAATAAAACATATATTGTTCATATTATATCATTCTTGTTTTTAAATTGTATTTCCCAGAATTTAAAAAGTAAGTAACCTTCGAGTTATGGTCACGTGATTTTTGTCACTCGGGTAAATTACCCCAATGTATGTTTCCGAAAACGCATATAGTGTGGATGCGACTATAAGCTATAATAAACCACTTGTTAGTAAGCTAATCAAAGCAGCCCTGGATTAAGGGTGCCCTTGATTTAAAGGGGGCTTCGAACCCTATGGAAAAATAAAAAACTTAAAATTTTTCTTTTATGCCTTTAGGCCTCCTACATGTTTTAGTGCCAGGACCTTTTGCCTTACCCTGCCCAAGGGCGTATGATCTTGAGAACTGTTGAGAAAATTCTCTGAATATTGGAAGTTAATAAAGACAAAATTTCAGAATTTCTCAAGAAGTAGTCCCTAAATATTTTTTTGTTGGACACCCTGTATTTTTCAGTAAATTACAATGATAAAAAACATATGAAATTGCAAGGCCCTTTTTTAATAATATTATATAACCTGGAATTAAAAATGTTTTGCCATATTAGTAGTATTACCTGTTTGTTTACTAATATTTTAATTCTGTCTCATTAAAATATATACCTAATTTTAACATAACTTGTGGCAGTGCACTGCAGTGCTTCTTGCAAATATACATACATTTTCCATGGATTCGGCTCTAGTAACATCATCATTACAAATTATAGCATCTATGGACCAAAATAATCGTTCTCCGTGCCTAAAAATAATATTTATAGTGTTATAATGTTTCAAAGCATAAACGTGTAAAAATACTAACCTCCATAATTGCCGCAATGGAAAGAAAATATGTTCTAGAGTCTTTGTTATAAACCATTTAACATTAATTATTCCAAAGTTTTTATATTCCGGCCATAAGTTCCAATCAGAAATAATTACTATGTAACTTCCAAAAGTTGGAAGAAACATAAAAATAATCGTTAGCAGTGGTTTTTTATCTACATACTGCCGAAAAATTGTCACACGCTAACATAAATATGTACAATATACAAGCGCTCAATGAAGGTATTAAGTAACTAACAATACCATCCTGAAAAAAAGTTAACTCATAACCCAACCAAGTTTTCCTGGTTACTCTTTTTTTCCTAGTTTCTTGAGTGGAATCAAGTAAAATGGACATAATATATAAATTTTACAACTACTATATTCAGCATTATTAAAACTACTTATTTAAGATTTTATTTACTGATAAGATAACTAAATAAAACAAATAAATGCGTATGAGTATGAGTATAAGAGACGTATAACCAGCCCCATTTCATCATCACTCTCGGACCCCGTACTGGCCTATGTTTACTTACGCCGATTTTTGTTCGCCCCCAGCAACTGCACGGCATCACCCGTGTTTGCTGGGTGCGAATATCCATTGCGTTCCGTACTGTCCCCTATTTGCGGCTCGAGAGCGAGATGCGAATAGTTTTAATAGCCATTCTCGGGTTCGCCCAGTAGGGTATAGGAGGAGGGACGGGAGGGTGTTGGTTTTTGGGGGACAATTACGCCGACTTAAAACTAAGTACGACGCGGAATCCCCCTAGACCAGTCGATTAGTATTACTCCAAACATTTGGGATTACTATGGAGTTGGGGAGTTGTTATTTCGCTGCAGGAGTGTAGTTTCCTAGTCGAGGTCTTTGTCTTGTTCGTTATTGTCATTGTCCGTGTCCTGGTCAGATAGTTCCTGCACTTGGTAAAGTGTGTCAGTTGTTTTTATTTTTTTTATTGTTGCTTAGTTGCTCCCAACTGGTCTTGTTAATTTATGAGAAGTGCATGTTTTGTGCTAACGTGTCATGATATGTGAAGCATGGTCTCCCGACTTTTCTGTCTGTAAGGTCTAGTTTAAGGGTGGCTTGTAGCAGTGATGTAATGTATCGAGATACATGTATCTAGATACTGGATCTAGATACATTTTATGTACCTAGATACGTATCGAGATACTTAAAAAAATCAGGATCTACTTTAGTATCTAGATCCTTAGATACAAGATACATTTTATTTTACCCAACCTGATTGCAACTCCACACCGTGTGGGCCACACGGAAAATGAACATCCAATGGATATACTCTATGGATATCCAGGATATATACTGTAAAGATTTCTCCTTACACCAGGTTCGTTAAAACAAGTTTTATGAAAAATTAATAAATGCACTATTTTGTGACTATGGCTCGTGATCGTCTTACCAAAATTTGGACATCTACGTTGTGTTTACTTACGTGTTTTATTGAATACATTGCTTTAAGAATCATACTTGGGAGACTTGGGTATACAAAAAATAAAATACAGTGTTTAGTTTACCCCAATTTAATTTACTTTACAAACAAAAGAAAAAACACAAGGGGTGGCTCTTAGGGAGATACGACCAGGGAAAAAGAGCTTGAGAAAAAACCCTGTTCGGCTATGAAGTAGCAAAGGATTACACGATTAGGCATGGTTTCTTTAAAAGTTTATGCAAATCAAATGGAATGACACGACGCTCGTTACACTATCTACCCCTACGGGTTCAAAAAAATAGGAAAATCTTTGTTAGTTTAACAGGGCAGTTAACTGTTAGTCTGTCAACGTTAACGTTGCCCTGTGGAGAACGAGGTCCGCACTGGAAACAACTCGCAGTTTCGGGATAAAAGTTGCGATGCCACCTAGAGAACCTAGGTGACCAGTTATCCCTCACGGGGGAGAGTATTTTATCTACTGCAAACTACGTACTAAGAAAAAGAAGCATTCAAAGTTTAAAATTAACGGTCAATACTCTCTTTTAAGCAACGAAACGTCCTGTATTACACTGATATTTGTTTTAAAATTACCGCAAAAAAAATGCATAATCGTGTTGAGGGAGGGTCTAAACATTTGAGTAGTATACAACTAAATTAAGCCTAAGACAATAAAAAAAAGGAATATAAATTTTTACATTTAGCAGTAAACTTAAAAGGTAAAACATTCTATAAAAATAGCTAAAACAAAAGGTGTTAATATCGAGTAAAATTCACTAAACGTAGTAGTGCAAAATAACTAATGCTCAGGTTATTTAAATCAAAATCGTTCTACGTTTAGTGGACTTTACTACATAATGGGGCTACTAAAATTAAGAACTAACCTGGGAGAATACACAAACACTCGTAACAATTGTTTACACAGAATTTTACAATAATTATGGTTTTAGCAAAGATTCACGAAAACGATGCGTTCTCTCACACTTCGGAAAACTTTCTGCCCCTTTCTTTGCTCCCCTCTACCAGTTTTGATCTTGTTTTCGCCTCATCTGGCCAACAGATTTTTTCCCATCTCAGGCAAAATTCCTGTCTTCCACGAAACTTTGTAATTTCTTTACCTCTACGGCCGTTTTATCATTCCTTTTACCTCGGGTTTACACCCCAATTTGGAAAATACAAAATTTTAACTTTAAAATAAATAAATGTAACACGTATAAATTTTCGAAACCCGTACAATACCTACATTGGATATTCTTGATATCTCCCGTAAGAGATGAACAATACGAAAACCGTAGTGCTGTGTATAGACTCCCGTACCCTAATCAGATTAACCTGGTTGGCTTTGAAGGCATTTTTCTTCGTTCTGATAATTTTGAATTTGTACTACAAATTTTGTAGTAAGCTTTCATATGGCGCGTAAATATAAAATTTATTTCCGTTTTTCATGGATATTTCGTCAATTTTATCAAAACAGTTTTATTTTATAGTTAACACGCTTGTTTATAAGGTCCAAAAATTTTTTTTTATCATTTAATTTTTAAGTTTTTTTAACATAGTATCTGGAAGTAACTTAGATACTTTTTGAATGTATCTGTATCTGTACCCAGATACTTTTGGGAAAATGTATCGGTATCTGTACCCAGATACAAAAAATGTATCGGTTACATCACTGGCTTGTAGTATGTTGTTGCGTTGCCTACGAGTGACGTGGGCCCAGTATTTTAATTGGGCTACTCTTACTCTTTTGGTAATGGTTTTGCCCATTAACAGGTCGCGGGGATGTTGGTGATGTAGACGGGTAAGCACGTTTTGTGGTAGAGTTTTGTCTTTTTTTCTTAAATTCCAAAATTAAGTATTGCATTTATTTATTAGTTAAACAAATGACAAGCGCAATTATTCTGTTATCTAATGTTTACAAATCTAGTAGAGTTTGGTTATTAGGCTTTTTTTATTGCGTTAGGGTTATATGATTAATGTGTTAGTTTATTCTGTGAGTCTAGTGTTTATTATCGATTTCGTTTGGGATTGCATTACGCATTTGTTGTTGACAGATTTATTGCCCTACGCCGTGTGCCTTTCTTACGTTTCAAAGATATCTGCCGTGTTTAAATTGCAGATTTTGTATTAGGTCATGCATATTCTTAAGGTAACTTATCAATTTTTTTGCAGATGGCCACCTCCCCTCTTGTTTGACCTCCTTTGCTTGTCCAGTGAAAAGTGTCCAATGACAGGTGGCACTTAACTCATTCATATCACTTAACACTTCACTCCTCAATGACCGTTACACCATTTTAGTTTGAACTCTATGAAAATTGTTTGTTTCACTATAATTAGTTTGCACTTTTTTTAAAAATTATTGTTGGTTTTAATCTTTAAACTTTTACGTTTTAAGAGCTTTCACTATCGCGTCGTGCCTTCTCAAGCGCTGGAACCTGACTGCCAATGATAAAAATGTTTTATTCTGATTAATTAATTACCTTTTATTTCAGCTAAAATGTTTCATTGCTATTCAAATTTAATCGTACATAATGGAATAAAGAATGCAACACATTTTTTAATTAATCGCCTAGTGGCGGCCGTCGAGTTGCGCTACGTTACATAAAGAATGATAACTGTTCACACATGAACAATAATATCTGCCCTTTATACATTTATTTTATAATTCATTTAGATTTATAATTTATTTATTTTATATTTTAAACTAAATTTACCGATTACATGTCATTGCACCTAATTGTCCTAGATATTTCGAAAAATTCAACACCAATTATGCTGAATAACAAATTCCAACACTCACATGATGGGCTGACCAAAGTCAATCGGTTTATTCAGCATAATAAAATAGTATAAATAGAAAATCATGTAACATAATTTTATCATTTCAATAAACTTCAACGTTATTGTTAAATCGTTATTTTACTCCTTCGCACTATATCCAAGCCTATCTGCCACCGAGACGTGAGGCTGCGTCTCGATAGTACTGAAGAAACCTACCCCTTACAAATCTTGTTGGGCTTTGCCTAACAGTTGGTCCTTCGAACCGGATACGGATGTCAAGTCAACAGTGCCCTTCAATCCAGGCCCCAAGAACGGAAAAAGCAATCTTCGAGTACAAGGTCCATCGTATACGAATTGACAAAACCAGGAAGCCCTATCGACTCCCACCAACTATACGAGTCAGAGGAGATCCCCGGGTTCAACGGTGCGACGAAAACTGCGACAAGAAGATACGTCTGAAGCAGAAGCTTATCCAACTATTTGGGCCTGACTAAGAAGAAATCCGTTAGCTAGAATCCATACCTGGTCGCCACCATAATGGACATCGAAAAGGCAACTAGGAAACAATACGAGCTAGCAGAAGCATTTCAAAAGTTATTAGTCAACACAAAAAAGGACTCCTTATCCAGGAAGAAGCCAGCCTACGTTGAACAGAAGCGGGAGGTGTTGGCAAGTTACTGGGAAGAATTCAACAAACGGCACAACGAGATAGTGTCCGTCATAACAGAAGAACATGCCTACATGTCAAAAGACGCTACACGGAGGCAATGAAATCCCTGCCCCCTTCAGAGTCCGGACCATTGGAAGCGCCCCAATCACTACCAGAATCGGAACCAAGGAATCAAACAGTACAGTTTGCCGCCACCAATCCGGCCACAGCGCCTACAAGTATACTACGAAAGCAAAGCATAAAATTCAAAATGATGGGATGGGAGTTTAAGCGAGGCACCTTAAATACCCAGTGGTTAGCTATACAAGAAAACCACGAGAACATTCTAATGGGCGACACGCCAGATGTTGAAGACTACGTCAATAGTGGCGACTTCGAATACATCCAACTACAAGTAGAGGGTTTAATGGTTCAGCTACATACACTCCTGGATGCTGCAACAAATAAATCAGACAAGCTCCGTCTGAAACCCATCGACATTCCACATTTCAGTGGTGACTACCATCACTGGACAGCATTCCACGACTTATTTGCACAACTTGTCCACGAAAACAAGAAAATAAGCAATGTGGAGAAAATGCAATACCTCAAGACAACTCTACGGGGAGATGCTAGTAAATTACTACATCATTTACCCATTACTGACAGCAATTACCAGACAGCATGGGAGCTGTTAACCAACCGATACAACAACAAGCGTGTATTGGTAGCCACACACATCAAAAACATATTCCAACTGCCCACGATGTCATATGCTACAGCTCAGGAGATTAAGCAGATCCACGATACTAAGTTGGAGTCTCTACGGGCCATTAGCAACTTAGGAGTACCCACCAACTCGTGGGGTCCTTTAGTGTCCCACATTTTATACGAAAAATTGGATAGGGACACAATTAAATTATACGAACAGTCCCTAAAAGCTCCAAAAGAAGTCCCACGTCTAGAAGAGCTATTGGGTTTCATAGAAACACGGTTCCAATCCATAGAACTTACCAAGGGGCCCAACCGAACAAAACCAGAGCAGCAACCGAAGCCTAAGGAGCAAGGGAAGAAAGATGCATGGACGGCAAAGTTGTACCATACCACGTCCATCAATTGTATCTACTGCAAGGAGCCACACTCCATCTACCAGTGCAACAAATTCACTGGACTAACGACACATGAGCGATTCAATTTCATTAACAAAAATAAGTTCTGTGTAAATTGTCTCGTTCATCCAAGAGACTCTGCATGCAAGGGCTTCAAGACTTGCCTAAAATGCAACAAACAACACCATACCTTACTTCACCATGAAACAAAAGACGATAAGAGGTCAGGAGTAGGAAAAACAGCAATAGCCAACTTAACCACTACTCAAGATGGGGACTCTACATCCACGACCACGACATTAACTACCAAAGTTAGCACTCTACAAAATCCGGAAGATGTGCTATTAGCTACCGCATTAGTGAAGGCACAGACATACGAAGGAGCGTGGGAATACGTTCGAGCACTGGTAGACCCTGGCTCTCAGACATCATTCATTACCACAACGGCAGCAGAATCACTAGGACTCCCACAAATCAAGGCATCAGTCACGGTCTCTACAATAGGCCGTACTAGTGAAAACCAAGACTTCCAAGTGACTTCAAGCTACAATGTGAACTAGTCACATTCTGTAAGTTGATGGATTCAGTTCCGACGGAACCTACATCCGCCTTGCCTGAGCTAGATAATTGCCTTCTAGCAGATCCAACTTACAACGTACCGGGACCAATTGACATATTGATTGGCGCCGAACTCTACCCAATGATAATTAAAGAAGGGCTGAAAAGACCGAAAGAAGGGTACATCGCGCAAAACACCGAGTTTGGATGGATCGTGTCTGGTCAAGTAAACCAAAAGCAAACAGCGAAATCTCATGCATACAGCCTGGTGTCAATAATAGAGGATCAAGAAGATTTAGCCAGGTTTTGGGAAATGGAGGAGGTCCATCCTCCCCGAAAGCTTACAACAGATGAGACACATATACGAAGATTCAGTAACTAAGAAGAACTCAAAGTATGTTGTCAAACCGCCCATGAAGCAAGACGCCACCGTGTTAGGAGAATCAAGAAAGAAAGCAGTAGCACGGTTACTTCAGATGGAAAAGAAATTAAAGTGCAACCCCCGCTTGGAGGAACAATACCGACAATTTATGAGGGAGTATGAAGATCTTGGGCACATGACCCCTGCCAACAAGTCTTCCAGTAAACCAAGATACTATATTCCGCACCATGCTGTAAATCGAGAGGATAGTACTACGACGAAGCTACGTGTCGTCTTCGATGCGTCATCTAAAACATCGTCTGGGAAATGCCTGAATGAATTAATGTATACTGGTCCACGACTCCAAAATTTATCACAAATACTGTTAAGATGGCGAAAACACAAATTCGTCATGTCGGCAGACATTGAGAAAATGTATCGGCAAATCGAGGTCGACAAATCCGACCAACACCTGCAAACAATCCTGTGGCGACACTCTCCAGATGCACCACTCCAAGAATACCATTTGACTACCGTAACATACGGAACATCGTCCGCTCCATATTTGGCTGTCCGTACGCTGCAGCAGTTGGCCAGAGATGAACAAGCTCGGTTTCCAACAGCGGCAAAAATTGCCCTCAACGACTTCTACGTCTACGATCTGATCACCGGGTGTAACTCCATAGAAGAGGCCAGAACACTTCAGAATGAAATAATTGAACTTCTGCAACTTGGAAATTTCAATCTTCGAAAATGGAAAAGCAACTCCATGGATTTGATAACAGTACTCCCAAAGGAACTACAAGAAAAGGAGTTCCTTGAGATTAAAACAGATGAGACAAAAAAGACGCTGTGGGTACACTGGGCACCAATCAAGGACGAATTCAACTTTAAGGTGAACTTAACAATGGACAAAACTACCACCAAAAGGAAAATTCTGTCAGTAATAGCCCGAATATATGACCCATTGGGTTGGTTATCTCCGATTATAGTAACATCGAAATTAATCATACAACATCTGTTGGTCAACGAGAACAAATGGGATGATCCAGTACCAGAATTAGTTAAATCCAAATGGGTAGAAATTCAAGAAGAGCTACCCGAAGTAAAATCCATTAAAATTCCAAGGTGGATCAAATATGACGACGCCCACACCAAGACAGTTGAACTTCACGGTTTTTGCGATGCTTCAGAAGTAGCTTACGGAGCTGTAGTATATGCAAAGATTACCAGCAAGGAAAATAATGTTCGCATCACACTGCTTCAAGCAAAATCTAAGGTAGCACCTCTAAAAACGAAAAAGTCCCAAATTAGAATTATGAGCCGCTGTGCTACTGGCACGCCTAATTAGACAAGTCAAGGAGGCCCTGCAAATCCAAGACGTCCACGAATACTGCTGGTCAGACTCAATGATAACATTAGCTTGGATATGTGGAAACCCTGACAAATGGAATACGTTCGTTGCCAATAGAGTAGTGAAAATAACTGACCACACATCTGTGAAGCAATGGTTTCATGTCAAATCGGAAGACAATCCAGCTAATCTCATTTCAAGAGGAACAATGCCCAGCCGACTGATAGAAAATACACTGTGGTGGTATGGACCACCATGGCTACAACAGGCCAGTTTACCAGAACCCAAACAGAAGCCTTGGACCACAGCCGAAGAAAAGAAAAGAAACGTTGTCAGTTTTTTGGTTCTGGTTCAAAAGGAGGAAGAAATCTCGATAACAAGCCGATACTCATCACTACAAAAATTAGTAAGAGTAACTGCCTTTTGTCTCCGATTCATACAAAACCTAAAGAACAAAAAGGCAAACAAACCAAGATCTACTCTCCACTGAGGAATTACGAAAAGCACACAATGCCATGATAAGCTTAGTTCAACTTAAATACTTTATGGATGAGTTAAACGAATTAAGAAAGAATTCTTCCATGGAAAAGAAGAGCCCATTAAAAACTCTATCACCATTCCTTGATGAGGATGGTTTAATTAGAGTTGGGGGAAGGCTACAAAACTCTTCGTTAACATCCCAGCTAACAAAATTGATTATGTAAGTGTTGTTAGAACTGCTATACAACACATATTATAGAAACGCTAAAATTGTATAATGCGTTTAAAAACTACTATACAACACTTACTCAACCAAAAAGGGCCCCGTTTTATAAAACAGTTTACTTCGTTAGCAGTTATATAAATACACTACACAACCCTTATAAAACTCAGTATCAGTATACTGGGGAACTGCTATACGATTATACTATAGCGGTTTTACTCTGCAGCTTAATTGCACTTTACGAATATTTATAGAATATTAAAACAAGCATTTTATAAGTATGTTATAATGCGACAGAATCGTTATAAAAACATCAATTTGTTTCCTACTCTAGAAATTAGGAATGGAGTGGGAAATTTTTCTCCTAAGACTATTTTATAATGCGAATTATGTTGGATGTCAAACGGCTAAGATCCAAAATGGTGCTTGTTGTTTATTATGTAAATATAATTATTAAACCTTTGAGATTTACGCTATCGAGGATAACATCTTCCTGCGGAGCAATCTTTTCTGACAATATATGTATATATTTTTAACGAAAAATTAAAGCGCCAGTTAACAAACATACCTACTAAAAAATATTTAAAAAAAAAAAATAATTTTTTATTTGACAAAGTTTCATGTTTTTTAAGAATATTATTGTTTTATTTGTTCAGTTTATAATTGACTAGTCTTAAGATTACATTAATTTTTTTCAAGAAAATTCATTTTTAATTGACAGTTTTAACGTTTGTTGGTAAAATTCACACAATGGCGGCGATTTATAAACAATTGATCGGTCAATAAATATGGCGTTTTTGTTATAAAATGGTTTTGTCTTTATAAAAACGTTATACAATTTATCTGCTCTGTCGCGTGCGTTATACGATATTTAGGTTCTGTAAAGTTGTTTAATACAGGCGCTATAAAAGTAAAGCAAGAAACTGACATTTGAGATGTTGCCAGATTTTATCTGTATTTTTCAAATTATTTGTTTTTTTTTTAGAATAAAATACTCATTTTTGGTGCAGTTAGGTACATCAAGTAAAATTTTATTTATCCTGCACGACGTTACCTTCATTTTTTTATGCAAATAAGGATTTGTAGGTAACACTGCTGCCTAAAATAACAACCCTGTAAGTTCATTTTTCGTATTGGCTATAACGCCTTTGCCTACTGCGCAATAGAACAATAATATCGCTTAAGGTATGCATCAGGGTGGTATGCATTGTACCGCACTATACAATTGTGTTCTGTTTTATCCACTTTTTAGCGGTACCTTCTTTATCTACATGTGACCTAACCTATTTTTATTTTTTTTAAAATGCCCACTTTTCTTAATTTTTTTCCATTGCGACTCCATTTTAAAAAAATACTTAACTTATTTTGGCGTAATAAGACACTAAATGTATAAACAGACTTAAGTAATAAAATTCCCTATTGAAAATGCCATATAGAACCATATAAAAAACACGTATCTGGATTCTATATGGTTTCTATCTGGTTCAATATAGGTATTTGAAACAGGCATTTCACTATAGAACCAGATAGAAGATTACATTATAGAACCAGATAAAAACACTATAGAACCAGATAGGGAAACCTATCTGGAAATACATATAGAACAGAAACCAGATAAATCCATATACATCCATATACATGTCTTTATAAAGACATGTATATGGTTGTATATGGATTTATCTGGTTTCTGTTCTATATGTATTTCCAGATAGGTTTCCCTATATGGTTGAATATGAAAATTTTTAAAATGGAAATCCATATTCAACCATATAGAATCCGTAATGTAAACCAGGACTTTCCATATAGGACCTATAAAACCATATAGAACCAGATACGTTTCCTTATCGGATTCAATATGGGTTCTATATGGCATTTTCAATAGGGTTATAACGCAGAACTTGCGATAATTTTATTTTATAAACTTTCTATAAAGAAGTTAATCGGTGTAGTTATAGGATAATTATAAAATAACTTTATACTTATTGTGTAGTGTGTTTACTTCTGCTTAAAAAAACAATTTTTTAATGTATCTTATAGAGCTTCAATACAACTTTTATACAAATTCTATTACAACTATCATAAAACGTTGAAACTACAAGTATAAGAATAGGTATACAACTCTATTATAACTTTTATACAACTCTTTTAAAATAATTTTATAAGGGATTGTATAAAACGTTATACAATGGTTAAAAAATGTGTATGAGTTTGGTTCTATAACACGAGTTGTAAGAATATATATACAATAATGTATTAGAATTTCGTCGTTTTTACGATAAAATTATTGTATTAAGACGCATTAAACAATAAAAATGTTCTTTTTGCAGCTCTAGACGATAGTTATAAAACAATTCAGTTCTTTAAGGGATTTATTTTGCTAGTTGGGATATAACGAGAAGCATCCCATAATTATTCCACATGGAGCCCTTAGCCACTCTTATGAATAAATAAATAAATAAATAAATAAATACTTTATTGCCCAACAGTTATAAACCAGTTACAAGACAAATATATAAATAAAATATGACATGAAAATTTGATAAATACAATTTGAATGAATAATAATGTATAAAGTGAATAAAAAAAAAAATATGCATATCCTACATATAAACAATTGCAAAAAAATTAATAATAAAAATATTCTTATGATAAAGAGCATTAAGGTTAATAACAAACCTATTAACTAGTCATCTTTGAACATTTGATTTAGCTAAAATGTTATTAAGAGCCGTGTGATGTATGTCTACCAGGGAATTTAACTTGTTAAAGTTTGTGCACATTACATTTACTGGTTCCTTACATTGCACGTTGGTTCTACAGACATTAAGTTTAAAAGTACGCATTGTGCGTGACTCAATTCTAGGTACATTAAAATAGATTTTGTTTAAAGTTTCCTCACTATCAATTTCGTTGTTTAAAAGATTATATAAAAATGTTACCGACATATTAAATCTTCTAGTTTCCAGAGATGCAAAACCAAATCTATCAAGGAGCACAGAATGATCATATCCCTGAGGTGGATAATAGCCATTAACCTTAAGGTTTAAATATTTAAGAAATCGGCGGTTTACTGCCTCCAACTGCTTTATATACACATTATATATAGGTGACCATATTAAAGAACAATACTCCAATTTTGTTCGAACCAGAGAACAATATAAAGCCCCAAGACATTTACAACTTGTAATACTTGTTGAATTTCTGATTATAAAGCCTAACATTCTTAAAGATTCCTTACATATATTATTAATATGAAAAGAAAATGAGAGGCTCGTGTCAAATAAAACTCCCAAATCCCTCATATTAATAACTCTGTCCAAAGTACTGTTATCAATCTTATAATTAAACAAAATTGGAGTTTGTTTGGTTGTGTAGCTCATAACTTTACATTTACTGATATTTAGATTCAACCGATTTGACCTACACCACTCTTCAATTCTATTAATTTCACCTTGTAAAAATGAACAACTATTA
This sequence comes from Brassicogethes aeneus, assembly GCA_921294245.1. Classification (NCBI taxonomy): domain Eukaryota; kingdom Metazoa; phylum Arthropoda; class Insecta; order Coleoptera; family Nitidulidae; genus Brassicogethes; species Brassicogethes aeneus. The sequence goes on from OV121136.1 coordinate 7,832,101, forward strand.
ATGTCATTAACAACTGCGAAAATCTTCAAATCATCAGCAAAAAGCAATTTTTCACAGGCAATATTGTCAGGTAGGTCATTTATGAAAATTAAAAATAAAAGGGGTCCTAAATTAGATCCTTGAGGGACTCCTGAGGTAGGGCCAATGCATCTGGAGTAAAAGCCATTGTAAAAAACCACTTGTACTCTATCAAAGAGGTATGATTCAAATATTGTTATCAAATTATCACTTAAACCGATCCGCCTTAATTTATTAATTAAAACAAAATGATCAATTTGGTCAAAAGCTTTTTTAAAATCGGTGTAGATAACATCTACCTGTTTCTTGTTGTCAATAGCTTCAGCAATATATTGTGTAAAAACCGATAAATTCGATAACGTGCTTCTTTTTTCATAAAACCCATGCTGATAGGATGACAAAATAGGTTTAACGCTTGAAAATATATACTTATACAAAATAGATTCGAAAACTTTTGAAAAATTTGAAATTATTGAAATTGGCCTATAGTTGCTAATGTTTTCCTTGGGCCCACTCTTGTAGATGGGGCAAACTCTTGAAGTCTTCCAAACAGTAGGGAATTTTGATGTTTTTAAAATTAAATTAAATAAAATAATTAAAGGATAAGTAAAAATACTTTTACAATCCTTTATAAGAAAGCTTGGCACGCCATCGAATCCAGCTGTAGAGGAGTTCTTAAGTTTGGTAATGGATGCAAGAATATCTTGTTCAGTAATAGCCTTTATAGTAACCATAGATTGAGGGAAATAAGGGTTAACATTGTCAATAATATTCGGATTAGAATCTGTGTAAACACTAGAAAAATATTTAGCAAACATATCCACAATAGATTGTGGTTCCGAACATTCCACACCATCCAGCTGCATTGTCCCAGGAATTCTGCTAATGGACTTTTTGCCATTTACAAAGGACCAAAAAGACTTAGGATCAGAAGTTAACTGAAGTTGAATATTATTTATATAGCAATTATAATTAGATTTAATTTTATTTTTGCATTGTCTCCTAAGACTTTTAAATAATTGATAATAATGTTCACTATTATATTTCGTAAAATTATCATGGGCTTTCTTTTTATTATGAAGCATCCTAATAAGCTCTTTGCTGTACCAAATAGGATAATTTGAATGCTTGTTTATACTTAGGGGAACGTGTTTATCAAATATATTGGAAAGAACCTGGTAAAACATATCACAAGCGTAGTCAATATCCAGGAAATTATTCAAAAATGACCAATCAGTAATGTTAAGGTCGTTATAAAGTTCAATATAGTTTGCTTTACGAAAATTATATCTTTTGTTGTTGGAGACTGTAAAATTTTTTAACTTGGAAACTTTAGCTCGAAATTTAACTTCAAGAGGAGGGTGGTAATGATCTACTTTGACAAAAGGAAAATCATATCGGTTAACCACGCAAATAATATTTGTAAATATTAGATCTAACAATCCATTATGGTCATTTAGGGTTAAATTAAATTGATTTAAGTCTAAAAAGTTTTTAAAATTAACAAGAGATAGTTTTTTAGGATCTAAATCATTCTCATTTTTATAACTATTAACATTAAAATCTCCAAAAATTAAGACACTTTTGTTATATAAAAAATCACAAAAACAAAGTGATTCAAAAAATAGCTCAAAATCATCTGTACTGGTATTGGGAGGTACATAGATAACTATAACAAAACATATAAAATTATTGATAACCAATTTGCAACCGACAATGTCTATAGTTGGAACACAATTTTTTACAGTTTTAAAGTCTAATTCAGTTGCTTGATACTCATTTCTACAAGCCAATAAAACTCCTCCACCTCTACTTACATTGACAGCATCGAAATTTCTATCACCTCTAAATACATTGAAAGATGAAGTAAATAGTTCACACGATTTCACATCTTCGTGAAGCCAGGATTCTGTTATAGCGATAATTTCGAATTCATTATCCGATATACCAGTATAAAAAGAGTCAATTTTTGTATTAAGACCGCGAACATTTTGGTAATAAGCTTTTATTTCACTGACACTGGTTTTGTTGGGCTGTTCTAGTTTTCCGACTTTACAATTTTTGGTACTCCTTGGATATATTTTATCCTAAGGTTATCCTCTCCATTTTCAGTCCTGATATCCAGTTCCTGTTTTAAAGCTTTAAAATATTGCTGCTGTTTTGGTGTTCGGTCCGTTGCTAATTTAATATGTTTAAATTGGGGTGCGCTGGCTAGCAAACGCGCTTTACGAATAATTTTAAGAACAGTTTGTTCACCATCAAGGGTGACTTTAACTGGTCTTGCAGTGGTCCTTGTAGCATCAGGCTTACCGAGTCTAATTGGCTTTATTTGTACATTATCAGTATTAATCTCTAGGAAATTTAACACTTCTTTTATTTTAGTTTGATCTAGTCTTTTTTGTTCATCCTTACTGCTTTCCTTATCTTCTGTTAAACCATATACCATAATATTACTCTTTCGGCGGTTGCGATCAGTCAGCTCTTGTATGACTTCTTCAAACTTTAATTTGGTTTCATTGTTACACCTGAGCGTTTTAATTTCCTCTTGAAGGGTTAGAATTAGGGACTTTAGTTCAGAAATGCTTTCACCAACTCCAGGACATCTTGAGCAAGTCCAGTTGATGTTTTGTTTGGTTTTTATTGATCTAACCTCAGCCGTAGTAAGATCAACGCAGCTATGTATAAAGTATTTTTTACACATAGTGCACTGAACCATTTTATGCTCTTCATTTGTTTTATTACAGCAGTTACAAGTAAACAGCGACATTGGGGAAAAAATGTTAGATCCGGCAACTGTGTAATAGGTGAGATCCAAATTAACCTTAAAAATTTATTGTTCTTCACTGAAAATATCCTTCAAATCACTCACAATATACAAACAAACGGCACAAAGACAGTTTACACCTAAGGAGTAAACTTCTAGGCTGCTTTTTTTTAAATAAAAATAATCAAATTGTAATTCAAAACACTAATAATGAGATTCACGTTGCCACGTTTAAATTTAATTCTAATTGTCTAAATAAGAATATCATTCAAGATGCCCACCAAAAAACGTTACAAACCAGCTCACCTTAGCTCTTGTCCGACAGAAATATTGGATCATAAGGGCTAGACCACTTATACGATACAGTATAAACAAATGCATGAAATGTTTCCGAGCGAGAGCCAAGGCCTCACAACAATTGATGGGCAATCTACCAGAAGAAAGGGTCAATATTTCCCCTCCATTTTCTCACACGGGCATTTGTATGCATGGCAACAAAGGCTGTGCACCTAGAAGCAATAAGCGACATGACAACAGAAGCGTTTCTTGCCGCTCTACGAAGGTTCCAAGCAAGACGAGGTCACTGTGCACACATTTATAGCGATAATGGCACTAATTTTGTTGGTGCTAAGGGCGTTCTAGATAAAGAACTTCGGCTGGCAATGAAGCAGTCTCCATTTCACCAAGCACTTTCAGTAGAGGGCACCACCTGGCATTTCTCGCCTCCGGCAGCACTTCATTTCGGAGGATTATGGGAAGCCGGTGTCAAATCTACCAAGCACCACCTTAAAAGAGTTGTGGGAGAAAACACTCCAACATTTGAAGAATTGATAACTGTCTTGAGCCAAATCGAAGCATGCCTCAATTCCCGACCATTATGCATAATCAACAACAACCCAGATGACAATACAATCGTAACTCCAGGTCACCTACTCATTGGACGCTCACTTGTTACTCAACCAGACCAGGTGGATCTAGATGAAAACGCTTCCATTTCGACAAGATGGAGATTATTTCAAAGAATGAAACGTGACTTCTGGAAGATATGGTCATCGGAATACTTACACCGTCTTCAACAAAGATACAAATGGTATACAACAGAACCAAATCTAAAAACTGGAGACATCGTCCTAGTAAAACATGAACATCTTACTCCAATAAAATGGCCACTGGCTAGACTCACAGAGGTTCATCCAGGGACTGACAACAAAACTAGAGTTGTAACCATTTCAACTCCAGATGGATCTAAGTTTAAGAGACCAATCGTCAAGATATGTCCCTTACCAATCAACGACCCAATCGAACCTGAATCACCCAGACGAAATCCATCAAGCAAAACTAGTAATACCACTGCCCTCCTGCTTCTATGCTTAATGACCATGATTCTCCCAGCGAACTGTGCATACTACACCATAAAGAACCCAACACATGGTCTCTATGTTGAACACTTGGGGAAAGCTGTCTTAAACCGAGGAGCCCTCCGGATCGACATCCCTATCAACATGACCTTGTTAGCACAACACGACAAGCTTGTCCGCGACACGATAAACCAGTACCAGACAATCTGTTGGCTAAGCTCCAGCCTAGGAACTGAGTCACATTGTCACAACCACATTTCTGAACTACAGCATCGATATGAAGATATTCCGCGACAAATGCACGTAATCAAACATGGCTATGGATTCAGAAGAAAACGAGGACTTCTCGGTCAAGTACTAACTTCAATGTAATAGACATAACGTTGGCATCAAGGTCAGTATATGAAGATGTTTCTAACTGGAGAGTGACTAACGATATAACGATGTCTGATCACAGGATGATCAGATTTGAGTTAAATGTCGACAAGGTCACTCCTAACCCAAGGAGGAATCCAAGGGCTACAGATTGGGAGAAATATCTCACCAATCTAAAAAGTCAAACTTGGGAACCTCCTGTGGACATTACCACCAAAGAACAGTTAGAGAAGGAAGTTAACCACCTAAATAGTACGATTGCCATAGCCTACGAGATTGCTTGCCCGGCCAAGGTGGCTAAGGGCCGAAAGGTCCCGTGGTGGAGTGACGTGCTTGAAGACCTTCGAAAGAAGGCAAGGCGCGCATTCAACCGGGCTATCAAGGATGGGCTGCAATCCACGTGGGATACGTACAGGGAGGCTAGAAAGTCTTACAAAAAAGAGCAAGGATATCAGCTGGAAGACATACTGTGGAACTGTAGAGTCACTTCAGGAGTCAACCAGGCTGATGAAGATCCTTAGCTGGGACTCAAAAAGGAATGTAGGAATCCTAAGAAGGTTGGATGGATCGTGGACGAACACCAGTGAAGAGTCCCTAAGACATCTCCTGGAAACGCACTTCCCCGGCGAAACTCCTTCCCTCACGTCAACAACGGAGGGGCCAGAGATCCTTACCTGGGACTTGGGCCTTGCCAAAGACGTTGTGAAGGAGGGATCGGTGGAATGGGCAGTAAATGCGTTCGATCCATACAAGGCAGCAGGACCGGATGGAATATTCCCAGCATTGCTACAGAGAGGCTTGGAGATTCTTCTTCCAAGAATAGAACGAATATTCCGAGCCAGTCTGGCACTGGGATATGTCCCAAGAGCCTGGAGGGCAGCTAAAGTGGTCTTCATACCCAAAGCAGGGAAAAAAGACTACTCGGCTGCAAAGTCCTTCAGGCCAATAAGCCTAACATCCTTTCTTTTTAAAACATTAGAAAGGATTGTGGACCGGTACCTGCAAGAAGGGGTGCTGAAAAGGTACCCATTCCATAAGAATCAACATGCCTATAGAAATGGAAGGTCGACCGAAACGGCTCTTCATTCTATAGTGCATAGAGTCGAAAAGGCACTGCACTACAAGGAAATGGCACTAGCTGTTTTCTTTGATGTAGAGGGGGCTTTTGATAAGGCGAGGACATCTACAATCTGTGAAGCGCTACAAGCCAGAGGCACTCCCCCAGTCCTGGTTAGTTGGGTTAAATCCTCACTGGAGGAGAGGCAGGTCAGTGCATCTCTGGGAGCCTGCCATTTGGACATCGGTGTGAGGGGCGGCTGCCCACAAGGCGGCTGCCTATCACCCCACCTATTGTGTTTAATAATCGATGGACTTCTGGAGAGACTGACGGTTGAAGGGCTGTATGCACAAGCATATGCAGATGATGGTACAGTCCTAATCAGAGGAGGCATTCTAGGTGTAGTCTGCGACAGAATGCAGACAGCATGCAGAATAATAGAAAATTGGTGCAAAGAAAATGGTCTGTCGGTTAACCCAACAAAAACTGACATGATTCTTTTTACCAAACGAAGGAAGATACAGGACTTCAGGGCACCAGCTATGTATGGAAAACCTCTTGAGATTACTGAAGAGGTCAAGTACCTAGGTGTTACCCTAGATAGGAAGTTAAGTTAGAAATCACACGTCGACAAAGTTGTTGACAAATCGATTGCAACTTTCTGGCAGCTGCGCCGGGTGGTGGGAAAACGCTGGGGAGTAAATCCCAAAGTCCTTCACTGGATTTATACTGCTGTCATCAGACCGCGGATACATTATGGATCAGTGGTCTGGTGGCGCAGTGTGAGCAAAACCACCATCGCTCAAAAACTGAGCAAGATACAGATACTGGCATGTCTCGGTATCACAGGCGCAATGAGGACTACTCCAACGACGGCATTAGAGGCCTTGCTGAGCTTGCCTAGTCTTTCCCTCTGGATAAAGAGAGAAGCAATGGCGAGCCATTTAAGGATGAGGGATGCCAATAATTGGTTAGGAAAAGGAATAACTTATGGTCATGAGGGCATCGCGGATATGGCTGAGAGGGAGGTCCCAATTAGCAGTATTAGAACGATGCCAGCAAAAGACCGCTTAAGTTTAAAAAAGAAGTTTTCCCTCAAGATACCAACAAGAGAGCAGTGGAAGAAAAAGGATGTACACTTTGCACAAAATGCACTAGTGTGCTACACTGATGGCTCTCGTATGGCGAGTACACTGTCTTCAGGGGCAGGTTTTTACGTGAAAGACAGGGATATCCAAAGGAGCTACCCGCTCGGAGGATATACCACTGTCTTTCAAGCGGAAGTGTTTGCCATACTTGAGGTTGCAAACTGTGAGGATATAAGAACAGGGAGTGAGACAGATATATACATCTGCTCAGATAGCCAAGCAGCTCTGAAAGCGCTTTGGGCAGCGAGAACCACATCGAAGTTGGTTCAAGAGTGTGAGGAAGCGCTGGAAAAGCTGGCAAGTACAAAAAGAGTGCATCTCGTATTGGTACCAGGTCATAGTGGGGTGGAAGGTAACGAACGGGCTGATGAGTTGGCCAGATTGGGATCTGAAACCCCCTGTGTAGGACCCGAACCAATTTTTGGAATTACGAGAAAGCAGGTCAAATCAGCCCTAAATAATTGGGCTGATAAAAGGGCGAACGAAAGCTGGAGAAGAAGCGGTGGCTGTAGGCAGACCAGGGATTTCCTGGTCACCCTAAGCAAACCCAAATCCATCTGGCTTCTAGGTAGAAGCCGAACCTCCTTGGGCCCACTTGTGAACATACTCACGGGTCATGGCCTAAGGAAACACCTCACGAGAATAGGGGCTGAAACCAGCCCCTCCTGTACCCAATGCGGAAGGAAGGATGAAACCTCCTTTCACTTCCTGGGACAATGTGAGGCCCTCGGCAGACTAAGGTATAAAATCTTTGGAGTGATGACACTCCAAAGGGAAGAGTTGGCCTCTCTTGCCTGGCAGGATATCCTGACCTTTATAAGAAGGTCTGGAAGATTCGAAAGGGCTGGTATGGGCGAAGAGGAAGATGAGGAGTAGTTTGGTTGGTTTAGGAGGGGCAGATAAAAAGGACCATAGAGTCTAATTGTTAGGCTTCGAGCCTACCCAACCGTACTACTACTACTACTAACTTCAATGTTTGGAGTGAACGATGAAGCGTACGCAGACATCGCTCAATTAGACAAGAATCAACAACAACTTATCCAAGATTCAAAACACCAAACCAACATCATGCTAAAAACACTAGCTTCTTTAAACTACACCGAACAACGAATAACGAAGAAACTACAACACTTCACTACACGACTGAATTATGGACTAGAAAAAATTGCATCGTACGACCATTGGTTCACAACAGTTGATCACAATGAAGTGTTCATTCAACTTTTATCAATATATCAACTGGCACAAGATGTGATGAGGGACTTAGAAGAGGTGTATACCAAATTGTTAAGAGTAGTCCATCAACAGGGACATGCAGTCGACTTCTTAACCGTTGGAGAGTTTCATCGCATCATATCCAATGCCACAGCACAGCTACCACACCAGTTTCAAATCATCACCAAACCAATAGGAAAAATGAACATCATTTTAAAGGAAGATAACATTACCATATTTGTGTATCTCTATATCGCTGAACGTCCGAGATATACCATAATAAACGTTACTCCCATCCCTCAAAGAATAAAATCCTTTTCCTTCTCAGCACTCCAAATCGATAAATCTCTTCTCGCCGTGGACTACAACAACCAGCACTACTTTGATATGACGATCAACGAATTGAACTCAGCAATAATACTTAACGACCACGAATATCTCTGTTCACCACACGTGCTTCACAACTTAAACTCAGCTCCAAACTGTATTATCGACACCATATACTCCCGTTCACAAAATACTACTTGTGGACACTATACATTTAGTGTAAAGGATTTACTCTGGAAACAACTTTACATGCCCAACACGAAGATGTATGGGTGAACAATACCAGGATCATTCAGATAAATCAAACATGCACCCTGGACTCCGGACGAAACCTGTTGAAAACTAAGATGTTTTCCACTGTAAGGGGTCTAGCAGCCTTTCACAAACCGCTGACCTTAAACTTCACCATCAATCCACCAGTTAGTAACAAGCATGCATCTGCCCAATCAGAACCCACGTATGCAGCCCATGAAGAATTCGCCAGCATCCTGCACGACGAAAACCTCCTCAAGCAGAGCTTGGACACTACAACTTGGGAAACTGTAAAACCGCATGTGACCAACTCCTCAATCACCATTCTGACTGTACTGACCATAACAATGATGATCGCTCTCATATGGGGGCTCCGAAGAAGAAGGAAGCAACCACAACCAACTTTCGTCCTGCCCCGCCATGATGTTCACACATGAACAATAATATCTGCCCTTTATACATTTATTTTATAATTCATTTAGATTTATAATTTATTTATTTTATATTTTAAACAAAATTTACCGATTACATGTCATTGCACCTAATTGTCCTAGATATTTCGACAAATTCAACACCAATTATGCTGAATAACAAATTCTAACACTCACATGATGGGCTGACCAAAGTCAATCGGTTTATTCAGCATAATAAAATAGTATAAATAGAAAATCATGTAACATAATTTTATCATTTCAATAAACTTCAACGTTATTGTTAAATGGTCATTTTACTCCTTCGTACTACATATATCCAAGCCTATCTGCCACCGAGACGTGAGGCTGCGTCTCGATAGTACTGACTTACAAATCTTGTTGGGCTTTGCCTAACAATAACTAAATAAAACAAATAAATGAAGATTAAATTAAATAAAACAAATAAAGGGAGATTAAATTAATATATTAAAATTTAAGCAGCGGGCTCCAAATCTTTTAAATATATTGAATGTTTTTCCAGCATTTCAGCTACAACGTCTTCTTTATTAAATTCATTATCAAATTGAGGTCCAACCGTCCACAGGGAATCTAAATCATATATTTGTCTGGCATTTCTTGAAAGTATATGTAAAGCTATATTTCCTAAAAAAAAAAATATATTAAAGCCTGGCAGCCACTGCGAGCGAAACGAAACTAAGTTAAGCGAAGCGAAGTAAAAGTTAACTAATCTAAGTTTGTGCGGCCACTATAAATTTCGAATATTTTAAATACTGGCTAAGCAAATACATAAAGAAAGGAGAAGCTATCGACTTAAATTCGCTTGTATTGAAACTAAGATTTTATTTTGTATATTTTCGTTTAGTTTAGTGGGCGCGTATGCATTTATAAGTATGGCAGCTGATTTACAAAAAACTTATCTTCGCCTAGCTTAGTTTCGTTTCACATTAAAATGGTAAAACTAATATTATTAAATTTAAAATAGCTATTTGTTTTGCTACTTTTTGTTTATAAATTTTCAGGGTTAATTAAGTCAATGGCCATTCCAAAGTAATGGAGATCACAAGTAAACACTTACTAGCGGTATTTTTATAAAAATAAATATTCTAAAAAATGATGTCAGTTGTGGAATTGTACAATTTTTTTTTTTGTATTAACAACGACAATTTTTTTTTCAACTTTTAGAAGTTAGAAAAGTAAGACAATGTAATTTAATTTTTTCTTTTCTTATGATTTTTGTTGACCTTTGGGGCTCAAAAAAAATTTCTCTTTTAAATCGTGAACAATCGAGAATCATAAATTTACGCATCCATTTTTTATTTATATTTTGGAAACTAATAGAAATATTTGATTGATATTTTTTAAACAGAACTAAATGTCAAGTTTTTTGTAATTATTTTTTTTTGGTAAATTTTATGGGAAATAGAATTACTTATACCCTTACGCAAAACAAAGTATTAGTTAATTTTGAAAAAGTTATTAACTATTATTATTAGGGAACTTATAAACATTTTTCTAATGCGGCCCCTAACGCGTTAATGATAAACTTTTGATGACTTGTCAATATGAATAATTATAATATAAATAATACATAATATTATTATTAATTAAGGCTTTTTATACCTGTATAACTGCACACGGTGTGCCTGAACGAAGTTTAAGTCACATAAAAATGCCGCCAAAAACTGATTGCAGTTTCTTGTTCGGGACCCTTTGGTGACTTAAAAATGATATTTACCAAAATCCTAGCTGCTCCTCTTTTCGAAATTTCTTGAAAATTCATGATTTTTTTTATAAATTTTTGTTTATTTCAAAGTCTACCTTTGACAGAGTACACATTTGTACACCGATTTTTATAAAATTAGAGTATATTATTGAGGAGACTTGGAGAATACTTTTTAATACTGTTCACATCATATGATACATACAGGGTGAGCCAAAGTCGCTTATTTTTAATAAAGCAAAAGCGTAAATTCATGGTTTTGGCATAACACGCAAAAAAAATTTATCCCCATTTTTTTTTAGATATTTCTACGTTTATTAGGTTACAAAATGGCATTCTTATTAACCTTTTATAAAAAATTAGATTTTTAATAAAATTAAATATTTAAAATATTGTTTAATTCAGCCTTTTTAGTAGTTTTAATTTTGAACAAAAAACCGGTTTAAAGTTTTATGATCGGCACTCTTTGGAGATTTAAAAACGATATTTACCAAAATTCTAAGTGCTTTTTTTAAATTTGTAAAAAATTCAATTATTTTTAAATTATTTTTTTATCGCAAAGTCTACCTTTGCCAGAGTACACATTTGTTGGTAACTTAAAAATTATATTTACCAAAATCCTAGCTGCTCCTCTTTTCGAAATTTTTTGAAAATTCATGAATTTTTTTAAAATTTTTGTTTAAATTAAAGTCTACCTTTGACAGAGTAAACATTTGTACATTTTAATAATATTGGAGTATATTGTTAACGAGACTTGAAGAATACTTTTTTCATACTGAGCACATCATTAGATTTAAACAGGGTTAGCCAAAAATCACTTTTTTATATAGTAAAAAGCATAATGCACAAAAAAAATGTATCTCCAAAAAATGTTTAATTTAATTCATAATCAATTTTTCTTATAAAGTCTTAATAATAATCCCATTTTGTAACATGATAAACATACAAATATCTAAAAAAAAATGGGTGGGTATATATATTTTTTGCGTGTTTGCCAAAATCATGAATTTAAGCTTTTCTTTATTAAAAGAAGGGATTTTTGGCTAACCCTGTATATATTAAATGATGTGCACAGTATAAAAAAGTATTCTCAAAATCTCCTTAACAAAATACTCCAATATTATAAAAATCGGTGCACAAATTTGTACTCTGTCAAAGGTAGACTTTAGGATAAACAAAAATTAAAAAAAAATCATGAATTATCAAAAAATATCGAAAAGAGGAGCAGCTAGGATTTTGGTAAATATCATTTTTAAGTCACCAAAGGTTTTATTCTCCACTTGGAAAAAAACTGGATTATATTATTGCAGAGATTTTGTAAGTTAATCAAAGTGAGTTTTAAATTTTTCTGGTGTGCAATTAAAGCTTTATCATCTGCGAATTCTAGAATATATGTGTTAGGATTAAATTGTTGAGAATAGATGTCATATGTGAATAGGTTGTATAGAATGGGGGATAAAGGAGAGCCTTGCGGGACACCTTGTTGCATAGAAAATGATTTAGATAATTTTTGATTGTGTTTAACTAGACTCAGTCTATTTTTTAGAAAGTTATTTATAAAGTGAATTAGATATTTTGGACAATTTAAGCTGTATAATTTGTATTATAGGCCGGCATGCCACACACTATCGAATGCTTTACTAATGTCCATGAAGAGAGCTGCTGATTTGTTGCCTTTTAGATTGTTTGTTTGAACATTCGAAGTTAAGTAAAGTACTTAAAAATATCGATTAAAATATAAAATGCAAAATTATAAAAAAGTACCCTAATTTCAGGAAATACCATTTTTATTATAAAAAATTTCCATTTTTGGCGGAAAAAATACATTTTTTCGTCCAGGGGTGCGATTCTCGAGTTGAGAGAACGCTATTCTCATGAGAAGTGGGCTTGTTTCACTTAAGTTTTGACAGGCTGCATTCTTAAAATCATGCAATAGTTTGGTTTTCCTAAAGCAGAAAAGAGTTTCCGAGAGAAGGACGCACTAACTTATCTTAAATTCAATAATGCAGCCTGTCAAAACTTCAGAGAAATGCCCACTTCTCCTATGAGAAGCGTTCTCTTAACTCGAGAATCGAATGTTCTCCTCAATGTAGACTAAAAATTGCAAAAAAAAATTGTGTATTTGCCTTCCTGCACGGAAAAGGACATTGTTATGGAATAGGGGGAACCGTTTGGTTTCAAAAGCAAGCCTGCAAAGACCATATCGATGACTTTCTGCCAAAGTATCGCAAGCAACATAACTTAAATTTCGGGAATTGAAAACATTTTTTGTTTTAAAGTCTGTTTTAAACCATATATAACCTATAGGTTTTATAACAAGTAAATAGCTATAATTATAAGCTAAGTAATTACTTATTATAAAACCTTTAGGCTATATTTAATTTAAAACAGACAAGCAAAATGATTTCAATTCCCGAAATTTGGGTTATGTTGCTTGCCATACTTTGGCAAACAGTCATCGATATAAGGATCAAATTTTATTACCTTTAGATATGTTTTGCAATGAAAATATAAAAGGAATACATTTTTTTTATATAAAACCTAAAATAATAGAACAAAAATTAATCCTTGTACTAAAAAATACTAGAAGTTTTCATTCATTTGTGCCTAAAAATTTACAACTTATTCAGGTTCGAAGTACATCGGAATCAAACCGTTTTATAAATAAAAAATATTAAAAAGAACAAAATTTGGAGCTTTAAAAAACCAATAATTAATTATTAATTGTGTTAAATTTTATTACCTTATAGGGAATGTTATTAAATTTAAATTAACAACTACCTTAATAGATTAATAGATAAATTTAAGATTTCATGTAGAAAAACAATATAAATGTTAACTTTAACATAGTTTTTTATTATAAATGAAGTAACACGTGAATATATAAAGCATTGTTCACGATAAAAAAACAAGTTCTCTATTAAAATTATTGCTAAAATAAACATAATTATTCACTTAGGCATAGTACCAAAATTGTTCTTGTGTTAAATTAAATAAGTGAATCTGATTGGTTGCAATCATTTAACAGTAATAAAAATAACATAGGCGATCCATCATATGTAATCATTCTGTACCTTAAGATAACAATACAAATATTGTTTGTTTTATTTTATATATTAATTATTATGTAAAGTCGCGGCGATTGTTTCAAATTCCGTCATCAATGTCGAATGTCAAAATCCGATTTCTCGACATACGGTTAACCTAGCGGTTCCTTGGATTATATACGTAAAAGAAAACAACAATAATTGTAATGTCTGTGCTTAGTTCAGAATTTGATGTCGCAATTTGAAACATTCGCCGCGACAACTATATGCTTTATTTTGTTTATTATAATTATAAAATAATTATTTAATGTTTATTTAGCCTAATTTTTACTATTTAATATTTCTTTTTCAAACACCTTTAAATAGCATTTTTTTATCAAAGCCATCTTGATAAAAAAGACCATGAAAATAATTCCATATTCTATACAATTTATGGTATTTTAAACTGTTAAATCTTCCTAGCAAGGCAAATACACAACATTTTTTTGTTGAAGTTTTTAATTTATATTGAGGAGAACATTCTGTTAAATTTTGAAGAATTTTCCTTCAGTCCCTCTGGACGAAAAAATGCATTTTTTTCTCCAAAAATGGGAAATTTTCATAATTATGATGGTATTTCCTGCAATTTGGATACTTTTTTATAATTTTGCATTTTATATTTTAATCAATATTTATAATTACTTTAAATAAAAATATACACCAAATCAAATTTTCATAGCCTACTATATAATTTCAATGGCAGAAAATTTACATTTTCAGTTAAAATAAGCGTAAATTTAGCACTAAAAAAACTGCATTTGTAAAAACATTTGTATAATTTTAGGCATATATTTAAAATCACATTGTTTTATGGTTAAAACAAAATATTACGCGATACAAAATAAATAAACAACTTAATTATACAGGGTTTTCTTAGACACCGATTTGGTAATTTTTTATGCAAACCGGTCAACATGGCCCTGCCTAATTCCTTAGGGTGTTTAAATAAAAAAAAATTATTGTGGTTTTTGTTCATCCTAAGCATTGGCCTTCACACCCTGAAAATTTGAAGAAAATCCAATAAGGTCACCTTTCAATTTTTGTCAAATTTGGTGAAAAATGATAGAATGACTCTTTAGATAGTTGGTATAAGTCTTTTGTTTGACAGTTAATGTCAAAATCGATTCGCCATGCCGTCCTTAATTTACTTATTTACAATAAGCGGCTGTTATTGTTAAAGAAGAAGAAAAGGACTTTTTTGGTGCTAAACAAAATTGATTTCCAGAAAAGTCTCGCAAGTACTAGAAAAATAATAAGAGTATTATAAGTTATAATTTATAACTAATATGCAAAATATTATGCTGTTTAAAGCATAGCCAACCTATAAAATTTTGGGGGGATAAAGTATCTCATTACACCACCGAAAGATGTGTTATAATGAAGTCATTATAAACGCAAAATAAATAAAATAAATTTACAAATTAACATTAAAATAATATGAAATATAAATAAAATCACAGCAAAACAATATCGCATTGTTTTATTTAATTTTATTTTGGTCAGTTGACTGATCAATTGTACAAAAACAATTTAACCGGTTATCTGGTTGGTTGATTGTTAATTTTTATACGATTTAAATTAAATAATAAATAAAATTACTTAATTAAATTTTAAATAATTTATAGAAAAATATTATAACCTTAGGCGTTTGAAAATTCTTAGACCTTTTCTAAATAATAATTATTACAATAATAATAAAAATACTTATCTTTATTTATGCTAATGTGTACAGTTAGTAACAAAGGTCAAAAAAATATAAACTAAAACATTTAAGGATACAAAAATAATACAGAAATTTAAAATAAAATTAATTAGAACATGGTACCTACTTAATATTTTTATTTAAAAATACATTTTAATAACGATAAATAAATAATTAATGCAAATCAACAATAGTTAATTATTCTATAAGAAAAGAAAAGTGATAGATTTCTATTTAATGGAAATATGAAATTTCCACGAGAAATATTGGAGTGCATCCATTAACCACGCTATTTTGTCCTATTCTTAATGGGATAGTGCATTGCATATAGCCTTGCATATGGGGAAAGGCGGCGATTTACTATTTTTATGACAAAACGGAAATTCGACATTCGCTCCCTTTTGAGAGAGAAAAATTGTTAATATTTACGCATTTTTAATAAAAACATTTTATAAATCCTTGAGCGGGCCAAGTTAACTCATAAACAAAAATATACCAAACTAAAGACAATAATTGGCTTAATTAATAATATTAATTATTAAAGAACTTATGTTAAGCGAAAGTCGAATTTATGCTGCGCTTGTCATGAAAAAGCATTGATTAATATAATACTTTTCTTTACGATTTTTAAAATGTTTAAAAGTGTTGCTGGTTAAAAAAGTGTTGCTAACCAGAAAACGTGTTCTTTTCTTTACTATTTCTCTTAATAAAGTAAGTATGCTCTTTTTCATTAAGAATACGAACACATATAGCCTTCTAAAATATACCCTTCAAAAAGAATTTTACTATAATAATAATGATAATTATTCATGTTAAAATGTACCCTATTAAAAATGCCCTATAGAACCCATATTGATCCAGATAAGGAAACTAATATGTATTTATATGGTTCTATATGTGCTATATGGAACGACCTGGTTTACACTTTGGAATCTATATGGTTTAATATGGAATTTCATTTTAAAATGTACAACTTAGGGATTTTTATATGGATTTATCTGGTTTCTGTTTTATGTGTTTTTCCATATAGGTTTCCCTATATGGTTGAATATGGAATTCCATTTTAAAATGTTTATATATTTAAACGAAAATTGCATATTAAACCATATAGATTCCCCTATATGGTTAAATATGGATCTATATGGTAATAATTTTTTCACACTCAAACCATATTGGGCCAGATAGACCAATATGAACCTATATGGCAATCCATATAGAAATCACTTTTCTATATGGTTTTCCAGGTATGGAATTCTATCTGGTTCAATAGTGCAATGCCTGTTTCAAATTCCTATATTGAACCAGATAGATTTTTATTTTGTGTTTCTATATGGCATTTTTAATAGGGTATATATAGTACTAATATATAACTGGATAAAAAACAAACACTGTTTTTATCCAGTTATATATTAGTGACATGGAGTTTCATCAAGTAAAGGTCGAAACAATAAAATATGTATACAGGGTGGTCCAGGATTAATCTGAAAAATTTTAATGATCGATAGAGCCTGAAAAAACAATAAAAACAAACCCAAAAACATTTTTCAAAAATGCATACTAACGGAGATATAGTCCTTCAAAATAATTTTTAAACCATTCAACCGATTCTTCTCAAATTTTGCGTAGGTTAAGCTTCCGTCGATAATATAATGAAAATTTCCTACAAAATTAATCTGATGATTTTCCAATAAAATCCAGTGGTGTCGAAATATGGGGGTAAAAAGGGGAAACCCCCCAAAATCTCCGCCTCTGGGTGTGGGAAATTTTACCTACACAAAATTTGAGCAGAATTTATTAAAAAAAAAACGTTTTTTTGCCTTTGAAGGGCTATTAGTGTGTTAGTGTGTATTTTTAAAAAATATTTTTGGGTTTGTTTTTATTGTTTTTTCAGGCTCTATCGATCATTAAAATTTTTCAGATTAATCCTGGACCACCCTGTATATAGTAAGAAAAAAATAGAAACTAAAACCTTGAAGGTAAAAAAATGTCATCGAAAAAATTCTTTCCACAGTGGCGCCACCTACATCTTTTATTATTCAAACAAATTTTTTACACAGTTGTGAAGCCAATCATAGAGGCTAAAAACTGGCGTTTACAGAATTTAAATGTCACTTTTATTTTTCGAAATAATTGGCCTGGGAGTTTTTAATGAAACGCCCTTTATAATATACAGGATATATAGGATGTATATATACAGTGTATATATACATCCTTAATACAATATTGGGTCATTACAATTTGGCAACACTGTAGGACGCAATAAAGTCTGTACAAGCCATAAAATGAAATATACGTGACGCAATATTATATGAGAATTAAAAAGGGTTGATAATGTAGTGACTTTTGAAAAAAGTTTATATTTTATTTTTTAAGATAAAAAAAATCTGACCAGATTTTTGGAATCAGCAAAAAAAATTACGTCAATATACTCTTCTATATTTTCGCATAATACCGTATTTCTAGTAGACGCAATAAGGTTACGAAATGTAATTACGCAATATTGTATTACGGATGTATGTATATATATATATATATATATATATATATATATATATATATATATATACATGCACGGCTATCCATATGAAGCCCGTTGCATTAAATTAAATAGGCATTTCTTTATTTTAACAAAACCAAAATTATTATTTCATTAATACCGAAATAAACGGCACAAATAAAAAACATTAATGGCTTGATTATGATTAAAATTTAATCATTAAATAATCCCATATAGGTTCCGTAAAAAAATACCCTTTTATAAATTTATTAGAGTACATGTTTATAAATATAGTTTATTTTTTTTAATTTTAAAATAGGATTAGGTTATAAAATTTTAAGGCAAACAAAATTACAAATTTAGGTAAAAAATTTGTCAAGCAAACAAAAGAGATATGCGCTGAGCTTGAGGGAGCCTACATGTGGCGAAAAGATTAGCCAGAAATTCCACCAGAGGTAAACGAAGAGGGTTTTTGAATAATAGAATAGTTTCAAGAGAAGAAGAAGAGTAACCTAAAAATAAATTTCCTAACAAAATCTAATTTGTTAGACAAAATACCACAATTAAATACGAAAACCGACTTAATATATTAATACCAGGTGCAGTAAACCATATAAAACTGCTATAAGACAAGTTTTCGAAATGACAAAGAAGAAAACAGCCAAAAATAAGGCACTCACATGTGCAATATGCGAAAATTGGTCATGTGCAGAGTGTAAGGAAGAAGAGTCATCTTCCGAAGATGACACAGATATTGAAAGTGAAGATGAACATAACTCTAAATGAACATAAGTCTGAGGCAAATATTAAAAAAGAATGTCCAAAACCTAAGAAAAAATGTACCTTAGGAGATATAATGAAACAACTGGAAAAAATAGAGACCAAACACGATGAACTCCTTAATAAATTTTAAGAAATCCTGGAAGAAAATTCAAGGCTCAAGGAAGAAATAAAGGGCTTGAAAACTAAGCAAAAACAACTTGAAAAACAAACTGCACGTAGCATAATCGAAACTAACAAAACAAAACAGGAAAAAATGAGCAAGAACGTAATAATACAGGGATTGGAGAAAGAAAACACTATGGACTACAAAAAATTGGTAACAAAAATGGGAGATGGATGCAACTCCAAGTTAACAGAAAATGATATAGAACAAGTACAAAATATAGGCAAAGATATAAGCAAACCAGTATTAAAAGTGCAATTTAAAACAATAGAAGTAAAACAGAACCTACTCTTGGCATATAAAACGAAAAGAGGCCTGTCACGCCAAAACATTGGGCAACAAGGAGCAGAAATAATATATATAAATCATGACATGACTCAAGAAAACCAAACACAACAAGAATCAATTTTCTACACCTTAAAAAACTACAATAGCATCCACTCATGCAGAACTACAAAAGGAGGAGGGGTTTGCATCTACATAAGCTCTCATATAAGCTACAACACAAACAACAACATAAACCTCAATGAAAATAACTTTCTAAGCATAACCTTAAATGATCTCAAAATCAACATCTGTGCTGTCTACAGGAAACCTACAAGCCAAAAAGATGACTTCTATAAAGTACTAGAAACCAATATTTTAAACAAAAAAAACACCATACTTATTGGAGACCTCAACATCGACCTCCTAAATAAGAAAAACAAAGCCACAAAGGAATATATGAACTTAATAACATCCCATTCATTCTCTATTAAAAACAAAATCAACCAGGCTAACTACACAAGGCTAAACCCCCATGGATCAAACACCATAATTTGACGATGTGCTAACAAATATAAAAAAAAACAAATAAAACTAAATCTCACTCTGTCTAAAAGCAACTCAACAAGCAAAACCCTACAAAAAAAAGTATGTAAACACAACAATAAACCACAACCAGCTAAGAAACAATATAGAACGATCATTGCTAAAAAATCAAATTGACACTTTTGAGAAACTACAAGACCTAATAACAGCTGAAGCAGAAAAATGCACAAAAGTTACAACAAACTGGTATGCGGTATCGAATGGGCAAGGTTGGATGACAAAAACTCTTTACAAAATAGTAAATCTACGCAACAAAGCACACAAAAACATGTTATAAAATCCTGAGTGCAACCTGCTAAAAAACAACTTTATCACACTAAAACGAAAAGTAAAAAACATGATAAAATATGAGAAAGGAAGGTATTACAAAAACAAAATAAAAGCAGCAGAAGGAAACAGTAGCAAAATATGGAAAATAATAAAAGATGCTAAACACACTGAGAACAACTGCAAAACAGAAATTAAAGAGCTTATCACAGAAAATGGAAGAAAAACAAAAGACACAAAGGAAATAGCAAATACTATAAACCACTTTTTTTCAACAATTGGGCAAAAACTTGCGTCACGAATAAGTTGGGCTGAACTACCAGATGCCATCATACAAAAACCCATCGCCTCCATGTAACTTAGACCCACCACTTTGAAAGAAATAACAAACATAATACAAAACATGAAAAGCAACACATCACCAGGCTATGACAACATCAAACCACTGCTCTTAAAAAACCTGACAAACACACTAGGTCCTACAATAGTTACACTCATAAACAAACATATAAAAAGTGGCATTTATCCCAAGGAACTGAAAATAGCAAGAATCCCACCAATCTGGAAAAGTGGAAATAAGCAAGACCCAAGTAACTATAGGCCAATAGCAAATCTAACCGTACTAAATAAAGTCTTTGAAAAAGTTATACACAACAGATTGACTGAACACATTGAAAACATTAACTTTCTCACACAAACCCAACACGGCTTTAGAAAAAGCAGAGGGACAACAACGGCCTTGATCAATCTGTTAGACTATATACATACACAGCTTGACGATGGAAAATCCATAACTGGGCTGATATTTGATTATAAAAAAGCATTCGATACAGTAAACCTAGCTATCCTACATAGAAAACTAGAAGAAGCCAGAATACATAAAAATGCCCTAAACTTGTTAACCTCATACACAAAGGAAAGAAAAATGTACACAACCCTGGGAAAAATAAAAAGTAATTTGCAAGACATCAACTTCGGAGTTCCACAAGGGTCAATACTTGGCCCTTTCCTGTACATAATCTACATAAACGACATTTGCAAACTCAACCTTAATGGCAAAAATATAATGTATGCAGACGATCTCGCAATTTTCTATCTTAACAAAAACGATAAAACGGCCAAACAAAATATAGAAAAAGACTTAAACAAACTACAGAAGTGGACAAACACTAACTTTTTGACACTCAACGAAAAAAAATGCTAAATAATTCACATAAAAAAAGACCAAAGACACGCAATCTCACAATAAAACTAAATGGTCAAAGCCTAAAGGAAGTACAACAAATAAAATACCTGGGACTTATAATCGACAGACGACTCAACTGGAAAGATCACATACAACAATTAACAACCACACTAGCCTCTTATTTATCCCTAGCCTACAATTTAAGTATAACCCTACCCAACCAAGAAAAGGACATAGTCTACCACGCTTATATTAAGTCAAGATTAACTTACCTTATACCGTTCTGGGCAACAGGGGACAAAACCTGCTTAAAATATCTCCAAAGAGCACAAAACAAAGTTATAAAAGCCCTTTATAATTTAAGAAAAGATACCCCAACTGAATGTGTCTACAAAACAACAAAATTATTAAACATAGAGGAACTAAGACAGGTCGAAACGCTAAAAATTATGCATCAAGCCAAAAGCTTTAAAGCCATTAAGAACAGTGACTGTCATAAACATAATACAAGGGGAAAAGACAATTTCAGACCGCAAAAATCCAGAACCAAAATGGGAGAGACTAAACTAACATCAGAAGGAGCGAGATTATACAACCAACTCCCAGAAAACTTAAAAAACACACCAAAGAGCAAATTCAAAAAAATGGTACTCGAACACGTAATAAGCAAGAGAAATGAAGACCTGTGATAGTATTTATTAAGTACAAATGCTTTATTTTACAACAAATTGTTATACATACACATTTTACATATATTTTATGATATCTTGTTATACATGCACATGTTACATATGTACCTGTTAAAACCCGAAATGGGTTATTTAGGTTTATTTTCTCAATAAAAAAGAAAAAAGAAAAGGAGAAATGAGGCAGACGCGTTTGGAACTTGTTACTGTAAAGATCACTTTCTTTGGTAAAATTGTAAAATCAGAATATTGTTCTAAAATCATTGTTAAAAGTGTTGTTAGTATATTATCAATCAAGGTTAGTTCTAAATATTTAATCTATCTAAATGTGTAGTAAAATTAACTAAACGTAATATTGTGCATTTTTAAATTGTTAATATTATTATTATTTGATTATTGCTATTATGAGTATATTTATCCTTTACTATTACGTTTAGCTGTATTTTACGTTATTTTAACCA
The DNA here is from genome assembly GCA_921294245.1 of Brassicogethes aeneus. NCBI lineage: Eukaryota > Metazoa > Arthropoda > Insecta > Coleoptera > Nitidulidae > Brassicogethes > Brassicogethes aeneus. The sequence goes on from OV121136.1 coordinate 7,854,470, forward strand.
TTTTCTTTTAGCTGTTACCACCCCTATTTTCGCTTTTACTGCTATCACTATAATTTTAATATTTTGCTACTGCTCAAATGTAACATTGTAATTTGTTTTGTGCTTAACACAACACTTTGCAGCTTTTCTATAACGTGGTTAAGCAATGTTTATTGGTCAGTCTAAATATATTGTATTGCGAAATTACTCGGTGCTTAAACAAGAGTGCTGACCGTTATTGTTCAACTTGAGTACTCTTTGTTTGTGTGCGTGGGCCTTTGTTGTAAGAACTAATATTTTCTCCCGTGAGGGGAACAGGTTGTCCTAGGTTCTCTAGGGCTGCATCGCTTTTCCCCGACCTCTCAACTAAAATGGTCGGGTTGCCTCCATTTGTGGACCCCGTCACATTCTGGGCATAGCCCGGCTAACTAACACCAATATTCTTCAGTTAAATGCAGTATCGAGCCATATCGCCAATACATTAGTTTGCGTAACTTTTAAAGTACAATGCCTGACCGCGTATTTCTTTGCTACTTCATAGCCGACCAGGGTTTTTTCTCAGGCTCTTTTTTCTTGGCCGAACCCTCCTAAGAGCCTCGCCTTGCTTGTTTGTAAAAAGAAACGTAAATTAAATTGGGGTAAACTAAACCACAGGGTTACCACCGATTTGTCTAAACCAAATTCCCTGACTTTTCCAGGAATTTCCTGACCTTCCCTGATTTTTTTCCAGACAAAATGTGTCGACGCTAGCAGTTTTCTTTTTGGTTTCCTGACCCTCAATGATTTTTTCAACTGGACTGAGTGTTGGTTTTTAAAATTTTAAGTATGTGGCCATTCAAGTATTACGTAAGCAGTATTTTTGTAATTTTTAACCCCGCCTTCCCTTTGTCAGCAAAAGTAAGTTTTATTAAAAAATATACAAAAAAAATCAAAGCAATCAAGCAAAGAATCCCCCCTTTGGTGCTTATGTAATACTTGAATTTATTTTCTCTTGGTGGAAAATTTTAACGATTAATTAAAAAACTAAACTTTTATTGAAGTTTATAAAATTCAAAAAAATAAATACTTCTTAATAAAAAAAACAAACAAAAAATTTTATGTAGCTAATTTTTTCGGGATAATTTTTAATTTAGGTTTTTGTTTCTTGGGTTTATGTTACATTAATTTTCTGTTCAATCTGAAAATAACAGAAATACTGAAATTTTTAAAAATGCCTCTGAAATTTTGTCTGCGGAAGGTCTTGTTTATTAAGTTGATGAGTTCTTATCAGTAAATAAATATTTGATAGTACATTTCATTTTCATTTCATTTTTTGCAGTTGTTATTGAAGAAATTTATTTATTCTGGATATTTCCTAAAGCAATATTATTAATATTATAATCCTGTAAAACTGTAACTTTTTCAAGAATACTCTCTAAAAAAGAATTAGTCAAAAATGACATATTTTAAAGTGAAAAAGCATGCTTTTTCAAATATGTCATTTTTGACTAATTCACTGCAGTCACTAATAACTGTAGTCCACAGCAATTTGTATCCCGGACATTTAACAGCCAATTCTCATGTAAAATTGTCCCCTGAATCCGAAAAGATCGTCATAGCAGTTGTTGAGATATAGTCAATTCCATATTATATGGAAAATTGACTAAATCTTTAAAACTGTCCTACTTTTATAACTTTTGGCTTATTCGGATTCAGCAGACAATTTTACATAGAAATTGCTAAATATCCGGGATACAAATTGCTTTTTCGCTATGATAATTAGTCATTTTTAACTAATTCATTTTTAGAGAGTAGTATTTTCCATCTGGTTCTTTTTTTTTAAGAAAATTTGACAAATTTGTGTTCTTCGTTGCCTTTTTTAATGGCCCGCACTTATTATGTGGCCTATGACTGCTTGCAAATCAAACATTTGGCTTGAAACGTTTTTTTATCAACAGGAACTATCTTCTACTGATTAATTAATTAATTAATTTATTAATTAATTATTCTTTTACTTATTAATTAATTAGTTTATTAATTATGCTTACCATTTACAAAATAAACAAATATTAATCACCCTAAACATAAAAATAGTTGGTTATAGTCTTAGAAGGTTATAGTGATAAGTCGTGATATAGACTTCTAAGGTTATATTGATAAGTTTGACATATAGCGCTGCCATATTTTGAATAAATAAAATTTAAATTACACTCGTTAACATATTTTTTTTTAATGAAAATTTTGTTGACCAGTTTTATTTATAAATAACCAATTCCCTGACCGACTCAGGAATTCCCTGACTTTGTAGATTTTTTGCCAGTTCCCTGACATTTCTAAAAAAAAAAATTCTCTGACATTTCCAGGTTTTCCAGATGGGTGGCAACCCTGAACCACTGTATTTTATTTCTTATAAACCTAGTTCTCCCACGTATCATTCTTAAAGCAATGCATTTAATAAAACAAGTAAACACAACGTAGAGGTCCAAATTTGGGTAAGACGATCACGAGCCAAAGCCACAAAATATTTAATTTATCAATTTTTACATTTTTGGTGCCGTGACTAGGATGCATTGCCGGATTGTCTCTAGCATATATGTGTCTGGGGCGAGGAATATCCTAGTCCGGTGCTGTATTAAATTGACCAAATTCTAATCGTTATGTGCATTTATTTTTTAGGTTAAGTCTAAAATTTCACGGAGATGGCTTTAGTTAACAAACCAAGTAAAAGGAACGAAGAGAGCTGGAACGAAGAACGCTGGGACGAGGAGATTGTAACATCCGGAAGTAACCGAGGAATGCCGAGGAGCTTAGGAAGGAAAGGAAAGCGTCGAGCTGCCAGGAAATTGCCGAACGGACCGTCGAAGAAGGGCGCTACCCAGGTATTATCCTCCATTTATGTCATGACGAAACGTAAGGGTAAGAAAACTAAAATAAATTGTAAAAAAACGTTGTTGTCGTCCCCGGTTACAAAAGTACGTAAAAATAAGAAAGTAGCCTCCAAGAAAGCGCCGCGATTTTCTCCTTTGGCCCCTAAAAATTCGGAAGATGATTCATCATATATTACCTATATATTACCTAACTTCAGTAACGAAAACCAAAAACCCGCGTTTTTTATAAAAAGGTTGGAAGAATACTTGCACAATACGCGCGTACCCTACAAATTCTTCGGGAAACGAGGACTGGACGAATTGAGGGGGTCTATTCTTCCTAAAGGAAATACTCAAACCCCATTTCCAAAAATAAAGTTCGTGCGTGCCGGGACCTCACTACCTCCCGGGGAGAGGCACCGAAATATCATTCAATACGTACAGTCCGCACCTTTAAGCCCTTTCTAACTTTTTAAATTGTATCCCAAGGGAGTTTTGTTAATAATTAAAATAAGTTGGTCGTTTGCAAATAATCTGGGGAAGTCTGGAGGAACTTCGTTGTTATATTCTTTGGAGCTAGTGTGTTTAGATTCCAATTTAAGCCTATTCAAAACCGTATCACGAAATTAAGGGGCGTATCGAGTACCACCACTTCGGCGCCGCTCTCGATATTGCCACATATCATAACCGTCGTTTTTGAGTTAAAATGTTAACACTGATAGACTCGGGGTGCGAAATAAGTTGTATTAGCGAAGAGTATTTTCAAAAACTGACTAAGCTTGCCAAGATACCCACGTTGCCGGTTGCTTCGACTTATTTGACGGCTGCTATGGGGCAGAAAAGTACGCGAATCGAAGCACAAATCTTATTAGATTTTAAAATTAAAACCGTGGAAATGCCGTTTAGTCACGCCTTCCTCTTAGTAAAAAAATTAATCCGTCCAGCTATTTTGGGTGTCGATTGGTTAAACAAAATTAACGCTAAAATCGATTTTGCAAAATCGTCCTTGTATGTGCCATTGGAAAATTCCACGGCCGTTATTCCGTTAAACATCCACGCTAGATGTTTATTAAGTGAACGTCCGGAAAATACCAAAACGTCGAAAGAGGACGCCGTGTACAATGCTATAAATATCGTGTTAACCGACGGCGCGCCGCGGCGCAGCGACACCAATCAAAAATCAAAATAAAATTGCGGAAATTGTGTAAATAAATCCAAAAGCACTCCCCTAGTTAAGATATTTACAATTTGAGCACATAACCTAAAATTTGAAAGAAATGCACTATATTCTGCCATAAAAGTTGGCAGATTTTGTTTGAATTTACCTTCAGTATAAAAATGACATAACCAACAATTAATAAAAACGCCAAATTGACAATTTGCATTGTTAATTTTGTCATTTTTGTAATTAAGCTAAATTTAAACAATGTTTGGCAACTTTATTGACAGAATTAGAAAACGCTGTTGTTACCAACCATAACATAATAAATTAAATTAAACAACCAGATTCGCCTAAAGTTCCTAGTCGATCAGTGGCGTACTTTTTGGTAGGATAAAGGTTATTATAAATTATTTTTAGTCATTGGAATTTAGAAAAAAAAAGTTTCAGGTGCTTATTTATGGACCCTAAGGAACAACCCATTTTAATATATAACATTAATTACATAACACCCTGTATATATATATATATATATATATGTTATATCACCCACAAACACCTTATCAGCACGTACAAAGATAACACCAACATTCCATATTTCTCATATTACCAAGAGATACACCAAGAAGCGGCGATCCCACGGAGTCAGCAAAACAATATTTAGTATAAAAACAAAATGTAACACATAAATTCATTCATTATATTTTAACTAAGCTTACTAGAACTTTAATGTATTGTAATAAATAAAAATCTTTTTTAAAAAGTAAATTTTAATTAAGTGAAGATAACAAATTGGCGCAGTCCACGGTAGGATTCGTAACACTGTGAGAACAAGAAAAATCTCCCAGTGGAGGATTCAAAATCCATAATACGAAGAACAAATCGCTCAGCTCCAACTCAGTCACTCTACGGATAGGAACACCTGGTGAAGCCCCTGGTAGAAAAACTCGAGAATACGACAAGCAGCGTACCAAGAATAAATGCAGTGCAGTGTATTACTGTAAGTACTATTTTGAATCATCTCGTTTTTACCCCTTACTTTTATATTTTACTAGTTGGTTATCTAAATAACAATGCCTAACACAGACCCAAATCCTGATAACGCAGACAATTTACAAGATGAAATTGAACATTATAAATTGTTGGAAGTATTTTCAATAGTGCCAAAATTTGAGGGAGATCAAATCTTTCTCGGTACTTTTCTAAATGCATGTGACTGTGCATACAATATGTGTACAGAAACACAAAGATTTCTTTTAGTGATTCACATTAATAACAAACTTCGCGGCAAAGCAGCACAATTAATTAGCTCTCGAAACCCAAATTCATACTTAGAAATAAAACTAAATCTACACTTTGGCGATTCACGCGACTTAACCTCCCTAATACAAGACTTACAAAGACAATTATCGAATGAATCCCCGCTAACATACTTTAACAGACTTCAGGTCTTAAACGCAAAAATGCAAGCAAACATAAATAAATCTAACCAATCTAATGAACAAAAGAAAGCGCAAACCGATTTAATAGAGACAATGGCTCTTAATACTCTTTTAACAGGTTTAGATCCGCGAATAGGTCAAATCGTTCGCGCAAGCAACCCTAAAGATTTGCTAGAAGCTCACCAACGTATTCGACGTGAACTTCAACTTTCCTATTTTGAAAACCAACAAAAAACCGCCTTTAAACCAAACCAACCAAAATTACCTCAACACACAGTTCGAAAACCTTTTCAAAACTCACCTCAACGCTTTTCTACACAAAATTATACTCCAAGAGTTAACCCAAATTTTACACCAAGGTTTACTCCTAACCAAAATCAAAATCAACCACAATCGACAAACCAATTTACTCCCAAATTTAACCCAAACTTTAATAATCAACCCCAACAATTTCAGTCAAACAGACCAAATTTTAACTCTCAACCAAATCAATTCCAATCAAGACCTTCTGTCATTCGAAGAAATCCAAATTTTAATTCCAACCAACAACATAGAGCACACGGTATAAATTACGAAACCCCTAATTATACTGAAGAATTTTCTTCACAAGAAGAATATCCAGATAATTACTACGATTGTTATTATGACGATCAACCCTATGAATTCGAATACAACCAGACTCCTGAAACCTTGTCTTTTGAAGACCCAATGCCTTCTGAAATTTATGAGGATTTTCTCAAAATCCCAGCTCAAGACAAACCCCCTGCAAACACACGATCCCCGGACACATTAATAAAACTACAATAACAGATTCAGAATATGAATCTTTGCGAATCAAAAACCCCAGAACAGACCTTCATGTAAACCCTTTACTAACAATGAGTTCAAAAAATCTATACTATGTTTACAACGCAAATAAACAATTTAAACTTCTTATTGATACAGGCGCAGGAATCTCAATTTTCAAAAATAAAACTTGTCAAAATTATCGCTCTAGAATTCCAGAAAATGTTAATATACGAGAAATAACCGAACAAAAACTTTTAATAACCCAATCAACACTCATTCCTTTCACTCACGACGACCCCCATAAAGTCTATATTTACGATCTTGACATTGAATTCGACGGAATTCTCGGATTAGATTTTTTTGAACATTATAATTGCACTATTGATATAAAAAATAAACAACTTATTACCAACTTTAAAACATTCCCACTCCTTAAAGCAGGCTCTGAAGATGAAAATCAAATATTAAATTCCCCAAATACAATTTTTATAGAACCCCGAACAGAACGAGTCTTTAAATTAAAATGCGGACTTTCAAATACAGACGCAATACTAAGCGGAACCGAAATCGAAAAAGTACGTTTACCTAACGCCATAGTACAAGTAAATTCAAATGGCGAATTTTTAACCACAGTCATTAATGCAAACACAATTTCTAAATCTATTCAATTTTCCAATCTGACTTTAGAACCTCTAGAAACCGAATTAATTCATAACATAAATTATACAAACCTAAATTTTGATCGAAATTATATAATTAAAGACCAACTGCGAACCGAACACCTTAATAGTGAAGAAACAGATTTAATCACCCAACTTTGTCTAGACTTCTCAGATATCTTTTATATCGAGGGAGACAATTTAACATTCACCAACGAAATAAAACATTCAATAGACACAAATAATGCCAGACCTATTTACACCAAGTCATATAGGTACCCACAAGTCCACAAAACAGAAGTAAAAACCCAAATCTCGAAAATGCTGGAACAAGGTATAATAAAACCATCAATTTCCCCATGGTCATCCCCTGTTTGGGTGGTACCAAAAAAATTGGACGCTTCCGGTAAGCAAAAATGGCGTGTAGTAATTGACTACCGCAAACTAAATGAAGTCACGATCGAAGATCGATATCCTCTTCCTAACATTTCCGATCTGCTTGATCAATTAGGAAAATGCCAGTATTTTACGACCCTAGACCTGGCATCAGGGTTCCATCAAATCGAGATTAAACCAGAAGATATTGAGAAAACTGCTTTCTCAGTTGAAAATGGCCACTATGAATTTATTCGTATGCCATTTGGCCTAAGAAACGCCCCCTCAACATTCCAACGCGTAATGGACAACATTCTCTTGGGCATTCAAAACGAAAGATGTCTCGTCTATATGGACGACATCATCGTCTATTCACCCACAATTCACGAACACATTTCCCGACTAAAAGAAGTTTTCCAACGGTTACGAAAAGCAAACCTTAAAATACAACCTGACAAATGTGAATTCCTCCGCAAGGAAGTCGCATATCTCGGACATTTAATCACACAAAACGGTGTTAAAACCAATCCAGAAAAAATTAAAGCTATAGAGAATTTTTCTGAACCAAAAAACCCAAAAGACATAAAATCCTTTCTAGGACTTGCGGGTTACTACCGCAGGTTCATCCCCAACTTCGCAAAAATATCCAAACCACTCACAAAACTTTTAACTAAAGACACACCCTTTTTATTTGACTCTGACTGTAAACAGGCATTTAACGACTTGAAAAAATCCTTAACTTCTGACCCAATTCTAATTTATCCTAATTTTGAAGAACCATTCGTCCTTACAACTGACGCAAGCGCTTTTGCAATTGGAGCCGTCCTTTCACAGGGCCCAATTGGGAAAGACCTACCCATTGCATATGCATCCCGAACTTTATGTGCTACTGAAACACGATATTCTACAATAGACCGAGAACTTCTCGCTATAGTTTGGGCCGTGAAACATTTTCGCCCCTACCTATATGGACGCAAGTTCACATTAGTTACAGATCATCGCCCCCGGTAGTAGGTTAGCGCGGTGGCGCCTAAAACTCGAAGAATACAATTATTCCATTATTCATAAGTCCGGAAAAGCTAATAAAAACGCAGACGCGCTTTCCCGTATCCGCATTAATCATTTTCAAGAATGTTCCAAAATCCAAGCAAAAATATCTGTATTTCCTTCAAACGAACCTCAACCCGGTCCTTCCGACCAAGACGATCCCGAAAGTGACAACGAAGAAAATGACGAAATTAAAATATTTGACGAATACAATACTTTTACCGAATTGTACAGAACAAAATCCCTTATTGACTATTCAAAAATAGACATTTCAAACGCACAGTTACTAGACAAATCACACAAAAATATAGTAGCATTTTTTTGGCAAAACAAGTTAAAAGATCTTCACAACGAAATCTTAGACGACATTTTCGAAGAAAACCCTAACTGCAGAACGGATTCCTTAACAATTCTCTCTAGTAAAACAGTAAAAGATCGCAAATACTTTATAATTCCATTACCATTTGACCCCGAAATAGTTGTAGAACGGCTGTTCTATATTCTGTTTAAATTCCAAAACGAATTTGATCTACGAAAAACATATTGTGTTGAAAATAATATTGAATTACCAATTCTTGAAATAATTTCATTTATTTTTGCTGAAAAGGATATTAAATTAAAAATATGCCAAAACCTTATTACATCTCCTGATCCCGACCAAATTCCTATCATACTCGAACAATATCACTTTGGAAAAAATAATTTACACAGAGGTATTAACGAAACAATCCGCAGAATTAAAGAAAAGTACAACTGGCAAGGCATGTCAAAAGACATAGAAAAAATCGTTAAAAGTTGCGAAATCTGTCAAAAAACCAAAATTTGCCGTAAAAATCTCAGCTCTCCACTTGTCGTTACCGAAACGCCCAAAACGGCATTCGAAAGAATTAACATCGATATCTTCGAATACCCATCTCGAAATTACTGCTTAACAGTTCGTGATGAACTTACTAAGTTCACACAAGCATATGCCCTTGAAGATAAAAAAGCTAGTTCGGTAGTAAACACCCTCCTTTTGTACTTTCAACACTTCGGTACACCATTAAGAATCCACTGCGACTTCGGACGCGAATTTGATAACACACTCACGAGAGACCTTTGTGAACTTTACGACATCAAACTCACCTTTTCCAGTGTTAATCACCCCCAATCAAACGGATCAATAGAAAGGTTTCACGCAACCCTGACAGAAATGATACGCGCTCATGTTAGTGAAAACCCTAAAGAACACCCATCAAACATATTACCTTATGCGGTCATCTGTTACAACAACACTAAAAATCGCACCACCGGTTTCACACCCTTCGAACTGATTTTCGGCCATACTTCTAGCAGACCACCGGAAACCCTTTATAACCAAAAGAATCTCATATCAAAATACGTTCGTGATTTGAATAATCGGATGGAATATTATAATAAAATAGCAAGGGCAAAAACCCAAGCTCAAAAAGAAAAAGCAAAGATTAGGTTTGACCAAACAGTCCCACCTAATCCATTAGTATTTAGGTTAAATGATAAAGTTCTAGTTAAAGAATCGCAAATAAAAAACAAACTTCAAAATAAATTTAATGGACCATTTGAAATAATATAACTATTTAACAACTCAGCAATTTTATTGAACCCAAAAACTAATCAAAGAACTAAAGTAAATTTTGACAGACTTAAACATTTTTACGAATAATTTATCTCCCTTTTCAGACTCTTTGGGTTGACCACCGTCGTCTCCACTCAATATTCAATAACCCCCGTTGACAACACAATCGGACTTTTTTATAATGAATTAAATCAGATGAAAATATCCAATGACAAATGGACACTTTTAGTTTACAAAGACTTACTTCCCATTCAGAAAACTATGGAAAATAACGAAAAAATTCTTAAAAACGTCCTAAGTACACTTACAGATCACCTTGAAATATCTAGAGTAGCAGCAACAAATATACAAGTCAAAACTCATGTTAGTTTACTAAATCAAATATCCGACTCAATCAATTTAAAATATCAAGAAATATTTTCGGGAACACAAAAATATTCACAAAGACCAAAGCGAGGTTTATTAAACGGCATAGGTACTATTTGGAAATCCATAACAGGCAATCTTGATGCCAGTGATGGAGAATATTTAAATAATTGCATAAACAAAATATCACGCGATGAAAATCAGATAGAAAATCTTATAAAAAATCAAATATCAGTCACAACTTCAGTCATCAAGAACTTTAATAATACCATAAAACTTTAATAATACCATAAAACCTACAAATTGACGAACAGACGTTTAACAAAAACATTGGCACCATACAAAACGAACTATACAATTTTGATACCGAAATTTCGCTATACGAATCACAAGTCAAACTCTTAGACATATGCGAGTCACTAATGGAAAGTTATATTTTTATAAAGGACACTCTAGATGATATTTTGGACTCCATCTCATTTGCTCGATTGAAAATACTTCATAATACAATAATAACACCTTCAGATTTAATGAAATCACTTAGTAAAATTTCCCGGTCACTAAATAGAAATAATCTACCTATAGAAATATCACCATTAAACATTGCAAAATATTTAGATATAATTGATTTAAAAGCATTCCAAATTGATTCCAGAATTGTTTTTGTCTTAAACATCCCTCTTACACATCCAGAGACCTACACCCTTTATCGTCTTTACCCAATACCACTATTAGATAATCGAACAGGTCTCCTTCACATTTTACCAACAACAATAAAATATATCGCGAGAGATGATGATTCAACATTTTACTTACCAATTCAAGACTTGCAATTAGAAAAATGTAAAACACTTTCTTCCACTCAACAAATTTGTTTCAATATGCTGCCATATCCAATTGACGACAACGCTATTTGCGAAGCTCAACTATTCACAGCTCAAAAGAAATTACCCACCAATTGCATAACTTCAAAAATCCTGGCTGAAGACTACAACGTAAATGAAATTAACAAAAATCAATGGCTTGTTTCTGTATCCGAAGACCTACCAGTTACCATAAAATGTGACGACCAAAACACACAGACAGCTACTATTAAAACTACTTCACTAATTCAGTTAAATTTCCGATGCAGTGCTTTTATTGGAAATACACGAATCCAATCAAAACTTCAACTGGAAAAATTACTAAACGTAACATATAGAAGTCACCCCGTACAAGTTCCATTTGACTGTTGTAAAAACCTTCCACGAAAAGAAAAACTTCCTACATTAAAGCCATTAAAGTTAAACAAGATAAATACCGAAGACTTAAACATCGCTCATCACAAGCTCAATCAATATTCCGAAGAATTGGACAAACTAATAAATGAACCATTTATTACAAAATCTATCTCCTGGTCTACAATTATTACCTTTGTACTCATTGCTATACTAATTATAATCTACAGCCTCTATAAATTCAAACCAAAAAGGCGTACTCCCGTTATTGTAACCAACTTCAACGATGACTCTCCTCCAGCACCAAGACCAAGGCTACCAGAAAACGCCCAGCAACCCTGGAGACATCTGCTTCCAAGAAGACGTCCCTCCTTTCACCTAGGAGAACCAATCGAAGAAATCAACCTTTCAGAAAAACTATCTCAATAAAAGTCAATGCTATAGCATCGACTTTTCTTTATAAGGGGGAGCTGTTATATCATCCACAAACACCTTATCAGCACGTACAAAGATAACACCAACATTCCATATTTCTCATATTACCAAGAGATACACCAAGAAGCGGCGATCCCACGGAGTCAGCAAAACAATATTTAGTATAAAAACAAAATGTAACACATAAATTCATTCATTATATTTTAACTAAGCTTACTAGAACTTTAATGTATTGTAATAAATAAAAATCTTTTTTAAAAAGTAAATTTTAATTAAGTGAAGATAACATATATATATATATACAGTGAGCGCGTTAAAATCCCCCCCCTTGTAAACTTTTGAACCAAAAAAGATTTTAAGTGGGGAGCGAAAAAATATATAGTCGTGAAAAAAAACCCTAGTATTTAGGTATATTTTTATAATTAAGGTACCTTTTAAAATTATACTGCTTTGTTACCTTCACTTAAAAATTATATTTTATACAGGTAAAATATATTGTACGTATTTATATAATTATAAGGTACCTTTTAAGATTATACTACTTTGTTATCTTCACTTTTTTAATTTAATATATTTTTTAAACTAGTTTATCAATAATTTTACGATACGATGAAATTTAGGTACACTTTCCATAAAACATTTAAAAGTAAATATTCAATACGCGCCACTGCTTTGCCAAACACGTGTTAAACTGAACTTAAATGGCGCACAGTAGGCTAGAGAGGGCTTCCAGCTCGCGGAAATTCAAATTAAGTAAGGGTTTTATTCAGGGACCCGCACCGGACCGTTTTTGGACAGAAAACCGGACCGGAACCGGTATTTATTTGTGGACCGGAACCGTAACCGAACCCATATTATTTTTAAATGTAACTCTAGAGACCGAACTCGAACCCATTAAATTTAAAACGGGGTTTTAGGATATTTTCGGTTTTTTGTCTTAATTTCTATTTGAAAAAATTAAAAAACATATATATTGTTTGGTAAAAAAATCTATAAAATTAGTTTTTGCAAAAAAAAAAAAATTAAGCAGGGGGTATAAATCTATAAATTATACACTGTAGCACAAGTATTGTTAGGGGTTCCTGATGTGTTAATAACAATTGTAAATGTTGTATAAATAATTATTGTAAATGTAAATAAAAATAACTTTATTGGAAAAAAGGTGTTATATGTATAAATAATACTAGGCAACATTGAAATTAATAAACTCCCACTACAAAATATCCTACCGACTGCGCCATGAAATAATAAACTAATAAAATACAAATACAAATAAAATATAAATAATACCAGAGTAGGTTGAAGATTAATTTATTAAATTTGAAATTTATGGGCGGGAATCTTAAGATTGACCCAATATTTGGCGATAATTGCACTAACTTGACGTGATGCGCATGCGTTTCGCATGCAAATTAATGCAATTGCTTATTTATGTTTATTTCGTTTGCATCGTAGTGTTTGTTTTGTTAAGTTTTATTCGAAATGTTTAAACAAGTGTTTTTTTGTATTTTTTATTTTACCCATATAGTCACTTTAACTAACTTTACTATTTAAGTACATAAAATAGCATTGCAAATATCGCCTAGTGAGAAAACAATGTCCCCAAAATAGTTCGCATCTATGCGAAATGCGAATATTCGTATTTCGCAATTAGCATTTCGCATCCATATGAAACCAACTTAAGTAAGCGTTGAAAGGCTGTTTTCTGGACTCAAATTTTTACTTCTTCAGAATTTTTGGAGAAAAAGAAGAACAAAAGCTGAAAGTTCAGTTTTTTATTTTTGGATAACTTATTTTCCAGTTTTTTAATCACAAGATCAGAAGAAATAGATAAAGGTAGCCAGCCGATCGGGAATAAAAGTAAAGAAAAAGAAAATGAAGAGCCTAAAATTGAAGAACCAGATTAAAAAAAAAGAGACAAATAAATTAAATTACATGCCATGCGTTTATCTCGGAACCGGAACCGGACAGAAACCGTTATTTTATTTGGGTTTAGGTAATTTTGAATTCTTTAATATCTGTAGAAAATGAAACAACTTTAAATCACCTTCAAATCTGTTGAATTTTTATCAGGTAACCAGTCAAGTTTAGGAATTATAATTACTTGCTTCGTGTTGATAAATTGCGCATAAAGGTATTGCTTCTCTTAAAATGCTTATTAATAATTTATTCTTACTTTTTGACTAAAATTGTATTAAATACTGTCATACGTTATGGCTTAAACGAATAATGGTAAGTTTCTATTATTATTGTACTACTTCAATAAAGTAACCGCTGCATACTATTAAGGTATGTATGGATATTACTAAGGTTTTAAAAAATTTCACGCACTGTCACACTCTGTGTTCAGGTGTTTTTAATAGCTTACCGTTCTGTCTTCCAAATAAATCTTAAATCAAGTACTAGTAGGCGCAACAAATAGGTTTTGTTTATTTTTTTCAACTCATACAGAGCTATGTGAAAAGCATTTAAATATAAAGTTAGTTTTAAATTACTTAGTAGACTACGCATTTACAAAAATGGATGTATTTTGGAAAAAACTTAATTCAAAAATATATATTTTTTTAAATATAGAAAAACGCTGGAAGCCCAGAAGAAATATCAATATACGTGGTGATGGAAACCATCAATTAAAAAGCTACTAATAACAATAAATAATTTTAAATTAATTACTGATATGTAACTATTAGTGAATATTAATAATTTTTCCCACCACCGCGGTAAGCTTCCAGCGCGCGAAAATTTAAAATGAGTAAGTGTTTTATTTCGACAAAATTTAGTGAATTTTGAATTCTTTAATAACTGTAGCAAATGAAATAACGTTTTATTACCTTCAAATCTGTTGAATTTTTATTAGGTAACCAGTCAAAGTTTAAGAATTATAATTACTTGCTTTGTGTTGGTAAATTGCGCGTGAAGGTTTTGCTTCTCTTACAACAGAGTCAAACCACGTCAAGTGGGACCAGAAAATTTCACGAAATCATCGATTTTGAAAATAATCACATTATTGTGTAGTAGGCATGACTCATATGTCACAGTAAAAAAATTGTTTTAAAATTCGTTTTTTTGGTAATGTTATTAAGGTTGACAATTTTGTCAAACTTTAGAGCACGGTAAAATTGAAAAAATAGAATCTCTGGGACCACTCTGTATAATTGAATTAAATTTTACACACTATTGTAAAAATGTTTAGAGTATATAATGATCATTTAATTAAGGTTAATTTGTTCAAATAAAAGAATTTTGCATACATTTATTATAAACAATTGAAATTTTGTATGTGTTCTTCACGCTGAAAAAAAAAAATCTTGTGTCATAATATGCGGCAAACGTTTCCGTTTAATAAGATGTATTCAAAAATTTGCCTTTCATATGTCATTCCGGAGATATTAATTTTTTTGTCCCGCTGTGCGCTTGATCAGTACGCAGTGCGCTTCGCTGCTAGCTCGTCCGTTCGAACGGTTTAACTGTGTGCCAGAACGAAGTTTAAGTCACATAAAAATGCCGCCAAAAACTGATTGTAGTTTCTTGTTCGGGACCCTTTGTTGACTTAAAAATGATATTTACCAAAGTTCTAGCTGCTCCTCTTTTCGAAATTGTTCGAAAATTCATGATTTTTTTTTAAATTTTTGTTTATCTCTTTGACAGAGTACACATTTGCACACGGATTTTTATAAAATTGGAGTATATTATTTAGGAGACTATTAGAGAATATTTTTTAATACTGTTCACATCATTTGATATATACAGGGTTAGCCAAAAATCACTTATTTTTAATAATGCAAAAGCGTAAATTCATGATTTTAGCATAACACGCGAAAAATATTTATTCCCAATTTTTTTTTTTAGATATTTCTAGGTCTATCAGGTTACAAAATGGCATTATTATTAACCTTTTACAAGAAAACTAGATTTGTAATAACATTTAATAAAATAACGCTTAGAGAGTATTTAAAATGTTGTTTAATTTAGGCTTTTGAGTAGTTTTCAATTTTGAACGAAAAATTGGTTGAAGTTAAAAAATATATTTACCAAAATTCTAACTGTTTTTTTTTTAATTTCTAAAAAATTCAATTTTTTTAAAATTATTTGTTTATCGCAAAGTCTACCTTTGCCAGAGTACACATTTGTACACCGATATTGTAAACGAGAGAAACTGTTTTTATATATATGCTTAGATTTATACAGGGTTAGACAAAAATCACTTTTTTATATAGTAAAAAGCATAATGCATAAAAAAGATTTTTCAAACAATTTCGAAAAGAGGAGCAGCTAGGATTTGGTAAATATCATTTTTAAGTCACCACAGGGTCCCGAACAAGAAACTGCGGAATTTTTATGTGACTTAAACTTCGTTCAGGCACACCGTGTGCTGACGAGCTAGCAGCGAAGCGCGCCGCGTACTGATCAAGCGCACAGCGGGACAAAAAAATTAATATCTCCGGAATGACATATGAAAGGCAAATTTTTGAGTACATCTTATTAAACGGAAACGTTTGCCGCATATTATAACACAAGATTAATTTTTTTTCAGCGTGAAGAACACATACAAAATTTCAATTGTTTATAATAAATGTATGCAAAATTCTTTTATTTAAACAAATTAACCTTAATTAAATGATCATGATATACTCTAAACATTTCTACAATAGTGTGTAAAATTTAATTCAATTATACAGAGTGGTCCCAGAGATTCTATTTTTTCAATTTTACCGTGCTCTAAAGTTTGACAAAATTGTCAACCTTAATAACATTACCAAAAAAACGAATTTTAAAACAATTTTTTTACTGTGACATATGAGTCATGCCTACTACACAATAATGTGATTATTTTCAAAATCGGTGATTTCGTGAAATTTTCTGGTCCCACTTGACGTGGTTTGACTCAACAATACTTACTTTTTATTGTTAGGTATCTCGAAGTTTCCGTGGTTTTCAAAATCAAAATATCCCGATTTTTCGAAATACAATAATTCGATTTGGTTATACATGTTATTTAGTTTGCTTAAAACGTCTCCATTCTTTTTAATTTCTGTAATATTTAGCGACATCTAGTGTTGCACTTAAGTCATAAAATAGATACAGTATAGATAGAGTATCGTACAGAATTCTACAAAATCAAATCACAATCTGATCACAGGTGACAAAATATAATTTCCTTGCAATGGTAGCTAATTATTATAATATGTTATATATGTATATAGCTAATTATTAAAATATGTTATATTTTTAGAAAATATATGTTTTATATTTATTTTTTAGTTTATATTTGTTTTTCAGTTTTTAAATATTTGTTGGTAAGTTTTTAAATATTTTTTTTTATTTTGTAAATCTTAAAAAAAAAAAGTTTGTACAAAAATTAAACAAAAGCAAAAGTTTAACTTGTTTTATTAATAATTATAATAATAATAATAACTAGAGATGAGATTTTAGTGTTATTACCTATTTGTCTACGCTAATCATAATTTTAGGTGCAATGGAATAAAAACCGTTTTGAAGAAAATGATTTAATTTGAGCCTAATTTTATTTTACCTATTTTACCTAAATTTTCATTTTCAAGAGAAGTTGACCTAATTTTTAATTTTACTACCTAAACTAGTGTAATTTTACCTATTTCACCTAAATTCTTATTTTTAACAGAAATTTTTATTTTTAACAGAATTTTTTTTTGTATACAAAAAAAATTCTGTTAAAAATATATTATTATAATAATGGGGTTGTCGTATTCGGTTGACATAATTCTTATGCACCATGTAGTATTTAGTTTGTACAGGATTGGTAATGTGGGTTGGTTGGAAGTGGTTGGTACTACGGTTTTAAAATTTCCGAAAAAATTGATCCGGCGAAAAAAAAACCGTTTTTTTTCCGAAAAATTGTGAATTTTTCCGAAAAATTGTGAATTTTTTAGAAAAATTGTGAATTTTTTAGAAATTTTTTTAATTTTTCAGAAAAATTGTGAATTTTTCAGAAAAATTGACTTTTGCATATTTTTCATTTCATTCAAAGAGTAATATGAAAAAATGCAAAAGTCAATTTTTCTGAAAATTTACAAATTTTTACGGATACTATCCGTACACTGATATCGAGAAAAAAGTGAATTCTCAACCCTGAATAATCCTATTATTATGATTATAATAATTATTCCTTTTATTTTAATCGAGTAGAAATATTATACCGGGTCGCAAAAAAATATATTTGGTGCTGTATTAACATAACTCGTTTTATTTGACACTTGGATTTATAAAATTATAATTTTGTAATTTAACTTTATAAATCATGCATTGTTTTGTAATGGGATATTTTCGATGGACTCTTTTTTCCAAAAAAGCCAATTTTCCCAAGGCCTGGAAAAATAAAAAAACAGGGTTTTCCCAATTTTTTCGGTTGTGACATTCCTGTACAGTGTTGCCAGGTCTCATGCTTTTTCATGATATCTCAAATTTTTCCAATCAATCTCATGTTATCATGTTTTATTTAAAAATCTCATGTATTTACACAAATTTAAGCTTTTTTATGAAAATGTATTTTTTTTAAACATTTCTATCAAAATAAATGTGATTTTTTATTTTCAGCAATTGTATGCTTATTAACAAAAGTATTATGAATATGCCGCCGCATTAAAAAAATATAAAATTTATGATGGTATATAATATTTTTTTCAAGATACAATATACAATAATTACATTATTTTACCACCTAAAAGTTGCTTTCCAGTACTTATTTTTGTAAAGTACGTACCTAATTTAAGAATTTTCACACCTAAAACAAGAAAAAACTTAACCTATTTAGGTACCTATTTTTATAAATTTGGCAACCTAAAATCTCATCTCTAATAATAACCATCTACCGATTTTAGACCGAAATCTAGCGATTTATTTCTTGATATCCACCGACGTTAGTCGGTAAGAGGGTGGCAGCACTGCGCTGCAGTGACAAGCTCGCGGAGTTTTTTTGATCAGTTTTGTGTTATCTGCTGAAGTAGATGGATCGGCTATCCTTGAGTGGATAATATGAAACTCATCGCATAAAATTTATTAATGCCATAAATAAGTTGATAATTGTTGAATCCACAAAATCTACAATAGATTGGTAAAGATGCAAGGGATTTCCACAAAGGATAATCGTTATATTGAAGGACTGAATATATTTCTGCAAACAGCCATGTGGTGCTTAGTCGGTTTTTTTTTTAATTTTTTTTGCCTCGTAACTTCCGCTGCTAATATCGTGATTTTGTATGTGTAAAAGTGTAATAAAAGTGACTTCCGCTGCTTTATTGAATAAACTCTAAAAAAGACAAAAATGATAGTGATGGACATAAGTGAATAAAAAGACTATAAGTGAAAAAAGAATCTAAAAGTGGCATAAATAATAATAATTAATAAACTATAAAACCAAGAAGAAAAGGAGAAGCTATAGGTTATCCTAGACTCGCTTTTTCCAGTATAATAATAATAAAATACAGCTGGCTAAATCCTGGAAGGGAAAGGCCAATCAAACCAGAGAAGAAGAAGAAGAAGAGTTGTTTTAATGTGTCAACTTCGCTTTGGTACCCTAAACTGTTCATGTAGCTCTTGAGAAATCAAAATAACAAGCGAACTATCAGTAATCAATAATAACAAAGTACTAAATAAGTTTAAAAGTTTGCTTGATATTACATAATACACTGTGCGCATTCCTCTTTTCATACCTGGTTTTCAATTTTCATCGTCATTGACCGCTGTGGAAAATGAAGGAACTATATTATGATACAAGCCTGGACCACACAATTCGGCCATAGGCCATCCATTGGAGTAAATTATCTATTGGTGTGGTCAGAGCTGGGAGTATCTTGAAAAAAAAGATACTTAAAAGTAACTCAGATACTTTAAAGTAACTAAGATACTTTTTAAAGTAACTAAGATACTTTTTAAAGTAACTTAGATACTTTTCAGTGTAACTTAGATACTTTATTAGAAAAAATTGGGGGAATTCCAGAATGATTCAAAGTAATTACCTAACCTACAACTTCTTGAAATTTTATAATTTTATAGTTTTTATTCATACTTAAAAGTAACTTGGTACTTAAAAGTATTTTAGTTACTTAAAAGTATCTTAGTTACTCAAAAGTATCTTAGATACTTCCATATAGTATCTTAAATACTTTCGGATAGTATCTTAGATACTTTTTAAGTATCTTGTAACTAAAGATACTTTTAACTCAAAGTATCTAGTTACCAGAGGTAACTAAGTTTTGTATCTTAGAAAAGTAACTAGATACTTTTCAGAAGTAACTTTCCCAGCTCTGGGTGTGGTCTAGGGTTATCAATAAGGAAAAATCCTTATCAATAAGAAATTTCTCTTAGCGACACATTGCGCATAACTACCCTTCCCAGCAAACACAACCGTAAAGGTTCTGTAATGGCCCTTTAAACGCGTGCCTTTAATAAACTAAAGGCCCTATAAAGGCTGACTTTAATGGACCTCTACATATTATGTCGCGTTCACCTTTTATGGACATGTAACGGCAGTCGATAAAGACACTTACAAGAACCGCTAAAGGTTCCGATATGGCAGGTTAAAGGTACAAATATGGCAAGCTAAAGGTTCTTATATGGGGTGATAAAGATTCTATAGTGGTTAGTTAAATATTCTTTAATGGATAAGTAAAGTACCTATTATGTGGATTAAATGTGTTACCTATATATTTACTAGGTACGGATATTCCATAATAATTGAAATATTTTATCCCGACCGATATTTGACGGTAGGGGAAAAAAATTCCGATTATCGTGTAATATCCGACCTAATAAATATATACAGGGGCGTGCTGGGCCGCCGGGACACCGGGCGAATGCCCGGTGGCCTGCGCTACCATGGTGGTCTGCTGGACTTGTTATGGTATGCAAATAGAAAAAAGATTTTTATACCAAACAAAAAGTTTTTTCAAGTTATATCACTAAACACTAAAATTTTTCATCTTCTTCTACACTTAGTGCATTGTATAATACACTTGTGAGAACTAAACTTGAGTATGCTTCGGTAATTTGGTCACCTATATACAATCTACACATAAATAGCTTGGAATCAGTTCAGAGAAGATTTTTGAAAACATTGTTTTTTAAAAGTCACCAAGTTTATCCTATTCAAGGATACGATCATAAGCTACTTCTCATGGAGTTCACATATAATAGTCTAGCACAACGAAGATTAAACTCGCAGATACTATTTCTTCACAGAATATTACACGATGATGTTAAATGTGGTGAGTTAACTTGTATGTTAAATTTTCATATACCACGCCTAAGATCAAGACATAAAACCACATTTTCTATCCCAACCCCACAAACAAATATTCTGGTTCAATCACCATTTCAACAAATTACAATAAAATCGAAGGTCATATAGATATTTTTTCATGCAAAGTCGATGTTTTAAAACGTTTTTTTTTAAACTGTTAAAGATTTTTGTTTTGCAGAAATACTGTTATTTTAAATAAGTATATTAGATATCTATTTGTAATTTTTGTATTACCTACATATATTCTGTAATTGGGCGTTGAGCCTGTAGAATATTTATTAAATAAATAAATAAAAAAATAAATAAAATAAATAAAATAAAAAAAGTTTTAATTGACTCCCGTAAAAAAATCTAAAACACGTATTTTTTACGCTAACCCTTAACCAAGAAGTCGCAGGTGGAAACCCTAAACCGTGGGGATATTTTGGATGCTTTCGTAATTATTTTTCCGTTTCTTTGAAAATCCAAACTGATCCGGGGCCACTTCGATAAAATGCAATTTTCGGAAGGGGGGATCAGCTCGAATTTATAGAGAAATGAATTAATGATTTAATCCTTTAATATTAGTGTGAAGTGACGTAAATTTGGAAGATTTTATGCTGATTGCTGTGAACAGAAAGGTGCAAAATGGTTTAGATTGTGACTTAATACGGGAGGTTTTATCAGTAGAGGTATTTAATTGTGATGTATTTTTACAATTTATATGAAATTGGCTTGGGCCTGGACTGCTCTACCATCTAGTCCAGGCCTGCATTGATTCAGCCAGCACGCCCCTGAATATATACTTACCAAATTTAATCCACCATAATAGATAGGTACTTTACTATATAGATAAAAGTCGGGACAAAAATTTCGTTATCATGGAATGTCCCTAAAACTTTCAACAAATTAAAAAATACAAAGTGTTTAATGTGTTATAAAATACATGTAATTCAAACATAATTATAACAAAACATATTTAATAAAAAAAAAACTTAACAAATATTATACAAAATAAAATCAAATTTCTTTTAGTAAATAAAAAAAAATTAAAATAAGAAAAATTAATAATTTCATTGATTTTTTTTCTCTCGATTTTTACGACCACCATCCCTGTCGATTGCTCCCCTTAACCATGCTTTTATAGTATTTTCAATATCTTTTGTAGTGGCTATAACCTAGGTTATTAAATAGTACGACATTAATGTAAAAATTGTACAGTAAAAATACTTACTTGAAAAAGGTACTACCTAGTTGTTTAGTTCATTAATAATTAATTATAAAATACACCTTAGATAATTCGATAATTAATTAATATATCTCAAAACCTATATTATTTTTCTATAACATATGCATAATACCACTAACATGAGGCAATTCATTAGTAAATATGGTGTAAAGCAAAGGAAAACATTTGGCACTGTAATGGTGTGTTACAGTTCCATTAACTTGATACTTATAATTGCCATATGTGGGCCTTTAATGTTAAATTATACATATCATTGCCTGAAAAGGGCCATTGCAAGCCCTGCTTAAAATACCCCATAGAGACCCTGTTCAAACCGATAGATATTTGTATCGGGATGTATGGTGTTTCTATAGGGTGTATCGGTTTGTATAGGACCCGTAGTTGAGATTTATGGTTGTTCTATAGGGATATCCACCATTGATTTATTTGCTATCGGTTTCAATGGGGAAAATACACATAAATGTAGAAATTAGTTTTTTCCCTATAGGACCCTATAGGTTTTAATAAAATTTTGTCAAATGTTTTATGGTTACTCTATAGGGATATCCCTATATATCCTTCATTGAGTTATTTTCTATCGGTCTCAATAGGGAAAATGTAAAAGTTATGGTGTGCCTATAGGTAATTTCCTATACATTTTCTATCGGGCTGTATCCGGAAAAACCCATGGACAAATGCACATATAGAATCCGGTAGCGCCCGATAGATTATTTTGTATAGGTCTCTATGGGGTATTTTAAGCAGGGAGACCTTACCACGACAGCCTTTGGTCTAAATTGACATTTATTAACGAAAAATTCCTGTAGAGGCCCAGTACAAGAACAGCTTGGATTAAAAATGCCATAATTTAACCATTAAACACTGTAATGGGCCATTACATTACCAGACTTATGTGTTTGCTGGAATTGTTATCCTTAGTCGTTAATTCGTAGGCGATTTTTAATTTTTAAAAATCAGTGGTTAACCCTCGGGGATATACCTATAGAGCAACCAACATTTTACAAAATTTTGTTGGGGTCCTATGGGAGAAAAACTAATTTCTACATTTATGTGCATTTTCCCTATTGAGACCAATAGCAAATAAATCAAGGAAGGATATCCCTATAGAACAACCATAAATCCCAACTATGGGTCCTATTCACCTGATGCACCTATAGAAATACCATACAATCCAATCAAAAATCAGTTTAAACAGGGTCTCTATGTGACATTTTTTTTTTATTAATTATTTTCTTACCTAAATCCAATGCTATCCAATCTTTTGAGTTTTCACCTTCTAATTTAGGTACTATATCACTTTTCTGCTTTTTTTGTTTGTAAACCCTTTTTACAAATTGTGCAATAGCCCTCATATGCCTTTGTGATTTACCAGATACAACACACATATAATCAACATATTTTATATCTAATGATACTTTGGCTACAAATATGTCTTTGGAATTTTCTCTTTTTAAAACTTCTACCAAATCTTCTATTTCAAAAACACCAGTTTTTCCACCTAAAATAAAAAAAGTTTATACCTATTTGGTAAAGCAAACAACTGTCTTAATTTACGTTTTAAATTAAGGCCCTCAAAAAGATTTACATTTTCTTCTATATGTTCATCAAGTAAATTAGAATACTTCAATCTCTCTTCGTAAACATCTAATATTATTTCTGAATCATTATCTTTAAAAACTTGATATTTTGTATTCATATTTCCCAAATCCGTGTTTTTATTTTCTGTTGACCACAGTCTAACGTATGGATTTTGAAAGCATAATTGTCTACATTGATTAATTTTAAAAAGACTTCGTTTAAACATTCTTCTATTAAATAAATAACCTACCCTATAAGTTAGGTTATTTACAATGTTGCCGCCACTATTTATTTAACATAAAGTCGGGTCCACAATTGTCGCATGTCGCAGATCGCAGAACATAAGCTTGCGCAAAGCACCCAGCTGACAAAAGAACCTTGCTCCATCGCCACATCGCGGGGTGCTTTCTGTGGGTGCTTTGCGCAAGCTTATGTTTTGCGATCGGAGTCCGATCATCGGACCCCTGCGACAATTGTAGACCCGGCTTAATGTTACAGTCCCGTCCAGGGTTCTCGTTAACAGTCAGTTTTGCCACTTGTAACCATAGATCATACAAGGGTATGATCTATGCTTGTAACATAAATTTTTCTAAAAACAAAGCTTGAAAATTATATGTAACATAATCGATAATTGTAACATAATTTTTAATCCAAGTATCTGGACAAAATTAACTTAATTCTATCCAGATTAATTAATTTAATTAAGCATAAAGCCTGATTTATAGATTTCCTTCCTTCCTGCCGTAAAAGATCAACAATACCGTAGTGCTGTTTATAGATTCCCGTACGGTATTTATAGTTCTAAAGGTAACGGTAGAGGCAGCGGTAGCGGTAGCCAAGTTGGGCATTGAATATTATATGAAACAATTTATAGTTGTCAGAGGTAGCGGTAAGGGAAGTAGAGACAAGAACTTAGCGGCAAGAGATGACCATCTTTCATCTTTTCTTACCTCAACCGCTACTTCAGCCAATCACATGGCAGTTTTTAGTTGACAGCCTCGCCTTGTAAGTTTAGTGTTTATGCGAGGGGCCGCCATTACCGCTACCGCTACTTTCTGAACTATAAATCCAACTTTATAGTATTTTTAACAAATTTTATAATTTTCCAAAAAATCGATAATATTTTCAACCCTGCTTCTTTCACTTTTTTATGAATAAATTATAATAATTATTGTTAGATAATAATAATAATAATAATAATAATAATAATAATAATAATAATAATAATAATAATAATAATAATAATAATAATAATAATAATAATAATAATAATAATAATAATAATAATAATAATAATATTAATAATAATAATAATAATAATAAACTTTATTGGGAATTCAAATGGCTAACGACTTTCGTCTTCCTACCCTTGTAACATAATTTTGCGAAAATTCGATAATTTCAACTTTTACATCTGGCAACACTGACAGTCACACACCTTAAGGGCCGCTTTTTCAATTAGGGTTTAATTAAACCTTTGTTCAGGGGAACTTAGATCAGTTAATGAACTCAGTTCACAGTCAAATGAGTTTTTGAATGTCGACTCAACAGCAGTTCTGTTGAACTTAGATCAGCGGTGTCAACAGTCGTTTTTTCGCGTAAATACCATGAAATACTATGGTTATTAAACTTAACCGTGGTTAATAGTTAAGGCATTTTTGCGTTTAGAGTGCGTTCAAAAATCCTAACTATGACGTCACAAATACCAGACCATAAAACTATATCGCTGAGCTAGTTATTCAACGTGGTTAATAGTCTTTCTCTTTTTAATATATATTTTTCTCTGTTTCGATCTGTCAAGAAGTTGTTTACATTTGAAATTTAAAATATTTTAAGTATACCTATAGGTACAATTGCTCTTAAACCGAATTTAAACTTTGTATTAAAATGGTAAACGGGGTGTTGTCAGTAAAAATAAATGATAGGGTGCTCCATATTGTGAATCTCCACAAGTGGAAGAAATTATATGCAGGTTTTTTTATATTCTTCCTTATTTTGTATTAAACATGTAGGAGAATTGGATAACGTGTATTAAAAAAACTAGTACCTATAGAAAAAGAATATACTAGGTATAAAAAGAGGCAAAGAAATTTATTTACACCGGTAAAAGCATAGAAATTAAATATAAATAGGTAAAAACACATTTCAAAAATTATAGGTTATGAACAAGTAAACAAATGTCAAATGTTAAAAACCTAACCATGGTTATATGAATTAACTGTGACGTCATGACTTATTTAACCGTAGTATTACATAGTATTTACGCGAAAAAACGACTAACGTTTAACTCATCCCTTGAATCATTTATCTACTGGTTAATTTAATTTTTTATATCACTATGTTCAATTTTCTTTAACCACATGGCTATATGCACATGATTTCTTCAAATATTTCAATCTTAATTCATCCGCTTCTTTTTTCAAATATTTTCATATAATTATATATTTCTGCTTAAAGACAGTGTATTTTTACCCTGGGAAACCGATCTCGTCCCTCCTGGGTCGCAAAGTCACTTATATTTCACTTACTTTTTCATAGAGCAATAACGTACTCAACCAGGGACGAACCGAACTCTCGATAAAAATTCTTCAAATTTTATATATTTTTCTATTTTTCCGCTTATTTTGTTGGTACGTTCCTATAGTCATAGTCTATGCTATAGTTACTATGCACAACACCTTGTCTCTGATGCACAATGTGCAGTTGTCAAGTTGAGTTGTCAAAATTTGTAGTTAAAAATGCAATTAATTTGGCTTTGGTGGTGCTTGAATGAGTAAAATTATATTAAAAAAGTAGTTATAATAATAATAATAATCTTTATTTCCAATCAAATTAAAATTAAAATTAAGTTAAATATAGGTTGCTTTACAGCCCAGAAGAGAAAGTATTCTTAAATAATCTTTTATACATTAGATTTGGCCTTAAACGGTTACAGTTATGCTGTAAGCAGTGGCGTGCAGGACGGGCCCCGCAGGGCCCGCGGTGCGGGGGGGCCCCCGACCTTAGGGGGGCCCCGTAGAGAACCACATTGGGTGGTATAAGTGACAAAGGGGCCCCAGCTCAAAATTTGCGGGGGGGGCCCCGATCACCTTTGCACGCTACTGGCTGTAAGGACTACCTCCTCCCTGATAATTTATTAAAACAAATAGGTACCAAAAAAATATATAACAATTAATGAGACTGATAAAACAATAGATAATATAATTGAATATATTAGTACTATCTAAATCCTTCTACAGTTTATCCTAAAAGGTGTCACGTCAAACTATAGAAAAATAGACTTATTTTGATCTGTACCTAGGTAGCTACATTACGTTAGCAAAGTTTGGCCAGCTACTTTTGGGACATTCTTATTTATTTTGTTATTTTCATGTTAAAAGAAAATGTTTATTATATAAAAAGGCATTAAAGCCTCATATTACAAAGTTGTTTTTTTATTTATTTTTTTGTTAAATTTTTAAATAAACTGTTTTATATTTTTTGCATTTTGTGTCCATACAAACCTCTTTGTTTTGCCCTTAAAAAGTGTTGGAGATTTTTTTTTGGCAAAGATGGAGAATTCTGGCGAATTTTTGTTTAGGTTTTTGAGAATTTTAATATTTTACTGTTGGCAACACTGCTTCCAGCTGCTCCTAAATACTAGATTTACTTTTTCTATGAGATTTGGCATCATTGTTGGTGTTTTTTTAGGTTAAATGTTATTAAATTATATGTATGGTATATGTATAGTATATATGGTATAGTGTATTGGATATATTTTATTTAAAAATTAACGTGGTGTTATAATATAATAATAATATATTATCATGAAAATATTTAATTATGAAAGTTTTTTTTGATTTATGTGTTTCTGATATTTTGGTATGTCCACAAAATTGCAAGGATACTATTAAAACCCTTTATGATTGTAAGTATATAATTATTCTTTTATTAACGAAGGGATATAATTGTTGATCATAGAAAAATATTGTCATCGAGCGGAATGTGGGAGACAAGAGAATGCATTCGAACTTCAACAAGGAATCTGACTAAAAACTAACTCTAAATTGGAGTCTCTAATACATTCAGTTCTTACGAAAAGATGCACCAAACCCCTTAGTGTGTGCCACACACTGTGTGCCCTCTTAAAGGAATATTATATACAAAAGTAATTTATGAGACGTTTGACATGGTTCTTTACTTACGAATCGCACCAATGGTGCTGGTGTTAATTTTAATATGTATTCAAATCTAGTAAATATAACGGAGACATAATTATCTAACAATTATAATTAAAACTTTTTAAATATCACAAAAATAAAATATATAACCGACGTTGCAACCAAATTAAAACTAAAGAATGTTGAAAAATTTTCGTGAACATTTTAAGGATTTTAATTTTAATTTTGAATCAAAATGTATTATTGTATTTAAAATAAAGAGCATACACTTTTACTTTATTAAAATAATAATAATAATAGGGCAGGAAGACGAAAGTCGTTAGCCATTTGGATTTCCAATAAAGTTTATTATTATTATTAATAATAATAATGCATAAATGATCGCCTATTTACAAAACCTGACAAATAATATAGTTTATGTTTTATGATAAAAATAAAGAAAGCATGTCATAAATCAATTAGTAAGTATATCAGCCGGTTTAGAATTATATTGCGGCCAGTGCGACGCCAACCCGCTCAGCCCATAATGAATTTTATATACAAAGTTTATATACAAAAGTGCTCTTTTAGTTCCACCCTTACTTCTTAAGAAGTCCCATAAGCCAACTGAATGGCTTGTGCGGGTTAGGGGTAGGAACGGACCGCGGGCTTAAAGTCCCCTCCGAAGGACTAATACACAATAGGACAAACACAAATAAACAGCCATACCCCTGGTGGGATTCGAACCCACGACCTCCGGCTTGTAGTCAGCATGCACTAGACCACTAGACCACCGTCGGCGGTCTAGTGAAGACAAAAAATAAAATTCGAAAACATTAATTCAATAAATGTTTTCGGCTATTATCGGAAGTTCCGATTCGGAACAAATTATTCGATTCTCTGTATTCGAATGATCATTCGATTTTTTAGAGTATTTGAATGCAAATTATTCGATTCTAAAAATCATTTGATTCTCCCTTCACTAATTAGATTCTATGTTTAAACATCAAAAAGTTTAGTAAATCAAACAACCTTTAAAGTACAAGTTTTCTTAGTTTTAAGTTTTTAGTTTGTAAGTAGGTATTAGTTAGTTTGTAATTTAAACTAGGTCTGCGCACAGGTTTAATAAACCTCTCGCAGATTTTATGTAATGTCACATTCATAAAAGGGAGTGTATATTGGTACGGCCCAGTGGCGTAGCTAGCCTCAATGGGGCCCCATATCAAAAATTTGTAGTGGCTCTTATACGGGAAAAGCTGCTGGCAAAAAATTTTCTTGGTGTCACTCCCAAAGTCTATTATGGACAAACAATCATTTTTTTGCATTTACCATTTTTTTTTATAATTTAATAAATAATATACATGTATACATAACTTTTTATGTACGGGCAAATTTTTTAATTTAGTCTGGTTTTAGACATTTACCGTTCTTCAACATCTTTTAAAAGGTTTCTATTTTAAAATAAAGGCAAGTCATCGAGGACCGTGGTTCGGATTCCACGTTAAACAGTAGGTCCCGCTGAAGAACCGAACCTTATAGGCTTTGCCTGTAAGCTGGATAGGTTGATGGCGTTACTACTCTACTTTTAAAGGCAAGTCATTTGAAATAATTGTAAGGCTAATAATTATTTCTAATTTGCTTTTAATATAACCTATGCGGCGCAGAGCACAGAATATGTGCAGATTGCGCCGCAGACAACGCATAGCGGAAAGGTGCGGGCAGAAACAATTCGTATGAGTTCACGGTCTCGTTTGAACAGGAGGGTATTCAGGAAAATTTTAATTTAATAAAACGAAGTATAAACAATTAAATATTAATATTATTTATTTATTTAATTTCATGCTTAAATTTTTTTAACATGTGGGTAATATGTTTTTTGCTTACGCATGTCCAAGCCAATCGGGGGCTCCCCTAGCCGGGGGCCCCGTATCATTGATACTGCTGATACACGGTAGCTACCCCCCTGGCAGGGGCGTAGCTACCATTGAGGGGGCCCCGTATCAAAAATCTGGTAGGGGCTCTTATACGGGAAAAGCTGCTGGCATAATAATTTCTGGGTGTCACGCCCAAAGTCTATTTTGGGCAAACAAAAAAAATTTTTTAGGGTATCATATTTTGCATTTACCTATTTTTTATAATTTAATAAATAATATATGTATACATAGCTTTTTATGTACAGGCAAATTTTAAAATTTTTCTGGTTTTAGACATTTACCGTTCTTCAACATTTTTTAAAAGGTTACTATTTTAAAATAAAGGAGTCATTTTAAATAATTATAACGCTAATAATTATTTTTAATTTGATATTAATATAACCTATGATAATAACACGCAAAGCAGACTCAGTATGCGGCGCAGAGCACAGAACAATATGAGCAGGCTGCGGCGCAGACAACGCATACTATGCGCATAGCGGATAGGTCAGGAAAATTTAAATTTAATAAATCAAAGTATAAACAATTAAATAATAATATTATTTATTTATTTAATTTCATGCCTCATTTTTTTTTAACATGTTTTAATATGTTTTTTGCTTACGCATGTCGAAGCCAGTCGCCCCCCCCCCCTAGCCGGGGGCCCCGTATCATTGATACGGCTGATACCGCGGTAGCTACGCCCCTGGATATAAGGTAATTGCCAGCCAATATATTACTAAATTCTTGTGTTACTGAAAATAACAATTCGTGAATTTTTGAAAAACGTCAGATTTGAAGTTTAACAGGAACGGAACAGAAATGGGGCAACAATGGGATATGAACAAGACAGAAACGGTACGGGAATGGGATGGGATCGGGACAGGAACGTCTTACACGGTGCTCGGGAACTAACTTTAAATGAGAAGGTGAATTTTATGAATTTTGTTTTTAAGTAGGTATTCATTGCAACAACATAAGTCATTTTTCGTTTTTTTTTGGGATCGCTCAACATGGCCGTTTTTATGAAAATATTGAATTTATAAAATATAAATCGGAAAAAAGTTGTAAAAGCAATACGAAAGTGTGTCCGTACGTTTTTATATCAAAATACATTTTAAACTTTCATACAGTGAATATTTTACACTACATGTAAGTATTTTGTACATACGGATTTAATGGATCACGATAAATAATATAAGTATTTATTGAGGCAAAGTTTATTTATTTATTTATTTATTGCTTAAACGGGAAAACCCCATTACAGTATAAACATTACATATAAAGGTTGTGTCTTGAAAAGAAGACAATTACAGTTAATCACTAAATTAAAAATAAGTAACAAATTCTTTAAACAGATAATTAACATTAATAATAAAAAAATAACAATTCATTTATCCAATAGTTCGTCACCCTAATATAACAAGGTTGTATGTTAAAAAAAACGAAAAATTTAAGTCCATGTTTCTACAGGACTATACGTGGCATACGCTTCACATACCACTTAAAAATAATTCTATAGAATGTATATTCTATGTATACATATATATAGAGTTATTTTCAAGTTGTATGTCAAGGGTGGATTACATAAAACCTGGTAGAAGCATAAACTCAAATTTTTCGGTTTTTTAACATACAACCTTGTTATATTAGGGTGACGAGTTAACAATAATAATAACAAATACTAATTATAGGTATATCACTAAGTTAACAAATAATATTCAAATAGAGATCACAAGTTAAATTAATTCGATTAAAGCTCTCTTAAAGGAACGAAAAGAACCCCTAAATACATCCAGCCTTTCCTCCCTATTTAAAAAATTCAAAGACCTCTCAAAAAAAAATGTTTACCAAAATTGGTCCTATGATTTCTTATAAAAAATAAATTATTGTGTCTTAGTATTCTTTGTGGTGTAGTAAATTTAATTTGAGAGAGTAGAAATGGACTAGATATTATACCATTTAATAATTTATAAAGAACACAGATGTCGAACATAGTTCGTCTCTTTTCCAAGGAACATAAATCAAAATGAACTAATATATCAGAATAATCATGGTCAGCAATAATATTAAGGTTAAATTTAAAATTACAGTATCTCAAAAACTTGTGTGTAACTCTTTCCAGCAAATCCTTATACACATTGTATTGTGGAGACCAGATAACTGAACAATATTCAAGTTGAGATCTAACCAACCCTACAAATACCGATCTCACTGCATCAATAGAGAGACCTTGACAATTCCTCAATGTAAATCCCAACATTCTGCTAGCTTTCACAACTAGTTGATGTATGTGGTTGGAGAAACTTAAACGAGAGTCAAACAGTATTCCTAGATCCATGGCCTCTTCCCTTCTACACAATTGTTGCCCATTTATGGAATAAAAAGTATTAATTCTCCTTTTTGTCTTGCAAAACGAAATATGAAAACACTTATTGATATTTAAATTTAACAAATTTTGCTCACACCAAGTTGAGAGACTATCAAGATCCCTTTGAACCAAGCTAGCATCCAGATCACTACCCACTATCCGAAACAACTTAAGATCATCCGCAAACATTAGAAACTCACAGTTCTTAATGTGATTTTTGAGGTCATTAACAAATAGGTTAAATAATAAGGGAGAGCAATGTCCCCCTTGGGGAACACCAGAGCTGACTCGTCATTCATTAGTAATGAATATACGATAACTGGATAAATGAATCATTACTTACACACTTTCGTATTGCTTCCCAGATTGCACAAAGAAGTACTAAAAACGTCCTGAGTATATATTATATCAGACATTAGTAAGTTCCGAGTACGTCCGAATCAGGTCCTGAACCTTCCCCAGGACGTTCCAGGGACATCCGATGTTACCAAATCGTCGGTCCCCAGAACGTCCTAAGTAAGACATCCTCTGGCCATCCTGAAATGCTTTATTGGGGGCTAATGGACAAGCTTTACAGAATTGAAGAGTGGTATTCCCAAAGGCCCAGACAGCAATATGACGTCTTAATTAAGTCTTATTTTATAACTTTGTTAAATGGATTTTATTAAAATCATTTTAATAATTTGCTCGTATTCGCTTATTTTAGGAATTGCAATTACTTCGTCTCGCTTTTGTTTAAATTTAAGCGTGCTCTTCACCGGCACCAATAGACGGCCTGTTTCCCTCTTTTGGAGCTCGTCAGAATCGGGTAGCCGTTTACCTAGGTCTAAGACCGTTTTATCAGTGTTGCCACCTATAACTTTTTTTTCGTAATAGACGCATGCGTCAAAATGTAATAGATTTGGGATTTAAGGTAATAGACTATTTTAAATCAAATTTTTTTGATTCTTTGACGTTTTACCGTTGTGATTCGAATAAAATTTTTACATGATGCTTTATGATCTGTGCTATGC
Organism: Brassicogethes aeneus; assembly: GCA_921294245.1. Taxonomy (NCBI): domain Eukaryota; kingdom Metazoa; phylum Arthropoda; class Insecta; order Coleoptera; family Nitidulidae; genus Brassicogethes; species Brassicogethes aeneus. Next base: position 7,887,897 of record OV121136.1, read on the forward strand.
TATTTTAATAAAAACTTTATAAACACAAATTTAAGCACACAACAAACGTCAAACACTCAAGCAGTGTTGCCAGACGTACGATAATTTTCCATAGAAAGAATAATTATCCTTTTTGTACGATTATAATTATTGTAGGTACCTACAATGTACGAAATCATATGTAAGATAAAATTAAAATGTACTATATTTTCATGTAAATCAAATTGCACAAGGGAATAAAACTACCCAATATTAACAAAATCTTATATTTTGAAGAAACAATAAGTTTATTTTAATTAACTCTTTATTTTTTATTTTTTTTAAATAATAAACAACATTTAATACACTTATATTTTAAAAACCCAGAAAAATTTAATTCTACAATAGTTTTGATGCGCTGCGACAATAATCTTTTGTGGGCTGTCTGGCAAGTTGCCAGTGGCAACAATAGGACCACAATAGAATATTAAAAAAAAATTCCTACTAGGAAAGAAAAAAGTAATAGATTTATATCGTTTCGTAATAGGGTAATATATTTTCGCTAAAAGTAACAGATCTATTACTAAAGTAATAGGGGTGGCAACACTGCGTTTTATATGAAGCACGCTCTAAATTCTACTTCGCCGCTTCTTATATCAAACACAAACAGTTACAGCGGTGAGAAGAAAGAATCGCATTAAAATGTCATAAATGTGACGTCTCCATTTTGACGTCTTAAAGAGTTAATAATATGATTTCAGTAAGAAGTAAGAAAAAAGAATACTGAATATAATATATTATATAATATAATACTAAAGTCTTATTTATGATACCTACCCTTAGTAGCTTCTAATTTTGATTCCAATAAGAGGTCAGAAAAAAAGATACTTTAAGATGTTAAAAAATTTACTTCTTATTTATGAATTCATCAGGAACTCTTAATCTTGAGCTCCTAAAAATGATTTCTCTGAGATGTCATATTGTGACCTCAGTAAGAAGTTTTTCAACAGACTTCGTACAGAAATCTTTTTCGAATGGGATGCTGTCTAGGGGGTCTAAGTTACAAAAATAAAATTGTGAGTTATCAATGAAAAACAAATATTTTGCACATGTAAATGTTGAAATGTCTGAAACACGTACGTTTGGAATTGCATATTCCTCTCTCCTGAAACCGTCAAACTCGCCTTCGGCTCGTATGACAAACTCTTCACTCGAGCGGATATGCTGTATTCCAAACTTGTTACAGAATATACTATTAAGTCATTCTGCATGACACAAACTATTTTTAAATGATAATATATTATTTAACCAACTTGGAACCAGTGTTGTTCCCAGCGGGAAAAAAAATGTAACAGATTTTACAGAAAAAAGTAATAGATCCCTATAAAATGTAATAGATCGCCATTTTTTAACTACCTATCATTATAAAAATAAAGAAAGGGTTTTTTATAATCATCCAAAGACATCATGCATGTTTTGTGAATAAAGATTTTATTTAAATATTTGTTAACAAAAACAGATATCGATAAAATAATAAAGTTGTACAGGTACTTACTTATCATGGTACTGTTTTTTTCATAGATAACTTGACGGAATAAATTTTTGTAGTTATTATTGTGCATTTTTCTACTTCAAATTTTTCAATAAAATTTAGTAAAGGGTCGTTTTGAGGGGTGGTGAATCCAGTGCCGTGCTTAGATTTTGTTTAAAAAAATCGCTAATATGAATTCTTAAAAATTTACTTTTTAAAACTAACATAGTAGGCCTTGTATTTTGTACAAATATGGCGTTTTTTGCTCCAAAAATACACTTTAAAACAAATCCGTTTAAAATCGCAAACAAATGGGTCAAACTGTATATATAATTGTTGTTGAAAAAAAAAACAAACAAATCTTGAAAATGTAATAGATTTATTAATTTTGTAATAACGTAATAGATCTTTGGCCGTTGTAATAGAACTATTACAAATGTAGTAGACGGAACAACACTGCTTGGAACTTAGACCCTTTGGAAATACAATGCTTCAATTACGTCCTTGGGACGTACCCAGTATATCCGCTATAATTTTTCCAAATAAGTAAGAGACTGGACGTACCCAAAACTTCCGATATAGGTCTAGGACGTTCGGACCTATGTGGGACCCGAAATGGACGTCCTGGGTACCTCTTGTGCTATCTGGGTTTTATTGCGATATAAATTTGTTTTGGAAAAATCCGATTTATTTTTATAAATTCAATATTTTCAAAACATCGGCCATGTTAAGCGATCCTAAAAACACCGAAAAATGACTTATATTGTTGTAATGAAAACAAGTACGGTTTCGCGAAAGGATCGAACGGTCGATTTGCAAGGGTTCAAGAAATCGATTGAAACTGTTTTACCTTATTCTAAATGCAGTACTTTTTTCAACAAAAAAAATCTCGTCCATTGACAACTTTGTTTTTATTTTTTTCTTCACTGTGTTAAAAATGAAGAAATTTTTTTTTAATAACTTTTTTATTTGAAAACGTATCGATTTAAAATTTGGACAAAATGTAGATCTTACTAATGACAATTAATCCATGAAAATTTTGTTTAGATTTTAACGTACAGGGGGCGCTGGTGATAATTTAGTTTAAAATTTAACCATTTTTAAAGGGTAAATAATCGAAGAAGCAACTTTGTTTTATAAATTTGATATATTAATTTTTTTATGCAAATGCTGTTTCTGTGGCCAGGATCAGTTTTGAATTAGCAGTAGCAGTATTCATAAATTTATGTTTAGTTTAGTGTTTTTGTCATTTTTATACAATTATTGTTGTATCTTTTATTATTAATTAAGTATAGCATATGTTATGCTGCATAACACATAAATGACTTTTAATATACAGGGTGTTTCATGTACGTAGTCCGTTAGAAGTTTCTAGGGAATCGCGAAAGACATCGATTTAAAATTTTAATAGCGTAAATTATTCGCTTTACACTTTTTTCCTAAATTATTTTGATCAAAATAATACCTGTTTTACCGGAAATGCCTTTATCTTTACTATTTTAAACAGGCACCTCATATATTTTTAAATTTTTTAAATTCTGAGTAAAATGGCTATACCATATCCTATACCTAAAGTCAATATTTTTTGAGTTATTAATTTTTCAATCAAATGCTTTAATTAAGTTTAAACAATGACAGATTTGGTGGTAACCATGGATACTCTCACATAGTGTTGTAAAAAACGTTTTTTTTCAGTTGAACAAAAACAAAAGTTGTTTTTTTTTCATCCCCACCCACGTATGATAAAAGGGCGCCTCGCTGTCGGCAATGCTGACTCAGCATATCGTATAGTCTATACGGTATTATAATAGAAGAGTTAAGACCTGGTAGAAATGCCAAAAAGAGAAGGCTCAGGGCGAAAGCCAACAACGTTAAACAATTTGTTTAAGAATATTACTAATGGTAAGTAAGAAACTATAATTAGTATTTAATATTCTTCTAGTGACAGAATGTGCCAAAAATTCTTTCCTCAGCAGTGGCATTTCGAAAATCCTGTCACTTAATATAATTTGAGTATTTTTGACCATTTTTTTTGAAAAAAAAACCATTTTTTTTTGAAAAAAAACAAGGACCTCTGTTTTTTTTTAGTGACAACACTACTCTCACATTAAACCACATGTAGAATTTCAAAGGTTTGTTGATACAAAATAGTATTGAAATTATTAGAAATTTTCAAATGGCTATAAAATATTAACTTTAGAAAACAGTTATTATAATTTTATGATTTTTGTCAAAATGTCAGAAATATTAATCAAAATTTGTGGTATAAAAATATAAACTGAAGATATTTGAAAGTAAAGTATTTTAGAATGGGCATTGAAAAAGTATTATATAATGGAATGGAAAAATGGTAAAATTAATATAGACTAAGCGGTACCAATTCTTAAGAACTGTTTTTGCTAGTTATAACATAGTGTAAAATAAATTAATAAAAAAAATATATAAATAAATCAATATAAATACCAATCGAAAGATTTTTTAATGTTCCATTTGATTATGTTATGTTATGTTTTACATTTATAATAAAAACGTTATTATTGTTTGAAATTTGCCTAATTTCAAGTGTTTTTTCTCAAGGTATTTGTTGAAAAACCTTTAAAAAATTAAATTATTTAAACAATGTTTTAATATTAAATGCATGTCAGCAAACATAATAACAAAAAAATTAGAGGCTATTTTTGATTAACGAAAAAAATTAATATCTTGAAAACTATTGACTTTAGGTATAGTCTAAATCAAATTGGATATGCTATTAAAATTGTAAGTCCATATCGTTTACGTTTCTCCAGAAACACCCTGTATAGCATTATATTAAATATAAAAAAATGCAAAATATCTAAATACAAAAAATCGAAAAACAACTGACTAAAAATTATGGATGTATCTAATTATAATTTATTTATGGGGTAAATATTACTTTCCTTAGTTTGGAATTAAAATTGAAACTTGCTTATCGAGTAAAAAATAAATTGAAGCTTGGTTGTGGAGCAAAAAATAAAATTAAAGTAAGTTATAATTTTTTACTTGCTGACACTTTTTATAATTTTTATTTAGTTTATTCATTTTAATAAATTAATGTTTTGAGTTTATAGTACACAATCAGTCATTTGCAACTTATAAACTGAACTGTCAAATTATCTTTCATGCTTCCATGCTTCCAACCATAGAAAAGTCTATGAAGTCTATGATGCCTACTATGATCAAAATTAGTAATCTTGAAAAAATTTAAAATTTATAAATAAAACTAATTTTAGCTCCATCTATGGCGATTTATTTAAATTAATATGTAAGAATTGTATGTTATATATAATATATTTTATTTAATATAATATATATTATATTATAAGGTATAATATATAATACTAGGGTGTGCCAAAAAAACTCGATATTTTTTTTTCTTGCTCTCCACCCAAAATATCGTAGAATATGTCCGAACAAATATCCTGTTAAAAGCGGAGATCATAATTTCAATTTTAAGAGGTCCTTCATCAAATCTGAAGTTTTGCCGCTTAAATAGCACAGAAAACTGACTTTTTTACCTTATTTATTCTTGCAACCTAGGAAGAAATTTTGTTTTCATAAAATCCATGACCAAATCTTACAAAGCATTAAATTTGGACGAAAAAAATCTTATTAAGCCGAATTTCTATTTTCAATATTTTTTACAGAGCTTTAAATTTAAAATTTTATGTTTTTTGCCTTTTTCAGCTAATTTAGCTAATAGTTTAAAACTATTGAAGTTAGACGAAAAAGTCAAGTCTGATGGACCACAAAAAAGTTTTAGGCGAATTTTTTGTATCGTCAATATTCTAAAAGTTACAGGCGTATAAAGTCATCATTTTTGTATTATTAACTTTAAATTTAAAGCTCTGTAAATAAAATGAAAATAGAAATTCGGCTTAATAAGATTTTTTTGTCCAAATTCAATGCTTTGTAAGAATTAGTCATGGATTTTATGAAAAAAAAATTCTTCCTAGGTTGCAAGAATAAATAAGGTAAAAAAGTCAGTTTTCTGCGTTATTTAAGCGGCAAAACTTCAGATTCGATGAAGGACCTCTTAAAATTGAAATTATGAACTCCGCTTTTAACAGAATATTTGTTCGGACATATTCTACGATATTTTGAGTGAAGAGCAAGAAAAAAAAATATCGAGTTTTTTTGGCACACCCTAATATAATACATTGGGCCATATGCAGAAACGTTGATTTTCGCATATACACTGATTTCAGTTTGAACCAATTTGGCAACATAGCAAATTTTGACTGTAAAGATTTGTTAGGTTATCTTACGTATACTTAAATATGTGTTTATTTAATAAACTTTATTATCATATAAGAGTAATACATTTCTAAAATGTATATTAAATATACACATAAATACATTTACTGACTAGGGGCCGTATGCAGAAACGTTGATTTATATATTATATCAACTGATTTAGCATAACAGTGGATATATTTTTTTGCACGACATGGCAACGTAGTAATTTTCTTTAAAAACTGTTGTTTTATAAAATAAATTGGGTAATTATCTTTTAACGTTTATATTTTCCCTAAAAAGTCGATTTCTATATATTGAAATTTTAAATTAGACATAAAAGAATTAAAATTTCATCAAGATTTATTTGACATTTGTGATATTTGCTTTTAACCATAGAAAATAATTTCGCTAATATAAGTCATGGTTTACTAGAATTGTTTTTTGGCCAATAAAATCATCATAAATGTAAATTGGTTGATATAATTTATATCAGTCGTTAACGACTGATTTAAAATATGTATATGGTTTGTAAATATTTATGAAAAAATAAATTCAGAAGGTAAACATACCTATAACAGTTAGGGTGACAATTTGGGATGTAATAAACTGTTTTTTATATTTAACTAACTTGGATTTATTTGACAAAATATATGTATTTGTATAAATCGACTTTACTCTCTTAATTCTTGACAAACTCTGTTTTAGCTACGGCCGATTTTTAAAAAGCATTTCTCTGCCTGCCCCTTTTGTCGGTTAAAGGATTTTTATAAAATTTGGCGAAAGCAGTTTTAATTTCAAAACAAGTTGTAAAACAAACCTATGGATTATACAATGTCTTAAATTTTAACAATAAAAAATTGGTAAAATTAAGATAAAAGTATTTAGTAATCAATTAACTAGCTTATATAATAAGAAAACTATCTAATACTAACTATATAACAAAAAGAAGTTAAAATTAGACGTAAGACTAAAATTAAAAAAATGTAAGAATTAATATTTAAATTAGATTGAATGCTTATAATTTAAAATTAAAATGTTTCTATGTAGATCACTAATTATAATTATTAACTAAATTGACTTTACTTAACTACACTCACTTATTTAATCGTCACTCAAAAGTTCGTTTTTTTAACACTTAAACGGTCCTACGGTAAAGGAAGTCGCGGGTGCTGTTGGGGAAAGTGATCTTCGTGCTCTAGGGGTTAGTCTGTGAGATTTTTCTTTTTCTGGGTTTTGTTGGTAACTTCTTCCTGTGTAACTCATCATCATCATAGTCGTCTTGGTATCTTAATATGCTCATTTGCATCGGTGGGTGTGCGGTACGATTTTGTTAATGGATGTTCTTACTGTTTATACATATTTCCATGAAACTGCCACATCCCGATTTATTTGTTGTAAACCATCTAGTCATCCAAGTTGGACAATTCCTGCAGCAGCAGCAGCAGCAGAGGATTATTAAGGCTACTACACTAATTAGTAAAGCACCAAAGGTTAAGTTATACCAATGAAAATGTTTGGTTATTGAATTCTTTTCGAGATTGTCTTGTAGGATTCCGTCCATTTGTTCTAATTGGTGAGACACGCGATTCGTTCAAATCATGGTTTATAAGTACAATAAGGAACAAAATTGGAATAATTTCTGGTTAGATTTGCAGTGGTGATCAACGTCATGGTTGGCGAATAACATCGGCATTTGGCCTGGAGCGTCAATACGCCGATGTTCTTTACTTCTACCTCCGTGGGTAAGGAGTTCTTGGAGTCGCAACCAATTGAAACCGAAACAGGAGAACTAAGGACAAACAACCACGAATTTTCCGATAGTGGGTGCCAAAGTTCTAAGTGGGCTTTAACTGTTTTAGTGGAACAATCTTGAGGAATTTTATCCACAAAATGTGTCCGTAGTTTTACTTCACACATTGGTTTGTCGGAGGTGTCTTGTATTGTCACACCATTGCATAAATAGTCCTTTGAGGATAATTTCGTACAATCATCCAGATTCCTCAAATAACTGTATTTCGTACGAGTAGTGCTCATTATGAGGAAGGGTTGTGTTGGGTTTATGAAGGTAAAGGTATCATTATGGGAAAGAGGTAGCGGTTTGAGTTGGAATATATTATAAAGTTGTTCTTGTACTAAGGGTAATTTGATAGCATAAATTAACAATTCGTCATTATACGATACGGATAATTCGCATAACGTAAAATATTTGTAGATGTTGTTATAATTATCAAGTCAAATAAGAAATTCAATATCAGCTTTTAGTATAATTTTTTGGATTTATTACGGAAGGGTGGAGGATATTTTGCTTAGAGAATGGAATTCCCATTATAATTATATCAAATTCCTCATTTATTTCGCTAGTTAATTGGAGCAATAAGTTAACATGTTCGGTTTTTTTTCTATTATATTAATAAAATTAATTTGATTTAAAACTGTCTTACTAAATGAGTTAAATTTATTGATGTTATCATTTAATCTTGTTTTAACTGGAAACTGCGCTTGATAATATATAAATTTGTTGTTTCATAAACATTTGCGTGTCTTGATGTTGATATGTTAATATTTTAATGGAGTCTGAATAATACTCAGCGTCATCAGCATTCGGATTTCCGAACAACCATTTAAAATCATACGAGGCGCCAACGAAAATACCTCGTTTGTTTCTTAAATTTTCGAAATTATGACCAAATGTTCAATGGTTTCAAATTTTTCTCTTAATTTTCTGATTTGTAATTTTATTAACTTAAAAGATTCGGTACAGTGAAATGAATGAATTTTTTGTTCGACTATTTGTGAACAAATAGAGCCTGATTTAAGGTAAAGCAACGAAAAGCATTTTTTTATAATAAATAAACTTATATTGGTATAACTTAATAAGGTAAATTTGTCGATAATTAATTTAGCTAACCCGAAATTGTTATATATTCCTGATTTAGATTCTATAGGCTTAATTAAAAATATTTCTGTTTTGACTAATTGAAACTGAATAGGGAATTATTAGGAAAAGGAAATAAAAAGGAATTCGTTTAGTTTTCAGAATCAGGACCAGGATTTGTTTCTTCCTCGGTATTTTTTTCTAAAACATAGGGTTTTGTGTTATTTGTTACGGTCTGTTTTGTATTTTCACCACTAAAGTTTTATTTTTATTGATTTTAATTATAGTGTAAGGTTCTTTATATTTAATCGAAAGTTTAGTGCTGATTGCCTTTTGAATAGATTTATTAATAACATAAATTTTATCACCTACTTTATATTCAATGTCGTTAATCCTTTTATCACAGTAAGCTTTACTCTTAATTTTTGATTTAGTTAGGTTATTTAGAGCGATCTCGAATGAATTATTTAAACGGAGTTTAAGTTGCGATACGTAGTCATCATACGTATATTTAAACTCAGGTTTCGCGGTTAATGTAGACGGTATTGATGGTTTATTACCGTATAGAAGTTCAAAGGGACTATAGTCCATAGAAGAGTATATATTTGTGTTGTGGCTGAACATTGTAGAAGGGATATATTCGTCCCAGTCTGATTGCATTTTATTGATTTAAGTAATCTTTTAAAACCGCGTGACTACGTTTTAAGGAACCATTGGTTTGCGGGTGATAAACAAATGCGAATATGTGTCTTATTTTAAATAATTTGTTAAGTTCTTTCATTAATTGAGAAACAAATTCGGAACCATTATCTGATAAGATGCTTTCTGGTAATCCATATTGCATGATAAATTTATATAATTAATGAACAAGTGTTTTAGCGTCGTGATTAGGTATTGGTATGCCATAACAAAATTTAGTTAAATCATCTTGCATCCTAAAAATATATTTATTGCCATTTTCAGTCATCGGTGACGGACCTACTACATCTATTGATGTAGTTGTGATCTCTAAACTTGATTTTATTGGATTTCTGTTAATTTTATTTTCTTGGCAGGACGTACAAGCACGAACTAATTGTTTAATCTTCTTTTTCGTGTGTGTCCATTTATAATTCTCTTTAATACGATGATATGTTTTACGAAAACCACAATGACCCGATGTGCTAAAACAATGATTTTCTTTGAAAATTCTATTTACATCTTCTGGTGAGATGGGTGCAATTTTCTTTTTATCGATTATAGATCATTTCATTAATCATTTCTTGTTTAAAATTTGGATTATACTCTACAGGAATTTTAATAAATAGTTCTTCTTCGTTCTTAATAACTGACTGTTTTAATTTTAGGAGTGAATAGAAGAGATCTTTATAATTCGGGTGATCGAAATAATTTAAATGGATTAACATGAGATAAGTATTTTGGTTATTTTAATTATTGAGTGATATTAAGTCGTATAAGCATGTAGAATTTTGAGATATTTTGTTTAAATCGTGATTTTCGGCGAGATTGTTATAATACGGGTTATTTTCGTGAAAGTCTTTTGAGAATAGAAAAAAATTGGGGTATTTTTTGAAAATATTTTTCTTAATAATTTCTATTTCAATTGGAGTCTGATTCTCATAGTGAAATCGAATTAAATCGTCGTAGGGTAGGCAAAAGTACAATCCGGAATCCCTCTCAACCAGGGATTTAGTAATGCCCCCATTTATTTGGGGTTCATGAATGAGGTTTGGTTGGTTAGTTAGGACTATCTTTGCTGGTCTTGTAGTCTGCTGAAATTTGGAAAGTGTTGTGAGCAATTGTTTGCCCCACTGTGCGAAAAGGGGTCGAGAACTATAGATAGAAAGTTGTCTTTATTTTGTTGTAGAAATTGTATTTACGTTTTCTTTTTCTTTTCTAACCATTAGAAGTTACATTTATAATATTTATTCTATATAATTGCTCTTAACTATGCTTTTTTTAATTCTCTTATGCAATTATCAGCATGCAATGCCTAAAATTTAGAGGTGTTTAGTGGTTTAGGTTTATGTTAGGCAAATATCGAAACTGGTTGTTTATTTTCGTTTTAAAGTTTTAAACATTTTAATTTTGTTGGGACTGGCCTCTTAAGTTTATGCTTATTTATGTTTTATGACGTTCTTACCTAATGATTGAATAATTCACACTGTTTTCAGTAATAATGATAATGATATGATAATATAATCATAATTATTGTTAGGTTTTTGTTACGAATTTGCTTATTAGGCCATGCGATTAATTGGTACTTATCAGATTTTTTCAGAAGATGGCCCCTTCCACTCTAGGCTAGTTTGTTCCTTACATAAGGTGATTCATATTGGCCTAGGGTTAGATCTTCAGGTATGCTGTCATTTACTACTTAATTACTTCCGTGTCCGTATGGTCTTTATTCACTATATTCACTTGTTGGGGTTGCTTTATAATGCACTAATTTAATGTTTCTATTAAGACCTTGGACAACAAGTACACTGATTTTCGTTGTCCAAGTAGTAAATCTTTGCACTAATTTCACCCATTATTCTCCTTAAACTACACTCTATATGAGCGATTTTTATGTTTCCTTAAAACTTATTATTAGATACACTTAAGAGCGATCGAATTCGAGAGCACATTTACTCGACTGGCCGTCTGTATTGGTACTCCTAATTAACATACACTTAAAATTAACATGTAAAAGATAAGTTAATTCTATAGAAATGTATATCACATATTTCATTCACGCCTAAGGGTAACTACACGTGTCCTATACTTAATTATAAGTATACGCCAGGACACGTTTACTTACCCTAATAATATTATAACTGCGAAAGTGTGTGTTACTTCTTCATGCAAAAACTAAACCGATTGTGATAAAACTTGGTATGTAGATAGCTGGAGACCGAAATTTTCACGGTATGGGGCATCACGCGGGTGAAACCGCTAAATGGGCGCCGATGAGGTGCTTGCCTAGGGCGCTCTCGACATTTAATCCGCCTCTGACTATGGCCTAATTGATTCAGGATATCTTCAGTATTCGGTAAGGGGTACGCATCGCCTACCGTAACGTTATTTAACTTCCGGTAGTCAATAACTACGCGCCATTTCTTTTCCTCTGCAGCATCCATTTTTTTTTAACGACCCATAGAGGGCTGTTATAAGGTGATACCGAACTTGAATTTCGTGAGTAATTGCATCGGTACATGTCAAATTATCGTTAGGCAAAAAAATACTTTATTATAGTTTTCGCAAATTTCTAACACGGATTCTTTTTCCTCATCATTTAAATGTCCTAATCTTAAATTTTGATGCAGCAATTTGATTATATTATTTTTATTACTATTAATTGAATTTACAGTAAATACTTTAGCTGTTTCTTGATTAAATTGTTCTAATGTAAGATTTATATAATTGATTTTCATAACTTTATCAGTAATATTTAAAACAGTTGTTAAGGCAGTACCGTCGTCGTTTACAGTTAAAAGCGCTTTAGCCAAATAAACACCTTCTGTTAATTCCAATTCAGGGCTAATACCTTCTTGTATAGAGGGGTTATTTATTTTGACTTTAACGACAGTCTCAGAACGAGCATTTAATAAAAAACAAGACGACTCTGGTTGAGAATTTGAATATCGATGTAATTTTAACGGAAATGGAATTGACCTTATTCTTAATTCGAGTTTTTTTTTCACTAATCTCGAAATCTTCGGAATCTATATAATCGCTACCATCGAATGGTACGTTGCTGGGTTCGCGTATTATTTCAACGGGCGATTGAGTACCTAATCGGGTTAATAATGATTTTTCGTTAGGATTATAATTTAAATTCGTGTTTTTGAGTTTTTGCGTTTTTATCAAAGATACAGTTGCGCCAGTGTCAACTAGGAATTTAAAATTTACTATTTCACCATTTTTATTTAGGTGTGGGAGTACTATGTAATACATGACGTTATCACTGCTTTTATTAAATAGTATTAATTTTACATTTATAGTTTGCATTATCGGTTTACTAGAATTCATTCTAAAATTTTGTTCCGAATTACATGGTTCCTGCGATTTACGGGATATAGTAAAGATTGTGTCCGGATTACGCAGTTTACATGGCTCACGGGAGATTGAAGGATTTTTATTAGATGATTTTGATTTGATTGAATTAGAGGATGTGGACTGCGGGTTAACGTCTTTTAAAGGTTGTCCACAGGCGCAACGTTCGCAGTTTAAATTTACTTGATTAATTTTATCAATTACGGTATTAAAAGATTGTGAATTTTGTTGTTTGATTTTATTATTATAATCGCGTTTTCTGCATTCTTCTATTAGATGTCCGAATTTTTTACAGTACCTACACTGTTTTTATTTATTGCACCTTGATTTTGGCTATGATTATTTTAAGTTCGACTGATAAATTGTTGATTTGAATTTTGATTAAAATTGATTGATTTTTGTTTTGAGTCTGTGTTGTGTTGATAGTTTGTTTTTAATCGACATTCCCGAATATTATGACCCTTGCGTTGACAATATGTGGAAAATTTAGGATTATTGATTTTGTGAAATTTTCTTTCGTTTTGTATTTTTTCTTCGTTTAGAGCGATATCTAACGCGTTTTATAAATTAGTCGGATCTTTTAAACGTAAAATTTGAGATATTTCTTCTTTAGAGTGTAAGGTAAATCTTTGTATGGCAATTTCTCGAATTGTTTCACCACGCCATTTTCGTTCATTTGCGGGTTTTTGCGAAATTAAATTTTGTAATCGAGAACAGTTTTCGAATTCGGTTATGATAATTTGTTACGTTTTCCGAATACCCCTGACGAAGAGTGTTGAGTTCCTCCATTAATTGAGAGTAAAATTTTTTCTCAGAAAATAATAAAATTTATGTGTTTTTTAGTTCTTCCCAATTTACAATTACTTTATCTTGAATTGGTGCGCTCGCGTCACCGTTTATATTAGATAAAATAAAACCTATAAGAGGTTCTTTTTGATGATCAGCAGCAAATTTAAAGGCAGTATCGCAAATTCTTATAAACTCATGTAGTTCACTCCTATTACCATCAAATTGTTGAGTACTAGGTACTTACAGTTGTATTGTTGTACGGTTTGATTTGGGCGGACCAATGGAACTTGATGATCCTACTTCAGTTGTAATGCTAGATGTACGGTTTGATTTGGGCGGGCCAATGGAACTTGATGATCTCACTTTCTTCTGACACCAAATATGTTAGGGTCACAATTTGGGATGGAATAAACTTTTTGTTATTAAACTAACTTAAATTTATTTAACAAAATATGTATTTTTATAAATCGACTTTACTCTCTTGACAAACTCTGTTTTAGCTACGGCCGATTTTTAAAAAGGAAACCTCTGTTTCCACCACCATTTCTCTGCCTGCCCCCTTTGTCGGCTAAAGGTTTTTTGTTTTATTAGGGTGGTTTATAAAGATTCCTTTTTTTAAAATTTGCCGAAAGCAGTTTTAATTTCAAAACAAGTTGTAAAACGAACCTATGGATTATACAATGTCTTTCCTAGAATAGTTTTATTAGGGGTCTTAACAAAAGATAAAATTACTACCATGTTAATTATATCAAATATCTTTGCTGTTTTTTGGTTTCATTGTAAAATAATTAGGTACCCCTAACATTGAACTTGGGCGAAAATATTTATTGATTAATTTTTTTAATATTAAAAACAAACATACCTTCCATAAATGTTTACTTTTTAAAATAATACCTAGATAATTAAAAAAATTACTATTTAATAAATAATAAGGATTATAAAATAAAACCAAAATTGTGTTTAAAAAATATTTGTCTTATTTTTTAAATACTGTTCAACTTATTTTTTCTTTTAAATTTTTAAATGAAATTGAGGGACAGGTATTTCAAATTGAATAAGTACATATTATATATTATTAACAGTTTTTGCCAGTAATACAAGTTTAAAAGGCATTTTATAAGAAAATAAAAAATACACCCTGTAGGTAAAAACAATTGCTCGAAAGCAAAAACAGGCACAGTGTATGAAACTATTTTTTATATTTTTGGTTCAAACTGTTTTTGTTATTTGTATTATTTATTTGACAAATAATTAAAAATATGCTCTGAAACAATATTTTTATTTTTAGAATAAATTACACAGGGTAAAAAAATCTGGACTGGAACTGCAACAGTTAAATTTTAAAATATAATTTATTAAAATAACAGTTTTTAAAATTTGTGTACCTATATTTTTCAATATAAATTATTTAAAAAACAAAGTGTATAAGGCATGCATAATTTTTTTCATTGGGTTTAATTTAACCTTTTAGAAAAGCAGGGGTTCTTGCCCCATTTCCAGCAAGGGTGTAGCCAGAATTTTGTTCAAGGGGGCAGGCAAGGGTAAACTATATGCATGCTACAAACAGTTTCGAGACTCCACCTACCACCAATTTTCTAGCACAATTTTTCTGGACATGCAATTTTTGAGTATAGCCCCTCATTTTGATTAAAAAAGTTTATTTTGAGCCATAATTTATGTATATCAAGCATTAACTAACATATGGGTGATTCCACGTCAGATCAGGCAGGTTTTGACCCTCACCCCCTCTGATTTTGACGAAAATCGCTGTATGGGCTTCAAATGGGCCCAAATGGACCTGACTGCAAAAGTTTGAAAAAATAATTAACATTGTCGATTTTATGGGGTGTATCATTTTTGAAACTTTTCAGATCAGAGGTATATTGTTTTGCTTATATCTTGGGTCCTAATTGACCTAGAGGGTTGGTCGACGTCTTATTTTAAAGAAAAAAGATTATACTTTTTAATTATTATACCTTTTTTTAAATTTGAATAATTTTTCATTAAAATATATAGTTTTGAAAAATTCAATTTTAAATATTTCAAAAACACCCCTTTTTATTTATTTTTTACACTTACCTAAATTTTGGTGGGGGTTATTTTTTTTGTAAGGGAGATATGATTTTTTAAATATTTGGTGTCTTTATACCCAGCGCCTACCTAGTTCTTATTTAGTGGGCTTGGGTTTGATTCTCGGTACTAAAATATTTATTTATTTTAATATAATGTGTCATAAGCTTTACATTTTCGTAAATAACCTGTAACAAATAAAAAAAATATGCTTTAATTAAAATATTTTCGTTGAACAAAAGTAGGTTCATTTTTTTGTTTGAACTCTTGCAAATTTAAGGGATTAAAACAACGTGGCAAATTTGGGAATTTAGTTGGTAATCATTTTTATTTTATTCTTAGATTAAAAATTTTAAAATTTAATAAATATTATTGGTTATAAAATTAAAATAATATTTATTTACTAGTAGTTTATTACTAGAAAAAATTTTGTTATTTTACTGTGAAATAGTTCTTTGTTTAGATACGTTTTTAAGTCACACAAGTTCATCAACATTTAATATTTTTTTATGTTTATTTTCTATAATTTGACAAAAACTCTAAAACTATAGTTTTAGAATATATTTTAGCTTAATTCATAATAACTTTAAAATATTTTAACTCCAAGAGCTTTAAATATTGTATAAAGTTTTTTTTCTAACTCAACAAATTTTTCCCCTAGATCTTCAACTTGTTTTTTAGTAACTACATATTTTTTTCCTCTAGATGTTGAAATTGTTTTTTATTTATATCCAAACCTTTTCAATCCACACAATTTTGTTACTCATAGCATCACGTGCCTTTACATGTGCTTTTGAAATATTCTTTAAAGGCTCTAAATCGTTGATAATTTTTGTTTTTTGTTTATTAAGTTCTTCAATTTGTTTTTTTAAATCCAATATACTTTCTTCATAGATTTTCTTGAAATCTAGCAAATCTTTGATAATTTTTGTTTTATTTAGTTCTTTGGCGCATTTATCGTAATTTACCAGCTATTTTTTTTCAAATTTTTGAATTGATTTTAAGGTATCTTGTTTAAATTTACTAAGCGAATTTACTGTATTATCGAAAAAATCTGAAAATATTTTATCAACATAGCCCATATTAGCAGCATCTGCATTTAAAGTTGGTGATTTCACATTACATATTTTTAGGTTTTCTGCGTCAATATTACCATCTGGAGTATATTTAAGACCCTTGTTACCATACTGTAATTTTGATAGTATCGAATTTGTGTTAGATGGTCCTTGTAAGGATTGACCGAACTTGTTAAGAGGCATTTGGAAAATGACTGCTTTAATTATGTTTAATAAATGTATTCTATTGGTTTTTCATTGTATGTTACCAAGGTAGGCGATGCTCTGCCAAACCCAATTTTTTCAGTATGTTCTTTACCTATTTATGTCTGCTGTGATGCTCTACCAACTATAAGTTTACGACTATGTTCTTTTTTTTTATCTATATCTTACTGTTTCATTTGCTCTAAAAGAGGTTTAATAATGTTTTTATATTTAAGTCCTCTATGCCCCATGGTTTGTTCGTTAGGATCCAAATTTCTTTTATTCGCGTTTGTAACCATAACAAGTTTACCAAATGTTTGAAAATCTGAAGTCATGTAATTCTTAGGATTTTGTTTAAACATTAATTCGCTATAGAATCTCATAAAAATCATTTGGATCATGTTTATAAATAGTTTCATTTCCAGAAAATGTGGGGTGGGATGTTTTATTGGGGTCATATTTGCTTTTATAAAAATCATTTGGATTATTTTCATTAGTGGTGTCATTTTCAGGAAAACGAATGCTTGAGATATTTAATGATTTATCTGGAGCTTGAATATCTTTTCTGGGGAAGATTAAAGTATTTTATCAATAGCTTTATATTTTATAGGAGATTGTTTTTTAATTTTTTTTGCTAGCTGTAATAAATCTTCTTCTGCTGCTTTTTTCACAAAATCCGTATCGTATGCCATCTTTTGAAGAGGCTTTATGATTGGTCTAAAAATTTTATCCAATGTAGCTTCATTTTCAGCTTTCTCCAATTTAAGAGCTAAATATTTTTTTCTAATATTTCGAGAGAGTTCATTAATTTTTTCATTTACATTGACAGTGGATGATGCCATGATTACTAATGATACTAAATATAGTTGTTTACATATTTATATATTTATCAAACCCCTTTCGATAACGCCCATTGTTTAAAAGGAAGTCTTTTATAATTACCAAACAGCCAGCAGTTTTTGTGACAGTTTTGCAGTATTTCTAGCGGTTTTTGTGACAGTTTTGCAGTTTTTTTATCAGTTCTTACGACAGCTTTGCAGTATTTATAGCAGTTTTGCAGTTTTTATAGCAGTTTTTGTGACAGTTTTGCAGATTTTCTTACAGTTTTCTATCGGTTTTTGTAACAGTTTTGCAGGTTATCAGTTCTTGCGTCAGTTTTGCAGTATTTATAGCAGTTTTTACAGTTTTTCTATCGGTTTTTGTGACAGTATTTCCAGCGGTTCTACCAAGATTATAAGGTTACTTAGCAAAAATATTAATAAAGTCTATCACTCAACGTAAAAAAAATATTAAAACCAATCATTTTAATTAAAATAACTGACTTTAAATCGATTAAAATTTAAAGCCGATGGTTTCCGAGTAGTAAATGGGTGTAATTCCAAAAATGTATACATATAAAATTATTAATAATAAATGTAGAAAAAAATCAATGGGGGTTAAATATTCTGTTGTTGAAAACCCTACATTTAATGACTATCTCAAATGTTTACGAGGAAGTGTTGTTAAAATAGTAAAGCAACGAACAACTGAATTAAATGCGCATAATGTTTTAGTATTGAAAAGAGTAAAATTGGTTTAAGTCCATATGATGATAAAAGGCATTTATTATCAAATTCAACGGATACGTTACCTCACTTCAAGATTAATAATATTATGTAATAATTATTTATAATATTAATAAATATATTTTGTTTATTTTAAATTATTGTGTTTTTATTGACAACAATCAGCATCGTCATTAAAACTCAAGGGTAAGTTTAAAAATCAATATATTTTTCTAAATCATTTGACATTTTCATATCTAAATAGTATAAGCATTCTAAAAAACAATAACTTTCTACCCTAGTATGGCAAGAACATAGGGATGACAGAACGTCTAGCACAGTATGAAGGGATGGAGGATAAAAACGAAGTTCCGTTTTCATCGCTTCATATGTGCTTTTTAAAAGATTATGATAATAATAATTAAAATTTAAATTATTTAACATTTAATAATAATAATAATAATAATAATAATAATGTCTTTATTGATTGTAAAAAACTTATTACAAACAAAAGGCGAAGTTCAGTACCCTACACTAGTAGTTCACTGCTCTTTAAGGTCGAGATTTGTTCGTGGCTTATTTTTGTAAACCTGAGATTTCACATGACAGTTTAGATGCACAAAAGTTTACTTATTTGCCGTTAACGACTGATATAAATTTTACCAACCAATTTACATTTTAGATGATTTTATTGGCCAAAAAACAAATCTAGTAAACCATGACTATTAGCAAAATTATTTTCTATGGTTAAAAGCAAATGTCAAATAAATCTTGATGAAATTTTAATTGTTTTATGTCTAATTTAAAATGTCAATATATAGAAATCGACTTTTTTAGGGAAAATATAAACGTTGAAAGATAATTACCCAATTTATTTTATAAAGCAACATTTTTTAAAGAAAATTACTACGTTGCCATGTCGTGCAAAAACCTATATCCACTGATATGCTTAATCAGTTGATATAAATAAATCAACGTTTCTGCATACGGCCCATTATCTTATAACTAGATAGAAGAATATATACTTTGTAAAATACGTTAGTATTATGCCCTTTGAAGGCCCAACTTAAAAATAATGTCTTTTACGTGTACTTTAACGTGATATACTTAAAATTATAAAACAAGGTTGCTTTTTCGATTTTTTAACCCTTAAATTAATTAAATTGTTCCCACCGCCCCCTGTATGTTAAAATCTAAAAAAAAATAATACGTGGATTTATTGCCATTAATAAGGTCTGCATTTTATCTTAATTTCAAATCAATACGTTTTTAAATAAAAATGTTATTACAAAATATCGAAATTTATTTATTTTTAACACAGTAGAGTTAAGGCCTGAAAACCACAGCGGTCAATGGATTAATTTTAATTTTTAAATATGTACCATTTAGATGTAGAAACAAGGTTAAAAAAATATATTCAATTCTGGCATCACTTGCAAACAAATGTCCAAAATTTGTTCGATAATAAAACAGAATTCAATATAATTAGTCCAGCTAGGTAATTTTCCTAATTGCATGACCTAATAACAGTACCAATTCGATTCTAATCTATAAACTAATCGTTAAATACACTCACAGGCAAAATAATCGATCCACACAAATTTTTGATGAATTTCAATCGGAAAT
This sequence comes from Brassicogethes aeneus, assembly GCA_921294245.1. NCBI lineage: Eukaryota > Metazoa > Arthropoda > Insecta > Coleoptera > Nitidulidae > Brassicogethes > Brassicogethes aeneus. Next base: position 7,907,847 of record OV121136.1, read on the forward strand.
AACATTTTTATTTGATGTCGGATTTAAACGAATATTAAAGAATAATGTAGATAAATTAATGGAGAATCGCTCACATTTTAAAAAATTACAAAAAATAGATGTACGTTTATAATATACAAGTTTAAACAAGAATAAGTTTTTTATCCTAAGTTTAAGACACTCTGTGGAGTGGCTACACCGTATATTATTCTAAATTAAGTTTTAATTATCAAGTCACATCTATTCTTAACAGTTTTTTTTATTCACCTCGATATATTTAGTTTTGTGGAAAATATGGATTTTTTAAAAAAACATTGCAATTTCCAATATTTTTTCTGTACAATCCATAGGCTATGGAGGATAAAAGTGACAGTTTTGTTAAATCATCCCATACTTGGACATGTCGTATACGGCTTTCAAAAGCTATCAAAATGTTTTTTGCAAATTAATGTTTAACTTTTGAGGTGTCTTCTTACCTTTAAAAAATGGATATGTCTCCGACTGATGTTGCCAGAGCCATTGATTTAATTTAGGATGGACACAGTATTACGTGCAAGTGTTTTAAACGTCACAAGAAGTAAAGTAGAAAGGGCAACATCAGTCGGAGACATATACATTTTTAAAAGTAAGAGGACACCTCAAAACAATGAAGGCCGTATAAGACATGTGCGAGTTGGGATGATTCAACAAAACTGTCACTGTCATCCTCCATACGCTATGGATGGACCATAGCAACCTTAAGGTTAAGAACTAATTAGTTCTTCATACAGAAAAAATTATGGAAATTGCAATGTTTTTTAAAAAAATCCATATTTTCCACATAAATAAATATATCAAGGTGAACCAAAAACAAAACTGTTAAAAATAGATGTGGCTTGATAATTAAAACTTAATTTAGAACAATATACGGTTTTGCCACTCTACAGAGTGGTATGGTAAAAAATATATTTTTGTTTAAACTTGTATATTATAAACGTACGTCTATTGTTTAGTTATTTTTAAAATGTGAGCGATTCTTCATTAATTTATCAACAATATTCTTTAATATTTGTCAATCAAATAAAAAAATTATTTGCGATTTAAATTAATCGAAAATTTGTGGGGATTGATTATTTTGCCTGTGAGTGTACTTATATACGCAAATTTCGCAATGTTGCCAAAAATGTCATCTGGCTTCAGAAAACAAACAGGTCCCTACACTGAGAAAAGTAAACTATTTCAAGTTTTAATTATTAACTGAACAGTTTTTGGCACATTCAATACGACCAATGCGCATAATTGTTTATTTACAAGTCTCGAAATGTTACCTACAGTCTTTACATTAAACTCGGACAGTTTTTGAATATATATTTTTATTACTAAAAAAATGTACAAAGATTTTAATTAATGCAGTTCAGACAGTAAATTAATGAAAAATCTCTAATAAGCACTCTTAATAATAATAATAATAATAATCTTTATTAGTGCTAAACTAGTAGGTGTACAGCGTCAATACAGAGAAATAACCATTAGTAGATACAAATATAAATAAATTATAAATAGAATAGTCATATGAAATAAAATGGACCCATAATATAAAAGCTTTTATATTATGGCATAAGCATAAGCATATGCTTTGCGAGTCAAACGTTCTATAAGAAACAATCTTAATTCATCAAAGCTTAAATTTTTTCTTTCATTTGAAAGTTTATTGAAAAATTTTATTCCATGGTACTCTGGCCCATGTTGAGTTTTCGACAGTCTTGAAAACCTCACAATTAAATCATCTTTGTTTCTTGTATGATGCTGGTAAACAGTTGTGTGTTTTGTAATTAGATACATGTTTTTTTACATGCAAGATATTTTGAAGAATAAATGCTGATGGAGTATTCCCAGATCCCTGAAGGCAACCCTGCAATCTTCCAAGTCCAAGTCCGGCTACAATTCTAACCACCTTCCTTTGTAATGTAAAGATTATACCTGAACTGGTTGCATGACCCTATATTTTAATAGAATATGTCATAATTGAGTGGAAAAGTGCATGATAACAAGACAACAGAACCTCCCGAGACACAACTGTTTTTAAGTTTCTTATTACGAATATATTTGTTGACAATTTTTTAGACAGAAACTCGACATGTTTATCCCATTTTAGTTTATCATCTATGAGTACGCCCCAAAACTTTACCGCCTTTTGAGTTGCAATATTATTACTCCTCAAAGTAAACACGATTTTATTAGTTTTATCTTTATTAAAGACTAGGTTGTTTGAAAGAAACCATTTCTCGGCATATGTCAGTGCGTCAGACGCACTTATCTCCAAAAGCTCAATATTTTTGTTTGATACAGATATAGTTGTTGCATCAGCAAACAAAGTAAAGGCATAACAATATATTCACAAATCCCAGTCAGGCTCAATTTAGGTTTTTCGTTGTTTTTTGTTTCATAATATTATGAGCAATATTAGTAAAGTATATATTCATTTCTTGGGCCTTTACATTACATTCTATACCTCTTTGTATACCTCTTTTTTTATTTACAATATCCCACATGGTCTTTGCTTTATTATTTGAGTTTTTTATTAGACTTTCATTTGCTTCCTTTTTTGCTTTATCAATAGCTTTCCTATATTGATCTGTGAATAAATTCTTTTGTTGTTTATTATAGCTACTTGGAGAATTTTTGTAAACGTCTGAGCGTCTAAGCACTCTTGTATAACAATCTCTGATTGTTTGCCTAAGATTTCTTTTTATTTGTTTCAAAAACTAATTTTTAATAAAAATAGAATAACATTTCCGTAAGTGTTAAACTAACGACCTCATTTTCAATGTAGACAACCCATAAACAACTTAACCAAATAGAAAAAGGCGTAAGCAGGAATGACAATAGGTATATAATATTGTATGTATATGCATTTAAATATATATATTTTGTATATTAATATTTATATTTTTAAACTAAATTTGGCAAAAAAAGTAAGAATGCAAAGATATAAACTAAATGTATACGGTATAAACACGAATTTAACAATAAAATAAATAAAGAATATACAAGGTCGGTAGCCGGCACTCAATATCCACCAAGGCAGAGGGCACTTACGGCGGGTCGTGGCCGTCAACACTTCGGTACTGAAAACAAGATTCAGTATCTCACAGGGGGGCAAACAATTATAAAGAGGTTACCAGGAACCGGAAACTGACTCGGACAGAGACGTTCAGAAATACACCAACAAGGACAGGTTCTAGCAGCGTACTACCACCATTCATGAATCCCAATTGAATGGGGATATTACTAAAGGCCCGGTTGATAAAGATTCTGGATTGTACTTAGTTTTGGGTCAGTTTAATGTCCTCCAAAAACCAACTTTTATCCTCCTTGTCCCGTTATGGCCCGAACGGCGACAAAAATCCGGGAGTGGCCTTAACCATCGACACTGTCATCCACGACCTCCTAGGGTAGATCTACCAGCCGGCGTAAAAACTTCGGATCCAACAAACACAAGTAATGCTGTGCAGTGGCGGGATACGTAGGAGAACGGAAAGGGGGTAAAATAACCCTGGGAGATTATTGTAAGGTAATGTCGATGGGGCCTGCCATACGTCCCCATACTCATACTTATACTCATTTCCAATAATTTTTGTGTGAAGTATTTTTGGTTAATTAAAATAAAAAAATTGTTTTTAAATTTAGTTTGTTTTACTTTTTTTGCAAATATTTCGCAAACGGTATATTTTATGACAAACTATTATGATTAACATTTTGTACAATTTCAAATCGGTGCGACTAACGAGAGCCGACCAATCCTCGAGTGAACATTGTCGCGCTTGTTCACCCATAAGAACGCTTTTTCTCACTACTTTAGAGAAAGAGTCTCAAGCCCGCTGCACAATAGCCCGGTGACGAGAACGGGAATCTGAACAGTAAAGGTGGGAGAGACTAAGAAACCACTGTTGATCGATAGTGTTTGCTCTCCCACCTTTACCGTTTAGGTTCCCGTTCTCGTTACCGGGCTGTTGGGCAGCGGGTTTAAGGCTAGTTTTTTTTGCGGTATTTCCTGTAGGTCTAATCCACGTCAAAATATTTTTATTTCTTCTATTTTTATGATCGTTTGACTGTGATTTTTTTTAGTGGACGTGTCGTGTGGTAGGTCTGGCCTTTGTTTATCTTGTTAGAGAAACCATTGTTGGTAGATCAAACATATCTCGTTGTCAATGGAAATCTATCTAAAGTTTAAACATATTTTTCTGCAAGTAAATTTTCAAACTGTGATACATTTTAATCTGGCCTTTCGATAGCCGCACGTTGAGCCGCATTATTTGTACACCAGCACGAAATTATGTCGATAAGTGATGATGGTTTCGTTTCTCCTGATTTAGAAGTCATCATTGGCTTAAGCTTTAGCCCCCTTATTCTGGATCTATAACATTTACCAACCATACGGTTAAAAAATAATAAAACTAAGTGAAAATACCGTTTTGGTGGCCACGAAAAGGTTTACAGCAGAACTATGGTTTATAAACAATTAAAATAGGTTCGGGGTCATAGGGACCACTATCCAGACTACTATATTAATATTTAATGAATATTTATTGTACACAATTTACTAAAAATACGCCTGAAGGGTTTCGGTCTTGTTTTACTAAACTTTAATACAATCGTTGACTAATAAATGCAAGGGTACTCATCTACGCCCTTGGGGTCCGGTTGAAACCGCTCTGTATGCAGAGTAACAGCAGTACTAGGGTTGTAACCACTCAGGCTTATCGAGGTTCGATGGTAGACGGTGTTACAGAAGCCTGGACAAAGTTCTCGGGAAGCAATGATGAGTAAGAATTCCAGAGAGGGACCCTGGTAAGGAACCCTGGTGAAGGACCCCACAAAGTTATGCTAAACTACTCGAAATTTCGGCATAAGATAACTTACGCTTGGGTTTATGTCTCAGTCAGGTTTACTAGCGAACTTCTTAATCTTAGATGAATTATGGAGACAGAAAACCGGCTAAAAAAAGGATTACGATTATACTTGGATTACGTTTATACTTGGAAAATCAATGGAGATGGCTTACCAAGAAGGTTGAAAGTTAATCTGGAATCATCCGAATAAGAGGATACCAGTATCAAAATACTACACACAATCCTTATGTATTATTTTGCTGCATTCGAATTATATCCCAATTTATATTAAAAGGCAAAACACACAGACTTTTCTGAATTCGATGACAGTCAACACAACGGTTACTAACATAGAGAAAAAAACACAAGAGAGAGATTCCTGTTAGAAGTGGGGAACATCATTACTGTGCCGACTCTAGTGGCTACCGGAAAAACTAACCAAAATCGTCTCACCTCACCTCAAAGTAACATCACGAAACCATAAACCTAGATGGCGTTCACCCTATTGGTTGAACGTCAACAGATGACGTTATATTATTCATAAAAATCTATATGATTTTTATTCATATTTAATGAAATCTATACCAATATCAACTGTCAAAACTAAAATTTAATAAAAATAACCCAATATATATATATAACTACATTGCTAGCATTTTCTGAACGTAACATGGTGTTTAGCCACCGATTTTGTAGGTGGTAAATTAGCGAGAGCGGATTTGATTTTCACGATTCGTCCACGAGAACAGCTTCAATTAAAAATAATTAGATATTTTTTATTACTTTCTTCTTTATAAAGCGTAATGAAAATATTTTACTCTGTTAACGTTATATTTTATTTAAAAAGCTGTAACGGTTTAAAGAGGTTACAACCCTAATGGGAAAACATTTGTGTTGCCCTATATGGAGAAGAAAGCAATAAAACAAAACCAGATCATTTCCGGCTAAAGCTTTTCTCGTGCAAAAATGGTAAAAATAAAATCAAATCTCGATAATTTGCCACTCACAGAACCCCCGGCAGAACATCATTCTTTTCGAACATTTCATTCAGTGCAGGCATGGTTGGCGAATGTTTTAGATCCAGAATAGGGGGGGTAAAGCTTAAGCCAGGAGAAACGAAAACATTATCACTTGTCGACATTATTTAATGCCTTTTTAAAATTCGCTGTATATTATTAAAGAAACCATGGTTTGTAGATTAAACATATCACGTCCGGACGGTCCCATCATCACTGGTCGACATCATTCCGTGCTGGTGTACGAATCAATGCGGCGCGACGCTGCGCAGCAAGCAGCTGTCGAAAAGCCGATTTAAAATGTTTTGTTGTGCAAAGCCGGGAAAATATGTTCAAACGCTTGTGGATTGGTCGCCTCTCGTTAGTGGCAAAAAGCTCTATTTTTTTTATTTTAGAAAATTAATACCTAGGGCTTTAAAATGTTTACATTGCACAGTTTACAAAATAATTGCAGAAAAGTAAAAAGAAAACAAAAATAACATTTTTAATTTAACAAACTATAATTTTTTAATCATACTAAAAACACTTTAGTATTTACTTTTTATTTTGCAGGAGCCAAGATATATTCACTAAAAACTGAAAAAATGTATATTGCGTATATCTTTGTAAAAAAAAAATTACAGGTTTTGCAAATTTGGTTTTATGCTTTACAAATAAGCCGCTATCAATTCATGAAAAAAAAACAGACAGTGCACGCAGTGTACAGGGTGTCCCAAATTGGTTGTCCGTATAGGGTCATATCTCTTAACCTAAAAGAGCTAAAAAAAAATCTGTCGACACTAATGAATTCTGTGATAAAAAGTGTCTACATTACATTTTAAACCTGTATTCGTAACTCAAATATTAACGAAGCTACAAGCATTTGTCAAAATTGGCAAAAATTGAAAAAATAGGTATATCTCCTAAACAAATGCGAATCGAGAAAATTCAAAGACATCATCCAATGTATCTTTAAAAAAGACGATGGGGATGCGTGGTCGAATTTTTTCTAGCATTTATATTTACTGAGATAGCCTATACGGATACGGTCAATAATTGCTCAAAGTGATTGCCGTCAACTTTAATGCACTTGGATAACCGTATGTTATTAAATAATAACAGAGTTTGTGATAAAGATATTAAAATAAACGAATATACCTACATGTTTTAAATAATAAAACTATTTTTAGATGGATACAGAACCATTGCAATTAATCACAGCTATGAAAAGGATACCAATGATGCAGTTGAACGAAAAAATAAAAATAAGAAAGCTGGACAAAATACGGAGTTTCTACCAGCTCCTTTAGACTTGACATATATTGAAAATATTAAAAAAGAATTTGGAATACAGGATTTAAAAGTTTTAAATAGATTAACAATTCCATTTGCTAATCAAGACGTTTTACATAAAATTGTATGTTTTTTGTTATGTTTTTATGAGTTATTATAGATTTATTTTAGGTAAAATCAGATAACTACAAGAAGTATGATATAGTTGCTGTCAATCCCAAATCTGCAAGTGCATTTGCAGTAAGTATTTATAATATTTTGTGTCCATTAATCCCGAACCTTTATATGCAGTTAAAAAATTGTCATCATAGTGTTATTGCTAAAAATCGACATATCACCACAGATTATATTTCACTGACATAAGGGACCTAAGCGTCTCAGCCATAATTATCTGCAGAAAGAAATAATTTTCCTATAATATTTTGCATTTAACAACGGATTCTCCATTTTTGCCGCTGTCTAGAGCGATCTAAAATTATGTCAGGGACGCTTACAGTAATTGCTGTAATTTTAGTATTATAAATTCGTATCCATAAAATAAGGGCACATGATTGGCAGGCAGACTGCCACGAATTTGCCACCTTAATCAGGTCACAAAATATGATTTTTTTAAAATAAGAAAAACTGTAAATTTCAAAATTTAACTCCTCTTAAAACACACAGTTCGTGGGAAAGTGAGAAAATTACATTTTTGTGCTGATTTAGGTGTAAAATAATATTAACATCCAAGACGCGTATTCAATTTTTACTTTTAAAAATATTTGGCTAAACTGCGCACCAGTCAATGTGTCGCCACCAAAAATTTCGTCCTTTTTCAAAACGACATAACTTTTTTGTTTCCTAAACGATTTTATTTTGGTTTGTGATGTCTGCTAGCCCCATTCTTTGTAAATTCATGCTATAGATATGAAGCTCACGGTTCTTCAAGAAAATTTTCTACAGTGTGATATGTAAAACGGTGAAAAATTTCAATAACTTCATCCAAGCCCCGTTTGTAAAAAAAATATTTTTTTCTCGTTTTTACTTTGAAATAATGAATGTCTTACCTTGAAACGTTTTTCAAATTTTTTGAATTGGAATCTTAGCAACAAAAATATGATTTTTTTTCAAAAGGGTACATTTAATGCTTTTTTATAGGCAATACACTCAGCCTTTTTAAGATAAAAAAGATAATTATCTTTTTTATCTTAAAAAGGCTGAGTGTATCTTAAGATGGTGAAAGATTGTTCCTTGAATAATTCTGAACAAGCGACAAGCAACAAACTTCCATTAATTTCAGAGGAACCTAAGTAAAGACCACTTTTTCAAAATAACATTTTGGAGAAAATTTGCGAAAACTAAACCTGAACCGATATTTACGTTTGTGACATGTTTGCTTTATAATTTTGACCTCCTGATGTGATTCAGTTGTCAAATTTAAGTTTTAGATAAAACCAAAATCACCAAGAATCAAAATTCGAAAACAATTCCCGGCTGTTAAATGTCTCAATAACATGCCTTTGCCAATGCCATTTGGGATTCATTTTTTGGGAGAAATTACTGCAATTTGTTTAAGTGGTTAGGATAATGTTACATAAATTACATTTATATTGCGCACTAGTGATAACTTATTACTGATAAGAACCTACCTAATTGGTTATAAAGTTAAAAAATTTGTTTGTTCATTTTTGAAAATTTTATGCGAAGATATAATCATAATAAAAACTACAACATTCAACAGAAAAATGTAACAAACAATAACAATAATAACTTTCGTTTGGTATGCCTTCCCATTCTTCCTGAATCGAATTTACCAATGCATCCAATCTTTCCATGAGCCTTTCCTCTCTTTCATCTTCAGTTTCATCCTGCTCCACACATGCTCAATAGGATTCATATCCGGAGACAAAGGTGGCCAATTAATTCTCTCAATATCATGGTCCCTTAAATACTCATTTACGATATTAGCGCGATGCGGACGGGCATTGTCGTCCACCAACACTAAATCTAAATGCTAAATCTACCATATTTATACTAATTATAAGCTTAGATTGACTGAACCGTAAACAAACACAGTTTACTAAACGGTGGACCGTAATCGCCTCAGTAAAACGTACCCAACTCTAGTTTGTATAAATTATTATAATTAGTATAAATATGGTAGATTTAGCATTTAGATTAAGTTAACTTAGCTTCTGAAGTACTTTAAGCACTTTTTGTTTTGTTTTGGTGTTGGGAAATATTTCTAATATTATGCATCATTTTCGACACCCTTATACCTCATTTTCCGGTCACTTGGTGTTAAAAATTGACAAAATTGATAAATGCGTTATAAATATTAAAAACTTGTTTTTAGATATAATTAAGATTGATTAAATATACCTATTTTGAGCCAAGAATTTCTTGGTATTTTGGTTTACAATTATTTCCCGGACACCGTATACTTTACATATATACCATATACGGTGTCCGGGAAATACATTGTATATTGTTATTGTTCTTTCCATTAAAAGTACTTATTGTAATTAATTTGCTTTAGTTTTGTTGTAGCACATTTGAAGCAGATATTTTAGCCTTAGATCCAGGGAATAAACAAAACTATAAAATAAATAGGAAAACCTACAATCTTCTTATAGAGAGAGGATATCATTTTGAATTGATTTATAGTTCAGCCATTGAAGATCAAACAAAAAGAAAAAATTTAATTCATGTTGCCCATTTGTATCATTCATTTGGAAAATCTAAAAATATTATATTCTCAAGTGGTGCATCCAACATCATGAATATTAGAAGTCCATATGATGTAATAAGCCTGTATCCTTTATTGTTATTATTTTTTGCGCGAATCCAATTTAATAAATCCATTGTTGACTAATAGTATTGTTTACGCGTTCAGTGTTATATAGTCCAAGAGGGCAAATAAACCTAGTAGATAAATGGTTAACATCGCCAGGGGTGTCCAAACTGCGGTAATTAAAAATATCACTTTGATTTAAAAATATCAAATAATTCTTAGTTGTACTTTAATATTTTTAATTCTGCATCATTTTTAAGTTGATAATAAATAAATAAATTATAAATCAGTTGGTATTTTCTGGTCACATTATTTTTGAGTTTAAAATTATATGAATCTGCTGCGTCGCTCACCCCACAAACTTCCAGCTCGCCCGTAAAGATTCATTTACAAAGCTTGACACGTAAATAACTATTAAATTTCAAATGTAAACAACTTTTTGACAGATCGAAACAGGAAAATATATATTAAAAAGAGAAAGACTATTAACCACGTTGAATAACTAGCTCAGCGATATAGTTTTATGGTCTGGTATTTGTGACGTCATAGTTAGGATTTTTGAACGCACTCTAAACGCAAAAATGCCTTAACTATTAACCAAGGTTAAGTTTAATAGTTTGTGTGAAGTTATCCACACATCTCCAGCCACACATTCCTAAACAGGTTCGCGGTCGCCGCTAGAGCGCGCAGCGCACAGTGGGTTGATTATTTATAAAATTGTGTATAGTTTTAATTTAATATCTTTTAACAGCAATTTATCAAGCTCGCGATTAAAAATTAAGATTTAAATACAAGTAGACACAGGGATATAGAGACAGAGACCTTTAAAACTTCGTGTATTTCAAGTAATTTGTAAGACGTTTTAAAAAGTGAGGTTAGAACAGCAAAGCAAAACAGCAATTTGTAAAGTGTTCGATTATTAATACCATTAAAAGTTAAATTCAATTCAAGGAGGCTTTATTGAGAAACATCTATTGGTGTAAAATATTAAATTTGCGTATTTTATAAAAATGTTTCTATAGTCTACAGTTCTATATTGTATGTGTTGATGGCGGTTTGCAAGGGCAGACAAAAAATTACGTGATAAGGGGACCAGAGTTAACATATAAATAAAACAATTCCTGGGGGTTTTGTTTAGGCACATCTTCTGGGGTGGGCACGGGGAATTTTTAAAGTTTGCGTATTTTACTAAGAGTTTATAAGTTAATTTATACGCGTGGATAGGGGGTTCGTAAGGGCAGGCAAAGAATTTCGTGATAAGGGGGCAAAACTTAACATATAAATAAAACAATTCCAGGGAGTTTTGTTTAGGCACATCTTTTGGGGTGGGCACAGGGAATTTTTCAAATTTGCGTATTTTATTAAAAATTTATAAGTTATTTTAAAAGTGTGGATAGGGGGTACGTAAGGGCAGGCAAAGAATTTCGTGATAGGGGGGCAAAAGTTAACATATAAATAAAGCAATTCCAGGGGGTTTTGTTTAGGCACATCTTCTGGGGTGGGCACGGGGAATTTTTAAAGTTTGCGTATTTTATTAAAAATTTATAAGTTATTTTAAAAGTGTGGATAGGGGGTACGTAAGGGCAGGCAAAGAATTTCGTGATAAGGGGGCAAAAGTTAAGATATAAATAAAACAATTCCAGGGGGATTTGTTTAGGCACATCTTCTGGGATGGGCACGGGGAATTTTTAAAGTTTGCGTATTTTATTAAAAATTTATAAGTTATTTTAAAAGTGTGGGTAGGGGTTACGTAAGGGCAGGCAAAGAATTTCGTGATAAGGGGGTAAAAGTTAACATATAAATAAAACAATTCCAGGGGGTATTGCTTAGGCACATCTTAAGGGGTGGGCACGGGGAATTTTTAAAATTTGCGTATTTTACTAAGAGTTTATAAGTTAATTTATACGCGTGGATAGGGGGTTCGTAAGGGCAGGCAAAGAGTTTTGTGATAAGGGGGCAAAAGTTAACATATAAATAAAACAATTCCAGGGGGTTTTGTTTAGGCACATCTTCTGGGGTGGGCACAGGGAATTTATCAAATTTGCGTATTTTATTAAAAATTTATAAGTTATTTTAAAAGTGTGGATAGGGGGTACGTAAGGGCAGGCAAAGAATTTCGTGATAAGGGGGCAAAAGTTAACATATAAAAAAAATAATTCCAGGGGGTTTTGTTTAGGCACATCTTTTGGGGTGGGCACGGGGAATTTTTAAAATTTGCGTATTTTACTAAGAGTTTATAAGTTAATTTATACGCGTGGATAGGGGGTTCGTAAGGGCAGGCAAAGAGTTTTGTGATAAGCGGACAAAAGTTAACATATAAATAAAACAATTCCAGGGGGTTTTGTTTAGGCACATCTTCTGGGGTGGGCACAGGGAATTTATCAAATTTGCGTATTTTATTAAAAATTTATAAGTTATTTTAAAAGTGTGGATAGGGGGTACGTAAGGGCAGGCAAAGAATTTCGTGATAAGGGGGCAAAAGTTAACATATAAATAAAACAATTCCAGGGGGTATTGCTTAGGCACATCTTTTGGGGTGGGCACAGGGAATTTTTAAAATTTGCGTATTTTATTAAAAATGTATAAGTTATTTTAAAAGTGTGGATAAGGGGTTCGTAAGGGCAGGCAAAGAATTTTTTGATAGGGGGGCAAAAGTTAACATATAAATAAAACAATTCCAGGGGGTTTTGTTTAGGCACATCTTCTGGGGTGGGCACAGGGAATTTTTCAAATTTGCGTATTTTATTACAAATTTATAAGTTATTTTTAAAAGTGTGGATAGGGGGTTCGTAAAGGCAGGCAAAGAATTTCTTGATAGGGGAGCAAAAGTTAACATATAAATAAAACAATTCCAGGGGGTTTTGTTTAGGCACATCTTCTGGGGTGGGCACAGGGAATTTTTCAAATTTGCGTATTTTATTAAAAATGTATAAGTTATTTTAAAAGTGTGGATAAGGGGTTCGTAAGGGCAGGCAAAAAATTTCGTGATAAGGGGGCAAAAGTTAACATATAAATAAAACAATTCCAGGGGGTATTGCTTAGGCACATCTTTTGGGGTGGGCACGGGGAATTTTTAAAATTTTCGTATTTTACTAAGAGTTTATAAGTTAATTTATACGCGTGGATAGGGCGTTCGTAAGGGCAGGCAAAGAGTTTTGTGATAAGGGGGCAAAAGTTAACAAATAAATAAAACAATTCCAGGGGGTTTTGTTTAGGCACATCTTCTGGGGTGGGCACAGGGAATTTTTCAAATTTGCGTATTTTATTAAAAATTTATAAGTTATTTTAAAAGTGTGGATAGGGGGTTCGTAAGGGCAGGCAAAGAATTTCGTAATAAGGGGGCAAAAGTTAACATATAAATAAAATAATTCCAGGGGGTTTTGTTTAGGCACATCTTTTGGGGTGGGCACAGGGAATTTTTTAAATTTGCGTATTTTATTATAATTTATAAGTTATTTTAAAAGTGTGGATAGGGGGTACGTAAGGGCGGGCAAAGAATTTCGTGATTAGGGGGCAAAAGTTAACATATAAATAAAACAATTCCAGGGGGTTTTGTTTAGGCACATCTTCTGGGGTGGGCACGGGGAATTTTTAAAGTTTGCGTATTTTATTAAAAATTTATAAGTTATTTTAAAAGTGTGGATAGGGGGTACGTAAGGGCAGGCAAAGAATTTCGTGATAAGGGGGCAAAAGTTAACATATAAATAAAACAATTCCAGGGGGTATTGCTTAGGCACATCTTTTGGGGTGGGCACGGGGAATTTTTAAAATTTTCGTATTTTACTAAGAGTTTATAAGTTAATTTTTACGCGTGGATAGGGGGTTCGTAAGAGCAGGCAAAGAATTTTGTGATAAGTGGGCAAAAGTTAACATATAAATAAAATAATTCCAGGGGGTTTTGTTTAGGCACATCTTCTTATTTATATGTTAACTTTTGCCCCCTTATCACGAAATTCTTTGCCTGCCCGTACGAACCCCCTTTCCACACTTTTAAAATAACTTATAAATTTGTAATAAAATACGCAAACTTTAAAAATTCCCCATGCCCACCCCAGAAGATGTGCCTAAACAAAACCCCCTGGAATTGTTTTATTTATATGTTAACTTTTGCCCCCTTATCACGAAATTCTTTGCCTGCCCTTACGTACCCCCTATCCACACTTTTAAAATAACTTATAAATTTTTAATAAAATACGCAAATTTGATAAATTCCCTGTGCCCACCCCAGAAGATGTGCCTAAACAAAACCCCCTGGAATTGTTTTATTTATATGTTAACTTTTGCCCCCTTATCACGAAATTCTTTGCCTGCCCTTACGTACCCCCTATCCACACTTTTAAAATAACTAATAAATTTGTAATAAAATACGCACACTTTAAAAATTCCCCGTGCCCACCCCAAAAGATGTGCCTAAGCAATACCCCCTGAAATTGTTTTATTTATATGTTAACTTTTGCCCCCTTATCACAAAATTCTTTGCCTGCCCTTACGTACCCCCTATCCACACTTTTAAAATAACTAATAAATTTGTAATAAAATACGCACACTTTAAAAATTCCCCGTGCCCACCCCAAAAGATGTGCCTAAGCAATACCCCCTGAAATTGTTTTATTTATATGTTAACTTTTGCCCCCTTATCTCGAAATTCTTTGCCTGCCCTTACGTACCCCCTATCCACACTTTTAAAATAACTTATAAATTTTTAATAAAATACGCAAATTTGATAAATTTCCTGTGCCCACCCCAGGTTATGTGCCTAAACAAAACCCCCTGGAATTGTTTTATTTATATGTTAACTTTTGCCCCCTTATTACGAAATTCTTTGCCTGCCCTTACGAAACCCCTATCCACACTTTTAAAATAACTTATAAATTTTTAATAAAATACGCAAATTTGAAAAATTCCCTGTGCCCACCACTGAAGATGTGCCTAAACAAAACCCCCTGGAATTGTTTTATTTATATGTTAACTTTTGCCCCCTTATAACGAAATTCTTTGCCTGCCCTTACGAACCCCCTATCCACACTTTTAAAATAACTTATAAATTTTTAATAAAATACGCAAATTTGAAAAATTCCCTGTGCCCACCCCAAAAGATGTGCCTAAACAAAACCCCCTGAAATTGTTTTATTTATATGTTAACTTTTGCCCCCTTACCACGAAATTCTTTGCCTGCCCTTACGAACCCCCTATCCACACTTTTAAAATAACTTATAAATTTGTAATAAAATACGCAAACTTTAAAAATTCCCTGTGCCCACCCCAAAAGATGTGCCTAAACAAAACCCCCTGGAATTATTTTATTTATATGTTAACTTTTGGGTTCCCGGTCACTTTCCCGAATGCAATTTCCCGACTGACCAATTTCCCGATAGACCATTTTCCCGACAAACCATTTTCCCGACGACGTTTTTCCCGACAACACTCTTCCCGACAGACTATGTTCACGACAAAAATCTTATTATCCAGTTAAGAAACGTTTTTCCCGATAGCCCTTTTCCCGAAAGATTATGTTCACGACAAAAGTTTTATTATCTAGTAAACAAAAACATACCTGGTCAAAAATGATTTCGGTATCTGCTTGTTCCTTCTGGAATTCTGTGAGGGCCAATGGGGCGGGGTCGGTTGGGTTGGGTTGTTGGGTTTGGGTTGGTTTTGAAGCGGGCGGACTCGGGACGTTGGTTAAGGAAAAAAGATCTGCTTCTCGTCCTAAGATTGCGTCATTGGATGACGTCACTCTGTTAAAATATATTGTGTCGTTTGTGGTAAAAATTATTTGTCTTAAAAATGACTTGTCGGGAAAATGGCTTGTCAGGAAAATGGCTTGTCGGGAAAACGACTTTCGGGAAAACGACTTTCGGGAAAATGGTGTCGGGAAAAATCTTGTCGGGAAAATGGTGTGTCGGGAAAATGGTCTGTCGGGAAATTGGTCTGTCGGGAAAATGACTTTCGGAAAAGTGACCGGTAATCTAACTTTTGCCCCCTTATCACAAAATTCTTTGCCTGCCCTTACGAACCCCCTATCCACGCGTAAAAATTAACTTATAAACTCTTAGTAAAATACGCAAATTTTAAAAATTCCCCGTGCCCACCCCAAAAGATGTGCCTAAGCAATACCCCCTGGAATTGTTTTATTTATATGTTAACTTTTGCCCCCTTATCACGAAATTCTTTGCCTGCCCTTACGTACCCCCTATCCACACTTTTAAAATAACTTATAAATTTTTAATAAAATACGCAAACTTTAAAATTTCCCCGTGCCCACCCCAGAAGATGTGCCTAAACAAAACCCCCTGGAATTGTTTTATTTATATGTTAACTTTTGCCATCTTATCACGAAATTCTTTGCCTGCCCTTACGTACCCCCTATCCACACTTTTAAATTAACTTATAAACTCTTAGTAAAATACGCAAATTTAAAAAATTCCCTGTGCCCACCCCAAAAGATGTGCCTAAACAAAACCCCCTGGAATTATTTTATTTATATGTTATCTTTTGCCCCCTTATTACGAAATTCTTTGCCTGCCCTTACAAACCCCCTTTCCACACTTTTAAAAATAACTTATAAATTTTTAATAAAATACGCAAATTTGAAAAATTCCCTGTGCCCACCCCAGAAGATGTGCCTAAACAAAACCCCCTGGAATTGTTTTATTTATATGTTAACTTTTGCCCCCCTATCAAAAAATTCTTTGCCTGCCCTTACGAACCCCTTATCCACACTTTTAAAATAACTTATACATTTTTAATAAAATACGCAAATTTGAAAAATTCCCTGTGCCCACCCCAAAAGATGTGCCTAAACAAAACCCCCTGGAATTGCTTTATTTATATGTTAACTTTTGCCCCCTTATCACGAAATTCTTTGCCTGCCCTTACGTACCCCCTATCCACACTTTTAAAATAACTTATAAATTTTTAATAAAATACGCAAATTTGATAAATTCCCTGTGCCCACCCCAGAAGATGTGCCTAAACAAAACCCCCTGGAATTGTTTTATTTATATGTTAACTTTTGTCCCCTTATCACAAAACTCTTTGCCTGCCCTTACGAACCCCCTATCCACGCGTATAAATTAACTTATAAACTCTTAGTAAAATACGCAAATTTTAAAAATTCCCCGTGCCCACCCCAAAAGATGTGCCTAAACAAAACCCCCTGGAATTATTTTTTTTATATGTTAACTTTTGCCCCCTTATCACGAAATTCTTTGCCTGCCCTTACGTACCCCTTATCCACACTTTTAAAATAACTTATAAATTTTTAATAAAATACGCAAATTTGATAAATTCCCTGTGCCCACCCCAGAAGATGTGCCTAAACAAAACCCCCTGGAATTGTTTTATTTATATGTTAACTTTTGCCCCCTTATCACAAAACTCTTTGCCTGCCCTTACGAACCCCCTATCCACGCGTATAAATTAACTTATAAACTCTTAGTAAAATACGCAAATTTTAAAAATTCCCCGTGCCCACCCCAAAAGATGTGCCTAAGCAATACCCCCTGGAATTGTTTTATTTATATGTTAACTTTTACCCCCTTATCACGAAATTCTTTGCCTGCCCTTACGTAACCCCTACCCACACTTTTAAAATAACTTATAAATTTTTAATAAAATACGCAAACTTTAAAAATTCCCCGTGCCCATCCCAGAAGATGTGCCTAAACAAATCCCCCTGGAATTGTTTTATTTATATCTTAACTTTTGCCCCCTTATCACGAAATTCTTTGCCTGCCCTTACGTACCCCCTATCCACACTTTTAAAATAACTTATAAATTTTTAATAAAATACGCAAACTTTAAAAATTCCCCGTGCCCACCCCAGAAGATGTGCCTAAACAAAACCCCCTGGAATTGCTTTATTTATATGTTAACTTTTGCCCCCCTATCACGAAATTCTTTGCCTGCCCTTACGTACCCCCTATCCACACTTTTAAAATAACTTATAAATTATAATAAAATACGCAAATTTGAAAAATTCCCTGTGCCCACCCCAAAAGATGTGCCTAAACAAAACTCCCTGGAATTGTTTTATTTATATGTTAAGTTTTGCCCCCTTATCACGAAATTCTTTGCCTGCCCTTACGAACCCCCTATCCACGCGTATAAATTAACTTATAAACTCTTAGTAAAATACGCAAACTTTAAAAATTCCCCGTGCCCACCCCAGAAGATGTGCCTAAACAAAACCCCCAGGAATTGTTTTATTTATATGTTAACTCTGGTCCCCTTATCACGTAATTTTTTGTCTGCCCTTGCAAACCGCCATCAACACATACAATATAGAACTGTAGACTATAGAAACATTTTTATAAAATACGCAAATTTAATATTTTACACCAATAGATGTTTCTCAATAAAGCCTCCTTGAATTGAATTTAACTTTTAATGGTATTAATAATCGAACACTTTACAAATTGCTGTTTTGCTTTGCTGTTCTAACCTCACTTTTTAAAACGTCTTACAAATTACTTGAAATACACGAAGTTTTAAAGGTCTCTGTCTCTATATCCCTGTGTCTACTTGTATTTAAATCTTAATTTTTAATCGCGAGCTTGATAAATTGCTGTTAAAAGATATTAAATTAAAACTATACACAATTTTAGAAATAATCAACCCACTGTGCGCTGCGCGCTCTAGCGGCCGACCGCGAACCTGTTTAGGAATGTGTGGCTGGAGATGTGTGGATAACTTCACACAAACAGTTTAATAACCATAGTATTTCATGGTATTTACGCGAAAAAACGACTAATATCTCAAGACACAACTGTTTCTCACATTTTTAAACTCCCAATCCCCCCTTACCGGCGCCCCATATAATGAACGGCGTTCCATACTTTCTAATGGTTGTTCGAAATAAAATTGAAGTATGCAAAGCTTGAGTGCAGAGATGGAAAATGCTCGAGCATTTATTTTTGTAGAACGTAAATTTAGCAGAATTAGAGGCCTATTCCCTTTCGCTAAACATGCATGTTCATGAACTACAAATGTTTCGTAACATATGAGCCGATTCCCTTTTAATTATTTCGTCTATAGACGCATACGCTCGAAGAATTTCTTAAAAATCCATGTTTATAAACATCATTGGTGTTAAAATGGCTATTGCGTTTCCAAAATTCGATGTTTGGTGAACATACATGATGTTTGAAAACGTGTGTTTACGAACGCTTGCCTAAGAGGTGCTGTTAGCCAATATTTGAGGTTTTTTTATCCTGCATTAATCATAAATTGCGGCGATGTTTGGTACAGTATACAGTACAGTATCATTATCAAGCATAGTAATTATGGATTAATTACTTTTTCATAATTAATACCTAATTAATTATAATTATAAATGATAAATAATTATTTATAAATGAGAATAAGAGAAATCATATAAGGTTTCACACCAAACAAATATATAAATATATTTTTTGGTAATTTTAAAAATATGTTTATGATTTGTTTTTTAATTATTAAAATGTATTTCCTAATTATAATACCAGAATACAAATTTTGCTTTACTGATTTTTTAATATATATAATTAATATTAATTTTATTATAATAATAATAATAAATATTTATTTAGAAAAAAACAGAAAATAAAAAAAATCTGAGTGTGAAGAGAGAATTTGGGTGAGGGAGGACAAGACTTATATGTTACAAGGGGGGCAGAGTGTCTGAAAACGACCTCTAAAACTATATATATTGGTAGAATAAAAAATAACTTGGAAAAATATATTTTATTAAAAAAATACAACAAATATAAAATATCAAATACCTATGTAATATTATTACTCAAAAATATAGACAAAATATTACTCAAAGAAAAGTATAACTAATAAAATACAAAAAAATATGCATCTAAAAACTCTTTTTCTTCACATGGGAGCTAAAACTTTTTGGTTAAATTTTTAAATCTTTTAGGTTTTATCAATACCTTGTAAAACCTCTACACCTTCACTACTCATCAGAGTTTGAGTTGGACTTTCTCTTTATGCCTCTCTGTTGTAGAAGGGGCAATTCCACCCGACCTTAAAGGCTGGTCAATGAAGAGTTCCAACGATGGTATTACCTCCACCTAACTTTCACAGCGCTTCCTCTATTAGGGCTAGTAATTCATCCTTAAAGTCATTAAGTTGTTTTACTGACTCCCCGACATTGCCAGTCTCCATATGGGAAATGCGTAGTTTTCTTGCCATTTTCAATACACTAAAAGTATGTTAAAATAAGTAACACATAATTATTTTAAGATATTTTATGATTACCCATTTCCATGTAAGGATGGACTTAATGGCCCCGCCAGAAGATCTGTGCTTTGGCTAGTTCAGCATAAAACGTTTTTCCCAAGTATTTTTAGAATTTGTGCATTTTCCTAAGTTGTTTTTAAGTTCATTTAATATATTAAATATCACTAATGATTTTTAAAATAATTATCTAACACAATTTTAGTTTACGATCTGCGACTCTCTGTCCTAGAAACATTTATCGCTGTTCAGAGAGATTCAAGGTCAAGACTTTCAACATATGAGAAACGGAATAGCCTTAAACATAGGTGATGTTTGGGTTGTCGTTGGGTGAGCATACATGTTAAGAAATCGATGTTTACGAACAGCAAGAAAGGGAATAGGCCTCTTAGACCAATGAACGGCTTTTGTCAACGTTTCTTATTTTTCTTGTTTAATGTCAATTTTCTCAATGTTCTCGAGAAGATGACCAATTTTTAAAATATTTTTACAGGTGTTAAAATATTTTCTTTATCAAAAAAAAAAACATACTAAAAACAAAATAAAGGGGCCGCACTGTGGGCCAGAAATTCCCTAAACATTGAGAAAGTCAATTTTTGATAATGATGGAACACTAAGTTTTTTATGCTAAAAACGGTCAAGTGAACCATTAAGCTTACAAAAACACCAGAAATATGTCTGTGAGTTTTTATGTTGACACACGCGGGTTTGACAAATTTCGGAAAATTTAATACTTATTGTCTGGTTTATTTTGTTTAAACAAATCGCTTAATTTAAGACATTACAGTTAAAGGTGGATTAACTTTTTGACATACACTATGAGTGGGCCAGATGCAGGCAAGTTCAAGGTTTTATACCATTTAAATTTTATGGATTTCTTTGCGAATTTCTAAAAAAAATAATGATTTAGTGAACGCATGTAAAAGCAAAAATTAACATATCACATGGATATTTCACCAAGATCTACACTGAACTACACGTTTTTGTTGATGCTCTTAAACTCAAGTACTCAAGCTTTATTATAAAAAAAAAATGTCGAATTTTGCCTATCCAGGAGAAAACGCAAGATTTTCTGTGTGGTCTTTTACAATTTAATTCAAAATAAAGCTCTATTCGGGTATTAGTTGAAAGGTTATTAGGCCTAGATTTTAAAAGACTTTTTGAATATAAAAATCAAAATAGTTTTTTTTAATATAACAAAATATATATACAGTGTGACCCATTTGTTTGCGACTCACCCCTGTAAAATGTTTTATTTATTGTGCGATTTTAACCGGATTTGTAGATCTTGATAAACTGTATTTTTGTAGCAAAAAACGCCATATTTGTACAAAATACAAGGCCTACTATGTCAGTTTTTAAGAGTAAATTTTTAAGAATTCATATTAGCTCATTTTTAAAATAAAATCTAAGCACGTCACTGGATTCACCCAGAGGCGGACCGTTGACTTTGGGGGCCCTGGGCTAAAGCTCTTTGGGGGCCCATCAATAATTATATATGTATATATATATATATATATATATATATATATATATATATATATATATATATAGACTTATAAACGCTCCTATACAGGCCCGTACAAGATAACTTTAGTACGTTTTAAAGCCCAAAGCGACGTTATAAAACCCGGCTTTGGGCTTTACAACGGAGCCCGAGTATATAGTAGCCATTCGATTCGCCTTTCTTTCTGCACCCTCCTGTTAAAATTTTTGATGGGCCTCAAAAAGTACCATTTATGCATTCATTTATACAAAAAGTTTGGAGAATTTCACTGTAGGGGGCGCTTCTGAGTATATATTTATACATTTATATTAACGTATCGTTATCAGCCCCTAAACTTGGCAACACTGCTGGGCCCGACAACGCGCGTACAATATATTTTTATAAATATACGGCGGCTTTAGAAATTAACCATAAAAGCATTATATGTTAGAGAATATTTTATTGTAGCAGTTTACTGATCTATAAATTGCTGTTGCAGACCAAAGCGACTTATAATTTTTAAAACCGCGGAACTAAACCTTTTTTAAATTTTTTTGGGTTTTCTGTAAATATGTATACCTAATTATTTTGTTCCAGAATTCAATTATAAATTTATTTTATTTTTAATAAATTTGCGATGTTGGCAGAGGAGCTAAAATAAGTAATTACAATTATTTATTCGTGAATTACAATTTTTAGTGTATTCCATTTATAACTGATTTATATATTTGCATGAATCCCCTAGGGGCAAAGTGGTGGAAAAGAGGATAAAATAAAAAATATACATAATATATTACTAATACTATTATTCCCAAACTGTTAGTAATGATTGTTATAAAGTAAGTATAGTATTACAAAAGTTGTTCTGGTTTTACAAAAAAAGTGGCCGACTTTTATAGCAATTAATAACCATGTATAGAGAACTGTTAAGTAATTAGTACTAAAAAATTAAAATGGCCTCAAGTAATTAATGGATGCCCCCTAATTAATTACCACGAGTACTATTTGCAACTACAAATAATATTTGCTATCACACACCTTAAAATATTCGACATATATTTTTAATTGCGAGTTGTAATTGGAGGACAATTTTATTGAACAAATGATTAAAAAATTGATAAATTAAAAAATATTTACCTGGTAGCACTAGTGTCATATTCGCTGCAATTTGTACTAGTCCAATTTTCTAAAAAATTACTCTGATAGGCCAAAAATTGTCAAATAAAGCTCAGAGCCCTTGGTTTACTTTTGGCAGATGGCAGGTAAAAAATTGCCCTACATAGTCTAAGCGATTTTTGGAATTAAAAATATATTAATATTTCACCATAATATTTCCTTTTATCATACACATATTTTTTATATACAGGCGTTGAGTGAAGGAGCAGTTATAAAGAAAAGAGACTAAACATTGTTTTTTTCAGTAATGTGACACATTTTGAAAGTCTATACGCTCACAAAACCCGTGTTGGTTATTATTCTTAACAAGAACATTTTTAAAAATATTCGATTGTAGTTTAAAAAAAATACTGCCGGCCAATAAATATATTTTTCAAATTTATAGAAAACACCTAACCCCTTAAGGGGTAAACTTGATTATATCTATAATATAGATTCTACGTATCATTTTATGCATATGTACGGAGAGAACAGTTTTGGGAATGGTTACTAAAAAATTTAGTAATTTGGGGACAGCTTTAATATTTTAGGAGTGAGCGCTTTTGTGTTTAGTAATAATTTTCATATATTTAGCATAAGTGTTGTTTGGCAACTATGCCTTTACTGAAAAATAGTAATTACAAAATGAAGGAAGATCTAAACTTAAGTTTAATAACTATAACTATACTATAATTATAGTAGTTAACTATTTTGAATTTACCATTAAATTTGCACAATTAAATAATAAAAATTAATTTAACCGAATTAAACGATAACCAACAAAATGCAAAAGATGCCGACAGGGCCGAATTTACCGAACAGACAACGTAGGCAGCTGCCTAGAACGGAAAAAATTAGGGGTAACTAGACAGTAGTGTCGAGCTGCGAGGAACTAGACAGTAGTGTCAATATTGGAACACTTGATCCAACTTGCAATTTTCGAAAACAAATAATATTAAAAGATCATATGGGATGAATCTAGAGTTGAAGGGAAAACTTCAATATAAATACTTTGGATGAATTTGGGCAGAATTTTTTCTAAATTAGTATAGCATACAAAGTTCTTGATAAAAAGTAACCAAGAATTTTTGCATGCATTGTTTGAATAAACACTTCATGACAAGTGTCTTCAATTAAAAAATTTCTCAAGATATAGAATGTTTAAGAATAAGATGATGATGAAGTGAAAAACTGCTTAAGATAAAAATTTGTTGAAGAACGATTAAACGCACTCTCTCTTAGCTATAGAGTCAGATTGTCTCATGTCTTATTTCTATATTATAGACACGCCAAATTTCTAAATCCGAACCTGTAGCCGACTACATAGAAAAATAATATTGGGAATTTGCTTCCACACTTTTAGTATATTAATTATTATATTATTATTATATTAAATTATTAATATATTGTAAAAAGTTTTAATATAACTTAAAACTATTATTGAAATGTATTCTAAATTAAAAAAGTAATAAATTATTAACTTAATAATGACACGTTAAATATTAATTATTAATATTTTATTTTATAGTAATTACTATAATAGTATATTATGTATCAAGTTTTATAAACGATATTTTAGTTACGAGTTTAATTAATTAAGCAAGAGCGAAGCTTGCGAGCGAGTGTTTAATAAAAACTAGTGTCCAAAGAAGTTTATAAACGAGTTACATACTATACTCTATCTACGACGAACACAAAACAAAATTTAAGGCGAATTTTATTTGTTAAAAATTTGACATCTGTCAACTGCCACCCGGATTTAACCTCACATTTTCTAAATTTATAATATAGCTAACTTAAAAGGCACTGTTGCTAACTTCAGCTCGAGACTAAAATGCCATAAGGCCACAGGTCGTCAATAGAGGAGTAGATGAAATAAAATATCAATAATTAATATTTACGATTCATTACTTTTAAGTTAAAAAGTTAAAAGTTTTAACAATCAATACCTACGAAATATTAATGGTAAAATGTTTAGTAATGGTTATTTTACAGTTCGTATACTTTTACAAAATGTTCTGGTTTTACAAATAAAGTGTTAAATGCATAAGTTTTGGGTTTTATTAAGAATAGATTAAAAGCGAATGGTAGAAAAAAATATATTGCAAGAAATGCCTTAAAAAATTTATGTCGTTGTTTATTTTATACTTAAAATTTATTTTGCAAACGTTAAATCTGTCAATATTAATGTTTTCTTAGTGTTCTATATGATTTCAAGTTATTTAAAATAATAAAAACTTCATAAAAACTTCAATAAATATTTACATTTATGTTTTGCTAATTAGCAATATACACTCACGTGCAAAATAATCGGCCCACACAAATTTTCGATGAATTTCAATCGCAAATAACTTTTTTATTTGATGTCGGATTTAAACGAATATTAAAGAGATAGATAAATTTTGCAAAAAACAATTTGATAGCTTTTGAAAGCTGTATATGACATGTCCAAGTATGGGATGATTCAACAAAACTGTCACTGTCATTCTCCATAGGCTATGGATGGACCATAGCAACCTTAGTTCTTCATACAGGAAAAATATTGGAAATTGCAATGTTTTTTAAAAAAATCCATATTTTCCACAAAAATAAATATATAGAGGTGAACCAAAAACAAAACTGTTAAGAATAGATGTGACTTGATAAATAAAACTTAATTTAGAACAATATACGGTTTTGCCACTCTACAGAGTGTCTTAAACTTATGGTAAAAAACATCTTTTTGTTTAAACCTGTATATTATAAACGTACGTCTATTTTTTAGTATTTTTTTAAAATGTGAGCGATTGTCCATTAATTTATCTACAATATTATTTAATATTCGTTTAAATCCGACATCAAATAAAAAAGTTATTTGCGATTGAAATTCCGATTATTTTGCACGTGAGTGTATATAAGTAAATTTTGACAAAAATAATAAGTAAACGGTTAATAATTTTACCCTGGATTTAAAAAAGGAAAAATATCTAGTTAAAAAATACTGGTGAAGCCAATTATACTCATATAAATTAATTTGTATAGAAATAAATAAGAAGATTTTTTTATATTTATTATTTTTATATTGCAGTAATAATACTTAATAATATAATTATTCTAAAAAATATAATAAAAGCTATAATTCTTAGTTTATTATATTTATTACATGTTTATTGGGATAAATTATCAATAATAAACTTAAGATTCTGAGATTTTATGTTCTCTTGAAGAACTTTTTAATAATTCTAAAGTACATTTTTTTAAATTGTGAAATTTTAGGGATAATTATAATTATTATAGTATTCCAGCAAATACTATACACGAACACTACTATGACAAGCCCGTAAATTTAAGAAACCACAAATGCAGAGTATTAACGAATATTTAAAGCTTGACCTTGAATCTAAAAATAGATTTGTTACGGGTAGAATTGGCAACACCGCTGGGCTTTACAGCGATTAATCAGTATATATTTTTATACTAGTGGGCTTTTCAACGTATTAATAATATATGCTTGGGCTTTACAAGAACAAAAATGTTTCTACCGACAATCCTATAGGGAAATCTTTACCCCTCGTCTTTCCCCTCTATAGGTTTGTAATGATTTAAATGAGATAGAAGATAAGTATACACGCCTAAACCACTAGCAACTGCAGGGCTCCGAAGCGACCCATCCGTCTCCGGGCTTCAAAACATACCATATATAGGTATATATATATATATATATATATATATATATATATATATATATATATATATATATATATATATACGAGCCCTAACCACATAATGTTCGGACACTTCATAATTTATACAGAAATTTTTTTCGTGAATACTATCTCAAAATTATTAGAAGTTATGAAAAATTCAGCTTATTTTGGCATATACCCCTCGAAGCGATTTTTATTTTTAAAAAGTTTACCTTTTATTTTTAGCTTTTAAAAAAAGGCTAACTTTTTAACTTTTTTTTGCATGAGTAAAAAAAGTTATAAATGGGCCCATTAAAAAGAACATAAAATATTATACAAACCCTGAAAATTTGGTAAAAATTGTATAAATAATAAGAAAGTTATAGCGATATATATATCTGCAAAATCTCCCGTTTCCTAAGAAAATTGCAAAAACTCTTTAAAAATAGCATTTTTAAATTACTTATACTTTTTTATAACTTATTTATTTTTTACCAAATTTTCAGGGTTTGTATAATATTTTATGCTCTTTTTAATGGGTCCATTTATAACTTTTTTTACTCATACAAAAAAAAGTTAAAAAGTTAGCCTTTTTTTAAAAGCTAAAAATAAAAGGTAAACTTTTTAAAAATAAAAATCGCTTCGAGGGGTATATGCCAAAATAAGCTGAATTTTTCATAACTTCTAATAATTTTGAGATAGTATTCACGAAAAAAATTTCTGTATAAATTATGAAATGTCCGAACATTATGTGGTTAGGGCTCGTATATATATATATATATATATATATATATATATATATATATATATATATATATATATATATATAAAAGTTTTTCTGTGTAAATCAAAATTTATCCCTTGAAAACAATCAATATAGAAGCAGTTTTTCACAGTTAAAGAGAAGAGAATGTTTTATGGGCACTGTACGCAAACTTTTTAACGCTTTATCAGTTAAATCTTTTTAACTGCACTACTACTGCAACATCATAAGGTCAGTACAAACGTTCATATAATCTTTTTAAATATTGGCGTCAAAAAACTTTTTAATACTTTTGTATAATTTTTACATTAAGTAATATTTTACAAGAAAGGCAGTTTATTTAAACTATTGCATGCCATTTGACAACTGTCAACTAATTTAAAAAAGTCACAACCGCTATTTAAATGAAAAATAGAAAATCGCGATGAGGGGCTTCTTAATAATAATATTAAAAGCTAAAAATTTTACAGGCTCAATATTTAACCTTTAATAAAGGTTAAATATTGAGCCTAAATTATACAACTATAAATTGTCGATTTTTTAATTAGTCAAATTTATATATTTTTTTATTTGCATCCCGTAGGGGGCCCTTGATAGGACGTAGCCCTGGGCTGAAGCCCATAATGCCCATGCCTAAATCCGCCCATGGATTCACCACCCCTCAAAACGACCGTTTTTTATTGAAGTAGAAAAATGCATAATAATATCTACAAAAATTTATCAAGTTATCCATGAAAAAAACATTGAAATAAAATTAAACTAATAGTAACATGGTACTTTTACTATAAGTTTTATTTTATTTCAATGTTTTTTTCATGGATAACTTGACAAAATAAATTTTTGTACTTAAAATTTTTCAATAAAATGTAGTATAGGGTCGTTTTGATGGGTGGTGAATCCAGTGCCGTGCTTAGATTTTGTTTAAAAAAATCGTTATTATAAATTCTTAAAAAATTTACTCTTACCCAAGTAGCATTTATAGTTTTATGATTGTCTTCAAGAACGCTTTAAAACCAGGAATCGGTTTTATCCTTAAATCTCTTTACTCTCCAAGATATCTTAAAGTTAACTTAAAAGCATTAATAAGATCAAAAAGGCGCATCTTATTAAGGTTTTTAAATCCCCCTTGATAAAACCATGGGGTATTTTTAAAAGTCATCTTAAAGTACTCTTCAAGATAACTTAAAGCAGACTTAGAGATATCTTCAAGATAATTTTAAAACCAATCAATTTTAAAATAGTTTTTAAAAAGATCACCATAAAACCGATTTTTATAATCCTTAAACCTTTTTAAGATAAATTTTAATATATCTAATGCCATATTTATAAATTAAACGACAAGTTGCCAATTCAAGTATTAAATGTCTAACTAAATATATTATAAAACATTAAAAATATAAAATTAAATGTATTAGTTGCCCAGGGCCAAAATTTTAAACGCAAAATTTTTTTTTGATAAAAGAATATAAAATACTTTTAAAAAATGTATGCGCCGTATCAATAACGTAGAAATATTAATTAATTTTTGTTAATATTTTTTGTCTTCATCCGGTAACTGCACTATGGGTTAAAATATATTTTTTAGGCTTAATAATAATATTATTTAAAACCGATTATTCTTAATATTGTTAATTTTTACTAATGTTATTATTGTCATTAAGTTAAAATTGGTGAATGCCAAAGTGGCACCTGTCAAAATGACAGATACGCCCTTTTTGACTTATTTAGATTGTTTTAAGCATGGAATTGATAGTTTAGGGCTAATTGAAGTTAAAATTGGTGAATGCCAAAATGGCAACTGTCAAAATGACAGATACGCCCTTTTTGACTTGTTTAGGTGGTTTTAAGCATGGAATTGGTAGTTTCGGGCTAGTTGAAGTTAAAATTGGTGAATGCCAAAATAGCAACTGTCAAAATGACAGATACGCATTTTTTGACTTATTTAGGTGGTTTTAAGCATGGAATTGGTTGTGTCGTACCTAGGCTGGTAATGGCCTTAAATACGCACTATAGGGTCTCTCTAGTTCTTCGACAGAGAGAATACCTACCTCGAGTAACTTTACAGTGGAGAAATAGGGTTTGAGAATCAGTTCAGGTTTTGTGGTTTAATTTAAATGCCAAAGTAACTTAAACTTGTTTATTCTATCATAGAAATATATACAATATATACAAAATCATACGTAAAGGATATATACATAAAATAAAAGTCTATCGTAGACAGGTATTATACAAGGCTATGTGTGCAAACAGGTCAATATTTCGTTCTTGATACCCCAAAAGGCAACAGGCAGGTACAGGCTCCGTTTTCCTCCACAGACAGGCAGGTTCACTTGCAACTGGGGCTATAAAGAAGAAATATTTAGTGCACAATATATAAATAAGGTTATGTTCACATGGATGTTAAATGTGGATCAATTATTAATTACAGGACGGGTGGCAGGATAGCAAGTAGGTTAAAGACAGCATATAAGCTAAGCATAAAAGCCCAGCATAAAAGCCCCAGGTTAACCTACTGTTTTAGATCACTAGAAACTATAGTCCTTGTGCATTCAAGTCTCGGTATCGGTTCTTCCATCCAGTATTAAGACCAGTCGGAATTTGAGCCACCAATAGACTGATTTTATTAATGTCCAAATCCGCCTTTTATAGCTAAAACTTGCACAAAGAAATCGTCTAAAAACCATATCATGTCGTTCTGCTCCATTGGGCTGTCAAAATTAGTTGTTTTAGTACATGGTACGGCATCTGTTGGCTGGTGGATGTACTACCTCTTGCAGGTAACAGAAAACTGTGGTGAATTACTACTGCTTCATTACATCCCCCTCTTACAAAATTATTGTTTTTAGATCACTAAAAACAACGGTCGTACACAGGATTTAAAAGAAATACCTGGAAAATAAAAATAAAATTATTAAAACCAAATTAAAAAATTTCTTCTAAAACATCTTCACGGCTCCGGGTTCCGGGTTCTCTTCCGTGAATAAGAAATGGCCTTTGGGAACTTTACCCAATCCCTTGGCGGTAAGCAAGTCCACCGTTGCATGGTTGCAGGGCCGGAGTTGGGGCAAAGTTTGGCGCAAATCGACGGTATCCGGTTTCTAGAACTTCTTGTCCTCTTGGCACCGGGTATGCCTCCTTTATCGAGACGTCGTTGATTTTTCGAATATTTGTGCAGAATCGTGGCTCTCCATTAGCTTGCTTGACCATCACTGTTGGTGAGCTCCAAGGACTATGGGAGGGCTCGATTTTATCTGAGAACCTTTGATCAACTTCGTCGTAGATTTTCTTTATGGCGGGTTCTTTGATACGAATATTATGTTGTATCCTGCTGTTATTTGTATCACAGGACTTTAATTCGGTGGGCATAAAGTTGGCCACTTTCTGTTGTTCTTCGGGAATCAGGTTTTTCTGGATCAAGGACAACAGGGCCGGACTTTTTCCTGGTTCTTCTGGACTTTCTGGTTCATTTTCTGGTTTTACTGGACTTTCTGGTTTCTTTTCTGGATTTTCTGGTACATTTTCTGGTTTTACTGGACTTTCTGGTTTCTTTTCTGGATTTTCTGGTACATTTTCTGGTTTTACTGGACTTTCTGGTTTATTTTGGGTTCGGTTTTCCAATATCTTATGCTTGGATATAAAATCCATCCCCAAAATAATACTTTCCACCAAATTTGGTAGAGAATAAAACTGGTGTTGCGTGTATTTGTTGTCAAATTGACAACCAAGGGTGTAGGCCCTAGTGACTGGTTGTAGGGACCCATCAGCCAATTGTACCTGGGTAGTACATTGTTGTCCTGGTTGATTTGATATATTTTCTACCACGGATTTACCGATATATGAATATATAGCTCCGGTATCCAAAAGGGCATCCCATTCTATCCCTTTAATTTCCATTTTAAGGAACATTCTGGGGTCGTTAGCTACATTTTCGGGTTGATTGGCTAATCCATTGGGAATTATCATCGGAATTTTGGCATCACACTGTATATTTTGTACTGAGTACGGTCCTGGTGAAGCCGGTAGGGACAGGAATTCAGACGGCTTCAGTTCTGGCTTCCTCCGGAGTTTTCCGGGCGTGGGCATGTGCAGTCTTTTGACCAGACATCCTGCTTGCCACACCTTGAACAAAATATTCGGCCCCTTTCGCGACATTCAGTGCGAAAATGCCCCTCTTTACCACACCGCCAGCACACACGTTTTCGGTCATATACTGGGGTATTTGGTGGCTTCACTGATGGATTGGTTGGCCGGTTATGGGTAGAATACTGTTTTGCTGGTAATATTGGGGCTACATGGGGAATTTGAACCACCCTGGCAGGTTTTTGTGCCTCTATCTCTTTTTGTAGACTTTCAAACTCCTCTGCTTGCCCCACCAAATCTTTAACCGACTTGGCATCGGTGCGCCGGATGTATTGTCGATATTCTGGGCGTAAATTTTATACAGAGTGTATAATTCTTGCTCTGGAGTATATTTGCCATATCTTCTCATAAGTGACTGTATTTCAATCATATACTCCCTGAAACTTTCTTTGGGCCTCTGATTTCTTCGAGAAATTTCCTCCAGCAAGTCTTCGGTATACCTGCTGGGAAAGTAAGTTTGCTTGAAATCCTCTATGAAATCATCCCAGTCATTCCAGCCAGCCTTCCAGTTTCTGTACCACAATAATGCGCTTCCTCTTAGTAGCTCTGGTAATGCTTTGAGTAGATTTTCCTCATCAAAGTCATAGCATACTTTTAATTCTTGTATTCTTTCGAGGAATGAAACTGCATTACTATTGCCATCAAAGTGTATATTCCACTTTCGAACCTGGTCACAGACCTTTCTGTCATCAGTAGGTGGGCCTAAAAATGAGGTTTCCCACAAGGGTAGATTGGCTGGGGTTTCTTTGGTTCCGGTGACATGATTTCTTAGTCTTAAACGCAAATCGTTTACTGTACCGGTTGCTTCTAAGCCATAACCCGTACAAACGTCGATTAAACCTTCCTTACGAAGCGTGTAAATCCAACTTAACCCTGTTTTCTCCCCAGTTGCAGCTGAGCCGTCGGTTGAAGCATTTCCAGCCTCTGCCTGGGAAGGGCCTTGTGTTTTAACCTGTTCGTCGGGTTTTTTCGCCGGGGTTGTTTTTGTAGTTTTTGACATTTTAATTGGTAAAAATTAAACCACCTTACTCTGATTCTCACGGGTTTTGCAGGTTAGGTTTTCAGGAAATTTTCAGGAAAAATCAGGTCAATGCTCGGGCGCCAGATTTGTGTCGTACCTAGGCTGGTAATGGCCTTAAATACGCACTATAGGGTCTCTCTAGTTCTTCGACAGAGAGAATACCTACCTCGAGTAACTTTACAGTGGAGAAATAGGGTTTGAGAATCAGTTCAGGTTTTGTGGTTTAATTTAAATGCCAAAGTAACTTAAACTTGTTTATTCTATCATAGAAATATATACAATATATACAAAATCATACGTAAAGGATATATACATAAAATAAAAGTCTATCGTAGACAGGTATTATACAAGGCTATGTGTGCAAACAGGTCAATATTTCTTCCTTGATACCCCAAAACGCAACAGGCAGGTACAGGCTCCGTTTTCCTCCACAGACAGGCAGGTTCACTTGCAACTGGGGCTATAAAGAAGAAATATTTAGTGCACAATATATAAATAAGGTTATGTTCACATGGATGTTAAATGTGGATCAATTATTAATTACAGGACGGGTGGCAGGATAGCAAGTAGGTTAAAGACAGCATATAAGCTAAGCATAAAAGCCCAGCATAAAAGCCCCAGGTTAACCTACTGTTTTAGATCACTAGAAACTATAGTCCTTGTGCATTCAAGTCTCGGTATCGGTTCTTCCATCCAGTATTAAGACCAGTCGGAATTTGAGCCACCAATAGACTGATTTTATTAATGTCCAAATCCGCCTTTTATAGCTAAAACTTGCACAAAGAAATCGTCTAAAAACCATATCATGTCGTTCTGCTCCATTGGGCTGTCAAAATTAGTTGTTTTAGTACATGGTACGGCATCTGTTGGCTGGTGGATGTACTACCTCTTGCAGGTAACAGAAAACTGTGGTGAATTACTACTGCTTCATTACATGGTAGTTTCGGGCTAGTTGAAGTTAAAATTGGTGGATGCCAAAATGGCACTTGTCAAAAATGTCAGATACGCCCTTTATGACTTATTTAGGTGGTTTTAAGCATGTAATTGGTAGTTTCAACTACCCCTAAACCACCAATTCCATGCTTAATACCACCTAAATAAGTCAAAAAGGGGGTATTTTGACCATTTTGGCATTCACCAATTTTAACTTCAAATACCCCGAAACTACCAATTTTATGCTTAAAACCACCTAAATAAGTCAAAAAGGCGTATCTGTCATTTTGACAGTTGACGAGTCTTAGTCGCGCGAGTCTTACTCGCTAGGCCAATTTGATGGAGCCCCGCCTGTACGCAAATAAGCTCTGCGCAAGTAAGGTTTCGTGAGAGAAAGACCTTATGCAAGTAAAATCTCGCGGATGTAATTTCTTACGCTTGTAATCAGTTGTTAATTTTTAATAACTACTTCTACTATTCTACTCCTTCGAGACATTTACCTCATCCTCGTTAATAATGGCCTAAATTATCTCTCGTTTAATTATATAATATTATTTT
Organism: Brassicogethes aeneus; assembly: GCA_921294245.1. Lineage (NCBI taxonomy): Eukaryota > Metazoa > Arthropoda > Insecta > Coleoptera > Nitidulidae > Brassicogethes > Brassicogethes aeneus. The sequence goes on from OV121136.1 coordinate 7,941,709, forward strand.
TTTATTACTAAACGTAAAATTTATAAGCATTTTATTATTTATAAATAGTTTATAATAAAATATTTTATCCCATAGTGCGACACTTTCGACCATTTAATAAATCCTTAAAATATAAATGTCAATAAAACTTCATTGAATTAAAACTGCCAATAATAAAACCAATAAAACTAAACCAAGGGCAGATGTACTTATTCAAGACTAATTGACTTTATCAAGATTGTGTTTAATTTTAAAATACACTCATATAACCTCTTTAAATCTAAGAAGCATGCGCACCAAATTTTCTAGAAACCTAACCTTACTTAAGTTAGACTTAATATTATTAGAAAGTTTTACATTTTTTTTAATATTACTTTAACAATTAACTTTACATTTTCTGTAAAAGTGTCCACTTCTTGTTTTAGGAAGAAAATTATCCATAAACGTTGTCATTTTACCTATAGCTAAAGCTATAGCTATGACGTTCCGCAACACTTATGTGCAAGTTTTTAAAGGTTTTGTCCAAGTAAAGTTAGTTTTATTGTGTATTTTAATTAGAGTATTATAAAATATAGTTTTATTAAACTCTCACTTAAGTTAAAGGAGTTTTAATCCAACCTTCAACAAAAGTTATCTCAAAGAACACTTTAAGATTAAAAATAAAAGCAATTTTAAAACAAAAGTATATTTATTTCGAACTAATAAAACCACATTGCTTTTAAGAGAATTTTAAGATAATATACTCTTATTGAGGTTTGATTAAAGTACAAATGAAGTCATTTTTAAGAACAAATGATCTTAAATGCTAGATAGTTTTAAGGAGATGCCTTCAGGATAGCTATAAAACTCCCTTTTAAAACCATATCCTCTCGAAGTGTAATTAGTATTTATAAAACCCATTTTAAAATAATTTACACTTTTTCCGCTAAAATAAAACTGCCTTAAAACTAAGTCAAGTCAATTTGGATTTTAAAATGTTACTTGGGTAAAAACTGACATAGTATTTTGTAAAAATATTGCGTTTTTTGCTCCAAAAATACAGTTTATCAAGATCCACACTTTAAAACAAATCCAGATAAAATCTTAAAATATATGTATATATATATATATACATTTATATATATATATTCATGCACGGCTATCAATACGAAGCCCGGTGCATTACACTGGCTAGTCGAAGCCCGGTAATGCGGGACGGGGCGGTTAACAGTTAGTTGGTGCATAAACAACAAGAGACACACTCCGCTGTGTATCAGAAGCCCTGCGGTGTTGCCAATGTCTAAATTTATAATTATAGGCAAATTTGATTTAAAATACCTAGACTATACCTAAACTTAACCTATATTTTTAAATAATGACGTAGGTTTCTCTATGTGGTGTGGTCTAGGGTAGGTATATAAAGGTTAAGTATTAGCGGAGTGTGTTTGCCGGGTGCTAGAAAAACAGATAAAATAGTGGTTTTTACTTTGCAAAAGTATACAAAGAAGACAGAAAACAGAAATTCAGACTCGCCTAGTTGGCTGAAGATATAGACAACAGGAGAAAAGGTCAGAAAAAGCTGTATTTCTTTAATAAAAATTTGCTTTTAGAAATAACCTAAAAATCTGCTGACGCCTGTCTTATCAGAGATTTTTACCAAATCAAGAAGTGACGCCATCTATCAAAGAGAGGCAAAAGTACTGTTAGGCGACAAACAGATTTCTGGTTGAATTAAGTAGGCCAGGGATATATACTGTGTGTCGCACGCAGACTTAGCTTATCTGGGTATACAGGGCGTACAAATAAATGCCACATACAGAAAAACACTACAAAAGAGGCAGAGCAGAGATCGAAACTTCCCCTGAAAGAGAAGAAAACTCAACACGAAAAAGCAAACTAAAAGCCAGATCACCAAAAACAGCAGAAATGGAAGAAATTAAAAAAATGATAGCAGAGCAAATAAAGGGATTTGAAGATTTTAAATTGGACGTCAAAAAGGAGATAGCCAATGCAAAATCTGAAATAATCCAAGCAAATAATGAAGAAATAAGGAAATTAAAAGAGAATCTAGAAAAAATACAAATAAAGATAAACGTTGATATGGAAGAAATGGAAGGGAAATGGAAAATAGAAAAAATAGAAATGGACAGCAAAATGCTAGAAATGGAAGAAAAACTAGAAAAAATGGAAAAAATCAGAATTAAAAACAATTTACTCTTATCAGGAAAAGACTTGGTCCTTAAGAAAACAGAAGGAAACCAAACAACTATAGAAAACCTACTTAAACAGGAAATGGGGGTAAATGCTAAAGTAAAAGACTCATATGAAATAACAAAAGGAAAATGGATAATTATAATGGAAAACTGGGAAGATAAAATTAAAGTATTAAAAAATAAAAGCAAACTTAAAGGTAAAGAAGTATACATAGAAACCGAATTGACAACTAAGGAAAGAAAAATACAAAAAGATATAAGAGACCTAGCAAGAGAAGAAAAAAGTAAAGGCAAAAGAGTTAAAGTTGGATTCCAAAAACTGCAAATAGAAAATAGAACCTTAAAATGGTGCTGCACAAAGCAAACTTTGGAAGAAGAAAAACAGGAAATAGAGGAAGACAGCAGCCCACCTGTATACAATAGAGAGTCAAAAAACTAATAGCACCCAACAACAAAGCAGATCAGAAACGGACCGAGCAAAGAAAAAGGACAATGAGCATAGATAATAAAGAAAATAAAGGTAAAAATAAAAAAAAGATTAAAAAAAGAAATAGATTACTAATTGCAACATGGAACATAAAAACAATGCTAAGGACAGGAAAAATGGAGGAAATATACCGCGAGATGAACAAATACCATATAGAAATACTAGCGCTACAAGAAACAAGGTGGAAAGAGGAGGGTAAAATCGAAAAAGAAAATTATACGCTATATTATTCCGGAGAAAAAAAAACAAGGCCATAATGGCACGGGCTTTATAATAGGAAAAACCCTTAAAAATAAGGTACTAGAGTTTAAAGCTATAAATGGAAGACTTTTATATATAAGAATTGAAAATAAACAAGCAAACATCAGTATTATAAACGCCTACGCACCCACAGAAGATGCAGAAGAAATTAAAAAGAACGAGTTCTACGAAAACCTAGAAAATACATACGAAAGCATAAAAAGAAATGACATAGTTTTTCTGGTTGGAGATTTTAATGCAAAGATTGGAAAAGAAAATCATATCACCAATGTGGCAGGCAAGGAAACTATACACACTAACACTAACGACATTGGATTAAAACTTTGCAACCTAGCCGAAATGACAAACTATAGAAGAAGAATGGAGAAATATAAAAAGTTGCATTTTACAAGCAGCAGAGACGACAATAGGAAAAAAGAAAAGGATTAAAATGAAGACATGGTTTGACGAAGAATGCGAAAGAAAAATAGAAGCAAAAAACACTGCCAGAAAAAAATGGATAAACACGGAAAGACCCGAAGAACTGGAAGAATATAGAAACAAAAGAAAAACAGCAAATGCATGCTGCAGGAGCAAAAAAGAAAAATGGATCAACGAAATAATGACTGAAATAGAAAATAATAAAGACAGCAAAAAAATCTACAATACTATAAAAAATCTATACAAAATAAAGAAACCAACCGCAAAAATAGATGATAAAGACTGGGAGTTACACTTCAGAAAACTATATAGCAAAAATGAAGGCTAACAAAGGGCAGAAACTGAAGAAGAAATAGTAAACAACAACGAAGAAATACCACCGACGTACGAAGAATTCAAGAAAGTAGTAACACAACTTAACAAAAATAAAACATGTGGACCAGACGAAATCAATAATGAACTAATAGAGCAAGCAGGGGAGACACTTCTTAAACGACTACACAACTTAATAACAGAGATATGGATCCAAGAAACTATGCCATTAGAATGGAGAACAGGTCTATTAACTCCAATACACAAAAAAGGAAATCAGACAGACTGCAAAAACTACAGAGGAATCATGTTACTGAACACTGCATATAAGATATTAACAAACATAATAAGACTGGCAAAATACACAGAACAAGAAATAGGGGAATATCAGAATGGGTTTAGAAAAGGAAGATCGACAACAGATGCAATACACGTAATGACTCAGATACTAGAAAAAAGCTACGAACACAACATAGAACTCCACATCATATTTATAGACTTTAAACAAGCATTCGACAAAATTATACGGACAAAATTAATAGAAGAGATAAAAAAAATTAACATACCAATAAAACTTATAAGACTATCTAAAATGAGCATGGACGAATCAAAAGCAAAAGTAAAAACAAAAACTGGAACATCAAAAGAATTTGAAATCGAGGTAGGTGTACGGCAGGGGGACGCACTATCTACAACACTCTTCAACATAGCGCTAGAAGGTATCATGAGAGAAATAGGAAACAAGAAAGTTATAACACAAAACTCAACCCAATATATAGCATATGCAGACGATATAGCAGTTGTGGCCAGAGACAAAAGAAGCTTAGAAGAAATTATACAAAAAATTATTATTAAGGCAAAAGAAATAAGACTACAAATAAATCAAGGAAAAACAAAATACATGCATAGCGCAAGAAGAGATATAACCCAAAGTCATATTCAAATAGGGGATTGTAAATTTGAAGCAGTAGAAACTTTCAAATATTTGGGAGTACAAATAAATAGAAAAAATAATAGAAGCCTAGAAATAGCAGAAAGAATACAATCAGGAAACAGAGCATATTGGAAATACAAAAAGTTTATTACGGATAAAAACTTAAGCAAAAAAACAAAAATAAGAATTTATAAAACCCTAATTAGACCAATCGTAACTTACGCAGCAGAAACAACATGCTTTACAAACAAAGACGAAATAAAAATGAAATTTTTTGAAAGAAAAATAATTAGAAAGGCACTGGGACCACTTAAAACAGACGAAGGATATAGAAAACTAATGAACCACGAACATAATGGAAGGAGAGGACATAGTTAAAATCATAAAAGCACAAAGACTCCGATGGTTTGGACATGTAGAGAGAAGAAAACCGGAAGAAATTATTAAAAGAATAAAAAACTGGAAACCCGGCGAAAACCGACCAAAAGGAAGACCCAAAATAAGATGGGAAGAACAAGTACTGAAGGACATAAATAATCTAGGAATAAAGAACTGGAAAAACATAGTACAAAACAGAAAACAATGGGCAAAAATTATTGAAGACGCAAAAAACACAACAAACTTTAACAAGAAGAAACATAAATAAACAAAGGACTGATTCACCGAAAGAATCATTAAACTCCTAACGGAGTGACTTCTATCCCTCGGGATGTACAGTCGTTATATTATTATACTTAAATATTTAATAATATTGTTGAATTATAATTATTATAATAAAAATTATTACAATAATAATTATTATTAAATTAATTATAAGTCATTATTTAAAAATATTGTCTAAATTTATAATTATAGGCAAATTTGATTTAAAATACATAGACGATACTTAAACTTAACAATATTCTTAAATAATGACGTAGGTATACTTAAATATTTAATAATATTGTTGAATTATAATTCTTATAATAATAATTATCGTTAAATTATAATTATTATATTATAATAATTTAAAAGTATTGTTGAATTTAGGTACCTATAGGTATAAACATTTCATTTATTTTGTTTATACATCATAATTTTGAAAAGGTTTAAATATATTATACAGGGTGCTCTACAAGCTCTATGGCAAACTTTGTCAGATGATAGCTGGGTTAATATAAACATTTTTTCTTAAATGACATGGATGCGATTCGTTTTTGTTTAAAAGTTAAGCCTTTAAAAAATATATTTCCATATGTTAATAAAAAATATACAAATATATCAATAATTATAATTATTATAAGAATTAATAATTATTGTTGAGGTTAGGTAATTTTATGTAAAACTTTAATGGGAATCAAAACAAGTGAAACTGACTGAATATTTTTTTCATGAATTATAAAGACATCTAGTTTTTTTTTAATTATTAGATTTAAATACACCAAAAATTCTAAAAAATCTAAATAATGACGTATACTTTAATACACTGCCCGACAAAATTATCGCAAAATAAATATAAAAAAATTAACTCCCAAACGCCTTTACCAATCTTTATGAAATTTTGGATAAAAATACTTCAACTTATATATTACGTGTTAAAGGGTTTTTCGAGAAAATATGTTTAAAGCCTTTTTATTTAATAATGAAAAAAGTTCGAAATATAACTTTTAGGGAATTTTTTTAAATAAATAAAAAATATGCTGTTAAAGAGCGGATTTTTTTTAGTACACCCTGAAAATTTTGTACAAATCAAACGAACATTAACGAAGATACAGCGCTTCAAAGTCGGTAAAAATGACGCCTTTTTGATTATTTTGCTGAAAAGTGGTCATTTTTCACGACTTTGAAGCGCTGTATCTTCGTTACTGTTTGCTTGATTTGTACAAAATTTTCAGGGTATAATAAAAAAATACGCTCTTTAACAGAATATTTTATATTTATTTAAAAAAATTCCCTAGAAGTGATTTTTTGAAATTATTTTCATTATTAAATAAAAAGGCTTTAAACATATTTTCTCGAAAAACCCTTGAACACGTAAATTGAGATATAAGTTGAAGTATTTTTATCCAAAATTTCATAAAGATTAGTAAAGGCGTTTTAGAGTTAATTTTTTTTATTTATTATGCAATAATTTTGTAGGGCAGTGTATTTAAAAATAGTGATTTATAATTTTTTTAATAAAAACTATTATATTATTAAATGAATTATAAGTCATTATTTAAAAATATTGTCTAAATTTATAATTATAGGCAAATTTGATTTAAAAGACCTAGACCAGAGTTGAGGAGCATTCGTGGAAAACCGGCTATATCCATTTTAATAAGTTGGGAAAATTTAGGAAAACTAAACCAAATTAAATGTTGAAAAATTAAAAAAAGAAGTGGGGAAAATTGCTATTTAGTTTAGCATCCTATAAACAAGAAAAATGTATTACCAAGCAAATATTGTTTTATAGCTACATTATAAAGTTAAAGCTGCCTTTTATCCAATAAAAATCGTAGATAAAATATTACTTTAACCAAAACGGTTGATAAAATAATATTGTAATGGTAAGTATAAATGGACAATCCTTATCTAAAAGGAACCAAGCGCCAAAAACTATTTTTGGACTTAACAAAATTTTTTGTAAAATAACTCATTTTTAATAATGCTCAAAAAGTTTATCATTATTTAGAACTTCTTTTAAATTATTGAGAGGACTTTCAAATTATAATTAAGTTTTTGAGCAGCATTAAAAATGAGTTAGGTATATACAAATAAGTTTTTGGTTCCTTTTAGATAAGCACTATCCAAATAAAGAACCCAATTTATTATTGTTGTTTGGTCGTTTGGTCGTTGTTTGCCATGTATAAATAAATTGACCAGTTGTGAATGTTAATTGACAAATTGCCATGAGAAGCTATCTGTGAAAAAGCAGTTTTTGCAATTCAATGTTACATTAAACAACATACCGCTCTTGGAAATTTTTTAAATAAATTAAAAATTATTTTTTTAAAATTATTTAAATGTAACATTGAATAATAATAATAATAATAATATATACAAATCCCCTTGTTTCCCCATGTAAAATATCTGGACAACTTGTAAAACCGCCCCAAAGAAAAATGCACTCCAAATAATATTTCAAAAATAAATAATTCTTTAAAATTAAGTGTATTACGAAAGTATTTAACAAAACATTGCCTTTTAATCCACGCCATGTAGTGAACAAAACATAATTTTGGGAATATAACATTTATTTTGAAAATCAGTAGATACAAATTTAAGAATCCCGCATTATTTTCCCCGCCTTCCTATCAAAAAGTCATCGAGCGTATAGTCCCCATTGTTGCTAAATGTACGGGCTTCGTATACTGCGTAATACTTATACAAAGCTGTATATAATCTCGTTTGACTCGTGTGCCCCCTACCGCCAAAGCATTGGAACTAAGGGTGTATATTTTGATAGGTTTGAATGGCATTAGGAAGCCCACCACTTTTTCGCCATTGAAACAAGGGGGCAAATTTATACACGCTAATTTTAGGAAGCCCGATTTCGGGCTTTGTAAAAACCGAGTGGGCTTCGTTTATACTGTAGAATGTAACGTTTCGGGCTTGGTAATGTAGGATTGCATATCTATACATATATATACATATATATATATATATATATATATATATATATATATATATATATATATATAATATAAAGGGTCATCCATTTCGTGCTTGAGAAAGTACACGCTGTACATACGAAAACTACCAACTGCGCATGTGCGTAAAACAGATATTTGTGTAGTTGAATAGTTGCCATTTTATAATATGGATCATTTAACCATCGCTCAGCGCTTAAAAATTGTTAAATTGTTCTACCAAAATGGTAATTCTGCCGTGGCCACATATCGTGCTTTACGACCAGATTATGGTCGGCATAATCGCCCTTCCCAACAAACGATTTTAAACATTGTAAATAAATTTGAACGGAATGGTTCGGTGACAGATATTATAAGACCAGTGCACCATCGGAATACACGTTCTCTTGAAAACATCGCTGCGGTTAGTGCAAGTGTGACTGAAAACCCAAGATTATCAATTACACGGCGCGCTCAGCAATTGGGTTTATCCTACGGGTCGGTATGGCGTATGCATTTGGATTTGCATTTTCATCCGTACAAAGTCCAGCTCACACAAGAACTAAAGCCTACAGACCATGGACAGCGTCGAACATACGCCAATTGGGTACTGGAACAACAAGCACTAAATGAAGACTTTTCAAAGAAAATTTTCTTCAGCGATGAGGCCCATTTCTTGCTCGGTGGATACGTAAATAAACAAAACTGCCGTATCTGGGGCTCCGAAAATCCACAGGCAATTGTTGAAGTGCCGTTACATCCACAAAAAGTGACTGTCTGGTGTGCATTATGGTCTGGTGGTGTCATTGGACCATATTTTTTCGAAGATGATCAAGGAAGAACCGTTACCGTCAATTCCGAACGATATGGCCGTATGTTAACCGATTTTTTTTGGCATGAAATTGAAGATATGGACCTGGCCAATACGTGGTTCCAACAAGACGGGGCCACATGTCACACAACACGAAATAATCGGGCTTTGTTGCAAGATAAGTTTCCAGGACGAGTAATTTCGAGATTGGGTGATGTGAATTGGCCACCAAGATCTTGTGATCTAACGCCATTGGACTTTTTTTTGTGGGGCTATGCAAAAGATCGTGTTTATGCCAACAACCCTCTAACAATTGACGTGTTGAAAGATAATATCCGTCAAGTAATGGCCGAGATATTGCCTGAAATGTGCCAAAAAGTAATAGAAAATTACCTCAAAAGAATTGAGTCCTGCAGGAGATCCCGTGGAGGACATTTAAATGATATTTTGTTTCACAATTAATGCCATTAACCAGACTTTATAATGAAATAAAAATTTTATCGCAATCTAAATCTTTACTGTGTTTTTTGTTAATTTACTTTCTCAAGCTGAACTTGGATAACCCTTTATTATATTATATATATATAATATATTATATTATATATATATATATATATATATATATATATATATATATATATATATATATATATATATATATATATATATATATATATATATATATATACAAGGTGTCCCTAAACTTAGTGGCATAAATTTAGGAGCAGATTAAGCAAGTCAATATGAGACGAAAATCTAAATAAATATTTTTCCTAATTACGTAAGTTTTAAAGATACAGGGTGATAAAGTGTTACTTATCATATCAGTTTTTTAATATAACCTCTACTATGGTAGTCTTGGATAGGTGATATTTTGCGAACAGTCACTTACTTCCAAAACACATATTCACACATAATTATAATTGTTAGAGTGAACACAGTGTCGTTAATAGTGTTGCTTAAGTTTATTGTCCCATACAAACTTTGAGGTTAGGTTTTTTATTTTATTTTTAGATTACAAAGTTCGGCTACCATTAAAAAGGTGTACCTCTTAAACTTCGATGAAATAAACCGTTTCCGAGATATTCGAGATTACAATAATTTTTATATCCAGGGTTGTGAACCGGTCCAAGAACCGCTTGTTTGTTACGGACCGGTCTGTACCCAAAATAAACAAGTTATAATTCTGGACCGGTCCATGAACCGTCCCGTTTTTTAAATTATTTGGACCGGTACAAATTTTGGACCGAACCGTTCCCTTGTGGAAATTTTTCTCTGAGAAAGTCTTACTTTCTCTGAAAAAGTCTGAATAATACTTATTAAGTCGGAAAAAGTCAGAATAAGACTTATTAAGTCGGAAAAAGTCTGAATAAGTCTTATTAAGTCAGACTAATAGCAAGATTTGGGAGTCTTCGGGAAGAGTTAATAAGACTTTTTAAGACTTAATAAGACTTTTAGTAGAGAAATGGTAGGTACCTACGGAGATAAAAATAAATATCCGAAATAATTCATAGAGGTTGTATTTGGTTATCGTAAAATAAAACACATAGAAAAGTATTTATTAACATTTTTGCTGTTGTTATAAGCCAAGTTTATTGCATAATTACATATATAATAACATAGGTAAGATGTAATAATTAGGTATAACAATTATAATTTTATACATACGATGCGCTTGACATGCATGCTTCCACTATAGAAAAAGGAGTTGCCACTGTACGTTTTATTTTAATAGTTTCTTTTGATACACGCAAATATTTACCTATCTAAACAATGTTACAAACAATAGACGTAAGACGTAATATCGAGAGACCAGCTTAGCTAGCTGACCAATTAGAGCACAGCTGACCTGTCAGTGGGACACAGTGTTGCCGTTTGCAAGTATTTTACTCGAAAATCGGGTATTTTCATAATATTTGCAGGTGATTTGCAAATTTCTATCAAAATAATAATAAAATAAATTTTCAGTAAATAGTATTGTATATTTACTAAATATGCACAATTATTTTATTCTATCTTGTTACATTTTTATTATTATTTTAGTATTTTGTAATTTATGGTCAGGAACTTTTATGGCAACACTGTACGTAAACACGAAGATCAACCATGATACAAAGATGAATGAAACACGAAGATCAACCATATTTGTCTTATGAGTCTATCGAAAATATCATGTCTATAGACTTAATATCAATTAATATTAACTCCTTTTTCTATGTTGGAAACAATGAAAGCATGTTAAGCGCATCGTATGTATAAAATTAAAATTGTTATAATTATTACACCTTACCTATGTTATTATATAGGTAATTATGCAATAAACTTGGCTTATAACAACAGCAAAAATGTTAATAAATACTTGTCTATGTGTTTTATTTTACGATAACCAAATACAACCTCTATGAGTTATTTCGGATTTTTATTTTTATCGCCATAGGTACCTACCATTTCTCTACTAAAAGTCTTATTAAGTCTTAAAAAGTCTTATTAACTCTTCCAGAAGACTCCCAAATCTTGCTATTAGTCTGACTTAATAAGACTTATTCAGACTTTTTCCGACTTAATAAGTCTTATTCTGACTTTTTCCGACTTAATAAGTATTATTCAGACTTTTTCAGAGAAAGTAAGACTTTCTCAGAGAAAAATTTCCACAAGGGTTTTCAAGTGTTTTGGAGCGGTACTGGACCGGTTTAAACACTTTGAACCGGTCCAAACATTTGTATTATTAGATTATTTCCACTCCTATTTCATATTATTGACATTATTATTATTACTGTGATTTGAACCAATCGGGTTTTAAATTGGAAAAAGTGAGATTGGAACTAACAGATGTCAGATTTTTTTTAAATATTATATGGGTCATTCCACCAAATAAAGTTTTTTTTTGTTGTCCCTCGCGGATTTTTGAAGTGAAACTTTAAACGCGCGCAAAGGGGTAACTGCTTTAAACCCAATTTTCATATAATAATATACATATAATAATTTCGTAATAGGTACACACTACGTGCTGGTATAAGTATTTATAAATGGCGTCCACGCCAGGTCGGGTTGTCCTCCTTGACATTGTTCTTTCTTAAATAGGACACTTTAAATTCTAAAATTTGGCGAAATGGCTTTTAGCAACGTTCCCAGGTTTTTTGATAGCCGTCCAAGACAGATTTTTTGTCAGGGACCGTGCATATTAAACAGTATTACATACATATTTAAATTTTAATTAATCATTATGTATTCGCATTATTGCGCAGTGTGTACCAGATGTTTTTTTATGCGCAGTAGGTACCAGATGGTTGGGTCCATGCGCAGCAAGCACCAGGTGGTTTTATGTGTGCGCACTGTGTACCAAATGATTTGATCTATGCGCAGTGGGTACGAGATTATTACGTCTATGCGCAGTAGGTACCAGGTGGTGGTTTCCATGCGTAGTTGGTACCAGGTGGTTTATTTTTATGCGCAGTAGGTACCAGATGGTTGGATCCATGCGCAGTAAGTACCAGGTGGTTTTATGTGTGCGCACTGTGTACCAAATGATTTGATCTATGCGCAGTGGGTACGAGATTATTGTGTCTATGCGCAGAAGGTACCAGGTTTTATGTGGGCGCAGTGGGTACCAAATTAAAAAAACAAATATCGTCAAAATTCGAAAAATAATTACTATAGTTAATATTAACAGCTCAAATCTTCAGTGAGTCATTATTATAATGTAGAGAATAATTCCACAAAATTTTAAAAGAATTCTGAAGGGGTCCCCCAAAAAAAAATTATTTGTTGAAATGACCCATTTATTATATAAGGGGCGACTATAATGATCTTTTAAATCGAGAGAAAGCATGGTTATAATAAATTATTTCAATAATCCAAATTACTTAATTGGAGTAGAAGAAGCATATTACACACGAGATAATATACTATTTTACTAACAATTTACTACTCATTACTACCACTTTTTATTTTGAATTGTTAATTGACTATATATATATATATATATATATATATATATATATATATATTGAAAAGTAATATTTTAGAATATTCAGTACGTAGGTATCAAACATATAACACCTTTTGACGTTTACTTGAAAACTCGAAACGTCAAAGCTAAACAAAAAGCTCGCGATCGCAGCCAACTTTAAAATTTAGTTTAAATACTGTCTATAGACCAGGGATCGCGAACCTTTAATTTAAGATCCACGTGTCATTTTTTCTATAGAAATGTTTAATGATTAATTATTAAAAAAAAACTAAATACTATCAATATAATAAGTTATTCACGAGAAAGCGATTTTCCGAAAATTTTAATTATTTTCTGAAAATTTTTTGTAATTGGTAAAATAAATATAAAAATCTAACGTGGAATGATAAATCTAATATTATTTCTAGGGGGACAAATTTTAATATACGTTTCATGAAAAAATTAAGTAAATTAAGTGAATAAACAATAATGTTTTTTTTTACAATTATTGTAAATCAACGAGAAATACGCTAAAAGTGATTCTCTCCATCTTCCGTTGTCCACAATGGCAACTGTCAAAACGACAGGTGGCAAAATAAAGGCTGTCAAAATGGCGGAAGTGCGGAAATAACAGCTATAAAAATTAGTGATGATAAAATGACAGGTGCCCAAATAACAGCTATCAAAATGACAGGAGCCCAAATAAAAACTGTCAAAATGACAGGTGCCGAAATGAGCTGTCAAAATGACCGTTTGCTGAAAAAACGTTATCCGAGCAAAGCCGCAAGTATACAGCTATTGAATAAATCACCTTTAGCTAGTGAATCACCATTTATAAGATTTGGAGCAATCCTAATCCACATTTGCTCCATGAGACCCACAAAAAAGTTGATTAAACAATTTTTTTGTTTTTCTCTTAATTTACCTAGTTTAAAAAACTGACCAACAGATTTATGAGAAAATTACAGTATATTATTAAGAATGAAAAGACCTTTAAAACGATATCACTTAAACCCCCGTGAATTTAAGATTTTGGGGGCGGGTGGGGTAGAGCGCGTAGGGGTGCGGGTGGGGTCGTACAATAAAATGTCTTCCTTTACAAATAAAAATTGACGTGCCACATTCACCCCTTAAAACGTTTGGGAGGATACGTTTTCGTTCGTTCGGACCGGTCCATGGAATTTGTTATCATATACCCTTTAGTCCTTAAATGCGATATAACAATTATTGTAATCTCGAATATCTCGGAAAAGGTTTATTTTATCGAATTTTGAGTGGTACACCTTTTAATAGTAGTCAATCTGAGTAATCGAAAAATTGCATCAAATCACAGACCACATAGACTGAACGATGCCTATTCCGTATCATTGAATCAAGTGAAGCCGCTTTCGCGGAGTGCGGGGAAAGGTATGCGAAAGGCGTGGCTATGTTTTCACCAGAGTTGTCTTCAGTTTATTTACGATTTATGTCTCGTAGAAGAGTTTTATTTATTTATTATATTTTTATATTATATAAGTGATATTTATACATTATTAATATAATAATTATAATTAGTGATGTTCATACATTTTTTAATAATAACAAAAATATATTATGCTTACCTTTATTAAATGCATGTTTCTATTTTAAATATATAAAACCAAATAATAATAAATAAATAAATATTTAGGTAATACATATTTTAATAATTTTAATTATTATTATTATTGTTCTTTAAACAAAAGGGCTTTATTTAAAAGTTGACGCTTAGTAATTCTGCAATTGTTAAAAATGTTTGAATCATATTTTAAATATTTCAGAAACGGTTGAATTTATGTACCTATATGGTATGTTATATGAAATATGTTTAGAATTTTACAAGGAATCGAAAAATAAATACATATATAGGGTGATCCATGGATCACCCTATATATGCATTAAAAATTTCTTTTTTATTTTTTCTATATACTGATCAATTTTCCAATTTTCTTTATATGTACGTAGAAAAAAGTATTTTAATAACCACACTTTTAAATTTTTTGGGACACTTAAAATAAAAAAGTTATAGGGGATCACCCTTGTACCTCAGAGGTAAAGTGTATTAAGTAAATTGTTCAGGAGAAGTCAAAAATGTTTTAAAACTCATAATTATTTTTAGTTCTTACATTTAATAACTGATCATCATGACATTAGTTTTTAAAAATTAATATTTATGATTACTTGACTAGTGGATATCGCAGTACCTACTAAGTAATTTTTCTTATAAATATCTCATTTTCAATAATATTGGACTTACTACAGTTTACCTCTGAGGTACAGATTTGAAAAACCCATTTTATATTTGCCTGAATGAATTTAATTGAAGTCAATAAAGAAAAGAAAATATATTGTAACTTTAAATGTCTTTTAAACTAATAATATCAAGTTAATAAATTTTTATAGTTATTTTTAATAAAGATCTTTAGGAAAAATAAATTTATTTACAAAAACAATGAATCAATTTATTTATAAAAACAATGAAACTACAATTGATAATGAATATTTTTAGTGAATGAAAACTTAAAACTTTATTATTACATGAAATGTTTAATATATTTAGTATTTATATTCCTTGGCGAATTTTAAATATAACTAAATGACATATAAAAAACATGAAATACAACAAACAATGGTAAACATGCACAAAAAGACCTCTCTCCGAAATGAATTGGGCTCAAAATTTACTAATTCAACTCTGATTTTCCTCGACGCAAGCCAATTAATTAATAGCGGAGGAGAGCGCGATTTCTGCAATTTTATATATTTAATTTCTACTTACATAAAGAAATTAACATAATTTTTTTCGTCATATTTGGTCTCAGTTCTATTTTCACATCCTATCACTACACATTTACCCATGTTTTTTAAATAAATACAAAAAATATCACGACCTGAACAACACGGTGGTCGATTTATAACTGAGATAAATGCGATCGCTGGGCCTGTTTGGGCCTGTACCCGGCTTCAACTGCATCGCCCTTACGTTCAGTCTATGTGGTATGTGCATCAAATGGTATAAAAACCTAACCTCAAAGTTTGTATGGGACAATAAGCTTAAGCAACCCCTGTTTCTACGACACTGTGTTCACTCGAACAATTATAATTATGTGTGAATATGTGTTTTGGAAGTAAGTGACTGTTCGCAAAATATCACCTATCCAAGACTACCATAGTAGAAGTTATATTAAAAAAACTGATATGATAAGTAACACTTTATTACCCTGTATCTTTTAAACATACGTAATTAGGAAAAATATTTATTTAGATTTTCGTCTTATTTTGACTTGCTTAATCTGCTCCTAAATTTATATCACCAAGTTTAGGGACACCTTGTATATTATATAAACTATTAAAGAATATTTTATTGGAAATATAAAATATATTTATTAATTTTGCCCAGAGGCACTGAAATTATTGCAGCAAGCTGGTTGTTTTGACAGCAATACAAGCTTCGATAGTGATTCCGACTAAGAAAGTTGGGCAACTAAAGCTATATTTTCTCTGGTTGTTTACTTAAATGTTTATTTTCTGTTATTGCAATTTATAATATTGCATTTTAAATAATTTTTTTGCATAACTCAGCTTTTTCAATCTTATACCTTCGGCTTTGTTTCGATTTTTTTGCGGTCTATGAAAATCTATATTATTTTTCAAAAACTTTTAAAAAATAAATAATATATAGAGTTATATAGGCTCTTAAAGTTCTATTTGTGACATTATTTCCATTTTGACATCCTATATCTTCTATTACAAAACACAAGATCTTCAATAAGTTTTACAATTTCGCCCTGGTGGGTAAAGTTTGCAAAATAGCAAAATATTGTTAAATTTTACTATGGTCTCACAATCTTTCGTTGTCTGGGCAGCTGTTTATAAGTGAAATTAACTTATTTTTCTTTGTTTTTGATAATTACGCTATAAAATTTGATACATTTGTTGAGTTTGATATTTTTCAATGTTTTACAAAATCCTGGCCCACAGTGGGCCGTCCATAAAGTTCGTCACACCTATTTATAAAATTTGTATGCATGTTTACATGAAGTATATTTATAGAAATACAATTATCAATGTTATGAAATTTTTAGTATCTAATAATTTTACTTTTTTAAACAATTCTATAATGTTTAAAAGTTATTTTACCTCTTCTTTAGTTAATTAATTATTACTTCAAATTTATACAGAAAGTCAGAGACAAGTGATAGCGGGCCAGTGCACATGTGGCGTGGCCACTGCAGTGGCCACGCCACATGTGATCCTTGCGAAATGGGTCGCAATTAAACAATTAACCTTACTGGAGAAAATCCTTTTATAGTGGATTCACGTAATCCCCAGAACCGCTTTAGGTTAAATGTTTGGTGCAACATAATTGAAAATGTACTAAATATGGCCAAATTTTATACGAAATGTACTTTTGTACTATTATGATTTATTTTGCAGATAAAAAATGTAGGTACTAAATTTAGTACAGTTGTACTAAAACGGCAGCCCTGCTTCGAACAAACCCGCTTTAAGAACGAGAAGATAGCATTATCTAAAAATAATAAAAAAACATATTAGTAGCAGGAACGGTTTATACATTTATATATAAATACATTTATAATCTATGAAGGCAAGGGCAAAGCCTGATTTACAGTTGGACGTAGACGTAACGGAGACGTAAGAAACGAACTGTAAAAAATTATTCAATTTATAAACCGATGAGCGGGATTTTGGCGGATGCTTAGTTGTGCACCTTTCTATTCTTTTTGTTAAATTTTAAATAAAAGTAACTTTATAAATGTGTATATTTGTTTCAATTTAATTGGCGCTTAAAGACCATAATAGATCTAGACTATGCACCCATATGATGTATTATGATCCACAGTGTGGCATTAACACACTGTAACCGTAATTTTGTAAAAGTTTCGTTTAGGTTCTCAAAATCGATATTTTTATTGGTATGCTGGGTTGCCTAGGTAAAAAGATTGTTTTTATTTTAATTGTTTCCACTTTTCTTTCTAGTCCAAATTTACTTTTAGTTTTTTAACATAAGGCGTTATACCTACCGTGGGTTACTTACCCGGGTCCCAAAAGTCACGTGACCGCAACTCGAAGGTTACTTACTCGAACCCTGTACATATGACAGTTCTTTTTCAAATAAAAACGCCTAAATAAAATATTTTAATTTAAATATAAATACTTTAAAATCAATTATGTGATAGATAAAACGTAGACGGTAAGAGTCCTACCTTATTGCTGGTGATGATGGTGACACTCAGGGCCCTGGTTTCTAGCAGTTAGGCTTTTAGCGTTGGATTTAAGCGGGTGCGTTACACAAAGCGGGATAAAGCGGGTACAATGTAGCGCGGTAGATCGCGGGATGCGTCTGGTTCGACTTCTTCTTTGTTAATACACTTACGCCCTCAATCACATGGTCAAATAGTTAATTAAAAATAGTTGCGGTAAACATGCGCGTTGGGGGCAATAAGCTGTATATATTATTTATATAAATATAATTAAAATTGCTTAAATATATTTAAAATACCTCAACCATTCTTTGTGCTAATTTTTTAACAAATATTTTTTCTTAGAATTTTGTAGCTCTTAAAGTTTCCTATAAAATTACCATTTACTTTAAGTAAATTGGTCCAGTGTAGGCTGGACAATCGTCAACATATCGACGTTTCTTTAAAAATAACATTTTCGGCCTTTCCGGCCTTATAATTGGTGGTAAAAAAATTAAAGTTGTTTAAAAATATCTTTACTATCCTAGTAACGGTGGGATTTGTGTATTATAAAACGTTGGAAAGACGTGGGATTATTGTATTATAAAACGTTGGAAATACGTGGGATTATTGTATTATTAACGTTGCATTATATAAATAATATTTTAGCCTATATTTTTGTATACAGGTTTTAAAATTAATTTTTTATAGTAAACAAATTTTTTATTAAATGCAAAATGTACCCTAAAATGCTCCAAATTGATTTACATGATTTTAGTTTATTAATATGAGGATTGCTATCCAAAAATTTCAAAGATTTGCCTGGTAGACAACATACATCCTCCAGTGGCAGCAAACACGGAATTTGAAGAAATGTATAATATTCCTTGAGTGTGTTTTTTCCTTTTTCACAAAAAGTGTTTGTTTCTCTGGGACACCAGGTTCTGGCAAAGCATCCCTTAGTGTTTTTGTAAAAATATTGGTTTATTACATCATTATCAACTTCTGCTCTGGATCTCTTTATATTGTTAGCATTCCTTTGATTTTTTCTTCAGGACGAAATTTATTGTCAGGGAGGTTATTTACGTGTCAAGCTTTGTAAATGAATCTTTACGGGCGAGCTGAACGTTTATGGTAAAATGTTGGGTCAACATGCGTTTTTACTGGCCTATAATTCATAATTATAACACAGCCACACAAAAAAAAAGTGTCGTGATCTGGGCATGCGACATATGCTTTCCTATGGATTTTGACGCCCTGAATCCGAATCCGATGTCAGAATTTCTCCTCCAGGTCAGCGTTTCAACTTAACCTCAAAAAACGTGAACAAGTTAGTATTTCCTGTTCTGGGGATGAGGCATGTCGATTCTTATGTTTCTCGATGTACTGAATGTAAATAAGCTCTCAGAATCGATCACACACGTTGTTCTTTTGACTCTAACCTCGAAAAATGGTAAATGGAAATGATAGTAAATTGTGATATACTGCCTTGAAGGCTGTTTTTTTTTAAAGCCTATATCAGCGGAGTCTCATTCTCAAGGAACCTAACCTAACCTGGCCTAATATAACCCTTATCTTCCATCGCAGATTTTTTTCCTTCAAAATGGTAAATTAAAACACAGAAATTATTGGTATCAATGTCTGAAAATTCAAATTAACATTCAACATTTGGTTTTTGCGTTATCATTTGTGAAGCTTACCTGATAACTTGAGTCTTAAACATTTTCATATTTCATTGTTACTACGAGGAATTCGATTTTTTAAGTTGATTCTTTGGCAATCACAATAAGTACACGTGGTTACAGTGTTTCCATTCTGAAGCTGTCAATGTTCTTAGCGTTGTAGTTTACTACCTGAAGCTCATAATTTCTTTTTATGGTATGGATCCGTTGCCCACCGTCACCACGTGGAGGTGCCCTGGTTACAGGCACAAGCGAAAAATTCTAAAATGGTCAGCGATATCATTATGTTCACCCATTCTTCTAGAAATCCAGTAATAGAGAGAATAAAACAGTAAATTTCATATGAATTAATTTCGTTGTAAAGACATTGCTTATCGTGTTAAAATTTACCTTTTTACAGAATAGTAAAATCTGCGATAGAAGATAAGGGTTATATAAGGCCAGTTTAGGTTAAATTAGGTGATTTAAGGTTAGGTTAGGTGAGTTAAAGTTAGTTTACGTCAACTGTAAGAATGAGACTCTGCCGATATAGGCTTTCAAAAAAAAACTAGCCTTCAAGGCAGTATATCACAATTTCAGTATATTTCATTTCATTGCGTTTTTTCGAGGTTAGAGTCAAAATAACAACGTGTGCGATCGATTCTGAGAGATTATTTACATTCAATGCATCGAAAAACATAAGAATCGACATGCCTCATCCCCAGAACAGAAAATACTAATTTTTTCACGTTTTTTGAGGTTAGGTTGAAACGCGGACCTGGAGGACAAATTTTGACATCGGATTGGGATTCAGCGCGTCAAAATCCATAGGAAAGCATATTTCGCATCCTCAGATCACGACACTTTTTTTTTGTGTGGCTGTGTAATTAACAAACATTTTTTACGTGTTCATTAATCGTTGGAGGGACAGATTAACAGATGTTGTAACCTTAAAGCAATGTTTTAAACAGAATCTATAGCATAATTCCCTTAACATATTTTAGAGGTTTTATTTTTGGATTAAATGAAATTCAAACTAAAAACGCAGTATCCTACTCTTGTCGAAAACTTCTATTAAATTCAGGTAATTTTACAATTATATAAATTATATTATGTTTATTTGAAGATACATTATATATGAAAATATTATTATATTATTTACAGTTGGTAGAAGACATGGTAAAGCTGTTATGTTTGTTGAAAGTGTAGGACAAGATTCTGTTATAAATCTTGATAGTGAGAATGATGAAGAACCAGTTTTAAAGAAATGCAAGAAATAATAATTATTGTCAATAAAATATTGAAAGAAAATCCATATTTTAATTAAAACCATGCCCCTATATTTATGTATTTTTTCCATGAATATGTTTTATTCCGAGATGGTATGTACAGGGTGATCTCCTATAAAGTGTGGTTATATAGGTACTAAAAAATACTTTTTTCCTACGTATAAAGAAAATAGGAAAAACCCTGTATATGATTTTATTTTTCGATTCCTTGTAAAATTCTAAGCATAATTCCTATAACAAACCATATACCATATATGTCAATATGTCTTGTTAAATAAGTAAAAATGTGGTACTCAGACAGAGAAACACAAACTATTTCAAATTATTATCTTAAAAATAATTCAAATATTTGAGAAACGGTTGAATTTAGGTATATGGTATGTTTTATGAAATATGCTTAGAATTTTACAAGGAATCGAAAAATAAATACATATATAGGGTGATCCATTGAAAAAAAATAAACTTTTTGTTTTTCCCTGTATACTGATCAATTTTCCAATTTTCTTTATACGTAGAAAAAATTTTTTGGGTTAGAGGGGGGCGACATTATAGGGGATCACCCTGTACATAATTATATTGATAAAAAAACTAATATACATAATAATATTATGTATTACATATCCAGGGACGTAGCTACCGCGGTATCAGCCGTACCAATGATACCGGGCCCCCGGCTAGGGGGGGGCCCGATTGGCTTCGATATGCGTAAGCAAAAAACCCACATGTTAAAACAATTGAGGCATGTAATTAAATAAATAAATAAATAATATTATTTAATTGTTTATTAGGGTGGTCCTTAATAAGGTTATTTTCAAATTTCTTTGCTCCCAGGGGCTCAAATACTTCCAAATTGATAAAAAAAAATTCCCTGGAAATTTGAGCTCTTAATATTAACTCTAAGATAGTGCGCATTCCAATCTAAGTTTCCTATGGATATAACAGGAAAAATTACTTTTGTTGTTTATAATTTTATAACTTGGGAACGAATGAATAAAAAATTATAATTCATACATATTTTTAACGCCCTACAAAAAAGGTCTCTTATAATTTTTCCATTAGTCTATTGGTTTAAAAGTTATTCAACGTCAAAGTTTAATTTTCATATTATTATTAATATTATCAAGGCTTTTTATTAATATTATCGAGTAAATTATTACATTATTAAATATTTGTTGTTAATATGTTATTTATTATTAAAATAAGCGAATATAATGTTTTCTTTAGGATTGTGATTGATATGTGTGATTTTTAAATCAATAAAACAAATAGTTTTCTAATAATAATATAATTTTCAAGTTAATAAAATGAAAGGACAGATGAAATATGATACCGCTCGGATACTTAGCCTTAATCTTTTTTCATATTTTCCACTATTGCAGATTTTCGAGTATCAGCATAATATCGCTTATATTCTGATAAAAATTGAACTATAAATTGCTGCTGCTCTGGATCCTTGCTTAGTATACTATGGTTGTCACGGTTCACTTTTTAGTGGGCGCTATCTAAAGTAATATCTAGTTTTAAGGGCTCTGTCCGACTCTATAGTTACTCAGGGGTGTGGGTTAAAAATGATGGTAGTAGGCGCCACGTGATTTAAGTGGCCCTTAAAACGTAGAAAGCGAAAATCACGAAATATATTAAAATAAAGTTTATTTAAGAGGTATTATTCCCAATAACGCAATAAGTGATTATTCTTATGTTATGTATAAATACCAAAAATAATACCGAAGTGATCACTTGAGTTTACAACCCTTTTGGTAGTTACGAACTACAAAAACAATATATATATATTATGCAAGTAAAATACCACTTTGTAGCTGAAGGCTACCAGGGCAAAACAAAAATTAAGTAAAACTGGTGCTTAAAGTAAACAGGGCAAAACAAAATTAAGTAAAACTGGTGCTTAAGACAACCAGGGCAAAACAAAATGAGGTGACGCTACAAGTTAAGCTTGTAGGCGTACAAGGTTAGCAACCCGAGGGTAAACCTGGTTATACGGTCAAGCTTAACCAAATTAGTTCGCAACACAACGAACAATACTGACCATTAAAAATAAAGAAAATAGAAAAAAATTGGCCGTTGGTCTGGATCGAAACCAACCAGCAGCTGGTTATACGGGCAGAAGCTGGTCAGCCTCGGCACAGAACAACAAACCTTACAAAATAAAACATATAAAAGGAACTTATCCTGCTGCCAAACGTTGTCACAATCGGGTAAGTCGTCAAATCCGGGAAAAGTGTCTTATTCGGGTGATGGGTGAGATGGCAGACGTCGATCTCAGTCCTACCTCGGCCAACTCGCAGTAGTCAAATCCAGGAGAAAACTAGGCTTGTCCGGGTACCTTCGCGGTAGTGTATGTCCCGGAACAAGGGTCACAATAAGGGTGGATATCTGGGAGATAATCCGTCGTGTCCAAGTTGAGTGTAAAATTTACACTAATAGGGTTATGAAAATACGGAAAGGAAAACCCAAAAACAAAACAAAACCCTAAAAGAGAAAAATAATGGTATGGAATAGGTCTCCCAAAGAAATTATTCGTACTTACGCCTGGTTGAATAAATTATGGTATAGCGATGGTAAATTATGGTGGTGAGATTGTATTCAACGATGGTATGTGCGTGTTAGTGTGCGATGACGCTGGCTTGACCACTAAAATAGGCTTAGATAACAAAACAGCCGTTAAATAGATAAATGACGCTTACCTAGAGCATGTGCGTTTTAAATCCGGACGAATCCGCTAAATCCATAGACCAATGGATCCAATAAAGGTTTCTCTGAAGAAAAATCCCGCAATTAAGACCGGATGGTGGAAATAAAACCAAATCTTCAAAGCACCTGTTGCAAACGCTCACAAGCCTAACGCCAACTGTCAATTGTCAAAAAGGATCAACCTTCCCTTTATCAGGAACCAAACTCAATCTCCCAAACTAAAACCAAACTCAATCTCTTAGGAAACGAAAAGAGTCCTGTGGAAACCAAGGTCCCTGCAAAATGTACCTTAAAACAGCGGTAGGAAACATAAGACAAACAAGGTAAATTAAGTAGTAGAACTAGACAATAATAATAAATGTAATAACAATTTTAGTAAGAAGAGAAAAAGTCATAAAACTAATCAGGCTCACCGGCAAAACCAAAAGTAGGACAGAAAAATTATACTGTACGATACCACTTAAAATATATTATAAGTTAGGGAAATAAATCAAAATAGAGAAAATAAAAGTAGTACAGCAAGTAAAGTATGGAAATTAAACTAAATAATAAAGTGCCGATAAGTATGTTTTAGTTTTATTTAAAACTAACAATTTCCTAAAATAAACTAAGAGTCTTTTTGACACGTTACATGGTATTCTTCAATTAGTTTCACTGCACGCTCAGCAATATCATTAACAACTTTCAAACTTCGTACCAATAGCAAACCTTTCTGGTAATCTTCATTTCGACACCACTCAACGGATTTAAATTAAAAAAATCTGTATTTATTTCAAATCTTGTGAAAAACTGGAGTGATTTTGATGATATGAATGAAGCAATGCTCCAGTTATATACATCTCGAATGTTTTTAATTTCAAAACGTTTCAATTTCTCAGAACTTTTCGATAATTTTTAACATAATCACCATCTGGTTCTTAATGTTTAGTGGTATTCTTTCGTCGAAAAATGCCATATCTGCAGTTTCTGGATTTAAATACCATAAATGCTTGCTAAATTTTTTTAATGCCACTTCAGATATTTTAGCATCTGTCAATTTATAATCAATAAGTTCTTTTAAAAATGTTAAATCATTATTTGGAGCTTCAGATGCTAGAGGACAAGTAAACCATGCTTTTGATATACACTGTAGCAATAAAAATACAAATTTCAGAAATTGATTTGATTAACTTCACCGTCATGACGCGTCATTTCAAAATTTTTAAGGTATAAAAATATTTTTATAGTATATATGGCTTTTGACATCCATCTAGCGTGATGGAATGCACCCGGTTTACGACCTTTCACAAGCTCCAGAAGTTCTTTGTAGTCTTCTCTTGGTTGCTCAGAATCAAGTTGCTGTTGGATAAACTGATTGATGTCTTCAATGTGATCTTGTATTTTGTTCTGCACATACGAGTCTTCAATACCAGTAGAAAATTGACTTGTATCAATTTCAGTCCAACTGTCTCGAAACCTTTTAAATAAAGGTACATCAGGACCTGAAGCTGTAGGTATTTTAAGTTCAAACACATCCTTTAGAATAAGTTCAAATATGTGATGCCTGCAGGGCAAATACAGTAATTTTTTTCAAGTAACTGTTCAAGTAAAACTGCAGCTCCTTTATTTGATCCTAGATTTGCAGCAGTAGTATCACAACAGAGAGCTTTGATACAGTCAGGAATACCCCAATCAATAACAGCATCAAACATTGCATCAGCTTGGGACTGTCCTGTACCATCATCAAGTACTGGAATTGCTAGTATTTTTTCAATTTGTCTACAACTTAATACAACTGGTAGGCGTTCTTTATTATTTCCACTAGAAGTTTTTCTATCCCAATGTAGGACACTAGCATTCAAATCTTCAGTTTTGAAAAGTTCTTTAATTTGCTTGACTTTTTCTTCACGTATTTTCTCTCTGCTTCGGAAAATTGATGATCTATTTACTATCAGTGGATTTACGTCGATGTTTAATGATAAAAATAAAGCTACAATCGTTTGATTGCGTTGCGGTCGCTTATTTTACAATGATCGAAGACCGCTACTAATTTATCATCCATGATATTTATCGTCCCACGAGATTGTGTTGATTCTTGGTGCCGAGTAGTTGCCAGTTCATCAGAAAAATTCGAAGCAGACGATATTGTTTTTTGACTCAACGGATTTACTCCTTCCACTGCTTGATGTGAACTCCACAAAGTCATCTTCAATAAACATAAAAGGCATAGAAATAAAAATTTGTGATTGAAATTAAGATACAATTATTTATAATGAATGAATTAAGCTTCATAAATTATTTTTTCTACTTCCACCTTTAAAACGCCCTTTATCGTACATGTTTCCATGACACTAAGTGACCTTTTAAATACACATTGACAAGTTGTGGCTTTACGGCGTTTTAGTCACGGGCTGAAGTTAGCAACAGGTTTTTAGTCACGGGCTGAAGTTAGTTTTAAGTTAGTTGACAAATGTCATACAATCGTTAAAATAAAGTGCCTTTCTTGTAAAATAATACTAAATGTGAAAATTATTTTATTATCTCAATACAAAAATACAAAAATATTAAATAGTTTCTCAACGCCAATATTTGAAAAGTTTATATGAACATTGTACTGACCTTTTTTATTTCGCCGGCAGTAAACTATAACTTAAATTCGGGCACGGACTCTCACATTCGTGAATCCACAACTGATTCACATTCGGTTCACAGCCGTGAATTTTACCAAATGATGCAAATGTGAGTTCATGTGAAGTCCGCGTGAATTCAGAAGGGGTTCATATGGAGTTCACAGCCGTGGATTTAACTAAATGACGCGAATGTGAACCCAACTGAAGCGCGCATGGATCCACGATTTATTCACATTCAGTTCAGGTCGTGGAATTTACGAAATGAAGTTAATGTGAACTTCGCGTGAATTCACAATTGATTCACATTCAGTTCAGGGCCGTGCAATTTATTAAATGACGCTGATGTGAAGTTATGTGAACTTCGCCTGGATCCACGATTGATTTACTTCCAGTTCACGGCCGTGGAATTTACTAAATGAAGTTGACGTGAAGTTTGTTTGGATCCACTTTTTATTCACATCCAGTTCACGGCCGTGGAATTTATGAAATGACGCTGATGTGAAGTTATGTGAACTTCGCCTGGATCCACGATTGATTCACTTTCAGTTCATGGCCGTGGAATTTACTAAATGAAGTTGACATGAACTTGACATGAACTTTGCGTGGATCCACTTTTTATTCACATCCAGTTCACGGCCGTGGAATTTATGAAATAACGCTGATGTGAATTCAACTTAAGTTATGTGAACTTCGCCTGGATCCACGATTGATACACTTCCAGTTCATGGCCGTGGAATTTACTAAATGAAGTTGACATGAACTTTGCGTGGATCCACTTTTTATTCACATCCAGTTCACGGCCGTGGAATTTATGAAATGACGCTGATGTGAAGTTATGTGAACTTCGCCTGGATCCACGATTGATTCACTTCCAGTTCATGGCCGTGTAATTTACTAAATGAAGTTTACATGAACTTTGCGTGGATCCACTTTTTATTCACATCCAGTTCACGGCCGTGGAATTTATGAAATAACGCTGATGTGAAGTTATGTGAACTTCGCCTGGATCCACGATTGATTCACTTCCAGTGAATCAATCGTGGATCTTATAAGTTAATGTGAATCTTGGTGAAGTTTACGTGGATCCGCATTTTGTTCACGGCCGTGGAATTTACAAAATTACGCTGATGTGAATTTATGTGAAGTGAGCATGGATCCCACCGCAGTACTGCGTGTTACCAGATATCTGTCAAAAAAAGTCGCTATAGCGATGCATCTAACATGTATACAAAAATGTTTGTATATAGCGACTTAAGTCGCTATAGCGATGTATACATTTATTTGCATTTACCTTAATTACATCTTTGAATTTATCTTAATTACAAAATGACCCAATTAACAATAATAATTAATTATAATTATAATTATTAATAATTGTTAATTATGTCATTTTGTAATTAAGATAAATTCAAACAAATGTACACATACAGCACCTAAGACGAAAAGCAAATTAATTTGCTTAGTGAATACGGCTGAATATCATATTATGAAAGTTTGGTTACCACGGAAATTACATATTTCAGATTTAACAAAGCTTTTTTATTAACACCTGTAGGTATCATTCGACATACCCTCGTATTACAGTACACATGTTGTGTGTACTACACATGCGCAATAGTCTTCTAACAGTCTGCTTCTAACCCTAAAATTTATATATACTACGTAGTTTGCGACGAGAAGGAAATCATAGAACAAACCAGGAAAGTTTCATGAGGAAGTAATTATTTGTGTTTGTGTTTGATAATCAAAGGTAAGTGTAGGTATAAATCCAGATAAAGAACTAAAACAGCCAACATATATAAAGGCTGTTTTCAAGGCCACCAGATAAAGAATCCGAAAGCTAAGGACCCAAGTAAGATGACATATCATAGTGATTCAGGTAGTTGTCTAATATTTAAAAATTTCGTTCATACAGATAAATGGAACGGAACAACAACAGGCCGATGTCAAACAACGGACCGATGTCGAACAACGGGCCGATGTCGAAAAAAGCGTGGAGTCATTTGAAGAGTCGTCCGATACAGATACAGATACAGATATATCCGTATGTGTATCTTTGTAATCATAATTGTTTTTTTAACAATTAATTTTTATTTATGTATAACATATTAATTTTTATTTATATAGGTATAACATATTTATGTAATACTTTTATTTTTTTATAATTTTTTATTTCTTATTAAGAATTTATGTTTATTTTTTTATCAAAATATATGTTTTTTTATACTTTTGCATTATTAATAATGCAGAAGTATATAATTATTACTATTATTATAATAATTATTATTACTCTATATTAATATTTACTAAAAATAGTAATAATTATACACTTTTGTATAAATCTATATAGTATATACTATATATACTAGGTTCACAGTACCTTCAGATACCCTTAATTTATGAAGTCACGGTGAATTCATATAGGTTCATCCGAAATCCACTCGTGAACGATGAACGTAAAATGAATCCATATGAATTCACAGTGACTTCATATTTTGTCGTCATCTGAGGGCACCCTGAATCCACGATGAAGTGAAATGAATTGAAAATGCCTTCATGTGAATCCATTGTGAATTCACGAATGTTTACTGGGGTGTAAAGTCCTCATAAAACATTTCCTTTACTTTCACTGTGAAAAACTGTCAATTTTCAAGATATATTTCGACCTTTATAATTGTGTTTATAAAATGTAAAAATGTGACATTTTGATTTAAATCATTTTAAGAGTATTTCTCGTAGAAAAAGTATAGTATGCACCTCGTTTATAAACTTTTCTATACATAAATAATCAAGGTTGTCATATATTTGCTTGTCATATATTTGCTCTGCAAGTTTTTAAGTGAATTTATTAATTACTAGATTGAATTAAAACTTGATTTAAAAAACATTTTAAAAATAAGATTTTTATAAACTGAATAACACTAAAGTCAATTTGTGCAGTGAAAAAACTAAGTTGCATTTTGAACAAACATTTTAACATTTAATAAGTGCAGTGTTGGTTAGTTTGTTTTTTGTTGCTACAAAAAGAAATTCCACAACTTGAAAACAAAATTCTTAACTTTCAAAAAATAAATCTCTCGGTGGTCGGATTCGAACCCGGGCTGCGGTGTGTGTGCTGTTTGTGAGCCTGCTTGTTTTCTCACTGAGCTACGGAAGCTCATGTAATTAGTTGCTATTGTTATTTATTTAAATTGTTTATTATGCCTTCTACTATTTCAAATAACGAAATATTTGAAGTGATTAAAAAAATAAAAGAACAAAACGTCAATATTCAAAACGATATTACTGCAATTAAAATAGAGAGCACTAAACAAAAAGAACGAATAGAGGAATTTATAACAAAAATAAATAAATTGGAGCAGGACAATCAAAGTATAATAAAGCAACTAAACGTCGTAGAATCAGCAATTAAAAATAATAATATTATTTATGGATTTAAGGAAACTAATGTTAAACTTTTGGATCATGTTATAGATTTTTTTGCCAAGACTGTACGAGTTAATATAACTGAAAAAGAAATTAACAATATATATAGAATAGGAAAAGGTGAAGACAAACAAAAAATTAAACCTATTTTTCTGCAGTTGGTTTCAAATTTGAAAAAGCAAGAAATCTTTGGAAATGTAAAAAATCTAAAAGGGTTCGGTATAAGTATTTCTAATGATTTAAACCCAGAAGAAAGAAAAAAACAAAAAATATTATACAAAGAGCTAAAGAAGGCAAGAATAGCAAAAAAAGAAGCATTTATAAAGAACAATAAATTAGTTATAGACGGCAAAGTCTTAACGTACGAAGATCTTAAAGTCAGCTTTGAAAAAGAAAAAATAACAAATAAACCGTCAGAAGAAGCTTCTACATCTACTACCCAAAATAAAACTGCAGACATTGAAGAGGGTGAAGAATCATCAGAGTCGGACATAGAAACGGATAAAGAATCGGATGCAGGAAAGAAAGAAGTTAAAGAAGATAAATTAAAGACTGATAAAAAAAGAAAAAAGACCGTCACCTCCCCAAAATCAAAATCAAGAAAAATTAACAATATATATAGAATAGGAAAAGGTGAAGACAAACAAAAAATTAAACCTATTTTTCTGCAGTTGGTTTCAAATTTGAAAAAGCAAGAAATCTTTGGAAATGTAAAAAATCTAAAAGGGTTCGGTATAAGTATTTCTAATGATTTAAACCCAGAAGAAAGAAAAAAACAAAAAATATTATACGAAGAGCTAAAGAAGGCAAGAATAGCAAAAAAAGAAGCATTTATAAAGAACAATAAATTAGTTATAGACGGCAAAGTCTTAACGTACGAAGATCTTAAAGTCAGCTTTGAAAAAGAAAAAATAACAAATAAACCGTCAGAAGAAGCTTCTACATCTACTACCCAAAATAAAACTGCAGACATTGAAGAGGACATAGAAACGGATAAAGAATCGGATGCAGGAAAGAAAGAAGTTAAAGAAGATAAATTAAAGACTGATAAAAAAAGAAAAAAGACCGTCACCTCCCCAAAATCAAAATCAAGAAAATTTTTTAAGAAAAACTATTAACACCTTTTTTATTTTTATTATTATTATTATTTTTTTTATTTGATTACTGCATACTGTAGGTACTTATTGTGTTTATTTCTATAGCTTTTATTAATTTAAATATAATGAATAAGAAAATTAAAATTGCTCATATAAATGCTAGATCTCTGGTGCGTCATTTTAATGAAATTAGCGAACACATCTTAAGTAATTCTTATGCTTTAGTAGCTATTACTGAGACTTGGCTTACACCTACTATTCCCAATGAAATTAATATAGATGGTTTTAGGGTGATCAGGAAAGACAGAAATGGTAGGGGTGGAGGTGGGCTTATTTATGAAAGTAATATTATTATTTTGTTGAGTACAGTCGAAGTAACAACTTTTGAAAATATATTTATAAATTTTAAAATTAATAAAACCTTGATTTCTTTTGGAGCCATTTATCGATCACCTGGCTATATAAATATTCAATCTTTTTTTCATGAATTTGAAGAGGCCATAAATTATTTAATGTCGAAGAGTAATCTTTTTCTTTGTACTGGGGATTTTAATGTTAATTTGTTTAATGTTAATCAATCATACGTTGAACAATTTGCTAATATATTAGATATATCATGAATTAGCTGGGAAACGTTATAATTATACTTATAACGTTTCCCAGCTAATTCATGAACCCACCAGGGGACAATCACTTCTTGATCTTATAATGTATTCAAATAAAGAATTCGTTAAAAGTGTTAAAGTAAGTGATAATGGTGAAATATCAGATCATTTATGGGTAGAGTGTCAGTTAAATATAAAACAAGACGTACCTAAGCCATTTATAAAAACATATAGAGACTTTAAAAATTTTGATTTAGAAAGTTTTAATGAAGAATTAGAATTATTATCTTTTGAAAGAATTTATAATGTTGAAAATTTAAATGATAAAGTAAATATATTAAATCAATTAATACTAGATATAATGAACAAGTATGCACCATTGAAGAAAATAAAAATCACTAAAAAGAAGGCTCCATGGATCACAAATAATATACAAAATTTAATGAAAATGAGGGACAAAGCATTAACAAAGTTTAAAAGAACAAAACTGCAAAAAGATTGGGAATACTACAAAGAACTTAGGAACTTTACAAATAGAGCTGTTTCCAATGAAAAAAAGGCATATTTAAATAACAGATTTTCCAAAAATGATGCTAAAAGTAATTGGGGATTGTTACAAAATTTGGGAGTAAATTATAAAACCAAATTTAAAATACCAGATAACCTTTCAGATCCAGAAAAAATAAATGAATATTATCTTAATATTATGCGCAGTAATCTTCAACCTGATGAGTTAACAATAAATAGTTTTTTACAAAATAAAAGCGATAGTACTGGCAATTTCGGCTTTTCTTTAACCAATGAAACCGAGGTGGCCAATACTATCATTAACATAAAATCAAAGGCTGTTGGTATTAACAATATTGGTATAGATATGATAATATTCTGTTGTCCTCGCATTCTTTCAATGATCACTCACATTTTAAATACATGCACTGAGAAAAAGAAATATTTAATATTAAGAAATCAGAACAGTTGCGATTTTTTTAAAATATTTGTTAACTATTAAAAAAATTCTTAATCGTGAACAAATTATATACTAATTATTAAAACATCGTCCGGTGACTGTGTTTCAGACAAATAAAGGATAAAGTTGTCTTAGAACTGTGATATATTAACAGTTAATATACCTAAATTCGAATAAAACGTTTTAAGATTTGTCAACATAATTTTAAATGCAATATGCGCAAGCATGTGACGTTGCCGTAGTTTTTTACAAAATGGAATTTCGATATATTAACAGTTAATATATCTACATTTGCTAATACGTTATAAGCTTCTTTAATTCAACTTAACCAGTTCTTAGACCCAAATTAATATTTCTTTCGCCATATCCAACTCAACGATATGTTAATAGTTAACGTGCCTCGTTATTAACAAATATTTCGTTCTCTCAGTGTGCTTTGAATCAAATCAATTTCCAGATACTTGGAAAATATCTGTTATAAAGCCATTGCCAAAAGTTAACGATCCTAAAGAACTAAAGGAATTGAGGCCAATTAGTATTTTACCCACTTTTTCAAAATTAGCTGAAAAAAATATATATAAAAAATTAAAATTTACCTAGATAGATATGCAATTGTTCCAAAATATCAATCTGGATTTAGAAAAAATTACAGTTTTTCTACAGCTCTGCTTAAGGTCATAGATGATATTTTGGAGAGCACTGATAATAATCAATTGACCATTTTAGTACTCCTAGACTTCTCAAAAGCATTTGATAAATTAAATCACAGGCTCTTTATATCTATTTTAAATTATATAGGATTCAATGCTGATTCTCAAGCTTTAATTAAAAATTATTTAAATAATAGAAATCAGATGGTGAAAATAGCTGTTCTTCACTTGGCCAAGTGTTCTCCGGAGTACCACAAGGATCTATTTTGGGCCCTTTATTCTTTACAATTTATACCAGTCAATTAATTAAGTGTATTAAAAATTGCTCGTACCACCTGTATGCAGCTGATACTCAAATTTATAAGTCATTTGATCCTAGTAATATTCTATTAGCTAGTACTATGATAAATAATGAATTAAAGGCCTTAACTAAAAAGTACTGTTTAGAATTAAATCCAGATAAAAGTAAATTTTTAGTTTTTGGAAAAAAATTGGCAAGGCAACAGTATATACAATATATTAATATTTAGGTGGAAAGTAAAAATATTCCTTGTGTGAACTCAGCAAAAAATTTGGGATTAGAAATGGACATAGATTTAAGATTTTCAAAACACATAAGTAACAACATTAAAAAGGCCTTTGTAAAATTAAAACATATCTTTGCTTTTAAAAATATTTTAAACCACGAGCTAAAAATGATGCTATGTGATTCTCTAGTCCTTTCTAACCTGAACTATTGCGATACAGTATATAATTCCCACATCACCAAATTTGATGCAAATAGAATACTACTTATTCAAAACTCTTGTGTTAGGCTAATTTGGGGTATAAGAAGGAGACAAAGAGGCATAACACAAAGAATGGAGCAAATGGGTTGGCTACAAATGAGCCAACGACGTGCGCTTCATTGCTTTGTGATGTATCACAAAATTATAAATATAAAATGTCCTTCTTATCTGTTTTTATGGTACTTTCTAAGACAAAATTTAAAAAACATATACTACCATTTGTTACTTTAAATTTTTAAAAAATTAAGAATTAAGCAATTAATATAGATTTATATAATGTTATAGCATTTTTTTTTAATTTTTTTTTTAAATTAATTTTGATGTTTTAGGGTTTATTTTGATGTTTTAGGGTTATTTGCTTACTATTATTTTTTTTTGTATTGAATTTTAAACATTTTTGTTATATATACAATTATAATTGCTACAGATATATATATCTCTATAGAGATATATAATTTAGGATCACATGGTTGTATTAATGAAAGTATATGTGTCTACATACACACATATGTATATAAATTAAGGATGTTGTTTAGATTTAATTTTTTTTAGTTATATGTTAGTATAGCTAGTAGTTCTTAATTATTATGATTATGTTAAAAGCATAAGAATGAAGAACGGGAGCTCACATTATTTGTGTTCAACCGAACTTCGCCTTTTGTAACGAATTATTTGTATTTTTTTACATATTTTGTTGCAATAAAGACATTATTATTATTATTATTATTATTATTACTCATTAACTTAAGCACTCGCTCGCAAGCTCGCTCGTGCCTAAATTAAATTCATGTATAAAATGGCGTTTATCAAACTTGATACATAATATACTATTAACATCAATTTTACCGTATTGAGCTTTTTCTCTATCCGATTTTTCACGACGTAGCTGTAGTAGTTCATCCTTCATTTTTTGTACTTGTTCATAATCATCAGACTCAATATTAGCTACAGTAGAAACCACCAATATATGAACGTGACTCATCGGGTGCCGAACATATCTCAGACATGCTAGCAGTAATGTTTTACTTGTCTTGTACATTCGATGCAGCGGTAAATGTACTCACACGTAGGTTTTTAAGCATCCGGTCTAAAATGTGTGATGTAAAACTGCCTAGGTGTTCGACAAATATGGACATATGACGCGTGTCCTAGCTTGTTACTTATTTTTGTTGAAATTCAGTAGAGTTCGTGTTTTAGGAAATTTATTTTATTTTATTACATAGTAAGGCAACCAACTCTACCGTCGGCCATTTGTTTTTATATGTCATCTTTGTTTTTGCATATCGTGTTTCTGCTGTGTGTTTACGGATTAATAATCGTTTTAAACGTTGTAGTGGCAGTGGTTTATATTATGTAACACAGGTAGATGTATAAAAATTCTTACCTAGAAATTCTTGGCTAGAATACAAAAATATTTTTATTATATAAATTTTGTACTAGTATTAGTTTAATACATTCTGAAGAAGCTACTGTGTAGCGAAACAATTGTCAATATTTAATAAATTTCATGAAACTAACGCAAGTTGTTTTTATATCCACACAATTTAAATATCTTTCACTTTGTACCTGACCTGCGTAAACATTTTTGTTTTTTGTCACCAATTCTGAAATATTTGCGTTTACCGTTAAAAGAATAGTATATTCTGTAACAAGTTTGGAATATGCAATTCCAAACGTGTTTCAGACTATACTTTTTCTACGTTTCCAAAAAATACCATAGACAAAGAATTTAATTGGAAGAAAGTGAGGTTGGATCGGTCTAAAATTTGTTAGATATTAAAAACAGAGATGTCGCCACGAGTGTACATTCTGTCATCAGATGATAGAATATTTCATTAAAGTTAAAATAAAAGTTTATTTATTAATTAGTTTCTAAGAAAATTACATTTTATTTAATTATCATAGATGTAAATTATTAAAATTTAACTTTAAAAGCAAATATATCAGAAGTATAGCAACCAACATTACACTTAAGTCTTTGTACTGTGTTTAACTTTAAAAGCAAATATATCAGAAGTATAGCAACCAACATTACACTCAAGTGTTTGTACAAATACTTATGCCCCCGTTAGAACAGCACTGCACTGGAATACAATTTCCCGTGACCTTCGATAGATTGCTTCGTACGATTGTGCCTGATGAGTCACGTTTTTATTCGTGGTTTCTACTGTATGTAGCTAACTCTACCGTCTTGCCGTTGTTGAGTCAAAAAATGCATTATATTTTCATTGACCATTTGTGCCGCATTTGCATGGGTATCTGAGCTTTTTGCCAAAATACTTTAACTTTATCAATACAAAGTTCAGCACTTTCACGTAATTTCAATTTAAGAATACGGATATGATAAAAAAAACTTTTAGCACTTGTAATTTTGATGGCAATTTATTACCGATAGTGAGTGTCGACATCACCAATTAAATAAATATTTTGACGTAAAATTATTCTTGATGTCATGATGAATTAATATTTAGTTACACAGCTCCCACAGATTGTTTATTTTGATTTTGGTTAGGTGAATATTTTTAAGGGTCAAAATGTCAATTGATAGATGGCGTAAGTGATTCATTCCATAATACCGCGAGAAAAACAAATATTGTATTTGCTTATTTTAATCATAAATAAAATATTTTAACAACAAATATTTAATAATATAATAATTTATTCGATAATATTAATAAAAAGCCTTGATAATATTAATAATACTATGAAAATTAAACTTTGACGTTGAATAACTTTTAAACCAATAGACTAATGGAAAAATTATAAGAGACCTTTTTTGTAGAGCGTTAAATTCTCTATAATATAATATATATGATTTATAATTTTTAATTTATTCGTTCCCAAGTTATAAAATTATAAACAACAAAAGTAATTTTTCCTATGTTATTTCCATAGGAAACTTAGATTGGAATGCGCACTATCTTAGAGTTAATATTAAGAGTTCAAATTTTCAGGGAATTTTTTTAATCAATTTGGAAGCATTTGAGCCCCTGGGAGCAAAGAAATTTGAAAATAACCTTATTAAGGACCACCCTATTGTTTATACTTCGTTATTAAATTAAAATTTTTCTGAATACCCTCCTGTTCCAACGAGGCCGTGAACTCATACGAATTGTTTCTCCCCGCACCTTTCCGCAATGCGTTGTCTGCGCATATTGTTCTGTGCTCTGCGCCGCATACTGAGTCTGTTTTGCGTGTTATTATTATATGTTATATTAATAGCAAATTAGAAATAATTATTAGCGTTACAATTATTTCAAATGACTTAAAATCATTCAAGATAAGAATAAAAAACGATAGCCCAATACATGGACATAGGGAATTTTTTAAATTGCTAGGATACTTCGGATGCATTGTTGATATTATTATATATTAATTTTTGTTCCTGTCATTAATTATTATTTGTTTTTCTTCTCTGATTATGCCGAAATGAGCAGTGAACGTGTTAAGATAATCCCGCTAGAATGGAATTCTGTAGTGGTTGCTAGAGATTTTGGCTCTAGGGTATAGAATTGGTTGTTTAATTTTTACTTTAAAACATTGGCGTCCTGAAGTATGACATTCCTTTTTGAAAGGTTAGTAAAATCTTTTATTTCCACCTACTTAGTAAATGACATTTATAGGTAAATTTTGTATCCAAGTAAACGATGCATTATGCACGGTTTGCCTGAACAAGTCTCATGAATATGCATCCATTCCTCACTCCAAAACCATATTTTTCAAAATCCTAGCTGATCCTTTTTTTATTTTTTTGCAATTTTCTGAATTTAAGAAAAACAAGAAACCTGAATATCGGCCTAATTAAATTAGATTTATAACATGATTGTCATTCTATATAATTGGTAGATTCATTTTTGAGTGAGTATTGATCTATTTAATATATAGATCAATACTCACTCAAAAATGGATATCCGTTAAGTGAATAGGATAAGATCAAAATGAAACTAGAGAATATCTAGTTTAAATTAAATTTCTGTAGCTATTCAAAATACGGCTGCAAGAAAAAAGGTGCAATGGTGCAATTACCTTATTAACACGCTTACACAGCTTTAAGCACTTTTTTAAACAAAGTAGGCCATGCCTCAGCGAAAAAACAACTTATACGCAGTAATTTGTTATCAGTGACAGTTAATAGTATCTATTGGTTATAGAGAATTGTTCTCTCGATAATTTTAAAGATTTTAAAATAAAAATGACTACAAACGCAAGATTTAAATTGAACCATGAAGAAAATAGAGGTATAGTCTGTGCCCAATGCGGTGAAAAGATAATTTTTGGAAAATCCCTGCCCAATAGCATGTTTGTAATAACTGCAAGATTGGAAAGATTGCTTGTTAAATTTAGTAATCCGAAATATATTTTAAGCAATATCAAGTTTTTAACTGCAATTTGCGGTTCATGCAGGCATACTATTTGTGAATATGAAAAAAAATTAAAACACGCAAGATGGTGAAAATTCCAGACTTTGAAAAAGAAAATGTTATTACAAACTCTACTAGCAATATCCAAAATGAGGTGTGTGCGTGCAGAATATGCACAACAGCAAGATTCACAGAAAGGTAATACGAGGAAGGGGAAATACAAAAAACAAGGAAAAAAGGGTCCAGGATACCGAAAATAAAATTATTTTGGGCAAAATCTGTTTCACAAGAGTTAGTAAAGAAAAACATATATGTACGAATTCAAATGTCACAATCATCTTCACGTAAAAATGCTTCTATTTGTCTACGGAAGATTGTATTAGATTTTTGAACGGTTCTGGGTTGGGCACATGGTCTGAGCAGTGGCGGCTCGTGGGTGTACAGGAGGGTGAGGCTGTTGAAAATAGGTAATTAATATTAAAATTGTATAAGGTTAGAAAACAGTTGAAGGAAATGTAACCAAGGAAATGAAGAATAATAATATATGTAATAAATCAGTCAGTCGAATATTAAAAACTGTTAAAAATATAATCTGCTATTTTATTAAAATCTAACAGGTTATGGGCCCAGGCAAGTTTGGGGTTTTAAAAATCTGAGAGATATTAAAATAAAAATAAAATCTGTGTGAAAATTTAAAAAAAAAAATAAAATCTGAGTGGAATAATAATAAAAAGTCAGAAAAATGACAGAAGAAAATGAGTCTGTTTTGATCGAAAAATTAATTGATACAGAAAGTTTTGAAATATGGAGATTTCAGATTGAAATAGTATTTAAATCAAACGGACAAGATGAAATTGTAAATGGAACTAAAAAATTGGCTGACTGCATTGAAGATAAAGATAAAGCTGAGTGGAAAAGAAAGGATGCGAAAGCCCAAAAGATAATAATAACCACCATCAATAAAAAGCTGCTTATGCACATAATAAATTGTAAAACGTCAAAAGATATGTTTGACAAGTTGTGTAACATTTTTCAGAAAAATACCGAGCAACAAAAATGCAATACCCTACAAGAATTTTTTAATTATAAATATCAAAAAGGATCGGATATGTCATTGCATATTAGTAAGATTGAAAGTTTAGCATATAGATTAAAGACAGTGAACCATAATATTGATGAAGAAATGATTATATCAAAAATTCTCACAACTTTACCACAAGAATATGATGTTTTTGTCACAGCTTGGGATTCCACAACTCCAATGGAAAAAACCTTAATAAATTTAACAACGAGATTGATCTTAGAAGAACACAGAAGAAAACAGAAAGAAGTAAGTGATGACAATGTTGCATTTAAAGCTGAAGAGAAAAATAAAACAGATTGGAAGAAGAAATATCCAGAAAGAAAATGCTATCAATGTGGTAAAATAGGGCATATAGCCAAATATTGCAGATCTTTGGAGAAAATAAGATGCAAAATTTGTAAAAAGAGTAATCATAAAGAAGACAAATGTTTTTTTAGAAACAAAGATGATTCGAATGACATGAAAACTAATCAGAAAAATAAAGTTGCATTTTTGACACAAATAGAAAAAGGTTCCAAAACTGAATTTATTGTAGATTCTGGATGCTCTTCACATATGTCAAATAACAAAGAATTGTTTAATTCTTTATATGACAGTAAAATAGATATTTATATGGCTAAGAAAAATGAAAAAATGACTTCAGAAGGAAAAGGACAAATTATTACTGAAAAATGCATATTAAATAATGTAACTTATGTCCCTGAACTAAGCAAAAATCTTTTATCAGTTAATGCAATAACTGAAAAAGGCGGACAAGTAACTTTTACTAAAAATAAGGTTTATGTGAGAAGAAATAACGAAAATTTAATTAGTGGAGAAAAACAAGAAAATGGACTTTACATGATTAAATTAAATACATCAAAAGAAGAGACATTTCTAGTAGAAACTAAAAAAACAGTACAAGAGTGGCATAGAAAACTTGGACATCTGAGTGTAAATAATATAAAAAAGTTATTAGATATTTCAAGTGGAATGAATATAACAAAAAGTGACTGTAACCATTTTGAAAAAATATGTGAAAATTGTTTGGAAGCCAAACAGATTCGATTTTCATTCTCAACAAAAAGACAGCGAGCCTCAAGACCTTTAGAAATAATACATAGTGATGTATGTGGCTATATTGATCCAACATGGGATGGTAAAAGGTATTTCTTAACAATTTTGGACGATTATACCTCTTTTACTACAATATATTTACTTGAAAGAAAAAGTGAGGTAAAAGAATACCTACAACAATACGTTGCAGAATCTGAAGCATATCATAATATAAAAGTTTCTAAAATTAGATGTGACAAAGGAGGAGAGTATGTGAATGAAGATCTTAAATTATTTTGTAAAAAAAAAGGTATAAGACTAGATTACACAATTCCACATACACCTGAGCTTAATGGAAGAGCCGAAAGGTTAAACAGAACTTTAGTGGAGAAAACTAGAGCGTTATTATTTGACAGTGGATTGAGTAATATTTTTTGGGGAGAAGCTATTCGTGTAGCTACGTATTTAACTAACCGTAGTCCAACAGAGTCGTCTTTGACAAAGAATACACCAACACAAAATTGGACAGGACGAAAACCAAATTTGTCAAAACTTCAAGTTTTTGGTAGTACCGCATATGCCAAAGTATTGGGTCATTTAAAAAAGCTCGATAGAAGAAGCAAGAAATATGTGTTTATAGGTTATGCACTTAATGGTTATAGATTATTAGATGAAGAAAAACAAAAAGTAATAATTTCAAGAGATGTAGTTTTTACAGAAAGGAATTTTAAAAAAATTTGACACAAATGTCAAAATTATTTTAGAAAATGATGAAGAAAATAATGAAGTTATTCAGGAAAATATAAATGAAACTAGTAAAAACGATGATTTTGAAGATGTTCAAGAAATTGAAGAAATAGGAGAGAGAAGACGGAAAGTTGTACGGCCAAGTTATCTCGAAGATTATGATTTGTCGTTACTAACATATGAAGAGGTAGTGCAAAGTTTAGATAAGAAGGAGTGGTTAAAAGCTATACAAGAAGAAAAAGATTCACTTAAGAAAAACAATACATGGGTTTTGGTTGATAAGTCAGAAACTGATAAACAAAAAATGTTGACAAGCAAATGGATTTTTAAAGTTAAAAGTGACGGAAGATATAAAGCTCGACTAGTGATTCGCGGTTGTGAGCAAAGTTATGGTATAGACTACAAAGAAACATTTAGTCCAGTAGTAAACATAGATGCCTTGCGTGTATTATTTGCGATTTCTGCTAGCAAAAGTTATAAGATCCGAAAATTTGACATAAAAACTGCGTTTCTATACGGGGATTTAAAAGAAAAAGTGTTTATGAAACTGCCTGAGGGATATGAAGAAAATAAAAATAAAGTGTGTTTACTAAAAAAATCATTATATGGTTTAAAGCAAGCTCCATTACAGTGGAATAAAAGATTTACTACTTATCTTAAAAGTATTGGGTTATTTTCTTTAAAAACTGAACGATGTATTTTTAAAACCAACAATGAATCATTATATTTGGGAATATATGTTGATGATGGAATAATTTTTTATAGTTCGGAGTATGAAAAACAAGTAGAAGAGCTATTGAGTTTATTAAAGAATGAATTTGAAATGACAGAATGTGAAAATCCAGTTGATTATTTGGGACTAGAAATTGTTAAAAATAGTGATAGTATAATGTTAAAACAAAAATTATATGCAGAGGCAGTAGTGCACAAATATAAGTTAGAAGATTCGAAACCAATCCAAATTCCTATGTTAAATGATAATACAAAAGATGAATCTTCGAAGAATAGGAAATATCCATATAGAGAAGTTATTGGTAGTTTGCTGTATCTGTCAAATCGAACAAGACCAGATATTTCATTTTCGGTGAACTATAGTAGTCGAAAAATGGAAGAACCATCAGAACGAGATGTCAATAATATAAAAAGAGTCCTGAAATATCCAAAAACATACCCCAATCAAGGATTAAAATTTAAAAGCAATACAGATATAACAGAATTAACTGCTTACTGTGACGCTGATTTTGCAGGAGACATAGGTACAAGAAAAAGTACAAGTGGGTTTGTTATTTTTTACTGTGGTGGACCAATTGCATGGTGATCACGTAGACAGCCTATTGTAACTGTGTCTAGTACAGAATCTGAATATGTTTCAGCAGCTGAGTGTATCAAAGAAACGATGTATTTAAAATATCTAATAGAAGAATTAATTGATAAAACAGTTAAGATAACACTCAAAGTTGATAATCAGAGTGCATTAAAATTGATTGAAAATGGTCAGATGAATAGAAGATCGAAGCATATCGATGTGCGGTATTATTTTATTAATGAAAAGTTTAATGAAGGTTTAATTAAGCTAGAATATTGTGCTTCTGAAAATCAAGTGGCTGATATCTTAACAAAACCATTAGCTATAAACAAATTTGTGAAGTTTAAGAAAATGTTATTAGAATAGAGTAGTTGTTAATTTTTTAATGTTAATAAAAATTAGGAGAGGGTATTAGTTAGAATAGGGGTAATTTTAATTAGAATTAGATTTTTTAAATTTTAATATCAATTAGGAGAGGGTGTTGAAAATAGGTAATTAATATTAAAATTGTATAAGGTTAGAAAACAGTTGAAGGAAATGTAACCAAGGAAATGAAGAATAATAATATATGTAATAAATCAGTCAGTCGAATATTAAAAACTGTTAAAAATATAATCTGCTATTTTATTAAAATCTAACAGAGGCTACATAAGGTTAATTTTGTCTACATACGAATAAATTTCCACGTCACCCGGGAGGTATTATTCTGCGACGCGTTGACCTTTTTTAAAATGGAGGTCATCGCCGATAGCCCTACTAAACCATTATAAATAAAAAATAAACTCTAAAAAACAAAACAAACAAAATATCACATCAAAGACTAGTTTTAATCTTTAAACTTAAAAATATATTCTTAAAAAAGTTAAAAATAAATAAATTAATCAAAAAATAAAAATAAAACTAAAAAGTCGACCCCTACCTAAGTATTAAAAAATATAAAATACTATAGCTACTTTTTGTAAATTAATCTATTATTTGGTCGTAAAATTGTGGGTCTACATTGAGATTTGAAAGTAATTCTTGTTCTATTGACATCGTTGCTAAGCTTAAAAGCCGTTCTTGTGTCATTGTGTTCCTAAGGTAGGTTTTAATTCGTTTAAGACAT
Organism: Brassicogethes aeneus; assembly: GCA_921294245.1. Taxonomy (NCBI): domain Eukaryota; kingdom Metazoa; phylum Arthropoda; class Insecta; order Coleoptera; family Nitidulidae; genus Brassicogethes; species Brassicogethes aeneus. The sequence continues at coordinate 7,985,305 of OV121136.1, forward strand.
GAAAAGTTTCGTTCGGCAGATACACTTGTTGCAGGGATAGTTAAAACTAAATTAAAAAGCTTATATGCTTCCACAAAAATTGTCTTGAAATTTTTAAACAACATATCTAAACTTTTTTCAACACTTAAATTTAAAAATTGTTCATCTCTATATAATACAGAAAGCTCATTTTTTAGCCTATCTTTGTCAAAAATATTTGGATTATTGAGAGAATAACGTCATGAACAGGATTCATTTAAAAAAAAATTGGAAAATTTAACTAAGTAAAGAAAACTTACCGGAATTTTAAAAACCAAACTCAATACAACTTGTTGCTTAATAAAAACTGCTAAATCTACCTTAGTGTGTTCCCCACAATAATTAAATAAGAAATTTTACTAATCGAGACAAAAACTATAAAAGATCAGCCAAAAGTTTTAAATAATTTAATCTGAATCAAAACAAAACGAAACAAAACGTGCTCTACGAACGCTTAGAGAACACTGGCCTCCCCACCATAGACGGACACGCGATTATCATGTGATAAAACCAGAAATCAGAACAAGCCAAGCTAACTTTATTTCGCCTCATCTACGACTGAATTTACGGTGTTTATTCGCGAACTTTAGTTGGTGAGTCATTTTCGCTTTCTAGAGGTTGTGAAAATTTCGCCTCTGTCTGGCTTCTCTCAACGATGCACGTTAACTTGACGCGCTTTGCGCCTGGATTTTTATTTACGCTTAGTATTATTGATTGGTTTTTTACTTTTTATTGGGTAGACCTGTTATAAAAATACGCTTATAATAAAAAGCTAAATACAAAAAGTCGTTCGTTCCTTCATTTTAAGGGTGAGGCGCGGCCTCAGAGGCCTACCCTGACGAGCCGCCACTGGGTCTGAGCAGTCTGGGGAGTCGATCCTTCGCGAGTTTATAAAATACTGGAATAAGTATAAAATCAATTTACTTGAACATCCTAATTATGATGAACATTTAAAAAAAGCTGTAGTAGACTTTAGTTCTAAAAATTTGTAAATGATTCATAGTTTTCTGCAGTAATGTAAAGTAATTTTAGGTATCATTATTGTTTAATAAATTAAAAGATTACTATTATTAATAAAAATTTAGTTATGAAAAAACTTCACTTTTTTTAAGTGTCTCTTGTCAAATTAGAAAATTTATTGATTTATAAAAATTGATAGTTCATACTAATATTTTAGCGGAATCCACCTAAAATTGTAAATTTTAGGCATCACTTCATCAATTTTTGCAAAAAATACAGAAAATTGCAAAAAAAGAAAAAAAAGGATCAGCTAGGATTTTGAAAAATATGGTTTTGGAGTGAGGAATAGATGCATATTCCAAAAATACAATCCGTTTTGGTTGACATTTTTATGTGACCTGAGACATGTTCAGGCACACCGTGTATGGTCAAAGATTATCTTTGATTATGGTAACAGACCTGTAATATTTTACGGGCTTGTATAAAAGACCTGTAAAGTTGTACAGGGTTGTAGAAAAGCAACTTATGAAATAAAATGTCACATTTGACATAATAATTAAAATTTTAAATGTGAAAAACGTTATTGTAAAAATAAAAGTTTGTACGTATCACGCTTTGCAATTAATCTTTACTAGGCTCACTGGATTATGACTCACAAACTTCCAACTCGCCCGTAAAGATTCATTTACAAAGCTCGACACGTAAATAACTATTAAAAGTTTTAAGACAACAATGTTCTATCGTCTCCTAGCAATTTTTAAAGCTCCCACCTTTAACCTAGGCGAGACCCCTTGGTATTTGCTGCCGCTTTTTTGCTCTTATTTTACTACACTATTACCTAGAAATTTTTTTATAGTAATGATTACCGAAAAATTAGGTGAATTTGGGACAGCTTAGGAATTATTAGAATGATGCTTATATGTCTAGTAATTTAAACGTTTACAAACGAAGGTTATTTTGAAACTTGTTCTTGGGCTCTTGTACTTTTTATTGGCAGTGTAAATTTAAAACGATCTCCAAAATAGTCTTTGAAAATCAATCTGATTGTGTTTTATTAATAAAAGTGCCTTTTATATTTGCCACATTTAAAATATTTTTTTTTTTAGTTTTTTAAACACTAGATTTTCAAACCAACCTTTTATGGTTTTCTCAATTTCATCATTAAAAATGTATGGTGCCCCTCTCTTTAAAGCTTTGGATAGAAATATTTAAACATCGTAATTAAGTTATTTGAGGAATTCATGACATTTTATTTTTTCCAATTCCATCATAAAAAATGTATGGTGCCTCTCTCTTTAAGCTTTGGGGTAGAAACATGTATACATCGTAATTTAGTTCATTAAGAAATTCATGTCATTTTATTTTTCTGGCATTGGTTTAATTGTACTTATATTGAAGATGCGTTGGCAGATGGACTGAGACGCAGAATATATTCAAATGCATAAACAACAAAATACGCAAGATTTTTGTGTTAATTATTATAGAACATTGCATGTTGAAATTATGTAGGCCTATTTACTTTAAATCGATAAAAGCAGATCTAAAATATACCCAAAAATGGTATTTTTTTCGAATGGGCAAGCAAATTGTTAATTTTTTAACCTATATGTAAAGTATTTTTTCAACAGTATCTACAAAAAATAATTTTTAATTTGATAACCTATGTGCTTCTAAAAATATAAAATTTCTTAATAATCAATAAATTTGTAGAAAAATTATTTTAGAAAAAAATTGATACATCCCCTGTGGTCAATAAAATAAAATACTTAGCATTTTTTAAAAAGGATCTTTACTTCCTTTAAAGATTATCGTTTATTTGTCGCCACCTTAATCAGGTCAAGAAATATTACTTTGTTTTAAAGGCCTAAATAAGTCAAAAGCGGAAGAAATCAGAGGAGAATTAAAATATCTAAAATCAAAATTTAATAGTGTAAAAAAGTTGTGTATGGTTATAAGGAATAAAATACTCTTATGAATTTATAAAATAAAAATAAGTCCTGGGGTTCCGCAAGTTAATTTTCAGAATTTTGAACTCTCTAATTATATTATTACTCCTCCCATTTCTGGATTAAATTAAAAGTCTAACTCCAAGTTCTTTGGTATGTTTTCAATTATCGGCAATTATTGCTAGAAGAATGTTTTCAGGATGTGAAAAAATGTATTTCGCTGTCTTTCAGGATCGATAATATTTCGGATTAGATACCTGGAATAGTGTATTATTTTTCACAGATGGGCTGACCCGAATTCAGAATAATTTGTTACATCGCTTGAAAAGCGACATTTTTCCAAACCGTTTCCAATACACGAAATTTTAGAAAGTTTTGAGAATCTTACTTTCTCTTGAAAACTCGGAATAAGTCTTTGTAAGTCAAACTAATAGCAATGTTTGGGAGTCTTCTGAAAGAGTTAATGACTTTTAGCAGAGAATTGGTAGGTACCTATAGCGATTAAAATAAATATCCAGAATTATTTAGAGATGTTATATTAGGTTATTGTAAACAAAAGGTCTCCTATGACCGACCCTGTTTTGGACCATAGGTCCAGCAAAATTAGGATACAATAACGGTTATTGTAAAAAAAATACAACGTATTTATAAACATTGTACTTCAGGCCAATTCTATAACATGCGTCGTTAACGTTAGGCACTAGAATCAGTGGTTGTCAGCCAACGATAACCACTAATTCTATATCTTACGTTAACGACTCATGTTAAATTAAAAATATTATGGTAAAAATTCTTAAACGAATTAAAAATATCTAGAGACATTTATAATTCGAATTAAAAATATTATTAGACATTTTTAAATGAATTAAACATATTATAGGAGATATATTGAATTCGAATTAAAAATATCATAGGAGAAATTTATAATTCAAATTTAAAATATCGTGGAAATTTTCAAATGAATAAAAAAAATATCATAGGAAAAATTTATCAAAACTTTAAATAATTAAAATAACAAAATAAAACAGATATTTTTAATTCACGGTCATATTTTTAATTCTTACTGAACTAAAAAAACGCACTATATGCGGTATAGCGGTGTCAATCCCGAGCCCTTTTTCTAATCACGGGCCTTTTGGGACCTTTCGGGATCCCGGGATCAGTCCCGAAAAAATATATACATATCTCAAATCGACCAGGCAAAAATAAGGGGTGGGTCGTTATTTTACAACGAATTTTTTTTTACAGTTTCTCTACCGAAATCGATGAGACCTGTATTATTTCTTTTTGCTTTGTTTTGTTCACCCGTAGGAAATTTTTGAAAAATGGACAGAAACAAATGCGATAACTTGGCCAAAAATGTTTCGATCGTTAAAATTTTTTTTTAAATTGTAGGTAAATTTTTACTACAAACCAAAAAAAAAGTAAATTAAAAAAAAAAATTATTTGTTTTTATCTAAAAAAGGCAAAAATGTTTGTTTGTTTGAAGTTTATAATAGGAACAACTTTTTACCAAAAGTCCCGAGTTGGCTAAATTCGTCGTTTCGGAATTATTTTTTAAATGAAAATGCCATTTTCTAGTAAATTCGTGGTTCATCGCAAAAATTTGGTATTTTATCTAGGGTCATGAAACTGGGGTGACCTTTATAAAGTGTAATTTAGAACTTTTTGACATAGGTATTTAACATATTTTTGTCACTTCCGATTTCACCGGAAATGGTCTTAACTTTTTATTTTTTAATGAAACACCCTATGCATTTTACATATTTCGATTCAAAATTCTGAATACATTTGTCAATTTTTGACAGGTCAAATAATGTTTTGATTTAATTTTATTATCTTTATCTAGAGTGCCTTAAATTGGCTTTTCTGCTTTATGTTGGGCCAAGTGGTCTGGAAAAAATACAATTTTATTTTTTTTTGCAATGCTTTAAAAAATTTAAAGTAGATATAAAAGGGGGATTCTGTGACACTCTGAAGCCCCTTGCATGCAAATGAATATGATTGGGATTGAAAAACACAGATTTCACATGTTGTAAAAATTCAATTTCTTTTACCAAGGAATGTGGTTAATTTATTTTATCAGGTAAAGATATCTGCATCATGTTTTGAAGATTGCTGTGTTAACTTGTTGAAACAAGTTTTCTTGCTTATCTCGAATCCTTCATTGTATTAACCTAATTTAACAAACTTTCGTATTTAAATTTCGCAAATATAATTAAATAAAACTTTAAATGATTTGCATTTTTACCTTTATGTTGTATATACAAAATGCAAATATCAAAACAACAATGGGCTATATACTTATTTTAAAAAATCAAATTAATTCTAACAATAAAAACATTAAAACAACAAACACTAATAAAACAACAGGTTAACAAAATTGGAAAAAAATTTAAAAAGTAAAATACAAAAGGATTATAAAGATATAGTAAATAAAACAAATGAAAATATTAAAAAAAACTTAAAACAGTTTAAATCCGAGGCTTTAGAGAAAACATTAAAAATTATATTAGATGCTTTACAGCGGATTGATAATTTCGAAAAAATACTTGATGAACAAGAAAAATTAAAAGTTATTAGATCAACAAGCAATAGATGCGACAATTAATACTGTATCTTTTAATACAAAATTTGAAAACTTTAAAATTCAATTGGAAGAATTTAATAAAGCTGTTAAATATTTTGAATTACAGACAAATTCTAATAATACTACATATATTATTAAGTTTAATAATATTGAAAAACGAATAGGAAAAATAGAAACAAACCCTTAAAAGTAAACACGGGTGACTTTGCACCCCGCCGGTGACTTTAGCCCTTTTATGAAAAAAAAATTTCGCGCTCGATAAAATTAACATTTATAATTTGTTGGTCTAAAGCTGTCAATTGAGCGATTCTATTGAGTTTATATTACAGGAAAATCAGTGTTTTAAAAAAATAAATGGGATTTATTACACTTCAAAGTTGTATATATTTATATATAGTATAAAATAAAATTTAATTTTAAAATTGTGTGTGTGTAAGCATAAGTATGTGAAACTTATGCAACATTGCGCAAAAAAAGTGATTTGGTATGTATAGTAGTAGGGGAAAATAAAATTATATATAAAGTCAATTTATTTCTCACTTTTATTATATTGATTGTTTTTTTGTTCAAGTATTAGTACCCGTTGTACCTACTTAATATCATGAGTATATGATGTTAAAAGGTTTCTGGTTAGAAATTAGACAAGATATTTCCCATAACTATATACAAGGTGTCCCTAAACTTAGTGGCATAAATTTAGGAGCAGATTAAGCAAGTCAAAATAAGACGAAAATCCAAATAAATATTTTTCCTAATTACGTATGTTTAAAAGATACAGGGTGATAAAGTGTTACTTATCATATCAGTTTTTTTAATATAACTTCTACTATGGTAGACTTGGAAAGGTGATATTTTGCGAACAGTCACTTACTACCAAAACACATATTCACACATAATTACAATTGTTTGAGTGAACACAGTGTCGTAGAAACAGGGGTTGCTTAATCTTATTGTCCCATACAAACTTTGAGGTTAGGTTTTTATACTATTTGATGCAATTTTTCGATTACTCAGTTCGGCTACTATTAAAAAGGTGTACCTCTCAAACTTCGATAAAATTAACCGTTCTCGAGATATTCGAGATTACAATAATTGTTATATCGCATTAAAGGACTAAAAGTTGTATGATAAAAAAAAATTTAATTGAAAAAACTACATTTTTTTTAATGTGACGGTCAGGGCAAAAAGTCCTGAGGCTCATGGAATGCCCTTTTTAGTTTTTTCAATTAAAAAATAAAATTTGTTATCATATACCTTTTAATCCTTTTAAATAATGCGATAAAACAATTATTGTAATCTCAAATATCTCGGAAACGGTTTATTTTATCGAAGTTTGAGAGGTACACCTTTTTAATGGTAGCCGAACTGTTTAATCGATAAATTGCATCAAATGTTACAAAAACCTAACCTCAAAGTTTGTATGGGACAATAAGCTTAAAGCAACCCCCGTTTCTACGACACTGTGTTCACTCAAACAATTGTACACAGCAAACGAAAAATTATAGAAGTGTATAGGATGACTCGGCGTTTGAATATCAAATCTTAAAGTTTTATCATAACTGTATTGAATCGTGCTTTGTTTTTATATTTTTCGGCTCTATACCTATGCACGACTATATTTAAAGTCAAACTCAATGGTGTCTTACAAGATACATTATTTTGATTTTCTATATTCAACAGAGGAGTAGAAACTCGACCCTGTCGAATGGTGCAGTCATATATGTCTCTAGAAATTATTAAAAAAGGGTTCAGTCCAATGGTGCAGCAACTTCGGATTCCTATTCTCCTCAGAGACATAGAAACTCAAGCTTTTCGAATTTTACTGGCAATGATTTTCGTTAATGTCCCCGAGAATTATACAAAAACAGCGCAATGCAATATCGCAACGGTTTCGACTTCTCTTTACTCTACCAAGTTATAGAAACTGGAGTCTCTCTAATACTGTTCTAGTCAATATTTCTGAGAGTATAAAAAGAGGGTGTAATATTGCAAGAAGTTTTGATCTTTTGATGAATGAATTTTCTCATTTCTCCATATGATTTTGTTGAAAATAGTTCCTTTCTTTGGTTCCTTTGTCTGATTTTTATTTACCGTAACAACTCAGGTATGTAAAGCACAGAGGATATGATGTTAAGTATATTTATGTATTATATAAAGTACCTATATTTGTATTAAAAATTTAAGAGGTTATGTTGAAAAATGATCGATATGCTATTAAACTTTAATAATTTAGTAATTAGGTCTGTTGGTAGACCCTGCACTATCTCCACTGGTATAGTTTTGTAATATTTAAATCTGGTTGATGAAAAAGTACACACCAGTGCAGGTTATTGTAGCATCTACGAACAAATGAATTAATGGCCCATTGGCAATTATTCCTTTAGGAAAAATATTCAACACAGCTTAATTAATTAATAAAATGAAAAAAATCACAATCATGTCGTATATAGTTTTTTTTTAAGCATAAAATAATTTTTATATTAAAACTAGTTCAAAAGTGAAATTACGACCTCTATACTGTGGAGAGTATTGAAACGCTCGACTGACGAATACCACTCTATACCGTAGGGAGATTTAGAAATCGATATTCAAACGTGGCGTCATCCTATACACCTCTATAATTTTCCGTTTGCTGTGTAATTATGTGTGGTAAGTGGTAGTAAGTGACTGTTCGCAAAATATCACCTTTCCAAGACTACCATAGTAGAAGTTATATTAAAAAAACTGATATGATAAGTAACACTTTATCACCCTGTAACTTTTAAACATACGTAATTAGGAAAAATATTTATTTAGATTTTCGTCTTATTTTGACTTGCTTAATCTGCTCCTAAATTTATGCCACTAAGTTTAGGGACACCTTGTATATATATATATATATTAGAGAATAAAGTACAAGTATAGGTACAGCCCTAAATACTGTCTTATTCGAATTATATCTAATATCGTACTAACTAACTAATTGATTATTAATTATAAGGTGCATATGAAAATATGCTACCTCAGGGAAATGACGTGGCGCACCTAGGGTTCATTGAATTATTTGTTAATAAAAGTCAGCAATTATTAAGTTATTAACTTGTATTTTAAAGCCAATAATGTTGTAATATAAAATTACGGAAATATAAAATAATGACCCTAATGGTTCCATTACATCCCCTTGGGATAGAAAGAAAAAAAAACCCACTGGGGTGGTTCTTACCTTTTTTTTTTCTTTTCATCCTTAACCTAATAGACAAAGTCTAATCATAATATAAATGTATATAAACTTAGGCACTATGAACTTCTAATAACTTATTTTTTAATTTAATAACAATATTTGGTGCCCTGTCTTGTACAACTGTGTACACTGAAAGAAATGTTTAAAGCTGGTAATAAAATATTTAATAATAGTTATTAAAAAGTTGTATACTATTTGGGACAGTCTATCAGCTTAGTTATGGTTATAATACCTGTTGTCTTAAAATACTTTAACAATGGTTATTCAATCTATAAACATATTCAAAACTATTAACTACAGTTATTTAAGAAATATCATTATTACTGTTAAACAGTTTAATTATTATCACCAAGTTATTTTGTGCTACCAGTGAAGCAGTTTAATGATGGCTATTATGTCATTTAAAGATTAACTATTATAATACAACTCTCTTAGAGCTGTAATAATAATTGTGTACTTACCGTAATAAAGCTATTTCATAACCTTAGCATTTTTTTTCATTGTTCTTCCCGCTTAAATTTAAACTACTATTTTTTGATTTTTTTTTTGGGTGGTTCTAATCGGTTAAATATAAATAAAAAAAATTATGCCAAGTTTCAGCTCTCAATATTAATTTTAACCTGGCCACCTCGCAGTCAAACCTTTCAATGAAAAAATTCATGTATTTTTTTAAATTATATTTGTTATGTTTGGGTATTGGGTCTTTTTAGAGGAAAACTCGTTCATTAACTTAACACTTATATTTCGTTTCTTGCGATAGCTAAACACGTCTGTTCAGCTACGCGGTTTACAGTCGAGAGAGTGAAGTACAATTCCGTTTGCAACTGCCACCTGTTGGCGCATGCTCTATAAGGTTATACAATACAATTCCATTCATTTGCGGGCTTTACAACACCCTTACGCTAAGCTTGTGCTAACATGACAATCGTAAAATATATACTCTATTACATATCATTTATACATAAAACATATAAAATATAATTTGTATCACATTTATAGTATCCTTGTGGACATCTCTAAACTTATTTATCACAGTTTTACCAGCAAGCAACCCCTTTGCCAAAAAAGGGAACAGAAGAACTTTTTGGAAATTTGTATTTTTGTAAATCTACATCTGACAGGATCGCTACTTTACCAATTTAACGTGAAACGTACGTGTCTAGCCACACAGGCTTCTTTCTGACTCTACCAGACGATCCTGGGCCTGATGTGGGTTTACTTTCCCCTTGAGGTTTGGCAGTGGAGTTGGTTGCTTTAGAGGTAGGTTCTCCTGCAATAGGTGATTCGACACTTTCAGGCTGAGTTTCCCTAGAACAACTTATTTTAGTGGGATTTAAACATACAATTTTAGAGTTAGTGTCAGCATTTTGCAATAAGGCTTGTGTAAGCTCATTGTTGTCAGGAATGTGGGGTTTATTTGGTGCTATGCTGGGCATGTTAATAAAATAATCACTTTGTTTGCCCATATCTGAACCCGAAAAATGCTCATTAATGTTATCATGTACCCCTTTCCTAACGCAAAACTTTTGTATTTGATCTGTGTGTCTTTTAACTACTTTTTGTGTTTCCATTTTGCACAGATACACGGATCTCCCTAATTGTGTCAGGACCTTCGCTCTTACCCAACTTTTGTTGTTCACGGTATATTGTCGAATGTATACCTCCTCCCCTTCTTGGAATTTTGGTTGTTTTGTTGAATCGTTGGCTTCGTTTACCGTCCTCGCCCCTTCTGCCAGTTGTGATAGCCTGGTTCTTGCTTTTCTTCCATTGAACATCAACTCAAATGGGGTTTTTCCCGTTGTAGAATGCTGGGAATTTCGATAAACGAACAAAAATCGTGAAATAATGGTTTTTGAGCTTAAGTTTTTGTTTCTTTCATCTTGAAAAGCCGTTTTTAACTTGTTTTTAAAAGTCTTCACCATATTTTCTGCCGCTCCGTTACTTTGGGGGTGATATGGAGGGATTGTCACATGATTTATACCATTTTTTGTGAAAAATGTGGATAAGTTTGTTGAAATTAACTGCGGCCCATTGTCACTCACCACAGTGTCTGGCAAACCAAACCTGGCAAAAGTTTCTCGTAGTGCCTCTTCGGTCTTTTCTGCCGTTGTGTTTGACATTTCGTGGACCTCTACCCATTTTGAGAAAGAATCCAAGATTATTAAATACATTTTTGAATGTATAGGTCCACAAAAATCGACATGGATTCGTTCAAAAGGTATTTCTGTTAAAGGCCAAGGTGTTAACAAACTTTTGGGTGGGTCTTGCTTATTTTCTTTGCATAATGCACACGACTTTATAAATTCTTCTATTTGTCGGTCTATTTCGGGCCAATATACCCAAGAACGAGCCAAAGCCTTTGCCCTTGCTATTCCAAAATGAGCAGTATGAAGCTCTGACAAGATACTATCTTGTAAAATCTTCGGGATGATTAACCTATGTCCAAATAATAATATACCATCTTCTATCGTCAAATCTTGCCTTCTTTGGTAAAATGGTTTAACCTCTTTGGTTATTTGTTTTGGCCAGTTCTTTTCTTCTATGAATGATGCTATTTTTCTTAGTAATTTGTCCTTGCTTGTTTGGTACCTTACTTCGTCATTGTTTATTGGCCAAGATGAAACTTTCTCCGTGAAATTTATATATGAACAAGGAGCCACGTTGCTTGATATGATTTTAATAGGTCTCCTTGACAGAAAATCAGCTATTGGGTTGTTACAACCTTTTATATGTTTGATTTCGTAGTCAAACATCGACAGGAACGTTGCCCACCTCTGAAGCCTATTTGTTGCAGTCTGTGGAATCCCTTTATGCTCTCCAAAGATTGTTATCAAAGGTTTGTGATCGGTTTTTAATATGAACTTGTTACCACACAGATATTGGTAAAATTTGTTTACTGCAAAATAGATTGCCAGTGCCTCTAATTGGACAGTGGAGTAATTTTTTTCAGCTGCTGTTAGTGTTCTGGATACGCAGGTCACCACTCTTTCTTTGCCTGCCATTTCGTGGCTAAGTACCCCACTTACTCCTTGTTTGCTTGCATCTGTTGTTACAATTATTGGGAACTTGGGATTGAAGTGAACAAGCGTTATGTCTTCAGCTATTAATTGCTTAATTTCTTGAAACGCCTCTTCGCACTCTTTTGCCCATTTAAATTTCTCCCCTTGTTTTAACAATTTGTAGATGGGGTTCAATATTTCCGATATCCTTGGGACAAACTTGGCATAATACGTCACAAGTCCAATAAAACTCCTAACTTCTGTGATGTTAGTAGGCCTTTCTGCGTCTGTAATTGCTTTTATCTTGCTATCAACCTTTTTTAGACCCTCTTCGTTTATTTTAAACCCCAAATATGAAATTTCTTTTTCAAAAAACTTGCATTTTTCTCTTTTTAGTGTGAAACCAGCTTCTTGTAATCGAATGAAAACCTTTTCTTAGTTTTGATTGTGTTCTTCTTTAGTGGCTCCCGAAATCACTATATCATCTAGAAAACTGGCAACACCGTCAATCCCTTGAAGTGTTTGTTCTATAATCCTTTGGAAAATGCTTGTTGCAACTTTTATCCCAAAGGGCATCCTATTTAACTTGAAAATCCCTTTATGCGTCGTTATTGCTAATAACCTAGCTGATTCCTCAGACATCTCAATTTGGTTATATGCAGACTTCAAATCTAGCTTTGAGAAATATTTTCCATTGTTCAGTTTTGAGAATACTTCTTCGATCCTAGGCAATGGGTAGTCAATGGGATCTAAAAACCTATTTAATGTTATTTTATAATCACCACATATTCTTATTGACTGATCTGCCTTAATGACCACCACCAAAGGAGTGGCCCATTCACTATGCTCAATCGGTGAAATCACACCTTCGTCTTCAAGTTTCTTCAGTTCAGTGTCGACCGCTTCACGAAAGGCTAAGGGTACAGATCTATGTTTACAAAAAACGGGCTTGGCATTTGCTAGTATTCCTAAACTTATTTTTGCATGCTTGTATTTGCCTAATCTATCATCGAATATAAGTTTATATTTTGAACAAATTTTGTCTACGTCATTGTTTGAACTTTCATTAACTACATTATTAATAAATTTTAATTTTACCTTAAATTTTGCCAGCCAGTCTCTACCTACGATATTTATTCCCCCATTGCTGACAACAAAGAACTTACACTGCCTGGTGATGCCTCTGAACGTAGTTGGCATAATAAAATGACCATTGGGTTTAAACATGCTACCATTATATCCTCTTAACACCGTATTATCTTGCTCCAATCTACAATTTGAAAAATATTTTAGGTAAGTGCCTTTATTTATGGCCGAAATAGCCGAACCACTATCACACAAACATTTTATTAAAACATTGTTTATTTTTATTTCAACATTGAAATCTTCAATACAACATACATTTAAAACTTTTTTGCTCTGACGTAAATTATTATAAAATAGATCTACTACATCTAAATCCGAATTGTTCCTATTGTTTACAAAATTTACACTTTTGTTATTGCATACCTTTGCTAAATGACCCACTTTTCGACATGCGTTGCATCTATAGTTTTTGTAAAAACACACTTTGTTGTGATGTTTACTGCCACAATGCACACAAATAGGAAAATTGTTACCTGATTCTAAACTTTGCTGTTGTTTATGTCTCTGATGTTGACTGCTTTTCTTGTTCGTCGCCATCTTTCCTGGACCTGCGCGTTCCACCACGTTGTTGGGATGGTGATGACGTTGTGGCGGCGCTAGCGTTTGCGCCTGTCGATATCCTCCCCTCTCGGTTCCTCTCACGGGCTGTCGTCTTGAAATTTGGAAAACTTCGACTTTGGACATACTTTCCTTCTTTACTGCCAAGGAAAATAATTCTTCCAGGCTTACAGTTTCCGCTTCTTCGCATAACCTGTCAAGCACTTTTCCTGGATTGAGCCCAGTGACAAATTTATCCTTTAGCACTCCTTAAAGACTCGTGCCAAATTTGCATTTCGCTGCGGCTCCCCGTATTTTTGCATACCACTCCGAGAGACTTAGTTCGCTTTGCTTCAACTCGTAAAAAGTTGATCTTTCTCTCCATACACTGCTGACCTTAGAGAAGTGAGTTTTCATTATTTCCGACAATTGCGTGAAAGTTTTACTTTGAGGTAGGTCCGGGTAGCACATGTCTTTGATCAACGAATATGTAGTTGCGCTGACTGATGACAAAAGCACTGCAATTTTTATTTTCTCCTCCGTTATTGCGTTTGCGACGAAATGTTGCTCGAGTCTCTCCGAATATATTAACCAATCTTCGTGTTCGGAGTTAAATTCGTAGAATTTAAGTGAAGCTACGGCAGCCATTTTTCTTCTACGCAGCGATGCCGTCCACGTGCACCGGCGAAAATAACGAAATTTTCCACTATAAACTTTGCGTTTCTTATTCTTTTATCCTCGTCGCCACTGTTATGTTTGGGTATTGGGTCTTTTTAGAGGAAAACTCGTTCATTAACTTAACACTTATATTTCGTTTCTTGCGATAGCTAAACACGTCTGTTCAGCTACGCGGTTTACAGTCGAGAGAGTGAAGTACAATTCCGTTTGCAACTGCCACCTGTTGGCGCATGCTCTATAAGGTTATACAATACAATTCCATTCATTTGCGGGCTTTACAACAATATTTATAACTTTGGTAATAATTTATGAAAAAATTTAAATTTGGCAGAAATGTTATTTATAAAATGTAATTACATTATATTATAATGTATAAAAGGTTGCATTGAAAAAACATTTCTTGAATTAGGTAAGTAAGTGACTAAATTGTGCCTAATTTTAAATATTTTCATCAATAATTATTATTACCAAAGTTATAAATTTTCAGTTTGATTTTAAAAATACATGCATTTTTCTATTGAAAACTTAAACTGGTGTGGGGGCTAGGTTATAATTAATTAGGTTATAATTAATATTTAGAGCTAACTTGTCCTGTATGATTTTTTTTATTTATTTTAACCAATCCCCCTAAAAAAATAATAAAATATTAATAATAAAAATCTTAATAAAAATGTGTGTATATATGTATATACAATAGTAAAACACTGTATGATATCAAAAATGTTTATTAAAATATATAAGAACTTCATGGTTTTAAAACCATATAAAAGTATTTAACAAAACAACAAAATGTTTATTTAAATAAATAAGAATGTTTATTAAAATAATAATAAGCCTTCAAACCTATTTTTTTTTAAAAACACTGAATTCTCTCCATTTCCATTGCACTATAAAAAGTTTCTATTAGCATTCACCATCGACCACTCCTCGCCCTCACGTTGCGTCGCGACGCGTCGTTTGCCAAAAGTACCGCGAAACTAACGCGAGCGGGCGAATTGATGCCGAAAATGATCGTTCTTAAAATATTTTAATAATAGTAATTAAAGTCTTTAATAATCATTAATATTTGCATATAAACGGTTTAATAATGGTAATAATAAAAATAGTAATAAAACAATTTAATAACCATATTTAATCAATGTAATTGTCCTAATAATCCTTTAATTGGTTTAGGTATTTAACCACAATAACCACAATAAAAACGTTTTAAGAATCCGTGTTTAACAATGACAGTGATAACATTGTTATAATAGTATATAAATGTATTATTGTTACAATCATATGTATTATTATCACAATTAAACAAGTATTTGTTAAAGTGTTTTGTTAGCTCATTTATTTCAGTGTAGGGACCCTTAAACAAAGGTTCCTGTTTATTTACAGAATTATTATTTAGTAATAAGACTTTATCACCTTGTTGATAAGTTACAGGTCGACTTTGCTTGTCGTGACAAATTTTTAGGTTTTGTTTGGATATTAACAACTGTTGTTGTGCGTCTTGCCATGCAGTTTGTAAACGATTCCGATGTTCTAAGGGGTACTTATCAAATGTATATAAAGGAGCAAGTTGTTGCGTGACATGAGAGGGTAGTTTAGCGAGTTTGCCAAAAACTAATTCATGCGGAGTGTAACGTGTTTCCGTATGAACCGTAGTATTGTATGCGAACGACCAATACGGTAACCACGAACTCCACGTATCGCGATGTTTTAAAAATTTGAATATGCAAATAAGACCCTAACGTTTTATGAGAGTTTTCCAAAGCACCTATGGTTTCATGGTGGTAAGCTGTGGAATTTAACTTTTCGATTTGTAATAATTTGCAGGTTTCTTGAAACGTGGCTGCTAAAAATTCAGTCCCTTGATCCGTTACGACGTATTCGGGAATGCCGTACCGTAGAATGAAGTTGTCGACTAAAGATCGCGCCACGGTGCTTGCTTCTTTGTTGATAATTGGGTAACATTCGACAAATTTTCTCAAATCACATTATTGTATGGTAAGGGCGTATCGATTATTATCTGCATCGGCCTCGATAGGTCCGACAAGATCCAAAAAAATTCGTTGAAAGGCATAGAAAGCCGTAGAGGTTATATTCATTGGTTCGGTATTGGGTTTAGAGTGTTTATACCGCTGACAGTCATCACATCGTTTAACAAAATCTATTACTTGTTTACGTAAACCTGGCCAATAATAGTAGCGTTTTATATTGTTATACATTATATTAATGCCGGCTTGACCTACCGTGGGGATTAAATGAAAGTCATTGAGAATAATTTGTCTCATTTCGAGATCATCGACAGTAACAATATTAAGAATTGTCAATTTTATATTATATTTTTGCAATAGTTTGGGATCCCTTAAAAATTCTTTTAATAATATGGTACCATTTTTATTCTTTACAATTACTAATTCCGGAATATTATATTTTTTACATATACAGGGTGTTATGTAATTAATGTTATATATTAAAATGGGTAGTTCCTTAGGGTCCATAAAGAAGCACCTGAAACTTTTTTTTCTAAATTCCAAAGACTAAAAATAATTTATAATAACCTTTATCCTACCAAAAAGTACGCCACTGATCGACTAGGAACCGCGGATTAACCTTATCTATTACTTTTTAATGCAGGGTTGCCAAATGTAAAATTAAAAATGTATTACCTTATATGAGATGCTCAAAATGATTTCCATTATTTAGAATGCAAGCTTGAACTCTGCGAAGCATGCTTTCGCGCACCCGCGTAAAAATGTCTGGATTATTTACAAGTTCCTGGGTTGCTGCCCAAACGAGCTCTCTTAATTCTGGTAAATTGTTCACTGGTTCCCAGTAAACAATTTGTTTCATCGCACCCCAGAGATAAAAATCGCACGGGTTGAGGACGGGAGAACGGGGGGGCCACTGAATAGGTCCATTTCTTCCAATCCACCTAGCTGGATAGGTTTCGTTTAAATGGTCCGCAACATTTCTTGCAAAATGGGCAGGAGCGCCATCGTGCTGGTACCAAATCCTTCGCCAAACTGCTAGGGGCACCTCAAATAAAAGGTCTGGTAAATCATTTTGCAGAAACTCCAAATAGAGCTGCCCATTTAAACGTTGCGGTAAAATATGTGGCCCAATTAAATTATTTGCCACTATTCCGGCCCCAACGTTTAGCGAAAACTGCTGTTGGTGATGACTTTCCCGCACTGCAAGGGGATTTTCAAAAGCCCAAACATGAGTGTTGTGTTGGTTGAAAATCCCGTCTCTCGTAAATGTGGCCTCATCGGTATACAAAACACTACGGCTCCAATCAGCATCTTCTTGATTTTTTTGTATATACCAATAGCAAAATTCCAACCGCAGTGCATAATCTCCATCTTGAAGAGCTTGAACTTTTTGTAGGTGATAGGGGTACAAACTATTTTCATGAATCGTGTGCCACGTAACAAAGTTGGACGTTTGTCCAAGTTGGGCAGTCTTCTTGTACTAATTCTCGGATTTGCTTCCACTTCGTCCAAAATTTGCTCTTCAAGGGCCACAAATTCACGTCCCCGAGCCCGACCCCTATCACCAACAAATGCGCTAAATCTTCCGCGGTCCCTTAAATTTTGCACAGCACGTACAAAACTTTGCTCCGAGGGCGGTGGATGTCCGTCATTGGCGTTGTAATAATTTTGAATATACAAAATTCTTGCTTGACGAGCATTTTGCATCGCTTCGCCGTTACACAAAACCATATTTGTTAATTCAATATTTGTGAGCGCCCGACCCGCCATAGCATAAAATCTTTCGCACAAATTACTTATTATTATTACTAATAAAATACAACACAGATTATACAACTGAAATACAAATTTTCAAACTTTCAAATATTTATAAAAAAATAAAAACCTGAAAAAACTTGAAAAAAATAAAAACCTGAAACCGCTAGATTTTAGAATTAGACCTTGTAAAAATTTGTAAACTAATTATTTTTTAAAAATCGTTTTAACATTGTGATTTAAAAACATACTTATAAAAAATATATTTAAATTTAGACACACCAGATTTAAACTTTAATCATAATTCGTAATGATTTATGCCCGTATGCACCGTTTTAAAGTCTAAGCCTAGTTAGCAAATCGCGATTATGATAATCTTTCTCCATCATAATGCACCGTACGCGGATTGTGCAATCTGGATTGGCCATTTGGCAAAGCTGTTTTATTTGTCAAAAAAACACAAAAAACTGTCAATCGTAAATTCAAATCGATGACAACCATAGTAAAACAAACTATGTTGACAAACTAAAATTTAAATTTTGTTATATGCCTAATATACAATAACTTTTATATGAAAATTTTTTTTGGATCATCCTTCGTCTGTCTATAAAATGGGAGACCAGAATTCCTAACTTTTCACCAGCGGAAAAAGAAAATCTAATAATGATTGTTATGAGGTATTCTAAAATATTGGAAGACAAAAAAACTAACAGAACTGGGCTTCAATATTTAATTTCATTAAGAAAGTTTAGAACGGTGGGTTTAGTCAATCGAAATCGGCGAAAAAACGAAAAATTGTCCATGGTGTCAAAATATTCGCTCCTTTAATAATTTCGTCGCGGTAATCCAAAATTAATTATATCCAGAATATCTTGATCATCTTCTACAAATAGTTCTTCTTCTAAATCCATTATTTAATTATATTTCTATTTTTCTACTATAACTAGTTTTTGAAATCTACTTTTGAAGTTTGGAACTAAAAATTTGGTTAGAAAATCAGTTAATCCTGCGATTAAACCTACCTCGCGGGTGGATCTCGTAATCGAACACTTAAACTACATTTTTCGCGAGGTGCATGATAAATTTTCAAACTAAGCGAGATTAAACTCCTAATCGAGATTAAGTCCATACGGTGCATACGGGCATTACTTTGTCCAATTTATGTTGTTATGGTTGGTAACACTGTCAAAAAATTGTAGGTTATGTGCGCAAATTGTAAATATCTTAACTAAGGGAAGTGATTTTGGGAGTTTGGATTTATTTACACAAATTGAATGTTTAACGATTAACCTGTGAACTTGTCCTAATTTCATCTAAGTAAACAGAAAAAAAAACCGATGAAAAAATTAATTTTATGGAGTTTTTAAATAGGTAGGTAGGTACTAATTTTTCTTATCATTGCTTAAGTTAATAGCTGGATGAGTAAATAAATACAGAATGGTATTAGAGCTTTAAGGGCATAAAACTTTTGTATTTATTGAGTTTTTATTTATTTTTTGCAAGAAAATTTTTTAGTAAAAATTTTTGTACAACTGGCAACGCGCAGCTACTTTGTTGGTTTGTATCTATGTACTGACAGAACACAAGTGTGTAACCAGTGGCGTATCACAAAAAATATAAAAAACTTCTAATGCATATATTTTCTTTATCTTTGGGAAAATATCTTTTAAAATATTTTTCCATTACACCTTATGTCAAAAGGTATTCAGTATTTTAATATATAACATTAATTACATAACACCCTGTATGTTGCAGAGCTCTCAACGACTCATCTAGTGTAGTTGTTGATCGAGCTATCTGCTTATAATAAATGACGCGCGCCTCATCTAAACAAAAAAAATTATTATATTTATAATCTGTCGTCGTATTATATGTAATTCTGTTAAATTCGGGAGAGGGTAAATGCCTTAGTTCATAAGCATCTACAGGAGCTTTCAAAAGATTCACAACGCCAGGGTGATCAAGCCTGTCGCGTGAAATAAAAGAATTATCATTACTGCTAGAAGTTTGTTGTTAGTACAAACATACATTGAGAAGTTTCCTGACTAAGGTTTTTAAGGTCATTAATGCTAAGGTCAATACGCGATAGTGCGTCAGCCGTCACATAACGGTTTGTAAAATTGTATTCTTCTAAAACTAACCAAAATTTCGTTAAACGTCTGCTCGGGTTATGCATACCGAATAAGTAAAGTAAGGGTCGGTGGTCCGTAAGGATATAGAAGTGTCGACCGTAGAGATAAGGTCAAAAATGTTTGGATGCCCAAACAATGGCTAGTAGTTCTTTTTCAATAACGCAATAGTTTTTCTCTGCTTTATTGAGTGATCTACTTGCATAAGCGATCGGTCTGTCGTCGCCATTAGATAGTACAGCTCCAAGGGCATATCCTGAGGCGTCTGTCCTTACGATAAAGGAATTATTTGGTGAAAAATTCGGGTATTTTAGAATAGGTGGTATAGCGCAGAATCTCTATCATAGACTCTGAGCCACAAAATCCCGCTAGCTCAGATGGTCGTGGGTGAATGTCCTTCGTAATTACTACTTACCTTCGAACTTTTAAAATTGGGCACCAAGTAATTTTTTTTTTATGGGATGAGAATAAAAGATATTACTAAAAAAAAGTTAAAGTGTATTTCACACGAAGTTTATGTATAAAAAAATACTTAAATCAGATCCCAAGACAAGTTAATTAAAGTACAAGTTATTTAAAGTACCCTGGTATTACAGTATGATGTTAAAAACCCTTCGTGTATATTGGCCAATGTACCCGCAGTTCACACTAATCGAAGTTTATATTAAATATGATTAAAGTTAAAAAAAATATTCTACCAGGACCTAATTGTTAGTGAAAGAAATGGATCTGACCTTAGTTCTGCACTTTGTAATACAAAATTGGTGTACGTGGAGCTTTTCCTGTAAGAATTGTACGTCAGTCCATCCGTGTACGGTATCCAATATCTAATATCCTGGTGATCGTGGGTGACACAGGAGGTGTGACTTAAAACAACTTGAGACAATAATCTTGCTCGAGACTTAAACTGAGGCTCTAGGCCCAGACTTGAAAATTAAAACTTAAAACTTAAAAGTCAAAACTTAAAAGTCAAAACTTAAAAATCAAAACTTAAAATCAAAACTTAAAAGTCAAAAGTTAAATGTCAAAACTTAAAAGTCAAAACTTAAAACCCTAAAAGAAAAAATGAGCATTTCTCTTTACCCCAATTTAATTTACGTTAACTTTTTACAAACAAGCAAGGGGTGGCTCTTAGGAGGGTTCGGCCAGGGAAAAAGAGCCTGAGAAAAAACCCTGGTCGGCTATGAAGTAGCAAAGGAATACGCGGTCAGGCATTGTACTTTAAAAATTACGCAAATTAATGTATTTGCGATATGGCTCGATACTGCATTTAAACAAAGATATAAAACTGAAGAATATTGGGGTTAGTTAGCCGGGCTAGGCCCAGAATGTAACGAGGTCCCAATATGGGAGGCAACCCGCCTAGTTTAGTTAAAGGGTCGGGGAAAAGCGAAGCAACCCTAGAGAACCTAGGGCAACCTTGTCCCCTCACGGGAGAAAAATATTAGGCCCACGCACACAAACAAGGAGTACTCAAAGTTGGAACAATAACGGTCAGCACTCCTGGTTAAGCACCGAGTAATTTCGCAATACATTAGTAACTTTGGACTGATCATAAAACAATGCTTAACCACGTTATAGAAAAAGGGTACAAAATGATGGGTTAAGCACAAACAAAATACAAGGTTACATTGGAGCGGTACAAGCATTGAACATAGCAAAGCATTAAAATTATAGTGATAATAATAAAAGCGAGAATAGGGGTGGTAATAGCTAAAAGAAAAGGATTAAAAATAACGTAAAATACAGCTAAACGTAATAGAAAGGGTAAATATACTCATAATAGCAATAATTATATAATAATAAGCTTAACAATTTGAAAATGCACAATATTACGTTTAGTTAATTTTACTACACATTTAAATAGATTAAATATTTAGAACTAACCTTGTAGAATACACTAATAACACTTTTAACAATGATTTTAGAACAATAATTTACTTTTACAATTTTACCAAAGAAAACGAACTGTACTGCACCGAATTCAAAATGCTTCTGCCGCATCTCTCTTTTTCGAAAACCTTTTTCGTTTACCTCTAAAGGAAATTCCTCCCCCAATCTGCATGCCAGATGTACTCTTCCTTCAGCTTAGCGCGTACCTCTCTTGTTTGTTTGGCAAATTTTCTACATAAACTTGTAAAATTTCTTTGCCTTCAAATAAAGTTTTATAGCTTAATCCTATTTTAAAACAGGAAAAATAAAATTATAATAACATGTTTTCTAATAAATCTATACAGGGTGTTTCTTTTCGGAACCATTACAATAAGAATTTGCATCTTGGATGAAGAAACTAACCTTACCTTCGAGAAGGGTTTTGTCTTCGTAGGAAATAGATCTTAATTATCTCCAAATCATATCAAAAGCGGATTGATATAGATCCAGCAAAGTTTGGTCAGGTGAAGTTAAATCCAGTTATATCCGAAATACATCGATAGGATCCGGCACTCAAAATACCATCAATTGCCAACAAACAACATTGCACGGTTCCTAATATGAATAAACATGTCTTATATCCCTTTAATAAGGTTTCACTTGGCAGAGCGAAAAATCGACCATGTTATTCTCTGGACAACCATCACAAGACAAACCTGCTTCCGGCTTCTACATTACTTTGTCCCCCTTCGAAAACCAGACCTGCGCACAACCATCCCAAAATGTCAAAATATGCTCTTAAATGGAAACTAACCATGTCAAATAAAAAAACAATTACTAAAAATCTGACAACAATAAAAACTCCCAATATTAAACAACATATAGCGGTAAAAAGGCTTGACAAAAGATCTTAAATTCAAATTAGGCACGAAAAGTAAACCAATAGGAAAGCAACTACAACAGGTGCCGGATATATGAACAGTGTTGCTCCGTACATTGCATCCTACACGAACCTGCCTAGTCCGCGCTTTAAAATCGCTGAGCGATACACTTGGCAACCCCGCGATAAAACGTCGCCTAGTGGAAACTATTCGATCTACCGTTACGTCAATACAAATGTCAACCCGTTCAAAGTAAGTAAACAATTAATAACTGAATAACTCTACCACCACAGCTCTAAAAGATGAAGGCTACATTAATACACACGCTTTTTGTTTTTAGGTATCATAAGCAGCACATAACTGCTGATCCCGCCAACAACTTTAGAACTAAGATTGCAAAGTCAAACATTCATTATTTAAGACATCCAAAAGCAATAAAACAAAGGTGAGTTAGGCACGCTGCACAGAGGCGAAAAATCCAAAATGTATGGTTGAAACTTTTTTTTTAATTTTAAAATCACGTGATTTACTTTAAAAAATATAAAAGCTAGAAAAATAAAATTTTTAATCGAATTTAATAGTTTTTACACTCTCAGCTCCCTTCTTTTAACTAACTAACTAGTAAACAAATCTATGAAATCGATTTTAACCTACTTCCACCCAACCGATTGTTCAAAAATTGTGAACACTTTTTGTTCTGGTGACAGAAAAATCTAGTATACTGTTTATTATATTTTATTCAAAATGGCTGCCACTTCAAGATGGTGAATTATTTTTTTCTTTGCTTAAAACCTAATTAAGAAGAATAAAATAAACACTGGAATGTATTTCCAGAAAAAGAAGGTGAAATTTTAATAAAAAGTAAATAATTAAAATTAAGTTAAAACATTTAATATAAAAGGAATACAGAGCTTAATCACTCTGTAATCTCTTCTTCAATATTTTCATCTGAACTGACAGATTTTTTATAAATTGTAGGTTCATGCAAAAGCTTAAGGACATCTTCATCGTAGCTTTTTAATTTTTTTCTTAAGCTCGAAATATATGGATCTGAAGATACTAAAATCACATTAACGACATCTTCTAAATTTTAAATTCTTGAAAATTTTCTAGCATGACTTTTACGGTACCTCTTTATATCCTTATTTCTAGCTTCTTGAGCTTCTTCCCCCAATTGACCTATTGGAAGTATTGCTTCTGCTAAAATTTTAGAGCTATGCATTAAAATCTTGTGGACTGTGGTTGGCATAGGGTACCACGGATACAGCTCCATGAACTTTGTAACATCATTTTTAGGTTAGGGTCAACTGACATATATAAAATGTCATTATTATTAGTATTGGAGGACCTCCAATGGAGGTATATAATAATTTGACTTTTGAAAAGAAGTATTTTAAAAAACAATATTTTTTGAGTAAAACCGCAACCTTCCGCAAGATTTTTTAATTGCGACTCATAAACGACTAATGTAGGCAATAATTTATAAAAATAACTTCACTCGATCGCTTTCGATCAGCAACCAAATCCTTTACTGAATTACGTAATAATATACAAAAATAAAGCCTTTAATGAAGTCACTTTATGGATTCAACGAAATCAAAAGTTACTTATTTTTCTTATATAAATTAATATTACTTACCTCCAGGTATAATATTCATGCCTTACACTTCAAAAAAATAAAACCAATAACTAAATAATATTTAAAGTTTGTGATTATGGCAAAAAATATAAACAATACAATGTGAAATTGTTCAATTGAAATTATTGACAGCGTAATGTCATTTGGATTTGACAAATTATAATATTCATTTGACATATATAGATGCCTTACCTACTAGCTGCAATAAATTTTGGAAGAAAATTATTGATTTGGATATTTTTAGTTTCGACCGCAAAAATTTGCATTTTCGCTTCTGTGCGCTGTCCAAAAAATATATATCACAAACCAAGTTTATAACGTAAGCCAACTATTATTAAATTCTATTGCTTTTAGGTTATGCTGGACGAATGACAAGGTTATTACATATTTGTATTGTTGTTGATGTTGTTCAATAAAGTTTCAAGAATTAATAGATGTTTTAGTTGTCATGAGGAAGTCCTAAGGAAGTAAAATAAAATAACCAAGAGCAAGGCAAATTCACAAAACTACGATTACAATGCTCAACACTGAACCGTAGTATACATTATATAACAAAAATAGAGTAAAGCACAATTTCTTGTGAAACAAAAATGGTAGTATTAAAATCCAAACCGTAAGGTTACAGTGGTTTAAGTAGTGCAAGTGCAAGTGTTTCAAATGAGTTTTGACAAATATCCGTCCAACGAAATGTTATGTTTTTTTGAGATAATTGATTTAAGGGGTAGGCAATATGTGCAAAATTTGGAATATAACGCCTATAATAATTAGCAAAAGCAACAAATCCTTAGGTGTCTTGAGAATCTTTAGGCACTGGATAATTTCGAATGACCTCTATTTTTGTTGGGTCTGGTGAAATACCGTCGGCCGAAATTATGTGCCCTAAATACAGTAACTCATGTTTTAAAAATTCGCATTTGTGCGGATTTAACTTTAAACGAACGTCGCGTAACCTTTGCAAAACTTATTTTGATTATGTATAAACAGCGTATTGCCAAAAACAATTAGGTCGTCTAAGTAGATAAAACAATTTTCGTAAGTAAGTCCCGATAAAGCTACAGTCATCGCTCTGGAAAATGCACTAGGGCTAATTTTAAGACCAATTGGCAATCTTTTCATTTGAAATTGTCCTCGGTCTGTAGTGAACGCAGTGCAAGGCCGACTCTCCGGATCTAACTCAATCTGGTAATATCCCTGCGACAAATCCAAATGAGAAAAGTATACTGCGCCTGACAATGAGTCGAGAATGTCTGTGATATTTGGTAACGGAAACTTATCGTCTTGAATCTGTTCGTTTAAAAATCTGTAATCGACTACAAGCCGCCATTTTTTAATTCCGCTTTGGTCAAGTTTTTTGGGTATAATAAGAATAGGTGCAGACCATTCTGAAACTGCTGGTTCCACAATTCCGTCTTCCAACATTTGTTCAACCTGCCGTTGAATTTCGGTTTTCTGAGCGTGAGGTAAACGATACGGTTTTTTATAACACGGTTGCGCATTTTTCCGTAAATGAATCTTTTTTTTATATATTTTAGTCACCGATAAAGGATCTCCTTCTAAACGAAAAATGTCGGCATATTTCGCGCAAATGTGTTGAATTGAATTCCGTTCTTCGCAATTTAAGTGCGTTGAGTAGATATACTAAGCCGATACGGGAACGGAAGTGACCCAGACAGGTGACGTAACGCGTTGGGTTGGTAGCTCTGTTTTCCGAAGGTGGCGCCACCTATAGATAAGCGATACAAAAATTTCGAACTAGAGATAAGGGAACGGAAACTAGTGATAAGGGGGTGGGCGTGACTTAACAGTGGTTTGGTCATCTGGCATCCGCTATTTGGAGATAAAGATTTATTATTAATAATATAAATTTCATTTTTAACGCCATTTTGAATTGTGACGTCAATTTTTTAGAGATAAGGATATATTTTGAATTATTAATATAAATTTCATTTTTGACGCCATTTTGAATTGCTGACGTTAGATATTTATTATTTTCCCACCAAAACGTGTGACCTAAAAAGTATTATTCAGTCTTAATATTATCGTACAGTAATAATGATTAGTGCAAAGGAAATTGAAATGGCAATCCAAAATATTGATAAATTTTTGGAAAAATGTGGTAAAGAAGGTGAAGAAAAATTTGAAAATAAATATCCTACTCAACAAAAAATATATCGACAATTTTTGAAAAAGGAAAAAATTAAAAAATGGGCTAGTCAAAAAGAATTTTTGGAGCAGCATCTTAATGCTAAGATTGTAAATAACCAGTATGGTAAACATTTTGAGACGTGCCCCTGGTCAAATTCTGATGAAGGTCCAGATACATGTCCATGTTGTATGGTTTCATTTTATGTGAAAGAAGCTAATGAGGTGTTAAATAAGTTACCAAAAATTACGCGCTGTTGTAAAATTAATTGAATAAACTCAGTGGCGGATTTACACATTTTCAAGGTATAGGCTGAATAGTTTTTGCCGCCCTTGCCTCAACAATTGTCATATCATACATTATTTTTACAATGCAATTTCGTTGAAATAGCACGTAAAATAATTTTTCGGTATATTTTTGAGCTATTCGAAGCTCAATCATGTATGGGCGGGGTAATGTATGCTATTTACACAATAATGAACATTTGGTAAACGTGAATAAATAATCTTTATTGCGCTTTCAAACAGTTAAAAATAATCGACTCAGTCATATTTTTTACAATTTCGCTCTTTTCACTCATAACAAGTGTAGGCAAAGGGCGCAGAGGCGAGAGGCCGATTACTGGTTGAGGGGCGGCGAACTAGCTGTTTTACTCTGGAATGACAAGTGAGAGAGAAAAGTCATTGACAAAATTTGTTGCAGACTTCTATCTGTAAGACATCAGAAAACCGTCATAGAAAAATCTTTTTGATTTCTATGAGGTAAAAAAAAATCGTTCCCCAAATTTGCCGCCCCCAAAATCTGCCGCCCTAGGCTCGAGCCTACTCAGCCTGCTGGTAAATCCGCCACTGAATAAACTTTAATATATATTCCTTAACAAAATTATTTGAGTTCAGTAGTACCTAAAATGCGTTGCGTTCAACAACCCGAAAAACTACCTATAAATAATTTAGATTTATTTGAAACCAGTTGTGATGCTAGTAAACATGGTAATTTACTACCAAATTCCTTTAGAGCAATTTTTTGTGGTCCTAGTGGGTGTGGTAAAACAAATGCTTTATTAAGTTTAATATTTAATCCTAATGGAGCTAAATTTGAAAATATTTACGTTTATTCAAAATCTCTTTTTCAACCAAAATATCAATTATTACTGTGGTGTATGTAATACCTAAATATACTGGCCGCAAGTGAAATCCGAACACCCCGAAAAAATTATTTTATTAAAATGAAATTTTGGTGAAATATTGGTGGCATCGACCCTAACAAACGATTAAAATTTCATATGCTTCGGACAATGTTTACAATTTTTTTTTAAATTATGTTTTTAAGATGTGAAAAAGAAATTGAAGTTTTTTTCAAACTTACAGGTATCAATTACTGTAAAAATGTTTGTTTTGTGCTTAGTTTATTTCAATCATGCCTCGCAGGCGACAGCAACCAAATTTTTCACAATTAACCCCATTTGAAAGGGGTCGTATTGTAGGGCAGAGAGAACGTGGTGCTTCATATCGTGAAATCGCTGCAGCTATGGGGCGCAGCGTAGCTACCGTGATGGCAGCATGGCGAGCGTGGTCTGAAGGAGGGCGAACACAACGAGCTAGAGGCACAGGAGCTTCCAGAAGAACTACCCCGCGGCAAGATCGTCTGCTTCAATTAATGGCCCTAAGAGACAGGCTGAGGTCTACTCGGTCGGTTGCTGATGCTTGGTTTGGAATAGTAGGAAGGCCCATTCGGCTTAGGACCGTTTACCACAGGTTACGCTCAATGGGCCTAACTTCTTACCGTCCGCGTCTCGTCCTCCCCTTAACCCCTCAACACCGTCGTCAACGTCTGGACTGGAGCAATGAACGCAGGAACTGGGGCAATGAATGGCATCACATTGCTTTTTCTGACGAATCAAGATTCTGTTTGGGCGGTCATGATGGTAGAGGGCGAGTCAGGCGACGACGAGGAGAACGGCGTCATCTCGAGTTTGCTGTTGAGCGTCACGTCCACCGTACCATCGGACTTATGGTTTGGGGGGCTATTGCTTTTGGTAGCAAATCTCCTCTAATCATAGTTCGTGGCACAATGACAGCCGTGCGTTATGTCAATGAGGTGCTAAGGCCCGTTGTTCTTCCATATGTAAGGGAGCTTGAAGATGGTGTTTTTCAGCAAGATAACGCCCGGCCCCATATTGCGCAAACATCTATGAGGTTCTTAGAGGAGGAGCATATCCCCACCTTACCTTGGCCACCTCGGTCGCCAGATTTATCGCCCATCGAAAAAGTGTGGGATTGGATGGGTATCCATATTCGGAATTTGCCGCAGCCCCCGACCACTTTGGATGAACTTCGTCATGCAGTTGAAGATGCTTGGAATGCTGTACCCCTAGAGTACATCAACAATCAAATTGATAGCATCCCTCGTCGACTGCAGGAGTGCATTTGCCTACATGGCGGTCCCACAAATTATTAGGTTTTTTTTTAAATATGTTTAGTTTTTTATTGTTTTTGCTTATTTTACCTTAGTTAAGTATTATACTGTCTTTGTACAAAATTTTGTTAATTAAACTTGCTTTTTTCGGGGTGTTCGGATTTCACTTGCGGCCAGTATATTATTATAACAGTTGTAAATATGTGACTAATAAAGAGATGATTACCACATCACGATAGTGAGGATTCATTAGTCGTCGGTTATCGATGCGGTACACATCTACAAGCAATACGAGTGTTTTATTCCAAATACCTATTATAAAATAGCGAATACCACAAGTGGCGACGAGGATATAAGTAAGAAAATATAATTATGTATGTACCTATTGGTAAATATATATACATGCTAGATGCTAAAACAAAATATAAACCTCAAAGTAAATAATAATGAAAAGAAAATAATAATAAATATATTATTAGGTACAAAATAAAGTAAATAAGCCTGGAACTTGGAGACAAGGAGGGCATAGGTATTTAAGTATACCGGAAAAATAAAATTATTTACAAAATAAAGTAAATAAGTCTGGAACTTGGAAACAAGGAGGACATAGGTATTTAAGTATACCGGAAAAATAAAATTATTTACAAAATAAAGTAAATAAGTCTGGAACTTGGAAACAAGGAGGACATAGGTATTTAAGTATACCGGAAAAATAAAATTATTTACAAAATAAAGTAAATAAGTCTGGAACTTGGAAACAAGGAGGACATAGGTATTTAAGTATACCGGAAAAATAAAATTATTTACAAAATAAAGTAAATAAGTCTGGAACTTGGAAACAAGGAGGACATAGGTATTTAAGTATACCTGAAAAATAAAATTATTTACAAAATAAAGTAAATAAGTCTGGAACTTGGAAACAAGGAGGGCATAGGTATTTAAGTATACCTGAAAAATAAAATTATTTACAAAATAAAGTAAAGATACCTGTTACATAATGCTATCAAGATGGTATTAATCATAAGCATAAATATTTGATAATAATTAAAATGAATCTACTTTGAGTTTTTATATTTAAATACTACTTTGACATTGAAAAAAAAATTATTCCAAATAAACGAATTTATTTTAGATTATGGCAAACATACCTCAACTTGAAAGTTTTGACTGTGATGGTGAACCTACTTCAGTAGGATCCAGATGGCACAAATGGAAAAGAGCGCTCCAAATATTTTTAGAAGCAGCGGGTGTGACTGAAACTTCTAGAAAGAGAGCAATGCTCTTGCATCATGGCGGTCTGGCCTTACAAGAGGTATTTTATAACCTACCCGGAGCAAACATACAAACATCGGAAAATAATGATGTTTACAACATCGCCATTAAAAAGTTAGATGAATATTTTGCACCAAAACAAAGCAAGGTGTATGAAAGGCATATATTTAGACTTCTGAAGCAAGAGCCTGGCGAGAAGTTTGAAAAATTTTTAGTAAGACTTAGACATCAAGCGGAAAAATGCCAGTTCACCAACCCAGACGAACAACTAATAGACCAAATAGCGGAAAAATGCTTATTAAAGGATCTTAGAAAGAAAATTCTTTCTACTGGTGATTCAATCACATTAAATATAATCATATCGGAAGCTAACACATTGGAAACGGTGGAAAGGCAACTATCGGAATTTACTGAGAAACCTAGGGAAGTAAATGCTGTAACTGCAAAAAGGTACCAAATAAATCCATCAAAAAAATGCTTCAAATGTGGAAACGCTTTTGAAAACATCAAGGAGCACAAATGCCCGGCTAATAATTCTGATTGCAAAAATTGTGGGAAGCGCGGACACTTTCAGAAATGTTGTTTCCACAAGAATAAGCGGCCTTTCCCAAGTGGACCTGTCCAAAGTAACTACAAGAAATTTAAATTTAATATGAGAAGTTCGAACGAAAAAGGAGGTAAAGAAAAAAAGAGGGAAAAACAGCAAAATGAAGAAAATGTGGACTGCGTAGAAACATCTGACACCGAATACGTTTTCCATATTGACGATGATGAATTAATAAATTGTAAGGTAGGTGGAATAGCTGTAAAAATGTTAATTGATTCAGGTTGTAAATCTAACATTATTACTGATAAAACTTGGGAACTTTTAAAGAAATTGCAGGTGAGAGTAAAAAATCAAATAAAAAATTGCAATAAAATTATGTTAGCTTACGGGTCTTCAGAACCCTTAAAAATATTAGGCTCCTTTGAAACAACAATTGAAATAGGGAAAAAAACACAATTAGCTACTTTTCACGTCATAAAAAACGGAATAAGAAATTTATTAGGTAAAAACACCGCAATTTCTTTGGGAGTTCTTAAAATTGGAATTGGCATAAACAATATTTCAAATGAACCATTTCCAAAATTTAAAAATGTACTTGTGAACATTTCAATCGATAAAACAGTATCGCCAGTTAGTCAACCATTCAGGCGTATACCCATTCCGTTGGAAGCAAAAGTAAATAAAAAAATTAGACGAATTGATCGCTTCTGATATAATTGAAGAGGTCAAAGGTCCTTCGGAATGGGTTTCGCCAATTGTCCCGATAATAAAAGAAAATGGGGATATACGTATATGTATTGATATGAGAAGGGCCAACGTGGCAATACAACGTGAAAATTATCCACTGCCCACTATGGATACATTATTGCCTCATTTTCGGAAAGCTAAATTTTTCTCCCGCTTAGACATAAAAACCGCATTTCACCAAATTGAAATTTCGAAATCATCTAGATACATCACAACGTTCATAAGTAGTAAAGGGTTATTTCGGTATAAACGGCTTTTGTTTGGCATAAATGCAGCACCTGAAATATTTCAAAAAACTTTAGAAAAAATTTTATTACCATGTAAAGGAACAGTTAACTTTATTGATGATATTATTGTATACGGAAACACTGAAGAAGAACATGATCAAATAATTAAGTTTACAGTAGACCTACTTAAAGAAAATGCTATGCTAAACATGGAAAAGTGCAGTTTTAAAATGAATAAAGTCAAGTTTCTTGGGCATACCCTATCCCCGGAAGGTATTAAACCTCTTGAAAGTTATATAGATATAGTAAAAACATTTAGAACGCCAACAACAATCGAGGAAGTACATAGTTTTCTGGGTCTTATAAATTTTATTGGAAAATGGCTACCAAATCTCGCAACACTTACTGAACCCTTGCGAAAACTTTTAAGACTTAAACTAGGCAAACATGCAAATATCTTAAAATTCTGGGGAGACAAACAGACATCGGCATTTAAACAACTGAAAGAATCTTTAGCCAAAATACCAAATTTAGGATACTACGACCCTTCCGACAGAACGCAGTAGTAGAGGATCCCAAGTAAGGTCGACCTTCACCCATCTGCTTACCAGATGAAAATTATATTTTATCAAATAAAATATGTTTCTGAACATAAACCAATAGGGTTGCCATAAAAAATATGATCAAGGCTAGCTATAATAAATAAAAAATTAAAAAAAAATAATTAATTTTTTAAATTTCACCGACTTGCTTGCCAAATGAACGAAATTCCAATGGAAAGCATACAACATACAGAATATGTAACAGCTAGGTTGCCTACCTTTTTCTGGTCCCTATTACCTGGTTGCTTTGTACAGGGTGATCCCCTATAATGTCGCCCCCCTTTAACTTTTTTATTTTAAGTGTCCCAAAAAATTTAAAAGTTTGGTTATGTAGGTACTAAAAAATACTTTTTTTCTACGTATAAAGAAAATTGGAAAATTGATCAGTATACAGGGAAAAACAAAAAGTTTATTTTTTTTCAATGGATCACCGTATATATGAATTTATTTTTTGATTCCTTGTAAAATTCTGAGCATAATTTAAATAACAAACCATATACCTAAATTCAACCGTTTCTGAAATATTCGCATTCGAAATGTCATCATTAAATGTTTTTTTAAACTGTTAGAAATCAAAAAGTCTCAGTATACCAAAATTTGTATTGAAAATAAATTACTATAGTGACATTATGTCAATAAGTGTTGTTAAATAAGTAAAAATGGCGTACTCAGACAGAGAAATACAAATTATTTCAACTTATTATCTTAAAAATAATTTAAATATTTCAGAAACGGTTAAATTTAGGTATATGGTATGATATATGAAATATGCGTAGAATTTTACAAGGAATCAAAAAATAAATTCATATATACGGTGATTCATTGAAAAAAAATCTTTTTGTTTTTCCCTGTTTACTGATCAATTTTCCAATTTTCTTTATACGTAGAAAAAAAGTATTTTTTAGTTCCTACATAACCACACTTTTAAATTTTTTGGGACACTTAAAATAAAAAAGTTAAAGGGGGGCGACATTATAGGGGATCACCCTGTACAAAGCAACCAGGTAATAGGGACCAGAAAAAGGTAGGCAACCTAGCTGTTACATATTCTGTATGTTGTATGCTTTCCATTGGAATTTCGTTCATTTGGCAAGCAAGTCGGTGAAATTTAAAAAAATAATTATTTTTTTTTAATTTTTTATTTATTATAGCTAGCCTTGATCATATTTTTTATGGCAACCCTATTGGTTTATGTTCAGAAACATATTTTATTTGATAAAATATAATTTTCATCTGGTAAGCAGATGGGTGAAGGTCGACCTTACTTGGGATCTTAGACTACAGGTAGTTGCAGATGCAAGTCCAGTGGGACTTGGAGCCGTCTTAATTCAGTTTGACGGCAAGGGCCCAAGGATAATAGCATATGGAAATAAGAGTCTTACTGACAAAGAAAAACGATATTGTCAAACTGAAAAAGAAGCTTTAGCTTTGGTGTGGGCCGTTGAACACTTTAAAATTTATTTATACGGAAAAGACTCCTTTGAATTAATTACAGACCACAAGCAG
Organism: Brassicogethes aeneus; assembly: GCA_921294245.1. Lineage (NCBI taxonomy): Eukaryota > Metazoa > Arthropoda > Insecta > Coleoptera > Nitidulidae > Brassicogethes > Brassicogethes aeneus. The sequence continues at coordinate 8,019,119 of OV121136.1, forward strand.
TTGGAAGTAATTTTTGGACCAAAGTCACGTCCATGTGCCAGAATTGAATGATGGGTACTTCGTTTACAGTCGTTTAAATATAAAATTTTATATCGTCCTGGAAAATCCAATATAGCCGATCCTCTTTCACGGCTATGTTATGTTAAGCCTTCTTTAACGAAATACTTCGATTATGTTAACCAAATTATTGAATACTGACGACCAGTAGCGGTTTACCTTAAGGAAATTAAGGAAGCCTCGGAAGAAGATGACGAAATAAAAAAAATTAAATTGGGAATTAAAACCAATAACTGGCAAAATCCAATCAAATACTGCCAAACATTTCATACAGAATTCTGCGAATCCGAAGGAATTCTTTTAAGAGGAACAAGAATTGTAATACCAGCCAATCTTCGAGAGCGTGTTCTAAGGGCAGCACATGAAGGTCACCCAGGAATCGTGGCAATGAAATCGAGATTAAGAACAAAAGTATGGTGGCCTAAAATTGACGATCATGCCGAAAAATTAATTAAATCATGCAAAGGGTGTACATTAGTTTCAAATCCAGTAGCCCCTATGCCAATGAAAAGAAGACAAATTCCTTTGGGACCTTGGATAGACGTTGCCGTAGATTTTTTGGGACCACTTCCAAGTGTAGATTACCTTTTTGTTTTAGTAGATTATTTTAATAGATATAAAGAAATTAAAATAATGAGAACAATAACATCCCGAACAACAATTGATGTATTAAAAGATATTTTTGCCAGACTTGGTTATCCTGTATCGATAACTGCTGATAACGGAAAACAGTTCATAAGTGAAGAGATGAAAAATTTTTGCACAGAAAATGGAATAAGGATTTATAATACAATACCTTATTGGCCATAAATGAATGGAGAAGTGGAACGACAAAACAGAGACATATTAAAGAGACTTAAAATAAGTCAAGCTGTAAAAAACAATTGGCGCCAAGAACTTATTGACTACCAAATAATGTATAACAGTACTCTACATAGCACCACCGGAAAAACACCCAGTGAACTATTTTTTCGAAGACAATTTAGGGATAAAATTCCATTGTCAATGGACACAGAAAATATTCAAGACGAAGCAGCAAGAGACAAAGATAGCATACAAAAAGAAAGGGGTAAAGAATACGAAGATAGAAAAAGAAGGGCTTCTGAAGATGTAGCACTGAATATAGGAGATAAAGTTTATCAAAAAAATTTAATAAAAACCAACAAGCTTACCCCAAATTTCGACCCTGCACCTCATACAGTTTTAACTAAAAAAAAGAGGTGATGTAACTATTCGAAATGATAATTCCGGCCAAGAGTATCGGCGAAATATTGTACATTTAAAAAAAGTTGAGGGAAAATGAAAAGTATGTGATCCTGAGTTAGAATCGTAACAAATATATTTTATATTTATAAAATTTATGTATTTTTATAATACACAAAAAGTACCTACGTAAACTAATACAATATAATTGTTTCAGGATAGTGTGGAATTCTGATAAGCTGTAATAATATATATAAATTAACATTGTATAGAAATTAAGTATTTTGCTTGTACATTTTTATATGTCTATATTGTTTCATTATTATTATAAGCTATGTTAATTGTAAGTTATTATAAGATAGTGATTAAGTATTTGGTTTGTATATTTGTTAGTTTATTTATATATAGGGTCTATATTGTTGCATTATTTATTGTTACTATAAAAAGGGAGAGATGTGGTGTATGTAATACCTAAATATTATTATAACAGTTGTAAATATGTGACTAATAAAGAGATGATTACCACATCACGATAGTGAGGATTCATTAGTCGTCGGTTATCGATGCGGTACACATCTACAAGCAATACGAGTGTTTTATTCCAAATACCTATTATAAAATAGCGAATACCACAATTACAAAATGTTTTAAGCAAAGTAAAAGGTGTAGGGTTTTTTACATATAAAGATAATGATGAAATAATTGAACCTATGAAAGCTCGAAACAATTCAATTTTCATATTTGATGATGTAGCTTGTGATAAACAAAATAAAATACGCGAATACTATTCAATGGGTAGACATAAAAACATAGACGCTGCATACTTATGTCAAACATATTCAAAAATACCAAAACAATTAATACGTGATAATTGTAATATTATTATGCTATTTAGACAGGATGATATGAATTTAAAACATTTATTTGATGAACATGTCTCACCTGATATGCCTTATGATCAGTTTAAGAAAATATGCTCAGAATGTTGGAATGAAAATTATGGTTGTTTAGCTATTATAAAAGATTTTCGTTTAAACAATGGACGTTATCGAAAGGGATTTGATAAATATATAAATATGTAGCTATTGCTAAGTAACCTTATAATCTTGGCAGAACCGCTGAAAATACTGTCACAAAAACCGATAGAAAAACTGCAAAAACTGTCACAAAAACTGCTAGAAAAACTGCAAAACTGCTATAAATACTGCAAAACTGTCGCAAAAACCGATAGAAAAACTGCAAAAACTGCTATAAAAACTGCAAAACTGTCACAAAAACTACAGGCTGTTATAAAAGACTCTCGTTTAAACTATGGGTGTTATCGAAAGGGGTTTGATAAAAATATAAATATGTAAAACAACTATATTTAGTATCATTAGTAATCATGGCACCAACCACTGTCAATGTAACTGAAAAAATTAATGAACTCTCTCGAAATATTAGAAAAAAATATTTAGCTCTTAAATTGGGAAAAGCTGAAAATGATGCTACATTAGATAACATTTTTAGACCAATCATAAAGCCTCTTAAAAAAATGGCATATGATACGGATTTTGTGAAAAAAGAAGCTGAAGAAGATTTATTACAGCCAGCAAAAAAAATTAAAAAACAATCTCCTATAAAATATACAGCTATTGATAAAATACTTGAATCATCCCCCAGAAAAGGTATTCAAGCCCCAGATAAATCATTAAATATCTCAAGCATACGTTTTCCTGAAAATGACACCACTAATGAAAATAATCCAAATGATTTTTATAAAAGCGAATATGATCCCAATAAAACATACCACCCCACATTTTCTGGAAATGAAACTATTTATGAACATGATCCAAATGATTTTTATGATAATGACTTAAGCTTAAGTAGAACACTCGACAACGAATCAATCATGGAAACAATGCCGGAAGATTCTATAGCAGAATATTTGGATTTTTTCAATGAATTACCTAGAAATTTTGTTGAAAGACATATGAGAGATACTAGCAATGAATATGATCATACTGTAACGTTTTAACTGTTCGTAGTGTGAATTAAAACACGCACTGGTTAATTAACGAACTAAACTATTTATTTAATAACTTAACTACAATTAAAACACTATAAAACTAACTAAACACTTAACTACTAATTATTTATATATCACTATTGTTCAAGAGTCTATTTATTTGCACTTATATTTATTTATTTCGCCGCGAGTACAAAATCTTAACTGCCTGCTCTGTGTTGCTCTGTTTCTTATATATTTAGCGCCCAAGTATTCTGGAACATTCCAGCGAGCTCCACACTCTCGATTATTCGAGCGCTGAGTCACCGGCGATGACTCACCGGCAATGACTAATCGGCGATGAGTCATCACTCCGATATCCAGGGCGGTACTCGCTACATTGCCCCCGTCTTAAAACATTTTCGTCCCGAAAATGGTCCTCAGCTCCATGGCGATATTTGCATAGAGATCCAAACTTGCATTGTGACGTCCTATAGAAGTAGCAGTCTACGGTCTTTCTTCCGGTTGTTCTTTTAGGGTTGTGGCAACAGACAAGAATGTGTATGCCACTAAATCTGAAGATAACTTCCACCATACTTCTAATTATTCTCCAGTCTAAACCGTCAAGTCCACAAGCAATCTTCGGTATCGCCAGGTTCATGATGTCCTTGGACAAAAGGGTATCCCTCAATTTATTTAAGGCATTCCATACGTCACGGTAGTTTGGCTTATGATGGGAGAGCTGCTTCGTTACCAGATAGAAGATACTTCTATTGCCTATCTGCTCATTATCCACAATTTCAAGCACCTCTCCAACTTTGGGATTCTGCCTTCGTAGCTCGTCGACCCGTCCAAACTTGTTTTTAAAGACAACCGCTATTCCCCTGGACATCCTAAGGTCTTCCGCAACACAGTGAGCCAAGGAGTAATCGGCCGAAACCGTGAACAGATCTTTTTGTTCTTCTCGAGTGACACCATACCGAGTTTTTTTACCGCTCGAATAAAAATACATGAAGTCTTCAAAAGGCAACTCGTCTTCCGGCGGATTAACCCTCCTTACTCTAGCGTCGTTTATTTGGTCATCATTGTTTCCAGCGTAAGGAGCCAATCGGTTAAAATGGATCACTTTCGGCTTTCCTCTTGGTTGTTTCCTGATCCTGTAGATGATGTCATTTATTTGATCCATGACTTCGTTTGGTCCCTCCCAAGAAGTCTGCAGCTTCGGTGAATAACCACGACGGCGCTGAGGGTTGTATAACCAAACTAGGTCTCCAGGTTGAAATCCTCCATTTTCCGCCTTGATGTCGTATGCCTCTTTCATTCTATCACTGGCACTCTGGATGTTTAAACGAACTCGGCTGTGAATGTCGCTCATTTTCCTCCGTAAATTGTTGACGTAATCTTCTCCAGCAATATCATTCCCTGGTAGGCAACCAAACCTCAGGACACAAGGTAGACCAAGTTCACGCCCCATAACAATGCTAGCGGGTGTCTGGCCGGTTGTATCGTGGATAGAAGAACGGTACGCCAACAGGAACAGATGAAGGAAGCGGTCCCAGTATCTTTGGTGATCAGAGACTACCTTGGACAGGTACCGGCTTATCGTTCGATTCATTCGTTCTACCATTCCATCAGACTGCGGATGTAATGCAGTCGTCCTCGTCTTCCGAATGTTAAGAATTTTACAGACATTCTGGAACAGTATAGATTCAAAGTTCCTGCCTTGGTCTGAATGCATCTCCATTGGCACACCAAAACGACAAATCCACTCCTTAATAAGGGCATCGGCCACTGTGGCAGCTTCCTGATTTGGCAAGGCGTACGCTTCTGCCCACTTGCTGAAGTAGTCCATTACAACGATGATGTATTTATTTCCAGATTCTGTTTCCGGAAATGGACCCGCCACGTCGATTGCAATTCTCTCAAATGGGCTGCCCACATTGTATTGTCGCATTGGGGCTTTTGGGCGCTTCTGGGGTCCATTGCTTGCCGCGCAAACGGCGCACTTCTTGCACCATTCCTTCACATCTCGTTGGCTGTTGACCCAATAAAACCGTTCCCTATGTCTTCCGAGCGTCCTGGTCACCCCAAGATGTCCTCCAGTAGTTCCATCATGGATTTCCTGCAGCACTTCTGGTATCCTGTTTCTGGGGATTATTATCTGCTTCCGGTCTTCCCCCCTTCTGGCATCTCCAGAACGCGCTTTAGAAGCCCGTCACTTAAGATGATGGAATTCCATTGGGCCCAGTACGATTTCACATTCGGCGAATATTGGGCGACTTCCTGCCACGTTGGTTTACGGTCGTTATTCTTCCAATCGATGATAAGCTTCAAATCCGGGTCCCTTTCTTGGTCTTGTTGAATCTCAGCGGATTGCCAATGATCATCCACGATTGTAGTCCTGCGAACAAACACATCCTTTTCTTCGGCCTCGAGACAATGTTTACAGTCTTCCGGGCAAGGTCTTCTTGACAAGGCGTCAGCATTTCTATGGATGGTCCCAGCCCGATGTTCTGTGTCAAAGTCGAACTCCTGTAGTCTCTCAATCCATCTTGCTACCTGTCCTTCAGGATTCTTGAATTGCAAAAGCCATTTTAGGGCAGCATGATCCGTTCTTAGCAAGAATTTTCTTCCATACAGATACTTGTAAAAGTGTTCGACTGATTTTACCACTGCCAACAGCTCGCGTCGAGTAACACAGTAATTTCGCTCTGGTTTCGATAGAGTTTTACTGAAGTATCCAATAACTTTCTCTTTTTCTTCTTGAATCTGCGACAAAACAGCTCCCAGGCCCACATTGCTGACGTCCGTATCCAAAATAAATTCACCATCCGGAAGAGGATAACTTAGGACTGGTGAGCTGGTCAACGCGTTTTTCAGGTTCTTAAAGGCTTCCTGGCATTCGTCGTCCCATTGGAATCGTCTTTCTCCCTCTGTTAAACGTGTCAAAGGCTTAGCAACCTTTGCGAATCCTGGTACGTACCGACGGTAGTAGGTGCATAATCCAAGAAAGCTTCTTAAGTCATGTTTATTCTTCGGTATTGGCCATTCCCGCACCGTCTTCACCTTCTGTTTGTCCACTGCCACTCCTTGACTCGAAACAACATGGCCCAAATACTGCACTTCCTTCTGGAACAAGTGACATTTCTTCGGGCTTAGCTTCAGGCCGGAACTTCTTAAGCGCTGAAAGACTTCCTTCAGGTTCTTCATATGGTCCTCAAATGATTTCCCAACCACAATGATGTCGTCAAGGTACACCAAGCATGTCTTCCAGGATAGTCCCTTCAAAACCATTTCCATGAGCCTTTCGAAAGTTGCAGGCGCATTACATAGTCCAAACGGCATGACAGTAAACTGCCACAGTCCTGCACCCACGGTAAACGCCGTCTTCTCTCTATCTTCTGGTGCCATTTCAACTTGCCAATAACCGCTCTTTAAATCCAAAGTTGAAAATATCTGCGATCCAGCCAATGTGTCCAGGGTGTCATCGATCCTAGGTAGAGGGTAGCTGTCCTTCTTCGTCACGTTGTTCAGCTGACGAAAATCGACGCAAAATCGAGTTGATCCATCCTTTTTCTTAACTAACACCACTGGGGAAGACCATGGGCTGTTGGATGGTTCGATCACCCCTTCCTTCTCCATTTCTTGCACAATTTTATCAGCTTCCTCTCGCTTGGCAAGTGGTAGCCTTCTTGCCGACTGTCGAATGGGCTGTGCATGACCGGTGTTAATTTTATGCTGGACAATTCTTGTCCTACCCTTCTTTCCTTGCCGGCGTCAAAGACATCCTGATAATTGTGAATCAGCTCTTTCAGCTTTATCCTTTCATTGGGTTTTAAATCCTTTGAAGAAGTCGACAGAAGATTCATCAATTCATTGCTAACTTTCTTGGCCGGAACTGCTGACTCATGAATGCATCTAATAATCGAGGAAACTGAAGAACAGTTTCCCAAAACGATTCCTTTCTTCAAGTTCACAGAGTATCCATTAACATTCAATACTCTTACAGGCACTTCTTTTCCGACGCGTATTAAAGTCTTCCCTACTACAATTCCTCGACCGACCTCTTTGTCATCAATTCTCGGCTCCAGAAGCATTATACTTCCATCTTCCGATTTACAATCCAAGAAAGCCTTCAATATCATCTCGCTTTGTTCCGGTATCAAAGCATCTTCTGTTAACATTACACGAATATTCTTTTCTTTCGATCGATGCAACACGACTTCTTCTCCATTTACTCTTAATATTCCTTGCTTAAAGTTCAGTTCAAATCCTATTGAGTTCATAATGTCCATGCCTACAATAACTTCATCTTCCATATCTGCAACTAATGCTCGATGTTTAAATTTCGTGTTTCCTATGTCCATCGTGATGTCCACTTCTCCACGAACAGTAGCGGTTTCTCCTGTTGCAGTACGTAGTCGCCGATTGGTAGATTTGATCTTGGACATTTCGACAATATCTGGCCTAATAATTGTCTTCGTCGCACCTGTATCCAGCAGCAGCACATGTAATTTTCCATTAATTAAACCATCCACAAAAACACTGCTGGACTGGTGTAGAAGAGATGCAACACGTTCGATATCTTCTGGGGCATACTGGTTACAGGTCGACGGTGGCCCCTTTTCCTCGACCCTATCTAGTTTTCCGACTGAGACGAAGTCGGCACCGCCTGACTTTCTCTGCAACGACTTCGTATATGTCCTAGCTTTCCACATCTCCAACACCGGATTTCCTTCTTCTCTGGTAGATTTTCTTTAAAAACTCGCCTGATTGCTTCAATTATACTGGGTTCCTCCTCTTTCTCTTCATCGACTCTCCTTATTCTAGGCTGGCTCCTGCAGCTCTGCTTTGCCGCCTCGAATTCCAAAGCTCGAGCCAATGCATCAACCAGTTGGCTCGGACGAGCCAACGTCAGAGTTTGTCTTGTTTCGTTGTCCCGAAGTCCATCCAAAAAGGCTTGAACCGCTAATCCATAACGGTCGTTGGAGTAGCTGGATATGCTAGCCGAACCAAGCGTGCAATATCAGCCTCGAATTCTTGTAACGTCTCGTTTGATTTCTGGCAGCGATTCTTCAGTTGGGAATGGTACACATGTTCCAGATGTGTCTGGCCATATCGAAGTTCCAGATGTTTCACCAACGCTTCGTAATCTTCTTGTTCGTTGGGAGAAAGCGTCTGCAAGATGTCCGTTGCATCTCCGCGTAAAGCCAGAGTCAATGCTGTAGCCTTCTCTTCTGGTAGCCAGCCATTTGCTTTTGCTGCTGCCTCAAACTGACGGATGTAGTTGGTCCAAGAAGTTTTTCCATCGAACTGAGGTGGTTTCATCCGTACCCGGCTTCCCTCTGGCATTGTTCCTGGTTCCGCCAGCATCATGGGTAGATTTACAGCTTTCAATTTACTATTTATTTCTCTAATTTTGACTTCCAATTTCTCGTTTAATTTTTCTTCTCTTGTATCTAATTCCCTCATTACGTTATTCAATTCCATCCTTACATCGTCAACTTTCTGTCCTACTTTCTCTTCTAATTCCATCCTTACATCGTCAACTTTTTGTCCCACTTTCTCTTCTAATTCATTGACATTTTCTAGAATCTTCTGTTCCAAATATTCCTTTAAATTTTTAGAATTTTCCAGAATTTTCTGCTGCAGTTCGCTAGAATTTTCCAGCATTTTCTGTTGCAAATCGTCCTTTAAATCGTTGACATTTTCTAACATTTTCTGTTGTAACTCGTTAGAATTTTCTAAAATTCTCTGTTGTACTTCGCTAGAATTTTCCAACATTTTCTGTTGTAATTCGTTGGAATTTTCTAAAATTCTCTGTTGTACTTCGCTAGAATTTTCCAACATTTTCTGTTGCAACTCGTTAGAATTTTCCAGCATTCTCTGTTGTAAATCGCCTTTTAGTTCTGTAGAATTTTCTAGCATTTTCTGTTTTAAATCGTTTAAATTTTGCAACATTAAATGCATACTACACGAAGCTTCAAATAAATACGTATCTGGATTTTCACCCTCCTGTTCCAACACTTCTCGAAGCCGCTGCTGCAACACATTCTTTTTTCCAGTTGTAACGTTTTAACTGTTCGTAGTGTGAATTAAAACACGCACTGGCTAATTAACGAACTAAACTATTTATTTAATAACTTAACTACACTTAAAACACTATAAAACTAACTAAACACTTAACTACTAATTATTTATATATCACTATTGTTCAAGAGTCTATTTATTTGCACTTATATTTATTTATTTCGCCGCGAGTACCAAATCTTAACTGCCTGCTCTGTGTTGCTCCGTTTCTTATATATTCAGCGCCCAAGTATTCTGGAACATTCCCGCGAGCTCCACACTCTCGATTATTCGAGCGCTGAGTCACCGGCGATGACTCACCGGCAATGACTCACCGGCAATGACTAATCGGCGATGAGTCATCACTCCGATATCCAGGGCGGTACTCGCTACAATACTTATATTCACCACCATTTGGAGACAGGCAAGATCAAATTTGGGGAATCAATTGTGGAGTTTAAAGGTCCTGATTTTTTTGTAAATAATTATTTTTTCAAGGGGTCCCCAGGACTGTACGAATTAATGTTTAAACAAAATCCTAAGAATTACATGACTTCGGATTTTAAAACATTTGGTAAACTTGTTATGCTTACAAACGCGCATAAAAGAAATTTTGATCCCAACGCACAAACCATGGGGCATAGAGGGCTCAAATATAAAAACATTATTAAGCCTCTTTTAGAGCAAATGAAACAGCAAGATATAGATAAACAAAAAGAACATAGTCGTAAACTTAGAGTTGGTAGAGCATCACAGCAGCAGACAGAAATAGTTAAAGAACATACTGAAAAAATTGGGTTTGGCAGAGCATCGCCCACCTTGGTAACATACAATGAAAAACCAATAGAGTACATTTATTGGGATGACGTAAATGAATTGGTTGAAAGATTAAAGTTATTAGTAGCGTCCAAGCATGCTGGCAACACTTCAAATGATAATGAAATTACAGCAATTATTAATGAGCTGAAAGAAGCAGGTGTTATATATTAAACAAACATAGTTTTACTATCAGTTTAACAATGCCGCTTAACAAGTTTGGTCAATCTCTTAACCATTCTAATCAAAATTCATTATTGTCAAAATTACAGTATGGTAACAATGTACTAAAATATACTCCCGATGGTAATATAGATATAGAAAACCTAAAAATATGTAATGTGAAATCACCAACTTTAAATACAGATGCTGCTAATATGGGCTATGTTAATAAAATATTTTCAGATTTTTTCGATAATACAGTAAATTCGCTTAGTAAATTTGAACAAGATATCTTAAAATCAATTCAAAAATTTGAAAAAAAATCGCTCGTAAATTATGATAAATGCGCCAAAGAACTTGAAAAAAACAAAACAAAATCTTTGACAATTATCAAAGATTTGCTAGATTTCAAGAAAATCTATGAAGAAAGTATATTGGATTTAAAAAAACAAATTGAAGAACTTAATAAACAAAAAACAAAAATTATCAACGATTTAGAGCCTTTAAAGAATATTTCAAAAGCACATGTAAAGGCACGTGATGCTATGAGTAACAAAATTGTGTGGATTGAAAAGGTTTTGGATATAAATAAAAAACAATTTCAACATCTAGAGGAAAAAAATATGGAGTTAGAAAAAAAAAATAATGATATATTTAAAGTTATTACAGTACCAACTAATGTTACTAAAAAACAAGTTGAAGATGTAGGGGAAAAAGTGTTGAGTTATAAAAAAACTTTATAAAATATTTAAAGCTCTTGGAGTACCTTTTAATATTTTTATATTCCCACAGCTATACTATGAAACACACAAAGGAAAAAATTAAACTTGTTAATGAACTTCATAGGCCTATAAGAAAAAATTTTAAACGTCGAAAAACAACTATTAAGGGCATTGATGACCTTTGGCAATCAGACTTAGGGCAGATGGACATGTATGCATCAAATAATAAAAATTTTAAATACATATTGATTGTTATTGACTGTTTTTCAAAATATTTATGGGCTAAACCATTAAAAAATAAATCTGGAGAAGAAGTTACAAAAGCTTTTAATTTAATATTGAAAGAAAGATGTCCACAAAACTTACAGACTGATCAGGGCAAGGAATTTTTTAATAGTAAGTTTAATGAACTTATGCAAAAATATTCAATAAATCACTATAATACATTTAGTTGTAAAAAAGCTGCATTCGCCGAGCGTGTTATAAGGACTGTAAAAGAACGTCTATTTAAATACTTCAGTTTAAATGGGTCATATAAATGGGTTGATATATTGCCACAAATTGTAAATTATAATAATACAAAACATAGAACAATTAATATGAAACCAATTGATGTTTGTAAAGAAAATGAAAAAAAAGTTTTAAAGTTTGCCTTTACTCATTTAAAATTAGCAACCAAACCTAAAAAGTTTTCCATTGGCGATATAGTAAGAATAAGTAAAGCAAAACATGTTTTTGATAAAGGATATACACCCAATTGGACTACAAAATTGTTTAAAATTGTAAAAGTAAAAATTACAAACCCCACCACATACATTTTGGAAGATTTAAATGGCAGACCCATTAGTGGAGCATTTTATGAGGATGAGTTACAAAAAACAATGCAGCCTAATATTTACCTGGTGAAAAAAGTTTTACATAAACGTGGTAACAAAGTCTTCGTGAAATAGTTGGGCTTCGATGATTCACATAATAGTTATATTAATAAAACAGACTCTTTTTGATCACCCCACTCTTTTCCAGTTTCTCACCACAAAATCAAAATTTAATTTAGTTTAAAAGTAAAGTAAAGCAGTGCACACATAAAATGGGTAGTAGTGCAGATTCCGATTTTGAAGGTTATGATTCCAATCTAAATGCTTTGATTATTAGATATGAAGAAGCCATTAAAGCTGAAAAACGATTAATTTACACAACGACTTATGATTTCCAATTATTCTCGCTGGAATGTGGGCTTAGTGGTGCAAGGGATTTTTTGCCAACAGTAAGAATGGTTAACAAAGTCAGTCATGGACATCTCTCTTTTACATGGGGTGAATGGCTTAGCCTAATTAACGCTTTACAACAACGTATGGAGACCAATCACACCGATGAAATTCAACTTTGGAGAAAAATAAAAATTGGATTTACTATTGACGGTCAAAATAAAATTTTTAAAATATCAGATGATTGCACTATATTTGATTTTAAGTTAAACGATGTATTTGAAATTATTGAATTAGATAAGTTAATTTTAAAAAAACTTGAAATGTTAAATAATTTAAATTTTAGTCGTTATTATCATAATCTATTAGAAAGCACATGTGAAGTGTTAAAAAATGAACTTAATTTTTATCCTACTTATTATCATGTGCAGGAAATCATATAATCCCTATGTTCTTGTAGTTCTAGTGTAGAAAGTTATTGTGTTTTAGAATGCTTGTATTATTTAGAGGAAAAAATGTTAGATGATTTAGAAAAATATATTTAATAACTTACCTTTGAGTTTTATTTAATAGTAGTGACCTATGGTGAAAATTAATAAAACAAATTACTTTAGAGAATTAATTTATTTTAATAAAAAATGTATATAGGTATGTATAAAACTAACTTTTAATTCTATAGTGGCCATGTGGTAGAGTATCATTTAAATTTAATATTAAATGCCTTTTATAGTCGTGTGGACTTAGACCAATTTTTTTCTGCTCAATACTAAATACGTTGTGCGCGCTCGATTTAATTATTATTTGACTTATTATTTTATCAACATTTTCTCGTAAACATTTAACATAATCTTCAAATGTGAGAGATTTAACTACACTATATTTAATCCCCTTAGATTTTTAGCACATTCTTCCTCAGCAAATTTGTAAGAATACATTTTAGAGCGTAGCCCTACAAAATGCGTCATTATTTTCCCGTTAAGTTCATCTTTCATTAGGTCGGGAACCTTTTTATTGACTAAAGGAATGTTCCACTGATTGTTGTTTGGGTAGTCGCTAGTATCAAACATATGGATATTATTAAAAATAACTTCCTTATATACATCATTACAACCAAACTCGTAAATTAAACTATCTGTGTCGGTGTAGAGCAATTTTACATTATTGAATTTCGATAGCGCAAAATTATAGTGAAAATCGTAAACACAAACCTTGGATATATCTAGGATAGCCATTCCAATGTAAAGAGGTTTATTAAAACATAAATTGTTTTTACAGTTAAGTTCTATAGCTATAATATTTTCATGGAAAATGGTACGATTTTTAAAATTTGGGGAGGCAATTAAATTTTTCGCTCCATAACGCCCCTCCCATTTATTAACTAATTTTACTACTCTATGTTTACGAATATTGTCCATGGTCTTGCCAAAGATAGCGTTTATCATTAGCTTAAAAAGATTTTTTTCGAACTCATTTTTAGAATTTTTGTATAATTATATTCACTAACACAATAGCTTTGGTTGATAAACTTATACTGAAAATAAATATTTAAATATTTTCTTTTTATAATAAATTTTTATCTAGCAACTACGTAATGTCAAACCACAATCAAACAAATATTTTAATTTGCGGAAACGCCCTAGATACTGCTTATCAACATCCTGTTGTTTTTAACTAACAACGTTCTAGAACAGGATGTTGATAAGCAGTATCTGAGGTTTTTCCGCAAATTAAAATATTTCTTTGTTTGTGGCTTGACATTACGTAGTTGCTAGATAAAAATTTATTATAAAAAGAAAATATTGAAATATTTATTTATTATTAGTACAAGCAACGATGAGTGAATATAGTGAAAGTACTAACAGGTACACGCCGCCTGTCAATCCAGAAGAATATTTTATGGAAAAGTAAGTTATATTTTTTTTATTTTTAACCTTAATTATTTATACCTTTTTCTTTTCAGAAATATAACTCCACCTCCACATCTGATGTCCTTAAAACAGTAAGTTATTTATTTAATGTTTATTACTTATTTATTTATTTTTTCTTGCAGAGCAATAAATAGGGCTTACAGGCGAGAATGCGAAAAATGTGGCAGGCTTTTCTGCTTTTGTTTTGTCGACTACAGGTAATACACACAACTTTTTTTCTAATTTAAATTTTTTTTCTTTTTAGAACTCAGTCACCTTCATCGCTATCCTCGCCAATAGCATCGCCACCATCCTCACCCTCACTGATATTATTAGAGTCTTCCCCACTACCCTCACCAATAGTATCGGAACCTTCGCCGCCAACCTCACCCTCACCGATGTTCAGAGAGTCAGGTTACCTGCTAGAACCAAATGAGGAGGTTTTATTTCCCCACCACTTTTTCAGATATACAGGGTGAGTCATAAGTGGTGAACTTCCCGAAAGGTGCATGTAGGGGGGCCTTAATATATGTAGGGAAAAATGTTTAAAAAAATCTATCTTCTTTGGTACTCGAGTTATGGCCAAGAACTCAAAAGAGAATTTTGGCAACGTGTAAACACTAACAATGTTACAGGAAATTATTAGATTTCATTTTAATTGAAGTAACTAAGGAACTTATTTGAATTGTTACGTGCTTATATTGTTGTCATTACTGTCATAATAAAAGACAGCAATGAGACAGTTGTTGTGATTATAATACTTAAATAATAATTATTAAAACCAAAATCAAACAAAATAAAAATTTATGAAAAAAATAACATAAAGAAGCATGAACAAACATTACAAAAATTGCTCGAATTGATGCCCCTGATTTTCCAAACACAATTCCAGTCTTCTTCTTGTACTAACTTATACATGGGTCCACATTTCTGGTACTTCTTGTTGGATCTTCTTGAATCAGCTGGATGATTAACTCATCGGCTTCGGGTACAATCTCTAGAGGCCGACCAAGGTCAGGACCTGCCGTGGGAATTAGAGATCCAGTCTCTCTAGCTCTGACCATCATCCATCTAAAAACTCCCGGCGATGGGTGGGTTATGTCAGCGAATCTTGCTGCGTATACCCGGGCTGCTTCATTGCAATTTTCTTCACAGAATCCAAGTACCAGCATCATATTCACATATTCTTGATTGGTGTACATTTTATTAAATAGACTCGACAAAATAATAACCAAAAAAATAAAATATAAACGTCAAACTTAATTTTCGCATTGTTGATTACAAATAGACTCGACAAAATAATAACCAGAAAACACCAAAAAATATAAACGTCAATGTCAATTTTCGAATTGTTGATTACAAAGTTGCCAGATCATTTCAATTGTTAAAAAATCATTCTAAAACATTAAAATTAAAAGAAAATACACTTTTTCGGGCAATTTTTTTGCTAGGAAATATTTAAGAACCATAAACTCTTCAGTAAAAATCATATAAGGTGAAAAAATATTAAATAATAAAAAAGTTAAATTTAAAACTTAAGACCTGAATTCCTCGGTCACTTTTTCATTTGGAATTTTTTTAACATTTTTCCCTACCTATATTAAGGCCCCCCTACATGCACCTTTCGGGAAGTTCACCACTTATGACTCACCCTGTATACTAATTAAAAATGCAAAAAATGGTTAGTTGTTGAGTTACTATCATCTAATAATCATGTTTTCGACAGCAAATTTTTTATTACTATCTGCATTCATTAATAATACTTTATTTGTAAATTTTCCCAAAAACACTCAGGATTGTTATGTGGCATTCAATGTTGATAATCCAATGGTAAAGACTCAATGGCCAAATGATTGGTATCCAATGGATGTAGCTCCTGCTGTATTCAGGATACAAGTTAATGCCTCAGCAAATAGCTCTATATTGCATTATAAATTAAAATATATTTTATCAGCAGATGGTGGAAAGACTAGAAGCCTTTTTGAAATAAATGGTTTAAATAGTGTAATAACTAATTTAACCAATTTATCAACCACTACAGGATCGGGGGTGGCCTCTTCGAATTCAACATTTTCCACAAAAATATTTATAGAATTTATATCTCTGTTAATAGTAGGAATTCTTTTACTAACTATTTATGGATTTTTATACTTTTTAGGTTATGTATTTAATAAATGTAAAAATATGTAATAAATATATTATTTAACTTACCTTTGAGTTTTATTCTAATTTTAGGATATACATAAAAACAATATAATTTTTTTATTTATTTATTATAATAATATTTTATTTAAAGCACAATTTTTTTTTTTAATTAGTAATGTCAAGCGATTTTTTCCTCAGATCCTCCGAAATGCTCATAGCAGCAAAAGCCTTACACAGTTCATACATTTCAATGTCTTCTTTTAATGCTTGCAATTCTTTATAAAATTTTATTTTTCTTTGAGCAAATTCTTTACAATCCATGATTATTGGGTAGATAACTTTGAAGCCAATTATGTAATACTAAGGCATGTGTCGTACTACACCTACCGCTTCTAAAATGATCCAAACACATGAGGGGTTTGTTTTTAAACACTGGCTGCTCCCAAACGTTCAGCGTTTCAATGTTTATAATTTTTATATTTGGTAATAACTGCTCACAGACTGTTTTTAAATATTCATAATTTTAATTTCCTTTTGTGTAAACAGTATCGTATTCAGGCAATAATTCCATTAAAATGTTGTTAATCTCATTAAAATTTATATATCCACTTGAATATCGTAGGCCATGAATTTTTTCTTCAAAGCAAACTTGTTTTTTATTTTTTCCTGATAACAGCTTAAATTCTATCATTGGTTTTAATAGATAATGATTTGTTTGCAATCCATTGGTAACCGTAACTTCTTTTGGATGAAAAAACCATTTTTCGTTAGAGAATAAATTAAATCCCTGAATATTTATAGACACAACCTTCATCTTAGGCAGAATAATTTAAACTAAACAGCATTATGATAAACTACGAACTATTTCACTGAGTGGAAGATGCTCCATAATGACGTCATGTATAATAACACAATATGCTTTTGTGTTATCGGGAAAGCCTTTTTTCGCCTCAATATCAACTTTGATGTCAACTGTACTCGATTTTAAGGATTCATTTCTTCTGGAACAATCAATTACAAAAAGGGCGTGGTTCTTAAATTGTTTATAATCAAGTAGAGAGTGTTTTGATATTGTTAAATCATTTTTAAAACTTGAATAAAATTGTGTATAATTGTGATGGGCCTCGATAAAATTATTTTTTTCAAAATTAAGGTCCATGCGTTCTATAGGAAAATATTCGCCATTGAGGATAACACGTATATCAGATATATCAATGTTGTCAAAATATGAGGGATCTTTTGTATGATTACCTCTTCTATTGGTATGAAAAGCTAAAATTATATAGCGTGGACTTTCCAATGCAGTGCAGGTTTTAACTGACCATATTTCCTTAGTGGCATCTTTAGTTAATTGGGGTAGCTCATGGTATTCCCACTTTCTAAATGGAATTACTATAGGTCTGTCTGATTTTATTGATTCCAACAACTGAAGCTTTAATAAATCATTGGGTGTAATAACTTTAACGAGATATTTTCAACGGTTAATTTAGCCTTTGTTGTGCCAGCAGCAGCAGCCGCAGTTTTTTCTGTTATAATTTGACAATCAGAGTCATTTCGAGCTCTTACAAGACGTATAGTTTGTTTACCAAATTGGGCTAGCTGATAATCATTAAATATACCAAATAAATGATGTAATGGTATACGTATATTAAAAGTTGAAATTTTGGCTATTGTTGAGACTATTGGTTGATCTGGGTAATTCCACCCTGCAATGCCTAAATGGTTTGAATCATCGCTACTGTAATTAAGATAGCCCTTAATTGTGCTCACAATACCTGGGTCGCGAATACCATCAATTTCTTTTCCATTTATTTCATAAGAAATTCGGTCAAACAAAAAAGCTCCAAAATTATTTACTAGGGTTGCCTCGCCATCCCCTTTAGTTATTTCCAATTTACCATCTATTAATAGAGCTGCATCGTGCATAAGCAATCAGGAATCTCTTTGATTTATTGAAATTTCTATAACATCACTATTATTAAAAGATTTAACATAGGGGTAATAAGTTCTGTAGTCAACTTTTTGAATTGTTTCACTAAACTGTGGTTTTCGATAGTTGTCGAAGATTTGGTCTAATGATGACATTATATCCTAATGATTGTAGAAAAAGTCTATTTGAATTAGTTAAGCTGTTTGAACTAGGCAAGCGTTTGCTGTCAACTGATTTCAAATTGTTTGTGCTAGGATTTTTATAATAATTATTGAATGTTAGTCCCATTATGATAATTTTTTTAATTCCAATCGAACTATAACTTCCTCTCCACGAAAATTAACTGGTTTAAAATTTTGGCTTAAAATTACCAAAGTAATATTAAATATTTCTTGTTTATTTATTATTGGTAAATATATAAGGTTTCGGGGAATTTCGTTGATTGTATAGCCTGGATCAACGTCTACTGAAAATTCGTAAATTGTGTGTGTTGGTAGATAATTATAATAAGCACCTGTAGATATATTACAATCGATGTGAATGGTTCGAACTTTTATTATATTAACTGGGAGATCTGATTCGTGTTTTTTACCCGGCGTTAAAGTACGCTTAGAAAATCCTAATATTTTTCCTATACCATCTGCTTGTGTAAAATCTATTTCCAACGTATTGCTTTGAATTTCACACTTTAAAGTATTATTATTTGGTTTAAGTAAAAAATATTTATCATAATCTTCCTTTTTAACGGTGCCAGGAATAATTTGCTGTCTTAGGTAAGTTTCTATATCTAATATTTCATAAGTACCAGTTGGTATTATTATTTTTTTTTAACACACTCGCTTCTTTATAATAAAATGTATTTTCACCTTCTTCAATATTAGGCATGCTGTTATAGGAATAAAACCCTATTAATGCTATACCGTAGTCAATATCTGGATTAAGTTGTATTGGATTTGTAAAATCTATACTTAAAACATAATTATTACTTTTTAACGTAAATAGCTGGGACATTATCTTTAAACAACGGTTAATAATAGACTAATCATATTTTCTTATCTTATTTAATTTTTTTAAGAAACCACAAACATAAATGGCCACAATTAATTTGTTTAAAGTTTTGAAAACAATCATTATTATAATTAATTTTAACATTTTTTCCTAAATAATTTACTAATTCTTTTGGTGGTTTAAGACCACCAAAACTATCAAAATAAATAACAGAATTGTTTCTTTTAGTATAAGCTACCCAATGTGTACCCAAATTTTTCTAAATGTCTAAATGAAGGATTGCAGATTCATTTTTATTTTTGGTAAAACGTCTCGCATAAAAACCCCTCTAAAATAGGGTATTTTAAGCTTTTGTGCATATTTTACCAATTCAGAATCATATAGGGCTCTATTGGGTAGCTTTATTGGTAGTTTTTTTGTTTTAAAAAAAGACCATATCCTCCCTTGACATTCCTTTTTAAATATAATCCCGAGCCTTTTTTCCCAATTTCCTCCATAGCCCTATTATGTCGACCTAATTCTTCAAGTTTCTTTTTAGCATTTTTTGTGTCCATCACCGTTTTGGCTACAGCGCTTGCGCCTCCAGCCAATGATCCTATGGCCCCCAAAGCTCCTAATAATGGTAAAAGGGGTAAAAATCCTCCTTGTTTGTCGGATTCAAATGGAATTATCCTAGGCACCTTAATATTTTTACCACCCCCGGCTTCCTTTATAATCACCCGAGCTGCTTTAAGTGCCGTTGCAGCAGATTTTTTAAGTGAATTTTGATTGGATATATCTAAATCTTGAACACGTTTTTTAATTTTATCAACCAAACCACGTTTAAATGAGATTGGTTTTCGAGTTTTTCGAATACCCATTCCAAGTTTTCTTTTAACCTTCATTCCAGTTGTTACTAACCAAGCTGCTGCTTTCTCCCCCAATTTAGAGTCCTTTGATTTCACCCTTTGCCAAGCTTTATTTTCCAAAATCCAATCTGCCTTATGCCTTTCCGCCAAACTTTTATTTTCTGAATAAGCAATATCGTGATCTTTACATGCAGCGTCTAAGGGGTTTATACCAGTATCACCCCTTTGAATTCTCTTATCTAATTTAGTACCTGGGCCACAAAATTGGTAAGAGGGTACGTTAATCCCAAAGGGTAGGTTGTTAATTACCGAATTTAATAAACCACTACCTTTATGCTTAAAAGTCAACATTGAAATGATTTTTTTTATTAAAGTCTTTTATAATTATCAATTAAAGTATGTTGAAACGGTTGTTAATATGTTTTTTAAATGATTTAAAATTGTACCGATCGGTACACAAAAATATTTAAAAAATTTAATTTTAATAAAAAGGTCGGACGGAAGACTGAACGCCTAATTGTGAGAAAAAGGTCTCTGGAGGGATTAAAAATAGACTTGTTAGGACAAGTTGGATGACGCCAGCAATTCAAAATGGCGTCAAAAATGAAATTTATATTAATAATTCAAAATATATCCTTATCTCTAAAAAATTGACGTCACAATTCAAAATAGCGTTAAAAATGAAATTTATATTATTAATAATAAATCCTTATCTCCAAATAGCGGATGCCAGATGACCAAACCACTGTTAAGTCACGCCCACCCCCTTATCACCAGCTTCCTTTCCCTTATCTCTAGTTCGAAATTTTTGTATCGCTTATCTATAGGTGGCGCTATTTGCAAATGGCCGACATCCGACGACCGCCCATTAGCTATTTGCAGGGAGCCTATCAGCCAACCACCGGCCTATCTAAAGCCAATCACACTCTACTGGGCGGGGTTTTGCAACCACAAACATCGATTAGCCCCCTTTTTTTGGGCCAATCACCTTAGCCTATCAACCAACCACCGGCTTATCTACAGCCAATCACACTCTACTGGGCGGGGTTTTGCAACCACAAACATCGATTACCCCCTTTTTTTGGGCCAATCACCTTAATGTTTATCTCTTTAGGAACGCCCATAGCCAGCAATTCAAAATGGCGTCAAAAATGAAATTTATATTAATAATTCAAAATATATCCTTATCTCTAAAAAATTGACGTCACAATTCAAAATGGCGTTAAAAATGAGATTTATATTATTAATAATAAATCCTTATCTCCAAATAGCGGATGCCAGATGACCAAACCACTGTTAAGTCATGCCCACCCCCTTATCACTAGTTTCCGTTCCCTTATCTCTAGTTCGAAATTTTTGTATCGCTTATCAATAGGTGGCGCCACCTTCGGAAAACAAAGCTACCAACCCAACGCGTTACGTCACCTGTCTGGGTCACTTCCGTTCCCGTATCGGCTTAGTATATCTACTGCGTTGTATCAATGGTCTGTAATAATTTCTCTATGTGTTTTACCGATTTAGAATTACCCTCTAAAGGATTAATTACTTTGTAATTTGAAGTGTAATCTGTCTTGGGCCGAAAATTTTTCAATTTAATGTCTTGCTCGCCTACGTTAAGAATCCTAACAGGAATTATATTATTACGAGCTCGTGCTAGACTACCTGCCACAACTGATCTGTTAGTATAACACAATCTCCATCCTGTTCTATTCCACAATGTGTAATAATTTCGCAACGCGCCGGTACTACAGTATAAAAATTATGTTGAGATTCTAAAGGAAGAATCACTTTTTGATTCTTTACCAGAAAGGAAACCGAATATTTTTCAAAATCAATTGTAGCAAAATACTTATGAAAGAAATCTGACCCCAAAATTCCATCCATTCCTTCTTCAAAACTATTAATAATTAAAAACTCATGACTAAGCTTTGTATAATCTAATTGAAATGGGAGAACTGCTGATCCCCGTGACACAGTTGACCCAGAGATACCTGAGATTTTAATTTCTTTATTTTTATTTATTGTTTGTTTTATGTTTAAAGCTTGTTTAAAAACTATACTAGCTGATGCCCCGGTATCAATTAAAAACCTTAACTCTGTAACGTTATAAGATAACTTTACAAAATGAAGGCCATTTAAATTTAGAATTACAGCCGAATCAGTTGTTTTGAGTGAAGCCTCGAAAAAACAGATCCGGTGATTGATTTTGAGTTTGATTTGAAGCAGGTTTGCATAAATACTGCATTATTTCGGGATGGGTTACGGTTTTCCCGAAAATTAAAATTTCCGCGCCGGTTTGACCAACCTTGACGATTACTATTAAAACGTCCCGAATGATTTCCTCGAAACGTCCTAGTCGCATTAAATTGTCTTGTGTTATAATTAGGATAATATTGGGGATTGGAAGATGTTGACTGCCCTGAGAATGGGCGCGTACCCGAACCAGGATTGTTTAGAGCACGACCTCGCCGCGTACCACGGTTACCTCGCATGAAAAATGCGTGAGGCGAATCTCGCTTTCCTACATCCTCATCTATTGCTCCTTGAATAGCCTCTGTTAACGCGGGATAATTTCTAGCTTTAACTACCGTTCTTAGATCATTGTTGTTTAATCCGTTTGCAAATGTGTTTAATGCGATTTTTTCGTTTGCCACCCTTAAAACTTGGGCAGCGGCATCGTCGCCGTCCGCTTGTGCAATTGTTAAATCGACAAGAAGTTCTTCTATGAGCTGCCCGAATTGCTCTACCGATCTGCCTCCTTGTCTAGCCGAATTTAATTTTGTGGACAGCGTCGATGCCGATTTTTTTGTCAAAAAATGTGTTTTAATATCGTTTATAAGTGCCTGATTTGTGTCGTACGTGGCTTTCAATCGCAGTTTCGCATTTTCTCACAAACGCGTTTTTAACACATATGTTGTTAATAGTGTTTTACCTGCTGCATTTAATAAACTGTCATATAACTCGATTGAATCTATAAGTTGTTTAGTCACATTTTCCTTACCGTTCATCAACGGCAGCAAGCCAGCTGCGGTTTTTAAATTAAACTCTTCCCCCATAACTGTATCAACAGGATTATTTTCTATACCTAATATTTCTAACTCGGTATCTATCGAACCACCTAACTCGTCTTTCGGTTGTAATTTACTGTTCTCTGTGACACTCAGAAGAATGAGGCGATTCTTTAGATTGACCTGATTTAACACTTATCCTACTCTCTAACAATGACTTTGCTGAAGCTAATTCTATTTTAATTTTTTCATTTAGTTTTTTAGCTTCTTCTGTTCCAATTACTGTAACTTACGGCCGGTTATATCTTCATTGTTTCTCCTCTCAATAGAGTCTTTTCCCAAATTTTTGTGGAATCCTTTGAGGTCCTCTAAAAGAATTTCGAAGTCTCGCAGGTCGGACATCCCATGGTTATTTAACTTTTTAACGTCTCTTTACTTTTGAGTTATAACTAAGAACACTTATGCTTCTCACAACACTTTCACAGCACTATCCATCCAACTTCTCCATACTCATAGCGGTTGCTCCTAGGGCTGCTCTCTGGACCGTCTGACGCCAACGTCTTTGCCGTCTCTCGTATAAGTAAAGGATGAAGATCAGAAATATCAAAACAAGAAGACCAATTAGGAGATAATTCTGATGGTTCATTGCCTGCTCAATAACTAGTGTTTGATCTCCACTGTTTATTAATTATAATTTCTTCTTTGGCTTGTGCTTGTCTTGAGCTACACATCTTTCACTATTTTTGGACTGTCAATGTTTTTCACTCGTGAGTAGAGTAACAAAGAGAGTTCTACACCGGAAGTGACCCAGACGCTACGTGACGTCAGCAGTAGGCGGTTCTCGATGGTGGCGCCCCCCCTGGTGGGTGGTGGGGGGTGATCATATTAGCTATTGGTGGGCAGGCATTTGGGCAACGCCCTCAACTGATAAGCGTAAGTGAGCCTATTGGTGGGTTGTTGGCGGATGGCGGCTGGCGGATGGCGGCCATGTTTGATAGATATTAGCTATTGGTGTTGTGGTTTAAAGTGGGCGGGGCTTAGGTGTTTAGTTGGCATTACTGGAGATGCAAAAGATAAGCGATATGCATATTGGTTGTTTGTGGTTAGCGTATTAGTTTGGTATTACTGGAGATGCAAAAGATAAGCGATATGCATTTGCTGCGTGACTTAACAGTGGTTTGGCATCCAGGGGGAGATAAGGATTTATTATTATTTTGTTGTAAATTTCATTTTTGACGCCATTTTGAATTGTGACGTCAAATTTTTAGCTTGATAAAATATTTCCGTTTTTGTGGTAATGTGTTTAATATTGAATTTAATATAATTTTCATTTTTAACGCCATTTTGAATTGCTGACGTCATCCGACTTGTCCTAACAAGTCTATTTTTAATCCCTCCAGAGGCCTTTTTCTCACAATTAGGTGTGTCCGACCTTTTTTATTAAAATTAAATTTGTTTAATATTTTGGGGCCGATCGGTACTCGGAAACCATCGGTTTTAAATTTTTTCATATAAAAAGACGTTGTTTTAAATATAATGATCAGTCATAATATTGCTTTATGTTGATAATGGGCTTTAAATTGTTATTAATATTTCTGCTAAGTATAATCTTAGTAAAGTCAACAAATTTAACTGATAAAGATGTTGTAATAAAACATCTCGAAACATTTGGTTACCTTAATAGTTCAGAGTTTTCGCTGACTAATTATGAAGAAGCTTTAATATTATTTCAGGAGAGATATAATTTAAACATAAGTGGTGAAATAACGAAAGACCTTTTAGAATTTATAAAAACACGTCGTTGCTCTATACCAGATGAAAATATTTATGAATTGACGCAAAACCCACCTAAATGGAATAAACATAATATATATTGGTATGCATATAATAGAGAGATAAAAAGAGTTGCTACTAGAGCTTTCAATGAGTGGGAAAAATTTGTAAATCTAAAGTTTATTTTTTCGTTTAGAAATCCTGACATTTTAATTTCATTTGGGAAAAATAACCATAGTAATTCAGTTCGATGCATGAAGGGTTATTGTATTGCACCATTTGATGGAAAGGGTGCTGTAGTTGGTCACGCATACCACCCAAGTCATATTAATTCCTGTACGGAAATTCATTTAGATTCAGATGAAAATTGGTATTTTGGTTTCGATGTACCTGAAGATAATGATAAAACAAGTCTATATACCGCATTGCTTCATGAAATTGGACATTCTTTGGGGTTGAGTCATTCACCAGATAATAATGCACTAATGTACGCATATTTTTCACCAAATATAACAACCCTATCCGATGAAGATAAAAAAAATATACAAAATTTATATGGATTACCCCCAACTACTCCAAAAATAGTAACATCAACAACCCCAAAAACTACTCCAAAAATAGTAACATCAACAACCCCAAAAACTACTCCAAAAATATTAACAACAACAAAAACAATTCCAACTACAAGGAAACTTACAGATAAACCAAGAACAACAAAAACAATTTTAACAACAAGCGGACCTAAAATAACGGGTTCTACACAAAAACCTACACACACATCACCAAATTTAACTGATTTATGTCAAATCGAGTATCCACAACAAATGTTAGTCACAAATAATAATCATCTGTATGTTTTTAACAATGGGTTAGCGTGGATTTTAAATATAGGAGAGCCCTCGAGCATAAATCTTAAAAAGCCTAAAAAAATTAGTGATTATATTAAATATAATGATTTTTTACATATATACCAAACACCTAGTGGTAGTGTGGTAATAATAGATAATTTAAAACGTGTTAGTACGTTTTCTTTTCCTAGTCTTGCATGTGAAACATTTAATCAAACAATAGACAAATTTAATATTGCTCGAAGTAGCAACATAAATGCCATGTTTAACTCAAACAGAGGTAGAACTTATATTATTCATGATGATTATTGGGTTACTGAAATTGATGAATGTAGTTTAAATGCAGTCAATCGGGGGAGTATAAAACAGTTTTTCCCAGGAATCCCTCCAGATATATCTTCAGCATTTCGCTATACAAATGGTAACATTTATTTTTTTTAAAAAAAATTATTTTATGAATATAACGAATTTTCTGGTAAATTAATAAGAGCAGGAGTTTTTGATTGGAGTTTATTTGGAATAAATTGTCCGAATGAAACAATTTTAAATCAATTAAAAAATATATTAACATCCCTTTCAACATACTTTTATTAATTATTATAAAAGGTTAACTTTATTAAAAAAAAAATCATTTCAATGTTGACTTTTAAAGGTGGCGGTTTATTAAATTCTGCAATTAACAACCTACCCTTTGAGCTTCACGTGCCTTCTTATCAATTTTGCGGACCAGGTACTAAATTAGATAAGAGAATTCAAAGGGGTGATACTGGTATAAACCCCTTAGACGCTGCATGTAAAGATCACGATATTGCTTATTCAAAAAATAAAAATTTGGAGGATAGACATAAAGCGGATTGGATTTTGGAAAATAAAGCTTGGGAAAGGGTGAAATCTAAAAACTCTAAATTAGGTGAGAAAGCAGCAGCTTGGTTAGTAACAACGGGAATGAAGGTTAAAAGAAAACTTGGAATGGGCGTTCGAAAAACTCGAAAACCAATCTCATTTAAACGTGGGGTGGTTGATAAAATTAAAAAACATGTTCAAGATTTAGATATATCCAATCAAAATTCACTTAAAAAATCTACTGCAACGGCACTTAAAGCAGCTCGGGTGATTATAAAGAAAGCCGGGGGTCGTAAAAATATTAAGGTGCCTAGAATAATTCCATTTGAATCCGACAAACAAGGAGGATTTTTACCCCTTTTACCACTATTCGCAGCCTTAGGGGCCATAGGATCATTGGCTGGAGGCGCAAGCGCTGTAGCCAAAACGGTGATAGACACAAAAAATGCTAAAAAGAAACTTGAAGAATTAGGTCGACATAATAGGGCTATGGAGGAAATTGGAAAAAAAGGTTCGGGATTATATTTAAAAAGGAATGTCAAGGGAGGATATGGTCTTTTTTTAAAACAAAAAAACTACCAATAAAGCTACCCAATAGAGCCCTATATGATTCTGAATTGGTAAAATATGCACAAAAGCTTAAAATACCCTATTTTAGAGGGGTTTTTATGCGAGACGCTTTACCAAAAATAAAAAATAAAAATGAATCTGCAATCCTAAATTTAGACATTTCGAAAAATTTGGGTACACATTGGGTAGCTTATACTAAAAGAAACAATTCTGTTATTTATTTTGATAGTTTTGGTGGTCTTAAACCGCCAAAAGAATTAGTAAATTATTTAGGAAAAAATGTTAAAATTAATTATAATAATGATTGTTTTCAAAACTTTAAACAAATTAATTGTGGTCATTTATGTTTGTGGTTTCTTTATAAAAATAAATGAGATAAGAAAATATGATTAGTCTATTATTAACCGTTGTTTAAAGATAATGTCCCAGCTATTTACATTAAAAAGTAATAATTATGTTTTAAGTATAGATTTTACAAATCCAATACAACTTAATCCAGATTTTGACTACGGTATAGCATTGATAGGGTTTTATTCCTATAACAGCATCCCTAATATTGAAGAAGGTGAAAATACATTTTATTATAAAGAAGCGAGTGTGGATAAGAAAATAATAATACCAACTGGTACTTATGAAATATTAGATATAGAAACTTACCTAAGACAACAAATTATTCCTGGCAACGTTAAAAAGGAAGATTATGATAAATATTTTTCACTTAAACCAAATAATAATACTTTAAAGTGTGAAATTCAAAGCAATACGTTGGAAATAGATTTTACACAAGCAGATGGTATAGGAAAAATATTAGGATTTTCTAAGCGTACTTTAACGCCGGGTAAAAAACACGAATCAGATCTCCCAGTTAATATAATAAAAGTTCGAACCATTCACATCGATTGTAATATATCTACAGGTGCTTATTATAATTATCTACCAACACATACAATTTACGAATTTTCAGTAGACGTTGATCCAGGCTATACAATCAAGGAAATTCCCCGAAACCTTATATATTTACCAATAATAAATAAACAAGAAATATTTAATATTACTTTGGTAATTTTAAACCAAGATTTTAAACCAGTTAATTTTCGTGGAGAGGAAGTTATAGTTCGATTGGAATTAAAAAAATTATCATAATGGGACTAACATTCAATAATTATTATAAAAATCCTAGCACAAACAATTTGAAATCAGTTGACAGCAAACGCTTGCCTAGTTCAAACAGCTTAACTAATTCAAATAGACTTTTTCTACAATCATTAGGATATAATGTCATCATTAGACCAAATCTTCGACATCTATCGAAAACCACAGTTTAGTGAAACAATTCAAAAGGTTGACTACAGAACTTATTACCCCTATGTTAAATCTTTTAATAATAGTGATGTTATAGAAATTTCAATAAATCAAAGAGATTCCTGGTTGCTTATGCACGATGCAGCTCTATTAATAGATGGTAAATTGGAAATAACTAAAGGGGATGGCGAGGCAGCCTTAATAAATAATTTTGGAGCTTTTTTGTTTGACCGAATTTCTTATGAAATAAATGGAAAAGAAATTGATGGTATTCGCGACCCAGGTATTGTGAGCACAATTAAGGGCTATCTTAATTACAGTAGCGATGATTCAAACCATTTAGGCATTGCAGGGTGGAATTACCCAGCTCAACCAATAGTCTCAACAATAGCCAAAATTTCAACTTTTAATATACGTATACCATTACATCATTTATTTGGTATATTTAATGATTATCAACTAGCCCAATTTGGTAAACAAACTATACGTCTTGTAAGAGCTCGAAATGACTCTGATTGTCAAATTATAACAGAAAAAACTGCGGCTGCTGCTGGCACAACAAAGGCTAAATTAACCGTTGAAAATATCTCGTTAAAAGTACAAGTTATTACACCCAATGATTTATTAAAGCTTCAGTTGTTGGAATCAATAAAATCAGACAAACCTATAGTAATTCCATTTAGAAAGTGGGAATCTCATGAGCTACCCCAATTAACTAAAGATGCCACTAAGGAAATATGGTCAGTTAAAACGTGCACTGCATTGGAAAGTCCACGCTATATAATTTTAGCTTTTCATACCAATAGAAGAGGTAATGATACAAAAGATCCCTCATATTTTGACAACATTGATATATCTGATATACGTGTTATCCTCAATGGCGAATATTTTCCTATAGAACGCATGGACCTTAATTTTGAAAAAAATAATTTTATCGAGGCCCATCACAATTATACACAATTTTATTCAAGTTTTAAAAATGATTTAACAATATCAAAACACTCTCTACTTGATTATAAACAATTTAAGAACCACGCTCTTTTTGTAATTGATTGTTCCAGAAGAAATGAATCCTTAAAATCGAGTACAGTTGACATCAAAGTTGATATTGAGGCGAAAAAAGGCTTTCCCGATAACACAAAAGCATATTGTGTTATTATACATGACGTCATTATGGAGCATCTTCCACTCAGTGAAATAGTTCGTAGTTTATCATAATGCTGTTTAGTTTAAATTATTCTGCCTAAGATGAAGGTTGTGTCTATAAATATTCAGGGATTTAATTTATTCTCTAACGAAAAATGGCTTTTTCATCCAAAAGAAGTTACGGTTACCAATGGATTGCAAACAAATCATTATCTCTTAAAACCAATGGTAGAATTTAAGCTGTTATCACGAAAAAATAAAAAACAAGTTTGCTTTAAAGAAAAAATTCATGGCCTACGATATTCAGGTGGATACATAAATTTCAATGAGATTAACAATATTTTGATGGAATTATTGCCTGAATACGATACTGTTTACACAAAAGGAAATCAAAATTATGAATATTTAAAAACAGTCTGTGAGCAGTTATTACCAAATATAAAAATTATAAACGTTGAAACGCTGAACGTTTGGGAGCAGCCAGTGTTTAAAAACAAACCCCTCATGTGTTTGGATCATTTTAGAAGCGGTAGGTGTAGTACAACACATGCCTTAGTATTACATAATTGGCTTCAAAGTTATCTACCCCATAATCATGGATTGTAAAGAATTTGCTCAAAGAAAAATAAAATTTTATAAAGAATTGCAGGCATTAAAAGAAGACATTGAAATGTATGAACTGTGTAAGGCTTTTGCTGCTATGAGCATTTCTGAGGATCTGAGGAAGAATTCGCTTGACATTACTAATTTAAAAAAAAAATTATGTGCTTTAAATAAAATAATATTATAATAAATAAATAAAAAAATTATATTGTTTTTATGTATATCCTAAAATTAGAATAAAACTCATAGGTAAGTAATATAATATATTTAAATATTTTTACATTTATTAAATACATAACCTAAAAAATATACAAATGCATAAATAGCTAGTAAAAAAATTCCTACTATTAACAGAGATATAAATTCTATAAATATTTTTGTGGAAAATGTTGTTGAAGAAGCCACCTCCGATTCTGTAGTGGTTGATAAATTGGTTAAATTAGTTATTACACTATTTAAACTATTTATTTCAAAAAGGGTTCTAGTCTTTCCACCATCTGCTGATAAAATATATTTTAATTTATAATGTAATATAGAGCTATTTGCTGAGGCATTAACTTGAATCTTGAATGTACCAGGAGCTGCATCCATTGGATTCCAATCATTTGGCCATTGAGTCTTTACCATTGGATTATTAACACTGAATGCCACATAACAATCCTGAGTGTTTTTGGGAAAATTTACAAATAAAGTATTATTAATGAATGTAGATAGTAATAAAAAATTGGCTACTGAAAACATGTTTACTCAATGATAGTAACTTAACAACTAATTATTTTTCACACTTTTGAATTATAGTTGCCTTATATTATTAATTTTTTATTATAAATAAATTGTTATCTTTACAATTTTTATTAATGTAAACATAACGACCTTGTTTTGGTGGGGGTGGTTGATAATTCTGCAGCACCCATATTGGTGGTTAAATCAAATGCGCATAATGTGTTTAGTATTGAACAGAGTAAAATTGGTTTAAGTCCATATGATGATAAAAGGCATTTATTATCAAATTCAACAGATACTTTACCTCATGGGCACTTCAAGATTAATAATATTATGTAATAATTATTTCTAATTTTAATAAATATATTTTATTTATTTTAAATTATTGTGTTTTTATTAACAACAATCATCATTAAAACTCAAGGGTACGTTTAAAAATCAGTATATTTTTCTAAATCATTTGACATTTTCATATCTAAATAGTATAAGCATTCTAAAAAACAATAACTTTCTACACTAGTACCGCAAGAACATAGGGATGACAGAACGTCTAGCACAGCATGAAGGGATGGAGGATAAAAACGAAGTTCAGTTTTCATCGCTTCATATGTGCTTTTTAATAGATTATGATAATAATAATTAAAATTTAAATTATTTAACATTTCAAGTTTTTTTTAAATTAACTTTTCCAATTCAAGAATTTCAAAAACATCATTTAGCATAAAATACAAAATGGTACAATCATCTGATATTTTAAAAATTTTATTATTGCCATCAATATTTAATCCAATTTTCATGTTCCTCCAAAGCTGAATTTCATCAGTGCGATGTGCATCCAGAAGTTTTTGGAGTGATTCAATTACATCAACCCATTCACCATATATAAAAGAGAGATGTTCGCTAGTAACTTTGTTAATCATTCTTACTGTTGGCAAAAAATCCCTTGCACCACTAAGCCCACATTCCAGCGAGAATATTTGGAAATCATAAGTCGTTGTGTAAATTAATCTTTTTTCAGCTTTAATAGCTTCTTCATATCTAATAATCAAAGCATTTAGATTGGAATCATAACCTTCAAAATTGGAATCTGCACTACTACCCATTTTATGTGTGCACTGCTTTACTTTACTTTTTAAACTAAATTAAATTTTGATTTTATGAGGAGAAACTGGAAAAGAGTGGGGTAATCAAAAAGAGTCTGTTTTATTAATATAACTATTATGTGAATCATTGAAGCCCAACCATTTCACGCAGACTTTGTTACCACGTTTATGTAAAACTTTTTCCACCAGGTAAATATCAGGCTGCATTGTTTTTTGCAACTCATCCTCATAAAATGCTCCACTAATGGGTCTGCCATTTAAATCTTCCAAAATGTATGTGGTGGGGTTTGTAATTTTTACTTTTACAATTTTAAACAATTCTGTAGTCCAATTGGGGGTGTATTCTTTATCAAAAACATGTTTTGCTTTACTTATTCTCACTATATCACCAATGAAAAACTTTTTAGGTTTGGTTGCTAATTTTAAATGTGTAAATGCAAACTTTAAAACTTTTTTTTCATTTTCTTTACAAACATCAATTGGTTTCATATTAATTGTTCTATGTTTTGTATTATTATAATTTGAAACAATTTGTGGCAATATATCAACCCAATTATATGATCCATTTAAACTAAAGTATTTAAATAGGCGTTCTTTTACAGTCCTTATAACACGCTCGGCGATTGCAGCTTTTTTACAACTAAATGTATTATAGTGATTTATTGAATATTTTTGCATAAGTTCATTAAACTTACTATTAAAAAATTCCTTGCCCTGATCAGTCTGTAAGTTTTGTGGACATCTTTCTTTCAATATTAAATTAAAAGCTTTTGTAACTTCTTCCCCAGATTTATTTTTTAATGGTTTAGCCCATAAATATTTTGAAAAACAGTCAATAACAATCAATATGTACTTAAAATTTTTATTATTTGATGCATACATGTCCATCTGCCCTAAGTCTGATTGCCAAAGGTCATCAATGCCCTTAATAATTGTTTTTCGACGTTTAAAATTTTTTCTAATAGGTCTATGAAGTTCATTAACAAGTTTAATTTTTTCCTTGGTGTGTTTCATGATTATGGTGTGGTGGAAGAGTGAGTACTAGCACCAGCAGCCCCTGTAATCACTTTTATTATATTTTTCCCCACATCATTGATTGCGGATTTGTTTTTTTTGACGTCCTCAAATAATTTATCCACGTTTGTATCCAGAGACTTTAAAGCTGTATTAAGATCTTTGATTTGCTTTTTAAAATCTATAATGTTTTGTTCATTTTGCTGTTTTATATCCTTTAAGTTCACATCTTGAGTCTGTTGAAGGAATTTAATTTGCCTATCCAAGTCATTACGTGCATTTACATGCGATCTTGAAATATTCTTTAAAGAATTCAAATCATTGAAAATTATTGTTTTTTGTTTATTAAGTTCTTTAATTTGCTCTTTTAACTCATCTGTATTTTGCGTTAAAATAGCTAGTTCTTTATTTAAATTAATTTTTAATTTATCTTGTTTTTTACTATCGAGGTTTTCAATTTCCATTTTTATTTTTGCATCCGATTGCTTGAGTGCTTTTAATGTCTCTTGTTCAAATTTACTAAGTGATTTTATTGTATCATCATAAAAATTTGCATATATTTGATCAACATAACCCATATTAGTAGCATCTGCATTTAAAGTTGGTGATTTCACATTACATATTTTTAGGTTTTCTGCGTCAATATTACCATCGGGAGTATATTTTAGTACATTGTTACCATACTGTAATTTTGACAATAATGAATTTTGATTAGATTGACCGAGATATTGACCAAACTTGTTAAGAGGCATTGTTAAACTGCTGGTAAAACTTTATTTGTTCTAATATATAACACCTGCTTCTTTCAGCTCATTAATAATTGCTGTAATTTCATTATCATTTGATGTGTTGCCAGCATGCTTGGAGGCTACTAATAACTTTAATCTTTCAACCAATTCATTTACGTCATCCCAATAAATGTACTCTATTGGTTTTTCATTGTATGTTACCAAGGTGGGCGATGCTCTGCCAAATCCAATTTTTTCAGTATGTTCTTTACCAACTCTAAGTTTACGACTATGTTCTTTTTGTTTATCTATATCTTGCTGTTTTATTTGCTCTAAAACAGGCTTAATAATGTTTTTATATTTGAGCCCTCTATGCCCCATGGTTTGTTCGTTGGGATCAAAATTTCTTTTATGCGCGTTTGTAAGCACAACAAGTTTACCAAATGTTTTAAAATCTGAAGTTATGTAATTCTTAGGATTTTGTTTAAACATTAATTCGTACAGTCCTGGGGACCCCTTGAAAAAATTATTATTTACAATAAAATCAGGACCTTTAAACTCCACAATTGAATCCCCAAATTTGATCTTGCCTGTATCCAAATCGTGGTGAATATAAGTATGATCATATTCATTGCTAGTATCTTTCATATGTCCTTCAACAAAATTTCTAGGTAATTCATTGAAAAAATCCAAATATTCTG
Organism: Brassicogethes aeneus; assembly: GCA_921294245.1. NCBI lineage: Eukaryota > Metazoa > Arthropoda > Insecta > Coleoptera > Nitidulidae > Brassicogethes > Brassicogethes aeneus. Next base: position 8,053,540 of record OV121136.1, read on the forward strand.
CTATAGAATCTTCCGGCATTGTTTCCATGATTGATTCGTTGTCGAGTGTTCTACTTAAGCTTAAGTCATTATCATAAAAATCATTTGTATCATCTTCATAAATAGTTTCATTTCCAGAAAATGTGGGGTGGTATGTTTTATTGGGATTATATTCGCTTTTATAAAAATCATTTGGATTATTTTCATTAGTGGTGTCATTTTCAGGAAAACGTATGCTTGAGATATTTAATGATTTATCTTGAATACCTTTTCTGGGGGATGCTTCAAGTATTTTATCAATAGCTTTATATTTTATAGGAGATTGTTTTTTAATTTTTTTTGCTGGCTGTAATAAATCTTCTTCTTCAGCTTCTTTTTTCACAAAATCCGTATCATATGCCATTTTTTCAAGAGGCTTTATGATTGGTCTAAAAATTTTATCTAATGTAGCATCATTTTCAGCTTTTCCCAATTTAAGAGCTAAATATTTTTTTCTAATATTTCGAGAGAGTTCATTAATTTTTTCAGTTACATTGACAGTGGTTGGTGCCATGATTACTAATGATACTAAATATAGTTGTTTTACATATTTATATTTTTATCAAACGATAACACCCATTGTTTAAACGGGAGTCTTATATAACAGCCTGTAGTTTTTGTGACAGTTTTACAGTTTTTATAGCAGTTTTTGCGGTTTTTCTATCGGTTTTTGCGATAGTTTTGCAGTATTTATAGCAGTTTTGCAGTTTTTCTAGCAGTTTTTGTGACAGTTTTGCAGTTTTTCTATCGGTTTTTGTGACAGTTTTGCAGTTTTTCTAGCAGTTTTTGCAGTTTTTTATCAGTTCTTGCGACAGTTTTGCAGTATTTATAGCAGTTTCTACAGTTTTTCTATCGGTTTTTGTGACAGTATTTTACCAAGATTATAAGGTTACTTAGCAAAAAATATTAATAAGTCTATTACTGTTACTCAACTCAAAAAAATATTAGCTACATATTTATATATTTATCAAATCCCTTTCGATAACGTCCATTGTTTAAACGAAAATCTTTTATAATAGCTAAACAACCATAATTTTCATTCCAACATTCTGAGCATATTTTCTTAAACTGATCATAAGGCATATCAGGTGAGACATGTTCATCAAATACATGTTTTAAATTCATATCATCCTGTCTAAATAGCACAATAATATTACAATTATCACGTATTAATTGTTTTGGTATTTTTGAATATGTTTGACATAAGTATGCAGCGTCTATATTTTTATGTCTACCCATTGAATAGTATTCGCGTATTTTATTTTGTTTATCGCAAGCTACATCATCAAATATGAAAATTGAATTGTTTCGAGCTTTCATAGGTTCTATTATTTCATCATTATCTTTATATGGAAAATACCTCACACCTTTTACTTTGCTTAAAACATTTTGTAATAATTGATATTTTGGTTGGAAAAGAGATTTTGAATAAACGTAAATATTTTCAAATTTAGCTCCATTAGGATTAAATATTAAACTTAATAAAGCATTTGTTTTACCACACCCACTAGGACCACAAAAAATTGCTCTAAAGGAATTTGGTAGTAAATTACCATGTTTACTAGCATCAGAACTGGTTTCAAATAAATCTAAATTATTTATAGGTAGTTTTTCGGGTTGTTGAACGCAACGCATTTTAGGTACTACTGAACTTAAATAGTTTTGTTAAGGAATATATATTAAAGTTTATTCAATTAATTTTACAACAGCACGTAATTTTTGGTAACTTATTTAACACCTCATTAGCTTCTTTCACATAAAATGAAACCATACAACATGGACATGTATCTGGACCTTCATCAGAATTTGACCAGGGGCACGTCTCAAAATGTTTACCATACTGGTTATTTACAATCTTAGCATTAAGATGCTGCTCCAAAAATTCTTTTTGACTGGTCCATTTTTTAATTTTTTCCTTTTTCAAAAATTCTCGATATATTTCTTGTTGAGTAGGATATTTATTTTCAAATTTTTCTTCACCTTCTTTACCACATTTTTCCAAAAATTTATCAATATTTTGGATTGCCTTTTCAATTTCCTTTGCACTAATCATTATTACTGTACGATAATATTAAGACTGAATAATACTTTTTAGGTCGCACGTTTTGGTGGGAAAATAATAAATTTATATTTAAAACAACTAACTTTTATATGAAAAAATTTAAAACCGATGGTTTCCGAGTACCGATCGGTCCCAAAATATTAAACAAATTTAATTTTAATAAAAAAGGTCGGACACACCTAATTGTGAGAAAAAGGCCTCTGGAGGGATTAAAAATAGACTTGTTAGGACAAGTCGGATGACGTCAGCAATTCAAAATGGCGTTAAAAATGAAAATTATATTAAATTCAATATTAAACACATTACCACAAAAACGGAAATATTTTATCAAGCTAAAAATTTGACGTCACAATTCAAAATGGCGTCAAAAATGAAATTTACAACAAAATAATAATAAATCCTTATCTCCCCCCGGATGCCAAACCACTGTTAAGTCACGCAGCAAATGCATATCGCTTATCTTTTGCATCTCCAGTAATGCCAACTAAACACCTAAGCCCCGCCCACTTTAAACCACAACACCAATAGCTAATATCTATCAAACATGGCCGCCATCCGCCAGCCGCCATCCGCCAACAACCCACCAATAGGCTCACTTACGCTTATCAGTTGAGGGCGTTGCCCAAATGCCTGCCCACCAATAGCTAATATGATCACCCCCCACCACCCACCAGGGGGGGCGCCACCATCGAGAACCGCCTACTGCTGACGTCACGTAGCGTCTGGGTCACTTCCGGTGTAGAACTCTCTTTGTTACTCTACTCTCGTGCATCACTACTTTTTTTTCTCTTTTACAAAGAGGCACTGTCAGGATCGCCATATGTTGTTAAAAGGTTTCTGGTTAGAAATTAGACAATATATTTCCCATAACTATATATATTAGAGAATAAAGTACAAGTATAGGTACAGCCCTAAATACTGTCTTATTCGAATTATATCTAATATCGTACTAACTAACTAATTGATTATTAATTATAAGGTGCATATGAAAATATGCAATGACGTGGCGCACCTAGGGTTCATTGAATTATTTTTTAATAAAAGTCAGCAATTATAAAGTTATTAACTTGTATTTTAAAGCCAATAATGTTGTAATATAAAATTACGGAAATATAAAATAATGACCCTAATGGTTCCACTACAAGTAACATTCTTGCCAAACTGAATGATTGTCAAAATCTACCATTTATTAAAATTAAGGAATTGGAATAAAATAATAAGTATGAGCTTGTTGGGATGGAAAAAGCTGATGAAAAATATGGTGAGTTTATAATTAAAATAAAGGAAATTATATAATTTTACCACATCGTTTTCCAAACTAATCCCGGAATTAGATAAAAATAACCGAGAAATTAATAAGAAAAAAATGTACTTAATAATGGACGTTTCTAATGATTATTATAATGTTAACTTTGAATAAATCATTTTGTTTAAAATATTTTTTACTTTGAATTTGGTATATGGTTTAATAATTGGTTTTTATATTTTAGGAATATTAATTATACAATATTAACATATTTTTAATAATTTTATATCTGGAAGCATGGGACACCTTCCCATGAGCGGACACCTGTAACCGCAACCAGACGCGTCCCCAGGTGGCGGATAGGGGAAGGCCCGCTGGGTGGCAAGCCAGCCACTTGGTGGGTAGGGGGGAATTTCCCCCCCGCGGACCAACAGGATTGCACGCGAGATTGTCCTGCACTGTAACCCACTGGGAGTACTGAGTACCATGTTTCCGGGAAAGGTTGATGTGAGCTTGCTCTGCCGAGGTGTAAGTTGCAGTGTAGGTCTGAAACCAGCCACTTCGGTCCCTAATCAGGAAGTGCGCATTGGATGTGGAAGTCGGATTCCACATTGCTTCGGGCGAGCCCCTATCCGTCCGAGTATACCGGGATAGGGAAAACGAAGGCTGGGCCTCAGGGAACTGGGGTAAGCTTTTTCTAGAAGAAGCTGAGGGTATACCCGTTCCTGGCTATTTCGGCCCGCCCCTATGCGCACGATGCGCTGGCAAACAAACGTTATGGGAAAAAAATAAACCGTGGAAACAACGAAAAATAGCCCAGAAGATGCGCATAAATCTTCAAACCAAAACCCGGGTAACTCCGGAGATTTTATCAATGAAAAGGAGGTTATTCCCCGGTTCTTGATAATTTCCAAACGTGAAGGAGACTTTTCAAAGGAAAGTCCCTTTGCTATTTCAAAAACTTTGTTTGGTCTAGTTGGAGAGGTACGTTTAATAAAAAAAATTAAAGATGGTCTATTAGTGGAAGCTAAAAATGAAAAGCAAGCTAAACGATTACAAGGTTTGGTGCGTTTTGGTGAAGTTGATGTGGTGGTCAAAACCCATCAAACATTAAACTACAGTAAAGGTGTCATTTACTGTAGTGATCTACTAAATTGCAGTGTGGAAGAACTAAAGGGGCATCTGATCGTTGAGGGAGTAACAGATGTCAAACGAATCCAAACAAAAAAAGATGGCAAACTTATAGATACTCCAACCCACATTTTAACATTTAACTCACCTGTCCTTCCAAAGAAAATAAATGCTGCTTTCCATAGATTAGAGGTAAGACAATATATCCCTAACCCGTTAAGATGTTTTAAATGTCAAAAGTTTGGCCACATTACCGATAAATGTGAGTCCAAAGTACAAATTTGTATTTGTGGACAACCTTCCCATGAAGGAACAACCTGCACCCTTCCAATCAAGTGCGTGAACTGCAGCGGAGACCATCCGGCGAGGTCCAGGTCTTGTCAGGTTTATCAGGAAGAAGCTGCAATACAAAAAATTAAAACTTTAGATAAAGTAACTTATTTTGAGGCTAAACGTCGATACAATATGTCTAAAAATATAAACCTACCTAAAAACTTCTCGGATGTTGTCAAAACCACTGCACCAGCCGCCAGTAACCTCAAAATAGAGGACATTATAAAGGCCTTAATTCCTGAAATAACAAAGGTTGTTACTTCTATTATTTCAGGCGGGGCCGGCATTTCCGGACCGCAATCACAAACATTTGCCCTACCGTCCAAAAAAACTATATCTCGACATGGTGTGCAGTATGATTCACAATCCAACACTGATTCGGTTGCCGAAAAACGCAAAGCGTCCGAGACAGGGTCAGACACTGAATTATCCATTTTAAATTCTGATGCCGATGTAAGTACAAAAAAAGAAAAGATAAAAAAGAGGGGACCAGGATGGCAAAAGGGACGTAAGCGCAAGCCCCCTCCCTCCTCTCCCCCCGTAACAGATCCCAAAACTAATATTGTGATAACAATTCCTGATATTAACCTATGATAACCAACTGTGATATTTATACATATATTTTATTTTTACTTTTAGTCTATTTTATACTTACCTGAACATATTTTTAGTTATTTACCCACCTGTTTGTACTACGATTTATACACTTATTTATTGAAATATTTATTTATTATAATTACTTTATTTACAATATACTTTTAAAACATCATTTATGGAAAACATATTTCAATGGAATTGTAATGGTATAACTACAAGATATTGCCATTTAAAACTCCTAATAAATAAATATGATCCTCTCTGCATTTGCCTACAGGAAACACATCTGAAACCTGGTCAACCATATTCCCTAAAGAATTACGAGTTTATTAGGCGAGACGCTGAGGTAAATCAACGAGCGAATGGCGGAGTTGCCATAGGTATCAGAAAAAATATAAAAGCAGAAGTCCCTATTAACACAACGTTACAAGCGGTAGCCATTAAGATTAATTTCCCACGTTTGTTGTACGTTTGTAATATATACTTACCACGTTTTGACTGGATACTGATGGACCTAGAAAATCTTGTTTCTCAGATTCCTCAACCATGTCTTCTTGTGGGCGACTTTAACGCCCACAATCCTTTATGGGGCTCCGAAACCACAGATGCTCGAGGACGCCTAGTAGAAAACTTTTTAGTTCATTCAAATATGATACTCTTAAATAATGGCCAACCTACTTACCTGAATGCGCGTTCCAACAGTTTTTCCCAAATTGACCTTTCAATGTGTACTGCCTCAATGGCACCTCATCTAAAATGGAAGGCCTTAGACAGTCTTTACGATAGCGATCACTTTCCAATAAAAATGGAGTTTAATGTCGTACGTACTCGACATTTTATTCCCACTAAATGGAAAACTGATCAGGCCAACTGGGATATATTTAGAGCCAATCTTTTTACTCCAATGTATCTGGAAGATACACCAGTAAACGATGAGATCGCAATCCTGACGGACCGTCTCGTGGAGGCAGCGATAGTAGAGTAACAAAGAGAGTTCTACACCGGAAGTGACCCAGACGCTACGTGACGTAGGCGGTTCTCGATGGTGGCGCCCCCCTGGTGGGTGGTGGGGGGTGATCATATTAGCTATTGGTGGGCAGGCATTTGGGCAACGCCCTCAACTGATAAGCGTAAATGAGCCTATTGGTGGGTTGTTGGCGGATGGCGGCTGGCGGATGGCGGCCATGTTTGATAGATATTAGCTATTGGTGTTGTGGTTTAAAGTGGGCGGGGCTTAGGTGTTTAGTTGGCATTACTGGAGATGCAAAAGATAAGCGATATGCATATTGGTTGTTTGTGGTTAGCGTATTAGTTTGGTATTACTGGAGATGCAAAAGATAAGCGATATGCATTTGCTGCGTGACTTAACAGTGGTTTGGCATCCAGGGGGAGATAAGGATTTATTATTATTTTGTTGTAAATTTCATTTTTGACGCCATTTTGAATTGTGACGTCAAATTTTTAGCTTGATAAAATATTTCCGTTTTTGTGGTAATGTGTTTAATATTGAATTTAATATAATTTTCATTTTTAACGCCATTTTGAATTGCTGACGTCATCCGACTTGTCCTAACAAGTCTATTTTTAATCCCTCCAGAGGCCTTTTTCTCACAATTAGGTGTGTCCGACCTTTTTTATTAAAATTAAATTTGTTTAATATTTTGGGGCCGATCGGTACTCGGAAACCATCGGTTTTAAATTTTTTCATATAAAAAGACGTTGTTTTAAATATAATGATCAGTCATAATATTGCTTTATGTTGATAATGGGCTTTAAATTGTTATTAATATTTCTGCTAAGTATAATCTTAGTAAAGTCAACAAATTTAACTGATAAAGATGTTGTAATAAAACATCTCGAAACATTTGGTTACCTTAATAGTTCAGAGTTTTCGCTGACTAATTATGAAGAAGCTTTAATATTATTTCAGGAGAGATATAATTTAAACATAAGTGGTGAAATAACGAAAGACCTTTTAGAATTTATAAAAACACGTCGTTGCTCTATACCAGATGAAAATATTTATGAATTGACGCAAAACCCACCTAAATGGAATAAACATAATATATATTGGTATGCATATAATAGAGAGATAAAAAGAGTTGCTACTAGAGCTTTCAATGAGTGGGAAAAATTTGTAAATCTAAAGTTTATTTTTTCGTTTAGAAATCCTGACATTTTAATTTCATTTGGGAAAAATAACCATAGTAATTCAGTTCGATGCATGAAGGGTTATTGTATTGCACCATTTGATGGAAAGGGTGCTGTAGTTGGTCACGCATACCACCCAAGTCATATTAATTCCTGTACGGAAATTCATTTAGATTCAGATGAAAATTGGTATTTTGGTTTCGATGTACCTGAAGATAATGATAAAACAAGTCTATATACCGCATTGCTTCATGAAATTGGACATTCTTTGGGGTTGAGTCATTCACCAGATAATAATGCACTAATGTACGCATATTTTTCACCAAATATAACAACCCTATCCGATGAAGATAAAAAAAATATACAAAATTTATATGGATTACCCCCAACTACTCCAAAAATAGTAACATCAACAACCCCAAAAACTACTCCAAAAATAGTAACATCAACAACCCCAAAAACTACTCCAAAAATATTAACAACAACAAAAACAATTCCAACTACAAGGAAACTTACAGATAAACCAAGAACAACAAAAACAATTTTAACAACAAGCAGACCTAAAATAACGGGTTCTACACAAAAACCTACACACACATCACCAAATTTAACTGATTTATGTCAAATCGAGTATCCACAACAAATGTTAGTCACAAATAATAATCATCTGTATGTTTTTAACAATGGGTTAGCGTGGATTTTAAATATAGGAGAGCCCTCGAGCATAAATCTTAAAAAGCCTAAAAAAATTAGTGATTATATTAAATATAATGATTTTTTACATATATACCAAACACCTAGTGGTAGTGTGGTAATAATAGATAATTTAAAACGTGTTAGTACGTTTTCTTTTCCTAGTCTTGCATGTGAAACATTTAATCAAACAATAGACAAATTTAATATTGCTCGAAGTAGCAACATAAATGCCATTTTTAACTCAAACAGAGGTAGAACTTATATTATTCATGATGATTATTGGGTTACTGAAATTGATGAATGTAGTTTAAATGCAGTCAATCGGGGGAGTATAAAACAGTTTTTCCCAGGAATCCCTCCAGATATATCTTCAGCATTTCGCTATACAAATGGTAACATTTATTTTTTTAAAAAAAATTTATTTTATGAATATAACGAATTTTCTGGTAAATTAATAAGAGCAGGAGTTTTTGATTGGAGTTTATTTGGAATAAATTGTCCGAATGAAACAATTTTAAATCAATTAAAAAATATATTAACATCCCTTTCAACATACTTTTATTAATAATTATAAAAGGTTAACTTTATTAAAAAAAAATCATTTCAATGTTGACTTTTAAAGGTGGCGGTTTATTAAATTCTGCAATTAACAACCTACCCTTTGAGCTTCACGTGCCTTCTTATCAATTTTGCGGACCAGGTACTAAATTAGATAAGAGAATTCAAAGGGGTGATACTGGTATAAACCCCTTAGACGCTGCATGTAAAGATCACGATATTGCTTATTCAAAAAATAAAAATTTGGAGGATAGACATAAAGCGGATTGGATTTTGGAAAATAAAGCTTGGGAAAGGGTGAAATCTAAAAACTCTAAATTAGGTGAGAAAGCAGCAGCTTGGTTAGTAACAACGGGAATGAAGGTTAAAAGAAAACTTGGAATGGGCGTTCGAAAAACTCGAAAACCAATCTCATTTAAACGTGGGGTGGTTGATAAAATTAAAAAACATGTTCAAGATTTAGATATATCCAATCAAAATTCACTTAAAAAATCTACTGCAACGGCACTTAAAGCAGCTCGGGTGATTATAAAGAAAGCCGGGGGTCGTAAAAATATTAAGGTGCCTAGAATAATTCCATTTGAATCCGACAAACAAGGAGGATTTTTACCCCTTTTACCACTATTCGCAGCCTTAGGGGCCATAGGATCATTGGCTGGAGGCGCAAGCGCTGTAGCCAAAACGGTGATAGACACAAAAAATGCTAAAAAGAAACTTGAAGAATTAGGTCGACATAATAGGGCTATGGAGGAAATTGGAAAAAAAGGTTCGGGATTATATTTAAAAAGGAATGTCAAGGGAGGATATGGTCTTTTTTTAAAACAAAAAAACTACCAATAAAGCTACCCAATAGAGCCCTATATGATTCTGAATTGGTAAAATATGCACAAAAGCTTAAAATACCCTATTTTAGAGGGGTTTTTATGCGAGACGCTTTACCAAAAATAAAAAATAAAAATGAATCTGCAATCCTAAATTTAGACATTTCGAAAAATTTGGGTACACATTGGGTAGCTTATACTAAAAGAAACAATTCTGTTATTTATTTTGATAGTTTTGGTGGTCTTAAACCGCCAAAAGAATTAGTAAATTATTTAGGAAAAAATGTTAAAATTAATTATAATAATGATTGTTTTCAAAACTTTAAACAAATTAATTGTGGCCATTTATGTTTGTGGTTTCTTTATAAAAATAAATGAGATAAGAAAATATGATTAGTCTATTATTAACCGTTGTTTAAAGATAATGTCCCAGCTATTTACATTAAAAAGTAATAATTATGTTTTAAGTATAGATTTTACAAATCCAATACAACTTAATCCAGATTTTGACTACGGTATAGCATTGATAGGGTTTTATTCCTATAACAGCATCCCTAATATTGAAGAAGGTGAAAATACATTTTATTATAAAGAAGCGAGTGTGGATAAGAAAATAATAATACCAACTGGTACTTATGAAATATTAGATATAGAAACTTACCTAAGACAACAAATTATTCCTGGCAACGTTAAAAAGGAAGATTATGATAAATATTTTTCACTTAAACCAAATAATAATACTTTAAAGTGTGAAATTCAAAGCAATACGTTGGAAATAGATTTTACACAAGCAGATGGTATAGGAAAAATATTAGGATTTTCTAAGCGTACTTTAACGCCGGGTAAAAAACACGAATCAGATCTCCCAGTTAATATAATAAAAGTTCGAACCATTCACATCGATTGTAATATATCTACAGGTGCTTATTATAATTATCTACCAACACATACAATTTACGAATTTTCAGTAGACGTTGATCCAGGCTATACAATCAAGGAAATTCCCCGAAACCTTATATATTTACCAATAATAAATAAACAAGAAATATTTAATATTACTTTGGTAATTTTAAACCAAGATTTTAAACCAGTTAATTTTCGTGGAGAGGAAGTTATAGTTCGATTGGAATTAAAAAAATTATCATAATGGGACTAACATTCAATAATTATTATAAAAATCCTAGCACAAACAATTTGAAATCAGTTGACAGCAAACGCTTGCCTAGTTCAAACAGCTTAACTAATTCAAATAGACTTTTTCTACAGTCATTAGGATATAATGTCATCATTAGACCAAATCTTCGACATCTATCGAAAACCACAGTTTAGTGAAACAATTCAAAAGGTTGACTACAGAACTTATTACCCCTATGTTAAATCTTTTAATAATAGTGATGTTATAGAAATTTCAATAAATCAAAGAGATTCCTGGTTGCTTATGCACGATGCAGCTCTATTAATAGATGGTAAATTGGAAATAACTAAAGGGGATGGCGAGGCAGCCTTAATAAATAATTTTGGAGCTTTTTTGTTTGACCGAATTTCTTATGAAATAAATGGAAAAGAAATTGATGGTATTCGCGACCCAGGTATTGTGAGCACAATTAAGGGCTATCTTAATTACAGTAGCGATGATTCAAACCATTTAGGCATTGCAGGGTGGAATTACCCAGCTCAACCAATAGTCTCAACAATAGCCAAAATTTCAACTTTTAATATACGTATACCATTACATCATTTATTTGGTATATTTAATGATTATCAACTAGCCCAATTTGGTAAACAAACTATACGTCTTGTAAGAGCTCGAAATGACTCTGATTGTCAAATTATAACAGAAAAAACTGCGGCTGCTGCTGGCACAACAAAGGCTAAATTAACCGTTGAAAATATCTCGTTAAAAGTACAAGTTATTACACCCAATGATTTATTAAAGCTTCAGTTGTTGGAATCAATAAAATCAGACAAACCTATAGTAATTCCATTTAGAAAGTGGGAATCTCATGAGCTACCCCAATTAACTAAAGATGCCACTAAGGAAATATGGTCAGTTAAAACGTGCACTGCATTGGAAAGTCCACGCTATATAATTTTAGCTTTTCATACCAATAGAAGAGGTAATGATACAAAAGATCCCTCATATTTTGACAACATTGATATATCTGATATACGTGTTATCCTCAATGGCGAATATTTTCCTATAGAACGCATGGACCTTAATTTTGAAAAAAATAATTTTATCGAGGCCCATCACAATTATACACAATTTTATTCAAGTTTTAAAAATGATTTAACAATATCAAAACACTCTCTACTTGATTATAAACAATTTAAGAACCACGCTCTTTTTGTAATTGATTGTTCCAGAAGAAATGAATCCTTAAAATCGAGTACAGTTGACATCAAAGTTGATATTGAGGCGAAAAAAGGCTTTCCCGATAACACAAAAGCATATTGTGTTATTATACATGACGTCATTATGGAGCATCTTCCACTCAGTGAAATAGTTCGTAGTTTATCATAATGCTGTTTAGTTTAAATTATTCTGCCTAAGATGAAGGTTGTGTCTATAAATATTCAGGGATTTAATTTATTCTCTAACGAAAAATGGCTTTTTCATCCAAAAGAAGTTACGGTTACCAATGGATTGCAAACAAATCATTATCTCTTAAAACCAATGGTAGAATTTAAGCTGTTATCACGAAAAAATAAAAAACAAGTTTGCTTTGAAGAAAAAATTCATGGCCTACGATATTCAGGTGGATACATAAATTTCAATGAGATTAACAATATTTTGATGGAATTATTGCCTGAATACGATACTGTTTACACAAAAGGAAATCAAAATTATGAATATTTAAAAACAGTCTGTGAGCAGTTATTACCAAATATAAAAATTATAAACGTTGAAACGCTGAACGTTTGGGAGCAGCCAGTGTTTAAAAACAAACCCCTCATGTGTTTGGATCATTTTAGAAGCGGTAGGTGTAGTACAACACATGCCTTAGTATTACATAATTGGCTTCAAAGTTATCTACCCCATAATCATGGATTGTAAAGAATTTGCTCAAAGAAAAATAAAATTTTATAAAGAATTGCAGGCATTAAAAGAAGACATTGAAATGTATGAACTGTGTAAGGCTTTTGCTGCTATGAGCATTTCTGAGGATCTGAGGAAGAATTCGCTTGACATTACTAATTTAAAAAAAAAATTATGTGCTTTAAATAAAATAATATTATAATAAATAAATAAAAAAATTATATTGTTTTTATGTATATCCTAAAATTAGAATAAAACTCATAGGTAAGTAATATAATATATTTAAATATTTTTACATTTATTAAATACATAACCTAAAAAATATACAAATGCATAAATAGCTAGTAAAAAAATTCCTACTATTAACAGAGATATAAATTCTATAAATATTTTTGTGGAAAATGTTGTTGAAGAAGCCACCTCCGATTCTGTAGTGGTTGATAAATTGGTTAAATTAGTTATTACACTATTTAAACTATTTATTTCAAAAAGGGTTCTAGTCTTTCCACCATCTGCTGATAAAATATATTTTAATTTATAATGTAATATAGAGCTATTTGCTGAGGCATTAACTTGAATCTTGAATGTACCAGGAGCTGCATCCATTGGATTCCAATCATTTGGCCATTGAGTCTTTACCATTGGATTATTAACACTGAATGCCACATAACAATCCTGAGTGTTTTTGGGAAAATTTACAAATAAAGTATTATTAATGAATGTAGATAGTAATAAAAAATTGGCTACTGAAAACATGTTTACTCAATGATAGTAACTTAACAACTAATTATTTTTCACACTTTTGAATTATAGTTGCCTTATATTATTAATTTTTTATTATAAATAAATTGTTATCTTTACAATTTTTATTAATGTAAACATAACGACCTTGTTTTGGTGGGGGTGGTTGATAATTCTGCAGCACCCATATTGGTGGTTAAATCAAATGCGCATAATGTGTTTAGTATTGAACAGAGTAAAATTGGTTTAAGTCCATATGATGATAAAAGGCATTTATTATCAAATTCAACAGATACTTTACCTCATGGGCACTTCAAGATTAATAATATTATGTAATAATTATTTCTAATTTTAATAAATATATTTTATTTATTTTAAATTATTGTGTTTTTATTAACAACAATCATCATTAAAACTCAAGGGTACGTTTAAAAATCAGTATATTTTTCTAAATCATTTGACATTTTCATATCTAAATAGTATAAGCATTCTAAAAAACAATAACTTTCTACACTAGTACCGCAAGAACATAGAGATGACAGAACGTCTAGCACAGCATGAAGGGATGGAGGATAAAAACGAAGTTCAGTTTTCATCGCTTCATATGTGCTTTTTAATAGATTATGATAATAATAATTAAAATTTAAATTATTTAACATTTCAAGTTTTTTTAAAATTAACTTTTCCAATTCAAGAATTTCAAAAACATCATTTAGCATAAAATACAAAATGGTACAATCATCTGATATTTTAAAAATTTTATTATTGCCATCAATATTTAATCCAATTTTCATGTTCCTCCAAAGCTGAATTTCATCAGTGCGATGTGCATCCAGAAGTTTTTGGAGTGATTCAATTACATCAACCCATTCACCATATATAAAAGAGAGATGTTCGCTAGTAACTTTGTTAATCATTCTTACTGTTGGCAAAAAATCCCTTGCACCACTAAGCCCACATTCCAGCGAGAATATTTGGAAATCATAAGTCGTTGTGTAAATTAATCTTTTTTCAGCTTTAATAGCTTCTTCATATCTAATAATCAAAGCATTTAGATTGGAATCATAACCTTCAAAATTGGAATCTGCACTACTACCCATTTTATGTGTGCACTGCTTTACTTTACTTTTTAAACTAAATTAAATTTTGATTTTATGAGGAGAAACTGGAAAAGAGTGGGGTAATCAAAAAGAGTCTGTTTTATTAATATAACTATTATGTGAATCATCGAAGCCCAACCATTTCACGAAGACTTTGTTACCACGTTTATGTAAAACTTTTTCCACCAGGTAAATATCAGGCTGCATTGTTTTTTGCAACTCATCCTCATAAAATGCTCCACTAATGGGTCTGCCATTTAAATCTTCCAAAATGTATGTGGTGGGGTTTGTAATTTTTACTTTTACAATTTTAAACAATTCTGTAGTCCAATTGGGGGTGTATCCTTTATCAAAAACATGTTTTGCTTTACTTATTCTCACTATATCACCAATGAAAAACTTTTTAGGTTTGGTTGCTAATTTTAAATGTGTAAATGCAAACTTTAAAACTTTTTTTTCATTTTCTTTACAAACATCAATTGGTTTCATATTAATTGTTCTATGTTTTGTATTATTATAATTTGAAACAATTTGTGGCAATATATCAACCCAATTATATGATCCATTTAAACTAAAGTATTTAAATAGGCGTTCTTTTACAGTCCTTATAACACGCTCGGCGATTGCAGCTTTTTTACAACTAAATGTATTATAGTGATTTATTGAATATTTTTGCATAAGTTCATTAAACTTACTATTAAAAAATTCCTTGCCCTGATCAGTCTGTAAGTTTTGTGGACATCTTTCTTTCAATATTAAATTAAAAGCTTTTGTAACTTCTTCCCCAGATTTATTTTTTAATGGTTTAGCCCATAAATATTTTGAAAAACAGTCAATAACAATCAATATGTACTTAAAATTTTTATTATTTGATGCATACATGTCCATCTGCCCTAAGTCTGATTGCCAAAGGTCATCAATGCCCTTAATAATTGTTTTTCGACGTTTAAAATTTTTTCTAATAGGTCTATGAAGTTCATTAACAAGTTTAATTTTTTCCTTGGTGTGTTTCATGATTATGGTGTGGTGGAAGAGTGAGTACTAGCACCAGCAGCCCCTGTAATCACTTTTATTATATTTTTCTCCACATCATTGATTGCGGATTTGTTTTTTTTGACGTCCTCAAATAATTTATCCACGTTTGTATCCAGAGACTTTAAAGCTGTATTAAGATCTTTGATTTGCTTTTTAAAATCTATAATGTTTTGTTCATTTTGCTGTTTTATATCCTTTAAGTTCACATCTTGAGTCTGTTGAAGGAATTTAATTTGCCTATCCAAGTCATTACGTGCATTTACATGCGATCTTGAAATATTCTTTAAAGAATTCAAATCATTGAAAATTATTGTTTTTTGTTTATAAAGTTCTTTAATTTGCTCTTTTAACTCATCGGTATTTTGCGTTAAAATAGCTAGTTCTTTATTTAAATTAATTTTTAATTTATCTTGTTTTTTACTATCGAGGTTTTCAATTTCCATTTTTATTTTTGCATCCGATTGCTTGAGTGCTTTTAATGTCTCTTGTTCAAATTTACTAAGTGATTTTATTGTATCATCATAAAAATTTGCATATATTTGATCAACATAACCCATATTAGTAGCATCTGCATTTAAAGTTGGTGATTTCACATTACATATTTTTAGGTTTTCTGCGTCAATATTACCATCGGGAGTATATTTTAGTACATTGTTACCATACTGTAATTTTGACAATAATGAATTTTGATTAGATTGACCGAGAGATTGACCAAACTTGTTAAGAGGCATTGTTAAACTGCTGGTAAAACTTTATTTGTTCTAATATATAACACCTGCTTCTTTCAGCTCATTAATAATTGCTGTAATTTCATTATCATTTGATGTGTTGCCAGCATGCTTGGAGGCTACTAATAACTTTAATCTTTCAACCAATTCATTTACGTCATCCCAATAAATGTACTCTATTGGTTTTTCATTGTATGTTACCAAGGTGGGCGATGCTCTGCCAAATCCAATTTTTTCAGTATGTTCTTTACCAACTCTAAGTTTACGACTATGTTCTTTTTGTTTATCTATATCTTGCTGTTTTATTTGCTCTAAAACAGGCTTAATAATGTTTTTATATTTGAGCCCTCTATGCCCCATGGTTTGTTCTTTGGGATCAAAATTTCTTTTATGCGCGTTTGTAAGCACAACAAGTTTACCAAATGTTTTAAAATCTGAAGTTATGTAATTCTTAGGATTTTGTTTAAACATTAATTCGTACAGTCCTGGGGACCCCTTGAAAAAATTATTATTTACAATAAAATCAGGACCTTTAAACTCCACAATTGAATCCCCAAATTTGATCTTGCCTGTATCCAAATCGTGGTGAATATAAGTATGATCATATTCATTGCTAGTATCTTTCATATGTCCTTCAACAAAATTTCTAGGTAATTCATTGAAAAAATCCAAATATTCTGCTATAGAATCTTCCGGCATTGTTTCCATGATTGATTCGTTGTCGAGTGTTCTACTTAAGCTTAAGTCATTATCATAAAAATCATTTGTATCATCTTCATAAATAGTTTCATTTCCAGAAAATGTGGGGTGGTATGTTTTATTGGGATTATATTCGCTTTTATAAAAATCATTTGGATTATTTTCATTAGTGGTGTCATTTTCAGGAAAACGTATGCTTGAGATATTTAATGATTTATCTTGAATACCTTTTCTGGGGGATGCTTCAAGTATTTTATCAATAGCTTTATATTTTATAGGAGATTGTTTTTTAATTTTTTTTGCTGGCTGTAATAAATCTTCTTCTTCAGCTTCTTTTTTCACAAAATCCGTATCATATGCCATTTTTTCAAGAGGCTTTATGATTGGTCTAAAAATTTTATCTAATGTAGCATCATTTTCAGCTTTTCCCAATTTAAGAGCTAAATATTTTTTTCTAATATTTCGAGAGAGTTCATTAATTTTTTCAGTTACATTGACAGTGGTTGGTGCCATGATTACTAATGATACTAAATATAGTTGTTTTACATATTTATATTTTTATCAAACGATAACACCCATTGTTTAAACGGGAGTCTTTTATAACAGCCTGTAGTTTTTGTGACAGTTTTACAGTTTTTATAGCAGTTTTTGCGGTTTTTCTATCGGTTTTTGCGATAGTTTTGCAGTATTTATAGCAGTTTTGCAGTTTTTCTAGCAGTTTTTGTGACAGTTTTGCAGTTTTTCTATCGGTTTTTGTGACAGTTTTGCAGTTTTTCTAGCAGTTTTTGCAGTTTTTTATCAGTTCTTGCGACAGTTTTGCAGTATTTATAGCAGTTTCTACAGTTTTTCTATCGGTTTTTGTGACAGTATTTTACCAAGATTATAAGGTTACTTAGCAAAAAATATTAATAAGTCTATTACTGTTACTCAACTCAAAAAAATATTAGCTACATATTTATATATTTATCAAATCCCTTTCGATAACGTCCATTGTTTAAACGAAAATCTTTTATAATAGCTAAACAACCATAATTTTCATTCCAACATTCTGAGCATATTTTCTTAAACTGATCATAAGGCATATCAGGTGAGACATGTTCATCAAATACATGTTTTAAATTCATATCATCCTGTCTAAATAGCACAATAATATTACAATTATCACGTATTAATTGTTTTGGTATTTTTGAATATGTTTGACATAAGTATGCAGCGTCTATATTTTTATGTCTACCCATTGAATAGTATTCGCGTATTTTATTTTGTTTATCGCAAGCTACATCATCAAATATGAAAATTGAATTGTTTCGAGCTTTCATAGGTTCTATTATTTCATCATTATCTTTATATGGAAAATACCTCACACCTTTTACTTTGCTTAAAACATTTTGTAATAATTGATATTTTGGTTGGAAAAGAGATTTTGAATAAACGTAAATATTTTCAAATTTAGCTCCATTAGGATTAAATATTAAACTTAATAAAGCATTTATTTTACCACACCCACTAGGACCACAAAAAATTGCTCTAAAGGAATTTGGTAGTAAATTACCATGTTTACTAGCATCAGAACTGGTTTCAAATAAATCTAAATTATTTATAGGTAGTTTTTCGGGTTGTTGAACGCAACGCATTTTAGGTACTACTGAACTTAAATAGTTTTGTTAAGGAATATATATTAAAGTTTATTCAATTAATTTTACAACAGCACGTAATTTTTGGTAACTTATTTAACACCTCATTAGCTTCTTTCACATAAAATGAAACCATACAACATGGACATGTATCTGGACCTTCATCAGAATTTGACCAGGGGCACGTCTCAAAATGTTTACCATACTGGTTATTTACAATCTTAGCATTAAGATGCTGCTCCAAAAATTCTTTTTGACTGGTCCATTTTTTAATTTTTTCCTTTTTCAAAAATTCTCGATATATTTCTTGTTGAGTAGGATATTTATTTTCAAATTTTTCTTCACCTTCTTTACCACATTTTTCCAAAAATTTATCAATATTTTGGATTGCCTTTTCAATTTCCTTTGCACTAATCATTATTACTGTACGATAATATTAAGACTGAATAATACTTTTTAGGTCGCACGTTTTGGTGGGAAAATAATAAATTTATATTTAAAACAACTAACTTTTATATGAAAAAATTTAAAACCGATGGTTTCCGAGTACCGATCGGCCCCAAAATATTAAACAAATTTAATTTTAATAAAAAAGGTCGGACACACCTAATTGTGAGAAAAAGGCCTCTGGAGGGATTAAAAATAGACTTGTTAGGACAAGTCGGATGACGTCAGCAATTCAAAATGGCGTTAAAAATGAAAATTATATTAAATTCAATATTAAACACATTACCACAAAAACGGAAATATTTTATCAAGCTAAAAATTTGACGTCACAATTCAAAATGGCGTCAAAAATGAAATTTACAACAAAATAATAATAAATCCTTATCTCCCCCCGGATGCCAAACCACTGTTAAGTCACGCAGCAAATGCATATCGCTTATCTTTTGCATCTCCAGTAATACCAAACTAATACGCTAACCACAAACAACCAATATGCATATCGCTTATCTTTTGCATCTCCAGTAATGCCAACTAAACACCTAAGCCCCGCCCACTTTAAACCACAACACCAATAGCTAATATCTATCAAACATGGCCGCCATCCGCCAGCCGCCATCCGCCAACAACCCACCAATAGGCTCACTTACGCTTATCAGTTGAGGGCGTTGCCCAAATGCCTGCCCACCAATAGCTAATATGATCACCCCCCACCACCCACCAGGGGGGCGCCACCATCGAGAACCGCCTACGTCACGTAGCGTCTGGGTCACTTCCGGTGTAGAACTCTCTTTGTTACTCTACTAGCGATGCAAGGAGTCCCAGTCTCAGAAGGTCACTATATTTCCAAGAAGCAGGTCCCCTGGTGGAACGAAGAAGTCAAGGATGCAATAAAGGAAAAAAAGAAAGCGTTTAATTTTTGGAAAAGACAAAACTCTTGAAAGCATGATTAGTTTTAAACGTGCAAGAGCCAAAGCCAGATGTACGATTTTAAAACACAAGAGAAGTTCCTGGGAAAATTATGTGGCCAGCATAAACCCCGAAACGCCTATTTCTCTTGTATGGAAAAAAATACAAAAAATGTCTGGGTACAAGCAAGCTATTAGTGTACCATATTTAAAAGAGGATGGTGTCAATATTAACGACCAGGAAATAATCGTGGAAAGGCTTGCAGATCACTTTCATAGTGTCAGCAGCTCAATAAACTATGATTCTAACTTCCTGGAACAAAGGGAAGTTGAAGAACCAAATTTCTTTACTCACGAAAATTTAAATTATAACGCACCATTTACTATGGAAGAGCTTGATGTAGCTTTGGCCAGAACAAAGAAAAGCTGTCCTGGACCAGACAACGTGCTGTACGATTTCTGTTCCCAGGCACATGCAGAATTCAAAAATTATATTTTAAAAGCTTTCAATAAAATCTGGTCCAAAAACTTATATCCATTTCAGTGGAGGGAAGCTTCAGTTCTTCCTCTATTAAAAGAAGGTAAGGACCCATCCTTACCTGGATCGTACAGACCAATAAGCCTCACGTCATGTCTAAGTAAACTTCTAGAATCTATGGTTAACAGGCGATTTGTCTGGTGTCTCGAAAGCAACAATCATGTTTCACATTATCAGTCGGGATTTCGTGTCGGTAGGTCAGCCCTTGATAATATGATATATCTAGAACATAATATTCAAGCAGCCTTTACTAAAAGACACCACCTGACAGCTGCCTTCTTTGACATAGAGAAGGCCTACGACATGACTTGGAGATTGGGGATCCTACAATACCTTCACCAGTGGGGGTATCGTGGAAACTTACCTTTATTTGTTGAGTCCTTTCTAAAGGAAAGATTTTTTCGTGTTCGTCTTGGAAATGTCTGTTCAGGGCGTCGTCTTCTGGAGAATGGAGTGCCCCAAGGTTCTACCCTGTTTTCCATTGCTTTAAATAAAATCTGTGATAATCTAAGTGTTAACGTTAAGCGTAGTGTGTACGTCGATGATATCATGATTTTTATTTCTGGTCCTATAAAATCAAACATAAATAGACAAATGCAAATGGCAATAGATCAGATTGTACGAGCGGGCGAAGATAGAGGTAAAAGTTCTCCCCCTCCAAATCAAAAACTATGCACTTTTGCCACTTAAGGACTCCCCATTACCGTCCATTCCTAACCCTAAAGGGAAACCCCTTAAATTGTGTGGAAGAATTAAAATACCTTGGCCTCATTTGGGATGAACGTCTTGCCTGGAAAAAGCATATGGATTATTTAAAGGGAAAAGTCTTAAAAGCCCTTAACTTGATCAAGTGTCTTGCCCATACTAAATGGGGAGCATATAGAGATTCTTTACTTACCTTGTTTAAATCACTGGTTATCTCCAAGCTGGACTACGGATCTGTTGTATATGGGTCCGCTCCAAAGTCCACATTACAACCACTTAATGTGGTACACAATGCGGGAATACGATATGCTGTAGGAGCTTTTCCGACAACACCCATTCATAGTCTTCACGTAGAATCTGGTATTATGTCCCTGGAAAACAGAAGATTGTTTTTGGCACTATCTTACATTGCCAAGTGCAGAAAATGGGGAATTACCAACTTTGTCCACCCTTATCTTATTAATGACGTACCCTTGAGAAATCCTAGGTACACATCATCTATTTCCAAGGCCAGACTGATGGGTGATGAATTGCACCTAAACATGCCGGTCGGCGACTCTTCATTTGTTCCCAATAATCCACCCTGGACTGTTGAATACCTGGACGATCTTCAACGCCTAAAATTGGAAAAGACTCAGGTTACAAAAAATATTAAAAATAGGATTATAGTAAAATGGAGTGAGGAATGGGCAGAAAAGGAGACTTTTTTAAATAATATAACCGACTTGGTAAGTGGATGCAAAACATCTACGTTGAGCCGTAAGCGACACCAATCTTACCAAATGTTACCTTCTGGAAGGTGGTGAGGTACCTACCTGTGAAGGCTGTGGTGAAGTACTTACGGTGAGACACATTCTTGTCGAATGTCCCTCTTTACATCATAAAAGAAGAAACCACAGTATATTCAACGTCCAACTAAAAGAAATGCTTGAATATAATTCAATTCATATTGAACAAGTTATTATCTTCCTTAGTGAAATTGGATTTTTAAATAAAATTTAAAGTAACATCTGTGATACCAAGTCCCATTTTAGTGTATGTCATTTATTTTATTATTGTATCATGCTTACCTGTTTATTTATTGATCTTTTGTTAAATCTAGTCAGGAGAGGTTTTTAGACGGTAAGAGTCCGGCACTACCCAGCGTAATGTTAGGGTGTCCATGAGGATTTTCCTCTCCGGTTATGGTGCCAATGACCACAGCTGTCGACGCACCTTAATGAAAAAAAAAAAATTTTATAACCTTTAAGTTTATTTTATGTTTTAGGAATATTTAATCATCAAACATTTTTTTATATATTTTAACCCTTAGGCACCTCGTTAAGTACAATAAAATTTAACATTTTCTATAACAAAAAGAATATAATTTAAAAAATTTAAAAATTAAAATTAATTATAAATAAATATTGTGTACCGTATATTTTTTTTGGATCAAAATAAATGTTTTAAGATTATTTGTTGTTTTCATTAATTTTTTATCCTGCTTTCTTTTTTGATCCAAGATATATATATATATATATATATATATATATATATATTTAAGGCAATTTACTTTTAGCTGTATTACATTCTAGAAGTAGAATATAAACATTGAAAATGGATTTAAAAATGAAAAATATCAGAGAATAGAGAAGAAAATTAAGATAAAACAACGATCAGCTGCAGGATCCAACAGAATGGCAAGACGAATTCACCGAGTTCGACTATTTCGGCATTAGATTTTTAGAAAGATGGGGCGAAGAAAATTATTTGGATGATTGGTTCCACCCAGCATGGACAAAGGGATACTGTTGGTTGTATAATAAAGGGTGTCCACTTAAGAGTGCTCTAACTTTAAAATGAAATAAAACAAACTACAGTTAAGATATTAGGAAAAAAATATATTTATTTAAAAGAACATCCTATGGCATTAATTATGAAAAATAACATCTTTCAAATACCCCCGCGGCTGCGCTCCACAGCGCGCATTCTGCAGGTCAAATTTTCTATCACTTTTTCGCACATTTCGGGTTCGATTTCATTTATTATACGAGTAATGTTGGCCTTCACTGCTTCAATTGTTCGTGGCTTATTCACGTATACAAGGGACTTTACGTAGCCCCACAAAAAAGTCCAGCGGCGTTAGATCGCATGATCTCGTTGGCCACTGGATAAAGCCGCCGCGTGAAATGACGCCGTTGAAACGTTTGGCGAATTAAACATTAATTTTGTTGGTAAATTTGAATAATTTAAATGCGTTGAGCAACCGTGTAACGCTCCATTATCAAATGTCATAATATGCCAACAAAACTTCAAAATATTTGACAGCTGTGTCTGTACTGACTTAGCCATAGCCGCCTATCAAACATCGAGCGTACCTAATTGGACACCCTTTATATAATAAATAAAATTTTAAAAATATTTAATGTTTTAATTAATCCTGTTAAATAAATTTATATATATTTAGTAGGTATATACTGCCCTACTATGGAGAAACGCAGTAACTACAAAAAAATGCAAAATGCGTTTTCTTGTGCAATGGTAAAGCTATGGACATTTTGTATCTGAATTTAACACAGAAATAATAATAATAATAATATTTATTAGTGCTATTACCAAAAGGTTTACAACGTCAGAAAAATACAAATATAAAAATAGTACAAGAAATATAAATATAAATTAAACAATATAATAAAATAAGGACACAATTAAAAGGTAAAGTTTAAAAACTCGTCAATAGAATAAAATGAATGAGTAGTAAAAAAGGATTTTAAAAATAGTTTGTATTCATAAAAAGCCATATTTTTTACATTATTTAGGAGTTTGTTAAAAAAAATTAATTCCATAAAAATCAGGTCCACTCTGGCACCTTTTCAGTCTAGAGAATTGATTAATTAAATGCAGTCAAATATCTCATAAGTTAAATAAATCCATTAAATACCTACTGCTTTTTATAAAAATGTAGTTTATGCTATTTTTCCACAAATTTATGTTTAGCAGTTACTGCCTTTCTCCATAGTAGGGAGTGTATATATATATATACACTGCCCTACTATGGAGAAAGGCAGTAACTGCTAAACATAAATTTGTGGAAAATTAGCATAAACTACATTTTTATAAAAATATATATATATATATATACTGCCCTACTATGGAGAAAGGCAGTAACTGCTAAACATAAATTTGTGGAAAATTAGCATAAACTACATTTTTATAAAAAGCAGTAGGTATTTAATGGATTTATTTAACTTATGAGATATTTGACTGCATTTAATTAATCAATTTTCTAGACTGAAAAGGTGCCAGAGTATATATATATATATATATATATATATATATATATATATATATACAGTATGTCTCAGTATCTTGGAATCATATGGAAAACTTTTTTATTATTAATTTTAGGAAAAAAAGTTATTCTTCATAAAAAGTTCTGCCTGGTGTAAAACTTAAAATGCAACCCACAAATATTATTTTTTTTTAGTCGTATACGGGGTATGTCAAAAAATATGAATTTGGCTCAAGAGTAAAGTACCTTTATATTTGACAATATCGAAAATTGTTATAAAAACTACGTTCAAATATGCAATTACATCCATTTACATTAAAAAAAATATTTTTTCTTTTTTGTCTACAATATCAATGCAAATTTAACTGTAACATGTAATCTAGGATTCACTGATAAACAAATGATTTGTTGATATTCTAAAACTTTTTGGCCTGCTAGATCCCCTGACTGAACCTAATTTTTTTATGTAAATGTATGAAATTGCATATTTAAACGTAGTTTTTAGTTCTGATTAACTTTTCTTTATAACAATTTTTGATATGGTCAAATATAAAGGTACTTTACTTCTGCGCCAAATTTATATTTTTTGACATACCTCGTATACGACTAAAAAAAATTAATATTTGTGGGTTGCATTTCAAGTTTTACACCATGCAGAACTTTTTATGAAGAATAACTTTTTTTCCTAAAATTAAAAATAAAAAAGTTTTCCATATGATTCCAAGATACTGAGACATACTGTATATATACAACTATTTATTTTTACACATCTACTTCATTAAACCCTACTAATTTTCACTTTTAAATAATTATAATATTTTACTTACCTAATATTAATATATATATATATATATATATATATATATATATATATTAGGTTAGTAAAATATTATAATTATTTAAAAGTGAAAATTAGTAGGGTTTAATGTAGAAGTAGATGTGTAAAAATAAATAGTTGTATATATATATATATACAGGGTGTCCCAGAACTCGCGCCACAGAGAAAAAGGGGGCGTGCCGACAGAAATGGAGATGCCAAATTTAAAAATAAAAAATTTCTAGGTAAAAGTGTAAGCGAATTAAAGCAAAAAAGTGGCAGCCAATACCGAGAGCTCTTGCCTAGATTAAACGTAGGGGATTTAAAAATTGCTAGGAGACGATAGAACATTGTTGTCTTAAAACTTTTAAAAATCTTTTGGCCGACTGTATTTACTTAGTTGTCAAAAGCTGTCAAAAATGACTGATACCTCAGAACGACAATGTTTTAAAGTAAAAAATCAAACAAGTTGTAATTTTTTAGGCTTTTTTAGTTAAAATTTTAGAAAAAGTCATAAGTTACAGAAACAAATAAACAAACTTTTAAAAAATTACAAAAACTATAAATTTCCGTAAAAGTAAACAAACAACATTAAGTAAAACTAAATTAAATATTATGAAAATGTGTTAACAACTAAATAAAAAAAATATGCTAATCTGTTTACAATAAGTGCTCAAAGTGTGCACCATTCATTTGTAAACAAATCCGCGCTCTTCTTAAAAGGCTGGATTTTGACTCCATGACCATTTCAGGAGTAACCGTCGCAAAAGCGTCTTGGATGCGGTTCCTAAGCTGATCCTCTGTTTCGATGGGTACACTATAAATAAAGTTTTTAAGGTGTCCCCAAAGAAAAACATCCAAGGTATTTAAATCGCGTGAACGAGCAGGCCAATTTTGTGGCCCACCTTGTCCTATCCATCGGCCAGGATACTGCCCGTCCAAGATTCGCCGAACGTCGCGACTAAAATGTGGTGGTGCCTCATCGTGCTGCAACCATTCATTTACTCGATATACCAGTGGCACGTCGCCTAACAAATTCTCTAAATTGTTTTATAAGAAGTCTGCATAAATTTGGCCTGTTAACCGTGCAGGAAATTCAAAAGGTCCAACCTAGAGGAAAATGGCCAAATTAGAATAAAAAAGAAAACCTAAATAGTTTACATACAACGCGATCTCCTATTATAGCACTCCAAAAATTAATAGAAAATCGATGTTGGAACCTCCCTTGGAATATAGCATGCGGATTTTCATTTGCCCATACATGTAAATTATGGGCATTGAAGCATCCTTGTCTGGCAAAAATTGACTCATCCGAAAACATAATGTTAGAAACAAAATTTGGCTGGAGATTTTCTTGCTCCAGCAACCACAGGCAGAATTCGACTCTAGCGGGATAATCTTTCGGCTGAAGGTGCTGCACTCGGGTAAAATGAAAAGGGTGTTGCCGATCGTTCTTCATAACCCGCTGAACTGTGGAGCGGGAAATCTCCAGTTCTCGAGCAACTTATTAACCTTATGCTCTTCCTACTATTTTCCTTAAACGCATTCAAAACAGCTTCTTCATTTTCCACTGTTCTAATACGTTTGGGAGCACCTCCAATCCCCTTACGACTTGACCGGTCTCTCGGGTTCTTGTGATAGTTCTAAGGATTACTTTACTGTCCAGGGGACGATCAGGAAAGCGCTGGGAAAAAACTCTCGCTGTTTCCCTGGCGTTGCGCCCACACTCCCCATAAATAATTATCATTTCGGTATAATCATCTAAGGAAAACATTATTTATAATAACTTAATTTATAACTGTGTTATAACCAAATATAATATTAATGACAGAAGTAAAGATTGACAGCAGTGTTAATTGGATTCCAGTGGACCAAATATTTTACATATTTTTTATTATCAACAATGCAACCTAAGTATCCTAGCAATTTAAAGAATTCCCTGTGGTGATCTATTGGAATTGGGTATCGTTTTTTATTCTTATCTCCCTTATCCTTTGCGTTGGACAATTTGAATTTTTAAATATGTGTTTCAAATTACTTTCGGTACGTTCCCTTTTTCTCTGTGGCGCGAGTTCTGGGACACCCTGTATATATATATATATATATATATATATATATATATATATATATATATATATATATATATAAAGTTATAAATAAAGTTATAAAGTGCTCTTTTAGTTCCACCCTTACATCCAAACTAAGATGTCCCATAAGCCAACTGAATGGCTTGTGCGGGTTAGGGGTAGGAACGGACCGACGGCTTAAAGTCCCCTCCGAAGGACTATAAATATATATATATATATATTAATCATTGCTTAAGCTAATAGCTGGATCAGTTAATAAATACAGAAGGCTATTAGAGCTTTAAGGGCATAAAACTTTTGTATTTATTGAGTTTTCGGTTCCAAATCATAAAAAAAAATTTCTGCAAAATTTTATTATATGATTTATTTTATATATATATATATATATATATATAAATGGTTTACCGTTTTTGCAAAATTTATTTTTGTTAAATCTTTTAACATTTAACATTAAATATAAAAATAAATTCTTCAAAAAAACATAATCAAGTTAAAAGATGCAACATTTGTCGTAGTAATTTAATTTTAAGAAGACTGGTTAATTTAAAACGATTATTAGTTGAAAATGAAATTAATGTACAAAAGAAAATAACATATTGGAAATTAACTCATGATTTAAAAAAATGATCTCTATAAACAAGTTTAAACTCGAATACTGTAAGAATTAATAAAGCTGTTTTAGTGATCATAAAAACTTATAAAAAGGCAACACAATGGAAAACCAAAATAATACTTTTGAAATATTTCCAAATTCTGTTTCAGAAGATAATATTTTTCCTGATATAATTAAGAAAAAAACAATAAAGCATCCTGAATTTGCATTAAATCAAATACGTTTGGATTCATTTAAAGATTGGCCACTTACCACCGATCAATAACCTCATCATATGGCTAGTGCAGGTTTTTTCTATACTGGATTATCAGATCGTGTTATTTGTTTTCAATGTGGATTGGATTTAAAAGGATAGTTAAACATTGATGATCCATGGGAAGAACATGCAGCATATAATCCGGATTGTACTTTTCTACAATTAAAAATAGGTACTGAATATATTAAAAAAATAAGAGATAACTTTATAGATGAAATGGTTTATTCAATAATACATGATTCACCACCACCAACTGTAAATGATATATCTGAAATAATTATTGATTCAGTTACCTGACCTGAAACACCCTATCCAGATCTAGGAGATGTAGAAGAAGAAGAAGAAGACGAGTCTATTGAAAACAGTGATGATTTAAATTTATGTAAAATATGTTATAAAAATGAAATATCAATAGTTTTTTTTCCTTGCAAGCATACTGTAACTTTTGTCGATTGTGCAATTCCACTAAATAATTGTCTAATTTGTAGAAATAATATTGAAGCTAGTATTAGAATTTATTTATCATAAATTTTTTTTAAATATTCAAATTTGTTTTATTTTGTTAAATCCCTAAACTACTATTACTACTAAATAAAGGAATAAAATAAAAGAAAACTTATTTTAAAATGTTTATTATATAAAATTTTTTTATACTTTTTGTAAAATCTGAATATTTATTTAAGTCATGTTCAATGTTGTATTCCATTTCCGTATTTTCATCATATTATTGAACAATTGTGCTTTTCTGATGTTTTTGTTCTTTTACCAACTGTACCAGTACAAATGATGAAAAATCGTTTATACTTGCATACCATTCTTCTTCTAAATCATGTAAATCTTGAAATGGAGTAGTGGATTGAAAACATTGTACTAATCTATTAATATCTCGAATTGTTAAACGTTTAGCAATGTCGTAAGCTACAAAAAATAAAGACACATGTTGTCTTTAATAAAACTAAACAAACAATTTTTTTCTTTGGCCGGCGGAGAAATTCTTTACGAACACTCGGTTCCTCTTGGGGCCCCAAGTAGTGTGGCGTATTGACGTATACCCACTAAAACTCCCCCGTTAGGTGGTTCAAAGCCCTGCACTGCGGTTTGATTTCGCAATCCTATTGTGCCCTAAATGGTATTACTTCCATAGCTCTAGCTCCGTTGCTTTTATGAAGCACAGTAGCCGAGGCAGTGGGAGCAATTTTAAAAGTTCTGGTGTGAGTTTAGACTCTCCCAAGTGTGTTCTTCTTAAGGTGTTGAATCCCTCACATTGACACATAATGTGAAAAGCTGTTTCCTCTTCTTCTTCGCATCCTCTACACAAGGGGTCATCTGTCATCCCCATTTTATGAAGATGTTTTTTGAATGGAGCATGGCCTGTGAAAAAGCCTAATGCTTTCTTTAGTTGGGTCCTGGTATATCTCCTCATTGGTTTCTGCCCTTCAGCTGATAAATTGTCCAAAAGTGCTTTCGAATGCTCCAGACCAGACAGGCTTTCTCAGTATTGTTTGTGTTGTAGTTCTGTCCAGTCAATTAGTTTTTTCCTGGACAATTCTTGGCTAGTGCCGCATGTGGGTTCCGGCCCCATCAGCAGGGTTTCGGCTTCATCAGCTGCGAAGTTTGGCTTCCACCTCATCGAACTGTTTCTGCCTTCTTCTTGCACAAGGATAAGAGTTATCTGGTTTTTTGCTTCGGTTAATGCCGTCATATCGCTCAGATATTCTAGTACGGCCTTCGAATTGATTTCAAATACCTCCAGTGCCTGGATTGGTTCTGGTTCGTGTGTAATGATGGTGAGCAACTTCTCCGTGGGATTGCTCTCCCTCATTCGTTGGAAACCCAATTGTATGGCAATGATGCCCGCTTGAAGATCGGTTATCTCTTTTCCCAGGTTTAGTATTTCTTGACTGCCCTGTTGAGATACCTCTTTTATGCCCGCAGAAACACCGGTCTTTGACCGTTTGTGTTCTACGTACCAGATTAGGTTTTCTTCTTGCCTGAGATAAAAGCTTTATTGAAGTGTTTGAACTTGGCTTTGTCTGTTCTAATGGATAGACTGCCAGTATTTTCTAGCTCTTCAAATATGGCATTATGTCTGATGTTGGAAATAATTTCGGCGTTATTTGTGTTACACCTAAATTTCTTCGCAAGCTTATTTTGGTGTAAACGGTGCCAGCGACTAGCTATCAGTGAAGAGGGGAGTGGATACAAAAAAGATAGTTGATTTTAATTTTGGGAGCCAGGTAATCTTCTTCTTCTTTGAAAAATTACCAAAAGAAAAGAAAAAGGTAAAGCTACTTAAGGAAAAATCAGATATAACATATATTAGGTATATTGAAATATAAATGTAGACAATTTTTCTGGTTGTTGAGTGTGTACAATTATTGAATGGTTACCTATGCAGTCCTAGAGTAATTATATCAAACATAAAATATAAAAGAATAATAGAGTATTGGTGATATATACAGCGATACGCTCACGCGCTGATATAATTAATAAACTATTATTAAAGTATCAATAATATAAGCTAATTCGTTAAATTTAATTAATAATGATGACACAAAAACCAACTTGATTTACTATTTTACCAAAGTGATCACTAAGGCGCACAAAGTAACTAATATGTCTAAATATAATACAGTACGACAAAATTTGATTTTTGGTCCCTCCCATGAAAAATTTCTACAGATTCTAAAAATAGAGTTAAAAAAATGATACCCGTGTCTCGGCGTTTTTTCACATCACGTCATAATTTTTTTTTTAAGGGCTATCCAATAAAATGTTATTTACACTATTCGCGACATAATTTAATAGACTCGATAACAGCTGGACTGCATAGTTAAAAATATATATATTTACTAAATGGATAGGCAGCCATTATAAATGCATTTTAAAATTATTTTAATCTTATACAGAGTTTTGCATACATATCAAACGGTTTATTTTTAAACCAAGTAACAAAATGTTTCAATTTTAAGCCAATCAAAATGCTTTAAAGTCGGGTGATTAAAATTTTTATTTATTCAATTTTTTGTAAAAATTGAGCTTTGTTGAATTAACATTTTTTAAAAAAATTAAAAGATATTTAAATGAATTGATTTAAGTCTTAAAGCAAGTGTACCTAAAAGATATTTAATTTAAGTAAAAAAAGTATTTAAGTACCTATACGAAGTCAATTGAAACAGCAAAAAAACAAAAAATTTACACATTGCGGCATTTATACATAAAAAGCATTGTTTTCAAAACAATCTTTATACGAGGGTCGGTCAACATTTATTTCATTGTTTTAATGTACTATATTAATGCGCCATGCACTTAATTGATTGCACCCTATATTTCTTACTGTTTCAATTGACTTCGTATAGACTATACTTAAATACTTTTTTTTTTAAATGTTAAATAAAAACATTATTGCAGCGATAAATCGATAAATTTTTCATATTAATTTTGATTGTTGAGTTAACCATCCATTTGAAATCAAAGTAAAAATGCAGTGTCCGAATCGAAATAATTTTTGTTATGTATGTGGTTTATTTGCACCTCCAAGCCATATGCGAAATATTACAAAAAGTGTAGTAACAGCTTTTGAAGACTATTTTTTGGTGACGTATATACCAAACTTATGGTATGTACCAGAGGTTTTATGCGATTATTGTTACCGTTGTTTGCATGGATTGCAAGATAAAACACACAGTATGAAATATGTTGCACCAACAATTTGGCTTCGACACATCTGACCAGTGTTATTTCTGCATGTCAAAATTAAAAAGTTTTGGATTTCGGTACAATACTAGAGAGAAAATTGATTACGCCGATGTAGAATCCGTCATTCTCGCAAGAGTGCGATCTGAAGATTATCCAACTGCTCCTTTAGAAAACATATGTGAGGATAAAAGTAAAAGACCTTTAACACCCAGTACAACCATTTTTTCCGAGATGGAATCTGAATTTATTCCCTGTAGTTCGGGTTATAAAGTACATTTTATAACACAGGACATGAAAGTACATACAGCTCTTTCATACTAAAACCGAATATATCTATATATATATGGGGCGTGGCCTCGCCTCCCTCCAACGCGCGACACAGTAGCTAATGAAATTTTTTGCATTATTATAATTTAATTTTTTAAGTCCTTGCTCGACCTTTCGTTATGTCGTTTATTACACAAGCAACTGTGACGCGCCTTGGAGGGAGGCGAGGCCACGCCCCATATATATATGGATATATTCGGTTTTATTCTAAACAGGCTGTATGTCACTGAAAATACATTTTCTCCATGCTCATTTGGACTATTTTCCACCAAATTTGGGCGATTTTAGTGACGAACATGGCGAACGTTTTCACCAAGACATTTTAACAATTGAAAAACGCTTCAAGGGAAAAGACGTCAGGCATTTGCTGGGTGAATATTGCTGGTCAATTGTTCGAGATTCTGAAGCAATATACAGCCTGTTCAGAATAAAACCGAATATATCTATATATATATATGGGGCGTGGCCTCGCCTCCCTCCAAGGCGCGTCACAGTTGCTTGTGTGATAAACGACATGACGAAAGGTCGAGCAGGTAAGGGCTTAAAAAATTAAATGATAATAATGCAAAAAAGCGATGCAGTCTATTTGCTTAGCTACTGTGTCGCGCGTTAAAGGGAGGCGAGGCCACGCCCCATATATATATAGATAAGGGTGTTCCTTATTTAGGGGTCGCAAAAAATTTAACAGAGCCGCCCCCCAAATCGGTTCCAAATCATAAAAAAAAATTCCTGCAAAATTTTAGGTCATTCGGTCAAAGGGAACACGTGCCCCACAGGGGTTTTTTAAGAAATAATTGAGAAAATTCGGAAGGCTGATATAACTCCGAAACGGTCCATCGTAGTAAAAAAAAGTGTATATAAATTTTATGTGTTTTTTTTAGATAAACAACTTTCGTAATAACAGTCCTACGTTAAAAAAATTTATTCGGGGTCAAAACGCGATAAAACGCTTTTTTGTGTACTTTAGCGCTACCTACTTTTTCAATTTTCTGTCCTAGAGCATCGACCCAATGACATAAATTGTAGGGGACAATGCACCCTACATTTTTTGTTGACAAAATTTTTTTCTTAAACTAACCGATTTTGAAAAAAATTAAATCCAAAACTTTTTGAGTTTTCACCAAAAACACGTTGTGCTCCGAAACTCCGAAACAGTTTATCGTAGGAAAAAAAAGTTTAAATAAATTTTGTAGTTTTTTTTTAAGCTAATCAACTTTCCTAATGCCTTTGTCACAATAGTGTTAATGTTAATGGTAATGTTTATATAGCATAGACAAATGCGTACCTCTATTTTTAAAATCTGCTAAAATTTTTCATGGGAGGGAAATCGTGTTGTACTGCTTGGTTGCCTACCGGCATATGTAAATTTTAAATATTATAATATTTAAAATTTACATATGCCGGTAGGCAACCAAGCATACACACAAAATTGAACCTCCCAATGTCGGTTGTGTTTAAGATTCACTATAATATCTCCTAGGCAGTCATAATTGAAGGTAAAATGGCCAAAGAAAAATAAAAAGTACTTATGGTACACTTTTATCAAGTAAATAACAAATGGGGTAAATGGTAAGTTAATTCAATTATTTAAGAGAGAGAGGTAAGGAAAGTGAACTTATCCGTATCCTTGTTTGGTCAGCAGCAGGTGACGAAGAACCAGCGTAAAACTAGTTTGTCTAATCCGGGTGGTGGTCAAGTCGAGGTGCTACTCATTCGGAGCAGTCTTGTCACTGTGGGCGGGAGTTAGTTGTCACAATCGGGTGGATGTCTAAATCGTAGTTTTCTTGGCAGGTCCTTGTTCCAATGGGACTGTATCTCCAATATATATGTATGTATATATTCAACAGGATATCCAGACGCCAACCAAAGAAGAGAACGGTGGTATACTGATATAAACGTATGATAAATCACAGCAAGATAAACGTACGATAAATTCCTCGTACGGCTAAAACGAAAGCCTATTGCTAAGGCAAAAAAAGAAACCCTACAAAAAAATACAGGAACATTACACTTCTGACAACGAATTTTTATTAGGTTACTTACGCCTAGTCGAGGTAATTTTGACCCACGAAAGGGAATGAAATAAATGACTCGACGGTGGAGGGTGCGGTTGAAGATTTTGTACAATGCTACAGTCCAAGAAGAAATAAAAGTGAATATTTCCAATATAAAGGTAAATTGATGCTTACCTCGCGTGCTCAATTGATCCGGCAAAGCCGAAGGATTTATAGACTCCAAATCACCAAAATAGGCACTACAATTAGCCTTAACAAATCCAACATAAGTTATTCTACAGATTGATCCCACTTTCGATAGCGGATGGTTAAAATAAAACCACTTGTAGAAATTCTTGGAGACACGCACTCAGCATCAAGCATTGAACAATAATGAATATGGCCGGAACCTATTTTCCGGTCCCCTAACAATGCGCAGTTGATAACCAATCCAAATTAAATTAATTATTATAAAAACTTTGAATTTTTGAACATAACCTGGGGATTTTTGGAAAGGTATGGAACTCCCTAGCTTTCAATTAACGAACCGTCTTTATTCGCTGTTGGCAACACTGATCTTTGACAGCCGTACTATCATGGCGAAGTAAACAAACTTTGCAGATGCATTTAGGGACAAATCTCAGTAAGTACAATATGATTTTACTAAATAGCGATGGTGAATAATTTATTAACCCATAATTAACCTTTTAGAAACAGCCTAACCTCACTTCTCGACGAGGTTATTCACAAACAAAGACATGGTAAAAATCACCTCTACTTGGGAACGAAAGGTAAGTTTAATCAATATATAGAGGAAGGATATTAGGTAAATATTGGGTATTTTAGGTTCTCAAGTCCCAAGAACTCCTTGCACACCCAGACAAAGCAGAATTCTCTGAATGGGGCTGGATCACGGTCAACAACTGAATTACCAACATTCCTACCAAATGGACAAAGGGAACTGATGTTTTATGGCTACCACGAAAAATCCACTAATTTATAGCTGTAAATAATAATTAGAGAACTATCGGCTAATGACAGCCAGCATTAGATAGATAAGGTTACGTCAATAAAATAATTAATTCAATTAATTGGATTTGATTACAAGCAAAAATAAAAAAAGGTAACATTTGATATTAGTCTTTGGGCTCCCGCTAACGCTTCAGCTTTAATCTGAATGTGTAGAGGGGGGAGTCCTAGTATGTTTTCCATGGCTGCGGTCGGTGTAGTTGTCATTTCACCAGTTATTCCCAAGCACGCCAGTCTTTTAATTCTGCTGAGTATCTGTTTTACAGTCCTTGTTTTTGTTGCGTGTCACCATATTAGCGCCGCGTAGGTAATTATGGGTCTAACCATAGCTGTGTACACCCATTGTACCATGCCTGGTGAGAGTCCCCAAGATTTACCAAATGTTATTTTACAGGTCATGAAGGTTTTTATGGCCCTATTTGTTATGTTTTATATATGCATCCGATAGGTGAGTTTTTTATCTAGTATAACTCCTAACCAATATATAACCCATAACAAATAGGGCCATAAAAACCTTCATGACCTGTAAAAGAACATTTGGTAAATCTTAAATATATTTAACCTCGTCTTTCAAGGGCAGCATTTCCCCGTAGAAGATTAGATTTTTCAAGGGTTCCAACTTTCTTTTACGAGAAAAGGCAATAAGGGAAGTTTTTGTGGGATTTTCCCGAAGTCCCTCCTCATTGCACCAGTTTTCGACAGCGTTTAGAGCTCTTTGCATTTTGGTAAACACATGGGCTGTGTTGCTGCCTCTGATAAGGAGTACAATGTCGTCCGCATATCCTATTGCGTATATTTCTTTGTTTTCCAATCGTGTCAGTAAACTGTCCGATATGAGGTTCCATAGCAGGGGTGATAGCACCCCCCCTTGTGGTGTCCCTCTGCACACTTTAGCTCTAACAGTTTTGTTGTTAAGAGTGGTTCTGGCTCGTCGTTGAGCCAGCATCTGTTTGATCCATGTGCCAACCAGAGATTCTATGTTGCGATCTCTTACTGATCGATTTATTGAGTCATATGACGTGTTGTCAAACGCTCCTTCGATATCCAGGAATGCCCCAAGGGCTACTTCTTTGTTGTCTAAAGATTGCTCAGCCCTTTGGGTTATCTCATGGATGGCGGATTCGCAAGACTTGCCTGTTTGGTAGGCAAATTGATTTCGGTGTAGAGGCCTTCTGTGCAGTACTTCTTCCCGTATATGTTACTCTATCAGTTTTTCCTCTGTTTTCAGAAGAAAAGATGTTAGGCAAATTGGTCGAAAGGATTTTGGTTTGTCATAGGAGGCTTTTGCTGGTTTTGGTATAAACACCACCAGTGCCTCCCTCCATCCTTCCGGTATGTGATTAAGAGCTAGGCTGGCTCTTAGGATTTTGCACAGTCTTGGTAGCAGCAGGTCTTGGCCCTGTTGTAACATGGCTGGTATGATTTCGTCAGTTTCGGCAGATTTAAATGGTTTGAAAGTTTTTATTGCCCATTTGACTTTTTCGTATGTTATTATTTTTCTCGATAGAATCCAGTCCTCTTTTTTACCCCTCTTGATTTCAAGTGTGGTTTGGTTTTGGATTTCCGAATTTTCGAGTATGATTGATCCTGGAAAGTGTGTACTTAGCATAAGCTTAAGTGTCTCACTTTCAGTAGTCGTGTGTTCTCGTTCTGGTTTTAGGCATGTTCCCAGGGTTTGCTGTGGCCCTTTGGCCATGGCTTTATGCAGTCGGGAGTAGGCCGGTATGTCTGATAGTTCCCGGCATAGTTTTTGCCAACCTAGTTTCTTGGCCTTTTTGATGGCATTGTTATATTTGATTAGGTGGTGTCTGTATAGGTCCCATCCTCCCGTTCTTTTCGCTGTGTTGAACAGCTTTCTTGTTTTCTTTCTGCGGTTTTCTAGGTCAGAGTTCCACTAAGATGGGCCCTCTTTTTGTTTTAAACAACGTAGTGGACATGCCCGCTCGTAGGCATCCTTAATGGAATCTGTCACCGAGTCGGTGAGTAATTCAAGATCAAAGGTATCTTTCGCCTCTTTTGGGCAGCTCTCCAAATTACGTTCTAGTACCTCTTTATATAGGTCCCAGTTTATTTTCCTTGGGTTTCTGTACTCCCGTCATCCAGAATAAGAGCACGAAATTTCTTTAGCCCGAAAATTATAGCCAAAAGTTCTTTTTCTGTTACGGTATACAACAGTTCCGGCCCTCGCAGTATCCTGCTAGCAAACCCCAATACCAAGTGTTCTCCCTCGTTATCTACTTGATATAGTTCGGCTCCCACAGCTACGATCCGTCAGTTTGCAGATAGAATGTTTTAGAAAAATCGGGAAATCTTAACATGACAGTATTTAAAAAAAATCGTTTAACATTTTCAAAAGCTCGATCGCGCCCCATTGCCATTTTGTTTGTTTTTGCAGCAACCTGGTTAGTGGGTAGGTGTGAAAACTATACGTATTGCTGAAACGCCTATAGTAGTTACAAAGACCCAGAAAGCCCCTGAGTTGTTTAATCGTTTGTGGTTTAGGAAACTCCCGAATTGCGAAAGTTTTTTCGGGGTCTGTGAGGATGCCCTTACAGGTGAGAACGTGGCCTAAAAATTTAACTTCCCTACGAAAGAAGTTGGATTTTTCCAAGTTAATAGTCATTTTAGCATCCGCCAATTTATGAAAAAGCATACTCAAGTGTTCCAAATGTTGTTCGAAGTTTTCGGACACTACGAGTAGGTCGTCAATATAACAAAACACAAACTGTTGGATTTCTGGCCCGAGGATTACGTCCATCGCCCGTGTAAAAGTGGTTACTGCAGTTTTTAAACCAAAAGGTAACACTTGGTAAGTGTAAGTACGTCCCCCATACAATAACGCGGTATATTGTGAACTCTCCGGGTTTAAGGGGATTTGCCAGTAAGACGATCTAAGGTCGATGGTGGACATAAATCGAATGTATGGAAATGAACTAAAGATCTCTTCAGGTGTTGTCGGCGCTTCATTATCAGAAACCATATAAGAATTTATGGTACGGGCGTCTAGGCAAATCCTAATACTTCCATCTTTTTTTTGGACCACGGTCATTGGGCTTGAATAAGGGGATGGTTCACGTTTGATTACGCCTAATTCTAACATCTCGGCAATTGTCTTTTCTACCGCTGGGCGCACGCTAACTGGTATGGGGTACTGTTTCTTTAGGAAAGTGAGGGTGTTACTCATAGTAATTTTATGTGAATACTTATCTGTTCGTCCCGGATATTTATTAAAAGTTAACTTAAATTTTAAAAGTAGGTTCCGTAATTCTTGTCTTTGTTCCGGGTTTAACATTTCGATTTCAGCAATTTTATTTTGGATGTCTCCCGGTGTTGCTGCTCCCTCGGCTAGGACGATATTTATCCCGTTGTTTAAGGCACGAGTACCCGGAATATTTGTATTTTCTGGGCTTTCAGTTGCTAAACATTTGGCGTGAATGTTTAAAGGAATAACGACAGTGGCATTTTTCAATGGCAAATACAAAAAGCCTTGGCAAAATCAATCTTAGCGTTAAGTTTATTTAACCAATCGACCCCCAAAATAACGGGACGAACTAAATTTTTTACCACTAAGAAAGCGTGACTGAAAGGGATTACAATGGGTTTTATATGGAAATCTAATAGAATTTGTGCTTCGATTAGCGTACTCTTTTGCCCCATAGCCGCGGTCAAATAGGTCGACGCAACTGGTAAAGTGGGTATTTTGGTTAGCCTAATTAGTTTTTGGTAGTATTCGTCGCTGATACAACTTATTTCGCACCCTGAATCTATAAGCCTTAGCATCTCCAATTCAGACACCACCGTTATAATGTGGGGCAGCGAGAGTGGTGCCGCTGTGGTGGGGTTGTTCCGGCACGTACGAACTTAACTTGCGGAAAGAGGGTTTGGGTATTTACTTTTGGAAGAACAGGCCCCCTCAATTCTCCCAGTTCTCGTTTCCCGAAGAATTTGCAGGGTTAATCGACGGTGGGGGGTACAGAAACGCTTGCGGGATAATCGGGGTCGCAATAAACCCATTGGATCGGGCAGTGTTGCCCATAATGAACGTATGAGCTGGGAGAGTTTTTGTATTATCTCGTATATAACCTGATTTTCCGGTAGGAGAGTATTAAATAATTTGAAAGCCTTAAGGGCCCTAATAAAGAACTCACAACAAGTGTGTCTTTCGTGATCAAATTACAGTTGGTTTAATTTAAGCCGCTCACAAAACTGTTTGTCTTCCGACCAAAAAGTAGACAAAAAACTAGACTTAAAATCGTCGTAGGAAACCCAACCCTCTTCACGATATGCAGCCCAATCAGCGACGGACTTAGTCAACGACGTCTTGGCTAGGCCCAACCACTCGGATTTAGGAACGCGTGTATTTTGAAGATATTCTTCCAACCGTTTTATGAAGTTCGCAGGGTTTTGGTTATCGTTTCGGAAAGTAGGTAACTCATGATGTTTTGCGTAGTGCACCCGATTTAGCACCGACATAGCGACATCCTTCCAATCATCTTCCGAATTTTTAGGGGCCAAAAGCGGAAGCCGCGGTGTTTTCTTGGACTTTCCCTTCTTGCCCTTACGTACCGCAGGCGATACAGGGGACAACAATGGCGCTTTTACAGTTTTAACTTTGGTTTTCTTACCCTTACGTCCCGACGCCTTCGAAATGGGAGTTAATACCTGAGTAGAGCCCTTCTTTGACGGCTCATTTAGCAAGTTCCTCCTAGGTCCCCTCGGGTTTTTTCCTCCTTTGCTTCTTGAAAACCCTTGGTTACTTCCGGATGCTTCTAACTCCACGTTCCAGCTCTCCTCGTTTCTTTTACTTGGTTCATTTACTAGGGCCATCTTTAACAAGCCTTAGCATTAACCTAAAAAATACAAACATCGATTAAAATTTGTTCAACCTAATACAGTGCCGGACTGAGGAAATTCCTCGCCCCTAGACAATAAACCTAGAGACAATCCAGCACTGCAATAAACCTAGTTCTCCACGAAGTTACTCTTTTAGCAATGCATCCTGGTCACGGCACCAAAAATGTAAAGATTTCTCCTTACACCAAGGTTCGTTAAAACAAGTTTTATGAAAAATTAATAAATGAACTATTTTGTGACTATGGCTCGTGATCGTCTTACCAAAATTTGGACATCTACGTTGTGTTTACTCACGTGTTTTATTAAATACATTGCTTTAAGAATCATACTTGGGAGACTTAGGTATACAAAAAAATAAAATATAGTGTTTAGTTTACCCCAATTTAATTTACTTTACAAACAGTTAAAAAAAAACACAAAGGGTGGCTCTTAGGGAGATACGACCAGGGAAAAAGAGCTTGAGAAAAAACCCTGTTCGGCTATGAAGTAGCAAAGGATTACACGATTAGGCATGGTTTCTTTAAAAGTTTATGCAAATCAAATGGAATGACACGACGCTCGTTACACTATCTACCCCTACGGGTTCAAAAAAAAAAAATAGGAAAAACTTTGTTAGTTTAACAGGGCAGTTAACTGTTAGTCTGTCACCGTTAACGTTTCCCTGTGGAGTACGAGGTCAACACTGGAAGCAACTTGCGTAAAGATGCAGTTTCGGGATAAAAGTTGCGATGCCACCTAGAAAACCTAGGTAACCAGTTATCCCTCACGAAGTGCAAACTACGTACTAAAGAAAAAGGAGCATTCAAAGTTTAAAATTAACGGTCAATACTCCCTTTTAAGCAACGAAACGTCCTGTATTACACTGATATTTGTTATAAAATTACCGCAAAAAATTCATAATCGTGTTGAGGGAAGGTCTAAACATTTGAGTAGTATACAACTAAATTAAGCCTAAGACAATAAAAGAAAGGAATATCAATTTTTACATTTAGCAGTAAACTTAAAAGGTAAAAACATTCTATAAAAATAGCTAAAACAAAAGGTGTTAATATCGAGTAAAATTCACTAAACGTAGTAAGTGCAACATAACTAATGCTCAGTTTATTTAAATCAAAATCGTTCTACGTTTAGTGGACTTTACTACATAATTGGGCTACTAAAATTAAGAACTAACCTGGGAGAATACACAAACACTTGTAACAATTGTTTACACAGAATTTTAAAATAATTGTGGCTTTAGCAAAGATTCACGAAAACGATGCGTTCTCTAACACTTCGGAAAACTTTCTGCCACTTTCTTTGCTTCCCTCTCCCAGTTTCGATGTTCTTTTCGCCTCATCTGGCCAACAGATTTTTTTCCCATTTCAGGCAAAATTCCGGTCTTCCACGAAACTTTGTAATTTCTTTACCTCTACGGCCGTTTTATCATTCCTTTTACCTCGGGTTTACACCCCATTTTGAAAAAAACAAAATTTTTACTTTAAAATAAATAAATGTAACATGTATAAATTTTCGAAACCCTTACAATATACACCAATACATAAAGCAAATAAAGTTATTTTCCATTAAACTTTTTGATTTAGTTGGTGGTCGGTTAAATTATAACCAATAAAAATCGTAAAAAAATAACCCAATCACTTTTTCTTTTGGAGCGCTATATTTCCCAAACGGTTGGGCGAGCCTAGGATGTTGATCGAAAATTTTAATATTTTACACAAAATTTTTTTACAAGATAATGAACAAAATGTTTGCTATTACTAAACGAAATTATAAAAAGCGGATTTTCGGCCCACCCTAATGCTCATAGCTGATGTTATATTTTTTTTATTTTAAACCCCAAAGACTTAGGGTATTCAAAATTTGCTGGCGTTAATTATTTGGTGGATAGTAACTGTTTAGCTATTGGTTTAACACTAAAATTAGTGTCTAGTGCGGATTTATTATACTTAAAACCCATAACTATAGTTGTTGTTATTGTTGGGGAGAGGTTTTAAATGAGCTCTTAACGTTATGGTCTCTTCTCTAAAATTAAGTAAATCACCATCTTGATCGACTATATTAAAGGTTATATTTATTATAAAATTTATGTTAATTGGTAAATAAATAACATTTTAGGGAGACTCTACAATTTTAAATCCAGCAGGTACTGTTAGAAAAAATTCATATAAAAAAGTATGTGCTGTTTTTTCATTTTCATAGGATCCACTAACTATATAGCATACTATTTTAATTGAATTTACCTTCATAATATTAACAGGTTTTTTAGATTCATGCTGTTTATCTTTAGTTAAAACCTCTTTATCAAAACCCAATAAATCTCTTATTGGATCATCCTTTTAAAAATCAATATTTTGATCAGATTTAATAATACATTTTAAAGTATTTAAATCAGCTTTAATATGAAGGCTAGAAGCAAAACTTTTTAATTCATCCAATTTTAAATTTAAATAATCATTAATATTATCCACATTATAAATTCCTGTTGGTATTTCTATTACTTCATTACCAATATAAAATTTATTATTTTCTTTAGATATAATAATAATAATGTTCTATTTCTAAACCTATAACAAAATCGTTTTTATATTCTCTTAAATCAATGTGGAAAATCCTCAGTAATAATTGATTGAGTTGATGAAAAACTAAACGTCTTCATCGGTGAAATTATAATATTTAACTAAATTAGATTAGAATTAGATTATTTAACATTATTATACAAGAATTGAAGACATAAGTGACCGCAATTATAATTTAAATTTTGATAACGAGAATAATTCTAGAATATTTTAACAGAGCCTAAACTATTAAAGTACTTTATAACTTCTTTAGGAGGTTTAAGATTGCCATAGCTATCAAAGTACAATACATTTTTACCTTTTTTAACGTAACCAGTCCAATGACTACCAAAGTTGTCTTGACTATCTAAATTTATCATACCATTTTCAATATTATTAATTTTACCAGGTAAATTATCTCGCATAAATATTGCAAGTTTTTTATGTTTTTAGTGAATTTTAACAATTCAACATTAGTTAATTGTCGTTTTGGTAGTGTTCATAAAAAAATGTCCTTCATAATATGAATAAGGGTTTACAAATAGTCCGTAACCTTTTTTATAAGGTTTTACAAATAATCCTTTACCCATAACTATTGATTCCATTTTTTCATAATGTCGTTTTTCTTTAAGTTCTTCTTGCGCGCTTTTTGCTTTTTTAACAGCGCTTGCGATTGAGCTAGCCACCTGCGAGAGCTCCTAACGCGAATAAACCTGCAAATATTGGAATTAGTGGTATAAAACCACCTGTTTTTGGAAACAAAATAACTCTTGGATATTTTTTATTTTTTTTAACTTTTCGAAATTCTTTCAATGCTATTTTAATAGCATAAGTTACATCTTTACCTTTACCATTTTTTAAAGTGTTTTATTAGCATTTCTAAGAGCCTTATTAAAAGTTATACCTTTACCTACTGTACGTTTATTTTTAATTTTTGTATGTCTTTTTTTACCACTATTTTTACGTTTAACACCCATTCCAAGTTTAACTTTTGTTTTTATAGCTGCTGTAACACCTAGTGCAGCAAGTTTTTCACCAATACTAAAATTCTTGGATTTTACTCTTTCCCATTCCTTATCCGATAAAATTTTATCTGCTTCGTGTCTTTGTTCTAAATTATCAAATTTTGAGTAGTAGCTTAGTTTCGGGTTCACAAAATCTATACCCGCCGGGCAAATGCGCCTCAAAGGGTAATTTATTTATTAATTTATTAAAGAGACCGCTACCTTTTCGTTTGATTGTTTTTTTACAAATGAGTTGCATACTTTTATGTTTACTTATTTATCAAATTTGATCTTTCTTAATCTAATGATTTTATTAAACTAATTAATTTATAAATAGTGGTTTTATTTATATAAGAAGATGCAAATCAAAAATATATTTAGTTGTTAAACATGCGAATAGTTAAACAGTCAATTGCCGGTTAGAAAATTTGATTTTGCAAATAATAATAAACTGCTTAGGCATGGAACTTTGCTGCCTAGTACAATTAGATGTATAATAGCAGGCTCCTCTAACTGTGGAAAAAGAAATGTTATGCTAAATTTGCTTAAAGATGTTAATGGTTTACGTTTTGAAAATGTGTATGTTTATTCCAAATCATTATATCAACCAATTTATGTTTACTTAAAAGAATTATTAAAACCTTTCAAAGAAATTAAATATTTTGAATATAGTAATAATGAAAATATAGTAAACCCTTCTGATGCAAAACCCAATTCAATTTTTATATTTGATGATGTTGCATGTAAAAAACAAAGTGTTATTAAAGATTTTTTTGCAATGACTC
This sequence comes from Brassicogethes aeneus, assembly GCA_921294245.1. Taxonomy (NCBI): domain Eukaryota; kingdom Metazoa; phylum Arthropoda; class Insecta; order Coleoptera; family Nitidulidae; genus Brassicogethes; species Brassicogethes aeneus. The sequence continues at coordinate 8,098,016 of OV121136.1, forward strand.
TTTTTACTTAAGTCAAACTTATGCTTATATACCAAAACATTTGAAAATGAATCTAAAACATATTTACAAAGATCATGTTATTACAGATATTTCATTAAATATTTTTTAAAAAATGTGTTTAAAGTGTTGGCAAGACAAATTTGGGTTTTTAGTTATATGCAAAGATTGTGATATTAATTATGGTCGTTATAGAAAGGGATTTGATTCTTTTATATTTTCATAACAGTTTTTTTCTTCAACTGCATGTTTAAACAGCTGGTTAGCTGTTTAAACCGCACACAGTGTTTCAATTCTCGAAAATATCGGCAAAACCTCAAAAATTGACTTTTTTTTAGGAAAATTTTGAGGTAGATGGGTAGTTAATACCTGTCTCCATCCTGTATTGAAAAAATTATATAAAATACGTATATTTTGTCTTGTACATCAGTTTAAACTTGACGCTTTCAGTTGAAGGTACTTTACACGCGATCGCTGCAGAAAATTGTTTATTATTTAAAAGTGAATAACTTGTGTTTGGTGTGTCCGATTGTTATGCGGTTTGATGAAGGGTGATCTTCAAGGTATGTAAAATTCAGATTTGTATTTGTTTTTCGTAGATTTTGCTTGACAACGGGTTATTGTAACCGACAAGATCGGTATGTTAAAATCGCAAATTTTGAATCGAGCTTTTAGAACAATGGAGCTACAAAAATTGTAATAAATTGTAAGGCATCAGTTCAAGATCCGTTGAATAGCTTTGAGTTTTGTCTATCAAGCCATCAATAAATTATGTGCCCCAACTCGCCCCCGGCTCTTTAAAACTACATGTTCTTGGGCGCTCAGGCACGTTTGTGATAAAAAACTTTGCGATTTTTCTGGGTTGCGTTTATGACTTTTACTCGATTCACTCGGATTTATTTCAAAACGTTTATTACAACAGCGGTGTCTAGACTTTCACTTGCGTAAATCGTTCGTGACTACTAAGATATTTAACACCGATTTTACATATTTAACCCACCTCTTGTAGGTGCGTTAAAACAACTTCCCATATGCATTGTAGTGTGTTAATGTCAAATTTGAATTTGTGGTTATTTGTGTTTACAATTTTTTTAGCGAATCCAGTGACGGAGATTGTCTAATATATATGTATGTATTAAATAATATCATATAAATGTAATTATAATAAACTAAATTAAGCTTTTTTATTAAAAGATTTATTTAGATTTTAAAAAGAACCTCTTACAGGTTTTTAATTAATTTCGACAATTTTTTAATAAAAATATCCGCCATTTGATGTCCACCATTTTGAATTTTGGAATTCTGATTCCAGATTCATTATTAGCGACCACAAAAACCCCTGTATGGTGATTTTTAATTTATTCCGTCAATTTTTTGACAAATATGTCTGCCATTTTGGATCTACAATTTTGAATTTTGGAATTCTGTTTCCAGATTCGTTATCAGCGACCCCAAAAACCCCTGAATGGTGATTTTAAATTTATTCCATCAATTTTCAGTCAAATATGTCGGCCATTTTGGATCTATTATTTTGAATTTTGGAATTTTGATTTTAGATTCGTTATCAGCGACCCCAAAAACCTCTTTACACGGATTTTTAGGAGAATCCGACTACTCCTTGATATTTTGCCGAAAATTTCGAGAATTGAAACACTTTGCAGCATGCTGTTTTAATAAAACTGGCTCTTTAAATACCTGTTTTACTGTAAAAACAGCAGTCGGTTTTAAACAGATGACTGACTGTTTAAAAAAATCTTTCGGTTTGTTTAATAGGTTTTGTATTACTATAAATATAAAAAATAATAATTTATTCATCACTTATAATAAAAATTGTTGTTAATATTAGTTAACATGGATCAAAACACAATAACAAAAAAATTAATTAAAAAAAGAAAAGATAATTACGTTTTTCGTTTGTAATAAAACGTTTTTAAAAAGTTTATTTTAGTTACAAGGGATGATGGTAGGTAATAACACACAAATTTACTCGAACTAGACAACAGTGTTTATTAAGCTAAACTAAGTTCACAATAAGATTGAAGTGGTATATATAACCTATTATTCTTAGTCAGCTTTTTCTAGGCTGCTGCACAGACGATAAATGCATATGTGCCCTAATATACAGGGGCACGTAACTCCTCCCTCCTTAAAAGTGAAGTCCTGGTCTTCCGGTAGGGTGGACAAAGGTGTTTCTTATGGAGGTTCGCTGCGATTGAAGGGGCAGCTCTTTCGGTATCTGCACGTAATATATAGGCTAGAACATATTAATATAAGGATAAAAAATCCGAAGTTCCAGCCATGGTATTTCCAAACGGATTCGAACGTATTTATGTGAGATGCTTTTATTAAGTGTCTCAGATTGTGGAGGTCGTCAATTTTTTCTAATTTAACCGTAAAATTTGGATGAGAGGTTTTTAAAACATCATATTGGAAATTATTAAAGTAAATTGGGAAAGACTCTTTAGTGACTCGTAGGGGTTGTAATATTTTATTGTCTATTGAAACATGTCCTCCATTAGGAATAAACAAAAGATAGGTTCCTTTAAGAGGAGTGGGTTTGTCGATAATTCCATTTGACATGATGACTTTTGTTGTTTTGGGAAAAATTACTATTCATGGATAACTGCAGTTATTTGTATCATCGATACGTTGAATATAAGTTGTTTCTATGTTGAGGGAAAGGCTTTTGCAGGAAGAAAGGGGAAGTCCGTCGATAATTTGTGTAGCACATGAAGGTCTGGTAGATTCGTCTTCAATGGTGTATTCGCATAGATAGTTGCGGTTGGCCAACGTTTGACATTTCAATATGTTATCAAAAATATAAGTTGATTTATTTTTTAAAAGAAATTTACTTTTCGGCATTACAGTTTCGAAAAAGTTATTACGCATAATAGGAATCGGGTATAGGTGGAAAGTTTTAAAAGTTTCATTCCGTATAAGAGGCACATCCAAAATAAATGTTAATTTATAATTAGATATGTAACAGCTAACCTTAATTAATTCTTCGAATAATACAATATTTTCAATAGTAGGCGTTAAAGGTAGTTTAGCATGTAAGCTGATATTTTTAAGTTCACTTAATAAATCAGTATCTTCAATAATCGAAGAATGTAAAGTTTTTAGTTGTGCAAAAGTAATAGAATTTAAAATATCAGAAATTATAAATTTAAGGTTATTTGTTAAATTTAGTGATGCCGCGAGACGAGACGAGACGAGAAAAGTCCTTCTCTCGTCTCGTCTCGTGCAGCGAGAGAAAATGGGTCTCTCGTCTCGTCGAGAATACTCTTTTCTCGCTCGAGAGTGCCTTTCTCTCGTCTCGTCTCGTTTCTTTCGTGGTAAAAGTACCTAAGTATGAATACAAAAATTATTTGGAATGAAATACGAATTCGTTTATATTTTTTTATATAGAAATTTAAACTGGAAATAAAAAAAAATGTGTGCCAAGACCACACTAATAAAGTAAGACTTTTTACGCCGAAAATGTTGCGCATTTGAATCAAATGGTTGGATCTATGTGGAGTAGTTACATCTAGTATTATACACCTATAATAAACACCTAGGTGTTTCTTTTAACTTGAAACAGCTCAATATCTCGTGAAATACGCATTTCACAGAAAAATGTCTTAAATAAAAGGTTAATGTGACCAAAGGGGACATTATTTGGTGCTACCGCTAGCCACCCCCTACCCCTCCTTAATGGTGAAACGGGGGGTAACTTTAGAAAGTCAAATGAAATGACCCGATTTTTTTACAGATTTTGGTATTACATAAAAAATTGAATAACTTTTATTTGAAACTTTTTTTCAATTTATCAACAGATGGCGCTGTAATTCAAAATTTATGAAAATTGGGTTTCCTTGTAAAATGTATTATTTGAAACGTTTTAAATACAAAAATTAACATTAAATCAACAATAGTCGGCTCTGAAAACAATTTATAACAAATGTTCAAAATGTCATCCTTTCATTCTGGCTCCACCATTTCCTCCCGAGTTGTAGGAATTGCAGCGTAACCCCACAGGAAGAAGTCTGGCAGATCGTTTTCTAGAAAATTCCGGTAATTTTCACCATTTAATGCCATTCGCCAAAGGTACCGACCGGGGACGCTGGTGCTCCACTTGGTGTCGAAATGGAAGGACGACATTTCGAACATTTGTTATAAATTGTTTTCAGAGCCGACTATTGTTGATTTAATGTTAATTTTTGTTTTTCAAACGTTTCAAATAATACATTTTACAGGGAAACCCATTTTTCTTAAATTTTGAATTACAGCGCCATCTGTTGATAAATCGAAAAAAGTTTTAAATAAAAGTTATTCATTTTTTTATGTACTACCAAAATATGTAAAAAAATGGGTTATCCCATTTGACTCTTCAAAGTTACCAGCCGTTTCACCCTTATGGAGGGGTAGGGAGTGGCTAGCGGTAGCACCAAATAATGTCCCCTTTGGTCACATTAACCTTTTATTTAAAACATTTTTCCGTGAAATGCGTATTTCTCGAGATATTGAGCTGTCTCAAGTTAAAAGAAACAGCCTGTATCGGCGCAGTAGTTTTTAATGGATCAAATCATTTGATCCATCCATCTGAAAACTACTGCGCATATATGATGTACTACTCCACATAGATCCAACCATCTTGTACCTACTGCGCATGTCCGTCATTTTGAATCCGCAATTTTTTTTTTTTTTAATGGATATCAAATTCTGAATCAGGGACCCCATAAATATCTGAATACTAAATTTTACCCAAACCATTAAAGCCGAACGACGAATTTTCGTCATATTGGATCAGCCATTTTATTTAAAAAAAAAATGGATATCAAATTTGTAATCAGGCCCTCAAAAACCACATGTTGTTGATAAGTTTATTGAATAAGTAATGCTTATTAAGCATACGGGTTTTTTTAATAGTATAAGGAGTGCCATAGATGTGCTTATACAGGGTAAAGTTTAAAAATTATTATTATTTTATAAGTAATTTTTTCTTGGTTAACGTTAAGTTTTGTTATAAAATAATACAACGTTAACCAGGAACAAATTTTGTTTATTATGAAATGCGAATAATGTTCTCATTGGTCCAAATAAATATCGTCATTTATGTGCAAAATTATATATAATTAATTATAATTTTTAGGTAAAAAAAAATGTTTTTTATAATCGAGAGAACGAGAGAGATCGAGAGAAACGAGAAATTCTCGAGCGAGAGAGGGCATTCTCTCGTCTCGTCTCGAGCCTTTTCTCGAGAGAAAATCGCCCTCTCGTCTCGTCGAGACGAGACGAGACGAGACGAGAGGCGAGAATCTCTCGAATCGGCGGCATCACTAGTTAAATTAATTAAATGATCCAAAATCATTTTAATATGCAAAAACTGTTCAAAGGTCTCAATAGGAAAATTATTTAATTTTGTATTAATTAATTCTTCATTATGCATAACGGTATTTAAAGTATTGTTAATTTGTTTATAAGTTTTAAGGAAATTGAAATTTGTTTATTAACTGTTGAACGAATTTCTTTATTTTGGTTTTGTAATATATTTATTGCATTGTCATATATTTTTCCGTCGTTAGCGTCTAAATTCCCCGAAATTAATTTAAACACGGAACCCAATCCGTCAATTAAACCTCTTTTATATCTTTTAGGAAGAATAGTTGTAATTTGTGACTTTAAATGTTTAATATTAAAAATTAAAAGATTTTTGTATTCTATTAAGTCTTTATAAAAATCTGGATCCGTAATTATTTTAAGATTTTGTTCAAGATGTAAAATATGATTTTGTATTTTATCTACTTCGTCTACTAAAGGCTTTAAATCTTTGTAAAATATTAATTTTTCATAGTAATTGATAATATATAAATTTCCGATAAAATAAGGTAGTATTTTAGCGTTATTTTCTAGATTTTTAAATTTTATTTGATGGTCCTGGCCTGTCGTCGATGTCAGTGTAGTCGGTATCAGTACCCTGAAACAAGGGTTGAAGTTTAGTCGGTTGTCTAATGTCACCTATATGTTTTTTAATGTTTTTATCTATAGTCACTGTCTTGTGGATAGGATCAAAGTTTTGAATTATTTGAGGGGAATATGGATTGGATAATTTAGGTTGTCTTTGTTTTCCTTTTATGAAAACTTTAGTATTTTCATCTGGTTCGAATTGTTCCTTTTTTTTTATTTAAATTATGAATTATTTTAGTTTTATGTTCTAAAGAATCATTATAAATTTTATCATAAATTATTTTTAAGATTTCTTTGCGATTTTGTATATAATCGGTATATAAACGAGATTCAATATCAAGATTTTAAATAGAATTCTTATCAAAATTTCCAGTAATTATTTCAATTGGTTTATTTTTTGTTGCTGAGTGTATACTGTTATTATAAGCGAGAAGTGCATATTGCATTAGTTGTTTTATATTAAGATAATTTTTAGTTGTATTTAATATACGTAGGTGTTCTATAATTGTCGAATGAAACCTTTCTATTGGTGAATTTGATTCTGAATGACCTGATGAACCAAATTGGACATTTATTTTATGAAGTTTAAAATGGTCTGAGAGAACTGTATTTTTAAATTCGGTTCCTTGATTTGTGATTGAAATAATTTAGGAGTGATTCTGCAACGTCTGGGGCATTTAAAGAATTCAGTGGGTAGGCTTGTGCTAATTTGGAAAATTTATCAATTATAGTTAAAAATATAGTATTAGAAATTTGAAAAGTATCCATATGTAATATTTTAAAAGGTTTTGTGGGAGTTGGTGTTATATTAAATTCTATTTTAAGGGGATTTCTTTGATATTTAGTTTGTTTACAAATCTCACAGTTATTTATGTATTCAGTAATAGTTCTGTCTAAATTTGGCCAATAATAAAATCGTCGAATATTTAATTTCGTTTCGTTAATGCCTCTATGATTTTTATTATCCTGATGATTTTGTATAATTTCTTTTTGACTATTTTCATCGGTTATACCTGCCAAAATATTAATACATTTTATAAATTTAAAAGAAGGGTATTTAAATATTTCTCTAGTTATGTTACAAAAAGGGGCATATAAAGAATCGTCCTTAAAATATATTCCATGTTTAACATTAGGTGCTATATATTGCTTGATGAAATGAATAAGTTCTTTTTTAAAATTATATTCTGTAAAACCAATTCTTAAGCGTAATTTTCCTTTAAAGGGTTTTTCAATTTTAGGGCTTTTAACGGGTAATAGGGATTTAGAAATAATAATTTGATTACAAAAATAATTTAGAGGTGTTTCGGAAATTGGAACTTCAACAATTGGATTTTCACTAATATTGGTATGTTGTGTTTGTGATAATTTGTCAGGGGGATCATTAGGGGTTTGTTGGTCTAATTCTTTTTCTATTTCGCGAAGAGTTTCCGCAATTTCGTCGTTTTCCATATTTGCAATCATTGATTCTATATCGATTTCATTTGTGTAAATTTGGATTCTAGATAAGGAATCTGCTACTACATTTGGAGAACCTTTTTTATAGATAACCTCGTAATCGAATTCTTCGAGCTTTAGTCTCCATCTAAGTTAGATGGAGACTAAAGCTCGAAGAATTCGATTACGAGGTTATCTATAAAAAAGGTTCTCCAAATGTATATGATCTAACCAATTTAGAGCCAGGCAGGGCCGGGCCTAAGGGGGGTGTAGGGGGGGGAGTCTTGGCAGTTGGTTTCAAATCCAAACACGGTTGGCAAAATCTATAGTATTTGGGTCGGTTGGTTGGGTATACCTACCCTACCAACCAACCCATCACAATAAATAAAATTAAATATAATTTTTAAACTTTACCTACATATTACAAAATTATGATTTTTAATCTATTGTAACCTCCTATAATCGTTACCGTCAAGAAAATTGTATTGGTCAACCGTATTTTTATTAATTTTCACATATTTCACACAAGCGGCATGTACAAAGTCGGCACCGCCTCGCGGCTTTGTCTTTGGTTTTGGCGGCGTTTGACTCTTTTTACCCACCGCAATTTTCGGCGTCTTATTTTTCCAGATTATTAATTAGTTGAAGCTTATCTAAGCTAAGTAAAACTAGTGTCAATAAATAGGAATTAATTTTTTTTAATATGGAAAAGAAAGCTAGACCGGGCCGAGTTCTAGTAAAATGCTCATTATGTGGATCTGTGTTTAACAAGGACTATAAAAAAAGGACGAGGAAAATATTCACGGTGGAAATTTGGTTAAAATTAAAATTGTTACTGTTCCGGAGAATCCACTTACATTGGCATAGAGAACGAGAATCAATCCCATCGACTTCGAAAGAGCATGCTAATGGTAGGTAAAGACCAGTGGCGTAGCTAGCCTCGAGGGGGCCCCGTATAAAAAATCTGGTAGGGGCCCTTGTACGGGAAAAGCTGCGGGCAAAAAAATTTCTGGGTGTCACGCCCAATTTTTTTGCATTTATCAATTTATTATAATTTAATAAATTATATATATTATTAATTATATGTAGGTATACATATATGTAGCTATAGCTTTTTATGTACAGGCAAATTTTAAAATTTTGTCTGGTTTTAGACATTTACCGTTCTTCAACATCTTTTAAAAGGTTTCTATTTTAAAATAAAGGCAAGTCATTTGAAATAATTGTAACGCTAATAATTATTTCTAATTTGCTATTAATATAACCTATGACAATAACACGCAAAGCAGACTCAGTATGCGGCGCAGAGCACAGAACAATATGCTCAGACTGCGCCGCAGACAACGCATAGCGGAAAGGTGCGGGCAGAAACAATTCTTATGAGTTTACGGCCTCGTTGGAACAGGAGGGTATTCAGGAAAATTTTAATTTAATAGTAGTATAGAAGTATTAAATAATATTATTTATTTATTTAAATTTATGCCTTAATTTTTTTCATGTGGGTAATATGTTTTTTGCTTACGCATGTCGAAGCCAATCGGGCCCCCCCCTAGCCGGGGGCCCTGTATCATTGATACGGCTGATACCGCGGTAGCTACGCCCCTGGTAAATACATTCTTTATCTACACTTTACAACACTTTACATTCATGATAAAACTACTGAAAATTTTTACTATTACTACTAAAGTATCGATAAAAAAATAAGTTGTTTTTTTTATCGTCTCCACCCCCCCCCAAAAAAGTGTGCCTCGGTACGGCCCTGGAGCCAGGTTCTTTCAATGACATAAGCCACTGAAGGGGCTTGTCATCAGTATAGATAAAGAATTTTCGTCCATATAGATAGGGTCTAAAATATTTAGTTTCCCAAACTATGGCAAACAATTCTTTCTCTGTTGTACTGTATTTAGATTCCGATTTATTTAAAGTTCTAGAGGCGAATGCCACGGGTAAATCGTTCGGTACATTGCCCTAAACCGATGGCGACGTCACTCGCGTCAGTAGTCCTTTTATATCCTTTTTCTATGGTAGTCAGGGTTTAGAGAAATCAGGGTAATTTAATATTGGGTCGTTAATCAAAAGACTCTTGCAAGTCTCGAAGCATTCGATAAACTCTTTATTGTGTATAATTTTACTACCTTTCTTTAAGCAAAGGGTCATTGGCTTTGTAATTTTTGCGAAATCTTTAATGAATTTCCTGTAATAACCTAAAAGGCCTAAAAATGATTTTATTTCTTTGGTAGTTTTTGGTAAAGGGAATTTTTTTATAGCAGATACTTTATCAGGATTTGGTTTTATACCTTTTTCTGTAATTACATGTCCTAAGTAGTTTGTTTCCCGTTGTATAAATTCCGATTTGTCAAATTGTACCTTAAAATTTGTTTGTCTTAGGGCCGGTTTTTCAATCGTTGGTTAAGTTTATCTTACGGTTAACTTTCTTAGATACTATTGTGTTAACAATAGTATCTAAGGAAATTAACCGTAAGATAAACTTAACCAACGATTGAAAAACCGGCCCTTAGTCTGTCAAAAACTTTTCTTAATTTAACCATGTGTTCATGAAGGGAAGTTGAATAGATAATTATGTCATCGAGGTAAACGAGGCAAGTCTCGTCATGAAGGCCGCGTAAGACATTGTCCATGACCCTCTGGAAGGCCGCTGGAGCATTTTTAAGTCCGAAAGGCATTCTGAGGAACTCATGGCCATTTTCGGTATAAAAAGCGGTCTTTTCTCGGTCCTCCGCTTCGATTTCTATCTGGTGAAACCCAGAAGCTAAATCAAGCGTGGTGAAATACTGGGCCTTACCTAGTTTGTCCAGTATATATATCCGAAATATTGGGCAGGAGGGTATTTATCGTTAATAGTTTTTTCGTTAAGCTTGCGGTAATCAATAACGATTCGCCATTTTTGTTCACCGCTTGCGTCAAGTTTTTTAGGTACTATCCATATGGGAGAGGACCAAGGAGAAATTGAGGGTTGAATTATTTTTTGGTTAAGCATTTTTTGAATTTTTTCTTTGTTAACAAATGGGTAACGATATGATTTAGTGTAAATTGGTTGTTCGTCTGTGGTTCTAATTTTATGTTTGATTTGATTAATAAAAGTTAAATTTTGATTTTCTGTGTAAAAAATGTCACTGTATTAGTACTAGGGTGATTCATTTCCGCAAAGTTTTTGTTTTCTTCGGTGCTCAAGCAAAATATTAATCTGCATATATGTAGAAAAAAAAATTCTCAACAAGTTTGAGCTCTTAATATAAATTTTAAGTACTTACTAATTAAATTTAAAGTTTTACCGTTTAAAATGCATGTAAAAAATATATATTTTTTTTCAAATTTCTAATGCTTACCCATCTTTGACAATATTGCAAATCGGTTTAATACACCTTATGGGGAATTTCACGCTCTTTAAAATTGCTTTTGAATTTTTTTTTTGTAACTCGCATTGGTTCACCAGTAGGAGTCGTCAAAGGACAGTTTTTGAAAAAAATCGTTTTTTTTTTTAATTTTTCTAACAAACCGCAAAAAGTAGGGAGAAAAAAGGGCTGAATCATAAAAAAAGTTATCCAACCAATATTTAATGAATTTACAGCCATTTTTATAACTGAAAACGTAAAAAATTGATAATTACCAACTCATAATGTTATTTAGATTGATTTTTTCTATTTATTATCATTATATTTCCCTACACTAAGAAGTTTTTTAAAATTATTGATTTCTCACTTATAATGAATATGAAAACAACAAATAAATTCATAAAAAAAACAATAAGAAAATTGTAACGTGGATTTTGCAATTTTTCAACATTTCTGTCATATAGCAAAAAAATATATATGAAGATTATTTAATTTTTTGAAGCGAAATTTGAAATATGTATATATATGTATATTCCGATTAAAGTTTTGTTGTTTTTTTTTATGAATTTATGTGTTGTTTTCATATTCATTATGAGTGAGAAATCATAATAATTTTAAAAAAGTTCTTAGTGTAGGGAAATATAATGATAATAAATAGAAAAAATCAATCTAAATAACATTATGGGTTGGTATTTATCAATTTCTTACGTTTTCAGTTATAAAAATGGCAGTAAATTCATTAAATATTGGTTGGATAACTTTTTTTTATGAATCAGCCCTTTTTTCTCACTACTTTTGGCGATTTACTCGAAAAAATAAAAAAAAACGATTTTTTTCAAAAACTGTCCTTTGACGACTCCTACTGGTGAACCAATGCGAGTTACAAAAAAAACCTTAAAAGCAATTTTAAAGAGCGTGAAATTCCCCATAAGGTGTATTAAACCGATTTGCAATATTGTCAAAGGTGGGTAAGTATTAGAAATTTAAAAAAAAATATATATTTCTTACATGCATTTTAAACGGTAAAACTTTAAATTTAAATTGTAAGTGCTTAAAATTAATATTAAGAGCTCAAACTTGGTGAGAATGTTTTTTCCTATATGCAGATTAATATTTTGCTTAAGCACCGAAAAAAAACCAAAACTTTGCGGAAATGAATCACCCTAATTAGTACTTTAAATAAAGAAGATTTTTCTTCTTCATTTAAATGGGATGTTCTAAATTTTGAAAAATCAATTTTTTGTTTATTTAAATTATGTTTACTTTTATAAATTTTTTCTTGTGTGGAATAAGATTCTAAAAAATCGGTTTCTTTAAGTTTTTGAGTTCGTATTGCTTTATAAAAATTAACTGTTACAGGTGTCGAACTAGGGTTTAATATGGTAGTTATGGCATAATAGTTTTTTGCCGAAACCCAGCATTCAGGTATTTCACAATTATTAATTTTTGTATAGGGGATTAAAGCTTCGCTATTTTCTAATGTGACAGGGATATTTGCAACTGATTTTGATCGCGCTGGAATGGTAATAGTAGTAATTGTTGTGGGTAATTTTGTTTTATAATTTAAACTCATACAACTGTATGGTGTTTCTAAGCGATGTAAAATAAAATTTAATTTTGATTTTAAAGCTTTGAGAATATTTATACCTATTATACCATCAAAAAAGGGATGAAAATCTAATATATTAAATTTTACGTCAAGGGGGTAAGGGACATCAAAAATAGAAAAAATTGGTATTATAATACTATGTGTTAAATGTGTTTTTGAATTTAAACCGTAAATTTCTGTGTTATCGTCAACAATAAAATCTTTGTAGTATTTTTTAGCAATTTTATACTGATAAATGAATTTGAGGATCCTGTATCTATAAGGAGGTTGAAATTATGTGGGGGAATTGTAATATATGGTAAACGATTATGAATAATTGAATTTGTGTTATTATAAACATAATTTATTCCGGATTGTCTGTTTCCAAAGGTTCTTGAAAATTTTGAGAATTATCATCTTCAATTGAGGAATTATAATATTCAAAATTTTCCGTGTATTCGGATTCATCTGAAAAATCTACAAGCTGTGGATTTTCATTTGTTTCTACCATTTCTGCATTATATAATTGATTTTTAGGTTTATTCGTGTTACGAGTTGAAACGCTCATAGGGGTTGGTTTAGGTAAAAATTGAGTAGCGGTATTTTTGGGTGCAAACACATTAGTTGGAGGTTTATTAGGTTGTTGGAAAAACCTAGGTGGTTGATAATAAGCATTGGGTGTAAAATTTGGGTTATGTTGGTAATTAGATGTTGAAGGGAAGTTATTAAAATGATTTGGTCTTGGGAAGAAGTCTGTTATAATTATTGTTATTTTGCGGTTTTTTGTGAGAGTTTTGATTATTTTGTACTTGTCTGTTTCTATTAAAAACTCGGTCATTATTTTCACGTTCATTAATAAACTGATATGCTTCGGCTAATGAAGTTGATCGCATATTTAACACATTTGTCCTTAATGGTTCGAAAAGTCCATTTAAATAAATTGATAGAGTTAATTTTTAATTTTTATTATATTTTAAATTTTTATCGGCCGCGTTCGCTTCGTGAATATCAGCGTGCGTGTTCATTGCTCCTAATTGATTAAGGCAACGTTCATAGAACGATTGTGCCGTTTCATTTTGTTTTTGTCGCATATTAGTGAGGTCAATGAGTAAATTTTCTTTATTTCTCGAGTCTGCAAAATTCCTAACAAGGACATCTTTGAATGTAGGTAGTCCAAGTATTAATTTGGCATGTACTAGCAATAATTTTAGCGTTTCCTGTTAATTTTTTAACAAGGCAGTTTACAATTAATTTATTCTGGAAGGTATTTTCTGGTGGTGCAAAATAATACTGATCAACAATTAATTTACAACAAGATAGAAATCTAGATAATGATTGTGTCTCGCCGTCAAATTCGGGGACGCATTTCATATGCTGAATATTGAAATCTGGAGGTGGCATTGTTTCGTTTTCGTTAACAAGATTTAATTGACTTAAAGAAGAGACTAATTCCTCCAGTTTTCACTATTTAAAATGACTTTATTAAAATACTTAATTCATTATTTATTAAGGTATTTAAATTATATAAAGTTTATATAAAGTTTAGCTGCTTAATACACAGAACAAAACCATTTATATATGATATAGGGTAAATAGGATATTCCTATTAACTTATGCGAATAACTTTTAGTTTCGCGATAAAATAATTATAAAATATTATTAAAATCTTTGATAACTTACGAAATTATGACGTTCAGGAACATACGGATGATCCGGCGTCGCAGCATTGATGGTATTGACTAAAAATCTCTTGAGTTTACGTAGTAATTCCAGGTCCACAGATTTATTGAAATCCGGCGTTGTCTGCAAGGTTGCCCTCAGGATTGCTGGTGTTGTCTTGCTCTTCCTCGAAAGTGTCTTCTTCGAAGCGCGTAACTTGTATGTCTTTTTTTATCGGTTAATCGTTGGAACGAACGTTATTTTTCACAAAACTAACTCCGAAAAAATCCGTTACGACTGCGCCAATTACGTTTTTCGTTTGTAATAAAACGTTTTTAAAAAGTTTATTTTAGTTACAAGGGATGATGGTAGGTAATAACACACAAATTTACTCGAACTAGACAACAGTGTTTATTAAGCTAAACTAAGTTCACAATAAGATTGAAGTGGTATATATAACCTATTATTCTTAGTCAGCTTTTTCTAGGCTGCTGCACAGACGATAAATGCATATGTGCCCTAATATACAGGGGCACGTAACTAGATATCAGAACTAAATTAAAAGCATTAAAACTAAATATATTTTAAGCGGAACACGTTTTACAACCCTTTAAACAATTAATTTCCTATTATATAGCATAGGAAAATTAACATGAGGAATGGATTATGGCAATGTTTCTTCCTAAAAAGGCATCCTAAAGAATTTCTAATTTTTAATGAAAAGCCCTAAATTTTGTAATATCCAGAATTTTGAAAATATAAAACATTTCAAATAGATAGCATAGGAAAATTAACATGAGAAATGGATGATGGCAATGTTTCTTCCTAAAAAGGCATCCTAAAGAAAGTCCAATTTTTAATGAAAAGCCCTAAATCTTAAAACATCCAGAATTTTGAAAATATAAAACATTTAAAATAGATAGCATAGGAAACTTAACATGAGGAATGGATGATGGCAATGTTTCTTCCTAAGAAGGCATTCTAAAGAAAATCCAATTTTCAATGAAAAGCCCTAAATCTTCTAATATCCAGAATTTTGAAAATATAAAACATTTAAAATATATAGCATAGACAAATTAACATGGGGAATGGATGATGGCAATGTTTAGTAGGCATCCTAAAGAAAATCCAATTTTTAATGAAAAGCCCTAAATCTTCTAATATCCAGAATTTTGAAAATATAAAATCTTTAAAAATTAACAAGAAAAATGGATGGTGGGAATTTTTCTTTCTAAGAAGGCATACTAAAGAATTTATAATTTTTAATAAAAAGCCCTAAATCTTCTAATATCCAGAATTTTGAAAATATAAAGCATAAGGAAATTAACATGAGGAATGGATGATGGCAATGTTTCTTCCTAAAAAGGCATCCTAAAGAATTTCTAATTTTTAATGAAAAGCCCTAAATTTTGTAATATCCAGAATTTTGAAAATATAAAACATTTCAAATAGATAGCATAGGAAAATTAACATGAGGAATGGATGATGGCAATGTTTCTTCCTAAGAAGGCATCCTAAAGAAAGTACAATTTTAAATGAAAAGCCCTAAATCTTAAAACATCCAGAATTTTGAAAATATAAAACATTTAAAATAGATAGCATAGGAAACTTAACATGAGGAATGGATGATGGCAATGTTTCTTCCTAAGAAGGCATTCTAAAGAAAATCCAATTTTCAATGAAAAGCCCTAAATCTTCTAATATCCAGAATTTTGAAAATATAAAACATTTAAAATAGATAGCATAGGAAAATTAACATAAGTAATAGATGATGGCAATGTTTCTTCCTAAGAAAGCGTCATAAAGAATATCTTATTTTTAATGAAAATCCCTAAATCTTCTAATATCCAGAATTTTGAAAATATAAAATCTTTAAAATAGATAGCAAAGAAAAATTAACATGGGGAATAGATGATGGCAATGTTTCTTTCTAAGAAAGCATCCTAAAGAAAATCCAATTTTCAATGAAAAAAGCCCTAAATCTTTTAATATCCAGAATTTTGAAAATATAAAACATTTAAAATAGATATCGTATCGTATCTCTTCGCGTTTGGAAGTTACACTCGAAAAACGCGATATTTTTTTCATAAAATAAAGAAAAAAAAGTTGCAAACATAATTTTTCCTTACTAATTCGAGCACGCTGATTCCAAAAAATCACACCGCACTTTCGTATCTCTTCGCGTTACACTCGAAAAACGCGATATTTTTTTCATAAGGGTCCCTTATGAAATTTTTTCTAAAAAACATGAAAAAATAAATTGCAAAAATAATTTTTCCTTACTAAAGCGATGTGTAGATTTTTTGGCGCGCGCGGCAAAACGCCCTTCCCCCCTTGTATATTTATACATGTATAACCAACTTTTACGTAATATTTTCTTAAACTAACCCCTTTACCAAATGCCTATTGTTAAATATCAATACACAATACGAAATAGCACACAGTAGCTTTAAGAGGATTATGTATCTTTCAATGAAACAAAAAACGGTTAAAGTTGTTTATTGATACGTCAGATTGCAAGAATAATCAAGAAATAATGAATGAGAAGAAATTAACTGCCATACTCATTAATAAAATAAATGTGAGAAAAACATGATTTGCGTCATAATTACTACAATTTATAATTAATGAGGAACATTATAGCGAGATTCATTGAATGCGAGACAATGTCATCTGCTCATTGAGAATTTATTTTTATATACATACTACTGCCCGACATCTGCAAGCGCCTATTACCAACGAACTAATAAAATGGATGGAAACAGCGTTGCCACTAACATCATTTTCAGCGTGTGGAAATCAAATATTTCAGTAACTTTTTTAACAAAACTCAAAAATAAGAGGGAAATAGTTTAATTGACTAGTTTTATTTTAAAAGAACAGCCTTGGTGTTAAATCAGAGTTGGCTGCCCAGTGGGTAACCCAAAAAAACCCAGTGGGTTTAAAAAATTGAAAAGACAGTGAATATATTTGAATTTTTCTTATCAACACTATTTCTTTTTAAATGTTATATTTTTACTTAATTCTGTATAGAATTAAAAACCCAATAAAACCCACTTATAAAACCCAAAAAAGCCCAATGGGTTAGGTTTTATTTAAAAAAAAAAACGGGTGTTTTCCAACCCTGTGTTATGTTAAACGAATATCCCAAGACCAAAACAAAACACAAAGTGCTTAAAGTACTGAACATCGTTGGCGAAAAGTACTTTACCCAAGCAGCATTTTAAGTAAAAGCTTTGAGGCAATATTACTTAATTTAAGTAAATATTTTTTTAAATTAACCTTATAAATTTACTTTGAAGTAAAACTTTTTTTAAAGTTATTTAATAAGTTTTATTTATGTTGCTTTAATAACCATTAAGTTTCAACACTTTAAAGTATTATGAGGGACGTAATTTTTACGAAAGAAAATTACTTATAAGTGTATTTCACCTAAAGAAAAATTTAACGGTAATTTTAACGTCAGAATTTTTACTTAATGGTAAATGTTACTCATAACCCATGGGAAAGTATCGTCTAAGATCGTCAAAAAAAAAGACAAAAATTCGTCCAAATAATGATCGCCTCAAAAGACGATCAACTTGAATTCGAAAAACGGGAAAATATCGACCAATGACGATCACAATAGAAAGACATTGTTTTAAAAATAAGTATTTAAAAGACAATTGTGATATGTAATCGTCATTCGTCGAATTTTAAGTACTAATTGTTAATGGTTGAAAATAAATAAGAAAAAAGAATAATTTCTTAAAATTAAGCTAAATTAATTTTAACTCACTTTAACCCGACCCCCCATTTTAATATTTTTTAAATAAAAGGGACCTTTTGCCATAAAAAGTATTTTTTATAGATTTTTAGCTTCTATATACCTATAGGTTTGCGGGGGTTGTAGTGAGGTATTTTGCGTGTGAATTGAAACACTTGTGTTGATCGTAGTACGTTATTTATTTACAATGAAAATAGTGGTGTAACTTACAACAGCGTTTAAGTTGGATGTCGAGGCCCGATAGTTTGGAACTTAACTGAATGATGTCGACCGGATGGTGGAACTGGGTTCACTGAATTGAAATGACTGAGTTCTGAGTGATTAGCTTAGGATAGGACTAGGTTTTATATTTTAGATACAGGTAGTTCGGCCGTTACGTGCTCTTGTACGTTGACCTGAATTTTGGAGCTAACGCAAGGGCTTTCCAAATTGCTGGGATTTTGGATATTAATTAGGCTAGAAATTTTTCGAAGGACAAGGAAATGTTTATGGTATTGTGAAGTTTGGTTGTGGGATTATTTTATTGTCGGTAGGATTAAATGTGAGCCTCGACAATCCGTACATTTTGTCACGTAATTGTAATTAAAATGTTTTATACTTTTGCCTGTTTTTATGGTGTTTGTTTGCCTGAGTAGTGGAGGTAATGCCGCTACAGTACCCCCTACCAGTTTTTGACGAAGGAGAAAGAAAAAAATTGAATTAATTGAGTCCTGCCTGGAGGTGCTCGGGAAATCGGACACGTCTTCCGTAACGTGTGACGTTCCTCGAGGTGACGGTCCAGGCGTCTGAGTGGGTGGTGGGCCGATGGTGTCCTCCGGCGCCTCGCGTCTTGGCATCTCGTCTTCTGGCCAGGTGTCGGATGGACTTTGGGGTTTTTCGGGAAGCTCGTCTGTCGTGATGTATGCCGGTTTCAATCGGTCTATTGAGACGGTGACTTCTCGGCCGTTGATGGCGATGGTGAAAGTCTTGAATCCACGACGTACGACCCGGTACGGACCATCGTAAGATATTTGTAGTGGTCCCCTGGGCGCGTTATGTCGCACGAAGACTTGATTGGTGGTGGCCAAGTCTTTGATTACGAACGTTTTGCGTTCGCCATGTCGAGAGCCGCTGGTTGGTCGTACATTCTGGAAGTGTTCTCGCAATTCTTGGACGAAATCGGCGGCATCAGTGGTGTGGCTGTTGATACGGGGCACCAAAAACTCCCCAGGGAGTCTCATTGCTGCTCCATATACTAGTTCCGCAGCTGACGCTTGTATATCCTTCTTACAGGCGGTGCGGATGCCCAGGAGTACCGTTTACAGTACTCGCGTCCACTGGTGGTTTTCGTGATATTTGATTGCTGCCTTAAGTTGTCGGTGGAGACGTTCGACCATGCCGTTTGCGGCTGGATGGTAGGCGGTGGTCCTTAGGTGAGTCGTACCTGTCAAACGATTCAGCTGCTTAAAAAGGTTAGACTCGAATTGATGCCCTTGATCGGTGGTGATGCGAAGTGGTGCTCCAAATCGACAGATCCATCCTTCGTAGAACGCTCTGGCCACCGTGGAAGCTTCTTGATCCTGCAGTGGGAATGCTTCCGGCCAGCGGGTGAACCTGTCGATACAAGTGAGGCAGTATCGACAGCCTTCCGACGATGGCATGATGATAAGGTCGATGTGCACGTGCTTGAACCTGGCTGTTGGGTTAGAAAATTCTCCGACAGCTGATGCTACGTGCCGTGTTACCTTGGCTTGTTGACATTGTATACACGCACGAGCCCATTCTCGGCAATCCCTTTTCACCGATGGCCATACGTAGTGCTGGGTTACGAGCTTGACTGTGGTCTTAATTCCAGGATGCGAGAGTTGGTGTACAGCGTTGAAAGCTGCCCGTCTGAATGCTCTTGGTAAGATGGGTCGAGCATTGGGCGTGGAGACGTCGCACAGGATAGTTAGGTCAGCCCCTGGTACTGGTACTCGTTGGATTCGTAGGGCTGATTCTTGTTGCAAAAATTCCTTCAGTTTGGGGTCGTTCTCCTGGGCTACAGCCAGCGCTGGAAAGTCCAATGTAGTGCCAATCTCTTCTACACGTGACAGAGCATCGGCTACGATGTTGTCTTTGCAGGAGATATGCTGGATGTCTGTGAAGAACTGGCTGATGAAGTCTAGGTATCGGGCTTGTCGCGGAGAACTTTTGTCAGCCTTCTGTAACCGGAATGCAAAAGTGATTGGTTTGTGATCGGTGTATGTAGTGAACTGCCTAGCTTCCACCAAGTGCCTGAAATGTTTGATGGCCAGGTAGATAGCTAGCAGCTCTCGGTCGAAGGCGCTGTATTTGGTTTCGGCCGGGCTAAGTTTCTTCGAGAAGAAGGCCAGTGGTTGCCAATTTTCTCCTATCCTCTGCTGCAGCGTCGCTCCGACGCCGGTGTCTGATGCGTCACATATGAGTGCAAGTGGCGCATCAGGTTTAGGATGAGTCAGCAGTGTGGCAGTGGAAATAGCGTCCTTACAGGCTGTGAAAGCCAGCTCTGCTGCCGGTGTCCATTGAAGTGTTGCCTTCCCCTTGATATTGCCTTAAAGGAGGTCGTGTAGAGGTGCCTGAGTTTCTGCGGCCTTGGGTATGAATCTCCGGTAGAAATTCACCGTACCCAAGAAGCGTCGGAGTTGCTCAGCTGTAGTTGGAGCTGGATACTCGGTGATTGCCTGGACTCGGTCCGGCAGTGGTCGGGTGCCTTTACTCGAAACAGAATAGCCTAGAAAAGACAGCTCGGCTGCTCCGAAGATGCATTTGGCAGGATTGATGATGACGTCATATTTACGCAGTCGTTCGAACAGGATATGCAGGTGTTCGCGGTTCGCCTCCTCCGATGATGAAGCTACGAGTATGTCGTCTAGGTACGCGTAACAGAAGTCCAGTCCTTGGAGCACTTCGTCGATAAAGCGCTGAAAGGTCTGGCCGGCATTGCGTAGGCCGAATGACATGTACAAAAATTCGAAGAGGCCGAAGGGAGTGGTGATGGCAGTTTTGGCCATATCCTCCGGCGCCATCGGAATCTGATTGTAGGCCCGTACGAGGTCGAGTACCGAAAAAACTGATTTCCCCCAGAGTGCCTGCGCAAAGTCTTGGATGTGACGGATTGAGCTGGCGTACGTACCCGAGACGAGGAGCGTGATCGAGGGAGCGAACGCGCGCGCGATCCCTTGCGTCCGGCACGGTCGTCGCGTGGAGCTAAATTCAGCGCTGCGATCTCCTGTTGGATGGTGGACAGGATATCTTCTCGTAGGTTGACGGTTAGTTGGGCCAGTTTTAAATTAAGCAGCGCCTCCTGAGACTGCATTGTCATCTCGGCTACCTGGGGCGGTCCGTGGGGACGTGCGTCGGCGATGGCATCGGCGAGGTCGGCCACGGTGTCCAATGTGGCGCCCTTTTGCGTCGCTAAGATGGCTTGGGTCTCCGTCGGAAGTTGGCTCATCCATAGGGTACGGATAACGTTTTCCGATACTGCCGTGCCGCCGAGGTTGCGAAGGTGGCGGAGGAATTGTGACGGTTTACGGTCGCCTATCTCCTCGCGTTCTAGCAACCGCTTGGTGTTTTGATCTTGGGTGGCACTGAGACTTTTAATTAACTCTGTTTTGAGGGTCTGATACGCGTCTTTGTCCGGTGGATTGACGATGATGTCACGGACTTCAGTGGCATATTTCGGGTCGAGGACGCCGAGAACGTAACCAAACTTGGTGGAGTCGGTCATGACCTTGGCTGCGTAAAAGCTGCGCTCTACCATGCTGAACCTAAGCTCCGGGTCGCTCGGCACGAAGGGCGGCAATCGAATGGCCACGCGGTCGACACTGGGGGCTAACGATTGCACCTGGGGGGCCGTACCGCGTTCTTTCGCGAATGCTTCTTGTTGTTGCCGCAACTCTTCTTGTTCTGTCCGGAGCTGCTCGCGTTCGCGCAATAGTTCAGCTCGCTCGCGTTCCTCGTCGTCACGGCCCAGCACCATTTTGTCACACAAAAAAACTTTGATATATTTCAGAAGAGTGTTATTGTTTTCACTACGCGCCCTGCACGTTTATGCACAAAATAAAAAGTCACAAATGTTCAGGATCGCGTCGGGGTCACCAATTTGCGGGGGTTGTAAGGAGGTATTTTGCGTGTGAATTTAAACACTTGTGTTGATCGTAGTACGTTATTTATTTACAATGAAAATAGTGGTGTAACTTACAACAGCGTTTAAGTTGGATGTCAAGGCCCGATAGTTTGGAACTTAACCGAATGATGTCGACCGGATGGTGGAACTGGGTTTACTGAATTGAGTTCTGAGTGATTAGCTTAGGATAGGACTAGGTTTTATATTTTAGATACAGGTAGTTCGGCCGTTACGTGCTCTTGTACGTCGACCTGAATTTTGGAGCTAACGCAAGGGCTTTCCAAATTGCTGGGATTTTGGATATTAATTAGGCTAGAAATTCTTCGAAGGATAAGGAAATGTTTATGGTATTGTGAAGTTTGGTTGTGGGATTATTTTATTGTCGGTAGGATTAAATGTGAGCCTCGACAATCCGTACATTTTGTCACGTAATTGTAATTAAAATGTTTTATACTTTTGCCTGTTTTTATGGTGTTTGTTTGCCTAATTAGTGAAGGTAATGCCGCTACAGGTTTATATAATATAATTTTTATCAAGCTTCTGTTCAAAAATTATAATATATAAAATATTGTAAAAATTCTAGTTTTAAATTTTTTAAAGCATTAAATAATTATTTAATTTAAAAAATAATTTTATTGCAAAGTTTTAAATTTTTGTAAGCATTATTTAATTTATAAAAATCTTATAATAATTGTAAATAAGTAAATATTAAATGCAATTTTTTTGCAATTTTGCAATTTGAAAATAAACAGTATGAAAAGCAGCAGCTAAACAATTATACAATTAATAATTAACTTAACTTCCCAGCTAGCATTTATGATTTCATATTGACGTCAGAATAAAATCAGACGTGAAAATCGTTCGTCACGTCTGTCGAGAATCTGACGTCAGTAGCGCATACGCGAATGTCAGCAATATGAAGTCAGACTGAAATCAGATGTGATTTTTGTTACTGCTGACGTTGGCTTTGAAATCATACTGATGTCAGAACGAAATCAGATGTGATTTTGTAAAGAGACCGGTAGAAACCGGTAGAAAGAAAACTTTAAAGAATAAGTAAAATGAGTCGAGATTGAATCATACTGTTGTCAGAATAAAATCATATGTGATTTTGTAAAATGAACAGGTAAAATCGATTAATCAAATAATCGATTAATAGAAAAAAACGATTATTTTAAATAATCAATATTCGAAGTTAAACATCGTCTACCATGTCATTTATAGTTTGACGTACGTTAAAGTATAAATGATATGGTAGACGATCACAAGTTTAACTTTTGAACGGGAACAGTAAAGACCAACGGCAATTAATACGTCAATAAAATTTGATTGCTGAAAAGTTAATAATTATAATTAATTATACCCAATAAAATTTAAAAATAAATACATTAATTTTTAAATTTTATTGCAATAAAACCATTTGTTTCCTAAAAAAAATTCCAGTGAAGGAGGAAATCTTAAATTGCTATAAAAAAATTAAAATAAAATACCAATTTTTTTTCTTTTAAATTTAGGTATTTACAAAAAAAAAGATTTCTTAAATCTGGCGCAATTTACCTGGCGCCATTCCTCTATGGTTGAGTTAGAACTTAAAATTATACTGAAAATCATATGTGATCTCATACAGACTCCAGTATGAAATCAGGCGTGCTTTGAAACTTAGAATTAATTATACTGAAAATCATATGTGATATCATACAGACTCCAGTATGAAATCAGGCATGCTTTGAAACTTAGAATTATACTGAAAATCATATGTGATCTCATACTGACCTCAGTATGAAATCAGGCGTGCTTTGGAACTTAGAATCATATTGAAAATCATACGTTATCTCATACAGACCCCAGTATGAGAACAAAAATGATTTTGAACTAATATTCGCGCCCGATCGAAACTCACGTGGGTATGCATACCCATAACCATGGTTGTTTATTTGTATTTGTCCCATTGTGTATAGTCCTTCGTAGGGGACTTTAAGCCGGAAGTCCGTTCCTACCCCTTACCCGCACAAGCTATAGCTTGTGCGGGTAAGGGGTATTAACGGACCGCTGGCCTAAAGTCCCCTCGACGATACACAATGGGACAAGCACAAATAAACAACTATACCCTATAGATTACATTACATTACATCTAAACGAGAACTATATATAAGCTATAGCTTATATGCCTGATCTCATACTCACCCCAGTATGAAATCAGGCATGATTTGGAACTTAGAATGTATATTGAAAATCATGCGTGATCTCATACCGACTTCAGTATTAAATCATACATGATTTTGAATGACTGAAAATCACATCTGACCTTATACTGACTTCAGTGTGAAATCACAGAGGGAAAACAAAATCACAGATGCTATCTGGGTTTGGTTAATGAATTAGACTAAATTTAGACTGGAAGAAGAAGAAGAAGAGAGAGAGGGGGAGACCCCTAAAGTAAGAATTGCCACGATGCTGTCATCCGCGTAAGGAACACGAGTGACAACAACATAACAAATCTTACAACCCCAAGCCCATGTCATACCTCTCTAGAGAGCTCTCTCATCTTCCCAATCCACAAACTTTATTGATATAATTTACATTAAAAGTATATACAGTGCTTGCAATATCAAGTCCGACCGCTCTGGAAAGGACGGCTGTTCAATACCCGCGTGAAAAGAACAAGGATAGAACGCCAAATAGAATTTGATTGGCCAGAGCCGGCTGCCGGATGCGTGCGAATTGTAAGCGAGGTCAACTCTGGCAGCCAGTCTGGCTGGATTTAGACTAAATGATTTAGTGTCAAGCAAACTGCGTTAGAGTGTAGATGCACATTTTAATTTTCTTTTTAAATATTTTATACCCGAATCCTAAAATTTTTTTGATTTTTTCCTTGAGAACTAGGGCAACAACAAAAATAGTATTCTTAATAAAAAAGATTTCTCAAATAAAAAATATTTCTGAATAAAAATAACTATAAATAAAAATAAAACTCTAAAAATAAATAATAAAAATAAATAAACTCAAAAATTAAATTAAATGTTCGAACAAGCCCCCATAGGCAGCCAAACAATAGCCTAACCTATTATAAAAATTCCCACGCACATTAGCTAGAACTTCTGGACTAATATCCCCCAACAAATTAGTTATGCGGATTCCTAAATCATTGAGGTTATTAGCCCGATCTTCCTGGAAAACGTACAGCTTTGACTTGAGGTACCACCACAAAAATGTTTGAATTTCTCGTTCAGAATTACCAGCAAAATGCCAGATTAAAATCTGAACTTTTTGTTCCAACGTGTACATTTTTTAATTAAATAATCTTTTTTACTAAAATTACTACCTCTTGCTGGCACCACTGCAGTTCTCGTTCTGATATCCTCGTGTCAAGCACGCTGCGAGGTGCGCGATGGGTATGCGTTGTCGTAGCCTGCCGGCTGGCCAATCAAATTCTATTTGGCGTTCTATCCTTGTTCTTTTCACGCGGGTATTAAACAGCCGTCCTTTCCAGTGCGGTCGGACTTGATATTGCAAGCACTGTATAACCTTTATATGACGAATATACTCCAAAATAATTGGAAAATAATATTATTATTAAATTTGAAAATGGATCGGTAATGATTTAAGAAGAATATCTATGAGCTGAGATAAGAATAATAATAGTAATAATAAAAAAATAATAATAAGGGCCCCTCTCAAGCTTACACCAATGGTGTCCAATAACCCTTGGATTGGTAAACATATTTTTTAATGTAGATACAATGTTGTATTTATAAATAGAAAAATATATAAAAAAAAAATTGTTAATTTAGTAATAAATAAAAATAAATGAAATTGATGAATTGTACAGTTTTACAGGTAAAGATAAAATAATAGAGTAATTTCGGCATATATAAGCCTAACAAGAATCTTAATTTAAAGTATATAATTAAATAATCACACTGATTAAGAGTAAATATATTCAAATATCAACAGACAATGAAACATAAAATTCATAGGATGGCGATTACAATTATTATTCATTCGGTAGATCATTACATTTAGTAAAAGGTAAAAGAAGACCAGTTAAATTTAATGTTAGACGTAAGTTTAAAAAGCCGTTAGGTGAGGTGGCCACTGGAGGGCGCCACTACACGGATGGTAAATGCGGGAGCTGCCATCCCGATGGAGAAGAAGAAGAAGAGAGCTTTGTTTTGGAGATATAAAAGCTTGGTGTTATTTTTGATTTTAAAATAAATTAAAACAGTTTACCGGTCATATTATTCAAAATACCTGACAACAAATTCAGAAGTGAGATCTGGATCGAGAGTGCAGTGCCTGGAGATAAGTGAATTGGAGAAAATAAGTGGTGATTAACTGTTGTTGTAAAAAGCCGATTTGTGGTTAGGTGTGCCACGTGCTGAAATTCAATTGGAGACAAAAGGAGGACAATTGTTACGTTTAATTGGAGACTTAGTTGGAGTAGAGTCGAAACAAAGGTGAGGCGCATTCTTTGTATTAATAGTTGGAGAAATTTTAGAGTTTTTACAAAATGAGCGACCACCTGTCGATCAATTTGGAGGATGACGAGGCTATGCTGAGTCAGTCAGAGCAGGGTTCACGCAGGGAGACGGCTGCCGGTCAAAATGAACCAGTTGCTGATAACATGGATGTAATGCGTGGCTTATTTAAGGAGTTGCTCGAGCAGCAAGGACGGATGTTGCTTGATCAGCAGCGTCGAACAATAAGACAGGAATCACGCCTAGCTGTGGGAGAGTGTATGGAGGAAATCACTAGTACGCCATCTAGCCATAGGTACGACAAGTCCTCAAGCAACTATCGAGGTGGGGTTATAAGCTTGGGACAGGAGCTGGTGATGCCGTTTAACCCAGAAAATAAGAGCACCAATGTGGAGAGGTGGCTCGAGAGAGTTCAGGAGTTAGCTGAAGCTAATGCGTGGACTGATAAGGAGCAGTTGCTAATAGCGCAGGCCAAATTGGAGGGGGCTGCTCGTGAATGGTACAATGGTGTTCGAGCTCCGAGAACGTGGGAGGAATTTTCAGGAGGTTTGACAGCGGCATTTCCAAGGAGAGCTGATTTTGCTGACACCCTTAAGCAAATGGTGCTTAGAGTCAAACAAGATGGAGAGAGTTTGACTAATTATTATCACCGAAAGTTGGAGATGATGCGTAGAGTGGACCTGCATCAGGGGGAGCGTGCAGTTTCGCTGCTTATTCAGGGCTTGCCGGAGGATCTCAAAATTGGAGCTTTGGCGTCCAACTGCAAGACCCCTGAAGCATTGTATACGAGGTTTTTGACTTCGGTGCAAGCAGGACAAGAATCCTCCAAGGAGCAAAGATTGGAGAAGAGAAGTGGAGCCTCTACCAGCGGCGTGTCGCGGATTCGCTGCTACAATTGTCAGGAGATGGGGAACCATCTAGGTAAGGATTGTCCTCGCCCACGTGTGAAGAGATGCATTCGGTGTGGCAAGGTGGGGCACCGAGCACGTGACTGCCCTCTTGGACCATTTCCGGGCCGACAAGGAAGATCATCTGGAGGAAGTCAGGAGGGAGCCTCAGAACGAAACAATAGGGTGAGTCTTTTGATTAATCCTATAGATTCTGTTCTTAGGGTGCTTGGTTATGTTGGGAAAGTTAGTGCTCGATGCTACATTGATACAGGAGCAGAGGAAAGTTTGGTGTCCACTGCTTTTGTAGAGAAAATTGGAGCTCCAATTAAGCCATTGAGAACATGGAGAACAAGATGGTCTTAAGTTATTAAACGCCGTGTTAAAGCTAATTGAAGAGGCTGGTCTGAAGCTGAGATTGGAGAAATGTTCATTTATGCAGAATGATATTGAGTATTTCGGACATGAAGTATGTGGTGAAGGCATAAAGCCTGGAAAACGAAAAATACAAGCTGTTCTTGATTTTCCTTGTCCGACAAATGTACGAACGGTGAGACAATTCGTTGGATTGGCATCTTACTACAGGAAATTTATCGAGGGATTTTCTGTAATTGCCAAACCGTTGACCAGTCTAACAAAGAAGGATGTCGCGTGGAAATGGGGAGAAGAGGAACAAGGTGCATATGAAAAACTGAAGGAGTTGCTAAGTCAAAGACCAGTTCTAGCTATATATAATCATCAAGCTGAAACCCAGGTGCATACTGATGCCAGTAAACATAGACTTGGTGGCATTTTGATGCAACAAGTTGGAGATAAAGATTGGAGACCAGTAGCATATTTTAGCAGATGTACTACCACTGCTGAACAGATGTATCACAGTTACGAATTGGAGACTTTGGCTGTCGTGGAGTCAGTGAGGAGATTTCGAACATATTTGGTGGGCATTCACTTCAAAATCATCACTGATTGTGTTGCCATAAGATCAACTCTGTTGAAACGAGATTTGGTGCCTCGAATTGCTAGATGGTGGTTGGCAATACAAGAATATGATATGGAGGTTGAGTATCGAGCTGGAACCAAAATGCAACACGTGGACGCTTTAAGCAGAAATCCACTTGAATTGGAGCGTTGTATTGAAATAAATTTGGTTGCCATGAATGAAACTGACTGGTTTTTGTCGGTGCAATTGCAGGATTACAAAGCAAAGCAATTGGTAATGACTTTAAACTCGAATATTGCTGACAGAGAGACACAGAAGTTATACAAAGTTAAACAACAACGATTATATCGCAAAACAGAGAATGGAGATCGATTGTATGTACCCAATATGGCCAGATTTACGCTGTTAAGAAGGTACCATGATGATATTGGTCATCCCGGAGTCGATAAATGTGCAGAATTGGTAAAAAAGGAGTATTGGTTTCCCAAAATGAATAAGTTCATTAAAAAGTATGTTCAATCGTGCATAAGATGTGCATTTTCAAAAGGTGACTATGGAAAAGGAGAAGGATATTTGCATCCAATATACAGGAGGCCAGTGCCTTTTGACACTGTGCATATCGATCATTTGGGCCCATTCATGAAGAGCACTAGGAGAAATTCCTACTTGTTGGTGTTGGTGGATGGATTCTCGAAATTTGTCATAGCAAAGCCAACTAGAACAGTAAATTCAAATGAGACTATTGAGAAACTGATGGAGATATTTGGTGAATTTGGATATCCCAGGAGAGTTATTAGTGACAGAGGTTTGGCTTTCACTAGCAAACAATTTAAAGCATTTCTGGAGGAAAAATGTGTGCGACACGTTTTAAATGCTATTGCAACTCCTCGGGCAAATGGGCAAGTGGAGAGAGTAAATAGGAGTTTAATACAGGCGATCAGAGCAAGTACCTCTAGTGAAGCTAGGTGGGACGAAAAATTACCAGAGATTGTATGGGGATTAAACAATAATAAATAGGAGTACGAAATTCGCACCTAGTGAATTAATGTTTGCACATGGAGAAAGTCGCGGTTTAGTTGTTGAATTGGAGACTGGAGAGCGCGCTAATATTGGAAAAGGAGAACAGGCAAAGGGAGGTGGTAAAACTGCAGCGACCACAAGAAAATCAGGAGATGCTGGAGAGGAGAGCCTGTCGGGTGCTGGAGGTAGCAAGGAGACTATAGGAGGCAAATCAACTAACACCCAAAAGCTTAGATATGACGATCTCGCACAAGCTGTAGATTTGCGACAACAACTAACACGAAAACGCACATTGGCTGCAGAAAATACACAAAATGCTGCTCATAAGATGAAAACTGCTTATGACAAACGACGAAAAGTAGCTATTAAATACAAAATTGGTGTTATGGAGACATGGAGCTACGAATAAATGTCAAAAGGGCCTAAATCGCAAGCTTGCAAATAAATATGATGCACCTTTCAGGGTGTGCAAGGTAAACAGCAATGACCGATATGTCATTGAAGCCATAAAAGGAGTAAAAGGCTACAAAAGGTTCAAAGCGCATGTCGCAGTGGATGCATTGCGTCCATACAATAGTGTTAATGATGTAATGAGTGATTGTGAGAGCGAGTCTGACTGAATGTGGGGCCCCCTTGAAAGAATGTGTGTGAGAATGTTGTATGTAATGATTTTGTATTATTAATAAACTCTCTTTCCCTTTCAGGAACAAAAAAAATGGTTTGTGTATTATTAATAAACTTTCTTTCCCTTTCAGGAACAAAAAAAATGGTTTGTGTATTACTAATAAACTTTCTTTCCGTTTCAGCAACAAAACAAAAAGAGAGTATAGCTGGAGAGGTACTCGCATGAAGTACCTAAATTGGTGATTGACAATTGAGTAGGAGAAATTGTCTTGAGACCAAAATAGGAGTGAGATATGGAGCACTAACAGTAAATATTACGAAGCCCAGTAACACCTAAAATCGGAGACTTCTACAATAATTAGGTAACATAGGTGGTGGTATAATGAGGACATTATTATTTTGCAGGATGGCCGAAATGTTAGACGTAAGTTTAAAAAGCCGTACTAGGTGAGGTGGCCACTGGAGGGCGCCACTACCCGGATGGTAAATGCGGGAGCTGCCATCCCGACGGAGAAGAAGAAGAAGAGAGCGTTGTTTTGGAGATATAAAAGCTTGGTGTTATTTTTGATTTTAAAATAAATTAAAACAGTTTACCGGTCATATTATTCAAAATACCTGACAACATTAAATCTAAAAGTAATTCAAATTTTCTTTCATGTGAAATAGGCCAATTCGGCAAAGCATCGATTAGGTCATTTCTTGATAAATCAAATAAAGGACAGTCAAAAATTCTGTGAGTAGGATCATCAATTGTTCCACATTCCATACAATATGGGTCATCAGCACCACCACGAAGATGAAAATGTCTTTTAAATCTTCCGTGACCAGAAAGAATTGCAGCTAATCCACGAGAATGAGGGATATTAAAATTTTGTCTATTAATTATAGAGGGTAAAAATTTATATGTTAAACGACCTACTGGGCAATCATCCCATATAGTTTGCCAATATTCAATACTTGCAGATTCAATTAGAGTTTTAGCTACTCTTAATTTGGGTAAATTGTTATAATCAGGCCAAGATAGGTTTAAATGTTTAACAGGAATTTTTCTTCTTAATTTTGATAGGGCAGATCTTTCAGAAAGTGCAATATATAGTGGTTTGATATTAGCAATAACACCAGCTGCTTCAGAGGCTACATCTCTATAACATCCAGAAATAACACGAGCACACATCGCTCTACAAGAATTTAGAAATCTTTCAGCACGGCAATAATTAGCTTTATTTGACCATATATCAAATGAGTATCCAACAATGGGAATAACTGCCATTTTATAAATAATTTTCACTATCAGATGGTGGAGACCATACATGGGTGATATGTCTTCTAAGATTAAACTTTTAGCTTTAAAACAAACATTTTTAATATGAAGTTGGTCTAAAGTAATTCCCAAATATTTTGTTGATTGAACAAACCGTACAGATTTATTATTTAATTTAATACTTGGTCTTGTTTTATGCTTACCCTTAAAGATCATATAACAACACTTATCATGAGAAAAACTCAATTTATTTTCGCCATCCCAAGAATTAATAATTCTAAGTGCATTATTTATGGAGGATTGTAAATGAGTTCTATTATTAGCAGACACAACAATAGCAAGATCATCTGCATAAGCAAATTTTTTAATATTTTTACCAATAGGAATTTTTAATAAGGAATCCAGTGCGGTATTCCACAATAAAGGACCAAGAACTGAACCTTGAGGGCAACCTCTCATTAAAGATTTTGAAACTTGAGCAGAACCAAGAGAAAGAGATGAAATTCTATTTGATAAGTAACTTTTAATCATAATAATTATGTCAGAAGATAAACCTTTGTTTATTAAAGAGTGTATAATAGTTGGCCACCATACATTATCAAAAGCACCCTTGAAATCTAAAAATCAAATAGATAAGAAAGTAGATTTACATGAATCAATCTCTTTAGTCAACCCAGTTATAGCATCAGAGGTCGAACGACCTATTCTAAAGCCAAATTGGTCCTTATTATGAAATACACTTTCTGGTATTTCAGAAAACATGTGATTTTTAATTAGATTTTCCAAAAGTTTACCAAGAATAGGCAATAAAGTAATTGGTCTCAAACCTTTAAGAGGATCTGATCTAGTGTCGAAGCGAGGCTGTGATTGGTCGAAAAGTTCGCTATCACTTTGCACCAATCAGGTGCCTGGAAATGATAGGTATATTTTTCGACGGCCTCACCTTCTATATAAGGGTAGCGTGCCCGCTACCCAGTCACTCTACGATCAGCCAGCCTAACCTTCACATCGTGCCAAACCATTGAAGCTAAGTTGAACTGAGAGTTTTATTATAAAAAGAACCAAGGTCCTTGTTAGGACCCAGGTCACAAAACCAAAAGAACCAAGGCCTTGTAAAGGACCCAGGTCAAAATAAAAAGAAACCTCGGTATACAACCAAGCCTCCGGTACCGACCAGGCGATGTCGACACCCGGAGCGCCAGCAACCACTCCGACCAGCTCCACCGAGAACCACACACCGATCTCGCTGAGACGACGACCCTGGGCTCTAGCGAAATCTTTGCTGGCCCAAGCCACCTCGGACAGCGTACCATCGGCCACCGAGATGACACATGCTGGGTCAAGCACCGCGCAGGTGACCGAGAACGGTCTACAGGACGAGGCAGCTACCCCGAAGACCGAGACGTTTGAAGGCACGTCTGGGGCCCCACCGACTACTACCCGGACAACTTCAAACCATCAACAAGAGCATTCACAACACTAGAAACAGAACCTCCTTTAGGAATTAAAATCAATTTACCTTCTTTCCAAATCTTAGGAAAATAATTGAATTTCAAACAGTCATTATATATATTAGCAAGAAATTTAGCAATTACTGGAGCAACAGTACGAAAAATAATTGGAAAAACATTGTCAGGACCAGGTGCTTTAAATTACAGAGAAGATTTAAAACTTCTTCTTCAGTAACAGTCGGTGGGTCAGCAATGGGCAAACAACCAGACAATCTACTAGTAGTATGTCTAAAAACTTTTTGAAAAATATCATCCTTTGCAGGATCGTCACAAGTAATAAAATGATTTAGATATGCATTAGTAGTATCAGTAAATCCTCTTGTAATTGTACCATCAGAAAGACGAATATTAGTAAGAGGAGGAACATTCAGTCCACCAGCTTTATATAATTTATAAGGTAAGCCCCAAGGATTAGACTCAAGCTGTTCACCCACAAACTGTCCCCACGACCGCGAACGAGTACGTTCAATAAGTTTTCTAAATTTATCAGCAGTATCAAGATATATATTTTTAAGAGCAAATCTTAAAGGAGGACGAGAACGTTGAAAAGCTCTTCGCTGTAAATTAACTCTAATTCTTAGTTTATCCAGACCATCATTCCACCATATTGGACGACCTAAAAACTTTTTACGTTTTTTAAGACAATGTTCACCTATACTAGAGAGTAAATTAGTAAGAATATTAGTTCTTTGATCAATAGATTCCAAATCGTAATTCCAAACATAGTTATCAATATTATTTATACCAACAACAGCTTCATTAATAGCTTTGTCTATATCAATTTGTCTGATTTGTTTTGACCAAACAAATTTAAATTGCTTTTTAGGAGAAGAAAGTGCAAGTTTTAATGAAATCATTCTATGATCACTTGGGCAAATATCCGGAGTAACTGTCCATTCAGAAATTTTATTAAGTAAAGATGATGAACATAATGTAAGGTCTATATTACTCTCACCAAGAGAAGAACTGTAAGTAAAATGTTGTTGAGGAGTATTAATACAAAATAAATCATTTTCAATAGCAAAACTTTCAATAAGTTCACCTCTATGATCTAAAATATTTGAAAACCAAATTGGATTTTTAGCATTAGCATCCATACCTATAATAATAGGAAGACTAATGTCATTAATAATGGTAGAGATTAAATTAGCAGACACAGTTAGTTCATCTTTTGGTATTTGTTGGTAAAGCATTTATAAGTGGATTTAAAATGACAATGCAAGAGCGAAAAGAACATGAAGAATCGGCGAACACAGTGTAATGACCAATTTCTGGAACTACAAATTTATTTGAAGTTTTTGAAAAAGTGCAGTATGGTTCTTGTACAAGAGCAATATCCATATTTTGTACAATAGGAGAATTAAAAAAAGCATAAGTTGCTGTAATTGAGTGATGTAAATTAATTTGACAAAAATTAAGATTAAAATCTTTATGAACCATAATCAGTATCATTAATTAAATCTTGGACTCTTCTATTATATGCAGGGCCGGATTTACGAATTTGCCGCCCATGGGCCCAACGCATCATTACCCCGAATAACGAATGACTCAGCGAATAAGCTAGAGTCGCGCCCCACTCGCCTCGTGTACATCGACTGCCGCCCTTCTACGCAGTGACGCACTACGCAGAATAATAGTGTAGTCTGATATAAAAATTATCTAATGTATTAAAAAACTTCTCTTCCAACTTTTTATAGTTTTAATTAGTGTATAAATCTGAGTGAAAACAAAAATTCTGCATAAAACGTTCTTGATTTTTTACCAAAATTTTATCTGGCCTTCAAAATTTGCCGCCCCTAAAAATTTGCCGCCCTGGGCCCGGGCCCATGTGGCCCATGCCTAAATCCGGCCCTGATTATATGCTTTACAATTTTTTGCACCAGGTAAATGAGCAATATCAGAGTTTATCTTAAATTTAACACAAGAACCACATTTTAATTTAGTAGGATTAGCAGTGTGTTCACACGAATTTCTATCTATGATTTTCAGCACAAAAACCACAAGTAAAATTAGTTTCTCTACATTTAGTAGCAGTATGACCAAATTTTTGACATTTGTTGCATATAGTAATGCGAGTTCTATCTTCCGCTCTACAGTTTGACCATCCAATACCTAGATATTTAATATTCAAAATTCTCTTTCTCAATTCCGGAGTTACATCAATTGCCCAATGTACAATATTTTTATTTCTTGCACCAAATTTATGAATTGGAATCAAGTCTGAAACCTCAAAATCATTTAAATTATTTTGATCAAGAATTGTTCTTACAAGATCTTCACTAGATAAGTTATTTGGAACATTAAAAATAGAGATTCTTGGTTTACGTTTTGTAGGAAAAGAAGCTTTTAATTTTAAAGAGATTAATTCAGGTCGGTCAACTAATTTAGAAATATTATTACTGTTTGATTCAATTATTATACCTTTATTTTTACTTGGATAAATTTTAGTAGGAACAAAGCCAACTGTAGTAGGATTAATAGATTTCAAGACATTATCTTTAACAGAATAAGATGATTCAAAATCGTCAATATTAATTGGTAAAATTTCAATTTTATGAACAATTCCAGTTGATTTCTTATTATAGGATCCCACTTTAGGTTTACCAATAACTGCATCTGCATATGAAGAAGAAGCTTTAGGAGGTAATACATGTATATTATTTTGCTTATTATTAAAATTATTTATTGAATTCAGAATTTCATTAATACCTTTTATTGCCTTTTAAGATTTTTTCAATTTGTTAACATCGTTTTCTAGTTGAAAAAATAACACTGTGCAACACAAAAAATGAACTGGGATCAAATCTGAAAAAATCGAATCTAGGCAACCCCCAAAACAAATCCTTTAAGGGGTTTTACCAGTTTAGCTCGAATAATGGAGATATACAGGGTGTTTCTTTTAACTTGAGACAGCTCAATATCTTGAGAAATACGCATTTCACGGAAAAATGTCTTAAATAAAAGGTTAATGTGACTAAAGGGGACATTATTTGGTGCTACCGCTAGCCACCCCCTACCCCTCCTTAAGGGTGAAACGGGGGGTAACTTTGGAAAGTTAAATGGAATGACCCGATTTTTTTCACAGAGTTTGGTAGTACATAAAAAAATAAATACCTTTTATTTAAAACTTTTTTCAATTTATCAACAGATGGCGCTGTAATTCAAAATTTAAGAAAAATGAGTTTCCTTGTAAAATGTATTATTTGAAACGTTTGAAAAACAAAAATTAACATTAACAACAATAGTCGGCTATGAAAACAATTTATAACAAATGTTCGAAATGTCGTCATTCCATTTCAACACATTTTTGAATGCGGGTAATAAATTCTGGCACACAACGCGCCAACATGTCGGGCGGTATCGTTGTAGGAATTGTAGCGTAAACTTTTTCTTTCAAGTAACCCCACTGGAAGAAGTCTGGTGGCGTAAGATCAGGTGATCGAGCAGGCCAAATTACTGGACCACGTCTACCGATCCACCGCGGTGCACCGGCCATTGAACTCCCGATCCAACATCTCTCGAGCAATTGTCGAATAATGTGCAGGACAACCATCTTGCTGGTACCACATGTTTTGGAGCCGTGCTAGTGGTACATCCTCCAAAAGGTCCGTTAGATTGTTTTCTAGAAAATTCCGGTACTTTTCGCCATTTAATGCACTGTCAATAAAGAAGGGTCCGATTAATCGTTCGCTTAAGGTACCGCACCAAACGTTTACCGACCAGGGACGCTGGTGCTCCACTTGGTGTCGAAATGGAAGGACGACATTTCGAACATTTGTTATAAATTGTTTTCAGAGCCGACTATTGTTGATTTAATGTTAATTTTTGTTTTTCAAACGTTTCAAATAATACATTTTACAAGAAAACCTCTTTTTCTTAAATTTTGAATTACAGCGCCATCTGTTGATAAATTGAAAAAAACTTTCAAATAAAAGTTATTCATTTTTTTATGTACTACCAAACTCTGTAAAAAAAATCGGGTCATTCCATTTGACTTTCCAAAGTTACCCCCCGTTTCACCCTTAAGGAGGGGTAGGGGGTGGCTAGCGGTAGCACCAAATAATGTCCCCTTTGGTCACATTAACCTTTTATTTAAGACATTTTTCCGTGAAATGCGTATTTCTCGAGATATTGAGCTGTCTCAAGTTAAAAGAAACACCCTGTATATCTCCATTATTCGAGCTAAACTAGCAAAACCCCTTTAAAGATTAGTTTTGGGGGTTGCATAGATTCGATTTTTCCACATTTCATCCCAGTTCAAATGGTAAGGTCAAAATTTGTCGCACAGTGTAATTTTCGTATAATTTTCATAGCATCGTCTTTTTTAGCTTTATAACAAGTAGTTGAAGATAAATAATCAGTACCTTCCTTAATAGTATTGATTAAATTATTTGTAATAACCTCCATCAGCATCCTCGACAAATCAGGATTTTCATTTGTCTCATCAGATTTCAAGGGTGCATCATCAATTAAAGAAACAACAGAGGAATTTGGAGAATTAATTTGATCAATGAAATCATCTTCCTGAAGAACAGAGGTAAAACCATTATTGTGTCTAATTCCAGAACTCATATTTAATATTTAAATTTTAAATTAAATTATATTGATATTTATATTTAAGTCTCTGTCAACTTGAATAAGAAGTACGTCCCCAAAATTATAAATATTCAAAAATAAAATAATAAATGTAAATTAATATATAAAATAAATGACAAATAATAAATAACAGTAAAGAATATATCATTGGTATTTATTAATAAATAAAATAAACTGTGTATTAAAAATATATATTTTAATATTTAATGCCAAATTAATAAAAATAAAATAATAAAAACATACAGTTTTGTGTCTTATGATATATCATATATTCTTTATTGTTATTTATTAGTCTAAATTTAGTCTGATTCATTAACCAAAGTTAAGTTAATTATTAATTGTATAATTGTTTAGCTGCTGCTATTCATACTGTTTATTTTCAAATTGCAAAATTGCAAAAAAATTCCATTTAATATTTAATTATTTACAATTATTATAAGATTTTTATAAATTAAATAATGCTTACAAAAATTTAAAACTTTGCAATAAAATTATTTTTTAAATTAAATAATTATTTTATGCTTTAAAAAATTTAAAACTAGAATTTTTACAATATTTTATATATTATAATTTTTGAACAGAAGCTTGATAAAAATTATATTATATAAACCTGTAGCGGCATTACCTCCACTACTCAGGCAAACAAACACCATAAAAACAGGCAAAAGTATAAAACATTTTAATTACAATTACGTGACAAAATGTACGGATTGTCGAGGCTCACATTTAATCCTACCGACAATAAAATAATCCCACAACCAAACTTCACAATACCATAAACATTTCCTTATCCTTCGAAGAATTTCTAGCCTAGTTTTAAATTAAGCAGCGCCTCCTGAGACTGCATTGTCATCTCGGCTACCTGGGGCGGTCCGTGGGGACGTGCGTCGGCGAAGGCATCGGCGAGGTCGGCCACGGTGTCCAATGTGGCGCCCTTTTGCGTCGCTAAGATGGCTTGGGTCTCCGTCGGAAGTCGGCTCATCCATAGGGTACGGATAACGTTTTCCGATACTGCCGTGCCGCCGAGGTTGCGAAGGTGGCGGAGGAATTGTGATGGTTTACGGTCGCCTATCTCCTCGCGTTCTAGCAATCGCTTGGTGTTTTGATCTTGGGTGGCACTGAGACGTTTAATTAACTCTGTTTTGAGGGTCTGATACGCGTCTTTGTCCGGTGGATTGACGATGATAATTAACTTAACTTTGGTTAATGAATCAGACTAAATTTAGACTAATAAATAACAGTAAAGAATATATCATTGGTATGTATTAATAAATAAAATAAACTGTGTATTAAAAATAAATATTTTAATATTTAATGCCAAAATAATAAAAACATACATGTACATACTGCAGTTTTGTGTCTTATGATATATCATAAGACACAAAACTTATAAGACTCTTATCCCATCGGCATTGCTTAATATTATTTAAATAACCCAAAAAATCACCCCTAAATTTTTTGTTAAAGAGTAACATAATTAAACTAATTTAAAACAAAACGGATTTGCAAAAATCATCACAGCATGCTGTGATGTGATTGTGCACAATATATTCCAAAAATAACCGAAGAAATCGCCCCTTAAATTTTTGCCCAATTTTAAGTGATCACCTTGTATATTAATGATTTAAAAATTACTAAAAATTTCCATTTCAATTTTTTAATTAAAAAAATTTAAAAATTATAAAATAATTATACAAATTATAATATATATTTATATATATCTATTCTATTATTAATTATAATTTATACATTAATTTAAAAATCATTGTTTATTAAAAGAGATCGCCTAGTTTTAAGATTGTGAATCTTCATTTTCTGCAGACGATCGATTGCTTAGAATACACGATCGCCTGATTTGTATGACGATCGTCAACGTTTAGATAGACGATCGTCATTTTATTTAGATGATCATCAATTTTACAATGACGATCGCGTATTTTTATTGACGATCGTCAACAAAAATAACAGGCGATCTTCTATTTTAAACGACTTTATAGGCGATGTCATCAATATTTGATGATATCGTCTAAAAAATCGTCAATAAAAAAGGATCGTCAAAAAAATTCTAGACGATACTTTCCCATGGGAAGTCATATTTAATATTACATTTTACAAAATCTATTACTATGTAATAAACACCTATTTAAGTATACCTACAAATCTTTACTGTCATTTGCTAAGTTTCCAAACTGGTTCAAACTTAAATCAGTTGATATAAATAAATCAACGTTGTCATTTAAAATTTGCTATGTTGCCAAATTGGTTCAAACTTAAATCAGTGGATATGCGTAAATCAGTGGATATAAATAAATCAACGTTGTCATTTAAAATTTGCTGTGTTGCCAAATTGGTTCAAACTTAAATCAGGGGATTTGCGTAAATCAGTTGATATAAATAAATCAACGTTGTCATTTAAAATTTGCTATGTTGCCAAATTGGTTCAAACTTAAATCAGGGGATATGCGTAAATCAGTTGGTATAAATAAATCAACGTTGTCATTTAAAATTTGCCGTGTTGCCAAATTGGTTCAAACTTAAATCAGGGGATATGCGTAAATCAGTTGATATGTGTAAATCAGTTGATATAAATAAATCAGTTGATATGTGTAAATCAGTTGATATAAAATAAATCAACGTGGTCATTTAAAATTTGCTATGTTGCCTAATTGGTTCAAACTTAAATCAGGGGATATTCGTAAATCAGTTGATATGTGTAATTCAGTTGATATACATAAATCAGTTGATATAAATAAATCAGTGGATATGCGTAAATCAGTTGATATAAATAAATCAGTTGATATCTGGAAATCAGTTGATATGTGTAAATCAGTTGATATAAATAAAACAGTTGATATGTGTAAATCAGTTGATGTAAATAAATCAGCTGATATGTGTAAATCAGTTGATATAAATAAATCAACGTTGTCATTTAAAATTTGCTATGTTGCCAAATTGGTTCAAACTTAAATCAGGGGATATACGTAAATTAGTTGATATGTGTAAATCAGTTGATATATGTAAATCAGTTGATATAAATAAATCAGTGGAAATGCGTAAATCAGTTGATATAAATAAATCAACGTTGTCATTTAAAATTTGCTGAGTTGCCAAATTGGTTCAAACTTAAATCAGGGGATATGCGTAAATCAGTTGATATGTGTAAATCAGTTGATATAAATAAATCAACGTTGTCATTTAAAATTTGCTGTGTTGCCAAATTGGTTCAAACTTAAATCAGGGGATATACGTAAATCAACGTTGTCATTTAAAATTTGCTATGTTGCCAAATTACTATGTACTGTAATAAATGACAATGTTGATTTATTTATATCAACTGATTTATTTAAATCAACTGATTTACACATATCAACTGATTTACACATATCAACTGATTTACGCATATCAACTGATTTACGCATGTCAACTGATTTACACATATCAACTGATTTATTCACATCAACTGATTTACACATATCAACTGATTTACACATATCAACTGATTTACACATATCAACTGATTTACACATATCAACTGACTTACAGATATTAACTGATTTATTTATATAATAATAATAATAATAATAATAAGCTTTATTGTAAAACAGCAAAAAAACATTTTACAAATGGTGTGAGTTCAGCAACATGCTGTTCTACCACTCAAACCTACAAAAAACAATGTAATATAAAATAATAATATAAAAAAGACAATATAATACAAGGTATACTAATTACTAAACATAAATTATGAATTGTGATATTTTAACAAAAAACATTTAAGGGATGATTTAAAAGTAACGATATTGTTGGTAGAATTAAATATTTCAAAAAATCTATTTATAATAGTTGGCGCCAAATATTCAAAACAACATTCATATTTAGAAGTTTTATGAATTTGGATGGAAAAATTATTTTTATTTCGAGTATTTCGGTTGTGAGTTTCACAAAGT
The DNA here is from genome assembly GCA_921294245.1 of Brassicogethes aeneus. Taxonomy (NCBI): domain Eukaryota; kingdom Metazoa; phylum Arthropoda; class Insecta; order Coleoptera; family Nitidulidae; genus Brassicogethes; species Brassicogethes aeneus. Next base: position 8,139,155 of record OV121136.1, read on the forward strand.
CTACACAGCAAATTGTAGAGGTATTGTGGATTTTTAAATTTTAGGACATTAAACACTAGACAAGAATACTGTAACAAAAAAATGGAATTACATTTAAGAAAATTTTTTGACACATAAATAGGCGTAACATGTTCACGGTAGTTTACATTAAACGAGTATCTTAAACAAGAATTTTGAAGTTTTTGTAGCCTTTCCTTATGGTATAAATTAGTGTAAAAATAATAAACTGAAGAACAGTAATTTAGAGGACTTAAAACTAGAGTTTTAGACAAATTCCATTTAACATTATTATTTAGAAAGTACTTAAAGCTATATATTGACTTTAGTTTAATGTAAGCATTTTTTACTGATTTACGCATAGAATAGAATAGAATAAAATAGAATAGAATATTTATTTCATCAATCAAAAGTTACATGAAATGTCACACAAAACAAGAAGTTTAAATTTGATACAAATATAATACAAAAATATACGACAATAATAAATATAAATAAATATGTAAAAAATAAATAAGAAACTAACATTTTGTACAAATAGGTAATTCTAAAAATTCTATATTTGAATAAAATGAATTGTTTAATAAATATGTTTTTAATAGTGTAAGAAGTCTTCTTTCTGGCTGCTGGCTCCAGGAATTTGGTAAATGGTTAAATAGTTTCGCTCCCCAGTAGTCCACGCCTTGCTGGGTTTTCTTTTTTAAATGAAGTTGTATTTGTAATTTATTTTTGTTTCTGGTGTTTATTTGGTGTTGGCCTACTTGTGCAAATATTTACATATTATAGTAAGGTAAGAATATTTTCTTTCTTAAAGTATTCTTTACAGCTTTCGGTTTGTTTAAGGTTGCATAGAGCCCTAAGAGCTCTTTTCTGTAATTTAAATAGGTTGGTAGCTGCTGATGATTGGCCCCATAACAAAATACCATAGGACAGGATGCTATGACAATTTGCGTAGTAAGCTGCTTTTGATATTTGTGATGTACCAATTTTTTTCATCATGTGTATTATAAATATTGCTTTGGAGACTTTTTTTCTATCATTTCTATATGTGCAGTCCAGTTAAGTTTATTGTCTATTACTATGCCTAAGAATTTAAAGTTATCATTTACATTTTCTCCAATACTAAGTATTTGGGTTTTATCTTTGTTAATTTAAAGTTTGTTTGAGGTAAACCAGTTTGCACTTTTATTAAGTATATTGTGTTCATTGTCTTTTAGGTCAGCATAAGTAGTATTGCGAATCAGATAGGTGGTATCGTCTGCGTATAGGTAAGTACTAACATTTTCATCTTTAAATAGTAAATCGTTAATGTAGATTATAAATAGGATTGGACCAAGTATGGAACCTTGTGGGACTCCATGTTTTAATGTAAGTTTATTTGATGTTTTATTATTCCAAAATACGAGTTGTATTCGGTTTTCAAAATAACTTTTTATTAGTTTTAATTGGTTTCCTCTAATTCCATAATACTCCAGTTTATCAAGTAAGATTTCATGATTAACCGAGTCAAAAGCCTTAGATAGATCGCATGATATTAACTCAATTTTTTTGTTTTCATCATCCGCTTGGTATAGCTCCTTTAACATATCTATTATTGCTGAAATCGTACTTCTTTTCTTTCTAAAGCCATATTGTCGATGTCCAAGAATATAATATTTTTCCATGAAGCTTACCAATCTAGCCTTTATAACATTTTCAAAATTTTTTGAAAATGCCGGGAGTATTGATATAGGTCTATAATTTGTTGGCTCTTTTTTTTATAAAAAAAGGTTGTCATGTCATAAATATCTTTTGTATGTGTTGTTTTTATTGTTTTGGTTATACTTAAGTATTGAGACTTCTTTGTGGGTTACTGGTTCGAAATATATATTTGTATATTTCTTTAATTGAATTAATGCTTGATTTGTGTCTTTTGGCATATTTTTTATTATGTTTTCCCCAACATTTGAGAAGATCACATTAAAAGTATTGGCACTTATCATGGATTCTGGTTTGACTTTACTTAGGTGTTTTGTTTCATCGTTGATTATTTTCCATATCATTTTCGTTTTATTTTCTGAGTATAATATAAGGTTTTAATTTTTTTCCCTTCTTATTTCATTAATTCTGTTAATATAAATATGTTTGTATTGTTTGTAGGCATTTAAGGCTTCTTGTGTCTTTTGTACTTTAAATATCGTGTGCACTTTAAGAATGTTTTCCATTTCATGTAATTCCTGTGAAAACCAGTTTAATTTATTGGGTTTTTTGTTTATTACTTTCCTTTTTACAGGTGCAAATTTATTTAACAATAATGTAAGATTATTAAAAAAATATTTTAAATGATTCCTCACATGTTTTATTATAGAATAAAGTTGGCCAGTCTATTGAATTTAAGGATTTTTTTTATATGGTTAGTACTCTCAACTAATATATTTCTACCAAATTGTATTTCATTATTATATGTTTCTTTTTTTGCCTCTAATTTTATAAATTGTGCGTAATGGTCGCCAAGGTGAAGATTTTGAGTTTTTACTTGGGCCCTTGATACATTAAAGTTGCAGAATATGTTATCTATACATGTGGTCGATTGTGCTGTTACTCTACTGGGTTCATATATAATATATTTCATATTATAGCTAATAAATAGATTAAGTAGTAAATGTTTTCCCTTGAAGTTTCTAAAAAATTTACATTAAAATCACCACTTACTATTATTTTATGTACGTTACTATTTAGGGTTATTAGATTTAAGGCTTCATATAAGTTGTTAAGAAAAATATTAAAGTCTCCATTGGGTGACCTATACAGGGTGGAAACCTTAACTGGAATAAATTCTGTATTTTAAAAACCACTTACTTTTTTAAAAAATCCCTTAAAAGGTCAATTTATAAATTTACCTGGGTAAATTGTGGTAAATCTTAACCTCAACCCTAACTTTTTTTTTCAAATGCAAAGGTATATCAAGTGATACATCATTTGAAAGCTTGTTTTAATAGGAATTCATTCAAATATGCAATTTTTAATTATTTTATTTTTGTACAATTATAAATAATAAAAATGATAAATATGGATTTATTATAAAAGATGTTCAAAATGAGCTCCTCTGGTTTCTGGACAAAATCCTAGACGATTATAAAATTCATCAACATCTCATGTAATATTAAAGAAGTTTTGTGTCGGATACTCTCTTTAAGATCTTCAATATTAGTTGGTTTGGTTACATAAATTTTATTTTTAAGGTAACCCCACAGGAAAAAATCCAACGGGGTAAGGTCTGGAGATCGGGCTGGCCACTCAACTGCACCTCTTCTACCAATCCACCGATTAGGAAATATTTCATTTAGGTATCGACGAACGGGTAATGCGTAGTGCGGTGGAGCTCCATCTTGCTGAAACCAGACTCTATTATCTGGTAAGTCTGGATCATTCTCGTTTGGAAACTGAACTGCCAAATATGGTATAAGATCTTCTTGAAGAAAAGTTAAGTACCTTTCGCCATTTAGAGTTTCGTTTAAAAAGGCGGGACCAATTATTCTATTACCAATAATTATTATTCCAGCCCAAACATTTACCTTTTGTGGATACTGTGTATGATTTTCTTCAATCCAATGAGGATTGCTGTCGATCCAATATCTACAATTTTGACTTTTAACTTCACCATTTAAAGTAAACGTACTTTCATAGTAACTTCATTACAGTGGTGTGGCTCAAATCGTTCTCGCGAGCAATTTGTCGAGCTGAAGTAACAGGATTTTCTTGGATTGCTAATAGTACATTAAGCTTCGTATTGTCTTCAACGATAGGCTGGCGTTGTCTAGGAATATTTCTTACATGACCATTTTCGGGATATTTTGCTTCTACTTTACTAACAGTCCCTTGGCAAATGTGAGGCAATTCTGGATGCGTTTCGTTAAATAATCGTGCAACTTTTGTCTGATTTAGACGTCTATCACCAAATCCAATCATCATTAGAATCCAGTGTTGCCAGCGTCAGTACGTTTGTACCGAATTCAGTACTTTCGAATTAAAAAAGTACGCAAGTACCTCGTTGATTGTTTTCAGTACCTACGTTTTCCAGTTTTAAGCCTGAATTATAGATTGCCTTCCTTCCTTCCTCCCGTAGTCGTGCCCGTACGATTTGTGCGTCTTGTAAAAAGTCAATTTATAGATTTCCGTGTAAAATTCCGTAACCATGCGCGATGACACCTTAAATGGTTGACATTTGTTTTTGTCATAGAAATAATACTTAATAATAATAATAGTATTATTTCTATGGTTTTTGTTTATATTCTGCGTTTTACCCATTGTGTTTAAATATGAAAGATAATCATTTATATATTAGTGCAGTGATCACAATTTAAATTGCCCAGGCAGCTTGTTGTATACTGCCCAACCATGGAGAAAGGCAGTAACTGCTAAACAAGAAATTTGTGAGAAATTAGCATAAACTACATTTTTATAAAAAGCAGTAGGTATTTAACTGATTTATTTAACTTAAAAAATAGTTTACTGCATTTCTTTGTTGAATTAAGACACAAAATGTCCATAGCTTTATCATAGCACAAGAAAATGCAATTGTAGTTACTGCATTTCTCCATAGTAGGGCATTATAATGAAAAAAAACATCGAACAAGACGTTGGAAGACTCGCCCACTTTACTAAGACCGGGAAACTACAGGGTTTTACAAAGCAACGTTTCTAAAAATGAAAGACTGATCATAAACAATATCTAAATATCCTACCTATTTAGAGACACAAATTATTTAATAAACTGAACACCTATTTTAAATAATACTAAACAATCATGTATTTTTAAATATTTTGTGCCTACGCGTCATCCTACAGCGCATGTCCATAACAAGCACTGTGATTGGTCATGTCAAAGGCCTTTACGGTGAAAGATAAAACTTAAATATTTCTACGGGAGGAAGGAATTCCGTCCTTACAGTACGGGAATCTATAACTGACACCACGATTTAAATAAACATTTTTGACGTAATTGTCACCAATAACATTGCCCGTTATTAATTTGAATTAAACTTAACAACTATTGATACTTTAAAATATTAAAATATGATTTTGTTAAGAAAATATTTTAATCTTTGATTTTTTTTATTACTATAATTGCAAAATATTATCAGAAAGTATTAAAAATTCCTACACGGAAAATGTTAATGGTGACAATTACGTAATGTTCATCTTCTACGGGAGGAAGGAAGGAAGGAAGGAAGGCAATCTATAACTCAGGCTTTAGACTTTTTTTCTCTTTATTTAAATAAAAATTAAAGAAAAAACTAAAAGTTTAGGTTGGCGATACTGAGTTGTTTTAGTATCCTGGTAATTTAAGTTTTAAAATGTTGGCAGCGTGCGTTGACTAGTCAGTGTTGACATAAGGTTTGTTCCAAGTTCGCCAAGAACCGTCCAATTATTAAAGCCAAATACCTCAATCTTTGTTACAAAAAGGAAAAATAATTATCGATAGGTAGACTATTTTTTTTATTTTACCAACAATATTGTTTTCTTTTTCGAAGTTTTTTTGTATAGGTATAATAATAATTATCTATTTTGTTCTTTTGATGTTTATAGTTTATTTATGTGCATGTGTTTATTGATAAAGTACAAAATAAAATTACGTTCATCATTACAGTCAGTACGTTATCTTTCAAATTCAATACGTTTTTATTGCCATTTCAGTACTTTAATTTTTTTACTACTGGCAACACTGTTAGAATCTCAATACGCAAAGTTTCAGTTAAATAAGACATTTTTACGTTAAAATTAGAACACGTTACTTGCAACTAATTTTAAAGAACTAAAATACATTCTTTCGGTTGAATATACAACGTTTTTGGGGATATAAAAAAAGGATTTTAAATAAAATAATTAAAAATTGCATATTTGTATAAATTCCTATTAAAAAGAGCTTTTAAATGATGTATCACTTGATATACCTTTGCCCTTACAGCCCTTATCAATGGCGTGCTTAGCACAACGCACTTTCCCACGCCCTGAAAAAATGCCCAGGTTATTCTCCTCCCAAAAAACAAGAAGTCAAGACAGCTCCCCGAAAACTTCCGGCCCATATCCCTCCTGCCAGCTTTGTCTAAACTGCTTGAAAAGGCCATCAAAATCCGACTAGAGGAAGAAATTGACTTCAAAAACCTCCTACCGGACGAACAATTCGGTTTCAGGCTCTCAACCGAATTGCAGATATCCCGTATTGCAGAAACCATAACCCATGGTTTTGATTTCAAGCAAAAGACAGGTATGGTGCTACTTGACATTAGCAAAGCTTTTGACAGAGTGTGGCACACTGGTTTACTTGTCAAACTCATCAACATGGAGATTTCGCCACCTCTTGTCAAACTCATAGCATCATACCTGCCTGGCAGGACTTTTACGACCAAAATTTCGTCCTCCCGCTCTATTCATCACCCAATTCGTGCAGGAGTCCCGCAGGGATCTGTACTGGGCCCCACACTTTTCAATCTGTACCTGACTGACCTCCCCCGCACCCCTGGTGTACTAATGGCAATGTACGCCGACGATACCGCCCTCCTATACAAGAGCTCTAACCCTGACCTCATCGTCCGTAAACTTCAGAAGGCACTGGGCAGAGTCAAGTCCTGGGCCGACAGGTACAGGGTTAGGATAAATCCAGACAAAACGCAGGCAATACTCTTCAGGAAAGGTGGTACATTGCCAGCATGCCTAAAATATGGCACCCAAGAAATCCCTTGGTCACAGTCAGCCAGGTACTTAGGAGTGACCCTAGACGAGAGGCTAACATGGAAGCGCCACATAGACATCACCCTTGCCAAACTCATTGGAATTTCTCAAACCCTCAGGCCCCTGTATCTTGGGAATTTCCTTAGTTTGAAAAACAAATGCATGATCTGGAAAACAATTATTAGGCCTATCATCACCTACGCTTGCGTGGCATGGTCCACAGCTTCCAGGACTAACATAAATCTCCTCGAAATCCAACAAAATAAATTCCTGAGAATCATTACCCGGGCTCGATGGTTCGTCAGGAACTCCCAACTTCGGAACGAGCTAAATGTCCCTGAACTCGCCTCATTCATATACGCGCAAGCAAATTCCACGCTCGAGAGGACGGAGGAAATCGCAAATAGAGCTCTACACTCTGCTCTGGACTACAACCCGAACGATAGACGTTTATATCGTGGTATACGTGGCACCGTACAGGACCGTCTACGCCACGAAATGCCCCCTTAACCTGGAAACCAAGAGATTTCCCTTCAACACTCGCCTAAACACCACTCACAAGCAATATCCCAAGCTGCATTTACCTTGTGGCTCAGTGAAACGAGGATTTATTTACCTGCACCGTGCAGAGAAATTATTTTATATTTAAAATTTTTTGTTATTTGTGCTCAATTTTTAATGTAATTTGTACACGCTATAGAGCAAATTTTTACAAGCCTTTTTGGCCTCTAGAGCTATTTTAAAAAATTTTAAATTTTATTTTCGTAACTGTGCGCCGTAAATTTTTGTTGATTCTGTGTTTTTTAACTTACATGTAGTAAATTCTATCAAACCTAGTCAAAATGTCGCTCAACCCCTCTTGCCTAACAAGAGTCTTACCCATAAATTCTATGATTTTAACTTAAAACACAAGAAATTCCTAGTCAATAATCTTAAATTTTTAAATTTTTAATCAATCGCCAACGTCGAATTTCATATACCAATTTAACTTTATTTTACCTTAAACCTCGTTTTGTGATATTTCTAATACTAATCTCTTTCAGGACGCCTACATTTTATTTCCACACGTTCAGACACAAATAATGCAGACAATGGGAGCGCCTGACTTATTATAGTCATAACGTTCCCATTCCCCTGCTAGATAAAGTAAAGGCCGCTGGCGGACCCATACTCACCCACCCATATCTTACCACATCCCAGACTAACTATGCTATAGTTTTTCCACTCCCACCCATGTATTCCCATCCTCAAAGTAAGGGCTAAGGGTCACTATGACCCGTCCTTTGCTAGGGCAACAAGCCCAGTTTTATTCATTTGGAGGCTACAGTTATACCTTTGCATATGAAAAAAAAAGTTAGGGTTGGTTGCACCCTCAAAGGGTTACCACAATTTACCCAGGTAAATTTATAAATTGACCTGTTTTTGGATTTTTTAAATAAAAAAGTAAGTGGTTTTCAAAATACAGAATTTATTCCAGTTAAGATTTCCACCCTGTATATCGCAATTATAGCAGTGTTTGTTATTTCAAGTACTATAGCGGCCATTTCAATGTCAATATCCTCAGAAAAATCTTTGACTTCCGTAAGTATCGAAAACTTAATGCTATATTTACATAAGATCATTGATCCACCATGTATGAACCTTTTCCTTAAGTAACTGACTGCTATTTTATATCCTTGGAATACTATTTTATCCATAATGTCATCTGCTTTTACCCAATGTTCAGTTAAGGTTAATATATCAATATTTTCCTTTAGTAAACAAATTTTAAGTTGATCCATTTTGTTTTTTATGCATTGTATATTAACATTGCATAGTATACTATGCAATGTTAATATATATATATATATATATATATATATATATAATTTTTATTATTTATGACCAGTTGTTTTTGTTTGATTTTTTCTTTTGTGTTTAATCCTGTGCTGTTGTTTTGTCTAAAAAATTCTTACCTAGAGTAAAGTTAAATCTTTCATAGGTAAGCCCTTTAGGCCAGAATTGGGAATCATAAACTATATCTTTTAAATCTATATGTACACTTACCATAAATCTTTTTGATTTAGATTTCTGATTTTTGGCAACGCATTCTTTTGCATCAACATCTTTTACCTTTGTTTTTGCGTGTTTCGAGACATAATTTTTTATTATTTCTTCTATAACCGACTCATTTAATTTACTTAGAAACAGCCATATTTTTTTGCTTTTTCCCGATGAATGATTTGTTAATTCTTCGTCATCTTCTTTACTTCCTATCTGTATATTTTTCTTAATTTCTACCCATTTGTTTACTTTTTTAATATTTTGTTTGGATTGTTTATGTTTTTTTTATTTAACTTCAATAAATTCTTCTTCTTCTTCTCCATTGTTTACGGGCAAGTTTATCGGTGCGTTGATTACTACTGGTAGTTCAGATGTACTTTGTATATTATTAATATTTTTGGACTGTTCCATTATTTGGTTGCTTTTTGTACTTACATTCTTTAGTTGACTTTCTAGAAAAATGGCCTTATCTTTCCATAATTGGCAATTTTCCATTAATAAACCATTTTTTCCTCCAATACACTGATTTATTTATATCAACTGATTTATTTATATCAACTGATTTACACAAATCAACTGATTTACGCATATCCCCTGAATTAAGTTAGAACCAATTTGGCAACACAGCAAATTTTAAATGACCACGTTGATTTATTTATATCAACTGATTTACACATATTAACTGATTTACACATATCAACTGATCTACACATTGTAACCTCTACCATCCCAGATAGCAAAATGTAGTTCCGATGCGCGTGTTACGGACGCCGACCCTGCAGCCGGTACAGCGACCTAAGGAAATATCATATAATATTAAACAAAATCAAGCTACATCCGTTAAGACATAAAAACCCGTGTAATTTACTTTTCGCAATTCTGCAAAATAATCATTTTGTGCTTTTTTCCTTTTTATAAAATTTATTTTTGATCAGTGTTAATTGAATCGTCAAATCATTAACTTGTTAACTTCTTCTTCAATAAATATTTGGTGTACATAAAAACTTGTGTTTTCATCCAAAATATTTAACTGGCGCTGCGAACAGGATTGCCAAAACGTATATCAACGGTTCGTTTTACGATTTATTTGGAAATCCGGACCAAGAACGAAGAACGTTAAAGACGCAAGAAAAATCAAGAAGCTTATCGACAGAAAGACCTGATCAGACCAAATTCTTCATCGAAGTCAATTTTTGAACATTCTTCCCGGAATTTGCTGCCAAGTCTGCTGTTTCAACGTTATGTGGTATTCCCTCATTTTCCTTCCGTAAGTACCTCTTGGTTTCCCCTTGTTCAAAATCAATTAATCACACTCACTTAATAAAAATAAGAAAAATAAAAAATTAATTTATATTCAAGCACGTTGGTTAATAATTTATATTTAGGTATTGCATACATTTTAATATTAAATTAAAAACTTTATTGCTTATATTTTATTATTAAATTTAAATTTAAGCAAAGTTAATAAATAGACAAATTTATTAATTAATTAATAATAATAATTTATAATTAATAGCAAACACTTTATTATTGTTTAAATAATATATTAATTTTAGTTTACATCGCATAAATTTTATTTTTATTTTTATTAATTTTAGTATACGTTGCATATTTTATTAAGCCTTATCGTGTAAATAAATGTCATTGAGTGAAATTCATTTAAGTGATTTGGACGAAAACGAATTGCAAACCATCCGAGACTTACGTTATCGAAACCACGAAAATTCCGATTCAGATTCGGATCTCTCTGTTCGTAGTTTGGATAACCGCTTTCGCGAAAATATTATCATGGCCATTGCAATTTCTAATGATGAACTTAAAGCATTTTGTAAAACGATACCTGAGTACAGCCACGAGAATGGTAATCTAAATGAATTCATTCATGCTGTTGATAAAATAGTATCGCTTTTTCCAGGAACATTTACTATTACAAATCCTCAACGTTTGTTGTTTAATTTATATATAGTGGGTAAAATTAAAGGGCTTCCTAAAGATTTTATAACTTCTAATAATTATGACGCGTTTGTTCCTAATAATTTTAATACTTGGGCAACTATTCGGGCCCAATTGCTGACAAAATTTGGTGAAATTCGATCGGAGGCAACCCTCGAAAGAATTTTATGTAGTTTAACTCAAAAACCAAATGAATCTTTTATGGACTTTCATCTTCGCATTAATTTAAAATTAAATGAGCTTATTCAGTTAACTCGATTAAAAAATAATCAACAACCAGCTGTAGTTGAAGCTCAAAAACAAATATATACAAACAAGGCATTAATGACGCTTAAAACAGGTATTAATCAACCATATAGAGACCTTTTATGTTCAACATCCCCCGACACAATGGAGGATTGTGTAAAACGCTGTTCTGATTACGATAATTTAATGGCTCATCGAAAAAGTTTAAGTTATCAATCACAAAATTCTCGGTCTCAAAATGTTAAACATAACCCCAACTATTCGCAAAATTTTAGAAATAACCCCAATCGTTCGCAAAGTCAAAGTTATAATAAAAATTTGCCACAAAATTCTAATTCGCCTTCTTATCATTCGCAAACGTATCCGCGACAAAGTTCTGAGAATAAACCAGGTTTTTCCGGTAATGTAAACAATCCTCAAAGACGATACAACCAGACTTTCAATAATTCTTACCGCCATCCAAACTCATACCCCCAACCAATGTCCACTTCCACAACTCATTCTAATAATTCACGCCATCAGCAAAATTCCTATCCCGAGCCCATGTCAACTTCTACCATTCAATCTAACAGACAACAACACAATCATCACAATTTAGAATTATTTGACAAAAATTTGGATTGTGAACAATCAAATTTCGAAAATTCTGTTAATTATCATGACGATATTCAAACATCCAGGGCCGGATTTAGCACGGGGCCAGCGGGGCCACGGCCCTAGGGCCCCCACCATTTAGGGGCCCCCACCAATGCAATATGTAGCTTTTTAATGAAACAAATATGAAAAAAATTGGTTATACCGCGAGAATCCTCTTATTTTCAATTAATTTTTCGTAGACCTAACTCTAATTTTTCGCGGATTTTTTATCGCTTATCCGCTTGCAAATCAGAATGTAAATTATCATACTCAAAGTTTTGTCGCGCTAAGACGTTTTATAAAGTCTATAGTCATAAGTTATGACTCATAACAATTTTAAGCAGTTGCTCGTTTAGTGCTTGTTGTAACGTTTTTGTAAATACAGGCAAAAAGTCAATTATTTATAATCTAATATTAAAGTTAGTTTTTGTCCCAGATTTTTATTGGTACATTGGAGTGTTGTGGAATATTTTCCGGTGTTTTCAAAATACTGTTTTGTGCATTTCTTTGTTCAAAAGATTGTTTTATTGTTTGATTTTGTATGAAAAACAGACAAATAATACGATCTTTGATGCACTTTTTTCAGTTTGCGGTATGTATTAAAAATACAAACAAAACATAGATCAATTTATATTTTACTTGATTAAAATGTATTCGTATTCGTATTATTCAAAATATATAAAATATAAAGTACCTATATAAAAACACTTTCATTCACAATTCTATTGTACTTTCTACGTTTTTATAGTTTTGCATACGAATTTATAATTTATTCAGACTTGGGTAAAATGTATATAAGGTTATGTTCGTATTATTCCAAATATACAGGGTGATTTAGACTTGTGGTGACAAAAGCCCAGGCGAAATTTCTCTCATCAAAATATGAAAAAAGGTTCTTATAAACACGTGTCCGAAAATGCTTCATTATCGAGATACAGGGTGTTTCGTTTAAAAAAAATGAGTTTTTTATTTATAGCTTAAAAACGCTAAATGATTCAAGGATAATAAAAAATCACATAAAGTTCATCTAGCTTAAAAATTTACCGAGTTTTAATTTCCCAAGTGTCAAATTTTTTTTAAATATTGAGGGCCCCCCACCAAATGTCGGCCCCAGGGCCCTAAAACTCCTAATCCGGCCCTGCAAACATCTCATGACAATTTTCAAACATCTGACTACAATTTTCAAACATCTGACTACGATTTTCAAACATCTGACTACGATTTCGAGTCTCAAAATTTTTACACGGAGAGCCACCATCAGCCCCCGAGATAGATTTAAACAACTTAGCAAATTCACCCCGACTACCATATTTCGACATCCCCGACTTAAAATTACGAGTTTTAATTGATACTGGAGCTACGGATTCAATAATAACCCCTCAAGCTGCCGCAAAATTCTCCAAACAATATTTTTTTGAAGAACCTTTTACTATTCGATCTCTAACGAAAACATACTCCGATAATATAAATTTACGTTATCCCATTTTACAACATTTTGGCATAAATTTTCCTATGAATTTTCATGTAATAAATTGGCATACTCAATATGATGTCCTTCTATCATCCCACGACTTAGGACAGTTTAAAAGTAATATAGACTATCAAACAAACACATTAACTATCGGTCCAATTTTAATCAAATTTAAATACTTCAATCCCAAAATAACAAAAATCCCGGTGTCCATTTCTGACGGTGATGTTTTACTTCCCTCGATACTTAATAATAATCACACAATTGTTATTCCCCAATCAATTCATACCGCTTTTAACGGCTATGTATCTGTCCCTTATATTGATGTGAATTTTCATAACATTATCCCTGTTCAACCCTTACATAATTTTGATATCGGTAATATTCCCCAAGAAAAAACTCCATTAAATGTAAATAATTTAAGACTCGATCACCTTAATTCCGAAGAAAAAGAAAAAATTATAAAACTATGTAAAGATTTTTCGGGAATCTTTTATAATGAAAACCAATTGCTTTCGGCAACTACGACAATTAAGCATAAAATCCCCACTACCGATGACATACCGGTTTACTCAAAAACTTTCAGACACCCCCCGGTAATACAAAAAGAAATTTGTTCTCAAATTCAAAAACTACTCGATAATGAAATAATTCGACCTTCCATATCACCATATTCCAGTCCAGTTTGGATTGTACCCAAAAAATTAGATGCTTCAGGCACAAAGAAATATAGACTGGTAATAGACTATCGAACTTTAAATTCAAAAACTACAGAAGACAAATATCCCTTACCCCGAATAGATGAAATTCTTGACAACCTAGGTCGATGCACATACTTTTCTTGCCTAGACCTTGCACAAGGTTTCCACCAAATTCCGATGTCTGAAGAATCGATTAGCAAAACTGCTTTCTCCGTGCCAAATGGTCATTTCGAGTATCTCCGAATGCCGTTCGGACTCAAAAATGCCCCGGCAACGTTTCAGAGAATGATGGACGAAATTCTAAAATCTCATATTTACAAACGATGCTTTGTATATATGGACGATGTCATCGTCTTCTCTCGATCTCTTCAAGAACATATTAATGACCTTAAATTAATTTTCTCTTGTTTAAAATCCGCAAATTTAAAGGTACAACTCGACAAAAGCGAGTTTCTTTCAAAAAAAGTTGAATTTTTAGGACACATTGTAACTGATAAAGGCCTTCAGCCAAATCCAAAGAAAATAGCTGCTATTGTAAATTTTCCCATACCTAAATCTATTAAAGAAATTAAATCTTTTCTTGGTTTAATAGGCTACTACAGACGTTTTATTCCAAATTTTGCAAAAATTGTCTATCCAATTAATAAATGTACAAGAAAAGGAGAAAAAATCAATATTCATGATCCACGTTATATTTCTGCTTTTGAACAGTGCAAAAACCTAATAACCCATTCTCCAATCCTACAATATCCCGATTTTAACAAAACATTCACCTTGACAACCGACGCATCCGATATTGCCATAGGTTCAGTTTTATCCCAAGAGTTAAAACCAGTTGCTTTTTATTCCCGAACACTAAATTCTGCAGAACGAAACTATTCCACGATTGAAAAGGAACTACTAGCTATAGTTGCCTCGACAAAATTTCGGCCCTACCTTTTTGGACAAAAATTTAATATCGAAACCGATCATAACCCCCTCGTTTGGCTCAGTAGTTTAAAGACACCCAATTCCCGTTTAATTCGATGGAAAATAAAATTAGACGAATTTGACTACAACATTTCCTATAAAAAAGGTAAGGAAAATATTGTCGCTGACGCACTCTCTCGTGTTGAGATTAACGTTCACAATTCTGACTCAGATAATGAATCACTAATGGTTAACGTAGATCTTGATGAAATTGTCACTGTCCATGCCCCTGCCGATTATGATCCCCAAGCACCTAAATCTGTAATTTCCGGAAAATCTACCGTCCACTCTCAAAAAGAAAATATTTCCTGTACTTTACCCATTTCGGAGGAATGTATAAACAAATTTCAAAACCAAATTTTTGTACGTATAGGAACATTACAGTCTCATTCAGTCACTAATCGATTTAGTAAATAAATATTCATTTAATTACTCTTGTTTCAAATAATTTAGAAAAACATTTTTCATCAACATTAAAACATATCATAGACCCTCAAAAGACGTACTATATTTATCTTTATGACAGAGAACTACGTCCTATTCTTGAAAACATTCTTTCATCTTTATTTAATACAACACTAAAAATTATTCTTTGTCAGTCTAAAGTTCAAGATGTTCCAGAAATTGAAAATCATTTGGAAATTGTTAATGACTATCACAATGCTAATCATAACGGAATCAACGAAACGTACGAACATTTGCGTAGAAAATATTACTGGCCAAATATGAAAAATTTAATAACTTCAATAATAAATAAATGTGAAATCTGTTTAACATCCAAATACGAAAGAAATCCTATAAAAACACCATTTAAAGGTCCTTTACTTCCTTCTCTCCCTTTTAAAACACTTCATATTGACATATTTAGCTATTTGAGACATAAATTTTTGACAATCATTGACCCCTTTACAAAATACGCCCAAGCTTATCACGTAGAAAATACAACTTCAATCCATATCCTCTCCAAATTAAGACACTATTTCGCACACCACAATTTTCCCAAAAATGTTGTTTTCGATCAAGGTCCCGAGTTTAAAAATAAAGTAGTTAACGAATTTTTTAATCTACATCAAATTAACATTCACTATACATCCAGATCTAACTCCTCATCCAACTCCCCTATCGAACGCCTACATTCCACCATAATCGAAAAATTACGTGTTTTAGAACCCTCTGAAACAAATATTATAGAACGTATGATATCTGCCATTACTATTTACAACCAATCCATACATTCAGCTACAGGTTTTTCTCCATTTTCCCTAATATACGGACCATACGAACATGAGATACTGTTTGACAATAATCTGACAATTTATGAAAAATATAATCAAGACAGAAAAAACGAAATTCTGCCATTTATAAAACATGTTTACACAAAGCAAAAAACAAAAGCCGATAATAACCTTGCCAAAATTAACGAAACCAGAACAGATCAGCCCACAATTAATTCTGACACTCCCGTATATGTTTGTACAGCTAGAAGATCTAAACACGAAAAACCTTACAGAAAAGAACTATTAAAAAATCAAGACAACGAAAATAAAGATATCATTTATACAGTACACCCTAAAATCAAAATAGAGACAAAAAATAATGTTAGAAAAATTAAACGTCCCCGCAAATAAACAAAATTTCTTGTTACAGCTACATCCTTGCTTACTCGTGTGTGCCTAATAATGGGTTTTATCCTTATGATTCCGGAACCCAACAAGAATTTTCACATTTCCATAGATTCACTGTTTCCATTAACCTTCATAACATTCAAAAAAGTCTAAATTCAATGCCCTTCATGAATAATGAAACACCTTTAAGCAGAATTTACAATATAAAACTTAAAGAAGCAATTAATAATTTTCATAAATTAACATTTTTTCGACAAAAAAGAGGACTTGCTAATTTTTTGGGGTCTGCTATTAAATTTATTACGGGCAATCCAGACAATGACGACCTAGAAATAATCAATGACAATATAAAATCAATTTCGGATAAAACAGACGAACAATCGATAAAAATTAATAAACTTATTTCAAATGCACAACATATTCAAGAAAGATTTCATTTAATAATTGACAATTTTAATAGTAACAATAAACAACTGGAAAAATATTTACGCAATATACAAAATGATTTAGGAATTCATGAAGCACAAATTAATATCGCTAATATCGAACACGTAAATGATTTTTTATTAATGCTTTTACGTACAATAACATTTTCAAAATTAAATTTAACAAATTTAGAACTATTTTCTGCCGATGAAATTACAAGATTAGAAATAGAATTAGAAAAATTTTACGATACCAATCAAATTATTTCAACTAATCTGCTTGAACACTGTCAAACTATTCTAATTCACACTAACTATAAAATTATATTAATTTTGAAAATTCCAATCCTTAAAGTCAAATCCTACCCGCTAATCAAAGTTTTCCCAATACCTAATGAAGACAAAACCCTTATCCTACCACCAACTTCATGGAACTCCCACAACGATTTGTTCGAGATCTGTCAGCAGATTTCAATAAGACATTTTTTCTGCAATAAGAAAATCACCAGCAACTGTTCCATAACGAATCCTCACCGATGCCCAACAGCTAAAGCCGAATCCGAGATTGAATACGATTTACCAGATGGAAAAATAGTGTACTCCCCAACGAAGACATTCCGGTGTAACCAATCCATAACAGTCGATTGCTACACGATCCAATGTACCGATAAAGAAGAAGACGTCACACCTGAATTTTACACACACAATTTGCCTTCGGCAAGAAACAAACTTATTTTACAGAAAATGGACATCCCGACCGGATTCGACATAACACCAATCCAACCCCTTCATTTGCACCCAGTTGCCACCTACATCAGTTGGAGCATATCGACATCATGTCTTCTTTTTATTTTGGCCTTCATCTACATTATGGTTAAGAAAAAGAAGAGGATCCACCACTTTCTAAATCGCCCCAGAGTTACAAGAGAAACCCTAGAGCTCTTTCTTAAGGAGGGAGGTGTTACGGACGCCGACCCTGCAGCCGGTACAGCGACCTAAGGAAATATCATATAATATTAAACAAAATCAAGCTACATCCGTTAAGACATAAAAACCCGTGTAATTTACTTTTCGCAATTCTGCAAAATAATCATTTTGTGCTTTTTTCCTTTTTATAAAATTTATTTTTGATCAGTGTTAATTGAATCGTCAAATCATTAACTTGTTAACTTCTTCTTCAATAAATATTTGGTGTACATAAAAACTTGTGTTTTCATCCAAAATATTTAACTCGCGCACTTGGAGTGCACACGTGCGACTTAAGTCGCACGTGTGCGATGCATCTGGCCTTACATATATGTCCACATTTGAGTTGCATCTGAAGCGCACGAATGCGATTTAGAAAGCCACCTGATCTTCACATGTAAAATTGTGGCCTAAAGAATTTAAAAATGTAAAATTTTGGATATACCATAGAATTAACAAGGAGGTGGTGTTAATTAACACTTCTTACACAATTAAGACCATCAAGCCTCTATCACAAATTGGTTGGTTAACCACGCCTTTAGGCAAATTTGGATCTATCTTTTAACAAAAGAAGATTTTAAATCCCTAATACTCAGATCCCTTAACCAAGACAGTCTTTTCGAGCTGGCTTAGGTTGCAATGATAATCCCACTATTATTCAATTTGCAACCATTGGTCAACCATGGATAAGGTCAATTTTAAACTTACAATACCTATGCTGTAGAGGTCATTTATGAAATTCTCCTATTTTTTTAAATCAAACCACAAGTTATTCTTGGATTCAAAATCAAAGTCTCTAAGAAGTAATGATTTTATGTATCCAAAGCACAGGCTTGCTATTTTTGAAGAAGGCTGCTACTATTTGTGCCTATTCTTCTTTAACCACTTGCCTCAAAATATTAAAGTTTCATTGCATTTATATTCTATAGAATCCTATAAAAAACTTATTTTTGATTACATTCTGGAAAAAGAACCCTATTCTTTAAATGAGTTTCTAAATTAACCAGTCCTTTGTAATAATTAGTAGGTATTAATAAAATTTTATTTATACAATGTTTTATTTTTGCAAATTTTATGTATTTATATAAATTATTCTCTTTAAATACCCATACATAAATCTTATAAATATACTTAATTGTTTGTTTGTGTATGTCTTAATTTAAATTTAAAATTACTTTAATTATAACCAAAACTTTCTTGACACAATTTTCTTTCTTACAGTGTAAAATGTAAAAATAAATTTATTTATAGCCTTAAGGCTATTATTATTATTATTATTAAAAAAAAACTTTCTTGACACAATTTTCTTTCTTACTGTGTAAAATGTAAAAATAAATTTATTTATAGCCTTAAGGCTAATAATATTATTATTATTATAATTATTATTATTTAAAAAGTAAGGTAATGTTTGGACGTAGTTCTGCAGAAAAGAACCAATATATATATATATATATATATATATATATATATATATATATATATATATATATATATATATATATATAGTTAATTTACATGGATTAATACTCATTTAATCCATTTTATTAATATTTTTATGTAAACATCCACGGATATATGCATATTTAGTACATTTTATTTCATCTATAGATATATCATTAAAAATAATTCATTCAAAATGGATTTATTGCAATCTGAAACAATTATTGTTTGGTGGGTTGGATCCTTTCTGCATAAATGGGTCCGTATCACAGACCTACAAACAAGATGGACTGGCCTTTCCTATTCAAAATACACAATGTTTTGTTGCCAAGAACTATTTAGATTAGGGGTAAAGGGGTAAGGGGTATTTATAAACAAGTTCCCACACCAGTGGCGTTCTGTTTTTAGGGATAAATAAAAATATTAAATTGTACATTTTTTTATTGTGTTTTGCAATCCTATGTAAAAATATATATTTAATATATATAAATATATAGGTATAACAAAATACTAACCTTGTCAGTTAGTGTTCCAGATGATGTAGAATCTGGCTCTTTAAATCTAAAATTTAAGTGAATTCATTTATTTATTCAGTTTCTACGCTCCTGGCAGGGTTTGTTTTGTAAATAAACTAACCTATGAAAAGAAAGTTTTAAATTTTTGGATCCAAGTCTTTTACAAACGTAGCACTGCTTCACCATTTTTATATCACTCACTATTGGTATTTTTCACTATAAAATCAAATAAAAAATATTAAATGTTGTGGATTCCAAGTATCTTTTACGTAAAATATAGAAACTTCAAAGTCAAATGTGACAACTGAGGGAAAATATTTATTTTTGTTCCTGGCCACTCTTTTCAATGTAAATAAACCGGTCCATCTTGTTTGTAGGTCTGTGGTCCGTATATATTAATTATAAATAAAAATAAATATCATCGCACCTGCCACGCACAAATTTTAAAACATGTGACTTTACTGTGAATTTGTATACGAACGCACGTGTGCGATATGCGAAAATGGTCTCATCGCGTGCGCCTAAAACTCACGCGTTACTTAATTTTGAATGCGTAATAGCGCGCACGCGTGAGACCGCACGTCATGCGTTTTTCGTGCGACGCACAATTGCTATCTGGGATGAGACTAAGAGTGATTTAACACGGTTTTGGCACAAACACACGACAGCTGTACGCCGGTGAGCACTAGGTTGTGGGTTAAGGCAAGACAATAGAGCACTGTGCGCCTAGGCGCCACTAAATTTTGGTTTATGGGATAAAATTTAGAAAATACCAAATAGGTGTATATGTGAAATGTAAACTAAAATAAAATTCAAATATTAACCCCGTATTATTTAATTTGACAGTTGACAAATTAACAAGTTTATCAATAATTTGATTAGATAATCAAGATACATAATAAACTCCCTGCTTATAAACTAAAGCCTTATTCTAACTTAATATCTACCCCAGTTAGATGATTCAATGATATAAACCGTATTTAGTAAATGAAATATCTCAAGTTCAATATTTAAAAAAAATAAAGAAAATTTATATCATTAAATTCTCCAAAATTAAAATAAACTTAAAATTAAAATAAGGTGTGCACTATGCTCTACATAGTCACAACCTTGAATATTTTGAACACAAAATTATTAGGTTTTACCCCCTCCGTTGGAATTAACAAAAAAATATATTTATCTAAATAGGTTTTACCCCCTCCGTTTGAAATCACAAAAAAATATAGTTTAATTAGGTTTCACCCCCTCCGTTTGGAATCACAAAAAAATATGGTTTAATTAGGTTTCACCCCCTCCGTTTGGAATCACAAAAAAATATAGTTTAATTAGGTTTCACCCCCTCCGTTTGGAATCACAAAAAAATATAGTTTAACTAGGTTTTACCCCCTTCGTTTGGAATCACAAAAAAATAGTATACTTGCTATTTCGTTGTATTGTCATGTATTGTAGTCCTAGTGCTACGTAGTTCAACTATCGTCCAACTTAAATCCAAATGTACACTCTTCGAGGGATTAGCTTATGCCTTGGAAATCTCTGGCTAGGATTTTAAAACCCCAGGCTAGGACCCTGGATAAACAGATTTATGTAGAAAACGTCTAACTAACCCAAATCACTTACCTCTTATTAAAGAGGGCTTCTAAAAAAAAATCCTACTATGTGACTACAGTTCTGTGGACATCAAATGTTTGTTGCAATAATATATGCGACACTAGGGTACAATTACAATAGATCGGCAACAGTATATTGGAATTATAATTCACACGATATTTTCGACTAAAAGGAAAAATGCCTCAATTATTAATGAAATAACGAAAATAATTGTTTAAACTTACTAATGAAGATCTCTACGATAAGAATGATCCGGAAAACAGTGGTAATATCTTTAAACCGTCCTGATGATTAACGATAAAATTTTAGTTGATCAAAACACGCCATCCACCATGTTCGGTAGCCGGAAGAAGGCGGGGGAAAGAATTAACTCGAATCTTCTAGAACGTACTTCGATCGGAAAACATTAGATGGCGCATTACAACAAAATTAATTTATTTAACCGAAATATTTATTTTTAACCGTATCAACTGATTTTTTGATATCAACCGATTTACACAAATCAACTGATTTACGCATATCTTACGCATATCAACTGATTTACGCATATCCCCTGATTTAAGTTTAAAACAATTTGGCAACATAGCAAATTTTAAATGACAACGAATTTATTTATATCAACTGTTTTACGTATATCCCCTGATTTAAGTTTGAACCAATTTGGCAACATAGCAAATTTTAAATAACAACGTTGATTTATTTATATCAACTGATTTAAACATATTAACTGATTTACACATACCAACTTATTAACACATATCAACTGATTTACACATATCAACTGATTTATTTATATCAACTGATTTATTTATATCAACCAATTTACACAAATAAACTGATTTACGCATATCAACTGATTTACGCATATTCCCTAATTTAAGTTTGAACCAATTGGCAACATAGCAAATTTTAAATGACAACGGATTTATTTATATCAACTGATTTACGTATATCAACTGTATGATGATTTTAAATGAGCACGTTGATTCATTTATATAAACTGATTACACATATTAACTGATTTACACATATCAACCGATTTACACATATCAACTGATTTATTTAAATCAACTGATTTACACATATCAACTGATTTATTTATATCAACTGATTTACACATATCAACTAATTTATGTATATCAACTGATTTATGTATATCAACTGATTTACACATATCAACTGATTTATTTATATAAACTGATTTAGGCATATCAACTGATTTACGCATATCCCCTGATTTAAGTTTGAACCAATTTGGCAACACAGCAAATTTTAAATGACCACGTTTATTTATTTATATCAACTGATTTACACATATTAACTGATTTACACATATCAACTGATTTATTTATATCAACTGATTTACACATATCAACTGATTTATTTTTATCAACAGATTTACACATATCAACTGATTTACGCATAATCCCTGATTTAAGTTTGAACAATTTGGCAACAGCAAATTTTAAATGACAACGTTGATTTATTTATATCAACTGATTTATTTTTATCAACTGATTTACACATATCAACTGATTTTTTGATATCAACCGATTTACACAAATCAACAAATTTACGCATATTAACTGATTTACGCATATCCCCTGATTTAAGTTTGAACCAATTTGGCAACATAGCAAATTTTAAATGACAACGGATTTATTTATATCAACTGATTTACGTATATCCCCTGATTTAAGTTTGAACCAATTTGGCAACATAGCAAATTTTAAATGACCACGTTAATTTATTTATATCAACTGATTTACACTTATCAACTGATTTATTTACATCAACTGATTTATTTACATCAACTGATTTATTTATATCAACTGATTTACACATATCAACTGATTTATTTATATCAACTGATTTACACATATCAACTAATTTATTTATATAAACTGATTTACTCATATCAGCTGATTTACGCATATCAACTGATTTACGCATATCCCCTAATTTAAGTTTGAACCAATTTGGCAACACAGCAAATTTTAAATGAACACGTTGATTTATTTATATCAACTGATTTACACATATTAACTGATTTACACATATCAACTGATTTACACATATAAACTAAATTATTTATATCAACTGATTTACGCATATCAACTGATTTACGCATATCCCCTGATTTAAGTTTAACTAATTTAGCAACACAGCAAATTTTAATTGACAACATTGATTTATTTATATCAACTGATTTACACATATAAACTGATTTACACATATCAACTGATTTATTTAAATCAACTGATTTACATATCAACTGATCAACAGCAAATTTTAAATGACAACGTTGATTTATTTATTTCAACTGATTTATTTATATCAACTGATTTACACATATCAACTGATTTTTTGATATCAACCGATTTACACAAATCAACTGATTTACGCATATCTTACGCATATCAACTGATTTACGCATATCCCCTGATTTAAGTTTGAACCAATTTGGCAACATAGAAAATTTTAAATGACAACGAATTTATTTATATCAACTGATTTATTTATATCAACCAATTTACACAAATCAACTGATTTACGCATATCAACTGATTTAGGTTTGAACCAATTTGGCAACATAGCAAATTTTAAATGACAACGGATTTATTTATATCAACTGATTTACGTATATCAACTGTATGATGATTTTAAATGACCACGTTGATTCATTTATATCAACTGATTTACACATATTAACTGATTTACACATATCAACCGATTTACACATATCAACTGATTTATTTATATCAACTGATTTACACATATTAACTGATTTATTTATATCAACTGATTTACACATATCAACTGATTTATTTATATAAACTGATTTATTTATATAAACTGATTTATTTATATAAACTGATTTACGCATATCAACTGATTTACGCATATCAACTGATTTACGCATATCCCCTGATTAGGGTTTAAATCAATTTGGCAACACAGCAAATTTAAAATGACAACATATTTATTTATATCAACTGATTTACGTATATCCCCTAATTTAAGTTTGAACCAATTTGGCAACATAGAAAATTTTAAATGACCACGTTGATTCATTTATATCAACTGATTTACACATATCAACTGATTTATTCACATCGACTGATTTACACATATCAACTGATTTATTTATATTAACTGATTTACGCATATTAACTGATTTACGCATATCCCCTAATTTAAGTTTGAACCATTTTGGCAACATAGCAAATTTTAAATGACAACAAATTTATTTATATCAACTGATTTACGTATATCCCCTGATTTAAGTTTCAACCAATTTGGCAACATAGCAAATTTTAAATGACAACGGATTTATTTATTTCAACTGATTTACGTATATCCCCTGATTTAAGTTTGAACCAATTTGGCAACATAGCAAATTTTAAATGATCACGTTAATTTATTTATATCAACTGATTTACACATATTAACTGATTTACACATACCAACTTATTAACACATATCAACTGATTTATTTATATCAACTGATTTACACATATCAACTGATTTATTTATATCAACTGATTTACACATATTTACTGATTAACGCATATCAACTGATTTACACATATAAACTAATTTATTTATATAAACTGATTTACACATATTAACTAATTTATTCATATCAACTGATTAACACATATAAACTGATTTACACATACCAACTTATTAACACATATCAACTGATTTATTTATATCAACTGATTTACACATATCAACTGATTTACGCATATCCCCTGATTTAAGTTTGAACCAATTTGGCAACACAGCAAATTTAATTGACAACGTTGATTTATTTATATCAACTGATTTACACATATCAACTGATTTTTTGATATTAACCGATTTACACAAATCAACTGATTTACGCATATCCCCTGATTTAAGTTTGAACCAATTTGGCAACATAGCAAATTTTAAATGACAACGGATTTATTTATATCAACTGATTAACGTATATCCCCTGATTTAAGTTTGAACCAATTTGCAACACAGCAAATTTTAGATGACCACGTTGATTTATTTATATCAACTGATTTACACATATCAACTGATTTATTTATATCAACTGATTTACACATATCAACTGATTTATTTATATAAACTGATTTACGCATATCCCCTGATTTAAGTTTAAACAATTTGGCAACGACAAATTTTAAATGACAACGTTGATTTATTTATATCAACTGATTTATTTATATCAACTGATTTACACATATCAACTGATTTTTTGATAACAACCGATTTACACAAATCAACTGATTTACGCATATCAAGTGATTTACGCATATCCCCTGATTTAAGTTTGAACCAATTTGGCAACATAGCAAATTTTAAATGACCACGTTGATTTATTTATATCAACTGATTTACACATATTAACTGATTTACACATATCAACTGATTTACACAAATCAACTGATTTATTTATATCAACTGATTAACACATATTAACTGATTTATTTATATCAACTGATTTACACATATCAACTGATTAATTTATATCAACCGATTTACACAAATCAACCGATTTACACAAGTCAACTGATTTACGCATATCAACTGATTTACGCATATCCCCTGATTTAAGTTTGAACCAATTTGGCAACATAGCAAATTTTAATTTAAAACGGATTTATTTATATCAACTGATTTACGTAAATCAACTGTATGATGATTTTAAATGACCACGTTGATTCATTTATATCAACTGATTTACACATATCAACCGATTTACACATATCAACTGATTTATTTATATCAACTGATTTACACATATCAACTGATTTATTTATATTAACTGATTTACACATATTAACTGATTTATTTATATCAACTGATTTACACATATCAACTGATTTATTTATATAAACTGATTTACGCATATCAACTGATTTACGCCTATCCCCTGATTTAAGTTTGAATTAATTTGGCAACATAGCAAATTTTAGATGACCACGTTGATTTATTTATATCAACTGATTTACACATATAAACTGATTTACACATATCAACTAATTTACACATATCAACTGATTTATTTATATCAACTGATTTACACATATCAACCGATTTATTTATATCAACTGATTTACACATATCAACTGATTTATTTATATAAACTGATTTACGCATATCAACTGATTTACGCATACCAACTGATTTACGCATATCAACTGATTTACGCATATCCCCTGATTTATGTTTGAACCAATTTGGCAACATAGCAAATTTCAAATAACCACGTTGATTTATTTATATCAACTGATTTACACATATTAACTGATTTACACATATCAACTGATTTACACAAATCATCTGATTTATTTATATCAACTGATTAACACATATCAACTGATTTATTTATATCAACTGATTTACACATATTAACTGATTTATTTATATCAACCGATTTACACAAATCAAACGATTTACACAAGTCAACTGATTTACGCATATCAACTGATTTACGCATATCCCCTGATTTAAGTTTGAACCAATTTGGCAACATAGCAAATTTTAAATTACCACGTTGATTCATTTATATCAACTGATTAACACATATCAACCGATTTACACATATCAACTAATTTATTTATATCAACTGATTTATTTATATCAAATGATTTACACATATCAACTGATTTATTTATATCCACTGATTTACACATATTAACTGATTTATTTATATCAACTGATTTACACATATCAACTGATTTATTTATATAAACTGATTTACGCATATCAACTGATTTACGCATATCCGCTGATTTAAGTTTGAACCAATTTGGCAACATAGCAAATTTTAAATGTCAACGGATTTATTTATTTCAACTGATTTACGTATATCCCCTGATTTAAGTTCAACTGATTTACGCATATTAACTGATTTACGCATATCCCCTGATTTAAGTTTGAACCAATTTGGCAACACAGCAAATTTTAAATGACCACGTTGATTTATTTATATCAACTAATTTACACATATTAACTGATTTACACATATCAACTGATTTACACATATCAACTGATTTATTTATATCAACTGATTTACACATATCAACTGATTTATTTATATCAACTGATTTACACATATCAACTGATGTTTTGATATCAACCGATTTACACAAATCAACTGATTTACGCATATCAACTGATTTACGCATATCCCCTGATTTAAGTTTGAACCAATTTGGCAACATAGCAAATTTTAAATAACAACGGATTTATTTATATCAACTGATTTACGTATATCCCCTGATTTAAGTTTGAACCAATTTGGCAACATAGCAAATTTTAAATGACCACGTTAATTTATTTATATCAACTGATTTACACATATTAACTGATTTACACATATTAACTGATTTATTTATATCAACTGATTAACACATATCAACTGATTTATTTATATCAACTGATTTACACATATCAACTGATTTATTTATATCAACCGATTTACACAAATCAACCGATTTACACAAATCAACTGATTTACGCATATCAATTGATTTACGCATATCCCTTGATTTAAGTTTGAACCAATTTGGCAACATAGCAAATTTTAAATGAAAACGGATTTATATTTATTAACTGATTTACGTAAATCAACTGTATGATGATAAATGGGTCCGTATCACAGACCTACAAACAAGATGGACTGGCCTTTCCTATTCAAAATACACAATGTTTTGTTGCCAAGAACTATTTAGATTAGGGGTAAAGGGGTAAGGGGTATTTATAAACAAGTTCCCACACCAGTGGCGTTCTGTTTTTAGGGATAAATAAAAATATTAAATTGTACATTTTTTTATTGTGTTTTGCAATCCTATGTAAAAATATATATTTAATATATATAAATATATAGGTATAACAAAATACTAACCTTGTCAGTTAGTGTTCCAGATGATGTAGAATCTGGCTCTTTAAATCTAAAATTTAAGTGAATTCATTTATTTATTCAGTTTCTACGCTCCTGGCAGGGTTTGTTTTGTAAATAAACTAACCTATGAAAAGAAAGTTTTAAATTTTTGGATCCAAGTCTTTTACAAACGTAGCACTGCTTCACCATTTTTATATCACTCACTATTGGTATTTTTCACTATAAAATCAAATAAAAAATATTAAATGTTGTGGATTCCAAGTATCTTTTACGTAAAATATAGAAACTTCAAAGTCAAATGTGACAACTGAGGGAAAATATTTATTTTTGTTCCTGGCCACTCTTTTCAATGTAAATAAACCGGTCCATCTTGTTTGTAGGTCTGTGGTCCGTATATATTAATTATAAATAAAAATAAATATCATCGCACCTGCCACGCACAAATTTTAAAACATGTGACTTTACTGTGAATTTGTATACGAACGCACGTGTGCGATATGCGAAAATGGTCTCATCGCGTGCGCCTAAAACTCACGCGTTACTTAATTTTGAATGCGTAATAGCGCGCACGCGTGAGACCGCACGTCATGCGTTTTTCGTGCGACGCACAATTGCTATCTGGGATGAGACTAAGAGTGATTTAACACGGTTTTGGCACAAACACACGACAGCTGTACGCCGGTGAGCACTAGGTTGTGGGTTAAGGCAAGACAATAGAGCACTGTGCGCCTAGGCGCCACTAAATTTTGGTTTATGGGATAAAATTTAGAAAATACCAAATAGGTGTATATGTGAAATGTAAACTAAAATAAAATTCAAATATTAACCCCGTATTATTTAATTTGACAGTTGACAAATTAACAAGTTTATCAATAATTTGATTAGATAATCAAGATACATAATAAACTCCCTGCTTATAAACTAAAGCCTTATTCTAACTTAATATCTACCCCAGTTAGATGATTCAATGATATAAACCGTATTTAGTAAATGAAATATCTCAAGTTCAATATTTAAAAAAAATAAAGAAAATTTATATCATTAAATTCTCCAAAATTAAAATAAACTTAAAATTAAAATAAGGTGTGCACTATGCTCTACATAGTCACAACCTTGAATATTTTGAACACAAAATTATTAGGTTTTACCCCCTCCGTTGGAATTAACAAAAAAATATATTTATCTAAATAGGTTTTACCCCCTCCGTTTGAAATCACAAAAAAATATAGTTTAATTAGGTTTCACCCCCTCCGTTTGGAATCACAAAAAAATATGGTTTAATTAGGTTTCACCCCCTCCGTTTGGAATCACAAAAAAATATAGTTTAATTAGGTTTCACCCCCTCCGTTTGGAATCACAAAAAAATATAGTTTAACTAGGTTTTACCCCCTTCGTTTGGAATCACAAAAAAATAGTATACTTGCTATTTCGTTGTATTGTCATGTATTGTAGTCCTAGTGCTACGTAGTTCAACTATCGTCCAACTTAAATCCAAATGTACACTCTTCGAGGGATTAGCTTATGCCTTGGAAATCTCTGGCTAGGATTTTAAAACCCCAGGCTAGGACCCTGGATAAACAGATTTATGTAGAAAACGTCTAACTAACCCAAATCACTTACCTCTTATTAAAGAGGGCTTCTAAAAAAAAATCCTACTATGTGACTACAGTTCTGTGGACATCAAATGTTTGTTGCAATAATATATGCGACACTAGGGTACAATTACAATAGATCGGCAACAGTATATTGGAATTATAATTCACACGATATTTTCGACTAAAAGGAAAAATGCCTCAATTATTAATGAAATAACGAAAATAATTGTTTAAACTTACTAATGAAGATCTCTACGATAAGAATGATCCGGAAAACAGTGGTAATATCTTTAAACCGTCCTGATGATTAACGATAAAATTTTAGTTGATCAAAACACGCCATCCACCATGTTCGGTAGCCGGAAGAAGGCGGGGGAAAGAATTAACTCGAATCTTCTAGAACGTACTTCGATTGGAAAACATTAGATGGCGCATTACAACAAAATTAATTTATTTAACCGAAATATTTATTTTTAACCGTATCAACTGATTTTTTGATATCAACCGATTTACACAAATCAACTGATTTACGCATATCTTACGCATATCAACTGATTTACGCATATCCCCTGATTTAAGTTTAAAACAATTTGGCAACATAGCAAATTTTAAATGACAACGAATTTATTTATATCAACTGTTTTACGTATATCCCCTGATTTAAGTTTGAACCAATTTGGCAACATAGCAAATTTTAAATAACAACGTTGATTTATTTATATCAACTGATTTAAACATATTAACTGATTTACACATACCAACTTATTAACACATATCAACTGATTTACACATATCAACTGATTTATTTATATCAACTGATTTATTTATATCAACCAATTTACACAAATAAACTGATTTACGCATATCAACTGATTTACGCATATTCCCTAATTTAAGTTTGAACCAATTGGCAACATAGCAAATTTTAAATGACAACGGATTTATTTATATCAACTGATTTACGTATATCAACTGTATGATGATTTTAAATGAGCACGTTGATTCATTTATATAAACTGATTTACACATATTAACTGATTTACACATATCAACCGATTTACACATATCAACTGATTTATTTAAATCAACTGATTTACACATATCAACTGATTTATTTATATCAACTGATTTACACATATCAACTAATTTATGTATATCAACTGATTTATGTATATCAACTGATTTACACATATCAACTGATTTATTTATATAAACTGATTTAGGCATATCAACTGATTTACGCATATCCCCTGATTTAAGTTTGAACCAATTTGGCAACACAGCAAATTTTAAATGACCACGTTTATTTATTTATATCAACTGATTTACACATATTAACTGATTTACACATATCAACTGATTTATTTATATCAACTGATTTACACATATCAACTGATTTATTTTTATCAACAGATTTACACATATCAACTGATTTACGCATAATCCCTGATTTAAGTTTGAACAATTTGGCAACAGCAAATTTTAAATGACAACGTTGATTTATTTATATCAACTGATTTATTTTTATCAACTGATTTACACATATCAACTGATTTTTTGATATCAACCGATTTACACAAATCAACAAATTTACGCATATTAACTGATTTACGCATATCCCCTGATTTAAGTTTGAACCAATTTGGCAACATAGCAAATTTTAAATGACAACGGATTTATTTATATCAACTGATTTTCGTATATCCCCTGATTTAAGTTTGAACCAATTTGGCAACATAGCAAATTTTAAATGACCACGTTAATTTATTTATATCAACTGATTTACACTTATCAACTGATTTATTTACATCAACTGATTTATTTACATCAACTGATTTATTTATATCAACTGATTTACACATATCAACTGATTTATTTATATCAACTGATTTACACATATCAACTGATTTTTTGATATCAACCGATTTACACAAATCAACTGATTTACGCATATCTTACGCATATCAACTGATTTACGCATATCCCCTGATTTAAGTTTGAACCAATTTGGCAACATAGAAAATTTTAAATGACAACGAATTTATTTATATCAACTGATTTATTTATATCAACCAATTTACACAAATCAACTGATTTACGCATATCAACTGATTTAGGTTTGAACCAATTTGGCAACATAGCAAATTTTAAATGACAACGGATTTATTTATATCAACTGATTTACGTATATCAACTGTATGATGATTTTAAATGACCACGTTGATTCATTTATATCAACTGATTTACACATATTAACTGATTTACACATATCAACCGATTTACACATATCAACTGATTTATTTATATCAACTGATTTACACATATTAACTGATTTATTTATATCAACTGATTTACACATATCAACTGATTTATTTATATAAACTGATTTATTTATATAAACTGATTTATTTATATAAACTGATTTACGCATATCAACTGATTTACGCATATCAACTGATTTACGCATATCCCCTGATTAGGGTTTAAATCAATTTGGCAACACAGCAAATTTAAAATGACAACATATTTATTTATATCAACTGATTTACGTATATCCCCTAATTTAAGTTTGAACCAATTTGGCAACATAGAAAATTTTAAATGACCACGTTGATTCATTTATATCAACTGATTTACACATATCAACTGATTTATTCACATCGACTGATTTACACATATCAACTGATTTATTTATATTAACTGATTTACGCATATTAACTGATTTACGCATATCCCCTAATTTAAGTTTGAACCATTTTGGCAACATAGCAAATTTTAAATGACAACAAATTTATTTATATCAACTGATTTACGTATATCCCCTGATTTAAGTTTCAACCAATTTGGCAACATAGCAAATTTTAAATGACAACGGATTTATTTATTTCAACTGATTTACGTATATCCCCTGATTTAAGTTTGAACCAATTTGGCAACATAGCAAATTTTAAATGATCACGTTAATTTATTTATATCAACTGATTTACACATATTAACTGATTTACACATACCAACTTATTAACACATATCAACTGATTTATTTATATCAACTGATTTACACATATCAACTGATTTATTTATATCAACTGATTTACACATATTTACTGATTAACGCATATCAACTGATTTACACATATAAACTAATTTATTTATATAAACTGATTTACACATATTAACTAATTTATTCATATCAACTGATTAACACATATAAACTGATTTACACATACCAACTTATTAACACATATCAACTGATTTATTTATATCAACTGATTTACACATATCAACTGATTTACGCATATCCCCTGATTTAAGTTTGAACCAATTTGGCAACACAGCAAATTTAATTGACAACGTTGATTTATTTATATCAACTGATTTACACATATCAACTGATTTTTTGATATTAACCGATTTACACAAATCAACTGATTTACGCATATCCCCTGATTTAAGTTTGAACCAATTTGGCAACATAGCAAATTTTAAATGACAACGGATTTATTTATATCAACTGATTAACGTATATCCCCTGATTTAAGTTTGAACCAATTTGCAACACAGCAAATTTTAGATGACCACGTTGATTTATTTATATCAACTGATTTACACATATCAACTGATTTATTTATATCAACTGATTTACACATATCAACTGATTTATTTATATAAACTGATTTACGCATATCCCCTGATTTAAGTTTAAACAATTTGGCAACGACAAATTTTAAATGACAACGTTGATTTATTTATATCAACTGATTTATTTATATCAACTGATTTACACATATCAACTGATTTTTTGATAACAACCGATTTACACAAATCAACTGATTTACGCATATCAAGTGATTTACGCATATCCCCTGATTTAAGTTTGAACCAATTTGGCAACATAGCAAATTTTAAATGACCACGTTGATTTATTTATATCAACTGATTTACACATATTAACTGATTTACACATATCAACTGATTTACACAAATCAACTGATTTATTTATATCAACTGATTAACACATATTAACTGATTTATTTATATCAACTGATTTACACATATCAACTGATTAATTTATATCAACCGATTTACACAAATCAACCGATTTACACAAGTCAACTGATTTACGCATATCAACTGATTTACGCATATCCCCTGATTTAAGTTTGAACCAATTTGGCAACATAGCAAATTTTAATTTAAAACGGATTTATTTATATCAACTGATTTACGTAAATCAACTGTATGATGATTTTAAATGACCACGTTGATTCATTTATATCAACTGATTTACACATATCAACCGATTTACACATATCAACTGATTTATTTATATCAACTGATTTACACATATCAACTGATTTATTTATATTAACTGATTTACACATATTAACTGATTTATTTATATCAACTGATTTACACATATCAACTGATTTATTTATATAAACTGATTTACGCATATCAACTGATTTACGCCTATCCCCTGATTTAAGTTTGAATTAATTTGGCAACATAGCAAATTTTAGATGACCACGTTGATTTATTTATATCAACTGATTTACACATATAAACTGATTTACACATATCAACTAATTTACACATATCAACTGATTTATTTATATCAACTGATTTACACATATCAACCGATTTATTTATATCAACTGATTTACACATATCAACTGATTTATTTATATAAACTGATTTACGCATATCAACTGATTTACGCATACCAACTGATTTACGCATATCAACTGATTTACGCATATCCCCTGATTTATGTTTGAACCAATTTGGCAACATAGCAAATTTCAAATAACCACGTTGATTTATTTATATCAACTGATTTACACATATTAACTGATTTACACATATCAACTGATTTACACAAATCATCTGATTTATTTATATCAACTGATTAACACATATCAACTGATTTATTTATATCAACTGATTTACACATATTAACTGATTTATTTATATCAACCGATTTACACAAATCAAACGATTTACACAAGTCAACTGATTTACGCATATCAACTAATTTACGCATATCCCCTGATTTAAGTTTGAACCAATTTGGCAACATAGCAAATTTTAAATTACCACGTTGATTCATTTATATCAACTGATTAACACATATCAACCGATTTACACATATCAACTAATTTATTTATATCAACTGATTTATTTATATCAAATGATTTACACATATCAACTGATTTATTTATATCCACTGATTTACACATATTAACTGATTTATTTATATCAACTGATTTACACATATCAACTGATTTATTTATATAAACTGATTTACGCATATCAACTGATTTACGCATATCCGCTGATTTAAGTTTGAACCAATTTGGCAACATAGCAAATTTTAAATGTCAACGGATTTATTTATTTCAACTGATTTACGTATATCCCCTGATTTAAGTTCAACTGATTTACGCATATTAACTGATTTACGCATATCCCCTGATTTAAGTTTGAACCAATTTGGCAACACAGCAAATTTTAAATGACCACGTTGATTTATTTATATCAACTAATTTACACATATTAACTGATTTACACATATCAACTGATTTACACATATCAACTGATTTATTTATATCAACTGATTTACACATATCAACTGATTTATTTATATCAACTGATTTACACATATCAACTGATGTTTTGATATCAACCGATTAACACAAATCAACTGATTTACGCATATCAACTGATTTACGCATATCCCCTGATTTAAGTTTGAACCAATTTGGCAACATAGCAAATTTTAAATAACAACGGATTTATTTATATCAACTGATTTACGTATATCCCCTGATTTAAGTTTGAACCAATTTGGCAACATAGCAAATTTTAAATGACCACGTTAATTTATTTATATCAACTGATTTACACATATTAACTGATTTACACATATTAACTGATTTATTTATATCAACTGATTAACACATATCAACTGATTTATTTATATCAACTGATTTACACATATCAACTGATTTATTTATATCAACCGATTTACACAAATCAACCGATTTACACAAATCAACTGATTTACGCATATCAATTGATTTACGCATATCCCTTGATTTAAGTTTGAACCAATTTGGCAACATAGCAAATTTTAAATGAAAACGGATTTATATTTATTAACTGATTTACGTAAATCAACTGTATGATGATTTTAAATGACCATGTTGATTCATTTATATCAACTGATTTACACATATTAACTAATTTACACATATTAACCGATTTACACATATCAACTGATTTATTTATATAAAGTGATTTACGCATATCAACTGATTTACGCATATCAACTGATTTACGCATATCAACTGATTTACGCATATCAACCGATTTACGCATATCCCCTGATTTAAGTTTGAACCAATTTGGCAACACAGCAAATATTAAATGACAACGTTGATTTATTTAAATCAAATGATTTACACATATCAACTGATTTTTTGATATCAACCGATTTACACAAATTAACTGATTTTCGCATATCAACTGATTTACGCATATCAACCAATTTACGCATATCCCCTGATTTAAGTTTGAACCAATTTGGCAACATAGCAAATTTTAAATGACAACGGATTTATTTATATTAACTGATTTACGTATATCCCCTGATTTAAGTTTGAACCAATTTGGCAACATAGCAAATTTTAAATGACCACGTTGATTCATTTATATCAACTGATTTACACATATCAACCGATTTACACATATCAACTGATTTACACATATCAACTGATTTACACATATTAACTGATTTAATTATATCAAATGATTTACACATATCCACTGATTTTTTTATATCAACCGATTTACACAAATCAACTGATTTACGCATATCTTACGCATATCAACTGATTTACAAATATCCCCTGATTTAAGTTTAAACCAATTTGGCAACTGATTTACACATATCAACTGATTTACGCATATCTTACGCATATCAACTGATTTACACATATACCCTGATTTAAGTTTGAACCAATTTGGCAACATAGCAAATTTTAAATGACCACGTTGATTTATTTATATCAACTGATTTACACATATTAATCGATTTACACATATCAACTGATTTACACAAATCAACTGATTTACACATATCAACTGATTTATTTATATCAAATGATTTACACATATTGACTGATTTATTTATATCAACTGATTTATTTACATCAACTGATTTACACATATCAACTGATTTACACATATCAACTGATTTTTTGATATCAACTGATTTACGCATATCAACTGATTAACGCATATCCATTGATTTAAGTTTGAACCAATTTGGCAACAGCAAATTTTAAATAACAACGTTGATTTATTTATATCAACTGATATATTTATATCAACTGATTTACACATATTAACTGATTTTTTGATATCAACCGATTTACACAAATCAACTGATTTACGCATATCTTACGCATATCAACTGATTTACGCATATCCCCTGATTTGAGTTTGAACTAATTTGGCAACATAGCAAATTTAAAATGACATCGAATTTATTTATATCAACTGATTTACGTATATCCCCTGATTTAAGTTTGAACCAATTTGGCAACATAGCAAATTTTAAATGACCACGTTGATTTATTTATATCAACTGATTTAAGTTTGAACCAATTTGGCAACATAGCAAATTTTAAATGAAAACAGATTTATTTATATCAACTGATTTACGTAAATCAACTGTATGATGATTTTAAATGACCACGTGGATTCATTTATAAATAAATAAATAAATATCTTTATTTACGGATTAACAATTAGATTATATCAACTGATTTACACATATTAACTGATTTACGCATATCAACTGATTTACACATATCAACTGATTTTTTTTATATCAACCGATTTACACAAATCAACTGATTTGCGCATATTTTACGCATATCAACTGATTTACACATATCCCCTGATTTAAGTTTAACCAATTTGGCAACACAACAAATTTTAAATGACAACGTTGATTTATTTACATCAACTGATTTACACATATCAACTGATTTATTTACATCAACTGATTTACACATATCAACTGATTTTTTGATATCAACCGATTTACACAAATCAACTGATTTACGCATATCTTACGCATATCAACTGATTTACGCATATCCCCTGATTTAAGTTTGAACCAATTTGGCAACATAGCAAATTTTAAATGACATCGAATTTATTTATATCAACTGATTTACGTATATCCCCTGATTTAAGTTTGAACCAATTTGGCAACATAGCAAATTTTAAATGACCACGTTGATTTATTTATATCAACTGATTTACACATATCAACTGATTTACACATATCAACTGATTTATTTATATTAACTGATTTACGCATATCAACTGATTTATTTACATCAACTGATTTACACAAATCAACTGATTTACGCATATCCCCTGAGTTAAGTTTGAACCAATTTGGCAACATAGCAAATTTTAAATGACAACGAATTTATTTATATCAACTGATTTACGCATATCCCCTGATTTAAGTTTGAACCAATTTGGCAACAGCAAATTTTAAATGACAAAGTTGATTTATTTATATCAACTGATGTATTTATATCAACTGATTTACAATTATCAAATGATTTTTTGATATCAACCGATTTACACAAATCAACTGATTTACGCATATCAACTGATTTACGCATATCCCCTGATTTAAGTTTAAACCAATTTGGCAACATAGCAAATTTTAAATGACAACAAATTTATTTATATCAACTGATTTACAAATATCAAATGATTTTTTGATATCAACCGATTTACACAAATCAACTGATTTACGCATATCAACTGATTTACGCATATCCCCTGATTTAAGTTTGAACCAATTTGGCAACAGCAAATTTTAAATGACAACGTTGATTTATTTATATCAACTGATTTACACATATCAACTGATTTTTTGATATCAACCGATTTACACAAATCAACTGATTTACCCATATCAACTGATTTACGCATATCAACTGATTTACACATATCAACTGATTTATTTATATCAACTGATTAACACATTTCAACCGATTTATTTACATCAAATGATTTACACTTATCAACTGATTTATTTATATCAACTGATTTACGCATATCAACTAATTTTCGCATATCCCCTGATTTAAGTTTGAACCAATTTGGCAACAGCAAATTTTAAATGACAACGGATTTATTTATTTCAACTGATTTACGCATATCAACTGATTTACGCATATCCCCTGATTTAAGTTTGAACCAATTTGGCAACAGCAAATTTTAAATGACAACGAATTTATTTATATCAACTGTTTTACGCATATCAACTGATTTACGCATATCCCATGATTTAAGTTTGAACCAGTTTGGCAACATAGCAAATTTTAAATGATCACGTTAATTTATTTATATCAAATGATTTGCACATATCAACTGATTTATTTACATCAACTGATTTACACATATCAACTGATTAACGCATATCCCCTGATTTAAGTTTGAACCAATTTGGCAACAGCAAATTTTAAATAACAACGTTGATTTATTTATATCAACTGATATATTTATATCAACTGATTTACACATATTAACTGATTTTTTAATATCAACCGATTTACACAAATCAACTGATTTACGCATATCTTACGCATATCAACTGATTTACGCATATCCCCTGATTTAAGTTTGAACTAATTTGGCAACATAGCAAATTTAAAATGACATCGAATTTATTTATATCAACTGATTTACGTATATCCCCTGATTTAAGTTTGAACCAATTTGGCAACATAGCAAATTTTAAATGACCACGTTGATTTATTTATATCAACTGATTTACACATATCAACTGATTTACACATACCAACTGATTTATTCATATCAACTGATTTAAGTTTAAACCAATTTGGCAACATAGCAATTTTTAAATGAAAACGGATTTATTTATATCAACTGATTTACGTAAATCAACTGTATGATGATTTTAAATGACCACGTGGATTCATTTATATCAACTGATTTACACATATCAACTGATTTACACATATCAACTGATTTATTAATATCAACTGATTTATTTATATCAACCGATTTACACAAATCAACCGATTTACATAAATCAACTGATTTACGCATATCAACTGATTTACGCATATCCCCTGATTTAAGTTTGAACCAATTTGGAAACACAGCAAATTTTAAATGACCACGTTGATTTATTTATATCAACTAATTTACACATATTAACTGATTTACACATATCAACTGATTTACACATATCAACTGATTTATTTATATCAACTGATTTACACATATCAACTGATTTATTTATATCAACTGATTTACACATATCAACTGATGTTTTGATATCAACCGATTAACACAAATCAACTGATTTACGCATATCAACTGATTTACGCATATCCCCTGATTTAAGTTTGAACCAATTTGGCAACATAGCAAATTTTAAATAACAACGGATTTATTTATATCAACTGATTTACGTATATCCCCTGATTTAAGTTTGAACCAATTTGGCAACATAGCAAATTTTAAATGACCACGTTAATTTATTTATATCAACTGATTTACACATATTAACTGATTTACACATATTAACTGATTTATTTATATCAACTGATTAACACATATCAACTGATTTATTTATATCAACTGATTAACACATATCAACTGATTTATTTATATCAACCGATTTACACAAATCAACCGATTTACACAAATCAACTGATTTACGCATATCAATTGATTTACGCATATCCCTTGATTTAAGTTTGAACCAATTTGGCAACATAGCAAATTTTAAATGAAAACGGATTTATATTTATTAACTGATTTACGTAAATCAACTGTATGATGATTTTAAATGACCATGTTGATTCATTTATATCAACTGATTTACACATATTAACTAATTTACACATATTAACCGATTTACACATATCAACTGATTTATTTATATAAAGTGATTTACGCATATCAACTGATTTACGCATATCAACTGATTTACGCATATCAACTGATTTACGCATATCAACCGATTTACGCATATCCCCTGATTTAAGTTTGAACCAATTTGGCAACACAGCAAATATTAAATGACAACGTTGATTTATTTAAATCAAATGATTTACACATATCAACTGATTTTTTGATATCAACCGATTTACACAAATTAACTGATTTTCGCATATCAACTGATTTACGCATATCAACCAATTTACGCATATCCCCTGATTTAAGTTTGAACCAATTTGGCAACATAGCAAATTTTAAATGACAACGGATTTATTTATATTAACTGATTTACGTATATCCCCTGATTTAAGTTTGAACCAATTTGGCAACATAGCAAATTTTAAATGACCACGTTGATTCATTTATATCAACTGATTTACACATATCAACCGATTTACACATATCAACTGATTTACACATATCAACTGATTTACACATATTAACTGATTTAATTATATCAAATGATTTACACATATCCACTGATTTTTTTATATCAACCGATTTACACAAATCAACTGATTTACGCATATCTTACGCATATCAACTGATTTACAAATATCCCCTGATTTAAGTTTAAACCAATTTGGCAACATAGCAAATTTTAAATGACAACGTTGATTTATTTACATCAACTGATTTACACATATCAACTGATTTACACATATCAACTGATTTACGCATATCTTACGCATATCAACTGATTTACACATATACCCTGATTTAAGTTTGAACCAATTTGGCAACATAGCAAATTTTAAATGACCACGTTGATTTATTTATATCAACTGATTTACACATATTAATCGATTTACACATATCAACTGATTTACACAAATCAACTGATTTACACATATCAACTGATTTATTTATATCAAATGATTTACACATATTGACTGATTTATTTATATCAACTGATTTATTTACATCAACTGATTTACACATATCAACTGATTTACACATATCAACTGATTTTTTGATATCAACTGATTTACGCATATCAACTGATTAACGCATATCCATTGATTTAAGTTTGAACCAATTTGGCAACAGCAAATTTTAAATAACAACGTTGATTTATTTATATCAACTGATATATTTATATCAACTGATTTACACATATTAACTGATTTTTTGATATCAACCGATTTACACAAATCAACTGATTTACGCATATCAACTGATTTACGCATATCCCCTGATTTAAGTTTGAACTAATTTGGCAACATAGCAAATTTAAAATGACATCGAATTTATTTATATCAACTGATTTACGTATATCCCCTGATTTAAGTTTGAACCAATTTGGCAACATAGCAAATTTTAAATGACCACGTTGATTTATTTATATCAACTGATTTACACATATCAACTGATTTACACATATCAACTGATTTATTCATATCAACTGATTTAAGTTTGAACCTATTTGGCAACATAGCAAATTTTAAATGAAAACGGATTTATTTATATCAACTGATTTACGTTAATCAACTGTATGATGATTTTAAATGACCACGTGGATTCATTTATAAATAAATATCTTTATTTACGGATTAACCATTAGATTATATCAACTGATTTACACATATTAACTGATTTACGCATATCAACTGATTTACACATATCAACTGATTTTTTTTATATCAACCGATTTACACAAATCAACTGATTTGCGCATATTTTATGCATATCAACTGATTTACACATATCCCCTGATTTAAGTTTAACCAATTTGGCAACACAACAAATTTTAAATGACAACGTTGATTTATTTACATCAACTGATTTACACATATCAACTGATTTATTTACATCAACTGATTTACACATATCAACTGATTTTTTGATATCAACCGATTTACACAAATCAACTGATTTACGCATATCAACTGATTAACGCATATCCCCTGATTTAAATTTGAACCAATTTGGCAACAGCAAATTTTAAATAACAACGTTGATTTATTTATATCAACTGATATATTTATATCAACTGATTTACACATATTAACTGATTTTTTGATATCAACCGATTTACACAAATCAACTGATTTACGCATATCAACTGATTAACGCATATCCCCTGATTTAAATTTGAACCAATTTGGCAACATAGCAAATTTTAAATGACATCGAATTTATTTATATCAACTGATTTACGTATATCCCCTGATTTAAGTTTAAACCAATTTGGCAACATAGCAAATTTTAAATGACCACGTTGATTTATTTATATCAACTGATTTACACATATCAACTGATTTACACATATCAACTGATTTATTCATATCAACTGATTTAAGTTTAAACCAATTTGGCAAGATAGCAAATTTTAAATGAAAACGGATTTATTTAT
The DNA here is from genome assembly GCA_921294245.1 of Brassicogethes aeneus. Classification (NCBI taxonomy): domain Eukaryota; kingdom Metazoa; phylum Arthropoda; class Insecta; order Coleoptera; family Nitidulidae; genus Brassicogethes; species Brassicogethes aeneus. Next base: position 8,182,389 of record OV121136.1, read on the forward strand.
ATCAACTGATTTACGTAAATCAACTGTATGATGATTTTAAATGACCACGTGGATTCATTTATATCAACTGATTTACACATATCAACTGATTTACACATATCAACTGATTTATTAATATCAACTGATTCATTTATATCAACCGATTTACAGAAATCAACCGATTTACATAAATCAACTGATTTACGCATATCAACTGATTTACGCATATCCCCTGATTTAAGTTTGAACCAATTTGGCAACACAGCAAATTTTAAATGACCACCTTGATTTATTTATATCAACTAATTTACACATATTAACTGATTTACACATATCAACTGATTTACACATATCAACTGATTTATTTATATCAACTGATTTACACATATCAACTGATTTATTTATATCAACTGATTTACACATATCAACTAATGTTTTGATATCAACCGATTTACACAAATCAACTGATTTACGCATATCAACTGATTTACGCATATCCCCTGATTTAAGTTTGAACCAATTTGGCAACATAGTAAATTTTAAATAACAACGGATTTATTTATATCAACTGATTTACGTATATCCCCTGATTTAAGTTTGAACCAATTTGGCAACATAGCAAATTTTAAATGACCACGTTAATTTATTTATATCAACTGATTTACACATATTAACTGTTTTACACATATCAACTGATTTATTTATATCAACTGATTAACACATATCAACTGATTTATTTATATCAACTGATTTACACATATCAACTGATTTATTTATATCATTCGATTTACACAAATCAACCGATTAACACAAATCAACTGATTTACGCATATCAATTGATTTACGCATATCCCTTGATTTAAGTTTGAACCAATTTGGCAACATAGCAAATTTTAAATGAAAACGGATTTATATTTATTAACTGATTTACGTAAATCAACTGTATGATGATTTTAAATGACCATGTTGATTCATTTATGTCAACTGATTTACACATATTAACTAATTTACACATATCAACCGATTTACACATATCAACTGATTTATTTATATAAACTGATTTACGCATATCAACTGATTTACGCATATCAACTGATTTACGCATATCAACTGATTTACGCAAATCAACCGATTTACGCATATCCCCTGATTTAAGTTTGAACCAATTTGGCAACACAGCAAATATTAAATGACAACGTTGATTTATTTAAATCAAATGATTTACACATATCAACTGATTTTTTGATATCAACTGATTTACGCATATCAACTGATTAACGCATATCCATTGATTTAAGTTTGAACCAATTTGGCAACAGCAAATTTTAAATAACAACGTTGATTTATTTATATCAACTAATATATTTATATCAACTGATTTACACATATTAACTGATTTTTTGATATCAACCGATTTACACAAATCAACTGATTTACGCATATCTTACGCATATCAACTGATTTACGCATATCCCCTGATTTAAGTTTGAACTAATTTGGCAACATAGCAAATTTAAAATGACATCGAATTTATTTATACCAACTGATTTACGTACATCCCCTGATTTAAGTTTGAACCAATTTGGCAACATAGCAAATTTTAAATGACCACGTTGATTTATTTATATCAACTGATTTACACATATCAACTGATTTACACATATCAACTGATTTATTCATATCAACTGATTTAAGTTTGAACCTATTTGGCAACATAGCAAATTTTAAATGACCACGTTAATTTATTTATATCAACTGATTTACACATATTAACTGATTTACACATATTAACTGATTTATTTATATCAACTGATTAACACATATCAACTGATTTATTTATATCAACTGATTTACACATATCAACTGATTTATTTATATCAACCGATTTACACAAATCAACCGATTTACACAAATCAACTGATTTACGCATATCAATTGATTTACGCATATCCCTTGATTTAAGTTTGAACCAATTTGGCAACATAGCAAATTTTAAATGAAAACGGATTTATATTTATTAACTGATTTACGTAAATCAACTGTATGATGATTTTAAATGACCATGTTGATTCATTTATATCAACTGATTTACACATATTAACTAATTTACACATATTAACCGATTTACACATATCAACTGATTTATTTATATAAAGTGATTTACGCATATCAACTGATTTACGCATATCAACTGATTTACGCATATCAACTGATTTACGCATATCAACCGATTTACGCATATCCCCTGATTTAAGTTTGAACCAATTTGGCAACACAGCAAATATTAAATGACAACGTTGATTTATTTAAATCAAATGATTTACACATATCAACTGATTTTTTGATATCAACCGATTTACACAAATTAACTGATTTTCGCATATCAACTGATTTACGCATATCAACCAATTTACGCATATCCCCTGATTTAAGTTTGAACCAATTTGGCAACATAGCAAATTTTAAATGACAACGGATTTATTTATATTAACTGATTTACGTATATCCCCTGATTTAAGTTTGAACCAATTTGGCAACATAGCAAATTTTAAATGACCACGTTGATTCATTTATATCAACTGATTTACACATATCAACCGATTTACACATATCAACTGATTTACACATATCAACTGATTTACACATATTAACTGATTTAATTATATCAAATGATTTACACATATCCACTGATTTTTTTATATCAACCGATTTACACAAATCAACTGATTTACGCATATCTTACGCATATCAACTGATTTACAAATATCCCCTGATTTAAGTTTAAACCAATTTGGCAACATAGCAAATTTTAAATGACAACGTTGATTTATTTACATCAACTGATTTACACATATCAACTGATTTACACATATCAACTGATTTACGCATATCTTACGCATATCAACTGATTTACACATATACCCTGATTTAAGTTTGAACCAATTTGGCAACATAGCAAATTTTAAATGACCACGTTGATTTATTTATATCAACTGATTTACACATATTAATCGATTTACACATATCAACTGATTTACACAAATCAACTGATTTACACATATCAACTGATTTATTTATATCAAATGATTAACACATATTGACTGATTTATTTATATCAACTGATTTATTTACATCAACTGATTTACACATATCAACTGATTTACACATATCAACTGATTTTTTGATATCAACTGATTTACGCATATCAACTGATTAACGCATATCCATTGATTTAAGTTTGAACCAATTTGGCAACAGCAAATTTTAAATAACAACGTTGATTTATTTATATCAACTGATATATTTATATCAACTGATTTACACATATTAACTGATTTTTTGATATCAACCGATTTACACAAATCAACTGATTTACGCATATCAACTGATTTACGCATATCCCCTGATTTAAGTTTGAACTAATTTGGCAACATAGCAAATTTAAAATGACATCGAATTTATTTATATCAACTGATTTACGTATATCCCCTGATTTAAGTTTGAACCAATTTGGCAACATAGCAAATTTTAAATGACCACGTTGATTTATTTATATCAACTGATTTACACATATCAACTGATTTACACATATTAACTGATTTATTCATATCAACTGATTTAAGTTTGAACCTATTTGGCAACATAGCAAATTTTAAATGAAAACGGATTTATTTATATCAACTGATTTACGTTAATCAACTGTATGATGATTTTAAATGACCACGTGGATTCATTTATAAATAAATATCTTTATTTACGGATTAACCATTAGATTATATCAACTGATTTACACATATTAACTGATTTACGCATATCAACTGATTTACACATATCAACTGATTTTTTTTATATCAACCGATTTACACAAATCAACTGATTTGCGCATATTTTATGCATATCAACTGATTTACACATATCCCCTGATTTAAGTTTAACCAATTTGGCAACACAACAAATTTTAAATGACAACGTTGATTTATTTACATCAACTGATTTACACATATCAACTGATTTATTTACATCAACTGATTTACACATATCAACTGATTTTTTGATATCAACCGATTTACACAAATCAACTGATTTACGCATATCAACTGATTAACGCATATCCCCTGATTTAAATTTGAACCAATTTGGCAACAGCAAATTTTAAATAACAACGTTGATTTATTTATATCAACTGATATATTTATATCAACTGATTTACACATATTAACTGATTTTTTGATATCAACCGATTTACACAAATCAACTGATTTACGCATATCAACTGATTAACGCATATCCCCTGATTTAAATTTGAACCAATTTGGCAACATAGCAAATTTTAAATGACATCGAATTTATTTATATCAACTGATTTACGTATATCCCCTGATTTAAGTTTGAACCAATTTGGCAACATAGCAAATTTTAAATGACCACGTTAATTTATTTATATCAACTGATTTACACATATTAACTGTTTTACACATATCAACTGATTTATTTATATCAACTGATTAACACATATCAACTGATTTATTTATATCAACTGATTTACGCATATCAACTGATTAACGCATATCCCCTGATTTAAATTTGAACCAATTTGGCAACAGCAAATTTTAAATAACAACGTTGATTTATTTATATCAACTGATATATTTATATCAACTGATTTACACATATTAACTGATTTTTTGATATCAACCGATTTACACATATCAACTGATTTATTCATATCAACTGATTTAAGTTTAAACCAATTTGGCAAGATAGCAAATTTTAAATGAAAACGGATTTATTTATATCAACTGATTTACGTAAATCAACTGTATGATGATTTTAAATGACCACGTGGATTCATTTATATCAACTGATTTACACATATCAACTGATTTACACATATCAACTGATTTATTAATATCAACTGATTCATTTATATCAACCGATTTACAGAAATCAACCGATTTACATAAATCAACTGATTTACGCATATCAACTGATTTACGCATATCCCCTGATTTAAGTTTGAACCAATTTGGCAACACAGCAAATTTTAAATGACCACCTTGATTTATTTATATCAACTAATTTACACATATTAACTGATTTACACATATCAACTGATTTACACATATCAACTGATTTATTTATATCAACTGATTTACACATATCAACTGATTTATTTATATCAACTGATTTACACATATCAACTAATGTTTTGATATCAACCGATTTACACAAATCAACTGATTTACGCATATCAACTGATTTACGCATATCCCCTGATTTAAGTTTGAACCAATTTGGCAACATAGTAAATTTTAAATAACAACGGATTTATTTATATCAACTGATTTACGTATATCCCCTGATTTAAGTTTGAACCAATTTGGCAACATAGCAAATTTTAAATGACCACGTTAATTTATTTATATCAACTGATTTACACATATTAACTGTTTTACACATATCAACTGATTTATTTATATCAACTGATTAACACATATCAACTGATTTATTTATATCAACTGATTTACACATATCAACTGATTTATTTATATCAACCGATTTACACAAATCAACCGATTAACACAAATCAACTGATTTACGCATATCAATTGATTTACGCATATCCCTTGATTTAAGTTTGAACCAATTTGGCAACATAGCAAATTTTAAATGAAAACGGATTTATATTTATTAACTGATTTACGTAAATCAACTGTATGATGATTTTAAATGACCATGTTGATTCATTTATGTCAACTGATTTACACATATTAACTAATTTACACATATCAACCGATTTACACATATCAACTGATTTATTTATATAAACTGATTTACGCATATCAACTGATTTACGCATATCAACTGATTTACGCATATCAACTGATTTACGCAAATCAACCGATTTACGCATATCCCCTGATTTAAGTTTGAACCAATTTGGCAACACAGCAAATATTAAATGACAACGTTGATTTATTTAAATCAAATGATTTACACATATCAACTGATTTTTTGATATCAACTGATTTACGCATATCAACTGATTAACGCATATCCATTGATTTAAGTTTGAACCAATTTGGCAACAGCAAATTTTAAATAACAACGTTGATTTATTTATATCAACTAATATATTTATATCAACTGATTTACACATATTAACTGATTTTTTGATATCAACCGATTTACACAAATCAACTGATTTACGCATATCTTACGCATATCAACTGATTTACGCATATCCCCTGATTTAAGTTTGAACTAATTTGGCAACATAGCAAATTTAAAATGACATCGAATTTATTTATACCAACTGATTTACGTACATCCCCTGATTTAAGTTTGAACCAATTTGGCAACATAGCAAATTTTAAATGACCACGTTGATTTATTTATATCAACTGATTTACACATATCAACTGATTTACACATATCAACTGATTTATTCATATCAACTGATTTAAGTTTGAACCTATTTGGCAACATAGCAAATTTTAAATGAAAACGGATTTATTTATATCAACTGATTTACGTAAATCAACTGTATGATGATTTTAAATGACCACGTGGATTCATTTATAAATAAATATCTTTATTTACGGATTAACCATTAGATTATATCAACTGATTTACACATATTAACTGATTTACGCATATCAACTAATTTACACATATCAACTGATTTTTTTTATATCAACCGATTTACACAAATCAACTGATTTGCGCATATTTTACGCATATCAACTGATTTACACATATCCCCTGATTTATGTTTAACCAATTTGGCAACACAACAAATTTTAAATAACAACGTTGATTTATTTACATCAACTGATTTACACATATCAACTGATTTATTTACATCAACTGATTTACACATATCAACTGATTTTTTGATATCAACCGATTTACACAAATCAACTGATTTACGCATATTAACTGATTAACGCATATCCCCTGATTTAAATTTGAACCAATTTGGCAACAGCAAATTTTAAATAACAACGTTGATTTATTTATATCAACCGATATATTTATATCAACTGATTTACACATATTAACTGATTTTTTGATATCAACCGATTTACACAAATCAACTGATTTACGCATATCTTACGCATATCAACTGATTTACGCATATCCCCTGATTTAAGTTTGAACCAATTTGGCAACATAGCAAATTTTAAATGACCACGTTGATTTATTTATATCAACTGATTTACACATATCAACTGATTTACACATATTAACTGATTTAAGTTTGAACCAATTTGGCAACAGCAAATTTTAAATGACAACGGATTTATTTATTTCAACTGATTTACGTATATCCCCTGATTTAAGTTTGAACCGGTTTGGCAACTTAGCAAATTTTAAATGATCACGTTGATTTATTTATATCAAATGATTTGCACATATCAACTGATTTATTTACATCAACTGATTTACACATATCAACTGATTTATTTATATCAACTGATTTACGCATATCAACTGATTTACGCATATCTCCTGATTTAAGTTTGAACCAATTTGGCAACAGCAAATTTTAAATGACAATGATCACGTTGATTTATTTATATCAAATGATTTGCACATATCAACTGATTTATTTACATCAACTGATTTACACATATCAACTGATTTATTTATATCAACTGATTTACGCATATCAACTGATTTACGCATATCTCCTGATTTAAGTTTGAACCAATTTGGCAACAGCAAATTTTAAATGACAACAGATTTATTTATTTTAACTGATTTACGTATATCCCCTGATTTAAGTTTGAACCAGTTTGGCAACATAGCAAATTTTAAATGATCACGTTGATTTATTTATATCAAATGATTTGCACATATCAACTGATTTATTTACATCAACTGATTTATTTACATCAACTGATTTACACATATCAACTGATTTATTTATATCAACTGATTTACGCATATCAACTGATTTACGCATATCTCCTGATTTAAGTTTGAACCAATTTGGCAACAGCAAATTTTAAATGACAAAGTTGATTTATTTATATCAACTGATTTACACATATCAACTGATTTTTTGATATAAACCGATTTACACAAATTAACTGATTTACCCATATCAACTGATTTACGCATATCAACTGATTTACACATATCAACTGATTTATTTATATCAAATGATTTGCACATATCAACTGATTTATTTACATCAACTGATTTACACATATCAACTGATTTATTTATATCAACCGATTTACACATATCAACTGATTTATTTATATAAACTGATTTACCCATATCAACTGATTTACGCATATCAACTGATTTACGCATATCAACTGAATTACGCATATCAACTGATTTACGCATATCCCCTGATTTAAGTTTAACCAATTTGGCAACACACAAATTTTAAATGACAACGGATTTATTTATATCAACTGATTTACGTATATCAACTGAATGATGATTTTAAATGACCACGTTGATTCAGTTATACGCATATCAACTGATTTACACATATCCCCTGGTTTAAGTTTGAACCAATTTGGCAACATAGCAAATTTTAAATGACCACGTTGATTTATTGATATCAACTGATTTACACATATTAATCGATTTACACATATCAACGGATTTATTTATATCAACTGATTTACGTATATCAACTGTATGATGATTTTAAATGACCACGTTGATTCAGTTATATCATCTGATTTACACATATTAACTGATTTAAACATATCAACTAATTTACACATATCAACTGATTTATTTATATCAACCGATTAACACATATCAACTGATTTATTTACATCAACTGATTTATTTATATTAACTGATTTACGCATATCAACTGATTTATTTACATCAACTGATTTATTTATATCAACTGATTTACGCATATCAACTAATTTACGCATATCACCTGATTTAAGTTTAACCAATTAGGCAACACAGCAAATTTTAAATGACAACTGATTTATTTATATCAACTGATTAACACATATTAACTAATTTATTTATATAAACTGATTTACGCATATCAACTGATTTACGCATATCAACTAATTTACGCATATCAACTGATTTACGCATATCAACCGATTTACGCATATCCCCTGATTTAAGTTTGAACCAATTTGGCAACACAGCAAATTTTAAATGACAACGTTGATTTATTTAAATCAACTGATTTACACATATCAACTGATTTATTTATATCAAATGATTAACACATATTAACCGATTTATTTACATCAACTGATTTACACATATCAACTGATTTATTTATATCAACTGATTTACGCATATCAACTAATTTACGCATATCCCCTGATTTAAGTTTGAACCAATTTGGGAACAGCAAATTTTAAATGACAACGGATTTATTTATTTCAACTGATTTACGTATATCCCCTTATTTAAGTTTGAACCAGTTTGGCAACATAGCAAATTTTAAATGATCACGTTGATTTATTTATATTAACTGATTTACACATATCAACTGATTTATTTACATCAACTGATTTACACATATCAACTGATTTATTTATATTAACTAATTTACGCATATCAACTAATTTACGCATATTTCCTGATTTAAGTTTAACCAATTTGGCAACACAGCAAATTTTAAATGACAACGGATTTATTTATATCAACTGTTTTACGTATATCCCCTGATTTAAGTTTGAACCATTTGGCAACACAGCAAATTTAAAATGACAACGTTGATTTATTTACATCAACTGATTTACGCATATCAACTGATTTACACATATCAACTGATTTATTTATATCAACTGATTAACACATATCAACAGATTTATTTACATCAACTGATTTACACATATCAACTGATTTATTTATATCAACTGATTTACGCATATCAACTAATTTACGCATATCCCCTGATTTAAGTTTGAACCAATTTGGCAACAGCAAATTTTAAATGACAACGGATTTATTTATTTCAACTGATTTACGTATATCCCCTGATTTAAGTTTGAACCAGTTTGGCAACATAGCAAATTTTAAATGATCACGTTGATTTATTTATATCAAATGATTTGCACATATCAACTGATTTATTTACATCATCTGATTTACACATATCAACTGATTTATTTATATTAACTGATTTACGCATATCAACTGATTTACGCATATCCCCTGATTTAAGTTTGAACCAACAGCAAATTTTAAATGACAACGAATTTATTTATATCAACTGTTTTACGTATATCCCCTGATTTAAGTTTGAACCAATTTGGCAACACAGCAAATTTTAAATGACAACGTTGATTTATTTACATCAACTGATTTACACATATCAACTGATTTACACATATCAACTGATTTTTTTATATCAACCGATTTACACATATCAACTGATTTATTTATATAAACTGATTTACCCATATCAACTGATTTACGCATATCAACTGATTTACGCATATCAACTGATTTACGCATATCAACTGATTTAAGCATATCAACTGATTTACGCATATCCCCTGATTTAAGTTTAACCAATTTGGCAACACACAAATTTTAAATGACAACGGATTTATTTATATCAACTGATTTACGTATATCAACTGTATGATGATTTTAAATGACCACGTTGATTCAGTTAAGTTATAAAGTTATAAAGTGCTCTATTAGTTCCACCCTTACATCCAAACCAAGATGTCCCATAAGCCAACTGAATGGCTTGTGCGGGTTAGGGGTAGGAACGGACCGACGGCTTAAAGTCCCCTCCGAAGGACTATTTACAACTGATTTACGCATATCAACTAATTTACGCATATCACCTGATTTAAGTTTAACCAATTAGGCAACACAGCAAATTTTAAATGACAACTGATTTTTTTATATCAACTGATTTACACATATCAACTGATTTATTTATATAAACTGATTTACGCATATCAACTGATTTACGCATATCAACTGATTTACGCATATCAACCGATTTACGCATATCCCCTGATTTAAGTTTGAACCAATTTGGCAACACAGCAAATTTTAAATGACAACGTTGATTTATTTAAATCAACTGATTTACACATATCAACTGATTTATTTATATCAACTGATTAACACATATCAACCGATTTATTTACATCAACTGATTTACACATATCAACTGATTTATTTATATCAACTGATTTACGCATATCAACTAATTTACGCATATCCCCTGATTTAAGTTTGAACCAATTTGGCAACAGCAAATTTTAAATGACAACGGATTTATTTATTTCAACTGATTTACGTATATCCCCTGATTTAAGTTTGAACCAGTTTGACAACATAGCAAATTTTAAATAATCACGTTGATTTATTTATATTAACTGATTTACACATATCAACTGATTTATTTACATCAACTGATTTACACATATCAACTGATTTATTTATATTAACTAATTTACGCATATCAACTAATTTACGCATATCCCCTGATTTAAGTTTAACCAATTTGGCAACACAGCAAATTTTAAATGACAACGGATTTATTTATATCAACTGTTTTACGTATATCCCCTGATTTAAGTTTGAACCAATTTGGCAACACAGCAAATTTTAAATGACAACGTTGATTTATTTACATCAACTGATTTACGCATATCAACTGATTTACACATATCAACTGATTTATTTATATCAACTGATTTACGCATATCAACTAATTTACGCATATCCCCTGATTTAAGTTTGAACGAATTTGGCAACAGCAAATTTTAAATGACAACGGATTTATTTATTTCAACTGATTTACGTTTATCCCCTGATTTAAGTTTGAACCAGTTTGGCAACATAGCAAATTTTAAATGATCACGTTGATTTATTTATATCAAATGATTTGCACATATCAACTGATTTATTTACATTATCTGATTTACACATATCAACTAATTTATTTATATCAACTGATTTACGCATATCAACTGATTTACGCATATCCCCTGATTTAAGTTTGAACCAATTTGGCAACAGCAAATTTTAAATGACAACGAATTTATTTATATCAACTATTTTACGTATATCCCCTGATTTAAGTTTGAACCAATTTGGCAACACAGCAAATTTTAAATGACAACGTTGATTTATTTACATTAACTGATTTACACATATCAACTGATTTATTTACATCAACTGATTTACACATATCAACTGATTTACACATATCAACTGATTTATTTATATCAACTGATTAACACATATCAACCGATTTATTTACATCAACTGATTTACACATATCAACTAATTTATTTATATAAACTGATTTCCCCATATCAACTGATTTACGCATATCAACTGATTTACGCATATCTCCTGATTTAAGTTTAAACCAATTTGGCAACACAGCAAATTTTAAATGACAACGTTGATTTATTTATATCAACTGATTTACACTTATCAACCGATTTACACAAATCAACTGATTTACCCATATCAACTGATTTACGCATATCAACTGATTTACACATATCAATTGATTTATTTATATCAACTGATTAACACAAATCAACCGATTTATTTACATTAACTGATTTACACATATCAACTGATTTATTTATATCAATTGATTTACGCATATCAACTAATTTACGCATATCCCCTGATTTAAGTTTGAACCAATTTAACAACAGCAATTTTTAAATGACAATGGATTTATTTATTTCAACTGATTTACGTATATCCCCTGATTTAAGTCTGAACCGGTTTGGCAACATAGCAAATTTTAAATGATCACGTTGATTTATTTATATCAAATGATTTGCACATATCAACTGATTTATTTACATCAACTGATTAACACATATCAACTGATTTATTTATATCAACTGATTTACGCATATCAACTGATTTACGCATATCTCCTGCTTTAAGTTTGAACCAATTTGGCAACAGCAAATTTTAAATGACAACGGATTTATTTATTTCAACTGATTTACGTATATCCCCTGATTTAAGTTTAAACCAGTTTGGCAACATAGCAAATTTTAAATGATCACATATCAACTGATTTATTTATATCAACTGATTTACACATATCAACAGATTAACGCATATCCCCTGATTTAAGTTTGAACCAATTTGGCAACATAGCAAATTTTAAATGACCACGTTGATTTATTTATATCAACTGATTTACACATATTAACTGATTTACGCATATCCCCTGATTTTAGTTTAAACCAATTTGGCAACACAGCAAATTTTAAATGACAACGTTGATTTATTTATATCAACTGATTTACACATATCAACTGATTTTTTGATATCAACCGATTTACACAAATCAACTGATTTACCCATATCAACTGATTTACGCATATCAACTGATTTACACATATCAACTGATTTATTTATATCAACTGATTAACACATATCAACCGATTTATTTACATCAACTGATTTACACTTATCAACTGATTTATTTATATCAACTGATTTACGCATCCCAGCTAACAAAATTGATTATGTAAGTGTTGTTAGAACTGCTATACAACACATATTATAGAAACGCTAAAATTGTATAATGCGTTTAAAAACTACTATACAACACTTACTCAACCAAAAAGGGCCCCGTTTTATAAAACAGTTTACTTCGTTAGCAGTTATATAAATACACTACACAACCCTTATAAAACTCAGTATCAGTATACTGGGGAACTGCTATACGATTATACTATAGCGGTTTTACTCTGCAGCTTAATTGCACTTTACGAATATTTATAGAATATTAAAACAAGCATTTTATAAGTATGTTATAATGCGACAGAATCGTTATAAGAACATCAATTTGTTTCCTTCTCTAGAAATTAGGAATGGAGTGGGAAATTTTTATCCTAAGACTATTTTATAATGCGAATTATGTTGGATGTCAAACGGCTAAGATCCAAAATGGTGCTTGTTGTTTATTATGTAAATATAATTATTAAACCTTTAAGATTTACGCTATCGAGGACAACATCTTCCTGCGGAGCAATCTTTTCTGACAATATATGTATATATTTTTAACGAAAAATTAAAGCGCCAGTTAACAAACATACCTACTAAAAATTATTTTAAAAAAAAAATTAATTTTTTATTTGACAAAGTTTCATGTTTTTTAAGAATATTATTGTTTTATTTGTTCAGTTTATAATTGACTAGTCTTAAGATTACATTAATTTTTTTCAAGAAAATTCATTTTTAATTGACAGTTTTAACGTTTGTTGGTAAAATTCACACAATGGCGGCGATTTATAAACAATTGATCGGTCAATAAATATGGCGTTTTTGTTATAAAATGGTTTTGTCTTTATAAAAACGTTATACAATTTATCTGCTCTGTCGCGTGCGTTATACGATATTTAGGTTCTGTAAAGTTGTTTTATACAGGCGCTATAAAAGTAAAGCAAGAAACTGACATTTGAGATGTTGCCAGATTTTATCTGTATTTTTCAAATTATTTGTTTTTTTTTTTAGAATAAAATACTCATTTTTGGTGCAGTTAGGTACATCAAGTAAAATTTTATTTATCCTGCACGACGTTACCTTCATTTTTTAAGCAAATAAGGATTTGTATGTAACACTGCTGCCTAAAATAACAACCCTGTAAGTTCATTTTTCGTATTGGCTATAACGCCTTTGCCTACTGCGCAATAGAACAATAATATCGCTTAAGGTATGCATTGTACCGCACTATACAATTGTGTTCTGTTTTATCCACTTTTTAGCGGTACCTTCTTTATCTACATGTGACCTAACCTATCGATTGTAAAAGAATTTGGAGTTGGTGCCTCAACTAAATGTTGAATAGAATTTTCTATTGCGGCAGTACTTCCAGAAGACTGAATCATTCTCTGATAATTTTTTTTTGCTCTTCTTTTAAAATGCCCACTTTTCTTAATTTTTTTCCATTGCGACTCCATTTTAAAAAAATACTTAACTTATTTTGGCGTAATAAGACACTAAATGTATAAACAGACTTAAGTAATAAAATTATAACGCAGAACTTGCGATAATTTTATTTTATAAACTTTCTATAAAGAAGTTAATCGGTGTAGTTATAGGATAATTATAAAATAACTTTATACTTATTGTGCAGTGTGTTTACTTCTGCTTAAAAAACAATTTTTTAATGTATCTTATAGAGCTTCAATACAACTTTTATACAAATTCTATTACAACTATCATAAAACGTTGAAACTACAAGTATAAGAATAGGTATACAACTCTATTATAACTTTTATACAACTCTTTTAAAATAATTTTATAAGGGATTGTATAAAACGTTATACAATGGTTAAAAAATGTGTATGAGTTTGGTTCTATAACACGAGTTGTAAGAATATATATACAATAATGTATTAGAATTTCGTCGTTTTTACGAAAAAATTATTGTATTAAGACGCATTAAACAATAAAAATGTTCTTTTTGCAGCTCTAGACGATAGTTATAAAACAATTCAGTTCTTTAAGGGATTTATTTTGCTAGTTGGGATATCAACTAATTTACGCATATCCCCTGATTTAAGTTTGAACCAATTTGGCAACAGCAAATTTTAAATGACAACGGATTTATTTATTTCTACTGATTTACGCATATCAACTGATTTACGCATATCCCCTGATTTAAGTTTGAACCAATTTGGCAACAGCAAATTTTAAATGACAACGAATTTATTTATATCAACTGTTTTACGCATATCAACTGATTTACGCATATCCCATGATTTAAGTTTGAACCAGTTTGGCAAAATAGCAAATTTTAAATGATCACGTTGATTTATTTATATCAAATGATTTGCACATATCAACTGATTTATTTACATCAACTGATTTACACATATCAACTGATTTATTTATATCAACTGATTTACGCATATCAACTGATTTACGCATATCCCCTGATTTAAGTTTGAACCAAATTGGCAACAGCAAATTTTAAATGACAACGAATTTATTTATATCAACTGTTTTACGTATATCCCTTGATTTAAGTTTGAACCAATTTGGCAACACAGCAAATTTTAAATGACAACCTTGATTTATTTACATCAACTGATTT
This sequence comes from Brassicogethes aeneus, assembly GCA_921294245.1. NCBI lineage: Eukaryota > Metazoa > Arthropoda > Insecta > Coleoptera > Nitidulidae > Brassicogethes > Brassicogethes aeneus. The sequence goes on from OV121136.1 coordinate 8,198,437, forward strand.
ACACATATCAACTGATTTATTTACATCAACTGATTTACACATATCAACTGATTTTTTTATATCAACCGATTTACACATATCAACTGATTTATTTATATAAACTGATTTACCCATTTCAACTGATTTACGCATATCAACTGATTTACGCATATCAACTGATTTACGCATATCCCCTGATTTAAGTTTAACCAATTTGGCAACATACAAATTTTAAATGACAACGGATTTATTTATATCAACTGATTTACGTATATCAACTGTATGATGATTTTAAATGACCACGTTGATTCAGTTATATCAACTGATTTACGCATATCTTACGCATATCTTACGCATATCAACTGATTTACACATATCCCCTGATTTAAGTTTGAACAAATTTGGCAACATAGCAAATTTTAAATGACCACGTTGATTTATTTATATCAACTGATTTACACATATTAATCGATTTACACATATCAACTGATTTATTTATATCAACTGATTTACACATATCAACTGATTTATTTATATAAACTGATTTACCCATATCAACTGATTTACGCATATCAACTGATTTACGCATATCAACTGATTTACGCATATCAACTGATTTACGCATATCCCCTGATTTAAGTTTAACCAATTTGGCAACACACAAATTTAAAATGACAACGGATTTATTTATATCAACTGATTTACGTATATCAACTGTATGATGATTTTAAATGACCACGTTGATTCAGTTATATCATCTGATTTACACATATTAACTGATTTAAACATATCAACTAATTTACACATATCAACTGATTTATTTATATCAACCGATTAACACATATTAACTGATTTATTTACATCAACTGATTTATTTATATTAACTGATTTACGCATATCAACTGATTTATTTAAATCAACTGATTTACGCATATCAACTAATTTACGCATATCACCTGATTTAAGTTTAACCAATTAGGCAACACAGCAAATTTTAAATGACAACTGATTTATTTATATCAACTGATTTACACATATCAACTGATTTATTTATATAAACTGATTTACGCATATCAACTGATTTACGCATATCAACTGATTTACGCATATCAACTGATTTACGCATATCAACCGATTTATGCATATCCCCTGATTTAAGTTTGAACCAATTTGGCAACACAGCAAATTTTAAATGACAACGTTGATTTATTTAAATCAACTGATTTACACATATCAACTGATTTATTTATATCAACTGATTAACACATATCAACCGATTTATTTACATCAACTGATTTACACATATCAACTGATTTATTTATATCAACTGATTTACGCATATCAACTAATTTACGCATTTCCCCTGATTTAAGTTTGAACCAATTTGGCAACAGCAAATTTTAAATGACAACGGATTTATTTATTTCAACTGATTTACGTATATCCCCTGATTTAAGTTTGAACCAGTTTGACAACATAGCAAATTTTAAATAATCACGTTGATTTATTTATATTAACTGATTTAAACATATCAACTGATTTATTTACATCAACTGATTTACACATATCAACTGATTTATTTATATTAACTAATTTACGCATATCAACTAATTTACGCATATCCCCTGATTTAAGTTTAACCAATTTGGCAACACAGCAAATTTTAAATGACAACGGATTTATTTATATCAACTGTTTTACGTATTTCCCCTGATTTAAGTTTGAACCAATTTGGCAACACAGCAAATTTTAAATGACAACGTTGATTTATTTACATCAACTGATTTACGCATATCAACTGATTTACGCATATCAACTGATTTACACATATCAACTGCTTTATTTATATCAACTGATTTACGCATATCAACTAATTTACGCATATCCCCTGATTTAAGTTTGAACCAATATGGCAACAGCAAATTTTAAATGACAACGGATTTATTTATTTCAACTGATTTACGTTTATCCCCTGATTTAAGTTTGAACCAGTTTGGCAACATAGCAAATTTTAAATGATCACGTTGATTTATTTATATCAAATGATTTGCACATATCAACTGATTTATTTACATTATCTGATTTACACATATCAACTGATTTATTTATATCAACTGATTTACTCATATCAACTGATTTACGCATATCCCCTGATTTAAGTTTGAACCAATTTGGCAACAGCAAATTTTAAATGACAACGAATTTATTTATATCAACTATTTTACGTATATCCCCTGATTTAAGTTTGAACCAATTTGGCAACACAGCAAATTTTAAATGACAACGTTGATTTATTTACATCAACTGATTTACACATATCAACTGATTTATTTACATCAACTGATTTACACATATCAACTGATTTACACATATCAACTGATTTATTTATATCAACTGATTAACACATATCAACCGATTTATTTACATCAACTGATTTACACATATCAACTAATTTATTTATATAAACTGATTTCCCCATATCAACTGATTTACGCATATCAACTGATTTACGCATATCTCCTGATTTAAGTTTAAACCAATTTGGCAACACAGCAAATTTTAAATGACAACGTTGATTTATTTATATCAACTGATTTACACTTATCAACCGATTTACACAAATCAACTGATTTACCCATATCAACTGATTTACGCATATCAACTGATTTACACATATCAACTGATTTATTTATATCAACTGATTAACACATATCAACTGATTTATTTATATCAACTGATTTACGCATATCTCCTGATTTAAGTTTGAACCAATTTGGCAACAGCAAATTTTAAATGACAACGGATTTATTTATTTCAACTGATTTACGTATATCCCCTGATTTAAGTTTGAACCAGTTTTGCAACATAGCAAATTTTAAATGATCACATATCAACTGATTTATTTATATTAACTGATTTACACATATCAACTGATTTATTTATATCAACTGATTTACGCATATCAATTGATTTACGCATATCCCCTGATTTAAGTTTGAACCAATTTGGCAACATAGCAAATTTTAAATGACCACGTTGATTTATTTATATCAACTGATTTACACATATTAACTGATTTACGCATATCCCCTGATTTTAGTTTAAACCAATTTGGCAACACAGCAAATTTTAAATGACAACGTTGATTTATTTATATCAACTGATTTACACATATCAACTGATTTTTTGATATCAACCGATTTACACAAATCAACCGATTTACCCATATCAACTGATTTACGCATATCAACTGATTTAAACATATCAAGTGATTTATTTATATCAACTGATTAACACATATCAACCGATTTATTTACATCAACTGATTTACACATTTCAACTAATTTATTTATATCAACTGATTTACGCATATCAACTAATTTACGCATATCCCCTGATTTAAGTTTAAACCAATTTGGCAACAGCAAATTTTAAATGACAACTGATTTATTTATATCAACTGATTTACGCATATCAACTAATTTACGCATATCCCCTGATTTAAGTTTAACCAATTAGGCAACACAGCAAATTTTAAATGACAACGGATTTATTTATTTCAACTGATTTACGTATATCCCCTGATTTAAGTTTGAACCAGTTTGGCAACATAGCAAATTTTAAATGATCACATATCAACTGATTTATTTATATCAACTGATTTACACATATCAACTGATTTATTTATATCAACTGATTTACGCATATCAACTGATTTACACATATCAACTGATTTATTTATATCAACTGATTAACACATATCAACTGATTTATTTATATCAACTGATTTACGCATATCAACTGATTTACGCATATCTTCTGATTTAAGTTTGAACCAATTTGGCAACACAGCAAATTTTAAATGACAACGTTAATTTATTTACATCAACTGATTTACACATATCAACTGATTTATTTACATCAACTGATTTACACATATCAACTGATTTTTTTATATCAACCGATTTACACATATCAACTGATTTATTTATATAAACTGATTTACCCATATCAACTGATTTACGCATATCAACTGATTTACACATATCAACTGATTTACGCATATCAACTGATTTACGCATATCCCCTGATTTAAGTTTAACCAATTTGGCAACACACAAATTTTAAATGACAACGGATTTATTTATATTAACTGATTTACGTATATCAACTGTATGATGATTTTAAATGACCACGTTGATTCAGTTATATCAACTGATTTACGCATATTAATCGATTTACACATATCAACTGATTTATTTATATCAACTGATTTACACATATCAACTGATTTACGTATATCAACTGTATGATGATTTTAAATGACCACGTTGATTTAGTTATATCATCTGATTTACACATATTAACTGATTTAAACATATCAACTAATTTACACATATCAACTGATTTATTTATATCAACCGATTAACACATATTAACTGATTTATTTACATCAACTGATTTATTTATATTAACTGATTTACGCATATCAACTGATTTATTTAAATCAACTGATTTACGCATATCAACTAATTTACGCATATCACCTGATTTAAGTTTAACCAATTAGGCAACACAGCAAATTTTAAATGACAACTGATTTATTTATATCAACTGATTTACACATATCAACTGATTTATTTATATAAACTGATTTACGCATATCAACTGATTTACGCATATCAACTGATTTACGCATATCAACTGATTTACGCATATCAACCGATTTATGCATATCCCCTGATTTAAGTTTGAACCAATTTGGCAACACAGCAAATTTTAAATGACAACGTTGATTTATTTAAATCAACTAATTTACACATATCAACTGATTTATTTATATCAACTGATTAACACATATCAACCGATTTATTTACATCAACTGATTTACACATATCAACTGATTTATTTATATCAACTGATTTACGCATATCAACTAATTTACGCATTTCCCCTGATTTAAGTTTGAACCAATTTGGCAACAGCAAATTTTAAATGACAACGGATTTATTTATTTCAACTGATTTACGTATATCCCCTGATTTAAGTTTGAACCAGTTTGACAACATAGTAAATTTTAAATAATCACGTTGATTTATTTATATTAACTGATTTAAACATATCAACTGATTTATTTACATCAACTGATTTACACATATCAACTGATTTATTTATATTAACTAATTTACGCATATCAACTAATTTACGCATATCCCCTGATTTAAGTTTAACCAATTTGGCAACACAGCAAATTTTAAATGACAACGGATTTATTTATATCAACTGTTTTACGTATTTCCCCTGATTTAAGTTTGAACCAATTTGGCAACACAGCAAATTTTAAATGACAACGTTGATTTATTTACATCAACTGATTTACGCATATCAACTGATTTACACATATCAACTGATTTATTTATATCAACTGATTTACGCATATCAACTAATTTACGCATATCCCCTGATTTAAGTTTGAACCAATTTGGCAACAGCAAATTTTAAATGACAACGGATTTATTTATTTCAACTGATTTACGTTTATCCCCTGATTTAAGTTTGAACCAGTTTGGCAACATAGCAAATTTTAAATGATCACGTTGATTTATTTATATCAAATGATTTGCACATATCAACTGATTTATTTACATTATCTGATTTACACATATCAACTGATTTATTTATATCAACTGATTTACTCATATCAACTGATTTACGCATATCCCCTGATTTAAGTTTGAACCAATTTGGCAACAGCAAATTTTAAATGACAACGAATTTATTTATATCAACTATTTTACGTATATCCCCTGATTTAAGTTTGAACCAATTTGGCAACACAGCAAATTTTAAATGACAACGTTGATTTATTTACATCAACTGATTTACACATATCAACTGATTTATTTACATCAACTGATTTACACATATCAACTGATTTACACATATCAACTGATTTATTTATATCAACTGATTATTACATATCAACCGATTTATTTACATCAACTGATTTACACATATCAACTAATTTATTTATATAAACTGATTTCCCCATATCAACTGATTTACGCATATCAACTGATTTAGGCATATCTCCTGATTTAAGTTTAAACCAATTTGGCAACACAGCAAATTTTAAATGACAACGTTGATTTATTTATATCAACTGATTTACATTTATCAACCGATTTACACAAATCAACTGATTTACCCATATCAACTGATTTACGCATATCAACTGATTTACACATATCAACTGATTTATTTATATCAACTGATTTACGCATATCAACTGATTTACACATATCAACTGATTTATTTATATCAACTGATTAACACATATCAACTGATTTATTTATATCAACTGATTTACGCATATCTCCTGATTTAAGTTTGAACCAATTTGGCAACAGCAAATTTTAAATGACAACGGATTTATTTATTTCAACTGATTTACGTATATCCCCTGATTTAAGTTTGAACCAGTTTTGCAACATAGCAAATTTTAAATGATCACATATCAACTGATTTATTTATATTAACTGATTTACACATATCAACTGATTTATTTATATCAACTGATTTACGCATATCAACTGATTTACGCATATCCCCTGATTTAAGTTTGAACCAATTTGGCAACATAGCAAATTTTAAATGACCACGTTGATTTATTTATATCAACTGATTTACACATATTAACTGATTTATGCATATCCCCTGATTTTAGTTTAAACCAATTTGGCAACACAGCAAATTTTAAATGACAACGTTGATTTATTTATATCAACTGATTTACACATATCAACTGATTTTTTGATATCAACCGATTTACACAAATCAACCGATTTACCCATATCAACTGATTTACACACTTCAACTAATTTATTTATATCAACTGATTTACGCATATTAACTAATTTACGCATATCCCCTGATTTAAGTTTAAACCAATTTGGCAACAGCAAATTTTAAATGACAACTGATTTATTTATATCAACTGATTTACGCATATCAACTAATTTACGCATATCCCCTGATTTAAGTTTAACCAATTAGGCAACACAGCAAATTTTAAATGACAACGGATTTATTTATTTCAACTGATTTACGTATATCCCCTGATTTAAGTTTGAACCAGTTTGGCAACATAGCAAATTTTAAATGATCACATATCAACTGATTTATTTATATCAACTGATTTACACATATCAACTGATTTATTTATATCAACTGATTTACGCATATCAACTGATTTACACATATCAACTGATTTATTTATATCAACTGATTAACACATATCAACTGATTTATTTATATCATTTGATTTACGCATATCAACTGATTTACGCATATCTTCTGATTTAAGTTTGAACCAATTTGGCAACACAGCAAATTTTAAATGACAACGTTAATTTATTTACATCAACTGATTTACACATATCAACTGATTTATTTACATCAACTGATTTACACATATCAACTGATTTTTTTATATCAACCGATTTACACATATCAACTGATTTATTTATATAAACTGATTTACCCATATCAACTGATTTACGCATATCAACTGATTTACGCATATCAACTGATTTACGCATATCAACTGATTTACGCATATCAACTGATTTACGCATATCCCCTGATTTAAGTTTAACCAATTTGGCAACACACAAATTTTAAATGACAACGGATTTATTTATATTAACTGATTTACGTATATCAACTGTATGATGATTTTAAATGACCACGTTGATTCAGTTATATTAACTGATTTACGCATATTAATCGATTTACACATATCAACTGATTTACGTATATCAACTGTATGATGATTTTAAATGACCACGTTGATTCAGTTATATCATCTGATTTACACATATTATCTGATTTAAACATATCAACTAATTTACACATATCAACTGATTTATTTATATCAACCGATTAACACATATCAACTGATTTATTTACATCAATTGATTTATTTATATTAACTGATTTACGCATATCAACTGATTTATTTACATCAACTGATTTATTTATATCAACTGATTTACGCATATCAACTAATTTACGCATATCACCTGATTTAAGTTTAACCAATTAGGCAACACAGCAAATTTTAAATGACAACTGATTTATTTATATCAACTGATTTACACACATATCAGAGTGCGTTATAAACTGATTTACGCATATCAACTGATTTACGCATATCAACTAATTTACGCATATCCCCTGATTTAAGTTTGAACCAATTTGGCAACAGCAAATTTTAAATGACAACGGATTTATTTATTTCAACTGATTTACGTATATCCCCTGATTTAAGTTTGAACCAGTTTGGCAACATAGCAAATTTTTAAATGATCACGTTGATTTATTTATATCAAATGATTTGCACATATCAACTGATTTATTTACATCATCTGATTTACACATATCAAACTGATTTATTTATATCAACTGATTTACGCATATCAACTGATTTACGCATATCCCCTGATTTAAGTTTTGAACCAATTTGGCAACAGAAAATTTTAAATGACAACGAATTTATTTATTTCAACTGTTTTACGTATATCCCCTGATTTAAGTTTGAACCAATTTGGCAACACAGCAAATTTTAAATGACAACGTTGATTTATTTACATCAACTGATTTACACATATCAACTGATTTTTTTATATCAACCGATTTACACAAATCAACTGATTTACGCATATCTTACGCATATCAACTGATTTACACATATCCCCTGATTTAAGTTTGAACCAATTTGGCAACATAGCAAATTTTAAATGACCACGTTGATTTATTTATATTAACTGATTTACACATATTAATCGAATTACACATATCAACTGATTTATTTATATCAACTGATTTATTTATATAAACTGATTTACCCATATCAACTGATTTACGCATATCAACTGATTTACGCATATCAACTGATTTACGCATATCAACTGATTTACGCATATCAACTGATTTACGCATATCCCCTGATTTAAGTTTAACCAATTTGGCAACACACAAATTTTAAATGACAACGGATTTATTTATATCAATTTATTTGCGTATATCAACTGTATGATGATTTTAAATGACCACGTTGATTCAGTTATATCAACTGATTTACACATATTAACTGATTTAAACATATCAACTGATTTATTTATATCAACCGATTAACACATATCAACTGATTTATTTATATTAACTGATTTATTTATATTAACTGATTTACGCATATCAACTGATTTATTTACATCAACTGATTTACACATATCAACTGATTTATTTATATCAACTGATTTACGCATATCAACTGATTTACGCATATCTCCTGATTTAAGTTTGAACCAATTTGGCAACAGCAAAGTTTAAATGTAAAACGGATTTATTTATTTTAACTGATTTACGTATATCCCCTGATTTAAGTTTGAACCAGTTTGGCAACATAGCAAATTTTAAATGATCACGTTGATTTATTTATATCAAATGATTTGCACATATCAACTGATTTATTTACATCAACTGATTTACACATATCAACTGATTTACGCATATCAACTGATTTACGCATATCCCCTGATTTAAGTTTGAACCAATTTGGCAACATAGCAAATTTTAAATGACCACGTTGATTTATTTATATCAACTGATTTACACATATTAACTGATTAACGCATATCCCCTGATTTAAGTTTAAACCAATTTGGCAACACAGCAAATTTTAAATGACAACGTTGATTTATTTATATCAACTGTTTTACGCATATCAACTGATTTACGCATATCCCATGATTTAAGTTTGAACCAGTTTGGCAACATAGCAAATTTTAAATGATCACGTTGATTTATTTATATCAAATGATTTGCACATATCAACTGATTTATTTACATCAACTGATTTATTTATATTAACTGATTTATTTATATTAACTGATTTACGCATATCAACTGATTTATTTACATCAACTGATTTACACATATTAACTGATTTATTTATATCAACTGATTTACGCATATCAACTGATTTACGCATATCCCCTGATTTAAGTTTAAACCAATTTGGCAACACACAAATTTTAAATGACAACGGATTTATTTATATCAACTGATTTACGTATATCAACTGTATGATGATTTTAAATGACCACGTTGATTCAGTTATATAAACTGATTTACACATATTAACTGATTTAAACATATCAACTGATTTACACATATCAACTGATTTATTTATATCAACCGATTAACACATATCAACTGATTTATTTACATCAACTGATTTATTTATATTAACTGATTTACGCATATCAACTGATTTATTTACATCAACTGATTTACACAAATCAACTGATTTATTTATATCAACTGATTTACGCATATCAACTAATTTACGCATATCCCCTGATTTAAGTTTAACCAATTAGGCAACACAGCAAATTTTAAATGACAACTGATATATTTTTATCAACTGATTTACACATATCAACTGATTTATTTATATAAACTGATTTACGCATATCAACTGATTTACGCATATTAACTGATTTACGCATATCAACTGATTTACGCATATCAACCGATTTACGCATATCCCCTGATTTAAGTTTAAACCAATTTGGCAACAGCAAATTTTAAATGACAACGGATTTATTTATTTCAACTGATTTACGCATATCCCCTGATTTAAGTTTAAACCAATTTGGCAACAGCAAATTTTAAATGACAACGGATTTATTTATTTCTACTGATTTACGTATATCCCCTGATTTAAGTTTAAACCGGTTTGGCAACTTAGCAAATTTTAAATGATCACGTTGATTTATTTATATCAAATGATTTGCACATATCAACTGATTTATTTACATCAACTGATTTACACATATCAACTGATTTATTTATATCAACTGATTTACGCATATCTCCTGATTTAAGTTTGAACCAATTTGGCAACAGCAAATTTTAAATGACAACGGATTTATTTATTTCAACTGATTTACGTATATCCCCTGATTTAAGTTTAGACCAGTTTGGCAACATAGCAAATTTTAAATGACAACGTTGATTTATTTATATCAACTGATTTACACATATCAACTGATTTTTTGATATCAACCGATTTACACAAATCAACTGATTTACCCATATCAACTGATTTACGCATATCAACTGATTTACACATATCAACTGATTTACGCATATCCCCTGATTTAAGTTTGAACCAATTTGGCAACATAGCAAATTTTAAATGACCACGTTGATTTATTTATATCAACTGATTTACACATATTAACTAATTTACGCATATCCCCTGATTTTAGTTTAAACCAATTTGGCAACACAGCAAATTTTAAATGACAACGTTGATTTATTTATATCAACTGATTTACACATATCAACTGATTTTTTGATATCAACCGATTTACACAAATCAACTGATTTACCCATATCAACTGATTTACGCATATCAACTGATTTACACATATCAACTGATTTACGCATATCCCCTGATTTAAGTTTGAACCAATTTGGCAACACAGCAAATTTTAAATGACAACGTTGATTTATTTACATCAACTGATTTACACATATCAACTGATTTATTTACATCAACTGATTTACACATATCAACTGATTTTTTTATATCAACCGATTTACACATATCAACTGATTTATTTATATAAACTGATTTACCCATATCAACTGATTTACGCATATCAACTGATTTACGCATATCAACTGATTTACGCATATCAACTGATTTACGCATATCCCCTGATTTAAGTTTAACCAATTTGGCAACACACAAATTTTAAATGACAACGGATTTATTTATATCAACTGATTTACGTATATCCCCTGATTTAAGTTTGAACCAATTTGGCAACACAGCAAATTTTAAATGACAACGTTGATTTATTTACATCAACTGATTTACACATATCAACTGATTTATTTACATCAACTGATTTACACATATCAACTGATTTTTTTATATCAACCGATTTACACATATCAACTGATTTATTTATATAAACTGATTTACCCATATCAACTGATTTACGCATATCAACTGATTTACGCATATCAACTGATTTACGCATATCAACTGATTTACGCATATCCCCTGATTTAAGTTTAACCAATTTGGCAACACACAAATTTTAAATGACAACGGATTTATTTATATCAACTGATTTACGTATATCAACTGTATGATGATTTTAAATGACCACGTTGATTCAGTTAAGTTATAAAGTTATAAAGTGCTCTATTAGTTCCACCCTTACATCCAAACCAAGATGTCCCATAAGCCAACTGAATGGCTTGTGCGGGTTAGGGGTAGGAACAGACCGACGGCTTAAAGTCCCCTCCGAAGGACTATTTACAACTGATTTACGCATATCAACTAATTTACGCATATCACCTGATTTAAGTTTAACCAATTAGGCAACACAGCAAATTTTAAATGACAACTGATTTATTTATATCAACTGATTTACACATATCAACTGATTTATTTATATAAACTGATTTACGCATATCAACTGATTTACGCATATCAACTGATTTACGCATATCAACTGATTTACGCATATCAACCGATTTACGCATATCCCCTGATTTAAGTTTGAACCAATTTGGCAACACAGCAAATTTTAAATGACAACGGATTTATTTATATTAACTGATTTACGTATATCAACTGTATGATGATTTTAAATGACCACGTTGATTCAGTTATATCAACTGATTTACGCATATTAATCGATTTACACATATCAACTGATTTATTTATATCAACTGATTTACACATATCAACTGATTTACGTATATCAACTGTATGATGATTTTAAATGACCACGTTGATTCAGTTATATCATCTGATTTACACATATTATCTGATTTAAACATATCAACTAATTTACACATATCAACTGATTTATTTATATCAACCGATTAACACATATCAACTGATTTATTTACATCAATTGATTTATTTATATTAACTGATTTACGCATATCAACTGATTTATTTACATCAACTGATTTATTTACATCAACTGATTTATTTATATCAACTGATTTACGCATATCAACTAATTTACGCATATCACCTGATTTAAGTTTAACCAATTAGGCAACACAGCAAATTTTAAATGACAACTGATTTATTTATATCAACTGATTTACACATATCAACTGATTTATTTATATAAACTGATTTACGCATATCAACTGATTTACGCATATCAACTAATTTACGCATATCCCCTGATTTAAGTTTGAACCAATTTGGCAACAGCAAATTTTAAATGACAACGGATTTATTTATTTCAACTGATTTACGTATATCCCCTGATTTAAGTTTGAACCAGTTTGGCAACATAGCAAATTTTAAATGATCACGTTGATTTATTTATATCAAATGATTTGCACATATCAACTGATTTATTTACATCATCTGATTTACACATATCAACTGATTTATTTATATCAACTGATTTACGCATATCAACTGATTTACGCATATCCCCTGATTTAAGTTTGAACCAATTTGGCAACAGCAAATTTTAAATGACAACGAATTAATTTATTTCAACTGTTTTACGTATATCCCCTGATTTAAGTTTGAACCAATTTGGCAACACAGCAAATTTTAAATGACAACGTTGATTTATTTACATCAACTGATTTACACATATCAACTGATTTTTTTATATCAACAGATTTACACAAATCAACTGATTTACGCATATCTTACGCATATCAACTGATTTACACATATCCCCTGATTTAAGTTTGAACCAATTTGGCAACATAGCAAATTTTAAATGACCACGTTGATTTATTTATATTAACTGATTTACACATATTAATCGAATTACACATATCAACTGATTTATTTATATCAACTGATTTATTTATATAAACTGATTAACCCATATCAACTGATTTACGCATATTAACTGATTTACGCATATCAACTGATTTACGCATATCAACTGATTTACGCATATCAACTGATTTACGCATATCCCCTGATTTAAGTTTAACCAATTTGGCAACACACAAATTTTAAATGACAACGGATTTATTTATATCAACTTATTTGCGTATATCAACTGTATGATGATTTTAAATGACCACGTTGATTCAGTTATATCAACTGATTTACACATATTAACTGATTTAAACATATCAACTGATTTATTTATATCAACCGATTAACACATATCAACTGATTTATTTACATCAACTGATTTATTTATATTAACTGATTTACGCATATCAACTGATTTATTTACATCAACTGATTTACACATATCAACTGATTTATTTATATCAACTGATTTACGCATATCAACTGATTTACGCATATCTCCTGATTTAAGTTTGAACCAATTTGGCAACAGCAAATTTTAAATGTAAAACGGATTTATTTATTTTAACTGATTTACGTTTATCCCCTGATTTAAGTTTGAACCAGTTTGGCAACATAGCAAATTTTAAATGATCACGTTGATTTATTTATATCAAATGATTTGCACATATCAACTGATTTATTTACATCAACTGATTTACACATATCAACTGATTTATTTATATCAACTGATTTACGCATATCAACTGATTTACGCATATCCCCTGATTTAAGTTTGAACCAATTTGGCAACATAGCAAATTTTAAATGACCACGTTGATTTATTTATATCAACTGATTTACACATATTAACTGATTAACGCATATCCCCTGATTTAAGTTTAAACCAATTTGGCAACACAGCAAATTTTAAATGACAACGTTGATTTATTTATATCAACTGTTTTAGGCATATCAACTGATTTACGCATATCCCATGATTTAAGTTTGAACCAGTTTGGCAACATAGCAAATTTTAAATGATCACGTTGATTTATTTATATCAAATGATTTGCACATATCAACTGATTTATTTACATCAACTGATTTATTTATATTAACTGATTTATTTATATTAACTGATTTACGCATATCAACTGATTTATTTACATCAACTGATTTACACATATCAACTGATTTATTTTTATCAACTGATTTACGCATATCAACTGATTTACGCATATCCCCTGATTTAAGTTTGAACCAATTTGGCAACACAGCAAATTTTAAATGACAACGTTGATTTATTTATATCAACTGTTTTACGCATATCAACTGATTTACACATATCCCCTGATTTAAGTTTAAACCAATTTGGCAACACACAAATTTTAAATGACAACGGATTTATTTATATCAACTGATTTACGTATATCAACTGTATGATGATTTTAAATGACCACGTTGATTCAGTTATATAAACTGATTTACACATATTAACTGATTTAAACATATCAACTGATTTACACATATCAACTGATTTACGCATATCAACTGATTTACGCATATTCCCTGATTTAAGTTTAACAAATTTGGCAACACACAAATTTTAAATGACAACGGATTTATTTATATCAACTGATTTACGTATATCAACTGTATGATGATTTTAAATGACCACGTTGATTCAGTTATATAAACTGATTTACACATATTAACTGATTTAAACATATCAACTGATTTACACATATCAACTGATTTATTTATATCAACCGATTAACACATATCAACTGATTTATTTACATCAACTGATTTATTTATATTAACTGATTTACGCATATCAACTGATTTATTTACATCAACTGATTTACACAAATCAACTGATTTATTTATATCAACTGATTTACGCATATCAACTAATTTACGCATATCCCCTGATTTAAGTTTAACCAATTAGGCAACACAGCAAATTTTAAATGACAACTGATATATTTTTATCAACTGATTTACACATATCAACTGATTTATTTATATAAACTGATTTACGCATATCAACTGATTTACGCATATCAACTGATTTACGCATATCAACTGATTTACGCATATCAACTGATTTACGCATATCAACCGATTTACGCATATCCCCTGATTTAAGTTTAAACCAATTTGGCAACAGCAAATTTTAAATGACAACGGATTTATTTATTTCAACTGATTTACGTATATCCCCTGATTTAGGTTTGAACCGGTTTGGCAACTTAGCAAATTTTAAATGATCACGTTGATTTATTTATATCAAATGATTTGCACATATCAACTGATTTATTTACATCAACTGATTTACACATATCAACTGATTTATTTATATCAACTGATTTACGCATATCTCCTGATTTAAGTTTGAACCAATTTGGCAACAGCAAATTTTAAATGACAACGGATTTATTTATTTCAACTGATTTACGTATATCCCCTGATTTAGGTTTAGACCAGTTTGGCAACATAGCAAATTTTAAATGATCACATATCAACTGATTTACACATATCAACTGATTTATTTATATCAACTGATTTACGCATATCAACAGATTTACGCATATCCCCTGATTTAAGTTTGAACCAATTTGGCAACATAGCAAATTTTAAATGACCACGTTGATTTATTTATATCAACTGATTTACACATATTAACTAATTTACGCATATCCCCTGATTTTAGTTTAAACCAATTTGGCAACACAGCAAATTTTAAATGACAACGTTGATTTATTTATATCAACTGATTTACACATATCAACTGATTTACGCATATCCCCTGATTTAAGATTGAACCAAATTGGCAACAGCAAATTTTAAATGACAACGAATTTATTTATATCAACTGTTTTACGTATATCCCCTGATTTAAGTTTGAACCAATTTGGCAACACAGCAAATTTTAAATGACAACGTTGATTTATTTACATCAACTGATTTACACATATCAACTGATTTATTTACATCAACTGATTTACACATATCAACTGATTTTTTTATATCAACCGATTTACACATATCAACTGATTTATTTATATAAACTGATTTACCCATATCAACTGATTTACGCATATCAACTGATTTACGCATATCAACTGATTTACGCATATCAACTGATTTACGCATATCCCCTGATTTAAGTTTAACCAATTTGGCAACACACAAATTTTAAATGACAACGGATTTATTTATATCAACTGATTTACGTATATCAACTGTATGATGATTTTAAATGACCACGTTGATTCAGTTAAGTTATAAAGTTATAAAGTGCTCTATTAGTTCCACCCTTACATCCAAACCAAGATGTCCCATAAGCCAACTGAATGGCTTGTGCGGGTTAGGGGTAGGAACAGACCGACGGCTTAAAGTCCCCTCCGAAGGACTATTTACAACTGATTTACGCATATCAACTAATTTACGCATATCACCTGATTTAAGTTTAACCAATTAGGCAACACAGCAAATTTTAAATGACAACTGATTTATTTATATCAACTGATTTACACATATCAACTGATTTATTTATATAAACTGATTTACGCATATCAACTGATTTACGCATATCAACTGATTTACGCATATCAACTGATTTACGCATATCAACCGATTTACGCATATCCCCTGATTTAAGTTTGAACCAATTTGGCAACACAGCAAATTTTAAACACATATCAGAGTGCGTTTAAATCAACTGATTTACACATATCAACTGATTTATTTATATCAACTGATTAACACATATCAACCGATTTATTTACATCAACTGATTTATTTATATTAACTGATTTACGCATATCAACTGATTTATTTACATCAACTGATTTACACATATCAACTGATTTATTTATATTAACTGATTTACACATATTAATCGAATTACACATATCAACTGATTTATTTATATCAACTGATTTATTTATATAAACTGATTAACCCATATCAACTGATTTACGCATATTAACTGATTTACGCATATCAACTGATTTACGCATATCAACTGATTTACGCATATCAACTGATTTACGCATATCCCCTGATTTAAGTTTAACCAATTTGGCAACACACAAATTTTAAATGACAACGGATTTATTTATATCAACTTATTTGCGTATATCAACTGTATGATGATTTTAAATGACCACGTTGATTCAGTTATATCAACTGATTTACACATATTAACTGATTTAAACATATCAACTGATTTATTTATATCAACCGATTAACACATATCAACTGATTTATTTACATCAACTGATTTATTTATATTAACTGATTTACGCATATCAACTGATTTATTTACATCAACTGATTTACACATATCAACTGATTTATTTATATCAACTGATTTACGCATATCAACTGATTTACGCATATCTCCTGATTTAAGTTTGAACCAATTTGGCAACAGCAAATTTTAAATGTAAAACGGATTTATTTATTTTAACTGATTTACGTTTATCCCCTGATTTAAGTTTGAACCAGTTTGGCAACATAGCAAATTTTAAATGATCACGTTGATTTATTTATATCAAATGATTTGCACATATCAACTGATTTATTTACATCAACTGATTTACACATATCAACTGATTTATTTATATCAACTGATTTACGCATATCAACTGATTTACGCATATCCCCTGATTTAAGTTTGAACCAATTTGGCAACATAGCAAATTTTAAATGACCACGTTGATTTATTTATATCAACTGATTTACACATATTAACTGATTAACGCATATCCCCTGATTTAAGTTTAAACCAATTTGGCAACACAGCAAATTTTAAATGACAACGTTGATTTATTTATATCAACTGTTTTAGGCATATCAACTGATTTACGCATATCCCATGATTTAAGTTTGAACCAGTTTGGCAACATAGCAAATTTTAAATGATCACATATCAACTGATTTATTTATATCAACTGATTTACACATATCAACTGATTTATTTATATCAACTGATTTACGCATATCAACTGATTTACACATATCAACTGATTTATTTATATCAACTGATTAACACATATCAACTGATTTATTTATATCAACTGATTTACGCATATCAACTGATTTACGCATATCTTCTGATTTAAGTTTGAACCAATTTGGCAACACAGCAAATTTTAAATGACAACGTTAATTTATTTACATCAACTGATTTACACATATCAACTGATTTATTTACATCAACTGATTTACACATATCAACTGATTTTTTTATATCAACCGATTTACACATATCAACTGATTTATTTATATAAACTGATTTACCCATATCAACTGATTTACGCATATCAACTGATTTACACATATCAACTGATTTACGCATATCAACTGATTTACGCATATCCCCTGATTTAAGTTTAACCAATTTGGCAACACACAAATTTTAAATGACAACGGATTTATTTATATTAACTGATTTACGTATATCAACTGTATGATGATTTTAAATGACCACGTTGATTCAGTTATATCAACTGATTTACGCATATTAATCGATTTACACATATCAACTGATTTATTTATATCAACTGATTTACACATATCAACTGATTTACGTATATCAACTGTATGATGATTTTAAATGACCACGTTGATTTAGTTATATCATCTGATTTACACATATTAACTGATTTAAACATATCAACTAATTTACACATATCAACTGATTTATTTATATCAACCGATTAACACATATTAACTGATTTATTTACATCAACTGATTTATTTATATTAACTGATTTACGCATATCAACTGATTTATTTAAATCAACTGATTTACGCATATCAACTAATTTACGCATATCACCTGATTTAAGTTTAACCAATTAGGCAACACAGCAAATTTTAAATGACAACTGATTTATTTATATCAACTGATTTACACATATCAACTGATTTATTTATATAAACTGATTTACGCATATCAACTGATTTACGCATATCAACTGATTTACGCATATCAACTGATTTACGCATATCAACCGATTTATGCATATCCCCTGATTTAAGTTTGAACCAATTTGGCAACACAGCAAATTTTAAATGACAACGTTGATTTATTTAAATCAACTGATTTACACATATCAACTGATTTATTTATATCAACTGATTAACACATATCAACCGATTTATTTACATTAACTGATTTACACATATCAACTGATTTATTTATATCAACTGATTTACGCATATCAACTAATTTACGCATTTCCCCTGATTTAAGTTTGAACCAATTTGGCAACAGCAAATTTTAAATGACAACGGATTTATTTATTTCAACTGATTTACGTATATCCCCTGATTTAAGTTTGAACCAGTTTGACAACATAGTAAATTTTAAATAATCACGTTGATTTATTTATATTAACTGATTTAAACATATCAACTGATTTATTTACATTAACTGATTTACACATATCAACTGATTTATTTATATTAACTAATTTACGCATATCAACTAATTTACGCATATCCCCTGATTTAAGTTTAACCAATTTGGCAACACAGCAAATTTTAAATGACAACGGATTTATTTATATCAACTGTTTTACGTATTTCCCCTGATTTAAGTTTGAACCAATTTGGCAACACAGCAAATTTTAAATGACAACGTTGATTTATTTACATCAACTGATTTACGCATATCAACTGATTTACACATATCAACTGATTTATTTATATCAACTGATTTACGCATATCAACTAATTTACGCATATCCCCTGATTTAAGTTTGAACCAATTTGGCAACAGCAAATTTTAAATGACAACGGATTTATTTATTTCAACTGATTTACGTTTATCCCCTGATTTAAGTTTGAACCAGTTTGGCAACATAGCAAATTTTAAATGATCACGTTGATTTATTTATATCAAATGATTTGCACATATCAACTGATTTATTTACATTATCTGATTTACACATATCAACTGATTTATTTATATCAACTGATTTACTCATATCAACTGATTTACGCATATCCCCTGATTTAAGTTTGAACCAATTTGGCAACAGCAAATTTTAAATGACAACGAATTTATTTATATCAACTATTTTACGTATATCCCCTGATTTAAGTTTGAACCAATTTGGCAACACAGCAAATTTTAAATGACAACGTTGATTTATTTACATCAACTGATTTACACATATCAACTGATTTATTTACATCAACTGATTTACACATATCAACTGATTTACACATATCAACTGATTTATTTATATCAACTGATTATTACATATCAACCGATTTATTTACATCAACTGATTTACACATATCAACTAATTTATTTATATAAACTGATTTCCCCATATCAACTGATTTACGCATATCAACTGATTTAGGCATATCTCCTGATTTAAGTTTAAAACCAATTTGGCAACACAGCAAATTTTAAATGACAACGTTGATTTATTTATATCAACTGATTTACATTTATCAACCGATTTACACAAATCAACTGATTTACCCATATCAACTGATTTACGCATATCAACTGATTTACACATATCAACTGATTTATTTATATCAACTGATTTACGCATATCAACTGATTTACACATATCAACTGATTTATTTATATCAACTGATTAACACATATCAACTGATTTATTTATATCAACTGATTTACGCATATCTCCTGATTTAAGTTTGAACCAATTTGGCAACAGCAAATTTTAAATGACAACGGATTTATTTATTTCAACTGATTTACGTATATCCCCTGATTTAAGTTTGAACCAGTTTTGCAACATAGCAAATTTTAAATGATCACATATCAACTGATTTATTTATATTAACTGATTTACACATATCAACTGATTTATTTATATCAACTGATTTACGCATATCAACTGATTTACGCATATCCCCTGATTTAAGTTTGAACCAATTTGGCAACATAGCAAATTTTAAATGACCACGTTGATTTATTTATATCAACTGATTTACACATATTAACTGATTTATGCATATCCCCTGATTTTAGTTTAAACCAATTTGGCAACACAGCAAATTTTAAATGACAACGTTGATTTATTTATATCAACTGATTTACACATATCAACTGATTTTTTGATATCAACCGATTTACACAAATCAACCGATTTACCCATATCAACTGATTTACACACTTCAACTAATTTATTTATATCAACTGATTTACGCATATTAACTAATTTACGCATATCCCCTGATTTAAGTTTAAACCAATTTGGCAACAGCAAATTTTAAATGACAACTGATTTATTTATATCAACTGATTTACGCATATCAACTAATTTACGCATATCCCCTGATTTAAGTTTAACCAATTAGGCAACACAGCAAATTTTAAATGACAACGGATTTATTTATTTCAACTGATTTACGTATATCCCCTGATTTAAGTTTGAACCAGTTTGGCAACATAGCAAATTTTAAATGATCACATATCAACTGATTTATTTATATCAACTGATTTACACATATCAACTGATTTATTTATATCAACTGATTTACGCATATCAACTGATTTACACATATCAACTGATTTATTTATATCAACTGATTAACACATATCAACTGATTTATTTATATCATTTGATTTACGCATATCAACTGATTTACGCATATCTTCTGATTTAAGTTTGAACCAATTTGGCAACACAGCAAATTTTAAATGACAACGTTAATTTATTTACATCAACTGATTTACACATATCAACTGATTTATTTACATCAACTGATTTACACATATCAACTGATTTTTTTATATCAACCGATTTACACATATCAACTGATTTATTTATATAAACTGATTTACCCATATCAACTGATTTACGCATATCAACTGATTTACGCATATCAACTGATTTACGCATATCAACTGATTTACGCATATCAACTGATTTACGCATATCCCCTGATTTAAGTTTAACCAATTTGGCAACACACAAATTTTAAATGACAACGGATTTATTTATATTAACTGATTTACGTATATCAACTGTATGATGATTTTAAATGACCACGTTGATTCAGTTATATCAACTGATTTACGCATATTAATCGATTTACACATATCAACTGATTTACGTATATCAACTGTATGATGATTTTAAATGACCACGTTGATTCAGTTATATCATCTGATTTACACATATTATCTGATTTAAACATATCAACTAATTTACACATATCAACTGATTTATTTATATCAACCGATTAACACATATCAACTGATTTATTTACATCAATTGATTTATTTATATTAACTGATTTACGCATATCAACTGATTTATTTACATCAACTGATTTATTTATATCAACTGATTTACGCATATCAACTAATTTACGCATATCACCTGATTTAAGTTTAACCAATTAGGCAACACAGCAAATTTTAAATGACAACTGATTTATTTATATCAACTGATTTACACATATCAACTGATTTATTTATATAAACTGATTTACGCATATCAACTGATTTACGCATATCAACTAATTTACGCATATCCCCTGATTTAAGTTTGAACCAATTTGGCAACAGCAAATTTTAAATGACAACGGATTTATTTATTTCAACTGATTTACGTATATCCCCTGATTTAAGTTTGAACCAGTTTGGCAACATAGCAAATTTTAAATGATCACGTTGATTTATTTATATCAAATGATTTGCACATATCAACTGATTTATTTACATCATCTGATTTACACATATCAACTGATTTATTTATATCAACTGATTTACGCATATCAACTGATTTACGCATATCAACTGATTTACGCATATCAACCGATTTACACAAATCAACTGATTTACGCATATCTTACGCATATCAACTGATTTACACATATCCCCTGATTTAAGTTTGAACCAATTTGGCAACATAGCAAATTTTAAATGACCACGTTGATTTATTTATATTAACTGATTTACACATATTAATCGAATTACACATATCAACTGATTTATTTATATCAACTGATTTATTTATATAAACTGATTTACCCATATCAACTGATTTACGCATATCAACTGATTTACGCATATCAACTGATTTACGCATATCAACTGATTTACGCATATCAACTGATTTACGCATATCCCCTGATTTAAGTTTAACCAATTTGGCAACACACAAATTTTAAATGACAACGGATTTATTTATATCAATTTATTTGCGTATATCAACTGTATGATGATTTTAAATGACCACGTTGATTCAGTTATATCAACTGATTTACACATATTAACTGATTTAAACATATCAACTGATTTATTTATATCAACCGATTAACACATATCAACTGATTTATTTATATTAACTGATTTATTTATATTAACTGATTTACGCATATCAACTGATTTATTTACATCAACTGATTTACACATATCAACTGATTTATTTATATCAACTGATTTACGCATATCAACTGATTTACGCATATCTCCTGATTTAAGTTTGAACCAATTTGGCAACAGCAAAGTTTAAATGTAAAACGGATTTATTTATTTTAACTGATTTACGTATATCCCCTGATTTAAGTTTGAACCAGTTTGGCAACATAGCAAATTTTAAATGATCACGTTGATTTATTTATATCAAATGATTTGCACATATCAACTGATTTATTTACATCAACTGATTTACACATATCAACTGATTTATTTATATCAACTGATTTACGCATATCAACTGATTTACGCATATCCCCTGATTTAAGTTTGAACCAATTTGGCAACATAGCAAATTTTAAATGACCACGTTGATTTATTTATATCAACTGATTTACACATATTAACTGATTAACGCATATCCCCTGATTTAAGTTTAAACCAATTTGGCAACACAGCAAATTTTAAATGACAACGTTGATTTATTTATATCAACTGTTTTACGCATATCAACTGATTTACGCATATCCCATGATTTAAGTTTGAACCAGTTTGGCAACATAGCAAATTTTAAATGATCACGTTGATTTATTTATATCAAATGATTTGCACATATCAACTGATTTATTTACATCAACTGATTTATTTATATTAACTGATTTATTTATATTAACTGATTTACGCATATCAACTGATTTATTTACATCAACTGATTTACACATATCAACTGATTTATTTATATCAACTGATTTACGCATATCAACTGATTTACGCATATCCCCTGATTTAAGTTTAAACCAATTTGGCAACACACAAATTTTAAATGACAACGGATTTATTTATATCAACTGATTTACGTATATCAACTGTATGATGATTTTAAATGACCACGTTGATTCAGTTATATAAACTGATTTACACATATTAACTGATTTAAACATATCAACTGATTTACACATATCAACTGATTTATTTATATCAACCGATTAACACATATCAACTGATTTATTTACATCAACTGATTTATTTATATTAACTGATTTACGCATATCAACTGATTTATTTACATCAACTGATTTACACAAATCAACTGATTTATTTATATCAACTGATTTACGCATATCAACTAATTTACGCATATCCCCTGATTTAAGTTTAACCAATTAGGCAACACAGCAAATTTTAAATGACAACTGATATATTTTTATCAACTGATTTACACATATCAACTGATTTATTTATATAAACTGATTTACGCATATCAACTGATTTACGCATATTAACTGATTTACGCATATCAACTGATTTACGCATATCAACCGATTTACGCATATCCCCTGATTTAAGTTTAAACCAATTTGGCAACAGCAAATTTTAAATGACAACGGATTTATTTATTTCAACTGATTTACGCATATCCCCTGATTTAAGTTTAAACCAATTTGGCAACAGCAAATTTTAAATGACAACGGATTTATTTATTTCAACTGATTTACGTATATCCCCTGATTTAAGTTTAAACCGGTTTGGCAACTTAGCAAATTTTAAATGATCACGTTGATTTATTTATATCAAATGATTTGCACATATCAACTGATTTATTTACATCAACTGATTTACACATATCAACTGATTTATTTATATCAACTGATTTACGCATATCTCCTGATTTAAGTTTGAACCAATTTGGCAACAGCAAATTTTAAATGACAACGGATTTATTTATTTCAACTGATTTACGTATATCCCCTGATTTAAGTTTAGACCAGTTTGGCAACATAGCAAATTTTAAATGACAACGTTGATTTATTTATATCAACTGATTTACACATATCAACTGATTTTTTGATATCAACCGATTTACACAAATCAACTGATTTACCCATATCAACTGATTTACCCATATCAACTGATTTACACATATCAACTGATTTACGCATATCCCCTGATTTAAGTTTGAACCAATTTGGCAACATAGCAAATTTTAAATGACCACGTTGATTTATTTATATCAACTGATTTACACATATTAACTAATTTACGCATATCCCCTGATTTTAGTTTAAACCAATTTGGCAACACAGCAAATTTTAAATGACAACGTTGATTTATTTATATCAACTGATTTACACATATCAACTGATTTTTTGATATCAACCGATTTACACAAATCAACTGATTTACCCATATCAACTGATTTACGCATATCAACTGATTTACACATATCAACTGATTTACGCATATCCCCTGATTTAAGTTTGAACCAATTTGGCAACACAGCAAATTTTAAATGACAACGTTGATTTATTTACATCAACTGATTTACACATATCAACTGATTTATTTACATCAACTGATTTACACATATCAACTGATTTTTTTATATCAACCGATTTACACATATCAACTGATTTATTTATATAAACTGATTTACCCATATCAACTGATTTACGCATATCAACTGATTTACGCATATCAACTGATTTACGCATATCAACTGATTTACGCATATCCCCTGATTTAAGTTTAACCAATTTGGCAACACACAAATTTTAAATGACAACGGATTTATTTATATCAACTGATTTACGTATATCCCCTGATTTAAGTTTGAACCAATTTGGCAACACAGCAAATTTTAAATGACAACGTTGATTTATTTACATCAACTGATTTACACATATCAACTGATTTATTTACATCAACTGATTTACACATATCAACTGATTTTTTTATATCAACCGATTTACACATATCAACTGATTTATTTATATAAACTGATTTACCCATATCAACTGATTTACGCATATCAACTGATTTACGCATATCAACTGATTTACGCATATCAACTGATTTACGCATATCCCCTGATTTAAGTTTAACCAATTTGGCAACACACAAATTTTAAATGACAACGGATTTATTTATATCAACTGATTTACGTATATCAACTGTATGATGATTTTAAATGACCACGTTGATTCAGTTAAGTTATAAAGTTATAAAGTGCTCTATTAGTTCCACCCTTACATCCAAACCAAGATGTCCCATAAGCCAACTGAATGGCTTGTGCGGATTAGGGGTAGGAACAGACCGACGGCTTAAAGTCCCCTCCGAAGGACTATTTACAACTGATTTACGCATATCAACTAATTTACGCATATCACCTGATTTAAGTTTAACCAATTAGGCAACACAGCAAATTTTAAATGACAACTGATTTATTTATATCAACTGATTTACACATATCAACTGATTTATTTATATAAACTGATTTACGCATATCAACTGATTTACGCATATCAACTGATTTACGCATATCAACTGATTTACGCATATCAACCGATTTACGCATATCCCCTGATTTAAGTTTGAACCAATTTGGCAACACAGCAAATTTTAAATGACAACGGATTTATTTATATTAACTGATTTACGTATATCAACTGTATGATGATTTTAAATGACCACGTTGATTCAGTTATATCAACTGATTTACGCATATTAATCGATTTACACATATCAACTGATTTATTTATATCAACTGATTTACACATATCAACTGATTTACGTATATCAACTGTATGATGATTTTAAATGACCACGTTGATTCAGTTATATCATCTGATTTACACATATTATCTGATTTAAACATATCAACTAATTTACACATATCAACTGATTTATTTATATCAACCGATTAACACATATCAACTGATTTATTTACATCAATTGATTTATTTATATTAACTGATTTACGCATATCAACTGATTTATTTACATCAACTGATTTATTTACATCAACTGATTTATTTATATCAACTGATTTACGCATATCAACTAATTTACGCATATCACCTGATTTAAGTTTAACCAATTAGGCAACACAGCAAATTTTAAATGACAACTGATTTATTTATATCAACTGATTTACACATATCAACTGATTTATTTATATAAACTGATTTACGCATATCAACTGATTTACGCATATCAACTAATTTACGCATATCCCCTGATTTAAGTTTGAACCAATTTGGCAACAGCAAATTTTAAATGACAACGGATTTATTTATTTCAACTGATTTACGTATATCCCCTGATTTAAGTTTGAACCAGTTTGGCAACATAGCAAATTTTAAATGATCACGTTGATTTATTTATATCAAATGATTTGCACATATCAACTGATTTATTTACATCATCTGATTTACACATATCAACTGATTTATTTATATCAACTGATTTACGCATATCAACTGATTTACGCATATCCCCTGATTTAAGTTTGAACCAATTTGGCAACAGCAAATTTTAAATGACAACGAATTAATTTATTTCAACTGTTTTACGTATATCCCCTGATTAAGGTTTGAACCAATTTGGCAACACAGCAAATTTTAAATGACAACGTTGATTTATTTACATCAACTGATTTACACATATCAACTGATTTTTTTATATCAACAGATTTACACAAATCAACTGATTTACGCATATCTTACGCATATCAACTGATTTACACATATCCCCTGATTTAAGTTTGAACCAATTTGGCAACATAGCAAATTTTAAATGACCACGTTGATTTATTTATATTAACTGATTTACACATATTAATCGAATTACACATATCAACTGATTTATTTATATCAACTGATTTATTTATATAAACTGATTAACCCATATCAACTGATTTACGCATATTAACTGATTTACGCATATCAACTGATTTACGCATATCAACTGATTTACGCATATCAACTGATTTACGCATATCCCCTGATTTAAGTTTAACCAATTTGGCAACACACAAATTTTAAATGACAACGGATTTATTTATATCAACTTATTTGCGTATATCAACTGTATGATGATTTTAAATGACCACGTTGATTCAGTTATATCAACTGATTTACACATATTAACTGATTTAAACATATCAACTGATTTATTTATATCAACCGATTAACACATATCAACTGATTTATTTACATCAACTGATTTATTTATATTAACTGATTTACGCATATCAACTGATTTATTTACATCAACTGATTTACACATATCAACTGATTTATTTATATCAACTGATTTACGCATATCAACTGATTTACGCATATCTCCTGATTTATGTTTGAACCAATTTGGCAACAGCAAATTTTAAATGTAAAACGGATTTATTTATTTTAACTGATTTACGTTTATCCCCTGATTTAAGTTTGAACCAGTTTGGCAACATAGCAAATTTTAAATGATCACGTTGATTTATTTATATCAAATGATTTGCACATATCAACTGATTTATTTACATCAACTGATTTACACATATCAACTGATTTATTTATATCAACTGATTTACGCATATCAACTGATTTACGCATATCCCCTGATTTAAGTTTGAACCAATTTGGCAACATAGCAAATTTTAAATGACCACGTTGATTTATTTATATCAACTGATTTACACATATTAACTGATTAACGCATATCCCCTGATTTAAGTTTAAACCAATTTGGCAACACAGCAAATTTTAAATGACAACGTTGATTTATTTATATCAACTGTTTTAGGCATATCAACTGATTTACGCATATCCCATGATTTAAGTTTGAACCAGTTTGGCAACATAGCAAATTTTAAATGATCACGTTGATTTATTTATATCAAATGATTTGCACATATCAACTGATTTATTTACATCAACTGATTTATTTATATTAACTGATTTATTTATATTAACTGATTTACGCATATCAACTGATTTATTTACATCAACTGATTTACACATATCAACTGATTTATTTTTATCAACTGATTTACGCATATCAACTGATTTACGCATATCCCCTGATTTAAGTTTGAACCAATTTGGCAACACAGCAAATTTTAAATGACAACGTTGATTTATTTATATCAACTGTTTTACGCATATCAACTGATTTACACATATCCCCTGATTTAAGTTTAAACCAATTTGGCAACACACAAATTTTAAATGACAACGGATTTATTTATATCAACTGATTTACGTATATCAACTGTATGATGATTTTAAATGACCACGTTGATTCAGTTATATAAACTGATTTACACATATTAACTGATTTAAACATATCAACTGATTTACACATATCAACTGATTTACGCATATCAACTGATTTACGCATATTCCCTGATTTAAGTTTAACAAATTTGGCAACACACAAATTTTAAATGACAACGGATTTATTTATATCAACTGATTTACGTATATCAACTGTATGATGATTTTAAATGACCACGTTGATTCAGTTATATAAACTGATTTACACATATTAACTGATTTAAACATATCAACTGATTTACACATATCAACTGATTTATTTATATCAACCGATTAACACATATCAACTGATTTATTTACATCAACTGATTTATTTATATTAACTGATTTACGCATATCAACTGATTTATTTACATCAACTGATTTACACAAATCAACTGATTTATTTATATCAACTGATTTACGCATATCAACTAATTTACGCATATCCCCTGATTTAAGTTTAACCAATTAGGCAACACAGCAAATTTTAAATGACAACTGATATATTTTTATCAACTGATTTACACATATCAACTGATTTATTTATATAAACTGATTTACGCATATCAACTGATTTACGCATATCAACTGATTTACGCATATCAACTGATTTACGCATATCAACTGATTTACGCATATCAACCGATTTACGCATATCCCCTGATTTAAGTTTAAACCAATTTGGCAACAGCAAATTTTAAATGACAACGGATTTATTTATTTCAACTGATTTACGTATATCCCCTGATTTAGGTTTGAACCGGTTTGGCAACTTAGCAAATTTTAAATGATCACGTTGATTTATTTATATCAAATGATTTGCACATATCAACTGATTTATTTACATCAACTGATTTACACATATCAACTGATTTATTTATATCAACTGATTTACGCATATCTCCTGATTTAAGTTTGAACCAATTTGGCAACAGCAAATTTTAAATGACAACGGATTTATTTATTTCAACTGATTTACGTATATCCCCTGATTTAGGTTTAGACCAGTTTGGCAACATAGCAAATTTTAAATGATCACATATCAACTGATTTACACATATCAACTGATTTATTTATATCAACTGATTTACGCATATCAACAGATTTACGCATATCCCCTGATTTAAGTTTGAACCAATTTGGCAACATAGCAAATTTTAAATGACCACGTTGATTTATTTATATCAACTGATTTACACATATTAACTAATTTACGCATATCCCCTGATTTTAGTTTAAACCAATTTGGCAACACAGCAAATTTTAAATGACAACGTTGATTTATTTATATCAACTGATTTACACATATCAACTGATTTACGCATATCCCCTGATTTAAGATTGAACCAAATTGGCAACAGCAAATTTTAAATGACAACGAATTTATTTATATCAACTGTTTTACGTATATCCCCTGATTTAAGTTTGAACCAATTTGGCAACACAGCAAATTTTAAATGACAACGTTGATTTATTTACATCAACTGATTTACACATATCAACTGATTTATTTACATCAACTGATTTACACATATCAACTGATTTTTTTATATCAACCGATTTACACATATCAACTGATTTATTTATATAAACTGATTTACCCATATCAACTGATTTACGCATATCAACTGATTTACGCATATCAACTGATTTACGCATATCAACTGATTTACGCATATCCCCTGATTTAAGTTTAACCAATTTGGCAACACACAAATTTTAAATGACAACGGATTTATTTATATCAACTGATTTACGTATATCAACTGTATGATGATTTTAAATGACCACGTTGATTCAGTTAAGTTATAAAGTTATAAAGTGCTCTATTAGTTCCACCCTTACATCCAAACCAAGATGTCCCATAAGCCAACTGAATGGCTTGTGCGGGTTAGGGGTAGGAACAGACCGACGGCTTAAAGTCCCCTCCGAAGGACTATTTACAACTGATTTACGCATATCAACTAATTTACGCATATCACCTGATTTAAGTTTAACCAATTAGGCAACACAGCAAATTTTAAATGACAACTGATTTATTTATATCAACTGATTTACACATATCAACTGATTTATTTATATAAACTGATTTACGCATATCAACTGATTTACGCATATCAACTGATTTACGCATATCAACCGATTTACGCATATCCCCTGATTTAAGTTTGAACCAATTTGGCAACACAGCAAATTTTAAATGACAACGTTGATTTATTTAAATCAACTGATTTACACATATCAACTGATTTATTTATATCAACTGATTAACACATATCAACCGATTTATTTACATCAACTGATTTATTTATATTAACTGATTTACGCATATCAACTGATTTATTTACATCAACTGATTTACACATATCAACTGATTTATTTATATTAACTGATTTACACATATTAATCGAATTACACATATCAACTGATTTATTTATATCAACTGATTTATTTATATAAACTGATTAACCCATATCAACTGATTTACGCATATTAACTGATTTACGCATATCAACTGATTTACGCATATCAACTGATTTACGCATATCAACTGATTTACGCATATCCCCTGATTTAAGTTTAACCAATTTGGCAACACACAAATTTTAAATGACAACGGATTTATTTATATCAACTTATTTGCGTATATCAACTGTATGATGATTTTAAATGACCACGTTGATTCAGTTATATCAACTGATTTACACATATTAACTGATTTAAACATATCAACTGATTTATTTATATCAACCGATTAACACATATCAACTGATTTATTTACATCAACTGATTTATTTATATTAACTGATTTACGCATATCAACTGATTTATTTACATCAACTGATTCACACATATCAACTGATTTATTTATATCAACTGATTTACGCATATCAACTGATTTACGCATATCTCCTGATTTAAGTTTGAACCAATTTGGCAACAGCAAATTTTAAATGTAAAACGGATTTATTTATTTTAACTGATTTACGTTTATCCCCTGATTTAAGTTTGAACCAGTTTGGCAACATAGCAAATTTTAAATGATCACGTTGATTTATTTATATCAAATGATTTGCACATATCAACTGATTTATTTACATCAACTGATTTACACATATCAACTGATTTATTTATATCAACTGATTTACGCATATCAACTGATTTACGCATATCCCCTGATTTAAGTTTGAACCAATTTGGCAACATAGCAAATTTTAAATGACCACGTTGATTTATTTATATCAACTGATTTACACATATTAACTGATTAACGCATATCCCCTGATTTAAGTTTAAACCAATTTGGCAACACAGCAAATTTTAAATGACAACGTTGATTTATTTATATCAACTGTTTTAGGCATATCAACTGATTTACGCATATCCCATGATTTAAGTTTGAACCAGTTTGGCAACATAGCAAATTTTAAATGATCACGTTGATTTATTTATATCAAATGATTTGCACATATCAACTGATTTATTTACATCAACTGATTTATTTATATTAACTGATTTATTTATATTAACTGATTTACGCATATCAACTGATTTATTTACATCAACTGATTTACACATATCAACTGATTTATTTTTATCAACTGATTTACGCATATCAACTGATTTACGCATATCCCCTGATTTAAGTTTGAACCAATTTGGCAACACAGCAAATTTTAAATGACAACGTTGATTTATTTATATCAACTGTTTTACGCATATCAACTGATTTACACATATCCCCTGATTTAAGTTTAAACCAATTTGGCAACACACAAATTTTAAATGACAACGGATTTATTTATATCAACTGATTTACGTATATCAACTGTATGATGATTTTAAATGACCACGTTGATTCAGTTATATAAACTGATTTACACATATTAACTGATTTAAACATATCAACTGATTTACACATATCAACTGATTTACGCATATCAACTGATTTACGCATATTCCCTGATTTAAGTTTAACCAATTTGGCAACACACAAATTTTAAATGACAACGGATTTATTTATATCAACTGATTTACGTATATCAACTGTATGATGATTTTAAATGACCACGTTGATTCAGTTATATAAACTGATTTACACATATTAACTGATTTAAACATATCAACTGATTTACACATATCAACTGATTTATTTATATCAACCGATTAACACATATCAACTGATTTATTTACATCAACTGATTTATTTATATTAACTGATTTACGCATATCAACTGATTTATTTACATCAACTGATTTACACAAATCAACTGATTTATTTATATCAACTGATTTACGCATATCAACTAATTTACGCATATCCCCTGATTTAAGTTTAACCAATTAGGCAACACAGCAAATTTTAAATGACAACTGATATATTTTTATCAACTGATTTACACATATCAACTGATTTATTTATATAAACTGATTTACGCATATCAACTGATTTACGCATATCAACTGATTTACGCATATCAACTGATTTACGCATATCAACTGATTTACGCATATCAACCGGTTTACGCATATCCCCTGATTTAAGTTTAAACCAATTTGGCAACAGCAAATTTTAAATGACAACGGATTTATTTATTTCAACTGATTTACGTATATCCCCTGATTTAGGTTTGAACCGGTTTGGCAACTTAGCAAATTTTAAATGATCACGTTGATTTATTTATATCAAATGATTTGCACATATCAACTGATTTATTTACATCAACTGATTTACACATATCAACTGATTTATTTATATCAACTGATTTACGCATATCTCCTGATTTAAGTTTGAACCAATTTGGCAACAGCAAATTTTAAATGACAACGGATTTATTTATTTCAACTGATTTACGTATATCCCCTGATTTAGGTTTAGACCAGTTTGGCAACATAGCAAATTTTAAATGATCACATATCAACTGATTTACACATATCAACTGATTTATTTATATCAACTGATTTACGCATATCAACAGATTTACGCATATCCCCTGATTTAAGTTTGAACCAATTTGGCAACATAGCAAATTTTAAATGACCACGTTGATTTATTTATATCAACTGATTTACACATATTAACTAATTTACGCATATCCCCTGATTTTAGTTTAAACCAATTTGGCAACACAGCAAATTTTAAATGACAACGTTGATTTATTTATATCAACTGATTTACACATATCAACTGATTTACGCATATCCCCTGATTTAAGATTGAACCAAATTGGCAACAGCAAATTTTAAATGACAACGAATTTATTTATATCAACTGTTTTACGTATATCCCCTGATTTAAGTTTGAACCAATTTGGCAACACAGCAAATTTTAAATGACAACGTTGATTTATTTACATCAACTGATTTACACATATCAACTGATTTATTTACATCAACTGATTTACACATATCAACTGATTTTTTTATATCAACCGATTTACACATATCAACTGATTTATTTATATAAACTGATTTACCCATATCAACTGATTTACGCATATCAACTGATTTACGCATATCAACTGATTTACGCATATCAACTGATTTACGCATATCCTCTGATTTAAGTTTAACCAATTTGGCAACACACAAATTTTAAATGACAACGGATTTATTTATATCAACTGATTTACGTATATCAACTGTATGATGATTTTAAATGACCACGTTGATTCAGTTAAGTTATAAAGTTATAAAGTGCTCTATTAGTTCCACCCTTACATCCAAACCAAGATGTCCCATAAGCCAACTGAATGGCTTGTACGGGTTAGGGGTAGGAACAGACCGACGGCTTAAAGTCCCCTCCGAAGGACTATTTACAACTGATTTACGCATATCAACTAATTTACGCATATCACCTGATTTAAGTTTAACCAATTAGGCAACACAGCAAATTTTAAATGACAACTGATTTATTTATATCAACTGATTTACACATATCAACTGATTTATTTATATAAACTGATTTACGCATATCAACTGATTTACGCATATCAACTGATTTACGCATATCAACTGATTTACGCATATCAACCGATTTACGCATATCCCCTGATTTAAGTTTGAACCAATTTGGCAACACAGCAAATTTTAAATGACAACGTTGATTTATTTAAATCAACTGATTTACACATATCAACTGATTTATTTATATCAACTGATTAACACATATCAACCGATTTATTTACATCAACTGATTTACACATATCAACTGATTTATTTATATCAACTGATTTACGCATATCAACTAATTTACGCATATCCCCTGATTTAAGTTTGAACCAATTTGGCAACAGCAAATTTTAAATGACAACGGATTTATTTATTTCAACTGATTTACGTATATCCCCTGATTTAAGTTTGAACCAGTTTGGCAACATAGCAAATTTTAAATGATCACGTTGATTTATTTATATTAACTGATTTACACATATCAACTGATTTATTTACATCAACTGATTTACACATATCAACTGATTTATTTATATTAACTAATTTACGCATATCAACTAATTTACGCATATCCCCTGATTTAAGTTTAACCAATTTGGCAACACAGCAAATTTTAAATGACAACGGATTTATTTATATCAACTGTTTTACGTATATCCCCTGATTTAAGTTTGAACCAATTTGGCAACACAGCAAATTTTAAATGACAACGTTGATTTATTTACATCAACTGATTTACGCATATCAACTGATTTACACATATCAACTGATTTATTTATATCAACTGATTTACGCATATCAACTAATTTACGCATATCCCCTGATTTAAGTTTGAACCAATTTGGCAACAGCAAATTTTAAATGACAACGGATTTATTTATTTCAACTGATTTACGTAAATCCCCTGATTTAAGTTTGAACCAGTTTGGCAACATAGCAAATTTTAAATGATCACGTTGATTTATTTACATCATCTGATTTACACATATCAACTGATTTATTTATATCAACTGATTTACGCATATCAACTGATTTACGCATATCCCCTGATTTAAGTTTGAACCAATTTGGCAACAGCAAATTTTAAATGACAACAAATTTATTTATATCAACTGTTTTACGTATATCCCCTGATTTAAGTTTGAACCAATTTGGCAACACAGCAAATTTTAAATGACAACGTTGATTTATTTACATCAACTGATTTACACATATCAACTGATTTACATATATCAACTGATTTACACATATCAACTGATTTATTTATATCAACTGATTAACACATATCAACCGATTTATTTACATCAACTGATTTACACATATCAACTGATTTATTTATATAAACTGATTTCCCCATATCAACTGATTTACGCATATCAACTGATTTACGCATATCCCCTGATTTAAGTTTAAACCAATTTGGCAACACAGCAAATTTTAAAAGACAACGTTGATTTATTTACATCAACTGATTTACACATATCAACTGATTTATTTACATCAACTGATTTATTTACATCAACTGATTTACACATATCAACTGATTTACACATATCAACTGATTTACACATATCAACTGATTTATTTATATCAACTGATTAACACATATCAACCGATTTATTTACATCAACTGATTTACACATATCAACTGATTTATTTATATAAACTGATTTTCCCATATCAACTGATTTACGCATATCAACTGATTTACGCATATCCCCTGATTTAAGTTTAAACCAATTTGGCAACACAGCAAATTTTAAATGACAACGTTGATTTATTTATATCAACTGATTTACACTTATCAACCGATTTACACAAATCAACTGATTTACCCATATCAACTGATTTACGCATATCAACTGATTTACACATATCAACTGATTTATTTATATCAACTGATTAACACATATCAACCGATTTATTTATATCAACTGATTTACGCATATCAACTGATTTACGCATATCTCCTGATTTAAGTTTGAACCAATTTGGCAACAGCAAATTTTAAATGACAACGGATTTATTTATTTCAATTGATTTACGTATATCCCCTGATTTAAGTTTGAACCAGTTTGGCAACATAGCAAATTTTAAATGATCACATATCAACTGATTTATTTATATCAACTGATTTACACATATCAACTGATTTACGCATATCAACTGATTTACGCATATCAACTGATTTACGCATATCTCCTGATTTAAGTTTGAACCAATTTGGCAACAGCAAATTTTAAATGACAACGGATTCATTTATTTTAACTGATTTACGTATATCCCCTGATTTAAGTTTGAACCAGTTTGGCAACATAGCAAATTTTAAATGATCACGTTGATTTATTTATATCAAATGATTTGCACATATCAACTGATTTATTTACATCAACTGATTTACACATATCAACTGATTTATTTATATCAACTGATTTACGCATATCAACTGATTTACGCATATCCCCTAATTTAAGTTTGAACCAATTTGGCAACATAGCAAATTTTAAATGACCACGTTGATTTATTTATATCAACTGATTTACACATATTAACTGATTAACGCATATCCCCTAATTTAAGTTTAAACCAATTTGGCAATACAGCAAATTTTAAATGACAACGTTGATTTATTTATATCAACTGTTTTACGCATATCAACTGATTTACGCATATCCCATGATTTAAGTTTGAACCAGTTTGGCAACATAGCAAATTTTAAATGATCACGTTGATTTATTTATATCAAATGATTTGCACATATCAACTGATTTATTTACATCAACTGATTTACACATATCAACTGATTTATTTATATCAACTGATTTACGCATATCAACTGATTTACGCATATCCCCTGATTTAAGTTTAAACCAATTTGGCAACAGCAAATTTTAAATGACAACGAATTTATATCAACTGTTTTACGTATATCCCCTGATTTAAGTTTGAACCAATTTGGCAACACAGCAAATTTTAAATGACAACGTTGATTTATTTACATCAATTGATTTACACATATCAACTGATTTATTTACATCAACTGATTTACACATATCAACTGATTTTTTTATATCAACCGATTTACACATATCAACTGATTTATTTATATAAACTGATTTACCCATATCAACTGATTTACGCATATCAACTGATTTACGCATATCAACTGATTTACGCATATTCCCTGATTTAAGTTTAACCAATTTGGCAACACACAAATTTTAAATGACAACGGATTTATTTATATCAACTGATTTACGTATATCAACTGTATGATGATTTTAAATGACCACGTTGATTCAGTTATATAAACTGATTTACACATATTAACTGATTTAAACATATCAACTGATTTACACATATCAACTGATTTATTTATATCAACCGATTAACACATATCAACTGATTTATTTACATCAACTGATTTATTTATATTAACTGATTTACGCATATCAACTGATTTATTTACATCAACTGATTTACACAAATCAACTGATTTATTTATATCAACTGATTTACGCATATCAACTAATTTACGCATATCCCCTGATTAAAGTTTAACCAATTAGGCAACACAGCAAATTTTAAATGACAACTGATTTATTTTTATCAACTGATTTACACATATCAACTGATTTATTTATATAAACTGATTTACGCATATCAACTGATTTACGCATATCAACTGATTTACGCATATCAACTGATTTACGCATATCTCCTGATTTAAGTTTGAACCAATTTGGCAACAGCAAATTTTAAATAACAACGTTAATTTATTTACATCAACTGATTTACACATATCAACTGATTTATTTACATCAACTGATTTACACATATCAACTGATTTTTTATATCAACCGATTTACACATATCAACTGATTTATTTATATAAACTGATTTACCCATATCAACTGATTTACGCATATCAACTGATTTACGCATATCAACTGATTTACGCATATCAACTGATTTACGCATATCAACTGATTTACGCATATCCCCTGATTTAAGTTTAACCAATTTGGCAATACACAAATTTTAAATGACAACGGATTTATGTATATCAACTGATTTCCGTATATCAACTGTATGATGATTTTAAATGACCACGTTGATTCAGTTATATCAACTGATTTACGCATATCTTACGCATATCTTACGCATATCAACTGATTTACACATATCCCCTGATTTAAGTTTGAACAAATTTGGCAACATAGCAAATTTTAAATGACCACGTTGATTTATTTATATCAACTGATTTACACATATTAATCGATTTACACATATCAACTGATTTATTTATATCAACTGATTTACACATATCAACTGATTTATTTATATAAACTGATTTACCCATATCAACTGATTTACGCATATCAACTGATTTACGCATATCAACTGATTAACGCATATCCCCTGATTTAAGTTTAACCAATTTGGCAACACACAAATTTTAAATGACAACGGATTTATTTATATCAACTGATTTACGTATATCAACTGTATGATGATTTTAAATGACCACGTTGATTCAGTTATATCATCTGATTTACACATATTATCTGATTTAAACATATCAATTAATTTACACATATCAACTGATTTATTTATATCAACCGATTAACACATATCAACTGATTTATTTACATCAACTGATTTATTAATATTAACTGATTTACGCATATCAACTGATTTATTTACATCAACTGATTTATTTATATCAACTGATTTACGCATATCAACTAATTTACGCATATCACCTGATTTAAGTTTAACCAATTAGGCAACACAGCAAATTTTAAATGACAACTGATTTATTTATATCAACTGATTTACACATATCAACTGATTTATTTATATAAACTGATTTACGCATATCAACTGATTTACGCATATCAACTGATTAACGAATATCAACTGATTTACGCATATCAACCGATTTACGCATATCCCCTGATTTAAGTTTGAACCAATTTGGCAACACAGCAAATTTTAAATGACAACGTTGATTTATTTAAATCAACTGATTTACACATATCAACTGATTTATTTATATCAACTGATTAACACATATCAACCGATTTATTTACATCAACTGATTTACACATATCAACTGATTTATTTATATCAACTGATTTACGCATATCAACTAATTAACGCATATCCCCTGATTTAAGTTTGAACCAATTTGGCAACAGCAAATTTTAAATGACAACGGATTTATTTATTTCAACTGATTTACGTATATCCCCTGATTTAAGTTTGAACCAGTTTGGCAACATAGCAAATTTTAAATGATCACGTTGATTTATTTATATTAACTGATTTACACATATCAACTGATTTATTTACATCAACTGATTTACACATATCAACTGATTTATTTATATCAACTAATTAACACATATCAACTGATTTATTTATATCAACTGATTAACACATATCAACCGATTTATTTATATCAACTGATTTACGCATATCAACTGATTTACGCATATCAACTGATTTACGCATATCTCCTGATTTAAGTTTGAACCAATTTGGCAACAGCAAATTTTAAATGACAACGGATTTATTTATTTCAACTGATTTACGTATATCCCCTGATTTAAGTTTGAACCAGTTTGGCAACATAGCAAATTTTAAATGATCACATATCAACTGATTTATTTATATCAACTGATTTACACATATCAACTGATTTATTTATATCAACTGATTTACGCATATCAACTGATTTACACATATCAACTGATTTATTTATATCAACTGATTAACACATATCAACTGATTTATTTATATCAACTGATTTACGCATATCAACTGATTTACGCATATCAACTGATTTACGCATATCTCCTGATTTAAGTTTGAACCAATTTGGCAACAGCAAATTTTAAATGACAACGGATTCATTTATTTTAACTGATTAACGTATATCCCCTGATTTAAGTTTGAACCAGTTTGGCAACATAGCAAATTTTAAATGATCACGTTGATTTATTTATATCAAATGATTTGCACATATCAACTGATTTATTTACATCAACTGATTTACACATATCAACGGATTTATTTATATCAACTGATTTACGCATATCAACTGATTTACGCATATCCCCTGATTTAAGTTTAAACCAATTTGGCAACATAGCAAATTTTAAATGACCACGTTGATTTATTTATATCAACTGATTTACACATATTAACTGATTAACGCATATCCCCTGATTTAAGTTTAAACCAATTTGGCAATACAGCAAATTTTAAATGACAACGTTGATTTATTTATATCAACTGTTTTACGCATATCAACTGATTTACGCATATCCCATGATTTAAGTTTGAACCAGTTTGGCAACATAGCAAATTTTAAATGATCACGTTGATTTATTTATATCAAATGATTTGCACATATCAACTGATTTATTTACATCAACTGATTTACACATATCAACTGATTTATTTATATCAACTGATTTACGCATATCAACTGATTTACGCATATCCCCTGATTTAAGTTTAAACCAATTTGGCAACAGCAAATTTTAAATGACAACGAATTTATATCAACTGTTTTACGTATATCCCCTGATTTAAGTTTGAACCAATTTGGCAACACAGCAAATTTTAAATGACAACGTTGATTTATTTACATCAACTGATTTACACATATCAACTGATTTATTTACATCAACTGATTTACACATATCAACTGATTTTTTTATATCAACCGATTTACACATATCAACTGATTTATTTATATAAACTGATTTACCCATATCAACTGATTTACGCATATCAACTGATTTACGCATACCAACTGATTTACGCATATTCCCTGATTTAAGTTTAACCAATTTGGCAACACACAAATTTTAAATGACAACGGATTTATTTATATCAACTGATTTACGTATATCAACTGTATGATGATTTTAAATGACCACGTTGATTCAGTTATATAAACTGATTTACACATATTAACTGATTTAAACATATCAACTGATTTACGCATATCAACTGATTTACACATATCAACTGATTTATTTATATCAACTGATTAACACATATCAACCGATTTATTTACATCAACTGATTTACACATATCAACTGATTTATTTATATCAACTGATTTACGCATATCAACTGATTTACGCATATCCCCTGATTTAAGTTTGAACCAATTTGGCAACAGCAAATTTTAAATGACAACGAATTTATTTATATTAACTGTTTTACGCATATCAACTGATTTACGCATATCCCATGATTTAAGTTTGAACCAGTTTGGCAACATAGCAAATTTTAAATGATCACGTTGATTTATTTATATCAAATGATTTGCACATATCAACTGATTTATTTTAATCAACTGATTTACACATATCAACTGATTTATTTATATCAACTGATTTACGCATATCAACTGATTTACGCATATCCCCTGATTTAAGTTTGAACCAATTTGGCAACAGCAAATTTTAAATGACAACGAATTTATTTATATCAACTGTTTGGATATCCCTGATTTAAGTTTGAACCAATTTGGCAACACAGCAAATTTTAAATGACAACGTTGATTTATTTACATCAACTGATTTACACATATCAACTGATTTATTTACATCAACTGATTTACACATATCAACTGATTTTTTTATATCAACCGATTTACACATATCAACTGATTTATTTATATAAACTGATTTACCCATATCAACTGATTTATTTATATCAACTGATTTACACATATCAACTGATTTATTTATATAAACTGATTTACACATATCAACTGATTTATTTATATAAACTGATTTACACATATCAACTGATTTATTTAATAAACTGATTTACACATATTAACTGATTTACACATATCAACCGATTTACACATATTAACTGATTTATTTATATCAACTAATTTACACATATCAACTGATTTATTTATATCAACTGATTTACACATATCAACTAATTTATTTATATCAACTGATTTACACATATCAACTGATTTATTTATATAAACTGATTTACCCATATTAACTGATTTACGCATATCAACTGATTTACG
Organism: Brassicogethes aeneus; assembly: GCA_921294245.1. NCBI lineage: Eukaryota > Metazoa > Arthropoda > Insecta > Coleoptera > Nitidulidae > Brassicogethes > Brassicogethes aeneus. The sequence goes on from OV121136.1 coordinate 8,242,854, forward strand.
CATATCCCCTGATTTAAGTTTAAACCAATTTGGCAACACAGCAAATTTTAAATGACAACGTTGAATTATTTATATCAACTGTTTTACACATATCAACTTATTTTTTGATATCAACCGATTTACACAAATCAACTGATTTACCCATATCAACTGATTTACGCATATCAACTGATTTACACATATCAACTGATTTATTTATATCAACTGATTAACACATATCAACCGATTTATTTACATCAACTGATTTATTTATATCAACTGATTTACGCATATCAACTAATTTACGCATATCCCCTGATTTAAGTTTGAACCAATTTGGCAACAGAAAATTTTAAATGACAACGGATTTATTTATTTCAACTGATTTACGTATATCCCCTGATTTAAGTTTGAACCAGTTTGGCAACATAGCAAATTTTAAATGATCACGTTGATTTATTTATATCAAATGATTTGCACATATCAACTGATTTATTTACATCAACTGATTTACACATATCAACTGATTTATTTATATTAACTGATTTACGCATATCAACTGATTTACGCATATCTCCTGATTTAAGTTTGAACCAATTTGGCAACAGCAAATTTTAAATGACAACGGATTTATTTATTTCAACTGATTTACGTATATCCCCTGATTTAAGTTTGAACCAGTTTGGCAACATAGCAAATTTTAAATGTTTACGTTGATTTATTTATATCAAATGATTTGCACATATCAACTGATTTATTTACATCAACTGATTTTTTGATATCAACCGATTTACACAAATCAACTGATTTACGCATATCCCCTGATTTAAGTTTGAACTAATTTGGCAACATAGCAAATTTTAAATGACAACAAATTTATTTATATCAACTGATTTACAAATATCAAATGATTTTTTGATATCAACCGATTTACACAAATCAACTGATTTACGCATATCAACTGATTTACGCATATCCCCTGATTTAAGTTTGAACCAATTTGGCAACATAGCAAATTTTAAATGACAACTTTGATTTATTTATATCAACTGATTTACACATATCAACTGATCTATTTATATCAACTGATTTATTTATATCAACCGATTTACACAAATCAACTGATTTACGCATATCAACTGATTTACACATATCAACTGATTTATTTATATCAACTGATTTACGCATATCAACTGATTTACGCATATCTCCTGATTTAAGTTTGAACCAATTTGGCAACAGCAAATTTTAAATGACAACGTTAATTTATTTACATCAACTGATTTACACATATCAACTGATTTATTTACATCAACTGATTTACACATATCAACTGATTTTTTATATCAACCGATTTACACATATCAACTGATTTATTTATATAAACTGATTTACCCATATCAACTGATTTACGCATATCAACTGATTTACGCATATCAACTGATTTACGCATATCAACTGATTTACGCATATCCCCTGATTTAAGTTTAACCAATTTGGCAATACACAAATTTTAAATGACAACGGATTTATGTATATCAACTGATTTACGTATATCAACTGTATGATGATTTTAAATGACCACGTTGATTCAGTTATATCAACTGATTTACGCATATCTTACGCATATCAACTGATTTACACATATCCCCTGATTTAAGTTTGAACAAATTTGGCAACATAGCAAATTTTAAATGACCACGTTGATTTATTTATATCAACTGATTTACACATATTAATCGATTTACACATATCAACTGATTTATTTATATCAACTGATTTACACATATCAACTGATTTATTTATATAAACTGATTTACCCATATCAACTGATTAACGCATATCAACTGATTTACGCATATCAACTGATTTACGCATATCCCCTGATTTAAGTTTAACCAATTTGGCAACACACAAATTTTAAATGACAACGGATTTATTTATATCAACTGATTTACGTATATCAACTGTATGATGATTTTAAATGACCACGTTGATTCAGTTATATAAACTGATTTACACATATTAACTGATTTAAACATATCAACTGATTTACACATATCAACTGATTTATTTATATCAACCGATTAACACATATCAACTGATTTATTTACATCAACTGATTTATTTATATTAACTGATTTACACATATCAACTAATTTATTTACATCAACTGATTTACACAAATCAACTGATTTATTTATATCAACTGATTTACGCATATCAACTAATTTACGCATATCCCCTGATTAAAGTTTAACCAATTAGGCAACACAGCAAATTTTAAATGACAACTGATTTATTTTTATCAACTGATTTACACATATCAACTGATTTATTTATATAAACTGATTTACGCATATCAACTGATTTACGCATATCAACTGATTTACGCATATCAACTGATTTACGCATATCAACCGATTTACGCATATCCCCTGATTTAAGTTTAAACCAATTTGGCAACAGCAAATTTTAAATGACAACGGATTTATTTATTTCAACTGATTTACGCATATCCCCTGATTTAAGTTGGAACCGGTTTGGCAACTTAGCAAATTTTAAATGATCACGTTGATTTATTTATATCAAATGATTTGCACATATCAACTGATTTATTTACATCAACTGATTTACACATATCAACTGATTTATTTATATCAACTGATTTACGCATATCAACTGATTTACGCATATCTCCTGATTTAAGTTTGAACCAATTTGGCAACAGCAAATTTTAAATGACAACGTTAATTTATTTACATCAACTGATTTACACATATCAACTGATTTATTTACATCAACTGATTTACACATATCAACTGATTTTTTATATCAACCGATTTACACATATCAACTGATTTATTTATATAAACTGATTTACCCATATCAACTGATTTACGCATATCAACTGATTTACGCATATCAACTGATTTACGCATATCAACTGATTTACGCATATCCCCTGATTTAAGTTTAACCAATTTGGCAATACACAAATTTTAAATGACAACGGATTTATGTATATCAACTGATTTCCGTATATCAACTGTATGATGATTTTAAATGACCACGTTGATTCAGTTATATCAACTGATTTACGCATATCTTACGCATATATTACGCATATCAACTGATTTACACATATCCCCCGATTTAAGTTTGAACAAATTTGGCAACATAGCAAATTTTAAATGACCACGTTGATTTATTTATATCAACTGATTTACACATATTAATCGATTTACACATATCAACTGATTTATTTATATCAACTGATTTACACATATCAACTGATTTATTTATATAAACTGATTTACCCATATCAACTGATTTACGCATATCAACTGATTTACGCATATCAACTGATTAACGCATATCCCCTGATTTAAGTTTAACCAATTTGGCAACACACAAATTTTAAATGACAACGGATTTATTTATATCAACTGATTTACGTATATCAACTGTATGATGATTTTAAATGACCACGTTGATTCAGTTATATCATCTGATTTACACATATTATCTGATTTAAACATATCAATTAATTTACACATATCAACTGATTTATTTATATCAACCGATTAACACATATCAACTGATTTATTTACATCAACTGATTTATTAATATTAACTGATTTACGCATATCAACTGATTTATTTACATCAACTGATTTATTTATATCAACTGATTTACGCATATCAACTAATTTACGCATATCACCTGATTTAAGTTTAACCAATTAGGCAACACAGCAAATTTTAAATGACAACTGATTTATTTATATCAACTGATTTACACATATCAACTGATTTATTTATATAAACTGATTTACGCATATCAACTGATTTACGCATATCAACTGATTAACGAATATCAACTGATTTACGCATATCAACCGATTTACGCATATCCCCTGATTTAAGTTTGAACCAATTTGGCAACACAGCAAATTTTAAATGACAACGTTGATTTATTTAAATCAACTGATTTACACATATCAACTGATTTATTTATATCAACTGATTAACACATATCAACCGATTTATTTACATCAACTGATTTACACATATCAACTGATTTATTTATATCAACTGATTAACACATATCAACTGATTTATTTATATCAACTGATTAACACATATCAACCGATTTATTTATATCAACTGATTTACGCATATCAACTGATTTACGCATATCTCCTGATTTAAGTTTAAACCAATTTGGCAACAGCAAATTTTAAATGACAACGGATTTATTTATTTCAACTGATTTACGTATATCCCCTGATTTAAGTTTGAACCAGTTTGGCAACATAGCAAATTTTAAATGATCACATATCAACTGATTTATTTATATCAACTGATTTACACATATCAACTGATTTATTTATATCAACTGATTTACGCATATCAACTGATTTACACATATCAACTGATTTATTTATATCAACTGATTAACACATATCAACTGATTTATTTATATCAACTGATTTACGCATATCAACTGATTTACGCATATCAACTGATTTACGCATATCTCCTGATTTAAGTTTGAACCAATTTGGCAACAGCAAATTTTAAATGACAACGGATTCATTTATTTTAACTGATTAACGTATATCCCCTGATTTAAGTTTGAACCAGTTTGGCAACATAGCAAATTTTAAATGATCACGTTGATTTATTTATATCAAATGATTTGCACATATCAACTGATTTATTTACATCAACTGATTTACACATATCAACGGATTTATTTATATCAACTGATTTACGCATATCAACTGATTTACGCATATCCCCTGATTTAAGTTTAAACCAATTTGGCAACATAGCAAATTTTAAATGACCACGTTGATTTATTTATATCAACTGATTTACACATATTAACTGATTAACGCATATCCCCTGATTTAAGTTTAAACCAATTTGGCAATACAGCAAATTTTAAATGACAACGTTGATTTATTTATATCAACTGTTTTACGCATATCAACTGATTTACGCATATCCCATGATTTAAGTTTGAACCAGTTTGGCAACATAGCAAATTTTAAATGATCACGTTGATTTATTTATATCAAATGATTTGCACATATCAACTGATTTATTTACATCAACTGATTTACACATATCAACTGATTTATTTATATCAACTGATTTACGCATATCAACTGATTTACGCATATCCCCTGATTTAAGTTTAAACCAATTTGGCAACAGCAAATTTTAAATGACAACGAATTTATATCAACTGTTTTACGTATATCCCCTGATTTAAGTTTGAACCAATTTGGCAACACAGCAAATTTTAAATGACAACGTTGATTTATTTACATCAACTGATTTACACATATCAACTGATTTATTTACATCAACTGATTTTTTTATATCAACCGATTTACACATATCAACTGATTTATTTATATAAACTGATTTACCCATATCAACTGATTTACGCATATCAACTGATTTACGCATATCAACTGATTTACGCATATTCCCTGATTTAAGTTTAACCAATTTGGCAACACACAAATTTTAAATGACAACGGATTTATTTATATCAACTGATTTACGTATATCAACTGTATGATGATTTTAAATGACCACGTTGATTCAGTTATATAAACTGATTTACACATATTAACTGATTTAAACATATCAACTGATTTACACATATCAACTGATTTATTTATATCAACCGATTAACACATATCAACTGATTTATTTACATCAACTGATTTATTTATACTAACTGATTTACGCATATCAACTGATTTATTTACATCAACTGATTTACACAAATCAACTGATTTATTTATATCAACTGATTTACGCATATCAACTAATTTACGCATATCCCCTGATTTAAGTTTAACCAATTAGGCAACACAGCAAATTTTAAATGACAACTGATTTATTTTTATCAACTGATTTACACATATCAACTGATTTATTTATATAAACTGATTTACGCATATCAACTGATTTACGCATATCAACTGATTTACGCATATCAACTGATTTACGCATATCAACCGATTTACGCATATCCCCTGATTTAAGTTTAAACCAATTTGGCAACAGCAAATTTTAAATGACAACGGATTTATTTATTTCAACTGATTTACGCATATCCCCTGATTTAAGTTAGAACCGGTTTGGCAACTTAGCAAATTTTAAATGATCACGTTGATTTATTTATATCAAATGATTTGCACATATCAACTGATTTATTTACATCAACTGATTTACACATATCAACTGATTTATTTATATCAACTGATTTACGCATATCAACTGATTTACGCATATCTCCTGATTTAAGTTTGAACCAATTTGGCAACAGCAAATTTTAAATGACAACGTTAATTTATTTACATCAACTGATTTACACATATCAACTGATTTATTTACATCAACTGATTTACACATATCAACTGATTTTTTATATCAACCGATTTACACATATCAACTGATTTATTTATATAAACTGATTTACCCATATCAACTGATTTACGCATATCAACTGATTTACGCATATCAACTGATTTACACATATCTCCTGATTTAAGTTTGAACAAATTTGGCAACATAGCAAATTTTAAATGACCACGTTGATTTATTTATATCAACTGATTTACACATATTAATCGATTTACACATATCAACTGATTTATTTATATCAACTGATTTACACATATCAACTGATTTATTTATATAAACTGATTTACCCATATCAACTGATTTACGCATATCAACTGATTTACGCATATCAACTGATTTACGCATATCCCCTGATTTAAGTTTAACCAATTTGGCAACACACAAATTTTAAATGACAACGGATTTATTTATATCAACTGATTTACGTATATCAACTGTATGATGATTTTAAATGACCACGTTGATTCAGTTATATCATCTGATTTACACATATTATCTGATTTAAACATATCAATTAATTTACACATATCAACTGATTTATTTATATCAACCGATTAACACATATCAACTGATTTATTTACATCAACTGATTTATTTATATTAACTGATTTACGCATATCAACTGATTTATTTACATCAACTGATTTATTTATATCAACTGATTTACGCATATCAACTAATTTACGCATATCACCTGATTTAAGTTTAACCAATTAGGCAACACAGCAAATTTTAAATGACAACTGATTTATTTATATCAACTGATTTACACATATCAACTGATTTATTTATATAAACTGATTTACGCATATCAACTGATTTACGCATATCAACTGATTAACGCATATCAACTAATTTACGCATATCACCTGATTTAAGTTTAACCAATTAGGCAACACAGCAAATTTTAAATGACAACTGATTTATTTATATCAACTGATTAACACATATCAACCGATTTATTTACATCAACTGATTTACACATATCAACTGATTTATTTATATCAACTGATTTACGCATATCAACTAATTAACGCATATCCCCTGATTTAAGTTTGAACCAATTTGGCAACAGCAAATTTTAAATGACAACGGATTTATTTATTTCAACTGATTTACGTATATCCCCTGATTTAAGTTTGAACCAGTTTGGCAACATAGCAAATTTTAAATGATCACGTTGATTTATTTATATTAACTGATTTACACATATCAACTGATTTATTTACATCAACTGATTTACACATATCAACTGATTTATTTATATCAACTGATTAACACATATAAACTGATTTATTTATATCAACTGATTAACACATATCAACCGATTTATTTATATCAACTGATTTACGCATATCAACTGATTTACGCATATCTCCTGATTTAAGTTTGAACCAATTTGGCAACAGCAAATTTTAAATGACAACGGATTTATTTATTTCAACTGATTTACGTATATCCCCTGATTTAAGTTTGAACCAGTTTGGCAACATAGCAAATTTTAAATGATCACATATCAACTGATTTATTTATATCAACTGATTTACACATATCAACTGATTTATTTATATCAACTGATTTACGCATATCAACTGATTTACACATATCAACTGATTTATTTATATCAACTGATTAACACATATCAACTGATTTATTTATATCAACTGATTTACGCATATCAACTGATTTACGCATATCAACTGATTTACGCATATCTCCTGATTTAAGTTTGAACCAATTTGGCAACAGCAAATTTTAAATGACAACGGATTCATTTATTTTAACTGATTAACGTATATCCCCTGATTTAAGTTTGAACCAGTTTGGCAACATAGCAAATTTTAAATGATCACGTTGATTTATTTATATCAAATGATTTGCACATATCAACTGATTTATTTACATCAACTGATTTACACATATCAACGGATTTATTTATATCAACTGATTTACGCATATCAACTGATTTACGCATATCCCCTGATTTAAGTTTAAACCAATTTGGCAACATAGCAAATTTTAAATGACCACGTTGATTTATTTATATCAACTGATTTACACATATTAACTGATTAACGCATATCCCCTGATTTAAGTTTAAACCAATTTGGCAATACAGCAAATTTTAAATGACAACGTTGATTTATTTATATCAACTGTTTTACGCATATCAACTGATTTACGCATATCCCATGATTTAAGTTTGAACCAGTTTGGCAACATAGCAAATTTTAAATGATCACGTTGATTTATTTATATCAAATGATTTGCACATATTAACTGATTTATTTACATCAACTGATTTACACATATCAACTGATTTATTTATATCAACTGATTTACGCATATCAACTGATTTACGCATATCCCCTGATTTAAGTTTAAACCAATTTGGCAACAGCAAATTTTAAATGACAACGAATTTATATCAACTGTTTTACGTATATCCCCTGATTTAAGTTTGAACCAATTTGGCAACACAGCAAATTTTAAATGACAACGTTGATTTATTTACATCAACTGATTTACACATATCAACTGATTTATTTACATCAACTGATTTTTTTATATCAACCGATTTACACATATCAACTGATTTATTTATATAAACTGATTTACCCATATCAACTGATTTACGCATATCAACTGATTTACGCATATCAACTGATTTACGCATATTCCCTGATTTAAGTTTAACCAATTTGGCAACACACAAATTTTAAATGACAACGGATTTATTTATATCAACTGATTTACGTATATCAACTGTATGATGATTTTAAATGACCACGTTGATTCAGTTATATAAACTGATTTACACATATTAACTGATTTAAACATATCAACTGATTTACACATATATACTGATTTATTTATATCAACCGATTAACACATATCAACTGATTTATTTACATCAACTGATTTATTTATACTAACTGATTTACGCATATCAACTGATTTATTTACATCAACTGATTTACACAAATCAACTGATTTATTTATATCAACTGATTTACGCATATCAACTAATTTACGCATATCCCTTGATTTAAGTTTAACCAATTAGGCAACACAGCAAATTTTAAATGACAACTGATTTATTTTTATCAACTGATTTACACATATCAACTGATTTATTTATATAAACTGATTTACGCATATCAACTGATTTACGCATATCAACTGATTTACGCATATCAACTGATTTACGCATATCAACCGATTTACGCATATCCCCTGATTTAAGTTTAAACCAATTTGGCAACAGCAAATTTTAAATGACAACGGATTTATTTATTTCAACTGATTTACGCATATCCCCTGATTTAAGTTAGAACCGGTTTGGCAACTTAGCAAATTTTAAATGATCACGTTGATTTATTTATATCAAATGATTTGCACATATCAACTGATTTATTTACATCAACTGATTTACACATATCAACTGATTTATTTATATCAACTGATTTACGCATATCAACTGATTTACGCATATCTCCTGATTTAAGTTTGAACCAATTTGGCAACAGCAAATTTTAAATGACAACGTTAATTTATTTACATCAACTGATTTACACATATCAACTGATTTATTTACATCAACTGATTTACACATATCAACTGATTTTTTATATCAACCGATTTACACATATCAACTGATTTATTTATATAAACTGATTTACCCATATCAACTGATTTACGCATATCAACTGATTTACGCATATCAACTGATTTACGCATATCAACTGATTTACGCATATCCCCTGATTTAAGTTTAACCAATTTGGCAATACACAAATTTTAAATGACAACGGATTTATGTATATCAACTGATTTACGTATATCAACTGTATGATGATTTTAAATGACCACGTTGATTCAGTTATATCAACTGATTTACGCATATCTTACGCATATCTTACGCATATCAACTGATTTACACATATCTCCTGATTTAAGTTTGAACAAATTTGGCAACATAGCAAATTTTAAATGACCACGTTGATTTATTTATATCAACTGATTTACACATATTAATCGATTTACACATATCAACTGATTTATTTATATCAACTGATTTACACATATCAACTGATTTATTTATATAAACTGATTTACCCATATCAACTGATTTACGCATATCAACTGATTTACGCATATCAACTGATTTACGCATATCCCCTGATTTAAGTTTAACCAATTTGGCAACACACAAATTTTAAATGACAACGGATTTATTTATATCAACTGATTTACGTATATCAACTGTATGATGATTTTAAATGACCACGTTGATTCAGTTATATCTTCTGATTTACACATATTATCTGATTTAAACATATCAATTAATTTACACATATCAACTGATTTATTTATATCAACCGATTAACACATATCAACTGATTTATTTACATCAACTGATTTATTTATATTAACTGATTTACGCATATCAACTGATTTATTTACATCAACTGATTTATTTATATCAACTGATTTACGCATATCAACTAATTTACGCATATCACCTGATTTAAGTTTAACCAATTAGGCAACACAGCAAATTTTAAATGACAACTGATTTATTTATATCAACTGATTTACACATATCAACTGATTTATTTATATAAACTGATTTACGCATATCAACTGATTTACGCATATCAACTGATTAACGCATATCAACTGATTTACGCATATCAACCGATTTACGCATATCCCCTGATTTAAGTTTGAACCAATTTGGCAACACAGCAAATTTTAAATGACAACGTTGATTTATTTAAATCAACTGATTTACACATATCAACTGATTTATTTATATCAACTGATTTACACATATCAACTTATTTATTTATATCAACTGATTTACGCATATCAACTAATTAACGCATATCCCCTGATTTAAGTTTGAACCAATTTGGCAACAGCAAATTTTAAATGACAACGGATTTATTTATTTCAACTGATTTACGTATATCCCCTGATTTAAGTTTGAACCAGTTTGGCAACATAGCAAATTTTAAATGATCACGTTGATTTATTTATATTAACTGATTTACACATATCAACTGATTTATTTACATCAACTGATTTACACATATCAACTGATTTATTTATATCAACTGATTAACACATATCAACCGATTTATTTACATCAACTGATTTACACATATCAACTGATTTATTTATATCAACTGATTTACGCATATCAACTAATTTACGCATATCCCCTGATTTAAGTTTGAACCAATTTGGCAACAGCAAATTTTAAATGACAACGGATTTATTTATTTCAACTGATTTACGCATATCCCCTGATTTAAGTTTAACCAATTTGGCAACACAGCAAATTTTAAATGACAACGGATTTATTTATATCAACTGTTTTACGTATATCCCCTGATTTAAGTTTGAACCAATTTGGCAACACAGCAAATTTTAAATGACAACGTTGATTTATTTACATCAACTGATTTACGCATATCAACTGATTTACACATATCAACTGATTTATTTATATCAACTTATTAACACATATCAACCGATTTATTTACATCAACTGATTTACACATATCAACTAATTTATTTATATCAACTGATTTACGCATATCAACTAATTTACGCATATCCCCTGATTTAAGTTTGAACCAATTTGGCAACAGCAAATTTTAAATGACAACGGATTTATTTATTTCAACTGATTTACGTATATCCCCTGATTTAAGTTTGAACCAGTTTGGCAACATAGCAAATTTTAAATGATCACATTGATTTATTTATATCAAATGATTTGCACATATCAACTGATTTATTTACATCATCTGATTTACACATATCAACTGATTTATTTATATCAACTGATTTACGCATATCAACTGATTTACGCATATCCCCTGATTTAAGTTTGAACCAATTTGGCAACAGCAAATTTTAAATGACAACGAATTTATTTATATCAACTGTTTTACGTATATCCCCTGATTTAAGTTTGAACCAATTTGGCAACATAGCAAATTTTAAATGACCACGTTGATTTATTTATATCAACTGATTTACACATATTAACTGATTAACGCATATCCCCTGATTTAAGTTTGAACCAATTTGGCAACATAGCAAATTTTAAATGACCACGTTGATTTATTTATATCAACGGATTTACACATATCAACTGATTTATTTATATAAACTGATTTACGCATATCAACTGATTTACGCATATCAACTGATTTACGCATATCCCCTGATTTAAGTTTGAACCAATTTGGCAACATAGCAAATTTTAAATGACCACGTTGATTTATTTATATCAACTGATTTACACATATTAACTGATTTACGCATATTCCCTGATTTAAGTTTAACCAATTAGGCAACACAGCAAATTTTAAATGACAACTGATTTATTTATATCAACTGATTTACACATATCAACTGAATTATTTATATAAACTGATTTACGCATATCAACTGATTTACGCATATCCCCTGATTTAAGTTTGAACCAATTTGGCAACATAGCAAATTTTAAATGACCACGTTGATTTATTTATATCAACTGATTTACACATATTAACTGATTTACGCATATCCCCTGATTTTAGTTTAAACCAATTCGGCAACACAGCAAATTTTAAATGACAACGTTGATTTATTTATATCAACTGATTTACACATATCAACTGATTTTTTGATATCAACCGATTTACACAAATCAACTGATTTACGCATATCAACCGATTTACGCATATCCCCTGATTTAAGTTTGAACCAATTTGGCAACAGCAAATTTTAAATGACAACGGATTTATTTATTTCAACTGATTTACGTATATCCCCTAATTTAAGTTTGAACCAGTTTGGCAACATAGCAAATTTTAAATGATCACGTTGATTTATTTATATCAAATGATTTGCACATATCAACTGATTTATTTACATCAACTGATTTACACATATCAACTGATTTATTTATATCAACTGATTTACGCATATCAACTGATTTACGCATATCCCCTGATTTAAGTTTGAACCAATTTGGCAATATAGCTAATTTTAAATGACCACGTTGATTTATTTATATCAACTGATTTACACATATTAACTGATTAACGCATATCCCCTGATTTAAGTTTAAACCAATTTGGCAACACAGCAAATTTTAAATGACAACGTTGATTTATTTATATCAACTGATTTACACATATCAACTAATTTTTTGATATCAACCGATTTACACAAATCAACTGATTTACCCATATCAACTGATTTACGCATATCAACTGATTTACACATATCAACTGATTTATTTATATCAACTGATTAACACATATCAACCGATTTATTTACATCAACTGATTTACACATATCAACTGATTTATTTATATCAACTGATTTACGCATATCAACTGATTTACGCATATCCCCTGATTTAAGTTTGAACCAATTTGGCAACAGCAAATTTTAAATGACAACGAATTTATTTATATCAACTGTTTTACGCATATCAACTGATTTACGCATATCCCATGATTTAAGTTTGAACCAGTTTGGCAACATAGCAAATTTTAAATGATCACGTTGATTTATTTATATCAAATGATTTGCACATATCAACTGATTTATTTTAATCAACTGATTTACACATATCAACTGATTTATTTATATCAACTGATTTACGCATATCAACTGATTTACGCATATCCCCTGATTTAAGTTTGAACCAATTTGGCAACAGCAAATTTTAAATGACAACGAATTTATTTATATCAACTGTTTGGATATCCCTGATTTAAGTTTGAACCAATTTGGCAACACAGCAAATTTTAAATGACAACGTTGATTTATTTACATCAACTGATTTACACATATCAACTGATTTATTTACATCAACTGATTTACACATATCAACTGATTTTTTTATATCAACCGATTTACACATATCAACTGATTTATTTATATAAACTGATTTACCCATATCAACTGATTTATTTATATCAACTGATTTACACATATCAACTGATTTATTTATATAAACTGATTTACACATATCAACTGATTTATTTATATAAACTGATTTACACATATCAACTGATTTATTTAATAAACTGATTTACACATATTAACTGATTTACACATATCAACCGATTTACACATATCAACTGATTTATTTATATCAACTAATTTACACATATCAACTGATTTATTTATATCAACTGATTTACACATATCAACTAATTTATTTATATCAACTGATTTACACATATCAACTGATTTATTTATATAAACTGATTTACCCATATTAACTGATTTACGCATATCAACTGATTTACGCATATCCCCTGATTTAAGTTTAAACCAATTTGGCAACACAGCAAATTTTAAATGACAACGTTGAATTATTTATATCAACTGTTTTACACATATCAACTTATTTTTTGATATCAACCGATTTACACAAATCAACTGATTTACCCATATCAACTGATTTACGCATATCAACTGATTTACACATATCAACTGATTTATTTATATCAACTGATTAACACATATCAACCGATTTATTTACATCAACTGATTTATTTATATCAACTGATTTACGCATATCAACTAATTTACGCATATCCCCTGATTTAAGTTTGAACCAATTTGGCAACAGAAAATTTTAAATGACAACGGATTTATTTATTTCAACTGATTTACGTATATCCCCTGATTTAAGTTTGAACCAGTTTGGCAACATAGCAAATTTTAAATGATCACGTTGATTTATTTATATCAAATGATTTGCACATATCAACTGATTTATTTACATCAACTGATTTACACATATCAACTGATTTATTTATATCAACTGATTTACGCATATCAACTGATTTACGCATATCTCCTGATTTAAGTTTGAACCAATTTGGCAACAGCAAATTTTAAATGACAACGTTAATTTATTTACATCAACTGATTTACACATATCAACTGATTTATTTACATCAACTGATTTACACATATCAACTGATTTTTTATATCAACCGATTTACACATATCAACTGATTTATTTATATAAACTGATTTACCCATATCAACTGATTTACGCATATCAACTGATTTACGCATATCAACTGATTTACGCATATCAACTGATTTACGCATATCCCCTGATTTAAGTTTAACCAATTTGGCAATACACAAATTTTAAATGACAACGGATTTATGTATATCAACTGATTTACGTATATCAACTGTATGATGATTTTAAATGACCACGTTGATTCAGTTATATCAACTGATTTACGCATATCTTACGCATATCTTACGCATATCAACTGATTTACACATATCTCCTGATTTAAGTTTGAACAAATTTGGCAACATAGCAAATTTTAAATGACCACGTTGATTTATTTATATCAACTGATTTACACATATTAATCGATTTACACATATCAACTGATTTATTTATATCAACTGATTTACACATATCAACTGATTTATTTATATAAACTGATTTACCCATATCAACTGATTTACGCATATCAACTGATTTACGCATATCAACTGATTTACGCATATCCCCTGATTTAAGTTTAACCAATTTGGCAACACACAAATTTTAAATGACAACGGATTTATTTATATCAACTGATTTACGTATATCAACTGTATGATGATTTTAAATGACCACGTTGATTCAGTTATATCTTCTGATTTACACATATTATCTGATTTAAACATATCAATTAATTTACACATATCAACTGATTTATTTATATCAACCGATTAACACATATCAACTGATTTATTTACATCAACTGATTTATTTATATTAACTGATTTACGCATATCAACTGATTTATTTACATCAACTGATTTATTTATATCAACTGATTTACGCATATCAACTAATTTACGCATATCACCTGATTTAAGTTTAACCAATTAGGCAACACAGCAAATTTTAAATGACAACTGATTTATTTATATCAACTGATTTACACATATCAACTGATTTATTTATATAAACTGATTTACGCATATCAACTGATTTACGCATATCAACTGATTAACGCATATCAACTGATTTACGCATATCAACCGATTTACGCATATCCCCTGATTTAAGTTTGAACCAATTTGGCAACACAGCAAATTTTAAATGACAACGTTGATTTATTTAAATCAACTGATTTACACATATCAACTGATTTATTTATATCAACTGATTTACACATATCAACTTATTTATTTATATCAACTGATTTACGCATATCAACTAATTAACGCATATCCCCTGATTTAAGTTTGAACCAATTTGGCAACAGCAAATTTTAAATGACAACGGATTTATTTATTTCAACTGATTTACGTATATCCCCTGATTTAAGTTTGAACCAGTTTGGCAACATAGCAAATTTTAAATGATCACATTGATTTATTTATATCAAATGATTTGCACATATCAACTGATTTATTTACATCATCTGATTTACACATATCAACTGATTTATTTATATCAACTGATTTACGCATATCAACTGATTTACGCATATCCCCTGATTTAAGTTTGAACCAATTTGGCAACAGCAAATTTTAAATGACAACGAATTTATTTATATCAACTGTTTTACGTATATCCCCTGATTTAAGTTTGAACCAATTTGGCAACATAGCAAATTTTAAATGACCACGTTGATTTATTTATATCAACTGATTTACACATATTAACTGATTAACGCATATCCCCTGATTTAAGTTTGAACCAATTTGGCAACATAGCAAATTTTAAATGACCACGTTGATTTATTTATATCAACGGATTTACACATATCAACTGATTTATTTATATAAACTGATTTACGCATATCAACTGATTTACGCATATCAACTGATTTACGCATATCCCCTGATTTAAGTTTGAACCAATTTGGCAACATAGCAAATTTTAAATGACCACGTTGATTTATTTATATCAACTGATTTACACATATTAACTGATTTACGCATATTCCCTGATTTAAGTTTAACCAATTAGGCAACACAGCAAATTTTAAATGACAACTGATTTATTTATATCAACTGATTTACACATATCAACTGAATTATTTATATAAACTGATTTACGCATATCAACTGATTTACGCATATCCCCTGATTTAAGTTTGAACCAATTTGGCAACATAGCAAATTTTAAATGACCACGTTGATTTATTTATATCAACTGATTTACACATATTAACTGATTTACGCATATCCCCTGATTTTAGTTTAAACCAATTCGGCAACACAGCAAATTTTAAATGACAACGTTGATTTATTTATATCAACTGATTTACACATATCAACTGATTTTTTGATATCAACCGATTTACACAAATCAACTGATTTACGCATATCAACCGATTTACGCATATCCCCTGATTTAAGTTTGAACCAATTTGGCAACAGCAAATTTTAAATGACAACGGATTTATTTATTTCAACTGATTTACGTATATCCCCTAATTTAAGTTTGAACCAGTTTGGCAACATAGCAAATTTTAAATGATCACGTTGATTTATTTATATCAAATGATTTGCACATATCAACTGATTTATTTACATCAACTGATTTACACATATCAACTGATTTATTTATATCAACTGATTTACGCATATCAACTGATTTACGCATATCCCCTGATTTAAGTTTGAACCAATTTGGCAATATAGCTAATTTTAAATGACCACGTTGATTTATTTATATCAACTGATTTACACATATTAACTGATTAACGCATATCCCCTGATTTAAGTTTAAACCAATTTGGCAACACAGCAAATTTTAAATGACAACGTTGATTTATTTATATCAACTGATTTACACATATCAACTAATTTTTTGATATCAACCGATTTACACAAATCAACTGATTTACCCATATCAACTGATTTACGCATATCAACTGATTTACACATATCAACTGATTTATTTATATCAACTGATTAACACATATCAACCGATTTATTTACATCAACTGATTTACACATATCAACTGATTTATTTATATCAACTGATTTACGCATATCAACTGATTTACGCATATCCCCTGATTTAAGTTTGAACCAATTTGGCAACAGCAAATTTTAAATGACAACGAATTTATTTATATCAACTGTTTTACGCATATCAACTGATTTACGCATATCCCATGATTTAAGTTTGAACCAGTTTGGCAACATAGCAAATTTTAAATGATCACGTTGATTTATTTATATCAAATGATTTGCACATATCAACTGATTTATTTTAATCAACTGATTTACACATATCAACTGATTTATTTATATCAACTGATTTACGCATATCAACTGATTTACGCATATCCCCTGATTTAAGTTTGAACCAATTTGGCAACAGCAAATTTTAAATGACAACGAATTTATTTATATCAACTGTTTGGATATCCCTGATTTAAGTTTGAACCAATTTGGCAACACAGCAAATTTTAAATGACAACGTTGATTTATTTACATCAACTGATTTACACATATCAACTGATTTATTTACATCAACTGATTTACACATATCAACTGATTTTTTTATATCAACCGATTTACACATATCAACTGATTTATTTATATAAACTGATTTACCCATATCAACTGATTTATTTATATCAACTGATTTACACATATCAACTGATTTATTTATATAAACTGATTTACACATATCAACTGATTTATTTATATAAACTGATTTACACATATCAACTGATTTATTTAATAAACTGATTTACACATATTAACTGATTTACACATATCAACCGATTTACACATATCAACTGATTTATTTATATCAACTAATTTACACATATCAACTGATTTATTTATATCAACTGATTTACACATATCAACTAATTTATTTATATCAACTGATTTACACATATCAACTGATTTATTTATATAAACTGATTTACCCATATTAACTGATTTACGCATATCAACTGATTTACGCATATCCCCTGATTTAAGTTTAAACCAATTTGGCAACACAGCAAATTTTAAATGACAACGTTGAATTATTTATATCAACTGTTTTACACATATCAACTTATTTTTTGATATCAACCGATTTACACAAATCAACTGATTTACCCATATCAACTGATTTACGCATATCAACTGATTTACACATATCAACTGATTTATTTATATCAACTGATTAACACATATCAACCGATTTATTTACATCAACTGATTTATTTATATCAACTGATTTACGCATATCAACTAATTTACGCATATCCCCTGATTTAAGTTTGAACCAATTTGGCAACAGAAAATTTTAAATGACAACGGATTTATTTATTTCAACTGATTTACGTATATCCCCTGATTTAAGTTTGAACCAGTTTGGCAACATAGCAAATTTTAAATGATCACGTTGATTTATTTATATCAAATGATTTGCACATATCAACTGATTTATTTACATCAACTGATTTACACATATCAACTGATTTATTTATATCAACTGATTTACGCATATCAACTGATTTACGCATATCTCCTGATTTAAGTTTGAACCAATTTGGCAACAGCAAATTTTAAATGACAACGTTAATTTATTTACATCAACTGATTTACACATATCAACTGATTTATTTACATCAACTGATTTACACATATCAACTGATTTTTTATATCAACCGATTTACACATATCAACTGATTTATTTATATAAACTGATTTACCCATATCAACTGATTTACGCATATCAACTGATTTACGCATATCAACTGATTTACGCATATCAACTGATTTACGCATATCCCCTGATTTAAGTTTAACCAATTTGGCAATACACAAATTTTAAATGACAACGGATTTATGTATATCAACTGATTTACGTATATCAACTGTATGATGATTTTAAATGACCACGTTGATTCAGTTATATCAACTGATTTACGCATATCTTACGCATATCTTACGCATATCAACTGATTTACACATATCTCCTGATTTAAGTTTGAACAAATTTGGCAACATAGCAAATTTTAAATGACCACGTTGATTTATTTATATCAACTGATTTACACATATTAATCGATTTACACATATCAACTGATTTATTTATATCAACTGATTTACACATATCAACTGATTTATTTATATAAACTGATTTACCCATATCAACTGATTTACGCATATCAACTGATTTACGCATATCAACTGATTTACGCATATCCCCTGATTTAAGTTTAACCAATTTGGCAACACACAAATTTTAAATGACAACGGATTTATTTATATCAACTGATTTACGTATATCAACTGTATGATGATTTTAAATGACCACGTTGATTCAGTTATATCTTCTGATTTACACATATTATCTGATTTAAACATATCAATTAATTTACACATATCAACTGATTTATTTATATCAACCGATTAACACATATCAACTGATTTATTTACATCAACTGATTTATTTATATTAACTGATTTACGCATATCAACTGATTTATTTACATCAACTGATTTATTTATATCAACTGATTTACGCATATCAACTAATTTACGCATATCACCTGATTTAAGTTTAACCAATTAGGCAACACAGCAAATTTTAAATGACAACTGATTTATTTATATCAACTGATTTACACATATCAACTGATTTATTTATATAAACTGATTTACGCATATCAACTGATTTACGCATATCAACTGATTAACGCATATCAACTGATTTACGCATATCAACCGATTTACGCATATCCCCTGATTTAAGTTTGAACCAATTTGGCAACACAGCAAATTTTAAATGACAACGTTGATTTATTTAAATCAACTGATTTACACATATCAACTGATTTATTTATATCAACTGATTTACACATATCAACTTATTTATTTATATCAACTGATTTACGCATATCAACTAATTAACGCATATCCCCTGATTTAAGTTTGAACCAATTTGGCAACAGCAAATTTTAAATGACAACGGATTTATTTATTTCAACTGATTTACGTATATCCCCTGATTTAAGTTTGAACCAGTTTGGCAACATAGCAAATTTTAAATGATCACGTTGATTTATTTATATTAACTGATTTACACATATCAACTGATTTATTTACATCAACTGATTTACACATATCAACTGATTTATTTATATCAACTGATTAACACATATCAACCGATTTATTTACATCAACTGATTTACACATATCAACTGATTTATTTATATCAACTGATTTACGCATATCAACTAATTTACGCATATCCCCTGATTTAAGTTTGAACCAATTTGGCAACAGCAAATTTTAAATGACAACGGATTTATTTATTTCAACTGATTTACGCATATCCCCTGATTTAAGTTTAACCAATTTGGCAACACAGCAAATTTTAAATGACAACGGATTTATTTATATCAACTGTTTTACGTATATCCCCTGATTTAAGTTTGAACCAATTTGGCAACACAGCAAATTTTAAATGACAACGTTGATTTATTTACATCAACTGATTTACGCATATCAACTGATTTACACATATCAACTGATTTATTTATATCAACTTATTAACACATATCAACCGATTTATTTACATCAACTGATTTACACATATCAACTAATTTATTTATATCAACTGATTTACGCATATCAACTAATTTACGCATATCCCCTGATTTAAGTTTGAACCAATTTGGCAACAGCAAATTTTAAATGACAACGGATTTATTTATTTCAACTGATTTACGTATATCCCCTGATTTAAGTTTGAACCAGTTTGGCAACATAGCAAATTTTAAATGATCACATTGATTTATTTATATCAAATGATTTGCACATATCAACTGATTTATTTACATCATCTGATTTACACATATCAACTGATTTATTTATATCAACTGATTTACGCATATCAACTGATTTACGCATATCCCCTGATTTAAGTTTGAACCAATTTGGCAACAGCAAATTTTAAATGACAACGAATTTATTTATATCAACTGTTTTACGTATATCCCCTGATTTAAGTTTGAACCAATTTGGCAACATAGCAAATTTTAAATGACCACGTTGATTTATTTATATCAACTGATTTACACATATTAACTGATTAACGCATATCCCCTGATTTAAGTTTGAACCAATTTGGCAACATAGCAAATTTTAAATGACCACGTTGATTTATTTATATCAACGGATTTACACATATCAACTGATTTATTTATATAAACTGATTTACGCATATCAACTGATTTACGCATATCAACTGATTTACGCATATCCCCTGATTTAAGTTTGAACCAATTTGGCAACATAGCAAATTTTAAATGACCACGTTGATTTATTTATATCAACTGATTTACACATATTAACTGATTTACGCATATTCCCTGATTTAAGTTTAACCAATTAGGCAACACAGCAAATTTTAAATGACAACTGATTTATTTATATCAACTGATTTACACATATCAACTGAATTATTTATATAAACTGATTTACGCATATCAACTGATTTACGCATATCCCCTGATTTAAGTTTGAACCAATTTGGCAACATAGCAAATTTTAAATGACCACGTTGATTTATTTATATCAACTGATTTACACATATTAACTGATTTACGCATATCCCCTGATTTTAGTTTAAACCAATTCGGCAACACAGCAAATTTTAAATGACAACGTTGATTTATTTATATCAACTGATTTACACATATCAACTGATTTTTTGATATCAACCGATTTACACAAATCAACTGATTTACGCATATCAACCGATTTACGCATATCCCCTGATTTAAGTTTGAACCAATTTGGCAACAGCAAATTTTAAATGACAACGAATTTATTTATATCAACTGTTTTACGCATATCAACTGATTTACGCATATCCCATGATTTAAGTTTGAACCAGTTTGGCAACATAGCAAATTTTAAATGATCACGTTGATTTATTTATATCAAATGATTTGCACATATCAACTGATTTATTTTAATCAACTGATTTACACATATCAACTGATTTATTTATATCAACTGATTTACGCATATCAACTGATTTACGCATATCCCCTGATTTAAGTTTGAACCAATTTGGCAACAGCAAATTTTAAATGACAACGAATTTATTTATATCAACTGTTTGGATATCCCTGATTTAAGTTTGAACCAATTTGGCAACACAGCAAATTTTAAATGACAACGTTGATTTATTTATATCAACTGATTTACACATATCAACTGATTTTTTGATATCAACCGATTTACACAAATCAACTGATTTACGCATATCAACTGATTTACGTATATCCCCTGATTTAAGTTTGAACCAGTTTGGCAACATAGCAAATTTTAAATGATCACGTTGATTTATTTATATCAAATGATTTGCACATATCAACTGATTTATTTACATCAACTGATTTACACATATCAACTGATTTATTTATATCAACTGATTTACGCATATCAACTGATTTACGCATATCCCCTGATTTAAGTTTGAACCAATTTGGCAATATAGCTAATTTTAAATGACCACGTTGATTTATTTATATCAACTGATTTACACATATTAACTGATTAACGCATATCCCCTGATTTAAGTTTAAACCAATTTGGCAACACAGCAAATTTTAAATGACAACGTTGATTTATTTATATCAACTGATTTACACATATCAACTAATTTTTTGATATCAACCGATTTACACAAATCAACTGATTTACCCATATCAACTGATTTACGCATATCAACTGATTTACACATATCAACTGATTTATTTATATCAACTGATTAACACATATCAACCGATTTATTTACATCAACTGATTTACACATATCAACTGATTTATTTATATCAACTGATTTACGCATATCAACTGATTTACGCATATCCCCTGATTTAAGTTTGAACCAATTTGGCAACAGCAAATTTTAAATGACAACGAATTTATTTATATCAACTGTTTTACGCATATCAACTGATTTACGCATATCCCATGATTTAAGTTTGAACCAGTTTGGCAACATAGCAAATTTTAAATGATCACGTTGATTTATTTATATCAAATGATTTGCACATATCAACTGATTTATTTTAATCAACTGATTTACACATATCAACTGATTTATTTATATCAACTGATTTACGCATATCAACTGATTTACGCATATCCCCTGATTTAAGTTTGAACCAATTTGGCAACAGCAAATTTTAAATGACAACGAATTTATTTATATCAACTGTTTGGATATCCCTGATTTAAGTTTGAACCAATTTGGCAACACAGCAAATTTTAAATGACAACGTTGATTTATTTACATCAACTGATTTACACATATCAACTGATTTATTTACATCAACTGATTTACACATATCAACTGATTTTTTTATATCAACCGATTTACACATATCAACTGATTTATTTATATAAACTGATTTACCCATATCAACTGATTTATTTATATCAACTGATTTACACATATCAACTGATTTATTTATATAAACTGATTTACACATATCAACTGATTTATTTATATAAACTGATTTACACATATCAACTGATTTATTTAATAAACTGATTTACACATATTAACTGATTTACACATATCAACCGATTTACACATATCAACTGATTTATTTATATCAACTAATTTACACATATCAACTGATTTATTTATATCAACTGATTTACACATATCAACTAATTTATTTATATCAACTGATTTACACATATCAACTGATTTATTTATATAAACTGATTTACCCATATTAACTGATTTACGCATATCAACTGATTTACGCATATCCCCTGATTTAAGTTTAAACCAATTTGGCAACACAGCAAATTTTAAATGACAACGTTGAATTATTTATATCAACTGTTTTACACATATCAACTTATTTTTTGATATCAACCGATTTACACAAATCAACTGATTTACCCATATCAACTGATTTACGCATATCAACTGATTTACACATATCAACTGATTTATTTATATCAACTGATTAACACATATCAACCGATTTATTTACATCAACTGATTTATTTATATCAACTGATTTACGCATATCAACTAATTTACGCATATCCCCTGATTTAAGTTTGAACCAATTTGGCAACAGAAAATTTTAAATGACAACGGATTTATTTATTTCAACTGATTTACGTATATCCCCTGATTTAAGTTTGAACCAGTTTGGCAACATAGCAAATTTTAAATGATCACGTTGATTTATTTATATCAAATGATTTGCACATATCAACTGATTTATTTACATCAACTGATTTACACATATCAACTGATTTATTTATATTAACTGATTTACGCATATCAACTGATTTACGCATATCTCCTGATTTAAGTTTGAACCAATTTGGCAACAGCAAATTTTAAATGACAACGGATTTATTTATTTCAACTGATTTACGTATATCCCCTGATTTAAGTTTGAACCAGTTTGGCAACATAGCAAATTTTAAATGTTTACGTTGATTTATTTATATCAAATGATTTGCACATATCAACTGATTTATTTACATCAACTGATTTTTTGATATCAACCGATTTACACAAATCAACTGATTTACGCATATCCCCTGATTTAAGTTTGAACTAATTTGGCAACATAGCAAATTTTAAATGACAACAAATTTATTTATATCAACTGATTTACAAATATCAAATGATTTTTTGATATCAACCGATTTACACAAATCAACTGATTTACGCATATCAACTGATTTACGCATATCCCCTGATTTAAGTTTGAACCAATTTGGCAACATAGCAAATTTTAAATGACAACTTTGATTTATTTATATCAACTGATTTACACATATCAACTGATCTATTTATATCAACTGATTTATTTATATCAACCGATTTACACAAATCAACTGATTTACGCATATCAACTGATTTACACATATCAACTGATTTATTTATATCAACTGATTTACGCATATCAACTGATTTACGCATATCTCCTGATTTAAGTTTGAACCAATTTGGCAACAGCAAATTTTAAATGACAACGTTAATTTATTTACATCAACTGATTTACACATATCAACTGATTTATTTACATCAACTGATTTACACATATCAACTGATTTTTTATATCAACCGATTTACACATATCAACTGATTTATTTATATAAACTGATTTACCCATATCAACTGATTTACGCATATCAACTGATTTACGCATATCAACTGATTTACGCATATCAACTGATTTACGCATATCCCCTGATTTAAGTTTAACCAATTTGGCAATACACAAATTTTAAATGACAACGGATTTATGTATATCAACTGATTTACGTATATCAACTGTATGATGATTTTAAATGACCACGTTGATTCAGTTATATCAACTGATTTACGCATATCTTACGCATATCTTACGCATATCAACTGATTTACACATATCCCCTGATTTAAGTTTGAACAAATTTGGCAACATAGCAAATTTTAAATGACCACGTTGATTTATTTATATCAACTGATTTACACATATTAATTGATTTACACATATCAACTGATTTATTTATATCAACTGATTTACACATATCAACTGATTTATTTATATAAACTGATTTACCCATATCAACTGATTTACGCATATCAACTGATTTACGCATATCAACTGATTTACGCATATCCCCTGATTTAAGTTTAACCAATTTGGCAACACACAAATTTTAAATGACAACGGATTTATTTATATCAACTGATTTACGTATATCAACTGTATGATGATTTTAAATGACCACGTTGATTCAGTTATATCATCTGATTTACACATATTATCTGATTTAAACATATCAATTAATTTACACATATCAACTGACTTATTTATATCAACCGATTAACACATATCAACTGATTTATTTACATCAACTGATTTATTTATATTAACTGATTTACGCATATCAACTGATTTATTTACATCAACTGATTTATTTATATCAACTGATTTACGCATATCAACTAATTTACGCATATCACCTGATTTAAGTTTAACCAATTAGGCAACACAGCAAATTTTAAATGACAACTGATTTATTTATATCAACTGATTTACACATATCAACTGATTTATTTATATAAACTGATTTACGCATATCAACTGATTTACGCATATCAACTGATTAACGCATATCAACTGATTTACGCATATCAACCGATTTACGCATATCCCCTGATTTAAGTTTGAACCAATTTGGCAACACAGCAAATTTTAAATGACAACGTTGATTTATTTAAATCAACTGATTTACACATATCAACTGATTTATTTATATCAACTGATTAACACATATCAACCGATTTATTTACATCAACTGATTTACACATATCAACTGATTTATTTATATCAACTGATTTACGCATATCAACTAATTAACGCATATCCCCTGATGTAAGTTTGAACCAATTTGGCAACAGCAAATTTTAAATGACAACGGATTTATTTATTTCAACTGATTTACGTATATCCCCTGATTTAAGTTTGAACCAGTTTGGCAACATAGCAAATTTTAAATGATCACGTTGATTTATTTATATTAACTGATTTACACATATCAACTGATTTATTTACATCAACTGATTTACACATATCAACTGATTTATTTATATCAACTGATTAACACATATCAACCGATTTATTTACATCAACTGATTTACACATATCAACTGATTTATTTATATCAACTGATTTACGCATATCAACTAATTTACGCATATCCCCTGATTTAAGTTTGAACCAATTTGGCAATAGCAAATTTTAAATGACAACGGATTTATTTATTTCAACTGATTTACGCATATCCCCTGATTTAAGTTTAACCAATTTGGCAACACAGCAAATTTTAAATGACAACGGATTTATTTATATCAACTGTTTTACGTATATCCCCTGATTTAAGTTTGAACCAATTTGGCAACACAGCAAATTTTAAATGACAACGTTGATTTATTTACATCAACTGATTTACGCATATCAACTGATTTACACATATCAACTGATTTATTTATATCAACTGATTAACACATATCAACCGATTTATTTACATCAACTGATTTACACATATCAACTAATTTATTTATATCAACTGATTTACGCATATCAACTAATTTACGCATATCCCCTGATTTAAGTTTGAACCAATTTGGCAACAGCAAATTTTAAATGACAACGGATTTATTTATTTCAACTGATTTACGTATATCCCCTGATTTAAGTTTGAACCAGTTTGGCAACATAGCAAATTTTAAATGATCACATTGATTTATTTATATCAAATGATTTGCACATATTAACTGATTTATTTATATCAACTGATTTACGCATATCAACTGATTTACGCATATCTCCTGATTTAAGTTTGAACCAATTTGGCAACAGCAAATTTTAAATGACAACGAATTTATTTATATCAACTGTTTTACGTATATCCCCTGATTTAAGTTTGAACCAATTTGGCAACATAGCAAATTTTAAATGACCACGTTGATTTATTTATATCAACTGATTTACACATATTAACTGATTAACGCATATCCCCTGATTTAAGTTTGAACCAATTTGGCAACATAGCAAATTTTAAATGACCACGTTGATTTATTTATATCAACGGATTTACACATATCAACTGATTTATTTATATAAACTGATTTACGCATATCAACTGATTTACGCATATCAACTGATTTACGCATATCCCCTGATTTAAGTGAACCAATTTGGCAACATAGCAAATTTTAAATGACCACGTTGATTTATTTATATCAACTGATTTACACATATTAACTGATTTACGCATATCCCCTGATTTAAGTTTAACCAATTAGGCAACACAGCAAATTTTAAATGACAACTGATTTATTTATATCAACTGATTTACACATATCAACTGAATTATTTATATAAACTGATTTACGCATATCAACTGATTTACGCATATTAACTGATTTACGCATATCCCCTGATTTAAATTTGAACCAATTTGGCAACATAGCAAATTTTAAATGACCACGTTGATTTATTTATATCAACTGATTTACACATATTAACTGATTTACGCATATCCCCTGATTTTAGTTTAAACCAATTCGGCAACACAGCAAATTTTAAATGACAACGTTGATTTATTTATATCAACTGATTTACACATATCAACTGATTTTTTGATATCAACCGATTTACACAAATCAACTGATTTACGCATATCAACCGATTTACGCATATCCCCTGATTTAAGTTTGAACCAATTTGGCAACAGCAAATTTTAAATGACAACGGATTTATTTATTTCAACTGATTTACGTATATCCCCTAATTTAAGTTTGAACCAGTTTGGCAACATAGCAAATTTTAAATGACCACGTTGATTTATTTATATCAAATGATTTGCACATATCAACTGATTTATTTACATCAACTGATTTACACATATCAACTGATTTATTTATATCAACTGATTTACGCATATCAACTGATTTACGCATATCCCCTGATTTAAGTTTGAACCAATTTGGCAATATAGCTAATTTTAAATGACCACGTTGATTTATTTATATCAACTGATTTACACATATTAACTGATTAACGCATATCCCCTGATTTAAGTTTAAACCAATTTGGCAACACAGCAAATTTTAAATGACAACGTTGATTTATTTATATCAACTGATTTACACATATCAACTAATTTTTTGATATCAACCGATTTACACAAATCAACTGATTTACCCATATCAACTGATTTACGCATATCAACTGATTTACACATATCAACTGATTTATTTATATCAACTGATTAACACATATCAACCGATTTATTTACATCAACTGATTTACACATATCAACTGATTTATTTATATCAACTGATTTACGCATATCAACTGATTTACGCATATCCCCTGATTTAAGTTTGAACCAATTTGGCAACAGCAAATTTTAAATGACAACGAATTTATTTATATCAACTGTTTTACGTATATCCCCTGATTTAAGTTTGAACCAATTTGGCAACACAGCAAATTTTAAATGACAACGTTGATTTATTTACATCAACTGATTTACACATATCAACTGATTTATTTACATCAACTGATTTACACATATCAACTGATTTTTTTATATCAACCGATTTACACATATCAACTGATTTATTTATATAAACTGATTTACCCATATCAACTGATTTATTTATATCAACTGATTTACACATATCAACTGATTTATTTATATCAACTGATTTACACATATCAACTGATTTATTTATATAAACTGATTTACACATATCAACTGATTTATTTAATAAACTGATTTACACATATTAACTGATTTACACATATCAACCGATTTACACATATCAACTGATTTATTTATATCAACTAATTTACACATAACAACTGATTTATTTATATCAACTGATTTACACATATCAACTAATTTATTTATATCAACTGATTTACACATATCAACTGATTTATTTATATAAACTGATTTACCCATATTAACTGATTTACGCATATCCCCTGATTTTAGTTTAAACCAATTCGGCAACACAGCAAATTTTAAATGACAACGTTGATTTATTTATATCAACTGATTTACACATATCAATTGATTTTTTGATATCAACCGATTTACACAAATCAACTGATTTACGCATATCAACCGATTTACGCATATCCCCTGATTTAAGTTTGAACCAATTTGGCAACATAGCAAATTTTAAATGACCACGTTGATTTATTTATATCAACTGATTTACACATATTAACTGATTAACGCATATCCCCTGATTTAAGTTTGAACCAATTTGGCAACATAGCAAATTTTAAATGACCACGTTGATTTATTTATATCAACGGATTTACACATATCAACTGATTTATTTATATAAACTGATTTACGCATATCAACTGATTTACGCATATCAACTGATTTACGCATATCCCCTGATTTAAGTTTGAACCAATTTGGCAACATAGCAAATTTTAAATGACCACGTTGATTTATTTATATCAACTGATTTACACATATTAACTGATTTACGCATATCCCCTGATTTAAGTTTAACCAATTAGGCAACACAGCAAATTTTAAATGACAACTAATTTATTTATATCAACTGATTTACACATATCAACTGAATTATTTATATAAACTGATTTACGCATATCAACTGATTTACGCATATTAACTGATTTACGCATATCCCCTGATTTAAATTTGAACCAATTTGGCAACATAGCAAATTTTAAATGACCACGTTGATTTATTTATATCAACTGATTTACACATATTAACTGATTTACGCATATCCCCTGATTTTAGTTTAAACCAATTCGGCAACACAGCAAATTTTAAATGACAACGTTGATTTATTTATATCAACTGATTTACACATATCAACTGATTTTTTGATATCAACCGATTTACACAAATCAACTGATTTACGCATATCAACCGATTTACGCATATCCCCTGATTTAAGTTTGAACCAATTTGGCAACAGCAAATTTTAAATGACAACGGATTTATTTATTTCAACTGATTTACGTATATCCCCTAATTTAAGTTTGAACCAGTTTGGCAACATAGCAAATTTTAAATGACCACGTTGATTTATTTATATCAAATGATTTGCACATATCAACTGATTTATTTACATCAACTGATTTACACATATCAACTG
Organism: Brassicogethes aeneus; assembly: GCA_921294245.1. Classification (NCBI taxonomy): domain Eukaryota; kingdom Metazoa; phylum Arthropoda; class Insecta; order Coleoptera; family Nitidulidae; genus Brassicogethes; species Brassicogethes aeneus. The sequence continues at coordinate 8,275,027 of OV121136.1, forward strand.
ATTTATTTATATCAACTGATTTACGCATATCAACTGATTTACGCATATCCCCTGATTTAAGTTTGAACCAATTTGGCAATATAGCTAATTTTAAATGACCACGTTGATTTATTTATATCAACTGATTTACACATATTAACTGATTAACGCATATCCCCTGATTTAAGTTTAAACCAATTTGGCAACACAGCAAATTTTAAATGACAACGTTGATTTATTTATATCAACTGATTTACACATATCAACTAATTTTTTGATATCAACCGATTTACACAAATCAACTGATTTACCCATATCAACTGATTTACGCATATCAACTGATTTACACATATCAACTGATTTATTTATATCAACTGATTAACACATATCAACCGATTTATTTACATCAACTGATTTACACATATCAACTGATTTATTTATATCAACTGATTTACGCATATCAACTGATTTACGCATATCCCCTGATTTAAGTTTGAACCAATTTGGCAATATAGCTAATTTTAAATGACCACGTTGATTTATTTATATCAACTGATTTACACATATTAACTGATTAACGCATATCCCCTGATTTAAGTTTAAACCAATTTGGCAACACAGCAAATTTTAAATGACAACGTTGATTTATTTACATCAACTGATTTACACATATCAACTGATTTATTTACATCAACTGATTTACACATATCAACTGATTTTTTTATATCAACCGATTTACACATATCAACTGATTTATTTATATAAACTGATTTACCCATATCAACTGATTTATTTATATCAACTGATTTACACATATCAACTGATTTATTTATATCAACTGATTTACACATATCAACTGATTTATTTATATAAACTGATTTACACATATCAACTGATTTATTTAATAAACTGATTTACACATATTAACTGATTTACACATATCAACCGATTTACACATATCAACTGATTTATTTATATCAACTAATTTACACATAACAACTGATTTATTTATATCAACTGATTTACACATATCAACTAATTTATTTATATCAACTGATTTACACATATCAACTGATTTATTTATATAAACTGATTTACCCATATTAACTGATTTACGCATATCAACTGATTTACGCATATCCCCTGATTTAAGTTTAAACCAATTTGGCAACACAGCAAATTTTAAATGACAACGTTGAATTATTTATATCAACTGTTTTACACATATCAACTTATTTTTTGATATCAACCGATTTACACAAATCAACTGATTTACCCATATCAACTGATTTACGCATATCAACTGATTTACACATATCAACTGATTTATTTATATCAACTGATTAACACATATCAACCGATTTATTTACATCAACTGATTTATTTATATCAACTGATTTACGCATATCAACTAATTTACGCATATCCCCTGATTTAAGTTTGAACCAATTTGGCAACAGAAAATTTTAAATGACAACGGATTTATTTATTTCAACTGATTTACGTATATCCCCTGATTTAAGTTTGAACCAGTTTGGCAACATAGCAAATTTTAAATGATCACGTTGATTTATTTATATCAAATGATTTGCACATATCAACTGATTTATTTACATCAACTGATTTACACATATCAACTGATTTATTTATATCAACTGATTTACGCATATCAACTGATTTACGCATATCTCCTGATTTAAGTTTGAACCAATTTGGCAACAGCAAATTTTAAATGACAACGGATTTATTTATTTCAACTGATTTACGTATATCCCCTGATTTAAGTTTGAACCAGTTTGGCAACATGGCAAATTTTAAATGTTTACGTTGATTTATTTATATCAAATGATTTGCACATATCAACTGATTTATTTACATCAACTGATTTTTTGATATCAACCGATTTACACAAATCAACTGATTTACGCATATCCCCTGATTTAAGTTTGAACTAATTTGGCAACATAGCAAATTTTAAATGACAACAAATTTATTTATATCAACTGATTTACACATATCAACTGATCTATTTATATCAACTGATTTATTTATATCAACCGATTTACACAAATCAACTGATTTACGCATATCAACTGATTTACGCATATCAACTGATTTACGCATATCCCCTGATTTAAGTTTGAACCAATTTGGCAACATAGCAAATTTTAAACGACAACGGATTTATTTATATCAACTGATTTACGAATATCAACTGTATGATGATTTTAAATGACCACGTTGATTCAATTATATAAACTGATTTACATTTATTAACTGATTTATTTATATCAACTAATTTACACATATCAACTGATTTATTTATATAAACTGATTTACCCATATCAACTGATTTACGCATATCAATTGATTTACGCATATTAACTGATTTACGCATATCAAATGATTTACGCATATCCCCTGATTTAAGTTTAAACCAATTTGGCAACATAGCAAATTTTAAATGACAACGTTGATTTATTTACATCAACTGATTTACACATATCAACTGATTTATTTACATCAACTGATTTACACATATCAACTGATTTATACAAAACAACTGATTTACGCATATCTTACGCATATCAACTGATTTACACATATCCCCTGATTTAAGTTTAAACCAATTTGGCAACATAGCAAATTTTAAATGACAACGTTGATTTATTTACATCAACTGATTTACACATATCAACTGATTTATTTACATCAACTGATTTACACATATCAACTGATTTTTTTATATCAACCGATTAATACAAATCAACTGATTTACGCATATCTTACGCATATCAATTGATTTACACATATACCCTGATTTAAGTTTGAACCAATTCGGCAACATAGCAAATTTTAAATGACCACGTTGATTTATTTATATCAACTGATTTACACATATTAATCGATTTACACATATCAACTGATTTACACAAATCAACTGATTTACACATATCAACTGATTTATTTATATCAAATGATTTACACATATTGACTGATTTATTTATATCAACTGATTTATTTACATCAACTGATTTCTACATATCAACTGATTTACACATATCAACTGATTTTTTGATATCAACTGATTTACGCATATCAACTGATTAACGCATATCTTCTGATTTAAGTTTGAACCAAGTTGGCAACAGCAAATTTTAAATAACAACGTTGATTTATTTATATCAACTGATATATTTATATCAACTGATTTACACATATTAACTGATTTTTTGATATCAACGGATTTACACAAATCAACTGATTTACGCATATCTTACGCATATCAACTGATTTACGCATATCCCCTGATTTAAGTTTGAACCAATTTGGCAACATAGCAAATTTTAAATGACATCGAATTTATTTATATCAACTGATTTACGTATATCCCCTGATTTAAGTTTGAACCAATTTGGCAACATAGCAAATTTTAAATGACCACGTTGATTTATTTATATTAACTGATTTACACATATCAACTGATTTACACATATCAACTGATTTATTCATATCAACTGATTTAAGTTTGAACCAATTTGGGAACATAGCAAATTTTAAATAAAAACGGATTTATTTATATCAACTGATTTACGTAAATCAACTGTATGATGATTTTAAATGACCACGTGGATTCATTTATATCAACTGATTTACATATATTAACTGATTTACGCATATCAACTGATTTACACATATCAACTGATTTTTTTTATATCAACCGATTTACACAAATCAACTGATTTACGCATATCTTACGCATATCAACTGATTTACACATATCCCCTGATTTAAGTTTAACCAATTTGGCAACAAAACAAATTTTAAATGACAACGTTGATTTATTTACATTAACTGATTTACACATATCAACTGATTTATTTACATCAACTGATTTACACATATCAACTGATTTTTTGATATCAACCGATTTACACAAATCAACTGATTTACGCATATCAACTGATTAACGCATATCCCCCGATTTAAGTTTGAACCAATTTGGCAACAGCAAATTTTAAATAACAACGTTGATTTATTTATATCAACTGATATATTTATATCAACTGATTTACACATATTAACTGATTTTTTGATATCAACCGATTTACACAAATCAACTGATTTACGCATATCTTACGCATATCAACTGATTTACGCATATCCCCTGATTTAAGTTTGAACCAATTTGGCAACATAGCAAATTTTAAATAACATCGAATTTATTTATATCAACTGATTTACGTATATCCCCTGATTTAAGTTTGAACCAATTTGGCAACATAGCAAATTTTAAATGACCACGTTAATTTATTTATATCAACTGATTTACACATATCAACTAATTTACACATATTAACTGATTTACACATATCAACTGATTTACACATATCAACTGATTTATTTATATCAACTGATTTACACATATCAACTGATTTATTTATATCAACTGATTTACACATATCAACTGATGTTTTGATATCAACCGATTTACACAAATCAACTAATTTACGCATATCAACTGATTTACGCATATCCCCTGATTTAAGTTTGAACCAATTTGGCAACATAGCAAATTTTAAATAACAACGGATTTATTTATATCAACTGATTTACGTATATCCCCTGATTTAAGTTTGAACCAATTTGGCAACATAGCAAATTTTAAATGACCACGTTAATTTATTTATATCAACTGATTTACACATATCAAACTGATTTATTTATATCAACTGATTAACACATATCAACTGATTTATTTATATCAACTGATTTACAGATATCAACTGATGTTTTGATATCAACCGATTTACACAAATCAACTGATTTACGCATATCAATTGATTTACGCATATCCCTTGATTTAAGTTTGAACCAATTTGGCAACATAGCAAATTTTAAATGACCACGTTGATTTATTTATATCAACTGATTTACACATATCAACTGATTTACACATATCAACTGATTTATTCATATCAACTGATTTAAGTTTGAACCAATTTGGCAACATAGCAAATTTTAAATGAAAACGGATTTATTTATATTAACTGATTTACGTAAATCAACTGTATGATGATTTTAAATGACCATGTTGATTCATTTATATCAACTGATTTACACATATTAACTAATTTACACATATCCACCGATTTACACATATCAACTGATTTATTTATATAAACTGATTTACGCATATCAACTGATTTACGCATATCAACTGATTTACGCATATCAACCGATTTACGCATATCCCCTGATTTAAGTTTGAACCAATTTGGCAACATAGCAAATTTTAAATGACCACGTTGATTTATTTATATCAACTGATTTACACATATTAACTGATTTACGCATATCCCCTGATTTTAGTTTAAACCAATTCGGCAACACAGCAAATTTTAAATGACAACGTTGATTTATTTATATCAACTGATTTACACATATCAACTGATTTTTTGATATCAACCGATTTACACAAATCAACTGATTTACGCATATCAACCGATTTACGCATATCCCCTGATTTAAGTTTGAACCAGTTTGGCAACATGGCAAATTTTAAATGTTTACGTTGATTTATTTATATCAAATGATTTGCACATATCAACTGATTTATTTACATCAACTGATTTTTTGATATCAACCGATTTACACAAATCAACTGATTTACGCATATCCCCTGATTTAAGTTTGAACTAATTTGGCAACATAGCAAATTTTAAATGACAACAAATTTATTTATATCAACTGATTTACAAATATCAAATGATTTTTTGATATCAACCGATTTACACAAATCAACTGATTTACGCATATCAACTGATTTACGCATATCCCCTGATTTAAGTTTGAACCAATTTGGCAACATAGCAAATTTTAAATGACAACTTTGATTTATTTATATCAACTGATTTACACATATCAACTGATCTATTTATATCAACTGATTTATTTATATCAACCGATTTACACATATCAACTAATTTATTTATATCAACTGATTTACACATATCAACTGATTTATTTATATAAACTGATTTACCCATATTAACTGATTTACGCATATCCCCTGATTTTAGTTTAAACCAATTCGGCAACACAGCAAATTTTAAATGACAACGTTGATTTATTTATATCAACTGATTTACACATATCAATTGATTTTTTGATATCAACCGATTTACACAAATCAACTGATTTACGCATATCAACCGATTTACGCATATCCCCTGATTTAAGTTTGAACCAATTTGGCAACATAGCAAATTTTAAATGACCACGTTGATTTATTTATATCAACTGATTTACACATATTAACTGATTAACGCATATCCCCTGATTTAAGTTTGAACCAATTTGGCAACATAGCAAATTTTAAATGACCACGTTGATTTATTTATATCAACGGATTTACACATATCAACTGATTTATTTATATAAACTGATTTACGCATATCAACTGATTTACGCATATCAACTGATTTACGCATATCCCCTGATTTAAGTTTGAACCAATTTGGCAACATAGCAAATTTTAAATGACCACGTTGATTTATTTATATCAACTGATTTACACATATTAACTGATTTACGCATATCCCCTGATTTAAGTTTAACCAATTAGGCAACACAGCAAATTTTAAATGACAACTAATTTATTTATATCAACTGATTTACACATATCAACTGAATTATTTATATAAACTGATTTACGCATATCAACTGATTTACGCATATTAACTGATTTACGCATATCCCCTGATTTAAATTTGAACCAATTTGGCAACATAGCAAATTTTAAATGACCACGTTGATTTATTTATATCAACTGATTTACACATATTAACTGATTTACGCATATCCCCTGATTTTAGTTTAAACCAATTCGGCAACACAGCAAATTTTAAATGACAACGTTGATTTATTTATATCAACTGATTTACACATATCAACTGATTTTTTGATATCAACCGATTTACACAAATCAACTGATTTACGCATATCAACCGATTTACGCATATCCCCTGATTTAAGTTTGAACCAATTTGGCAACAGCAAATTTTAAATGACAACGGATTTATTTATTTCAACTGATTTACGTATATCCCCTAATTTAAGTTTGAACCAGTTTGGCAACATAGCAAATTTTAAATGACCACGTTGATTTATTTATATCAAATGATTTGCACATATCAACTGATTTATTTACATCAACTGATTTACACATATCAACTGATTTATTTATATCAACTGATTTACGCATATCAACTGATTTACGCATATCCCCTGATTTAAGTTTGAACCAATTTGGCAATATAGCTAATTTTAAATGACCACGTTGATTTATTTATATCAACTGATTTACACATATTAACTGATTAACGCATATCCCCTGATTTAAGTTTAAACCAATTTGGCAACACAGCAAATTTTAAATGACAACGTTGATTTATTTATATCAACTGATTTACACATATCAACTAATTTTTTGATATCAACCGATTTACACAAATCAACTGATTTACCCATATCAACTGATTTACGCATATCAACTGATTTACACATATCAACTGATTTATTTATATCAACTGATTAACACATATCAACCGATTTATTTACATCAACTGATTTACACATATCAACTGATTTATTTATATCAACTGATTTACGCATATCAACTGATTTACGCATATCAACTGATTTACGCATATCCCCTGATTTAAGTTTGAACCAATTTGGCAACAGCAAATTTTAAATGACAACGAATTTATTTATATCAACTGTTTTACGTATATCCCCTGATTTAAGTTTGAACCAATTTGGCAACACAGCAAATTTTAAATGACAACGTTGATTTATTTACATCAACTGATTTACACATATCAACTGATTTATTTACATCAACTGATTTACACATATCAACTGATTTTTTTATATCAACCGATTTACACATATCAACTGATTTATTTATATAAACTGATTTACCCATATCAACTGATTTATTTATATCAACTGATTTACACATATCAACTGATTTATTTATATCAACTGATTTACACATATCAACTGATTTATTTATATAAACTGATTTACACATATCAACTGATTTATTTACATCAACTGATTTACACATATCAACTGATTTACACATATCAACCGATTTACACATATCAACTGATTTATTTATATCAACTAATTTACACATAACAACTGATTTATTTATATCAACTGATTTACACATATCAACTAATTTATTTATATCAACTGATTTACACATATCAACTGATTTATTTATATAAACTGATTTACCCATATTAACTGATTTACGCATATCAACTGATTTACGCATATCCCCTGATTTAAGTTTAAACCAATTTGGCAACACAGCAAATTTTAAATGACAACGTTGAATTATTTATATCAACTGTTTTACACATATCAACTTATTTTTTGATATCAACCGATTTACACAAATCAACTGATTTACCCATATCAACTGATTTACGCATATCAACTGATTTACACATATCAACTGATTTATTTATATCAACTGATTAACACATATCAACCGATTTATTTACATCAACTGATTTATTTATATCAACTGATTTACGCATATCAACTAATTTACGCATATCCCCTGATTTAAGTTTGAACCAATTTGGCAACAGAAAATTTTAAATGACAACGGATTTATTTATTTCAACTGATTTACGTATATCCCCTGATTTAAGTTTGAACCAGTTTGGCAACATAGCAAATTTTAAATGATCACGTTGATTTATTTATATCAAATGATTTGCACATATCAACTGATTTATTTACATCAACTGATTTACACATATCAACTGATTTATTTATATCAACTGATTTACGCATATCAACTGATTTACGCATATCTCCTGATTTAAGTTTGAACCAATTTGGCAACAGCAAATTTTAAATGACAACGGATTTATTTATTTCAACTGATTTACGTATATCCCCTGATTTAAGTTTGAACCAGTTTGGCAACATGGCAAATTTTAAATGTTTACGTTGATTTATTTATATCAAATGATTTGCACATATCAACTGATTTATTTACATCAACTGATTTTTTGATATCAACCGATTTACACAAATCAACTGATTTACGCATATCCCCTGATTTAAGTTTGAACTAATTTGGCAACATAGCAAATTTTAAATGACAACAAATTTATTTATATCAACTGATTTACACATATCAACTGATCTATTTATATCAACTGATTTATTTATATCAACCGATTTACACAAATCAACTGATTTACGCATATCAACTGATTTACGCATATCAACTGATTTACGCATATCCCCTGATTTAAGTTTGAACCAATTTGGCAACATAGCAAATTTTAAACGACAACGGATTTATTTATATCAACTGATTTACGAATATCAACTGTATGATGATTTTAAATGACCACGTTGATTCAATTATATAAACTGATTTACATTTATTAACTGATTTATTTATATCAACTAATTTACACATATCAACTGATTTATTTATATAAACTGATTTACCCATATCAACTGATTTACGCATATCAATTGATTTACGCATATTAACTGATTTACGCATATCAAATGATTTACGCATATCCCCTGATTTAAGTTTAAACCAATTTGGCAACATAGCAAATTTTAAATGACAACGTTGATTTATTTACATCAACTGATTTACACATATCAACTGATTTATTTACATCAACTGATTTACACATATCAACTGATTTATACAAAACAACTGATTTACGCATATCTTACGCATATCAACTGATTTACACATATCCCCTGATTTAAGTTTAAACCAATTTGGCAACATAGCAAATTTTAAATGACAACGTTGATTTATTTACATCAACTGATTTACACATATCAACTGATTTATTTACATCAACTGATTTACACATATCAACTGATTTTTTTATATCAACCGATTAATACAAATCAACTGATTTACGCATATCTTACGCATATCAATTGATTTACACATATACCCTGATTTAAGTTTGAACCAATTCGGCAACATAGCAAATTTTAAATGACTTCGTTGATTTATTTATATCAACTGATTTACACATATTAATCGATTTACACATATCAACTGATTTACACAAATCAACTGATTTACACATATCAACTGATTTATTTATATCAAATGATTTACACATATTGACTGATTTATTTATATCAACTGATTTATTTACATCAACTGATTTCTACATATCAACTGATTTACACATATCAACTGATTTTTTGATATCAACTGATTTACGCATATCAACTGATTAACGCATATCTTCTGATTTAAGTTTGAACCAAGTTGGCAACAGCAAATTTTAAATAACAACGTTGATTTATTTATATCAACTGATATATTTATATCAACTGATTTACACATATTAACTGATTTTTTGATATCAACGGATTTACACAAATCAACTGATTTACGCATATCTTACGCATATCAACTGATTTACGCATATCCCCTGATTTAAGTTTGAACCAATTTGGCAACATAGCAAATTTTAAATGACATCGAATTTATTTATATCAACTGATTTACGTATATCCCCTGATTTAAGTTTGAACCAATTTGGCAACATAGCAAATTTTAAATGACCACGTTGATTTATTTATATTAACTGATTTACACATATCAACTGATTTACACATATCAACTGATTTATTCATATCAACTGATTTAAGTTTGAACCAATTTGGGAACATAGCAAATTTTAAATAAAAACGGATTTATTTATATCAACTGATTTACGTAAATCAACTGTATGATGATTTTAAATGACCACGTGGATTCATTTATATCAACTGATTTACATATATTAACTGATTTACGCATATCAACTGATTTACACATATCAACTGATTTTTTTTATATCAACCGATTTACACAAATCAACTGATTTACGCATATCTTACGCATATCAACTGATTTACACATATCCCCTGATTTAAGTTTAACCAATTTGGCAACAAAACAAATTTTAAATGACAACGTTGATTTATTTACATTAACTGATTTACACATATCAACTGATTTATTTACATCAACTGATTTACACATATCAACTGATTTTTTGATATCAACCGATTTACACAAATCAACTGATTTACGCATATCAACTGATTAACGCATATCCCCCGATTTAAGTTTGAACCAATTTGGCAACAGCAAATTTTAAATAACAACGTTGATTTATTTATATCAACTGATATATTTATATCAACTGATTTACACATATTAACTGATTTTTTGATATCAACCGATTTACACAAATCAACTGATTTACGCATATCTTACGCATATCAACTGATTTACGCATATCCCCTGATTTAAGTTTGAACCAATTTGGCAACATAGCAAATTTTAAATAACATCGAATTTATTTATATCAACTGATTTACGTATATCCCCTGATTTAAGTTTGAACCAATTTGGCAACATAGCAAATTTTAAATGACCACGTTAATTTATTTATATCAACTGATTTACACATATCAACTAATTTACACATATTAACTGATTTACACATATCAACTGATTTACACATATCAACTGATTTATTTATATCAACTGATTTACACATATCAACTGATTTATTTATATCAACTGATTTACACATATCAACTGATGTTTTGATATCAACCGATTTACACAAATCAACTAATTTACGCATATCAACTGATTTACGCATATCCCCTGATTTAAGTTTGAACCAATTTGGCAACATAGCAAATTTTAAATAACAACGGATTTATTTATATCAACTGATTTACGTATATCCCCTGATTTAAGTTTGAACCAATTTGGCAACATAGCAAATTTTAAATGACCACGTTAATTTATTTATATCAACTGATTTACACATATCAAACTGATTTATTTATATCAACTGATTAACACATATCAACTGATTTATTTATATCAACTGATTTACACATATCAACTGATGTTTTGATATCAACCGATTTACACAAATCAACTGATTTACGCATATCAATTGATTTACGCATATCCCTTGATTTAAGTTTGAACCAATTTGGCAACATAGCAAATTTTAAATGACCACGTTGATTTATTTATATCAACTGATTTACACATATCAACTGATTTACACATATCAACTGATTTATTCATATCAACTGATTTAAGTTTGAACCAATTTGGCAACATAGCAAATTTTAAATGAAAACGGATTTATTTATATTAACTGATTTACGTAAATCAACTGTATGATGATTTTAAATGACCATGTTGATTCATTTATATCAACTGATTTACACATATTAACTAATTTACACATATCCACCGATTTACACATATCAACTGATTTATTTATATAAACTGATTTACGCATATCAACTGATTTACGCATATCAACTGATTTACGCATATCAACCGATTTACGCATATCCCCTGATTTAAGTTTGAACCAATTTGGCAACATAGCAAATTTTAAATGACCACGTTGATTTATTTATATCAACTGATTTACACATATTAACTGATTTACGCATATCCCCTGATTTTAGTTTAAACCAATTCGGCAACACAGCAAATTTTAAATGACAACGTTGATTTATTTATATCAACTGATTTACACATATCAACTGATTTTTTGATATCAACCGATTTACACAAATCAACTGATTTACGCATATCAACCGATTTACGCATATCCCCTGATTTAAGTTTGAACCAGTTTGGCAACATGGCAAATTTTAAATGTTTACGTTGATTTATTTATATCAAATGATTTGCACATATCAACTGATTTATTTACATCAACTGATTTTTTGATATCAACCGATTTACACAAATCAACTGATTTACGCATATCCCCTGATTTAAGTTTGAACTAATTTGGCAACATAGCAAATTTTAAATGACAACAAATTTATTTATATCAACTGATTTACAAATATCAAATGATTTTTTGATATCAACCGATTTACACAAATCAACTGATTTACGCATATCAACTGATTTACGCATATCCCCTGATTTAAGTTTGAACCAATTTGGCAACATAGCAAATTTTAAATGACAACTTTGATTTATTTATATCAACTGATTTACACATATCAACTGATCTATTTATATCAACTGATTTATTTATATCAACCGATTTACACAAATCAACTGATTTACGCATATCAACTGATTTACGCATATCCCCTGATTTAGGTTTGAACCAATTTGGCAACATAGCAAATTTTAAACGACAACGGATTTATTTATATCAACTGATTTACGAATATCAACTGTATGATGATTTTAAATGACCACGTTGATTCAATTATATAAACTGATTTACATTTATTAACTGATTTATTTATATCAACTAATTTACACATATCAACTGATTTATTTATATAAACTGATTTACCCATATCAACTGATTTACGCATATCAATTGATTTACGCATATTAACTGATTTACGCATATCAAATGATTTACGCATATCCCCTGATTTAAGTTTAAACCAATTTGGCAACATAGCAAATTTTAAATGACAACGTTGATTTATTTACATCAACTGATTTACACATATCAACTGATTTATTTACATCAACTGATTTACACATATCAACTGATTTATACAAAACAACTGATTTACGCATATCTTACGCATATCAACTGATTTACACATATCCCCTGATTTAAGTTTAAACCAATTTGGCAACATAGCAAATTTTAAATGACAACGTTGATTTATTTACATCAACTGATTTACACATATCAACTGATTTATTTACATCAACTGATTTACACATATCAACTGATTTTTTTATATCAACCGATTAACACAAATCAACTGATTTACGCATATCTTACGCATATCAATTGATTTACACATATACCCTGATTTAAGTTTGAACCAATTCGGCAACATAGCAAATTTTAAATGACCACGTTGATTTATTTATATCAACTGATTTACACATATTAATCGATTTACACATATCAACTGATTTACACAAATCAACTGATTTACACATATCAACTGATTTATTTATATCAAATGATTTACACATATTGACTGATTTATTTATATCAACTGATTTATTTACATCAACTGATTTCTACATATCAACTGATTTACACATATCAACTGATTTTTTGATATCAACTGATTAACGCATATCTTCTGATTTAAGTTTGAACCAAGTTGGCAACAGCAAATTTTAAATAACAACGTTGATTTATTTATATCAACTGATATATTTATATCAACTGATTTACACATATTAACTGATTTTTTGATATCAACCGATTTACACAAATCAACTGATTTACGCATATCTTACGCATATCAACTGATTTACGCATATCCCCTGATTTAAGTTTGAACCAATTTGGCAACATAGCAAATTTTAAATGACATCGAATTTATTTATATCAACTGATTTACGTATATCCCCTGATTTAAGTTTGAACCAATTTGGCAACATAGCAAATTTTAAATGACCACGTTGATTTATTTATATTAACTGATTTACACATATCAACTGATTTACACATATCAACTGATTTATTCATATCAACTGATTTAAGTTTGAACCAATTTGGGAACATAGCAAATTTTAAATGAAAACGGATTTATTTATATCAACTGATTTACGTAAATCAACTGTATGATGATTTTAAATGACCACGTGGATTCATTTATATCAACTGATTTACATATATTAACTGATTTACGCATATCAACTGATTTACACATATCAACTGATTTTTTTTATATCAACCGATTTACACAAATCAACTGATTTACGCATATCTTACGCATATCAACTGATTTACACATATCCCCTGATTTAAGTTTAACCAATTTGGCAACAAAACAAATTTTAAATGACAACGTTGATTTATTTACATTAACTGATTTACACATATCAACTGATTTATTTACATCAACTGATTTACACATATCAACTGATTTTTTGATATCAACCGATTTACACAAATCAACTGATTTACGCATATCAACTGATTAACGCATATCCCCCGATTTAAGTTTGAACCAATTTGGCAACAGCAAATTTTAAATAACAACGTTGATTTATTTATATCAACTGATATATTTATATCAACTGATTTACACATATTAACTGATTTTTTGATATCAACCGATTTACACAAATCAACTGATTTACGCATATCTTACGCATATCAACTGATTTACGCATATCCCCTGATTTAAGTTTGAACCAATTTGGCAACATAGCAAATTTTAAATAACATCGAATTTATTTATATCAACTGATTTACGTATATCCCCTGATTTAAGTTTGAACCAATTTGGCAACATAGCAAATTTTAAATGACCACGTTAATTTATTTATATCAACTGATTTACACATATCAACTAATTTACACATATTAACTGATTTACACATATCAACTGATTTACACATATCAACTGATTTATTTATATCAACTGATTTACACATATCAACTGATTTATTTATATCAACTGATTTACACATATCAACTGATGTTTTGATATCAACCGATTTACACAAATCAACTAATTTACGCATATCAACTGATTTACGCATATCCCCTGATTTAAGTTTGAACCAATTTGGCAACATAGCAAATTTTAAATAACAACGGATATATTTATATCAACTGATTTACGTATATCCCCTGATTTAAGTTTGAACCAATTTGGCAACATAGCAAATTTTAAATGACCACGTTAATTTATTTATATCAACTGATTTACACATATCAAACTGATTTATTTATATCAACTGATTAACACATATCAACTGATTTATTTATATCAACTGATTTACACATATCAACTGATGTTTTGATATCAACCGATTTACACAAATCAACTGATTTACGCATATCAATTGATTTACGCATATCCCTTGATTTAAGTTTGAACCAATTTGGCAACATAGCAAATTTTAAATGACCACGTTGATTTATTTATATCAACTGATTTACACATATCAACTGATTTACACATATCAACTGATTTATTCATATCAACTGATTTAAGTTTGAACCAATTTGGCAACATAGCAAATTTTAAATGAAAACGGATTTATTTATATTAACTGATTTACGTAAATCAACTGTATGATGATTTTAAATGACCATGTTGATTCATTTATATCAACTGATTTACACATATTAACTAATTTACACATATCCACCGATTTACACATATCAACTGATTTATTTATATAAACTGATTTACGCATATCAACTGATTTACGCATATCAACTGATTTACGCATATCAACCGATTTACGCATATCCCCTGATTTAAGTTTGAACCAATTTGGCAACATAGCAAATTTTAAATGACCACGTTGATTTATTTATATCAACTGATTTACACATATTAACTGATTTACGCATATCCCCTGATTTTAGTTTAAACCAATTCGGCAACACAGCAAATTTTAAATGACAACGTTGATTTATTTATATCAACTGATTTACACATATCAACTGATTTTTTGATATCAACCGATTTACACAAATCAACTGATTTACGCATATCAACCGATTTACGCATATCCCCTGATTTAAGTTTGAACCAGTTTGGCAACATGGCAAATTTTAAATGTTTACGTTGATTTATTTATATCAAATGATTTGCACATATCAACTGATTTATTTACATCAACTGATTTTTTGATATCAACCGATTTACACAAATCAACTGATTTACGCATATCCCCTGATTTAAGTTTGAACTAATTTGGCAACATAGCAAATTTTAAATGACAAAAAATTTATTTATATCAACTGATTTACAAATATCAAATGATTTTTTGATATCAACCGATTTACACAAATCAACTGATTTACGCATATCAACTGATTTACGCATATCCCCTGATTTAAGTTTGAACCAATTTGGCAACATAGCAAATTTTAAATGACAACTTTGATTTATTTATATCAACTGATTTACACATATCAACTGATCTATTTATATCAACTGATTTATTTATATCAACCGATTTACACAAATCAACTGATTTACGCATATCAACTGATTTACGCATATCCCCTGATTTAAGTTTGAACCAATTTGGCAACATAGCAAATTTTAAACGACAACGGATTTATTTATATCAACTGATTTACGAATATCAACTGTATGATGATTTTAAATGACCACGTTGATTCAATTATATAAACTGATTTACATTTATTAACTGATTTATTTATATCAACTAATTTACACATATCAACTGATTTATTTATATAAACTGATTTACCCATATCAACTGATTTACGCATATCAATTGATTTACGCATATTAACTAATTTACGCATATCAAATGATTTACGCATATCCCCTGATTTAAGTTTAACCAATTTGGCAACACAGCAAATTTTAAATGACAACGGATTTATTTATATCAACTGATTTACGTATATCAACTGATTTACGCATATCAATTGATTTACGCATATTAACTGATTTACGCATATCAAATGATTTACGCATATCCCCTGATTTAAGTTTAACCAATTTGGCAACACAGCAAATAGTAAATGACAACGGATTTATTTATATCAACTGATTTACGTATATCAACTGTATGATGATTTTAAATGACCACGTTGATTCATTTATATCAACTGATTTACACATATCAACCGATTTACACATATCAACTGATTTACACATATTAACTGATTTAATTATATCAAATGATTTACACATATCCACTGATTTTTTTATATCAACCGATTTATACAAAACAACTGATTTACGCATATCTTACGCATATCAACTGATTTACACATATCCCCTGATTTAAGTTTAAACCAATTTGGCAACATAGCAAATTTAAAATGACAACGTTGATTTATTTACATCAACTGATTTACACATATCAACTGATTTATTTACATCAACTGATTTACACATATCAACTGATTTTTTTATATCAACCGATTAACACAAATCAACTGATTTACGCATATCTTACGCATATCAATTGATTTACACATATACCCTGATTTAAGTTTGAACCAATTCGGCAACATAGCAAATTTTAAATGACCACGTTGATTTATTTATATCAACTGATTTACACATATTAATCGATTTACACATATCAACTGATTTACACAAATCAACTGATTTACACATATCAACTGATTTATTTATATCAAATGATTTACACATATTGACTGATTTATTTATATCAACTGATTTATTTACATCAACTGATTTCTACATATCAACTGATTTACACATATCAACTGATTTTTTGATATCAACTGATTTACGCATATCAACTGATTAACGCATATCTTCTGATTTAAGTTTGAACCAAGTTGGCAACAGCAAATTTTAAATAACAACGTTGATTTATTTATATCAACTAATATATTTATATCAACTGATTTACACATATTAACTGATTTTTTGATATCAACCGATTTACACAAATCAACTGATTTACGCATATCTTACGCATATCAACTGATTTACGCATATCCCCTGATTTAAGTTTGAACCAATTTGGCAACATAGCAAATTTTAAATGACATCGAATTTATTTATATCAACTGATTTACGTATATCCCCTGATTTAAGTTTGAACCAATTTGGCAACATAGCAAATTTTAAATGACCACGTTGATTTATTTATATTAACTGATTTACACATATCAACTGATTTACACATATCAACTGATTTATTCATATCAACTGATTTAAGTTTGAACCAATTTGGGAACATAGCAAATTTTAAATGACAACGGATTTATTTATATCAACTGATTTACGTAAATCAACTGTATGATGATTTTAAATGACCACGTGGATTCATTTATATCAACTGATTTACATATATTAACTGATTTACGCATATCAACTGATTTACACATATCAACTGATTTTTTTTATATCAACCGATTTACACAAATCAACTGATTTACGCATATCTTACGCATATCAACTGATTTACACATATCCCCTGATTTAAGTTTAACCAATTTGGCAATATAACAAATTTTAAATGACAACGTTGATTTATTTACATTAACTGATTTACACATATCAACTGATTTATTTACATCAACTGATTTACAAATATCAACTGATTTTTTGATATCAACCGATTTACACAAATCAACTGATTTACGCATATCAACTGATTAACGCATATCCCCCGATTTAAGTTTGAACCAATTTGGCAACAGCAAATTTTAAATAACAACGTTGATTTATTTATATCAACTGATATATTTATATCAACTGATTTACACATATTAACTGATTTTTTGATATCAACCGATTTACACAAATCAACTGATTTACGCATATCTTACGCATATCAACTGATTTACGCATATCCCCTGATTTAAGTTTGAACCAATTTGGCAACATAGCAAATTTTAAATAACATCGAATTTATTTATATCAACTGATTTACGTATATCCCCTGATTTAAGTTTGAACCAATTTGGCAACATAGCAAATTTTAAATGACCACGTTAATTTATTTATATCAACTGATTTACACATATCAACTAATTTACACATATTAACTGATTTACACATATCAACTGATTTACACATATCAACTGATTTATTTATATCAACTGATTTACACATATCAACTGATTTATTTATATCAACTGATTTACACATATCAACTGATGTTTTGATATCAACCGATTTACACAAATCAACTAATTTACGCATATCAACTGATTTACGCATATCCCCTGATTTAAGTTTGAACCAATTTGGCAACATAGCAAATTTTAAATAACAACGGATTTATTTATATCAACTGATTTACGTATATCCCCTGATTTAAGTTTGAACCAATTTGGCAACATAGCAAATTTTAAATGACCACGTTAATTTATTTATATCAACTGATTTACACATATCAAACTGATTTATTTATATCAACTGATTAACACATATCAACTGATTTATTTATATCAACTGATTTACACATATCAACTGATTTATTCATATCAACTGATTTACGCATATCCCCTGATTTAAGTTTGAACCAATTTGGCAACAGCAAATTTTAAATAACAACGTTTATTTATTTATATCAACTGATTTACACATATTAACTGATTTCTTGATATCAACCGATTTACACAAATCAACTGATTTACGCATATCTTACGCATATCAATTGATTTACGCATATCCCCTGATTTAAGTTTGAACCAATTTGGCAACATAGCAAATTTTAAATGACATCGAATTTATTTATATCAACTGATTTACGTATATCCCCTGATTTAAGTTTTAACCAATTTGTCAACATAGCAAATTTTAAATGACCACGTTGATTTATTTATATCAACTGATTTACACATATCAACTGATTTACACATATCAACTGATTTATTCATATCAACTGATTTAAGTTTGAACCAATTTGGCAACATAGCAAATTTTAAATGAAAACGGATTTATTTATATCAACTGATTTACGTAAATCAACTGTATGATGATTTTAAATGACCACGTGGATTCATTTATATCAACTGATTTACATATATTAACTGATTTACGCATATCAACTGATTTACACATATCAACTGATTTTTTTTATATCAACCGATTTACACAAATCAACTGATTTACGCATATCTTACGCATATCAACTGATTTACACATATCCCCTGATTTAAGTTTAACCAATTTGGCAACAAAACAAATTTTAAATGACAACGTTGATTTATTTACATTAACTGATTTACACATATCAACTGATTTATTTACATCAACTGATTTACACATATCAACTGATTTTTTGATATCAACCGATTTACACAAATCAACTGATTTACGCATATCAACTGATTAACGCATATCCCCCGATTTAAGTTTGAACCAATTTGGCAACAGCAAATTTTAAATAACAACGTTGATTTATTTATATCAACTGATATATTTATATCAACTGATTTACACATATTAACTGATTTTTTGATATCAACCGATTTACACAAATCAACTGATTTACGCATATCTTACGCATATCAACTGATTTACGCATATCCCCTGATTTAAGTTTGAACCAATTTGGCAACATAGCAAATTTTAAATAACATCGAATTTATTTATATCAACTGATTTACGTATATCCCCTGATTTAAGTTTGAACCAATTTGGCAACATAGCAAATTTTAAATGACCACGTTAATTTATTTATATCAACTGATTTACACATATCAACTAATTTACACATATTAACTGATTTACACATATCAACTGATTTACACATATCAACTGATTTATTTATATCAACTGATTTACACATATCAACTGATTTATTTATATCAACTGATTTACACATATCAACTGATGTTTTGATATCAACCGATTTACACAAATCAACTAATTTACGCATATCAACTGATTTACGCATATCCCCTGATTTAAGTTTGAACCAATTTGGCAACATAGCAAATTTTAAATAACAACGGATTTATTTATATCAACTGATTTACGTATATCCCCTGATTTAAGTTTGAACCAATTTGGCAACATAGCAAATTTTAAATGACCACGTTAATTTATTTATATCAACTGATTTACACATATCAAACTGATTTATTTATATCAACTGATTAACACATATCAACTGATTTATTTATATCAACTGATTTACACATATCAACTGATGTTTTGATATCAACCGATTTACACAAATCAACTGATTTACGCATATCAATTGATTTACGCATATCCCTTGATTTAAGTTTGAACCAATTTGGCAACATAGCAAATTTTAAATGACCACGTTGATTTATTTATATCAACTGATTTACACATATCAACTGATTTACACATATCAACTGATTTATTCATATCAACTGATTTAAGTTTGAACCAATTTGGCAACATAGCAAATTTTAAATGAAAACGGATTTATTTATATTAACTGATTTACGTAAATCAACTGTATGATGATTTTAAATGACCATGTTGATTCATTTATATCAACTGATTTACACATATTAACTAATTTACACATATCCACCGATTTACACATATCAACTGATTTATTTATATAAACTGATTTACGCATATCAACTGATTTACGCATATCAACTGATTTACGCATATCAACCGATTTACGCATATCCCCTGATTTAAGTTTGAACCAATTTGGCAACATAGCAAATTTTAAATGACCACGTTGATTTATTTATATCAACTGATTTACACATATTAACTGATTTACGCATATCCCCTGATTTTAGTTTAAACCAATTCGGCAACACAGCAAATTTTAAATGACAACGTTGATTTATTTATATCAACTGATTTACACATATCAACTGATTTTTTGATATCAACCGATTTACACAAATCAACTGATTTACGCATATCAACCGATTTACGCATATCCCCTGATTTAAGTTTAAACCAATTTGGCAACAGCAAATTTTAAATGACAACGGATTTATTTATTTCAACTGATTTACGTATATCCCCTGATTTAAGTTTGAACCGGTTTGGCAACATAGCAAATTTTAAATGATCACGTTGATTTATTTATATCAAATGATTTGCACATATCAACTGATTTATTTACATCAACTGATTTACACATATCAACTGATTTATTTATATCAACTGATTTACGCATATCAACTGATTTACGCATATCTCCTGATTTAAGTTTGAACCAATTTGGCAACAGCAAATTTTAAATGACAACGGATTTATTTATTTTAACTGATTTACGTATATCCCCTGATTTAAGTTTGAACCAGTTTGGCAACATAGCAAATTTTAAATTATCACGTTGATTTATTTATATCAAATGATTTGCACATATCAACTGATTTATTTACATCAACTGATTTCTACATATCAACTGATTTACACATATCAACTGATTTTTTGATATCAACTGATTTACGCATATCAACTGATTAACGCATATCTTCTGATTTAATTTTGAACCAAGTTGGCAACAGCAAATTTTAAATAACAACGTTGATTTATTTATATCAACTGATATATTTATATCAACTGATTTACACATATTAACTGATTTTTTGATATCAACCGATTTACACAAATCAACTGATTTACGCATATATTACGCATATCAACTGATTTACGCATATCCCCTGATTTAAGTTTGAACCAATTTGGCAACATAGCAAATTTTAAATGACATCGAATTTATTTATATTAACTGATTTACGTATATCCCCTGATTTAAGTTTGAACCAATTTGGCAACATAGCAAATTTTAAATGACCACGTTGATTTATTTATATTAACTGATTTACACATATCAACTGATTTACACATATCAACTGATTTATTCATATCAACTGATTTAAGTTTGAACCAATTTGGCAACATAGCAAATTTTAAATGACCACGTTGATTTATTTATATTAACTGATTTACACATATTAATCAATTTACACATATCAACTGATTTACACAAATCAACTGATTTACACATATCAACTGATTTATTTATATCAAATGATTTACACATATTGACTGATTTATTTATATCAACTGATTTATTTACATCAACTGATTTCTACATATCAACTGATTTACACATATCAACTGATTTTTTGATATGAACTGATTTACGCATATCAACTGATTAACGCATATCCCCTGATTTAAGTTTGAACCAATTTGGCAACAGCAAATTTTAAATAACAACGTTGATTTATTTATATCAACTGATATATTTATATCAACTGATTTACACATATTAACTGATTTTTTGATATCAACCGATTTACACAAATCAACTGATTTACGCATATCTTACGCATATCAACTGATTTACGCATATCCCCTGATTTAAGTTTGAACCAATTTGGCAACATAGCAAATTTTAAATGACATCGAATTTATTTATATCAACTGATTTACGTATATCCCCTGATTTAAGTTTTAACCAATTTGGCAACATAGCAAATTTTAAATGACCACGTTGATTTATTTATATCAACTGATTTACACATATCAACTGATTTACACATATCAACTGATTTATTCATATCAACTGATTTAAGTTTGAACCAATTTGGCAACATAGCAAATTTTAAATGAAAACGGATTTATTTATATCAACTGATTTACGTAAATCAACTGTATGATGATTTTAAATGACCACGTGGATTCATTTATATCAACTGATTTACATATATTAACTGATTTACGCATATCAACTGATTTACACATATCAACTGATTTTTTTTATATCCACCGATTTACACAAATCAACTGATTTACGCATATCTTACGCATATCAACTGATTTACACATATCCCCTGATTTAAGTTTAACCAATTTGGAAACACAACAAATTTGACGTTGATTTATTTACATTAACTGATTTACACATATCAACTGATTTATTTACATCAACTGATTTACACATATCAACTGATTTTTTGATAACAACCGATTTACACATATCAACTGATTTATTTATATCAACTGATTTACGCATATCAACTGATTTACGCATATCTCCTGATTTAAGTTTGAACCAATTTGGCAACAGCAAATTTTAAATGACAACGAATTTATTTATATCAACTGTTTTACGTATATCCCCTGATTTAAGTTTGAACCAATTTGGCAACATAGCAAATTTTAAATGACCACGTTGATTTATTTATATCAACTGATTTACACATATTAACTGATTAACGCATATCCCCTGATTTAAGTTTGAACCAATTTGGCAACATAGCAAATTTTAAATGACCACGTTGATTTATTTATATCAACGGATTTACACATATCAACTGATTTATTTATATAAACTGATTTACGCATATCAACTGATTTACGCATATCAACTGATTTACGCATATCCCCTGATTTAAGTTTGAACCAATTTGGCAACATAGCAAATTTTAAATGACCACGTTGATTTATTTATATCAACTGATTTACACATATTAACTGATTTACGCATATCCCCTGATTAAAGTTTAACCAATTAGGCAACACAGCAAATTTTAAATGACAACTGATTTATTTATATCAACTGATTTACACATATCAACTGAATTATTTATATAAACTGATTTACGCATATCAACTGATTTACGCATATTAACTGATTTACGCATATCCCCTTATTTAAATTTGAACCAATTTGGCAACATAGCAAATTTTAAATGACCACGTTGATTTATTTATATCAACTGATTTACACATATTAACTGATTTACGCATATCCCCTGATTTTAGTTTAAACCAATTCGGCAACACAGCAAATTTTAAATGACAACGTTGATTTATTTATATCAACTGATTTACACATATCAACTGATTTTTTGATATCAACCGATTTACACAAATCAACTGATTTACGCATATCAACCGATTTACGCATATCCCCTGATTTAAGTTTGAACCAATTTGGCAACAGCAAATTTTAAATGACAACGGATTTATTTATTTCAACTGATTTACGTATATCCCCTAATTTAAGTTTGAACCAGTTTGGCAACATAGCAAATTTTAAATGACCACGTTGATTTATTTATATCAAATGATTTGCACATATCAACTGATTTATTTACATCAACTGATTTACACATATCAACTGATTTATTTATATCAACTGATTTACGCATATCAACTGATTTACGCATATCCTTTGATTTAAGTTTGAACCAATTTGGCAATATAGCTAATTTTAAATGACCACGTTGATTTATTTATATCAACTGATTTACACATATTAACTGATTAACGCATATCCCCTGATTTAAGTTTAAACCAATTTGGCAACACAGCAAATTTTAAATGACAACGTTGATTTATTTATATCAACTGATTTACACATATCAACTAATTTTTTGATATCAACCGATTTACACAAATCAACTGATTTACCCATATCAACTGATTTACGCATATCAACTGATTTACACATATCAACTGATTTATTTATATCAACTGATTAACACATATCAACCGATTTATTTACATCAACTGATTTACACATATCAACTGATTTATTTATATCAACTGATTTACGCATATCAACTGATTTACGCATATCCCCTGATTTAAGTTTGAACCAATTTGGCAACAGCAAATTTTAAATGACAACGAATTTATTTATATCAACTGTTTTACGTATATCCCCTGATTTAAGTTTGAACCAATTTGGCAACACAGCAAATTTTAAATGACAACGTTGATTTATTTACATCAACTGATTTACACATATCAACTGATTTATTTACATCAACTGATTTACACATATCAACTGATTTTTTTATATCAACCGATTTACACATATCAACTGATTTATTTATATAAACTGATTTACCCATATCAACTGATTTATTTATATCAACTGATTTACACATATCAACTGATTTATTTATATCAACTGATTTACACATATCAACTGATTTATTTATATAAACTGATTTACACATATCAACTGATTTATTTAATAAACTGATTTACACATATTAACTGATTTACACATATCAACTGATTTATTTATATCAACTAATTTACACATATCAACTGATTTATTTATATCAACTGATTTACACATATCAACTAATTTATTTATATCAACTGATTTACACATATCAACTGATTTATTTATATAAACTGATTTACCCATATTAACTGATTTACGCATATCAACTGTTTTACGTATATCCCCTGATTTAAGTTTGAACCAATTTGGCAACACAGCAAATTTTAAATGACAACGTTGATTTATTTACATCAACTGATTTACACATATCAACTGATTTATTTACATCAACTGATTTACACATATCAACTGATTTTTTTATATCAACCGATTTACACATATCAACTGATTTATTTATATAAACTGATTTACCCATATCAACTGATTTATTTATATCAACTGATTTACACATATCAACTGATTTATTTATATCAACTGATTTACACATATCAACTGATTTATTTATATAAACTGATTTACACATATCAACTGATTTATTTAATAAACTGATTTACACATATTAACTGATTTACACATATCAACTGATTTATTTATATCAACTAATTTACACATATCAACTGATTTATTTATATCAACTGATTTACACATATCAACTAATTTATTTATATCAACTGATTTACACATATCAACTGATTTATTTATATAAACTGATTTACCCATATTAACTGATTTACGCATATCAACTGATTTACGCATATCCCCTGATTTAAGTTTAAACCAATTTGGCAACACAGCAAATTTTAAATGACAACGTTGAATTATTTATATCAACTGTTTTACACATATCAACTTATTTTTTGATATCAACCGATTTACACAAATCAACTGATTTACCCATATCAACTGATTTACGCATATCAACTGATTTACACATATCAACTGATTTATTTATATCAACTGATTAACACATATCAACCGATTTATTTACATCAACTGATTTATTTATATCAACTGATTTACGCATATCAACTAATTTACGCATATCCCCTGATTTAAGTTTGAACCAATTTGGCAACAGAAAATTTTAAATGACAACGGATTTATTTATTTCAACTGATTTACGTATATCCCCTGATTTAAGTTTGAACCAGTTTGGCAACATAGCAAATTTTAAATGATCACGTTGATTTATTTATATCAAATGATTTGCACATATCAACTGATTTATTTACATCAACTGATTTACACATATCAACTGATTTATTTATATCAACTGATTTACGCATATCAACTGATTTACGCATATCTCCTGATTTAAGTTTGAACCAATTTGGCAACAGCAAATTTTAAATGACAACGAATTTATTTATTTCAACTGATTTACGTATATCCCCTGATTTAAGTTTGAACCAGTTTGGCAACATGGCAAATTTTAAATGTTTACGTTGATTTATTTATATCAAATGATTTGCACATATCAACTGATTTATTTACATCAACTGATTTTTTGATATCAACCGATTTACACAAATCAACTGATTTACGCATATCCCCTGATTTAAGTTTGAACTAATTTGGCAACATAGCAAATTTTAAATGACAACAAATTTATTTATATCAACTGATTTACAAATATCAAATGATTTTTTGATATCAACCGATTTACACAAATCAACTGATTTACGCATATCAACTGATTTACGCATATCCCCTGATTTAAGTTTGAACCAATTTGGCAACATAGCAAATTTTAAATGACAACTTTGATTTATTTATATCAACTGATTTACACATATCAACTGATCTATTTATATCAACTGATTTATTTATATCAACCGATTTACACAAATCAACTGATTTACGCATATCAACTGATTTACGCATATCCCCTGATTTAAGTTTGAACCAATTTGGCAACATAGCAAATTTTAAACGACAACGGATTTATTTATATCAACTGATTTACGAATATCAACTGTATGATGATTTTAAATGACCACGTTAATTCAATTATATAAACTGATTTACATTTATTAACTGATTTATTTATATCAACTAATTTACACATATCAACTGATTTATTTATATAAACTGATTTACCCATATCAACTGATTTACGCATATCAATTGATTTACGCATATTAACTGATTTACGCATATCAAATGATTTACGCATATCCCCTGATTTAAGTTTAACCAATTTGGCAACACAGCAAATTTTAAATGACAACGGATTTATTTATATCAACTGATTTACGTATATCAACTGTATGATGATTTTAAATGACCACGTTGATTCATTTATATCAACTGATTTACACATATCAACCGATTTACACATATCAACTGATTTACACATATTAACTGATTTAATTATATCAAATGATTTACACATATCCACTGATTTTTTTATATCAACCGATTTATACAAAACAACTGATTTACGCATATCTTACGCATATCAACTGATTTACACATATCCCCTGATTTAAGTTTAAACCAATTTGGCAACATAGCAAATTTTAAATGACCACGTTGATTTATTTATATCAACTGATTTACACATATTAATCGATTTACACATATCAACTGATTTACACAAATTAACTGATTTACACATATCAACTGATTTATTTATATCAAATGATTTACACATATTGACTGATTTATTTATATCAACTGATTTATTTACATCAACTGATTTCTACATATCAACTGATTTACACATATCAACTGATTTTTTGATATCAACTGATTTACGCATATCAACTGATTAACGCATATCTTCTGATTTAAGTTTGAACCAAGTTGGCAACAGCAAATTTTAAATAACAACGTTGATTTATTTATATCAACTGATATATTTATATCAACTGATTTACACATATTAACTGATTTTTTGATATCAACCGATTTACACAAATCAACTGATTTACGCATATTTTACGCATATCAACTGATTTACGCATATCCCCTGATTTAAGTTTGAACCAATTTGGCAACATAGCAAATTTTAAATGACATCGAATTTATTTATATCAACTGATTTACGTATATCCCCTGATTTAAGTTTGAACCAATTTGGCAACATAGCAAATTTTAAATGACCACGTTGATTTATTTATATTAACTGATTTACACATATCAACTGATTTACACATATCAACTGATTTATTTATATCAACTGATTAACACATATCAACCGATTTATTTACATCAACTGATTTACACATATCAACTGATTTATTTATATCAACTGATTTACGCATATCAACTGATTTACACATATCAACTGATTTATTTATATCAACTGATTAACACATATCAACCGATTTATTTACATCAACTGATTTACACATATCAACTGATTTATTTATATCAACTGATTTACGCATATCAACTGATTTACGCATATCCCCTGATTTAAGTTTGAACCAATTTGGCAACATAGCAAATTTTAAATGACCACGTTGATTTATTTATATTAACTGATTTACACATATTAATCAATTTACACATATCAACTGATTTACACAAATCAACTGATTTACACATATCAACTGATTTATTTATATCAAATGATTTACACATATTGACTGATTTATTTATATCAACTGATTTATTTACATCAACTGATTTCTACATATCAACTGATTTACACATATCAACTGATTTTTTGATATCAACTGATTTACGCATATCAACTGATTAACGCATATCCCCTGATTTAAGTTTGAACCAATTTGGCAACAGCAAATTTTAAATAACAACGTTGATTTATTTATATCAACTGATATATTTATATCAACTGATTTACACATATTAACTGATTTTTTGATATCAACCGATTTACACAAATCAACTGATTTACGCATATCTTACGCATATCAACTGATTTACGCATATCCCCTGATTTAAGTTTGAACCAATTTGGCAACATAGCAAATTTTAAATGACATCGAATTTATTTATATCAACTGATTTACGTATATCCCCTGATTTAAGTTTTAACCAATTTGGCAACATAGCAAATTTTAAATGACCACGTTGATTTATTTATATCAACTGATTTACACATATCAACTGATTTACACATATCAACTGATTTATTCATATCAACTGATTTAAGTTTGAACCAATTTGGCAACATAGCAAATTTTAAATGAAAACGGATTTATTTATATCAACTGATTTACGTAAATCAACTGTATGATGATTTTAAATGACCACGTGGATTCATTTATATCAACTGATTTACATATATTAACTGATTTACGCATATCAACTGATTTACACATATCAACTGATTTTTTTTATATCAACCGATTTACACAAATCAACTGATTTACGCATATCTTACGCATATCAACTGATTTACACATATCCCCTGATTTAAGTTTAACCAATTTGGCAACACAACAAATTTTAAATGACAACGTTGATTTATTTACATTAACTGATTTACACATATCAACTGATTTATTTACATCAACTGATTTACACATATCAACTGATTTTTTGATAACAACCGATTTACACAAATCAACTGATTTACGCATATCAACTGATTAACGCATATCCCCTGATTTAAGTTTGAACCAATTTAGCAACAGCAAATTTTAAATAACAACGTTGATTTATTTATATCAACTGATATATTTATATCAACTGATTTACACATATTAACTGATTTTTTGATATCAACCGATTTACACAAATCAACTGATTTACGCATATCTTACGCATATCAACTGATTTACGCATATCCCCTGATTTAAGTTTGAACCAATTTGGCAACATAGCAAATTTTAAATAACATCGAATTTATTTATATCAACTGATTTACGCATATCCCCTGATTTAAGTTTGAACCAATTTGGCAACAGCAAATTTTAAATAACAACGAATTTATTTATATCAACTGTTTTACGCATATCAACTGATTTACGCATATCCCATGATTTAAGTTTGAACCAGTTTTATCCCCTGATTTAAGTTTGAACCAATTTGGCAACAGCAAATTTTAAATGACAACGGATTTATTTATTTCAACTGATTTACGCATATCAACTGATTTACGCATATCCCCTGATTTAAGTTTGAACCAATTTGGCAACAGCAAATTTTAAATAACAACGAATTTATTTATATCAACTGTTTTACGCATATCAACTGATTTACGCATATTCCATGATTTAAGTTTGAACCAGTTTGGCAACATAGCAAATTTTAAATTATCATGTTGATTTATTTATATCAAATGATTTGCACATATCAACTGATTTATTTACATCAACTGATTTACACATATCAACTGATTTATTTATATCAACTGATTTACGCATATCAACTTATTTACGCATATCCCCTGATTTAAGTTTGAACCAATTTGGCAACAGCAAATTTTAAATGACAACGAATTTATTTATATCAACTGTTTTACGTATATCCCCTGATTTAAGTTTGAACCAATTTGGCAACACAGCAAATTTTAAATAACAACGTTGATTTATTTACATCAACTGATTTACACATATCAACTGATTTATTTACACCAACTGATTTACACATATCAACTGATTTTTTTATATCAACCGATTTACACATATCAACTGATTTATTTATATAAACTGATTTACCCATATCAACTGATTTATTTATATCAACTGATTTACACATATCAACTGATTTATTTATATCAACTGATTTACACATATCAACTGATTTATTTATATAAACTGATTTACACATATCAACTGATTTATTTATATAAACTGATTTACACATATCAACTGATTTATTTAATAAACTGATTTACACATATTAACTGATTTACACATATCAACCGATTTACACATATCAACTGATTTATTTATATCAAGTAATTTACACATATCAACTGATTTATTTATATCAACTGATTTACACATATCAACTAATTTATTTATATCAACTGATTTACACATATCAACTGATTTATTTATATAAACTGATTTACCCATATTAACTGATTTACGCATATCAACTGATTTACGCATATCCCCTGATTTAAGTTTAAACCAATTTGGCAACACAGCAAATTTTAAATGACAACGTTGAATTATTTATATCAACTGTTTTACACATATCAACTTATTTTTTGATATCAACCGATTTACACAAATCAACTGATTTACCCATATCAACTGATTTACGCATATCAACTGATTTACACATATCAACTGATTTATTTATATCAACTGATTAACACATATCAACCGATTTATTTACATCAACTGATTTATTTATATCAACTGATTTACGCATATCAACTAATTTACGCATATCCCCTGATTTAAGTTTGAACCAATTTGGCAACAGAAAATTTTAAATGACAACGGATTTATTTATTTCAACTGATTTACGTATATCCCCTGATTTAAGTTTGAACCAGTTTGGCAACATAGCAAATTTTAAATGATCACGTTGATTTATTTATATCAAATGATTTGCACATATCAACTGATTTATTTACATCAACTGATTTACACATATCAACTGATTTATTTATATTAACTGATTTACGCATATCAACTGATTTACGCATATCTCCTGATTTAAGTTTGAACCAATTTGGCAACAGCAAATTTTAAATGACAACGGATTTATTTATTTCAACTGATTTACGTATATCCCCTGATTTAAGTTTGAACCAGTTTGGCAACATAGCAAATTTTAAATGTTTACGTTGATTTATTTATATCAAATGAT
This sequence comes from Brassicogethes aeneus, assembly GCA_921294245.1. NCBI lineage: Eukaryota > Metazoa > Arthropoda > Insecta > Coleoptera > Nitidulidae > Brassicogethes > Brassicogethes aeneus. The sequence continues at coordinate 8,308,271 of OV121136.1, forward strand.
TTGCACATATCAACTGATTTATTTACATCAACTGATTTTTTGATATCAACCGATTTACACAAATCAACTGATTTACGCATATCCCCTGATTTAAGTTTGAACTAATTTGGCAACATAGCAAATTTTAAATGACAACAAATTTATTTATATCAACTGATTTACAAATATCAAATGATTTTTTGATATCAACCGATTTACACAAATCAACTGATTTACGCATATCCCCTGATTTAAGTTTGAACCAATTTGGCAACATAGCAAATTTTAAATGACAACTTTGATTTATTTATATCAACTGATTTACACATATCAACTGATCTATTTATATCAACTGATTTATTTATATCAACCGATTTACACAAATCAACTGATTTACGCATATCAACTGATTTACACATATCAACTGATTTATTTATATCAACTGATTTACGCATATCAACTGATTTACGCATATCTCCTGATTTAAGTTTGAACCAATTTGGCAACAGCAAATTTTAAATGACAACGTTAATTTATTTACATCAACTGATTTACACATATCAACTGATTTTTTATATCAACCGATTTACACATATCAACTGATTTATTTATATAAACTGATTTACCCATATCAACTGATTTACGCATATCAACTGATTTACGCATATCAACTGATTTACGCATATCAACTGATTTACGCATATCCCCTGATTTAAGTTTAACCAATTTGGCAATACACAAATTTTAAATGACAACGGATTTATGTATATCAACTGATTTACGTATATCAACTGTATGATGATTTTAAATGACCACGTTGATTCAGTTATATCAACTGATTTACGCATATCTTACGCATATCTTACGCATATCAACTGATTTACACATATCCCCTGATTTAAGTTTGAACAAATTTGGCAACATAGCAAATTTTAAATGACCACGTTGATTTATTTATATCAACTGATTTACACATATTAATCGATTTACACATATCAACTGATTTATTTATATCAACTGATTTACACATATCAACTGATTTATTTATATAAACTGATTTACCCATATCAACTGATTTACGCATATCAACTGATTTACGCATATCAACTGATTTACGCATATCCCCTGATTTAAGTTTAACCAATTTGGCAACACACAAATTTTAAATGACAACGGATTTATTTATATCAACTGATTTACGTATATCAACTGTATGATGATTTTAAATGACCACGTTGATTCAGTTATATCATCTGATTTACACATATTATCTGATTTAAACATATCAATTAATTTACACATATCAACTGATTTATTTATATCAACCGATTAACACATATCAACTGATTTATTTACATCAACTGATTTATTTATATTAACTGATTTACGCATATCAACTGATTTATTTACATCAACTGATTTATTTATATCAACTGATTTACGCATATCAACTAATTTACGCATATCACCTGATTTAAGTTTAACCAATTAGGCAACACAGCAAATTTTAAATGACAACTGATTTATTTATATCATTTGATTTACACATATCAACTGATTTATTTATATAAACTGATTTACGCATATCAACTGATTTACGCATATCAACTGATTAACGCATATCAACTGATTTACGCATATCAACCGATTTACGCATATCCCCTGATTTAAGTTTGAACCAATTTGGCAACACAGCAAATTTTAAATGACAACGTTGATTTATTTAAATCAACTGATTTACACATATCAACTGATTTATTTATATCAACTGATTAACACATATCAACCGATTTATTTACATCAACTGATTTACACATATCAACTGATTTATTTATATCAACTGATTTACGCATATCAACTAATTAACGCATATCCCCTGATAAAAGTTTGAACCAATTTGGCAACAGCAAATTTTAAATGACAACGGATTTATTTATTTCAAGTGATTTACGTATATCCCCTGATTTAAGTTTGAACCAGTTTGGCAACATAGCAAATTTTAAATGATCACGTTGATTTATTTATATTAACTGATTTACACATATCAACTGATTTATTTACATCAACTGATTTACACATATCAACTGATTTATTTATATCAACTGATTAACACATATCAACCGATTTATTTACATCAACTGATTTACACATATCAACTGATTTATTTATATCAACTGATTTACGCATATCAACTAATTTACGCATATCCCCTGATTTAAGTTTGAACCAATTTGGCAACAGCAAATTTTAAATGACAACGGATTTATTTATTTCAACTGATTTACGCATATCCCCTGATTTAAGTTTAACCAATTTGGCAACACAGCAAATTTTAAATGACAACGGATTTATTTATATCAACTGTTTTACGTATATCCCCTGATTTAAGTTTGAACCAATTTGGCAACACAGCAAATTTTAAATGACAACGTTGATTTATTTACATCAACTGATTTACGCATATCAACTGATTTACACATATCAACTGATTTATTTATATCAACTGATTAACACATATCAACCGATTTATTTACATCAACTGATTTACACATATCAACTAATTTATTTATATCAACTGATTTACGCATATCAACTAATTTACGCATATCCCCTGATTTAAGTTTGAACCAATTTGGCAACAGCAAATTTTAAATGACAACGGATTTATTTATTTCAACTGATTTACGTATATCCCCTGATTTAAGTTTGAACCAGTTTGGCAACATAGCAAATTTTAAATGATCACATTGATTTATTTATATCAAATGATTTGCACATATCAACTGATTTATTTATATCAACTGATTTACGCATATCAACTGATTTACGCATATCTCCTGATTTAAGTTTGAACCAATTTGGCAACAGCAAATTTTAAATGACAACGAATTTATTTATATCAACTGTTTTACGTATATCCCCTGATTTAAGTTTGAACCAATTTGGCAACATAGCAAATTTTAAATGACCACGTTGATTTATTTATATCAACTGATTTACACATATTAACTGATTAACGCATATCCCCTGATTTAAGTTTGAACCAATTTGGCAACATAGCAAATTTTAAATGACCACGTTGATTTATTTATATCAACGGATTTACACATATCAACTGATTTATTTATATAAACTGATTTACGCATATCAACTGATTTACGCATATCAACTGATTTACGCATATCCCCTGATTTAAGTTTGAACCAATTTGGCAACATAGCAAATTTTAAATGACCACGTTGATTTATTTATATCAACTGATTTACACATATTAACTGATTTACGCATATCCCCTGATTAAAGTTTAACCAATTAGGCAACACAGCAAATTTTAAATGACAACTGATTTATTTATATCAACTGATTTACACATATCAACTGAATTATTTATATAAACTGATTTACGCATATCAACTGATTTACGCATATTAACTGATTTACGCATATCCCCTGATTTAAATTTGAACCAATTTGGCAACATAGCAAATTTTAAATGACCACGTTGATTTATTTATATCAACTGATTTACACATATTAACTGATTTACGCATATCCCCTGATTTTAGTTTAAACCAATTCGACAACACAGCAAATTTTAAATGACAACGTTGATTTATTTATATCAACTGATTTACACATATCAACTGATTTTTTGATATCAACCGATTTACACAAATCAACTGATTTACGCATATCAACCGATTTACGCATATCCCCTGATTTAAGTTTGAACCAATTTGGCAACAGCAAATTTTAAATGACAACGGATTTATTTATTTCAACTGATTTACGTATATCCCCTAATTTAAGTTTGAACCAGTTTGGCAACATAGCAAATTTTAAATGACCACGTTGATTTATTTATATCAAATGATTTGCACATATCAACTGATTTATTTACATTAACTGATTTACACATATCAACTGATTTATTTATATCAACTGATTTACGCATATCAACTGATTTACGCATATCCCCTGATTTAAGTTTGAACCAATTTGGCAATATAGCTAATTTTAAATGACCACGTTGATTTATTTATATCAACTGATTTACACATATTAACTGATTAACGCATATCCCCTGATTTAAGTTTAAACCAATTTGGCAACACAGCAAATTTTAAATGACAACGTTGATTTATTTATATCAACTGATTTACACATATCAACTAATTTTTTGATATCAACCGATTTACACAAATCAACTGATTTACCCATATCAACTGATTTACGCATATCAACTGATTTACACATATCAACTGATTTATTTATATCAACTGATTAACACATATCAACCGATTTATTTACATCAACTGATTTACACATATCAACTGATTTATTTATATCAACTGATTTACGCATATCAACTGATTTACGCATATCCCCTGATTTAAGTTTGAACCAATTTGGCAACAGCAAATTTTAAATGACAACGAATTTATTTATATCAACTGTTTTACGTATATCCCCTGATTTAAGTTTGAACCAATTTGGCAACACAGCAAATTTTAAATGACAACGTTGATTTATTTACATCAACTGATTTACACATATCAACTGATTTATTTACATCAACTGATTTACACATAGCAACTGATTTTTTTATATCAACCGATTTACACATATCAACTGATTTATTTATATAAACTGATTTACCCATATCAACTGATTTATTTATATCAACTGATTTACACATATCAACTGATTTATTTATATCAACTGATTTACACATATCAACTGATTTATTTATATAAACTGATTTACACATATCAACTGATTTATTTAATAAACTGATTTACACATATTAACTGATTTACACATATCAACTGATTTATTTATATCAACTAATTTACACATATCAACTGATTTATTTATATCAACTGATTTACACATATCAACTAATTTATTTATATCAACTGATTTACACATATCAACTGATTTATTTATATAAACTGATTTACCCATATTAACTGATTTACGCATATCAACTGATTTACGCATATCCCCTGATTTAAGTTTAAACCAATTTGGCAACACAGCAAATTTTAAATGACAACGTTGAATTATTTATATCAACTGTTTTACACATATCAACTTATTTTTTGATATCAACCGATTTACACAAATCAACTGATTTACCCATATCAACTGATTTACGCATATCAACTGATTTACACATATCAACTGATTTATTTATATCAACTGATTAACACATATCAACCGATTTATTTACATCAACTGATTTATTTATATCAACTGATTTACGCATATCAACTAATTTACGCATATCCCCTGATTTAAGTTTGAACCAATTTGGCAACAGAAAATTTTAAATGACAACGGATTTATTTATTTCAACTGATTTACGTATATCCCCTGATTTAAGTTTGAACCAGTTTGGCAACATAGCAAATTTTAAATGATCACGTTGATTTATTTATATCAAATGATTTGCACATATCAACTGATTTATTTACATCAACTGATTTACACATATCAACTGATTTATTTATATCAACTGATTTACGCATATCAACTGATTTACGCATATCTACTGATTTAAGTATGAACCAATTTGGCAACAGCAAATTTTAAATGACAACGGATTTATTTATTTCAACTGATTTACGTATATCCCCTGATTTAAGTTTGAACCAGTTTGGCAACATGGCAAATTTTAAATGTTTACGTTGATTTATTTATATCAAATGATTTGCACATATCAACTGATTTATTTACATCAACTGATTTTTTGATATCAACCGATTTACACAAATCAACTGATTTACGCATATCCCCTGATTTAAGTTTGAACTAATTTGGCAACATAGCAAATTTTAAATGACAACAAATTTATTTATATCAACTGATTTACAAATATCAAATGATTTTTTGATATCAACCGATTTACACAAATCAACTGATTTATTTATATCAACTGATTAACACATATCAACCGATTTATTTACATCAACTGATTTACACATATCAACTGATTTATTTATATCAACTGATTTACGCATATCAACTGATTTACGCATATCCCCTGATTTAAGTTTGAACCAATTTGGCAACAGCAATTTTTAAATGACAACGAATTTATTTATATCAACTGTTTTACGTATATCCCCTGATTTAAGTTTGAACCAATTTGGCAACACAGCAAATTTTAAATGACAACGTTGATTTATTTATATCAACTGATTTACACATATCAACTAATTTTTTGATATCAACCGATTTACACAAATCAACTGATTTACCCATATCAACTGATTTACGCATATCAACTGATTTACACATATCAACTGATTTATTTATATCAACTGATTAACACATATCAACCGATTTATTTACATCAACTGATTTACACATATCAACTGATTTATTTATATCAACTGATTTACGCATATCCCCTGATTTAAGTTTGAACCAATTTGGCAACAGCAAATTTTAAATGACAACGAATTTATTTATATCAACTGTTTTACGTATATCCCCTGATTTAAGTTTGAACCAATTTGGCAACACAGCAAATTTTAAATGACAACGTTGATTTATTTACATCAACTGATTTACACATATCAACTGATTTATTTACATCAACTGATTTACACATATCAACTGATTTTTTTATATCAACCGATTTACACATATCAACTGATTTATTTATATAAACTGATTTACCCATATCAACTGATTTATTTATATCAACTGATTTACACATATCAACTGATTTATTTATATCAACTGATTTACACATATCAACTGATTTATTTATATAAACTGATTTACACATATCAACTGATTTATTTAATAAACTGATTTACACATATTAACTGATTTACACATATCAACTGATTTATTTATATCAACTAATTTACACATATCAACTGATTTATTTATATCAACTGATTTACACATATCAACTAATTTATTTATATCAACTGATTTACACATATCAACTGATTTATTTATATAAACTGATTTACCCATATTAACTGATTTACGCATATCAACTGATTTACGCATATCCCCTGATTTAAGTTTAAACCAATTTGGCAACACAGCAAATTTTAAATGACAACGTTGAATTATTTATATCAACTGTTTTACACATATCAACTTATTTTTTGATATCAACCGATTTACACAAATCAACTGATTTACCCATATCAACTGATTTACGCATATCAACTGATTTACACATATCAACTGATTTATTTATATCAACTGATTAACACATATCAACCGATTTATTTACATCAACTGATTTATTTATATCAACTGATTTACGCATATCAACTAATTTACGCATATCCCCTGATTTAAGTTTGAACCAATTTGGCAACAGAAAATTTTAAATGACAACGGATTTATTTATTTCAACTGATTTACGTATATCCCCTGATTTAAGTTTGAACCAGTTTGGCAACATAGCAAATTTTAAATGATCACGTTGATTTATTTATATCAAATGATTTGCACATATCAACTGATTTATTTACATCAACTGATTTACACATATCAACTGATTTATTTATATCAACTGATTTACGCATATCAACTGATTTACGCATATCTACTGATTTAAGTATGAACCAATTTGGCAACAGCAAATTTTAAATGACAACGGATTTATTTATTTCAACTGATTTACGTATATCAACTGATTTACGCATATCCCATGATTTAAGTTTGAACCAGTTTGGCAACATAGCAAATTTTAAATGATCACGTTGATTTATTTATATCAACTGATTAACACATTTCAACCGATTTATTTACATCAAATGATTTACACTTATCAACTGATTTATTTATATCAACTGATTTACACATATTAACTGATTTACGCATATCCCCTGATTTTAGTTTAAACCAATTCGGCAACACAGCAAATTTTAAATGACAACGTTGATTTATTTATATCAACTGATTTACACATATCAACTGATTTTTTGATATCAACCGATTTACACAAATCAACTGATTTACGCATATCAACCGATTTACGCATATCCCCTGATTTAAGTTTGAACCAGTTTGGCAACATGGCAAATTTTAAATGTTTACGTTGATTTATTTATATCAAATGATTTGCACATATCAACTGATTTATTTACATCAACTGATTTTTTGATATCAACCGATTTACACAAATCAACTGATTTACGCATATCCCCTGATTTAAGTTTGAACTAATTTGGCAACATAGCAAATTTTAAATGACAACAAATTTATTTATATCAACTGATTTACAAATATCAAATGATTTTTTGATATCAACCGATTTACACAAATCAACTGATTTACGCATATCAACTGATTTACGCATATCCCCTGATTTAAGTTTGAACCAATTTGGCAACATAGCAAATTTTAAATGACAACTTTGATTTATTTATATCAACTGATTTACACATATCAACTGATCTATTTATATCAACTGATTTATTTATATCAACCGATTTACACAAATCAACTGATTTACGCATATCAACTGATTTACGCATATCCCCTGATTTAAGTTTGAACCAATTTGGCAACATAGCAAATTTTAAACAACAACGGATTTATTTATATCAACTGATTTACGAATATCAACTGTATGATGATTTTAAATGACCACGTTGATTCAATTATATAAACTGATTTACATTTATTAACTGATTTATTTATATCAACTAATTTACACATATCAACTGATTTATTTATATAAACTGATTTACCCATATCAACTGATTTACGCATATCAATTGATTTACGCATATTAACTGATTTACGCATATCAAATGATTTACGCATATCCCCTGATTTAAGTTTAACCAATTTGGCAACACAGCAAATTTTAAATGACAACGGATTTATTTATATCAACTGATTTACGTATATCAACTGATTTACGCATATCAATTGATTTACGCATATTAACTGATTTACGCATATCAAATGATTTACGCATATCCCCTGATTTAAGTTTAACCAATTTGGCAACACAGCAAATTTTAAATGACAACGGATTTATTTATATCAACTGATTTACGTATATCAACTGTATGATGATTTTAAATGACCACGTTGATTCATTTATATCAACTGATTTACACATATCAACCGATTTACACATATCAACTGATTTACACATATTAACTGATTTAATTATATCAAATGATTTACACATATCCACTGATTTTTTTATATCAACCGATTTATACAAAACAACTGATTTACGCATATCTTACGCATATCAACTGATTTACACATATCCCCTGATTTAAGTTTAAACCAATTTGGCAACATAGCAAATTTAAAATGACAACGTTGATTTATTTACATCAACTGATTTACACATATCAACTGATTTATTTACATCAACTGATTTACACATATCAACTGATTTTTTTATATCAACCGATTAACACAAATCAACTGATTTACGCATATCTTACGCATATCAATTGATTTACACATATACCATGATTTAAGTTTGAACCAATTCGGCAACATAGCAAATTTTAAATGACCACGTTGATTTATTTATATCAACTGATTTACACATATTAATCGATTTACACATATCAACTGATTTACACAAATCAACTGATTTACACATATCAACTGATTTATTTATATCAAATGATTTACACATATTGACTGATTTATTTATATCAACTGATTTATTTACATCAACTGATTTCTACATATCAACTGATTTACACATATCAACTGATTTTTTGATATCAACTGATTTACGCATATCAACTGATTAACGCATATCTTCTGATTTAAGTTTGAACCAAGTTGGCAACAGCAAATTTTAAATAACAACGTTGATTTATTTATATCAACTAATATATTTATATCAACTGATTTACACATATTAACTGATTTTTTGATATCAACCGATTTACACAAATCAACTGATTTACGCATATCTTACGCATATCAACTGATTTACGCATATCCCCTGATTTAAGTTTGAACCAATTTGGCAACATAGCAAATTTTAAATGACATCGAATTTATTTATATCAACTGATTTACGTATATCCCCTGATTTAAGTTTGAACCAATTTGGCAACATAGCAAATTTTAAATGACCACGTTGATTTATTTATATTAACTGATTTACACATATCAACTGATTTACACATATCAACTGATTTATTCATATCAACTGATTTAAGTTTGAACCAATTTGGGAACATAGCAAATTTTAAATGAAAACGGATTTATTTATATCAACTGATTTACGTAAATCAACTGTATGATGATTTTAAATGACCACGTGGATTCATTTATATCAACTGATTTACATATATTAACTGATTTACGCATATCAACTGATTTACACATATCAACTGATTTTTTTTATATCAACCGATTTACACAAATCAACTGATTTACGCATATCTTACGCATATCAACTGATTTACACATATCCCCTGATTTAAGTTTAACCAATTTGGCAACAAAACAAATTTTAAATGACAACGTTGATTTATTTACATTAACTGATTTACACATATCAACTGATTTATTTACATCAACTGATTTACAAATATGAACTGATTTTTTGATATCAACCGATTTACACAAATCAACTGATTTACGCATATCAACTGATTAACGCATATCCCCCGATTTAAGTTTGAACCAATTTGGCAACAGCAAATTTTAAATAACAACGTTGATTTATTTATATCAACTAATATATTTATATCAACTGATTTACACATATTAACTGATTTTTTGATATCAACCGATTTACACAAATCAACTGATTTACGCATATCTTACGCATATCAACTGATTTACGCATATCCCCTGATTTAAGTTTGAACCAATTTGGCAACATAGCAAATTTTAAATAACATCGAATTTATTTATATCAACTGATTTACGTATATCCCCTGATTTAAGTTTGAACCAATTTGGCAACATAGCAAATTTTAAATGACCACGTTAATTTATTTATATCAACTGATTTACACATATCAACTAATTTACACATATTAACTGATTTACACATATCAACTGATTTACACATATCAACTGATTTATTTATATCAACTGATTTACACATATCAACTGATTTATTTATATCAACTGATTTACACATATCAACTGATGTTTTGATATCAACCGATTTACACAAATCAACTAATTTACGCATATCAACTGATTTACGCATATCCCCTGATTTAAGTTTGAACCAATTTGGCAACATAGCAAATTTTAAATAACAACGGATTTATTTATATCAACTGATTTACGTATATCCCCTGATTTAAGTTTGAACCAATTTGGCAACATAGCAAATTTTAAATGACCACGTTAATTTATTTATATCAACTGATTTACACATATCAAACTGATTTATTTATATCAACTGATTAACACATATCAACTGATTTATTTATATCAACTGATTTACACATATCAACTGATTTATTCATATCAACTGATTTACGCATATCCCCTGATTTAAGTTTGAACCAATTTGGCAACAGCAAATTTTAAATAACAACGTTTATTTATTTATATCAACTGATATATTTATATCAACTGATTTACACATATTAACTGATTTCTTGATATCAACCGATTTACACAAATCAACTGATTTACGCATATCTTACGCATATCAATTGATTTACGCATATCCCCTGATTTAAGTTTGAACCAATTTGGCAACATAGCAAATTTTAAATGACATCGAATTTATTTATATCAACTGATTTACGTATATCCCCTGATTTAAGTTTTAACCAATTTGTCAACATAGCAAATTTTAAATGACCACGTTGATTTATTTATATCAACTGATTTACACATATCAACTGATTTACACATATCAACTGATTTATTCATATCAACTGATTTAAGTTTGAACCAATTTGGCAACACAGCAAATTTTAAATGAAAACGGATTTATTTATATCAACTGATTTACGTAAATCAACTGTATGATGATTTTAAATGACCACGTGGATTCATTTATATCAACTGATTTACATATATTAACTGATTTACGCATATCAACTGATTTACACATATCAACTGATTTTTTTTATATCAACCGATTTACACAAATCAACTGATTTACGCATATCTTACGCATATCAACTGATTTACACATATCCCCTGATTTAAGTTTAACCAATTTGGCAACAAAACAAATTTTAAATGACAACGTTGATTTATTTACATTAACTGATTTACACATATCAACTGATTTATTTACATCAACTGATTTACACATATCAACTGATTTTTTGATATCAACCGATTTACACAAATCAACTGATTTACGCATATCAACTGATTAACGCATATCCCCCGATTTAAGTTTGAACCAATTTGGCAACAGCAAATTTTAAATAACAACGTTGATTTATTTATATCAACTGATATATTTATATCAACTGATTTACACATATTAACTGATTTTTTGATATCAACCGATTTACACAAATCAACTGATTTACGCATATCTTACGCATATCAACTGATTTACGCATATCCCCTGATTTAAGTTTGAACCAATTTGGCAACATAGCAAATTTTAAATAACATCGAATTTATTTATATCAACTGATTTACGTATATCCCCTGATTTAAGTTTGAACCAATTTGGCAACATAGCAAATTTTAAATGACCACGTTAATTTATTTATATCAACTGATTTACACATATCAACTAATTTACACATATTAACTGATTTACACATATCAACTGATTTACACATATCAACTGATTTATTTATATCAACTGATTTACACATATCAACTGATTTATTTATATCAACTGATTTACACATATCAACTGATGTTTTGATATCAACCGATTTACACAAATCAACTAATTTACGCATATCAACTGATTTACGCATATCCCCTGATTTAAGTTTGAACCAATTTGGCAACATAGCAAATTTTAAATAACAACGGATTTATTTATATCAACTGATTTACGTATATCCCCTGATTTAAGTTTGAACCAATTTGGCAACATAGCAAATTTTAAATGACCACGTTAATTTATTTATATCAACTGATTTACACATATCAAACTGATTTATTTATATCAACTGATTAACACATATCAACTGATTTATTTATATCAACTGATTTACACATATCAACTGATGTTTTGATATCAACCGATTTACACAAATCAACTGATTTACGCATATCAATTGATTTACGCATATCCCTTGATTTAAGTTTGAACCAATTTGGCAACATAGCAAATTTTAAATGACCACGTTGATTTATTTATATCAACTGATTTACACATATCAACTGATTTACACATATCAACTGATTTATTCATATCAACTGATTTAAGTTTGAACCAATTTGGCAACATAGCAAATTTTAAATGAAAACGGATTTATTTATATTAACTGATTTACGTAAATCAACTGTATGATGATTTTAAATGACCATGTTGATTCATTTATATCAACTGATTTACACATATTAACTAATTTACACATATCCACCGATTTACACATATCAACTGATTTATTTATATAAACTGATTTACGCATATCAACTGATTTACGCATATCAACTGATTTACGCATATCAACCGATTTACGCATATCCCCTGATTTAAGTTTGAACCAATTTGGCAACATAGCAAATTTTAAATGACCACGTTGATTTATTTATATCAACTGATTTACACATATTAACTGATTTACGCATATCCCCTGATTTTAGTTTAAACCAATTCGGCAACACAGCAAATTTTAAATGACAACGTTGATTTATTTATATCAACTGATTTACACATATCAACTGATTTTTTGATATCAACCGATTTACACAAATCAACTGATTTACGCATATCAACCGATTTACGCATATCCCCTGATTTAAGTTTAAACCAATTTGGCAACAGCAAATTTTAAATGACAACGGATTTATTTATTTCAACTGATTTACGTATATCCCCTGATTTAAGTTTGAACCGGTTTGGCAACATAGCAAATTTTAAATGATCACGTTGATTTATTTATATCAAATGATTTGCACATATCAACTGATTTATTTACATCAACTGATTTACACATATCAACTGATTTATTTATATCAACTGATTTACGCATATCAACTGATTTACGCATATCTCCTGATTTAAGTTTGAACCAATTTGGCAACAGCAAATTTTAAATGACAACGGATTTATTTATTTTAACTGATTTACGTATATCCCCTGATTTAAGTTTGAACCAGTTTGGCAACATAGCAAATTTTAAATTATCACGTTGATTTATTTATATCAAATGATTTGCACATATCAACTGATTTATTTACATCAACTGATTTCTACATATCAACTGATTTACACATATCAACTGATTTTTTGATATCAACTGATTTACGCATATCAACTGATTAACGCATATCTTCTGATTTAATTTTGAACCAAGTTGGCAACAGCAAATTTTAAATAACAACGTTGATTTATTTATATCAACTGATATATTTATATCAACTGATTTACACATATTAACTGATTTTTTGATATCAACCGATTTACACAAATCAACTGATTTACGCATATATTACGCATATCAACTGATTTACGCATATCCCCTGATTTAAGTTTGAACCAATTTGGCAACATAGCAAATTTTAAATGACATCGAATTTATTTATATTAACTGATTTACGTATATCCCCTGATTTAAGTTTGAACCAATTTGGCAACATAGCAAATTTTAAATGACCACGTTGATTTATTTATATTAACTGATTTACACATATCAACTGATTTACACATATCAACTGATTTATTCATATCAACTGATTTAAGTTTGAACCAATTTGGCAACATAGCAAATTTTAAATGACCACGTTGATTTATTTATATTAACTGATTTACACATATTAATCAATTTACACATATCAACTGATTTACACAAATCAACTGATTTACACATATCAACTGATTTATTTATATCAAATGATTTACACATATTGACTGATTTATTTATATCAACTGATTTATTTACATCAACTGATTTCTACATATCAACTGATTTACACATATCAACTGATTTTTTGATATCAACTGATTTACGCATATCAACTGATTAACGCATATCCCCTGATTTAAGTTTGAACCAATTTGGCAACAGCAAATTTTAAATAACAACGTTGATTTATTTATATCAACTGATATATTTATATCAACTGATTTACACATATTAACTGATTTTTTGATATCAACCGATTTACACAAATCAACTGATTTACGCATATCTTACGCATATCAACTGATTTACGCATATCCCCTGATTTAAGTTTGAACCAATTTGGCAACATAGCAAATTTTAAATGACATCGAATTTATTTATATCAACTGATTTACGTATATCCCCTGATTTAAGTTTTAACCAATTTGGCAACATAGCAAATTTTAAATGACCACGTTGATTTATTTATATCAACTGATTTACACATATCAACTGATTTACACATATCAACTGATTTATTCATATCAACTGATTTAAGTTTGAACCAATTTGGTAACATAGCAAATTTTAAATGAAAACGGATTTATTTATATCAACTGATTTACGTAAATCAACTGTATGATGATTTTAAATGACCACGTGGATTCATTTATATCAACTGATTTACATATATTAACTGATTTACGCATATCAACTGATTTACACATATCAACTGATTTTTTTTATATCCACCGATTTACACAAATCAACTGATTTACGCATATCTTACGCATATCAACTGATTTACACATATCCCCTGATTTAAGTTTAACCAATTTGGCAACACAACAAATTTGACGTTGATTTATTTACATTAACTGATTTACACATATCAACTGATTTATTTACATCAACTGATTTACACATATCAACTGATTTTTTGATAACAACCGATTTACACATATCAACTGATTTATTTATATCAACTGATTTACGCATATCAACTGATTTACGCATATCTCCTGATTTAAGTTTGAACCAATTTGGCAACAGCAAATTTTAAATGACAACGAATTTATTTATATCAACTGTTTTACGTATTTCCCCTGATTTAAGTTTGAACCAATTTGGCAACATAGCAAATTTTAAATGACCACGTTGATTTATTTATATCAACTGATTTACACATATTAACTGATTAACGCATATCCCCTGATTTAAGTTTGAACCAATTTGGCAACATAGCAAATTTTAAATGACCACGTTGATTTATTTATATCAACGGATTTACACATATCAACTGATTTATTTATATAAACTGATTTACGCATATCAACTGATTTACGCATATCAACTGATTTACGCATATCCCCTGATTTAAGTTTGAACCAATTTGGCAACATAGCAAATTTTAAATGACCACGTTGATTTATTTATATCAACTGATTTACACATATTAACTGATTTACGCATATCCCCTGATTAAAGTTTAACCAATTAGGCAACACAGCAAATTTTAAATGACAACTGATTTATTTATATCAACTGATTTACACATATCAACTGAATTATTTATATAAACTGATTTACGCATATCAACTGATTTACGCATATTAACTGATTTACGCATATCCCCTTATTTAAATTTGAACCAATTTGGCAACATAGCAAATTTTAAATGACCACGTTGATTTATTTATATCAACTGATTTACACATATTAACTGATTTACGCATATCCCCTGATTTTAGTTTAAACCAATTCGGCAACACAGCAAATTTTAAATGACAACGTTGATTTATTTATATCAACTGATTTACACATATCAACTGATTTTTTGATATCAACCGATTTACACAAATCAACTGATTTACGCATATCAACCGATTTACGCATATCCCCTGATTTAAGTTTGAACCAATTTGGCAACAGCAAATTTTAAATGACAACGGATTTATTTATTTCAACTGATTTACGTATATCCCCTAATTTAAGTTTGAACCAGTTTGGCAACATAGCAAATTTTAAATGACCACGTTGATTTATTTATATCAAATGATTTGCACATATCAACTGATTTATTTACATCAACTGATTTACACATATCAACTGATTTATTTATATCAACTGATTTACGCATATCAACTGATTTACGCATATCCTTTGATTTAAGTTTGAACCAATTTGGCAATATAGCTAATTTTAAATGACCACGTTGATTTATTTATATCAACTGATTTACACATATTAACTGATTAACGCATATCCCCTGATTTAAGTTTAAACCAATTTGGCAACACAGCAAATTTTAAATGACAACGTTGATTTATTTATATCAACTGATTTACACATATCAACTAATTTTTTGATATCAACCGATTTACACAAATCAACTGATTTACCCATATCAACTGATTTACGCATATCAACTGATTTACACATATCAACTGATTTATTTATATCAACTGATTAACACATATCAACCGATTTATTTACATCAACTGATCTACACATATCAACTGATTTACACATATCAACTGATTTATTTATATCAACTGATCTACACATATCAACTGATTTACACATATCAACTGATTTATTTATATAAACTGATTTACCCATATCAACTGATTTACACATATCAACCGATTTACACATATCAACTGATTTATTTATATCAACTGATCTACACATATCAACTGATTTACACATATCAACTGATTTATTTATATAAACTGATTTACCCATATCAACTGATTTACGCATATCAACTGATTTACGCATATCAACTGATTTTCGCATATCAACTGATTTACGCATATCCCCTGATTTAAGTTTAACCAATTTGGCAACACAGCAAATTTTAAATGACAACGGATTTATTTATATCAACTGATTTACGTATATCAACTGTATGATGATTTTAAATGACCACGTTGATTCATTTATATTAACTGATTTACACATATTAACTGATTTACACATATCAACTGATTTACACATATCAACTGATTTATTTATATCAATTGATTAACACATATCAACTGATTTATTTACATCAACTGATTTACACAAATCAACTGATTTATTTATATCAACTGATTTACGCATATCAACTAATTTACGCATATCCCCTGATTTAAGTTTAACCAATTTGGCAACACAGCAAATTTTAAATGACAACGGATTTATTTATTTTAACTGATTTACGTATATCAACTGTATGATGATTTTAAATGACCACGTTGATTCATTTATATTAACTGATTTACACATATTAACTGATTTACACATATCAACTGATTTACACATATCAACTGATTTATTTATATCAACTGATTTTCACATATCAACTGATTTTTTTATATCAACCCATTTACACAAATCAACTGATTTACGCATATCTTACGCATATCAACTGATTTACATATATCAACTGATTTACACATATCAACTGATTTATTTATATCAACTGATTTACACATATCAACTGATTTATTTTTATCAACTGATTTATTTATATCAACCGATTTACACAAATCAACTGATTTACGCATATCAACTGATTTACGCATATCCCCTGATTTAAGTTTGAACCAAGTTGGCAACATAGCGAATTTTAAATGACAACGGATTTATTTATATCAACTGATTTACGTATATCAACTGTATGATGATTTTAAATGACCACGTTGATTCAATTATATAAATTGATTTACACATATTAACTGATTTACACATATAAACCGATTTATACATATCAACTGATTTATTTATATCAACTGATTTACACATATCAACTGATTTATTTATATCAACTGATTTACCCATATCAACCGATTTACGCATATCAACTGATTTACGCATATCCCCTGATTTAAGTTTGAACCAATTTGGCAACAGCAAATTTTAAATAACAACGTTGATTTATTTATATCAACTGATTTATTTATATCAACTGATTTACACATATCAACTGATTACCACATATCAACTGATTTTTTGATATCAACCGATTTACACAAATCAACTGATTTACGCATATCAACTGATTTACGCATATCCCCTGATTTAAGTTTAAACCAATTTGGCAACACAGCAAATGACAACGGATTTATTTATATCAACTGATTTACGTATATCAACTGTATGATGATTTTAAATGAACACGTTGATTCATTTATATCAACTGATTTACACATATCAACCGATTTACACATATCAACTGATTTATTTATATCAAATGATTTACACATATCAACTTATTTATTTATATAAACTGATTTACAAATATCAAATGATTTTTTAATATCAACCGATTTACACAAATCAACTGATTTACGCATATCAACTGATTTACGCATATCCCCTGATTTAAGTTTGAACCAATTTGGCAACATAGCAAATTTTAAATGACTACGGATTTATTTATATCAACAGATTTACAAATATTAACTGATTTACACATATCAACTGATTTAAACATATCAACTGATTTATTTATATCAACTGATTTATTTATATCAACCGATTTACACAAATCAACCGATTTACACAAATCAACTGATTTACGCATATCAACTGATTTACGCATATCATCTGATTTAAGTTTGAAACAATTTGGCAACATAGCAAATTTTAAATGACAACGGATTTATTTATATCAACTGATTTACAAATATCAAATGATTTTTTGATATCAACCGATTTACACAAATCAACTGATTTACGCATATCAACTGATTTACGCATATCCCCTGATTTAAGTTTGAACCAATTTGGCAACAGCAAATTTTAAATGACAACGTTGATTTATTTATATCAACTGATTTACACATATCAACTGATTTACACATATCAACTGATTTTTTGATATCAACCGATTTACACAAATCAACCGATTTACGCATATCAACTGATTTACGCATATCCCCTGATTTAAGTTTGAACCAATTTGGCAACATAGCAAATTTTAAATGACAACGGATTTATTTATATCAACTGATTTACGTATATCAACTGTTTGATGATTTTAAATGACCACGTTGATTCAATTATATAAACTGATTAAATGACCAAGTTAATTTATTTATATCAACTGATTTACACCTATCAACTGATTTAAACATATCAACTGATTTATTTATATCAACTGATTTATTTATATCAACCGATTTACACAAATCAACCGATTTACACAAATCAACTGATTTACGCATATCAACTGATTTACGCATATCATCTGATTTAAGTTTGAACCAATTTGGCAACATAGCAAATTTTAAATGACAACCGATTTATTTATATCAACTGATTTACAAATATTAAATGATTTTTTGATATCAACCGATTTACACAAATCAACTGATTTACGCATATCCCCTGATTTAAGTTTGAACCAATTTGGCAACAGCAAATTTTAAATGACAACGTTGATTTATTTATATCAACTGATTTACACATATCAACTGATTTATTTATATCAACTGATTTATTTATATCAACCGATTTACACAAATCAACTGATTTACGCATATCAACTGATTTACGCATATCCCCTGATTTAAGTTTGAACCAATTTGGCAACATAGCAAATTTTAAATGACAACGGATTTATTTATATCAACTGATTTACGTATATCAACTGTTTAATGATTTTAAATGACCACGTTGATTCAATTATATAAACTGATTTACACATATTAACTGATTTACACATATTAACCGATTTACACATATCAACTGATTTATTTATATCAACTGATTTATTAATATCATTTGATTTACACACATCAACTGATTTATTTATATCAAATGATTTACGTAAATCAACTGTATGATGATTTTAAATGACCACGTGGATTCATTTATATCAACTGATTTACGCATAACTGATTTAGGCATATCCCCTGACTTAAGTTTGAACCAATTTGGCAACACAGCAAATTTTAAATGACCACGTTGATTTATTTATATCAACTGATTTACACATATCAACTGATTTACACATATCAACTGATTTATTTATATCAACTGATTTATTTATATCAACCGATTTACACAAATCAACTGATTTACGCATATTAACTGATTTACGCATATTAACTGATTTTTTGATATCAACCGATTTACACAAATCAACTGATTTACGCATATCAACTGATTTACGCATATCCCCTGATTTAAATTTAAACCAATTTGGCAACACAGCAAAGTTTTAATGACAGCGTTAATTTATTTATATCAACTGATTTACACATATCAACTGATTTTTTGATATCAACCGATTTTCACAAATCAACTGATTTACCCATATAAACTGATTTACGCATATCAACTGATTTACACATATCAACTGATTTACACATATCAACTGATTTATTTATATCAACTGATTAACACATACCAACTGATTTATTTACATCAACCGATTTACACATATCAACTAATTTACGCATATCAACTAATTTACGCATATCCCCTGATTTAGGTTTAACCAATTTGGCAACACAGCAAAATTTAAATGACAACGGATTTATTTATATCAACTAATTTACGCATATCAACTGTATGATGATTTTAAATGACCACGTTGATTCATTTATATCAACTGATTTACACATATCAACCGATTTACACATATCAACTGATTTATTTAAATTAAATGATTTACACATATCAACTTATTTATTTATATAAACTGATTTACGCATATCAACTGATTTACGCATATCCCCTGATTTAAGTTTGAACCAATTTGGCAACAGCAAATTTTAAATGACAACGTTGATTTATTTATATCAACTGATTTATTTATATCAACTGATTTACAAATATCAAATGATTTTTTAATATCAACCGATTTACACAAATCAACAAATTTGGCAACACAGCAAATGACAACGGATTTATTTATATCAACTGATTTACGTATATCAACTGTATGATGATTTTAAATGACCACGTTGATTCATTTATATCAACTGATTTACACATATCAACCGATTTACACAAATCAAATGATTTACGCATATCAACTGATTTACGCATATCCCCTGATTTAAGTTTAAACCAATTTGGCAACATAGCAAATTTTAAATGACAACGGATTTATTTATATCAACTGATTTACGTATTTCCCCTGATTTCAGTTTGAACCAATTTGGCAACATGGCAAATTTTAAATGACCACGTTAATTTATTTATATCAACTGATTTACACATATTAACTGATTTACACATATCAACTGATTTACACATATCAACCGATTTACACATATCAACTAATTTATTTATATCAACTGATTTATTTATATTAAATGATTTACACATATCAACTGATTTATTTATATAAACTGATTTACGCATATCAACTGATTTACACATATCAACTGATTTATTTATATCAACTGATTTACACATATTAACTGATTTATTTATATCAACCGATTTACACAAATCAACTGATTTACGCATATCAACTGATTTACGCATATCCGCTGGTTTAAGTTTAACCAATTTGGCAACACAGCAAATTTTAAATGACAACGTTGATTTATTTACATCAACTGATTTACACATATCAACTAATTTATTTACATCAACTGATTTACACATATCAACTGATTTTTTGATTTCAACCGATTTACACAAATCAACTGATTTACGCATATCAACTGATTAACGCATATCCCCTGATTTAAGTTTAAACCAATTTGGCAACAGCAAATTTTAAATGACAACGTTGATTTATTTATATCAACTGAATTATTTTTATCAACTGATTTACACATATCAACTGATTTTTTGATATCAACCGATTTACACAAATCAACTGATTTACGCATATCTTACGCATATCAACTGATTTACATATATCAACTGAATTACACATATCAACTGATTTATTTATATCAACTGATTTACACATATCAACTGATTTATTTTTATCAACTGATTTATTTATATCAACCGATTTACACAAATCAACTGATTTACGCATATCAACTGATTTACGCATATCCCCTGATTTAAGTTTGAACCAAGTTGGCAACATAGCGAATTTTAAATGACAACGGATTTATTTATATCAACTGATTTACGTATATCAACTGTATGATGATTTTAAATGACCACGTTGATTCAATTATATAAATTGATTTACACATATTAACTAATTTACACATATAAACCGATTTATACATATCAACTGATTTATTTATATCAACTGATTTACACATATCAACTGATTTATTTATATCAACTGATTTACACATATCAACTGATTTATTTATATCAACTGATTTACACATATCAACTGATTTATTTATATAAACTGATTAACCCATATCAACTAATTTACGCATATCAACTGATTTACGCATATCCCCTGATTTAAGTTTAAACCAATTTGGCAACACAGCAAAGTTTAAATGACAACGTTGATTTATTTATATCAACTGATTTACACATATCAACTGATTTTTTGATATCAACCGATTTTCACAAATCAACTGATTTACCCATATAAACTGATTTACGCATATCAACTGATTTACACATATCAACTGATTTATTTATATCAACTGATTAACACATATCAACTGATTTATTTACATCAACTGATTTACACATATCAACTGATTTACGCATATCAACTAATTTACGCATATCAACTAATTTACCCATATCCCCTGATTTAGGTTTAACCAATTTGGCAACACAGCAAAATTTAAATGACAACGGATTTATTTATATCAACTGATTTACGTATATCAACTGTATGATGATTTTAAATGACCACGTTGTTCATTTATATCAACTGATTTACACATATCAACCGATTTACACATATCAACTGATTTACACATATCAACTGATTTATTTATTTCAAATGATTTACACATATCAACTTATTTATTTATATAAACTGATTTACGCATATCAACTGATTTACGCATATCCCCTAATTTAAGTTTGAACCAATTTGGCAACATAGCAAATTTTAAATGACAACGGATTTATTTATATCAACTGATTTACGTATATCAACTGTTTGATGATTTTAAATGGCCACGTTGATTTAATTATATAAACTGATTTACACATATTAACTGATTTACACATATCAACCGATTTACACATATCAACTGATTTATTTATATCAACTGATCTACACATATCAACTGATTTACACATATCAACTGATTTATTTATATAAACTGATTTACCCATATCAACTGATTTACGCATATTAACTGATTTACGCATATCAACTAATTTACGCATATCAACTGATTTACGCATATCAACTGATTTACGCATATAAACTGATTTACGCATATCCCCTGATTTAAGTTTAACCAATTTGGCAACACAGCAAATTTTAAATGACAACGGATTTATTTATATCAACTGATTTACGTATATCAACTGTATGATGATTTTAAATGACCACGTTGATTCATTTATATTAACTGATTTACACATATCAACTGATTTACACATATCAACTGATTTATTTATATAAACTGATTTACCCATATCAACTGATTTACGCATATTAATTGATTTACGCATATCAACTAATTTACGCATATCAACTGATTTACACATATCAACTGATTTACACATATCAACTAATTTATTTATATCAACTGATTAACACATATCAACTGATTTATTTACATCAACTGATTTACACAAATCAACTGATTTATTTACATCAACTGATTTACACAAATCAACTGATTTATTTATATCAACTGATTTACGTATATCAACTGTATGATGATTTTAAATGACCACGTTGATTCATTTATATTAACTGATTTACACATATTAACTGATTTACACATATCAACTGATTTACACATATCAACTGATTTATTTATATCAACTGATTAACACATATCAACTGATTTATTTACATCAACTGATTTACACATATCAACCGATTTACACATATCAAATGATTTACACATATTAACTGATTTATTTATATCAAATGATTTACACATATCAACTGATTTTTTTATATCAACCGATTTACACAAATCAATTGATTAACGCATATCTTACGCATATCAACTGATTTACACATATCCCCTGATTTAAGTTTGAACCAATTTGGCAACATAGCAAATTTAAAATGACAACGAATTTATTTATATCAACTGTTTAACGTATATCCCCTGATTTAAGTTTGAACCAATTTGGCAACACAGCAAATTTTAAATGACAACGTTGATTTATTTACATCAACTGATTTACACAAATCAACTGATTTACGCATATCTTACGCATATCAACTGATTTACACATATCCCCTGAATTAAGTTTGAACCAATTTGGAACATAGCAAATTTTAAATGACCACGTTGATTTATTTATATCAACTGATTTACACATAATAATCGATTTACACATATCAACTGATTTACACATATCAACTGATTTATTTATATCAACTGATTTACACATATTAACTGATTTATTTATATCAACTGATTTATTTATATCAACCGATTTACGAATATCAACCGATATACGCATATCCCCTGATTTAGGTTTAACCAAGTTGGCAACACAGCAAATTTTAAATGGCAACGTTTATTTATTTATATCAACTGATTTACGCATATCAACTGATTTATTTACATCAACTGATTTACACATATCAACTGATTTTTTGATATCAACCAATTTACACAAATCAACTGATTTACGAATATCAATTGATTTACGCATATCATCTGATTTAAGTTTGAACCAATTTGGCAACAGCAAATTTTAAATGACAACGTTGATTTATTTATATCAACTGATTTATTTATATCAACTGATTTACACATATCAACTGATTTTTTGATATCAACCGATTTACACAAATCAACTGATTTACGCATATCTTACGCATATCAACTGATTTACACATATCAACTGATTTACACATATCAACTGATTTATTTATATCAACTGATTTACACATATTAACTGATTTATTTATATAAACTGATTTACACATATCAACTGATTTATTTATATCAACTGATTTACACATATCAACTGATTTATTTTTATCAACTGATTTATTTATATCAACCGATTTACACAAATCAACTGATTTACGCATATCAACTGATTTACGCATATCCCCTGATTTAAGTTTGAACCAAGTTGGCAACATAGCGAATTTTAAATGACAACGGATTTATTTATATCAACTGATTTACGTATATCAACTGTATGATGATTTTAAATGACCACGTTGATTCAATTATATAAATTGATTTACACATATTAACTAATTTACACATATAAACCGATTTATACATATCAACTGATTTATTTATATCAACTGATTTACACATATCAACTGATTTATTTATATCAACTGATTTACACATATCAACTGATTTATTTATATAAACTGATTAACCCATATCAACTAATTTACGCATATCAACTGATTTACGCATATCCCCTGATTTAAGTTTAAACCAATTTGGCAACACAGCAAAGTTTAAATGACAACGTTGATTTATTTATATCAACTGATTTACACATATCAACTGATTTTTTGATATCAACCGATTTTCACAAATCAACTGATTTACCCATATAAACTGATTTACGCATATCAACTGATTTACACATATCAACTGATTTATTTATATCAACTGATTAACACATATCAACTGATTTATTTACATCAACTGATTTACACATATCAACTGATTTACGCATATCAACTAATTTACGCATATCAACTAATTTACCCATATCCCCTGATTTAGGTTTAACCAATTTGGCAACACAGCAAAATTTAAATGACAACGGATTTATTTATATCAACTGATTTACGTATATCAACTGTATGATGATTTTAAATGACCACGTTGTTCATTTATATCAACTGATTTACACATATCAACCGATTTACACATATCAACTGATTTACACATATCAACTGATTTATTTATTTCAAATGATTTACACATATCAACTTATTTATTTATATAAACTGATTTACGCATATCAACTGATTTACGCATATCCCCTAATTTAAGTTTGAACCAATTTGGCAACATAGCAAATTTTAAATGACAACGGATTTATTTATATCAACTGATTTACGTATATCAACTGTTTGATGATTTTAAATGGCCACGTTGATTTAATTATATAAACTGATTTACACATATTAACTGATTTACACATATCAACCGATTTACACATATCAACTGATTTATTTATATCAACTGATCTACACATATCAACTGATTTACACATATCAACTGATTTATTTATATAAACTGATTTACCCATATCAACTGATTTACGCATATTAACTGATTTACGCATATCAACTAATTTACGCATATCAACTGATTTACGCATATCAACTGATTTACGCATATAAACTGATTTACGCATATCCCCTGATTTAAGTTTAACCAATTTGGCAACACAGCAAATTTTAAATGACAACGGATTTATTTATATCAACTGATTTACGTATATCAACTGTATGATGATTTTAAATGACCACGTTGATTCATTTATATTAACTGATTTACACATATCAACTGATTTACACATATCAACTGATTTATTTATATAAACTGATTTACCCATATCAACTGATTTACGCATATTAATTGATTTACGCATATCAACTAATTTACGCATATCAACTGATTTACACATATCAACTGATTTACACATATCAACTGATTTATTTATATCAACTGATTAACACATATCAACTGATTTATTTACATCAACTGATTTACACAAATCAACTGATTTATTTACATCAACTGATTTACACAAATCAACTGATTTATTTATATCAACTGATTTACGTATATCAACTGTATGATGATTTTAAATGACCACGTTGATTCATTTATATTAACTGATTTACACATATTAACTGATTTACACATATCAATCGATTTACACATATCAACTGATTTACACATATCAACTGATTTATTTATATCAACTGATTAACACATATCAACTGATTTATTTACATCAACTGATTTACACATATCAACCGATTTACACATATCAAATGATTTACACATATTAACTGATTTATTTATATCAAATGATTTACACATATCAACTGATTTTTTTATATCAACCGATTTACACAAATCAATTGATTAACGCATATCTTACGCATATCAACTGATTTACACATATCCCCTGATTTAAGTTTGAACCAATTTGGCAACATAGCAAATTTTAAATGACAACGAATTTATTTATATCAACTGTTTAACGTATATCCCCTGATTTAAGTTTGAACCAATTTGGCAACACAGCAAATTTTAAATGACAACGTTGATTTATTTACATCAACTGATTTACACAAATCAACTGATTTACGCATATCTTACGCATATCAACTGATTTACACATATCCCCTGAATTAAGTTTGAACCAATTTGGAACATAGCAAATTTTAAATGACCACGTTGATTTATTTATATCAACTGATTTACACATAATAATCGATTTACACATATCAACTGATTTACACATATCAACTGATTTATTTATATCAACTGATTTACACATATTAACTGATTTATTTATATCAACTGATTTATTTATATCAACCGATTTACGAATATCAACCGATATACGCATATCCCCTGATTTAGGTTTAACCAAGTTGGCAACACAGCAAATTTTAAATGGCAACGTTTATTTATTTATATCAACTGATTTACGCATATCAACTGATTTATTTACATCAACTGATTTACACATATCAACTGATTTTTTGATATCAACCAATTTACACAAATCAACTGATTTACGAATATCAATTGATTTACGCATATCATCTGATTTAAGTTTGAACCAATTTGGCAACAGCAAATTTTAAATGACAACGTTGATTTATTTATATCAACTGATTTATTTATATCAACTGATTTACACATATCAACTGATTTTTTGATATCAACCGATTTACACAAATCAACTGATTTACGCATATCTTACGCATATCAACTGATTTACACATATCAACTGATTTACACATATCAACTGATTTATTTATATCAACTGATTTACACATATTAACTGATTTATTTATATAAACTGATTTACGCATATCAACTGATTTACGCATATCAACTGATTTACGCATATTAACTGATTTACACATATCAACTGATTTATTTATATCAACTGATTTACACATATCAACTGATTTTTTGAAAACAACCGATTTACACAAATCAACTGATTTACGCATATCAACTGATTTACGCATATCCCCTAATTTAAGTTTGAACCAATTTGGCAACAGCAAATTTTAAATGACAACGGATTTATTTATTTCAACTGATTTACGTATAACCCCTGATTTAAGTTTGAACCAGTTTGGCAACATAGCAAATTTTAAATGACCACGTTGATTTATTTATATCAAATGATTTGCACATATCAATTGATTTATTTACATCAACTGATTTACACATATCAACTGATTTATTTATATCAACCGATTTACGCATATCAACTGATTAACGCATATCCCCTGATTTAAGTTTGAACCAATTTGGCAACATAGCAAATTTTAAATGACCACGTTGATTTATTTATATCAACTGATTTTCACATTTTAACTGATTTACACATATCAACTGATTTATTTATATCGACTGATTTACACATATCAACTGATTTATTTATATCAACTGATTTACACATATCAACTGATTTATTTATATAAACTGATTTACGCATATCAACTGATTTACGCATATCAACTGATTTACGCATATCCCCTGATTTAAGTTTGAACCAATTTGGCAACATAGCAAATTTTAAATGTCAACGGATTTATTTATATCGACTGATTTACACATATCAACTGATTTATTTATATCAACTGATTTACACATATCAACTGATTTATTTATATAAACTGATTTACGCATATCAACTGATTTACGCATATCAACTGATTTACGTATATCCCCTGATTTAAGTTTAAACCAATTTGGCAACATAGCAAATTTTAAATGACCACGTTGATTTATTTATATCAAATGATTTACACATATCAACTGATTTATTTACATCAACTGATTTACACATATCAACTGATTTATTTATATCAACTGATTTACGCATATCAACTGATTTACGCATATCCCCCGATTTAAGTTTAACCAAGTTGGCAAAACAGGAAATTTTAAATGACAACGTTTATTTATTTATATCAACTGATTTACACATATCAACTGATTTATTTACATCAACTGATTTACACAAATCAACTGATTTACGAATATCAATTGATTTACGCATATTATCTGATTTAAGTTTGAACCAATTTGGCAACAGCAAATTTTAAATGACAACGTTGATTTATTTATATCAACTGATTTAATTTATATCAACTGATTTATTTATATCAACTGATTTACACATATCAATTGATTTTTTGATATCAACCGATTTACACAAATCAACTGATTCACGCATATCTTACGCATATCAACTGATTCACGCATATCCCCTGATTTAAATTTAAACCAATTTGGCAACATAGCAAATTTTAAATGACAACGAATTTATTTATTTCAACTGATTTATTTATATCAACCGATTTACACAAATCAACTGATTTACGCCTATCAACTGATTTACGCATATCCCCTGATTTAGGTTTGAACCAATTTGGCAACATAGCAAATTTTAAATGACAACGGATTTATTTATATACACTGATTTACGTACATCAACTGTATGATGATTTTAAATGACCACGTTGATTCATTTATATCAACTGATTTACACATATTAACTAATTTACACATATCAACCGATTTACACATATCAACTGATTTATTTATATTAAATGATTTACACATATCAACTGATTTATTTATATAAACTGATTTACGCATATCAACTGATTTACACATATCAACTGATTTATTTATATTAACTGTTTTACACATATTAACTGATTTATTTATATCAACTGATTTATTTATATCAATCGATTTACACAAATCAACTGATTTACACATATTAACTGATTTACGCATATCAACTAATTTACGCATATCCCCTGATTTAGGTTTAACCAATTTGGCAACACAGCAAAATTTAAATGACAACGGATTTATTTATATCAACTGATTTACGTATATCAACTGTATGATGATTTTAAATGACCACGTTAATTCATTTATATCAACTGATTTACACATATCAACCGATTTACACATATCAACTGATTTACACATATCAACTGATTTATTTATATCAAATGATTTACACATATCAACTTATTTATTTATATAAACTGATTTACGCATTTCAACTGATTTATGCATATCCCCTGATTTAAGTTTGAACCAATTTGGCAACAGCAAATTTTAAATGACAACGTTGATTTATTTATATCAACTGATTTATTTATATCAACTGATTTACAAATATCAAATGATTTTTTAATATCAACCAATTTACACAAATCAACTGATTTACGCATTTCAACTGATTTATGCATATCCCCTGATTTAAGTTTGAACCAATTTGGCAACAGCAAATTTTAAATGACAACGGATTTATTTATATCAACTGATTTACGTATATCAACTGTATGATGATTTTAAATGACCACGTTGATTCATTTATATTAACTGATTTACACATATCAACTGATTTACACATATCAACTGATTTATTTATATCAACTGATTAACACATATCAACTGATTTATTTACATCAACTGATTTACACAAATCAACTGATTTATTTATATCAACTGATTTACGCATATCAACTAATTTACGCATATCCCCTGATTTAAGTTTAACCAATTTGGCAACACAGCAAATTTTAAATGACAACGGATTTATTTATATCAACTGATTTACGTATATCAACTGTATGATGATTTTAAATGACCACGTTGATTCATTTATATCAACTGATTTACACATATCAACCGATTTACACATATCAAATGATTTACACATATTAACTGATTTATTTATATCAAATGATTTACACATATTAACTGATTTTTTTATATCAAATGATTTACACATATCAACTGATTTATTTATATAAACTGATTTACGCATATCAACTGATTTACACATATCAACTGATTTATTTATATCAACTGATTTACACATATTAACTGATTTATTTATATCAACCGATTTACACAAATCAACTGATTTACGCATATCAACTGATTTACGCATATCCGCTAATTTAAGTTTAACCAATTTGGCAACACAGCAAATTTTAAATGACAACGTTGATTTATTTACATCAACTGATTTACACATATCAACTAATTTATTTACATCAACTGATTTACACATATCAACTGATTTTTTGATATCAACCGATTTACACAAATCAACTGATTTACGCATATCAACTGATTAACGCATATCCCCTGATTTAAGTTTAAACCAATTTGGCAACAGCAAATTTTAAATGACAACGTTGATTTATTTATATCAACTGATTTATTTATATCAACTGATTTACACATATCAACTGATTTTTTGATATCAACCTATTTACACAAATCAACTGATTTACGCATATCTTACGCATATCAACTGATTTACATATATCAACTGATTTACACATATCAACTGATTTTTTGATATCAACCTATTTACACATATTAACTGATTTACACATATAAACCGATTTATACATATCAACTGATTTATTTATATCAACTGATTTACACATATCAACTGTTTATTTATATCAACTGATTTACACATATCAACTGATTTATTTATATCAACTGATTTACACATATCAACTGATTTATTTATATAAAATGATTAACCCATATCAACTAATTTACGCATATCAACTGATTTACGCATATCCCCTGATTTAAGTTTAAACCAATTTGGCAACACAGCAAAGTTTAAATGACAACGTTGATTTATTTATATCAACTGATTTACACATATCAACTGATTTTTT
This sequence comes from Brassicogethes aeneus, assembly GCA_921294245.1. Classification (NCBI taxonomy): domain Eukaryota; kingdom Metazoa; phylum Arthropoda; class Insecta; order Coleoptera; family Nitidulidae; genus Brassicogethes; species Brassicogethes aeneus. The sequence goes on from OV121136.1 coordinate 8,341,250, forward strand.
GATATCAACCGATTTTCACAAATCAACTGATTTACCCATATAAACTGATTTACGCATATCAACTGATTTACACATATCAACTGATTTATTTATATCAACTGATTAACACATATCAACTGATTTATTTACATCAACTGATTTACACATATCAACTGATTTACGCATATCAACTAATTTACGCATATCAACTAATTTAGGTTTAACCAATTTGGCAACACAGCAAAATTTAAATGACAACGGATTTATTTATATCAACTGATTTACGTATATCAACTGTATGATGATTTTAAATGACCACGTTGATTCATTTATATCAACTGATTTACACATATCAACCGATTTACACATATCAACTGATTTACACATATCAACTGATTTATTTATTTCAAATGATTTACACATATCAACTTATTTATTTATATAAACTGATTTACGCATATCAACTGATTTACGCATATCAACTGATTTACGCATATCCCCTAATTTAAGTTTGAACCAATTTGGCAACATAGCAAATTTTAAATGACAACGGATTTATTTATATCAACTGATTTACGTATATCAACTGTTTGATGATTTTAAATGGCCACGTTGATTCAATTATATAAACTGATTTACACATATTAACTGATTTACACATATCAACCGATTTACACATATCAACTGATTTATTTATATCAACTGATCTACACATATCAACTGATTTACACATATCAACTGATTTATTTATATAAACTGATTTACCCATATCAACTGATTTACGCATATCAACTGATTTACGCATATCAACTGATTTTCGCATATCAACTGATTTACGCATATCCCCTGATTTAAGTTTAACCAATTTGGCAACACAGCAAATTTTAAATGACAACGTTGATTTATTTACATCAACTGATTTACACATATCAACTGATTTATTTACATCAACTGATTTACACATATCAACTGATTTTTTTATATCAACCGATTTACACATATCAACTGATTTATTTATATAAACTGATTTACCCATATCAACTGATTTATTTATATCAACTGATTTACACATATCAACTGATTTATTTATATCAACTGATTTACACATATCAACTGATTTATTTATATAAACTGATTTACACATATCAACTGATTTATTTAATAAACTGATTTACACATATTAACTGATTTACACATATCAACTGATTTATTTATATCAACTAATTTACACATATCAACTGATTTATTTATATCAACTGATTTACACATATCAACTAATTTATTTATATCAACTGATTTACACATATCAACTGATTTATTTATATAAACTGATTTACCCATATTAACTGATTTACGCATATCAACTGATTTACGCATATCCCCTGATTTAAGTTTAAACCAATTTGGCAACACAGCAAATTTTAAATGACAACGTTGAATTATTTATATCAACTGTTTTACACATATCAACTTATTTTTTGATATCAACCGATTTACACAAATCAACTGATTTACCCATATCAACTGATTTACGCATATCAACTGATTTACACATATCAACTGATTTATTTATATCAACTGATTAACACATATCAACCGATTTATTTACATCAACTGATTTATTTATATCAACTGATTTACGCATATCAACTAATTTACGCATATCCCCTGATTTAAGTTTGAACCAATTTGGCAACAGAAAATTTTAAATGACAACGGATTTATTTATTTCAACTGATTTACGTATATCCCCTGATTTAAGTTTGAACCAGTTTGGCAACATAGCAAATTTTAAATGATCACGTTGATTTATTTATATCAAATGATTTGCACATATCAACTGATTTATTTACATCAACTGATTTACACATATCAACTGATTTATTTATATCAACTGATTTACGCATATCAACTGATTTACGCATATCTCCTGATTTAAGTTTGAACCAATTTGGCAACAGCAAATTTTAAATGACAACGAATTTATTTATTTCAACTGATTTACGTATATCCCCTGATTTAAGTTTGAACCAGTTTGGCAACATGGCAAATTTTAAATGTTTACGTTGATTTATTTATATCAAATGATTTGCACATATCAACTGATTTATTTACATCAACTGATTTTTTGATATCAACCGATTTACACAAATCAACTGATTTACGCATATCCCCTGATTTAAGTTTGAACTAATTTGGCAACATAGCAAATTTTAAATGACAACAAATTTATTTATATCAACTGATTTACAAATATCAAATGATTTTTTGATATCAACCGATTTACACAAATCAACTGATTTACGCATATCAACTGATTTACGCATATCCCCTGATTTAAGTTTGAACCAATTTGGCAACATAGCAAATTTTAAATGACAACTTTGATTTATTTATATCAACTGATTTACACATATCAACTGATCTATTTATATCAACTGATTTATTTATATCAACCGATTTACACAAATCAACTGATTTACGCATATCAACTGATTTACGCATATCCCCTGATTTAAGTTTGAACCAATTTGGCAACATAGCAAATTTTAAACGACAACGGATTTATTTATATCAACTGATTTACGAATATCAACTGTATGATGATTTTAAATGACCACGTTAATTCAATTATATAAACTGATTTACATTTATTAACTGATTTATTTATATCAACTAATTTACACATATCAACTGATTTATTTATATAAACTGATTTACCCATATCAACTGATTTACGCATATCAATTGATTTACGCATATTAACTGATTTACGCATATCAAATGATTTACGCATATCCCCTGATTTAAGTTTAACCAATTTGGCAACACAGCAAATTTTAAATGACAACGGATTTATTTATATCAACTGATTTACGTATATCAACTGTATGATGATTTTAAATGACCACGTTGATTCATTTATATCAACTGATTTACACATATCAACCGATTTACACATATCAACTGATTTACACATATTAACTGATTTAATTATATCAAATGATTTACACATATCCACTGATTTTTTTATATCAACCGATTTATACAAAACAACTGATTTACGCATATCTTACGCATATCAACTGATTTACACATATCCCCTGATTTAAGTTTAAACCAATTTGGCAACATAGCAAATTTTAAATGACCACGTTGATTTATTTATATCAACTGATTTACACATATTAATCGATTTACACATATCAACTGATTTACACAAATTAACTGATTTACACATATCAACTGATTTATTTATATCAAATGATTTACACATATTGACTGATTTATTTATATCAACTGATTTATTTACATCAACTGATTTCTACATATCAACTGATTTACACATATCAACTGATTTTTTGATATCAACTGATTTACGCATATCAACTGATTAACGCATATCTTCTGATTTAAGTTTGAACCAAGTTGGCAACAGCAAATTTTAAATAACAACGTTGATTTATTTATATCAACTGATATATTTATATCAACTGATTTACACATATTAACTGATTTTTTGATATCAACCGATTTACACAAATCAACTGATTTACGCATATTTTACGCATATCAACTGATTTACGCATATCCCCCGATTTAAGTTTGAACCAATTTGGCAACATAGCAAATTTTAAATGACATCGAATTTATTTATATCAACTGATTTACGTATATCCCCTGATTTAAGTTTGAACCAATTTGGCAACATAGCAAATTTTAAATGACCACGTTGATTTATTTATATTAACTGATTTACACATATCAACTGATTTACACATATCAACTGATTTATTTATATCAACTGATTAACACATATCAACCGATTTATTTACATCAACTGATTTACACATATCAACTGATTTATTTATATCAACTGATTTACGCATATCAACTGATTTACACATATCAACTGATTTATTTATATCAACTGATTAACACATATCAACCGATTTATTTACATCAACTGATTTACACATATCAACTGATTTATTTATATCAACTGATTTACGCATATCAACTGATTTACGCATATCCCCTGATTTAAGTTTGAACCAATTTGGCAACATAGCAAATTTTAAATGACCACGTTGATTTATTTATATTAACTGATTTACACATATTAATCAATTTACACATATCAACTGATTTACACAAATCAACTGATTTACACATATCAACTGATTTATTTATATCAAATGATTTACACATATTGACTGATTTATTTATATCAACTGATTTATTTACATCAACTGATTTCTACATATCAACTGATTTACACATATCAACTGATTTTTTGATATCAACTGATTTACGCATATCAACTGATTAACGCATATCCCCTGATTTAAGTTTGAACCAATTTGGCAACAGCAAATTTTAAATAACAACGTTGATTTATTTATATCAACTGATATATTTATATCAACTGATTTACACATATTAACTGATTTTTTGATATCAACCGATTTACACAAATCAACTGATTTACGCATATCTTACGCATATCAACTGATTTACGCATATCCCCTGATTTAAGTTTGAACCAATTTGGCAACATAGCAAATTTTAAATGACATCGAATTTATTTATATCAACTGATTTACGTATATCCCCTGATTTAAGTTTTAACCAATTTGGCAACATAGCAAATTTTAAATGACCACGTTGATTTATTTATATCAACTGATTTACACATATCAACTGATTTACACATATCAACTGATTTATTCATATCAACTGATTTAAGTTTGAACCAATTTGGCAACATAGCAAATTTTAAATGAAAACGGATTTATTTATATCAACTGATTTACGTAAATCAACTGTATGATGATTTTAAATGACCACGTGGATTCATTTATATCAACTGATTTACATATATTAACTGATTTACGCATATCAACTGATTTACACATATCAACTGATTTTTTTTATATCAACCGATTTACACAAATCAACTGATTTACGCATATCTTACGCATATCAACTGATTTACACATATCCCCTGATTTAAGTTTAACCAATTTGGCAACACAACAAATTTTAAATGACAACGTTGATTTATTTACATTAACTGATTTACACATATCAACTGATTTATTTACATCAACTGATTTACACATATCAACTGATTTTTTGATAACAACCGATTTACACAAATCAACTGATTTACGCATATCAACTGATTAACGCATATCCCCTGATTTAAGTTTGAACCAATTTAGCAACAGCAAATTTTAAATAACAACGTTGATTTATTTATATCAACTGATATATTTATATCAACTGATTTACACATATTAACTGATTTTTTGATATCAACCGATTTACACAAATCAACTGATTTACGCATATCTTACGCATATCAACTGATTTACGCATATCCCCTGATTTAAGTTTGAACCAATTTGGCAACATAGCAAATTTTAAATAACATCGAATTTATTTATATCAACTGATTTACGCATATCCCCTGATTTAAGTTTGAACCAATTTGGCAACAGCAAATTTTAAATAACAACGAATTTATTTATATCAACTGTTTTACGCATATCAACTGATTTACGCATATCCCATGATTTAAGTTTGAACCAGTTTTATCCCCTGATTTAAGTTTGAACCAATTTGGCAACAGCAAATTTTAAATGACAACGGATTTATTTATTTCAACTGATTTACGCATATCAACTGATTTACGCATATCCCCTGATTTAAGTTTGAACCAATTTGGCAACAGCAAATTTTAAATAACAACGAATTTATTTATATCAACTGTTTTACGCATATCAACTGATTTACGCATATTCCATGATTTAAGTTTGAACCAGTTTGGCAACATAGCAAATTTTAAATTATCATGTTGATTTATTTATATCAAATGATTTGCACATATCAACTGATTTATTTACATCAACTGATTTACACATATCAACTGATTTATTTATATCAACTGATTTACGCATATCAACTTATTTACGCATATCCCCTGATTTAAGTTTGAACCAATTTGGCAACAGCAAATTTTAAATGACAACGAATTTATTTATATCAACTGTTTTACGTATATCCCCTGATTTAAGTTTGAACCAATTTGGCAACACAGCAAATTTTAAATAACAACGTTGATTTATTTACATCAACTGATTTACACATATCAACTGATTTATTTACACCAACTGATTTACACATATCAACTGATTTTTTTATATCAACCGATTTACACATATCAACTGATTTATTTATATAAACTGATTTACCCATATCAACTGATTTATTTATATCAACTGATTTACACATATCAACTGATTTATTTATATCAACTGATTTACACATATCAACTGATTTATTTATATAAACTGATTTACACATATCAACTGATTTATTTATATAAACTGATTTACACATATCAACTGATTTATTTAATAAACTGATTTACACATATTAACTGATTTACACATATCAACCGATTTACACATATCAACTGATTTATTTATATCAAGTAATTTACACATATCAACTGATTTATTTATATTAACTGATTTACACATATCAACTAATTTATTTATATCAACTGATTTACACATATCAACTGATTTATTTATATAAACTGATTTACCCATATTAACTGATTTACGCATATCAACTGATTTACGCATATCCCCTGATTTAAGTTTAAACCAATTTGGCAACACAGCAAATTTTAAATGACAACGTTGAATTATTTATATCAACTGTTTTACACATATCAACTTATTTTTTGATATCAACCGATTTACACAAATCAACTGATTTACCCATATCAACTGATTTACGCATATCAACTGATTTACACATATCAACTGATTTATTTATATCAACTGATTAACACATATCAACCGATTTATTTACATCAACTGATTTATTTATATCAACTGATTTACGCATATCAACTAATTTACGCATATCCCCTGATTTAAGTTTGAACCAATTTGGCAACAGAAAATTTTAAATGACAACGGATTTATTTATTTCAACTGATTTACGTATATCCCCTGATTTAAGTTTGAACCAGTTTGGCAACATAGCAAATTTTAAATGATCACGTTGATTTATTTATATCAAATGATTTGCACATATCAACTGATTTATTTACATCAACTGATTTACACATATCAACTGATTTATTTATATTAACTGATTTACGCATATCAACTGATTTACGCATATCTCCTGATTTAAGTTTGAACCAATTTGGCAACAGCAAATTTTAAATGACAACGGATTTATTTATTTCAACTGATTTACGTATATCCCCTGATTTAAGTTTGAACCAGTTTGGCAACATAGCAAATTTTAAATGTTTACGTTGATTTATTTATATCAAATGATTTGCACATATCAACTGATTTATTTACATCAACTGATTTTTTGATATCAACCGATTTACACAAATCAACTGATTTACGCATATCCCCTGATTTAAGTTTGAACTAATTTGGCAACATAGCAAATTTTAAATGACAACAAATTTATTTATATCAACTGATTTACAAATATCAAATGATTTTTTGATATCAACCGATTTACACAAATCAACTGATTTACGCATATCAACTGATTTACGCATATCCCCTGATTTAAGTTTGAACCAATTTGGCAACATAGCAAATTTTAAATGACAACTTTGATTTATTTATATCAACTGATTTACACATATCAACTGATCTATTTATATCAACTGATTTATTTATATCAACCGATTTACACAAATCAACTGATTTACGCATATCAACTGATTTACACATATCAACTGATTTATTTATATCAACTGATTTACGCATATCAACTGATTTACGCATATCTCCTGATTTAAGTTTGAACCAATTTGGCAACAGCAAATTTTAAATGACAACGTTAATTTATTTACATCAACTGATTTACACATATCAACTGATTTTTTATATCAACCGATTTACACATATCAACTGATTTATTTATATAAACTGATTTACCCATATCAACTGATTTACGCATATCAACTGATTTACGCATATCAACTGATTTACGCATATCAACTGATTTACGCATATCCCCTGATTTAAGTTTAACCAATTTGGCAATACACAAATTTTAAATGACAACGGATTTATGTATATCAACTGATTTACGTATATCAACTGTATGATGATTTTAAATGACCACGTTGATTCAGTTATATCAACTGATTTACGCATATCTTACGCATATCTTACGCATATCAACTGATTTACACATATCCCCTGATTTAAGTTTGAACAAATTTGGCAACATAGCAAATTTTAAATGACCACGTTGATTTATTTATATCAACTGATTTACACATATTAATCGATTTACACATATCAACTGATTTATTTATATCAACTGATTTACACATATCAACTGATTTATTTATATAAACTGATTTACCCATATCAACTGATTTACGCATATCAACTGATTTACGCATATCAACTGATTTACGCATATCCCCTGATTTAAGTTTAACCAATTTGGCAACACACAAATTTTAAATGACAACGGATTTATTTATATCAACTGATTTACGTATATCAACTGTATGATGATTTTAAATGACCACGTTGATTCAGTTATATCATCTGATTTACACATATTATCTGATTTAAACATATCAATTAATTTATACATATCAACTGATTTATTTATATCAACCGATTAACACATATCAACTGATTTATTTACATCAACTGATTTATTTATATTAACTGATTTACGCATATCAACTGATTTATTTACATCAACTGATTTATTTATATCAACTGATTTACGCATATCAACTAATTTACGCATATCACCTGATTTAAGTTTAACCAATTAGGCAACACAGCAAATTTTAAATGACAACTGATTTATTTATATCATTTGATTTACACATATCAACTGATTTATTTATATAAACTGATTTACGCATATCAACTGATTTACGCATATCAACTGATTAACGCATATCAACTGATTTACGCATATCAACCGATTTACGCATATCCCCTGATTTAAGTTTGAACCAATTTGGCAACACAGCAAATTTTAAATGACAACGTTGATTTATTTAAATCAACTGATTTACACATATCAACTGATTTATTTATATCAACTGATTAACACATATCAACCGATTTATTTACATCAACTGATTTACACATATCAACTGATTTATTTATATCAACTGATTTACGCATATCAACTAATTAACGCATATCCCCTGATAAAAGTTTGAACCAATTTGGCAACAGCAAATTTTAAATGACAACGGATTTATTTATTTCAAGTGATTTACGTATATCCCCTGATTTAAGTTTGAACCAGTTTGGCAACATAGCAAATTTTAAATGATCACGTTGATTTATTTATATTAACTGATTTACACATATCAACTGATTTATTTACATCAACTGATTTACACATATCAACTGATTTATTTATATCAACTGATTAACACATATCAACCGATTTATTTACATCAACTGATTTACACATATCAACTGATTTATTTATATCAACTGATTTACGCATATCAACTAATTTACGCATATCCCCTGATTTAAGTTTGAACCAATTTGGCAACAGCAAATTTTAAATGACAACGGATTTATTTATTTCAACTGATTTACGCATATCCCCTGATTTAAGTTTAACCAATTTGGCAACACAGCAAATTTTAAATGACAACGGATTTATTTATATCAACTGTTTTACGTATATCCCCTGATTTAAGTTTGAACCAATTTGGCAACACAGCAAATTTTAAATGACAACGTTGATTTATTTACATCAACTGATTTACGCATATCAACTGATTTACACATATCAACTGATTTATTTATATCAACTGATTAACACATATCAACCGATTTATTTACATCAACTGATTTACACATATCAACTAATTTATTTATATCAACTGATTTACGCATATCAACTAATTTACGCATATCCCCTGATTTAAGTTTGAACCAATTTGGCAACAGCAAATTTTAAATGACAACGGATTTATTTATTTCAACTGATTTACGTATATCCCCTGATTTAAGTTTGAACCAGTTTGGCAACATAGCAAATTTTAAATGATCACATTGATTTATTTATATCAAATGATTTGCACATATCAACTGATTTATTTATATCAACTGATTTACGCATATCAACTGATTTACGCATATCTCCTGATTTAAGTTTGAACCAATTTGGCAACAGCAAATTTTAAATGACAACGAATTTATTTATATCAACTGTTTTACGTATATCCCCTGATTTAAGTTTGAACCAATTTGGCAACATAGCAAATTTTAAATGACCACGTTGATTTATTTATATCAACTGATTTACACATATCAACTGATTTATTTATATCAACTGATTTACACATATCAACTGATTTATTTATATAAACTGATTTACACATATCAACTGATTTATTTAATAAACTGATTTACACATATTAACTGATTTACACATATCAACTGATTTATTTATATCAACTAATTTACACATATCAACTGATTTATTTATATCAACTGATTTACACATATCAACTAATTTATTTATATCAACTGATTTATTTATATAAACTGATTTACCCATATTAACTGATTTACGCATATCAACTGATTTACGCATATCCCCTGATTTAAGTTTAAACCAATTTGGCAACACAGCAAATTTTAAATGACAACGTTGAATTATTTATATCAACTGTTTTACACATATCAACTTATTTTTTGATATCAACCGATTTACACAAATCAACTGATTTACCCATATCAACTGATTTACGCATATCAACTGATTTACACATATCAACTGATTTATTTATATCAACTGATTAACACATATCAACCGATTTATTTACATCAACTGATTTATTTATATCAACTGATTTACGCATATCAACTAATTTACGCATATCCCCTGATTTAAGTTTGAACCAATTTGGCAACAGAAAATTTTAAATGACAACGGATTTATTTATTTCAACTGATTTACGTATATCCCCTGATTTAAGTTTGAACCAGTTTGGCAACATAGCAAATTTTAAATGATCACGTTGATTTATTTATATCAAATGATTTGCACATATCAACTGATTTATTTACATCAACTGATTTACACATATCAACTGATTTATTTATATCAACTGATTTACGCATATCAACTGATTTACGCATATCTACTGATTTAAGTATGAACCAATTTGGCAACAGCAAATTTTAAATGACAACGGATTTATTTATTTCAACTGATTTACGTATATCCCCTGATTTAAGTTTGAACCAGTTTGGCAACATGGCAAATTTTAAATGTTTACGTTGATTTATTTATATCAAATGATTTGCACATATCAACTGATTTATTTACATCAACTGATTTTTTGATATCAACCGATTTACACAAATCAACTGATTTACGCATATCCCCTGATTTAAGTTTGAACTAATTTGGCAACATAGCAAATTTTAAATGACAACAAATTTATTTATATCAACTGATTTACAAATATCAAATGATTTTTTGATATCAACCGATTTACACAAATCAACTGATTTATTTATATCAACTGATTAACACATATCAACCGATTTATTTACATCAACTGATTTACACATATCAACTGATTTATTTATATCAACTGATTTACGCATATCAACTGATTTACGCATATCCCCTGATTTAAGTTTGAACCAATTTGGCAACAGCAATTTTTAAATGACAACGAATTTATTTATATCAACTGTTTTACGTATATCCCCTGATTTAAGTTTGAACCAATTTGGCAACACAGCAAATTTTAAATGACAACGTTGATTTATTTATATCAACTGATTTACACATATCAACTAATTTTTTGATATCAACCGATTTACACAAATCAACTGATTTACCCATATCAACTGATTTACGCATATCAACTGATTTACACATATCAACTGATTTATTTATATCAACTGATTAACACATATCAACCGATTTATTTACATCAACTGATTTACACATATCAACTGATTTATTTATATCAACTGATTTACGCATATCAACTGATTTACGCATATCCCCTGATTTAAGTTTGAACCAATTTGGCAACAGCAAATTTTAAATGACAACGAATTTATTTATATCAACTGTTTTACGTATATCCCCTGATTTAAGTTTGAACCAATTTGGCAACACAGCAAATTTTAAATGACAACGTTGATTTATTTACATCAACTGATTTACACATATCAACTGATTTATTTACATCAACTGATTTACACATATCAACTGATTTTTTTATATCAACCGATTTACACATATCAACTGATTTATTTATATAAACTGATTTACCCATATCAACTGATTTATTTATATCAACTGATTTACACATATCAACTGATTTATTTATATCAACTGATTTACACATATCAACTGATTTATTTATATAAACTGATTTACACATATCAACTGATTTATTTAATAAACTGATTTACACATATTAACTGATTTACACATATCAACTGATTTATTTATATCAACTAATTTACACATATCAACTGATTTATTTATATCAACTGATTTACACATATCAACTAATTTATTTATATCAACTGATTTACACATATCAACTGATTTATTTATATAAACTGATTTACCCATATTAACTGATTTACGCATATCAACTGATTTACGCATATCCCCTGATTTAAGTTTAAACCAATTTGGCAACACAGCAAATTTTAAATGACAACGTTGAATTATTTATATCAACTGTTTTACACATATCAACTTATTTTTTGATATCAACCGATTTACACAAATCAACTGATTTACCCATATCAACTGATTTACGCATATCAACTGATTTACACATATCAACTGATTTATTTATATCAACTGATTAACACATATCAACCGATTTATTTACATCAACTGATTTATTTATATCAACTGATTTACGCATATCAACTAATTTACGCATATCCCCTGATTTAAGTTTGAACCAATTTGGCAACAGAAAATTTTAAATGACAACGGATTTATTTATTTCAACTGATTTACGTATATCCCCTGATTTAAGTTTGAACCAGTTTGGCAACATAGCAAATTTTAAATGATCACGTTGATTTATTTATATCAAATGATTTGCACATATCAACTGATTTATTTACATCAACTGATTTACACATATCAACTGATTTATTTATATCAACTGATTTACGCATATCAACTGATTTACGCATATCTACTGATTTAAGTATGAACCAATTTGGCAACAGCAAATTTTAAATGACAACGGATTTATTTATTTCAACTGATTTACGTATATCCCCTGATTTAAGTTTGAACCAGTTTGGCAACATGGCAAATTTTAAATGTTTACGTTGATTTATTTATATCAAATGATTTGCACATATCAACTGATTTATTTACATCAACTGATTTTTTGATATCAACCGATTTACACAAATCAACTGATTTACGCATATCCCCTGATTTAAGTTTGAACTAATTTGGCAACATAGCAAATTTTAAATGACAACAAATTTATTTATATCAACTGATTTACAAATATCAAATGATTTTTTGATATCAACCGATTTACACAAATCAACTGATTTACGCATATCAACTGATTTACGCATATCCCCTGATTTAAGTTTGAACCAATTTGGCAACATAGCAAATTTTAAATGACAACTTTGATTTATTTATATCAACTGATTTACACATATCAACTGATCTATTTATATCAACTGATTTATTTATATCAACCGATTTACACAAATCAACTGATTTACGCATATCAACTGATTTACGCATATCCCCTGATTTAAGTTTGAACCAATTTGGCAACATAGCAAATTTTAAACGACAACGGATTTATTTATATCAACTGATTTACGAATATCAACTGTATGATGATTTTAAATGACCACGTTAATTCAATTATATAAACTGATTTACATTTATTAACTGATTTATTTATATCAACTAATTTACACATATCAACTGATTTATTTATATAAACTGATTTACCCATATCAACTGATTTACGCATATCAATTGATTTACGCATATTAACTGATTTACGCATATCAAATGATTTACGCATATCCCCTGATTTAAGTTTAACCAATTTGGCAACACAGCAAATTTTAAATGACAACGGATTTATTTATATCAACTGATTTACGTATATCAACTGTATGATAATTTTAAATGACCACGTTGATTCATTTATATCAACTGATTTACACATATCAATCGATTTACACATATCAACTGATTTACACATATTAACTGATTTAATTATATCAAATGATTTACACATATCCACTGATTTTTTTATATCAACCGATTTATACAAAACAACTGATTTACGCATATCTTACGCATATCAACTGATTTACACATATCCCCTGATTTAAGTTTAAACCAATTTGGCAACATAGCAAATTTTAAATGACCACGTTGATTTATTTATATCAACTGATTTACACATATTAATCGATTTACACATATCAACTGATTTACACAAATCAACTGATTTACACATATCAACTGATTTATTTATATCAAATGATTTACACATATTGACTGATTTATTTATATCAACTGATTTATTTACATCAACTGATTTCTACATATCAACTGATTTACACATATCAACTGATTTTTTGATATCAACTGATTTACGCATATCAACTGATTAACGCATATCTTCTGATTTAAGTTTGAACCAAGTTGGCAACAGCAAATTTTAAATAACAACGTTGATTTATTTATATCAACTGATATATTTATATCAACTGATTTACACATATTAACTGATTTTTTGATATCAACCGATTTACACAAATCAACTGATTTACGCATATCTTACGCATATCAACTGATTTACGCATATCCCCTGATTTAAGTTTGAACCAATTTGGCAACATAGCAAATTTTAAATGACATCGAATTTATTTATATCAACTGATTTACGTATATCCCCTGATTTAAGTTTGAACCAATTTGGCAACATAGCAAATTTTAAATGACCACGTTGATTTATTTATATTAACTGATTTACACATATCAACTGATTTACACATATCAACTGATTTATTCATATCAACTGATTTAAGTTTGAACCAATTTGGGAACATAGCAAATTTTAAATGAAAACGGATTTATTTATATCAACTGATTTACGTAAATCAACTGTATGATGATTTTAAATGACCACGTGGATTCATTTATATCAACTGATTTACATATATTAACTGATTTACGCATATCAACTGATTTACACATATCAACTGATTTTTTTATATCAACCGATTTACACAAATCAACTGATTTACGCATATCTTACGCATATCAACTGATTTACACATATCCCCTAATTTAAGTTTAACCAATTTGGCAACAAAACAAATTTTAAATGACAACGTTGATTTATTTACATTAACTGATTTACACATATCAACTGATTTATTTACATCAACTGATTTACACATATCAACTGATTTTTTGATATCAACCGATTTACACAAATCAACTGATTTACGCATATCAACTGATTAACGCATATCCCCCGATTTAAGTTTGAACCAATTTGGCAACAGCAAATTTTAAATAACAACGTTGATTTATTTATATCAACTGATATATTTATATCAACTGATTTACACATATTAACTGATTTTTTGATATCAACCGATTTACACAAATCAACTGATTTACGCATATCTTACGCATATCAACTGATTTACGCATATCCCCTGATTTAAGTTTGAACCAATTTGGCAACATAGCAAATTTTAAATAACATCGAATTTATTTATATCAACTGATTTACGTATATCCCCTGATTTAAGTTTGAACCAATTTGGCAACATAGCAAATTTTAAATGACCACGTTAATTTATTTATATCAACTGATTTACACATATCAACTAATTTACACATATTAACTGATTTACACATATCAACTGATTTACACATATCAACTGATTTATTTATATCAACTGATTTACACATATCAACTGATTTATTTATATCAACTGATTTACACATATCAACTGATGTTTTGATATCAACCGATTTACACAAATCAACTAATTTACGCATATCAACTGATTTACGCATATCCTCTGATTTAAGTTTGAACCAATTTGGCAACATAGCAAATTTTAAATAACAACGGATTTATTTATATCAACTGATTTACGTATATCCCCTGATTTAAGTTTGAACCAATTTGGCAACATAGCAAATTTTAAATGACCACGTTAATTTATTTATATCAACTGATTTACACATATCAAACTGATTTATTTATATCAACTGATTAACACATATCAACTGATTTATTTATATCAACTGATTTACACATATCAACTGATGTTTTGATATCAACCGATTTACACAAATCAACTGATTTACGCATATCAATTGATTTACGCATATCCCTTGATTTAAGTTTGAACCAATTTGGCAACATAGCAAATTTTAAATGACCACGTTGATTTATTTATATCAACTGATTTACACATATCAATTGATGTACACATATCAACTGATTTATTCATATCAACTGATTTAAGTTTGAACCAATTTGGCAACATAGCAAATTTTAAATGAAAACGGATTTATTTATA
This sequence comes from Brassicogethes aeneus, assembly GCA_921294245.1. NCBI lineage: Eukaryota > Metazoa > Arthropoda > Insecta > Coleoptera > Nitidulidae > Brassicogethes > Brassicogethes aeneus. The sequence goes on from OV121136.1 coordinate 8,357,893, forward strand.
TTAACTGATTTACGTAAATCAACTGTATGATGATTTTAAATGACCATGTTGATTCATTTATATCAACTGATTTACACATATTAACTAATTTACACATATCCACCGATTTACACATATCAACTGATTTATTTATATAAACTGATTTACGCATATCAACTGATTTACGCATATCAACTGATTTACGCATATCAACCGATTTACGCATATCCCCTGATTTAAGTTTGAACCAATTTGGCAACATAGCAAATTTTAAATGACCACGTTGATTTATTTATATCAACTGATTTACACATATTAACTGATTTACGCATATCCCCTGATTTTAGTTTAAACCAATTCGGCAACACAGCAAATTTTAAATGACAACGTTGATTTATTTATATCAACTGATTTACACATATCAACTGATTTTTTGATATCAACCGATTTACACAAATCAACTGATTTACGCATATCAACCGATTTACGCATATCCCCTGATTTAAGTTTAAACCAATTTGGCAACAGCAAATTTTAAATGACAACGGATTTATTTATTTCAACTGATTTACGTATATCCCCTGATTTAAGTTTGAACCGGTTTGGCAACATAGCAAATTTTAAATGATCACGTTGATTTATTTATATCAAATGATTTGCACATATCAACTGATTTATTTACATCAACTGATTTACACATATCAACTGATTTATTTATATCAACTGATTTACGCATATCAACTGATTTACGCATATCTCCTGATTTAAGTTTGAACCAATTTGGCAACAGCAAATTTTAAATGACAACGGATTTATTTATTTTAACTGATTTACGTATATCCCCTGATTTAAGTTTGAACCAGTTTGGCAACATAGCAAATTTTAAATTATCACGTTGATTTATTTATATCAAATGATTTGCACATATCAACTGATTTATTTACATCAACTGATTTCTACATATCAACTGATTTACACATATCAACTGATTTTTTGATATCAACTGATTTACGCATATCAACTGATTAACGCATATCTTCTGATTTAATTTTGAACCAAGTTGGCAACAGCAAATTTTAAATAACAACGTTGATTTATTTATATCAACTGATATATTTATATCAACTGATTTACACATATTAACTGATTTTTTGATATCAACCGATTTACACAAATCAACTGATTTACGCATATATTACGCATATCAACTGATTTACGCATATCCCCTGATTTAGGTTTGAACCAATTTGGCAACATAGCAAATTTTAAATGACATCGAATTTATTTATATTAACTGATTTACGTATATCCCCTGATTTAAGTTTGAACCAATTTGGCAACATAGCAAATTTTAAATGACCACGTTGATTTATTTATATTAACTGATTTACACATATCAACTGATTTACACATATCAACTGATTTATTCATATCAACTGATTTAAGTTTGAACCAATTTGGCAACATAGCAAATTTTAAATGACCACGTTGATTTATTTATATTAACTGATTTACACATATTAATCAATTTACACATATCAACTGATTTACACAAATCAACTGATTTACACATATCAACTGATTTATTTATATCAAATGATTTACACATATTGACTGATTTATTTATATCAACTGATTTATTTACATCAACTGATTTCTACATATCAACTGATTTACACATATCAACTGATTTTTTGATATCAACTGATTTACGCATATCAACTGATTAACGCATATCCCCTGATTTAAGTTTGAACCAATTTGGCAACAGCAAATTTTAAATAACAACGTTGATTTATTTATATCAACTGATATATTTATATCAACTGATTTACACATATTAACTGATTTTTTGATATCAACCGATTTACACAAATCAACTGATTTACGCATATCTTACGCATATCAACTGATTTACGCATATCCCCTGATTTAAGTTTGAACCAATTTGGCAACATAGCAAATTTTAAATGACATCGAATTTATTTATATCAACTGATTTACGTATATCCCCTGATTTAAGTTTTAACCAATTTGGCAACATAGCAAATTTTAAATGACCACGTTGATTTATTTATATCAACTGATTTACACATATCAACTGATTTACACATATCAACTGATTTATTCATATCAACTGATTTAAGTTTGAACCAATTTGGCAACATAGCAAATTTTAAATGAAAACGGATTTATTTATATCAACTGATTTACGTAAATCAACTGTATGATGATTTTAAATGACCACGTGGATTCATTTATATCAACTGATTTACATATATTAACTGATTTACGCATATCAACTGATTTACACATATCAACTGATTTTTTTTATATCAACCGATTTACACAAATCAACTGATTTACGCATATCTTACGCATATCAACTGATTTACACATATCCCCTGATTTAAGTTTAACCAATTTGGCAACACAACAAATTTTAAATGACAACGTTGATTTATTTACATTAACTGATTTACACATATCAACTGATTTATTTACATCAACTGATTTACACATATCAACTGATTTTTTGATAACAACCGATTTACACAAATCAACTGATTTACGCATATCAACTGATTAACGCATATCCCCTGATTTAAGTTTGAACCAATTTAGCAACAGCAAATTTTAAATAACAACGTTGATTTATTTATATCAACTGATATATTTATATCAACTGATTTACACATATTAACTAATTTTTTGATATCAACCGATTTACACAAATCAACTGATTTACGCATATCTTACGCATATCAACTGATTTACGCATATCCCCTGATTTAAGTTTGAACCAATTTGGCAACAGCAAATTTTAAATAACAACGAATTTATTTATATCAACTGTTTTACGCATATCACCTGATTTACGCATATCCCATGATTTAAGTTTGAACCAGTTTTATCCCCTGATTTAAGTTTGAACCAATTTGGCAACAGCAAATTTTAAATGACAACGGATTTATTTCAACTGATTTACGCATATCAACTGATTTACGCATATCCCCTGATAGTTGATATCATATCAACTGATTTATTTAATAAACTGATTTACACATATTAACTGATTTACACATATCAACTGATTTATTTATATCAACTAATTTACACATATCAACTGATTTATTTATATCAACTGATTTACACATATCAACTAATTTATTTATATCAACTGATTTACACATATCAACTGATTTATTTATATAAACTGATTTACCCATATTAACTGATTTACGCATATCAACTGATTTACGCATATCCCCTGATTTAAGTTTAAACCAATTTGGCAACACAGCAAATTTTAAATGACAACGTTGAATTATTTATATCAACTGTTTTACACATATCAACTTATTTTTTGATATCAACCGATTTACACAAATCAACTGATTTACCCATATCAACTGATTTACGCATATCAACTGATTTACACATATCAACTGATTTATTTATATCAACTGATTAACACATATCAACCGATTTATTTACATCAACTGATTTATTTATATCAACTGATTTACGCATATCAACTAATTTACGCATATCCCCTGATTTAAGTTTGAACCAATTTGGCAACAGAAAATTTTAAATGACAACGGATTTATTTATTTCAACTGATTTACGTATATCCCCTGATTTAAGTTTGAACCAGTTTGGCAACATAGCAAATTTTAAATGATCACGTTGATTTATTTATATCAAATGATTTGCACATATGAACTGATTTATTTACATCAACTGATTTACACATATCAACTGATTTATTTATATCAACTGATTTACGCATATCAACTGATTTACGCATATCTACTGATTTAAGTATGAACCAATTTGGCAACAGCAAATTTTAAATGACAACGGATTTATTTATTTCAACTGATTTACGTATATCCCCTGATTTAAGTTTGAACCAGTTTGGCAACATGGCAAATTTTAAATGTTTACGTTGATTTATTTATATCAAATGATTTGCACATATCAACTGATTTATTTACATCAACTGATTTTTTGATATCAACCGATTTACACAAATCAACTGATTTACGCATATCCCCTGATTTAAGTTTGAACTAATTTGGCAACATAGCAAATTTTAAATGACAACAAATTTATTTATATCAACTGATTTACAAATATCAAATGATTTTTTGATATCAACCGATTTACACAAATCAACTGATTTACGCATATCAACTGATTTACGCATATCCCCTGATTTAAGTTTGAACCAATTTGGCAACATAGCAAATTTTAAATGACAACTTTGATTTATTTATATCAACTGATTTACACATATCAACTGATCTATTTATATCAACTGATTTATTTATATCAACCGATTTACACAAATCAACTGATTTACGCATATCAACTGATTTACGCATATCCCCTGATTTAAGTTTGAACCAATTTGGCAACATAGCAAATTTTAAACGACAACGGATTTATTTATATCAACTGATTTACGAATATCAACTGTATGATGATTTTAAATGACCACGTTAATTCAATTATATAAACTGATTTACATTTATTAACTGATTTATTTATATCAACTAATTTACACATATCAACTGATTTATTTATATAAACTGATTTACCCATATCAACTGATTTACGCATATCAATTGATTTACGCATATTAACTGATTTACGCATATCAAATGATTTACGCATATCCCCTGATTTAAGTTTAACCAATTTGGCAACACAGCAAATTTTAAATGACAACGGATTTATTTATATCAACTGATTTACGTATATCAACTGTATGATGATTTTAAATGACCACGTTGATTCATTTATATCAACTGATTTACACATATCAACCGATTTACACATATCAACTGATTTACACATATTAACTGATTTAATTATATCAAATGATTTACACATATCCACTGATTTTTTTATATCAACCGATTTATACAAAACAACTGATTTACGCATATCTTACGCATATCAACTGATTTACACATATCCCCTGATTTAAGTTTAAACCAATTTGGCAACACAGCAAATTTTAAATGACAACGTTGAATTATTTATATCAACTGTTTTACACATATCAACTTATTTTTTGATATCAACCGATTTACACAAATCAACTGATTTACCCATATCAACTGATTTACGCATATCAACTGATTTACACATATCAACTGATTTATTTATATCAACTGATTAACACATATCAACCGATTTATTTACATCAACTGATTTATTTATATCAACTGATTTACGCATATCAACTAATTTACGCATATCCCCTGATTTAAGTTTGAACCAATTTGGCAACAGAAAATTTTAAATGACAACGGATTTATTTATTTCAACTGATTTACGTATATCCCCTGATTTAAGTTTGAACCAGTTTGGCAACATAGCAAATTTTAAATGATCACGTTGATTTATTTATATCAAATGATTTGCACATATCAACTGATTTATTTACATCAACTGATTTACACATATCAACTGATTTATTTATATCAACTGATTTACGCATATCAACTGATTTACGCATATCTACTGATTTAAGTATGAACCAATTTGGCAACAGCAAATTTTAAATGACAACGGATTTATTTATTTCAACTGATTTACGTATATCCCCTGATTTAATTTTGAACCAGTTTGGCAACATGGCAAATTTTAAATGTTTACGTTGATTTATTTATATCAAATGATTTGCACATATCAACTGATTTATTTACATCAACTGATTTTTTGATATCAACCGATTTACACAAATCAACTGATTTACGCATATCCCCTGATTTAAGTTTGAACTAATTTGGCAACATAGCAAATTTTAAATGACAACAAATTTATTTATATCAACTGATTTACAAATATCAAATGATTTTTTGATATCAACCGATTTACACAAATCAACTGATTTACGCATATCAACTGATTTACGCATATCCCCTGATTTAAGTTTGAACCAATTTGGCAACATAGCAAATTTTAAATGACATCGAATTTATTTATATCAACTGATTTACGTATATCCCCTGATTTAAGTTTGAACCAATTTGGCAACATAGCAAATTTTAAATGACCACGTTGATTTATTTATATTAACTGATTTACACATATCAACTGATTTACACATATCAACTGATTTATTCATATCAACTGATTTAAGTTTGAACCAATTTGGGAACATAGCAAATTTTAAATGAAAACGGATTTATTTATATCAACTGATTTACGTAAATCAACTGTATGATGATTTTAAATGACCACGTGGATTCATTTATATCAACTGATTTACATATATTAACTGATTTACGCATATCAACTGATTTACACATATCAACTGATTTTTTTATATCAACCGATTTACACAAATCAACTGATTTACGCATATCTTACGCATATCAACTGATTTACACATATCCCCTAATTTAAGTTTAACCAATTTGGCAACAAAACAAATTTTAAATGACAACGTTGATTTATTTACATTAACTGATTTACACATATCAACTGATTTATTTACATCAACTGATTTACACATATCAACTGATTTTTTGATATCAACCGATTTACACAAATCAACTGATTTACGCATATCAACTGATTAACGCATATCCCCCGATTTAAGTTTGAACCAATTTGGCAACAGCAAATTTTAAATAACAACGTTGATTTATTTATATCAACTGATATATTTATATCAACTGATTTACACATATTAACTGATTTTTTGATATCAACCGATTTACACAAATCAACTGATTTACGCATATCTTACGCATATCAACTGATTTACGCATATCCCCTGATTTAAGTTTGAACCAATTTGGCAACATAGCAAATTTTAAATAACATCGAATTTATTTATATCAACTGATTTACGTATATCCCCTGATTTAAGTTTGAACCAATTTGGCAACATAGCAAATTTTAAATGACCACGTTAATTTATTTATATCAACTGATTTACACATATCAACTAATTTACACATATTAACTGATTTACACATATCAACTGATTTACACATATCAACTGATTTATTTATATCAACTGATTTACACATATCAACTGATTTATTTATATCAACTGATTTACACATATCAACTGATGTTTTGATATCAACCGATTTACACAAATCAACTAATTTACGCATATCAACTGATTTACGCATATCCCCTGATTTAAGTTTGAACCAATTTGGCAACATAGCAAATTTTAAATAACAACGGATTTATTTATATCAACTGATTTACGTATATCCCCTGATTTAAGTTTGAACCAATTTGGCAACATAGCAAATTTTAAATGACCACGTTAATTTATTTATATCAACTGATTTACACATATCAAACTGATTTATTTATATCAACTGATTAACACATATCAACTGATTTATTTATATCAACTGATTTACACATATCAACTGATGTTTTGATATCAACCGATTTACACAAATCAACTGATTTACGCATATCAATTGATTTACGCATATCCCTTGATTTAAGTTTGAACCAATTTGGCAACATAGCAAATTTTAAATGACCACGTTGATTTATTTATATCAACTGATTTACACATATCAACTGATTTACACATATCAACTGATTTATTCATATCAACTGATTTAAGTTTGAACCAATTTGGCAACATAGCAAATTTTAAATGAAAACGGATTTATTTATATTAACTGATTTACGTAAATCAACTGTATGATGATTTTAAATGACCATGTTGATTCATTTATATCAACTGATTTACACATATTAACTAATTTACACATATCCACCGATTTACACATATCAACTGATTTATTTATATAAACTGATTTACGCATATCAACTGATTTACGCATATCAACTGATTTACGCATATCAACCGATTTACGCATATCCCCTGATTTAAGTTTGAACCAATTTGGCAACATAGCAAATTTTAAATGACCACGTTGATTTATTTATATCAACTGATTTACACATATTAACTGATTTACGCATATCCCCTGATTTTAGTTTAAACCAATTCGGCAACACAGCAAATTTTAAATGACAACGTTGATTTATTTATATCAACTGATTTACACATATCAACTGATTTTTTGATATCAACCGATTTACACAAATCAACTGATTTACGCATATCAACCGATTTACGCATATCCCCTGATTTAAGTTTAAACCAATTTGGCAACAGCAAATTTTAAATGACAACGGATTTATTTATTTCAACTGATTTACGTATATCCCCTGATTTAAGTTTGAACCGGTTTGGCAACATAGCAAATTTTAAATGATCACGTTGATTTATTTATATCAAATGATTTGCACATATCAACTGATTTATTTACATCAACTGATTTACACATATCAACTGATTTATTTATATCAACTGATTTACGCATATCAACTGATTTACGCATATCTCCTGATTTAAGTTTGAACCAATTTGGCAACAGCAAATTTTAAATGACAACGGATTTATTTATTTTAACTGATTTACGTATATCCCCTGATTTAAGTTTGAACCAGTTTGGCAACATAGCAAATTTTAAATTATCACGTTGATTTATTTATATCAAATGATTTGCACATATCAACTGATTTATTTACATCAACTGATTTCTACATATCAACTGATTTACACATATCAACTGATTTTTTGATATCAACTGATTTACGCATATCAACTGATTAACGCATATCTTCTGATTTAATTTTGAACCAAGTTGGCAACAGCAAATTTTAAATAACAACGTTGATTTATTTATATCAACTGATATATTTATATCAACTGATTTACACATATTAACTGATTTTTTGATATCAACCGATTTACACAAATCAACTGATTTACGCATATATTACGCATATCAACTGATTTACGCATATCCCCTGATTTAGGTTTGAACCAATTTGGCAACATAGCAAATTTTAAATGACATCGAATTTATTTATATTAACTGATTTACGTATATCCCCTGATTTAAGTTTGAACCAATTTGGCAACATAGCAAATTTTAAATGACCACGTTGATTTATTTATATTAACTGATTTACACATATCAACTGATTTACACATATCAACTGATTTATTCATATCAACTGATTTAAGTTTGAACCAATTTGGCAACATAGCAAATTTTAAATGACCACGTTGATTTATTTATATTAACTGATTTACACATATTAATCAATTTACACATATCAACTGATTTACACAAATCAACTGATTTACACATATCAACTGATTTATTTATATCAAATGATTTACACATATTGACTGATTTATTTATATCAACTGATTTATTTACATCAACTGATTTCTACATATCAACTGATTTACACATATCAACTGATTTTTTGATATCAACTGATTTACGCATATCAACTGATTAACGCATATCCCCTGATTTAAGTTTGAACCAATTTGGCAACAGCAAATTTTAAATAACAACGTTGATTTATTTATATCAACTGATATATTTATATCAACTGATTTACACATATTAACTGATTTTTTGATATCAACCGATTTACACAAATCAACTGATTTACGCATATCTTACGCATATCAACTGATTTACGCATATCCCCTGATTTAAGTTTGAACCAATTTGGCAACATAGCAAATTTTAAATGACATCGAATTTATTTATATCAACTGATTTACGTATATCCCCTGATTTAAGTTTTAACCAATTTGGCAACATAGCAAATTTTAAATGACCACGTTGATTTATTTATATCAACTGATTTACACATATCAACTGATTTACACATATCAACTGATTTATTCATATCAACTGATTTAAGTTTAAACCAATTTGGCAACATAGCAAATTTTAAATGAAAACGGATTTATTTATATCAACTGATTTACGTAAATCAACTGTATGATGATTTTAAATGACCACGTGGATTCATTTATATCAACTGATTTACATATATTAACTGATTTACGCATATCAACTGATTTACACATATCAACTGATTTTTTTTATATCAACCGATTTACACAAATCAACTGATTTACGCATATCTTACGCATATCAACTGATTTACACATATCCCCTGATTTAAGTTTAACCAATTTGGCAACACAACAAATTTTAAATGACAACGTTGATTTATTTACATTAACTGATTTACACATATCAACTGATTTATTTACATCAACTGATTTACACATATCAACTGATTTTTTGATAACAACCGATTTACACAAATCAACTGATTTACGCATATCAACTGATTAACGCATATCCCCTGATTTAAGTTTGAACCAATTTAGCAACAGCAAATTTTAAATAACAACGTTGATTTATTTATATCAACTGATATATTTATATCAACTGATTTACACATATTAACTAATTTTTTGATATCAACCGATTTACACAAATCAACTGATTTACGCATATCTTACGCATATCAACTGATTTACGCATATCCCCTGATTTAAGTTTGAACCAATTTGGCAACAGCAAATTTTAAATAACAACGAATTTATTTATATCAACTGTTTTACGCATATCAACTGATTTACGCATATCCCATGATTTAAGTTTGAACCAGTTTTATCCCCTGATTTAAGTTTGAACCAATTTGGCAACAGCAAATTTTAAATGACAACGGATTTATTTCAACTGATTTACGCATATCAACTGATTTACGCATATCCCCTGATTTAAGTTTGAACCAATTTGGCAACAGCAAATTTTAAATAACAACGAATTTATTTATATCAACTGTTTTACGCATATCAACTGATTTACGCATATTCCATGATTTAAGTTTGAACCAGTTTGGCAACATAGCAAATTTTAAATTATCATGTTGATTTATTTATATCAAATGATTTGCACATATCAACTGATTTATTTACATCAACTGATTTACACATATCAACTGATTTATTTATATCAACTGATTTACGCATATCAACTTATTTACGCATATCCCCTGATTTAAGTTTGAACCAATTTGGCAACAGCAAATTTTAAATGACAACGAATTTATTTATATCAACTGTTTTACGTATATCCCCTGATTTAAGTTTGAACCAATTTGGCAACACAGCAAATTTTAAATAACAACGTTGATTTATTTACATCAACTGATTTACACATATCAACTGATTTATTTACACCAACTGATTTACACATATCAACTGATTTTTTTATATCAACCGATTTACACATATCAACTGATTTATTTATATAAACTGATTTACCCATATCAACTGATTTATTTATATCAACTGATTTACACATATCAACTGATTTATTTATATCAACTGATTTACACATATCAACTGATTTATTTATATAAACTATTTTACACATATCAACTGATTTATTTAATAAACTGATTTACACATATTAACTGATTTACACATATCAACCAATTTATACATATCAACTGATTTATTTATATCAACTGATTTACACATATCAACTGATTTATTTATATCAACTGATTTACACATATCAACTGATTTATTTATATTAACTGATTTACACATATCAACTGATTTATTTATATAAACTGATTTACCCATATCAACTGATTTACGCATATCAACTGATTTACGCATATCCCCTGATTTAAGTTTAAACCAATTTGGCAACACAGCAAATTTTAAATGACAACGTTGATTTATTTATATCAACTGTTTTACACATATCAACTGATTTTTTAATATCAACCGATTTACACAAATCAACTGATTTACCCATATCAACTGATTTACGCATATCAACTGATTTACACATATCAACTGATTTATTTATATCAACTGATATATTTACACATATCAACCGATTTATTTACATCAACTGATTTATTTATATCAACTGATTTACGCATATCAACTAATTTACGCATATCCCCTGATTTAAGTTTGAACCAATTTGGCAACAGAAAATTTTAAATGACAACGGATTTATTTATTTCAACTGATTTACGTATATCCCCTGATTTAAGTTTGAACCAGTTTGGCAACATAGCAAATTTTAAATGATCACGTTGATTTATTTATATCAAATGATTTGCACATATCAACTGATTTATTTACATCAACTGATTTACACATATCAACTGATTTATTTATATCAACTGATTTACGCATATCAACTGATTTACGCATATCTCCTGATTTAAGTTTGAACCAATTTGGCAACAGCAAATTTTAAATGACAACGGATTTATTTATTTCAACTGATTTACGTATATCCCCTGATTTAAGTTTGAACCAGTTTGGCAACATAGCAAATTTTAAATGATCACGTTGATTTATTTATATCAAATGATTTGCACATATCAACTGATTTATTTACATCAACTGATTTTTTGATATCAACCGATTTACACAAATCAACTGATTTACGCATATCCCCTGATTTAAGTTTGAACCAATTTGGCAACATAGCAAATTTTAAATGACAACAAATTTATTTATATCAACTGATTTACAAATATCAAATGATTTTTTGGTATCAACCGATTTACACAAATCAACTGATTTACGCATATCAACTGATTTACGCATATCCCCTGATTTAAGTTTGAACCAATTTGGCAACATAGCAAATTTTAAATGACCACGTTAATTTATTTATATCAACTGATTTACACATATCAAACTGATTTATTTATATCAACTGATTAACACATATCAACTGATTTATTTATATCAACTGATTTACACATATCAACTGATGTTTTGATATCAACCGATTTACACAAATCAACTGATTTATTCATATCAACTGATTTAAGTTTGAACCAATTTGGCAACATAGCAAATTTTAAATGAAAACGGATTTATTTATATCAACTGATTTACGTAAATCAACTGTATGATGATTTTAAATGACCACGTGGATTCATTTATATCAACTGATTTACATATATTAACTGATTTACGCATATCAACTGATTTACACATATCAACTGATTTTTTTTATATCAACCGATTTACACAAATTAACTGATTTACGCATATCTTACGCATATCAACTGATTTACACATATCCCCTGATTTAAGTTTAACCAATTTGGCAACACAGCAAATTTTAAATGACAACGTTGATTTATTTATATCAACTGTTTTACACATATCAACTGATTTTTTAATATCAACCGATTTACACAAATCAACTGATTTACCCATATCAACTGATTTACGCATATCAACTGATTTACACATATCAACTGATTTATTTATATCAACTGATATATTTACACATAACAACCGATTTATTTACATCAACTGATTTATTTATATCAACTGATTTACGCATATCAACTAATTTACGCATATCCCCTGATTTAAGTTTGAACCAATTTGGCAACAGAAAATTTTAAATGACAACGGATTTATTTATTTCAACTGATTTACGTATATCCCCTGATTTAAGTTTGAACCAGTTTGGCAACATAGCAAATTTTAAATGATCACGTTGATTTATTTATATCAAATGATTTGCACATATCAACTGATTTATTTACATCAACTGATTTACACATATCAACTGATTTATTTATATCAACTGATTTACGCATATCAACTGATTTACGTATATCCCCTGATTTAAGTTTGAACCAATTTGGCAACATAGCAAATTTTAAATGACCACGTTAATTTATTTATATCAACTGATTTACACATATCAAACTGATTTATTTATATCAACTGATTAACACATATCAACTGATTTATTTATATCAACTGATTTACACATATCAACTGATGTTTTGATATCAACCGATTTACACAAATCAACTGATTTACGCATATCAATTGATTTACGCATATCCCTTGATTTAAGTTTGAACCAATTTGGCAACATAGCAAATTTTAAATGACCACGTTGATTTATTTATATCAACTGATTTACACATATCAACTGATTTACACATATCAACTGATTTATTCATATCAACTGATTTAAGTTTGAACCAATTTGGCAACATAGCAAATTTTAAATGAAAACGGATTTATTTATATTAACTGATTTACGTAAATCAACTGTATGATGATTTTAAATGACCATGTTAATTCATTTATATCAACTGATTTACACATATTAACTAATTTACACATATCAACCGATTTACACATATCAACTGATTTATTTATATAAACTGATTCACGCATATAAACTGATTTACGCATATCAACTGATTTACGCATATCAACTGATTTACGCATATCAACCGATTTACGCATATCCCCTGATATAAGTTTGAACCAATTTGGCAACATAGCAAATTTTAAATGACCACGTTGATTTATTTATATCAACTGATTTACACATATTAACTGATTTACGCATATAACCTGATTTTAGTTTAAACCAATTCGGCAACACAGCAAATTTTAAATGACAACGTTGATTTATTTATATCAACTGATTTACACATATCAACTGATTTTTTGATATCAACCGATTTACACAAATCAACTGATTTACGCATATCAACCGATTTACGCATATCCCCTGATTTAAGTTTGAACCAATTTGGCAACATAGCAAATTTTAAATGACATCGAATTTATTTATATTAACTGATTTACGTATATCCCCTGATTTAAGTTTGAACCAATTTGGCAACATAGCAAATTTTAAATGACCACGTTGATTTATTTATATTAACTGATTTACACATATCAACTGATTTACACATATCAACTGATTTATTCATATCAACTGATTTAAGTTTGAACCAATTTGGCAACATAGCAAATTTTAAATGACCACGTTGATTTATTTATATTAACTGATTTACACATATTAATCAATTTACACATATCAACTGATTTACACAAATCAACTGATTTACACATATCAACTGATTTATTTATATCAAATGATTTACACATATTGACTGATTTATTTATATCAACTGATTTATTTACATCAACTGATTTCTACATATCAACTGATTTACACATATCAACTGATTTTTTGATATCAACTGATTTACGCATATCAACTGATTAACGCATATCCCCTGATTTAAGTTTGAACCAATTTGGCAACAGCAAATTTTAAATAACAACGTTGATTTATTTATATCAACTGATATATTTATATCAACTGATTTACACATATTAACTGATTTTTTGATATCAACCGATTTACACAAATCAACTGATTTACGCATATCTTACGCATATCAACTGATTTACGCATATCCCCTGATTTAAGTTTGAACCAATTTGGCAACATAGCAAATTTTAAATGATATCGAATTTATTTATATCAACTGATTTACGTATATCCCCTGATTTAAGTTTTAACCAATTTGGCAACATAGCAAATTTTAAATGACCACGTTGATTTATTTATATCAACTGATTTACACATATCAACTGATTTACACATATCAACTGATTTATTCATATCAACTGATTTAAGTTTGAACCAATTTGGCAACATAGCAAATTTTAAATGAAAACGGATTTATTTATATCAACTGATTTACGTAAATCAACTGTATGATGATTTTAAATGACCACGTGGATTCATTTATATCAACTGATTTACATATATTAACTGATTTACGCATATCAACTGATTTACACATATCAACTGATTTTTTTTATATCAACCGATTTACACAAATCAACTGATTTACGCATATCTTACGCATATCAACTGATTTACACATATCCCCTGATTTAAGTTTAACCAATTTGGCAACACAACAAATTTTAAATGACAACGTTGATTTATTTACATTAACTGATTTACACATATCAACTGATTTATTTACATCAACTGATTTACACATATCAACTGATTTTTTGATAACAACCGATTTACACAAATCAACTGATTTACGCATATCAACTGATTAACGCATATCCCCTGATTTAAGTTTGAACCAATTTAGCAACAGCAAATTTTAAATAACAACGTTGATTTATTTATATCAACTGATATATTTATATCAACTGATTTACACATATTAACTGATTTTTTGATATCAACCGATTTACACAAATCAACTGATTTACGCATATCTTACGCATATCAACTGATTTACGCATATCCCCTGATTTAAGTTTAAACCAATTTGGCAACAGCAAATTTTAAATAACAACGAATTTATTTATATCAACTGTTTTACGCATATCAACTGATTTACGCATATCCCATGATTTAAGTTTGAACCAGTTTTATCCCCTGATTTAAGTTTGAACCAATTTGGCAACAGCAAATTTTAAATGACAACGGATTTATTTTAACTGATTTACGCATATCAACTGATTTACGCATATCCCCTGATTTAAGTTTGAACCAATTTGGCAACAGCAAATTTTAAATAACAACGAATTTATTTATATCAACTGTTTTACGCATATCAACTGATTTACGCATATTCCATGATTTAAGTTTGAACCAGTTTGGCAACATAGCAAATTTTAAATTATCATGTTGATTTATTTATATCAAATGATTTGCACATATCAACTGATTTATTTACATCAACTGATTTACACATATCAACTGATTTATTTATATCAACTGATTTACGCATATCAACTTATTTACGCATATCCCCTGATTTAAGTTTGAACCAATTTGGCAACAGCAAATTTTAAATGACAACGAATTTATTTATATCAACTGTTTTACGTATATCCCCTGATTTAAGTTTGAACCAATTTGGCAACACAGCAAATTTTAAATAACAACGTTGATTTATTTACATCAACTGATTTACACATATCAACTGATTTATTTACACCAACTGATTTACACATATCAACTGATTTATTTATATCAAATGATTTGCACATATCAACTGATTTATTTACATCAACTGATTTACACATATCAACTGATTTATTTATATTAACTGATTTACGCATATAACCTGATTTTAGTTTAAACCAATTCGGCAACACAGCAAATTTTAAATGACAACGTTGATTTATTTATATCAACTGATTTACACATATCAACTGATTTTTTGATATCAACCGATTTACACAAATCAACTGATTTACGCATATCAACCGATTTACGCATATCCCCTGATTTAAGTTTGAACCAATTTGGCAACATAGCAAATTTTAAATGACATCGAATTTATTTATATTAACTGATTTACGTATATCCCCTGATTTAAGTTTGAACCAATTTGGCAACATAGCAAATTTTAAATGACCACGTTGATTTATTTATATAAACTGATTTACACATATCAACTGATTTACACATATCAACTGATTTATTCATATCAACTGATTTAAGTTTGAACCAATTTGGCAACATAGCAAATTTTAAATGACCACGTTGATTTATTTATATTAACTGATTTACACATATTAATCAATTTACACATATCAACTGATTTACACAAATCAACTGATTTACACATATCAACTGATTTATTTATATCAAATGATTTACACATATTGACTGATTTATTTATATCAACTGATTTATTTACATCAACTGATTTCTACATATCAACTGATTTACACATATCAACTGATTTTTTGATATCAACTGATTTACGCATATCAACTGATTAACGCATATCCCCTGATTTAAGTTTGAACCAATTTGGCAACAGCAAATTTTAAATAACAACGTTGATTTATTTATATCAACTGATATATTTATATCAACTGATTTACACATATTAACTGATTTTTTGATATCAACCGATTTACACAAATCAACTGATTTACGCATATCTTACGCATATCAACTGATTTACGCATATCCCCTGATTTAAGTTTGAACCAATTTGGCAACATAGCAAATTTTAAATGACATCGAATTTATTTATATCAACTGATTTACGTATATCCCCTGATTTAAGTTTTAACCAATTTGGCAACATAGCAAATTTTAAATGACCACGTTGATTTATTTATATCAACTGATTTACACATATCAACTGATTTACACATATCAACTGATTTATTCATATCAACTGATTTAAGTTTGAACCAATTTGGCAACATAGCAAATTTTAAATGAAAACGGATTTATTTATATCAACTGATTTACGTAAATCAACTGTATGATGATTTTAAATGACCACGTGGATTCATTTATATCAACTGATTTACATATATTAACTGATTTACGCATATCAACTGATTTACACATATCAACTGATTTTTTTTATATCAACCGATTTACACAAATCAACTGATTTACGCATATCTTACGCATATCAACTGATTTACACATATCCCCTGATTTAAGTTTAACCAATTTGGCAACACAACAAATTTTAAATGACAACGTTGATTTATTTACATTAACTGATTTACACATATCAACTGATTTATTTACATCAACTGATTTACACATATCAACTGATTTTTTGATAACAACCGATTTACACAAATCAACTGATTTACGCATATCAACTGATTAACGCATATCCCCTGATTTAAGTTTGAACCAATTTAGCAACAGCAAATTTTAAATAACAACGTTGATTTATTTATATCAACTGATATATTTATATCAACTGATTTACACATATTAACTGATTTTTTGATATCAACCGATTTACACAAATCAACTGATTTACGCATATCTTACGCATATCAACTGATTTACGCATATCCCCTGATTTAAGTTTAAACCAATTTGGCAACAGCAAATTTTAAATAACAACGAATTTATTTATATCAACTGTTTTACGCATATCAACTGATTTACGCATATCCCATGATTTAAGTTTGAACCAGTTTTATCCCCTGATTTAAGTTTGAACCAATTTGGCAACAGCAAATTTTAAATGACAACGGATTTATTTTAACTGATTTACGCATATCAACTGATTTACGCATATCCCCTGATTTAAGTTTGAACCAATTTGGCAACAGCAAATTTTAAATAACAACGAATTTATTTATATCAACTGTTTTACGCATATCAACTGATTTACGCATATTCCATGATTTAAGTTTGAACCAGTTTGGCAACATAGCAAATTTTAAATTATCATGTTGATTTATTTATATCAAATGATTTGCACATATCAACTGATTTATTTACATCAACTGATTTACACATATCAACTGATTTATTTATATCAACTGATTTACGCATATCAACTTATTTACGCATATCCCCTGATTTAAGTTTGAACCAATTTGGCAACAGCAAATTTTAAATGACAACGAATTTATTTATATCAACTGTTTTACGTATATCCCCTGATTTAAGTTTGAACCAATTTGGCAACACAGCAAATTTTAAATAACAACGTTGATTTATTTACATCAACTGATTTACACATATCAACTGATTTATTTACACCAACTGATTTACACATATCAACTGATTTTTTTATATCAACCGATTTACACATATCAACTGATTTATTTATATAAACTGATTTACCCATATCAACTGATTTATTTATATCAACTGATTTACACATATCAACTGATTTATTTATATCAACTGATTTACACATATCAACTGATTTATTTATATAAACTATTTTACACATATCAACTGATTTATTTAATAAACTGATTTACACATATTAACTGATTTACACATATCAACCGATTTATACATATCAACTGATTTATTTATATCAACTGATTTACACATATCAACTGATTTATTTATATCAACTGATTTACACATATCAACTGATTTATTTATATTAACTGATTTACACATATCAACTGATTTATTTATATAAACTGATTTACCCATATCAACTGATTTACGCATATCAACTGATTTACGCATATCCCCTGATTTAAGTTTAAACCAATTTGGCAACACAGCAAATTTTAAATGACAACGTTGATTTATTTATATCAACTGTTTTACACATATCAACTGATTTTTTAATATCAACCGATTTACACAAATCAACTGATTTACCCATATCAACTGATTTACGCATATCAACTGATTTACACATATCAACTGATTTATTTATATCAACTGATATATTTACACATATCAACCGATTTATTTACATCAACTGATTTATTTATATCAACTGATTTACGCATATCAACTAATTTACGCATATCCCCTGATTTAAGTTTGAACCAATTTGGCAACAGAAAATTTTAAATGACAACGGATTTATTTATTTCAACTGATTTACGTATATCCCCTGATTTAAGTTTGAACCAGTTTGGCAACATAGCAAATTTTAAATGATCACGTTGATTTATTTATATCAAATGATTTGCACATATCAACTGATTTATTTACATCAACTGATTTACACATATCAACTGATTTATTTATATCAACTGATTTACGCATATCAACTGATTTACGCATATCTCCTGATTTAAGTTTGAACCAATTTGGCAACAGCAAATTTTAAATGACAACGGATTTATTTATTTCAACTGATTTACGTATATCCCCTGATTTAAGTTTGAACCAGTTTGGCAACATAGCAAATTTTAAATGATCACGTTGATTTATTTATATCAAATGATTTGCACATATCAACTGATTTATTTACATCAACTGATTTTTTGATATCAACCGATTTACACAAATCAACTGATTTACGCATATCCCCTGATTTAAGTTTGAACCAATTTGGCAACATAGCAAATTTTAAATGACAACAAATTTATTTATATCAACTGATTTACAAATATCAAATGATTTTTTGGTATCAACCGATTTACACAAATCAACTGATTTACGCATATCAACTGATTTACGCATATCCCCTGATTTAAGTTTGAACCAATTTGGCAACATAGCAAATTTTAAATGACCACGTTAATTTATTTATATCAACTGATTTACACATATCAAACTGATTTATTTATATCAACTGATTAACACATATCAACTGATTTATTTATATCAACTGATTTACACATATCAACTGATGTTTTGATATCAACCGATTTACACAAATCAACTGATTTATTCATATCAACTGATTTAAGTTTGAACCAATTTGGCAACATAGCAAATTTTAAATGAAAACGGATTTATTTATATCAACTGATTTACGTAAATCAACTGTATGATGATTTTAAATGACCACGTGGATTCATTTATATCAACTGATTTACATATATTAACTGGTTTACGCATATCAACTGATTTACACATATCAACTGATTTTTTTTATATCAACCGATTTACACAAATTAACTGATTTACGCATATCTTACGCATATCAACTGATTTACACATATCCCCTGATTTAAGTTTAACCAATTTGGCAACACAGCAAATTTTAAATGACAACGTTGATTTATTTATATCAACTGTTTTACACATATCAACTGATTTTTTAATATCAACCGATTTACACAAATCAACTGATTTACCCATATCAACTGATTTACGCATATCAACTGATTTACACATATCAACTGATTTATTTATATCAACTGATATATTTACACATAACAACCGATTTATTTACATCAACTGATTTATTTATATCAACTGATTTACGCATATCAACTAATTTACGCATATCCCCTGATTTAAGTTTGAACCAATTTGGCAACAGAAAATTTTAAATGACAACGGATTTATTTATTTCAACTGATTTACGTATATCCCCTGATTTAAGTTTGAACCAGTTTGGCAACATAGCAAATTTTAAATGATCACGTTGATTTATTTATATCAAATGATTTGCACATATCAACTGATTTATTTACATCAACTGATTTACACATATCAACTGATTTATTTATATCAACTGATTTACGCATATCAACTGATTTACGTATATCCCCTGATTTAAGTTTGAACCAATTTGGCAACATAGCAAATTTTAAATGACCACGTTAATTTATTTATATCAACTGATTTACACATATCAAACTGATTTATTTATATCAACTGATTAACACATATCAACTGATTTATTTATATCAACTGATTTACACATATCAACTGATGTTTTGATATCAACCGATTTACACAAATCAACTGATTTACGCATATCAATTGATTTACGCATATCCCTTGATTTAGGTTTGAACCAATTTGGCAACATAGCAAATTTTAAATGACCACGTTGATTTATTTATATCAACTGATTTACACATATCAACTGATTTACGTAAATCAACTGTATGATGATTTTAAATGACCATGTTGATTCATTTATATCAACTGATTTACACATATTAACTAATTTACACATATCAACCGATTTACACATATCAACTGATTTATTTATATAAACTGATTCACGCATATAAACTGATTTACGCATATCAACTGATTTACGCATATCAACTGATTTACGCATATCAACCGATTTACGCATATCCCCTGATATAAGTTTGAACCAATTTGGCAACATAGCAAATTTTAAATGACCACGTTGATTTATTTATATCAACTGATTTACACATATTAACTGATTTACGCATATAACCTGATTTTAGTTTAAACCAATTCGGCAACACAGCAAATTTTAAATGACAACGTTGATTTATTTATATCAACTGATTTACACATATCAACTGATTTTTTGATATCAACCGATTTACACAAATCAACTGATTTACGCATATCAACCGATTTACGCATATCCCCTGATTTAAGTTTGAACCAATTTGGCAACAGCAAATTTTAAATGACAACGGATTTATTTATTTCAACTGATTTACGTATATCCCCTGATTTAAGTTTGAACCGGTTTGGCAACATAGCAAATTTTAAATGATCACGTTGATTTATTTATATCAAATGATTTGCACATATCAACTGATTTATTTACATCAACTGATTTACACATATCAACTGATTTATTTATATCAACTGATTTACGCATATCAACTGATTTACGCATATCTCCTGATTTAAGTTTGAACCAATTTGGCAACAGCAAATTTTAAATGACAACGGATTTATTTATTTTAACTGATTTACGTATATCCCCTGATTTAAGTTTGAACCAGTTTGGCAACATAGCAAATTTTAAATTATCACGTTGATTTATTTATATCAAATGATTTGCACATATCAACTGATTTATTTACATCAACTGATTTACACATATCAACTGATTTATTTATATCAACTGATTTACGCATATCAACTGATTTACGCATATCCCCTGATTTAAGTTTGAACCAATTTGGCAACATAGCTAATTTTAAATGACCACGTTGATTTATTTATATCAACTGATTTACACATATTAACTGATTAACGCATATCCCCTGATTTAAGTTTAAACCAATTTGGCAACACAGCAAATTTTAAATGACAACGTTGATTTATTTATATCAACTGATTTACACATATCAACTGATTTTTTGATATCAACCGATTTACACATATCAACTGATTAATTTATATAAACTGATTTACCCATATCAACTGATTTACGCATATCAACTGATTTACGCATATCAACTGATTTACGCATATCCCCTGATTTAAGTTTAACCAATTTGGCAACACACAAATTTTAAATGACAACGTTGATTTATTTATATCAACTGATTAACACATATCAACTGATTTATTTATATCAACTGATTAACACATATCAACCGATTTATTTACATCAACTGATTTACACATATCAACTGATTTACGCATATCAACTAATTTACGCATATCCCCTGATTTAAGTTTGAACCAATTTGGCAACAGCAAATTTTAAATGACAACGGATTTATTTATTTCAACTGATTTACGCATATCAACTGATTTACGCATATCCCCTGATTTAAGTTTGAACCAATTTGGCAACAGCAAATTTTAAATAACAACGAATTTATTTATATCAACTGTTTTACGCATATCAACTGATTTACGCATATCCCATGATTTAAGTTTGAACCAGTTTTATCCCCTGATTTAAGTTTGAACCAATTTGGCAACAGCAAATTTTAAATGACAACGGATTTATTTATTTCAACTGATTTACGCATATCAACTGATTTACGCATATCCCCTGATTTAAGTTTGAACCAATTTGGCAACAGCAAATTTTAAATAACAACGAATTTATTTATATCAACTGTTTTACGCATATCAACTGATTTACGCATATCCCATGATTTAAGTTTGAACCAGTTTGGCAACATAGCAAATTTTAAATTATCATGTTGATTTATTTATATCAAATGATTTACACATATCAACTGATTTATTTACATCAACTGATTTACACATATCAACTGATTTTTTTATATCAACCGATTTACACATATCAACTGATTTATTTATATAAACTGATTTACCCATATCAACTGATTTATTTATATCAACTGATTTACACATATCAACTGATTTATTTATATCAACTGATTTACCCATATCAACTGATTTATTTATATCAACTGATTTACACATATCAACTGATTTATTTATATCAACTGATTTACACATATCAACTGATTTATTTACTATTTTACACATATCAACTGATTTATTTAATAAACTGATTTACACATATTAACTGATTTACACACATCAACTCAATTTGGCAACATAGCAAATTTTAAATAACATCGAATTTATTTATATCAACTGATTTACGTATATCCCCTGATTTAAGTTTGAACCAATTTGGCAACATAGCAAATTTTAAATGACCACGTTAATTTATTTATATCAACTGATTTACACATATCAACTAATTTACACATATTAACTGATTTACACATATCAACTGATTTACACATATCAACTGATTTATTTATATCAACTGATTTACACATATCAACTGATTTATTTATATCAACTGATTTACACATATCAACTGATGTTTTGATATCAACCGATTTACACAAATCAACTAATTTACGCATATCAACTGATTTACGCATATCCCCTGATTTAAGTTTGAACCAATTTGGCAACATAGCAAATTTTAAATGACCACGTTAATTTATTTATATCAACTGATTTACACATATCAAACTGATTTATTTATATCAACTGATTAACACATATCAACTGATTTATTTATATCAACTGATTTACACATATCAACTGATGTTTTGATATCAACCGATTTACACAAATCAACTGATTTACGCATATCAATTGATTTACGCATATCCCTTGATTTAAGTTTGAACCAATTTGGCAACATAGCAAATTTTAAATGAAAACGAATTTATTTATATTAACTGATTTACGTAAATCAACTGTATGATGATTTTAAATGACCATGTTGATTCATTTATATCAACTGATTTACACATATTAACTAATTTACACATATCAACCGATTTACACATATCAACTGATTTATTTATATAAACTGATTTACGCATATCAACTGATTTACGCATATCAACTGATTTACGCATATCAACTGATTTACGCATATCAACCGATTTACGCATATCCCCTGATTTAAGTTTGAACCAATTTGGCAACATAGCAAATTTTAAATGACCACGTTGATTTATTTATATCAACTGATTTACACATATTAACTGATTTACGCATATCCCCTGATTTTAGTTTAAACCAATTCGGCAACACAGCAAATTTTAAATGACAACGTTGATTTATTTATATCAACTGATTTACACATATCAACTGATTTTTTGATATCAACCGATTTACACAAATCAACTGATTTACGCATATCAACCGATTTACGCATATCCCCTGATTTAAGTTTGAACCAATTTGGCAACAGCAAATTTTAAATGACAACGGATTTATTTATTTCAACTGATTTACGTATATCCCCTGATTTAAGTTTGAACCGGTTTGGCAACATAGCAAATTTTAAATGATCACGTTGATTTATTTATATCAAATGATTTGCACATATCAACTGATTTATTTACATTAACTGATTTACACATATCAACTGATTTATTTATATCAACTGATTTACGCATATCAACTGATTTACGCATATGTCCTGATTTAAGTTTGAACCAATTTGGCAACAGCAAATTTTAAATGACAACGGATTTATTTATTTTAACTGATTTACGTATATCCCCTGATTTAAGTTTGAACCAGTTTGGCAACATAGCAAATTTTAAATTATCACGTTGATTTATTTATATCAAATGATTTGCACATATCAACTGATTTATTTACATCAACTGATTTACACATATCAACTGATTTATTTATATCAACTGATTTACGTATATCAACTGATTTACGCATATCCCCTGATTTAAGTTTGAACCAATTTGGCAACATAGCTAATTTTAAATGACCACGTTGATTTATTTATATCAACTGATTTACACATATTTACTGATTAACGCATATCCCCTGATTTAAGTTTAAACCAATTTGGCAACACAGCAAATTTTAAATGACAACGTTGATTTATTTATATCAACTGATTAACACATATCAACCGATTTATTTACATCAACTGATTTACACATATCAACTGATTTACGCATATCAACTAATTTACGCATATCCCCTGATTTAAGTTTGAACCAATTTGGCAACAGCAAATTTTAAATGACAACGGATTTATTTATTTCAACTGATTTACGCATATCAACTGATTTACGCATATCCCCTGATTTAAGTTTGAACCAATTTGGCAACAGCAAATTTTAAATAACAACGAATTTATTTATATCAACTGTTTTAGGCATATCAACTGATTTACGCATATCCCATGATTTAAGTTTGAACCAGTTTTATCCCCTGATTTAAGTTTGAACCAATTTGGCAACAGCAAATTTTAAATGACAACGGATTTATTTATTTTAACTGATTTACGCATATCAACTGATTTACGCATATCCCCTGATTTAAGTTTGAACCAATTTGGCAACAGCAAATTTTAAATAACAACGAATTTATTTATATCAACTGTTTTACGCATATCAACTGATTTACGCATATCCCATGATTTAAGTTTGAACCAGTTTTATCCCCTGATTTAAGTTTGAACCAATTTGGCAACAGCAAATTTTAAATGACAACGGATTTATTTATTTCAACTGATTTACGCATATCAACTGATTTACGCATATCCCCTGATTTAAGTTTGAACCAATTTGGCAACAGCAAATTTTAAATAACAACGAATTTATTTATATCAACTGTTTTACGCATATCAACTGATTTACGCATATCCCATGATTTAAGTTTGAACCAGTTTGGCAACATAGCAAATTTTAAATGATTATGTTGATTTATTTATATCAAATGATTTGCACATATCAACTGATTTATTTACATCAACTGATTTACACATATCAACTGATTTATTTATATCAACTGATTTACGCATATCAACTGATTTACGCATATCCCCTGATTTAAGTTTGAACCAATTTGGCAACAGCAAATTTTAAATGACAACGAATTTATTTATATCAACTGTTTTACGTATATCCCCTGATTTAAGTTTGAACCAATTTGGCAACACAGCAAATTTTAAATGACAACGTTGATTTATTTACATCAACTGATTTACACATATCAACTGATTTATTTACATCAACTGATTTACACATATCAACTGATTTTTTTATATCAACCGATTTACACATATCAACTGATTTATTTATATAAACTGATTTACCCATATCAACTGATTTATTTATATCAACTGATTTACACATATCAACTGATTTATTTATATCAACTGATTTACACATATCAACTGATTTATTTATATAAACTATTTTACACATATCAACTGATTTATTTAATAAACTGATTTACACATATTAACTGATTTACACATATCAACCGATTTATACATATCAACTGATTTATTTATATCAACTGATTTACACATATCAACTGATTTATTTATATCAACTGATTTACACATATCAACTGATTTATTTATATCAACTGATTTACACATATCAACTGATTTATTTATATAAACTGATTTACCCATATCAACTGATTTACGCATATCAACTGATTTACGCATATCCCCTGATTTAAGTTTAAACCAATTTGGCAACACAGCAAATTTTAAATGACAACGTTGATTTATTTATATCAACTGTTTTACACATATTAACTGATTTTTTAATATCAACCGATTTACACAAATCAACTGATTTACCCATATCAACTGATTTACGCATATCAACTGATTTACACATATCAACTGATTTATTTATATCAACTGATATATTTACACATATCAACCGATTTATTTACATCAACTGATTTATTTATATCAACTGATTTACGCATATCAACTAATTTACGCATATCCCCTGATTTAAGTTTGAACCAATTTGGCAACAGAAAATTTTAAATGACAACGGATTTATTTATTTCAACTGATTTACGTATATCCCCTGATTTAAGTTTGAACCAGTTTGGCAACATAGCAAATTTTAAATGATCACGTTGATTTATTTATATCAAATGATTTGCACATATCAACTGATTTATTTACATCAACTGATTTTTTGATATCAACCGATTTACACAAATCAACTGATTTACGCATATCCCCTGATTTAAGTTTGAACCAATTTGGCAACATAGCAAATTTTAAATGACAACAAATTTATTTATATCAACTGATTTACAAATATCAAATGATTTTTTGATATCAACCGATTTACACAAATCAACTGATTTACGCATATCAACTGATTTACGCATATCCCCTGATTTAAGTTTGAACCAATTTGGCAACATAGCAAATTTTAAACGACAACGGATTTATTTATATCAACTGATTTACGAATATCAACTGTATGATGATTTTAAATGACCACGTTGATTCAATTATATAAACTGATTTACACATATTAACTGAATTACACATATCAACCGATTAACACATATCAACTGATTTATTTATATCAACTGATTTATTTATATCAACTGATTTATTTATATCAACCGATTTACACAAATCAACTGATTTACACATATCAACTGATTTATTTATATCAAATGATTTACACATATTGACTAATTTATTTATATCAACTGATTTATTTACATCAACTGATTTCTACATATCAACTGATTTACACATATCAACTGATTTTTTGATATCAACTGATTTACGCATATCAACTGATTAACGCATATCCCCTGATTTAAGTTTGAACCAATTTGGCAACAGCAAATTTTAAATAACAACGTTGATTTATTTATATCAACTGATATATTTATATCAACTGATTTACACATATTAACTGATTTTTTGATATCAACCGATTTACACAAATCAACTGATTTACGCATATCTTACGCATATCAACTGATTTACGCATATCCCCTGATTTAAGTTTGAACCAATTTGGCAACATAGCAAATTTTAAATGACATCGAATTTATTTATATCAACTGATTTACGTATATCCCCTGATTTAAGTTTTAACCAATTTGGCAACATAGCAAATTTTAAATGACCACGTTGATTTATTTATATCAACTGATTTACACATATCAACTAATTTACACATATCAACTGATTTATTCATATCAACTGATTTAAGTTTGAACCAATTTGGCAACATAGCAAATTTTAAATGAAAACGGATTTATTTATATCAACTGATTTACGTAAATCAACTGTATGATGATTTTAAATGACCACGTGGATTCATTTATATCAACTGATTTACATATATTAACTGATTTACGCATATCAACTGATTTACACATATCAACTGATTTTTTTTATATCAACCGATTTACACAAATCAACTGATTTACGCATATCTTACGCATATCAACTGATTTACACATATCCCCTGATTTAAGTTTAACCAATTTGGCAACACAACAAATTTTAAATGACAACGTTGATTTATTTACATTAACTGATTTACACATATCAACTGATTTATTTACATCAACTGATTTACACAAATCAACTGATTTTTTGATAACAACCGATTTACACAAATCAACTGATTTACGCATATCAACTGATTAACGCATATCCCCTGATTTAAGTTTGAACCAATTTAGCAACAGCAAATTTTAAATAACAACGTTGATTTATTTATATCAACTGATATATTTATATCAACTGATTTACACATATTAACTGATTTTTTGATATCAACCGATTTACACAAATCAACTGATTTACGCATATCTTACGCATATCAACTGATTTACGCATATCCCCTGATTTAAGTTTGAACCAATTTGGCAACATAGCAAATTTTAAATAACATCGAATTTATTTATATCAACTGATTTACGCATATCCCCTGATTTAAGTTTGAACCAATTTGGCAACAGCAAATTTTAAATAACAACGAATTTATTTATATCAACTGTTTTACGCATATCAACTGATTTACGCATATCCCATGATTTAAGTTTGAACCAGTTTTATCCCCTGATTTAAGTTTGAACCAATTTGGCAACAGCAAATTTTAAATGACAACGGATTTATTTATTTCAACTGATTTACGCATATCAACTGATTTACGCATATCCCCTGATTTAAGTTTGAACCAATTTGGCAACAGCAAATTTTAAATAACAACGAATTTATTTATATCAACTGTTTTACGCATATCAACTGATTTACGCATATCCCATGATTTAAGTTTGAACCAGTTTGGCAACATAGCAAATTTTAAATTATCATGTTGATTTATTTATATCAAATGATTTGCACATATCAACTGATTTATTTACATCAACTGATTTACACATATCAACTGATTTATTTATATCAACTGATTTACAAATATCAAATGATTTTTTGGTATCAACCGATTTACACAAATCAACTGATTTACGCATATCAACTGATTTACGCATATCCCCTGATTTAAGTTTGAACCAATTTGGCAACATAGCAAATTTTAAATGACCACGTTAATTTATTTATATCAACTGATTTACACATATCAAACTGATTTATTTACATCAACTGATTTTTTGATATCAACCGATTTACACAAATCAACTGATTTACGCATATCCCCTGATTTAAGTTTGAACCAATTTGGCAACATAGCAAATTTTAAATGACAACAAATTTATTTATATCAACTGATTTACAAATATCAAATGATTTTTTGGTATCAACCGATTTACACAAATCAACTGATTTACGCATATCAACTGATTTACGTATATCCCCTGATATAAGTTTGAACCAATTTGGCAACATAGCAAATTTTAAATGACCACGTTGATTTATTTATATCAACTGATTTACACATATTAACTGATTTACGCATATCCCCTGATTTTAGTTTAAACCAATTCGGCAACACAGCAAATTTTAAATGACAACGTTGATTTATTTATATCAACTGATTTACACATATTAACTGATTAACGCATATCCCCTGATTTAAGTTTAAACCAATTTGGCAACACAGCAAATTTTAAATGACAACGTTGATTTATTTATATCAACTGATTTACACATATCAACTGATTTTTTGATATCAACCGATTTACACAAATCAACTGATTTACCCATATCAACTGATTTACGCATATCAACTGATTTACACATATCAACTGATTTATTTATATCAACTGATTAACACATATCAACCGATTTATTTACATCAACTGATTTACACATATCAACTGATTTACGCATATCAACTAATTTACGCATATCCCCTGATTTAAGTTTGAACCAATTTGGCAACAGCAAATTTTAAATGACAACGGATTTATTTATTTCAACTGATTTACGCATATCAACTGATTTACGCATATCCCCTGATTTAAGTTTGAACCAATTTGGCAACAGCAAATTTTAAATAACAACGAATTTATTTATATCAACTGTTTTACGCATATCAACTGATTTACGCATATCCCATGATTTAAGTTTGAACCAGTTTTATCCCCTGATTTAAGTTTAAACCAATTTGGCAACAGCAAATTTTAAATGACAACGGATTTATTTATTTTAACTGATTTACGCATATCAACTGATTTACGCATATCCCCTGATTTAAGTTTGAACCAATTTGGCAACAGCAAATTTTAAATAACAACGAATTTATTTATATCAACTGTTTTACGCATATCAACTGATTTACGCATATCCCATGATTTAAGTTTGAACCAGTTTTATCCCCTGATTTAAGTTTGAACCAATTTGGCAACAGCAAATTTTAAATGACAACGGATTTATTTATTTCAACTGATTTACGCATATCAACTGATTTACGCATATCCCCTGATTTAAGTTTGAACCAATTTGGCAACAGCAAATTTTAAATAACAACGAATTTATTTATATCAACTGTTTTACGCATATCAACTGATTTACGCATATCCCATGATTTAAGTTTGAACCAGTTTGGCAACATAGCAAATTTTAAATGATCATGTTGATTTATTTATATCAAATGATTTGCACATATCAACTGATTTATTTACATCAACTGATTTACACATATCAACTGATTTATTTATATCAACTGATTTACGCATATCAACTGATTTACGCATATCCCCTGATTTAAGTTTGAACCAATTTGGCAACAGCAAATTTTAAATGACAACGAATTTATTTATATCAACTGTTTTACGTATATCCCCTGATTTAAGTTTGAACCAATTTGGCAACACAGCAAATTTTAAATGACAACGTTGATTTATTTACATCAACTGATTTACACATATCAACTGATTTATTTACACCAACTGATTTACACATATCAACTGATTTTTTTATATCAACCGATTTACACATATCAACTGATTTATTTATATAAACTGATTTACCCATATCAACTGATTTATTCATATCAACTGATTTACACATATCAACTGATTTATTTATATCAACTGATTTACACATATCAACTGATTTATTTATATAAACTATTTTACACATATCAACTGATTTATTTAATAAACTGATTTACACATATTAACTGATTTACACATATCAACCGATTTATACATATCAACTGATTTATTTATATCAACTGATTTACACATATCAACTGATTTATTTATATCAACTGATTTATTTATATCAACTGATTTATTTATATCAACTGATTTACACATATCAACTGATTTATTTATATAAACGATTTACCCATATCAACTGATTTACGCATATCAACTGATTTACGCATATCCCCTGATTTAAGTTTAAACCAATTTGGCAACACAGCAAATTTTAAATGACAATGTTGATTTATTTATATCAACTGTTTTACACATATCAACTTATTTTTTAATATCAACCGATTTACACAAATCAACTGATTTACCCATATCAACTGATT
This sequence comes from Brassicogethes aeneus, assembly GCA_921294245.1. Classification (NCBI taxonomy): domain Eukaryota; kingdom Metazoa; phylum Arthropoda; class Insecta; order Coleoptera; family Nitidulidae; genus Brassicogethes; species Brassicogethes aeneus. Next base: position 8,391,026 of record OV121136.1, read on the forward strand.
TACGCATATCAACTGATTTACACATATCAACTGATTTATTTATATCAACTGATATATTTACACATATCAACCGATTTATTTACATCAACTGATTTATTTATATCAACTGATTTACGCATATCAACTAATTTACGCATATCCCCTGATTTAAGTTTGAACCAATTTGGCAACAGAAAATTTTAAATGACAACGGATTTATTTATTTCAACTGATTTACGTATATCCCCTGATTTAAGTTTGAACCAGTTTGGCAACATAGCAAATTTTAAATGATCACGTTGATTTATTTATATTAAATGATTTGCACATATCAACTGATTTATTTACATCAACTGATTTTTTGATATCAACCGATTTACACAAATCAACTGATTTACGCATATCCCCTGATTTAAGTTTGAACCAATTTGGCAACATAGCAAATTTTAAATGACAACAAATTTATTTATATCAACTGATTTACAAATATCAAATGATTTTTTGATATCAACCGATTTACACAAATCAACTGATTTACGCATATCAACTGATTTACGCATATCCCCTGATTTAAGTTTGAACCAATTTGGCAACATAGCAAATTTTAAACGACAACGGATTTATTTATATCAACTGATTTACGAATATCAACTGATTTTTTGATATCATTTGATTTATTTATATCAACTGATTTATTTATATCAACCGATTTACACAAATCAACTGATTTACGCATATCTTACGCATATCAACTGATTTACACATATCCCCTGATTTAAGTTTGAACCAATTTGGCAACATAGCAAATTTTAAATGACAACGTTGATTTATTTACATCAACTGATTTACACATATCAACTGATTTATTTACATCAACTGATTTACACATATCAACTGATTTTTTTATATCAACCGATTAACACAAATCAACTGATTTACGCATATCTTACGCATATCAACTGATTTACACATATACTCTGATTTAAGTTTGAACCAATTTGGCAACATAGCAAATTTTAAATGACCACGTTGATTTATTTATATTAACTGATTTACACATATTAATCAATTTACACATATCAACTGATTTACACAAATCAACTGATTTACACATATCAACTGATTTATTTATATCAAATGATTTACACATATTGACTGATTTATTTATATCAACTGATTTATTTACATCAACTGATTTCTACATATTAACTGATTTACACATATCAACTGATTTTTTGATATCAACTGATTTACGCATATCAACTGATTAACGCATATCCCCTGATTTAAGTTTGAACCAATTTGGCAACAGCAAATTTTAAATAACAACGTTGATTTATTTATATCAACTGATATATTTATATCAACTGATTTACACATATTAACTGATTTTTTGATATCAACCGATTTACACAAATCAACTGATTTACGCATATCCCCTGATTTAAGTTTGAACCAATTTGGCAACATAGCAAATTTTAAATGACATCGAATTTATTTATATCAACTGATTTACGTATATCCCCTGATTTAAGTTTTAACCTATTTGTCAACATAGCAAATTTTAAATGACCACGTTGATTTATTTATATCAACTGATTTACACATATTAACTGATTTACACATATCAACTGATTTATTCATATCAACTGATTTAAGTTTGAACCAATTTGGCAACATAGCAAATTTTAAATGAAAACGGATTTATTTATATCAACTGATTTACGTAAATCAACTGTATGATGATTTTAAATGACCACGTGGATTCATTTATATCAACTGATTTACATATATTAACTGATTTACGCATATCAACTGATTTACACATATCAACTGATTTTTTTTATATCAACCGATTTACACAAATCAACTGATTTACGCATATCTTACGCATATCAACTGATTTACACATATCCCCTGATTTAAGTTTAACCAATTTGGCAACACAACAAATTTTAAATGACAACGTTGATTTATTTACATTAACTGATTTACACATATCAACTGATTTATTTACATCAACTGATTTTTTGATAACAACCGATTTACACAAATCAACTGATTTACGCATATCAACTGATTAACGCATATCCCCTGATTTAAGTTTGAACCAATTTAGCAACAGCAAATTTTAAATAACAACGTTGATTTATTTATATCAACTGATATATTTATATCAACTGATTTACACATATTAACTGATTTTTTGATATCAACCGATTTACACAAATCAACTGATTTACGCATATCTTACGCATATCAACTGATTTACGCATATCCCCTGATTTAAGTTTGAACCAATTTGGCAACATAGCAAATTTTAAATAACATCGAATTTATTTATATCAACTGATTTACGCATATCCCCTGATTTAAGTTTGAACCAATTTGGCAACAGCAAATTTTAAATAACAACGAATTTATTTATATCAACTGTTTTACGCATATCAACTGATTTACGCATATCCCATGATTTAAGTTTGAACCAGTTTTATCCCCTGATTTAAGTTTGAACCAATTTGGCAACAGCAAATTTTAAATGACAACGGATTTATTTATTTCAACTGATTTACGCATATCAACTGATTTACGCATATCCCCTGATTTAAGTTTGAACCAATTTGGCAACAGCAAATTTTAAATAACAACGAATTTATTTATATCAACTGTTTTACGCATATCAACTGATTTACGCATATCCCATGATTTAAGTTTGAACCAGTTTGGCAACATAGCAAATTTTAAATTATCATGTTGATTTATTTATATCAAATGATTTGCACATATCAACTGATTTATTTACATCAACTGATTTACACATATCAACTGATTTATTTATATCAACTGATTTACGCATATCAACTTATTTACGCATATCCCCTGATTTAAGTTTGAACCAATTTGGCAACAGCAAATTTTAAATGACAACGAATTTATTTATATCAACTGTTTTACGTATATCCCCTGATTTAAGTTTGAACCAATTTGGCAACACAGCAAATTTTAAATGACAACGTTGATTTATTTACATCAACTGATTTACACATATCAACTGATTTATTTACACCAACTGATTTACACATATCAACTGATTTTTTTATATCAACCGATTTACACATATCAACTGATTTATTTATATAAACTGATTTACCCATATCAACTGATTTATTTATATCAACTGATTTACACATATCAACTGATTTATTTATATCAACTGATTTACACATATCAACTGATTTATTTATATAAACTATTTTACACATATCAACTGATTTATTTAATAAACTGATTTACACATATTAACTGATTTACACATATCAACCGATTTATACATATCAACTGATTTATTTATATCAACTGATTTACACATATCAACTGATTTATTTATATCAACTGATTTACACATATCAACTGATTTATTTATATCAACTGATTTACACATATCAACTGATTTATTTATATTAACTGATTTACACATATCAACTGATTTATTTATATAAACTGATTTACCCATATCAACTGATTTACGCATATCAACTGATTTACGCATATCCCCTGATTTAAGTTTAAACCAATTTGGCAACACAGCAAATTTTAAATGACAACGTTGATTTATTTATATCAACTGTTTTACACATATCAACTGATTTTTTAATATCAACCGATTTACACAAATCAACTGATTTACCCATATCAACTGATTTACGCATATCAACTGATTTACACATATCAACTGATTTATTTATATCAACTGATATATTTACACATATCAACCGATTTATTTACATCAACTGATTTATTTATATCAACTGATTTACGCATATCAACTAATTTACGCATATCCCCTGATTTAAGTTTGAACCAATTTGGCAACAGAAAATTTTAAATGACAACGGATTTATTTATTTCAACTGATTTACGTATATCCCCTGATTTAAGTTTGAACCAGTTTGGCAACATAGCAAATTTTAAATGATCACGTTGATTTATTTATATCAAATGATTTGCACATATCAACTGATTTATTTACATCAACTGATTTACACATATCAACTGATTTATTTATATCAACTGATTTACGCATATCAACTGATTTACGCATATCTCCTGATTTAAGTTTGAACCAATTTGGCAACAGCAAATTTTAAATGACAACGGATTTATTTATTTCAACTGATTTACGTATATCCCCTGATTTAAGTTTGAACCAGTTTGGCAACATAGCAAATTTTAAATGATCACGTTGATTTATTTATATCAAATGATTTGCACATATTAACTGATTTATTTACATCAACTGATTTTTTGATATCAACCGATTTACACAAATCAACTGATTTACGCATATCCCCTGATTTAAGTTTGAACCAATTTGGCAACATAGCAAATTTTAAATGACAACAAATTTATTTATATCAACTGATTTACAAATATCAAATGATTTTTTGGTATCAACCGATTTACACAAATCAACTGATTTACGCATATCAACTGATTTACGCATATCCCCTGATTTAAGTTTGAACCAATTTGGCAACATAGCAAATTTTAAATGACCACGTTAATTTATTTATATCAACTGATTTACACATATCAAACTGATTTATTTATATCAACTGATTAACACATATCAACTGATTTATTTATATCAACTGATTTACACATATCAACTGATGTTTTGATATCAACCGATTTACACAAATCAACTGATTTATTCATATCAACTGATTTAAGTTTGAACCAATTTGGCAACATAGCAAATTTTAAATGAAAACGGATTTATTTATATCAACTGATTTACGTAAATCAACTGTATGATGATTTTAAATGACCACGTGGATTCATTTATATCAACTGATTTACATATATTAACTGATTTACGCATATCAACTGATTTACACATATCAACTGATTTTTTTTATATCAACCGATTTACACAAATTAACTGATTTAGGCATATCTTACGCATATCAACTGATTTACACATATCCCCTGATTTAAGTTTAACCAATTTGGCAACACAGCAAATTTTAAATGACAACGTTGATTTATTTATATCAACTGTTTTACACATATCAACTGATTTTTTAATATCAACCGATTTACACAAATCAACTGATTTACCCATATCAACTGATTTACGCATATCAACTGATTTACACATATCAACTGATTTATTTATATCAACTGATATATTTACACATAACAACCGATTTATTTACATCAACTGATTTATTTATATCAACTGATTTACGCATATCAACTAATTTACGCATATCCCCTGATTTAAGTTTGAACCAATTTGGCAACAGAAAATTTTAAATGACAACGGATTTATTTATTTCAACTGATTTACGTATATCCCCTGATTTAAGTTTGAACCAGTTTGGCAACATAGCAAATTTTAAATGATCACGTTGATTTATTTATATCAAATGATTTGCACATATCAACTGATTTATTTACATCAACTGATTTACACATATCAACTGATTTATTTATATCAACTGATTTACGCATATCAACTGATTTACGTATATCCCCTGATTTAAGTTTGAACCAATTTGGCAACATAGCAAATTTTAAATGACCACGTTAATTTATTTATATCAACTGATTTACACATATCAAACTGATTTATTTATATCAACTGATTTACACATATCAACTGATTTATTTATATCAACTGATTTACACATATCAACTGATGTTTTGATATCAACCGATTTACACAAATCAACTGATTTACGCATATCAATTGATTTACGCATATCCCTTGATTTAAGTTTGAACCAATTTGGCAACATAGCAAATTTTAAATGACCACGTTGATTTATTTATATCAACTGATTTACACATATCAACTGATTTACACATATCAACTGATTTATTCATATCAACTGATTTAAGTTTGAACCAATTTGGCAACATAGCAAATTTTAAATGAAAACGGATTTATTTATATTAACTGATTTACGTAAATCAACTGTATGATGATTTTAAATGACCATGTTGATTCATTTATATCAACTGATTTACACATATTAACTAATTTACACATATCAACCGATTTACACATATCAACTGATTTATTTATATAAACTGATTTACGCATATAAACTGATTTACGCATATCAACTGATTTACGCATATCAACTGATTTACGCATATCAACCGATTTACGTATATCCCCTGATATAAGTTTGAACCAATTTGGCAACATAGCAAATTTTAAATGACCACGTTGATTTATTTATATCAACTGATTTACACATATTAACTGATTTACGCATATCCCCTGATTTTAGTTTAAACCAATTCGGCAACACAGCAAATTTTAAATGACAACGTTGATTTATTTATATCAACTGATTTACACATATCAACTGATTTATTTATATCAACTGATTTACACATATCAACTGATTTATTTATATAAACTATTTTACACATATCAACTGATTTATTTAATAAACTGATTTACACATATTAACTGATTTACACACATCAACTCAATTTGGCAACATAGCAAATTTTAAATAACATCGAATTAATTTATATCAACTGATTTACGTATATCCCCTGATTTAAGTTTGAACCAATTTGGCAACATAGCAAATTTTAAATGACCACGTTAATTTATTTATATCAACTGATTTACACATATCAACTAATTTACACATATTAACTGATTTACACATATCAACTGATTTACACATATCAACTGATTTATTTATATCAACTGATTTACGCATATCCCATGATTTAAGTTTGAACCAGTTTTATCCCCTGATTTAAGTTTGAACCAATTTGGCAACAGCAAATTTTAAATGACAACGGATTTATTTATTTCAACTGATTTACGCATATCAACTGATTTACGCATATCCCCTGATTTAAGTTTGAACCAATTTGGCAACAGCAAATTTTAAATAACAACGAATTTATTTATATCAACTGTTTTACGCATATCAACTGATTTACGCATATCCCATGATTTAAGTTTGAACCAGTTTGGCAACATAGCAAATTTTAAATTATCATGTTGATTTATTTATATCAAATGATTTGCACATATCAACTGATTTATTTACATCAACTGATTTACACATATCAACTGATTTTTTTATATCAACCGATTTACACATATCAACTGATTTATTTATATAAACTGATTTACCCATATCAACTGATTTATTTATATCAACTGATTTACACATATCAACTGATTTATTTACATCAACTGATTTACACATATCAACTGATTTATTTACACCAACTGATTTACACATATCAACTGATTTTTTTATATCAACCGATTTACACATATCAACTGATTTATTTATATAAACTGATTTACCCATATCAACTGATTTATTTATATCAACTGATTTACACATATCAACTGATTTATTTATATCAACTGATTTACACATATCAACTGATTTATTTATATAAACTATTTTACACATATCAACTGATTTATTTAATAAACTGATTTACACATATTAACTGATTTACACATATCAACCGATTTATACATATCAACTGATTTATTTATATCAACTGATTTACACATATCAACTGATTTATTTATATCAACTGATTTACACATATCAACTGATTTATTTATATTAACTGATTTACCCATATCAACTGATTTACGCATATCAACTGATTTACGCATATCCCCTGATTTAAGTTTAAACCAATTTGGCAACACAGCAAATTTTAAATGACAACGTTGATTTATTTATATCAACTGTTTTACACATATCAACTGATTTTTTAATATCAACCGATTTACACAAATCAACTGATTTACCCATATCAACTGATTTACGCATATCAACTGATTTACACATATCAACTGATTTATTTATATCAACTGATATATTTACACATATCAACCGATTTATTTACATCAACTGATTTATTTATATCAACTGATTTACGCATATCAACTAATTTACGCATATCCCCTGATTTAAGTTTGAACCAATTTGGCAACAGAAAATTTTAAATGACAACGGATTTATTTATTTCAACTGATTTACGTATATCCCCTGATTTAAGTTTGAACCAGTTTGGCAACATAGCAAATTTTAAATGATCACGTTGATTTATTTATATCAAATGATTTGCACATATCAACTGATTTATTTACATCAACTGATTTACACATATCAACTGATTTATTTATATCAACTGATTTACGCATATCAACTGATTTACGCATATCTCCTGATTTAAGTTTGAACCAATTTGGCAACAGCAAATTTTAAATGACAACGGATTTATTTATTTCAACTGATTTACGTATATCCCCTGATTTAAGTTTGAACCAGTTTGGCAACATAGCAAATTTTAAATGATCACGTTGATTTATTTATATCAAATGATTTGCACATATTAACTGATTTATTTACATCAACTGATTTTTTGATATCAACCGATTTACACAAATCAACTGATTTACGCATATCCCCTGATTTAAGTTTGAACCAATTTGGCAACATAGCAAATTTTAAATGACAACAAATTTATTTATATCAACTGATTTACAAATATCAAATGATTTTTTGGTATCAACCGATTTACACAAATCAACTGATTTACGCATATCAACTGATTTACGCATATCCCCTGATTTAAGTTTGAACCAATTTGGCAACATAGCAAATTTTAAATGACCACGTTAATTTATTTATATCAACTGATTTACACATATCAAACTGATTTATTTATATCAACTGATTAACACATATCAACTGATTTATTTATATCAACTGATTTACACATATCAACTGATGTTTTGATATCAACCGATTTACACAAATCAACTGATTTATTCATATCAACTGATTTAAGTTTGAACCAATTTGGCAACATAGCAAATTTTAAATGAAAACGGATTTATTTATATCAACTGATCTACGTAAATCAACTGTATGATGATTTTAAATGACCACGTGGATTCATTTATATCAACTGATTTACATATATTAACTGATTTACGCATATCAACTGATTTACACATATCAACTGATTTTTTTTATATCAACCGATTTACACAAATTAACTGATTTAGGCATATCTTACGCATATCAACTGATTTACACATATCCCCTGATTTAAGTTTAACCAATTTGGCAACACAGCAAATTTTAAATGACAACGTTGATTTATTTATATCAACTGTTTTACACATATCAACTGATTTTTTAATATCAACCGATTTACACAAATCAACTGATTTACCCATATCAACTGATTTACGCATATCAACTGATTTACACATATCAACTGATTTATTTATATCAACTGATATATTTACACATAACAACCGATTTATTTACATCAACTGATTTATTTATATCAACTGATTTACGCATATCAACTAATTTACGCATATCCCCTGATTTAAGTTTGAACCAATTTGGCAACAGAAAATTTTAAATGACAACGGATTTATTTATTTCAACTGATTTACGTATATCCCCTGATTTAAGTTTGAACCAGTTTGGCAACATAGCAAATTTTAAATGATCACGTTGATTTATTTATATCAAATGATTTGCACATATCAACTGATTTATTTACATCAACTGATTTACACATATCAACTGATTTATTTATATCAACTGATTTACGCATATCAACTGATTTACGTATATCCCCTGATTTAAGTTTGAACCAATTTGGCAACATAGCAAATTTTAAATGACCACGTTAATTTATTTATATCAACTGATTTACACATATCAAACTGATTTATTTATATCAACTGATTTACACATATCAACTGATTTATTTATATCAACTGATTTACACATATCAACTGATGTTTTGATATCAACCGATTTACACAAATCAACTGATTTACGCATATCAATTGATTTACGCATATCCCTTGATTTAAGTTTGAACCAATTTGGCAACATAGCAAATTTTAAATGACCACGTTGATTTATTTATATCAACTGATTTACACATATCAACTGATTTACACATATCAACTGATTTATTTATATCAACTGATTTAAGTTTGAACCAATTTGGCAACATAGCAAATTTTAAATGAAAACGGATTTATTTATATTAACTGATTTACGTAAATCAACTGTATGATGATTTTAAATGACCATGTTGATTCATTTATATCAACTGATTTACACATATTAACTAATTTACACATATCAACCGATTTACACATATCAACTGATTTATTTATATAAACTGATTTACGCATATAAACTGATTTACGCATATCAACTGATTTACGCATATCAACTGATTTACGCATATCAACCGATTTACGTATATCCCCTGATATAAGTTTGAACCAATTTGGCAACATAGCAAATTTTAAATGACCACGTTGATTTATTTATATCAACTGATTTACACATATTAACTGATTTACGCATATCCCCTGATTTTAGTTTAAACCAATTCGGCAACACAGCAAATTTTAAATGACAACGTTGATTTATTTATATCAACTGATTTACACATATCAACTGATTTTTTGATATCAACCGATTAACACAAATCAACTGATTTACGCATATCAACCGATTTACGCATATCCCCTGATTTAAGTTTGAACCAATTTGGCAACAGCAAATTTTAAATGACAACGGATTTATTTATTTCAACTGATTTACGTATATCCCCTGATTTAAGTTTGAACCGGTTTGGCAACATAGCAAATTTTAAATGATCACGTTGATTTATTTATATCAAATGATTTGCACATATCAACTGATTTATTTACATCAACTGATTTACACATATCAACTGATTTATTTATATCAACTGATTTACGCATATCAACTGATTTACGCATATCTCCTGATTTAAGTTTGAACCAATTTGGCAACAGCAAATTTTAAATGACAACGGATTTATTTATTTTAACTGATTTACGTATATCCCCTGATTTAAGTTTGAACCAATTTGGCAACATAGCTAATTTTAAATGACCACGTTGATTTATTTATATCAACTGATTTACACATATTAACTGATTAACGCATATCCCCTGATTTAAGTTTAAACCAATTTGGCAACACAGCAAATTTTAAATGACAACGTTGATTTATTTATATCAACTGATTTACACATATCAACTGATTTTTTGATATCAACCGATTTACACATATCAACTGATTTATTTATATAAACTGATTTACCCATATCAACTGATTTACGCATATCAACTGATTTACGCATATCAACTGATTTACGCATATCCCCTGATTTAAGTTTAACCAATTTGGCAACACACAAATTTTAAATGACAACGTTGATTTATTTATATCAACTGATTTACACATATCAACTGATTTATTTATATCAACTGATTAACACATATCAACCGATTTATTTACATCAACTGATTTACACATATCAACTGATTTACGCATATCAACTAATTTACGCATATCCCCTGATTTAAGTTTGAACCAATTTGGCAACAGCAAATTTTAAATGACAACGGATTTATTTATTTCAACTGATCTACGCATATCAACTGATTTACGCATATCCCCTGATTTAAGTTTAAACCAATTTGGCAACAGCAAATTTTAAATAACAACGAATTTATTTATATTAACTGTTTTACGCATATCAACTGATTTACGCATATCCCATGATTTAAGTTTGAACCAGTTTTATCCCCTGATTTAAGTTTGAACCAATTTGGCAACAGCAAATTTTAAATGACAACGGATTTATTTATTTCAACTGATTTACGCATATCAACTGATTTACGCAAATCCCCTGATTTAAGTTTGAACCAATTTGGCAACAGCAAATTTTAAATAACAACGAATTTATTTATATCAACTGTTTTACGCATATCAACTGATTTACGCATATCCCATGATTTAAGTTTGAACCAGTTTTATCCCCTGATTTAAGTTTGAACCAATTTGGCAACAGCAAATTTTAAATGACAACGGATTTATTTATTTCAACTGATTTACGCATATCAACTGATTTACGCATATCCCCTGATTTAAGTTTGAACCAATTTGGCAACAGCAAATTTTAAATAACAACGAATTTATTTATATCAACTGTTTTACGCATATCAACTGATTTACGCATATCCCATGATTTAAGTTTGAACCAGTTTGGCAACATAGCAAATTTTAAATTATCATGTTGATTTATTTATATCAAATGATTTGCACATATCAACTGATTTATTTACATCAACTGATTTACACATATCAACTGATTTATTTATATCAACTGATTTACGCATATCAACTGATTTACGCATATCCCCTGATTTAAGTTTGAACCAATTTGGCAACAGCAAATTTTAAATGACAACGAATTTATTTATATCAACTGTTTTACGTATATCCCCTGATTTAAGTTTGAACCAATTTGGCAACACAGCAAATTTTAAATGACAACGTTGATTTATTTACATCAACTGATTTACACATATCAACTGATTTATTTACATCAACTGATTTACACATATCAACTGATTTTTTTATATCAACCGATTTACACATATCAACTGATTTATTTATATAAACTGATTTACCCATATCAACTGATTTATTTATATCAACTGATTTACACATATCAACTGATTTATTTATATCAACTGATTTACCCATATCAACTGATTTATTTATATCAACTGATTTACACATATCAACTGATTTATTTATATCAACTGATTTACACATATCAACTGATTTATTTATATAAACTATTTTACACATATCAACTGATTTATTTAATAAACTGATTTACACATATTAACTGATTTACACACATCAACTCAATTTGGCAACATAGCAAATTTTAAATAACATCGAATTTATTTATATCAACTGATTTACGTATATCCCCTGATTTAAGTTTGAACCAATTTGGCAACATAGCAAATTTTAAATGACCACGTTAATTTATTTATATCAACTGATTTACACATATCAACTAATTTACACATATTAACTGATTTACACATATCAACTGATTTACACATATCAACTGATTTATTTATATCAACTGATTTACGCATATCCCATGATTTAAGTTTGAACCAGTTTTATCCCCTGATTTAAGTTTGAACCAATTTGGCAACAGCAAATTTTAAATGACAACGGATTTATTTATTTCAACTGATTTACGCATATCAACTGATTTACGCATATCCCCTGATTTAAGTTTGAACCAATTTGGCAACAGCAAATTTTAAATAACAACGAATTTATTTATATCAACTGTTTTACGCATATCAACTGATTTACGTATATCCCATGATTTAAGTTTGAACCAGTTTGGCAACATAGCAAATTTTAAATTATCATGTTGATTTATTTATATCAAATGATTTGCACATATCAACTGATTTATTTACATCAACTGATTTACACATATCAACTGATTTATTTATATCAACTGATTTACGCATATCAACTTATTTACGCATATCCCCTGATTTAAGTTTGAACCAATTTGGCAACAGCAAATTTTAAATGACAACGAATTTATTTATATCAACTGTTTTACGTATATCCCCTGATTTAAGTTTGAACCAATTTGGCAACACAGCAAATTTTAAATGACAACGTTGATTTATTTACATCAACTGATTTACACATATCAACTGATTTATTTACACCAACTGATTTACACATATCAACTGATTTTTTTATATCAACCGATTTACACATATCAACTGATTTATTTATATAAACTGATTTACCCATATCAACTGATTTATTTATATCAACTGATTTACACATATCAACTGATTTATTTATATCAACTGATTTACACATATCAACTGATTTATTTATATAAACTATTTTACACATATCAACTGATTTATTTAATAAACTGATTTAGACATATTAACTGATTTACACATATCAACCGATTTATACATATCAACTGATTTACACATATCAACTGATTTATTTATATCAACTGATTTACACATATCAACTGATTTATTTATATTAACTGATTTACACATATCAACTGATTTATTTATATAAACTGATTTACCCATATCAACTGATTTACGCATATCAACTGATTTACGCATATCCCCTGATTTAAGTTTAAACCAATTTGGCAACACAGCAAATTTTAAATGACAACGTTGATTTATTTATATCAACTGTTTTACACATATCAACTGATTTTTTAATATCAACCGATTTACACAAATCAACTGATTTACCCATATCAACTGATTTACGCATATCCCCTGATTTAAGTTTGAACCAATTTGGCAACAGCAAATTTTAAATGACAACGAATTTATTTATATCAACTGTTTTACGTATATCCCCTGATTTAAGTTTGAACCAATTTGGCAACATAGCAAATTTTAAACGACAACGGATTTATTTATATCAACTGATTTACGAATATCAACTGATTTTTTGATATCATTTGATTTATTTATATCAACTGATTTATTTATATCAACCGATTTACACAAATCAACTGATTTACGCATATCTTACGCATATCAACTGATTTACACATATCCCCTGATTTAAGTTTGAACCAATTTGGCAACATAGCAAATTTTAAATGACAACGTTGATTTATTTACATCAACTGATTTACACATATCAACTGATTTATTTACATCAACTGATTTACACATATCAACTGATTTTTTTATATCAACCGATTAACACAAATCAACTGATTTACGCATATCTTACGCATATCAACTGATTTACACATATACTCTGATTTAAGTTTGAACCAATTTGGCAACATAGCAAATTTTAAATGACCACGTTGATTTATTTATATTAACTGATTTACACATATTAATCAATTTACACATATCAACTGATTTACACAAATCAACTGATTTACACATATCAACTGATTTATTTATATCAAATGATTTACACATATTGACTGATTTATTTATATCAACTGATTTATTTACATCAACTGATTTCTACATATCAACTGATTTACACATATCAACTGATTTTTTGATATCAACTGATTTACGCATATCAACTGATTAACGCATATCCCCTGATTTAAGTTTGAACCAATTTGGCAACAGCAAATTTTAAATAACAACGTTGATTTATTTATATCAACTGATATATTTATATCAACTGATTTACACATATTAACTGATTTTTTGATATCAACCGATTTACACAAATCAACTGATTTACGCATATCTTACGCATATCAACTGATTTACGCATATCCCCTGATTTAAGTTTGAACCAATTTGGCAACATAGCAAATTTTAAATGACATCGAATTTATTTATATCAACTGATTTACGTATATCCCCTGATTTAAGTTTTAACCAATTTGGCAACATAGCAAATTTTAAATGACCACGTTGATTTATTTATATCAACTGATTTACACATATTAACTGATTTACACATATCAACTGATTTATTCATATCAACTGATTTAAGTTTGAACCAATTTGGCAACATAGCAAATTTTAAATGAAAACGGATTTATTTATATCAACTGATTTACGTAAATCAACTGTATGATGATTTTAAATGACCACGTGGATTCATTTATATCAACTGATTTACATATATTAACTGATTTACGCATATCAACTGATTTACACATATCAACTGATTTTTTTTATATCAACCGATTTACACAAATCAACTGATTTACGCATATCTTACGCATATCAACTGATTTACACATATCCCCTGATTTAAGTTTAACCAATTTGGCAACACAACAAATTTTAAATGACAACGTTGATTTATTTACATTAACTGATTTACACATATCAACTGATTTATTTACATCAACTGATTTACACATATCAACTGATTTTTTGATAACAACCGATTTACACAAATCAACTGATTTACGCATATCAACTGATTAACGCATATCCCCTGATTTAAGTTTGAACCAATTTAGCAACAGCAAATTTTAAATAACAACGTTGATTTATTTATATCAACTGATATATTTATATCAACTGATTTACACATATTAACTGATTTTTTGATATCAACCGATTTACACAAATCAACTGATTTACGCATATCTTACGCATATCAACTGATTTACGCATATCTCCTGATTTAAGTTTGAACCAATTTGGCAACATAGCAAATTTTAAATAACATCGAATTTATTTATATCAACTGATTTACGCATATCCCCTGATTTAAGTTTGAACCAATTTGGCAACAGCAAATTTTAAATAACAACGAATTTATTTATATCAACTGTTTTACGCATATCAACTGATTTACGCATATCCCATGATTTAAGTTTGAACCAGTTTTATCCCCTGATTTAAGTTTGAACCAATTTGGCAACAGCAAATTTTAAATGACAACGGATTTATTTATTTCAACTGATTTACGCATATCAACTGATTTACGCATTTCCCCTGATTTAAGTTTGAACCAATTTGGCAACAGCAAATTTTAAATAACAACGAATTTATTTATATCAACTGTTTTACGCATATCAACTGATTTACGCATATCCCATGATTTAAGTTTGAACCAGTTTGGCAACATAGCAAATTTTAAATTATCATGTTGATTTATTTATATCAAATGATTTGCACATATCAACTGATTTATTTACATCAACTGATTTACACATATCAACTGATTTATTTATATCAACTGATTTACGCATATCAACTTATTTACGCATATCCCCTGATTTAAGTTTGAACCAATTTGGCAACAGCAAATTTTAAATGACAACGAATTTATTTATATCAACTGTTTTACGTATATCCCCTGATTTAAGTTTGAACCAATTTGGCAACACAGCAAATTTTAAATGACAACGTTGATTTATTTACATCAACTGATTTACACATATCAACTGATTTATTTACACCAACTGATTTACACATATCAACTGATTTTTTTATATCAACCGATTTACACATATCAACTGATTTATTTATATAAACTGATTTACCCATATCAACTGATTTATTTATATCAACTGATTTACACATATCAACTGATTTATTTATATCAACTGATTTACACATATCAACTGATTTATTTATATAAACTATTTTACACATATCAACTGATTTATTTAATAAACTGATTTAGACATATTAACTGATTTACACATATCAACCGATTTATACATATCAACTGATTTATTTATATCAACTGATTTACACATATCAACTGATTTATTTATATCAACTGATTTACACATATCAACTGATTTATTTATATTAACTGATTTACACATATCAACTGATTTATTTATATAAACTGATTTACCCATATCAACTGATTTACGCATATCAACTGATTTACGCATATCCCCTGATTTAAGTTTAAACCAATTTGGCAACACAGCAAATTTTAAATGACAACGTTGATTTATTTATATCAACTGTTTTACACATATCAACTGATTTTTTAATATCAACCGATTTACACAAATCAACTGATTTACCCATATCAACTGATTTACGCATATCCCCTGATTTAAGTTTGAACCAATTTGGCAACAGCAAATTTTAAATGACAACGAATTTATTTATATCAACTGTTTTACGTATATCCCCTGATTTAAGTTTGAACCAATTTGGCAACATAGCAAATTTTAAACGACAACGGATTTATTTATATCAACTGATTTACGAATATCAACTGATTTTTTGATATCATTTGATTTATTTATATCAACTGATTTATTTATATCAACCGATTTACACAAATCAACTGATTTACGCATATCTTACGCATATCAACTGATTTACACATATCCCCTGATTTAAGTTTGAACCAATTTGGCAACATAGCAAATTTTAAATGACAACGTTGATTTATTTACATCAACTGATTTACACATATCAACTGATTTATTTACATCAACTGATTTACACATATCAACTGATTTTTTTATATCAACCGATTAACACAAATCAACTGATTTACGCATATCTTACGCATATCAACTGATTTACACATATACTCTGATTTAAGTTTGAACCAATTTGGCAACATAGCAAATTTTAAATGACCACGTTGATTTATTTATATTAACTGATTTACACATATTAATCAATTTACACATATCAACTGATTTACACAAATCAACTGATTTACACATATCAACTGATTTATTTATATCAAATGATTTACACATATTGACTGATTTATTTATATCAACTGATTTATTTACATCAACTGATTTCTACATATCAACTGATTTACACATATCAACTGATTTTTTGATATCAACTGATTTACGCATATCAACTGATTAACGCATATCCCCTGATTTAAGTTTGAACCAATTTGGCAACAGCAAATTTTAAATAACAACGTTGATTTATTTATATCAACTGATATATTTATATCAACTGATTTACACATATTAACTGATTTTTTGATATCAACCGATTTACACAAATCAACTGATTTACGCATATCTTACGCATATCAACTGATTTACGCATATCCCCTGATTTAAGTTTGAACTAATTTGGCAACATAGCAAATTTTAAATGACATCGAATTTATTTATATCAACTGATTTACGTATATCCCCTGATTTAAGTTTTAACCAATTTGGCAACATAGCAAATTTTAAATGACCACGTTGATTTATTTATATCAACTGATTTACACATATTAACTGATTTACACATATCAACTGATTTATTCATATCAACTGATTTAAGTTTGAACCAATTTGGCAACATAGCAAATTTTAAATGAAAACGGATTTATTTATATCAACTGATTTACGTAAATCAACTGTATGATGATTTTAAATGACCACGTGGATTCATTTATATCAACTGATTTACATATATTAACTGATTTACGCATATCAACTGATTTACACATATCAACTGATTTTTTTTATATCAACCGATTTACACAAATCAACTGATTTACGCATATCTTACGCATATCAACTGATTTACACATATCCCCTGATTTAAGTTTAACCAATTTGGCAACACAACAAATTTTAAATGACAACGTTGATTTATTTACATTAACTGATTTACACATATCAACTGATTTACACATATCAACTGATTTTTTGATAACAACCGATTTACACAAATCAACTGATTTACGCATATCAACTGATTAACGCATATCCCCTGATTTAAGTTTGAACCAATTTAGCAACAGCAAATTTTAAATAACAACGTTGATTTATTTATATCAACTGATATATTTATATCAACTGATTTACACATATTAACTGATTTTTTGATATCAACCGATTTACACAAATCAACTGATTTACGCATATCTTACGCATATCAACTGATTTACGCATATCCCCTGATTTAAGTTTGAACCAATTTGGCAACATAGCAAATTTTAAATAACATCGAATTTATTTATATCAACTGATTTACGCATATCCCCTGATTTAAGTTTGAACCAATTTGGCAACAGCAAATTTTAAATAACAACGAATTTATTTATATCAACTGTTTTACGCATATCAACTGATTTACGCATATCCCATGATTTAAGTTTGAACCAGTTTTATCCCCTGATTTAAGTTTGAACCAATTTGGCAACAGCAAATTTTAAATGACAACGGATTTATTTATTTCAACTGATTTACGCATATCAACTGATTTACGCATATCCCCTGATTTAAGTTTGAACCAATTTGGCAACAGCAAATTTTAAATAACAACGAATTTATTTATATCAACTGTTTTACGCATATCAACTGATTTACGCATATCCCATGATTTAAGTTTGAACCAGTTTGGCAACATAGCAAATTTTAAATTATCATGTTGATTTATTTATATCAAATGATTTGCACATATCAACTGATTTATTTACATCAACTGATTTACACATATCAACTGATTTATTTATATCAACTGATTTACGCATATCAACTTATTTACGCATATCCCCTGATTTAAGTTTGAACCAATTTGGCAACAGCAAATTTTAAATGACAACGAATTTATTTATATCAACTGTTTTACGTATATCCCCTGATTTAAGTTTGAACCAATTTGACAACACAGCAAATTTTAAATGACAACGTTGATTTATTTACATCAACTGATTTACACATATCAACTGATTTATTTACACCAACTGATTTACACATATCAACTGATTTTTTTATATCAACCGATTTACACATATCAACTGATTTATTTATATAAACTGATTTACCCATATCAACTGATTTATTTATATCAACTGATTTACACATATCAACTGATTTATTTATATCAACTGATTTACACATATCAACTGATTTATTTATATAAACTATTTTACACATATCAACTGATTTATTTAATAAACTGATTTACACATATTAACTGATTTACACATATCAACCGATTTATACATATCAACTGATTTATTTATATCAACTGATTTACACATATCAACTGATTTATTTATATCAACTGATTTACACATATCAACTGATTTATTTATATTAACTGATTTACACATATCAACTGATTTATTTATATAAACTGATTTACCCATATCAACTGATTTACGCATATCAACTGATTTACGCATATCCCCTGATTTAAGTTTAAACCAATTTGGCAACACAGCAAATTTTAAATGACAACGTTGATTTATTTATATCAACTGTTTTACACATATCAACTGATTTTTTAATATCAACCGATTTACACAAATCAACTGATTTACCCATATCAACTGATTTACGCATATCAACTGATTTACACATATCAACTGATTTATTTATATCAACTGATATATTTACACATATCAACCGATTTATTTACATCAACTGATTTATTTATATCAACTGATTTACGCATATCAACTAATTTACGCATATCCCCTGATTTAAGTTTGAACCAATTTGGCAACAGAAAATTTTAAATGACAACGGATTTATTTATTTCAACTGATTTACGTATATCCCCTGATTTAAGTTTGAACCAGTTTGGCAACATAGCAAATTTTAAATGATCACGTTGATTTATTTATATCAAATGATTTGCACATATCAACTGATTTATTTACATCAACTGATTTACACATATCAACTGATTTATTTATATCAACTGATTTACGCATATCAACTGATTTACGCATATCTCCTGATTTAAGTTTGAACCAATTTGGCAACAGCAAATTTTAAATGACAACGGATTTATTTATTTCAACTGATTTACGTATATCCCCTGATTTAAGTTTGAACCAGTTTGGCAACATAGCAAATTTTAAATGATCACGTTGATTTATTTATATCAAATGATTTGCACATATTAACTGATTTATTTACATCAACTGATTTTTTGATATCAACCGATTTACACAAATCAACTGATTTACGCATATCCCCTGATTTAAGTTTGAACCAATTTGGCAACATAGCAAATTTTAAATGACAACAAATTTATTTATATCAACTGATTTACAAATATCAAATGATTTTTTGGTATCAACCGATTTACACAAATCAACTGATTTACGCATATCAACTGATTTACGCATATCCCCTGATTTAAGTTTGAACCAATTTGGCAACATAGCAAATTTTAAATGACCACGTTAATTTATTTATATCAACTGATTTACACATATCAAACTGATTTATTTACATCAACTGATTTTTTGATATCAACCGATTTACACAAATCAACTGATTTACGCATATCCCCTGATTTAAGTTTGAACCAATTTGGCAACATAGCAAATTTTAAATGAAAACGGATTTATTTATATCAACTGATTTACGTAAATCAACTGTATGATGATTTTAAATGACCACGTGGATTCATTTATATCAACTGATTTACATATATTAACTGATTTACGCATATCAACTGATTTACACATATCAACTGATTTTTTTTATATCAACCGATTTACACAAATTAACTGATTTACGCATATCTTACGCATATCAACTGATTTACACATATCCCCTGATTTAAGTTTAACCAATTTGGCAACACAGCAAATTTTAAATGACAACGTTGATTTATTTATATCAACTGTTTTACACATATCAACTGATTTTTTAATATCAACCGATTTACACAAATCAACTGATTTACCCATATCAACTGATTTACGCATATCAACTGATTTACACATATCAACTGATTTATTTATATCAACTGATATATTTACACATAACAACCGATTTATTTACATCAACTGATTTATTTATATCAACTGATTTACGCATATCAACTAATTTACGCATATCCCCTGATTTAAGTTTGAACCAATTTGGCAACAGAAAATTTTAAATGACAACGGATTTATTTATTTCAACTGATTTACGTATATCCCCTGATTTAAGTTTGAACCAGTTTGGCAACATAGCAAATTTTAAATGATCACGTTGATTTATTTATATCAAATGATTTGCACATATCAACTGATTTATTTACATCAACTGATTTACACATATCAACTGATTTATTTATATCAACTGATTTACGCATATCAACTGATTTACGTATATCCCCTGATTTAAGTTTGAACCAATTTGGCAACATAGCAAATTTTAAATGACCACGTTAATTTATTTATATCAACTGATTTACACATATCAAACTGATTTATTTATATCAACTGATTTACACATATCAACTGATTTATTTATATCAACTGATTTACACATATCAACTGATGTTTTGATATCAACCGATTTACACAAATCAACTGATTTACGCATATCAATTGATTTACGCATATCCCTTGATTTAAGTTTGAACCAATTTGGCAACATAGCAAATTTTAAATGACCACGTTGATTTATTTATATCAACTGATTTACACATATCAACTGATTTACACATATCAACTGATTTATTCATATCAACTGATTTAAGTTTGAACCAATTTGGCAACATAGCAAATTTTAAATGAAAACGGATTTATTTATATTAACTGATTTACGTAAATCAACTGTATGATGATTTTAAATGACCATGTTGATTCATTTATATCAACTGATTTACACATATTAACTAATTTACACATATCAACCGATTTACACATATCAACTGATTTATTTATATAAACTGATTTACGCATATAAACTGATTTACGCATATCAACTGATTTACGCATATCAACTGATTTACGCATATCAACCGATTTACGTATATCCCCTGATATAAGTTTGAACCAATTTGGCAACATAGCAAATTTTAAATGACCACGTTGATTTATTTATATCAACTGATTTACACATATTAACTGATTTACGCATATCCCCTGATTTTAGTTTAAACCAATTCGGCAACACAGCAAATTTTAAATGACAACGTTGATTTATTTATATCAACTGATTTACACATATCAACTGATTTTTTGATATCAACCGATTTACACAAATCAACTGATTTACGCATATCAACCGATTTACGCATATCCCCTGATTTAAGTTTGAACCAATTTGGCAACAGCAAATTTTAAATGACAACGGATTTATTTATTTCAACTGATTTACGTATATCCCCTGATTTAAGTTTGAACCGGTTTGGCAACATAGCAAATTTTAAATGATCACGTTGATTTATTTATATCAAATGATTTGCACATATCAACTGATTTATTTACATCAACTGATTTACACATATCAACTGATTTTTTGATATCAACCGATTTACGCATATCAACTGATTTACGCATATCAACCGATTTACGTATATCCCCTGATTTAAGTTTGAACCAATTTGGCAACATAGCTAATTTTAAATGACCACGTTGATTTATTTATATCAACTGATTTACACATATTAACTGATTAACGCATATCCCCTGATTTAAGTTTAAACCAATTTGGCAACACAGCAAATTTTAAATGACAACGTTGATTTATTTATATCAACTGATTTACACATATCAACTGATTTTTTGATATCAACCGATTTACACATATCAACTGATTTATTTATATAAACTGATTTACCCATATCAACTGATTTACGCATATCAACTGATTTACGCATATCAACTGATTTACGCATATCCCCTGATTTAAGTTTAACCAATTTGGCAACACACAAATTTTAAATGACAACGTTGATTTATTTATATCAACTGATTTACACATATCAACTGATTTATTTATATCAACTGATAAACACATATCAACCGATTTATTTACATCAACTGATTTTTACATATCAACTGATTTACGCATATCAACTAATTTACGCATATCCCCTGATTTAAGTTTGAACCAATTTGGCAACAGCAAATTTTAAATGACAACGGATTTATTTATTTCAACTGATTTACGCATATCAACTGATTTACGCATATCCCCTGATTTAAGTTTAAACCAATTTGGCAACAGCAAATTTTAAATAACAACGAATTTATTTATATTAACTGTTTTACGCATATCAACTGATTTACGCATATCCCATGATTTAAGTTTGAACCAGTTTTATCCCCTGATTTAAGTTTGAACCAATTTGGCAACAGCAAATTTTAAATGACAACGGATTTATTTATTTCAACTGATTTACGCATATCAACTGATTTACGCAAATCCCCTGATTTAAGTTGGAACCAATTTGGCAACAGCAAATTTTAAATAACAACGAATTTATTTATATCAACTGTTTTACGCATATCAACTGATTTACGCATATCCCATGATTTAAGTTTGAACCAGTTTTATCCCCTGATTTAAGTTTGAACCAATTTGGCAACAGCAAATTTTAAATGACAACGGATTTATTTATTTCAACTGATTTACGCATATCAACTGATTTACGCATATCCCCTGATTTAAGTTTGAACCAATTTGGCAACAGCAAATTTTAAATAACAACGAATTTATTTATATCAACTGTTTTACGCATATCAACTGATTTACGCATATCCCATGATTTAAGTTTGAACCAGTTTGGCAACATAGCAAATTTTAAATTATCATGTTGATTTATTTATATCAAATGATTTGCACATATCAACTGATTTATTTACATCAACTGATTTACACATATCAACTGATTTATTTATATCAACTGATTTACGCATATCAACTGATTTACGCATATCCCATGATTTAAGTTTGAACCAGTTTGGCAACATAGCAAATTTTAAATTATCATGTTGATTTATTTATATCAAATGATTTGCACATATCAACTGATTTATTTACATCAACTGATTTACACATATCAACTGATTTATTTATATCAACTGATTTACAAATATCAAATGATTTTTTGGTATCAACCGATTTACACAAATCAACTGATTTACGCATATCAACTGATTTACGCATATCCCCTGATTTAAGTTTGAACCAATTTGGCAACATAGCAAATTTTAAATGACCACGTTAATTTATTTATATCAACTGATTTACACATATCAAACTGATTTATTTACATCAACTGATTTTTTGATATCAACCGATTTACACAAATCAACTGATTTACGCATATCCCCTGATTTAAGTTTGAACCAATTTGGCAACATAGCAAATTTTAAATGACAACAAATTTATTTATATCAACTGATTTACAAATATCAAATGATTTTTTGGTATCAACCGATTTACACAAATCAACTGATTTACGCATATCAACTGATTTACGTATATCCCCTGATATAAGTTTGAACCAATTTGGCAACATAGCAAATTTTAAATGACCACGTTGATTTATTTATATCAACTGATTTACACATATTAACTGATTTACGCATATCCCCTGATTTTAGTTTAAACCAATTCGGCAACACAGCAAATTTTAAATGACAACGTTGATTTATTTATATCAACTGATTTACACATATTAACTGATTAACGCATATCCCCTGATTTAAGTTTAAACCAATTTGGCAACACAGCAAATTTTAAATGACAACGTTGATTTATTTATATCAACTGATTTACACATATCAACTGATTTTTTGATATCAACCGATTTACACAAATCAACTGATTTACCCATATCAACTGATTTACGCATATCAACTGATTTACACATATCAACTGATTTATTTATATCAACTGATTAACACATATCAACCGATTTATTTACATCAACTGATTTACACATATCAACTGATTTACGCATATCAACTAATTTACGCATATCCCCTGATTTAAGTTTGAACCAATTTGGCAACAGCAAATTTTAAATGACAACGGATTTATTTATTTCAACTGATTTACGCATATCAACTGATTTACGCATATCCCCTGATTTAAGTTTGAACCAATTTGGCAACAGCAAATTTTAAATAACAACGAATTTATTTATATCAACTGTTTTACGCATATCAACTGATTTACGCATATCCCATGATTTAAGTTTGAACCAGTTTTATCCCCTGATTTAAGTTTAAACCAATTTGGCAACAGCAAATTTTAAGTGACAACGGATTTATTTATTTTAACTGATTTACGCATATCAACTGATTTACGCATATCCCCTGATTTAAGTTTGAACCAATTTGGCAACAGCAAATTTTAAATAACAACGAATTTATTTATATCAACTGTTTTACGCATATCAACTGATTTACGCATATCCCATGATTTAAGTTTGAACCAGTTTTATCCCCTGATTTAAGTTTGAACCAATTTGGCAACAGCAAATTTTAAATGACAACGGATTTATTTATTTCAACTGATTTACGCATATCAACTGATTTACGCATATCCCCTGATTTAAGTTTGAACCAATTTGGCAACAGCAAATTTTAAATAACAACGAATTTATTTATATCAACTGTTTTACGCATATCAACTGATTTACGCATATCCCATGATTTAAGTTTGAACCAGTTTGGCAACATAGCAAATTTTAAATGATCATGTTGATTTATTTATATCAAATGATTTGCACATATCAACTGATTTATTTACATCAACTGATTTACACATATCAACTGATTTATTTATATCAACTGATTTACGCATATCAACTGATTTACGCATATCCCCTGATTTAAGTTTGAACCAATTTGGCAACAGCAAATTTTAAATGACAACGAATTTATTTATATCAACTGTTTTACGTATATCCCCTGATTTAAGTTTGAACCAATTTGGCAACACAGCAAATTTTAAATGACAACGTTGATTTATTTACATCAACTGATTTACACATATCAACTGATTTATTTACACCAACTGATTTACACATATCAACTGATTTTTTTATATCAACCGATTTACACATATCAACTGATTTATTTATATAAACTGATTTACCCATATCAACTGATTTATTTATATCAACTGATTTACACATATCAACTGATTTATTTATATCAACTGATTTACACATATCAACTGATTTATTTATATAAACTATTTTACACATATCAACTGATTTATTTAATAAACTGATTTACACATATTAACTGATTTACACATATCAACCGATTTATACATATCAACTGATTTATTTATATCAACTGATTTACACATATCAACTGATTTATTTATATCAACTGATTTATTTATATCAACTGATTTACACATATCAACTGATTTATTTATATAAACGATTTACCCATATCAACTGATTTACGCATATCAACTGATTTACGCATATCCCCTGATTTAAGTTTAAACCAATTTGGCAACACAGCAAATTTTAAATGACAACGTTGATTTATTTATATCAACTGTTTTACACATATCAACTTATTTTTTAATATCAACCGATTTACACAAATCAACTGATTTACCCATATCAACTGATTTACGCATATCAACTGATTTACACATATCAACTGATTTATTTATATCAACTGATATATTTACACATATCAACCGATTTATTTACATCAACTGATTTATTTATATCAACTGATTTACGCATATCAACTAATTTACGCATATCCCCTGATTTAAGTTTGAACCAATTTGGCAACAGAAAATTTTAAATGACAACGGATTTATTTATTTCAACTGATTTACGTATATCCCCTGATTTAAGTTTGAACCAGTTTGGCAACATAGCAAATTTTAAATGATCACGTTGATTTATTTATATCAAATGATTTGCACATATCAACTGATTTATTTACATCAACTGATTTTTTGATATCAACCGATTTACACAAATCAACTGATTTACGCATATCCCCTGATTTAAGTTTGAACCAATTTGGCAACATAGCAAATTTTAAATGACAACAAATTTATTTATATCAACTGATTTACAAATATCAAATGATTTTTTGATATCAACCGATTTACACAAATCAACTGATTTACGCATATCAACTGATTTACGCATATCCCCTGATTTAAGTTTGAACCAATTTGGCAACATAGCAAATTTTAAACGACAACCTATTTATTTATATCAACTGATTTACGAATATCAACTGATTTTTTGATATCATTTGATTTATTTATATCAACTGATTTATTTATATCAACCGATTTACACAAATCAACTGATTTACGCATATCTTACGCATATCAACTGATTTACACATATCCCCTGATTTAAGTTTGAACCAATTTGGCAACATAGCAAATTTTAAATGACAACGTTGATTTATTTACATCAACTGATTTACACATATCAACTGATTTATTTACATCAACTGATTTACACATATCAACTGATTTTTTTATATCAACCGATTAACACAAATCAACTGATTTACGCATATCTTACGCATATCAACTGATTTACACATATACTCTGATTTAAGTTTGAACCAATTTGGCAACATAGCAAATTTTAAATGACCACGTTGATTTATTTATATTAACTGATTTACACATATTAATCAATTTACACATATCAACTGATTTACACAAATCAACTGATTTACACATATCAACTGATTTATTTATATCAAATGATTTACACATATTGACTGATTTATTTATATCAACTGATTTATTTACATCAACTGATTTCTACATATCAACTGATTTACACATATCAACTGATTTTTTGATATCAACTGATTTACGCATATCAACTGATTAACGCATATCCCCTGATTTAAGTTTGAACCAATTTGGCAACAGCAAATTTTAAATAACAACGTTGATTTATTTATATCAACTGATTTACACATATTAACTGATTTTTTGACATCAACCGATTTACACAAATCAACTGATTTACGCATATCTTACGCATATCAACTGATTTACGCATATCCCCTGATTTAAGTTTGAACCAATTTGGCAACATAGCAAATTTTAAATGACATCGAATTTATTTATATCAACTGATTTACGTATATCCCCTGATTTAAGT
The DNA here is from genome assembly GCA_921294245.1 of Brassicogethes aeneus. Taxonomy (NCBI): domain Eukaryota; kingdom Metazoa; phylum Arthropoda; class Insecta; order Coleoptera; family Nitidulidae; genus Brassicogethes; species Brassicogethes aeneus. Next base: position 8,420,256 of record OV121136.1, read on the forward strand.
TTTAACCAATTTGGCAACATAGCAAATTTTAAATGACCACGTTGATTTATTTATATCAACTGATTTACACATATTAACTGATTTACACATATCAACTGATTTATTCATATCAACTGATTTAAGTTTGAACCAATTTGGCAACATAGCAAATTTTAAATGAAAACGGATTTATTTATATCAACTGATTTACGTAAATCAACTGTATGATGATTTTAAATGACCACGTGGATTCATTTATATCAACTGATTTACATATATTAACTGATTTACGCATATCAACTGATTTACACATATCAACTGATTTTTTTTATATCAACCGATTTACACAAATCAACTGATTTACGCATATCTTACGCATATCAACTGATTTACACATATCCCCTGATTTAAGTTTAACCAATTTGGCAACACAACAAATTTTAAATGACAACGTTGATTTATTTACATTAACTGATTTACACATATCAACTGATTTATTTACATCAACTGATTTACACATATCAACTGATTTTTTGATAACAACCGATTTACACAAATCAACTGATTTACGCATATCAACTGATTAACGCATATCCCCTGATTTAAGTTTGAACCAATTTAGCAACAGCAAATTTTAAATAACAACGTTGATTTATTTATATCAACTGATATATTTATATCAACTGATTTACACATATTAACTGATTTTTTGATATCAACCGATTTACACAAATCAACTGATTTACGCATATCTTACGCATATCAACTGATTTACGCATATCCCCTGATTTAAGTTTGAACCAATTTGGCAACATAGCAAATTTTAAATAACATCGAATTTATTTATATCAACTGATTTACGCATATCCCCTGATTTAAGTTTGAACCAATTTGGCAACAGCAAATTTTAAATAACAACGAATTTATTTATATCAACTGTTTTACGCATATCAACTGATTTACGCATATCCCATGATTTAAGTTTGAACCAGTTTTATCCCCTGATTTAAGTTTGAACCAATTTGGCAACAGCAAATTTTAAATGACAACGGATTTATTTATTTCAACTGATTTACGCATATCAACTGATTTACGCATATCCCCTGATTTAAGTTTGAACCAATTTGGCAACAGCAAATTTTAAATAACAACGAATTTATTTATATCAACTGTTTTACGCATATCAACTGATTTACGCATATCCCATGATTTAAGTTTGAACCAGTTTGGCAACATAGCAAATTTTAAATTATCATGTTGATTTATTTATATCAAATGATTTGCACATATCAACTGATTTATTTACATCAACTGATTTACACATATCAACTGATTTATTTATATCAACTGATTTACGCATATCAACTTATTTACGCATATCCCCTGATTTAAGTTTGAACCAATTTGGCAACAGCAAATTTTAAATGACAACGAATTTATTTATATCAACTGTTTTACGTATATCCCCTGATTTAAGTTTGAACCAATTTGGCAACACAGCAAATTTTAAATGACAACGTTGATTTATTTACATCAACTGATTTACACATATCAACTGATTTATTTACACCAACTGATTTACACATATCAACTGATTTTTTTATATCAACCGATTTACACATATCAACTGATTTATTTATATAAACTGATTTACCCATATCAACTGATTTATTTATATCAACTGATTTACACATATCAACTGATTTATTTATATCAACTGATTTACACATATCAACTGATTTATTTATATAAACTATTTTACACATATCAACTGATTTATTTAATAAACTGATTTACACATATTAACTGATTTACACATATCAACCGATTTATACATATCAACTGATTTATTTATATCAACTGATTTACACATATCAACTGATTTATTTATATCAACTGATTTACACATATCAACTGATTTATTTATATTAACTGATTTACACATATCAACTGATTTATTTATATAAACTGATTTACCCATATCAACTGATTTACGCATATCAACTGATTTACGCATATCCCCTGATTTAAGTTTAAACCAATTTGGCAACACAGCAAATTTTAAATGACAACGTTGATTTATTTATATCAACTGTTTTACACATATCAACTGATTTTTTAATATCAACCGATTTACACAAATCAACTGATTTACCCATATCAACTGATTTACGCATATCAACTGATTTACACATATCAACTGATTTATTTATATCAACTGATATATTTACACATATCAACCGATTTATTTACATCAACTGATTTATTTATATCAACTGATTTACGCATATCAACTAATTTACGCATATCCCCTGATTTAAGTTTGAACCAATTTGGCAACAGAAAATTTTAAATGACAACGGATTTATTTATTTCAACTGATTTACGTATATCCCCTGATTTAAGTTTGAACCAGTTTGGCAACATAGCAAATTTTAAATGATCACGTTGATTTATTTATATCAAATGATTTGCACATATCAACTGATTTATTTACATCAACTGATTTACACATATCAACTGATTTATTTATATCAACTGATTTACGCATATCAACTGATTTACGCATATCTCCTGATTTAAGTTTGAACCAATTTGGCAACAGCAAATTTTAAATGACAACGGATTTATTTATTTTAACTGATTTACGTATATCCCCTGATTTAAGTTTGAACCAGTTTGGCAACATAGCAAATTTTAAATGATCACGTTGATTTATTTATATCAAATGATTTGCACATATTAACTGATTTATTTACATCAACTGATTTTTTGATATCAACCGATTTACACAAATCAACTGATTTACGCATATCCCCTGATTTAAGTTTGAACCAATTTGGCAACATAGCAAATTTTAAATGACAACAAATTTATTTATATCAACTGATTTACAAATATCAAATGATTTTTTGGTATCAACCGATTTACACAAATCAACTGATTTACGCATATCAACTGATTTACGCATATCCCCTGATTTAAGTTTGAACCAATTTGGCAACATAGCAAATTTTAAATGACCACGTTAATTTATTTATATCAACTGATTTACACATATCAAACTGATTTATTTATATCAACTGATTAACACATATCAACTGATTTATTTATATCAACTGATTTACACATATCAACTGATGTTTTGATATCAACCGATTTACACAAATCAACTGATTTATTCATATCAACTGATTTAAGTTTGAACCAATTTGGCAACATAGCAAATTTTAAATGAAAACGGATTTATTTATATCAACTGATTTACGTAAATCAACTGTATGATGATTTTAAATGACCACGTGGATTCATTTATATCAACTGATTTACATATATTAACTGATTTACGCATATCAACTGATTTACACATATCAACTGATTTTTTTTTATATCAACCGATTTACACAAATTAACTGATTTAGGCATATCTTACGCATATCAACTGATTTACACATATCCCCTGATTTAAGTTTAACCAATTTGGCAACACAGCAAATTTTAAATGACAACGTTGATTTATTTATATCAACTGTTTTACACATATCAACTGATTTTTTAATATCAACCGATTTACACAAATCAACTGATTTACCCATATCAACTGATTTACGCATATCAACTGATTTACACATATCAACTGATTTATTTATATCAACTGATATATTTACACATAACAACCGATTTATTTACATCAACTGATTTATTTATATCAACTGATTTACGCATATCAACTAATTTACGCATATCCCCTGATTTAAGTTTGAACCAATTTGGCAACAGAAAATTTTAAATGACAACGGATTTATTTATTTCAACTGATTTACGTATATCCCCTGATTTAAGTTTGAACCAGTTTGGCAACATAGCAAATTTTAAATGATCAGGTTGATTTATTTATATCAAATGATTTGCACATATCAACTGATTTATTTACATCAACTGATTTACACATATCAACTAATTTATTTATATCAACTGATTTACGCATATCAACTGATTTACGTATATCCCCTGATTTAAGTTTGAACCAATTTGGCAACATAGCAAATTTTAAATGACCACGTTAATTTATTTATATCAACTGATTTACACATATCAAACTGATTTATTTATATCAACTGATTTACACATATCAACTGATTTATTTATATCAACTGATTTACACATATCAACTGATGTTTTGATATCAACCGATTTACACAAATCAACTGATTTACGCATATCAATTGATTTACGCATATCCCTTGATTTAAGTTTGAACCAATTTGGCAACATAGCAAATTTTAAATGACCACGTTGATTTATTTATATCAACTGATTTACACATATCAACTGATTTACACATATCAACTGATTTATTCATATCAACTGATTTAAGTTTGAACCAATTTGGCAACATAGCAAATTTTAAATGAAAACGGATTTATTTATATTAACTGATTTACGTAAATCAACTGTATGATGATTTTAAATGACCATGTTGATTCATTTATATCAACTGATTTACACATATTAACCAATTTACACATATCAACCGATTTACACATATCAACTGATTTATTTATATAAACTGATTTACGCATATAAACTGATTTACGCATATCAACTGATTTACGCATATCAACTGATTTACGCATATCAACCGATTTACGTATATCCCCTGATATAAGTTTGAACCAATTTGGCAACATAGCAAATTTTAAATGACCACGTTGATTTATTTATATCAACTGATTTACACATATTAACTGATTTACGCATATCCCCTGATTTTAGTTTAAACCAATTCGGCAACACAGCAAATTTTAAATGACAACGTTGATTTATTTATATCAACTGATTTACACATATCAACTGATTTTTTGATATCAACCGATTTACACAAATCAACTGATTTACGCATATCAACCGATTTACGCATATCCCCTGATTTAAGTTTGAACCAATTTGGCAACAGCAAATTTTAAATGACAACGGATTTATTTATTTCAACTGATTTACGTATATCCCCTGATTTAAGTTTGAACCGGTTTGGCAACATAGCAAATTTTAAATGATCACGTTGATTTATTTATATCAAATGATTTGCACATATCAACTGATTTATTTACATCAACTGATTTACACATATCAACTGATTTATTTATATCAACTGATTTACGCATATCAACTGATTTACGCATATCTCCTGATTTAAGTTTGAACCAATTTGGCAACAGCAAATTTTAAATGACAACGGATTTATTTATTTTAACTGATTTACGTATATCCCCTGATTTAAGTTTGAACCAATTTGGCAACATAGCTAATTTTAAATGACCACGTTGATTTATTTATATCAACTGATTTACACATATTAACTGATTTACGCATATCCCCTGATTTTAGTTTAAACCAATTCGGCAACACAGCAAATTTTAAATGACAACGTTGATTTACTTATATCAACTGATTTACACATATTAACTGATTAACGCATATCCCCTGATTTAAGTTTGAACCAATTTGGCAACATAGCAAATTTTAAATGACCACGTTGATTTATTTATATCAACTGATTTACACATATCAACTGATTTACACATATCAACTGATTTACACATATCAACTGATTTATTCATATCAACTGATTTAAGTTTGAACCAATTTGGCAACATAGCAAATTTTAAATGAAAACGGATTTATTTATATTAACTGATTTACGTAAATCAACTGTATGATGATTTTAAATGACCATGTTGATTCATTTATATCAACTGATTTACACATATTAACTTATTTACACATATCAACCGATTTACACATATCAACTGATTTATTTATATAAACTGATTTACGCATATAAACTGATTTACGCATATCAACTGATTTACGCATATCAACTGATTTACGCATATCAACCGATTTACGTATATCCCCTGATATAAGTTTGAACCAATTTGGCAACATAGCAAATTTTAAATGACCACGTTGATTTATTTATATCAACTGATTTACACATATTAACTGATTTACGCATATCCCCTGATTTTAGTTTAAACCAATTCGGCAACACAGCAAATTTTAAATGACAACGTTGATTTATTTATATCAACTGATTTACACATATCAACTGATTTTTTGATATCAACCGATTTACACAAATCAACTGATTTACGCATATCAACCGATTTACGCATATCCCCTGATTTAAGTTTGAACCAATTTGGCAACAGCAAATTTTAAATGACAACGGATTTATTTATTTCAACTGATTTACGTATATCCCCTGATTTAAGTTTGAACCGGTTTGGCAACATAGCAAATTTTAAATGATCACGTTGATTTATTTATATCAAATGATTTGCACATATCAACTGATTTATTTACATCAACTGATTTACACATATCAACTGATTTTTTGATATCAACCGATTTACGCATATCAACTGATTTACGCATATCAACCGATTTACGTATATCCCCTGATTTAAGTTTGAACCAATTTGGCAACATAGCTAATTTTAAATGACCACGTTGATTTATTTATATCAACTGATTTACACATATTAACTGATTAACGCATATCCCCTGATTTAAGTTTAAACCAATTTGGCAACACAGCAAATTTTAAATGACAACGTTGATTTATTTATATCAACTGATTTACACATATCAACTGATTTTTTGATATCAACCGATTTACACATATCAACTGATTTATTTATATAAACTGATTTACCCATATCAACCGATTTACGCATATCAACTGATTTACGCATATCAACTGATTTACGCATATCCCCTGATTTAAGTTTAACCAATTTGGCAACACACAAATTTTAAATGACAACGTTGATTTATTTATATCAACTGATTTACACATATCAACTGATTTATTTATATCAACTGATAAACACATATCAACCGATTTATTTACATCAACTGATTTACACATATCAACTGATTTACGCATATCAACTAATTTACGCATATCCCCTGATTTAAGTTTGAACCAATTTGGCAACAGCAAATTTTAAATGACAACGTATTTATTTATTTCAACTGATTTACGCATATCAACTGATTTACGCATATCCCCTGATTTAAGTTTAAACCAATTTGGCAACAGCAAATTTTAAATAACAACGAATTTATTTATATTAACTGTTTTACGCATATCAACTGATTTACGCATATCCCATGATTTAAGTTTGAACCAGTTTTATCCCCTGATTTAAGTTTGAACCAATTTGGCAACAGCAAATTTTAAATGACAACGGATTTATTTATTTCAACTGATTTACGCATATCAACTGATTTACGCAAATCCCCTGATTTAAGTTTGAACCAATTTGGCAACAGCAAATTTTAAATAACAACGAATTTATTTATATCAACTGTTTTACGCATATCAACTGATTTACGCATATCCCATGATTTAAGTTTGAACCAGTTTTATCCCCTGATTTAAGTTTGAACCAATTTGGCAACAGCAAATTTTAAATGATTTATTTATATCAACTGTTTTACACATATCAACTGATTTTTTAATATCAACCGATTTACACAAATCAACTGATTTACCCATATCAACTGATTTACGCATATCAACTGATTTACACATATCAACTGATTTATTTATATCAACTGATATATTTACACATATCAACCGATTTATTTACATCAACTGATTTATTTATATCAACTGATTTACGCATATCAACTAATTTACGCATATCCCCTGATTTAAGTTTGAACCAATTTGGCAACAGAAAATTTTAAATGACAACGGATTTATTTATTTCAACTGATTTACGTATATCCCCTGATTTAAGTTTGAACCAGTTTGGCAACATAGCAAATTTTAAATGATCACGTTGATTTATTTATATCAAATGATTTGCACATATCAACTGATTTATTTACATCAACTGATTTACACATATCAACTGATTTATTTATATCAACTGATTTACGCATATCAACTGATTTACGCATATCTCCTGATTTAAGTTTGAACCAATTTGGCAACAGCAAATTTTAAATGACAACGGATTTATTTATTTCAACTGATTTACGTATATCCCCTGATTTAAGTTTGAACCAGTTTGGCAACATAGCAAATTTTAAATGATCACGTTGATTTATTTATATCAAATGATTTGCACATATTAACTGATTTATTTACATCAACTGATTTTTTGATATCAACCGATTTACACAAATCAACTGATTTACGCATATCCCCTGATTTAAGTTTGAACCAATTTGGCAACATAGCAAATTTTAAATGACAACAAATTTATTTATATCAACTGATTTACAAATATCAAATGATTTTTTGGTATCAACCGATTTACACAAATCAACTGATTTACGCATATCAACTGATTTACGCATATCCCCTGATTTAAGTTTGAACCAATTTGGCAACATAGCAAATTTTAAATGACCACGTTAATTTATTTATATCAACTGATTTACACATATCAAACTGATTTATTTATATCAACTGATTAACACATATCAACTGATTTATTTATATCAACTGATTTACACATATCAACTGATATTTTGATATCAACCGATTTACACAAATCAACTGATTTATTCATATCAACTGATTTAAGTTTGAACCAATTTGGCAACATAGCAAATTTTAAATGAAAACGGATTTATTTATATCAACTGATTTACGTAAATCAACTGTATGATGATTTTAAATGACCACGTGGATTCATTTATATCAACTGATTTACATATATTAACTGATTTACGCATATCAACTGATTTACACATATCAACTGATTTTTTTTATATCAACCGATTTACACAAATTAACTGATTTAGGCATATCTTACGCATATCAACTGATTTACACATATCCCCTGATTTAAGTTTAACCAATTTGGCAACACAGCAAATTTTAAATGACAACGTTGATTTATTTATATCAACTGTTTTACACATATCAACTGATTTTTTAATATCAACCGATTTACACAAATCAACTGATTTACCCATATCAACTGATTTACGCATATCAACTGATTTACACATATCAACTGATTTATTTATATCAACTGATATATTTACACATAACAACCGATTTATTTACATCAACTGATTTATTTATATCAACTGATTTACGCATATCAACTAATTTACGCATATCCCCTGATTTAAGTTTGAACCAATTTGGCAACAGAAAATTTTAAATGACAACGGATTTATTTATTTCAACTGATTTACGTATATCCCCTGATTTAAGTTTGAACCAGTTTGGCAACATAGCAAATTTTAAATGATCAGGTTGATTTATTTATATCAAATGATTTGCACATATCAACTGATTTATTTACATCAACTGATTTACACATATCAACTAATTTATTTATATCAACTGATTTACGCATATCAACTGATTTACGTATATCCCCTGATTTAAGTTTGAACCAATTTGGCAACATAGCAAATTTTAAATGACCACGTTAATTTATTTATATCAACTGATTTACACATATCAAACTGATTTATTTATATCAACTGATTTACACATATCAACTGATTTATTTATATCAACTGATTTACACATATCAACTGATGTTTTGATATCAACCGATTTACACAAATCAACTGATTTACGCATATCAATTGATTTACGCATATCCCTTGATTTAAGTTTGAACCAATTTGGCAACATAGCAAATTTTAAATGACCACGTTGATTTATTTATATCAACTGATTTACACATATCAACTGATTTACACATATCAACTGATTTATTCATATCAACTGATTTAAGTTTGAACCAATTTGGCAACATAGCAAATTTTAAATGAAAACGGATTTATTTATATTAACTGATTTACGTAAATCAACTGTATGATGATTTTAAATGACCATGTTGATTCATTTATATCAACTGATTTACACATATTAACTAATTTACACATATCAACCGATTTACACATATCAACTGATTTATTTATATAAACTGATTTACGCATATAAACTGATTTACGCATATCAACTGATTTACGCATATCAACTGATTTACGCATATCAACCGATTTACGTATATCCCCTGATATAAGTTTGAACCAATTTGGCAACATAGCAAATTTTAAATGACCACGTTGATTTATTTATATCAACTGATTTACACATATTAACTGATTTACGCATATCCCCTGATTTTAGTTTAAACCAATTCGGCAACACAGCAAATTTTAAATGACAACGTTGATTTATTTATATCAACTGATTTACACATATCAACTGATTTTTTGATATTAACCGATTTACACAAATCAACTGATTTACGCATATCAACCGATTTACGCATATCCCCTGATTTAAGTTTGAACCAATTTGGCAACAGCAAATTTTAAATGACAACGGATTTATTTATTTCAACTGATTTACGTATATCCCCTGATTTAAGTTTGAACCGGTTTGGCAACATAGCAAATTTTAAATGATCACGTTGATTTATTTATATCAAATGATTTGCACATATCAACTGATTTATTTACATCAACTGATTTACACATATCAACTGATTTATTTATATCAACTGATTTACGCATATCAACTGATTTACGCATATCTCCTGATTTAAGTTTGAACCAATTTGGCAACAGCAAATTTTAAATGACAACGGATTTAGTTATTTTAACTGATTTACGTATATCCCCTGATTTAAGTTTGAACCAATTTGGCAACATAGCTAATTTTAAATGACCACGTTGATTTATTTATATCAACTGATTTACACATATTAACTGATTTACGCATATCCCCTGATTTTAGTTTAAACCAATTCGGCAACACAGCAAATTTTAAATGACAACGTTGATTTACTTATATCAACTGATTTACACATATTAACTGATTAACGCATATCCCCTGATTTAAGTTTGAACCAATTTGGCAACATAGCAAATTTTAAATGACCACGTTGATTTATTTATATCAACTGATTTACACATATCAACTGATTTACACATATCAACTGATTTATTCATATCAACTGATTTAAGTTTGAACCAATTTGGCAACATAGCAAATTTTAAATGAAAACGGATTTATTTATATTAACTGATTTACGTAAATCAACTGTATGATGATTTTAAATGACCATGTTGATTCATTTATATCAACTGATTTACACATATTAACTTATTTACACATATCAACCGATTTACACATATCAACTGATTTATTTATATAAACTGATTTACGCATATAAACTGATTTACGCATATCAACTGATTTACGCATATCAACTGATTTACGCATATCAACCGATTTACGTATATCCCCTGATATAAGTTTGAACCAATTTGGCAACATAGCAAATTTTAAATGACCACGTTGATTTATTTATATCAACTGATTTACACATATTAACTGATTTACGCATATCCCCTGATTTTAGTTTAAACCAATTCGGCAACACAGCAAATTTTAAATGACAACGTTGATTTATTTATATCAACTGATTTACACATATCAACTGATTTTTTGATATCAACCGATTTACACAAATCAACTGATTTACGCATATCAACCGATTTACGCATATCCCCTGATTTAAGTTTGAACCAATTTGGCAACAGCAAATTTTAAATGACAACGGATTTATTTATTTCAACTGATTTACGTATATCCCCTGATTTAAGTTTGAACCGGTTTGGCAACATAGCAAATTTTAAATGATCACGTTGATTTATTTATATCAAATGATTTGCACATATCAACTGATTTATTTACATCAACTGATTTACACATATCAACTGATTTTTTGATATCAACCGATTTACGCATATCAACTGATTTACGCATATCAACCGATTTACGTATATCCCCTGATTTAAGTTTGAACCAATTTGGCAACATAGCTAATTTTAAATGACCACGTTGATTTATTTATATCAACTGATTTACACATATTAACTGATTAACGCATATCCCCTGATTTAAGTTTAAACCAATTTGGCAACACAGCAAATTTTAAATGACAACGTTGATTTATTTATATCAACTGATTTACACATATCAACTGATTTTTTGATATCAACCGATTTACACATATCAACTGATTTATTTATATAAACTGATTTACCCATATCAACTGATTTACGCATATCAACTGATTTACGCATATCAACTGATTTACGCATATCCCCTGATTTAAGTTTAACCAATTTGGCAACACACAAATTTTAAATGACAACGTTGATTTATTTATATCAACTGTTTTACACATATCAACTGATTTTTTAATATCAACCGATTTACACAAATCAACTGATTTACCCATATCAACTGATTTACGCATATCAACTGATTTACACATATCAACTGATTTATTTATATCAACTGATATATTTACACATAACAACCGATTTATTTACATCAACTGATTTATTTATATCAACTGATTTACACATATTAACTGATTAACGCATATCCCCTGATTTAAGTTTAAACCAATTTGGCAACACAGCAAATTTTAAATGACAACGTTGATTTATTTATATCAACTGATTTACACATATCAACTGATTTTTTTATATCAACCGATTTACACAAATTAACTGATTTAGGCATATCTTACGCATATCAACTGATTTACACATATCCCCTGATTTAAGTTTAACCAATTTGGCAACACAGCAAATTTTAAATGACAACGTTGATTTATTTATATCAACTGTTTTACACATATCAACTGATTTTTTAATATCAACCGATTTACACAAATCAACTGATTTACCCATATCAACTGATTTACGCATATCAACTGATTTACACATATCAACTGATTTATTTATATCAACTGATATATTTACACATAACAACCGATTTATTTACATCAACTGATTTATTTATATCAACTGATTTACCCATATCAACTAATTTACGCATATCCCCTGATTTAAGTTTGAACCAATTTGGCAACAGAAAATTTTAAATGACAACGGATTTATTTATTTCAACTGATTTACGTATATCCCCTGATTTAAGTTTGAACCAGTTTGGCAACATAGCAAATTTTAAATGATCAGGTTGATTTATTTATATCAAATGATTTGCACATATCAACTGATTTATTTACATCAACTGATTTACACATATCAACTAATTTATTTATATCAACTGATTTACGCATATCAACTGATTTACGTATATCCCCTGATTTAAGTTTGAACCAATTTGGCAACATAGCAAATTTTAAATGACCACGTTAATTTATTTATATCAACTGATTTACACATATCAAACTGATTTATTTATATCAACTGATTTACACATATCAACTGATTTATTTATATCAACTGATTTACACATATCAACTGATGTTTTGATATCAACCGATTTACACAAATCAACTGATTTACGCATATCAATTGATTTACGCATATCCCTTGATTTAAGTTTGAACCAATTTGGCAACATAGCAAATTTTAAATGACCACGTTTATTTATTTATATCAACTGATTTACACATATCAACTGATTTACACATATCAACTGATTTATTCATATCAACTGATTTAAGTTTGAACCAATTTGGCAACATAGCAAATTTTAAATGAAAACGGATTTATTTATATTAACTGATTTACGTAAATCAACTGTATGATGATTTTAAATGACCATGTTGATTCATTTATATCAACTGATTTACACATATTAACTAATTTACACATATCAACCGATTTACACATATCAACTGATTTATTTATATAAACTGATTTACGCATATAAACTGATTTACGCATATCAACTGATTTACGCATATCAACTGATTTACGCATATCAACCGATTTACGTATATCCCCTGATATAAGTTTGAACCAATTTGGCAACATAGCAAATTTTAAATGACCACGTTGATTTATTTATATCAACTGATTTACACATATTAACTGATTTACGCATATCCCCTGATTTTAGTTTAAACCAATTCGGCAACACAGCAAATTTTAAATGACAACGTTGATTTATTTATATCAACTGATTTACACATATCAACTGATTTTTTGATATCAACCGATTTACACAAATCAACTGATTTACGCATATCAACCGATTTACGCATATCCCCTGATTTAAGTTTGAACCAATTTGGCAACAGCAAATTTTAAATGACAACGGATTTATTTATTTCAACTGATTTACGTATATCCCCTGATTTAAGTTTGAACCGGTTTGGCAACATAGCAAATTTTAAATGATCACGTTGATTTATTTATATCAAATGATTTGCACATATCAACTGATTTATTTACATCAACTGATTTACACATATCAACTGATTTATTTATATCAACTGATTTACGCATATCAACTGATTTACGCATATCTCCTGATTTAAGTTTGAACCAATTTGGCAACAGCAAATTTTAAATGACAACGGATTTATTTATTTTAACTGATTTACGTATATCCCCTGATTTAAGTTTGAACCAATTTGGCAACATAGCTAATTTTAAATGACCACGTTGATTTATTTATATCAACTGATTTACACATATTAACTGATTTACGCATATCCCCTGATTTTAGTTTAAACCAATTCGGCAACACAGCAAATTTTAAATGACAACGTTGATTTACTTATATCAACTGATTTACACATATTAACTGATTAACGCATATCCCCTGATTTAAGTTTGAACCAATTTGGCAACATAGCAAATTTTAAATGACCACGTTGATTTATTTATATCAACTGATTTACACATATCAACTGATTTACACATATCAACTGATTTATTCATATCAACTGATTTAAGTTTGAACCAATTTGGCAACATAGCAAATTTTAAATGAAAACGGATTTATTTATATTAACTGATTTACGTAAATCAACTGTATGATGATTTTAAATGACCATGTTGATTCATTTATATCAACTGATTTACACATATTAACTTATTTACACATATCAACCGATTTACACATATCAACTGATTTATTTATATAAACTGATTTACGCATATAAACTGATTTACGCATATCAACTGATTTACGCATATCAACTGATTTACGCATATCAACCGATTTACGTATATCCCCTGATATAAGTTTGAACCAATTTGGCAACATAGCAAATTTTAAATGACCACGTTGATTTATTTATATCAACTGATTTACACATATTAACTGATTTACGCATATCCCCTGATTTTAGTTTAAACCAATTCGGCAACACAGCAAATTTTAAATGACAACGTTGATTTATTTATATCAACTGATTTACACATATCAACTGATTTTTTGATATCAACCGATTTACACAAATCAACTGATTTACGCATATCAACCGATTTACGCATATCCCCTGATTTAAGTTTGAACCAATTTGGCAACAGCAAATTTTAAATGACAACGGATTTATTTATTTCAACTGATTTACGTATATCCCCTGATTTAAGTTTGAACCGGTTTGGCAACATAGCAAATTTTAAATGATCACGTTGATTTATTTATATCAAATGATTTGCACATATCAACTGATTTATTTACATCAACTGATTTACACATATCAACTGATTTTTTGATATCAACCGATTTACGCATATCAACTGATTTACGCATATCAACCGATTTACGTATATCCCCTGATTTAAGTTTGAACCAATTTGGCAACATAGCTAATTTTAAATGACCACGTTGATTTATTTATATCAACTGATTTACACATATTAACTGATTAACGCATATCCCCTGATTTAAGTTTAAACCAATTTGGCAACACAGCAAATTTTAAATGACAACGTTGATTTATTTATATCAACTGATTTACACATATCAACTGATTTTTTGATATCAACCGATTTACACATATCAACTGATTTATTTATATAAACTGATTTACCCATATCAACTGATTTACGCATATCAACTGATTTACGCATATCAACTGATTTACGCATATCCCCTGATTTAAGTTTAACCAATTTGGCAACACACAAATTTTAAATGACAACGTTGATTTATTTATATCAACTGATTTACACATATCAACTGATTTATTTATATCAACTGATAAACACATATCAACCGATTTATTTACATCAACTGATTTACACATATCAACTGATTTACGCATATCAACTAATTTACGCATATCCCCTGATTTAAGTTTGAACCAATTTGGCAACAGCAAATTTTAAATGACAACGGATTTATTTATTTCAACTGATTTACGCATATCAACTGATTTACGCATATCCCCTGATTTAAGTTTAAACCAATTTGGCAACAGCAAATTTTAAATAACAACGAATTTATTTATATTAACTGTTTTACGCATATCAACTGATTTACGCATATCCCATGATTTAAGTTTGAACCAGTTTTATCCCCTGATTTAAGTTTGAACCAATTTGGCAACAGCAAATTTTAAATGACAACGGATTTATTTATTTCAACTGATTTACGCATATCAACTGATTTACGCAAATCCCCTGATTTAAGTTTGAACCAATTTGGCAACAGCAAATTTTAAATAACAACGAATTTATTTATATCAACTGTTTTACGCATATCAACTGATTTACGCATATCCCATGATTTAAGTTTGAACCAGTTTTATCCCCTGATTTAAGTTTGAACCAATTTGGCAACAGCAAATTTTAAATGACAACGGATTTATTTATTTCAACTGATTTACGCATATCAACTGATTTACGCATATCCCCTGATTTAAGTTTGAACCAATTTGGCAACAGCAAATTTTAAATAACAACGAATTTATTTATATCAACTGTTTTACGCATATCAACTGATTTACGCATATCCCATGATTTAAGTTTGAACCAGTTTGGCAACATAGCAAATTTTAAATTATCATGTTGATTTATTTATATCAAATGATTTGCACATATCAACTGATTTATTTACATCAACTGATTTACACATATCAACTGATTTATTTATATCAACTGATTTACGCATATCAACTGATTTACGCATATCCCATGATTTAAGTTTGAACCAGTTTGGCAACATAGCAAATTTTAAATTATCATGTTGATTTATTTATATCAAATGATTTGCACATATCAACTGATTTATTTACATCAACTGATTTACACATATCAACTGATTTATTTATATCAACTGATTTACAAATATCAAATGATTTTTTGGTATCAACCGATTTACACAAATCAACTGATTTACGCATATCAACTGATTTACGCATATCCCCTGATTTAAGTTTGAACCAATTTGGCAACATAGCAAATTTTAAATGACCACGTTAATTTATTTATATCAACTGATTTACACATATCAAACTGATTTATTTACATCAACTGATTTTTTGATATCAACCGATTTACACAAATCAACTGATTTACGCATATCCCCTGATTTAAGTTTGAACCAATTTGGCAACATAGCAAATTTTAAATGACAACAAATTTATTTATATCAACTGATTTACAAATATCAAATGATTTTTTGGTATCAACCGATTTACACAAATCAACTGATTTACGCATATCAACTGATTTACGTATATCCCCTGATATAAGTTTGAACCAATTTGGCAACATAGCAAATTTTAAATGACCACGTTGATTTATTTATATCAACTGATTTACACATATTAACTGATTTACGCATATCTTCTGATTTTAGTTTAAACCAATTCGGCAACACAGCAAATTTTAAATGACAACGTTGATTTATTTATATCAACTGATTTACACATATTAACTGATTAACGCATATCCCCTGATTTAAGTTTAAACCAATTTGGCAACACAGCAAATTTTAAATGACAACGTTGATTTATTTATATCAACTGATTTACACATATCAACTGATTTTTTGATATCAACCGATTTACACAAATCAACTGATTTACCCATATCAACTGATTTACGCATATCAACTGATTTACACATATCAACTGATTTATTTATATCAACTGATTAACACATATCAACCGATTTATTTACATCAACTGATTTACACATATCAACTGATTTACGCATATCAACTAATTTACGCATATGATTTAAGTTTGAACCAATTTGGCAACAGCAAATTTTAAATGACAACGGATTTATTTATTTCAACTGATTTACGCATATCAACTGATTTACGCATATCCCCTGATTTAAGTTTGAACCAATTTGGCAACAGCAAATTTTAAATAACAACGAATTTATTTATATCAACTGTTTTACGCATATCAACTGATTTACGCATATCCCATGATTTAAGTTTGAACCAGTTTTATCCCCTGATTTAAGTTTAAACCAATTTGGCAACAGCAAATTTTAAATGACAACGGATTTATTTATTTTAACTGATTTACGCATATCAACTGATTTACGCATATCCCCTGATTTAAGTTTGAACCAATTTGGCAACAGCAAATTTTAAATAACAACGAATTTATTTATATCAACTGTTTTACGCATATCAACTGATTTACGCATATCCCATGATTTAAGTTTGAACCAGTTTTATCCCCTGATTTAAGTTTGAACCAATTTGGCAACAGCAAATTTTAAATGACAACGGATTTATTTATTTCAACTGATTTACGCATATCAACTGATTTACGCATATCCCCTGATTTAAGTTTGAACCAATTTGGCAACAGCAAATTTTAAATAACAACGAATTTATTTATATCAACTGTTTTACGCATATCAACTGATTTACGCATATCCCATGATTTAAGTTTGAACCAGTTTGGCAACATAGCAAATTTTAAATGATCATGTTGATTTATTTATATCAAATGATTTGCACATATCAACTGATTTATTTACATCAACTGATTTACACATATCAACTGATTTATTTATATCAACTGATTTACGCATATCAACTGATTTACGCATATCCCCTGATTTAAGTTTGAACCAATTTGGCAACAGCAAATTTTAAATGACAACGAATTTATTTATATCAACTGTTTTACGTATATCCCCTGATTTAAGTTTGAACCAATTTGGCAACACAGCAAATTTTAAATGACAACGTTGATTTATTTACATCAACTGATTTACACATATCAACTGATTTATTTACACCAACTGATTTACACATATCAACTGATTTTTTTATATCAACCGATTTACACATATCAACTGATTTATTTATATAAACTGATTTACCCATATCAACTGATTTATTTATATCAACTGATTTACACATATCAACTGATTTATTTATATCAACTGATTTACACATATCAACTGATTTATTTATATAAACTATTTTACACATATCAACTGATTTATTTAATAAACTGATTTACACATATTAACTGATTTACACATATCAACCGATTTATACATATCAACTGATTTATTTATATCAACTGATTTACACATATCAACTGATTTATTTATATCAACTGATTTATTTATATCAACTGATTTACACATATCAACTGATTTATTTATATAAACGATTTACCCATATCAACTGATTTACGCATATCAACTGATTTACTTATATCCCCTGATTTAAGTTTAAACCAATTTGGCAACACAGCAAATTTTAAATGACAACGTTGATTTATTTATATCAACTGTTTTACACATATCAACTTATTTTTTAATATCAACCGATTTACACAAATCAACTGATTTACCCATATCAACTGATTTACGCATATCAACTGATTTACACATATCAACTGATTTATTTATATCAACTGATATATTTACACATATCAACCGATTTATTTACATCAACTGATTTACGCATATCAACTAATTTACGCATATCCCCTGATTTAAGTTTGAACCAATTTGGCAACAGAAAATTTTAAATGACAACGGATTTATTTATTTCAACTGATTTACGTATATCCCCTGATTTAAGTTTGAACCAGTTTGGCAACATAGCAAATTTTAAATGATCACGTTGATTTATTTATATCAAATGATTTGCACATATCAACTGATTTATTTACATCAACTGATTTTTTGATATCAACCGATTTACACAAATCAACTGATTTACGCATATCCCCTGATTTAAGTTTGAACCAATTTGGCAACATAGCAAATTTTAAATGACAACAAATTTATTTATATCAACTGATTTACAAATATCAAATGATTTTTTGATATCAACCGATTTACACAAATCAACTGATTTACGCATATCAACTGATTTACGCATATCCCCTGATTTAAGTTTGAACCAATTTGGCAACATAGCAAATTTTAAACGACAACGGATTTATTTATATCAACTGATTTACGAATATCAACTGATTTTTTGATATCATTTGATTTATTTATATCAACTGATTTATTTATATCAACCGATTTACACAAATCAACTGATTTACGCATATCTTACGCATATCAACTGATTTACACATATCCCCTGATTTAAGTTTGAACCAATTTGGCAACATAGCAAATTTTAAATGACAACGTTGATTTATTTACATCAACTGATTTACACATATCAACTGATTTATTTACATCAACTGATTTACACATATCAACTGATTTTTTTATATCAACCGATTAACACAAATCAACTGATTTACGCATATCTTACGCATATCAACTGATTTACACATATACTCTGATTTAAGTTTGAACCAATTTGGCAACATAGCAAATTTTAAATGACCACGTTGATTTATTTATATTAACTGATTTACACATATTAATCAATTTACACATATCAACTGATTTACACAAATCAACTGATTTACACATATCAACTGATTTATTTATACCAAATGATTTACACATATTGACTGATTTATTTATATCAACTGATTTATTTACATCAACTGATTTCTACATATCAACTGATTTACACATATCAACTGATTTTTTGATATCAACTGATTTACGCATATCAACTGATTAACGCATATCCCCTGATTTAAGTTTGAACCAATTTGGCAACAGCAAATTTTAAATAACAACGTTGATTTATTTATATCAACTGATATATTTATATCAACTGATTTACACATATTAACTGATTTTTTGATATCAACCGATTTACACAAATCAACTGATTTACGCATATCTTACGCATATCAACTGATTTACGCATATCCCCTGATTTAAGTTTGAACCAATTTGGCAACATAGCAAATTTTATATGACATCGAATTTATTTATATCAACTGATTTACGTATATCCCCTGATTTAAGTTTTAACCAATTTGGCAACATAGCAAATTTTAAATGACCACGTTGATTTATTTATATCAACTGATTTACACATATTAACTGATTTACACATATCAACTGATTTATTCATATCAACTGATTTAAGTTTAAACCAATTTGGCAACATAGCAAATTTTAAATGAAAACGGATTTATTTATATCAACTGATTTACGTAAATCAACTGTATGATGATTTTAAATGACCACGTGGATTCATTTATATCAACTGATTTACATATATTAACTGATTTACGCATATCAACTGATTTACACATATCAACTGATTTTTTTTATATCAACCGATTTACACAAATCAACTGATTTACGCATATCTTACGCATATCAACTGATTTACACATATCCCCTGATTTAAGTTTAACCAATTTGGCAACACAACAAATTTTAAATGACAACGTTGATTTATTTACATTAACTGATTTACACATATCAACTGATTTATTTACATCAACTGATTTACACATATCAACTGATTTTTTGATAACAACCGATTTACACAAATCAACTGATTTACGCATATCAACTGATTAACGCATATCCCCTGATTTAAGTTTGAACCAATTTAGCAACAGCAAATTTTAAATAACAACGTTGATTTATTTATATCAACTGATATATTTATATCAACTGATTTACACATATTAACTGATTTTTTGATATCAACCGATTTACACAAATCAACTGATTTACGCATATCTTACGCATATCAACTGATTTACGCATATCCCCTGATTTAAGTTTGAACCAATTTGGCAACATAGCAAATTTTAAATAACATCGAATTTATTTATATCAACTGATTTACGCATATCCCCTGATTTAAGTTTGAACCAATTTGGCAACAGCAAATTTTAAATAACAACGAATTTATTTATATCAACTGTTTTACGCATATCAACTGATTTACGCATATCCCATGATTTAAGTTTGAACCAGTTTTATCCCCTGATTTAAGTTTGAACCAATTTGGCAACAGCAAATTTTAAATGACAACGGATTTATTTATTTCAACTGATTTACGCATATCAACTGATTTACGCATATCCCCTGATTTAAGTTTGAACCAATTTGGCAACAGCAAATTTTAAATAACAACGAATTTATTTATATCAACTGTTTTACGCATATCAACTGATTTACGCATATCCCATGATTTAAGTTTGAACCAGTTTGGCAACATAGCAAATTTTAAATTATCATGTTGATTTATTTATATCAAATGATTTGCACATATCAACTGATTTATTTACATCAACTGATTTACACATATCAACTGATTTATTTATATCAACTGATTTACGCATATCAACTTATTTACGCATATCCCCTGATTTAAGTTTGAACCAATTTGGCAACAGCAAATTTTAAATGACAACGAATTTATTTATATCAACTGTTTTACGTATATCCCCTGATTTAAGTTTGAACCAATTTGGCAACACAGCAAATTTTAAATGACAACGTTGATTTATTTACATCAACTGATTTACACATATCAACTGATTTATTTACACCAACTGATTTACACATATCAACTGATTTTTTTATATCAACCGATTTACACATATCACCTGATTTATTTATATAAACTGATTTACCCATATCAACTGATTTATTTATATCAACTGATTTACACATATCAACTGATTTATTTATATCAACTGATTTACACATATCAACTGATTTATTTATATAAACTATTTTACACATATCAACTGATTTATTTAATAAACTGATTTACACATATTAACTGATTTACACATATCAACCGATTTATACATATCAACTGATTTATTTATATCAACTGATTTATTTATATCAACTGATTTACACATATCAACTGATTTATTTATATTAACTGATTTACACATATCAACTGATTTATTTATATAAACTGATTTACCCATATCAACTGATTTACGCATATCAACTGATTTACGCATATCCCCTGATTTAAGTTTAAACCAATTTGGCAACACAGCAAATTTTAAATGACAACGTTGATTTATTTATATCAACTGTTTTACACATATCAACTGATTTTTTAATATCAACCGATTTACACAAATCAACTGATTTACCCATATCAACTGATTTACGCATATCAACTGATTTACACATATCAACTGATTTACGCATATCCCCTGATTTAAGTTTGAACCAATTTGGCAACAGAAAATTTTAAATGACAACGGATTTATTTATTTCAACTGATTTACGTATATCCCCTGATTTAAGTTTGAACCAGTTTGGCAACAGCAAATTTTAAATGACAACGGATTTATTTATTTCAACTGATTTACGTATATCCCCTGATTTAAGTTTGAACCAGTTTGGCAACATAGCAAATTTTAAATGATCACGTTGATTTATTTATATCAAATGATTTGCACATATTAACTGATTTATTTACATCAACTGATTTTTTGATATCAACCGATTTACACAAATAAACTGATTTACGCATATCCCCTGATTTAAGTTTGAACCAATTTGGCAACATAGCAAATTTTAAATGACAACAAATTTATTTATATCAACTGATTTACAAATATCAAATGATTTTTTGGTATCAACCGATTTACACAAATCAACTGATTTACGCATATCAACTGATTTACGCATATCAACTAATTTACGCATATCCCCTGATTTAAGTTTGAACCAATTTGGCAACAGAAAATTTTAAATGACAACGGATTTATTTATTTCAACTGATTTACGTATATCCCCTGATTTAAGTTTGAACCAGTTTGGCAACATAGCAAATTTTAAATGATCACGTTGATTTATTTATATCAAATGATTTGCACATATCAACTGATTTATTTACATCAACTGATTTACACATATCAACTGATTTATTTATATCAACTGATTTACGCATATCAACTGATTTACGCATATCTCCTGATTTAAGTTTGAACCAATTTGGCAACAGCAAATTTTAAATGACAACGGATTTATTTATTTCAACTGATTTACGTATATCCCCTGATTTAAGTTTGAACCAGTTTGGCAACATAGCAAATTTTAAATGATCACGTTGATTTATTTATATCAAATGATTTGCACATATTAACTGATTTATTTACATCAACTGATTTTTTGATATCAACCGATTTACACAAATCAACTGATTTACGCATATCCCCTGATTTAAGTTTGAACCAATTTGGCAACATAGCAAATTTTAAATGACAACAAATTTATTTATATCAACTGATTTACAAATATCAAATGATTTTTTGGTATCAACCGATTTACACAAATCAACTGATTTACGCATATCAACTGATTTACGCATATCCCCTGATTTAAGTTTGAACCAATTTGGCAACATAGCAAATTTTAAATGACCACGTTAATTTATTTATATCAACTGATTTACACATATCAAACTGATTTATTTATATCAACTGATTAACACATATCAACTGATTTATTTATATCAACTGATTTACACATATCAACTGATGTTTTGATATCAACCGATTTACACAAATCAACTGATTTATTCATATCAACTGATTTAAGTTTGAACCAATTTGGCAACATAGCAAATTTTAAATGAAAACGGATTTATTTATATCAACTGATGTACGTAAATCAACTGTATGATGATTTTAAATGACCACGTGGATTCATTTATATCAACTGATTTACATATATTAACTGATTTACGCATATCAACTGATTTACACATATCAACTGATTTTTTTTATATTAACCGATTTACACAAATTAACTGATTTAGGCATATCTTACGCATATCAACTGATTTACACATATCCCCTGATTTAAGTTTAACCAATTTGGCAACACAGCAAATTTTAAATGACAACGTTGATTTATTTATATCAACTGTTTTACACATATCAACTGATTTTTTAATATCAACCGATTTACACAAATCAACTGATTTACCCATATCAACTGATTTACGCATATCAACTGATTTACACATATCAACTGATTTATTTATATCAACTGATATATTTACACATAACAACCGATTTATTTACATCAACTGATTTATTTATATCAACTGATTTACGCATATCAACTAATTTACGCATATCCCCTGATTTAAGTTTGAACCAATTTGGCAACAGAAAATTTTAAATGACAACGGATTTATTTATTTCAACTGATTTACGTATATCCCCTGATTTAAGTTTGAACCAGTTTGGCAACATAGCAAATTTTAAATGATCACGTTGATTTATTTATATCAAATGATTTGCACATATCAACTGATTTATTTACATCAACTGATTTACACATATCAACTGATTTATTTATATCAACTGATTTACGCATATCAACTGATTTACGTATATCCCCTGATTTAAGTTTGAACCAATTTGGCAACATAGCAAATTTTAAATGACCACGTTAATTTATTTATATCAACTGATTTACACATATCAAACTGATTTATTTATATCAACTGATTTACACATATCAACTGATTTATTTATATCAACTGATTTACACATATCAACTGATGTTTTGATATCAACCGATTTACACAAATCAACTGATTTACGCATATCAATTGATTTACGCATATCCCTTGATTTAAGTTTGAACCAATTTGGCAACATAGCAAATTTTAAATGACCACGTTGATTTATTTATATCAACTGATTTACACATATCAACTGATTTACACATATCAACTGATTTATTCATATCAACTGATTTAAGTTTGAACCAATTTGGCAACATAGCAAATTTTAAATGAAAACGGATTTATTTATATTAACTGATTTACGTAAATCAACTGTATGATGATTTTAAATGACCATGTTGATTCATTTATATCAACTGATTTACACATATTAACTAATTTACACATATCAACCGATTTACACATATCAACTGATTTATTTATATAAACTGATTTACGCATATAAACTGATTTACGCATATCAACTGATTTACGCATATCAACTGATTTACGCATATCAACCGATTTACGTATATCCCCTGATATAAGTTTGAACCAATTTGGCAACATAGCAAATTTTAAATGACCACGTTGATTTATTTATATCAACTGATTTACACATATTAACTGATTTACGCATATCCCCTGATTTTAGTTTAAACCAATTCGGCAACACAGCAAATTTTAAATGACAACGTTGATTTATTTATATCAACTGATTTACACATATCAACTGATTTTTTGATATCAACCGATTTACACAAATCAACTGATTTACGCATATCAACCGATTTACGCATATCAACTGATTTAAGTTTGAACCAATTTGGCAACAGCAAATTTTAAATGACAACGGATTTATTTATTTCAACTGATTTACGTATATCCCCTGATTTAAGTTTGAACCGGTTTGGCAACATAGCAAATTTTAAATGATCACGTTGATTTATTTATATCAAATGATTTGCACATATCAACTGATTTATTTACATCAACTGATTTACACATATCAACTGATTTATTTATATCAACTGATTTACGCATATCAACTGATTTACGCATATCTCCTGATTTAAGTTTGAACCAATTTGGCAACAGCAAATTTTAAATGACAACGGATTTATTTATTTTAACTGATTTACGTATATCCCCTGATTTAAGTTTGAACCAATTTGGCAACATAGCTAATTTTAAATGACCACGTTGATTTATTTATATCAACTGATTTACACATATTAACTGATTAACGCATATCCCCTGATTTAAGTTTAAACCAATTTGGCAACACAGCAAATTTTAAATGACAACGTTGATTTATTTATATCAACTGATTTACACATATCAACTGATTTTTTGATATCAACCGATTTACACATATCAACTGATTTATTTATATAAACTGATTTACCCATATCAACTGATTTACGCATATCAACTGATTTACGCATATCAACTGATTTACGCATATCCCCTGATTTAAGTTTAACCAATTTGGCAACACACAAATTTTAAATGACAACGTTGATTTATTTATATCAACTGATTTACACATATCAACTGATTTATTTATATCAACTGATTAACACATATCAACCGATTTATTTACATCAACTGATTTACACATATCAACTGATTTACGCATATCAACTAATTTACGCATATCCCCTGATTTAAGTTTGAACCAATTTGGCAACAGCAAATTTTAAATGACAACGGATTTATTTATTTCAACTGATTTACGCATATCAACTGATTTACGCATATCCCCTGATTTAAGTTTAAACCAATTTGGCAACAGCAAATTTTAAATAACAACGAATTTATTTATATTAACTGTTTTACGCATATCAACTGATTTACGCATATCCCATGATTTAAGTTTGAACCAGTTTTATCCCCTGATTTAAGTTTGAACCAATTTGGCAACAGCAAATTTTAAATGACAACGGATTTATTTATTTCAACTGATTTACGCATATCAACTGATTTACGCAAATCCCCTGATTTAAGTTTGAACCAATTTGGCAACAGCAAATTTTAAATAACAACGAATTTATTTATATCAACTGTTTTACGCATATCAACTGATTTACGCATATCCCATGATTTAAGTTTGAACCAGTTTTATCCCCTGATTTAAGTTTGAACCAATTTGGCAACAGCAAATTTTAAATGACAACGGATTTATTTATTTCAACTGATTTACGCATATCAACTGATTTACGCATATCCCCTGATTTAAGTTTGAACCAATTTGGCAACAGCAAATTTTAAATAACAACGAATTTATTTATATCAACTGTTTTACGCATATCAACTGATTTACGCATATCCCATGATTTAAGTTTGAACCAGTTTGGCAACATAGCAAATTTTAAATTATCATGTTGATTTATTTATATCAAATGATTTGCACATATCAACTGATTTATTTACATCAACTGATTTACACATATCAACTGATTTATTTATATCAACTGATTTACGCATATCAACTGATTTACGCATATCCCCTGATTTAAGTTTGAACCAATTTGGCAACAGCAAATTTTAAATGACAACGAATTTATTTATATCAACTGTTTTACGTATATCCCCTGATTTAAGTTTGAACCAATTTGGCAACACAGCAAATTTTAAATGACAACGTTGATTTATTTACATCAACTGATTTACACATATCAACTGATTTATTTACATCAACTGATTTACACATATCAACTGATTTTTTTATATCAACCGATTTACACATATCAACTGATTTATTTATATAAACTGATTTACCCATATCAACTGATTTATTTATATCAACTGATTTACACATATCAACTGATTTATTTATATCAACTGATTTACCCATATCAACTGATTTATTTATATCAACTGATTTACACATATCAACTGATTTATTTATATCAACTGATTTACACATATCAACTGATTTATTTATATAAACTATTTTACACATATCAACTGATTTATTTAATAAACTGATTTACACATATTAACTGATTTACACACATCAACTCAATTTGGCAACATAACAAATTTTAAATAACATCGAATTTATTTATATCAACTGATTTACGTATATCCCCTGATTTAAGTTTGAACCAATTTGGCAACATAGCAAATTTTAAATGACCACGTTAATTTATTTATATCAACTGATTTACACATATCAACTAATTTACACATATTAACTGATTTACACATATCAACTGATTTACACATATCAACTGATTTATTTATATCAACTGATTTACGCATATCCCATGATTTAAGTTTGAACCAGTTTTATCCCCTGATTTAAGTTTGAACCAATTTGGCAACAGCAAATTTTAAATGTCAACGGATTTATTTATTTCAACTGATTTACGCATATCAACTGATTTACGCATATCCCCTGATTTAAGTTTGAACCAATTTGGCAACAGCAAATTTTAAATAACAACGAATTTATTTATATCAACTGTTTTACGCATATCAACTGATTTACGCATATCCCATGATTTAAGTTTGAACCAGTTTGGCAACATAGCAAATTTTAAATTATCATGTTGATTTATTTATATCAAATGATTTGCACATATCAACTGATTTATTTACATCAACTGATTTACACATATCAACTGATTTATTTATATCAACTGATTTACGCATATCAACTTATTTACGCATATCCCCTGATTTAAGTTTGAACCAATTTGGCAACAGCAAATTTTAAATGACAACGAATTTATTTATATCAACTGTTTTACGTATATCCCCTGATTTAAGTTTGAACCAATTTGGCAACACAGCAAATTTTAAATGACAACGTTGATTTATTTACATCAACTGATTTACACATATCAACTGATTTATTTACACCAACTGATTTACACATATCAACTGATTTTTTTATATCAACCGATTTACACATATCAACTGATTTATTTATATAAACTGATTTACCCATATCAACTGATTTATTTATATCAACTGATTTACACATATCAACTGATTTATTTATATCAACTGATTTACACATATCAACTGATTTATTTATATAAACTATTTTACACATATCAACTGATTTATTTAATAAACTGATTTACACATATTAACTGATTTACACATATCAACCGATTTATACATATCAACTGATTTATTTATATCAACTGATTTACACATATCAACTGATTTATTTATATCAACTGATTTACACATATCAACTGATTTATTTATATTAACTGATTAACACATATCAACTGATTTATTTATATAAACTGATTTACCCATATCAACTGATTTACGCATATCAACTGATTTACGCATATCCCCTGATTTAAGTTTAAACCAATTTGGCAACACAGCAAATTTTAAATGACAACGTTGATTTATTTATATCAACTGTTTTACACATATCAACTGATTTTTTAATATCAACCGATTTACACAAATCAACTGATTTACCCATATCAACTGATTTACGCATATCCCCTGATTTAAGTTTGAACCAATTTGGCAACAGCAAATTTTAAATGACAACGAATTTATTTATATCAACTGTTTTACGTATATCCCCTGATTTAAGTTTGAACCAATTTGGCAACATAGCAAATTTTAAACGACAACGGATTTATTTATATCAACTGATTTACGAATATCAACTGATTTTTTGATATCATTTGATTTATTTATATCAACTGATTTATTTATATCAACCGATTTACACAAATCAACTGATTTACGCATATCTTACGCATATCAACTGATTTACACATATCCCCTGATTTAAGTTTAAACCAATTTGGCAACATAGCAAATTTTAAATGACAACGTTGATTTATTTACATCAACTGATTTACACATATCAACTGATTTATTTACATCAACTGATTTACACATATCAACTGATTTTTTTATATCAACCGATTAACACAAATCAACTGATTTACGCATATCTTACGCATATCAACTGATTTACACATATACTCTGATTTAAGTTTGAACCAATTTGGCAACATAGCAAATTTTAAATGACCACGTTGATTTATTTATATTAACTGATTTACACATATTAATCAATTTACACATATCAACTGATTTACACAAATCAACTGATTTACACATATCAACTGATTTATTTATATCAAATGATTTACACATATTGACTGATTTATTTATATCAACTGATTTATTTACATCAACTGATTTCTACATATCAACTGATTTACACATATCAACTGATTTTTTGATATCAACTGATTTACGCATATCAACTGATTAACGCATATCCCCTGATTTAAGTTTGAACCAATTTGGCAACAGCAAATTTTAAATAACAACGTTGATTTATTTATATCAACTGATATATTTATATCAACTGATTTACACATATTAACTGATTTTTTGATATCAACCGATTTACACAAATCAACTGATTTACGCGTATCTTACGCATATCAACTGATTTACGCATATCCCCTGATTTAAGTTTGAACCAATTTGGCAACATAGCAAATTTTAAATGACATCGAATTTATTTATATCAACTGATTTACGTATATCCCCTGATTTAAGTTTTAACCAATTTCGCAACATAGCAAATTTTAAATGACCACGTTGATTTATTTATATCAACTGATTTACACATATTAACTGATTTACACATATCAACTGATTTATTCATATCAACTGATTTAAGTTTGAACCAATTTGGCAACATAGCAAATTTTAAATGAAAACGGATTTATTTATATCAACTGATTTACGTAAATCAACTGTATGATGATTTTAAATGACCACGTGGATTCATTTATATCAACTGATTTACATATATTAACTGATTTACGCATATCAACTGATTTACACATATCAACTGATTTTTTTTATATCAACCGATTTACACAAATCAACTGATTTACGCATATCTTACGCATATCAACTGATTTACACATATCCCCTGATTTAAGTTTAACCAATTTGGCAACACAACAAATTTTAAATGACAACGTTGATTTATTTACATTAACTGATTTACACATATCAACTGATTTATTTACATCAACTGATTTACACATATCAACTGATTTTTTGATAACAACCGATTTACACAAATCAACTGATTTACGCATATCAACTGATTAACGCATATCCCCTGATTTAAGTTTGAACCAATTTAGCAACAGCAAATTTTAAATAACAACGTTGATTTATTTATATCAACTGATATATTTATATCAACTGATTTACACATATTAACTGATTTTTTGATATCAACCGATTTACACAAATCAACTGATTTACGCATATCTTACGCATATCAACTGATTTACGCATATCCCCTGATTTAAGTTTGAACCAATTTGGCAACATGGCAAATTTTAAATAACATCGAATTTATTTATATCAACTGATTTACGCATATCCCCTGATTTAAGTTTGAACCAATTTGGCAACAGCAAATTTTAAATAACAACGAATTTATTTATATCAACTGTTTTACGCATATCAACTGATTTACGCATATCCCATGATTTAAGTTTGAACCAGTTTTATCCCCTGATTTAAGTTTGAACCAATTTGGCAACAGCAAATTTTAAATGACAACGGATTTATTTATTTCAACTGATTTACGCATATCAACTGATTTACGCATATCCCCTGATTTAAGTTTGAACCAATTTGGCAACAGCAAATTTTAAATAACAACGAATTTATTTATATCAACTGTTTTACGCATATCAACTGATTTACGCATATCCCATGATTTAAGTTTGAACCAGTTTGGCAACATAGCAAATTTTAAATTATCATGTTGATTTATTTATATCAAATGATTTGCACATATCAACTGATTTATTTACATCAACTGATTTACACATATCAACTGATTTATTTATATCAACTGATTTACGCATATCAACTTATTTACGCATATCCCCTGATTTAAGTTTGAACCAATTTGGCAACAGCAAATTTTAAATGACAACGAATTTATTTATATCAACTGTTTTACGTATATCCCCTGATTTAAGTTTGAACCAATTTGACAACACAGCAAATTTTAAATGACAACGTTGATTTATTTACATCAACTGATTTACACATATCAACTGATTTATTTACACCAACTGATTTACACATATCAACTGATTTTTTTATATCAACCGATTTACACATATCAACTGATTTATTTATATAAACTGATTTACCCATATCAACTGATTTATTTATATCAACTGATTTACACATATCAACTGATTTATTTATATCAACTGATTTACACATATCAACTGATTTATTTATATAAACTATTTTACACATATCAACTGATTTATTTAATAAACTGATTTACACATATTAACTGATTTACACATATCAACAGATTTATACATATCAACTGATTTATTTATATCAACTGATTTACACATATCAACTGATTTATTTATATCAACTGATTTACACATATCAACTGATTTATTTATATTAACTGATTTACACATATCAACTGATTTATTTATATAAACTGATTTACCCATATCAACTGATTTACGCATATCAACTGATTTACGCATATCCCCTGATTTAAGTTTAAACCAATTTGGCAACACAGCAAATTTTAAATGACAACGTTGATTTATTTATATCAACTGTTTTACACATATCAACTGATTTTTTAATATCAACCGATTTACACAAATCAACTGATTTACCCATATCAACTGATTTACGCATATCAACTGATTTACACATATCAACTGATTTATTTATATCAACTGATATATTTACACATATCAACCGATTTATTTACATCAACTGATTTATTTATATCAACTGATTTACGCATATCAACTAATTTACGCATATCCCCTGATTTAAGTTTGAACCAATTTGGCAACAGAAAATTTTAAATGACAACGGATTTATTTATTTCAACTGATTTACGTATATCCCCTGATTTAAGTTTGAACCAGTTTGGCAACATAGCAAATTTTAAATGATCACGTTGATTTATTTATATCAAATGATTTGCACATATCAACTGATTTATTTACATCAACTGATGTACACATATCAACTGATTTATTTATATCAACTGATTTACGCATATCAACTGATTTACGCATATCTCCTGATTTAAGTTTGAACCAATTTGGCAACAGCAAATTTTAAATGACAACGGATTTATTTATTTCAACTGATTTACGTATATCCCCTGATTTAAGTTTGAACCAGTTTGGCAACATAGCAAATTTTAAATGATCACGTTGATTTATTTATATCAAATGATTTGCACATATTAACTGATTTATTTACATCAACTGATTTTTTGATATCAACCGATTTACACAAATCAACTGATTTACGCATATCCCCTGATTTAAGTTTGAACCAATTTGGCAACATAGCAAATTTTAAATGACAACAAATTTATTTATATCAACTGATTTACAAATATCAAATGATTTTTTGGTATCAACCGATTTACACAAATCAACTGATTTACGCATATCAACTGATTTACGCATATCCCCTGATTTAAGTTTGAACCAATTTGGCAACATAGCAAATTTTAAATGACCACGTTAATTTATTTATATCAACTGATTTACACATATCAAACTGATTTATTTATATCAACTGATTAACACATATCAACTGATTTATTTATATCAACTGATTTACACATATCAACTGATGTTTTGATATCAACCGATTTACACAAATCAACTGATTTATTCATATCAACTGATTTAAGTTTGAACCAATTTGGCAACATAGCAAATTTTAAATGAAAACGGATTTATTTATATCAACTGATTTACGTAAATCAACTGTATGATGATTTTAAATGACCACGTGGATTCATTTATATTAACTGATTTACATATATTAACTGATTTACGCATATCAACTGATTTACACATATCAACTGATTTTTTTTATATCAACCGATTTACACAAATTAACTGATTTACGCATATCTTACGCATATCAACTGATTTACACATATCCCCTGATTTAAGTTTAACCAATTTGGCAACACAGCAAATTTTAAATGACAACGTTGATTTATTTATATCAACTGTTTTACACATATCAACTGATTTTTTAATATCAACCGATTTACACAAATCAACTGATTTACCCATATCAACTGATTTACGCATATCAACTGATTTACACATATCAACTGATTTATTTATATCAACTGATATATTTACACATAACAACCGATTTATTTACATCAACTGATTTATTTATATCAACTGATTTACGCATATCAACTAATTTACGCATATCCCCTGATTTAAGTTTGAACCAATTTGGCAACAGAAAATTTTAAATGACAACGGATTTATTTATTTCAACTGATTTACGTATATCCCCTGATTTAAGTTTGAACCAGTTTGGCAACATAGCAAATTTTAAATGATCACGTTGATTTATTTATATCAAATGATTTGCACATATCAACTGATTTATTTACATCAACTGATTTACACATATCAACTGATTTATTTATATCAACTGATTTACGCATATCAACTGATTTACGTATATCCCCTGATTTAAGTTTGAACCAATTTGGCAACATAGCAAATTTTAAATGACCACGTTAATTTATTTATATCAACTGATTTACACATATCAAACTGATTTATTTATATCAACTGATTTACACATATCAACTGATTTATTTATATCAACTGATTTACACATATCAACTGATGTTTTGATATCAACCGATTTACACAAATCAACTGATTTACGCATATCAATTGATTTACGCATATCCCTTGATTTAAGTTTGAACCAATTTGGCAACATAGCAAATTTTAAATGACCACGTTGATTTATTTATATCAACTGATTTACACATATCAACTGATTTACACATATCAACTGATTTATTCATATCAACTGATTTAAGTTTGAACCAATTTGGCAACATAGCAAATTTTAAATGAAAACGGATTTATTTATATTAACTGATTTACGTAAATCAACTGTATGATGATTTTAAATGACCATGTTGATTCATTTATATCAACTGATTTACACATATTAACTAATTTACACATATCAACCGATTTACACATATCAACTGATTTATTTATATAAACTGATTTACGCATATAAACTGATTTACGCATATCAACTGATTTACGCATATCAACTGATTTACGCATATCAACCGATTTACGTATATCCCCTGATATAAGTTTGAACCAATTTGGCAACATAGCAAATTTTAAATGACCACGTTAATTTATTTATATCAACTGATTTACACATATTAACTGATTTACGCATATCCCCTGATTTTAGTTTAAACCAATTCGGCAACACAGCAAATTTTAAATGACAACGTTGATTTATTTATATCAACT
This sequence comes from Brassicogethes aeneus, assembly GCA_921294245.1. Lineage (NCBI taxonomy): Eukaryota > Metazoa > Arthropoda > Insecta > Coleoptera > Nitidulidae > Brassicogethes > Brassicogethes aeneus. The sequence goes on from OV121136.1 coordinate 8,456,280, forward strand.
GATTTACACATATCAACTGATTTTTTGATATCAACCGATTTACACAAATCAACTGATTTACGCATATCAACCGATTTACGCATATCCCCTGATTTAAGTTTGAACCAATTTGGCAACAGCAAATTTTAAATGACAACGGATTTATTTATTTCAACTGATTTACGTATATCCCCTGATTTAAGTTTGAACCGGTTTGGCAACATAGCAAATTTTAAATGATCACGTTGATTTATTTATATCAAATGATTTGCACATATCAACTGATTTATTTACATCAACTGATTTACACATATCAACTGATTTATTTATATCAACTGATTTACGCATATCAACTGATTTACGCATATCTCCTGATTTAAGTTTGAACCAATTTGGCAACAGCAAATTTTAAATGACAACGGATTTATTTATTTTAACTGATTTACGTATATCCCCTGATTTAAGTTTGAACCAATTTGGCAACATAGCTAATTTTAAATGACCACGTTGATTTATTTATATCAACTGATTTACACATATCAACTGATTTTTTGATATCAACCGATTTACACATATCAACTGATTAATTTATATAAACTGATTTACCCATATCAACTGATTTACGCATATCAACTGATTTACGCATATCAACTGATTTACGCATATCCCCTGATTTAAGTTTAACCAATTTGGCAACACACAAATTTTAAATGACAACGTTGATTTATTTATATCAACTGATTTACACATATCAACTGATTTATTTATATCAACTGATAAACACATATCAACCGATTTATTTACATCAACTGATTTACACATATCAACTGATTTACGCATATCAACTAATTTACGCATATCCCCTGATTTAAGTTTGAACCAATTTGGCAACAGCAAATTTTAAATGACAACGGATTTATTTATTTCAACTGATTTACGCATATCAACTGATTTACGCATATCCCCTGATTTAAGTTTAAACCAATTTGGCAACAGCAAATTTTAAATAACAACGAATTTATTTATATTAACTGTTTTACGCATATCAACTGATTTACGCATATCCCATGATTTAAGTTTGAACCAGTTTTATCCCCTGATTTAAGTTTGAACCAATTTGGCAACAGCAAATTTTAAATGACAACGGATTTATTTATTTCAACTGATTTACGCATATCAACTGATTTACGCAAATCCCCTGATTTAAGTTTGAACCAATTTGGCAACAGCAAATTTTAAATAACAACGAATTTATTTATATCAACTGTTTTACGCATATCAACTGATTTACGCATATCCCATGATTTAAGTTTGAACCAGTTTTATCCCCTGATTTAAGTTTGAACCAATTTGGCAACAGCAAATTTTAAATGACAACGGATTTATTTATTTCAACTGATTTACGCATATCAACTGATTTACGCATATCCCCTGATTTAAGTTTGAACCAATTTGGCAACAGCAAATTTTAAATAACAACGAATTTATTTATATCAACTGTTTTACGCATATCAACTGATTTACGCATATCCCATGATTTAAGTTTGAACCAGTTTGGCAACATAGCAAATTTTAAATTATCATGTTGATTTATTTATATCAAATGATTTGCACATATCAACTGATTTATTTACATCAACTGATTTACACATATCAACTGATTTATTTATATCAACTGATTTACGCATATCCCCTGATTTAAGTTTGAACCAATTTGGCAACAGCAAATTTTAAATGACAACGAATTTATTTATATTAACTGTTTTACGTATATCCCCTGATTTAAGTTTGAACCAATTTGGCAACACAGCAAATTTTAAATGACAACGTTGATTTATTTACATCAACTGATTTACACATATCAACTGATTTATTTACATCAACTGATTTACACATATCAACTGATTTTTTTATATCAACCGATTTACACATATCAACTGATTTATTTATATAAACTGATTTACCCATATCAACTGATTTATTTATATCAACTGATTTACACATATCAACTGATTTATTTATATCAACTGATTTACCCATATCAACTGATTTATTTATATCAACTGATTTACACATATCAACTGATTTATTTATATCAACTGATTTACACATATCAACTGATTTATTTATATAAACTATTTTACACATATCAACTGATTTATTTAATAAACTGATTTACACATATTAACTGATTTACACACATCAACTCAATTTGGCAACATAGCAAATTTTAAATAACATCGAATTTATTTATATCAACTGATTTACGTATATCCCCTGATTTAAGTTTGAACCAATTTGGCAACATAGCAAATTTTAAATGACCACGTTAATTTATTTATATCAACTGATTTACACATATCAACTAATTTACACATATTAACTGATTTACACATATCAACTGATTTACACATATCAACTGATTTATTTATATCAACTGATTTACGCATATCCCATGATTTAAGTTTGAACCAGTTTTATCCCCTGATTTAAGTTTGAACCAATTTGGCAACAGCAAATTTTAAATGACAACGGATTTATTTATTTTAACTGATTTACGCATATCAACTGATTTACGCATATCCCCTGATTTAAGTTTGAACCAATTTGGCAACAGCAAATTTTAAATAACAACGAATTTATTTATATCAACTGTTTTACGCATATCAACTGATTTACGCATATCCCATGATTTAAGTTTGAACCAGTTTGGCAACATAGCAAATTTTAAATTATCATGTTGATTTATTTATATCAAATGATTTGCACATATCAACTGATTTATTTACATCAACTGATTTACACATATCAACTGATTTATTTATATCAACTGATTTACGCATATCAACTTATTTACGCATATCCCCTGATTTAAGTTTGAACCAATTTGGCAACAGCAAATTTTAAATGACAACGAATTTATTTATATCAACTGTTTTACGTATATCCCCTGATTTAAGTTTGAACCAATTTGGCAACACAGCAAATTTTAAATGACAACGTTGATTTATTTACATCAACTGATTTACACATATCAACTGATTTATTTACACCAACTGATTTACACATATCAACTGATTTTTTTATATCAACCGATTTACACATATCAACTGATTTATTTATATAAACTGATTTACCCATATCAACTGATTTATTTATATCAACTGATTTACACATATCAACTGATTTATTTATATCAACTGATTTACACATATCAACTGATTTATTTATATAAACTATTTTACACATATCAACTGATTTATTTAATAAACTGATTTACACATATTAACTGATTTACACATATCAACCGATTTATACATATCAACTGATTTATTTATATCAACTGATTTACACATATCAACTGATTTATTTATATCAACTGATTTACACATATCAACTGATTTATTTATATTAACTGATTTACACATATCAACTGATTTATTTATATAAACTGATTTACCCATATCAACTGATTTACGCATATCAACTGATTTACGCATATCCCCTGATTTAAGTTTGAACCAATTTGGCAACAGAAAATTTTAAATGACAACGGATTTATTTATTTCAACTGATTTACGTATATCCCCTGATTTAAGTTTGAACCAGTTTGGCAACATAGCAAATTTTAAATGATCACGTTGATTTATTTATATCAAATGATTTGCACATATCAACTGATTTACGCATATCAACTGATTTACGCATATCTCCTGATTTAAGTTTGAACCAATTTGGCAACAGCAAATTTTAAATGACAACGGATTTATTTATTTCAACTGATTTACGTATATCCCCTGATTTAAGTTTGAACCAGTTTGGCAACATAGCAAATTTTAAATGATCATGTTGATTTATTTATATCAAATGATTTGCACATATCAACTGATTTATTTACATCAACTGATTTTTTGATATCAACCGATTTACACAAATCAACTGATTTACGCATATCCCCTGATTTAAGTTTGAACCAATTTGGCAACATAGCAAATTTTAAATGACAACAAATTTATTTATATCAACTGATTTACAAATATCAAATGATTTTTTGGTATCAACCGATTTACACAAATCAACTGATTTACGCATATCAACTGATTTACGCATATCCCCTGATTTAAGTTTGAACCAATTTGGCAACATAGCAAATTTTAAATGACCACGTTAATTTATTTATATCAACTGATTTACACATATCAAACTGATTTATTTATATCAACTGATTAACACATATCAACTGATTTATTTATATCAACTGATTTACACATATCAACTGATGTTTTGATATCAACCGATTTACACAAATCAACTGATTTATTCATATCAACTGATTTAAGTTTGAACCAATTTGGCAACATAGCAAATTTTAAATGAAAACGGATTTATTTATATCAACTGATTTACGTAAATCAACTGTATGATGATTTTAAATGACCACGTGGATTCATTTATATCAACTGATTTACATATATTAACTGATTTACGCATATCAACTGATTTACACATATCAACTGATTTTTTTTATATCAACCGATTTACACAAATTAACTGATTTACGCATATCTTACGCATATCAACTGATTTACACATATCCCCTGATTTAAGTTTAACCAATTTGGCAACACAGCAAATTTTAAATGACAACGTTGATTTATTTATATCAACTGTTTTACACATATCAACTGATTTTTTAATATCAACCGATTTACACAAATCAACTGATTTACCCATATCAACTGATTTACGCATATCAACTGATTTACACATATCAACTGATTTATTTATATCAACTGATATATTTACACATAACAACCGATTTATTTACATCAACTGATTTATTTATATCAACTGATTTACGCATATCAACTAATTTACGCATATCCCCTGATTTAAGTTTGAACCAATTTGGCAACAGAAAATTTTAAATGACAACGGATTTATTTATTTCAACTGATTTACGTATATCCCCTGATTTAAGTTTGAACCAGTTTGGCAACATAGCAAATTTTAAATGATCACGTTGATTTATTTATATCAAATGATTTGCACATATCAACTGATTTATTTACATCAACTGATTTACACATATCAACTGATTTATTTATATCAACTGATTTACGCATATCAACTGATTTACGTATATCCCCTGATTTAAGTTTGAACCAATTTGGCAACATAGCAAATTTTAAATGACCACGTTAATTTATTTATATCAACTGATTTACACATATCAAACTGATTTATTTATATCAACTGATTTACACATATCAACTGATTTATTTATATCAACTAGTTTACACATATCAACTGATGTTTTGATATAAACCGATTTACACAAATCAACTGATTTACGCATATCAATTGATTTACGCATATCCCTTGATTTAAGTTTGAACCAATTTGGCAACATAGCAAATTTTAAATGACCACGTTGATTTATTTATATCAACTGATTTACACATATCAACTGATTTACACATATCAACTGATTTATTCATATCAACTGATTTAAGTTTGAACCAATTTGGCAACATAGCAAATTTTAAATGAAAACGGATTTATTTATATTAACTGATTTACGTAAATCAACTGTATGATGATTTTAAATGACCATGTTGATTCATTTATATCAACTGATTTACACATATTAACTAATTTACACATATCAACCGATTTACACATATCAACTGATTTATTTATATAAACTGATTTACGCATATAAACTGATTTACGCATATCAACTGATTTACGCATATCAACTGATTTACGCATATCAACCGATTTACGCATATCCCCTGATATAAGTTTGAACCAATTTGGCAACATAGCAAATTTTAAATGACCACGTTGATTTATTTATATCAACTGATTTACACATATTAACTGATTTACGCATATCCCCTGATTTTAGTTTAAACCAATTCGGCAACACAGCAAATTTTAAATGACAACGTTGATTTATTTATATCAACTGATTTACACATATCAACTGATTTTTTGATATCAACCGATTTACACAAATCAACTGATTTACGCATATCAACCGATTTACGCATATCCCCTGATTTAAGTTTGAACCAATTTGGCAACAGCAAATTTTAAATGACAACGGATTTATTTATTTCAACTGATTTACGTATATCCCCTGATTTAAGTTTGAACCGGTTTGGCAACATAGCAAATTTTAAATGATCACGTTGATTTATTTATATCAAATGATTTGCACATATCAACTGATTTATTTACATCAACTGATTTACACATATCAACTGATTTATTTATATCAACTGATTTACGCATATCAACTGATTTACGCATATCTCCTGATTTAAGTTTGAACCAATTTGGCAACAGCAAATTTTAAATGACAACGGATTTATTTATTTTAACTGATTTACGTATATCCCCTGATTTAAGTTTGAACCAATTTGGCAACATAGCTAATTTTAAATGACCACGTTGATTTATTTATATCAACTGATTTACACATATTAACTGATTAACGCATATCCCCTGATTTAAGTTTAAACCAATTTGGCAACACAGCAAATTTTAAATGACAACGTTGATTTATTTATATCAACTGATTTACACATATCAACTGATTTTTTGATATCAACCGATTTACACATATCAACTGATTTATTTATATAAACTGATTTACCCATATCAACTGATTTACGCATATCAACTGATTTACGCATATCAACTGATTTACGCATATCCCCTGATTTAAGTTTAACCAATTTGGCAACACACAAATTTTAAATGACAACGTTGATTTATTTATATCAACTGATTTACACATATCAACTGATTTATTTATATCAACTGATTAACACATATCAACCGATTTATTTACATCAACTGATTTACACATATCAACTGATTTACGCATATCAACTAATTTACGCATATCCCCTGATTTAAGTTTGAACCAATTTGGCAACAGCAAATTTTAAATGACAACGGATTTATTTATTTCAACTGATTTACGCATATCAACTGATTTACGCATATCCCCTGATTTAAGTTTAAACCAATTTGGCAACAGCAAATTTTAAATAACAACGAATTTATTTATATTAACTGTTTTACGCATATCAACTGATTTACGCATATCCCATGATTTAAGTTTGAACCAGTTTTATCCCCTGATTTAAGTTTGAACCAATTTGGCAACAGCAAATTTTAAATGACAACGGATTTATTTATTTCAACTGATTTACGCATATCAACTGATTTACGCAAATCCCCTGATTTAAGTTTGAACCAATTTGGCAACAGCAAATTTTAAATAACAACGAATTTATTTATATCAACTGTTTTACGCATATCAACTGATTTACGCATATCCCATGATTTAAGTTTGAACCAGTTTTATCCCCTGATTTAAGTTTGAACCAATTTGGCAACAGCAAATTTTAAATGACAACGGATTTATTTATTTCAACTGATTTACGCATATCAACTGATTTACGCATATCCCCTGATTTAAGTTTGAACCAATTTGGCAACAGCAAATTTTAAATAACAACGAATTTATTTATATCAACTGTTTTACGCATATCAACTGATTTACGCATATCCCATGATTTAAGTTTGAACCAGTTTGGCAACATAGCAAATTTTAAATTATCATGTTGATTTATTTATATCAAATGATTTGCACATATCAACTGATTTATTTACATCAACTGATTTACACATATCAACTGATTTATTTATATCAACTGATTTACGCATATCAACTGATTTACGCATATCTCCTGATTTAAGTTTGAACCAATTTGGCAACAGCAAATTTTAAATGACAACGAATTTATTTATATCAACTGTTTTACGTATATCCCCTGATTTAAGTTTGAACCAATTTGGCAACACAGCAAATTTTAAATGACAACGTTGATTTATTTACATCAACTGATTTACACATATCAACTGATTTATTTACATCAACTGATTTACACATATCAACTGATTTTTTTATATCAACCGATTTACACATATCAACTGATTTATTTATATAAACTGATTTACCCATATCAACTGATTTATTTATATCAACTGATTTACACATATCAACTGATTTATTTATATCAACTGATTTACCCATATCAACTGATTTATTTATATCAACTGATTTACACATATCAACTGATTTATTTATATCAACTGATTTACACATATCAACTGATTTATTTATATAAACTATTTTACACATATCAACTGATTTATTTAATAAACTGATTTACACATATTAACTGATTTACACACATCAACTCAATTTGGCAACATAGCAAATTTTAAATAACATCGAATTTATTTATATCAACTGATTTACGTATATCCCCTGATTTAAGTTTGAACCAATTTGGCAACATAGCAAATTTTAAATGACCACGTTAATTTATTTATATCAACTGATTTACACATATCAACTAATTTACACATATTAACTGATTTACACATATCAACTGATTTACACATATCAACTGATTTATTTATATCAACTGATTTACACATATCAACTGATTTATTTATATCAACTGATTTACACATATTAACTGATGTTTTGATATCAACCGATTTACACAAATCAACTAATTTACGCATATCAACTGATTTACGCATATCCCCTGATTTAAGTTTGAACCAATTTGGCAACATAGCAAATTTTAAATGACCACGTTAATTTATTTATATCAACTGATTTACACATATCAAACTGATTTATTTATATCAACTGATTAACACATATCAACTGATTTATTTATATCAACTGATTTACACATATCAACTGATGTTTTGATATCAACCGATTTACACAAATCAACTGATTTACGCATATCAATTGATTTACGCATATCCCTTGATTTAAGTTTGAACCAATTTGGCAACATAGCAAATTTTAAATGAAAACGGATTTATTTATATTAACTGATTTACGTAAATCAACTGTATGATGATTTTAAATGACCATGTTGATTCATTTATATCAACTGATTTACACATATTAACTAATTTACACATATCAACCGATTTACACATATCAACTGATTTATTTATATAAACTGATTTACGCATATCAACTGATTTACGCATATCAACTGATTTACGCATATCAACTGATTTACGCATATCAACCGATTTACGCATATCCCCTGATTTAAGTTTGAACCAATTTGGCAACATAGCAAATTTTAAATGACCACGTTGATTTATTTATATCAACTGATTTACACATATTAACTGATTTACGCATATCCCCTGATTTTAGTTTAAACCAATTCGGCAACACAGCAAATTTTAAATGACAACGTTGATTTATTTATATCAACTGATTTACACATATCAACTGATTTTTTGATATCAACCGATTTACACAAATCAACTGATTTACGCATATCAACCGATTTACGCATATCCCCTGATTTAAGTTTGAACCAATTTGGCAACAGCAAATTTTAAATGACAACGAATTTATTTATATCAACTGTTTTACGTATATCCCCTGATTTAAGTTTGAACCAATTTGGCAACACAGCAAATTTTAAATGACAACGTTGATTTATTTACATCAACTGATTTACACATATCAACTGATTTATTTACATCAACTGATTTACACATATCAACTGATTTTTTTATATCAACCGATTTACACATATCAACTGATTTATTTATATAAACTGATTTACCCATATCAACTGATTTATTTATATCAACTGATTTACACATATCAACTGATTTATTTATATCAATTGATTTACACATATCAACTGATTTATTTATATAAACTATTTTACACATATCAACTGATTTATTTAATAAACTGATTTACACATATTAACTGATTTACACATATCAACCGATTTATACATATCAACTGATTTATTTATATCAACTGATTTACACATATCAACTGATTTATTTATATCAACTGATTTACACTGTAACGGGTTTTTAGTGTTTAAACAGTAAATAAAAATGAAAAATTGTTTTAAAATTAATTTATTCGAATTACCATTAGGCAACCAGGTTAACATGCAATCTATTTTTGTTGCGGACAATTATTACATGCAGTTAGGTATTGTAAACACGACTTGGTTTGTTATTGTGGCATGGTAAACACGGCTTGGAGGTTATAAACAATGTTTATTTTCATAGTTATTAGAAATATCCAAAGTATATTAAATAAACCGTTTTGGGAACCTCTGTTGAGCTGCAAAATACAGGAAAAAGCTATTAAGTATCATATTTAGGTAATTAATTATTAAAGTTAACTTACCATATTTAAGTTTTTTATAAATATTGGTCGGCCAATTAGATTTGATTAAGGGATTTTTGACAGAACTTCCGGTCAAGGAGGCCATTGTGATTTTTGGGTCGAAGCTTTTGGTAGCGTAGAAAGGGAGAACCAAATAATATGCTTTAGTTTCGACCATCGTTTAATAAAATTAACTAAATAAATCACCATTAATACTTTAAGGCCATCTGACATCCAAGGTAAATTATATTTTTGTTATTATAACGGATTTTCCTGTGTTTTCGAAAACATGCTAAGTGATACTTCTCTTTTAGGCCTTCTTTGCTCTCTGTTTGTATTATTCATTGATTAGCAAGCCTAGTTGGGCATACATCTATCTATCATAGAACTTTATCGCTAAAACAGAAATAATCAATATTATTGGAGACCAAATTTGAGGTTACAAGGGTCCTTTGTGGAGAAATACCTACCAAGTCGTGTCCTGCTGCACTGTGTCCTACTACGTCGTGTCCTGCTGCACTGTGTCCTACTACGTTATTTCCTGCCTTGCTGTGTCTGTTTGTATGACCAGAGTTGTTGCTGTTAACGTATTTATGTGGACGAAGCCCACCCGGGGCATTTAAACATTGTCCATTCCTGTTTGGCTGGAACAAGAAAGTTAGTCGAAGCAAGTTAACCAACACCAGGTTTAGAATTTACAACATTTTACTTACTGTAAACCATTCACGTGGAAGGTATTTATTTTATTTTTTTATATACTTTTTTGGTGTTGACAACACTTGTTTATGTTATTGCAATTGGGTAATTTTACTGCAGCAAACAGGTTAAATGATTAACTTTTGTTTTCTATTGAAAATAAAGAGAATAGAGTTTTGTAAAACTAAATTCATTAAATTTTTTTATTGTTAAAAGAACCACTTTCCCATTTACCCCTCCTACCCTTGTCAAAAGGTTACTTTTGGCTGGCGCCCATTTTTAATTATTTACCATCTGTACCCTCACCCGCTCCCGATAAAGAGAGCTGCCGCGTATGTGAGCGAAAGTATTTTTTTTGTTACTAAAAATTAAATTTCGCCACAACACATATCAACTGATTTATTTATATCAACTGATTTACACATATCAACTGATTTATTTATATAAACTGATTTACCCATATCAACTGATTTACGCATATCAACTGATTTACGCATATCCCCTGATTTAAGTTTAAACCAATTTGGCAACACAGCAAATTTTAAATGACAACGTTGATTTATTTATATCAACTGTTTTACACATATCAACTGATTTTTTAATATCAACCGATTTACACAAATCAACTGATTTACCCATATCAACTGATTTACGCATATCAACTGATTTACACATATCAACTGATTTATTTATATCAACTGATATATTTACACATATCAACCGATTTATTTACATCAACTGATTTATTTATATCAACTGATTTACGCATATCAACCAATTTACGCATATCCCCTGATTTAAGTTTAAACCAATTTGGCAACAGAAAATTTTAAATGACAACGGATTTATTTATTTCAACTGATTTACGTATATCCCCTGATTTAAGTTTGAACCAGTTTGGCAACATAGCAAATTTTAAATGATCACGTTGATTTATTTATATCAAATGATTTGCACATATCAACTGATTTATTTACATCAACTGATTTTTTTATATCAACCGATTTACACAAATCAACTGATTTACGCATATCCCCTGATTTAAGTTTGAACCAATTTGGCAACATAGCAAATTTTAAATGACAACAAATTTATTTATATCAACTGATTTACAAATATCAAATGATTTTTTGATATCAACCGATTTACACAAATCAACTGATTTACGCATATCAACTGATTTACGCATATCCCCTGATTTAAGTTTGAACCAATTTGGCAACATAGCAAATTTTAAATGACCACGTTAATTTATTTATATCAACTGATTTACACATATCAAACTGATTTATTTATATCAACTGATTAACACATATCAACTGATTTATTTATATCAACCGATTTACACATATCAACTGATGTTTTGATATCAACCGATTTACACAAATCAACTGATTTATTCATATCAACTGATTTAAGTTTGAACCAATTTGACAACATAGCAAATTTTAAATGAAAACGGATTTATTTATATCAACTGATTTACGTAAATCAACTGTATGATGATTTTAAATGACCACGTGGATTCATTTATATCAACTGATTTACATATATTAACTGATTTACGCATATCAACTGATTTACACATATCAACTGATTTTTTTTATATCAACCGATTTACACAAATTAACTGATTTACGCATATCTTACGCATATCAACTGATTTACACATATCCCCTGATTTAAGTTTAACCAATTTGGCAACAAAACAAATTTTAAATGACAACGTTGATTTATTTACATTAACTGATTTACACATATCAACTGATTTATTTACATCAACTGATTTACACATATCAACTGATTTTTTGATATCAACCGATTTACACAAATCAACTGATTTACGCATATCAACTGATTAACGCATATCCCCTGATTTAAGTTTGAACCAATTTGGCAACAGCAAATTTTAAATAACAACGTTGATTTATTTATATCAACTGATATATTTATATCAACTGATTTACACATATTAACTGATTTTTTGATATCAACCGATTTACACAAATCAACTGATTTACGCATATCTTACGCATATCAACTGATTTACGCATATCCCCTGATTTAAGTTTAAACCAATTTGGCAACATAGCAAATTTTAAATAACATCGAATTTATTTATATCAACTGATTTACGTATATCCCCTGATTTAAGTTTGAACCAATTTGGCAACATAGCAAATTTTAAATGACCACGTTGATTTATTTATATCAACTGATTTACACATATCAACTGATTTACACATATCAACTGATTTATTCATATCAACTGATTTAAGTTTGAACCAATTTGGCAACATAGCAAATTTTAAATGAAAACGGATTTATTTATATTAACTGATTTACGTAAATCAACTGTATGATGATTTTAAATGACCATGTTGATTCATTTATATCAACTGATTTACACATATTAACTAATTTACACATATCAACCGATTTACACATATCAACTGATTTATTTATATAAACTGATTTACGCATATAAACTGATTTACGCATATCAACTGATTTACGCATATCAACTGATTTACGCATATCAACCGATTTACGTATATCCCCTGATATAAGTTTGAACCAATTTGGCAACATAGCAAATTTTAAATGACCACGTTAATTTATTTATATCAACTGATTTACACATATTAACTGATTTACGCATATCCCCTGATTTTAGTTTAAACCAATTCGGCAACACAGCAAATTTTAAATGACAACGTTGATTTATTTATATCAACTGATTTACACATATCAACTGATTTTTTGATATCAACCGATTTACACAAATCAACTGATTTACGCATATCAACCGATTTACGCATATCCCCTGATTTAAGTTTGAACCAATTTGGCAACAGCAAATTTTAAATGACAACGGATTTATTTATTTCAACTGATTTACGTATATCCCCTGATTTAAGTTTGAACCGGTTTGGCAACATAGCAAATTTTAAATGATCACGTTGATTTATTTATATCAAATGATTTGCACATATCAACTGATTTATTTACATCAACTGATTTACACATATCAACTGATTTATTTATATCAACTGATTTACGCATATCAACTGATTTACGCATATCTCCTGATTTAAGTTTGAACCAATTTGGCAACAGCAAATTTTAAATGACAACGGATTTATTTATTTTAACTGATTTACGTATATCCCCTGATTTAAGTTTGAACCAATTTGGCAACATAGCTAATTTTAAATGACCACGTTGATTTATTTATATCAACTGATTTACACATATCAACTGATTTTTTGATATCAACCGATTTACACATATCAACTGATTAATTTATATAAACTGATTTACCCATATCAACTGATTTACGCATATCAACTGATTTACGCATATCAACTGATTTACGCATATCCCCTGATTTAAGTTTAACCAATTTGGCAACACACAAATTTTAAATGACAACGTTGATTTATTTATATCAACTGATTTACACATATCAACTGATTTATTTATATCAACTGATAAACACATATCAACCGATTTATTTACATCAACTGATTTACACATATCAACTGATTTACGCATATCAACTAATTTACGCATATCCCCTGATTTAAGTTTGAACCAATTTGGCAACAGCAAATTTTAAATGACAACGGATTTATTTATTTCAACTGATTTACGCATATCAACTGATTTACGCATATCCCCTGATTTAAGTTTAAACCAATTTGGCAACAGCAAATTTTAAATAACAACGAATTTATTTATATTAACTGTTTTACGCATATCAACTGATTTACGCATATCCCATGATTTAAGTTTGAACCAGTTTTATCCCCTGATTTAAGTTTGAACCAATTTGGCAACAGCAAATTTTAAATGACAACGGATTTATTTATTTCAACTGATTTACGCATATCAACTGATTTACGCAAATCCCCTGATTTAAGTTTGAACCAATTTGGCAACAGCAAATTTTAAATAACAACGAATTTATTTATATCAACTGTTTTACGCATATCAACTGATTTACGCATATCCCATGATTTAAGTTTGAACCAGTTTTATCCCCTGATTTAAGTTTGAACCAATTTGGCAACAGCAAATTTTAAATGACAACGGATTTATTTATTTCAACTGATTTACGCATATCAACTGATTTACGCATATCCCCTGATTTAAGTTTGAACCAATTTGGCAACAGCAAATTTTAAATAACAACGAATTTATTTATATCAACTGTTTTACGCATATCAACTGATTTACGCATATCCCATGATTTAAGTTTGAACCAGTTTGGCAACATAGCAAATTTTAAATTATCATGTTGATTTATTTATATCAAATGATTTGCACATATCAACTGATTTATTTACATCAACTGATTTACACATATCAACTGATTTATTTATATCAACTGATTTACGCATATCAACTGATTTACGCATATCCCCTGATTTAAGTTTGAACCAATTTGGCAACAGCAAATTTTAAATGACAACGAATTTATTTATATTAACTGTTTTACGTATATCCCCTGATTTAAGTTTGAACCAATTTGGCAACACAGCAAATTTTAAATGACAACGTTGATTTATTTACATCAACTGATTTACACATATCAACTGATTTATTTACATCAACTGATTTACACATATCAACTGATTTTTTTATATCAACCGATTTACACATATCAACTGATTTATTTATATAAACTGATTTACCCATATCAACTGATTTATTTATATCAACTGATTTACACATATCAACTGATTTATTTATATCAACTGATTTACCCATATCAACTGATTTATTTATATCAACTGATTTACACATATCAACTGATTTATTTATATCAACTGATTTACACATATCAACTGATTTATTTATATAAACTATTTTACACATATCAACTGATTTATTTAATAAACTGATTTACACATATTAACTGATTTACACACATCAACTCAATTTGGCAACATAGCAAATTTTAAATAACATCGAATTTATTTATATCAACTGATTTACGTATATCCCCTGATTTAAGTTTGAACCAATTTGGCAACATAGCAAATTTTAAATGACCACGTTAATTTATTTATATCAACTGATTTACACATATCAACTAATTTACACATATTAACTGATTTACACATATCAACTGATTTACACATATCAACTGATTTATTTATATCAACTGATTTACGCATATCCCATGATTTAAGTTTGAACCAGTTTTATCCCCTGATTTAAGTTTGAACCAATTTGGCAACAGCAAATTTTAAATGACAACGGATTTATTTATTTTAACTGATTTACGCATATCAACTGATTTACGCATATCCCCTGATTTAAGTTTGAACCAATTTGGCAACAGCAAATTTTAAATAACAACGAATTTATTTATATCAACTGTTTTACGCATATCAACTGATTTACGCATATCCCATGATTTAAGTTTGAACCAGTTTGGCAACATAGCAAATTTTAAATTATCATGTTGATTTATTTATATCAAATGATTTGCACATATCAACTGATTTATTTACATCAACTGATTTACACATATCAACTGATTTATTTATATCAACTGATTTACGCATATCAACTTATTTACGCATATCCCCTGATTTAAGTTTGAACCAATTTGGCAACAGCAAATTTTAAATGACAACGAATTTATTTATATCAACTGTTTTACGTATATCCCCTGATTTAAGTTTGAACCAATTTGGCAACACAGCAAATTTTAAATGACAACGTTGATTTATTTACATCAACTGATTTACACATATCAACTGATTTATTTACACCAACTGATTTACACATATCAACTGATTTTTTTATATCAACCGATTTACACATATCAACTGATTTATTTATATAAACTGATTTACCCATATCAACTGATTTATTTATATCAACTGATTTACACATATCAACTGATTTATTTATATCAACTGATTTACACATATCAACTGATTTATTTATATAAACTATTTTACACATATCAACTGATTTATTTAATAAACTGATTTACACATATTAACTGATTTACACATATCAACCGATTTATACATATCAACTGATTTATTTATATCAACTGATTTACACATATCAACTGATTTATTTATATCAACTGATTTACACATATCAACTGATTTATTTATATTAACTGATTTACACATATCAACTGATTTATTTATATAAACTGATTTACCCATATCAACTGATTTACGCATATCAACTGATTTACGCATATCCCCTGATTTAAGTTTAAACCAATTTGGCAACACAGCAAATTTTAAATGACAACGTTGATTTATTTATATCAACTGTTTTACACATATCAACTGATTTTTTAATATCAACCGATTTACACAAATCAACTGATTTACCCATATCAACTGATTTACGCATATCAACTGATTTACACATATCAACTGATTTATTTATATCAACTGATATATTTACACATATCAACCGATTTATTTACATCAACTGATTTATTTATATCAACTGATTTACGCATATCAACTAATTTACGCATATCCCCTGATTTAAGTTTGAACCAATTTGGCAACAGAAAATTTTAAATGACAACGGATTTATTTATTTCAACTGATTTACGTATATCCCCTGATTTAAGTTTGAACCAGTTTGGCAACATAGCAAATTTTAAATGATCACGTTGATTTATTTATATCAAATGATTTGCACATATCAACTGATTTACGCATATCAACTGATTTACGCATATCTCCTGATTTAAGTTTGAACCAATTTGGCAACAGCAAATTTTAAATGACAACGGATTTATTTATTTCAACTGATTTACGTATATCCCCTGATTTAAGTTTGAACCAGTTTGGCAACATAGCAAATTTTAAATGATCATGTTGATTTATTTATATCAAATGATTTGCACATATCAACTGATTTATTTACATCAACTGATTTTTTGATATCAACCGATTTACACAAATCAACTGATTTACGCATATCCCCTGATTTAAGTTTGAACCAATTTGGCAACATAGCAAATTTTAAATGACAACAAATTTATTTATATCAACTGATTTACAAATATCAAATGATTTTTTGGTATCAACCGATTTACACAAATCAACTGATTTACGCATATCAACTGATTTACGCATATCCCCTGATTTAAGTTTGAACCAATAACAAATTTTAAATGACCACGTTAATTTATTTATATCAACTGATTTACACATATCAAACTGATTTATTTATATCAACTGATTAACACATATCAACTGATTTATTTATATCAACTGATTTACACATATCAACTGATGTTTTGATATCAACCGATTTACACAAATCAACTGATTTATTCATATCAACTGATTTAAGTTTGAACCAATTTGGCAACATAGCAAATTTTAAATGAAAACGGATTTATTTATATCAACTGATTTACGTAAATCAACTGTATGATGATTTTAAATGACCACGTGGATTCATTTATATCAACTGATTTACATATATTAACTGATTTACGCATATCAACTGATTTACACATATCAACTGATTTTTTTTATATCAACCGATTTACACAAATTAACTGATTTACGCATATCTTACGCATATCAACTGATTTACACATATCCCCTGATTTAAGTTTAACCAATTTGGCAACACAGCAAATTTTAAATGACAACGTTGATTTATTTATATCAACTGTTTTACACATATCAACTGATTTTTTAATATCAACCGATTTACACAAATCAACTGATTTACCCATATCAACTGATTTACGCATATCAACTGATTTACACATATCAACTGATTTATTTATATCAACTGATATATTTACACATAACAACCGATTTATTTACATCAACTGATTTATTTATATCAACTGATTTACGCATATCAACTAATTTACGCATATCCCCTGATTTAAGTTTGAACCAATTTGGCAACAGAAAATTTTAAATGACAACGGATTTATTTATTTCAACTGATTTACGTATATCCCCTGATTTAAGTTTGAACCAGTTTGGCAACATAGCAAATTTTAAATGATCACGTTGATTTATTTATATCAAATGATTTGCACATATCAACTGATTTATTTACATCAACTGATTTACACATATCAACTGATTTATTTATATCAACTGATTTACGCATATGAACTGATTTACGTATATGCCCTGATTTAAGTTTGAACCAATTTGGCAACATAGCAAATTTTAAATGACCACGTTAATTTATTTATATCAACTGATTTACACATATCAAACTGATTTATTTATATCAACTGATTTACACATATCAACTGATTTATTTATATCAACTAGTTTACACATATCAACTGATGTTTTGATATAAACCGATTTACACAAATCAACTGATTTACGCATATCAATTGATTTACGCATATCCCTTGATTTAAGTTTGAACCAATTTGGCAACATAGCAAATTTTAAATGACCACGTTGATTTATTTATATCAACTGATTTACACATATCAACTGATTTACACATATCAACTGATTTATTCATATCAACTGATTTAAGTTTGAACCAATTTGGCAACATAGCAAATTTTAAATGAAAACGGATTTATTTATATTAACTGATTTACGTAAATCAACTGTATGATGATTTTAAATGACCATGTTGATTCATTTATATCAACTGATTTACACATATTAACTAATTTACACATATCAACCGATTTACACATATCAACTGATTTATTTATATAAACTGATTTACGCATATAAACTGATTTACGCATATCAACTGATTTACGCATATCAACTGATTTACGCATATCAACCGATTTACGCATATCCCCTGATATAAGTTTGAACCAATTTGGCAACATAGCAAATTTTAAATGACCACGTTGATTTATTTATATCAACTGATTTACACATATTAACTGATTTACGCATATCCCCTGATTTTAGTTTAAACCAATTCGGCAACACAGCAAATTTTAAATGACAACGTTGATTTATTTATATCAACTGATTTACACATATCAACTGATTTTTTGATATCAACCGATTTACACAAATCAACTGATTTACGCATATCAACCGATTTACGCATATCCCCTGATTTAAGTTTGAACCAATTTGGCAACAGCAAATTTTAAATGACAACGGATTTATTTATTTCAACTGATTTACGTATATCCCCTGATTTAAGTTTGAACCGGTTTGGCAACATAGCAAATTTTAAATGATCACGTTGATTTATTTATATCAAATGATTTGCACATATCAACTGATTTATTTACATCAACTGATTTACACATATCAACTGATTTATTTATATCAACTGATTTACGCATATCAACTGATTTACGCATATCTCCTGATTTAAGTTTGAACCAATTTGGCAACAGCAAATTTTAAATGACAACGGATTTATTTATTTTAACTGATTTACGTATATCCCCTGATTTAAGTTTGAACCAATTTGGCAACATAGCTAATTTTAAATGACCACGTTGATTTATTTATATCAACTGATTTACACATATTAACTGATTAACGCATATCCCCTGATTTAAGTTTAAACCAATTTGGCAACACAGCAAATTTTAAATGACAACGTTGATTTATTTATATCAACTGATTTACACATATCAACTGATTTTTTGATATCAACCGATTTACACATATCAACTGATTTATTTATATAAACTGATTTACCCATATCAACTGATTTACGCATATCAACTGATTTACGCATATCAACTGATTTACGCATATCCCCTGATTTAAGTTTAACCAATTTGGCAACACACAAATTTTAAATGACAACGTTGATTTATTTATATCAACTGATTTACACATATCAACTGATTTATTTATATCAACTGATTAACACATATCAACCGATTTATTTACATCAACTGATTTACACATATCAACTGATTTACGCATATCAACTAATTTACGCATATCCCCTGATTTAAGTTTGAACCAATTTGGCAACAGCAAATTTTAAATGACAACGGATTTATTTATTTCAACTGATTTACGCATATCAACTGATTTACGCATATCCCCTGATTTAAGTTTAAACCAATTTGGCAACAGCAAATTTTAAATAACAACGAATTTATTTATATTAACTGTTTTACGCATATCAACTGATTTACGCATATCCCATGATTTAAGTTTGAACCAGTTTTATCCCCTGATTTAAGTTTGAACCAATTTGGCAACAGCAAATTTTAAATGACAACGGATTTATTTATTTCAACTGATTTACGCATATCAACTGATTTACGCAAATCCCCTGATTTAAGTTTGAACCAATTTGGCAACAGCAAATTTTAAATAACAACGAATTTATTTATATCAACTGTTTTACGCATATCAACTGATTTACGCATATCCCATGATTTAAGTTTGAACCAGTTTTATCCCCTGATTTAAGTTTGAACCAATTTGGCAACAGCAAATTTTAAATGACAACGGATTTATTTATTTCAACTGATTTACGCATATCAACTGATTTACGCATATCCCCTGATTTAAGTTTGAACCAATTTGGCAACAGCAAATTTTAAATAACAACGAATTTATTTATATCAACTGTTTTACGCATATCAACTGATTTACGCATATCCCATGATTTAAGTTTGAACCAGTTTGGCAACATAGCAAATTTTAAATTATCATGTTGATTTATTTATATCAAATGATTTGCACATATCAACTGATTTATTTACATCAACTGATTTACACATATCAACTGATTTATTTATATCAACTGATTTACGCATATCAACTGATTTACGCATATCTCCTGATTTAAGTTTGAACCAATTTGGCAACAGCAAATTTTAAATGACAACGAATTTATTTATATCAACTGTTTTACGTATATCCCCTGATTTAAGTTTGAACCAATTTGGCAACACAGCAAATTTTAAATGACAACGTTGATTTATTTACATCAACTGATTTACACATATCAACTGATTTATTTACATCAACTGATTTACACATATCAACTGATTTTTTTATATCAACCGATTTACACATATCAACTGATTTATTTATATAAACTGATTTACCCATATCAACTGATTTATTTATATCAACTGATTTACACATATCAACTGATTTATTTATATCAACTGATTTACCCATATCAACTGATTTATTTATATCAACTGATTTACACATATCAACTGATTTATTTATATCAACTGATTTACACATATCAACTGATTTATTTATATAAACTATTTTACACATATCAACTGATTTATTTAATAAACTGATTTACACATATTAACTGATTTACACACATCAACTCAATTTGGCAACATAGCAAATTTTAAATAACATCGAATTTATTTATATCAACTGATTTACGTATATCCCCTGATTTAAGTTTGAACCAATTTGGCAACATAGCAAATTTTAAATGACCACGTTAATTTATTTATATCAACTGATTTACACATATCAACTAATTTACACATATTAACTGATTTACACATATCAACTGATTTACACATATCAACTGATTTATTTATATCAACTGATTTACACATATCAACTGATTTATTTATATCAACTGATTTACACATATTAACTGATGTTTTGATATCAACCGATTTACACAAATCAACTAATTTACGCATATCAACTGATTTACGCATATCCCCTGATTTAAGTTTGAACCAATTTGGCAACATAGCAAATTTTAAATGACCACGTTAATTTATTTATATCAACTGATTTACACATATCAAACTGATTTATTTATATCAACTGATTAACACATATCAACTGATTTATTTATATCAACTGATTTACACATATCAACTGATGTTTTGATATCAACCGATTTACACAAATCAACTGATTTACGCATATCAATTGATTTACGCATATCCCTTGATTTAAGTTTGAACCAATTTGGCAACATAGCAAATTTTAAATGAAAACGGATTTATTTATATTAACTGATTTACGTAAATCAACTGTATGATGATTTTAAATGACCATGTTGATTCATTTATATCAACTGATTTACACATATTAACTAATTTACACATATCAACCGATTTACACATATCAACTGATTTATTTATATAAACTGATTTACGCATATCAACTGATTTACGCATATCAACTGATTTACGCATATCAACTGATTTACGCATATCAACCGATTTACGCATATCCCCTGATTTAAGTTTGAACCAATTTGGCAACATAGCAAATTTTAAATGACCACGTTGATTTATTTATATCAACTGATTTACACATATTAACTGATTTACGCATATCCCCTGATTTTAGTTTAAACCAATTCGGCAACACAGCAAATTTTAAATGACAACGTTGATTTATTTATATCAACTGATTTACACATATCAACTGATTTTTTGATATCAACCGATTTACACAAATCAACTGATTTACGCATATCAACCGATTTACGCATATCCCCTGATTTAAGTTTGAACCAATTTGGCAACAGCAAATTTTAAATGACAACGAATTTATTTATATCAACTGTTTTACGTATATCCCCTGATTTAAGTTTGAACCAATTTGGCAACACAGCAAATTTTAAATGACAACGTTGATTTATTTACATCAACTGATTTACACATATCAACTGATTTATTTACATCAACTGATTTACACATATCAACTGATTTTTTTATATCAACCGATTTACACATATCAACTGATTTATTTATATAAACTGATTTACCCATATCAACTGATTTATTTATATCAACTGATTTACACATATCAACTGATTTATTTATATCAATTGATTTACACATATCAACTGATTTATTTATATAAACTATTTTACACATATCAACTGATTTATTTAATAAACTGATTTACACATATTAACTGATTTACACATATCAACCGATTTATACATATCAACTGATTTATTTATATCAACTGATTTACACATATCAACTGATTTATTTATATCAACTGATTTACACTGTAACGGGTTTTTAGTGTTTAAACAGTAAATAAAAATGAAAAATTGTTTTAAAATTAATTTATTCGAATTACCATTAGGCAACCAGGTTAACATGCAATCTATTTTTGTTGCGGACAATTATTACATGCAGTTAGGTATTGTAAACACGACTTGGTTTGTTATTGTGGCATGGTAAACACGGCTTGGAGGTTATAAACAATGTTTATTTTCATAGTTATTAGAAATATCCAAAGTATATTAAATAAACCGTTTTGGGAACCTCTGTTGAGCTGCAAAATACAGGAAAAAGCTATTAAGTATCATATTTAGGTAATTAATTATTAAAGTTAACTTACCATATTTAAGTTTTTTATAAATATTGGTCGGCCAATTAGATTTGATTAAGGGATTTTTGACAGAACTTCCGGTCAAGGAGGCCATTGTGATTTTTGGGTCGAAGCTTTTGGTAGCGTAGAAAGGGAGAACCAAATAATATGCTTTAGTTTCGACCATCGTTTAATAAAATTAACTAAATAAATCACCATTAATACTTTAAGGCCATCTGACATCCAAGGTAAATTATATTTTTGTTATTATAACGGATTTTCCTGTGTTTTCGAAAACATGCTAAGTGATACTTCTCTTTTAGGCCTTCTTTGCTCTCTGTTTGTATTATTCATTGATTAGCAAGCCTAGTTGGGCATACATCTATCTATCATAGAACTTTATCGCTAAAACAGAAATAATCAATATTATTGGAGACCAAATTTGAGGTTACAAGGGTCCTTTGTGGAGAAATACCTACCAAGTCGTGTCCTGCTGCACTGTGTCCTACTACGTCGTGTCCTGCTGCACTGTGTCCTACTACGTTATTTCCTGCCTTGCTGTGTCTGTTTGTATGACCAGAGTTGTTGCTGTTAACGTATTTATGTGGACGAAGCCCACCCGGGGCATTTAAACATTGTCCATTCCTGTTTGGCTGGAACAAGAAAGTTAGTCGAAGCAAGTTAACCAACACCAGGTTTAGAATTTACAACATTTTACTTACTGTAAACCATTCACGTGGAAGGTATTTATTTTATTTTTTTATATACTTTTTTGGTGTTGACAACACTTGTTTATGTTATTGCAATTGGGTAATTTTACTGCAGCAAACAGGTTAAATGATTAACTTTTGTTTTCTATTGAAAATAAAGAGAATAGAGTTTTGTAAAACTAAATTCATTAAATTTTTTTATTGTTAAAAGAACCACTTTCCCATTTACCCCTCCTACCCTTGTCAAAAGGTTACTTTTGGCTGGCGCCCATTTTTAATTATTTACCATCTGTACCCTCACCCGCTCCCGATAAAGAGAGCTGCCGCGTATGTGAGCGAAAGTATTTTTTTTGTTACTAAAAATTAAATTTCGCCACAACACATATCAACTGATTTATTTATATCAACTGATTTACACATATCAACTGATTTATTTATATAAACTGATTTACCCATATCAACTGATTTACGCATATCAACTGATTTACGCATATCCCCTGATTTAAGTTTAAACCAATTTGGCAACACAGCAAATTTTAAATGACAACGTTGATTTATTTATATCAACTGTTTTACACATATCAACTGATTTTTTAATATCAACCGATTTACACAAATCAACTGATTTACCCATATCAACTGATTTACGCATATCAACTGATTTACACATATCAACTGATTTATTTATATCAACTGATATATTTACACATATCAACCGATTTATTTACATCAACTGATTTATTTATATCAACTGATTTACGCATATCAACCAATTTACGCATATCCCCTGATTTAAGTTTAAACCAATTTGGCAACAGAAAATTTTAAATGACAACGGATTTATTTATTTCAACTGATTTACGTATATCCCCTGATTTAAGTTTGAACCAGTTTGGCAACATAGCAAATTTTAAATGATCACGTTGATTTATTTATATCAAATGATTTGCACATATCAACTGATTTATTTACATCAACTGATTTTTTTATATCAACCGATTTACACAAATCAACTGATTTACGCATATCCCCTGATTTAAGTTTGAACCAATTTGGCAACATAGCAAATTTTAAATGACAACAAATTTATTTATATCAACTGATTTACAAATATCAAATGATTTTTTGATATCAACCGATTTACACAAATCAACTGATTTACGCATATCAACTGATTTACGCATATCCCCTGATTTAAGTTTGAACCAATTTGGCAACATAGCAAATTTTAAATGACCACGTTAATTTATTTATATCAACTGATTTACACATATCAAACTGATTTATTTATATCAACTGATTAACACATATCAACTGATTTATTTATATCAACCGATTTACACATATCAACTGATGTTTTGATATCAACCGATTTACACAAATCAACTGATTTATTCATATCAACTGATTTAAGTTTGAACCAATTTGACAACATAGCAAATTTTAAATGAAAACGGATTTATTTATATCAACTGATTTACGTAAATCAACTGTATGATGATTTTAAATGACCACGTGGATTCATTTATATCAACTGATTTACATATATTAACTGATTTACGCATATCAACTGATTTACACATATCAACTGATTTTTTTTATATCAACCGATTTACACAAATTAACTGATTTACGCATATCTTACGCATATCAACTGATTTACACATATCCCCTGATTTAAGTTTAACCAATTTGGCAACAAAACAAATTTTAAATGACAACGTTGATTTATTTACATTAACTGATTTACACATATCAACTGATTTATTTACATCAACTGATTTACACATATCAACTGATTTTTTGATATCAACCGATTTACACAAATCAACTGATTTACGCATATCAACTGATTAACGCATATCCCCTGATTTAAGTTTGAACCAATTTGGCAACAGCAAATTTTAAATAACAACGTTGATTTATTTATATCAACTGATATATTTATATCAACTGATTTACACATATTAACTGATTTTTTGATATCAACCGATTTACACAAATCAACTGATTTACGCATATCTTACGCATATCAACTGATTTACGCATATCCCCTGATTTAAGTTTAAACCAATTTGGCAACATAGCAAATTTTAAATAACATCGAATTTATTTATATCAACTGATTTACGTATATCCCCTGATTTAAGTTTGAACCAATTTGGCAACATAGCAAATTTTAAATGACCACGTTAATTTATTTATATCAACTGATTTACACATATCAACTAATTTACACATATTAACTGATTTACACATATCAACTGATTTACACATATCAACTGATTTACACATATCAACTGATTTATTTATATCAACTGATTTACACATATCAACTGATTTATTTATATCAACTGATTTACGCATATCAACTGATTTACGCATATCTCCTGATTTAAGTTTGAACCAATTTGGCAACAGCAAATTTTAAATGACAACGGATTTATTTATTTTAACTGATTT
Organism: Brassicogethes aeneus; assembly: GCA_921294245.1. Taxonomy (NCBI): domain Eukaryota; kingdom Metazoa; phylum Arthropoda; class Insecta; order Coleoptera; family Nitidulidae; genus Brassicogethes; species Brassicogethes aeneus. Next base: position 8,483,681 of record OV121136.1, read on the forward strand.
ACGTATATCCCCTGATTTAAGTTTGAACCAGTTTGGCAACATAGCAAATTTTAAATTATCACGTTGATTTATTTATATCAAATGATTTGCACATATCAACTGATTTATTTACATCAACTGATTTACACATATCAACTGATTTATTTATATCAACTGATTTACGCATATCAACTGATTTACGCATATCCCCTGATTTAAGTTTGAACCAATTTGGCAACATAGCTAATTTTAAATGACCACGTTGATTTATTTATATCAACTGATTTACACATATTAACTGATTAACGCATATCCCCTGATTTAAGTTTAAACCAATTTGGCAACACAGCAAATTTTAAATGACAACGTTGATTTATTTATATCAACTGATTTACACATATCAACTGATTTTTTGATATCAACCGATTTACACAAATCAACTGATTTACCCATATCAACTGATTTACGCATATCAACTGATTTACACATATCAACTGATTTATTTATATCAACTGATTAACACATATCAACCGATTTATTTACATCAACTGATTTACACATATCAACTGATTTACGCATATCAACTAATTTACGCATATCCCCTGATTTAAGTTTGAACCAATTTGGCAACAGCAAATTTTAAATGACAACGGATTTATTTATTTCAACTGATTTACGCATATCAACTGATTTACGCATATCTCCTGATTTAAGTTTGAACCAATTTGGCAACAGCAAATTTTAAATAACAACGAATTTATTTATATCAACTGTTTTACGCATATCAACTGATTTACGCATATCCCATGATTTAAGTTTGAACCAGTTTTATCCCCTGATTTAAGTTTGAACCAATTTGGCAACAGCAAATTTTAAATGACAACGGATTTATTTATTTTAACTGATTTACGCATATCAACTGATTTACGCATATCCCCTGATTTAAGTTTGAACCAATTTGGCAACAGCAAATTTTAAATAACAACGAATTTATTTATATCAACTGTTTTACGCATATCAACTGATTTACGCATATCCCATGATTTAAGTTTGAACCAGTTTTATCCCCTGATTTAAGTTTGAACCAATTTGGCAACAGCAAATTTTAAATGACAACGGATTTATTTATTTCAACTGATTTACGCATATCAACTGATTTACGCATATCCCCTGATTTAAGTTTGAACCAATTTGGCAACAGCAAATTTTAAATAACAACGAATTTATTTATATCAACTGTTTTACGCATATCAACTGATTTACGCATATCCCATGATTTAAGTTTGAACCAGTTTGGCAACATAGCAAATTTTAAATGATCATGTTGATTTATTTATATCAAATGATTTGCACATATCAACTGATTTATTTACATCAACTGATTTACACATATCAACTGATTTATTTATATCAACTGATTTACGCATATCAACTGATTTACGCATATCCCCTGATTTAAGTTTGAACCAATTTGGCAACAGCAAATTTTAAATGACAACGAATTTATTTATATCAACTGTTTTACGTATATCCCCTGATTTAAGTTTGAACCAATTTGGCAACACAGCAAATTTTAAATGACAACGTTGATTTATTTACATCAACTGATTTACACATATCAACTGATTTATTTACATCAACTGATTTACACATATCAACTGATTTTTTTATATCAACCGATTTACACATATCAACTGATTTATTTATATAAACTGATTTACCCATATCAACTGATTTATTTATATCAACTGATTTACACATATCAACTGATTTATTTATATCAACTGATTTACACATATCAACTGATTTATTTATATAAACTATTTTACACATATCAACTGATTTATTTAATAAACTGATTTACACATATTAACTGATTTACACATATCAACCGATTTATACATATCAACTGATTTATTTATATCAACTGATTTACACATATCAACTGATTTATTTATATCAACTGATTTACACATATCAACTGATTTATTTATATCAACTGATTTACACATATCAACTGATTTATTTATATAAACTGATTTACCCATATCAACTGATTTACGCATATCAACTGATTAACGCATATCCCCTGATTTAAGTTTAAACCAATTTGGCAACACAGCAAATTTTAAATGACAACGTTGATTTATTTATATCAACTCTTTTACACATATCAACTGTTTTTTTAATATCAACCGATTTACACAAATCAACTGATTTACCCATATCAACTGATTTACGCATATCAACTGATTTACACATATCAACTGATTTATTTATATCAACTGATTTACGCATATCAACTAATTTACGCATATCCCCTGATTTAAGTTTGAACCAATTTGGCAACATAGCAAATTTTAAACGACAACGGATTTATTTATATCAAATGATTTACGAATGTCAACTGTATGATGATTTTAAATGACCACGTTGATTCAATTATATAAACTGATTTACACATATTAACTGAATTACACATATCAACCGATTAACACATATCAACTGATTTATTTATATCAACTGATTTACACATATCAACTGATTTATTTATATAAACTGATTTACCCATATCAACTGATTTACGCATATCAACTGATTTACGCATATCCCCTGATTTAAGTTTAAACCAATTTGGCAACACAGCAAATTTTAAATGACAACGTTGATTTATTTATATCAACTCTTTTACACATATCAACTGATTTACACATATCAACTGATTTATTTATATAAACTGATTTACCCATATCAACTGATTTACGCATATCAACTGATTTACGCATATCCCCTGATTTAAGTTTAAACCAATTTGGCAACACAGCAAATTTTAAATGATCACGTTGATTTATTTATATCAAATGATTTGCACATATCAACTGATTTATTTACATCAACTGATTTTTTGATATCAACCGATTTACACAAATCAACTGATTTACGCATATCAACTGATTTACGCATATCCCCTGATTTAAGTTTGAACCAATTTGGCAACATAGCAAATTTTAAACGACAACGGATTTATTTATATCAACTGATTTACGAATATCAACTGTATGATGATTTTAAATGACCACGTTGATTCAATTATATAAACTGATTTACACATATTAACTGAATTACACATATCAACCGATTAACACATATCAACTGATTTATTTATATCAACTGATTTATTTATATCAACTGATTTATTTATATCAACTGATTTATTTATATCAACCGATTTACACAAATCAACTGATTTACGCATATCTTACGCATATCAACTGATTTACACATATCCCCTGATTTAAGTTTGAACCAATTTGGCAACATAGCAAATTTTAAATGACAACGTTAATTTATTTACATCAACTGATTTACACATATCAACTGATTTATTTACATCAACTGATTTACACATATCAACTGATTTTTTTATATCAACCGATTAACACAAATCAACTGATTTACGCATATCTTACGCATATCAACTGATTTACACATATCCCCTGATTTAAGTTTGAACCAATTTGGCAACATAGCAAATTTTAAATGACCACGTTGATTTATTTATATCAACTGATTTACACATATTAATTGATTTACACATATCAACTGATTTACACAAATCAACTGATTTACACATATCAACTGATTTATTTATATCAAATGATTTACACATATTGACTGATTTATTTATATCAACTGATTTATTTACATCAACTGATTTCTACATATCAACTGATTTACACATATCAACTGATTTTTTGATATCAACTGATTTACGCATATCAACTGATTAACGCATATCCCCTGATTTAAGTTTGAACCAATTTGGCAACAGCAAATTTTAAATAACAACGTTGATTTATTTATATCAACTGATATATTTATATCAACTGATTTACACATATTAACTGATTTTTTGATATCAACCGATTTACACAAATCAACTGATTTACGCATATCTTACGCATATCAACTGATTTACGCATATCCCCTGATTTAAGTTTGAACCAATTTGGCAACATAGCAAATTTTAAATGACATCGAATTTATTTATATTAACTGATTTACGTATATCCCCTGATTTAAGTTTTAACCAATTTGGCAACATAGCAAATTTTAAATGACCACGTTGATTTATTTATATCAACTGATTTACACATATCAACTGATTTACACATATCAACTGATTTATTCATATCAACTGATTTAAGTTTGAACCAATTTGGCAACATAGCAAATTTTAAATGAAAACGGATTTATTTATATCAACTGATTTACGTAAATCAACTGTATGATGATTTTAAATGACCACGTGGATTCATTTATATCAACTGATTTACATATATTAACTGATTTACGCATATCAACTGATTTACACATATTAACTGATTTTTTGATATCAACCGATTTACACAAATCAACTGATTTACGCATATCTTACGCATATCAACTGATTTACGCATATCCCCTGATTTAAGTTTGAACCAATTTGGCAACATAGCAAATTTTAAATAACATCGAATTTATTTATATCAACTGATTTACGTATATCCCCTGATTTAAGTTTGAACCAATTTGGCAACATAGCAAATTTTAAATGACCACGTTGATTTATTTATATCAACTGATTTACACATATCAACTGATTTACACATATCAACTGATTTATTTATATCAACTGATTAAAGTTTAAACCAATTTGGCAACATAGCAAATTTTAAATGAAAACGGATTTATTTATATCAACTGATTTACGTAAATCAACTGTATGATGATTTTAAATGACCACGTGGATTCATTTATATCAACTGATTTACACATATCAACTGATTTATTTACATCAACTCATTTTTTTATATCAACCGATTTACACATATTAACTGATTTATTTATATAAACTGATTTACCCATATCAACTGATTTATTTATATCAACTGATTTACACATATCAACTGATTTATTTATATCAACTGATTTACACATATCAACTGATTTATTTACATCAACTGATTTACACATATCAACTGATTTACGCATATCAACTAATTTACGCATATCCCCTGATTTACACATATCAACTAATTTACACATATTAACTGATTTACACATATCAACTGATTTACACTTATCAACTGATTTATTTATATCAACTGATTTACACATATCAACTGATTTACACATATCAACTGATTTATTTATATAAACTGATTTACGCATATCAACTGATTTACGCATATCAACTGATTTACGCATATCAACCGATTTACGCATATCCCCTGATTTAAGTTTGAACCAATTTGGCAACATAGCAAATTTTAAATGACCACGTTGATTTATTTATATCAACTGATTTACACATATTAACTGATTTACGCATATCCCCTGATTTTAGTTTAAACCAATTCGGCAACACAGCAAATTTTAAATGACAACGTTGATTTATTTATATCAACTGATTTACACATATCAACTGATTTTTTGATATCAACTGATTTATTTATATCAACTGATTTACGCATATCAACTGATTTACGCATATCTCCTGATTTAAGTTTGAACCAATTTGGCAACAGCAAATTTTAAATGACAACGGATTTATTTATTTCAACTGATTTACGTATATCCCCTGATTTAAGTTTGAACCAGTTTGGCAACATAGCAAATTTTAAATGATCACGTTGATTTATTTATATCAAATGATTTGCACATATCAACTGATTTATTTACATCAACTGATTTACACATATCAACTGATTTATTTATATTAACTGATTTATTTATATCAACTGATTTACGCATATCAACTGATTTACGCATATCTTCTGATTTAAGTTTGAACCAATTTGGCAACAGCAAATTTTAAATGACAACGGATTTATTTATTTTAACTGATTTACGTATATCCCCCGATTTAAGTTTGAACCAGTTTGGCAACATAGCAAATTTTAAATTATCACGTTGATTTATTTATATCAAATGATTTGCACATATCAACTGATTTATTTACATCAACTGATTTACACATATCAACTGATTTATTTATATCAACTGATTTACGCATATCAACTGATTTACGCATATCCCCTGATTTAAGTTTGAACCAATTTGGCAACATAGCTAATTTTAAATGACCACGTTGATTTATTTATATCAACTGATTTACACATATTAACTGATTAACGCATATCCCCTGATTTAAGTTTCAACCAATTTGGCAACACAGCAAATTTTAAATGACAACGTTGATTTATTTATATCAACTGATTTACACATATCAACTGATTTTTTGATATCAACCGATTTACACAAATTAACTGATTTACCCATATCAACTGATTTACGCATATCAACTGATTTAAACATATCAACTGATTTATTTATATCAACTGATTAACACATATCAACCGATTTATTTACATCAACTGATTTACACATATCAACTGATTTACGCATATCAACTAATTTACGCATATCCCCTGATTTAAGTTTGAACCAATTTGGCAACAGCAAATTTTAAATGACAACGGATTTATTTATTTCAACTTATTTACGCATATCAACTGATTTACGCATATCCCCTGATTTAAGTTTGAACCAATTTGGCAACAGCAAATTTTAAATAACAACGAATTTATTTATATCAACTGTTTTACGCATATCAACTGATTTACGCATATCCCATGATTTAAGTTTGAACCAGTTTTATCCCCTGATTTAAGTTTGAACCAATTTGGCAACAGCAAATTTTAAATGACAACGGATTTATTTATTTCAACTGATTTACGCATATCAACTGATTTACGCATATCCCCTGATTTAAGTTTGAACCAATTTGGCAACAGCAAATTTTAAATAACAACGAATTTATTTATATCAACTGTTTTACGCATATCAACTGATTTACGCATATCCCATGATTTAAGTTTGAACCAGTTTGGCAACATAGCAAATTTTAAATTATCATGTTGATTTATTTATATCAAATGATTTGCACATATCAACTGATTTATTTACATCAACTGATTTACACATATCAACTGATTTATTTATATCAACTGATTTACGCATATCAACTGATTTATTTATATAAACTATTTTACACATATCAACTTTATGATTTATTTAATAAACTGATTTACACATATTAACTAATTTACACATATCAACCGATTTATACATATCAACTGATTTATTTATATCAACTGATTTACACATATCAACTGATTTACACATATCAACTGATTTATTTATATAAACTGATATACACATATCAACTGATTTATTTATATAAACTGATTTACCCATATCAACTGATTTACACATATCAACTGATTTACGCATATCCCCTGATTTAAGTTTAAACCAATTTGGCAACACAGCAAATTTTAAATGACAACGTTGATTTATTTATATCAACTGTTTTACACATATCAACTGATTTTTTAATATCAACCGATTTACACAAATCAACTGATTTACCCATATCAACTGATTTACGCATATCAACTGATTTACACATATCAACTGATTTATTTATATCAACTGATATATTTACACATATCAACCGATTTATTTACATCAACTGATTTATTTATATCAACTGATTTACGCATATCAACTAATTTACGCATATCCCCTGATTTAAGTTTGAACCAATTTGGCAACAGAAAATTTTAAATGACAACGGATTCATTTATTTCAACTGATTTACGTATATCCCCTGATTTAAGTTTGAACCAGTTTGGCAACATAGCAAATTTTAAATGATCACGTTGATTTATTTATATCAAATGATTTGCACATATCAACTGATTTATTTACATCAACTGATTTACACATATCAACTGATTTATTTATATCAACTGATTTACGCATATCAACTGATTTACGCATATCTCCTGATTTAAGTTTGAACCAATTTGGCAACAGCAAATTTTAAATGACAACGGATTTATTTATTTCAACTGATTTACGTATATCCCCTGATTTAAGTTTGAACCAGTTTGGCAACATAGCAAATTTTAAATGATCACGTTGATTTATTTATATCAAATGATTTGCACAAATCAACTGATTTATTTACATCAACTGATTTTTTGATATCAACCGATTTACACAAATCAACTGATTTACGCATATCCCCTGATTTAAGTTTGAACCAATTTGGCAACATAGCAAATTTTAAATGACAACAAATTTATTTATATCAACTGATTTACAAATATCAAATGATTTTTTGATATCAACCGATTTACACAAATCAACTGATTTACGCATATCAACTGATTTACGCATATCCCCTGATTTAAGTTTGAACCAATTTGGCAACATAGCAAATTTTAAACGACAACGGATTTATTTATATCAACTGATTTACGAATATCAACTGTATGATGATTTTAAATGACCACGTTGATTCAATTATATAAACTGATTTACACATATTAACTGAATTACACATATCAACCGATTAACACATATCAACTGATTTATTTATATCAACTGATTTATTTATATCAACTGATTTATTTATATCAACCGATTTACACAAATCAACTGATTTACCCATATCTTACGCATATCAACTGATTTACACATATCCCCTGATTTAAGTTTGAACCAATTTGGCAACATAGCAAATTTTAAATGACAACGTTGATTTATTTACATCAACTGATTTACACATATCAACTGATTTATTTACATCAACTGATTTACACATATCAACTGATTTTTTTATATCAACCGATTAACACAAATCAACTGATTTACGCATATCTTACGCATATCAACTGATTTACACATATACTCTGATTTAAGTTTGAACCAATTTGGCAACATAGCAAATTTTAAATGACCACGTTGATTTATTTATATCAACTGATTTACACATATTAATCGATTTACACATATCAACTGATTTACACAAATCAACTGATTTACACATATCAACTGATTTATTTATATCAAATGATTTACACATATTGACTGATTTATTTATATCAACTGATTTATTTACATCAACTGATTTCTACATATCAACTGATTTACACATATCAACTGATTTTTTGATATCAACTGATTTACGCATATCAACTGATTAACGCATATCCCCTGATTTAAGTTTGAACCAATTTGGCAACAGCAAATTTTAAATAACAACGTTGATTTATTTATATTAACTGATATATTTATATCAACTGATTTACACATATTAACTGATTTTTTTATATCAACCGATTTACACAAATCAACTGATTTACGCATATCTTACGCATATCAACTGATTTACACATATCCCCTGATTTAAGTTTGAACCAATTTGGCAACATAGCAAATTTTAAATGACATCGAATTTATTTATATCAACTGATTTACGTATATCCCCTGATTTAAGTTTTAACCAATTTGGCAACATAGCAAATTTTAAATGACCACGTTGATTTATTTATATCAACTGATTTACACATATCATTTGATTTACACATATCAACTGATTTATTCATATCAACTGATTTAAGTTTGAACCAATTTGGCAACATAGCAAATTTTAAATGAAAACGGATTTATTTATATCAACTGATTTACGTAAATCAACTGTATGATGATTTTAAATGACCACGTGGATTCATTTATATCAACTGATTTACATATATTAACTGATTTACGCATATCAACTGATTTACACATATCAACTGATTTACGCATATCTTATGCATATCAACTGATTTACACATATCTCCTGATTTAAGTTTAACCAATTTGGCAACACAACAAATTTTAAATGACAACGTTGATTTATTTACATTAACTGATTTACACATATCAACTGATTTATTTACATCAACTGGTTTACACATATCAACTGATTTTTTGATATCAACCGATTTACACAAATCAACTGATTTACGCATATCAACTGATTAACGCATATCCCCTGATTTAAGTTTGAACCAATTTGGCAACAGCAAATTTTAAATAACAACGTTGATTTATTTATATCAACTGATATATTTATATCAACTGATTTACACATATTAACTGATTTTTTGATAACAACCGATTTACACAAATCTACTGATTTACGCATATCTTACGCATATCAACTGATTTACGCATATCCCCTGATTTAAGTTTGAACCAATTTGGCAACATAGCAAATTTTAAATAACATCGAATTTATTTATATCAACTGATTTACGTATATCCCCTGATTTCAGTTTGAACCAATTTGGCAACATAGCAAATTTTAAATGACCACGTTGATTTATTTATATCAACTGATTAACACATATCAACTGATTTACACATATCAACTGATTTATTTATATCAACTGATTTACGTAAATCAACTGTATGATGATTTTAAATGACCACGTGGATTCATTTATATCAACTGATTTACACATATCAACTGATTTAAACATATCAACTGATTTATTAATATCAACTGATTTATTTATATCAACCGATTTACACAAATCAACCGATTTACATAAATCAACTGATTTACGCATATCAACTGATTTACGCATATCCCCTGATTTAAGTTTGAACCAATTTGGCAACACAGCAAATTTTAAATGACCACGTTGATTTATTTATATTAACTAATTTACACATATTAACTGATATACACATATCAACTGATTTACACATATCAACTGATTTATTTATATCAACTGATTTACACATATCAACTGATTTATTTATATCAACTGATTTACACATATCAACTGATGTTTTGATATCAACCGATTTACACAAATCAACTAATTTACGCATATCAACTGATTTACGCATATCCCCTGATTTAAGTTTGAACCAATTTGGCAACATAGCAAATTTTAAATAACAACGGATTTATTTATATCAACTGATTTACGTATATCCCCTGATTTAAGTTTGAACCAATTTGGCAACATAGCAAATTTTAAATGACCACGTTAATTTATTTATATCAACTGATTTACACATATCAACTGATTTATTTATATCAACTGATTAACACATATCAACTGATTTATTTATATCAACTGATTTACACATATCAACTGATTTATTTATATCAACCGATTTACACAAATCAACCGATTTACACAAATCAACTGATTTACGCATATCCCTTGATTTAAGTTTGAACCAATTTGGCAATATAGCAAATTTTAAATGAAAACGGATTTATTTATATTAACTGATTTACGTAAATCAACTGTATGATGATTTTAAATGACCACGTTGATTCATTTATATCAACTGATTTACACATATTAACTAATTTACACATATCAACCGATTTACACATATCAACTGATTTATTTATATAAACTGATTTACGCATATCAACTGATTTACGCATATCAACTGATTTACGCATATCAACCGATTTACGCATATCCCCTGATTTAACTTTGAACCAATTTGGCAACACAGCAAATTTTAAATGACAACGTTGATTTATTTAAATCAAATGATTTACACATATCAACTGATTTTTTTATATCAACCGATTTACACAAATCAACTTATTTTTGCATATCAACTGATTTACGCATATCAACCAATTTACGCATATCCCCTGATTTAAGTTTGAACCAATTTGGCAACATAGCAAATTTTAAATAAAAACGGATTTATTTATATAAACTGATTTACGCATATCAACTGATTTACGCATATCAACTGATTTACGCATATCAACTGATTTACACATATCAACTGATTTTTTTTATATCAACCGATTTACACAAATCAACTGATTTACGCATATCTTACGCATATCAACTGATTTACACATATCCCCTGATTTAAGTTTAACCAATTTGGCAACACAACAAATTTTAAATGACAACGTTGATTCATTTATATCAACTGATTTACACATATTAACTAATTTACACATATCAACCGATTTACACATATCAACTGATTTATTTATATAAACTGATTTACGCATATCAACTGATTTACGCATATCAACTGATTTACGCATATCAACCGATTTACGCATATCCCCTGATTTAAGTTTGAACCAATTTGGCAACATAGCAAATTTTAAATGACCACGTTGATTTATTTATATCAACTGATTTACACATATTAACTGATTTACGCATATCCCCTGATTTTAGTTTAAACCAATTCGGCAACACAGCAAATTTTAAATGACAACGTTGATTTATTTATATCAACTGATTTACACATATCAACTGATTTATTTATATCAACTAATTTACGCATATCAACTGATTTACGCATATCTCCTGATTTAAGTTTGAACCAATTTGGCAACAGCAAATTTTAAATGACAACGGATTTATTTATTTCAACTGATTTACGTATATCCCCTGATTTAAGTTTGAACCAGTTTGGCAACATAGCAAATTTTAAATGATCACGTTGATTTATTTATATCAAATGATTTGCACATATCAACTGATTTATTTACATCAACTGATTTACACATATCAACTGATTTATTTATATCAACTGATTTATTTATATCAACTGATTTACGCATATCAACTGATTTACGCATATCTCCTGATTTAAGTTTGAACCAATTTGGCAACAGCAAATTTTAAATGACAACGGATTTATTTATTTTAACTGATTTACGTATATCCCCCGATTTAAGTTTGAACCAGTTTGGCAACATAGCAAATTTTAAATTATCACGTTGATTTATTTATATCAAATGATTTGCACATATCAACTGATTTATTTACATCAACTGATTTACACATATCAACTGATTTATTTATATCAACTGATTTACGCATATCAACTGATTTACGCATATCCCCTGATTTAAGTTTGAACCAATTTGGCAACATAGCTAATTTTAAATGACCACGTTGATTTATTTATATCAACTGATTTACACATATTAACTGATTAACGCATATCCCCTGATTTAAGTTTCAACCAATTTGGCAACACAGCAAATTTTAAATGACAACGTTGATTTATTTATATCAACTGATTTACACATATCAACTGATTTTTTGATATCAACCGATTTACACAAATTAACTGATTTACCCATATCAACTGATTTACGCATATCAACTGATTTAAACATATCAACTGATTTATTTATATCAACTGATTAACACATATCAACCGATTTATTTACATCAACTGATTTACACATATCAACTGATTTACGCATATCAACTAATTTACGCATATCCCCTGATTTAAGTTTGAACCAATTTGGCAACAGCAAATTTTAAATGACAACGGATTTATTTATTTCAACTTATTTACGCATATCAACTGATTTACGCATATCCCCTGATTTAAGTTTGAACCAATTTGGCAACAGCAAATTTTAAATAACAACGAATTTATTTATATCAACTGTTTTACGCATATCAACTGATTTACGCATATCCCATGATTTAAGTTTGAACCAGTTTTATCCCCTGATTTAAGTTTGAACCAATTTGGCAACAGCAAATTTTAAATGACAACGGATTTATTTATTTCAACTGATTTACGCATATCAACTGATTTACGCATATCCCCTGATTTAAGTTTGAACCAATTTGGCAACAGCAAATTTTAAATAACAACAAATTTATTTATATCAACTGTTTTACGCATATCAACTGATTTACGCATATCCCATGATTTAAGTTTGAACCAATTTGGCAACAGCAAATTTTAAATGACAACGGATTTATTTATTTCAACTGATTTACGCATATCAACTGATTTACGCATATCCCCTGATTTAAGTTTGAACCAATTTGGCAACAGCAAATTTTAAATAACAACGAATTTATTTATATCAACTGTTTTACGCATATCAACTGATTTACGCATATCCCATGATTTAAGTTTGAACCAGTTTGGCAACATAGCAAATTTTAAATGATCACGTTGATTTATTTATATCAAATGATTTGCACATATCAACTGATTTATTTACATCAACTGATTTACACATATCAACTGATTTATTTATATAAACTATTTTACACATATCAACTTTATGATTTATTTAATAAACTGATTTACACATATTAACTAATTTACACATATCAACCGATTTATACATATCAACTGATTTATTTATATCAACTGATTTACACATATCAACTGATTTATTTATATCAACTGATTTACACATATCAACTGATTTATTTATATAAACTGATATACACATATCAACTGATTTATTTATATAAACTGATTTACCCATATCAACTGATTTACACATATCAACTGATTTACGCATATCCCCTGATTTAAGTTTAAACCAATTTGGCAACACAGCAAATTTTAAATGACAACGTTGATTTATTTATATCAACTGTTTTACACATATCAACTGATTTTTTAATATCAACCGATTTACACAAATCAACTGATTTACCCATATCAACTGATTTACGCATATCAACTGATTTACACATATCAACTGATTTATTTATATCAACTGATATATTTACACATATCAACCGATTTATTTACATCAACTGATTTATTTATATCAACTGATTTACGCATATCAACTAATTTACGCATATCCCCTGATTTAAGTTTGAACCAATTTGGCAACAGAAAATTTTAAATGACAACGGATTTATTTATTTCAACTGATTTACGTATATCCCCTGATTTAAGTTTGAACCAGTTTGGCAACATAGCAAATTTTAAATGATCACGTTGATTTATTTATATCAAATGATTTGCACATATCAACTGATTTATTTACATCAACTGATTTACACATATCAACTGATTTATTTATATCAACTGATTTACGCATATCAACTGATTTACGCATATCTCCTGATTTAAGTTTGAACCAATTTGGCAACAGCAAATTTTAAATGACAACGGATTTATTTATTTCAACTGATTTACGTATATCCCCTGATTTAAGTTTGAACCAGTTTGGCAACATAGCAAATTTTAAATGATCACGTTGATTTATTTATATCAAATGATTTGCACAAATCAACTGATTTATTTACATCAACTGATTTTTTGATATCAACCGATTTACACAAATCAACTGATTTACGCATATCCCCTGATTTAAGTTTGAACCAATTTGGCAACATAGCAAATTTTAAATGACAACAAATTTATTTATATCAACTGATTTACAAATATCAAATGATTTTTTGATATCAACCGATTTACACAAATCAACTGATTTACGCATATCAACTGATTTACGCATATCCCCTGATTTAAGTTTGAACCAATTTGGCAACATAGCAAATTTTAAACGACAACGGATTTATTTATATCAACTGATTTACGAATATCAACTGTATGATGATTTTAAATGACCACGTTGATTCAATTATATAAACTGATTTACACATATTAACTGAATTACACATATCAACCGATTAACACATATCAACTGATTTATTTATATCAACTGATTTATATATATCAACTGATTTATTTATATCAACCGATTTACACAAATCAACTGATTTACCCATATCTTACGCATATCAACTGATTTACACATATCCCCTGATTTAAGTTTGAACCAATTTGGCAACATAGCAAATTTTAAATGACAACGTTGATTTATTTACATCAACTGATTTACACATATCAACTGATTTATTTACATCAACTGATTTACACATATCAACTGATTTTTTTATATCAACCGATTAACACAAATCAACTGATTTACGCATATCTTACGCATATCAACTGATTTACACATATACTCTGATTTAAGTTTGAACCAATTTGGCAACATAGCAAATTTTAAATGACCACGTTGATTTATTTATATCAACTGATTTACACATATTAATCGATTTACACATATCAACTGATTTACACAAATCAACTGATTTACACATATCAACTGATTTATTTATATCAAATGATTTACACATATTGACTGATTTATTTATATCAACTGATTTATTTACATCAACTGATTTCTACATATCAACTGATTTACACATATCAACTGATTTTTTGATATCAACTGATTTACGCATATCAACTGATTAACGCATATCCCCTGATTTAAGTTTGAACCAATTTGGCAACAGCAAATTTTAAATAACAACGTTGATTTATTTATATTAACTGATATATTTACATCAACTGATTTACACATATCAACTGATTTATTTACATCAACTGATTTACACATATCAACTGATTTTTTTATATCAACCGATTAACACAAATCAACTGATTTACGCATATCTTACGCATATCAACTGATTTACACATATACTCTGATTTAAGTTTGAACCAATTTGGCAACATAGCAAATTTTAAATGACCACGTTGATTTATTTATATCAACTGATTTACACATATTAATCGATTTACACATATCAACTGATTTACACAAATCAACTGATTTACACATATCAACTGATTTATTTATATCAAATGATTTACACATATTGACTGATTTATTTATATCAACTGATTTATTTACATCAACTGATTTCTACATATCAACTGATTTACACATATCAACTGATTTTTTGATATCAACTGATTTACGCATATCAACTGATTAACGCATATCCCCTGATTTAAGTTTGAACCAATTTGGCAACAGCAAATTTTAAATAACAACGTTGATTTATTTATATTAACTGATATATTTATATCAACTGATTTACACATATTAACTGATTTTTTGATATCAACCGATTTACACAAATCAACTGATTTACGCATATCTTACGCATATCAACTGATTTACACATATCTCCTGATTTAAGTTTAACCAATTTGGCAACATAGCAAATTTTAAATGACATCGAATTTATTTATATCAACTGATTTACGTATATCCCCTGATTTAAGTTTTAACCAATTTGGCAACATAGCAAATTTTAAATGACCACGTTGATTTATTTATATCAACTGATTTACACATATCATTTGATTTACACATATCAACTGATTTATTCATATCCCCTGATTTAAGTTTGAACCAATTTGGCAACAGCAAATTTTAAATAACAACGTTGATTTATTTATATCAACTGATATATTTATATCAACTGATTTACACATATTAACTGATTTTTTGATAACAACCGATTTACACAAATCAACTGATTTACGCATATCTTACGCATATCAACTGATTTACGCATATCCCCTGATTTAAGTTTGAACCAATTTGGCAACATAGCAAATTTTAAATAACATCGAATTTATTTATATCAACTGATTTACGTATATCCCCTGATTTCAGTTTGAACCAATTTGGCAACATAGCAAATTTTAAATGACCACGTTGATTTATTTATATCAACTGATTTACACATATCAACTGATTTACACATATCAACTGATTTATTTATATCAACTGATTAAAGTTTAAACCAATTTGGCAACATAGCAAATTTTAAATGAAAACGGATTTATTTATATCAACTGATTTACGTAAATCAACTGTATGATGATTTTAAATGACCACGTGGATTCATTTATATCAACTGATTTACACATATCAACTGATTTATTTATATCAACTGATTTACACATATCAACTGATGTTTTGATATCAACCGATTTACACAAATCAACTAATTTACGCATATCAACTGATTTACGCATATCCCCTGATTTAAGTTTGAACCAATTTGGCAACATAGCAAATTTTAAATAACAACGGATTTATTTATATCAACTGATTTACGTATATCCCCCGATTTAAGTTTGAACCAATTTGGCAACATAGCAAATTTTAAATGACCACGTTAATTTATTTATATCAACTGATTTACACATATCAACTGATTTATTTATATCAACTGATTAACACATATCAACTGATTTATTTATATCAACTGATTTACACATATCAACTGATTTATTTATATCAACCGATTTACACAAATCAACCGATTTACACAAATCAACTGATTTACGCATATCCCTTGATTTAAGTTTGAACCAATTTGGCAATATAGCAAATTTTAAATGAAAACGGATTTATTTATATTAACTGATTTACGTAAATCAACTGTATGATGATTTTAAATGACCACGTTGATTCATTTATATCAACTGATTTACACATATTAACTAATTTACACATATCAACCGATTTACACATATCAACTGATTTATTTATATAAACTGATTTACGCATATCAACTGATTTACGCATATCAACTGATTTACGCATATCAACCGATTTACGCATATCCCCTGATTTAACTTTGAACCAATTTGGCAACACAGCAAATTTTAAATGACAACGTTGATTTATTTAAATCAAATGATTAACACATATCAACTGATTTTTTGATATCAACCGATTTACACAAATCAACTTATTTTTGCATATCAACTGATTTACGCATATCAACCAATTTACGCATATCCCCTGATTTAAGTTTGAACCAATTTGGCAACATAGCAAATTTTAAATAAAAACGGATTTATTTATATTAACTGATTTACGTAAATCAACTGTATGATGATTTTAAATGACCACGTTGATTCATTTATATCAACTGATTTACACATATTAACTAATTTACACATATCAACCGATTAACACATATCAACTGATTTATTTATATAAACTGATTTACGCATATCAACTGATTTACGCATATCAACTGATTTACGCATATCAACTGATTTACACATATCAACTGATTTTTTTTATATCAACCGATTTACACAAATCAACTGATTTACGCATATCTTACGCATATCAACTGATTTACACATATCCCCTGATTTAAGTTTAACCAATTTGGCAACACAACAAATTTTAAATGACAACGTTGATTTATTTACATTAACTGATTTACACATATCAACTGATTTATTTACATCAACTGATTTACACATATCAACTGATTTTTTGATATCAACCGATTTACACAAATCAACTGATTTACGCATATCAACTGATTAACGCATATCCCCTGATTTAAGTTTGAACCAATTTAGCAACAGCAAATTTTAAATAACAACGTTGATTTATTTATATCAACTGATATATTTATATCAACTGATTTACACATATTAACTGATTTTTTGATATCAACCGATTTACACAAATTAACTGATTTACGCATATCTTACGCATATCAACTGATTTACGCATATCCCCTGATTTAAGTTTGAACCAATTTGGCAACATAGCAAATTTTAAATAACATCGAATTTATTTATATCAACTGATTTACGTATATCCCCTGATTTAAGTTTGAACCAATTTGGCAACATAGCAAATTTTAAATGACCACGTTGATTTATTTATATCAACTGATTTACAAATATCAACTGATTTACACATATTAACTGATTTATTTATATCAACTGATTAAAGTTTAAACCAATTTGGCAACATAGCAAATTTTAAATAAAAACGGATTTATTTATATCAACTGATTTACGTAAATCAACTGTATGATGATTTTAAATGACCACGTGGATTTATTTATATCAACTGATTTACACATATCAACTGATTTAAACATATCAACTGATTTATTAATATCAACTGATTTATTAATATCAACCGATTTACACAAATCAACCGATTTACATAAATCAACTGATTTACGCATATCAACTGATTTACGCATATCCCCTGATTTAAGTTTGAACCAATTTGGCAACACAGCAAATTTTAAATGACCACGTTGATTTATTTATATCAACTAATTTACACATATTAACTGATTTACACATATCAACTGATTTACACATATCACCTGATCTATTTATATCAACTGATTTACACATATCAACTGATTTATTTATATCAACTGATTTACACATATCAACTGATGTTTTGATATCAACCGATTTACACAAATCAACTAATTTACGCATATCAACTGATTTACGCATATCCCCTGATTTAAGTTTGAACCAATTTGGCAACATAGCAAATTTTAAATAACAACGGATTTATTTATATCAACTGATTTACGTATATCCCCTGATTTAAGTTTGAACCAATTTGGCAACATAGCAAATTTTAAATGACCACGTTAATTTATTTATATCAACTGATTTACACATATCAACTGATTTATTTATATCAACTGATTAACACATATCAACTGATTTATTTATATCAACTGATTTACACATATCAACTGATGTTTTGATATCAACCGATTTACACAAATTAACTGATTTACGCATATCAATTGATTTACGCATATCCCCTGATTTAAGTTTGAACCAATTTGGCAACATAGCAAATTTTAAATGACAACGGATTTATTTATATCAACTGATTTACGTATATCCCCTGATTTAAGTTTGAACCAATTTGGCAACATAGCAAATTTTAAATGACCACGTTAATTTATTTATATCAACTGATTTACACATATCAACTGATTTATTTATATCAACCGATTTACACAAATCAACCGATTTACACAAATCAACTGATTTACGCATATCAATTGATTTACGCATATCCCTTGATTTAAGTTTGAACCAATTTGGCAATATAGCAAATTTTAAATGAAAACGGATTTATTTATATTAACTGATTTACGTAAATCAACTGTATGATGATTTTAAATGACCACGTTGATTCATTTGTATCAACTGATTTACACATATTAACTAATTTACACATATCAACCGATTTACACATATCAACTGATTTATTTATATAAACTGATTTACGCATATCAACTGATTTACGCATATCAACTGATTTACGCATATCAACCGATTTACGCATATCCCCTGATTTAAGTTTGAACCAATTTGGCAATATAGCAAATTTTAAATGAAAACGGATTTATTTATATTAACTGATTTACGTAAATCAACTGTATGATGATTTTAAATGACCACGTTGATTCATTTGTATCAACTGATTTACACATATTAACTAATTTACACATATCAACCGATTTACACATATCAACTGATTTATTTATATAAACTGATTTACGCATATCAACTGATTTACGCATATCAACTGATTTACGCATATCAACCGATTTACGTATATCCCCTGATTTAAGTTTAAACCAATTTGGCAACATAGCAAATTTTAAATGACAACGGATTTATTTATATCAACTGATTTACGTATATCCCCTGATTTAAGTTTGAACCAATTTGGCAACATAGCAAATTTTAAATGACCACGTTAATTTATTTATATCAACTGATTTACACATATCAACTGATTTATTTATATCAACTGATTAACACATATCAACTGATTTATTTATATCAACTGATTTACACATATCAACTGATTTATTTATATCAACCGATTTACACAAATCAACGAATTTACACAAATCAACTGATTTACGCATATCAATTGATTTACGCATATCCCTTGATTTAAGTTTGAACCAATTTGGCAATATAGCAAATTTTAAATGAAAACGGATTTATTTATATTAACTGATTTACGTAAATCAACTGTATGATGATTTTAAATGACCACGTTGATTCATTTATATCAACTGATTTACACATATTAACTAATTTACACATATCAACCGATTTACACATATCAACTGATTTATTTATATAAACTGATTTACGCATATCAACTGATTTACGCATATCAACTGATTTACGCATATCAACTGATTTACGCATATCAACCGATTTACGCATATCCCCTGATTTAAGTTTGAACCAATTTGGCAACACAGCAAATTTTAAATGACAACGTTGATTTATTTAAATCAAATGATTTACACATATCATTTGATTTTTTGATATCAACCGATTTACACAAATCAACTGATTTTTGCATATCAATTGATTTACGCATATCAACCAATTTACGCATATCCCCTGATTTAAGTTTGAACCAATTTGGCAACATAGCAAATTTTAAATGAAAACGGATTTATTTATATTAACTGATTTACGTAAATCAACTGTATGATGATTTTAAATGACCACGTTGATTCATTTATATCAACTGATTTACACATATTAACTAATTTACACATATCAACCGATTAACACATATCAACTGATTTATTTATATTAACTGATTTACGCATATCAACTGATTTAAGTTTGAACCAATTTGGCAACACAGCAAATTTTAAATGACAACGTTGATTTATTTAAATCAAATGATTTACACATATCAACTGATTTTTTGATATCAACTGATTTACACAAATCAACTGATTTATTTATATCAACTGATTTACGCATATCAACCAATTTACGCATATCCCCTGATTTAAGTTTAACTAATTTGGCAACACAGCAAATTTTAAATGACAACGGATTTATTTATATCAACTGATTTACGTATATCAACTGTATGATGATTTTAAATGACCACGTGGATTCATTTATATCAACTGATTTACACATATTAACTGATTTACGCATATTAACTAATTTACACATATCAACTGATTTTTTTTATATCAAACGATTTACACAAATCAACTGATTTACGCATATCTTACGCATATTAACTGATTTACACATATCCCCTGATTTAAGTTTAACCAATTTGGCAACACAACAAATTTTAAATGACAACGTTGATTTATTTACATTAACTGATTAACACATATCAACTGATTTATTTACATCAACTGATTTACACATATCAACTGATTTTTTGATATCAACCGATTTACACAAATCAACTGATTTACGCATATCAACTGATTAACGCATATCCCCTGATTTAAGTTTGAACCAATTTAGCAACAGCAAATTTTAAATAACAACGTTGATTTATTTATATCAACTGATATATTTATATCAACTGATTTACACATATTAACTGATTTTTTGATATCAACCGATTTACACAAATCAACTGATTTACGCATATCTTACGCATATCAACTGATTTACGCATATCCCCTGATTTAAGTTTGAACCAATTTGGCAACATAGCAAATTTTAAATAACATCGAATTTATTTATATCAACTGATTTACGTATATCCCCTGATTTAAGTTTGAACCAATTTGGCAACATAGCAAATTTTAAATGACCACGTTGATTTATTTATATCAACTGATTTACACATATTAACTGATTTACACATATCAACTGATTTATTTATATCAACTGATTAAAGTTTAAACCAATTTGGCAACATAGCAAATTTTAAATGAAAACGGATTTATTTATATCAACTGATTTACGTAAATCAACTGTATGATGATTTTAAATGACCACGTGGATTCATTTATATCAACTGATTTACACATATCAACTGATTTAAACATATCAACTGATTTATTAATATCAACTGATTTATTTATATCAACCGATTTACACAAATCAACCGATTTACATAAATCAACTGATTTACGCATATCAACTGATTTACGCATATCCCCTGATTTAAGTTTGAACCAATTTGGCAACACAGCAAATTTTAAATGACCACGTTGATTTATTTATATCAACTAATTTACACATATTAACTGATTTACACATATCAACTGATTTACACATATTAACTGATTTATTTATATCAACTGATTTACACATATCAACTGATTTATTTATATCAACTGATTTACACATATCAAATAATGTTTTGATATCAACCGATTTACACAAATCAACTAATTTACGCATATCAACTGATTTACGCATATCCCCTGATTTAAGTTTGAACCAATTTGGCTACATAGCAAATTTTAAATAACAACGGATTTATTTATATCAACTGATTTACGCATATCCCCTGATTTAAGTTTGAACCAATTTGGCAACACAGCAAATTTTAAATTACCACGTTGATTTATTTATATCAACTAATTTACACATATTAACTGATTTACACATATCAACTGATTTACACATATCAACTGATTTACACATATCAACTGATTTATTTATATCAACTGATTTACACATATCAACTGATTTATTTATATCAACTGATTTACACATATCAAATGATGTTTTGATATCAACCGATTTACACAAATCAACTAATTTACGCATATCAACTGATTTACGCATATCCCCTGATTTAAGTTTGAACCAATTTGGCAACATAGCAAATTTTAAATAACAACGGATTTATTTATATCAACTAATTTACGTATATCCCCTGATTTAAGTTTAAACCAATTTGGCAACATAGCAAATTTTAAATGACCACGTTAATTTATTTATATCAACTGATTTACACATATCAACTGATTTATTTATATCAACTGATTAACACATATCAACTGATTTATTTATATCAACTGATTTACACATATCAACTGATGTTTTGATATCAACCGATTTACACAAATCAACTGATTTACGCATATCAATTGATTTACGCATATCCCCTGATTTAAGTTTGAACCAATTTGGCAACATAGCAAATTTTAAATGACAACGGATTTATTTATATCAACTGATTTACGTAAATCCCCTGATTTAAGTTTGAACCAATTTGGCAACATAGCAAATTTTAAATGACCACGTTAATTTATTTATATCAACTGATTTACACATATCAACTGATTTATTTATATCAACTGATTAACACATATCAACTGATTTATTTATATCAACTGATTTACACATATCAACTGATTTATTTATATCAACCGATTTACACAAATCAACCGATTTACACAAATCAACTGATTTACACATATCAACTGATTTATTTATATCAACCGATTTACACAAATCAACTGATTTACGCATATCAACTGATTTACGTATATCAACTGTATGATGATTTTAAATGACCACGTTGATTCAATTATATAAACTGATTTACACATATTAACTGATTTACACATATCAACCGATTTACACATATCAACTGATTTATTTATATCAACTGATTTACACATATCAACTGATTTTTATATCAACCGATTTACACAAATCAACCGATTTACACAAATCAACTGATTTACGCATATCAATTGATTTACGCATATCCCTTGATTTAAGTTTGAACCAATTTGGCAATATAGCAAATTTTAAATAAAAACGGATTTATTTATATTAACTGATTTACGTAAATCAACTGTATGATGATTTTAAATGACCACGTTAATTCATTTATATCAACTGATTTACACATATTAACTAATTTACACATATCAACCGATTTACACATATCAACTGATTTATTTATATAAACTGTTTTACGCATATCAACTGATTTACGCATATCAACCGATTTACGCATATCCCCTGATTTAAGTTTGAACCAATTTGGCAACACAGCAAATTTTAAATGACAACGTTGATTTATTTAAATCAAATGATTTACACATATCAACTGATTTTTTGATATCAACCGATTTACACAAATCAACTGATTTTCGCATATCAACTGATTTACGCATATCAACCAATTTACGCATATCCCCTGATTTAAGTTTGAACCAATTTGGCAACATAGCAAATTTTAAATGAAAACGGATTTATTTATATTAACTGATTTACGTATATCAACTGTATGATGATTTTAAATGACCACGTTGATTCATTTATATCAACTGATTTACACATATCAACCGATTTACACATATCAACTGATTTACACATATTAACTGATTTATTTATATCAAATGATTTACGGGCCATTCCACGCTTAACGGATAGGACAGGATAAGACAGGATAGACAAAATAATATTGTTCCACCATATTACCAATGTCAAATTTTTATAAATAGCTCTAAACAAAAGCTGTTTAAGAAGGTTTTTATTTGGCAAAATTAGGTATCGTGATTGACTGTCCAATTCCTTAAAAATTAATAATTTAAAGCGTAATGGGCGGGACTATTGCAAAGTCCCGACCGTTACGCTTTAAATTATTAGTTTTTAAGGAATTGGACAGTCAATCACGATACCCAATTTTGCCAAATAAAAACCTTGTTAAACAGCTCCAGTTTAGAACCATTTATAAAAATTTGACATTGGCAATACAATAGAATAACATTATTTTGTAAATAAAAACACGGCAACTATCCCATCCGTCACGCGTGGAATGGCTCTTACACATATCAACTGATTTTTTTATATCAACCGATTTACACAAATCAACTGATTTACGCATATCTTACGCATATCAACTGATTTACACATATCCCCTGATTTAAGTTTGAACCAATTTGGCAACATAACAAATTTTAAATGACAACGAATTTATTTATATCAACTGTTTTACGTATATCCCCTGATTTAAGTTTGAGCCAATTTGGCAACACAGCAAATTTTAAATGACAACGTTGATTTATTTATTTCAACTGATTTACGTATATCCCCTGATTTAAGTTTGAACCAGTTTGGCAACATAGCAAATTTTAAATGATCACATATCAACTGATTTATTTATATTAACTGATTTACGCATATCAACTGATTTACGCATATCCCCTGATTTAAGTTTGAACCAATTTGGCAACATAGCAAATTTTAAATGACCACGTTGATTTATTTATATCAACTGATTTACACATATCAACTAATTTACGCATATCCCCTGATTTAAGTTTGAACCAATTTGGCAACAGCAAATTTTAAATGACAACGGATTTATTTATTTCAACTAATTTACGTATATACCCTGATTTAAGTTTGAACCAGTTTGGCAACATAGCAAATTTTAAATGATCACGTTGATTTATTTATATCAAATGATTTGCACATATCAACTGATTTATTTACATCATCTGATTTACACATATCAACTGATTTATTTATATCAACTGATTTACGAATATCCCCTGATTTAAGTTTGAACCAATTTGGCAACAGCAAATTTTAAATGACAACGAATTTATTTATATCAACTGTTTTACGTATATCCCCTGATTTAAGTTTGAACCAATTTGGCAACACAGCAAATTTTAAATGACAACGTTGATTTATTTACATCAACTGATTTACACATATCAACTGATTTATTTACATCAACTGATTTACACATATTAACTGATTTTTTTATATTAACCGATTTACACAAATCAACTGATTTACGCATATCTTACGCATATCAACTGATTTACACATATCCCCTGATTTAAGTTTGAACCAATTTGGCAACATAGCAAATTTTAAATGAAAATGGATTTATTTATATCAACTGATTTACGTAAATCAACTGTATGATGATTTTAAATGACCACGTGGATTCATTTATATCAACTGATTTACATATATTAACTGATTTACACATATTAACTGATTTACACATATCAACTGATTTACACATATCAACTGATTTATTTATATCAACTGATTAATACATATTAACTGATTTATTTATATCAACTGATTTACACATATCAACCGATTTATTTATATTAACCGATTTACACAAATCAACCGATTTACACAAATCAACTGATTTACGCATATCAATTGATTTACGCATATACCTTGATTTAAGTTTGAACCAATTTGGCAACATAGCAAATTTTAAATGACAACGGATTTATTTATATCAACTGATTAACGTATATCCCCTGATTTAAGTTTGAACCAATTTGGCAACACAGCAAATTTTAAATGACAACGTTAATTTATTTAAATCAAATGATTTACACATATCAACTGATTTTTTGATATCAACCGATTTACACAAATCAACTGATTTTCGCATATCAAATGGTTTACGCATATCCCCTGATTTAAGTTTAAACCAATTTGGCAACAGCAAATTTTAAATTACAACGTTGATTTATTTATATCAACTGATTTACACATATCAACTGATTCACGCATATCTTACGCATATCAACTGATTTACGCATATCCCTCGATTTAAGTTTGAACCAATTTGGCAACATAGCAAATTTTAAATGACAACGGATTTATTTATATCAACTGATTAAACGTATATCCCCTGATTTAAGTTTGAACCAATTTGGCAACAACAAATTTTAAATGACAACGGATTTATTTATATCAACTGATTTACGTATATCAACTGTATGATGATTTTAAATGACCACGTTGATTCAATTATATAAACTGATTTACACATATTAACTGATTTACACATATCAACCGATTTACACATATCAACTGATTTATTTATATCAACCGATTTACACAAATCAACTGATTTATGCATATCTTACGCATATCAACTGATTTACACATATCAACTGATTTATTTATATCAACTGATTTACACATATCAACTGATTTATTTATATCAACTGATTTACACATATCAACTGATTTATTTATATCAACTAATTTATTTATATCAACCGATTTACACAAATCAACTGATTTACCCATATCAACTGATTTACGCATATTAACTGATTTACGCATATCCCCTGATTTATGTTTGAACCAATTTGGCAACACAGCAAATAAAAACGGATTTATTTATATCAACTGATTAACGTATATCAACTGTATGATGATTTTAAATGACCACGTTGATTCATTTATATCAACTGATTTACACATATCAACTGATTTATTTATATCAACTGATTTACGTATATCAACTGTATGATGATTTTAAATGACGTTGATTCAATTATATAAACTGATTTACACATATTAACTGATTTACACATATCAACCGATTTACACATATCAACTGATTTATTTATATCAACCGATTAGCACAAATCAACTGATTTACGCATATTCCCTGATTTAAGTTTAACCAATTTGGCAACACAGCAAATTTTAAATGACAACGTTGATTTATTTATATCAACTGATTTACACATATCAACTGATTTACGCATATCCCCTGATTTAAGTTTGAACCAATTTGGCAACAGCAAATTTTAAATAACAACGTTGATTTTTTTATATCAACTGATTTATTTATATCAACTGATTTACACATATCAACTGATTTTTTGATATCAAACGATTTACACAAATCAACTGATTTACGCATATTAACTGATTTACGCATATCCCCTGATTTATGTTTGAACCAATTTGGCAACACAGCAAATAAAAACGGATTTATTTATATCAACTGATTAACGTATATCAACTGTATGATGATTTTAAATGACCACGTTGATTCATTTATATCATCTGATTTACACATATCAACTGATTTATTTACATCAACTGATTTACACATATCAACTGATTTACACATATCAACTGATTTATTTATATCAACTGATTTACGCATATCAACTAATTTACGCATATTCCCTGATTTAGGTTTAACCAACTTTGCAACACAGCAAATTTTAAATGACAACGGATTTATTTATATCAACTGATTTACTTATATCAACTGTATGATGATTTTAAATGACCACGTTGATTCATTTATATCAACTGATTTACACATATCAACTTATTTATTTATATAAACTGATTTACGCATATCAACTTATTTACGCATATCAACTGATTTACGCATATCAACTGATTTACGCATATCCCCTGATTTAAGTTTGAACCAATTTGGCAACAGCAAATTTTAAATGACAACGTTGATTTATTTATATCAATTAATTTACACATATCAACTGATTTTGTGATATCAACCGATTTACACAAATCAACTGATTTACGCATATCAACTGATTTAGGCATATCAACTGATTTACGCATATCCCCTGATTTAAGTTTGAACCAATTTGGCAACAGCAAATTTTAAATGACAACGGATTTATTTATATCAACTGATTTACGTATATCAACTGCATGATGATTTTAAATGACCACGTTGATTCAATTATATAAACTGATTTACACATATTAACTGATTTACACATATCAACCGATTTACACATATCAACTGATTTATTTTTATCAACCGATTTACACAAATCAACTGATTTATGCATATCTTACGCATATCAACTGATTTACACATATCAACTGATTTATTTATATCAACTGATTTACACATATCAACTGATTTATTTATATCAACTAATTTATTTATATCAACTGATTTACACATATCAACTGATTTATTTATATCAACTGATTTATTTATATCAACCGATTTACACAAATCAACTGATTTACCCATATCAACTGATTTACGCATATCAACTGATTTACAAATATCAACTGATTTATTTATATCAACTGATTAACACATATCAACTGATTTATTTACATCAACTGATTTACACATATTAACTGATTTATTTATATCAACTGATTTACGCATATCAACTAATTTACGCATATCCCCTGATTTAAGTTTAATCAATTTGGCAACACAGCAAATTTTAAATGACAACGGGTTTATTTATATCAACTGATTTACACATATCAACTGATTTATTTATATCAAATAATTTACTCATATCAACTTATTTATTTATATAAACTGATTTACGCATATCAACTGATTAACACATATCAACTGATTTACACATACCAACTGATTTATTTATATCAACTGATTTACACATATTAACTGATTTATTTATATCAACTAATTTATTTATATCAACCGATTTGCACAAATCAACTGATTTACGCATATCAACTTATTTACGCATATTCCCTGATTTAAGTTTAACCAATTTGGCAACACAGCAAATTTTAAATGACAACGTTGATTTATTTATATCAACTGATTTACACATATCAACTGATTAACACATATCAACTGATTTATTTACATTAACTGATTTACACATATCAACTGATTTACGCATATCAACTGATTTACACATATCAACTGATTTACGCATATCCCCTGATTTAAGTTTGAACAATTTGGCAACGACAAATTTTAAATGACAACGTTGATTTATTTATATCAACTGATTTATTTATATCAACTGATTTACACATATTAACTGATTTTTTGAAAACAACCGATTTACACAAATCAACTGATTTACGCATATCAACTGATTTACGCATATCCCCTAATTTAAGTTTGAACCAATTTGGCAACAGCAAATTTTAAATGACAACGGATTTATTTATTTCAACTGATTTACGTATATCCCCTGATTTAAGTTTGAACCAGTTTGGCAACATAGCAAATTTTAAATGACCACGTTGATTTATTTATATCAAATGATTTGCACATATCAATTGATTTATTTACATCAACTGATTTACACATATCAACTGCTTTATTTATATCAACTGATTTACGCATATCAACTGATTTACGCATATCCCCTGATTTAAGTTTGAACCAATTTGGCAACATAGCAAATTTTAAATGACCACGTTGATTTATTTATATAAACTGATTAACACATATCAAATGATTTACACAAATCAACTGATTTATTTATATCAACTGATTTACACATATCAACTGATTTATTTATATCAACTGATTTACACATATTAACTGATTTACGCATATCAACTGATTTACGCATATCAAGTGATTTACGCATATCAACTGATTTACGCATATCCCCTGATTTAAGTTTGAACAATTTGGCAACGACAAATTTTAAATGACAAGGTTGATTTATTTATATCAACTGATTTATTTATATCAACTGATTTACACATATTAACCGATTTTTTGATAACAACCGATTTACACAAATCAACTGATTTACGCATATCAACTGATTTACGCATATCCCCTAACTTAAGTTTGAACCAATTTGGCAACAGCAAATTTTAAATAACAACGGATTTATTTATTTCAACTGATTTACGTATATCCCCTGATTTAAGTTTGAACCAGTTTGGCAACATAGCAAATTTTAAATAACCACGTTGATTTATTTATATCAAATGATTTGCACATATCAATTGATTTATTTACATCAACTGATTTACACATATTAACTGATTTATTTATGTCAACTGATTTACGCATATCAACTGATTTACGTATATCCCCTGATTTAAGTTTGAACCAGTTTGGCAACATAGCAAATTTTAAATAACCACGTTGATTTATTTATATCAACTGATTTACACATATCAACTGATTTACACAAATCAACTGATTTATTTATATCAACTGATTAACACATATCAACTAATTTATTTATATCAACAGATTTACACATATTAACTGATTTACACATATCAACTGATTTACACATATCAACTGATTTATTTATATCAACTGATTTACACATATCAACTGATTTATTTATATCAACTGATTTACACATATCAACTGATTTATTTATATCAACTGATTTACATATATCAACTGATTTTTTGATATTAACCGATTTACACAAATCAACTGATTTACGCATATCAACTGATTTACGCATATCCCCTGATTTAAGTTTGAACCAATTTGGCAACAAAGCAAATTTTAAATGACCACGTTAATTTATTTATATCAACTGATTTACACATATTAACTGATTTACACATATCAACTGATTTACACATATCAGCTGATTTATTTATATCAACTGATTAATACATATCAACTAATTTATTTATATCAACTGATTTACACATATTTACTGATATATTTATTTCAACTGATTTACACATATCAACTGATTTATTTATATAAACTGATTAACGCAAATCAACTGATTTACGCATATCAACTGATTAACGTATATCCCCTGATTTAAGTTTGAACCAATTTGGCAACACAGCAAATTTTAAATGACAACGTTGATTTATTTAAATCAAATGATTTACACATATCAACTGATTTTTTGATATCAACCGATTTACACAAATCAACTGATTTTCGAATATCAAATGGTTTACGCATATCCCTCGATTTAAGTTTGAACCAATTTGGCAACATAGCAAATTTTAAATGACAACGGATTTATTTATATCAACTGATTAAACGTATATCCCCTGATTTTAGTTTGAACCAATTTGGCAACAGCAAATTTAAAATGACCACGTTAATTTATTTATATCAACTGATTTACACATATTTACTGATATATTTATTTCAACTGATTTACACATATCAACTGATTTATTTACATCAACTGATTTACACATATCACTTGATTTATTTATATTAACTAATTTACGCATATCAACTAATTTACACATATCCCCTGATTTAAGTTTAACCAATTTGGCAACACAGCAAATTTTAAATGAAAAAGGATTTATTTATATCAACTGATTTACGTATATCAACTGTATGATGATTTTAAATGACCACGTTGATTTATTTATATCAACTGATTTACACATATCAACCGATTTACACATATCAACTGATTTACACATATCAACTGATTTATTTATATCAACTGATTTACACATATCAACTTATTTATTTATATAAACTAATTTACGCATATCAACTGATTTACGCATATCAACTGATTTAGGCATATCAACTGATTTACGCATATCCCCTGATTTAAGTTTGAACCAATTTGGCAACAGCAAATTTTAAATGACAACGGATTTATTTATATCAACTGATTTACGTATATCAACTGTATGATGATTTTAAATGACCACGTTGATTCAATTATATAAACTGATTTACACATATTAACTGATTTACACATATCAACCGATTTACACATATCAACTGATTTATTTATATCAACCGATTTACACAAATCAACTGATTTATGCATATCTTACGCATATCAACTGATTTACACATATCAACTGATTTATTTATATCAACTGATTTACACATATCAACTGATTTATTTATATCAACTGATTTACACATATCAACTGATTTATTTATATCAACTGATTTACATATATCAACTGATTTTTTGATATTAACCGATTTACACAAATCAACTGATTTACGCATATCAACTGATTTACGCATATCCCCTGATTTAAGTTTGAACCAATTTGGCAACAAAGCAAATTTTAAATGACCACGTTAATTTATTTATATCAACTGATTTACACATATTAACTGATTTACACATATCAACTGATTTACACATATCAACTGATTTATTTATATCAACTGATTAATACATATCAACTAATTTATTTATATCAACTGATTTACACATATTTACTGATATATTTATTTCAACTGATTTACACATATCAACTGATTTATTTATATAAACTGATTAACGCAAATCAACTGATTTACGCATATCAACTGATTAACGTATATCCCCTGATTTAAGTTTGAACCAATTTGGCAACACAGCAAATTTTAAATGACAACGTTGATTTATTTAAATCAAATGATTTACACATATCAACTGATTTTTTGATATCAACCGATTTACACAAATCAACTGA
Organism: Brassicogethes aeneus; assembly: GCA_921294245.1. Classification (NCBI taxonomy): domain Eukaryota; kingdom Metazoa; phylum Arthropoda; class Insecta; order Coleoptera; family Nitidulidae; genus Brassicogethes; species Brassicogethes aeneus. Next base: position 8,517,752 of record OV121136.1, read on the forward strand.
TTTTCGAATATCAAATGGTTTACGCATATCCCTCGATTTAAGTTTGAACCAATTTGGCAACATAGCAAATTTTAAATGACAACGGATTTATTTATATCAACTGATTAAATGTATATCCCCTGATTTTAGTTTGAACCAATTTGGCAACAGCAAATTTAAAATGACCACGTTAATTTATTTATATCAACTGATTTACACATATTTACTGATATATTTATTTCAACTGATTTACACATATCAACTGATTTATTTACATCAACTGATTTACACATATCACTTGATTTATTTATATTAACTAATTTACGCATATCAACTAATTTACACATATCCCCTGATTTAAGTTTAACCAATTTGGCAACACAGCAAATTTTAAATGACAAAGGATTTATTTATATCAACTGATTTACGTATATCAACTGTATGATGATTTTAAATGACCACGTTGATTTATTTATATCAACTGATTTACACATATCAACCGATTTACACATATCAACTGATTTACACATATCAACTGATTTATTTATATCAACTGATTTACACATATCAACTTATTTATTTATATAAACTAATTTACGCATATCAACTGATTTACGCATATCAACTGATTTAGGCATATCAACTGATTTACGCATATCCCCTGATTTAAGTTTGAACCAATTTGGCAACAGCAAATTTTAAATGACAACGGATTTATTTATATCAACTGATTTACGTATATCAACTGTATGATGATTTTAAATGACCACGTTGATTCAATTATATAAACTGATTTACACATATTAACTGATTTACACATATCAACCGATTTACACATATCAACTGATTTATTTATATCAACCGATTTACACAAATCAACTGATTTATTTATATCAACTGATTTACACATATCAACTGATTTATTTATATCAACTGATTTATTTATATCAACCGATTTACACAAATCAACTGATTTACGCATATCAACTTATTTACGCATATCAACTGATTTACGCATATCAACTGATTTACGCATATCCCCTGATTTAAGTTTGAACCAATTTGGCAACACAGCAAATAAAAACGGATTTATTTATATCAACTGATTAACGTATATCAACTGTATGATGATTTTAAATGACCACGTTGATTTATTTATATCAACTGATTTACACATATTAACCGATTTACACATATCAACTGATTTACACATATCAACTGATTTACACATTTCAACTGATTTATTTATATCAACCGATTTACACAATTCAACTGATTTACGCATATCAACTGATTTACGCATATCCCCTGATTTAAGTTTGAACCATTTTGGCAACATAGCAAATTTTAAATGACAACGGATTTATTTATATTAACTGATTTACGTATATCAACTGTATGATGATTTTAAATGACCACGTTGATTCATTTATATAGACTGATTTACACATATTAACTGATTTACACATATCAAATGATTTATTTATATCAACTGATTTACACATATCAACTGATTTACACATATCAACTGATTTATTTATATCAACTGATTTACACATATCAACTGATTTATTTATATAAACTGATTTACCCATATCAACTGATTTACGCATATCAACTGATTTACGCATATCCCCTGATTTACGCATATCCCCTGATTTACGCATATCCCCTGATTTAAATTTGAACCAATTTGGCAACACAGCAAATTTTAAATGATTTACACAAATTAACTGATTTACTCATATAAACTGATTTACGCATATCTCCTGATTTAAGTTTGAACCAATTTTGCCACATAGCAAATTTTAGATGACCACGTTGATTTATTTATATCAACTGATTTACACATATCAACTGATTTATTTATATAAACTGATTTACGCATATCAACTGATTTACGCATATTAACTGATTTACGCATATCAACTGATTTACACATATCAACTGATTTACGCATATCCCCTGATTTAAGTTTGAACAATTTGGCAACGACAAATTTTAAATGACAACGTTGATTTATTTATATCAACTGATTTATTTATATCAACTGATTTACACATATTAACTGATTTTTTGAAAACAACCGATTTACACAAATCAACTGATTTACGCATATCAACTGATTTACGCATATCCCCTTATTTAAGTTTGAACCAATTTGGCAACAGCAAATTTTAAATGACAACGGATTTATTTATTTCAACTGATTTACGTATATCCCCTAATTTAAGTTTGAACCAGTTTGGCAACATAGCAAATTTTAAATGACCACGTTGATTTATTTATATCAAATGATTTGCACATATCAATTGATTTATTTACATCAACTGATTTACACATAATAACTGCTTTATTTATATCAACTGATTTACGCATATCAACTGATTTACGCATATCCCCTGATTTAAGTTTGAACCAATTTGGCAACATAGCAAATTTTAAATGACCACGTTGATTTATTTATATAAACTGATTAACACATATCAAATGATTTACACAAATCAACTGATTTATTTATATCAACTGATTTACACATATCAACTGATTTATTTATATCAACTGATTTACACATATTAACTGATTTACGCATATCAACTGATTTACGCATATCAAGTGATTTACGCATATCAACTGATTTACGCATATCCCCTGATTTAAGTTTGAACAATTTGGCAACGACAAATTTTAAATGACAACGTTGATTTATTTATATCAACTGATTTATTTATATCAACTGATTTACACATATTAACCGATTTTTTGATAACAACCGATTTACACAAATCAACTGATTTACGCATATCAACTGATTTACGCATATCCCCTAACTTAAGTTTGAACCAATTTGGCAACAGCAAATTTTAAATGACAACGGATTTATTTATTTCAACTGATTTACGTATATCCCCTGATTTAAGTTTGAACCAGTTTGGCAACATAGCAAATTTTAAATAACCACGTTGATTTATTTATATCAAATGATTTGCACATATCAATTGATTTATTTACATCAACTGATTTACACATATTAACTGATTTATTTATGTCAACTGATTTACGCATATCAACTGATTTACGTATATCCCCTGATTTAAGTTTGAACCAGTTTGGCAACATAGCAAATTTTAAATAACCACGTTGATTTATTTATATCAACTGATTTACACATATCAACTGATTTACACATATCAACTGATTTACACAAATCAACTGATTTATTTATATCAACTGATTAACACATATCAACTAATTTATTTATATCAACAGATTTACACATATTAACTGATTTACACATATCAACTGATTTACACAGATCAACTGATTTATTTATATCAACTGATTTACACATATCAACTGATTTATTTATATCAACTGATTTACACATATCTACTGATTTATTTATATCAACTGATTAACATATATCAACTGATTTTTTGATATTAACCGATTTACACAAATCAACTGATTTACGAATATCAACTGATTTACGCATATCCCCTGATTTAAGTTTGAACCAATTTGGCAACAAAGCAAATTTTAAATGACCACGTTAATTTATTTATATCAACTGATTTACACATATTAACTGATTTACACATATCAACTGATTTACACATATCAACTGATTTATTTATATCAACTGATTAACACATATCAACTGATTTATTTACATCAACTGATTTACACATATCAACTGATTTATTTATATCAACTGATTTACGCATATCAACTAATTTACGCATATCCCCTGATTTAAGTTTAATCAATTTGGCAACACAGCAAATTTTAAATGACAACGGATTTATTTATATCAACTGATTTACACATATCAACTAATTTATTTATATCAAATGATTTACTCATATCAACTTATTTATTTATATAAACTGATTTACGCATATCAACTGATTAACACATATCAACTGATTTACACATACCAACTGATTTATTTATATCAACTGATTTACACATATTAACTGATTTATTTATATCAACTGATTTATTTATATCAACCGATTAGCACAAATCAACTGATTTACGCATATCAACTGATTTACGCATATCAACTGATTTACGCATATTCCCTGATTTAAGTTTAACCAATTTGGCAACACAGCAAATTTTAAATGACAACGTTGATTTATTTATATCAACTGATTTACACATATCAACTGATTTACGCATATCCCCTGATTTAAGTTTGAACCAATTTGGCAACAGCAAATTTTAAATAACAACGTTGATTTTTTTATATCAACTGATTTATTTATATCAACTGATTTACACATATCAACTGATTTTTTGATATCAAACGATTTACACAAATCAACTGATTTACGCATATTAACTGATTTACGCATATCCCCTGATTTATGTTTGAACCAATTTGGCAACACAGCAAATAAAAACGGATTTATTTATATCAACTGATTAACGTATATCAACTGTATGATGATTTTAAATGACCACGTTGATTCATTTATATCAACTGATTTACACATATCAACTGATTTATTTACATCAACTGATTTACACATATCAACTGATTTACACATATCAACTGATTTATTTATATCAACTGATTTACGCATATCAACTAATTTACGCATATTCCCTGATTTAGGTTTAACCAACTTTGCAACACAGCAAATTTTAAATGACAACGGATTTATTTATATCAACTGATTTACTTACATCAACTGTATGATGATTTTAAATGACCACGTTGATTCATTTATATCAACTGATTTACACATATCAACTTATTTATTTATATAAACTGAATTACGCATATCAACTTATTTACGCATATCAACTGATTTACGCATATCAACTGATTTACGCATAACCCCTGATTGTAGCAAATTTTAAATGATTTACACAAATTAACTGATTTACTCATATAAACTGATTTACGCATATCTCCTGATTTAAGTTTGAACCAATTTTGCCACATAGCAAATTTTAGATGACCACGTTGATTTATTTATATCAACTGATTTACACATATCAACTGATTTATTTATATAAACTGATTTACGCATATCAACTGATTTACGCATATTAACTGATTTACGCATATCAACTGATTTACACATATCAACTGATTTACGCATATCCCCTGATTTAAGTTTGAACAATTTGGCAACGACAAATTTTAAATGACAACGTTGATTTATTTATATCAACTGATTTATTTATATCAACTGATTTACACATATTAACTGATTTTTTGAAAACAACCGATTTACACAAATCAACTGATTTACGCATATCAACTGATTTACGCATATCCCCTTATTTAAGTTTGAACCAATTTGGCAACAGCAAATTTTAAATGACAACGGATTTATTTATTTCAACTGATTTACGTATATCCCCTAATTTAAGTTTGAACCAGTTTGGCAACATAGCAAATTTTAAATGACCACGTTGATTTATTTATATCAAATGATTTGCACATATCAATTGATTTATTTACATCAACTGATTTACACATATTAACTGCTTTATTTATATCAACTGATTTACGCATATCAACTGATTTACGCATATCCCCTGATTTAAGTTTGAACCAATTTGGCAACATAGCAAATTTTAAATGACCACGTTGATTTATTTATATAAACTGATTAACACATATCAAATGATTTACACAAATCAACTGATTTATTTATATCAACTGATTTACACATATCAACTGATTTATTTATATCAACTGATTTACACATATTAACTGATTTACGCATATCAACTGATTTACGCATATCAAGTGATTTACGCATATCAACTGATTTACGCATATCCCCTGATTTAAGTTTGAACAATTTGGCAACGACAAATTTTAAATGACAACGTTGATTTATTTATATCAACTGATTTATTTATATCAACTGATTTACACATATTAACCGATTTTTTGATAACAACCGATTTACACAAATCAACTGATTTACGCATTTCAACTGATTTACGCATATCCCCTAACTTAAGTTTGAACCAATTTGGCAACAGCAAATTTTAAATGACAACGGATTTATTTATTTCAACTGATTTACGTATATCCCCTGATTTAAGTTTGAACCAGTTTGGCAACATAGCAAATTTTAAATAACCACGTTGATTTATTTATATCAAATGATTTGCACATATCAATTGATTTATTTACATCAACTGATTTACACATATTAACTGATTTATTTATGTCAACTGATTTACGCATATCAACTGATTTACGTATATCCCCTGATTTAAGTTTGAACCAGTTTGGCAACATAGCAAATTTTAAATAACCACGTTGATTTATTTATATCAACTGATTTACACATATCAACTGATTTACACATATCAACTGATTTACACAAATCAACTGATTTATTTATATCAACTGATTAACACATATCAACTAATTTATTTATATCAACAGATTTACACATATTAACTGATTTACACATATCAACTGATTTACACAGATCAACTGATTTATTTATATCAACTGATTTACACATATCAACTGATTTATTTATATCAACTGATTTACACATATCTACTGATTTATTTATATCAACTGATTAACATATATCAACTGATTTTTTGATATTAACCGATTTACACAAATCAACTGATTTACGAATATCAACTGATTTACGCATATCCCCTGATTTAAGTTTGAACCAATTTGGCAACAAAGCAAATTTTAAATGACCACGTTAATTTATTTATATCAACTGATTTACACATATTAACTGATTTACACATATCAACTGATTTACACATATCAACTGATTTATTTATATCAACTGATTAACACATATCAACTGATTTATTTACATCAACTGATTTACACATATCAACTGATTTATTTATATCAACTGATTTACGCATATCAACTAATTTACGCATATCCCCTGATTTAAGTTTAATCAATTTGGCAACACAGCAAATTTTAAATGACAACGGATTTATTTATATCAACTGATTTACACATATCAACTAATTTATTTATATCAAATGATTTACTCATATCAACTTATTTATTTATATAAACTGATTTACGCATATCAACTGATTAACACATATCAACTGATTTACACATACCAACTGATTTATTTATATCAACTGATTTACACATATTAACTGATTTATTTATATCAACTGATTTATTTATATCAACCGATTAGCACAAATCAACTGATTTACGCATATCAACTGATTTACGCATATTCCCTGATTTAAGTTTAACCAATTTGGCAACACAGCAAATTTTAAATGACATAGTTGATTTATTTATATCAACTGATTTACACATATCAACTGATTTACGCATATCCCCTGATTTAAGTTTGAACCAATTTGGCAACAGCAAATTTTAAATAACAACGTTGATTTTTTTATATCAACTGATTTATTTATATCAACTGATTTACACATATCAACTGATTTTTTGATATCAAACGATTTACACAAATCAACTGATTTACGCATATTAACTGATTTACGCATATCCCCTGATTTATGTTTGAACCAATTTGGCAACACAGCAAATAAAAACGGATTTATTTATATCAACTGATTAACGTATATCAACTGTATGATGATTTTAAATGACCACGTTGATTCATTTATATCAACTGATTTACACATATCAACTGATTTATTTACATCAACTGATTTACACATATCAACTGATTTACACATATCAACTGATTTATTTATATCAACTGATTTACGCATATCAACTAATTTACGCATATTCCCTGATTTAGGTTTAACCAACTTTGCAACACAGCAAATTTTAAATGACAACGGATTTATTTATATCAACTGATTTACTTATATCAACTGTATGATGATTTTAAATGACCACGTTGATTCATTTATATCAACTGATTTACACATATCAACTTATTTATTTATATAAACTGAATTACGCATATCAACTTATTTACGCATATCAACTGATTTACGCATATCAACTGATTTACGCATATCCCCTGATTTAAGTTTGAACCAATTTGGCAACAGCAAATTTTAAATGACAACGTTGATTTATTTATATCAATTAATTTACACATATCAACTGATTTTGTGATATCAACCGATTTACACAAATCAACTGATTTACGCATATCAACTGATTTCCGCATATCCCCTAATTTAAGTTTGAACCAATTTGGCAACAGCAAATTTTAAATGACAACGGATTTATTTATTTCAACTGATTTACGTATATCCCCTGATTTAAGTTTGAACCAGTTTGGCAACAAAGCAAATTTTAAATGACCACGTTGATTTATTTATATCAACTGATTTACACATATCAACTGATTTTTTGATATTAACCGATTTACACAAATTAACTGATTTACGCATATCAACTGATTTACGCATATCTCCTGATTTAAGTTTGAACCAATTTTGCCACATAGCAAATTTTAGATGACCACGTTGATTTATTTATATCAACTGATTTACACATATCAACTGATTTATTTATATAAACTGATTAACGCATATCAACTGATTTACGCATATCAACTGATTTACGCATATCAACTGATTAACACATATCAACTGATTTACGCATATCCCCTGATTTAAGTTTGAACAATTTGGCAACGACAAATTTTAAATGACAACGTTGATTTATTTATATCAACTGATTTACACATATCAACTGATTTTTTGAAAACAACCGATTTACACAAATCAACTGATTTACGCATATCAACTGATTTACGCATATCCCCTAATTTAAGTTTGAACCAATTTGGCAACAGCAAATTTTAAATCACCACGTTGATTTATTTATATCAAATGATTTGCACATATCAATTGATTTATTTACATCAACTGATTTACACATATCAACTGATTTACGCATATCTACTAATTTACGCATATCCCCTGATTTAAGTTTGAACCAATTTGGCAACATAGCAAATTTTAAATGACCACGTTAATTTATTTATATCAACTGATTTACACATTTTAACTGATTTACACATATCAAATGATTTACACAAATCAACTGATTTATTTATATCAACTGATTTATTTACATCAACTGATTTACACATATCAACTGATTTATTTACATCAATTGATTTACACATATCAACTGATTTTTTGATATCAACCAATTTACACAAATCAACTGATTTACGAATATCAATTGATTTACGCATATTATCTGATTTAAGTTTGAACCAATTTGGCAACAGCAAATTTTAAATGACAACGTTGGTTTATTTATATCAACTGATTTATTTATATCAACTGATTTACACATATCAACTGATTTTTTGATATCAACCGATTTAAGCAAATCAACTGATTCACGCATATCTTACGCATATCAACTGATTTACGCATATCCCCTGATTTAAATTTGAACCAATTTGGCAACATAGCAAATTTTAAATGACAACGAATTTATTTATTTCAACTGATTTATTTATATCAACCGATTTACACAAATCAACTGATTTACGCATATCAACTGATTTACGCATATCCCCTGATTTAGGTTTGAACCAATTTGGCAACATAGCAAATTTTAAATGACATCGAATTTATTTATATCAACTGATTTACGTATATCCCCTGATTTAAGTTTGAACCAATTTGGCAACATAGCAAATTTTAAATGAAAACGGATTCATTTATATCAACTGATTTACGCATATTAACTGATTTAGGCATATCCCCTGACTTAAGTTTGAACCAATTTGGCAACAAAGCAAATTTTCAATGACCACGTTGATTTATTTATATCAACTGATTTACACATATTAACTGATTTATTTATATCAACTGATTTATTTATATCAACCGATTTACACAAATCAACCGATTTACACAAATCAACTGATTTACGCATATCAACTGATTTTCGCATATCAACTGATTTTTTGATATCAACCGATTTACACAAATCAACTGATTTACGCATATCAACTGATTTACGCATATCCCCTGATTTAAGTTTGAACCAATTTGGCAACATAGCAAATTTTAAATGACAACGGATTTATTTATATCAACTGATTTACGTATATCCCCTGATTTAAGTTTGAACCAATTTGGCAACATAGCAAATTTTAAATGACCACGTTAATTTATTTATATCAACTGATTTACACATATTAACTGATTTACACATATCAACTGATTTACACATATCAACTGATTTATTTATATCAACTGATTAACACATATCAACTGATTTATTTATATCAACTGATTTACACATATCAACCGATTTACACAAATCAACCGATTTACACAAATCAACTGATTTACGCATATCAATTGATTTACGCATATCCCTTGATTTAAGTTTGAACCAATTTGGCAACATAGCAAATTTTAAATAAAAACGGATTTATTTATATTAACTGATTTACGTATATCCCCTGATTTCAGTTTGAACCAATTTGGCAACATAGCAAATTTTAAATGACCACGTTAATTTATTTATATCAACTGATTTACACAAATCAACTGATTTTTTGATATCAACCGATTTACACAAATCAACTGATTTACGCATATCTTACGCATATCAACTGATTTACACATATCCCCTGATTTAAGTTTGAACCAATTTGGCAACATAGCAAATTTTAAATGACAACGGATTTATTTATATCAACTGATTTACGTATATCCCCTGATTTCAGTTTGAACCAATTTGGCAACATAGCAAATTTTAAATGACCACGTTGATTTATTTATATAAACTGATTAACACATATCAAATAATTTACACAAATCAACTGATTTATTTATATCAACTGATTTACACATATCAAGTGATTTATTTATATCAACTGATTTACACATATTAACTGATTTACGCATATCAACTGATTTACGCATATCAAGTGATTTACGCATATCAACTGATTTACGCATATCCCCTGATTTAAGTTTGAACAATTTGGCAACGACAAATTTTAAATGACAATGTTGATTTATTTATATCAACTGATTTATTTATATCAACTGACTTACACATATTAACCGATTTTTTGATAACAACCGATTTACACAAATCAACTGATTTACGCATATCAACTGATTTTTTGATATCAACCGATTTACACAAATCAACTGATTTACGCATATCTTACGCATATCAACTGATTTACACATATCCCCTGATTTAAGTTTGAACCAATTTGGCAACAGCAAATTTTAAATGACAACGGATTTATTTATTTCAACTGATTTACGTATATCCCCTGATTTAAGTTTGAACCAGTTTGGCAACATAGCAAATTTTAAATAACCACGTTGATTTATTTATATCAAATGATTTGCACATATCAATTGATTTATTTACATCAACTGATTTACACATATTAACTGATTTATTTATGTCAACTGATTTACGCATATCAACTGATTTACGTATATCCCCTGATTTAAGTTTGAACCAGTTTGGCAACATAGCAAATTTTAAATAACCACGTTGATTTATTTATATCAACTGATTTACACATATCAACTGATTTACACAAATCAACTGATTTATTTATATCAACTGATTAACACATATCAACTAATTTATTTATATCAACAGATTTACACATATTAACTGATTTACACATATCAACTGATTTACACATATCAACTGATTTATTTATATCAACTGATTTACACATATCAACTGATTTATTTAAATCAAATGATTTACACATATCAACTGATTTATTTATATCAACTGATTTACATATATCAACTGATTTATTTATATCAACTGATTTACACATATCAACCGATTTATTTATATTAACCGATTTACACAAATCAACCGATTTACACAAATCAACTGATTTACGCATATCAATTGATTTACGCATATCCCTTGATTTAAGTTTGAACCAATTTGGCAACATAGCAAATTTTAAATGACAACGGATTTATTTATATCAACTGATTAACGTATGTCCCCTGATTTAAGTTTGAACCAATTTGGCAACACAGCAAATTTTAAATGACAACGTTGATTTATTTAAATCAAATGATTTACACATATCAACTGATTTTTTGATATCAACCGATTTACACAAATCAACTGATTTTCGCATATCAAATGGTTTACGCATATCCCTCGATTTAAGTTTGAACCAATTTGGCAACATAGCAAATTTTAAATGACAACGGATTTATTTATATCAACTGATTAAACGTATATCCCCTGATTTAAGTTTGAACCAATTTGGCAACAGCAAATTTTGAATGACCACGTTAATTTATTTATATTAACTGATTTACACATATCAACTAATTTATTTACATCAACTGATTTACACATATCACTTGATTTATTTATATTAACTAATTTACGCATATCAACTAATTTACGCATATCCCCTGATTTAAGTTTAACCAATTTGGCAACACAGCAAATTTTAAATGACAACGGATTTATTTATACCAACTGATTTACGTATATCAACTGTATGATGATTTTAAATGACCACGTTGATTTATTTATATCAACTGATTTACACATATGAACTGATTTATTTATATCAACTGATTTACACATATCAACTTATTTATTTATATAAACTGATTTACGCATATTAACTGATTTACGCATATCAACTGATTTAGGCATATCAACTGATTTACGCATATCCCCTGATTTAAGTTTGAACCAATTTGGCAACAGCAAATTTTAAATGACAACGGATTTATTTATATCAACTGATTTACGTATATCAACTGTATGATGATTTTAAATGACCACGTTGATTCAATTATATAAACTGATTTACACATATTAACTGATTTACACATATCAACCGATTTACACATATCAACTGATTTATTTATATCAACCGATTTACACAAATCAACTGATTTATGCATATCTTACGCATATCAACTGATTTACACATATCAACTGATTTATTTATATCAACTGATTTACACATATCAACTGATTTATTTATATCAACTGATTTATTTATATCAACTGATTTATTTATATCAACTGATTTACACATATCAACTGATTTATTTATATCAACTGATTTATTTATATCAACCGATTTACACAAATCAACTGATTTATGCATATCTTACGCATATCAACTGATTTACACATATCAACTGATTTATTTATATCAACTGATTTACCCATATCAACTGATTTACGCATATCAACTGATTTACACATATCAACTGATTTATTTATATCAACTGATTAACACATATCAACTGATTTATTTACATCAACTGATTTACACATATCAACTGATTTATTTATATTAACTGATTTACGCATATCAACTAATTTACGCATATCCCCTGATTTAAGTTTAATCAATTTGGCAACACAGCAAATTTTAAATGACAACGGATTTATTTATATCAACTGATTTACACATATCAACTAATTTATTTATATCAAATGATTTACTCATATCAACTTATTTATTTATATAAACTGATTTACGCATATCAACTGATTAACACATATCAACTGATTTACACATACCAACTGATTTATTTATATCAACTGATTTACACATATTAACTGATTTATTTATATCAACTGATTTATTTATATCAACCGATTAGCACAAATCAACTGATTTACGCATATCAACTGATTTACGCATATCAACTGATTTACGCATATCAACTGATTTACGCATATTCCCTGATTTAAGTTTAACCAATTTGGCAACACAGCAAATTTTAAATGACAACGTTGATTTATTTATATCAACTGATTTACACATATCAACTGATTTACGCATATCCCCTGATTTAAGTTTGAACCAATTTGGCAACAGCAAATTTTAAATAACAACGTTGATTTTTTTATATCAACTGATTTATTTATATCCACTGATTTACACATATCAACTGATTTTTTGATATCAAACGATTTACACAAATCAACTGATTTACGCATATCAACTGATTTTTTGATATCAACCGATTTACACAAATCAACTGATTTACGCATATCTTACGCATATCAACTGATTTACACATATCCCCTGATTTAAGTTTGAACCAATTTGGCAACATAGCAAATTTTAAATGACAACGGATTTATTTATATCAACTGATTTACGTATATCCCCTGATTTAAGTTTGAACCAATTTGGCAACATAGCAAATTTTAAATGACCACGTTAATTTATTTATATCAACTGATTTACACATATTAACTGATTTACACATATCAACTGATTTACACATATCAACTGATTTATTTATATCAACTGATTAACACATATCAACTGATTTATTTATATCAACTGATTTACACATATCAACCGATTTACACAAATCAACCGATTTACACAAATCAACTGATTTACGCATATCAATTGATTTACGCATATCCCTTGATTTAAGTTTGAACCAATTTGGCAACATAGCAAATTTTAAATAAAAACGGATTTATTTATACCAACTGATTTACGTATATCAACTGTATGATGATTTTAAATGACCACGTTGATTTATTTATATCAACTGATTTACACATATGAACTGATTTATTTATATCAACTGATTTACACATATCAACTTATTTATTTATATAAACTGATTTACGCATATCAACTGATTTACGCATATCAACTGATTTAGGCATATCAACTGATTTACGCATATCCCCTGATTTAAGTTTGAACCAATTTGGCAACAGCAAATTTTAAATGACAACGGATTTATTTATATCAACTGATTTACGTATATCAACTGTATGATGATTTTAAATGACCACGTTGATTCAATTATATAAACTGATTTACACATATTAACTGATTTACACATATCAACCGATTTACACATATCAACTGATTTATTTATATCAACCGATTTACACAAATCAACTGATTTATGCATATCTTACGCATATCAACTGATTTACACATATCAACTGATTTATTTATATCAACTGATTTACACATATCAACTGATTTATTTATATCAACTGATTTATTTATATCAACTGATTTACACATATCAACTGATTTATTTATATCAACTGATTTATTTATATCAACCGATTTACACAAATCAACTGATTTATGCATATCTTACGCATATCAACTGATTTACACATATCAACTGATTTATTTATATCAACTGATTTTCCCATATCAACTGATTTACGCATATCAACTGATTTACACATATCAACTGATTTATTTATATCAACTGATTAACACATATCGGGCCCATTGATGTAACTTTCCTGTTAACTGGTTATGTTAAAAATATCACCAGAAAAGAAATAAGTATTGGTTTGCGTTTTATTACCTGACAAGCTGATACGTTTCATTTAATGTAGTCTTGTTTCCCCCACTACGTGTTTTTGGCTGTTGATCTTTATGATATCCAAGCAACCATGACTCATAAATCAATTTTAACATATTCTAACCTCGAAATTTAAACGGCTGCTTCAGAGATGCCGTTAAAATTTAATTAAAACATGTTAAATTTTGAATTTAGCGCCACGATCGGAAAGGAAGTATATTCTTTTTCTATGAAGTTGGTTACCTTTGTCGTGTTCTTTGCGGCATGTTTATAACCTATCTTTTGTTGATCATAGATTTGATAAAACGTGTATTTTACGGATTGTGGTTTATTTATAGTTAATTAATTATTGCTATCCTCAAAAATGAACGATTTGGGAAATGAAATCGAGCAACTAATTGTGGAAGAAATCGAGGAAATGATAGAAGGTGAAAATCAAAGGTACCTAAGTAATAATTGATTAATTTGGTAAATACATTGAAAATGTTTCGTACTCCCAGGAAAATAGTGGCATAACCTTAAATTAGTACCTAGTTTGGTATAATTAAAATGTAAAAACTGGAATTTGTTTATTTAAATAGTTTTAATAGGTTCTCCATATACATAAGTATAACAATAAACAAATTCGAGTTTTTGCAATTTAATTTCTCCAAACTAATTATTTTAAGGTACGCTACAATTTTACTGAAAGTGCGATTTATATAAATTACACTCGAAGTAATATTAATTATGAATTTTTATATTTTTAGTCATGAACTTAATTTGCAACGCCGAAGGCTGCGTGATGACAGCAATCCTTTTAATTTGGAGAATAAAATGTTTTTGCGATATTTTAGAGTAACCAAATTTGTTGCAGAACAAATAATTTTCAAATTAGAACCATTTTTAATGCAGGGGAAACGGAAAACTGCAATTTCTGTTGAACTAAAGGTAAATTATTGAAGTATTAATAATTTATATTGCAAAATGCAATAATAATAAAATAATAGATTCTAAAATAATATTTAAAAATATACAGGGTGTCCTCCAATTAATGGTATACAGCAAAATGATTCTTTAGGTAAAAGTATTACTCCCACAATTTAACCATTGATATGGATTTAACCAAACTTACCTACAAGTTTATACAGCATATAGGGTGACCTAGTGAAATGTTTGTTTTTAAAAAACAAATGTTTTTTGCAAAAAGTTTGGTAATTGGGTATATTTTAGAGCAGAAATTTTAAATTTCCTAAAAAACTTAATGTAGATTTTAAAGAGAGCAGTCTGCAACGCATTGCATATAGCCTATTTTTTACTTTTTCAGGTTGCTTCATGAATTTAAAATGTCAAAACTTGTTTACATACATAATACAAAATTCTATTGTCCTTTATTGGTAAAACCTGATGTACCTGAATTTACAATTTTAAAAAATAGGCAAAGGAAAAACTTTATTTTACTTTAAACATATACAATGTTTTGCATACAGCCCCCTCTAAAAACTAATGAGTTTTTTTAGAAAATCCTCTCTGAAAAATACCCTTTTTGTGCAAAAACGTCGATTTTTTCCAAAGTTATTTAAAAACACCCTGCATCTTGGTTATAATCAATTTTTGAACGTAGGTAAATAATTTTAAATCTCATTATTTTTACATACAGAATCTGGTTTTGATGTTTATCATTAATTAATGGACACCCTGTATGTTTATTTTAGGTAGATTATAAATATCTATGCATTTGTTTTAGGTGCTATCGACATTAAATTTTTTTGGTCAAGGAAGTTACCAGAAATCCATTTCTGACAACTTCCTTTTTCCCTTTGAAGTTTCCACCTTCTGTAAAATTTTAAAGGAAACTACAAGTGCGTTTCAGCATTTACTGCAGGACCACATTCAGTTTCCTCCTGCTGGTCCTGCAAGAGATGAAATTAAGCATGGGTAAGCACACCCTTTCTAATAATATAAACTTAATTATTTATGTGTTGTTTGTAATTTGTAGGTTCGAAACAATGTTTAATCTTCCGGGGGTGATAGGTGCCATTGATTGCACCCATGTGGCAATTGTGGCTCCTGCTACTGAAGACCCTGTAAGGCCTGGGATAGCCTACTATAATAGAAAGGGGTATTACAGCCTTAATGTTCAAATGGTATTTAGCAATAATTTTAATAATATTTAATTTGCAATAATACTAACTTTATTTTTTTTTAGATTTGTGACCATGAGTTGAGAATTCTTAACTGCAATGCCAGATTTCCAGGCAAATGATTCTGGAATTTGGGCATTAAGTTTGGTAAGAAATATGTTGCACGAGCAATATGTTTCAGGGCAGTGGAATGATGAGTGGCTAATTGGTATGATAAATGTTTTATATATTTTTTAATAATTATTTACAAATATGTAATATGGTTTATTAGCATACAAAAGGTTCAGTATATATATATATATATTAGGGTGTTTCAAAAAAATTAACAATTATTTTTTTTCCAATGGTGTTGAAAAATTAATAGTACATTAAAAAACAAAAATGTTGGCGCCTATTTGAACCCTTAATATTAATATTAAGGTTTGCCTCAATTCATTTTTTGTTTTTCCGTTTCAATAACACGGGAATTTTTATTTTTTTCATTTTGAATTCTTATAACTTTGGAATGGTTTGTTTTCTTAACACCCAATCGAGAGGAGTTATAGACAATTTCACGCTCTACAAAAAACATCTGAAGGTCAAAGTTCTTCAGATCAACCGTTTCAAAGATATCAGCGATCATAAATAATACTAATAAAAAATTTCAAATATTTTTAAATAAAATACAAAAAAATATCAAATGCCTTATTTATATTATTTTTTATGTAAAATCACTTTAATTCTGTTAACCTGAGACTGTAAACTTTTTTATATATATATATATATATATATATATATATATATATATATATATATATATATATTTTAAACCCCCTGTATATACAGGGTGTTCCGAAATTAGTGCACCATACTTTAACAGCAGATTCTACGTGCAAAAATAAGAAAAAAGTTCCTATAAATATAGGTTGAGAAATGCCTCCTAAGGGAGCTACAGCCCCCGAAAAGGGAGCCCCTGAAGATGGTTTTTATCTAATATAAATAAAAAAGTAGAAACACCCTATCACTTACTACATGAAACTGTCACCTGTCTTGAATTATTCTATTTTTTCCTTAACATGGCAGCCGTATTCCAAGGACCACGCGAGTCCATTTCTATGGTTGTGATTTAATTGTGAATTTTTATGCCATGTAAAATAATTTTCAAATCGATTTTATGCGAAAACGGTGTATGTTATCGAAGTTTAACAAGATGACCTTTTTTCTGTGCAAAACTCTAAAATTTCATAATCTGACACCAAATTCTGGTACAAGATACGTACAAAAAAGTTAAGGTGGTTTTAACCCTACTTCCTATCAATCTGACCCAAACCTCATAAATTTTTTTAAATTGTTATTGTTACGTCTTATTGGTCATAACAAGTTTAATTAATTCCCAAATTTCACTTTTATATCTTTAACGGTTTTGGAGATATTAAATAAAAACCATCTTCAGGGGCTTTCCTTGTGGGGACTGTAGCTCCCTCAAGGGGCATTTCTTGACCTATGTTTATAGGGACTTTTTTTCTTATTTTTGCACGTAAAATCTGCTGTTAAAGTATGGTGCACTAATTTCAGGACACCCTGTATATATTTATATAAATAAAAAAAAAATTTATTCCCACCTTCTTAGTAAATGACAGTTTATAGGTTAATTTTGTTGTTTTTGTATCCAAGTAAACGATACATTATGGGAACAGACCTGTAATATTTTACGGGCTTGTATAAAAGGCCTGTAAAGTTTTACAGGCTTGTAGAAAAGCAATTTATTAAATGAAATGACACATTTGACACATTAATTGAAATTTTAAACTTGAAAATCTTTATCTAAAGGTGAAAATAAAAGTTTGTATGTATCACGCTTTGCAATGAATCTTTACTAAGCTCACTGGATTATGGGGTTTGCTCCTGCGTCGCTCACCCCACAAACTTCCAGCTCGCCCGTAAAGATTCATTTACAAAGCTTGACACGTAAATAACTATTATAAGGTATATTTACCTACCTTTAAATTTATTAGACAGCTAACTAATGAGGGGGCGGCACGATTAAAATTTTGACACCGGTCAAATAAGAACCACCCTAATATGTATACACCTAGAGTACTTGCACCCTGTATTTATTTTTTAATTTAAATATACTGAACTTTTTGATATGGGGTCATCAATAAAGGACTTCACGCTTTTTTAGGGGATTTTTGACCCTCCTCCTACTTGTCACAGCAGAGCAAACCATGTCAGGTTACAAATTTAAAAAAAAAAACAGTATTATGTTTACAAAAATATTTAATTTTGGAGAAATAAAATAAAGAAAATTATTTTTGAAAAAAGTCCAAATAAAGTGGTCACGTTTTGCTAGACACACCTCCCCCACTAGTGCGTGAAATCCTTTATGGACGACCCCTATGCTAATGAATCAAACATACCAACATATCGTAGTTAATACTGCAAAATGTCGTATTATACGACGTATTAACGACGATGTGTTCATTGACATATCAAAAAGTATAATTAATTTAAAAAATATATAGGTCAAGGCCGGATTTACATTTTTAGGGGCCTTAAGCAAAATAATTTGTGCCAATACAATTTATTCTTATAATTGCTGTTCAAATCTATTATGTAATATTATTTTTCTTTAATTTACAAAAATTTTAGATGCATACAACTACAAAATTGCCATGCCTGTGTGAATAGGGGCCGTCGTCGAACCGAGGTCTTGGGCAATTGCTTTTAGGTAAATCCGGCCCTGATATGAGTATATTATATATATATTCAGAACAAAAAAACGTTACTGTGTACATTTTTAAAAACCTAAAAGCATAAAGAAATGTACAAAAATAAAGCACAAACCATTTTTTATAGGTTTTTAGAAAAATACATGATTTTTAAAATATAAAAGTTAAAGATTTTTAAAATTCAACCTTTTGCAGTATCAACGACGATATTTAAAATTTTTTTTATTTTAGATGACTCAGGGTACCCCTTGGCAGCCAAATAGAGTATTACTTTCATAATCCAAAATTTAACATGGATTCCTGGAGCCCTACAAAGCATAACTTCATATGAAAAAAAACAATTTTTTTACCAAAGACCACTGTAAATTTTCTCCTAACCTTACTAAGTATTTATTAATATATATATATATTAGGGTGTTCCTTATTTAGGGGTCGGAAAAAATTTAACAGAGCCGCCCCCCAAATCGGTTCCAAATCATAAAAAAAAAATTCCTGCAAAATTTTAGGTCATTCGGTCAAAGGGAACACGTGCCCCACAGGGGTTTTTTAAGAAATAATTGAGAAAATTCGGAAGGCTGATATAACTCCGAAACGGTCCATCGTAGGAAAAAAAGTGTATATAAATTTTATGTGTTTTTTTTAGATAAACAACTTTCGTAATAACAGTCCTGCGTTAAAAAAATTTATTCGGGGTCAAAACGCGATAAAACGCTTTTTTGTGTACTACCTACTTTTTCAATTTTCTGTCCTAGAGCATCGACCCAATGACATAAATTGTAGGGGACAATGCACCCTACATTTTTTGTTGACAAAATTTTTTTCTTAAACTAACCGATTTTGAAAAAAATTAAATCCAAAACTTTTTGAGTTTTCACCAAAAACACGTTGTGCTCCGAAACTCCGAAACGGTTTATCGTAGGAAAAAAAAGTTTAAATAAATTTTGTAGTTTTTTTTCAAGCTAATCAACTTTCCTAATGCCTTTGTCACAATAGTGTTAATGTTAATGGTAATGTTTATATAGCATAGACAAATGCGTGTATCAACGTAACCATCAACATTACCATCATTGTGAACGGATACACGCATATTTCTATGCTTTGGGTATTAACATTAACATTACTATTAACATTAACACTATTGTGAGATATAATAATAGTGCTGCGTTAAAAAAAAATCGAGTTTAAAAAGCGATACAACGCTTTTTTTGGTACTTTGGCCCTACCTACTTCTGAAATTTTCGATCGACTTAATAACATAAATTGTAGGGACTACATTTTTTGATTAAAATTTTTTTTCTAAATCTTATCGTTTTTGAGAAAAATAAAATATAAAAAAACAAAAATTGAATTTTCTCCTTAATCCGGAGTAGGATAACGCAGTTGAGTTTTCTCCTTAATCCGGACTAGGATAACGCAGTTGAGTTTGGGCTTTTCTTATAAGGCCACAATGATTCACGCAAAAAAAAATCTTGTAAAATTTAAGATTAATCCGTCAAAACTAACACGTACGCACGTATTATTTTTGTCGATTAACCTCAAATTTTGCAGGATTTTTTTTTTGCGTTGATACACGCATTTGTCTATGCTTTATTAACATTACCATTAACATTAACACTATTGTGACAAAGGCATTAGGAAAGTTGATTAGCTTAAAAAAAACTACAAAATATATTTTAACTTTTTTTTCCTACGATAAACCGTTTCGTAGTTTCGGAGCACAACGTGTTTTTAGTGAAAACTCAAAAAGTTTTGGATTTAATTTTTTTCAAAATCGGTTAGTTCAAGAAAAATATTTTGTCAACAAAAAATGTAGGGTGCATTGTCCCCTACAATTTATGTCATTGGGTCGATGCTCTAGGACAGAAAATTGAAAAAGTAGGTAGCGCTAAAGTACACAAAAAGCGTTTTATCGCGTTTTGACCCCAAATAAATTTTTTTAACGCAGGACTGTTATTACGAAAGTTGTTTATCTAAAAAAAACACATAAAATTTATATACACTTTTTTTTCCTACGATGGACCGTTTCGGAGTTATATCAGCCTTCCGAATTTTCTCAATTATTTCTTAAAAAACCCCTGTGGGGCACGTGTTCCCTTTGACCGAATGACCTAAAATTTTGCAGGCATTTTTTTTTTATGATTTGGAACCGATTTGGGGGGCGGCTCTGTTAAATTTTTTCCGACCCCTAAATAAGGAACACCCTAATATATATATATATATATATATATATATATATATATATATATATTTATTAATATGATGTACCTACTTATGTACAAGTATATTATTATTGAATAAAGTAGTAAAGAAGTTCTGGAATTAAAAAAATAAATAAAATTAATCTTAATTCTGAGGGCCCAGGGCTTGTTGTATACAAATATATAAATAAATAACATTAAATAAAAATTATCTGTTTTTATTGGTACAATTGTTTACTTACATTTAAATCAATTTAATATTCAGTTTGCATTAATTTATTAACAAAATGAAACTAATAACATGTTTTAATTTATCCTAAAAGCAATTTTAAAAATGTAGATTATAATTTGTATAATACCTATACCTAATATATTATATAAACTCACATTACAATTTTATTAAATTAAATTTAACTTTGGTATAGGTAGTATACAGCCCATTATAAATTGTACTTATAAATTAACTCCCTATAGCACCACACCCATTTTTATGTTAACTGAATTTTTAACTTAATTTTGTAAAATATGCTTGGTTATTATGATAATACATTGATATTTGTTGTCAGCATTACAATTATTTTTTATTTATTATTTCTTAACATTTGCAAATGTACCTTTAAAATAAAATGTTCATGAGGGAGAACACAGTATATAGTGGAATATTATATTATACAGGGTGTTTCATAATATATCCGTAGGACTTCAGGATGTGATAGCTCATCCAAAAAGATGAAAAATGTCGCTATTAACTTACCCTCTAAAATACACAATTTTCGAGATACAGGGTGTTGAAATTTTAGAAAAAAAATCGTTTTTCGAATATCTCCGCAACCGTTTATCGTACAAAAAGCAGCTTTTGTAAGCATTTTCTGCTCATAATAAGCTTTGTAAGCATTTTCTGCTCATAATAAGCAATTTTTTGTACCAGAAAAAACTCATAATTGGTGGAGATTTTGAAGGTGTAGCGGGTGTTTTTCTCCTCAACTTCTACGCCCCTGAAAAAAGTACGGTTTTGAGAGGCCCATTCGAACCACCAATGTTTTCTACACAAAAAAGGTACTCCTTGTCATAAGCTTTAAAGTTGACCGTTTTCGAGAAAAAACAACTTTTATGTTTAAAAACATGGTCAATTTAAAAAAAAACTTTTTCCTAATTAAACAAAATTTATTTTAACGTTAGAACAAGTAACAAAACCAAACGATAATTGCAAAATTAAAAAAAAATAAAAAATGATTCAAAAGTTGTCTTTGCAAAATTCTCCAAACTGTAAAGGTAACGCATTTCGCACATTTCAGCATTTGTGTAAAAAATCATTTTTTTTTTAATTTTGCAATTATCGTTTGATTTTGTTACTTGTTCTAACGTTAAAATAAATTTTGTTTAATTAGGAAAAAGTTTTTTTTTAAATTGACCATGTTTTTAAACATAAAAGTTGTTTTTTCTCGAAAACGGTCAACTTTAAAGCTTATGACAAGGAGTACCTTTTTTGTGTAGAAAACATTGGTGGTTCGAATGGGCCTCTCAAAACCGTACTTTTTTCAGGGGCGTAGAAGTTGAGGAGAAAAACAACCGCTACCCCTTCAAAATCTCCACCAATTATGAGTAAAAAAAAATTTTTTTCTGGCACAAAACATAGCTTATTATAAGTAGAAAACGCTTACAAAAGCTGTTTTTTGTACGGTAAACGGTTCCAGAGATATTCGAAAAAAAACCGATTTTTTTTCTAAAATTTCAACACCCTGTATCTCGAAAATTGTGCATTTTAGAGGGTAAGTTAATAGCGACTTTTTTCATTTTTTTGGATGAGCTATCACATCCTGAAGTCCTGCGCATATATTATGAAACACCCTGTATAAACATTTATTTTAAGAGAACATTCACAAGTATGAATAGTAACTTGTTATTGCTATTACATAAAGAATTTCAACGAAAAACTTTCACACAGTATTTTCACTCCACCTGGATGGACAAGTCTTGAAAAAAGGGTGTATTACCATTGTTTTTATACTATTTTATTGATACAACATAAAATAGGCTGTACACAAAACTATCTTTTATCTTATACTTAATACATTGTAATATTTAAGAATCTGATCATTATTTTAAAGATAAAATATATTTTATTAGGGTCATTTCATAACAAGGCGCCAATAATATTGCTCAATACTTTTGCTTTTTATCCATATTCTTATGAAAGACCAAATTAATACTAATTTTTTATAACTTATACCTCGATAACACTTCCCCTCAGAGCTTGAAACCTTATTTAAAATATGAAACCTTTAAAAATTTAACCATTGCTGCAACTCAATATAGTGTCTTGGCAACCTTCATAACTTAAGCATCTTTCATTACGAGGCCTAAAATAAAGTATTCATGTAACCTTTATGAGTAACATTTGAATTTAAGCTAGCCCCTCTTAGTTGGAGAGTCTAACTCAAATCCCCAAAGCATATAAAAAAATGAACCTTTGAAAACCATTAAAGTAAAAAAGCTATAACTCCAACTATTTAATTTTCCCTCTAACTTTAACATATGAAGGTTCTAATATAATTTTGAATACTTGCCTATATTAATTCAATTAAGTATAAACCAACATAAAAAGGCAAGTTGATTGTTGAATAGTAAACGAGTAATTTGTTTTATTTGTAATCAAACATTTCGATTTGTTAAAAGTTTGGATGGTTTATTCCTTTTTTTCAACACAACACAATTATTTACAATTTCACACTTTTGAGACACTTATTGCTCTCGGAACCCCACATAATATAAAGAACCAGAAATAAGAAACCATAATAAACTTGTGTTTTGATGGCCCAACTTGATTCAAGTAACTTGAAGGCTAAAATTAAATAAAAATGTGTAAAAAAACTATGTACTTAATTGTAAAATGCGTCGTATTACCTGATTTTTGTTACATAAATACAACTTGTGCTTAATTATGATCAGAAATATTTTTATTTATGATTTATAATTTTAGGTTATGTCAGCGTTGCCAACATAAAAATAATACCATTTTTATTATATAGACAAAATAAACAAAAATAAACGATAATATAAAGTAAAGGAAATAAAAAATATTAAATAATAATATTATTTCTTTATGAAAGGCCTTATATCTCATTCTGTGGAGGTATAACCATAGAAAAAGGATATAACAGAGATACGACCCTGACTCAAAACTTTCTTCCAAACCGTGTTACCACCACTAACATATTAAGCAAAAATTACTGTTTTAACAGACATGTTAAGTTACATCAATGGGCCCATCAACTGATTTATTTACATCAACTGATTTACACATATCAACTGATTTATTTATATTAACTGATTTACGCATATCAACTAATTTACGCATATCCCCTGATTTAAGTTTAATCAATTTGGCAACACAGCAAATTTTAAATGACAACGGATTTATTTATATCAACTGATTTACACATATCAACTAATTTATTTATATCAAATGATTTACTCATATCAACTTATTTATTTATATAAACTGATTTACGCATATCAACTGATTAACACATATCAACTGATTTACACATACCAACTGATTTATTTATATCAACTGATTTACACATATTAACTGATTTATTTATATCAACTGATTTATTTATATCAACCGATTAGCACAAATCAACTGATTTACGCATATCAACTGATTTACGCATATCAACTGATTTACGCATATTCCCTGATTTAAGTTTAACCAATTTGGCAACACAGCAAATTTTAAATGACAACGTTGATTTATTTATATCAACTGATTTACACATATCAACTGATTTACGCATATCCCCTGATTTAAGTTTGAACCAATTTGGCAACAGCAAATTTTAAATAACAACGTTGATTTTTTTATATCAACTGATTTATTTATATCAACTGATTTACACATATCAACTGATTTTTTGATATCAAACGATTTACACAAATCAACTGATTTACGCATATTAACTGATTTACGCATATCCCCTGATTTATGTTTGAACCAATTTGGCAACACAGCAAATAAAAACGGATTTATTTATATCAACTGATTAACGTATATCAACTGTATGATGATTTTAAATGACCACGTTGATTCATTTATATCAACTGATTTACACATATCAACTGATTTATTTACATCAACTGATTTACACATATCAACTGATTTACACATATCAACTGATTTATTTATATCAACTGATTTACGCATATCAACTAATTTACGCATATTCCCTGATTTAGTTTTAACCAACTTTGCAACACAGCAAATTTTAAATGACAACGGATTTATTTATATCAACTGATTTACTTATATCAACTGTATGATGATTTTAAATGACCACGTTGATTCATTTATATCAACTGATTTACACATATCAACTTATTTATTTATATAAACTGATTTACGTATATCAACTTATTTACGCATATCAACTGATTTACGCATATCAACTGATTTACGCATATCCCCTGATTTAAGTTTGAACCAATTTGGCAACAGCAAATTTTAAATGACAACGTTGATTTATTTATATCAATTAATTTACACATATCAACTGATTTTGTGATATCAACCGATTTACACAAATCAACTGATTTACGCATATCAACTGATTTACGCATATCCCCTAATTTAAGTTTGAACCAATTTGGCAACAGCAAATTTTAAATGACAACGGATTTATTTATTTCAACTGATTTACGTATATCCCCTGATTTAAGTTTGAACCAGTTTGGCAACAAAGCAAATTTTAAATGACCACGTTGATTTATTTATATCAACTGATTTACACATATCAACTGATTTTTTGATATTAACCGATTTACACAAATTAACTGATTTACGCATATTAACTGATTTACGCATATCTCCTGATTTAAGTTTGAACCAATTTTGCCACATAGCAAATTTTAGATGACCACGTTGATTTATTTATATCAACTGATTTACACATATCAACTGATTTATTTATATAAACTGATTTACGCATATCAACTGATTTACGCATATCAACTGATTTACGCATATCAACTGATTAACACATATCAACTGATTTACGCATATCCCCTGATTTAAGTTTGAACAATTTGGCAACGACAAATTTTAAATGACAACGTTGATTTATTTATATCAACTGATTTACACATATAAACTGATTTTTTGAAAACAACCGATTTACACAAATCAACTGATTTACGCATATCAACTGATTTACGCATATCCCCTAATTTAAGTTTGAACCAATTTGGCAACAGCAAATTTTAAATCACCACGTTGATTTATTTATATCAAATGATTTGCACATATCAATTGATTTATTTACATCAACTGATTTACACATATCAACTGATTTATTTATATCAACTGATTTACGCATATCTACTAATTTACGCATATCCCCTGATTTAAGTTTGAACCAATTTGGCAACATAGCAAATTTTAAATGACCACGTTAATTTATTTACATCAACTGATTTACACATTTTAACTGATTTACCCATATCAAATGATTTACACAAATCAACTGATTTATTTATATCAACTGATTTATTTACATCAACTGATTTACACATATCAACTGATTTATTTACATCAATTGATTTACACATAGCAACTGATTTTTTGATATCAACCAATTTACACAAATCAACTGATTTACGAATATCAATTGATTTACGCATATTACACAGTACAACACAATTTCCCTCCCATGAAAAATTTTAGCAGATTTTGAAAATAGAGGTAAAAAAAACGTACCCGTGTCTCACAGTTTCACGAGATCACGTCATAAAAAAATTTTAAGCCGTCATTCCTATTATTTATGCTTATACAGATTGTACATTTTTTACTCGGTTAAAAATATATTTTTTTGTAAATATTGTATGTTTTTACACAATACAAAAAAACAAATATAAAAAAAGTTTATATTTTGATTTTTTTTAAATAATTTTTTTTATTTTTTTTTTAATGAAACACATTTTTGTATTTATCTTATATTCAATACATGTTGGAATAAAATCTTGGTCGTTTAGTTTGACGATTATACAGCTCGTTCAGACTAAAACCGAATATATCTATATATATATATATATGGGGCGTGGCCTCGCCTCCCTCCAATGCGCGACACAGTAGCTAAGCAAATAGACTGCATCGCTAATGAGATTTTTTGCATTATTATCATTTAATTTTTTAAGTCCTTACCTGCGCGACCTTTCGTCATGTCGTTTATCACACAAGCAACTGTGACGCGCCTTGGAGGGAGGCGAGGCCACGCCCCATATATATATATAGATATATTCGGTTTTATTCTGAACAGGCTGTATATTGCTTCAGAATCTCGAACAATTGACCAGCAATATTCACCCAGCAAATGCCTGACGTCTTTTCCCTTGAAGCGTTTTTCAATTGTTAAAATGTCTTGGTGAAAACGTTCGCCATGTTCGTCACTAAAATCGCCCAAATTTGGTGGAAAATAGTCCAAATGAGCATGGAGAAAATGTATTTTCAGTGACATATGTACTTTCATGTCCTGTGTTATAAAATGTACTTTATAACCCGAACTACAGGGAATAAATTCAGATTCCATCTCGGAAAAAATGGTTGTACTGGGTGTTAAAGATCTTTTACTTTTATCCTCACATATGTTTTCTGAAGGAGCAGTTGGATAATCTTCAGATCGCACTCTTGCGAGTATGACGGATTCTACATCGGCGTAATCAATTTTCTCTCTAGTATTGTACCGAAATCCAAAACTTTTTAATTTTGACATGCAGAAATAACACTGGTCAGATGCGTGTTCGGTACGTCGCGACGGGTCGAAGCCAAATTGTTGGTACAACATATTTCATACTGTGTGTTTTATCTTGCAATCCATGCAAACAACGGTAACAATAATCCCATAAAACCTCTGGTACATACCATAAGTTTGGTATATACGTCACCAAAAAATAGTCTTCAAAAGCTGTTACTACACTTTTTGTAATATTTCGCATATGGCTTGGAGGTGCACATACATAACAAAAATTATTTCGATTCGGACACTGTATTTTTACTTTGATTTCAAATGGATGGTTAACTCAACAATCAAAATTAATATGAAAAATTTATCGATTTATCGCTGCAATAATGTTTTTATTTAACATTTAAAAAAAAGTATTACCCTCGTATAAAGGTTGTTTTGAAAACAAATCTTTTTATGTATAAATGCCGCAGATGTGTAAATTTTTTGTTTTTTTGCTGTTTCAATTGACTTCGTATACTTAAATACTTTTTTTACTTAAATTAAATATGTTTTAGGTACATTTGCTTTAAGACTTAAATCAATTCATTTAAATATCTTTTTTTTTTTTTTTTAAATGTTAATTCAACAAAGCTCAATTTTTAAAAAAAATTGAATAAATAAAAATTTTAATTACCCGACTTTAAAGCATTTTGATTGGCTTAAAATTGAAACATTTTGTTACTTGGTTTAAAAATAAACCGTTTGATATATATATAAATGTGCAAAACTCTGTATAAGATTAAAATAATTTTAAAATGCATCTATAATGGTTGCCTATCCATTTAGTAAACATATATTTTTTTAACTATGCAGTCCAGCTGTTATCGAGTCTATTATGTCGCGAATAGTGTGAACAACATTTTATTGGATGGCCCTTAAAAAAAAATTATGACGTGATGTGAAAAAACGCCGAGACACGGATATCATTTTTTTAACTGTATTTTTAGAATCTGTAGAAATTTTTCATGGGAGGGACCAAAAATCAAATTTTGTCGTACTGTGTTATCTGATTTAAGTTTGAACCAATTTGGCAACAGCAAATTTTAAATGACAACGTTGATTTATTTATATCAACTGATTTATTTATATCAACTGATTTACACATATCAACTGATTTTTTTATATCAACCGATTTACACAAATCAACTGATTCACGCATATCTTACGCATATCAACTGATTTACGCATATCCCCTGATTTAAATTTGAACCAATTTGGCAACATAGCAAATTTTAAATGACAACGAATTTATTTATTTCAACTGATTTATTTATATCAACCGATTTACACAAATTAACTGATTTACGCATATCAACTGATTTACGCATATCCCCTGATTTAGGTTTGAACCAATTTGGCAACATAGCAAATTTTAAATGACATCGAATTTATTTATATCAACTGATTTACGTATATCCCCTGATTTAAGTTTGAACCAATTTGGCAACATAGCAAATTTTAAATGACCACGTTGATTTATTTATATCAACTGATTTACACATATCAACTGAGTTACACATATCAACTGATTTATTTATATCAACTGATTTAAGTTTGAACCAATTTGGCAACATGGCAAATTTTAAATGAAAACGAATTTATTTAAATCAACTGATTTACGTAAATCAACTGTATGATGATTTTAAATGACCACGTGGATTCATTTATATCAACTGATTTACGCATATTAACTGATTTAGGCATATCCCCTGACTTAAGTTTGAACCAATTTGGCAACAAAGCAAATTTTCAATGATCACGTTGATTTATTTATATCAACTGATTTACACATATTAACTGATTTATTTATATCAACTGATTTATTTATATCAACCGATTTACACAAATCAACCGATTTACACAAATCAACTGATTTACGCATATCAACTGATTTTTTGATATCAACCGATTTACACAAATCAACTGATTTACGCATATCAACTGATTTACGCATATCCCCTGATTTAAGTTTGAACCAATTTGGCAACATAGCAAATTTTAAATGACAACGGATTTATTTATATCAACTGATTTACGTATATCCCCTTATTTAAGTTTGAACCAATTTGGCAACATAGCAAATTTTAAATGACCACGTTAATTTATTTATATCAACTGATTTACACATATTAACTGATTTACACATATCAACTGATTTACACATATCAACTGATTTACACATATCAACTGATTTATTTATATCAACTGATTAACACATATCAACTGATTTATTTATATCAACTGATTTACACATATCAACCGATTTACACAAATCAACCGATTTACACAAATCAACTGATTTACGCATATCAATTAATTTACGCATATCCCTTGATTTAAGTTTGAACCAATTTGGCAACATAGCAAATTTTAAATAAAAACGGATTTATTTATATTAACTGATTTACGTATATCCCCTGATTTCAGTTTGAACCAATTTGGCAACATAGCAAATTTTAAATGACCACGTTAATTTATTTATATCAACTGATTTACACAAATCAACTGATTTTTTGATATCAACCGATTTACACAAATCAACTGATTTACGCATATCTTACGCATATCAACTAATTTACACATATCCCCTGATTTAAGTTTGAACCAATTTGGCAACATAGCAAATTTTAAATGACAACGGATTTATTTATATCAACTGATTTACGTATATCCCCTGATTTCAGTTTGAACCAATTTGGCAACATAGCAAATTTTAAATGACCACGTTAATTTATTTATATCAACTGATTTACACAAATCAACTGATTTTTTGATATCAACCGATTTACACAAATCAACTGATTTACGCATATCTTACGCATATCAACTGATTTACGCATATATCCTGATTTAAGTTTAAACAATTTGGCAACGACAAATTTTAAATGACAACGTTGATTTATTTATAACAACTGATTTATTTATATCAACTGATTTACACATATTAACCGATTTTTTGATAACAACCGATTTACACAAATCAACTGATTTACGCATATCAACTGATTTACGCATATCCCCTAACTTAAGTTTGAACCAATTTGGCAACAGCAAATTTTAAATGACAACGGATTTATTTATTTCAACTGATTTACGTATATCCCCTGATTTAAGTTTGAACCAGTTTGGCAACATAGCAAATTTTAAATGACCACGTTGATTTATTTATATAAACTGATTAACACATATCAAATGATTTACACAAATCAACTGATTTATTTATATCAACTGATTTACACATATCAACTGATTTACACATATCAACTGCTTTATTTATATCAACTGATTTACGCATATCAACTGATTTACGCATATCCCCTGATTTAAGTTTGAACCAATTTGGCAACATAGCAAATTTTAAATGACCACGTTGATTTATTTATATAAACTGATTAACACATATCAAATGATTTACACAAATCAACTGATTTATTTATATCAACTGATTTACACATATCAACTGATTTATTTATATCAACTGATTTACACATATTAACTGATTTACGCATATCAACTGATTTACGCATATCAAGTGATTTACGCATATCAACTGATTTACGCATATCCCCTGATTTAAGTTTGAACAATTTGGCAACGACAAATTTTAAATGACAACGTTGATTTATTTATATCAACTGATTTATTTATATCAACTGATTTACACATATTAACCGATTTTTTGATAACAACCGATTTACACAAATCAACTGATTTACGCATATCAACTGATTTACGCATATCCCCTAACTTAAGTTTGAACCAATTTGGCAACAGCAAATTTTAAATGACAACGGATTTATTTATTTCAACTGATTTATTTATATCAACCGATTTACACAAATCAACCGATTTACACAAATCAACTGATTTACGCATATCAACTGATTTTCGCATATCAACTGATTTTTTGATATCAACCGATTTACACAAATCAACTGATTTACGCATATCAACTGATTTACGCATATCCCCTGATTTAAGTTTGAACCAATTTGGCAACATAGCAAATTTTAAATGACAACGGATTTATTTATATCAACTAATTTACGTATATCCCCTGATTTAAGTTTGAACCAATTTGGCAACATAGCAAATTTTAAATGACCACGTTAATTTATTTATATCAACTGATTTACACATATTAACTGATTTACACATATCAACTGATTTACACATATCAACTGATTTATTTATATCAACTGATTAACACATATCAACTGATTTATTTATATCAACTGATTTACACATATCAACCGATTTACACAAATCAACCGATTTACACAAATCAACTGATTTACGCATATCAATTGATTTACGCATATCCCTTGATTTAAGTTTGAACCAATTTGGCAACATAGCAAATTTTAAATAAAAACGGATTTATTTATATTAACTGATTTACGTATATCCCCTGATTTCAGTTTGAACCAATTTGGCAACATAGCAAATTTTAAATGACCACGTTAATTTATTTATATCAACTGATTTACACAAATCAACTGATTTTTTGATATCAACCGATTTACACAAATCAACTGATTTACGCATATCTTACGCATATCAACTGATTTACACATATCCCCTGATTTAAGTTTGAACCAATTTGGCAACATAGCAAATTTTAAATGACAACGGATTTATTTATATCAACTGATTTACGTATATCCCCTGATTTCAGTTTGAACCAATTTGGCAACATAGCAAATTTTAAATGACCACGTTGATTTATTTATATAAACTGATTAACACATATCAAATAATTTACACAAATCAACTGATTTATTTATATCAACTGATTTACACATATCAAGTGATTTATTTATATCAACTGATTTACACATATTAACTGATTTACGCATATCAACTGATTTACGCATATCAAGTGATTTACGCATATCAACTGATTTACGCATATCCCCTGATTTAAGTTTGAACAATTTGGCAACGACAAATTTTAAATGACAATGTTGATTTATTTATATCAACTGATTTATTTATATCAACTGATTTACACATATTAACCGATTTTTTGATAACAACCGATTTACACAAATCAACTGATTTACGCATATCAACTGATTTTTTGATATCAACCGATTTACACAAATCAACTGATTTACGCATATCTTACGCATATCAACTGATTTACACATATCCCCTGATTTAAGTTTGAACCAATTTGGCAACAGCAAATTTTAAATGACAACGGATTTATTTATTTCAACTGATTTACGTATATCCCCTGATTTAAGTTTGAACCAGTTTGGCAACATAGCAAATTTTAAATAACCACGTTGATTTATTTATATCAAATGATTTGCACATATCAATTGATTTATTTACATCAACTGATTTACACATATTAACTGATTTATTTATGTCAACTGATTTACGCATATCAACTGATTTACGTATATCCCCTGATTTAAGTTTGAACCAGTTTGGCAACATAGCAAATTTTAAATAACCACGTTGATTTATTTATATCAACTGATTTACACATATCAACTGATTTACACAAATCAACTGATTTATTTATATCAACTGATTAACACATATCAACTAATTTATTTATATCAACAGATTTACACATATTAACTGATTTACACATATCAACTGATTTACACATATCAACTGATTTATTTATATCAACTGATTTACACATATCAACTGATTTATTTAAATCAAATGATTTACACATATCAACTGATTTATTTATATCAACTGATTTACATATATCAACTGATTTATTTATATCAACTGATTTACACATATCAACCGATTTATTTATATTAACCGATTTACACAAATCAACCGATTTACACAAATCAACTGATTTACGCATATCAATTGATTTACGCATATCCCTTGATTTAAGTTTGAACCAATTTGGCAACATAGCAAATTTTAAATGACAACGGATTTATTTATATCAACTGATTAACGTATGTCCCCTGATTTAAGTTTGAACCAATTTGGCAACACAGCAAATTTTAAATGACAACGTTGATTTATTTAAATCAAATGATTTACACATATCAACTGATTTTTTGATATCAACCGATTTACACAAATCAACTGATTTTCGCATATCAAATGGTTTACGCATATCCCTCGATTTAAGTTTGAACCAATTTGGCAACATAGCAAATTTTAAATGACAACGGATTTATTTATATCAACTGATTAAACGTATATCCCCTGATTTAAGTTTGAACCAATTTGACAACAGCAAATTTTGAATGACCACGTTAATTTATTTATATTAACTGATTTACACATATCAACTAATTTATTTACATCAACTGATTTACACATATCACTTGATTTATTTATATTAACTAATTTACGCATATCAACTAATTTACGCATATCCCCTGATTTAAGTTTAACCAATTTGGCAACACAGCAAATTTTAAATGACAACGGATTTATTTATACCAACTGATTTACGTATATCAACTGTATGATGATTTTAAATGACCACGTTGATTTATTTATATCAACTGATTTACACATATCAACCGATTTACACATATCAACTGATTTACACATATGAACTGATTTATTTATATCAACTGATTTACACATATCAACTTATTTATTTATATAAACTGATTTACGCATATCAACTGATTTACGCATATCAACTGATTTAGGCATATCAACTGATTTACGCATATCCCCTGATTTAAGTTTGAACCAATTTGGCAACAGCAAATTTAAATGACAACGGATTTATTTATATCAACTGATTTACGTATATCAACTGTATGCTGATTTTAAATGACCACGTTGATTCAATTATATAAACTGATTTACACATATTAACTGATTTACACATATCAACCGATTTACACATATCAACTGATTTATTTATATCAACCGATTTACACAAATCAACTGATTTATGCATATCTTACGCATATCAACTGATTTACACATATCAACTGATTTATTTATATCAACTGATTTACACATATCAACTGATTTATTTATATCAACTGATTTACACATATCAACTGATTTATTTATATCAACTGATTTATTTATATCAACCGATTTACACAAATCAACTGATTTATGCATATCTTACGCATATCAACTGATTTACACATATCAACTGATTTATTTATATCAACTGATTTACCCATATCAACTGATTTACGCATATCAACTGATTTACACATATCAACTGATTTATTTATATCAACTGATTAACACATATCAACTGATTTATTTACATCAACTGATTTACACATATCAACTGATTTATTTATATTAACTGATTTACGCATATCAACTAATTTACGCATATCCCCTGATTTAAGTTTAATCAATTTGGCAACACAGCAAATTTTAAATGACAACGGATTTATTTATATCAACTGATTTACACATATCAACTAATTTATTTATATCAAATGATTTACTCATATCAACTTATTTATTTATATAAACTGATTTACGCATATCAACTGATTAACACATATCAACTGATTTACACATACCAACTGATTTATTTATATCAACTGATTTACACATATTAACTGATTTATTTATATCAACCGATTAGCACAAATCAACTGATTTACGCATATCAACTGATTTACGCATATCAACTGATTTACGCATATTCCCTGATTTAAGTTTAACCAATTTGGCAACACAGCAAATTTTAAATGACAACGTTGATTTATTTATATCAACTGATTTACACATATCAACTGATTTACGCATATCCCCTGATTTAAGTTTGAACCAATTTGGCAACAGCAAATTTTAAATAACAACGTTGATTTTTTTATATCAACTGATTTATTTATATCAACTGATTTACACATATCAACTGATTTTTTGATATCAAACGATTTACACAAATCAACTGATTTACGCATATTAACTGATTTACGCATATCCCCTGATTTATGTTTGAACCAATTTGGCAACACAGCAAATAAAAACGGATTTATTTATATCAACTGATTAACGTATATCAACTGTATGATGATTTTAAATGACCACGTTGATTCATTTATATCAACTGATTTACACATATCAACTGATTTATTTACATCAACTGATTTACACATATCAACTGATTTACACATATCAACTGATTTATTTATATCAACTGATTTACGCATATCAACTAATTTACGCATATTCCCTGATTTAAGTTTAACCAACTTTGCAACACAGCAAATTTTAAATGACAACGGATTTATTTATATCAACTGATTTACTTATATCAACTGTATGATGATTTTAAATGACCACGTTGATTCATTTATATCAACTGATTTACACATATCAACTTATTTATTTATATAAACTGATTTACGCATATCAACTTATTTACGCATATCAACTGATTTACGCATATCAACTGATTTACGCATATCCCCTGATTTAAGTTTGAACCAATTTGGCAACAGCAAATTTTAAATGACAACGTTGATTTATTTATATCAATTAATTTACACATATCAACTGATTTTGTGATATCAACCGATTTACACAAATCAACTGATTTACGCATATCAACTGATTTACGCATATCCCCTAATTTAAGTTTGAACCAATTTGGCAACAGCAAATTTTAAATGACAACGGATTTATTTATTTCAACTGATTTACGTATATCCCCTGATTTAAGTTTGAACCAGTTTGGCAACAAAGCAAATTTTAAATGACCACGTTGATTTATTTATATCAACTGATTTACACATATCAACTGATTTTTTGATATTAACCGATTTACACAAATTAACTGATTTACGCATATCAACTGATTTACGCATATCTCCTGATTTAAGTTTGAACCAATTTTGCCACATAGCAAATTTTAGATGACCACGTTGATTTATTTATATCAACTGATTTACACATATCAACTGATTTATTTATATAAACTGATTTACGCATATCAACTGATTTACGCATATCAACTGATTTACGCATATCAACTGATTAACACATATCAACTGATTTACGCATATCCCCTGATTTAAGTTTGAACAATTTGGCAACGACAAATTTTAAATGACAACGTTGATTTATTTATATCAACTGATTTACGCATATCAACTGATTTACGCATATCCCCTAATTTAAGTTTGAACCAATTTTGCCACATAGCAAATTTTAGATGACCACGTTAATTTATTTATATCAACTGATTTACACATTTTAACTGATTTACACATATCAAATGATTTACACAAATCAACTGATTTATTTATATCAACTGATTTATTTACATCAACTGATTTACACATATCAACTGATTTATTTACATCAATTGATTTACACATAGCAACTGATTTTTTGATATCAACCAATTTACACAAATCAACTGATTTACGAATATCAATTGATTTACGCATATTATCTGATTTAAGTTTGAACCAATTTGGCAACAGCAAATTTTAAATGACAACGTTGATTTATTTATATCAACTGATTTATTTATATCAACTGATTTACACATATCAACTGATTTTTTTATATCAACCGATTTACACAAATCAACTGATTCACGCATATCTTACGCATATCAACTGATTTACGCATATCCCCTGATTTAAATTTGAACCAATTTGGCAACATAGCAAATTTTAAATGACAACGAATTTATTTATTTCAACTGATTTATTTATATCAACCGATTTACACAAATTAACTGATTTACGCATATCAACTGATTTACGCATATCCCCTGATTTAGGTTTGAACCAATTTGGCAACATAGCAAATTTTAAATGACATCGAATTTATTTATATCAACTGATTTACGTATATCCCCTGATTTAAGTTTGAACCAATTTGGCAACATAGCAAATTTTAAATGACCACGTTGATTTATTTATATCAACTGATTTACACATATCAACTGATTTACACATATCAACTGATTTACACATATCAACTGATTTATTTATATCAACTGATTTAAGTTTGAACCAATTTGGCAACATGGCAAATTTTAAATGAAAACGAATTTATTTAAATCAACTGATTTACGTAAATCAACTGTATGATGATTTTAAATGACCACGTGGATTCATTTATATCAACTGATTTACGCATATTAACTGATTTAGGCATATCCCCTGAATTAAGTTTGAACCAATTTGGCAACAAAGCAAATTTTCAATGACCACGTTGATTTATTTATATCAACTGATTTACACATATTAACTGATTTATTTATATCAACTGATTTATTTATATCAACCGATTTACACAAATCAACCGATTTACACAAATCAACTGATTTACGCATATCAACTGATTTTTTGATATCAACCGATTTACACAAATCAACTGATTTACGCATATCAACTGATTTACGCATATCCCCTGATTTAAGTTTGAACCAATTTGGCAACATAGCAAATTTTAAATGACAACGGATTTATTTATATCAACTGATTTACGTATATCCCCTGATTTAAGTTTGAACCAATTTGGCAACATAGCAAATTTTAAATGACCACGTTAATTTATTTATATCAACTGATTTACACATATTAACTGATTTACACATATCAACTGATTTACACATATCAACTGATTTACACATATCAACTGATTTATTTATATCAACTGATTAACACATATCAACTGATTTATTTATATCAACTGATTTACACATATCAACCGATTTACACAAATCAACCGATTTACACAAATCAACTGATTTACGCATATCAATTAATTTACGCATATCCCTTGATTTAAGTTTGAACCAATTTGGCAACATAGCAAATTTTAAATAAAAACGGATTTATTTATATTAACTGATTTACGTATATCCCCTGATTTCAGTTTGAACCAATTTGGCAACATAGCAAATTTTAAATGACCACGTTAATTTATTTATATCAACTGATTTACACAAATCAACTGATTTTTTGATATCAACCGATTTACACAAATCAACTGATTTACGCATATCTTACGCATATCAACTGATTTACACATATCCCCTGATTTAAGTTTGAACCAATTTGGCAACATAGCAAATTTTAAATGACAACGGATTTATTTATATCAACTGATTTACGTATATCCCCTGATTTCAGTTTGAACCAATTTGGCAACATAGCAAATTTTAAATGACCACGTTAATTTATTTATATCAACTGATTTACACAAATCAACTGATTTTTTGATATCAACCGATTTACGCATATCTTACGCATATCAACTGATTTACGCATATATCCTGATTTAAGTTTAAACAATTTGGCAACGACAAATTTTAAATGACAACGTTGATTTATTTATATCAACTGATTTATTTATATCAACTGATTTACACATATTAACCGATTTTTTGATAACAACCGATTTACACAAATCAACTGATTTACGCATATCAACTGATTTACGCATATCCCCTAACTTAAGTTTGAACCAATTTGGCAACAGCAAATTTTAAATGACAACGGATTTATTTATTTCAACTGATTTACGTATATCCCCTGATTTAAGTTTGAACCAGTTTGGCAACATAGCAAATTTTAAATGACCACGTTGATTTATTTATATAAACTGATTAACACATATCAAATGATTTACACAAATCAACTGATTTATTTATATCAACTGATTTACACATATCAACTGATTTATTTATATCAACTGATTTACACATATCAACTGCTTTATTTATATCAACTGATTTACGCATATCAACTGATTTACGCATATCCCCTGATTTAAGTTTGAACCAATTTGGCAACATAGCAAATTTTAAATGACCCCGTTGATTTATTTATATAAACTGATTAACACATATCAAATGATTTACACAAATCAACTGATTTATTTATATCAACTGATTTACACATATCAACTGATTTATTTATATCAACTGATTTACACATATTAACTGATTTACGCATATCAACTGATTTACGCATATCAAGTGATTTACGCATATCAACTGATTTACGCATATCCCCTGATTTAAGTTTGAACAATTTGGCAACGACAAATTTTAAATGACAACGTTGATTTATTTATATCAACTGATTTATTTATATCAACTGATTTACACATATTAACCGATTTTTTGATAACAACCGATTTACACAAATTAACTGATTTACGCATATCAACTGATTTACGCATATCCCCTAACTTAAGTTTGAACCAATTTGGCAACAGCAAATTTTAAATGACAACGGATTTATTTATTTCAACTGATTTACGTATATCCCCTGATTTAAGTTTGAACCAGTTTGGCAACATAGCAAATTTTAAATAACCACGTTGATTTATTTATATCAAATGATTTGCACATATCAATTGATTTATTTACATCAACTGATTTACACATATTAACTGATTTATTTATGTCAACTGATTTACGCATATCAACTGATTTACGTATATCCCCTGATTTAAGTTTGAACCAGTTTGGCAACATAGCAAATTTTAAATAACCACGTTGATTTATTTATATCAACTGATTTACACATATCAACTGATTTACACAAATCAACTGATTTATTTATATCAACTGATTAACACATATCAACTAATTTATTTATATCAACAGATTTACACATATTAACTGATTTACACATATCAACTGATTTACACAGATCAACTGATTTATTTATATCAACTGATTTACACATATCAACTGATTTATTTATATCAACTGATTTACACATATCTACTGATTTATTTATATTAACTGATTAACATATATCAACTGATTTTTTGATATTAACCGATTTACACAAATCAACTGATTTACGAATATCAACTGATTTACGCATATCCCCTGATTTAAGTTTGAACCAAATTGGCAACAAAGCAAATTTTAAATGACCACGTTAATTTATTTATATCAACTGATTTACACATATTAACTGATTTACACATATCAACTGATTTACACATATCAACTGATTTATTTATATCAACTGATTAACACATATCAACTGATTTATTTACATCAACTGATTTACACATATCAACTGATTTATTTATATCAACTGATTTACGCATATCAACTAATTTACGCATATCCCCTGATTTAAGTTTAATCAATTTG
Source organism: Brassicogethes aeneus (assembly GCA_921294245.1). NCBI lineage: Eukaryota > Metazoa > Arthropoda > Insecta > Coleoptera > Nitidulidae > Brassicogethes > Brassicogethes aeneus. Next base: position 8,559,926 of record OV121136.1, read on the forward strand.
GCAACACAGCAAATTTTAAATGACAACGGATTTATTTATATCAACTGATTTACACATATCAACTAATTTATTTATATCAAATGATTTACTCATATCAACTTATTTATTTATATAAACTGATTTACGCATATCAACTGATTAACACATATCAACTGATTTACACACACCAACTGATTTATTTATATCAACTGATTTACACATATTAACTGATTTATTTATATCAACTGATTTATTTATATCAACCGATTAGCACAAATCAACTGATTTACGCATATCAACTGATTTACGCATATCAACTGATTTACGCATATTCCCTGATTTAAGTTTAACCAATTTGGCAACACAGCAAATTTTAAATGACAACGTTGATTTATTTATATCAACTGATTTACACATATCAACTGATTTACGCATATCCCCTGATTTAAGTTTGAACCAATTTGGCAACAGCAAATTTTAAATAACAACGTTGATTTTTTTATATCAACTGATTTATTTATATCAACTGATTTACACATATCAACTGATTTTTTGATATCAAACGATTTACACAAATCAACTGATTTACGCATATTAACTGATTTACGCATATCCCCTGATTTATGTTTGAACCAATTTGGCAACACAGCAAATAAAAACGGATTTATTTATATCAACTGATTAACGTATATCAACTGTATGATGATTTTAAATGACCACGTTGATTCATTTATATCAACTGATTTACACATATCAACTGATTTATTTACATCAACTGATTTACACATATCAACTGATTTACACATATCAACTGATTTATTTATATCAACTGATTTACGCATATCAACTAATTTACGCATATTCCCTGATTTAGGTTTAACCAACTTTGCAACACAGCAAATTTTAAATGACAACGGATTTATTTATATCAACTGATTTACTTATATCAACTGTATGATGATTTTAAATGACCACGTTGATTCATTTATATCAACTGATTTACACATATCAACTTATTTATTTATATAAACTGATTTACGCATATCAACTTATTTACGCTTATCAACTGATTTACGCATATCAACTGATTTACGCATATCCCCTGATTTAAGTTTGAACCAATTTGGCAACAGCAAATTTTAAATGACAACGTTGATTTATTTATATCAATTAATTTACACATATCAACTGATTTTGTGATATCAACCGATTTACACAAATCAACTGATTTACGCATATCAACTGATTTCCGCATATCCCCTAATTTAAGTTTGAACCAATTTGGCAACAGCAAATTTTAAATGACAACGGATTTATTTATTTCAACTGATTTACGTATATCCCCTGATTTAAGTTTGAACCAGTTTGGCAACAAAGCAAATTTTAAATGACCACGTTGATTTATTTATATCAACTGATTTACACATATCAACTGATTTTTTGATATTAACCGATTTACACAAATTAACTGATTTACGCATATCAACTGATTTACGCATATCTCCTGATTTAAGTTTGAACCAATTTTGCCACATAGCAAATTTTAGATGACCACGTTGATTTATTTATATCAACTGATTTACACATATCAACTGATTTATTTATATAAACTGATTAACGCATATCAACTGATTTACGCATATCAACTGATTTACGCATATCAACTGATTAACACATATCAACTGATTTACGCATATCCCCTGATTTAAGTTTGAACAATTTGGCAACGACAAATTTTAAATGACAACGTTGATTTATTTATATCAACTGATTTACACATATCAACTGATTTTTTGAAAACAACCGATTTACACAAATCAACTGATTTACGCATATCAACTGATTTACGCATATCCCCTAATTTAAGTTTGAACCAATTTGGCAACAGCAAATTTTAAATCACCACGTTGATTTATTTATATCAAATGATTTGCACATATCAATTGATTTATTTACATCAACTGATTTACACATATCAACTGATTTACGCATATCTACTAATTTACGCATATCCCCTGATTTAAGTTTGAACCAATTTGGCAACATAGCAAATTTTAAATGACCACGTTAATTTATTTATATCAACTGATTTACACATTTTAACTGATTTACACATATCAAATGATTTACACAAATCAACTGATTTATTTATATCAACTGATTTATTTACATCAACTGATTTACACATATCAACTGATTTATTTACATCAATTGATTTACACATATCAACTGATTTTTTGATATCAACCAATTTACACAAATCAACTGATTTACGAATATCAATTGAATTACGCATATTATCTGATTTAAGTTTGAACCAATTTGGCAACAGCAAATTTTAAATGACAACGTTGGTTTATTTATATCAACTGATTTATTTATATCAACTGATTTACACATATCAACTGATTTTTTGATATCAACCGATTTAAGCAAATTAACTGATTCACGCATATCTTACGCATATCAACTGATTTACGCATATCCCCTGATTTAAATTTGAACCAATTTGGCAACATAGCAAATTTTAAATGACAACGAATTTATTTATTTCAACTGATTTATTTATATCAACCGATTTACACAAATCAACTGATTTACGCATATCAACTGATTTACGCATATCCCCTGATTTAGGTTTGAACCAATTTGGCAACATAGCAAATTTTAAATGACATCGAATTTATTTATATCAACTGATTTACGTATATCCCCTGATTTAAGTTTGAACCAATTTGGCAACATAGCAAATTTTAAATGAAAACGGATTCATTTATATCAACTGATTTACGCATATTAACTGATTTAGGCATATCCCCTGACTTAAGTTTGAACCAATTTGGCAACAAAGCAAATTTTCAATGACCACGTTGATTTATTTATATCAACTGATTTACACATATTAACTGATTTATTTATATCAACTGATTTATTTATATCAACCGATTTACACAAATCAACCGATTTACACAAATCAACTGATTTACGCATATCAACTGATTTTCGCATATCAACTGATTTTTTGATATCAACCGATTTACACAAATCAACTGATTTACGCATATCAACTGATTTACGCATATCCCCTGATTTAAGTTTGAACCAATTTGGCAACATAGCAAATTTTAAATGACAACGGATTTATTTATATCAACTGATTTACGTATATCCCCTGATTTAAGTTTGAACCAATTTGGCAACATAGCAAATTTTAAATGACCACGTTAATTTATTTATATCAACTGATTTACACATATTAACTGATTTACACATATCAACTGATTTACACATATCAACTGATTTATTTATATCAACTGATTAACACATATCAACTGATTTATTTATATCAACTGATTTACACATATCAACCGATTTACACAAATCAACCGATTTACACAAATCAACTGATTTACGCATATCAATTGATTTACGCATATCCCTTGATTTAAGTTTGAACCAATTTGGCAACATAGCAAATTTTAAATAAAAACGGATTTATTTATATTAACTGATTTACGTATATCCCCTGATTTCAGTTTGAACCAATTTGGCAACATAGCAAATTTTAAATGACCACGTTAATTTATTTATATCAACTGATTTACACAAATCAACTGATTTTTTGATATCAACCGATTTACACAAATCAACTGATTTACGCATATCTTACGCATATCAACTGATTTACACATATCCCCTGATTTAAGTTTGAACCAATTTGGCAACATAGCAAATTTTAAATGACAACGGATTTATTTATATCAACTGATTTACGTATATCCCCTGATTTCAGTTTGAACCAATTTGGCAACATAGCAAATTTTAATGACCACGTTGATTTATTTATATAAACTGATTAACACATATCAAATAATTTACACAAATCAACTGATTTATTTATATCAACTGATTTACACATATCAAGTGATTTATTTATATCAACTGATTTACACATATTAACTGATTTACGCATATCAACTGATTTACGCATATCAAGTGATTTACGCATATCAACTGATTTACGCATATCCCCTGATTTAAGTTTGAACAATTTGGCAACGACAAATTTTAAATGACAATGTTGATTTATTTATATCAACTGATTTATTTATATCAACTGATTTACACATATTAACCGATTTTTTGATAACAACCGATTTACACAAATCAACTGATTTACGCATATCAACTGATTTTTTGATATCAACCGATTTACACAAATCAACTGATTTACGCATATCTTACGCATATCAACTGATTTACACATATCCCCTGATTTAAGTTTGAACCAATTTGGCAACAGCAAATTTTAAATGACAACGGATTTATTTATTTCAACTGATTTACGTATATCCCCTGATTTAAGTTTGAACCAGTTTGGCAACATAGCAAATTTTAAATAACCACGTTGATTTATTTATATCAAATGATTTGCACATATCAATTGATTTATTTACATCAACTGATTTACACATATTAACTGATTTATTTATGTCAACTGATTTACGCATATCAACTGATTTACGTATATCCCCTGATTTAAGTTTGAACCAGTTTGGCAACATAGCAAATTTTAAATAACCACGTTGATTTATTTATATCAACTGATTTACACATATCAACTGATTTACACAAATCAACTGATTTATTTATATCAACTGATTAACACATATCAACTAATTTATTTATATCAACAGATTTACACATATTAACTGATTTACACATATCAACTGATTTACACATATCAACTGATTTATTTATATCAACTGATTTACACATATCAACTGATTTATTTAAATCAAATGATTTACACATATCAACTGATTTATTTATATCAACTGATTTACATATATCAACTGATTTTTTGATATTAACCGATTTACACAAATCAACTGATTTACGCATATCAACTGATTTACGCATATCCCCTAATTTAAGTTTGAACCAATTTGGCAACAAAGCAAATTTTAAATGACCACGTTAATTTATTTATATCAACTGATTTACACATATTAACTGATTTACACATATCAACTGATTTACACATATCAACTGATTTATTTATATCAACTGATTAATACATATCAACTGATTTATTTATATCAACTGATTTACACATATCAACCGATTTATTTATATTAACCGATTTACACAAATCAACCGATTTACACAAATCAACTGATTTACGCATATCAATTGATTTACGCATATCCCTTGATTTAAGTTTGAACCAATTTGGCAACATAGCAAATTTTAAATGACAACGGATTTATTTATATCAACTGATTAACGTATGTCCCCTGATTTAAGTTTGAACCAATTTGGCAACACAGCAAATTTTAAATGACAACGTTGATTTATTTAAATCAAATGATTTACACATATCAACTGATTTTTTGATATCAACCGATTTACACAAATCAACTGATTTTCGCATATCAAATGGTTTACGCATATCCCTCGATTTAAGTTTGAACCAATTTGGCAACATAGCAAATTTTAAATGACAACGGATTTATTTATATCAACTGATTAAACGTATATCCCCTGATTTAAGTTTGAACCAATTTGGCAACAGCAAATTTTGAATGATCACGTTAATTTATTTATATTAACTGATTTACACATATCAACTAATTTATTTACATCAACTGATTTACACATATCACTTGATTTATTTATATTAACTAATTTACGCATATCAACTAATTTACGCATATCCCCTGATTTAAGTTTAACCAATTTGGCAACACAGCAAATTTTAAATGACAACGGATTTATTTATACCAACTGATTTACGTATATCAACTGTATGATGATTTTAAATGACCACGTTGATTTATTTATATCAACTGATTTACACATATCAACCGATTTACACATATAAACTGATTTACACATATGAACTGATTTATTTATATCAACTGATTTACACATATTAACTTATTTATTTATATAAACTGATTTACGCATATCAACTGATTTACGCATATCAACTGATTTAGGCATATCAACTGATTTACGCATATCCCCTGATTTAAGTTTGAACCAATTTGGCAACAGCAAATTTTAAATGACAACGGATTTATTTATATCAACTGATTTACGTATATCAACTGTATGATGATTTTAAATGACCACGTTGATTCAATTATATAAACTGATTTACACATATTAACTGATTTACACATATCAACCGATTTACACATATCAACTGATTTATTTATATCAACCGATTTACACAAATCAACTGATTTATGCATATCTTACGCATATCAACTGATTTACACATATCAACTGATTTATTTATATCAACTGATTTACACATATCAACTGATTTATTTATATCAACTGATTTATTTATATCAACTGATTTACACATATCAACTGATTTATTTATATCAACTGATTTATTTATATCAACCGATTTACACAAATCAACTGATTTATGCATATCTTACGCATATCAACTGATTTACACATATCAACTGATTTATTTATATCAACTGATTTACCCATATCAACTGATTTACGCATTTCAACTGATTTACACATATCAACTGATTTATTTATATCAACTGATTAACACATATCAACTGATTTATTTACATCAACTGATTTACACATATCAACTGATTTATTTATATTAACTGATTTACGCATATCAACTAATTTACGCATATCCCCTGATTTAAGTTTAATCAATTTGGCAACACAGCAAATTTTAAATGACAACGGATTTATTTATATCAACTGATTTACACATATCAACTAATTTATTTATATCAAATGATTTACTCATATCAACTTATTTATTTATATAAACTGATTTACGCATATCAACTGATTAACACATATCAACTGATTTACACATACCAACTGATTTATTTATATCAACTGATTTACACATATTAACTGATTTATTTATATCAACTGATTTATTTATATCAACCGATTAGCACAAATCAACTGATTTACGCATATCAACTGATTTACGCATATCAACTGATTTACGCATATTCCCTGATTTAAGTTTAACCAATTTGGCAACACAGCAAATTTTAAATGACAACGTTGATTTATTTATATCAACTGATTTACACATATCAACTGATTTACGCATATCCCCTGATTTAAGTTTAAACCAATTTGGCAACAGCAAATTTTAAATAACAACGTTGATTTTTTTATATCAACTGATTTATTTATATCAACTGATTTACACATATCAACTGATTTTTTGATATCAAACGATTTACACAAATCAACTGATTTACGCATATTAACTGGTTTACGCATATCCCCTGATTTATGTTTGAACCAATTTGGCAACACAGCAAATAAAAACGGATTTATTTATATCAACTGATTAACGTATATCAACTGTATGATGATTTTAAATGACCACGTTGATTCATTTATATCAACTGATTTACACATATCAACTGATTTATTTACATCAACTGATTTACACATATCAACTGATTTACACATATCAACTGATTTATTTATATCAACTCATTTACGCATATCAACTAATTTACGCATATTCCCTGATTTAGGTTTAACCAACTTTGCAACACAGCAAATTTTAAATGACAACGGATTTATTTATATCAACTGATTTACTTATATCAACTGTATGATGATTTTAAATGACCACGTTGATTCATTTATATCAACTGATTTACACATATCAACTTATTTATTTATATAAACTGATTTACGCATATCAACTTATTTACGCATATCAACTGATTTACGCATATCAACTGATTTACGCATATCCCCTGATTTAAGTTTGAACCAATTTGGCAACAGCAAATTTTAAATGACAACGTTGATTTATTTATATCAATTAATTTACACATATCAACTGATTTTGTGATATCAACCGATTTACACAAATCAACTGATTTACGCATATCAACTGATTTACGCATATCCCCTAATTTAAGTTTGAACCAATTTGGCAACAGCAAATTTTAAATGACAACGGATTTATTTATTTCAACTGATTTACGTATATCCCCTGATTTAAGTTTGAACCAGTTTGGCAACAAAGCAAATTTTAAATGACCACGTTGATTTATTTATATCAACTGATTTACACATATCAACTGATTTTTTGATATTAACCGATTTACACAAATTAACTGATTTACACATATCAACTGATTTACGCATATCTCCTGATTTAAGTTTGAACCAATTTTGCCACATAGCAAATTTTAGATGACCACGTTGATTTATTTATATCAACTGATTTACACATATCAACTGATTTATTTATATAAACTGATTTACGCATATCAACTGATTTACGCATATCAACTGATTAACACATATCAACTGATTTACGCATATCCCCTGATTTAAGTTTGAACAATTTGGCAACGACAAATTTTAAATGACAACGTTGATTTATTTATATCAACTGATTTACACATATAAACTGATTTTTTGAAAACAACCGATTTACACAAATCAACTGATTTACGCATATCAACTGATTTACGCATATCCCCTAATTTAAGTTTGAACCAATTTGGCAACAGCAAATTTTAAATCACCACGTTGATTTATTTATATCAAATGATTTGCACATATCAATTGATTTATTTACATCAACTGATTTACACATATCAACTGATTTATTTATATCAACTGATTTACGCATATCTACTAATTTACGCATATCCCCTGATTTAAGTTTGAACCAATTTGGCAACATAGCAAATTTTAAATGACCACGTTAATTTATTTATATCAACTGATTTACACATTTTAACTGATTTACACATATCAAATGATTTACACAAATCAACTGATTTATTTATATCAACTGATTTATTTACATCAACTGATTTACACATATCAACTGATTTATTTACATCAATTGATTTACACATAGCAACTGATTTTTTGATATCAACCAATTTACACAAATCAACTGATTTACGAATATCAATTGATTTACGCATATTATCTGATTTAAGTTTGAACCAATTTGGCAACAGCAAATTTTAAATGACAACGTTGATTTATTTATATCAACTGATTTATTTATATCAACTGATTTACACATATCAACTGATTTTTTTATATCAACCGATTTACACAAATCAACTGATTCACGCATATCTTACGCATATCAACTGATTTACGCATATCCCCTGATTTAAATTTGAACCAATTTGGCAACATAGCAAATTTTAAATGACAACGAATTTATTTATTTCAACTGATTTATTTATATCAACCGATTTACACAAATTAACTGATTTACGCATATCAACTGATTTACGCATATCCCCTGATTTAGGTTTGAACCAATTTGGCAACATAGCAAATTTTAAATGACATCGAATTTATTTATATCAACTGATTTACGTATATCCCCTGATTTAAGTTTGAACCAATTTGGCAACATAGCAAATTTTAAATGACCACGTTGATTTATTTATATCAACTGATTTACACATATCAACTGATTTACACATATCAACTGATTTATTTATATCAACTGATTTAAGTTTGAACCAATTTGGCAACATGGCAAATTTTAAATGAAAACGAATTTATTTAAATCAACTGATTTACGTAAATCAACTGTATGATGATTTTAAATGACCACGTGGATTCATTTATATCAACTGATTTACGCATATTAACTGATTTAGGCATATCCCCTGACTTAAGTTTGAACCAATTTGGCAACAAAGCAAATTTTCAATGACCACGTTGATTTATTTATATCAACTGATTTACACATATTAACTGATTTATTTATATCAACTGATTTATTTATATCAACCGATTTACACAAATCAACCGATTTACACAAATCAACTGATTTACGCATATCAACTGATTTTCGCATATCAACTGATTTTTTGATATCAACCGATTTACACAAATCAACTGATTTACGCATATCAACTGATTTACGCATATCCCCTGATTTAAGTTTGAACCAATTTGGCAACATAGCAAATTTTAAATGACAACGGATTTATTTATATCAACTGATTTACGTATATCCCCTGATTTAAGTTTGAACCAATTTGGCAACATAGCAAATTTTAAATGACCACGTTAATTTATTTATATCAACTGATTTACACATATTAACTGATTTACACATATCAACTGATTTACACATATCAACTGATTTATTTATATCAACTGATTAACACATATCAACTGATTTATTTATATCAACTGATTTACACATATCAACCGATTTACACAAATCAACCGATTTACACAAATCAACTGATTTACGCATATCAATTGATTTACGCATATCCCTTGATTTAAGTTTGAACCAATTTGGCAACATAGCAAATTTTAAATAAAAACGGATTTATTTATATTAACTGATTTACGTATATCCCCTGATTTCAGTTTGAACCAATTTGGCAACATAGCAAATTTTAAATGACCACGTTAATTTATTTATATCAACTGATTTACACAAATCAACTGATTTTTTGATATCAACCGATTTACACAAATCAACTGATTTACGCATATCTTACGCATATCAACTGATTTACACATATCCCCTGATTTAAGTTTGAACCAATTTGGCAACATAGCAAATTTTAAATGACAACGGATTTATTTATATCAACTGATTTACGTATATCCCCTGATTTCAGTTTGAACCAATTTGGCAACATAGCAAATTTTAATGACCACGTTGATTTATTTATATAAACTGATTAACACATATCAAATAATTTACACAAATCAACTGATTTATTTATATTAACTGATTTACACATATCAAGTGATTTATTTATATCAACTGATTTACACATATTAACTGATTTACGCATATCAACTGATTTACGCATATCAAGTGATTTACGCATATCAACTGATTTACGCATATCCCCTGATTTAAGTTTGAACAATTTGGCAACGACAAATTTTAAATGACAATGTTGATTTATTTCTATCAACTGATTTATTTATATCAACTGATTTACACATATTAACCGATTTTTTGATAACAACCGATTTACACAAATCAACTGATTTACGCATATCAACTGATTTTTTGATATCAACCGATTTACACAAATCAACTGATTTACGCATATCTTACGCATATCAACTGATTTACACATATCCCCTGATTTAAGTTTGAACCAATTTGGCAACAGCAAATTTTAAATGACAACGGATTTATTTATTTCAACTGATTTACGTATATCCCCTGATTTAAGTTTGAACCAGTTTGGCAACATAGCAAATTTTAAATAACCACGTTGATTTATTTATATCAAATGATTTGCACATATCAATTGATTTATTTACATCAACTGATTTACACATATTAACTGATTTATTTATGTCAACTGATTTACGCATATCAACTGATTTACGTATATCCCCTGATTTAAGTTTGAACCAGTTTGGCAACATAGCAAATTTTAAATAACCACGTTGATTTATTTATATCAACTGATTTACACATATCAACTGATTTACACAAATCAACTGATTTATTTATATCAACTGATTAACACATATCAACTAATTTATTTATATCAACAGATTTACACATATTAACTGATTTACACATATCAACTGATTTACACATATCAACTGATTTATTTATATCAACTGATTTACACATATCAACTGATTTATTTAAATCAAATGATTTACACATATCAACTGATTTATTTATATCAACTGATTTACATATATCAACTGATTTTTTGATATTAACCGATTTACACAAATCAACTGATTTACGCATATCAACTGATTTACGCATATCCCCTGATTTAAGTTTGAACCAATTTGGCAACAAAGCAAATTTTAAATGACCACGTTAATTTATTTATATCAACTGATTTACACATATTAACTGATTTACACATATCAACTGATTTACACATATCAACTGATTTATTTATATCAACTGATTAATACATATCAACTGATTTATTTATTTCAACTGATTTACACATATCAACCGATTTATTTATATTAACCGATTTACACAAATCAACCGATTTACACAAATCAACTGATTTACGCATATCAATTGATTTACGCATATCTCTTGATTTAAGTTTGAACCAATTTGGCAACATAGCAAATTTTAAATGACAACGGATTTATTTATATCAACTGATTAACGTATGTCCCCTGATTTAAGTTTGAACCAATTTGGCAACACAGCAAATTTTAAATGACAACGTTGATTTATTTAAATCAAATGATTTACACATATCAACTGATTTTTTGATATCAACCGATTTACACAAATCAACTGATTTTCGCATATCAAATGGTTTACGCATATCCCTCGATTTAAGTTTGAACCAATTTGGCAACATAGCAAATTTTAAATGACAACGGATTTATTTATATCAACTGATTAAACGTATATCCCCTGATTTAAGTTTGAACCAATTTGGCAACAGCAAATTTTGAATGATCACGTTAATTTATTTATATTAACTGATTTACACATATCAACTAATTTATTTACATCAACTGATTTACACATATCACTTGATTTATTTATATTAACTAATTTACGCATATCAACTAATTTACGCATATCCCCTGATTTAAGTTTAACCAATTTGGCAACACAGCAAATTTTAAATGACAACGGATTTATTTATACCAACTGATTTACGTATATCAACTGTATGATGATTTTAAATGACCACGTTGATTTATTTATATCAACTGATTTACACATATCAACCGATTTACACATATCAACTGATTTACACATATGAACTGATTTATTTATATCAACTGATTTACACATATCAACTTATTTATTTATATAAACTGATTTACGCATATCAACTGATTTACGCATATCAACTGATTTAGGCATATCAACTGATTTACGCATATCCCCTGATTTAAGTTTGAACCAATTTGGCAACAGCAAATTTTAAATGACAACGGATTTATTTATATCAACTGATTTACGTATATCAACTGTATGATGATTTTAAATGACCACGTTGATTCAATTATATAAACTGATTTACACATATTAACTGATTTACACATATCAACCGATTTACACATATCAACTGATTTATTTATATCAACCGATTTACACAAATCAACTGATTTATGCATATCTTACGCATATCAACTGATTTACACATATCAACTGATTTATTTATATCAACTGATTTACACATATCAACTGATTTATTTATATCAACTGATTTATTTATATCAACTGATTTACACATATCAACTGATTTATTTATATCAACTGATTTTAAATGACCACGTTGATTTATTTATATCAACTGATTTACACATATCAACTGATTTACACATATCAACTGATTTATTTATATCAACTGATTTAAGTTTGAACCAATTTGGCAACATGGCAAATTTTAAATGAAAACGAATTTATTTAAATCAACTGATTTACGTAAATCAACTGTATGATGATTTTAAATGACCACGTGGATTCATTTATATCAACTGATTTACGCATATTAACTGATTTAGGCATATCCCCTGACTTAAGTTTGAACCAATTTGGCAACAAAGCAAATTTTCAATGACCACGTTGATTTATTTATATCAACTGATTTACACATATTAACTGATTTATTTATATCAACTGATTTATTTATATCAACCGATTTACACAAATCAACCGATTTACACAAATCAACTGATTTACGCATATCAACTGATTTTCGCATATCAACTGATTTTTTGATATCAACCGATTTACACAAATCAACTGATTTACGCATATCAACTGATTTACGCATATCCCCTGATTTAAGTTTGAACCAATTTGGCAACATAGCAAATTTTAAATGACAACGGATTTATTTATATCAACTGATTTACGTATATCCCCTGATTTAAGTTTGAACCAATTTGGCAACATAGCAAATTTTAAATGACCACGTTAATTTATTTATATCAACTGATTTACACATATTAACTGATTTACACATATCAACTGATTTACACATATCAACTGATTTATTTATATCAACTGATTAACACATATCAACTGATTTATTTATATCAACTGATTTACACATATCAACCGATTTACACAAATCAACCGATTTACACAAATCAACTGATTTACGCATATCAATTGATTTACGCATATCCCTTGATTTAAGTTTGAACCAATTTGGCAACATAGCAAATTTTAAATAAAAACGGATTTATTTATATTAACTGATTTACGTATATCCCCTGATTTCAGTTTGAACCAATTTGGCAACATAGCAAATTTTAAATGACCACGTTAATTTATTTATATCAACTGATTTACACAAATCAACTGATTTTTTGATATCAACCGATTTACACAAATCAACTGATTTACGCATATCTTACGCATATCAACTGATTTACACATATCCCCTGATTTAAGTTTGAACCAATTTGGCAACATAGCAAATTTTAAATGACAACGGATTTATTTATATCAACTGATTTACGTATATCCCCTGATTTCAGTTTGAACCAATTTGGCAACATAGCAAATTTTAATGACCACGTTGATTTATTTATATAAACTGATTAACACATATCAAATAATTTACACAAATCAACTGATTTATTTATATTAACTGATTTACACATATCAAGTGATTTATTTATATCAACTGATTTACACATATTAACTGATTTACGCATATCAACTGATTTACGCATATCAAGTGATTTACGCATATCAACTGATTTACGCATATCCCCTGATTTAAGTTTGAACAATTTGGCAACGACAAATTTTAAATGACAATGTTGATTTATTTCTATCAACTGATTTATTTATATCAACTGATTTACACATATTAACCGATTTTTTGATAACAACCGATTTACACAAATCAACTGATTTACGCATATCAACTGATTTTTTGATATCAACCGATTTACACAAATCAACTGATTTACGCATATCTTACGCATATCAACTGATTTACACATATCCCCTGATTTAAGTTTGAACCAATTTGGCAACAGCAAATTTTAAATGACAACGGATTTATTTATTTCAACTGATTTACGTATATCCCCTGATTTAAGTTTGAACCAGTTTGGCAACATAGCAAATTTTAAATAACCACGTTGATTTATTTATATCAAATGATTTGCACATATCAATTGATTTATTTACATCAACTGATTTACACATATTAACTGATTTATTTATGTCAACTGATTTACGCATATCAACTGATTTACGTATATCCCCTGATTTAAGTTTGAACCAGTTTGGCAACATAGCAAATTTTAAATAACCACGTTGATTTATTTATATCAACTGATTTACACATATCAACTGATTTACACAAATCAACTGATTTATTTATATCAACTGATTAACACATATCAACTAATTTATTTATATCAACAGATTTACACATATTAACTGATTTACACATATCAACTGATTTACACATATCAACTGATTTATTTATATCAACTGATTTACACATATCAACTGATTTATTTAAATCAAATGATTTACACATATCAACTGATTTATTTATATCAACTGATTTACATATATCAACTGATTTTTTGATATTAACCGATTTACACAAATCAACTGATTTACGCATATCAACTGATTTACGCATATCCCCTGATTTAAGTTTGAACCAATTTGGCAACAAAGCAAATTTTAAATGACCACGTTAATTTATTTATATCAACTGATTTACACATATTAACTGATTTACACATATCAACTGATTTACACATATCAACTGATTTATTTATATCAACTGATTAATACATATCAACTGATTTATTTATTTCAACTGATTTACACATATCAACCGATTTATTTATATTAACCGATTTACACAAATCAACCGATTTACACAAATCAACTGATTTACGCATATCAATTGATTTACGCATATCTCTTGATTTAAGTTTGAACCAATTTGGCAACATAGCAAATTTTAAATGACAACGGATTTATTTATATCAACTGATTAACGTATGTCCCCTGATTTAAGTTTGAACCAATTTGGCAACACAGCAAATTTTAAATGACAACGTTGATTTATTTAAATCAAATGATTTACACATATCAACTGATTTTTTGATATCAACCGATTTACACAAATCAACTGATTTTCGCATATCAAATGGTTTACGCATATCCCTCGATTTAAGTTTGAACCAATTTGGCAACATAGCAAATTTTAAATGACAACGGATTTATTTATATCAACTGATTAAACGTATATCCCCTGATTTAAGTTTGAACCAATTTGGCAACAGCAAATTTTGAATGATCACGTTAATTTATTTATATTAACTGATTTACACATATCAACTAATTTATTTACATCAACTGATTTACACATATCACTTGATTTATTTATATTAACTAATTTACGCATATCAACTAATTTACGCATATCCCCTGATTTAAGTTTAACCAATTTGGCAACACAGCAAATTTTAAATGACAACGGATTTATTTATACCAACTGATTTACGTATATCAACTGTATGATGATTTTAAATGACCACGTTGATTTATTTATATCAACTGATTTACACATATCAACCGATTTACACATATCAACTGATTTACACATATGAACTGATTTATTTATATCAACTGATTTACACATATCAACTTATTTATTTATATAAACTGATTTACGCATATCAACTGATTTACGCATATCAACTGATTTAGGCATATCAACTGATTTACGCATATCCCCTGATTTAAGTTTGAACCAATTTGGCAACAGCAAATTTTAAATGACAACGGATTTATTTATATCAACTGATTTACGTATATCAACTGTATGATGATTTTAAATGACCACGTTGATTCAATTATATAAACTGATTTACACATATTAACTGATTTACACATATCAACCGATTTACACATATCAACTGATTTATTTATATCAACCGATTTACACAAATCAACTGATTTATGCATATCTTACGCATATCAACTGATTTACACATATCAACTGATTTATTTATATCAACTGATTTACACATATCAACTGATTTATTTATATCAACTGATTTATTTATATCAACTGATTTACACATATCAACTGATTTATTTATATCAACTGATTTATTTATATCAACCGATTTACACAAATCAACTGATTTATGCATATCTTACGCATATCAACTGATTTACACATATCAACTGATTTATTTATATCAACTGATTTACCCATATCAACTGATTTACGCATATCAACTGATTTACACATATCAACTGATTTATTTATATCAACTGATTAACACATATCAACTGATTTATTTACATCAACTGATTTACACATATCAACTGATTTATTTATATTAACTGATTTACGCATATCAACTAATTTACGCATATCCCCTGATTTAAGTTTAATCAATTTGGCAACACAGCAAATTTTAAATGACAACGGATTTATTTATATCAACTGATTTACACATATCAACTAATTTATTTATATCAAATGATTTACTCATATCAACTTATTTATTTATATAAACTGATTTACGCATATCAACTGATTAACACATATCAACTGATTTACACATACCAACTGATTTATTTATATCAACTGATTTATTTATATCAACCGATTAGCACAAATCAACTGATTTACGCATATCAACTGATTTACGCATATCAACTGATTTACGCATATTCCCTGATTTAAGTTTAACCAATTTGGCAACACAGCAAATTTTAAATGACAACGTTGATTTATTTATATCAACTGATTTACACATATCAACTGATTTACGCATATCCCCTGATTTAAGTTTAAACCAATTTGGCAACAGCAAATTTTAAATAACAACGTTGATTTTTTTATATCAACTGATTTATTTATATCAACTGATTTACACATATCAACTGATTTTTTGATATCAAACGATTTACACAAATCAACTGATTTACGCATATTAACTGATTTACGCATATCCCCTGATTTATGTTTGAACCAATTTGGCAACACAGCAAATAAAAACGGATTTATTTATATCAACTGATTAACGTATATCAACTGTATGATGATTTTAAATGACCACGTTGATTCATTTATATCAACTGATTTACACATATCAACTGATTTATTTACATCAACTGATTTACACATATCAACTGATTTACACATATCAACTGATTTATTTATATCAACTGATTTACGCATATCAACTAATTTACGCATATTCCCTGATTTAGGTTTAACCAACTTTGCAACACAGCAAATTTTAAATGACAACGGATTTATTTATATCAACTGATTTACTTATATCAACTGTATGATGATTTTAAATGACCACGTTGATTCATTTATATCAACTGATTTACACATATCAACTTATTTATTTATATAAACTGATTTACGCATATCAACTTATTTACGCATATCAACTGATTTAAGCATATCAACTGATTTACGCATATCCCCTGATTTAAGTTTGAACCAATTTGGCAACAGCAAATTTTAAATGACAACGTTGATTTATTTATATCAATTAATTTACACATATCAACTGATTTTGTGATATCAACCGATTTACACAAATCAACTGATTTACGCATATCAACTGATTTACGCATATCCCCTAATTTAAGTTTGAACCAATTTGGCAACAGCAAATTTTAAATGACAACGGATTTATTTATTTCAACTGATTTACGTATATCCCCTGATTTAAGTTTGAACCAGTTTGGCAACAAAGCAAATTTTAAATGACCACGTTGATTTATTTATATCAACTGATTTACACATATCAACTGATTTTTTGATATTAACCGATTTACACAAATTAACTGATTTACGCATATCAACTGATTTACGCATATCTCCTGATTTAAGTTTGAACCAATTTTGCCACATAGCAAATTTTAGATGACCACGTTGATTTATTTATATCAACTGATTTACACATATCAACTGATTTATTTATATAAACTGATTTACGCATATCAACTGATTTACGCATATCAACTGATTTACGCATATCAACTGATTAACACATATCAACTGATTTACGCATATCCCCTGATTTAAGTTTGAACAATTTGGCAACGACAAATTTTAAATGACAACGTTGATTTATTTATATCAACTGATTTACACATATAAACTGATTTTTTGAAAACAACCGATTTACACAAATCAACTGATTTACGCATATCAACTGATTTACGCATATCCCCTAATTTAAGTTTGAACCAATTTGGCAACAGCAAATTTTAAATCACCACGTTGATTTATTTATATCAAATGATTTGCACATATCAATTGATTTATTTACATCAACTGATTTACACATATCAACTGATTTATTTATATCAACTGATTTACGCATATCTACTAATTTACGCATATCCCCTGATTTAAGTTTGAACCAATTTGGCAACATAGCAAATTTTAAATGACCACGTTAATTTATTTATATCAACTGATTTACACATTTTAACTGATTTACACATATCAAATGATTTACACAAATCAACTGATTTATTTATATCAACTGATTTATTTACATCAACTGATTTACACATATCAACTGATTTATTTACATCAATTGATTTACACATAGCAACTGATTTTTTGATATCAACCAATTTACACAAATCAACTGATTTACGAATATCAATTGATTTACGCATATTATCTGATTTAAGTTTGAACCAATTTGGCAACAGCAAATTTTAAATGACAACGTTGATTTATTTATATCAACTGATTTATTTATATCAACTGATTTACACATATCAACTGATTTTTTTATATCAACCGATTTACACAAATCAACTGATTCACGCATATCTTACGCATATCAACTGATTTACGCATATCCCCTGATTTAAATTTGAACCAATTTGGCAACATAGCAAATTTTAAATGACAACGAATTTATTTATTTCAACTGATTTATTTATATCAACCGATTTACACAAATTAACTGATTTACGCATATCAACTGATTTACGCATATCCCCTGATTTAGGTTTGAACCAATTTGGCAACATAGCAAATTTTAAATGACATCGAATTTATTTATATCAACTGATTTACGTATATCCCCTGATTTAAGTTTGAACCAATTTGGCAACATAGCAAATTTTAAATGACCACGTTGATTTATTTATATCAACTGATTTACACATATCAACTGATTTACACATATCAACTGATTTATTTATATCAACTGATTTAAGTTTGAACCAATTTGGCAACATGGCAAATTTTAAATGAAAACGAATTTATTTAAATCAACTGATTTACGTAAATCAACTGTATGATGATTTTAAATGACCACGTGGATTCATTTATATCAACTGATTTACGCATATTAACTGATTTAGGCATATCCCCTGACTTAAGTTTGAACCAATTTGGCAACAAAGCAAATTTTCAATGACCACGTTGATTTATTTATATCAACTGATTTATTTATATCAACCGATTTACACAAATCAACCGATTTACACAAATCAACTGATTTACGCATATCAACTGATTTTTTGATATCAACCGATTTACACAAATCAACTGATTTACGCATATCAACTGATTTACGCATATCCCCTGATTTAAGTTTGAACCAATTTGGCAACATAGCAAATTTTAAATGACAACGGATTTATTTATATCAACTGATTTACGTATATCCCCTGATTTAAGTTTGAACCAATTTGGCAACATAGCAAATTTTAAATGACCACGTTAATTTATTTATATCAACTGATTTACACATATTAACTGATTTACACATATCAACTGATTTACACATATCAACTGATTTACACATATCAACTGATTTATTTATATCAACTGATTAACACATATCAACTGATTTATTTATATCAACTGATTTACACATATCAACCGATTTACACAAATCAACCGATTTACACAAATCAACTGATTTACGCATATCAATTAATTTACGCATATCCCTTGATTTAAGTTTGAACCAATTTGGCAACATAGCAAATTTTAAATAAAAACGGATTTATTTATATTAACTGATTTACGTATATCCCCTGATTTAAGTTTGAACCAATTTGGCAACATAGCAAATTTTAAATGACCACGTTGATTTATTTATATCAACTGATTTACACAAATCAACTGATTTTTTGATATCAACCGATTTACACAAATCAACTGATTTACGCATATCTTACGGATATCAACTGATTTACACATATCCCCTGATTTAAGTTTGAACCAATTTGGCAACATAGCAAATTTTAAATGACAACGGATTTATTTATATCAACTGATTTACGTATATCCCCTGATTTCAGTTTGAACCAATTTGGCAACATAGCAAATTTTAAATGACCACGTTAATTTATTTATATCAACTGATTTACACAAATCAACTGATTTTTTGATATCAACCGATTTACACAAATCAACTGATTTACGCATATCTTACGCATATCAACTGATTTACGCATATATCCTGATTTAAGTTTAAACCAATTTGGCAACATAGCAAATTTTAAATGACAACGGATTTATTTATATCAACTGATTTACGTATATCCCCTGATTTCAGTTTGAACCAATTTGGCAACATAGCAAATTTTAAATGACCACGTTAATTTATTTATATCAACTGATTTACACAAATTAACTGATTTATTTATATCAACTGATTAACACATATATTATATATATATTATATGATTTATTTATATCAACTGATTTACACATATCAACTGATTTTTTGAAAACAACCGATATACACAAATCAACTGATTTACGCATATCAACTGATTTACGCATATCCCCTAATTTAAGTTTGAACCAATTTGGCAACAGCAAATTTTAAATGACAACGGATTTATTTATTTCAACTGATTTACGTATATCCCCTGATTTAAGTTTGAACCAGTTTGGCAACATAGCAAATTTTAAATGACCACGTTGATTTATTTATATCAAATGATTTGCACATATCAATTGATTTATTTACATCAACTGATTTACACATATCAACTGATTTATTTATATCAACTGATTTACGCATATCTACTAATTTACGCATATCCCCTGATTTAAGTTTGAACCAATTTGGCAACATAGCAAATTTTAAATGACCACGTTAATTTATTTATATCAACTGATTTACACATTTTAACTGATTTACACATATCAAATGATTTACACAAATCAACTGATTTATTTATATCAACTGATTTATTTACATCAACTGATTTACACATATCAACTGATTTATTTACATCAATTGATTTACACATATCAACTGATTTTTTGATATCAACCAATTTACACAAATCAACTGATTTTCGAATATCAATTGATTTACGCATATTATCTGATTTAAGTTTGAACCAATTTGGCAACAGCAAATTTTAAATGACAACGTTGATTTATTTATATCAACTGATTTATTTATATCAACTGATTTACACATATCCACTGATTTTTTGATATCAACCGATTTACACAAATCAACTGATTCACGCATATCTTACGCATATCAACTGATTTACGCATATCCCCTGATTTAAATTTGAACCAATTTGGCAACATAGCAAATTTTAAATGACAACGAATTTATTTATATCAACTGATTTATTTATATCAACCGATTTACACAAATCAACTGATTTACGCATATCAACTGATTTACGCATATCCCCTGATTTAGGTTTGAACCAATTTGGCAACATAGCAAATTTTAAATGACATCGAATTTATTTATATCAACTGATTTACGTATATCCCCTGATTTAAGTTTGAACCAATTTGGCAACATAGCAAATTTTAAATGACCACGTTGATTTATTTATATCAACTGATTTACACATATCAACTGATTTATTTATATCAACTGATTTATTTATATCAACCGATTTACACAAATCAACCGATTTACACAAATCAACTGATTTTCGCATATCAACTGATTTTTTGATATCAACCGATTTACACAAATCAACTGATTTACGCATATCCTCTGACTTAAGTTTGAACCAATTTGGCAACAAAGCAAATTTTAAATGACCACGTTGATTTATGTATATCAACTGATTTACACATATCAACTGATTTATTTATATCAACTGATTTATTTATATCAACCGATTTACACAAATCAACCGATTTACACAAATCAACTGATTTTCGCATATCAACTGATTTCACTGTGCAACAGAAAAAATCAAACCGCACCGAACAATTTTTTTCTGAAAATATGCCTTTCCAATAGCAAAACCCTCGCTGGGTTTGTAAAAGTTAGCTCGATTTATTTGTTTATGGCCGTTTGTATTTTCTAGCTTCTACCCCAATTTAGACTTATTAATCGATTTTTTTCGCATATATTCGATTTATATCGTCAAGATTTTTTGTAGAAATGTAGTTACTAAACAAATAAACCCATTTTGTGAACAACCTATATCCCAAAACCCAATTTTAATATTTAAAATTTCTTGAAGTAATTTATAAAATACGCACACAAAACTGAACTTTAATGAGTATGAGTATGGGAACGTATGGCAGGCCCCAAATATATTATCCTCCACTAATCTTCCGGGGTTATTTTACCCCCTTTCCGTTCTCCTGCGTATCCCGCCAAATCACAGCATTACCTGTTGGATCCGAAGTCTTTACGACGGCTGGTAGATCCACCCTAGGAGGTCGTGGATGACAGTGTCAAAGGTTAAGACCGCTCCACGGATTTTTGTCAGCCGGGTCGGGCCATACGTCCAATTTAGAAAGGGTTTTTGGAGGACATTGAACTGACCCAAAACTAAGTAAAATCCGGAATCCTCCTCAACCAGGGCTTTAGTAATAACCCCATTCATTTGGTATTCCTGAATGGGGGTGGGTGGATTAGTATGCTGCTTGCCTTTCCTTGATGGTGTACTTCCTGTTCGTCGCTGTCTGAGTCGGATTTCGGTTCCTGATAGCCGCTTTAGAATTGTTTGCCCCCCTGTGCGATATTGAGTCTTATCTTCAGAACCGAAGTGTTGCCGGCCGTACCCCGCCGTAATTAGTGCCCTCTGACTATGTGGAAATTCGTTTAACCTACTGAAATTGTCGACCCTCGAATTATTTTTTTCCCACTGTGCGTGATCCCCATTCACTTGGGGTTGGGTCCATCTTTGTGTCTCACTGTGCATTGCGGCTATTACGCTTAGAACGGTTTTTACTTAATTTATGACACCTTACGTCTTAGTAATCTATAGATGTAAACTTAAATAAATAAATTTCTTTAGGATGGTTTCTTTTGCCTAATGTTTATCGTAACTTGAGTGATTAATGGCTTCTTATGTGCCCTTGTGTTTATAGTTTTTTTTACTGTTTCATTTGCATGAGAATCTTGGAAATTGTTTGCGACCAATTAATTTTACCTGAAGAATTATTGTTAGTTAAAGGTTGCGTATTTCGTATTAACTAGTATTAATATTATTGGATGGTCATGGTCATGCAATTTGGTAGCTACTTATCTAGTTTATGCAGACTTGGACTTCGGGATATTTGCCAGGCAGGTGTGCTGAAATTGATCCTTATCGCATGCCGCCTGCACGTGTGGTAGCCCAGGAACTGATCGTCTCTCTTACACCTTTTAACCAGGTCAAACACTTGAGGACTTAGTCCAGGGGGAAGTACCACACACAATTTGCACTCTTTTGCACTTGGAACCAGTTATTACGTGTAGAATCGATATTGATTTTTTGTTATTTTACGGCGCACTTTTTGCACTTGTTGCACTTTTCGCACTTGTTTGTTTATTTATTTATTTATTTATTACCGATTACCGGTATTTCCGCATACTTAGATTCGCTTTTGATACTTTACTACGTTTGTATCATAAACGATGCTTAGGAGAGGTCTCGTTAACTATCTTTGAGCGTCTTTGAGAGTCAAGACCCAACTGAACTTTAAGTTTACTTATTTGCTGGAAAACAATTTTTAAAAAAGATTTTCCAAAATATTCATCTTTTCATACTCAACACCAAATTTTTTGTAGAAATCTTTGGAATATCTGTAGGAAAAAATTGAATAGATAAAATAGAACTGTAGAAAAGTACAGAGAGTTTGGTTTTTTATTTTGTATTAATTTTATTATTAAAAAACTTTTTTATATCAAAACATTGAGTAATCTGATTCATTGCTGGAGAATTCCATCCCTTTCACTTCTTCTTCTTTATTTTCTTGTTCTTCATTTTAATTTTTTGATTTATCACTGGAGAATTCCATCCCTTCATTTTATATATTTTTTATATTCATTTCATTTCAGGCGTTTTAAATGGTCCTGATATTCGGAAATTGCTAAAGTATATAGACTTTGACAGGGCCTTGGTTCACAATGAGATAGTTGCGTGGGCGTCGATAAGAGAAATCATCGTTGGACTTTTAGGCAAACATCGTTCTCCCAATTATGAAGGATCTGTGCGACGAATGTTGGATGTATTTTTTCAAAATTGGAGTCAATATGTCGCTAAAAATTTATTTCCCATTTGGACTACTTCAGTCGACAGTTATCGACACAATCATCAAACTGCGATGCCATTTGATTCCAGATAAAGAGGAAAACGAGCTCCAGCCTAGCCAAAACATTTTGGTGAAGTAAACATATTTTTGACTACGATCAGGAAGAAAATGAAAATAAAGAACAAGAAAATAAAGGAGAAGAAGTGGAAGGGATGAAATTCTCCAGTGTTGAATCAAAAAATTAAAATGAAGAGCTAGGAAATAAAGGAGAAGAAGTGGACGGGATGGAATTCTTCAGCAATGAATCAGATTACTCAATGTTTTGATATAATAAAATAAATACAAAATAAAAATCAAATTCTCTGTACATTTCTACAATTCTATTTTATCTATTCAATTTTTTCCTACAGATTTTTCGGCAAAATATTTGGTGTTAAATGTGAAAATATGAATATTTTGGAATATCTTGTTTAAACATTATTTTCCATCAAATAAGCAAACTTAAAGTTAAGTTTTGTGTGCTTATTTTATAAATTACTTCTTTTAGTATACTTTACAACATTTTTGCCAGAAGAAGTACCAAGAAATTTTAAATATTATCAAAAAATTAAAAAAAAATTTTTTTTGAATATTTGGTCCCAAAAATTGGGTTTTTGGGATAAAGGTTGTTCACAAAATGGGTTTATTTGTGCTGTAACTATATTTCTACAAAAAATCTTGACGATATAAATCA
The DNA here is from genome assembly GCA_921294245.1 of Brassicogethes aeneus. Taxonomy (NCBI): domain Eukaryota; kingdom Metazoa; phylum Arthropoda; class Insecta; order Coleoptera; family Nitidulidae; genus Brassicogethes; species Brassicogethes aeneus. The sequence goes on from OV121136.1 coordinate 8,586,134, forward strand.
AATATATGCGAAAAAAATCGATTTATAGGTCTAAATTGGGGTATATGAGGATCGAAAATACAAACGGCCATAAAAAAAAAATTCGAGCTAACTTTTACAAACCCAGCGAGGGTTTTGCTATTGGATAGGTATATTTTCAGAAAAAAATGGTCCGGTGCGGTTTGATTTCGATGGCCCGAAAATTGTTGCACAGTGTTTTTTGATATCAACCGATTTACACAAATCAACTGATTTACGCATATCAACTGATTTACGCATATCCCCTGATTTAAGTTTGAACCAATTTGGCAACATAGCAAATTTTAAATGACAACGGATTTATTTATATCAACTAATTTACGTATATCCCCTGATTTAAGTTTGAACCAATTTGGCAACATAGCAAATTTTAAATGACCACGTTAATTTATTTATATCAACTGATTTACACACATTAACTGATTTACACATATCAACTGATTTATTTATATCAACTGATTAACACATATCAACTGATTTATTTATATCAACTGATTTACACATATCAACCGATTTACACAAATCAACCGATTTACACAAATCAACTGATTTACGCATATCAATTGATTTACGCATATCCCTTGATTTAAGTTTGAACCAATTTGGCAACATAGCAAATTTTAAATAAAAACGGATTTATTTATATTAACTGATTTACGTATATCCCCTGATTTCAGTTTGAACCAATTTGGCAACATAGCAAATTTTAAATGACCACGTTAATTTATTTATATCAACTGATTTACACAAATCAACTGATTTTTTGATATCAACCGATTTACACAAATCAACTCATTTACGCATATCTTACGCATATCAACTGATTTACACATATCCCCTGATTTAAGTTTGAACCAATTTGGCAACATAGCAAATTTTAAATGACCACGTTGATTTATTTATATCAACTGATTTACACATATCAACTGATTTATTTATATCAACCGATTTACACAAATCAACCGATTTACACAAATCAACTGATTTTCGCATATCAACTGATTTTTTGATATCAACCGATTTACACAAATCAACTGATTTACGCATATCAACTGATTTACGCATTTCCCCTGATTTAAGTTTGAACTGATTTATTTATATCAACTGATTTATTTATATCAACTGATTTACACATATCAACTGATTTATTTATATCAACTGATTTATTTATATCAACCGATTTACACAAATCAACTGATTTACCCATATCAACTGATTTACGCATATGAACTGATTTACACATATCAACTGATTTACGCATATCTACTAATTTACGCATATCCCCTGATTTAAGTTTGAACCAATATGGCAACATAGCAAATTTTAAATGACCACGTTAATTTATTTATATCAACTGATTTACACATATCAAATGATTTACACAAATCAACTGATTTATTTATATCAACTGATTTAGACATATCAACTGATTTATTTACATTAACTGATTTACACATATCAACTGATTTATTTACATCAATTGATTTACACATATCAACTGATTTTTTGATATCAACCAATTTACACAAATCAACTGATTTACGAATATCAATTGATTTACGCATATCATCTGATTTAAGTTTGAACCAATTTGGCAACAGCAAATTTTAAATGACAACGTTGATTTATTTATATCAACTGATTTATTTATATCAACTGATTTACACAAATCAACTGATTTTTTGATATCAACCGATTTATACAAATCAACTGATTCACGCATATCTTACGCATATCAACTGATTTACGCATATCCCCTGATTTAAATTTGAACCAATTTGGCAACATGGCAAATTTTAAATGACAACGAATTTATTTATTTCAACTGATTTATTTATATCAACCGATTTACACAAATCAACTGATTTACGCATATCAACTGATTTACGCATATCCCCTGATTTAGGTTTGAACCAATTTGGCAACATAGCAAATTTTAAATGACATCGAATTTATTTATATCAACTGATTTACGTATATCCCCTGATTTAAGTTTGAACCAATTTGGCAACATAGCACATTTTAAATGACCACGTTGATTTATTTATATCAACTGATTTACACATATCAACTGATTTACACATATCAACTGATTTATTTATATCAACTGATTTAAGTTTGAACCAATTTGGCAACATAGCAAATTTTAAATGAAAACGGATTTATTTAAATCAACTGATTTACGTAAATCAACTGTATGATGATTTTAAATGACCACGTGGATTCATTTATATCAACTGATTTACGCATATTAACTGATTTAGGCATATCCCCTGACTTAAGTTTGAACCAATTTGGCAACAAAGCAAATAAAAACGGATTTATTTATATCAACTGATTTATTTATATCAACTGATTTACACATATCAACTGATTTTTTAATATCTAACGATTTACACAAATCAACTGATTTACGCATATTAACTGATTTACGCATATCCCCTGATTTATGTTTGAACCAATTTGGCAACACAGCAAATAAAAACGGATTTATTTATATCAACTGATTAACGTATATCAACTGTATGATGATTTTAAATGACCACGTTGATTTATTTATATCAACTGATTTACCCATATCAACTGATTTACGCATATGAACTGATTTACACATATCAACTGATTTATTTATATCAACTGATTAACACATATCAACTGATTTATTTACATCAAATGATTTGCACATATCAAATGATTTATTTACATCAACTGATTTACACATATCAACTGATTTATTTATATCAACTGATTTACGCATATCTACTAATTTACGCATATCCCCTGATTTAAGTTTGAACCAATTTGGCAACACAGCAAATAAAAACGGATTTATTTATATCAACTGATTTATTTATATCAACTGATTTACACATATCAACTGATTTTTTGATATCTAACGATTTACACAAATCAACTGATTTACGCATATTAACTGATTTACGCATATCCCCTGATTTATGTTTGAACCAATTTGGCAACACAGCAAATAAAAACGGATTTATTTATATCAACTGATTAACGTATATCAACTGTATGATGATTTTAAATGACCACGTTGATTTATTTATATCAACTGATTTACACATATCAACTGATTTATTTACATCAACTGATTTACACATATCAACTGATTTACACATATCAACTGATTTATTTATATCAACTGATTTACGCATATCAACTAATTTACGCATATTCCCTGATTTAGGTTTAACCAACTTTGCAACACAGCAAATTTTAAATGACAACGGATTTATTTATATCAACTGATTTACTTATATCAACTGTATGATGATTTTAAATGACCACGTTGATTCATTTATATCAACTGATTTACACATATCAACTTATTTATTTATATAAACTGATTTACGCATATCAACTTATTTACGCATATCAACTGATTTACGCATATCAACTGATTTACGCATATCCCCTGATTTAAGTTTGAACCAATTTGGCAACAGCAAATTTTAAATGACAACGTTGATTTATTTATATCAATTAATTTACACATATCAACTGATTTTGTGATATTAACCGATTTACACAAATCAACTGATTTACGCATATCAACTGATTTACGCATATCCCCTAATTTAAGTTTGAACCAATTTGGCAACAGCAAATTTTAAATGACAACGGATTTATTTATTTTAACTGATTTACGTATATCCCCTGATTTAAGTTTGAACCAGTTTGGCAACATAGCAAATTTTAAATGACCACGTTGATTTATTTATATCAACTGATTTACACATATCAACTGATTTTTTGATATTAACCGATTTACACAAATTAACTGATTTACGCATATCAACTGATTTATTTATATCAACTGATTTACACATATCAACCGATTTACACAAATCAACCGATTTACACAAATCAACTGATTTACGCATATCAATTGATTTACGCATATCCCTTGATTTAAGTTTGAACCAATTTGGCAACATAGCAAATTTTAAATAAAAACGGATTTATTTATATTAACTGATTTACGTATATCCCCTGATTTAAGTTTGAACCAATTTGGCAACATAGCAAATTTTAAATGACCACGTTAATTTATTTATATCAACTGATTTATTTATATCAACTGATTTATTTATATCAACTGATTTACACATATCAACTGATTTATTTATATCAACTGATTTATTTATATCAACTGATTTACACATATCAACTGATTTATTTATATCAACTGATTTATTTATATCAACCGATTTACACAAATCAACTGATTTACCCATATCAACTGATTTACGCATATGAACTGATTTACACATATCAACTGATTTATTTATATCAACTGATTTACGCATATCTACTAATTTACGCATATCCCCTGATTTAAGTTTGAACCAATATGGCAACATAGCAAATTTTAAATGACCACGTTAATTTATTTATATCAACTGATTTACACATATCAACTGATTTATTTATATCAACTGATTTACACATATCAACTGATTTATTTACATTAACTGATTTACACATATCAACTGATTTATTTACATCAATTGATTTACACATATCAACTGATTTTTTGATATCAACCAATTTACACAAATCAACTGATTTACGAATATCAATTGATTTACGCATATCATCTGATTTAAGTTTGAACCAATTTGGCAACAGCAAATTTTAAATGACAACGTTGATTTATTTATATCAACTGATTTATTTATATCAACTGATTTACACATATCAACTGATTTTTTGATATCAACCGATTTATACAAATCAACTGATTCACGCATATCTTACGCATATCAACTGATTTACGCATATCCCCTGATTTAAATTTGAACCAATTTGGCAACATGGCAAATTTTAAATGACAACGAATTTATTTATTTCAACTGATTTATTTATATCAACCGATTTACACAAATCAACTGATTTACGCATATCAACTGATTTACGCATATTCCCTGATTTAGGTTTGAATCAATTTGGCAACATAGCAAATTTTAAATGACATCGAATTTATTTATATCAACTGATTTACGTATATCCCCTGATTTAAGTTTGAACCAATTTGGCAACATAGCAAATTTTAAATGACCACGTTGATTTATTTATATCAACTGATTTACACATATCAACTGATTTACACATATCAACTGATTTATTTATATCAACTGATTTAAGTTTGAACCAATTTGGCAACATAGCAAATTTTAAATGAAAACGGATTTATTTAAATCAACTGATTTACGTAAATCAACTGTATGATGATTTTAAATGACCACGTGGATTCATTTATATCAACTGATTTACGCATATTAACTGATTTAGGCATATCCCCTGACTTAAGTTTGAACCAATTTGGCAACAAAGCAAATTTTAAATGACCACTTTGATTTATTTATATCAACTGATTTATTTATATCAACCGATTTACACAAATCAACTGATTTACCCATATCAACTGATTTACGCATATGAACTGATTTACACATATCAACTGATTTATTTATATCAACTGATTAACACATATCAACTGATTTATTTACATCAAATGATTTGCACATATCAATTGATTTATTTACATCAACTGATTTACACATATCAACTGATTTATTTATATCAACTGATTTACGCATATCTACTAATTTACGCATATCCCCTGATTTAAGTTTGAACCAATTTGGCAACACAGCAAATAAAAACGGATTTATTTATATTAACTGATTTATTTATATCAACTGATTTACACATATCAACTGATTTTTTGATATCTAACGATTTACACAAATCAACTGATTTACGCATATTAACTGATTTACGCATATCCCCTGATTTATGTTTGAACCAATTTGGCAACACAGCAAATAAAAACGGATTTATTTATATCAACTGATTAACGTATATCAACTGTATGATGATTTTAAATGACCACGTTGATTCATTTATATCAACTGATTTACACATATCAACTGATTTATTTACATCAACTGATTTACACATATGAACTGATTTACACATATCAACTGATTTATTTATATCAACTGATTTACGCATATCAACTAATTTACGCATATTCCCTGATTTAGGTTTAACCAACTTTGCAACACAGCAAATTTTAAATGACAACGGATTTATTTATATCAACTGATTTACTTATATCAACTGTATGATGATTTTAAATGACCACGTTGATTCATTTATATCAACTGATTTACAAATATCAACTTATTTATTTATATAAACTGATTTACGCATATCAACTTATTTACGCATATCAACTGATTTACGCATATCAACTGATTTACGCATATCCCCTGATTTAAGTTTGAACCAATTTGGCAACAGCAAATTTTAAATGACAACGTTGATTTATTTATATCAATTAATTTACACATATCAACTGATTTTGTGATATCAACCGATTTACACAAATTAACTGATTTACGCATATCAACTGATTTACGCATATCTCCTGATTTAAGTTTGAACCAATTTTGCCACATAGCAAATTTTAGATGACCACGTTGATTTATTTATATCAACTGATTTACACATATCAACTGATTTTTTGATATTAACCGATTTACACAAATTAACTGATTTACGCATATCAACTGATTTACGCATATCTCCTGATTTAAGTTTGAACCAATTTTGCCACATAGCAAATTTTAGATGACCACGTTGATTTATTTATATCAACTGATTTACACCTATCAACTGATTTATTTATATAAACTGATTTACGCATATCAACTGATTTACGCATATCAACTGATTAACACATATCAACTGATTTACGCATATCCCCTGATTTAAGTTTGAACAATTTGGCAACGACAAATTTTAAATGACAACGTTGATTTATTTATATCAACTGATTTACACATATCAACTGATTTTTTGAAAACAACCGATTAACACAAATCAACTGATTTACGCATATCAACTGATTTACGCATTTCCCCTAATTTAAGTTTGAACCAATTTGGCAACAGCAAATTTTAAATGACCACGTTGATTTATTTATATCAAATGATTTGCACATATCAATTGATTTATTTACATCAACTGATTTACACATATCAACTGATTTATTTATATCAACTGATTTACGTATCTACTAATTTACGCATATCCCCTGATTTAAGTTTGAACCAATTTGGCAACAGCAAATTTTAAATGACAACGTTGATTTATTTATATCAATTAATTTACACATATCAACTGATTTTGTGATATCAACCGATTTACACAAATCAACTGATTTACGCATATCCCCTAATTTAAGTTTGAACCAATTTGGCAACAGCAAATTTTAAATGACAATGGATTTATTTATTTCAACTGATTTACGTATATCCCCTGATTTAAGTTTAAACCAGTTTGGCAACATAGCAAATTTTAAATGACCACGTTGATTTATTTATATCAACTGATTTACACATATCAACTGATTTTTTGATATTAACCGATTTACACAAATTAACTGATTTACGCATATCAACTGATTTACGCATATCTCCTGATTTAAGTTTGAACCAATTTTGCCACATAGCAAATTTTAGATGACCACGTTGATTTATTTATATCAACTGATTTACACCTATCAACTGATTTATTTATATAAACTGATTTACGCATATCAACTGATTTACGCATATCAACTGATTTACGCATATCAACTGATTAACACATATCAACTGATTTACGCATATCCCCTGTTTTAAGTTTGAACAATTTGGCAACGACAAATTTTAAATGACAACGTTGATTTATTTATATCAACTGATTTACACATATCAACTGATTTTTTAAAAACAACCGATTAACACAAATCAACTGATTTACGCATATCCCCTAATTTAAGTTTGAACCAATTTGGCAACAGCAAATTTTAAATGACCACGTTGATTTATTTATATCAAATGATTTGCACATATCAATTGATTTATTTACATCAACTGATTTACACATATCAACTGATTTATTTATATCAACTGATTTACGTATCTACTAATTTACTCATATCCCCTGATTTAAGTTTGAACCAATTTGGCAACATAGCAAATTTTAAATGACCACGTTAATTTATTTATATCAACTGATTTACACATTTTAACTGATTTACACATATCAAATGATTTACACAAATCAACTGATTTATTTATATCAACTGATTTATTTACATCAACTGATTTACACATATCAACTGATTTATTTACATCAAATGATTTACACATATCAACTGATTTTTTGATATCAACGAATTTACACAAATCAACTGATTTACGAATATCAATTGATTTACGCATATTATCTGATTTAAGTTTGAACCAATTTGGCAACAGCAAATTTTAAATGACAACGTTGATTTATTTATATCAACTGATTTATTTATATCAACTGATTTACACATATCAACTGATTTTTTGATATCAACCGATTTACACAAATCAACTGATTCACGCATATCTTACGCATATCAACTGATTTACGCATATCCCCTGATTTAAATTTGAACCAATTTGGCAACATAGCAAATTTTAAATGACAACGAATTTATTTATTTCAACTGATTTATTTATATCAACCGATTTAAACAAATCAACTGATTTACGCATATCAACTGATTTACGCATATCCCCTGATTTAAGTTTGAACCAATTTGGCAACATAGCAAATTTTAAATGACATCGAATTTATTTATATCAACTGATTTACGTATATACCCTGATTTAAGTTTGAACCAATTTGGCAACATAGCAAATTTTAAATGACCACGTTGATTTATTTATATCAACTGATTTACACATATCAACTGATTTACACATATCAACTGATTTACACATATCAACTGATTTATTTATATCAACTGATTTAAGTTTGAACCAATTTGGCAACATAGCAAATTTTAAATGAAAACGAATTTATTTAAATCAACTGATTTACGTAAATCAACTGTATGATGATTTTAAATGACCACGTGGATTCATTTATATCAACTGATTTACGCATATTAACTGATTTAGGCATATCCCCTGACTTAAGTTTGAACCAATTTGGCAACAAAGCAAATTTTCAATGACCACGTTGATTTATTTATATCAACTGATTTACACATATTAACTGATTTATTTATATCAACTGATTTATTTATATCAACCGATTTACAAAAATCAACCGATTTACACAAATCAACTGATTTACGCATATCAACTGATTTTCGCATATCAACTGATTTTTTGATATCAACCGATTTACACAAATCAACTGATTTACGCATATCAACTGATTTACGCATATCCCCTGATTTAAGTTTAAACCAATTTGGCAACATAGCAAATTTTATATGACAACGGATTTATTTATATCAACTGATTTACGTATATCCCCTGATTTAAGTTTGAACCAATTTGGCAACATAGCAAATTTTAAATGACCACGTTAATTTATTTATATCAACTGATTTACACATATTAACTGATTTACACATATCAACTGATTTACACATATCAACTGATTTATTTATATCAACTGATTAACACATATCAACTGATTTACACATATCAACCGATTTACACAAATCAACCGATTTACACAAATCAACTGATTTACGCATATCTTACGCATATCAACTGATTTACACATATCCCCTGATTTAAGTTTGAACCAATTTGGCAACATAGCAAATTTTAAATAAAAACGGATTTATTTATATTAACTGATTTACGTATATCCCCTGATTTCAGTTTGAACCAATTTGGCAACATAGCAAATTTTAAATGACCACGTTAATTTATTTATATCAACTGATTTACACAAATCAACTGATTTTTTGATATCAACCGATTTACACAAATCAACTGATTTACGCATATCTTACGCATATCAACTGATTTACACATATCCCCTGATTTAAGTTTGAACCAATTTGGCAACATAGCAAATTTTAAATGACAACGGATTTATTTATATCAACTGATTTACGTATATTCCCTGATTTCAGTTTGAACCAATTTGGCAACATAGCAAATTTTAAATGACCACGTTAATTTATTTATATCAACTGATTTACACAAATCAACTGATTTTTTGATATCAACCGATTTACACAAATCAACTGATTAACGCATATCTTACGCATATCAACTGATTTACGCATATATCCTGATTTAAGTTTAAACCAATTTGGCAACATAGCAAATTTTAAATGACAACGGATTTATTTATATCAACTGATTTACGTATATCCCCTGATTTCAGTTTGAACCAATTTGGCAACATAGCTAATTTTAAATGACCACGTTAATTTATTTATATCAACTGATTTACACAAATTAACTGATTTATTTATATCAACTGATTAACACATATTATATGATTTATTTATATCAACTGATTTACACATATCAACTGATTTTTTGAAAACAACCGATTTACACAAATCAACTGATTTACGCATATCAACTGATTTACGCATATCCCCTAATTTAAGTTTGAACCAATTTGGCAACAGCAAATTTTAAATGACAACGGATTTATTTATTTCAACTGATTTACGTATATCCCCTGATTTAAGTTTGAACCAGTTTGGCAACATAGCAAATTTTAAATGACCACGTTGATTTATTTATATCAAATGATTTGCACATATCAATTGATTTATTTACATCAACTGATTTACACATATCAACTGATTTATTTATATCATCTGATTTACGCATATCTACTAATTTACGCATATCCCCTGATTAAAGTTTGAACCAATTTGGCAACATAGCAAATTTTAAATGACCACGTTAATTTATTTATATCAACTGATTTACACATTTTAACTGATTTACACATATCAAATGATTTACACAAATCAACTGATTTATTTATATCAACTGATTTATTTACATCAATTGATTTACACATATCAACTGATTTATTTACATCAATTGATTTACACATATCAACTGATTTTTTGATATCAACCAATTTACACAAATCAACTGATTTTCGAATATCAATTGATTTACGCATATTATCTGATTTAAGTTTGAACCAATTTGGCAACAAAACAAATTTTAAATGACCACGTTGATTTATTTATATCAACTGATTTACACATTTTAACTGATTTACACATATCAAATGATTTACACAAATCAACTGATTTATTTATATCAACTGATTTACACATATCAACTGATTTTTTGATATTAACCGATTTACACAAATCAACTGATTCACGCATATCTTACGCATATCAACTGATTTACGCATATCCCCTGATTTAAATTTGAACCAATTTGGCAACATAGCAAATTTTAAATGACAACGAATTTATTTATTTCAACTGATTTATTTATATCAACCGATTTACACAAATCAACTGATTTACGCATATCAACTGATTTACGCATATCCCCTGATTTAGGTTTGAACCAATTTGGCAACATAGCAAATTTTAAATGACATCGAATTTATTTATATCAACTGATTTACGTATATCCCCTGATTTAAGTTTGAACCAATTTGGCAACATAGCAAATTTTAAATGACCACGTTGATTTATTTATATCAACTGATTTACACATATCAACTGATTTAATTATATCAACTGATTTATTTATATCAACCGATTTACACAAATCAACCGATTTACACAAATCAACTGATTTTCGCATATCAACTGATTTTTTGATATCAACCGATTTACACAAATCAACTGATTTACGCATATCAACTGATTTACGCATATCCTCTGACTTAAGTTTGAACCAATTTGGCAACAAAGCAAATTTTAAATGACCACGTTGATTTATTTATATCAACTGATTTATACATATCAACTGATTTATTTATATCAACTGATTTATTTATATCAACCGATTTACACAAATCAACCGATTTACACAAATCAACTGATTTTCGCATATCAACTGATTTTTTGATATCAACCGATTTACACAAATCAACTGATTTACGCATATCAACTGATTTACGCATATCCCCTGATTTAAGTTTGAACCAATTTGGCAACATAGCAAATTTTAAATGACAACGGATTTATTTATATCAACTGATTTACGTATATCCCCTGATTTAAGTTTGAACCAATTTGGCAACATAGCAAATTTTAAATGACCACGTTAATTTATTTATATCAACTGATTTACACATATTAACTGATTTACACATATCAACTGATTTATTTATATCAACTGATTAACACATATCAACTGATTTATTTATATCAACTGATTTACACATATCAACCGATTTACACAAATCAACCGATTTACACAAATCAACTGATTTACGCATATCAATTGATTTACGCATATCCCTTGATTTAAGTTTGAACCAATTTGGCAACATAGCAAATTTTAAATAAAAACGGATTTATTTATATTAACTGATTTACGTATATCCCCTGATTTCAGTTTGAACCAATTTGGCAACATATCAAATTTTAAATGACCACGTTAATTTATTTATATCAACTGATTTACACAAATCAACTGATTTTTTGATATCAAAAGATTTACACAAATAAATTGATTTACGCATATCTTACGCATATCAACTGATTTACACATATCCCCTGATTTAAGTTTGAACCAATTTGGCAACATAGCAAATTTTAAATGACCACGTTGATTTATTTATATTAACTAATTTACACATATCAACTGATTTATTTATATCAACTGATTTATTTATATCAACCGATTTACACAAATCAACCGATTTACACAAATCAACTGATTTTCGCATATCAACTGATTTTTTGATATCAACCGATTTACACAAATCAACTGATTTACGCATATCAACTGATTTACGCGTATCCTCTGACTTAAGTTTGAACCAATTTGGCAACAAAACAAATTTTAAATGACCACGTTGATTTATTTATATCAACTGATTTACACATATCAACTGATTTATTTATATCAACTGATTTATTTATATCAACCGATTTACACAAATCAACCGATTTACACAAATCAACTGATTTTCGCATATCAACTGATTTTTTGATATCAACCGATTTACACAAATCAACTGATTTACGCATATCAACTGATTTACGCATATCCCCTGATTTAAGTTTGAACCAATTTGGCAACATAGCAAATTTTAAATGACAACGGATTTATTTATATCAACTGATTTACGTATATCCCCTGATTTAAGTTTGAACCAATTTGGCAACATAGCAAATTTTAAATGACCACGTTAATTTATTTATATCAACTGATTTACACATATTAACTGATTTATTTATATCAACTGATTAACACATATCAACTGATTTATTTATATCAACTGATTTACACATATCAGCCGATTTACACAAATCAACCGATTTACACAAATCAACTGATTTACGCATATCAATTGATTTACGCATATCCCTTGATTTAAGTTTGAACCAATTTGGCAACATAGCAAATTTTAAATAAAAACGGATTTATTTATATTAACTGATTTACGTATATCCCCTGATTTCAGTTTGAACCAATTTGGCAACATAGCAAATTTTAAATGACCACGTTAATTTATTTATATCAACTGATTTACACAAATTAACTGATTTTTTGATATCAACCGATTTACACAAATCAACTGATTTACGCATATCTTACGCATATCAACTGATTTACACATATCCCCTGATTTAAGTTTGAACCAATTTGGCAACATAGCAAATTTTAAATGACAACAGATTTATTTATATCAACTGATTTACGTATATCCCCTGATTTTAGTTTGAACCAATTTGGCAACATAGCAAATTTTAAATGAAAACGAATTTATTTAAATCAACTGATTTACGTAAATCAACTGTATGATGATTTTAAATGACCACGTGGATTCATTTATATCAACTGATTTACGCATATTAACTGATTTAGGCATATCCCCTGACTTAAGTTTGAACCAATTTGGCAACAAAGCAAATTTTCAATGACCACGTTGATTTATTTATATCAACTGATTTACACATATTAACTGATTTATTTATATCAACTGATTTATTTATATCAACCGATTTACAAAAATCAACCGATTTACACAAATCAACTGATTTACGCATATCAACTGATTTTCGCATATCAACTGATTTTTTGATATCAACCGATTTACACAAATCAACTGATTTACGCATATCAACTGATTTACGCATATCCCCTGATTTAAGTTTAAACCAATTTGGCAACATAGCAAATTTTAAATGACAACGGATTTATTTATATCAACTGATTTACGTATATCCCCTGATTTAAGTTTGAACCAATTTGGCAACATAGCAAATTTTAAATGACCACGTTAATTTATTTATATCAACTGATTTACACATATTAACTGATTTACACATATCAACTGATTTACACATATCAACTGATTTATTTATATCAACTGATTAACACATATCAACTGATTTATTTATATCAACTGATTTACACATATCAACCGATTTACACAAATCAACCGATTTACACAAATCAACTGATTTACGCATATCTTACGCATATCAACTGATTTACACATATCCCCTGATTTAAGTTTGAACCAATTTGGCAACATAGCAAATTTTAAATAAAAACGGATTTATTTATATTAACTGATTTACGTATATCCCCTGATTTCAGTTTGAACCAATTTGGCAACATAGCAAATTTTAAATGACCACGTTAATTTATTTATATCAACTGATTTACACAAATCAACTGATTTTTTGATATCAACCGATTTACACAAATCAACTGATTTACGCATATCTTACGCATATCAACTGATTTACACATATCCCCTGATTTAAGTTTGAACCAATTTGGCAACATAGCAAATTTTAAATGACAACGGATTTATTTATATCAACTGATTTACGTATATCCCCTGATTTCAGTTTGAACCAATTTGGCAACATAGCAAATTTTAAATGACCACGTTAATTTATTTATATCAACTGATTTACACAAATCAACTGATTTTTTGATATCAACCGATTTACACAAATCAACTGATTTACGCATATCTTACGCATATCAACTGATTTACGCATATATCCTGATTTAAGTTTAAACCAATTTGGCAACATAGCAAATTTTAAATGACAACGGATTTATTTATATCAACTGATTTACGTATATCCCCTGATTTCAGTTTGAACCAATTTGGCAACATAGCTAATTTTAAATGACCACGTTAATTTATTTATATCAACTGATTTACACAAATTAACTGATTTATTTATATCAACTGATTAACACATATTATATGATTTATTTATATCAACTGATTTACACATATCAACTGATTTTTTGAAAACAACCGATTTACACAAATCAACTGATTTACGCATATCAACTGATTTACGCATATCCCCTAATTTAAGTTTGAACCAATTTGGCAACAGCAAATTTTAAATGACAACGGATTTATTTATTTCAACTGATTTACGTATATCCCCTAATTTAAGTTTGAACCAGTTTGGCAACATAGCAAATTTTAAATGACCACGTTGATTTATTTATATCAAATGATTTGCACATATCAATTGATTTATTTACATCAACTGATTTACACATATCAACTGATTTATTTATATCATCTGATTTACGCATATCTACTAATTTACGCATATCCCCTGATTAAAGTTTGAACCAATTTGGCAACATAGCAAATTTTAAATGACCACGTTAATTTATTTATATCAACTGATTTACACATTTTAACTGATTTACACATATCAAATGATTTACACAAATCAACTGATTTATTTATATCAACTGATTTATTTACATCAACTGATTTACACATATCAACTGATTTATTTACATCAATTGATTTACACATATCAACTGATTTTTTGATATCAACCAATTTACACAAATCAACTGATTTTCGAATATCAATTGATTTACGCATATTATCTGATTTAAGTTTGAACCAATTTGACAACAGCAAATTTTAAATGACAACGTTGATTTATTTATATCAACTGATTTATTTATATCAACTGATTTACACATATCAACTGATTTTTTGATATTAACCGATTTACACAAATCAACTGATTCACGCATATCTTACGCATATCAACTGATTTACGCATATCCCCTGATTTAAATTTGAACCAATTTGGCACCATAGCAAATTTTAAATGACAACGAATTTATTTATTTCAACTGATTTATTTATATCAACCGATTTACACAAATCAACTGATTTACGCATATCAACTGATTTACGCATATCCCCTGATTTAGGTTTGAACCAATTTGGCAACATAGCAAATTTTAAATGACATCGAATTTATTTATATCAACTGATTTACGTATATCCCCTGATTTAAGTTTGAACCAATTTGGCAACATAGCAAATTTTAAATGACCACGTTGATTTATTTATATCAACTGATTTACACATATCAACTGATTTATTTATATCAACTGATTTATTTATATCAACCGATTTACACAAATCAACCGATTTACAAAAATCAACTGATTTTCGCATATCAACTGATTTTTTGATATCAACCGATTTACACAAATCAACTGATTTACGCATATCAACTGATTTACGCATATCCTCTGACTTAAGTTTGAACCAATTTGGCAACATAACAAATTTTAAATGACATCGAATTTATTTATATCAACTGATTTACGTATATCCCCTGATTTAAGTTTGAACCAATTTGGCAACATAGCAAATTTTAAATGACCACGTTGATTTATTTATATCAACTGATTTACACATATTAACTGATTTACACATATCAACTGATTTATTTATATCAACTGATTAACACATATCAACTGATTTATTTATATCAACTGATTTACACATATCAACCGATTTACACAAATCAACCGATTTACACAAATCAACTGATTTACGCATATCAATTGATTTACGCATATCCCTTGATTTAAGTTTGAACCAATTTGGCAACATAGCAAATTTTAAATAAAAACGGATTTATTTATATTAACTGATTTACGTATATCCCCTGATTTCAGTTTGAACCAATTTGGCAACATAGCAAATTTTAAATGACCACGTTAATTTATTTATATCAACTGATTTACACAAATCAACTGATTTTTTGATATCAAACGATTTACACAAATAAATTGATTTACGCATATCTTACGCATATCAACTGATTTACACATATCCCCTGATTTAAGTTTGAACCAATTTGGCAACATAGCAAATTTTAAATGACCACGTTGATTTATTTATATCAACTGATTTACACATATCAACTGATTTATTTATATCAACTGATTTATTTATATCAACCGATTTACACAAATCAACCGATTTACACAAATCAACTGATTTTCGCATATCAACTGATTTTTTGATATCAACCGATTTACACAAATCAACTGATTTACGCATATCAACTGATTTACGCATATCCTCTGACTTAAGTTTGAACCAATTTGGCAACAAAACAAATTTTAAATGACCACGTTGATTTATTTATATCAACTGATTTACACATATCAACTGATTTATTTATATCAACTGATTTATTTATATCAACCGATTTACACAAATCAACCGATTTACACAAATCAACTGATTTTCGCATATCAACTGATTTTTTGATATCAACCGATTTACACAAATCAACTGATTTACGCATATCAACTGATTTACGCATATCCCCTGATTTAAGTTTGAACCAATTTGGCAACATAGCAAATTTTAAATGACAACGGATTTATTTATATCAACTGATTTACGTATATCCCCTGATTTAAGTTTGAACCAATTTGGCAACATAGCAAATTTTAAATGACCACGTTAATTTATTTATATCAACTGATTTACACATATTAACTGATTTATTTATATCAACTGATTAACACATATTAACTGATTTATTTATATCAACTGATTTACACATATCAGCCGATTTACACAAATCAACCGATTTACACAAATCAACTGATTTACGCATATCAATTGATTTACGCATATCCCTTGATTTAAGTTTGAACCAATTTGGCAACATAGCAAATTTTAAATAAAAACGGATTTATTTATAATAACTGATTTACGTATATCCCCTGATTTCAGTTTGAACCAATTTGGCAACATAGCAAATTTTAAATGACCACGTTAATTTATTTATATCAACTGATTTACACAAATTAACTGATTTTTTGATATCAACCGATTTACACAAATCAACTGATTTACGCATATCTTACGCATATCAACTGATTTACACATATCCCCTGAATTAAGTTTGAACCAATTTGGCAACATAGCAAATTTTAAATGATAACAGATTTATTTATATCAACTGATTTACGTATATCCCCTGATTTTAGTTTGAACCAATTTGGCAACATAGCAAATTTTAAATGACCACGTTAATTTATTTATATCAACTGATTTAAACATATCAACTAATTTATTTATATCAACTGATTTACACATATCAACTGATTTATTTATATCAACTGATTTATTTATATCAACTGATTTACACATATCAACTGATTTATTTATATCAACTGATTTATTTATATCAACCGATTTACACAAATCAACTGATTTACCCATATCAACTGATTTACGCATATGAACTGATTTACACATATCAAATGATTTACACAAATCAACTGATTTATTTATATCAACTGATTTACACATATCAACTGATTTATTTACATTAACTGATTTACACATATCAACTGATTTATTTACATCAATTGATTTACACATATCAACTGATTTTTTGATATCAACCAATTTACACAAATCAACTGATTTACGAATATCAATTGATTTACGCATATCATCTGATTTAAGTTTGAACCAATTTGGCAACAGCAAATTTTAAATGACAACGTTGATTTATTTATATCAACTGATTTATTTATATCAACTGATTTACACATATCAACTGATTTTTTGATATCAACCGATTTATACAAATCAACTGATTCACGCATATCTTACGCATATCAACTGATTTACGCATATCCCCTGATTTAAATTTGAACCAATTTGGCAACATGGCAAATTTTAAATGACAACGAATTTATTTATTTTAACTGATTTATTTATATCAACCGATTTTCCACAAATCAACTGATTTACGCATATCAACTTATTTACGCATATCCCCTGATTTAGGTTTGAACCAATTTGGCAACATAGCAAATTTTAAATGACATCGACTTTATTTATATCACCTGATTTACGTATATCCCCTGATTTAAGTTTAAACCAATTTGGCAACATAGCAAATTTTAAATGACCACGTTGATTTATTTATATCAACTGATTTACACATATCAACTGATTTACACATATCAACTGATTTACACATATCAACTGATTTATTTATATCAACTGATTTAAGTTTGAACCAATTTGGCAACATAGCAAATTTTAAATGAAAACGGATTTATTTAAATCAACTGATTTACGTAAATCAACTGTATGATGATTTTAAATGACCACGTGGATTCATTTATATCAACTGATTTACGCATATTAACTGATTTAGGCATATCCCCTGACTTAAGTTTGAACCAATTTGGCAACAAAGCAAATTTTAAATGACCACTTTGATTTATTTATATCAACTGATTTACACATATCAACTGATTTATTTATATCAACTGATTTATTTATATCAACCGATTTACACAAATCAACTGATTTACCCATATCAACTGATTTACGCATATGAACTGATTTACACATATCAACTGATTTATTTATATCAACTGATTAACACATATCAACTGATTTATTTACATCAAATGATTTGCACATATCAATTGATTTATTTACATCAACTGATTTACACATATCAACTGATTTATTTATATCAACTGATTTACGCATATCTACTAATTTACGCATATCCCCTGATTTAAGTTTGAACCAATATGGCAACATAGCAAATTTTAAATGACCACGTTAATTTATTTATATCAACTGATTTACACATTTTAACTGATTTACACATATCAAATGATTTACACAAATCAACTGATTTATTTATATCAACTGATTTACACATATCAACTGATTTATTTACATTAACTGATTTACACATATCAACTGATTTATTTACATCAATTGATTTACACATATCAACTGATTTTTTGATATCAACCAATTTACACAAATCAACTGATTTACGAATATCAATTGATTTACGCATATCATCTGATTTAAGTTTAAACCAATTTGGCAACAGCAAATTTTAAATGACAACGTTGATTTATTTATATCAACTGATTTATTTATATCAACTGATTTACACATATCAACTGATTTTTTGATATCAACCGATTTATACAAATCAACTGATTCACGCATATCTTACGCATATCAACTGATTTACGCATATCCCCTGATTTAGGTTTGAACCAATTTGGCAACATAGCAAATTTTAAATGACATCGAATTTATTTATATCAACTGATTTACGTATATCCCCTGATTTAAGTTTGAACCAATTTGGCAACATAGCAAATTTTAAATGACCACGTTGATTTATTTATATCAACTGATTTACACATATCAACTGATTTACACATATCAACTGATTTACACATATCAACTGATTTATTTATATCAACTGATTTAAGTTTGAACCAATTTGGCAACATAGCAAATTTTAAATGAAAACGGATTTATTTAAATCAACTGATTTACGTAAATCAACTGTATGATGATTTTAAATGACCACGTGGATTCATTTATATCAACTGATTTACGCATATTAACTGATTTAGGCATATCCCCTGACTTAAGTTTGAACCAATTTGGCAACAAAGCAAATTTTAAATGACCACTTTGATTTATTTATATCAACTGATTTACACATATCAACTGATTTATTTATATCAACTGATTTATTTATATCAACCGATTTACAAAAATCAACTGATTTACCCATATCAACTGATTTACGAATATGAACTGATTTACACATATCAACTGATTTATTTATATCAACTGATTAACACATATCAACTGATTTATTTACATCAAATGATTTGCACATATCAATTGATTTATTTACAACAACTGATTTACACATATCAACTGATTTATTTATATCAACTGATTTACGCATATCTACTAATTTACGCATATCCCCTGATTTAAGTTTGAACCAATATGGCAACATAGCAAATTTTAAATGACCACGTTAATTTATTTATATTAACTGATTTACACATTTTAACTGATTTACACATATCAACTGATTTATTTACATTAACTGATTTACACATATCAACTGATTTATTTACATCAATTGATTTACACATATCAACTGATTTTTTGATATCAACCAATTTACACAAATCAACTGATTTACGAATATCAATTGATTTACGCATATCATCTGATTTAAGTTTAAACCAATTTGGCAACAGCAAATTTTAAATGACAACGTTGATTTATTTATATCAACTGATTTATTTATATCAACTGATTTACACATATCAACTGATTTTTTGATATCAACCGATTTATACAAATCAAATGATTCACGCATATCTTACGCATATCAACTGATTAACGCATATCCCCTGATTTAAATTTGAACCAATTTGGCAACATGGCAAATTTTAAATGACAACGAATTTATTTATTTCAACTGATTTATTTATATCAACCGATTTACACAAATCAACTGATTTACGCATATCAACTGATTTACGCATATCCCCTGATTTAGGTTTGAACCAATTTGGCAACATAGCAAATTTTAAATGACATCGAATTTATTTATATCAACTGATTTACGTATATCCCCTGATTTAAGTTTGAACCAATTTGGCAACATAGCAAATTTTAAATGACCACGTTGATTTATTTATATCAACTGATTTACACATATCAACTGATTTACACATATCAACTGATTTACACATATCAACTGATTTATTTATATCAACTGATTTAAGTTTAAACCAATTTGGCAACATAGCAAATTTTAAATGAAAACGGATTTATTTAAATCAATTGATTTACGTAAATCAACTGTATGATGATTTTAAATGACCACGTGGATTCATTTATATCAACTGATTTACGCATATTAACTGATTTAGGCATATCCCCTGACTTAAGTTTGAACCAATTTGGCAACAAAGCAAATTTTAAATGACCACTTTGATTTATTTATATCAACTGATTTACACATATCAACTGATTTATTTATATCAACTGATTTATTTATATCAACCGATTTACACAAATCAACCGATTTACACAAATCAACTGATTTACGCATATCAACTGATTTACGCATATCCCCTGATTTAGGTTTGAACCAATTTGGCAACATAGCAAATTTTAAATGACATCGAATTTATTTATATCAACTGATTTACGTATATCCCCTGATTTAAGTTTGAACCAATTTGGCAACATAGCAAATTTTAAATGAAAACGGATTTATTTAAATCAACTGATTTACGTAAATCAACTGTATGATGATTTTAAATGACCACGTGGATTCATTTATATCAACTGATTTACGCATATTAACTGATTTAGGCATATCCCCTGACTTAAGTTTGAACCAATTTGGCAACAAAGCAAATTTTAAATGACCACTTTGATTTATTTATATCAACTGATTTACACATATCAACTGATTTATTTATATCAACTGATTTATTTATATCAACCGATTTACACAAATCAACCGATTTACACAAATCAACCGATTTACACAAATCAACTGATTTACGCATATCAACTGATTTACGCATATCAACTGATTTACGCATATCCCCTGATTTAAGTTTAAACCAATTTGGCAACATAGCAAATTTTAAATGACAACGGATTTATTTATATCAACTGATTTACGTATATCCCCTGATTTCAGTTTGAACCAATTTGGCAACATAGCAAATTTTAAATGACCACGTTAATTTATTTATATCAACTGATTTACACAAATCAACTAATTTTTTGATATCAACCGATTTACACAAATCAACTGATTTACGCATATCATACGCATACCAACTGATTTACACATATCCCCTGATTTAAGTTTGAACCAATTTGGCAACATAGCAAATTTTAAATGACAACGGATTTATTTATATCAACTGATTTACGTATATCCCCTGATTTAAGTTTGAACCAATTTGGCAACATAGCAAATTTTAATGACCACGTTAATTTATTTATATTAACTGATTTAAACATATCAACTGATTTAAACATATCAACTGATTTATTTATATCAACTGATTTATTTGTATCAACCGATTTACACAAATCAACCGATTTACACAAATCAACTGATTTACGCATATCAACTGATTTACGCATATCCCCTGATTTAAGTTTGAACCAATTTGGCAACATAGCAAATTTTAATGACCACGTTAATTTATTTATATTAACTGATTTAAACATATCAACTGATTTAAACATATCAACTGATTTATTTATATCAACTGATTTATTTATATCAACCGATTTACACATTTCAACTGATTTATTTATATTAACCTATTTACACAATTCAACTGATCCCCTGATTTAAGTTTGAACCATTTTGGCAACATAGCAAATTTTAAATGACAACGGATTTATTTATATCAACTGATTTACGTATATCAACTGTATGATGATTTTAAATGACCACGTTGATTCATTTATATAAACTGATTTACACATATTAACTGATTTACACATATCAAATGATTTATTTATATCAACTGATTTACACATATCAACTGATTTACACATATCAACTGATTTATTTATATCAACTGATTTACACATATCAACTGATTTACGCATATCCCCTGATTTAAGTTTAAACCAATTTGGCAACATAGCAAATTTTAAATGACCACGTTAATTTATTTATATCAACTGATTTACACATATTAACTGATTTACACATATCAACTGATTTACACATATCAACTGATTTACACATATCAACTGATTTATTTATATCAACTGATTAACACATATCAACTGATTTACACATATCAACTGATTTATTTATATCAACCGATTTACACAAATCAACCGATTTACACAAATACAACTGATTTACGCATATCAATTGATTTACGCATATCCCTTGATTTAAGTTTGAACCAATTTGGCAACATAGCAAATTTTAAATAAAAACGGATTTATTTATATTAACTGATTTACGTATATCCCCTGATTTCAGTTTGAACCAATTTTGCAACATAGCAAATTTTAAATGACCACGTTAATTTATTTATATCAACTGATTTACACAAATCAACTGATTTTTTGATATCAACCGATTTACACAAATCAACTGATTTACGCATATCTTACGCATATCAACTGATTTACACATATCCCCTGATTTAAGTTTGAACCAATTTGGCAACATAGCAAATTTTAAATGACAACGGATTTATTTATATCAACTGATTTACGTATATCCCCTGATTTCAGTTTGAACCAATTTGGCAACATAGTAAATTTTAAATGACCACGTTAATTTATTTATATCAACTGATTAACACATATCAACTGATTTATTTATATCAACTGATTTACACATATCAACTGATTTTTTGATATCAACCGATTTACACAAATCAACTGATTTACGCATATCTTACGCATATCAACTGATTTACACAGTTTGAACCAATTTGGCAACATAGCAAATTTTAAATGACCACGTTGATTTATTTATATCAACTGATTTACACATATTAACCGATTTACACATATCATCTGATTTACACATATCAACTGATTTACACATTTCAACTGATTTATTTATATCAACCTATTTACACAATTCAACTGATTTACGCATATCAACTGATTTACGCATATCCCCTGATTTAAGTTTGAACCATTTTGGCAACATAGCAAATTTTAAATGACAACGGATTTATTTATATCAACTGATTTACGTATATCAACTGTATGATGATTTTAAATGACCACGTTGATTCATTAATATAAACTGATTTACACATATTAACTGATTTACACATATCAAATGATTTATTTATATCAACTGATTTACACATATCAACTGATTTACACATATCAACTGATTTACACATATCAACTGATTTATTTATATCAACTGATTTACACATATCAACTGATTTATTTATATAAACTGATTTACCCATATTAACTGATTTACGCATATCAACTGATTTACGCATATCCCCTGATTTACGCATATCAACTGATTTACACATATCAACTGATTTATTTATATCAACTGATTTACACATATTAACCGATTTACACATATTAACCGATTTACACATATCAACTGATTTACACATATCAACTGATTTACACATTTCAACTGATTTATTTATATTAACCTATTTACACAATTCAACTGATCCCCTGATTTAAGTTTGAACCATTTTGGCAACATAGCAAATTTTAAATGACAACGGATTTATTTATATCAACTGATTTACGTATATCAACTGTATGATGATTTTAAATGACCACGTTGATTCATTTATATAAACTGATTTACACATATTAACTGATTTACACATATCAAATGATTTATTTATATCAACTGATTTACACATATCAACTGATTTACACATATCAACTGATTTATTTATATCAACTGATTTACACATATCAACTGATTTACGCATATCCCCTGATTTAAGTTTAAACCAATTTGGCAACATAGCAAATTTTAAATGACCACGTTAATTTATTTATATCAACTGATTTACACATATTAACTGATTTACACATATCAACTGATTTACACATATCAACTGATTTACACATATCAACTGATTTATTTATATCAACTGATTAACACATATCAACTGATTTATTTATATCAACTGATTTACACATATCAACTGATTTATTTATATCAACCGATTTACACAAATCAACCGATTTACACAAATACAACTGATTTACGCATATCAATTGATTTACGCATATCCCTTGATTTAAGTTTGAACCAATTTGGCAACATAGCAAATTTTAAATAAAAACGGATTTATTTATATTAACTGATTTACGTATATCCCCTGATTTCAGTTTGAACCAATTTGGCAACATAGCAAATTTTAAATGACCACGTTAATTTATTTATATCAACTGATTTACACAAATCAACTGATTTTTTGATATCAACCGATTTACACAAATCAACTGATTTACGCATATCTTACGCATATCAACTGATTTACACATATCCCCTGATTTAAGTTTGAACCAATTTGGCAACATAGCAAATTTTAAATGACAACGGATTTATTTATATCAACTGATTTACGTATATCCCCTGATTTCAGTTTGAACCAATTTGGCAACATAGTAAATTTTAAATGACCACGTTAATTTATTTATATCAACTGATTTACACATATCAACTGATTTTTTGATATCAACCGATTTACACAAATCAACTGATTTACGCATATCAACTTATTTACGCATATCAACTGGTTTACGCATATCAACTGATTTACGCATATCCCCTGATTTAAGTTTGAACCAATTTGGCAACATAGCAAATTTTAAATGACAACGGATTTATTTATATCAACTGATTTACGTATATCCCCTGATTTCAGTTTGAACCAATTTGGCAACATAGTAAATTTTAAATGACCACGTTAATTTATTTATATCAACTGATTTACACATATCAACTGATTTTTTGATATCAACCGATTTACACAAATCAACTGATTTACGCATATCAACTTATTTACGCATATCAACTGGTTTACGCATATCAACTGATTTACGCATATCCCCTGATTTAAGTTTGAACCAATTTGGCAACAGCAATATTTAAATGACAACGTTGATTTATTTATATCAACTGATTTATTTATATCAATTGATTTACACATATTAACTGATTTTGTGATATCAATCGATTTACACAAATCAACTGATTTACGCATATCTTACGCATATCAACTGATTTACACATATCCCCTGATTTAAGTTTGAACCAATTTGGCAACATAGCAAATTTTAAATGACCACGTTGATTTATTTATATCAACTGATTTACACATATTAACCGATTTACACATATCATCTGATTTACACATATCAACTGATTTACACATTTCAACTGATTTATTTATATCAACCTATTTACACAATTCAACTGATTTACGCATATCAACTGATTTACGCATATCCCCTGATTTAAGTTTGAACCATTTTGGCAACATAGCAAATTTTAAATGACAACGGATTTATTTATATCAACTGATTTACGTATATCAACTGTATGATGATTTTAAATGACCACGTTGATTCATTAATATAAACTGATTTACACATATTAACTGATTTACACATATCAAATGATTTATTTATATCAACTGATTTACACATATCAACTGATTTACACATATCAACTGATTTACACATATCAACTGATTTACACATATCAACTGATTTATTTATATCAACTGATTTACACATATCAACTGATTTATTTATATAAACTGATTTACCCATATTAACTGATTTACGCATATCAACTGATTTACGCATATCCCCTGATTTACGCATATCCCCTGATTTAAGTTTGAACCAATTTGGCAACACAGCAAATTTTAAATGACAACGTTGATTTATTTATATCAACTGATTTACACATATCAATTGATTTATGCATATCTTACGCATATCAACTGATTTACACATATCAACTGATTTATTTATATCAACTGATTTACACATATCAACTGATTTATTTATATCAACTGATTTATTTATATCAACTGATTTACACATATCAACTGATTTATTTATATCAACTGATTTACACATATCAACTGATTTATTTATATCAACTGATTTATTTATATCAACTGATTTACACATATCAACTAATTTATTTATATCAACTGATTTACACATATTAACTGATTTATTTATATCAACTGATTTACACATATCAATTGATTTATTCATATCTTACGCATATCAACTGATTTACACATATTAACTGATTTATTTATATCAACTGATTTACGCATATGAACTGATTTACACATATCAACTGATTTATTTACATCAACTGATTTACACATATTAACTGATTTATTTATATCAACTGATTTACGCATATCAACTAATTTACGCATATCCCCTGATTTAAATTTAATCAATTTGGCAACACAGCAAATTTTAAATGACAACGGATTTATATATAGCAACTGATTTACACATATCAACTGATTTATTTATATCAAATGATTTACTCATATCAACTTATTTATTTATATAAACTGATTTACGCATATCAACTGATTAACACATATCAACTGATTTAAGTTTGAACCAATTTGGCAACATCAAATTTTAAATAACAACGTTGATTTATTTATATCAACTGATTTATTTATATCAACTGATTTACACATATCAACTGATTTTTTGATATTAAACGATTTACACAAATCAACTGATTTACGCATATTAACTGATTTACGCATATCCCCTGATTTAAGTTTGAACCAATTTGGCAACACAGCAAATAAAAACGGATTTATTTATATAAACTGATTAACGTATATCAACTGTATGATGATTTTAAATGACCACGTTGATTCATTTATATCATCTGATTTACACATATCAACCGATGTACACATATCAACTGATTTATTTATATCAACTGATTTACACATATCAACTGATTTATTTACATCAACTGATTTACACATATCAACTGATTTATTTATATCAACTGATTTACGCATATTAACTAATTTACGCATATCCCCTGATTTAAGTTTAACCAACTTTGCAACACAGCAAATTTTAAATGACAACGGATTTATGTTCAATCACAGATTGAACAGATAAATCTTGAGTCGACAGAATGTTCAATCACAGATTGAACAGATAAATCTTGAGCCGGCAAAAGGTTCAATCATAGGTTAAAACCCAAGTTTAACAGAAAAATAGTTCAACATATGTTTATTATTATTGTTTAGATATCACTCGTACAAGTAGCGTAAAAGAAACCTTGTGCTATAAACTACTTAGTCAGCAAAAGTTCCAGTCAGTAGCGTACAGAATAAAATACAATTAAAAACACATGTTTTGTCTAGTGCGCTACTGATATTTGTTTTAAATATAATTATAAAGTGTTTTAAGTTTATAGTTCGAAAACATTAAATAATATAATATGTTTTATAAATTATTTAAATTTGTTAAATATAAAACTCAGACAACTTTTAATAAAGACATAGTTTAACACTGCTTACTCTATCATTTCAATAGAATCTTAATTGATCTCTATTCAATTTATTTATATCAACTGATTTACGTATATCAACTGTATGATGATTTTAAATGACCACGTTGATTTATTTATATCAACTGATTTACACATATCAACTTATTTATTTATATAAACTGATTTACGCATATCAACTTATTTACGCATATCAACTGATTTACGCATATCAACTGATTTACGCATATCAACTGATTTACGCATATCCCCTAATTTAAGTTTGAACCAATTTGGCAACAGCAAATTTTAAATGACAACGTTGATTTATTTATATCAACTGATTTATTTATATCAATTGATTTACACATATCAACTGATTTTGTGATATCAACCGATTTACACAAATCAACTGATTTACGCATATCTTACGCATATCAACTGATTTACACATATCCACTGATTTAAGTTTAAACCAATTTGGCAACATAGCAAATTTTAAATGACCACGTTGATTTATTTATATCAACTGATCTACACATATTAACCGATTTACACATATCAACTGATTTACACATATCAACTGATTTACACATTTCAACTGATTTATTTATTTCAACCGATTTACACAATTCAACTGATTTACGCATATCAACTGATTTACGCATATCCCCTGATTTAAGTTTAAACCAATTTGGCAACACAGCAAATTTTAAATGACAACGTTGATTTATTTAAATCAAATGATTTACACATATCAACTGATTTTTTGATATCAACCGATTTACACAAATCAACTGATTTTCGCATATCAACTGATTTACGCATATCAACCAATTTACGCATATCCCCTGATTTAAGTTTGAACCAATTTGGCAACATAGCAAATTTTAAATGAAAACGGATTTATTTATATTAACTGATTTACGTATATCAACTGTATGATGATTTGAAATATGTCAAACAATGGCTATACTTGGGGTATCACACATTTTTCTTGCTTATTTATACTTGTAAATGAAAGAAAAGCCCCCTGGCCTGTTTTGGTAGCTGAACCGAAAATATTAAAAATATTACTTGAATTTCACTTAAACACATTTTCTTTCTTAAAATATACTTGAAAAATGTCAAACAATGCATTTACTTGAGGTATCACACTTTTTTCTTTTATGCTTGTAAATGGGAGAAAAGCCCCCTGGCCTGTTTTGGTAGCTGAACTTGAGATATTTCTTAAATTTCACTTTAAACACATTTTCTTGCTTGAAATATGTCAAACAATGCCTATACTTGGGGTATCACTTTTTTCTTGCTTATTTTTGCTTGTAAATGGAAGAAAATCCCCCTGGCCTGTTTTGGTAGCTGAACTTGAGATATTTCTTAAATTTTACTTTAACCACATTTTCTTGCTTGAAATATGTCAAACAATGCCTATACTTGGGGTATCACACTTTTTTCTTGCTTATTTATGCTTGTAAATGGAAGAAAAGCCCCCTGGCCTGTTTTGGTAGCTGAAACGAAGATATTAAAAATATGACTTGAATTTCACTTAAAACACATTTTGTTTCTTAAAATTTGCTTGAAAAATATCGCACAATGCGTTTACTTGGGGTATCACACTTTTTTCTTACTTATTTATGCTTGTAAATGGTAAAAAATCCCTTGGCCTGTTTTGGATGTTAAACATTTGTTGTTACTGTTTTTCAGGATTAGTTGTGGTTTATTACCTAAATTATAACTATTAAAATTACACTTAGGACGCTTTTTTCTCTTTAAAATATGTAAAACAATGCTTAAACTTGCTTTATAACACATTTTAACCTATTAAATTTGAAATAAAATGACATTTCGAATGCGCATGCGTGGTCGGTTTTGGTAGCTGGCCTGCTTTGGTAGCTAACATTACGCCAATAAGGAAATAACATTTATAATCGACAGTGGAGCAACAAATCACTTAGTTAAAGACATTTATGGGAAATATTTATCAAATATAAAAAAGGCAGAACACAAAATAAATGTAGCTAAGGAAAATGAATGTATAAACACGGTTAATCAAGGAGATTTAAGTATGACAACTTTAACTGGTGGAAATATAGAAATGAAAAATGTTTTTGCATGTAAAAACCTTACGTGTAATTTAATGTCAGTAAGAAAATTAGAAGAAAGTGGTGTAACAGTAATATTTGAAAACAAAACAGTAAAATTAATGAAAAATGGAAAAGTAATTTTAGATGGAAAGTTAAATGGAAACCTTTATGTTATTAAAATGTTTTTAAATGAATTTCAAGTAAACTATACAGAGGATCAAAGAAATTTGTGGCATAGAAGAATGGGACATTCATCGAAGTATCCAAGTGGAAAATTTTGTGAAATATGTACAAAAGCAAAACACAGTAGAAGTCCATTTAAATCATTAGAAGTTGAAAGAAAGTCAAAAAGAATATTGGAATGTATATCGAGTGATGTATGTGGACCATTAACTCCGACAACACATGATGAAAAAAGATATTATGTAAGCTTTATAGATCATTACTCCCATTTTGGTATTTGTTATTTAATGAAAAATAAATATGAAGTTTTTGAGAAATTTAAGGAATATTGCGCTTTAGTAGAAGCAAAATTTGGCAGAAGTATAGAAAGACTAAGATGTGACAACGGAGGAGAATACAATTTAACAGAATTTAAAAAATTCTGTATAAGAAAAGGAATTAGAATTCAGTTCACTTGTCCAAGAAATCCAGAACAAAATGGAGTTGCTGAAAGGTATAACAGAACAATCATGGAAAAAGCAAAAAGTTTAATATTTGATTGTGGTATAAATAAAGAATTTTGGGGTGAAGCTGTATTAACGTCTGTTTATCTAACAAACAGAACTGAGACAACAACACTGAAAAATGGAAAGACACCAGCAGAAATATGGTATGGATTTAAACCCAATCTAGAAAAAATTAGAATATTTGGAAGTGAAGCATATACACATATACCAAGTGAAGACAGAAAAAGCAAATTAGATGAAAGAAGCAAGAAAACAATAATGATAGGTTACACAGACAATGGTTACAGATTATGGGATATGGAAAAACAAAAAGTAATATGTTCAAGAAATGTAATATTTAATGAAAAGGAAAATGAAAGCGGTATAATAATTAATGAAGAAGAATCAGATCAAGAAACAGAGAAAGAAAATAGAGAAGATATTCAAGAAGAAATTGAAAATAAAAATTTAAGAAAAAGTACAAGAGTAAGAAATCTACCAAAAGTTTATGAAGATTATGAACTTATGACAGCCTTATACACAGAAACTCATGAAGCACCTGATACATTTGAAAAAGCAATTAAAGAAGGATGGAAATTTTCAATAGAGGAAGAATTAAAATCTTTAAAGAAAAATGAAACATGGGAAATAACAGAAAAAGAAAAAATTCCAAAAAACTCGGAAATAATTGACTCTAAATGGATATTTAAACAAAAAGAGGACAATGGAAAAATATTTAAGAAAGCCAGATTGGTAGCAAGAGGATTTTTACAAAGTAAATTGGAGGAAGAAGTGTATTCACCTGTTGCCAGAATGATCACACTAAGGATTTTATTGTCCATGGCAGCCAGTCGCAACATACACATTTAACAACTGGACGTCAAATGTGCATTTCTAAATGGCATTTTGAAGGAACCTGTATATATGAAAATTCCAGAAGGTGTAAACGAGGATAAAGAAAAGAAAGTTTGCAAACTACAAAAAGCTCTCTATGGACTCAAACAATCACCCAAGTTATGGAATGAAAAATTAGACAATTATTTAACTGTAAGTAACTTTAAAAGATCAAAAGTAGACCCTTGTTTGTATTACAATGATGATGTAATTTTGCTGATTCATGTTGATGATTTAATAATGATTTCAAACGTTTATGAGAAACTTTTAGATGTTAGGGAAAATTTAAAGAAAAAATTTGAAATGAATGAATTTTCAAGTAAGACAAATTTTATATTTTTAGGTTTAAATATTTACAAAAGTAATAAAGGATTAATAATTGATCAGAAAAATTTAATTAGTAAAGTTTTAAGTATTTTTAATATGACGGAATGTAAACCTTGTGATATTCCTATAGCACCTAAAATAAACTTAATTAATAAAAATAATGAAAAGTGTGACAACTTACCTTATAGAGAGTTGATTGGTTATTTAATGTATATAATGTTAGGAAGCAGACCAGACTTAAGTTATGCTATAAGTTATTTTAGTCAATTTCAAAATTGTTACAAGTTAGAACACTGGAAACATTTAAAATCTGTTTTAAGGTATTTAAAGAAAACAAAAGATATAGTTTTAAATTTTGATTACTCTGAAAACAATTTGATGGAATTGAAAGCATATGTTGATTCAGACTTTGCAAATGATGTTAATGACAGGAAAAGTATAACTGGTTTTATTATAACACTTAATGATAATTTAATATTTTGGAAAAGCAAGAAACAAGCTACAGTTTCATTGTCAAGTGCTGAAGCTGAATATGTTGCATTATCAAGTTGTATTTCAGAATGTTTATTTGTTTCACAATTGTTAAATGAAATAATTAATAAAAATGTCTATCCTATAAAAATTTATGAGGATAATCAATCATGTATAAAGATGTCGTCTACATGGCAAACAAAGCGATCTAAACATATAGATGTTAAACATCATTTTGTAAAAGAATTAGTTAGTGAGGGAAAAATAAATTTAGTATATGTACCTAGTGAGGAACAGGTAGCCGATATGTTTACAAAAGCATTACCTACCTGTAAATTTGTTAGATTTAGAAATAGGTTAAAGTTAGTATTGTAAAATTGCAGGGGAGTGTTGATATACCAATTTTATGTATGTAGCAACCTACCTTATCGACAGGGTACAACGAGTAGTGCATCTAAAATGACAGCAGTCGCATAGTCATAATTAAACAAATAAAGTATAATTAGTGAATTCTGGTATTTTATTGAAGTTGGAACCTCGATAAACTCGCAAATCAAGATATAACAGCAAATTTTAAATAACAACGTTGATTTATTTATATCAACTGATTTATTTATATTAACTAATTTATACATATCAACTGATTTTTTGATATCAAACGATTTACACAAATCAACTGATTTACGCATATCCCCTGATTTAAGTTTGAACCAATTTGGCAACACAGCAAATAAAAACGAATTTATTTATATCAACTGATTAACGTATATCAACTGTATGATGATTTTAAATGACCACGTTGATTCATTTATATCAACTGATTTACACATATCAACCGATGTACACATATCAACTGATTTATTTATATCAACTGATTTACACATATCAACTGATTTATTTACATCAACTGATTTACACATATCAACTGATTTATTTATATTAACTGATTTACGCATATCAACTGATTTACGCATATCCCCCGATTTAAGTTTGAACCAATTTGGCAACAGCAAATTTTAAATGACAACGGATTTATTTATATCAACTGATTTACGTATATCAACTGTATGTATATAACAGCAAATTTTAAATAACAACGTTGATTTATTTATATCAACTGATTTATTTATATCAACTAATTTACACATATCAACTGATTTTTTGATATCAAACGATTTACACAAATCAACTGATTTACGCATATCAACTAATTTACGCATATCCCCTGATTTAGGTTTAACCAACTTTGCAACACAGCAAATTTTAAATGACAACGGATTTATTTATATCAACTGATTTACGTATATTAACTGTGTGATGATTTTAAATGACCACGTTGATTCATTTATATCAACTGATTTACACATATCAACCGATGTACACATATCAACTGATTTATTTATATCAACTGATTTACACATACCAACTGATTTATTTACATCAACTGATTTACACATATCAACTGATTTATTTATATCAACTTATTTACGCATATCAACTGATTTACGCATATCAACTGATTTACGCATATCCCCTGATTTAAGTTTGAACCAATTTGGCAACAGCAAATTTTAAATGACAACGTTGATTTATTTATATCAACTGATTTATTTATATTAATTGATTTACACATATCAACTGATTTTGTGATATCAACCGATTTACACAAATCAACTGATTTACGCATATCTTACGCATATCAACTGATTTACACATATCCCCTGATTTAAGTTTGAACCAATTTGGCAACATAGCAAATTTTAAATGACCACTTTGATTTATTTATATCAACTGATTTACACATATTAACCGATTTACACATATCAACTGATTTACACATATCAACTGATTTACACATTTCAACTGATTTATTTATATCAACCGATTTACACAATTCAACTGATTTACGCATATCAACTGATTTACGCATATCCCCTGATTTAAGTTTGAACCATTTTGGCAACATAGCAAATTTTAAATGACAAGGGATTTATTTATATCAACTGATTTACGTATATCAACTGTATGATGATTTCATCAACTGATTTATTTATATTAACTGATTTACGCATATCAACTGATTTACGCATATCCCCCGATTTAAGTTTGAACCAATTTGGCAACAGCAAATTTTAAATGACAACGGATTTATTTATATCAACTGATTTACGTATATCAACTGTATGTATATAACAGCAAATTTTAAATAACAACGTTGATTTATTTATATCAACTGATTTATTTATATCAACTAATTTACACATATCAACTAATTTTTTGATATCAAACGATTTACACAAATCAACTGATTTACGCATATCAACTAATTTACGCATATCCCCTGATTTAGGTTTAACCAACTTTGCAACACAGCAAATTTTAAATGACAACGGATTTATTTATATCAACTGATTTACGTATATTAACTGTGTGATGATTTTAAATGACCACGTTAATTCATTTATATCAACTGATTTACACATATCAACTTATTTATTTATATAAACTGATTTACGCATATCAACTTATTTACGCATATCAACTGATTTACGCATATCAACTGATTAACGCATATCCCCTGATTTAAGTTTGAACCAATTTGGCAACAGCAAATTTTAAATGACAACGTTGATTTATTTATATCAACTGATTTATTTATATTAATTGATTTACACATATCAACTGATTTTGTGATATCAACCGATTTACACAAATCAACTGATTTACGCATATCTTACGCATATCAACTGATTTACACATATCCCCTGATTTAAGTTTGAACCAATTTGGCAACATAGCAAATTTTAAATGACCACTTTGATTTATTTATATCAACTGATTTACACATATTAACCGATTTACACATATCAACTGATTTACACATATCAACTGATTTACACATTTCAACTGATTTATTTATATCAACCGATTTACACAATTCAACTGATTTACGCATATCAACTGATTTACGCATATCCCCTGATTTAAGTTTGAACCATTTTGGCAACATAGCAAATTTTAAATGACAAGGGATTTATTTATATCAACTGATTTACGTATATCAACTGTATGATGATTTTAAATGACCACGTTGATTCATTTATATAAACTGATTTACACATATTAACTGATTTACACATATCAAATGATTTATTTATATCAACTGATTTACACATATCAACTAATTTACACATATCAACTAATTTACACATATCAACTGATTTATTTATATCAACTGATTTACTCATATCAACTGATTTATTTATATAAACTGATTTACCCATATCAACTGATTTACGCATATCAACTGATTTACGCATATCCCCTAATTTACGCATATCCCCTGATTTAAGTTTGAACCAATTTGGCAACACAGCAAATTTTAAATGACAACGTTGATTTATTTATATCAACTGATTTACACATATTAACTGATTTTTTGATATTAACCGATTTACACAAATTAACTGATTTACGCATATCTCCTGATTTAAGTTTGAACCAATTTTGCCACATAGCAAATTTTAGATGACCACGTTGATTTATTTATATCAACTGATTTACACATATCAACTGATTTATTTATATAAACTGATTTACCCATATCAACTGATTTACGCATATCAACTGATTTACGCATATCCCCTGATTTACGCATATCCCCTAATTTAAGTTTGAACCAATTTGGCAACACAGCAAATTTTAAATGACAACGTTGATTTATTTATATAAACTGATTTACACATATCAACTGATTTTTTGATATCAACCGATTTACACAAATTAACTGATTTACGCATATCAACTGATTTACGCATATCTCCTGATTTAAGTTTGAACCAATTTTGCCACATAGCAAATTTTAGATGACCACGTTGATTTATTTATATCAACCGATTTACACATATCAACTGATTTATTTATATAAACTGATTTACGCATATCAACTGATTTACGCATATCAACTGATTTACGCATATCAACTGATTTACACATATCAACTGATTTACGCATATCCCCTGATTTAAGTTTAAACAATTTGGCAACGACAAATTTTAAATGACAACGTTGATTTATTTATATCAACTGATTTATTTATATCAACTGATTTACACATATCAACTGATTTTTTGAAAACAACCGATTTACACAAATCAACTGATTTACGCATATCAACTGATTTACGCATATCCCCTAATTTAAGTTTGAACCATTTTGGCAACAGCAAATTTTAAATGACAACGGATTTATTTATTTCAACTAATTTACGTATATCCCCTGATTTAAGTTTGAACCAGTTTGGCAACATAGCAAATTTTAAATGACCACGTTGATTTATTTATATCAACTGATTTACACATATCAACTGATTTATTGATATCAACCGATTTACACAAATTAACTGATTTACGCATATCAACTGATTTACGCATATCTCCTGATTTAAGTTTGAACCAATTTTGCCACATAGCAAATTTTAGATGACCACGTTGATTTATTTATATCAACTGATTTACACATATCAACTGATTTATTTATATAAACTGATTTACGCATATCAACTGATTTACGCATATCAACTGATTTACGCATATCAACTGATTTACACATATCAACTGATTTACGCATATCCCCTAATTTAAGTTTGAACCAATTTGGCAACAGCAAATTTTAAATGACAACGGATTTATTTATTTCAACTGATTTACGTATATCCCCTGATTTAAGTTTGAACCAGTTTGGCAACATAGCAAATTTTAAATGACCACGTTGATTTATTTATATCAAATGATTTGCACATATCAATTGATTTATTTACATCAACTGATTTACACATATCAACTGATTTATTTATATCAACTGATTTACGCATATCCCCTGGTTTAAATTTGAACCAATTTGGCAACATAGCAAATTTTAAATAACCACGTTAATTTATTTATATCAACTGATTTACACATTTTAACTGATTTACACATATCAAATGATTTACACAAATCAACTGATTTATTTATATCAACTGATTTACACATATCAACTGATTTATTTATATCAACTGATTTACACATATTAACTGATTAACGCATATCAACTGATTTACACATATCAACTGATTTACACATATCAACTGATTTATTTATATCAACTGATTTACACATATTAACTGATTTACACATATCAACTGATTTATTTATATAAACTGATTTACGCATATCAACTGATTTACGCATATCAACTGATTTACACATATCAACTGATTTACGCATATTCCCTGATTTAAGTTTGAACAATTTGGCAACGACAAATTTTAAATGACAACGTTGATTTATTTATATCAACTGATTTATTTATATCAACTGATTTACACATATCAACTGATTTATTTATATCAACCGATTTACACATATCAACTGATTTATTTATATAAACTGATTTACGCATATCAACTGATTTACGCATATCAACTGATTTACGCATATCAACTGATTTACACATATCAACTGATTTACGCATATCCCCTGATTTAAGTTTGAACAATTTGGCAACGACAAATTTTAAATGACAACGTTGATATATTTATATCAACTGATTTATTTATATCAACTGATTTACACATATCAACTGATTTTTTGAAAACAACCGATTTACACAAATCAACTGATTTACGCATATCAACTGATTTACGCATATCCCCTAATTTAAGTTTGAACCAATTTGGCAACAGCAAATTTTAAATGACAACGGATTTATTTATTTCAACTAATTTACGTATATCCCCTGATTTAAGTTTGAACCAGTTTGGCAACATAGCAAATTTTAAATGACCACGTTGATTTATTTATATCAACTGATTTACACATATCAACTGATTTTTTGATATCAACCGATTTACACAAATTAACTGATTTACGCATATCAACTGATTTACGCATATCTCCTGATTTAAGTTTGAACCAATTTTGCCACATAGCAAATTTTAGATGACCACGTTGATTTATTTATATGAACTGATTTACACATATCAACTGATTTATTTATATAAACTGATTTACGCATATCAACTGATTTACGCATATCAACTGATTTACACATATCAACTGATTTACGCATATCCCCTGATTTAAGTTTGAACAATTTGGCAACGACAAATTTTAAATGAGAACGTTGATTTATTTATATAAACTGATTTATTTATATCAACTGATTTACACATATCAACTGATTTTTTGAAAACAACCGATTTACACAAATCAACTGATTTACGCATATCAACCGATTTACGCATATCAACTGATTTACGCATATCAACTGATTTACACATATCAACTGATTTACGCATATCCCCTAATTTAAGTTTGAACCAATTTGGCAACAGCAAATTTTAAATGACAACGGATTTATTTATTTCAACTGATTTATGTATATCCCCTGATTTAAGTTTGAACCAGTTTGGCAACATAGCAAATTTTAAATGACCACGTTGATTTATTTATATCAACTGATTTACACATATCAACTGATTTACACATATTAACTGATTTACGCATATCAACCGATTTACACATATCAACTGATTTACACATATCAACTGATTTATTTATATCAACTGATTTACACATATTAACTGATTTATTTATATAAACTGATTTACACATATCAACTGATTTATTTATATAAACTGATTTACGCATATCAACTGATTTACGCATATCAACTGATTTACGCATATCAAGTGATTTACGCATATCAACTGATTTACGCATATCCCCTGATTTAAGTTTGAACAATTTGGCAACGACAAATTTTAAATAACAACGTTGATTTATTTATATCAACTGATTTATTTATATCAACTGATTTACACATATCAACTGATTTTTTGATATCAACCGATTTACAAAAATTAACTGATTTACGCAAATCAACTGATTTACGCATATCCCCTGATTTAAGTTTGAATCAATTTGGCAACATAGCAAATTTTAAATGTCAACGGATTTATTTATTTTAACTAATTTACATATATCCCCTGATTTAAGTTTGAACCAATTTGGCAACATAGCAAATTTTAAATGACCACGTTGATTTATTTATATCAAATGATTTACACATATCAACTGATTTACACATATCAACTGATTTATTTATATTAACTGATTTACGCATATCAACTGATTTACGCATATCCCCCGATTTAAGTTTAACCAAGTTGGCAACACAGGAAATTTTAAATGACAACGTTGATTTATTTATATCAACTGATTTATTTATATAAACTGATTTACGCATTTCAACTGATTTAGGCATATCAACTGATTTACGCATATCCCCTGATTTAAGTTTGAACCAATTTGGCAACAGCAAATTTTAAATGACAACGTTGATTTATTTATATCAACTGATTTACACATATCAACTAATTTACGCATATCCCCTGATTTAAGTTTGAACCAATTTGGCAACAGCAAATTTTAAATGACAACGGATTTATTTATTTCAACTGATTTACGTATATACCCTGATTTAAGTTTGAACCAGTTTGGCAACATAGCAAATTTTAAATGATCACGTTGATTTATTTATATCAAATGATTTGCACATATCAACTGATTTATTTACATCATCTGATTTACACATATCAACTGATTTATTTAATCAACTGATTTACGAATATCCCCTGATTTAAGTTTGAACCTATTTGGCAACAGCAAATTTTAAATGACAACGAATTTATTTATATCAACTGTTTTACGTATATCCCCTGATTTAAGTTTGAACCAATTTGGCAACACAGCAAATTTTAAATGACAACGTTGATTTATTTACATCAACTGATTTACACATATCAACTGATTTATTTACATCAACTGATTTACACATATTAACTGATTTTTTTATATCAACCGATTTACACAAATCAACTGATTTACGCATATCTTACGCATATCAACTGATTTACACATATCCCCTGATTTAAGTTTGAACCAATTTGGCAACATAGCAAATTTTAAATGACCACGTTGATTTATTTATATCAACTGATTTACACATATTAATCGAATTACACATATCAACTGATTTATTTATATCAACTGATTTACACATATCAACTGATTTATTTATATAAACTGATTTACCCATATCAACTGATTTACGCATATCAACTGATTTACGCATATCAACTGATTTACGCATATCAACTGATTTACGCAAATCCCCTGATTTAAGTTTAACCAATTTGGCAACACACAAATTTTAAATGACAACGGATTTATTTATATCAACTGATTTACGTATAT
The DNA here is from genome assembly GCA_921294245.1 of Brassicogethes aeneus. Classification (NCBI taxonomy): domain Eukaryota; kingdom Metazoa; phylum Arthropoda; class Insecta; order Coleoptera; family Nitidulidae; genus Brassicogethes; species Brassicogethes aeneus. The sequence goes on from OV121136.1 coordinate 8,628,153, forward strand.
CAACTGTATGATGATTTTAAATGACCACGTTGATTCAGTTATATCAACTGATTTACACATATTAACTTATTTAAACATATCAACTGATTTACACATATCAACTGATTTATTTATATCAACCGATTAACACATATCAACTGATTTATTTACATCAACCGATTTATTTATATTAACAGATTTACGCATATCAACTGATTTATTTACATCAACTGATTTACACAAATCAACTGATTTATTTATATCAACTGATTTATGCATATCAACTAATTTACGCATATCCCCTGATTTAAGTTTAACCAATTAGGCAACACAGCAAATTTTAAATGACAACTGATTTATTTATATCAACTGATTTACACATATCAACTGATTTATTTATATAAACTGATTTACGCATATTAACTGATTTACGCATATCAACTGATTTACGAATATCAACCGATTTACGCATATCCCCTGATTTAAGTTTGAACCAATTTGGCAACAGCAAATTTTAAATGACAACGGATTTATTTATTTCAACTGATTTACGTATATCCCCTGATTTAAGTTTGAACCAGTTTGGCAACATAGCAAATTTTAAATGACCACGTTGATTTATTTATATCAAATGATTTGCACATATCAATTGATTTATTTACATCAACTGATTTACACATATCAACTGATTTATTTATATCAACTGATTTACGCATATCCCCTGGTTTAAATTTGAACCAATTTGGCAACATAGCAAATTTTAAATAACCACGTTAATTTATTTATATCAACTGATTTACACATTTTAACTGATTTACACATATTAAATGATTTACACAAATCAACTGATTTATTTATATCAACTGATTTACACATATCAACTGATTTATTTATATCAACTGATTTACACATATTAACTGATTAACGCATATCAACTGATTTACACATATCAACTGATTTACACATATCAACTGATTTATTTATATCAACTGATTTACACATATTAACTGATTTACACATATCAACTGATTTATTTATATAAACTGATTTACGCATATCAACTGATTTACGCATATCAACTGATTTACACATATCAACTGATTTACGCATATTCCCTGATTTAAGTTTGAACAATTTGGCAACGACAAATTTTAAATGACAACGTTGATTTATTTATATCAACTGATTTATTTATATCAACTGATTTACACATATCAACTGATTTATTTATATCAACCGATTTACACATATCAACTGATTTATTTATATAAACTGATTTACGCATATCAACTGATTTACGCATATCAACTGATTTACGCATATCAACTGATTTACACATATCAACTGATTTACGCATATCCCCTGATTTAAGTTTGAACAATTTGGCAACGACAAATTTTAAATGACAACGTTGATATATTTATATCAACTGATTTATTTATATCAACTGATTTACACATATCAACTGATTTTTTGAAAACAACCGATTTACACAAATCAACTGATTTACGCATATCAACTGATTTACGCATATCCCCTAATTTAAGTTTGAACCAATTTGGCAACAGCAAATTTTAAATGACAACGGATTTATTTATTTCAACTAATTTACGTATATCCCCTGATTTAAGTTTGAACCAGTTTGGCAACATAGCAAATTTTAAATGACCACGTTGATTTATTTATATCAACTGATTTACACATATCAACTGATTTTTTGATATCAACCGATTTACACAAATTAACTGATTTACGCATATCAACTGATTTACGCATATCTCCTGATTTAAGTTTGAACCAATTTTGCCACATAGCAAATTTTAGATGACCACGTTGATTTATTTATATGAACTGATTTACACATATCAACTGATTTATTTATATAAACTGATTTACGCATATCAACTGATTTACGCATATCAACTGATTTACACATATCAACTGATTTACGCATATCCCCTGATTTAAGTTTGAACAATTTGGCAACGACAAATTTTAAATGAGAACGTTGATTTATTTATATAAACTGATTTATTTATATCAACTGATTTACACATATCAACTGATTTTTTGAAAACAACCGATTTACACAAATCAACTGATTTACGCATATCAACCGATTTACGCATATCAACTGATTTACGCATATCAACTGATTTACACATATCAACTGATTTACGCATATCCCCTAATTTAAGTTTGAACCAATTTGGCAACAGCAAATTTTAAATGACAACGGATTTATTTATTTCAACTGATTTATGTATATCCCCTGATTTAAGTTTGAACCAGTTTGGCAACATAGCAAATTTTAAATGACCACGTTGATTTATTTATATCAACTGATTTACACATATCAACTGATTTACACATATTAACTGATTTACGCATATCAACCGATTTACACATATCAACTGATTTACACATATCAACTGATTTATTTATATCAACTGATTTACACATATCAACTGATTTATTTATATAAACTGATTTACACATATCAACTGATTTATTTATATAAACTGATTTACGCATATCAACTGATTTACGCATATCAACCGATTTACGCATATCAACTGATTTACGCATATCAACTGATTTACACATATCAACTGATTTACGCATATCCCCTAATTTAAGTTTGAACCAATTTGGCAACAGCAAATTTTAAATGACAACGGATTTATTTATTTCAACTAATTTACGTATATCCCCTGATTTAAGTTTGAACCAATTTGGCAACATAGCAAATTTTAAATGACCACGTTGATTTATTTATATCAAATGATTTACACATATCAACTGATTTACACATATCAACTGATTTATTTATATTAACTGATTTACGCATATCAACTGATTTACGCATATCCCCCGATTTAAGTTTAACCAAGTTGGCAACACAGGAAATTTTAAATGACAACGTTGATTTATTTATATCAACTGATTTATTTATATAAACTGATTTACGCATTTCAACTGATTTAGGCATATCAACTGATTTACGCATATCCCCTGATTTAAGTTTGAACCAATTTGGCAACAGCAAATTTTAAATGACAACGTTGATTTATTTATATCAACTGATTTACACATATCAACTAATTTACGCATATCCCCTGATTTAAGTTTGAACCAATTTGGCAACAGCAAATTTTAAATGACAACGGATTTATTTATTTCAACTGATTTACGTATATACCCTGATTTAAGTTTGAACCAGTTTGGCAACATAGCAAATTTTAAATGATCACGTTGATTTATTTATATCAAATGATTTGCACATATCAACTGATTTATTTACATCATCTGATTTACACATATCAACTGATTTATTTAATCAACTGATTTACGAATATCCCCTGATTTAAGTTTGAACCTATTTGGCAACAGCAAATTTTAAATGACAACGAATTTATTTATATCAACTGTTTTACGTATATCCCCTGATTTAAGTTTGAACCAATTTGGCAACACAGCAAATTTTAAATGACAACGTTGATTTATTTACATCAACTGATTTACACATATCAACTGATTTATTTACATCAACTGATTTACACATATTAACTGATTTTTTTATATCAACCGATTTACACAAATCAACTGATTTACGCATATCTTACGCATATCAACTGATTTACACATATCCCCTGATTTAAGTTTGAACCAATTTGGCAACATAGCAAATTTTAAATGACCACGTTGATTTATTTATATCAACTGATTTACACATATTAATCGAATTACACATATCAACTGATTTATTTATATCAACTGATTTACACATATCAACTGATTTATTTATATAAACTGATTTACCCATATCAACTGATTTACGCATATCAACTGATTTACGCATATCAACTGATTTACGCATATCAACTGATTTACGCAAATCCCCTGATTTAAGTTTAACCAATTTGGCAACACACAAATTTTAAATGACAACGGATTTATTTATATCAACTGATTTACGTATATCAACTGTATGATGATTTTAAATGACCACGTTGATTCAGTTATATCAACTGATTTACACATATTAACTTATTTAAACATATCAACTGATTTACACATATCAACTGATTTATTTATATCAACCGATTAACACATATCAACTGATTTATTTACATCAACCGATTTATTTATATTAACAGATTTACGCATATCAACTGATTTATTTACATCAACTGATTTACACAAATCAACTGATTTATTTATATCAACTGATTTATGCATATCAACTAATTTACGCATATCCCCTGATTTAAGTTTAACCAATTAGGCAACACAGCAAATTTTAAATGACAACTGATTTATTTATATCAACTGATTTACACATATCAACTGATTTATTTATATAAACTGATTTACGCATATTAACTGATTTACGCATATCAACTGATTTACGAATATCAACCGATTTACGCATATCCCCTGATTTAAGTTTGAACCAATTTGGCAACAGCAAATTTTAAATGACAACGGATTTATTTATTTCAACTGATTTACGTATATCCCCTGATTTAAGTTTGAACCAGTTTGGCAACATAGCAAATTTTAAATGATCACGTTGATTTATTTATATCAAATGATTTGCACATATCAACTGATTTATTTACATCAACTGATTTACACATATCAACTGATTTAAGTTTGAACCAATTTGGCAACATAGCAAATTTTAAATGATCACGTTGATTTATTTATATCAAATGATTTGCACATATCAACTGATTTATTTACATCAACTGATTTACACATATCAACTGATTTATTTATATCAACTGATTTACGCATATTAACTGATTTACGCATATCAACCGATTTACGCATATCCCCTGATTTAAGTTTGAACCAATTTGGCAACACAGCAAATTTTAAATGACAACGTTGATTTATTTATATCAACTGATTTACGCATATCAACCGATTTACGCATATCCCCTGATTTAAGTTTAAACCAATTTGGCAACAGCAAATTTTAAATGACAACGGATTTATTTATTTCAACTGATTTACGTATATCCCCTGATTTAAGTTTGAACCGGTTTGGCAACATAGCAAATTTTAAATGATTACGTTGATTTATTTATATCAAATGATTTGCACATATCAACTGATTTATTTACATCAACTGATTTACACATATCAACTGATTTATTTATATAAACTGATTTACGCATATCAACTGATTTACGCATATCTCCTGATTTAAGTTTAAACCAATTTGGCAACAGCAAATTTTAAATGACAACGGATTTATTTATTTTAACTGATTTACGTATATCCCCTGATTTAAGTTTAAACCAGTTTGGCAACATAGCAAATTTTAAATGATCACGTTGATTTATTTATATCAAATGATTTGCACATATCAACTGATTTATTTACATCAACTGATTTACACATATCAACTGATTTATTTATATCAACTGATTTACGCATATCAACTGATTTACGCATATCATCTTATTTAAGTTTGAACCAATTTGGCAACATAGCAAATTTTAAATGACCACGTTGATTTATTTATATCAACTGATTTACACATATTAACTGATTAACGCATATCCCCTGATTTAAGTTTAAACCAATTTGGCAACACAGCAAATTTTAAATGACAACGTTTATTTATTTATATCAACTGATTTACACATATCAACTGATTTTTTGATATCAACCGATTTACACAAATCAACTGATTTACCCATATCAACTGATTTACGCATATCAACTGATTTACACATATCAACTGATTTATTTATATCAACTGATTAACACATATCAACCGATTTATTTACATCAACTGATTTACACATATCAACTGATTTATTTATATCAACTGACGCATATCAACTAATTTACGCATATCCCCTGATTTAAGTTTGAACCAATTTGGCAACAGCAAATTTTAAATGACAACGGATTTATTTATTTCAACTGATTTACGAATATCAACTGATTTACGCATATCACCTGATTTAAGTTTGAACCAATTTGGCAACAGCAAATTTTAAATGACAACGGATTTATTTATTTCAACTGATTTACGCATATCAACTGATTTACGCATATCACCTGAATTAAGTTTGAACCAATTTGGCAACACAGCAAATTTTAAATGACAACGTTGATTTATTTACATCAACTGATTTACACATATTAACTGATTTATTTACATCAACTGATTTACACATATCAACTGATTTTTTTATATCAACCGATTTACACATATCAACTGATTTATTTATATAAACTGATTTACCCATATCAACTGATTTACGCATATCAACTGATTTACGCATATCAACTGATTTACGCATATCAACTGATTTACGCATATCCCCTGATTTACGTATATCAACTGTATGATGATTTTAAATGACCACGTTGATTCAGTTATATCAACTGATTTACGCATATCTTACGCATATCTTACGCATATCAACTGATTTACACATATCCCCTGATTTAAGTTTGAACCAATTTGGCAACATAGCAAATATTAAATGACCACGTTAATTTATTTATATCAACTGATTTATTTATATCAACTGATTTACACATATCAACTGATTTATTTATATAAACTGATTTACCCATATCAACTGATTTACGCATATCAACTGATTTACGCATATCAACTGATTTACGCATATCCCCTGATTTAAGTTTAACCAATTTGGCAACACACAAATTTTAAATGACAACGGATTTATTTATATCAACTCATTTACGTATATCAACTGTATGATGATTTTAAATGACCACGTTGATTCAGTTATATCATCTGATTTACACATATTAACTGATTTAAACATATCAACTAATTTACACATATCAACTGATTTATTTATATCAACCGATTAACACATATCAACTGATTTATTTACATCAACTGATTTATTTATATTAACTGATTTACGCATATCAACTGATTTATTTACATCAACTGATTTATTTATATCAACTGATTTACGCATATCAACTAATTTACGCATATCACCTGATTTAAGTTTAACCAATTAGGCAACACAGCAAATTTTAAATGACAACTGATTTATTTATATCAACTGATTTACACATATCAACTGATTTATTTACATCAACTGATTTACACATATCAACTGATTTATTTATATTAACTAATTTACGCAAATCAACTAATTTACGCATATCCCCTGATTTAAGTTTAACCAATTTGGCAACACAGCAAATTTTAAATGACAACGGATTTATTTATATCAACTGTTTTGCGTATATCCCCTGATTTAAGTTTGAACCAATTTGGCAACACAGCAAATTTTAAATGACAACGTTGATTTATTTACATCAACTGATTTACGCATATCAACTGATTTACACATATCAACTGATTTATTTATATCAACTGATTAACACATATCAACCGATTTATTTACATCAACTGATTTACACATATCAACTGATTTATTTATATTAACTGATTTACGCATATCAACTAATTTACGCATATCCCCTGATTTAAGTTTGAACCAATTTGGCAACAGCAAATTTTAAATGACCACGTTGATTTATTTATATCAACTGATTTACACATATTAATCGAATTACACATATCAACTGATTTATTTATATTAACTGATTTACACATATCAACTGATTTATTTATATAAACTGATTTACCCATATTAACTGATTTACGCATATCAACTGATTTACGCATATCAACTGATTTACGCATATCCCCTGATTTAAGTTTAACCAATTTGGCAACACACAAATTTTAAATGACAACGGATTTATTTATAACAACTGATTTACGTATATCAACTGTTTGATGATTTTAAATGACCACGTTGATTCAGTTATATCAACTGATTTACACATATTAACTGATTTAAACATATCAACTGATTTACACATATCAACTGATTTATTTATATCAACCGATTAACACATATCAACTGATTTATTTACATCAACTGATTTATTTATATTAACTGATTTACGCATATCAACTGATTTATTTACATCAACTGATTTACACAAATCAACTGATTTATTTATATCAACTGATTTATGCATATCAACTAATTTACGCATATCCCCTGATTTAAGTTTAACCAATTAGGCAACACAGCAAATTTTAAATGACAACTGATTTATTTATATCAACTGATTTACACATATCAACTGATTTATTTATATAAACTGATTTACGCATATCAACTGATTTACGAATATCAACCGATTTACGCATATCCCCTGATTTAAGTTGGAACCAATTTGGCAACAGCAAATTTTAAATGACAACGGATTTATTTATTTCAACTGATTTACGTATATCCCTTGATTTAAGTTTGAACCAGTTTGGCAACATAGCAAATTTTAAATGATCACGTTGATTTATTTATATTAAATGATTTGCACATATCAACTGATTTATTTACATCAACTGATTTACACATATCAACTGATTTATTTATATCAACTGATTTACGCATATCAACTGATTTACGCATATCCCCTGATTTAAGTTTGAACCAATTTGGCAACATAGCAAATTTTAAATCACCACGTTGATTTATTTATATCAACTGATTTACACATATTAACTGATTTACGCATATCCCCTGATTTTAGTTTAAACCAATTTGGCAACACAGCAAATTTTAAATGACAACGTTGATTTATTTATATCAACTGATTTACACATATCAACTAATTTTTTGATATCAACCGATTTACACAAATCAACTGATTTACCCATATCAACTGATTTACGCATATCAACTGATTAACACATATCAACCGATTTATTTACATCAACTGATTTACACATTTCAACTGATTTATTTATATCAACTGATTTACGCATATCAACTGATTTACGCATATCAACCGATTTACGCATATCCCCTGATTTAAGTTTGAACCAATTTGGCAACAGCAAATTTTAAATGACAACGGATTTATTTATTTCAACTGATTTACGTATATCCCCTGATTTAAGTTTGAACCGGTTTGGCAACATAGCAAATTTTAAATGATTACGTTGATTTATTTATATCAAATGATTTGCACATATCAACTAATTTATTTACATCAACTGATTTACACATATCAACTGATTTATTTATATCAACTGATTTACGCATATCAACTGATTTACGCATATCTCCTGATTTAAGTTTGAACCAATATGGCAACAGCAAATTTTAAAGACAACGGATTTATTTATTTTAACTGATTTACGTATATCCCCTGATTTAAGTTTGAACCAGTTTGGCAACATAGCAAATTTTAAATGATCACGTTGATTTATTTATATCAAATGATTTGCACATATCAACTGATTTATCAACTCATTTACACATATCAACTGATTTATTTATATCAACTGATTTACGCATATCAACTGATTTACGCATATCCCCTGATTTAAGTTTGAACCAATTTGGCAACATAGCAAATTTTAAATGACCACGTTGATTTATTTATATCAACTGATTTACACATATTAACTGATTAACGCATATTCCCTGATTTAAGTTTAAACCAATTTGGCAACACAGCAAATTTTAAATGACAACGTTTATTTATTTATATCAACTGATTTTTTGATATCAACCGATTTACACAAATCAACTGATTTACCCATATCAACTGATTTACGCATATCAACTAATTTACACATATCAACTGATTTATTTATATCAACTGACGCATATCAACTAACTTACGCATATCCCCTGATTTAAGTTTGAACCAATTTGGCAACAGCAAATTTTAAATGACAACAGATTTATTTATTTCAACTGATTTACGCATATCAACTGATTTACGCATATCACCTGAATTAAGTTTGAACCAATTTGGCAACAGCAAATTTTAAATGACAACGAATTTATTTATATCAACTGTTTTACGTATATCCCCTGATTTAAGTTTGAACCAATTTGGCAACACAGCAAATTTTAAATGACAACGTTGATTTATTTACATCAACTGATTTACACATATTAACTGATTTATTTACATCAACTGATTTACACATATCAACTGATTTTTTTTATATCAACCGATTTACACATATCAACTGATTTATTTATATAAACTGATTTACCCATATCAACTGATTTACGCATATCAACTGATTTACGCATATCAACTGATTTACGCATATCAACTGATTTACGCATATCAACTGATTTACGCATATCCCCTGATTTACGTATATCAACTGTATGATGATTTTAAATGAACACGTTGATTCAGTTATATCAACTGATTTACGCATATCTTACGCATATCTTACGCATATCAACTGATTTACACATATCCCCTGATTTAAGTTTGAACCAATTTGGCAACATAGCAAATATTAAATGACCACGTTAATTTATTTATATCAACTGATTTATTTATATCAACTGATTTACACATATCAACTGATTTATTTATATAAACTGATTTACCCATATCTACTGATTTACGCATATCAACTGATTTACGCATATTAACTGATTTACGCATATCCCCTGATTTAAGTTTAACCAATTTGGCAACACACAAATTTTAAATGACAACTGATTTATTTATATCAACTGATTTACGTATATCAACTGTATGATGATTTTAAATGAGCACGTTGATTCAGTTATATCATCTGATTTACACATATTAACTGATTTAAACATATCAACTAATTTACAAATATCAATGATTTATTTATATCAACCGATTAACACATATCAACTGATTTATTTACATCAACTGATTTATTTATATTAACTGATTTACGCATATCAACTGATTTATTTACATCAACTGATTTATTTATATCAACTGATTTACGCATATCAACTAATTTACGCATATCACCTGATTTAAGTTTAACCAATTAGGCAACACAGCAAATTTTAAATGACAACTGATTTATTTATATCAACTGATTTACACATATCAACTGATTTATTTATATAAACTGATTTACGCATATCAACTGATTTACGCATATCAACTGATTTACGCATATCAACTGATTTACGCATATCAACCGATTTACGCATATCCCCTGATTTAAGTTTGAACCAATTTGGCAACACAGCAAATTTTAAATGACAACGTTGATTTATTTAAATCAACTGATTTACACATATCAACTGATTTATTTATATCAACTGATTAACACATATCAACCGATTTATTTACATCAACTGATTTACACATATCAACTGATTTATTTATATCAACTGATTTACGCATATCAACTAATTTACGCATATCCCCTGATTTAAGTTTGAACCAATTTGGCAACAGCAAATTTTAAATGACAACGGATTTATTTATTTCAACTGATTTACGTATATCCCCTGATTTAAGTTTGAACCAGTTTGGCAACATAGCAAATTTTAAATGATCACGTTGATTTATTTATATTAACTGATTTACACATTTCAACTGATTTATTTACATCAACTGATTTACACATATCAACTGATTTATTTATATTAACTAATTTACGCATATCCCCTGATTTAAGTTTAACCAATTTGGCAACACAGCAAATTTTAAATGACAACGTTGATTTATTTACATTAACTGATTTACACATATCAACTGATTTATTTACATCAACTGATTTACACATATCAACTGATTTTTTTATATCAACCGATTTACACAAATCAACTGATTTACGCATATCTTACGCATATCAACTGATTTACACATATCCCCTGATTTAAGTTTGAACCAATTTGGCAACATAGCAAATTTTAAATGACCACGTTGATTTATTTATATCAACTGATTTACACATATTAACTGATTTAAACATATCAACTGATTTACACATAACAACTGATTTATTTATATCAACCGATTAACACATATCAACTGATTTATTTACATCAACTGATTTATTTATATTAACTGATTTACGCATATCAACTGATTTATTTACATCAACTGATTTATACAAATGAACTGATTAATTTATATCAACTGATTTACGCATATCAACTAATTTACGCATATCCCCTGATTTAAGTTTAACCAATTAGGCAACACAGCAAATTTTAAATGACAACCGATTTATTTATATCAACTGATTTACACATATCAACTGATTTATTTATATAAACTGATTTACGCATATCAACTGATTTACGCATATCAACCGATTTACGCATATCCCCTGATTTAAGTTTGAACCAATTTGGCAACAGCAAATTTTTAATGACAACGGATTTATTTATTTCAACTGATTTACGTATATCCCCTGATTTAAGTTTGAACCGGTATGGCAACATAGCAAATTTTAAATGATCACGTTGATTTATTTATATCAAATGATTTGCACATATCAACTGAGTTATTTACATCAACTGATTTACACATATCAACCGATTTATTTATATCAACTGATTTACGCATATCAACTGATTTACGCATATCTCCTGATTTAAGTTTGAACCAATTTGGCAACAGCAAATTAAAATGACAACGGATTTGTTTATTTCAACTGATTTACGTATATCCCCTGATTTAAGTTTGAACCAATTTGGCAAAAGCAAATTTTAAATGACAACGAATTTATTTATATCAACTGTTTTACGTATATCCCCTGATTTAAGTTTGAACCAATTTGGCAACACAGCAAATTTTAAATGACAACGTTGATTTATTTACATCAACTAATTTACACATATCAACTGATTTATTTACATCAACTGATTTACACATATCAACTGATTTTTTTATATCAACCGATTTACACAAATCAACTGATTTACGCATATCAACTGATTTACACATATCCCCTGATTTAAGTTTGAACCAATTTGGCAACATAGCAAATTTTAAATGACCACGTTGATTTATTTATATCAACTGATTTACACATATTAATCGAATTACACATATCAACTGATTTATTTATATCAACTGATTTACACATATCAACTGATTTATTTATATAAACTGATTTACCCATATCAACTGATTTACGCATATCAACTGATTTACGCATATCAACTGATTTACGCATATCAACTGATTTACGCATATCCCCTGACTTAAGTTTAACCAATTTGGCAACACACAAATTTTAAATGACAACGAATTTATTTATATTAACTGATTTACACATATTAATCGAATTACACATATCAACTGATTTATTTATATCAACTGATTTACACATATTAACTGATTTAAACATATCAACTGATATACACATATCAACTGATTTATTTATATCAACCGATTAACACATATCAACTGATTTATTTACATCAACTGATTTATTTATATTAACTGATTTACGCATATTAACTGATTTATTTACATCAACTGATTTATACAAATAAACTGATTTATTTATATCAACTGATTTACGCATATCAACTAATTTACGCATATCCCCTGATTTAAGTTTAACCAATTAGGCAACACAGCAAATTTTAAATGACAACTGATTTATTTATATAAACTGATTTACGCATATCAACTGATTTACGCATATCAACTGATTTACGCATATCAACCGATTTACGCATATCCCCTGATTTAAGTTTGAACCAATTTGGCAACAGCAAATTTTAAATGACAACGGATTTATTTATTTCAACTGATTTACGTATATCCCCTGATTTAAGTTTGAACCGGTATGGCAACATAGCAAATTTTAAATGATCACGTTGATTTATTTATATCAAATGATTTGCACATATCAACTGATTTATTTACATCAACTGATTTACACATATCAACCGATTTATTTATATCAACTGATTTACGCATATCAACTGATTTACGCATATCTCCTGATTTAAGTTTGAACCAATTTGGCAACAGCAAATTAAAATGACAACGGATTTGTTTATTTCAACTGATTTACGTATATCCCCTGATTTAAGTTTGAACCAGTTTGGCAACATAGCAAATTTTAAATGATCACGTTGATTTATTTATATCAAATGATTTGCACAAATCAACTGATTTATTTACATCAACTGATTTACACATATCAACTGATTTATTTATATCAACTGATTTACGCATATCAACTGATTTACGCATATCCCCTGATTTAAGTTTAAACCAATTTGGCAACATAGCAAATTTTAAATGACCACGTTGATTTATTTATATTAACTGATTTACACATATTAACTGATTTACGCATATCCCCTAATTTAAGTTTAAACCAATTTGGCAACACAGCAAATTTTAAATGACAACGTTGATTTATTTATATCAACTGATTTACACATATCAACAGATTTTTTGATATCAACCGATTTACACAAATCAACTGATTTACCTATATCAACTGATTTACGCATATCAACTGATTTATTTATATCAACTGATTAACACATATCAACCGATTTATTTACATCAACTGATTTACACATTTCAACTGATTTATTTATATCAACTGATTTACGCATATCAACTGATTTACGCATATCCCCTGATTTAAGTTTGAACCAATTTGGCAACAGCAAATTTTAAATGACAACGGATTTATTTATATCAACTAATTTACGTATATCAACTGTATGATGATTTTAAATGATCACGTTGATTCAGTTATATCAACTGATTTAAACATATCAACTAATTTACACATATCAACTGATTTATTTATATCAACCGATTAACACATATCAACTGATTTATTTACATCAACTGATTTATTTATATTAACTGATTTACGCATATCAACTGATTTACACATATCAACTGATTTACGCATATCAACTAATTTACGCATATCCCCTGATTTAAGTTTGAACCAATTTGGCAACAGCAAATTTTAAATGACAACGGATTTATTTATTTCAACTGATTTACGTATATCCCCTGATTTAAGTTTAAACCAGTTTGGCAACATAGCAAATTTTAAATGATCACGTTGATTTATTTATATCAAATGATTTGCACATATCAACTGATTTATTTATATCAACTGATTAACACATATCAACCGATTTATTTACATCAACTGATTTACACATATCAACTGATTTATTTATATTAACTGATTTACGCATATCAACTAATTTACGCATATCCCCTGATTTAAGTTTGAACCAATTAAGCAACAGCAAATTTTAAATGACCACGTTGATTTATTTATATCAACTGATTTACACATATTAATCGAATTACACATATCAACTGATTTATTTATATCAACTGATTTACACATATCAACTGATTTATTTATATAAACTGATTTACCCATATTAACTGATTTACGCATATCAACTGATTTACGCATATTAACTGATTTACGCATATCAACCGATTTACGCATATCCCCTGATTTAAGTTTGAACCAATTTGGCAACACAGCAAATTTTAAATGACAACGTTGATTTATTTATATCAACTGATTTACACATATCAACTGATTTTTTGATATCAACCGATTTACACAAATCAACTGATTTACCCATATCAACTGATTTACGCATATCAACTGATTAACACATATCAACCGATTTATTTACATCAACTGATTTACACATTTCAACTGATTTATTTATATCAACTGATTTACGCATATCAACTGATTTACGCATATCAACCGATTTACGCATATCCCCTGATTTAAGTTTAAACCAATTTGGCAACAGCAAATTTTAAATGACAACGGATTTATTTATTTCAACTGATTTACGTATATCCCCTGATTTAAGTTTGAACCGGTTTGGCAACATAGCAAATTTTAAATGATTACGTTAATTTATTTATATCAAATGATTTGCACATATCAACTGATTTATTTACATCAACTGATTTACACATATCAACTGATTTATTTATATAAACTGATTTACGCATATCAACTGATTTACGCATATCTCCTGATTTAAGTTTAAACCAATTTGGCAACAGCAAATTTTAAATGACAACGGATTTATTTATTTTAACTGATTTACGTATATCCCCTGATTTAAGTTTAAACCAGTTTGGCAACATAGCAAATTTTAAATGATCACGTTGATTTATTTATATCAAATGATTTGCACATATCAACTGATTTATTTACATCAACTGATTTACACATATCAACTGATTTATTTATATCAACTGATTTACGCATATCAACTGATTTACGCATATCCCCTTATTTAAGTTTGAACCAATTTGGCAACATAGCAAATTTTAAATGACCACGTTGATTTATTTATATCAACTGATTTACACATATTAACTGATTAACGCATATTCCCTGATTTAAGTTTAAACCAATTTGGCAACACAGCAAATTTTAAATGACAACGTTTATTTATTTATATCAACTGATTTACACATATCAACTGATTTTTTGATATCAACCGATTTACACAAATCAACTGATTTACCCATATCAACTGATTTACGCATATCAACTGATTTACACATATCAACTGATTTATTTATATCAACTGATTAACACATATCAACCGATTTATTTACATCAACTGATTTACACATATCAACTGATTTATTTATATCAACTGACGCATATCAACTAATTTACGCATATCCCCTGATTTAAGTTTGAACCAATTTGGCAACAGCAAATTTTAAATGACAACGGATTTATTTATTTCAACTGATTTACGAATATCAACTGATTTACGCATATCACCTGATTTAAGTTTGAACCAATTTGGCAACAGCAAATTTTAAATGACAACGGATTTATTTATTTCAACTGATTTACGCATATCAACTGATTTACGCATATCACCTGAATTAAGTTTGAACCAATTTGGCAACAGCAAATTTTAAATGACAACGAATTTATTTATATCAACTGTTTTTTGTATATCCCCTGATTTAAGTTTGAACCAATTTGGCAACACAGCAAATTTTAAATGACAACGTTGATTTATTTACATCAACTGATTTACACATATTAACTGATTTATTTACATCAACTGATTTACACATATCAACTGATTTTTTTATATCAACCGATTTACACATATCAACTGATTTATTTATATAAACTGATTTACCCATATCAACTGATTTACGCATATCAACTGATTTACGCATATCAACTGATTTACGCATATCAACTGATTTACGCATATCCCCTGATTTACGTATATCAACTGTATGATGATTTTAAATGACCACGTTGATTCAGTTATATCAACTGATTTACGCATATCTTACGCATATCTTACGCATATCAACTGATTTACACATATCCCCTGATTTAAGTTTGAACCAATTTGGCAACATAGCAAATATTAAATGACCACGTTAATTTATTTATATCAACTGATTTATTTATATCAACTGATTTACACATATCAACTGATTTATTTATATAAACTGATTTACCCATATCAACTGATTTACGCATATCAACTGATTTACGCATATCAACTGATTTACGCATATCTTCTGATTTAAGTTTAACCAATTTGGCAACACACAAATTTTAAATGACAACGGATTTATTTATATCAACTCATTTACGTATATCAACTGTATGATGATTTTAAATGACCACGTTGATTCAGTTATATCATCTGATTTACACATATTAACTGATTTAAACATATGAACTAATTTACACATATCAACTGATTTATTTATATCAACCGATTAACACATATCAACTGATTTATTTACATCAACTGATTTATTTATATTAACTGATTTACGCATATCAACTGATTTATTTACATCAACTGATTTATTTATATCAACTGATTTACGCATATCAACTAATTTACGCATATCACCTGATTTAAGTTTAACCAATTAGGCAACACAGCAAATTTTAAATGACAACTGATTTATTTATATCAACTGATTTACACATATCAACTGATTTATTTACATCAACTGATTTACACATATCAACTGATTTATTTATATTAACTAATTTACGCAAATCAACTAATTTACGCATATCCCCTGATTTAAGTTTAACCAATTTGGCAACACAGCAAATTTTAAATGACAACGGATTTATTTATATCAACTGTTTTGCGTATATCCCCTGATTTAAGTTTGAACCAATTTGGCAACACAGCAAATTTTAAATGACAACGTTGATTTATTTACATCAACTGATTTACGCATATCAACTGATTTACACATATCAACTGATTTATTTATATCAACTGATTAACACATATCAACCGATTTATTTACATCAACTGATTTACACATATCAACTGATTTATTTATATTAACTGATTTACGCATATCAACTAATTTACGCATATCCCCTGATTTAAGTTTGAACCAATTTGGCAACAGCAAATTTTAAATGACCACGTTGATTTATTTATATCAACTGATTTACACATATTAATCGAATTACACATATCAACTGATTTATTTATATTAACTGATTTACACATATCAACTGATTTATTTATATAAACTGATTTACCCATATTAACTGATTTACGCATATCAACTGATTTACGCATATCAACTGATTTATTTACATCAACTGATTTACACAAATCAACTGATTTATTTATATCAACTGATTTATGCATATCAACTAATTTACGCATATCCCCTGATTTAAGTTTAACCAATTAGGCAACACAGCAAATTTTAAATGACAACTGATTTATTTATATCAACTGATTTACACATATCAACTGATTTATTTATATAAACTGATTTACGCATATCAACTGATTTACGAATATCAACCGAATTACGCATATCCCCTGATTTAAGTTGGAACCAATTTGGCAACAGCAAATTTTAAATGACAACGGATTTATTTATTTCAACTGATTTACCACGGTGCTGTTCTGAGAGGTGATTTTTGGACTTTCTGTGAAACCTATTTTTTTTTATATTCTTGTTAATTAGGTCATAACTAAAATTTTAAGAGCAAACTAAAAAAAATTTGACGGTTTGAATTGTTTTAATTAGCTGTTTATTAAAAATATTATGCACTCTTTCAATTATCCAATTAAAACTAGCGATTTAATTTAAATATTTAATATTTGCATAACTAAAAAAAAGGTTTTTACAATTTTTTTTATATATTTTACTGTTTTGTTGCAATAAACGTTGAAACTTTTAATCTAACCTTTGACGTATAAATTTATGTTCCCTTAATTAATATATCCTTAAAGGTTGCCATGAAACTTAGATCTATTAAAAATTTATTTGATGTTTGAATTGTCATTTTCAGTATACGTATTCTATAATTTTTGTTTAGTTTTTTAAAGTGTTTTTTTATAAACAAAAATGAAAAATTGTAGTAAAGTTACGAAGAAATTCATGAAATTTAACTAAGGACCGGTTTATTCATCTTTAGTAAAGTTTATCGGGCCGATAACTTTCATGTCTTGGCAATATCTAGTATCCAAAGAAATTATTCGTCAAATAAATCAAAAATGAATAAATCGGCCCTAAATAAAATGTGGCACCCTTAGAATTATTGTTTAATAAATGTATACTACATTTAACCTTAAATTAAAACTTTAAACGTGTATTACAACAAAACAGTAAAAGATATAAAAAATGTATAGACCTTTTTTTAGGAAATTAACTAATCTTTAATCTGATTTAAAAACTTATGATAATATTTAAATAAAATCGCAAGTTTTAATTGGAGAATTGAAAGTGTGCATACATATTTTTAATAAACATCAAATTAAAACAAAATTAACCGTCAAATTTTTTTTATTTTGCTTTTAAAATTTTAGTTATGACCTAATTAACAAGAATATAAAAAAAAATTAGGTTTCACAGAAAGTCCAAAAATCACCTCTCAGAACAGCACCGTGTTACGTATATCCCTTGATTTAAGTTTGAACCAGTTTGGCAACATAGCAAATTTTAAATGATCACGTTGATTTATTTATAATAAATGATTTGCACATATCAACTGATTTATTTACATCAACTGATTTACACATATCAACTGATTTATTTATATCAACTGATTTACGCATATCAACTGATTTACGCATATCCCCTGATTTAAGTTTGAACCAATTTGGCAACATAGCAAATTTTAAATCACCACGTTGATTTATTTATATCAACTGATTTACACATATTAACTGATTTACGCATATCCCCTGATTTTAGTTTAAACCAATTTGGCAACACAGCAAATTTTAAATGACAACGTTGATTTATTTATATCAACTGATTTACACATATCAACTAATTTTTTGATATCAACCGATTTACACAAATCAACTGATTTACCCATATCAACTGATTTACGCATATCAACTGATTAACACATATCAACCGATTTATTTACATCAACTGATTTACACATTTCAACTGATTTATTTATATCAACTGATTTACGCATATCAACTGATTTACGCATATCAACCGATTTACGCATATCCCCTGATTTAAGTTTGAACCAATTTGGCAACAGCAAATTTTAAATGACAACGGATTTATTTATTTCAACTGATTTACGTATATCCCCTGATTTAAGTTTGAACCGGTTTGGCAACATAGCAAATTTTAAATGATTACGTTGATTTATTTATATCAAATGATTTGCACATATCAACTGATTTATTTACATCAACTGATTTACACATATCAACTGATTTATTTATATCAACTGATTTACGCATATCAACTGATTTACGCATATCTCCTGATTTAAGTTTGAACCAATATGGCAACAGCAAATTTTAAATGACAACGGATTTATTTATTTTAACTGATTTACGTATATCCCCTGATTTAAGTTTGAACCAGTTTGGCAACATAGCAAATTTTAAATGATCACGTTGATTTATTTATATCAAATGATTTGCACATATCAACTGATTTATCAACTCATTTACACATATCAACTGATTTATTTATATCAACTGATTTACGCATATCAACTGATTTACGCATATCCCCTGATTTAAGTTTGAACCAATTTGGCAACATAGCAAATTTTTAATGACCACGTTGATTTATTTATATCAACTGATTTACACATATTAACTGATTTACGCATATCAACTGATTTACGCATATCAACTGATTTACGCATATCAACTGATTTACGCATATCAACTGATTTACGCATATCCCCTGATTTACGTATATCAACTGTATGATGATTTTAAATGAACACGTTGATTCAGTTATATCAACTGATTTACGCATATCAACTGATTTACGCATATCAACTGATTTGCACATATCAACTGATTTATCAACTCATTTACACATATCAACTGATTTATTTATATCAACTGATTTACGCATATCAACTGATTTACGCATATCCCCTGATTTAAGTTTAAACCAATTTGGCAACACAGCAAATTTTAAATGACAACGTTTATTTATTTATATCAACTGATTTTTTGATATCAACCGATTTACACAAATCAACTGATTTACCCATATCAACTGATTTAAGTTTGAACCAATTTGGCAACAGCAAATTTTAAATGACAACGGATTTATTTATTTCAACTGATTTACGCATATCAACTGATTTACGCATATCACCTGAATTAAGTTTGAACCAATTTGGCAACAGCAAATTTTAAATGACAACGAATTTATTTATATCAACTGTTTTTTGTATATCCCCTGATTTAAGTTTGAACCAATTTGGCAACACAGCAAATTTTAAATGACAACGTTGATTTATTTACATCAACTGATTTACACATATTAACTGATTTATTTACATCAACTGATTTACACATATCAACTGATTTTTTTATATCAACCGATTTACACATATCAACTGATTTATTTATATAAACTGATTTACCCATATCAACTGATTTACGCATATCAACTGATTTACGCATATCAACTGATTTACGCATATCCCCTGATTTACGTATATCAACTGTATGATGATTTTAAATGACCACGTTGATTTAAGTTTGAACCAATTTGGCAACATAGCAAATATTAAATGACCACGTTAATTTATTTATATCAACTGATTTATTTATATCAACTGATTTACACATATCAACTGATTTATTTATATAAACTGATTTACCCATATCAACTGATTTACGCATATCAACTGATTTACGCATATCAACTGATTTACGCATATCTTCTGATTTAAGTTTAACCAATTTGGCAACACACAAATTTTAAATGACAACGGATTTATTTATATCAACTCATTTACGTATATCAACTGTATGATGATTTTAAATGACCACGTTGATTCAGTTATATCATCTGATTTACACATATTAACTGATTTAAACATATGAACTAATTTACACATATCAACTGATTTATTTATATCAACCGATTAACACATATCAACTGATTTATTTACATCAACTGATTTATTTATATTAACTGATTTACGCATATCAACTGATTTATTTACATCAACTGATTTATTTATATCAACTGATTTACGCATATCAACTAATTTACGCATATCACCTGATTTAAGTTTAACCAATTAGGCAACACAGCAAATTTTAAATGACAACTGATTTATTTATATCAACTGATTTACACATATCAACTGATTTATTTACATCAACTGATTTACACATATCAACTGATTTATTTATATTAACTAATTTACGCAAATCAACTAATTTACGCATATCCCCTGATTTAAGTTTAACCAATTTGGCAACACAGCAAATTTTAAATGACAACGGATTTATTTATATCAACTGTTTTGCGTATATCCCCTGATTTAAGTTTGAACCAATTTGGCAACACAGCAAATTTTAAATGACAACGTTGATTTATTTACATCAACTGATTTACGCATATCAACTGATTTACACATATCAACTGATTTATTTATATCAACTGATTAACACATATCAACCGATTTATTTACATCAACTGATTTACACATATCAACTGATTTATTTATATTAACTGATTTACGCATATCAACTAATTTACGCATATCCCCTGATTTAAGTTTGAACCAATTTGGCAACAGCAAATTTTAAATGACCACGTTGATTTATTTATATCAACTGATTTACACATATTAATCGAATTACACATATCAACTGATTTATTTATATTAACTGATTTACACATATCAACTGATTTATTTATATAAACTGATTTACCCATATTAACCCATTAACGGCCAAGACAAGAAAAACAAGATTTTTTTATGAAATTTTTATTAAAGTCTATTCAAAACACATAAACTAAGGTTAATTTACTGTTAAAAAAACATACATATTTTTCATAAAAAAAAACAGTGGGTGCGTATACGCACCTTTGGCCAAAATAGTTATTAACATTATTAAACAAGAAATCAGTTTTTTGTGTGAAAGCTTTCAAAGCAGTCTGGATGCAAATGCACTTTACATTTTTTACAAAGGTAAATTGTGTTACTTTTGCAAAATCTACACTTTTTTCTTGAACTATTAACCTCCCTAATTATAATATGCCCAATATTATCAAATTTTAAGTCATCTGGTAGAGCAGAACTGGAAGGTCTTCCATGACTTGAGTTGGTTACTCCAGTATTTAAAGAAATATCGGTGTCCTTTGCCTCTCCGTCATACTTGAGTAAAGAGAGCGCTAAATCCGAGCGAAATTTCAGTTGAGGCGTTTTGGATTCATTTGCTATATTATTAATTTTCCAACTGTTTACTACCATGCTGTCAATTAAATTAGTAAACAAAGGCCACCACCACTTTTTGCCTCTTATACCAATTCGATAGTTGGCAATGCCATTGTCGTGCAGGTCTACGCCCCCCATATGTTGATTGTATTGATGAATTAAATTTGGCTGTGGGAGAAGAACTTCCTTGCGCTCCTTTCGGTTATAGCGTTTGGCTTGTGTAAGTGGTAAAACTTCACAGGTATTTGTCATTACTGTCACTACAGAATTATCATTCCATCGCGAAACCAGAACTTCTAAGTTGAGATCAAAAGCAGAGCTATAAGCGCCTCTTTCCCTTTTTGACATGGATTTGTTATCTTCAACTGGGCATTTAGCGGTTCGGTTATCTCTTACTGTTCCGGTTGCGAAAAATACTTTTTTTTCAAACTTTCAAAAAGAGAATATGAAGTGAAAAAGTTATCGAAAAATATTTTATGTTGTTTTGGATTTTCTACTACAGACAATAGATCTAAAACAACTCTTGTTCCTAATGGGCCCAGATTGTCAGACTTCTCTGCTTTTCCACCGTAAGGAATAAACTTGAATAAGTAACCGGTATCGGAACAAAGGCACCATAGCTTAAATCCAAATCGGACCGGCTTTCCACGAATAAACATTTTGCAGGAGTGGCGTCCAAAATATGGCACCATCTCTTCATCTATTGAAAGGTGTTCTGCAAATATCCCAAACTGTATGTATTTTCTATTTATAATATCAAAAATAGGCGTTAGTTTAGCAAATTTGTCATTCTTATTTAGCAACATGTTGTCCGACAAATGAATGTTTTGTTTTATTGACCGAAATTTATTTCGGCTCATGCTATCTCTTACAACACGCACTTCTTTATCTTGATCTTTTGACCAGTACATATCAGTCTGTGGAAGATTATGATACCCAGATAATATAAGTAGACCAATAAATCTCTTCAAGTCTATTTCAGTGAGTTCAAAGTCGTGACGGTTGTTTTGGGATGCATACATCTTTGAAAAATATAAAATTTTGTCAATTACTTCCTTGTCAAAAAACAGTGAAAATAATTCATAAGGTGACTTGCCACCGTGTTCAGCTTTGATATTCTCTATATGTCTATTAGAAAAAGGTTCAGGTAAAGTGGAATAAGTAGTTGTATTTGTTTTTTTCCAGTTTGGCACAATACTTTTTGTGGCTTTTTCAGGATTAACCCTAGCACGCTTTACTGTTTGGCTCAATGGAAGGCAGTGGCGGCTGGTGGATTTTAAGTATACCAATATCTCAGTTATTAGACATGGGACCCACACCAAATTTATAATAGTTTATATTGACATTAAATAAACAAGTTCGGCGCAAACAGAATTTAAATTGAAGTTTGCGAAAAAAAGTTAGTTTTTCCTGTCGCCTACCCTGCCTCCAGGCCCCCCTATTTGAGATAATTCAAATTAAAGTGGTGCAATTTATTATCTACTATAATTTATCGACAAATTTAAAATTTTATTCAAAAAATCGAAATATTACAGATTTTATTCGATTTTAAATTTTTATTATTTATTTTATTAAAATAAAAAAATATTTAAAATGGTATAAAAACTGTAATATTTGGATTTTTTAAATAAAATTTTAAATTTGTCGATAAATTATAGTAGATAATAAATTGCACCACTTTAATTTGAATTATCTCAAATAGGGGGGCCTGGAGGCAGGGTAGGCGACAGGAAAAACTAACTTTTTTTCGCAAACTTCAATTTAAATTCTGTTTGCGCCGAACTTGTTTATTTAATGTCAATATAAACTATTATAAATTTGGTGTGGGTCCCATGTCTAATAACTGAGATATTGGTATACTTAAAATCCACCAGCCGCCACTGATGGAAGGTCATCTTCCGAATCATCATCATCTATACTTGGATGTATTTCATACGTTCCTGCAATATCCGCCTCCAGTCTCTCTTCACCAATCACATTTTCATCAATGTTTTCTTCATCTGTAATTTCGTCTGTGTCGGGCGGCACATAAACAACATCAACGGATTCGGCGTTTTCACAATCTGAATCCTCTTCTAACAGAGCAAGTAATTCGTTAGTATTTAGTGCCCTTTTCATTTCCCATTTTAATAAATTACTGCAACAATATAAACAAAATTTTAATTCTATAACGCACATACAAAGTTGAGCGAAAAGCCATGCACGATGTAAATTTTTACCAGTCTGAACAGATCTTAAAATGTCTTACCTCATTTTTATGTGCACTAAATGATAACTATCAACACAAAAATATTTAGTTGAAACTCAGAATAAAACAATAAATTACACAAAACTGCACTTATTTACATAAACGTAGTTGAGAATTATACCCAATCCAACTCTCTGCTGTTGACTGACTTCTTCTTCTTCTTCTTCCTGGAAGCTAATAGCCTCAATAATTGACAGCTGTTTTGACAAGTCCTAAATATTTATATACATAGGTATTTATTTATTAATAATATTATTATAACTATAGGTAGAGATGCATAATATTATAAGTATATAAATAATAGATAGTCGTTAACAGCCAAAGATGCGCATACGCATCCACTACATATATATGTCACTATAACCGTCATTTTAAAAACTCGAATAATAAAAAGCATATGACTATTGAAATAAACATATTTTACTTACGTCTTTCACAAAAAAAAATATTTTTCTTCCATTTTCTAGCTAAGAACAACATTTATTTGAAGATGTGTAAAAAAGTTAGAAATTCATTATTTTTACAGTAACATTAAAATTGAATTAAGCAATATGTTTACTCAAATAAAAATTTTAATACACTTTCTGGACTATTGGCCGAAGATTCTGTCGGTAGGAAAGCATATTATTTTATAGCTAATCTCACAAAAAAAAATAGAGTAAAAGGGTGCGTTGATGCACCTTTGGCCGTTAATGGGTTAACTGATTTACGCATATCAACTGATTTACGCATATCAACTGATTTACGCATATCCCCTGATTTAAGTTTAACCAATTTGGCAACACACAAATTTTAAATGACAACGGATTTATTTATATCAACTGATTTACGTATATCAACTGTATGATGATTTTAAATGACCACGTTGATTCAGTTATATCAACTGATTTACACATATTAACTGATTTAAACATATCAACTGATTTACACATATCAACTGATTTATTTATATCAACCGATTAACACATATCAACTGATTTATTTACATCAACTGATTTATTTATATTAACTGATTTACGCATATCAACTGATTAATTTACATCAACTGATTTACACAAATCAACTGATTTATTTATATCAACTGATTTATGCATATCAACTAATTTACGCATATCCCCTGATTTAAGTTTAACCAATTAGGCAACACAGCAAATTTTAAATGACAACTGATTTATTTATATCAACTGATTTACACATATCAACTGATTTATTTATATAAACTGATTTACGCATATCAACTGATTTACGAATATCAACCGAATTACGCATATCCCCTGATTTAAGTTGGAACCAATTTGGCAACAGCAAATTTTAAATGACAACGGATTTATTTATTTCAACTGATTTACGTATATCCCTTGATTTAAGTTTGAACCAGTTTGGCAACATAGCAAATTTTAAATGATCACGTTGATTTATTTATAATAAATGATTTGCACATATCAACTGATTTATTTACATCAACTGATTTACACATATCAACTGATTTATTTATATCAACTGATTTACGCATATCAACTGATTTACGCATATCCCCTGATTTAAGTTTGAACCAATTTGGCAACATAGCAAATTTTAAATCACCACGTTGATTTATTTATATCAACTGATTTACACATATTAACTGATTTACGCATATCCCCTGATTTTAGTTTAAACCAATTTGGCAACACAGCAAATTTTAAATGACAACGTTGATTTATTTATATCAACTGATTTACACATATCAACTAATTTTTTGATATCAACCGATTTACACAAATCAACTGATTTACCCATATCAACTGATTTACGCATATCAACTGATTAACACATATCAACCGATTTATTTACATCAACTGATTTACACATTTCAACTGATTTATTTATATCAACTGATTTACGCATATCAACTGATTTACGCATATCAACCGATTTACGCATATCCCCTGATTTAAGTTTGAACCAATTTGGCAACAGCAAATTTTAAATGACAACGGATTTATTTATTTCAACTGATTTACGTATATCCCCTGATTTAAGTTTGAACCGGTTTGGCAACATAGCAAATTTTAAATGATTACGTTGATTTATTTATATCAAATGATTTGCACATATCAACTGATTTATTTACATCAACTGATTTACACATATCAACTGATTTATTTATATCAACTGATTTACGCATATCAACTGATTTACGCATATCTCCTGATTTAAGTTTGAACCAATATGGCAACAGCAAATTTTAAATGACAACGGATTTATTTATTTTAACTGATTTACGTATATCCCCTGATTTAAGTTTGAACCAGTTTGGCAACATAGCAAATTTTAAATGATCACGTTGATTTATTTATATCAAATGATTTGCACATATCAACTGATTTATCAACTCATTTACACATATCAACTGATTTATTTATATCAACTGATTTACGCATATCAACTGATTTACGCATATCCCCTGATTTAAGTTTGAACCAATTTGGCAACATAGCAAATTTTTAATGACCACGTTGATTTATTTATATCAACTGATTTACACATATTAACTGATTTACGCATATCAACTGATTTACGCATATCAACTGATTTACGCATATCAACTGATTTACGCATATCAACTGATTTACGCATATCCCCTGATTTACGTATATCAACTGTATGATGATTTTAAATGAACACGTTGATTCAGTTATATCAACTGATTTACGCATATCAACTGATTTACGCATATCAACTGATTTGCACATATCAACTGATTTATCAACTCATTTACACATATCAACTGATTTATTTATATCAACTGATTTACGCATATCAACTGATTTACGCATATCCCCTGATTTAAGTTTAAACCAATTTGGCAACACAGCAAATTTTAAATGACAACGTTTATTTATTTATATCAACTGATTTTTTGATATCAACCGATTTACACAAATCAACTGATTTACCCATATCAACTGATTTACGCATATCAACTAATTTACACATATCAACTGATTTATTTATATCAACTGACGCATATCAACTAATTTACGCATATCCCCTGATTTAAGTTTGAACCAATTTGGCAACAGCAAATTTTAAATGACAACAGATTTATTTATTTCAACTGATTTACGCATATCAACTGATTTACGCATATCACCTGAATTAAGTTTGAACCAATTTGGCAACAGCAAATTTTAAATGACAACGAATTTATTTATATCAACTGTTTTACGTATATCCCCTGATTTAAGTTTGAACCAATTTGGCAACACAGCAAATTTTAAATGACAACGTTGATTTATTTACATCAACTGATTTACACATATTAACTGATTTATTTACATCAACTGATTTACACATATCAACTGATTTTTTTTATATCAACCGATTTACACATATCAACTGATTTATTTATATAAACTGATTTACCCATATCAACTGATTTACGCATATCAACTGATTTACGCATATCAACTGATTTACGCATATCAACTGATTTACGCATATCAACTGATTTACGCATATCCCCTGATTTACGTATATCAACTGTATGATGATTTTAAATGAACACGTTGATTCAGTTATATCAACTGATTTACGCATATCTTACGCATATCTTACGCATATCAACTGATTTACACATATCCCCTGATTTAAGTTTGAACCAATTTGGCAACATAGCAAATATTAAATGACCACGTTAATTTATTTATATCAACTGATTTATTTATATCAACTGATTTACACATATCAACTGATTTATTTATATAAACTGATTTACCCATATCTACTGATTTACGCATATCAACTGATTTACGCATATCAACTGATTTACGCATATCCCCTGATTTAAGTTTAACCAATTTGGCAACACACAAATTTTAAATGACAACTGATTTATTTATATCAACTGATTTACGTATATCAACTGTATGATGATTTTAAATGAGCACGTTGATTCAGTTATATCATCTGATTTACACATATTAACTGATTTAAACATATCAACTAATTTACAAATATCAATGATTTATTTATATCAACCGATTAACACATATCAACTGATTTATTTACATCAACTGATTTATTTATATTAACTGATTTACGCATATCAACTGATTTATTTACATCAACTGATTTATTTATATCAACTGATTTACGCATATCAACTAATTTACGCATATCACCTGATTTAAGTTTAACCAATTAGGCAACACAGCAAATTTTAAATGACAACTGATTTATATATATCAACTGATTTACACATATCAACTGATTTATTTATATAAACTGATTTACGCATATCAACTGATTTACGCATATCAACTGATTTACGCATATCAACTGATTTACGCATATCAACCGATTTACGCATATCCCCTGATTTAAGTTTGAACCAATTTGGCAACACAGCAAATTTTAAATGACAACGTTGATTTATTTAAATCAACTGATTTACACATATCAACTGATTTATTTATATCAACTGATTAACACATATCAACCGATTTATTTACATCAACTGATTTACACATATCAACTGATTTATTTATATCAACTGATTTACGCATATCAACTAATTTACGCATATCCCCTGATTTAAGTTTGAACCAATTTGGCAACAGCAAATTTTAAATGACAACGGATTTATTTATTTCAACTGATTTACGTATATCCCCTGATTTAAGTTTGAACCAGTTTGGCAACATAGCAAATTTTAAATGATCACGTTGATTTATTTATATTAACTGATTTACACATTTCAACTGATTTATTTACATCAACTGATTTACACATATCAACTGATTTATTTATATTAACTAATTTACGCATATCCCCTGATTTAAGTTTAACCAATTTGGCAACACAGCAAATTTTAAATGACAACGTTGATTTATTTACATCAACTGATTTACACATATCAACTGATTTATTTACATCAACTGATTTACACATATCAACTGATTTTTTTATATCAACCGATTTACACAAATCAACTGATTTACGCATATCTTACGCATATCAACTGATTTACACATATCCCCTGATTTAAGTTTGAACCAATTTGGCAACATAGCAAATTTTAAATGACCACGTTGATTTATTTATATCAACTGATTTACACATATTAACTGATTTAAACATATCAACTGATTTACACATAACAACTGATTTATTTATATCAACCGATTAACACATATCAACTGATTTATTTACATCAACTGATTTATTTATATTAACTGATTTACGCATATCAACTGATTTATTTACATCAACTGATTTATACAAATGAACTGATTAATTTATATCAACTGATTTACGCATATCAACTAATTTACGCATATCCCCTGATTTAAGTTAGGCAACACAGCAAATTTTAAATGACAACCGATTTATTTATATCAACTGATTTACACATATCAACTGATTTATTTATATAAACTGATTTACGCATATCAACTGATTTACGCATATCAACCGATTTACGCATATCAACCGATTTACGCATATCCCCTGATTTAAGTTTGAACCAATTTGGCAACAGCAAATTTTTAATGACAACGGATTTATTTATTTCAACTGATTTACGTATATCCCCTGATTTAAGTTTGAACCGGTATGGCAACATAGCAAATTTTAAATGATCACGTTGATTTATTTATATCAAATGATTTGCACATATCAACTGATTTATTTACATCAACTGATTTACACATATCAACCGATTTATTTATATCAACTGATTTACGCATATCAACTGATTTACGCATATCTCCTGATTTAAGTTTGAACCAATTTGGCAACAGCAAATTAAAATGACAACGGATTTGTTTATTTCAACTGATTTACGTATATCCCCTGATTTAAGTTTGAACCAATTTGGCAAAAGCAAATTTTAAATGACAACGAATTTATTTATATCAACTGTTTTACGTATATCCCCTGATTTAAGTTTGAACCAATTTGGCAACACAGCAAATTTTAAATGACAACGTTGATTTATTTACATCAACTAATTTACACATATCAACTGATTTATTTACATCAACTGATTTACACATATCAACTGATTTTTTTATATCAACCGATTTACACAAATCAACTGATTTACGCATATCAACTGATTTACACATATCCCCTGATTTAAGTTTGAACCAATTTGGCAACATAGCAAATTTTAAATGACCACGTTGATTTATTTATATCAACTGATTTACACATATTAATCGAATTATACATATCAACTGATTTATTTATATCAACTGATTTACACATATTAATCGAATTATACATATCAACTGATTTATTTATATCAACTGATTTACACATATCAACTAATTTTTTGATATCAACCGATTTACACAAATCAACTGATTTACCCATATCAACTGATTTACGCATATCAACTGATTAACACATATCAACCGATTTATTTACATCAACTGATTTACACATTTCAACTGATTTATTTATATCAACTGATTTACGCATATCAACTGATTTACGCATATCAACCGATTTACGCATATCCCCTGATTTAAGTTTGAACCAATTTGGCAACAGCAAATTTTAAATGACAACGGATTTATTTATTTCAACTGATTTACGTATATCCCCTGATTTAAGTTTGAACCGGTTTGGCAACATAGCAAATTTTAAATGATTACGTTGATTTATTTATATCAAATGATTTGCACATATCAACTGATTTATTTACATCAATTGATTTACACATATCAACTGATTTATTTATATCAACTGATTTACGCATATCAACTGATTTACGCATATCTCCTGATTTAAGTTTGAACCAATATGGCAACAGCAAATTTTAAATGACAACGGATTTATTTATTTTAACTGATTTACGTATATCCCCTGATTTAAGTTTGAACCAGTTTGGCAACATAGCAAATTTTAAATGATCACGTTGATTTATTTATATCAAATGATTTGCACATATCAACTGATTTATCAACTCATTTACACATATCAACTGATTTATTTATATCAACTGATTTACGCATATCAACTGATTTACGCATATCCCCTGATTTAAGTTTGAACCAATTTGGCAACATAGCAAATTTTTAATGACCACGTTGATTTATTTATATCAACTGATTTACACATATTAACTGATTAACGCATATTCCCTGATTTAAGTTTAAACCAATTTGGCAACACAGCAAATTTTAAATGACAACGTTTATTTATTTATTTCAACTGATTTACGTATATCCCCTGATTTAAGTTTGAACCGGTTTGGCAACATAGCAAATTTTAAATGATTACGTTGATTTATTTATATCAAATGATTTGCACATATCAACTGATTTATTTACATCAACTGATTTACACATATCAACTGATTTATTTATATCAACTGATTTACGCATATCAACTGATTTACGCATATCTCCTGATTTAAGTTTGAACCAATATGGCAACAGCAAATTTTAAATGACAACGGATTTATTTATTTTAACTGATTTACGTATATCCCCTGATTTAAGTTTGAACCAGTTTGGCAACATAGCAAATTTTAAATGATCACGTTGATTTATTTATATCAAATGATTTGCACATATCAACTGATTTATCAACTCATTTACACATATCAACTGATTTATTTATATCAACTGATTTACCCATATCAACTGATTTACGCATATCAACTAATTTACACATATCAACTGATTTATTTATATCAACTGACGCATATCAACTAATTTACGCATATCCCCTGATTTAAGTTTGAACCAATTTGGCAACAGCAAATTTTAAATGACAACAGATTTATTTATTTCAACTGATTTACGCATATCAACTGATTTACGCATATCACCTGAATTAAGTTTGAACCAATTTGGCAACAGCAAATTTTAAATGACAACGAATTTATTTATATCAACTGTTTTACGTATATCCCCTGATTTAAGTTTGAACCAATTTGGCAACACAGCAAATTTTAAATGACAACGTTGATTTATTTACATCAACTGATTTACACATATTAACTGATTTATTTACATCAACTGATTTACACATATCAACTGATTTTTTTTATATCAACCAATTTAAACATATCAACTGATTTATTTATATAAACTGATTTACCCATATCAACTGATTTACGCATATCAACTGATTTACGCATATCAACTGATTTACGCATATCAACTGATTTACGCATATCAACTGATTTACGCATATCCCCTGATTTACGTATATCAACTGTATGATGATTTTAAATGAACACGTTGATTCAGTTATATCAACTGATTTACGCATATCTTACGCATATCTTACGCATATCAACTGATTTACACATATCCCCTGATTTAAGTTTGAACCAATTTGGCAACATAGCAAATATTAAATGACCACGTTAATTTATTTATATCAACTGATTTATTTATATCAACTGATTTACACATATCAACTGATTTATTTATATAAACTGATTTACCCATATCTACTGATTTACGCATATCAACTGATTTACGCATATCAACTGATTTACGCATATCCCCTGATTTAAGTTTAACCAATTTGGCAACACACAAATTTTAAATGACAACTGATTTATTTATATCAACTGATTTACGTATATCAACTGTATGATGATTTTAAATGAGCACGTTGATTCAGTTATATCATCTGATTTACACATATTAACTGATTTAAACATATCAACTAATTTACAAATATCAATGATTTATTTATATCAACCGATTAACACATATCAACTGATTTATTTACATCAACTGATTTATTTATATTAACTGATTTACGCATATCAACTGATTTATTTACATCAACTGATTTATTTATATCAACTGATTTACGCATATCAACTAATTTACGCATATCACCTGATTTAAGTTTAACCAATTAGGCAACACAGCAAATTTTAAATGACAACTGATTTATATATATCAACTGATTTACACATATCAACTGATTTATTTATATAAACTGATTTACGCATATCAACTGATTTACGCATATCAACTGATTTACGCATATCAACTGATTTACGCATATCAACCGATTTACGCATATCCCCTGATTTAAGTTTGAACCAATTTGGCAACACAGCAAATTTTAAATGACAACGTTGATTTATTTAAATCAACTGATTTACACATATCAACTGATTTATTTATATCAACTGATTAACACATATCAACCGATTTATTTACATCAACTGATTTACACATATCAACTGATTTATTTATATCAACTGATTTACGCATATCAACTAATTTACGCATATCCCCTGATTTAAGTTTGAACCAATTTGGCAACAGCAAATTTTAAATGACAACGGATTTATTTATTTCAACTGATTTACGTATATCCCCTGATTTAAGTTTGAACCAGTTTGGCAACATAGCAAATTTTAAATGATCACGTTGATTTATTTATATTAACTGATTTACACATTTCAACTGATTTATTTACATCAACTGATTTACACATATCAACTGATTTATTTATATTAACTAATTTACGCATATCCCCTGATTTAAGTTTAACCAATTTGGCAACACAGCAAATTTTAAATGACAACGTTGATTTATTTACATCAACTGATTTACACATATCAACTGATTTATTTACATCAACTGATTTACACATATCAACTGATTTTTTTATATCAACCGATTTACACAAATCAACTGATTTACGCATATCTTACGCATATCAACTGATTTACACATATCCCCTGATTTAAGTTTGAACCAATTTGGCAACATAGCAAATTTTAAATGACCACGTTGATTTATTTATATCAACTGATTTACACATATTAACTGATTTAAACATATCAACTGATTTACACATAACAACTGATTTATTTATATCAACCGATTAACACATATCAACTGATTTATTTACATCAACTGATTTATTTATATTAACTGATTTACGCATATCAACTGATTTATTTACATCAACTGATTTATACAAATGAACTGATTAATTTATATCAACTGATTTACGCATATCAACTAATTTACGCATATCCCCTGATTTAAGTTAGGCAACACAGCAAATTTTAAATGACAACCGATTTATTTATATCAACTGATTTACACATATAAACTGATTTATTTATATAAACTGATTTACGCATATCAACTGATTTACGCATATCAACCGATTTACGCATATCAACCGATTTACGCATATCCCCTGATTTAAGTTTGAACCAATTTGGCAACAGCAAATTTTTAATGACAACGGATTTATTTATTTCAACTGATTTACGTATATCCCCTGATTTAAGTTTGAACCGGTATGGCAACATAGCAAATTTTAAATGATCACGTTGATTTATTTATATCAAATGATTTGCACATATCAACTGATTTATTTACATCAACTGATTTACACATATCAACCGATTTATTTATATCAACTGATTTACGCATATCAACTGATTTACGCATATCTCCTGATTTAAGTTTGAACCAATTTGGCAACAGCAAATTAAAATGACAACGGATTTGTTTATTTCAACTGATTTACGTATATCCCCTGATTTAAGTTTGAACCAATTTGGCAAAAGCAAATTTTAAATGACAACGAATTTATTTATATCAACTGTTTTACGTATATCCCCTGATTTAAGTTTGAACCAATTTGGCAACACAGCAAATTTTAAATGACAACGTTGATTTATTTACATCAACTAATTTACACATATCAACTGATTTATTTACATCAACTGATTTACACATATCAACTGATTTTTTTATATCAACCGATTTACACAAATCAACTGATTTACGCATATCAACTGATTTACACATATCCCCTGATTTAAGTTTGAACCAATTTGGCAACATAGCAAATTTTAAATGACCACGTTGATTTATTTATATCAACTGATTTACACATATTAATCGAATTATACATATCAACTGATTTATTTATATCAACTGATTTACACATATTAATCGAATTATACATATCAACTGATTTATTTATATCAACTGATTTACACATATCAACTAATTTTTTGATATCAACCGATTTACACAAATCAACTGATTTACCCATATCAACTGATTTACGCATATCAACTGATTAACACATATCAACCGATTTATTTACATCAACTGATTTACACATTTCAACTGATTTATTTATATCAACTGATTTACGCATATCAACTGATTTACGCATATCAACCGATTTACGCATATCCCCTGATTTAAGTTTGAACCAATTTGGCAACAGCAAATTTTAAATGACAACGGATTTATTTATTTCAACTGATTTACGTATATCCCCTGATTTAAGTTTGAACCGGTTTGGCAACATAGCAAATTTTAAATGATTACGTTGATTTATTTATATCAAATGATTTGCACATATCAACTGATTTATTTACATCAACTGATTTACACATATCAACTGATTTATTTATATCAACTGATTTACGCATATCAACTGATTTACGCATATCTCCTGATTTAAGTTTGAACCAATATGGCAACAGCAAATTTTAAATGACAACGGATTTATTTATTTTAACTGATTTACGTATATCCCCTGATTTAAGTTTGAACCAGTTTGGCAACATAGCAAATTTTAAATGATCACGTTGATTTATTTATATCAAATGATTTGCACATATCAACTGATTTATCAACTCATTTACACATATCAACTGATTTATTTATATCAACTGATTTACGCATATCAACTGATTTACGCATATCCCCTGATTTAAGTTTGAACCAATTTGGCAACATAGCAAATTTTTAATGACCACGTTGATTTATTTATATCAACTGATTTACACATATTAACTGATTAACGCATATTCCCTGATTTAAGTTTAAACCAATTTGGCAACACAGCAAATTTTAAATGACAACGTTTATTTATTTATATCAACTGATTTTTTGATATCAACCGATTTACACAAATCAACTGATTTACCCATATCAACTGATTTACGCATATCAACTAATTTACACATATCAACTGATTTATTTATATCAACTGACGCATATCAACTAATTTACGCATATCCCCTGATTTAAGTTTGAACCAATTTGGCAACAGCAAATTTTAAATGACAACAGATTTATTTATTTCAACTGATTTACGCATATCAACTGATTTACGCATATCACCTGAATTAAGTTTGAACCAATTTGGCAACAGCAAATTTTAAATGACAACGAATTTATTTATATCAACTGTTTTACGTATATCCCCTGATTTAAGTTTGAACCAATTTGGCAACACAGCAAATTTTAAATGACAACGTTGATTTATTTACATCAACTGATTTACACATATTAACTGATTTATTTACATCAACTGATTTACACATATCAACTGATTTTTTTTATATCAACCAATTTACACATATCAACTGATTTATTTATATAAACTGATTTACCCATATCAACTGATTTACGCATATCAACTGATTTACGCATATCAACTGATTTACGCATATCAACTGATTTACGCATATCAACTGATTTACGCATATCCCCTGATTTACGTATATCAACTGTATGATGATTTTAAATGAACACGTTGATTCAGTTATATCAACTGATTTACGCATATCTTACGCATATCTTACGCATATCAACTGATTTACACATATCCCCTGATTTAAGTTTGAACCAATTTGGCAACATAGCAAATATTAAATGACCACGTTAATTTATTTATATCAACTGATTTATTTATATCAACTGATTTACACATATCAACTGATTTATTTATATAAACTGATTTACCCATATCTACTGATTTACGCATATCAACTGATTTACGCATATCAACTGATTTACGCATATCCCCTGATTTAAGTTTAACCAATTTGGCAACACACAAATTTTAAATGACAACTGATTTATTTATATCAACTGATTTACGTATATCAACTGTATGATGATTTTAAATGAGCACGTTGATTCAGTTATATCATCTGATTTACACATATTAACTGATTTAAACATATCAACTAATTTACAAATATCAATGATTTATTTATATCAACCGATTAACACATATCAACTGATTTATTTACATCAACTGATTTATTTATATTAACTGATTTACGCATATCAACTGATTTATTTACATCAACTGATTTATTTATATCAACTGATTTACGCATATCAACTAATTTACGCATATCACCTGATTTAAGTTTAACCAATTAGGCAACACAGCAAATTTTAAATGACAACTGATTTATATATATCAACTAATTTACACATATCAACTGATTTATTTATATAAACTGATTTACGCATATCAACTGATTTACGCATATCAACTGATTTACGCATATCAACTGATTTACGCATATCAACCGATTTACGCATATCCCCTGATTTAAGTTTGAACCAATTTGGCAACACAGCAAATTTTAAATGACAACGTTGATTTATTTAAATCAACTGATTTACACATATCAACTGATTTATTTATATCAACTGATTAACACATATCAACCGATTTATTTACATCAACTGATTTACACATATCAACTGATTTATTTATATCAACTGATTTACGCATATCAACTGATTTACGCATATCAACCGATTTACGCATATCAACCGATTTACGCATATCCCCTGATTTAAGTTTGAACCAATTTGGCAACAGCAAATTTTTAATGACAACGGATTTATTTATTTCAACTGATTTACGTATATCCCCTGATTTAAGTTTGAACCGGTATGGCAACATAGCAAATTTTAAATGATCACGTTGATTTATTTATATCAAATGATTTGCACATATCAACTGATTTATTTACATCAACTGATTTACACATATCAACCGATTTATTTATATCAACTGATTTACGCATATCAACTGATTTACGCATATCTCCTGATTTAAGTTTGAACCAATTTGGCAACAGCAAATTAAAATGACAACGGATTTGTTTATTTCAACTGATTTACGTATATCCCCTGATTTAAGTTTGAACCAATTTGGCAAAAGCAAATTTTAAATGACAACGAATTTATTTATATCAACTGTTTTACGTATATCCCCTGATTTAAGTTTGAACCAATTTGGCAACACAGCAAATTTTAAATGACAACGTTGATTTATTTACATCAACTAATTTACACATATCAACTGATTTATTTACATCAACTGATTTACACATATCAACTGATTTTTTTATATCAACCGATTTACACAAATCAACTGATTTACGCATATCAACTGATTTACACATATCCCCTGATTTAAGTTTGAACCAATTTGGCAACATAGCAAATTTTAAATGACCACGTTGATTTATTTATATCAACTGATTTACACATATTAATCGAATTATACATATCAACTGATTTATTTATATCAACTGATTTACACATATCAACTGATTTATTTATATAAACTGATTTACCCATATCAACTGATTTACGCATATCAACTGATTTACGCATATCAACTGATTTACGCATATCAACTGATTTACGCATATCCCCTGATTTAAGTTTAACCAATTTGGCAACACACAAATTTTAAATGACAACGAATTTATTTATATTAACTGATTTACACATATTAATCGAATTACACATATCAACTGATTTATTTATATCAACTGATTTACACATATTAACTGATTTAAACATATCAACTGATATACACATATCAACTGATTTATTTATATCAACCGATTAACACATATCAACTGATTTATTTACATCAACTGATTTATTTACATCAACTGATTTATTTATATTAACTGATTTACGCATATTAACTGATTTATTTACATCAACTGATTTATACAAATAAACTGATTTATTTATATCAACTGATTTACGCATATCAACTAATTTACGCATATCCCCTGATTTAAGTTTAACCAATTAGGCAACACAGCAAATTTTAAATGACAACTGATTTATTTATATAAACTGATTTACGCATATCAACTGATTTACGCATATCAACTGATTTACGCATATCAACCGATTTACGCATATCCCCTGATTTAAGTTTGAACCAATTTGGCAACAGCAAATTTTAAATGACAACGGATTTATTTATTTCAACTGATTTACGTATATCCCCTGATTTAAGTTTGAACCGGTATGGCAACATAGCAAATTTTAAATGATCACGTTGATTTATTTATATAAAATGATTTGCACATATCAACTGATTTATTTACATCAACTGATTTACACATATCAACCGATTTATTTATATCAACTGATTTACGCATATCAACTGATTTACGCATATCTCCTGATTTAAGTTTGAACCAATTTGGCAACAGCAAATTAAAATGACAACGGATTTGTTTATTTCAACTGATTTACGTATATCCCCTGATTTAAGTTTGAACCAGTTTGGCAACATAGCAAATTTTAAATGATCACGTTGATTTATTTATATCAAATGATTTGCACAAATCAACTGATTTATTTACATCAACTGATTTACACATATCAACTGATTTATTTATATCAACTGATTTACGCATATCAACTGATTTACGCATATCCCCTGATTTAAGTTTAAACCAATTTGGCAACATAGCAAATTTTAAATGACCACGTTGATTTATTTATATTAACTGATTTACACATATTAACTGATTTACGCATATCCCCTAATTTAAGTTTAAACCAATTTGGCAACACAGCAAATTTTAAATGACAACGTTGATTTATTTATATCAACTGATTTACACATATCAACAGATTTTTTGATATCAACCGATTTACACAAATCAACTGATTTACCTATATCAACTGATTTACGCATATGAACTGATTTATTTATATCAACTGATTAACACATATCAACCGATTTATTTACATCAACTGATTTACACATTTCAACTGATTTATTTATATCAACTGATTTACGCATATCAACTGATTTACGCATATCCCCTGATTTAAGTTTGAACCAATTTGGCAACAGCAAATTTTAAATGACAACGGATTTATTTATATCAACTAATTTACGTATATCAACTGTATGATGATTTTAAATGATCACGTTGATTCAGTTATATCAACTGATTTAAACATATCAACTAATTTACACATATCAACTGATTTATTTATATCAACCGATTAACACATATCAACTGATTTATTTATATCAACTGATTTATTTATATTAACTGATTTACGCATATCAACTGATTTACACATATCAACTGATTTATTTATATCAACTGATTTACGCATATCAACTAATTTACGCATATCCCCTGATTTAAGTTTGAACCAATTTGGCAACAGCAAATTTTAAATGACAACGGATTTATTTATTTCAACTGATTTACGTATATCCCCTGATTTAAGTTTAAACCAGTTTGGCAACATAGCAAATTTTAAATGATCACGTTGATTTATTTATATCAAATGATTTGCACATATCAACTGATTTATTTATATCAACTGATTAACACATATCAACCGATTTATTTACATCAACTGATTTACACATATCAACTGATTTATTTATATTAACTGATTTACGCATATCAACTAATTTACGCATATCCCCTGATTTAAGTTTGAACCAATTAAGCAACAGCAAATTTTAAATGACCACGTTGATTTATTTATATCAACTGATTTACACATATTAATCGAATTACACATATCAACTGATTTATTTATATCAACTGATTTACACATATCAACTGATTTATTTATATAAACTGATTTACCCATATTAACTGATTTACGCATATCAACTGATTTACGCATATCAACTGATTTACGCATATCAACTGATTTACGCATATCCCCTGATTTAAGTTTAACCAATTTGGCAACACACAAATTTTAAATGACAACGGATTTATTTATATCAACTGATTTACGTATATCAACTGTATGATGATTTTAAATGACCACGTTGATTCAGTTATATCAACTGATTTACACATATTAACTGATTTAAACATATCAACTGATTTACACATATCAACTGATTTATTTATATCAACCGATTAACACATATCAACTGATTTATTTACATCAACTGATTTATTTAT
Organism: Brassicogethes aeneus; assembly: GCA_921294245.1. NCBI lineage: Eukaryota > Metazoa > Arthropoda > Insecta > Coleoptera > Nitidulidae > Brassicogethes > Brassicogethes aeneus. The sequence continues at coordinate 8,670,987 of OV121136.1, forward strand.
ATTAACTGATTTACGCATATCAACTGATTTATTTACATCAACTGATTTACAGAAATCAACTGATTTATTTATATCAACTGATTTATGCATATCAACTAATTTACGCATATCCCCTGATTTAAGTTTAACCAATTAGGCAACACAGCAAATTTTAAATGACAACTGATTTATTTATATCAACTGATTTACACATATCAACTGATTTATTTATATAAACTGATTTACGCATATCAACTGATTTACGCATATCCCCTGATTTAAGTTTGAACCAATTTGGCAACATAGCAAATTTTAAATGACCACGTTGATTTATTTATATCAACTGATTTACACATATTAACTGATTTACGCATATCCCCTGATTTTAGTTTAAACCAATTTGGCAACACAGCAAATTTTAAATGACAACGTTGATTTATTTATATCAACTGATTTACACATATCAACTGATTTTTTGATATCAACCGATTTACACAAATCAACTGATTTACCCATATCAACTGATTTACGCATATCAACTGATTAACACATATCAACCGATTTATTTACATCAACTGATTTACACATTTCAACTGATTTATTTATATCAACTGATTTACGCATATCAACTGATTTACGCATATCAACCGATTTACGCATATCCCCTGATTTAAGTTTGAACCAATTTGGCAACAGCAAATTTTAAATGACAACGGATTTATTTATTTCAACTTATTTACGTATATCAACTGATTTACGCATATCCCCTGATTTACGCATATCAACTGATTTACGCATATCCCCTGATTTAAGTTTGAACCAGTTTGGCAACATAGCAAATTTTAAATGATCACGTTGATTTATTTATATTAAATGATTTGCACATATCAACTGATTTATTTACATCAACTGATTTACACATATCAACTGATTTATTTATATCAACTGATTTACGCATATCAACTGATTTACGCATATCCCCTGATTTAAGTTTGAACCAATTTGGCAACATAGCAAATTTTAAATGACCACGTTGATTTATTTATATCAACTGATTTACACATATTAACTGATTTACGCATATCCCCTGATTTTAGTTTAAACCAATTTGGCAACACAGCAAATTTTAAATGACAACGTTGATTTATTTATATCAACTGATTTACACATATCAACTGATTTTTTGATATCAACCGATTTACACAAATCAACTGATTTACCCATATCAACTGATTTACGCATATCAACTGATTAACACATATCAACCGATTTATTTACATCAACTGATTTACACATTTCAACTGATTTATTTATATCAACTGATTTACGCATATCAACTGATTTACGCATATCAACCGATTTACGCATATCCCCTGATTTAAGTTTGAACCAGTTTGGCAACAGCAAATTTTAAATGACAACGGATTTATTTATTTCAACTGATTTACGTATATCCCCTGATTTAAGTTTGAACCGGTTTGGCAAACTAGCAAATTTTAAATGATTACGTTGATTTATTTATATCAAATGATTTGCACATATCAACTGATTTATTTACATTAACTGATTTACACATATCAACTGATTTATTTATATCAACTGATTTACGCATATCAACTGATTTACGCATATCTCCTGATTTAAGTTTGAACCAATATGGCAACAGCAAATTTTAAATGACAACTGATTTATTTATTTTAACTGATTTACGTATATCCCCTGATTTAAGTTTGAACCAGTTTGGCAACATAGCAAATTTTAAATGATCACGTTGATTTATTTATATCAAATGATTTGCACATATCAACTGATTTATCAACTCATTTACACATATCAACTGATTTATTTATATCAACTGATTTACGCATATCCCCTGATTTAAGTTTGAACCAATTTGGCAACATAGCAAATTTTAAATGACCACGTTGATTTATTTATATCAACTGATTTACACATATTAACTGATTAACGCATATTCCCTGATTTAAGTTTAAACCAATTTGGCAACATAGCAAATGTTAAATGACCACGTTAATTTATTTATATCAACTGATTTATTTATATCAACTGATTTACACATATCAACTGATTTATTTATATAAACTGATTTACCCATATTAACTGATTTACGCATATCAACTGATTTACGCATATCAACTGATTTACGCATATCAACTGATTTACGCATATCCCCTGATTTAAGTTTAACCAATTTGGCAACACACAAATTTTAAATGACAACGGATTTATTTATATCAACTGATTTACGTATATCAACTGTATGATGATTTTAAATGACCACGTTGATTCAGTTATATCAACTGATTTACACATATTAACTGATTTAAACATATCAACTGATTTACACATATCAACTGATTTATTTATATCAACCGATTAACACATATCAACTGATTTATTTACATCAACTGATTTATTTATATTAACTGATTTACGCATATCAACTGATTTATTTACATCAACTGATTTACAGAAATCAACTGATTTATTTATATTAACTGATTTATGCATATCAACTAATTTACGCATATCCCCTGATTTAAGTTTAACCAATTAGGCAACACAGCAAATTTTAAATGACAACTGATTTATTTATATCAACTGATTTACACATATCAACTGATTTATTTATATAAACTGATTTACGCATATCAACTGATTTACGCATATCAACTGATTTACGAATATCAACCGATTTACGCATATCCCCTGATTTAAGTTTGAACCAATTTGGCAACAGCAAATTTTAAATGACAACGGATTTATTTATTTCAACTTATTTACGTATATCCCCTGATTTAAGTTTGAACCAGTTTGGCAACATAGCAAATTTTAAATGATCACGTTGATTTATTTATATTAAATGATTTGCACATATCAACTGATTTATTTACATCAACTGATTTACACATATCAACTGATTTATTTATATCAACTGATTTACGCATATCAACTGATTTACGCATATCCCCTGATTTAAGTTTGAACCAATTTGGCAACATAGCAAATTTTAAATGACCACGTTGATTTATTTATATCAACTGATTTACACATATTAACTGATTTACGCATATCCCCTGATTTTAGTTTAAACCAATTTGGCAACACAGCAAATTTTAAATGACAACGTTGATTTATTTATATCAACTGATTTACACATATCAACTGATTTTTTGATATCAACCGATTTACACAAATCAACTGATTTACCCATATCAACTGATTTACGCATATCAACTGATTAACACATATCAACCGATTTATTTACATCAACTGATTTACACATTTCAACTGATTTATTTATATCAACTGATTTACGCATATCAACTGATTTACGCATATCAACCGATTTACGCATATCCCCTGATTTAAGTTTGAACCAGTTTGGCAACAGCAAATTTTAAATGACAACGGATTTATTTATTTCAACTGATTTACGTATATCCCCTGATTTAAGTTTGAACCGGTTTGGCAACATAGCAAATTTTAAATGATTACGTTGATTTATTTATATCAAATGATTTGCACATATCAACTGATTTATTTACATTAACTGATTTACACATATCAACTGATTTATTTATATTAACTGATTTACGCATATCAACTGATTTACGCATATCTCCTGATTTAAGTTTGAACCAATATGGCAACAGCAAATTTTAAATGACAACTGATTTATTTATTTTAACTGATTTACGTATATCCCCTGATTTAAGTTTGAACCAGTTTGGCAACATAGCAAATTTTAAATGATCACGTTGATTTATTTATATCAAATGATTTGCACATATCAACTGATTTATCAACTCATTTACACATATCAACTGATTTATTTATATCAACGGATTTACGCATATCCCCTGATTTAAGTTTGAACCAATTTGGCAACATAGCAAATTTTAAATGACCACGTTGATTTATTTATATCAACTGATTTACACATATTAACTAATTAACGCATATTCCCTGATTTAAGTTTAAACCAATTTGGCAACATAGCAAATTTTAAATGATCACGTTGATTTATTTATATCAAATGATTTGCACATATCAACTGATTTATCAACTCATTTACACATATCAACTGATTTTTTGATATCAACCGATTTACACAAATCAACTGATTTACCCATATCAACTGATTTACGCATATCAACTAATTTACACATATCAACTGATTTATTTATATCAACTGACGCATATCAACTAATTTACGCATATCCCCTGATTTAAGTTTGAACCAATTTGGCAACAGCAAATTTTAAATGACAACGGATTTATTTATTTCAACTGATTTACGCATATCAACTGATTTACGCATATCACCTGAATTAAGTTTGAACCAATTTGGCAACACAGCAAATTTTAAATGACAACGTTGATTTATTTACATCAACTGATTTACACATATTAACTGATTTATTTACATCAACTGATTTACACATATCAACTGATTTTTTTATATCAACCAATTTACACATATCAACTGATTTATTTATATAAACTGATTTACCCATATCAACTGATTTACGCATATCAACTGATTTACGCATATCAACTAATTTACGCATATCAACTGATTTACGCATATCCCCTGATTTACGTATATCAACTGTATGATGATTTTAAATGACCACGTTGATTCAGTTATATCAACTGATTTACGCATATCTTACGCATATCTTACGCATATCAACTGATTTACACATATCCCCTGATTTAAGTTTGAACCAATTTGGCAACATAGCAAATATTAAATGACCACGTTAATTTATTTATATCAACTGATTTATTTATATCAACTGATTTACACATATCAACTGATTTATTTATATAAACTGATTTACCCATATCAACTGATTTACGCATATCAACTGATTTACGCATATCAACTGATTTACGCATATCCCCTGATTTAAGTTTAACCAATTTGGCAACACACAAATTTTAAATGACAACGGATTTATTTATATCAACTCATTTACGTATATCAACTGTATGATGATTTTAAATGACCACGTTGATTCAGTTATATCATCTGATTTACACATATTAACTGATTTAAACATATTAACTAATTTACACATATCAACTGATTTATTTATATCAACCGATTAACACATATCAACTGATTTATTTACATCAACTGATTTATTTATATTAACTGATTTACGCATATCAACTGATTTATTTACATCAACTGATTTATTTATATCAACTGATTTACGCATATCAACTAATTTACGCATATCACCTGATTTAAGTTTAACCAATTAGGCAACACAGCAAATTTTAAATGACAACTGATTTATTTATATCAACTGATTTACACATATCAACTGATTTATTTACATCAACTGATTTACACATATCAACTGATTTATTTATATTAACTAATTTACGCAAATCAACTAATTTACGCATATCCCCTGATTTAAGTTTAACCAATTTGGCAACACAGCAAATTTTAAATGACAACGGATTTATTTATATCAACTGTTTTGCGTATATCCCCTGATTTAAGTTTGAACCAATTTGGCAACACAGCAAATTTTAAATGACAACGTTGATTTATTTACATCAACTGATTTACGCATATCAACTGATTTACACATATCAACTGATTTATTTATATCAACTGATTAACACATATCAACCGATTTATTTACATCAACTGATTTACACATATCAACTGATTTATTTATATTAACTGATTTACGCATATCAACTAATTTACGCATATCCCCTGATTTAAGTTTGAACCAATTTGGCAACAGCAAATTTTAAATGACCACGTTGATTTATTTATATCAACTGATTTACACATATTAATCGAATTACACATATCAACTGATTTATTTATATTAACTGATTTACACATATCAACTGATTTATTTATATAAACTGATTTACCCATATTAACTGATTTACGCATATCAACTGATTTACGCATATCAACTGATTTACGCATATCCCCTGATTTAAGTTTAACCAATTTGGCAACACACAAATTTTAAATGACAACGGATTTATTTATAACAACTGATTTACGTATATCAACTGTATGATGATTTTAAATGACCACGTTGATTCAGTTATATCAACTGATTTACACATATTAACTGATTTAAACATATCAACTGATTTACACATATCAACTGATTTATTTATATCAACCGATTAACACATATCAACTGATTTATTTACATCAACTGATTTATTTATATTAACTGATTTACGCATATCAACTGATTTATTTACATCAACTGATTTACACAAATCAACTGATTTATTTATATCAACTGATTTATGCATATCAACTAATTTACGCATATCCCCTGATTTAAGTTTAACCAATTAGGCAACACAGCAAATTTTAAATGACAACTGATTTATTTATATCAACTGATTTACACATATCAACTGATTTATTTATATAAACTGATTTACGCATATCAACTGATTTACGAATATCAACCGATTTACGCATATCCCCTGATTTAAGTTGGAACCAATTTGGCAACAGCAAATTTTAAATGACAACGGATTTATTTATTTCAACTGATTTACGTATATCCCTTGATTTAAGTTTGAACCAGTTTGGCAACATAGCAAATTTTAAATGATCACGTTGATTTATTTATATTAAATGATTTGCACATATCAACTGATTTATTTACATCAACTGATTTACACATATCAACTGATTTATTTATATCAACTGATTTACGCATATCAACTGATTTACGCATATCCCCTGATTTAAGTTTGAACCAATTTGGCAACATAGCAAATTTTAAATCACCACGTTGATTTATTTATATCAACTGATTTACACATATTAACTGATTTACGCATATCCCCTGTTTTTAGTTTAAACCAATTTGGCAACACAGCAAATTTTAAATAACAACGTTGATTTATTTATATCAACTGATTTACACATATCAACTAATTTTTTGATATCAACCGATTTACACAAATCAACTGATTTACCCATATCAACTGATTTACGCATATCAACTGATTAACACATATCAACCGATTTATTTACATCAACTGATTTACACATTTCAACTGATTTATTTATATCAACTGATTTACGCATATCAACTGATTTACGCATATCAACCGATTTACGCATATCCCCTGATTTAAGTTTGAACCAATTTGGCAACAGCAAATTTTAAATGACAACGGATTTATTTATTTCAACTGATTTACGTATATCCCCTGATTTAAGTTTGAACCGGTTTGGCAACATAGCAAATTTTAAATGATTACGTTGATTTATTTATATCAAATGATTTGCACATATCAACTAATTTATTTACATCAACTGATTTACACATATCAACTGATTTATTTATATCAACTGATTTACGCATATCAACTGATTTACGCATATCTCCTGATTTAAGTTTGAACCAATATGGCAACAGCAAATTTTAAATGACAACGGATTTATTTATTTTAACTGATTTACGTATATCCCCTGATTTAAGTTTGAACCAGTTTGGCAACATAGCAAATTTTAAATGATCACGTTGATTTATTTATATCAAATGATTTGCACATATCAACTGATTTATCAACTCATTTACACATATCAACTGATTTATTTATATCAACTGATTTACGCATATCAACTGATTTACGCATATCCCCTGATTTAAGTTTGAACCAATTTGGCAACATAGCAAATTTTAAATGACCACGTTGATTTATTTATATCAACTGATTTACACATATTAACTGATTAACGCATATTCCCTGATTTAAGTTTAAACCAATTTGGCAACACAGCAAATTTTAAATGACAACGTTTATTTATTTATATCAACTGATTTTTTGATATCAACCGATTTACACAAATCAACTGATTTACCCATATCAACTGATTTACGCATATCAACTAATTTACACATATCAACTGATTTATTTATATCAACTGACGCATATCAACTAACTTACGCATATCCCCTGATTTAAGTTTGAACCAATTTGGTAACAGCAAATTTTAAATGACAACAGATTTATTTATTTCAACTGATTTACGCATATCAACTGATTTACGCATATCACCTGAATTAAGTTTGAACCAATTTGGCAACAGCAAATTTTAAATGACAACGAATTTATTTATATCAACTGTTTTACGTATATCCCCTGATTTAAGTTTGAACCAATTTGGCAACACAGCAAATTTTAAATGACAACGTTGATTTATTTACATCAACTGATTTACACATATTAACTGATTTATTTACATCAACTGATTTACACATATCAACTGATTTTTTTTATATCAACCGATTTACACCTATCAACTGATTTATTTATATAAACTGATTTACCCATATCAACTGATTTACGCATATCAACTGATTTACGCATATCAACTGATTTACGCATATCAACTGATTTACGCATATCCCCTGATTTACGTATATCAACTGTATGATGATTTTAAATGAACACGTTGATTCAGTTATATCAACTGATTTACGCATATCTTACGCATATCAACTGATTTACACATATCCCCTGATTTAAGTTTGAACCAATTTGGCAACATAGCAAATATTAAATGACCACGTTAATTTATTTATATCAACTGATTTATTTATATCAACTGATTTATACATATCAACTGATTTATTTATATAAACTGATTTACCCATATCTACTGATTTACGCATATCAACTGATTTACGCATATCAACTGATTTACGCATATCCCCTGATTTAAGTTTAACCAATTTGGCAACACACAAATTTTAAATGACAACTGATTTATTTATATCAACTGATTTACGTATATCAACTGTATGATGATTTTAAATGAGCACGTTGATTCAGTTATATCATCTGATTTACACATATTAACTGATTTAAACATATCAACTAATTTACAAATATCAATGATTTATTTATATCAACCGATTAACACATATCAACTGATTTATTTACATCAACTGATTTATTTATATTAACTGATTTACGCATATCAACTGATTTATTTACATCAACTGATTTATTTATATCAACTGATTTACGCATATCAACTAATTTACGCATATCACCTGATTTAAGTTTAACCAATTAGGCAACACAGCAAATTTTAAATGACAACTGATTTATTTATATCAACTGATTTACACATATCAACTGATTTATTTATATAAACTGATTTACGCATATCAACTGATTTACGCATATCAACTGATTTACGCATATCAACTGATTTACGCATATCAACCGATTTACGCATATCCCCTGATTTAAGTTTGAACCAATTTGGCAACACAGCAAATTTTAAATGACAACGTTGATTTATTTAAATCAACTGATTTACACATATCAACTGATTTATTTATATCAACTGATTAACACATATCAACCGATTTATTTACATCAACTGATTTACACATATCAACTGATTTATTTATATCAACTGATTTACGCATATCAACTAATTTACGCATATCCCCTGATTTAAGTTTGAACCAATTTGGCAACAGCAAATTTTAAATGACAACGGATTTATTTATTTCAACTGATTTACGTATATCCCCTGATTTAAGTTTGAACCAGTTTGGCAACATAGCAAATTTTAAATGATCACGTTGATTTATTTATATTAACTGATTTACACATTTCAACTGATTTATTTACATCAACTGATTTACACATATCAACTGATTTATTTATATTAACTAATTTACGCATATCCCCTGATTTAAGTTTAACCAATTTGGCAACACAGCAAATTTTAAATGACAACGTTGATTTATTTACATTAACTGATTTACACATATCAACTGATTTATTTACATCAACTGATTTACACATATCAACTGATTTTTTTATATCAACCGATTTACACAAATCAACTGATTTACGCATATCTTACGCATATCAACTGATTTACACATATTCCCTGATTTAAGTTTGAACCAATTTGGCAACATAGCAAATTTTAAATGACCACGTTGATTTATTTATATCAACTGATTTACACATATTAACTGATTTAAACATATCAACTGATTTACACATAACAACTGATTTATTTATATCAACCGATTAACACATATCAACTGATTTATTTACATCAACTGATTTATTTATATTAACTGATTTACGCATATCAACTGATTTATTTACATCAACTGATTTATACAAATGAACTGATTAATTTATATCAACTGATTTACGCATATCAACTAATTTACGCATATCCCCTGATTTAAGTTTAACCAATTAGGCAACACAGCAAATTTTAAATGACAACCGATTTATTTATATCAACTGATTTACACATATCAACTGATTTATTTATATAAACTGATTTACGCATATCAACTGATTTACGCATATCAACCGATTTACGCATATCAACCGATTTACGCATATCCCCTGATTTAAGTTTGAACCAATTTGGCAACAGCAAATTTTTAATGACAACGGATTTATTTATTTCAACTGATTTACGTATATCCCCTGATTTAAGTTTGAACCGGTATGGCAACATAGCAAATTTTAAATGATCACGTTGATTTATTTATATCAAATGATTTGCACATATCAACTGATTTATTTACATCAACTGATTTACACATATCAACCGATTTATTTATATCAACTGATTTACGCATATCAACTGATTTACGCATATCTCCTGATTTAAGTTTGAACCAATTTGGCAACAGCAAATTAAAATGACAACGGATTTGTTTATTTCAACTGATTTACGTATATCCCCTGATTTAAGTTTGAACCAATTTGGCAAAAGCAAATTTTAAATGACAACGAATTTATTTATATCAACTGTTTTACGTATATCCCCTGATTTAAGTTTGAACCAATTTGGCAACACAGCAAATTTTAAATGACAACGTTGATTTATTTACATCAACTAATTTACACATATCAACTGATTTATTTACATCAACTGATTTACACATATCAACTGATTTTTTTATATCAACCGATTTACACAAATCAACTGATTTACGCATATCAACTGATTTACACATATCCCCTGATTTAAGTTTGAACCAATTTGGCAACATAGCAAATTTTAAATGACAACGTTGATTTATTTAAATCAACTGATTTACACATATCAACTGATTTATTTATATCAACTGATTAACACATATCAACCGATTTATTTACATCAACTGATTTACACATATCAACTGATTTATTTATATCAACTGATTTACGCATATCAACTAATTTACGCATATCCCCTGATTTAAGTTTGAACCAATTTGGCAACAGCAAATTTTAAATGACAACGGATTTATTTATTTCAACTGATTTACGTATATCCCCTGATTTAAGTTTGAACCAGTTTGGCAACATAGCAAATTTTAAATGATCACGTTGATTTATTTATATTAACTGATTTACACATTTCAACTGATTTATTTACATCAACTGATTTACACATATCAACTGATTTATTTATATTAACTAATTTACGCATATCCCCTGATTTAAGTTTAACCAATTTGGCAACACAGCAAATTTTAAATGACAACGTTGATTTATTTACATTAACTGATTTACACATATCAACTGATTTATTTACATCAACTGATTTACACATATCAACTGATTTTTTTATATCAACCGATTTACACAAATCAACTGATTTACGCATATCTTACGCATATCAACTGATTTACACATATCCCCTGATTTAAGTTTGAACCAATTTGGCAACATAGCAAATTTTAAATGACCACGTTGATTTATTTATATCAACTGATTTACACATATTAACTGATTTAAACATATCAACTGATTTACACATAACAACTGATTTATTTATATCAACCGATTAACACATATCAACTGATTTATTTACATCAACTGATTTATTTATATTAACTGATTTACGCATATCAACTGATTTATTTACATCAACTGATTTATACAAATGAACTGATTAATTTATATCAACTGATTTACGCATATCAACTAATTTACGCATATCCCCTGATTTAAGTTTAACCAATTAGGCAACACAGCAAATTTTAAATGACAACCGATTTATTTATATCAACTGATTTACACATATCAACTGATTTATTTATATAAACTGATTTACGCATATCAACTGATTTACGCATATCAACCGATTTACGCATATCAACCGATTTACGCATATCCCCTGATTTAAGTTTGAACCAATTTGGCAACAGCAAATTTTTAATGACAACGGATTTATTTATTTCAACTGATTTACGTATATCCCCTGATTTAAGTTTGAACCGGTATGGCAACATAGCAAATTTTAAATGATCACGTTGATTTATTTATATCAAATGATTTGCACATATCAACTGATTTATTTACATCAACTGATTTACACATATCAACCGATTTATTTATATCAACTGATTTACGCATATCAACTGATTTACGCATATCTCCTGATTTAAGTTTGAACCAATTTGGCAACAGCAAATTAAAATGACAACGGATTTGTTTATTTCAACTGATTTACGTATATCCCCTGATTTAAGTTTGAACCAATTTGGCAAAAGCAAATTTTAAATGACAACGAATTTATTTATATCAACTGTTTTACGTATATCCCCTGATTTAAGTTTGAACCAATTTGGCAACACAGCAAATTTTAAATGACAACGTTGATTTATTTACATCAACTAATTTACACATATCAACTGATTTATTTACATCAACTGATTTACACATATCAACTGATTTTTTTATATCAACCGATTTACACAAATCAACTGATTTACGCATATCAACTGATTTACACATATCCCCTGATTTAAGTTTGAACCAATTTGGCAACATAGCAAATTTTAAATGACCACGTTGATTTATTTATATCAACTGATTTACACATATTAATCGAATTACACATATCAACTGATTTATTTATATCAACTGATTTACACATATCAACTGATTTATTTATATAAACTGATTTACCCATATCAACTGATTTACGCATATCAACTGATTTACGCATATCAACTGATTTACGCATATCAACTGATTTACGCATATCCCCTGATTTAAGTTTAACCAATTTGGCAACACACAAATTTTAAATGACAACGAATTTATTTATATTAACTGATTTACACATATTAATCGAATTACACATATCAACTGATTTATTTATATCAACTGATTTACACATATTAACTGATTTAAACATATCAACTGATATACACATATCAACTGATTTATTTATATCAACCGATTAACACATATCAACTGATTTATTTACATCAACTGATTTATTTATATTAACTGATTTACGCATATTAACTGATTTATTTACATCAACTGATTTACACATATCAACTGATTTTTTTATATCAACCGATTTACACAAATCAACTGATTTACGCATATCAACTGATTTACACATATCCCCTGATTTAAGTTTGAACCAATTTGGCAACATAGCAAATTTTAAATGACCACGTTGATTTATTTATATTAACTGATTTACACATATTAACTGATTTACGCATATCCCCTAATTTAAGTTTAAACCAATTTGGCAACACAGCAAATTTTAAATGACAACGTTGATTTATTTATATCAACTGATTTACACATATCAACAGATTTTTTGATATCAACCGATTTACACAAATCAACTGATTTACCTATATCAACTGATTTACGCATATCAACTGATTTATTTATATCAACTGATTAACACATATCAACCGATTTATTTACATCAACTGATTTACACATTTCAACTGATTTATTTATATCAACTGATTTACGCATATCAACTGATTTACGCATATCCCCTGATTTAAGTTTGAACCAATTTGGCAACAGCAAATTTTAAATGACAACGGATTTATTTATATCAACTAATTTACGTATATCAACTGTATGATGATTTTAAATGATCACGTTGATTCAGTTATATCAACTGATTTAAACATATCAACTAATTTACACATATCAACTGATTTATTTATATCAACCGATTAACACATATCAACTGATTTATTTACATCAACTGATTTATTTATATTAACTGATTTACGCATATCAACTGATTTACACATATCAACTGATTTATTTATATCAACTGATTTACGCATATCAACTAATTTACGCATATCCCCTGATTTAAGTTTGAACCAATTTGGCAACAGCAAATTTTAAATGACAACGGATTTATTTATTTCAACTGATTTACGTATATCCCCTGATTTAAGTTTAAACCAGTTTGGCAACATAGCAAATTTTAAATGATCACGTTGATTTATTTATATCAAATGATTTGCACATATCAACTGATTTATTTATATCAACTGATTAACACATATCAACCGATTTATTTACATCAACTGATTTACACATATCAACTGATTTATTTATATTAACTGATTTACGCATATCAACTAATTTACGCATATCCCCTGATTTAAGTTTGAACCAATTAAGCAACAGCAAATTTTAAATGACCACGTTGATTTATTTATATCAACTGATTTACACATATTAATCGAATTACACATATCAACTGATTTATTTATATCAACTGATTTACACATATCAACTGATTTATTTATATAAACTGATTTACCCATATTAACTGATTTACGCATATCAACTGATTTACGCATATTAACTGATTTACGCATATCAACCGATTTACGCATATCCCCTGATTTAAGTTTGAACCAATTTGGCAACACAGCAAATTTTAAATGACAACGTTGATTTATTTATATCAACTGATTTACACATATCAACTGATTTTTTGATATCAACCGATTTACACAAATCAACTGATTTACCCATATCAACTGATTTACGCATATCAACTGATTAACACATATCAACCGATTTATTTACATCAACTGATTTACACATTTCAACTGATTTATTTATATCAACTGATTTACGCATATCAACTGATTTACGCATATCAACCGATTTACGCATATCCCCTGATTTAAGTTTAAACCAATTTGGCAACAGCAAATTTTAAATGACAACGGATTTATTTATTTCAACTGATTTACGTATAACCCCTGATTTAAGTTTGAACCGGTTTGGCAACATAGCAAATTTTAAATGATTACGTTAATTTATTTATATCAAATGATTTGCACATATCAACTGATTTATTTACATCAACTGATTTACACATATCAACTGATTTATTTATATAAACTGATTTACGCATATCAACTGATTTACGCATATCTCCTGATTTAAGTTTAAACCAATTTGGCAACAGCAAATTTTAAATGACAACGGATTTATTTATTTTAACTGATTTACGTATATCCCCTGATTTAAGTTTAAACCAGTTTGGCAACATAGCAAATTTTAAATGATCACGTTGATTTATTTATATCAAATGATTTGCACATATCAACTGATTTATTTACATCAACTGATTTACACATATCAACTGATTTATTTATATCAACTGATTTACGCATATCAACTGATTTACGCATATCCCCTTATTTAAGTTTGAACCAATTTGGCAACATAGCAAATTTTAAATGACCACGTTGATTTATTTATATCAACTGATTTACACATATTAACTGATTAACGCATATTCCCTGATTTAAGTTTAAACCAATTTGGCAACACAGCAAATTTTAAATGACAACGTTTATTTATTTATATCAACTGATTTACACATATCAACTGATTTTTTGATATCAACCGATTTACACAAATCAACTGATTTACCCATATCAACTGATTTACGCATATCAACTGATTTACACATATCAACTGATTTATTTATATCAACTGATTAACACATATCAACCGATTTATTTACATCAACTGATTTACACATATCAACTGATTTATTTATATCAACTGACGCATATCAACTAATTTACGCATATCCCCTGATTTAAGTTTGAACCAATTTGGCAACAGCAAATTTTAAATGACAACGGATTTATTTATTTCAACTGATTTACGAATATCAACTGATTTACGCATATCACCTGATTTAAGTTTGAACCAATTTGGCAACAGCAAATTTTAAATGACAACGGATTTATTTATTTCAACTGATTTACGCATATCAACTGATTTACGCATATCACCTGAATTAAGTTTGAACCAATTTGGCAACAGCAAATTTTAAATGACAACGAATTTATTTATATCAACTGTTTTTTGTATATCCCCTGATTTAAGTTTGAACCAATTTGGCAACACAGCAAATTTTAAATGACAACGTTGATTTATTTACATCAACTGATTTACACATATTAACTGATTTATTTACATCAACTGATTTACACATATCAACTGATTTTTTTATATCAACCGATTTACACATATCAACTGATTTATTTATATAAACTGATTTACCCATATCAACTGATTTACGCATATCAACTGATTTACGCATATCAACTGATTTACGCATATCAACTGATTTACGCATATCCCCTGATTTACGTATATCAACTGTATGATGATTTTAAATGACCACGTTGATTCAGTTATATCAACTGATTTACGCATATCTTACGCATATCTTACGCATATCAACTGATTTACACATATCCCCTGATTTAAGTTTGAACCAATTTGGCAACATAGCAAATATTAAATGACCACGTTAATTTATTTATATCAACTGATTTATTTATATCAACTGATTTACACATATCAACTGATTTATTTATATAAACTGATTTACCCATATCAACTGATTTACGCATATCAACTGATTTACGCATATCAACTGATTTACGCATATCTTCTGATTTAAGTTTAACCAATTTGGCAACACACAAATTTTAAATGACAACGGATTTATTTATATCAACTCATTTACGTATATCAACTGTATGATGATTTTAAATGACCACGTTGATTCAGTTATATCATCTGATTTACACATATTAACTGATTTAAACATATGAACTAATTTACACATATCAACTGATTTATTTATATCAACCGATTAACACATATCAACTGATTTATTTACATCAACTGATTTATTTATATTAACTGATTTACGCATATCAACTGATTTATTTACATCAACTGATTTATTTATATCAACTGATTTACGCATATCAACTAATTTACGCATATCACCTGATTTAAGTTTAACCAATTAGGCAACACAGCAAATTTTAAATGACAACTGATTTATTTATATCAACTGATTTACACATATCAACTGATTTATTTACATCAACTGATTTACACATATCAACTGATTTATTTATATTAACTAATTTACGCAAATCAACTAATTTACGCATATCCCCTGATTTAAGTTTAACCAATTTGGCAACACAGCAAATTTTAAATGACAACGGATTTATTTATATCAACTGTTTTGCGTATATCCCCTGATTTAAGTTTGAACCAATTTGGCAACACAGCAAATTTTAAATGACAACGTTGATTTATTTACATCAACTGATTTACGCATATCAACTGATTTACACATATCAACTGATTTATTTATATCAACTGATTAACACATATCAACCGATTTATTTACATCAACTGATTTACACATATCAACTGATTTATTTAAATTAACTGATTTACGCATATCAACTAATTTACGCATATCCCCTGATTTAAGTTTGAACCAATTTGGCAACAGCAAATTTTAAATGACCACGTTGATTTATTTATATCAACTGATTTACACATATTAATCGAATTACACATATCAACTGATTTATTTATATTAACTGATTTACACATATCAACTGATTTATTTATATAAACTGATTTACCCATATTAACTGATTTACGCATATCAACTGATTTACGCATATCAACTGATTTACGCATATCCCCTGATTTAAGTTTAACCAATTTGGCAACACACAAATTTTAAATGACAACGGATTTATTTATATCAACTGATTTACGTATATCAACTGTATGATGATTTTAAATGACCACGTTGATTCAGTTATATCAACTGATTTACACATATTAACTGATTTAAACATATCAACTGATTTACACATATCAACTGATTTATTTATATCAACCGATTAACACATATCAACTGATTTATTTACATCAACTGATTTATTTATATTAACTGATTTACGCATATCAACTGATTTATTTACATTAACTGATTTACACAAATCAACTGATTTATTTATATCAACTGATTTATGCATATCAACTAATTTACGCATATCCCCTGATTTAAGTTTAACCAATTAGGCAACACAGCAAATTTTAAATGACAACTGATTTATTTATATCAACTGATTTACACATATCAACTGATTTATTTATATAAACTGATTTACGCATATCAACTGATTTACGAATATCAACCGAATTACGCATATCCCCTGATTTAAGTTGGAACCAATTTGGCAACAGCAAATTTTAAATGACAACGGATTTATTTATTTCAACTGATTTACGTATATCCCTTGATTTAAGTTTGAACCAGTTTGGCAACATAGCAAATTTTAAATGATCACGTTGATTTATTTATAATAAATGATTTGCACATATCAACTGATTTATTTACATCAACTGATTTACACATATCAACTGATTTATTTATATCAACTGATTTACGCATATCAACTGATTTACGCATATCCCCTGATTTAAGTTTGAACCAATTTGGCAACATAGCAAATTTTAAATCACCACGTTGATTTATTTATATCAACTGATTTACACATATTAACTGATTTACGCATATCCCCTGATTTTAGTTTAAACCAATTTGGCAACACAGCAAATTTTAAATGACAACGTTGATTTATTTATATCAACTGATTTACACATATCAACTAATTTTTTGATATCAACCGATTTACACAAATCAACTGATTTACCCATATCAACTGATTTACGCATATCAACTGATTAACACATATCAACCGATTTATTTACATCAACTGATTTACACATTTCAACTGATTTATTTATATCAACTGATTTACGCATATCAACTGATTTACGCATATCAACCGATTTACGCATATCCCCTGATTTAAGTTTGAACCAATTTGGCAACAGCAAATTTTAAATGACAACGGATTTATTTATTTCAACTGATTTACGTATATCCCCTGATTTAAGTTTGAACCGGTTTGGCAACATAGCAAATTTTAAATGATTACGTTGATTTATTTATATCAAATGATTTGCACATATCAACTGATTTATTTACATCAACTGATTTACACATATCAACTGATTTATTTATATCAACTGATTTACGCATATCAACTGATTTACGCATATCTCCTGATTTAAGTTTGAACCAATATGGCAACAGCAAATTTTAAATGACAACGGATTTATTTATTTTAACTGATTTACGTATATCCCCTGATTTAAGTTTGAACCAGTTTGGCAACATAGCAAATTTTAAATGATCACGTTGATTTATTTATATCAAATGATTTGCACATATCAACTGATTTATCAACTCATTTACACATATCAACTGATTTATTTATATCAACTGATTTACGCATATCAACTGATTTACGCATATCCCCTGATTTAAGTTTGAACCAATTTGGCAACATAGCAAATTTTTAATGACCACGTTGATTTATTTATATCAACTGATTTACACATATTAACTGATTAACGCATATTCCCTGATTTAAGTTTAAACCAATTTGGCAACACAGCAAATTTTAAATGACAACGTTGATTTATTTACATCAACTGATTTACACATATCAACTGATTTATTTACATCAACTGATTTACACATATCAACTGATTTATTTACATCAACTGATTTACGCATATCAACTGATTTACGCATATTCCCTAATTTAAGTTTGAACCAATTTGGCAACAGCAAATTTTAAATGACAACGAATTTATTTATATCAACTGTTTTACGTATATCCCCTGATTTAAGTTTGAACCAATTTGGCAACACAGCAAATTTTAAATGACAACGTTGATTTATTTACATCAACTGATTTACACATATTAACTGATTTATTTACATCAACTGATTTACACATATCAACTGATTTTTTTTATATCAACCGATTTACACATATCAACTGATTTATTTATATAAACTGATTTACCCATATCAACTGATTTACGCATATCAACTGATTTACGCATATCAACTGATTTACGCATATCAACTGATTTACGCATATCAACTGATTTACGCATATCCCCTGATTTACGTATATCAACTGTATGATGATTTTAAATGAACACGTTGATTCAGTTATATCAACTGATTTACGCATATCTTACGCATATCTTACGCATATCAACTGATTTACACATATCCCCTGATTTAAGTTTGAACCAATTTGGCAACATAGCAAATATTAAATGACCACGTTAATTTATTTATATCAACTGATTTATTTATATCAACTGATTTACACATATCAACTGATTTATTTATATAAACTGATTTACCCATATCTACTGATTTACGCATATCAACTGATTTACGCATATCAACTGATTTACGCATATCCCCTGATTTAAGTTTAACCAATTTGGCAACACACAAATTTTAAATGACAACTGATTTATTTATATCAACTGATTTACGTATATCAACTGTATGATGATTTTAAATGAGCACGTTGATTCAGTTATATCATCTGATTTACACATATTAACTGATTTAAACATATCAACTAATTTACAAATATCAATGATTTATTTATATCAACCGATTAACACATATCAACTGATTTATTTACATCAACTGATTTATTTATATTAACTGATTTACGCATATCAACTGATTTATTTACATCAACTGATTTATTTATATCAACTGATTTACGCATATCAACTAATTTACGCATATCACCTGATTTAAGTTTAACCAATTAGGCAACACAGCAAATTTTAAATGACAACTGATTTATATATATCAACTGATTTACACATATCAACTGATTTATTTATATAAACTGATTTACGCATATCAACTGATTTACGCATATCAACTGATTTACGCATATCAACTGATTTACGCATATCAACCGATTTACGCATATCCCCTGATTTAAGTTTGAACCAATTTGGCAACACAGCAAATTTTAAATGACAACGTTGATTTATTTAAATCAACTGATTTACACATATCAACTGATTTATTTATATCAACTGATTAACACATATCAACCGATTTATTTACATCAACTGATTTACACATATCAACTGATTTATTTATATCAACTGATTTACGCATATCAACTAATTTACGCATATCCCCTGATTTAAGTTTGAACCAATTTGGCAACAGCAAATTTTAAATGACAACGGATTTATTTATTTCAACTGATTTACGTATATCCCCTGATTTAAGTTTGAACCAGTTTTGCAACATAGCAAATTTTAAATGATCACGTTGATTTATTTATATTAACTGATTTACACATTTCAACTGATTTATTTACATCAACTGATTTACACATATCAACTGATTTATTTATATTAACTAATTTACGCATATCCCCTAATTTAAGTTTAACCAATTTGGCAACATAGCAAATTTTAAATGACAACGTTGATTTATTTACATCAACTGATTTACACATATCAACTGATTTATTTACATCAACTGATTTACACATATCAACTGATTTTTTTATATCAACCGATTTACACAAATCAACTGATTTACGCATATCTTACGCATATCAACTGATTTACACATATCCCCTGATTTAAGTTTGAACCAATTTGGCAACATAGCAAATTTTAAATGACCACGTTGATTTATTTATATCAACTGATTTACACATATTAAATGATTTAAACATATCAACTGATTTACACATAACAACTGATTTATTTATATCAACCGATTAACACATATCAACTGATTTATTTACATCAACTGATTTATTTATATTAACTGATTTACGCATATCAACTGATTTATTTACATCAACTGATTTATACAAATGAACTGATTAATTTATATCAACTGATTTACGCATATCAACTAATTTACGCATATCCCCTGATTTAAGTTTAACCAATTAGGCAACACAGCAAATTTTAAATGACAACCGATTTATTTATATCAACTGATTTACACATATCAACTGATTTATTTATATAAACTGATTTACGCATATCAACTGATTTACGCATATCAACCGATTTACGCATATCAACCGATTTACGCATATCCCCTGATTTAAGTTTAACCAATTAGGCAACACAGCAAATTTTAAATGACAACCGATTTATTTATATCAACTGATTTACACATATCAACCGATTTATTTATATCAACTGATTTACGCATATCAACTGATTTACACATATCTCCTGATTTAAGTTTGAACCAATTTGGCAACAGCAAATTAAAATGACAACGGATTTGTTTATTTCAACTGATTTACGTATATCCCCTGATTTAAGTTTGAACCAATTTGGCAAAAGCAAATTTTAAATGACAACGAATTTATTTATATCAACTGTTTTACGTATATCCCCTGATTTAAGTTTGAACCAATTTGGCAACACAGCAAATTTTAAATGACAACGTTGATTTATTTACATCAACTAATTTACACATATCAACTGATTTATTTACATCAACTGATTTACACAAATCAACTGATTTACGCATATCAACTGATTTACACATATCCCCTGATTTAAGTTTGAACCAATTTGGCAACATAGCAAATTTTAAATGACCACGTTGATTTATTTATATCAACTGATTTACACATATTAATCGAATTATACATATCAACTGATTTATTTATATCAACTGATTTACACATATCAACTGATTTATTTATATAAACTGATTTACCCATATCAACTGATTTACGCATATCAACTGATTTACGCATATCAACTGATTTACGCATATCAACTGATTTACGCATATCCCCTGATTTAAGTTTAACCAATTTGGCAACACACAAATTTTAAATGACAACGAATTTATTTATATTAACTGATTTACACATATTAATCGAATTACACATATCAACTGATTTATTTATATCAACTGATTTACACATATTAACTGATTTAAACATATCAACTGATATACACATATCAACTGATTTATTTATATCAACCGATTAACACATATCAACTGATTTATTTACATCAACTGATTTATTTATATTAACTGATTTACGCATATTAACTGATTTATTTACATCAACTGATTTATACAAATAAACTGATTTATTTATATCAACTGATTTACGCATATCAACTAATTTACGCATATCCCCTGATTTAAGTTTAACCAATTAGGCAACACAGCAAATTTTAAATGACAACTGATTTATTTATATAAACTGATTTACGCATATCAACTGATTTACGCATATCAACTGATTTACGCATATCAACCGATTTACGCATATCCCCTGATTTAAGTTTGAACCAATTTGGCAACAGCAAATTTTAAATGACAACGGATTTATTTAATTCAACTGATTTACGTATATCCCCTGATTTAAGTTTGAACCGGTATGGCAACATAGCAAATTTTAAATGATCACGTTGATTTATTTATATAAAATGATTTGCACATATCAACTGATTTACACATATCAACCGATTTATTTATATCAACTGATTTACGCATATCAACTGATTTACGCATATCTCCTGATTTAAGTTTGAACCAATTTGGCAACAGCAAATTAAAATGACAACGGATTTGTTTATTTCAACTGATTTACGTATATCCCCTGATTTAAGTTTGAACCAGTTTGGCAACATAGCAAATTTTAAATGATCACGTTGATTTATTTATATCAAATGATTTGCACAAATCAACTGATTTATTTACATCAACTGATTTACACATATCAACTGATTTATTTATATCAACTGATTTACGCATATCAACTGATTTACGCATATCCCCTGATTTAAGTTTAAACCAATTTGGCAACATAGCAAATTTTAAATGACCACGTTGATTTATTTATATTAACTGATTTACACATATTAACTGATTTACGCATATCCCCTAATTTAAGTTTAAACCAATTTGGCAACACAGCAAATTTTAAATGACAACGTTGATTTATTTATATCAACTGATTTACACATATCAACAGATTTTTTGAAATCAACCGATTTACACAAATCAACTGATTTACCTATATCAACTGATTTACGCATATGAACTGATTTATTTATATCAACTGATTAACACATATCAACCGATTTATTTACATCAACTGATTTACACATTTCAACTGATTTATTTATATCAACTGATTTACGCATATCAACTGATTTACGCATATCCCCTGATTTAAGTTTGAACCAATTTGGCAACAGCAAATTTTAAATGACAACGGATTTATTTATATCAACTAATTTACGTATATCAACTGTATGATGATTTTAAATGATCACGTTGATTCAGTTATATCAACTGATTTAAACATATCAACTAATTTACACATATCAACTGATTTATTTATATCAAACGATTAACACATATCAACTGATTTATTTATATCAACTGATTTATTTATATTAACTGATTTACGCATATCAACTGATTTACACATATCAACTGATTTATTTATATCAACTGATTTACGCATATCAACTAATTTACGCATATCCCCTGATTTAAGTTTAAACCAATTTGGCAACAGCAAATTTTAAATGACAACGGATTTATTTATTTCAACTGATTTACGTATATCCCCTGATTTAAGTTTAAACCAGTTTGGCAACATAGCAAATTTTAAATGATCACGTTGATTTATTTATATCAAATGATTTGCACATATCAACTGATTTATTTATATCAACTGATTAACACATATCAACCGATTTATTTACATCAACTGATTTACACATATCAACTGATTTATTTATATTAACTGATTTACGCATATCAACTAATTTACGCATATCCCCTGATTTAAGTTTGAACCAATTAAGCAACAGCAAATTTTAAATGACCACGTTGATTTATTTATATCAACTGATTTACACATATTAATCGAATTACACATATCAACTGATTTATTTATATCAACTGATTTACACATATCAACTGATTTATTTATATAAACTGATTTACCCATATTAACTGATTTACGCATATCAACTGATTTACGCATATCAACTGATTTACGCATATCAACTGATTTACGCATATCCCCTGATTTAAGTTTAACCAATTTGGCAACACACAAATTTTAAATGACAACGGATTTATTTATATCAACTGATTTACGTATATCAACTGTATGATGATTTTAAATGACCACGTTGATTCAGTTATATCAACTGATTTACACATATTAACTGATTTAAACATATCAACTGATTTACACATATCAACTGATTTATTTATATCAACCGATTAACACATATCAACTGATTTATTTACATCAACTGATTTATTTATATTAACTGATTTACGCATATCAACTGATTTATTTACATCAACTGATTTACAGAAATCAACTGATTTATTTATATCAACTGATTTATGCATATCAACTAATTTACGCATATCCCCTGATTTAAGTTTAACCAATTAGGCAACACAGCAAATTTTAAATGACAACTGATTTATTTATATCAACTGATTTACACATATCAACTGATTTATTTATATAAACTGATTTACGCATATCAACTGATTTACGAATATCAACCGATTTACGCATATCCCCTGATTTAAGTTTGAACCAATTTGGCAACAGCAAATTTTAAATGACAACGGATTTATTTATTTCAACTTATTTACGTATATCAACTGATTTACGCATATCCCCTGATTTACGCATATCAACTGATTTACGCATATCCCCTGATTTAAGTTTGAACCAGTTTGGCAACATAGCAAATTTTAAATGATCACGTTGATTTATTTATATTAAATGATTTGCACATATCAACTGATTTATTTACATCAACTGATTTACACATATCAACTGATTTATTTATATCAACTGATTTACGCATATCAACTGATTTACGCATATCCCCTGATTTAAGTTTGAACCAATTTGGCAACATAGCAAATTTTAAATGACCACGTTGATTTATTTATATCAACTGATTTACACATATTAAATGATTTACGCATATCCCCTGATTTTAGTTTAAACCAATTTGGCAACACAGCAAATTTTAAATGACAACGTTGATTTATTTATATCAACTGATTTACACATATCAACTGATTTTTTGATATCAACCGATTTACACAAATCAACTGATTTACCCATATCAACTGATTTACGCATATCAACTGATTAACACATATCAACCGATTTATTTACATCAACTGATTTACACATTTCAACTGATTTATTTATATCAACTGATTTACGCATATCAACTGATTTACGCATATCAACCGATTTACGCATATCCCCTGATTTAAGTTTGAACCAGTTTGGCAACAGCAAATTTTAAATGACAACGGATTTATTTATTTCAACTGATTTACGTATATCCCCTGATTTAAGTTTGAACCGGTTTGGCAACATAGCAAATTTTAAATGATTACGTTGATTTATTTATATCAAATGATTTGCACATATCAACTGATTTATTTACATTAACTGATTTACACATATCAACTGATTTATTTATATCAACTGATTTACGCATATCAACTGATTTACGCATATCTCCTGATTTAAGTTTGAACCAATATGGCAACAGCAAATTTTAAATGACAACTGATTTATTTATTTTAACTGATTTACGTATATCCCCTGATTTAAGTTTGAACCAGTTTGGCAACATAGCAAATTTTAAATGATCACGTTGATTTATTTATATCAAATGATTTGCACATATCAACTGATTTATCAACTCATTTACACATATCAACTGATTTATTTATATCAACTGATTTACGCATATCCCCTGATTTAAGTTTGAACCAATTTGGCAACATAGCAAATTTTAAATGACCACGTTGATTTATTTATATCAACTGATTTACACATATTAACTGATTAACGCATATTCCCTGATTTAAGTTTAAACCAATTTGGCAACATAGCAAATGTTAAATGACCACGTTAATTTATTTATATCAACTGATTTATTTATATCAACTGATTTACACATATCAACTGATTTATTTATATAAACTGATTTACCCATATTAACTGATTTACGCATATCAACTGATTTACGCATATCAACTGATTTACGCATATCAACTGATTTACGCATATCCCCTGATTTAAGTTTAACCAATTTGGCAACACACAAATTTTAAATGACAACGGATTTATTTATATCAACTGATTTACGTATATCAACTGTATGATGATTTTAAATGACCACGTTGATTCAGTTATATCAACTGATTTACACATATTAACTGATTTAAACATATCAACTGATTTACACATATCAACTGATTTATTTATATCAACCGATTAACACATATCAACTGATTTATTTACATCAACTAATTTATTTATATTAACTGATTTACGCATATCAACTGATTTATGCATATCAACTAATTTACGCATATCCCCTGATTTAAGTTTAACCAATTAGGCAACACAGCAAATTTTAAATGACAACTGATTTATTTATATCAACTGATTTACACATATCAACTGATTTATTTATATAAACTGATTTACGCATATCAACTGATTTACGCATATCAACTGATTTACGAATATCAACCGATTTACGCATATCCCCTGATTTAAGTTTGAACCAATTTGGCAACAGCAAATTTTAAATGACAACGGATTTATTTATTTCAACTTATTTACGTATATCCCCTGATTTAAGTTTGAACCAGTTTGGCAACATAGCAAATTTTAAATGATCACGTTGATTTATTTATATTAAATGATTTGCACATATCAACTGATTTATTTACATCAACTGATTTACACATATCAACTGATTTATTTATATCAACTGATTTACGCATATCAACTGATTTACGCATATCCCCTGATTTAAGTTTGAACCAATTTGGCAACATAGCAAATTTTAAATGACCACGTTGATTTATTTATATCAACTGATTTACACATATTAACTGATTTACGCATATCCCCTGATTTTAGTTTAAACCAATTTGGCAACACAGCAAATTTTAAATGACAACGTTGATTTATTTATATCAACTGATTTACACATATCAACTGATTTTTTGATATCAACCGATTTACACAAATCAACTGATTTACCCATATCAACTGATTTACGCATATCAACTGATTAACACATATCAACCGATTTATTTACATCAACTGATTTACACATTTCAACTGATTTATTTATATCAACTGATTTACGCATATCAACTGATTTACGCATATCAACCGATTTACGCATATCCCCTGATTTAAGTTTGAACCAGTTTGGCAACAGCAAATTTTAAATGACAACGGATTTATTTATTTCAACTGATTTACGTATATCCCCTGATTTAAGTTTGAACCGGTTTGGCAACATAGCAAATTTTAAATGATTACGTTGATTTATTTATATCAAATGATTTGCACATATCAACTGATTTATTTACATTAACTGATTTACACATATCAACTGATTTATTTATATCAACTGATTTACGCATATCAACTGATTTACGCATATCTCCTGATTTAAGTTTGAACCAATATGGCAACAGCAAATTTTAAATGACAACTGATTTATTTATTTTAACTGATTTACGTATATCCCCTGATTTAAGTTTGAACCAGTTTGGCAACATAGCAAATTTTAAATGATCACGTTGATTTATTTATATCAAATGATTTGCACATATCAACTGATTTATCAACTCATTTACACATATCAACTGATTTATTTATATCAACTGATTTACGCATATCCCCTGATTTAAGTTTGAACCAATTTGGCAACATAGCAAATTTTAAATGACCACGTTGATTTATTTATATCAACTGATTTACACATATTAACTAATTAACGCATATTCCCTGATTTAAGTTTAAACCAATTTGGCAACATAGCAAATTTTAAATGATCACGTTGATTTATTTATATCAAATGATTTGCACATATCAACTGATTTATCAACTCATTTACACATATCAACTGATTTTTTGATATCAACCGATTTACACAAATCAACTGATTTACCCATATCAACTGATTTACGCATATCAACTAATTTACACATATCAACTGATTTATTTATATCAACTGACGCATATCAACTAATTTACGCATATCCCCTGATTTAAGTTTGAACCAATTTGGCAACAGCAAATTTTAAATGACAACGGATTTATTTATTTCAACTGATTTACGCATATCAACTGATTTACGCATATTACCTGAATTAAGTTTGAACCAATTTGGCAACAGCAAATTTTAAATGACAACGAATTTATTTATATCAACTGTTTTACGTATATCCCCTGATTTAAGTTTGAACCAATTTGGCAACACAGCAAATTTTAAATGACAACGTTGATTTATTTACATCAACTGATTTACACATATTAACTGATTTATTTACATCAACTGATTTACACATATCAACTGATTTTTTTTATATCAACCGATTTACACATATCAACTGATTTACGCATATCAACTGATTTACGCATATCCCCTGATTTACGTATATCAACTGTATGATGATTTTAAATGACCACGTTGATTCAGTTATATCAACTGATTTACGCATATCTTACGCATATCAACTGATTTACACATATCCCCTGATTTAAGTTTGAACCAATTTGGCAACATAGCAAATGTTAAATGACCACGTTAATTTATTTATATCAACTGATTTATTTATATCAACTGATTTACACATATCAACTGATTTATTTATATAAACTGATTTACCCATATCAACTGATTTACGCATATAAACTGATTTACGCATATCAACTGTATGATGATTTTAAATGAGCACGTTGATTCAGTTATATCATCTGATTTACACATATTAACTGATTTAAACATATCAACTAATTTACAAATATCAACTGATTTATTTATATCAACCGATTAACACATATCAACTGATTTATTTATATCAACTGATTTACGCATATCCCCTGATTTACGTATATCAACTGTATGATGATTTTAAATGACCACGTTGATTCAGTTATATCAACTGATTTACGCATATCTTACGCATATCAACTGATTTACGCATATCACCTGATTTAAGTTTAACCAATTAGGCAACACAGCAAATTTTAAATGACCACGTTAATTTATTTATATCAACTGATTTATTTATATCAACTGATTTACACATATCAACTGATTTATTTATATAAACTGATTTACCCATATCAACTGATTTACGCATATCAACTGATTTACGCATATCAACTGATTTACGCATATCCCCTGATTTAAGTTTAACCAATTTGGCAACACACAAATTTTAAATGACAACTGATTTATTTATATCAACTGATTTACGTATATCAACTGTATGATGATTTTAAATGAGCACGTTGATTCAGTTATATCATCTGATTTACACATATTAACTGATTTAAACATATCAACTAATTTACAAATATCAACTGATTTATTTATATCAACCGATTAACACATATCAACTGATTTATTTACATCAACTGATTTATTTATATAAACTGATTTACGCATATCAACTGATTTACGCATATCAACTGATTTACGCATATCAACTGATTTACGCATATCAACCGATTTACGCATATCCCCTGATTTAAGTTTGAACCAATTTGGCAACACAGCAAATTTTAAATGACAACGTTGATTTATTTAAATCAACTGATTTACACATATCAACTGATTTATTTATATCAACTGATTAACACATATCAACCGATTTATTTACATCAACTGATTTACACATATCAACTGATTTATTTATATCAACTGATTTACGCATATCAACTAATTTACGCATATCCCCTGATTTAAGTTTGAACCAATTTGGCAACAGCAAATTTTAAATGACAACGGATTTATTTATTTCAACTGATTTACGTATATCCCCTGATTTAAGTTTGAACCAGTTTGGCAACATAGCAAATTTTAAATGATCACGTTGATTTATTTATATTAACTGATTTACACATTTCAACTGATTTATTTACATCAACTGATTTACACATATCAACTGATTTATTTATATCAACTGATTTACACATATCAACTGATTTATTTATATAAACTGATTTACCCATATTAACTGATTTACGCATATCAACTGATTTACGCATATCAACTGATTTACGCATATCCCCTGATTTAAGTTTAACCAATTTGGCAACACACAAATTTTAAATGACAACGGATTTATTTATATCAACTGATTTACGTATATCAACTGTATGATGATTTTAAATGACCACGTTGATTCAGTTATATCAACTGATTTACACATATTAACTGATTTAAACATATCAACTGATTTACACATATCAACTGATTTATTTATATCAACCGATTAACACATATCAACTGATTTATTTACATCAACTGATTTATTTATATTAACTGATTTACGCATATCAACTGATTTATTTACATCAACTGATTTACAGAAATCAACTGATTTATTTATATCAACTGATTTATGCATATCAACTAATTTACGCATATCCCCTGATTTAAGTTTAACCAATTAGGCAACACAGCAAATTTTAAATGACAACTGATTTATTTATATCAACTGATTTACACATATCAACTGATTTATTTATATAAACTGATTTACGCATATCAACTGATTTACGCATATCAACTGATTTACGAATATCAACCGATTTACGCATATCCCCTGATTTAAGTTTGAACCAATTTGGCAACAGCAAATTTTAAATGACAACGGATTTATTTATTTCAACTGATTTACGTATATCCCCTGATTTAAGTTTGAACCAGTTTGGCAACATAGCAAATTTTAAATGATCACGTTGATTTATTTATATTAAATGATTTGCACATATCAACTGATTTATTTACATCAACTGATTTACACATATCAACTGATTTATTTATATCAACTGATTTACGCATATCAACTGATTTACGCATATCCCCTGATTTAAGTTTGAACCAATTTGGCAACACAGCAAATTTTAAATGACAACGTTGATTTATTTATATCAACTGATTTACACATATCAACTGATTTTTTGATATCAACCGATTTACACAAATCAACTGATTTACCCATATCAACTGATTTACGCATATCAACTGATTAACACATATCAACCGATTTATTTACATCAACTGATTTACACATTTCAACTGATTTATTTATATCAACTGATTTACGCATATCAACTGATTTACGCATATCAACCGATTTACGCATATCCCCTGATTTAAGTTTGAACCAGTTTGGCAACAGCAAATTTTAAATGATCACGTTGATTTATTTATATCAAATGATTTGCACATATCAACTGATTTATCAACTCATTTACACATATCAACTGATTTATTTATATCAACTGATTTACGCATATCAACTGATTTACGCATATCCCCTGATTTAAGTTTGAACCAATTTGGCAACATAGCCAATTTTAAATGACCACGTTGATTTATTTATATCAACTGATTTACACATATTAACTGATTAACGCATATTCCCTGATTTAAGTTTAAACCAATTTGGCAACACAGCAAATTTTAAATGACAACGTTTATTTATTTATATCAACTGATTTTTTAATATCAACCGATTTACACAAATCAACTGATTTACCCATATCAACTGATTTACGCATATCAACTAATTTACACATATCAACTGATTTATTTATATCAACTGACGCATATCAACTAATTTACGCATATCCCCTGATTTAAGTTTGAACCAATTTGGCAACAGCAAATTTTAAATGAAAACGGATTTATTTATTTCAACTGATTTACGCATATCAACTGATTTACGCATATCACCTGAATTAAGTTTGAACCAATTTGGCAACAGCAAATTTTAAATGACAACGAATTTATTTATATAAACTGTTTTACGTATATCCCCTGATTTAAGTTTGAACCAATTTGGCAACACAGCAAATTTTAAATGACAACGTTGATTTATTTACATCAACTGATTTACACATATTAACTGATTTATTTACATCAACTGATTTACACATATCAACTGATTTTTTTTATATCAACCGATTTACACATATCAACTGATTTATTTATATAAACTGATTTACCCATATCAACTGATTTACGCATATCAACTGATTTACGCATATCAACTGATTTACGCATATCAACTGATTTACGCATATCAACTGATTTACGCATATCAACTGATTTACGCATATCCCCTGATTTACGTATATCAACTGTATGATGATTTTAAATGACCACGTTGATTCAGTTATATCAACTGATTTACGCATATCTTACGCATATCTTACGCATATCAACTGATTTACACATATCCCCTGATTTAAGTTTGAACCAATTTGGCAACATAGCAAATATTAAATGACCACGTTAATTTATTTATATCAACTGATTTATTTATATCAACTGATTTACACATATCAACTGATTTATTTATATCAACTGATTTACGTATATCAACTGTATGATGATTTTAAATGAGCACGTTGATTCAGTTATATCATCTAATTTACACATATTAACTGATTTAAACATATCAACTAATTTACAAATATCAACTGATTTATTTATATCAACCGATTAACACATATCAACTGATTTATTTACATCAACTGATTTATTTATATTAACTGATTTACGCATATCAACTGATTTATTTACATCAACTGATTTATTTATATCAACTGATTTACGCATATCAACTAATTTACGCATATCACCTGATTTAAGTTTAACCAATTAGGCAACACAGCAAATTTTAAATGACAACTGATTTATTTATATCAACTGATTTACACATATCAACTGATTTATTTATATAAACTGATTTACGCATATCAACTGATTTACGCATATCAACTGATTTACGCATATCAACTGATTTACGCATATCAACCGATTTACGCATATCCCCTGATTTAAGTTTGAACCAATTTGGCAACACAGCAAATTTTAAATGACAACGTTGATTTATTTAAATCAACTGATTTACACATATCAACTGATTTATTTATATCAACTGATTAACACATATCAACCGATTTATTTACATCAACTGATTTACACATATCAACTGATTTATTTTTATCAACTGATTTACGCATATCAACTAATTTACGCATATCCCCTGATTTAAGTTTGAACCAATTTGGCAACAGCAAATTTTAAATGACAACGGATTTATTTATTTCAACTGATTTACGTATATCCCCTGATTTAAGTTTGAACCAGTTTGGCAACATAGCAAATTTTAAATGATCACGTTGATTTATTTATATTAACTGATTTACACATTTCAACTGATTTATTTACATCAACTGATTTACACATATCAACTGATTTATTTATATTAACTAATTTACGCATATCAACTAATTTACGCATATCCCCTGATTTAAGTTTAACCAATTTGGCAACACAGCAAATTTTAAATGACAACGGATTTATTTATATCAACTGTTTTACGTATATCCCCTGATTTAAGTTTGAACCAATTTGGCAACACAGCAAATTTTAAATGACAACGTTGATTTATTTACATCAACTGATTTACACATATCAACTGATTTATTTACATCAACTGATTTACACATATCAACTGATTTTTTTATATCAACCGATTTACACAAATCAACTGATTTACGCATATCTTACGCATATCAACTGATTTACACATATCCCCTGATTTAAGTTTGAACCAATTTGGCAACATAGCAAATTTTAAATGACCACGTTGATTTATTTATATCAACTGATTTACACATATTAATCGAATTACACATATCAACCGATTTATTTATATCAACTGATTTACACATATCAACTGATTTATTTATATAAACTGATTTACCCATATCAACTGATTTACGCATATCAACTGATTTACGCATATCAACTGATTTACGCATATCAACTGATTTACGCATATCCCCTGATTTAAGTTTAACCAATTTGGCAACACACAAATTTTAAATGACAACGGATTTATTTATATTAACTGATTTACACATATTAATCGAATTACACATATCAACTGATTTATTTATATCAACTGATTTACACATATTAACTGATTTAGACATATCAACTGATTTACACATATCAACTGATTTATTTATATCAACCGATTAACACATATCAACTGATTTATTTACATCAACTGATTTATTTATATTAACTGATTTACGCATATCAACTGATTTATTTACATCAACTGATTTATACAAATGAACTGATTAATTTATATCAACTGATTTACGCATATCAACTAATTTACGCATATCCCCTGATTTAAGTTTAACCAATTAGGCAACACAGCAAATTTTAAATGACAACTGATTTATTTATATCAACTGATTTACACATATCAACTGATTTATTTATATAAACTGATTTACGCATATCAACTGATTTACGCATATCAACCGATTTACGCATATCCCCTGATTTAAGTTTGAACCAATTTGGCAACAGCAAATTTTTAATGACAACGGATTTATTTATTTCAACTGATTTACGTATATCCCCTGATTTAAGTTTGAACCGGTATGGCAACATAGCAAATTTTAAATGATCACGTTGATTTATTTATATCAAATGATTTGCACATATCAACTGATTTATTTACATCAACTGATTTACACATATCAACCGATTTATTTATATCAACTGATTTACGCATATCAACTGATTTACGCATACCTCCTGATTTAAGTTTGAACCAATTTGGCAACAGCAAATTAAAATGACAACGGATTTGTTTATTTCAACTGATTTACGTATAACCCCTGATTTAAGTTTGAACCAATTTGGCAAAAGCAAATTTTAAATGACAACGAATTTATTTATATCAACTGTTTTACGTATATCCCCTGATTTAAGTTTGAACCAATTTGGCAACACAGCAAATTTTAAATGACAACGTTGATTTATTTACATCAACTGATTTACACATATCAACTGATTTATTTACATCAACTGATTTACACATATCAACTGATTTTTTTATATCAACCGATTTACACAAATCAACTGATTTACGCATATCAACTGATTTACACATATCCCCTGATTTAAGTTTGAACCAATTTGGCAACATAGCAAATTTTAAATGACCACGTTGATTTATTTATATCAACTGATTTACACATATTAATCGAATTACACATATCAACTGATTTATTTATATCAACTGATTTACACATATCAACTGATTTATTTATATAAACTGATTTACCCATATCAACTGATTTACGCATATCAACTGATTTACGCATATCAACTGATTTACGCATATCAACTGATTTACGCATATCCCCTGATTTAAGTTTAACCAATTTGGCAACACACAAATTTTAAATGACAACGGATTTATTTATATTAACTGATTTACACATATTAATCGAATTACACATATCAACTGATTTATTTATATGAACTGATTTACACATATTAACTGATTTAAACATATCAACTGATATACACATATCAACTGATTTATTTCTATCAACCGATTAACACATATCAACTGATTTATTTACATCAACTGATTTATTTATATTAACCGATTTACGCATATTAACTGATTTATTCACATCAACTGATTTATACAAATGAACTGATTTATTTATATCAACTGATTTACGCATATCAACTAATTTACGCATATCCCCTGATTTAAATTTAACCAATTAGGCAACACAGCAAATTTTAAATGACAACTGATTTATTTATATCAACTGATTTACACATATCAACTGATTTATTTATATAAACTGATTTACGCATATCAACTGATTTACGCATATCAACTGATTTACGCATATCAACCGATTTACGCATATCACCTGATTTAAGTTTGAACCAATTTGGCAACAGCAAATTTTAAATGACAACGGATTTATTTATTTCAACTGATTTACGTATATCCCCTGATTTAAGTTTGAACCGGTATGGCAACATAGCAAATTTTAAATGATCACGTTGATTTATTTATATCAAATGATTTGCACATATCAACTGATTTATTTACATCAACTGATTTACACATATCAACCGATTTATTTATATCAACTGATTTACGCATATCAACTGATTTACGCATATCTCCTGATTTAAGTTTGAACCAATTTGGCAACAGCAAATTAAAATGACAACGGATTTGTTTATTTCAACTGATTTACGTATATCCCCTGATTTAAGTTTGAACCAGTTTGGCAACATAGCAAATTTTAAATGATCACGTTGATTTATTTATATCAAATGATTTGCACAAATCAACTGATTTATTTACATCAACTGATTTACACATATCAACTGATTTATTTATATCAACTGATTTACGCATATCAACTGATTTACGCATATCCCCTGATTTAAGTTTAAACCAATTTGGCAACATAGCAAATTTTAAATGACCACGTTGATTTATTTATATTAACTGATTTACACATATTAACTGATTTACGCATATCCCCTAATTTAAGTTTAAACCAATTTGGCAACACAGCAAATTTTAAATGACAACGTTGATTTATTTATATCAACTGATTTACACATATCAACACATTTTTTGATATCAACCGATTTACACAAATCAACTGATTTACCCATATCAACTGATTTACGCATATCAACTGATTTATTTACATCAACTGATTTACACATTTCAACTGATTTATTTATATCAACTGATTTACGCATATCAACTGATTTACGCATATCCCCTGATTTAAGTTTGAACCAATTTGGCAACAGCAAATTTTAAATGACAACGGATTTATTTATATCAACTAATTTACGTATATCAACTGTATGATGATTTTAAATGATCACGTTGATTCAGTTATATCAACTGATTTACACATATTAACTGATTTAAACATATCAACTAATTTACACATATCAACTGATTTATTTATATCAACCGATTAACACATATCAACTGATTTATTTACATCAACTGATTTATTTATATTAACTGATTTACGCATATCAACTGATTTACACATATCAACTGATTTATTTATTTCAACTGATTTACGCATATCAACTAATTTACGCATATCCCCTGATTTAAGTTTGAACCAATTTGGCAACAGCAAATTTTAAATGACAACGGATTTATTTATTTCAACTGATTTACGTATATCCCCTGATTTAAATTTAAACCAGTTTGGCAACATAGCAAATTTTAAATGATCACGTTGATTTATTTATATCAAATGATTTGCACATATCAACTGATTTATTTATATCAACTTATTAACACATATCAACCGATTTATTTACATCAACTGATTTACACATATCAACTGATTTATTTATATTAACTGATTTACGCATATCAACTAATTTACGCATATCCCCTGATTTAAGTTTGAACCAATTTGGCAACAGCAAATTTTAAATGACCACGTTGATTTATTTATATCAACTGATTTACACATATTAATCGAATTACACATATCAACTGATTTATTTATATCAACTGATTTACACATATCAACTGATTTATTTATATAAACTGATTTACCCATATTAACTGATTTACGCATATTAACTGATTTACGCATATCAACTGATTTACGCATATCAACTGATTTACGCATATCCCCTGATTTAAGTTTAACCAATTTGACAACACACAAATTTTAAATGACAACGGATTTATTTATATCAACTGATTTACGTATATCAACTGTATGATGATTTTAAATGACCACGTTGATTCAGTTATATCAACTGATTTACACATATTAACTGATTTAAACATATCAACTGATTTACACATATCAACTGATTTATTTATATCAACCGATTAACACATATCAACTGATTTATTTACATCAACTGATTTATTTATATTAACTGATTTACGCATATCAACTAATTTACGCATATCCCCTGATTTAAGTTTAACCAATTAGGCAACAGCAAATTTTAAATGACAACGGATTTATTTATTTCAACTGATTTACGTATATCCCCTGATTTAAGTTTGAACCAGTTTGGCAACATAGCAAATTTTAAATGATCACGTTGATTTATTTATATTAAATGATTTGCACATATCAACTGATTTATTTATATCAACTGATTTACACATATCAACTGATTTATTTATATAAACTGATTTACCCATATTAACTGATTTACGCATATTAACTGATTTACGCATATCAACTGATTTACGCATATCAACTGATTTACGCATATCCCCTGATTTAAGTTTAACCAATTTGGCAACACACAAATTTTAAATGACAACGGATTTATTTATATCAACTGATTTACGTATATCAACTGTATGATGATTTTAAATGACCACGTTGATTCAGTTATATCAACTGATTTACACATATTAACTGATTTAAACATATCAACTGATTTACACATATCAACTGATTTATTTATATCAACCGATTAACACATATCAACTGATTTATTTACATCAACTGATTTATTTATATTAACTGATTTACGCATATCAACTAATTTACGCATATCCCCTGATTTAAGTTTAACCAATTTGGCAACACACAAATTTTAAATGACAACGGATTTATTTATATCAACTGATTTACGTATATCAACTGTATGATGATTTTAAATGACCACGTTGATTCAGTTATATCAACTAATTTACGCATATCCCCTGATTTAAGTTTAACCAATTAGGCAACACAGCAAATTTTAAATGACAACTGATTTATTTATATCAACTGATTTACACATATCAACTGATTTATTTATATAAACTGATTTACGCATATCAACTGATTTACGCATATCAACTGATTTACGAATATCAACCGATTTACGCATATCCCCTGATTTAAGTTTGAACCAATTTGGCAACAGCAAATTTTAAATGACAACGGATTTATTTATTTCAACTGATTTACGTATATCCCCTGATTTAAGTTTGAACCAGTTTGGCAACATAGCAAATTTTAAATGATCACGTTGATTTATTTATATTAAATGATTTGCACATATCAACTGATTTATTTACATCAACTGATTTATTTATATCAACTGATTTACGCATATCAACTGATTTACGCATATCCCCTGATTTAAGCTTGAACCAATTTGGCAACATAGCAAATTTTAAATGACCACGTTGATTTATTTATATCAACTGATTTACACATATTAACTGATTAACGCATATTCCCTGATTTAAGTTTAAACCAATTTGGCAACACAGCAAATTTTAAATGACAACGTTTATTTATTTAAATCAACTGATTTTTTGATATCAACCGATTTACACAAATCAACTGATTTACCCATATCAACTGATTTACGCATATCAACTAATTTACACATATCAACTGATTTATTTATATCAACTGACGCATATCAACTAATTTACGCATATCCCCTGATTTAAGTTTGAACCAATTTGGCAACAGCAAATTTTAAATGACAACGGATTTATTTATTTCAACTGATTTACGCATATCAACTGATTTACGCATATCACCTGAATTAAGTTTGAACCAATTTGGCAACAGCAAATTTTAAATGACAACGAATTTATTTATATCAACTGTTTTACGTATATCCCCTGATTTAAGTTTGAACCAATTTGGCAACACAGCAAATTTTAAATGACAACGTTGATTTATTTACATCAACTGATTTACACATATTAACTGATTTATTTACATCAACTGATTTACACATATCAACTGATTTTTTTTATATCAACCGATTTACCCATATCAACTGATTTATTTATATAAACTGATTTACCCATATCAACTGATTTACGCATATCAACTGATTTACGCATATCAACTGATTTACGCATATCAACTGATTTACGCATATCCCCTGATTTACGTATATCAACTGTATGATGATTTTAAATGACCACGTTGATTCAGTTATATCAACTGATTTACGCATATCTTACGCATATCTTACGCATATCAACTGATTTACACATATCCCCTGATTTAAGTTTGAACCAATTTGGCAACATAGCAAATATTAAATGACCACGTTAATTTATTTATATCAACTGATTTATTTATATCAACTGATTTACACATATCAACTGATTTATTTATATAAACTGATTTACCCATATCAACTGATTTACGCATATCAACTGATTTACGCATATCAACTGATTTACGCATATCCCCTGATTTAAGTTTAACCAATTTGGCAACACACAAATTTTAAATGACAACTGATTTATTTATATCAACTGATTTACGTATATCAACTGTATGATGATTTTAAATGAGCACGTTGATTCAGTTATATCATCTGATTTACACATATTAACTGATTTAAACATATCAACTAATTTACAAATATCAACTGATTTATTTATATCAACCGATTAACACATATCAACTGATTTATTTATATTAACTGATTTACGCATATCAACTGATTTATTTACATCAACTGATTTATTTATATCAACTGATTTACGCATATCAACTAATTTACGCATATCACCTGATTTAAGTTTAACCAATTAGGCAACACAGCAAATTTTAAATGACAACTGATTTATTTATATCAACTGATTTACACATATCAACTGATTTATTTATATAAACTGATTTACGCATATCAACTGATTTACGCATATCAACTGATTTACGCATATCAACCGATTTACGCATATCCCCTGATTTAAGTTTGAACCAATTTGGCAACACAGCAAATTTTAAATGACAACGTTGATTTATTTAAATCAACTGATTTACACATATCAACTGATTTATTTATATCAACTGATTAACACATATCAACCGATTTATTTACATCAACTGATTTACACATATCAACTGATTTATTTATATCAACTGATTTACGCATATCAACTAATTTACGCATATCCCCTGATTTAAGTTTGAACCAATTTGGCAACAGCAAATTTTAAATGACAACGGATTTATTTATTTCAACTGATTTACGTATATCCCCTGATTTAAGTTTGAACCAGTTTGGCAACATAGCAAATTTTAAATGATCACGTTGATTTATTTATATTAACTGATTTACACATTTCAACTGATTTATTTACATCAACTGATTTACACATATCAACTGATTTATTTATATTAACTAATTTACGCATATCCCCTGATTTAAGTTTAACCAATTTGGCAACACAGCAAATTTTAAATGACAACGGATTTATTTATATCAACTGTTTTACGTATATCCCCTGATTTAAGTTTGAACCAATTTGGCAACACAGCAAATTTTAAATGACAACGTTGATTTATTTACATCAACTGATTTACACATATCAACTGATTTATTTACATCAACTGATTTACACATATCAACTGATTTTTTTATATCAACCGATTTACACAAATCAACTGATTTACGCATATCAACTGATTTACACATATCCCCTGATTTAAGTTTGAACCAATTTGGCAACATAGCAAATTTTAAATGACCACGTTGATTTATTTATATCAACTGATTTACACATATTAATCGAATTACACATATCAACTGATTTATTTATATCAACTGATTTACACATATCAACTGATTTATTTATATAAACTGATTTACCCATATCAACTGATTTACGCATATCAACTGATTTACGCATATCAACTGATTTACGCATATCAACTGATTTACGCATATCCCCTGATTTAAGTTTAACCAATTTGGCAACACACAAATT
Organism: Brassicogethes aeneus; assembly: GCA_921294245.1. NCBI lineage: Eukaryota > Metazoa > Arthropoda > Insecta > Coleoptera > Nitidulidae > Brassicogethes > Brassicogethes aeneus. The sequence goes on from OV121136.1 coordinate 8,713,801, forward strand.
TTAAATGACAACGGATTTATTTATATTAACTGATTTACACATATTAATCGAATTACACATATCAACTGATTTATTTATATGAACTGATTTACACATATTAACTGATTTAAACATATCAACTGATATACACATATCAACTGATTTATTTATATCAACCGATTAACACATATCAACTGATTTATTTACATCAACTGATTTATTTATATTAACCGATTTACGCATATTAACTGATTTATTCACATCAACTGATTTATACAAATGAACTGATTTATTTATATCAACTGATTTACGCATATCAACTAATTTACGCATATCCCCTGATTTAAGTTTAACCAATTAGGCAACACAGCAAATTTTAAATGACAACTGATTTATTTATATCAACTGATTTACACATATCAACTGATTTATTTATATAAACTGATTTACGCATATCAACTGATTTACGCATATCAACTGATTTACGCATATCAACCGATTTACGCATATCCCCTGATTTAAGTTTGAACCAATTTGGAGACAGCAAATTTTAAATGACAACGGATTTATTTATTTCAACTGATTTACGTATATCCCCTGATTTAAGTTTGAACCGGTATGGCAACATAGCAAATTTTAAATGATCACGTTGATTTATTTATATCAAATGATTTGCACATATCAACTGATTTATTTACATCAACTGATTTACACATATCAATCGATTTATTTATATCAACTGATTTACGCATATCAACTGATTTACGCATATCTCCTGATTTAAGTTTGAACCAATTTGGCAACAGCAAATTAAAATGACAACGGATTTGTTTATTTCAACTGATTTACGTATATCCCCTGATTTAAGTTTGAACCAGTTTGGCAACATAGCAAATTTTAAATTTGATTTATTTATATCAAATGATTTGCACAAATCAACTGATTTATTTACATCAACTGATTTACACATATCAACTGATTTATTTATATCAACTGATTTACGCATATCAACTGATTTACGCATATTCCCTGATTTAAGTTTAAACCAATTTGGCAACATAGCAAATTTTAAATGACCACGTTGATTTATTTATATTAACTGATTTACACATATTAACTGATTTACGCATATCCCCTAATTTAAGTTTAAACCAATTTAGCAACACAGCAAATTTTAAATGACAACGTTGATTTATTTATATCAACTGATTTACACATATCAACTGATTTTTTGATATCAACCGATTTACACAAATCAACTGATTTACCCATATCAACTGATTTACGCATATCAACTGATTTATTTATATCAACTGATTAACACATATCAACCGATTTATTTACATCAACTGATTTACACATTTCAACTGATTTATTTATACTAACTGATTTACGCATATCAACTGATTTACGCATATCCCCTGATTTAAGTTTGAACCAATTTGGCAACAGCAAATTTTAAATGACAACGGATTTATTTATATCAACTAATTTACGTATATCAACTGTATGATGATTTTAAATGACCACGTTGATTCAGTTATATCAACTGATTTACACATATTAACTGATTTAAACATATCAACTAATTTACACATATCAACTGATTTATTTATATCAACCGATTAACACATATCAACTGATTTATTTACATCAACTGCTTTATTTATATTAACTGATTTACACATATCAACTGATTTATTTATATCAACTGATTTACGCATATCAACTAATTTACGCATATCCCCTGATTTAAGTTTGAACCAATTTAACAACAGCAAATTTTAAATGACAACGGATTTATTTATTTCAACTGATTTACGTATATCCCCTGATTTAAGTTTAAACCAGTTTGGCAACATAGCAAATTTTAAATGATCACGTTGATTTATTTATATCAAATGATTTGCACATATCAACTGATTTATTTACATCATCTGATTTACACATATCAACTGATTTATTTATATCAACTGATTTACGCATATTAACTGATTTACGCATATCCCCTGATTTAAGTTTGAACCAATTTGGCAACACAGCAAATTTTAAATGACAACGTTGATTTATTTACATCAACTGATTTACACATATCAACTGATTTATTTACATCAACTGATTTACACATATCAACTGATTTTTTTATATCAACCGATTTACACAAATCAACTGATTTACGCATATCTTACGCATATCAACTGATTTACACATATCCCCTGATTTAAGTTTGAACCAATTTGGCAACATAGCAAATTTTAAATGACCACGTTGATTTATTTATATCAACTGATTTACACATATTAATCGAATTACACATATCAACTGATTTATTTATATCAACTGATTTACACATATTAACTGATTTAAACATATCAACTGATATACACATATCAACTGATTTATTTATATCAACCGATTAACACATATCAACTGATTTATTTACATCAACTGATTTATTTATATTAACTGATTTACGCATATTAACTGATTTATTTACATCAACTGATTTATACAAATGAACTGATTTATTTATATCAACTGATTTACGCATATCAACTAATTTACGCATATCCCCTGATTTAAGTTTAACCAATTAGGCAACACAGCAAATTTTAAATGACAACTGATTTATTTATATCAACTGATTTACACATATCAACTGATTTATTTATATAAACTGATTTACGCATATCAACTGATTTACGCATATCAACTGATTTACGCATATCAACCGATTTACGCATATCACCTGATTTAAGTTTGAACCAATTTGGCAACAGCAAATTTTAAATGACAACGGATTTATTTATTTCAACTGATTTACGTATATCCCCTGATTTAAGTTTGAACCGGTATGGCAACATAGCAAATTTTAAATGATCACGTTGATTTATTTATATCAAATGATTTGCACATATCAACTGATTTATTTACATCAACTGATTTACACATATCAACCGATTTATTTATATCAACTGATTTACGCATATCAACTGATTTACGCATATCTCCTGATTTAAGTTTGAACCAATTTGGCAACAGCAAATTAAAATGACAACGGATTTGTTTATTTCAACTGATTTACGTATATCCCCTGATTTAAGTTTGAACCAGTTTGGCAACATAGCAAATTTTAAATGATCACGTTGATTTATTTATATCAAATGATTTGCACTAATCAACTGATTTATTTACATCAACTGATTTACACATATCAACTGATTTATTTATATCAACTGATTTACGCATATCAACTGATTTACGCATATCCCCTGATTTAAGTTTAAACCAATTTGGCAACATAGCAAATTTTAAATGACCACGTTGATTTATTTATATTAACTGATTTACACATATTAACTGATTTACGCATATCCCCTAATTTAAGTTTAAACCAATTTGGCAACACAGCAAATTTTAAATGACAACGTTGATTTATTTATATCAACTGATTTACACATATCAACAGATTTTTTGATATCAACCGATTTACACAAATCAACTGATTTACCCATATCAACTGATTTACGCATATCAACTGATTTATTTATATCAACTGATTAACACATATCAACCGATTTATTTACATCAACTGATTTACACATTTCAACTGATTTATTTATATCAACTGATTTACGCATATCAACTGATTTACGCATATCCCCTGATTTAAGTTTGAACCAATTTGGCAACAGCAAATTTTAAATGACAACGGATTTATTTATATCAACTAATTTACGTATATCAACTGTATGATGATTTTAAATGATCACGTTGATTCAGTTATATCAACTGATTTACACATATTAACTGATTTAAACATATCAACTAATTTACACATATCAACTGATTTATTTATATCAACCGATTAACACATATCAACTGATTTATTTACATCAACTTATTTATTTATATTAACTGATTTACGCATATCAACTGATTTACGCATATCCCCTGATTTAAGTTTGAACCAATTTGGCAACAGCAAATTTTAAATGACAACGGATTTATTTATTTCAACTGATTTACGTATATCCCCTGATTTAAGTTTAAACCAGTTTGGCAACATAGCAAATTTTAAATGATCACGTTGATTTATTTATATCAAATGATTTGCACATATCAACTGATTTATTTATATCAACTTATTAACACATATCAACCGATTTATTTACATCAACTGATTTACACATATCAACTGATTTATTTATATTAACTGATTTACGCATATCAACTAATTTACGCATATCCCCTGATTTAAGTTTGAACCAATTTGGCAACAGCAAATTTTAAATGACCACGTTGATTTATTTATATCAACTGATTTACACATATAAATCGAATTACACATATCAACTGATTTATTTATATCAACTGATTTACACATATCAACTGATTTATTTATATAAACTGATTTACCCATATTAACTGATTTACGCATATTAACTGATTTACGCATATCAACTGATTTACGCATATCAACTGATTTACGCATATCCCCTGATTTAAGTTTAACCAATTTGGCAACACACAAATTTTAAATGACAACGGATTTATTTATATCAACTGATTTACGTATATCAACTGTATGATGATTTTAAATGACCACGTTGATTCAGTTATATCAACTGATTTACACATATTAACTGATTTAAACATATCAACTGATTTACACATATCAACTGATTTATTTATATCAACCGATTAACACATATCAACTGATTTATTTACATCAACTGATTTATTTATATTAACTGATTTACGCATATCAACTAATTTACGCATATCCCCTGATTTAAGTTTAACCAATTAGGCAACAGCAAATTTTAAATGACAACGGATTTATTTATTTCAACTGATTTACGTTTATCCCCTGATTTAAGTTTGAACCAGTTTGGCAACATAGCAAATTTTAAATGATCACGTTGATTTATTTATATTAAATGATTTGCACATATCAACTGATTTATTTATATCAACTGATTTACACATATCAACTGATTTATTTATATAAACTGATTTACCCATATTAACTGATTTACGCATATTAACTGATTTACGCATATCAACTGATTTACGCATATCAACTGATTTACGCATATCCCCTGATTTAAGTTTAACCAATTTGGCAACACACAAATTTTAAATGACAACGGATTTATTTATATCAACTGATTTACGTATATCAACTGTATGATGATTTTAAATGACCACGTTGATTCAGTTATATCAACTGATTTACACATATTTACTGATTTAAACATATCAACTGATTTACACATATCAACTGATTTATTTATATCAACCGATTAACACATATCAACTGATTTATTTACATCAACTGATTTATTTATATTAACTGATTTACGCATATCAACTAATTTACGCATATCCCCTGATTTAAGTTTAACCAATTTGGCAACACACAAATTTTAAATGACAACGGATTTATTTATATCAACTGATTTACGTATATCAACTGTATGATGATTTTAAATGACCACGTTGATTCAGTTATATCAACTGATTTACACATATTAACTGATTTAAACATATCAACTGATTTACACATATTTACTGATTTATTTATATCAACTGATTTACGCATATCAACTAATTTACGCATATCCCCTGATTTAAGTTTAACCAATTAGGCAACACAGCAAATTTTAAATGACAACTGATTTATTTATATCAACTGATTTACACATATCAACTGATTTATTTATATAAACTGATTTACGCATATCAACTGATTTACGCATATCAACTGATTTACGAATATCAACCGATTTACGCATATCCCCTGATTTAAGTTTGAACCAATTTGGCAACAGCAAATTTTAAATGACAACGGATTTATTTATTTCAACTGATTTACGTATATCCCCTGATTTAAGTTTGAACCAGTTTGGCAACATAGCAAATTTTAAATGATCACGTTGATTTATTTATATTAAATGATTTGCACATATCAACTGATTTATTTACATCAACTGATTTATTTATATCAACTGATTTACGCATATCAACTGATTTACGCATATCCCCTGATTTAAGCTTGAACCAATTTGGCAACATAGCAAATTTTAAATGACCACGTTGATTTATTTATATCAACTGATTTACACATATTAACTGATTAACGCATATTCCCTGATTTAAGTTTAAACCAATTTGGCAACACAGCAAATTTTAAATGACAACGTTTATTTATTTAAATCAACTGATTTTTTGATATCAACCGATTTACACAAATCAACTGATTTACCCATATCAACTGATTTACGCATATCAACTAATTTACACATATCAACTGATTTATTTATATCAACTGACGCATATCAACTAATTTACGCATATCCCCTGATTTAAGTTTGAACCAATTTGGCAACACAGCAAATTTTAAATGACAACGTTGATTTATTTACATCAACTGATTTACACATATTAACTGATTTATTTACATCAACTGATTTACACATATCAACTGATTTTTTTTATATCAACCGATTTACACATATCAACTGATTTATTTATATAAACTGATTTACCCATATCAACTGATTTACGCATATCAACTGATTTACGCATATCAACTGATTTACGCATATCAACTGATTTACGCATATCCCCTGATTTACGTATATCAACTGTATGATGATTTTAAATGAATACGTTGATTCAGTTATATCAACTGATTTACGCATATCTTACGCATATCTTACGCATATCAACTGATTTACACATATCCCCTGATTTAAGTTTGAACCAATTTGGCAACATAGCAAATATTAAATGACCACGTTAATTTATTTATATCAACTGATTTATTTATATCAACTGATTTACACATATCAACTGATTTATTTATATAAACTGATTTACCCATATCAACTGATTTACGCATATCAACTGATTTACGCATATCAACTGATTTACGCATATCCCCTGATTTAAGTTTAACCAATTTGGCAACACACAAATTTTAAATGACAACTGATTTATTTATATCAACTGATTTACGTATATCAACTGTATGATGATTTTAAATGAGCACGTTGATTCAGTTATATCATCTGATTTACACATATTAACTGATTTAAACATATCAACTAATTTACAAATATCAACTGATTTATTTATATCAACCGATTAACACATATCAACTGATTTATTTACATCAACTGATTTATTTATATTAACTGATTTACGCATATCAACTGATTTATTTACATCAACTGATTTATTTATATCAACTGATTTACGCATATCAACTAATTTACGCATATCACCTGATTTAAGTTTAACCAATTAGGCAACACAGCAAATTTTAAATGACAACTGATTTATTTATATCAACTGATTTACACATATCAACTGATTTATTTATATAAACTGATTTACGCATATCAACTGATTTACGCATATCAACTGATTTACGCATATCAACTGATTTACGCATATCAACCGATTTACGCATATCCCCTGATTTAAGTTTGAACCAATTTGGCAACACAGCAAATTTTAAATGACAACGTTGATTTATTTAAATCAACTGATTTACACATATCAACTGATTTATTTATATCAACTGATTAACACATATCAACCGATTTATTTACATCAACTGATTTACACATATCAACTGATTTATTTATATCAACTGATTTACGCATATCAACTAATTTACGCATATCCCCTGATTTAAGTTTGAACCAATTTGGCAACAGCAAATTTTAAATGACAACGGATTTATTTATTTCAACTGATTTACGTATATCCCCTGATTTAAGTTTGAACCAGTTTGGCAACATAGCAAATTTTAAATGATCACGTTGATTTATTTATATTAACTGATTTACACATTTCAACTGATTTATTTACATCAACTGATTTACACATATCAACTGATTTATTTATATTAACTAATTTACGCATATCAACTAATTTACGCATATCCCCTGATTTAAGTTTAACCAATTTGGCAACACAGCAAATTTTAAATGACAACGGATTTATTTATATCAACTGTTTTACGTATATCCCCTGATTTAAGTTTGAACCAATTTGGCAACACAGCAAATTTTAAATGACAACGTTGATTTATTTACATCAACTGATTTACACATATCAACTGATTTATTTACATCAACTGATTTACACATATCAACTGATTTTTTTATATCAACCGATTTACACAAATCAACTGATTTACGCATATCTTACGCATATCAACTGATTTACACATATCCCCTGATTTAAGTTTGAACCAATTTGGCAACATAGCAAATTTTAAATGACAACGTTGATTTATTTAAATCAACTGATTTACACATATTAATCGAATTACACATATCAACTGATTTATTTATATCAACTGATTTACACATATCAACTGATTTATTTATATAAACTGATTTACCCATATCAACTGATTTACGCATATCAACTGATTTACGCATATCAACTGATTTACGCATATCAACTGATTTACGCATATCCCCTGATTTAAGTTTAACCAATTTGGCAACACACAAATTTTAAATGACAACGGATTTATTTATATTAACTGATTTACACATATTAATCGAATTACACATATCAACTGATTTATTTATATCAACTGATTTACACATATTAACTGATTTAAACATATCAACTGATTTACACATATCAACTGATTTATTTATATCAACCGATTAACACATATCAACTGATTTATTTACATCAACTGATTTATTTATATTAACTGATTTACGCATATCAACTGATTTATTTACATCAACTGATTTATACAAATGAACTGATTAATTTATATCAACTGATTTACGCATATCAACTAATTTACGCATATCCCCTGATTTAAGTTTAACCAATTAGGCAACACAGCAAATTTTAAATGACAACTGATTTATTTATATCAACTGATTTACACATATCAACTGATTTATTTATATAAACTGATTTACGCATATCAACTGATTTACGCATATCAACCGATTTACGCATATCAACTGATTTACACATATCCCCTGATTTAAGTTTGAATCAATTTGGCAACAGCAAATTTTTAATGACAACGGATTTATTTATTTCAACTGATTTACGTATATCCCCTGATTTAAGTTTGAACCGGTATGGCAACATAGCAAATTTTAAATGATCACGTTGATTTATTTATATCAAATGATTTGCACATATCAACTGATTTATTTACATCAACTGATTTACACATATCAACCGATTTATTTATATCAACTGATTTACGCATATCAACTGATTTACGCATATCTCCTGATTTAAGTTTGAACCAATTTGGCAACAGCAAATTAAAATGACAACGGATTTGTTTATTTCAACTGATTTACGTATATCCCCTGATTTAAGTTTGAACCAATTTGGCAAAAGCAAATTTTAAATGACAACGAATTTATTTATATCAACTGTTTTACGTATATCCCCTGATTTAAGTTTGAACCAATTTGGCAACACAGCAAATTTTAAATGACAACGTTGATTTATTTACATCAACTGATTTACACATATCAACTGATTTATTTACATCAACTGATTTACACATATCAACTGATTTTTTTATATCAACCGATTTACACAAATCAACTGATTTACGCATATCAACTGATTTACACATATCCCCTGATTTAAGTTTGAACCAATTTGGCAACATAGCAAATTTTAAATGACCACGTTGATTTATTTATATCAACTGATTTACACATATTAATCGAATTACACATATCAACTGATTTATTTATATCAACTGATTTACACATATCAACTGATTTATTTATATAAACTGATTTACCCATATCAACTGATTTACGCATATCAACTGATTTACGCATATCAACTGATTTACGCATATCAACTGATTTACGCATATCCCCTGATTTAAGTTTAACCAATTTGGCAACACACAAATTTTAAATGACAACGGATTTATTTATATTAACTGATTTACACATATTAATCGAATTACACATATCAACTAATTTATTTATATGAACTGATTTACACATATTAACTGATTTAAACATATCAACTGATATACACATATCAACTGATTTATTTATATCAACCGATTAACACATATCAACTGATTTATTTACATCAACTGATTTATTTATATTAACTGATTTACGCATATTAACTGATTTATTCACATCAACTGATTTATACAAATGAACTGATTTATTTATATCAACTGATTTACGCATATCAACTAATTTACGCATATCCCCTGATTTAAGTTTAACCAATTAGGCAACACAGCAAATTTTAAATGACAACTGATTTATTTATATCAACTGATTTACGTATATCAACTGTATGATGATTTTAAATGAGCACGTTGATTCAGTTATATCATCTGATTTACACATATTAACTGATTTAAACATATCAACTAATTTACAAATATCAACTGATTTATTTATATCAACCGATTAACACATATCAACTGATTTATTTACATCAACTGATTTATTTATATTAACTGATTTACGCATATCAACTGATTTATTTACATCAACTGATTTATTTATATCAACTGATTTACGCATATCAACTGATTTACGCATATCAACTGATTTACACATATTAACTGATTTAAACATATCAACTAATTTACAAATATCAACTGATTTATTTATATCAACCGATTAACACATATCAACTGATTTATTTACATCAACTGATTTATTTATATTAACTGATTTACGCATATCAACTGATTTATTTACATCAACTGATTTATTTATTTAAACTGATTTACGCATATCAACTGATTTACGCATATCAACTGATTTACGCATATCAACTGATTTACGCATATCAACCGATTTACGCATATCCCCTGATTTAAGTTTGAACCAATTTGGCAACACAGCAAATTTTAAATGACAACGTTGATTTATTTAAATCAACTGATTTACACATATCAACTGATTTATTTATATCAACTGATTAACACATATCAACCGATTTATTTACATCAACTGATTTACACATATCAACTGATTTATTTATATCAACTGATTTACGCATATCAACTAATTTACGCATATCCCCTGATTTAAGTTTGAACCAATTTGGCAACAGCAAATTTTAAATGACAACGGATTTATTTATTTCAACTGATTTACGTATATCCCCTGATTTAAGTTTGAACCAGTTTGGCAACATAGCAAATTTTAAATGATCACGTTGATTTATTTATATTAACTGATTTACACATTTCAACTGATTTATTTACATCAACTGATTTACACATATCAACTGATTTATTTATATTAACTAATTTACGCATATCAACTAATTTACGCATATCCCCTGATTTAAGTTTAACCAATTTGGCAACACAGCAAATTTTAAATGACAACGGATTTATTTATATCAACTGTTTTACGTATATCCCCTGATTTAAGTTTGAACCAATTTGGCAACACAGCAAATTTTAAATGACAACGTTGATTTATTTACATCAACTGATTTACACATATCAACTGATTTATTTACATCAACTGATTTACACATATCAACTGATTTTTTTATATCAACCGATTTACACAAATCAACTGATTTACGCATATCTTACGCATATCAACTGATTTACACATATCCCCTGATTTAAGTTTGAACCAATTTGGCAACATAGCAAATTTTAAATGACAACGTTGATTTATTTAAATCAACTGATTTACACATATTAATCGAATTACACATATCAACTGATTTATTTATATCAACTGATTTACACATATCAACTGATTTATTTATATAAACTGATTTACCCATATCAACTGATTTACGCATATCAACTGATTTACGCATATCAACTGATTTACGCATATCAACTGATTTACGCATATCCCCTGATTTAAGTTTAACCAATTTGGCAACACACAAATTTTAAATGACAACGGATTTATTTATATTAACTGATTTACACATATTAATCGAATTACACATATCAACTGATTTATTTATATCAACTGATTTACACATATTAACTGATTTAAACATATCAACTGATTTACACATATCAACTGATTTATTTATATCAACCGATTAACACATATCAACTGATTTATTTACATCAACTGATTTATTTATATTAACTGATTTACGCATATCAACTGATTTATTTACATCAACTGATTTATACAAATGAACTGATTAATTTATATCAACTGATTTACGCATATCAACTAATTTACGCATATCCCCTGATTTAAGTTTAACCAATTAGGCAACACAGCAAATTTTAAATGACAACTGATTTATTTATATCAACTGATTTACACATATCAACTGATTTATTTATATAAACTGATTTACGCATATCAACTGATTTACGCATATCAACCGATTTACGCATATCAACTGATTTACACATATCCCCTGATTTAAGTTTGAATCAATTTGGCAACAGCAAATTTTTAATGACAACGGATTTATTTATTTCAACTGATTTACGTATATCCCCTGATTTAAGTTTGAACCGGTATGGCAACATAGCAAATTTTAAATGATCACGTTGATTTATTTATATCAAATGATTTGCACATATCAACTGATTTATTTACATCAACTGATTTACACATATCAACCGATTTATTTATATCAACTGATTTACGCATATCAACTGATTTACGCATATCTCCTGATTTAAGTTTGAACCAATTTGGCAACAGCAAATTAAAATGACAACGGATTTGTTTATTTCAACTGATTTACGTATATCCCCTGATTTAAGTTTGAACCAATTTGGCAAAAGCAAATTTTAAATGACAACGAATTTATTTATATCAACTGTTTTACGTATATCCCCTGATTTAAGTTTAAACCAATTTGGCAACACAGCAAATTTTAAATGACAACGTTGATTTATTTACATCAACTGATTTACACATATCAACTGATTTATTTACATCAACTGATTTACACATATCAACTGATTTTTTTATATCAACCGATTTACACAAATCAACTGATTTACGCATATCAACTGATTTACACATATCCCCTGATTTAAGTTTGAACCAATTTGGCAACATAGCAAATTTTAAATGACCACGTTGATTTATTTATATCAACTGATTTACACATATTAATCGAATTACACATATCAACTGATTTATTTATATCAACTGATTTACACATATCAACTGATTTATTTATATAAACTGATTTACCCATATCAACTGATTTACGCATATCAACTGATTTACGCATATCAACTGATTTACGCATATCAACTGATTTACGCATATCCCCTGATTTAAGTTTAACCAATTTGGCAACACACAAATTTTAAATGACAACGGATTTATTTATATTAACTGATTTACACATATTAATCGAATTACACATATCAACTAATTTATTTATATGAACTGATTTACACATATTAACTGATTTAAACATATCAACTGATATACACATATCAACTGATTTATTTATATCAACCGATTAACACATATCAACTGATTTATTTACATCAACTGATTTATTTATATTAACTGATTTACGCATATTAACTGATTTATTCACATCAACTGATTTATACAAATGAACTGATTTATTTATATCAACTGATTTACGCATATCAACTAATTTACGCATATCCCCTGATTTAAGTTTAACCAATTAGGCAACACAGCAAATTTTAAATGACAACTGATTTATTTATATCAACTGATTTACACATATCAACTGATTTACTTATATAAACTGATTTACGCATATCAACTGATTTACGCATATCAACTGATTTACGCATATCAACCGATTTACGCATATCCCCTGATTTAAGTTTGAACCAATTTGGAGACAGCAAATTTTAAATGACAACGGATTTATTTATTTCAACTGATTTACGTAAATCCCCTGATTTAAGTTTGAACCGGTATGGCAACATAGCAAATTTTAAATGATCACGTTGATTTATTTATATCAAATGATTTGCACATATCAACTGATTTATTTACATCAACTGATTTACACATATCAATCGATTTATTTATATCAACTGATTTACGCATATCAACTGATTTACGCATATCTCCTGATTTAAGTTTGAACCAATTTGGCAACAGCAAATTAAAATGACAACGGATTTGTTTATTTCAACTGATTTACGTATATCCCCTGATTTAAGTTTGAACCAGTTTGGCAACATAGCAAATTTTAAATGATCACGTTGATTTATTTATATCAAATGATTTTGCACAAATCAACTGATTTATTTACATCAACTGATTTACACATATCAACTGATTTATTTATATCAACTGATTTACGCATATCAACTGATTTACGCATATTCCCTGATTTAAGTTTAAACCAATTTGGCAACATAGCAAATTTTAAATGACCACGTTGATTTATTTATATTAACTGATTTACACATATTAACTGATTTACGCATATCCCCTAATTTAAGTTTAAACCAATTTAGCAACACAGCAAATTTTAAATGACAACGTTGATTTATTTATATCAACTGATTTACACATATCAACAGATTTTTTGATATCAACCGATTTACACAAATCAACTGATTTACCCATATCAACTGATTTACGCATATCAACTGATTTATTTATATCAACTGATTAACACATATCAACCGATTTATTTACATCAAATGATTTACACATTTCAACTGATTTATTTATACTAACTGATTTACGCATATCAACTGATTTACGCATATCCCCTGATTTAAGTTTGAACCAATTTGGCAACAGCAAATTTTAAATGACAACGGATTTATTTATATCAACTAATTTACGTATATCAACTGTATGATGATTTTAAATGACCACGTTGATTCAGTTATATCAACTGATTTACACATATTAACTGATTTAAACATATCAACTAATTTACACATATCAACTGATTTATTTATATCAACCGATTAACACATATCAACTGATTTATTTACATCAACTGATTTATTTATATTAACTGATTTACGCATATCAACTGATTTACACATATCAACTGATTTATTTATATAAACTGATTTACCCATATCAACTGATTTACGCATATCAACTGATTTACGCATATCAACTGATTTACGCATATCAACTGATTTACGCATATCCCCTGATTTAAGTTTAACCAATTTGGCAACACACAAATTTTAAATGACAACGGATTTATTTATAATAACTGATTTACACATATTAATCGAATTACACATATCAACTGATTTATTTATATCAACTGATTTACGTATATCCCCTGATTTAAGTTTGAACCGGTATGGCAACATAGCAAATTTTAAATGATCACGTTGATTTATTTATATCAAATGATTTGCACATATCAACTGATTTATTTACATCAACTGATTTACACATATCAACCGATTTATTTATATCAACTGATTTACGCATATCAACTGATTTACGCATATCAACTGATTTACGCATATCTCCTGATTTAAGTTTGAACCAATTTGGCAACAGCAAATTAAAATGACAACGGATTTGTTTATTTCAACTGATTTACGTATATCCCCTGATTTAAGTTTGAACCAGTTTGGCAACATAGCAAATTTTAAATGATCACGTTGATTTATTTATATCAAATGATTTGCACATATCAACTGATTTATTTACATCAACTGATTTACACATATCAACTGATTTATTTATATCAACTGATTTACGCATATCAACTGATTTACGCATATCCCCTGATTTAAGTTTAAACCAATTTGGCAACATAGCAAATTTTAAATGACCACGTTGATTTATTTATATTAACTGATTTACACATATTAACTGATTTACACATATCCCCTAATTTAAGTTTAAACCAATTTGGCAACACAGCAAATTTTAAATGACAACGTTGATTTATTTATATCAACTGATTTACACATATCAACAGATTTTTTGATATCAACCGATTTACACAAATCAACTAATTTACCCATATCAACTGATTTACGCATATCAACTGATTTATTTATATCAACTGATTAACACATATCAACCGATTTATTTACATCAACTGATTTACACATTTCAACTGATTTACACATTTCAACTGATTTACACATTTCAACTGATTTATTTATATCAACTGATTTACGCATATCAACTGATTTACGCATATGCCCTGATTTACGCATATCCCCTGATTTAAGTTTGAACCAATTTGGCAACAGCAAATTTTAAATGACAACGGATTTATTTATATCAACTAATTTACGTATATCAACTGTATGATGATTTTAAATGACCACGTTGATTCAGTTATATCAACTGATTTACACATATTAACTGATTTAAACATATCAACTAATTTACACATATCAACTGATTTATTTATATCAACCGATTAACACATATCAACTGATTTATTTACATCAACTGATTTATTTATATTAACTGATTTACGCATATTTCCTGATTTAAGTTTGAACCAATTTGGCAACACAGCAAATTTTAAATGACAACGTTGATTTATTTAAATCAACTGATTTACACATATCAACTGATTTATTTATATCAACTGATTAACACATATCAACCGATTTATTTACATCAACTGATTTACACATATCAACTGATTTATTTATATTAACTAATTTACGCATATCAACTAATTTACGCATATCCCCTGATTTAAGTTTAACCAATTTGGCAACACAGCAAATTTTAAATGACAACAGATTTATTTATATCAACTGATTTACGTATATCCCCTGATTTAAGTTTGAACCAGTTTGGCAACATAGCAAATTTTAAATGATCACGTTGATTTATATATATCAAATGATTTGCACATATCAACTGATTTATTTACATCAACTGATTTACACATATCAACTGATTTATTTATATCAACCGATTAACACATATCAACTGATTTATTTACATCAACTGATTTATTTATATTAACTGATTTACGCATATCAACTGATTTACACATATCAACTGATTTATTTATATAAACTGATTTACCCATATCAACTGATTTACGCATATCAACTGATTTACGCATATCAACTGATTTACGCATATCCCCTGATTTAAGTTTAACCAATTTGGCAACACACAAATTTTAAATGACAACGGATTTATTTATATTAACTGATTTACACATATTAATCGAATTACACATATCAACTGATTTATTTATATCAACTGATTAACACATATTAACTGATTTAAACATATCAACTGATTTACACATATCAACTGATTTATTTATATCAACCGATTAACACATATCAACTGATTTATTTACATCAACTGATTTATTTATATTAACTGATTTACGCATATCAACTGATTTATTTACATCAACTGATTTATACAAATGAACTGATTTATTTATATCAACTGATTTACGCATATCAACTAATTTACGCATATCCCCTGATTTAAGTTTAACCAATTAGGCAACACAGCAAATTTTAAATGACAACTGATTTATTTATATCAACTGATTTACACATATCAACTGATTTATTTATATAAACTGATTTACGCATATCAACTGATTTACGCATATCAACTGATTTACGCATATCAACCGATTTACGCATATCCCCTGATTTAAGTTTGAACCAATTTGGCAACAGCAAATTTTAAATGACAACGGATTTATTTATTTCAACTGATTTACGTATATCCCCTGATTTAAGTTTGAACCGGTATGGCAACATAGCAAATTTTAAATGATCACGTTGATTTATTTATATCAAATGATTTGCACATATCAACTGATTTATTTACATCAACTGATTTACACATATCAACCGATTTATTTATATCAACTGATTTACGCATATCAACTGATTTACGCATATCAACTGATTTACGCATATCTCCTGATTTAAGTTTGAACCAATTTGGCAACAGCAAATTAAAATGACAACGGATTTGTTTATTTCAACTGATTTACGTATATCCCCTGATTTAAGTTTGAACCAGTTTGGCAACATAGCAAATTTTAAATGATCACGTTGATTTATTTATATCAAATGATTTGCACATATCAACTGATTTATTTATATCAACTGATTTACGCATATCAACTGATTTACGCATATCCCCTGATTTAAGTTTAAACCAATTTGGCAACATAGCAAATTTTAAATGACCAAGTTGATTTATTTATATTAACTGATTTACACATATTAACTGATTTACGCATATCCCCTAATTTAAGTTTAAACCAATTTGGCAACACAGCAAATTTTAAATGACAACGTTGATTTATTTATATCAACTGATTTACACATATCAACAGATTTTTTGATATCAACCGATTTACACAAATCAACTAATTTACCCATATCAACTGATTTACGCATATCAACTGATTTATTTATATCAACTGATTAACACATATCAACCGATTTATTTACATCAACTGATTTACACATTTCAACTAATTTACACATTTCAACTGATTTACACATTTCAACTGATTTATTTAACTGATTTACGCATATCAACTGATTTACGCATATCCCCTGATTTACGCATATCCCCTGATTTAAGTTTGAACCAATTTGGCAACAGCAAATTTTAAATGACAACGGATTTATTTATATCAACTAATTTACGTATATCAACTGTATGATGATTTTAAATGACCACGTTGATTCAGTTATATCAACTGATTTACACATATTAACTGATTTAAACATGTCAACTAATTTACACATATCAACTGATTTACGCATATTTCCTGATTTAAGTTTGAACCAATTTGGCAACACAGCAAATTTTAAATGACAACGTTGATTTATTTAAATCAACTGATTTACACATATCAACTGATTTATTTATATCAACTGATTAACACATATCAACCGATTTATTTACATCAACTGATTTACACATATCAACTGATTTATTTATATTAACTAATTTACGCATATCAACTAATTTACGCATATCCCCTGATTTAAGTTTAACCAATTTGGCAACACAGCAAATTTTAAATGACAACAGATTTATTTATATCAACTGATTTACGTATATCTCCTGATTTAAGTTTGAACCAGTTTGGCAACATAGCAAATTTTAAATGATCACGTTGATTTATATATATCAAATGATTTGCACATATCAACTGATTTATTTACATCAACTGATTTACACATATCAACTGATTTATTTATATCAACTGATTTACGCATATTAACTTATTTAAGTTTAACCAATTTGGCAACACAGCAAATTTTAAATGACAACGGATTTATTTATATCAACTGTTTTACGTATATTCCCTGATTTAAGTTTGAACCAATTTGGCAACATAGCAAATTTTAAATGACCACGTTGATTTATTTATATCAACTGATTTACACATATTAACTGATTTACGCATATCCCCTAATTTAAGTTTGAACCAATTTGGCAACAGCAAATTTTAAATGACAACGAATTTATTTATATCAACTGTTTTACGCATATCAACTGATTTACGTATATCCCCTGATTTAAGTTTGAACCAGTTTGGCAACATAGCAAATTTTAAATGATCACGTTGATTTATTTATATCAAATGATTTGCACATATCAACTGATTTATTTACATAAACTGATTTACACATATCAACTGATTTATTTATATCAACTGATTTACGCATATTAACTTATTTAAGTTTAACCAATTTGGCAACACAGCAAATTTTAAATGACAACGGATTTATTTATATCAACTGTTTTACGTATATTCCCTGATTTAAGTTTGAACCAATTTGGCAACACAGCAAATTTTAAATGACAACGTTGATTTATTTACATCAACTGATTTACGCATATCAACTGATTTACACATATCAACTGATTTATTTATATCAACTGATTAACACATATCAACCGATTTATTTACATCAACTGATTTACACATATCAACTGATTTATTTATATCAACTGATTTACGCATATCAACTAATTTACGCATATCCCCTGATTTAAGTTTGAACCAATTTGGCAACAGCAAATTTTAAATGACAACGGATTTATTTATTTCAACTGATTTACGTATATCCCCTGATTTAAGTTTGAACCAGTTTGGCAACATAGCAAATTTTAAATGATCACGTTGATTTATTTATATCAAATGCTTTGCACATATCAACTGATTTATTTACATCAACTGATTTACACATATCAACTGATTTATTTATATCAACTGATTTACGCATATCAACTGATTTACGCATATCCCCTGATTTAAGTTTGAACCAATTTGGCAACATAGCAAATTTTAAATGACCACATTGATTTATTTATATCAACTGATTTACACATATTAATCGAATTACACATATCAACTGATTTATTTATATCAACTGATTTACACATATCAACTGATTTATTTATATAAACTGATTTACCCATATCAACTGATTTACGCATATCAACTGATTTACGCATATCAACTGATTTACGCATATCAACTGATTTACGCATATCCCCTGATTTAAGTTTAACCAATTTGGCAACACACAAATTTTAAATGACAACGGATTTATTTATATCAACTGATTTACGTATATCAACTGTATGATGATTTTAAATGACCACGTTGATTCAGTTATATCAACTGATTTACACATATTAACTGATTTAAACATATCAACTGATTTACACATATCAACTGATTTATTTATATCAACCGATTAATACATATCAACTGATTTATTTACATCAACTGATTTATTTATATTAACTGATTTACGCATATCAACTGATTTATTTACATCAACTGATTTACACAAATCAACTGATTTATTTATATCAACTGATTTACGCATATCAACTTATTTACACATATCCCCTGATTTAAGTTTAACCAATTAGGCAACACAGCAAATTTTAAATGACAACTGATTTATTTATATCAACTGATTTACACATATCAACTGATTTATTTATATAAACTGATTTACGCATATCAACTGATTTACGCATATCACTTGATTTACGCATATCAACCGATTTACGCATATCCCCTGATTTAAGTTTGAACCAATTTGGCAACAGCAAATTTTAAATGACAACGGATTTATTTATTTCAACTGATTTCCGTATATCCCCTGATTTAAGTTTGAACCGGTATGGCAACATGGCAAATTTTAAATGATCACGTTGATTTATTTATATCAAATGATTTGCACATATCAACTGATTTATTTACATCAACTGATTTACACATATCAACTGATTTACGCATATTAACTGATTTACGCATATCTCCTGATTTAGGTTTGAACCAATTTGGCAACAGCAAATTTTAAATGACAACGGATTTGTTTATTTCAACTGATTTACGTATATCCCCTGATTTAAGTTTGAACCAGTTTGGCAACATAGCAAATTTTAAATGATCACGTTGATTTATTTATATCAAATGATTTGCACAGATCAACTGATTTATTTACATCAACTGATTTACACATATCAACTGATTTATTTATATCAACTGATTTACGCATATCAACTGATTTACGCATATCCCCTGATTTAAGTTTGAACCAATTTGGCAACACAGCAAATTTTAAATGAAAACGTTGATTTATTTATATCAACTGATTTACACATATCAACAGATTTTTTGATATCAACCGATTTACACAAATCATCTGATTTACCCATATCAACTGATTTACGCATATCAACTGATTTACACATATCAAATGATTTATTTATATCAACTGATTAACACATATCAACCGATTTATTTACATCAACTAATTTACACATATCAACTGATTTATTTATATCAACTGATTTACGCATATCAACTGATTTACGCATATCCCCTGATTTAAGTTTGAACCAATTTGGCAACAGCAAATTTTAAATGACAACGGATTTATTTATATCAACTAATTTACGTATATCAACTGTATGATGATTTTAAATGACCACGTTGATTCAGTTATATCAACTGATTTACACATATTAACTGATTTAAACATATCAACTAATTTACACATATCAACTGATTTATTTATATCAACCGATTAACACATATCAACTGATTTATTTACATCAACTGATTTATTTATATTAACTGATTTACGCATATCAACTGATTTATTTACATCAACTGATTTACACAAATCAACTGATTAATTTATATCAACTGATTTACGCATTTCAACTAATTTACGCATATCCCCTGATTTAAGTTTAACCAATTAGGCAACACAGCAAATTTTAAATGACAACTGATTTATTTATATCAACTGATTTACACATATCAACTGATTTATTTATATAAACTGATTTACGCATATCAACTGATTTATTTATATAAACTGATTTACCCATATCAACTGATTTACGCATATCAACTGATTTACGCATATCAACTGATTTACGCATATCAACTGATTTACGCATATCCCCTGATTTAAGTTTGAACCAATTTGGCAACATAGCAAATTTTAAATGACCACATTGATTTATTTATATCAACTGATTTACACATATTAATCGAATTACACATATCAACTGATTTATTTATATCAACTGATTTACACATATCAACTGATTTATTTATATAAACTGATTTACCCATATCAACTGATTTACGCATATCAACTGATTTACGCATATCAACTGATTTACGCATATCAACTGATTTACGCATATCCCCTGATTTAAGTTTAACCAATTTGGCAACACACAAATTTTAAACGACAACGGATTTATTTATATCAACTGATTTACGTATATCAACTGTATGATGATTTTAAATGATCACGTTGATTCAGTTATATCAACTGATTTACACATATTAACTGATTTAAACATATCAACTGATTTACACATATCAACTGATATATTTATATCAACCGATTAATACATATCAACTGATTTATTTATATTAACTGATTTACGCATATCAACTGATTTATTTACATCAACTGATTTACACAAATCAACTGATTTATTTATATCAACTGATTTACGCATATCAACTTATTTACACATATCCCCTGATTTAAGTTTAACCAATTAGGCAACACAGCAAATTTTAAATGACAACTGATTTATTTATATCAACTGATTTACACATATCAACTGATTTATTTATATAAACTGATTTACGCATATCAACTGATTTACGCATATCACTTGATTTACGCATATCAACCGATTTACGCATATCCCCTGATTTAAGTTTGAACCAATTTGGCAACAGCAAATTTTAAATGACAACGGATTTATTTATTTCAACTGATTTCCGTATATCCCCTGATTTAAGTTTGAACCGGTATGGCAACATGGCAAATTTTAAATGATCACGTTGATTTATTTATATCAAATGATTTGCACATATCAACTGATTTATTTACATCAACTGATTTACACATATCAACTGATTTACGCATATTAACTGATTTACGCATATCTCCTGATTTAGGTTTGAACCAATTTGGCAACAGCAAATTTTAAATGACAACGGATTTGTTTATTTCAACTGATTTACGTATATCCCCTGATTTAAGTTTGAACCAGTTTGGCAACATAGCAAATTTTAAATGATCACGTTGATTTATTTATATCAAATGATTTGCACAGATCAACTGATTTATTTACATCAACTGATTTACACATATCAACTGATTTATTTATATCAACTGATTTACGCATATCAACTGATTTACGCATATCCCCTGATTTAAGTTTGAACCAATTTGGCAACACAGCAAATTTTAAATGAAAACGTTGATTTATTTATATCAACTGATTTACACATATCAACAGATTTTTTGATATCAACCGATTTACACAAATCATCTGATTTACCCATATCAACTGATTTACGCATATCAACTGATTTACACATATCAAATGATTTATTTATATCAACTGATTAACACATATCAACCGATTTATTTACATCAACTAATTTACACATATCAACTGATTTATTTATATCAACTGATTTACGCATATCAACTGATTTACGCATATCCCCTGATTTAAGTTTGAACCAATTTGGCAACAGCAAATTTTAAATGACAACGGATTTATTTATATCAACTAATTTACGTATATCAACTGTATGATGATTTTAAATGACCACGTTGATTCAGTTATATCAACTGATTTACACATATTAACTGATTTAAACATATCAACTAATTTACACATATCAACTGATTTATTTATATCAACCGATTAACACATATCAACTGATTTATTTACATCAACTAATTTATTTATATTAACTGATTTACGCATATCAACTGATTTATTTACATCAACTGATTTACACAAATCAACTGATTTATTTATATCAACTGATTTACGCATTTCAACTAATTTACGCATATCCCCTGATTTAAGTTTAACCAATTAGGCAACACAGCAAATTTTAAATGACAACTGATTTATTTATATCAACTGATTTACACATATCAACTGATTTATTTATATAAACTGATTTACGCATATCAACTGATTTACGCATATAAACTGACTTACGCATATCAACCGATTTGAATTTGAATTTATATCAAATGCTTTGCACATATCAACTGATTTATTTACATCAACTGATTTACACATATCAACTGATTTATTTATATCAACTGATTTACGCATATCCCCTGATTTAAGTTTGAACCAATTTGGCAACATAGCAAATTTTAAATGACCACGTTGATTTATTTATATCAACTGATTTACACATATTAACTGATTTACGCATATCCCCTAATTTAAGTTTGAACCAATTTGGCAACAGCAAATTTTAAATGACAACGAATTTATTTATATCAACTTTTTTACGCATATCAACTGATTTACGTATATCCCCTGATTTAAGTTTGAACCAGTTTGGCAACATAGCAAATTTTAAATGATCACGTTGATTTATTTATATCAAATGATTTGCACATATCAACTGATTTATTTACATAAACTGATTTACACATATCAACTGATTTATTTATATCAACTGATTTACGCATATTAACTTATTTAAGTTTAACCAATTTGGCAACACAGCAAATTTTAAATGACAACGGATTTATTTATATCAACTGTTTTACGTATATTCCCTGATTTAAGTTTGAACCAATTTGGCAACACAGCAAATTTTAAATGACAACGTTGATTTATTTACATCAACTGATTTACGCATATCAACTGATTTACACATATCAACTGATTTATTTATATCAACTGATTAACACATATCAACCGATTTATTTACATCAACTGATTTACACATATCAACTGATTTATTTATATCAACTGATTTACGCATATCAACTAATTTACGCATATCCCCTGATTTAAGTTTGAACCAATTTGGCAACAGCAAATTTTAAATGACAACGGATTTATTTATTTCAACTGATTTACGTATATCCCCTGATTTAAGTTTGAACCAGTTTGGCAACATAGCAAATTTTAAATGATCACGTTGATTTATTTATATCAAATGCTTTGCACATATCAACTGATTTATTTACATCAACTGATTTACACATATCAACTGATTTATTTATATCAACTGATTTACGCATATCAACTGATTTACGCATATCCCCTGATTTAAGTTTGAACCAATTTGGCAACATAGCAAATTTTAAATGACCACATTGATTTATTTATATCAACTGATTTACACATATTAATCGAATTACACATATCAACTGATTTATTTATATCAACTGATTTACACATATCAACTGATTTATTTATATAAACTGATTTACCCATATCAACTGATTTACGCATATCAACTGATTTACGCATATCAACTGATTTACGCATATCAACTGATTTACGCATATCCCCTGATTTAAGTTTAACCAATTTGGCAACACACAAATTTTAAATGACAACGGATTTATTTATATCAACTGATTTACGTATATCAACTGTATGATGATTTTAAATGACCACGTTGATTCAGTTATATCAACTGATTTACACATATTAACTGATTTAAACATATCAACTGATTTACACATATCAACTGATTTATTTATATCAACCGATTAATACATATCAACTGATTTATTTACATCAACTGATTTATTTATATTAACTGATTTACGCATATCAACTGATTTATTTACATCAACTGATTTACACAAATCAACTGATTTATTTATATCAACTGATTTACGCATATCAACTTATTTACACATATCCCCTGATTTAAGTTTAACCAATTAGGCAACACAGCAAATTTTAAATGACAACTGATTTATTTATATCAACTGATTTACACATATCAACTGATTTATTTATATAAACTGATTTACGCATATCAACTGATTTACGCATATCACTTGATTTACGCATATCAACCGATTTACGCATATCCCCTGATTTAAGTTTGAACCAATTTGGCAACAGCAAATTTTAAATGACAACGGATTTATTTATTTCAACTGATTTCCGTATATCCCCTGATTTAAGTTTGAACCGGTATGGCAACATGGCAAATTTTAAATGATCACGTTGATTTATTTATATCAAATGATTTGCACATATCAACTGATTTATTTACATCAACTGATTTACACATATCAACTGATTTACGCATATTAACTGATTTACGCATATCTCCTGATTTAGGTTTGAACCAATTTGGCAACAGCAAATTTTAAATGACAACGGATTTGTTTATTTCAACTGATTTACGTATATCCCCTGATTTAAGTTTGAACCAGTTTGGCAACATAGCAAATTTTAAATGATCACGTTGATTTATTTATATCAAATGATTTGCACAGATCAACTGATTTATTTACATCAACTGATTTACACATATCAACTGATTTATTTATATCAACTGATTTACGCATATCAACTGATTTACGCATATCCCCTGATTTAAGTTTGAACCAATTTGGCAACACAGCAAATTTTAAATGAAAACGTTGATTTATTTATATCAACTGATTTACACATATCAACAGATTTTTTGATATCAACCGATTTACACAAATCATCTGATTTACCCATATCAACTGATTTACGCATATCAACTGATTTACACATATCAAATGATTTATTTATATCAACTGATTAACACATATCAACCGATTTATTTACATCAACTAATTTACACATATCAACTGATTTATTTATATCAACTGATTTACGCATATCAACTGATTTACGCATATCCCCTGATTTAAGTTTGAACCAATTTGGCAACAGCAAATTTTAAATGACAACGGATTTATTTATATCAACTAATTTACGTATATCAACTGTATGATGATTTTAAATGACCACGTTGATTCAGTTATATCAACTGATTTACACATATTAACTGATTTAAACATATCAACTAATTTACACATATCAACTGATTTATTTACATCAACTGATTTATTTATATTAACTGATTTACGCATATCAACTGATTTATTTACATCAACTGATTTACACAAATCAACTGATTTATTTATATCAACTGATTTACGCATTTCAACTAATTTACGCATATTCCCTGATTTAAGTTTAACCAATTAGGCAACACAGCAAATTTTAAATGACAACTGATTTATTTATATCAACTGATTTACACATATCAACTGATTTATTTATATAAACTGATTTACGCATATCAACTGATTTACGCATATCAACTGATTTACGCATATAAACTGACTTACGCATATCAACCGATTTACGCATATCCCCTGATTTAAGTTTAAACCAATTTGGCAACACAGCAAATTTTAAATGACAACGTTAATTTATTTAAATCAACTGATTTACACATATCAACTGATTTATTTATATCAACTGATTAACACATATCAACCGATTTATTTACATCAACTGATTTACACATATCAACTGATTTATTTATATCAACTGATTTACGCATATCAACTAATTTACGCATATCCCCTGATTTAAGTTTGAACCAATTTGGCAACAGCAAATTTTAAATGACAACGGATTTATTTATATCAACTGATTTACGTATATCCCCTGATTTAAGTTTGAACCAGTTTGGCAACATAGCAAATTTTAAATGATCACGTTGATTTATTTATATCAAATGATTTGCACATATCAACTGATTTATTTACATCAACTGATTTACACATATCAACCGATTTATTTATATCAACTGATTTACGCATATCAACTGATTTACGCATATCCCCTGATTTAAGTTTGAACCAATTTGGCAACATAGCAAATTTTAAATGACCACGTTGATTTATTTATATCAACTGATTTACACATATTAACTGATTTACGCATATCCCCTGATTTAAGTTTAATCCAATTTGGCAACACAGCAAATTTTAAATGACAACGTTGATTTATTTATATCAACTGATTTACACATATCAACTGATTTTTTGATATCAACCGATTTACACAAATCAACTGATTTACCCATATCAACTGATTTACACATATCAACTGATTTATTTATATCAACTGATTAACACATATCAACCGATTTATTTACATCAACTGATTTACACATATCAACTGATTTATTTATATCAACTGATTTACGCAAATCAACTAATTTACGCATATCCCCTGATTTAAGTTTGAACCAATTTGGCAACAGCAAATTTTAAATGACAACGGATTTATTTATTTCAACTGATTAACGCATATCAACTGATTTACGCATATCCCCTGATTTAAGTTTGAACCAATTTGGCAACAGCAAATTTTAAATGACAACGAATTTATTTATATCAACTGTTATACGCATATCAACTGATTTACGCATATCCCCTGATTTAAGTTTGAACCAGTTTGGCAACATAGCAAATTTTAAATGATCACGTTGATTTATTTATATCAAATGATTTGCACATATCAACTGATTTATTTACATCAACTGATTTACACAAATCAACTGATTTATTTATATCAACTGATTTACGCATATCAACTTATTTACACATATCCCCTGATTTAAGTTTAACCAATTAGGCAACACAGCAAATTTTAAATGACAACTGATTTATTTATATCAACTGATTTACACATATCAACTGATTTATTTATATAAACTGATTTACGCATATCAACTGATTTACGCATATCACTTGATTTACGCATATCAACCGATTTACGCATATCCCCTGATTTAAGTTTGAACCAATTTGGCAACAGCAAATTTTAAATGACAACGGATTTATTTATTTCAACTGATTTCCGTATATCCCCTGATTTAAGTTTGAACCGGTATGGCAACATGGCAAATTTTAAATGATCACGTTGATTTATTTATATCAAATGATTTGCACATATCAACTGATTTATTTACATCAACTGATTTACACATATCAACTGATTTACGCATATTAACTGATTTACGCATATCTCCTGATTTAGGTTTGAACCAATTTGGCAACAGCAAATTTTAAATGACAACGGATTTGTTTATTTCAACTGATTTACGTATATCCCCTGATTTAAGTTTGAACCAGTTTGGCAAAATAGCAAATTTTAAATGATCACGTTGATTTATTTATATCAAATGATTTGCACAGATCAACTGATTTATTTACATCAACTGATTTACACATATCAACTGATTTATTTATATCAACTGATTTACGCATATCAACTGATTTACGCATATCCCCTGATTTAAGTTTGAACCAATTTGGCAACACAGCAAATTTTAAATGAAAACGTTGATTTATTTATATCAACTGATTTACACATATCAACAGATTTTTTGATATCAACCGATTTACACAAATCATCTGATTTACCCATATCAACTGATTTACGCATATCAACTGATTTACACATATCAAATGATTTATTTATATCAACTGATTAACACATATCAACCGATTTATTTACATCAACTAATTTACACATATCAACTGATTTATTTATATCAACTGATTTACGCATATCAACTGATTTACGCATATCCCCTGATTTAAGTTTGAACCAATTTGGCAACAGCAAATTTTAAATGACAACGGATTTATTTATATCAACTAATTTACGTATATCAACTGTATGATGATTTTATATGACCACGTTGATTCAGTTATATCAACTGATTTACACATATTAACTGATTTAAACATATCAACTGATTTATTTATATCAACCGATTAACACATATCAACTGATTTATTTACATCAACTGATTTATTTATATTAACTGATTTACGCATATTAACTGATTTATTTACATCAACTGATTTACACAAATCAACTGATTTATTTATATCAACTGATTTACGCATTTCAACTAATTTACGCATATCCCCTGATTTAAGTTTAAACCAATTTGGCAACAGCAAATTTTAAATGACAACGGATTTATTTATTTCAACTGATTTACGTATATCCCCTGATTTAAGTTTGAACCAGTTTGGCAACATAGCAAATTTTAAATGACCACGTTGATTTATTTATATTAACTGATTTACACATATCAACTGATTTACACATATCAACTGATTTATTGACATCAACTGATTTACACATATCAACTGATTTATTTATATTAACTAATTTACGCATATCAACTAAATTACGCATATCCCCTGATTTAAGTTTAACCAATTTGGCAACACAGCAAATTTTAAATGACAACGGATTTATTTATATCAACTGATTTACACATATCAACTGATTTATTTATATAAACTGATTTACGCATATCAACTGATTTACGCATATAAACTAACTTACGCATATCAACCGATTTACGCATATCCCCTGATTTAAGTTTAAACCAATTTGGCAACACAGCAAATTTTAAATGACAACGTTAATTTATTTAAATCAACTGATTTACACATATTAACTGATTTATTTATATCAACTGATTAACACATATCAACCGATTTATTTACATCAACTGATTTACACATATCAACTGATTTATTTATATCAACTGATTTACGCATATCAACTAATTTACGCATATCCCCTGATTTAAGTTTAAACCAATTTGGCAACAGCAAATTTTAAATGACAACGGATTTATTTATTTCAACTAATTTACGTATATCCCCTGATTTAAGTTTGAACCAGTTTGGCAACATAGCAAATTTTAAATGATTACGTTGATTTATTTATATTAACTGATTTACACATATCAACTGATTTATTGACATCAACTGATTTACACATATCAACTGATTTATTTATATTAACTAATTTACGCATATCAACTAAATTACGCATATCCCCTGATTTAAGTTTAACCAATTTGGCAACACAGCAAATTTTAAATGACAACGGATTTATTTATATCAACTGATTTACGTATATCCCCTGATTTAAGTTTGAACCAGTTTGGCAACATAGCAAATTTTAAATGATCACGTTGATTTATTTATATCAAATGATTTGCACATATCAACTGATTTATTTACATCAACTGATTTACACATATCAACTGATTTATTTATATCAACTGATTTACGCATATCAACTGATTTACGCATATCCCCTGATTTAAGTTTGAACCAATTTGGCAACATAGCAAATTTTAAATGACCACGTTGATTTATTTATATCAACTGATTTACACATATTAACTGATTTACGCATATCCCCTGATTTAAGTTTAATCCAATTTGGCAACACAGCAAATTTTAAATGACAACGTTGATTTATTTATATCAACTGATTTACACATATCAACTGATTTTTTGATATCAACCGATTTACACAAATCAACTGATTTACCCATATCAACTGATTTACGCATAACAACTGATTTACACATATCAACTGATTTATTTATATCAACTGATTAACACATATCAACCGATTTATTTACATCAACTGATTTACACATATCAACTGATTTATTTATATCAACTGATTTACGCAAATCAACTAATTTACGCATATCCCCTGATTTAAGTTTGAACCAATTTGGCAACAGCAAATTTTAAATGACAACGGATTTATTTATTTCAACTGATTAACGCATATCAACTGATTTACGCATATCCCCTGATTTAAGTTTGAACCAATTTGGCAACAGCAAATTTTAAATGACAACGAATTTATTTATATCAACTGTTATACGCATATCAACTGATTTACGCATATCCCCTGATTTAAGTTTGAACCAGTTTGGCAACATAGCAAATTTTAAATGATCACGTTGATTTATTTATATCAAATGATTTGCACATATCAACTGATTTATTTACATCAACTGATTTACACATATCAACTGATTTATTTATATCAACTGATTTACGCATATCAACTGATTTACGCATATCCCCTGATTTAAGTTTGAACCAATTTGGCAACAGCAAATTTTAAATGACAACGAATTTATTTCTATCAACTGTTTTACGTATATCCCCTGATTTAAGTTTGAACCAATTTGTCAACACAGCAAATTTTAAATGACAACGTTGATTTATTTACATCAACTGATTTACACATATCAACTGATTTTTTTATATCAACCAATTTACACAAATCAACTGATTTACGCATATCTTACGCATATCAACTGATTTACACATATTCCCTGATTTAAGTTTGAACCAATTTGGCAACATAGCAAATTTTAAATGACCACGTTGATTTATTTATATCAACTGATTTATTTATATCAACTGATTTACACATATCAACTGATTTACAAATATCAACTGATTTATTTATATAAACTTATTTACCCATATCAACTGATTTACGCATATCAACTGATTTACGCATATCAACTGATTTACGCATATAAACTAATTTACGCATATCCCCTGATTTAAGTTTAACCAATTTGGCAACACACAAATTTTAAATGACAACGGATTTATTTATATCAACTGATTTACGTATATCAACTGTATGATGATTTTAAATGACCACGTTGATTCAGTTATATCAACTGATTTACACATATTAACTGATTTAAACATATCAACTAATTTACACATATCAACTGATTTATTTATAATAACCGATTAACACATATCAACTAATTTATTTATATCAACTGATTAACACATATCAACCGATTTATTTACATCAACTGATTTACACATATCAACTGATTTATTTATATCAACTGATTTACGCATATCAACTAATTTACGCATATCCCCTGATTTAAGTTTGAACCAATTTGGCAACAGCAAATTTTAAATGACAACGGATTTATTTATTTCAACTGATTTACGTATATCCCCTGATTTAAGTTTGAACCAGTTTGGCAACATAGCAAATTTTAAATGACAACGTTGATTTATTTATATCAACTGATTTACACATATCAACTGATTTTTTGATATCAACCGATTTACACAAATCAACTGATTTACCCATATCAACTGATTTACGCATATCAACTGATTTACACATATCAACTGATTTATTTATATCAACTGATTAACACATATAAACTGATTTATTTACATCAACTGATTTACACATATCAACTGATTTATTTATATCAACTGATTTACGCATATCAACTAATTTAAGCATATCCCCTGATTTAAGTTTAACCAATTTGGCAACACAGCAAATTTTAAATGACAACGGATTTATTTATATCAACTGATTTACGTATATCAACTGTATGATGATTTTAAATGACCACGTTGATTCATTTATATCAACTGATTTACACATATCAACCGATGTACACATATCAACTGATTTATTTTTATCAACTGATTTACACATATCAACTGATTTTTTGATATCAACTGATTTACACAAATCAACTGATTAACGCATATCTTACGCATATCAACTGATTTACGCATATCAACTGATTTACGCATATCCCCTGATTTAAGTTTGAACCAATTTGGCAACATAGCAAATTTTAAATGACCACGTTGATTTATTTATATCAACTGATTTACACATATTAACTGATTTACACATATCAACTGATTTACACATATCAACTGATTTACACATTTCAACTGATTTATTTAAATCAACCGATTTACACAATTCAACTGATTTACGCATATCAACTGATTTACGCATATCCCCTGATTTAAGTTTGAACCATTTTGGCAACATAGCAAATTTCAAATGACAACGGATTTATTTATATCAACTGATTTACGTATATCAACTGTATGATGATTTTAAATGACCACGTTGATTCATTTATATAAACTGATTTACACATATTAACTGATTTACACATATCAACTGATTTATTTATATCAACTGATTTACACATATCAACTGATTTACACATATCAACTGATTTACACATATCAACTGATTTATTTATATAAACTGATTTATCCATATCAACTGATTTACGCATATTAACTGATTTACGCATATCCCCTGATTTACGCATATCTCCTGATTTAAGTTTGAACCAATTTGGCAACACAGCAAATTTTAAATGACAACGTTGATTTATTTATATCAACTGATTTACACATATCAACCGATTTTTTTATATCAACCGATTTACACAAATTAACTGATTTACGCATATCAACTGATTTAAGCATATCTCCTGATTTAAGTTTGAACCAATTTTGCAACATAGCAAATTTTAAATGACAACGGATTTATTTATATCAACTGATTTACGTATATCCCCTGATTTAAGTTTGAACCAATTTGGCAACACAGCAAATTTTAGATGACCACGTTAATTTATTTATATCAACTGATTTACACATATCAACTGATTTATTTATATCAACTGATTTACACATATCAACTGATTTATTTATATAAACTGATTTACGCATATCAACTGATTTACGCATATCAACTGATTTACGCATATCAACTGATTTACACATATTAACTGATTTACGCATATCCCCTGATTTAAGTTTGAACAATTTGGCAACGACAAATTTTAAATGACAACGTTGATTTATTTATATCAACTGATTTATTTATATTAACTGATTTACACATATTAACTGATTTTTTGATAACAACCGATTTACACAAATCAACTGATTTACGCATATCAACTGATTTACGCATATCCCCTAATTTAAGTTTGAACCAATTTGGCAACAGCAAATTTTAAATGACAACGGATTTATTTATTTCAACTGATTTACGTATATCCCCTGATTTAAGTTTGAACCAGTTTGGCAACATAGCAAATTTTAAATGACCACGTTGATTTATTTATATCAAATGATTTGCACATATTAATTGATTTATTTACATCAACTGATTTACACATATTAACTGATTTATTTATGTAAACTGATTTACGCATATCAACTGATTTACTCATATCCCCTGATTTAAGTTTGAACCAATTTGGCAAAATAGCAAATTTTAAATGACCACGTTGATTTATTTATATCAACTGATTTACACATATCAACTGATTTACACAAATCAACTGATTTATTTATATCAACTGATTAACACATATCAACTAATTTATTAATATCAACTGATTTACACATATTAACTGATTTACACTGTAAGGATTTCTCTTTACCCCAGGTTCGTTTAAAACAAGTTTTATGAAAAATTGATAAATTAAATATTTCGTGGCATTTGCTCGTGATCGTCTTACCCAAATTTGGACCTCTACGCTGTGTTTACTTACTTGTTTTATTAGATGCATTGCTTTAAGAATGATACGTGGGGGAAATAGGTTTATAAGAAATAAAATACAGTTGCTTAATTTACCCCAATTTAATTTACGTTAATTTTTCTTACAAACAAGCAAGGGGTGGCTCTTAGGAGGGTTCGGCCAGGGAAAAAGAGCCTTAGAAAAAACCCTGGTCGGCTATGAAGTAGCAAAGGAATACGCGGTCAGGCATTGTATTTTAAAAATTATGCAAATTAATGTATTTGCGATATGGCTCGATACTGCATTTAAACAAAGATATAAAACTGAACAATATTGGGGTTAGTTAGCCGGGCTAGGCCCAGAATGTAACGAGGTCCCAATATGGGAGGCAACCCGCCTAGTTTAGTTGAAGGGTCGGGGAAAAGCGAAGCAACCCTAGAGAACCTAGGGCAACCTTGTCCCCTCACGGGAGAAAAATATTAGTCCATACAACAAAGGCCCACGCACACAAACAAGGAGTACTCAAAGTTGAAACAATAACGGTCAGCACTCCTGGTTAAGCACCGAGTAATTTCGCAATACATTAATAACTTTGGACTGATCATAAAACAATGCTTAACCACGTTATAGAAAAAGGGTACAAAATGATGGGTTAAGCACAAACAAAATACAAGGTTACATTGGAGCGGTACAAGCATTGAACATAGCAAAGCATTAAAATTATAGTGATAATAATAAAAGCGAGAATAGGGGTGGTAATAGCTAAAAGAAAAGGATTAAAAATAACGTAAAATACAGCTAAACGTAATAGAAAAGGGTAAATATACTCATAATAGCAATAATTATATAATAATAAGCTTAACAATTTGAAAATGCACAATATTACGTTTAGTTAATTTTACTACACATTTAAATAGATTAAATATTTAGAACTAACCTTGTAGAATACACTAATAACACTTTTAACAATGATTTTAGAACAATAATTTACTTTTACAATTTTACCAAAGAAAACGAACTGTACTGCACCGAATTCAAAATGCTTCTGCCCCATCTCTCTTTTTCGAAAACCTTTTTCGTTTACCTCTAAAGGAAATTCCTTCCCCAATCTGCATGCCAGATGTACTCTTCCTTCAGCTTAGCGCGTACCTCTCTTGTTTGTTTGGCAAATTTTCTACCTAAACTTGTAAAATTTCTTTGCCTTCAAATAAAGTTTTATAGCTTAATCCTATTTTAAAATTCGAAAAATAAAATTATAATAAGATGTTTTCTCATAAATCTATACAGGGTGTTTCTTTTCGGAACCATTACAACACATATCAACTGATTTACACATATCAACTGATTTATTTATATAAACTAATTTACACATATCAACTGATTTATTTATATCAACTGATTTTCTGATATTAACCGATTTACACAAATCAACTGATTTACGCATATCAACTGATTTACGCATATCCCCTGATTTAAGTTTGAACCAATTTGGCAACATAGCAAATTTTAAATGACAACGGATTTATTTATATCAACTGATTTACGTATATCCCCTGATTTAAGTTTGAACCAATTTGGCAACAAAGCAAATTTTAAATGACCACGTTAATTTATTTATATCAACTAATTTACACATATTAACTGATATACACATATCAACTGATTTACACATATCAACTGATTTATTTATATCAACTGATTAACACATATCAACTGATTTATTTATATCAACTGATTTACACATATCAACTGATTTATTTATATCAACCGATTTACACAAATCAACCGATTTACACAAATCAACTGATTTACGCATATCAATTGATTTACGCATATCCCTTGATTTAAGTTTAAACCAATTTGGCAACAGCAAATTTTAAATGAAAACGGATTTATTTATATCAACTGATTTACGTAAATCAACTGTATGATGATTTTAAATGACCACGTTGATTCATTTATATCAACTGATTTACACATATTAACTAATTTACACATATCAACCGATTTACACATATCAACTGATTTATTTATATCAACTGATTTACACATATCAACTGATTTATTTATATAAACTGATTTACGCATATCAACTGATTTACGCATATCAACTGATTTACGCATATCAACCGATTTACACATATCCCCTGATTTAAGTTTGAACCAATTTGGCAACACAGCAAATTTTAAATGACAACGTTGATTTATTTATATCAACTGATTAACGTATATCCCCTGATTTAAGTTTGAACCAATTTGGCAACAGCAAATTTTAAATGACCACGTTAATTTATTTATATTAACTGATTTAAACATATCAACTGATTTATTTACATCAACTGATTTACACATATCACTTGATTTATTTATATTAACTAATTTACGCATATCAACTACTTTACGCATATCCCCTGATTTAAGTTTAACCAATTTGGCAACACAGCAAATTTTAAATGACAACGGATTTATTTATACCAACTGATTTACGTATATCAACTGTATGATGATTTTAAATGACCACGTTGATTTATTTATATCAACTGATTTACACATATCAACCGATTTACACATATCAACTGATTTACACATATCAACTGATTTATTTATATCAACTGATTTACACATATCAACTTATTTATTTATATAAACTGATTTACGCATATCAACTGATTTACGCATATAAACTGATTTAGGCATATCAACTGATTTACGCATATCCCCTGATTTAAGTTTGAACCAATTTGGCAACAGCAAATTTTAAATGACAACGGATTTATTTATATCAACTGATTTACGTATATCAACTGTATGATGATTTTAAATGACCACGTTGATTCAATTATATAAACTGATTTACACATATTAACTGATTTACACATATCAACCGATTTACACATATCAACTGATTTATTTTTATCAACCGATTTACACAAATCAACTGATTTATGCATATCTTACGCATATCAACTGATTTACACATATCAACTGATTTATTTATATCAACTGATTTACACATATCAACTGATTTATTTATATCAACTAATTTATTTATATCAACTGATTTACACATATCAACTGATTTATTTATATCAACCGATTTACACAAATCAACTGATTTACCCATATCAACTGATTTACGCATATCAACTGATTTACACATATCAACTGATTTATTTATATCAACTGATTAACACATATCAACTGATTTATTTACATCAACTGATTTACACATATTAACTGATTTATTTATATCAACTGATTTACGCATATCAACTAATTTACGCATATCCCCTGATTTAAGTTTAATCAATTTGGCAACACAGCAAATTTTAAATGACAACGGGTTTATTTATATCAACTGATTTACACATATCAACTGATTTATTTATATCAAATAATTTACTCATATCAACTTATTTATTTATATAAACTGATTTACGCATATCAACTGATTAACACATATCAACTGATTTACACATACCAACTGATTTATTTATATCAACTGATTTACACATATTAACTGATTTATTTATATCAACTAATTTATTTATATCAACCGATTTGCAAATTGCAAATTTTAAATGACAACGTTGATTTATTTATATCAACTGATTTATTTATATCAACTGATTTACACATATTAACTGATTTTTTGAAAACAACCGATTTACACAAATCAACTGATTTACGCATATCAACTGATTTACGCATATCCCCTAATTTAAGTTTGAACCAATTTGGCAACAGCAAATTTTAAATGACAACGGATTTATTTATTTCAACTGATTTACGTATATCCCCTGATTTAAGTTTGAACCAGTTTGGCAACATAGCAAATTTTAAATGACCACGTTGATTTATTTATATCAAATGATTTGCACATATCAATTGATTTATTTACATCAACTGATTTACACATATCAACTGCTTTATTTATATCAACTGATTTACGCATATCAACTGATTTACGCATATCCCCTGATTTAAGTTTGAACCAATTTGGCAACATAGCAAATTTTAAATGACCACGTTGATTTATTTATATAAACTGATTAACACATATCAAATGATTTACACAAATCAACTGATTTATTTATATCAACTGATTTACACATATCAACTAATTTATTTATATCAACA
The DNA here is from genome assembly GCA_921294245.1 of Brassicogethes aeneus. Taxonomy (NCBI): domain Eukaryota; kingdom Metazoa; phylum Arthropoda; class Insecta; order Coleoptera; family Nitidulidae; genus Brassicogethes; species Brassicogethes aeneus. The sequence goes on from OV121136.1 coordinate 8,753,458, forward strand.
GATTTACACATATTAACTGATTTACACATATCAACTGATTTACACATATCAACTGATTTATTTATATCAACTGATTTACACATATTAACTGATTTTTTGAAAACAACCGATTTACACAAATCAACTGATTTACGCATATCAACTGATTTACGCATATCCCCTAATTTAAGTTTGAACCAATTTGGCAACAGCAAATTTTAAATGACAACGGATTTATTTATTTCAACTGATTTACGTATATCCCCTGATTTAAGTTTAAACCAGTTTGGCAACATAGCAAATTTTAAATAACCACGTTGATTTATTTATATCAAATGATTTGCACATATCAATTGATTTATTTACATCAACTGATTTACACATATTAACTAATTTATTTATGTCAACTGATTTACGCATATCAACTGATTTACGTATATCCCCTGATTTAAGTTTGAACCAGTTTGGCAACATAGCAAATTTTAAATAACCACGTTGATTTATTTATATCAACTGATTTACACATATCAACTGATTTACACAAATCAACTGATTTATTTATATCAACTGATTAACACATATCAACTAATTTATTTATATCAACAGATTTACACATATTAACTGATTTTCACATATCAACTGATTTACACATATCAACTGATTCATTTATATCAACTGATTTACACATATCAACTGATTTATTTATATCAACTGATTTACACATATCAACTGATTTATTTATATCAACTGATTTTTTGATATTAACCGATTTACACAAATCAACTGATTTACGCATATCCCCTGATTTAAGTTTGAACCAATTTGGCAACAAAGCAAATTTTAAATGACCACGTTAATTTATTTATATCAACTGATTTACACATATTAATTGATTTACACATATCAACTGATTTACACATATCAACTGATTTATTTATATCAACTGATTAATACATATCAACTAATTTATTTATATCAACTGATTTACACATATTTACTGATATATTTATTTCAACTGATTTACACATATCAACTGATTTATTTATATAAACTGATTAACGCAAATCAACTGATTTACGCATATCAACTGATTAACGTATATCCCCTGATTTAAGTTTGAACCAATTTGGCAACACAGCAAATTTTAAATGACAACGTTGATTTATTTAAATCAAATGATTTACACATATCAACTGATTTTTTGATATCAACCGATTTACACAAATCAACTGATTTTCGAATATCAAATGGTTTACGCATATCCCTCGATTTAAGTTTGAACCAATTTGGCAACATAGCAAATTTTAAATGACAACGGATTTATTTATATCAACTGATTAAACGTATATCCCCTGATTTTAGTTTGAACTAATTTGGCAACAGCAAATTTAAAATGACCACGTTAATTTATTTATATCAACTGATTTACACATATTTACTGATATATTTATTTCAACTGATTTACACATATCAACTGATTTATTTACATCAACTGATTTACACATATCACTTGATTTATTTATATTAACTAATTTACGCATATCAACTAATTTACACATATCCCCTGATTTAAGTTTAACCAATTTGGCAACACAGCAAATTTTAAATGACAAAGGATTTATTTATATCAACTGATTTACGTATATCAACTGTATGATGATTTTAAATGACCACGTTGATTTATTTATATCAACTGATTTACACATATCAACCGATTTACACATATCAACTGATTTACACATATCAACTGATTTATTTATATCAACTGATTTACACATATCAACTTATTTATTTATATAAACTGATTTACGCATATCAACTGATTTACGCATATCAACTGATTTAGGCATATCAACTGATTTACGCATATCCCCTGATTTAAGTTTGAACCAATTTGGCAACAGCAAATTTTAAATGACAACGGATTTATTTATATCAACTGATTTACGTATATCAACTGTATGATGATTTTAAATGACCACGTTGATTCAATTATATAAACTGATTTACACATATGAACTGATTTACACATATCAACTGATTTATTTATATCAACCGATTTACACAAATCAACTGATTTATGCATATCTTACGCATATCAACTGATTTACACATATCAACTGATTTATTTATATCAACTGATTTACACATATCAACTGATTTATTTATATCAACTGATTTACACATATCAACTGATTTATTTATATCAACTGATTTATTTATATCAACCGATTTACACAAATCAACTGATTTACGCATATCAACTTATTTACGCATATCAACTGATTTACGCATATCAAGTGATTTACGCATATCCCCTGATTTAAGTTTGAACCAATTTGGCAACACAGCAAATAAAAACGGATTTATTTATATCAACTGATTAACGTATATCAACTGTATGATGATTTTAAATGACCACGTTGATTTATTTATATCAACTGATTTACACATATTAACCGATTTACACATATCAACTGATTTACACATATCAACTGATTTACACATTTCAACTGATTTATTTATATCAACCGATTTACACAATTCAACTGATTTACGCATATCAACTGATTTACGCATATCCCCTGATTTAAGTTTGAACCATTTTGGCAACATAGCAAATTTTAAATGACAACGGATTTATTTATATTAACTGATTTACGTATATCAACTGTATGATGATTTTAAATGACCACGTTGATTCATTTATATAGACTGATTTACACATATTAACTGATTTACACATATCAAATGATTTATTTATATCAACTGATTTACACATATCAACTGATTTACACATATCAACTGATTTATTTATATCAACTGATTTACACATATCAACTGATTTATTTATATAAACTGATTTACCCATATCAACTGATTTACGCATATCAACTGATTTACGCATATCCCCTGATTTACACATATCCCCTGATTTAAATTTGAACCAATTTGGCAACACAGCAAATTTTAAATGATTTACACAAATTAACTGATTTACTCATATAAACTGATTTACGCATATCTCCTGATTTAAGTTTGAACCAATTTTGCCACATAGCAAATTTTAGATGACCACGTTGATTTATTTATATCAACTGATTTACACATATCAACTGATTTATTTATATAAACTGATTTACGCATATCAACTGATTTACGCATATTAACTGATTTACGCATATCAACTGATTTACACATATCAACTGATTTACGCATATCCCCTGATTTAAGTTTGAACAATTTGGCAACGACAAATTTTAAATGACAACGTTGATTTATTTATATCAACTGATTTATTTATATCAACTGATTTACACATATTAACTGATTTTTTGAAAACAACCGATTTACACAAATCAACTGATTTACGCATATCAACTGATTTACGCATATCAACTGATTTACGCATATCCCCTTATTTAAGTTTGAACCAATTTGGCAACAGCAAATTTTAAATGACAACAGATTTATTTATTTCAACTGATTTACGTATATCCCCTAATTTAAGTTTGAACCAGTTTGGCAACATAGCAAATTTTAAATGACCACGTTGATTTATTTATATCAAATGATTTGCACATATCAATTGATTTATTTACATCAACTGATTTACACATATCAACTGCTTTATTTATATCAACTGATTTACGCATATCAACTGATTTACGCATATCCCCTGATTTAAGTTTGAACCAATTTGGCAACATAGCAAATTTTAAATGACCACGTTGATTTATTTATATAAACTGATTAACACATATCAAATGATTTACACAAATCAACTGATTTATTTATATCAACTGATTTACACATATCAACTGATTTATTTATATCAACTGATTTACACATATTAACTGATTTACGCATATCAACTGATTTACGCATATCAAGTGATTTACGCATATCAACTGATTTACGCATATCCCCTGATTTAAGTTTGAACAATTTGGCAACGACAAATTTTAAATGACAACGTTGATTTATTTATATCAACTGATTTATTTATATCAACTGATTTACACATATTAACCGATTTTTTGATAACAACCGATTTACACAAATCAACTGATTTACGCATATCAACTGATTTACGCATATCCCCTAACTTAAGTTTGAACCAATTTGGCAACAGCAAATTTTAAATGACAACGGATTTATTTATTTCAACTGATTTACGTATATCCCCTGATTTAAGTTTGAACCAGTTTGGCAACATAGCAAATTTTAAATAACCACGTTGATTTATTTATATTAACTGATTTACACATATCAACTGATTTACACAAATCAACTGATTTATTTATATCAACTGATTAACACATATCAACTAATTTATTTATATCAACAGATTTACACATATTAACTGATTTACACATATCAACTGATTTACACAGATCAACTGATTTATTTATATCAACTGATTTACACATATCAACTGATTTATTTATATCAACTGATTTACACATATCTACTGATTTATTTATATCAACTGATTAACATATATCAACTGATTTTTTGATATTAACCGATTTACACAAATCAACTGATTTACGAATATCAACTGATTTACGCATATCCCCTGATTTAAGTTTGAACCAATTTGGCAACAAAGCAAATTTTAAATGACCACGTTAATTTATTTATATCAACTGATTTACACATATTAACTGATTTACACATATCAACTGATTTACACATATCAACTGATTTATTTATATCAACTGATTAATACATATCAACTAATTTATTTATATCAACTGATTTACACATATTTACTGATATATTTATTTCAACTGATTTACACATATCAACTGATTTATTTATATAAATTGATTAACGCAAATCAACTGATTTACGCATATCAACTGATTAACGTATATCCCCTGATTTAAGTTTGAACCAATTTGGCAACACAGCAAATTTTAAATGACAACGTTGATTTATTTAAATCAAATGATTTACACATATCAACTGATTTTTTGATATCAACCGATTTACACAAATCAACTGATTTTCGAATATCAAATGGTTTACGCATATCCCTCGATTTAAGTTTGAACCAATTTGGCAACATAGCAAATTTTAAATGACAACGGATTTATTTATATCAACTGATTAAACGTATATCCCCTGATTTTAGTTTGAACCAATTTGGCAACAGCAAATTTAAAATGACCACGTTAATTTATTTATATTAACTGATTTACACATATCAACTGATTTATTTACATCAACTGATTTACACATATCACTTGATTTATTTATATTAACTAATTTACGCATATCAACTAATTTACGCATATCCCCTGATTTAAGTTTAACCAATTTGGCAACACAGCAAATTTTAAATGACAAAGGATTTATTTATATCAACTGATTTACGTATATCAACTGTATGATGATTTTAAATGACCACGTTGATTCAATTATATAAACTGATTTACACATATCAACTGATTTACACATATCAACTGATTTATTTATATCAACTGATTTACACATATCAACTTATTTATTTATATAAACTGATTTACGCATATTAACTGATTTACGCATATCAACTGATTTAGGCATATCAACTGATTTACGCATATCCCCTGATTTAAGTTTGAACCAAATTTTAAATGACAACGGATTTATTTATATCAACTGATTTACGTATATCAACTGTATGATGATTTTAAATGACCACGTTGATTCAATTATATAAACTGATTTACACATATTAACTGATTTACACATATCAACCGATTTACACATATCAACTGATTTATTTATATCAACCGATTTACACAAATCAACTGATTTATGCATATCTTACGCATATCAACTGATTTACACATATCAACTGATTTATTTATATCAACTGATTTACACATATCAACTGATTTATTTATATCAACTGATTTATTTATATCAACTGATTTACACATATCAACTGATTTATTTATATCAACTGATTTATTTATATCAACCGATTTACCCAAATCAACTGATTTACGCATATCAACTGATTTACACAAATCAACTGATTTATTTATATCAACTGATTAACACATATCAACTGATTTATTTATATCAACTGATTTATTTATATCAACCGATTTACACAAATCAACTGATTTACCCATATCAACTGATTTACGCATATCAACTGATTTACACAAATCAACTGATTTATTTATATCAACTGATTAACACATATCAACTGATTTATTTACATCAACTGATTTACACATATCAACTGATTTATTTATATCAACTGATTTACGCATATCAACTAATTTACGCATATCCCCTGATTTAAGTTTAATCAATTTGGCAACACAGCAAATTTTAAATGACAACGGATTTATTTATATCAACTGATTTACACATATCAACTGATTTATTTATATCAAATGATTTACTCATATCAACTTATTTATTTATATAAACTGATTTACGCATATCAACTGATTAACACATATCAACTGATTTACACATACCAACTGATTTATTTATATCAACTGATTTACACATATTAACTGATTTATTTATATCAACTGATTTATTTATATCAACCGATTTGCACAAATCAACTGATTTACGCATATCAACTGATTTACGCATATTCCCTGATTTAAGTTTAACCAATTTGGCAACACAGCAAATTTTAAATGACAACGTTAATTTATTTATATCAACTGATTTACACATATCAACTGATTAACACATATCAACTGATTTATTTAAATCAACTGATTTACACATATCAACTGATTTTTTGATATAAACCGATATACACAAATCAACTGATTTACGCATATCAACTGATTTACGCATATCCCCTGATTTAAGTTTGAACCAATTTGACAACAGCAAATTTTAAATAACAACGTTGATTTTTTTATATCAACTGATTTATTTATATCAACTGATTTACACATATCAACTGATTTTTTGATATCAAACGATTTACACAAATTAACTGATTTACGCATATTAACTGATTTACGCATATCCCCTGATTTATGTTTGAACCAGTTTGGCAACATAGCAAATTTTAAATAATCACGTTGATTTATTTATATCAACTGATTTACACATATTAACTGATTTACACATATCAACTGATTTACACAAATCAACTGATTTATTTATATCAACTGATTAACACATATCAACTAATTTATTTATATCAACTGATTTACACATATTAACTGATTTACACATATCAACTGATTTACACATATCAACTGATTTATTTATATCAACTGATTTACACATATCAACTGATTTATTTATATCAACTGATTTACACATATCAACTGATTTACACATATCAACTGATTTATTTATATCAACTGATTAATACATATCAACTGATTTATTTATATCAACTGATTTACACATATCAACCGATTTATTTATATTAACCGATTTACACAAATCAACCGATTTACACAAATCAACTGATTTACGCATATCAATTGATTTACGCATATCCCTTGATTTAAGTTTGAACCAATTTGGCAACATAGCAAATTTTAAATGACAACGGATTTATTTATATCAACTGATTAACGTATATCCCCTGATTTAAGTTTGAACCAATTTGGCAACACAGCAAATTTTAAATGACAACGTTGATTTATTTAAATCAAATGATTTACACATATCAACTGATTTTTTGATATCAACCGATTTACACAAATCAACTGATTTTCGCATATCAAATGGTTTACGCATATCCCTCGATTTAAGTTTGAACCAATTTGGCAACATAGCAAATTTTAAATGACAACGGATTTATTTATATCAACTGATTAAACGTATATCCCCTGATTTAAGTTTGAACCAATTTGGCAACGGCAAATTTTAAATGACCACGTTAATTTATTTATATTAACTGATTTACACATATCAACTGATTTATTTACATCAACTGATTTACACATATTAACCGATTTTTTGATAACAACCGATTTACACAAATCAACTGATTTACGCATATCAACTGATTTAAGTTTGAACAATTTGGCAACGACAAATTTTAAATGACAACGTTGATTTATTTATATCAACTGATTTATTTATATCAACTGATTTACACATATTAACCGATTTTTTGATAACAACCGATTTACACAAATCAACTGATTTACGCATATCAACTGATTTACGCATATCCCCTAACTTAAGTTTGAACCAATTTGGCAACAGCAAATTTTAAATGACAACGGATTTATTTATTTCAACTGATTTACGTATATCCCCTGATTTAAGTTTGAACCAGTTTGGCAACATAGCAAATTTTAAATAACCACGTTGATTTATTTATATCAACTGATTTACACATATCAACTGATTTACACAAATCAACTGATTTATTTATATCAACTGATTAACACATATCAACTAATTTATTTATATCAACAGATTTACACATATTAACTGATTTACACATATCAACTGATTTACACAGATCAACTGATTTATTTATATCAACTGATTTACACATATCAACTGATTTATTTATATCAACTGATTTACACATATCTACTGATTTATTTATATCAACTGATTAACATATATCAACTGATTTTTTGATATTAACCGATTTACACAAATCAACTGATTTACGAATATCAACTGATTTACGCATATCCCCTGATTTAAGTTTGAACCAATTTGGCAACAAAGCAAATTTTAAATGACCACGTTAATTTATTTATATCAACTGATTTACACATATTAACTGATTTACACATATCAACTGATTTACACATATCAACTGATTTATTTATATCAACTGATTAATACATATCAACTAATTTATTTATATCAACTGATTTACACATATTTACTGATATATTTATTTCAACTGATTTACACATATCAACTGATTTATTTATATAAATTGATTAACGCAAATCAACTGATTTACGCATATCAACTGATTAACGTATATCCCCTGATTTAAGTTTGAACCAATTTGGCAACACAGCAAATTTTAAATGACAACGTTGATTTATTTAAATCAAATGATTTACACATATCAACTGATTTTTTGATATCAACCGATTTACACAAATCAACTGATTTTCGAATATCAAATGGTTTACGCATATCCCTCGATTTAAGTTTGAACCAATTTGGCAACATAGCAAATTTTAAATGACAACGGATTTATTTATATCAACTGATTAAACGTATATCCCCTGATTTTAGTTTGAACCAATTTGGCAACAGCAAATTTAAAATGACCACGTTAATTTATTTATATTAACTGATTTACACATATCAACTGATTTATTTACATCAACTGATTTACACATATCACTTGATTTATTTATATTAACTAATTTACGCATATCAACTAATTTACGCATATCCCCTGATTTAAGTTTAACCAATTTGGCAACACAGCAAATTTTAAATGACAAAGGATTTATTTATATGAACTGATTTACGTATATCAACTGTATGATGATTTTAAATGACCACGTTGATTTATTTAATAATAATAATAATAATAATAATAATAATAATTTATTGATGTTATAACACAGAAGCGTGTACATAAGTCAAAAAATACATAGTAGTAGCAGTTAAAATATTAAAATATACACTTAGATATAATACTAAAGATTAAAAGTTAAAATAAAACATAGATACATTTATGGGACAGAGCTATTTTTATATCAACTGATTTACACATATCAACCGATTTACACATATCAACTGATTTACACATATCAACTGATTTATTTATATCAACTGATTTACACATATCAACTTATTTATTTATATAAACTGATTTACGCATATTAACTGATTTACGCATATCAACTGATTTAGGCATATCAACTGATTTACGCATATCCCCTGATTTAAGTTTGAACCAAATTTTAAATGACAACGGATTTATTTATATCAACTGATTTACGTATATCAACTGTATGATGATTTTAAATGACCACGTTGATTCAATTATATAAACTGATTTACACATATTAACTGATTTACACATATCAACCGATTTACACATATCAACTGATTTATTTATATCAACCGATTTACACAAATCAACTGATTTATGCATATCTTACGCATATCAACTGATTTACACATATCAACTGATTTATTTATATCAACTGATTTACACATATCAACTGATTTATTTATATCAACTGATTTATTTATATCAACTGATTTACACATATCAACTGATTTATTTATATCAACTGATTTATTTATATCAACCGATTTACACAAATCAACTGATTTACCCATATCAACTGATTTACGCATATCAACTGATTTACACAAATCAACTGATTTATTTATATCAACTGATTAACACATATCAACTGATTTATTTACATCAACTGATTTACACATATCAACTGATTTATTTATATCAACTGATTTACGCATATCAACTAATTTACGCATATCCCCTGATTTAAGTTTAATCAATTTGGCAACACAGCAAATTTTAAATGACAACGGATTTATTTATATCAACTGATTTACACATATCAACTGATTTATTTATATCAAATGATTTACTCATATCAACTTATTTATTTATATAAACTGATTTACGCATATCAACTGATTAACACATATCAACTGATTTACACATACCAACTGATTTATTTATATCAACTGATTTACACATATTAACTGATTTATTTATATCAACTGATTTATTTATATCAACCGATTTGCACAAATCAACTGATTTACGCATATCAACTGATTTACGCATATTCCCTGATTTAAGTTTAACCAATTTGGCAACACAGCAAATTTTAAATGACAACGTTAATTTATTTATATCAACTGATTTACACATATCAACTGATTAACACATATCAACTGATTTATTTAAATCAACTGATTTACACATATCAACTGATTTTTTGATATAAACCGATATACACAAATTAACTGATTTACGCATATCAACTGATTTACGCATATCCCCTGATTTAAGTTTGAACCAATTTGACAACAGCAAATTTTAAATAACAACGTTGATTTTTTTATATCAACTGATTTATTTATATCAACTGATTTACACATATCAACTGATTTTTTGATATCAAACGATTTACACAAATCAACTGATTTGCGCATATTAACTGATTTACGCATATCCCCTGATTTATGTTTGAACCAGTTTGGCAACATATCAAATTTTAAATAATCACGTTGATTTATTTATATCAACTGATTTACACATATTAACTGATTTACACATATCAACTGATTTACACAAATCAACTGATTTATTTATATCAACTGATTAACACATATCAACTAATTTATTTATATCAACTGATTTACACATATTAACTGATTTACACATATCAACTGATTTACACATATCAACTGATTTATTTATATCAACTGATTTACACATATCAACTGATTTATTTATATCAACTGATTTACACATATCAACTGATTTATTTATATCAACTGATTTACATATATCAACTGATTTTTTGATATTAACCGATTTACACAAATTAACTGATTTACGCATATCAACTGATTTACGCATATCCCCTGATTTAAGTTTGAACCAATTTGGCAACAAAGCAAATTTTAAATGACCACATTAATTTATTTATATCAACTAATTTACACATATTAACTGATTTACACATATCAACTGATTTACACATATCAACTGATTTATTTATATCAACTGATTAATACATATCAACTGATTTATTTATATCAACTGATTTACACATATCAACCGATTTATTTATATTAACCGATTTACACAAATCAACCGATTTACACAAATCAACTGATTTACGCATATCAATTGATTTACGCATATCCCTTGATTTAAGTTTGAACCAATTTGGCAACATAGCAAATTTTAAATGACAACGGATTTATTTATATCAACTGATTAACGTATATCCCCTGATTTAAGTTTGAACCAATTTGGCAACACAGCAAATTTTAAATGACAACGTTGATTTATTTAAATCAAATGATTTACACATATCAACTGATTTTTTGATATCAACCGATTTACACAAATCAACTGATTTTCGCATATCAAATGGTTTACGCATATCCCTCGATTTAAGTTTGAACCAATTTGGCAACATAGCAAATTTTAAATGACAACGGATTTATTTATATCAACTGATTAAACGTATATCCCCTGATTTAAGTTTGAACCAATTTGGCAACAGCAAATTTTAAATGACCACGTTAATTTATTTATATTAACTGATTTACACATATCAACTGATTTATTTACATCAACTGATTTACACATATCACTTGATTTATTTATATTAACTAATTTACGCATATCAACTAATTTACGCATATCCCCTGATTTAAGTTTAACCAATTTGGCAACACAGCAAATTTTAAATGACAACGGATTTATTTATACCAACTGATTTACGTATATCAACTGTATGATGATTTTAAATGACCACGTTGATTTATTTATATCAACTGATTTACACATATCAACCGATTTACACATATCAACTGATTTACACATATCAACTGATTTATTTATATCAACTGATTTACACATATCAACTTATTTATTTATATAAACTGATTTACGCATATCAACTGATTTACGCATATCAACTGATTTAGGCATATCAACTGATTTACGCATATCCCCTGATTTAAGTTTGAACCAATTTGGCAACAGCAAATTTTAAATGACAACGGATTTATTTATATCAACTGATTTACGTATATCAACTGTATGATGATTTTAAATGACCACGTTGATTCAATTATATAAACTGATTTACACATATTAACTGATTTACACATATCAACCGATTTACACATATCAACTGATTTATTTATATCAACCGATTTACACAAATCAACTGATTTATGCATATCTTACGCATATCAACTGATTTACACATATCAACTGATTTATTTATATCAACTGATTTACACATATCAACTGATTTATTTATATCAACTGATTTATTTATATCAACTGATTTACACATATCAACTGATTTACACATATCAACTGATTTATTTATATCAACTGATTTATTTATATCAACCGATTTACACAAATCAACTGATTTACTCATATCAACTGACTTACGCATATCAACTGATTTACACATATCAACTGATTTATTTATATCAACTGATTAACACATATCAACTGATTTATTTACATCAACTGATTTACACATATCAACTGATTTATTTATATCAACTGATTTACGCATATCAACTAATTTACGCATATCCCCTGATTTAAGTTTAATCAATTTGGCAACACAGCAAATTTTAAATGACAACGGATTTATTTATATCAACTGATTTACACATATCAACTAATTTATTTATATCAAATGATTTACTCATATCAACTTATTTATTTATATAAACTGATTTACGCATATCAACTGATTAACACATATCAACTGATTTACACATACCAACTGATTTATTTATATCAACTGATTTACACATATTAACTGATTTATTTATATCAACTGATTTATTTATATCAACCGATTAGCACAAATCAACTGATTTACGCATATCAACTGATTTACGCATATCAACTGATTTACGCATATTCCCTGATTTAAGTTTACCAATTTGGCAACACAGCAAATTTTAAATGACAACGTTGATTTATTTATTTCAACTGATTTACACATATTAACTGATTTACGCATATCCCCTGATTTAAGTTTGAACCAATTTGGCAACAGCAAATTTTAAATAACAACGTTGATTTTTTTATATCAACTGATTTATTTATATCAACTGATTTACACATATCAACTGATTTTTGATATCAAACGATTTACACAAATCAACTGATTTACGCATATTAACTGATTTACGCATATCCCCTGATTTATGTTTGAACCAATTTGGCAACACAGCAAATAAAAACGGATTTATTTATATCAACTGATTAACGTATATCAACTGTATGATGATTTTAAATGACCACGTTGATTCATTTATATCAACTGATTTACACATATCAACTGATTTATTTACATCAACTGATTTACACATATCAACTGATTTACACATATTAACTGATTTACACATATCAACTGATTTATTTATATCAACTGATTTACGCATATCAACTAATTTACGCATATTCCCTGATTTAGGTTTAACCAACTTTGCAACACAGCAAATTTTAAATGACAACGGATTTATTTATATCAACTGATTTACTTATATCAACTGTATGATGATTTTAAATGACCACGTTGATTCATTTATATCAACTGATTTACACATATCAACTTATTTATTTATATAAACTGATTTACGCATATCAACTTATTTACGCATATCAACTGATTTACGCATATAAACTGATTTACGCATATCCCCTGATTTAAGTTTGAACCAATTTGGCAACAGCAAATTTTAAATGACAACGTTGATTTATTTATATCAATTAATTTACACATATCAACTGATTTTGTGATATCAACCGATTTACACAAATCAACTGATTTACGCATATCAACTGATTTACGCATATTCCCTAATTTAAGTTTGAACCAATTTGGCAACAGCAAATTTTAAATGACAACGGATTTATTTATTTCAACTGATTTACGTATATCCCCTGATTTAAGTTTGAACCAGTTTGGCAACAAAGCAAATTTTAAATGACCACGTTGATTTATTTATATCAACTGATTTACACATATCAACTGATTTTTTGATATTAACCGATTTACACAAATTAACTGATTTACGCATATCAACTGATTTACGCATATCTCCTGATTTAAGTTTGAACCAATTTTGCCACATAGCAAATTTTAGATGACCACGTTGATTTATTTATATCAACTGATTTACACATATCAACTGATTTATTTATATAAACTGATTTACGCATATCAACTGATTTACGCATATCAACTGATTTACGCATATTAACTGATTAACACATATCAACTGATTTATGCATATCCCCTGATTTAAGTTTGAACAATTTGGCAACGACAAATTTTAAATGACAACGTTGATTTATTTATATCAACTGATTTACACATATCAACTGATTTTTTGAAAACAACCGATTTACACAAATCAACTGATTTACGCATATCAACTGATTTACGCATATCCCCTAATTTAAGTTTGAACCAATTTGGCAACAGCAAATTTTAAATCACCACGTTGATTTATTTATATCAAATGATTTGCACATATCAATTGATTTATTTACATCAACTGATTTACACATATCAACTGATTTATTTATATCAACTGATTTACGCATATCTACTAATTTATGCATATCCCCTGATTTAAGTTTGAACCAATTTGGCAACATAGCAAATTTTAAATGACCACGTTAATTTATTTATATCAACTGATTTACACATTTTAACTGATTTACACATATCAAATGATTTACACAAATCAACTGATTTATTTATATCAACTGATTTATTTACATCAACTGATTTACACATATCAACTGATTTATTTACATCAATTGATTTACACATATCAACTGATTTTTTGATATCAACCAATTTACACAAATCAACTGATTTACAAATATCAATTGATTTACGCATATTATCTGATTTAAGTTTGAACCAATTTGGCAACAGCAAATTTTAAATGACAACGTTGATTTATTTATATCAACTGATTTATTTATATCAACTGATTTACACATATCAACTGATTTTTTGATATCAACCGATTTACACAAATCAACTGATTCACGCATATCTTACGCATATCAACTGATTTACGCATATCCCCTGATTTAAATTTGAACCAATTTGGCAACATAGCAAATTTTAAATGACAACGAATTTATTTATTTCAACTGATTTATTTATATCAACCGATTTACAGAAATCAACTGATTTACGCATATCAACTGATTTACGCATATCCCCTGATTTAGGTTTGAACCAATTTGGCAACATAGCAAATTTTAAATGACATCGAATTTATTTATATCAACTGATTTACGTATATCCCCTGATTTAAGTTTGAACCAATTTGGCAACATAGCAAATTTTAAATGACCACGTTGATTTATTTATATCAACTGATTTACAAATATCAACTGATTTACACATATCAACTGATTTATTTATATCAACTGATTTAAGTTTGAACCAATTTGGCAACATAGCAAATTTTAAATGAAAACGAATTTATTTAAATCAACTGATTTACGTAAATCAACTGTATGATGATTTTAAATGACCACGTGGATTCATTTATATCAACTGATTTACGCATATTAACTGATTTAGGCATATCCCCTGACTTAAGTTTGAACCAATTTGGCAACAAAGCAAATTTTCAATGACCACGTTGATTTATTTATATCAACTGATTTACACATATTAACTGATTTATTTATATCAACTGATTTATTTATATCAACCGATTTACACAAATCAACCGATTTACACAAATCAACTGATTTACGCATATCAACTGATTTTCGCATATCAACTGATTTTTTGATATCAACCGATTTACACAAATCAACTGATTTACGCATATCAACTGATTTACGCATATCCCCTGATTTAAGTTTGAACCAATTTGGCAACATAGCAAATTTTAAATGACAACGGATTTATTTATATCAACTGATTTACGTATATCCCCTGATTTAAGTTTGAACCAATTTGGCAACATAGCAAATTTTAAATGACCACGTTAATTTATTTATATCAACTGATTTACACATATTAACTGATTTACACATATCAACTGATTTACACATATCAACTGATTTATTTATATCAACTGATTAACACATATCAACTGATTTATTTATATCAACTGATTTACACATATCAACCGATTTACACAAATCAACCGATTTACACAAATCAACTGATTTACGCATATCAATTGATTTACGCATATCCCTTGATTTAAGTTTGAACCAATTTGGCAACATAGCAAATTTTAAATAAAAACGGATTTATTTATATTAACTGATTTACGTATATCCCCTGATTTCAGTTTGAACCAATTTGGCAACATAGCAAATTTTAAATGACCACGTTAATTTATTTATATCAACTGATTTACACAAATCAACTGATTTTTTGATATCAACCAATTTACACAAATCAACTGATTTACGCATATCTTACGCATATCAACTGATTTACACATATCCCCTGATTTAAGTTTGAACCAATTTGGCAACATAGCAAATTTTAAATGAGAACGGATTTATTTATATCAACTGATTTACGTATATCCCCTGATTTCAGTTTGAACCAATTTGGTAACATAGCAAATTTTAAATGACCACGTTAATTTATTTATATCAACTGATTTACACAAATCAACTGATTTTTTGATATCAACCGATTTACACAAATCAACTGATTTACGCATATCTTACGCATATCAACTGATTTACGCATATATCCTGATTTAAGTTTAAACCAATTTGGCAACATAGCAAATTTTAAATGACAACGGATTTATTTATATCAACTGATTTACGTATATCCCCTGATTTCAGTTTGAACCAATTTGGCAACATAGCAAATTTTAAATGACCACGTTAATTTATTTATATCAACTGATTTACACAAATTAACTGATTTATTTATATCAACTGATTAACACATATTATATGATTTATTTATATCAACTGATTTACACATATCAACTGATTTTTTGAAAACAACCGATTTACACAAATCAACTGACTTACGCATATCAACTAATTTACGCATATCCCCTAATTTAAGTTTGAACCAATTTGGCAACAGCAAATTTTAAATGACAACGGATTTATTTATTTCAACTGATTTACGTATATCCCCTGATTTAAGTTTGAACCAGTTTGGCAACATAGCAAATTTTAAATGACCACGTTGATTTATTTATATCAAATGATTTGCACATATCAATTGATTTATTTACATCAACTGATTTACACATATCAACTGATTTATTTATATCAACTGATTTACGCATATCTACTAATTTACGCATATCCCCTGATTTAAGTTTGAACCAATTTGGCAACATAGCAAATTTTAAATGACCACGTTAATTTATTTATATCAACTGATTTACACATTTTAACTGATTTACACATATCAAATGATTTACACAAATCAACTGATTTATTTATATCAACTGATTTATTTACATCAACTGATTTACACATATCAACTGATTTATTTACATCAATTGATTTACACATATCAACTGATTTTTTGATATCAACCAATTTACACAAATCAACTGATTTACGAGTATCAATTGATTTACGCATATTATCTGATTTAAGTTTGAACCAATTTGGCAACAGCAAATTTTAAATGACAACGTTGATTTATTTATATCAACTGATTTATTTATATCAACTGATTTACACATATCAACTGATTTTTTGATATCAACCGATTTACACAAATCAACTGATTCACGCATATCTTACGCATATCAACTGATTTACGCATATCCCCTGATTTAAATTTGAACCAATTTGGCAACATAGCAAATTTTAAATGACAACGAATTTATTTATTTCAACTGATTTATTTATATCAACCGATTTACACAAATCAACTGATTTACGCATATCAACTGATTTACGCATATCCCCTGATTTAGGTTTGAACCAATTTGGCAACATAGCAAATTTTAAATGACATCGAATTTATTTATATCAACTGATTTACGTATATCCCCTGATTTAAGTTTGAACCAATTTGGCAACATAGCAAATTTTAAATGACCACGTTGATTTATTTATATCAACTGATTTACAAATATCAACTGATTTACACATATCAACTGATTTACACATATCAACTGATTTATTTATATCAACTGATTTAAGTTTGAACCAATTTGGCAACATAGCAAATTTTAAATGAAAACGAATTTATTTAAATCAACTGATTTACGTAAATCAACTGTATGATGATTTTAAATGACCACGTGGATTCATTTATATCAACTGATTTACGCATATTAACTGATTTAGGCATATCCCCTGACTTAAGTTTGAACCAATTTGGCAACAAAGCAAATTTTCAATGACCACTTTGATTTATTTATATCAACTGATTTACACATATTAACTGATTTATTTATATCAACTGATTTATTTATATCAACCGATTTACACAAATCAACCGATTTACACAAATCAACTGATTTACGCATATCAACTGATTTTTGCATATCAACTGATTTTTTGATATCAACCGATTTACACAAATCAACTGATTTACGCATATCAACTGATTTACGCATATCCCCTGATTTAAGTTTGAACCAATTTGGCAACATAGCAAATTTTAAATGACAACGGATTTATTTATATCAACTGATTTACGTATATCCCCTGATTTAAGTTTGAACCAATTTGGCAACATAGCAAATTTTAAATGACCACGTTAATTTATTTATATCAACTGATTTACACATATTAACTGATTTACACATATCAACTGATTTACACATATCAACTGATTTATTTATATCAACTGATTAACACATATCAACTGATTTATTTATATCAACTGATTTACACATATTAACCGATTTACACAAATCAACCGATTTACACAAATCAACTGATTTACGCATATCAATTGATTTACGCATATCCCTTGATTTAAGTTTGAACCAATTTGGCAACATAGCAAATTTTAAATAAAAACGGATTTATTTATATTAACTGATTTACGTATATCCCCTGATTTCAGTTTGAACCAATTTGGCAACATAGCAAATTTTAAATGACCACGTTAATTTATTTATATCAACTGATTTACACAAATCAACTGATTTTTTGATATCAACCAATTTACACAAATCAACTGATTTACGCATATCTTACGCATATCAACTGATTTACACATATCCCCTGATTTAAGTTTGAACCAATTTGGCAACATAGCAAATTTTAAATGAGAACGGATTTATTTATATCAACTGATTTACGCATATCCCCTGATTTCAGTTTGAACCAATTTGGCAACATAGCAAATTTTAAATGACCACGTTAATTTATTTATATCAACTGATTTACACAAATCAACTGATTTTTTGATATCAACCGATTTACACAAATCAACTGATTTACGCATATCTTACGCATATCAACTGATTTACGCATATATCCTGATTTAAGTTTAAACCAATTTGGCAACATAGCAAATTTTAAATGACAACGGATTTATTTATATCAACTGATTTACGTATATCCCCTGATTTCAGTTTGAACCAATTTGGCAACATAGCAAATTTTAAATGACCACGTTAATTTATTTATATCAACTGATTTACACAAATTAACTGATTTATTTATATCAACTGATTAACACATATTATATGATTTATTTATATCAACTGATTTACACATATCAACTGATTTTTTGAAAACAACCGATTTACACAAATCAACTGACTTACGCATATCAACTAATTTACGCATATCCCCTAATTTAAGTTTGAACCAATTTGGCAACAGCAAATTTTAAATGACAACGGATTTATTTATTTCAACTGATTTACGTATATCCCCTGATTTAAGTTTGAACCAGTTTGGCAACATAGCAAATTTTAAATGACCACGTTGATTTATTTATATCAAATGATTTGCACATATCAATTGATTTATTTACATCAACTGATTTACACATATCAACTGATTTATTTATATCAACTGATTTACGCATATCTACTAATTTACGCATATCCCCTGATTTAAGTTTGAACCAATTTGGCAACATAGCAAATTTTAAATGACCACGTTAATTTATTTATATCAACTGATTTACACATTTTAACTGATTTACACATATCAAATGATTTACACAAATCAACTGATTTATTTATATTAACTGATTTATTTACATCAACTGATTTACACATATCAACTGATTTATTTACATCAATTGATTTACACATATCAACTGATTTTTTGATATCAACCAATTTACACAAATCAACTGATTTTCGAATATCAATTGATTTACGCATATTATCTGATTTAAGTTTGAACTAATTTGGCAACAGCAAATTTTAAATGACAACGTTGATTTATTTATATCAACTGATTTATTTATATCAACTGATTTACACATATCCACTGATTTTTTGATATCAACCGATTTACACAAATCAACTGATTCACGCATATCTTACGCATATCAACTGATTTACGCATATCCCCTGATTTAAATTTGAACCAATTTGGCAACATAGCAAATTTTAAATGACAACGTTGATTTATTTATATCAACTGATTTATTTATATCAACTGATTTACACATATCCACTGATTTTTTGATATCAACCGATTTACACAAATCAACTGATTCACGCATATCTTACACAAATCAACTGATTTACGCATATTAACTGATTTACGCATATCCCCTGATTTAAGTTTGAACCAATTTGGCAACACAGCAAATAAAAACGGATTTATTTATATCAACTGATTAACGTATATTAACTGTATGATGATTTTAAATGACCACGTTGATTCATTTATATCAAATGATTTACACATATCAACCGTTGTACACATATCAACTGATTTATTTATATCAACTGATTTACACATATTAACTGATTTATTTACATCAACTGATTTACACATATCAACTGATTTACGCATATCAACTAATTTACGCATATCCCCTGATTTAGGTTTAACCAACTTTGCAACACAGCAAATTTTAAATGACAACGGATTTATTTAAATTAACTGATTTACGTATATCAACTGTATGATGATTTTAAATGACCACGTTGATTCATTTATATCAACTGATTTACACATATCAACTTATTTATTTAAATAAACTGATTTACGCATATCAACTTATTTACGCATATCAACTGATTTACGCATATCAACTGATTTACGCATATCCCCTGATTTAAGTTTGAACCAATTTGGCAACACAGCAAATAAAAACGGATTTATTTATATCAACTGATTAACGTATATCAACTGTATGATGATTTTAAATGACCACGTTAATTTATTTATATCAACTGATTTACACATATTAACCGATTTACACAAATCAACTGATTTACACATATCAACTGATTTACACATTTCAACTGATTTATTTAAATCAACCGATTTACACAATTCAACTGATTTACGCATATCAACTGATTTACGCATATCCCCTGATTTAAGTTTGAACCATTTTGGCAACATAGCAAATTTTAAATGACAACGGATTTATTTATATTAACTGATTTACGTATATCAACTGTATGATGATTTTAAATGACCACGTTGATTCATTTATATAGACTGATTTACACATATTAACTGATTTACACATATCAAATGATTTATTTATATCAACTGATTTACACATATCAACTGATTTACACATATCAACTGATTTATTTATATCAACTGATTTACACATATCAACTGATTTATTTATATAAACTGATTTACCCATATCAACTGATTTACGCATATCAACTGATTTACGCATATCCCCTGATTTACGCATATCCCCTGATTTAAATTTGAACCAATTTGGCAACACAGCAAATTTTAAATAATTTACACAAATTAACTGATTTACTCATATAAACTGATTTACGCATATCTCCTGATTTAAGTTTGAACCAATTTTGCCACATAGCAAATTTTAGATGACCACGTTGATTTATTTATATCAACTGAATTACACATATCAACTGATTTATTTATATAAACTGATTTACGCATATCAACTGATTTACGCATATTAACTGATTTACGCATATCAACTGATTTACACATATCAACTGATTTACGCATATCCCCTGATTTAAGTTTGAACAATTTGGCAACGACAAATTTTAAATGACAACGTTGATTTATTTATATCAACTGATTTATTTATATCAACTGATTTACACATATTAACTGATTTTTTGAAAACAACCGATTTACACAAATCAACTGATTTACGCATATCAACTGATTTACGCATATCCCCTAATTTAAGTTTGAACCAATTTGGCAACAGCAAATTTTAAATGACAACGGATTTATTTATTTCAACTGATTTACGTATATCCCCTGATTTAAGTTTGAACCAGTTTGGCAACATAGCAAATTTTAAATGACCACGTTGATTTATTTATATCAAATGATTTGCACATATCAACTGATTTATTTATATCAACTGATTTACACATATCAACTGATTTATTTATATAAACTGATTTACCCATATCAACTGATTTACGCATATCAACTGATTTACGCATATCCCCTGATTTACGCATATCCCCTGATTTAAGTTTGAACCAATTTGGCAACACAGCAAATTTTAAATGACAACGTTGATTTATTTATATCAACTGATTTACACATATCAACTGATTTTTTGATATCATCCGATTTACACAAATTAACTGATTTACGCATATCAACTGATTTACGCATATCTCCTGATTTAAGTTTGAACCAATTTTGCCACATAGCAAATTTTGGATGACCACGTTGATTTATTTATATCAACTGATTTACACATATCAACTGATTTATTTATATAAACTGATTTACGCATATCAACTGATTTACGCATATCAACTGATTTACACATATCAACCGATTTACGCATATCCCCTGATTTAAGTTTGAACAATTTGGCAACGACAAATTTTAAATGACAACGTTGATTTATTTATATCAACTGATTTATTTATATCAACTGATTTACACATATCAACTGATTTTTTGAAAACAACCGATTTACACAAATCAACTGATTTACGCATATCAACTTATTTACGCATATCCCCTAATTTAAGTTTGAACCAATTTGGCAACAGCAAATTTTAAATGACAACGGATTTATTTATTTTAACTGATTTACGTATATCCCCTGATTTAAGTTTGAACCAGTTTGGCAACATAGCAAATTTTAAATGACCACGTTGATTTATTTATATCAAATGATTTGCACATATCAATTGATTTATTTACATCAACTGATTTACACATATCAACTGATTTATTTATATCAACTGATTTACGCATATCAACTGATTTACGCATATCCCCTGATTTAAGTTTAAACCAATTTGGCAACATAGCAAATTTTAAATGACCACGTTGATTTATTTATATCATCTGATTTACACATTTTAACTGATTTACACATATCAAATGATTTATTTTTATAAACTGATTTACGCAAATCAACTGATTTACGCATATCAACTGATTTACGCATATCAAGTGATTTACGCATATCAACTGATTTACGCATATCCCCTGATTTAAGTTTGAACCAATTTGGCAACATAGCAAATTTTAAATGACCACGTTGATTTATTTATATCAAATGATTTACACATATCAACTGATTTATTTACATCAACTGATTTACACATATCAACTGATTTATTTATATCAACTGATTTATTTATATCAACTGATTTACGCATATCAACTGATTTACGCATATCCCCCGATTTTAGTTTAACCAAGTTGGCAACACAGGAAATTTTAAATGACAACGTTTATTTATTTATATCAACTGATTTACACATATCAACTGATTTATTTACATCAACTGATTTACACAAATTAACTTATTTACGAATATCAATTGATTTGCGCATATCATCTGATTTAAGTTTGAACCAATTTGGCAACAGCAAATTTTAAATGACAACGTTGATTTATTTATATCAACTGATTTATTTATATCAATTGATTTATTTACATCAACTGATTTACACAAATCAACTGATTTACGAATATCAATTGATTTACGCATATCATCTGATTTAAGTTTGAACCAATTTGGCAACAGCAAATTTTAAATGACAACGTTGATTTATTTATATCAACTGATTTATTTATATCAACTGATTTATTTATATCAACTAATTTACACATATCAACTGATTTTTTGATATTAACCGATTTACACAAATCAACTGATTCACGCATATCTTACGCATATCAACTGATTCACGCATATCCCCTGATTTAAATTTGAACCAATTTGGCAACATAGCAAATTTTAAATGACATTGAATTTATTTATTTCAACTGATTTATTTATATCAACCGATTTACACAAATCAACTGATTTACGCCTATCAACTGATTTACGCATATCTCCTGATTTAGGTTTGAACCAATTTGGCAACATAGCAAATTTTAAATGACAACGGATTTATTTATATCCACTGATTTACGTACATCAACTGTATGATGATTTTAAATGACCACGTTGATTCATTTATATCAACTGATTTACACATATTAACTAATTTACACATATCAACCGATTTACACATATCAACTGATTTATTTATATCAACTGATTTATTTATATTAAATGATTTACACATATCAACTGATTTATTTATATAATCTGATTTACACATATTAACTGATTTATTTATATCAACTGATTTACACATAATAACTGATTTATTTATATCAACTGATTTATTTATATCAACCGATTTACACAAATCAACTGATTTACGCATATCAACTCATTTACGCATAACCCCTGATTTAAGTTTAACCAATTTGGCAACACAGCAAATGTTAAATGACAACGTTGATTTATTTACATCAACTGATTTACACATATCAACTGATTTAGGCATATCTCCTGACTTAAGTTTAAACCAATTTGACAACATGGCAAATTTTAAATGACAACGGATTTATTTATATCAACTGATTTTCGTATATCCCCTGATTTAAGTTTAAACCAATTTGGCAACATAGCAAATTTTAAATGACCACGTTAATTTATTTATATCAACTGATTTACACATATTAACTGATTTACACATATCAACTGATTTACACATATCAACTGATTTATTTATATCAACTGATTAACACATATCAACTGATTTATTTATATCAACTGATTTACACATATCAACTGATTTATTTATATTAACCGATTTACACAAATCAACCGATTTACACAAATCAACTGATTTACGCATATCAATTGATTTACGCATATCCCTTGATTTAAGTTTGAACCAATTTGGCAACATAGCAAATTTTAAATGAAAACGGATTTATTTATATCAGCTGATTTACGTAAATCAACTGTGTGATGATTTTAAATGACCATGTTGATTCATTTATATCAACTGATTTACACATATTAACTAATTTACACATATCAACCGATTTACACATATCAACTGATTTATTTATATCAACTGATTTATTTATATCAACTGATTTATTTATATCAACTGATTTACACATATCAACTGATTTATTTATATAAACTGATTAACGCATATCAACTGATTTACGCATATCAACTGATTTACGCATATCAACCGATTTACACATATCCCCTGATTTAAGTTTGAACCAATTTGGCAACACAGCAAATTTTAAATGACAACAATGATTTATTTAAATCAAATGATTTACACATATCAACTGATTTATTTACATCAACTGATTTACACATATCAACTGATTTATTTACATCAATTGATTTACACATATCAACTGATTTTTTGATATCAACCAATTTACACAAATCAACTGATTTACGAATATCATCTGATTTAAGTTTGAACCAATTTGGCAAGAGCAAATTTTAAATGACAACGTTGATTTATTTATATCAACTGATTTACACATATCAACTGATTTTTTATATCAACCGATTTACACAAATCAACTGATTCACGCATATCTTACGCATATCAACTGATTTACGCATATCCCCTGATTTAAATTTGAACCAATTTGGCAACATAGCAAATTTTAAATGACCACGTTGATTTATTTATATCAACTGATTTACACATTTTAACTGATTAACACATATCAAATGATTTACACAAATCAACTGATTTATTTATATCAACTGATTTTCACATATCAACTGATTTATTTATATCAACTGATTTACACATATTAACTGATTTACGCATATCAACTGATTTACACATATCAACTGATTTACACATATCAACTGATTTATTTATATCAACTGATTTACACATATCAACTGATTTATTTATATCAACTGATTTACATATATCAACTGATTTATTTATATAAACTGATTTACGCATATCAACTGATTTACGCATATCAACTGATTTACGCATATCAAGTGATTTACGCATATCAACTGATTTACGCATATCCCCTGATTTAAGTTTGAACAATTTGGCAACGAGAAATTTTAAATGACAACGTTGATTTATTTATATCAACTAATTTATTTATATCAACTGATTTACACATATCAACTGATTTTTTGATATCAACCGATTTACACAAATCAACTGATTTACGCAAATCAACTGATTTACGCATATCCCCTGATTTAAGTTTGAACCAATTTGGCAACATAGCAAATTTTAAATGTCAACGGATTTATTTATTTTAACTGATTTACGTATATCCCCTGATTTAAGTTTGAACCAATTTGGCAACATAGCAAATTTTAAATGACCACGTTGATTTATTTATATCAAATGATTTACACATATTAACTGATTTATTTACATCAACTGATTTACACTTATCAACTGATTTATTTATATCAACTGATTTACGCATATCAACTGATTTACGCATATCCCCCGATTTAAGTTTAACCAAGTTGGCAACACAGGAAATTTTAAATGACAACGTTTATTTATTTATATCAACTGATTTACACATATCAACTGATTTATTTGCATCAACTGATTGACACATATCAACTGATTTTTTGATATCAACCAATTTACACAAATCAACTGATTTACGAATATCAATTGATTTACGCATATCATCTGATTTAAGTTTAAACCAATTTGGCAACAGCAAATTTTAAATGACAACGTTGATTTATTTATATCAACTGATTTATTTATATCAACTGATTTATTTATATCAACTGATTTACACCTATCAACTGATTTTTTGATATCAACCGATTTACACAAATCAACTGATTCACGCATATCCCCTGAATTAGGTTTAAACAAATTTGGCAACATAGCAAATTTTAAATGACAACGGATTTATTTATATCCACTGATTTACGTATATCAACTGTATGATGATTTTAAATGACCACGTTGATTTATTTATATCAACTGATTTACACATATTAACTAATTTACACATATCAACCGATTTACACATATCAACTGATTTATTTATATCAACTGATTTATTTATATTAAATGATTTACACATATCAACTGATTTATTTATATAAACTGATTAACGCATATTAACTAATTTACACATATCAACTGATTTACACATATTAACTGATTTATTTATATCAACCGATTTACACAAATCAACTGATTTACGCATATCAACTGATTTACGCATATCCCCTGATTTAAGTTTAACCAATTTGGCAACACAGCAAATTTTAAATGACAACGTTGATTTATTTACGTCAACTGATTTACACATATCAACTGATTTATTTACATCAACTGATTTACACATATCAACTGATTTTTAGATATCAAGCGATTTACACAAATCAACTGATTCACGCATATCTTACGCATATCAACTGATTCACGCATATCCCCTGATTTAAATTTGAACCAATTTGGCAACATAGCAAATTTTAAATGACATTGAATTTATTTATTTCAACTGATTTATTTATATCAACCGATTTACACAAATCAACTAATTTACGCCTATCAACTGATTTACGCATATCCCTTGATTTAGGTTTGAACCAATTTGGCAACATAGCAAATTTTAAATGACAACGGATTTATTTATATCCACTGATTTACGTACACCAACTGTATGATGATTTTAAATGACCACGTTGATTCATTTATATCAACTGATTTACACATATTAACTAATTTACACATATCAACCGATTTACACATATCAACTGATTTATTTATATCAACTGATTTATTTATATTAAATGATTTACACATATCAACTGATTTATTTATATAAACTGATTTACACATAATAACTGATTTATTTATATCAACTGATTTACACATATTAACTGATTTATTTATATCAACTGATTTATTTAAATTAACCGATTTACACAAATCAACTGATTTACGCATATCAACTAATTTATTTATATCAACTGATTTACACATATCAACTGATTTATTTATATCAACTGATTTACACATATCAACTGATTTTTTGATATCAACCGATTTACACAAATCAACTGATTTTTTGATATCAACCGATTTACACAAATCAACTGATTCACGCATATCTTACGCATATCAACTGATTCACGCATATCCCCTGATTTAAATTTGAACCAATTTGGCAACATAGCAAATTTAAAATGACAACGAATTTATTTATTTCAACTGATTTACTTATATCAACTGATTTACACAAATCAACTGATTTACGCCTATCAACTGATTTACGCATATCCACTGATTTAGGTTTAAACCAATTTGGCAACATAGCAAATTTTAAATGACAACGGATTTATTTATATCCACTGATTTACGTATATCAACTGTATGATGATTTTAAATGACCACGTTGATTCATTTATATCAACTGATTTACACATATTAACTAATTTACACATATCAACCGATTTACACATATTAACTGATTTATTTATATCAACTGATTTATTTATATAAACTGATTAACGCATATCAACTGATTTACACATATCAACTGATTTACACATATTAACTGATTTATTTATATCAACCGATTTACATAAATCAACTGATTTACGCATATCAACTGATTTACGCATATCCCCTGATTTAAGTTTAACCAATTTGGCAACACAGCAAATTTTAAATGACAACGTTGATTTATTTACATCAACTGATTTACACATATCAACTGATTTATTTACATCAACTGATTTACACATATCAACTGATTTTTTGATATCAACCGATTTACACAAATTTAACATTAACGCATATTAACTGATTAACGCATATCCCCTGATTTAAGTTTGAACCAATTTGGCAACAGCAAATTTTAAATAACAACGTTGATTTATTTATATCAACTGATTTACACATATCAACTGATTTACACATATTAACTGATTTACACATATCAACTGATTTATTTATATCAACTGATTTAAGTTTGAACCAATTTGGCAACAAAGCAAATTTTAAATGAAAACGGATTTATTTTTATCAACTGATTTACGTAAATCAACTGTATGATAATTTTAAATGACCACGTGGATTCATTTATATCAACTGATTTACGCATATCAACTGATTTAGGCATATCCCCTGACTTAAGTTTGAACCAATTTGGCAACACAGCAAATTTTAAATGACCACGTTGATTTATTTATATCAACTGATTTACACATATCAACTGATTTACACATATCAACTGATTTATTTATATCAACTGATTTATTTATATCAACCGATTTACACAAATCAACTGAATTACGCATATCAACTGATTTACGCATATCCCCTGATTTAAGTTTAAACCAATTTGACAACATGGCAAATTTTAAATGACAACGTTGATTTATTTACATCAACTGATTTACACATATCAACTGATTTATTTACATCAACTGATTTACACATATCAACTGATTTTTTGATATCAACCGATTTACACAAATCAACTGATTTACGCATATCAACTGATTAACGCATATCCCCTGATTTAAGTTTGAACCAATTTGGCAACAGCAAATTTTAAATAACAACGTTGATTTATTTATATCAACTGATTTACACATATCAACTGATTTTTTGATATCAAGCGATTTACACAAATCAACTGATTTACGCATATCTTACGCATATCAACTGATTTACGCATATCCCCTGATTTAAGTTTAAACCAATTTGGCAACATAGCAAATTTTAAATGACATAGAATTTATTTATATCAACTGATTTACGTATATCCCCTGATTTAAGTTTGAACCAATTTGGCAACATGACAAATTTTAAATGACCACGTTGATTTATTTATATCAACTGATTTACACATATCAACTGATTTACACATATCAACTGATTTACACATATCAACTGATTTACACATATCAACTGATTTACACATATCAACTGATTTACACATATCAACTGATTTACACATATCAACTGATTTATTTATATCAACTGATTTAAGTTTGAACCAATTTGGCAACAAAGCAAATTTTAAATAAAAACGGATTTATTTATATCAACTGATTTACGTAAATCAACTGTATGATGATTTTAAATGACCACGTGGATTCATTTATATCAACTGATTTACGCATATCAACTGATTTAGGCATATCCCCTGACTTAAGTTTGAACCAATTTGGCAACACAGCAAATTTTAAATGACCACGTTGATTTATTTATATCAACTGATTTACACATATCAACTGATTTATTTATATCAACTGATTTACACATATCAACTGATTTTTTGATATCAACCGATTTACACAAATCAACTGATTTTTTGATATCAACCGATTTACACAAATCAACTGATTCACGCATATCTTACGCATATCAACTGATTCACGCATATCCCCTGATTTAAATTTGAACCAATTTGGCAACATAGCAAATTTAAAATGACAACGAATTTATTTATTTCAACTGATTTACTTATATCAACCGATTTACACAAATCAACTGGTTTACGCCTATCAACTGATTTACGCATATCCACTGATTTAGGTTTAAACCAATTTGGCAAAATAGCAAATTTTAAATGACAACGGATTTATTTATATCCACTGATTTACGTATATCAACTGTATGATGATTTTAAATGACCACGTTAATTCATTTATATCAACTGATTTACACATATTAACTAATTTACACATATCAACCGATTTACACATATCAACTGATTTATTTATATTAAATGATTTACACATATCAACTGATTTATTTATATAAACTGATTAACGCATATCAACTGATTTACACATATCAACTGATTTACACATATTAACTGATTTATTTATATCAACCGATTAACACAAATCAACTGATTTACGCATATCAACTGATTTACGCATATCCCCTGATTTAAGTTTAACCAATTTGGCAACACAGCAAATTTTAAATGACAACGTTGATTTATTTACATCAACTGATTTACACATATCAACTGATTTATTTACATCAACTGATTTACACATATCAACTGATTTTTTGATATCAACCGATTTACACAAATTTAACATTAACGCATATCAACTGATTAACGCATATCCCCTGATTTGAAGTTTGAACCAATTTGGCAACAGCAAATTTTAAATGACAACGTTGATTTATTTATATCAACTGATATATTTATATCAACTGATTTACACATATCAACTGATTTTTTGATATCAAGCGATTTACACAAATCAACTGATTCACGCATATCTTACGCATATCAACTGATTCACGCATATCCCCTGATTTAAATTTGAACCAATTTGGCAACATAGCAAATTTTAAATGACATTGAATTTATTTATTTCAACTGATTTATTTATATCAACCGATTTACACAAATCAACTGATTTACGCCTATCAACCTATTTACGCATATCCCTTGATTTAGGTTTGAACCAATTTGGCAACATAGCAAATTTTAAATGACAACGGATTTATTTATATCCACTGATTTACGTACATCAACTGTATGATGATTTTAAATGACCACGTTGATTCATTTATATCAACTGATTTACACATATTAACTAATTTACACATATCAACCGATTTACACATATCAACTGATTTATTTATATCAACTGATTTATTTATATTAAATGATTTACACATATCAACTGATTTATTTATATAAACTGATTTACACATATTAACTGATTTATTTATATCAACTGATTTACACATATTAACTGATTTATTTATATCAACTAATTTATTTATATTAACCGATTTACACAAATCAACTGATTTACGCATATCAACTGATTTACGCATAACCCCTTGATTTAAGTTTAACCAATTTGGCAACACAGCAAATTTTAAATGACAACGTTGATTTATTTACATCAACTGATTTACACATATCAACTGATTTATTTACATCAACTGATTTACACATATCAACTGATTTTTTGGTATCAACCGATTTACACAAATCAACTGGTTTACGCATATCAACTGATTAACGCATATCCCCTGATTTAAGTTTGAACCAATTTGGCAACAGCAAATTTTAAATAACAACGTTGATTTATTTATATCAACTGATTTACACATATCAACTGATTTACACATATTAACTGATTTACACATATCAACTGATTTAAGTTTGAACCAATTTGGCAACAAAGCAAATTTTAAATAAAAACGGATTTATTTATATCAACTGATTTACGTAAATCAACTGTATGATGATTTTAAATGACCACGTGGATTCATTTATATCAACTGATTTACGCATATCAACTGATTTAGGCATATCCCCTGACTTAAGTTTGAACCAATTTGGCAACACAGCAAATTTTAAATAACCACGTTGATTTATTTATATCAACTGATTTACACATATCAACTGATTTATTTATATCAACCGATTTACACAAATCAACTGATTTACGCATATCAACTGATTTACGCATATCCCCTGATTTAAGTTTAAACCAATTTGACAACATGGCAAAATTTAAATGACAACGTTGATTTATTTACATTAACTGATTTACACATATCAACTGATTTATTTACATCAACTGATTTACACATATCAACTGATTTTTTGATATCAACCGATTTACACAAATCAACTGATTTACGCATATCAACTGATTAACGCATATCCCCTGATTTAAGTTTGAACCAATTTGGCAACAGCAAATTTTAAATAACAACGTTGATTTATTTATATCAACTGATTTACACATATCAACTGATTTTTTGATATCAAGCGATTTACACAAATCAACTGATT
The DNA here is from genome assembly GCA_921294245.1 of Brassicogethes aeneus. Classification (NCBI taxonomy): domain Eukaryota; kingdom Metazoa; phylum Arthropoda; class Insecta; order Coleoptera; family Nitidulidae; genus Brassicogethes; species Brassicogethes aeneus. Next base: position 8,787,401 of record OV121136.1, read on the forward strand.
TACGCATATCTTACGCATATCAACTGATTTACGCATATCCCCTGATTTAAGTTTAAACCAATTTGGCAACATAGCAAATTTTAAATGACATAGAATTTATTTATATCAACTGATTTACGTATATCCCCTGATTAAAGTTTGAACCAATTTGGCAACACAGCAAATTTTAAATGACCACGTTGATTTATTTATATCAACTGATTTACACATATCAACTGATTTACGCATATCAACTGATTTAGGCATATCCCCTGACTTAAGTTTGAACCAATTTGGCAACACAGCAAATTTTAAATGACCACGTTGATTTATTTATATCAACTGATTTACACATATCAACTGATTTACACATATCAACTGATTTATTTATATCAACTGATTTATTTATATCAACCGATTTACACAAATCAACTGATTTTCGCATATCAACTGATTTACGCATATCTCCTGATTTAGGTTTAAACCAATTTGACAACATGGCAAATTTTAAATGACAACGGATTTATTTATATCAACTGATTTACGTATATCCCCTGATTTAAGTTTAAACCAATTTGGCAACGTAGCAAATTTTAAATGACCACGTTAATTTTTGTGTGATATGAATGAAATTTTTAAAAAAATGTGTTTAAAAGATAAGTTGATTTTTTGTGGTGACTTAAATGTAAATTTTTTAGAGGATACAAAGAACAAAAAACACCTTAGCAATTTATTAAATTCCTACAACATTAAAAATTTGGTAAGTGAGCCTACTAGAATAACGAATAATACTGCGACATCTATAGATTATATTTGCACTAATTTTGCGGTGAAGAAGAACAGTTGTCGCGTTTTTAATAATCAGTTGTCGGATCATTGTTCTCAAATTCTTGAGATTAATATTTTTAAAAGTAAACCCAAAGAATACATATTCAAAAGAATTTTTAGTGATCAAAATAAAAAACAATTTTTATATAGTTTGAGCAGAGAAACATGGAATAATGTATATTATGCTGCAAGCGTAGATGAGGCTTTTGAACTATTTACTGAAAATATGTGTTATTATATAAATGTTAATTTTCCCTTTAAAAAAATTAATACAAATAGTAAAAATAGAAATAAGCCATGGCTTACAAATGGTTTAAAGATTTCATCACGCAGGCTAAAACAATTATATAATATTATGATTCATGATAGGTCCGATCAAAATATTGCCAAATATAAAAGATATAAAAAAATATACAAAAACTTATTAAAACAATCTAAGTATTTATATAATAATGGTAGACTTAATAATGCGAGTAATAAATCGAAGGTCGCGTGGCAGTTAATAAATAAAAATACATCACAAAAAAACAAATCAGGAAAAATTAAAGAAATAATATATAATAAAACAGCTGTTACCAATCCAACTAACATTTCTAACATTTTTAATAATTTTTTCGTCAATGCGCCAAAAAAATTAGTTAATATCTTAAAAAATAGACACTTTGAACCGAAAACTGACAAAAACTAGCCAACATTTTTTCTTAATCCCGTAAATGATTCGGACATTTTTAATATAATAAATAGTCTAAAGAACTCAGGATCTGCTGGTTTTAATGAAATAAGCTCTATTGTTTTAAAACAGTCTATACATTTTGTTGTAAAACCTTTAACATACTTAATAAATTACTCTTTAAGTGAAGGTGTTTTTCCTACTAGTCTAAAGACTGCTAAAGTAATTCCGTTGCACAAAAAAGGTGATTACAGCAACATTCAAAATTATCGACCGATTTCTTTATTGTCAACAGTATCTAAAGTACTAGAAAGAGTAATTTTTAACCAGTTAATTCAGTATACGGAAAAATACAATATTTTATCACAAATTGTTGATTTGGATGGAAATAGATCTGAAAAATTGAATCTTGAATGCGGAGTTCCACAAGGATCTGTGTTAGGTCCTATTTTATTCATAATTTTTATTAACTGCGTATCTTTTATTGTAAATGAAAAAAATTTAGTCATATTTGCCGACGACACTTCATATCTTTCATCTGAATCCACTTTACTTAATTCAGTTCTAAGTGCCCAAAATATACTAAATACTCTTATGCAGTGGTTTGAGGAAAATAAGCTTTTAGTAAATACCGATAAAACTGTTTTTATGAACTTTCAATTTAAAAAGTCGCAAAATCCCGAAAGTCAACTGTTAAAAATCAATAACAAATCTATAAAGCAAGTTGAAAACACTAAATTTTTGGGAATTTATCTCAATGAATGTTTAAGTTGGGAATATCATATAACTGAATTATGTAAACATTTATCTAGCGTTTGTTATGTTTGTTATAGGCTCAATAGCATAGTTAATAGAAGCGTTATTATTTCATATTATTATGCACATTTTTACTCACGTGTAAGTTATAGTATACTATTGTGACGACGAGGGACTCCACCAGTAGTGATGAAGCGGGGACTCCACCATCGATGATTGAGACTGTTGGGTGACGTATGGTTAAAAGGCCAAACTTACATTATAACGGCTTTATTTCTGAATGAATTTACATTACAAGCAATATGGGTTTATATACAAAACTAGAACACTACGTCATATACACAAGAAATACATGTTTGCTGATTATTGCAAGATTGCATTTCTCACAATAAATTTCCACGTAAATCTATTTGAGAATCAAATAATCTGCAATAATCTGAAACTTTCCTGTTGTTTTTATGTGGGAAAATAATTATTATATTAAAATAAAGTAAAATTAATAAATCAATAAATAATATTTTCTTATTTCGTGACATCTCCCTCGCCTAGAAAGCACGCCACTGGGCTTTGTCGTCCATGTTCTAGATTTGCAATAAACTGCCGACGTAGTCCTAGACACTTAGTTTTATCTTCAAGTCCGCCATGATGAATTCTTGATGTCCGTGTTTAATTATTGGAAATATTGTTGGTTTTTGTGTGGTGTTGAAGTGGTGAAGTGTCTAGTACTATTACATTTTGTCGGACTCCACATGAAAATAAAAAGGAACAAAAATTAGTAAGTATTCTTAAACTAAAATAATAATAACTAACTATGTACAATTTACAGTTGCCTATCGCCTATGCCAAAAAATATTAAATATATAAAAATTATTTAAAATTAAGCATTACTATACAAAAAAAAATTATTTGTATAACTTTAGTGAAGACCTACGTCCCTTTATACCCTATAACGTTAAATTTTTATTTTATTATTTTAAATGTTTGAATTAAACTTGCAATTTGTTTTTCAATCTAGTTTTTATCTTAAATATGCGCTTGTAATTTGATATTAACACTACTGACCTAGCCAACAATTTTATTCCTGCGATGGACATGGAACGCATGAGCGACTCGTTGCGCTGGGCTCCCTTTTGTCATCATTGGAAATTGCTAACCCTTACTCCTGGTCATTCCTGGGGTAAGCTCGGACGAGTGTCAGCTGGAATTGATCTGGAAGGTTGATGTCATCTTCACAACAAACGTGGTACAGGATACCTTCTTGTGAGGAACCATTTCCAGGGTTTCCAGCATTTTTTGGTATTTTATTTTTTAATTATACTTTTTCCATTTTTCTTATTTCTTCTTTTGCAGATCTGCTCAAGGTAGGGTGGCAACTAGTACTACTGGGTATCTCTTGATTAAGAGGAATACCACGCATGCATTTTTTTCTTTAGGATTAAGTAAGAATTACTTCAAGTTTGAACATCTCGCCCGCAAGATGAGACAAATTTTTAGGTTTTCTTCTATTTCCTCAGTTTCGTGGTTGGTAATTTTCCATGTTTTTCTTGGAATGCCGTTTTTCTTCATAGTAGCATGACTCAGCAGCACAAGCTTTTTCCGTACCCCAAAAAATATTTCTTTTCTTCTTTTTTATTTTCAATATTCTTTATTCTTTATTTACATACATTTTCTTTTTTCCATTTTAGCTTTATTAAAGTCGACTTCTTCTTTTCATTCTTCTATACGTTATGGGTATCGTAGCTTCATAGAACAGGGCTTCTGGTAAGGGCTTCCAAAAGGATCCTGCTGATATTTCAATGGCAGCTTCTTCGGGTTGCCAGGATAAAATAGGTTTTGGATACGGGCTTCTACGTTGTCGCCCCCAGTAACATACTCAAAAACCCAAATACATACCCCCCTAAACGCAATAATTTGGAAAATTCCCTCCACTGACACTAAACTGTCAATAACGGCAAACCAGCCATCAAAATGAATATATTAATTATAATTATCATTATTACTACATCAACCAAGCTCACACGGAAGTGTTTGGGTTGCATACTATCAAATTACCGTTTTTGAATAAAATTAAAAGAACTGGCTTAAAAAGAGTTTTAAATACCGGCAATGCTATTCATGTGTCAGTAAAAGGAATTCCAATAAAACTAATAGATTTTCTTGGAAAGAGGCATTTAAAGAACTAAACAATTATCCTTGTTAAAATTATACTTAACAATTAGTAAAACTAAAAATAAAATACCGTGTACATCCATACCGTTCTAGATGTAAAAAAAAATCTAATAAAATAAAATAAATGTTTAGCTGTCAAAATGACGGTTACAGTGTAAATCAGTTGATATAAATAAATCAACGTGGTCATTTAAAATTTGCTATGTTGCCAAATTGGTTCAAATTTAAATCAGGGGATATGCGTAAATCAGTTGATATGCGTAAGATATGCGTGAATCAGTTGATTTGTGTAAATCGGTTGATATAAAAAAATCAGTTGATATGTGTAAATCAGTTGATATAAATAAATCAGTTGATATAAATAAATCAACGTTGTCATTTAAAATTTGCTGTTGCCAAATTGGTTCAAACTTAAATCAGATGATATGCGTAAATCAATTGATATTCGTAAATCAGTTGATTTGTGTAAATTGGTTGATATCAAAAAATCAGTTGATATGTGTAAATCAATTGATGTAAATAAATCAGTTAATATGTGTAAATCAGTTGATGTAAATAAATCAGTTGATATGTGTAAATCATTTGATTTAAATAAATCATCGTTGTCATTTAAAAATTGCTGTGTTGCCAAATTGGTACAAACTTAAATCAGGGGATATGTGTAAATCGGTTGATATGCGTAAATCAGTTGATATGCGTAAATCAGTTGATATGCGTAGATCAGTTTATATAAATAAATCAGTTGATATGTGTAAATCAGTTTATATAAATAAATCAGTTGATATAAATAAATCAGTTGATATGTGTAAATCGGTTGATATGTGTAAATTAGTTAATATGTGTAAATCAGTTGATAAAAATGAATCAACATGGTCATTTAAAATCATCACACAGTTGATTTACGTAAATCAGCTGATATAAATAAATCCGTTTTCATTTAAAATTTGCTATGTTGCCAAATTGGTTCAAACTTAAATCAAGGGATATGCGTAAATCAGTTGATTTGTGTAAATCGGTTGATTTGTGTAAATCGGTTGATATAAATAAATCAGTTGATATAAATAAATCAGTTGATATGTGTTAATCAGTTGATATAAATAAATCAGTTGATATGTGTAAATCAGTTGATATGTGTAAATCAGTTAATATGTGTAAATCAGTTGATATAAATAAATAAGTAAAGTAAAGTAAAGTAAAGTAAAGTAAAGTAAAGTAATTTATTGTCCACAAATGACCTAAAAAGGTATTGGACTAGTCCAGGGTACATAGTAATAATTACACAATAGGTATTAAGACTAAATTAAAACAAAAAAACAAAATTAAAACAAAAAAACAAATATTTTAAATTACATATTTAAGTATTTAAGTATTCCCCAACACTGTAAAAAGATTTTTGAATTAAAAACTGGTGCAGTTTTCTTTTAAAAATATTTATATTGTTTATGCATTTTAGGTGTTGGGGAAGTTTGTTATAAAACTGAATTCCGGCATATACAGGATTTTGCTCATATGTGCTAGTACTGTGTTTGGGAATCCTGTATTCATTCCGGGACCTAGTGTTGTACGTGTGATCATAGTTGTTGGTTATAAATAAAGATGAATTACTTTTAACAAAAAGTAATACCTCCTTAATATAAATACACGGTATTGGTAATATATTTAGTTCCTTAAAAATGCTTCTACAGGATTCTCCAAAACCTATACCAGCTAAGTTTCGTACGGCTCTCTTTTGCATTTTAAATACTTCCAAAGCATTTGTAGATGATCCCCAAAATAGTGTCACGAAATAAGAAAATATTATTTATTGATTTATTAATTTTACTTTATTTTAATATATGTAACACCCATGGTAAAAAATAATTTATGGCAGCGGCAAATAATCGCTGACTTAGGCCGGTCCAACTGCGAAAACATCACGTAAGACGGATCGAAGGGAAAAGGCGGCAGTTTAGCAGAATCGCTCGATCTGTGAATGCTAATAATTCTGGCGATATATTTTATAATAATATTCTCTTTGTTTTAATAACTAATAGATACTTTTAATTATGGTTTCAAGAGTTTAATTTGTTACCATTACAGTGCAGCGGCGGGATGAATACGCTCTATCCGAAGTAGTTATTGTGTGTTTGTTTATGTTGTGGGTAAATAAAACTTAAATTGACGATATTTAGTGTACGTGCTTAGTGCGTTGAAAATAAACAAGATACCTAGTGTTTAGTTAATCAGCCAACATCTGTTTTGATTGTTTTTGGAACAAAGCATGGGAAATCGAAAACGAAGGCATAGTTCTAGTAGCTCTACTAGTTCTACGAGTAGTAGCTCTAGTTCTACGTCTAGCAGTGATTATGCTGGGCGTTATAGGAGAAACAAACAAAAATCGAAAAAAAACTGTAAGTACCAAGAAAAGTCACGGCAGTAAACGATCTTATACCCCTCAATTAAGTAGTAACTTACGCACAGACGTTGACGTGTCAAATGAACGTGATTCACAGACACGAATTAAACAACTTGAAGATTTAGTTGACCAGCTATTACAAAATAATGACAGACATTCTGTGCGTGTTTCAATTAAACCTGATTGTATCCCAGAATTTTCTCCTGGAAATACTAACGACCGTATAGCAAAATGGTTGGACAAAATTGATCAGCTGTCACAGATAAATAAATGGGACGAAAAAACAACAATATACCATATGCAATCACGATTAACAGGTTTAGCCAAAACATGGTACAATAACCTAGATAATTATAAATATACGTGGAACGAATGGAAGCAGCTACTTATTGAAGCTTTTCCGGATCACCATGATTTTCCTACGGCCATAAGGAAACTTATTCGACGCATTAAACTACCAGACGAGAGCTGGACAGAATACTATTTTGCAAAAATAGAGTTACTTCGCCAATGCGAAATAACAGGGAAGAATGCTGTAGCTATGGTTATCGACGGTATTCAGGACAATGCCATTCAATCGGGCGCAAAAGTTGGCAGATATTCAACACCTGAAGAGTTATATAGAGATTATCTGGCTACTTTACCTGTTATGCGAGAACGGTTTAAGCAGAGTTTCCTTAAAAAGACAGAAAAACGGCAACAGGAAAATCCAGATATATCAGATAAAAAGCTTACTTTAAAAAGAGGCAAGTGTTATAACTGTAAACAATTTGGTCATTTTCAGACGCAGTGCACAAAACCCCGTATAGAGTGTGGTAACTGTAAGAAACTGGGCCACACCACTGAAAATTGTTTTAGCAATAAGTCTAGGAAAACGCTACTTTGCGACGTCCCAGCATCTTCAGAGAACAGTGGTTACTACGTCACATGTTCTATTAATGGTCACTTAACCAAGGGATTCGTAGACTCAGGGTGTGCGGAAATTCTTATTCGAGAGTCGGACGCTCGTAAAATAGGACTAACATGGTCAGACGTTGATATATGCCTTAATGGTTATGGTGGGGCCATATCTAAAGTCTTGGGAACTACCAAAGTAAATATGAAAGTAGACTTATTCCAAGCAGAAGTCTCAATTTTAATTGTCCCTGATCATTTACAAAGTATGCCAGTTTTGATCGGAAGATCAATTTTAAATAAAAAAGGTATTGTCACAGTCATCCGAGATGGAAATACAAGACTTTTTGAGGCTGAAATGGCAGAATTACCTCAGTTAGAAAGTTTGCCACCAAAGAAAATAATATTACGAGCCAAAGAAGACATTAATATACCATCAAATCACATTGGTCTAGTGAGCTGTTTGACAAGTGATAAATATGTTGGAGATATTTTTGTAGATTTCCGACATTCTTTTGAGCCTAAAAAGGAATCCATATTACCAAGGTGTGTCACCTCTACTCCAGATGCAAAGATTCCCATTTTAAATACGTCAGAGCAAACCATCTGTTTTGTACAAAATCAAGTTATTGCCAGAGGAGTGCCTTGTGTTGAAGATGATACACAGGTGAGTGTTAACAAAGTAGATATTACAAAACTATCAAAATTTTCTATTGAAGACATAAAAGGTCATATAACTAATAATATTTCTGACAGTGAAAAATATAAACTATTGTTACTGCTAAATAAATATCGCGATTGTTTTGCCCAAAATATTCATGAACTTGGAAATATCAAAAATGTACAAATGTCTATCGATCTAAGTGATAATAAACCTGTAAGTTATCGGCCTTATCGTCTATCGCTTCATGAAAGGGAGAAGGTACGTGATATGATAACCGATTTGATGTCTGCTAATATTATTCAAGAATCACAGTCACCGTACTCCAGTCCTATTATTCTTGTGAAAAAGAAAAACGGCGAAACGCGCATGTGTGTGGACTATCGTGCATTAAACGCAAAAACCATCAGAGACAGTTTTCCTTTGCCGCATGTTGACGACCATCTCGAAATCCTAAAAGGATGCAAGTATTTTACCTCGCTCGATATGGCAAGCGGGTATCACCAAATCAAAATAGCCGAAGATTCAATACGAAAAACAGCATTTGTAACACCGGACGGGCAATACGAGTATCTGCGGATGCCATTTGGGTTAGTTAACGCACCAGCTATGTTCCAAAGGACCATTAACCAGATTTTAGGCTCAATGAGGTTCTCAACGGCTCTAGCATACATGGATGACATACTGGTTCCATCTCCAAGTTACGAATCTGGGTTAATAGCTCTTCAAGACGTACTTGAAAAATTTAGAAACGCTGGAGTTACATTACGTTTGGACAAATGTCAGTTTTTTAAAAATCAAATAGACTACCTTGGTCACGAGATTAGTGCCAATGGTATTCGACCGGGCACTACCAAAATCAAGGCAGTCAAAAGTTTTCCAACTCCCAAAAATGTGCATCAGGTCCGTCAATTTGTTGGATTATGTACTTACTTCAGAAAGTACGTGAAAGACTTTGCTCAAATTGCACGCCCGCTGACTTCTTTAACAAAAAAAAGATGTTAGTTTTGAATGGGAAGAAAAACAAAACAAGCTATACGAGTATAAGAAGACCTCAGATGGGCTCAAATGTTGAAAGAACTTTTAAAAATATGGGAGATAAATACTGGTTTCCCAGAATGAAGAAATACGCAAGCCGATATATTTCAGCGTGTTTACCATGTGCGTATAACAAAACTCCAACTGGAAAGAAAGAAGGTTTACTGCATCCAATACCAAAAACTACGATTCCCATGGATACCGTACACGTGGATCACTTGGGGCCTTTTGTAAAAAGTACAAAAGGAAACGCTTACCTGATTATGGCAATAGATGCATTTACTAAGTTTTTGTTTGCAAAACCAGTGAAAAACACAAAGGTTAGACCAGTAAAGGAATTTTTGGAGAAAGTTTTTCATACATTTGGGGTACCTAGGCGAATATTAAGCGACAGAGGTTCTTGTTTTACAAGTGACACCTTTACGGCATTCGCCAAAAATTTAGGTATTAAGGTTGTATGAGAATTGACCAAATTCCTCAGTAAATAATGCGACGGGAAAAAGTCCCTACGAGCTGTTATTCGGGTACAAGCCTAGGGGAATGCACGACTCATTCCTAAGTGGGGCTGTATCTGAAAACAAAATGGAAAACGATATCCAAAAGACGAGATGTGCAGCAGGAAAACGAATCCAAGCACAACAAGATAAGCAAAAGGCTTATTTTGTAACTGTAAATATTGCGACGGGAAAAAGTCCCTACGAGCTGTTATTCGGGTACAAGCCTAGGGGAATGCACGACTCATTCCTAAGTGGGGCTGTATCTGAAAACAAAATGGAAAACGATATCCAAAAGACGAGATGTGCAGCAGGAAAACGAATCCAAGCACAACAAGATAAGCAAAAGGCTTATTTTGTAACTGTAAATATTGCGACGGGAAAAAGTCCCTACGAGCTGTTATTCGGGTACAAGCCTAGGGGAATGCACGACTCATTCCTAAGTGGGGCTGTATCTGAAAACAAAATGGAAAACGATATCCAAAAGACGAGAGGTGCACCAGGAAAACGAATCCAAGCACAACAAGATAAGCAAAAGGCTTATTTTGATAAAAAACGAAAAAATGTCAAGAGTACAAGGTAGGAGATTTAGTAGTTCTACGACGGGCAAATTTTGCCAACGACGGCAAAAGTACCAAGTTAGTGCCTAAGTATAATGGTCCCTACCTTATAAAAGAAGTACTCGAACGCGACAGATATATAGTAGAAGACCTGCCAGGCTCTAGACGTGCGCAAAAGAAATATAGAGGGGTTTGTTCGGTCGACCGAATGAAACCTTTTACGGCTGCTTGTGAGAGCAGTAGTGATGACGACTCAGACACGAATGCTGAGAAAGTATTGTTTGTTTAATGTATTTTTTAAATTGTTTTTAATATTCAATAAAAGAAAAGAAGACCAAAGAGGTTGATGTAATGACTGGCCATCATATGCATCACCTCATGTTTTCTTTTTTTTTCTTAATTAATAAATTATTTAGCTAATGTGACTGTTAAATTTCAGTTTGACATTTTCCGGGACGGAAAAAATGGGAGCATGGCCGACTGTAACACCCATGGTAAAAAATAATTTATGGCAGCGGCAAATAATCGCTGACTTAGGCCGGTCCAACTGCGAAAACATCACGTAAGACGGATCGAAGGGAAAAGGCGGCAGTTTAGCAGAATCGCTCGATCTGTGAATGCTAATAATTCTGGCGATATATTTTATAATAATATTCTCTTTGTTTTAATAACTAATAGATACTTTTAATTATGGTTTCAAGAGTTTAATTTGTTACCATTACATATAATAATTATTTTCCCACATAAAAACAACAGGAAAGTTTCAGATTATTGCAGATTATTTGATTCTCAAATAGATTTACGTGGAAATTTATTGTGAGAAATGCAATCTTGCAATAATCAGCAAACATGTATTTCTTGTGTATATGACGTAGTGTTCTAGTTTTGTATATAAACCCATATTGCTTGTAATGTAAATTCATTCAGAAATAAAGCCGTTATAATGTAAGTTTGGCCTTTTAACCATACGTCACCCAACAGTCTCAATCATCGATGGTGGAGTCCCCGCTTCATCACTACTGGTGGAGTCCCTCGTCGTCACATGGTGGAGGCGCCAACGATCTTGTACCATCACTATGAATAGAGAAAGTATCGGTACCCAGGATTGACCGAATACTCGCTGTATCTATTCATAGAAGACTTCCTGAATAGAGAAAGCATCGGTACCCAGGATTGACCGAATGCTCGCTGAATCTATTTGGGAACTCTAAGAAAAAGAAGATCGGCGTTAGTTAAAATTAATGTCACGCAAGAAGCTTTTGGGAAAATTGACATTCAACCCATCACATCGCAGCACGGAAAAATCCATCTTCGAACCCTCCTCAACGTTACCACGATCACCGACTGGCACCGAACCGAAACAAACAAGATATTTCCTACGACCACCGAAAGAACCTATAATACCCGGCGCCTCCACCATGTGACGACGAGGGACTCCACCAGTAGTGATGAAGCGGGGACTCCACCATCGATGATTGAGACTGTTGGGTGACGTATGGTTAAAAGGCCAAACTTACATTATAACGGCTTTATTTCTGAATGAATTTACATTACAAGCAATATGGGTTTATATACAAAACTAGAACACTACGTCATATACACAAGAAATACATGTTTGCTGATTATTGCAAGATTGCATTTCTCACAATAAATTTCCACGTAAATCTATTTGAGAATCAAATAATCTGCAATAATCTGAAACTTTCCTGTTGTTTTTATGTGGGAAAATAATTATTATATTAAAATAAAGTAAAATTAATAAATCAATAAATAATATTTTCTTATTTCGTGACACTATTTTGGGGATCATCTACAAATGCTTTGGAAGTATTTAAAATGCAAAAGAGAGCCGTACGAAACTTAGCTGGTATAGGTTTTGGAGAATCCTGTAGAAGCATTTTTAAGGAACTAAATATATTACCAATACCGTGTATTTATATTAAGGAGGTATTACTTTTTGTTAAAAGTAATTCATCTTTATTTATAACCAACAACTATGATCACACGTACAACACTAGGTCCCGGAATGAATACAGGATTCCCAAACACAGTACTAGCACATATGAGCAAAATCCTGTATATGCCGGAATTCAGTTTTATAACAAACTTCCCCAACACCTAAAATGCATAAACAATATAAATATTTTTAAAAGAAAACTGCACCAGTTTTTAATTCAAAAATTTTTTTACAGTGTTGGGGAATACTTAAATACTTAAATATGTAATTTAAAATATTTGTTTTTTTGTTTTAATTTTGTTTTTTTGTTTTAATTTAGTCTTAATACCTATTGTGTAATTATTACTATGTACCCTGGACTAGTCCAATACCTTTTTAGGTCATTTGTGGACAATAAATTACTTTACTTTACTTTACTTTACTTTACTTTACTTTACTTATTTATTTATATCAACTGATTTACACATATTAACTGATTTACACATATCAACTGATTTACACATATCAACTGATTTATTTATATCAACTGATTTATTTATATCAACCGATTTACACAAATCAACCGATTTACACAAATTAACTGATTTACGCATATCCCTTGATTTAAGTTTGAACCAATTTGGCAACATAGCAAATTTTAAATGAAAACGGATTTATTTATATCAGCTGATTTACGTAAATCAACTGTGTGATGATTTTAAATGACCATGTTGATTCATTTTTATCAACTGATTTACACATATTAACTAATTTACACATATCAACCGATTTACACATATCAACTGATTTATTTATATCAACTGATTTATTTATATAAACTGATTTACACATATCAACTGATTTATTTATATAAACTGATCTACGCATATCAACTGATTTACGCATATCAACTGATTTACGCATATCAACCGATTTACACATATCCCCTGATTTAAGTTTGTACCAATTTGGCAACACAGCAATTTTTAAATGACAACGATGATTTATTTAAATCAAATGATTTACACATATCAACTGATTTATTTACATCAACTGATTTACACATATTAACTGATTTATTTACATCAATTGATTTACACATATCAACTGATTTTTTGATATCAACCAATTTACACAAATCAACTGATTTACGAATATCAATTGATTTACGCATATCATCTGATTTAAGTTTGAACCAATTTGGCAACAGCAAATTTTAAATGACAACGTTGATTTATTTATATCAACTGATTTATTTATATCAACTGATTTACACATATCAACTGATTTTTTTATATCAACCGATTTACACAAATCAACTGATTCACGCATATCTTACGCATATCAACTGATTTACGCATATCCCCTGATTTAAATTTGAACCAATTTGGCAACATAGCAAATTTTAAATGACCACGTTGATTTATTTATATCAACTGATTTACACTGTAACCGTCATTTTGACAGCTAAACATTTATTTTATTTTATTAGATTTTTTTTTACATCTAGAACGGTATGGATGTACACGGTATTTTATTTTTAGTTTTACTAATTGTTAAGTATAATTTTAACAAGGATAATTGTTTAGTTCTTTAAATGCCTCTTTCCAAGAAAATCTATTAGTTTTATTGGAATTCCTTTTACTGACACATGAATAGCATTGCCGGTATTTAAAACTCTTTTTAAGCCAGTTCTTTTAATTTTATTCAAAAACGGTAATTTGATAGTATGCAACCCAAACACTTCCGTGTGAGCTTGGTTGATGTAGTAATAATGATAATTATAATTAATATATTCATTTTGATGGCTGGTTTGCCGTTATTGACAGTTTAGTGTCAGTGGAGGGAATTTTCCAAATTATTGCGTTTAGGGGGGTATGTATTTGGGTTTTTGAGTATGTTACTGGGGGCGTATCAGTGCAAGTGTGGCTGAGGGAGTATTGACGGTTGAAGTTTGGGTCCTGGTGGAGTTTGCGGGAATTCTTTGGGGAAATGTCTGTTAACATGGGCAACAATGTTGGGATTTGATTGGGTTCGAGACTTTTCCAGCAGGTCTTCTACGCACTTAGGTTTTCTACGCATCAGATTTTGAGTTGAGCTTCCTTTTATAATTTAGTCGTTGACGAGTTTAGATGAGAGTTAAGTTTGTGCTTAAATTATGGAAAATTTCCAATAACACATGGTAAATCTCTCAATCTACCTGTATAATTCCGACTAAAACACTTTTAGAATGGTACGATGAGCTCTGGGTGAGTTTTTGACCTGTTGCTGAAATTAAATGTTTTATCCACGAGGTTCTCCATTTTAGGGTTGTGTTATTCCCTTATTTTTGGTCTTTATGCAGTCCTGACGTTGTATAGTTATAAAAACTCCTTTAAAAAAGGGTAAGTTAGGCGGTTAATAGTTTTTTTAGATGCTTGGGCATCATACCACATTTTTTTTAGGGTTTTTATGTTGGAGTTTTTTGTAAGACTTTTTATGTCAGATTTGTTATAAAGGAATGGTTTTTTACCCTGAACTTGTTTTGGATAATGGCAAGTTCTTACGTTATTTAAAAGCCATCCTGTATAATCTGACATGGTAGGAGACTTCAACATCGGAAGCCAGCCCATTCGGAGACACACTCTACCAGGGCCCCAACTACGAACAGGTCGTACCATTTTAGAATATTAATGTTCACGTACACTTCACTCCTTATAATATATTATGTTTGTGTACTTTTAAGTTGAGAGTTCAAAATAGTTATTTTAGGTATAAAAAATATATTTTTTTTTTTGTCAGTTATCAGACTTTGGTTTTTGTAAACCATATATGGCCATATAAGGGTGCACCAAAATATTTATTATTACATGCAAAGTGATCATTTCAACATCGGTGAACAAATATAACTGATTTATATTTTTTTTTAAACTTGACTTTTAATAACCACCCTTAGTCTTTAGTAAGATTGTGTCTGACTTACTTAGATTTTAACAACTGGCCATAATAAGACACTGGCGCCCAATCTTGGATTTATGTTAGTAAAAACACGTAAGTATTGAGAAACAACATTTGCCCATCGACCTATCTCACCACTGTAAAGCTGCCGTTAGCCATAGCCCTCGAGTTGAGGTTACACAAAATGACGCCTTGAACGTGGGGCCTCGAATGTTGTTTCTTGATCTTATGTTTTGTAAATTTTTAGTTTTTTATTACGGAGTGTGGTGATATATATTTTTTTGTTGTTTTCTTAAATGAATACTTGTACTGCGCCCTCATACCTTATTTATTTATCGCAAACAATATTTATCGCAACCATTATTTTTAATTGTAGCTGGAATTATACTGAGCGTTATTATAGTATATTTTTTTTGTTTCGGATATTTCTGTCTACCTTAAACGACATCAGCTTGATAGAACTTATGCCACTCAACTCAACTGCCAAAACATTTTTTCTTGTTTAATATTTTAATAATTTTTCTTGTTTAATATTTGAAGTAGTTTTTTTATATCTTATCTGCAACCATGGACAGCAACACTCTATTTGTACCTAGACTCTTGAGCCTAGAGGAATTAGAATATGAAATGAATGTTAGATCCCTCAGATCTACTAGAGCCTTAGATCAAAGAGTAAAGATTTTAGAACGCGTTATGCTTACTGATGACACCCATTTATTGGATTTAGTTGATTCTTCCTATAATTACAATATTGAGAAAGTAAAAATCCCTCAAACTTTGAACTCTATCAGAGAGGATATTGACCTGTATGAAGGATCTTCTAAAAATGATGTCACATTTCAAAGAACTCTATCACGTTTAAATCATATTAAGTTCAGGATTTTAAGAGTTGTCGTCCCTGAGGCAGATGAGAATAAAGCTATTCAAAATTTTAAGGGCGAGAGTTTGGCAGACATGTACCACTTGAAGCAGAGCTTTTTGATAAAATTACGGACCTCGAAGTTAAAATACAAGCCAATACCTCAACTAGTTTACCAAACATTCCAACTTACTCTTATAGTAATAAATCAGTACCCGTATACAAATGGGACATATTTTTTGACGGCCAAAGTAACAAGTTAATTCCATTCTTAGAAAAAGTTGATGAATTATGTATTAGTCGAAATGTATCTAAAAATGAACTTTTTAAGTCAGCTTTTGACCTTTTTAAATATTCAGCTCATACTTGGTTTTCAGGGGTTATGTAAATAGTTGGGATGAATTGACCTCACTTCTTAAGAAGGAATTTTTGCCTAGTGACTTTGACGATGTACTTTTAGATGAAATTAAAAATAGAACTCAAGGGAAAAATGAACAAATTAATAAATATTTTCCGATTATGTCAAAACTTTTTGGTAGGTTATCAGAACCTTTGAGTGAAGCAGATAGATTAAAAATTTTAAGAAAAAATATTTTACCAACTTTTAATAAAAATTTAGCTTTGGAGAATATAACAACAATCCAACAGCTAAAAGAACTTTGTCTTAAAATTGAAGAAAATATTTGTTTAATGCAAAAGTATACTCAACCGTCATCTTCAAAATTGTTAGAGCCCATCTTAAATTATATTGAAACACCATCAAATAAAAGTACCCCTCAAGGTCCCAGTAATGTTCCTAAAGTTAACGCTGTTTTAAATAACATCAAGTGTTGGAATTGTGGTAATGAGGGCCACGTATTTAATGATTGTAGTAAAGTCAGAAAAAGGTTCTGTTTTAAGTGTGGTAAGCCTGATGTCACTGTACGTACGTGTAGTGTCTGCTCAAAAAACTAAGAGGTCGGATATACTGTAATTCTGACAATAGTATATCTTATAGTAGTCAGAAAGTCAGATCTCGTTTATGTAAAGTAGTTAGTGAGTTCAGTGGATGTCGTTTAGGGAAGGTTAAGGAAAAGATTACATTTCATAAAAAGTTTTATCATACAAATCCTTGCACCTCCCGCGACGATTGGGAAGCTTGGCTTCTTTTTATTAAGGATTTTTATGATAGCGTGGTTCCTAAAACCTCTGAGTTATTTAGCCAGCGAAAAAACGACTTGCGACCTTATATTACCGTAACTGTGTTTGACAATCCCTTAGTTGCCTTAGTAGATACCGGAGCTAGTCACTCTGTAGTTGGTCAAGAGAGAATCTCTTTTCTTAAAAAACACAACGTCAAGGTAAATAAAAGCAAAGTTAAAAATGTTTTCACAGCAGACGGGAGAAAACAACCCATAGTTGGTTTTTCTGAAATACCTATAAAAATCAATAATGTAGTTAAGTTACTTAAACTGCTGGTGGTTCCTTCTTTAAGTGCCTCGGTCATCTTTGGTATCGATTTTTGTTCATTATTCAATTTAACTTTAGATTTTTCCTCCAATACTTGGCATAATAAAGTAGACAATTTTTTCATTGAAGCCATAGCCAAAAGTCCAGAGCCAGATACTGGTCTATGTAATTTAACATCTCAACAACTAATTGAATTTAATAACATAAGATCTCTTTATAATAATTTAACTAGTAAGGCTTTGGGTAAGACTGATAAATTGATCCATCACATCGATACCGGAGATGCCAAGCCATTCAAACAACGTCAATATTTGCTATCACCCTTTATGTTGGGTCACTTGAATAAGGAATTAGACAGTATGTTGGAACTAGGGGTTGTAGAACCGTCGCATAGTGACTGGAACAGTCCAGTATTATTGGTTAAAAAAGCCAATGGGGATTACCGTTTTTGCTTTGATGGACGTAAGTTGAATTCAGTTACAAAAAGAGATTCCTACCCTTTGCCTTTTGTGGATAGGATTTTAAACATGCTTCGCGACGCGAAATTTATTACCAGTCTCGACTTAAAGAGTGCCTTCTGGCAGATTCCTTTAGACCAAGAATCTAAAGAGAAGTGTGCATTTAGTGTTCCCGGTAGAGGACTTTTTCAATTTGCAGTATTACCTTTTGGTTTGTCAAATAGTGCCCAGACACAACAAAGACTAATGGACAAAATTTTGGGTCCGGAATTTGAACCTAATGTTTTCGTATACCTAGATGATATCATTATCACTAGTAATAATTTTTCACACTTTTTTTCGCACTATTGCGTAAAGTATACGAACGTCTGAAGGACGCAAATTTAACTATAAATATTGAGAAATGTCAATTTTTCAGGAAGGAACTGAAATATTTAGGCTTTGTTGTGGATGGAGACGGTTTGAGAACCAATTCTGAAAAAGTCGAGGCTATGGTAAACTATCTAAAAAACTATTAAAAGATTCATAGGGATGTGCTCCTGGTATCGCCGATTTAAAAGTGGGTTCAGCTCTTTGGTTTCTCCTCTTAATGACTTATTAAAAGGTAATAAAGGCAAGAACAAACCTATTAAATGGTCAGACCCAGCGGAAGCTGCGTTCGTAAAAATTAAAGAGGCTTTAATATCGGCGCCTTTATTGTCAAGCCCCGATTTTTCGTTACCTTTTTTTATACAAACTGATGCCAGTTTGACAGGCATCGGAGCTGTAATTTTTCAAGTTATAGAGGGCCAAGAAAAGGTAATAGCCTACTCAAGTCGTGCGCTTAGTCGAGCTGAACGCAATTATTCAGTGACGGAGCGGGAATTGCTCGGTGTAATTCACGGTTTGCAAAAGTTTCGACCTTATATAGAGGGTCAAAAGTTTACGGTTATAACGGACCACTACTCTTTGTTGTGGCTTAAACGAATGTCGAACCCTGTCGGGAAATTAGCTCGTTGGGCAGTACTATTGTCCAATTTTGATTTTGATTTAGTGCATCGTAAAGGTACATTAAATGTGGTCGCCGATTCTTTATCCCGAGTACATCCTGTGGTTGATTCCATTTTAACACATTTAGATAATTTAGACGAATGGTATATCTCATTTAGGGATAAAATTTTAAAGAACCCCAAAGAATATCCTCATTTTAAGGTGGAGAATAATTTTGTTTATAAGTATTTGCCTGAAAAATTAAATATTAATACTAATATTTCAGATTTTAAATTATTTGTTCCATCTTCACAACGTAGGGAAATTTTACAAAAATGTCATGATGACCCATTAGCAAGTCATATGGGGTTCTTTAAAACTTTTAAAAGAATTTCGTCTGAATATTATTGGCCACAGATGCGCCGGGATATTGTTAGGTACATTCGTGCATGTAAGACCTGTAGTGAACAAAAAGTCGCCTTTGAGGGAACTCATGGTAAAATGGGTAATGAAAAGCGAGCTAGTTTTCCTTGGCAGATTATTTCTACAGACATTTATGGTCCGTTACCCCGTAGCAAGAGTGGAAATTCATATATATTACTGGTTTCTGATTGGTTTACTAAATCTGTTCTATTGCACCCAATGCGTCATGCCACTGCTCAAGAAATCGTAAAGTTTATGGAAAATCAGGTTTTTTTAGTTTGGGGGGTTCCTCAATTTATAATTGCAGACAACGGCACTCAGTATGCTGGCAAAGTTTTTAGACAACTTTGTGAGGATTACAAGGTACAAAAAATCTGGTTTAATTGCAGATACCATCCTAGGACAAATCCTAGTGAAAGGATAAATAGAGTAGTCGGTACCGCTCTACGAAGTTATATCAAGGACAAAACATCACATAAAGATTGGGACAAACAAATCCATAAAATAGCGGCGGCGATTCGTTCATCCACATCGGAGGTTACAGGCTACCCTAGCACTTTTTTAAACTTTGGTCGAGTAGTTCCCTTATCAGGGGAGTATTATGGCAGGATACCTAAAATATCAGGTTCAGAGTTAGGGCCTACCGATGTTAAATCCTATGTGGATGAACTGTCGAAACTTCCAGAGCTTTACCATGAAATAAAAAAGAAAATGTCCATGGCATATGTTAAAAATCAGCGTGTCTTTGATCTTCGAAAGCGGGAGATTGCTTTTAAACCAGGTGAGAAAGTCTGGAAACGGAATTTTGTACTGAGTGATGCCTCCAAAGATTTTAGTGCCAAGCTTGACTGCAAGTACAAACTTTGCATAGTTAAGAAAAAGGTTTCTAATGTAAGCTATGAACTTGAGTATCCTGATGGTACCAACGCAGGGGTATGGCATGTTTCCAAGATCAAACCATATTTTGAGTCAAATTCGAACATTTCAGTAGGGTAAGATCGATAGAACAGGAGAACGTAACGTAGTTTTTTGTGAGCAGTGTATGTTGAATTTCTACTCTGGCAGACTTTATTATCGTTTACTGCTTGGCAGTTTAGTTTTGTTTAGGTTTGCTTACAAATCTCACCGGTGAGAAAAATTTTGTTGTAAGGCCTGTATATAAACCATGGTTAGTTTTAGTTAGTTTAGGTTCAGTTAGGTTTAAGTTAGGTTTAGATTTCAGCGTAGGTGGTAACTCACTTCCCTTTAAAAACACTTAGCTATCTAGCTATTCCAGATAGTTCTGGTAGAAGTTAAGTAACCCTGTTGTGTTTTATGCTATAGACCCCACCGACTTAAGTACATTTACCGATTTTGACTTTTACCAATTTTGACCCTTTTATAGGCGTTTGATATGCATTAATTATCAACTAGCATAAAACCAGCCTCATTACCCTTTATGACTTCTTTAGAGCTCTCCGTGAGTTATAAAAAGTTTTCCGTCAGGCCAACATTGGAACCCCAACAATAGTTGCTACGATAGTCACAGCGAGATCGTACGGCCTGTAGCTAAAACCCATCCAAGTGGTGATGGAACAACATCGTGCCTTTCACCACACTGTGAGTTACCACGGTTTGTTTCGCCTGGTGTTGTAACTGTTTGGATTCCGGGCTTAAGAGTGTGTTGGATGTGGAGGGGGTGTCTTTTCTGGCTCGGAGGGTCTACCAGGGAAGGCGTCAGAGTTCTCCGCCGACGCGCCTTATAACATCCAGGAGCGATGGGTTCTCTGGCGGCCTTGGTGGATTTTCTGGTCAGGGGGGATGGTCTCTCCTGCGCTACCACATTCTTGAGTGCGGATACAGGCAGTTATTTTAGTTTAGTTACCTATCTTTAGTTTAGTTATCTAATTGTTTATAAATTCTGATCAGGCCGACACTTAGTTGTCGCTATGGCATGCACGGCAAAGCCATATCGCCTGTAGCACCATTTTGTCCAGTCTTTTCAATGTGGTTCCAGTTAGTGCAACTGGCCACTGGGACACTCCCTTTTCCTACTCGGAATTCGTTCCGAGTAATTTTATTTTCTCACGGTATGTCAAGGCGACATACCGTTGAACTTTCGAATAATGTATGTAGACATTATCTCCATTCGTTGGAGGGCTGGCCTGTTTCAGATACAGGACCACCGGTTGCCTCCCCTTTTTTGTTATAGGACTAGTTCCTAGCTTCATTGGGTTTGTCAGGATCCTTCCTCTTCAAGGAGAATTTGCTTTACATTTAAATTAACTTTCTGACGTTTTAGTTGCTTTAAAATTTGAGGCGTAGCATGACTAAGGGTCTGCTTCGTCCTCTTCATATCTGTCAAAATTTCACTTTTAAAACCGATTTTTTTTATAGGCTAATACTCTTGTAAACACTTGACGGCTCTTGGGGTTTTGTCCGGTTAGGTAGGGACTTATGGTGGTTGCGATAAATATGCGGTGGTTGGGGACAGAAAAAAAAAAACTTTTAATTTTATTTGTATTTTTTATTTTTTTTGGAGAGGGGCAATTGTGTAAGTGTCATTTTGACAGCTACACATTTATTTTATTTTATTAGATTTTTTTTTACATCTAGAACGGTATGGATGTACACGGTATTTTATTTTTAGTTTTACTAATTGTTAAGTATAATTTTATTAAGGATAATTGTTTAGTTCTTTAAATGCCTCTTTCCAAGAAAATCTATTAGTTTTATTGGAATTCCTTTTACTGACACATGAATAGCATTGCCGGTATTTAAAACTCTTTTTAAGCCAGTTGTGTACTTTTAAGTTGAGAGTTCAAAATAGTTATTTTAAGTATATATTTTTTTTGTAGCATCGATAATATTTTGTCAGTTATCAGACTTTGGTTTTTGTAAACCATATATGGCCATATAAGGGTGCACCAAAATATTTATTATTACATGCAAAGTGATCATTTCAACATCGGTGAACAAATATAACTGATTTATATATTTTTTTAAACTTGACTTTTAATAACCACCCTTAGTCTTTAGTAAGATTGTGTCTGACTTACTTAGATTTTAACAACTGGCCATAATAAGACACTGGCGCCCAATCTTGGATTTATGTTAGTAAAAACACGTAAGTATTGAGAAACAACATTTGCCCATCGACCTATCTCACCACTGTAAAGCTGCCGTTAGCCATAGCCCTCGAGTTGAGGTTACAACACATTTTAACTGATTAACACATATCAAATGATTTACACAAATCAACTGATTTATTTATATCAACTGATTTACACATATCAACTGATTTATTTATATCAACTGATTTACACATATTAACTGATTTACGCATATCAACTGATTTACACATATTAACTGATTTACACATATCAACTGATTTATTTATATCAACTGATTTACACATATTAACTGATTTACGCATATCAACTGATTTACACATATTAACTGATTTACACATATCAACTGATTTATATATATCAACTGATTTACACATATCAACTGATTTATTTATATCAACTGATTTACACATATCAACTGATTTATTTATATAAACTGATTTACGCATATCAACTGATTTACGCATATCAAGTGATTTACGCATTTCAACTAATTTACGCATATCCCCTGATTTAAGTTTGAACAATTTGGCAACGACAAATTTTAAATGACAACGTTGATTTATTTATATAAACTGATTTACACATATCAACTGATTTTTTGATATCAACCGATTTACACAAATCAACTGATTTACGCAAATCAACTGATTTACGCATATCCCCTGATTTAAGTTTGAACCAATTTGGCAACATAGCAAATTTTAAATGTCAACGGATTTATTTATTTTAACTGATTTACGTATATCCCCTGATTTAAGTTTGAACCAATTTGGCAACAAAGCAAATTTTAAATGACCACGTTGATTTATTTATATCAAATGATTTACACATATCAACTGATTTATTTACATCAACTGATTTACACATATCAACTGATTTATTTATATCAACTGATTTACGCATATCAATTGATTTACGCATATCCCCCGATTTAAGTTTAACCAAGTTGGCAACACAGGAAATTTTAAATGACAACGTTTATTTATTTATATCAACTGATTTACACATATCAACTGATTTATTTATATAAACTGATTTACGCATATCAACTGATTTACGCATATCAACTGATTTACGCATATCAACCGATTTACACATATCCCCTGATTTAAGTTTGAACCAATTTGGCAACACAGCAAATTTTAAATGACAACGTTGATTTATTTAAATCAAATGATTTACACATATCAACTGATTTATTTACATCAATTGATTTACGCATATCATCTGATTTAAGTTTGAACCAATTTGGCAACAGCAAAATTTAAATGACAACGTTAATTTATTTATATCAACTGATTTATTTATATCAACTGATTTACACATATCAACTGATTTTTTGATATCAACCGATTTACACAAATCAACTGATTCACGCATATCTTACGCATATCAACTGATTTACGCATATCCCCTAATTTAAATTTAAACCAATTTGGCAACATAGCAAATTTAAAATGACAACGAATTTATTTATTTCAACTGATTTATTTATATTAACCGATTTACACAAATCAACTGATTTACGGATATCAACTGATTTACGCATATCCCCTGATTTAGGTTTGAACCAATTTGGCAACATAGCAAATTTTAAATGACATCGAATTTATTTATATCAACTGATTTACGTATATCCCCTGATTTAAGTTTGAACCAATTTGGCAACATAGCAAATTTTAAATGACCACGTTGATTTATTTATATCAACTGATTTACACATATCAACTGATTTACACATATCAACTGATTTACACATATCAACTGATTTATTTATATCAACTGATTTAAGTTTAAACCAATTTGGCAACATAGCAAATTTTAAATGAAAACGGATTTATTTAAATCAATTGATTTACGTAAATCAACTGTATGATGATTTTAAATGACCACGTGGATTCATTTATATCAACTGATTTACGCATATTAACTGATTTAGGCATATCCCCTGACTTAAGTTTGAACCAATTTGGCAACAAAGCAAATTTTAAATGACCACGTTGATTTATTTATATCAACTGATTTACACATATCAACTGATTTATTTATATCAACTGATTTATTTATATCAACCGATTTACACAAATCAACCGATTTACACAAATCAACTGATTTACGCATATCAACTGATTTTCGCATATCAACTGATTTTTTGATATCAACCGATTTACACAAATCAACTGATTTACGCATATCAACTGATTTACGCATATCCCCTGATTTAAGTTTAAACCAATTTGGCAACATAGCAAATTTTAAATGACAACGGATTTATTTATATCAACTGATTTACGTATATCCCCTGATTTCAGTTTGAACCAATTTGGCAACATAGCAAATTTTAAATGACCACGTTAATTTATTTATATCAACTGATTTACACAAATCAACTGATTTTTTGATATCTACCGATTTACACAAATCAACTGATTTACGCATATCTTACGCATATCAACTGATTTACACATATCCCCTGATTTAAGTTTGAACCAATTTGGCAACATAGCAAATTTTAAATGACCACGTTAATTTATTTATATTAACTGATTTACACATATCAACTGATTTAAACATATCAACTGATTTATTTATATCAACTGATTTATTTATATTAACCGATTTACACAAATCAACCGATTTACACAAATCAACTGATTTACGCATATCAACTGATTTACGCATATCCCCTGATTTAGGTTTAAACCAATTTGGCAACATAGCAAATTTTAAATGACCACGTTAATTTATTTATATCAACTGATTTACACATATTAACTGATTTACACATATCAACTGATTTACACATATCAACTGATTTAAACATATCAACTGATTTATTTATATCAACTGATTTATTTAAATCAACCGATTTACACAAATCAACCGATTTACACAAATCAACTGATTTACGCATATCAACTGATTTACGCATATCCCCTGATTTAAGTTTGAACCAATTTGGCAACACAGCAAATTTTAAATGACAACGTTGATTTATTTATATCAACTGATTTACACATATCAACTGATTAACACATATCAACTGAATTATTTACATCAACTGATTTACACATATCAACTGATTCATTTATATCAAATGATTTACTCATATCAACTTATTTATTTATACAAACTGATTTACGCATATCAACTGATTAACACATATTAACTGATTTACACATACCAACTGATTTATTTATATTAACTGATTTACACATATTAACTGATTTATTTATATCAACTGATTTATTTATATCAACCGATTTGCACAAATCAACTGATTTACGCATATCAATTGATTTACGCATATCATCTGATTTAAGTTTAACCAATTTGGCAACACAGCAAATTTTAAATGACAACGTTGATTTATTTATATCAACTGATTTACACATATCAACTGATTAACACATATCAACTGATTTATTTATATCAACTGATTTACACATATCAACTGATTTATTTATATCAACTGATTTACACATATTAACTGATTTACGCATATCAACTCACTTACACATATCAACTGATTTACACATATCAACTGATTTATTTATATCAACTGATTTACACATATCAACTGATTTATTTATATTAACTGATTTACGCATATCAACTGATTTACGCATATCAACTGATTTACGCATATCAAGTGATTTACGCATATCAACTGATTTACGCATATCCCCTGATTTAGGTTTGAACCAATTTGGCAACATAGCAAATTTTAAATGACCACGTTGATTTATTTATATCAAATGATTTAAACATATCAACTAATTTATTTACATCAACTGATTTACACATATCAACTGATTTATTTATATCAACTGATTTACGCATATCAACTGATTTACGCATATCCCCCGATTTAAGTTAGACCAAGTTGGCAACACAGGAAATTTTAAATGACAACGTTTATTTATTTATATCAACTGATTTACACATATCAACTGATTTATTTATATAAACTGATTTACGCATATCAACTGATTTACGCATATCAACTGATTTACGCATATCAACCGATTTACACATATCCCCTGATTTAAGTTTGAACCAATTTGGCAACACAGCAAATTTTAAATGACAACGTTGATTTATTTAAATCAAATGATTTACACATATCAACTGATTTATTTACATCAATTGATTTACGCATATCATCTGATTTAAGTTTGAACCAATTTGGCAACAGCAAAATTTAAATGACAACGTTGATTTATTTATATCAACTGATTTATTTATATCAACTGATTTACACATATCAACTGATTTTTTGATATCAACCGATTTACACAAATCAACTGATTCACGCATATCTTACGCATATCAACTGATTTACGCATATCCCCTGATTTAAATTTAAACCAATTTGGCAACATAGCAAATTTAAAATGACAACAAATTTATTTATTTCAACTGATTTATTTATATTAACCGATTTACACAAATCAACTGATTTACGGATATCAACTGATTTACGCATATCCCCTGATTTAGGTTTGAACCAATTTGGCAACATAGCAAATTTTAAATGACATCGAATTTATTTATATCAACTGATTTACGTATATCCCTTGATTTAAGTTTGAACCAATTTGGCAACATAGCAAATTTTAAATGACCACGTTGATTTATTTATATCAACTGATTTACACATATCAACTGATTTACATATATCAACTGATTTACACATATCAACTGATTTATTTATATCAACTGATTTAAGTTTGAACCAATTTGGCAACATAGCAAATTTTAAATGAAAACGGATTTATTTATATCAACTGATTTACGTAAATCAACTGTATGATGATTTTAAATGACCACGTGGATTCATTTATATCAACTGATTTACGCATATTAACTGATTTAGGCATATCCCCTGACTTAAGTTTGAACCAATTTGGCAACAAAGCAAATTTTAAATGACCACGTTGATTTATTTATATCAACTGATTTACACATATCAACTGATTTATTTATATCAACTGATTTATTTATATCAACCGATTTACACAAATCAACCGATTTACACAAATCAACTGATTTACGCATATCAACTGATTTTCGCATATCAACTGATTTTTTGATATCAACCGATTTACACAAATCAACTGATTTACGCATATCAACTGATTTACGCATATCCCCTGATTTAAGTTTAAACCAATTTGCAACATAGCAAATTTTAAATGACAACGGATTTATTTATATCAACTGATTTACGTATATCCCCTGATTTCAGTTTGAACCAATTTGGCAACATAGCAAATTTTAAATGACCACTTTAATTTATTTATATCAACTGATTTACACAAATCAACTGATTTTTTGATATCAACCGATTTACACAAATCAACTGATTTACGCATATCTTACGCATATCAACTGATTTACACATATTCCCTGATTTAAGTTTGAACCAATTTGGCAACATAGCAAATTTTAAATGACAACGGATTTATTTATATCAACTGATTTACGTATATCCCCTGATTTAAGTTTGAACCAATTTGGCAACATAGCAAATTTTAAATGACCACGTTAATTTATTTATATTAACTGATTTACACATATCAACTGATTTAAACATATCAACTGATTTATTTATATCAACTGATTTATTTATATTAACCGATTTACACAAATCAACCGATTTACACAAATCAACTGATTTACGCATATCAACTGATTTACGCATATCCCCTGATTTAGGTTTGAACCAATTTGGCAACATAGCAAATTTTAAATGACCACGTTAATTTATTTATATCAACTGATTTACACATATTAACTGATTTACACATATCAACTGATTTACACATATCAACTGATTTAAACATATTAACTGATTTATTTATATCAACTGATTTATTTATATCAACCGATTTACACAAATCAACCGATTTACACAAATCAACTGATTTACGCATATCAACTGATTTACGCATATCCCCTGATTTAAGTTTGAACCAATTTGGCAACACAGCAAATTTTAAATGACAACGTTGATTTATTTATATCAACTGATTTACACATATCAACTGATTAACACATATCAACTGATTTATTTACATCAACTGATTTACACATATCAACTGATTCATTTATATCAAATGATTTACTCATATCAACTTATTTATTTATACAAACTGATTTACGCATATCAACTGATTAACACATATTAACTGATTTACACATACCAACTGATTTATTTATATTAACTGATTTACACATATTAACTGATTTATTTATATCAACTGATTTATTTATATCAACCGATTTGCACAAATCAACTGATTTACGCATATCAATTGATTTACGCATATCATCTGATTTAAGTTTAACCAATTTGGCAACACAGCAAATTTTAAATGACAACGTTGATTTATTTATATCAACTGATTTACACATATCAACTGATTAACACATATCAACTGATTTATTTATATCAACTGATTTACACATATCAACTGATTTATTTATATCAACTGATTTACACATATTAACTGATTTACGCATATCAACTAACTTACACATATCAACTGATTTACACATATCAACTGATTTATTTATATCAACTGATTTACACATATCAACTGATTTATTTATATTAACTGATTTACGCATATCAACTGATTTACGCATATCAACTGATTTACGCATATCAAGTGATTTACGCATATCAACTGATTTACGCATATCCCCTGATTTAGGTTTGAACCAATTTGGCAACATAGCAAATTTTAAATGACCACGTTGATTTATTTATATCAAATGATTTAAACATATCAACTAATTTATTTACATTAACTGATTTACACATATCAACTGATTTATTTATATCAACTGATTTACGCATATCAACTGATTTACGCATATCCCCCGATTTAAGTTAGACCAAGTTGGCAACACAGGAAATTTTAAATGACAACGTTTATTTATTTATATCAACTGATTTACACATATCAACTGATTTATTTATATAAACTGATTTACGCATATCAACTGATTTACGCATATCAACTGATTTACGCATATCAACCGATTTACACATATCCCCTGATTTAAGTTTGAACCAATTTGGCAACACAGCAAATTTTAAATGACAACGTTGATTTATTTAAATCAAATGATTTACACATATCAACTGATTTATTTACATCAATTGATTTACGCATATCATCTGATTTAAGTTTGAACCAATTTGGCAACAGCAAAATTTAAATGACAACGTTGATTTATTTATATCAACTGATTTATTTATATCAACTGATTTACACATATCAACTGATTTTTTGATATCAACCGATTTACACAAATCAACTGATTCACGCATATCTTACGCATATCAACTGATTTACGCATATCCCCTGATTTAAATTTAAACCAATTTGGCAACATAGCAAATTTAAAATGACAACAAATTTATTTATTTCAACTGATTTATTTATATTAACCGATTTACACAAATCAACTGATTTACGGATATCAACTGATTTACGCATATCCCCTGATTTAGGTTTGAACCAATTTGGCAACATAGCAAATTTTAAATGACATCGAATTTATTTATATCAACTGATTTACGTATATCCCCTGATTTAAGTTTGAACCAATTTGGCAACATAGCAAATTTTAAATGACCACGTTGATTTATTTATATCAACTGATTTACACATATCAACTGATTTACATATATCAACTGATTTACACATATCAACTGATTTATTTATATCAACTGATTTAAGTTTGAACCAATTTGGCAACATAGCAAATTTTAAATGAAAACGGATTTATTTATATCAACTGATTTACGTAAATCAACTGTATGATGATTTTAAATGACCACGTGGATTCATTTATATCAACTGATTTACGCATATTAACTGATTTAGGCATATCCCCTGACTTAAGTTTGAACCAATTTGGCAACAAAGCAAATTTTAAATGACCACGTTGATTTATTTATATCAACTGATTTACACATATCAACTGATTTATTTATATCAACTGATTTATTTATATCAACCGATTTACACAAATCAACCGATTTACACAAATCAACTGATTTACGCATATCAACTGATTTTCGCATATCAACTGATTTTTTGATATCAACCGATTTACACAAATCAACTGATTTACGCATATCAACTGATTTACGCATATCCCCTGATTTAAGTTTAAACCAATTTGGCAACATAGCAAATTTTAAATGACAACGGATTTATTTATATCAACTGATTTACGTATATCCCCTGATTTCAGTTTGAACCAATTTGGCAACATAGCAAATTTTAAATGACCACTTTAATTTATTTATATCAACTGATTTACACAAATCAACTGATTTTTTGATATCAACCGATTTACACAAATCAACTGATTTACGCATATCTTACGCATATCAACTGATTTACACATATCCCCTGATTTAAGTTTGAACCAATTTGGCAACATAGCAAATTTTAAATGACAACGGATTTATTTATATTAACTGATTTACGTATATCCCCTGATTTAAGTTTAAACCAATTTGGCAACATAGCAAATTTTAAATGACCACGTTAATTTATTTATATTAACTGATTTACACATATCAACTGATTTAAACATATCAACTGATTTATTTATATCAACTGATTTATTTATATTAACCGATTTACACAAATCAACCGATTTACACAAATCAACTGATTTACGCATATCAACTGATTTACGCATATCCCCTGATTTAGGTTTGAACCAATTTGGCAACATAGCAAATTTTAAATGACCACGTTAATTTATTTATATCAACTGATTTACACATATTAACTGATTTACACATATCAACTGATTTACACATATCAACTGATTTAAACATATCAACTGATTTATTTATATCAACTGATTTATTTATATCAACCGATTTGCACAAATCAACTGATTTACGCATATCAATTGATTTACGCATATCATCTGATTTAAGTTTAACCAATTTGGCAACACAGCAAATTTTAAATGACAACGTTGATTTATTTATATCAACTGATTTACACATATCAACTGATTAACACATATCAACTGATTTATTTATATCAACTGATTTACACATATCAACTGATTTATTTATATCAACTGATCTACACATATTAACTTATTTACGCATATCAACTCACTTACACATATCAACTGATTTACACATATCAACTGATTTACGAATATAAATTTTAAATGACAACGTTGATTTATTTATATCAACTGATTTACACATATCAACTGATTAACACATATCAACTGATTTATTTACATCAACTGATTTACACATATCAACTGATTCATTTATATCAAATGATTTACTCATATCAACTTATTTATTTATACAAACTGATTTACGCATATCAACTGATTTACGCATATCCCCTGATTTAAGTTCGAACCAATTTGGCAACACAGCAAATTTTAAATGACAACGTTGATTTATTTATATCAACTGATTTACACATATCAACTGATTAACACATATCAACTGATTTATTTACATCAACTGATTTAAACATATCAACTGATTCATTTATATCAAATGATTTACTCATATCAACTTATTTATTTATACAAACTGATTTACGCATATCAACTGATTAACACATATCAACTGATTTACACATACCAACTGATTTATTTATATTAACTGATTTACACATATTAACTGATTTACACATATCAACTAATTTATTTATATCAACCGATTTACACAAATCAACTGATTTACGCATATCAACTGATTTACGCATATCCCCTGATTTAAGTTTAACCAATTTGGCAACACAGCAAATTTTAAATGACAACGTTGATTTATTTACATCAACTGATTTACACATATCAACTGATTTATTTACATCAACTAATTTACACATATCAACTGATTTTTTGATATCAACCGATTTACACAAATCAACTGATTTACGCATATCAACTGATTTACGCATATCCCCTGATTTAAGTTTAAACCAATTTGGCAACATAGCAAATTTTAAATGACATATAATTTATTTATATCAACTGATTTACGTATATCCCCTGATTTACGTATATCCCCTGATTTAAGTTTGAACCAATTGGGCAACAGCAAACTTTAAATAACAACGTTGATTTATTTATATCAACTGATATATTTATATCAACTGATTTACACATATCAACTGATTTTTTGATATCAAGCGATTTACACAAATCAACTGATTTACGCATATCTTACGCATATCAACTGATTTACGCATATCCCCTGATTTAAGTTTAAACCAATTTGGCAACATAGCAAATTTTAAATGACATAGAATTTATTTATATCAACTGATTTACGTATATCCCCTGATTTACGTATATCCCCTGATTTAAGTTTGAACCAATTTGGCAACATAGCAAATTTTAAATGATCACGTTGATTTATTTATATCAACTGATTTACACATATCAACTGATTTATTTATATCAACCGATTTATTTATATCAACCGATTTACACAAATCAACCGATTTACACAAATCAACTGATTTACGCATATCAACTGATTTACGCATATCAACTGATTTTTTGATATCAACCGATTTACACAAATCAACTGATTTACGCATATCAACTGATTTACGCATATCCCCTGATTTAAGTTTAAACCAATTTGGCAACATAGCAAATTTTAAATGACAACGGATTTATTTATATCAACTGATTTACGTATATCCCCTGATTTAAGTTTGAACCAATTTGGCAACACAGCAAATTTTAAATGACAACGATGATTTATTTAAATCAAATGATTTACACATATCAACTGATTTATTTACATCAACTGATTTACACATATCAACTGATTTATTTACATCAATTGATTTACACATATCAACTGATTTTTTGATATCAACCAATTTACACAAATCAACTGATTTACGAATATCAATTGATTTACGAATATCATCTGATTTAAGTTTGAACCAATTTGGCAACAGCAAATTTTAAATGACAACGTTGATTTATTTATATCAACTGATTTATTTATATCAACTGATTTACTCATATCAACTGATTTTTTGATATCAACCGATTTACACAAATCAACTGATTCACGCATATCTTACGCATATCAACTGATTTACGCATATCCCCTGATTTAAATTTGAACCAATTTGGCAACATAGCAAATTTTAAATGACCACGTTGATTTATTTATATCAACTGATTTACACATTTTAACTGATTAACACATATCAAATGATTTACACAAATCAACTGATTTATTTATATCAACTGATTTTCACATATCAACTGATTTATTTATATCAACTGATTTACACATATTAACTTATTTACGCATATCAACTGATTTACACATATCAACTGATTTACACATATCAACTGATTTACACATATCAACTGATTTACACATATTAACTGATTAATTAAATCAACCGATTTACACAAATCAACTGATTTACGCATATCCCCTGATTTAAGTTTAACCAATTTGGCAACACAGCAAATTTTAAATGACAACGTTGATTTATTTACATCAACTGATTTACACATATCAACTGATTTATTTACATCAACTGATTTACACATATCAACTGATTTTTTGATATCAACCGATTTACACAAATTTAACATTAACGCATATCAACTGATTAACGCATATCCCCTGATTTAAGTTTGAACCAATTTGACAACAGCAAATTTTAAATAACAACGTTGATTTATTTATATCAACTGATATATTTATATCAACTGATTTACACATATCAACTGATTTATTTATATCAACCGATTTACACAAATCAACCGATTTACACAAATCAACCGATTTACACAAATCAACTGATTTACGCATATCAACTGATTTTTTGATATCAACCGATTTACACAAATTATCTGATTTACGCATATCAACTGATTTACGCATACCCCCTGATTTAAGTTTAAACCAATTTGACAACATGGCAAATTTTAAATGACAACGGATTTATTTATATCAACTGATTTACGTATATCCCCTGATTTAAGTTTAAACCAATTTGGCAACATGGCAAATTTTAAATGACCACGTTAATTTATTTATATCAACTGATTTACACATATTAACTGATTTACACATATCAACTGATTTACACATATCAACTGATTTATTTATATCAACTGATTAACACATATCAACTGATTTATTTATATCAACTGATTTACACATATCAACTGATTTATTTATATTAACCGATTTACACAAATCAACCGATTTACACAAATCAACTGATTTACGCATATCAATTGATTTACGCATATCTCTTGATTTAAGTTTGAACCAATTTGGCAACATAGCAAATTTTAAATGAAAACGGATTTATTTATATCAGCTGATTTACGTAAATCAACTGTGTGATGATTTTAAATGACCATGTTGATTCATTTATATCAACTGATTTACACATATTAACTAATTTACACATATCAACCGATTTACACATATTAACTGATTTATTTATATCAACTGATTTATTTATATCAACTGATTTACACATATCAACTGATTTATTTATATAAACTGATTAACGCATATCAACTGATTTACGCATATCAATTGATTTACGCATATCAACCGATTTACACATATCCCCTGATTTAAGTTTGAACCAATTTGGCAACACAGCAAATTTTAAAGGACAACGATGATTTATTTAAATCAAATGATTTACACATATCAACTGATTTATTTACATCAACTGATTTACACATATCAACTGATTTATTTACATCAATTGATTTACACATATCAACTGATTTTTTGATATCAACCAATTTACACAAATCAACTGATTTACGAATATCAATTGATTTACGAATATCATCTGATTTAACCAATTTGGCAACAGCAAATTTTAAATGACAACGTTGATTTATTTATATCAACTGATTTATTTATATCAACTGATTTACACATATCAACTGATTTTTTGATATCAACCGATTTACACAAATCAACTGATTCACGCATATCTTACACATATCAACTGATTTACGCATATCCCCTGATTTAAATTTGAACCAATTTGGCAACATAGCAAATTTTAAATGACCACGTTGATTTATTTATATCAACTGATTTACACATTTTAACTGATTAACACATATCAAATGATTTACACAAATCAACTGATTTATTTATATCAACTGATTTTCACATATCAACTGATTTATTTATATCAACTGATTTACACATATTAACTGATTTACGCATATCAACTGATTTACACATATCAACTGATTTACACATATCAACTGATTTACACATATCAACTGATTTATTTATATCAACATAGCAAATTTTAAATGACAACGGATTTATTTATATCCACTGATTTACGTATATCAACTGTATGATGATTTTAAATGACCACGTTGATTCATTTATATCAACTGATTTACACATATTAACTAATTTACACATATCAACTGATTTATTTATATCAACTGATTTACACATATCAACTGATTTATTTATATCAACTGATTTACACATATTAACTGATTTACGCATATCAACTCACTTACACATATCAACTGATTTACACATATCAACTGATTTATTTATATTAACTGATTTACGCATATCAACTGATTTACGCATATCAACTGATTTACGCATATCAAGTGATTTACGCATATCAACTGATTTACGCATATCCCCTGATTTAGGTTTGAACCAATTTGGCAACATAGCAAATTTTAAATGACCACGTTGATTTATTTATATCAAATGATTTAAACATATCAACTAATTTATTTACATTAACTGATTTACACATATCAACTGATTTATTTATATATACTGATTTACGCATATCAACTGATTTACGCATATCCCCCGATTTAAGTTAGACCAAGTTGGAAACACAGGAAATTTTAAATGACAACGTTTATTTATTTATATCAACTGATTTACACATATCAACTGATTTATTTATATAAACTGATTTACGCATATCAACTGATTTTCGCATATCAACTGATTTTTTGATATCAACCGATTTACACAAATCAACTGATTTACGCATATCAACTGATTTACGCATATCCCCTGATTTAAGTTTAAACCAATTTGGCAACATAGCAAATTTTAAATGACAACGGATTTATTTATATCAACTGATTTACGTATATCCCCTGATTTCAGTTTGAACCAATTTGGCAACATAGCAAATTTTAAATGACCACTTTAATTTATTTATATCAACTGATTTACACAAATCAACTGATTTTTTGATATCAACCGATTTACACAAATCAACTGATTTACGCATATCTTACGCATATCAACTGATTTACACATATCCCCTGATTTCAGTTTGAACCAATTTGGCAACATAGCAAATTTTAAATGACCACTTTAATTTATTTATATCAACTGATTTACACAAATCAACTGATTTTTTGATATCAACCGATTTACACAAATCAACTGATTTACGCATATCTTACGCATATCAACTGATTTACACATATCCCCTGATTTAAGTTTGAACCAATTTGGCAACATAGCAAATTTTAAATGACAACGGATTTATTTATATCAACTGATTTACGTATATCCCCTGATTTAAGTTTAAACCAATTTGGCAACACAGCAAATTTTAAATGACAACGTTGATTTATTTATATCAACTGATTTACACATATCAACTGATTAACACATATCAACTGATTTATTTACATCAACTGATTTAAACATATCAACTGATTCATTTATATCAAATGATTTACTCATATCAACTTATTTATTTATACAAACTGATTTACGCATATCAACTGATTAACACATATCAACTGATTTACACATACCAACTGATTTATTTATATTAACTGATTTACACATATTAACTGATTTACACATATCAACTAATTTATTTATATCAACCGATTTACACAAATCAACTGATTTACGCATATCAACTGATTTACGCATATCCCCTGATTTAAGTTTAACCAATTTGGCAACACAGCAAATTTTAAATGACAACGTTGATTTATTTACATCAACTGATTTACACATATCAACTGATTTATTTACATCAACTAATTTACACATATCAACTGATTTTTTGATATCAACCGATTTACACAAATCAACTGATTTACGCATATCAACTGATTTACGCATATCCCCTGATTTAAGTTTAAACCAATTTGGCAACATAGCAAATTTTAAATGACATATAATTTATTTATATCAACTGATTTACGTATATCCCCTGATTTACGTATATCCCCTGATTTAAGTTTGAACCAATTGGGCAACAGCAAACTTTAAATAACAACGTTGATTTATTTATATCAACTGATATATTTATATCAACTGATTTACACATATCAACTGATTTTTTGATATCAAGCGATTTACACAAATCAACTGATTTACGCATATCTTACGCATATCAACTGATTTACGCATATCCCCTGATTTAAGTTTAAACCAATTTGGCAACATAGCAAATTTTAAATGACATAGAATTTATTTATATCAACTGATTTACGTATATCCCCTGATTTACGTATATCCCCTGATTTAAGTTTGAACCAATTTGGCAACATAGCAAATTTTAAATGATCACGTTGATTTATTTATATCAACTGATTTACACATATCAACTGATTTATTTATATCAACCGATTTATTTATATCAACCGATTTACACAAATCAACCGATTTACACAAATCAACTGATTTACGCATATCAACTGATTTACGCATATCAACTGATTTTTTGATATCAACCGATTTACACAAATCAACTGATTTACGCATATCAACTGATTTACGCATATCCCCTGATTTAAGTTTAAACCAATTTGGCAACATAGCAAATTTTAAATGACAACGGATTTATTTATATCAACTGATTTACGTATATCCCCTGATTTAAGTTTGAACCAATTTGGCAACACAGCAAATTTTAAATGACAACGATGATTTATTTAAATCAAATGATTTACACATATCAACTGATTTATTTACATCAACTGATTTACACATATCAACTGATTTATTTACATCAATTGATTTACACATATCAACTGATTTTTTGATATCAACCAATTTACACAAATCAACTGATTTACGAATATCAATTGATTTACGAATATCATCTGATTTAAGTTTGAACCAATTTGGCAACAGCAAATTTTAAATGACAACGTTGATTTATTTATATCAACTGATTTATTTATATCAACTGATTTACTCATATCAACTGATTTTTTGATATCAACCGATTTACACAAATCAACTGATTCACGCATATCTTACGCATATCAACTGATTTACGCATATCCCCTGATTTAAATTTGAACCAATTTGGCAACATAGCAAATTTTAAATGACCACGTTGATTTATTTATATCAACTGATTTACACATTTTAACTGATTAACACATATCAAATGATTTACACAAATCAACTGATTTATTTATATCAACTGATTTTCACATATCAACTGATTTATTTATATCAACTGATTTACACATATTAACTGATTTACGCATATCAACTGATTTACACATATCAACTGATTTACACATATCAACTGATTTACACATATCAACTGATTTACACATATTAACTGATTAATTAAATCAACCGATTTACACAAATCAACTGATTTACGCATATCCCCTGATTTAAGTTTAACCAATTTGGCAACACAGCAAATTTTAAATGACAACGTTGATTTATTTACATCAACTGATTTACACATATCAACTGATTTATTTACATCAACTGATTTACACATATCAACTGATTTTTTGATATCAACCGATTTACACAAATTTAACATTAACGCATATCAACTGATTAACGCATATCCCCTGATTTAAGTTTGAACCAATTTGACAACAGCAAATTTTAAATAACAACGTTGATTTATTTATATCAACTGATATATTTATATCAACTGATTTACACATATCAACTGATTTATTTATATCAACCGATTTAAACAAATCAACCGATTTACACAAATCAACCGATTTACACAAATCAACTGATTTACGCATATCAACTGATTTTTTGATATCAACCGATTTACACAAATTATCTGATTTACGCATATCAACTGATTTACGCATACCCCCTGATTTAAGTTTAAACCAATTTGACAACATGGCAAATTTTAAATGACAACGGATTTATTTATATCAACTGATTTACGTATATCCCCTGATTTAAGTTTAAACCAATTTGGCAACATGGCAAATTTTAAATGACCACGTTAATTTATTTATATCAACTGATTTACACATATTAACTGATTTACACATATCAACTGATTTACACATATCAACTGATTTATTTATATCAACTGATTAACACATATCAACTGATTTATTTATATCAACTGATTTACACATATCAACTGATTTATTTATATCAACCGATTTACACAAATCAACCGATTTACACAAATCAACTGATTTACGCATATCAATTGATTTACGCATATCTCTTGATTTAAGTTTGAACCAATTTGGCAACATAGCAAATTTTAAATGAAAACGGATTTATTTATATCAGCTGATTTACGTAAATCAACTGTGTGATGATTTTAAATGACCATGTTGATTCATTTATATCAACTGATTTACACATATTAACTAATTTACACATATCAACCGATTTACACATATTAACTGATTTATTTATATCAACTGATTTATTTATATCAACTGATTTACACATATCAACTGATTTATTTATATAAACTGATTAACGCATATCAACTGATTTACGCATATCAATTGATTTACGCATATCAACCGATTTACACATATCCCCTGATTTAAGTTTAAACCAATTTGGCAACACAGCAAATTTTAAAGGACAACGATGATTTATTTAAATCAAATGATTTACACATATCAACTGATTTATTTACATCAACTGATTTACACATATCAACTGATTTATTTACATCAATTGATTTACACATATCAACTGATTTTTTGATATCAACCAATTTACACAAATCAACTGATTTACGAATATCAATTGATTTACGAATATCATCTGATTTAAGTTTGAACCAATTTGGCAACAGCAAATTTTAAATGACAACGTTGATTTATTTATATCAACTGATTTATTTATATCAAGTGATTTACACATATCAACTGATTTTTTGATATCAACCGATTTACACAAATCAACTGATTCACGCATATCTTACGCATATCAACTGATTTACGCATATCCCCTGATTTAAATTTGAACCAATTTGGCAACATAGCAAATTTTAAATGACCACGTTGATTTATTTATATCAACTGATTTACACATTTTAACTGATTAACACATATCAAATGATTTACACAAATCAACTGATTTATTTATATCAACTGATTTTCACATATCAACTGATTTATTTATATCAACTGATTTACACATATTAACTGATTTACGCATATCAACTGATTTACACATATCAACTGATTTACACATATCAACTGATTTACACATATCAACTGATTTACACATATCAACTGATTTATTTATATCAACTGATTTACACATATCAACTGATTTATTTATATAAACTGATTTACGCTTATCAACTGATTTACGCATATCAACTGATTTACGCATATCAAGTGATTTACGCATATCAACTGATTTACGCACATCCCCTGATTTAAGTTTGAACAATTTGGCAACGACAAATTTTAAATGACAACGTTGATTTATTTATATCAACTAATTTATTTATATCAACTGATTTACACATATCAACTGATTTTTTGATATCAACCGATTTACACAAATCAAGTGATTTACGCAAATCAACTGATTTACGCATATCCCCTGATTTAAGTTTGAACCAATTTGGCAACATAGCAAATTTTAAATGTCAACGGATTTATTTATTTTAACTGATTTACGTATATCCCCTGATTTAAGTTTGAACCAATTTGGCAACATAGCAAATTTTAAATGACCACGTTGATTTATTTATATCAAATGATTTACACATATCAACTGATTTATTTACATCAACTGATTTACACTTATCAACTGATTTATTTATATCAACTGATTTACGCATATCAACTGATTTACGCATATCCCCCGATTTAAGTTTAACCAAGTTGGCAACACAGGAAATTTTAAATGACAACGTTTATTTATTTATATCAACTGATTTACACATATCAACTGATTTATTTACATCAACTGATTTACACATATCAACTGATTTTTTGATATCAACCGATTTACCCAAATCAACTAATTCACGCATATCTTACGCATATCAACTGATTCACGCATATCCCCTGATTTAAATTTGAACCAATTTGATAACATAGCAAATTTAAAATGACAACGAATTTATTTATTTCAACTGATTTACTTATATTAACCGATTTACACAAATCAACTGATTTACGCCTATCAACTGATTTACGCATATCCCCTGATTTAGGTTTAAACCAATTTGGCAACATAGCAAATTTTAAATGACAACGGATTTATTTATATCCACTGATTTACGTATATCAACTGTATGATGATTTTAAATGACCACGTTGATTCATTTATATCAACTGATTTACACATATTAACTGATTTATTTATATCAACCGATTTACACAAATCAACTGATTTACGCATATCAACTGATTTACGCATATCCCCTGATTTAAGTTTAACCAATTTGGCAACACAGCAAATTTTAAATGACAACGTTGATTTATTTACATCAACTGATTTACACATATCAACTGATTTATTTACATCAACTGATTTACACATATCAACTGATTTTTTGATATCAACCGATTTACACAAACTTAACATTAACGCATATCAACTGATTAACGCATATCCCCTGATTTAAGTTTGAACCAATTTGGCAACAGCAAATTTTAAATAACAACGTTGATTTATTTATATCAACTGATATATTTATATCAACTGATTTACACATATCAACTGATTTTTTGATATCAAGCGATTTACACAAATCAACTGATTCACGCATATCTTACGCATATCAACTGATTTACGCATATCCCCTGATTTAAATTTGAACCAATTTGGCAACATAGCAAATTTTAAATGACATTGAATTTATTTATTTCAACTGATTTATTTATATCAACCGATTTACACAAATCAACTGATTTACGCCTATCAACTGATTTACGCATATCCCTTGATTTAGGTTTGAACCAATTTGGCAACATAGCAAATTTTAAATGACAACGGATTTATTTATATCCACTGATTTACGTACATCAACTGTATGATGATTTTAAATGACCACGTTGATTCATTTATATCAACTGATTTACACATATTAACTAATTTACACATATCAACCGATTTACACATATCAACTGATTTATTTATATCAACTGATTTATTTATATTAAATGATTTACACATATCAACTGATTTATTTATATAAACTGATTTACACATATTAACTGATTTATTTATATCAACTGATTTACACATATTAACTGATTTATTTATATCAACTGATTTATTTATATTAACCGATTTACAAAAATCAACTGATTTACGCATATCAACTGATTTACGCATAACCCCTGATTTAAGTTTAACCAATTTGGCAACACAGAAAATTTTAAATGACAACGTTGATTTATTTACATCAACTGATTTACACATATCAACTGATTTATTTACATCAACTGATTTACACATTTCAACTGATTTTTTGATATCAACCGATATACACAAATCAACTGGTTTACGCATATCAACTGATTAACGCATATCCCCTGATTTAAGTTTGAACCAATTTGGCAACAGCAAATTTTAAATAACAACGTTGATTTATTTATATCAACTGATTTACACATATCAACTGATTTACACATATTAACTGATTTACACATATCAACTGATTTATTTATATCAACTGATTTAAGTTTGAACCAATTTGGCAACAAAGCAAATTTTAAATGAAAACGGATTAATTTTTATCAACTGATTTACACATATCAACTGATTTACACATATCAACTGATTTATTTATATCAACTGATTTATTTATATCAACCGATTTACACAAATTAACTGATTTACGCATATCAACTGATTTACGCATATCCCCTGATTTAAGTTTAAACCAATTTGACAACATGGCAAATTTTAAATGACAACGTTGATTTATTTACATCAACTGATTTACACATATTAACTGATTTATTTACATCAACTGATTAACA
This sequence comes from Brassicogethes aeneus, assembly GCA_921294245.1. Taxonomy (NCBI): domain Eukaryota; kingdom Metazoa; phylum Arthropoda; class Insecta; order Coleoptera; family Nitidulidae; genus Brassicogethes; species Brassicogethes aeneus. Next base: position 8,831,274 of record OV121136.1, read on the forward strand.
CATATCAACTGATTTTTTGATATCAACCGATTTACACAAATCAACTGATTTACGCATATCAACTGATTAACGCATATCCCCTGATTTAAGTTTGAACTAATTTGGCAACAGCAAATTTTAAATAACAACGTTGATTTATTTATATCAACTGATTTACACATATCAACTGATTTTTTGATATCAATCGATTTACACAAATCAACTGATTTACGCATATCTTACGCATATCAACTGATTTACGCATATCCCCTGATTTAAATTTGAACCAATTTGGCAACATAGCAAATTTTAAATGACATTGAATTTATTTATTTCAACTGATTTATTTATATCAACCGATTTACACAAATTAACTGATTTACGCCTATCAACTGATTTACGCATATCCCTTGATTTAGGTTTGAACCAATTTGGAAACATAGCAAATTTTAAATGACAACGGATTTATTTATATCCACTGATTTACGTACATCAACTGTATGATGATTTTAAATGACCACGTTGATTCATTTATATCAACTGATTTACACATATTAACTAATTTACACATATCAACCGATTTACACATATCAACTGATTTATTTATATCAACTGATTTATTTATATTAAATGATTTACACATATCAACTGATTTATTTATATAAACTGATTTACACATATTAACTGATTTATTTATATCAACTGATTTACACATATTAACTGATTTATTTATATCAACTGATTTATTTATATTAACCGATTTACAAAAATCAACTGATTTACGCATATCAACTGATTTACGCATAACCCCTGATTTAAGTTTAACCAATTTGGCAACACAGAAAATTTTAAATGACAACGTTGATTTATTTACATCAACTGATTTACACATATCAACTGATTTATTTACATCAACTGATTTACACATATCAACTGATTTTTTGATATCAACCGATATACACAAATCAACTGGTTTACGCATATCAACTGATTAACGCATATCCCCTGATTTAAGTTTGAACCAATTTGGCAACAGCAAATTTTAAATAACAACGTTGATTTATTTATATCAACTGATTTACACATATCAACTGATTTACACATATTAACTGATTTACACATATCAACTGATTTATTTATATCAACTGATTTAAGTTTGAACCAATTTGGCAACAAAGCAAATTTTAAATGAAAACGGATTTATTTTTATCAACTGATTTACACATATCAACTGATTTATTTATATCAACTGATTTATTTATATCAACCGATTTACACAAATTAACTGATTTACGCATATCAACTGATTTACGCATATCCCCTGATTTAAGTTTAAACCAATTTGACAACATGGCAAATTTTAAATGACAACGTTGATTTATTTACATCAACTGATTTACACATATCAACTGATTTATTTACATCAACTGATTAACACATATCAACTGATTTTTTGATATCAACCGATTTACACAAATCAACTGATTTACGCATATCAACTGATTAACGCATATCCCCTGATTTAAGTTTGAACCAATTTGGCAACAGCAAATTTTAAATAACAACGTTGATTTATTTATATCAACTGATTTACACATATCAACTGATTTTTTGATATCAATCGATTTACACAAATCAACTGATTTACGCATATCTTACGCATATCAACTGATTTACGCATATCCCCTGATTTAAATTTGAACCAATTTGGCAACATAGCAAATTTTAAATGACATTGAATTTATTTATTTCAACTGATTTATTTATATCAACCGATTTACACAAATCAACTGATTTACGCCTATCAACTGATTTACGCATATCCCTTGATTTAGGTTTGAACCAATTTGGCAACATAGCAAATTTTAAATGACAACGGATTTATTTATATCCACTGATTTACGTACATCAACTGTATGATGATTTTAAATGACCACGTTGATTCATTTATATCAACTGATTTACACATATTAACTAATTTACACATATCAACCGATTTACACATATCAACTGATTTATTTATATCAACTGATTTATTTATATTAAATGATTTACACATATCAACTGATTTATTTATATAAACTGATTTACACATATTAACTGATTTATTTATATCAACTGATTTACACATATTAACTGATTTATTTATATCAACTGATTTATTTATATTAACCGATTTACAAAAATCAACTGATTTACGCATATCAACTGATTTACGCATAACCCCTGATTTAAGTTTAACCAATTTGGCAACACAGAAAATTTTAAATGACAACGTTGATTTATTTACATCAACTGATTTACACATATCAACTGATTTATTTACATCAACTGATTTACACATATCAACTGATTTTTTGATATCAACCGATATACACAAATCAACTGGTTTACGCATATCAACTGATTAACGCATATCCCCTGATTTAAGTTTGAACCAATTTGGCAACAGCAAATTTTAAATAACAACGTTGATTTATTTATATCAACTGATTTACACATATCAACTGATTTACACATATTAACTGATTTACACATATCAACTGATTTATTTATATCAACTGATTTAAGTTTGAACCAATTTGGCAACAAAGCAAATTTTAAATGAAAACGGATTTATTTTTATCAACTGATTTACGTAAATCAACTGTATGATAATTTTAAATGACCAAGTGGATTCATTTATATCAACTGATTTACGCATATCAACTGATTTAGGCATATCCCCTGACTTAAGTTTGAACCAATTTGGCAACACAGCAAATTTTAAATGACCACGTTGATTTATTTATATCAACTGATTTACACATATCAACTGATTTACACATATAAACTGATTTATTTATATCAACTGATTTATTTATATCAACCGATTTACACAAATCAACTGATTTACGCATATCAACTGATTTACGCATATCCCCTGACTTAAGTTTAAACCAATTTGACAACATGGCAAATTTTAAATGACAACGGATTTATTTATATCCACTGATTTACGTACATCAACTGTATGATGATTTTAAATGACCACGTTGATTCATTTATATCAACTGATTTACACATATTAACTAATTTACACATATCAACCGATTTACACATATCAACTGATTTATTTATATCAACTGATTTATTTATATTAAATGATTTACACATATCAACTGATTTATTTATATAAACTGATTTACACATATTAACTGATTTATTTATATCAACTGATTTACACATATTAACTGATTTATTTATATCAACTGATTTATTTATATTAACCGATTTACAAAAATCAACTGATTTACGCATATCAACTGATTTACGCATAACCCCTGATTTAAGTTTAACCAATTTGGCAACACAGAAAATTTTAAATGACAACGTTGATTTATTTACATCAACTGATTTACACATATCAACTGATTTATTTACATCAACTGATTAACACATATTAACTGATTTTTTGATATCAACCGATTAACACAAATCAACTGATTTACGCATATCAACTGATTAACGCATATCCCCTGATTTAAGTTTGAACCAATTTGGCAACAGCAAATTTTAAATAACAACGTTGATTTATTTATATCAACTGATTTACACATATCAACTGATTTTTTGATATCAATCGATTTACACAAATCAAATGATTTACGCATATCTTACGCATATCAACTGATTTACGCATATCCCCTGATTTAAGTTTAAACCAATTTGGCAACATAGCAAATTTTAAATGACATAGAATTTATTTATATCAACTGATTTACGTATATCCCCTGATTTAAGTTTGAACCAATTTGGCAACATGACAAATTTTAAATGACAACGTTGATTTATTTACATCAACTGATTTACACATATCAACTGATTTATTTACATCAACTGATTAACACATATCAACTGATTTATTTATATCAACTGATTTAAGTTTGAACCAATTTGGCAACAAAGCAAATTTTAAATGAAAACGGATTTATTTATATCAACTGATTTACGTAAATCAACTATATGATGATTTTAAATGACCACGTGGATTCATTTATATCAACTGATTTACGCATATCAACTGATTTAGGCATATCCCCTGACTTAAGTTTGAACCAATTTGGCAACACAGCAAATTTTAAATGACCACGTTGATTTATTTATATCAACTGATTTACACATATCAACTGATTTACACATATCAACTGATTTATTTATATCAACTGATTTACACATATCAACTGATTTTTTGATATCAACCGATTTACACAAATCAACTGATTTTTTGATATCAACCGATTTACACAAATCAACTGATTCACGCATATCTTACGCATATCAACTGATTCACGCATATCCCCTGATTTAAATTTGAACCAATTTGGCAACATAGCAAATTTAAAATGACAACGAATTTATTTATTTCAACTGATTTACTTATATCAACTGATTTACACAAAAATTTTAAATGACAACGGATTTATTTATATCCACTGATTTACGTATATCAACTGTATGATGATTTTAAATGACCACGTTGATTCATTTATATCAACTGATTTACACATATTAACTAATTTACACATATCAACCGATTTACACATATTAACTGATTTATTTATATCAACTGATTTATTTATATTAAATGATTTACACATATCAACTGATTTATTTATATAAACTGATTAACGCATATCAACTGATTTACACATATCAACTGATTTACACATATTAACTGATTTATTTATATCAACCGATTTACATAAATCAACTGATTTACGCATATCAACTAATTTACGCATATCCCCTGATTTAAGTTTAACCAATTTGGCAACACAGCAAATTTTAAATGACAACGTTGATTTATTTACATCAACTGATTTACACATATCAACTGATTTATTTACATCAACTGATTTACACATATCAACTGATTTTTTGATATCAACCGATTTACACAAATTTAACATTAACGCATATCAACTGATTAACGCATATCCCCTGATTTAAGTTTGAACCAATTTGGCAACAGCAAATTTTAAATAACAACGTTGATTTATTTATATCAACTGATTTACACATATCAACTGATTTACACATATTAACTGATTTACACATATCAACTGATTTATTTATATCAACGGATTTAAGTTTGAACCAATTTGGCAACAAAGCAAATTTTAAATGAAAACGGATTTATTTTTATCAACTGATTTACGTAAATCAACTGTATGATAATTTTAAATGACTACGTGGATTCATTTATATCAACTGATTTACGCATATCAACTGATTTAGGCATATCCCCTGACTTAAGTTTGAACCAATTTGGCAACACAGCAAATTTTAAATGACCACGTTGATTTATTTATATCAACTGATTTACACATATCAACTGATTTATTTATATCAACTGATTTATTTATATCAACCGATTTACACAAATCAACTGAATTACAAATTTTAAATGACCACGTTGATTTATTTATATCAACTAATTTACACATATCAACTGATTTACACATATCAACTGATTTACACATATCAACTGATTTACACATATCAACTGATTTACACATATCAACTGATTTATTTATATCAACTGATTTAAGTTTGAACCAATTTGGCAACAAAGCAAATTTTAAATAAAAACGGATTTATTTATATCAACTGATTTACGTAAATCAACTGTATGATGATTTTAAATGACCACGTGGATTCATTTATATCAACTGATTTACGCATATCAACTGATTTAGGCATATCCCCTGACTTAAGTTTGAACCAATTTGGCAACACAGCAAATTTTAAATGACCACGTTGATTTATTTATATCAACTGATTTACACATATCAACTGATTTATTTATATCAACTGATTTACACATATCAACTGATTTTTTGATATCAACCGATTTACACAAATCAACTGATTTTTTGATATCAACCGATTTACACAAATCAACTGATTCACGCATATCTTACGCATATCAACTGATTCACGCATATACCCTGATTTAAATTTGAACCAATTTGGCAACATAGCAAATTTAAAATGACAACGAATTTATTTATTTCAACTGATTTACTTATATCAACCGATTTACACAAATCAACTGGTTTACGCCTATCAACTGATTTACGCATATCCACTGATTTAGGTTTAAACCAATTTGGCAAAATAGCAAATTTTAAATGACAACGGATTTATTTATATCCACTGATTTACGTATATCAACTGTATGATGATTTTAAATGACCACGTTAATTCATTTATATCAACTGATTTACACATATTAACTAATTTACACATATCAACCGATTTACACATATCAACTGATTTATTTATATTAAATGATTTACACATATCAACTGATTTATTTATATAAACTGATTAACGCATATCAACTGATTTACACATATCAACTGATTTACACATATTAACTGATTTATTTATATCAACCGATTAACACAAATCAACTGATTTACGCATATCAACTGATTTACGCATATCCCCTGATTTAAGTTTAACCAATTTGGCAACACAGCAAATTTTAAATGACAACGTTGATTTATTTACATCAACTGATTTACACATATCAACTGATTTATTTACATCAACTGATTTACACATATCAACTGATTTTTTGATATCAACCGATTTACACAAATTTAACATTAACGCATATCAACTGATTAACGCATATCCCCTGATTTGAAGTTTGAACCAATTTGGCAACAGCAAATTTTAAATGACAACGGATTTATTTATTTCAACTGATTCACGCATATCCCCTGATTTAAATTTGAACCAATTTGGCAACATAGCAAATTTTAAATGACATTGAATTTATTTATTTCAACTGATTTATTTATATCAACCGATTTACACAAATCAACTGATTTACGCCTATCAACTGATTTACGCATATCCCTTGATTTAGGTTTGAACCAATTTGGCAACATAGCAAATTTTAAATGACAACGGATTTATTTATATCCACTGATTTACGTACATCAACTGTATGATGATTTTAAATGACCACGTTAATTCATTTATATCAACTGATTTACACATATTAACTAATTTACACATATCAACCGATTTACACATATCAACTGATTTATTTATATCAACTGATTTATTTATATTAAATGATTTACACATATCAACTGATTTATTTATATAAACTGATTTACACATATTAACTGATTTATTTATATCAACTGATTTACACATATTAACTGATTTATTTATATCAACTAATTTATTTATATTAACCGATTTACACAAATCAACTGATTTACGCATATCAACTGATTTACGCATAACCCCTGATTTAAGTTTAACCAATTTGGCAACACAGCAAATTTTAAATGACAACGTTGATTTATTTACATCAACTGATTTACACATATCAACTGATTTATTTACATCAACTGATTTACACATATCAACTGATTTTTTGGTATCAACCGATTTACACAAATCAACTGGTTTACGCATATCAACTGATTAACGCATATCCCCTGATTTAAGTTTGAACCAATTTGGCAACAGCAAATTTTAAATAACAACGTTGATTTATTTATATCAACTGATTTACACATATCAACTGATTTACACATATTAACTGATTTACACATATCAACTGATTTAAGTTTGAACCAATTTGGCAACAAAGCAAATTTTAAATAAAAACGGATTTATTTATATCAACTGATTTACGTAAATCAACTGTATGATGATTTTAAATGACCACGTGGATTCATTTATATCAACTGATTTACGCATATCAACTGATTTAGGCATATCCCCTGACTTAAGTTTGAACCAATTTGGCAACACAGCAAATTTTAAATGACCACGTTGATTTATTTATATCAACTGATTTACACATATCAACTGATTTACACATATCAACTGATTTATTTATATCAACCGATTTACACAAATCAACTGATTTACGCATATCAACTGATTTACGCATATCCCCTGATTTAAGTTTAAACCAATTTGACAACATGGCAAAATTTAAATGACAACGTTGATTTATTTACATTAACTGATTTACACATATCAACTGATTTATTTACATCAACTGATTTACACATATCAACTGATTTTTTGATATCAACCGATTTACACAAATCAACTGATTTACGCATATCAACTGATTAACGCATATCCCCTGATTTAAGTTTGAACCAATTTGGCAACAGCAAATTTTAAATAACAACGTTGATTTATTTATATCAACTGATTTACACATATCAACTGATTTTTTGATATCAAGCGATTTACACAAATCAACTGATTTACGCATATCTTACGCATATCAACTGATTTACGCATATCCCCTGATTTAAGTTTAAACCAATTTGGCAACATAGCAAATTTTAAATGACATAGAATTTATTTATATCAACTGATTTACGTATATCCCCTGATTAAAGTTTGAACCAATTTGGCAACACAGCAAATTTTAAATGACCACGTTGATTTATTTATATCAACTGATTTATACATATCAACTGATTTACGCATATCAACTGATTTAGGCATATCCCCTGACTTAAGTTTGAACCAATTTGGCAACACAGCAAATTTTAAATGACCACGTTGATTTATTTATATCAACTGATTTACACATATCAACTGATTTACACATATCAACTGATTTATTTATATCAACTGATTTATTTATATCAACCGATTTACACAAATCAACTGATTTTCGCATATCAACTGATTTACGCATATCTCCTGATTTAGGTTTAAACCAATTTGACAACATGGCAAATTTTAAATGACAACGGATTTATTTATATCAACTGATTTACGTATATCCCCTGATTTAAGTTTAAACCAATTTGGCAACATAGCAAATTTTAAATGACCACGTTAATTTTTGTGTGATATGAATGAAATTTTTAAAAAAATGTGTTTAAAAGATAAGTTGATTTTTTGTGGTGACTTAAATGTAAATTTTTTAGAGGATACAAAGAACAAAAAACACCTTAGCAATTTATTAAATTCCTACAACATTAAAAATTTGGTAAGTGAGCCTACTAGAATAACGAATAATACTGCGACATCTATAGATTATATTTGCACTAATTTTGCGGTGAAGAAGAACAGTTGTCGCGTTTTTAATAATCAGTTGTCGGATCATTGTTCTCAAATTCTTGAGATTAATATTTTTAAAAGTAAACCCAAAGAATACATATTCAAAAGAATTTTTAGTGATCAAAATAAAAAACAATTTTTATATAGTTTGAGTAGAGAAACATGGAATAATGTATATTATGCTGCAAGCGTAGATGAGGCTTTTGAACTATTTACTGAAAATATGTGTTATTATATAACTGTTAATTTTCCCTTTAAAAAAATTAATACAAATAGTAAAAATAGAAATAAGCCATGGCTTACAAATGGTTTAAAGATTTCATCACGCAGGCTAAAACAATTATATAATATTATGATTCATGATAGGTCCGATCAAAATATTGCCAAATATAAAAGATATAAAAAAATATACAAAAACTTATTAAAACAATCTAAGTATTTATATAATAATGGTAGACTTAATAATGCGAGTAATAAATCGAAGGTCGCGTGGCAGTTAATAAATAAAAATACATCACAAAAAAACAAATCAGGAAAAATTAAAGAAATAATATATAATAAAACAGCTGTTACCAATCCAACTAACATTGCTAAGATTTTTAATAATTTTTTCGTCAATGCGCCAAAAAAATTAGTTAATATCTTAAAAAATGAACCGAAAACTGACAAAAACTATCCAACATTTTTTCTTAATCCCGTAAATGATTCGGACATTTTTAATATAATAAATAGTCTAAAGAACTCAGGATCTGCTGGTTTTGATGAAATAAGCTCTATTGTTTTAAAACAGTCTATACATTTTGTTGTAAAACCTTTAACATACTTAATAAATTACTCTTTAAGTGAAGGTGTTTTTCCTACTAGTCTAAAGACTGCTAAAGTAATTCCGTTGCACAAAAAAGGTGATTACAGCAACATTCAAAATTATCGACCGATTTCTTTATTGTCAACAGTATCTAAAGTACTAGAAAGAGTAATTTTTAACCAGTTAATTCAGTATATGGAAAAATACAATATTTTATCACCATCACAACATGGATTTTTAAAGCGGAAATCAACGAAAACGGCTTTTTCTGAGTTCTTGTTAAATGTGTATGAGAATCTAAATAATAAAAACAGGTGTATCGGTATTTTGCTTGATCTAAGCAAGGCTTTTGATCTAGTAAATCATTGCATACTTTTAAAAAAGCTAAATATGTATGGGTTTCGCGGCAAAATATATGATTGGATAAAATCATACCTTTCTGGTAGATCACAAATTGTTGATTTGGATGGAAATAGATCTGAAAAATTGAATTTTGAATGCGGAGTTCCACAAGGATCTGTGTTAGGTCCTATTTTATTCATAATTTTTATTAACTGCGTATCTTTTATTGTAAATGAAAAAAATTTAGTCATATTTGCCGACGACACTTCATATCTTTCATCTGAATCCACTTTACTTAATTCAGTTCTAAGTGCCCAAAATATACTAAATACTCTTATGCAGTGGTTTGAGGAAAATAAGCTTTTAGTAAATACCGATAAAACTGTTTTTATGAACTTTCAATTTAAAAAGTCGCAAAATCCCGAAAGTCAACTGTTAAAAATCAATAACAAATCTATAAAGCAAGTTGAAAACACTAAATTTTTGGGAATTTATCTCAATGAATGTTTAAGTTGGGAATATCATATAACTGAATTATGTAAACATTTATCTAGCGTTTGTTATGTTTGTTATAGGCTCAATAGCATAGTTAATAGAAGCGTTATTATTTCATATTATTATGCACATTTTTACTCACGTGTAAGTTATAGTATACTATTTTGGGGATCATCTACAAATGCTTTGGAAGTATTTAAAATGCAAAAGAGAGCCGTACGAAACTTAGCTGGTATAGGTTTTGGAGAATCCTGTAGAAGCATTTTTAAGGAACTAAATATATTACCAATACCGTGTATTTATATTAAGGAGGTATTACTTTTTGTTAAAAGTAATTCATCTTTATTTATAACCAACAACTATGATCCCACGTACAACACTAGGTCCCGGAATGAATACAGGATTCCCAAACACAGTACTAGCACATATGAGCAAAATCCTGTATATGCCGGAATTCAGTTTTATAACAAACTTCCCCAACACCTAAAATGCATAAACAATATAAATATTTTTAAAAGAAAACTGCACCAGTTTTTAATTCAAAAATCTTTTTACAGTGTTGGGGAATACTTAAATACTTAAATATGTAATTTAAAATATTTGTTTTTTTGTTTTAATTTTGTTTTTTTGTTTTAATTTAGTCTTAATACCTATTGTGTAATTATTACTATGTACCCTGGACTAGTCCAATACCTTTTTAGGTCATTTGTGGACAATAAATTACTTTACTTTACTTTACTTTACTTTACTTATTTATTTATATCAACTGATTTACACATATTAACTGATTTACACATATCAACTGATTTACACATATCAACTGATTTATTTATATCAACTGATTAACACATATCAACTGATTTATTTATATCAACCGATTTACACAAATCAACCGATTTACACAAATCAACTGATTTACGCATATCCCTTGATTTAAGTTTGAACCAATTTGGCAACATAGCAAATTTTAAATGAAAACGGATTTATTTATATCAGCTGATTTACGTAAATCAACTGTGTGATGATTTTAAATGACCATGTTGATTCATTTTTATCAACTGATTTACACATATTAACTAATTTACACATATCAACCGATTTACACATATCAACTGATTTATTTATATCAACTGATTTATTTATATAAACTGATTTACACATATCAACTGATTTATTTATATAAACTGATCTACGCATATCAACTGATTTACGCATATCAACTGATTTACGCATATCAACCGATTTACACATATCCCCTGATTTAAGTTTGTACCAATTTGGCAACACAGCAATTTTTAAATGACAACGATGATTTATTTAAATCAAATGATTTACACATATCAACTGATTTATTTACATCAACTGATTTACACATATTAACTGATTTATTTACATCAATTGATTTACACATATCAACTGATTTTTTGATATCAACCAATTTACACAAATCAACTGATTTACGAATATCAATTGATTTACGCATATCATCTGATTTAAGTTTGAACCAATTTGGCAACAGCAAATTTTAAATGACAACGTTTATTTATATCAACTGATTTATTTATATCAACTGATTTACACATATCAACTGATTTTTTTATATCAACCGATTTACACAAATCAACTGATTCACGCATATCTTACGCATATCAACTGATTTACGCATATCCCCTGATTTAAATTTGAACCAATTTGGCAACATAGCAAATTTTAAATGACCACGTTGATTTATTTATATCAACTGATTTACACTGTAACCGTCATTTTGACAGCTAAACATTTATTTTATTTTATTAGATTTTTTTTTACATCTAGAACGGTATGGATGTACACGGTATTTTATTTTTAGTTTTACTAATTGTTAAGTATAATTTTAACAAGGATAATTGTTTAGTTCTTTAAATGCCTCTTTCCAAGAAAATCTATTAGTTTTATTGGAATTCCTTTTACTGACACATGAATAGCATTGCCGGTATTTAAAACTCTTTTTAAGCCAGTTCTTTTAATTTTATTCAAAAACGGTAATTTGATAGTATGCAACCCAAACACTTCCGTGTGAGCTTGGTTGATGTAGTAATAATGATAATTATAATTAATATATTCATTTTGATGGCTGGTTTGCCGTTATTGACAGTTTAGTGTCAGTGGAGGGAATTTTCCAAATTATTGCGTTTAGGGGGGTATGTATTTGGGTTTTTGAGTATGTTACTGGGGGCGTATCAGTGCAAGTGTGGCTGAGGGAGTATTGACGGTTGAAGTTTGGGTCCTGGTGGAGTTTGCGGGAATTCTTTGGGGAAATTTCTGTTAACATGGGCAACAATGTTGGGATTTGATTGGGTTCGAGACTTTTCCAGCAGGTCTTCTACGCACTTAGGTTTTCTACGCATCAGATTTTGAGTTGAGCTTCCTTTTATAATTTAGTCGTTGACGAGTTTAGATGAGAGTTAAGTTTGTGCTTAAATTATGGAAAATTTCCAATAACACATGGTAAATCTCTCAATCCACCTGTATAATTCCGACTAAAACACTTTTAGAATGGTACGATGAGCTCTGGGTGAGTTTTTGACCTGTTGCTGAAATTAAATGTTTTATCCACGAGGTTCTCCATTTTAGGGTTGTGTTATTCCCTTATTTTTGGTCTTTATGCAGTCCTGACGTTGTATAGTTATAAAAACTCCTTTAAACAAGGGTAAGTTAGGCGGTTAATAGTTTTTTTAGATGCTTGGGCATCATACCACATTTTTTTTAGGGTTTTTATGTTGGAGTTTTTTGTAAGACTTTTTATGTCAGATTTGTTATAAAGGAATGGTTTTTTACCCTGAACTTGTTTTGGATAATGGCAAGTTCTTACGTTATTTAAAAGCCATCCTGTATAATCTGACATGGTAGGAGACTTCAACATCGGAAGCCAGCCCATTCGGAGACACACTCTACCAGGGCCCCAACTACGAACAGGTCGTACCATTTTAGAATATTAATGTTCACGTACACTTCACTCCTTATAATATATTATGTTTGTGTACTTTTAAGTTGAGAGTTCAAAATAGTTATTTTAGGTATATATTTTTTTTTGTCAGTTATCAGACTTTGGTTTTTGTAAACCATATATGGCCATATAAGGGTGCACCAAAATATTTATTATTACATGCAAAGTGATCATTTCAACATCGGTGAACAAATATAACTGATTTATATTTTTTTTTAAACTTGACTTTTAATAACCACCCTTAGTCTTTAGTAAGATTGTGTCTGACTTACTTAGATTTTAACAACTGGCCATAATAAGACACTGGCGCCCAATCTTGGATTTATGTTAGTAAAAACACGTAAGTATTGAGAAACAACATTTGCCCATCGACCTATCTCACCACTGTAAAGCTGCCGTTAGCCATAGCCCTCGAGTTGAGGTTACACAAAATGACGCCTTGAACGTGGGGCCTCGAATGTTGTTTCTTGATCTTATGTTTTGTAAATTTTTAGTTTTTTATTACGGAGTGTGGTGATATATATTTTTTTGTTGTTTTCTTAAATGAATACTTGTACTGCGCCTTCATACCTTATTTATTTATCGCAAACAATATTTATCGCAACCATTATTTTTAATTGTAGCTGGAATTATACTGAGCGTTATTATAGTATATTTTTTTTGTTTCGGATATTTCTGTCTACCTTAAACGACATCAGCTTGATAGAACTTATGCCACTCAACTCAACTGCCAAAACATTTTTTCTTGTTTAATATTTTAATAATTTTTCTTGTTTAATATTTGAAGTAGTTTTTTTATATCTTATCTGCAACCATGGACAGCAACACTCTATTTGTACCTAGACTCTTGAGCCTAGAGGAATTAGAATATGAAATGAATGTTAGATCCCTCAGATCTACTAGAGCCTTAGATCAAAGAGTAAAGATTTTAGAACGCGTTATGCTTACTGATGACACCCATTTATTGGATTTAGTTGATTCTTCCTATAATTACAATATTGAGAAAGTAAAAATCCCTCAAACTTTGAACTCTATCAGAGAGGATATTGACCTGTATGAAGGATCTTCTAAAAATGATGTCACATTTCAAAGAACTCTATCACGTTTAAATCATATTAAGTTCAGGATTTTAAGAGTTGTCGTCCCTGAGGCAGATGAGAATAAAGCTATTCAAAATTTTAAGGGCGAGAGTTTGGCAGACATGTACCACTTGAAGCAGAGCTTTTTGATAAAATTACGGACCTCGAAGTTAAAATACAAGCCAATACCTCAACTAGTTTACCAAACATTCCAACTTACTCTTATAGTAATAAATCAGTACCCGTATACAAATGGGACATATTTTTTGACGGCCAAAGTAACAAGTTAATTCCATTCTTAGAAAAAGTTGATGAATTATGTATTAGTCGAAATGTATCTAAAAATGAACTTTTTAAGTCAGCTTTTGACCTTTTTAAATATTCAGCTCATACTTGGTTTTCAGGGGTTATGTAAATAGTTGGGATGAATTGACCTCACTTCTTAAGAAGGAATTTTTGCCTAGTGACTTTGACGATGTACTTTTAGATGAAATTAAAAATAGAACTCAAGGGAAAAATGAACAAATTAATAAATATTTTCCGATTATGTCAAAACTTTTTGGTAGGTTATCAGAACCTTTGAGTGAAGCAGATAGATTAAAAATTTTAAGAAAAAATATTTTACCAACTTTTAATAAAAATTTAGCTTTGGAGAATATAACAACAATCCAACAGCTAAAAGAACTTTGTCTTAAAATTGAAGAAAATATTTGTTTAATGCAAAAGTATACTCAACCGTCATCTTCAAAATTGTTAGAGCCCATCTTAAATTATATTGAAACACCATCAAATAAAAGTACCCCTCAAGGTCCCAGTAATGTTCCTAAAGTTAACGCTGTTTTAAATAACATCAAGTGTTGGAATTGTGGTAATGAGGGCCACGTATTTAATGATTGTAGTAAAGTCAGAAAAAGGTTCTGTTTTAAGTGTGGTAAGCCTGATGTCACTGTACGTACGTGTAGTGTCTGCTCAAAAAACTAAGAGGTCGGATATACTGTAATTCTGACAATAGTATATCTTATAGTAGTCAGAAAGTCAGATCTCGTTTATGTAAAGTAGTTAGTGAGTTCAGTGGATGTCGTTTAGGGAAGGTTAAGGAAAAGATTACATTTCATAAAAAGTTTTATCATACAAATCCTTGCACCTCCCGCGACGATTGGGAAGCTTGGCTTCTTTTTATTAAGGATTTTTATGATAGCGTGGTTCCTAAAACCTCTGAGTTATTTAGCCAGCGAAAAAACGACTTGCGACCTTATATTACCGTAACTGTGTTTGACAATCCCTTAGTTGCCTTAGTAGATACCGGAGCTAGTCACTCTGTAGTTGGTCAAGAGGGAATCTCTTTTCTTAAAAAACACAACGTCAAGGTAAATAAAAGCAAAGTTAAAAATGTTTTCACAGCAGACGGAAGAAAACAACCCATAGTTGGTTTTTCTGAAATACCTATAAAAATCAATAATGTAGTTAAGTTACTTAAACTGCTGGTGGTTCCTTCTTTAAGTGCCTCGGTCATCTTTGGTATGGATTTTTGTTCATTATTCAATTTAACTTTAGATTTCTCCTCCAATACTTGGCATAATAAAGTAGACAATTTTTTCATTGAAGCCATAGCCAAAAGTCCAGAGCCAGATACTGGTCTATGTAATTTAACATCTCAACAACTAATTGAATTTAATAACATAAGATCTCTTTATAATAATTTAACTAGTAAGGCTTTGGGTAAGACTGATAAATTGATCCATCACATCGATACCGGAGATGCCAAGCCATTCAAACAACGTCAATATTTGCTCACCCTTTATGTTGGGTCACTTGAATAAGGAATTAGACAGTATGTTGGAACTAGGGGTTGTAGAACCGTCGCATAGTGACTGGAACAGTCCAGTATTATTGGTTAAAAAAGCCAATGGGGATTACCGTTTTTGCTTTGATGGACGTAAGTTGAATTCAGTTACAAAAAGAGATTCCTACCCTTTGCCTTTTGTGGATAGGATTTTAAACATGCTTCGCGACGCGAAATTTATTACCAGTCTCGACTTAAAGAGTGCCTTCTGGCAGATTCCTTTAGACCAAGAATCTAAATAGAAGTGTGCATTTAGTGTTCCCGGTAGAGGACTTTTTCAATTTGCAGTATTACCTTTTGGTTTGTCAAATAGTGCCCAGACACAACAAAGACTAATGGACAAAATTTTGGGTCCGGAATTTGAACCTAATGTTTTCGTATACCTAGATGATATCATTATCACTAGTAATAATTTTTCACACTTTTTTTCGCACTATTGCGTAAAGTATACGAACGTCTGAAGGACGCAAATTTAACTATAAATATTGAGAAATGTCAATTTTTCAGGAAGGAACTGAAATATTTAGGCTTTGTTGTGGATGGAGACGGTTTGAGAACCAATTCTGAAAAAGTCGAGGCTATGGTAAACTATCTAAAAAACTATTAAAAGATTCATAGGGATGTGCTCCTGGTATCGCCGATTTATAAGTGGGTTCAGCTCTTTGGTTTCTCCTCTTAATGACTTATTAAAAGGTAATAAAGGCAAGAACAAACCTATTAAATGGTCAGACCCAGCGGAAGCTGCGTTCGTAAAAATTAAAGAGGCTTTAATATCGGCGCCTTTATTGTCAAGCCCCGATTTTTCGTTACCTTTTTTTATACAAACTGATGCCAGTTTGACAGGCATCGGAGCTGTAATTTTTCAAGTTATAGAGGGCCAAGAAAAGGTAATAGCCTACTCAAGTCGTGCGCTTAGTCGAGCTGAACGCAATTATTCAGTGACGGAGCGGGAATTGCTCGGTGTAATTCACGGTTTGCAAAAGTTTCGACCTTATATAGAGGGTCAAAAGTTTACGGTTATAACGGACTACTACTCTTTGTTGTGGCTTAAACGAATGTCGAACCCTGTCGGGAAATTAGCTCGTTGGGCAGTACTATGGTCCAATTTTGATTTTGATTTAGTGCATCGTAAAGGTACATTAAATGTGGTCCCCGATTCTTTATCCCGAGTACATCCTGTGGTTGATTCCATTTTAACACATTTAGATAATTTAGACGAATGGTATATCTCATTTAGGGATAAAATTTTAAAGAACCCCAAAGAATATCCTCATTTTAAGGTGGAGAATAATTTTGTTTATAAGTATTTGCCTGAAAAATTAAATATTAATACTAATATTTCAGATTTTAAATTATTTGTTCCATCTTCACAACGTAGGGAAATTTTACAAAAATGTCATGATGACCCATTAGCAAGTCATATGGGGTTCTTTAAAACTTTTAAAAGAATTTCGTCTGAATATTATTGGCCACAGATGCGCCGGGATATTGTTAGGTACATTCGTGCATGTAAGACCTGTAGTGAACAAAAAGTCGCCTTTGAGGGAACTCATGGTAAAATGGGTAATGAAAAGCGAGCTAGTTTTCCTTGGCAGATTATTTCTACAGACATTTATGGTCCGTTACCCCGTAGCAAGAGTGGAAATTCATATATATTACTGGTTTCTGATTGGTTTACTAAATCTGTTCTATTGCACCCAATGCGTCATGCCACTGCTCAAGAAATCGTAAAGTTTATGGAAAATCAGGTTTTTTTAGTTTGGGGGGTTCCTCAATTTATAATTGCAGACAACGGCACTCAGTATGCTGGCAAAGTTTTTAGACAACTTTGTGAGGATTACAAGGTACAAAAAATCTGGTTTAATTGCAGATACCATCCTAGGACAAATCCTAGTGAAAGGATAAATAGAGTAGTCGGTACCGCTCTACGAAGTTATATCAAGGACAAAACATCACATAAAGATTGGGACAAACAAATCCATAAAATAGCGGCGGCGATTCGTTCATCCACATCGGAGGTTACAGGCTACCCTAGCACTTTTTTAAACTTTGGTCGAGTAGTTCCCTTATCAGGGGAGTATTATGGCAGGATACCTAAAATATCAGGTTCAGAGTTAGGGCCTACCGATGTTAAATCCTATGTGGATGAACTGTCGAAACTTCCAGAGCTTTACCATGAAATAAAAAAGAAAATGTCCATGGCATATGTTAAAAATCAGCGTGTCTTTGATCTTCGAAAGCGGGATATTGCTTTTAAACCAGGTGAGAAAGTCTGGAAACGGAATTTTGTACTGAGTGATGCCTCCAAAGATTTTAGTGCCAAGCTTGACTGCAAGTACAAACTTTGCATAGTTAAGAAAAAGGTTTCTAATGTAAGCTATGAACTTGAGTATCCTGATGGTACCAACGCAGGGGTATGGCATGTTTCCAAGATCAAACCATATTTTGGGTCAAATTCGAACATTTCAGTAGGGTAAGATCGATAGAACAGGAGAACGTAACGTAGTAGCATATGTTAAAAATCAGCGTGTCTTTGATCTTCGAAAGCGGGATATTGCTTTTAAACCAGGTGAGAAAGTCTGGAAACGGAATTTTGTACTGAGTGATGCCTCCAAAGATTTTAGTGCCAAGCTTGACTGCAAGTACAAACTTTGCATAGTTAAGAAAAAGGTTTCTAATTTAAGCTATGAACTTGAGTATCCTGATGGTACCAACGCAGGGGTATGGCATGTTTCCAAGATCAAACCATATTTTGGGTCAAATTCGAACATTTCAGTAGGGTAAGATCGATAGAACAGGAGAACGTAACGTAGTTTTTTGTGAGCAGTGTATGTTGAATTTCTACTCTGGCAGACTTTATTATCGTTTACTGCTTGGCAGTTTAGTTTTGTTTAGGTTTGCTTACAAATCTCACCGGTGAGAAAAATTTTGTTGTAAGGCCTGTATATAAACCATGGTTAGTTTTAGTTAGTTTAGGTTCAGTTAGGTTTAAGTTAGGTTTAGATTTCAGCGTAGGTGGTAACTCACTTCCCTTTAAAAACACTTAGCTATCTAGCTATTCCAGATAGTTCTGGTAGAAGTTAAGTAACCCTGTTGTGTTTTATGCTATAGACCCCACCGACTTAAGTACATTTACCGATTTTGACTTTTACCAATTTTGACCCTTTTATAGGCGTTTGATATGCGTTAATTATCAACTAGCATAAAACCAGCCTCATTACCCTTTATGACTTCTTTAGAGCTCTCCGTGAGTTATAAAAAGTTTTCCGTCAGGCCAACATTGGAACCCCAACAATAGTTGCTACGATAGTCACAGCGAGATCGTACGGCCTGTAGCTAAAACCCATCCAAGTGGTGATGGAACAACATCGTGCCTTTCACCACACTGTGAGTTACCACGGTTTGTTTCGCCTGGTGTTGTAACTGTTTGGATTCCGGGCTTAAGAGTGTGTTGGATGTGGAGGGGGTGTCTTTTCTGGCTCGGAGGGTCTACCAGGGAAGGCGTCAGAGTTCTCCGCCGACGCGCCTTATAACATCCAGGAGCGATGGGTTCTCTGGCGGCCTTGGTGGATTTTCTGGTCAGGGGGGATGGTCTCTCCTGCGCTACCACATTCTTGAGTGCGGATACAGGCAGTTATTTTAGTTTAGTTACCTATCTTTAGTTTAGTTATCTAATTGTTTATAAATTCTGATCAGGCCGACACTTAGTTGTCGCTATGGCATGCACGGCAAAGCCATATCGCCTGTAGCACCATTTTGTCCAGTCTTTTCAATGTGGTTCCAGTTAGTGCAACTGGCCACTGGGACACTCCCTTTTCCTACTCGGAATTCGTTCCGAGTAATTTTATTTTCTCACGGTATGTCAAGGCGACATACCGTTGAACTTTCGAATAATGTATGTAGACATTATCTCCATTCGTTGGAGGGCTGGCCTGTTTCAGATACAGGACCACCGGTTGCCTCCCCTTTTTTGTTATAGGACTAGTTCCTAGCTTCATTGGGTTTGTCAGGATCCTTCCTCTTCAAGGAGAATTTGCTTTACATTTAAATTAACTTTCTGACGTTTTAGTTGCTTTAAAATTTGAGGCGTAGCATGACTAAGGGTCTGCTTCGTCCTCTTCATATCTGTCAAAATTTCACTTTTAAAACCGATTTTTTGTATAGGCTAATACTCTTGTAAACACTTGACGGCTCTTGGGGTTTTGTCCGGTTAGGTAGGGACTTATGGTGGTTGCGATAAATATGCGGTGGTTGGGGACAGAAAAAAAAAACTTTTAATTTTATTTGTATTTTTTATTTTTTTTGGAGAGGGGCAATTGTGTAAGTGTCATTTTGACAGCTACACATTTATTTTATTTTATTAGATTTTTTTTTACATCTAGAACGGTATGGATGTACACGGTATTTTATTTTTAGTTTTACTAATTGTTAAGTATAATTTTAACAAGGATAATTGTTTAGTTCTTTAAATGCCTCTTTCCAAGAAAATCTATTAGTTTTATTGGAATTCCTTTTACTGACACATGAATAGCATTGCCGGTATTTAAAACTCTTTTTAAGCCAGTTGTGTACTTTTAAGTTGAGAGTTCAAAATAGTTATTTTAAGTATATATATTTTTTGTAGCATCGATAATATTTTGTCAGTTATCAGACTTTGGTTTTTGTAAACCATATATGGCCATATAAGGGTGCACCAAAATATTTATTATTACATGCAAAGTGATCATTTCAACATCGGTGAACAAATATAACTGATTTATATATTTTTTTAAACTTGACTTTTAATAACCACCCTTAGTCTTTAGTAAGATTGTGTCTGACTTACTTAGATTTTAACAACTGGCCATAATAAGACACTGGCGCCCAATCTTGGATTTATGTTAGTAAAAACACGTAAGTATTGAGAAACAACATTTGCCCATCGACCTATCTCACCACTGTAAAGCTGCCGTTAGCCATAGCCCTCGAGTTGAGGTTACAACACATTTTAACTGATTAACACATATCAAATGATTTACACAAATCAACTGATTTATTTATATCAACTGATTTACACATATCAACTGATTTATTTATATCAACTGATTTACACATATTAACTGATTTACGCATATCAACTGATTTACACATATTAACTGATTTACACATATCAACTGATTTATATATATCAACTGATTTACACATATCAACTGATTTATTTATATCAACTGATTTATACATATCAACTGATTTATTTATATAAACTGATTTACGCATATCAACTGATTTACGCATATCAACTGATTTACGCATATCAAGTGATTTACGCATTTCAACTAATTTACGCATATCCCCTGATTTAAGTTTGAACAATTTGGCAACGACAAATTTTAAATGACAACGTTGATTTATTTATATCAACTAATTTATTTATATCAACTGATTTACACATATCAACTGATTTTTTGATATCAACCGATTTACACAAATCAACTGATTTACGCAAATCAACTGATTTACGCATATCCCCTGATTTAAGTTTGAACCAATTTGGCAACATAGCAAATTTTAAATGTCAACGGATTTATTTATTTTAACTGATTTACGTATATCCCCTGATTTAAGTTTGAACCAATTTGGCAACAAAGCAAATTTTAAATGACCACGTTGATTTATTTATATCAAATGATTTACACATATCAACTGATTTATTTACATCAACTGATTTACACATATCAACTGATTTATTTATATCAACTGATTTACGCATATCAATTGATTTACGCATATCCCCCGATTTAAGTTTAACCAAGTTGGCAACACAGAAAATTTTAAATGACAACGTTTATTTATTTATATCAACTGATTTACACATATCAACTGATTTATTTATATAAACTGATTTACGCATATCAACTGATTTACGCATATCAACTGATTTACGCATATCAACCGATTTACACATATCCCCTGATTTAAGTTTGAACCAATTTGGCAACACAGCAAATTTTAAATGACAACGTTGATTTATTTAAATCAAATGATTTACACATATCAACTGATTTATTTACATCAATTGATTTGCGCATATCATCTGATTTAAGTTTGAACCAATTTGGCAACAGCAAAATTTAAATGACAACGTTAATTTATTTATATCAACTGATTTATTTATATCAACTGATTTACACATATCAACTGATTTTTTGATATC
Source organism: Brassicogethes aeneus (assembly GCA_921294245.1). Classification (NCBI taxonomy): domain Eukaryota; kingdom Metazoa; phylum Arthropoda; class Insecta; order Coleoptera; family Nitidulidae; genus Brassicogethes; species Brassicogethes aeneus. The sequence goes on from OV121136.1 coordinate 8,854,107, forward strand.
AACCGATTTACACAAATCAACTGATTCACGCATATCTTACGCATATCAACTGATTTACGCATATCCCCTGATTTAAATTTAAACCAATTTGGCAACATAGCAAATTTAAAATGACAACGAATTTATTTATTTCAACTGATTTATTTATATTAACCGATTTACACAAATCAACTGATTTACGGATATCAACTGATTTACGCATATCCCCTGATTTAGGTTTGAACCAATTTGGCAACATAGCAAATTTTAAATGACATCGAATTTATTTATATCAACTGATTTACGTATATCCCCTGATTTAAGTTTGAACCAATTTGGCAACATAGCAAATTTTAAATGACCACGTTGATTTATTTATATCAACTGATTTACACATATCAACTGATTTACATATATCAACTGATTTACACATATCAACTGATTTATTTATATCAACTGATTTAAGTTTGAACCAATTTGGCAACATAGCAAATTTTAAATGAAAACGGATTTATTTATATCAACTGATTTACGTAAATCAACTGTATGATGATTTTAAATGACCACGTGGATTCATTTATATCAACTGATTTACGCATATTAACTGATTTAGGCATATCCCCTGACTTAAGTTTGAACCAATTTGGCAACAAAGCAAATTTTAAATGACCACGTTGATTTATTTATATCAACTGATTTACACATATCAACTGATTTATTTATATCAACTGATTTATTTATATCAACCGATTTACACAAATCAACCGATTTACACAAATCAACTGATTTACGCATATCAACTGATTTTCGCATATCAACTGATTTTTTGATATCAACCGATTTACACAAATCAACTGATTTACGCATATCAACTGATTTACGCATATCCCCTGATTTAAGTTTAAACCAATTTGGCAACATAGCAAATTTTAAATGACAACGGATTTATTTATATCAACTGATTAACGTATATCCCCTGATTTCAGTTTGAACCAATTTGGCAACATAGCAAATTTTAAATGACCACGTTAATTTATTTATATCAACTGATTTACACAAATCAACTGATTTTTTGATATCAACCGATTTACACAAATCAACTGATTTACGCATATCTTACGCATATCAACTGATTTACACATATCCCCTGATTTAAGTTTGAACCAATTTGGCAACATAGCAAATTTTAAATGACAACGGATTTATTTATATCAACTGATTTACGTATATCCCCTGATTTAAGTTTGAACCAATTTGGCAACATAGCAAATTTTAAATGACCACGTTAATTTATTTATATTAACTGATTTACACATATCAACTAATTTAAACATATCAACTGATTTATTTATATCAACTGATTTATTTATATTAACCGATTTACACAAATCAACCGATTTACACAAATCAACTGATTTACGCATATCAACTGATTTACGCATATCCCCTGATTTAGGTTTGAACCAATTTGGCAACATAGCAAATTTTAAATGACCACGTTAATTTATTTATATCAACTGATTTACACATATTAACTGATTTACACATATCAACTGATTTACACATATCAACTGATTTAAACATATCAACTGATTTATTTATATCAACTGATTTATTTATATCAACCGATTTACACAAATCAACCGATTTACACAAATCAACTGATTTACGCATATCAACTGATTTACGCATATCCCCTGATTTAAGTTTGAACCAATTTGGCAACACAGCAAATTTTAAATGACAACGTTGATTTATTTATATCAACTGATTTACACATATCAACTGATTAACACATATCAACTGATTTATTTACATCAACTGATTTACACATATCAACTGATTCATTTATATCAAATGATTTACTCATATCAACTTATTTATTTATACAAACTGATTTACGCATATCAACTGATTAACACATATTAACTGATTTACACATACCAACTGATTTATTTATATTAACTGATTTACACATATTAACTGATTTATTTATATCAACTGATTTATTTATATTAACCGATTTGCACAAATCAACTGATTTACGCATATCAATTGATTTACGCATATCATCTGATTTAAGTTTAACCAATTTGGCAACACAGCAAATTTTAAATGACAACTTTGATTTATTTATATCAACTGATTTACACATATCAACTGATTAACACATATCAACTGATTTATTTATATCAACTGATTTACACATATCAACTGATTTATTTATATAAACTGATTTACACATATTAACTGATTTACGCATATCAACTCACTAACACATATCAACTGATTTACACATATCAACTGATTTATTTATATCAACTGATTTACACATATCAACTGATTTATTTATATTAACTGATTTACGCATATCAACTGATTTACGCATATCAACTGATTTACGCATATCAAGTGATTTACGCATATCAACTGATTTACGCATATCCCCTGATTTAGGTTTGAACCAATTTGGCAACATAGCAAATTTTAAATGACCACGTTGATTTATTTATATCAAATGATTTAAACATATCAACTAATTTATTTACATCAACTGATTTACACATATCAACTGATTTATTTATATCAACTGATTTACGCATATCAACTGATTTACACATATCCCCCGATTTAAGTTAGACCAAGTTGGCAACACAGGAAATTTTAAATGACAACGTTTATTTATTTATATCAACTGATTTACACATATCAACTGATTTATTTATATAAACTGATTTACGCATATCAACTGATTTACGCATATCAACTGATTTACGCATATCAACCGATTTACACATATCCCCTGATTTAAGTTTGAACCAATTTGGCAACACAGCAAATTTTAAATGACAACGTTGATTTATTTAAATCAAATGATTTACACATATCAACTGATTTATTTACATCAATTGATTTACGCATATCATCTGATTTAAGTTTGAACCAATTTGGCAACAGCAAAATTTAAATGACAACTTTGATTTATTTCTATCAACTGATTTATTTATATCAACTGATTTACACATATCAACTGATTTTTTGATATCAACCGATTTACACAAATCAACTGATTCACGCATATCTTACGCATATCAACTGATTTACGCATATCCCCTGATTTAAATTTAAACCAATTTGGCAACATAGCAAATTTAAAATGACAACGAATTTATTTATTTCAACTGATTTATTTATATTAACCGATTTACACAAATCAACTGATTTACGGATATCAACTGATTTACGCATATCCCCTGATTTAGGTTTGAACCAATTTGGCAACATAGCAAATTTTAAATGACATCGAATTTATTTATATCAACTGATTTACGTATATCCCCTGATTTAAGTTTGAACCAATTTGGCAACATAGCAAATTTTAAATGACCACGTTGATTTATTTATATCAACTGATTTACACATATCAACTGATTTACATATATCAACTGATTTACACATATCAACTGATTTATTTATATCAACTGATTTAAGTTTGAACCAATTTGGCAACATAGCAAATTTTAAATGAAAACGGATTTATTTATATCAACTGATTTACGTAAATCAACTGTATGATGATTTTAAATGACCACGTGGATTCATTTATATCAACTGATTTACGCATATTAACTGATTTAGGCATATCCCCTGACTTAAGTTTGAACCAATTTGGCAACAAAGCAAATTTTAAATGACCACGTTGATTTATTTATATCAACTGATTTACACATATCAACTGATTTATTTATATCAACTGATTTATTTATATCAACCGATTTACACAAATCAACCGATTTACACAAATCAACTGATTTACGCATATCAACTGATTTTCGCATATCAACTGATTTTTTGATATCAACCGATTTACACAAATCAACTGATTTACGCATATCAACTGATTTACGCATATCCCCTGATTTAAGTTTAAACCAATTTGGCAACATAGCAAATTTTAAATGACAACGGATTTATTTATATCAACTGATTTACGTATATCCCCTGATTTCAGTTTGAACCAATTTGGCAACATAGCAAATTTTAAATGACCACTTTAATTTATTTATATCAACTGATTTACACAAATCAACTGATTTATCGATATCAACCGATTTACACAAATCAACTGATTTACGCATATCTTACGCATATCAACTGATTTACACATATCCCCTGATTTAAGTTTGAACCAATTTGGCAACATAGCAAATTTTAAATAACAACGGATTTATTTATATCAACTGATTTACGTATATCCCCTGATTTAAGTTTGAACCAATTTGGCAACATAGCAAATTTTAAATGACCACGTTAATTTATTTATATTAACTGATTTACACATATCAACTGATTTAAACATATCAACTGATTTATTTATATCAACTGATTTATTTATATTAACCGATTTACACAAATCAACCGATTTACACAAATCAACTGATTTACGCATATCAACTGATTTACGCATATCCCCTGATTTAGGTTTGAACCAATTTGGCAACATAGCAAATTTTAAATGACCACGTTAATTTATTTATATCAACTGATTTACACATATTAACTGATTTACACATATCAACTGATTTACACATATCAACTGATTTAAACATATCAACTGATTTATTTATATCAACTGATTTATTTATATCAACCGATTTACACAAATCAACCGATTTACACAAATCAACCGATTTACACAAATCAACTGATTTACGCATATCCCCTGATTTAAGTTTGAACCAATTTGGCAACACAGCAAATTTTAAATGACAACGTTGATTTATTTATATCAACTGATTTACACATATCAACTGATTAACACATATCAACTGATTTATTTACATCAACTGATTTACACATATCAACTGATTCATTTATATCAAATGATTTACTCATATCAACTTATTTATTTATACAAACTGATTTACGCATATCAACTGATTAACACATATCAACTGATTTACACATACCAACTGATTTATTTATATTAACTGATTTACACATATTAACTGATTTATTTATATCAACTGATTTATTTATATCAACCGATTTGCACAAATCAACTGATTTACGCATATCAATTGATTTACGCATATCATCTGATTTAAGTTTAACCAATTTGGCAACACAGCAAATTTTAAATGACAACGTTGATTTATTTATATCAACTGATTTACACATATCAACTGATTAACACATATCAACTGATTTATTTATATCAACTGATTTACACATATCAACTGATTTATTTATATCAACTGATTTACACATATTAACTGATTTACGCATATCAACTCACTTACACATATCAACTGGTTTACACATATCAACTGATTTACGAATATAAATTTTAAATGACAACGTTGATTTATTTATATCAACTGATTTACACATATCAACTGATTAACACATATCAACTGATTTATTTACATCAACTGATTTACACATATCAACTGATTCATTTATATCAAATGATTTACTCATATCAACTTATTTATTTATACAAACTGATTTACGCATATCCCCTGATTTAAGTTTGAACCAATTTGGCAACACAGCAAATTTTAAATGACAACGTTGATTTATTTATATCAACTGATTTACACATATCAACTGATTAACACATATCAACTGATTTATTTACATCAACTGATTTAAACATATCAACTGATTCATTTATATCAAATGATTTACTCATATCAACTTATTTATTTATACAAACTGATTTACGCATATCAACTGATTAACACATATCAACTGATTTACACATACCAACTGATTTATTTATATTAACTGATTTACACATATTAACTGATTTACACATATCAACTAATTTATTTATATCAACCGATTTACACAAATCAACTGATTTACGCATATCAACTGATTTACGCATATCCCCTGATTTAAGTTTAACCAATTTGGCAACACAGCAAATTTTAAATGACAACGTTGATTTATTTACATCAACTGATTTACACATATCAACTGATTTATTTACATCAACTAATTTACACATATCAACTGATTTTTTGATATTAACCGATTTACACAAATCAACTGATTTACGCATATCAACTGATTTACGCATATCCCCTGATTTAAGTTTAAACCAATTTGGCAACATAGCAAATTTTAAATGACATATAATTTATTTATATCAACTGATTTACGTATATCCCCTGATTTACGTATATCCCCTGATTTAAGTTTGAACCAATTGGGCAACAGCAAACTTTAAATAACAACGTTGATTTATTTATATCAACTGATATATTTATATCAACTGATTTACACATATCAACTGATTTTTTGATATCAAGCGATTTACACAAATCAACTGATTTACGCATATCTTACGCATATCAACTGATTTACGCATATCCCCTGATTTAAGTTTAAACCAATTTGGCAACATAGCAAATTTTAAATGACATAGAATTTATTTATATCAACTGATTTACGTATATCCCCTGATTTACGTATATCCCCTGATTTAAGTTTGAACCAATTTGGCAACATAGCAAATTTTAAATGATCACGTTGATTTATTTATATCAACTGATTTACACATATCAACTGATTTATTTATATCAACCGATTTATTTATATCAACCGATTTACACAAATCAACCGATTTACACAAATCAACTGATTTACGCATATCAACTGATTTACGCATATCAACTGATTTTTTGATATCAACCGATTTACACAAATCAACTGATTTACGCATATCAACTGATTTACGCATATCCCCTGATTTAAGTTTAAACCAATTTGGCAACATAGCAAATTTTAAATGACAACGGATTTATTTATATCAACTGATTTACGTATATCCCCTGATTTAATTTTGAACCAATTTGGCAACATAGCAAATTTTAAATGACCACGTTAATTTATTTATATCAACTGATTTACACATATTAACTGATTTACACATATCAACTGATTTACACATATCAACTGATTTATTTATATCAACTGATTAACACATATTAACTGATTTATTTATATCAACTGATTTACACATTTCAACTGATTTATTTTTATCAACCGATTTACACAAATCAACCGATTTACACAAATCAACTGATTTACGCATATCAATTGATTAACGCATATCCCTTGATTTAAGTTTGAACCAATTTGGCAACATAGCAAATTTTAAATGAAAACGGATTTATTTAAATCAGCTGATTTACGTAAATCAACTGTATGATGATTTTAAATGACCATGTTGATTCATTTATATCAACTGATTTACACATATTAACTGATTTACGCATATCAACTGATTTACACATATTAACTGATTTACACATATCAACTGATTTATATATATCAACTGATTTACACATATCAACTGATTTATTTATATCAACTGATTTATACATATCAACTGATTTATTTATATAAACTGATTTACGCATATCAACTGATTTACGCATATCAACTGATTTACGCATATCAAGTGATTTACGCATTTCAACTAATTTACGCATATCCCCTGATTTAAGTTTGAACAATTTGGCAACGACAAATTTTAAATGACAACGTTGATTTATTTATATCAACTAATTTATTTATATCAACTGATTTACACATATCAACTGATTTTTTGATATCAACCGATTTACACAAATCAACTGATTTACGCAAATCAACTGATTTACGCATATCCCCTGATTTAAGTTTGAACCAATTTGGCAACATAGCAAATTTTAAATGTCAACGGATTTATTTATTTTGACTGATTTACGTATATCCCCTGATTTAAGTTTGAACCAATTTGGCAACAAAGCAAATTTTAAATGACCACGTTGATTTATTTATATCAAATGATTTACACATATCAACTGATTTATTTACATCAACTGATTTACACATATCAACTGATTTATTTATATCAACTGATTTACGCATATCAATTGATTTACGCATATCCCCCGATTTAAGTTTAACCAAGTTGGCAACACAGAAAATTTTAAATGACAACGTTTATTTATTTATATCAACTGTTTTACACATATCAACTGATTTATTTATATAAACTGATTTACGCATATCAACTGATTTACGCATATCAACTGATTTACGCATATCAACCGATTTACACATATCCCCTGATTTAAGTTTGAACCAATTTGGCAACACAGCAAATTTTAAATGACAACGTTGATTTATTTAAATCAAATGATTTACACATATCAACTGATTTATTTACATCAATTGATTTACGCATATCATCTGATTTAAGTTTGAACCAATTTGGCAACAGCAAAATTTAAATGACAACGTTAATTTATTTATATCAACTGATTTATTTATATCAACTGATTTACACATATCAACTGATTTTTTGATATCAACCGATTTACACAAATCAACTGATTCACGCATATCTTACGCATATCAACTGATTTACGCATATCCCCTGATTTAAATTTAAACCAATTTGGCAACATAGCAAATTTAAAATGACAACGAATTTATTTATTTCAACTGATTTATTTATATTAACCGATTTACACAAATCAACTGATTTACGGATATCAACTGATTTACGCATATCCCCTGATTTAGGTTTGAACCAATTTGGCAACATAGCAAATTTTAAATGACATCGAATTTATTTATATCAACTGATTTACGTATATCCCCTGATTTAAGTTTGAACCAATTTGGCAACATAGCAAATTTTAAATGACCACGTTGATTTATTTATATCAACTGATTTACACATATCAACTGATTTACATATATCAACTGATTTACACATATCAACTGATTTATTTATATCAACTGATTTAAGTTTGAACCAATTTGGCAACATAGCAAATTTTAAATGAAAACGGATTTATTTATATCAACTGATTTACGTAAATCAACTGTATGATGATTTTAAATGACCACGTGGATTCATTTATATCAACTGATTTACGCATATTAACTGATTTAGGCATATCCCCTGACTTAAGTTTGAACCAATTTGGCAACAAAGCAAATTTTAAATGACCACGTTGATTTATTTATATCAACTGATTTACACATATCAACTGATTTATTTATATCAACTGATTTATTTATATCAACCGATTTACACAAATCAACCGATTTACACAAATCAACTGATTTACGCATATCAACTGATTTTCGCATATCAACTGATTTTTTGATATCAACCGATTTACACAAATCAACTGATTTACGCATATCAACTGATTTACGCATATCCCCTGATTTAAGTTTAAACCAATTTGGCAACATAGCAAATTTTAAATGACAACGGATTTATTTATATCAACTGATTTACGTATATCCCCTGATTTCAGTTTGAACCAATTTGGCAACATAGCAAATTTTAAATGACCACGTTAATTTATTTATATCAACTGATTTACACAAATCAACTGATTTTTTGATATCAACCGATTTACACAAATCAACTGATTTACGCATATCTTACGCATATCAACTGATTTACACATATCCCCTGATTTAAGTTTGAACCAATTTGGCAACATAGCAAATTTTAAATGACAACGGATTTATTTATATCAACTGATTTACGTATATCCCCTGATTTAAGTTTGAACCAATTTGGCAACATAGCAAATTTTAAATGACCACGTTAATTTATTAATATTAACTGATTTACACATATCAACTAATTTAAACATATCAACTGATTTATTTATATCAACTGATTTATTTATATTAACCGATTTACACAAATCAACCGATTTACACAAATCAACTGATTTACGCATATCAACTGATTTACGCATATCCCCTGATTTAGGTTTGAACCAATTTGGCAACATAGCAAATTTTAAATGACCACGTTAATTTATTTATATCAACTGATTTACACATATTAACTGATTTACACATATCAACTGATTTACACATATCAACTGATTTAAACATATCAACTGATTTATTTATATCAACTGATTTATTTATATCAACCGATTTACACAAATCAACCGATTTACACAAATCAACTGATTTACGCATATCAACTGATTTACGCATATCCCCTGATTTAAGTTTGAACCAATTTGGCAACACAGCAAATTTTAAATGACAACGTTGATTTATTTATATCAACTGATTTACACATATCAACTGATTAACACATATCAACTGATTTATTTACATCAACTGATTTACACATATCAACTGATTCATTTATATCAAATGATTTACTCATATCAACTTATTTATTTATACAAACTGATTTACGCATATCAACTGATTAACACATATTAACTGATTTACACATACCAACTGATTTATTTATATTAACTGATTTACACATATTAACTGATTTATTTATATCAACTGATTTATTTATATCAACCGATTTGCACAAATCAACTGATTTACGCATATCAATTGATTTACGCATATCATCTGATTTAAGTTTAACCAATTTGGCAACACAGCAAATTTTAAATGACAACGTTGATTTATTTATATCAACTGATTTACACATATTAACTGATTTACGCATATCAACTCACTAACACATATCAACTGATTTACACATATCAACTGATTTATTTATATCAACTGATTTACACATATCAACTGATTTATTTATATTAACTGATTTACGCATATCAACTGATTTACGCATATCAACTGATTTACGCATATCAAGTGATTTACGCATATCAACTGATTTACGCATATCCCCTGATTTAGGTTTGAACCAATTTGGCAACATAGCAAATTTTAAATGACCACGTTGATTTATTTATATCAAATGATTTAAACATATCAACTAATTTATTTACATCAACTGATTTACACATATCAACTGATTTATTTATATCAACTGATTTACGCATATCAACTGATTTACGCATATCCCCCGATTTAAGTTAGACCAAGTTGGCAACACAGGAAATTTTAAATGACAACGTTTATTTATTTATATCAACTGATTTACACATATCAACTGATTTATTTATATAAACTGATTTACGCATATCAACTGATTTACGCATATAAACCGATTTACACATATCCCCTGATTTAAGTTTGAACCAATTTGGCAACACAGCAAATTTTAAATGACAACGTTGATTTATTTAAATCAAATGATTTACACATATCAACTGATTTATTTACATCAATTGATTTACGCATATCATCTGATTTAAGTTTGAACCAATTTGGCAACAGCAAAATTTAAATGACAACTTTGATTTATTTCTATCAACTGATTTATTTATATCAACTGATTTACACATATCAACTGATTTTTTGATATCAACCGATTTACACAAATCAACTGATTCACGCATATCTTACGCATATCAACTGATTTACGCATATCCCCTGATTTAAATTTAAACCAATTTGGCAACATAGCAAATTTAAAATGACAACGAATTTATTTATTTCAACTGATTTATTTATATTAACCGATTTACACAAATCAACTGATTTACGGATATCAACTGATTTACGCATATCCCCTGATTTAGGTTTGAACCAATTTGGCAACATAGCAAATTTTAAATGACATCGAATTTATTTATATCAACTGATTTACGTATATCCCCTGATTTAAGTTTGAACCAATTTGGCAACATAGCAAATTTTAAATGACCACGTTGATTTATTTATATCAACTGATTTACACATATCAACTGATTTACATATATCAACTGATTTACACATATCAACTGATTTATTTATATCAACTGATTTAAGTTTGAACCAATTTGGCAACATAGCAAATTTTAAATGAAAACGGATTTATTTATATCAACTGATTTACGTAAATCAACTGTATGATGATTTTAAATGACCACGTGGATTCATTTATATCAACTGATTTACGCATATTAACTGATTTAGGCATATCCCCTGACTTAAGTTTGAACCAATTTGGCAACAAAGCAAATTTTAAATGACCACGTTGATTTATTTATATCAACTGATTTACACATATCAACTGATTTATTTATATCAACTGATTTATTTATATCAACCGATTTACACAAATCAACCGATTTACACAAATCAACTGATTTACGCATATCAACTGATTTTCGCATATCAACTGATTTTTTGATATCAACCGATTTACACAAATCAACTGATTTACGCATATCAACTGATTTACGCATATCCCCTGATTTAAGTTTAAACCAATTTGGCAACATAGCAAATTTTAAATGACAACGGATTTATTTATATCAACTGATTTACGTATATCCCCTGATTTCAGTTTGAACCAATTTGGCAACATAGCAAATTTTAAATGACCACTTTAATTTATTTATATCAACTGATTTACACAAATCAACTGATTTATTGATATCAACCGATTTACACAAATCAACTGATTTACGCATATCTTACGCATATCAACTGATTTACACATATCCCCTGATTTAAGTTTGAACCAATTTGGCAACATAGCAAATTTTAAATGACAACGGATTTATTTATATCAACTGATTTACGTATATCCCCTGATTTAAGTTTGAACCAATTTGGCAACATAGCAAATTTTAAATGACCACGTTAATTTATTTATATTAACTGATTTACACATATCAACTGATTTAAACATATCAACTGATTTATTTATATCAACTGATTTATTTATATTAACCGATTTACACAAATCAACCGATTTACACAAATCAACTGATTTACGCATATCAACTGATTTACGCATATCCCCTGATTTAGGTTTGAACCAATTTGGCAACATAGCAAATTTTAAATGACCACGTTAATTTATTTATATCAACTGATTTACACATATTAACTGATTTAAACATATCAACTGATTTATTTATATCAACTGATTTATTTATATCAACCGATTTACACAAATCAACCGATTTACACAAATCAACCGATTTACACAAATCAACTGATTTACGCATATCAACTGATTTACGCATATCCCCTGATTTAAGTTTGAACCAATTTGGCAACACAGCAAATTTTAAATGACAACGTTGATTTATTTATATCAACTGATTTACACATATCAACTGATTAACACATATCAACTGATTTATTTACATCAACTGATTTACACATATCAACTGATTCATTTATATCAAATGATTTACTCATATCAACTTATTTATTTATACAAACAGATTTACGCATATCAACTGATTAACACATATCAACTGATTTACACATACCAACTGATTTATTTATATTAACTGATTTACACATATTAACTGATTTATTTATATCAACTGATTTATTTATATCAACCGATTTGCACAAATCAACTGATTTACGCATATCAATTGATTTACGCATATCATCTGATTTAAGTTTAACCAATTTGGCAACACAGCAAATTTTAAATGACAACGTTGATTTATTTATATCAACTGATTTACACATATCAACTGATTAACACATATCAACTGATTTATTTATATCAACTGATTTACACATATCAACTGATTTATTTATATCAACTGATTTACACATATTAACTGATTTACGCATATCAACTCACTTACACATATCAACTGGTTTACACATATCAACTGATTTACGAATATAAATTTTAAATGACAACGTTGATTTATTTATATCAACTGATTTACAGATATCAACTGATTAACACATATCAACTGATTTATTTACATCAACTGATTTACACATATCAACTGATTCATTTATATCAAATGATTTACTCATATCAACTTATTTATTTATACAAACTGATTTACGCATATCCCCTGATTTAAGTTTGAACCAATTTGGCAACACAGCAAATTTTAAATGACAACGTTGATTTATTTATATCAACTGATTTACACATATCAACTGATTAACACATATCAACTGATTTATTTACATCAACTGATTTAAACATATCAACTGATTTATTTATTTCAAATGATTTACTCATATCAACTTATTTATTTATACAAACTGATTTACGCATATCAACTGATTAACACATATCAACTGATTTACACATACCAACTGATTTATTTATATTAACTGATTTACACATATTAACTGATTTACACATATCAACTAATTTATTTATATCAACCGATTTACACAAATCAACTGATTTACGCATATCAACTGATTTACGCATATCCCCTGATTTAAGTTTAACCAATTTGGCAACACAGCAAATTTTAAATGACAACGTTGATTTATTTACATCAACTGATTTACACATATCAACTGATTTATTTACATCAACTAATTTACACATATCAACTGATTTTTTGATATTAACCGATTTACACAAATCAACTGATTTACGCATATCAACTGATTTACGCATATCCCCTGATTTAAGTTTAAACCAATTTGGCAACATAGCAAATTTTAAATGACATATAATTTATTTATATCAACTGATTTACGTATATCCCCTGATTTACGTATATCCCCTGATTTAAGTTTGAACCAATTGGGCAACAGCAAACTTTAAATAACAACGTTGATTTATTTATATCAACTGATATATTTATATCAACTGATTTACACATATCAACTGATTTTTTGATATCAAGCGATTTACACAAATCAACTGATTTACGCATATCTTACGCATATCAACTGATTTACGCATATCCCCTGATTTAAGTTTAAACCAATTTGGCAACATAGCAAATTTTAAATGACAACGGATTTATTTATATCAACTGATTTACGTATATCCCCTGATTTAAGTTTGAACCAATTTGGCAACATAGCAAATTTTAAATGACCACGTTAATTTATTTATATCAACTGATTTACACATATTAACTGATTTACACATATCAACTGATTTACACATATCAACTGATTTATTTATATCAACTGATTAACACATATTAACTGATTTATTTTTATCAACTGATTTACACATTTCAACTGATTTATTTTTATCAACCGATTTACACAAATCAACCGATTTACACAAATCAACTGATTTACGCATATCAATTGATTAACGCATATCCCTTGATTTAAGTTTGAACCAATTTGGCAACATAGCAAATTTTAAATGAAAACGGATTTATTTAAATCAGCTGATTTACGTAAATCAACTGTATGATGATTTTAAATGACCATGTTGATTCATTTATATCAACTGATTTACACATATTAACTAATTTACACATATCAACCGATTTACACATATCAACTGATTTATTTATATCAACTGATTTATTTATATCAACTGATTTACACATATCAACTGATTTATTTATATAAACTGATTTACGCATATCAACTGATTTACGCATATTAACCGATTTACACATATCCCCTGATTTAAGTTTGAACCAATTTGGCAACACAGCATTTTTAAATGACAACGTTGATTTATTTAAATCAAATGATTTACACATATCAACTGATTTATTTACATCAACTGATTTACACATATCAACTGATTTATTTACATCAATTGATTTACACATATCAACTGATTTTTTGATATCAACCAATTTACACAAATTAACTGATTTACGAATATCAATTGATTTACGCATATCATCTGATTTAAGTTTGAACCAATTTGGCAACAGCAAAATTTAAATGACAACGTTGATTTATTTATATCAACTGATTTATTTATATCAACTGATTTACACATATCAACTGATTTTTTGATATCAACCGATTTACACAAATCAACTGATTCACGCATATCTTACGCATATCAACTGAATTACGCATATCCCCTGATTTAAATTTGAACCAATTTGGCAACATAGCAAATTTTAAATGACAACGAATTTATTTATTTCAACTGATTTATTTATATCAACCGATTTACACAAATCAACTGATTTACGGATATCAACTGATTTACGCATATCCCCTGATTTAGGTTTGAACCAATTTGGCAACATAGCAAATTTTAAATGACATCGAATTTATTTATATCAACTGATTTACGTATATCCCCTGATTTAAGTTTGAACCAATTTGGCAACATAGCAAATTTTAAATGACCACGTTGATTTATTTATATCAACTGATTTACACATATCAACTGATTTACATATATCAACTGATTTACACATATCAACTGATTTATTTATATCAACTGATTTAAGTTTGAACCAATTTGGCAACATAGCAAATTTTAAATGAAAACGGATTTATTTATATCAACTGATTTACGTAAATCAACTGTATGATGATTTTAAATGACCACGTGGATTTATTTATATCAACTGATTTACGCATATTAACTGATTTAGGCATATGACTTAAGTTTGAACCAATTTGGCAACAAAGCAAATTTTAAATGACCACGTTGATTTATTTATATCAACTGATTTACACATATCAACTGATTTATTTTTATCAACTGATTTATTTATATCAACCGATTCACACAAATCAACCGATTTACACAAATCAACTGATTTACGCATATCAACTGATTTTCGCATATCAACTGATTTTTTGATATCAACCGATTTACACAAATCAACTGATTTACGCATATCAACTGATTTACGCATATCAACTGATTTACGCATATCCCCTGATTTAAGTTTGAACCAATTTGGCAACATAGCAAATTTTAAATGACAACGGATTTATTTATATCAACTGATTTACGTATATTCCCTGATTTTAGTTTGAACCAATTTAGCAACATAGCAAATTTTAAATGACCACGTTAATTTATTTATATCAACTGATTTATACAAATCAACTGATTTTTTGATATCAACAGATTTACACAAATCAACTGATTTACGCATATCAACTGATTTACGCATATCCCCTGATTTAAGTTTGAACCAATTTGGCAACATAGCAAATTTTAAATGACCACGTTAATTTATTTATATTAACTGATTTACACATATCAACTGATTTAAACATATCAACTGATTTATTTATATCAACTGATTTATTTATATCAACCGATTTACACAAATCAACCGATTTACACAAATCAACTGATTTACGCATATCAACTGATTTACGCATATCCCCTGATTTAAGTTTGAACCAATTTGGCAACATAGCAAATTTTAAATGACCACGTTAATTTATTTATATCAACTGATTTACACATATTAACTAATTTACACATATCAACTGATTTACACATATCAACTGATTTATTTATATCAACTGATTACTCATATCAACTGATTTACACATATCAACTGATTTATTTATATCAACCGATTTACACAAATCAACCGATTTACACAAATCAACTGATTTACGCATATCAACTGATTTACGCATATCCCTTGATTTAAGTTTGAACCAATTTGGCAACATGACAAATTTTAAATAAAAACGAATTTATTTATATTAACTGATTTACGTAAATCAACTGTATGATGATTTTAAATGACCACGTTGATTCATTTATATTAACTGATTTACACATATTAACTAATTTACACATATCAACCGATTTACACATATCAACGGATTTATTTATATAAACTGATTTACGCATATCAACTGATTTAAGCATATCAACCGATTTACACATATCCCCTGATTTAAGTTTGAACCAATTTGGCAACACAGCAAATTTTAAATGACAACGTTGATTTATTTAAATCAAATGATTTACATATATCAACTGATTTTTTGATATCAAATGATTTACTCATATCAACTTATTTATTTATATAAACTGATTTACGCATATCAACTGATTAACACATATCAACTTATTTACGCATATCCCCTGATTTAAGTTTAATCAATTTGGCAACACAGCAAATTTTAAATGACAACGGATTTATTTATATCAACTGATTTACACATATCAACTAATTTATTTATATCAAATGATTTACTCATATCAACTTATTTATTTATATAAACTGATTTACGCATATCAACTGATTAACACATATCAACTAATTTACACATATCCCCTGATTTAAGTTTAATCAATTTGGCAACACAGCAAATTTTAAATGACAACGGATTTATTTATATCAACTGATTTAGACATATCAACTGATTTATTTATATCAACTGATTTACACATTTCAACTGATTAACACATATCAACTTATTTACGCATATCCCCTGATTTAAGTTTAATCAATTTGGCAACACAGCAAATTTTAAATGACAACGGATTTATTTATATCAACTGATTTACACATATCAACTGATTTATTTATATCAACTGATTTACACATATCAACTGATTTATTTACATCAACTGATTTACACATATCAACTGATTTATTCATATCAACTGATTTACGCATATCAACTGATTTACGCATATCAACCGATTTACACATATCCCCTGATTTAAGTTTGAACCAATTTGGCAACACAGCAAATTTTAAATGACAACGTTGATTTATTTAAATCAAATGATTTACACATATCAACTGATTTATTTACATCAATTGATTTACGCATATCATCTGATTTAAGTTTGAACCAATTTGGCAACAGCAAAATTTAAATGACAACGTTGATTTATTTCTATCAACTGATTTATTTATATCAACTGATTTACACATATCAACTGATTTTTTGATATCAACCGATTTACACAAATCAACTGATTCACGCATATCTTACGCATATCAACTGATTTACGCATATCCCCTGATTTAAATTTAAACCAATTTGGCAACATAGCAAATTTAAAATGACAACGAATTTATTTATTTCAACTGATTTATTTATATTAACCGATTTACACAAATCAACTGATTTACGGATATCAACTGATTTACGCATATCCCCTGATTTAGGTTTGAACCAATTTGGCAACATAGCAAATTTTAAATGACATCGAATTTATTTATATCAACTGATTAACGTATATCCCCTGATTTAAGTTTGAACCAATTTGGCAACATAGCAAATTTTAAATGACCACGTTGATTTATTTATATCAACTGATTTACACATATCAACTGATTTACATATATCAACTGATTTACACATATCAACTGATTTATTTATATCAACTGATTTAAGTTTGAACCAATTTGGCAACATAGCAAATTTTAAATGAAAACGGATTTATTTATATCAACTGATTTACGTAAATCAACTGTATGATGATTTTAAATGACCACGTGGATTCATTTATATCAACTGATTTACGCATATTAACTGATTTAGGCATATCCCCTGACTTAAGTTTGAACCAATTTGGCAACAAAGCAAATTTTAAATGACCACGTTGATTTATTTATATCAACTGATTTACACATATCAACTGATTTATTTATATCAACTGATTTATTTATATCAACCGATTTACACAAATCAACCGATTTACACAAATCAACTGATTTACGCATATCAACTGATTTTCGCATATCAACTGATTTTTTGATATCAACCGATTTACACAAATCAACTGATTTACGCATATCAACTGATTTACGCATATCCCCTGATTTAAGTTTAAACCAATTTGGCAACATAGCAAATTTTAAATGACAACGGATTTATTTATATCAACTGATTTACGTATATCCCCTGATTTCAGTTTGAACCAATTTGGCAACATAGCAAATTTTAAATGACCACTTTAATTTATTTATATCAACTGATTTACACAAATCAACTGATTTTTTGATATCAACCGATTTACACAAATCAACTGATTTACGCATATCTTACGCATATCAACTGATTTACACATATCCCCTGATTTAAGTTTGAACCAATTTGGCAACATAGCAAATTTTAAATGACAACGTTAATTTATTTATATTAACTGATTTACACATATCAACTGATTTAAACATATCAACTGATTTATTTATATCAACTGATTTATTTATATTAACCGATTTACACAAATCAACTGATTTACGCATATCAACTGATTTACGCATATCCCCTGATTTAGGTTTGAACCAATTTGGCAACATAGCAAATTTTAAATGACCACGTTAATTTATTTATATCAACTGATTTACACATATTAACTGATTTAAACATATCAACTGATTTATTTATATCAACTGATTTATTTATATCAACCGATTTACACAAATCAACCGATTTACACAAATCAACTGATTTACGCATATCAACTGATTTACGCATATCCCCTGATTTAAGTTTGAACCAATTTGGCAACACAGCAAATTTTAAATGACAACGTTGATTTATTTATATCAACTGATTTACACATATCAACTGATTAACACATATCAACTGATTTATTTACATCAACTGATTTACACATATCAACTGATTCATTTATATCAAATGATTTACTCATATCAACTTATTTATTTATACAAACTGATTTACGCATATTAACTGATTTATTTATATCAACTGATTTATTTATATCAACCGATTTATTTATATTAACCGATTTACACAAATCAACTGATTAACACATATCAACTGATTTACACATACCAACTGATTTATTTATATTAACTGATTTACACATATTAACTGATTTATTTATATCAACTGATTTATTTATATCAACCGATTTGCACAAATCAACTGATTTACGCATATCAATTGATTTACGCATATCATCTGATTTAAGTTTAACCAATTTGGCAACACAGCAAATTTTAAATGACAACGTTGATTTATTTATATCAACTGATTTACACATATCAACTGATTTATTTATATCAACTGATTTACACATATTAACTGATTTACGCATATCAACTCACTTACACATATCAACTGATTTACACATATCAACTGATTTACGAATATAAATTTTAAATGACAACGTTGATTTATTTATATCAACTGATTTACACATATCAACTGATTAACACATATCAACTGATTTATTTACATCAACTGATTTACACATATCAACTGATTCATTTATATCAAATGATTTACTTATATCAACTTATTTATTTATACAAACTGATTTACGCATATCAACTGATTTACGCATATCCCCTGATTTAAGTTTGAACCAATTTGGCAACACAGCAAATTTTAAATGACAACGTTGATTTATTTATATCAACTGATTTACACATATCAACTGATTAACACATATCAACTGATTTATTTACATCAACTGATTTAAACATATCAACTGATTCATTTATATCAAATGATTTACTTATATCAACTTATTTATTTATACAAACTGATTTACGCATATCAACTGATTAACACATATCAACTGATTTACACATACCAACTGATTTATTTATATTAACTGATTTACACATATTAACTGATTTACACATATCAACTAATTTATTTATATCAACCGATTTACACAAATCAACTGATTTACGCATATCAACTGATTTACGCATATCCCCTGATTTAAGTTTAACCAATTTGGCAACACAGCAAATTTTAAATGACAACGTTGATTTATTTACATCAACTGATTTACACATATCAACTGATTTATTTACATCAACTAATTTACACATATCAACTGATTTTTTGATATCAACCGATTTACACAAATCAACTGATTTACGCATATCCCCTGATTTAAGTTTAAACCAATTTGGCAACATAGCAAATTTTAAATGACATATAATTTATTTATATCAACTGATTTACGTATATCCCCTGATTTACGTATATCCCCTGATTTAAGTTTGAACCAATTGGGCAACAGCAAACTTTAAATAACAACGTTGATTTATTTATATCAACTGATATATTTATATCAACTGATTTACACATATCAACTGATTTTTTGATATCAAGCGATTTACACAAATCAACTGATTTACGCATATCTTACGCATATCAACTGATTTACGCATATCCCCTGATTTAAGTTTAAACCAATTTGGCAACATAGCAAATTTTAAATGACATAGAATTTATTTATATTAACTGATTTACGTATATCCCCTGATTTACGTATATCCCCTGATTTAAGTTTGAACCAATTTGGCAACATAGCAAATTTTAAATGATCACGTTGATTTATTTATATCAACTGATTTACACATATCAACTGATTTATTTATATCAACCGATTTATTTATATCAACCGATTTACACAAATCAACCGATTTACACAAATCAACTGATTTACGCATATCAACTGATTTACGCATATCCCCTGATTTAAGTTTAAACCAATTTGGCAACATAGCAAATTTTAAATGACAACGGATTTATTTATATCAACTGATTTACGTATATCCCCTGATTTAAGTTTGAACCAATTTGGCAACATAGCAAATTTTAAATGACCACGTTAATTTATTTATATCAACTGATTTACACATATTAACTGATTTACACATATCAACTGATTTACACATATCAACTGATTTATTTATATCAACTGATTAACACATATTAACTGATTTATTTATATCAACTGATTTACACATTTCAACTGATTTATTTTTATCAACCGATTTACACAAATCAACCGATTTACACAAATCAACTGATTTACGCATATCAATTGATTAACGCATATCCCTTGATTTAAGTTTGAACCAATTTGGCAACATAGCAAATTTGAAATGAAAACGGATTTATTTAAATCAGCTGATTTACGTAAATTAACTGTATGATGATTTTAAATGACCATGTTGATTCATTTATATCAACTGATTTACACATATTAACTAATTTACACATATCAACCGATTTACACATATCAACTGATTTATTTATATCAACTGATTTATTTATATCAACTGATTTACACATATCAACTGATTTATTTATATAAACTGATTTACGCATATCAACTGATTTACGCATATCAACTGATTTACGCATATTAACCGATTTACACATATCCCCTGATTTAAGTTTGAACCAATTTGGCAACACAGCATTTTTAAATGACAACGTTGATTTATTTAAATCAAATGATTTACACATATCAACTGATTTATTTACATCAACTGATTTACACATATCAACTGATTTATTTACATCAATTGATTTACACATATCAATTGATTTTTTGATATCAACCAATTTACACAAATTAACTGATTTACGAATATCAATTGATTTACGCATATCATCTGATTTAAGTTTGAACCAATTTGGCAACAGCAAAATTTAAATGACAACGTTGATTTATTTATATCAACTGATTTATTTATATCAACTGATTTACACATATCAACCGATTTTTTGATATCAACCGATTTACACAAATCAACTGATTCACGCATATCTTACGCATATCAACTGAATTACGCATATCCCCTGATTTAAATTTGAACCAATTTGGCAACATAGCAAATTTTAAATGACAACGAATTTATTTATTTCAACTGATTTATTTATATCAACCGATTTACACAAATCAACTGATTTACGGATATCAACTGATTTACGCATATCCCCTGATTTAGGTTTGAACCAATTTGGCAACATAGCAAATTTTAAATGACATCGAATTTATTTATATCAACTGATTAACGTATATCCCCTGATTTAAGTTTGAACCAATTTGGCAACATAGCAAATTTTAAATGACCACGTTGATTTATTTATATCAACTGATTTACACATATCAACTGATTTACATATATCAACTGATTTACACATATCAACTGATTTATTTATATCAACTGATTTAAGTTTGAACCAATTTGGCAACATAGCAAATTTTAAATGAAAACGGATTTATTTATATCAACTGATTTACGTAAATCAACTGTATGATGATTTTAAATGACCACGTGGATTTATTTATATCAACTGATTTACGCATATTAACTGATTTAGGCATATGACTTAAGTTTGAACCAATTTGGCAACAAAGCAAATTTTAAATGACCACGTTGATTTATTTATATCAACTGATTTACACATATCAAATGATTTATTTTTATCAACTGATTTATTTATATCAACCGATTTACACAAATCAACCGATTTACACAAATCAACTGATTTACGCATATCAACTGATTTTCGCATATCAACTGATTTTTTGATATCAACCGATTTACACAAATCAACTGATTTACGCATATCAACTGATTTACGCATATCCCCTGATTTAAGTTTGAACCAATTTGGCAACATAGCAAATTTTAAATGACAACGGATTTATTTATATCAACTGATTTACGTATATCCCCTGATTTTAGTTTGAACCAATTTAGCAACATAGCAAATTTTAAATGACCACGTTAATTTATTTATATCAACTGATTTATACAAATCAACTGATTTTTTGATATCAACAGATTTACACAAATCAACTGATTTACGCATATCAACTGATTTACGCATATCCCCTGATTTAAGTTTGAACCAATTTGGCAACATAGCAAATTTTAAATGACCACGTTAATTTATTTATATTAACTGATTTACACATATCAACTGATTTAAACATATCAACTGATTTATTTATATCAACTGATTTATTTATATCAACCGATTTACACAAATCAACCGATTTACACAAATCAACTGATTTACGCATATCAACTGATTTACGCATATCCCCTGATTTAAGTTTGAACCAATTTGGCAACATAGCAAATTTTAAATGACCACGTTAATTTATTTATATCAACTGATTTACACATATTAACTGATTTACACATATCAACTGATTTACACATATCAACTGATTTATTTATATCAACTGATTAACTCATATCAACTGATTTACACATATCAACTGATTTATTTATATCAACCGATTTACACAAATCAACCGATTTACACAAATCAACTGATTTACGCATATCAATTGATTTACGCATATCCCTTGATTTAAGTTTGAACCAATTTGGCAACATGACAAATTTTAAATAAAAAGAATTTATTTATATTAACTGATTTACGTAAATCAACTGTATGATGATTTTAAATGACCACGTTGATTCATTTATATTAACTGATTTACACATATTAACTAATTTACACATATCAACCGATTTACACATATCAACGGATTTATTTATATAAACTGATTTACGCATATCAACTGATTTAAGCATATCAACCGATTTACACATATCCCCTGATTTAAGTTTGAACCAATTTGGCAACACAGCAAATTTTAAATGACAACGTTGATTTATTTAAATCAAATGATTTACATATATCAACTGATTTTTTGATATCAAATGATTTACTCATATCAACTTATTTATTTATATAAACTGATTTACGCATATCAACTGATTAACACATATCAACTTATTTACGCATATCCCCTGATTTAAGTTTAATCAATTTGGCAACACAGCAAATTTTAAATGACAACGGATTTATTTATATCAACTGATTTACACATATCAACTTATTTATTTATATCAAATGATTTACTCATATCAACTTATTTATTTATATAAACTGATTTACGCATATCAACTGATTAACACATATCAACTAATTTACACATACCAACTGATTTATTTATATTAACTGATTTACACATATTAACTGATTTATTTATATCAACTGATTTATTTATATCAACCGATTTGCACAAATCAACTGATTTACGCATATCAACTGATTTACGCATATTCCCTGATTTAAGTTTAACCAATTTGGCAACACAGCAAATTTTAAATGACAACGTTGATTTATTTATATCAACTGATTTACACATATCAACTGATTAACACATATCAACTGATTTATTTACATCAACTGATTTACACATATCAACTGATTTTTTGATATTAACCGATATACACAAATCAACTAGTTTACGCATATCAACTGATTTACGCATATCCCCTGATTTAAATTTGAACCAATTTGGCAACAGCAAATTTTAAATAACAACGTTGATTTATTTATATCAACTGATTTATTTATATCAACTAATTAACACATATCAACTGATTTTTTGATATCAAACGATTTACACAAATCAACTGATTTACGCATATTAAATGATTTACGCATATCCCCTGATTTAAGTTTGAACCAATTTGGCAACACAGCAAATACAAACGGATTTATTTATATCAACTGATTAACGTATATCAACTGAATGATGATTTTAAATGACCACGTTGATTCATTTATAACAACTGATTTACACATATCAACCGATGTACACATATCAACTGATTTATTTATATCAACTGATTTACACATATCAACTGATTTATTTACATCAACTGATTTACACATATCAACTGATTTATTCATATCAACTGATTTACGCATATCAACTAATTTACGCATATCCCCTGATTTAGGTTTAACCAACTTTGCAACACAGCAAATTTTAAATGACAACGGATTTATTTATATCAACTGATTTACGTATATCAACTGTATGATGATTTTAAATGACCACGTTGATTCATTTATATCAACTGATTTACACATATCAACTTATTTATTTATATAAACTGATTTACGCATATCAACTTATTTACGCATATCAACTGATTTACGCATATCAACTGATTTACGCAAATCCCCTGATTTAAGTTTGAACCAATTTGGCAACAGCAAATTTTAAATGACAACGTTGATTTATTTATATCAACTGATTTATTTATATCAATTGATTTACACATATCAACTGATTTTGTGATATCAACCGATTTACACAAATCAACTGATTTACGCATATCTTACGCATATCAACTGATTTACACATATCCCCTGATTTAAGTTTAAACCAATTTGGCAACATCGCAAATTTTAAATGACCACGTTGATTTATTTATATCAACTGATTTACACATATTAACCGATTTACACATATCAACTGATTTACACATATCAACTGATTTACACATTTCAACTGATTTATTTATATCCACCGATTTACACAATTCAACTGATTTACGCATATCAACTGATTTACGCATATCCCCTGATTTAAGTTTGAACCATTTTGGCAACATAGCAAATTTTAAAAGACAACGGATTTATTTATATCAACTGATTTACGGATATCAACTCTATGATGATTTTAAATGACCACGTTGATTCATTTATATAAACTGATTTACCCATATTAACTGATTTACACATATCAAATGATTTATTTATATCAACTGATTTACACATATCAAGTGATTTACACATATCAACTGATTTACACATATCAACTGATTTATTTATATCAACTGATTTACACATATCAACTGATTTATTTATATAAACTGATTTACTCATATCAACTGATTTACGCATATCAACTGATTTACGCATATCCCCTGATTTACGCATATCCCCTGATTTAAGTTTGAACCAATTTGGCAACACAGCAAATTTTAAATGACAACGTTGATTTATTTATATCAACTGATTTACACATATCAACTGATTTTTTGATATCATCCGATTTACACAAATTAACTGATTTACGCATATCAACTGATTTACGCATATCTCCTGATTTAAGTTTGAACCAATTTTGCCACATAGCAAATTTTAGATAACCACGTTGATTTATTTATATCAACTGATTTACACATATCAACTGATTTATTTATATAAACTGATTTACGCATATCAACTGATTTACGCATATCAACTGATTTACGCATATCAACTGATTTACACATATCAACTGATTTACGCATATCCCCTGATTTAAGTTTAAACAATTTGGCAACGACAAATTTTAAATGACAACGTTGATTTATTTATATCAACTGATTTATTTATATCAACTGATTTACATATATCAACTGATTTTTTAAAAACAACCGATTTGCACAAATCAACTGATTTACGCATATCAACTGATTTACGCATATCCCCTAATTTAAGTTTAAACCAATTTGGCAACAGCAAATTTTAAATGACAACGGATTTATTTATTTCAACTGATTTACGTATATCCCCTGATTTAAGTTTGAACCAGTTTGGCAACATAGCAAATTTTAAATGACCACGTTGATTTATTTATACCAAATGATTTGCAAATATCAATTGATTTATTTACATCAACTGATTTACACATATCAACTGATTTACGCATATCAACTGATTTACGCATATCCCCTGATTTAAGTTTAAACCAATTTGGCAACATTGCAAATTTTAAATGACCACGTTGATTTATTAATATCAACTGATTTACACATTTTAACTGATTTACACATATCAAATAATTTACACAAATTAACTGATTTATTTATATCAACTGATTTACACATATTAACTGATTTACGCATATCAACTGATTTACACATATCAACTGATTTACACATATCAACTGATTTATTTATATCAACTGATTTACACATATCAACTGATTTATTTATATTAACTGATTTACGCATATCAACTGATTTACGCATATCAACTGATTTACGCATATCAAGTGATTTACGCATATCAACTGATTTACGCATATCCCCTGATTTAGGTTTGAACTAATTTGGCAACATAGCAAATTTTAAATGACCACGTTGATTTATTTATATCAAATGATTTAAACATATCAACTAATTTATTTACATCAACTGATTTACACATATCAACTGATTTATTTATATCAACTGATTTACGCATATCAACTGATTTACGCATATCAACTGATTTACGCATATCCCCCGATTTAAGTTAGACCAAGTTGGCAACACAGGAAATTTTAAATGACAACGTTTATTTATTTATATCAACTGATTTACACATATCAACTGATTTATTTACATCAACTGAATTACACAAATCAACTGATTTACGAATATCAATTGATTTACGCATATCATCTGATTTAAGTTTGAACCAATTTGGCAACAGCAAATTTTAAATGACAACGTTGATTTATTTATATCAACTGATTTATTTATATCAACTGATTTATTTATATCAACTGATTTACACATATCAACTGATTTATTTACATCAACTAATTTACACATATCAACTGATTTACGCATATCAACTGATTTACCCATATCCCCTGATTTAAGTTTAAACCAATTTGGCAACATTGCAAATTTTAAATGACCACGTTGATTTATTAATATCAACTGATTTACACATTTTAACTGATTTACACATATCAAATAATTTACACAAATTAACTGATTTATTTATATCAACTGATTTACACATATTAACTGATTTACGCATATCAACTGATTTACACATATCAACTGATTTACACATATCAACTGATTTATTTATATCAACTGATTTACACATATCAACTGATTTATTTATATTAACTGATTTACGCATATCAACTGATTTACGCATATCAACTGATTTACGCATATCAAGTGATTTACGCATATCAACTGATTTACGCATATCCCCTGATTTAGGTTTGAACTAATTTGGCAACATAGCAAATTTTAAATGACCACGTTGATTTATTTATATCAAATGATTTAAACATATCAACTAATTTATTTACATCAACTGATTTACACATATCAACTGATTTATTTATATCAACTGATTTACGCATATCAACTGATTTACGCATATCAACTGATTTACGCATATCCCCCGATTTAAGTTAGACCAAGTTGGCTACACAGGAAGTTTTAAATGACAACGTTTATTTATTTATATCAACTGATTTACACATATCAACTGATTTATTTACATCAACTGAATTACACAAATCAACTGATTTACGAATATCAATTGATTTACGCATATCATCTGATTTAAGTTTGAACCAATTTGGCAACAGCAAATTTTAAATGACAACGTTGATTTATTTATATCAACTGATTTATTTATATCAACTGATTTATTTATATCAACTGATTTACACATATCAACTGATTTACGCCTATCAACTGATTTACGCATATCCCCTGATTTAAGTTTAACCAATTTGGCAACACAGCAAATTTTAAATGACAACGTTGATTTATTTACATCAACTGATTTACACATATCAACTGATTTATTTACATCAACTAATTTACACATATCAACTGATTTTTTTATATCAACCGATTTACACAAATCAACTGATTTACGCATATCAACTGATTAACGCATATCCCCTGATTTAAGTTTGAACCAATTTGGCAACAGCAAACTTTAAATAACAACGTTGATTTATTTATATCAACTGATATATTTATATCAACTGATTTACACATATCAACTGATTTTTTGATATCAAGCGATTTACACAAATCAACTGATTTACGCATATCTTACGCATATCCCCTGATTTAAGTTTAAACCAATTTGGCAACATAGCAAATTTTAAATGACAACGGATTTATTTATATTAACTGATTTACGTATATCCCCTGATTTAAGTTTGAACCAATTTGGCAACATAGCAAATTTTAAATGACCACGTTAATTTATTTATATCAACTGATTTACACATATTAACTGATTTACACATATCAACTGATTTACACATATCAACTGATTTATTTATATCAACTGATTAACACATATCAACTGATTTATTTATATTAACTAATTTACACATATCAACTGATTTATTTATATCAACCGATTTACACAAATCAACCGATTTACACAAATCAACTGATTTACGCATATCAACTGATTTACGCATATCCCTTGATTTAAGTTTGAACCAATTTGGCAATATGGCAAATTTTAAATGAAAACGGATTTATTTATATCAGCTGATTTACGTAAATCAACTGTATGATGATTTTAAATGACTATGTTGATTCATTTATATCAACTGATTTACACATATTAACTAATTTACACATATCAACCGATTTACACATATCAACTGATTTATTTATATCAACTGATTTACACATATCAACTGATTTATTTATATAAACTGATTTACGCATATCAACTGATTTACGCATATCAACCAATTTACACATATCCCCTGATTTAAGTTTGAACCAATTTGGCAACACAGCAAATTTTAAATGACAACGTTGATTTATTTAAATCAAATGATTTACACATATCAACTGATTTATTTACATCAACTGATTTACACATATCAACTGATTTATTTACATCAATTGATTTACACATATCAACTGATTTTTTGATATCAACCAATTTACACAAATCAACTGATTTACGAATATCAATTGATTAACGCATATCATCTGATTTAAGTTTGAACCAATTTGGCAACAGCAAATTTTAAATGACAACGTTGATTTATTTATATCAACTGATTTATTTATATCAACTAATTTACACATATCAACTGATTTTTTGATATCAACCGATTTACACAAATCAACTGATTCACGCATATCTTACGCATATCAACTGATTTACGCATATCCCCTGATTTAAATTTGAACCAATTTGGCAACATAGCAAATTTTAAATGACCACGTTAATTTATTTATATCAACTGATTTACACATATCAACTGATTTATTTAAATTAACTGATTTACACATATTAACTGATTTACGCATATCAACTGATTTACACATATCAACTGATTTACACATATCAACTGATTTATTTATATCAACTGAATTACACATATTAACTGATTTATTTATATCAACTGATTTACACATATCAACTGATTTATTTATATAAACTGATTTACGCATATCAACTGATTTACGCATATCAACTGATTTACGCATATCAAATGATTTACGCATATCAACTGATTTACGCATATCCCCTGATTTAAGTTTGAACAATTTGGCAACGACAAATTTTAAATGACAACGTTGATTTATTTATATCAACTAATTTATTTATATCAACTGATTTACACATATCAACTGATTTTTTGATATCAACCGATTTACACAAATCAACTGATTTACGCAAATCAACTGATTTACGCAAATCAACTGATTTACGCATATCCCCTGATTTAACTTTGAACCAATTTGGCAACATAGCAAATTTTAAATGTCAACGGATTTATTTATTTTAACTGATTTACGTATATCCCCTGATTTAAGTTTGAACCAATTTGGCAACATAGCAAATTTTAAATGACCACGTTGATTTATTTATATCAAATGATTTACACATATCAACTGATTTATTTACATCAACTTATTTACACATATCAACTGATTTATTTTTATCAACTGATTTACCCATATCAACTGATTTACGCATATCCCCCGATTTAAGTTTAACCAAGTTGGCAACACAGGAAATTTTAAATGACAACGTTTATTTATTTATATCAACTGATTTACACATATCAACTGATTTATTTACATCAACTGATTTACACATATCAACTGATTTTTTAATATCAACCAATTTACACAAATCAACTGATTTACGAATATCAATTGATTAACGCATATCATCTGATTTAAGTTTGAACCAATTTGGCAACAGCAAATTTTAAATGACAACGTTGATTTATTTATATCAACTGATTTATTTATATTAACTGATTTATTTATATCAACCGATTTACACAAATCAACTGATTTACGCCTATCAACTGATTTACGCATATCCCCTGATTTAGGTTTGAACCAATTTGGCAACATAGCAAATTTTAAATGACAACGGATTTATTTATATCCACTGATTTACGTATATCAACTGTATGATGATTTTAAATGACCACGTTGATTCATTTATATCAACTGATTTACACATATTAACTAATTTACACATATCAACCGATTGACACATATCAACTGATTTACGCATATCCCCTGATTTAAGTTTGAACCAATTTGGCAACATAGCAAATTTTAAATGACAACGAATTTATTTATTTCAACTGATTTATTTATATCAACCGATTTACACAAATCAACTGATTTACGCATATCAACTGATTTACGCATATCCCCTGATTTTAGTTTGAACCAATTTAGCAACAGCAAATTTTAATTGACAAGGTATTTATTTATATCAACTGATTTACGTATATCTTCTGATTTAAGTTTAAACCAATTTGGCAACATTGCAAATTTTAAATGACCACGTTGATTTATTTATATCAACTGATTTACACATTTTAACTGATTTACACATATCAAATAATTTACACAAATCAACTGATTTATTTATATCAACTGATTTACACATATCAACTGATTTATTTATATCAACTGATTTACACATATTAACTGATTTACGCATATCAACTGATTTACACATATCAACTGATTTACACATATCAACTGATTTATTTATATCAACTGATTTACACATATCAACTGATTTACACATATCAACTGATTTATTTATATTAACTGATTTACGCATATCAACTGATTTACGCATATCAACTGATTTACGCATATCAAGTGATTTACGCATATCAACTGATTTACGCATATCCCCTGATTTAGGTTTGAACCAATTTGGCAACATAGCAAATTTTAAATGACCACGTTGATTTATTTATATCAAATGATTTAAACATATCAACTAATTTATTTACATCAACTGATTTACACATATCAACTGATTTATTTATATCAACTGATTTACGCATATCAACTGATTTACGCATATCCCCCGATTTAAGTTAGACCAAGTTGGCAACACAGGAAATTTTAAATGACAACGTTTATTTATTTATATCAACTGATTTACACATATCAACTGATTTATTTACATCAACTGATTTACACAAATCAACTGATTTACGAATATCAATTGATTTACGCATATCATCTGATTTAAGTTTGAACCAATTTGGCAACAGCAAATTTTAAATGACAACGTTGATTTATTTATATCAACTGATTTATTTATATCAACTGATTTATTTATATCAACTGATTTACACATATCAACTGATTTTTTAATATCAACCGATTTACACAAATCAACTGATTCACGCATATCTTACGCATATCAACTGATTTACGCATATCCCCTGATTTAAATTTGAACCAATTTGGCAACATAGCAAATTTTAAATGACAACGAATTTATTTATTTCAACTGATTTATTTATATCAACCGATTTACACAAATCAACTGATTTACGCATATCAACTGATTTACGCATATCCCCTGATTTAGGTTTAAACCAATTTGGCAACATAGCAAATTTTAAATGACAACGGATTTATTTATATCCACTGATTTACGTAAATTAACTGTATGATGATTTTAAATGACCACGTTGATTCATTTATATTAACTGATTTACACATATTAACTAATTTACACATATCAACCGATTTACACATATCAACTGATTTATTTATAGCAACTGATTTATTTATATTAAATGATTTACACATATCAACTGATTTATTTATATAAACTGATTTACGCATATCAACTGATTTACACATATTAACTGATTTATTTATATCAACTGATTTACACATATCAACTGATTTACACATATCAACTGATTTATTTATATCAACTGATTTACACATATCAACTGATTTATTTATATAAACTGATTTAACCATATCAACTGATTTACGCATATCAACTGATTTACGCATATCCCCTGATTTACGCATATCCCCTGATTTAAGTTTGAACCAATTTGGCAACACAGCAAATTTTAAATGACAACATTGATTTATTTATATCAACTGATTTACACATATCAACTGATTTTTTGATATCATCCGATTTACACAAATTAACTGATTTACGCATATCAACTGATTTACGCATATCTCCTGATTTAAGTTTGAACCAATTTTGCCACATAGCAAATTTTAGATGACAACGTTGATTTATTTATATCAACTGATTTACACATATTAACTGATTTATTTATATAAACTGATTTACGCATATCAACTGATTTACGCATATCAACTGATTTACGCATATCAACTGATTTACACATATCAACTGATTTACGCATATCCCCTGATTTAAGTTTAAACAATTTGGCAACGACAAATTTTAAATGACAACGTTGATTTATTTATATCAACTGATTTATTTACTATCGATAACAAAAAAAACTCATACAGCATAAAAATCTAGTGTTCCTGATTTTCTATCATTTCGTTGGAGTAATTATGGCTTTTAACATGATACGTCACATTTGAATGGTCTAAAATTAATTACAAAGTTAGGTTGAAGTTTGAAAGAAAAATAATATTTCATCACTCTGTTTTTGTCAATTACTGCCCGCAAACGGCAAAGCATGGAAGTCGTAGTCTTGCTTTATCTCGTTCCAAATGGCTTCAATGGCTTGCCAGAGTTCGTCTGCATTGTTTGGTTGAAAATGTTGTTAAAAAAAGTCATAATGGATGTGACAAAGCTCGATGTCAGCTTGACATTGACGGAAAAGTTTTATTCACACAGCCACAATATAGCTGTATGAGTTTTTTTTGTTAGCGATAGTATATCAACTGATTTTTTGAAAACAACCGATTTACACAAATCAACTGATTTACGCATATCAACTGATTTACGCATATCCCCTAATTTAAGTTTGAACCAATTTGGCAACAGCAAATTTTAAATGACAACGGATTTATTTATTTCAACTGATTTACGTATATCCCCTGATTTAAGTTTGAACCAGTTTGGCAACATAGCAAATTTTAAATGACCACGTTGATTTATTTATACCAAATGATTTGCAAATATCAATTGATTTATTTACATCAACTGATTTACACATATCAACTGATTTACGCATATCAACTGATTTACGCATATCCCCTGATTTAAGTTTAAACCAATTTGGCAACATTGCAAATTTTAAATGACCACGTTGATTTATTTATATCCACTGATTTACGTATATCAACTGTATGATGATTTTAAATGACCACGTTGATTCATTTATATCAACTGATTTACACATATCCCCTGATTTAAGTTTGAACCAATTTGGCAACATATCAAATTTTAAATGACAACGGATTTATTTATTTCAACTGATTTACGTATATCCCCTGATTTAAGTTTGAACCAGTTTGGCAACATAGCAAATTTTAAATGACCACGTTGATTTATTTATACCAAATGATTTGCAAATATCAATTGATTTATTTACATCAACTGATTTACACATATCAACTGATTTACGCATATCAACTGATTTAGGCATATCCCCTGATTTAAGTTTAAACCAATTTGGCAACATAGCAAATTTTAAATGACCACGTTGATTTATTTATACCAAATGATTTGCAAATATCAATTGATTTATTTACATCAACTGATTTACACATATCAACTGATTTACGCATATCAACTGATTTACGCATATCCCCTGATTTAAGTTTGAACCAATTTGGCAACATATCAAATTTTAAATGACAACGAATTTATTTATTTCAACTGATTTATTTATATCAACCGATTTACACAAATCAAATGATTTACGCATATCAACTGATTTACGCATATCCCCTGATTTTAGTTTAAACCAATTTAGCAACAGCAAATTTTAAATGACAAGGTATTTATTTATATCAACTGATTTACGTATATCTTCTGATTTAAGTTTAAACCAATTTGGCAACATTGCAAATTTTAAATGACCACGTTGATTTATTTATATCAACTGATTTACACATATCAACCGATTTATTTATATCAACTGATTTACACATATCAACTGATTTTTTAATATCAACCGATTTACACAAATCAACTGATTCACGCATATCTTACGCATATCAACTGATTTACGCATATCCCCTGATTTAAATTTGAACCAATTTGGCAACATAGCAAATTTTAAATGACAACGAATTTATTTATTTTAACTTATTTATTTATATCAACCGATTTACACAAATCAACTGATTTACGCATATCAACTGATTTACGCATATCCCCTGATTTAGGTTTAAACCAATTTGGCAACATAGCAAATTTTAAATGACAACGGATTTATTTATATCCACTGATTTACGTAAATTAACTGTATGATGATTTTAAATGACCACGTTGATTCATTTATATTAACTGATTTACACATATTAACTAATTTACACATATCAACCGATTTACACATATCAACTGATTTACACATATCAACTGATTTACACATATTAACTGATTTATTTATATAAACTGATTTACGCATATCAACTGATTTACACATATCAACTGATTTATTTATATCAACTGATTTACACATATCAACTGATTTACACATATCAACTGATTTATTTATATCAACTGATTTACACATATCAACTGATTTATTTATATAAACTGATTTAACCATATCAACTGATTTACGCATATCAACTGATTTACGCATATCCCCTGATTTACGCATATCCCCCGATTTAAGTTTGAACCAATTTGGCAACACAGCAAATTTTAAATGACAACGTTGATTTATTTATATCAACTGATTTACACATATCAACTGATTTTTTGATATCATCCGATTTACACAAATTAACTGATTTACGCATATCAACTGATTTACGCATATCTCCTGATTTAAGTTTGAACCAATTTTGCCACATAGCAAATTTTAGATGACAACGTTAATTTATTTATATCAACTGATTTACACATATTAACTGATTTATTTATGTAAATCAACTGATTTACGCATATCAACTGATTTACGCATATCAACTGATTTACACATATCAACTGATTTACGCATATCCCCTGATTTAAGTTTAAACAATTTGGCAACGACAAATTTTAAATGACAACGTTGATTTATTTATATCAACTGATTTATTTATATCAACTGATTTACATATATCAACTGATTTTTTGAAAACAACCGATTTACACAAATCAACTGATTTACGCATATCAACTGATTTACGCATATCCCCTAATTTAAGTTTGAACCAATTTGGCAACAGCAAATTTTAAATGACAACGGATTTATTTATTTCAACTGATTTACGTATATCCCCTGATTTAAGTTTGAACCAGTTTGGCAACATAGCAAATTTTAAATGACCACGTTGATTTATTTATACCAAATGATTTGCAAATATCAATTGATTTATTTACATCAACTGATTTACACATATCAACTGATTTACGCATATCAACTGATTTACGCATATCCCCTGATTTAAGTTTAAACCAATTTGGCAACATTGCAAATTTTAAATGACTACGTTGATTTATTAATATCAACTGATTTACACATTTTAACTGATTTACACATATCAAATAATTTACACAAATTAACTGATTTATTTATATCAACTGATTTACACATATCAACTGATTTATTTATATCAACTGATTTACACATATTAACTGATTTACGCATATCAACTGATTTACACATATCAACTGATTTACACATATCAACTGATTTATTTATATCAACTGATTTACACATATCAACTGATTTATTTATATTAACTGATTTACGCATATCAACTGATTTACGCATATCAACTGATTTACGCATATCAAGTGATTTACGCATATCAACTGATTTACGCATATCCCCTGATTTAGGTTTGAACCAATTTGGCAACATAGCAAATTTTAAATGACCACGTTGATTTATTTATATCAAATGATTTAAACATATCAACTAATTTATTTACATCAACTGATTTACACATATGAACTGATTTATTTATATCAACTGATTTACGCATATCCCCCGATTTAAGTTAGACCAATTTGGCAACACAGGAAATTTTAAATGACAACGTTTATTTATTTATATCAACTGATTTACACATATCAACTGATTTATTTACATCAACTGATTTACACAAATCAACTAATTTACGAATATCAATTGATTTACGCATATCATCTGATTTAAGTTTGAACCAATTTGGCAACAGCAAATTTTAAATGACAACGTTGATTTATTTATATCAACTGATTTATTTATATCAACTGATTTATTTATATCAACTGATTTACACATATCAACTGATTTTTTAATATCAACCGATTTACACAAATCAACTGATTCACGCATATCTTACGCATATCAACTGATTTACGCATATCCCCTGATTTAAATTTGAACCAATTTGGCAACATAGCAAATTTTAAATGACAACGAATTTATTTATTTCAACTGATTTATTTATATCAACCGATTTACACAAATCAACTGATTTACGCCTATCAACTGATTTACGCATATCCCCTGATTAAGGTTTGAACCAATTTGGCAACATAGCAAATTTTAAATGACAACGGATTTATTTATATCCACTGATTTACGTACATCAATTGTATGATGATTTTAAATGACCACGTTGATTCATTTATATCAACTGATTTACACATATTAACAAATTTACACATATCAACCGATTTACACATATCAACTGATTTATTTATATCAACTGATTTATTTATATTAAATGATTTACACATATCAACTGATTTATTTATATAAACTGATTTACGCATATCAACTGATTTACACATATTAACTGATTTATTTATATCAACTGATTTACACATATTAACTGATTTATTTATATCAACTGATTTATTTATATCAACCGATTTACACAAATCAACTGATTTACGCATATCAACTGATTTACGCATATCCCCTGATTTAAGTTTAACCAATTTGGCAACACAGCAAATTTTAAATGACAACGTTGATTTATTTACATCAACTGATTTACACATATCAACTGATTTATTTACATCAACTAATTTACACATATCAACTGATTTTTTGATATCAACCGATTTACACAAATCAACTGATTTACGCATATCAACTGATTAACGCATATCCCCTGATTTAAGTTTGAACCAATTTGGCAACAGCAAACTTTAAATAACAACGTTGAATTATTTATATCAACTGATATATTTATATCAACTGATTTACACATATCAACTGATTTTTTGATATCAAGCGATTTACACAAATCAACTGATTTACGCATATCTTACGCATATCAACTGATTTACGCATATCCCCTGATTTAAGTTTAAACCAATTTGGCAACATAGCAAATTTTAAATGACATAGAATTTATTTATATCAACTGATTTACGTATATCCCCTGATTTATGTATATCCCCTGATTTAAGTTTGAACCAATTTGGCAACATAGCAAATTTTAAATGACCACGTTGATTTATTTATATCAACTGATTTACACATATCAACTTATTTATTTATATCAACTGATTTATTTATATCAACCGATTTACACAAATCAACCGATTTACACAAATCAACTTATTTACGCATATCAACTGATTTAAGCATATCAACTGATTTTTTGATATCAACCGATTTACACAAATCAACTGATTTACGCATATCAACTTATTTACGCATATCCCCTGATTTAAGTTTAAACCAATTTGGCAACATAGCAAATTTTAAATGACAACGGATTTATTTATATCAACTGATTTACGTATATCCCCTGATTTAAGTTTGAACCAATTTGGCAACATAGCAAATTTTAAATGACCACGTTAATTTATTTATATCAACTGATTTACACATATTAACTGATTTACACATATCAACTGATTTACACATATCAACTGATTTATTTATATCAACTGATTAACACATATCAACTGATTTATTTATATCAACCGATTTACACAAATCAACCGATTTACACAAATCAACTGATTTACGCATATCAATTGATTTACGCATATCCCTTGATTTAAGTTTGAACCAATTTGGCAACA
The DNA here is from genome assembly GCA_921294245.1 of Brassicogethes aeneus. NCBI lineage: Eukaryota > Metazoa > Arthropoda > Insecta > Coleoptera > Nitidulidae > Brassicogethes > Brassicogethes aeneus. Next base: position 8,894,484 of record OV121136.1, read on the forward strand.
TTGCAAATTTTAAATGAAAACGGATTTATTTATATCAGCTGATTTACGTAAATCAACTGTATGATGATTTTAAATGACCATGTTGATTCATTTATATCAACTGATTTACACATATTAACTAATTTACACATATCAACCGATTTACACATATCAACTGATTAATTTATATAAACTGATTTACGCATATCAACTGATTTACGCATATCAACTGATTTACGCATATCAACCGATTTACACATATCCCCTGATTTAAGTTTGAACCAATTTGGCAACATAGCAAATTTTAAATGACCACGTTGATTTATTTATATCAAATGATTTACACATATCAACTGATTTATTTACATCAACTTATTTACACATATCAACTGATTTATTTATATCAACTGATTTACCCATATCAACTGATTTACGCATATCCCCCGATTTAAGTTTAACCAAGTTGGCAACACAGGAAATTTTAAATGACAACGTTTATTTATTTATATCAACTGATTTACACATATCAACTGATTTATTTACATCAACTGATTTACACATATCAACTGATTTTTTAATATCAACCAATTTACACAAATCAACTGATTTACGAATATCAATTGATTTACGCATATCATCTGATTTAAGTTTGAACCAATTTGGCAACAGCAAATTTTAAATGACAACGTTGATTTATTTATATCAACTAATTTATTTATATTAACTGATTTATTTATATCAACTGATTTACACATATCAACTGATTTTTTGATATCAACCGATTTACACAAATCAACTTATTCACGCATATCTTACGCATATCAACTGATTCACGCATATCCCCTGATTTAAATTTGAACCAATTTGGCAACATAGCAAATTTTAAATGACAACGAATTTATTTATTTCAACTGATTTATTTATATCAACCGATTTACACAAATCAACTGATTTACGCCTATCAACTGATTTACGCATATCCCCTGATTTAGGTTTGAACCAATTTGGCAACATAGCAAATTTTAAATGACAACGGATTTATTTATATCCACTGATTTACGTATATCAACTGTATGATGATTTTAAATGACCACGTTGATTCATTTATATCAACTGATTTACACATATTAACTAATTTACACATATCAACCGATTTACACATATCAACTGATTTACGCATATCCCCTGATTTAAGTTTGAACCAATTTGGCAACATAGCAAATTTTAAATGACAACGAATTTATTTATTTCAACTGATTTATTTATATCAACCGATTAACACAAATCAACTGATTTACGCATATCCCCTGATTTTAGTTTGAACCAATTTAGCAACAGCAAATTTTAAATGACAAGGTATTTATTTATATCTTCTGATTTAAGTTTAAACCAATTTGGCAACATTGCAAATTTTAAATGACCACGTTGATTTATTTATATCAACTGATTTACACATTTTAACTGATTTACACATATCAAATAATTTACACAAATCAACTGATTTATTTATATCAACTGATTTACACATATCAACTGATTTATTTATATCAACTGATTTACACATATTAACTGATTTACGCATATCAACTGATTTACACATATCAACTGATTTATTTATATCAACTGATTTACACATATCAACTGATTTATTTATATTAACTGATTTACGCATATCAACTGATTTACGCATATCAACTGATTTACGCATATCAAGTGATTTACGCATATCAACTGATTTACGAATATCCCCTGATTTAGGTTTGAACCAATTTGGCAACATAGCAAATTTTAAATGACCACGTTGATTTATTTATATCAAATGATTTAAACATATCAACTAATTTATTTACATCAACTGATTTACACATATCAAATGATTTATTTATATCAACTGATTTTCGCATATCAACTGATTTACGCATATCCCCCGATTTAAATTAGACCAAGTTGGCAACACAGGAAATTTTAAATGACAACGTTTATTTATTTATATCAACTGATTTACACATATCAACTGATTTATTTACATCAACTGATATACACAAATCAACTGATTTACGAATATCAATTGATTTACGCATATCATCTGATTTAAGTTTGAACCAATTTGGCAACAGCAAATTTTAAATGACAACGTTGATTTATTTATATCAACTGATTTATTTATATCAACTGATTTATTTATATCAACTGATTTACACATATCAACTGATTTTTTAATATCAACCGATTTACACAAATCAACTGATTCACGCATATCTTACGCATATCAACTGATTTACGCATATCCCCTGATTTAAATTTGAACCAATTTGGCAACATAGCAAATTTTAAATGACAAAGAATTTATTTATTTCAACTGATTTATTTATATCAACCGATTTACACAAATCAACTGATTTACGCATATCAACTGATTTACGCATATCCCCTGATTTAGGTTTAAACCAATTTGGCAACATTGCAAATTTTAAATGACAACGGATTTATTTATATCCACTGATTTACGTAAATTAACTGTATGATGATTTTAAATGACCACGTTGATTCATTTATATTAACTGATTTACACATATTAACTAATTTACACATATCAACCGATTTACACATATCAACTGATTTATTTATAGCAACTGATTTATTTATATTAAATGATTTACACATATCAACTGATTTATTTATATAAACTGATTTACGCATATCAACTGATTTACACATATCAACTGATTTATTTATATCAACTGATTTACACATATCAACTGATTTACACATATCAACTGATTTATTTATATCAACTGATTTACACATATCAACTGATTTATTTATATATACTGATTTAACCATATCAACTGATTTACGCATATCAACTGATTTACGCATATCCCCTGATTTACGCATATCCCCTGATTTAAGTTTGAACCAATTTGGCAACACAGCAAATTTTAAATGACAACGTTGATTTATTTATATCAACTGATTTACACATATCAACTGATTTTTTGATATCATCCGATTTACACAAATTAACTGATTTACGCATATCAACTGATTTACGCATATCTCCTGATTTAAGTTTGAACCAATTTTGCCACATAGCAAATTTTAGATGACAACGTTGATTTATTTATATCAACTGATTTACACATATTAACTGATTAATTTATATAAACTGATTTACGCATATCAACTGATTTACGCATATCAACTGATTTACGCATATCAACTGATTTACACATATCAACTGATTTACGCATATCCCCTGATTTAAGTTTAAACAATTTGGCAACGACAAATTTTAAATGACAACGTTGATTTATTTATATCAACTGATTTATTTATATCAACTGATTTTTTGAAAACAACCGATTTACACAAATCAACTGATTTACTCATATCCCCTAATTTAAGTTTGAACCAATTTGGCAACAGCAAATTTTAAATGACAACGGATTTATTTATTTCAACCGATTTACGTATATCCCCTGATTTAAGTTTGAACCAGTTTGGCAACATAGCAAATTTTAAATGACCACGTTGATTTATTTATACCAAATGATTTGCAAATATCAATTGATTTATTTACATCAACTGATTTACACATATCAACTGATTTACGCATATCAACTGATTTACGCATATCCCCTGATTTAAGTTTAAACCAATTTGGCAACATTGCAAATTTTAAATGACCACGTTGATTTATTTATATCCACTGATTTACGTATATCAACTGTATGATGATTTTAAATGACCACGTTGATTTATTTATATCAACTGATTTACACATATTAACTAATTTACACATATCAACCGATTTACACATATCAACTGATTTACGCATATCCCCTGATTTAAGTTTGAACCAATTTGGCAACATAGCAAATTTTAAATGACAACGAATTTATTTATTTCAACTGATTTATTTATATCAACCGATTTACACAAATCAAATGATTTACGCATATCAACTGATTTACGCATATCCCCTGATTTTAGTTTAAACCAATTTAGCAACAGCAAATTTTAAATGACAAGGTATTTATTTATATCAACTGATTTACGTATATCTTCTGATTTAAGTTTAAACCAATTTGGCAACATTGCAAATTTTAAATGACCACGTTGATTTATTTATATCAACTGATTTACACATTTTAACTGATTTACACATATCAAATAATTTACACAAATCAACTGATTTATTTATATCAACTGATTTACACATATCAACTGATTTATTTATATCAACTGATTTACACATATTAACTGATTTACGCATATCAACTGATTTACACATATCAACTGATTTACACATATCAACTGATTTACACATATCAACTGATTTATTTATATCAACTGATTTACACATATCAACTGATTTATTTATATTAACTGATTTACGCATATCAACTGATTTACGCATATCAACTGATTTACGCATATCAAGTGATTTACGCATATCAACTGATTTACGCATATCCCCTGATTTAGGTTTGAACCAATTTGGCAACATAGCAAATTTTAAATGACCACGTTGATTTATTTATATCAAATGATTTAAACATATCAACTAATTTATTTACATCAACTGATTTACACATATCAACTGATTTATTTATATTAACTGATTTACGCGTATCAACTGATTTACGCATATCCCCCGATTTAAGTTAGACCAAGTTGGCAACACAGGAAATTTTAAATGACAACGTTTATTTATATCAACTGATTTACACATATCAACTAATTTATTTACATCAACTGATTTACACAAATCAACTGATTTACGAATATCAATTGATTTACGCATATCATCTGATTTAAGTTTGAACCAATTTGGCAACAGCAAATTTTAAATGACAACGTTGATTTATTTATATCAACTGATTTATTTATATCAACTGATTTATTTATATCAACTGATTTACACATATCAACTGATTTTTTAATATCAACCGATTTACACAAATCAACTGATTCACGCATATCTTACGCATATCAACTGATTTACGCATATCCCCTGATTTAAATTTGAACCAATTTGGCAACATAGCAAATTTTAAATGACAACGAATTTATTTATTTCAACTAATTTATTTATATCAACCGATTTACACAAATCAACTGATTTACGCATATCAACTGATTTACGCATATCCCCTGATTTAGGTTTAAACCAATTTGGCAACATAGCAAATTTTAAATGACAACGGATTTATTTATATCCACTGATTTACGTAAATTAACTGTATGATGATTTTAAATGACCACGTTGATTCATTTATATTAACTGATTTACACATATTAACTAATTTACACATATCAACCGATTTACACATATCAACTGATTTACACATATCAACTGATTTACACATATCAACTAATTTATTTATATAAACTGATTTACGCATATCAACTGATTTACACATATCAACTGATTTATTTATATCAACTGATTTACACATATCAACTGATTTATTTATATCAACTGATTTACACATATCAACTGATTTATTTATATAAACTGATTTTACCATATCAACTGATTTACGCATATCAACTGATTTACGCATATCCCCTGATTTACGCATATCCCCCGATTTAAGTTTGAACCAATTTGGCAGCACAGCAAGTTTTAAATGACAACGTTGATTTATTTATATCAACTGATTTACACATATCAACTGATTTTTTGATATCATCCGATTTACACAAATTAACTGATTTACGCATATCAACTGATTTACGCATATCTCCTGATTTAAGTTTGAACCAATTTTGCCACTATGGGGTTGTGGTGTAATTGTAACACGATGCTGATTGCAATACTGTATTTATTTACAAATAAACTATTTACAATAAGATGGTAGCTGTTGTCTTCTATGATGTCGATTGTTGTGTTGTATGATGCAGACTGTCTTTGATGATGGTGTGCCTGGTTTTTATATGCAGAAACAGTAATACCCAAAAATACCAAAGCTTAAGCCAGGTAGGTTCTACAGTAAACGCTTGTTTACAAACTATAAACTTAAAATTTACAGGTAATAGTATTTACATAAGATATCTATTAAACAATTGTTGTGATTTAAATTTAATGTTGGGGAAGTTTGAAATTTAATAGTGAGCAGACAACATATTTGCGTATTTACGATTATTGGGATTATAAGACTATTTAAATTTGGAATTTAATGGTGAGCTTAAAATATTAAATTTCGTGTTTGCCTTGGTTGATACCTGAGTACGGGCGAAATTGCCGCTACACCACATAGCAAATTTTAGATGACAACGTTGATTTATTTATATCAACTGATTTACACATATTAACTGATTTATTTATGTAAATCAACTGATTTACGCATATCAACTGATTTACGCATATCAACTGATTTACACATATCAACTGATTTACGCATATCCCCTGATTTAAGTTTAAACAATTTGGCAACGACAAATTTTAAATGACAACGTTGATTTATTTATATCAACTGATTTATTTATATCAACTGATTTACATATATCAACTGATTTTTTGAAAACAACCGATTTACACAAATCAACTGATTTACGCATATCAACTGATTTACGCATATCCCCTAATTTAAGTTTGAACCAATTTGGCAACAGCAAATTTTAAATGACAACGGATTTATTTATTTCAACTGATTTACGTATATCCCCTGATTTAAGTTTGAACCAGTTTGGCAACATAGCAAATTTTAAATGACCACGTTGATTTATTTATACCAAATGATTTGCAAATATCAATTGATTTATTTACATCAACTGATTTACACATATCAACTGATTTACGCATATCAACTGATTTACGCATATCCCCTGATTTAAGTTTAAACCAATTTGGCAACATTGCAAATTTTAAATGACTACGTTGATTTATTAATATCAACTGATTTACACATTTTAACTGATTTACACATATCAAATAATTTACACAAATTAACTGATTTATTTATATCAACTGATTTACACATATCAACTGATTTATTTATATCAACTGATTTACACATATTAACTGATTTACGCATATCAACTGATTTACACATATCAACTGATTTACACATATCAACTGATTTATTTATATTAACTGATTTACGCATATCAACTGATTTACGCATATCAACTGATTTACGCATATCAAGTGATTTACGCATATCCCCTGATTTAGGTTTGAACCAATTTGGCAACATAGCAAATTTAAATGACTACGTTGATTTATTTATATCAAATGATTTAAACATATCAACTAATTTATTTACATCAACTGATTTACACATATAAACTGATTTATTTATATCAACTGATTTACGCATATCAACTGATTTACGCATATCCCCCGATTTAAGTTAGACCAATTTGGCAACACAGGAAATATTAAATGACAACGTTTATTTATTTATATCAACTGATTTACACATATCAACTGATTTATTTACATCAACTGATTTACACAAATCAACTAATTTACGAATATCAATTGATTTACTCATATCATCTGATTTAAGTTTGAACCAATTTGGCAACAGCAAATTTTAAATGACAACGTTGATTTATTTATATCAACTGATTTATTTATATCAACTGATTTATTTATATCAACTGATTTACACATATCAACTGATTTTTTAATATCAACCGATTTACACAAATCAACTGATTCACGCATATCTTACGCATATCAACTGATTTACGCATATCCCCTGATTTAAATTTGAACCAATTTGGCAACATAGCAAATTTTAAATGACAACGAATTTATTTATTTCAACTGATTTATTTATATCAACCGATTTACACAAATCAACTGATTTACGCCTATCAACTGATTTACGCATATCCCCTGATTTAGGTTTGAACCAATTTGGCAACATAGCAAATTTTAAATGACAACGGATTTATTTATATCCACTGATTTACGTACATCAATTGTATGATGATTTTAAATGACCACGTTGATTCATTTATATCAACTGATTTACACATATTAACTAATTTACACATATCAACCGATTTACACATATCAACTGATTTATTTATATCAACTGATTTATTTATATTAAATGATTTACACATATTAACTGATTTATTTATATCAACTGATTTATTTATATCAACCGATTTACACAAATCAACTGATTTACGCATATCAACTGATTTACGCATATCCCCTGATTTAAGTTTAACCAATTTGGCGACACAGCAAATTTTAAATGACAACGTTGATTTATTTACATCAACTGATTTACACATATCAACTGATTTATTTACATCAACTAATTTACACATATCAACTGATTTTTTGATATCAACCGATTTACACAAATCAACTGATTTACGCATATCAACTGATTAACGCATATCCCCTGATTTAAGTTTGAACCAATTTGGCAACAGCAAACTTTAAATAACAACGTTGATTTATTTATATCAACTGATATATTTATATCAACTGATTTACACATATCAACTGATTTTTTGATATCAAGCGATTTACACAAATCAACTGATTTACGCATATCTTACGCATATCAACTGATTTACGCATATCCCCTGATTTAAGTTTAAACCAATTTGGCAACATAGCAAATTTTAAATGACATAGAATTTATTTATATCAACTGATTTACGTATATCCCCTGATTTACGTATATCCCCTGATTTAAGTTTGAACCAATTTGGCAACATAGCAAATTTTAAATGACCACGTTGATTTATTTATATCAACTGATTTACACATATCAACTTATTTATTTATATCAACTGATTTATTTATATCAACCGATTTACACAAATCAACCGATTTACACAAATCAACTGATTTACGCATATCAACTGATTTTTTGATATCAACCGATTTACACAAATCAACTGATTTACGCATATCAACTGATTTACGCATATCCCCTGATTTAAGTTTAAACCAATTTGGCAACATAGCAAATTTTAAATGACAACGGATTTATTTATATCAACTGATTTACGTATATCCCCTGATTTAAGTTTGAACCAATTTGGCAACATAGCAAATTTTAAATGACCACGTTAATTTATTTATATCAACTGATTTACACATATTAACTGATTTACACATATCAACTGATTTACACATATCAACTGATTTATTTATATCAACTGATTAACACATATCAACTGATTTATTTATATCAACCGATTTACACAAATCAACTGATTTACGCATATCAATTGATTTACGCATATCCCTTGATTTAAGTTTGAACCAATTTGGCAACATAGCAAATTTTAAATGAAAACGGATTTATTTATATCAGCTGATTTACGTAAATCAACTGTATGATGAATTTAAATGACCATGTTGATTCATTTATATCAACTGATTTACACATATTAACTAATTTACACATATCAACCGATTTACACATATCAACTGATTTATTTATATAAACTGATTTACGCATATCAACTGATTTACGCATATCAACTGATTTACGCATATCAACCGATTTACACATATCCCCTGATTGAAGTTTGAACCAATTTGGCAACACAGCAAATTTTAATTGACAACGTTGATTTATTTAAATCAAATGATTTACACATATCAACTGATTTATTTACATTAACTGATTTACACATATCAACTAATTTATTTACATCAATTGATTTACACATATCAACTGATTTTTTGATATCAACCAATTTACACAAATCAACTGATTTACGAATATCAATTGATTAACGCATATCATCTTTATTATTTAAATTTTAAATGACCACGTTGATTTATTTATACCAAATGATTTGCAAATATCAATTGATTTATTTACATCAACTGATTTACACATATCAACTGATTTATTTATATCAACTGATTTACACATATTAACTGATTTACGCATATCAACTGATTTACGCATATCCCCTGATTTAGGTTTAAACCAATTTGGCAACATAGCAAATTTTAAATGACCACGTTGATTTATTTATATCAAATGATTTAAACATATCAACTAATTTATTTACATCAACTGATTTACGCATATCAACTGATTTACGCATATCCCCCGATTTAAGTTAGACCAAGTTGGCAACACAGGAAATTTTAAATGACAACGTTTATTTATTTATATCAACTGATTTACACATATCAACTGATTTATTTACATCAACTGATTTACACAAATCAACTAATTTACGAATATCAATTAATTTACGCATATCATCTGATTTAAGTTTAAACCAATTTGGCAACAGCAAATTTTAAATGACAACGTTGATTTATTTATATCAACTGATTTATTTATATCAACTGATTTATTTATATCAACTGATTTACACATATCAACTGATTTTTTAATATCAACCGATTTACACAAATCAACTGATTCACGCATATCTTACGCATATCAACTGATTTACGCATATCCCCTGATTTAAATTTGAACCAATTTGGCAACATAGCAAATTTTAAATGACAACGAATTTATTTATTTCAACTGATTTATTTATATCAACCGATTTACACAAATCAACTGATTTACGCCTATCAACTGATTTACGCATATCCCCTGATTTAGGTTTGAACCAATTTGGCAACATAGCAAATTTTAAATGACAACGGATTTATTTATATCCACTGATTTACGTACATCAACTGTATGATGATTTTAAATGACCACGTTGATTTATTTAAATCAAATGATTTACACAAATCAACTGATTTATTTACATTAACTGATTTACACATACAACTGATTTTTTGATATCAACCAATTTACACAAATCAAATGATTTACGCATATCAACTGATTTACGCATATCCCCTGATTTAGGTTTGAACCAATTTGGTAACATAGCAAATTTTAAATGACCACGTTGATTTATTTATATCAAATGATTTAAACATATCAACTAATTTATTTACATCATTTGATTTACACATATCAACTGATTTATTTATATTAACTGATTTACGCATATCAACTGATTTACGCATATCCCCCGATTTAAGTTAGACCAAGTTGGCAACACAGGAAATTTTAAATAACAACGTTTATTTATTTATATCAACTGATTTACACATATCAACTGATTTATTTACATCAACTGATTTACACAAATCAACTGATTTACGAATATCAATTGATTTACGCATATCATCTGATTTAAGTTTGAACCAATTTGGCAACAGCAAATTTTAAATGACAACGTTGATTTATTTATATCAACTGATTTATTTATATCAACTGATTTACACATATCAACTGATTTACACATATCAACTGATTTATTTATATCAACTGATTTACACATATCAACTGATTTATTTATATAAACTGATTTAACCATATCAACTGATTTACGCATATCAACTGATTTACGCATATCCCCCGATTTAAGTTTGAACCAATTTGGCAACACAGCAAATTTTAAATGACAACGTTGATTTATTTATATCAACTGATTTACACATATCAACTGATTTTTTGATATTATCCGATTTACACAAATTAACTGATTTACGCATATCAACTGATTTACGCATATCTCCTGATTTAAGTTTGAACCAATTTTGCCACAGCAAATTTTAGATGACAACGTTGATTTATTTATATCAACTGATTTACACATATTAACTGATTTATTTATATAAACTGATTTACGCATATCAACTGATTTACGCATATCAACTGATTTACGCATATCAACTGATTTACACATATCAACTGATTTACGCATATCCCCTGATTTAAGTTTAAACAATTTGGCAACGACAAATTTTAAATGACAACGTTGATTTATTTATATCAACTGATTTATTTATATCAACTGATTTACATATATCAACTGATTTTTTGAAAACAACCGATTTACACAAATCAACTGATTTACGCATATCAACTGATTTACGCATATCCCCTAATTTAAGTTTGAACCAATTTGGCAACAGCAAATTTTAAATGACAACGGATTTATTTATTTCAACTGATTTACGTATATCCCCTGATTTAAGTTTGAACCAGTTTGGCAACATAGCAAATTTTAAATGACCACGTTGATTTATTTATACCAAATGATTTGCAAATATCAATTGATTTATTTACATCAACTGATTAACACATATCAACTGATTTACGCATATCAACTGATTAACGCATATCCCCTGATTTAAGTTTAAACCAATTTGGCAACATTGCAAATTTTAAATGACTACGTTGATTTATTAATATCAACTGATTTACACATTTTAACTGATTTACACATATCAAATAATTTACACAAATTAACTGATTTATTTATATCAACTGATTTACACATATCAACTGTTTTATTTATATCAACTGATTTACACATATTAACTGATTTACGCATATCAACTGATTTACACATATCAACTGATTTACACATATCAACTGATTTATTTATATCAACTGATTTACACATATCAACTGATTTATTTATATTAACTGATTTACGCATATCAACTGATTTACGCATATCAACTGATTTACGCATATCAAGTGATTTACGCATATCAACTGATTTACGCATATCCCCTGATTTAGGTTTGAACCAATTTGGCAACATAGCAAATTTTAAATGACCACGTTGATTTATTTATATCAAATGATTTAAACATATCAACTAATTTATTTACATCAACTGATTTACACATATCAACTGATTTATTTATATCAACTGATTTACGCATATCAACTGATTTACGCATATCCCCCGATTTAAGTTAGACCAAGTTGGCAACACAGGAAATTTTAAATGACAACGTTTATTTATTTATATCAACTGATTTACACATATCAACTGATTTACACATATCAACTGATTTATTTACATCAACTGATTTACACAAATCAACTAATTTACGAATATCAATTGATTTACGCATATCATCTGATTTAAGTTTGAACCAATTTGGCAACAGCAAATTTTAAATGACAACGTTGATTTATTTATATCAACTGATTTATTTATATCAACTGATTTATTTATATCAACTGATTTACACATATCAACTGATTTTTTAATATTCAACCGATTTACACAAATCAACTGATTCACGCATATCTTACGCATATCAACTGATTTACGCATATCCCCTGATTTAAATTTGAACCAATTTGGCAACATAGCAAATTTTAATGACAACGAATTTATTTATTTCAACTGATTTATTTATATCAACCGATTTACACAAATCAACTGATTTACGCCTATCAACTGATTTACGCATATCCCCTGATTTAGGTTTGAACCAATTTGGCAACATAGCAAATTTTAAATGACAACGGATTTATTTATATCCACTGATTTACGTACATCAATTGTATGAGGATTTTAAATGACCACGTTGATTTATTTATATCAACTGATTTACACATATTAACTAATTTACACATATCAACCGATTTACACATATCAACTGATTTATTTATATCAACTGATTTATTTATATTAAATGATTTACACATATCAACTGATTTATTTATATAAACTGATTTACGCATATCAACTGATTTACACATATTAACTGATTTATTTATATCAACTGATTTACACATATTAACTGATTTATTTATATCAACTGATTTATTTATATCAACCGATTTACACAAATCAACTGATTTACGCATATCCCCTGATTTAAGTTTAACCAATTTGGCAACACAGCAAATTTTAAATGACAACGTTGATTTATTTACATCAACTGATTTACACATATCAACTGATTTATTTACATCAACTAATTTACACATATCAACTGATTTTTTGATATCAACCGATTTACACAAATCAACTGATTTACGCATATCAACTGATTAACGCATATCCCCTGATTTAAGTTTGAACCAATTTGGCAACAGCAAACTTTAAATAACAACGTTGATTTATTTATATCAACTGATATATTTATATCAACTGATTTACACAAATCAACTGATTTTTTGATATCAAGCGATTTACACAAATCAACTGATTTACGCATATCTTACGCATATCAACTGATTTACGCATATCCCCTGATTTAAGTTTAAACCGATTTGGCAACATAGCAAATTTTAAATGACATAGAATTTATTTATATCAACTGATTTACGTATATCCCCTGATTTAAGTTTGAACCAATTTGGCAACATAGCAAATTTTAAATGACCACGTTGATTTATTTATATCAACTGATTTACACATATCAACTTAATTATTTATATCAACTGATTTACGCATATCAACTGATTTTTTGATATCAACCGATTTACACAAATCAACTGATTTACGCATATCAACTGATTTACGCATATCCCCTGATTTAAGTTTAAACCAATTTGGCAACATAGCAAATTTTAATTGACAACGGATTTATTTATATCAACTGATTTACGTATATCCCCTGATTTAAGTTTGAACCAATTTGGCAACATAGCAAATTTTAAATGACCACGTTAATTTATTTATATCAACTGATTTACACATATTAACTGATTTACACATATCAACCGATTTACACATATCAACTGATTTATTTATATCAACTGATTAACACATATCAACTGATTTATTTATATCAACCGATTTACACAAATCAACCGATTTACACAAATCAACTGATTTACGCATATCAATTGATTTACGCATATCCCTTGATTTAAGTTTGAACCAATTTGGCAACATAGCAAATTTTAAATGAAAACGGATTTATTTATATCAGCTGATTTACGTAAATCAACTGTATGATGATTTTAAATGACCATGTTGATTCATTTATATCAACTGATTTACACATATTAACTAATTTACACATATCAACCGATTTATTTACATCAATTGATTTACACATATCAACTGATTTTTTGATATCCACCAATTTACACAAATCAACTGATTTACGAATATCAATTGATTAACGCATATCATCTGATTTAAGTTTGAACCAATTTGGCAACAGCAAATTTTAAATGACCACGTTGATTTATTTATACCAAATGATTTGCAAATATCAATTGATTTATTTACATCAACTGATTTACACATATCAACTGATTTATTTATATCAACTGATTTACACATATTAACTGATTTACGCATATCAACTGATTTACACATATCAACTGATTTACGCATATCCCTTGATTTAAGTTTGAACCAATTTGGCAACACAGCAAATTTTAAATGACAACGTTGATTTATTTAAATCAAATGATTTACACATATCAACTGATTTATTTACATTAACTGATTTACACATATCAACTGATTTATTTACATCAATTGATTTACACATATCAACTGATTTTTTGATATCAACCAATTTACACAAATCAACTGATTTACGAATATCAATTGATTAACGCATATCATCTGATTTAAGTTTGAACCAATTTGGCAACAGCAAATTTTAAATGACCACGTTGATTTATTTATACCAAATGATTTGAAAATATCAATTGATTTATTTACATCAACTGATTTACACATATCAACTGATTTATTTATATCAACTGATTTACACATATTAACTGATTTACGCATATCAACTGATTTACACATATCAACTGATTTACACATATCAACTGATTTATTTATATCAACTGATTTACACATATCAACTGATTTATTTATATTAACTGATTTACGCATATCAACTGATTTACGCATATCAACTGATTTACGCATATCAACTGATTTACGCATATCAAGTGATTTACGCATATCAACTGATTTACGCATATCCCCTGATTTAGGTTTGAACCAATTTGGCAACATAGCAAATTTTAAATGACCACGTTGATTTATTTATATCAAATGATTTAAACATATCAACTAATTTATTTACATCAACTGATTTACACATATCAACTGATTTATTTATATCAACTGATTTACGCATATCAACTGATTTACGCATATCCCCCGATTTAAGTTGGCAACACAGAAAATTTTAAATGACAACGTTTATTTATTTATATCAACTGATTTACACATATCAACTGATTTATTTACATCAACTGATTTACACAAATCAACTAATTTACGAATATCAATTGATTTACGCATATCATCTGATTTAAGTTTAAACCAATTTGGCAACAGCAAATTTTAAATGACAACGTTGATTTATTTATATCAACTGATTTATTTATATCAACTGATTTACACATATCAACTGATTTTTTAATATCAACCGATTTACACAAATCAACTGATTCACGCATATCTTACGCATATCAACTGATTTACGCATATCCCCTGATTTAAATTTTAAATGACAACGAATTTATTTATTTCAACTGATTTATTTATATCAACCGATTTACACAAATCAACTGATCAACTGATTTACGCATATCCCCTGATTTAGGTTTGAACCAATTTGGCAACATAGCAAATTTTAAATGACAACGGATTTATTTATATCCACTGATTTACGTACATCAACTGTATGATGATTTTAAATGACCACGTTGATTCATTTATATCAACTGATTTACACATATTAACTAATTTACACATATCAACCGATTTACACATATCAACTGATTTATTTATATCAACTGATTTATTTATATTAAATGATTTACACATATCAACTGATTTATATATATAAACTGATTTACGCATATCAACTGATTTACACATATTAACTGATTTATTTATATCAACTGATTTACACATATTAACTGATTTACACATATTAACTGATTTATTTATATCAACTGATTTATTTATATCAACCGATTTACACAAATCAACTGATTTACGCATATCAACTGATTTACGCATATCCCCTGATTTAAGTTTAACCAATTTGGCAACACAGCAAATTTTAAATGACAACGTTGATTTATTTACATCAACTGATTTACACATATCAACTGATTTATTTACATCAACTAATTTACACATATCAACTGATTTTTTGATATCAACCGATTTACACAAATCAACTGATTTACGCATATCAACTGATTAACGCATATCCCCTGATTTAAGTTTGAACCAATTTGGCAACAGCAAACTTTAAATAACAACGTTGATTTATTTATATTAACTGATATATTTATATCAACTGATTTACACATATCAACTGATTTTTTGATATCATGCGATTTACACAAATCAACTGATTTACGCATATCTTACGCATATCAACTGATTTACGCATATCCCCTGATTTAAGTTTAAACCAATTTGGCAACATAGCAAATTTTAAATGACACAGAATTTATTTATATCAACTGATTTACGTATATCCCCTGATTTACGTATATCCCCTGATTTAAGTTTGAACCAATTTGGCAACATAGCAAATTTTAAATGACCACGTTGATTTATTTATATCAACTGATTTACACATATCAACTGATTTATTTATATCAACTGATTTATTTATATCAACCGATTTACACAAATCAACCGATTTACACAAATCAACTGATTTACGCATATCAACTGATTTACGCATATCAACTGATTTTTTGATATCAACCGATTTACACAAATCAACTGATTTACGCATATCAACTGATTTACGCATATCCCCTGATTTAAGTTTAAACCAATTTGGCAACATAGCAAATTTTAAATGACAACGGATTTATTTATATCAACTGTTTTACGAATATCCCCTGATTTAAGTTTGAACCAATTTGGCAACATAGCAAATTTTAAATGACCACGTTAATTTATTTATATCAACTGATTTACACATATTAACTGATTTACACATATCAACTGATTTACACATATCAACTGATTTATTTATATCAACTGATTAACACATATCAACTGATTTATTTATATCAACTGATTTATTTATATCAACCGATTTACACAAATCAACCGATTTACACAAATCAACTGATTTACGCATATCAATTGATTTACGCATATCCCTTGATTTAAGTTTGAACCAATTTGGCAACATAGCAAATTTTAAATGAAAACGGATTTATTTATATCAGCTGATTTACGTAAATCAACTGTATGATGATTTTAAATGACCATGTTGATTCATTTATATCAACTGATTTACACATATTATTTAATTTACACATATCAACCGATTTACACATATCAACTGATTTATTTATATCAACTGATTTATTTATATCAACTGATTTACACATATCAACTGATTTATTTATATAAACTGATTTACGCATATCAACTGATTTACGCATATCAACTGATTTACGCATATCAACCGATTTACACATATCCCCTGATTTAAGTTTGAACCAATTTGGCAACACAGCAAATTTTAAATGACAACGTTGATTTATTTAAATCAAATGATTTACACATATCAACTGATTTATTTACATTAACTGATTTACACATATCAACTGATTTATTTACATCAATTGATTTACACATATCAACTGATTTTTTGATATCAACCAATTTACACAAATCAACTGATTTACGAATATCAATTGATTAACGCATATCATCTGATTTAAGTTTGAACCAATTTGGCAACAGCAAATTTTAAATGACCACAATGATTTATTTATACCAAATGATTTGCAAATATCAATTGATTTATTTACATCAACTGATTTACACATATCAACTGATTTATTTATATCAACTGATTTATTTATATCAACTGATTTATTTATATCAACTGATTTACACATATCAACTGATTTTTTAATATCAACCGATTTACACAAATCAACGCATATCTTACGCATATCAACTGATTTACGCATATCCCCTGATTTAAATTTGAAACAATTTGGCAACATAGCAAATTTTAAATGACAACGAATTTATTTATTTCAACTGATTTATTTATATCAACCGATTTACACAAATCAACTGATTTACGCCTATCAACTGATTTACGCATATCCCCTGATTTAGGTTTGAACCAATTTGGCAACATAGCAAATTTTAAATGACAACGGATTTATTTATATCCACTGATTTACGTACATCAACTGTATGATGATTTTAAATGACCACGTTGATTTATTTAAATCAAATGATTTACACAAATCAACTGATTTATTTACATTAACTGATTTACACATATCAACTGATTTATTTACATCAATTGATTTACACATATCAACTGATTTTTTGATATCAACCAATTTACACAAATCAAATGATTTACGCATATCAACTGATTTACGCATATCCCCTGATTTTAGTTTGAACCAATTTAGCAACAGCAAATTTTAAATGACAAGGTATTTATTTATATCAACTGATTTACGTATATCTTCTGATTTAAGTTTATACCAATTTGGCAAAATTGCAAATTTTAAATGACCACGTTGATTTATTTATATCAACTGATTTACACATTTTAACTGATTTACACATATCAAATAATTTACACAAATCAACTGATTTATTTATAACAACTGATTTACACATATCAACTGATTTATTTATATCAACTGATTTACACATATCAACTGATTTATTTATATTAACTGATTTACGCATATCAACTGATTTACGCATATCAACTGATTTACGCATATCAAGTGATTTACGCATATCAACTGATTTACGCATATCCCCTGATTTAGGTTTGAACCAATTTGGTAACATAGCAAATTTTAAATGACCACGTTGATTTATTTATATCAAATGATTTAAACATATCAACTAATTTATTTACATCAACTGATTTACACATATCAACTGATTTATTTATATTAACTGATTTACGCATATCAACTGATTTACGCATATCCCCCGATTTAAGTTAGACCAAGTTGGCAACACAGGAAATTTTAAATAACAACGTTTATTTATTTATATCAACTGATTTACACATATCAACTGATTTATTTACATCAACTGATTTACACAAATCAACTGATTTACGAATATCAATTGATTTACGTATATCATCTGATTTAAGTTTGAACCAATTTGGCAACAGCAAATTTTAAATGACAACGTTGATTTATTTATATCAACTGATTTATTTATATCAACTGATTTACACATATCAACTGATTTACACATATCAACTGATTTATTTATATCAACTGATTTACACATATCAACTGATTTATTTATATAAACTGATTTAACCATATCAACTGATTTACGCATATAAACTGATTTACGCATATCCCCCGATTTAAGTTTGAACCAATTTGGCAACACAGCAAATTTTAAATGACAACGATGATTTATTTATATCAACTGATTTACACATATCAACTGATTTTTTGATATTATCCGATTTACACAAATTAACTGATTTACGCATATCAACTGATTTACGCATATCTCCTGATTTAAGTTTGAACCAATTTTGCCACATAGCAAATTTTAGATGACAACGTTGATTTATTTATATCAACTGATTTACACATATTAACTGATTTATTTATATAAACTGATTTACGCATATCAACTGATTTACGCATATCAACTGATTTACGCATATCAACTGATTTACACATATCAACTGATTTACGCATATCCCCTGATTTAAGTTTAAACAATTTGGCAACGACAAATTTTAAATGACAACGTTGATTTATTTATATCAACTGATTTATTTATATCAACTGATTTACATATATCAACTGATTTTTTGAAAACAACCGATTTACACAAATCAACTGATTTACGCATATCAACTGATTTACGCATATCCCCTAATTTAAGTTTGAACCAATTTGGCAACAGCAAATTTTAAATGACAACGGATTTATTTATTTCAACTGATTTACGTATATCCCCTGATTTAAGTTTGAACCAGTTTGGCAACATAGCAAATTTTAAATGACCACGTTGATTTATTTATACCAAATGATTTGCAAATATCAATTGATTTATTTACATCAACTGATTAACACATATCAACTGATTTACGCATATCAACTGATTAACGCATATCCCCTGATTTAAGTTTAAACCAATTTGGCAACATTGCAAATTTTAAATGACTACGTTGATTTATTAATATCAACTGATTTACACATTTTAACTATTTTACACATATCAAATAATTTACACAAATTAACTGATTTATTTATATCAACTGATTTACACATATCAACTGATTTATTTATATCAACTGATTTACACATATTAACTGATTTACGCATATCAACTGATTTACACATATCAACTGATTTACACATATCAACTGATTTATTTATATCAACTGATTTACACATATCAACTGATTTATTTATATTAACTGATTTACGCATATCAACTGATTTACGCATATCAACTGATTTACGCATATCAAGTGATTTACGCATATCAACTGATTTACGCATATCCCCTGATTTAGGTTTAAACCAATTTGGCAACATAGCAAATTTTAAATGACCACGTTGATTTATTTATATCAAATGATTTAAACATATCAACTAATTTATTTACATCAACTGATTTACACATATCAACTGATTTATTTATATCAACTGATTTACGCATATCAACTGATTTACGCATATCCCCCGATTTAAGTTAGACCAAGTTGGCAACACAGGAAATTTTAAATGACAACGTTGATTTATTTATATCAACTAATTTATTTATATCAACTGATTTATTTATATCAACTGATTTACACATATCAACTGATTTTTTAATATCAACCGATTTACACAAATCAACTGATTTACGCCTATCAACTGATTTACGCATATCCCCTGATTTAGGTTTGAACCAATTTGGCAACATAGCAAATTTTAAATGACAACGGATTTATTTATATCCACTGATTTACGTACATCAACTGTATGATGATTTTAAATGACCACGTTGATTTATTTAAATCAAATGATTTACACAAATCAACTGATTTATTTACATTAACTGATTTACACATATCAACTGATTTATTTACATCAATTGATTTACACATATCAACTGATTTTTTGATATCAACCAATTTACACAAATCAAATGATTTACGCATATCAACTGATTTACGCATATCCCCTGATTTTAGTTTGAACCAATTTAGCAACAGCAAATTTTAAATGACAAGGTATTTATTTATATCAACTGATTTACGTATATCTTCTGATTTAAGTTTATACCAATTTGGCAACATTGCAAATTTTAAATGACCACGTTGATTTATTTATATCAACTGATTTACACATTTTAACTGATTTACACATATCAAATAATTTACACAAATCAACTGATTTATTTATAACAACTGATTTACACATATCAACTGATTTATTTATATCAACTGATTTACACATATCAACTGATTTATTTATATTAACTGATTTACGCATATCAACTGATTTACGCATATCAACTGATTTACGCATATCAAGTGATTTACGCATATTAACTGATTTACGCATATCCCCTGATTTAGGTTTGAACCAATTTGGTAACATAGCAATTTTTAAATGACCACGTTGATTTATTTATATCAAATGATTTAAACATATCAACTAATTTATTTACATCAACTGATTTACACATATCAACTGATTTATTTATATTAACTGATTTACGCATATCAACTGATTTACGCATATCCCCCGATTTAAGTTAGACCAAGTTGGCAACACAGGAAATTTTAAATAACAACGTTTATTTATTTATATCAACTGATTTACACATATCAACTAATTTATTTACATCAACTGATTTACACAAATCAACTGATTTACGAATATCAATTGATTTACGCATATCATCTGATTTAAGTTTGAACCAATTTGGCAACAGCAAATTTTAAATGACAACGTTGATTTATTTATATCAACTGATTTATTTATATCAACTGATTTACACATATCAACTGATTTACACATATCAACTGATTTATTTATATCAACTGATTTACACATATCAACTGATTTATTTATATAAACTGATTTAACCATATCAACTGATTTACGCATATCAACTGATTTACGCATATCCCCCGATTTAAGTTTGAACCAATTTGGCAACACAGCAAATTTTAAATGACAACGTTGATTTATTTATATCAACTGATTTACACATATCAACTGATTTTTTGATATTATCCGATTTACACAAATTAACTGATTTACGCATATCAACTGATTTACGCATATCTCCTGATTTAAGTTTGAACCAATTTTGCCACATAGCAAATTTTAGATGACAACGTTGATTTATTTATATCAACTGATTTACACATATTAACTGATTTATTTATATAAACTGATTTACGCATATCAACTGATTTACGCATATCAACTGATTTACGCATATCAACTGATTTACACATATCAACTGATTTACGCATATCCCCTGATTTAAGTTTAAACAATTTGGCAACGACAAATTTTAAATGACAACGTTGATTTATTTATATCAACTGATTTATTTATATCAACTGATTTACATATATCAACTGATTTTTTGAAAACAACCGATTTACACAAATCAACTGATTTACGCATATCAACTGATTTACGCATATCCCCTAATTTAAGTTTGAACCAATTTGGCAACAGCAAATTTTAAATGACAACGGATTTATTTATTTCAACTGATTTACGTATATCCCCTGATTTAAGTTTGAACCAGTTTGGCAACATAGCAAATTTTAAATGACCACGTTGATTTATTTATACCAAATGATTTGCAAATATCAATTGATTTATTTACATCAACTGATTAACACATATCAACTGATTTACGCATATCAACTGATTAACGCATATCCCCTGATTTAAGTTTAAACCAATTTGGCAACATTGCAAATTTTAAATGACTACGTTGATTTATTAATATCAACTGATTTACACATTTTAACTGATTTACACATATCAAATAATTTACACAAATTAACTGATTTATTTATATCAACTGATTTACACATATCAACTGATTTATTTATATCAACTGATTTACACATATTAACTGATTTACGCATATCAACTGATTTACACATATCAACTGATTTACACATATCAACTGATTTATTTATATCAACTGATTTACACATATCAACTGATTTATTTATATTAACTGATTTACGCATATCAACTGATTTACGCATATCAAGTGATTTACGCATATCAACTGATTTACGCATATCCCCTGATTTAGGTTTGAACCAATTTGGCAACATAGCAAATTTTAAATGACCACGTTGATTTATTTATATCAAATGATTTAAACATATCAACTAATTTATTTACATCAACTGATTTACACATATCAACTGATTTTTTGATATTATCCGATTTACACAAATTAACTGATTTACGCATATCAACTGATTTACGCATATCTCCTGATTTAAGTTTGAACCAATTTTGCCACATAGCAAATTTTAGATGACAACGTTGATTTATTTATATCAACTGATTTACACATATTAACTGATTTATTTATATAAACTGATTTACGCATATCAACTGATTTACGCATATCAACTGATTTACGCATATCAACTGATTTACACATATCAACTGATTTACGCATATCCCCTGATTTAAGTTTAAACAATTTGGCAACGACAAATTTTAAATGACAACGTTGATTTATTTATATCAACTGATTTATTTATATCAACTGATTTACATATATCAACTGATTTTTTGAAAACAACCGATTTACACAAATCAACTGATTTACGCATATCAACTGATTTACGCATATCCCCTAATTTAAGTTTGAACCAATTTGGCAACAGCAAATTTTAAATGACAACGGATTTATTTATTTCAACTGATTTACGTATATCCCCTGATTTAAGTTTGAACCAGTTTGGCAACATAGCAAATTTTAAATGACCACGTTGATTTATTTATACCAAATGATTTGCAAATATCAATTGATTTATTTACATCAACTGATTAACACATATCAACTGATTTACGCATATCAACTGATTAACGCATATCCCCTGATTTAAGTTTAAACCAATTTGGCAACATTGCAAATTTTAAATGACTACGTTGATTTATTAATATCAACTGATTTACACATTTTAACTATTTTACACATATCAAATAATTTACACAAATTAACTGATTTATTTATATCAACTGATTTACACATATCAACTGATTTATTTATATCAACTGATTTACACATATTAACTGATTTACGCATATCAACTGATTTACACATATCAACTGATTTACACATATCAACTGATTTATTTATATCAACTGATTTATTTATATTAACTGATTTACGCATATCAACTGATTTACGCATATCAACTGATTTACGCATATCAAGTGATTTACGCATATCAACTGATTTACGCATATCCCCTGATTTTAGTTTGAACCAATTTGGCAACAGCAAATTTTAAATGACAAGGTATTTATTTATATCAACTGATTTACGTATATCTTCTGATTTAAGTTTATACCAATTTGGCAACATTGCAAATTTTAAATGACCACGTTGATTTATTTATATCAACTGATTTACACATTTTAACTGATTTACACATATCAAATAATTTACACAAATCAACTGATTTATTTATAACAACTGATTTACACATATCAACTGATTTATTTATATCAACTGATTTACACATATCAACTGATTTATTTATATTAACTGATTTACGCATATCAACTGATTTACGCATATCAACTGATTTACGCATATCAAGTGATTTACGCATATCAACTGATTTACGCATATCCCCTGATTTAGGTTTGAACCAATTTGGTAACATAGCAAATTTTAAATGACCACGTTGATTTATTTATATCAAATGATTTAAACATATCAACTAATTTATTTACATCAACTGATTTACACATATCAACTGATTTATTTATATTAACTGATTTACGCATATCAACTGATTTACGCATATCCCCCGATTTAAGTTAGACCAAGTTGGCAACACAGGAAATTTTAAATAACAACGTTTATTTATTTATATCAACTGATTTACACATATCAACTGATTTATTTACATCAACTGATTTACACAAATCAACTGATTTACGAATATCAATTGATTTACGCATATCATCTGATTTAAGTTTGAACCAATTTGGCAACAGCAAATTTTAAATGACAACGTTGATTTATTTATATCAACTGATTTATTTATATCAACTGATTTACACATATCAACTGATTTACACATATCAACTGATTTATTTATATCAACTGATTTACACATATCAACTGATTTATTTATATAAACTGATTTAACCATATCAACTGATTTACGCATATCAACTGATTTACGCATATCCCCCGATTTAAGTTTGAACCAATTTGGCAACACAGCAAATTTTAAATGACAACGTTGATTTATTTATATCAACTGATTTACACATATCAACTGATTTATTTACATCAACTGATTTACACAAATCAACTGATTTACGAATATCAATTGATTTACGCATATCATCTGATTTAAGTTTGAACCAATTTGGCAACAGCAAATTTTAAATGACAACGTTGATTTATTTATATCAACTGATTTATTTATATCAACTGATTTACACATATCAACTGATTTACACATATCAACTGATTTATTTATATCAACTGATTTACACATATTAACTGATTTATTTATATAAACTGATTTACGCATATCAACTGATTTACGCATATTAACTGATTTACGCATATCAACTGATTTACACATATCAACTGATTTACGCATATCCCCTGATTTAAGTTTAAACAATTTGGCAACGACAAATTTTAAATGACAACGTTGATTTATTTATATCAACTGATTTTTTTATATCAACTGATTTACATATATCAACTGATTTTTTGAAAACAACCGATTTACACAAATCAACTGATTTACGCATATCAACTGATTTACGCATATCCCCTAATTTAAGTTTGAACCAATTTGGCAACAGCAAATTTTAAATGACAACGGATTTATTTATTTCAACTGATTTACGTATATCCCCTGATTTAAGTTTGAACCAGTTTGGCAACATAGCAAATTTTAAATGACCACGTTGATTTATTTATACCAAATGATTTGCAAATATCAATTGATTTATTTACATCAACTGATTAACACATATCAACTGATTTACGCATATCAACTGATTAACGCATATCCCCTGATTTAAGTTTAAACCAATTTGGCAACATTGCAAATTTTAAATGACTACGTTGATTTATTAATATCAACTGATTTACACATTTTAACTGATTTACACATATCAAATAATTTACACAAATTAACTGATTTATTTATATCAACTGATTTACACATATCAACTGATTTATTTATATCAACTGATTTACACATATTAACTGATTTACGCATATCAACTGATTTACACATATCAACTGATTTACACATATCAACTGATTTATTTATATCAACTGATTTACACATATCAACTGATTTATTTATATTAACTGATTTACGCATATCAAGTGATTTACGCATATCAACTGATTTACGCATATCCCCTGATTTAGGTTTGAACCAATTTGGCAACATAGCAAATTTTAAATGACCACGTTGATTTATTTATATCAAATGATTTAAACATATCAACTAATTTATTTACATCAACTGATTTACACATATCAACTGATTTATTTATATCAACTGATTTACGCATATCAACTGATTTACGCATTTCCCTCGATTTAAGTTAGACCAAGTTGGCAACACAGGAAATTTTAAATGACAACGTTTATTTATTTATATCAACTGATTTACACATATCAACTGATTTACACATATCAACTGATTTATTTACATCAACTGATTTACACAAATCAACTAATTTACGAATATCAATTGATTTACGCATATCATCTGATTTAAGTTTGAACCAATTTGGCAACAGCAAATTTTAAATGACAACGTTGATTTATTTATATCAACTGATTTATTTATATTAACTGATTTATTTATATCAACTGATTTACACATATCAACTGATTTTTTAATATCAACCGATTTACACAAATCAACTGATTCACGCATATCTTACGCATATCAACTGATTTACGCATATCCCCTGATTTAAATTTGAACCAATTTGGCAACATAGCAAATTTTAAATGACAACGAATTTATTTATTTCAACTGATTTATTTATATCAACCGATTTACACAAATCAACTGATTTACGCCTATCAACTGATTTACGCATATCCCCTGATTTAGGTTTGAACCAATTTGGCAACATAGCAAATTTTAAATGACAACGGATTTATTTATATCCACTGATTTACGTACATCAATTGTATGAGGATTTTAAATGACCACGTTGATTTATTTATATCAACTGATTTACACATATTAACTAATTTACACATATCAACCGATTTACACATATCAACTGATTTATTTATATCAACTGATTTATTTATATTAAATGATTTACACATATCAACTGATTTATTTATATAAACTGATTTACGCATATCAACTGATTTACACATATTAACTGATTTATTTATATCAACTGATTTACACATATTAACTGATTTATTTATATCAACTGATTTATTTATATCAACCGATTTACACAAATCAACTGATTTACGCATATCAACTGATTTACGCATATCCCCTGATTTAAGTTTAACCAATTTGGCAACACAGCAAATTTTAAATGACAACGTTGATTTATTTACATCAACTGATTTACACATATCAACTGATTTATTTACATCAACTAATTTACACATATCAACTGATTTTTTGATATCAACCGATTTACACAAATCAACTGATTTACGCATATCAACTGATTAACGCATATCCCCTGATTTAAGTTTGAACCAATTTGGCAACAGCAAACTTTAAATAACAACGTTGATTTATTTATATCAACTGATATATTTATATCAACTGATTTACACAAATCAACTGATTTTTTGATATCAAGCGATTTACACAAATCAACTGATTTACGCATATCTTACGCATATCAACTGATTTACGCATATCCCCTGATTTAAGTTTAAACCGATTTGGCAACATAGCAAATTTTAAATGACAACGTTGATTTATTTACATCAACTGATTTACACATATCAACTGATTTATTTACATCAACTAATTTACACATATCAACTGATTTTTTGATATCAACTGATTTACGCATATCTTACGCATATCAACTGATTTACGCATATCCCCTGATTTAAGTTTAAACCGATTTGGCAACATAGCAAATTTTAAATGACTACGTTGATTTATTAATATCAACTGATTTACACATTTTAACTGATTTACACATATCAAATAATTTACACAAATTAACTGATTTATTTATATCAACTGATTTACACATATCAACTGATTTATTTATATCAACTGATTTACACATATTAACTGATTTACGCATATCAACTGATTTACACATATCAACTGATTTACACATATCAACTGATTTAAGTTTGAACCAATTTGGCAACATAGCAAATTTTAAATGACCACGTTGATTTATTTATATCAACTGATTTACACATATCAACTTAATTATTTATATCAACTGATTTATTTTTATCAACCGATTTACACAAATCAACCGATTTACACAAATTAACTAATTTACGCATATCAACTGATTTACGCATATCAACTGATTTTTTGATATCAACCGATTTACACAAATCAACTGATTTACGCATATCAACTGATTTACGCATATCCCCTGATTTAAGTTTAAACCAATTTGGCAACATAGCAAATTTTAATTGACAACGGATTTATTTATATCAACTGATTTACGTATATCCCCTGATTTAAGTTTGAACCAATTTGGCAACATAGCAAATTTTAAATGACCACGTTAATTTATTTATATCAACTGATTTACACATATTAACTGATTTACACATATCAACCGATTTACACATATCAACTGATTTATTTATATCAACTGATTAACACATATCAACTGATTTATTTATATCAACCGATTTACACAAATCAACCGATTTACACAAATCAACTGATTTACGCATATCAATTGATTTACGCATATCCCTTGATTTAAGTTTGAACCAATTTGGCAACATAGCAAATTTTAAATGAAAACGGATTTATTTATATCAGCTGATTTACGTAAATCAACTGTATGATGATTTTAAATGACCATGTTGATTCATTTATATCAACTGATTTACACATATTAACTAATTTACACATATCAACCGATTTATTTACATCAATTGATTTACACATATCAACTGATTTTTTGATATCCACCAATTTACACAAATCAACTGATTTACGAATATCAATTGATTAACGCATATCATCTGATTTAAGTTTGAACCAATTTGGCAACAGCAAATTTTAAATGACCACGTTGATTTATTTATACCAAATGATTTGCAAATATCAATTGATTTATTTACATCAACTGATATACACATATCAACTGATTTATTTATATCAACTGATTTACACATATTAACTGATTTACGCATATCAACTGATTTACACATATCAACTGATTTACGCATATCCCTTGATTTAAGTTTGAACCAATTTGGCAACACAGCAAATTTTAAATGACAACGTTGATTTATTTAAATCAAATGATTTACACATATCAACTGATTTATTTACATTAACTGATTTACACATATCAACTGATTTATTTACATCAATTGATTTACACATATCAACTGATTTTTTGATATCAACCAATTTACACAAATCAACTGATTTACGAATATCAATTGATTAACGCATATCATCTGATTTAAGTTTGAACCAATTTGGCAACAGCAAATTTTAAATGACCACGTTGATTTATTTATACCAAATGATTTGCAAATATCAATTGATTTATTTACATCAACTGATTTACACATATCAACTGATTTATTTATATCAACTGATTTACACATATTAACTGATTTACGCATATCAACTGATTTACAC
Organism: Brassicogethes aeneus; assembly: GCA_921294245.1. Taxonomy (NCBI): domain Eukaryota; kingdom Metazoa; phylum Arthropoda; class Insecta; order Coleoptera; family Nitidulidae; genus Brassicogethes; species Brassicogethes aeneus. The sequence goes on from OV121136.1 coordinate 8,925,319, forward strand.
ATATCAACTGATTTACACATATCAACTGATTTATTTATATCAACTGATTTACACATATCAACTGATTTATTTATATTAACTGATTTACGCATATCAACTGATTTACGCATATCAACTGATTTACGCATATCAACTGATTTACGCATATCAAGTGATTTACGCATATCAACTGATTTACGCATATCCCCTGATTTAGGTTTGAACCAATTTGGCAACATAGCAAATTTTAAATGACCACGTTGATTTATTTATATCAAATGATTTAAACATATCAACTAATTTATTTACATCAACTGATTTACACATATCAACTGATTTATTTATATCAACTGATTTATTTATATCAACCGATTTACACAAATCAACCGATTTACACAAATCAACTGATTTACGCATATCAATTGATTTACGCATATCCCTTGATTTAAGTTTGAACCAATTTGGCAACATAGCAAATTTTAAATGAAAACGGATTTATTTATATCAGCTGATTTACGTAAATCAACTGTATGATGATTTTAAATGACCATGTTGATTCATTTATATCAACTGATTTACACATATTATTTAATTTACACATATCAACCGATTTACACATATCAACTGATTTATTTATATCAACTGATTTATTTATATCAACTGATTTACACATATCAACTGATTTATTTATATAAACTGATTTACGCATATCAACTGATTTACGCATATCAACTGATTTACGCATATCAACCGATTTACACATATCCCCTGATTTAAGTTTGAACCAATTTGGCAACACAGCAAATTTTAAATGACAACGTTGATTTATTTAAATCAAATGATTTACACAAATCAACTGATTTATTTACATTAACTGATTTACACATATCAACTGATTTATTTACATCAATTGATTTACACATATCAACTGATTTTTTGATATCAACCAATTTACACAAATCAACTGATTTACGAATATCAATTGATTAACGCATATCATCTGATTTAAGTTTGAACCAATTTGGCAACAGCAAATTTTAAATGACCACAATGATTTATTTATACCAAATGATTTGCAAATATCAATTGATTTATTTACATCAACTGATTTACACATATCAACAGATTTATTTATATCAACTGATTTAAACATATTAACTTATTTACGCATATCAACTGATTTACACATATCAACTGATTTACACATATCAACTGATTTATTTATATCAACTGATTTACACATATCAACTGATTTATTTATATTAACTGATTTACGCATATCAACTGATTTACGCATATCAACTGATTTACGCATATCAAGTGATTTACGCATATCAACTGATTTACGCATATCCCCTGATTTAGGTTTGAACCAATTTGGCAACATAGCAAATTTTAAATGACCACGTTGATTTATTTATATCAAATGATTTAAACATATCAACTAATTTATTTACATCAACTGATTTACACATATCAACTGATTTATTTATATCAACTGATTTACGCATATCAACTGATTTACGCATATCCCCCGATTTAAGTTAGACCAAGTTGGCAACACAGGAAATTTTAAATGACAACGTTTATTTATTTATATCAACTGATTTACACATATCAACTGATTTATTTACATCAACTGATTTACACAAATCAACTGATTTACGAATATCAATTGATTTACGCATATCATCTGATTTAAGTTTAAACCAATTTGGCAACAGCAAATTTTAAATGACAACGTTGATATATTTATATCAACTGATTTATTTATATCAACTGATTTATTTATATCCACTGATTTACGTACATCAACTGTGTGATGATTTTAAATGACCACGTTGATTCATTTATATCAACTGATTTACACATATTAACTAATTTACACATATCAACCGATTTACACATATCAACTGATTTATTTATATCAACTGATTTATTTATATTAAATGATTTACACATATCAACTGATTTATTTATATAAACTGATTTACGCATATCAACTGATTTACACATATTAACTGATTTATTTATATCAACTGATTTACACATATTAACTGATTTATTTATATCAACTGATTTATTTATATCAACCGATTTACACAAATCAACTGATTTACGCATATCAACTGATTTACGCATATCCCCTGATTTAAGTTTAACCAATTTGGCAAAACAGCAAATTTTAAATGACAACGTTGATTTATTTACATCAACTGATTTACACATATCAACTGATTTATTTACATCAACTAATTTTTTGATATCAACCGATTTACACAAATCAACTGATTTACGCATATCAACTGATTAACGCATATCCCCTGATTTAAGTTTGAACCAATTTGGCAACAGCAAACTTTAAATAACAACGTTGATTTATTTATATCAACTGATATATTTATATCAACTGATTTACACATATCAACTGATTTTTTGATATCAAGCGATTTACACAAATCAACTGATTTACGCATATCTTACGCATATCAACTGATTTACGCATATCCCCTGATTTAAGTTTAAACCAATTTGGCAACATAGCAAATTTTAAATGACATAGAATTTATTTATATCAACTGATTTACGTATATCCCCTGATTTAAGTTTGAACCAATTTGGCAACATAGCAAATTTTAAATGACCACGTTGATTTATTTATATCAACTGATTTACACATATCAACTGATTTATTTATATCAACTGATTTATTTATATCAACCGATTTACACAAATCAACCGATTTACACAAATCAACTGATTTACGCATATCAACTGATTTTTTGATATCAACCGATTTACACAAATCAACTGATTTACGCATATCAACTGATTTACGCATATCCCCTGATTTAAGTTTAAACCAATTTGGCAACATAGCAAATTTTAAATGACAACGGATTTATTTATATCAACTGATTTACGTATATCCCCTGATTTAAGTTTGAACCAATTTGGCAACATAGCAAATTTTAAATGACCACGTTAATTTATTTATATCAACTGATTTACACATATTAACTGATTTAGACATATCAATTGATTTACACATATCAACTGATTTATTTATATCAACTGATTAACACATATCAACTGATTTATTTATATCAACTGATTTACACATATCAACTGATTTATTTATATCAACCGATTTACACAAATCAACCGATTTACACAAATCAACTGATTTACGCATATCAATTGATTTACGCATATCCTTTGATTTAAGTTTGAACCAATTTGGCAACATAGCAAATTTTAAATGAAAACGGATTTATTTATATCAGCTGATTTACGTAAATCAACTGTATGATGATTTTAAATGGCCATGTTGATTCATTTATATCAACTGATTTACACATATTAACTAATTTACACATATCAACCGATTTACACATATCAACTGATTTATTTATATCAACTGATTTATTTATATCAACTGATTTACACATATCAACTGATTTATTTATATAAACTGATTTACGCATATCAACTGATTTACGCATATCAACTGATTTACGCATATCAACCGACTTACACATATCCCCTGATTTAAGTTTGAACCAATTTGGCAACACAGCAAATTTTAAATGACAACGTTGATTTATTTAAATCAAATAATTTACACATATCAACTGATTTATTTACATCAACTGATTTACACATATCACCTGATTTATTTACATCAATTGATTTACACATATCATCTGATTTTTTGATATCAACCAATTTACACAAATCAACTGATTTACGAATATCAATTGATTAACGCATATCATCTGCTTAAAATTTGAACCAATTTGGCAACAGCAAATTTTAAATGACCACGTTGATTTATTTATACCAAATGATTTGCAAATATCAATTGATTTATTTACATCAACTGATTTACACATATCAACTGATTTACGCATATCAACTGATTTACGCATATCCCCTGATTTAAGTTTAAACCAATTTGGCAACATTGCAAATTTTAAATGACCACGTTGATTTATTAATATCAACTGATTTACACATTTTAACTGATTTACACATATCAAATAATTTACACAAATTAACTGATTTATTTATATCAACTGATTTACACATATCAACCGATTTATTTATATCAACTGATTTACACATATTAATCGATTTACGCATATCAACTGATTTACACATATCAACTGATTTATTTATATCAATTGATTTACACATATCAACTGATTTATTTATATTAACTGATTTACGCATATCAACTGATTTACGCATATCAACTGATTTACGCATATCAAGTAATTTACGCATATCAACTGATTTACGCATATCCCCTGATTTAGGTTTGAACCAATTTGGCAACATAGCAAATTTTAAATGACCACGTTGATTTATTTATATCAAATGATTTAAACATATCAACTAATTTATTTACATCAACTGATTTACACATATCAACTGATTTATTTATATCAACTGATTTACGCATATCAACTGATTTACGCATATCCCCCGATTTAAGTTAGACCAAGTTGGCAACACAGGAAATTTTAAATGACAACGTTTATTTATTTATATCAACTGATTTACACATATCAACTGATTTATTTACATCAACTGATTTACACAAATCAACTGATTTACGAATATCAATTGATTTACGCATATCATCTGATTTAAGTTTGAACCAATTTGGCAACAGCAAATTTTAAATGACAACGTTGATTTATTTATATCAACTGATTTATTTATATCAACTGATTTATTTATATCAACTGATTTACACATATCAACTGATTTTTTGATATCAACCGATTTACACAAATCAACTGATTCACGCATATCTTACGCATATCAACTGATTCACGCATATCCCCTGATTTAAATTTGAACCAATTTGGCAACATAGCAAATTTTAAATGACAACGAATTTATTTATTTCAACTGATTTATTTATATCAACCGATTTACACAAATCAACTGATTTACGCCTATCAACTGATTTACGCATATCCCCTGATTTAGGTTTGAACCAATTTGGCAACATAGCAAATTTTAAATGACAACGGATTTATTTATATTCACTGATTTACGTACATTAACTGTATGATGATTTTAAATGACCACGTTGATTCATTTATATCAACTGATTTACACATATTAACTAATTTACACATATCAACCGATTTACACATATCAACTGATTTATTTATATCAACTGATTTATTTATATTAAATGATTTACACATATCAACTGATTTATTTATATAAACTGATTTACGCATATCAACTGATTTACACATATTAACTGATTTATTTATATCAACTGATTTACACATATCAACTGATTTATTTACATCAACTGATTTACACATATCAACTGATTTATTTACATCAATTGATTTACACATATCAACTGATTTTTTGATATCAACCAATTTACACAAATCAACCGATTTACGAATATCAATTGATTAACGCATATCATCTGATTTAAGTTTGAACCAATTTGGCAACAGCAAATTTTAAATGACCACGTTGATTTATTTACATCAACTGATTTACACATATCAACTGATTTTTTGATATCAACCGATTTTAAATGACCACGTTAATTTATTTATATCAACTGATTTACACATATTAACTGATTTACACATATCAACTGATTTACACATATCAACTGATTTATTTATATCAACTGATTAACACATATCAACTGATTTATTTATATCAACTGATTTACACATATTAACTGATTTATTTATATCAACCGATTAACACAAATCAACCGATTTACACAAATCAACTGATTTACGCATATCAATTGATTTACGCATATCCCTTGATTTAAGTTTGAACCAATTTGGCAACATAGCAAATTTTAAATGAAAACGGATTTATTTATATCAGCTGATTTACGTAAATCAACTGTATGATGATTTTAAATGACCATGTTGATTCATTTATATCAACTAATTTACACATATTAACTAATTTACACATATCAACCGATTTACACATATCAACTGATTTATTTATATCAACTGATTTATTTATATCAACCGATTTACACATATCAACTGATTTATTTATATCAACTGATTTATTTATATCAACTGATTTACACATATCAACTGATTTACACAAATCAACTGATTTACGAATATCAATTGATTAACGCATATCATCTGATTTAAGTTTGAACCAATTTGGCAACAGCAAATTTTAAATGACCACGTTGAGTTATTTATACCAAATGATTTGCAAATATCAATTGATTTATTTACATCAACTGATTTACACATATCAACTGATTTATTTATATCAACTGATTTACACATATTAACTGATTTAAGCATATCAACTGATTTACACATATCAACTGATTTACACATATCAACTGATTTATTTATATCAACTGATTTACACATATCAACTGATTTATTTACATCAACTGATTTACACAAATCAACTGATTTACGAATATCAATTGATTTACGCATATCATCTGATTTAAGTTTAAACCAATTTGGCAACAGCAAATTTTAAATGACAACGTTGATTTATTTATATCAACTGATTTATTTATATCAACTGATTTATTTATATCAACTGATTTACACATATCAACTGATTTTTTAATATCAACCGATTTACACAAATCAACTGATTCACGCATATCTTACGCATATCAACTGATTTACGCATATCCCCTGATTTAAATTTGAACCAATTTGGCAACATAGCAAATTTTAAATGACAACGAATTTATTTATTTCAACTGATTTATTTATATCAACCGATTTACACAAATCAACTGATTTACGCCTATCAACTGATTTACGCATATCCCCTGATTTAGGTTTGAACCAATTTGGCAACATAGCAAATTTTAAATGACAACGGATTTATTTATATCCACTGATTTACGTACATTAACTGTATGATGATTTTAAATGACCACGTTGATTCATTTATATCAACTGATTTACACATATTAACTAATTTACACATATCAACCGATTTACACATATCAACTGATTTATTTATATCAACTGATTTATTTATATTAAATGATTTACACATATCAACTGATTTATTTATATAAACTGATTTACGCATATCAACTGATTTACACATATTAACTGATTTATTTATATCAACTGATTTACACATATTAACTGATTTATTTATATCAACTGATTTATTTATATCAACCGATTTACACAAATCAACTGATTTACGCATATCAACTGATTTACGCATATCCCCTGATTTAAGTTTAACCAATTTGGCAACACAGCAAATTTTAAATGACAACGTTGATTTATTTACATCAACTGATTTACACATATCAACTGATTTATTTACATCAACTAATTTACACATATCAACTGATTTTTTGATATCAACCGATTTACACAAATCAACTGATTTACGCATATCCCCTGATTTAAGTTTAAACCAATTTGGCAACATAGAAAATTTTAAATGACAACGGATTTATTTATATCAACTGATTTACGTATATCCCCTGATTTAAGTTTGAACCAATTTGGCAACATAGCAAATTTTAAATGACCACGTTAATTTATTTATATCAACTGATTTACACATATTAACTGATTTACACATATCAACTGATTTATTTATATCAACTGATTTACACATATCAACTGATTTATTTATATCAACCGATTTACACAAATCAACCGATTTACACAAATCAACTGATTTACGCATATCAATTGATTTACGCATATCCCCTGATTTAAGTGAACCAATTTGGCAACATAGCAAATTTTAAATGAAAACGGATTTATTTATATCAGCTGATTTACGTAAATCAACTGTATGATGATTTTAAATGACCATGTTGATTCATTTATATCAACTGATTTACACATATTAACTAATTTACACATATCAACCGATTTACACATATCAACTGATTTATTTATATCAACTGATTTATTTATATCAACTGATTTACACATATCAACTGATTTATTTATATAAACTGATTTACGCATATCAACCGATTTACACATATCCCCTGATTTAAGTTTGAACCAATTTGGCAACACAGCAAATTTTAAATGACAACGTTGATTTATTTAAATCAAATGATTTACACATATCAACTGATTTATTTACATCAACTGATTTACACATATCAACTGATTTATTTACATCAATTGATTTACACATATCAACTGATTTTTTGTAATCAACCAATTTACACAAATCAACTGATTTACGAATATCAATTGATTAACGCATATCATCTGATTTAAGTTTGAACCAATTTGGCAACAGCAAATTTTAAATGACCAGGTTGATTTATTCATACCAAATGATTTGCAAATATCAATTGATTTATTTACATCAACTGATTTACGCATATCAAGTGATTTACGCATATCAACTAATTTACGCATATCCCCTGATTTAGGTTTGAACCAATTTGGCAACATAGCAAATTTTAAATGACCACGTTGATTTATTTATATCAAATGATTTAAACATATCAACTAATTTATTTACATCAACTGATTTACACATATCAACTGATTTACGAATATCAACTGATTTACACATATCAACTGATTTAGGTTTGAACCAATTTGGCAACAGCAAATTTTAAATGACAACGTTGATTTATTTATATCAACTGATTTATTTATATCAACTGATTTATTTATATCAACTGATTTACACATATCAACTGATTTTTTGATATCAACCGATTTACACAAATCAACTGATTCACGCATATCTTACGCATATCAACTGATTCACTCATATCCCCTGATTTAAATTTGAACCAATTTGGCAACATAGCAAATTTTAAATGACAACGGATTTATTTATATCCACTGATTTACGTACATCAACTGTATGATGATTTTAAATGACCACGTTGATTCATTTATATCAACTGATTTACACATATTAACTAATTTACACATATCAACCGATTTACACATATCAACTGATTTATTTATATCAACTGATTTATTTATATTAAATGATTTACACATATCAACTGATTTATTTATATAAACTGATTTACGCATATCAACTGATTTACACATATTAACTGATTTATTTATATCAACTGATTTACACATATCAACTGATTTATTTACATCAACTGATTTACACATATCAACTGATTTATTTACATCAATTGATTTACACATATCAACTGATTTTTTGATATCAACCAATTTACACAAATCAACTGATTTACGAATATCAATTGATTAACGCATATCATCTGATTTAAGTTTGAACCAATTTGGCAACAGCAAATTTTAAATGACCACGTTGATTTATTTATACCAAATGATTTGCAAATATCAATTGATTTATTTACATCAACTGATTTACACATATCAACTGATTTACGCATATCAACTGATTTACGCATATCCCCTGATTTAAGTTTAAACCAATTTGGCGACATTGCAAATTTTAAATGACCACGTTGATTTATTAATATCAACTGATTTACACATTTTAACTGATTTACACATATCAAATAATTTACACAAATTAACTGATATATTTATATCAACTGATTTACACATATCAACCGATTTATTTATATCAACTGATTTACACATATTAATCGATTTACGCATATCAACTGATTTACACATATCAACTGATTTATTTATATTAAATGATTTACACATATCAACTGATTTATTTATATAAACTGATTTACGCATATCAACTGATTTACACATATTAACTGATTTATTTATATCAACTGATTTACACATATTAACTGATTTATTTATATCAACTGATTTATTTATATCAACCGATTTACACAAATCAACTGATTTACGCATATCAACTGATTTACGCATATCCCCTGATTTAAGTTTAACCAATTTGGCAACACAGCAAATTTTAAATGACAACGTTGATTTATTTACATCAACTGATTTACACATATCAACTGATTTATTTACATCAACTAATTTACACATATCAACTGATTTTTTGATATCAACCGATTTACACAAATCAACTGATTTACGCATATCCCCTGATTTAAGTTTAAACCAATTTGGCAACATAGAAAATTTTAAATGACAACGGATTTATTTATATCAACTGATTTACGTATATCCCCTGATTTAAGTTTGAACCAATTTGGCAACATAGCAAATTTTAAATGACCACGTTAATTTATTTATATCAACTGATTTACACATATTAACTGATTTACACATATCAACTGATTTATTTATATCAACTGATTTACACATATCAACTGATTTATTTATATCAACCGATTTACACAAATCAACCGATTTACACAAATCAACTGATTTACGCATATCAATTGATTTACGCATATCCCCTGATTTAAGTGAACCAATTTGGCAACATAGCAAATTTTAAATGAAAACGGATTTATTTATATCAGCTGATTTACGTAAATCAACTGTATGATGATTTTAAATGACCATGTTGATTCATTTATATCAACTGATTTACACATATTAACTAATTTACACATATCAACCGATTTACACATATCAACTGATTTATTTATATCAACTGATTTATTTATATCAACTGATTTACACATATCAACTGATTTATTTATATAAACTGATTTACGCATATCAACCGATTTACACATATCCCCTGATTTAAGTTTGAACCAATTTGGCAACACAGCAAATTTTAAATGACAACGTTGATTTATTTAAATCAAATGATTTACACATATCAACTGATTTATTTACATCAACTGATTTACACATATCAACTGATTTATTTACATCAATTGATTTACACATATCAACTGATTTTTTGTAATCAACCAATTTACACAAATCAACTGATTTACGAATATCAATTGATTAACGCATATCATCTGATTTAAGTTTGAACCAATTTGGCAACAGCAAATTTTAAATGACCACGTTGATTTATTCATACCAAATGATTTGCAAATATCAATTGATTTATTTACATCAACTGATTTACGCATATCAACTGATTTACGCATATCCCCTGATTTAAGTTTAAACCAATTTGGCAACATTGCAAATTTTAAATGACCACGTTGATTTATTAATATCAACTGATTTACACATTTTATATGATTTACACATATCAAATAATTTACACAAATTAACTGATTTATTTATATCAACTAATTTACACATATCAACCGATTTATTTATATCAACTGATTTACACATATTAATCGATTTACGCATATCAACTGATTTACACATATCAACTGATTTACACATATCAACTGATTTATTTATATCAACTGATTTACACATATCAACTGATTTATTTATATTAACTGATTTACGCATATCAACTGATTTACGCATATCAACTGATTTACGCATATCAAGTGATTTACGCATATCAACTAATTTACGCATATCCCCTGATTTAGGTTTGAACCAATTTGGCAACATAGCAAATTTTAAATGACCACGTTGATTTATTTATATCAAATGATTTAAACATATCAACTAATTTATTTACATCAACTGATTTACACATATCAACTGATTTACGAATATCAACTGATTTACACATATCAACTGATTTAGGTTTGAACCAATTTGGCAACACCAAATTTTAAATGACAACGTTGATTTATTTATATCAACTGATTTATTTATATCAACTGATTTATTTATATCAACTGATTTACACATATCAACTGATTTTTTGATATCAACCGATTTACACAAATCAACTGATTCACGCATATCTTACGCATATCAACTGATTCACGCATATCCCCTGATTTAAATTTGAACCAATTTGGCAACATAGCAAATTTTAAATGACAACGGATTTATTTATATCCACTGATTTACGTACATCAACTGTATGATGATTTTAAATGACCACGTTGATTCATTTATATCAACTGATTTACACATATTAACTAATTTACACATATCAACCGATTTACACATATCAACTGATTTATTTATATCAACTGATTTATTTATATTAAATGATTTACACATATCAACTGATTTATTTATATAAACTGATTTACACATATCAACTGATTTACACATATTAACTGATTTATTTATATCAACTGATTTACACATATCAACTGATTTATTTACATCAACTGATTTACACATATCAACTGATTTATTTACATCAATTGATTTACACATATCAACTGATTTTTTGATATCAACCAATTTACACAAATCAACTGATTTACGAATATCAATTGATTAACGCATATCATCTGATTTAAGTTTGAACCAATTTGGCAACAGCAAATTTTAAATGACCACGTTGATTTATTTATACCAAATGATTTGCAAATATCAATTGATTTATTTACATCAACTGATTTACACATATCAACTGATTTACGCATATCAACTGATTTACGCATATCCCCTGATTTAAGTTTAAACCAATTTGGCGACATTGCAAATTTTAAATGACCACGTTGATTTATTAATATCAACTGATTTACACATTTTAACTGATTTACACATATCAAATAATTTACACAAATTAACTGATATATTTATATCAACTGATTTACACATATCAACCGATTTATTTATATCAACTGATTTACACATATTAATCGATTTACGCATATCAACTGATTTACACATATCAACTGATTTACACATATCAACTGATTTATTTATATCAACTGATTTACACATATCAACTGATTTATTTATATTAACTGATTTACGCATATCAACTGATTTACGCATATCAACTGATTTACGCATATCAAGTGATTTACGCATATCAACTGATTTACGCATATCCCCTGATTTAGGTTTGAACCAATTTGGCAACATAGCAAATTTTAAATGACCACGTTGATTTATTTATATCAAATGATTTAAACATATCAGCTAATTTATTTACATCAACTGATTTACACATATCAACTGATTTATTTATATCAACTGATTTACGCATATCAACTGATTTACGCATATCCCCCGATTTAAGTTAGACCAAGTTGGCAACACAGGAAATTTTAAATGACAACGTTTATTTATTTATATCAACTGATTTACACATATCAACTGATTTATTTACATCAACTGATTTACACAAATCAACTGATTTACGAATATCAATTGATTTACGCATATCATCTGATTTAAGTTTGAACCAATTTGGCAACAGCAAATTTTAAATGACAACGTTGATTTATTTATATCAACTGATTTATTTATATTAACTGATTTATTTATATCAACTGATTTACACATATCAACTGATTTTTTGATATCAACCGATTTACACAAATCAACTGATTCACGCATATCTTACGCATATCAACTGATTCACGCATATCCCCTGATTTAAATTTGAACCAATTTGGCAACATAGCAAATTTTAAATGACAACGAATTTATTTATTTCAACTGATTTATTTATATCAACCGATTTACACAAATCAACTGATTTACGCCTATCAACTGATTTACGCATATCCCCTGATTTAGGTTTGAACCAATTTGGCAACATAGCAAATTTTAAATGACAACGGATTTATTTATATTCACTGATTTACGTACATCAACTGTATGATGATTTTAAATGACCACGTTGATTCATTTATATCAACTGATTTACACATATTAACTAATTTACACATATCAACCGATTTACACATATCAACTGATTTATTTATATCAACTGATTTATTTATATTAAATGATATACACATATCAACTGATTTATTTATATAAACTGATTTACGCATATCAACTGATTTACACATATTAACTGATTTATTTATATCAACTGATTTACACATATCAACTGATTTATTTACATCAACTGATTTACACATATCAACTGATTTATTTACATCAATTGATTTACACATATCAACTGATTTTTTGATATCAACCAATTTACACAAATCAACCGATTTACGAATATCAATTGATTAACGCATATCATCTGATTTAAGTTTGAACCAATTTGGCAACAGCAAATTTTAAATGACCACGTTGATTTATTTACATCAACTGATTTACACATATCAACTGATTTTTTGATATCAACCGATTTTAAATGACCACGTTAATTTATTTATATCAACTGATTTACACATATTAACTGATTTACACATATCAACTGATTTACACATATCAACTGATTTATTTATATCAACTGATTAACACATATCAACTGATTTATTTATATCAACTGATTTACACATATTAACTGATTTATTTATATCAACCGATTAACACAAATCAACCGATTTACACAAATCAACTGATTTACGCATATCAATTGATTTACGCATATCCCTTGATTTAAGTTTGAACCAATTTGGCAACATAGCAAATTTTAAATGAAAACGGATTTATTTATATCAGCTGATTTACGTAAATCAACTGTATGATGATTTTAAATGACCATGTTGATTCATTTATATCAACTAATTTACACATATTAACTAATTTACACATATCAACCGATTTACACATATCAACTGATTTATTTATATCAACTGATTTATTTATATCAACCGATTTACACATATCAACTGATTTATTTATATCAACTGATTTATTTATATCAACTGATTTACACATATCAACTGATTTACACAAATCAACTGATTTACGAATATCAATTGATTAACGCATATCATCTGATTTAAGTTTGAACCAATTTGGCAACAGCAAATTTTAAATGACCACGTTGAGTTATTTATACCAAATGATTTGCAAATATCAATTGATTTATTTACATCAACTGATTTACACATATCAACTGATTTATTTATATCAACTGATTTACACATATTAACTGATTTAAGCATATCAACTGATTTACACATATCAACTGATTTACACATATCAACTGATTTATTTATATCAACTGATTTACACATATCAACTGATTTATTTACATCAACTGATTTACACAAATCAACTGATTTACGAATATCAATTGATTTACGCATATCATCTGATTTAAGTTTAAACCAATTTGGCAACAGCAAATTTTAAATGACAACGTTGATTTATTTATATCAACTGATTTATTTATATCAACTGATTTATTTATATCAACTGATTTACACATATCAACTGATTTTTTAATATCAACCGATTTACACAAATCAACTGATTCACGCATATCTTACGCATATCAACTGATTTACGCATATCCCCTGATTTAAATTTGAACCAATTTGGCAACATAGCAAATTTTAAATGACAACGAATTTATTTATTTCAACTGATTTATTTATATCAACCGATTTACACAAATCAACTGATTTACGCCTATCAACTGATTTACGCATATCCCCTGATTTAGGTTTGAACCAATTTGGCAACATAGCAAATTTTAAATGACAACGGATTTATTTATATCCACTGATTTACGTACATTAACTGTATGATGATTTTAAATGACCACGTTGATTCATTTATATCAACTGATTTACACATATTAACTAATTTACACATATCAACCGATTTACACATATCAACTGATTTATTTATATCAACTGATTTATTTATATTAAATGATTTACACATATCAACTGATTTATTTATATAAACTAATTTACGCATATCAACTGATTTACACATATTAACTGATTTATTTATATCAACTGATTTACACATATTAACTGATTTATTTATATCAACCGATTTACACAAATCAACTGATTTACGCATATCAACTGATTTACGCATATCCCCTGATTTAAGTTTAACCAATTTGGCAACACAGCAAATTTTAAATGACAACGTTGATTTATTTACATCAACTGATTTACACATATCAACTGATTTATTTACATCAACTAATTTACACATATCAACTGATTTTTTGATATCAACCGATTTACACAAATCAACTGATTTACGCATATCCCCTGATTTAAGTTTAAACCAATTTGGCAACATAGAAAATTTTAAATGACAACGGATTTATTTATATCAACTGATTTACGTATATCCCCTGATTTAAGTTTGAACCAATTTGGCAACATAGCAAATTTTAAATGACCACGTTAATTTATTTATATCAACTGATTTACACATATTAACTGATTTACACATATCAACTGATTTATTTATATCAACTGATTTACACATATCAACTGATTTATTTATATCAACCGATTTACACAAATCAACCGATTTACACAAATCAACTGATTTACGCATATCAATTGATTTACGCATATCCCCTGATTTAAGTGAACCAATTTGGCAACATAGCAAATTTTAAATGAAAACGGATTTATTTATATCAGCTGATTTACGTAAATCAACTGTATGATGATTTTAAATGACCATGTTGATTCATTTATATCAACTGATTTACACATATTAACTAATTTACACATATCAACCGATTTACACATATCAACTGATTTATTTATATCAACTGATTTATTTATATCAACTGATTTACACATATCAACTGATTTATTTATATAAACTGATTTACGCATATCAACCGATTTACACATATCCCCTGATTTAAGTTTGAACCAATTTGGCAACACAGCAAATTTTAAATGACAACGTTGATTTATTTAAATCAAATGATTTACACATATCAACTGATTTATTTACATCAACTGATTTACACATATCAACTGATTTATTTACATCAATTGATTTACACATATCAACTGATTTTTTGTAATCAACCAATTTACACAAATCAACTGATTTACGAATATCAATTGATTAACGCATATCATCTGATTTAAGTTTGAACCAATTTGGCAACAGCAAATTTTAAATGACCACGTTGATTTATTCATACCAAATGATTTGCAAATATCAATTGATTTATTTACATCAACTGATTTACGCATATCAAGTGATTTACGCATATCAACTAATTTACGCATATCCCCTGATTTAGGTTTGAACCAATTTGGCAACATAGCAAATTTTAAATGACCACGTTGATTTATTTATATCAAATGATTTAAACATATCAACTAATTTATTTACATCAACTGATTTACACATATCAACTGATTTACGAATATCAACTGATTTACACATATCAACTGATTTAGGTTTGAACCAATTTGGCAACAGCAAATTTTAAATGACAACGTTGATTTATTTATATCAACTGATTTATTTATATCAACTGATTTATTTATATCAACTGATTTACACAAATCAACTGATTTTTTGATATCAACCGATTTACACAAATCAACTGATTCACGCATATCTTACGCATATCAACTGATTCACGCATATCCCCTGATTTAAATTTGAACCAATTTGGCAACATAGCAAATTTTAAATGACAACGGATTTATTTATATCCACTGATTTACGTACATCAACTGTATGATGATTTTAAATGACCACGTTGATTCATTTATATCAACTGATTTACACATATTAACTAATTTACACATATCAACCGATTTACACATATCAACTGATTTATTTATATCAACTGATTTATTTATATTAAATGATTTACACATATCAACTGATTTATTTATATAAACTGAATTACGCATATCAACTGATTTACACATATTAACTGATTTATTTATATCAACTGATTTACACATATCAACTGATTTATTTACATCAACTGATTTACACATATCAACTGATTTATTTACATCAATTGATTTACACATATCAACTGATTTTTTGATATCAACCAATTTACACAAATCAACTGATTTACGAATATCAATTGATTAACGCATATCATCTGATTTAAGTTTGAACCAATTTGGCAACAGCAAATTTTAAATGACCACGTTGATTTATTTATACCAAATGATTTGCAAATATCAATTGATTTATTTACATCAACTGATTTACACATATCAACTGATTTACGCATATCAACTGATTTACGCATATCCCCTGATTTAAGTTTAAACCAATTTGGCGACATTGCAAATTTTAAATGACCACGTTGATTTATTAATATCAACTGATTTACACATTTTAACTGATTTACACATATCAAATAATTTACACAAATTAACTGATATATTTATATCAACTGATTTACACATATCAACCGATTTATTTATATCAACTGATTTACACATATTAATCGATTTACGCATATCAACTGATTTACACATATCAACTGATTTATTTATATTAAATGATTTACACATATCAACTGATTTATTTATATAAACTGATTTACGCATATCAACTGATTTACACATATTAACTGATTTATTTATATCAACTGATTTACACATATTAACTGATTTATTTATATCAACTGATTTATTTATATCAACCGATTTACACAAATCAACTGATTTACGCATATCAACTGATTTACGCATATCCCCTGATTTAAGTTTAACCAATTTGGCAACACAGCAAATTTTAAATGACAACGTTGATTTATTTACATCAACTGATTTACACATATCAACTGATTTATTT
Organism: Brassicogethes aeneus; assembly: GCA_921294245.1. Lineage (NCBI taxonomy): Eukaryota > Metazoa > Arthropoda > Insecta > Coleoptera > Nitidulidae > Brassicogethes > Brassicogethes aeneus. The sequence continues at coordinate 8,943,747 of OV121136.1, forward strand.
ACATCAACTAATTTACACATATCAACTGATTTTTTGATATCAACCGATTTACACAAATCAACTGATTTACGCATATCCCCTGATTTAAGTTTAAACCAATTTGGCAACATAGAAAATTTTAAATGACAACGGATTTATTTATATCAACTGATTTACGTATATCCCCTGATTTAAGTTTGAACCAATTTGGCAACATAGCAAATTTTAAATGACCACGTTAATTTATTTATATCAACTGATTTACACATATTAACTGATTTACACATATCAACTGATTTATTTATATCAACTGATTTACACATATCAACTGATTTATTTATATCAACCGATTTACACAAATCAACCGATTTACACAAATCAACTGATTTACGCATATCAATTGATTTACGCATATCCCCTGATTTAAGTGAACCAATTTGGCAACATAGCAAATTTTAAATGAAAACGGATTTATTTATATCAGCTGATTTACGTAAATCAACTGTATGATGATTTTAAATGACCATGTTGATTCATTTATATCAACTGATTTACACATATTAACTAATTTACACATATCAACCGATTTACACATATCAACTGATTTATTTATATCAACTGATTTATTTATATCAACTGATTTACACATATCAACTGATTTATTTATATAAACTGATTTACGCATATCAACCGATTTACACATATCCCCTGATTTAAGTTTGAACCAATTTGGCAACACAGCAAATTTTAAATGACAACGTTGATTTATTTAAATCAAATGATTTACACATATCAACTGATTTATTTACATCAACTGATTTACACATATCAACTGATTTATTTACATCAATTGATTTACACATATCAACTGATTTTTTGTAATCAACCAATTTACACAAATCAACTGATTTACGAATATCAATTGATTAACGCATATCATCTGATTTAAGTTTGAACCAATTTGGCAACAGCAAATTTTAAATGACCACGTTGATTTATTCATACCAAATGATTTGCAAATATCAATTGATTTATTTACATCAACTGATTTACGCATATCAACTGATTTACGCATATCCCCTGATTTAAGTTTAAACCAATTTGGCAACATTGCAAATTTTAAATGACCACGTTGATTTATTAATATCAACTGATTTACACATTTTATATGATTTACACATATCAAATAATTTACACAAATTAACTGATTTATTTATATCAACTAATTTACACATATCAACCGATTTATTTATATCAACTGATTTACACATATTAATCGATTTACGCATATCAACTGATTTACACATATCAACTGATTTACACATATCAACTGATTTATTTATATCAACTGATTTACACATATCAACTGATTTATTTATATTAACTGATTTACGCATATCAACTGATTTACGCATATCAACTGATTTACGCATATCAAGTGATTTACGCATATCAACTAATTTACGCATATCCCCTGATTTAGGTTTGAACCAATTTGGCAACATAGCAAATTTTAAATGACCACGTTGATTTATTTATATCAAATGATTTAAACATATCAACTAATTTATTTACATCAACTGATTTACACATATCAACTGATTTACGAATATCAACTGATTTACACATATCAACTGATTTAGGTTTGAACCAATTTGGCAACAGCAAATTTTAAATGACAACGTTGATTTATTTATATCAACTGATTTATTTATATCAACTGATTTACACATATCAACTGATTTTTTGATATCAACCGATTTACACAAATCAACTGATTCACGCATATCTTACGCATATCAACTGATTCACGCATATCCCCTGATTTAAATTTGAACCAATTTGGCAACATAGCAAATTTTAAATGACAACGGATTTATTTATATCCACTGATTTACGTACATCAACTGTATGATGATTTTAAATGACCACGTTGATTCATTTATATCAACTGATTTACACATATAAACTAATTTACACATATCAACCGATTTACACATATCAACTGATTTATTTATATCAACTGATTTATTTATATTAAATGATTTACACATATCAACTGATTTATTTATATAAACTGATTTACACATATCAACTGATTTACACATATTAACTGATTTATTTATATCAACTGATTTACACATATCAACTGATTTATTTACATCAACTGATTTACACATATCAACTGATTTATTTACATCAATTGATTTACACATATCAACTGATTTTTTGATATCAACCAATTTACACAAATCAACTGATTTACGAATATCAATTGATTAACGCATATCATCTGATTTAAGTTTGAACCAATTTGGCAACAGCAAATTTTAAATGACCACGTTGATTTATTTATACCAAATGATTTGCAAATATCAATTGATTTATTTACATCAACTGATTTACACATATCAACTGATTTACGCATATCAACTGATTTACGCATATCCCCTGATTTAAGTTTAAACCAATTTGGCGACATTGCAAATTTTAAATGACCACGTTGATTTATTAATATCAACTGATTTACACATTTTAACTGATTTACACATATCAAATAATTTACACAAATTAACTGATATATTTATATCAACTGATTTACACATATCAACCGATTTATTTATATCAACTGATTTACACATATTAATCGATTTACGCATATCAACTGATTTACACATATCAACTGATTTACACATATCAACTGATTTATTTATATCAACTGATTTACACATATCAACTGATTTATTTATATTAACTGATTTACGCATATCAACTGATTTACGCATATCAACTGATTTACGCATATCAAGTGATTTACGCATATCAACTGATTTACGCATATCCCCTGATTTAGGTTTGAACCAATTTGGCAACATAGCAAATTTTAAATGACCACGTTGATTTATTTATATCAAATGATTTAAACATATCAGCTAATTTATTTACATCAACTGATTTACACATATCAACTGATTTATTTATATCAACTGATTTACGCATATCAACTGATTTACGCATATCCCCCGATTTAAGTTAGACCAAGTTGGCAACACAGGAAATTTTAAATGACAACGTTTATTTATTTATATCAACTGATTTACACATATCAACTGATTTATTTACATCAACTGATTTACACAAATCAACTGATTTACGAATATCAATTGATTTACGCATATCATCTGATTTAAGTTTGAACCAATTTGGCAACAGCAAATTTTAAATGACAACGTTGATTTATTTATATCAACCGATTTATTTATATTAACTGATTTATTTATATCAACTGATTTACACATATCAACTGATTTTTTGATATCAACCGATTTACACAAATCAACTGATTCACGCATATCTTACGCATATCAACTGATTCACGAATATCCCCTGATTTAAATTTAAACCAATTTGGCAACATAGCAAATTTTAAATGACAACGAATTTATTTATTTCAACTGATTTATTTATATCAACCGATTTACACAAATCAACTGATTTACGCCTATCAACTGATTTACGCATATCCCCTGATTTAGGTTTGAACCAATTTGGCAACATAGCAAATTTTAAATGACAACGGATTTATTTATATCCACTGATTTACGTACATCAACTGTATGATGATTTTAAATGACCACGTTGATTCATTTATATCAACTGATTTACACATATTAACTAATTTACACATATCAACCGATTTACACATATCAACTGATTTATTTATATCAACTGATTTATTTATATTAAATGATTTACACATATCAACTGATTTATTTATATAAACTGATTTACGCATATCAACTGATTTACACATATTAACTGATTTATTTATATCAACTGATTTACACATATTAACTGATTTATTTATATCAACTGATTTATTTATATCAACCGATTTACACAAATCAACTGATTTACGCATATCAACTGATTTACGCATATCCCCTGATTTAAGTTTAACCAATTTGGCAACACAGCAAATTTTAAATGACAACGTTGATTTATTTACATCAACTGATTTACACATATCAACTGATTTTTTGATATCAACCGATTTTAAATGACCACGTTAATTTATTTATATCAACTGATTTACACATATTAACTGATTTACACATATCAACTGATTTACACATATCAACTGATTTATTTATATCAACTGATTAACACATATCAACTGATTTATTTATATCAACTGATTTACACATATCAACTGATTTATTTATATCAACCGATTTACACAAATCAACCGATTTACACAAATCAACTGATTTACGCATATCAATTGATTTACGCATATCCCTTGATTTAAGTTTGAACCAATTTGGCAACATAGCAAAATTTAAATAAAAACGGATTTATTTATATCAGCTGATTTACGTAAATCAACTGTATGATGATTTTAAATGACCATGTTGATTCATTTATATCAACTGATTTACCCATATTAACTAATTTACACATATCAACCGATTTACACATATCAACTGATTTATTTATATCAACTGATTTACACATATCAACTGATTTATTTATATAAACTGATTTACGCATATCAACTGATTTACGCATATCAACTGATTTACGCATATCAACCGATTTACACATATCCCCTGATTTAAGTTTGAACCAATTTGGCAACACAGCAAATTTTAAATGACAACGTTGATATATTTAAATCAAATGATTTACACATATCAACTGATTTATTTACATTAACTGATTTACACATATCAACTGATTTACCCATATTAACTAATTTACACATATCAACCGATTTACACATATCAACTGATTTATTTATATCAACTGATTTACACATATCAACTGATTTATTTATATAAACTGATTTACGCATATCAACTGATTTACGCATATCAACTGATTTACGCATATCAACCGATTTACACATATCCCCTGATTTAAGTTTGAACCAATTTGGCAACACAGCAAATTTTAAATGACAACGTTGATTTATTTAAATCAAATGATTTACACATATCAACTGATTTACACATATCAACTGATTTACGAATATCAATTGATTAACGCATATCATCTGATTTAAGTTTGAACCAATTTGGCAACAGCAAATTTTAAATGACCACGTTGATTTATTTATACCAAATGATTTGCAAATATCAATTGATTTATTTACATCAACTGATTTACACATATCAACTGATTTACGCATATCAACTGATTTACGCATATCCCCTGATTTAAGTTTAAACCAATTTGGCAACATTGCAAATTTTAAATGACCACGTTGATTTATTAATATCAACTGATTTACACATTTTAACTGATTTACACATATCAAATAATTTACACATATCAACTGATTTATTTATATCAACTGATTTACACATATCAACTGATTTATTTATATTAACTGATTTACGCATATCAACTGATTTACGCATATCAACTGATTTAGGCATATCAATTGATTTACGCATATCAACTAATTTACGCATATCCCCTGATTTAGGTTTGAACCAATTTGGCAACATAGCAAATTTTAAATGACCACGTTGATTTATTTATATCAAATGATTTAAACATATCAACTAATTTATTTACATCAACTGATTTACACATATCAACTGATTTATTTATATCAACTGATTTACGCATATCAACTGATTTACGCATATCCCCCGATTTAAGTTATACCAAGTTGGCAACACAGGAAATTTTAAATGACAACGTTTATTTATTTATATCAACTGATTTACACATATCAACTGATTTATTTACATCAACTGATTTACACAAATCAACTGATTTACACATATCAACTGATTTAGGTTTAAACCAATTTGGCAACATAGCAAATTTTAAATGACAACGGATTTATTTATCTTCACTGATTTACGTACATCAACTGTATGATGATTTTAAATGACCACGTTGATTCATTTATATCAACTGATTTACACATATTAACTAATTTACACATATCAACCGATTTACACATATCAACTGATTTATTTATATCAACTGATTTATTTATATTAAATGATTTACACATATCAACTGATTTACACATATCAACTGATTTACACATATCAACTGATTTACACATATCAACTGATTTATTTATATCAACTGATTTACACATATCAACTGATTTATTTATATTAACTGATTTACGCATATCAACTGATTTACGCATATCAACTGATTTACGCATATCAACTGATTTACGCATATCAACTGATTTACGCATATCCCCTGATTTAGGTTTGAACCAATTTGGCAACATAGCAAATTTTAAATGACCACGTTGATTTATTTATATCAAATGATTTAAACATATCAACTAATTTATTTACATCAACTGATTTACACATATCAACTGATTTATTTATATCAACTGATTTACGCATATCAACTGATTTACGCATATCCCCCGATTTAAGTTAGACCAAGTTGGCAACACAGGAAATTTTAAATGACAACGTTTATTTATTTATATCAACAGATTTACACATATCAACTGATTTATTTACATCAACTGATTTACACAAATCAACTGATTTACGAATATCAATTGATTTACGCATATCATCTGATTTAAGTTTGAACCAATTTGGCAACAGCAAATTTTAAATGACAACGTTGATTTATTTATATCAACTGATTTATTTATATCAACTGATTTATTTATATCAACTGATTTACACATATCAACTGATTTTTTGATATCAACCGATTTACACAAATCAACTGATTCACGCATATCTTACGCATATCAACTGATTCACGCATATCCCCTGATTTAAATTTGAACCAATTTGGCAACATAGCAAATTTTAAATGACAACGGATTTATTTATATCCACTAATTTACGTACATCAACTGTATGATGATTTTAAATGACCACGTTGATTCATTTATATCAACTGATTTACACATATTAACTAATTTACACATATCAACCGATTTACACATATCAACTGATTTATTTATATCAACTGATTTATTTATATTAAATGATTTACACATATCAACTGATTTATTTATATAAACTGATTTACGCATATCAACTGATTTACACATATTAACTGATTTATTTATATCAACTGATTTACACATATCAACTGATTTATTTACATCAACTGATTTACACATATCAACTGATTTATTTACATCAATTGATTTACACATATCAACTGATTTTTTGATATCAACCAATTTACACAAATCAACTGATTTACGAATATCAATTGATTAACGCATATCATCTGATTTAAGTTTGAACCAATTTGGCAACAGCAAATTTTAAATGACCACGTTGATTTATTTATACCAAATGATTTGCAAATATCAATTGATTTATTTACATCAACTGATTTACACATATCAACTGATTTACGCATATCAACTGATTTACGCATATCCCCTGATTTAAGTTTAAACCAATTTGGCAACATTGCAAATTTTAAATGACCACGTTGATTTATTAATATCAACTGATTTACACATTTTAACTGATTTACACATATCAAATAATTTACACAAATTAACTGATTTATTTATATCAACTGATTTACACATATTAACTGATTTATTTACATCAACTGATTTACACATATCAACTGATTTATTTACATCAATTGATTTACACATATCAACTGATTTTTTGATATCAACCAATTTACACAAATCAACTGATTTACGAATATCAATTGATTAACGCATATCATCTGATTTAAGTTTGAACCAATTTGGCAACAGCAAACTTTAAATAACAACGTTGATTTATTTATATCAACTGATATATTTATATCAACTGATTTACACAAATCAACTGATTTTTTGATATCAAACGATTTACACAAATCAACTGATTTACGCATATCTTACGCATATCAACTGATTTACGCATATCCCCTGATTTAAGTTTAAACCGATTTGGCAACATAGCAAATTTTAAATGACAACGTTGATTTATTTACATCAACTGATTTACACATATCAACTGATTTATTTACATCAACTAATTTACACATATCAACTGATTTTTTGATATCAACTGATTTACGCATATCTTACGCATATCAACTGATTTACGCATATCCCCTGATTTAAGTTTAAACCGATTTGGCAACATAGCAAATTTTAAATGACTACGTTGATTTATTAATATCAACTGATTTACACATTTTAACTGATTTACACATATCAAATAATTTACACAAATTAACTGATTTATTTATATCAACTGATTTACACATATCAACTGATTTATTTATATCAACTGATTTACACATATTAACTGATTTACGCATATCAACTGATTTACACATATCAACTGATTTACACATATCAACTGATTTAAGTTTGAACCAATTTGGCAACATAGCAAATTTTAAATGACCACGTTGATTTATTTATATCAACTGATTTACACATATCAACTTAATTATTTATATCAACTGATTTATTTATATCAACCGATTTACACAAATCAACCGATTTACACAAATTAACTAATTTACGCATATCAACTGATTTACGCATATCAACTGATTTTTTGATATCAACCGATTTACACAAATCAACTGATTTACGCATATCAACTGATTTACGCATATCCCCTGATTTAAGTTTAAACCAATTTGGCAACATAGCAAATTTTAATTGACAACGGATTTATTTATATCAACTGATTTACGTATATCCCCTGATTTAAGTTTGAACCAATTTGGCAACATAGCAAATTTTAAATGACCACGTTAATTTATTTATATCAACTGATTTACACATATTAACTGATTTACACATATCAACCGATTTACACATATCAACTGATTTATTTATATCAACTGATTAACACATATCAACTGATTTATTTATATCAACCGATTTACACAAATCAACCGATTTACACAAATCAACTGATTTACGCATATCAATTGATTTACGCATATCCCTTGATTTAAGTTTGAACCAATTTGGCAACATAGCAAATTTTAAATGAAAACGGATTTATTTATATTAGCTGATTTACGTAAATCAACTGTATGATGATTTTAAATGACCATGTTGATTCATTTATATCAACTGATTTACACATATTAACTAATTTACACATATCAACCGATTTATTTACATCAATTGATTTACACATATCAACTGATTTTTTGATATCCACCAATTTACACAAATCAACTGATTTACGAATATCAATTGATTAACGCATATCATCTGATTTAAGTTTGAACCAATTTGGCAACAGCAAATTTTAAATGACCACGTTGATTTATTTATACCAAATGATTTGCAAATATCAATTGATTTATTTACATCAACTGATTTACACATATCAACTGATTTATTTATATCAACTGATTTACACATATTAACTGATTTACGCATATCAACTGATTTACACATATCAACTGATTTACGCATATCCCTTGATTTAAGTTTGAACCAATTTGGCAACACAGCAAATTTTAAATGACAACGTTGATTTATTTAAATCAAATGATTTACACATATCAACTGATTTATTTACATTAACTGATTTACACATATCAACTGATTTATTTACATCAATTGATTTACACATATCAACTGATTTTTTGATATCAACCAATTTACACAAATCAACTGATTTACGAATATCAATTGATTAACGCATATCATCTGATTTAAGTTTGAACCAATTTGGCAACAGCAAATTTTAAATGACCACGTTGATTTATTTATACCAAATAATTTGCAAATATCAATTGATTTATTTACATCAACTGATTTACACATATCAACTGATTTATTTATATCAACTGATTTACACATATTAACTGATTTACGCATATCAACTGATTTACACATATCAACTGATTTACACATATCAACTGATTTATTTATATCAACTGATTTACACATATCAACTGATTTATTTATATTAACTGATTTACGCATATCAACTGATTTACGCATATCAACTGATTTACGCATATCAACTGATTTACGCATATCAAGTGATTTACGCATATCAACTGATTTACGCATATCCCCTGATTTAGGTTTGAACCAATTTGGCAACATAGCAAATTTTAAATGACCACGTTGATTTATTTATATCAAATGATTTAAACATATCAACTAATTTATTTACATCAACTGATTTACACATATCAACTGATTTATTTATATCAACTGATTTATTTATATCAACCGATTTACACAAATCAACCGATTTACACAAATCAACTGATTTACGCATATCAATTGATTTACGCATATCCCTTGATTTAAGTTTGAACCAATTTGGCAACATAGCAAATTTTAAATGAAAACGGATTTATTTATATCAGCTGATTTACGTAAATCAACTGTATGATGATTTTAAATGACCATGTTGATTCATTTATATCAACTGATTTACACATATTATTTAATTTACACATATCAACCGATTTACACATATCAACTGATTTATTTATATCAACTGATTTATTTATATCAACTGATTTACACATATCAACTGATTTATTTATATAAACTGATTTACGCATATCAACTGATTTACGCATATCAACTGATTTACGCATATCAACCGATTTACACATATCCCCTGATTTAAGTTTGAACCAATTTGGCAACACAGCAAATTTTAAATGACAACGTTGATTTATTTAAATCAAATGATTTACACATATCAACTGATTTATTTACATTAACTGATTTACACATATCAACTGATTTATTTACATCAATTGATTTACACATATCAACTGATTTTTTGATATCAACCAATTTACACAAATCAACTGATTTACGAATATCAATTGATTAACGCATATCATCTGATTTAAGTTTGAACCAATTTGGCAACAGCAAATTTTAAATGACCACAATGATTTATTTATACCAAATGATTTGCAAATATCAATTGATTTATTTACATCAACTGATTTACACATATCAACTGATTTATTTATATCAACTGATTTACACATATTAACTTATTTACGCATATCAACTGATTTACACATATCAACTGATTTACACATATCAACTGATTTATTTATATCAACTGATTTACACATATCAACTGATTTATTTATATTAACTGATTTACGCATATCAACTGATTTACGCATATCAACTGATTTACGCATATCAAGTGATTTACGCATATCAACTGATTTACGCATATCCCCTGATTTAGGTTTGAACCAATTTGGCAACATAGCAAATTTTAAATGACCACGTTGATTTATTTATATCAAATGATTTAAACATATCAACTAATTTATTTACATCAACTGATTTACACATATCAACTGATTTATTTATATCAACTGATTTACGCATATCAACTGATTTACGCATATCCCCCGATTTAAGTTAGACCAAGTTGGCAACACAGGAAATTTTAAATGACAACGTTTATTTATTTATATCAACTGATTTACACATATCAACTGATTTATTTACATCAACTGATTTACACAAATCAACTGATTTACGAATATCAATTGATTTACGCATATCATCTGATTTAAGTTTAAACCAATTTGGCAACAGCAAATTTTAAATGACAACGTTGATATATTTATATCAACTGATTTATTTATATCAACTGATTTATTTATATCCACTGATTTACGTACATCAACTGTGTGATGATTTTAAATGACCACGTTGATTCATTTATATCAACTGATTTACACATATTAACTAATTTACACATATCAACCGATTTACACATATCAACTGATTTATTTATATCAACTGATTTATTTATATTAAATGATTTACACATATCAACTGATTTATTTATATAAACTGATTTACGCATATCAACTGATTTACACATATTAACTGATTTATTTATATCAACTGATTTACACATATTAACTGATTTATTTATATCAACTGATTTATTTATATCAACCGATTTACACAAATCAACTGATTTACGCATATCAACTGATTTACGCATATCCCCTGATTTAAGTTTAACCAATTTGGCAACACAGCAAATTTTAAATGACAACGTTGATTTATTTACATCAACTGATTTACACATATCAACTGATTTATTTACATCAACTAATTTTTTGATATCAACCGATTTACACAAATCAACTGATTTACGCATATCAACTGATTAACGCATATCCCCTGATTTAAGTTTGAACCAATTTGGCAACAGCAAACTTTAAATAACAACGTTGATTTATTTATATCAACTGATATATTTATATCAACTGATTTACACATATCAACTGATTTTTTGATATCAAGCGATTTACACAAATCAACTGATTTACGCATATCTTACGCATATCAACTGATTTACGCATATCCCCTGATTTAAGTTTAAACAAATTTGGCAACATAGCAAATTTTAAATGACATAGAATTTATTTATATCAACTGATTTACGTATATCCCCTGATTTACGTATATCCCCTGATTTAAGTTTGAACCAATTTGGCAACATAGCAAATTTTAAATGACCACGTTGATTTATTTATATCAACTGATTTACACATATCAACTGATTTATTTATATCAACTGATTTATTTATATCAACCGATTTACACAAATCAACCGATTTACACAAATCAACTGATTTACGCATATCAACTGATTTTTTGATATCAACCGATTTACACAAATCAACTGATTTACGCATATCAACTGATTTACGCATATCCCCTGATTTAAGTTTAAACCAATTTGGCAACATAGCAAATTTTAAATGACAACGGATTTATTTATATCAACTGATTTACGTATATCCCCTGATTTAAGTTTGAACCAATTTGGCAACATAGCAAATTTTAAATGACCACGTTAATTTATTTATATCAACTGATTTACACATATTAACTGATTTAGACATATCAACTGATTTACACATATCAACTGATTTATTTATATCAACTGATTAACACATATCAACTGATTTATTTATATCAACTGATTAACACATATCAACTGATTTATTTATATCAACCGATTTACACAAATCAACCGATTTACACAAATCAACTGATTTACGCATATCAATTGATTTACGCATATCCTTTGATTTAAGTTTGAACCAATTTGGCAACATAGCAAATTTTAAATGAAAACGGATTTATTTATATCAGCTGATTTACGTAAATCAACTGTATGATGATTTTAAATGGCCATGTTGATTCATTTATATCAACTGATTTACACATATTAACTAATTTACACATATCAACCGATTTAAACATATCAACTGATTTATTTATATCAACTGATTTATTTATATCAACTGATTTACACATATCAACTGATTTATTTATATAAACTGATTTACGCATATCAACTGATTTACGCATATCAACTGATTTACGCATATCAACCGACTTACACATATCCCCTGATTTAAGTTTGAACCAATTTGGCAACACAGCAAATTTTAAATGACAACGTTGATTTATTTAAATCAAATAATTTACACATATCAACTGATTTATTTACATCAACTGATTTACACATATCACCTGATTTATTTACATCAATTGATTTACACATATCATCTGATTTTTTGATATCAACCAATTTACACAAATCAACTGATTTACGAATATCAATTGATTAACGCATATCATCTGCTTAAAATTTGAACCAATTTGGCAACAGCAAATTTTAAATGACCACGTTGATTTATTTATACCAAATGATTTGCAAATATCAATTGATTTATTTACATCAACTGATTTACACATATCAACTGATTTACGCATATCAACTGATTTACGCATATCCCCTGATTTAAGTTTAAACCAATTTGGCAACATTGCAAATTTTAAATGACCACGTTGATTTATTAATATCAACTGATTTACACATTTTAACTGATTTACACATATCAAATAATTTACACAAATTAACTGATTTATTTATATCAACTGATTTACACATATCAACCGATTTATTTATATCAACTGATTTACACATATTAATCGATTTACGCATATCAACTGATTTACACATATCAACTGATTTACACATATCAACTGATTTACGCATATCAAGTAATTTACGCATATCAACTGATTTACGCATATCCCCTGATTTAGGTTTGAACCAATTTGGCAACATAGCAAATTTTAAATGACCACGTTGATTTATTTATATCAAATGATTTAAACATATCAACTAATTTATTTACATCAACTGATTTACACATATCAACTGATTTATTTATATCAACTGATTTACGCATATCAACTGATTTACGCATATCCCCCGATTTAAGTTAGACCAAGTTGGCAACACAGGAAATTTTAAATGACAACGTTTATTTATTTATATCAACTGATTTACACATATCAACTGATTTATTTACATCAACTGATTTACACAAATCAACTGATTTACGAATATCAATTGATTTACGCATATCATCTGATTTAAGTTTGAACCAATTTGGCAACAGCAAATTTTAAATGACAACGTTGATTTATTTATATCAACTGATTTATTTATATCAACTGATTTACACATATCAACTGATTTTTTGATATCAACCGATTTACACAAATCAACTGATTCACGCATATCTTACGCATATCAACTGATTCACGCATATCCCCTGATTTAAATTTGAACCAATTTGGCAACATAGCAAATTTTAAATGACAACGAATTTATTTATTTCAACTGATTTATTTATATCAACCGATTTACACAAATCAACTGATTTACGCCTATCAACTGATTTACGCATATCCCCTGATTTAGGTTTGAACCAATTTGGCAACATAGCAAATTTTAAATGACAACGGATTTATTTATATTCACTGATTTACGTACATCAACTGTATGATGATTTTAAATGACCACGTTGATTCATTTATATCAACTGATTTACACATATTAACTAATTTACACATATCAACCGATTTACACATATCAACTGATTTATTTATATCAACTGATTTATTTATATTAAATGATTTACACATATCAACTGATTTATTTATATAAACTGATTTACGCATATCAACTGATTTACACATATTAACTGATTTATTTATATCAACTGATTTACACATATCAACTGATTTATTTACATCAACTGATTTACACATATCAACTGATTTATTTACATCAATTGATTTACACATATCAACTGATTTTTTGATATCAACCAATTTACACAAATCAACTGATTTACGAATATCAATTGATTAACGCATATCATCTGATTTAAGTTTGAACCAATTTGGCAACAGCAAATTTTAAATGACCACGTTGATTTATTTACATCAACTGATTTACACATATCAACTGATTTTTTGATATCAACCGATTTTAAATGACCACGTTAATTTATTTATATCAACTGATTTACACATATTAACTGATTTACACATATCAACTGATTTACACATATCAACTGATTTATTTATATCAACTGATTAACACATATCAACTGATTTATTTATATCAACTGATTTACACATATTAACTGATTTATTTATATCAACCGATTAACACAAATCAACCGATTTACACAAATCAACTGATTTACGCATATCAATTGATTTACGCATATCCCTTGATTTAAGTTTGAACCAATTTGGCAACATAGCAAATTTTAAATAAAAACGGATTTATTTATATCAGCTGATTTACGTAAATCAACTGTATGATGATTTTAAATGACCATGTTGATTCATTTATATCAACTAATTTACACATATTAACTAATTTACACATATCAACCGATTTACACATATCAACTGATTTATTTATATCAACTGATTTATTTATATCAACCGATTTACACATATCAACTGATTTATTTATATCAACTGATTTATTTATATCAACTGATTTACACATATCAACTGATTTACACAAATCAACTGATTTACGAATATCAATTGATTAACGCATATCATCTGATTTAAGTTTGAACCAATTTGGCAACAGCAAATTTTAAATGACCACGTTGAGTTATTTATACCAAATGATTTGCAAATATCAATTGATTTATTTACATCAACTGATTTACACATATCAACTGATTTATTTATATCAACTGATTTACACATATTAACTGATTTAAGCATATCAACTGATTTACACATATCAACTGATTTACACATATCAACTGATTTATTTATATCAACTGATTTACACATATCAACTGATTTATTTACATCAACTGATTTACACAAATCAACTGATTTACGAATATCAATTGATTTACGCATATCATCTGATTTAAGTTTAAACCAATTTGGCAACAGCAAATTTTAAATGACAACGTTGATTTATTTATATCAACTGATTTATTTATATCAACTGATTTATTTATATCAACTGATTTACACATATCAACTGATTTTTTAATATCAACCGATTTACACAAATCAACTGATTCACGCATATCTTACGCATATCAACTGATTTACGCATATCCCCTGATTTAAATTTGAACCAATTTGGCAACATAGCAAATTTTAAATGACAACGAATTTATTTATTTCAACTGATTTATTTATATCAACCGATTTACACAAATCAACTGATTTACGCCTATCAACTGATTTACGCATATCCCCTGATTTAGGTTTGAACCAATTTGGCAACATAGCAAATTTTAAATGACAACGGATTTATTTATATCCACTGATTTACGTACATTAACTGTATGATGATTTTAAATGACCACGTTGATTCATTTATATCAACTGATTTACACATATTAACTAATTTACACATATCAACCGATTTACACATATCAACTGATTTATTTATATCAACTGATTTATTTATATTAAATGATTTACACATATCAACTGATTTATTTATATAAACTGATTTACGCATATCAACTGATTTACACATATTAACTGATTTATTTATATCAACTGATTTATTTATATCAACCGATTTACACAAATCAACTGATTTACGCATATCAACTGATTTACGCATATCCCCTGATTTAAGTTTAACCAATTTGGCAACACAGCAAATTTTAAATGACAACGTTGATTTATTTACATCAACTGTTTTACACATATCAACTGATTTATTTACATCAACTAATTTACACATATCAACTGATTTTTTGATATCAACCGATTTACACAAATCAACTGATTTACGCATATCCCCTGATTTAAGTTTAAACCAATTTGGCAACATAGAAAATTTTAAATGACAACGGATTTATTTATATCAACTGATTTACGTATATCCCCTGATTTAAGTTTGAACCAATTTGGCAACATAGCAAATTTTAAATGACCACGTTAATTTATTTATATCAACTGATTTACACATATTAACTGATTTACACATATCAACTGATTTATTTATATCAACTGATTTACACATATCAACTGATTTATTTATATCAACCGATTTACACAAATCAACCGATTTACACAAATCAACTGATTTACGCATATCAATTGATTTACGCATATCCCCTGATTTAAGTGAACCAATTTGGCAACATAGCAAATTTTAAATGAAAACGGATTTATTTATATCAGCTGATTTACGTAAATCAACTGTATGATGATTTTAAATGACCATGTTGATTCATTTATATCAACTGATTTACACATATTAACTAATTTACACATATCAACCGATTTACACATATCAACTGATTTATTTATATCAACTGATTTATTTATATCAACTGATTTACACATATCAACTGATTTATTTATATAAACTGATTTACGCATATCAACCGATTTACACATATCCCCTGATTTAAGTTTGAACCAATTTGGCAACACAGCAAATTTTAAATGACAACGTTGATTTATTTAAATCAAATGATTTACACATATCAACTGATTTATTTACATCAACTGATTTACACATATCAACTGATTTATTTACATCAATTGATTTACACATATCAACTGATTTTTTGTAATCAACCAATTTACACAAATCAACTGATTTACGAATATCAATTGATTAACGCATATCATCTGATTTAAGTTTGAACCAATTTGGCAACAGCAAATTTTAAATGACCACGTTGATTTATTCATACCAAATGATTTGCAAATATCAATTGATTTATTTACATCAACTGATTTACGCATATCAAGTGATTTACGCATATCAACTAATTTACGCATATCCCCTGATTTAGGTTTGAACCAATTTGGCAACATAGCAAATTTTAAATGACCACGTTGATTTATTTATATCAAATGATTTAAACATATCAACTAATTTATTTACATCAACTGATTTACACATATCAACTGATTTACGAATATCAACTGATTTACACATATCAACTGATTTAGGTTTGAACCAATTTGGCAACAGCAAATTTTAAATGACAACGTTGATTTATTTATATCAACTGATTTATTTATATTAACTGATTTATTTATATCAACTGATTTACACATATCAACTGATTTTTTGATATCAACCGATTTACACAAATCAACTGATTCACGCATATCTTACGCATATCAACTGATTCACGCATATCCCCTGATTTAAATTTGAACCAATTTGGCAACATAGCAAATTTTAAATGACAACGGATTTATTTATATCCACTGATTTACGTACATCAACTGTATGATGATTTTAAATGACCACGTTGATTCATTTATATCAACTGATTTACACATATTAACTAATTTACACATATCAACCGATTTACACATATCAACTGATTTATTTATATCAACTGATTTATTTATATTAAATGATTTACACATATCAACTGATTTATTTATATAAACTGATTTACGCATATCAACTGATTTACACATATTAACTGATTTATTTATATCAACTGATTTACACATATCAACTGATTTATTTACATCAACTGATTTACACATATCAACTGATTTATTTACATCAATTGATTTACACATATCAACTGATTTTTTGATATCAACCAATTTACACAAATCAACTGATTTACGAATATCAATTGATTTACGCATATCCCCTGATTTAAGTTTAAACCAATTTGGCGACATTGCAAATTTTAAATGACCACGTTGATTTATTAATATCAACTGATTTATTTATATCAACTGATTTATTTATATCAACTGATTTACACATATCAACTGATTTTTTGATATCAACCGATTTACACAAATCAACTGATTCACGCATATCAATTGATTAACGCATATCATCTGATTTAAGTTTGAACCAATTTGGCAACAGCAAATTTTAAATGACCACGTTGATTTATTCATACCAAATGATTTGCAAATATCAATTGATTTATTTACATCAACTGATTTACGCATATCAACTGATTTACGCATATCCCCTGATTTAAGTTTAAACCAATTTGGCAACATTGCAAATTTTAAATGACCACGTTGATTTATTAATATCAACTGATTTACACATTTTATATGATTTACACATATCAAATAATTTACACAAATTAACTGATTTATTTATATCAACTAATTTACACATATCAACCGATTTATTTATATCAACTGATTTACACATATTAATCGATTTACGCATATCAACTGATTTACACATATCAACTGATTTACACATATCAACTGATTTATTTATATCAACTGATTTACACATATCAACTGATTTATTTATATTAACTGATTTACGCATATCAACTGATTTACGCATATCAACTGATTTACGCATATCAAGTGATTTACGCATATCAACTAATTTACGCATATCCCCTGATTTAGGTTTGAACCAATTTGGCAACATAGCAAATTTTAAATGACCACGTTGATTTATTTATATCAAATGATTTAAACATATCAACTAATTTATTTACATCAACTGATTTACACATATCAACTGATTTACGAATATCAACTGATTTACACATATCAACTGATTTAGGTTTGAACCAATTTGGCAACAGCAAATTTTAAATGACAACGTTGATTTATTTATATCAACTGATTTATTTATATCAACTGATTTATTTATATCAACTGATTTACACATATCAACTGATTTTTTGATATCAACCGATTTACACAAATCAACTGATTCACGCATATCTTACGCATATCAACTGATTCACGCATATCCCCTGATTTAAATTTGAACCAATTTGGCAACATAGCAAATTTTAAATGACAACGGATTTATTTATATCCACTGATTTACGTACATCAACTGTATGATGATTTTAAATGACCACGTTGATTCATTTATATCAACTGATTTACACATATTAACTAATTTACACATATCAACCGATTTACACATATCAACTGATTTATTTATATCAACTGATTTATTTATATTAAATGATTTACACATATCAACTGATTTATTTATATAAACTGATTTACACATATCAACTGATTTACACATATTAACTGATTTATTTATATCAACTGATTTACACATATCAACTGATTTATTTACATCAACTGATTTACACATATCAACTGATTTATTTACATCAATTGATTTACACATATCAACTGATTTTTTGATATCAACCAATTTACACAAATCAACTGATTTACGAATATCAATTGATTAACGCATATCATCTGATTTAAGTTTGAACCAATTTGGCAACAGCAAATTTTAAATGACCACGTTGATTTATTTATACCAAATGATTTGCAAATATCAATTGATTTATTTACATCAACTGATTTACACATATCAACTGATTTACGCATATCAACTGATTTACGCATATCCCCTGATTTAAGTTTAAACCAATTTGGCGACATTGCAAATTTTAAATGACCACGTTGATTTATTAATATCAACTGATTTACACATTTTAACTGATTTACACATATCAAATAATTTACACAAATTAACTGATATATTTATATCAACTGATTTACACATATCAACCGATTTATTTATATCAACTGATTTACACATATTAATCGATTTACGCATATCAACTGATTTACACATATCAACTGATTTATTTATATCAACTGATTTACACATATCAACTGATTTATTTATATTAACTGATTTACGCATATCAACTGATTTACGCATATCAACTGATTTACGCATATCAAGTGATTTACGCATATCAACTGATTTACGCATATCCCCTGATTTAGGTTTGAACCAATTTGGCAACATAGCAAATTTTAAATGACCACGTTGATTTATTTATATCAAATGATTTAAACATATCAGCTAATTTATTTACATCAACTGATTTACACATATCAACTGATTTATTTATATCAACTGATTTACGCATATTAACTGATTTACGCATATCCCCCGATTTAAGTTAGACCAAGTTGGCAACACAGGAAATTTTAAATGACAACGTTTATTTATTTATATCAACTGATTTACACATATCAACTGATTTATTTACATCAACTGATTTACACAAATCAACTGATTTACGAATATCAATTGATTTACGCATATCATCTGATTTAAGTTTGAACCAATTTGGCAACAGCAAATTTTAAATGACAACGTTGATTTATTTATATCAACTGATTTATTTATATTAACTGATTTATTTATATCAACTGATTTACACATATCAACTGATTTTTTGATATCAACCGATTTACACAAATCAACTGATTCACGCATATCTTACGCATATCAACTGATTCACGCATATCCCCTGATTTAAATTTAAACCAATTTGGCAACATAGCAAATTTTAAATGACAACGAATTTATTTATTTCAACTGATTTATTTATATCAACCGATTTACACAAATCAACTGATTTACGCCTATCAACTGATTTACGCATATCCCCTGATTTAGATTTGAACCAATTTGGCAACATAGCAAATTTTAAATGACAACGGATTTATTTATATCCACTGATTTACGTACATCAACTGTATGATGATTTTAAATGACCACGTTGATTCATTTATATCAACTGATTTACACATATTAACTAATTTACACATATCAACCGATTTACACATATCAACTGATTTATTTATATCAACTGATTTATTTATATTAAATGATTTACACATATCAACTGATTTATTTATATAAACTGATTTACGCATATCAACTGATTTACACATATTAACTGATTTATTTATATCAACTGATTTACACATATTAACTGATTTATTTATATCAACTGATTTATTTATATCAACCGATTTACACAAATCAACTGATTTACGCATATCAACTGATTTACGCATATCCCCTGATTTAAGTTTAACCAATTTGGCAACACAGCAAATTTTAAATGACAACGTTGATTTATTTACATCAACTGATTTACACATATCAACTGATTTTTTGATATCAACCGATTTTAAATGACCACGTTAATTTATTTATATCAACTGATTTACACATATTAACTGATTTACACATATCAACTGATTTACACATATCAACTGATTTATTTATATCAACTGATTAACACATATCAACTGATTTATTTATATCAACTGATTTACACATATCAACTGATTTATTTATATCAACCGATTTACACAAATCAACCGATTTACACAAATCAACTGATTTACGCATATCAATTGATTTACGCATATCCCTTGATTTAAGTTTGAACCAATTTGGCAACATAGCAAAATTTAAATAAAAACGGATTTATTTATATCAGCTGATTTACGTAAATCAACTGTATGATGATTTTAAATGACCATGTTGATTCATTTATATCAACTGATTTACCCATATTAACTAATTTACACATATCAACCGATTTACACATATCAACTGATTTATTTATATCAACTGATTTACACATATCAACTGATTTATTTATATAAACTGATTTACGCATATCAACTGATTTACGCATATCAACTGATTTACGCATATCAACCGATTTACACATATCCCCTGATTTAAGTTTGAACCAATTTGGCAACACAGCAAATTTTAAATGACAACGTTGATATATTTAAATCAAATGATTTACACATATCAACTGATTTATTTACATTAACTGATTTACACATATCAACTGATTTACCCATATTAACTAATTTACACATATCAACCGATTTACACATATCAACTGATTTATTTATATCAACTGATTTACACATATCAACTGATTTATTTATATAAACTGATTTACGCATATCAACTGATTTACGCATATCAACTGATTTACGCATATCAACCGATTTACACATATCCCCTGATTTAAGTTTGAACCAATTTGGCAACACAGCAAATTTTAAATGACAACGTTGATTTATTTAAATCAAATGATTTACACATATCAACTGATTTATTTACATCAACTGATTTACACATATCAACTGATTTATTTACATCAATTGATTTACACATATCAACTGATTTTTTGATATCAACCAATTTACACAAATCAACTGATTTACGAATATCAACTGATTAACGCATATCATCTGATTTAAGTTTGAACCAATTTGGCAACAGCAAATTTTAAATGACCACGTTGATTTATTTATACCAAATGATTTGCAAATATCAATTGATTTATTTACATCAACTGATTTACACATATCAACTGATTTACGCATATCAACTGATTTACGCATATCCCCTGATTTAAGTTTAAACCAATTTGGCAACATTGCAAATTTTAAATGACCACGTTGATTTATTAATATCAACTGATTTACACATTTTAACTGATTTACACATATCAAATAATTTACACATATCAACTGATTTATTTATATCAACTGATTTACACATATCAACTGATTTATTTATATTAACTGATTTACGCATATCAACTGATTTACGCATATCAACTGATTTACGCATATCAATTGATTTACGCATATCAACTAATTTACGCATATCCCCTGATTTAGGTTTGAACCAATTTGGCAACATAGCAAATTTTAAATGACCACGTTGATTTATTTATATCAAATGATTTAAACATATCAACTAATTTATTTACATCAACTGATTTACACATATCAACTGATTTATTTATATCAACTGATTTACGCATATCAACTGATTTACGCATATCCCCCGATTTAAGTTATACCAAGTTGGCAACACAGGAAATTTTAAATGACAACGTTTATTTATTTATATCAACTGATTTACACATATCAACTGATTTATTTACATCAACTGATTTACACAAATCAACTGATTTACGAATATCAACTGATTTACACATATCAACTGATTTAGGTTTGAACCAATTTGGCAACATAGCAAATTTTAAATGACAACGGATTTATTTATCTTCACTGATTTACGTACATCAACTGTATGATGATTTTAAATGACCACGTTGATTCATTTATATCAACTGATTTACACATATTAACTAATTTACACATATCAACCGATTTACACATATCAACTGATTTATTTATATCAACTGATTTATTTATATTAAATGATTTACACATATCAACTGATTTACACATATCAACTGATTTACACATATCAACTGATTTACACATATCAACTGATTTATTTATATCAACTGATTTACACATATCAACTGATTTATTTATATTAACTGATTTACGCATATCAACTGATTTACGCATATCAACTGATTTACGCATATCAACTGATTTACGCATATCCCCTGATTTAGGTTTGAACCAATTTGGCAACATAGCAAATTTTAAATGACCACGTTGATTTATTTATATCAAATGATTTAAACATATCAACTAATTTATTTACATCAACTGATTTACACATATCAACTGATTTATTTATATCAACTGATTTACGCATATCAACTGATTTACGCATATCCCCCGATTTAAGTTAGACCAAGTTGGCAACACAGGAAATTTTAAATGACAACGTTTATTTATTTATATCAACAGATTTACACATATCAACTGATTTATTTACATCAACTGATTTACACAAATCAACTGATTTACGAATATCAATTGATTTACGCATATCATCTGATTTAAGTTTGAACCAATTTGGCAACAGCAAATTTTAAATGACAACGTTGATTTATTTATATCAACTGATTTATTTATATCAACTGATTTATTTATATCAACTGATTTACACATATCAACTGATTTTTTGATATCAACCGATTTACACAAATCAACTGATTCACGCATATCTTACGCATATCAACTGATTCACGCATATCCCCTGATTTAAATTTGAACCAATTTGGCAACATAGCAAATTTTAAATGACAACGGATTTATTTATATCCACTGATTTACGTACATCAACTGTATGATGATTTTAAATGACCACGTTGATTCATTTATATCAACTGATTTACACATATTAACTAATTTACACATATCAACCGATTTACACATATCAACTGATTTATTTATATAAACTGATTTACGCATATCAACTGATTTACACATATTAACTGATTTATTTATATCAACTGATTTACACATATCAACTGATTTATTTACATCAACTGATTTACACATATCAACTGATTTATTTACATCAATTGATTTACACATATCAACTGATTTTTTGATATCAACCAATTTACACAAATCAACTGATTTACGAATATCAATTGATTAACGCATATCATCTGATTTAAGTTTGAACCAATTTGGCAACAGCAAATTTTAAATGACCACGTTGATTTATTCATACCAAATGATTTGCAAATATCAATTGATTTATTTACATCAACTGATTTACGCATATCAAGTGATTTACGCATATCAACTAATTTACGCATATCCCCTGATTTAGGTTTGAACCAATTTGGCAACATAGCAAATTTTAAATGACCACGTTGATTTATTTATATCAAATGATTTAAACATATCAACTAATTTATTTACATCAACTGATTTACACATATCAACTGATTTACGAATATCAACTGATTTACACATATCAACTGATTTAGGTTTGAACCAATTTGGCAACAGCAAATTTTAAATGACAACGTTGATTTATTTATATCAACTGATTTATTTATATCAACTGATTTATTTATATCAACTGATTTACACATATCAACTGATTTTTTGATATCAACCGATTTACACAAATCAACTGATTCACGCATATCTTACGCATATCAACTGATTCACGCATATCCCCTGATTTAAATTTGAACCAATTTGGCAACATAGCAAATTTTAAATGACAACGGATTTATTTATATCCACTGATTTACGTACATCAACTGTATGATGATTTTAAATGACCACGTTGATTCATTTATATCAACTGATTTACACATATTAACTAATTTACACATATCAACCGATTTACACATATCAACTGATTTATTTATATCAACTGATTTATTTATATTAAATGATTTACACATATCAACTGATTTATTTATATAAACTGATTTACGCATATCAACTGATTTACACATATTAACTGATTTATTTATATCAACTGATTTACACATATCAACTGATTTATTTACATCAACTGATTTACACATATCAACTGATTTATTTACATCAATTGATTTACACATATCAACTGATTTTTTGATATCAACCAATTTACACAAATCAACTGATTTACGAATATCAATTGATTAACGCATATCATCTGATTTAAGTTTGAACCAATTTGGCAACAGCAAATTTTAAATGACCACGTTGATTTATTTATACCAAATGATTTGCAAATATCAATTGATTTATTTACATCAACTGATTTACACATATCAACTGATTTACGCATATCAACTGATTTACGCATATCCCCTGATTTAAGTTTAAACCAATTTGGCGACATTGCAAATTTTAAATGACCACGTTGATTTATTAATATCAACTGATTTACACATTTTAACTGATTTACACATATCAAATAATTTACACAAATTAACTGATATATTTATATCAACTGATTTACACATATCAACCGATTTATTTATATCAACTGATTTACACATATTAATCGATTTACGCATATCAACTGATTTACACATATCAACTGATTTATTTATATTAAATGATTTACACATATCAACTGATTTATTTATATAAACTGATTTACGCATATCAACTGATTTACACATATTAACTGATTTATTTATATCAACTGATTTATTTATATCAACCGATTTACACAAATCAACTGATTTACGCATATCAACTGATTTACGCATATCCCCTGATTTAAGTTTAACCAATTTGGCAACACAGCAAATTTTAAATGACAACGTTGATTTATTTACATCAACTGATTTACACATATCAACTGATTTATTTACATCAACTAATTTACACATATCAACTGATTTTTTGATATCAACCGATTTACACAAATCAACTGATTTACGCATATCCCCTGATTTAAGTTTAAACCAATTTGGCAACATAGAAAATTTTAAATGACAACGGATTTATTTATATCAACTGATTTACGTATATCCCCTGATTTAAGTTTGAACCAATTTGGCAACATAGCAAATTTTAAATGACCACGTTAATTTATTTATATCAACTGATTTACACATATTAACTGATTTACACATATCAACTGATTTATTTATATCAACTGATTTACACATATCAACTGATTTATTTATATCAACCGATTTACACAAATCAACCGATTTACACAAATCAACTGATTTACGCATATCAATTGATTTACGCATATCCCCTGATTTAAGTGAACCAATTTGGCAACATAGCAAATTTTAAATGAAAACGGATTTATTTATATCAGCTGATTTACGTAAATCAACTGTATGATGATTTTAAATGACCATGTTGATTCATTTATATCAACTGATTTACACATATTAACTAATTTACACATATCAACCGATTTACACATATCAACTGATTTATTTATATCAACTGATTTATTTATATCAACTGATTTACACATATCAACTGATTTATTTATATAAACTGATTTACGCATATCAACCGATTTACACATATCCCCTGATTTAAGTTTGAACCAATTTGGCAACACAGCAAATTTTAAATGACAACGTTGATTTATTTAAATCAAATGATTTACACATATCAACTGATTTATTTACATCAACTGATTTACACATATCAACTGATTTATTTACATCATTTGATTTACACATATCAACTGATTTTTTGTAATCAACCAATTTACACAAATCAACTGATTTACGAATATCAATTGATTAACGCATATCATCTGATTTAAGTTTGAACCAATTTGGCAACAGCAAATTTTAAATGACCACGTTGATTTATTCATACCAAATGATTTGCAAATATCAATTGATTTATTTACATCAACTGATTTACGCATATCAACTGATTTACGCATATCCCCTGATTTAAGTTTAAACCAATTTGGCAACATTGCAAATTTTAAATGACCACGTTGATTTATTAATATCAACTGATTTACACATTTTATATGATTTACACATATCAAATAATTTACACAAATTAACTGATTTATTTATATCAACTAATTTACACATATCAACCGATTTATTTATATCAACTGATTTACACATATTAATCGATTTACGCATATCAACTGATTTACACATATCAACTGATTTACACATATCAACTGATTTATTTATATCAACTGATTTACACATATCAACTGATTTATTTATATTAACTGATTTACGCATATCAACTGATTTACGCATATCAACTGATTTACGCATATCAAGTGATTTACGCATATCAACTAATTTACGCATATCCCCTGATTTAGGTTTGAACCAATTTGGCAACATAGCAAATTTTAAATGACCACGTTGATTTATTTATATCAAATGATTTAAACATATCAACTAATTTATTTACATCAACTGATTTACACATATCAACTGATTTACGAATATCAACTGATTTACACATATCAACTGATTTAGGTTTGAACCAATTTGGCAACAGCAAATTTTAAATGACAACGTTGATTTATTTATATCAACTGATTTATTTATATCAACTGATTTATTTATATCAACTGATTTACACATATCAACTGATTTTTTGATATCAACCGATTTACACAAATCAACTGATTCACGCATATCTTACGCATATCAACTGATTCACGCATATCCCCTGATTTAAATTTGAACCAATTTGGCAACATAGCAAATTTTAAATGACAACGGATTTATTTATATCCACTGATTTACGTACATCAACTGTATGATGATTTTAAATGACCACGTTGATTCATTTATATCAACTGATTTACACATATTAACTAATTTACACATATCAACCGATTTACACATATCAACTGATTTATTTATATCAACTGATTTATTTATATTAAATGATTTACACATATCAACTGATTTATTTATATAAACTGATTTACACATATCAACTGATTTACACATATTAACTGATTTATTTATATCAACTGATTTACACATATCAACTGATTTATTTACATCAACTGATTTACACATATCAACTGATTTATTTACATCAATTGATTTACACATATCAACTGATTTTTTGATATCAACCAATTTACACAAATCAACTGATTTACGAATATCAATTGATTAACGCATATCATCTGATTTAAGTTTGAACCAATTTGGCAACAGCAAATTTTAAATGACCACGTTGATTTATTTATACCAAATGATTTGCAAATATCAATTGATTTATTTACATCAACTGATTTACACATATCAACTGATTTACGCATATCAACTGATTTACGCATATCCCCTGATTTAAGTTTAAACCAATTTGGCGACATTGCAAATTTTAAATGACCACGTTGATTTATTAATATCAACTGATTTACACATTTTAACTGATTTACACATATCAAATAATTTACACAAATTAACTGATATATTTAT
This sequence comes from Brassicogethes aeneus, assembly GCA_921294245.1. Taxonomy (NCBI): domain Eukaryota; kingdom Metazoa; phylum Arthropoda; class Insecta; order Coleoptera; family Nitidulidae; genus Brassicogethes; species Brassicogethes aeneus. The sequence continues at coordinate 8,973,507 of OV121136.1, forward strand.
ATCAACTGATTTACACATATCAACCGATTTATTTATATCAACTGATTTACACATATTAATCGATTTACGCATATCAACTGATTTACACATATCAACTGATTTATTTATATCAACTGATTTACACATATCAACTGATTTATTTATATTAACTGATTTACGCATATCAACTGATTTACGCATATCAACTGATTTACGCATATCAAGTGATTTACGCATATCAACTGATTTACGCATATCCCCTGATTTAGGTTTGAACCAATTTGGCAACATAGCAAATTTTAAATGACCACGTTGATTTATTTATATCAAATGATTTAAACATATCAGCTAATTTATTTACATCAACTGATTTACACATATCAACTGATTTATTTATATCAACTGATTTACGCATATTAACTGATTTACGCATATCCCCCGATTTAAGTTAGACCAAGTTGGCAACACAGGAAATTTTAAATGACAACGTTTATTTATTTATATCAACTGATTTACACATATCAACTGATTTATTTACATCAACTGATTTACACAAATCAACTGATTTACGAATATCAATTGATTTACGCATATCATCTGATTTAAGTTTGAACCAATTTGGCAACAGCAAATTTTAAATGACAACGTTGATTTATTTATATCAACTGATTTATTTATATTAACTGATTTATTTATATCAACTGATTTACACATATCAACTGATTTTTTGATATCAACCGATTTACACAAATCAACTGATTCACGCATATCTTACGCATATCAACTGATTCACGCATATCCCCTGATTTAAATTTAAACCAATTTGGCAACATAGCAAATTTTAAATGACAACGAATTTATTTATTTCAACTGATTTATTTATATCAACCGATTTACACAAATCAACTGATTTACGCCTATCAACTGATTTACGCATATCCCCTGATTTAGATTTGAACCAATTTGGCAACATAGCAAATTTTAAATGACAACGGATTTATTTATATCCACTGATTTACGTACATCAACTGTATGATGATTTTAAATGACCACGTTGATTCATTTATATCAACTGATTTACACATATTAACTAATTTACACATATCAACCGATTTACACATATCAACTGATTTATTTATATCAACTGATTTATTTATATTAAATGATTTACACATATCAACTGATTTATTTATATAAACTGATTTACACATATCAACTGATTTACACATATTAACTGATTTATTTATATCAACTGATTTACACATATCAACTGATTTATTTACATCAACTGATTTACACATATCAACTGATTTATTTACATCAATTGATTTACACATATCAACTGATTTTTTGATATCAACCAATTTACACAAATCAACTGATTTACGAATATCAATTGATTAACGCATATCATCTGATTTAAGTTTGAACCAATTTGGCAACAGCAAATTTTAAATGACCACGTTGATTTATTTATACCAAATGATTTGCAAATATCAATTGATTTATTTACATCAACTGATTTACACATATCAACTGATTTACGCATATCAACTGATTTACGCATATCCCCTGATTTAAGTTTAAACCAATTTGGCGACATTGCAAATTTTAAATGACCACGTTGATTTATTAATATCAACTGATTTACACATTTTAACTGATTTACACATATCAAATAATTTACACAAATTAACTGATATATTTATATCAACTGATTTACACATATCAACCGATTTATTTATATCAACTGATTTACACATATTAATCGATTTACGCATATCAACTGATTTACACATATCAACTGATTTATTTATATCAACTGATTTACACATATCAACTGATTTATTTATATTAACTGATTTACGCATATCAACTGATTTACGCATATCAACTGATTTACGCATATCAAGTGATTTACGCATATCAACTGATTTACGCATATCCCCTGATTTAGGTTTGAACCAATTTGGCAACATAGCAAATTTTAAATGACCACGTTGATTTATTTATATCAAATGATTTAAACATATCAGCTAATTTATTTACATCAACTGATTTACACATATCAACTGATTTATTTATATCAACTGATTTACGCATATTAACTGATTTACGCATATCCCCCGATTTAAGTTAGACCAAGTTGGCAACACAGGAAATTTTAAATGACAACGTTTATTTATTTATATCAACTGATTTACACATATCAACTGATTTATTTACATCAACTGATTTACACAAATCAACTGATTTACGAATATCAATTGATTTACGCATATCATCTGATTTAAGTTTGAACCAATTTGGCAACAGCAAATTTTAAATGACAACGTTGATTTATTTATATCAACTGATTTATTTATATTAACTGATTTATTTATATCAACTGATTTACACATATCAACTGATTTTTTGATATCAACCGATTTACACAAATCAACTGATTCACGCATATCTTACGCATATCAACTGATTCACGCATATCCCCTGATTTAAATTTAAACCAATTTGGCAACATAGCAAATTTTAAATGACAACGAATTTATTTATTTCAACTGATTTATTTATATCAACCGATTTACACAAATCAACTGATTTACGCCTATCAACTGATTTACGCATATCCCCTGATTTAGATTTGAACCAATTTGGCAACATAGCAAATTTTAAATGACAACGGATTTATTTATATCCACTGATTTACGTACATCAACTGTATGATGATTTTAAATGACCACGTTGATTCATTTATATCAACTGATTTACACATATTAACTAATTTACACATATCAACCGATTTACACATATCAACTGATTTATTTATATCAACTGATTTATTTATATTAAATGATTTACACATATCAACTGATTTATTTATATAAACTGATTTACGCATATCAACTGATTTACACATATTAACTGATTTATTTATATCAACTGATTTACACATATTAACTGATTTATTTATATCAACTGATTTATTTATATCAACCGATTTACACAAATCAACTGATTTACGCATATCAACTGATTTACGCATATCCCCTGATTTAAGTTTAACCAATTTGGCAACACAGCAAATTTTAAATGACAACGTTGATTTATTTACATCAACTGATTTACACATATCAACTGATTTTTTGATATCAACCGATTTTAAATGACCACGTTAATTTATTTATATCAACTGATTTACACATATTAACTGATTTACACATATCAACTGATTTACACATATCAACTGATTTATTTATATCAACTGATTAACACATATCAACTGATTTATTTATATCAACTGATTTACACATATCAACTGATTTATTTATATCAACCGATTTACACAAATCAACCGATTTACACAAATCAACTGATTTACGCATATCAATTGATTTACGCATATCCCTTGATTTAAGTTTGAACCAATTTGGCAACATAGCAAAATTTAAATAAAAACGGATTTATTTATATCAGCTGATTTACGTAAATCAACTGTATGATGATTTTAAATGACCATGTTGATTCATTTATATCAACTGATTTACCCATATTAACTAATTTACACATATCAACCGATTTACACATATCAACTGATTTATTTATATCAACTGATTTACACATATCAACTGATTTATTTATATAAACTGATTTACGCATATCAACTGATTTACGCATATCAACTGATTTACGCATATCAACCGATTTACACATATCCCCTGATTTAAGTTTGAACCAATTTGGCAACACAGCAAATTTTAAATGACAACGTTGATATATTTAAATCAAATGATTTACACATATCAACTGATTTATTTACATTAACTGATTTACACATATCAACTGATTTACCCATATTAACTAATTTACACATATCAACCGATTTACACATATCAACTGATTTATTTATATCAACTGATTTACACATATCAACTGATTTATTTATATAAACTGATTTACGCATATCAACTGATTTACGCATATCAACTGATTTACGCATATCAACCGATTTACACATATCCCCTGATTTAAGTTTGAACCAATTTGGCAACACAGCAAATTTTAAATGACAACGTTGATTTATTTAAATCAAATGATTTACACATATCAACTGATTTATTTACATCAACTGATTTACACATATCAACTGATTTATTTACATCAATTGATTTACACATATCAACTGATTTTTTGATATCAACCAATTTACACAAATCAACTGATTTACGAATATCAACTGATTAACGCATATCATCTGATTTAAGTTTGAACCAATTTGGCAACAGCAAATTTTAAATGACCACGTTGATTTATTTATACCAAATGATTTGCAAATATCAATTGATTTATTTACATCAACTGATTTACACATATCAACTGATTTACGCATATCAACTGATTTACGCATATCCCCTGATTTAAGTTTAAACCAATTTGGCAACATTGCAAATTTTAAATGACCACGTTGATTTATTAATATCAACTGATTTACACATTTTAACTGATTTACACATATCAAATAATTTACACATATCAACTGATTTATTTATATCAACTGATTTACACATATCAACTGATTTATTTATATTAACTGATTTACGCATATCAACTGATTTACGCATATCAACTGATTTACGCATATCAATTGATTTACGCATATCAACTAATTTACGCATATCCCCTGATTTAGGTTTGAACCAATTTGGCAACATAGCAAATTTTAAATGACCACGTTGATTTATTTATATCAAATGATTTAAACATATCAACTAATTTATTTACATCAACTGATTTACACATATCAACTGATTTATTTATATCAACTGATTTACGCATATCAACTGATTTACGCATATCCCCCGATTTAAGTTATACCAAGTTGGCAACACAGGAAATTTTAAATGACAACGTTTATTTATTTATATCAACTGATTTACACATATCAACTGATTTATTTACATCAACTGATTTACACAAATCAACTGATTTACGAATATCAACTGATTTACACATATCAACTGATTTAGGTTTGAACCAATTTGGCAACATAGCAAATTTTAAATGACAACGGATTTATTTATCTTCACTGATTTACGTACATCAACTGTATGATGATTTTAAATGACCACGTTGATTCATTTATATCAACTGATTTACACATATTAACTAATTTACACATATCAACCGATTTACACATATCAACTGATTTATTTATATCAACTGATTTATTTATATTAAATGATTTACACATATCAACTGATTTACACATATCAACTGATTTACACATATCAACTGATTTACACATATCAACTGATTTACACATATCAACTGATTTATTTATATCAACTGATTTACACATATCAACTGATTTATTTATATTAACTGATTTACGCATATCAACTGATTTACGCATATCAACTGATTTACGCATATCAACTGATTTACGCATATCCCCTGATTTAGGTTTGAACCAATTTGGCAACATAGCAAATTTTAAATGACCACGTTGATTTATTTATATCAAATGATTTAAACATATCAACTAATTTATTTACATCAACTGATTTACACATATCAACTGATTTATTTATATCAACTGATTTACGCATATCAACTGATTTACGCATATCCCCCGATTTAAGTTAGACCAAGTTGGCAACACAGGAAATTTTAAATGACAACGTTTATTTATTTATATCAACAGATTTACACATATCAACTGATTTATTTACATCAACTGATTTACACAAATCAACTGATTTACGAATATCAATTGATTTACGCATATCATCTGATTTAAGTTTGAACCAATTTGGCAACAGCAAATTTTAAATGACAACGTTGATTTATTTATATCAACTGATTTATTTATATCAACTGATTTATTTATATCAACTGATTTACACATATCAACTGATTTTTTGATATCAACCGATTTACACAAATCAACTGATTCACGCATATCTTACGCATATCAACTGATTCACGCATATCCCCTGATTTAAATTTGAACCAATTTGGCAACATAGCAAATTTTAAATGACAACGGATTTATTTATATCCACTGATTTACGTACATCAACTGTATGATGATTTTAAATGACCACGTTGATTCATTTATATCAACTGATTTACACATATTAACTAATTTACACATATCAACCGATTTACACATATCAACTGATTTATTTATATAAACTGATTTACGCATATCAACTGATTTACACATATTAACTGATTTATTTATATCAACTGATTTACACATATCAACTGATTTATTTACATCAACTGATTTACACATATCAACTGATTTATTTACATCAATTGATTTACACATATCAACTGATTTTTTGATATCAACCAATTTACACAAATCAACTGATTTACGAATATCAATTGATTAACGCATATCATCTGATTTAAGTTTGAACCAATTTGGCAACAGCAAATTTTAAATGACCACGTTGATTTATTCATACCAAATGATTTGCAAATATCAATTGATTTATTTACATCAACTGATTTACGCATATCAAGTGATTTACGCATATCAACTAATTTACGCATATCCCCTGATTTAGGTTTGAACCAATTTGGCAACATAGCAAATTTTAAATGACCACGTTGATTTATTTATATCAAATGATTTAAACATATCAACTAATTTATTTACATCAACTGATTTACACATATCAACTGATTTACGAATATCAACTGATTTACACATATCAACTGATTTAGGTTTGAACCAATTTGGCAACAGCAAATTTTAAATGACAACGTTGATTTATTTATATCAACTGATTTATTTATATCAACTGATTTATTTATATCAACTGATTTACACATATCAACTGATTTTTTGATATCAACCGATTTACACAAATCAACTGATTCACGCATATCTTACGCATATCAACTGATTCACGCATATCCCCTGATTTAAATTTGAACCAATTTGGCAACATAGCAAATTTTAAATGACAACGGATTTATTTATATCCACTGATTTACGTACATCAACTGTATGATGATTTTAAATGACCACGTTGATTCATTTATATCAACTGATTTACACATATTAACTAATTTACACATATCAACCGATTTACACATATCAACTGATTTATTTATATCAACTGATTTATTTATATTAAATGATTTACACATATCAACTGATTTATTTATATAAACTGATTTACGCATATCAACTGATTTACACATATTAACTGATTTATTTATATCAACTGATTTACACATATCAACTGATTTATTTACATCAACTGATTTACACATATCAACTGATTTATTTACATCAATTGATTTACACATATCAACTGATTTTTTGATATCAACCAATTTACACAAATCAACTGATTTACGAATATCAATTGATTAACGCATATCATCTGATTTAAGTTTGAACCAATTTGGCAACAGCAAATTTTAAATGACCACGTTGATTTATTTATACCAAATGATTTGCAAATATCAATTGATTTATTTACATCAACTGATTTACACATATCAACTGATTTACGCATATCAACTGATTTACGCATATCCCCTGATTTAAGTTTAAACCAATTTGGCGACATTGCAAATTTTAAATGACCACGTTGATTTATTAATATCAACTGATTTACACATTTTAACTGATTTACACATATCAAATAATTTACACAAATTAACTGATATATTTATATCAACTGATTTACACATATCAACCGATTTATTTATATCAACTGATTTACACATATTAATCGATTTACGCATATCAACTGATTTACACATATCAACTGATTTATTTATATTAAATGATTTACACATATCAACTGATTTATTTATATAAACTGATTTACGCATATCAACTGATTTACACATATTAACTGATTTATTTATATCAACTGATTTATTTATATCAACCGATTTACACAAATCAACTGATTTACGCATATCAACTGATTTACGCATATCCCCTGATTTAAGTTTAACCAATTTGGCAACACAGCAAATTTTAAATGACAACGTTGATTTATTTACATCAACTGATTTACACATATCAACTGATTTATTTACATCAACTAATTTACACATATCAACTGATTTTTTGATATCAACCGATTTACACAAATCAACTGATTTACGCATATCCCCTGATTTAAGTTTAAACCAATTTGGCAACATAGAAAATTTTAAATGACAACGGATTTATTTATATCAACTGATTTACGTATATCCCCTGATTTAAGTTTGAACCAATTTGGCAACATAGCAAATTTTAAATGACCACGTTAATTTATTTATATCAACTGATTTACACATATTAACTGATTTACACATATCAACTGATTTATTTATATCAACTGATTTACACATATCAACTGATTTATTTATATCAACCGATTTACACAAATCAACCGATTTACACAAATCAACTGATTTACGCATATCAATTGATTTACGCATATCCCCTGATTTAAGTGAACCAATTTGGCAACATAGCAAATTTTAAATGAAAACGGATTTATTTATATCAGCTGATTTACGTAAATCAACTGTATGATGATTTTAAATGACCATGTTGATTCATTTATATCAACTGATTTACACATATTAACTAATTTACACATATCAACCGATTTACACATATCAACTGATTTATTTATATCAACTGATTTATTTATATCAACTGATTTACACATATCAACTGATTTATTTATATAAACTGATTTACGCATATCAACCGATTTACACATATCCCCTGATTTAAGTTTGAACCAATTTGGCAACACAGCAAATTTTAAATGACAACGTTGATTTATTTAAATCAAATGATTTACACATATCAACTGATTTATTTACATCAACTGATTTACACATATCAACTGATTTATTTACATCATTTGATTTACACATATCAACTGATTTTTTGTAATCAACCAATTTACACAAATCAACTGATTTACGAATATCAATTGATTAACGCATATCATCTGATTTAAGTTTGAACCAATTTGGCAACAGCAAATTTTAAATGACCACGTTGATTTATTCATACCAAATGATTTGCAAATATCAATTGATTTATTTACATCAACTGATTTACGCATATCAACTGATTTACGCATATCCCCTGATTTAAGTTTAAACCAATTTGGCAACATTGCAAATTTTAAATGACCACGTTGATTTATTAATATCAACTGATTTACACATTTTATATGATTTACACATATCAAATAATTTACACAAATTAACTGATTTATTTATATCAACTAATTTACACATATCAACCGATTTATTTATATCAACTGATTTACACATATTAATCGATTTACGCATATCAACTGATTTACACATATCAACTGATTTACACATATCAACTGATTTATTTATATCAACTGATTTACACATATCAACTGATTTATTTATATTAACTGATTTACGCATATCAACTGATTTACGCATATCAACTGATTTACGCATATCAAGTGATTTACGCATATCAACTAATTTACGCATATCCCCTGATTTAGGTTTGAACCAATTTGGCAACATAGCAAATTTTAAATGACCACGTTGATTTATTTATATCAAATGATTTAAACATATCAACTAATTTATTTACATCAACTGATTTACACATATCAACTGATTTACGAATATCAACTGATTTACACATATCAACTGATTTAGGTTTGAACCAATTTGGCAACAGCAAATTTTAAATGACAACGTTGATTTATTTATATCAACTGATTTATTTATATCAACTGATTTATTTATATCAACTGATTTACACATATCAACTGATTTTTTGATATCAACCGATTTACACAAATCAACTGATTCACGCATATCTTACGCATATCAACTGATTCACGCATATCCCCTGATTTAAATTTGAACCAATTTGGCAACATAGCAAATTTTAAATGACAACGGATTTATTTATATCCACTGATTTACGTACATCAACTGTATGATGATTTTAAATGACCACGTTGATTCATTTATATCAACTGATTTACACATATTAACTAATTTACACATATCAACCGATTTACACATATCAACTGATTTATTTATATCAACTGATTTATTTATATTAAATGATTTACACATATCAACTGATTTATTTATATAAACTGATTTACACATATCAACTGATTTACACATATTAACTGATTTATTTATATCAACTGATTTACACATATCAACTGATTTATTTACATCAACTGATTTACACATATCAACTGATTTATTTACATCAATTGATTTACACATATCAACTGATTTTTTGATATCAACCAATTTACACAAATCAACTGATTTACGAATATCAATTGATTAACGCATATCATCTGATTTAAGTTTGAACCAATTTGGCAACAGCAAATTTTAAATGACCACGTTGATTTATTTATACCAAATGATTTGCAAATATCAATTGATTTATTTACATCAACTGATTTACACATATCAACTGATTTACGCATATCAACTGATTTACGCATATCCCCTGATTTAAGTTTAAACCAATTTGGCGACATTGCAAATTTTAAATGACCACGTTGATTTATTAATATCAACTGATTTACACATTTTAACTGATTTACACATATCAAATAATTTACACAAATTAACTGATATATTTATATCAACTGATTTACACATATCAACCGATTTATTTATATCAACTGATTTACACATATTAATCGATTTACGCATATCAACTGATTTACACATATCAACTGATTTATTTATATCAACTGATTTACACATATCAACTGATTTATTTATATTAACTGATTTACGCATATCAACTGATTTACGCATATCAACTGATTTACGCATATCAAGTGATTTACGCATATCAACTGATTTACGCATATCCCCTGATTTAGGTTTGAACCAATTTGGCAACATAGCAAATTTTAAATGACCACGTTGATTTATTTATATCAAATGATTTAAACATATCAGCTAATTTATTTACATCAACTGATTTACACATATCAACTGATTTATTTATATCAACTGATTTACGCATATTAACTGATTTACGCATATCCCCCGATTTAAGTTAGACCAAGTTGGCAACACAGGAAATTTTAAATGACAACGTTTATTTATTTATATCAACTGATTTACACATATCAACTGATTTATTTACATCAACTGATTTACACAAATCAACTGATTTACGAATATCAATTGATTTACGCATATCATCTGATTTAAGTTTGAACCAATTTGGCAACAGCAAATTTTAAATGACAACGTTGATTTATTTATATCAACTGATTTATTTATATTAACTGATTTATTTATATCAACTGATTTACACATATCAACTGATTTTTTGATATCAACCGATTTACACAAATCAACTGATTCACGCATATCTTACGCATATCAACTGATTCACGCATATCCCCTGATTTAAATTTAAACCAATTTGGCAACATAGCAAATTTTAAATGACAACGAATTTATTTATTTCAACTGATTTATTTATATCAACCGATTTACACAAATCAACTGATTTACGCCTATCAACTGATTTACGCATATCCCCTGATTTAGATTTGAACCAATTTGGCAACATAGCAAATTTTAAATGACAACGGATTTATTTATATCCACTGATTTACGTACATCAACTGTATGATGATTTTAAATGACCACGTTGATTCATTTATATCAACTGATTTACACATATTAACTAATTTACACATATCAACCGATTTACACATATCAACTGATTTATTTATATCAACTGATTTATTTATATTAAATGATTTACACATATCAACTGATTTATTTATATAAACTGATTTACGCATATCAACTGATTTACACATATTAACTGATTTATTTATATCAACTGATTTACACATATTAACTGATTTATTTATATCAACTGATTTATTTATATCAACCGATTTACACAAATCAACTGATTTACGCATATCAACTGATTTACGCATATCCCCTGATTTAAGTTTAACCAATTTGGCAACACAGCAAATTTTAAATGACAACGTTGATTTATTTACATCAACTGATTTACACATATCAACTGATTTTTTGATATCAACCGATTTTAAATGACCACGTTAATTTATTTATATCAACTGATTTACACATATTAACTGATTTACACATATCAACTGATTTACACATATCAACTGATTTATTTATATCAACTGATTAACACATATCAACTGATTTATTTATATCAACTGATTTACACATATCAACTGATTTATTTATATCAACCGATTTACACAAATCAACCGATTTACACAAATCAACTGATTTACGCATATCAATTGATTTACGCATATCCCTTGATTTAAGTTTGAACCAATTTGGCAACATAGCAAAATTTAAATAAAAACGGATTTATTTATATCAGCTGATTTACGTAAATCAACTGTATGATGATTTTAAATGACCATGTTGATTCATTTATATCAACTGATTTACCCATATTAACTAATTTACACATATCAACCGATTTACACATATCAACTGATTTATTTATATCAACTGATTTACACATATCAACTGATTTATTTATATAAACTGATTTACGCATATCAACTGATTTACGCATATCAACTGATTTACGCATATCAACCGATTTACACATATCCCCTGATTTAAGTTTGAACCAATTTGGCAACACAGCAAATTTTAAATGACAACGTTGATATATTTAAATCAAATGATTTACACATATCAACTGATTTATTTACATTAACTGATTTACACATATCAACTGATTTACCCATATTAACTAATTTACACATATCAACCGATTTACACATATCAACTGATTTATTTATATCAACTGATTTACACATATCAACTGATTTATTTATATAAACTGATTTACGCATATCAACTGATTTACGCATATCAACTGATTTACGCATATCAACCGATTTACACATATCCCCTGATTTAAGTTTGAACCAATTTGGCAACACAGCAAATTTTAAATGACAACGTTGATTTATTTAAATCAAATGATTTACACATATCAACTGATTTATTTACATCAACTGATTTACACATATCAACTGATTTATTTACATCAATTGATTTACACATATCAACTGATTTTTTGATATCAACCAATTTACACAAATCAACTGATTTACGAATATCAACTGATTAACGCATATCATCTGATTTAAGTTTGAACCAATTTGGCAACAGCAAATTTTAAATGACCACGTTGATTTATTTATACCAAATGATTTGCAAATATCAATTGATTTATTTACATCAACTGATTTACACATATCAACTGATTTACGCATATCAACTGATTTACGCATATCCCCTGATTTAAGTTTAAACCAATTTGGCAACATTGCAAATTTTAAATGACCACGTTGATTTATTAATATCAACTGATTTACACATTTTAACTGATTTACACATATCAAATAATTTACACATATCAACTGATTTATTTATATCAACTGATTTACACATATCAACTGATTTATTTATATTAACTGATTTACGCATATCAACTGATTTACGCATATCAACTGATTTACGCATATCAATTGATTTACGCATATCAACTAATTTACGCATATCCCCTGATTTAGGTTTGAACCAATTTGGCAACATAGCAAATTTTAAATGACCACGTTGATTTATTTATATCAAATGATTTAAACATATCAACTAATTTATTTACATCAACTGATTTACACATATCAACTGATTTATTTATATCAACTGATTTACGCATATCAACTGATTTACGCATATCCCCCGATTTAAGTTATACCAAGTTGGCAACACAGGAAATTTTAAATGACAACGTTTATTTATTTATATCAACTGATTTACACATATCAACTGATTTATTTACATCAACTGATTTACACAAATCAACTGATTTACGAATATCAACTGATTTACACATATCAACTGATTTAGGTTTGAACCAATTTGGCAACATAGCAAATTTTAAATGACAACGGATTTATTTATCTTCACTGATTTACGTACATCAACTGTATGATGATTTTAAATGACCACGTTGATTCATTTATATCAACTGATTTACACATATTAACTAATTTACACATATCAACCGATTTACACATATCAACTGATTTATTTATATCAACTGATTTATTTATATTAAATGATTTACACATATCAACTGATTTACACATATCAACTGATTTACACATATCAACTGATTTACACATATCAACTGATTTATTTATATCAACTGATTTACACATATCAACTGATTTATTTATATTAACTGATTTACGCATATCAACTGATTTACGCATATCAACTGATTTACGCATATCAACTGATTTACGCATATCCCCTGATTTAGGTTTGAACCAATTTGGCAACATAGCAAATTTTAAATGACCACGTTGATTTATTTATATCAAATGATTTAAACATATCAACTAATTTATTTACATCAACTGATTTACACATATCAACTGATTTATTTATATCAACTGATTTACGCATATCAACTGATTTACGCATATCCCCCGATTTAAGTTAGACCAAGTTGGCAACACAGGAAATTTTAAATGACAACGTTTATTTATTTATATCAACAGATTTACACATATCAACTGATTTATTTACATCAACTGATTTACACAAATCAACTGATTTACGAATATCAATTGATTTACGCATATCATCTGATTTAAGTTTGAACCAATTTGGCAACAGCAAATTTTAAATGACAACGTTGATTTATTTATATCAACTGATTTATTTATATCAACTGATTTATTTATATCAACTGATTTACACATATCAACTGATTTTTTGATATCAACCGATTTACACAAATCAACTGATTCACGCATATCTTACGCATATCAACTGATTCACGCATATCCCCTGATTTAAATTTGAACCAATTTGGCAACATAGCAAATTTTAAATGACAACGGATTTATTTATATCCACTGATTTACGTACATCAACTGTATGATGATTTTAAATGACCACGTTGATTCATTTATATCAACTGATTTACACATATTAACTAATTTACACATATCAACCGATTTACACATATCAACTGATTTATTTATATAAACTGATTTACGCATATCAACTGATTTACACATATTAACTAATTTATTTATATCAACTGATTTACACATATCAACTGATTTATTTACATCAACTGATTTACACATATCAACTGATTTATTTACATCAATTGATTTACACATATCAACTGATTTTTTGATATCAACCAATTTACACAAATCAACTGATTTACGAATATCAATTGATTAACGCATATCATCTGATTTAAGTTTGAACCAATTTGGCAACAGCAAATTTTAAATGACCACGTTGATTTATTTATACCAAATGATTTGCAAATATCAATTGATTTATTTACATCAACTGATTTACACATATCAACTGATTTACGCATATCAACTGATTTACGCATATCCCCTGATTTAAGTTTAAACCAATTTGGCAACATTGCAAATTTTAAATGACCACGTTGATTTATTAATATCAACTGATTTACACATTTTAACTGATTTACACATATCAAATAATTTACACAAATTAACTGATTTATTTATATCAACTGATTTACACATATCAACCGATTTATTTATATCAACTGATTTACACATATTAATCGATTTACGCATATCAACTGATTTACACATATCAACTGATTTACACATATCAACTGATTTATTTATATCAACTGATTTACACATATCAACTGATTTATTTATATTAACTGATTTACGCATATCAACTGATTTACGCATATCAACTGATTTACGCATATCAAGTGATTTACGCATATCAACTGATTTACGCATATCCCCTGATTTAGGTTTGAACCAATTTGGCAACATAGCAAATTTTAAATGACCACGTTGATTTATTTATATCAAATGATTTAAACATATCAACTAATTTATTTACATCAACTGATTTACACATATCAACTGATTTACGCATATCCCCCGATTTAAGTTAGACCAAGTTGGCAACACAGGAAATTTTAAATGACAACGTTTATTTATTTATATCAACTGATTTACACATATCAACTGATTTATTTACATCAACTGATTTACACAAATCAACTGATTTACGAATATCAATTGATTTACGCATATCATCTGATTTAAGTTTGAACCAATTTGGCAACAGCAAATTTTAAATGACAACGTTGATTTATTTATATCAACTGATTTATTTATATTAACTGATTTATTTATATCAACTGATTTACACATATCAACTGATTTTTTTATATCAACCGATTTACACAAATCAACTGATTCACGCATATCTTACGCATATCAACTGATTCACGCATATCCCCTGATTTAAATTTAAACCAATTTGGCAACATAGCAAATTTTAAATGACAACGAATTTATTTATTTCAACTGATTTATTTATATCAACCGATTTACACAAATCAACTGATTTACGCCTATCAACTGATTTACGCATATCCCCTGATTTAGGTTTGAACCAATTTGGCAACATAGCAAATTTTAAATGACAACGGATTTATTTATATCCACTGATTTGCGTACATCAACTGTATGATGATTTTAAATGACCACGTTGATTCATTTATATCAACTGATTTACACATATTAACTAATTTACACATTTCAACCGATTTACACATATCAACTGATTTATTTATATCAACTGATTTATTTATATTAAATGATTTACACATATCAAATGATTTATTTATATAAACTGATTTACGCATATCAACTGATTTACACATATTAACTGATTTATTTATATCAACTGATTTACACATATTAACTGATTTATTTATATCAACTGATTTATTTATATCAACCGATTTACACAAATCAACTGATTTACGAATATCAAGTGATTTACGCATATCCCCTGATTTAAGTTTAACCAATTTGGCAACACAGCAAATTTTAAATGACAACGTTGATTTATGTACATCAACTGATTTACACATATCAACTGATTTTTTGATATCAACCGATTTTAAATGACCACGTTAATTTATTTATATCAACTGATTTACACATATTAACTAATTTACACATATCAACTGATTTACACATATCAACTGATTTATTTATATCAACTGATTAACACATATCAACTGATTTATTTATATCAACTGATTTACACATATCAACTGATTTATTTATATCAACCGATTTACACAAATCAACCGATTTACACAAATCAACTGATTTACGCATATCAATTGATTTACGCATATCCCTTGATTTAAGTTTGAACCAATTTGGCAACATAGCAAAATTTAAATGAAAACGGATTTATTTATATCAGCTGATTTACGTAAATCAACTGTATGATGATTTTAAATGACCATGTTGATTCATTTATATCAACTGATTTACCCATATTAACTAATTTACACATATCCCCTGATTTAAGTTTGAACCAATTTGGCAACACAGCAAATTTTAAATGACAACGTTGATATATTTAAATCAAATGATTTACACATATCAACTTATTTATTTACATTAACTGATTTACACATATCAACTGATTTATTTACATCAATTGATTTACACATATAAACTGATTTTTTGATATCAACCAATTTACACAAATCAACTGATTTACGAATATCAATTGATTAACGCATATCATCTGATTTAAGTTTGAACCAATTTGGAAACAGCAAATTTTAAATGACCACGTTGATTTATTTATACCAAATGATTTGCAAATATCAATTGATTTATTTACATCAACTGATTTACACATATCAACTGATTTATTTATATCAACTGATTTACACATATTAACTGATTTACGCATATCAACTGATTTACACATATCAACTGATTTACACATATCAACTGATTTATTTATATCAACTGATTTACACATATCAACTGATTTATTTATATTTACTGATTTACGCATATCAACTGATTTACGCATATCAACTGATTTACGCATATTAAGTGATTTACGCATATCAACTGATTTATGCATATCCCCTGATTTAGGTTTGAACCAATTTGGCAACATAGCAAATTTTAAATGACCACGTTGATTTATTTATATCAAATGATTTAAACATATCAACTAATTTATTTACATTAACTGATTTACACATATCAACTGATTTATTTATATCAACTGATTTACGCATATCAACTGATTTACGCATATCCCCCGATTTAAGTTAGACCAAGTTGGCAACACAGGAAATTTTAAATGACAACGTTTATTTATTTATATCAACTGATTTACACATATCAACTGATTTACACAAATCAACTGATTTACGAATATCAATTGATTTACGCATATCATCTGATTTAAGTTTAAACCAATTTGGCAACAGCAAATTTTAAATGACAACGTTGATTTATTTATATCAACTGATTTATTTATATCAACTGATTTATTTATATCAACTGATTTACACATATCAACTGATTTTTTAATATCAACCGATTTACACAAATCAACTGATTCACGCATATCTTACGCATATCAACTGATTTACGCATATCCCCTGATTTTAATTTGAACCAATTTGGCAACATAGCAAATTTAAAATGACAACGAATTTTATTATTTCAACTGATTTATTTATATCAACCGATTTACACAAATCAACTGATTTACGCATATCAACTGATTTACGCATATCCCCTGATTTACACATATTAACTAATTTACACATATCAACCGATTTACACAAATCAACTGATTTACGCATATCAACTGATTTACGCATATCCCCTGATTTAAGTTTAACCAATTTGGCAACACAGCAAATTTTAAATGACAACGTTGATTTATTTACATCAACTGATTTACACATATCAACTGATTTATTTACATCAACTAATTTACACATATCAACTGATTTTTTGATATCAACCGATTTACACAAATCAACTGATTTACGCATATCAACTGATTAACGCATATCCCCTGATTTAAGTTTGAACCAATTTGGCAACAGCAAACTTTAAATAACAACGTTGATTTATTTATATCAACTGATATATTTATATCAACTGATTTACACATTTCAACTGATTTTTTGATATCAAGCGATTTACACAAATCAACTGATTTACGCATATCTTACGCATATCAACTAATTTACGCATATCCCCTGATTTAAGTTTAAACCAATTTGGCAACATAGCAAATTTTAAATGACATAGAATTTATTTATATCAACTGATTTACGTATATCCCCTGATTTACGTATATCCCCTGATTTAAGTTTGAACCAATTTGGCAACATAGCAAATTTTAAATGACCACGTTGATTTATTTATATCAACTGATTTACACATATTAACTGATTTATTTATATCAACTGATTTATTTATATCAACCGATTTACACAAATCAACCGATTTACACAAATCAACTGATTTACGCATATCAACTGATTTACGCATATCAACTGATTTTTTGATATCAACCGATTTACACAAATCAACTGATTTACGCATATCAACTGATTTACGCATATCCCCTGATTTAAGTTTAAACCAATTTGGCAACATAGCAAATTTTAAATGAAAACGGATTTATTTATATCAGCTGATTTACGTAAATCAACTGTATGATGATTTTAAATGACCATGTTGATTCATTTATATCAACTTATTTACACATATTAACTAATTTACACATATCAACCGATTTACACATATCAACTGATTTATTTATATCAACTGATTTATTTATATCAACTGATTTACACATATCAACTAATTTATTTATATAAACTAATTTACGCATATCAACTGATTTACGCATATCAACCGATTAACACATATTCCCTGATTTAAGTTTGAACCAATTTGGCAACACAGCAAATTTTAAATGACAACGTTGATTTATTTAAATCAAATGATTTACACATATCAACTGATTTATTTACATCAACTGATTTACACATATCAACTGATTTATTTACATCAATTGATTTACACATATCAACTGATTTTTTGATATCAACCAATTTACACAAATCAACTGATTTACGAATATCAATTGATTAACGCATATCATCTGATTTAAGTTTGAACCAATTTGGCAACAGCAAATTTTAAATGACCACGTTGATTTATTTATACCAAATGATTTGCAAATATCAATTGATTTATTTACATCAACTGATTTACGCATATCAAGTGATTTACGCATATCAACTAATTTACGCATATCCCCTGATTTAGGTTTGAACCAATTTGGCAACATAGCAAATTTTAAATGACCACGTTGATTTATTTATATCAAATGATTTAAACATATCAACTAATTTATTTACATCAACTGATTTACACATATCAACTGATTTATTTATATCAACTGATTTACGCATATCAACTGATTTACGCATATCCCCCGATTTAAGTTAGACCAAGTTGGCAACACAGGAAATTTTAAATGACAACGTTTATTTATTTATATCAACTGATTTACACATATCAACTGATTTATTTACATCAACTGATTTACACAAATCAACTGATTTACGAATATCAATTGATTTACGCATATCATCTGATTTAAGTTTGAACCAATTTGGCAACAGCAAATTTTAAATGACAACGTTAATTTATTTATATCAACTGATTTATTTATATCAACTGATTTATTTATATCAACTGATTTACACATATCAACTGATTTTTTGATATCAACCGATTTACACAAATCAACTGATTCACGCATATCTTACGCATATCAACTGATTCACGCATATTCCCTGATTTAAATTTGAACCAATTTGGCAACATAGCAAATTTTAAATGACAACGAATTTATTTATTTTAACTGATTTATTTATATCAACCGATTTACACAAATCAACTGATTTACGCCTATCAACTGATTTACGCATATCCCCAAATTTAAGTTTAACCAATTTGGCAACACAGCAAATTTTAAATGACAACGTTGATTTATTTACATCAACTGATTTACACATATCAACTGATTTATTTACATTAACTGATTTACACATATCAACTGATTTATTTACATCAATTGATTTACACATATAAACTGATTTTTTGATATCAACCAATTTACACAAATCAACTGATTTACGAATATCAATTGATTAACGCATATCATTTGATTTAAGTTTGAACCAATTTGGCAACAGCAAATTTTAAATGACCACGTTGATTTATTTATACCAAATGATTTGCAAATATCAATTGATTTATTTACATCAACTGATTTACGCATATCAACTGATTTACGCATATCAAGTGATTTACGCATATCAACTGATTTACGCATATCCCCTGATTTAGGTTTGAACCAATTTGGCAACATAGCAAATTTTAAATGACCACGTTGATTTATTTATATCAAATGATTTAAACATATCAACTAATTTATTTACATCAACTGATTTACACATATCAACTGATTTATTTATATCAACTGATTTACGCATATCAACTGATTTACGCATATCCCCCGATTTAAGTTAGACCAAGTTGGCAACACAGGAAATTTTAAATGACAACGTTTATTTATTTAAATCAACTGATTTACACATATCAACTGATTTATTTACATCAACTGATTTACACAAATCAACTGATTTACGAATATCAATTGATTTACGCATATCATCTAATTTAAGTTTAAACCAATTTGGCAACAGCAAATTTTAAATGACAACGTTGATTTATTTATATCAACTGATTTATTTATATCAACTGATTTATTTATATCAACTGATTTACACATATCAACTGATTTTTTAATATCAACCGATTTACACAAATCAACTGATTCACGCATATCTTACGCATATCAACTGATTTACGCATATCCCCTGATTTTAATTTGAACCAATTTGGCAACATAGCAAATTTTAAATGACAACGAATTTTATTATTTCAACTGATTTATTTATATCAACCGATTTACACAAATCAACTGATTTACGCCTATCAACTGATTTACGCATATCCCCTGATTTAGGTTTGAACCAATTTGGCAACATAGCAAATTTTAAATGACAACGGATTTATTTATATCCACTGATTTACGTACATCAACTGTATGATGATTTTAAATGACCACGTTGATTCATTTATATCAACTGATTTATACATATTAACTAATTTACACATATCAACCGATTTACACATATCAACTGATTTATTTATATCAACTGATTTATTTATATTAAATGATTTACACATATCAAGTGATTTATTTATATAAACTTATTTACGCATATCAACTGATTTACACATATTAACTGATTTATTTATATCAACTGATTTACACATATTAACTGATTTATTTATATCAACTGATTTATTTATATCAACCGATTTACACAAATCAACTGATTTACGCATATCAACTGATTTACGCATATCCCCTGATTTAAGTTTAACCAATTTGGCAACACAGCAAATTTTAAATGACAACGTTGATTTATTTACATCAACTGATTTACACATATTAACTGATTTATTTACATCAACTAATTTACACATATCAACTGATTTTTTGATATCAACCGATTTACACAAATCAACTGATTTACGCATATCAACTGATTAACGCATATCCCCTGATTTAAGTTTAAACCAATTTGGCAACAGCAAACTTTAAATAACAACGTTGATTTATTTATATCAACTGATATATTTATATCAACTGATTTACACATTTCAACTGATTTTTTGATATCAAGCGATTTACACAAATCAACTGATTTACGCATATCTTACGCATATCAACTAATTTACGCATATCCCCTGATTTAAGTTTAAACCAATTTGGCAACATAGCAAATTTTAAATGACATAGAATTTATTTATATCAACTGATTTACGTATATCCCCTGATTTACGTATATCCCCTGATTTAAGTTTGAACCAATTTGGCAACATAGCAAATTTTAAATGACCACGTTGATTTATTTATATCAACTGATTTACACATATCAACTGATTTATTTATATCAACTGATTTATTTATATCAACTGATTTACACAAATCAACCGATTTACACAAATCAACTGATTTACGCATATCAACTGATTTACGCATATCAACTGATTTTTTGATATCAACCGATTTACACAAATCAACTGATTTACGCATATCAACTGATTTACGCATATCCCCTGATTTAAGTTTAAACCAATTTGGCAACATAGCAAATTTTAAATGACAACGGATTTATTTATATCAACTGATTTACGTATATCCCCTGATTTAAGTTTGAACCAATTTGGCAACATAGCAAATTTTAAATGACCACGTTAATTTATTTATATCAACTGATTTACACATATTAACTGATTTACACA
The DNA here is from genome assembly GCA_921294245.1 of Brassicogethes aeneus. Taxonomy (NCBI): domain Eukaryota; kingdom Metazoa; phylum Arthropoda; class Insecta; order Coleoptera; family Nitidulidae; genus Brassicogethes; species Brassicogethes aeneus. The sequence continues at coordinate 8,996,894 of OV121136.1, forward strand.
TATCAACTGATTTACACATATCAACTGATTTATTTATATCAACTGATTAACACATATCAACTGATTTATTTATATCAACTGATTTACACATATCAACTGATTTATTTATATCAACCGATTTACACAAATCAACCGATTTACACAAATCAACCGATTTACACAAATCAACTGATTTACGCATATCAGTTGATTTACGCATATCCCTTGATTTAAGTTTGAACCAATTTGGCAACATAGCAAATTTTAAATGAAAACGGATTTATTTATATCAGCTGATTTACGTAAATCAACTGTATGATGATTTTAAATGACCATGTTGATTCATTTATATCAACTTATTTACACATATTAACTAATTTACACATATCAACCGATTTACACATATCAACTGATTTATTTATATCAACTGATTTACACATATCAACTGATTTATTTATATAAACTAATTTACGCATATCAACTGATTTACGCATATCAACCGATTTACACATATCCCCTGATTTAAGTTTGAACCAATTTGGCAACACAGCAAATTTTAAATGACAACGTTGATTTATTTAAATCAAATGATTTACACATATCAACTGATTTATTTACATCAACTGATTTACACATATCAACTGATTTATTTACATCAATTGATTTACACATATCAACTGATTTTTTGAAATCAACCAATTTACACAAATCAACTGATTTACGAATATCAATTGATTAACGCATATCATCTGATTTAAGTTTGAACCAATTTGGCAACAGCAAATTTTAAATGACCACGTTGATTTATTTATACCAAATGATTTGCAAATATCAATTGATTTATTTACATCAACTGATTTACGCATATCAACTGATTTTTTGATATCAACCGATTTACACAAATCAACTGATTTACGCATATCAACTGATTTACGCATATCCCCTGATTTAAGTTTAAACCAATTTGGCAACATAGCAAATTTTAAATGACAACGGATTTATTTATATCAACTGATTTACGTATATCCCCTGATTTAAGTTTGAACCAATTTGGCAACATAGCAAATTTTAAATGACCACGTTAATTTATTTATATCAACTGATTTACACATATTAACTGATTTACACATATCAACTGATTTACACATATCAACTGATTTATTTATATCAACTGATTAACACATATCAACTGATTTATTTATATCAACTGATTTACACATATCAACTGATTTATTTATATCAACCGATTTACACAAATCAACCGATTTACACAAATCAACCGATTTACACAAATCAACTGATTTACGCATATCAGTTGATTTACGCATATCCCTTGATTTAAGTTTGAACCAATTTGGCAACATAGCAAATTTTAAATGAAAACGGATTTATTTATATCAGCTGATTTACGTAAATCAACTGTATGATGATTTTAAATGACCATGTTGATTCATTTATATCAACTTATTTACACATATTAACTAATTTACACATATCAACCGATTTACACATATCAACTGATTTATTTATATCAACTGATTTATTTATATCAACTGATTTACACATATCAACTGATTTATTTATATAAACTAATTTACGCATATCAACTGATTTACGCATATCAACCGATTTACACATATCCCCTGATTTAAGTTTGAACCAATTTGGCAACACAGCAAATTTTAAATGACAACGTTGATTTATTTAAATCAAATGATTTACACATATCAACTGATTTATTTACATCAACTGATTTACACATATCAACTGATTTATTTACATCAATTGATTTACACATATCAACTGATTTTTTGAAATCAACCAATTTACACAAATCAACTGATTTACGAATATCAATTGATTAACGCATATCATCTGATTTAAGTTTGAACCAATTTGGCAACAGCAAATTTTAAATGACCACGTTGATTTATTTATACCAAATGATTTGCAAATATCAATTGATTTATTTACATCAACTGATTTACGCATATCAAGTGATTTACGCATATCAACTAATTTACGCATATCCCCTGATTTAGGTTTGAACCAATTTGGCAACATAGCAAATTTTAAATGACCACGTTGATTTATTTATATCAAATGATTTAAACATATCAACTAGTTTATTTACATCAACTGATTTACACATATCAACTGATTTATTTATATCAACTGATTTACGCATATCAACTGATTTACGCATATCCCCCGATTTAAGTTAGACCAAGTTGGCAACACAGGAAATTTTAAATCACAACGTTTATTTATTTATATCAACTGATTTACACATATCAACTGATTTATTTACATCAACTGATTTACGAATATCAATTGATTTACGCATATCATCTGATTTAAGTTTGAACCAATTTGGCAACAGCAAATTTTAAATGACAACGTTAATTTATTTATATCAACTGATTTATTTATATCAACTGATTTACACATATCAACTGATTTTTTGATATCAACCGATTTACACAAATCAACTGATTCACGCATATCTTACGCATATCAACTGATTCACGCATATTCCCTGATTTAAATTTGAACCAATTTGGCAACATAGCAAATTTTAAATGACAACGAATTTATTTATTTCAACTGATTTATTTATATCAACCGATTTACACAAATCAACTGTTTTACGCCTATCAACGGATTTACGCATATCCCCTGATTTAGGTTTGAACCAATTTGGCAACATAGCAAATTTTAAATGACAACGAATTTATTTATTTCAACTGATTTATTTATATCAACCGATTTACACAAATCAACTGATTTACGCCTATCAACTGATTTACGCATATCCCCAAATTTAAGTTTAACCAATTTGGCAACACAGCAAATTTTAAATGACAACGTTGATTTATTTACATCAACTGATTTACACATATCAACTGATTTTTTGATATCAACCGATTTACACAAATCAACTGATTTACGCATATCAACTGATTAACGCATATCCCCTGATTTAAGTTTGAACCAATTTGGCAACAGCAAACTTTAAATAACAACGTTGATTTATTTATATCAACTGATATATTTATATCAACTGATTTACACATATCAACTGATTTTTGATATCAAGCGATTTACACAAATCAACTGATTTACGCATATCTTACGCATATCAACTGATTTACGCATATCCCCTGATTTAAGTTTAAACCAATTTGGCAACATAGCAAATTTTAAATGACATAGAATTTATTTATATCAACTGATTTACGTATATCCCCTGATTTACGTATATCCCCTGATTTAAGTTTGAACCAATTTGGCAACATAGCAAATTTTAAATGACCACGTTGATTTATTTATATCAACTGATTTACACATATCAACTGATTTATTTATATCAACTGATTTATTTATATCAACTGATTAACACATATCAACTGATTTATTTATATCAACTGATTTACACATATCAACTGATTTATTTATATCAACCGATTTACACAAATCAACCGATTTACACAAATCAACCGATTTACACAAATCAACTGATTTACGCATATCAGTTGATTTACGCATATCCCTTGATTTAAGTTTGAACCAATTTGGCAACATAGCAAATTTTAAATGAAAACGGATTTATTTATATCAGCTGATTTACGTAAATCAACTGTATGATGATTTTAAATGACCATGTTGATTCATTTATATCAACTTATTTACACATATTAACTAATTTACACATATCAACCGATTTACACATATCAACTGATTTATTTATATCAACTGATTTATTTATATCAACTGATTTACACATATCAACTGATTTATTTATATAAACTAATTTACGCATATCAACTGATTTACGCATATCAACCGATTTACACATATCCCCTGATTTAAGTTTGAACCAATTTGGCAACACAGCAAATTTTAAATGACAACGTTGATTTATTTAAATCAAATGATTTACACATATCAACTGATTTATTTACATCAACTGATTTACACATATCAACTGATTTATTTACATCAATTGATTTACACATATCAACTGATTTTTTGAAATCAACCAATTTACACAAATCAACTGATTTACGAATATCAATTGATTAACGCATATCATCTGATTTAAGTTTGAACCAATTTGGCAACAGCAAATTTTAAATGACCACGTTGATTTATTTATACCAAATGATTTGCAAATATCAATTGATTTATTTACATCAACTGATTTACGCATATCAAGTGATTTACGCATATCAACTAATTTACGCATATCCCCTGATTTAGGTTTGAACCAATTTGGCAACATAGCAAATTTTAAATGACCACGTTGATTTATTTATATCAAATGATTTAAACATATCAACTAGTTTATTTACATCAACTGATTTACACATATCAACTGATTTATTTATATCAACTGATTTACGCATATCAACTGATTTACGCATATCCCCCGATTTAAGTTAGACCAAGTTGGCAACACAGGAAATTTTAAATCACAACGTTTATTTATTTATATCAACTGATTTACACATATCAACTGATTTATTTACATCAACTGATTTACGAATATCAATTGATTTACGCATATCATCTGATTTAAGTTTGAACCAATTTGGCAACAGCAAATTTTAAATGACAACGTTAATTTATTTATATCAACTGATTTACACATATCAACTGATTTTTTGATATCAACCGATTTACACAAATCAACTGATTCACGCATATCTTACGCATATCAACTGATTCACGCATATTCCCTGATTTAAATTTGAACCAATTTGGCAACATAGCAAATTTTAAATGACAACGAATTTATTTATTTCAACTGATTTATTTATATCAACCGATTTACACAAATCAACTGTTTTACGCCTATCAACGGATTTACGCATATCCCCTGATTTAGGTTTGAACCAATTTGGCAACATAGCAAATTTTAAATGACAACGAATTTATTTATTTCAACTGATTTATTTATATCAACCGATTTACACAAATCAACTGATTTACGCCTATCAACTGATTTACGCATATCCCCAAATTTAAGTTTAACCAATTTGGCAACACAGCAAATTTTAAATGACAACGTTGATTTATTTACATCAACTGATTTACACATATCAACTGATTTTTTGATATCAACCGATTTACACAAATCAACTGATTTACGCATATCAACTGATTAACGCATATCCCCTGATTTAAGTTTGAACCAATTTGGCAACAGCAAACTTTAAATAACAACGTTGATTTATTTATATCAACTGATATATTTATATCAACTGATTTACACATATCAACTGATTTTTGATATTAAGCGATTTACACAAATCAACTGATTTACGCATATCTTACGCATATCAACTGATTTACGCATATCCCCTGATTTAAGTTTAAACCAATTTGGCAACATAGCAAATTTTAAATGACATAGAATTTATTTATATCAACTGATTTACGTATATCCCCTGATTTACGTATATCCCCTGATTTAAGTTTGAACCAATTTGGCAACATAGCAAATTTTAAATGACCACGTTGATTTATTTATATCAACTGATTTACACATATCAACTGATTTATTTATATCAACTGATTTATTTATATCAACCGATTTACACAAATCAACCGATTTACACAAATCAACTGATTTACGCATATCAACTGATTTACGCATATCCCCTGATTTAAGTTTAAACCAATTTGGCAACATAGCAAATTTTGAATGACAACGGATTTATTTATATCAACTGATTTACGTATATCCCCTGATTTAAGTTTAAACCAATTTGGCAACATAGCAAATTTTAAATGACCACGTTAATTTATTTATATCAACTGATTTACACATATTAACTGATTTACACATATCAACTGATTTACACATATCAACTGATTTATTTATATCAACTGATTTACACATATCAACTGATTTATTTATATCAACCGATTTACACAAATCAACCGATTTACACAAATTAACTGATTTACGCATATCAATTGATTTACGCATATCCCTTGATTTAAGTTTGAACCAATTTGGCAACATAGCAAATTTTAAATGAAAACGGATTTATTTATATCAGCTGATTTACGTAAATCAACTGTATGATGATTTTAAATGACCATGTTGATTCATTTATATCAACTGATATACACATATTAACTAATTTACACATATCAACTGATTTACACATATCAACTGATTTATTTATATCAACTGATTTATTTATATCAACTGATTTACACATATCAACTGATTTATTTATATAAACTGATTTACGCATATCAACTGATTTACGCATACCAACTGATTTACGCATATCAACCGATTTACACATATCCCCTGATTTAAGTTTGAACCAATTTGGCAACACAGCAAATTTTAAATGACAACGTTGATTTATTTAAATCAAATGATTTACACATATCAACTGATTTATTTACTTTAACTGATTTACACATATCAACTGATTTATTTACATCAATTGATTTACACATATCAACTGATTTTTTGATATCAACCAATTTACACAAATCAACTGATTTACGAATATCAATTGATTAACGCATATCATCTGATTTAAGTTTGAATCAATTTGGCAACAGCAAATTTTAAATGACCACGTTGATTTATTTATACCAAATGATTTGCAAATATCAATTGATTTATTTACATCAACTGATTTACACATATCAACTGATTTATTTATATCAACTGATTCACACATATTAACTGATTTACGCATATCAACTGATTTACACATATCAACTAATTTATTTACATCAACTGATTTACACATATCAACTGATTTATTTATATCAACTGATTTACGCATATCAACTGATTTACGCATATCCCCCGATTTAAGTTAGACCAAGTTGGCAACACAGGAAATTTTAAATGACAACGTTTATTTATTTATATCAACTGATTTACACATATCAACTGATTTATTTACATCAACTGATTAACACAAATCAACTGATTTACGAATATCAATTGATTTACGCATATCATCTGATTTAAGTTTAAACCAATTTGGCAACAGCAAATTTTAAATGACAACGTTGATTTATTTATATCAACTGATTTATTTATATCAACTGATTTACACATATCAACTGATTTTTTAATATCAACCGATTTACACAAATCAACTGATTCACGCATATCTTACGCATATCAACTGATTTACGCATATCCCCTGATTTAAATTTGAACCAATTTGGCAACATAGCAAATTTTAAATGACAACGAATTTATTTATTTCAACTGATTTATTTATATCAACCGATTTACACAAATCAACTGATTTACGCCTATCAACTGATTTACGCATATCCCCTGATTTAGGTTTAAACCAATTTGGCAACATAGCAAATTTTAAATGACAACGGATTTATTTATATCCACTGATTTACATACATCAACTGTATGATGATTTTAAATGACCACGTTGATTTATTTATATCAACTGATTTACACATATTAACTAATTTACACATATCAACCGATTTACACATATCAACTGATTTATTTATATCAACTGATTTATTTATATCAACTGATTTATTTATATTAAATGATTTACACATATCAACTGATTTATTTATATAAACTGATTTACGCATATCAACTGATTTACACATATTAACTGATTTATTTATATCAACTGATTTACACATATTAACTAATTTATTTATATCAACTGATTTATTTATATCAACCGATTTACACAAATCAACTGATTTACGCATATCAACTGATTTACGCATATCCCCTGATTTAAGTTTAACCAATTTGGCAACACAGCAAATTTTAAATGACAACGTTGATTTATTTACATCAACTGATTTACACATATCAACTGATTTATTTACATCAACTTATTTACACATATCAACTGATTTTTTGATATCAACCGATTTACACAAATCAACTGATTTACGCATATCAACTGATTAACGCATATCCCCTGATTTAAGTTTGAACCAATTTGGCAACAGCAAACTTTAAATAACAACGTTGATTTATTTATATCAACTGATATATTTATATCAACTGATTTACACATTTCAACTGATTTTTTGATATCAAGCGATTTACACAAATCAACTGATTTACGCATATCTTACGCATATCAACTGATTTACGCATATCCCCTGATTTAAGTTTAAACCAATTTGGCAACATAGCAAATTTTAAATGACATAGAATTTATTTATATCAACTTATTTACGTATATCCCCTGATTTACGTATATCCCCTGATTTAAGTTTGAACCAATTTGGCAACATAGCAAATTTTAAATGACCACGTTGATTTATTTATATTAACTGATTTACACATATCAACTGATTTATTTATATCAACCGATTTACACAAATCAACCGATTTACACAAATCAACTGATTTACGCATATCAACTAATTTACGCATATCAACTGATTTTTTTATATCAACCGATTTACACAAATCAACTGATTTACGCATATCAACTGATTTACGCATATCCCCTGATTTAAGTTTAAACCAATTTGGCAACATAGCAAATTTTAAATGACAACGGATTTATTTATATCAACTGATTTACGTATATCCCCTGATTTAAGTTTAAACCAATTTGGCAACATAGCAAATTTTAAATGACCACGTTAATTTATTTATATCAACTGATTTACACATATTAACTGATTTACACATATCAACTGATTTACACATATCAACTGATTTATTTATATCAACTGATTTACACATATCAACTGATTTATTTATATCAACCGATTTACACAAATCAACCGATTTACACAAATTAACTGATTTACGCATATCAATTGATTTACGCATATCCCCTGATTTAAGTTTAAACCAATTTGGCAACATAGCAAATTTTAAATGACAACGGATTTATTTATATCAACTGATTTACGTATATCCCCTGATTTAAGTTTGAACCAATTTGGCAACATAGCAAATTTTAAATGACCACGTTAATTTATTTATATCAACTGATTTACACATATTAACTGATTTACACATATCAACTGATTTACACATATCAACTGATTTATTTATATCAACTGATTAACACATATCAACTGATTTATTTATATCAACTGATTTACACATATCAACTGATTTATATATATCAACCGATTTACACAAATCAACCGATTTACACAAATCAACTAATTTACGCATATCAATTGATTTACGCATATCCCTTGATTTAAGTTTGAACCAATTTGGCAACATAGCAAATTTTAAATGAAAACGGATTTATTTATATCAGCTGATTTACGTAAATCAACTGTATGATGATTTTAAATGACCATGTTGATTCATTTATATCAACTGATTTACACATATTAACTAATTTACACATATCAACCGATTAACACATATCAACTGATTTATTTATATCAACTGATTTATTTATATCAACTGATTTACACATATCAACTGATTTATTTATATAAACTGATTTACGCATATCAACTGATTTACGCATATCAACTGATTTACGCATATCAACCGATTTACACATATCCCCTGATTTAAGTTTGAACCAATTTGGCAACACAGCAAATTTTAAATGACAACGTTGATTTATTTAAATCAAATGATTTACACATATCAACTGATTTATTTACATCAACTGATTTACACATATCAACTGATTTATTTACATCAATTGATTTACACATATCAACTGATTTTTTGATATCAACCAATTTACACAAATCAACCGATTTACACATATCCCCTGATTTAAGTTTGAACCAATTTGGCAACAGCAAATTTTAAATGACCACGTTGATTTATTTATACCAAATGATTTGCAAATATCAATTGATTTATTTACATCAACTGATTTACACATATCAACTGATTTACGCATATCAACTGATTTACGCATATCCCCTGATTTAAGTTTAAACCAATTTGGCAACATTGCAAATTTTAAATGACCACGTTGATTTATTAATATCAACTGATTTACACATTTTAACTGATTTACACATATCAAATAATTTACACAAATTAACTGATTTATTTATATCAACTGATTTACACATATCAACCGATTTATTTATATCAACTGATTTACACATATTAATCGATTTACGCATATCAACTGATTTACACATATCAACTGATTTATTTATATCAACTGATTTACACATATCAACTGATTTATTTATATTAACTGATTTACGCATATCAACTGATTTACGCATATCAACTGATTTACGCATATCAAGTGATTTACGCATATCAACTGATTTACGCATATCCCCTGATTTAGGTTTGAACCAATTTGGCAACATAGCAAATTTTAAATGACCACGTTGATTTATTTATATCAAATGATTTAAACATATTAACTAATTTATTTACATCAACTGATTTACACATATCAACTGATTTATTTATATCAACTGATTTACGCATATCAACTGATTTACGCATATCCCCCGATTTAAGTTAGACCAAGTTGGCAACACAGGAAATTTTAAATGACAACGTTTATTTATTTATATCAACTGATTTACACATATCAACTGATTTATTTACATCAACTGATTTACACAAATCAACTGATTTACGAATATCAATTGATTTACGCATATCATCTGATTTAAGTTTGAACCAATTTGGCAACAGCAAATTTTAAATGACAACGTTGATTTATTTATATCAACTGATTTACACATATCAACTGATTTTTTGATATCAACCGATTTACACAAATCAACTGATTCACGCATATCTTACGCATATCAACTGATTCACGCATATCCCCTGATGTAAATTTGAACCAATTTGGCAACATAGCAAATTTTAAATGACAACGAATTTATTTATTTCAACTGATTTATTTATATCAACCAATTTACACAAATCAACTGATTTACGCCTATCAACTGATTTACGCATATCCCCTGATTTAGGTTTGAACCAATTTGGCAACATATCAAATTTTAAATGACAACGGATTTATTTATATCCACTGATTTACGTACATCAACTGTATGATGATTTTAAATGACCACGTTGATTCATTTATATCAACTGATTTACACATATTAATTAATTTACACATATCAACCGATTTACACATATCAACTGATTTATTTATATCAACTGATTTATTTATATTAAATGATTTACACATATCAACTGATTTATTTATATAAACTGATTTACGCATATTAACTGATTTACACATATTAACTGATTTATTTATATCAACTGATTTACACATATTAACTGATTTATTTATATCAACTGATTTATTTATATCAACCGATTTACACAAATCAACTGATTTACGCATATCAACTAATTTACGCATATCCCCTGATTTAAGTTTAACCAATTTGGCAACACAGCAAATTTTAAATGACAACGTTGATTTATTTACATCAACTGATTTACACATATCAACTGATTTATTTACATCAACTAATTTACACATATCAACTGATTTTTTGATATCAACCGATTTACACAAATCAACTGATTTACCCATATCAACTGATTAACGCATATCCCCTGATTTAAGTTTGAACCAATTTGGCAACAGCAAACTTTAAATAACAACGTTGATTTATTTATATCAACTGATATATTTATATCAACTGATTTACACATATCAACTGATTTTTTGATATCAAGCGATTTACACAAATCAACTGATCTACGCATATCTTACGCATATCAACTGATTTACGCATATCCCCTGATTTAAGTTTAAACCAATTTGGCAACATAGCAAATTTTAAATGACAAAATTTATTTATATTAACTGATTTACGTATATCCCCTGATTTACGTATATCCCCTGATTTAATTTTGAACCAATTTGGCAACATAGCAAATTTTAAATGACCACGTTGATTTATTTATATCAACTGATTTACACATATCAACTGATTTATTTATATCAACTGATTTATTTATATCAACCGATTTACAAAAATCAACCGATTTACACAAATCAACTGATTTACGCATATCAACTGATTTACGCATATCAACTGATTTTTTGATATCAACCGATTTACACAAATCAACTGATTTACGCATATCAACTGATTTAAGCATATCCCCTGATTTAAGTTTAAACCAATTTTGCAACATAGCAAATTTTAAATGACAACGTATTTATTTATATCAACCGATTTACGTATATCCCCTGATTTAAGTTTGAACCAATTTGGCAACAGCAAATTTTAAATGACAACGTTGATTTATTTATATTAACTGATTTATTTATATCAACTGATTTATTTATATCAACTGATTTACACATATCAACTGATTTTTTAATATCAACCGATTTACACAAATCAACTGATTCACGCATATCTTACGCATATCAACTGATTTACGCATATCCCCTGATTTAAATTTGAAACAATTTGACAACATAGCAAATTTTAAATGACAACAAATTTATTTATTTCAACTGATTTATTTATATCAACCGATTTACACAAATCAACTGATTTACGCCTATCAACTGATTTACGCATATCCCCTGACTTAGGTTTGAACCAATTTGGCAACATAGCAAATTTTAAATGACAACGGATTTATTTATATCCACTGATTTACGTACATCAACTGTATGATGATTTTAAATGACCACGTTGATTCATTTATATCAACTGATTTACACATATTAACTAATTTACACATATCAACCGATTTACACATATCAACTGATTTATTTATATCAACTGATTTATTTAAATTAAATGATTTACACATATCAACTGATTTATTTATATAAACTGATTTGCGCATATTAACTGATTTACACATATTAACTGATTTATTTATATCAACTGATTTACACATATTAACTGATTTATTTATATCAACTGATTTATTTATATTAACCGATTTACACAAATCAACTGATTTACGCATATCAACTAATTTACGCATATCCCCTGATTTAAGTTTAACCAATTTGGCAACACAGCAAATTTTAAATGACAACGTTGATTTATTTACATCAACTGATTTACACATATCAACTGATTTATTTACATCAACTAATTTACACATATCAACTGATTTTTTGATATCAACCGATTTACACAAATCAACTGATTTACGCATATCCCCTGATTTAAGTTTAAACCAATTTGGCAACATAGCAAATTTTGAATGACAACGGATTTATTTATATCAACTGATTTACACATATTAACTGATTTACACATATCAACTGATTTACACATATTAACTGATTTATTTATATCAACTGATTAACACATATCAACTGATTTATTTATATCAACTGATTTACACATATCAACTGATTTATTTATATCAACCGATTAACACAAATCAACCGATTTACACAAATCAACTGATTTACGCATATCAATTGATTTACGCATATCCCTTGATTTAAGTTTGAACCAATTTGGCAACATAGCAAATTTTAAATGAAAACAGATTTATTTATATCAGCTGATTTACGTAAATCAACTGTATGATGATTTTAAATGACCATGTTGATTCATTTATATCAACTGATATACACATATTAACTAATTTACACATATCAACCGATTTACACATATCAACTGATTTATTTATATCAACTGATTTATTTATATCAACTGATTTACACATATCAACTGATTTATTTATATAAACTGATTTACGCATATCAACTGATTTACGCATATCAACTGATTTACGCATATCACTCGATTTACACATATCCCCTGATTTAAGTTTGAACCAATTTGGCAACACAGCAAATTTTAAATGACAACGTTGATTTATTTAAATCAAATGATTTACACATATCAACTGATTTATTTACATTAACTGATTTACACATATCAACTGATTTATTTACATCAATTGATTTACACATATCAACTGATTTTTTGATATCAACCAATTTACACAAATCAACTGATTTACGAATATCAATTGATTAACGCATATCATCTGATTTAAGTTTGAACCAATTTGGCAACAGCAAATTTTAAATGACCACGTTGATTTATTTATACCAAATGATTTAAACATATCAACTAATTTATTTACATCAACTGATTTACACATATTAACTGATTTATTTATATCAACTGATTTACACATATTAACTAATTTACGCATATCAACTGATTTACACATATCAACTGATTTACACATATCAACTGATTTATTTATATCAACTGATTTACACATATCAACTGATTTATTTATATTTACTGATTTACGCATATCAACTGATTTACGCATATCAACTGATTTACGCATATCAACTGATTTACGCATATCCCCTGATTTAGGTTTGAACCAATTTGGCAACATAGCAAATTTTAAATGACCACGTTGATTTATTTATATCAAATGATTTAAACATATCAACTAATTTATTTACATCAACTGATTTACAAATATTAACTGATTTATTTATATCAACTGATTTACGCATATCCCCCGATTTAAGTTAGACCAAGTTGGCAACACAGGAAATTTTAAATGACAACGTTTATTTATTTATATCAACTGATTTACACATATCAACTGATTTATTTACATCAACTGATTTACACAAATCAACTGATTTACGAATATCAATTGATTTACGCATATCATCTGATTTAAGTTTAAACCAATTTGGCAACAGCAAATTTTAAATGACAACGTTGATTTATTTATATCAACTGATTTATTTATATCAACTGATTTACACATATCAACTGATTTTTTAATATCAACCGATTTACACAAATCAACTGATTCACGCATATCTTACGCATATCAACTGATTTACGCATATCCCCTGATTTAAATTTGAACCAATTTGGCAACATAGCAAATTTTAAATGACAACGAATTTATTTATTTCAACTGATTTATTTATATCAACCGATTTACACAAATCAATTGATTTACGCCTATCAACTGATTTACGCATATCCCCTGATTTAGGTTTAAACCAATTTGGCAACATAGCAAATTTTAAATGACAACGGATTTATTTATATCCACTGATTTACGTACATCAACTGTATGATGATTTTAAATGACCACGTTGATTCATTTATATCAACTGATTTACACATATTAACTAATTTACACATATCAACCGATTTACACATATCAACTGATTTATTTATATCAACTGATTTATTTATATTAAATGATTTACACATATCAACTGATTTATTTATATAAACTGATTTGCGCATATTAACTGATTTACACATATTAACTGATTTATTTATATCAACTGATTTACACATATTAACTGATTTATTTATATCAACTGATTTATTTATATTAACTGATTTACGCATATCAACTGATTTACGCATATCCCCTGATTTAAGTTTAAACCAATTTGGCAACATAGCAAATTTTAAATGACAACGGATTTATTTATATCAACTGATTTACGTATATCCCCTGATTTAAGTTTGAACCAATTTGGCAACATAGCAAATTTTAAATGACCACGTTAATTTATTTATATCAACTGATTTACACATATTAACTGATTTACACATATCAACTGATTTACAAATATCAACTGATTTATTTATATCAACTGATTAACACATATCAACTGATTTATTTATATCAACTAATTTACACATATCAACTGATTTATTTATATCAACCGATTTACACAAATTAACCGATTTACACAAATCAACTGATTTACGCATATTAATTTATTTACGCATATCCCTTGATTTAAGTTTGAACCAATTTGGCAACATAGCAAATTTTAAATGAAAACGGATTTATTTATATCAGCTGATTTACGTAAATCAACTGTATGATGATTTTAAATGACCATGTTGATTCATTTATATCAACTGATTTACACATATTAACTAATTTACACATATCAACCGATTTACACATATCAACTGATTTATTTATATCAACTGATTTACACATATCAACTGATTTATTTATATAAACTGATTTACGCATATCAACTGATTTACGCATATTAACTGATTTACGCATATCAACCGATTTACACATATCCCCTGATTTAAGTTTGAACCAATTTGGCAACACAGCAAATTTTAAATGACAACGTTGATTTATTTAAATCAAATGATTTACACATATTAAATGATTTATTTTATTTTATTTTTTTTATTTTATTTATTTTATTTTATTATTTTTATCAACTGATTTACAAATATCAATTGATTTATTTATATTAACTGATTAACGCATATCATCTGATTTAAGTTTGAACCAATTTGGCAACAGCAAATTTTAAATGACAACGTTGATTTATTTATATCAACTGATTTATTTATATCAACTGATTTACACATATCAACTGATTTTTTGATATCAACCGATTTACACAAATCAACTGATTCACGCATATCTTACGCATATTAACTGATTTACGCATATCCCCTGATTTAAATTTGAACCAATTTGGCAACATAGCAAATTTTAAATGACCACGTTGATTTATTTATATCAACTGATTTACACATATCAACTGATTTATTTATATTAACTGATTTACACATATTAACTGATTTACGCATATCAACTGATTTACACATATCAACTGATTTACACATATCAACTGATTTATTTATATCAACTGATTTACACATATCAACTGATTTATTTATATCAACTGATTTACACATATCAACTGATTTATTTATATAAACTGATTTACGCATATCAACTGATTTACGCATATCAACTGATTTACGCATATCCCCTGATTTAAGTTTGAACAATTTAGCAACGACAAATTTTAAATGACAACGTTGATTTATTTATATCAACTAATTTATTTATATCAACTGATTTACACATATCAACTGATTTTTTGATATCAACCGATTTACACAAATCAACTGATTTACGCAAATCAACTGATTTACGCATATCTCCTGATTTAAGTTTGAACCAATTTGGCAACATAGCAAATTTTAAATGTCAACGGATTTATTTATTTTAACTGATTTACGTATATCCCCTGATTTAAGTTTCAACCAATTTGGCAACATAGCAAATTTTAAATGACCACGTTGATTTATTTATATCAAATGATTTACACATATCAACTGATTTATTTACATCAACTTATTTACACATATCAACTGATTTATTTATATCAACTGATTTACCCATATCAACTGATTTACGCATATCCCCCGATTTAAGTTTAACCAAGTTGGCAACACAGGAAATTTTAAATGACAACGTTTATTTATTTATATCAACTGATTTACACATATCAACTGATTTATTTACATCAACTGATTTACACATATCAACTGATTTTTTGATATCAACCAATTTACACAAATCAACTGATTTACGAATATCAATTGATTTACGCATATCATCTGATTTAAGTTTGAACCAATTTGGCAACAGCAAATTTTAAATGACAACGTTGATTTATTTATATCAACTGATTTATTTATATCAACTGATTTACACATATCAACTGATTTTTTGATATCAACCGATTTACACAAATCAACTTATTCACGCATATCTTACGCATATCAACTGATTCACGCATATCCCCTGATTTAAATTTGAACCAATTTGGCAACATAGCAAATTTTAAATGACAACGAATTTATTTATTTCAACTGATTTATTTATATCAACCGATTTACACAAATCAACTGATTTTCGCCTATCAACTGATTTACGCATATCCCCTGATTTAGGTTTGAACCAATTTGGCAACATAGCAAATTTTAAATGACAACGGATTTATTTATATCCACTGATTTACGTATATCAACTGTATGATGATTTTAAATGACCACGTTGATTCATTTATATCAACTGATTTACACATATTAACTAATTTACACATATCAACCGATTTACACATATCAACTGATTTACGCATATCCCCTGATTTAAGTTTGAACCAATTTGGCAACATAGCAAATTTTAAATGACAACGAATTTATTTATTTCAACTGATTTATTTATATCAACCGATTTACACAAATCAACTGATTTACGCATATCAACTGATTTACGCATATCCCCTGATTTAAGTTTGAACCAATTTAGCAACAGCAAATTTTAAATGACAAGGGATTTATTTATATCAACTGATTTACGTATATCTTCTGATTTAAGTTTAAACCAATTTGGCAACATTGCAAATTTTAAATGACCACGTTGATTTATTTATATCAACTTACACATTTAACTGATTTACACATATCAAATAATTTACACAAATCAACTGATTTATTTATATCAACTGATTTACACATATTAACTGATTTACGCATATCAACTGATTTACACATATCAACTGATTTACACATATCAACTGATTTATTTATATCAACTGATTTACACATATCAACTGATTTATTTATATTAACTGATTTACGCATATCAACTGATTTACGCATATCAACTGATTTACGCATATCAATTGATTTACGCATATCAACTGATTTACGCATATCAAGTGATTTACGCATATCAACTGATTTACGCATATCCCCTGATTTAGGTTTGAACCAATTTGGCAACATAGCAAATTTTAAATGACCACGTTGATTTATTTATATCAAATGATTTAAACATATCAACTAATTTATTTACATCAACTGATTTACACATATCAACTGATTTATTTATATCAACTGATTTACGCATATTCCCCGATTTAAGTTAGACCAAGTTGGCAACACAGAAAATTTTAAATGACAACGTTTATTTATTTATATCAACTGATTTACACATATTAACTGATTTATTTACATCAACTGATTTACACAAATCAACTGATTTACGAATATCAATTGATTTACGCATATCATCTGATTTAAGTTTGAACCAATTTGGCAACAGCAAATTCTAAAAGACAACGTTGATTTATTTATATCAACTGATTTATTTATATCAACTGATTTACGCATATTCCCCGATTTAAGTTAGACCAAGTTGGCAACACAGAAAATTTTAAATGACAACGTTTATTTATTTATATCAACTGATTTACACATATTAACTGATTTATTTACATCAACTGATTTACACAAATCAACTGATTTACGAATATCAATTGATTTACGCATATCCCCTGATTTAAATTTGAACCAATTTGGCAACATAGCAAATTTTAAATGACAACGAATTTATTTATTTCAACCGATTTATTTATATCAACCGATTTACACAAATCAACTGATTTACGCATATCAACTGATTTACGCATATCCCCTGATTTAGGTTTAAACCAATTTGGAAACATAGCAAATTTTAAATGACAACGGATTTATTTATATCCACTGATTTACGTAAATTAACTGTATGATGATTTTAAATGACCACGTTGATTCATTTATATTAACTGATTTACACATATTAACTAATTTACACATATCAACCGATTTACACATATCAACTGATTTATTTATAGCAACTGATTTATTTATATTAAATGATTTATGCATATCAACTGATTTACACATATCAACTGATTTATTTATATTAACTGATTTACACAAATCAACTGATTTACGCATATCAACTGATTTACGCATATCCGCTGATTTAAGTTTAACCAATTTGGCAACACAGCAAATTTTAAATGACAACGTTGATTTATTTACATCAACTGATTTATACATATCAACTGATTTATTTACATCAACTGATTTACACATATCAACTGATTTTTTGATATCAACCGATTTACACAAATCAACTGATTTACGCATATCAACTGATTTACGCATATCTGCTGATTTAAGTTTAACCAATTTGGCAACACAGCAAATTTTAAATTACAACGGATTTATTTATATCAACTGATTTACGTATATCCCCTGATTTAAGTTTGAACCAATTTGGCAACATAGCAAATTTTAAATGACCACGTTAATTTATTTATATCAACTGATTTGCACATATTAACTGATTTACACAAATCAACTGATTTACAAATATCAACTGATTTATTTATATCAACTGATTTACACATATCAACTGATTTTTTAATATCAACCGATTTACACAATTCAACTGATTTACGCATATCTTACGCATATCAACTGATTTACATATATCAACTGATTTACACATATCAACTGATTTATTTATATCAACTGATTTACGCATATCAACTGATTTATTTTTATCAACTGATTTATTTATATCAACCGATTTACACAAATCAACTGATTTACGCATATCAACTGATTTACGCATATCCCCTGATTTAAGTTTGAACCAAGTTGGCAACATAGCAAATTTTAAATGACAACGGATTTATTTATATCAACTGATTTACGTATATCAACTGTATGATGATTTTAAATGACCACGTTGATTCAATTATATAAACTGATTTACCCATATTAACTGATTTACACATATAAACCGATTTACACATATCAACTGATTTATTTATATCAACTGATTAACCCATATAAACTGATTTACGCATATCAACTGATTTACACATATCAACTGATTTATTTATATCAACTGATTTACGTATATCAACTGTATGATGATTTTAAATGACCACGTTGATTCAATTATATAAACTGATTTACCCATATTAACTGATTTACACATATAAACCGATTTACACATATCAACTGATTTATTTATATCAACTGATTTACCCATATAAACTGATTTACGCATATCAACTGATTTACACATATCAACTGATTTATTTATATCAACTGATTTACACATATCAACTGATTTATTTATATCAACTGATTTATTTATATCAACTGATTTACACATATCAACTGATTTATTTATATAAACTGATTTACGCATATTAACTGATTTTCGCATATCAACTGATTTACGCATATTCCCTGATTTAAGTTTAAACCAATTTGGCAACACAGAAAAGTTTAAATGACAACGTTGATTTATTTATATCAACTGATTTACACATAACAACTGATTTACGCATATCAACTAATTTACGCATATCCCCTGATTTAGGTTTAACCAATTTGGCAACACAGCAAAATTTAAATGACAACGGATTTATTTATATCATCTGATTTACGTATATCAACTGTATGATGATTTTAAATGACCACGTTGATTCATTTATATCAACTGATTTACACATATCAACCGATTTACACATATTAACTGATTTATTTATATCAAATGATTTACACATATCAACTTATTTATTTATATAAACTGATTTACGCATATCAACTGATTTACGCATATCCCTTGATTTAAGTTTGAACCAATTTGGCAACAGCAAATTTTAAATGACAACGGATTTATTTATATCATCTGATTTACGTATATCAACTGTATGATGATTTTAAATGACCACGTTAATTTATTTATATCAACTGATTTACACATATCAACCGATTTACACATATCAACTGATTTACGCATATCCCCTGATTTAGGTTTAACCAATTTGGCAACACAGCAAAATTTAAATGACAACGGATTTATTTATATCATCTGATTTACGTATATCAACTGTATGATGATTTTAAATGACCACGTTGATTCATTTATATCAACTGATTTACACATATCAACCGATTTACACATATCAACTGATTTATTTATATCAAATGATTTACACATATTAACTTATTTATTTACATCAACTGATTTACACAAATCAACTGATTTACGAATATCAATTGATTTACGCATATCATCTGATTTAAGTTTGAACCAATTTGGCAACAGCAAATTTTAAATGACAACGTTGATTTATTTATATCAACTGATTTATTTATATCAACTGATTTATTTATATCAACTGATTTACACATATCAACTGATTTTTTGATATCAACCGATTTACACAAATCAACTGATTCACGCATATCTTACGCATATCAACTGATTCACGCATATCCCCTGATTTAAATTTGAATCAATTTGGCAACATAGCAAATTTTAAATGACAACGAATTTATTTATTTCAACTGATTTATTTATATCAACCGATTTACACAAATCAACTGATTTACGCCTATCAACTGATTTACGCATATCCCCTGATTTAGGTTTGAACCAATTTGGCAACATAGCAAATTTTAAATGACAACGGATTTATTTATATCCACTGATTTACGTACATCAACTGTATGATGATTTTAAATGACCACGTTGATTCATTTATATCAACTGATTTACACATATTAACTAATTTACACATATCAACCGATTTACACATATCAACTGATTTATTTATATCAACTGATTTATTTATATTAAATGATTTACACATATCAACTGATTTATTTATATAAACTGATTTACGCATATCAACTGATTTACACATATTAACTGATTTATTTATATCAACTGATTTACACATACTAACTGATTTATTTATATCAACCGATTTACACAAATCAACTGATTTACGCATATCAACTGATTTACGCATATCCCCTGATTTAAGTTTAACCAATTTGGCAACACAGCAAATTTTAAATGACAACGTTGATTTATTTACATCAACTGATTTACACATATCAACTGATTTATTTACATCAACTAATTTACACATATCAACTGATTTTTTGATATCAACCGATTTACACAAATCAACTGATTTACGCATATCAACTGATTAACGCATATCCCCTGATTTAAGTTTGAACCAATTTGGCAACAGCAAACTTTAAATAACAACGTTGATTTATTTATATCAACTGATATATTTATATCAACTGATTTACACATATCAACTGATTTTTTGATATCAAGCGATTTACACAAATCAACTGATTTACGCATATCCTACGCATATCAACTGATTTACGCATATCCCCTGATTTAAGTTTAAACCAATTTGGCAACATAGCAAATTTTAAATGACATAGAATTTATTTATATCAACTGATTTACGTATATCCCCTGATTTACGTATATCCCCTGATTTAAGTTTGAACCAATTTGGCAACATAGCAAATTTTAAATGACAACGGATTTATTTATATCAACTGATTTACGTATATCCCCTGATTTAAGTTTGAACCAATTTGGCAACATAGCAAATTTTAAATGACCACGTTAATTTATTTATATCAACTGATTTACACATATTAACTGATTTACACATATCAACTGATTTACAAATATCAACTGATTTATTTATATCAACTGATTAACACATATCAACTGATTTATTTATATCAACTAATTTACACATATCAACTGATTTATTTATATCAACCGATTTACACAAATTAACCGATTTACACAAATCAACTGATTTACGCATATTAATTGATTTACGCATATCCCTTGATTTAAGTTTGAACCAATTTGGCAACATAGCAAATTTTAAATGAAAACGGATTTATTTATATCAGCTGATTTACGTAAATCAACTGTATGATGATTTTAAATGACCATGTTGATTCATTTACATCAACTGATTTACACATATCAACTGATTTATTTACATCAACTAATTTACACATATCAACTGATTTTTTGATATCAACCGTTTTACACAAATCAACTGATTTACGCATATCAACTGATTAACGCATATCCCCTGATTTAAGTTTGAACCAATTTGGCAACAGCAAACTTTAAATAACAACGTTGATTTATTTATATCAACTGATATATTTATATCAACTGATTTACACATATCAACTGATTTTTTGATATCAAGCGATTTACACAAATCAACTGATTTACGCATATCCTACGCATATCAACTGATTTACGCATATCCCCTGATTTAATTTTAAACCAATTTGGCAACATAGCAAATTTTAAATGACATAGAATTTATTTATATCAACTGATTTACGTATATCCCCTGATTTACGTATATCCCCTGATTTAAGTTTGAACCAATTTGGCAACATAGCAAATTTTAAATGACCACGTTGATTTATTTATATCACCTGATTTACACATATCAACTGATTTATTTATATCAACCGATTTACACAAATCAACCGATTTACACAAATCAACTGATTTACGCATATCAACTGATTTACGCATATCAACTGATTTTTTGATATCAACCGATTTACACAAATTAACTGATTTACGCATATCCCCTGATTTAAGTTTAAACCAATTTGGCAACATAGCAAATTTTAAATGACAACGGATTTATTTATATCAACTGATTTACACATATTAACTGATTTACACATATCAACTGATTTACAAATATCAACTGATTTATTTATATCAACTGATTAACACATATCAACTGATTTATTTATATCAACTAATTTACACATATCAACTGATTTATTTATATCAACCGATTTACACAAATTAACCGATTTACACAAATCAACTGATTTACGCATATTAATTGATTTACGCATATCCCTTGATTTAAGTTTGAACCAATTTGGCAACATAGCAAATTTTAAATGAAAACGGATTTATTTATATCAGCTGATTTACGTAAATCAACTGTATGATGATTTTAAATGACCATGTTGATTCATTTATATCAACTGATTTACACATATTAACTAATTTACACATATCAACCGATTTACACATATCAACTGATTTATTTATATCAACTGATTTATTTATATCAACTGATTTACACATATCAACTGATTTATTTATATAAACTGATTTACGCATATCAACTGATTTACGCATATCAACTGATTTACGCATATCAACCGATTTACACATATCCCCTGATTTAAGTTTGAACCAATTTGGCAACACAGCAAATTTTAAATGACAACGTTGATTTATTTAAATCAAATGATTTACACATATTAACTGATTTATTTTATTTTATTATTTTTATCAACTGATTTACAAATATCAACTGATTTATTTATATCAACTAATTAACGCATATCATCTGATTTAAGTTTGAACCAATTTGGCAACAGCAAATTTTAAATGACAACGTTGATTTATTTATATCAACTGATTTATTTATATCAACTGATTTACACATATCAACTGATTTTTTGATATCAACCGATTTACACAAATCAACTGATTTACGCATATTTTACGCATATTAACTGATTTACGCATATCCCCTGATTTAAATTTGAACCAATTTGGCAACATAGCAAATTTTAAATGACCACGTTGATTTATTTATATCAACTGATTTACACATATCAACTGATTTATTTATATTAACTGATTTACACATATTAACTGATTTACGCATATCAACTGATTTACACATATCAACTGATTTACACATATCAACTGATTTATTTATATCAACTGATTTACACATATCAACTGATTTATTTATATCAACTGATTTACACATATCAACTGATTTATTTATATAAACTGATTTACGCATATCAACTGATTTACGCATATCAACTGATTTACGCATATCAACTGATTTACGCATATCAACTGATTTACGCATATCCCCTGATTTAAGTTTGAACAATTTAGCAACGACAAATTTTAAATGACAACGTTGATTTATTTATATCAACTAATTTATTTATATCAACTGATTTACACATATCAACTGATTTTTTGATATCAACCGATTTACACAAATCAACTGATTTACGCAAATCAACTGATTTACGCATATCTCCTGATTTAAGTTTGAACCAATTTGGCAACATAGCAAATTTTAAATGTCAACGGATTTATTTATTTTAACTGATTTACGTATATCCCCTGATTTAAGTTTGAACCAATTTGGCAACATAGCAAATTTTAAATGACCACGTTGATTTATTTATATCAAATGATTTACACATATCAACTGATTTATTTACATCAACTTATTTACACATATCAACTGATTTATTTATATCAACTGATTTACGCATATTCCCCGATTTAAGTTTAACCAAGTTGGCAACACAGGAAATTTTAAATGACAACGTTTATTTATTTATATCAACTGATTTACACATATCAACTGATTTATTTACATCAACTGATTTACACATATCAACTGATTTTTTGATATCAACCAATTTACACAAATCAACTGATTTACGAATATCAATTGATTTACGCATATCATCTGATTTAAGTTTGAACCAATTTGGCAACAGCAAATTTTAAATGACAACGTTGATTTATTTATATCAACTGATTTATTTATATCAACTGATTTACACATATCAACTGATTTTTTGATATCAACCGATTTACACAAATCAACTTATTCACGCATATCTTACGCATATCAACTGATTCACGCATATCCCCTGATTTAAATTTGAACCAATTTGGCAACATAGCAAATTTTAAATGACAACGAATTTATTTATTTCAACTGATTTATTTATATCAACCGATTTACACAAATCAACTGATTTACGCCTATCAACTGATTTACACATATCAACCGATTTACACATATCAACTGATTTACGCATATCCCCTGATTTAAGTTTGAACCAATTTGGCAACATAGCAAATTTTAAATGACAACGAATTTATTTATTTCAACTGATTTATTTATATCAACCGATTTACACAAATCAACTGATTTACGCATATCAACTGATTTACGCATATCCCCTGATTTAAGTTTGAACCAATTTAGCAACAGCAAATTTTAAATGACAAGGGATTTATTTATATCAACTGATTTACGTATATCTTCTGATTTAAGTTTAAACCAATTTGGCAACATTGCAAATTTTAAATGACCACGTTGATTTATTTATATCAACTTACACATTTAACTGATTTACACATATCAAATAATTTACACAAATCAACTGATTTATTTATATCAACTGATTTACACATATTAACTGATTTACGCATATAAACTGATTTACACATATCAACTGATTTACACATTTCAACTGATTTATTTATATCAACTGATTTACACATATCAACTGATTTATTTATATTAACTGATTTACGCATATCAACTGATTTACGCATATCCCCTGATTTAAGTTTAAACCAATTTGGCAACATAGCAAATTTTAAATGACAACGGATTTATTTATATCAACTGATTTACGTATATCCCCTGATTTAAGTTTGAACCAATTTGGCAACATAGCAAATTTTAAATGACCACGTTAATTTATTTATATCAACTGATTTACACATATTAACTGATTTACACATATCAACTGATTTACAAATATCAACTGATTTATTTATATCAACTGATTAACACATATCAACTGATTTATTTATATCAACTAATTTACACATATCAACTGATTTATTTATATCAACCGATTTACACAAATTAACCGATTTACACAAATCAACTGATTTACGCATATTAATTGATTTACGCATATCCCTTGATTTAAGTTTGAACCAATTTGGCAACATAGCAAATTTTAAATGAAAACGGATTTATTTATATCAGCTGATTTACGTAAATCAACTGTATGATGATTTTAAATGACCATGTTGATTCATTTACATCAACTGATTTACACATATCAACTGATTTATTTACATCAACTAATTTACACATATCAACTGATTTTTTGATATCAACCGTTTTACACAAATCAACTGATTTACGCATATCAACTGATTAACGCATATCCCCTGATTTAAGTTTGAACCAATTTGGCAACAGCAAACTTTAAATAACAACGTTGATTTATTTATATCAACTGATATATTTATATCAACTGATTTACACATATCAACTGATTTTTTGATATCAAGCGATTTACACAAATCAACTGATTTACGCATATCCTACGCATATCAACTGATTTACGCATATCCCCTGATTTAATTTTAAACCAATTTGGCAACATAGCAAATTTTAAATGACATAGAATTTATTTATATCAACTGATTTACGTATATCCCCTGATTTACGTATATCCCCTGATTTAAGTTTGAACCAATTTGGCAACATAGCAAATTTTAAATGACCACGTTGATTTATTTATATCACCTGATTTACACATATCAACTGATTTATTTATATCAACCGATTTACACAAATCAACCGATTTACACAAATCAACTGATTTACGCATATCAACTGATTTACGCATATCAACTGATTTTTTGATATCAACCGATTTACACAAATTAACTGATTTACGCATATCCCCTGATTTAAGTTTAAACCAATTTGGCAACATAGCAAATTTTAAATGACAACGGATTTATTTATATCAACTGATTTACACATATTAACTGATTTACACATATCAACTGATTTACAAATATCAACTGATTTATTTATATCAACTGATTAACACATATCAACTGATTTATTTATATCAACTAATTTACACATATCAACTGATTTATTTATATCAACCGATTTACACAAATTAACCGATTTACACAAATCAACTGATTTACGCATATTAATTGATTTACGCATATCCCTTGATTTAAGTTTGAACCAATTTGGCAACATAGCAAATTTTAAATGAAAACGGATTTATTTATATCAGCTGATTTACGTAAATCAACTGTATGATGATTTTAAATGACCATGTTGATTCATTTATATCAACTGATTTACACATATTAACTAATTTACACATATCAACCGATTTACACATATCAACTGATTTATTTATATCAACTGATTTATTTATATCAACTGATTTACACATATCAACTGATTTATTTATATAAACTGATTTACGCATATCAACTGATTTACGCATATCAACTGATTTACGCATATCAACCGATTTACACATATCCCCTGATTTAAGTTTGAACCAATTTGGCAACACAGCAAATTTTAAATGACAACGTTGATTTATTTAAATCAAATGATTTACACATATTAACTGATTTATTTTATTTTATTATTTTTATCAACTGATTTACAAATATCAACTGATTTATTTATATCAACTAATTAACGCATATCATCTGATTTAAGTTTGAACCAATTTGGCAACAGCAAATTTTAAATGACAACGTTGATTTATTTATATCAACTGATTTATTTATATCAACTGATTTACACATATCAACTGATTTATTTATATTAACTGATTTACACATATTAACTGATTTACGCATATCAACTGATTTACACATATCAACTGATTTACACATATCAACTGATTTATTTATATCAACTGATTTACACATATCAACTGATTTATTTATATCAACTGATTTACACATATCAACTGATTTATTTATATAAACTGATTTACGCATATCAACTGATTTACGCATATCAACTGATTTACGCATATCAACTGATTTACGCATATCCCCTGATTTAAGTTTGAACA
This sequence comes from Brassicogethes aeneus, assembly GCA_921294245.1. Classification (NCBI taxonomy): domain Eukaryota; kingdom Metazoa; phylum Arthropoda; class Insecta; order Coleoptera; family Nitidulidae; genus Brassicogethes; species Brassicogethes aeneus. The sequence continues at coordinate 9,026,099 of OV121136.1, forward strand.
ATTTAGCAACGACAAATTTTAAATGACAACGTTGATTTATTTATATCAACTAATTTATTTATATCAACTGATTTACACATATCAACTGATTTTTTGATATCAACCGATTTACACAAATCAACTGATTTACGCAAATCAACTGATTTACGCATATCTCCTGATTTAAGTTTGAACCAATTTGGCAACATAGCAAATTTTAAATGTCAACGGATTTATTTATTTTAACTGATTTACGTATATCCCCTGATTTAAGTTTGAACCAATTTGGCAACATAGCAAATTTTAAATGACCACGTTGATTTATTTATATCAAATGATTTACACATATCAACTGATTTATTTACATCAACTTATTTACACATATCAACTGATTTATTTATATCAACTAATTTATTTATATCAACTGATTTACACATATCAACTGATTTTTTGATATCAACCGATTTACACAAATCAACTGATTTACGCAAATCAACTGATTTACGCATATCTCCTGATTTAAGTTTGAACCAATTTGGCAACATAGCAAATTTTAAATGTCAACGGATTTATTTATTTTAACTGATTTACGTATATCCCCTGATTTAAGTTTGAACCAATTTGGCAACATAGCAAATTTTAAATGACCACGTTGATTTATTTATATCAAATGATTTACACATATCAACTGATTTATTTACATCAACTGATTTACGCATATCAACTGATTTACGCATATCCCCTGATTTAAGTTTGAACCAATTTAGCAACAGCAAATTTTAAATGACAAGGGATTTATTTATATCAACTGATTTACGTATATCTTCTGATTTAAGTTTAAACCAATTTGGCAACATTGCAAATTTTAAATGACCACGTTGATTTATTTATATCAACTTACACATTTAACTGATTTACACATATCAAATAATTTACACAAATCAACTGATTTATTTATATCAACTGATTTACACATATTAACTGATTTACGCATATCAACTGATTTACACATATCAACTGATTTACACATTTCAACTGATTTATTTATATCAACTGATTTACACATATCAACTGATTTATTTATATTAACTGATTTACGCATATCAACTGATTTACGCATATCCCCTGATTTAAGTTTAAACCAATTTGGCAACATAGCAAATTTTAAATGACAACGGATTTATTTATATCAACTGATTTACGTATATCCCCTGATTTAAGTTTGAACCAATTTGGCAACATAGCAAATTTTAAATGACCACGTTAATTTATTTATATCAACTGATTTACACATATTAACTGATTTACACATATCAACTGATTTACAAATATCAACTGATTTATTTATATCAACTGATTAACACATATCAACTGATTTATTTATATCAACTAATTTACACATATCAACTGATTTATTTATATCAACCGATTTACACAAATTAACCGATTTACACAAATCAACTGATTTACGCATATTAATTGATTTACGCATATCCCTTGATTTAAGTTTGAACCAATTTGGCAACATAGCAAATTTTAAATGAAAACGGATTTATTTATATCAGCTGATTTACGTAAATCAACTGTATGATGATTTTAAATGACCATGTTGATTCATTTATATCAACTGATTTACACATATTAACTAATTTACACATATCAACCGATTTACACATATCAACTGATTTATTTATATCAACTGATTTATTTATATCAACTGATTTACACATATCAACTGATTTATTTATATAAACTGATTTACGCATATCAACTGATTTACGCATATCAACTGATTTACGCATATCAACTGATTTACGCATATCAACCGATTTACACATATCCCCTGATTTAAGTTTGAACCAATTTGGCAACACAGCAAATTTTAAATGACAACGTTGATTTATTTAAATCAAATGATTTACACATATTAAATGATTTATTTTATTTTATTTTTTTTATTTTATTTATTTTATTTTATTATTTTTATCAACTGATTTACAAATATCAACTGATTTATTTATATCAACTGATTAACGCATATCATCTGATTTAAGTTTGAACCAATTTGGCAACAGCAAATTTTAAATGACAACGTTGATTTATTTATATCAACTGATTTATTTATATCAACTGATTTACACATATCAACTGATTTTTTGATATCAACCGATTTACACAAATCAACTGATTCACGCATATCTTACGCATATTAACTGATTTACGCATATCCCCTGATTTAAATTTAAACCAAATTGGCAACATAGCAAATTTTAAATGACCACGTTGATTTATTTATATCAACTGATTTACACATATCAACTGATTTATTTATATTAACTGATTTACATATATTAACTGATTTACGCATATCAACTGATTTACACATATCAACTGATTTACACATATCAACTGATTTTTTGATATCAACCAATTTACACAAATCAACTGATTTACGAATATCAATTGATTTACGCATATCATCTGATTTAAGTTTGAACCAATTTGGCAACAGCAAATTTTAAATGACAACGTTGATTTATTTATATCAACTGATTTATTTATATCAACTGATTTACACATATCAACTGATTTTTTGATATCTACCGATTTACACAAATCAACTGATTTACGAATATCAATTGATTTACGCATATCATCTGATTTAAGTTTGAACCAATTTGGCAACAGCAAATTTTAAATGACAACGAATTTATTTATATCAACTGTTTTACGTATATCCCCTGATTTAAGTTTGAACCAATTTGGCAACACAGCAAATTTTAAATGACAACGTTGATTTATTTACATCAACTGATTTACACATATCAACTGATTTATTTACATCAACTGATTTACACATATTAACTGATTTTTTTATATTAACCGATTTACACAAATCAACTGATTTACGCATATCTTACGCATATCAACTGATTTACACATATCCCCTGATTTAAGTTTGAACCAATTTGGCAACATAGCAAATTTTAAATGAAAATGGATTTATTTATATCAACTGATTTACGTAAATCAACTGTATGATGATTTTTAATGACCACGTGGATTCATTTATATCAACTGATTTACATATATTAACTGATTTACACATATTAACTGATTTACACATATCAACTGATTTACACATATCAACTGATTTATTTATATCAACTGATTTATTTATATCAACTGATTTACACATATCAACTGATTTTTTGATATCAACCGATTTACACAAATCAACTTATTCACGCATATCTTACGCATATCAACTGATTCACGCATATCCCCTGATTTAAATTTGAACCAATTTGGCAACATAGCAAATTTTAAATGACAACGAATTTATTTATTTCAACTGATTTATTTATATCAACCGATTTACACAAATCAACTGATTTACGCCTATCAACTGATTTACACATATCAACCGATTTACACATATCAACTGATTTACGCATATCCCCTGATTTAAGTTTGAACCAATTTGGCAACATAGCAAATTTTAAATGACAACGAATTTATTTATTTCAACTGATTTATTTATATCAACCGATTTACACAAATCAACTGATTTACGCATATCAACTGATTTACGCATATCCCCTGATTTAAGTTTGAACCAATTTAGCAACAGCAAATTTTAAATGACAAGGGATTTATTTATATCAACTGATTTACGTATATCTTCTGATTTAAGTTTAAACCAATTTGGCAACATTGCAAATTTTAAATGACCACGTTGATTTATTTATATCAACTTACACATTTAACTGATTTACACATATCAAATAATTTACACAAATCAACTGATTTATTTATATTAACTGATTTACACATATTAACTGATTTACGCATATCAACTGATTTACACATATCAACTGATTTACACATTTCAACTGATTTATTTATATCAACTGATTTACACATATCAACTGATTTATTTATATTAACTGATTTACGCATATCAACTGATTTACGCATATCCCCTGATTTAAGTTTAAACCAATTTGGCAACATAGCAAATTTTAAATGACAACGGATTTATTTATATCAACTGATTTACGTATATCCCCTGATTTAAGTTTGAACCAATTTGGCAACATAGCAAATTTTAAATGACCACGTTAATTTATTTATATCAACTGATTTACACATATTAACTGATTTACACATATCAACTGATTTACAAATATCAACTGATTTATTTATATCAACTGATTAACACATATCAACTGATTTATTTATATCAACTAATTTACACATATCAACTGATTTATTTATATCAACCGATTTACACAAATTAACCGATTTACACAAATCAACTGATTTACGCATATTAATTGATTTACGCATATCCCTTGATTTAAGTTTGAACCAATTTGGCAACATAGCAAATTTTAAATGAAAACGGATTTATTTATATCAGCTGATTTACGTAAATCAACTGTATGATGATTTTAAATGACCATGTTGATTCATTTATATCAACTGATTTACACATATTAACTAATTTACACATATCAACCGATTTACACATATCAACTGATTTATTTATATCAACTGATTTATTTATATCAACTGATTTACACATATCAACTGATTTATTTATATAAACTGATTTACGCATATCAACTGATTTACGCATATCAACTGATTTACGCATATCAACTGATTTACGCATATCAACCGATTTACACATATCCCCTGATTTAAGTTTGAACCAATTTGGCAACACAGCAAATTTTAAATGACAACGTTGATTTATATAAATCAAATGATTTACACATATTAAATGATTTATTTTATTTTATTTTTTTTATTTTATTTATTTTATTTTATTATTTTTATCAACTGATTTACAAATATCAACTGATTTATTTATATCAACTGATTAACGCATATCATCTGATTTAAGTTTGAACCAATTTGGCAACAGCAAATTTTAAATGACAACGTTGATTTATTTATATCAACTGATTTATTTATATCAACTGATTTACACATATCAACTGATTTTTTGATATCAACCGATTTACACAAATCAACTGATTCACGCATATCTTACGCATATTAACTGATTTACGCATATCCCCTGATTTAAATTTGAACCAATTTGGCAACATAGCAAATTTTAAATGACCACGTTGATTTATTTATATCAACTGATTTACACATATCAACTGATTTTTTGATATCAACCGATTTACACAAATCAACTGATTTACGAATATCAATTGATTTACGCATATCATCTGATTTAAGTTTGAACCAATTTGGCAACAGCAAATTTTAAATGACAACGAATTTATTTATATCAACTGTTTTACGTATATCCCCTGATTTAAGTTTGAACCAATTTGGCAACACAGCAAATTTTAAATGACAACGTTGATTTATTTACATCAACTGATTTACACATATCAACTGATTTATTTACATCAACTGATTTACACATATTAACTGATTTTTTTATATTAACCGATTTACACAAATCAACTGATTTACGCATATCTTACGCATATCAACTGATTTACACATATCCCCTGATTTAAGTTTGAACCAATTTGGCAACATAGCAAATTTTAAATGAAAATGGATTTATTTATATCAACTGATTTACGTAAATCAACTGTATGATGATTTTAAATGACCACGTGGATTCATTTATATCAACTGATTTACATATATTAACTGATTTACACATATTAACTGATTTACACATATCAACTGATTTACACATATCAACTGATTTATTTATATCAACTGATTTATTTATATCAACTGATTTACACATATCAACTGATTTTTTGATATCAACCGATTTACACAAATCAACTTATTCACGCATATCTTACGCATATCAACTGATTCACGCATATCCCCTGATTTAAATTTGAACCAATTTGGCAACATAGCAAATTTTAAATGACAACGAATTTATTTATTTCAACTGATTTATTTATATCAACCGATTTACACAAATCAACTGATTTACGCCTATCAACTGATTTACACATATCAACCGATTTACACATATCAACTGATTTACGCATATCCCCTGATTTAAGTTTGAACCAATTTGGCAACATAGCAAATTTTAAATGACAACGAATTTATTTATTTCAACTGATTTATTTATATCAACCGATTTACACAAATCAACTGATTTACGCATATCAACTGATTTACGCATATCCCCTGATTTAAGTTTGAACCAATTTAGCAACAGCAAATTTTAAATGACAAGGGATTTATTTATATCAACTGATTTACGTATATCTTCTGATTTAAGTTTAAACCAATTTGGCAACATTGCAAATTTTAAATGACCACGTTGATTTATTTATATCAACTTACACATTTAACTGATTTACACATATCAAATAATTTACACAAATCAACTGATTTATTTATATCAACTGATTTACACATATTAACTGATTTACGCATATCAACTGATTTACACATATCAACTGATTTACACATTTCAACTGATTTATTTATATCAACTGATTTACACATATCAACTGATTTATTTATATTAACTGATTTACGCATATCAACTGATTTACGCATATCCCCTGATTTAAGTTTAAACCAATTTGGCAACATAGCAAATTTTAAATGACAACGGATTTATTTATATCAACTGATTTACGTATATCCCCTGATTTAAGTTTGAACCAATTTGGCAACATAGCAAATTTTAAATGACCACGTTAATTTATTTATATCAACTGATTTACACATATTAACTGATTTACACATATCAACTGATTTACAAATATCAACTGATTTATTTATATCAACTGATTAACACATATCAACTGATTTATTTATATCAACTAATTTACACATATCAACTGATTTATTTATATCAACCGATTTACACAAATTAACCGATTTACACAAATCAACTTATTTACGCATATTAATTGATTTACGCATATCCCTTGATTTAAGTTTGAACCAATTTGGCAACATAGCAAATTTTAAATGAAAACGGATTTATTTATATCAGCTGATTTACGTAAATCAACTGTATGATGATTTTAAATGACCATGTTGATTCATTTATATCAACTGATTTACACATATTAACTAATTTACACATATCAACCGATTTACACATATCAACTGATTTATTTATATCAACTGATTTATTTATATCAACTGATTTACACATATCAACTGATTTATTTATATAAACTGATTTACGCATATCAACTGATTTACGCATATCAACTGATTTACGCATATCAACCGATTTACACATATCCCCTGATTTAAGTTTGAACCAATTTGGCAACACAGCAAATTTTAAATGACAACGTTGATTTATTTAAATCAAATGATTTACACATATTAAATGATTTATTTTATTTTATTTTTTTTATTTTATTTATTTTATTTTATTATTTTTATCAACTGATTTACAAATATCAACTGATTTATTTATATCAACTGATTAACGCATATCATCTGATTTAAGTTCGAACCAATTTGGCAACAGCAAATTTTAAATGACAACGTTGATTTATTTATATCAACTGATTTATTTATATCAACTGATTTACACATATCAACTGATTTTTTGATATCAACCGATTTACACAAATCAACTGATTCACGCATATCTTACGCATATTAACTGATTTACGCATATCCCCTGATTTAAATTTGAACCAATTTGGCAACATAGCAAATTTTAAATGACCACGTTGATTTATTTATATCAACTGATTTACACATATCAACTGATTTATTTATATTAACTGATTTACACATATTAACTGATTTACGCATATCAACTGATTTACACATATCAACTGATTTACGCATATCTCCTGATTTAAGTTTGAACCAATTTGGCAACATAGCAAATTTTAAATGTCAACGGATTTATTTATTTTAACTGATTTACGTATATCCCCTGATTTAGGTTTGAACCAATTTGGCAACATAGCAAATTTTAAATGACCACGTTGATTTATTTATATCAAATGATTTACACATATCAACTGATTTATTTACATCAACTTATTTACACATATCAACTGATTTATTTATATCAACTGATTTACCCATATCAACTGATTTACGCATATCCCCCGATTTAAGTTTAACCAAGTTGGCAACACAGGAAATTTTAAATGACAACGTTTATTTATTTATATCAACTGATTTACACATATCAACTGATTTATTTACATCAACTGATTTACACATATCAACTGATTTTTTGATATCAACCAATTTACACAAATCAACTGATTTACGAATATCAATTGATTTACGCATATCATCTGATTTAAGTTTGAACCAATTTGGCAACAGCAAATTTTAAATGACAACGTTGATTTATTTATATCAACTGATTTATTTATATCAACTGATTTACACATATCAACTGATTTTTTGATATCAACCGATTTACACAAATCAACTTATTCACGCATATCTTACGCATATCAACTGATTCACGCATATCCCCTGATTTAAATTTGAACCAATTTGGCAACATAGCAAATTTTAAATGACAACGAATTTATTTATTTCAACTGATTTATTTATATCAACCGATTTACACAAATCAACTGATTTACGCCTATTAACTGATTTACGCATATCCCCTGATTTAGGTTTGAACCAATTTGGCAACATAGCAAATTTTAAATGACAACGGATTTATTTATATCCACTGATTTACGTATATCAACTGTATGATGATTTTAAATGACCACGTTGATTCATTTATATCAACTGATTTACACATATTAACTAATTTACACATATCAACCGATTTACACATATCAACTGATTTACGCATATCCCCTGATTTAAGTTTGAACCAATTTGGCAACATAGCAAATTTTAAATGACAACGAATTTATTTATTTCAACTGATTTATTTATATCAACCGATTTACACAAATCAACTGATTTACGCATATCAACTGATTTACGCATATCCCCTGATTTAAGTTTGAACCAATTTAGCAACAGCAAATTTTAAATGACAAGGGATTTATTTATATCAACTGATTTACGTATATCTTCTGATTTAAGTTTAAACCAATTTGGCAACATTGCAAATTTTAAATGACCACGTTGATTTATTTATATCAACTTACACATTTAACTGATTTACACATATCAAATAATTTACACAAATCAACTGATTTATTTATATCAACTGATTTACACATATTAACTGATTTACGCATATCAACTGATTTACACATATCAACTGATTTACACATATCAACTGATTTATTTATATCAACTGATTTACACATATCAACTGATTTATTTATATTAACTGATTTACGCATATCAACTGATTTACGCATATCAACTGATTTACGCATATCAAGTGATTTACGCATATCAACTGATTTACGCATATCAAGTGATTTACGCATATCAACTGATTTACGCATATCCCCTGATTTAGGTTTGAACCAATTTGGCAACATAGCAAATTTTAAATGACCACGTTGATTTATTTATATCAAATGATTTAAACATATCAACTAATTTATTTACATCAACTGATTTACACATATCAACTGATTTATTTATATCAACTGATTTACGCATATCCCCCGATTTAAGTTAGACCAAGTTGGCAACACAGAAAATTTTAAATGACAACGTTTATTTATTTATATCAACTGATTTACACATATTAACTGATTTATTTACATAAACTGATTTACACAAATCAACTGATTTACGAATATCAATTGATTTACGCATATCATCTGATTTAAGTTTGAACCAATTTGGCAACAGCAAATTCTAAAAGACAACGTTGATTTATTTATATCAACTGATTTATTTATATCAACTGATTTATTTATATCAACTGATTTACACATATCAACTGATTTTTTAATATCAACCGATTTACACAAATCAACTGATTCACGCATATCTTAAGCATATCAACTGATTAACGCATATCCCCTGATTTAAATTTGAACCAATTTGGCAACATAGCAAATTTTAAATGACAACGAATTTATTTATTTCAACCGATTTATTTATATCAACCGATTTACACAAATCAACTGATTTACGCATATCAACTGATTTACGCATATCCCCTGATTTAGGTTTAAACCAATTTGGAAACATAGCAAATTTTAAATGACAACGGATTTATTTATATCCACTGATTTACGTAAATTAACTGTATGATGATTTTAAATGACCACGTTGATTCATTTATATTAACTGATTTACACATATTAACTAATTTACACATATCAACCGATTTACACATATCAACTGATTTATTTATAGCAACTGATTTATTTATATTAAATGATTTATGCATATCAACTGATTTACACATATCAACTGATTTATTTATATCAACTGATTTACACAAATCAACTGATTTACGCATATCAACTGATTTACGCATATCCGCTGATTTAAGTTTAACCAATTTGGCAACACAGCAAATTTTAAATGACAACGTTGATTTATTTACATCAACTGATTTATACATATCAACTGATTTATTTACATCAACTGATTTACACATATCAACTGATTTTTTGATATCAACCGATTTACACAAATCAACTGATTTACGCATATCAACTGATTTACGCATATCTGCTGATTTAAGTTTAACCAATTTGGCAACACAGCAAATTTTAAATTACAACGGATTTATTTATATCAACTGATTTACGTATATCCCCTGATTTAAGTTTGAACCAATTTGGCAACATAGCAAATTTTAAATGACCACGTTAATTTATTTATATCAACTGATTTGCACATATTAACTGATTTACACATATCAACTGATTTACAAATATCAACTGATTTATTTATATCAACTGATTAACACATATCAACTGATTTATTTATATCAACTAATTTACACATATCAACTGATTTATTTATATCAACCGATTTACACAAATTAACCGATTTACACAAATCAACTGATTTACGCATATTAATTGATTTACGCATATCCCTTGATTTAAGTTTGAACCAATTTGGCAACATAGCAAATTTTAAATGAAAACGGATTTATTTATATCAGCTGATTTACGTAAATCAACTGTATGATGATTTTAAATGACCATGTTGATTCATTTATATCAACTGATTTACACATATTAACTAATTTACACATATCAACCGATTTACACATATCAACTGATTTATTTATATCAACTGATTTATTTATATCAACTGATTTACACATATCAACTGATTTATTTATATAAACTGATTTACGCATATCAACTGATTTACGCATATCAACTGATTTACGCATATCAACCGATTTACACATATCCCCTGATTTAAGTTTGAACCAATTTAGCAACACAGCAAATTTTAAATGACAACGTTGATTTATTTAAATCAAATGATTTACACATATTAACTGATTTATTTTATTTTATTTTTTTTATTTTATTTATTTTATTTTATTATTTTTATCAACTGATTTACAAATATCAACTGATTTATTTATATCAACTGATTAACGCATATCATCTGATTTAAGTTTGAACCAATTTGGCAACAGCAAATTTTAAATGACAACGTTGATTTATTTATATCAACTGATTTACACATATCAACTGATTTTTTGATATCAACCGATTTACACAAATCAACTGATTCACGCATATCTTACGCATATTAACTGATTTACGCATATCCCCTGATTTAAATTTGAACCAATTTGGCAACATAGCAAATTTTAAATGACCACGTTGATTTATTTATATCAACTGATTTACACATATCAACTGATTTATTTATATTAACTGATTTACACATATTAACTGATTTACGCATATCAACTGATTTACACATATCAACTGATTTACACATATCAACTGATTTACACATATCAACTGATTTATTTATATCAACTGATTTACACATATCAACTGATTTATTTATATAAACTGATTAACGCATATCAACTGATTTACGCATATCAACTGATTTACGCATATCAACTGATTTACGCATATCCCCTAATTTAAGTTTGAACAATTTAGCAACGACAAATTTTAAATGACAACGTTGATTTATTTATATCAACTAATTTATTTATATCAACTGATTTACACATATCAACTGATTTTTTGATATCAACCGATTTACACAAATCAACTGATTTACGCAAATCAACTGATTTACGCATATCTCCTGATTTAAGTTTGAACCAATTTGGCAACATAGCAAATTTTAAATGTCAACGGATTTATTTATTTTAACTGATTTACGTATATCCCCTGATTTAAGTTTGAACCAATTTGGCAACATAGCAAATTTTAAATGACCACGTTGATTTATTTATATCAAATGATTTACACATATCAACTGATTTATTTACATCAACTTATTTACACATATCAACTGATTTATTTATATCAACTGATTTACCCATATCAACCGATTTACGCATATCCCCCGATTTAAGTTTAACCAAGTTGGCAACACAGGAAATTTTAAATGACAACGTTTATTTATTTATATCAACTGATTTACACATATCAACTGATTTATTTACATCAACTGATTTACACATATCAACTGATTTTTTGATATCAACCAATTTACACAAATCAACTGATTTACGAATATCAATTGATTTACGCATATCATCTGATTTAAGTTTGAACCAATTTGGCAACAGCAAATTTTAAATGACAACGTTGATTTATTTATATCAACTGATTTATTTATATCAACTGATTTACACATATCAACTGATTTTTTGATATCAACCGATTTACACAAATCAACTTATTCACGCATATCTTACGCATATCAACTGATTCACGCATATCCCCTGATTTAAATTTGAACCAATTTGGCAACATAGCAAATTTTAAATGACAACGAATTTATTTATTTCAACTGATTTATTTATATCAACCGATTTACACAAATCAACTGATTTACGCCTATTAACTGATTTACGCATATCCCCTGATTTAGGTTTGAACCAATTTGGCAACATAGCAAATTTTAAATGACAACGGATTTATTTATATCCACTGATTTACGTATATCAACTGTATGATGATTTTAAATGACCACGTTGATTCATTTATATCAACTGATTTACACATATTAACTAATTTACACATATCAACCGATTTACACATATCAACTGATTTACGCATATCCCCTGATTTAAGTTTGAACCAATTTGGCAACATAGCAAATTTTAAATGACAACGAATTTATTTATTTCAACTGATTTATTTATATCAACCGATTTACACAAATCAACTGATTTACGCATATCAACTGATTTACGCATATCCCCTGATTTAAGTTTGAACCAATTTAGCAACAGCAAATTTTAAATGACAAGGGATTTATTTATATCAACTGATTTACGTATATCTTCTGATTTAAGTTTAAACCAATTTGGCAACATTGCAAATTTTAAATGACCACGTTGATTTATTTATATCAACTTACACATTTAACTGATTTACACATATCAAATAATTTACACAAATCAACTGATTTATTTATATCAACTGATTTACACATATTAACTGATTTACGCATATCAACTGATTTACACATATCAACTGATTTACACATATCAACTGATTTATTTATATCAACTGATTTACACATATCAACTGATTTATTTATATTAACTGATTTACGCATATCAACTGATTTACGCATATCAACTGATTTACGCATATCAAGTGATTTACGCATATTAACTGATTTACGCATATCAAGTGATTTACGCATATCAACTGATTTACGCATATCCCCTGATTTAGGTTTGAACCAATTTGGCAACATAGCAAATTTTAAATGACCACGTTGATTTATTTATATCAAATGATTTAAACATATCAACTAATTTATTTACATCAACTGATTTACACATATCAACTGATTTATTTATATCAACTGATTTACGCATATCCCCCGATTTAAGTTAGACCAAGTTGGCAACACAGAAAATTTTAAATGACAACGTTTATTTATTTATATCAACTAATTTACACATATTAACTGATTTATTTACATTAACTGATTTACACAAATCAACTGATTTACGAATATCAATTGATTTACGCATATCATCTGATTTAAGTTTGAACCAATTTGGCAACAGCAAATTCTAAAAGACAACGTTGATTTATTTATATCAACTGATTTATTTATATCAACTGATTTATTTATATCAACTGATTTACACATATCAACTGATTTTTTAATATCAACCGATTTACACAAATCAACTGATTCACGCATATCTTAAGCATATCAACTGATTAACGCATATCCCCTGATTTAAATTTGAACCAATTTGGCAACATAGCAAATTTTAAATGACAACGAATTTATTTATTTCAACCGATTTATTTATATCAACCGATTTACACAAATCAACTGATTTACGCATATCAACTGATTTACGCATATCTCCTGATTTAGGTTTAAACCAATTTGGAAACATAGCAAATTTTAAATGACAACGGATTTATTTATATCCACTGATTTACGTAAATTAACTGTATGATGATTTTAAATGACCACGTTGATTCATTTATATTAACTGATTTACACATATTAACTAATTTACACATATCAACCGATTTACACATATCAACTGATTTATTTATAGCAACTGATTTATTTATATTAAATGATTTATGCATATCAACTGATTTACACATATCAACTGATTTATTTATATCAACTGATTTACACAAATCAACTGATTTACGCATATCAACTGATTTACGCATATCCGCTGATTTAAGTTTAACCAATTTGGCAACACAGCAAATTTTAAATGACAACGTTGATTTATTTACATCAACTGATTTATACATATCAACTGATTTATTTACATCAACTGATTTACACATATCAACTGATTTTTTGATATCAACCGATTTACACAAATCAACTGATTTACGCATATCAACTGATTTACGCATATCTGCTGATTTAAGTTTAACCAATTTGGCAACACAGCAAATTTTAAATGACAACGTTGATTTATTTACATCAACTGATTTACACATATCAACTGATTTATTTACATCAACTGATTTACACATATCAACTGATTTACACATATCAACTGATTTATTTATATCAACTGATTTATTTATATCAACCGATTTACACAAATCAACTGATTTACGCATATCAACTGATTTACGCATATCCGCTGATTTAAGTTTAACCAATTTGGCAACACAGCAAATTTTAAATGACAACGTTGATTTATTTACATCAACTGATTTACACATATCAACTGATTTATTTACATCAACTGATTTACACATATCAACTGATTTTTTGATATCAACCGATTTACACAAATCAACTGATTTACGCATGTCAACTGATTTACGCATATCCCCCGATTTAAGTTAGACCAAGTTGGCAACACAGGAAATTTTAAATGACAACGTTTATTTATTTATATCAACTGATTTACACATATCAACTGATTTATTTACATCAACTGATTTACACATATCAACTGATTTACACATATCAACTGATTTATTTATATCAACTGATTTATTTATATCAACCGATTTACACAAATCAACTGATTTACGCATATCAACTGATTTACGCAAATCCCCTGATTTAGGTTTAAACCAATTTGGAAACATAGCAAATTTTAAATGACAACGTTGATTTATTTATATCAACTGATTTATTTATATCAACTGATTTACACATATCAACTGATTTATTTATATCAACTGATTTACGCATATCAACTGATTTATTTTTATCAACTGATTTATTTATATCAACCGACTTACACAAATCAACTGATTTACGCATATCAACTGATTTACGCATATCCCCTGATTTAAGTTTGAACCAAGTTGACAACATAGCAAATTTTAAATGACAACGGATTTATTTATATAAACTGATTTACGTATATCAACTGTATGATGATTTTAAATGACCACGTTGATTCAATTATATAAACTGATTTACACATATTAACTGATTTACACATATAAACCGATTTACACATATCAACTGATTTATTTATATCAACTGATTTACACATATCAACTGATTTATTTATATCAACTGATTTACACATATCAACTGATTTACACATATCAACTGATTTACCCATATAAACTGATTTACGCATATCAACTGATTTACACATATCAACTGATTTATTTATATCAACTGATTTACACATATCAACTGATTTATTTATATCAACTGATTTACACATATCAACTGATTTATTTATATAAACTGATTTACGCATATTAACTGATTTACGCATATCAACTGATTTACGCATATCCCCTGATTTAAGTTTAAACCAATTTGGCAACACAGAAAAGTTTAAATGACAACGTTGATTTATTTATATAAACTGATTTACACATATCAACTGATTTTTTGATATCAACCGATTTTCACAAATCAACTAATTTACCCATATAAACTGATTTACGCATATCAACTGATTTACACATATCAACTGATTTATTTATATCAACTGATTAACACATATCAACTGATTTATTTACATCAACTGATTTACACATATCAACTGATTTACGCATATCAACTAATTTACGCATATCCCCTGATTTAGGTTTAACCAATTTGGCAACACAGCAAAATTTAAATGCCAACGGATTTATTTATATCATCTGATTTACGTATATCAACTGTATGATGATTTTAAATGACCACGTTGATTCATTTATATCAACTGATTTACACATATCAACCGATTTACACATATCAACTGATTTATTTATATCAAATGATTTACACATATCAACTTATTTATTTATATAAACTGATTTACGCATATTAACTGATTTACGCATATCCCCTGATTTAAGTTTGAACCAATTTGGCAACAGCAAATTTTAAATGACAACGTTTATTTATTTATATTAACTGATTTACAAATATCAAATGATTTTTTAATATCAACCGATTTACACAAATCAACTGATTTACGCATATCCCCTGATTTAAGTTTGAACCAATTTGGCAACATAGCAAATTTTAAATAACAACGGATTTATTTATATCAACAGATTTACAAATATCAAATGATTTTTTGATATTAACCGATTTACACAAATCAACTGATTTATGCATATCAACTGATTTACGCATTTCATCTGATTTAAGTTTGAACCAATTTGGCAACATAGCAAATTTTAAATGACAACGGATTTATTTATATCAACTGATTTACAAATATCAAATGATTTTTTGATATCAACCAAATTACACAAATCAACTGATTTACGCATATCAACTAATTTACACATATCAACTGATTTATTTATATCAACTGATTTAAACATATTAACTAATTTATTTATATCAACTGATTTATTTATATCAACCGATTTACACAAATCAACTGATTTACGCATATCAACTGATTTACGCATATCCGCTGATTTAAGTTTAACCAATTTGGCAACACAGCAAATTTTAAATGACAACGTTGATTTATTTACATCAACTGATTTACACATATCAACTGATTTATTTACATTAACTAATTTACACATATCAACTGATTTTTTGATATCAACCGATTTACACAAATCAACTGATTTACGCATGTCAACTGATTAACGCATATCCCCTGATTTAAGTTTGAACCAATTTGGCAACAGCAAATTTTAAATGACAACGTTGATTTATTTATATCAACTGATTTATTTATATCAACTGATTTACACATATCAACTGATTTTTTAATATCAACCGATTTACACAATTCAACTGATTTACGCATATCTTACGCATATCAACTGATTTACATATATCAACTGATTTACACATATCAACT
This sequence comes from Brassicogethes aeneus, assembly GCA_921294245.1. Lineage (NCBI taxonomy): Eukaryota > Metazoa > Arthropoda > Insecta > Coleoptera > Nitidulidae > Brassicogethes > Brassicogethes aeneus. The sequence continues at coordinate 9,043,953 of OV121136.1, forward strand.
GATTTATTTATATCAACTGATTTACGCATATTAACTGATTTATTTTTATCAACTGATTTATTTATATCAACCGATTTACACAAATCAACTGATTTACGCATATCAACTGATTTACGCATATCCCCTGATTTAAGTTTGAACCAAGTTGGCAACATAGCAAATTTTAAATGACAACGGATTTATTTATATCAACTGATTTACGTATATCAACTGTATGATGATTTTAAATGACCACGTTGATTCAATTATATAAACTGATTTACCCATATTAACTGATTTACACATATAAACCGATTTACACATATCAACTGATTTATTTATATCAACTGATTTACACATATCAACTGATTTATTTATATCAACTGATTTACACATATCAACTGATTTACCCATATAAACTGATTTACGCATATCAACTGATTTACACATATCAACTGATTTATTTATATCAACTGATTTACACATATCAACTGATTTATTTATATCAACTGATTTATTTATATCAACTGATTTACACATATCAACTGATTTATTTATATAAACTGATTTACGCATATTAACTGATTTACGCATATCAACTGATTTACGCATATCCCCTGATTTAAGTTTAAACCAATTTGGCAACACAGAAAAGTTTAAATGACAACGTTGATTTATTTATATCAACTGATTTACACATATCAACTGATTTATTTATATCAACTGATTAACACATATCAACTGATTTATTTACATCAACTGATTTACACATATCAACTGATTTACGCATATCAACTAATTTACGCATATCCCCTGATTTAGGTTTAACCAATTTGGCAACACAGCAAAATTTAAATGACAACGGATTTATTTATATCATCTGATTTACGTATATCAACTGTATGATGATTTTAAATGACCACGTTGATTCATATATATCAACTGATTTACACATATCAACCGATTTACACATATCAACTGATTTATTTATATCAAATGATTTACACATATCAACTTATTTATTTATATAAACTGATTTACGCATATCAACTGATTTACGCATATCCCTTGATTTAAGTTTGAACCAATTTGGCAACAGCAAATTTTAAATGACAACGGATTTATTTATATCATCTGATTTACGTATATCAACTGTATGATGATTTTAAATGACCACGTTAATTCATTTATATCAACTGATTTACACATATCAACCGATTTACACATATCAACTGATTTACGCATATCCCCTGATTTAGGTTTAACCAATTTGGCAACACAGCAAAATTTAAATGACAACGGATTTATTTATATCATCTGATTTACGTATATCAACTGTATGATGATTTAAAATGACCACATTTATATCAACTGATTTACACATATCAACCGATTTACACATATCAACTGATTTATTTATATCAAATGATTTACACATATTAACTTATTTATTTACATCAACTGATTTACACAAATCAACTGATTTACGAATATCAATTGATTTACGCATATCATCTGATTTAAGTTTGAACCAATTTGGCAACAGCAAATTTTAAATGACAACGTTGATTTATTTATATCAACTGATTTATTTATATCACCTGATTTATTTATATCAACTGATTTACACAAATCAACTGATTTTCGCATATCAACTGATTTACGCATATCCCTTGATTTAAGTTTGAACCAATTTGGCAACAGCAAATTTTAAATGACAACGTTGATTTATTTATATCAACTGATTTATTTATATCAACTGATTTATTTATATCAACTGATTTACACATATCAACTGATTTTTTGATATCAACCGATTTACACAAATCAACTGATTCACGCATATCTTACGCATATCAACTGATTCACGCATATCCCCTGATTTAAATTTGAACCAATTTGGCAACATAGCAAATTTTAAATGACAACGAATTTATTTATTTCAACTGATTTATTTATATCAACCGATTTACACAAATCAACTGATTTACGCCTATCAACTGATTTACGCATATCCCCTGATTTAGGTTTGAACCAATTTGGCAACATAGCAAATTTTAAATGACAACGGATTTATTTATATCCACTGATTTACGTACATCAACTGTATGATGATTTTAAATGACCACGTTGATTCATTTATATCAACTGATTTACACATATTAACTAATATACACATATCAACCGATTTACACATATCAACTGATTTATTTATATCAACTGATTTATTTATATTAAATGATTTACACATATCAACTGATTTATTTATATAAACTGATTTACGCATATCAACTGATTTACACATATTAACTGATTTATTTATATCAACTGATTTACACATACTAACTGATTTATTTATATCAACTGATTTATTTATATCAACCGATTTACACAAATCAACTGATTTACGCATATCCCCTGATTTAAGTTTAACCAATTTGGCAACACAGCAAATTTTAAATGACAACGTTGATTTATTTACATCAACTGATTTACACATATCAACTGATTTATTTACATCAACTAATTTACACATATTAACTGATTTTTTGATATCAACCGATTTACACAAATCAACTGATTTACGCATATCAACTGATTAACGCATATCCCCTGATTTAAGTTTGAACCAATTTGGCAACAGCAAACTTTAAATAACAACGTTGATTTATTTATATCAACTGATATATTTATATCAACTGATTTACACATATCAACTGATTTTTTGATATCAAGCGATTTACACAAATCAACTGATTTACGCATATCTTACGCATATCAACTGATTTACGCATATCCCCTGATTTAAGTTTAAACCAATTTGGCAACATAGCAAATTTTAAATGACATAGAATTTATTTATATCAACTGATTTACGTATATCCCCTGATTTACGTATATCCCCTGATTTAAGTTTGAACCAATTTGGCAACATAGCAAATTTTAAATGACCACGTTGATTTATTTATATCACCTGATTTACACATATCAACTGATTTATTTATATCAACCGATTTACACAAATCAACCGATTTACACAAATCAACTGATTTACGCATATCAACTGATTTACGCATATCAACTGATTTTTTGATATCAACCGATTTACACAAATTAACTGATTTACGCATATCAACTGATTTACGCATATCCCCTGATTTAAGTTTAAACCAATTTGGCAACATAGCAAATTTTAAATGACAACGGATTTATTTATATCAACTGATTTACGTATATCCCCTGATTTAAGTTTGAACCAATTTGGCAACATAGCAAATTTTAAATGACCACGTTAATTTATTTATATCAACTGATTTACACATATTAACTGATTTACACATATCAACTGATTTACAAATATCAACTGATTTATTTATATCAACGGATTAACACATATCAACTGATTTATTTATATCAACTAATTTACACATATCAACTGATTTATTTATATCAACCGATTTACACAAATTAACCGATTTACACAAATCAACTGATTTACGCATATTAATTGATTTACGCATATCCCTTGATTTAAGTTTGAACCAATTTGGCAACATAGCAAATTTAAAATGAAAACGGATTTATTTATATCAGCTGATTTACGTAAATCAACTGTATGATGATTTTAAATGACCATGTTGATTCATTTATATCAACTGATTTACACATATTAACTAATTTACACATATCAACCGATTTACACATATCAACTGATTTATTTATATCAACTGATTTATTTATATCAACTGATTTACACATATCAACTGATTTATTTATATAAACTGATTTACGCATTTCAACTGATTTACGCATATCAACTGATTTACGCATATCAACCGATTAACACATATCCCCTGATTTAAGTTTGAACCAATTTGGCAACACAGCAAATTTTAAATGACAACGTTGATTTATTTAAATCAAATGATTTACACATATTAACTGATTTATTTAAATCAACTGATTTACACATATCAACTGATTTATTTACATCAATTGATTTACACATATCAACTGATTTTTTGATATCAACCAATTTACACAAATCAACTGATTTACGAATATCAATTGATTAACGCATATCATCTGATTTAAGTTTGAACCAATTTGGCAACAGCAAATTTTAAATGACAACGTTGATTTATTTATATCAACTGATTTATTTATATCATTTGATTTACACATATCAACTGATTTTTTGATATCAACCGATTTACACAAATCAACTGATTCACGCATATCTTACGCATATCAACTGATTTACGCATATCCCCTGATTTAAATTTGAACCAATTTGGCAACATAGCAAATTTTAAATGACAACGGATTTATTTATATCAACTGATTTACAAATATCAAATGATTTTTTGATATCAACCAAATTACACAAATCAACTGATTTACGCATATCAACTAATTTACACATATCAACTGATTTATTTATATCAACTGATTTAAACATATTAACTAATTTATTTATATCAACTGATTTATTTATATCAACCGATTTACACAAATCAACTGATTTACGCATATCAACTGATTTACGCATATCCGCTGATTTAAGTTTAACCAATTTGGCAACACAGCAAATTTTAAATGACAACGTTGATTTATTTACATCAACTGATTTACACATATCAACTGATTTATTTACATTAACTAATTTACACATATCAACTGATTTTTTGATATCAACCGATTTACACAAATCAACTGATTTACGCATGTCAACTGATTAACGCATATCCCCTGATTTAAGTTTGAACCAATTTGGCAACAGCAAATTTTAAATGACAACGTTGATTTATTTATATCAACTGATTTATTTATATCAACTGATTTACACATATCAACTGATTTTTTAATATCAACCGATTTACACAATTCAACTGATTTACGCATATCTTACGCATATCAACTGATTTACATATATCAACTGATTTACACATATCAACTGATTTATTTATATCAACTGATTTACGCATATTAACTGATTTATTTTTATCAACTGATTTATTTATATCAACCGATTTACACAAATCAACTGATTTACGCATATCAACTGATTTACGCATATCCCCTGATTTAAGTTTGAACCAAGTTGGCAACATAGCAAATTTTAAATGACAACGGATTTATTTATATCAACTGATTTACGTATATCAACTGTATGATGATTTTAAATGACCACGTTGATTCAATTATATAAACTGATTTACCCATATTAACTGATTTACACATATAAACCGATTTACACATATCAACTGATTTATTTATATCAACTGATTTACACATATCAACTGATTTATTTATATCAACTGATTTACACATATCAACTGATTTACCCATATAAACTGATTTACGCATATCAACTGATTTACACATATCAACTGATTTATTTATATCAACTGATTTACACATATCAACTGATTTATTTATATCAACTGATTTATTTATATCAACTGATTTACACATATCAACTGATTTATTTATATAAACTGATTTACGCATATTAACTGATTTACGCATATCAACTGATTTACGCATATCCCCTGATTTAAGTTTAAACCAATTTGGCAACACAGAAAAGTTTAAATGACAACGTTGATTTATTTATATCAACTGATTTACACATATCAACTGATTTATTTATATCAACTGATTAACACATATCAACTGATTTATTTACATCAACTGATTTACACATATCAACTGATTTACGCATATCAACTAATTTACGCATATCCCCTGATTTAGGTTTAACCAATTTGGCAACACAGCAAAATTTAAATGACAACGGATTTATTTATATCATCTGATTTACGTATATCAACTGTATGATGATTTTAAATGACCACGTTGATTCATATATATCAACTGATTTACACATATCAACCGATTTACACATATCAACTGATTTATTTATATCAAATGATTTACACATATCAACTTATTTATTTATATAAACTGATTTACGCATATCAACTGATTTACGCATATCCCTTGATTTAAGTTTGAACCAATTTGGCAACAGCAAATTTTAAATGACAACGGATTTATTTATATCATCTGATTTACGTATATCAACTGTATGATGATTTTAAATGACCACGTTAATTCATTTATATCAACTGATTTACACATATCAACCGATTTACACATATCAACTGATTTACGCATATCCCCTGATTTAGGTTTAACCAATTTGGCAACACAGCAAAATTTAAATGACAACGGATTTATTTATATCATCTGATTTACGTATATCAACTGTATGATGATTTAAAATGACCACATTTATATCAACTGATTTACACATATCAACCGATTTACACATATCAACTGATTTATTTATATCAAATGATTTACACATATTAACTTATTTATTTACATCAACTGATTTACACAAATCAACTGATTTACGAATATCAATTGATTTACGCATATCATCTGATTTAAGTTTGAACCAATTTGGCAACAGCAAATTTTAAATGACAACGTTGATTTATTTATATCAACTGATTTATTTATATCACCTGATTTATTTATATCAACTGATTTACACAAATCAACTGATTTTCGCATATCAACTGATTTACGCATATCCCTTGATTTAAGTTTGAACCAATTTGGCAACAGCAAATTTTAAATGACAACGTTGATTTATTTATATCAACTGATTTATTTATATCAACTGATTTATTTATATCAACTGATTTACACATATCAACTGATTTTTTGATATCAACCGATTTACACAAATCAACTGATTCACGCATATCTTACGCATATCAACTGATTCACGCATATCCCCTGATTTAAATTTGAACCAATTTGGCAACATAGCAAATTTTAAATGACAACGAATTTATTTATTTCAACTGATTTATTTATATCAACCGATTTACACAAATCAACTGATTTACGCCTATCAACTGATTTACGCATATCCCCTGATTTAGGTTTGAACCAATTTGGCAACATAGCAAATTTTAAATGACAACGGATTTATTTATATCCACTGATTTACGTACATCAACTGTATGATGATTTTAAATGACCACGTTGATTCATTTATATCAACTGATTTACACATATTAACTAATATACACATATCAACCGATTTACACATATCAACTGATTTATTTATATCAACTGATTTATTTATATTAAATGATTTACACATATCAACTGATTTATTTATATAAACTGATTTACGCATATCAACTGATTTACACATATTAACTGATTTATTTATATCAACTGATTTACACATACTAACTGATTTATTTATATCAACTGATTTATTTATATCAACCGATTTACACAAATCAACTGATTTACGCATATCCCCTGATTTAAGTTTAACCAATTTGGCAACACAGCAAATTTTAAATGACAACGTTGATTTATTTACATCAACTGATTTACACATATCAACTGATTTATTTACATCAACTAATTTACACATATTAACTGATTTTTTGATATCAACCGATTTACACAAATCAACTGATTTACGCATATCAACTGATTAACGCATATCCCCTGATTTAAGTTTGAACCAATTTGGCAACAGCAAACTTTAAATAACAACGTTGATTTATTTATATCAACTGATATATTTATATCAACTGATTTACACATATCAACTGATTTTTTGATATCAAGCGATTTACACAAATCAACTGATTTACGCATATCTTACGCATATCAACTGATTTACGCATATCCCCTGATTTAAGTTTAAACCAATTTGGCAACATAGCAAATTTTAAATGACATAGAATTTATTTATATCAACTGATTTACGTATATCCCCTGATTTACGTATATCCCCTGATTTAAGTTTGAACCAATTTGGCAACATAGCAAATTTTAAATGACCACGTTGATTTATTTATATCACCTGATTTACACATATCAACTGATTTATTTATATCAACCGATTTACACAAATCAACCGATTTACACAAATCAACTGATTTACGCATATCAACTGATTTACGCATATCAACTGATTTTTTGATATCAACCGATTTACACAAATTAACTGATTTACGCATATCAACTGATTTACGCATATCCCCTGATTTAAGTTTAAACCAATTTGGCAACATAGCAAATTTTAAATGACAACGGATTTATTTATATCAACTGATTTACGTATATCCCCTGATTTAAGTTTGAACCAATTTGGCAACATAGCAAATTTTAAATGACCACGTTAATTTATTTATATCAACTGATTTACACATATTAACTGATTTACACATATCAACTGATTTACAAATATCAACTGATTTATTTATATCAACGGATTAACACATATCAACTGATTTATTTATATCAACTAATTTACACATATCAACTGATTTATTTATATCAACCGATTTACACAAATTAACCGATTTACACAAATCAACTGATTTACGCATATTAATTGATTTACGCATATCCCTTGATTTAAGTTTGAACCAATTTGGCAACATAGCAAATTTAAAATGAAAACGGATTTATTTATATCAGCTGATTTACGTAAATCAACTGTATGATGATTTTAAATGACCATGTTGATTCATTTATATCAACTGATTTACACATATTAACTAATTTACACATATCAACCGATTTACACATATCAACTGATTTATTTATATCAACTGATTTATTTATATCAACTGATTTACACATATCAACTGATTTATTTATATAAACTGATTTACGCATTTCAACTGATTTACGCATATCAACTGATTTACGCATATCAACCGATTAACACATATCCCCTGATTTAAGTTTGAACCAATTTGGCAACACAGCAAATTTTAAATGACAACGTTGATTTATTTAAATCAAATGATTTACACATATTAACTGATTTATTTAAATCAACTGATTTACACATATCAACTGATTTATTTACATCAATTGATTTACACATATCAACTGATTTTTTGATATCAACCAATTTACACAAATCAACTGATTTACGAATATCAATTGATTAACGCATATCATCTGATTTAAGTTTGAACCAATTTGGCAACAGCAAATTTTAAATGACAACGTTGATTTATTTATATCAACTGATTTATTTATATCATTTGATTTACACATATCAACTGATTTTTTGATATCAACCGATTTACACAAATCAACTGATTCACGCATATCTTACGCATATCAACTGATTTACGCATATCCCCTGATTTAAATTTGAACCAATTTGGCAACATAGCAAATTTTAAATGACCACGTTGATTTATTTATATCAACTGATTTACACATATCAACTGATTTATTTATATTAACTGATTTACACATATTAACTGATTTACGCATATCAACTGATTTACACATATCAACTGATTTACACATATCAACTGATTTATTTATATCAACTGATTTACACATATCAACTGATTTATTTATATCAACTGATTTACACATATCAACTGATTTATTTATATAAACTGATTTACGCATATCAACTGATTTACGCATATCAACTGATTTACGCATATCCCCTGATTTAAGTTTGAACAATTTAGCAACGACAAATTTTAAATGACAACGTTGATTTATTTATATCAACTAATTTATTTATATCAACTGATTTACACATATCAACTGATTTTTTGATATCAACCGATTTACACAAATCAACTGATTTACGCAAATCAACTGATTTACGCATATCTCCTGATTTAAGTTTGAACCAATTTGGCAACATAGCAAATTTTAAATGTCAACGGATTTATTTATTTTAACTGATTTACGTATATCCCCTGATTTAAGTTTGAACCAATTTGGCAACATAGCAAATTTTAAATGACCACGTTGATTTATTTATATCAAATGATTTACACATATCAACTGATTTATTTACATCAACTTATTTACACATATCAACTGATTTATTTATATCAACTGATTTACCCATATCAACTGATTTACGCATATCCCCCGATTTAAGTTTAACCAAGTTGGCAACACAGGAAATTTTAAATGACAACGTTTATTTATTTATATCAACTGATTTACACATATCAACTGATTTATTTACATCAACTGATTTACACATATCAACTGATTTTTTGATATCAACCAATTTACACAAATCAACTGATTTACGAATATCAATTGATTTACGCATATCATTTGATTTAAGTTTGAACCAATTTGGCAACAGCAAATTTTAAATGACAACGTTGATTTATTTATATCAACTGATTTATTTATATCAACTGATTTACACATATCAACTGATTTTTTGATATCAACCGATTTACACTAATCAACTTATTCACGCATATCTTACGCATATCAACTGATTCACGCATATCCCCTGATTTAAATTTGAACCAATTTGGCAACATAGCAAATTTTAAATGACAACGAATTTATTTATTTCAACTGATTTATTTATATCAACCGATTTACACAAATCAACTGATTTACGCCTATCAACTGATTTACGCATATCCCCTGATTTAGGTTTGAACCAATTTGGCAACATAGCAAATTTTAAATGACAACGGATTTATTTATATCCACTGATTTACGTATATCAACTGTATGATGATTTTAAATGACCACGTTGATTCATTTATATCAACTGATTTACACATATTAACTAATTTACACATATCAACCGATTTACACATATCAACAGATTTACGCATATCCCCTGATTTAAGTTTGAACCAATTTGGCAACATAGCAAATTTTAAATGACAACGAATTTATTTATTTCAACTGATTTATTTATATCAACCGATTTACACAAATCAACTGATTTACGCAAATCAACTGATTTACGCATATCCCCTGATTTAAGTTTGAACCAATTTAGCAACTGCAAATTTTAAATGACAAGGGATTTATTTATATCAACTGATTTACGTATATCTTCTGATTTAAGTTTAAACCAATTTGGCAACATTGCAAATTTTAAATGACCACGTTGATTTATTTATATCAACTGATTTACACATTTTAACTGATTTACACATATCAAATAATTTACACAAATCAACTGATTTATTTATATCAACTGATTTACACATATTAACTGATTTACGCATATCAACTGATTTACACATATCAACTGATTTACACATATCAACTGATTTATTTATATCAACTGATTTACACATATCAACTGATTTATTTATATTAACTGATTTACGCATATCAACTGATTTACGCATATCAACTGATTTACGCATATCAAGTGATTTACGCATATCAACTGATTTACGCATATCCCCTGATTTAGGTTTGAACCAATTTGGCAACATAGCAAATTTTAAATGACCACGTTGATTTATTTATATCAAATAATTTAAACATATCAACTAATTTATTTACATCAACTGATTTACACATATCAACTGATTTATTTATATCAACTGAATTACGCATATCCCCCGATTTAAGTTAGACCAAGTTGGCAACACAGGAATTTTTAAATGACAACGTTTATTTATTTATATCAACTGATTTACACATATCAACTGATTTATTTACATCAACTGATTTACACAAATCAACTGATTTACGAATATCAATTGATTTACGCATATCATCTGATTTAAGTTTTAACCAATTTGGCAACAGCAAATTTTAAATGACAACGTTGATTTATTTATATCAACTGATTTATTTATATCAACTGATTTATTTATATCAACTGATTTACACATATCAACTGATTTTTTAATATCAACCGATTTACACAAATCAACTGATTTACGCATATCTTAAGCATATCAACTGATTAACGCATATCCCCTGATTTAAATTTGAACCAATTTGGCAACATAGCAAATTTTAAATGACAACGAATTTATTTATTTCAACCGATTTATTTATATCAACCGATTTACACAAATCAACTGATTTACGCATATCCCCTGATTTAGGTTTAAACCAATTTGGAAACATAGCAAATTTTAAATGACAACGGATTTATTTATATTCACTGATTTACGTAAATTAACTGTATGATGATTTTAAATGACCACGTTGATTCATTTATATTAACTGATTTACACATATTAACTAATTTACACATATCAACCGATTTACACATATCAACTGATTTATTTATAGCAACTGATTTATTTATATTAAATGATTTACGCATATCAACTGATTTACACATATCAACTGATTTATTTATATCAACTGATTTACACAAATCAACTGATTTACGCATATCAACCGATTTACGCATATCCGCTGATTTAAGTTTAACCAATTTGGCAACACAGCAAATTTTAAATGACAACGTTGTTTTATTTACATCAACTGATTTACACATATCAACTGATTTATTTACATCAACTGATTTACTCATATCAACTGATTTTTTAATATCAACCGATTTACACAAATCAACTGATTTACGCATATCAACTGATTTACGCATATCCGCTGATTTAAGTTTAACCAATTTGGCAACACAGCAAATTTTAAATGACAACGTTGATTTATTTACATCAACTGATTTACACATATCAACTGATTTATTTACATCAACTGATTTACACATATCAAGTGATTTACACATATCAACTGATTTATTTATATCAACTGATTTATTTATATCAACCGATTTACACAAATCAACTGATTTACGCATATCAACTGATTTACGCATATCCGCTGATTTAAGTTTAACCAATTTGGCAACACAGCAAATTTTAAATGACAACGTTGATTTATTTACATCAACTGATTTACACATATCAACTGATTTATTTACATCAACTGATTTACACATATCAACTGATTTTTTGATATCAACCGATTTACACAAATCAACTGATTTACGCATGTCAACTGATTAACGCCTATCCCCTGATTTAAGTTTGAACCAATTTGGCAACAGCAAATTTTAAATGACAAGGTTGATTTATTTATATCAACTGATTTATTTATATCAACTGATTTACACATATCAACTGATTTTTTAATATCAACCGATTTACACAATTCAACTGATTTACGCATATCTTACGCATATCAACTGATTTACATATATCAACTGATTTACACATATCAACTGATTTATTTATATCAACTGATTTACGCATATCAACTGATTTATTTTTATCAACTGATTTATTTATATCAACCGACTTACACAAATCAACTGATTTACGCATATCAACTGATTTACGCATATCCCCTGATTTAAGTTTGAACCAAGTTGACAACATAGCAAATTTTAAATGACAACGGATTTATTTATATCAACTGATTTACGTATATCAACTGTATGATGATTTTAAATGACCACGTTGATTCAATTATATAAACTGATTTACACATATTAACTGATTTACACATATAAACCGATTTACACATATCAACTGATTTATTTATATCAACTGATTTACACATATCAACTGATTTACACATATCAACTGATTTACCCATATAAACTGATTTACGCATATCAACTGATTTACACATATCAACTGATTTATTTATATCAACTGATTTACACATATCAACTGATTTATTTATAACAACTGATTTATTTATATCAACTGATTTACACATATCAACTGATTTATTTATATAAACTGATTTACGCATATTAACTGATTTACGCATATCAACTGATTTACGCATATCCCCTGATTTAAGTTTAAACCAATTTGGCAACACAGAAAAGTTTAAATGACAACGTTGATTTATTTATATAAACTGATTTACACATATCAACTGATTTTTTGATATCAACCGATTTTCACAAATCAACTGATTTACCCATATAAACTGATTTACGCATATCAACTAATTTACACATATCAACTGATTTATTTATATCAACTGATTAACACATATCAACTGATTTATTGACATCAACTGATTTACACATATCAACTGATTTACGCATATCAACTAATTTACGCATATCCCCTGATTTAGGTTTAACCAATTTGGCAACACAGCAAAATTTAAATGACAACGGATTTATTTATATCATCTGATTTACGTATATCAACTGTATGATGATTTTAAATGACCACGTTGATTCATTTAAATCAACTGATTTACACATATCAACCGATTTACACATATCAACTGATTTATTTATATCAAATGATTTACACATATCAACTTATTTATTTATATAAACTGATTTACGCATATCAACTGATTTACGCATATCCCCTGATTTAAGTTTGAACCAATTTGGCAACAGCAAATTTTAAATGACAACGTTTATTTATTTATATCAACTGATTTACAAATATCAAATGATTTTTTAATATCAACCGATTTACACAAATCAACTGATTTACGCATATCCCCTGATTTAAGTTTGAACCAATTTGGCAACATAGCAAATTTTAAATAACAACGGATTTATTTATATCAACAGATTTACAAATATCAAATGATTTTTTGATATTAACCGATTTACACAAATCAACTGATTTATGCATATCAACTGATTTACGCATTTCATCTGATTTAAGTTTGAACCAATTTGGCAACATAGCAAATTTTAAATGACAACGGATTTATTTATATCAACTGATTTACAAATATCAAATGATTTTTTGATATCAACCGATTTACACAAATCAACTGATTTACGCATATCAACTGATTTACGCATATCCCCTGATTTAAGTTTGAACCAATTTGGCAACAGCCAATTTTAAATGACAACGTTGATTTATTTATATCAACTGATTTACACATATCAACTGATTTATTTATATCAACTGATTTATTTATATTAACCGATTTACACAAATCAACTGATTTACGCATATTAACTGATTTACGCATATCCCCTGATTTAAGTTTGAACCAAATTGGCAACATAGCAAATTTTAAATGACAACGGATTTATTTATATCAACTGATTTACGTATATCAACTGTTTGATGATTTTAAATGACCACGTTGATTCAATTATATAAACTGATTTACACATATTAACTGATTTACACATATCAACCGATTTACACATATCAACTGATTTATTTATATCAACTGATTTACACAAATCAACTGATTTACGAATATCAATTGATTTACGCATATCATCTGATTTAAGTTTATACCAATTTGGCAACAGCAAATTTAAAATGACAACGTTGATTTATTTATATCAACTGATTTATTTATATCAACTGATTTACACATATCAACTGATTTTTTGATATCAACCGATTTACACAAATCAACTTATTCACGCATATCTTACGCATATCAACTGATTCACGCATATCCCCTGATTTAGGTTTGAACCAATTTGGCAACATAGCAAATTTTAAATGACAACGGATTTATTTATATCCACTGATTTACGTATATCAACTGTATGATGATTTTAAATGACCACGTTGATTCATTTATATCAACTGATTTACACATATTAACTAATTTACACATATCAACCGATTTACACATATCAACTGATTTACGCATATCCCCTGATTTAAGTTTGAACCAATTTGGCAACATAGCAAATTTTAAATGACAACGAATTTATTTATTTCAACTGATTTATTTATATCAACCGATTTACACAAATCAACTGATTTACGCATATCAACTGATTTACGCATATCCCCTGATTTAAGTTTGAACCAATTTAGCAACAGCAAATTTTAAATGACAAGGGATTTATTTATATCAACTGATTTACGTATATCTTCTGATTTAAGTTTAAACCAATTTGGCAACATTGCAAATTTTAAATGACCACGTTGATTTATTTATATCAACTGATTTACACATTTTAACTGATTTACACATATCAAATAATTTACACAAATCAACTGATTTATTTATATCAACTGATTTACACATATTAACTGATTTACGCATATCAACTGATTAACACATATCAACTGATTTACACATATCAACTGATTTATTTATATCAACTGATTTACACATATCAACTAATTTATTTATATTAACTGATTTACGCATATCAACTGATTTACGCATATCAACTGATTTACGCATATCAAGTGATTTACGCATATCAACTGATTTACGCATATCCCCTGATTTAGGTTTGAACCAATTTGGCAACATAGCAAATTTTAAATGACCACGTTGATTTATTTATATCAAATGATTTAAACATATCAACTAATTTATTTACATCAACTGATTTACACATATCAACTGATTTATTTATATCAACTGATTTACGCATATCCCCCGATTTAAGTTAGACCAAGTTGGCAACACAGGAAATTTTAAATGACAACGTTTATTTATTTATATCAACTGATTTACACATATCAACTGATTTATTTACATCAACTGATTTACACAAATCAACTGATTTACGAATATCAATTGATTTACGCATATCATCTGATTTAAGTTTGAACCAATTTGGCAACAGCAAATTCTAAAAGACAACGTTGATTTATTTATATCAACTGATTTATTTATATCAACTGATTTATTTATATCAACTGATTTACACATATCAACTGATTTTTTAATATCAACCGATTTACACAAATCAACTGATTCACGCATATCTTAAGCATATCAACTGATTAACGCATATCCCCTGATTTAAATTTGAACCAATTTGGCAACATAGCAAATTTTAAATGACAACGAATTTATTTATTTTAACCGATTTATTTATATCAACCGATTTACACAAATCAACTGATTTACGCATATCAACTGATTTACGCATATCCCCTGATTTAGGTTTAAACCAATTTGGAAACATAGCAAATTTTAAATGACAACGGATTTATTTATATCCACTGATTTACGTAAATTAACTGTATGATGATTTTAAATGACCACGTTGATTCATTTATATTAACTGATTTACACAAATCAACTGATTTACGCATATCAACTGATTTACGCATATCCGCTGATTTAAGTTTAACCAATTTGGCAACACAGCAAATTTTAAATGACCACGTTGATTCATTTATATTAACTGATTTACACATATTAACTAATTTACACATATCAACCGATTTACACATATCAACTGATTTATTTATAGCAACTGATTTATTTATATTAAATGATTTACGCATATCAACTGATTTACACATATCAACTGATTTATTTATATCAACTGATTTACACAAATCAACTGATTTACGCATATCAACTGATTTACGCATATCCGCTGATTTAAGTTTAACCAATTTGGCAACACAGCAAATTTTAAATGACAACGTTGATTTATTTACATCAACTGATTTATACATATCAACTGATTTATTTACATCAACTGATTTACACATATCAACTGATTTTTTGATATCAACCGATTTACACAAATCAACTGATTTACGCATATCAACTGATTTACGCATATCTGCTGATTTAAGTTTAACCAATTTGGCAACACAGCAAATTTTAAATGACAACGTTGATTTATTTACATCAACTGATTTACACATATCAACTGATTTATTTACATCAACTGATTTACACATATCAACTGATTTACACATATCAACTGATTTATTTATATCAACTGATTTATTTATATCAACCGATTTACACAAATCAACTGATTTACGCATATCAACTGATTTACGCATATCCGCTGATTTAAGTTTAACCAATTTGGCAACACAGCAAATTTTAAATGACAACGTTGATTTATTTACATCAACTGATTTACACATATCAACTGATTTATTTACATCAACTGATTTACACATATCAACTGATTTTTTGATATCAACCGATTTACACAAATCAACTGATTTACGCATGTCAACTGATTAACGCCTATCCCTTGATTTAAGTTTGAACCAATTTGGCAACAGCAAATTTTAAATGACAACGTTGATTTATTTATATCAACTGATTTATTTATATCAACTGATTTACACATATCAACTGATTTTTTAATATCAACCGATTTACACAATTCAAATGATTTACGCATATCTTACGCATATCAACTGATTTACATATATCAACTGATTTACACATATCAACTGATTTATTTATATCAACTGATTTACGCATATCAACTGATTTATTTTTATCAACCGATTTATTTATATCAACCGACTTACACAAATCAACTGATTAACGCATATCAACTGATTTACGCATATCCCCTGATTTAAGTTTGAACCAAGTTGACAACATAGCAAATTTTAAATGACAACGGATTTATTTATATCAACTGATTTACGTATATCAACTGTATGATGATTTTAAATGACCACGTTGATTCAATTATATAAACTGATTTACACATATTAACTGATTTACACATATAAACCGATTTACACATATCAACTGATTTATTTATATCAACTGATTTACACATATCAACTGATTTATTTATATCAACTGATTTACACATATCAACTGATTTATTTATATCAACTGATTTACACATATCAACTGATTTACCCATATAAACTGATTTACGCATATAAACTGATTTACACATATCAACTGATTTATTTATATCAACTGATTTACACATATCAACTGATTTATTTATATCAACTGATTTATTTATATAAACTGATTTACGCATATTAACTGATTTACGCATATCAACTGATTTACGCATATCCCCTGATTTAAGTTTAAACCAATTTGGCAACACAGAAAAGTTTAAATGACAACGTTGATTTATTTATATCAACTGATTTACACATATCAACTGATTTTTTGATATCAACCGATTTTCACAAATCAACTGATTTACCCATATAAACTGATTTACGCATATCAACTGATTTACACATATTAACTGATTTATTTATATCAACTGATTAACACATATCAACTGATTTATTTACATCAACTGATTTACACATATCAACTGATTTACGCATATCAACTAATTTACGCATATCCCCTGATTTAGGTTTAACCAATTTGGCAACACAGCAAAATTTAAATGACAACGGATTTATTTATATCATCTGATTTACGTATATCAACTGTATGATGATTTTAAATGACCACGTTGATTCATTTATATCAACTGATTTACACATATCAACCGATTTACACATATCAACTGATTTATTTATATCAAATGATTTACACATATCAACTTATTTATTTATATAAACTGATTTACGCATATCAACTGATTTACGCATATCCCTTGATTTAAGTTTGAACCAATTTGGCAACAGCAAATTTTAAATGACAACGGATTTATTTATATCATCTGATTTACGTATATCAACTGTATGATGATTTTAAATGACCACGTTAATTCATTTATATCAACTGATTTACACATATCAACCGATTTACACATATCAACTGATTTACGCATATCCCCTGATTTAGGTTTAACCAATTTGGCAACACAGCAAAATTTTAATGACAACGGATTTATTTATATCATCTGATTTACGTATATCAACTGTATGATGATTTTAAATAACCACGTTGATTCATTTATATCAACTGATTTACACATATCAACCGATTTACACATATCAACTGATTTACGCATATCCCCTGATTTAGGTTTAACCAAGTTGGCAACACAGGAAATTTTAAATGACAACGTTTATTTATTTATATCAACTGATTTACACATATCAACTGATTTATTTACATCAACTGATTTACACATATCAACTGATTTTTTGATATCAACCAATTTACACAAATCAACTGATTTACGAATATCAATTGATTTACGCATATCATCTGATTTAAGTTTGAACCAATTTGGCAACAGCAAATTTTAAATGACAACGTTGATTTATTTATATCAACTGATTTATTTATATCAACTGATTTACACATATCAACTGATTTTTTGATATCAACCGATTTACACAAATCAACTTATTCACGCATATCTTACGCATATCAACTGATTCACGCATATCCCCTGATTTAAATTTGAACCAATTTGGCAACATAGCAAATTTTAAATGACAACGAATTTATTTATTTCAACTGATTTATTTATATCAACCGATTTACACAAATCAACTGATTTACGCCTATCAACTGATTTACGCATATCCCCTGATTTAGGTTTGAACCAATTTGGCAACATAGCAAATTTTAAATGACAACGGATTTATTTATATCCACTGATTTACGTATATCAACTGTATGATGATTGTAAATGACCACGTTGATTCATTTATATCAACTGATTTACACATATTAACTAATTTACACATATCAACCGATTTACACATATCAACTGATTTACGCATATCCCCTGATTTAAGTTTGAACCAATTTGGCAACATAGCAAATTTTAAATGACAACGAATTTATTTATTTCAACTGATTTATTTATATCAACCGATTTACACAAATCAACTGATTTACGCATATCAACTGATTTACGCATATCCCCTGATTTAAGTTTGAACCAATTTAGCAACAGCAAATTTTAAATGACAAGGGATTTATTTATATCAACTGATTTACGTATATCTTCTGATTTAAGTTTAAACCAATTTGGCAACATTGCAAATTTTAAATGACCACGTTGATTTATTTATATCAACTGATTTACACATTTTAACTGATTTACACATATCAAATAATTTACACAAATCAACTGATTTATTTATATCAACTGATTTACACATATTAACTGATTTACGCATATCAACTGATTTACACATATCAACTGATTTACACATATCAACTGATTTATTTATATCAACTGATTTACACATATCAACTGATTTATTTATATTAACTGATTTACGCATATCAACTGATTTACGCATATCAAGTGATTTACGCATATCAACTGATTTACGCATATCCCCTGATTTAGGTTTGAACCAATTTGGCAACATAGCAAATTTTAAATGACCACGTTGATTTATTTATATCAAATGATTTAAACATATCAACTAATTTATTTACATCAACTGATTTACACATATCAACTGATTTATTTATATTAACTGATTTACGCATATCCCCCGATTTAAGTTAGACCAAGTTGGCAACACAGGAAATTTTAAATGACAACGTTTATTTATTTATATCAACTGATTTACACATATCAACTGATTTATTTACATCAACTGATTTACTCATATCAACTGATTTTTTGATATCAACCGATTTACACAAATCAACTGATTTACGCATATCAACTGATTTACGCATATCCGCTGATTTAAGTTTAACCAATTTGGCAACACAGCAAATTTTAAATGACAACGTTGATTTATTTACATCAACTGATTTACACATATCAACTGATTTATTTACATCAACTGATTTACACATATCAACTGATTTACACATATCAACTGATTTATTTATATCAACTGATTTATTTATATCAACCGATTTACACAAATCAACTGATTTGCGCATATCAACTGATTTACGCATATCCGCTGATTTAAGTTTAACCAATTTGGCAACACAGCAAATTTTAAATGACAACGTTGATTTATTTACATCAACTGATTTACACATATCAACTGATTTATTTACATCAACTGATTTACACATATCAACTGATTTTTTGATATCAACCGATTTACACAAATCAACTGATTTACGCATGTCAACTGATTAACGCCTATCCCCTGATTTAAGTTTGAACCAATTTGGCAACAGCAAATTTTAAATGACAAGGTTGATTTATTTATATCAACTGATTTATTTATATCAACTGATTTACACATATCAACTGATTTTTTAATATCAACCGATTTACACAATTCAACTGATTTACGCATATCTTACGCATATCAACTGATTTACATATATCAACTGATTTACACATGTCAACTGATTTATTTATATCAACTGATTTACGCATATCAACTGATTTATTTTTATCAACTGATTTATTTATATCAACCGACTTACACAAATCAACTGATTTACGCATATCAACTGATTTACGCATATCCCCTGATTTAAGTTTGAACCAAGTTGACAACATAGCAAATTTTAAATGACAACGGATTTATTTATATCAACTGATTTACGTATATCAACTGTATGATGATTTTAAATGACCACGTTGATTCAATTATATAAACTGATTTACACATATTAACTGATTTACACATATAAACCGATTTACACATATCAACTGATTTATTTATATCAACTGATTTACACATATCAACTGATTTATTTATATCAACTGATTTACACATATCAACTGATTTACACATATCAACTGATTTACCCATATAAACTGATTTACGCATATCAACTGATTTACACATATCAACTGATTTATTTATATCAACTGATTTACACATATCAACTGATTTATTTATATCAACTGATTTATTTATATCAACTGATTTACACATATCAACTGATTTATTTATATAAACTGATTTACGCATATTAACTGATTTACGCATATCAACTGATTTACGCATATCCCCTGATTTAAGTTTAAACCAATTTGGCAACACAGAAAAGTTTAAATGACAACGTTGATTTATTTATATAAACTGATTTACACATATCAACTGATTTTTTGATATCAACCGATTTTCACAAATCAACTGATTTACCCATATAAACTGATTTACGCATATCAACTAATTTACACATATCAACTGATTTATTTATATCAACTGATTAACACATATCAACTGATTTATTGACATCAACTGATTTACACATATCAACTGATTTACGCATATCAACTTATTTACGCATATCCCCTGATTTAGGTTTAACCAATTTGGCAACACAGCAAAATTTAAATGACAACGGATTTATTTATATCATCTGATTTACGTATATCAACTGTATGATGATTTTAAATGACCACGTTGATTCATTTATATCAACTGATTTACACATATCAACCGATTTACACATATCAACTGATTTATTTATATCAAATGATTTACACATATCAACTTATTTATTTATATAAACTGATTTACGCATATCAACTGATTTACGCATATCCCCTGATTTAAGTTTGAACCAATTTAGCAACAGCAAATTTTAAATGACAACGTTTATTTATTTATATCAACTGATTTACAAATATCAAATGATTTTTTAATATCAACCGATTTACACAAATCAACTGATTTACGCATATCCCCTGATTTAAGTTTGAACCAATTTGGCAACATAGCAAATTTTAAATAACAACGGATTTATTTATATCAACAGATTTACAAATATCAAATGATTTTTTGATATTAACCGATTTACACAAATCAACTGATTTATGCATATCAACTGATTTACGCATTTCATCTGATTTAAGTTTGAACCAATTTGGCAACATAGCAAATTTTAAATGACAACGGATTTATTTATATCAACTGATTTACAAATATCAAATGATTTTTTGATATCAACCGATTTACACAAATCAACTGATTTACGCATATCAACTGATTTACGCATATCCCCTGATTTAAGTTTGAACCAATTTGGCAACAGCCAATTTTAAATGACAACGTTGATTTATTTATATCAACTGATTTACACATATCAACTGATTTATTTATATCAACTGATTTATTTATATTAACCGATTTACACAAATCAACTGATTTACGCATATTAACTGATTTACGCATATCCCCTGATTTAAGTTTGAACCAAATTGGCAACATAGCAAATTTTAAATGACAACGGATTTATTTATATCAACTGATTTACGTATATCAACTGTTTGATGATTTTAAATGACCACGTTGATTCAATTATATAAACTGATTTACACATATCAACCGATTTACACATATCAACTGATTTATTTATATCAACTGATTTACACAAATCAACTGATTTACGAATATCAATTGATTTACGCATATCATCTGATTTAAGTTTGAACCAATTTGGCAACAGCAAATTTTAAATGACAACGTTGATTTATTTATATCAACTGATTTATTTATATCAACTGATTTACACATATCAACTGATTTTTTGATATCAACCGATTTACACAAATCAACTTATTCACGCATATCTTACGCATATCAACTGATTCACGCATATCCCCTGATTTAGGTTTGAACCAATTTGGCAACATAGCAAATTTTAAATGACAACGGATTTATTTATATCCACTGATTTACGTATATCAACTGTATGATGATTTTAAATGACCACGTTGATTCATTTATATCAACTGATTTACACATATTAACTAATTTACACATATCAACCGATTTACACATATCAACTGATTTACGCATATCCCCTGATTTAAGTTTGAACCAATTTGGCAACATAGCAAATTTTAAATGACAACGAATTTATTTATTTCAACTGATTTATTTATATCAACCGATTTACACAAATCAACTGATTTACGCATATCAACTGATTTACGCATATCCCCTGATTTAAGTTTGAACCAATTTAGCAACAGCAAATTTTAAATGACAAGGGATTTATTTATATCAACTGATTTACGTATATCTTCTGATTTAAGTTTAAACCAATTTGGCAACATTGCAAATTTTAAATGACCACGTTGATTTATTTACATCAACTGATTTATACATATCAACTGATTTATTTACATCAACTGATTTACACATATCAACTGATTTTTTGATATCAACCGATTTACACAAATCAACTGATTTACGCATATCAACTGATTTACGCATATCTGCTGATTTAAGTTTAACCAATTTGGCAACACAGCAAATTTTAAATGACAACGTTGATTTATTTACATCAACTGATTTACACATATAAACTGATTTATTTACATCAACTGATTTACACATATCAACTGATTTACACATATCAACTGATTTATTTATATCAACTGATTTATTTATATCAACCGATTTACACAAATCAACTGATTTACGCATATCAACTGATTTACGCATATCCGCTGATTTAAGTTTAACCAATTTGGCAACACAGCAAATTTTAAATGACAACGTTAATTTATTTACATCAACTGATTTACACATATCAACTGATTTATTTACATCAACTGATTTACACATATCAACTGATTTTTTGATATCAACCGATTTACACAAATCAACTGATTTACGCATGTCAACTGATTAACGCCTATCCCTTGATTTAAGTTTGAACCAATTTGGCAACAGCAAATTTTAAATGACAACGTTGATTTATTTATATCAACTGATTTATTTATATCAACTGATTTACACATATCAACTGATTTTTTAATATCAACCGATTTACACAATTCAAATGATTTACGCATATCTTACGCATATCAACTGATTTACATATATCAACTGATTTACACATATCAACTGATTTATTTATATCAACTGATTTACGCATATCAACTGATTTATTTTTATCAACCGATTTATTTATATCAACCGACTTACACAAATCAACTGATTAACGCATATCAACTGATTTACGCATATCCCCTGATTTAAGTTTGAACCAAGTTGACAACATAGCAAATTTTAAATGACAACGGATTTATTTATATCAACTGATTTACGTATATCAACTGTATGATGATTTTAAATGACCACGTTAATTCAATTATATAAACTGATTTACACATATTAACTGATTTACACATATAAACCGATTTACACATATCAACTGATTTATTTATATCAACTGATTTACACATATCAACTGATTTATTTATATCAACTGATTTACACATATCAACTGATTTATTTATATCAACTGATTTACACATATCAACTGATTTACCCATATAAACTGATTTACGCATATAAACTGATTTACACATATCAACTGATTTATTTATATCAACTGATTTACACATATCAACTGATTTATTTATATCAACTGATTTATTTATATAAACTGATTTACGCATATTAACTGATTTACGCATATCAACTGATTTACGCATATCCCCTGATTTAAGTTTAAACCAATTTGGCAACACAGAAAAGTTTAAATGACAACGTTGATTTATTTATATCAACTGATTTACACATATCAACTGATTTTTTAATATCAACCGATTTTCACAAATCAACTGATTTACCCATATAAACTGATTTACGCATATCAACTGATTTACACATATCAACTGATTTATTTATATCAACTGATTAACACATATCAACTGATTTATTTACATCAACTGATTTACACATATCAACTGATTTACGCATATCAACTAATTTACGCATATCCCCTGATTTAGGTTTAACCAATTTGGCAACACAGCAAAATTTAAATGACAACGGATTTATTTATATCATCTGATTTACGTATATCAACTGTATGATGATTTTAAATGACCACGTTGATTCATTTATATCAACTGATTTACACATATCAACCGATTTACACATATCAACTGATTTATTTATATCAAATGATTTACACATATCAACTTATTTATTTATATAAACTGATTTAGGCATATCAACTGATTTACGCATATCCCTTGATTTAAGTTTGAACCAATTTGGCAACAGCAAATTTTAAATGACAACGGATTTATTTATATCATCTGATTTACGTATATCAACTGTATGATGATTTTAAATGACCACGTTAATTCATTTATATCAACTGATTTACACATATCAACCGATTTACACATATCAACTGATTTACGCATATCCCCTGATTTAGGTTTAACCAATTTGGCAACACAGCAAAATTTTAATGACAACGGATTTATTTATATCATCTGATTTACGTATATCAACTGTATGATGATTTTAAATAACCACGTTGATTCATTTATATCAACTGATTTACACATATCAACCGATTTACACATATCAACTGATTTACGCATATCCCCTGATTTAGGTTTAACCAAGTTGGCAACACAGGAAATTTTAAATGACAACGTTTATTTATTTATACATATATCAACTGATTTACGCATATCCCCTGATTTAGGTTTAACCAATTTGGCAACACAGCAAAATTTTAATGACAACGGATTTATTTATATCATCTGATTTACGTATATCAACTGTATGATGATTTTAAATGACCACGTTGATTCATTTATATCAACTGATTTACACATATCAACCGATTTACACATATCAACTGATTTATTTATATCAAATGATTTACACATATCAACTTATTTATTTATATAAACTGATTTACACATATCAACTGATTTATTTACATCAACTGATTTACACATATCAACTGATTTTTTGATATCAACCAATTTACACAAATCAACTGATTTACGAATATCAATTGATTTACGCATATCATCTGATTTAAGTTTGAACCAATTTGGCAACAGCAAATTTTAAATGACAACGTTGATTTATTTATATCAACTGATTTATTTATATCAACT
This sequence comes from Brassicogethes aeneus, assembly GCA_921294245.1. Classification (NCBI taxonomy): domain Eukaryota; kingdom Metazoa; phylum Arthropoda; class Insecta; order Coleoptera; family Nitidulidae; genus Brassicogethes; species Brassicogethes aeneus. The sequence goes on from OV121136.1 coordinate 9,071,206, forward strand.
GATTTACACATATCAACTGATTTTTTGATATCAACCGATTTACACAAATCAACTTATTCACGCATATCTTACGCATATCAACTGATTCACGCATATCCCCTGATTTAAATTTGAACCAATTTGGCAACATAGCAAATTTTAAATGACAACGAATTTATTTATTTCAACTGATTTATTTATATCAACCGATTTACACAAATCAACTGATTTACGCCTATCAACTGATTTACGCATATCCCCTGATTTAGGTTTGAACCAATTTGGCAACATAGCAAATTTTAAATGACAACGGATTTATTTATATCCACTGATTTACGTATATCAACTGTATGATGATTGTAAATGACCACGTTGATTCATTTATATCAACTGATTTACACATATTAACTAATTTACACATATCAACCGATTTACACATATCAACTGATTTACGCATATCCCCTGATTTAAGTTTGAACCAATTTGGCAACATAGCAAATTTTAAATGACAACGAATTTATTTATTTCAACTGATTTATTTATATCAACCGATTTACACAAATCAACTGATTTACGCATATCAACTGATTTACGCATATCCCCTGATTTAAGTTTGAACCAATTTAGCAACAGCAAATTTTAAATGACAAGGGATTTATTTATATCAACTGATTTACGTATATCTTCTGATTTAAGTTTAAACCAATTTGGCAACATTGCAAATTTTAAATGACCACGTTGATTTATTTATATCAACTGATTTACACATTTTAACTGATTTACACATATCAAATAATTTACACAAATCAACTGATTTATTTATATCAACTGATTTACACATATTAACTGATTTACGCATATCAACTGATTTACACATATCAACTGATTTACACATATCAACTGATTTATTTATATCAACTGATTTACACATATCAACTGATTTATTTATATTAACTGATTTACGCATATCAACTGATTTACGCATATCAACTGATTTACGCATATCAAGTGATTTACGCATATCAACTGATTTACGCATATCCCCTGATTTAGGTTTAACCAATTTGGCAACACAGCAAAATTTAAATGACAACGGATTTATTTATATCATCTGATTTACGTATATCAACTGTATGATGATTTTAAATGACCACGTTGATTCATTTATATCAACTGATTTACACATATCAACCGATTTACACATATCAACTGATTTATTTATATCAAATGATTTACACATATCAACTTATTTATTTATATAAACTGATTTACGCATATCAACTGATTTACGCATATCCCTTGATTTAAGTTTGAACCAATTTGGCAACAGCAAATTTTAAATGACAACGGATTTATTTATATCATCTGATTTACGTATATCAACTGTATGATGATTTTAAATGACCACGTTAATTCATTTATATCAACTGATTTACACATATCAACCGATTTACACATATCAACTGATTTACGCATATCCCCTGATTTAGGTTTAACCAATTTGGCAACACAGCAAAATTTTAATGACAACGGATTTATTTATATCATCTGATTTACGTATATCAACTGTATGATGATTTTAAATAACCACGTTGATTCATTTATATCAACTGATTTACACATATCAACCGATTTACACATATCAACTGATTTACGCATATCCCCTGATTTAGGTTTAACCAAGTTGGCAACACAGGAAATTTTAAATGACAACGTTTATTTATTTATATCAACTGATTTACACATATCAACTGATTTATTTACATCAACTGATTTACACATATCAACTGATTTTTTGATATCAACCAATTTACACAAATCAACTGATTTACGAATATCAATTGATTTACGCATATCATCTGATTTAAGTTTGAACCAATTTGGCAACAGCAAATTTTAAATGACAACGTTGATTTATTTATATCAACTGATTTATTTATATCAACTGATTTACACATATCAACTGATTTTTTGATATCAACCGATTTACACAAATCAACTTATTCACGCATATCTTACGCATATCAACTGATTCACGCATATCCCCTGATTTAAATTTGAACCAATTTGGCAACATAGCAAATTTTAAATGACAACGAATTTATTTATTTCAACTGATTTATTTATATCAACCGATTTACACAAATCAACTGATTTACGCCTATCAACTGATTTACGCATATCCCCTGATTTAGGTTTGAACCAATTTGGCAACATAGCAAATTTTAAATGACAACGGATTTATTTATATCCACTGATTTACGTATATCAACTGTATGATGATTGTAAATGACCACGTTGATTCATTTATATCAACTGATTTACACATATTAACTAATTTACACATATCAACCGATTTACACATATCAACTGATTTACGCATATCCCCTGATTTAAGTTTGAACCAATTTGGCAACATAGCAAATTTTAAATGACAACGAATTTATTTATTTCAACTGATTTATTTATATCAACCGATTTACACAAATCAACTGATTTACGCATATCAACTGATTTACGCATATCCCCTGATTTAAGTTTGAACCAATTTAGCAACAGCAAATTTTAAATGACAAGGGATTTATTTATATCAACTGATTTACGTATATCTTCTGATTTAAGTTTAAACCAATTTGGCAACATTGCAAATTTTAAATGACCACGTTGATTTATTTATATCAACTGATTTACACATTTTAACTGATTTACACATATCAAATAATTTACACAAATCAACTGATTTATTTATATCAACTGATTTACACATATTAACTGATTTACGCATATCAACTGATTTACACATATCAACTGATTTACACATATCAACTGATTTATTTATATCAACTGATTTACACATATCAACTGATTTATTTATATTAACTGATTTACGCATATCAACTGATTTACGCATATCAACTGATTTACGCATATCAAGTGATTTACGCATATCAACTGATTTACGCATATCCCCTGATTTAGGTTTGAACCAATTTGGCAACATAGCAAATTTTAAATGACCACGTTGATTTATTTATATCAAATGATTTAAACATATCAACTAATTTATTTACATCAACTGATTTACACATATCAACTGATTTATTTATATCAACTGATTTACGCATATCCCCCGATTTAAGTTAGACCAAGTTGGCAACACAGGAAATTTTAAATGACAACGTTTATTTATTTATATCAACTGATTTACACATATCAACTGATTTATTTTTATCAACCGATATATTTATATCAACCGACTTACACAAATCAACTGATAAACGCATATCAACTGATTTACGCATATCCCCTGATTTAAGTTTGAACCAAGTTGACAACATAGCAAATTTTAAATGACAACGGATTTATTTATATCAACTGATTTACGTATATCAACTGTATGATGATTTTAAATGACCACGTTGATTCAATTATATAAACTGATTTACACATATTAACTGATTTACACATATAAACCGATTTACACATATCAACTGATTTATTTATATCAACTGATTTACACATATCAACTGATTTATTTATATCAACTGATTTACACATATCAACTGATTTACCCATATAAACTGATTTACGCATATCAACTGATTTACACATATCAACTGATTTATTTATATCAACTGATTTACACATATCAACTGATTTATTTATATCAACTGATTTATTTATATCAACTGATTTACACATATCAACTGATTTATTTATATAAACTGATTTACGCATATTAACTGATTTACGCATATCAACTGATTTACGCATATCCCCTGATTTAAGTTTAAACCATTTTGGCAACACAGAAAAGTTTAAATGACAACGTTGATTTATTTATATAAACTGATTTACACATATCAACTGATTTTTTAATATCAACCGATTTTCACAAATCAACTGATTTACCCATATAAACTGATTTACGCATATCAACTGATTTACACATATCAACTGATTTATTTATATCAACTGATTAACACATATCAACTGATTTATTTACATCAACTGATTTACACATATCAACTAATTTACGCATATCAACTAATTTACGCATATCCCCTGATTTAGGTTTAACCAATTTGGCAACACAGCAAAATTTAAATGACAACGGATTTATTTATATCATCTGATTTACGTATATCAACTGTATGATGATTTTAAATGACCACGTTGATTCATTTATATCAACTGATTTACACATATCAACCGATTTACACATATCAACTGATTTATTTATATCAAATGATTTACACATATCAACTTATTTATTTATATAAACTGATTTACGCATATTAACTGATTTACGCATATCCCCTGATTTAAGTTTGAACCAATTTGGCAACAGCAAATTTTAAATGACAACGCTTATTTATTTATATCAACTTATTTACACATATCAACTGATTTATTTATATCAACTGATTTACCCATATCAACTGATTTACGCATATCCCCCGATTTAAGTTTAACCAAGTTGGCAACACAGGAAATTTTAAATGACAACGTTTATTTATTTATATCAACTGATTTACACATATCAACTGATTTATTTACATCAACTGATTTACACATATCAACTGATTTTTTGATATCAACCAATTTACACAAATCAACTGATTTACGAATATCAATTGATTTACGCATATCATCTGATTTAAGTTTGAACCAATTTGGCAACAGCAAATTTTAAATGACAACGTTGATTTATTTATATCAACTGATTTATTTATATCAACTGATTTACACATATCAACTGATTTCTTTGATATCAACCGATTTACACAAATCAACTTATTCACGCATATCTTACGCATATCAACTGATTCACGCATATCCCCTGATTTAAATTTGAACCAATTTGGCAACATAGCAAATTTTAAATGACAACGAATTTATTTATTTCAACTGATTTATTTATATCAACCGATTTACACAAATCAACTGATTTACGCCCATCAACTGATTTACGCATATCCCCTGATTTAGGTTTGAACCAATTTGGCAACATAGCAAATTTTAAATGACAACGGATTTATTTATATCCACTGATTTACGTATATCAACTGTATGATGATTTTAAATGACCACGTTGATTCATTTATATCAACTGATTTACACATTGTAATGGTTCAGTATTTTAATACGTTTTACAAATTTATTTTTAAATAAGTTTGGAATTTCTAAATTGTGCTGTAAAATGAAAAAATCGTTGCAACAGAGGTAAAAAAAACGAACGGTCAGGTAGAGAAATTACAAAGTGTCGTGACCGAAATTTTGCCTGAAATGGGAAAAATCTGTTTACCAGATGAGACGAAAACGACATCGAAACTTGATAAGGGAAGAAAATAAAGGGGCAGAAAGTTTTCCGAAGTCTTAGAGAACGCATCGTTTTCGTGAATCTTTGCTAAAACCATAATTATTGTAAAATTCTGTGTAAACAATTGTTACGAGTGTTTGTGTATTCTCCCAGGTTAGTTCATAATTTTAGTAGCCCAATTATGTAGTAAAGTCCACTAAACGTAGAACGATTTTGATTTAAATAAACTGAGCATTAGTTATTTTGCACTACTACGTTTAGTGAATTTTACTCGTTATTAACACCTTTTGTTTTAGCTATTTTTATAGAATGTTTTACCTTTTAAGTTTACTGCTAAATGTAAAAATTTATATTCCTTTCGTTTATTGTCTTAGGCTTAATTTAGTTGTATACTACTCAAATGTTTAGACCCTTCCTCAACACGATTATGCATATTTTTGCGGTAATTTTAAAACAAATATCAGTGTAATACAGGGCGTTTCGTTACTTAAAGGGGAGTATTGACCGTTAATTTTAAACTTTGAATGCTCCTTTTTCTTAGTACGTAGTTTGCAGTAGATACTAAAATACTCTCCTCCGTGAGGGGTAACTGGTCACCTAGGTTCTCTAGGTGGCATCGCAACTTTTACCCCGAAACTGCATCTTTACGCGAGTTGTTTCCAGTGCGGACCTCGTTCTCCACAGGGCAACGTTAACGTTGACAGACTAGCAGTTAACTGCCCTGTTAAACTAACAAAGTTTTTCCTATTTTTTTGAACCCGTAGGGGTAGATAGTGTAACGAGCCTCGTGTCATTCCATTTGATTTGCATAAACTTTTTAAGAAACCATGCCTAATCGTGTAATCCTTTGCTACTTCATAGCCGAACAGGGTTTTTTCTCAAGCTCTTTTTCCCTGGTCGTATCTCCCTAAGAGCCACCCCTTGTGTTTTTTTTTGTTTGTAAAGTAAATTAAATTGGGGTAAACAAAACACTGTATTTTATTTTTTGTATACCTAAGTCTCCCAAGTATGATTCTTAAAGCAATGTATTTAATAGAACACGTAAGTAAACACAACGTAGAGGTCCAAATTTTGATAAGACGATCACGAGCCATAGTCACAAAAATAGTTCATTTATTAATTTTTCATAAAACTTGTTTTACGAACCTGGTGTAAGGAGAAATCTTTACATTTTTGGTGCCGTGACCAGGATACATTGCAAAAGGAATCACTTTGTGGAGAATTAGGTTTTTTACAGCCCCGGATTGTCTCTAGGTTTTATGTCTAGGGGCTAGGAATTTCCTAAGTCCGGCGCTGTACTTTGTTTATAAAATTCTAATTCATTTGATATTTTTTTTCGGTAAAACTTATGAGGGAAAGCCTATGCAACAATTTAAGGAAAACTGACGAGGAAAGCAAAACCAAAACCAAAAGTTAAGGATATTCAAGGAGAAGGGCAAAAGTTGATTGTAAAACAAACAAAAAACTCCTCAGGGGCCTTTAAAGAATGGAGCTGTACAGGATAAAAAATAAAAACAATGCAGCATCGGAAACCTAAGGTTTAACTTGGTGGAAAACAGGAAATGGGTGACCAAATATAAATATAAAAATGAGATAAAATAATTTTCTTTCAGCGATTAATTTTTTCATTTTGTTTAAAGAATAGGGGCGAAATATACCGAGTGTTGTTTAAGATGTGGCCCAAACACGGTTACCTGTAAATGGGACATATGTCGGTGCCACACATACACCCGTGATTCGCCAAATTAGTGAGAGGAACCGGTTTTGATGCCATGGTAAACCCCCCTTGCGGGTGCCACAGTGGGTAAAACAAGAAACAGTTGAATGTGACTGAAGCTCCTTTGCAGTCAATTATTTGGAAGAAGTAGTGGTTTCTTTCATAAAGCCAGCTGCTTACTCTTGTTGTCTGTTGTCCAGCAACTTGGTTCTACTGTAGCTAAAACTTCTTTTGAAGCTAGCTACAAAACATCGCAGGGCGCAGCTGAATCACTGATAGTGGCAGCTGAATAAAGTAGTAAGGGCGCAGCTGAATCACTTATAGTGGCAGCTAAGTAAAGTACTAGGGGCGCAGCTGAATCACTGATAGTGGCCGCTGAATAAAGTAGTAAGGGCGCAGCTGAATTACTTATAGTGGCAGCTGAATAAAGTAGTAAGGGCGCAGCTGAATCACTTATAGTGGCAGCTAAGTAAAGTACTAGGGGCGCAGCTGAATCACTGATAGTGGCAGCTGAATAAAGTAGTAAGGGCGCAGCTGAATTACTTATAGTGGCAGCTGAGTAAAGTACTAGGGGCGCAGCTGGGTCTTCCTTGAAGACAGTTTTTAGGGTGAACTATCGGTTTGCGGGTTTGAAACGACTAGTTAAACATCTTTTGGTGTAACTAAAAGCAGAAGTTTAGGTTAAAACCTACTCTATTATTTTTCAGGCTTATTGTATTTTGTTGCTAAATTTATTTTTATTTTTGACTTTATCATGTTTTAATGCTTTTTATTTTTTATACAACAATTTTAATTTAATGAGGGTCTAATGTTTAACGAGGAATATTTGTTGACCTGTTGACCAAAGGTGAAATGATTTTGACACGTGAGCAACTGACAAAATTGGAGGATCGGGAAATTTAAGCGCAGTCAACATGATGGTGCCAAATATGTTGGTGATGATGTTCAGGATAATAATGAAGCCGGCAAGGACGTAGATGACTGTCAATCCTTAAGAATGATTTAGTTTTGATCAGGTGTGTCATGTTTATTTTTATTTTATATTTTTGGACTTCCTTTCTTCTATCGTAAGATTTTACCCAGGAACTGACGAACTAATATTACTAACTCTATTAACAATTGACATTTGACTCTGACACACGACTTTATATTGTTATATTTTTTTTCTGTTTGTTTATTTTATTTTATCCTATTTACATTTACTGATTAGTCTTTCTTTTATTTTTCATGTACGTTAAATGGATTTGATGTGAGCTTTGATGGAGTTAGTCATGGTGTATCTGAGCAGGGACGGACTTAGGCCGAAGGACAGTTGTGAACAGGGGCGTACTCAACTTAAAAGAATAACAGGGATGTTAAAAGTTTGACAAGCTGTCCAACGCCATTTGCCAACCTTTTAAAGGGGCGTCTGTAATGGTTCAGTATTTTAATACGTTTTACAAATTTATTTTTAAATAAGTTTGGAATTTCTAAATTGTGCTGTAAAATGAAAAAATCGTTGCAACAGAGGTAAAAAAAACGAACGGTCAGGTAGAGAAATTACAAAGTGTCGTGACCGAAATTTTGCCTGAAATGGGAAAAATCTGTTTACCAGATGAGACGAAAACGACATCGAAACTTGATAAGGGAAGAAAATAAAGGGGCAGAAAGTTTTCCGAAGTCTTAGAGAACGCATCGTTTTCGTGAATCTTTGCTAAAACCATAATTATTGTAAAATTCTGTGTAAACAATTGTTACGAGTGTTTGTGTATTCTCCCAGGTTAGTTCATAATTTTAGTAGCCCAATTATGTAGTAAAGTCCACTAAACGTAGAACGATTTTGATTTAAATAAACTGAGCATTAGTTATTTTGCACTACTACGTTTAGTGAATTTTACTCGTTATTAACACCTTTTGTTTTAGCTATTTTTATAGAATGTTTTACCTTTTAAGTTTACTGCTAAATGTAAAAATTTATATTCCTTTCGTTTATTGTCTTAGGCTTAATTTAGTTGTATACTACTCAAATGTTTAGACCCTTCCTCAACACGATTATGCATATTTTTGCGGTAATTTTAAAACAAATATCAGTGTAATACAGGGCGTTTCGTTACTTAAAGGGGAGTATTGACCGTTAATTTTAAACTTTGAATGCTCCTTTTTCTTAGTACGTAGTTTGCAGTAGATACTAAAATACTCTCCTCCGTGAGGGGTAACTGGTCACCTAGGTTCTCTAGGTGGCATCGCAACTTTTACCCCGAAACTGCATCTTTACGCGAGTTGTTTCCAGTGCGGACCTCGTTCTCCACAGGGCAACGTTAACGTTGACAGACTAGCAGTTAACTGCCCTGTTAAACTAACAAAGTTTTTCCTATTTTTTTGAACCCGTAGGGGTAGATAGTGTAACGAGCCTCGTGTCATTCCATTTGATTTGCATAAACTTTTTAAGAAACCATGCCTAATCGTGTAATCCTTTGCTACTTCATAGCCGAACAGGGTTTTTTCTCAAGCTCTTTTTCCCTGGTCGTATCTCCCTAAGAGCCACCCCTTGTGTTTTTTTTTGTTTGTAAAGTAAATTAAATTGGGGTAAACAAAACACTGTATTTTATTTTTTGTATACCTAAGTCTCCCAAGTATGATTCTTAAAGCAATGTATTTAATAGAACACGTAAGTAAACACAACGTAGAGGTCCAAATTTTGATAAGACGATCACGAGCCATAGTCACAAAAATAGTTCATTTATTAATTTTTCATAAAACTTGTTTTACGAACCTGGTGTAAGGAGAAATCTTTACAACATATTAACTAATTTACACATATCAACCGATTTACACATATCAACTGATTTACGCATATCCCCTGATTTAAGTTTGAACCAATTTGGCAACATAGCAAATTTTAAATGACAACGAATTTATTTATTTTAACTGATTTATTTATATCAACCGATTTACACAAATCAACTGATTTACGCATATCAACTGATTTACGCATATCCCCTGATTTAAGTTTGAACCAATTTAGCAACAGCAAATTTTAAATGACAAGGGATTTATTTATATCAACTGATTTACGTATATCTTCTGATTTAAGTTTAAACCAATTTGGCAACATTGCAAATTTTAAATGACCACGTTGATTTATTTATATCAACTGATTTACACATTTTAACTGATTTACACATATCAAATAATTTACACAAATCAACTGATTTATTTATATCAACTGATTTACACATATTAACTGATTTACGCATATCAACCGATTTACACATATCAACTGATTTATTTATATCAAATGATTTACACATATCAACTTATTTATTTATATAAACTGATTTACACATATTAACTGATTTACACATATCAACCGATTTACACATATCAACTGATTTATTTATATCAAATGATTTACACATATCAACTTATTTATTTATATAAACTGATTTACACATATTAACTGATTTACACATATCAACCGATTTACACATATCAACTGATTTATTTATATCAAATGATTTACACATATCAACTTATTTATTTATATAAACTGATTTACACATATTAACTGATTTACACATATCAACCGATTTACACATATCAACTGATTTATTTATATCAAATGATTTACACATATCAACTTATTTATTTATATAAACTGATTTACACATATTAACTGATTTACACATATCAACCGATTTACACATATCAACTGATTTATTTATATCAAATGATTTACACATATCAACTTATTTATTTATATAAACTGATTTACACATATTAACTGATTTACACATATCAACCGATTTACACATATCAACTGATTTATTTATATCAAATGATTTACACATATCAACTTATTTATTTATATAAACTGATTTACGCATATCAACTGATTTACGCATATCCCCTGATTTAAGTTTGAACCAATTTGGCAACAGCAAATTTTAAATGACAACGTTTATTTATTTATATCAACTGATTTACAAATATCAAATGATTTTTTAATATCAACCGATTTACACAAATCAACTGATTTACGCATATCCCCTGATTTAAGTTTGAACCAATTTGACAACATAGCAAATTTTAAATAACAACGGATTTATTTATATCAACAGATTTACAAATATCAAATGATTTTTTGATATTAACCGATTTACACCAATCAACTGATTTATGCATATCAACTGATTTACGCATTTCATCTGATTTAAGTTTGAACCAATTTGGCAACATAGCAAATTTTAAATGACAACGGATTTATTTATATCAACTGATTTACAAATATCAAATGATTTTTTGATATCAACCGATTTACACAAATCAACTGATTTACGCATATCAACTGATTTACGCATATCCCCTGATTTAAGTTTGAACCAATTTGGCAACAGCCAATTTTAAATGACAACGTTGATTTATTTATATCAACTGATTTACACATATCAACTGATTTATTTATATCAACTGATTTATTTATATCAACCGATTTACACAAATCAACTGATTTACGCATATTAACTGATTTACGCATATCCCCTGATTTAAGTTTGAACCAAATTGGCAACATAGCAAATTTTAAATGACAACGGATTTATTTATATCAACTGATTTACGTATATCAACTGTTTGATGATTTTAAATGACCACGTTGATTCAATTATATAAACTGATTTACACATATTAACTGATTTACACATATCAACCGATTTACACATATCAATTGATTTATTTATATCAACTGATTTACACATATCAACTGATTTATTTATATCAAATGATTTACGTAAATCAACTGTATGATGATTTTAAATGACCACGTGGATTCATTTATATCAACTGATTTACGCATATCAACTGATTTAGGCATATCCCCTGACTTAAGTTTGAACCAATTTGGCAACACAGCAAATTTTAAATGACCACGTTGATTTATTTATATCAACTGATTTACACATTTCAACTGATTTACACATATCAACTGATTTATTTATATCAACTGATTTATTTATATCAACCGATTTACACAAATCAACCGATTTACACAAATCAACTGATTTACGCATATCAACTGATTTACGCATATCAACTGATTTTTTGATATCAACCGATTTACACAAATCAACTGATTTACGCATATCAACTGATTTACGCATATCCCCTGATTTAAGTTTAAACCAATTTGGCAACATAGCAAATTTTAAATGACAACGGATTTATTTATATCAACTGATTTACGTATATCCCCTGATTTCAGTTTGAACCAATTTGGCAACATAGCAAATTTTAAATGATCACGTTAATTTATTTATATCAACTGATTTACACAAATCAACTGATTTTTTGATATCAACCGATTTACACAAATCAACTGATTTACGCATATCTTACGCATATCAACTGATTTACAAATATCCCCTGATTTAAGTTTAAACCAATTTGGCAACATAGCAAATTTTAAATGACAACGGATTTATTTATATCAACTGATTTACGTATATTCCCTGATTTAAGTTTGAACCAATTTGGCAACATAGCAAATTTTAAATGACCACATTAATTTATTTATATCAACTGATTTATACTTATCAACTGATTTACACATATCAACTGATTTATTTATATTAACCGATTTACACAAATCAACCGATTTACACAAATCAACTGATTTACGCATATCAACTGATTTACGCATATCCCCTGATTTAAGTTTGAACCAATTTGGCAACATAGCAAATTTTAAATGACCACGTTAATTTATTTATATCAACTGATTTACACATATTAACTGATTTACACATATCAACTGATTTACACATATCAACTGATTTACACATATCAACTGATTTATTTATATCAACTGATTAACACAAATCAACTTATTTATTTATATCAACTGATTTACACATATCAACTGATTTATTTATATCAACCTTTTTACACAAATCAACCGATTTACACAAATCAACTGATTTACGCATTTCAATTGATTTACGCATATCCCCTGATTTAAGTTTGAACCAATTTTGCAACATAGCAAATTTTAAATAAAAACGGATTTATTTATATTAACTGATTTACGTAAATTAACTGTATGATGATTTTAAATGACCACGTTGATTCATTTATATCAACTGATTTACACCTATTAACTAATTTACACATATCAACGGATTTACACATATCAACTGATTTATTTATATAAACTGATTTACGCATATCAACTGATTTACGCATATCAACTGATTTACGCATATCAACCGATTTACACATATCCCCTGATTTAAGTTTAAACCAATTTGGCAACACAGCAAATTTTAAATGACAACGTTGATTTATTTAAATCAAATGATTTACACATATCAACTGATTTTTTGATATCAACCGATTTACACAAATCAACTGATTTTCGCATATTAAATGGTTTACGCATATCCCCTGATTTAAGTTTGAACCAATTTGGCAACATAGCAAATTTTAAATGACAACGGATTTATTTATATCAACTGATTTACGTATATCCCCTGATTTAAGTTTGAACCAATTTGGCAACAGCAAATTTTAAATGACCACGTTAATTTATTTATATTAACTGATTTACACATATCAACTGATTTATTTACATCAACTGATTTACACATATCAACTGATTTATTTATATTAACTAATTTACGCTTATCAACTAATTTACGCATATCCCCTGATTTAAGTTTAACCAATTTGGCAACACAGCAAATTTTAAATGACAACGGATTTATTTATACCAACTGATTTACGAATATCAACTGTATGATTATTTTAAATGACCACGTTGATTTATTTATATCAACTGATTTACACATATCAACTGATTTACACATATCAACTGATTTATTTATATCAACTGATTTACACATATCAACTTATTTATTTATATAAACTGATTTACGCATATCAACTGATTTAGGCATATCAACTGATTTACGCATATTAACTGATTAACGCATATCCCCTGATTTAAGTTTGAACCAATTTGGCAACAGCAAATTTTAATTGACAACGGATTTATTTATATCAACTGATTTACGTATATCAACTGTATGATGATTTTAAATGACCACGTTGATTAAATTATATAAACTGATTTACACATATTAACTGATTTACACATATCAACCGATTTACACAAATCAACTGATTTACGCATATCTTCCGCATATTAACTGATTTACACATATCAACTGATTTACACATATCAACTGATTTATTTATATCAACTGATTTATTTATTTCAACCGATTTACACAAATCAACTGATTTACGCATATCAACTGATTTACGCATATCCCCTAATTTAAGTTTGAACCAATTTGGCAACATAGCAAATTTTAAATAACAACGGATTTATTTATATTAACTGATTTACGTATATCAACTGTATGATGATATTAAAATGACCACATTGATTCAATTATATAAACTGATTTACACATATTAACTGATTTACACATATCAACCGATATACACATATCAACTGATTTATTTATATCAACTGATTTACACATATCAACTTATTTATTTATATCAACTGATTTACAAATATCAACTGATTTATTTATATCAACTGATTTACACATATCAACTGATTTATTTATATAAACTGATTTACCCATATCAACTGATTTACGCATATCAACCGATTTACTCATATCAACTGATTTACGCATATCCCCTGATTTAAGTTTAAACCAATTTGGCAACACAGCAAATTTTAAATGACAACGTTGATTTATTTATATCAACTGATTTACACATATCAACTGATTTACACATATCAACTGATTTATTTATATCAACTGATTAACACATATCAACTGATTTATTTATATCAACTGATTTACACATATCAACTGATTTAAGTTTAAACCAATTTGGCAACATAGCAAATTTTAAATGACAACGGATTTATTTATATCAACTGATTAACGTATATCCCCTGATTTAAGTTTGAACCAATTTGGCAACATAGCAAATTTTAAATGACCACGTTAATTTATTTATATTAACTGATTTACACATATTAACTGATTTACACATATCAACTGATTTACACATATCAACTGATTTACACATATCAACTGATTTATTTATATCAACTGATTAACAAAAATCAACTGATTTATTTATATCAACTGATTTACACATATCAACTGATTTATTTATATCAACCGATTTACACAAATCAACCGATTTACACAAATCAACTGATTTACGCATTTCAATTGATTTACGCATATCCCTTGATTTAAGTTTGAACCAATTTGGCAACATAGCAAATTTTAAATAAAAACGGATTTATTTATATTAACTGATTTACGTAAATTAACTGTATGATGATTTTAAATGACCACGTTGATTCATTTATATCAACTGATTTACACATATTAACTAATTTACACATATCAACGAATTTACACATATCAACTGATTTATTTATATAAACTGATTTACGCATATCAACTGATTTACGCATATCAACTGATTTACGCATATCAACCGATTTACACATATCCCCTGATTTAAGTTTAAACCAATTTGGCAACACAGCAAATTTTAAATGACAACGTTGATTTATTTAAATCAAATGATTTACACATATCAACTGATTTTTTGATATCAACCGATTTACACAAATCAACTGATTTTCGCATATTAAATGGTTTACGCATATCCCCTGATTTAAGTTTGAACCAATTTGGCAACATAGCAAATTTTAAATGACAACGGATTTATTTATATCAACTGATTTACGTATATCCCCTGATTTAAGTTTGAACCAATTTGGCAACAGCAAATTTTAAATGACCACGTTAATTTATTTATATTAACTGATTTACACATATCAACTGATTTATTTACATCAACTGATTTACACATATCAACTGATTTATTTATATTAACTAATTTACGCTTATCAACTAATTTACGCATATCCCCTGATTTAAGTTTAACCAATTTGGCAACACAGCGAATTTTAAATGACAACGGATTTATTTATACCAACTGATTTACGAATATCAACTGTATGATTATTTTAAATGACCACGTTGATTTATTTATATCAACTGATTTACACATATCAACTGATTTACACATATCAACTGATTTATTTATATCAACTGATTTACACATATCAACTTATTTATTTATATAAACTGATTTACGCATATCAACTGATTTAGGCATTTCAACTGATTTACGCATATCAACTGATTAACGCATATCCCCTGATTTAAGTTTGAACCAATTTGGCAACAGCAAATTTTAAATGACAACGGATTTATTTATATCAACTGATTTACGTATATCATCTGTATGATGATTTTAAATGACCACGTTGATTCAATTATATAAACTGATTTACACATATTAACTGACTTACACATATCAACCGATTTACACATATCAACTGATTTATTTATATCAACCGATTTACACAAATCAACTGATTTACGCATATCTTACGCATATCAACTGATTTACACATATCAACTGATTTATTTATATCAACTGATTTATTTATATCAACCGATTTACACAAATCAACTGATTTACGCATATCAACTGATTTACGCATATCCCCTAATTTAAGTTTGAACCAATTTGGCAACATTGCAAATTTTAAATGACAACGGATTTATTTATATCAACTGATTTACGTATATCAACTGTATGATGATATTTAAATGACCACATTGATTCAATTATATAAACTGATTTACACATATTAACTGATTTACACATATCAACCGATTTACACATATCAACTGATTTATTTATATCAACTGATTTACACATATCAACTTATTTATTTATATCAACTGATTTACACATATCAACTGATTTATTTATATCAACTGATTTACACATATCAACTGATTTATTTATATAAACTGATTTACCCATATCAACTGAATTACGCATATCAACCGATTTACTCATATCAACTGATTTACGCATATCCCCTGATTTAAGTTTAAACCAATTTGGCAACACAGCAAATTTTAAATGACAACGTTGATTTATTTATATCAACTGATTTACACATATCAACTGATTTACACATATCAACTGATTTACACATATCAACTGATTTATTTATATCAACTGATTAACACATAACAACTGATTTACACATATCAACTGATTTAAGTTTAAACCAATTTGGCAACATAGCAAATTTTAAATGACAACGGATTTATTTATATCAACTGATTAACGTATATCCCCTGATTTAAGTTTGAACCAATTTGGCAACATAGCAAATTTTAAATGACCACGTTAATTTATTTATATCAACTGATTTACACATATTAACTGATTTACACATATCAACCGATTTACACAAATCAACTGATTTACGCATATCAACTGATTTTTTGATATCAACCGATTTACACAAATCAACTGATTTACGCGTATCAACTGATTTACGCATATCCCCTGATTTAAGTTTAAACCAATTTGGCAACATAGCAAATTTTAAATGACAACGGATTTATTTATATCAACTGATTAACGTTTATCCCCTGATTTAAGTTTGAACCAATTTGGCAACATAGCAAATTTTAAATGACCACGTTAATTTATTTATATCAACTGATTTACACATATTAACTGATTAACACATATCAACTGATTAACACATATCAACTGATTTATTTATATCAACTGATTAACACATATCAACTGATTTATTTATATCAACTGATTTCCACATATCAACTGATTTATTTATATCAACCGATTTACACAAATCAACCGATTTACACAAATCAACTGATTTACGCATATCAATTGATTTACGCATATCCCTTGATTTAAGTTTGAACCAATTTGGCAACATAGCAAATTTTAAATGAAAACGGATTTATTTATATCAACTGATTTACGTAAATCAACTGTATGATGATTTTAAATGACCATGTTGATTCATTTATATCAACTGATTTACACATATTAACTAATTTACACATATCAACCGATTTACACATATCAACTGATTTATTTATATCAACTGATTTACACATATCAACTGATTTATTTATATAAACTGATTTACGCATATCAACTGATTTACGCATATCAACTGATTTACGCATATCAACCGATTTACACATATCCCCTGATTTAAGTTTGAACCAATTTGGCAACACAGCAAATTTTAAATGACAACGTTGATTTATTTAAATCAAATAATTTACACATATCAACTGATTTATTTACATCAACTGATTTACACATATCAACTGATTTATTTACATCAATTGATTTACACATATCAACTGATTTTTTTATATTAACCAATTTACACAAATCAACTGATTTACGTATATTAATTGATTTACGCATATCATCTAATTTAAGTTTGAACCAATTTGGCAACAGCAAATTTTAAATTACAACGTTGATTTATTTATATCAACTGATTTATTTATATCAACTGATTTACACATATCAACTGATTTTTTGATATCAACCGATTTACACAAATCAACTGATTCACGCATATCTTACGCATAACAACTGATTTACGCATATCCCCTGATTTAGGTTTAAACCAATTTGGCAACATAGCAAATTTTAAATGACATCGAATTTATTTATATCAACTGATTTACGTATATCCCCTGATTTAAGTTTGAACCAATTTGGCAACATAGCAAATTTTAAATGACCACGTTGATTTATTTATATCAACTGATTTACACATATCAACTGATTTACACATATCAACCGATTTACTCATATCAACTGATTTACGCATATCCCCTGATTTAAGTTTAAACCAATTTGGCAACACAGCAAATTTTAAATGACAACGTTGATTTATTTATATCAACTGATTTACACATATCAACTGATTTACACATATCAACTGATTTACACATATCAACTGATTTATTAATATCAACTGATTAACACATATCAACTGATTTATTTATATCAACTGATTTACACATATCAACTGATTTAAGTTTAAACCAATTTGGCAACATAGCAAATTTTAAATGACAACGGATTTATTTATATCAACTGATTTACACATATCAACTGATTTATTTATATCAACTGATTTACACATATCAACTTATTTATTTATATAAACTGATTTACGCATATCAACTGATTTAGGCATATCAACTGATTTACGCATATCAACTGATTAACGCATATCCCCTGATTTAAGTTTGAACCAATTTGGCAACAGCAAATTTTAAATGACAACGGATTTATTTATATCAACTGATTTACGTATATCATCTGTATGATGATTTTAAATGACCAAGTTTATTCAATTATATAAACTGATTTACACATATTAACTGATTTACACATATCAACCGATTTACACATATCAACTGATTTATTTATATCAACCGATTTACACAAATCAACTGATTTACGCATATCTTACGCATATCAACTGATTTACACATATCAACTGATTTACACATATCAACTGATTTATTTATATCAACTGATTTACACATATCAACTGATTTATTTATATCAACTGATTTATTTATATCAACCGATTTACACAAATCAACTGATTTACGCATATCAACTGATTTACGCATATCCCCTAATTTAAGTTTGAATTAATTTGGCAACATAGCAAATTTTAAATGACAACGGATTTATTTATATCAACTGATTTACGTATATCAACTGTATGATGATATTAAAATGACCACATTGATTCAATTATATAAACTGATTTACACATATTAACTGATTTACACATATCAACCGATTTACACATATCAACTGATTTATTTATATCAACTGATTTACACATATCAACTTATTTATTTATATCAACTGATTTACACATATCAACTGATTTATTTATATCAACTGATTTACACATATCAACTGATTTATTTATATAAACTGATTTACCCATATCAACTGATTTACGCATATCAACCGATTTACTCATATCAACTGATTTACGCATATCCCCTGATTTAAGTTTAAACCAATTTGGAAACACAGCAAATTTTAAATGACAACGTTTATTTATTTATATCAACTGATTTACACATATCAACTGATTTACACATATCAACTGATTTACACATATCAACTGATTTATTTATATCAACTGATTAACACATATCAACTGATTTATTTATATCAACTGATTTACACATATCAACTGATTTAAGTTTAAACCAATTTGGCAACATAGCAAATTTTAAATGACAACGGATTTATTTATATCAACTGATTAACGTATATCCTCTGATTTAAGTTTGAACCAATTTGGCAACATAGCAAATTTTAAATGACCACGTTAATTTATTTATATCAACTGATTTACACATATTAACTGATTTACACATATCAACCGATTTACACAAATCAACTGATTTACGCATATCAACTGATTTTTTGATATCAACCGATTTACACAAATCAACTGATTTAAGCGAATCAACTGATTTACGCATATCCCCTGATTTAAGTTTAAACCAATTTGGCAACATAGCAAATTTTAAATGACAACGGATTTATTTATATCAACTGATTAACGTATATCCCCTGATTTAAGTTTGAACCAATTTGGCAACATAGCAAATTTTAAATGACCACGTTAATTTATTTATATCAACTGATTTACACATATTAACTGATTAACACATATCAACTGATTTACACATATCAACTGATTTATTTATATCAACTGATTAACACATATCAACTGATTTATTTATATCAACTGATTTACACATATCAACTGATTTATTTATATCAACCGATTTACACAAATCAACCGATTTACACAAATCAACTGATTTACGCATATCAATTGACTTACGCATATCCCTTGATTTAAGTTTGAACCAATTTGGCAACATAGCAAATTTTAAATGAAAACGGATTTATTTATATCAACTGATTTACGTAAATCAACTGTATGATGATTTTAAATGACCATGTTGATTCATTTATATCAACTGATTTACACATATTAAATAATTTACACATATCAACCGATTTACACATATCAACTGATTTATTTATATCAACTGATTTACACATATCAACTGATTTATTTATATAAACTGATTTACGCATATCAACTGATTTACGCATATCAACTGATTTACGCATATCAACCGATTTACACATATCCCCTGATTTAAGTTTGAACCAATTTGGCAACACAGCAAATTTTAAATGACAACGTTGATATATTTAAATCAAATGATTTACACATATCAACTGATTTATTTACATCAACTGATTTACACATATCAACTGATTTATTTACATCAATTGATTTACACATATCAACTGATTTTTTTATATTAACCAATTTACACAAATCAACTGATTTACGTATATTAATTGATTTACGCATATCATCTAATTTAAGTTTAAACCAATTTGGCAACAGCAAATTTTAAATTACAACGTTGATTTATTTATATCAACTGATTTATTTATATCAACTGATTTACACATATCAACTGATTCACGCATATCTTACGCATATCAACTGTTTTACGCATATCCCCTGATTTAGGTTTGAACCAATTTGGCAACATAGCAAATTTTAAATGACATCGAATTTATTTATATCAACTGATTTACGTATATCCCCTGATTTAAGTTTGAACCAATTTGGCAACATAGCAAATTTTAAATGACCACGTTGATTTATTTATATCAACTGATTTAAGTTTAAACCAATTTGGCAACATAGCAAATTTTAAATGAAAACGGATTTATTTATATCAACTGATTTACGCATATTAACTGATTTAGGCATATCCCCTGACTTAAGTTTGAACCAATTTGACAACAAAGCAAATTTTAAATGACCACGTTGATTTATTTATATCAACTGATTTACACATATCAACTGATTTATTTATATCAACTGATTTATTTATATCAACCGATTTACACAAATCAACCGATTTACACAAATCAACTGATTTACGCATATCAACTGATTTACGCATATCTCCTGATTTAAGTTTAAACCAATTTGGCAACATAGCAAATTTTAAATGACAACGGATTTATTTATGTCAACTGATTTACGTATATCCCCTGATTTCAGTTTAAACCAATTTGGCAACATAGCAAATTTTAAATGACCACGTTAATTTATTTATATCAACTGATTTACACAAATCAACTGATTTTTTGATATCAACCGATTTACACAAATCAACTGATTTACGCATATCTTACGCATATCAACTGATTTACACATATCCCCTGATTTAAGTTTGAACCAATTTGGCAACATAGCAAATTTTAAATGACAACGGATTTATTTATATCAACTGATTTATGTATATCCCCTGATTTAAGTTTGAACCAATTTGGCAACATAGCAAATTTTAAATGACCACTTTAATTTATTTATATTAACTGATTTACACATATCAACTGATTTAAACATATCAACTGATTTATTTATATCAACTAATTTATTTATATCAACCGATTTACACAAATCAACCGATTTACACAAATCAACTGATTTACGCATATTAACTGATTTACGCATATCCCCTGATTTAAGTTTGAACCAATTTGGCAACATAGCAAATTTTTAAATGAACACGTTAATTTATTTATATCAACTGATTTACACATATTAACTGATTTACACATATCAACTGA
Source organism: Brassicogethes aeneus (assembly GCA_921294245.1). Lineage (NCBI taxonomy): Eukaryota > Metazoa > Arthropoda > Insecta > Coleoptera > Nitidulidae > Brassicogethes > Brassicogethes aeneus. Next base: position 9,093,903 of record OV121136.1, read on the forward strand.
TTTATTTATATCAACTGATTTACACATATCAACTGATTTATTTATATCAACCGATTTACACAAATCAACCGATTTACACAAATCAACTGATTTACGCATATCAACTGATTTACGCATATCCCCTGATTTAAGTTTAAACCAATTTGGCAACATAGCAAATTTTAAATGACAACGGATTTATTTATGTCAACTGATTTACGTATATCCCCTGATTTCAGTTTAAACCAATTTGGCAACATAGCAAATTTTAAATGACCACGTTAATTTATTTATATCAACTGATTAACACATATCATCTGATTTATTTATATCAACTGATTTACACATATCAACTGATTTATTTATATTAACCGATTTACACAAATCAACCGATTTACACAAATCAACTGATTTACGCATATCAATTGATTTACGCATATCCCCTGATTTAAGTTTGAACCAATTTGGCAACATAGCAAATTTTAAATAAACACGGATTTATTTATATTAACTGATTTACGTAAATCAACTGTATGATAATTTTAAATGACCACGTTGATTCATTTATATCAACTGATTTACACATATTAACTAATTCACACATATCAACCGATTTACACATATCAACTGATTTATTTATATAAACTGATTTACGCATATCAACTGATTTACGCATATCAACTGATTTACGCATATCAACCGATTTACACATATCCCCTGATTTAAGTTTGAACCAATTTGGCAACACAGCAAATTTTAAATGACAACGTTGATTTATTTAAATCAAATGATTTACACATATCAACTGATTTATTTACATCAAATGATTTACACATATCAAATGATTTATTTACATCAATTGATTTACACATATCAACTGATTTTTTGATATCAACCAATTTACACAAATCAACTGATTTACAAATATCAATTGATTTACGCATATCATCTGATTTAAGTTTGAACCAATTTGGCAACAGCAAATTTTAAATGACAACGTTGATTTATTTATATCAACTGATTTATTTATATTAACTGATTTACACATATCAACTGATTTTTTAATATCAACCGATTTACACAAATCAACTGATTCACGCATATCTTACGCATATCAACTGATTTACGCATATCCCCTGATTTAAATTTGAACCAATTTGGCAACATAGCAAATTTTAAATGACAACGAATTTATTTATTTTAACTGATTTATTTATATCAACCGATTTACACAAATCAACTGATTTACGCATATCAACTGATTTACGCATATCCCCTGATTTAGGTTTGAACCAATTTGGCAACATAGCAAATTTTAAATGACAACGGATTTATTTATATCCACTGATTTACGTAAATTAACTGTATGATGATTTTAAATGACCACGTTGATTCATTTATATCAACTGATTTACACATATTAACTGATTTACACATATCATCTGATTTACACATATCAACTGATTTACACATATCAACTGATTTATTTATATCAACTGATTAACACAAATCAACCGATTTACACAAATCAACTGATTTACGCATTTCAATTGATTTACGCATATCCCTTGATTTAAGTTTTAACCAATTTGGCAACACGTTGATTCATTTATATCAACTGATTTACACATATTAACTAATTTACACATATCAACGGATTTACACATATCAACTGATTTATTTATATAAACTGATTTACGCATATCAACTGGTTTACGCATATCAACTGATTTACGCATATCAACCGATTTACACATATCCCCTGATTTAAGTTTAAACCAATTTGGCAACACAGCAAATTTTAAATGACAACGTTGATTTATTTAAATCAAATGATTTACACATATCAACTGATTTTTTGATATCAACCGATTTACACAAATCAACTGAATTTCGCATATTAAATGGTTTACGCATATCCCCTGATTTAAGTTTGAACCAATTTGGCAACATAGCAAATTTTAAATGACAACGGATTTATTTATATCAACTGATTTACGTATATCCCCTGATTTAAGTTTGAATCAATTTGGCAACAGCAAATTTTAAATGACCACGTTAATTTATTTATATTAACTGATTTACACATATCAACTGATTTATTTACATCAACTGATTTACACATATCAACTGATTTATTTATATTAACTAATTTACGCTTATCAACTAATTTACGCATATCCCCTGATTTAAGTTTAACCAATTTGGCAACACAGCAAATTTTAAATGACAACGGATTTATTTATACCAACTGATTTACGAATATCAACTGTGTGATTATTTTAAAAGACCACGTTGATTTATTTATATCAACTGATTTACACATATCAACTGATTTACACATATCAACTGATTTACACATATCAACTGATTTATTTATATCAACTGATTTACACATATCAACTTATTTATTTATATAAACTGATTTACGCATATCAACTGATTTAGTCATATCAACTGATTTACGCATATCAACTGATTAACGCATATCCCCTGATTTAAGTTTGAACCAATTTGGCAACAGCAAATTTTAAATGACAACGGATTTATTTATATCAACTGATTTACGTATATCAACTGTATGATGATTTTAAATGACCACGTTGATTCAATTATATAAACTGATTTACACATATTAACTGATTTACACATATCAACCGATTTACACATATCAACTGATTTATTTATATCAACCGATTTACACAAAACAACTGATTTACGCATATCTTACGCATATCAACTGATTTACACATATCAACTGATTTACACATATCAACTGATTTATTTATATCAACTGATTTACACATATCAAATGATTTATTTATATCAACTGATTTACACATATCAACTGATTTACACATATCAACTGATTTACACATATCAACTGATTTATTTATATCAACTGATTTACACATATCAACTGATTTATTTATATAAACTGATTTACCCATATCAACTGATTTACGCATATCAACTGATTTACGCATATCCCCTGATTTACGCATATCCCCTGATTTAAGTTTGAACCAATTTGGCAACACAGCAAATTTTAAATGACAACGTTGATTTATTTATATCAACTGATTTACACATATCAACTGATTTTTTGATATCAACCGATTTACACAAATTAACTGATTTACGCATATCAACTAATTTACGCATATCTCCTGATTTAAGTTTGAACCAATTTTGCCACATAGCAAATTTTAGATGACCACGTTGATTTATTTATATCAACTGATTTACACATATCAACTGATTTATTTATATTGTGGGGACTGGATTTCCCACTCTTGTCTGTCAGTACAATTTAAATAATTTTTATTTATTTTATTTTTATTGCTATGTATTTCGAATTATTATTAGTCAGTAATTATGTTTAAACTTTTCAGGTAGTAGGTTGTAAATAGTGTTTTGCAGAGAGCGTGTGTTTGTTACCTGGAGCCTTGTAAAACATTGGAGTTTCCTGTCATCGGTAAACATCCTTTACGATTGCTTACTTACCTCTCCGGTTTCTTTACCCAAAGTTATTTATTTAATTTTATTTTTATTACCCTTTTATAGATGCGCTTTGATTTTTCCAAATGTTTCCTACCTATCCCCTACCACGATTAGGGGTGGGTGGCCAAAGGGCTCTTGGAAAATGTCTTGGTCTATCACCAGACACAACGTACTGACTCCCCGTTTTGAGTACATCGGCTCCGGGTGACAACACATTTAAATTATAATTCTGTTTGTGTATATATGTGTATTGTATTGTATATTGTGTATATGTAGTGTAATAAAGTTAAGTTTGTAAATACCTCGCCGTCGATCAATTTGCACACAACTACCCGCACCAAAGCAGTCGCTAAAGTGGTGACCCCGACGTGATCTGTAAGTTTTTTTTATGTATTCGCAAAATTTTTTGTAAACTTAGTGACAATAATTGTGTTAAGTGGTGGACGACACGGGTAGTTTGACGGTAGTGCGCGCGTGATTGTAGACCGATTAACAGCCGTTATAATAGTGTAGGTATAGACATTAAGCAAGTGTCAAGATGACCAACGTCGATTAAATGAAAGAAACCGCCACGAGCACGCTCACAATATCGAAACAACCACGTTTCCCGGAGTTCAATGCAGCCGATCCGGAATTATGGTTCTCGATTGCGGAGAGGTATTTTGAAGCGTTAGGTCTAAACGACAGCCGTAAACAATACCTGAGTGTGTTATCGGCCATACCAACACGTTACGCTAACGAGGTGCGCGATATCCTAATGCAACCATTAGGCGAGGAACCGTACAAAAATTTGAAGGAGAACCTCGTAAAACGGTTGAGTTCATCTCAGGACGAAAGGACGCGCGAGTTACTTGAAAACGTAGTAATGGGAGACGAGAAGCCATCGCAGTTTCTTCGTCGACTACAAGCTCTCGCAGGGACAGCAATACCGGACAACTTGCTGAGAACATTGTGGATGCGTGGCTTGCCGGAAAAGATAAAGCCTACGATGGTTACCGTGCAGGACAAGTCCATCACCGATATGGCTGAAGTTGCGGATACGGTATACGGGTTATTGCCACCACGCTCTACCGTCGCAGAGACATCAAAACCGCCATCAGCAGTAATGGCCGACGTGCAACAAGCAGTGCACGTGCAACAGCTTCAGTTCGAAATGGCCGAGATTAAAAAGCTACTCGGTGAAATTTACGAAGGTTCAAACTCCCGAGGAAGGTCTCGAACCCCTTACCGCGGACGCTCACAAAGCCGGTCCCGCTCCAGGTCAGATTCGCGCGGCCCGCGTCCAACTGGCATGTGTTGGTATCACTGGAATTTTGCAGAGAACGCACAGAAATGTACCAAGCCATGTAGTTGGACTCCGGAAAACGAGAGGGGCAGTCGTTAATGGCGGCCAACGACACCAGCCCGACAACATCTCGCCGTCTTTTTGTAAGCGATCGCGAATCAAATGTCCGATTTTTAGTAGACACTGGTGCCGATCTGTGCGTATTTCCGCGTAAGTTTTATCGGGGGCCGTGTAGAAGGTCCAGCTACGAGCTTTCCGCAGCCAACGGTACACGCATCGCGACTTACGGCGTAACGACGCTCACCCTCAATCTGGGGCTGAGGCGGGACTTTTCATGGAACTTTTTAATCGCTGACGTTTCCAAGCCCATCATTGGAGCCGATTTTTTGTCGCACTATGGACTACTTCCCGATTTAAGAAGCGGGCGACTACTGGACTCCGTTACCAGGCTCGCTCTGCAAGGAGAGGTGACTGAGTGTGAAGCTCCCAGCATCAGGACCATCACCGGCGCCTCGCAGTACCATGATCTTTTACGGGAATTCACGTCAATAACGCGGCCTGACGGAGCTCCAAAAGCGGTCAAACACCAGACGAAGCACCACATCATCACGACACCGGGTCCTCCGGTAGCACTAAGACCGAGGCGCCTTGCTCCAGACAAACTCAAAGCAGCCAAGAAAGAATTCGAAGCAATGCTCCGACTTGGACTCGCCAGGCCCTCAGAAAGCCCGTGGGCAGCACCGCTGCACATGGTGCCGAAGAAAGGAGATGAGTGGCGACCTTGTGGTGATTACCGAGGTCTCAATGACCGGACACAACCGGATCAATACTCGGTGCGCCACATTCAAGACTTCTCCCAAATGTTAGAAGGAAAGATCATCTTTTCTACTGTCGACTTGGTACGTGCCTTCAACCAGATACCCGTAGCCGTAGAAGACATCCCCAAGACAGCCATTACGACACCGTTCGGACTGTACGAATTTCCATACATGACGTTTGGACTTCGTAACGCAGCCCAAACTTTTCAACGGTTTATCGACGAAGTTCTACGTGGCTTGGACTTCTGCTATGCATACATAGACGACATCCTGATCGCCTCCGAATCGCAAGAAGAACACTTGGAGCACCTCAGAGTACTTTTCGAGCGGCTCCACGAGTACGGCGTCGTCATCAACCCCGGTAAGTGTATATTTGGAGTATCTGAAGTCCAGTTTCTCGGCTATCTCGTTTCAGGTTCGGGAACTCAGCCATTACCAGACAAAGTCAACGTCATCCGGTCATTTCCTCAGAAGGAAAGATTTCCTGAAGTCTACACAGTGTTCACCACGCCAACAACGCCATCTAGACTTCATTGGACAATTTTCCACAGACATTCGTCATGTGTCGGGCCAGGATAATGTGGTGGCTGATGCATTGTCACGCATTGAAGAGCTGGAGTCAGCCATCAACTACAAGGCACTTGCAGAGTCTCAGAAGAGAGATCAAGAGCTTCTGAATCTGCAACAAGGCTTTTCATCCCTCAAGTTGAGATCGGTACAGATTCCAGGCACAACTGAGTTTATTACGTGCGATGTGTCAGCATCAGCGCCTCGACCGTATATTACAAAACCATTTCGGAAGGCGGCGTTTAACTCAGTTCACCAATTATCCCATCCCGGGGCAAACGCTACATGCAAGCTTGCGACCCAACGATACGTCTGGCCCTCAATTAAATCGGACTGTCGTCAGTGGGCACGAAGCTGCGTGGAATGTCAGCGATCGAAGATATCTCGCCATGTCTCAGCGCCAGTGGGCTCGTTTGCGCCACCATCAGCAAGACTCGACCACGTACACCTTGACCTGATCATCATGCCACACTGCGATGGGTATCGTTAGTGTTTGACTATGATCGATAGATTCTCTCGCTATCAACTGATTTACACATATCAACTGATTTATTTATATCAACTGATTTATTTATATCAACCGATTTACACAAATCAACCGATTTTTTGATATCAACCGATTTACACAATTCAACTGATTTACGCATATCAACTGATTTACATATATCAACTGATTTACACATATCAACTGATTTATTTATATCAACTGATTTACACATATCAACTGATTTATTTATTAACTGATTTACGTAAATCAACTGTATGATGATTTTAAATGACCACGTTGATTCATTTATATCAACTGATTTACACATATTAACTAATTTACAAATATCAACCGATTTACACATATCAACTGATTTATTTATACCAACTGATTTACGCATATCAACTGATTTACGCATATCAACTGATTTACGCATATCAACCGATTTACACATATCCCCTGATTTAAGTTTAAACCAATTTGGCAACACAGCAAATTTTAAATGACAACGTTGATTTATTTAAATCAAATGATTTACACATATCAACTGATTTATTTACATCAAATGATTTACACATATCAACTGATTTATTTACATCAATTGATTTACACATATCAACTGATTTACGCATATCCCCTGATTTAAGTTTGAACCAATTTGGCAACATAGCAAAAATTTAAATGACCACGTTAATTTATTTATATCAACTGATTTACACATATTAACTGATTTACACATATCAACTGATTTACACATATGAACTGATTTATTTATATCAACTGATTTATTTATATCAACTGATTTACACATATCAACTGATTTATTTATATCAACCGATTTACACAAATCAACTGATTTACACAAATCAACTGATTTACGCATATCAATTGATTTACGCATATCCCTTGATTTAAGTTTGAACCAATTTGGCAACATAGCAAATTTTAAATAAAAACGGATTTATTTATATTAACTGATTTACGTAAATCAACTGTATGATGATTTTAAATGACCACGTTGATTCATTTATATCAACTGATTTACACATAATAACTAATTTACACATATCAACCGATTTACACATATCAACTGATTTATTTATATAAACGGATTTACGCATATCAACTGATTTACGCATATCAACCGATTTACACATATCCCCTGATTTAAGTTTGAACCAATTTGGCAACACAGCAAATTTTAAATGACAACGTTGATTTATTTAAATCAAATGATTTACACATATCAACTGATTTATTTACATCAAATGATTTACACATATCAACTGATTTATTTACATCAATTGATTTACACATATCAACTGATTTTTTAATATCAACCAATTTACACAAATCAACTGATTTACGAATATCAATTGATTTACGCATATCATCTGATTTAAGTTTGAACCAATTTGGCAACAGCAAATTTTAAATGACAACGTTGATTTATTTATATCAACTGATTTATTTATATCAACTGATTTACACATATCAACTGATTTTTTGATATCAACCGATTTACACAAATCAACTGATTTACGCATATCTTACGCATATCAACTGATTTACGCATTTCATCTGATTTAAATTTAAAACCAATTTGGCAACATAGCAAATTTTAAATGACAACGAATTTATTTATTTCAACTGATTTATTTATATCAACCGATTTACACAAATCAACTGATTTACGCATATCAACTGATTTACGCATGTCAACTGATTAACGCATATCCCCTGATTTAAGTTTAACCAATTTGGCAACACAGCAAATTTTAAATGACAACGGATTTATTTATATCCACTGAATTACGTAAATTAACTGTATGATGATTTTAAATGACCACGTTGATTCATTTATATCAACTGATTTACTCATATTAACTAATTTACACATATCAACCGATTTACACATATCAACTGATTTATTTATAGCAACTGATTTATTTATATTAGATGATTTACACATATCAACTGATTTATTTATATAAACTGATTTACGCATATCAACTGATTTACACATATCAACTGATTTATTTATATCAACCAAATTACACAAATCAACTGATTTACGCATATCAACTGATTTACGCATATCCGCTGATTTAAGTTTAACCAATTTGGCAACACAGCAAATTTTAAATGACAACGTTGATTTATTTACATCAACTGATTTACACATATCAACTGATTTATTTACATTAACTGATTTACACATATCAACTGATTTTTTAATATCAACCGATTTACACAATTCAACTGATTTACGCATATCAACTGATTTACATCTATCAACTGATTTACACATATCAACTGATTTATTTATATCAACTGATTTACACATATCAACTGATTTATTTTTATCAACTGATTTATTTATATCAACCGATTTACACAAATCAACTGATTTACGCATATCAACTGATTTACGCATATCCCCTGATTTAAGTTTGAACCAAGTTGGCAACATAGCAAATTTTAAATGACAACGGATTTATTTATATCAACTGTATGATGATTTTAAATGACCACGTTGATTCAATTATATAAACTGATTTACACATATTAACTGATTTACACAAATAAATCGATTTACACATATTAACTGATTTATTTATATCAACTGATTTACACATATCAACTGATTTATTTATATCAACTGATTTACACATATCAACTGATTTATTTATATCAACTGATTTACACATATCAACTGATTTACTTATATAAACTGATTTACGCATATCAACTGATTTACACATATCAACTGATTTATTTATATCAACTGATTTACACATATCAACTGATTTATTTATATCAACTGATTTACACATATCAACTGATTTATTTATATAAACTGATTTACCCATATCAACTGATTTACGCATATCAACTGATTTACGCATATCAACTGATTTACGCATATCCCCTGATTTAAGTTTAAACCAATTTGGCAACACAGAAAAGTTTAAATGACCACGTTAATTTATTTATATCAACTGATTTACACATATCAACTGATTTTTTGATATTAACCGATTTTCACAAATCAACTGATTTACCCATATAAACTGATTTACGCATATCAACTGATTTACACATATAAACTGATTTATTTATATCAACTGATTAACACATATCAACTGATTTATTTACATCAACTGATTTACACATATCAACTGATTTACACATATCAACTAATTTACGCATATCCCCTGATTTAGGTTTAACCAATTTGGCAACACAGCAAAATTTAAATGACAACGGATTTATTTATATCATCTGATTTACGTATATCAACTGTATGATAATTTTAAATGACCACGTTGATTCATTTATATCAACTGATTTACACATATCAACCGATTTACACATATCAACTGATTTATTTATATCAAATGATTTACACATATCAACTTATTTATTTATATAAACTGATTTACGCATATCAACTGATTTACGCATATCCCCTGATTTAAGTTTGAACCAATTTGGCAACAGCAAATTTTAAATGACAACGTTGATTTATTTATATCAACTGATTTATTTATATCAACTGATTTACAAATATCAAATGATTTTTTAATATCAACCGATTTACACAAATCAACTGATTTACGCATATCCCCTGATTTAAGTTTGAACCAATTTGGCAACAGCAAATTTTAAATGACAACGTTGATTTATTTATATCAACTGATTTATTTATATCAACTGATTTACACATATCAACTGATTTCTTTGATATCAACCGATTTACACAAATCAACTTATTCACGCATATCTTACGCATATCAACTGATTCACGCATATCCCCTGATTTAAATTTGAACCAATTTGGCAACATAGCAAATTTTAAATGACAACGAATTTATTTATTTCAACTGATTTATTTATATCAACCGATTTACACAAATCAACTGATTTACGCCTATCAACTGATTTACGCATATCCCCTGATTTAGGTTTGAACCAATTTGGCAACATAGCAAATTTTAAATGACAACGGATTTATTTATATCCACTGATTTACGTATATCAACTGTATGATGATTTTAAATGACCACGTTGATTCATTTATATCAACTGATTTACACATATTAACTAATTTACACATATCAACCGATTTACACATATCAACTGATTTACGCATATCCCCTGATTTAAGTTTGAACCAATTTGGCAACATAGCAAATTTTAAATGACAACGAATTTATTTATTTTAACTGATTTATTTATATCAACCGATTTACACAAATCAACTGATTTACGCATATCAACTGATTTACGCATATCCCCTGATTTAAGTTTGAACCAATTTAGCAACAGCAAATTTTAAATGACAAGGGATTTATTTATATCAACTGATTTACGTATATCTTCTGATTTAAGTTTAAACCAATTTGGCAACATTGCAAATTTTAAATGACCACGTTGATTTATTTATATCAACTGATTTACACATTTTAACTGATTTACACATATCAAATAATTTACACAAATCAACTGATTTATTTATATCAACTGATTTACACATATTAACTGATTTACGCATATCAACCGATTTACACATATCAACTGATATATTTATATCAAATGATTTACACATATCAACTTATTTATTTATATAAACTGATTTACACATATTAACTGATTTACACATATCAACCGATTTACACATATCAACTGATTTATTTATATCAAATGATTTACACATGTCAACTTATTTATTTATATAAACTGATTTACACATATTAACTGATTTACACATATCAACCGATTTACACATATCAACTGATTTATTTATATCAAATGATTTACACATATCAACTTATTTATTTATATAAACTGATTTACACATATTAACTGATTTACACATATCAACCGATTTACACATATCAACTGATTTATTTATATCAAATGATTTACACATATCAACTTATTTATTTATATAAACTGATTTACACATATTAACTGATTTACACATATCAACCGATTTACACATATCAACTGATTTATTTATATCAAATGATTTACACATATCAACTTATTTATTTATATAAACTGATTTACACATATTAACTGATTTACACATATCAACCGATTTACACATATCAACTGATTTATTTATATCAAATGATTTACACATATCAACTTATTTATTTATATAAACTGATTTACGCATATCAACTGATTTACGCATATCCCCTGATTTAAGTTTGAACCAATTTGGCAACAGCAAATTTTAAATGACAACGTTTATTTATTTATATCAACTGATTTACAAATATCAAATGATTTTTTAATATCAACCGATTTACACAAATCAACTGATTTACGCATATCCCCTGATTTAAGTTTGAACCAATTTGACAACATAGCAAATTTTAAATAACAACGGATTTATTTATATCAACAGATTTACAAATATCAAATGATTTTTTGATATTAACCGATTTACACCAATCAACTGATTTATGCATATCAACTGATTTACGCATTTCATCTGATTTAAGTTTGAACCAATTTGGCAACATAGCAAATTTTAAATGACAACGGATTTATTTATATCAACTGATTTACAAATATCAAATGATTTTTTGATATCAACCGATTTACACAAATCAACTGATTTACGCATATCAACTGATTTACGCATATCCCCTGATTTAAGTTTGAACCAATTTGGCAACAGCCAATTTTAAATGACAACGTTGATTTATTTATATCAACTGATTTACACATATCAACTGATTTATTTATATCAACTGATTTATTTATATCAACCGATTTACACAAATCAACTGATTTACGCATATTAACTGATTTACGCATATCCCCTGATTTAAGTTTGAACCAAATTGGCAACATAGCAAATTTTAAATGACAACGGATTTATTTATATCAACTGATTTACGTATATCAACTGTTTGATGATTTTAAATGACCACGTTGATTCAATTATATAAACTGATTTACACATATTAACTGATTTACACATATCAACCGATTTACACATATCAATTGATTTATTTATATCAACTGATTTACACATATCAACTGATTTATTTATATCAAATGATTTACGTAAATCAACTGTATGATGATTTTAAATGACCACGTGGATTCATTTATATCAACTGATTTACGCATATCAACTGATTTAGGCATATCCCCTGACTTAAGTTTGAACCAATTTGGCAACACAGCAAATTTTAAATGACCACGTTGATTTATTTATATCAACTGATTTACACATATCAACTGATTTACACATATCAACTGATTTATTTATATCAACTGATTTATTTATATCAACCGATTTATTTAAATCAAATAATTTACACATATCAACTGATTTATTTACATCAACTGATTTACACATATCAACTGATTTATTTACATCAATTGATTTACACATATCAACTGATTTTTTTATATTAACCAATTTACACAAATCAACTGATTTACGTATATTAATTGATTTACGCATATCATCTAATTTAAGTTTGAACCAATTTGGCAACAGCAAATTTTAAATTACAACGTTGATTTATTTATATCAACTGATTTACACATATTAACTGATTTACACATATCAACCGATTTACACAAATCAACTGATTTACGCATATCAACTGATTTTTTGATATCAACCGATTTACACAAATCAACTGATTTACGCGTATCAACTGATTTACGCATATCCCCTGATTTAAGTTTAAACCAATTTGGCAACATAGCAAATTTTAAATGACAACGGATTTATTTATATCAACTGATTAACGTATATCCCCTGATTTAAGTTTGAACCAATTTGGCAACATAGCAAATTTTAAATGACCACGTTAATTTATTTATATCAACTGATTTACACATATTAACTGATTAACACATATCAACTGATTAACACATATCAACTGATTTATTTATATCAACTGATTAACACATATCAACTGATTTATTTATATCAACTGATTTCCACATATCAACTGATTTATTTATATCAACCGATTTACACAAATCAACCGATTTACACAAATCAACTGATTTACGCATATCAATTGATTTACGCATATCCCTTGATTTAAGTTTGAACCAATTTGGCAACATAGCAAATTTTAAATGAAAACGGATTTATTTATATCAACTGATTTACGTAAATCAACTGTATGATGATTTTAAATGACCATGTTGATTCATTTATATCAACTGATTTACACATATTAACTAATTTACACATATCAACCGATTTACACATATCAACTGATTTATTTATATCAACTGATTTACACATATCAACTGATTTATTTATATAAACTGATTTACGCATATCAACTGATTTACGCATATTAACTGATTTACGCATATCAACCGATTTACACATATCCCCTGATTTAAGTTTGAACCAATTTGGCAACACAGCAAATTTTAAATGACAACGTTGATTTATTTAAATCAAATAATTTACACATATCAACTGATTTATTTACATCAACTGATTTACACATATCAACTGATTTATTTACATCAATTGATTTACACATATCAACTGATTTTTTTATATTAACCAATTTACACAAATCAACTGATTTACGTATATTAATTGATTTACGCATATCATCTAATTTAAGTTTGAACCAATTTGGCAACAGCAAATTTTAAATTACAACGTTGATTTATTTATATCAACTGATTTATTTATATCAACTGATTTACACATATCAACTGATTTTTTGATATCAACCGATTTACACAAATCAACTGATTCACGCATATCTTACGCATATCAACTGATTTACGCATATCCCCTGATTTAGGTTTGAACCAATTTGGCAACATAGCAAATTTTAAATGACATCGAATTTATTTATATCAACTGATTTACGTATATCCCCTGATTTAAGTTTGAACCAATTTGGCAACATAGCAAATTTTAAATGACCACGTTGATTTATTTATATCAACTGATTTACACATATCAACTGATTTACACATATCAACCGATTTACTCATATCAACTGATTTACGCATATCCCCTGATTTAAGTTTAAACCAATTTGGCAACACAGCAAATTTTAAATGACAACGTTGATTTATTTATATCAACTGATTTACACATATCAACTGATTTACACATATCAACTGATTTACACATATCAACTGATTTATTAATATCAACTGATTAACACATATCAACTGATTTATTTATATCAACTGATTTACACATATCAACTGATTTAAGTTTAAACCAATTTGGCAACATAGCAAATTTTAAATGACAACGGATTTATTTATATCAACTGATTTACACATATCAACTGATTTATTTATATCAACTGATTTACACATATCAACTTATTTATTTATATAAACTGATTTACGCATATCAACTGATTTAGGCATATCAACTGATTTACGCATATCAACTGATTAACGCATATCCCCTGATTTAAGTTTGAACCAATTTGGCAACAGCAAATTTTAAATGACAACGGATTTATTTATATTAACTGATTTACGTATATCATCTGTATGATGATTTTAAATGACCAAGTTTATTCAATTATATAAACTGATTTACACATATTAACTGATTTACACATATCAACCGATTTACACATATCAACTGATTTATTTATATCAACCGATTTACACAAATCAACTGATTTACGCATATCTTACGCATATCAACTGATTTACACATATCAACTGATTTACACATATCAACTGATTTATTTATATCAACTGATTTACACATATCAACTGATTTATTTATATCAACTGATTTATTCATATCAACCGATTTACACAAATCAACTGATTTACGCATATCAACTGATTTACGCATATCCCCTAATTTAAGTTTGAATTAATTTGGCAACATAGCAAATTTTAAATGACAACGGATTTATTTATATCAACTGATTTACGTATATCAACTGTATGATGATATTAAAATGACCACATTGATTCAATTATATAAACTGATTTACACATATTAACTGATTTACACATATCAACCGATTTACACATATCAACTGATTTATTTATATCAACTGATTTACACATATCAACTTATTTATTTATATCAACTGATTTACACATATCAACTGATTTATTTATATCAACTGATTTACACATATCAACTGATTTATTTATATAAACTGATTTACCCATATCAACTGATTTACGCATATCAACCGATTTACTCATATCAACTGATTTACGCATATCCCCTGATTTAAGTTTAAACCAATTTGGAAACACAGCAAATTTTAAATGACAACGTTTATTTATTTATATCAACTGATTTACACATATCAACTGATTTACACATATCAACTGATTTACACATATCAACTGATTTATTTATATCAACTGATTAACACATATCAACTGATTTATTTATATCAACTGATTTACACATATCAACTGATTTAAGTTTAAACCAATTTGGCAACATAGCAAATTTTAAATGACAACGGATTTATTTATATCAACTGATTAACGTATATCCTCTGATTTAAGTTTGAACCAATTTGGCAACATAGCAAATTTTAAATGACCACGTTAATTTATTTATATCAACTGATTTACACATATTAACTGATTTACACATATCAACCGATTTACACAAATCAACTGATTTACGCATATCAACTGATTTTTTGATATCAACCGATTTACACAAATCAACTGATTTAAGCGTATCAACTGATTTACGCATATCCCCTGATTTAAGTTTAAACCAATTTGGCAACATAGCAAATTTTAAATGACAACGGATTTATTTATATCAACTGATTAACGTATATCCCCTGATTTAAGTTTGAACCAATTTGGCAACATAGCAAATTTTAAATGACCACGTTAATTTATTTATATCAACTGATTTACACATATTAACTGATTAACACATATCAACCGATTTACACATATCAACTGATTTATTTATATCAACTGATTAACACATATCAACTGATTTATTTATATCAACTGATTTACACATATCAACTGATTTATTTATATCAACCGATTTACACAAATCAACCGATTTACACAAATCAACTGATTTACGCATATCAATTGACTTACGCATATCCCTTGATTTAAGTTTGAACCAATTTGGCAACATAGCAAATTTTAAATGAAAACGGATTTATTTATATCAACTGATTTACGTAAATCAACTGTATGATGATTTTAAATGACCATGTTGATTCATTTATATCAACTGATTTACACATATTAAATAATTTACACATATCAACCGATTTACACATATCAACTGATTTATTTATATCAACTGATTTACACATATCAACTGATTTATTTATATAAACTGATTTACGCATATCAACTGATTTACGCATATCAACTGATTTACGCATATCAACCGATTTACACATATCCCCTGATTTAAGTTTGAACCAATTTGGCAACACAGCAAATTTTAAATGACAACGTTGATATATTTAAATCAAATGATTTACACATATCAACTGATTTATTTACATCAACTGATTTACACATATCAACTGATTTATTTACATCAATTGATTTACACATATCAACTGATTTTTTTATATTAACCAATTTACACAAATCAACTGATTTACGTATATTAATTGATTTACGCATATCATCTAATTTAAGTTTAAACCAATTTGGCAACAGCAAATTTTAAATTACAACGTTGATTTATTTATATCAACTGATTTACACATATCAACTGATTCACGCATATCTTACGCATATCAACTGATTTACGCATATCCCCTGATTTAGGTTTGAACCAATTTGGCAACATAGCAAATTTTAAATGACATCGAATTTATTTATATCAACTGATTTACGTATATCCCCTGATTTAAGTTTGAACCAATTTGGCAACATAGCAAATTTTAAATGACCACGTTGATTTATTTATATCAACTGATTTAAGTTTAAACCAATTTGGCAACATAGCAAATTTTAAATGAAAACGGATTTATTTATATCAACTGATTTACGCATATTAACTGATTTAGGCATATCCCCTGACTTAAGTTTGAACCAATTTGACAACAAAGCAAATTTTAAATGACCACGTTGATTTATTTATATCAACTGATTTACACATATCAACTGATTTATTTATATCAACTGATTTATTTATATCAACCGATTTACACAAATCAACCGATTTACACAAATCAACTGATTTACGCATATCAACTGATTTACGCATATCTCCTGATTTAAGTTTAAACCAATTTTGCAACATAGCAAATTTTAAATGACAACGGATTTATTTATGTCAACTGATTTACGTATATCCCCTGATTTCAGTTTAAACCAATTTGGCAACATAGCAA
Source organism: Brassicogethes aeneus (assembly GCA_921294245.1). Classification (NCBI taxonomy): domain Eukaryota; kingdom Metazoa; phylum Arthropoda; class Insecta; order Coleoptera; family Nitidulidae; genus Brassicogethes; species Brassicogethes aeneus. Next base: position 9,111,906 of record OV121136.1, read on the forward strand.
ATTTTAAATGACCACGTTAATTTATTTATATCAACTGATTTACACAAATCAACTGATTTTTTGATATCAACCGATTTACACAAATCAACTGATTTACGCATATCTTACGCATATCAACTGATTTACACATATCCCCTGATTTAAGTTTGAACCAATTTGGCAACATAGCAAATTTTAAATGACAACGGATTTATTTATATCAACTGATTTACGTATATCCCCTGATTTAAGTTTGAACCAATTTGGCAACATAGCAAATTTTAAATGACCACTTTAATTTATTTATATTAACTGATTTACACATATCAACTGATTTAAACATATCAACTGATTTATTTATATCAACTAATTTATTTATATCAACCGATTTACACAAATCAACCGATTTACACAAATCAACTGATTTACGCATATTAACTGATTTACGCATATCCCCTGATTTAAGTTTGAACCAATTTGGCAACATAGCAAATTTTAAATGACCACGTTAATTTATTTATATCAACTGATTTACACATATTAACTGATTTACACATATCAACTGATTTATTTATATCAACTGATTTACACATATCAACTGATTTATTTATATCAACCGATTTACACAAATCAACCGATTTACACAAATCAACTGATTTACGCATATCAACTGATTTACGCATATCCCCTGATTTAAGTTTAAACCAATTTGGCAACATAGCAAATTTTAAATGACAACGGATTTATTTATGTCAACTGATTTACGTATATCCCCTGATTTCAGTTTAAACCAATTTGGCAACATAGCAAATTTTAAATGACCACGTTAATTTATTTATATCAACTGATTAACACATATCATCTGATTTATTTATATCAACTGATTTACACATATCAACTGATTTATTTATATCAACCGATTTACACAAATCAACCGATTTACACAAATCAACTGATTTACGCATATCAATTGATTTACGCATATCCCCTGATTTAAGTTTGAACCAATTTGGCAACATGGCAAATTTTAAATAAACACGGATTTATTTATATTAACTGATTTACGTAAATCAACTGTATGATAATTTTAAATGACCACGTTGATTCATTTATATCAACTGATTTACACATATTAACTAATTCACACATATCAACCGATTTACACATATCAACTGATTTATTTATATAAACTGATTTACGCATATCAACTGATTTACGCATATCAACTGATTTACGCATATCAACCGATTTACACATATCCCCTGATTTAAGTTTGAACCAATTTGGCAACACAGCAAATTTTAAATGACAACGTTGATTTATTTAAATCAAATGATTTACACATATCAACTGATTTATTTACATCAAATGATTTACACATATCAACTGATTTATTTACATCAATTGATTTACACATATCAACTGATTTTTTGATATCAACCAATTTACACAAATCAACTGATTTACAAATATCAATTGATTTACGCATATCATCTGATTTAAGTTTGAACCAATTTGGCAACAGCAAATTTTAAATGACAACGTTGATTTATTTATATCAACTGATTTATTTATATTAACTGATTTACACATATCAACTGATTTTTTAATATCAACCGATTTACACAAATCAACTGATTCACGCATATCTTACGCATATCAACTGATTTACGCATATCCCCTGATTTACGCATATCCCCTGATTTAGGTTTGAACCAATTTGGCAACATAGCAAATTTTAAATGACAACGGATTTATTTATTTTAACTGATTTATTTATATCAACCGATTTACACAAATCAACTGATTTACGCATATCAACTGATTTACGCATATCCCCTGATTTAGGTTTGAACCAATTTGGCAACATAGCAAATTTTAAATGACAACGGATTTATTTATATCCACTGATTTACGTAAATTAACTGTATGATGATTTTAAATGACCACGTTGATTCATTTATATCAACTGATTTACACATATTAACTGATTTACACATATCATCTGATTTACACATATCAACTGATTTACACATATCAACTGATTTATTTATATCAACTGATTAACACAAATCAACCGATTTACACAAATCAACTGATTTACGCATTTCAATTGATTTACGCATATCCCTTGATTTAAGTTTGAACCAATTTGGCAACATAGCAAATTTTAAATAAAAACGGATTTATTTATATTAACTGATTTACGTAAATTAACTGTATGATGATTTTAAATGACCACGTTGATTCATTTATATCAACTGATTTACACATATTAACTAATTTACACATATCAACGGATTTACACATATCAACTGATTTATTTATATAAACTGATTTACGCATATCAACTGGTTTACGCATATCAACTGATTTACGCATATCAACCGATTTACACATATCCCCTGATTTAAGTTTAAACCAATTTGGCAACACAGCAAATTTTAAATGACAACGTTGATTTATTTAAATCAAATGATTTACACATATCAACTGATTTTTTGATATCAACCGATTTACACAAATCAACTGAATTTCGCATATTAAATGGTTTACGCATATCCCCTGATTTAAGTTTGAATCAATTTGGCAACATAGCAAATTTTAAATGACAACGGATTTATTTATATCAACTGATTTACGTATATCCCCTGATTTAAGTTTGAATCAATTTGGCAACAGCAAATTTTAAATGACCACGTTAATTTATTTATATTAACTGATTTACACATATCAACTGATTTATTTACATCAACTGATTTACACATATCAACTGATTTATTTATATTAACTAATTTACGCTTATCAACTAATTTACGCATATCCCCTGATTTAAGTTTAACCAATTTGGCAACACAGCAAATTTTAAATGACAACGGATTTATTTATACCAACTGATTTACGAATATCAACTGTGTGATTATTTTAAAAGACCACGTTGATTTATTTATATCAACTGATTTACACATATCAACTGATTTACACATATCAACTGATTTACACACATCAACTGATTTATTTATATCAACTGATTTACACATATCAACTTATTTATTTATATAAACTGATTTACGCATATCAACTGATTTAGTCATATCAACTGATTTACGCATATCAACTGATTAACGCATATCCCCTGATTTAAGTTTGAACCAATTTGGCAACAGCAAATTTTAAATGACAACGGATTTATTTATATCAACTGATTTACGTATATCAACTGTATGATGATTTTAAATGACCACGTTGATTCAATTATATAAACTGATTTACACATATTAACTGATTTACACATATCAACCGATTTACACATATCAACTGATTTATTTATATCAACCGATTTACACAAATCAACTGATTTACGCATATCTTACGCATATCAACTGATTTACACATATCAACTGATTTACACATATCAACTGATTTATTTATATCAACTGATTTACACATATCAAATGATTTATTTATATCAACTGATTTACACATATCAACTGATTTACACATATCAACTGATTTACACATATCAACTGATTTATTTATATCAACTGATTTACACATATCAACTGATTTATTTATATAAACTGATTTACCCATATCAACTGATTTACGCATATCAACTGATTTACGCATATCCCCTGATTTACGCATATCCCCTGATTTAAGTTTGAACCAATTTGGCAACACAGCAAATTTTAAATAAAAACGGATTTATTTATATTAACTGATTTACGTAAATTAACTGTATGATGATTTTAAATGACCACGTTGATTCATTTATATCAACTGATTTACACATATTAACTAATTTACACATATCAACGGATTTACACATATCAACTGATTTATTTATATAAACTGATTTACGCATATCAACTGGTTTACGCATATCAACTGATTTACGCATATCAACCGATTTACACATATCCCCTGATTTAAGTTTAAACCAATTTGGCAACACAGCAAATTTTAAATGACAACGTTGATTTATTTAAATCAAATGATTTACACATATCAACTGATTTTTTGATATCAACCGATTTACACAAATTAACTGATTTACGCATATCAACTAATTTACGCATATCTCCTGATTTAAGTTTGAACCAATTTTGCCACATAGCAAATTTTAGATGACCACGTTGATTTATTTATATCAACTGATTTACACATATCAACTGATTTATTTATATTGTGGGGACTGGATTTCCCACTCTTGTCTGTCAGTACAATTTAAATAATTTTTATTTATTTTATTTTTATTGCTATGTATTTCGAATTATTATTAGTCAGTAATTATGTTTAAACTTTTCAGGTAGTAGGTTGTAAATAGTGTTTTGCAGAGAGCGTGTGTTTGTTACCTGGAGCCTTGTAAAACATTGGAGTTTCCTGTCATCGGTAAACATCCTTTACGATTGCTTACTTACCTCTCCGGTTTCTTTACCCAAAGTTATTTATTTAATTTTATTTTTATTACCCTTTTATAGATGCGCTTTGATTTTTCCAAATGTTTCCTACCTATCCCCTACCACGATTAGGGGTGGGTGGCCAAAGGGCTCTTGGAAAATGTCTTGGTCTATCACCAGACACAACGTACTGACTCCCCGTTTTGAGTACATCGGCTCCGGGTGACAACACATTTAAATTATAATTCTGTTTGTGTATATATGTGTATTGTATTGTATATTGTGTATATGTAGTGTAATAAAGTTAAGTTTGTAAATACCTCGCCGTCGATCAATTTGCACACAACTACCCGCACCAAAGCAGTCGCTAAAGTGGTGACCCCGACGTGATCTGTAAGTTTTTTTTATGTATTCGCAAAATTTTTTGTAAACTTAGTGACAATAATTGTGTTAAGTGGTGGACGACACGGGTAGTTTGACGGTAGTGCGCGCGTGATTGTAGACCGATTAACAGCCGTTATAATAGTGTAGGTATAGACATTAAGCAAGTGTCAAGATGACCAACGTCGATTAAATGAAAGAAACCGCCACGAGCACGCTCACAATATCGAAACAACCACGTTTCCCGGAGTTCAATGCAGCCGATCCGGAATTATGGTTCTCGATTGCGGAGAGGTATTTTGAAGCGTTAGGTCTAAACGACAGCCGTAAACAATACCTGAGTGTGTTATCGGCCATACCAACACGTTACGCTAACGAGGTGCGCGATATCCTAATGCAACCATTAGGCGAGGAACCGTACAAAAATTTGAAGGAGAACCTCGTAAAACGGTTGAGTTCATCTCAGGACGAAAGGACGCGCGAGTTACTTGAAAACGTAGTAATGGGAGACGAGAAGCCATCGCAGTTTCTTCGTCGACTACAAGCTCTCGCAGGGACAGCAATACCGGACAACTTGCTGAGAACATTGTGGATGCGTGGCTTGCCGGAAAAGATAAAGCCTACGATGGTTACCGTGCAGGACAAGTCCATCACCGATATGGCTGAAGTTGCGGATACGGTATACGGGTTATTGCCACCACGCTCTACCGTCGCAGAGACATCAAAACCGCCATCAGCAGTAATGGCCGACGTGCAACAAGCAGTGCACGTGCAACAGCTTCAGTTCGAAATGGCCGAGATTAAAAAGCTACTCGGTGAAATTTACGAAGGTTCAAACTCCCGAGGAAGGTCTCGAACCCCTTACCGCGGACGCTCACAAAGCCGGTCCCGCTCCAGGTCAGATTCGTGCGGCCCGCGTCCAACTGGCATGTGTTGGTATCACTGGAATTTTGCAGAGAACGCACAGAAATGTACCAAGCCATGTAGTTGGACTCCGGAAAACGAGAGGGGCAGTCGTTAATGGCGGCCAACGACACCAGCCCGACAACATCTCGCCGTCTTTTTGTAAGCGATCGCGAATCAAATGTCCGATTTTTAGTAGACACTGGTGCCGATCTGTGCGTATTTCCGCGTAAGTTTTATCGGGGGCCGTGTAGAAGGTCCAGCTACGAGCTTTCCGCAGCCAACGGTACACGCATCGCGACTTACGGCGTAACGACGCTCACCCTCAATCTGGGGCTGAGGCGGGACTTTTCATGGAACTTTTTAATCGCTGACGTTTCCAAGCCCATCATTGGAGCCGATTTTTTGTCGCACTATGGACTACTTCCCGATTTAAGAAGCGGGCGACTACTGGACTCCGTTACCAGGCTCGCTCTGCAAGGAGAGGTGACTGAGTGTGAAGCTCCCAGCATCAGGACCATCACCGGCGCCTCGCAGTACCATGATCTTTTACGGGAATTCACGTCAATAACGCGGCCTGACGGAGCTCCAAAAGCGGTCAAACACCAGACGAAGCACCACATCATCACGACACCGGGTCCTCCGGTAGCACTAAGACCGAGGCGCCTTGCTCCAGACAAACTCAAAGCAGCCAAGAAAGAATTCGAAGCAATGCTCCGACTTGGACTCGCCAGGCCCTCAGAAAGCCCGTGGGCAGCACCGCTGCACATGGTGCCGAAGAAAGGAGATGAGTGGCGACCTTGTGGTGATTACCGAGGTCTCAATGACCGGACACAACCGGATCAATACTCGGTGCGCCACATTCAAGACTTCTCCCAAATGTTAGAAGGAAAGATCATCTTTTCTACTGTCGACTTGGTACGTGCCTTCAACCAGATACCCGTAGCCGTAGAAGACATCCCCAAGACAGCCATTACGACACCGTTCGGACTGTACGAATTTCCATACATGACGTTTGGACTTCGTAACGCAGCCCAAACTTTTCAACGGTTTATCGACGAAGTTCTACGTGGCTTGGACTTCTGCTATGCATACATAGACGACATCCTGATCGCCTCCGAATCGCAAGAAGAACACTTGGAGCACCTCAGAGTACTTTTCGAGCGGCTCCACGAGTACGGCGTCGTCATCAACCCCGGTAAGTGTATATTTGGAGTATCTGAAGTCCAGTTTCTCGGCTATCTCGTTTCAGGTTCGGGAACTCAGCCATTACCAGACAAAGTCAACGTCATCCGGTCATTTCCTCAGAAGGAAAGATTTCCTGAAGTCTACACAGTGTTCACCACGCCAACAACGCCATCTAGACTTCATTGGACAATTTTCCACAGACATTCGTCATGTGTCGGGCCAGGATAATGTGGTGGCTGATGCATTGTCACGCATTGAAGAGCTGGAGTCAGCCATCAACTACAAGGCACTTGCAGAGTCTCAGAAGAGAGATCAAGAGCTTCTGAATCTGCAACAAGGCTTTTCATCCCTCAAGTTGAGATCGGTACAGATTCCAGGCACAACTGAGTTTATTACGTGCGATGTGTCAGCATCAGCGCCTCGACCGTATATTACAAAACCATTTCGGAAGGCGGCGTTTAACTCAGTTCACCAATTATCCCATCCCGGGGCAAACGCTACATGCAAGCTTGCGACCCAACGATACGTCTGGCCCTCAATTAAATCGGACTGTCGTCAGTGGGCACGAAGCTGCGTGGAATGTCAGCGATCGAAGATATCTCGCCATGTCTCAGCGCCAGTGGGCTCGTTTGCGCCACCATCAGCAAGACTCGACCACGTACACCTTGACCTGATCATCATGCCACACTGCGATGGGTATCGTTAGTGTTTGACTATGATCGATAGATTCTCTCGCTATCAACTGATTTACACATATCAACTGATTTATTTATATCAACTGATTTATTTATATCAACCGATTTACACAAATCAACCGATTTTTTGATATCAACCGATTTACACAATTCAACTGATTTACGCATATCAACTGATTTACATATATCAACTGATTTACACATATCAACTGATTTATTTATATCAACTGATTTACACATATCAACTGATTTATTTATTAACTGATTTACGTAAATCAACTGTATGATGATTTTAAATGACCACGTTGATTCATTTATATCAACTGATTTACACATATTAACTAATTTACAAATATCAACCGATTTACACATATCAACTGATTTATTTATACCAACTGATTTACGCATATCAACTGATTTACGCATATCAACTGATTTACGCATATCAACCGATTTACACATATCCCCTGATTTAAGTTTAAACCAATTTGGCAACACAGCAAATTTTAAATGACAACGTTGATTTATTTAAATCAAATGATTTACACATATCAACTGATTTATTTACATCAAATGATTTACACATATCAACTGATTTATTTACATCAATTGATTTACACATATCAACTGATTTACGCATATCCCCTGATTTAAGTTTGAACCAATTTGGCAACATAGCAAAAATTTAAATGACCACGTTAATTTATTTATATCAACTGATTTACACATATTAACTGATTTACACATATCAACTGATTAACACATATGAACTGATTTATTTATATCAACTGATTTATTTATATCAACTGATTTACACATATCAACTGATTTATTTATATCAACCGATTTACACAAATCAACTGATTTACGCATATCAATTGATTTACGCATATCCCTTGATTTAAGTTTGAACCAATTTGGCAACATAGCAAATTTTAAATAAAAACGGATTTATTTATATTAACTGATTTACGTAAATCAACTGTATGATGATTTTAAATGACCACGTTGATTCATTTATATCAACTGATTTACACATAATAACTAATTTACACATATCAACCGATTTACACATATCAACTGATTTATTTATATAAACTGATTTACGCATATCAACTGATTTACGCATATCAACCGATTTACACATATCCCCTGATTTAAGTTTGAACCAATTTGGCAACACAGCAAATTTTAAATGACAACGTTGATTTATTTAAATCAAATGATTTACACATATCAACTGATTTATTTACATCAAATGATTTACACATATCAACTGATTTATTTACATCAATTGATTTACACATATCAACTGATTTTTTAATATCAACCAATTTACACAAATCAACTGATTTACGAATATCAATTGATTTACGCATATCATCTGATTTAAGTTTGAACCAATTTGGCAACAGCAAATTTTAAATGACAACGTTGATTTATTTATATCAACTGATTTATTTATATCAACTGATTTACACATATCAACTGATTTTTTGATATCAACCGATTTACACAAATCAACTGATTTACGCATATCTTACGCATATCAACTGATTTACGCATTTCATCTGATTTAAATTTAAAACCAATTTGGCAACATAGCAAATTTTAAATGACAACGAATTTATTTATTTCAACTGATTTATTTATATCAACCGATTTACACAAATCAACTGATTTACGCATATCAACTGATTTACGCATGTCAACTGATTAACGCATATCCCCTGATTTAAGTTTAACCAATTTGGCAACACAGCAAATTTTAAATGACAACGGATTTATTTATATCCACTGAATTACGTAAATTAACTGTATGATGATTTTAAATGACCACGTTGATTCATTTATATCAACTGATTTACTCATATTAACTAATTTACACATATCAACCGATTTACACATATCAACTGATTTATTTATAGCAACTGATTTATTTATATTAGATGATTTACACATATCAACTGATTTATTTATATAAACTGATTTACGCATATCAACTGATTTACACATATCAACTGATTTATTTATATCAACTGATTTATTTATATCAACCAAATTACACAAATCAACTGATTTACGCATATCAACTGATTTACGCATATCCGCTGATTTAAGTTTAACCAATTTGGCAACACAGCAAATTTTAAATGACAACGTTGATTTATTTACATCAACTGATTTACACATATCAACTGATTTATTTACATTAACTGATTTACACATATCAACTGATTTTTTAATATCAACCGATTTACACAATTCAACTGATTTACGCATATCAACTGATTTACATCTATCAACTGATTTACACATATCAACTGATTTATTTATATCAACTGATTTACACATATCAACTGATTTATTTTTATCAACTGATTTATTTATATCAACCGATTTACACAAATCAACTGATTTACGCATATCAACTGATTTACGCATATCCCCTGATTTAAGTTTGAACCAAGTTGGCAACATAGCAAATTTTAAATGACAACGGATTTATTTATATCAACTGTATGATGATTTTAAATGACCACGTTGATTCAATTATATAAACTGATTTACACATATTAACTGATTTACACAAATAAATCGATTTACACATATTAACTGATTTATTTATATCAACTGATTTACACATATCAACTGATTTATTTATATCAACTGATTTACACATATCAACTGATTTATTTATATCAACTGATTTACACATATCAACTGATTTACTTATATAAACTGATTTACGCATATCAACTGATTTACACATATCAACCGATTTATTTATATCAACTGATTTACACATATCAACTGATTTATTTATATCAACTGATTTACACATATCAACTGATTTATTTATATAAACTGATTTACCCATATCAACTGATTTACGCATATCAACTGATTTACGCATATCAACTGATTTACGCATATCCCCTGATTTAAGTTTAAACCAATTTGGCAACACAGAAAAGTTTAAATGACCACGTTAATTTATTTATATCAACTGATTTACACATATCAACTGATTTTTTGATATTAACCGATTTTCACAAATCAACTGATTTACCCATATAAACTGATTTACGCATATCAACTGATTTACACATATAAACTGATTTATTTATATCAACTGATTAACACATATCAACTGATTTATTTACATCAACTGATTTACACATATCAACTGATTTACACATATCAACTAATTTACGCATATCCCCTGATTTAGGTTTAACCAATTTGGCAACACAGCAAAATTTAAATGACAACGGATTTATTTATATCATCTGATTTACGTATATCAACTGTATGATAATTTTAAATGACCACGTTGATTCATTTATATCAACTGATTTACACATATCAACCGATTTACACATATCAACTGATTTATTTATATCAAATGATTTACACATATCAACTTATTTATTTATATAAACTGATTTACGCATATCAACTGATTTACGCATATCCCCTGATTTAAGTTTGAACCAATTTGGCAACAGCAAATTTTAAATGACAACGTTGATTTATTTATATCAACTGATTTATTTATATCAACTGATTTACAAATATCAAATGATTTTTTAATATCAACCGATTTACACAAATCAACTGATTTACGCATATCCCCTGATTTAAGTTTGAACCAATTTGGCAACAGCAAATTTTAAATGACAACGTTGATTTATTTATATCAACTGATTTATTTATATCAACTGATTTACACATATCAACTGATTTCTTTGATATCAACCGATTTACACAAATCAACTTATTCACGCATATCTTACGCATATCAACTGATTCACGCATATCCCCTGATTTAAATTTGAACCAATTTGGCAACATAGCAAATTTTAAATGACAACGAATTTATTTATTTCAACTGATTTATTTATATCAACCGATTTACACAAATCAACTGATTTACGCCTATCAACTGATTTACGCATATCCCCTGATTTAGGTTTGAACCAATTTGGCAACATAGCAAATTTTAAATGACAACGGATTTATTTATATCCACTGATTTACGTATATCAACTGTATGATGATTTTAAATGACCACGTTGATTCATTTATATCAACTGATTTACACATATTAACTAATTTACACATATCAACCGATTTACACATATCAACTGATTTACGCATATCCCCTGATTTAAGTTTGAACCAATTTGGCAACATAGCAAATTTTAAATGACAACGAATTTATTTATTTTAACTGATTTATTTATATCAACCGATTTACACAAATCAACTGATTTACGCATATCAACTGATTTACGCATATCCCCTGATTTAAGTTTGAACCAATTTAGCAACAGCAAATTTTAAATGACAAGGGATTTATTTATATCAACTGATTTACGTATATCTTCTGATTTAAGTTTAAACCAATTTGGCAACATTGCAAATTTTAAATGACCACGTTGATTTATTTATATCAACTGATTTACACATTTTAACTGATTTACACATATCAAATAATTTACACAAATCAACTGATTTATTTATATCAACTGATTTACACATATTAACTGATTTACGCATATCAACCGATTTACACATATCAACTGATATATTTATATCAAATGATTTACACATATCAACTTATTTATTTATATAAACTGATTTACACATATTAACTGATTTACACATATCAACCGATTTACACATATCAACTGATTTATTTATATCAAATGATTTACACATGTCAACTTATTTATTTATATAAACTGATTTACACATATTAACTGATTTACACATATCAACCGATTTACACATATCAACTGATTTATTTATATCAAATGATTTACACATATCAACTTATTTATTTATATAAACTGATTTACACATATTAACTGATTTACACATATCAACCGATTTACACATATCAACTGATTTATTTATATCAAATGATTTACACATATCAACTTATTTATTTATATAAACTGATTTACACATATTAACTGATTTACACATATCAACCGATTTACACATATCAACTGATTTATTTATATCAAATGATTTACACATATCAACTTATTTATTTATATAAACTGATTTACACATATTAACTGATTTACACATATCAACCGATTTACACATATCAACTGATTTATTTATATCAAATGATTTACACATATCAACTTATTTATTTATATAAACTGATTTACGCATATCAACTGATTTACGCATATCCCCTGATTTAAGTTTGAACCAATTTGGCAACAGCAAATTTTAAATGACAACGTTTATTTATTTATATCAACTGATTTACAAATATCAAATGATTTTTTAATATCAACCGATTTACACAAATCAACTGATTTACGCATATCCCCTGATTTAAGTTTGAACCAATTTGACAACATAGCAAATTTTAAATAACAACGGATTTATTTATATCAACAGATTTACAAATATCAAATGATTTTTTGATATTAACCGATTTACACCAATCAACTGATTTATGCATATCAACTGATTTACGCATTTCATCTGATTTAAGTTTGAACCAATTTGGCAACATAGCAAATTTTAAATGACAACGGATTTATTTATATCAACTGATTTACAAATATCAAATGATTTTTTGATATCAACCGATTTACACAAATCAACTGATTTACGCATATCAACTGATTTACGCATATCCCCTGATTTAAGTTTGAACCAATTTGGCAACAGCCAATTTTAAATGACAACGTTGATTTATTTATATCAACTGATTTACACATATCAACTGATTTATTTATATCAACTGATTTATTTATATCAACCGATTTACACAAATCAACTGATTTACGCATATTAACTGATTTACGCATATCCCCTGATTTAAGTTTGAACCAAATTGGCAACATAGCAAATTTTAAATGACAACGGATTTATTTATATCAACTGATTTACGTATATCAACTGTTTGATGATTTTAAATGACCACGTTGATTCAATTATATAAACTGATTTACACATATTAACTGATTTACACATATCAACCGATTTACACATATCAATTGATTTATTTATATCAACTGATTTACACATATCAACTGATTTATTTATATCAAATGATTTACGTAAATCAACTGTATGATGATTTTAAATGACCACGTGGATTCATTTATATCAACTGATTTACGCATATCAACTGATTTAGGCATATCCCCTGACTTAAGTTTGAACCAATTTGGCAACACAGCAAATTTTAAATGACCACGTTGATTTATTTATATCAACTGATTTACACATATCAACTGATTTACACATATCAACTGATTTATTTATATCAACTGATTTATTTATATCAACCGATTTATTTAAATCAAATAATTTACACATATCAACTGATTTATTTACATCAACTGATTTACACATATCAACTGATTTATTTACATCAATTGATTTACACATATCAACTGATTTTTTTATATTAACCAATTTACACAAATCAACTGATTTACGTATATTAATTGATTTACGCATATCATCTAATTTAAGTTTGAACCAATTTGGCAACAGCAAATTTTAAATTACAACGTTGATTTATTTATATCAACTGATTTACACATATTAACTGATTTACACATATCAACCGATTTACACAAATCAACTGATTTACGCATATCAACTGATTTTTTGATATCAACCGATTTACACAAATCAACTGATTTACGCGTATCAACTGATTTACGCATATCCCCTGATTTAAGTTTAAACCAATTTGGCAACATAGCAAATTTTAAATGACAACGGATTTATTTATATCAACTGATTAACGTATATCCCCTGATTTAAGTTTGAACCAATTTGGCAACATAGCAAATTTTAAATGACCACGTTAATTTATTTATATCAACTGATTTACACATATTAACTGATTAACACATATCAACTGATTAACACATATCAACTGATTTATTTATATCAACTGATTAACACATATCAACTGATTTATTTATATCAACTGATTTCCACATATCAACTGATTTATTTATATCAACCGATTTACACAAATCAACCGATTTACACAAATCAACTGATTTACGCATATCAATTGATTTACGCATATCCCTTGATTTAAGTTTGAACCAATTTGGCAACATAGCAAATTTTAAATGAAAACGGATTTATTTATATCAACTGATTTACGTAAATCAACTGTATGATGATTTTAAATGACCATGTTGATTCATTTATATCAACTGATTTACACATATTAACTAATTTACACATATCAACCGATTTACACATATCAACTGATTTATTTATATCAACTGATTTACACATATCAACTGATTTATTTATATAAACTGATTTACGCATATCAACTGATTTACGCATATCAACTGATTTACGCATATTAACCGATTTACACATATCCCCTGATTTAAGTTTGAACCAATTTGGCAACACAGCAAATTTTAAATGACAACGTTGATTTATTTAAATCAAATAATTTACACATATCAACTGATTTATTTACATCAACTGATTTACACATATCAACTGATTTATTTACATCAATTGATTTACACATATCAACTGATTTTTTTATATTAACCAATTTACACAAATCAACTGATTTACGTATATTAATTGATTTACGCATATCATCTAATTTAAGTTTGAACCAATTTGGCAACAGCAAATTTTAAATTACAACGTTGATTTATTTATATCAACTGATTTATTTATATCAACTGATTTACACATATCAACTGATTTTTTGATATCAACCGATTTACACAAATCAACTGATTCACGCATATCTTACGCATATCAACTGATTTACGCATATCCCCTGATTTAGGTTTGAACCAATTTGGCAACATAGCAAATTTTAAATGACATCGAATTTATTTATATCAACTGATTTACGTATATCCCCTGATTTAAGTTTGAACCAATTTGGCAACATAGCAAATTTTAAATGACCACGTTGATTTATTTATATCAACTGATTTACACATATCAACTGATTTACACATATCAACCGATTTACTCATATCAACTGATTTACGCATATCCCCTGATTTAAGTTTAAACCAATTTGGCAACACAGCAAATTTTAAATGACAACGTTGATTTATTTATATCAACTGATTTACACATATCAACTGATTTACACATATCAACTGATTTACACATATCAACTGATTTATTAATATCAACTGATTAACACATATCAACTGATTTATTTATATCAACTGATTTACACATATCAACTGATTTAAGTTTAAACCAATTTGGCAACATAGCAAATTTTAAATGACAACGGATTTATTTATATCAACTGATTTACACATATCAACTGATTTATTTATATCAACTGATTTACACATATCAACTTATTTATTTATATAAACTGATTTACGCATATCAACTGATTTAGGCATATCAACTGATTTACGCATATCAACTGATTAACGCATATCCCCTGATTTAAGTTTGAACCAATTTGGCAACAGCAAATTTTAAATGACAACGGATTTATTTATATTAACTGATTTACGTATATCATCTGTATGATGATTTTAAATGACCAAGTTTATTCAATTATATAAACTGATTTACACATATTAACTGATTTACACATATCAACCGATTTACACATATCAACTGATTTATTTATATCAACCGATTTACACAAATCAACTGATTTACGCATATCTTACGCATATCAACTGATTTACACATATCAACTGATTTACACATATCAACTGATTTATTTATATCAACTGATTTACACATATCAACTGATTTATTTATATCAACTGATTTATTCATATCAACCGATTTACACAAATCAACTGATTTACGCATATCAACTGATTTACGCATATCCCCTAATTTAAGTTTGAATTAATTTGGCAACATAGCAAATTTTAAATGACAACGGATTTATTTATATCAACTGATTTACGTATATCAACTGTATGATGATATTAAAATGACCACATTGATTCAATTATATAAACTGATTTACACATATTAACTGATTTACACATATCAACCGATTTACACATATCAACTGATTTATTTATATCAACTGATTTACACATATCAACTTATTTATTTATATCAACTGATTTACACATATCAACTGATTTATTTATATCAACTGATTTACACATATCAACTGATTTATTTATATAAACTGATTTACCCATATCAACTGATTTACGCATATCAACCGATTTACTCATATCAACTGATTTACGCATATCCCCTGATTTAAGTTTAAACCAATTTGGAAACACAGCAAATTTTAAATGACAACGTTTATTTATTTATATCAACTGATTTACACATATCAACTGATTTACACATATCAACTGATTTACACATATCAACTGATTTATTTATATCAACTGATTAACACATATCAACTGATTTATTTATATCAACTGATTTACACATATCAACTGATTTAAGTTTAAACCAATTTGGCAACATAGCAAATTTTAAATGACAACGGATTTATTTATATCAACTGATTAACGTATATCCTCTGATTTAAGTTTGAACCAATTTGGCAACATAGCAAATTTTAAATGACCACGTTAATTTATTTATATCAACTGATTTACACATATTAACTGATTTACACATATCAACCGATTTACACAAATCAACTGATTTACGCATATCAACTGATTTTTTGATATCAACCGATTTACACAAATCAACTGATTTAAGCGTATCAACTGATTTACGCATATCCCCTGATTTAAGTTTAAACCAATTTGGCAACATAGCAAATTTTAAATGACAACGGATTTATTTATATCAACTGATTAACGTATATCCCCTGATTTAAGTTTGAACCAATTTGGCAACATAGCAAATTTTAAATGACCACGTTAATTTATTTATATCAACTGATTTACACATATTAACTGATTAACACATATCAACTGATTTACACATATCAACTGATTTATTTATATCAACTGATTAACACATATCAACTGATTTATTTATATCAACTGATTTACACATATCAACTGATTTATTTATATCAACCGATTTACACAAATCAACCGATTTACACAAATCAACTGATTTACGCATATCAATTGACTTACGCATATCCCTTGATTTAAGTTTGAACCAATTTGGCAACATAGCAAATTTTAAATGAAAACGGATTTATTTATATCAACTGATTTACGTAAATCAACTGTATGATGATTTTAAATGACCATGTTGATTCATTTATATCAACTGATTTACACATATTAAATAATTTACACATATCAACCGATTTACACATATCAACTGATTTATTTATATCAACTGATTTACACATATCAACTGATTTATTTATATAAACTGATTTACGCATATCAACTGATTTACGCATATCAACTGATTTACGCATATCAACCGATTTACACATATCCCCTGATTTAAGTTTGAACCAATTTGGCAACACAGCAAATTTTAAATGACAACGTTGATATATTTAAATCAAATGATTTACACATATCAACTGATTTATTTACATCAACTGATTTACACATATCAACTGATTTATTTACATCAATTGATTTACACATATCAACTGATTTTTTTATATTAACCAATTTACACAAATCAACTGATTTACGTATATTAATTGATTTACGCATATCATCTAATTTAAGTTTAAACCAATTTGGCAACAGCAAATTTTAAATTACAACGTTGATTTATTTATATCAACTGATTTACACATATCAACTGATTCACGCATATCTTACGCATATCAACTGATTTACGCATATCCCCTGATTTAGGTTTGAACCAATTTGGCAACATAGCAAATTTTAAATGACATCGAATTTATTTATATCAACTGATTTACGTATATCCCCTGATTTAAGTTTGAACCAATTTGGCAACATAGCAAATTTTAAATGACCACGTTGATTTATTTATATCAACTGATTTAAGTTTAAACCAATTTGGCAACATAGCAAATTTTAAATGAAAACGGATTTATTTATATCAACTGATTTACGCATATTAACTGATTTAGGCATATCCCCTGACTTAAGTTTGAACCAATTTGACAACAAAGCAAATTTTAAATGACCACGTTGATTTATTTATATCAACTGATTTACACATATCAACTGATTTATTTATATCAACTGATTTATTTATATCAACCGATTTACACAAATCAACCGATTTACACAAATCAACTGATTTACGCATATCAACTGATTTACGCATATCTCCTGATTTAAGTTTAAACCAATTTGGCAACATAGCAAATTTTAAATGACAACGGATTTATTTATGTCAACTGATTTACGTATATCCCCTGATTTCAGTTTAAACCAATTTGGCAACATAGCAAATTTTAAATGACCACGTTAATTTATTTATATCAACTGATTTACACAAATCAACTGATTTTTTGATATCAACCGATTTACACAAATCAACTGATTTACGCATATCTTACGCATATCAACTGATTTACACATATCCCCTGATTTAAGTTTGAACCAATTTGGCAACATAGCAAATTTTAAATGACAACGGATTTATTTATATCAACTGATTTACGTATATCCCCTGATTTAAGTTTGAACCAATTTGGCAACATAGCAAATTTTAAATGACCACTTTAATTTATTTATATTAACTGATTTACACATATCAACTGATTTAAACATATCAACTGATTTATTTATATCAACTAATTTATTTATATCAACCGATTTACACAAATCAACCGATTTACACAAATCAACTGATTTACGCATATTAACTGATTTACGCATATCCCCTGATTTAAGTTTGAACCAATTTGGCAACATAGCAAATTTTAAATGACCACGTTAATTTATTTATATCAACTGATTTACACATATTAACTGATTTACACATATCAACTGATTTATTTATATCAACTGATTTACACATATCAACTGATTTATTTATATCAACCGATTTACACAAATCAACCGATTTACACAAATCAACTGATTTACGCATATCAACTGATTTACGCATATCCCCTGATTTAAGTTTAAACCAATTTGGCAACATAGCAAATTTTAAATGACAACGGATTTATTTATGTCAACTGATTTACGTATATCCCCTGATTTCAGTTTAAACCAATTTGGCAACATAGCAAATTTTAAATGACCACGTTAATTTATTTATATCAACTGATTAACACATATCATCTGATTTATTTATATCAACTGATTTACACATATCAACTGATTTATTTATATCAACCGATTTACACAAATCAACCGATTTACACAAATCAACTGATTTACGCATATCAATTGATTTACGCATATCCCCTGATTTAAGTTTGAACCAATTTGGCAACATGGCAAATTTTAAATAAACACGGATTTATTTATATTAACTGATTTACGTAAATCAACTGTATGATAATTTTAAATGACCACGTTGATTCATTTATATCAACTGATTTACACATATTAACTAATTCACACATATCAACCGATTTACACATATCAACTGATTTATTTATATAAACTGATTTACGCATATCAACTGATTTACGCATATCAACTGATTTACGCATATCAACCGATTTACACATATCCCCTGATTTAAGTTTGAACCAATTTGGCAACACAGCAAATTTTAAATGACAACGTTGATTTATTTAAATCAAATGATTTACACATATCAACTGATTTATTTACATCAAATGATTTACACATATCAACTGATTTATTTACATCAATTGATTTACACATATCAACTGATTTTTTGATATCAACCAATTTACACAAATCAACTGATTTACAAATATCAATTGATTTACGCATATCATCTGATTTAAGTTTGAACCAATTTGGCAACAGCAAATTTTAAATGACAACGTTGATTTATTTATATCAACTGATTTATTTATATTAACTGATTTACACATATCAACTGATTTTTTAATATCAACCGATTTACACAAATCAACTGATTCACGCATATCTTACGCATATCAACTGATTTACGCATATCCCCTGATTTACGCATATCCCCTGATTTAGGTTTGAACCAATTTGGCAACATAGCAAATTTTAAATGACAACGGATTTATTTATTTTAACTGATTTATTTATATCAACCGATTTACACAAATCAACTGATTTACGCATATCAACTGATTTACGCATATCCCCTGATTTAGGTTTGAACCAATTTGGCAACATAGCAAATTTTAAATGACAACGGATTTATTTATATCCACTGATTTACGTAAATTAACTGTATGATGATTTTAAATGACCACGTTGATTCATTTATATCAACTGATTTACACATATTAACTGATTTACACATATCATCTGATTTACACATATCAACTGATTTACACATATCAACTGATTTATTTATATCAACTGATTAACACAAATCAACCGATTTACACAAATCAACTGATTTACGCATTTCAATTGATTTACGCATATCCCTTGATTTAAGTTTGAACCAATTTGGCAACATAGCAAATTTTAAATAAAAACGGATTTATTTATATTAACTGATTTACGTAAATTAACTGTATGATGATTTTAAATGACCACGTTGATTCATTTATATCAACTGATTTACACATATTAACTAATTTACACATATCAGCGGATTTACACATATCAACTGATTTATTTATATAAACTGATTTACGCATATCAACTGGTTTACGCATATCAACTGATTTACGCATATCAACCGATTTACACATATCCCCTGATTTAAGTTTAAACCAATTTGGCAACACAGCAAATTTTAAATGACAACGTTGATTTATTTAAATCAAATGATTTACACATATCAACTGATTTTTTGATATCAACCGATTTACACAAATCAACTGAATTTCGCATATTAAATGGTTTACGCATATCCCCTGATTTAAGTTTGAATCAATTTGGCAACAGCAAATTTTAAATGACCACGTTAATTTATTTATATTAACTGATTTACACATATCAACTGATTTATTTACATCAACTGATTTACACATATCAACTGATTTATTTATATTAACTAATTTACGCTTATCAACTAATTTACGCATATCCCCTGATTTAAGTTTAACCAATTTGGCAACACAGCAAATTTTAAATGACAACGGATTTATTTATACCAACTGATTTACGAATATCAACTGTGTGATTATTTTAAAAGACCACGTTGATTTATTTATATCAACTGATTTACACATATCAACTGATTTACACATATCAACTGATTTACACACATCAACTGATTTATTTATATCAACTGATTTACACATATCAACTTATTTATTTATATAAACTGATTTACGCATATCAACTGATTTAGTCATATCAACTGATTTACGCATATCAACTGATTAACGCATATCCCCTGATTTAAGTTTGAACCAATTTGGCAACAGCAAATTTTAAATGACAACGGATTTATTTATATCAACTGATTTACGTATATCAACTGTATGATGATTTTAAATAACCACGTTGATTCAATTATATAAACTGATTTACACATATTAACTGATTTACACATATCAACCGATTTACACATATCAACTGATTTATTTATATCAACCGATTTACACAAATCAACTGATTTACGCATATCTTACGCATATCAACTGATTTACACATATCAACTGATTTATTTATATCAACTGATTTACACATATCAAATGATTTATTTATATCAACTGATTTACACATATCAACTGATTTACACATATCAACTGATTTACACATATCAACTGATTTATTTATATCAACTGATTTACACATATCAACTGATTTATTTATATAAACTGATTTACCCATATCAACTGATTTACGCATATCAACTGATTTACGCATATCCCCTGATTTACGCATATCCCCTGATTTAAGTTTGAACCAATTTGGCAACACAGCAAATTTTAAATAAAAACGGATTTATTTATATTAACTGATTTACGTAAATTAACTGTATGATGATTTTAAATGACCACGTTGATTCATTTATATCAACTGATTTACACATATTAACTAATTTACACATATCAACGGATTTACACATATCAACTGATTTATTTATATAAACTGATTTACGCATATCAACTGGTTTACGCATATCAACTGATTTACGCATATCAACCGATTTACACATATCCCCTGATTTAAGTTTAAACCAATTTGGCAACACAGCAAATTTTAAATGACAACGTTGATTTATTTAAATCAAATGATTTACACATATCAACTGATTTTTTGATATCAACCGATTTACACAAATTAACTGATTTACGCATATCAACTAATTTACGCATATCTCCTGATTTAAGTTTGAACCAATTTTGCCACATAGCAAATTTTAGATGACCACGTTGATTTATTTATATCAACTGATTTACACATATCAACTGATTTATTTATATTGTGGGGACTGGATTTCCCACTCTTGTCTGTCAGTACAATTTAAATAATTTTTATTTATTTTATTTTTATTGCTATGTATTTCGAATTATTATTAGTCAGTAATTATGTTTAAACTTTTCAGGTAGTAGGTTGTAAATAGTGTTTTGCAGAGAGCGTGTGTTTGTTACCTGGAGCCTTGTAAAACATTGGAGTTTCCTGTCATCGGTAAACATCCTTTACGATTGCTTACTTACCTCTCCGGTTTCTTTACCCAAAGTTATTTATTTAATTTTATTTTTATTACCCTTTTATAGATGCGCTTTGATTTTTCCAAATGTTTCCTACCTATCCCCTACCACGATTAGGGGTGGGTGGCCAAAGGGCTCTTGGAAAATGTCTTGGTCTATCACCAGACACAACGTACTGACTCCCCGTTTTGAGTACATCGGCTCCGGGTGACAACACATTTAAATTATAATTCTGTTTGTGTATATATGTGTATTGTATTGTATATTGTGTATATGTAGTGTAATAAAGTTAAGTTTGTAAATACCTCGCCGTCGATCAATTTGCACACAACTACCCGCACCAAAGCAGTCGCTAAAGTGGTGACCCCGACGTGATCTGTAAGTTTTTTTTATGTATTCGCAAAATTTTTTGTAAACTTAGTGACAATAATTGTGTTAAGTGGTGGACGACACGGGTAGTTTGACGGTAGTGCGCGCGTGATTGTAGACCGATTAACAGCCGTTATAATAGTGTAGGTATAGACATTAAGCAAGTGTCAAGATGACCAACGTCGATTAAATGAAAGAAACCGCCACGAGCACGCTCACAATATCGAAACAACCACGTTTCCCGGAGTTCAATGCAGCCGATCCGGAATTATGGTTCTCGATTGCGGAGAGGTATTTTGAAGCGTTAGGTCTAAACGACAGCCGTAAACAATACCTGAGTGTGTTATCGGCCATACCAACACGTTACGCTAACGAGGTGCGCGATATCCTAATGCAACCATTAGGCGAGGAACCGTACAAAAATTTGAAGGAGAACCTCGTAAAACGGTTGAGTTCATCTCAGGACGAAAGGACGCGCGAGTTACTTGAAAACGTAGTAATGGGAGACGAGAAGCCATCGCAGTTTCTTCGTCGACTACAAGCTCTCGCAGGGACAGCAATACCGGACAACTTGCTGAGAACATTGTGGATGCGTGGCTTGCCGGAAAAGATAAAGCCTACGATGGTTACCGTGCAGGACAAGTCCATCACCGATATGGCTGAAGTTGCGGATACGGTATACGGGTTATTGCCACCACGCTCTACCGTCGCAGAGACATCAAAACCGCCATCAGCAGTAATGGCCGACGTGCAACAAGCAGTGCACGTGCAACAGCTTCAGTTCGAAATGGCCGAGATTAAAAAGCTACTCGGTGAAATTTACGAAGGTTCAAACTCCCGAGGAAGGTCTCGAACCCCTTACCGCGGACGCTCACAAAGCCGGTCCCGCTCCAGGTCAGATTCGTGCGGCCCGCGTCCAACTGGCATGTGTTGGTATCACTGGAATTTTGCAGAGAACGCACAGAAATGTACCAAGCCATGTAGTTGGACTCCGGAAAACGAGAGGGGCAGTCGTTAATGGCGGCCAACGACACCAGCCCGACAACATCTCGCCGTCTTTTTGTAAGCGATCGCGAATCAAATGTCCGATTTTTAGTAGACACTGGTGCCGATCTGTGCGTATTTCCGCGTAAGTTTTATCGGGGGCCGTGTAGAAGGTCCAGCTACGAGCTTTCCGCAGCCAACGGTACACGCATCGCGACTTACGGCGTAACGACGCTCACCCTCAATCTGGGGCTGAGGCGGGACTTTTCATGGAACTTTTTAATCGCTGACGTTTCCAAGCCCATCATTGGAGCCGATTTTTTGTCGCACTATGGACTACTTCCCGATTTAAGAAGCGGGCGACTACTGGACTCCGTTACCAGGCTCGCTCTGCAAGGAGAGGTGACTGAGTGTGAAGCTCCCAGCATCAGGACCATCACCGGCGCCTCGCAGTACCATGATCTTTTACGGGAATTCACGTCAATAACGCGGCCTGACGGAGCTCCAAAAGCGGTCAAACACCAGACGAAGCACCACATCATCACGACACCGGGTCCTCCGGTAGCACTAAGACCGAGGCGCCTTGCTCCAGACAAACTCAAAGCAGCCAAGAAAGAATTCGAAGCAATGCTCCGACTTGGACTCGCCAGGCCCTCAGAAAGCCCGTGGGCAGCACCGCTGCACATGGTGCCGAAGAAAGGAGATGAGTGGCGACCTTGTGGTGATTACCGAGGTCTCAATGACCGGACACAACCGGATCAATACTCGGTGCGCCACATTCAAGACTTCTCCCAAATGTTAGAAGGAAAGATCATCTTTTCTACTGTCGACTTGGTACGTGCCTTCAACCAGATACCCGTAGCCGTAGAAGACATCCCCAAGACAGCCATTACGACACCGTTCGGACTGTACGAATTTCCATACATGACGTTTGGACTTCGTAACGCAGCCCAAACTTTTCAACGGTTTATCGACGAAGTTCTACGTGGCTTGGACTTCTGCTATGCATACATAGACGACATCCTGATCGCCTCCGAATCGCAAGAAGAACACTTGGAGCACCTCAGAGTACTTTTCGAGCGGCTCCACGAGTACGGCGTCGTCATCAACCCCGGTAAGTGTATATTTGGAGTATCTGAAGTCCAGTTTCTCGGCTATCTCGTTTCAGGTTCGGGAACTCAGCCATTACCAGACAAAGTCAACGTCATCCGGTCATTTCCTCAGAAGGAAAGATTTCCTGAAGTCTACACAGTGTTCACCACGCCAACAACGCCATCTAGACTTCATTGGACAATTTTCCACAGACATTCGTCATGTGTCGGGCCAGGATAATGTGGTGGCTGATGCATTGTCACGCATTGAAGAGCTGGAGTCAGCCATCAACTACAAGGCACTTGCAGAGTCTCAGAAGAGAGATCAAGAGCTTCTGAATCTGCAACAAGGCTTTTCATCCCTCAAGTTGAGATCGGTACAGATTCCAGGCACAACTGAGTTTATTACGTGCGATGTGTCAGCATCAGCGCCTCGACCGTATATTACAAAACCATTTCGGAAGGCGGCGTTTAACTCAGTTCACCAATTATCCCATCCCGGGGCAAACGCTACATGCAAGCTTGCGACCCAACGATACGTCTGGCCCTCAATTAAATCGGACTGTCGTCAGTGGGCACGAAGCTGCGTGGAATGTCAGCGATCGAAGATATCTCGCCATGTCTCAGCGCCAGTGGGCTCGTTTGCGCCACCATCAGCAAGACTCGACCACGTACACCTTGACCTGATCATCATGCCACACTGCGATGGGTATCGTTAGTGTTTGACTATGATCGATAGATTCTCTCGCTATCAACTGATTTACACATATCAACTGATTTATTTATATCAACTGATTTATTTATATCAACCGATTTACACAAATCAACCGATTTTTTGATATCAACCGATTTACACAATTCAACTGATTTACGCATATCAACTGATTTACATATATCAACTGATTTACACATATCAACTGATTTATTTATATCAACTGATTTACACATATCAACTGATTTATTTATTAACTGATTTACGTAAATCAACTGTATGATGATTTTAAATGACCACGTTGATTCATTTATATCAACTGATTTACACATATTAACTAATTTACAAATATCAACCGATTTACACATATCAACTGATTTATTTATACCAACTGATTTACGCATATCAACTGATTTACGCATATCAACTGATTTACGCATATCAACCGATTTACACATATCCCCTGATTTAAGTTTAAACCAATTTGGCAACACAGCAAATTTTAAATGACAACGTTGATTTATTTAAATCAAATGATTTACACATATCAACTGATTTATTTACATCAAATGATTTACACATATCAACTGATTTATTTACATCAATTGATTTACACATATCAACTGATTTACGCATATCCCCTGATTTAAGTTTGAACCAATTTGGCAACATAGCAAAAATTTAAATGACCACGTTAATTTATTTATATCAACTGATTTACACATATTAACTGATTTACACATATCAACTGATTTACACATATGAACTGATTTATTTATATCAACTGATTTATTTATATCAACTGATTTACACATATCAACTGATTTATTTATATCAACCGATTTACACAAATCAACTGATTTACACAAATCAACTGATTTACGCATATCAATTGATTTACGCATATCCCTTGATTTAAGTTTGAACCAATTTGGCAACATAGCAAATTTTAAATAAAAACGGATTTATTTATATTAACTGATTTACGTAAATCAACTGTATGATGATTTTAAATGACCACGTTGATTCATTTATATCAACTGATTTACACATATTAACTGATTAACACATATCAACTGATTTACACATATCAACTGATTTATTTATATCAACTGATTAACACATATCAACTGATTTATTTATATCAACTGATTTACACATATCAACTGATTTATTTATATCAACCGATTTACACAAATCAACCGATTTACACAAATCAACTGATTTACGCATATCAATTGACTTACGCATATCCCTTGATTTAAGTTTGAACCAATTTGGCAACATAGCAAATTTTAAATGAAAACGGATTTATTTATATCAACTGATTTACGTAAATCAACTGTATGATGATTTTAAATGACCATGTTGATTCATTTATATCAACTGATTTACACATATTAAATAATTTACACATATCAACCGATTTACACATATCAACTGATTTATTTATATCAACTGATTTACACATATCAACTGATTTATTTATATAAACTGATTTACGCATATCAACTGATTTACGCATATCAACTGATTTACGCATATCAACCGATTTACACATATCCCCTGATTTAAGTTTGAACCAATTTGGCAACACAGCAAATTTTAAATGACAACGTTGATATATTTAAATCAAATGATTTACACATATCAACTGATTTATTTACATCAACTGATTTACACATATCAACTGATTTATTTACATCAATTGATTTACACATATCAACTGATTTTTTTATATTAACCAATTTACACAAATCAACTGATTTACGTATATTAATTGATTTACGCATATCATCTAATTTAAGTTTAAACCAATTTGGCAACAGCAAATTTTAAATTACAACGTTGATTTATTTATATCAACTGATTTACACATATCAACTGATTCACGCATATCTTACGCATATCAACTGATTTACGCATATCCCCTGATTTAGGTTTGAACCAATTTGGCAACATAGCAAATTTTAAATGACATCGAATTTATTTATATCAACTGATTTACGTATATCCCCTGATTTAAGTTTGAACCAATTTGGCAACATAGCAAATTTTAAATGACCACGTTGATTTATTTATATCAACTGATTTAAGTTTAAACCAATTTGGCAACATAGCAAATTTTAAATGAAAACGGATTTATTTATATCAACTGATTTACGCATATTAACTGATTTAGGCATATCCCCTGACTTAAGTTTGAACCAATTTGACAACAAAGCAAATTTTAAATGACCACGTTGATTTATTTATATCAACTGATTTACACATATCAACTGATTTATTTATATCAACTGATTTATTTATATCAACCGATTTACACAAATCAACCGATTTACACAAATCAACTGATTTACGCATATCAACTGATTTACGCATATCTCCTGATTTAAGTTTAAACCAATTTGGCAACATAGCAAATTTTAAATGACAACGGATTTATTTATGTCAACTGATTTACGTATATCCCCTGATTTCAGTTTAAACCAATTTGGCAACATAGCAAATTTTAAATGACCACGTTAATTTATTTATATCAACTGATTTACACAAATCAACTGATTTTTTGATATCAACCGATTTACACAAATCAACTGATTTACGCATATCTTACGCATATCAACTGATTTACACATATCCCCTGATTTAAGTTTGAACCAATTTGGCAACATAGCAAATTTTAAATGACAACGGATTTATTTATATCAACTGATTTACGTATATCCCCTGATTTAAGTTTGAACCAATTTGGCAACATAGCAAATTTTAAATGATCACTTTAATTTATTTATATTAACTGATTTACACATATCAACTGATTTAAACATATCAACTGATTTATTTATATCAACTAATTTATTTATATCAACCGATTTACACAAATCAACCGATTTACACAAATCAACTGATTTACGCATATTAACTGATTTACGCATATCCCCTGATTTAAGTTTGAACCAATTTGGCAACATAGCAAATTTTAAATGACCACGTTAATTTATTTATATCAACTGATTTACACATATTAACTGATTTACACATATCAACTGATTTATTTATATCAACTGATTTACACATATCAACTGATTTATTTATATCAACCGATTTACACAAATCAACCGATTTACACAAATCAACTGATTTACGCATATCAACTGATTTACGCATATCCCCTGATTTAAGTTTAAACCAATTTGGCAACATAGCAAATTTTAAATGACAACGGATTTATTTATGTCAACTGATTTACGTATATCCCCTGATTTCAGTTTAAACCAATTTGGCAACATAGCAAATTTTAAATGACCACGTTAATTTATTTATATCAACTGATTAACACATATCATCTGATTTATTTATATCAACTGATTTACACATATCAACTGATTTATTTATATCAACCGATTTACACAAATCAACCGATTTACACAAATCAACTGATTTACGCATATCAATTGATTTACGCATATCCCCTGATTTAAGTTTGAACCAATTTGGCAACATAGCAAATTTTAAATAAACACGGATTTATTTATATTAACTGATTTACGTAAATCAACTGTATGATAATTTTAAATGACCACGTTGATTCATTTATATCAACTGATTTACACATATTAACTAATTCACACATATCAACCGATTTACACATATCAACTGATTTATTTATATAAACTGATTTACGCATATCAACTGATTTACGCATATCAACTGATTTACGCATATCAACTGATTTACGCATATCAACCGATTTACACATATCCCCTGATTTAAGTTTGAACCAATTTGGCAACACAGCAAATTTTAAATGACAACGTTGATTTATTTAAATCAAATGATTTACACATATCAACTGATTTATTTACATCAAATGATTTACACATATCAACTGATTTATTTACATCAATTGATTTACACATATCAACTGATTTTTTGATATCAACCAATTTACACAAATCAACTGATTTACAAATATCAATTGATTTACGCATATCATCTGATTTAAGTTTGAACCAATTTGGCAACAGCAAATTTTAAATGACAACGTTGATTTATTTATATCAACTGATTTATTTATATTAACTGATTTACACATATCAACTGATTTTTTAATATCAACCGATTTACACAAATCAACTGATTCACGCATATCTTACGCATATCAACTGATTTACGCATATCCCCTGATTTACGCATATCCCCTGATTTAGGTTTGAACCAATTTGGCAACATAGCAAATTTTAAATGACAACGGATTTATTTATTTTAACTGATTTATTTATATCAACCGATTTACACAAATCAACTGATTTACGCATATCAACTGATTTACGCATATCCCCTGATTTAGGTTTGAACCAATTTGGCAACATAGCAAATTTTAAATGACAACGGATTTATTTATATCCACTGATTTACGTAAATTAACTGTATGATGATTTTAAATGACCACGTTGATTCATTTATATCAACTGATTTACACATATTAACTGATTTACACATATCATCTGATTTACACATATCAACTGATTTACACATATCAACTGATTTATTTATATCAACTGATTAACACAAATCAACCGATTTACACAAATCAACTGATTTACGCATTTCAATTGATTTACGCATATCCCTTGATTTAAGTTTGAACCAATTTGGCAACATAGCAAATTTTAAATAAAAACGGATTTATTTATATTAACTGATTTACGTAAATTAACTGTATGATGATTTTAAATGACCACGTTGATTCATTTATATCAACTGATTTACACATATTAACTAATTTACACATATCAACGGATTTACACATATCAACTGATTTATTTATATAAACTGATTTACGCATATCAACTGGTTTACGCATATCAACTGATTTACGCATATCAACCGATTTACACATATCCCCTGATTTAAGTTTAAACCAATTTGGCAACACAGCAAATTTTAAATGACAACGTTGATTTATTTAAATCAAATGATTTACACATATCAACTGATTTTTTGATATCAACCGATTTACACAAATCAACTGAATTTCGCATATTAAATGGTTTACGCATATCCCCTGATTTAAGTTTGAACCAATTTGGCAACATAGCAAATTTTAAATGACAACGGATTTATTTATATCAACTGATTTACGTATATCCCCTGATTTAAGTTTGAATCAATTTGGCAACAGCAAATTTTAAATGACCACGTTAATTTATTTATATTAACTGATTTACACATATCAACTGATTTATTTACATCAACTGATTTACACATATCAACTGATTTATTTATATTAACTAATTTACGCTTATCAACTAATTTACGCATATCCCCTGATTTAAGTTTAACCAATTTGGCAACACAGCAAATTTTAAATGACAACGGATTTATTTATACCAACTGATTTACGAATATCAACTGTGTGATTATTTTAAAAGACCACGTTGATTTATTTATATCAACTGATTTACACATATCAACTGATTTACACATATCAACTGATTTACACACATCAACTGATTTATTTATATCAACTGATTTACACATATCAACTTATTTATTTATATAAACTGATTTACGCATATCAACTGATTTAGTCATATCAACTGATTTACGCATATCAACTGATTAACGCATATCCCCTGATTTAAGTTTGAACCAATTTGGCAACAGCAAATTTTAAATGACAACGGATTTATTTATATCAACTGATTTACGTATATCAACTGTATGATGATTTTAAATGACCACGTTGATTCAATTATATAAACTGATTTACACATATTAACTGATTTACACATATCAACCGATTTACACATATCAACTGATTTATTTATATCAACCGATTTACACAAATCAACTGATTTACGCATATCTTACGCATATCAACTGATTTACACATATCAACTGATTTACACATATCAACTGATTTATTTATATCAACTGATTTACACATATCAAATGATTTATTTATATCAACTGATTTACACATATCAACTGATTTACACATATCAACTGATTTACACATATCAACTGATTTATTTATATCAACTGATTTACACATATCAACTGATTTATTTATATAAACTGATTTACCCATATCAACTGATTTACGCATATCAACTGATTTACGCATATCCCCTGATTTACGCATATCCCCTGATTTAAGTTTGAACCAATTTGGCAACACAGCAAATTTTAAATAAAAACGGATTTATTTATATTAACTGATTTACGTAAATTAACTGTATGATGATTTTAAATGACCACGTTGATTCATTTATATCAACTGATTTACACATATTAACTAATTTACACATATCAACGGATTTACACATATCAACTGATTTATTTATATAAACTGATTTACGCATATCAACTGGTTTACGCATATCAACTGATTTACGCATATCAACCGATTTACACATATCCCCTGATTTAAGTTTAAACCAATTTGGCAACACAGCAAATTTTAAATGACAACGTTGATTTATTTAAATCAAATGATTTACACATATCAACTGATTTTTTGATATCAACCGATTTACACAAATTAACTGATTTACGCATATCAACTAATTTACGCATATCTCCTGATTTAAGTTTGAACCAATTTTGCCACATAGCAAATTTTAGATGACCACGTTGATTTATTTATATCAACTGATTTACACATATCAACTGATTTATTTATATTGTGGGGACTGGATTTCCCACTCTTGTCTGTCAGTACAATTTAAATAATTTTTATTTATTTTATTTTTATTGCTATGTATTTCGAATTATTATTAGTCAGTAATTATGTTTAAACTTTTCAGGTAGTAGGTTGTAAATAGTGTTTTGCAGAGAGCGTGTGTTTGTTACCTGGAGCCTTGTAAAACATTGGAGTTTCCTGTCATCGGTAAACATCCTTTACGATTGCTTACTTACCTCTCCGGTTTCTTTACCCAAAGTTATTTATTTAATTTTATTTTTATTACCCTTTTATAGATGCGCTTTGATTTTTCCAAATGTTTCCTACCTATCCCCTACCACGATTAGGGGTGGGTGGCCAAAGGGCTCTTGGAAAATGTCTTGGTCTATCACCAGACACAACGTACTGACTAACCGTTTTGAGTACATCGGCTCCGGGTGACAACACATTTAAATTATAATTCTGTTTGTGTATATATGTGTATTGTATTGTATATTGTGTATATGTAGTGTAATAAAGTTAAGTTTGTAAATACCTCGCCGTCGATCAATTTGCACACAACTACCCGCACCAAAGCAGTCGCTAAAGTGGTGACCCCGACGTGATCTGTAAGTTTTTTTTATGTATTCGCAAAATTTTTTGTAAACTTAGTGACAATAATTGTGTTAAGTGGTGGACGACACGGGTAGTTTGACGGTAGTGCGCGCGTGATTGTAGACCGATTAACAGCCGTTATAATAGTGTAGGTATAGACATTAAGCAAGTGTCAAGATGACCAACGTCGATTAAATGAAAGAAACCGCCACGAGCACGCTCACAATATCGAAACAACCACGTTTCCCGGAGTTCAATGCAGCCGATCCGGAATTATGGTTCTCGATTGCGGAGAGGTATTTTGAAGCGTTAGGTCTAAACGACAGCCGTAAACAATACCTGAGTGTGTTATCGGCCATACCAACACGTTACGCTAACGAGGTGCGCGATATCCTAATGCAACCATTAGGCGAGGAACCGTACAAAAATTTGAAGGAGAACCTCGTAAAACGGTTGAGTTCATCTCAGGACGAAAGGACGCGCGAGTTACTTGAAAACGTAGTAATGGGAGACGAGAAGCCATCGCAGTTTCTTCGTCGACTACAAGCTCTCGCAGGGACAGCAATACCGGACAACTTGCTGAGAACATTGTGGATGCGTGGCTTGCCGGAAAAGATAAAGCCTACGATGGTTACCGTGCAGGACAAGTCCATCACCGATATGGCTGAAGTTGCGGATACGGTATACGGGTTATTGCCACCACGCTCTACCGTCGCAGAGACATCAAAACCGCCATCAGCAGTAATGGCCGACGTGCAACAAGCAGTGCACGTGCAACAGCTTCAGTTCGAAATGGCCGAGATTAAAAAGCTACTCGGTGAAATTTACGAAGGTTCAAACTCCCGAGGAAGGTCTCGAACCCCTTACCGCGGACGCTCACAAAGCCGGTCCCGCTCCAGGTCAGATTCGTGCGGCCCGCGTCCAACTGGCATGTGTTGGTATCACTGGAATTTTGCAGAGAACGCACAGAAATGTACCAAGCCATGTAGTTGGACTCCGGAAAACGAGAGGGGCAGTCGTTAATGGCGGCCAACGACACCAGCCCGACAACATCTCGCCGTCTTTTTGTAAGCGATCGCGAATCAAATGTCCGATTTTTAGTAGACACTGGTGCCGATCTGTGCGTATTTCCGCGTAAGTTTTATCGGGGGCCGTGTAGAAGGTCCAGCTACGAGCTTTCCGCAGCCAACGGTACACGCATCGCGACTTACGGCGTAACGACGCTCACCCTCAATCTGGGGCTGAGGCGGGACTTTTCATGGAACTTTTTAATCGCTGACGTTTCCAAGCCCATCATTGGAGCCGATTTTTTGTCGCACTATGGACTACTTCCCGATTTAAGAAGCGGGCGACTACTGGACTCCGTTACCAGGCTCGCTCTGCAAGGAGAGGTGACTGAGTGTGAAGCTCCCAGCATCAGGACCATCACCGGCGCCTCGCAGTACCATGATCTTTTACGGGAATTCACGTCAATAACGCGGCCTGACGGAGCTCCAAAAGCGGTCAAACACCAGACGAAGCACCACATCATCACGACACCGGGTCCTCCGGTAGCACTAAGACCGAGGCGCCTTGCTCCAGACAAACTCAAAGCAGCCAAGAAAGAATTCGAAGCAATGCTCCGACTTGGACTCGCCAGGCCCTCAGAAAGCCCGTGGGCAGCACCGCTGCACATGGTGCCGAAGAAAGGAGATGAGTGGCGACCTTGTGGTGATTACCGAGGTCTCAATGACCGGACACAACCGGATCAATACTCGGTGCGCCACATTCAAGACTTCTCCCAAATGTTAGAAGGAAAGATCATCTTTTCTACTGTCGACTTGGTACGTGCCTTCAACCAGATACCCGTAGCCGTAGAAGACATCCCCAAGACAGCCATTACGACACCGTTCGGACTGTACGAATTTCCATACATGACGTTTGGACTTCGTAACGCAGCCCAAACTTTTCAACGGTTTATCGACGAAGTTCTACGTGGCTTGGACTTCTGCTATGCATACATAGACGACATCCTGATCGCCTCCGAATCGCAAGAAGAACACTTGGAGCACCTCAGAGTACTTTTCGAGCGGCTCCACGAGTACGGCGTCGTCATCAACCCCGGTAAGTGTATATTTGGAGTATCTGAAGTCCAGTTTCTCGGCTATCTCGTTTCAGGTTCGGGAACTCAGCCATTACCAGACAAAGTCAACGTCATCCGGTCATTTCCTCAGAAGGAAAGATTTCCTGAAGTCTACACAGTGTTCACCACGCCAACAACGCCATCTAGACTTCATTGGACAATTTTCCACAGACATTCGTCATGTGTCGGGCCAGGATAATGTGGTGGCTGATGCATTATCACGCATTGAAGAGCTGGAGTCAGCCATCAACTACAAGGCACTTGCAGAGTCTCAGAAGAGAGATCAAGAGCTTCTGAATCTGCAACAAGGCTTTTCATCCCTCAAGTTGAGATCGGTACAGATTCCAGGCACAACTGAGTTTATTACGTGCGATGTGTCAGCATCAGCGCCTCGACCGTATATTACAAAACCATTTCGGAAGGCGGCGTTTAACTCAGTTCACCAATTATCCCATCCCGGGGCAAACGCTACATGCAAGCTTGCGACCCAACGATACGTCTGGCCCTCAATTAAATCGGACTGTCGTCAGTGGGCACGAAGCTGCGTGGAATGTCAGCGATCGAAGATATCTCGCCATGTCTCAGCGCCAGTGGGCTCGTTTGCGCCACCATCAGCAAGACTCGACCACGTACACCTTGACCTGATCATCATGCCACACTGCGATGGGTATCGTTAGTGTTTGACTATGATCGATAGATTCTCTCGCTATCAACTGATTTACACATATCAACTGATTTATTTATATCAACTGATTTATTTATATCAACCGATTTACACAAATCAACCGATTTTTTGATATCAACCGATTTACACAATTCAACTGATTTACGCATATCAACTGATTTACATATATCAACTGATTTACACATATCAACTGATTTATTTATATCAACTGATTTACACATATCAACTGATTTATTTATTAACTGATTTACGTAAATCAACTGTATGATGATTTTAAATGACCACGTTGATTCATTTATATCAACTGATTTACACATATTAACTAATTTACAAATATCAACCGATTTACACATATCAACTGATTTATTTATACCAACTGATTTACGCATATCAACTGATTTACGCATATCAACTGATTTACGCATATCAACCGATTTACACATATCCCCTGATTTAAGTTTAAACCAATTTGGCAACACAGCAAATTTTAAATGACAACGTTGATTTATTTAAATCAAATGATTTACACATATCAACTGATTTATTTACATCAAATGATTTACACATATCAACTGATTTATTTACATCAATTGATTTACACATATCAACTGATTTACGCATATCCCCTGATTTAAGTTTGAACCAATTTGGCAACATAGCAAAAATTTAAATGACCACGTTAATTTATTTATATCAACTGATTTACACATATTAACTGATTTACACATATCAACTGATTTACACATATGAACTGATTTATTTATATCAACTGATTTATTTATATCAACTGATTTACACATATCAACTGATTTATTTATATCAACCGATTTACACAAATCAACTGATTTACACAAATCAACTAATTTACGCATATCAATTGATTTACGCATATCCCTTGATTTAAGTTTGAACCAATTTGGCAACATAGCAAATTTTAAATAAAAACGGATTTATTTATATTAACTGATTTACGTAAATCAACTGTATGATGATTTTAAATGACCACGTTGATTCATTTATATCAACTGATTTACACATAATAACTAATTTACACATATCAACCGATTTACACATATCAACTGATTTATTTATATAAACTGATTTACGCATATCAACTGATTTACGCATATCAACCGATTTACACATATCCCCTGATTTAAGTTTGAACCAATTTGGCAACACAGCAAATTTTAAATGACAACGTTGATTTATTTAAATCAAATGATTTACACATATCAACTGATTTATTTACATCAAATGATTTACACATATTAACTGATTTATTTACATCAATTGATTTACACATATCAACTGATTTTTTAATATCAACCAATTTACACAAATCAACTGATTTACGAATATCAATTGATTTACGCATATCATCTGATTTAAGTTTGAACCAATTTGGCAACAGCAAATTTTAAATGACAACGTTGATTTATTTATATCAACTGATTTTTTTATATCAACTGATTTACACATATCAACTGATTTTTTGATATCAACCGATTTACACAAATCAACTGATTTACGCATATCTTACGCATATCAACTGATTTACGCATTTCATCTGATTTAAATTTAAAACCAATTTGGCAACATAGCAAATTTTAAATGACAACGAATTTATTTATTTCAACTGATTTATTTATATCAACCGATTTACACAAATCAACTGATTTACGCATATCAACTGATTTACGCATGTCAACTGATTAACGCATATCCCCTGATTTAAGTTTAACCAATTTGGCAACACAGCAAATTTTAAATGACAACGGATTTATTTATATCCACTGATTTACGTAAATTAACTGTATGATGATTTTAAATGACCACGTTGATTCATTTATATCAACTGATTTACTCATATTAACTAATTTACACATATCAACCGATTTACACATATCAACTGATTTATTTATAGCAACTGATTTATTTATATTAGATGATTTACACATATCAACTGATTTATTTATATAAACTGATTTACGCATATCAACTGATTTACACATATCAACTGATTTATTTATATCAACTGATTTATTTATATCAACCAAATTACACAAATCAACTGATTTTTGCATATCAACTGATTTACGCATATCCGCTGATTTAAGTTTAACCAATTTGGCAACACAGCAAATTTTAAATGACAACGTTGATTTATTTACATCAACTGATTTACACATATCAACTGATTTATTTACATTAACTGATTTACACATATCAACTGATTTTTTGATATCAACCGATTTACACAATTCAACTGATTTACGCATATCAACTGATTTACATATATCAACTGATTTACACATATCAACTGATTTATT
The DNA here is from genome assembly GCA_921294245.1 of Brassicogethes aeneus. Taxonomy (NCBI): domain Eukaryota; kingdom Metazoa; phylum Arthropoda; class Insecta; order Coleoptera; family Nitidulidae; genus Brassicogethes; species Brassicogethes aeneus. The sequence goes on from OV121136.1 coordinate 9,150,703, forward strand.
TATATCAACTGATTTACACATATCAACTGATTTATTTTTATCAACTGATTTATTTATATCAACCGATTTACACAAATCAACTGATTTACGCATATCAACTGATTTACGCATATCCCCTGATTTAAGTTTGAACCAAGTTGGCAACATAGCAAATTTTAAATGACAACGGATTTATTTATATCAACTGTATGATGATTTTAAATGACCACGTTGATTCAATTATATAAACTGATTTACACATATTAACTGATTTACACAAATAAATCGATTTACACAAATTAACTGATTTATTTATATCAACTGATTTACACATATCAACTGATTTATTTATATCAACTGATTTACACATATCAACTGATTTATTTATATCAACTGATTTACACATATCAACTGATTTACTTATATAAACTGATTTACGCATATCAACTGATTTACACATATCAACTGATTTATTTATATCAACTGATTTACACATATCAACTGATTTATTTATATCAACTGATTTACACATATCAACTGATTTATTTATATCAACTGATTTACACATATCAACTGATTTATTTATATAAACTGATTTACCCATATCAACTGATTTACGCATATCAACTGATTTACGCATATCAACTGATTTACGCATATCCCCTGATTTAAGTTTAAACCAATTTGGCAACACAGAAAAGTTTAAATGACCACGTTAATTTATTTATATCAACTGATTTACACATATCAACTGATTTTTTGATATTAACCGATTTTCACAAATCAACTGATTTACCCATATAAACTGATTTACGCATATCAACTGATTTACACATATAAACTGATTTATTTATATCAACTGATTAACACATATCAACTGATTTATTTACATCAACTGATTTACACATATCAACTGATTTACACATATCAACTAATTTACGCATATCCCCTGATTTAGGTTTAACCAATTTGGCAACACAGCAAAATTTAAATGACAACGGATTTATTTATATCATCTGATTTACGTATATCAACTGTATGATAATTTTAAATGACCACGTTGATTCATTTATATCAACTGATTTACACATATCAACCGATTTACACATATCAACTGATTTATTTATATCAAATGATTTACACATATCAACTTATTTATTTATATAAACTGATTTACGCATATCAACTGATTTACGCATATCCCCTGATTTAAGTTTGAACCAATTTGGCAACAGCAAATTTTAAATGACAACGTTGATTTATTTATATCAACTGATTTATTTATATCAACTGATTTACAAATATCAAATGATTTTTTAATATCAACCGATTTACACAAATCAACTGATTTACGCATATCCCCTGATTTAAGTTTGAACCAATTTGGCAACAGCAAATTTTAAATGACAACGTTGATTTATTTATATTAACTGATTTATTTATATCAACTGATTTACAAATATCAAATGATTTTTTAATATCAACCGATTTACACATATCAACTGATTTACGCATATCCCCTGATTTAAGTTTGAACCAATTTGGCAACATAGCAAATTTTAAATGACAACGGATTTATTTATATCAACAGATTTACAAATATCAAATGATTTTTTGATATCAACCGATTTACACAAATCAACTGATTTACGCATATCAACTGATTTACGCATATCATCTGATTTAAGTTTGAACCAAATTTGGCAATATAGCAAACTTTAAATGACAACGGATTTATTTATATCAACTGATTTACAAATATCAAATGATTTTTTGATATCAACCGATTTACACAAATCAACTGATTTACGCATATCAACTGATTTACGCATATCCCCTGATTTAAGTTTGAACCAATTTGGCAACAGCCAATTTTAAATGACAACGTTGATTTATTTATATCAACTGATTCACACATATCAACTGATTTATTTATATCAACTGATTTATTTATATCAACCGATTTACACAAATCAACTGATTTACGCATATCAACTGATTTACGCATATCCCCTGATTTAAGTTTGAACCAATTTGGCAACATAGCAAATTTTAAATGACAACGGATTTATTTATATCAACTGATTTACGTATATCAACTGTTTGATAATTTTAAATGACCACGTTGATTCAATTATATAAACTGATTTACACATATTAACTGATTTACACATATCAACCGATTTACACAAATCAACTGATTTATTTATATCAACTGATTTACACATATCAACTGATTTATTTATATCAAATGATTTACGTAAATCAACTGTATGATGATTTTAAATGACCACGTGGATTCATTTATATCAACTGATTTACGCATATCAACTGATTTATGCATATCCCCTGACTTAAGTTTGAACCAATTTGGCAACACAGCAAATTTTAAATGACCACGTTGATTTATTTATATCAACTGATTTACACATATCAACTGATTTACACATATCAACTGATTTATTTATATCAACTGATTTATTTATATCAACCGATTTACACAAATCAACCGATTTTTTGATATCAACCGATTTACACAATTCAACTGATTTACGCATATCAACTGATTTACATATATCAACTGATTTACACATATCAACTGATTTATTGATATCAACTGATTTACACATATCAACTGATTTATTTTTATCAACTGATTTATTTATTTCAACCGATTTACACAAATCAACTGATTTACGCATATCAATTGATTTACGCATATCCCTTGATTTAAGTTTGAACCAATTTGGCAACATAGCAAATTTTAAATAAAAACGGATTTATTTATATTAACTGATTTACGTAAATCAACTGTATGATGATTTTAAATGAACACGTTGATTCATTTATATCAACTGATTTACACATATTAACTAATTAACACATATCAACCGATTTACACATATCAACTGATTTATTTATATAAACTGATTTACGCATATCAACTGATTTACGCATATCAACTGATTTACGCATATCAACCGATTTACACATATCCCCTGATTTAAGTTTGAACCAATTTGGCAACACAGCAAATTTTAAATGACAACGTTGATTTATTTAAATCAAATGATTTACACATATCAACTGATTTATTTACATCAAATGATTTACACATATCAACTGATTTATTTACATCAATTGATTTACACATATCAACTGATTTTTTGATATCAACCAATTTACACAAATCAACTGATTTACGAATATCAATTGATTTACGCATATCATCTGATTTAAGTTTGAACCAATTTGGCAACAGCAAATTTTAAATGACAACGTTGATTTATTTATATCAACTGATTTATTTATATCAACTGATTTACACATATCATCTGATTTTTTGATATCAACCGATTTACACAAATCAACTGATTCACGCATATCTTACGCATATCAACTGATTTACGCATTTCATCCGATTTAAATTTGAACCAATTTGGCAACATAGCAAATTTTAAATGACAACGAATTTATTTATTTCAACTGATTTATTTATATCAACCGATTTACACAAATTAACTGATTTACGCATATCAACTGATTTACGCATATCCCCTGATTTAGGTTTAAACCAATTTGGCAACATAGCAAATTTTAAATGACAACGGATTTATTTATATCCACTGATTTACGTAAATTAACTGTATGATGATTTTAAATGACCACGTTGATTCATTTATATCTACTGATTTACACATATTAACTAATTTACACATATCAACCGATTTACACATATCAACTGATTTATTTATAGCAACTGATTTATTTATATTAAATGATTTACACATATCAACTGATTTATTTATATAAACTGATTTACGCATATCAACTGATTTACACATATCAACTGATTTATTTATATCAACTGATTTATTTATACCAACCGATTTACACAAATCAACTGATTTACGCATATCAACTGATTTACGCATATCCGCTGATTTAAGTTTAACCAATTTGGCAACACAGCAAATTTTAAATGACAACGTTGATTTATTTACATCAACTGATTTCCACATATCAACTGATTTATTTACATCAACTGATTTACACATATCAACTGATTTTTTGATATCAACCGATTTACACAAATCAACTGATTTACGCATGTCAACTGATTTACATATATCAACTGATTTACACATATCAACTGATTTATTTATATCAACTGATTCACACATATCAACTGATTTATTTTTATCAACTGATTTATTTATATCAACCGATTTACACAAATCAACTGATTTACGCATATCAACTGATTTACATATATCAACTGATTTACACATATCAACTGATTTATTTATATCAACTGATTTACACATATCAACTGATTTATTTTTATCAACTGATTTATTTATATCAACCGATTTACACAAATCAACTGATTTACGCATATCAACTAATTTACGCATATCACCTGATTTAAGTTTGAACCAATTTGGCAACATAGCAAATTTTAAATGACAACGGATTTATTTATATCAACTGATTTACGTATATCAACTGTATGATGATTTTAAATGACCACGTTGATTCAATTATATAAACTGATTTACACATATTAACTGATTTACACATATAAACCGATTTACACATATCAACTGATTTATTTATATCAACTGATTTACACATATCAACTGATTTATTTATATCAACTGATTTACACATATCAACTGATTTATTTATATCAACTGATTTACACATATCAACTGATTTACTTATATAAACTGATTTACGCATATCAACTGATTTACACATATCAACTGATTTATTTATATGAACTGATTTACACATATCAACTGATATCTTTATATCAACTGATTTATACATATCAACTGATTTATTTATATCAACTGATTTACACATATCAACTAATTTATTTATATAAACTGATTTACCCATATCAACTGATTTACGCATATCAACTGATTTACGCATATCAACTGATTTACGCATATCCCCTGATTTAAGTTTAAACCAATTTGGCAACACAGAAAAGTTTAAATGACAACGTTAATTTATTTATATCAACTGATTTACACATATCAACTGATTTTTTGATATTAACCGATTTTCACAAATCAACTGATTTACCCATATAAACTGATCTACGCATATCAACTGATTTACGCATATCAACTTATTTACGCATATCCCCTGATTTAGGTTTAACCAATTTGGCAACACAGCAAAATTTAAATGACAACGGATTTATTTATATCATCTGATTTACGTATATCAACTGTATGATGATTTTAAATAACCACGTTGATTCATTTATATCAACTGATTTACACATATCAACCGATTTTCACATATCAACTGATTTATTTATATCAAATGATTTACACATATCAACTGATTTACGCATATCCCCTGATTTAAGTTTGAACCAATTTGGCAACAGCAAATTTTAAATGACAACGTTGATTTATTTATATCAACTGATTTACAAATATCAAATGATTTTTTAATATCAACCGATTTACACAAATCAACTGATTTACGCATATCAACTGATTTACGCATATCTCCTGATTTAAGTTTGAACCAATTTGGCAACATAGCAAATTTTAAATGACAACGGATTTATTTATATCAACAGATTTACAAATATCAAATGATTTTTTGATATCAACCGATTTACGCAAATCAACTGATTTACGCATATTAACTGATTTACGCATATCATCTAAATTAAGTTTGAACCAATTTGGCAACATAGCAAACTTTAAATGACAACGGATTTATTTATATCAACTGATTTACAAATATCAAATGATTTTTTGATATCAACCGATTTACACAAATCAACTGATTTACGCATATCAACTGATTTACGCATATCATCTAAATTAAGTTTAAACCAATTTGGCAACATAGCAAACTTTAAATGACAACGGATTTATTTATATCAACTGATTTACAAATATCAAATGATTTTTTGATATCAACCGATTTACACAAATCAACCGATTTACACAAATCAACTGATTTACGCATATCAACTGATTTACGCATATCCCCTGATTTAAGTTTGAACCAATTTGGCAACATAGCAAATTTTAAATGACAACGGATTTATTTATATCAACTGATTTACGTATATCAACTGTTTGATAATTTTAAATTACCACGTTGATTCAATTATATAAACTGATTTACACATATTAACTGATTTACACATATCAACCGATTTACACATATCAACTGATTTATTTATATCAACTGATTTATTTATATCAACTGATTTACACATATCAACTGATTTATTTATATCAAATGATTTACGTAAATCAACTGTATGATGATTTTAAATGACCACGTGGATTCATTTAAATCAACTGATTTACGCATATCAACTGATTTAGGCATATCCCCTGACTTAAGTTTGAACCAATTTGGCAACACAGCAAATTTTAAATGACCACGTTGATTTATTTATATCAACTGATTTATTTATATCAACTGATTTACACATATCAACTGATTTACACATATCAACTGATTTATTTATATCAACTGATTTATTTATATCAACTGATTTATTTATATCAACCGATTTACACAAATCAACCGATTTTTTGATATCAACCGATTTACACAATTCAACTGATTTACGCATATCAACTGATTTACATATATCAACTGATTTACACATATCAAATGGTTTATTTATATCAACTGATTTACACATATCAACTGATTTATTTTTATCAACTGATTTATTTATTTTAACCGATTTACACAAATCAACTGATTTACGCATATCAATTGATTTACGCATATCCCTTGATTTAAGTTTGAACCAATTTGGCAACATAGCAAATTTTAAATAAAAACGGATTTATTTATATTAACTGATTTACGTAAATCAACTGTATGATGATTTTAAATGACCACGTTGATTCATTTATATCAACTGATTTACACATATTAACTAATTTACACATATCAACCGATTTACACATATCAACTGATTTATTTAAATAAACTGATTTACGCATATCAACTGATTTACGCATATCAACCGATTTACACATATCCCCTGATTTAAGTTTGAACCAATTTGGCAACACAGCAAATTTTAAATGACAACGTTGATTTATTTAAATCAAATGATTTACACATATCAACTGATTTATTTACATCAAATGATTTACACATATCAACTGATTTATTTACATCAATTGATTTACACATATCAACTGATTTTTTGATATCAACCAATTTACACAAATCAACTGATTTACGAATATCAATTGATTTACGCATATCATCTGATTTAAGTTTGAACCAATTTGACAACAGCAAATTTTAAATGACAACGTTGATTTATTTAAATCAAATGATTTACACATATCAACTGATTTATTTACATCAAATGATTTACACATATCAACTGATTTATTTATATCAACTGATTTACACATATCAACTGATTTTTTGATATCAACCGATTTACACAAATCAACTGATTCACGCATATCTTACGCATATCAACTGATTTACGCATTTCATCTGATTTAAATTTGAACCAATTTGGCAACATAGCAAATTTTAAATGACTACGAATTTATTTATTTCAACTGATTTATTTATATCAACCGATTTACACAAATCAACTGATTTACGCATATCAACTGATTTACGCATATCCCCTGATTTAGGTTTAAACCAATTTGGCAACATAGCAAATTTTAAATGACAACGGATTTATTTTTATCCACTGATTTACGTAAATTAACTGTATGATGATTTTAAATGACCACGTTGATTCATTTATATCTACTGATTTACACATATTAACTAATTTACACATATCAACCGATTTACACATATCAACTGATTTATTTATAGCAACTGATTTATTTATATTAAACGATTTACACATATCAACTGATTTATTTATATAAACTGATTTACGCATATCAACTGATTTACACATATCAACTGATTTATTTATATCAACTGATTTATTTATACCAACCGATTTACACAAATCAACTGATTTACGCATATCAAGTGATTTACGCATATCCGCTGATTTAAGTTTAAACCAATTTGGCAACACAGAAAAGTTTAAATGACAACGTTAATTTATTTATATCAACTGATTTACACATATCAACTGATTTTTTGATATTAACCGATTTTCACAAATCAACTGATTTACCCATATAAACTGATTTACGCATATCAACTGATTTACGCATATCAACTTATTTACGCATATCCCCTGATTTAGGTTTAACCAATTTGGCAACACAGCAAAATTTAAATGACAACGGATTTATTTATATCATCTGATTTACGTATATCAACTGTATGATGATTTTAAATGACCACGTTGATTCATTTATATCAACTGATTTACACATATCAACCGATTTTCACATATCAACTGATTTATTTATATCAAATGATTTACACATATCAACTTATTTATTTATATAAACTGATTTACGCATATCAACTGATTTACGCATATCCCCTGATTTAAGTTTGAACCAATTTGGCAACAGCAAATTTTAAATGACAACGTTGATTTATTTATATCAACTGATTTACAAATATCAAATGATTTTTTAATATCAACCGATTTACACAAATCAACTAATTTACGCATATCAACTGATTTACGCATATCCCCTGATTTAAGTTTGAACCAATTTGGCAACATAGCAAATTTTAAATGACAACGGATTTATTTATATCAACAGATTTACAAATATCAAATGATTTTTTGATATCAACCGATTTACGCAAATCAACTGATTTACGCATATCAACTGATTTACGCATATCATCTAAATTAAGTTTGAACCAATTTGGCACCATAGCAAACTTTAAATGACAACGAATTTATTTATATCAACTGATTTACAAATATCAAATGATTTTTTGATATCAACCGATTTACACAAATCAACTGATTTACGCATATCAACTGATTTACGCATATCATCTAAATTAAGTTTAAACCAATTTGGCAACATAGCAAACTTTAAATGACAACGGATTTATTTATATCAACTGATTTACAAATATCAAATGATTTTTTGATATCAACCGATTTACACAAATCAACCGATTTACACAAATCAACTGATTTACGCATATCAACTGATTTACGCATATCCCCTGATTTAAGTTTGAACCAATTTGGCAACATAGCAAATTTTAAATGACAACGGATTTATTTATATCAACTGATTTGCGTATATCAACTGTTTGATAATTTTAAATGACCACGTTGATTCAATTATATAAACTGATTTACACATATTAACTGATTTACACATATCAACCGATTTACACATATCAACTGATTTATTTATATCAACTGATTTATTTATATCAACTGATTTACACATATCAACTGATTTATTTATATCAAATGATTTACGTAAATCAACTGTATGATGATTTTAAATGACCACGTGGATTCATTTATATCAACTGATTTACGCATATCAACTGATTTAGGCATATCCCCTGTCTTAAGTTTGAACCAATTTGGCAACACAGCAAATTTTAAATGACCACGTTGATTTATTTATATCAACTGATTTACACATATCAACTGATTTACACATATCAACTGATTTATTTATATCAACTGATTTATTTATATCAACCGATTTACACAAATCAACCGATTTTTTGATATCAACCGATTTACACAATTCAACTGATTTACGCATATCAACTGATTTACATATATTAACTGATTTACACATATCAACTGATTTATTTATATCAACTGATTTACACATATCAACTGATTTATTTTTATCAACTGATTTATTTATTTCAACCGATTTACACAAATCAACTGATTTACGCATATCAATTGATTTACGCATATCCCTTGATTTAAGTTTGAACCAATTTGGCAACATAGCAAATTTTAAATAAAAACGGATTTATTTATATTAACTGATTTACGTAAATCAACTGTATGATGATTTTAAATGACCATATCACACATATCAACTGATTTATTTATATAAACTGATTTACGCATATCAACTGATTTACGCATATCAACTGATTTACGCATATCAACCGATTAACACATATCCCCTGATTTAAGTTTGAACCAATTTGGCAACACAGCAAATTTTAAATGACAACGTTGATTTATTTAAATCAAATGATTTACACATATCAACTGATTTATTTACATCTAATGATTTACACATATTAACTGATTTATTTACATCAATTGATTTACACATATCAACTGATTTTTTGATATCAACCAATTTACACAAATCAACTGATTTACGAATATCAATTGATTTACGCATATCATCTGATTTAAGTTTGAACCAAGTTGGCAACAGCATATTTTAAATGACAACGTTGATTTATTTATATCAACTGATTTATTTATATCAACTGATTTACACATATCAACTGATTTTTTGATCTCAACCGATTTACACAAATCAACTGATTCACGCATATCTTACGCATATCAACTGATTTACGCATTTCATCTGATTTAAATTTGAACCAATTTGGCAACATAGCAAATTTTAAATGACAACGAATTTATTTATTTCAACTGATTTATTTATATCAACCGATTTACACAAATCAACTGATTTACGCATATCAACTGATTTACGCATATCCCCTGATTTAGGTTTAAACCAATTTGGCAACATAGCAAATTTTAAATGACAACGGATTTATTTATATTCACTGATTTACGTAAATTAACTGTATGATGATTTTAAATGACCACGTTGATTCATTTATATCTACTGATTTACACATATTAACTAATTTACACATATCAACCGATTTACACATATCAACTGATTTATTTATAGCAACTGATTTATTTATATTAAATGATTTACACATATCAACTGATTTATTTATATAAACTGATTTACGCATATCAACTGATTTACACATATCAACTGATTTATTTATATCAACTGATTTATTTATACCAACCGATTTACACAAATCAACTGATTTACGCATATCAAGTGATTTACGCATATCCGCTGATTTAAGTTTGAACCAATTTGGCAACACAGCAAATTTTAAATGACAACGTTGATTTATTTACATCAACTGATTTCCACATATCAACTGATTTATTTACATCAACTGATTTACACATATCAACTGATTTTTTGATATCAACCGATTTACACAAATCAACTGATTTACGCATGTCAACTGATTAACGCATATCCCCTGATTTAAGTTTGAACCAATTTGGCAACAGCAAATTTTAAATGACAACGTTGATTTATTTATATCAACTGATTTATTTATATCAACTGATTTACACATATCAACTGATTTTTTGATATCAACCGATTTACACAATTCAACTGATTTACGCATATCAACTGATTTACATATATCAACTGATTTACACATATCAACTGATTTATTTATATCAACTGATTTACACATATCAACTGATTTATTTTTATCAACTGATTTATTTATATCAACCGATTTACACAAATCAACTGATTTACGCATATCAACTGATTTACGCATATCCTCTGATTTAAGTTTGAACCAATTTGGCAACATAGCAAATTTTTAATGACAACGGATTTATTTATATCAACTGATTTACGTATATCAACTGTATGATGATTTTAAATGACCACGTTGATTCAATTATATAAACTGATTTACACATATTAACTGATTTACACATATAAACCGATTTACACATATTAACTGATTTATTTATATCAACTGATTTACACATATCAACTGATTTATTTATATCAACTGATTTACACATATCAACTGATTTATTTATATCAACTGATTTACACATATCAACTGATTTACTTATATAAACTGATTTACGCATATCAACTGATTTACACATATCAACTGATTTATTTATATGAACTGATTTACACATATCAACTGATTTATTTATATTAACTGATTTACACATATCAACTGATTTATTTATATCAACTGATTTACACATATCAACTGATTTATTTATATAAACTGATTTACCCATATCAACTGATTTACGCATATCAACTGATTTACGCATATCAACTGATTTACGCATATCCCCTGATTTAAGTTTAAACCAATTTGGCAACACAGAAAAGTTTAAATGACAACGTTAATTTATTTATATCAACTGATTTACACATATCAACTGATTTTTTGATATTAACCGATTTTCACAAATCAACTGATTTACCCATATAAACTGATCTACGCATATCAACTGATTTACGCATATCAACTTATTTACGCATATCCCCTGATTTAGGTTTAACCAATTTGGCAACACAGCAAAATTTAAATGACAACGGATTTATTTATATCATCTGATTTACGTATATCAACTGTATGATGATTTTAAATGACCACGTTGATTCATTTATATCAACTGATTTACACATATCAACCGATTTTCACATATCAACTGATTTATTTATATCAAATGATTTACACATATCAACTTATTTATTTATATAAACTGATTTACGCATATCAACTGATTTACGCATATCCCCTGATTTAAGTTTGAACCAATTTGGCAACAGCAAATTTTAAATGACAACGTTGATTTATTTATATCAACTGAATTACAAATATCAAATGATTTTTTAATATCAACCGATTTACTCAAATCAACTGATTTACGCATATCAACTGATTTACGCATATCCCCTGATTTAAGTTTGAACCAATTTGGCAACATAGCAAATTTTAAATGACAACGAATTTATTTATATCAACAGATTTACAAATATCAAATGATTTTTTGATATCAACCGATTTACGCAAATCAACTGATTTACGCATATCAACTGATTTACGCATATCAACTGATTTACGCATATCCCCTGATTTAAGTTTAAACCAATTTGGCAACACAGAAAAGTTTAAATGACAACGTTAATTTATTTATATCAACTGATTAACACATATCATCTGATTTATTTATATGAACTGATTTACACATATCAACTGATTTATTTATATCAACTGATTTACACATATCAACTGATTTATTTATATCAACTGATTTACACATATCAACTGATTTATTTATATAAACTGATTTACCCATATCAACTGATTTACGCATATCAACTGATTTACGCATATCAACTGATTTACGCATATCCCCTGATTTAAGTTTAAACCAATTTGGCAACACAGAAAAGTTTAAATGACAACGTTAATTTATTTATATCAACTGATTTACACGTATCAACTGATTTTTTGATATTAACCGATTTTCACAAATCAACTGATTTACCCATATAAACTGATTTACGCATATCAACTGATTTACACATATCAACTGATTTATTTATATCAACTGATTAACACATATCAACTGATTTATTTACATCAACTGATTTACACATATCAACTAATTTACGCATATCAACTAATTTACGCATATCCCCTGATTTAGGTTTAACCAATTTGGCAACACAGCAAAATTTAAATGACAACGGATTTATTTATATCATCTGATTTACGTATATCAACTGTATGATGATTTTAAATGACCAGGTTGATTCATTTATATCAACTGATTTACACATATCAACCGATTTTCACATATCAACTGATTTATTTATATCAAATGATTTACACATATCAACTTATTTATTTATATAAACTGATTTACGCATATCAACTGATTTACGCATATCCCCTGATTTAAGTTTGAAGCAATTTGGCAACATAGCAAATTTTAAATGACCACGTTGATTCAATTATATAAACTGATTTACACATATTAACTGATTTACACATATCAACCGATTTACACATATCAACTGATTTATTTATATCAACTGATTTATTTATATCAACTGATTTACACATATCAACTGATTTATTTATATCAAATGATTTACGTAAATCAACTGTATGATGATTTTAAATGACCACGTGGATTCATTTATATCAACTGATTTACGCATATCAACTGATTTAGGCATATCCCCTGACTTAAGTTTGAACCAATTTGGCAACACAGCAAATTTTAAATGACCACGTTAATTTATTTATATCAACTGATTTACACATATCAACTGATTTACACATATCAACTGATTTATTTATATCAACTGATTTATTTATATCAACCGATTTACACAAATCAACCGATTTACACAAATCAACTGATTTACGCATATCAACTGATTTACGCATATCAACTGATTTTTTGATATCAACCGATTTACACAAATCAACTGATTTACGCATATCAACTGATTTACGCATATCCCCTGATTTAAGTTTAAACCAATTTGGCAACATAGCAAATTTTAAATGACAACGGATTTATTTATATCAACTGATTTACGTATATCCCCTGATTTCAGTTTGAACCAATTTGGCAACATAGCAAATTTTAAATGACCACGTTAATTTATATATATCAACTGATTTACACAAATCAACCGATTTACACAAATCAACTGATTTACGCATATCAACTGATTTACGCGTATCCCCTGATTTAAGTTTAAACCAATTTGGCAACATAGCAAATTTTAAATGACCACGTTAATTTATTTATATCAACTGATTTACACAAATCAACTGATTTACGCATATCTTACGCATATTAACTGATTTACACATATCCCCTGATTTAAGTTTGAACCAATTTGGCAACATAGCAAGATTTAAATGACAACGGATTTATTTATATCAACTGATTTACGTATATCCCCTGATTTAAGTTTGAACCAATTTGGCAACATAGCAAATTTTAAATGACCACGTTAATTTATACAGTGTGTCTCACTTTTCATGACTCCCATATTGTAGCTCCGTTATTAGTAATACGATTTTTACAAAATTTTGGTCAATTGGACTTACCCATCAGGTGATCATGTCGCAAGAAGAAAATTTAATTTTCACCAGTGGCGTTCTTTGTTATAACAAAAAAACAACAATTTTTTTTAGGAAAATATATTAGGCAAATTTTAAATGGTCTGATAATAGCATATTGTTATTTAGCATCATCGAAAACCCCCCTATACCAAATATGAAATTGATAGCATACAGGGTGTTGACGTAATTAATAATTAAATCTAACTTATTATAGCACTATAAATTAATTATAACATCGGTGAATTTTATCCTATCATTTTTTTTTCGTTTGAAATGCCGCACCATTTTATCGTTTTAGACAGCTCCAAACCTTACATTTATCCAGGTTTATTATTTCGAGCTACTTTCCGAACCCTGGCATGAAGATCCATTCTAAATGCTAAAAAATATCAGTGTGCCATGACCGTTTCCATAGTAAAAAAACAATTGAACTAATTAAGAAATCTGACATTCCAGTTTAAATCGATGTTATAATTAATTTATAGTGATAGAATATGTTAGATTTAATTATTAGTTACGTCAACACCCTGTATGCTATTACTTTCATATTTGGTATAGGGGGGTTTTCGATGATGCTAAATAACAATATGCTATTATCAGACCATTTAAAAATTGCCTAATATATTTTTCTAAAAAAATTTGTTGTTTTTTTATTATAACAACGAACGCCACTGGTGAAAATTAAATTTTCTTCTTGCGTCATGATCACCTGATGGGTAAGTCCAATTGACCAAAATTTTGTAAAAATCGTATTACTAATAACGGAGCTACAATATGGGAGTCATGAAAAGTGAGACACACTGTATATATCAACTGATTTACACAAATCAACCGATTTACACAAATCAACTGATTTACGCATATCAACTGATTTACGCATATCCCCTGATTTAAGTTTGAACCAATTTGGCAACATAGCAAATTTTAAATGACCACGTTAATTTATTTATATCAACTGATTTACACATATTAACTGATTTACACATATCAACTGATTTACACATATCAACTGTTTTACACATATCAACTGATTTATTTATATCAACTGATTAACACATATCAACTGATTTATTTATATCAACTGATTTACACATATCAACTGATTTATTTATATCAACCGATTTACACAAATCAACCGATTTACACAAATCAACTGATTTACGCATTTCAATTGATTTAGGCATATCCCTTGATTTAAGTTTGAACCAATTTGGCAACAAAGCAAATTTTAAATTAAAACGGATTTATTTATATTAACTGATTTACGTTAATTAACTGTATGATGATTTTAAATGACCACGTTGATTCATTTATATCAACTGATTTACACATATTAACTAATTTACACATATCAACGGATTTACACATATCAACTGATTTATTTATATAAACTGATTTACGCATATCAACTGATTTACACATATCCCCTGATTTAAGTTTAAACCAATTTGGCAACACAGCAAATTGTAAATGACCACGTTAATTTATATATATCAACTGATTTACACAAATCAACCGATTTACACAAATCAACTGATTTACGCATATCAACCGATTTACACATATCCCCTGATTTAAGTTTAAACCAATTTGGCAACACAGCAAATTTTAAATGACAACGTTGATTTATTTAAATCAAATGATTTACACATATCAACTGATTTTTTGATATCAACCGATTTACACAAATCAACTGATTTTCGCATATTAAATTGTTTACGCATATCCCCTGATTTAAGTTTGAACCAATTTGGCAACATAGCAAATTTTAAATGACAACGGATTTATTTATATCAACTGATTTACGTATATCCCCTGATTTAAGTTTGAACCAATTTGGCAACAGCAAATTTTAAATGACCACGTTAATTTATTTATATTAACTGATTTACACATATCAACTGATTTATTTACATCAACTGATTTACACATATCAACTGATTTATTTATATTAACTAATTTACGCTTATCAACTAATTAACGCATATCCCTTGATTTAAGTTTAACCAATTTGGCAACACAGCAAATTTTAAATGACAACGGATTTATTTATACCAACTGATTTACGAATTTCAACTGTATGATTATTTTAAATGACCACGTTAATTTATTTATATCAACTGATTTACACATATCAACTGATTTACACATATCAACTGATTTATTTATATCAACTGATTTACACATATCAACTTATTTATTTATATAAACTGATTTACGCATATCAACTGATTTAGGCATATCAACTGATTTACGCATATCAACTGATTAACGCATATCCCCTGATTTAAGTTTGAACCAATTTGGCAACAGCAAATTTTAAATGACAACGGATTTATTTATATCAACTGATTTACGTATATCAACTGTATGATGATTTTAAATGACCACGTTGATTCAATTATACAAACTGATTTACACATATTAACTGATTTACACATATCAACCGATTTACACATATCAACTGATTTATTTATATCAACCGATTTACACAAATCAACTGATTTACGCATATCTTTCGCATATCAACTGATTTACACATATCAACTGATTTACACATATCAACTGATTTATTTATATCAACTGATTTACACATATCAACTGATTTATTTATATCAACTGATTTATTTATATCAACCGATTTACACAAATCAACTGATTTACGCATATCAACTGATTTACGCATATCCCCTAAATTAAGTTTGAACCAATTTGACAACATAGCAAATTTTAAATGACAACGGATTTATTTATATCAACTGATTTACGTATATCAACTGTATGATAATATTAAATGACCACATTGATTCAATTATATAAACTGATTTACACATATTAACTGATTTACACATATCAACCGATTTACACATATCAACTGATTTATTTATATCAACTGATTTAGACATATCAACTGATTTATTTATATAAACTGATTAACCCATATCAACTGATTTACGCATATCAACTGATTTACTCATATCAACTGATTTAGGCATATCCCCTGATTTAAGTTAGAACCAATTTGGCAACACAGCAAATTTTAAATGACAACGTTGATTTATTTATATCAACTGATTTACACATATCAACTGATTTTTTGATATCAACCGATTTACACAAATCAACTGATTTACACATATCAACTGATTTATTTATATCAACTGATTAACACATATCAACTGATTTATTTACATCAACTGATTTACACATATCAACTGATTTATTTATATCAACTGATTTACGCATATCAACTAATTTACGCATATCCCCTGATTTAGGTTTAACCAACTTTGCAACACAGCAAATTTTAAATGACAACGGATTTATTTATATCAACTGATTTACGTATATCAACTGTATGATGATTTTAAATGACCACGTTGATTCATTTATATCAACTGATTTACACATATTAACTTATTTATTTATATAAACTGATTTACGCATATCAACTTATTTACGCATATCAACTGATTTACGCATATCAATTGATTTACGCATATGATTTAAGTTTAAACCAATTTGGCAACAGCAAATTTTAAATGACAACGTTGATTTATTTATATCAACTGATTTACGCATATCTTACGCATATCAACTGATTTACACATATCCCCTTATTTAAGTTTGAACCAATTTGGCAACATAGCAAATTTTAAATGACCACGTTGATTTATTTATATCAACTGATTTACACATATTAACCGATTTACACATATCAACTGATTTACACATTTCAACTGATTTATTTATATCAACCGATTTACACAATTCAACTGATTTACGCATATCAACTGATTTACGCATATCCCCTGATTTAAGTTTGAACCATTTTGGCAACATAGCAAATTTTAAATGACAACGGATTTATTTATATCACCTGATTTACGTAAATCAACTGTATGGTGATTTTAAATGACCACGTGGATTCATTTATATCAACTGATTTACGCATATCAACTGATTTAGGCATATCCCCTGCTTAAGTTTGAACCAATTTGGCAACACAGCAAATTTTATATGACCACGTTGATTTATTTATATCAACTGATTTATTTATATCAACCGATTTACACAAATCAACTGATTTACGCATATCAACTGATTTACGCATATCAACTGATTTTTTGATATCAACCGATTTACACAAATCAACTGATTTACGCATATCAACTGATTTAGGCATATCCCCTGACTTAAGTTTAACCAATTTGGCAACACAGCAAATTTTATATGACCAGGCTGATTTATTTATATCAACTGATTTATTTATATCAACTGATTTACACATATCAACTGATTTATTTATATCAACCGATTTACACAAATCAACCGATTTACACAAATCAACTGATTTACGCATATCAACTGATTTACGCATATCAACTGAATTTTTGATATCAACCGATTTACACAAATCAACTGATTTACGCATATCAACTGATTTACGCATATCCCCTGATTTAAGTTTAAACCAATTTGGCAACATAGCAAATTTTAAATGACAACGGATTTATTTATATCAACTGATTAACGTATATCCCCTGATTTAAGTTTGAACCAATTTGGCAACATAGCAAATTTTAAATGATCACGTTAATTTATTTATATCAACTGATTTACACATATTAACTGATTTACACATATCAACTGATTTACACATATCAACTGATTTATTTATATCAACTGATTAACACATATCAACTGATTTATTTATATCAACTGATTTACACATATCAACTGATTTATTTATATCAACCCATTTACACAAATCAACCGATTTACACAAATCAACCGATTTACACAAATCAACTGATTTACGCATATCAATTGATTTACGCATATCCCTTAATTTAAGTTTGAACCAATTTGGCAACATAGCAAATTTTAAATGAAAACGGATTTATTTATATCAACTGATTTACGTAAATCAACTGTATGATGATTTTAAATGACCATGTTGATTCATTTATATAAACTGATTTACACATATTAACTAATTTACACAAATCAACCGATTTACACATATCAACTGATTTATTTATATCAACTGATTTACACATACCAACTGATTTATTTATATAAACTGATTTACGCATATCAACTGATTTACGCATATCAACCGATTTACACATATCCCCTGATATAAGTTTGAACCAATTTGGCAACACAGCAAATTTTAAATGACAACGTTGATTTATTTAAATCAAATGATTTACACATATCAACTGATTTATTTACATCAATTGATTTACACATATCAACTGATTTTTTGATATCAACCAATTTACACAAATCAACTTATTTACGAATATCAATTGATTTACGCATATCCCCTGATATAAGTTTGAACCAATTTGGCAACATAGCAAATTTTAAATGACAACGGATTTATTTATATCAACTGATTTACGTATATCCCCTGATTTAAGTTTGAACCAATTTGGCAACAGCAAATTTTAAATGACCACGTTAATTTATTTATATTAACTGATTTACACATATCAACTGATTTATTTACATCAACTAATTTACACATATCAACTGATTTATTTATATTAACTAATTTACGCTTATCAACTAATTAACGCATATCCCTTGATTTAAGTTTAACCAATTTGGCAACACAGCAAATTTTAAATGACAACGGATTTATTTATACCAACTGATTTACGAATTTCAACTGTATGATTATTTTAAATGACCACGTTAATTTATTTATATCAACTGATTTACACATATCAACTGATTTACACATATCAACTGATTTATTTATATCAACTGATTTACACATATCAACTTATTTATTTATATAAACTGATTTACGCATATCAACTGATTTAGGCATATCAACTGATTTACGCATATCAACTGATTAACGCATATCCCCTGATTTAAGTTTGAACCAATTTGGCAACAGCAAATTTTAAATGACAACGGATTTATTTATATCAACTGATTTACGTATATCAACTTTTTGATGATTTTAAATGACCACGTTGATTCAATTATACAAACTGATTTACACATATTAACTGATTTACACATATCAACCGATTTACACATATCAACTGATTTATTTATATCAACCGATTTACACAAATCAACTGATTTACGCATATCTTTCGCATATCAACTGATTTACACATATCAACTGATTTACACATATCAACTAATTTATTTATATCAACTGATTTACACATATCAACTGATTTATTTATATCAACTGATTTATTTATATCAACCGATTTACACAAATCAACTGATTTACGCATATCAACTGATTTACGCATATCCCCTAAATTAAGTTTGAACCAATTTGACAACATAGCAAATTTTAAATGACAACGGATTTATTTATATCAACTGATTTACGTATATCAACTGTATGATAATATTAAATGACCACATTGATTCAATTATATAAACTGATTTACACATATTAACTGATTTACACATATCAACCGATTTACACATATCAACTGATTTATTTATATCAACTGATTTAGACATATCAACTGATTTATTTATATAAACTGATTAACCCATATCAACTGATTTACGCATATCAACTGATTTACTCATATCAACTGATTTAGGCATATCCCCTGATTTAAGTTAGAACCAATTTGGCAACACAGCAAATTTTAAATGACAACGTTGATTTATTTATATCAACTGATTTACACATATCAACTGATTTTTTGATATCAACCGATTTACACAAATCAACTGATTTACACATATCAACTGATTTATTTATATCAACTGATTAACACATATCAACTGATTTATTTACATCAACTGATTTACACATATCAACTGATTTATTTATATCAACTGATTTACGCATATCAACTAATTTACGCATATCCCCTGATTTAGGTTTAACCAACTTTGCAACACAGCAAATTTTAAATGACAACGGATTTATTTATATCAACTGATTTACGTATATCAACTGTATGATGATTTTAAATGACCACGTTGATTCATTTATATCAACTGATTTACACATATTAACTTATTTATTTATATAAACTGATTTACGCATATCAACTTATTTACGCATATCAACTGATTTACGCATATCAATTGATTTACGCATATGATTTAAGTTTAAACCAATTTGGCAACAGCAAATTTTAAATGACAACGTTGATTTATTTATATCAACTGATTTACGCATATCTTACGCATATCAACTGATTTACACATATCCCCTTATTTAAGTTTGAACCAATTTGGCAACATAGCAAATTTTAAATGACCACGTTGATTTATTTATATCAACTGATTTACACATATTAACCGATTTACACATATCAACTGATTTACACATTTCAACTGATTTATTTATATCAACCGATTTACACAATTCAACTGATTTACGCATATCAACTGATTTACGCATATCCCCTGATTTAAGTTTAAACCATTTTGGCAACATAGCAAATTTTAAATGACAACGGATTTATTTATATCACCTGATTTACGTAAATCAACTGTATGGTGATTTTAAATGACCACGTGGATTCATTTATATCAACTGATTTACACATTTTAACCGATTTACACATATCAACTGATTTACACATTTCAACTGATTTATTTATATCAACCGATTTACACAATTCAACTGATTTACGCATATCAACTGATTTACGCATATCCCCTGATTTAAGTTTGAACCATTTTGGCAACATAGCAAATTTTAAATGACAACGGATTTATTTATATCAACTGATTTACGCATATCAACTGATTTACGCATATCAACTGATTTTTTGATATCAACCGATTTACACAAATCAACTGATTTACGCATATCAACTGATTTAGGCATATCCCCTGACTTAAGTTTAACCAATTTGGCAACACAGCAAATTTTATATGACCAGGCTGATTTATTTATATCAACTGATTTATTTATATCAACTGATTTACACATATCAACTGATTTATTTATATCAACCGATTTACACAAATCAACCGATTTACACAAATCAACTGATTTACGCATATCAACTGATTTACGCATATCAACTGAATTTTTGATATCAACCGATTTACACAAATCAACTGATTTACGCATATCAACTGATTTACGCATATCCCCTGATTTAAGTTTAAACCAATTTGGCAACATAGCAAATTTTAAATGACAACGGATTTATTTATATCAACTGATTAACGTATATCCCCTGATTTAAGTTTGAACCAATTTGGCAACATAGCAAATTTTAAATGATCACGTTAATTTATTTATATCAACTGATTTACACATATTAACTGATTTACACATATCAACTGATTTACACATATCAACTGATTTATTTATATCAACTGATTAACACATATCAACTGATTTATTTATATCAACTGATTTACACATATCAACTGATTTATTTATATCAACCCATTTACACAAATCAACCGATTTACACAAATCAACCGATTTACACAAATCAACTGATTTACGCATATCAATTGATTTACGCATATCCCTTAATTTAAGTTTGAACCAATTTGGCAACATAGCAAATTTTAAATGAAAACGGATTTATTTATATCAACTGATTTACGTAAATCAACTGTATGATGATTTTAAATGACCATGTTGATTCATTTATATAAACTGATTTACACATATTAACTAATTTACACAAATCAACCGATTTACACATATCAACTGATTTATTTATATCAACTGATTTACACATACCAACTGATTTATTTATATAAACTGATTTACGCATATCAACTGATTTACGCATATCAACCGATTTACACATATCCCCTGATATAAGTTTGAACCAATTTGGCAACACAGCAAATTTTAAATGACAACGTTGATTTATTTAAATCAAATGATTTACACATATCAACTGATTTATTTACATCAATTGATTTACACATATCAACTGATTTTTTGATATCAACCAATTTACACAAATCAACTTATTTACGAATATCAATTGATTTACGCATATCCCCTGATATAAGTTTGAACCAATTTGGCAACATAGCAAATTTTAAATGACCACGTTGATTTATTTATATCAACTGATTTACACATATCAACTGATTTACACATATCAACTGATTTACGCATATCCCCTGATTTAAGTTTAAACCAATTTGGCAACATAGCAAATTTTAAATGACAACGAATTTATTTATATCAACTGATTTACGAATTTCAACTGTATGATTATTTTAAATGACCACGTTAATTTATTTATATCAACTGATTTACACATATCAACTGATTTACACATATCAACTGATTTATTTATATCAACTGATTTACACATACCAACTGATTTATTTATATAAACTGATTTACGCATATCAACTGATTTACGCATATCAACCGATTTACACATATCCCCTGATATAAGTTTGAACCAATTTGGCAACACAGCAAATTTTAAATGACAACGTTGATTTATTTAAATCAAATGATTTACACATATCAACTGATTTACACATATCAACTGATTTATTTATATCAACTGATTTACACATACCAACTGATTTATTTATATAAACTGATTTACGCATATCAACTGATTTACGCATATCAACCGATTTACACATATCCCCTGATATAAGTTTGAACCAATTTGGCAACACAGCAAATTTTAAATGACAACGTTGATTTATTTAAATCAAATGATTTACACATATCAACTGATTTATTTACATCAATTGATTTACACATATCAACTGATTTTTTGATATCAACCAATTTACACAAATCAACTTATTTACGAATATCAATTGATTTACGCATATCCCCTGATATAAGTTTGAACCAATTTGGCAACATAGCAAATTTTAAATGACAACGGATTTATTTATATCAACTGATTTACGTATATCCCCTGATTTAAGTTTGAACCAATTTGGCAACAGCAAATTTTAAATGACCACGTTAATTTATTTATATTAACTGATTTACACATATCAACTGATTTATTTACATCAACTGATTTACACATATCAACTGATTTATTTATATTAACTAATTTACGCTTATCAACTAATTAACGCATATCCCTTGATTTAAGTTTAACCAATTTGGCAACACAGCAAATTTTAAATGACAACGGATTTATTTATACCAACTGATTTACGAATTTCAACTGTATGATTATTTTAAATGACCACGTTAATTTATTTATATCAACTGATTTACACATATCAACTGATTTACACATATCAACTGATTTATTTATATCAACTGATTTACACATATCAACTTATTTATTTATATAAACTGATTTACGCATATCAACTGATTTAGGCATATCAACTGATTTACGCATATCAACTGATTAACGCATATCCCCTGATTTAAGTTTGAACCAATTTGGCAACAGCAAATTTTAAATGACAACGGATTTATTTATATCAACTGATTTACGTATATCAACTGTATGATGATTTTAAATGACCACGTTGATTCAATTATACAAACTGATTTACACATATTAACTGATTTACACATATCAACCGATTTACACATATCAACTGATTTATTTATATCAACCGATTTACACAAATCAACTGATTTACGCATATCTTTCGCATATCAACTGATTTACACATATCAACTGATTTACACATATCAACTAATTTATTTATATCAACTGATTTACACATATCAACTGATTTATTTATATCAACTGATTTATTTATATCAACCGATTTACACAAATCAACTGATTTACGCATATCAACTGATTTACGCATATCCCCTAAATTAAGTTTGAACCAATTTGACAACATAGCAAATTTTAAATGACAACGGATTTATTTATATCAACTGATTTACGTATATCAACTGTATGATAATATTAAATGACCACATTGATTCAATTATATAAACTGATTTACACATATTAACTGATTTACACATATCAACCGATTTACACATATCAACTGATTTATTTATATCAACTGATTTAGACATATCAACTGATTTATTTATATAAACTGATTAACCCATATCAACTGATTTACGCATATCAACTGATTTACTCATATCAACTGATTTAGGCATATCCCCTGATTTAAGTTAGAACCAATTTGGCAACACAGCAAATTTTAAATGACAACGTTGATTTATTTATATCAACTGATTTACACATATCAACTGATTTTTTGATATCAACCGATTTACACAAATCAACTGATTTACACATATCAACTGATTTATTTATATCAACTGATTAACACATATCAACTGATTTATTTACATCAACTGATTTACACATATCAACTGATTTATTTATATCAACTGATTTACGCATATCAACTAATTTACGCATATCCCCTGATTTAGGTTTAACCAACTTTGCAACACAGCAAATTTTAAATGACAACGGATTTATTTATATCAACTGATTTACGTATATCAACTGTATGATGATTTTAAATGACCACGTTGATTCATTTATATCAACTGATTTACACATATTAACTTATTTATTTATATAAACTGATTTACGCATATCAACTTATTTACGCATATCAACTGATTTACGCATATCAATTGATTTACGCATATGATTTAAGTTTAAACCAATTTGGCAACAGCAAATTTTAAATGACAACGTTGATTTATTTATATCAACTGATTTACGCATATCTTACGCATATCAACTGATTTACACATATCCCCTTATTTAAGTTTGAACCAATTTGGCAACATAGCAAATTTTAAATGACCACGTTGATTTATTTATATCAACTGATTTACACATATTAACCGATTTACACATATCAACTGATTTACACATTTCAACTGATTTATTTATATCAACCGATTTACACAATTCAACTGATTTACGCATATCAACTGATTTACGCATATCCCCTGATTTAAGTTTGAACCATTTTGGCAACATAGCAAATTTTAAATGACAACGGATTTATTTATATCACCTGATTTACGTAAATCAACTGTATGGTGATTTTAAATGACCACGTGGATTCATTTATATCAACTGATTTACACATTTTAACCGATTTACACATATCAACTGATTTACACATTTCAACTGATTTATTTATATCAACCGATTTACACAATTCAACTGATTTACGCATATCAACTGATTTACGCATATCCCCTGATTTAAGTTTGAACCATTTTGGCAACATAGCAAATTTTAAATGACAACGGATTTATTTATATCAACTGATTTACGCATATCAACTGATTTACGCATATCAACTGATTTTTTGATATCAACCGATTTACACAAATCAACTGATTTACGCATATCAACTGATTTAGGCATATCCCCTGACTTAAGTTTAACCAATTTGGCAACACAGCAAATTTTATATGACCAGGCTGATTTATTTATATCAACTGATTTATTTATATCAACTGATTTACACATATCAACTGATTTATTTATATCAACCGATTTACACAAATCAACCGATTTACACAAATCAACTGATTTACGCATATCAACTGATTTACGCATATCAACTGAATTTTTGATATCAACCGATTTACACAAATCAACTGATTTACGCATATCAACTGATTTACGCATATCCCCTGATTTAAGTTTAAACCAATTTGGCAACATAGCAAATTTTAAATGACAACGGATTTATTTATATCAACTGATTAACGTATATCCCCTGATTTAAGTTTGAACCAATTTGGCAACATAGCAAATTTTAAATGATCACGTTAATTTATTTATATCAACTGATTTACACATATTAACTGATTTACACATATCAACTGATTTACACATATCAACTGATTTATTTATATCAACTGATTAACACATATCAACTGATTTATTTATATCAACTGATTTACACATATCAACTGATTTATTTATATCAACCCATTTACACAAATCAACCGATTTACACAAATCAACCGATTTACACAAATCAACTGATTTACGCATATCAATTGATTTACGCATATCCCTTAATTTAAGTTTGAACCAATTTGGCAACATAGCAAATTTTAAATGAAAACGGATTTATTTATATCAACTGATTTACGTAAATCAACTGTATGATGATTTTAAATGACCATGTTGATTCATTTATATAAACTGATTTACACATATTAACTAATTTACACAAATCAACCGATTTACACATATCAACTGATTTATTTATATCAACTGATTTACACATACCAACTGATTTATTTATATAAACTGATTTACGCATATCAACTGATTTACGCATATCAACCGATTTACACATATCCCCTGATATAAGTTTGAACCAATTTGGCAACACAGCAAATTTTAAATGACAACGTTGATTTATTTAAATCAAATGATTTACACATATCAACTGATTTATTTACATCAATTGATTTACACATATCAACTGATTTTTTGATATCAACCAATTTACACAAATCAACTTATTTACGAATATCAATTGATTTACGCATATCCCCTGATATAAGTTTGAACCAATTTGGCAACATAGCAAATTTTAAATGACCACGTTGATTTATTTATATCAACTGATTTACACATATCAACTGATTTACACATATCAACTGATTTACGCATATCCCCTGATTTAAGTTTAAACCAATTTGGCAACATAGCAAATTTTAAATGACAACGAATTTATTTATTTCAACTGATTTATTTATATCAACCTATTTACACAAATCAACTGATTTACGCATATCAACTGATTTACGCATATCCCCTGATTTAGGTTTGAACCAATTTGGCAACATAGCAAATTTTAAATGACATCGAATTTATTTATATCAACTGATTTACGTATATCCCCTGATTTAAGTTTGAACCAATTTGGCAACATAGCAAATTTTAAATGACCACGTTGATTTATTTATATCAACTGATTTACACATATCAACTGATTTACACATATCAACTGATTTACACATATCAACTGATTTATTTATATCAACTGATTTAAGTTTGAACCAATTTGGCAACATATCAAATTTTAAATGAAAACGGATTTATTTATATCAACTGATTTACGTAAATCAACTGTATGATGATTTTAAATGACCACGTGGATTCATTTATATCAACTGATTTACGCATATTAACTGATTTAGGCATATTCCCTGACTTAAGTTTGAACCAATTTGGCAACAAAGCAAATTTTAAATGACCACGTTGATTTATTTATATCAACTGATTTACACATATCAACTGATTTATTTATATCAACTGATTTATTTATATCAACCGATTTACACAAATCAACCGATTTACACAAATCAACTGATTTACGCATATCAACTGATTTTCGCATATCAACTGATTTTTTGATATCAACTGATTTACACAAATCAACTGATTTACGCATATCAACTGATTTACGCATATCCCCTGATTTAAGTTTAAACCAATTTGGCAACATAGCAAATTTTAAATGACAACGGATTTATTTATATCAACTGATTTACGTATATCCCCTGATTTCACTTTGAACCAATTTGGCAACAAAGCAAATTTTAAATGACCACGTTAATTTATTTATATCAACTGATTTACACAAATCAACTGATTTTTTGATATCAATCGATTTATAGAAATCAATTGATTTACGCATATCTTACGCATATCAACTGATTTACACATATCCCCTGATTTAAGTTTAAACCAATTTGGCAACATAGCAAATTTTAAATGACAACGGATTTATTTATATCAACTGATTTACGTATATCCCCTAATTTAAGTTTGAACCAATTTGGCAACATAGCAAATTTTAAATGACCACGTTAATTTATTTATATTAACTGATTTACACATATCAACTGATTTAAACATATCAACTGATTTATTTATATCAACTGATTTATTTATATCAACCGATTTACAGAAATCAACCGATTTACACAAATCAACTGATTTACGCATATCTTTCGCATATCAACTGATTTACACATATCAACTGATTTACACATATCAACTGATTTATTTATATCAACTGATTTACACATATCAACTGATTTATTTATATCAACTGATTTATTTATATCAACCGATTTACACAAATCAACTGATTTACGCATATCAACTGATTTACGCATATCCCCTAAATTAAGTTTGAACCAATTTGACAACATAGCAAATTTTAAATCACAACGGATTTATTTATATCAACTGATTTACCTATATCAACTGTATGATGATATTAAATGACCACATTGATTCAATTATATAAACTGATTTACACATATTAACTGATTTACACATATCAACCGATTTACACATATCAACTGATTTATTTATATCAACTGATTTAGACATATCAACTGATTTATTTATATAAACTGATTTACCCATATTAACTGATTTACGCATATCAACTGATTTACTCATATCAACTGATTTACGCATATCCCCTGATTTAAGTTTAAACCAATTTGGCAACACAGCAAATTTTAAATGACAACGTTGATTTATTTATATCAACTGATTTACACATATCAACTGATTTTTTGATATCAACCGATTTACACAAATCAACTGATTTACACATATCAACTGATTTATTTATATCAACGGATTAACACATATCAACTGATTTATTTACATCAACTGATTTACACATATCAACTGATTTACGCATATCAACTAATTTACGCATATAATCTGATTTAAGTTTAACCAATTTGGCAACACAGCAAATTTTAAATGACAACGGATTTGTTTATATCAACTTATTTACGCATATCAACTGATTTACTCATATCAACTGATTTACACATATCCCCTGATTTAAGTTTGAACCAATTTGGCAACAGCAAATTTTAAATAACAACGTTAATTTATTTATATCAACTGATTTACACATATCAACCGATGTACACATATCAACTGATTTATTTATATCAACTGATTTACACATATCAACTGATTTATTTACATCAACTAATTTACACATATCAACTGATTTATTTATATCAACTGATTTACGCATATCAACTAATTTACGCATATCCCCTGATTTAGGTTTAACCAACTTTGCAACACAGCAAATTTTAAATGACAACGGATTTATTTATATCAACTGATTTACGTATATCAACTGTATGATGATTTTAAATGACCACGTTGATTCATTTATATCAACTGATTTACACATATCAACTTATTTATTTATATAAACTGATTTACGCATATCAATTGATTTACGCATATCCCCTGATTTAAGTTTAAACCAATTTGGCAACAGCAAATTTTAAATGACAACGTTGATTTATTTATATCAACTGATTTATTTATATCAATTGATTTACACATATCAACTGATTTTGTGATATCAACCGATTTACACAAATCAACTGATTTACGCATATCTTACGCATATCAACTGATTTACACATATCCCCTTATTTAAGTTTGAACCAATTTGGCAACATAGCAAATTTTAAATGACCACGTTGATTTATTTATATCAACTGATTTACACATATTAACCGATTTAGACATATCAACTGATTTACACATTTCAACTGATTTATTTATTTCAACCGATTTACACAATTCAACTGATTTACGCATATCAACTGATTTACGCATATCCCCTGATTTAAGTTTGAACCATTTTGGCAACATAGCAAATTTTAAATGACAACGGATTTATTTATATCAACTGATTTACGTATATCAACTGTATGATGATTTTAAATGACCACGTTGATTCATTTATATAAACTGATTTACACATATTAACTTATTTACACATATCAAATGATTTATTTATATCAACTAATTTACACAAATCAACTGATTTACACATATCAACTGATTTACACATATCAACTGATTTATTTATATCAACTGATTTACACATATCAACTGATTTATTTATATAAACTGATTTACCCATATCAACTGATTTACGCATATCAAATGATTTACGCATATCCCCTGATTTAAGTTTGAACCAATTTGGCAACACAGCAAATTTTCAATGACAACGTTGATTTATTTATATCAACTGATTTACACATATCAACTGATTTTTTGATATCAACCATTTTACACAAATTAACTGATTTACGCATATCAACTGATTTACGCATATCTCCTGATTTAAGTTTGAACCACTTTTGCCACATAGCAAATTTTAGATGACCACGTTGATTTATTTATATCAACTGATTTACACATATCAACTGATTTATTTATATAAACTGATTTACGCATATCAACTGATTTACGCATATCAACTGATATACACATATCACCTGATTTACGCATATCCCCTGATTTAGGTTTGAACAATTTGGCAACGACAAATTTTAAATGACAACGTTGATTTATTTATATCAACTGATTTATTTATATCAACTGATTTACACATATCAACTGATTTATTTATATCAACTGATTTACACATATCAACTGATTTATTTATATCAACTGATTTACACATATCAACTGATTTATTTATATAAACTGATTTACGCATATCAACTGATTTACGCATATCAACTGAATTACGCATATCAAGTGATTTACGCATATCCCCTGATTTAAGTTTGAACAATTTGGCAACGACAAATTTTAAATGACAACGTTGATTTATTTATATCAACTGATTTACACATATCAACTGATTTATTTATATAAACTGATTTACGCATATCAACTGATTTACGCATATCAACTGATTTACGCATATCAAGTGATTTACGCATATCAACTGATTTACGCATATCCCCTGATTTAAGTTTGAACAATTTGGCAACGACAAATTTTAAATGACAACGTTTATTTATTTATATCAACTGATTTACACATATCAACTGATTTATTTACATCAACTGATTTACACATATCAACTGATTTTTTAATATCAACCAATTTACACAAATCAACTGATTTACGAATATCAATTGATTTTCTCATATCATCTGATTTAAGTTTGAACCAATTTGGCAACAGCAAATTTTAAATGACAACGTTGATTTATTTATATCAACTGATTTATTTATATCAACTGATTTACACATATCAACTGATTTTTTGATATCAACCGATTTACACAAATCAACTGATTTACGCATATCTTACGCATATCAACTGATTCACGCATATCCCCTGATTTAAATTTGAACCAATTTGGCAACATAGCAAATTTTAAATGACAACGAATTTATTTATTTCAACTGATTTATTTATATCAACCGATTTACACAAATCAACTGATTTACGCCTATCAACTGATTTACGCATATCCCCTGATTTAGGTTTGAACCAATTTGGCAACATAGCAAATTTTAAATGACAACGGATTTATTTATATCCACTGATTTACGTATATCAACTGTATGATGATTTTAAATGACCACGTTGATTTATTTATATCAACTGATTTACACATATTAACTAATTTACACATATCAACCGATTTACACATATCAACTGATTTATTTATATTAAATGATTTACACATATTAACTGATTTATTTATATAAACTGATTTACGCATATCAACTGATTTACACATCACATCAACTGATTTACACATATCAACTGATTTTTGATATCAACCGATTTACACAAATCAACTGATTTACGCATATCAACTGATTAACGCATATCCCCTGATTTAAGTTTGAACCAATTTGGCAACAGCAAATTTTAAATAACAACGTTGATTTATTTATATCAACTGATATATTTATATCAACTGATTTAAACATATCAACTGATTTTTTGATATCAAGCGATTTACACAAATCAACTGATTTACGCATATCCCCTGATTTAAGTTTAAACCAATATGGCAACATAGCAAATTTTAAATGACATCGAATTTATTTATATCAACTGAATTACGTATATCCCCTGATTTAAGTTTGAACCAATTTGGCAACATATCAAATTTTAAATGACCACGTTGATTTATTTATATCAACTGATTTACACATATCAAATGATTTACACATATCAACTGATTTACACATATCAACTGATTTACACATATCAACTGATTTACACATATCAACTGATTTATTTATATCAACTGATTTAAGTTTGAACCAATTTGGCAACATAGCAAATTTTAAATGAAAACGGATTTATTTATATCACCTGATTTACGTAAATCAACTGTATGATAATTTTAAATGACCACGTTGGTTCATTTATATCAACTGATTTACGCATATCAACTGATTTAGGCATATCCCCTGACTTAAGTTTGAACCAATTTGGCAACACAGCAAATTTTATATGACCACGTTGATTTATTTATATCAACTGATTTATTTATATCAACCGATTTACACAAATCAACTGATTTACGCATATCAACTGATTTACGCATATCAACTGATTTTTTGATATCAACCGATTTACACAAATCAACTGATTTACGCATATCAACTGATTTACGCATATCCCCTGACTTAAGTTTAACCAATT
The DNA here is from genome assembly GCA_921294245.1 of Brassicogethes aeneus. Taxonomy (NCBI): domain Eukaryota; kingdom Metazoa; phylum Arthropoda; class Insecta; order Coleoptera; family Nitidulidae; genus Brassicogethes; species Brassicogethes aeneus. Next base: position 9,185,031 of record OV121136.1, read on the forward strand.
TGGCAACACAGCAAATTTTATATGACCAGGCTGATTTATTTATATCAACTGATTTATTTATATCAACTGATTTACACATATCAACTGATTTATTTATATCAACCGATTTACACAAATCAACCGATTTACACAAATCAACTGATTTACGCATATCAACTGATTTACGCATATCAACTGATTTTTTGATATCAACCGATTTACACAACATAGCAAATTTTAAATGATCACGTTAATTTATTTATATCAACTGATTTACACATATTAACTGATTTACACATATCAACTGATTTACACATATCAACTGATTTATTTATATCAACTGATTAACACATATCAACTGATTTATTTATATCAACTGATTTACACATATCAACTGATTTATTTATATCAACGGATTTACACAAATCAACCGATTTACACAAATCAACTGATTTACGCATATCATTTGATTTACGCATATCAACCAATTTACACATATCCCCTGATATAAGTTTGAACCAATTTGGCAACACAGCAAATTTTAAATGACAACGTTGATTTATTTAAATCAAATGATTTACACATATCAACTGATTTATTTACATCAATTGATTTACACATATCCCCTGATTTAAGTTTAAACCAATTTGGCAACATAGCAAATTTTAAATGACAACGAATTTATTTATTTCAACTGATTTATTTATATCAACCGATTTACACAAATCAACTGATTTACGCATATCAACTGATTTACGCATATCCCCTGATTTAGGTTTGAACCAATTTGGCAACATAGCAAATTTTAAATGACATCGAATTTATTTATATCAACTGATTTACGTATATCCCCTGATTTAAGTTTAAACCAATTTGGCAACATAGCAAATTTTAAATGACCACGTTGATTTATTTATATCAACTGATTTACGCATATTAACTGATTTACACATATCAACTGATTTATTTATATCAACTGATTTAAGTTTGAACCAATTTGGCAACATATCAAATTTTAAATGAAAACGGATTTATTTATATCAACTGATTTACGTAAATCAACTGTATGATGATTTTAAATGACCACGTGGATTCATTTATATCAACTAATTTACGCATATTAACTGATTTAGGCATATCCCCTGACTTAAGTTTGAACCAATTTGGCAACAAAGCAAATTTTAAATGACCACGTTGATTTATTTATATAAACTGATTTACGCATATCAACTGATTTACGCATATCCCCTGATTTAAGTTTAAACCAATTTGGCAACATAGCAAATTTTAAATGACAACGGATTTATTTATATCAACTGATTTACGTATATCCCCTGATTTCACTTTGAACCAATTTGGCAACATAGCAAATTTTAAATGACCACGTTAATTTATTTATATCAACTGATTTACACAAATCAACTGATTTTTTGATATCAATCGATTTATACAAATCAATTGATTTACGCATATCTTACGCATATCAACTGATTTACACATATCCCCTGATTTAAGTTTAAACCAATTTGGCAAAATAGCAAATTTTAAATGACAACGGATTTATTTATATCAACTGATTTACGTATATCCCCTGATTTAAGTTTGAACCAATTTGGCAACATAGCAAATTTTAAATGACCACGTTAATTTATTTATATTAACTGATTTACACATATCAACTGATTTAAACATATTAACTGATTTATTTATATCAACTGATTTATTTATATCAACCGATTTACAGAAATCAACCGATTTACACAAATCAACTGATTTACGCATATCAACTGATTTACGCATATCCCCTGATTTAAGTTTGAACAAATTTGGCAACATAGCAAATTTTAAATGACCACGTTAATTTATTTATATCAACTTATTTACACATATTAACTGATTTACACATATCAACTGATTTACACATATCAACTGATTTATTTATATCAACTGATTAACACATATCAACTGATTTATTTATATCAACTGATTTACACATATCAACTGATTTATTTATATCAACCGATTTACACAAATCAACCGATTTACACAAATCAACTGATTTACGCATATCAATTGATTTACGCATATCCCTTGATTTAAGTTTGAACCAATTTGGCAACATAGCAAATTTTAAATAAAAACGGATTTATTTATATTAACTAATTTACGTAAATCAACTGTATGATGATTTTAAATGACCACGTTGATTCATTTATATCAACTGATTTACACATATTAACTTATTTACACATATCAACCGATTTACACATATCAACTGATTTATTTATATAAACTGATTTACGCATATGAACTGATTTACGCATATCAACCGATTTACACATATCCCCTGATTTAAGTTTGAACCAATTTGGCAACACAGCAAATTTTAAATGACAACTTTGATTTATTTACATCAACTGATTTACACAAATCAACTGATTCACGCATATCTTACGCATATCAACTGATTTACGTATTTCATCTGATTTAAATTTGAACCAATTTAGCAACATAGTAAATTTTAAATGACAACGAATTTATTTATTTCAACTGATTTATTTATATCAACCGATTTACACAAATCAACTGATTTACACATATCAACTGATTTACGCATATCCCCTGATTTAGGTTTGAACCAATTTGGCAACATAGCAAATTTTAAATGACAACGGATTTATTTATATCCACTGATTTACGTAAATTAACTGTATGATGATTTTAAATGGCCACGTTGATTCATTTATATCAACTGATTTACACATATTAACTAATTTACACATATCAACCGATTTACACATATCAAATGATTTATTTATAGCAACTGATTTATTTATATAAACTGATTTACGCATATCAACTGATTTACACATATCAACTGATTTATTTATATCAACTGATTTACACATATTAACTAATTTATTTATATCAACTGATTTATTTATATCAATCGATTTACACAAATCAACTGATTTACGCATATCAACTGATTTACGCATATCCGCTGACTTAAGTTTAACCAATTTGGCAACACAGCAAATTTTAAATGACAACGTTGATTTATTTACATCAACTAATTTACACATATCAACTGATTTATTTACATCAACTGATTTACACATATCAACTGATTTTTTGATATCAACCAATTTACACAAATTAACTGATTTACGCATGTCAACTGATTAACGCATATCCCCTGATTTAGGTTTGAACCAATTTGGCAACAGCAAATTTTAAATGACAACGTTGATTTACACATATCAACTGATTTTTTGATATCAACCGATTTACACAATTCAACTGATTTACGCATATCAACTTATTTACATATACCAACTGATTTACACATATCAACTGATTTATTTATATCAACTGATTTACACATATCAACTGATTTACACATATCAACTGATTTATTTTTATCAACTGATTTATTTATATCAACCGATTTACACAAATCAACTGATTTACGCATATCAACTGATTTACGCATATCCCCTGATTTAAGTTTGAACCAAGTTGGCAACATAGCAAATTTTAAATGACAACGTATTTATTTATATCAACTGATTTACGTATATCAACTGTATGATGATTTTAAATGACCACGTTGATTCAATTAAATAAACTGATTTACACATATTAACTGATTTACACATATAAACTGATTTACACATATCAACTGATTTATTTATATCAACTGATTTACACATATCAACTGATTTATTTATATCAACTAATTTACACATATCAACTGATTTATTTATATCAACTGATTTACACATATCAACTGATTTACCCATATAAACTGATTTACGCATATCAACTGATTTACACATATCAACTAATTTATTTATATCAACTGATTTACGCATCTCAACTGATTTATTTATATCAACTGATTTACTTATATCAACTGATTTATTTATATCAACTGATTTACACATATCAACTGATTTATTTATATAAACTGATTTACCCATATACACTAATTTACGCATATCAACTGATTTACGCATATTAACTGATTTACGCATATCCCCTGATTTAAGTTTAAACCAATTTGGCAACACAGAAAAGTTTAAATGACAACGTTGATTTATTTATATCAACTGATTTACACATATCAACTGAATTTTTGATATCAACCGATTTTCACAAATCAACTGATTTACCCATATAAACTGATTTACGCATATCAACTGATTTACACATATCAACTGATTTATTTATATTAACTGATTAACACATATCAACTGATTTATTTACATCAACTGATTTACACATATCAACTGATTTACGCATATCAACTAATTTACGCATATCCCCTGATTTAGGTTTAACCAATTTGGCAACACAGCAAAATTTAAATGACAACGGATTTATTTATATCATCTGATTTACGTATATCAACTGTATGATGATTTTAAATGACCACGTTGATTCATTTATATCAACTGATTTACACATATCAACCGATTTACACATATCAACTGATTTATTTATATGAAATGATTTACACATATCAACTTATTTATTTATATAAACTGATTTACGCATATCAACTGATTTACGCATATCCTCTGATTTAAGTTTGAACCAATTTGGCAACAGCAAATTTTAAATGACAACGTTGATTTATTTATATCAACTGATTTATTTATATCAACTGATTTACAAATATCAAATGATTTTTTAATATCAACCGATTTACACAAATCAACTGATTTACGCATATCAACTGATTTACGCATATCCCCTGATTTAAGTTTGAACCAATTTGGCAACATAGCAAATTTTAAATGACAACGGATTTATTTATATTAACAGATTTTCAAATATCAAATGATTTTTTGATATCAACCGATTTACACAAATCAACTGATTTACGCATATCAACTGATTTACGCATATCATCTGATTTAAGTTTGAACCAATTTGGCAACATAGCAAATTTTAAATGACAACGGATTTATTTATATCAACTGATTTACAAATATCAAATGATTTTTTGATATCAACCGATTTACACAAATCAACTGATTTACGCATATCAACTGATTTACGCATATCAACTGATTTTTTGATATCAACCGATTTACACAAATCAACTGATTTACGCATATTAACTGATTTACGCATATCCCCTGATTTAAGTTTAAACCAATTTGGCAACATAGCAAATTTCAAATGACAACGGATTTATTTATATCAACTGATTAACGTATATCTCCTGATTTAAGTTTGAACCAATTTGGCAACATAGCAAATTTTATATGACCACGTTAATTTATTTATATCAACTGATTTACACATATTAACTGATTTACACATATCAACTGATTTATTTATATCATTTGATTAACACATATCAACTGATTTATTTATATCAACTGATTTACACATATCAACTGATTTATTTATATCAACCGATTTACGCATATATTTATATCAACTGATTTACGTAAATCAACTGTATGATGATTTTAAATGACCATGTTGATTCATTTATATCAACTGATTTACACATATTAACTAATTTACACATATCAACCGATTTACACATATCAACTGATTTATTTATATCAACTGATTTACACATATCAACTGATTTATTTATATAAACTGATTTACGCATATCAACTGATTTACGCATATCAACCGATTTACACATATCCCCTGATATAAGTTTGAACCAATTTGGCAACACAGCAAATTTTAAATGACAACGTTGATTTATTTAAATCAAATGATTTACACATATCAACTGATTTATTTACATCAACTGATTTACACATATCAACTGATTTATTTATATAAACTGATTTACGCATATCAACTGATTTACGCATATCAACCGATTTACACATATCCCCTGATATAAGTTTGAACCAATTTGGCAACACAGCAAATTTTAAATGACAACGTTGATTTATTTAAATCAAATGATTTACACATATCAACTGATTTATTTACATTAATTGATTTACACATATCAACTGATTTTTTGATATCAACCAATTTACACAAATCAACTGATTTACGAATATCAATTAATTTACGCATATCCCCTGATTTAAATTTGAACCAATTTGGCAACATAGCAAATTTTAAATGACCACGTTGATTTATTTATATCAACTGATTTACACATATCAACTGATTTACGCATATCCCCTGATTTAAGTTTAAACCAATTTGGCAACATAGCAAATTTTAAATGACAACGAATTTATTTATTTCAACTGATTTATTTATATCAACCGATTTACACAAATCAACTGATTTACGCATATCAACTGATTTACGCATATCCCCTGATTTAGGTTTGAACCAATTTTGCAACATAGCAAATTTTAAATGACATCGAATTTATTTATATCAACTGATTTACGTATATCCCCTGATTTAAGTTTGAACCAATTTCGCAACATAGCAAATTTTAAATGACCACGTTGATTTATTTATATCAACTGATTTACACATATCAACTGATTTATTTATATCAACTGATTAACACATATCAACTGATTTATTTATATCAACTGATTTACACATATCAACTGATTTATTTATATCAACCGATTTACACAAATCAACCGATTTACACAAATCAACTGATTTACGCATATCAATTGATTTACGCATATCCCTTGATTTAAGTTTGAACCAATTTGGCAACATAGCAAATTTTAAATAAAAACGGATTTATTTATATTAACTGATTTACGTAAATCAACTGTATGATGATTTTAAATGACCACGTTGATTCATTTATATCAACTGATTTACACATATTAACTTATTTACACATATCAACCGATTTACACATATCAACTGATTTATTTATATAAACTGATTTACGCATAACAACTGATTTACACATATCAACCGATTTACACATATCAACTGATTTATTTATATAAACTGATTTACGCATATCAACTGATTTACACATATCAACTGATTTATTTACATCAATTGATTTACACATATCAACTGATTTTTTGATATCAACCAATTTACACAAATCAACTGATTTACGAATATCAATTGATTTACGCATATCATCTGATTTAAGTTTGAACTAATTTGGCAACAGCAAATTTTAAATGACAACGTTAATTTATTTATATTAACTGATTTATTTAAATCAACTGATTTATTTATATCAACTGATTTACACATATCAACTGATTTTTTGATATCAACCGATTTACACAAATCAACTGATTCACGCATATCTTACGCATATCAACTGATTTACGCATTTCATCTGATTTAAATTTGAACCAATTTGGCAACATAGCAAATTTTAAATGACAACGAATTTATGTATTTCAACTGATTTATTTATATCAACCGATTTACACAAATCAACTGATTTACACATATCAACTGATTTACGCATATCCCCTGATTTAGGTTTGAACCAATTTGGCAACATAGCAAATTTTAAATGACAACGGATTTATTTATATCCACTGATTTACGTAAATTAACTGTATGATGATTTTAAATGACCACGTTGATTCATTTATATCAACTGATTTACACATATTAACTAATTTACACATATCAACCGATTTACACATATCAACTGACTTATTTATAGCAACTGATTTATTTATATAAACTGATTTACGCATATCAAGTGATTTACACATATCAACTGATTTATTTATATCAACTGATTTACACATATTAACTAATTTATTTATATCAACTGATTTATTTATATCAATCGATTTACACAAATCAACTGATTTACGCATATCAACTGATTTACGCATATCCGCTGATTTAAGTTTAACCAATTTGGCAACACAGCAAATTTTAAATGACAACGTTAATTTATTTATATCAACTGATTTATTTAAATCAACTGATTTATTTATATCAACTGATTTAAACATATCAACTGATTTTTTGATATCAACCGATTTACACAAATCAACTGATTCACGCATATCCCCTGATTTAGGTTTGAACCAATTTGGCAACATAGCAAATTTTAAATGACAACGGATTTATTTATATCAACTGATTTACGTATATCCCCTGATTTCAGTTTGAACCAATTTGGCAACATAGCAAATTTTAAATGACCACGTTAATTTATTTATATTAACTGATTTACACAAATCAACTGATTTACGCATATTTTACGCATATTAACTGATTTACACATATCCCCTGATTTAAGTTTGAACCAATTTGGCAACATAGCAAATTTTAAATAACCACGTTGATTTATTTATATCAACTGATTTACACATATTAACCGATTTACACATATCAACTGATTTATTTATATCAACCGATTTACACAAATCAACTGATTTACGCATATCTTTCGCATATCAACTGATTTACACATATCAACTGATTTACACATATCAACTGATTTACACATATCAACTGATTTATTTATATAAACTGATTTACGCATATCAACTGATTTACGCATATCAACTGATTTACGCATATCAACCGATTTACACATATCCCCTGATTTAAGTTTAAACCAATTTGGCAACACAGCAAATTTTAAATGACAACGTTGATTTATTTAAATCAAATGATTTACACATATCAACTGATTTTTTGATATCAACCGATTTACACAAATCAACTGATTTTCGCATATTAAATTGTTTACGCATATCCCCTGATTTAAGTTTAAACCAATTTGGCAACATAGCAAATTTTAAATGACAACGGATTTACTTATATCAACTGATTTACGTATATCCCCTGATTTAAGTTTGAACCAATTTGGCAACAGCAAATTTTAAATGACCACGTTAATTTATTTATATTAACTGATTTACACATATCAACTGATTTATTTACATCAACTGATTTACACATATCAACTGATTTATTTATATTAACTAATTTACGCTTATCAACTAATTAACGCATATCCCCTGATTTAAGTTTAACCAATTTGGCAACACAGCAAATTTTAAATGACAACGGATTTATTTATACCAACTGATTTACGAATATCAACTGTATGATTATTTTAAATGACCACGTTGATTTATTTATATCAACTGATTTACACATATCAACTGATTTATTTATATCAACTGATTAACACATATCAACTGATTTATTTATATCAACTGATTTACACATATCAACTGATTTATTTATATCAACCGATTTACACAAATCAACCGATTTACACAAATCAACTGATTTACGCATATCAATTGATTTACGCATATCCCTTGATTTAAGTTTGAACCAATTTGGCAACATAGCAAATTTTAAATAAAAACGGATTTATTTATATTAACTGATTTACGTAAATCAACTGTATGATGATTTTAAATGACCACGTTGATTTATTTATATCAACTGATTTACACATATTAACTTATTTACACATATCAACCGATTTACACATATCAACTGATTTATTTATATAAACTGATTTACGCATATCAACTGATTTACGCATATCAACCGATTTACACATATCCCCTGATTTAAGTTTGAACCAATTTGGCAACACAGCAAATTTTAAATGACAACGTTGATTTATTTAAATCAAATGATTTACACATATTAACTGATTTATTTACATCAAATGATTTACACATATCAACTAATTTATTTACATCAATTGATTTACACATATCAACTGATTTTTTGATATCAACCAATTTACACAAATCAACTGATTTACGAATATCAATTGATTTACGCATATCATCTGATTTAAGTTTGAACCAATTTGGCAACAGCAAATTTTAAATGACAACGTTAATTTATTTATATCAACTGATTTATTTAAATCAACTGATTTATTTATATCAACTGATTTACACATATCAACTGATTTTTTGATATCAACCGATTTACACAAATCAACTGATTCACGCATATCTTACGCATATCAACTGATTTACGCATTTCATCTGATTTAAATTTGAACCAATTTGGCAACATAGCAAATTTTAAATGACAACGAATTTATTTATTTCAACTGATTTATTTATATCAACCGATTTACACAAATCAACTGATTTACACATATCAACTGATTTACGCATATCCCCTGATTTAGGTTTGAACCAATTTGGCAACATAGCAAATTTTAAATGACAACGGATTTATTTATATCCACTGATTTACGTAAATTAACTGTATGATGATTTTAAATGACCACGTTGATTCATTTATATCAACTGATTTACACATATTAACTAATTTACACATATCAACCGATTTACACATATCAACTGACTTATTTATAGCAACTGATTTATTTATATAAACTGATTTACGCATATCAACTGATTTACACATATCAACTGATTTATTTATGTCAACTGATTTACACATATTAACTAATTTATTTATATCAACTGATTTATTTATATCAATCGATTTACACAAATCAACTGATTTACGCATATCAACTGATTTACGCATATCCGCTGATTTAAGTTTAACCAATTTGGCAACACAGCAAATTTTAAATGACAACGTTAATTTATTTATATCAACTGATTTATTTAAATCAACTGATTTATTTATATCAACTGATTTACACATATCAACTGATTTTTTGATATCAACCGATTTACACAAATCAACTGATTCACGCATATCCCATGATTTAGGTTTGAACCAATTTGGCAACATAGCAAATTTTAAATGACAACGGATTTATTTATATCAACTGATTTACGTATATCCCCTGATTTTAGTTTGAACCAATTTGGCAACATAGCAAATTTTAAATGACCACGTTAATTTATTTATATCAACTGATTTACACAAATCAACTGATTTACGCATATTTTACGCATATTAACTGATTTACACATATCCCCTGATTTAAGTTTGAACCAATTTGGCAACATAGCAAATTTTAAATAAGCACGTTGATTTATTTATATCAACTAATTAACGCATATCCCCTGATTTAAGTTTAACCAATTTGGCAACACAGCAAATTTTAAATGACAACGGATTTATTTATACCAACTGATTTACGAATATCAACTGTATGATTATTTTAAATGACCACGTTGATTTATTTATATCAACTGATTTACACATATCAACTGATTTATTTATATCAACTGATTTACACATATCAACTTATTTATTTATATAAACTGATTTACGCATATCAACTGATTTAGGCATATCAACTAATCTACGCATATCAACTGATTAACGCATATCCCCTGATTTAAGTTTGAACCAATTTGGCAACAGCAAATTTTAAATGACAACGGATTTATTTATATCAACTGATTTACGTATATCAACTGTATGATGATTTTAAATGACCACGTTGATTCAATTATATAAACTGATTTACACATATTAACTGATTTACACATATCAACCGATTAACACATATTAACTGATTTATTTATATCAACTGATTTAGACATATCAACTGATTTATTTATATAAACTGATTTACCCATATCAACTGATTTTGTGATATCAACCGATTTACACAAATCAACTGATTTACGCATATCTTACGCATATCAACTGATTTACACATATCCCCTGATTTAAGTTTGAACCAATTTGGCAACATAGCAAATTTTAAATAACCACGTTGATTTATTTATATCAACTGATTTACACATATTAACCGATTTACACATATCAACTGATTTATTTATATCAACCGATTTACACAAATCAACTGATTTACGCATATCTTTCGCATATCAACTGATTTACACATATCAACTGATTTATTTATATCAACTGATTTACACATATCAACTGATTTATTTATATCAACTGATTTATTTATATCAACCGATTTACACAAATCAACTGATTTACGCATATCAACTGATTTACGCATATCCCCTAAATTAAGTTTGAACCAATTTGACAACAGAGCAAATTTTAAATGACAACGGATTTATTTATATCAACTGATTTACGTATATCAACTGTATGATGATATTAAATGACCACATTGATTCAATTATATAAACTGATTTACACATATTAACTGATTTACACATATCAACCGATTTACACATATCAACTGATTTATTTATATCAACTGATTTAGACATATCAACTGATTTATTTATATAAACTGATTTACCCATATGAACTGATTTACGCATATCAACTGATTTACTCATATCAACTGATTTACGCATATCCCCTGATTTAAGTTTAAACCAATATGGCAACACAGCAAATTTTAAATGACAACGGATTTGTTTATATCAACTTATTTACGCATATCAACTGATTTACTCATATCAACTGATTTACGCATATCCCCTGATTTAAGTTTGAACCAATTTGGCAACAGCAAATTTTAAATAACAAAGTTAATTTATTTATATCAACTGATTTACACATATCAACCGATGTACACATATCAACTGATTTATTTATATCAACTGATTAACACATATCAACTGATCTATTTACATCAACTGATTTACACATATCAACTGATTTACGCATATCAACTAATTTACGCATATAATCTGATTTAAGTTTAACCAATTTGGCAACACAGCAAATTTTAAATGACAACGGATTTGTTTATATCAACTTATTTACGCATATCAACTGATTTACTCATATCAACTGATTTACGCATATCCCCTATTTAAGTTTGAACCAATTTGGCAACAGCAAATTTTAAATAACAACGTTAATTTATTTATATCAACTGATTTACACATATCAACCGATGTACACATATCAACTGATTTATTTATATCAACTGATTTACACATATCAACTGATTTATTTACATCAACTGATTTACACATATCAACTGATTTATTTATATCAACTGATTTACGCATATCAACTAATTTACGCATATCCCCTGATTTAGGTTTAACCAACTTTGCAACACAGCAAATTTTAAATGACAACGGATTTATTTATATCAACTGATTTACGTATATCAACTGTATGATGATTTTAAATGACCACGTTGATTCATTTATATCAACTGATTTATTTATATCAATTGATTTACACATATCAACTGATTTTGTGATATCAACCGATTTACACAAATCAACTGATTTACACATATCCCCTGATTTAAGTTTGAACCAATTTGGCAACATAGCAAATTTTAAATGACCACGTTGATTTATTTATATCAACTGATTTACACATATTAACCGATTTACACATATCAACTGATTTACACATTTTAACTGATTTATTTATATCAACCGATTTACACAATTCAACTGATTTACGCATATCAACTGATTTACGCATATCCCCTGATTTAAGTTTGAACCATTTTGGCAACATAGCAAATTTTAAATGACAACGGATTTATTTATATCAACTGATTTACGTATATCAACTGTATGATGATTTTAAATGACCACGTTGATTCATTTATATAAACTGATTTACACATATTAACTTATTTACACATATCAAATGATTTATTTATATCAACTAATTTACACAAATCAACTGATTTACACATATCAACTGATTTATTTATATCAACTGATTTACACATATCAACTGATTTATTTATATAAACTGATTTACCCATATCAACTGATTTACGCATATCAAATGATTTACGCATATCCCCTGATTTAAGTTTGAACCAATTTGGCAACACAGCAAATTTTAAATGACAACGTTGATTTATTTATATCAACTGATTTACACATATCAACTGATTTTTTGATATCAACCGATTTACACAAATTAACTGATTTACGCATATCAACTGATTTACGCATATCTCCTGATTTAAGTTTGAACCAATTTTGCCACATAGCAAATTTTAGATGACCACGTTGATTTATTTATATCAACTGATTTACACATATCAACTGATTTATTTATATAAACTGATTTACGCATATCAACTGATTTACGCATATCAACTGAATTACGCATATCAAGTGATTTACGCATATCCCCTAATTTAAGTTTGAACAATTTGGCAACGACAAATTTTAAATGACAACGTTGATTTATTTATATCAACTGATTTACACATATCAACTGATTTATTTATATAAACTGATTTACGCATATCAACTGATTTACGCATATTAACTGATTTACGCATATCAAGTGATTTACGCATATCAACTGATTTACGCATATCCCCTGATTTAAGTTTGAACAATTTGGCAACGACAAATTTTAAATGACAACGTTTATTTATTTATATCAACTGATTTACACATATCAACTGATTTATTTACATCAACTGATTTACACATATCAACTGATTTTTTAATATCAACCAATTTACACAAATCAACTGATTTACGAATATTAATTGATTTACGCATATCATCTGATTTAAGTTTGAACCAATTTGGCAACAGCAAATTTTAAATGACAACGTTGATTTATTTATATCAACTGATTTATTTATATCAACTGATTTATTTATATCAACTGATTTACACATATCAACTGATTTTATGATATCAACCGATTTACACAAATCAACTGATTTACGCATATCTTACGCATATCAACTGATTCACGCATATCCCCTGATTTAAATTTGAACCAATTTGGCAACATAGCAAATTTTAAATGACAACGAATTTATTTATTTCAACTGATTTATTTATATCAACCGATTTACACAAATCAACTGATTTACGCCTATCAACTGATTTACGCATATCCCCTGATTTAGGTTTGAACCAATTTGGCAACATAGCAAATTTTAAATGACAACGGATTTATTTATTTCCACTGATTTACGTATATCAACTGTATGATGATTTTAAATGACCACGTTGATTTATTTATATCAACTGATTTACACATATTAACTAATTTACACATATCAACCGATTTACACATATCAACTGATTTATTTATATTAAATGATTTACACATATAAACTGATTTATTTATATAAACTGATTTACGCATATCAACTGATTTACACATCACATCAACTGATTTACACATATCAACTGATTTTTGATATCAACCGATTTACACAAATCAACTGATTTACGCATATCAACTGATTAACGCATATCCCCTGATTTAAGTTTGAACCAATTTGGCAACAGCAAATTTTAAATAACAACGTTGATTTATTTATATCAACTGATATATTTATATCAACTGATTTACACATATCAACTGATTTTTTAATATCAAGCGATTTACACAAATCAACTGATTTACGCATATCCCCTGATTTAAGTTTGAACCAATTTGGCAACATAGCAAATTTTAAATGAAAACGGATTTATTTATATCACCTGATTTACGTAAATCAACTGTATGATGATTTTAAATGACCACGTGGATTCATTTATATCAACTGATTTAAGTTTGAACCAATTTGGCAACACAGCAAATTTTATATGACCACGTTGATTTATTTATATCAACCGATTTACACAAATCAACTGATTTACGCATATCAACTGATTTACGCATATCAACTGATTTTTTGATACAACCGATTTAAACAAATCAACTGATTTACGCATATCAACTGATTTACGCATATCCCCTGACTTAAGTTTGAACCAATTTGGCAACACAGCAAATTTTATATGACCACGTTGATTTATTTATATCAACTGATTTATTTATATCAACTGATTTACGCATATCAACTAATTTACGCATATCCCCTGATTTAAGTTTAAACCAATTTGGCAACATAGCAAATTTTAAATGACAACGGATTTATTTATATCAACTGATTTACGTATATCCCCTGATTTCACTTTAAACCAATTTGGCAACATAGCAAATTTTAAATGACCACGTTAATTTATTTATATCAACTGATTTACACAAATCAACTGATTTTTTGATATCAACCGATTTATACAAATCAACTGATTTACGCATATCTTACGCATATCAACTGATTTACACATATCCCCTGATTTAAGTTTGAACCAATTTGGCAACATAGCAAATTTTAAATGACCACGTTAATTTATTTATATTAACTGATTTACACATATCAACTGATTTAAACATATCAACTGATTTATTTATATCAACTGATTTATTTATATCAACCGAATTACAGAAATCAACCGATTTACACAAATCAACTGATTTACGCATATCAACTGATTTACGCATATCCCCTGATTTAAGTTTGAACAAATTTGGCAACATAGCAAATTTTAAATGACCACGTTAATTTATTTATATATAAATCCGTTGTCATTTAAAATTCGCTATGTTGCCAACTTGGTTCAAACTTAAATCAGGGGATATGCGTAAATCAGTTGATATGCGTAAATCAGTTGATTTGTGTAAATCGGTTGATATAAATAAATCAGTTGATAAAAATAAATCAGTTGATATGTGTAAATCAGTTGATATAAATAAATCAGTTGATATGTGTAAATCAGTTGATATATGTAAATCAGTTGATATGCGTAAGATATGCGTAAATCAGTTGATTTGTGTAAATAGGTTGATATCAAAAAATCAGTTGATATGTGTAAATCAGTTGATATAAATAAATCAGTTGATATAAATAAATCAACGTTGTCATTTAAAATTTGCTGTTGCCAAATTGGTTTAAACTTAAATCAGGGGATATGCGTTAATCAGTTGATATGCGTAAATCAGTTGATTTGTGTAAATCATTTGATATTAAAAAATCAGTTGATATGTGTAAATCAGTTGATGTAAATAAATTAGTTGATATGTGTAAATCAGTTGATGTAAATAAATCAACGTTGTCATTTAAAATTTGCTGTGTTGCCAAATTGGTTAAACTTAAATCAGCGGATATGCGTAAATCAGTTGATATGCGTAAATCAGTTGATTTGTGTAAATCGGTTGATATAAATAAATCAGTTAATATGTGTAAATCAGTTGATATAAATAAATCAGTTGATATGTGTAAATCAGTTGATATGCGTAAATCAGTTTATATAAATAAATCAGTTGATATGTGTAAATCATTTGATATAAAAAAATCAGTTAATATGTGTAAATCATTTGATATGTGTAAATCGGTTGATATGTGTAAATCAGTTGATATAAATGAATCAACGTAGTCATTTAAAATCATCATACAGTTGATATACGTAAATCAGTTGATATAAATAAATCCGTTGTCATTTAAAATTTGCTGTGTTGCCAAATTGGTTAAACTTAAATCAGGGGATATGCGTAAATTAGTTGATATGCGTAAATCAGTTGATATAAATAAATCAGTTGATTTGTGTAAATCAGTTGATGTAAATAAATCAGTTGATATGTGTTAATCAGTTGATATAAATAAATCAGTTGATATGTGTAAATCAGTTGATATGTGTAAATCAGTTAATATAAATGAATCAACGTGGTCATTTAAAATCATCATACAGTTGATATACGTAAATCAGTTGATATAAATAAATCCGTTGTCATTTGAAATTTGCTGTGTTGCCAAATTGGTTAAACTTAAATCAGGGGATATGCGTAAATCAGTTAATATGCGTAAATCAGTTGATATGCGTAAATCAGTTGATATGCGTAAATCAGTTAATATGCGTAAATCAGTTGATATGGGTAAATCAGTTTATATAAATAAATCAGTTGATATGTGTAAATCAGTTGATATAAATAAATCAGTTGATATGTGTAGATCAGTTGATATAAATAAATCAGTTGATATGTGTAAATCGGTTGATATGTGTAAATCAGTTAATATGTGTAAATCAGTTTATATAATTGAATCAACGTGGCCATTTAAAATCATCAAACAGTTGATATACGTAAATCAGTTGATATAAATAAATCCGTTGTCATTTAAAATTTGCTATGTTGCCAAATTGGTTCAAACTTAAATTAGGGGATATGCGTAAATCAGTTGATATGCGTAAATCAGTTGATTTGTGTAAATTGGTTGATATTAAAAAATCATTTGATATTTGTAAATCAGTTGATATAAATAAATCAGTTGATATAAATAAATCAACGTTGTCATTTAAAATTTGCTGTTGCCAAATTGGTTCAAACTTAAATCAGATGATGCGTAAATCAATTGATATTCGTAAATCAGTTGATTTGTGTAAATCAGTTGATGTAAATAAATCAGTTGATATGTGTAAATCAGTTGATATAAATAAATAAACGTTGTCATTTAAAATTTCCTGTTTTGCCAACTTGGTTAAACTTAAATCGGAGGATATGCGTAAATCAGTTGATATGCGTAAATCAGTTGATATAAATAAATCAGTTGATATGTGTAAATCAGTTGATGTAAATAAATCAGTTGATATGTGTAAATCATTTGATATAAATAAATCAACGTGGTCATTTAAAATTTGCTATGTTGCCAAATTGGTTCAAACTTAAATCAGGGGATATACGTAAATCAGTTAAAATAAATAAATCCGTTGACATTTAAAATTTGCTATGTTGCCAAATTGGTTCAAACTTAAATCAGGGGATATGCGTAAATCAGTTGATTTGCGTAAATCAGTTGATTTGTGTAAATCGGTTGATATCAAAAAATCAGTTGATATGTGTAAATCAGTTGATATAAATAAATCAACGTTGTCATTTAAAATTTGTCGTTGCCAAATTGTTTAAACTTAAATCAGGGGATATGCGTAAATCAGTTGATATGCGTAAATCACTTTATATGCGTAAATCAGTTGATATGCGTAAATCAGTTGATATGCGTAAATCAGTTTATATAAATAAATCAGTTGATATGTGTAAATCAGTTGATATAAATAAATCAGTTGATATGTGTAAATCAGTCGATATAAATAAATCAGTTGATATGTGTAAATCAGTTAAAATGTGTAAATCAGTTGATATAAATAAATCAACGTGGTCATTTAAAATTTGCTATGTTGCCAAATTGGTTCAAACTTAAATCAGGGGATATGCGTAAATCAGTTGATATGCGTAAATCGGTTGATATAAATAAATCAGTTGATATGTGTAAATCAGTTGATGTAAATAAATCAATTGATATGTGCAAATCATTTGATATAAATAAATCAACGTGGTCATTTAAAATTTGCTATGTTGCCAAACTGGTTCAAACTTAAATCAGGGGATATACGTAAATCAGTTGAAATAAATAAATCCGTTGTCATTTAAAATTTGCTGTTGCCAAATTGGTTCAAACTTAAATTAGGGGATATGCGTAAATCAGTTGATTTGTGTAAATCAGTTGTTTTCAAAAAATCAGTTGATATGTGTAAATCAGTTGATATAAATAAATCAGTTGATATGTGTAAATCAGTTAATATGCGTAAATCAGTTGATATGCGTAAATCAGTTGATATGCGTAAATCAGTTTATATAAATAAATCAGTTAATATGTGTAAATCAGTTGATATAAATAAATCAGTTGATATGTGTAAATCAGTTGATATGCGTAAGATATGCGTAAATCAGTTGATTTGTGTAAATCGGTTGATATCAAAAAATCAGTTGATATGTGTAAATCAGTTGATATAAATAAATCAGTTGATATGTGTAAATCAGTTAATATGCGTAAATCAGTTGATATGCGTAAATCAGTTGATATGCGTAAATCAGTTTATATAAATAAATCAGTTAATATGTGTAAATCAGTTAATATAAATAAATCAGTTGATATGTGTAAATCAGTTGATATGCGTAAGTTATGCGTAAATCAGTTGATTTGTGTAAATCGGTTGATATCAAAAAATCAGTTGATATGTGTAAATCAGTTGATGTAAATAAATCAGTTGATATGCGTAAATCAGTTGATATAAATAAATAAACGTTGCCATTTAAAATTTGCTGTGTTGCCAACTTGGTTAAACTTAAATCAGGGGATATGCGTATATCGGTTGATATTCGTAAATCGGTTGATATAAATAAATCAGTTGATATAAATAAATCAGTTAATATGTGTAAATCAGTTGATATAAATAAATCAGTTGATATGTGTAAATCAGTTGATATGTGTAAATCAGTTGATATGTGTAAATCGATTATTATGTGTAAATCAGTTGATATAAATAAATCAACGTGGTCATTTAAAATTTGCTATGTTCCAAATTGGTTCAAACTTAAATCAGGGGATATACGTTAAACAGTTGATATAAATAAATTCGTTGTCATTTAAAATTTGCTATGTTGCCAAATTGGTTAAAACTTAAATCAGGGGATATGTGTAAATCAGTTGATATGCGTAAGATATGCGTTAATCAATTGATTTGTGTAAATCGGTTGATATAAAAAAATCAGTTGATATGTGTAAATCATTTGATATAAATAAATCAGTTAATATGTGTAAATCATTTGATATGTGTAAATCGGTTGATATGTGTAAATCAGTTGATATAAATGAATCAACGTGGTCATTTAAAATCATCATACAGTTGATATACGTAAATCAGTTAAAATAAATAAATCCGTTGTCATTTAAAATTTGCTGTGTTGCCAAATTGGTTAAACTTAAATCAGGGGATATGCGTAAATTAGTTGATATGCGTAAATCAGTTGATATAAATAAATCAGTTGATTTGTGTAAATCAGTTGATGTAAATAAATCAGTTGATATGTGTTAATCAGTTAATATAAATAAATCAGTTGATATGTGTAAATCAGTTGATATGTGTAAATCAGTTAATATGTGTAAATCAGTTAATATAAATGAATCAACGTGGTCATTTAAAATCATCATACAGTTGATATACGTAAATCAGTTGATATAAATAAATCCGTTGTCATTTAAAATTTGCTGTGTTGCCAAATTGGTTAAACTTAAATCAGGGGATATGCGTAAATCAGTTGATATGCGAAAATCAGTTGATATGCGTAAATCAGTTGATATGCGTAAATCAGTTGATATGGGTAGATCAGTTGATATAAATAAATCAGTTGATATGTGTAAATCGGTTGATATGTGTAAATCAGTTAATATGTGTAAATCAGTTTATATAATTGAATCAACGTGGCCATTTAAAATCATCAAACAGTTGATATACGTAAATCAGTTGATATAAATAAATCAGTTGATATGTGTAAATCAGTTGATATAAATAAATCAGTTGATATGTGTAAATCAGTTGATATATGTAAATCAGTTGATATGCGTAAGATATGCGTAAATCAGTTGATTTGTGTAAATAGGTTGATATCAAAAAATCAGTTGATATGTGTAAATCAGTTGATATAAATAAATCAGTTGATATAAATAAATCAACGTTGTCATTTAAAATTTGCTGTTGCCAAATTGGTTTAAACTTAAATCAGGGGATATGCGTTAATCAGTTGATATGCGTAAATCAGTTGATTTGTGTAAATCATTTGATATTAAAAAATCAGTTGATATGTGTAAATCAGTTGATGTAAATAAATTAGTTGATATGTGTAAATCAGTTGATGTAAATAAATCAACGTTGTCATTTAAAATTTGCTGTGTTGCCAAATTGGTTAAACTTAAATCAGCGGATATGCGTAAATCAGTTGATATGCGTAAATCAGTTGATTTGTGTAAATCGGTTGATATAAATAAATCAGTTAATATGTGTAAATCAGTTGATATAAATAAATCAGTTGATATGTGTAAATCAGTTGATATGCGTAAATCAGTTTATATAAATAAATCAGTTGATATGTGTAAATCATTTGATATAAAAAAATCAGTTAATATGTGTAAATCATTTGATATGTGTAAATCGGTTGATATGTGTAAATCAGTTGATATAAATGAATCAACGTGGTCATTTAAAATCATCATACAGTTGATATACGTAAATCAGTTGATATAAATAAATCCGTTGTCATTTAAAATTTGCTGTGTTGCCAAATTGGTTAAACTTAAATCAGGGGATATGCGTAAATTAGTTGATATGCGTAAATCAGTTGATATAAATAAATCAGTTGATTTGTGTAAATCAGTTGATGTAAATAAATCAGTTGATATGTGTTAATCAGTTGATATAAATAAATCAGTTGATATGTGTAAATCAGTTGATATGTGTAAATCAGTTAATATAAATGAATCAACGTGGTCATTTAAAATCATCATACAGTTGATATACGTAAATCAGTTGATATAAATAAATCCGTTGTCATTTGAAATTTGCTGTGTTGCCAAATTGGTTAAACTTAAATCAGGGGATATGCGTAAATCAGTTAATATGCGTAAATCAGTTGATATGCGTAAATCAGTTGATATGCGTAAATCAGTTAATATGCGTAAATCAGTTGATATGGGTAAATCAGTTTATATAAATAAATCAGTTGATATGTGTAAATCAGTTGATATAAATAAATCAGTTGATATGTGTAGATCAGTTGATATAAATAAATCAGTTGATATGTGTAAATCGGTTGATATGTGTAAATCAGTTAATATGTGTAAATCAGTTTATATAATTGAATCAACGTGGCCATTTAAAATCATCAAACAGTTGATATACGTAAATCAGTTGATATAAATAAATCCGTTGTCATTTAAAATTTGCTATGTTGCCAAATTGGTTCAAACTTAAATTAGGGGATATGCGTAAATCAGTTGATATGCGTAAATCAGTTGATTTGTGTAAATTGGTTGATATTAAAAAATCATTTGATATTTGTAAATCAGTTGATATAAATAAATCAGTTGATATAAATAAATCAACGTTGTCATTTAAAATTTGCTGTTGCCAAATTGGTTCAAACTTAAATCAGATGATGCGTAAATCAATTGATATTCGTAAATCAGTTGATTTGTGTAAATCAGTTGATGTAAATAAATCAGTTGATATGTGTAAATCAGTTGATATAAATAAATAAACGTTGTCATTTAAAATTTCCTGTTTTGCCAACTTGGTTAAACTTAAATCGGAGGATATGCGTAAATCAGTTGATATGCGTAAATCAGTTGAT
Organism: Brassicogethes aeneus; assembly: GCA_921294245.1. NCBI lineage: Eukaryota > Metazoa > Arthropoda > Insecta > Coleoptera > Nitidulidae > Brassicogethes > Brassicogethes aeneus. Next base: position 9,207,858 of record OV121136.1, read on the forward strand.
ATAAATAAATCAGTTGATATGTGTAAATCAGTTGATGTAAATAAATCAGTTGATATGTGTAAATCATTTGATATAAATAAATCAACGTGGTCATTTAAAATTTGCTATGTTGCCAAATTGGTTCAAACTTAAATCAGGGGATATACGTAAATCAGTTAAAATAAATAAATCCGTTGACATTTAAAATTTGCTATGTTGCCAAATTGGTTCAAACTTAAATCAGGGGATATGCGTAAATCAGTTGATTTGCGTAAATCAGTTGATTTGTGTAAATCGGTTGATATCAAAAAATCAGTTGATATGTGTAAATCAGTTGATATAAATAAATCAACGTTGTCATTTAAAATTTGTCGTTGCCAAATTGTTTAAACTTAAATCAGGGGATATGCGTAAATCAGTTGATATGCGTAAATCACTTTATATGCGTAAATCAGTTGATATGCGTAAATCAGTTGATATGCGTAAATCAGTTTATATAAATAAATCAGTTGATATGTGTAAATCAGTTGATATAAATAAATCAGTTGATATGTGTAAATCAGTCGATATAAATAAATCAGTTGATATGTGTAAATCAGTTAAAATGTGTAAATCAGTTGATATAAATAAATCAACGTGGTCATTTAAAATTTGCTATGTTGCCAAATTGGTTCAAACTTAAATCAGAGGAATGCGTAAATCAGTTGATATGCGTAAATCGGTTGATATAAATAAATCAGTTGATATGTGTAAATCAGTTGATGTAAATAAATCAATTGATATGTGCAAATCATTTGATATAAATAAATTAACGTGGTCATTTAAAATTTGCTATATTGCCAAACTGGTTCAAACTTAAATCAGGGGATATACGTAAATCAGTTGAAATAAATAAATCCGTTGTCATTTAAAATTTGCTGTTGCCAAATTGGTTCAAACTTAAATTAGGGGATATGCGTAAATCAGTTGATTTGTGTAAATCAGTTGTTTTCAAAAAATCAGTTGATATGTGTAAATCAGTTGATATAAATAAATCAGTTGATATGTGTAAATCAGTTAATATGCGTAAATCAGTTGATATGCGTAAATCAGTTGATATGCGTAAATCAGTTTATATAAATAAATCAGTTAATATGTGTAAATCAGTTGATATAAATAAATCAGTTGATATGTGTAAATCAGTTAATATGCGTAAGATATGCGTAAATCAGTTGATTTGTGTAAATCGGTTGATATCAAAAAATCAGTTGATATGTGTAAATCAGTTGATATAAATAAATCAGTTGATATGTGTAAATCAGTTAATATGCGTAAATCAGTTGATATGCGTAAATCAGTTGATATGCGTAAATCAGTTTATATAAATAAATCAGTTAATATGTGTAAATCAGTTAATATAAATAAATCAGTTGATATGTGTAAATCAGTTGATATGCGTAAGTTATGCGTAAATCAGTTGATTTGTGTAAATCGGTTGATATCAAAAAATCAGTTGATATGTGTAAATCAGTTGATGTAAATAAATCAGTTGATATGCGTAAATCAGTTGATATAAATAAATAAACGTTGCCATTTAAAATTTGCTGTGTTGCCAACTTGGTTAAACTTAAATCAGGGGATATGCGTATATCGGTTGATATTCGTAAATCGGTTGATATAAATAAATCAGTTGATATAAATAAATCAGTTAATATGTGTAAATCAGTTGATATAAATAAATCAGTTGATATGTGTAAATCAGTTGATATGTGTAAATCAGTTGATATGTGTAAATCGATTATTATGTGTAAATCAGTTGATATAAATAAATCAACGTGGTCATTTAAAATTTGCTATGTTCCAAATTGGTTTAAACTTAAATCAGGGGATATACGTTAAACAGTTGATATAAATAAATTCGTTGTCATTTAAAATTTGCTATGTTGCCAAATTGGTTAAAACTTAAATCAGGGGATATGTGTAAATCAGTTGATATGCGTAAGATATGCGTTAATCAATTGATTTGTGTAAATCGGTTGATATAAAAAAATCAGTTGATATGTGTAAATCATTTGATATAAATAAATCAGTTAATATGTGTAAATCATTTGATATGTGTAAATCGGTTGATATGTGTAAATCAGTTGATATAAATGAATCAACGTGGTCATTTAAAATCATCATACAGTTGATATACGTAAATCAGTTAAAATAAATAAATCCGTTGTCATTTAAAATTTGCTGTGTTGCCAAATTGGTTAAACTTAAATCAGGGGATATGCGTAAATTAGTTGATATGCGTAAATCAGTTGATATAAATAAATCAGTTGATTTGTGTAAATCAGTTGATGTAAATAAATCAGTTGATATGTGTTAATCAGTTGATATAAATAAATCAGTTGATATGTGTAAATCAGTTGATATGTGTAAATCAGTTAATATGTGTAAATCAGTTAATATAAATGAATCAACGTGGTCATTTAAAATCATCATACAGTTGATATACGTAAATCAGTTGATATAAATAAATCCGTTGTCATTTAAAATTTGCTGTGTTGCCAAATTGGTTAAACTTAAATCAGGGGATATGCGTAAATCAGTTGATATGCGAAAATCAGTTGATATGCGTAAATCAGTTGATATGCGTAAATCAGTTGATATGGGTAAATCAGTTTATATAAATAAATCAGTTGATATGTGTAAATCAGTTGATATGTGTAGATCAGTTGATATAAATAAATCAGTTGATATGTGTAAATCGGTTGATATGTGTAAATCAGTTAATATGTGTAAATCAGTTTATATAATTGAATCAACGTGGCCATTTAAAATCATCAAACAGTTGATATACGTAAATCAGTTGATATAAATAAATCCGTTGTCATTTAAAATTTGCTATGTTGCCAAATTGGTTTAAACTTAAATTAGGGGATATGCGTAAATCAGTTGATATGCGTAAATCAGTTGATATGCGTAAATCAGTTTATATAAATAAATAAGTTGATATGTGTAAATCATTTGAAATAAATAAATCAGTTGATATGTGTAAATCAGTTGATATGTGTAAATCGGTTGATATGTGTAAATCAGTTGATATAAATGAATCAACGTGGTCATTTAAAATCATCATACAGTTGATATACGTAAATCAGTTGATATAAATAAATCCGTTGTCATTTAAATTTTGCTGTGTTGCCAAATTGGTTAAACCTAAATCAGGGGATATGCGTAAATTAGTTGATATGCGTAAATTAGTTGATATGCGTAAATCAGTTGATATGTGTAAATCAGTTGATGTAAATAAATCAGTTGATATGTGTTAATCAGTTGATATAAATAAATCAGTTGATATGTGTAAATCAGTTGATATGCGTAAATCAGTTTATATGGGTAAATCAGTTGATTTGTGAAAATCGGTTGATATCAAAAAATCAGTTGATATGTGTAAATCAGTTGATATAAATAAATCAACGTTGTCATTTAAACTTTGCTGTGTTGCCAAATTGATTTAAACTTAAATCAGGGGATATGCGTAAATCAGTTGATATGCGTAAATTAGTTGATATGGGTTAATCATTTTATATAAATAAATCAGTTGATATGTGTAAATCAGTTGATATAAATAAATCAGTTGATATGTGTAAATCAGTTGATATAAATAAATCAGTTGATATGTGTAAATCAGTTGATATAAATAAATCAGTTGATATGTATAAATCGGTTTATATGTGTAAATCAGTTAATATGTGTAAATAGGTTGATATCAAAAAATCAGTTGATATGTGTAAATCAGTTGATATATGTAAATCAGTTGATATGCGTAAGATATGCGTAAATCAGTTGATTTGTGTAAATAGGTTGATATCAAAAAATCAGTTGATATGTGTAAATCAGTTGATATAAATAAATCAGTTGATATAAATAAATCAACGTTGTCATTTAAAATTTGCTGTTGCCAAATTGGTTTAAACTTAAATCAGGGGATATGCGTTAATCAGTTGATATGCGTAAATCAGTTGATTTGTGTAAATCGGTTGATATCAAAAAATCAGTTGATATGTGTAAATCAGTTGATGTAAATAAATTAGTTGATATGTGTAAATCAGTTGATGTAAATAAATCAACGTTGTCATTTAAAATTTGCTGTGTTGCCAAATTGGTTAAACTTAAATTAGCGGATATGCGTAAATCAGTTGATATGCGTAAATCAGTTGATTTGTGTAAATCGGTTGATATAAATAAATCAGTTAATATGTGTAAATCAGTTGATATAAATAAATCAGTTGATATGTGTAAATCAGTTGATATGCGTAAATCAGTTTATATAAATAAATCAGTTGATATGTGTAAATCATTTGATATAAAAAAATCAGTTAATATGTGTAAATCATTTGATATAAATAAATCAGTTAATATGTGTAAATCATTTGATATGTGTAAATCGGTTGATATGTGTAAATCAGTTGATATAAATGAATCAACGTGGTCATTTAAAATCATCATACAGTTGATATACGTAAATCAGTTGATATAAATAAATCCGTTGTCATTTAAAATTTGCTGTGTTGCCAAATTGGTTAAACTTAAATCAGGGGATATGCGTAAATTAGTTGATATGCGTAAATCAGTTGATATAAATAAATCAGTTGATTTGTGTAAATCAGTTGATGTAAATAAATCAGTTGATATGTGTTAATCAGTTGATATAAATAAATCAGTTGATATGTGTAAATCAGTTGATATGTGTAAATCAGTTAATATAAATGAATCAACGTGGTCATTTAAAATCATCATACAGTTGATATACGTAAATCAGTTGATATAAATAAATCCGTTGTCATTTAAAATTTGCTGTGTTGCCAAATTGGTTAAACTTAAATCAGGGGATATGCGTAAATCAGTTGATATGCGTAAATCAGTTGATATGCGTAAATCAGTTAATATGCGTAAATCAGTTGATATGGGTAAATCAGTTTATATAAATAAATCAGTTGATATGTGTAAATCAGTTGATATAAATAAATCAGTTGATATGTGTAGATCAGTTGATATAAATAAATCAGTTGATATGTGTAAATCGGTTGATATGTGTAAATCAGTTGATATAAATAAATTAACGTGGTCATTTAATCAGTTTATATAATTGAATCAACGTGGCCATTTAAAATCATCAAACAGTTGATATACGTAAATCAGTTGATATAAATAAATCCGTTGTCATTTAAAATTTGCTATGTTGCCAAATTGGTTCAAACTTAAATTAGGGGATATGCGTAAATCAGTTGATATGCGTAAATCAGTTGATTTGTGTAAATTGGTTGATATTAAAAAATCATTTGATATTTGTAAATCAGTTGATATAATTAAATCAGTTGATATAAATAAATCAACGTTGTCATTTAAAATTTGCTGTTGCCAAATTGGTTCAAACTTAAATCAGGGGATATGCGTAAATCAGTTGAAATGCGTAAATCAGTTTATATAAATAAATAAGTTGATATGTGTAAATCATTTGATATAAATAAATCAGTTGATATGTGTAAATCAGTTGATATGTGTAAATCGGTTGATATGTGTAAATCAGTTGATATAAATGAATTAACGTGGTCATTTAAAATCATCATACAGTTGATATACGTAAATCAGTTGATATAAATAAATCCGTTGTCATTTAAATTTTGCTGTGTTGCCAAATTGGTTAAACCTAAATCAGGGGATATGCGTAAATTAGTTGATATGCGTAAATCAGTTGATATGTGTAAATCAGTTGATTTGTGTAAATCGATTGATATAAATAAATCAGTTGATATAAATAAATCAGTTAATATGTGTAAATCAGTAAATATAAATAAATCAGTTGATATGTGTAAATCAGTTGATATGCGTAAATCAGTTTATATAAATAAATCAGTTGATATGTGTAAATCATTTAATATAAATAAATCAGTTGATATGTGTAAATCGGTTGATATGTGTAAATTAGTTAATATGTGTAAATCAGTTGATATAAATGAATCAACGTGGTCATTTAAAATCATCATACAGTTGATGTACGTAAATCAGTGGATATAAATAAATCCGTTGTCATTTAAAATTTGCTATGTTGCCAAATTGGTTCAAACCTAAATCAGGGGATATGCGTAAATCAGTTGATAGGCGTAAATCAGTTGATTTGTGTAAATCGGTTGATATAAATAAATCAGTTGAAATAAATAAATTCGTTGTCATTTAAAATTTGCTATGTTGCCAAATTGGTTTAAATTTAAATCAGGGGATATGCGTGAATCAGTTGATATGCGTAAGATATGCGTGAATCAGTTGATTTGTGTAAATCGGTTGATATCAAAAAATCAATTGATATGTGTAAATCAGTTGATATAAATAAATCAGTTGATATAAATTAAATCAGTTGATATAAATAAATCAACGTTGTCATTTAAAATTTGCTGTTGCCAAATTGGTTCAAACTTAAATCAGATGATATGCGTAAATCAATTGATATTCGTAAATCAGTTGATTTGTGTAAATCAGTTGATGTAAATAAATCAGTTGATATGTGTAAATCAGTTGATATAAATAAATAAACGTTGTCATTTAAAATTTCCTGTTTTGCCAACTTGGTTAAACTTAAATCGGGGGATATGCGTAAATCAGTTGATATGCGTAAATCAGTTGATATAAATAAATCAGTTGATATGTGTAAATCAGTTGATGTAAATAAATCAGTTGATATGTGTAAATCATTTGATATAAATAAATCAACGTGGTCATTTAAAATTTGCTATGTTGCCAAATTGGTTCAAACTTAAATCAGGGGATATACGTAAATCAGTTAAAATAAATAAATCCGTTGACATTTAAAATTTGCTATGTTGCCAAATTGGTTCAAACTTAAATCAGGGGATATGCGTAAATCAGTTGATATGCGTAAATCAGTTGATATGCGTAAATCAGTTTATATAAATAAATCAGTTGATATGTGTAAATCAGTTGATATAAATAAATCAGTTGATATGTGTAAATCAGTCGATATAAATAAATCAGTTGATATGTGTAAATCAGTTAAAATGTGAAAATCAGTTGATATAAATAAATCAACGTGGTCATTTAAAATTTGCTATGTTGCCAAATTGGTTCAAACTTAAATCAGGGGATATGCGTTAATCAGTTGATATGCGTAAATCGGTTGATATAAATAAATCAGTTGATATGTGTAAATCAGTTGATGTAAATAAATCAATTGATATGTGCAAATCATTTGATATAAATAAATCAACGTGGTCATTTAAAATTTGCTATGTTGCCAAACTGGTTCAAACTTAAATCAGGGGATATACGTAAATCAGTTGAAATAAATAAATCCGTTGTCATTTAAAATTTGCTGTTGCCAAATTGGTTCAAACTTAAATTAGGGGATATGCGTAAATCAGTTGATATGCGTAAATCAGTTGATTTGTGTAAATCGGTTGTTTTCAAAAAATCAGTTGATATGTGTAAATCAGTTGATATAAATAAATCAGTTGATATGTGTAAATCAGTTAATATGCGTAAATCAGTTGATATGCGTAAATCAGTTGATATGCGTAAATCAGTTTATATAAATAAATCAGTTAATATGTGTAAATCAGTTGATATAAATAAATCAGTTGATATGTGTAAATCAGTTGATATGTGTAAATCAGTTGATATGCGTAAGATATGCGTAAATCAGTTGATTTGTGTAAATCGGTTGATATCAAAAAATCAGTTGATATGTGTAAATCAGTTGATATAAATAAATGAGTTGATATAAATAAATCAACGTTGTCATTTAAAATTTGCTGTTGCCAAATTGGTTCAAACTTAAATCAGATGATATGCGTAAATCAATTGATATTCGTAAATCAGTTGATTTGTGTAAATTGGTTGATATCAAAAAATCAGTTGATATGTGTAAATCAGTTGATGTAAATAAATCAGTTGATATGCGTAAATCAGTTGATATAAATAAATAAACGTTGCCATTTAAAATTTGCTGTGTTGCCAACTTGGTTAAACCTAAATCAGGGGATATGCGTATATCGGTTGGTATTCGTAAATCGGTTGATATAAATAAATCAGTTGATATAAATAAATCAGTTAATATGTGTAAATCAGTTGATATAAATAAATCAGTTGATATGTGTAAATCAGTTGATATGTGTAAATCGATTATTATGTGTAAATCAGTTGATATAAATAAATCAACGTGGTCATTTAAAATTTGCTATGTTCCAAATTGGTTCAAACTTAATTCAGGGGATATGTGTAAATCAGTTGATATGCGTAAGATATGCGTAAATTAGTTGATTTGTGTAAATCAGTTGATGTAAATAAATCAACGTTGTCATTTAAAATTTGCTGTGTTGCCAAATTGGTTCAAACTTAAATCAGGGGATATACGTTAAACAGTTAATATAAATAAATTCGTTGTCATTTAAAATTTGCTATGTTGCCAAATTGGTTCAAACTTAAATCAGGGGATATGTGTAAATCAGTTGATATGCGTAAGATATGCGTTAATCAATTGATTTGTGTAAATCGGTTGATATAAAAAAATCAGTTGATATGTGTAAATCATTTGATATAAATAAATCAGTTAATATGTGTAAATCATTTGATATGTGTAAATCGGTTGATATGTGTAAATCAGTTGATGTAAATAAATCAGTTGATATGTGTTAATCAGTTGATATAAATAAATCAGTTGATATGTGTAAATCAGTTGATATGTGTAAATCAGTTGATATGTGTAAATCAGTTAATATGTGTAAATCAGTTAATATAAATGAATCAACGTGGTCATTTAAAATCATCATACAGTTGATATACGTAAATCAGTTGATATAAATAAATCAGTTGATTTGTGTAAATCAGTTGATGTAAATAAATCAGTTGATTTGTGTAAATCAGTTGATGTAAATAAATCAGTTGATATGTGTTAATCAGTTGATATAAATAAATCAGTTGATATGTGTAAATCAGTTGATATGTGTAAATCAGTTGATATGCGTAAATTAGTTGATATGCGTAAATCAATTAATATGCGTAAATCAGTTGATATGGGTAAATCAGTTTATATAAATAAATCAGTTGATATGTGTAAATCAGTTGATATGTATAAATCAGTTAATATAAATGAATCAACGTGGTCATTTAAAATCATCATACAGTTGATATACGTAAATCAGTTGATATAAATAAATCCGTTGTCATTTAAAATTTGCTGTGTTGCCAAATTGGTTAAACTTAAATCAGGGGATATGCGTAAATCAGTTTATATGCGTAAATCAGTTGATATGCGTAAATCGGTTTATATGTGTAAATCAGTTAATATGTGTAAATAGGTTGATATCAAAAAATCAGTTGATATGTGTAAATCAGTTGATATATGTAAATCAGTTGATATGCGTAAGATATGCGTAAATCAGTTGATTTGTGTAAATAGGTTGATATCAAAAAATCAGTTGATATGTGTAAATCAGTTGATATAAATAAATCAGTTGATATAAATAAATCAACGTTGTCATTTAAAATTTGCTGTTGCCAAATTGGTTTAAACTTAAATCAGGGGATATGCGTTAATCAGTTGATATGCGTAAATCAGTTGATTTGTGTAAATCGGTTGATATCAAAAAATCAGTTGATATGTGTAAATCAGTTGATGTAAATAAATTAGTTGATATGTGTAAATCAGTTGATGTAAATAAATCAACGTTGTCATTTAAAATTTGCTGTTGCCAAATTGGTTAAACTTAAATCAGGGGATATGCGTAAATTAGTTGATATGCGTAAATCAGTTGATATAAATAAATCAGTTGATTTGTGTAAATCAGTTGATGTAAATAAATCAGTTGATATGTGTTAATCAGTTGATATAAATAAATCAGTTGATATGTGTAAATCAGTTGATATGTGTAAATCAGTTAATATAAATGAATCAACGTGGTCATTTAAAATCATCATACAGTTGATATACGTAAATCAGTTGATATAAATAAATCCGTTGTCATTTAAAATTTGCTGTGTTGCCAAATTGGTTAAACTTAAATCAGGGGATATGCGTAAATCAGTTGATATGCGTAAATCAGTTGATATGCGTAAATCAGTTAATATGCGTAAATCAGTTGATATGGGTAAATCAGTTTATATAAATAAATCAGTTGATATGTGTAAATCAGTTGATATAAATAAATCAGTTGATATGTGTAGATCAGTTGATATAAATAAATCAGTTGATATGTGTAAATCGGTTGATATGTGTAAATCAGTTGATATAAATAAATTAACGTGGTCATTTAATCAGTTTATATAATTGAATCAACGTGGCCATTTAAAATCATCAAACAGTTGATATACGTAAATCAGTTGATATAAATAAATCCGTTGTCATTTAAAATTTGCTATGTTGCCAAATTGGTTCAAACTTAAATTAGGGGATATGCGTAAATCAGTTGATATGCGTAAATCAGTTGATTTGTGTAAATTGGTTGATATTAAAAAATCATTTGATATTTGTAAATCAGTTGATATAATTAAATCAGTTGATATAAATAAATCAACGTTGTCATTTAAAATTTGCTGTTGCCAAATTGGTTCAAACTTAAATCAGGGGATATGCGTAAATCAGTTGAAATGCGTAAATCAGTTTATATAAATAAATAAGTTGATATGTGTAAATCATTTGATATAAATAAATCAGTTGATATGTGTAAATCAGTTGATATGTGTAAATCGGTTGATATGTGTAAATCAGTTGATATAAATGAATTAACGTGGTCATTTAAAATCATCATACAGTTGATATACGTAAATCAGTTGATATAAATAAATCCGTTGTCATTTAAATTTTGCTGTGTTGCCAAATTGGTTAAACCTAAATCAGGGGATATGCGTAAATTAGTTGATATGCGTAAATCAGTTGATATGTGTAAATCAGTTGATTTGTGTAAATCGATTGATATAAATAAATCAGTTGATATAAATAAATCAGTTAATATGTGTAAATCAGTAAATATAAATAAATCAGTTGATATGTGTAAATCAGTTGATATGCGTAAATCAGTTTATATAAATAAATCAGTTGATATGTGTAAATCATTTAATATAAATAAATCAGTTGATATGTGTAAATCGGTTGATATGTGTAAATTAGTTAATATGTGTAAATCAGTTGATATAAATGAATCAACGTGGTCATTTAAAATCATCATACAGTTGATGTACGTAAATCAGTGGATATAAATAAATCCGTTGTCATTTAAAATTTGCTATGTTGCCAAATTGGTTCAAACCTAAATCAGGGGATATGCGTAAATCAGTTGATAGGCGTAAATCAGTTGATTTGTGTAAATCGGTTGATATAAATAAATCAGTTGAAATAAATAAATTCGTTGTCATTTAAAATTTGCTATGTTGCCAAATTGGTTTAAATTTAAATCAGGGGATATGCGTGAATCAGTTGATATGCGTAAGATATGCGTGAATCAGTTGATTTGTGTAAATCGGTTGATATCAAAAAATCAATTGATATGTGTAAATCAGTTGATATAAATAAATCAGTTGATATAAATTAAATCAGTTGATATAAATAAATCAACGTTGTCATTTAAAATTTGCTGTTGCCAAATTGGTTCAAACTTAAATCAGATGATATGCGTAAATCAATTGATATTCGTAAATCAGTTGATTTGTGTAAATCAGTTGATGTAAATAAATCAGTTGATATGTGTAAATCAGTTGATATAAATAAATAAACGTTGTCATTTAAAATTTCCTGTTTTGCCAACTTGGTTAAACTTAAATCGGGGGATATGCGTAAATCAGTTGATATGCGTAAATCAGTTGATATAAATAAATCAGTTGATATGTGTAAATCAGTTGATGTAAATAAATCAGTTGATATGTGTAAATCATTTGATATAAATAAATCAACGTGGTCATTTAAAATTTGCTATGTTGCCAAATTGGTTCAAACTTAAATCAGGGGATATACGTAAATCAGTTAAAATAAATAAATCCGTTGACATTTAAAATTTGCTATGTTGCCAAATTGGTTCAAACTTAAATCAGGGGATATGCGTAAATCAGTTGATATGCGTAAATCAGTTGATATGCGTAAATCAGTTTATATAAATAAATCAGTTGATATGTGTAAATCAGTTGATATAAATAAATCAGTTGATATGTGTAAATCAGTCGATATAAATAAATCAGTTGATATGTGTAAATCAGTTAAAATGTGAAAATCAGTTGATATAAATAAATCAACGTGGTCATTTAAAATTTGCTATGTTGCCAAATTGGTTCAAACTTAAATCAGGGGATATGCGTTAATCAGTTGATATGCGTAAATCGGTTGATATAAATAAATCAGTTGATATGTGTAAATCAGTTGATGTAAATAAATCAATTGATATGTGCAAATCATTTGATATAAATAAATCAACGTGGTCATTTAAAATTTGCTATGTTGCCAAACTGGTTCAAACTTAAATCAGGGGATATACGTAAATCAGTTGAAATAAATAAATCCGTTGTCATTTAAAATTTGCTGTTGCCAAATTGGTTCAAACTTAAATTAGGGGATATGCGTAAATCAGTTGATATGTGTAAATCAGTTGATATAAATAAATCAGTTGATATGTGTAAATCAGTTAATATGCGTAAATCAGTTGATATGCGTAAATCAGTTGATATGCGTAAATCAGTTTATATAAATAAATCAGTTAATATGTGTAAATCAGTTGATATAAATAAATCAGTTGATATGTGTAAATCAGTTGATATGTGTAAATCAGTTGATATGCGTAAGATATGCGTAAATCAGTTGATTTGTGTAAATCGGTTGATATCAAAAAATCAGTTGATATGTGTAAATCAGTTGATATAAATAAATGAGTTGATATAAATAAATCAACGTTGTCATTTAAAATTTGCTGTTGCCAAATTGGTTCAAACTTAAATCAGATGATATGCGTAAATCAATTGATATTCGTAAATCAGTTGATTTGTGTAAATTGGTTGATATCAAAAAATCAGTTGATATGTGTAAATCAGTTGATGTAAATAAATCAGTTGATATGCGTAAATCAGTTGATATAAATAAATAAACGTTGCCATTTAAAATTTGCTGTGTTGCCAACTTGGTTAAACCTAAATCAGGGGATATGCGTATATCGGTTGGTATTCGTAAATCGGTTGATATAAATAAATCAGTTGATATAAATAAATCAGTTAATATGTGTAAATCAGTTGATATAAATAAATCAGTTGATATGTGTAAATCAGTTGATATGTGTAAATCGATTATTATGTGTAAATCAGTTGATATAAATAAATCAACGTGGTCATTTAAAATTTGCTATGTTCCAAATTGGTTCAAACTTAATTCAGGGGATATGTGTAAATCAGTTGATATGCGTAAGATATGCGTAAATTAGTTGATTTGTGTAAATCAGTTGATGTAAATAAATCAACGTTGTCATTTAAAATTTGCTGTGTTGCCAAATTGGTTCAAACTTAAATCAGGGGATATACGTTAAACAGTTAATATAAATAAATTCGTTGTCATTTAAAATTTGCTATGTTGCCAAATTGGTTCAAACTTAAATCAGGGGATATGTGTAAATCAGTTGATATGCGTAAGATATGCGTTAATCAATTGATTTGTGTAAATCGGTTGATATAAAAAAATCAGTTGATATGTGTAAATCATTTGATATAAATAAATCAGTTAATATGTGTAAATCATTTGATATGTGTAAATCGGTTGATATGTGTAAATCAGTTGATGTAAATAAATCAGTTGATATGTGTTAATCAGTTGATATAAATAAATCAGTTGATATGTGTAAATCAGTTGATATGTGTAAATCAGTTGATATGTGTAAATCAGTTAATATGTGTAAATCAGTTAATATAAATGAATCAACGTGGTCATTTAAAATCATCATACAGTTGATATACGTAAATCAGTTGATATAAATAAATCAGTTGATTTGTGTAAATCAGTTGATGTAAATAAATCAGTTGATTTGTGTAAATCAGTTGATGTAAATAAATCAGTTGATATGTGTTAATCAGTTGATATAAATAAATCAGTTGATATGTGTAAATCAGTTGATATGTGTAAATCAGTTGATATGCGTAAATTAGTTGATATGCGTAAATCAATTAATATGCGTAAATCAGTTGATATGGGTAAATCAGTTTATATAAATAAATCAGTTGATATGTGTAAATCAGTTGATATGTATAAATCAGTTAATATAAATGAATCAACGTGGTCATTTAAAATCATCATACAGTTGATATACGTAAATCAGTTGATATAAATAAATCCGTTGTCATTTAAAATTTGCTGTGTTGCCAAATTGGTTAAACTTAAATCAGGGGATATGCGTAAATCAGTTTATATGCGTAAATCAGTTGATATGCGTAAATCGGTTTATATGTGTAAATCAGTTAATATGTGTAAATAGGTTGATATCAAAAAATCAGTTGATATGTGTAAATCAGTTGATATATGTAAATCAGTTGATATGCGTAAGATATGCGTAAATCAGTTGATTTGTGTAAATAGGTTGATATCAAAAAATCAGTTGATATGTGTAAATCAGTTGATATAAATAAATCAGTTGATATAAATAAATCAACGTTGTCATTTAAAATTTGCTGTTGCCAAATTGGTTTAAACTTAAATCAGGGGATATGCGTTAATCAGTTGATATGCGTAAATCAGTTGATTTGTGTAAATCGGTTGATATCAAAAAATCAGTTGATATGTGTAAATCAGTTGATGTAAATAAATTAGTTGATATGTGTAAATCAGTTGATGTAAATAAATCAACGTTGTCATTTAAAATTTGCTGTGTTGCCAAATTGGTTAAACTTAAATTAGCGGATATGCGTAAATCAGTTGATATGCGTAAATCAGTTGATTTGTGTAAATCGGTTGATATAAATAAATCAGTTAATATGTGTAAATCAGTTGATATAAATAAATCAGTTGATATGTGTAAATCAGTTGATATGCGTAAATCAGTTTATATAAATAAATCAGTTGATATGTGTAAATCATTTGATATAAAAAAATCAGTTAATATGTGTAAATCATTTGATATAAATAAATCAGTTAATATGTGTAAATCATTTGATATGTGTAAATCGGTTGATATGTGTAAATCAGTTGATATAAATGAATCAACGTGGTCATTTAAAATCATCATACAGTTGATATACGTAAATCAGTTGATATAAATAAATCCGTTGTCATTTAAAATTTGCTGTGTTGCCAAATTGGTTAAACTTAAATCAGGGGATATGCGTAAATTAGTTGATATGCGTAAATCAGTTGATATAAATAAATCAGTTGATTTGTGTAAATCAGTTGATGTAAATAAATCAGTTGATATGTGTTAATCAGTTGATATAAATAAATCAGTTGATATGTGTAAATCAGTTGATATGTGTAAATCAGTTAATATAAATGAATCAACGTGGTCATTTAAAATCATCATACAGTTGATATACGTAAATCAGTTGATATAAATAAATCCGTTGTCATTTAAAATTTGCTGTGTTGCCAAATTGGTTAAACTTAAATCAGGGGATATGCGTAAATCAGTTGATATGCGTAAATCAGTTGATATGCGTAAATCAGTTAATATGCGTAAATCAGTTGATATGGGTAAATCAGTTTATATAAATAAATCAGTTGATATGTGTAAATCAGTTGATATAAATAAATCAGTTGATATGTGTAGATCAGTTGATATAAATAAATCAGTTGATATGTGTAAATCGGTTGATATGTGTAAATCAGTTGATATAAATAAATTAACGTGGTCATTTAATCAGTTTATATAATTGAATCAACGTGGCCATTTAAAATCATCAAACAGTTGATATACGTAAATCAGTTGATATAAATAAATCCGTTGTCATTTAAAATTTGCTATGTTGCCAAATTGGTTCAAACTTAAATTAGGGGATATGCGTAAATCAGTTGATATGCGTAAATCAGTTGATTTGTGTAAATTGGTTGATATTAAAAAATCATTTGATATTTGTAAATCAGTTGATATAAATAAATCAGTTGATATAAATAAATCAACGTTGTCATTTAAAATTTGCTGTTGCCAAATTGGTTCAAACTTAAATCAGGGGATATGCGTAAATCAGTTGAAATGCGTAAATCAGTTTATATAAATAAATAAGTTGATATGTGTAAATCATTTGATATAAATAAATCAGTTGATATGTGTAAATCAGTTGATATGTGTAAATCGGTTGATATGTGTAAATCAGTTGATATAAATGAATTAACGTGGTCATTTAAAATCATCATACAGTTGATATACGTAAATCAGTTGATATAAATAAATCCGTTGTCATTTAAATTTTGCTGTGTTGCCAAATTGGTTAAACCTAAATCAGGGGATATGCGTAAATTAGTTGATATGCGTAAATCAGTTGATATGTGTAAATCAGTTGATTTGTGTAAATCGATTGATATAAATAAATCAGTTGATATAAATAAATCAGTTAATATGTGTAAATCAGTAAATATAAATAAATCAGTTGATATGTGTAAATCAGTTGATATGCGTAAATCAGTTTATATAAATAAATCAGTTGATATGTGTAAATCATTTAATATAAATAAATCAGTTGATATGTGTAAATCGGTTGATATGTGTAAATTAGTTAATATGTGTAAATCAGTTGATATAAATGAATCAACGTGGTCATTTAAAATCATCATACAGTTGATGTACGTAAATCAGTGGATATAAATAAATCCGTTGTCATTTAAAATTTGCTATGTTGCCAAATTGGTTCAAACCTAAATCAGGGGATATGCGTAAATCAGTTGATAGGCGTAAATCAGTTGATTTGTGTAAATCGGTTGATATAAATAAATCAGTTGAAATAAATAAATTCGTTGTCATTTAAAATTTGCTATGTTGCCAAATTGGTTTAAATTTAAATCAGGGGATATGCGTGAATCAGTTGATATGCGTAAGATATGCGTGAATCAGTTGATTTGTGTAAATCGGTTGATATCAAAAAATCAATTGATATGTGTAAATCAGTTGATATAAATAAATCAGTTGATATAAATTAAATCAGTTGATATAAATAAATCAACGTTGTCATTTAAAATTTGCTGTTGCCAAATTGGTTCAAACTTAAATCAGATGATATGCGTAAATCAATTGATATTCGTAAATCAGTTGATTTGTGTAAATCAGTTGATGTAAATAAATCAGTTGATATGTGTAAATCAGTTGATATAAATAAATAAACGTTGTCATTTAAAATTTCCTGTTTTGCCAACTTGGTTAAACTTAAATCGGGGGATATGCGTAAATCAGTTGATATGCGTAAATCAGTTGATATAAATAAATCAGTTGATATGTGTAAATCAGTTGATGTAAATAAATCAGTTGATATGTGTAAATCATTTGATATAAATAAATCAACGTGGTCATTTAAAATTTGCTATGTTGCCAAATTGGTTCAAACTTAAATCAGGGGATATGCGTAAATCAGTTGATATGCGTAAATCAGTTGATATGCGTAAATCAGTTTATATAAATAAATCAGTTGATATGTGTAAATCAGTTGATATAAATAAATCAGTTGATATGTGTAAATCAGTCGATATAAATAAATCAGTTGATATGTGTAAATCAGTTAAAATGTGAAAATCAGTTGATATAAATAAATCAACGTGGTCATTTAAAATTTGCTATGTTGCCAAATTGGTTCAAACTTAAATCAGGGGATATGCGTTAATCAGTTGATATGCGTAAATCGGTTGATATAAATAAATCAGTTGATATGTGTAAATCAGTTGATGTAAATAAATCAATTGATATGTGCAAATCATTTGATATAAATAAATCAACGTGGTCATTTAAAATTTGCTATGTTGCCAAACTGGTTCAAACTTAAATCAGGGGATATACGTAAATCAGTTGAAATAAATAAATCCGTTGTCATTTAAAATTTGCTGTTGCCAAATTGGTTCAAACTTAAATTAGGGGATATGCGTAAATCAGTTGATATGCGTAAATCAGTTGATTTGTGTAAATCGGTTGTTTTCAAAAAATCAGTTGATATGTGTAAATCAGTTGATATAAATAAATCAGTTGATATGTGTAAATCAGTTAATATGCGTAAATCAGTTGATATGCGTAAATCAGTTAATATGCGTAAATCAGTTTATATAAATAAATCAGTTAATATGTGTAAATCAGTTGATATAAATAAATCAGTTGATATGTGTAAATCAGTTGATATGTGTAAATCAGTTGATATGCGTAAGATATGCGTAAATCAGTTGATTTGTGTAAATCGGTTGATATCAAAAAATCAGTTGATATGTGTAAATCAGTTGATATAAATAAATGAGTTGATATAAATAAATCAACGTTGTCATTTAAAATTTGCTGTTGCCAAATTGGTTCAAACTTAAATCAGATGATATGCGTAAATCAATTGATATTCGTAAATCAGTTGATTTGTGTAAATTGGTTGATATCAAAAAATCAGTTGATATGTGTAAATCAGTTGATGTAAATAAATCAGTTGATATGCGTAAATCAGTTGATATAAATAAATAAACGTTGCCATTTAAAATTTGCTGTGTTGCCAACTTGGTTAAACCTAAATCAGGGGATATGCGTATATCGGTTGGTATTCGTAAATCGGTTGATATAAATAAATCAGTTGATATAAATAAATCAGTTAATATGTGTAAATCAGTTGATATAAATAAATCAGTTGATATGTGTAAATCAGTTGATATGTGTAAATCGATTATTATGTGTAAATCAGTTGATATAAATAAATCAACGTGGTCATTTAAAATTTGCTATGTTCCAAATTGGTTCAAACTTAATTCAGGGGATATGTGTAAATCAGTTGATATGCGTAAGATATGCGTAAATTAGTTGATTTGTGTAAATCAGTTGATGTAAATAAATCAACGTTGTCATTTAAAATTTGCTGTGTTGCCAAATTGGTTCAAACTTAAATCAGGGGATATACGTTAAACAGTTAATATAAATAAATTCGTTGTCATTTAAAATTTGCTATGTTGCCAAATTGGTTCAAACTTAAATCAGGGGATATGTGTAAATCAGTTGATATGCGTAAGATATGCGTTAATCAATTGATTTGTGTAAATCGGTTGATATAAAAAAATCAGTTGATATGTGTAAATCATTTGATATAAATAAATCAGTTAATATGTGTAAATCATTTGATATGTGTAAATCGGTTGATATGTGTAAATCAGTTGATGTAAATAAATCAGTTGATATGTGTTAATCAGTTGATATAAATAAATCAGTTGATATGTGTAAATCAGTTGATATGTGTAAATCAGTTGATATGTGTAAATCAGTTAATATGTGTAAATCAGTTAATATAAATGAATCAACGTGGTCATTTAAAATCATCATACAGTTGATATACGTAAATCAGTTGATATAAATAAATCAGTTGATTTGTGTAAATCAGTTGATGTAAATAAATCAGTTGATTTGTGTAAATCAGTTGATGTAAATAAATCAGTTGATATGTGTTAATCAGTTGATATAAATAAATCAGTTGATATGTGTAAATCAGTTGATATGTGTAAATCAGTTGATATGCGTAAATTAGTTGATATGCGTAAATCAATTAATATGCGTAAATCAGTTGATATGGGTAAATCAGTTTATATAAATAAATCAGTTGATATGTGTAAATCAGTTGATATGTATAAATCAGTTAATATAAATGAATCAACGTGGTCATTTAAAATCATCATACAGTTGATATACGTAAATCAGTTGATATAAATAAATCCGTTGTCATTTAAAATTTGCTGTGTTGCCAAATTGGTTAAACTTAAATCAGGGGATATGCGTAAATCAGTTTATATGCGTAAATCAGTTGATATGCGTAAATCAGTTGATATGCGTAAATTAGTTGATATGCGTAAATCAGTTAATATGCGTAAATCAGTTGATATGGGTAAATCAGTTTATATAAATAAATCAGTTGATATGTGTAAATCAGTTGATATGTGTAGATCAGTTGATATAAATAAATCAGTTGATATGTGTAAATCGGTTGATATGTGTAAATCAGTTAATATGTGTAAATCAGTTTATATAATTAAATCAACGTGGCCATTTAAAATCATCAAACAGTTGATATACGTAAATCAGTTGATATAAATAAATCCGTTGTCATTTAAAATTTGCTATGTTGCCAAATTGGTTCAAACTTAAATTAGGGGATATGCGTAAATCAGTTGATATGCGTAAATCAGTTTATATAAATAAATAAGTTGATATGTGTAAATCATTTGAAATAAATAAATCAGTTGATATGTGTAAATCAGTTGATATGTGTAAATCGGTTGATATGTGTAAATCAGTTGATATAAATGAACAACGTGGTCATTTAAAATCATCATACAGTTGATATACGTAAATCAGTTGATATAAATAAATCCGTTGTCATTTAAATTTTGCTGTGTTGCCAAATTGGTTAAACCTAAATCAGTTGATATGTGTAAATCAGTTGATATGCGTAAATCAGTTTATATGGGTAAATCAGTTGATTTGTGAAAATCGGTTGATATCAAAAAATCAGTTGATATGTGTAAATCAGTTGATATAAATAAATCAGTTGATATGTGTAAATCAGTTGATATAAATAAATCAGTTGATATGTGTAAATCAGTTGATATAAATAAATCAGTTGATATGTGTAAATCAGTTGATATAAATAAATCAGTTGATATGTATAAATCGGTTTATATGTGTAAATTAGTTAATATGTGTAAATCAATTTATATAATTGAATCAACGTGGTCATTTAAAATCATCATACAGTTGATATACGTAAATCAGTTGATATAAATAAATCAACGTTGTCATTTAAACTTTGCTGTGTTGCCAAATTGGTTTAAACTTAAATCAGGGGATATGCGTAAATCAGTTGATATGCGTAAATTAGTTGATATGGGTTAATCAGTTTATATAAATAAATCAGTTGATATGTGTAAATCAGTTGATATAAATAAATCAGTTGATATGTGTAAATCAGTTGATATAAATAAATCAGTTGATATGTGTAAATCAGTTGATATAAATAAATCAGTTGATATGTATAAATCGGTTTATATGTGTAAATTAGTTAATATGTGTAAATCAATTTATATAATTGAATCAACGTGGTCATTTAAAATCATCATACAGTTGATATACGTAAATCAGTTGATATAAATAAATCCGTTGTCATTTAAAATTCGCTATGTTGCCAACTTGGTTCAAACTTAAATCAGGGGATATGCGTAAATCAGTTGATATGCGTAAATCAGTTGATTTGTGTAAATCGGTTGATATAAATAAATCAGTTGATAAAAATAAATCAGTTGATATGTGTAAATCAGTTGATATAAATAAATCAGTTGATATGTGTAAATCAGTTGATATATGTAAATCAGTTGATATGCGTAAGATATGCGTAAATCATTTGATTTGTGTAAATCGGTTGATATCAAAAAATCAGTTGATATGTGTAAATCAGTTGATAAAAATAAATCAGTTGATATAAATAAATCAACGTTGTCATTTAAAATTTGCTGTTGCCAAATTGGTTTAAACTTAAATCAGGGGATATGCGTTAATCAGTTGATATGCGTAAATCAGTTGATTTGTGTAAATCGGTTGATATCAAAAAATCAGTTGATATGTGTAAATCAGTTGATGTAAATAAATTAAATGATATGTGTAAATCAGTTGATGTAAATAAATCAACGTTGTCATTTAAAATTTGCTGTGTTGCCAAATTGGTTAAACTTAAACCAGCGGATATGCGTAAATCAGTTGATATGCGTAAATCAGTTGATTTGTGTAAATCGGTTGATATAAATAAATCAGTTAATATGTGTAAATCAGTTGATATAAATAAATCAGTTGATATGTGTAAATCAGTTGATATGCGTAAATCAGTTTATATAAATAAATCAGTTGATATGTGTAAATCATTTAATATAAATAAATCAGTTGATATAAATAAATTAGTTGATATGTGTAAATCGGTTGATATGTGTAAATCAGTTGATATGTGTAAATCAGTTAATATGTGTAAATCAGTTGATATAAATAAATTAACGTGGTCATTTAAAATTTGCCATGTTGCCAAATTGGTTCAAACTGAAATCAGGGGAAATACGTAAATCAGTTGATATAAATAAATCCGTTGTCATTTAAAATTTGCTATGTTGCCAAATTGGTTTAAACTTAAATCAGGGGATATGCGTAAATCAGTTGATATGCGTAAATCATTTGATTTGTGTAAATCGGTTGATATGTGTAAATCAGTTGATATAAATGAATCAACGTGGTCATTTAAAATCATCATACAGTTGATATACGTAAATCAGTTGATATAAATAAATCCGTTGTCATTTGCTGTGTTGCCAAATTGGTTCAAACTTAAATCAGGGGATATGCGTAAATCAGTTGATATGCGTAAATCAGTTGATATGCGTAAATCAGTTTATATAAATAAATCAGTTGATATGTGTAAATCAGTTGATATAAATAAATCAGTTGATATGTGTAAATCAGTCGATATAAATAAATCAGTTGATATGTGTAAATCAGTTAAAATGTGAAAATCAGTTGATATAAATAAATCAACGTGGTCATTTAAAATTTGCTATGTTGCCAAATTGGTTCAAACTTAAATCAGGGGATATGCGTTAATCAGTTGATATGCGTAAATCGGTTGATATAAATAAATCAGTTGATATGTGTAAATCAGTTGATGTAAATAAATCAATTGATATGTGCAAATCATTTGATATAAATAAATCAACGTGGTCATTTAAAATTTGCTATGTTGCCAAACTGGTTCAAACTTAAATCAGGGGATATACGTAAATCAGTTGAAATAAATAAATCCGTTGTCATTTAAAATTTGCTGTTGCCAAATTGGTTCAAACTTAAATTAGGGGATATGCGTAAATCAGTTGATATGCGTAAATCAGTTGATTTGTGTAAATCGGTTGTTTTCAAAAAATCAGTTGATATGTGTAAATCAGTTGATATAAATAAATCAGTTGATATGTGTAAATCAGTTAATATGCGTAAATCAGTTGATATGCGTAAATCAGTTGATATGCGTAAATCAGTTTATATAAATAAATCAGTTAATATGTGTAAATCAGTTGATATAAATAAATCAGTTGATATGTGTAAATCAGTTGATATGTGTAAATCAGTTGATATGCGTAAGATATGCGTAAATCAGTTGATTTGTGTAAATCGGTTGATATCAAAAAATCAGTTGATATGTGTAAATCAGTTGATATAAATAAATCAGTTGATATAAATAAATCAACGTTGTCATTTAAAATTTGCTGTTGCCAAATTGGTTCAAACTTAAATCAGATGATATGCGTAAATCAATTGATATTCGTAAATCAGTTGATTTGTGTAAATTGGTTGATATCAAAAAATCAGTTGATATGTGTAAATCAGTTGATGTAAATAAATCAGTTGATATGCGTAAATCAGTTGATATAAATAAATAAACGTTGCCATTTAAAATTTGCTGTGTTGCCAACTTGGTTAAACCTAAATCAGGGGATATGCGTATATCGGTTGGTATTCGTAAATCGGTTGATATAAATAAATCAGTTGATATAAATAAATCAGTTAATATGTGTAAATCAGTTGATATAAATAAATCAGTTGATATGTGTAAATCAGTTGATATGTGTAAATCGATTATTATGTGTAAATCAGTTGATATAAATAAATCAACGTGGTCATTTAAAATTTGCTATGTTCCAAATTGGTTCAAACTTAATTCAGGGGATATGTGTAAATCAGTTGATATGCGTAAGATATGCGTAAATTAGTTGATTTGTGTAAATCAGTTGATGTAAATAAATCAACGTTGTCATTTAAAATTTGCTGTGTTGCCAAATTGGTTCAAACTTAAATCAGGGGATATACGTTAAACAGTTAATATAAATAAATTCGTTGTCATTTAAAATTTGCTATGTTGCCAAATTGGTTCAAACTTAAATCAGGGGATATGTGTAAATCAGTTGATATGCGTAAGATATGCGTTAATCAATTGATTTGTGTAAATCGGTTGATATAAAAAAATCAGTTGATATGTGTAAATCATTTGATATAAATAAATCAGTTAATATGTGTAAATCATTTGATATGTGTAAATCGGTTGATATGTGTAAATCAGTTGATGTAAATAAATCAGTTGATATGTGTTAATCAGTTGATATAAATAAATCAGTTGATATGTGTAAATCAGTTGATATGTGTAAATCAGTTGATATGTGTAAATCAGTTAATATGTGTAAATCAGTTAATATAAATGAATCAACGTGGTCATTTAAAATCATCATACAGTTGATATACGTAAATCAGTTGATATAAATAAATCAGTTGATTTGTGTAAATCAGTTGATGTAAATAAATCAGTTGATTTGTGTAAATCAGTTGATGTAAATAAATCAGTTGATATGTGTTAATCAGTTGATATAAATAAATCAGTTGATATGTGTAAATCAGTTGATATGTGTAAATCAGTTGATATGCGTAAATTAGTTGATATGCGTAAATCAATTAATATGCGTAAATCAGTTGATATGGGTAAATCAGTTTATATAAATAAATCAGTTGATATGTGTAAATCAGTTGATATGTATAAATCAGTTAATATAAATGAATCAACGTGGTCATTTAAAATCATCATACAGTTGATATACGTAAATCAGTTGATATAAATAAATCCGTTGTCATTTAAAATTTGCTGTGTTGCCAAATTGGTTAAACTTAAATCAGGGGATATGCGTAAATCAGTTTATATGCGTAAATCAGTTGATATGCGTAAATCAGTTGATATGCGTAAATTAGTTGATATGCGTAAATCAGTTAATATGCGTAAATCAGTTGATATGGGTAAATCAGTTTATATAAATAAATCAGTTGATATGTGTAAATCAGTTGATATGTGTAGATCAGTTGATATAAATAAATCAGTTGATATGTGTAAATCGGTTGATATGTGTAAATCAGTTAATATGTGTAAATCAGTTTATATAATTAAATCAACGTGGCCATTTAAAATCATCAAACAGTTGATATACGTAAATCAGTTGATATAAATAAATCCGTTGTCATTTAAAATTTGCTATGTTGCCAAATTGGTTCAAACTTAAATTAGGGGATATGCGTAAATCAGTTGATATGCGTAAATCAGTTTATATAAATAAATAAGTTGATATGTGTAAATCATTTGAAATAAATAAATCAGTTGATATGTGTAAATCAGTTGATATGTGTAAATCGGTTGATATGTGTAAATCAGTTGATATAAATGAACAACGTGGTCATTTAAAATCATCATACAGTTGATATACGTAAATCAGTTGATATAAATAAATCCGTTGTCATTTAAATTTTGCTGTGTTGCCAAATTGGTTAAACCTAAATCAGGGGATATGGGTAAATTAGTTGATATGCGTAAATTAGTTGATATGCGTAAATCAGTTGATATGTGTAAATCAGTTGATGTAAATAAATCAGTTGATATGTGTTAATCAGTTGATATAAATAAATCAGTTGATATGTGTAAATCAGTTGATATGCGTAAATCAGTTTATATGGGTAAATCAGTTGATTTGTGAAAATCGGTTGATATCAAAAAATCAGTTGATATGTGTAAATCAGTTGATATAAATAAATCAACGTTGTCATTTAAACTTTGCTGTGTTGCCAAATTGGTTTAAACTTAAATCAGGGGATATGCGTAAATCAGTTGATATGCGTAAATTAGTTGATATGGGTTAATCAGTTTATATAAATAAATCAGTTGATATGTGTAAATCAGTTGATATAAATAAATCAGTTGATATGTGTAAATCAGTTGATATAAATAAATCAGTTGATATGTGTAAATCAGTTGATATAAATAAATCAGTTGATATGTATAAATCGGTTTATATGTGTAAATTAGTTAATATGTGTAAATCAATTTATATAATTGAATCAACGTGGTCATTTAAAATCATCATACAGTTGATATACGTAAATCAGTTGATATAAATAAATCCGTTGTCATTTAAAATTCGCTATGTTGCCAACTTGGTTCAAACTTAAATCAGGGGATATGCGTAAATCAGTTGATATGCGTAAATCAGTTGATTTGTGTAAATCGGTTGATATAAATAAATCAGTTGATAAAAATAAATCAGTTGATATGTGTAAATCAGTTGATATAAATAAATCAGTTGATATGTGTAAATCAGTTGATATATGTAAATCAGTTGATATGCGTAAGATATGCGTAAATCATTTGATTTGTGTAAATCGGTTGATATCAAAAAATCAGTTGATATGTGTAAATCAGTTGATAAAAATAAATCAGTTGATATAAATAAATCAACGTTGTCATTTAAAATTTGCTGTTGCCAAATTGGTTTAAACTTAAATCAGGGGATATGCGTTAATCAGTTGATATGCGTAAATCAGTTGATTTGTGTAAATCGGTTGATATCAAAAAATCAGTTGATATGTGTAAATCAGTTGATGTAAATAAATTAGTTGATATGTGTAAATCAGTTGATGTAAATAAATCAACGTTGTCATTTAAAATTTGCTGTGTTGCCAAATTGGTTAAACTTAAACCAGCGGATATGCGTAAATCAGTTGATATGCGTAAATCAGTTGATTTGTGTAAATCGGTTGATATAAATAAATCAGTTGATATGTGTAAATCAGTTGATATGCGTAAATCAGTTTATATAAATAAATCAGTTGATATGTGTAAATCATTTAATATAAATAAATCAGTTGATATAAATAAATTAGTTGATATGTGTAAATCGGTTGATATGTGTAAATCAGTTGATATGTGTAAATCAGTTAATATGTGTAAATCAGTTGATATAAATAAATTAACGTGGTCATTTAAAATTTGCCATGTTGCCAAATTGGTTCAAACTGAAATCAGGGGAAATACGTAAATCAGTTGATATAAATAAATCCGTTGTCATTTAAAATTTGCTATGTTGCCAAATTGGTTTAAACTTAAATCAGGGGATATGCGTAAATCAGTTGATATGCGTAAATCATTTGATTTGTGTAAATCGGTTGATATGTGTAAATCAGTTGATATAAATGAATCAACGTGGTCATTTAAAATCATCATACAGTTGATATACGTAAATCAGTTGATATAAATAAATCCGTTGTCATTTGCTGTGTTGCCAAATTTGTTGATTTGTGTAAATCGGTTGATATTAAAAAATCATTTGATATTTGTAAATCAGTTGATATAAATAAATCAGTTGATATAAATAAATCAACGTTGTCATTTAAAATTTGCTGTTGCCAAATTGGTTCAAACTTAAATCAGGGGATATGCGTAAATCAGTTGATATGCGTAAATCAGTTTATATAAATAAATAAGTTGATATGTGTAAATCATTTAATTTAAATAAATCAGTTGATATGTGTAAATCGGTTGATATGTGTAAATCAGTTGATATAAATGAATCAACGTGGTCATTTAAAATCATCATACAGTTGATATGCGTAAATTAGTTGATATAAATAAATCCGTTGTCATTTAAATTTTGCTGTGTTGCCAAATTGGTTAAACCTAAATCAGGGGATATGCGTAAATTAGTTGATATGCGTAAATTAGTTGATATGTGTAAATCGGTTGATGTAAATAAATCAGTTGGTATGTGTTAATCAGTTGATATAAATAAATCAGTTGATATGTGTAAATCAGTTGATATGTGTAAATCAGTTGATATGCGTAAATCAGTTTATATGGGTAAATCAGTTGATTTGTGAAAATCGGTTGATATCAAAAAATCAGTTGATATGTGTAAATCAGTTGATATAAATAAATTAACGCTGTCATTTAAACTTTGCTGTGTTGCCAAATTGGTTTAAATTTAAATCAGGGGATATGCGTAAATCAGTTGATATGCGTAAATCAGTTGATTTGTGTAAATCGGTTGATATCAAAAAATCAGTTAATATGCGTAAATCAGTTAATATGCGTAAATCAGTTGATTTGTGTAAATCGGTTGATTTGTGTAAATCGGTTGATATAAATAAATCAGTTGATATAAATAAATCAGTTGATATGTGTAAATCAGTTGATATGTGTAAATCAGTTGATATAAATAAATCAACGTGGTCATTTAAAATTTGCTGTGTTGCCAAATTGGTTCAAACTTAAGTCAGGGGATATGCCTAAATCAGTTATGCGTAAATCAGTTGATATAAATGAATCCACGTGGTCATTTAAAATCATCATACAGTTGATTTACGTAAATCATTTGATATAAATAAATCAGTTGATATGTGTAAATCAAATGATATTAATAAATCAGTTGATATAAATAAATCAGTTGATATGTGTAAATCGGTTAATATGTGTAAATCAGTTAATATGTGTAAATCAGTTTATATAATTGAATCAACGTGGTCATTTAAAATCATTAAACAGTTGATATACGTAAATCAGTTGATATAAATAAATCCGTTGTCATTTAAAATTTGCTATGTTGCCAAATTGGTTCAAACTTAAATCAGGGGATATGCGTAAATCAGTTGATATGCGTAAATCAGTTGATTTGTGTAAATCGGTTGATATAAATAAATCAGTTGATATAAATAAATCAGTTGATATGTGTAAATTAGTTGATATAAATAAATCAACGTTGTCATTTAAAATTTGCTGTTGCCAAATTGGTTCAAACTTAAATCAGGGGATATGCGTAAATCAGTTGATTTGTGTAAATCGGTTGATATCAAAAAATCATTTGATATTTGTAAATCAGTTGATATAAATAAATCGGTTGTCATTTAAAATTTGCTATGTTGCCAAATTGGTTCAAACTTAAATCAGATGATATGCGTAAATCAGTTGATATGCGTAAATCAGTTGATTTGTGTAAATCGGTTGATTTGTGTAAATCGGTTGATATAAATAAATCAGTTGATATGTTTAAATCAGTTGATAGGTGTAAATCAGTTGATATAAATAAATTAACTTGGTCATTTAATCAGTTTATATAATTGAATCAACGTGGTCATTTAAAATCATCAAACAGTTGATATACGTAAATCAGTTGATATAAATAAATCCGTTGTCATTTAAAATTTGCTATGTTGCCAAATTGGTTCAAACTTAAATCAGGGGATATGCGTAAATCAGTTGATATGCGTAAATCGGTTGATTTGTGTAAATCGGTTGATATCAAAAAATCAGTTGATATGTGTAAATCAGTTGATATGTGTAAATCAGTTGATATAAATAAATCCGTTGTCATTTAAAATTTGCTATGTTGCCAAATTGGTTCAAACTTAAATCAGGGGATATGCGTAAATCAGTTGATATGCGTAAATCAGTTGATTTGTGTAAATCGGTTGATATCAAAAAATCATTTGATATTTGTAAATCAGTTGATATAAATAAATCCGTTGTCATTTAAAATTTGCTATGTTGCCAAATTGTTTCAAACTTAAATCAGATGATATGCGTAAATCAGTTGATATGCGTAAATCAGTTGATTTGTGTAAATCGGTTGATTTGTGTAAATCGGTTGATATAAATAAATCAGTTGATATAAATAAATCAGTTGATATGTTTAAATCAGTTGATATGTGTAAATCAGTTAATATTTGTAAATCTGTTGATATAAATAAATCCGTAGTCATTTAAAATTTGCTATGTTGCCAAATTGGTTCAAACTTAAATCAGGGGATATGCGTAAATCAGTTGATATGCGTAAATCAGTTGATTTGTGTAAATCGGTTGATATTAAAAAATCATTTGATATTTGTAAATCAGTTTATATAAATAAATAAGTTGATATGTGTAAATCATTTGATATAAATAAATCAGTTGATATGTGTAAATCGGTTGATATGTGTAAATCAGTTGATATAAATGAATAAACGTGTTCATTTAAAATCATCATACAGTTGATATACGTAAATCAGTTGATATAAATAAATCCGTTGTCATTTGCTGTGTTGCCAAATTGGTTTAAACTTAAATCAGGGGATATGCGTAAATCAGTTGATATGCGTAAATCAGTTGATTTGTGTAAATCGGTTGATATCAAAAAATCAGTTGATATGTGTTAATCAGTTGATATGTGTAAATCAGTTGATATAAATAAATCAGTTGATATAAATAAATCAACGTTGTTATTTAAAATTTGCTGTTGCCAAATTGGTTCAAACTTAAATCAGGGGATATGCGTAAATCAGTTGATATGCGTAAATCGGTTGATATGGGTAAATCAGTTGATATAAATAAATCAGTTGATATGTGTAAATCAGTTGATATAAATAAATCAGTTGATATGTATAAATCGGTTTATATGTGTAAATCAGTTAATATGTGTAAATCAATTTATATAATTGAATCAACGTGGTCATTTAAAATCATCATACAGTTGATATACGTAAATCAGTTGATATAAATAAATCCGTTGTCATTTAAAATTCGCTATGTTGCCAACTTGGTTCAAACTTAAATCAGGGGATATGCGTAAATCAGTTGATATGCGTAAATCAGTTGATTTGTGTAAATCGGTTGATATAAATAAATCAGTTGATAAAAATAAATCAGTTGATATGTGTAAATCAGTTGATATAAATAAATCAGTTGATATGTGTAAATCAGTTGATATATGTAAATCAGTTGATATGCGTAAGATATGCGTAAATCAGTTGATTTGTGTAAATCGGTTGATATAAAAAAATCAGTTGATATGTGAAAATCAGTTGATATAAATAAATCAGTTGATATGTGTAAATCAGTTGATATGTGTAAATCAGTTAATATGTGTAAATCAGTTAATATAAATGAATCAACGTGGTCATTTAAAATCATCATACAGTTGATATACGTAAATCAGTTGATATAAATAAATCCGTTGTCATTTAAAATTTGCTGTGTTGCCAAATTGGTTAAACTTAAATCAGGGGATATGCGTAAATCAGTTGATATGCGAAAATCAGTTGATATGCGTAAATCAGTTGATATGCGTAAATCAGTTGATATGGGTAAATCAGTTTATATAAATAAATCAGTTGATATGTGTAAATCAGTTGATATGTGTAGATCAGTTGATATAAATAAATCAGTTGATATGTGTAAATCGGTTGATATGTGTAAATCAGTTAATATGTGTAAATCAGTTTATATAATTGAATCAACGTGGCCATTTAAAATCATCAAACAGTTGATATACGTAAATCAGTTGATATAAATAAATCCGTTGTCATTTAAAATTTGCTATGTTGCCAAATTGGTTCAAACTTAAATTAGGGGATATGCGTAAATCAGTTGATATGCGTAAATCAGTTGATATGCGTAAATCAGTTTATATAAATAAATAAGTTGATATGTGTAAATCATTTGAAATAAATAAATCAGTTGATATGTGTAAATCAGTTGATATGTGTAAATCGGTTGATATGTGTAAATCAGTTGATATAAATGAATCAACGTGGTCATTTAAAATCATCATACAGTTGATATACGTAAATCAGTTGATATAAATAAATCCGTTGTCATTTAAATTTTGCTGTGTTGCCAAATTGGTTAAACCTAAATTAGTTGATATGCGTAAATTAGTTGATATGCGTAAATCAGTTGATATGTGTAAATCAGTTGATGTAAATAAATCAGTTGATATGTGTTAATCAGTTGATATAAATAAATCAGTTGATATGTGTAAATCAGTTGATATGCGTAAATCAGTTTATATGGGTAAATCAGTTGATTTGTGAAAATCGGTTGATATCAAAAAATCAGTTGATATGTGTAAATCAGTTGATATAAATAAATCAACGTTGTCATTTAAACTTTGCTGTGTTGCCAAATTGGTTTAAACTTAAATCAGGGGATATGCGTAAATCAGTTGATATGCGTAAATTAGTTGATATGGGTTAATCATTTTATATAAATAAATCAGTTGATATGTGTAAATCAGTTGATATAAATGAATCAACGTGGTCATTTAAAATCATCATACAGTTGATATACGTAAATCAGTTGATATAAATAAATCCGTTGTCATTTGCTGTGTTGCCAAATTTGTTGATTTGTGTAAATCGGTTGATATTAAAAAATCATTTGATATTTGTAAATCAGTTGATATAAATAAATCAGTTGATATAAATAAATCAACGTTGTCATTTAAAATTTGCTGTTGCCAAATTGGTTCAAACTTAAATCAGGGGATATGCGTAAATCAGTTGATATGCGTAAATCAGTTTATATAAATAAATAAGTTGATATGTGTAAATCATTTAATTTAAATAAATCAGTTGATATGTGTAAATCGGTTGATATGTGTAAATCAGTTGATATAAATGAATCAACGTGGTCATTTAAAATCATCATACAGTTGATATGCGTAAATTAGTTGATATAAATAAATCCGTTGTCATTTAAATTTTGCTGTGTTGCCAAATTGGTTAAACCTAAATCAGGGGATATGCGTAAATTAGTTGATATGCGTAAATTAGTTGATATGTGTAAATCGGTTGATGTAAATAAATCAGTTGGTATGTGTTAATCAGTTGATATAAATAAATCAGTTGATATGTGTAAATCAGTTGATATGTGTAAATCAGTTGATATGCGTAAATCAGTTTATATGGGTAAATCAGTTGATTTGTGAAAATCGGTTGATATCAAAAAATCAGTTGATATGTGTAAATCAGTTGATATAAATAAATTAACGCTGTCATTTAAACTTTGCTGTGTTGCCAAATTGGTTTAAATTTAAATCAGGGGATATGCGTAAATCAGTTGATATGCGTAAATCAGTTGATTTGTGTAAATCGGTTGATATCAAAAAATCAGTTAATATGCGTAAATCAGTTAATATGCGTAAATCAGTTGATTTGTGTAAATCGGTTGATTTGTGTAAATCGGTTGATATAAATAAATCAGTTGATATAAATAAATCAGTTGATATGTGTAAATCAGTTGATATGTGTAAATCAGTTGATATAAATAAATCAACGTGGTCATTTAAAATTTGCTGTGTTGCCAAATTGGTTCAAACTTAAGTCAGGGGATATGCCTAAATCAGTTATGCGTAAATCAGTTGATATAAATGAATCCACGTGGTCATTTAAAATCATCATACAGTTGATTTACGTAAATCATTTGATATAAATAAATCAGTTGATATGTGTAAATCAAATGATATTAATAAATCAGTTGATATAAATAAATCAGTTGATATGTGTAAATCGGTTAATATGTGTAAATCAGTTAATATGTGTAAATCAGTTGATATAAATAAATCCGTTGTCATTTAAAATTTGCTATGTTGCCAAATTGGTTCAAACTTAAATCAGGGGATATGCGTAAATCAGTTGATATGCGTAAATCAGTTGATTTGTGTAAATCGGTTGATATAAATAAATCAGTTGATATAAATAAATCAGTTGATATGTGTAAATTAGTTGATATAAATAAATCAACGTTGTCATTTAAAATTTGCTGTTGCCAAATTGGTTCAAACTTAAATCAGGGGATATGCGTAAATCAGTTGATTTGTGTAAATCGGTTGATATCAAAAAATCATTTGATATTTGTAAATCAGTTGATATAAATAAATCGGTTGTCATTTAAAATTTGCTATGTTGCCAAATTGGTTCAAACTTAAATCAGATGATATGCGTAAATCAGTTGATATGCGTAAATCAGTTGATTTGTGTAAATCGGTTGATTTGTGTAAATCGGTTGATATAAATAAATCAGTTGATATGTTTAAATCAGTTGATAGGTGTAAATCAGTTGATATAAATAAATTAACTTGGTCATTTAATCAGTTTATATAATTGAATCAACGTGGTCATTTAAAATCATCAAACAGTTGATATACGTAAATCAGTTGATATAAATAAATCCGTTGTCATTTAAAATTTGCTATGTTGCCAAATTGGTTCAAACTTAAATCAGGGGATATGCGTAAATCAGTTGATATGCGTAAATCGGTTGATTTGTGTAAATCGGTTGATATCAAAAAATCAGTTGATATGTGTAAATCAGTTGATATGTGTAAATCAGTTGATATAAATAAATCCGTTGTCATTTAAAATTTGCTATGTTGCCAAATTGGTTCAAACTTAAATCAGGGGATATGCGTAAATCAGTTGATATGCGTAAATCAGTTGATTTGTGTAAATCGGTTGATATCAAAAAATCATTTGATATTTGTAAATCAGTTGATATAAATAAATCCGTTGTCATTTAAAATTTGCTATGTTGCCAAATTGTTTCAAACTTAAATCAGATGATATGCGTAAATCAGTTGATATGCGTAAATCAGTTGATTTGTGTAAATCGGTTGATTTGTGTAAATCGGTTGATATAAATAAATCAGTTGATATAAATAAATCAGTTGATATGTTTAAATCAGTTGATATGTGTAAATCAGTTAATATTTGTAAATCTGTTGATATAAATAAATCCGTAGTCATTTAAAATTTGCTATGTTGCCAAATTGGTTCAAACTTAAATCAGGGGATATGCGTAAATCAGTTGATATGCGTAAATCAGTTGATTTGTGTAAATCGGTTGATATTAAAAAATCATTTGATATTTGTAAATCAGTTTATATAAATAAATAAGTTGATATGTGTAAATCATTTGATATAAATAAATCAGTTGATATGTGTAAATCGGTTGATATGTGTAAATCAGTTGATATAAATGAATAAACGTGTTCATTTAAAATCATCATACAGTTGATATACGTAAATCAGTTGATATAAATAAATCCGTTGTCATTTGCTGTGTTGCCAAATTGGTTTAAACTTAAATCAGGGGATATGCGTAAATCAGTTGATATGCGTAAATCAGTTGATTTGTGTAAATCGGTTGATATCAAAAAATCAGTTGATATGTGTTAATCAGTTGATATGTGTAAATCAGTTGATATAAATAAATCAGTTGATATAAATAAATCAACGTTGTTATTTAAAATTTGCTGTTGCCAAATTGGTTCAAACTTAAATCAGGGGATATGCGTAAATCAGTTGATATGCGTAAATCGGTTGATATGGGTAAATCAGTTGATATAAATAAATCAGTTGATATGTGTAAATCAGTTGATATAAATAAATCAGTTGATATGTATAAATCGGTTTATATGTGTAAATCAGTTAATATGTGTAAATCAATTTATATAATTGAATCAACGTGGTCATTTAAAATCATCATACAGTTGATATACGTAAATCAGTTGATATAAATAAATCCGTTGTCATTTAAAATTCGCTATGTTGCCAACTTGGTTCAAACTTAAATCAGGGGATATGCGTAAATCAGTTGATATGCGTAAATCAGTTGATTTGTGTAAATCGGTTGATATAAATAAATCAGTTGATAAAAATAAATCAGTTGATATGTGTAAATCAGTTGATATAAATAAATCAGTTGATATGTGTAAATCAGTTGATATATGTAAATCAGTTGATATGCGTAAGATATGCGTAAATCAGTTGATTTGTGTAAATCGGTTGATATAAAAAAATCAGTTGATATGTGAAAATCAGTTGATATAAATAAATCAGTTGATATGTGTAAATCAGTTGATATGTGTAAATCAGTTAATATGTGTAAATCAGTTAATATAAATGAATCAACGTGGTCATTTAAAATCATCATACAGTTGATATACGTAAATCAGTTGATATAAATAAATCCGTTGTCATTTAAAATTTGCTGTGTTGCCAAATTGGTTAAACTTAAATCAGGGGATATGCGTAAATCAGTTGATATGCGAAAATCAGTTGATATGCGTAAATCAGTTGATATGCGTAAATCAGTTGATATGGGTAAATCAGTTTATATAAATAAATCAGTTGATATGTGTAAATCAGTTGATATGTGTAGATCAGTTGATATAAATAAATCAGTTGATATGTGTAAATCGGTTGATATGTGTAAATCAGTTAATATGTGTAAATCAGTTTATATAATTGAATCAACGTGGCCATTTAAAATCATCAAACAGTTGATATACGTAAATCAGTTGATATAAATAAATCCGTTGTCATTTAAAATTTGCTATGTTGCCAAATTGGTTCAAACTTAAATTAGGGGATATGCGTAAATCAGTTGATATGCGTAAATCAGTTGATATGCGTAAATCAGTTTATATAAATAAATAAGTTGATATGTGTAAATCATTTGAAATAAATAAATCAGTTGATATGTGTAAATCAGTTGATATGTGTAAATCGGTTGATATGTGTAAATCAGTTGATATAAATGAATCAACGTGGTCATTTAAAATCATCATACAGTTGATATACGTAAATCAGTTGATATAAATAAATCCGTTGTCATTTAAATTTTGCTGTGTTGCCAAATTGGTTAAACCTAAATTAGTTGATATGCGTAAATTAGTTGATATGCGTAAATCAGTTGATATGTGTAAATCAGTTGATGTAAATAAATCAGTTGATATGTGTTAATCAGTTGATATAAATAAATCAGTTGATATGTGTAAATCAGTTGATATGCGTAAATCAGTTTATATGGGTAAATCAGTTGATTTGTGAAAATCGGTTGATATCAAAAAATCAGTTGATATGTGTAAATCAGTTGATATAAATAAATCAACGTTGTCATTTAAACTTTGCTGTGTTGCCAAATTGGTTTAAACTTAAATCAGGGGATATGCGTAAATCAGTTGATATGCGTAAATTAGTTGATATGGGTTAATCATTTTATATAAATAAATCAGTTGATATGTGTAAATCAGTTGATATAAATAAATCAGTTGATATGTGTAAATCAGTTGATATAAATAAACAGTTGATATGTGTAAATCAGTTGATATAAATAAATCAGTTGATATGTATAAATCGGTTTATATGTGTAAATCAGTTAATATGTGTAAATAGGTTGATATCAAAAAATCAGTTGATATGTGTAAATCAGTTGATATATGTAAATCAGTTGATATGCGTAAGATATGCGTAAATCAGTTGATTTGTGTAAATAGGTTGATATCAAAAAATCAGTTGATATGTGTAAATCAGTTGATATAAATAAATCAGTTGATATAAATAAATCAACGTTGTCATTTAAAATTTGCTGTTGCCAAATTGGTTTAAACTTAAATCAGGGGATATGCGTTAATCAGTTGATATGCGTAAATCAGTTGATTTGTGTAAATCGGTTGATATCAAAAAATCAGTTGATATGTGTAAATCAGTTGATGTAAATAAATTAGTTGATATGTGTAAATCAGTTGATGTAAATAAATCAACGTTGTCATTTAAAATTTGCTGTGTTGCCAAATTGGTTAAACTTAAATTAGCGGATATGCGTAAATCAGTTGATATGCGTAAATCAGTTGATTTGTGTAAATCGGTTGATATAAATAAATCAGTTAATATGTGTAAATCAGTTGATATAAATAAATCAGTTGATATGTGTAAATCAGTTGATATGCGTAAATCAGTTTATATAAATAAATCAGTTGATATGTGTAAATCATTTGATATAAAAAAATCAGTTAATATGTGTAAATCATTTGATATAAATAAATCAGTTAATATGTGTAAATCATTTGATATGTGTAAATCGGTTGATATGTGTAAATCAGTTGATATAAATGAATCAACGTGGTCATTTAAAATCATCATACAGTTGATATACGTAAATCAGTTGATATAAATAAATCCGTTGTCATTTAAAATTTGCTGTGTTGCCAAATTGGTTAAACTTAAATCAGGGGATATGCGTAAATTAGTTGATATGCGTAAATCAGTTGATATAAATAAATCAGTTGATTTGTGTAAATCAGTTGATGTAAATAAATCAGTTGATATGTGTTAATCAGTTGATATAAATAAATCAGTTGATATGTGTAAATCAGTTGATATGTGTAAATCAGTTAATATAAATGAATCAACGTGGTCATTTAAAATCATCATACAGTTGATATACGTAAATCAGTTGATATAAATAAATCCGTTGTCATTTAAAATTTGCTGTTGCCAAATTGGTTCAAACTTAAATCAGGGGATATGCATAAATCAGTTGAAATGCGTAAATCAGTTGATTTGTGTAAATTGGTTGATATTAAAAAATCATTTGATATTTGTAAATCAGTTGATATAAATAAATCAGTTGATATAAATAAATCAACGTTGTCATTTAAAATTTGCTGTTGCCAAATTGGTTCAAACTTAAATCAGGGGATATGCATAAATCAGTTGAAATGCGTAAATCAGTTTATATAAATAAATAAGTTGATATGTGTAAATCATTTGATATAAATAAATCAGTTGATATGTGTAAATCAGTTGATATGTGTAAATCGGTTGATATGTGTAAATCAGTTGATATAAATGAATTAACGTGGTCATTTAAAATCATCATACAGTTGATATACGTAAATCAGTTGATATAAATAAATCCGTTGTCATTTAAATTTTGCTGTGTTGCCAAATTGGTTAAACCTAAATCAGGGGATATGCGTAAATTAGTTGATATGCGTAAATCAGTTAATATGTGTAAATCAGTTGATTTGTGTAAATCGATTGATATAAATAAATCAGTTGATATAAATAAATCAGTTAATATGTGTAAAACAGTTAATATAAATAAATCAGTTGATATGTGTAAATCAGTTGATATGCGTAAATCAGTTTATATAAATAAATCAGTTGATATGTGTAAATCATTTAATATAAATAAATCAGTTGATATGTGTAAATCGGTTGATATGTGTAAATTAGTTAATATGTGTAAATCAGTTGATATAAATGAATCAACGTGGTCATTTAAAATCATCATACAGTTGATGTACGTAAATCAGTGTATATAAATAAATCCGTTGTCATTTAAAATTTGCTATGTTGCCAAATTGGTTCAAACCTAAATCAGGGGATATGCGTAAATCAGTTGATAGGCGTAAATCAGTTGATTTGTGTAAATCGGTTGATATAAATAAATCAGTTGAAATAAATAAATTCGTTGTCATTTAAAATTTGCTATGTTGCCAAATTGGTTTAAATTTAAATCAGGGGATATGCGTGAATCAGTTGATATGCGTAAGATATGCGTGAATCAGTTGATTTGTGTAAATCGGTTGATATCAAAAAATCAATTGATATGTGTAAATCAGTTGATATAAATAAATCAGTTGATATAAATTAAATCAGTTGATATAAATAAATCAACGTTGTCATTTAAAATTTGCTGTTGCCAAATTGGTTCAAACTTAAATCAGATAATATGCGTAAATCAATTGATATTCGTAAATCAGTTGATTTGTGTAAATCAGTTGATGTAAATAAATCAGTTGATATGTGTAAATCAGTTGATATAAATAAATAAACGTTGTCATTTAAAATTTCCTGTTTTGCCAACTTGGTTAAACTTAAATCGGGGGATATGCGTAAATCAGTTGATATGCGTAAATCAGTTGATATAAATAAATCAGTTGATATGTGTAAATCAGTTGATGTAAATAAATCAGTTGATATGTGTAAATCATTTGATATAAATAAATCAACGTGGTCATTTAAAATTTGCTATGTTGCCAAATTGGTTTAAACTTAAATCAGGGGATATACGTAAATCAGTTGATATGCGTAAATCAGTTGATATGCGTAAATCAGTTTATATAAATAAATCAGTTGATATGTGTAAATCAGTTGATATAAATAAATCAGTTGATATGTGTAAATCAGTCGATATAAATAAATCCGTTGACATTTAAAATTTGCTATGTTGCCAAATTGGTTCAAACTTAAATCAGGGGATATGCGTAAATCAGTTGATATGCGTAAATCAGTTGATATGCGTAAATCAGTTTATATAAATAAATCAGTTGATATGTGTAAATCAGTTGATATAAATAAATCAGTTGATATGTGTAAATCAGTCGATATAAATAAATCAGTTGATATGTGTAAATCAGTTAAAATGTGAAAATCAGTTGATATAAATAAATCAACGTGGTCATTTAAAATTTGCTATGTTGCCAAATTGGTTCAAACTTAAATCAGGGGATATGCGTTAATCAGTTGATATGCGTAAATCGGTTGATATAAATAAATCAGTTGATATGTGTAAATCAGTTGATGTAAATAAATCAATTGATATGTGCAAATCATTTGATATAAATAAATCAACGTGGTCATTTAAAATTTGCTATGTTGCCAAACTGGTTCAAACTTAAATCAGGGGTTATACGTAAATCAGTTGAAATAAATAAATCCGTTGTCATTTAAAATTTGCTGTTGCCAAATTGGTTCAAACTTAAATTAGGGGATATGCGTAAATCAGTTGATATGCGTAAATCAGTTGATTTGTGTAAATCGGTTGTTTTCAAAAAATCAGTTGATATGTGTAAATCAGTTGATATAAATAAATCAGTTGATATGTGTAAATCAGTTAATATGCGTAAATCAGTTGATATGCGTAAATCAGTTGATATGCGTAAATCAGTTTATATAAATAAATCAGTTAATATGTGTAAATCAGTTGATATAAATAAATCAGTTGATATGTGTAAATCAGTTGATATGTGTAAATCAGTTGATATGCGTAAGATATGCGTAAATCAGTTGATTTGTGTAAATCGGTTGATATCAAAAAATCAGTTGATATGTGTAAATCAGTTGATATAAATAAATCAGTTGATATAAATAAATCAACGTTGTCATTTAAAATTTGCTGTTGCCAAATTGGTTCAAACTTAAATCAGATGATATGCGTAAATCAATTGATATTCGTAAATCAGTTGATTTGTGTAAATTGGTTGATATCAAAAAATCAGTTGATATGTGTAAATCAGTTGATGTAAATAAATCAGTTGATATGCGTAAATCAGTTGATATAAATAAATAAACGTTGCCATTTAAAATTTGCTGTGTTGCCAACTTGGTTAAACCTAAATCAGGGGATATGCGTATATCGGTTGATATTCGTAAATCGGTTGATATAAATAAATCAGTTGATATAAATAAATCAGTTAATATGTGTAAATCAGTTGATATAAATAAATCAGTTGATATGTGTAAATCAGTTGATATGTGTAAATCGATTATTATGTGTAAATCAGTTGATATAAATAAATCAACGTGGTCATTTAAAATTTGCTATGTTCCAAATTGGTTCAAACTTAATTCAGGGGATATGTGTAAATCAGTTGATATGCGTAAGATATGCGTAAATCAGTTGATTTGTGTAAATCAGTTGATGTAAATAAATCAACGTTGTCATTTAAAATTTGCTGTGTTGCCAAATTGGTTCAAACTTAAATCAGGGGATATACGTTAAACAGTTGATATAAATAAATTCGTTGTCATTTAAAATTTGCTATGTTGCCAAATTGGTTCAAACTTAAATCAGGGGATATGTGTAAATCAGTTGATATGCGTAAGATATGCGTTAATCAATTGATTTGTGTAAATCGGTTGATATAAAAAAATCAGTTGATATGTGTAAATCATTTGATATAAATAAATCAGTTAATATGTGTAAATCATTTGATATGTGTAAATCGGTTGATATGTGTAAATCAGTTGATGTAAATAAATCAGTTGATATGTGTTAATCAGTTGATATAAATAAATCAGTTGATA
Source organism: Brassicogethes aeneus (assembly GCA_921294245.1). Classification (NCBI taxonomy): domain Eukaryota; kingdom Metazoa; phylum Arthropoda; class Insecta; order Coleoptera; family Nitidulidae; genus Brassicogethes; species Brassicogethes aeneus. The sequence goes on from OV121136.1 coordinate 9,249,563, forward strand.
TGTGTAAATCAGTTGATATGTGTAAATCAGTTGATATGTGTAAATCAGTTAATATGTGTAAATCAGTTAATATAAATGAATCAACGTGGTCATTTAAAATCATCATACAGTTGATATACGTAAATCAGTTGATATAAATAAATCAGTTGATTTGTGTAAATCAGTTAATGTAAATAAATCAGTTGATTTGTGTAAATCAGTTGATGTAAATAAATCAGTTGATATGTGTTAATCAGTTGATATAAATAAATCAGTTGATATGTGTAAATCAGTTGATATGTGTAAATCAGTTGATATGCGTAAATTAGTTGATATGCGTAAATCAATTAATATGCGTAAATCAGTTGATATGGGTAAATCAGTTTATATAAATAAATCAGTTGATATGTGTAAATCAGTTAATATGTGTAAATCAGTTAATATAAATGAATCAACGTGGTCATTTAAAATCATCATACAGTTGATATACGTAAATCAGTTGATATAAATAAATCCGTTGTCATTTAAAATTTGCTGTGTTGCCAAATTGGTTAAACTTAAATCAGGGGATATGCGTAAATCAGTTTATATGCGTAAATCAGTTGATATGCGTAAATCAGTTGATATGCGTAAATTAGTTGATATGCGTAAATCAGTTAATATGCGTAAATCAGTTGATATGGGTAAATCAGTTTATATAAATAAATCAGTTGATATGTGTAAATCAGTTGATATGTGTAGATCAGTTGATATAAATAAATCAGTTGATATGTGTAAATCGGTTGATATGTGTAAATCAGTTAATATGTGTAAATCAGTTTATATAATTAAATCAACGTGGCCATTTAAAATCATCAAACAGTTGATATACGTAAATCAGTTGATATAAATAAATCCGTTGTCATTTAAAATTTGCTATGTTGCCAAATTGGTTCAAACTTAAATTAGGGGATATGCGTAAATCAGTTGATATGCGTAAATCAGTTTATATAAATAAATAAGTTGATATGTGTAAATCATTTGAAATAAATAAATCAGTTGATATGTGTAAATCAGTTGATATGTGTAAATCGGTTGATATGTGTAAATCAGTTGATATAAATGAACAACGTGGTCATTTAAAATCATCATACAGTTGATATACGTAAATCAGTTGATATAAATAAATCCGTTGTCATTTAAATTTTGCTGTGTTGCCAAATTGGTTAAACCTAAATCAGGGGATATGGGTAAATTAGTTGATATGCGTAAATTAGTTGATATGCGTAAATCAGTTGATATGTGTAAATCAGTTGATGTAAATAAATCAGTTGATATGTGTTAATCAGTTGATATAAATAAATCAGTTGATATGTGTAAATCAGTTGATATGCGTAAATCAGTTTATATGGGTAAATCAGTTGATTTGTGAAAATCGGTTGATATCAAAAAATCAGTTGATATGTGTAAATCAGTTGATATAAATAAATCAACGTTGTCATTTAAACTTTGCTGTGTTGCCAAATTGGTTTAAACTTAAATCAGGGGATATGCGTAAATCAGTTGATATGCGTAAATTAGTTGATATGGGTTAATCAGTTTATATAAATAAATCAGTTGATATGTGTAAATCAGTTGATATAAATAAATCAGTTGATATGTGTAAATCAGTTGATATAAATAAATCAGTTGATATGTATAAATCGGTTTATATGTGTAAATTAGTTAATATGTGTAAATCAATTTATATAATTGAATCAACGTGGTCATTTAAAATCATCATACAGTTGATATACGTAAATCAGTTGATATAAATAAATCCGTTGTCATTTAAAATTCGCTATGTTGCCAACTTGGTTCAAACTTAAATCAGGGGATATGCGTAAATCAGTTGATATGCGTAAATCAGTTGATTTGTGTAAATCGGTTGATATAAATAAATCAGTTGATAAAAATAAATCAGTTGATATGTGTAAATCAGTTGATATAAATAAATCAGTTGATATGTGTAAATCAGTTTATATAAATAAATCAGTTAATATGTGTAAATCAGTTGATATAAATAAATCAGTTGATATGTGTAAATCAGTTGATATGTGTAAATCAGTTGATATGCGTAAGATATGCGTAAATCAGTTGATTTGTGTAAATCGGTTGATATCAAAAAATCAGTTGATATGTGTAAATCAGTTGATATAAATAAATCAGTTGATATAAATAAATCAACGTTGTCATTTAAAATTTGCTGTTGCCAAATTGGTTCAAACTTAAATCAGATGATATGCGTAAATCAATTGATATTCGTAAATCAGTTGATTTGTGTAAATTGGTTGATATCAAAAAATCAGTTGATATGTGTAAATCAGTTGATGTAAATAAATCAGTTGATATGCGTAAATCAGTTGATATAAATAAATAAACGTTGCCATTTAAAATTTGCTGTGTTGCCAACTTGGTTAAACCTAAATCAGGGGATATGCGTATATCGGTTGATATTCGTAAATCGGTTGATATAAATAAATCAGTTGATATAAATAAATCAGTTAATATGTGTAAATCAGTTGATATAAATAAATCAGTTGATATGTGTAAATCAGTTGATATGTGTAAATCGATTATTATGTGTAAATCAGTTGATATAAATAAATCAACGTGGTCATTTAAAATTTGCTATGTTCCAAATTGGTTCAAACTTAATTCAGGGGATATGTGTAAATCAGTTGATATGCGTAAGATATGCGTAAATCAGTTGATTTGTGTAAATCAGTTGATGTAAATAAATCAACGTTGTCATTTAAAATTTGCTGTGTTGCCAAATTGGTTCAAACTTAAATCAGGGGATATACGTTAAACAGTTGATATAAATAAATTCGTTGTCATTTTAAATTTGCTATGTTGCCAAATTGGTTCAAACTTAAATCAGGGGATATGTGTAAATCAGTTGATATGCGTAAGATATGCGTTAATCAATTGATTTGTGTAAATCGGTTGATATAAAAAAATCAGTTGATATGTGTAAATCATTTGATATAAATAAATCAGTTAATATGTGTAAATCATTTGATATGTGTAAATCGGTTGATATGTGTAAATCAGTTGATGTAAATAAATCAGTTGATATGTGTTAATCAGTTGATATAAATAAATCAGTTGATATGTGTAAATCAGTTGATATGTGTAAATCAGTTAATATGTGTAAATCAGTTAATATAAATGAATCAACGTGGTCATTTAAAATCATCATACAGTTGATATACGTAAATCAGTTGATATAAATAAATCAGTTGATTTGTGTAAATCAGTTGATGTAAATAAATCAGTTGATTTGTGTAAATCAGTTGATGTAAATAAATCAGTTGATATGTGTTAATCAGTTGATATAAATAAATTAGTTGATATGTGTAAATCAGTTGATATGTGTAAATCAGTTGATATGCGTAAATTAGTTGATATGCGTAAATCAATTAATATGCGTAAATCAGTTGATATGGGTAAATCAGTTTATATAAATAAATCAGTTGATATGTGTAAATCAGTTGATATGTGTAAATCAGTTAATATAAATGAATCAACGTGGTCATTTAAAATCATCATACAGTTGATATACGTAAATCAGTTGATATAAATAAATCCGTTGTCATTTAAAATTTGCTGTGTTGCCAAATTGGTTAAACTTAAATCAGGGGATATGCGTAAATCAGTTTATATGCGTAAATCAGTTGATATGCGTAAATCAGTTGATATGCGTAAATTAGTTGATATGCGTAAATCAGTTAATATGCGTAAATCAGTTGATATGGGTAAATCAGTTTATATAAATAAATCAGTTGATATGTGTAAATCAGTTGATATGTGTAGATCAGTTGATATAAATAAATCAGTTGATATGTGTAAATCGGTTGATATGTGTAAATCAGTTAATATGTGTAAATCAGTTTATATAATTAAATCAACGTGGCCATTTAAAATCATCAAACAGTTGATATACGTAAATCAGTTGATATAAATAAATCCGTTGTCATTTAAAATTTGCTATGTTGCCAAATTGGTTCAAACTTAAATTAGGGGATATGCGTAAATCAGTTGATATGCGTAAATCAGTTTATATAAATAAATAAGTTGATATGTGTAAATCATTTGAAATAAATAAATCAGTTGATATGTGTAAATCAGTTGATATGTGTAAATCGGTTGATATGTGTAAATCAGTTGATATAAATGAACAACGTGGTCATTTAAAATCATCATACAGTTGATATACGTAAATCAGTTGATATAAATAAATCCGTTGTCATTTAAATTTTGCTGTGTTGCCAAATTGGTTAAACCTAAATCAGGGGATATGGGTAAATTAGTTGATATGCGTAAATTAGTTGATATGCGTAAATCAGTTGATATGTGTAAATCAGTTGATGTAAATAAATCAGTTGATATGTGTTAATCAGTTGATATAAATAAATCAGTTGATATGTGTAAATCAGTTGATATGCGTAAATCAGTTTATATGGGTAAATCAGTTGATTTGTGAAAATCGGTTGATATCAAAAAATCAGTTGATATGTGTAAATCAGTTGATATAAATAAATCAACGTTGTCATTTAAACTTTGCTGTGTTGCCAAATTGGTTTAAACTTAAATCAGGGGATATGCGTAAATCAGTTGATATGCGTAAATTAGTTGATATGGGTTAATCAGTTTATATAAATAAATCAGTTGATATGTGTAAATCAGTTGATATAAATAAATCAGTTGATATGTGTAAATCAGTTGATATAAATAAATCAGTTGATATGTGTAAATCAGTTGATATAAATAAATCAGTTGATATGTATAAATCGGTTTATATGTGTAAATTAGTTAATATGTGTAAATCAATTTATATAATTGAATCAACGTGGTCATTTAAAATCATCATACAGTTGATATACGTAAATCAGTTGATATAAATAAATCCGTTGTCATTTAAAATTCGCTATGTTGCCAACTTGGTTCAAACTTAAATCAGGGGATATGCGTAAATCAGTTGATATGCGTAAATCAGTTGATTTGTGTAAATCGGTTGATATAAATAAATCAGTTGATAAAAATAAATCAGTTGATATGTGTAAATCAGTTGATATAAATAAATCAGTTGATATGTGTAATTCAGTTGATATATGTAAATCAGTTGATATGCGTAAGATATGCGTAAATCAGTTGATTTGTGTAAATCGGTTGATATCAAAAAATCAGTTGATATGTGTAAATCAGTTGATAAAAATAATTCAGTTGATATAAATAAATCAACGTTGTCATTTAAAATTTGCTGTTGCCAAATTGGTTTAAACTTAAATCAGGGGATATGCGTTAATCAGTTGATATGCGTAAATCAGTTGATTTGTGTAAATCGGTTGAAATCAAAAAATCAGTTGATATGTGTAAATCAGTTGATGTAAATAAATTAGTTGATATGTGTAAATCAGTTGATGTAAATAAATCAACGTTGTCATTTAAAATTTGCTGTGTTGCCAAATTGGTTAAACTTAAACCAGCGGATATGCGTAAATCAGTTGATATGCGTAAATCAGTTGATTTGTGTAAATCGGTTGATATAAATAAATCAGTTAATATGTGTAAATCAGTTGATATAAATAAATCAGTTGATATGTGTAAATCAGTTGATATGCGTAAATCAGTTTATATAAATAAATCAGTTGATATGTGTAAATCATTTAATATAAATAAATCAGTTGATATAAATAAATTAGTTGATATGTGTAAATCGGTTGATATGTGTAAATCAGTTGATATGTGTAAATCAGTTAATATGTGTAAATCAGTTGATATAAATAAATTAACGTGGTCATTTAAAATTTGCCATGTTGCCAAATTGGTTCAAACTGAAATCAGGGGAAATACGTAAATCAGTTGATATAAATAAATCCGTTGTCATTTAAAATTTGCTATGTTGCCAAATTGGTTTAAACTTAAATCAGGGGATATGCGTAAATCAGTTGATATGCGTAAATCATTTGATTTGTGTAAATCGGTTGATATGTGTAAATCAGTTGATATAAATGAATCAACGTGGTCATTTAAAATCATCATACAGTTGATATACGTAAATCAGTTGATATAAATAAATCCGTTGTCATTTGCTGTGTTGCCAAATTTGTTGATTTGTGTAAATCGGTTGATATTAAAAAATCATTTGATATTTGTAAATCAGTTGATATAAATAAATCAGTTGATATAAATAAATCAACGTTGTCATTTAAAATTTGCTGTTGCCAAATTGGTTCAAACTTAAATCAGGGGATATGCGTAAATCAGTTGATATGCGTAAATCAGTTTATATAAATAAATAAGTTGATATGTGTAAATCATTTAATTTAAATAAATCAGTTGATATGTGTAAATCGGTTGATATGTGTAAATCAGTTGATATAAATGAATCAACGTGGTCATTTAAAATCATCATACAGTTGATATGCGTAAATTAGTTGATATAAATAAATCCGTTGTCATTTAAATTTTGCTGTGTTGCCAAATTGGTTAAACCTAAATCAGGGGATATGCGTAAATTAGTTGATATGCGTAAATTAGTTGATATGTGTAAATCGGTTGATGTAAATAAATCAGTTGGTATGTGTTAATCAGTTGATATAAATAAATCAGTTGATATGTGTAAATCAGTTGATATGTGTAAATCAGTTGATATGCGTAAATCAGTTTATATGGGTAAATCAGTTGATTTGTGAAAATCGGTTGATATCAAAAAATCAGTTGATATGTGTAAATCAGTTGATATAAATAAATTAACGCTGTCATTAAAACTTTGCTGTGTTGCCAAATTGGTTTAAATTTAAATCAGGGGATATGCGTAAATCAGTTGATATGCGTAAATCAGTTGATTTGTGTAAATCGGTTGATATCAAAAAATCAGTTAATATGCGTAAATCAGTTAATATGCGTAAATCAGTTGATTTGTGTAAATCGGTTGATATAAATAAATCAGTTGATATAAATAAATCAGTTGATATGTGTAAATCAGTTGATATGTGTAAATCAGTTGATATAAATAAATCAACGTGGTCATTTAAAATTTGCTGTGTTGCCAAATTGGTTCAAACTTAAGTCAGGGGATATGCCTAAATCAGTTATGCGTAAATCAGTTGATATAAATGAATCCACGTGGTCATTTAAAATCATCATACAGTTGATTTACGTAAATCATTTGATATAAATAAATCAGTTGATGTGTGTAAATCAAATGATATTAATAAATCAGTTGATATAAATAAATCAGTTGATATGTGTAAATCGGTTAATATGTGTAAATCAGTTAATATGTGTAAATCAGTTTATATAATTGAATCAACGTGGTCATTTAAAATCATTAAACAGTTGATATACGTAAATCAGTTGATATAAATAAATCCGTTGTCATTTAAAATTTGCTATGTTGCCAAATTGGTTCAAACTTAAATCAGGGGATATGCGTAAATCAGTTGATATGCGTAAATCAGTTGATTTGTGTAAATCGGTTGATATAAATAAATCAGTTGATATAAATAAATCAGTTGATATGTGTAAATCAGTTGATATAAATAAATCAACGTTGTCATTTAAAATTTGCTGTTGCCAAATTGGTTCAAACTTAAATCAGGGGATATGCGTAAATCAGTTGATTTGTGTAAATCGGTTGATATCAAAAAATCATTTAATATTTGTAAATCAGTTGATATAAATAAATCGGTTGTCATTTAAAATTTGCTATGTTGCCAAATTGGTTCAAACTTAAATCAGATGATATGCGTAAATCAGTTGATATGCGTAAATCAGTTGATTTGTGTAAATCGGTTGATTTGTGTAAATCGGTTGATATAAATAAATCAGTTGATATAAATAAATCAGTTGATATGTTTAAATCAGTTGATAGGTGTAAATCAGTTGATATAAATAAATTAACTTGGTCATTTAATCAGTTTATATAATTGAATCAACGTGGTCATTTAAAATCATCAAACAGTTGATATACGTAAATCAGTTGATATAAATAAATCCGTTGTCATTTAAAATTTGCTATGTTGCCAAATTGGTTCAAACTTAAATCAGGGGATATGCGTAAATCAGTTGATATGCGTAAATCGGTTGATTTGTGTAAATCGGTTGATATCAAAAAATCAGTTGATATGTGTAAATCAGTTGATATGTGTAAATCAGTTGATATAAATAAATCAACGTTGTCATTTAAAATTTGCTGTTGCCAAATTGGTTCAAACTTAAATCAGGGGATATGCGTAAATCAGTTGATATGCGTAAATCAGTTGATTTGTGTAAATCGGTTGATATCAAAAAATCATTTGATATTTGTAAATCAGTTGATATAAATAAATCCGTTGTCATTTAAAATTTGCTATGTTGCCAAATTGTTTCAAACTTAAATCAGATGATATGCGTAAATCAGTTGATATGCGTAAATCAGTTGATTTGTGTAAATCGGTTGATTTGTGTAAATCGGTTGATATAAATAAATCAGTTGATATAAATAAATCAGTTGATATGTTTAAATCAGTTGATATGTGTAAATCAGTTAATATTTGTAAATCTGTTGATATAAATAAATCCGTAGTCATTTAAAATTTGCTATGTTGCCAAATTGGTTCAAACTTAAATCAGGGGATATGCGTAAATCAGTTGATATGCGTAAATCAGTTGATTTGTGTAAATCGGTTGATATTAAAAAATCATTTGATATTTGTAAATCAGTTTATATAAATAAATAAGTTGATATGTGTAAATCATTTGATATAAATAAATCAGTTGATATGTGTAAATCGGTTGATATGTGTAAATCAGTTGATATAAATGAATCAACGTGTTCATTTAAAATCATCATACAGTTGATATACGTAAATCAGTTGATATAAATAAATCCGTTGTCATTTGCTGTGTTGCCAAATTGGTTTAAACTTAAATCAGGGGATATGCGTAAATCAGTTGATATGCGTAAATCAGTTGATTTGTGTAAATCGGTTGATATCAAAAAATCAGTTGATATGTGGTAATCAGTTGATATGTGTAAATCAGTTGATATAAATAAATCAGTTGATATAAATAAATCAACGTTGTTATTTAAAATTTGCTGTTGCCAAATTGGTTCAAACTTAAATCAGGGGATATGCGTAAATCAGTTGATATGCGTAAATCGGTTGATATGGGTAAATCAGTTGATATAAATAAATCAGTTGATATGTGTAAATCAGTTGATATAAATAAATCAGTTGATATGTATAAATCGGTTTATATGTGTAAATCAGTTAATATGTGTAAATCAATTTATATAATTGAATCAACGTGGTCATTTAAAATCATCATACAGTTGATATACGTAAATCAGTTGATATAAATAAATCCGTTGTCATTTAAAATTCGCTATGTTGCCAACTTGGTTCAAACTTAAATCAGGGGATATGCGTAAATCAGTTGATATGCGTAAATCAGTTGATTTGTGTAAATCGGTTGATATAAATAAATCAGTTGATAAAAATAAATCAGTTGATATGTGTAAATCAGTTGATATAAATAAATCAGTTGATATGTGTAAATCAGTTGATATATGTAAATCAGTTGATATGCGTAAGATATGCGTAAATCAGTTGATTTGTGTAAATGGGTTGATATAAAAAAATCAGTTGATATGTGAAAATCAGTTGATATAAATAAATCAGTTGATATGTGTAAATCAGTTGATATGTGTAAATCAGTTAATATGTGTAAATCAGTTAATATAAATGAATCAACGTGGTCATTTAAAATCATCATACAGTTGATATACGTAAATCAGTTAAAATAAATAAATCCGTTGTCATTTAAAATTTGCTGTGTTGCCAAATTGGTTAAACTTAAATCAGGGGATATGCGTAAATTAGTTGATATGCGTAAATCAGTTGATATAAATAAATCAGTTGATTTGTGTAAATCAGTTGATGTAAATAAATCAGTTGATATGTGTTAATCAATTGATATAAATAAATCAGTTGATATGTGTAAATCAGTTGATATGTGTAAATCAGTTAATATGTGTAAATCAGTTAATATAAATGAATCAACGTGGTCATTTAAAATTATCATACAGTTGATATACGTAAATCAGTTGATATAAATAAATCCGTTGTCATTTAAAATTTGCTGTGTTGCCAAATTGGTTAAACTTAAATCAGGGGATATGCGTAAATCAGTTGATATGCGAAAATCAGTTGATATGCGTAAATCAGTTGATATGCGTAAATCAGTTGATATGGGTAAATCAGTTTATATAAATAAATCAGTTGATATGTGTAAATCAGTTGATATGTGTAGATCAGTTGATATAAATAAATCAGTTGATATGTGTAAATCGGTTGATATGTGTAAATCAGTTAATATGTGTAAATCAGTTTATATAATTGAATCAACGTGGCCATTTAAAATCATCAAACAGTTGATATACGTAAATCAGTTGATATAAATAAATCCGTTGTCATTTAAAATTTGCTATGTTGCCAAATTGGTTCAAACTTAAATTAGGGGATATGCGTAAATCAGTTGATATGCGTAAATCAGTTGATATGCGTAAATCAGTTTATATAAATAAATAAGTTGATATGTGTAAATCATTTGAAATAAATAAATCAGTTGATATGTGTAAATCAGTTGATATGTGTAAATCGGTTGATATGTGTAAATCAGTTGATATAAATGAATCAACGTGGTCATTTAAAATCATCATACAGTTGATATACGTAAATCAGTTGATATAAATAAATCCGTTGTCATTTAAATTTTGCTGTGTTGCCAAATTGGTTAAACCTAAATCAGGGGATATGCGTAAATTAGTTGATATGCGTAAATTAGTTGATATGCGTAAATCAGTTGATATGTGTAAATCAGTTGATGTAAATAAATCAGTTGATATGTGTTAATCAGTTGATATAAATAAATCAGTTGATATGTGTAAATCAGTTGATATGCGTAAATCAGTTTATATGGGTAAATCAGTTGATTTGTGAAAATCGGTTGATATCAAAAAATCAGTTGATATGTGTAAATCAGTTGATATAAATAAATCAACGTTGTCATTTAAACTTTGCTGTGTTGCCAAATTGGTTTAAACTTAAATCAGGGGATATGCGTAAATCAGTTGATATGGGTTAATCATTTTATATAAATAAATCAGTTGATATGTGTAAATCAGTTGATATAAATAAATCAGTTGATATGTGTAAATCAGTTGATATAAATAAATCAGTTGATATGTGTAAATCAGTTGATATAAATAAATCAGTTGATATGTGTAAATCAGTTGATATATGTAAATCAGTTGATATGCGTAAGATATGCGTAAATCAGTTGATTTGTGTAAATCGGTTGATATAAAAAAATCAGTTGATATGTGAAAATCAGTTGATATAAATAAATCAGTTGATATGTGTAAATCAGTTGATATGTGTAAATCAGTTAATATGTGTAAATCAGTTAATATAAATGAATCAACGTGGTCATTTAAAATCATCATACAGTTGATATACGTAAATCAGTTGATATAAATAAATCCGTTGTCATTTAAAATTTGCTGTGTTGCCAAATTGGTTAAACTTAAATCAGGGGATATGCGTAAATCAGTTGATATGCGAAAATCAGTTGATATGCGTAAATCAGTTGATATGCGTAAATCAGTTGATATGGGTAAATCAGTTTATATAAATAAATCAGTTGATATGTGTAAATCAGTTGATATGTGTAGATCAGTTGATATAAATAAATCAGTTGATATGTGTAAATCGGTTGATATGTGTAAATCAGTTAATATGTGTAAATCAGTTTATATAATTGAATCAACGTGGCCATTTAAAATCATCAAACAGTTGATATACGTAAATCAGTTGATATAAATAAATCCGTTGTCATTTAAAATTTGCTATGTTGCCAAATTGGTTCAAACTTAAATTAGGGGATATGCGTAAATCAGTTGATATGCGTAAATCAGTTGATATGCGTAAATCAGTTTATATAAATAAATAAGTTGATATGTGTAAATCATTTGAAATAAATAAATCAGTTGATATGTGTAAATCAGTTGATATGTGTAAATCGGTTGATATGTGTAAATCAGTTGATATAAATGAATCAACGTGGTCATTTAAAATCATCATACAGTTGATATACGTAAATCAGTTGATATAAATAAATCCGTTGTCATTTAAATTTTGCTGTGTTGCCAAATTGGTTAAACCTAAATTAGTTGATATGCGTAAATTAGTTGATATGCGTAAATCAGTTGATATGTGTAAATCAGTTGATGTAAATAAATCAGTTGATATGTGTTAATCAGTTGATATAAATAAATCAGTTGATATGTGTAAATCAGTTGATATGCGTAAATCAGTTTATATGGGTAAATCAGTTGATTTGTGAAAATCGGTTGATATCAAAAAATCAGTTGATATGTGTAAATCAGTTGATATAAATAAATCAACGTTGTCATTTAAACTTTGCTGTGTTGCCAAATTGGTTTAAACTTAAATCAGGGGATATGCGTAAATCAGTTGATATGCGTAAATTAGTTGATATGGGTTAATCATTTTATATAAATAAATCAGTTGATATGTGTAAATCAGTTGATATAAATGAATCAACGTGGTCATTTAAAATCATCATACAGTTGATATACGTAAATCAGTTGATATAAATAAATCCGTTGTCATTTGCTGTGTTGCCAAATTTGTTGATTTGTGTAAATCGGTTGATATTAAAAAATCATTTGATATTTGTAAATCAGTTGATATAAATAAATCAGTTGATATAAATAAATCAACGTTGTCATTTAAAATTTGCTGTTGCCAAATTGGTTCAAACTTAAATCAGGGGATATGCGTAAATCAGTTGATATGCGTAAATCAGTTTATATAAATAAATAAGTTGATATGTGTAAATCATTTAATTTAAATAAATCAGTTGATATGTGTAAATCGGTTGATATGTGTAAATCAGTTGATATAAATGAATCAACGTGGTCATTTAAAATCATCATACAGTTGATATGCGTAAATTAGTTGATATAAATAAATCCGTTGTCATTTAAATTTTGCTGTGTTGCCAAATTGGTTAAACCTAAATCAGGGGATATGCGTAAATTAGTTGATATGCGTAAATTAGTTGATATGTGTAAATCGGTTGATGTAAATAAATCAGTTGGTATGTGTTAATCAGTTGATATAAATAAATCAGTTGATATGTGTAAATCAGTTGATATGTGTAAATCAGTTGATATGCGTAAATCAGTTTATATGGGTAAATCAGTTGATTTGTGAAAATCGGTTGATATCAAAAAATCAGTTGATATGTGTAAATCAGTTGATATAAATAAATTAACGCTGTCATTTAAACTTTGCTGTGTTGCCAAATTGGTTTAAATTTAAATCAGGGGATATGCGTAAATCAGTTGATATGCGTAAATCAGTTGATTTGTGTAAATCGGTTGATATCAAAAAATCAGTTAATATGCGTAAATCAGTTAATATGCGTAAATCAGTTGATTTGTGTAAATCGGTTGATTTGTGTAAATCGGTTGATATAAATAAATCAGTTGATATAAATAAATCAGTTGATATGTGTAAATCAGTTGATATGTGTAAATCAGTTGATATAAATAAATCAACGTGGTCATTTAAAATTTGCTGTGTTGCCAAATTGGTTCAAACTTAAGTCAGGGGATATGCCTAAATCAGTTATGCGTAAATCAGTTGATATAAATGAATCCACGTGGTCATTTAAAATCATCATACAGTTGATTTACGTAAATCATTTGATATAAATAAATCAGTTGATATGTGTAAATCAAATGATATTAATAAATCAGTTGATATAAATAAATCAGTTGATATGTGTAAATCGGTTAATATGTGTAAATCAGTTAATATGTGTAAATCAGTTTATATAATTGAATCAACGTGGTCATTTAAAATCATTAAACAGTTGATATACGTAAATCAGTTGATATAAATAAATCCGTTGTCATTTAAAATTTGCTATGTTGCCAAATTGGTTCAAACTTAAATCAGGGGATATGCGTAAATCAGTTGATATGCGTAAATCAGTTGATTTGTGTAAATCGGTTGATATAAATAAATCAGTTGATATAAATAAATCAGTTGATATGTGTAAATTAGTTGATATAAATAAATCAACGTTGTCATTTAAAATTTGCTGTTGCCAAATTGGTTCAAACTTAAATCAGGGGATATGCGTAAATCAGTTGATTTGTGTAAATCGGTTGATATCAAAAAATCATTTGATATTTGTAAATCAGTTGATATAAATAAATCGGTTGTCATTTAAAATTTGCTATGTTGCCAAATTGGTTCAAACTTAAATCAGATGATATGCGTAAATCAGTTGATATGCGTAAATCAGTTGATTTGTGTAAATCGGTTGATTTGTGTAAATCGGTTGATATAAATAAATCAGTTGATATAAATAAATCAGTTGATATGTTTAAATCAGTTGATAGGTGTAAATCAGTTGATATAAATAAATTAACTTGGTCATTTAATCAGTTTATATAATTGAATCAACGTGGTCATTTAAAATCATCAAACAGTTGATATACGTAAATCAGTTGATATAAATAAATCCGTTGTCATTTAAAATTTGCTATGTTGCCAAATTGGTTCAAACTTAAATCAGGGGATATGCGTAAATCAGTTGATATGCGTAAATCGGTTGATTTGTGTAAATCGGTTGATATCAAAAAATCAGTTGATATGTGTAAATCAGTTGATATGTGTAAATCAGTTGATATAAATAAATCAACGTTGTCATTTAAAATTTGCTGTTGCCAAATTGGTTCAAACTTAAATCAGGGGATATGCGTAAATCAGTTGATATGCGTAAATCAGTTGATTTGTGTAAATCGGTTGATATCAAAAAATCATTTGATATTTGTAAATCAGTTGATATAAATAAATCCGTTGTCATTTAAAATTTGCTATGTTGCCAAATTGTTTCAAACTTAAATCAGATGATATGCGTAAATCAGTTGATATGCGTAAATCAGTTGATTTGTGTAAATCGGTTGATTTGTGTAAATCGGTTGATATAAATAAATCAGTTGATATAAATAAATCAGTTGATATGTTTAAATCAGTTGATATGTGTAAATCAGTTAATATTTGTAAATCTGTTGATATAAATAAATCCGTAGTCATTTAAAATTTGCTATGTTGCCAAATTGGTTCAAACTTAAATCAGGGGATATGCGTAAATCAGTTGATATGCGTAAATCAGTTGATTTGTGTAAATCGGTTGATATTAAAAAATCATTTGATATTTGTAAATCAGTTTATATAAATAAATAAGTTGATATGTGTAAATCATTTGATATAAATAAATCAGTTGATATGTGTAAATCGGTTGATATGTGTAAATCAGTTGATATAAATGAATAAACGTGTTCATTTAAAATCATCATACAGTTGATATACGTAAATCAGTTGATATAAATAAATCCGTTGTCATTTGCTGTGTTGCCAAATTGGTTTAAACTTAAATCAGGGGATATGCGTAAATCAGTTGATATGCGTAAATCAGTTGATTTGTGTAAATCGGTTGATATCAAAAAATCAGTTGATATGTGTTAATCAGTTGATATGTGTAAATCAGTTGATATAAATAAATCAGTTGATATAAATAAATCAACGTTGTTATTTAAAATTTGCTGTTGCCAAATTGGTTCAAACTTAAATCAGGGGATATGCGTAAATCAGTTGATATGCGTAAATCGGTTGATATGGGTAAATCAGTTGATATAAATAAATCAGTTGATATGTGTAAATCAGTTGATATAAATAAATCAGTTGATATGTATAAATCGGTTTATATGTGTAAATCAGTTAATATGTGTAAATCAATTTATATAATTGAATCAACGTGGTCATTTAAAATCATCATACAGTTGATATACGTAAATCAGTTGATATAAATAAATCCGTTGTCATTTAAAATTCGCTATGTTGCCAACTTGGTTCAAACTTAAATCAGGGGATATGCGTAAATCAGTTGATATGCGTAAATCAGTTGATTTGTGTAAATCGGTTGATATAAATAAATCAGTTGATAAAAATAAATCAGTTGATATGTGTAAATCAGTTGATATAAATAAATCAGTTGATATGTGTAAATCAGTTGATATATGTAAATCAGTTGATATGCGTAAGATATGCGTAAATCAGTTGATTTGTGTAAATCGGTTGATATAAAAAAATCAGTTGATATGTGAAAATCAGTTGATATAAATAAATCAGTTGATATGTGTAAATCAGTTGATATGTGTAAATCAGTTAATATGTGTAAATCAGTTAATATAAATGAATCAACGTGGTCATTTAAAATCATCATACAGTTGATATACGTAAATCAGTTGATATAAATAAATCCGTTGTCATTTAAAATTTGCTGTGTTGCCAAATTGGTTAAACTTAAATCAGGGGATATGCGTAAATCAGTTGATATGCGAAAATCAGTTGATATGCGTAAATCAGTTGATATGCGTAAATCAGTTGATATGGGTAAATCAGTTTATATAAATAAATCAGTTGATATGTGTAAATCAGTTGATATGTGTAGATCAGTTGATATAAATAAATCAGTTGATATGTGTAAATCGGTTGATATGTGTAAATCAGTTAATATGTGTAAATCAGTTTATATAATTGAATCAACGTGGCCATTTAAAATCATCAAACAGTTGATATACGTAAATCAGTTGATATAAATAAATCCGTTGTCATTTAAAATTTGCTATGTTGCCAAATTGGTTCAAACTTAAATTAGGGGATATGCGTAAATCAGTTGATATGCGTAAATCAGTTGATATGCGTAAATCAGTTTATATAAATAAATAAGTTGATATGTGTAAATCATTTGAAATAAATAAATCAGTTGATATGTGTAAATCAGTTGATATGTGTAAATCGGTTGATATGTGTAAATCAGTTGATATAAATGAATCAACGTGGTCATTTAAAATCATCATACAGTTGATATACGTAAATCAGTTGATATAAATAAATCCGTTGTCATTTAAATTTTGCTGTGTTGCCAAATTGGTTAAACCTAAATTAGTTGATATGCGTAAATTAGTTGATATGCGTAAATCAGTTGATATGTGTAAATCAGTTGATGTAAATAAATCAGTTGATATGTGTTAATCAGTTGATATAAATAAATCAGTTGATATGTGTAAATCAGTTGATATGCGTAAATCAGTTTATATGGGTAAATCAGTTGATTTGTGAAAATCGGTTGATATCAAAAAATCAGTTGATATGTGTAAATCAGTTGATATAAATAAATCAACGTTGTCATTTAAACTTTGCTGTGTTGCCAAATTGGTTTAAACTTAAATCAGGGGATATGCGTAAATCAGTTGATATGCGTAAATTAGTTGATATGGGTTAATCATTTTATATAAATAAATCAGTTGATATGTGTAAATCAGTTGATATAAATAAATCAGTTGATATGTGTAAATCAGTTGATATAAATAAACAGTTGATATGTGTAAATCAGTTGATATAAATAAATCAGTTGATATGTATAAATCGGTTTATATGTGTAAATCAGTTAATATGTGTAAATAGGTTGATATCAAAAAATCAGTTGATATGTGTAAATCAGTTGATATATGTAAATCAGTTGATATGCGTAAGATATGCGTAAATCAGTTGATTTGTGTAAATAGGTTGATTTGTGTAAATCGGTTGATATAAATAAATCAGTTAATATGTGTAAATCAGTTGATATGCGTAAATCAGTTGATTTGTGTAAATCGGTTGATATCAAAAAATCAGTTGATATGTGTAAATCAGTTGATGTAAATAAATTAGTTGATATGTGTAAATCAGTTGATGTAAATAAATCAACGTTGTCATTTAAAATTTGCTGTGTTGCCAAATTGGTTAAACTTAAATTAGCGGATATGCGTAAATCAGTTGATATGCGTAAATCAGTTGATTTGTGTAAATCGGTTGATATAAATAAATCAGTTAATATGTGTAAATCAGTTGATATAAATAAATCAGTTGATATGTGTAAATCAGTTGATATGCGTAAATCAGTTTATATAAATAAATCAGTTGATATGTGTAAATCATTTGATATAAAAAAATCAGTTAATATGTGTAAATCATTTGATATAAATAAATCAGTTAATATGTGTAAATCATTTGATATGTGTAAATCGGTTGATATGTGTAAATCAGTTGATATAAATGAATCAACGTGGTCATTTAAAATCATCATACAGTTGATATACGTAAATCAGTTGATATAAATAAATCCGTTGTCATTTAAAATTTGCTGTGTTGCCAAATTGGTTAAACTTAAATCAGGGGATATGCGTAAATTAGTTGATATGCGTAAATCAGTTGATATAAATAAATCAGTTGATTTGTGTAAATCAGTTGATGTAAATAAATCAGTTGATATGTGTTAATCAGTTGATATAAATAAATCAGTTGATATGTGTAAATCAGTTGATATGTGTAAATCAGTTAATATAAATGAATCAACGTGGTCATTTAAAATCATCATACAGTTGATATACGTAAATCAGTTGATATAAATAAATCCGTTGTCATTTAAAATTTGCTGTTGCCAAATTGGTTCAAACTTAAATCAGGGGATATGCATAAATCAGTTGAAATGCGTAAATCAGTTGATTTGTGTAAATTGGTTGATATTAAAAAATCATTTGATATTTGTAAATCAGTTGATATAAATAAATCAGTTGATATAAATAAATCAACGTTGTCATTTAAAATTTGCTGTTGCCAAATTGGTTCAAACTTAAATCAGGGGATATGCATAAATCAGTTGAAATGCGTAAATCAGTTTATATAAATAAATAAGTTGATATGTGTAAATCATTTGATATAAATAAATCAGTTGATATGTGTAAATCAGTTGATATGTGTAAATCGGTTGATATGTGTAAATCAGTTGATATAAATGAATTAACGTGGTCATTTAAAATCATCATACAGTTGATATACGTAAATCAGTTGATATAAATAAATCCGTTGTCATTTAAATTTTGCTGTGTTGCCAAATTGGTTAAACCTAAATCAGGGGATATGCGTAAATTAGTTGATATGCGTAAATCAGTTAATATGTGTAAATCAGTTGATTTGTGTAAATCGATTGATATAAATAAATCAGTTGATATAAATAAATCAGTTAATATGTGTAAAACAGTTAATATAAATAAATCAGTTGATATGTGTAAATCAGTTGATATGCGTAAATCAGTTTATATAAATAAATCAGTTGATATGTGTAAATCATTTAATATAAATAAATCAGTTGATATGTGTAAATCGGTTGATATGTGTAAATTAGTTAATATGTGTAAATCAGTTGATATAAATGAATCAACGTGGTCATTTAAAATCATCATACAGTTGATGTACGTAAATCAGTGGATATAAATAAATCCGTTGTCATTTAAAATTTGCTATGTTGCCAAATTGGTTCAAACCTAAATCAGGGGATATGCGTAAATCAGTTGATAGGCGTAAATCAGTTGATTTGTGTAAATCGGTTGATATAAATAAATCAGTTGAAATAAATAAATTCGTTGTCATTTAAAATTTGCTATGTTGCCAAATTGGTTTAAATTTAAATCAGGGGATATGCGTGAATCAGTTGATATGCGTAAGATATGCGTGAATCAGTTGATTTGTGTAAATCGGTTGATATCAAAAAATCAATTGATATGTGTAAATCAGTTGATATAAATAAATCAGTTGATATAAATTAAATCAGTTGATATAAATAAATCAACGTTGTCATTTAAAATTTGCTGTTGCCAAATTGGTTCAAACTTAAATCAGATGATATGCGTAAATCAATTGATATTCGTAAATCAGTTGATTTGTGTAAATCAGTTGATGTAAATAAATCAGTTGATATGTGTAAATCAGTTGATATAAATAAATAAACGTTGTCATTTAAAATTTCCTGTTTTGCCAACTTGGTTAAACTTAAATCGGGGGATATGCGTAAATCAGTTGATATGCGTAAATCAGTTGATATAAATAAATCAGTTGATATGTGTAAATCAGTTGATGTAAATAAATCAGTTGATATGTGTAAATCATTTGATATAAATAAATCAACGTGGTCATTTAAAATTTGCTATGTTGCCAAATTGGTTCAAACTTAAATCAGGGGATATACGTAAATCAGTTAAAATAAATAAATCCGTTGACATTTAAAATTTGCTATGTTGCCAAATTGGTTCAAACTTAAATCAGGGGATATGCGTAAATCAGTTGATATGCGTAAATCAGTTGATATGCGTAAATCAGTTTATATAAATAAATCAGTTGATATGTGTAAATCAGTTGATATAAATAAATCAGTTGATATGTGTAAATCAGTCGATATAAATAAATCAGTTGATATGTGTAAATCAGTTAAAATGTGAAAATCAGTTGATATAAATAAATCAACGTGGTCATTTAAAATTTGCTATGTTGCCAAATTGGTTCAAACTTAAATCAGGGGATATGCGTTAATCAGTTGATATGCGTAAATCGGTTGATATAAATAAATCAGTTGATATGTGTAAATCAGTTGATGTAAATAAATCAATTGATATGTGCAAATCATTTGATATAAATAAATCAACGTGGTCATTTAAAATTTGCTATGTTGCCAAACTGGTTCAAACTTAAATCAGGGGATATACGTAAATCAGTTGAAATAAATAAATCCGTTGTCATTTAAAATTTGCTGTTGCCAAATTGGTTCAAACTTAAATTAGGGGATATGCGTAAATCAGTTGATATGCGTAAATCAGTTGATTTGTGTAAATCGGTTGTTTTCAAAAAATCAGTTGATATGTGTAAATCAGTTGATATAAATAAATCAGTTGATATGTGTAAATCAGTTAATATGCGTAAATCAGTTGATATGCGTAAATCAGTTGATATGCGTAAATCAGTTTATATAAATAAATCAGTTAATATGTGTAAATCAGTTGATATAAATAAATCAGTTGATATGTGTAAATCAGTTGATATGTGTAAATCAGTTGATATGCGTAAGATATGCGTAAATCAGTTGATTTGTGTAAATCGGTTGATATCAAAAAATCAGTTGATATGTGTAAATCAGTTGATATAAATAAATCAGTTGATATAAATAAATCAACGTTGTCATTTAAAATTTGCTGTTGCCAAATTGGTTCAAACTTAAATCAGATGATATGCGTAAATCAATTGATATTCGTAAATCAGTTGATTTGTGTAAATTGGTTGATATCAAAAAATCAGTTGATATGTGTAAATCAGTTGATGTAAATAAATCAGTTGATATGCGTAAATCAGTTGATATAAATAAATAAACGTTGCCATTTAAAATTTGCTGTGTTGCCAACTTGGTTAAACCTAAATCAGGGGATATGCGTATATCGGTTGATATTCGTAAATCGGTTGATATAAATAAATCAGTTGATATAAATAAATCAGTTAATATGTGTAAATCAGTTGATATAAATAAATCAGTTGATATGTGTAAATCAGTTGATATGTGTAAATCGATTATTATGTGTAAATCAGTTGATATAAATAAATCAACGTGGTCATTTAAAATTTGCTATGTTCCAAATTGGTTCAAACTTAATTCAGGGGATATGTGTAAATCAGTTGATATGCGTAAGATATGCGTAAATCAGTTGATTTGTGTAAATCAGTTGATGTAAATAAATCAACGTTGTCATTTAAAATTTGCTGTGTTGCCAAATTGGTTCAAACTTAAATCAGGGGATATACGTTAAACAGTTGATATAAATAAATTCGTTGTCATTTAAAATTTGCTATGTTGCCAAATTGGTTCAAACTTAAATCAGGGGATATGTGTAAATCAGTTGATATGCGTAAGATATGCGTTAATCAATTGATTTGTGTAAATCGGTTGATATAAAAAAATCAGTTGATATGTGTAAATCATTTGATATAAATAAATCAGTTAATATGTGTAAATCATTTGATATGTGTAAATCGGTTGATATGTGTAAATCAGTTGATGTAAATAAATCAGTTGATATGTGTTAATCAGTTGATATAAATAAATCAGTTGATATGTGTAAATCAGTTGATATGTGTAAATCAGTTAATATGTGTAAATCAGTTAATATAAATGAATCAACGTGGTCATTTAAAATCATCATACAGTTGATATACGTAAATCAGTTGATATAAATAAATCAGTTGATTTGTGTAAATCAGTTGATGTAAATAAATCAGTTGATTTGTGTAAATCAGTTGATGTAAATAAATCAGTTGATATGTGTTAATCAGTTGATATAAATAAATCAGTTGATATGTGTAAATCAGTTGATATGTGTAAATCAGTTGATATGCGTAAATTAGTTGATATGCGTAAATCAATTAATATGCGTAAATCAGTTGATATGGGTAAATCAGTTTATATAAATAAATCAGTTGATATGTGTAAATCAGTTGATATGTGTAAATCAGTTAATATAAATGAATCAACGTGGTCATTTAAAATCATCATACAGTTGATATACGTAAATCAGTTGATATAAATAAATCCGTTGTCATTTAAAATTTGCTGTGTTGCCAAATTGGTTAAACTTAAATCAGGGGATATGCGTAAATCAGTTTATATGCGTAAATCAGTTGATATGCGTAAATCAGTTGATATGCGTAAATTAGTTGATATGCGTAAATCAGTTAATATGCGTAAATCAGTTGATATGGGTAAATCAGTTTATATAAATAAATCAGTTGATATGTGTAAATCAGTTGATATGTGTAGATCAGTTGATATAAATAAATCAGTTGATATGTGTAAATCGGTTGATATGTGTAAATCAGTTAATATGTGTAAATCAGTTTATATAATTAAATCAACGTGGCCATTTAAAATCATCAAACAGTTGATATACGTAAATCAGTTGATATAAATAAATCCGTTGTCATTTAAAATTTGCTATGTTGCCAAATTGGTTCAAACTTAAATTAGGGGATATGCGTAAATCAGTTGATATGCGTAAATCAGTTTATATAAATAAATAAGTTGATATGTGTAAATCATTTGAAATAAATAAATCAGTTGATATGTGTAAATCAGTTGATATGTGTAAATCGGTTGATATGTGTAAATCAGTTGATATAAATGAACAACGTGGTCATTTAAAATCATCATACAGTTGATATACGTAAATCAGTTGATATAAATAAATCCGTTGTCATTTAAATTTTGCTGTGTTGCCAAATTGGTTAAACCTAAATCAGGGGATATGGGTAAATTAGTTGATATGCGTAAATTAGTTGATATGCGTAAATCAGTTGATATGTGTAAATCAGTTGATGTAAATAAATCAGTTGATATGTGTTAATCAGTTGATATAAATAAATCAGTTGATATGTGTAAATCAGTTGATATGCGTAAATCAGTTTATATGGGTAAATCAGTTGATTTGTGAAAATCGGTTGATATCAAAAAATCAGTTGATATGTGTAAATCAGTTGATATAAATAAATCAACGTTGTCATTTAAACTTTGCTGTGTTGCCAAATTGGTTTAAACTTAAATCAGGGGATATGCGTAAATCAGTTGATATGCGTAAATTAGTTGATATGGGTTAATCAGTTTATATAAATAAATCAGTTGATATGTGTAAATCAGTTGATATAAATAAATCAGTTGATATGTGTAAATCAGTTGATATAAATAAATCAGTTGATATGTGTAAATCAGTTGATATAAATAAATCAGTTGATATGTATAAATCGGTTTATATGTGTAAATTAGTTAATATGTGTAAATCAATTTATATAATTGAATCAACGTGGTCATTTAAAATCATCATACAGTTGATATACGTAAATCAGTTGATATAAATAAATCCGTTGTCATTTAAAATTCGCTATGTTGCCAACTTGGTTCAAACTTAAATCAGGGGATATGCGTAAATCAGTTGATATGCGTAAATCAGTTGATTTGTGTAAATCGGTTGATATAAATAAATCAGTTGATAAAAATAAATCAGTTGATATGTGTAAATCAGTTGATATAAATAAATCAGTTGATATGTGTAAATCAGTTTATATAAATAAATCAGTTAATATGTGTAAATCAGTTGATATAAATAAATCAGTTGATATGTGTAAATCAGTTGATATGTGTAAATCAGTTGATATGCGTAAGATATGCGTAAATCAGTTGATTTGTGTAAATCGGTTGATATCAAAAAATCAGTTGATATGTGTAAATCAGTTGATATAAATAAATCAGTTGATATAAATAAATCAACGTTGTCATTTAAAATTTGCTGTTGCCAAATTGGTTCAAACTTAAATCAGATGATATGCGTAAATCAATTGATATTCGTAAATCAGTTGATTTGTGTAAATTGGTTGATATCAAAAAATCAGTTGATATGTGTAAATCAGTTGATGTAAATAAATCAGTTGATATGCGTAAATCAGTTGATATAAATAAATAAACGTTGCCATTTAAAATTTGCTGTGTTGCCAACTTGGTTAAACCTAAATCAGGGGATATGCGTATATCGGTTGATATTCGTAAATCGGTTGATATAAATAAATCAGTTGATATAAATAAATCAGTTAATATGTGTAAATCAGTTGATATAAATAAATCAGTTGATATGTGTAAATCAGTTGATATGTGTAAATCGATTATTATGTGTAAATCAGTTGATATAAATAAATCAACGTGGTCATTTAAAATTTGCTATGTTCCAAATTGGTTCAAACTTAATTCAGGGGATATGTGTAAATCAGTTGATATGCGTAAGATATGCGTAAATCAGTTGATTTGTGTAAATCAGTTGATGTAAATAAATCAACGTTGTCATTTAAAATTTGCTGTGTTGCCAAATTGGTTCAAACTTAAATCAGGGGATATACGTTAAACAGTTGATATAAATAAATTCGTTGTCATTTTAAATTTGCTATGTTGCCAAATTGGTTCAAACTTAAATCAGGGGATATGTGTAAATCAGTTGATATGCGTAAGATATGCGTTAATCAATTGATTTGTGTAAATCGGTTGATATAAAAAAATCAGTTGATATGTGTAAATCATTTGATATAAATAAATCAGTTAATATGTGTAAATCATTTGATATGTGTAAATCGGTTGATATGTGTAAATCAGTTGATGCAAATAAATCAGTTGATATGTGTTAATCAGTTGATATAAATAAATCAGTTGATATGTGTAAATCAGTTGATATGTGTAAATCAGTTAATATGTGTAAATCAGTTAATATAAATGAATCAACGTGGTCATTTAAAATCATCATACAGTTGATATACGTAAATCAGTTGATATAAATAAATCAGTTGATTTGTGTAAATCAGTTGATGTAAATAAATCAGTTGATTTGTGTAAATCAGTTGATGTAAATAAATCAGTTGATATGTGTTAATCAGTTGATATAAATAAATTAGTTGATATGTGTAAATCAGTTGATATGTGTAAATCAGTTGATATGCGTAAATTAGTTGATATGCGTAAATCAATTAATATGCGTAAATCAGTTGATATGGGTAAATCAGTTTATATAAATAAATCAGTTGATATGTGTAAATCAGTTGATATGTGTAAATCAGTTAATATAAATGAATCAACGTGGTCATTTAAAATCATCATACAGTTGATATACGTAAATCAGTTGATATAAATAAATCCGTTGTCATTTAAAATTTGCTGTGTTGCCAAATTGGTTAAACTTAAATCAGGGGATATGCGTAAATCAGTTTATATGCGTAAATCAGTTGATATGCGTAAATCAGTTGATATGCGTAAATTAGTTGATATGCGTAAATCAGTTAATATGCGTAAATCAGTTGATATGGGTAAATCAGTTTATATAAATAAATCAGTTGATATGTGTAAATCAGTTGATATGTGTAGATCAGTTGATATAAATAAATCAGTTGATATGTGTAAATCGGTTGATATGTGTAAATCAGTTAATATGTGTAAATCAGTTTATATAATTAAATCAACGTGGCCATTTAAAATCATCAAACAGTTGATATACGTAAATCAGTTGATATAAATAAATCCGTTGTCATTTAAAATTTGCTATGTTGCCAAATTGGTTCAAACTTAAATTAGGGGATATGCGTAAATCAGTTGATATGCGTAAATCAGTTTATATAAATAAATAAGTTGATATGTGTAAATTATTTGAAATAAATAAATCAGTTGATATGTGTAAATCAGTTGATATGTGTAAATCGGTTGATATGTGTAAATCAGTTGATATAAATGAACAACGTGGTCATTTAAAATCATCATACAGTTGATATACGTAAATCAGTTGATATAAATAAATCCGTTGTCATTTAAATTTTGCTGTGTTGCCAAATTGGTTAAACCTAAATCAGGGGATATGGGTAAATTAGTTGATATGCGTAAATTAGTTGATATGCGTAAATCAGTTGATATGTGTAAATCAGTTGATGTAAATAAATCAGTTTATATGTGTTAATCAGTTGATATAAATAAATCAGTTGATATGTGTAAATCAGTTGATATGCGTAAATCAGTTTATATGGGTAAATCAGTTGATTTGTGAAAATCGGTTGATATCAAAAAATCAGTTGATATGTGTAAATCAGTTGATATAAATAAATCAACGTTGTCATTTAAACTTTGCTGTGTTGCCAAATTGGTTTAAACTTAAATCAGGGGATATGCGTAAATCAGTTGATATGCGTAAATTAGTTGATATGGGTTAATCAGTTTATATAAATAAATCAGTTGATATGTGTAAATCAGTTGATATAAATAAATCAGTTGATATGTGTAAATCAGTTGATATAAATAAATCAGTTGATATGTGTAAATCAGTTGATATAAATAAATCAGTTGATATGTATAAATCGGTTTATATGTGTAAATTAGTTAATATGTGTAAATCAATTTATATAATTGAATCAACGTGGTCATTTAAAATCATCATACAGTTGATATACGTAAATCAGTTGATATAAATAAATCCGTTGTCATTTAAAATTCGCTATGTTGCCAACTTGGTTCAAACTTAAATCAGGGGATATGCGTAAATCAGTTGATATGCGTAAATCAGTTGATTTGTGTAAATCGGTTGATATAAATAAATCAGTTGATAAAAATAAATCAGTTGATATGTGTAAATCAGTTGATATAAATAAATCAGTTGATATGTGTAAATCAGTTGATATATGTAAATCAGTTGATATGCGTAAGATATGCGTAAATCAGTTGATTTGTGTAAATCGGTTGATATCAAAAAATCAGTTGATATGTGTAAATCAGTTGATAAAAATAATTCAGTTGATATAAATAAATCAACGTTGTCATTTAAAATTTGCTGTTGCCAAATTGGTTTAAACTTAAATCAGGGGATATGCGTTAATCAGTTGATATGCGTAAATCAGTTGATTTGTGTAAATCGGTTGAAATCAAAAAATCAGTTGATATGTGTAAATCAGTTGATGTAAATAAATTAGTTGATATGTGTAAATCAGTTGATGTAAATAAATCAACGTTGTCATTTAAAATTTGCTGTGTTGCCAAATTGGTTAAACTTAAACCAGCGGATATGCGTAAATCAGTTGATATGCGTAAATCAGTTGATTTGTGTAAATCGGTTGATATAAATAAATCAGTTAATATGTGTAAATCAGTTGATATAAATAAATCAGTTGATATGTGTAAATCAGTTGATATGCGTAAATCAGTTTATATAAATAAATCAGTTGATATGTGTAAATCATTTAATATAAATAAATCAGTTGATATAAATAAATTAGTTGATATGTGTAAATCGGTTGATATGTGTAAATCAGTTGATATGTGTAAATCAGTTAATATGTGTAAATCAGTTGATATAAATAAATTAACGTGGTCATTTAAAATTTGCCATGTTGCCAAATTGGTTCAAACTGAAATCAGGGGAAATACGTAAATCAGTTGATATAAATAAATCCGTTGTCATTTAAAATTTGCTATGTTGCCAAATTGGTTTAAACTTAAATCAGGGGATATGCGTAAATCAGTTGATATGCGTAAATCATTTGATTTGTGTAAATCGGTTGATATGTGTAAATCAGTTGATATAAATGAATCAACGTGGTCATTTAAAATCATCATACAGTTGATATACGTAAATCAGTTGATATAAATAAATCCGTTGTCATTTGCTGTGTTGCCAAATTTGTTGATTTGTGTAAATCGGTTGATATTAAAAAATCATTTGATATTTGTAAATCAGTTGATATAAATAAATCAGTTGATATAAATAAATCAACGTTGTCATTTAAAATTTGCTGTTGCCAAATTGGTTCAAACTTAAATCAGGGGATATGCGTAAATCAGTTGATATGCGTAAATCAGTTTATATAAATAAATAAGTTGATATGTGTAAATCATTTAATTTAAATAAATCAGTTGATATGTGTAAATCGGTTGATATGTGTAAATCAGTTGATATAAATGAATCAACGTGGTCATTTAAAATCATCATACAGTTGATATGCGTAAATTAGTTGATATAAATAAATCCGTTGTCATTTAAATTTTGCTGTGTTGCCAAATTGGTTAAACCTAAATCAGGGGATATGCGTAAATTAGTTGATATGCGTAAATTAGTTGATATGTGTAAATCGGTTGATGTAAATAAATCAGTTGGTATGTGTTAATCAGTTGATATAAATAAATCAGTTGATATGTGTAAATCAGTTGATATGTGTAAATCAGTTGATATGCGTAAATCAGTTTATATGGGTAAATCAGTTGATTTGTGAAAATCGGTTGATATCAAAAAATCAGTTGATATGTGTAAATCAGTTGATATAAATAAATTAACGCTGTCATTTAAACTTTGCTGTGTTGCCAAATTGGTTTAAATTTAAATCAGGGGATATGCGTAAATCAGTTGATATGCGTAAATCAGTTGATTTGTGTAAATCGGTTCATATCAAAAAATCAGTTAATATGCGTAAATCAGTTAATATGCGTAAATCAGTTGATTTGTGTAAATCGGTTGATATAAATAAATCAGTTGATATAAATAAATCAGTTGATATGTGTAAATCAGTTGATATGTGTAAATCAGTTGATATAAATAAATCAACGTGGTCATTTAAAATTTGCTGTGTTGCCAAATTGGTTCAAACTTAAGTCAGGGGATATGCCTAAATCAGTTATGCGTAAATCAGTTGATATAAATGAATCCACGTGGTCATTTAAAATCATCATACAGTTGATTTACGTAAATCATTTGATATAAATAAATCAGTTGATGTGTGTAAATCAAATGATATTAATAAATCAGTTGATATAAATAAATCAGTTGATATGTGTAAATCGGTTAATATGTGTAAATCAGTTAATATGTGTAAATCAGTTTATATAATTGAATCAACGTGGTCATTTAAAATCATTAAACAGTTGATATACGTAAATCAGTTGATATAAATAAATCCGTTGTCATTTAAAATTTGCTATGTTGCCAAATTGGTTCAAACTTAAATCAGGGGATATGCGTAAATCAGTTGATATGCGTAAATCAGTTGATTTGTGTAAATCGGTTGATATAAATAAATCAGTTGATATAAATAAATAAGTTGATATGTGTAAATCAGTTGATATAAATAAATCAACGTTGTCATTTAAAATTTGCTGTTGCCAAATTGGTTCAAACTTAAATCAGGGGATATGCGTAAATCAGTTGATTTGTGTAAATCGGTTGATATCAAAAAATCATTTAATATTTGTAAATCAGTTGATATAAATAAATCGGTTGTCATTTAAAATTTGCTATGTTGCCAAATTGGTTCAAACTTAAATCAGATGATATGCGTAAATCAGTTGATATGCGTAAATCAGTTGATTTGTGTAAATCGGTTGATTTGTGTAAATCGGTTGATATAAATAAATCAGTTGATATAAATAAATCAGTTGATATGTTTAAATCAGTTGATAGGTGTAAATCAGTTGATATAAATAAATTAACTTGGTCATTTAATCAGTTTATATAATTGAATCAACGTGGTCATTTAAAATCATCAAACAGTTGATATACGTAAATCAGTTGATATAAATAAATCCGTTGTCATTTAAAATTTGCTATGTTGCCAAATTGGTTCAAACTTAAATCAGGGGATATGCGTAAATCAGTTGATATGCGTAAATCGGTTGATTTGTGTAAATCGGTTGATATCAAAAAATCAGTTGATATGTGTAAATCAGTTGATATGTGTAAATCAGTTGATATAAATAAATCAACGTTGTCATTTAAAATTTGCTGTTGCCAAATTGGTTCAAACTTAAATCAGGGGATATGCGTAAATCAGTTGATATGCGTAAATCAGTTGATTTGTGTAAATCGGTTGATATCAAAAAATCATTTGATATTTGTAAATCAGTTGATATAAATAAATCCGTTGTCATTTAAAATTTGCTATGTTGCCAAATTGTTTCAAACTTAAATCAGATGATATGCGTAAATCAGTTGATATGCGTAAATCAGTTGATTTGTGTAAATCGGTTGATTTGTGTAAATCGGTTGATATAAATAAATCAGTTGATATAAATAAATCAGTTGATATGTTTAAATCAGTTGATATGTGTAAATCAGTTAATATTTGTAAATCTGTTGATATAAATAAATCCGTAGTCATTTAAAATTTGCTATGTTGCCAAATTGGTTCAAACTTAAATCAGGGGATATGCGTAAATCAGTTGATATGCGTAAATCAGTTGATTTGTGTAAATCGGTTGATATTAAAAAATCATTTGATATTTGTAAATCAGTTTATATAAATAAATAAGTTGATATGTGTAAATCATTTGATATAAATAAATCAGTTGATATGTGTAAATCGGTTGATATGTGTAAATCAGTTGATATAAATGAATCAACGTGTTCATTTAAAATCATCATACAGTTGATATACGTAAATCAGTTGATATAAATAAATCCGTTGTCATTTGCTGTGTTGCCAAATTGGTTTAAACTTAAATCAGGGGATATGCGTAAATCAGTTGATATGCGTAAATCAGTTGATTTGTGTAAATCGGTTGATATCAAAAAATCAGTTGATATGTGTTAATCAGTTGATATGTGTAAATCAGTTGATATAAATAAATCAGTTGATATAAATAAATCAACGTTGTTATTTAAAATTTGCTGTTGCCAAATTGGTTCAAACTTAAATCAGGGGATATGCGTAAATCAGTTGATATGCGTAAATCGGTTGATATGGGTAAATCAGTTGATATAAATAAATCAGTTGATATGTGTAAATCAGTTGATATAAATAAATCAGTTGATATGTATAAATCGGTTTATATGTGTAAATCAGTTAATATGTGTAAATCAATTTATATAATTGAATCAACGTGGTCATTTAAAATCATCATACAGTTGATATACGTAAATCAGTTGATATAAATAAATCCGTTGTCATTTAAAATTCGCTATGTTGCCAACTTGGTTCAAACTTAAATCAGGGGATATGCGTAAATCAGTTGATATGCGTAAATCAGTTGATTTGTGTAAATCGGTTGATATAAATAAATCAGTTGATAAAAATAAATCAGTTGATATGTGTAAATCAGTTGATATAAATAAATCAGTTGATATGTGTAAATCAGTTGATATATGTAAATCAGTTGATATGCGTAAGATATGCGTAAATCAGTTGATTTGTGTAAATCGGTTGATATAAAAAAATCAGTTGATATGTGAAAATCAGTTGATATAAATAAATCAGTTGATATGTGTAAATCAGTTGATATGTGTAAATCAGTTAATATGTGTAAATCAGTTGATATATGTAAATCAGTTGATATGCGTAAGATATGTGTAAATCAGTTGATATGCGTAAGATATGCGTAAATCAGTTGATTTGTGTAAATCAGTTGATGTAAATAAATCAACGTTGTCATTTAAAATTTGCTGTGTTGCCAAATTGGTTCAAACTTAAATCAGGGGATATACGTTAAACAGTTGATATAAATAAATTCGTTGTCATTTTAAATTTGCTATGTTGCCAAATTGGTTCAAACTTAAATCAGGGGATATGTGTAAATCAGTTGATATGCGTAAGATATGCGTTAATCAATTGATTTGTGTAAATCGGTTGATATAAAAAAATCAGTTGATATGTGTAAATCATTTGATATAAATAAATCAGTTAATATGTGTAAATCATTTGATATGTGTAAATCGGTTGATATGTGTAAATCAGTTGATGTAAATAAATCAGTTGATATGTGTTAATCAGTTGATATAAATAAATCAGTTGATATGTGTAAATCAGTTGATATGTGTAAATCAGTTAATATGTGTAAATCAGTTAATATAAATGAATCAACGTGGTCATTTAAAATCATCATACAGTTGATATACGTAAATCAGTTGATATAAATAAATCAGTTGATTTGTGTAAATCAGTTGATGTAAATAAATCAGTTGATTTGTGTAAATCAGTTGATGTAAATAAATCAGTTGATATGTGTTAATCAGTTGATATAAATAAATTAGTTGATATGTGTAAATCAGTTGATATGTGTAAATCAGTTGATATGCGTAAATTAGTTGATATGCGTAAATCAATTAATATGCGTAAATCAGTTGATATGGGTAAATCAGTTTATATAAATAAATCAGTTGATATGTGTAAATCAGTTGATATGTGTAAATCAGTTAATATAAATGAATCAACGTGGTCATTTAAAATCATCATACAGTTGATATACGTAAATCAGTTGATATAAATAAATCCGTTGTCATTTAAAATTTGCTGTGTTGCCAAATTGGTTAAACTTAAATCAGGGGATATGCGTAAATCAGTTTATATGCGTAAATCAGTTGATATGCGTAAATCAGTTGATATGCGTAAATTAGTTGATATGCGTAAATCAGTTAATATGCGTAAATCAGTTGATATGGGTAAATCAGTTTATATAAATAAATCAGTTGATATGTGTAAATCAGTTGATATGTGTAGATCAGTTGATATAAATAAATCAGTTGATATGTGTAAATCGGTTGATATGTGTAAATCAGTTAATATGTGTAAATCAGTTTATATAATTAAATCAACGTGGCCATTTAAAATCATCAAACAGTTGATATACGTAAATCAGTTGATATAAATAAATCCGTTGTCATTTAAAATTTGCTATGTTGCCAAATTGGTTCAAACTTAAATTAGGGGATATGCGTAAATCAGTTGATATGCGTAAATCAGTTTATATAAATAAATAAGTTGATATGTGTAAATTATTTGAAATAAATAAATCAGTTGATATGTGTAAATCAGTTGATATGTGTAAATCGGTTGATATGTGTAAATCAGTTGATATAAATGAACAACGTGGTCATTTAAAATCATCATACAGTTGATATACGTAAATCAGTTGATATAAATAAATCCGTTGTCATTTAAATTTTGCTGTGTTGCCAAATTGGTTAAACCTAAATCAGGGGATATGGGTAAATTGGTTGATATGCGTAAATTAGTTGATATGCGTAAATCAGTTGATATGTGTAAATCAGTTGATGTAAATAAATCAGTTGATATGTGTTAATCAGTTGATATAAATAAATCAGTTGATATGTGTAAATCAGTTGATATGCGTAAATCAGTTTATATGGGTAAATCAGTTGATTTGTGAAAATCGGTTGATATCAAAAAATCAGTTGATATGTGTAAATCAGTTGATATAAATAAATCAACGTTGTCATTTAAACTTTGCTGTGTTGCCAAATTGGTTTAAACTTAAATCAGGGGATATGCGTAAATCAGTTGATATGCGTAAATTAGTTGATATGGGTTAATCAGTTTATATAAATAAATCAGTTGATATGTGTAAATCAGTTGATATAAATAAATCAGTTGATATGTGTAAATCAGTTGATATAAATAAATCAGTTGATATGTGTAAATCAGTTGATATAAATAAATCAGTTGATATGTATAAATCGGTTTATATGTGTAAATTAGTTAATATGTGTAAATCAATTTATATAATTGAATCAACGTGGTCATTTAAAATCATCATACAGTTGATATACGTAAATCAGTTGATATAAATAAATCCGTTGTCATTTAAAATTCGCTATGTTGCCAACTTGGTTCAAACTTAAATCAGGGGATATGCGTAAATCAGTTGATATGCGTAAATCAGTTGATTTGTGTAAATCGGTTGATATAAATAAATCAGTTGATAAAAATAAATCAGTTGATATGTGTAAATCAGTTGATATAAATAAATCAGTTGATATGTGTAAATCAGTTGATATATGTAAATCAGTTGATATGCGTAAGATATGCGTAAATCAGTTGATTTGTGTAAATCGGTTGATATCAAAAAATCAGTTGATATGTGTAAATCAGTTGATAAAAATAATTCAGTTGATATAAATAAATCAACGTTGTCATTTAAAATTTGCTGTTGCCAAATTGGTTTAAACTTAAATCAGGGGATATGCGTTAATCAGTTGATATGCGTAAATCAGTTGATTTGTGTAAATCGGTTGAAATCAAAAAATCAGTTGATATGTGTAAATCAGTTGATGTAAATAAATTAGTTGATATGTGTAAATCAGTTGATGTAAATAAATCAACGTTGTCATTTAAAATTTGCTGTGTTGCCAAATTGGTTAAACTTAAACCAGCGGATATGCGTAAATCAGTTGATATGCGTAAATCAGTTGATTTGTGTAAATCGGTTGATATAAATAAATCAGTTAATATGTGTAAATCAGTTGATATAAATAAATCAGTTGATATGTGTAAATCAGTTGATATGCGTAAATCAGTTTATATAAATAAATCAGTTGATATGTGTAAATCATTTAATATAAATAAATCAGTTGATATAAATAAATTAGTTGATATGTGTAAATCGGTTGATATGTGTAAATCAGTTGATATGTGTAAATCAGTTAATATGTGTAAATCAGTTGATATAAATAAATTAACGTGGTCATTTAAAATTTGCCATGTTGCCAAATTGGTTCAAACTGAAATCAGGGGAAATACGTAAATCAGTTGATATAAATAAATCCGTTGTCATTTAAAATTTGCTATGTTGCCAAATTGGTTTAAACTTAAATCAGGGGATATGCGTAAATCAGTTGATATGCGTAAATCATTTGATTTGTGTAAATCGGTTGATATGTGTAAATCAGTTGATATAAATGAATCAACGTGGTCATTTAAAATCATCATACAGTTGATATACGTAAATCAGTTGATATAAATAAATCCGTTGTCATTTGCTGTGTTGCCAAATTTGTTGATTTGTGTAAATCGGTTGATATTAAAAAATCATTTGATATTTGTAAATCAGTTGATATAAATAAATCAGTTGATATAAATAAATCAACGTTGTCATTTAAAATTTGCTGTTGCCAAATTGGTTCAAACTTAAATCAGGGGATATGCGTAAATCAGTTGATATGCGTAAATCAGTTTATATAAATAAATAAGTTGATATGTGTAAATCATTTAATTTAAATAAATCAGTTGATATGTGTAAATCGGTTGATATGTGTAAATCAGTTGATATAAATGAATCAACGTGGTCATTTAAAATCATCATACAGTTGATATGCGTAAATTAGTTGATATAAATAAATCCGTTGTCATTTAAATTTTGCTGTGTTGCCAAATTGGTTAAACCTAAATCAGGGGATATGCGTAAATTAGTTGATATGCGTAAATTAGTTGATATGTGTAAATCGGTTGATGTAAATAAATCAGTTGGTATGTGTTAATCAGTTGATATAAATAAATCAGTTGATATGTGTAAATCAGTTGATATGTGTAAATCAGTTGATATGCGTAAATCAGTTTATATGGGTAAATCAGTTGATTTGTGAAAATCGGTTGATATCAAAAAATCAGTTGATATGTGTAAATCAGTTGATATAAATAAATTAACGCTGTCATTTAAACTTTGCTGTGTTGCCAAATTGGTTTAAATTTAAATCAGGGGATATGCGTAAATCAGTTGATATGCGTAAATCAGTTGATTTGTGTAAATCGGTTGATATCAAAAAATCAGTTAATATGCGTAAATCAGTTAATATGCGTAAATCAGTTGATTTGTGTAAATCGGTTGATATAAATAAATCAGTTGATATAAATAAATCAGTTGATATGTGTAAATCAGTTGATATGTGTAAATCAGTTGATATAAATAAATCAACGTGGTCATTTAAAATTTGCTGTGTTGCCAAATTGGTTCAAACTTAAGTCAGGGGATATGCCTAAATCAGTTATGCGTAAATCAGTTGATATAAATGAATCCACGTGGTCATTTAAAATCATCATACAGTTGATTTACGTAAATCATTTGATATAAATAAATCAGTTGATGTGTGTAAATCAAATGATATTAATAAATCAGTTGATATAAATAAATCAGTTGATATGTGTAAATCGGTTAATATGTGTAAATCAGTTAATATGTGTAAATCAGTTTATATAATTGAATCAACGTGGTCATTTAAAATCATTAAACAGTTGATATACGTAAATCAGTTGATATAAATAAATCCGTTGTCATTTAAAATTTGCTATGTTGCCAAATTGGTTCAAACTTAAATCAGGGGATATGCGTAAATCAGTTGATATGCGTAAATCAGTTGATTTGTGTAAATCGGTTGATATAAATAAATCAGTTGATATAAATAAATCAGTTGATATGTGTAAATCAGTTGATATAAATAAATCAACGTTGTCATTTAAAATTTGCTGTTGCCAAATTGGTTCAAACTTAAATCAGGGGATATGCGTAAATCAGTTGATTTGTGTAAATCGGTTGATATCAAAAAATCATTTAATATTTGTAAATCAGTTGATATAAATAAATCGGTTGTCATTTAAAATTTGCTATGTTGCCAAATTGGTTCAAACTTAAATCAGATGATATGCGTAAATCAGTTGATATGCGTAAATCAGTTGATTTGTGTAAATCGGTTGATTTGTGTAAATCGGTTGATATAAATAAATCAGTTGATATAAATAAATCAGTTGATATGTTTAAATCAGTTGATAGGTGTAAATCAGTTGATATAAATAAATTAACTTGGTCATTTAATCAGTTTATATAATTGAATCAACGTGGTCATTTAAAATCATCAAACAGTTGATATACGTAAATCAGTTGATATAAATAAATCCGTTGTCATTTAAAATTTGCTATGTTGCCAAATTGGTTCAAACTTAAATCAGGGGATATGCGTAAATCAGTTGATATGCGTAAATCGGTTGATTTGTGTAAATCGGTTGATATCAAAAAATCAGTTGATATGTGTAAATCAGTTGATATGTGTAAATCAGTTGATATAAATAAATCAACGTTGTCATTTAAAATTTGCTGTTGCCAAATTGGTTCAAACTTAAATCAGGGGATATGCGTAAATCAGTTGATATGCGTAAATCAGTTGATTTGTGTAAATCGGTTGATATCAAAAAATCATTTGATATTTGTAAATCAGTTGATATAAATAAATCCGTTGTCATTTAAAATTTGCTATGTTGCCAAATTGTTTCAAACTTAAATCAGATGATATGCGTAAATCAGTTGATATGCGTAAATCAGTTGATTTGTGTAAATCGGTTGATTTGTGTAAATCGGTTGATATAAATAAATCAGTTGATATAAATAAATCAGTTGATATGTTTAAATCAGTTGATATGTGTAAATCAGTTAATATTTGTAAATCTGTTGATATAAATAAATCCGTAGTCATTTAAAATTTGCTATGTTGCCAAATTGGTTCAAACTTAAATCAGGGGATATGCGTAAATCAGTTGATATGCGTAAATCAGTTGATTTGTGTAAATCGGTTGATATTAAAAAATCATTTGATATTTGTAAATCAGTTTATATAAATAAATAAGTTGATATGTGTAAATCATTTGATATAAATAAATCAGTTGATATGTGTAAATCGGTTGATATGTGTAAATCAGTTGATATAAATGAATCAACGTGTTCATTTAAAATCATCATACAGTTGATATACGTAAATCAGTTGATATAAATAAATCCGTTGTCATTTGCTGTGTTGCCAAATTGGTTTAAACTTAAATCAGGGGATATGCGTAAATCAGTTGATATGCGTAAATCAGTTGATTTGTGTAAATCGGTTGATATCAAAAAATCAGTTGATATGTGTTAATCAGTTGATATGTGTAAATCAGTTGATATAAATAAATCAGTTGATATAAATAAATCAACGTTGTTATTTAAAATTTGCTGTTGCCAAATTGGTTCAAACTTAAATCAGGGGATATGCGTAAATCAGTTGATATGCGTAAATCGGTTGATATGGGTAAATCAGTTGATATAAATAAATCAGTTGATATGTGTAAATCAGTTGATATAAATAAATCAGTTGATATGTATAAATCGGTTTATATGTGTAAATCAGTTAATATGTGTAAATCAATTTATATAATTGAATCAACGTGGTCATTTAAAATCATCATACAGTTGATATACGTAAATCAGTTGATATAAATAAATCCGTTGTCATTTAAAATTCGCTATGTTGCCAACTTGGTTCAAACTTAAATCAGGGGATATGCGTAAATCAGTTGATATGCGTAAATCAGTTGATTTGTGTAAATCGGTTGATATAAATAAATCAGTTGATAAAAATAAATCAGTTGATATGTGTAAATCAGTTGATATAAATCAGTTGATATGTGTAAATCAGTTGATATATGTAAATCAGTTGATATGCGTAAGATATGCGTAAATCAGTTGATTTGTGTAAATCGGTTGATATAAAAAAATCAGTTGATATGTGAAAATCAGTTGATATAAATAAATCAGTTGATATGTGTAAATCAGTTGATATGTGTAAATCAGTTAATATGTGTAAATCAGTTAATATAAATGAATCAACGTGGTCATTTAAAATCATCATACAGTTGATATACGTAAATCAGTTAAAATAAATAAATCCGTTGTCATTTAAAATTTGCTGTGTTGCCAAATTGGTTAAACTTAAATCAGGGGATATGCGTAAATTAGTTGATATGCGTAAATCAGTTGATATAAATAAATCAGTTGATTTGTGTAAATCAGTTGATGTAAATAAATCAGTTGATATGTGTTAATCAGTTGATATAAATAAATCAGTTGATATGTGTAAATCAGTTGATATGTGTAAATCAGTTAATATGTGTAAATCAGTTAATATAAATGAATCAACGTGGTCATTTAAAATCATCATACAGTTGATATACGTAAATCAGTTGATATAAATAAATCCGTTGTCATTTAAAATTTGCTGTGTTGCCAAATTGGTTAAACTTAAATCAGGGGATATGCGTAAATCAGTTGATATGCGAAAATCAGTTGATATGCGTAAATCAGTTGATATGCGTAAATCAGTTAATATGGGTAAATCAGTTTATATAAATAAATCAGTTGATATGTGTAAATCAGTTGATATGTGTAGATCAGTTGATATAAATAAATCAGTTGATATGTGTAAATCGGTTGATATGTGTAAATCAGTTAATATGTGTAAATCAGTTTATATAATTGAATCAACGTGGCCATTTAAAATCATCAAACAGTTGATATACGTAAATCAGTTGATATAAATAAATCCGTTGTCATTTAAAATTTGCTATGTTGCCAAATTGGTTCAAACTTAAATTAGGGGATATGCGTAAATCAGTTGATATGCGTAAATCAGTTGATATGCGTAAATCAGTTTATATAAATAAATAAGTTGATATGTGTAAATCATTTGAAATAAATAAATCAGTTGATATGTGTAAATCAGTTGATATGTGTAAATCGGTTGATATGTGTAAATCAGTTGATATAAATGAATCAACGTGGTCATTTAAAATCATCATACAGTTGATATACGTAAATCAGTTGATATAAATAAATCCGTTGTCATTTAAATTTTGCTGTGTTGCCAAATTGGTTAAACCTAAATCAGGGGATATGCGTAAATTAGTTGATATGCGTAAATTAGTTGATATGCGTAAATCAGTTGATATGTGTAAATCAGTTGATGTAAATAAATCAGTTGATATGTGTTAATCAGTTGATATAAATAAATCAGTTGATATGTGTAAATCAGTTGATATGCGTAAATCAGTTTATATGGGTAAATCAGTTGATTTGTGAAAATCGGTTGATATCAAAAAATCAGTTGATATGTGTAAATCAGTTGATATAAATAAATCAACGTTGTCATTTAAACTTTGCTGTGTTGCCAAATTGGTTTAAACTTAAATCAGGGGATATGCGTAAATCAGTTGATATGGGTTAATCATTTTATATAAATAAATCAGTTGATATGTGTAAATCAGTTGATATAAATAAATCAGTTGATATGTGTAAATCAGTTGATATAAATAAATCAGTTGATATGTGTAAATCAGTTGATATAAATAAATCAGTTGATATGTATAAATCGGTTTATATGTGTAAATCAGTTAATATGTGTAAATAGGTTGATATCAAAAAATCAGTTGATATGTGTAAATCAGTTGATATATGTAAATCAGTTGATATGCGTAAGATATGCGTAAATCAGTTGATTTGTGTAAATAGGTTGATATCAAAAAATCAGTTGATATGTGTAAATCAGTTGATATAAATAAATCAGTTGATATAAATAAATCAACGTTGTCATTTAAAATTTGCTGTTGCCAAATTGGTTTAAACTTAAATCAGGGGATATGCGTTAATCAGTTGATATGCGTAAATCAGTTGATTTGTGTAAATCGGTTGATATCAAAAAATCAGTTGATATGTGTAAATCAGTTGATGTAAATAAATTAGTTGATATGTGTAAATCAGTTGATGTAAATAAATCAACGTTGTCATTTAAAATTTGCTGTGTTGCCAAATTGGTTAAACTTAAATTAGCGGATATGCGTAAATCAGTTGATATGCGTAAATCAGTTGATTTGTGTAAATCGGTTGATATAAATAAATCAGTTAATATGTGTAAATCAGTTGATATAAATAAATCAGTTGATATGTGTAAATCAGTTGATATGCGTAAATCAGTTTATATAAATAAATCAGTTGATATGTGTAAATCATTTGATATAAAAAAATCAGTTAATATGTGTAAATCATTTGATATAAATAAATCAGTTAATATGTGTAAATCATTTGATATGTGTAAATCGGTTGATATGTGTAAATCAGTTGATATAAATGAATCAACGTGGTCATTTAAAATCATCATACAGTTGATATACGTAAATCAGTTGATATAAATAAATCCGTTGTCATTTAAAATTTGCTGTGTTGCCAAATTGGTTAAACTTAAATCAGGGGATATGCGTAAATTAGTTGATATGCGTAAATCAGTTGATATAAATAAATCAGTTGATATGTGTAAATCATTTGATATAAAAAAATCAGTTAATATGTGTAAATCATTTGATATAAATAAATCAGTTAATATGTGTAAATCATTTGATATGTGTAAATCGGTTGATATGTGTAAATCAGTTGATATAAATGAATCAACGTGGTCATTTAAAATCATCATACAGTTGATATACGTAAATCAGTTGATATAAATAAATCCGTTGTCATTTAAAATTTGCTGTGTTGCCAAATTGGTTAAACTTAAATCAGGGGATATGCGTAAATCAGTTGATAGGCGTAAATCAGTTGATTTGTGTAAATCGGTTGATATAAATAAATCAGTTGAAATAAATAAATTCGTTGTCATTTAAAATTTGCTATGTTGCCAAATTGGTTTAAATTTAAATCAGGGGATATGCGTGAATCAGTTGATATGCGTAAGATATGCGTGAATCAGTTGATTTGTGTAAATCGGTTGATATCAAAAAATCAATTGATATGTGTAAATCAGTTGATATAAATAAATCAGTTGATATAAATTAAATCAGTTGATATAAATAAATCAACGTTGTCATTTAAAATTTGCTGTTGCCAAATTGGTTCAAACTTAAATCAGATGATATGCGTAAATCAATTGATATTCGTATATCAGTTGATTTGTGTAAATCAGTTGATGTAAATAAATCAGTTGATATGTGTAAATCAGTTGATATAAATAAATAAACGTTGTCATTTAAAATTTCCTGTTTTGCCAACTTGGTTAAACTTAAATCGGGGGATATGCGTAAATCAGTTGATATGCGTAAATCAGTTGATATAAATAAATCAGTTGATATGTGTAAATCAGTTGATGTAAATAAATCAGTTGATATGTGTAAATCATTTGATATAAATAAATCAACGTGGTCATTTAAAATTTGCTATGTTGCCAAATTGGTTCAAACTTAAATCAGGGGATATACGTAAATCAGTTAAAATAAATAAATCCGTTGACATTTAAAATTTGCTATGTTGCCAAATTGGTTCAAACTTAAATCAGGGGATATGCGTAAATCAGTTGATATGCGTAAATCAGTTGATATGCGTAAATCAGTTTATATAAATAAATCAGTTGATATGTGTAAATCAGTTGATATAAATAAATCAGTTGATATGTGTAAATCAGTCGATATAAATAAATCAGTTGATATGTGTAAATCAGTTAAAATGTGAAAATCAGTTGATATAAATAAATCAACGTGGTCATTTAAAATTTGCTATGTTGCCAAATTGGTTCAAACTTAAATCAGGGGATATGCGTTAATCAGTTGATATGCGTAAATCGGTTGATATAAATAAATCAGTTGATATGCGTAAATCAGTTGATTTGTGTAAATCGGTTGTTTTCAAAAAATCAGTTGATATGTGTAAATCAGTTGATATAAATAAATCAGTTGATATGTGTAAATCAGTTAATATGCGTAAATCAGTTGATATGCGTAAATCAGTTGATATGCGTAAATCAGTTTATATAAATAAATCAGTTAATATGTGTAAATCAGTTGATATAAATAAATCAGTTGATATGTGTAAATCAGTTGATATGCGTAAGATATGCGTAAATCAGTTGATTTGTGTAAATCGGTTGATATCAAAAAATCAGTTGATATGTGTAAATCAGTTGATATAAATAAATCAGTTGATATAAATAAATCAACGTTGTCATTTAAAATTTGCTGTTGCCAAATTGGTTCAAACTTAAATCAGATGATATGCGTAAATCAATTGATATTCGTAAATCAGTTGATTTGTGTAAATTGGTTGATATCAAAAAATCAGTTGATATGTGTAAATCAGTTGATGTAAATAAATCAGTTGATATGCGTAAATCAGTTGATATAAATAAATAAACGTTGCCATTTAAAATTTGCTGTGTTGCCAACTTGGTTAAACCTAAATCAGGGGATATGCGTATATCGGTTGATATTCGTAAATCGGTTGATATAAATAAATCAGTTGATATAAATAAATCAGTTAATATGTGTAAATCAGTTGATATAAATAAATCAGTTGATATGTGTAAATTAGTTGATATGTGTAAATCGGTTATTATGTGTAAATCAGTTGATATAAATAAATCAACGTGGTCATTTAAAATTTGCTATGTTCCAAAT
Source organism: Brassicogethes aeneus (assembly GCA_921294245.1). NCBI lineage: Eukaryota > Metazoa > Arthropoda > Insecta > Coleoptera > Nitidulidae > Brassicogethes > Brassicogethes aeneus. The sequence goes on from OV121136.1 coordinate 9,293,146, forward strand.
TGGTTCAAACTTAATTCAGGGGATATGTGTAAATCAGTTGATATGCGTAAGATATGCGTAAATCAGTTGATTTGTGTAAATCAGTTGATGTAAATAAATCAACGTTGTCATTTAAAATTTGCTGTGTTGCCAAATTGGTTCAAACTTAAATCAGGGGATATACGTTAAACAGTTGATATAAATAAATTCGTTGTCATTTAAAATTTGCTATGTTGCCAAATTGGTTCAAACTTAAATCAGGGGATATGTGTAAATCAGTTGATATGCGTAAGATATGCGTTAATCAATTGATTTGTGTAAATCGGTTGATATAAAAAAATCAGTTGATATGTGTAAATCATTTGATATAAATAAATCAGTTAATATGTGTAAATCGGTTGATATGTGTAAATCAGTTGATGTAAATAAATCAGTTGATATGTGTTAATCAGTTGATATAAATAAATCAGTTGATATGTGTAAATCAGTTGATATGTGTAAATCAGTTAATATGTGTAAATCAGTTAATATAAATGAATCAACGTGGTCATTTAAAATCATCATACAGTTGATATACGTAAATCAGTTGATATAAATAAATCAGTTGATTTGTGTAAATCAGTTGATGTAAATAAATCAGTTGATTTGTGTAAATCAGTTGATGTAAATAAATCAGTTGATATGTGTTAATCAGTTGATATAAATAAATCAGTTGATATGTGTAAATCAGTTGATATGTGTAAATCAGTTGATATGCGTAAATTAGTTGATATGCGTAAATCAATTAATATGCGTAAATCAGTTGATATGGGTAAATCAGTTTATATAAATAAATCAGTTGATATGTGTAAATCAGTTGATATGTGTAAATCAGTTAATATAAATGAATCAACGTGGTCATTTAAAATCATCATACAGTTGATATACGTAAATCAGTTGATATAAATAAATCCGTTGTCATTTAAAATTTGCTGTGTTGCCAAATTGGTTAAACTTAAATCAGGGGATATGCGTAAATCAGTTTATATGCGTAAATCAGTTGATATACGTAAATCAGTTGATATGCGTAAATTAGTTGATATGCGTAAATCAGTTAATATGCGTAAATCAGTTGATATGGGTAAATCAGTTTATATAAATAAATCAGTTGATATGTGTAAATCAGTTGATATGTGTAGATCAGTTGATATAAATAAATCAGTTGATATGTGTAAATCGGTTGATATGTGTAAATCAGTTAATATGTGTAAATCAGTTTATATAATTAAATCAACGTGGCCATTTAAAATCATCAAACAGTTGATATACGTAAATCAGTTGATATAAATAAATCCGTTGTCATTTAAAATTTGCTATGTTGCCAAATTGGTTCAAACTTAAATTAGGGGATATGCGTAAATCAGTTGATATGCGTAAATCAGTTTATATAAATAAATAAGTTGATATGTGTAAATCATTTGAAATAAATAAATCAGTTGATATGTGTAAATCAGTTGATATGTGTAAATCGGTTGATATGTGTAAATCAGTTGATATAAATGAACAACGTGGTCATTTAAAATCATCATACAGTTGATATACGTAAATCAGTTGATATAAATAAATCCGTTGTCATTTAAATTTTGCTGTGTTGCCAAATTGGTTAAACCTAAATCAGGGGATATGGGTAAATTAGTTGATATGCGTAAATTAGTTGATATGCGTAAATCAGTTGATATGTGTAAATCAGTTGATGTAAATAAATCAGTTGATATGTGTTAATCAGTTGATATAAATAAATCAGTTGATATGTGTAAATCAGTTGATATGCGTAAATCAGTTTATATGGGTAAATCAGTTGATTTGTGAAAATCGGTTGATATCAAAAAATCAGTTGATATGTGTAAATCAGTTGATATAAATAAATCAACGTTGTCATTTAAACTTTGCTGTGTTGCCAAATTGGTTTAAACTTAAATCAGGGGATATGCGTAAATCAGTTGATATGCGTAAATTAGTTGATATGGGTTAATCAGTTTATATAAATAAATCAGTTGATATGTGTAAATCAGTTGATATAAATAAATCAGTTGATTTGTGTAAATCAGTTGATATAAATAAATCAGTTGATATGTGTAAATCAGTTGATATAAATAAATCAGTTGATATGTATAAATCGGTTTATATGTGTAAATTAGTTAATATGTGTAAATCAATTTATATAATTGAATCAACGTGGTCATTTAAAATCATCATACAGTTGATATACGTAAATCAGTTGATATAAATAAATCCGTTGTCATTTAAAATTCGCTATGTTGCCAACTTGGTTCAAACTTAAATCAGGGGATATGCGTAAATCAGTTGATATGAGTAAATCAGTTGATTTGTGTAAATCGGTTGATATAAATAAATCAGTTGATAAAAATAAATCAGTTGATATGTGTAAATCAGTTGATATAAATAAATCAGTTGATATGTGTAAATCAGTTGATATATGTAAATCAGTTGATATGCGTAAGATATGCGTAAATCAGTTGATTTGTGTAAATCGGTTGATATCAAAAAATCAGTTGATATGTGTAAATCAGTTGATAAAAATAAATCAGTTGATATAAATAAATCAACGTTGTCATTTAAAATTTGCTGTTGCCAAATTGGTTTAAACTTAAATCAGGGGATATGCGTTAATCAGTTGATATGCGTAAATCAGTTGATTTGTGTAAATCGGTTGATATCAAAAAATCAGTTGATATGTGTAAATCAGTTGATGTAAATAAATTAGTTGATATGTGTAAATCAGTTGATGTAAATAAATCAACGTTGTCATTTAAAATTTGCTGTGTTGCCAAATTGGTTAAACTTAAACCAGCGGATATGCGTAAATCAGTTGATATGCGTAAATCAGTTGATTTGTGTAAATCGGTTGATATAAATAAATCAGTTAATATGTGTAAATCAGTTGATATAAATAAATCAGTTGATATGTGTAAATCAGTTGATATGCGTAAATCAGTTTATATAAATAAATCAGTTGATATGTGTAAATCATTTAATATAAATAAATCAGTTGATATAAATAAATTAGTTGATATGTGTAAATCGGTTGATATGTGTAAATCAGTTGATATGTGTAAATCAGTTAATATGTGTAAATCAGTTAATATGTGTAAATCAGTTGATATAAATAAATTAACGTGGTCATTTAAAATTTGCCATGTTGCCAAATTGGTTCAAACTGAAATCAGGGGAAATACGTAAATCAGTTGATATAAATAAATCCGTTGTCATTTAAAATTTGCTATGTTGCCAAATTGGTTTAAACTTAAATCAGGGGATATGCGTAAATCAGTTGATATGCGTAAATCATTTGATTTGTGTAAATCGGTTGATATGTGTAAATCAGTTGATATAAATGAATCAACGTGGTCATTTAAAATCATCATACAGTTGATATACGTAAATCAGTTGATATAAATAAATCCGTTGTCATTTGCTGTGTTGCCAAATTTGTTGATTTGTGTAAATCGGTTGATATTAAAAAATCATTTGATATTTGTTAATCAGTTGATATAAATAAATCAACGTTGTCATTTAAAATTTGCTGTTGCCAAATTGGTTCAAACTTAAATCAGGGGATATGCGTAAATCAGTTGATATGCGTAAATTAGTTTATATAAATAAATAAGTTGATATGTGTAAATCATTTAATTTAAATAAATCAGTTGATATGTGTAAATCGGTTGATATGTGTAAATCAGTTGATATAAATGAATCAACGTGGTCATTTAAAATCATCATACAGTTGATATGCGTAAATTAGTTGATATAAATAAATCCGTTGTCATTTAAATTTTGCTGTGTTGCCAAATTGGTTAAACCTAAATCAGGGGATATGCGTAAATTAGTTGATATGCGTAAATTAGTTGATATGTGTAAATCGGTTGATGTAAATAAATCAGTTGGTATGTGTTAATCAGTTGATATAAATAAATCAGTTGATATGTGTAAATCAGTTGATATGTGTAAATCAGTTGATATGCGTAAATCAGTTTATATGGGTAAATCAGTTGATTTGTGAAAATCGGTTGATATCAAAAAATCAGTTGATATGTGTAAATCAGTTGATATAAATAAATTAACGCTGTCATTTAAACTTTGCTGTGTTGCCAAATTGGTTTAAATTTAAATCAGGGGATATGCGTAAATCAGTTGATATGCGTAAATCAGTTGATTTGTGTAAATCGGTTGATATAAATAAATCATTTGATATAAATAAATCAGTTGATATGTGTAAATCAGTTGATATGTGTAAATCAGTTGATATAAATAAATCAACGTGGTCATTTAAAATTTGCTGTGTTGCCAAATTGGTTCAAACTTAAGTCAGGGGATATGCCTAAATCAGTTATGCGTAAATCAGTTGATATAAATGAATCCACGTGGTCATTTAAAATCATCATACAGTTGATTTACGTAAATCATTTGATATAAATAAATCAGTTGATATGTGTAAATCAGTTGATATTAATAAATCAGTTGATATAAATAAATCAGTTGATATGTGTAAATCGGTTAATATGTGTAAATCAGTTAATATGTGTAAATCAGTTTATATAATTGAATCAACGTGGTCATTTAAAATCATTAAACAGTTGATATACGTAAATTAGTTGATATAAATAAATCCGTTGTCATTTAAAATTTGCTATGTTGCCAAATTGGTTCAAACTTAAATCAGGGGATATGCGTAAATCAGTTGATATGCGTAAATCAGTTGATTTGTGTAAATCGGTTGATATAAATAAATCAGTTGATATAAATAAATCAGTTGATATGTGTAAATCAGTTGATATAAATAAATCAACGTTGTCATTTAAAATTTGCTGTTGCCAAATTGGTTCAAACTTAAATCAGGGGATATGCGTAAATCAGTTGATTTGTGTAAATCGGTTGATATCAAAAAATCATTTGATATTTGTAAATCAGTTGATATAAATAAATCGGTTGTCATTTAAAATTTGCTATGTTGCCAAATTGGTTCAAACTTAAATCAGATGATATGCGTAAATCAGTTGATATGCGTAAATCAGTTGATTTGTGTAAATCGGTTGATTTGTGTAAATCGGTTGATATAAATAAATCAGTTGATATAAATAAATCAGTTGATATGTTTAAATCAGTTGATAGGTGTAAATCAGTTGATATAAATAAATTAACGTGGTCATTTAATCAGTTTATATAATTGAATCAACGTGGTCATTTAAAATCATCAAACAGTTGATATACGTAAATCAGTTGATATAAATAAATCCGTTGTCATTTAAAATTTGCTATGTTGCCAAATTGGTTCAAAATTAAATCAGGGGATATGCGTAAATCAGTTGATATGCGTAAATCGGTTGATTTGTGTAAATCGGTTGATATCAAAAAATCAGTTGATATGTGTAAATCAGTTGATATGTGTAAATCAGTTGATATAAATAAATCAACGTTGTCATTTAAAATTTGCTGTTGCCAAATTGGTTCAAACTTAAATCAGGGGATATGCGTAAATCAGTTGATATGCGTAAATCAGTTGATTTGTGTAAATCGGTTGATATCAAAAAATCATTTGATATTTGTAAATCAGTTGATATAAATAAATCCGTTGTCATTTAAAATTTGCTATGTTGCCAAATTGTTTCAAACTTAAATCAGATGATATGCGTAAATCAGTTGATATGCGTAAATCAGTTGATTTGTGTAAATCGGTTGATTTGTGTAAATCGGTTGATATAAATAAATCAGTTGATATAAATAAATCAGTTGATATGTTTAAATCAGTTGATATGTGTAAATCAGTTAATATTTGTAAATCTGTTGATATAAATAAATCCGTAGTCATTTAAAATTTGCTATGTTGCCAAATTGGTTCAAACTTAAATCAGGGGATATGCGTAAATCAGTTGATATGCGTAAATCAGTTGATTTGTGTAAATCGGTTGATATTAAAAAATCATTTGATATTTGTAAATCAGTTTATATAAATAAATAAGTTGATATGTGTAAATCATTTGATATAAATAAATCAGTTGATATGTGTAAATCGGTTGATATGTGTAAATCAGTTGATATAAATGAATCAACGTGTTCATTTAAAATCATCATACAGTTGATATACGTAAATCAGTTGATATAAATAAATCCGTTGTCATTTGCTGTGTTGCCAAATTGGTTTAAACTTAAATCAGGGGATATGCGTAAATCAGTTGATATGCGTAAATCAGTTGATTTGTGTAAATCGGTTGATATCAAAAAATCAGTTGATATGTGTTAATCAGTTGATATGTGTAAATCAGTTGATATAAATAAATCAGTTGATATAAATAAATCAACGTTGTTATTTAAAATTTGCTGTTGCCAAATTGGTTCAAACTTAAATCAGGGGATATGCGTAAATCAGTTGATATGCGTAAATCGGTTGATATGGGTAAATCAGTTGATATAAATAAATCAGTTGATATGTGTAAATCAGTTGATATAAATAAATCAGTTGATATGTATAAATCGGTTTATATGTGTAAATCAGTTAATATGTGTAAATCAATTTATATAATTGAATCAACGTGGTCATTTAAAATCATCATACAGTTGATATACGTAAATCAGTTGATATAAATAAATCCGTTGTCATTTAAAATTCGCTATGTTGCCAACTTGGTTCAAACTTAAATCAGGGGATATGCGTAAATCAGTTGATATGCGTAAATCAGTTGATTTGTGTAAATCGGTTGATATAAATAAATCAGTTGATAAAAATAAATCAGTTGATATGTGTAAATCAGTTGATATAAATAAATCAGTTGATATGTGTAAATCAGTTGATATATGTAAATCAGTTGATATGCGTAAGATATGCGTAAATCAGTTGATTTGTGTAAATCGGTTGATATAAAAAAATCAGTTGATATGTGAAAATCAGTTGATATAAATAAATCAGTTGATATAAATAAATCAACGTTGTCATTTAAAATTTGCTGTTGCCAAATTGGTTTAAACTTAAATCAGGGGATATGCGTTAATCAGTTGATATGCGTAAATCAGTTGATTTGTGTAAATCGGTTGATATCAAAAAATCAGTTGATATGTGTAAATCAGTTGATGTAAATAAATTAGTTGATATGTGTAAATCAGTTGATGTAAATAAATCAACGTTGTCATTTAAAATTTGCTGTGTTGCCAAATTGGTTAAACTTAAATCAGCGGATATGCGTAAATCAGTTGATATGCGTAAATCAGTTGATTTGTGTAAATCGGTTGATATAAATAAATCAGTTAATATGTGTAAATCAGTTGATATAAATAAATCAGTTGATATGTGTAAATCAGTTGATATGCGTAAATCAGTTTATATAAATAAATCAGTTGATATGTGTAAATCATTTAATATAAATAAATCAGTTGATATAAATAAATCAGTTGATATGTGTAAATCGGTTGATATGTGTAAATCAGTTGATATGTGTAAATCAGTTAATATGTGTAAATCAGTTGATATAAATAAATTAACGTGGTCATTTAAAATTTGCTATGTTGCCAAATTGGTTCAAACTGAAATCAGGGAAAATACGTAAATCAGTTGATATAAATAAATCCGTTGTCATTTAAAATTTGCTATGTTGCCAAATTGGTTTAAACTTAAATCAGGGGATATGCGTAAATCAGTTGATATGCGTAAATCAGTTGATTTGTGTAAATCGGTTGATATGTGTAAATCAGTTGATATAAATGAATCAACGTGGTCATTTAAAATCATCATACAGTTGATATACGTAAATCAGTTGATATAAATAAATCCGTTGTCATTTGCTGTGTTGCCAAATTTGTTGATTTGTGTAAATCGGTTGATATTAAAAAATCATTTGATATTTGTAAATCAGTTGATATAAATAAATCAGTTGATATAAATAAATCAACATTGTCATTTAAAATTTGCTGTTGCCAAATTGGTTCAAACTTAAATTAGGGGATATGCGTAAATCAGATGATATGCGTAAATCAGTTTATATAAATAAATAAGTTGATATGTGTAAATCATTTAATTTAAATAAATCGGTTGATATGTGTAAATCAGTTGATATAAATGAATCAACGTGGTCATTTAAAATCATCATACAGTTGATATGCGTAAATTAGTTGATATAAATAAATCCGTTGTCATTTAAATTTTGCTGTGTTGCCAAATTGGTTAAACCTAAATCAGGGGATATGCGTAAATTAGTTAATATGCGTAAATTAGTTGATATGTGTAAATCGGTTGATGTAAATAAATCAGTTGGTATGTGTAAATCAGTTGATATGTGTAAATCAGTTGATATAAATAAATCAACGTGGTCATTTAAAATTTGCTGTGTTGCCAAATTGGTTCAAACTTAAGTCAGGGGATATGCCTAAATCAGTTGTTATGCGTAAATCAGTTGATATAAATGAATCCACGTGGTCATTTAAAATCATCATACAGTTGATTTACGTAAATCATTTGATATAAATAAATCAGTTGATATGTGTAAATCAGTTGATATAAATAAATCCGTTGTCATTTAAAATTTGCTATGTTGCCAAATTGGTTCAAACTTAAATCAGGGGATATGCGTAAATCAGTTGATATGCGTAAATCAGTTGATTTGTGTAAATCGGTTGATTTGTGTAAATCGGTTGATATAAATAAATCAGTTGATATGTGTAAATCAGTTAATATGCGTAAATCAGTTGATTTGTGTAAATCGGTTGATTTGTGTAAATCGGTTGATATAAATAAATCAGTTGATATAAATAAATCAGTTGATATGTGTAAATCAGTTGATATAAATAAATCAACGTGGTCATTTAAAATTTGCTGTGTTGCCAAATTGGTTCAAACTTAAGTCAGGGGATATGCCTAAATCAGTTGTTATGCGTAAATCAGTTGATATAAATGAATCCACGTTGTCATTTAAAATCATCATACAGTTGATTTACGTAAATCATTTGATATAAATAAATCAGTTGATATGTGTAAATCAGTTGATATAAATAAATCCGTTGTCATTTAAAATTTGCTATGTTGCCAAATTGGTTCAAACTTAAATCTGGGGATATGCGTAAATCAGTTGATATGCGTAAATCAGTTGATTTGTGTAAATCGGTTGATATAAATAAATCAGTTGATATAAATAAATCAGTTGATATGTGTAAATCAGTTGATATAAATAAATCAACGTTGTCATTTAAAATTTGCTGTTGCCAAATTGGTTCAAACTTAAATCAGGGGATATGCGTAAATCAGTTGATTTGTGTAAATCGGTTGATATCAAAAAATCATTTGATATTTGTAAATCAGTTGATATAAATAAATACGTTGTCATTTAAAATTTGCTATGTTCCAAATTGGTTCAAACTTAAATCAGATGATATGCGTAAATCAGTTGATATGCGTAAATCAGTTGATTTGTGTAAATCGGTTGATTTGTGTAAATCGGTTGATATAAATAAATCAGTTGATATAAATAAATCAGTTGATATGTTTAAATCAGTTGATATGTGAAAATCAGTTGATATAAATAAATTAACGTGGTCATTTAATCAGTTTATATAATTGAATCAACGTGGTCATTTAAAATCATCAAACATTGGATATACGTAAATCAGTTGATATAAATAAATCCGTTGTCATTTAAAATTTGCTATGTTGCCAAATTGGTTTAAACTTAAATCAGGGGATATGCGTAAATCAAATGATTTGTGTAAATCGGTTGATATCAAAAAATCATTTGATATTTGTAAATCAGTTGATATGTGTAAATCAGTTGATATAAATAAATCAACGTTGTCATTTAAAATTTGCTGTTGCCAAATTGGTTCAAACTTAAATCAGGGGATATGCGTAAATCAGTTGATATGCGTAAATCAGTTGATTTGTGTAAATCGGTTGATATCAAAAAATCATTTAATATTTGTAAATCAGTTGATATAAATAAATCCGTTGTCATTTAAAATTTGCTATGTTGCCAAATTGTTTCAAACTTAAATCAGATGATATGCGTAAATCAGTTGATATGCGTAAATCAGTTGATTTGTGTAAATCGGTTGATTTGTGTAAATCGGTTGATATAAATAAATCAGTTGATATAAATAAATCAGTTGATATGTTTAAATCAGTTGATATGTGTAAATCAGTTAATATTTGTAAATTTGTTGATATAAATAAATCCGTAGTCATTTAAAATTTGCTATGTTGCCAAATTGGTTCAAACTTAAATCAGGGGATATGCGTAAATCAGTTGATATGCTTAAATCAGTTGATTTGTGTAAATCGGTTGATATTAAAAAATCATTTGGTATTTGTAAATCAGTTTATATAAATAAATAAGTTGATATGTGTAAATCATTTGATATAAATAAATCAGTTGATATGTGTAAATCGGTTGATATGTGTAAATCAGTTGATATAAATGAATCAACGTGTTCATTTAAAATCATCATACAGTTGATATACGTAAATCAGTTGATATAAATAAATCCGTTGTCATTTGCTGTGTTGCCAAATTGGTTTAAACTTAAATCAGGGGATATGCGTAAATCAGTTGATATGCGTAAATCAGTTGATTTGTGTAAATCGGTTGATATCAAAAAATCAGTTGATATGTGTTAATCAGTTGATATGTGTAAATCAGTTGATATAAATAAATCAGTTGATATAAATAAATCAACGTTGTTATTTAAAATTTGCTGTTGCCAAATTGGTTCAAACTTAAATCAGGGGATATGCGTAAATCAGTTGATATGCGTAAATCAGTTGATTTGTGTAAATCGGTTGATATAAATAAATCAGTTGATATGTGTAAATCAGTTGATATGTGTAAATAAGTTGATATGTGTTAATCAGTTGATATAAATAAATCAGTTGATATGTGTAAATCAGTTAATATTTGTAAATCTGTTGATATAAATAAATTCGTTGTCATTTAAAATTTGCTATGTTGCCAAATTGGTTCAAACCTAAATCAGGGGATATGCGTAAATCAGTTGATATGCGTAAATCAGTTGATTTGTGTAAATCGGTTGATATAAATAAATCAGTTGATATGTGTAAATCAGTTGATATAAATAAATCAGTTGATATGTGTTAATCAGTTGATATAAATAAATCAGTTGATATGTGTAAATCAGTTGATATGTGTAAATCAGTTAATATTTGTAAATCTGTTGATATAAATAAATCCGTTGTCATTTAAAATTTGCTATGTTGCCAAATTGGTTCAAACTTAAATCAGGGGATATGCGTAAATCAGTTGATATGCGTAAATCAGTTGATTTGTGTAAATCGGTTGATATTAAAAAATCATTTGATATTTGTAAATCAGTTGATATAAATAAATCAACGTTGTCATTTAAAATTTGCTGTTGCCAAATTGGTTCAAACTTAAATCAGGGGATATGCGTAAATCAGTTGATATGCGTAAATCAGTTTATATAAATAAATAAGTTGATATGTGTAAATCATTTAATTTAAATAAATCAGTTGATATGTGTAAATCGGTTGATATGTGTAAATCAGTTGATATAAATGAATCAACGTGGTCATTTAAAATCATCATACAGTTGATATACGTTAATTAGTTGATATAAATAAATCCGTTGTCATTTAAATTTTGCTGTGTTGCCAAATTGGTTAAACCTAAATCAGGGGATATGCGTAAATTAGTTGATATGCGTAAATTAGTTGATATGTGTAAATCAGTTGATGTAAATAAATCAGTTGATATGTGTTAATCAGTTGATATAAATAAATCAGTTGATATGTGTAAATCAGTTGATATGTGTAAATCAGTTGATATGCGTAAATCAGTTTATATGGGTAAATCAGTTGATTTGTGAAAATCGGTTGATATCAAAAAATCAGTTGATATGTGTAAATCAGTTGATATAAATAAATTAACGCTGTCATTTAAACTTTGCTGTGTTGCCAAATTGGTATAAATTTAAATCAGGGGATATGCGTAAATCAGTTGATATGCGTAAATCAGTTGATTTGTGTAAATCGGTTGATATCAAAAAATCAGTTGATATGCGTAAATCAGTTAATATGCGTAAATCAGTTGATTTGTGTAAATCGGTTGATTTGTGTAAATCGGTTGATATAAATAAATCAGTTGATATAAATAAATCAGTTGATATATGTAAATCAGTTGATATGTGTAAATCAGTTGATATAAATAAATCAACGTGGTCATTTAAAATTTGCTGTGTTGCCAAATTGGTTTAAATTTAAATCAGGGGATATGCGTAAATCAGTTGATATGCGTAAATCAGTTGATTTGTGTAAATCGGTTGATATCAAAAAATCAGTTGATATGCGTAAATCAGTTAATATGCGTAAATCAGTTGATTTGTGTAAATCGGTTGATTTGTGTAAATCGGTTGATATCAAAAAATCAGTTGATATGCGTAAATCAGTTAATATGCGTAAATCAGTTGATTTGTGTAAATCGGTTGATTTGTGTAAATCGGTTGATATAAATAAATTTGTTGATATAAATAAATCAGTTGATATATGTAAATCAGTTGATATAAATGAATCCACGTGGTCATTTAAAATCATCATACAGTTGATTTACGTAAATCATTTGATATAAATAAATCAGTTGATATGTGTAAATCAGTTGATATTAATAAATCAGTTGATATAAATAAATCAGTTGATATGTGTAAATCGGTTAATATGTGTAAATCAGTTAATATGTGTAAATCAGTTTATATAATTGAATCAACGTGGTCATTTAAAATCATCAAACAGTTGATATACGTAAATCAAATGATATAAATAAATCCGTTGTCATTTAAAATTTGCTATGTTGCCAAATTGGTTCAAACTTAAATCAGGGGATATGCGTAAATCAGTTGATATGCGTAAATCAGTTGATTTGTGTAAATCGGTTGATATAAAAAAATCAGTTGATATGTGTAAATCAGTTGATATGTGTAAATCAGTTGATATAAATAAATCAACGTTGTCATTTAAAATTTGCTGTTGCCAAATTGGTTCAAACTTAAATCAGGGGATATGCGTAAATCAGTTGATATGCGTAAATCAGTTGATTTGTGTAAATCGGTTGATATCAAAAAATCATTTGATATTTGTAAATCAGTTGATATAAATAAATCCGTTGTCATTTAAAATTTGCTATGTTGCCAAATTGTTTCAAACTTAAATCAGATGATATGCGTAAATCAGTTGATATGCGTAAATCAGTTGATTTGTGTAAATCGGTTGATTTGTGTAAATCGGTTGATATAAATAAATCAGTTGATATAAATTAATCAGTTGATATGTTTAAATCAGTTGATATGTGTAAATCAGTTAATATTTGTAAATCTGTTGATATAAATAAATCCGTAGTCATTTAAAATTTGCTATGTTGCCAAATTGGTTCAAACTTAAATCAGGGGATATGCGTAAATCAGTTGATATGCGTAAATCAGTTGATTTGTGTAAATCGGTTGATATTAAAAAATCATTTGATATTTGTAAATCAGTTTATATAAATAAATAAGTTGATATGTGTAAATCATTTGATATAAATAAATCAGTTGATATGTGTAAATCGGTTGATATGTGTAAATCAGTTGATATAAATAAATCCGTTGTCATTTGCTGTGTTGCCAAATTGGTTTAAACTTAAATCAGGGGATATGCGTAAATCAGTTGATATGCGTAAATCAGTTGATTTGTGTAAATCGGTTGATATCAAAAAATCAGTTGATATGTGTTAATCAGTTGATATGTGTAAATCAGTTGATATAAATAAATCAGTTGTTATAAATAAATCAACGTTGTTATTTAAAATTTGCTGTTGCCAAATTGGTTCAAACTTAAATCAGGGGATATGCGTAAATCAGTTGATATGCGTAAATCGGTTGATATGGGTAAATCAGTTGATATAAATAAATCAGTTGATATGTGTAAATCAGTTGATATAAATAAATAAGTTGATATGTATAAATCGGTTTATATGTGTAAATCAGTTAATATGTGTAAATCAATTTATATAATTGAATCAACGTGGTCATTTAAAATCATCATACAGTTGATATACGTAAATCAGTTGATATAAATAAATCCGTTGTCATTTAAAATTCGCTATGTTGCCAACTTGGTTCAAACTTAAATCAGGGGATATGCGTAAATCAGTTGATTTGCGTAAATCAGTTGATTTGTGTAAATCGGTTGATATAAATAAATCAGTTGATATGTGTAAATCAGTTGATATAAATAAATCAGTTGATATGTGTAAATCAGTTGATATTAATAAATCAGTTGATATAAATAAATCAGTTGATATGTGTAAATCGGTTAATATGTGTAAATCAGTTAATATGTGTAAATCAGTTTATATAATTGAATCAACGTGGTCATTTAAAATCATCAAACAGTTGATATACGTAAATCAGTTGATATAAATAAATCCGTTGTCATTTAAAATTTGCTATGTTGCCAAATTGGTTCAAACTTAAATCAGGGGATATGTGTAAATCAGTTGATATGCGTAAATCAGTTGATTTGTGTAAATCGGTTGATATAAATAAATCAGTTGATATAAATAAATCAGTTGATATGTGTAAATCAGTTGATATAAATAAATCAACGTTGTCATTTAAAATTTGCTGTTGCCAAATTGGTTCAAACTTAAATCAGGGGATATGCGTAAATCAGTTGATTTGTGTAAATCGGTTGATATCAAAAAATCATTTGATATTTGTAAATCAGTTGATATAAATAAATCGGTTGTCATTTAAAATTTGCTATGTTGCCAAATTCGTTCAAACTTAAATCAGATGATATGCGTAAATCAGTTAAAATGCGTAAATCAGTTGATTTGTGTAAATCGGTTGATTTGTGTAAATCGGTTGATATAAATAAATCAGTTGATATAAATAAATCAGTTGATATGTTTAAATCAGTTGATATGTGTAAATCAGTTGATATAAATAAATTAACGTGGTCATTTAATCAGTTTATATAATTGAATCAACGTGGTCATTTAAAATCATCAAACAGTTGATATACGTAAATCAGTTGATATAAATAAATCCGTTGTCATTTAAAATTTGCTATGTTGCCAAATTGGTTCAAACTTAAATCAGGGGATATGCGTAAATCAGTTGATATGCGTAAATCAGTTGATTTGTGTAAATCGGTTGATATAAAAAAATCAGTTGATATGTGTAAATCAGTTGATATGTGTAAATCAGTTGATATAAATAAATCAACGTTGTCATTTAAAATTTGCTGTTGCCAAATTGGTTCAAACTTAAATCAGGGGATATGCGTAAATCAGTTGATATGCGTAAATCAGTTGATTTGTGTAAATCGGTTGATATCAAAAAATCATTTGATATTTGTAAATCAGTTGATATAAATAAATCCGTTGTCATTTAAAATTTGCTATGTTGCCAAATTGTTTCAAACTTAAATCAGATGATATGCGTAAATCAGTTGATATGCGTAAATCAGTTGATTTGTGTAAATCGGTTGATTTGTGTAAATCGGTTGATATAAATAAATCAGTTGATATAAATAAATCAGTTGATATGTTTAAATCAGTTGATATGTGTAAATCAGTTAATATTTGTAAATCTGTTGATATAAATAAATCCGTAGTCATTTAAAATTTGCTATGTTGCCAAATTGGTTCAAACTTAAATCAGGGGATATGCGTAAATCAGTTGATATGCGTAAATCAGTTGATTTGTGTAAATCGGTTGATATTAAAAAATCATTTGATATTTGTAAATCAGTTTATATAAATAAATAAGTTGATATGTGTAAATCATTTGATATAAATAAATCAGTTGATATGTGTAAATCGGTTGATATGTGTAAATCAGTTGATATAAATGAATCAACGTGTTCATTTAAAATCATCATACAGTTGATATACGTAAATCAGTTGATATAAATAAATCCGTTGTCATTTGCTGTGTTGCCAAATTGGTTTAAACTTAAATCAGGGGATATGCGTAAATCAGTTGATATGCGTAAATCAGTTGATTTGTGTAAATCGGTTGATATCAAAAAATCAGTTGATATGTGTTAATCAGTTGATATGTGTAAATCAGTTGATATAAATAAATCAGTTGTTATAAATAAATCAACGTTGTTATTTAAAATTTGCTGTTGCCAAATTGGTTCAAACTTAAATCAGGGGATATGCGTAAATCAGTTGATATGCGTAAATCGGTTGATATGGGTAAATAAGTTGATATAAATAAATCAGTTGATATGTGTAAATCAGTTGATTTAAATAAATTAGTTGATATGTATAAATCGGTTTATATGTGTAAATCAGTTAATATGTGTAAATCAATTTATATAATTGAATCAACGTGGTCATTTAAAATCATCATACAGTTGATATACGTAAATCAGTTGATATAAATAAATCCGTTGTCATTTAAAATTCGCTATGTTGCCAACTTGGTTCAAACTTAAATCAGGGGATATGCGTAAATCAGTTGATATGCGTAAATCAGTTGATTTGTGTAAATCGGTTGATATCAAAAAATCATTTGATATTTGTAAATCAGTTGATATAAATAAATCCGTTGTCATTTAAAATTTGCTATGTTGCCAAATTGTTTCAAACTTAAATCAGATGATATGCGTAAATCAGTTGATATGCGTAAATCAGTTGATTTGTGTAAATCGGTTGATTTGTGTAAATCGGTTGATATAAATAAATCAGTTGATATAAATAAATCAGTTGATATGTTTAAATCAGTTGATATGTGTAAATCAGTTAATATTTGTAAATCTGTTGATATAAATAAATCCGTAGTCATTTAAAATTTGCTATGTTGCCAAATTGGTTCAAACTTAAATCAGGGGATATGCGTAAATCAGTTGATATGCTTAAATCAGTTGATTTGTGTAAATCGGTTGATATTAAAAAATCATTTGATATTTGTAAATCAGTTTATATAAATAAATAAGTTGATATGTGTAAATCATTTGATATAAATAAATCAGTTGATATGTGTAAATCGGTTGATATGTGTAAATCAGTTGATATAAATGAATCAACGTGTTCATTTAAAATCATCATACAGTTGATATACGTAAATCAGTTGATATAAATAAATCCGTTGTCATTTGCTGTGTTGCCAAATTGGTTTAAACTTAAATCAGGGGATATGCGTAAATCAGTTGATATGCGTAAATCAGTTGATTTGTGTAAATCGGTTGATTTGTGTAAATCGGTTGATATCAAAAAATCAGTTGATATGCGTAAATCAGTTAATATGCGTAAATCAGTTGATTTGTGTAAATCGGTTGATTTGTGTAAATCGGTTGATATCAAAAAATCAGTTGATATGCGTAAATCAGTTAATATGCGTAAATCAGTTGATTTGTGTAAATCGGTTGATTTGTGTAAATCGGTTGATATAAATAAATCAGTTGATATAAATAAATCAGTTGATATATGTAAATCAGTTGATATGCGTAAATCAGTTGATATAAATGAATCCACGTGGTCATTTAAAATCATCATACAGTTGATTTACGTAAATCATTTGATATAAATAAATCAGTTGATATGTGTAAATCAGTTGATATTAATAAATCAGTTGATATAAATAAATCAGTTGATATGTGTAAATCGGTTAATATGTGTAAATCAGTTAATATGTGTAAATCAGTTTATATAATTGAATCAACGTGGTCATTTAAAATCATCAAACAGTTGATATACGTAAATCAGTTGATATAAATAAATCCGTTGTCATTTAAAATTTGCTATGTTGCCAAATTGGTTCAAACTTAAATCAGGGGATATGCGTAAATCAGTTGATATGCGTAAATCAGTTGATTTGTGTAAATCGGTTGATATAAATAAATCAGTTGATATAAATAAATCAGTTGATATGTGTAAATCAGTTGATATAAATAAATCAACGTTGTCATTTAAAATTTGCTGTTGCCAAATTGGTTCAAACTTAAATCAGGGGATATGCGTAAATCAGTTGATTTGTGTAAATCGGTTGATTTGTGTAAATCGGTTGATATAAATAAATCAGTTGATATAAATAAATCAGTTGATATGTTTAAATCAGTTGATATGTGTAAATCAGTTGATATAAATAAATTAACGTGGTCATTTAATCAGTTTATATAATTGAATCAACGTGGTCATTTAAAATCATCAAACAGTTGATATACGTAAATCAGTTGATATAAATAAATCCGTTGTCATTTAAAATTTGCTATGTTGCCAAATTGGTTCAAACTTAAATCAGGGGATATGCGTAAATCAGTTGATATGCGTAAATCAGTTGATTTGTGTAAATCGGTTGATATAAAAAAATCAGTTAATATGTGTAAATCAGTTGATATAAATAAATCAACGTTGTCATTTAAAATTTGCTGTTGCCAAATTGGTTCAAACTTAAATCAGGGGATATGCGTAAATCAGTTGATATGCGTAAATCAGTTGATTTGTGTAAATCGGTTGATATCAAAAAATCATTTGATATTTGTAAATCAGTTGATATAAATAAATCCGTTGTCATTTAAAATTTGCTATGTTGCCAAATTGTTTCAAACTTAAATCAGATGATATGCGTAAATCAGTTGATATGCGTAAATCAGTTGATTTGTGTAAATCGGTTGATTTGTGTAAATCGGTTGATATAAATAAATCAGTTGATATAAATAAATCAGTTGATATGTTTAAATCAGTTGATATGTGTAAATCAGTTAATATTTGTAAATCTGTTGATATAAATAAATCCGTAGTCATTTAAAATTTGCTATGTTGCCAAATTGGTTCAAACTTAAATCAGGGGATATGCGTAAATCAGTTGATATGCGTAAATCAGTTGATTTGTGTAAATCGGTTGATATTAAAAAATCATTTGATATTTGTAAATCAGTTTATATAAATAAATAAGTTGATATGTGTAAATCATTTGATATAAATAAATCAGTTGATATGTGTAAATCGGTTGATATGTGTAAATCAGTTGATATAAATGAATCAACGTGTTCATTTAAAATCATCATACAGTTGATATACGTAAATCAGTTGATATAAATAAATCCGTTGTCATTTGCTGTGTTGCCAAATTGGTTTAAACTTAAATCAGGGGATATGCGTAAATCAGTTGATATGCGTAAATCAGTTGATTTGTGTAAATCGGTTGATATCAAAAAATCAGTTGATATGTGTTAATCAGTTGATATGTGTAAATCAGTTGATATAAATAAATCAGTTGTTATAAATAAATCAACGTTGTTATTTAAAATTTGCTGTTGCCAAATTGGTTCAAACTTAAATCAGGGGATATGCGTAAATCAGTTGATATGCGTAAATCGGTTGATATGGGTAAATCAGTTGATATAAATAAATCAGTTGATATGTGTAAATCAGTTGATATAAATAAATTAGTTGATATGTTTAAATCAGTTGATATGTGTAAATCAGTTGATATAAATAAATTAACGTGGTCATTTAATCAGTTTATATAATTGAATCAACGTGGTCATTTAAAATCATCAAACAGTTGATATACGTAAATCAGTTGATATAAATAAATCCGTTGTCATTTAAAATTTGCTATGTTGCCAAATTGGTTCAAACTTAAATCAGGGGATATGCGTAAATCAGTTGATATGCGTAAATCAGTTGATTTGTGTAAATCGGTTGATATAAAAAAATCAGTTAATATGTGTAAATCAGTTGATATGTGTAAATCAGTTGATATAAATAAATCAACGTTGTCATTTAAAATTTGCTGTTGCCAAATTGGTTCAAACTTAAATCAGGGGATATGCGTAAATCAGTTGATATGCGTAAATCAGTTGATTTGTGTAAATCGGTTGATATCAAAAAATCATTTGATATTTGTAAATCAGTTGATATAAATAAATCCGTTGTCATTTAAAATTTGCTATGTTGCCAAATTGTTTCAAACTTAAATCAGATGATATGCGTAAATCAGTTGATATGCGTAAATCAGTTGATTTGTGTAAATCGGTTGATTTGTGTAAATCGGTTGATATAAATAAATCAGTTGATATAAATAAATCAGTTGATATGTTTAAATCAGTTGATATGTGTAAATCAGTTAATATTTGTAAATCTGTTGATATAAATAAATCCGTAGTCATTTAAAATTTGCTATGTTGCCAAATTGGTTCAAACTTAAATCAGGGGATATGCGTAAATCAGTTGATATGCGTAAATCAGTTGATTTGTGTAAATCGGTTGATATTAAAAAATCATTTGATATTTGTAAATCAGTTTATATAAATAAATAAGTTGATATGTGTAAATCATTTGATATAAATAAATCAGTTGATATGTGTAAATCGGTTGATATGTGTAAATCAGTTGATATAAATGAATCAACGTGTTCATTTAAAATCATCATACAGTTGATATACGTAAATCAGTTGATATAAATAAATCCGTTGTCATTTGCTGTGTTGCCAAATTGGTTTAAACTTAAATCAGGGGATATGCGTAAATCAGTTGATATGCGTAAATCAGTTGATTTGTGTAAATCGGTTGATATCAAAAAATCAGTTGATATGTGTTAATCAGTTGATATGTGTAAATCAGTTGATATAAATAAATCAGTTGTTATAAATAAATCAACGTTGTTATTTAAAATTTGCTGTTGCCAAATTGGTTCAAACTTAAATCAGGGGATATGCGTAAATCAGTTGATATGCGTAAATCGGTTGATATGGGTAAATCAGTTGATATAAATAAATCAGTTGATATGTGTAAATCAGTTGATATAAATAAATTAGTTGATATGTATAAATCGGTTTATATGTGTAAATCAGTTAATATGTGTAAATCAATTTATATAATTGAATCAAAGTGGTCATTTAAAATCATCATACAGTTGATATACGTAAATCAGTTGATATAAATAAATCCGTTGTCATTTAAAATTCGCTATGTTGCCAACTTGGTTCAAACTTAAATCAGGGGATATGCGTAAATCAGTTGATTTGCGTAAATCAGTTGATTTGTGTAAATCGGTTGATATAAATAAATCAGTTGATATGTGTAAATCAGTTGATATAAATAAATCAGTTGATATGTGTAAATCAGTTGATATTGATAAATCAGTTGATATAAATAAATCAGTTGATATGTGTAAATCGGTTAATATGTGTAAATCAGTTAATATGTGTAAATCAGTTAATATGTGTAAATCAGTTTATATAATTGAATCAACGTGGTCATTTAAAATCATCAAACAGTTGATATACGTAAATCAGTTGATATAAATAAATCCGTTGTCATTTAAAATTTGCTATGTTGCCAAATTGGTTCAAACTTAAATCAGGGGATATGTGTAAATCAGTTGATATGCGTAAATCAGTTGATTTGTGTAAATCGGTTGATATAAATAAATCAGTTGATATAAATAAATCAGTTGATATGTGTAAATCAGTTGATATAAATAAATCAACGTTGTCATTTAAAATTTGCTGTTGCCAAATTGGTTCAAACTTAAATCAGGGGATATGCGTAAATCAGTTGATTTGTGTAAATCGGTTGATATCAAAAAATCATTTGATATTTGTAAATCAGTTGATATAAATAAATCGGTTGTCATTTAAAATTTGCTATGTTGCCAAATTCGTTCAAACTTAAATCAGATGATATGCGTAAATCAGTTAAAATGCGTAAATCAGTTGATTTGTGTAAATCGGTTGATTTGTGTAAATCGGTTGATATAAATAAATCAGTTGATATAAATAAATCAGTTGATATGTTTAAATCAGTTGATATGTGTAAATCAGTTGATATAAATAAATTAACGTGGTCATTTAATCAGTTTATATAATTGAATCAACGTGGTCATTTAAAATCATCAAA
This sequence comes from Brassicogethes aeneus, assembly GCA_921294245.1. Classification (NCBI taxonomy): domain Eukaryota; kingdom Metazoa; phylum Arthropoda; class Insecta; order Coleoptera; family Nitidulidae; genus Brassicogethes; species Brassicogethes aeneus. The sequence continues at coordinate 9,315,027 of OV121136.1, forward strand.
CAGTTGATATACGTAAATCAGTTGATATAAATAAATCCGTTGTCATTTAAAATTTGCTATGTTGCCAAATTGGTTCAAACTTAAATCAGGGGATATGCGTAAATCAGTTGATATGCGTAAATCAGTTGATTTGTGTAAATCGGTTGATATAAAAAAATCAGTTGATATGTGTAAATCAGTTGATATGTGTAAATCAGTTGATATAAATAAATCAACGTTGTCATTTAAAATTTGCTGTTGCCAAATTGGTTCAAACTTAAATCAGGGGATATGCGTAAATCAGTTGATATGCGTAAATCAGTTGATTTGTGTAAATCGGTTGATATCAAAAAATCATTTGATATTTGTAAATCAGTTGATATAAATAAATCCGTTGTCATTTAAAATTTGCTATGTTGCCAAATTGTTTCAAACTTAAATCAGATGATATGCGTAAATCAGTTGATATGCGTAAATCAGTTGATTTGTGTAAATCGGTTGATTTGTGTAAATCGGTTGATATAAATAAATCAGTTGATATAAATAAATCAGTTGATATGTTTAAATCAGTTGATATGTGTAAATCAGTTAATATTTGTAAATCTGTTGATATAAATAAATCCGTAGTCATTTAAAATTTGCTATGTTGCCAAATTGGTTCAAACTTAAATCAGGGGATATGCGTAAATCAGTTGATATGCGTAAATCAGTTGATTTGTGTAAATCGGTTGATATTAAAAAATCATTTGATATTTGTAAATCAGTTTATATAAATAAATAAGTTGATATGTGTAAATCATTTGATATAAATAAATCAGTTGATATGTGTAAATCGGTTGATATGTGTAAATCAGTTGATATAAATGAATCAACGTGTTCATTTAAAATCATCATACAGTTGATATACGTAAATCAGTTGATATAAATAAATCCGTTGTCATTTGCTGTGTTGCCAAATTGGTTTAAACTTAAATCAGGGGATATGCGTAAATCAGTTGATATGCGTAAATCAGTTGATTTGTGTAAATCGGTTGATTTGTGTAAATCGGTTGATATCAAAAAATCAGTTGATATGCGTAAATCAGTTAATATGCGTAAATCAGTTGATTTGTGTAAATCGGTTGATTTGTGTAAATCGGTTGATATCAAAAAATCAGTTGATATGCGTAAATCAGTTAATATGCGTAAATCAGTTGATTTGTGTAAATCGGTTGATTTGTGTAAATCGGTTGATATGAATAAATCAGTTGATATAAATAAATCAGTTGATATATGTAAATCAGTTGATATGCGTAAATCAGTTGATATAAATGAATCCACGTGGTCATTTAAAATCATCATACAGTTGATTTACGTAAATCATTTGATATAAATAAATCAGTTGATATGTGTAAATCAGTTGATATAAATAAATCAGTTGTTATAAATAAATCAACGTTGTTATTTAAAATTTGCTGTTGCCAAATTGGTTCAAACTTAAATCAGGGGATATGCGTAAATCAGTTGATATGCGTAAATCGGTTGATATGGGTAAATCAGTTGATATAAATAAATCAGTTGATATGTGTAAATCAGTTGATATAAATAAATTAGTTGATATGTATAAATCGGTTTATATGTGTAAATCAGTTAATATGTGTAAATCAATTTATATAATTGAATCAACGTGGTCATTTAAAATCATCATACAGTTGATATACGTAAATCAGTTGATATAAATAAATCCGTTGTCATTTAAAATTCGCTATGTTGCCAACTTGGTTTAAACTTAAATCAGGGGATATGCGTAAATCAGTTGATTTGCGTAAATCAGTTGATTTGTGTAAATCGGTTGATATAAATAAATCAGTTGATATGTGTAAATCAGTTGATATAAATAAATCAGTTGATATGTGTAAATCAGTTGATATTAATAAATCAGTTGATATAAATAAATCAGTTGATATGTGTAAATCGGTTAATATGTGTAAATCAGTTAATATGTGTAAATCAGTTTATATAATTGAATCAACGTGGTCATTTAAAATCATCAAACAGTTGATATACGTAAATCAGTTGATATAAATAAATCCGTTGTCATTTAAAATTTGCTATGTTGCCAAATTGGTTCAAACTTAAATCAGGGGATATGTGTAAATCAGTTGATATGCGTAAATCAGTTGATTTGTGTAAATCGGTTGATATAAATAAATCAGTTGATATAAATAAATCAGTTGATATGTGTAAATCAGTTGATATAAATAAATCAACGTTGTCATTTAAAATTTGCTGTTGCCAAATTGGTTCAAACTTAAATCAGGGGATATGCGTAAATCAGTTGATTTGTGTAAATCGGTTGATATCAAAAAATCATTTGATATTTGTAAATCAGTTGATATAAATAAATCGGTTGTCATTTAAAATTTGCTATGTTGCCAAATTCGTTTAAACTTAAATCAGATGATATGCGTAAATCAGTTAAAATGCGTAAATCAGTTGATTTGTGTAAATCGGTTGATTTGTGTAAATCGGTTGATATAAATAAATCAGTTGATATAAATAAATCAGTTGATATGTTTAAATCAGTTGATATGTGTAAATCAGTTGATATAAATAAATTAACGTGATCATTTAATCAGTTTATATAATTGAATCAACGTGGTCATTTAAAATCATCAAACAGTTGATATACGTAAATCAGTTGATATAAATAAATCCGTTGTCATTTAAAATTTGCTATGTTGCCAAATTGGTTCAAACTTAAATCAGGGGATATGCGTAAATCAGTTGATATGCGTAAATCAGTTGATTTGTGTAAATCGGTTGATATAAAAAAATCAGTTGATATGTGTAAATCAGTTGATATGTGTAAATCAGTTGATATAAATAAATCAACGTTGTCATTTAAAATTTGCTGTTGCCAAATTGGTTCAAACTTAAATCAGGGGATATGCGTAAATCAGTTGATATGCGTAAATCAGTTGATTTGTGTAAATCGGTTGATATCAAAAAATCATTTGATATTTGTAAATCAGTTGATATAAATAAATCCGTTGTCATTTAAAATTTGCTATGTTGCCAAATTGTTTCAAACTTAAATCAGATGATATGCGTAAATCAGTTGATATGCGTAAATCAGTTGATTTGTGTAAATCGGTTGATTTGTGTAAATCGGTTGATATAAATAAATCAGTTGATATAAATAAATCAGTTGATATGTTTAAATCAGTTGATATGTGTAAATCAGTTAATATTTGTAAATCTGTTGATATAAATAAATCCGTAGTCATTTAAAATTTGCTATGTTGCCAAATTGGTTCAAACTTAAATCAGGGGATATGCGTAAATCAGTTGATATGCGTAAATCAGTTGATTTGTGTAAATCGGTTGATATTAAAAAATCATTTGATATTTGTAAATCAGTTTATATAAATAAATAAGTTGATATGTGTAAATCATTTGATATAAATAAATCAGTTGATATGTGTAAATCGGTTGATATGTGTAAATCAGTTGATATAAATGAATCAACGTGTTCATTTAAAATCATCATACAGTTGATATACGTAAATCAGTTGATATAAATAAATCCGTTGTCATTTGCTGTGTTGCCAAATTGGTTTAAACTTAAATCAGGGGATATGCGTAAATCAGTTGATATGCGTAAATCAGTTGATATAAATAAATCCGTTGTCATTTGCTGTGTTGCCAAATTGGTTTAAACTTAAATCAGGGGATATGCGTAAATCAGTTGATATGCGTAAATCAGTTGATTTGTGTAAATCGGTTGATATCAAAAAATCAGTTGATATGTGTTAATCAGTTGATATGTGTAAATCAGTTGATATAAATAAATCAGTTGTTATAAATAAATCAACGTTGTTATTTAAAATTTGCTGTTGCCAAATTGGTTCAAACTTAAATCAGGGGATATGCGTAAATCAGTTGATATGCGTAAATCGGTTGATATGGGTAAATCAGTTGATATAAATAAATCAGTTGATATGTGTAAATCAGTTGATATAAATAAATTAGTTGATATGTATAAATCGGTTTATATGTGTAAATCAGTTAATATGTGTAAATCAATTTATATAATTGAATCAACGTGGTCATTTAAAATCATCATACAGTTGATATACGTAAATCAGTTGATATAAATAAATCCGTTGTCATTTAAAATTCGCTATGTTGCCAACTTGGTTCAAACTTAAATCAGGGGATATGCGTAAATCAGTTGATTTGCGTAAATCAGTTGATTTGTGTAAATCGGTTGATATAAATAAATCAGTTGATATGTGTAAATCAGTTGATATAAATAAATCAGTTGATATGTGTAAATCAGTTGATATTGATAAATCAGTTGATATAAATAAATCAGTTGATATGTGTAAATCGGTTAATATGTGTAAATCAGTTAATATGTGTAAATCAGTTTATATAATTGAATCAACGTGGTCATTTAAAATCATCAAACAGTTGATATACGTAAATCAGTTGATATAAATAAATCCGTTGTCATTTAAAATTTGCTATGTTGCCAAATTGGTTCAAACTTAAATCAGGGGATATGTGTAAATCAGTTGATATGCGTAAATCAGTTGATTTGTGTAAATCGGTTGATATAAATAAATCAGTTGATATAAATAAATCAGTTGATTTGTGTAAATCAGTTGATATAAATAAATCAACGTTGTCATTTAAAATTTGCTGTTGCCAAATTGGTTCAAACTTAAATCAGGGGATATGCGTAAATCAGTTGATTTGTGTAAATCGGTTGATATCAAAAAATCATTTGATATTTGTAAATCAGTTGATATAAATAAATCGGTTGTCATTTAAAATTTGCTATGTTGCCAAATTCGTTCAAACTTAAATCAGATGATATGCGTAAATCAGTTAAAATGCGTAAATCAGTTGATTTGTGTAAATCGGTTGATTTGTGTAAATCGGTTGATATAAATAAATCAGTTGAAATAAATAAATCAGTTGATATGTTTAAATCAGTTGATATGTGTAAATCAGTTGATATAAATAAATTAACGTGGTCATTTAATCAGTTTATATAATTGAATCAACGTGGTCATTTAAAATCATCAAACAGTTGATATACGTAAATCAGTTGATATAAATAAATCCGTTGTCATTTAAAATTTGCTATGTTGCCAAATTGGTTCAAACTTAAATCAGGGGATATGCGTAAATCAGTTGATATGCGTAAATCAGTTGATTTGTGTAAATCAGTTGATATAAATAAATCAGTTGTTATAAATAAATCAACGTTGTTATTTAAAATTTGCTGTTGCCAAATTGGTTCAAACTTAAATCAGGGGATATGCGTAAATCAGTTGATATGCGTAAATCGGTTGATATGGGTAAATCAGTTGATATAAATAAATCAGTTGATATGTGTAAATCAGTTGATATAAATAAATTAACGTGGTCATTTAATCAGTTTATATAATTGAATCAACGTGGTCATTTAAAATCATCAAACAGTTGATATACGTAAATCAGTTGATATAAATAAATCCGTTGTCATTTAAAATTTGCTATGTTGCCAAATTGGTTCAAACTTAAATCAGGGGATATGCGTAAATCAGTTGATATGCGTAAATCAGTTGATTTGTGTTAATCGGTTGATATAAAAAAATCAGTTGATATGTGTAAATCAGTTGATATGTGTAAATCAGTTGATATAAATAAATCAACGTTGTCATTTAAAATTTGCTGTTGCCAAATTGGTTCAAACTTAAATCAGGGGATATGCGTAAATCAGTTGATATGCGTAAATCAGTTGATTTGTGTAAATCGGTTGATATCAAAAAATCATTTGATATTTGTAAATCAGTTGATATAAATAAATCCGTTGTCATTTAAAATTTGCTATGTTGCCAAATTGTTTCAAACTTAAATCAGATGATATGCGTAAATCAGTTGATATGCGTAAATCAGTTGATTTGTGTAAATCGGTTGATTTGTGTAAATCGGTTGATATAAATAAATCAGTTGATATAAATAAATCAGTTGATATGTTTAAATCAGTTGATATGTGTAAATCAGTTAATATTTGTAAATCTGTTGATATAAATAAATCCGTAGTCATTTAAAATTTGCTATGTTGCCAAATTGGTTCAAACTTAAATCAGGGGATATGCGTAAATCAGTTGATATGCGTAAATCAGTTGATTTGTGTAAATCGGTTGATATTAAAAAATCATTTGATATTTGTAAATCAGTTTATATAAATAAATAAGTTGATATGTGTAAATCATTTGATATAAATAAATCAGTTGATATGTGTAAATCGGTTGATATGTGTAAATCAGTTGATATAAATGAATCAACGTGTTCATTTAAAATCATCATACAGTTGATATACGTAAATCAGTTGATATAAATAAATCCGTTGTCATTTGCTGTGTTGCCAAATTGGTTTAAACTTAAATCAGGGGATATGCGTAAATCAGTTGATATGCGTAAATCAGTTGATTTGTGTAAATCGGTTGATTTGTGTAAATCGGTTGATATCAAAAAATCAGTTGATATGCGTAAATCAGTTAATATGCGTAAATCAGTTGATTTGTGTAAATCGGTTGATTTGTGTAAATCGGTTGATATCAAAAAATCAGTTGATATGCGTAAATCAGTTAATATGCGTAAATCAGTTAATTTGTGTAAATCGGTTGATTTGTGTAAATCGGTTGATATAAATAAATCAGTTGATATAAATAAATCAGTTGATATATGTAAATCAGTTGATATGCGTAAATCAGTTGATATAAATGAATCCACGTGGTAATTTAAAATCATCATACAGTTGATTTACGTAAATCATTTGATATAAATAAATCAGTTGATATGTGTAAATCAGTTGATATAAATAAATCAGTTGTTATAAATAAATCAACGTTGTTATTTAAAATTTGCTGTTGCCAAATTGGTTCAAACTTAAATCAGGGGATATGCGTAAATCAGTTGATATGCGTAAATCGGTTGATATGGGTAAATCAGTTGATATAAATAAATCAGTTGATATGTGTAAATCAGTTGATATAAATAAATTAGTTGATATGTATAAATCGGTTTATATGTGTAAATCAGTTAATATGTGTAAATCAATTTATATAATTGAATCAACGTGGTCATTTAAAATCATCATACAGTTGATATACGTAAATCAGTTGATATAAATAAATCCGTTGTCATTTAAAATTCGCTATGTTGCCAACTTGGTTCAAACTTAAATCAGGGGATATGCGTAAATCAGTTGATTTGCGTAAATCAGTTGATTTGTGTAAATCGGTTGATATAAATAAATCAGTTGATATGTGTAAATCAGTTGATATAAATAAATCAGTTGATATGTGTAAATCAGTTGATATTAATAAATCAGTTGATATAAATAAATCAGTTGATATGTGTAAATCGGTTAATATGTGTAAATCAGTTAATATGTGTAAATCAGTTTATATAATTGAATCAACGTGGTCATTTAAAATCATCAAACAGTTGATATACGTAAATCAGTTGATATAAATAAATCCGTTGTCATTTAAAATTTGCTATGTTGCCAAATTGGTTCAAACTTAAATCAGGGGATATGTGTAAATCAGTTGATATGCGTAAATCAGTTGATTTGTGTAAATCGGTTGATATAAATAAATCAGTTGATATAAATAAATCAGTTGATATGTGTAAATCAGTTGATATAAATAAATCAACGTTGTCATTTAAAATTTGCTGTTGCCAAATTGGTTCAAACTTAAATCAGGGGATATGCGTAAATCAGTTGATTTGTGTAAATCGGTTGATATCAAAAAATCATTTGATATTTGTAAATCAGTTGATATAAATAAATCGGTTGTCATTTAAAATTTGCTATGTTGCCAAATTCGTTCAAACTTAAATCAGATGATATGCGTAAATCAGTTAAAATGCGTAAATCAGTTGATTTGTGTAAATCGGTTGATTTGTGTAAATCGGTTGATATAAATAAATCAGTTGATATAAATAAATCAGTTGATATGTTTAAATCAGTTGATATGTGTAAATCAGTTGATATAAATAAATTAACGTGGTCATTTAATCAGTTTATATAATTGAATCAACGTGGTCATTTAAAATCATCAAACAGTTGATATACGTAAATCAGTTGATATAAATAAATCCGTTGTCATTTAAAATTTGCTATGTTGCCAAATTGGTTTAAACTTAAATCAGGGGATATGCGTAAATCAGTTGATATGCGTAAATCAGTTGATTTGTGTAAATCGGTTGATATAAAAAAATCAGTTGATATGTGTAAATCAGTTGATATGTGTAAATCAGTTGATATAAATAAATCAACGTTGTCATTTAAAATTTGCTGTTGCCAAATTGGTTCAAACTTAAATCAGGGGATATGCGTAAATCAGTTGATATGCGTAAATCAGTTGATTTGTGTAAATCGGTTGATATCAAAAAATCATTTGATATTTGTAAATCAGTTGATATAAATAAATCCGTTGTCATTTAAAATTTGCTATGTTGCCAAATTGTTTCAAACTTAAATCAGATGATATGCGTAAATCAGTTGATATGCGTAAATCAGTTGATTTGTGTAAATCGGTTGATTTGTGTAAATCGGTTGATATAAATAAATCAGTTGATATAAATAAATCAGTTGATATGTTTAAATCAGTTGATATGTGTAAATCAGTTAATATTTGTAAATCTGTTGATATAAATAAATCCGTAGTCATTTAAAATTTGCTATGTTGCCAAATTGGTTCAAACTTAAATCAGGGGATATGCGTAAATCAGTTGATATGCGTAAATCAGTTGATTTGTGTAAATCGGTTGATATTAAAAAATCATTTGATATTTGTAAATCAGTTTATATAAATAAATAAGTTGATATGTGTAAATCATTTGATATAAATAAATCAGTTGATATGTGTAAATCGGTTGATATGTGTAAATCAGTTGATATAAATGAATCAACGTGTTCATTTAAAATCATCATACAGTTGATATACGTAAATCAGTTGATATAAATAAATCCGTTGTCATTTGCTGTGTTGCCAAATTGGTTTAAACTTAAATCAGGGGATATGCGTAAATCAGTTGATATGCGTAAATCAGTTGATTTGTGTAAATCGGTTGATTTGTGTAAATCGGTTGATATCAAAAAATCAGTTGATATGCGTAAATCAGTTAATATGCGTAAATCAGTTGATTTGTGTAAATCGGTTGATTTGTGTAAATCGGTTGATATCAAAAAATCAGTTGATATGCGTAAATCAGTTAATATGCGTAAATCAGTTAATTTGTGTAAATCGGTTGATTTGTGTAAATCGGTTGATATAAATAAATCAGTTGATATAAATAAATCAGTTGATATATGTAAATCAGTTGATATGCGTAAATCAGTTGATATAAATGAATCCACGTGGTAATTTAAAATCATCATACAGTTGATTTACGTAAATCATTTGATATAAATAAATCAGTTGATATGTGTAAATCAGTTGATATAAATAAATCAGTTGTTATAAATAAATCAACGTTGTTATTTAAAATTTGCTGTTGCCAAATTGGTTCAAACTTAAATCAGGGGATATGCGTAAATCAGTTGATATGCGTAAATCGGTTGATATGGGTAAATCAGTTGATATAAATAAATCAGTTGATATGTGTAAATCAGTTGATATAAATAAATTAGTTGATATGTATAAATCGGTTTATATGTGTAAATCAGTTAATATGTGTAAATCAATTTATATAATTGAATCAACGTGGTCATTTAAAATCATCATACAGTTGATATACGTAAATCAGTTGATATAAATAAATCCGTTGTCATTTAAAATTCGCTATGTTGCCAACTTGGTTCAAACTTAAATCAGGGGATATGCGTAAATCAGTTGATTTGCGTAAATCAGTTGATTTGTGTAAATCGGTTGATATAAATAAATCAGTTGATATGTGTAAATCAGTTGATATAAATAAATCAGTTGATATGTGTAAATCAGTTGATATTAATAAATCAGTTGATATAAATAAATCAGTTGATATGTGTAAATCGGTTAATATGTGTAAATCAGTTAATATGTGTAAATCAGTTTATATAATTGAATCAACGTGGTCATTTAAAATCATCAAACAGTTGATATACGTAAATCAGTTGATATAAATAAATCCGTTGTCATTTAAAATTTGCTATGTTGCCAAATTGGTTCAAACTTAAATCAGGGGATATGTGTAAATCAGTTGATATGCGTAAATCAGTTGATTTGTGTAAATCGGTTGATATAAATAAATCAGTTGATATAAATAAATCAGTTGATATGTGTAAATCAGTTGATATAAATAAATCAACGTTGTCATTTAAAATTTGCTGTTGCCAAATTGGTTCAAACTTAAATCAGGGGATATGCGTAAATCAGTTGATTTGTGTAAATCGGTTGATATCAAAAAATCATTTGATATTTGTAAATCAGTTGATATAAATAAATCGGTTGTCATTTAAAATTTGCTATGTTGCCAAATTCGTTCAAACTTAAATCAGATGATATGCGTAAATCAGTTAAAATGCGTAAATCAGTTGATTTGTGTAAATCGGTTGATTTGTGTAAATCGGTTGATATAAATAAATCAGTTGATATAAATAAATCAGTTGATATGTTTAAATCAGTTGATATGTGTAAATCAGTTGATATAAATAAATTAACGTGGTCATTTAATCAGTTTATATAATTGAATCAACGTGGTCATTTAAAATCATCAAACAGTTGATATACGTAAATCAGTTGATATAAATAAATCCGTTGTCATTTAAAATTTGCTATGTTGCCAAATTGGTTTAAACTTAAATCAGGGGATATGCGTAAATCAGTTGATATGCGTAAATCAGTTGATTTGTGTAAATCGGTTGATATAAAAAAATCAGTTGATATGTGTAAATCAGTTGATATGTGTAAATCAGTTGATATAAATAAATCAACGTTGTCATTTAAAATTTGCTGTTGCCAAATTGGTTCAAACTTAAATCAGGGGATATGCGTAAATCAGTTGATATGCGTAAATCAGTTGATTTGTGTAAATCGGTTGATATCAAAAAATCATTTGATATTTGTAAATCAGTTGATATAAATAAATCCGTTGTCATTTAAAATTTGCTATGTTGCCAAATTGTTTCAAACTTAAATCAGATGATATGCGTAAATCAGTTGATATGCGTAAATCAGTTGATTTGTGTAAATCGGTTGATTTGTGTAAATCGGTTGATATAAATAAATCAGTTGATATAAATAAATCAGTTGATATGTTTAAATCAGTTGATATGTGTAAATCAGTTAATATTTGTAAATCTGTTGATATAAATAAATCCGTAGTCATTTAAAATTTGCTATGTTGCCAAATTGGTTCAAACTTAAATCAGGGGATATGCGTAAATCAGTTGATATGCGTAAATCAGTTGATTTGTGTAAATCGGTTGATATTAAAAAATCATTTGATATTTGTAAATCAGTTTATATAAATAAATAAGTTGATATGTGTAAATCATTTGATATAAATAAATCAGTTGATATGTGTAAATCGGTTGATATGTGTAAATCAGTTGATATAAATGAATCAACGTGTTCATTTAAAATCATCATACAGTTGATATACGTAAATCAGTTGATATAAATAAATCCGTTGTCATTTGCTGTGTTGCCAAATTGGTTTAAACTTAAATCAGGGGATATGCGTAAATCAGTTGATATGCGTAAATCAGTTGATTTGTTAATCGGTTGATATCAAAAAATCAGTTGATATGTGTTAATCAGTTGATATGTGTAAATCAGTTGATATAAATAAATCAGTTGTTATAAATAAATCAACGTTGTTATTTAAAATTTGCTGTTGCCAAATTGGTTCAAACTTAAATCAGGGGATATGCGTAAATCAGTTGATATGCGTAAATCGGTTGATATGGGTAAATAAGTTGATATAAATAAATCAGTTGATATGTGTAAATCAGTTGATTTAAATAAATTAGTTGATATGTATAAATCGGTTTATATGTGTAAATCAGTTAATATGTGTAAATCAATTTATATAATTGAATCAACGTGGTCATTTAAAATCATCATACAGTTGATATACGTAAATCAGTTGATATAAATAAATCCGTTGTCATTTAAAATTCGCTATGTTGCCAACTTGGTTCAAACTTAAATCAGGGGATATGCGTAAATCAGTTGATATGCGTTAATCAGTTGATTTGTGTAAATCGGTTGATATCAAAAAATCATTTGATATTTGTAAATCAGTTGATATAAATAAATCCGTTTTCATTTAAAATTTGCTATGTTGCCAAATTGTTTCAAACTTAAATCAGATGATATGCGTAAATCAGTTGATATGCGTAAATCAGTTGATTTGTGTAAATCGGTTAATTTGTGTAAATCGGTTGATATAAATAAATCAGTTGATATAAATAAATCAGTTGATATGTTTAAATCAGTTGATATGTGTAAATCAGTTAATATTTGTAAATCTGTTGATATAAATAAATCCGTAGTCATTTAAAATTTGCTATGTTGCCAAATTGGTTCAAACTTAAATCAGGGGATATGCGTAAATCAGTTGATATGCTTAAATCAGTTGATTTGTGTAAATCGGTTGATATTAAAAAATCATTTGATATTTGTAAATCAGTTTATATAAATAAATAGGTTGATATGTGTAAATCATTTGATATAAATAAATCAGTTGATATGTGTAAATCGGTTGATATGTGTAAATCAGTTGATATAAATGAATCAACGTGTTCATTTAAAATCATCATACAGTTGATATACGTAAATCAGTTGATATAAATAAATCCGTTGTCATTTGCTGTGTTGCCAAATTGGTTTAAACTTAAATCAGGGGATATGCGTAAATCAGTTGATATGCGTAAATCAGTTGATTTGTGTAAATCGGTTGATTTGTGTAAATCGGTTGATATCAAAAAATCAGTTGATATGCGTAAATCAGTTAATATGCGTAAATCAGTTGATTTGTGTAAATCGGTTGATTTGTGTAAATCGGTTGATATCAAAAAATCAGTTGATATGCGTAAATCAGTTAATATGCGTAAATCAGTTGATTTGTGTAAATCGGTTGATTTGTGTAAATCGGTTGATATAAATAAATCAGTTGATATAAATAAATCAGTTGATATATGTAAATCAGTTGATATGCGTAAATCAGTTGATATAAATGAATCCACGTGGTCATTTAAAATCATCATACAGTTGATTTACGTAAATCATTTGATATAAATAAATCAGTTGATATGTGTAAATCAGTTGATATTAATAAATCAGTTGATATAAATAAATCAGTTGATATGTGTAAATCGGTTAATATGTGTAAATCAGTTAATATGTGTAAATCAGTTTATATAATTGAATCAACGTGGTCATTTAAAATCATCAAACAGTTGATATACGTAAATCAGTTGATATAAATAAATCCGTTGTCATTTAAAATTTGCTATGTTGCCAAATTGGTTCAAACTTAAATCAGGGGATATGCGTAAATCAGTTGATATGCGTAAATCAGTTGATTTGTGTAAATCGGTTGATATAAATAAATCAGTTGATATAAATAAATCAGTTGATATGTGTAAATCAGTTGATATAAATAAATCAACGTTGTCATTTAAAATTTGCTGTTGCCAAATTGGTTCAAACTTAAATCAGGGGATATGCGTAAATCAGTTGATTTGTGTAAATCGGTTGATTTGTGTAAATCGGTTGATATAAATAAATCAGTTGATATAAATAAATCAGTTGATATGTTTAAATCAGTTGATATGTGTAAATCAGTTGATATAAATAAATTAACGTGGTCATTTAATCAGTTTATATAATTGAATCAACGTGGTCATTTAAAATCATCAAACAGTTGATATACGTAAATCAGTTGATATAAATAAATCCGTTGTCATTTAAAATTTGCTATGTTGCCAAATTGGTTCAAACTTAAATCAGGGGATATGCGTAAATCAGTTGATATGCGTAAATCAGTTGATTTGTGTAAATCGGTTGATATAAAAAAATCAGTTAATATGTGTAAATCAGTTGATATGTGTAAATCAGTTGATATAAATAAATCAACGTTGTCATTTAAAATTTGCTGTTGCCAAATTGGTTCAAACTTAAATCAGGGGATATGCGTAAATCAGTTGATATGCGTAAATCAGTTGATTTGTGTAAATCGGTTGATATCAAAAAATCATTTGATATTTGTAAATCAGTTGATATAAATAAATCCGTTGTCATTTAAAATTTGCTATGTTGCCAAATTGTTTCAAACTTAAATCAGATGATATGCGTAAATCAGTTGATATGCGTAAATCAGTTGATTTGTGTAAATCGGTTGATTTGTGTAAATCGGTTGATATAAATAAATCAGTTGATATAAATAAATCAGTTGATATGTTTAAATCAGTTGATATGTGTAAATCAGTTAATATTTGTAAATCTGTTGATATAAATAAATCCGTAGTCATTTAAAATTTGCTATGTTGCCAAATTGGTTCAAACTTAAATCAGGGGATATGCGTAAATCAGTTGATATGCGTAAATCAGTTGATTTGTGTAAATCGGTTGATATTAAAAAATCATTTGATATTTGTAAATCAGTTTATATAAATAAATAAGTTGATATGTGTAAATCATTTGATATAAATAAATCAGTTGATATGTGTAAATCGGTTGATATGTGTAAATCAGTTGATATAAATGAATCAACGTGTTCATTTAAAATCATCATACAGTTGATATACGTAAATCAGTTGATATAAATAAATCCGTTGTCATTTGCTGTGTTGCCAAATTGGTTTAAACTTAAATCAGGGGATATGCGTAAATCAGTTGATATGCGTAAATCAGTTGATTTGTGTAAATCGGTTGATATCAAAAAATCAGTTGATATGTGTTAATCAGTTGATATGTGTAAATCAGTTGATATAAATAAATCAGTTGTTATAAATAAATCAACGTTGTTATTTAAAATTTGCTGTTGCCAAATTGGTTCAAACTTAAATCAGGGGATATGCGTAAATCAGTTGATATGCGTAAATCGGTTGATATGGGTAAATCAGTTGATATAAATAAATCAGTTGATATGTGTAAATCAGTTGATATAAATAAATTAGTTGATATGTATAAATCGGTTTATATGTGTAAATCAGTTAATATGTGTAAATCAATTTATATAATTGAATCAAAGTGGTCATTTAAAATCATCATACAGTTGATATACGTAAATCAGTTAATATAAATAAATCCGTTGTCATTTAAAATTCGCTATGTTGCCAACTTGGTTCAAACTTAAATCAGGGGATATGCGTAAATCAGTTGATTTGCGTAAATCAGTTGATTTGTGTAAATCGGTTGATATAAATAAATCAGTTGATATGTGTAAATCAGTTGATATAAATAAATCAGTTGATATGTGTAAATCAGTTGATATTGATAAATCAGTTGATATAAATAAATCAGTTGATATGTGTAAATCGGTTAATATGTGTAAATCAGTTAATATGTGTAAATCAGTTTATATAATTGAATCAACGTGGTCATTTAAAATCATCAAACAGTTGATATACGTAAATCAGTTGATATAAATAAATCCGTTGTCATTTAAAATTTGCTATGTTGCCAAATTTGTTCAAACTTAAATCAGGGGATATGTGTAAATCAGTTGATATGCGTAAATCAGTTGATTTGTGTAAATCGGTTGATATAAATAAATCAGTTGATATAAATAAATCAGTTGATATGTGTAAATCAGTTGATATAAATAAATCAACGTTGTCATTTAAAATTTGCTGTTGCCAAATTGGTTCAAACTTAAATCAGGGGATATGCGTAAATCAGTTGATTTGTGTAAATCGGTTGATATCAAAAAATCATTTGATATTTGTAAATCAGTTGATATAAATAAATCGGTTGTCATTTAAAATTTGCTATGTTGCCAAATTCGTTCAAACTTAAATCAGATGATATGCGTAAATCAGTTAAAATGCGTAAATCAGTTGATTTGTGTAAATCGGTTGATTTGTGTAAATCGGTTGATATAAATAAATCAGTTGATATAAATAAATCAGTTGATATGTTTAAATCAGTTGATATGTGTAAATCAGTTGATATAAATAAATTAACGTGGTCATTTAATCAGTTTATATAATTGAATCAACGTGGTCATTTAAAATCATCAAACAGTTGATATACGTAAATCAGTTGATATAAATAAATCCGTTGTCATTTAAAATTTGCTATGTTGCCAAATTGGTTCAAACTTAAATCAGGGGATATGCGTAAATCAGTTGATATGCGTAAATCAGTTGATTTGTGTAAATCGGTTGATATAAAAAAATCAGTTGATATGTGTAAATCAGTTGATATGTGTAAATCAGTTGATATAAATAAATCAACGTTGTCATTTAAAATTTGCTGTTGCCAAATTGGTTCAAACTTAAATCAGGGGATATGCGTAAATCAGTTGATATGCGTAAATCAGTTGATTTGTGTAAATCGGTTGATATCAAAAAATCATTTGATATTTGTAAATCAGTTGATATAAATAAATCCGTTGTCATTTAAAATTTGCTATGTTGCCAAATTGTTTCAAACTTAAATCAGATGATATGCGTAAATCAGTTGATATGCGTAAATCAGTTGATTTGTGTAAATCGGTTGATTTGTGTAAATCGGTTGATATAAATAAATCAGTTGATATAAATAAATCAGTTGATATGTTTAAATCAGTTGATATGTGTAAATCAGTTAATATTTGTAAATCTGTTGATATAAATAAATCCGTAGTCATTTAAAATTTGCTATGTTGCCAAATTGGTTCAAACTTAAATCAGGGGATATGCGTAAATCAGTTGATATGCGTAAATCAGTTGATTTGTGTAAATCGGTTGATATTAAAAAATCATTTGATATTTGTAAATCAGTTTATATAAATAAATAAGTTGATATGTGTAAATCATTTGATATAAATAAATCAGTTGATATGTGTAAATCGGTTGATATGTGTAAATCAGTTGATATAAATGAATCAACGTGTTCATTTAAAATCATCATACAGTTGATATACGTAAATCAGTTGATATAAATAAATCCGTTGTCATTTGCTGTGTTGCCAAATTGGTTTAAACTTAAATCAGGGGATATGCGTAAATCAGTTGATATGCGTAAATCAGTTGATTTGTGTAAATCGGTTGATATCAAAAAATCAGTTGATATGTGTTAATTAGTTGATATGTGTAAATCAGTTGATATAAATAAATCAGTTGTTATAAATAAATCAACGTTGTTATTTAAAATTTGCTGTTGCCAAATTGGTTCAAACTTAAATCAGGGGATATGCGTAAATCAGTTGATATGCGTAAATCGGTTGATATGGGTAAATAAGTTGATATAAATAAATCAGTTGATATGTGTAAATCAGTTGATTTAAATAAATTAGTTGATATGTATAAATCGGTTTATATGTGTAAATCAGTTAATATGTGTAAATCAATTTATATAATTGAATCAACGTGGTCATTTAAAATCATCATACAGTTGATATACGTAAATCAGTTGATATAAATAAATCCGTTGTCATTTAAAATTCGCTATGTTGCCAACTTGGTTCAAACTTAAATCAGGGGATATGCGTAAATCAGTTGATATGCGTAAATCAGTTGATTTGTGTAAATCGGTTGATATCAAAAAATCATTTAATATTTGTAAATCAGTTGATATAAATAAATCCGTTGTCATTTAAAATTTGCTATGTTGCCAAATTGTTTCAAACTTAAATCAGATGATATGCGTAAATCAGTTGATATGCGTAAATCAGTTGATTTGTGTAAATCGGTTGATTTGTGTAAATCGGTTGATATAAATAAATCAGCTGATATAAATAAATCAGTTGATATGTTTAAATCAGTTGATATGTGTAAATCAGTTAATATTTGTAAATCTGTTGATATAAATAAATCCGTAGTCATTTAAAATTTGCTATGTTGCCAAATTGGTTCAAACTTAAATCAGGGGATATGCGTAAATCAGTTGATATGCTTAAATCAGTTGATTTGTGTAAATCGGTTGATATTAAAAAATCATTTGATATTTGTAAATCAGTTTATATAAATAAATAAGTTGATATGTGTAAATCATTTGATATAAATAAATCAGTTGATATGTGTAAATCGGTTGATATGTGTAAATCAGTTGATATAAATGAATCAACGTATTCATTTAAAATCATCATACAGTTGATATACGTAAATCAGTTGATATAAATAAATCCGTTGTCATTTGCTGTGTTGCCAAATTGGTTTAAACTTAAATCAGGGGATATGCGTAAATCAGTTGATATGCGAAATCAGTTGATTTGTGTAAATCGGTTGATATCAAAAAATCAGTTGATATGTGTTAATCAGTTGATATGTGTAAATCAGTTGATATAAATAAATCAGTTGATATAAATAAATTAACGTTGTTATTTAAAATTTGCTGTTGCCAAATTGGTTCAAACTTAAATCAGGGGATATGCGTAAATCAGTTGATATGCGTAAATCAGTTGATTTGTGTAAATCGGTTGATATAAATAAATCAGTTGATATGTGTAAATCAGTTGATATAAATAAATCAGTTGATATGTGTTAATCAGTTGATATAAATAAATCAGTTGATATGTGTAAATCAGTTATTATTTGTAAATCTGTTGATATAAATAAATCCGTTGTCATTTAAAATTTGCTATGTTGCCAAATTGGTTCAAACCTAAATCAGGGGATATGCGTAAATCAGTTGATATGCGTAAATCAGTTAATTTGTGTAAATCGGTTGATATAAATAAATCAGTTGATATGTGTAAATCAGTTGATATAAATAAATCAGTTGATATGTGTTAATCAGTTGATATAAATAAATCAGTTGATATGTGTAAATCAGTTGATATGTGTAAATCAGTTAATATTTGTAAATCTGTTGATATAAATAAATTCGTTGTCATTTAAAATTTGCTATGTTGCCAAATTGGTTCAAACTTAAATCAGGGGATATGCGTAAATCAGTTGATATGCGTAAGATATGCGTAAATCAGTTGATTTGTGTAAATCGGTTGATATAAAAAAATCAGTTGATATGTGAAAATCAGTTGATATAAATAAATCAGTTGATATAAATAAATCAACGTTGTCATTTAAAATTTGCTGTTGCCAAATTGGTTTAAACTTAAATCAGGGGATATGCGTTAATCAGTTGATATGCGTAAATCAGTTGATTTGTGTAAATCGGTTGATATCAAAAAATCAGTTGATTTGTGTAAATCGGTTGATATAAATAAATCAGTTGATAAAAATAAATCAGTTGATATGTGTAAATCAGTTGAGATGCGTAAGATATGCGTAAATCAGTTGATTTGTGTAAATCGGTTGATATAAAAAAATCAGTTGATATGTGAAAATCAGTTGATATAAATAAATCAGTTGATATAAATAAATCAACGTTGTCATTTAAAATTTGCTGTTGCCAAATTGGTTTAAACTTAAATCAGGGGATATGCGTTAATCAGTTGATATGCGTAAATCAGTTGATTTGTGTAAATCGGTTGATATCAAAAAATCAGTTGATATGTGTAAATCAGTTGATGTAAATAAATTAGTTGATATGTGTAAATCAGTTGATGTAAATAAATCAACGTTGTCATTTAAAATTTGCTGTGTTGCCAAATTGGTTAAACTTAAATCAGCGGATATGCGTAAATCAGTTGATATGCGTAAATCAGTTGATTTGTGTAAATCGGTTGATATAAATAAATCAGTTAATATGTGTAAATCAGTTGATATAAATAAATCAGTTGATATGTGTAAATCAGTTGATATGCGTAAATCAGTTTATATAAATAAATCAGTTGATATGTGTAAATCATTTAATATAAATAAATCAGTTGATATAAATAAATCAGTTGATATGTGTAAATCGGTTGATATGTGTAAATCAGTTGATATGTGTAAATCAGTTAATATGTGTAAATCAGTTAATATGTGTAAATCAGTTGATATAAATAAATTAACGTGGTCATTTAAAATTTGCTATGTTGCCAAATTGGTTCAAACTGAAATCAGGGGAAAATACGTAAATCAGTTGATATAAATAAATCAACGTTGTCATTTAAAATTTGCTGTTGCCAAATTGGTTCAAACTTAAATCAGGGGATATGCGTAAATCAGTTGATATGCGTAAATCAGTTGATTTGTGTAAATCGGTTGATATCAAAAAATCATTTGATATTTGTAAATCAGTTGATATAAATAAATCCGTTGTCATTTAAAATTTGCTATGTTGCCAAATTGTTTCAAACTTAAATCAGATGATATGCGTAAATCAGTTGATATGCGTAAATCAGTTGATTTGTGTAAATCGGTTGATTTGTGTAAATCGGTTGATATAAATAAATCAGTTGATATAAATAAATCAGTTGATATGTTTAAATCAGTTGATATGTGTAAATCAGTTAATATTTGTAAATCTGTTGATATAAATAAATCCGTAGTCATTTAAAATTTGCTATGTTGCCAAATTGGTTCAAACTTAAATCAGGGGATATGCGTAAATCAGTTGATATGCGTAAATCAGTTGATTTGTGTAAATCGGTTGAAATTAAAAAATCATTTGATATTTGTAAATCAGTTTATATAAATAAATCAGTTGATATGTGTAAATCGGTTGATATGTGTAAATCAGTTGATATAAATGAATCAACGTGTTCATTTAAAATCATCATACAGTTGATATACGTAAATCAGTTGATATAAATAAATCCGTTGTCATTTGCTGTGTTGCCAAATTGGTTTAAACTTAAATCAGGGGATATGCGTAAATCAGTTGATATGCGTAAATCAGTTGATTTGTGTAAATCGGTTGATATCAAAAAATCAGTTGATATGTGTTAATCAGTTGATATGTGTAAATCAGTTGATATAAATAAATCAGTTGTTATAAATAAATCAACGTTGTTATTTAAAATTTGCTGTTGCCAAATTGGTTCAAACTTAAATCAGGGGATATGCGTAAATCAGTTGATATGCGTAAATCGGTTGATATGGGTAAATAAGTTGATATAAATAAATCAGTTGATATGTGTAAATCAGTTGATTTAAATAAATTAGTTGATATGTATAAATCGGTTTATATGTGTAAATCAGTTAATATGTGTAAATCAATTTATATAATTGAATCAACGTGGTCATTTAAAATCATCATACAGTTGATATACGTAAATCAGTTGATATAAATAAATCCGTTGTCATTTAAAATTCGCCATGTTGCCAACTTGGTTCAAACTTAAATCAGGGGATATGCGTAAATCAGTTGATATGCGTAAATCAGTTGATTTGTGTAAATCGGTTGATATCAAAAAATCATTTGATATTTGTAAATCAGTTGATATAAATAAATCCGTTGTCATTTAAAATTTGCTATGTTGCCAAATTGTTTCAAACTTAAATCAGATGATATGCGTAAATCAGTTGATATGCGTAAATCAGTTGATTTGTGTAAATCGGTTGATTTGTGTAAATCGGTTGATATAAATAAATCAGTTGATATAAATAAATCAGTTGATATGTTTAAATCAGTTGATATGTGTAAATCAGTTAATATTTGTAAATCTGTTGATATAAATAAATCCGTAGTCATTTAAAATTTGCTATGTTGCCAAATTGGTTCAAACTTAAATCAGGGGATATGCGTAAATCAGTTGATATGCTTAAATCAGTTGATTTGTGTAAATCGGTTGATATTAAAAAATCATTTGATATTTGTAAATCAGTTTATATAAATAAATAAGTTGATATGTGTAAATCATTTGATATAAATAAATCAGTTGATATGTGTAAATCGGTTGATATGTGTAAATCAGTTGATATAAATGAATCAACGTGTTCATTTAAAATCATCATACAGTTGATATACGTAAATCAGTTGATATAAATAAATCCGTTGTCATTTGCTGTGTTGCCAAATTGGTTTAAACTTAAATCAGGGGATATGCGTAAATCAGTTGATATGCGTAAATCAGTGGATTTGTGTAAATCGGTTGATATCAAAAAATCAGTTGATATGTGTTAATCAGTTGATATGTGTAAATCAGTTGATATAAATAAATCAGTTGATATAAATAAATCAACGTTGTTATTTAAAATTTGCTGTTGCCAAATTGGTTCAAACTTAAATCAGGGGATATGCGTAAATCAGTTGATATGCGTAAATCAGTTGATTTGTGTAAATCGGTTGATATAAATAAATCAGTTGATATGTGTAAATCAGTTGATATAAATAAATCAGTTGATATGTGTAATCAGTTGATATAAATAAATCAGTTGATATGTGTAAATCAGTTAATATTTGTAAATCTGTTGATATAAATAAATCCGTTGTCATTTAAAATTTGCTATGTTGCCAAATTGGTTCAAACCTAAATCAGGGGATATGCGTAAATCAGTTGATATGCGTAAATCAGTTAATTTGTGTAAATCGGTTGATATAAATAAATCAGTTGATATGTGTAAATCAGTTGATATAAATAAATCAGTTGATATGTGTTAATCAGTTGATATAAATAAATCAGTTGATATGTGTAAATCAGTTGATATGTGTAAATCAGTTAATATTTGTAAATCTGTTGATATAAATAAATCCGTTGTCATTTAAAATTTGCTATGTTGCCAAATTGGTTCAAACTTAAATCAGGGGATATGCGTAAATCAGTTGATATGCGTAAATCAGTTGATTTGTGTAAATCGGTTGATATAAATAAATCAGTTGATATGTGTAAATCAGTTGATATAAATAAATCAGTTGATATGTATAAATCGGTTTATATGTGTAAATCAGTTAATATGTGTAAATCAATTTATATAATTGAATCAACGTGGTCATTTAAAATCATCATACAGTTGATATACGTAAATCAGTTGATATAAATAAATCCGTTGTCATTTAAAATTCGCTATGTTGCCAACTTGGTTCAAACTTAAATCAGGGGATATGCGTAAATCAGTTGATATGCGTAAATCAGTTGATTTGTGTAAATCGGTTGATATAAATAAATCAGTTGATAAAAATAAATCAGTTGATATGTGTAAATCAGTTGATATAAATAAATCAGTTGATATGTGTAAATCAGTTGATATATGTAAATCAGTTGAGATGCGTAAGATATGCGTAAATCAGTTGATTTGTGTAAATCGGTTGATATAAAAAAATCAGTTGATATGTGAAAATCAGTTGATATAAATAAATCAGTTGATATAAATAAATCAACGTTGTCATTTAAAATTTGCTGTTGCCAAATTGGTTTAAACTTAAATCAGGGGATATGCGTTAATCAGTTGATATGCGTAAATCAGTTGATTTGTGTAAATCGGTTGATATCAAAAAATCAGTTGATATGTGTAATTCAGTTGATGTAAATAAATTAGTTGATATGTGTAAATCAGTTGATGTAAATAAATCAACGTTGTCATTTAAAATTTGCTGTGTTGCCAAATTGGTTAAAACTTAAATCAGCGGATATGCGTAAATCAGTTGATATGCGTAAATCAGTTGATTTGTGTAAATCGGTTGATATAAATAAATCAGTTAATATGTGTAAATCAGTTGATATAAATAAATCAGTTGATATGTGTAAATCAGTTGATATGCGTAAATCAGTTTATATAAATAAATCAGTTGATATGTGTAAATCATTTAATATAAATAAATCAGTTGATATAAATAAATCAGTTGATATGTGTAAATCGGTTGATATGTGTAAATCAGTTGATATGTGTAAATCAGTTAATATGTGTAAATCAGTTGATATAAATAAATTAACGTGGTCATTTAAAATTTGCTATGTTGCCAAATTGGTTCAAACTGAAATCAGGGAAAATACGTAAATCAGTTGATATAAATAAATCCGTTGTCATTTAAAATTTGCTATGTTGCCAAATTGGTTTAAACTTAAATCAGGGGATATGCGTAAATCAGTTGATATGCGTAAATCAGTTGATTTGTGTAAATCGGTTGATATGTGTAAATCAGTTGATATAAATGAATCAACGTGGTCATTTAAAATCATCATACAGTTGATATACGTAAATCAGTTGATATAAATAAATCCGTTGTCATTTGCTGTGTTGCCAAATTTGTTGATTTGTGTAAATCGGTTGATATTAAAAAATCATTTGATATTTGTAAATCAGTTGATATAAATAAATCAGTTGATATAAATAAATCAACATTGTCATTTAAAATTTGCTGTTGCCAAATTGGTTCAAACTTAAATCAGGGGATATGCGTAAATCAGATGATATGCGTAAATCAGTTTATATAAATAAATAAGTTGATATGTGTAAATCATTTAATTTAAATAAATCAGTTGATATGTGTAAATCGGTTGATATGTGTAAATCAGTTGATATAAATGAATCAACGTGGTCATTTAAAATCATCATACAGTTGATATGCGTAAATTAGTTGATATAAATAAATCCGTTGTCATTTAAATTTTGCTGTGTTGCCAAATTGGTTAAACCTAAATCAGGGGATATGCGTAAATTAGTTGATATGCGTAAATTAGTTGATATGTGTAAATCGGTTGATGTAAATTAATCAGTTGGTATGTGTAAATCAGTTGATATGTGTAAATCAGTTGATATAAATAAATCAACGTGGTCATTTAAAATTTGCTGTGTTGCCAAATTGGTTCAAACTTAAGTCAGGGGATATGCCTAAATCAGTTGTTATGCGTAAATCAGTTGATATAAATGAATCCACGTGGTCATTTAAAATCATCATACAGTTGATTTACGTAAATCATTTGATATAAATAAATCAGTTGATATGTGTAAATCAGTTAATATAAATAAATCCGTTGTCATTTAAAATTTGCTATGTTGCCAAATTGGTTCAAACTTAAATCAGGGGATATGCGTAAATCAGTTGATATGCGTAAATCAGTTGATTAGTGTAAATCGGTTGATTTGTGTAAATCGGTTGATATAAATAAATCAGTTGATATAAATAAATCAGTTGATATGTGTAAATCAGTTAATATGCGTAAATCAGTTGATTTGTGTAAATCGATTGATTTGTGTAAATCGGTTGATATAAATAAATCAGTTGATATAAATAAATCAGTTGATATGTGTAAATCAGTTGATATGTGTAAATCAGTTGATATAAATAAATCCGTTGTCATTTAAAATTTGCTATGTTGCCAAATTGGTTCAAACTTAAATCTGGGGATATGCGTAAATCAGTTGATATGCGTAAATCAGTTGATTTGTGTAAATCGGTTGATATAAATAAATCAGTTGATATAAATAAATCAGTTGATATGTGTAAATCAGTTGATATAAATAAATCAACGTTGTCATTTAAAATTTGCTGTTGCCAAATTGGTTCAAACTTAAATCAGGGGATATGCGTAAATCAGTTGATTTGTGTAAATCGGTTGATATCAAAAAATCATTTGATATTTGTAAATCAGTTGATATAAATAAATCCGTTGTTATTTAAAATTTGCTATGTTGCCAAATTGGTTCAAACTTAAATCAGATGATATGCGTAAATCAGTTGAAATGCGTAAATCAGTTGATTTGTGTAAATCGGTTGATTTGTGTAAATCGGTTGATATAAATAAATCAGTTGATATAAATAAATCAGTTGATATGTTTAAATCAGTTGATATGTGAAAATCAGTTGATATAAATAAATTAACGTGGTCATTTAATCAGTTTATATAATTGAATCAACGTGGTCATTTAAAATCATCAAACAGTTGATATACGTAAATCAGTTGATATAAATAAATCCGTTGTCATTTAAAATTTGCTATGTTGCCAAATTGGTTCAAACTTAAATCAGGGGATATGCGTAAATCAGTTGATATGCGTAAATCAAATGATTTGTGTAAATCGGTTGATATCAAAAAATCAGTTGATATGTGTAAATCAGTTGATATGTGTAAATCAGTTGATATAAATAAATCAACGTTGTCATTTAAAATTTGCTGTTGCCAAATTGGTTCAAACTTAAATCAGGGGATATGCGTAAATCAGTTGATATGCGTAAATCAGTTGATTTGTGTAAATCGGTTAATATCAAAAAATCATTTGATATTTGTAAATCAGTTGATATAAATAAATCCGTTGTCATTTAAAATTTGCTATGTTGCCAAATTGTTTCAAACCTAAATCAGATGATATGCGTAAATCAGTTGATATGCGTAAATCAGTTGATTTGTGTAAATTGGTTGATTTGTGTAAATCGGTTGATATAAATAAATCAGTTGATATGTTTAAATCAGTTGATATAAATAAATCCGTTGTCATTTAAAATTTGCTATGTTGCCAAATTGGTTCAAACTTAAATCAGGGGATATGCGTAAATCAGTTGATATGCTTAAATCAGTTGATTTGTGTAAATCGGTTGATATTAAAAAATCATTTGATATTTGTAAATCAGTTTATATAAATAAATAAGTTGATATGTGTAAATCATTTGATATAAATAAATCAGTTGATATGTGTAAATCGGTTGATATGTGTAAATCAGTTGATATAAATGAATCAACGTGTTCATTTAAAATCATCATACAGTTGATATACGTAAATCAGTTGATATAAATAAATCCGTTGTCATTTGCTGTGTTGCCAAATTGGTTTAAACTTAAATCAGGGGATATGCGTAAATCAGTTGATATGCGTAAATCAGTTGATTTGTGTAAATCGGTTGATATCAAAAAATCAGTTGATATGTGTTTATCAGTTGATATGTGTAAATCAGTTGATATAAATAAATCAGTTGATATAAATAAATCAACGTTGTTATTTAAAATTTGCTGTTGCCAAATTGGTTCAAACTTAAATCAGGGGATATGCGTAAATCAGTTGATATGCGTAAATCAGTTGATTTGTGTAAATCGGTTGATATAAATAAATCAGTTGATATGTGTAAATCAGTTGATATAAATAAATCAGTTAATATGTGTAAATCAGTTAATATTTGTAAATCTGTTGATATAAATAAATTCGTTGTCATTTAAAATTTGCTATGTTGCCAAATTGGTTCAAACCTAAATCAGGGGATATGCGTAAATCAGTTGATATGCGTAAATCAGTTGATTTGTGTAAATCGGTTGATATAAATAAATCAGTTAATATGTGTAAATCAGTTGATATAAATAAATCAGTTGATATGTGTTAATCAGTTGATATAAATAAATCAGTTGATATGTGTAAATCAGTTTATATGGGTAAATCAGTTGATTTGTGTAAATCGGTTGATATCAAAAAATCAGTTGATATGCGTAAATCAGTTAATATGCGTAAATCAGTTGATTTGTGTAAATCGGTTGATTTGTGTAAATCGGTTGATATAAATAAATCAGTTGATATAAAAAAATCAGTTGATATGTGTAAATCAGTTGATATGTGTAAATCAGTTGATATAAATAAATCAACGTGGTCATTTAAAATTTGCTGTGTTGCCAAATTGGTTCAAACTTAAGTCAGGGGATATGCCTAAATCAGTTATGCGTAAATCAGTTGATATAAATGAATCCACGTGGTCATTTAAAATCATCATACAGTTGATTTACGTAAATCATTTGATATAAATAAATCAGTTGATATGTGTAAATCAGTTGATATTAATAAATCAGTTGATATAAATAAATCAGTTGATATGTGTAAATCGGTTAATATGTGTAAATCAGTTAATATGTGTAAATCAGTTTATATAATTGAATCAACGTGGTCATTTAAAATCATCAAACAGTTGATATACGTAAATCAGTTGATATAAATAAATCCGTTGTCATTTAAAATTTGCTATGTTGCCAAATTGGTTCAAACTTAAATCAGGGGATATGCGTAAATCAGTTGATATGCGTAAATCAGTTGATTTGTGTAAATTGGTTGATATAAATAAATCAGTTGATATAAATAAATCAGTTGAAATGTGTAAATCAGTTGATATAAATAAATCAACGTTGTCATTTAAAATTTGCTGTTGCCAAATTGGTTCAAACTTAAATCAGGGGATATGCGTAAATCAGTTGATTTGTGTAAATCGGTTGATATCAAAAAATCATTTGATATTTGTAAATCAGTTGATATAAATAAATCGGTTGTCATTTAAAATTTGCTATGTTGCCAAATTGGTTCAAACTTAAATCAGATGATATGCGTAAATCAGTTAAAATGCGTAAATCAGTTGATTTGTGTAAATCGGTTGATTTGTGTAAATCGGTTGATATAAATAAATCAGTTGATATAAATAAATCAGTTGATATGTTTAAATCAGTTGATATGTGTAAATCAGTTGATATAAATAAATTAACGTGGTCATTTAATCAGTTTATATAATTGAATCAACGTGGTCATTTAAAATCATCAAACAGTTGATATACGTAAATCAGTTGATATAAATAAATCCGTTGTCATTTAAAATTTGCTATGTTGCCAAATTGGTTCAAACTTAAATTAGGGGATATGCGTAAATCAGTTGATATGCGTAAATCAGTTGATTTGTGTAAATCGGTTGATATCAAAAAATCAGTTGATATGTGTAAATCAGTTGATATGTGTAAATCAGTTGATATAAATAAATCAACGTTGTCATTTAAAATTTGCTGTTGCCAAATTGGTTCAAACTTAAATCAGGGGATATGCGTAAATCAGTTGATATGCGTAAATCAGTTGATTTGTGTAAATCGGTTGATATCAAAAAATCATTTGATATTTGTAAATCAGTTGATATAAATAAATCCGTTGTCATTTAAAATTTGCTATGTTGCCAAATTGTTTCAAACTTAAATCAGATGATATGCGTAAATCAGTTGATATGCGTAAATCAGTTGATTTCTGTAAATC
Source organism: Brassicogethes aeneus (assembly GCA_921294245.1). Taxonomy (NCBI): domain Eukaryota; kingdom Metazoa; phylum Arthropoda; class Insecta; order Coleoptera; family Nitidulidae; genus Brassicogethes; species Brassicogethes aeneus. Next base: position 9,343,942 of record OV121136.1, read on the forward strand.
GGTTGATTTGTGTAAATCGGTTGATATAAATAAATCAGTTGATATAAATAAATCAGTTGATATGTTTAAATCAGTTGATATGTGTAAATCAGTTAATATTTGTAAATCTGTTGATATAAATAAATCCGTAGTCATTTAAAATTTGCTATGTTGCCAAATTGGTTCAAACTTAAATCAGGGGATATGCGTAAATCAGTTGATATGCGTAAATCAGTTGATTTGTGTAAATCGGTTGATATTAAAAAATCATTTGATATTTGTAAATCAGTTTATATAAATAAATAAGTTGATATGTGTAAATCGGTTGATATGTGTAAATCAGTTGATATAAATGAATCATCGTGTTCATTTAAAATCATCATACAGTTGATATACGTAAATCAGTTGATATAAATAAATCCGTTGTCATTTGCTGTGTTGCCAAATTGGTTTAAACCTAAATCAGGGGATATGCGTAAATCAGTTGATATGCGTAAATCAGTTGATTTGTGTAAATCGGTTGATATCAAAAAATCAGTTGATATGTGTTAATCAGTTGATATGTGTAAATCAGTTGATATAAATAAATCAGTTGATATAAATAAATCAACGTTGTTATTTAAAATTTGCTGTTGCCAAATTGGTTCAAACTTAAATCAGGGGATATGCGTAAATCAGTTGATATGCGTAAATCGGTTGATATGGGTAAATCAGTTGATATAAATAAATCAGTTGATATGTGTAAATCAGTTGATATAAATAAATCAGTTGATATGTATAAATCGGTTTATATGTGTAAATCAGTTAATATGTGTAAATCAATTTATATAATTGAATCAACGTGGTCATTTAAAATCATCATACAGTTGATATACGTAAATCAGTTGATATAAATAAATCCGTTGTCATTTAAAATTCGCTATGTTGCCAACTTGGTTCAAACTTAAATCATGGGATATGCGTAAATCAGTTGATATGCGTAAATCAGTTGATTTGTGTAAATCGGTTGATATAAATAAATCAGTTGATAAAAATAAATCAGTTGATATGTGTAAATCAGTTGATATAAATAAATCAGTTGATATGTGTAAATCAGTTGATATATGTAAATCAGTTGATATGCGTAAGATATGCGTAAATCAGTTGATTTGTGTAAATCGGTTGATATAAAAAAATCATTTGATATGTGAAAATCAGTTGATATAAATAAATCAGTTGATATAAATAAATCAACGTTGTCATTTAAAATTTGCTGTTGCCAAATTGGTTTAAACTTAAATCAGGGGATATGCGTTAATCAGTTGATATGCGTAAATCAGTTGATTTGTGTAAATCGGTTGATATCAAAAAATCAGTTGATATGTGTAAATCAGTTGATGTAAATAAATTAGTTGATATGTGTAAATCAGTTGATGTAAATAAATCAACGTTGTCATTTAAAATTTGCTGTGTTGCCAAATTGGTTAAACTTAAATCAGCGGATATGCGTAAATCAGTTGATATGCGTAAATCAGTTGATTTGTGTAAATCGGTTGATATAAATAAATCAGTTAATATGAATAAATCAGTTGATATAAATAAATCAGTTGATATGTGTAAATCAGTTGATATGCGTAAATCAGTTTATATAAATAAATCAGTTGATATGTGTAAATCATTTAATATAAATAAATCAGTTGATATGTGTAAATCGGTTGATATGTGTAAATCAGTTGATATGTGTAAATCAGTTTATATGTGTAAATCAGTTAATATGTGTAAATCAGTTGATATAAATAAATTAACGTGGTCATTTAAAATTTGCTATGTTGCCAAATTGGTTCAAACTTAAATCAGGGGATATACGTAAATCAGTTGATATAAATAAATCCGTTGTCATTTAAAATTTGCTATGTTGCCAAATTGGTTCAAACTTAAATCAGGGGATATGTGTAAATCAGTTGATATAAATAAATCAACGTTGTCATTTAAAATTTGCTGTGTTGCCAAATTGGTTTAAACTTAAATCAGGGGATATGCGTAAATCAGTTGATATGAGTAAATCAGTTGATATGCGTAAATCAGTTGATATGGGTAAATCAGTTTATATAAATAAATCAGTTGATATGTCTAAATCAGTTGATATAAATAAATTAGTTGATATGTGTAAATCGGTTGATATGTGTAAATCAGTTAATATGTGTAAATCAGTTTATATAATTGAATCAATGTGGTCATTTAATATCATCATACAGTTGATATACGTAAATCAGTTGATATAAATAAATCCGTTGTCATTTAAAATTTGCTATGTTGTCAAATTGGTTCAAACTTAATTTAGGGGATATGCGTAAATCAGTTAATATGCGTAAATCAGTTGATTTGTGTAAATCGGTTGATATAAATAAATCAGTTGATATAAATAAATCAGTTGATATGTGTAAATCAGTTGATATAAATAAATCAGTTGATATGTGTAAATCAGTTGATATGTATAAATCAGTTGATATAAATAAATTAACGTGGTAATTTAAAATTTGCTGTTGCCAAATTGGTTCAAACTTAAATCAGGGGATATACGTAAATCAGTTGATATAAATAAATCAGTTGATATGTGTAAATCAGTTGATATAAATAAATCAGTTGATATGTGTAAATCAGTTGATATGTATAAATCAGTTGATATAAATAAATCAGTTGATATGTGTAAATCAGTTGATATGTATAAATCAGTTGATATAAATAAATTAACGTGGTAATTTAAAATTTGCTGTTGCCAAATTTTTTCAAACTTAAATCAGGGGATATACGTAAATCAGTTGATATAAATAAATCCGTTGTCATTTAAAATTTGCTATGTTGCCAAATTGGTTCAAACTTAAATCAGGGGATATGCGTAAACAATTTAATATGCGAAAATCAGTTGATTTGTGTAAATCGGTTAATATCAAAAAATCAGTTGATATGTGTAAATCATTTGATTTAAATAAATCAACGTTGTCATTTAAAATTTGCTGTGTTGCCAAATTGGTTTAAACTTAAATCAGGGGATATGTGTAAATCGGTTGATATGCGTGAATCAGTTGATATGCGTAAATCAGTTTATATAAATAAATCAGTTGATATGTGTAAATCAGTTGATATGTGTAAATCAGTTGATATGTGTAAATCAGTTGATATGCGAAAGATATGCGTAAATCAGTTGATTTGTGTAAATCGGTTGATATAAATAAATCAGTTGATATGTGTAAATCGGTTAATATGTGTAAATCAGTTGATATAAATAAATCAACGTGGTTATTTAAAATTTGCTATGTTGCCAAATTGGTTCAAACTTAAATCAGGGGATATGTGTAAATCAGTTAATATGCGTAAAATATGCGTAAATCAGTTGATTTGTGTAAATCGGTTGATTTGTGTAAATCGGTTGATATAAATAAATCAGTTGATATAAATAAATCAGTTGATATGTGTAAATCAGTTGATATGTATAAATCAGTTGATATAAATAAATTAACGTGGTAATTTAAAATTTGCTATGTTGCCAAATTGGTTCAAACTTAAATCAGGGGATATACGTAAATCAGTTGATATAAATAAATCCGTTGTCATTTAAAATTTGCTATGTTGCCAAATTGGTTCAAACTTAAATCAGGGGATATGTGTAAATCAGTTGATATGCGTAAGATATGCGTAAATCAGTTGATTTGTGTAAATCGGTTGATATCAAAAAATCAGTTGATTTGTGTAAATCAGTTGATATAAATAAATTAACGTGGTCATTTAAAATTTGCTATGTTGCCAAATTGGTTCAAACTGAAATCGAGGGATATACGTAAATCAGTTGATATAAATAAATCCGTTGTCATTTAAAATTTGCTATGTTGCCAAATTGGTTTAAACTTAAATCAGGGGATATGCGTAAATCAGTTGATATGCGTAAATCAGTTGATTTGTGTAAATCGGTTGATATCAAAAAATCAGTTGATATGCGTAAATCAGTTGATATGCGTAAATCAGTTGATTTGTGTAAATCGGTTGATATAAATAAATCAGTTGATATAAATAAATCAGTTGATATGTGCAAATCAGTTGATATGTGTAAATCAGTTGATATAAATAAATCAACGTGGTCATTTAAAATTTGCTGTGTTGCCAAATTGGTTCAAACTTAAGTCAGGGGATATGCCTAAATCAGTTGATATGCGTAAATCAGTTGATATAAATGAATCCACGTGGTCATTTAAAATCATCATACAGTTGATTTACGTAAATCATTTGATATAAATAAATCAGTTGATATGTGTAAATCAGTTGATATAAATAAATCAGTTGATATAAATAAATCAGTTGATATGTGTAAAACGGTTGATATGTGTAAATCAGTTAATATGTGTAAATCAGTTTATATAATTGAATCAACGTGGTCATTTAAAATCATCAAACAGTTGATATACATAAATCAGTTGATATAAATAAATCCGTTGTCATTTAAAATTTGCTATGTTGCCAAATTGGTTCAAACTTAAATCAGGGGATATGCGTAAATCGGTTGATATGCGTAAATCAGTTGATTTGTGTAAATCGGTTGATATAAATAAATCAGTTGATATAAATAAATCAGTTGATATGTGTAAATCAGTTGATATAAATAAATCCGTTGTCATTTAAAATTTGCTATGTTGCCAAATTGGTTTAAACTTAAATCAGGGGATATGTGTAAATCAGTTGATATGCGTAAGATATGCGTAAATCAGTTGATATGCGTAAATCAGTTGATTTGTGTAAATCGGTTGATATCAAAAAATCATTTGATATTTGTAAATCTGTTAATATAAATAAATCCGTTGTCATTTAAAATTTGCTATGTTGCCAAATTGGTTCAAACTTAAATCAGGAGATATGCGTAAATCAGTTGATATGCGTAAATCAGTTGATTTGTGTAAATCGGTTGATATTAAAAAATCATTTGATATTTGTAAATCAGTTGATATAAATAAATCAGTTGATATAAATAAATCAACGTTGTCATTTTAAATTTGCTGTTGCCAAATTGGTTCAAACTTAAATCAGGGGATATGCGTAAATCAGTTGATATGCGTAAATCAGTTTATATAAATAAATAAGTTGATATGTGTAAATCATTTCATATAAATAAATCAGTTGATATGTGTAAATCGGTTGATATGTGTAAATCAGTTGATATAAATGAATCAACGTGGTCATTTAAAATCATCATACAGTTGATATACGTAAATCAGATGATATAAATAAATCCGTTGTCATTTAAATTTTGCTGTGTTGCCAAATTGGTTAAACCTAAATCAGGGGATATGCGTAAATTAGTTGATATGCGTAAATCAGTTGATATGTGTAAATCAGTTGATGTAAATAAATCAGTTGATATGTGTTAATCAGTTGATATAAATAAATCAGTTGATATGCGTAAACCAGTTTATATGGGTAAATCAGTTGATTTGTGAAAATCGGTTGATATCAAAAAATCAGTTGATATGTGTAAATCAGTTAATATAAATAAATCAACGTTGTCATTTAAACTGTTCTGTGTTGCCAAATTGGTTTAAACTTAAATCAGGGGATATGCGTAAATCAGTTAATATGCGTAAATCAGTTGATATGCGTAAATCAGTTGATATGGGTAAATCAGTTTATATAAATAAATCAGTTGATATGTGTAAATCAGTTGATATAAATAAATCAGTTGATATGTGTAAATCAGTTGATATAAATAAATCAGTTGAGATGTGTAAATCAGTTGATATAAATAAATCGGTTGATATGTGTAAATCAGTTGATATGCGTAAATCAGTTTATATGGGTAAATCAGTTGATATGTGTAAATCAGTTGATATAAATAAATCAGTTGATATGTGTAAATCAGTTGATATAAATAAATCAGTTGATATATGTAAATCAGTTGATATAAATAAATCAGTTGATATGTGTAAATCAGTTTATATGTGTAAATCAGTTAATATGTGTAAATCAGTTTATATAATTGAATCAACGTGGTCATTTAAAATCATCATACAGTTGATATACGTAAATCAGTTGATATAAATAAATACGTTGTCATTTAAAATTTGCTATTTTGCCAACTTGGTTCAAACTTAAATCAGGGGATATGCGTAAATCAGTTGATATGCGTAAATCAGTTGATTTGTGTAAATCGGTTGATATAAATAAATCAGTTGATAAAAATAAATCAGTTGATATGTGTAAATCAATTGATATAAATAAATCAGTTGATATGTGTAAATCAGTTGATATATGTAAATAAGTTGATATGCGTAAATCAGTTGAATTGTGTAAATCGGTTGATATCAAAAAATCAGTTGATATGTGTAAATCAGTTGATATAAATAAATCAGTTGATATAAATAAATCAACGTTGTCATTTAAAATTTGCTGTTGCCAAATTGGTTCAAACCTAAATCAGGGGATATGCGTTAATCAGTTGACATGCGTAAATCAGTTGATTTGTGTAAATCGGTTGATATCAATAAATCAGTTGATATGTGTAAATCAGTTGATGTAAATAAATCAGTTGATATGTGTAAATTAGTTGATGTAAATAAATCAACGTTGTCATTTAAAATTTGCTGTGTTGCCAAATTGGTTAAACTTAAATCAGCGGATATGCGTAAATCAGTTGATATGCGTAAATCAGTTGATTTGTGTAAATCGATTGATATAAATAAATCAGTTGATATAAATAAATTAGTTAATATGTGTAAATCAGTTGATATAAATAAATCAGTTGATTTGTGTAAATCGGTTGATATAAATAAATCAGTTGAAATAAATAAATTCGTTGTCATTTAAAATTTACTATGTTGCCAAATTGGTTCAAATTTAAATCAGATGAAATGCGTAAATCAGTTGATATGCGTAAGATATGCGTGAAAGAGTTGATTTGTGTAAATCGGTTGATATCAAAAAATCAGTTGATATGTGTAAATCAGTTGATATAAATAAATCAGTTGATATAAATAAATCAGTTGATATAAATAAATTAACGTTGTCATTTAAAATTTGCTGTTGCCAAATTGGTTCAAACTTAAATCAGATGATATGCGTAAATCAATTGATATTCGTAAATCAGTTGATTTGTGTAAATTGGTTGATATCAAAAAATCAGTTGATATGTGTAAATCAATTGATGTAAATAAATCAGTTGATATGTGTAAATCATTTGATGTAAATAAATCAGTTGATATGTGTAAATCATTTGATTTAAATAAATCAACGTTGTCATTTAAAATTTGCTGTGTTGCCAAATTGGTTCAAACTTAAATCAGGGGATATGTGTAAATCGGTTGATATGCGTAAATCAGTTGATATGCGTAAATCAGTTGATATGCGTAAATCAGTTTATATAAATAAATCAGTTGATATGTGTAAATCGGTTGATATGTGTAAATGAGTTAATATGTGTAAATCAGTTGATATAAATGAATCAACGTGGTCATTTAAAATCATCATACAGTTGATTTACGTAAATCAGTTAATATAAATAAATCCGTTTTTATTTAAAATTTGCTATGTTGCCAAATTGGTTCAAACTTAAATTAAGGGATATGCGTAAATCAATTGATATGCGTAAATCAGTTGATTTGTGTAAATCGGTTGATTTGTGTAAATCGGTTGATATAAATAAATCAGTTGATATGTGTAAATCAGTTGATATAAATAAATCAGTTGATATGTGTTAATCAGTTGATATAAATAAATCAGTTGATATGTGTAAATCAGTTGATATGTGTAAATCAGTTAATATGTGTAAATAAGTTGATATTTATCAACTGATTTACGTATATCAACTGTATGATGATTTTAAATGACCACGTTGATTCAATTATATAAATTGATTTACACATATTAACTGATTTACACATATAAACCGATTTATACATATCAACTGATTTATTTATATCAACTGATTTACACATATTAACTGATTTATTTATATCAACTGATTTACACATATCAACTGATTTATTTATATCAACTGATTTACACATATCAACTGATTTATTTATATAAAATGATTAACCCATATCAACTAATTTACGCATATCAACTGATTTACGCATATCCCCTGATTTAAGTTTAAACCAATTTGGCAACACAGCAAAGTTTAAATGACAACGTTGATTTATTTATATCAACTGATTTACACATATCAACTGATTTTTTGATATCAACCGATTTTCACAAATCAACTGATTTACCCATATAAACTGATTTACGCATATCAACTGATTTACACATATCAACTGATTTATTTATATCAACTGATTAACACATATCAACTGATTTATTTACATCAACTGATTTACACATATCAACTGATTTACGCATATCAACTAATTTACGCATATCAACTAATTTACGCATATCCCCTGATTTAGGTTTAACCAATTTGGCAACACAGCAAAATTTAAATGACAACGGATTTATTTATATCAACTGATTTACGTATATCAACTGTATGATGATTTTAAATGACCACGTTGATTCATTTATATCAACTGATTTACACATATCAACCGATTTACACATATCAACTGATTTACACATATCAACTGATTTATTTATTTCAAATGATTTACACATATCAACTTATTTATTTATATAAACTGATTTACGCATATCAACTGATTTACGCATATCAACTGATTTACGCATATCCCCTAATTTAAGTTTGAACCAATTTGGCAACATAGCAAATTTTAAATGACAACGGATTTATTTATATCAACTGATTTACGTATATCAACTGTTTGATGATTTTAAATGGCCACGTTGATTCAATTATATAAACTGATTTACACATATTAACTGATTTACACATATCAACCGATTTACACATATCAACTGATTTATTTATATCAACTGATCTACACATATCAACTGATTTACACATATCAACTGATTTATTTATATAAACTGATTTACCCATATCAACTGATTTACGCATATTAACTGATTTACGCATATCAACTAATTTACGCATATCAACTGATTTACGCATATCAACTGATTTTCGCATATCAACTGATTTACGCATATCCCCTGATTTAAGTTTAACCAATTTGGCAACACAGCAAATTTTAAATGACAACGGATTTATTTATATCAACTGATTTACGTATATCAACTGTATGATGATTTTAAATGACCACGTTGATTCATTTATATTAACTGATTTACACATATTAACTGATTTACACATATCAACTGATTTACACATATCAACTGATTTATTTAAATCAACTGATTAACACATATCAACTGATTTATTTACATCAACTGATTTACACAAATCAACTGATTTATTTATATCAACCGATTTACGCATATCAACTTATTTACGCATATCCCCTGATTTAAGTTTAACCAATTTGGCAACACAGCAAATTTTAAATGACAACGGATTTATTTATATCAACTGATTTACGTATATCAACTGTATGATGATTTTAAATGACCACGTTGATTCATTTATATCAACTGATTTACACATATCAACCGATTTACACATATCAAATGATTTACACATATTAACTGATTTATTTATATCAAATGATTTACACATATCAACTGATTTTTTTATATCAACCGATTTACACAAATCAATTGATTAACGCATATCTTACGCATATCAACTGATTTACACATATCCCCTGATTTAAGTTTGAACCAATTTGGCAACATAGCAAATTTTAAATGACAAAGAATTTATTTATATCAACTGTTTAACGTATATCCCCTGATTTAAGTTTGAACCAATTTGGCAACACAGCAAATTTTAAATGACAAAGTTGATTTATTTACATAAACTGATTTACGCATATCAACTGATTTATTTACATCAACTGATTTACACATATCAACTGATTTTTTGATATCAACCGATTTACACAAATCAACTGATTTACGCATAACTTACGCATATCAACTGATTTACACATATCAACTGATTTATTTATATCAACTGATTTACACATATTAACTGATTTATTTATATAAACTGATTTATGCATATCAACTGATTTACGCATATCAGATGATTTACGCATATTAACTGATTTACACATATCAACTGATTTATTTATATCAACTGATTTACACATATCAACTGATTTTTTGATATCAACCGATTTACACAAATCAACTGATTTACGCATATCTTACGCATATCAACTGATTTACACATATCAACTGATTTATTTATATCAACTGATTTACACATATTAACTGATTTATTTATATAAACTGATTTACGCATATCAACTGATTTACGCATATCAACTGATTTACGCATATTAACTGATTTACACATATCAACTGATTTATTTATATCAACTGATTTACACATATCAACTGATTTTTTGAAAACAACTGATTTACACAAATCAACTGATTTACGCATATCCCCTAATTTAAGTTTGAACCAATTTGGCAACAGCAAATTTTAAATGACAACGGATTTATTTATTTCAACTGATTTACGTATATCCCCTGATTTAAGTTTGAACCAGTTTGGCAACATAGCAAATTTTAAATGACCACGTTGATTTATTTATATCAAATGATTTGCACATATCAATTGATTTATTTACATCAACTGATTTACACATATCAACTGATTTATTTATATCAACCGATTTACGCATATCAACTGATTTACGCATATCCCCTGATTTAAGTTTGAACCAATTTGGCAACATAGCAAATTTTAAATGACCACGTTGATTTATTTATATCAACTGATTTACACATTTTAACTGATTTACACATATCAACTGATTTATTTATATCGACTGATTTACACATATCAACTGATTTATTTATATCAACTGATTTACACATATCAACTGATTTATTTATATAAACTAATTTACGCATATCAACTGATTTACGCATATCAACTGATTTACGCATATCAAGTGATTTACGCATATCAACTGATTTACGCATATCCCCTGATTTAAGTTTAAACAATTTGGCAACGACAAATTTTAAATGACAACGTTGATTTATTTATATCAACTAATTTACACATATCAACTGATTTTTTGATATCAACCGATTTACACAAATCAACTGATTTACGCAAATCAACTGATTTACGCATATCCCCTGATTTAAGTTTGAACCAATTTGGCAACATAGCAAATTTTAAATGTCAACGGAATTATTTATTTTAACTGATTTACGTATATCCCCCGATTTAAGTTTAACCAAGTTGGCAAAACAGGAAATTTTAAATGACACCGTTTATTTATTTATATCAACTGATTTACACATATCAACTGATTTATTTACATCAACTGATTTACACAAATCAACTGATTTACGTATATCCCCTGATTTAAGTTTGAACCAATTTGGCAACATAGCAAATTTTAAATGACCACGTTGATTTATTTATATCAAATGATTTACACATATCAACTGATTTATTTACATCAACTGATTTACACATATCAACTGATTTATTTATATCAACTGATTTACGCATATCAACTGATTTACGCATATCCTCCGATTTAAGTTTAACCAAGTTGGCAAAACAGGAAATTTTAAATGACAACGTTTATTTATTTATATCAACTGATTTACACATATCAACTGATTTATTTACATCAACTGATTTACACAAATCAACTGATTTACGAATATCAATTGATTTACGCATCATCTGATTTAAGTTTGAACCAATTTGGCAACAGCAAATTTTAAATGACAACGTTGATTTATTTATATCAACTGATTTAATTTATATCAACTGATTTATTTATATCAACTGATTTACACATATCAACTGATTTTTTGATATCAACCGATTTACACAAATCAACTGATTCACGCATATTTTACGCATATCAACTGATTCACGCATATCCCCTGATTTAAATTTGAACCAATTTGGCAACATAGCAAATTTTAAATGACAACGGATTTATTTATTTCAACTGATTTATTTATATCAACCGATTTACACAAATCAACTGATTTACGCCTATCAACTGATTTACGCATATCCCCTGATTTAGGTTTGAACCAATTTGGCAACATAGCAAATTTTAAATGACAACGGATTTATTTATATCCACTGATTTACGTACATCAACTGTATGATGATTTTAAATGACCACGTTGATTCATTTATATCAACTGATTTACACATATTAACTAATTTACACATATCAACCGATTTACACATATCAACTGATTTATTTATATCAACTGATTTACACATATTAACTGATTTATTTATATCAACTGATTTATTTATATCAACCGATTTACACAAATCAACTGATTTACACATATCAACTGATTTACGCATATCAACTAATTTACGCATATCCCCTGATTTAGGTTTAACCAATTTGGCAACACAGCAAAATTTAAATGACAACGGATTTATTTATATCAACTGATTTACGTATATCAACTGTATGATGATTTTAAATGACCACGTTAATTCATTTATATCAACTGATTTACACATATCAACCGATTTACACATATCAACTGATTTACACATATCAACTGATTTACACATATCAACTGATTTATTTATATCAAATGATTTACACATATCAACTTATTTATTTATATAAACTGATTTACGCATATCAACTGATTTACGCATATCCCCTGATTTAAGTTTGAACCAATTTGGCAAAAGCAAATTTTAAATGACAACGTTGATTTATTTATATACACTGATTTATTTATATCAACTGATTTACAAATATCAAATGATTTTTTAATATCAACCAATTTACACAAATCAACTGATTTACGCATATTAACTGATTTACGCATATCCCCTAATTTAAGTTTGAACCAATTTGGCAACATAGCAAATTTTAAATGACAACGGATTTATTTATATCAACTGATTTACGTATATCAACTGTTTGATGATTTTAAATGGCCACGTTGATTCAATTATATAAACTGATTTACACATATTAACTGATTTACACATATCAACCGATTTACACATATCAACTGATTTATTTATATCAACTGATCTACACATATCAACTGATTTATTTATATCAACTGATTTACACATATCAACGGATTTATTTATATAAACTGATTTACCCATATCAACTGATTTACGCATATTAACTGATTTACGCATATCAACTGATTTACGCATATTAACTGATTTACGCATATCAACTGATTTACGCATATCCCCTGATTTAAGTTTAACCAATTTGGCAACACAGCAAATTTTTAATGACAACGGATTTATTTATATCAACTGATTTACGTATATCAACTGTATGATGATTTTAAATGACCACGTTGATTAATTTATATCAACTGATTTACACATATCAACCGATTTACACATATCAAATGATTTACACATAATAACTGATTTATTTATATCAAATGATTTACACATATCAACTGATTTTTTTATATCAACCGATTTACACAAATCAATTGATTAACGCATATCTTACGCATATCAACTGATTTACACATATCCCCTGATTTAATTTTGAACCAATTTGGCAACATAGCAAATTTTAAATGACAACGAATTTATTTATATCAACTGTTTAACGTATATCCCCTGATTTAAGTTTGAACCAATTTGGCAACACAGCAAATTTTAAATGACAACGTTGATTTATTTACATCAACTGATTTACACAAATCAACTGATTTACGCATATCTTACGCATATCAACTGATTTACACATATCCCCTGATTTAAGTTTGAACCAATTTGGAACATAGCAAATTTTAAATGACCACGTTGATTTATTTATATCAACTGATTTACACAAAATAATCGATTTACACATATCAACTGATTTACACATATCAACTGATTTATTTATATAAACTGATTTACGCATATCAACTGATTTACACATATCAACTGATTTATTTATATCAACTGATTTACACATATTAACTGATTTATTTATATCAACCGATTTACACAAATCAACTGATTTACGCATATCAACTGATTTACGCATATCCGCTGATTTAAGTTTAACCAATTTGGCAACACAGCAAATTTTAAATGACAACGTTGATTTATTTACATCAACTGATTTACACATATCAACTAATTTATTTACATCAACTGATTTACACATATTAACTGATTTATTTATATCAACCGATTTACACAAATCAACTGATTTACGCATATCAACTGATTTACGCATATCCGCTGATTTAAGTTTAACCAATTTGGCAACACAGCAAATTTTAAATGACAACGTTGATTTATTTATATCAACTGATTTATTTATATCAACTGATTTACACATATCAACTGATTTTTTGATATCAACCGATTTACACAAATCAACTGATTTACGCATATCTTACGCATATCAACTGATTTACATATATCAACTGATTTACACATATCAACTGATTTATTTATATCAACTGATTTACACATATCAACTGATTTATTTTTATCAACTGATTTATTTATATCAACCGATTTACACAAATCAACTGATTTACGCATATCAACTGATTTACGCATATCCCCTGATTTAAGTTTAAACCAAGTTGGCAACATAGCGAATTTTAAATGACAACGGATTTATTTATATCAACTGATTTACGTATATCAACTGTATGATGATTTTAAATGACCACGTTGATTCAATTATATAAATTGATTTACACATATTAACTGATTTACACATATAAACCGATTTATACATATCAACTGATTTATTTATATCAACTGATTTACACATATCAACTGATTTATTTATATCAACTGATTTACACATATCAACTGATTTACACATATCAACTGATTTATTTATATAAACTGATTAACCCATATCAACTAATTTACGCATATCAACTGATTTACGCATATCCCCTGATTTAAGTTTAAACCAATTTGGCAACACAGCAAAGTTTAAATGACAACGTTGATTTATTTATATCAACTGATTTACACATATCAACTGATTTTTTAATATCAACCGATTTTCACAAATCAACTGATTTACCCATATAAACTGATTTACGCATATCAACTGATTTACACATATCAACTGATTTATTTATATCAACTGATTAACACATATCAACTGATTTATTTACATCAACTGATTTACACATATCAACTGATTTACGCATATCAACTAATTTACGCATATCAACTAATTTACGCATATCCCCTGATTTAGGTTTAACCAATTTGGCAACACAGCAAAATTTAAATGACAACGGATTTATTTATATCAACTGATTTACGTATATCAACTGTATGATGATTTTAAATGACCACGTTGATTCATTTATATCAACTGATTTACACATATCAACCGATTTACACATATCAACTGATTTACACATATCAACTCATTTATTTATTTCAAATGATTTACACATATCAACTTATTTATTTATATAAACTGATTTACGCATATCAACTGATTTACGCATATCAACTGATTTACGCATATCCCCTAATTTAAGTTGAACCAATTTGGCAACATAGCAAATTTTAAATGACAACGGATTTATTTATATCAACTGATTTACGTATATCAACTGTTTGATGATTTTAAATGGCCAGGTTGATTCAATTATATAAACTGATTTACACATATCAACCGATTTACACATATCAACTGATTTATTTATATCAACTGATCTACACATATCAACTGATTTACACATATCAACTGATTTATTTATATAAACTGATTTACCCATATCAACTGATTTACGCATATTAACTGATTTACGCATATCAACTAATTTACGCATATCAACTGATTTACGCATATCAACTGATTTACGCATATCAACTGATTTACGCATATCCCCTGATTTAAGTTTAACCAATTTGACAACACAGCAAATTTTAAATGACAACGGATTTATTTATATCAACTGATTTACGTATATCAACTGTATGATGATTTTAAATGACCACGTTGATTCATTTATATTAACTGATTTACACATATTAACTGATTTACACATATAAACTGATTTACATATATCAACTGATTTATTTACATCAACTGATTTACACAAATCAACTGATTTATTTATATCAACTGATTTACGCATATCAACTAATTTACGCATATCCCCTGATTTAAGTTTAACCAATTTGGCAACACAGCAAATTTTAAATGACAACGGATTTATTTATATCAACTGATTTACGTATATCAACTGTATGATGATTTTAAATGACCACGTTGATTCATTTATATCAACTGATTTACACATATCAACCGATTTACACATATCAAATGATTTACACATATTAACTGATTTATTTATATCAAATGATTTACACATATCAACTGATTTTTTTATATCAACCGATTTACACAAATCAATTGATTAACGCATATCTTACGCATATCAACTGATTTACACATATCCCCTGATTTAAGTTTGAACCAATTTGGCAACATAGCAAATTTTAAATGACAACGAATTTATTTATATCAACTGTTTAACGTATATCCCCTGATTTAAGTTTGAACCAATTTGGCAACACAGCAAATTTTAAATGACAACGTTGATTTATTTACATCAACTGATTTACACAAATCAACTGATTTACGCATATCTTACGCATATCAACTGATTTACACATATCCCCTGATTTAAGTTTGAACCAATTTGGAACATAGCAAATTTTAAATGACCACGTTGATTTATTTATATCAACTGATTTACACATAATAATCGATTTACACATATCAACTGATTTACACATATTAACTGATTTACACATATCAACTGATTTATTTATATCAACTGATTTACACATATTAACTGATTTATTTATATCAACTGATTTATTTATATCAACCGATTTACGAATATCAACCGATATACGCATATCCCCTGATTTAAGTTTAACCAAGTTGGCAACACAGCAAATTTTAAATGGCAACGTTTATTTATTTATATCAACTGATTTACGCATATCAACTGATTTATTTACATCAACTGATTTACACATATCAACTGATTTTTTGATATCAACCAATTTACACAAATCAACTGATTTACGAATATCAATTGATTTACGCATATCATCTGATTTAAGTTTGAACCAATTTGGCAACAGCAAATTTTAAATGACAACGTTGATTTATTTATATCAACTGATTTATTTATATCAACTGATTTACACATATTAACTGATTTTTTGATATCAACCGATTTACACAAATCAACTGATTTACGCATATCTTACGCATATCAACTGATTTACACATATCAACTGATTTACACATATCAACTGATTTATTTATATCAACTGATTTACACATATTAACTGATTTATTTATATAAACTGATTTACGCATATCAACTGATTTACGCATATCAACTGATTTACGCATATCAACTGATTTACACATATCAACTGATTTATTTATATCAACTGATTTACACATATCAACTGATTTTTTGAAAACAACCGATTTACACAAATCAACTGATTTACGCATATCTTACGCATATCAACTGATTTACGCATATTAACTGATTTACGCATATCAACTGATTTACGCATATCAACTGATTTACGCATATCAACTGATTTACGCATATCCCCTGATTTAAGTTTAACCAATTTGGCAACACAGCAAATTTTAAATGACAACGGATTTATTTATATCAACTGATTTACGTATATCAACTGTATGATGATTTTAAATGACCACGTTGATTCATTTATATTAATCGATTTACACATATTAACTGATTTACACATATCAACTGATTTACACATATCAACTGATTTATTTATATCAACTGATTAACACATATCAACTGATTTATTTACATCAACTGGTTTACACAAATCAACTGATTTATTTATATTAACTGATTTACGCATATCAACTAATTTACGCATATCCCCTGATTTAAGTTTAACCAATTTGGCAACACAGCAAATTTTAAATGACAACAGATTTATTTATATCAATTGATTTACGTATATCAACTGTATGATGATTTTAAATGACCACGTTGATTCATTTATATCAACTGATTTACACATATCAACCGATTTACACATATCAAATGATTTACACATATTAACTGATTTATTTATATCAAATGATTTACACATACCAACTGATTTTTTTATATCAACCGATTTACACAAATCAATTGATTAACGCATATCTTACGCAAATCAACTGATTTACACATATCCCCTGATTTAAGTTTGAACCAATTTGGCAACATAGCAAATTTTAAATGACAACGAATTTATTTATATCAACTGTTTAACGTATATCCCCTGATTTAAGTTTGAACCAATTTGGCAACACAGCAAATTTTAAATGACAACGTTGATTTATTTACATCAACTGATTTATTTACATCAACTGATTTACACAAATCAACTG
Source organism: Brassicogethes aeneus (assembly GCA_921294245.1). Taxonomy (NCBI): domain Eukaryota; kingdom Metazoa; phylum Arthropoda; class Insecta; order Coleoptera; family Nitidulidae; genus Brassicogethes; species Brassicogethes aeneus. The sequence continues at coordinate 9,362,361 of OV121136.1, forward strand.
ATTTACGCCAATTTGAACCAATTTGAAACATAGCAAATTTTAAATGACCACGTTGATTTATTTATATCAACTGATTTACACATAATAATCGATTTACACATATCAACTGATTTACACATATCAACTGATTTATTTATATCAACTGATTTACACATATTAACTGATTTATTTATATCAACTGATTTATTTATATCAACCGATTTACGAATATCAACCGAAATACGCATATCCCCTGATTTAAGTTTAACCAAGTTGGCAACACAGCAAATTTTAAATGGCAACGTTTATTTATTTATATCAACTGATTTACGCATTTTAACTGATTTATTTACATCAACTGATTTACACAAATCAACTGAATTACGCATATCTTACGCATATCAACTGATTTACACATATCATTTGATTTACACAAATCAACTGATTTATTTATATCAACTGATTTACACATATTAACTGATTTATTTATATAAACTGATTTACGCATATCAACTGATTTACGCATATCAACTGATTTACACATATCAACTGATTTATTTATATCAACTGATTTACACATATCAACTGATTTTTTGAAAACAACCGATTTACACAAATCAACTGATTTACGCATATCTTACGCATATCAACTGATTTACACATATCAACTGATTTACACATATCAACTGATATATTTATACCAACTGATTTACACATATCAACTGATTTATTTATATCAACTGATTTACACATATCAACTGATTTATTTATATCAACCGATTTACACATATCAACTGATTTATTTATATAAACTGATTAACCCATATCAACTAATTTACGCATATCAACTGATTTACGCATATCCCCTGATTTAAGTTTAAACCAATTTGGCAACACAGCAAAGTTTAAATGACAACGTTGATTTATTTATATCAACTGATTTACACATATCAACTGATTTTTTGATATCAACCGATTTTCACAAATCAACTGATTTACCCATATAAACTGATTTACGCATATCAACTGATTTACACATATCAACTGATTTATTTATATCAACTGATTAAACATATCAACTGATTTATTTACATCAACTGATTTACACATATCAACTGATTTACGCATATCAACTAATTTACGCATATCCCCTGATTTAGGTTTAACCAATTTGGCAACACAGCAAAATTTAAATGACAACGGATTTATTTATATCAACTGATTTACGTATATCAACTGTATGATGATTTTAAATGACCACGTTGATTCATTTATATCAACTGATTTACACATATCAACCGATTTACACATATCAACTGATTTATTTATATCAAATGATTTACACATATCAACTTATTTATTTATATAAACTGATTTACGCATATCAACTGATTTACGCATATCCCCTGATTTAAGTTTGAACCAATTTGGCAACAGCAAATTTTAAATGACAACGTTGATTTATTTATATCAACTGATTTATTTATATCAACTGATTTACAAATATCAAATGATTTTTTAATATCAACCAATTTACACAAATCAACTGATTTACGCATATCAACTGATTTACGCATATCCCCTAATTTAAGTTTGAACCAATTTGGCAACATAGCAAATTTTAAATGACAACGGATTTATTTAGATCAACTGATTTACGTATATCAACTGTTTGATGATTTTAAATGGCCACGTTGATTCAATTATATAAACTGATTTACACATATTAAATCAGTCAATCACATATCAACCGATTTACACATATCAACTGATTTATTTATATCAACTGATCTACACATATCAACTGATTTATTTATATCAACTGATTTACACATATCAACTGATTTATTTATATAAACTGATTTACCCATATCAACTGATTTACGCATATTAACTGATTTACGCATATCAACTGATTTACGCATATCAACTGATTTACGCATATCAACTGATTTACGCATATCCCATGATTTAAGTTTAACCAATTTGGCAACACAGCAAATTTTAAATGACAACGGATTTATTTATATCAACTGATTTACGTATATCAACTGTATGATGATTTTAAATGACCACGTTGATTCATTTATATTAACTGATTTACACATATCAACTGATTTACACATATCAACTGATTTACCCATATCAACTGATTTATTTATATCAACTGATTAACACATATCAACTGATTTATTTACATCAACTGATTTACACAAATAAACTGATTTATTTATATCAACTGATTTACGCATATCAACTAATTTACGCATATCCCCTGATTTAAGTTTAACCAATTTGGCAACACAGCAAATTTTAAATGACAACGGATTTATTTATATCAACTGATTTACGTATATCAACTGTATGATGATTTTAAATGACCACGTTGATTTATTTATATCAACTGATTTACACATATCAACCGATTTACACATATCAAATGATTTACACATATTAACTGATTTATTTATATCAAATGATTTACACATATCAACTGATTTTTTTATATCAACCGATTTACACAAATCAATTGATTAACGAATATCTTACGCATATCAACTGATTTACACATATCCCCTGATTTAAGTTTGAACCAATTTGGCAACATAGCAAATTTTAAATGACAACGAATTTATTTATATCAACTGTTTAACGTATATCCCCTGATTTAAGTTTGAACCAATTTGGCAACACAGCAAATTTTAAATGACAACTTTGATTTATTTACATCAACTGATTTACACAAATCAACTGATTTACGCATATCTTACGCATATCAACTGATTTACACATATCCCCTGATTTAAGTTTGAACCAATTTGGAACATAGCAAATTTTAAATGACCACGTTGATTTATTTATATCAACTGATTTACATATAATAATCGATTTACACATATCAACTGATTTACACATATCAACTGATTTACACATATCAACTGATTTACACATATTAACTGATTTATTTATATCAACTGATTTATTTATATCAACCGATTTACGAATATCAACCGATATACGCATATCCCCTGATTTAAGTTTAACCAAGTTGGCAACACAGCAAATTTTAAATGGCAACGTTTATTTATTTATATCAACTGATTTACGCATATCAACTGATTTATTTACATCAACTGATTTACACATATCAACTGATTTTTTGATATCAACCAATTTACACAAATCAACTGATTTACGAATATCAATTGATTTACGCATATCATCTGATTTAAGTTTGAACCAATTTGGCAACAGCAAATTTTAAATGACAACGTTGATTTATTTATATCAACTGATTTATTTATATCAACTGATTTACACATATTAACTGATTTATTTATATCAACTGATTTACACATATTAACTGATTTATTTATATAAACTGATTTACGCATATCAACTGATTTACGCATATCAACTGATTTACGCATATCAACTGATTTACACATATCAACTGATTTACACATATCAACTGATTTTTTGAAAACAACCGATTTACACAAATCAACTGATTTACGCATATCCCCTAATTTAAGTTTGAACCAATTTGGCAACAGCAAATTTTAAATGACAACGGATTTATTTATTTCAACTGATTTACGTATATCCCCTGATTTAAGTTTGAACCAGTTTGGCAACATAGCAAATTTTAAATGACCACGTTGATTTATTTATATCAAATGATTTGCTTATATCAATTGATTTATTTACATCAACTGATTTACACATATCAACTGATTTATTTATATCAACCGATTTACGCATATCAACTGATTTACGCATATCCCCTGATTTAAGTTTGAACCAATTTGGCAACATAGCAAATTTTAAATGACCACGTTGATTTATTTATATCAACTGATTTACACATTTTAACTGATTTACACATATCAAATGATTTACACAAATCAACTGATTTATTTATATCAACTGATTTACACATATCAACTGATTTATTTATATCAACTGATTTACACATATTAACTGATTTACGCATATCAACTGATTTACACATATCAACTGATTTATTTATATCGACTGATTTACACATATCAACTGATTTATTTATATCAACTGATTTACACATATCAACTGATTTATTTATATAAACTGATTTACGCATATCAACTGATTTACGCATATCAACTGCCCAAGCAACACAAAATCTTTTAATAGACGTTTAATATTTGTCTATACCAATGGTATATCATTGGTTTATTGTCTACCTCTAATATAGGTTAAAATATCCGCCTAATATAGGTTGATGCATATTATAGCAATATCCATATTTTAAACGTCTACACTATACGTTTATTTATAATACAAACTTGACCATTAAATATCTGTTTTTTATAAAGGTTACATTTTAATATATAATATACCAAAATTGAACGTTTATCAAAAACTTCTAAAAGCCATAAACGATATACGTTAATATTGAATATTATTTTAAGGTGAAATTTTTTACATAACATTATTGTTTAGGCCGCGGCTCTGCTAATCTGGAAAAAGAAAATAAAAAGAAAAGTTTTTATATTTGAATGATTTTTTAATATTTTTAGCTCCATTTTCATTACATTAAAATCGTAAAACCATGCATGGTTTTACGGTTATCAATGCATTGATAATTAAAATTACAGTAAAATTAACTATATTTATTCTTTGCATTTAATTTAAGTGCGGCATATTCTTTCCAGATTTGCAAAAACTTACCTAAGTGTAGTAGAAACTCCAAGGTAAAAAAAAAGTTTAAAAAGAAACTGAGCAGATGACAAACGAATATATTTTCATAAATAATTATTTATTATTTTAAAATAACTAATTAAACAAATGTTAAGTTTTAACATCATTGAATCATTGCTTTGATAATTTGAGCCAATCTTGACAGGCTTGTCCTATGGCTTTGTCAGTTATTTCCCTGGACTTGATCTTTTCCTTGAAAGGACAGTTTCACAGTTTCACTAAAAGCCATAAACGATATACGTTAATATTGAATATTATTTTAAGGTGAAATTTTTTACATAACATTATTGTTTAGGCCGCGGCTCTGCTAATCTGGAAAAAGAAAATAAAAAGAAAAGTTTTTATATTTGAATGATTTTTTAATATTTTTAGCTCCATTTTCATTACATTAAAATCGTAAAACCATGCATGGTTTTACGGTTATCAATGCATTGATAATTAAAATTACAGTAAAATTAACTATATTTATTCTTTGCATTTAATTTAAGTGCGGCATATTCTTTCCAGATTTGCAAAAACTTACCTAAGTGTAGTAGAAACTCCAAGGTAAAAAAAAAGTTTAAAAAGAAACTGAGCAGATGACAAACGAATATATTTTCATAAATAATTATTTATTATTTTAAAATAACTAATTAAACAAATGTTAAGTTTTAACATCATTGAATCATTGCTTTGATAATTTGAGCCAATCTTGACAGGCTTGTCCTATGGCTTTGTCAGTTATTTCCCTGGACTTGATCTTTTCCTTGAAAGGACAGTTTCACTGCCTCTGTAAAACAGTAAAAAACAATGTTACTAAAAAGTGCGACTGTTTACGTATATTTTAAATAACTTTTAACTTTTTATTCTGTGGTAAAATAAAAAGATAATAAATAATAAAAAAACACAATTCGTGTTTTTAAGTGGTTATAATGTACGTTTATAAATAGTATACCATAAACCAATAATAGATCTTTAAAAAAATAAAAAATATTGATTATTTTAAAAATTCTAAAGTGATGTTAACCTAATCCAAAAATAAACCATCTAATTTAATGCAAAACGAATATGTCGCATGGTTAAAACTTCTGCAAAGGTTACGGATGTTTGCCGGCTTCGTCAAATAAAAACACCAATTATTAGTTATTTGGTGCAAATTAAGTAATCTGAAATTTCAATTAAAGTAGGTATACTTACTTTATTAGCTGTATTCCCACCAAACAATACAATAAATTAATCGCTATCCACTCACAGTAAACAGTAAACATAACTTATACGGCAGCCATTATCAACACAGGACACATGTGACCGGTAACGGCAAAACGAAGCGTCTAGAAGGAATGATCACGTGACACGCGCCTATTGGTTTAAACAATCGTCTTAGGTACGAGTAATACCGAAACAGTGCGAACCATGAACATATGTATACAAGTATTATGAAAACTGAAGTTCAGTTACTGAACCACGTAGAAAATTATTGGTACCTATAAGTAACGTTTATTTTTAGGAAAACGATAGACAACTTTATTTTTATTTAGGTACAAAATCAAATATCCAGCTAATACTATATGACATAAACATTGTTTCTATCGCTAACAAATTTGTTAGCGGTGATAATAGTATATTATTATACGAGCATATAATGAGGGCTATTATTCACGAAGGTTAAGTTTATGTCACAAGCGTAGCGAGTGACATAATTAACCTGAGTGAATAATAGCTCATTATATGTGAGTAGAATACTATGCTTTGTCCACGACTACTATTGACTTTTATCGGATTGTAATGCAAAAAACTTTATATTTATTATAACCTATTTGACATTAACAAAACCAAAAATTAAAGATGCCTGTGACTATTTTTAAAACTATTTATTTATATTAATTGTAATATATATATATATATAAAATATACCAGTAAAACTGACTCTGAGAATGAATTAATTTTCTTGGTCGCTCTCCAGTCCATAAAGGTGTTGTACACAGATACGTACAAATTTCGGGATTTCTCAGGCAACAAATTCAGGGAAGTGACTTTTGCAGCTTCTGTTATCTCCGGTGGAGTACACAATATCTCTTCCTCACTATCAATTTCCATTGTTAACGTATTTTTGAAAGCAAATTATAATTTTAACAGGAATTATTATTGCACCACCGCGTCGTTAAAATTTGACGTTTCAAATAATTATTAGTTGTCAGTTGATTACATGGCTTCCTACTTGATAATTCTATTATTTAAAGATTATGCAGTATTTTATTTCCAATGAATGTGAATTTTTAGGTAATTCGTATTTCGAAAAGTGACTTCGGTGATGTTTTGTTGAGTGCGTAACATCTCTTCATCTTTCACGCTTTGATTTAATATGTATAATTTAAGCTTAATAATAATTTGTAACAAAAATCGTGTGCTGGATCGAACTTATGACGTTTCAAATTGACAGCAATTTATGCTAAGCTTGTCATGTCATGTCAATGGCTTACTTACTTGAAATAGTCTACTTAATGTTAAATTTTTATTCAATTGCATTAAAAAATTATATTAATAGTAATACTTAAACAAGACTTTTATGATTGGTATAAAGTTAGCTAATTAAAGTGCCTGGCTATAATTGCCTAGACGAACTGATAAGTGCTTGCCAGATACAATCTATATCGTGTGTCCTATAGGAACTCTAGACCAGTGAATAATGATTATTCACTGCTATTATTCACTCTGTGAAATATGACTATCATTTTGCTTTAGAAAACTCATTTATAAAGTATATATTATAAGGTAGTCGTGGATAAATACATTTAAATATTACTTGGCTAACAACAAAAACAAAATTTATAGACGTAGATTTCTCGTATTTTTAGACGTTGAACTTACATAAAACTATATATATAGAAAAAACGTTTACAAAACACTTGAATGTAAACAAATTTGATAAGGGTAAATAATTCTAAATTCTTATTTATATATAAACATGCTTTATAGCTGTTTTTATAATATATATATATAGATTGGGTGATTAATATAAATATATATATTAAATTGATAATTTTATGATTTTAAAATAGTATATCAAGTACGTAGAATATACGACTGAAATATGTACGTTTATAAAAAACGCTTAATATATGTTAAATAATTATACCAAAACCAAAAATATACGATTAAATGGTTTATTATACGTTTATTAAACGATTATGCAAATGAGTGTGTTGCTTGGGTGATTTACGCATATCAACTGATTTACGCATATCAACTGATTTACGCATATCCCCTGATTTAAGTTTGAACAATTTGGCAACGACAAATTTTAAATGACAACGTTGATTTATTTATATTAACTGATTTACACATATCAACTGATTTTTTGATATCAACCGATTTACACAAATCAACTGATTTACGCAAATCAACTGATTTACGCATATCCCCTGATTTAAGTTTGAACCAATTTGGCAACATAGCAAATTTTAAATGTCAACGGATTTATTTATTTTAACTGATTTACGTATATCCCCTGATTTAAGTTTGAACCAATTTGGCAACATAGCAAATTTTAAATGACCACGTTGATTTATTTATATCAAATGATTTACACATATCAACTGATTTATTTACATAAACTGATTTACACATATCAACTGATTTATTTATATCAACTGATTTACGCATATCAACTGATTTACGCATATCCCCCGATTTAAGTTTAACCAAGTTGGCAAAACAGGAAATTTTAAATGACAACGTTTATTTATTTATATCAACTGATTTATTTATATCAACTGATTTATTTATATCAACTGATTTACACATATCAACTGATTTTTTGATATCAACCGATTTACACAAATCAACTGATTTTTTTGTATCAACCGATTTACACAAATCAATTGATTAACGCATATCTTACGCATATCAACTGATTTACACATATTTAAGTTTGAACCAATTTGGCAACATAGCAAATTTTAAATGACAACGAATTTATTTATATCAACTGTTTAACGTATATCCCCTGATTTAAGTTTGAACCAATTTGGCAACACAGCAAATTTTAAATGACAACGTTGATTTATTAACATCAACTGATTTACACAAATCAACTGATTTACGCATATCTTACGCATATCAACTGATTTACACATATCCCCTAATTTAAGTTTGAACCAATTTGGAACATAGCAAATTTTAAATGACCACGTTGATTTATTTATATCAACTGATTTACACAAAATAATCGATTTACACATTTATGCATATCCCCTAATTTAAGTTTGAACCAATTTGGCAACATAGCAAATTTTAAATGACAACGGATTTATTTAGATCAACTGATTTACGTATATCAACTGTTTGATGATTTTAAATGGCCACGTTGATTCAATTATATAAACTGATTTACACATATTAAATCAGTCAATCACATATCAACCGATTTACACATATCAACTGATTTATTTATATCAACTGATCTACACATATCAACTGATTTATTTATATCAACTGATTTACACATATCAACTGATTTATTTATATAAACTGATTTACCCATATCAACTGATTTACGCATATTAACTGATTTACGCATATCAACTGATTTACGCATATCAACTGATTTACGCATATTAACTGATTTACGCATATCCCCTGATTTAAGTTTAACCAATTTGGCAACACAGCAAATTTTAAATGACAACGGATTTATTTATACCAACTGATTTACGTATATCAACTGTATGATGATTTTAAATGACCACGTTGATTCATTTATATTAACTGATTTACACATATCAACTGATTTACACATATCAACTGATTTACCCATATCAACTGATTTATTTATATCAACTGATTAACACATATCAACTGATTTATTTACATCAACTGATTTACACAAATAAACTGATTTATTTATATCAACTGATTTACGCATATCAACTAATTTACGCATATCCCCTGATTTAAGTTTAACCAATTTGGCAACACAGCAAATTTTAAATGACAACGGATTTATTTATATCAACTGATTTACGTATATCAATTGTATGATGATTTTAAATGACCACGTTGATTCATTTATATCAACTGATTTACACATATCAACCGATTTACACATATCAAATGATTTACACATATTAACTGATTTATTTATATCAAATGATTTACACATATCCACTGATTTTTTTATATCAACCGATTTACACAAATCAATTGATTAACGCATATCTTACGCATATCAACTGATTTACACATATCCCCTGATTTAAGTTTGAACCAATTTGGCAACATAGCAAATTTTAAATGACAACGAATTTATTTATATCAACTGTTTAACGTATATCCCCTGATTTAAGTTTGAACCAATTTGGCAACACAGCAAATTTTAAATGACAACGTTGATTTATTTACATCAACTGATTTACACAAATCAACTGATTTACGCATATCTTACGCATATCAACTGATTTACACATATCCCCTGATTTAAGTTTGAACCAATTTGGAACATAGCAAATTTTAAATGACCACGTTAATTTATTTATATCAACTGATTTACACATAATAATCGATTTACACATATCAACTGATTTACACATATCAACTGATTTACACATATCAACTGATTTATTTATATCAACTGATTTACACATATTAACTGATTTATTTATATCAACTGATTTATTTATATCAACCGATTTACGAATATCAACCGATATACGCATATCCCCTGATTTAAGTTTAACCAAGTGGGCAACACAGCAAATTTTAAATGGCAACGTTTATTTATTTATATCAACTGATTTACGCATATCAACTGATTTATTTACATCAACTGATTTACACATATCAACTGATTTTTTGATATCAACCAATTTACACAAATCAACTGATTTACGAATATCAATTGATTTACGCATATCATCTGATTTAAGTTTGAACCAATTTGGCAACAGCAAATTTTAAATGACAACGTTGATTTATTTATATCAACTGATTTATTTATATCAACTGATTTACACATATCAACTGATTTACACATATCAACTGATTTATTTATATCAACTGATTTACACATATTAACTGATTTATTTATATAAACTGATTTACGCATATTAACTGATTTACGCATATCAACTGATTTACGCATAGTAACTGATATACACATATCAACTGATTTATTTATATCAACTGATTTACACATATCAACTGATTTTTTGAAAACAACCGATTTACACAAATCAACTGATTTACGCATATCAACTGATTTACGCATATCCCCTAATTTAAGTTTGAACCAATTTGGCAACAGCAAATTTTAAATGACAACATATTTATTTATTTCAACTGATTTACGTATATCCCCTGATTTAAGTTTGAACCAGTTTGGCAACATAGCAAATTTTAAATGACCACGTTGATTTATTTATATCAACTGATTTACACATATCAACTGATTTATTTATATCAACCGATTTACGCATATCAACTGATTTACGCATATCCCCTGATTTAAGTTTGAACCAATTTGGCAACATAGCAAATTTTAAATGGCCACGTTGATTTATTTATATCAACTAATTTACACATTTTAACTGATTTACACATATCAAATGATTTACACAAATCAACTGATTTATTTATATCAACTGATTTACACATATCAACTGATTTATTTATATCAACTGATTTACACATATTAACTGATTTACGCATATCAACTGATTTACACATATCAACTGATTTATTTATATCGACTGATTTACACATATCAACTGATTTATTTATATCAACTGATTTACACATATCAACTGATTTATTTATATAAACTGATTTACGCATATCAACTGATTTACGCATATCAACTGATTTACGCATATCAACTGATTTACGCATATCCTCTAATTTAAGTTTGAACAATTTGGCAACGACAAATTTTAAATGACAACGTTGATTTATTTATATCAACTGCTTTACACATATCAACTGATTTTTTGATATCAACCGATTTACACAAATCAACTGATTTACGCAAATCAACTGATTTACGCATATCCCCTGATTTAAGTTTGAACCAATTTGGCAACATAGCAAATTTTAAATGTCAACGGATTTATTTATTTTAACTGATTTACGTTTATCTCCTGATTTAAGTTTGAACCAATTTGGCAACATAGCAAATTTTAAATGAACACGTTGATTTATTTATATCAAATGATTTACACATATCAACTGATTTATTTACATAAACTGATTTACACATATCAACTGATTTATTTATATCAACTGATTTACGCATATCAACTGATTTACGCATATTCCCCGATTTAAGTTTAACCAAGGAACAGGAAATTTTAATTGACAACGTTTATTTATTTATATCAACTGATTTACACATATCAACTGATTTATTTACATCAACTGATTTACACAAATCAACTGATTTACGAATATCAATTGATTTACGCATATCATCTGATTTAAGTTTGAACCAATTTGGCAACAGCAAATTTTAAATGACAACGTTGATTTATTTATATCAACTGATTTATTTATATCAACTGATTTACACATATCAACTGATTTTTTGATATCAACCGATTTATACAAATCAACTGATTTTTTTATATCAACCGATTTACACAAATCAATTGATTAACGCATATCTTACGCATATCAACTGATTTACACATATCCCCTGATTTAAGTTTGAACCAATTTGGCAACATAGCAAATTTTAAATGACAACGAATTTATTTATATCAACTGTTTAACGTATATCCCCTGATTTAAGTTTGAACCAATTTGGCAACACAGCAAATTTTAAATGACAACGTTGATTTATTAACATCAACTGATTTACACAAATCAACTGATTTACGCATATCTTACGCATATCAACTGATTTACACATATCCCCTGATTTAAGTTTGAACCAATTTGAAACATAGCAAATTTTAAATGACCACGTTGATTTATTTATATCAACTGATTTACACAAAATAATCGATTTACACATATCAACTGATTTACACATATCAACTGATTTACACATATCAACTGATTTACACATATCAACTGATTTATTTATATCAACTGATTTACACATATTAACTGATTTATTTATATCAACTGATTTATTTATATCAACCGATTTACGAATATCAACCGATATACGCATATCCCCTGATTTAAGTTTAACCAAGTTGGCAACACAGCAAATTTTAAATGGCAACGTTTATTTATTTATATCAACTGATTTACGCATATCAACTGATTTATTTACATCAACTGATTTACACATATCAACTGATTTTTTGATATCAACCAATTTACACAAATCAACTGATTTACGAATATCAATTGATTTACGCATATCATCTGATTTAAGTTTGAACCAATTTGGCAACAGCAAATTTTAAATGACAACGTTGATTTATTTATATCAACTGATTTATTTATATCAACTGATTTACACATATCAACTGATTTTTTTATATCAACCGATTTACACAAATCAACTGATTTACGCATATCTTACGCATATCAACTGATTTACACATATCAACTGATTTATTTATATAAACTGATTTACGCATATCAACTGATTTACGCATATCAACTGATTTACGCATATCAACTGATTTACACATATCAACTGATTTATTTATATCAAATGATTTACACATATCAACTGATTTTTTGAAAACAACCGATTTACACAAATCAACTGATTTACGCATATCTTACGCATATCAACTGATTTACACATATCAACTGATTTATTTATATCAACTGATTTACACATATCAACTGATTTATTTATATCAACTGATTTACACATATCAACTGATTTATTTATATCAACTGATTTACACATATCAACTGATTTATTTATATAAACTGATTAACCCATATCAACTAATTTACGCATATCAACTGATTTACGCATATCCCCTGATTTAAGTTTAAACCAATTTGGCAACACAGCAAAGTTTAAATGACAACGTTGATTTATTTATATCAACTGATTTACACATATCAACTGATTTTTTGATATCAACTGATTTACCCATATCAACTGATTTACGCATATTAACTGATTTACGCATATCAACTGATTTACGCATATCAACTGATTTACGCATATCAACTGATTAACGCATATCCCCTGATTTAAGTTTAACCAATTTGGCAACACAGCAAATTTTAAATGACAACGGATTTATTTATATCAACTGATTTACGTATATCAACTGTATGATGATTTTAAATGACCACGTTGATTCATTTATATTAACTGATTTACACATATTAACTGATTTACACATATCAACTGATTTACACATATCAACTGATTTACACATATCAACTGATTTATTTATATCAACTGATTAACACATATCAACTGATTTATTTACATCAACTGATTTACACAAATCAACTGATTTATTTATATCAACTGATTTACGCATATCAACTAATTTACGCATATCCCCTGATTTAAGTTTAACCAATTTGGCAACACAGCAAATTTTAAATGACAACGGATTTATTTATATCAACTGATTTACGTATATCAACTGTATGATGATTTTAAATGACCACGTTGATTTATTTATATCAACTGATTTACACATTTTAACTGATTTACACATATCAAATAATTTACACAAATCAACTGATTTATTTATATCAACTGATTTACACATATCAACTGATTTATTTATATCAACTGATTTACACATATTAACTAATTTACGCATATCAACTGATTTACACATATCAACTGATTTACACATATCAACTGATTTATTTATATCGACTGATTTACACATATCAACTGATTTATTTATATCAACTGATTTACACATATCAACTGATTTATTTATATAAACTGATTTACGCATATCAACTGATTTACGCATATCAACTGATTTACGCATATCAAGTGATTTACACATATTAACTGATTTATTTATATCAAATGATTTACACATATCAACTGATTTATTTATATCAACTGATTTACACATATCAAGTGATTTATTTATATAAACTGATTTACGCATATCAACTGATTTACGCATATCAACTGATTTACGCATATCAAGTGATTTACGCATATCAACTGATTTACGCATACCCCCTAATTTAAGTTTGAACAATTTGGCAACGACAAATTTTAAATGACAACGTTGATTTATTTATATCAACTGATTTACACATATCAACTGATTTTTTGATATCAACCGATTTACACAAATCAACTGATTTACGCAAATCAACTGATTTACGCATATCCCCTGATTTAAGTTTGAACCAATTTGGCAACATAGCAAATTTTAAATGTCAACGGATTTATTTATTTTAACTGATTTACGTATATCCCCTGATTTAAGTTTGAACCAATTTGGCAACATAGCAAATTTTAAATGACCACGTTGATTTATTTATATCAAATGATTTACACATATCAACTGATTTATTTACATAAACTGATTTACACATATCAACTGATTTATTTATATCAACTGATTTACGCATATCAACTGATTTACGCATATCCCCCGATTTAAGTTTAACCAAGTTGGCAAAACAGGAAATTTTAAATGACAACGTTTATTTATTTATATCAACTGATTTACACATATCAACTGATTTATTTACATCAACTGATTTACACAAATCAACTGATTTACGAATATCAATTGATTTACGCATATCATCTGATTTAAGTTTGAACCAATTTGGCAACAGCAAAGTTTAAATGACAACGTTGATTTATTTATATCAACTGATTTATTTATATCAACTGATTTACACATATCAACTGATTTTTTGATATCAACCGATTTACACAAATCAACTGATTTTTTTATGTCAACCGATTTACACAAATCAATTGATTAACGCATATCTTACGAATATCAACTGATTTACACATATCCCCTGATTTAAGTTTGAACCAATTTGGCAACTTAGCAAATTTTAAATGACAACGAATTTATTTATATCAACTGTTTAACGTATATCCCCTGATTTAAGTTTGAACCAATTTGGCAACACAGCAAATTTTAAATGACAACGTTGATTTATTTACATCAACTGATTTACACAAATCAACTGATTTACGCATATCTTACGCATATCAACTGATTTACACATATCAACTGATTTTTTGATATCAACCGATTTACACAAATCAACTGATTTTTTTATGTCAACCGATTTACACAAATCAATTGATTAACGCATATCTTACGAATATCAACTGATTTACACATATCCCCTGATTTAAGTTTGAACCAATTTGGCAACTTAGCAAATTTTAAATGGCAACGTTTATTTATTTATATCAACTGATTTACGCATATCAACTGATTTATTTACATCAACTGATTTACACATATCAACTGATTTTTTGATATCAACCAATTTACACAAATCAACTGATTTACGAATATCAATTGATTTACGCATATCATCTGATTTAAGTTTGAACCAATTTGGCAACAGCAAATTTTAAATGACAACGTTGATTTATTTATATCAACTGATTTATTTATATCAACTGATTTACACATATCAACTGATTTACACATATCAACTGATTTATTTATATCAACTGATTTACACATATTAACTGATTTATTTATATAAACTGATTTACGCATATTAACTGATTTACGCATATCAACTGATTTACGCATAGTAACTGATATGCACATATCAACTGATTTATTTATATCAACTAATTTACACATATCAACTGATTTTTTGAAAACAACCGATTTACACAAATCAACTGATTTACGCATATCAACTGATTTACGCATATCCCCTAATTTAAGTTTGAACCAATTTGGCAACAGCAAATTTTAAATGACAACATATTTATTTATTTCAACTGATTTACGTATATCCCCTGATTTAAGTTTGAACCAGTTTGGCAACATAGCAAATTTTAAATGACCACGTTGATTTATTTATATCAACTGATTTACACATATCAACTGATTTATTTATATCAACCGATTTACGCATATCAACTGATTTACGCATATCCCCTGATTTAAGTTTGAACCAATTTGGCAACATAGCAAATTTTAAATGACCACGTTGATTTATTTATATCAACTGATTTACACATTTTAACTGATTTACACATATCAAATGATTTACACAAATCAACTGATTTATTTATATCAACTGATTTACACATATCAACTGATTTATTTATATCAACTGATTTACACATATTAACTGATTTACGCATATCAACTGATTTACACATATCAACTGATTTATTTATATCGACTGATTTACACATATCAACTGATTTATTTATATCAACTGATTTACACATATCAACTGATTTATTTATATAAACTGATTTACGCATATCAACTGATTTACGCATATCAACTGATTTACGCATATCAACTGATTTACGCATATCCTCTAATTTAAGTTTGAACAATTTGGCAACGACAAATTTTAAATGACAACGTTGATTTATTTATATCAACTGCTTTACACATATCAACTGATTTTTTGATATCAACCGATTTACACAAATCAACTGATTTACGCAAATCAACTGATTTACGCATATCCCCTGATTTAAGTTTGAACCAATTTGGCAACATAGCAAATTTTAAATGTCAACGGATTTATTTATTTTAACTGATTTACGTTTATCCCCTGATTTAAGTTTGAACCAATTTGGCAACATAGCAAATTTTAAATGAACACGTTGATTTATTTATATCAAATGATTTACACATATCAACTGATTTATTTACATAAACTGATTTACACATATCAACTGATTTATTTATATCAACTGATTTACGCATATCAACTGATTTACGCATATTCCCCGATTTAAGTTTAACCAAGGAACAGGAAATTTTAATTGACAACGTTTATTTATTTATATCAACTGATTTACACATATCAACTGATTTATTTACATCAACTGATTTACACAAATCAACTGATTTACGAATATCAATTGATTTACGCATATCATCTGATTTAAGTTTGAACCAATTTGGCAACAGCAAATTTTAAATGACAACGTTGATTTATTTATATCAACTGATTTATTTATATCAACTGATTTACACATATCAACTGATTTTTTGATATCAACCGATTTATACAAATCAACTGATTTTTTTATATCAACCGATTTACACAAATCAATTGATTAACGCATATCTTACGCATATCAACTGATTTACACATATCCCCTGATTTAAGTTTGAACCAATTTGGCAACATAGCAAATTTTAAATGACAACGAATTTATTTATATCAACTGTTTAACGTATATCCCCTGATTTAAGTTTGAACCAATTTGGCAACACAGCAAATTTTAAATGACAACGTTGATTTATTAACATCAACTGATTTACACAAATCAACTGATTTACGCATATCTTACGCATATCAACTGATTTACACATATCCCCTGATTTAAGTTTGAACCAATTTGAAACATAGCAAATTTTAAATGACCACGTTGATTTATTTATATCAACTGATTTACACAAAATAATCGATTTACACATATCAACTGATTTACACATATCAACTGATTTACACATATCAACTGATTTACACATATCAACTGATTTATTTATATCAACTGATTTACACATATTAACTGATTTATTTATATCAACTGATTTATTTATATCAACCGATTTACGAATATCAACCGATATACGCATATCCCCTGATTTAAGTTTAACCAAGTTGGCAACACAGCAAATTTTAAATGGCAACGTTTATTTATTTATATCAACTGATTTACGCATATCAACTGATTTATTTACATCAACTGATTTACACATATCAACTGATTTTTTGATATCAACCAATTTACACAAATCAACTGATTTACGAATATCAATTGATTTACGCATATCATCTGATTTAAGTTTGAACCAATTTGGCAACAGCAAATTTTAAATGACAACGTTGATTTATTTATATCAACTGATTTACACATATCAACTGATTTTTTTATATCAACCGATTTACACAAATCAACTGATTTACGCATATCTTACGCATATCAACTGATTTACACATATCAACTGATTTACACATATCAACTGATTTATTTATATAAACTGATTTACGCATATCAACTGATTTACGCATATCAACTGATTTACGCATATCAACTGATTTACACATATCAACTGATTTATTTATATCAAATGATTTACACATATCAACTGATTTTTTGAAAACAACCGATTTACACAAATCAACTGATTTACGCATATCTTACGCATATCAACTGATTTACACATATCAACTGATTTATTTATATCAACTGATTTACACATATCAACTGATTTATTTATATCAACTGATTTACACATATCAACTGATTTATTTATATCAACTGATTTACACATATCAACTGATTTATTTATATAAACTGATTAACCCATATCAACTAATTTACGCATATCAACTGATTTACGCATATCCCCTGATTTAAGTTTAAACCAATTTGGCAACACAGCAAAGTTTAAATGACAACGTTGATTTATTTATATCAACTGATTTACACATATCAACTGATTTTTTGATATCAACTGATTTACCCATATCAACTGATTTACGCATATTAACTGATTTACGCATATCAACTGATTTACGCATATCAACTGATTTACGCATATCAACTGATTAACGCATATCCCCTGATTTAAGTTTAACCAATTTGGCAACACAGCAAATTTTAAATGACAACGGATTTATTTATATCAACTGATTTACGTATATCAACTGTATGATGATTTTAAATGACCACGTTGATTCATTTATATTAACTGATTTACACATAATAACTGATTTACACATATCAACTGATTTACACATATCAACTGATTTACACATATCAACTGATTTATTTATATCAACTGATTAACACATATCAACTG
This sequence comes from Brassicogethes aeneus, assembly GCA_921294245.1. NCBI lineage: Eukaryota > Metazoa > Arthropoda > Insecta > Coleoptera > Nitidulidae > Brassicogethes > Brassicogethes aeneus. The sequence goes on from OV121136.1 coordinate 9,382,025, forward strand.
ATTTATTTACATCAACTGATTTACACAAATCAACTGATTTATTTATATCAACTGATTTACGCATATTAACTAATTTACGCATATCCCCTGATTTAAGTTTAACCAATTTGGCAACACAGCAAATTTTAAATGACAACGGATTTATTTATATCAACTGATTTACGTATATCAACTGTATGATGATTTTAAATGACCACGTTGATTTATTTATATCAACTGATTTACACATTTTAACTGATTTACACATATCAAATAATTTACACAAATCAACTGATTTATTTATATCAACTGATTTACACATATCAACTGATTTATTTATATCAACTGATTTACACATATTAACTAATTTACGCATATCAACTGATTTACACATATCAACTGATTTACACATATCAACTGATTTATTTATATCGACTGATTTACACATATCAACTGATTTATTTATATCAACTGATTTACACATATCAACTGATTTATTTATATAAACTGATTTACGCATATCAACTGATTTACGCATATCAACTGATTTACGCATATCAAGTGATTTACACATATTAACTGATTTATTTATATCAAATGATTTACACATATCAACTGATTTAAACATATCAAGTGATTTATTTATATAAACTGATTTACGCATATTAACTGATTTACGCATATCAACTGATTTACGCATATCAAGTGATTTACGCATATCAACTGATTTACGCATACCCCCTAATTTAAGTTTGAACAATTTGGCAACGACAAATTTTAAATGACAACGTTGATTTATTTATATCAACTGATTTACACATATCAACTGATTTTTTGATATCAACCGATTTACACAAATCAACTGATTTACGCAAATCAACTGATTTACGCATATCCCCTGATTTAAGTTTGAACCAATTTGGCAACATAGCAAATTTTAAATGTCAACGGATTTATTTATTTTAACTGATTTACGTATATCCCCTGATTTAAGTTTGAACCAATTTGGCAACATAGCAAATTTTAAATGACCACGTTGATTTATTTATATCAAATGATTTACACATATCAACTGATTTATTTACATAAACTGATTTACACATATCAACTGATTTATTTATATCAACTGATTTACGCATATCAACTGATTTACGCATATCCCCCGATTTAAGTTTAACCAAGTTGGCAAAACAGGAAATTTTAAATGACAACGTTTATTTATTTATATCAACTGATTTACACATATCAACTGATTTATTTACATCAACTGATTTACACAAATCAACTGATTTACGAATATCAATTGATTTACGCATATCATCTGATTTAAGTTTGAACCAATTTGGCAACAGCAAAGTTTAAATGACAACGTTGATTTATTTATATCAACTGATTTATTTATATCAACTGATTTACACATATCAACTGATTTTTTGATATCAACCGATTTACACAAATCAACTGATTTTTTTATGTCAACCGATTTATACAAATCAATTGATTAACGCATATCTTACGAATATCAACTGATTTACACATATCCCCTGATTTAAGTTTGAACCAATTTGGCAACTTAGCAAATTTTAAATGACAACGAATTTATTTATATCAACTGTTTAACGTATATCCCCTGATTTAAGTTTGAACCAATTTGGCAACACAGCAAATTTTAAATGACAACGTTGATTTATTTACATCAACTGATTTACACAAATCAACTGATTTACGCATATCTTACGCATATCAACTGATTTACACATATCCCCTGATTTAAGTTTGAACCAATTTGGAACATAGCAAATTTTAAATGACCACGTTGATTTATTTATATCAACTGATTTACACAAAATAATCGATTTACACATATCAACTGATTTACACATATCAACTGATTTATTTATATCAACTGATTTACACATATTAACTGATTTATTTATATCAACTGATTTATTTATATCATCCGATTTACGAATATCAACCGATATACGCATATCCCCTGATTTAAGTTTAACCAAGTTGGCAACACAGCAAATTTTAAATGGCAACGTTTATTTATTTATATCAACTGATTTACGCATATCAACTGATTTATTTACATCAACTGATTTACACATATCAACTGATTTTTTGATATCAACCAATTTACACAAATCAACTGATTTACGAATATCAATTGATTTACGCATATCATCTGATTTAAGTTTGAACCAATTTGGCAACAGCAAATTTTAAATGACAACGTTGATTTATTTATATCAACTGATTTATTTATATCAACTGATTTACACATATCAACTGATTTTTTGATATCAACCGATTTACACAAATCAACTGATTTACGCATATCTTACGCATATCAACTGATTTACACATATCAACTGATTTACACATATCAACTGATTTATTTATATCAACTGATTTACACATATTAACTGATTTATTTATATAAACTGATTTACGCATATCAACTGTATGATGATTTTAAATGAACACGTTGATTCATTTATATCAACTGATTTACACATATCAACCGATTTACACATATCAAATGATTTACACATATTAACTGATTTATTTATATCAAATGATTTACACATATCAACTGATTTTTTTATATCAACCGATTTACACAAATCAATTGATTAACGCATATCTTACGCATATCAACTGATTTACACATATCCCCTGATTTAAGTTTGAACCAATTTGGCAACATAGCAAATTTTAAATGACAACGAATTTATTTATATCAACTGTTTAACGTATATCCCCTGATTTAAGTTTGAACCAATTTGGCAACACAGCAAATTTTAAATGACAACGTTGATTAATTTACATCAACTGATTTACACAAATCAACTGATTTACGCATATCTTACGCATATCAACTGATTTACACATATCCCCTGATTTAAGTTTGAACCAATTTGGAACATAGCAAATTTTAAATGACCACGTTGATTTATTTATATCAACTAATTTACACATAATAATCGATTTACACATATCAACTGATTTACACATATCAACTGATTTACACATATCAACTGATTTATTTATATCAACTGATTTACACATATTAACTGATTTATTTATATCAACTGATTTATTTATATCAACCGATTTACGAATATCAACCGATATACGCATATCCCCTGATTTAAGTTTAACCAAGTTGGCAACACAGCAAATTTTAAATGGCAACGTTTATTTATTTATATCAACTGATTTATTTACATCAACTGATTTACACATATCAACTGATTTTTTGATGTCAACCAATTTACACAAATCAACTGATTTACGAATATCAATTGATTTACGCATATTATCTGATTTAAGTTTGAACCAATTTGGCAACAGCAAATTTTAAATGACAACTTTGATTTATTTATATCAACTGATTTATTTATATCAACTGATTTACACATATCAACTGATTTACACATATCAACTGATTTATTTATATCAACTGATTTACACATATTAACTGATTTATTTATATAAACTGATTTACGCATATCAACTGATTTACGCATATCAACTGATTTACGCATATCAACTGATTTACGCATATTAACTGATTTACACATATCAACTGATTTATTTATATCAACTGATTTACACATATTAACTGATTTATTTATATAAACTGATTTACGCATATCAACTGATTTACGCATATTAACTGATTTACGCATATCAACTGATTTACACATATCAACTGATTTTTTGAAAACAACCGATTTACACAAATCAACTGATTTACGCATATCAACTGATTTACGCATATCCCCTGATTTAAGTTTGAACCAATTTGGCAACAGCAAATTTTAAATGACAACGGATTTATTTATTTCAACTGATTTACGTATATCCCCTGATTTAAGTTTGAACCAATTTGGCAACAGCAAATTTTAAATGACAACGGATTTATTTATATCAACTGATTTACGTATATCAACTGTTTGATGATTTTAAATGGCCACGTTGATTCAATTATATAAACTGATTTACACATATTAAATCAGTCAATCACATATCAACCGATTTACACATATCAACTGATTTATTTATATCAACTGATCTACACATATCAACTGAGTTATTTATATCAACTGATTTACACATATCAAATGATTTATTTATATAAACTGATTTACCCATATCAACTGATTTACGCATATTAACTGATTTACGCATATCAACTGATTTACGCATATCAACTGATTTACGCATATCACCGGCCTCGGTGGTGTAGTGGTCAGAGCTCCTGGGTACGAGCCGAGAGGTCGTGAGTTCGAATCCCACTTGGGTATGGTTGTTTATTTGTGTTTGTCCATTGTGTATAGTCCTTCAGAGGGGACTTTAAGCCGTCGGTCCGTTCCTACCCCTAACCCGCACAAGCCATTCAGTTGGCATAAGCCCATAAGGGACATCTTAGTTTGGATGTAAGGGTGGAACTAAAAGAGCACTTTATAACTTTTATAACTTTATAACTGATTTACGCATATCCCCTGATTTAAGTTTAACCAATTTGGCAACACAGCAAATTTTAAATGACAACGGATTTATTTATATCAACTGATTTACGTATATCAACTGTATGATGATTTTAAATGACCACGTTGATTCATTTATATTAACTGATTTACACATATTAACTGATTTACACATATCAACTGATTTACCCATATCAACTGATTTATTTATATCAACTGATTAACACATATCAACTGATTTATTTACATCAACTGATTTACACAAATCAACTGATTTATTTATATCAACTGATTTACGCATATCAACTAATTTACGCATATCCCCTGATTTAAGTTTAACCAATTTGGCAACACAGCAAATTTTAAATGACAACGGATTTATTTATATCAACTGATTTACGTATATCAACTGTATGATGATTTTAAATGAACACGTTGATTCATTTATATCAACTGATTTACACATATCAACCGATTTACACATATCAAATGATTTACACATATTAACTGATTTATTTATATCAAATGATTTACACATATCAACTGATTTTTTTATATCAACCGATTTACACAAATCAATTGATTAACGCATATCTTACGCATATCAACTGATTTACACATATCCCCTGATTTAAGTTTGAACCAATTTGGCAACATAGCAAATTTTAAATGACAACGAATTTATTTATATCAACTGTTTAACGTATATCCCCTGATTTAAGTTTGAACCAATTTGGCAACACAGCAAATTTTAAATGACAACGTTGATTTATTTACATCAACTGATTTACACAAATCAACTGATTTACGCATATCTTACGCATATCAACTGATTTACACATATCCCCTGATTTAAGTTTGAACCAATTTGGCAACATAGCAAATTTTAAATGTCAACGGATTTATTTATTTTAACTGATTTACGTATATCCCCTGATTTAAGTTTGAACCAATTTGGCAACATAGCAAATTTTAAATGACCACGTTGATTTATTTATATCAAATGATTTACACATATCAACTGATTTATTTACATAAACTGATTTACACATATCAACTGATTTATTTATATCAACTGATTTACGCATATCAACTGATTTACGCATATCCCCCGATTTAAGTTTAACCAAGTTGGCAAAACAGGAAATTTTAAATGACAACGTTTATTTATTTATATCAACTGATTTACACATATCAACTGATTTATTTACATAAACTGATTTACACATATCAACTGATTTATTTATATCAACTGATTTACACATATCAACCGATTTACACATATCAAATGATTTACACATATTAACTGATTTATTTATATCAAATGATTTACACATATCAACTGATTTATTTATATCAACTGATTTACACATATCAACTGATTTATTTATATAAACTGATTTACGCATATCAACTGATTTACGCATATCAACTGATTTACGCATATCAAGTGATTTACGCATATCAACTGATTTACGCATACCCCCTAATTTAAGTTTGAACAATTTGGCAACGACAAATTTTAAATGACAACGTTGATTTATTTATATCAACTGATTTACACATATCAACTGATTTTTTGATATCAACCGATTTACACAAATCAACTGATTTACGCAAATCAACTGATTTACGCATATCCCCTGATTTAAGTTTGAACCAATTTGGCAACATAGCAAATTTTAAATGTCAACGGATTTATTTATTTTAACTGATTTACGTATATCCCCTGATTTAAGTTTGAACCAATTTGGCAACATAGCAAATTTTAAATGACCACGTTGATTTATTTATATCAAATGATTTACACATATCAACTGATTTATTTACATAAACTGATTTACACATATCAACTGATTTATTTATATCAACTGATTTACGCTTATCAACTGATTTACGCATATCCCCCGATTTAAGTTTAACCAAGTTGGCAAAACAGGAAATTTTAAATGACAACGTTTATTTATTTATATCAACTGATTTACACATATCAACTGATTTATTTACATCAACTGATTTACACAAATCAACTGATTTACGAATATCAATTGATTTACGCATATCATCTGATTTAAGTTTGAACCAATTTGGCAACAGCAAAGTTTAAATGACAACGTTGATTTATTTATATCAACTGATTTATTTATATCAACTGATTTACACATATCAACTGATTTTTTGATATCAACCGATTTACACAAATCAACTGATTTTTTTATGTCAACCGATTTACACAAATCAATTGATTAACGCATATCTTACGAATATCAACTGATTTACACATATCCCCTGATTTAAGTTTGAACCAATTTGGCAACTTAGCAAATTTTAAATGACAACGAATTTATTTATATCAACTGTTTAACGTATATCCCCTGATTTAAGTTTGAACCAATTTGGCAACACAGCAAATTTTAAATGACAACGTTGATTTATTTACATCAACTGATTTACACAAATCAACTGATTTACGCATATCTTACGCATATCAACTGATTTACACATATCAACTGATTTTTTGATATCAACCGATTTACACAAATCAACTGATTTTTTTATGTCAACCGATTTACACAAATCAATTGATTAACGCATATCTTACGAATATCAACTGATTTACACATATCCCCTGATTTAAGTTTGAACCAATTTGGCAACTTAGCAAATTTTAAATGGCAACGTTTATTTATTTATATCAACTGATTTACGCATATCAACTGATTTATTTACATCAACTGATTTACACATATCAACTGATTTTTTGATATCAACCAATTTACACAAATCAACTGATTTACGAATATCAATTGATTTACGCATATCATCTGATTTAAGTTTGAACCAATTTGGCAACAGCAAATTTTAAATGACAACGTTGATTTATTTATATCAACTGATTTATTTATATCAACTGATTTACACATATCAACTGATTTACACATATCAACTGATTTATTTATATCAACTGATTTACACATATTAACTGATTTATTTATATAAACTGATTTACGCATATTAACTGATTTACGCATATCAACTGATTTACGCATAGTAACTGATATGCACATATCAACTGATTTATTTATATCAACTAATTTACACATATCAACTGATTTTTTGAAAACAACCGATTTACACAAATCAACTGATTTACGCATATCAACTGATTTACGCATATCCCCTAATTTAAGTTTGAACCAATTTGGCAACAGCAAATTTTAAATGACAACATATTTATTTATTTCAACTGATTTACGTATATCCCCTGATTTAAGTTTGAACCAGTTTGGCAACATAGCAAATTTTAAATGACCACGTTGATTTATTTATATCAACTGATTTACACATATCAACTGATTTATTTATATCAACCGATTTACGCATATCAACTGATTTACGCATATCCCCTGATTTAAGTTTGAACCAATTTGGCAACATAGCAAATTTTAAATGACCACGTTGATTTATTTATATCAACTGATTTACACATTTTAACTGATTTACACATATCAAATGATTTACACAAATCAACTGATTTATTTATATCAACTGATTTACACATATCAACTGATTTATTTATATCAACTGATTTACACATATTAACTGATTTACGCATATCAACTGATTTACACATATCAACTGATTTATTTATATCGACTGATTTACACATATCAACTGATTTATTTATATCAACTGATTTACACATATCAACTGATTTATTTATATAAACTGATTTACGCATATCAACTGATTTACGCATATCAACTGATTTACGCATATCAACTGATTTACGCATATCCTCTAATTTAAGTTTGAACAATTTGGCAACGACAAATTTTAAATGACAACGTTGATTTATTTATATCAACTGCTTTACACATATCAACTGATTTTTTGATATCAACCGATTTACACAAATCAACTGATTTACGCAAATCAACTGATTTACGCATATCCCCTGATTTAAGTTTGAACCAATTTGGCAACATAGCAAATTTTAAATGTCAACGGATTTATTTATTTTAACTGATTTACGTTTATCCCCTGATTTAAGTTTGAACCAATTTGGCAACATAGCAAATTTTAAATGAACACGTTGATTTATTTATATCAAATGATTTACACATATCAACTGATTTATTTACATAAACTGATTTACACATATCAACTGATTTATTTATATCAACTGATTTACGCATATCAACTGATTTACGCATATTCCCCGATTTAAGTTTAACCAAGGAACAGGAAATTTTAATTGACAACGTTTATTTATTTATATCAACTGATTTACACATATCAACTGATTTATTTACATCAACTGATTTACACAAATCAACTGATTTACGAATATCAATTGATTTACGCATATCATCTGATTTAAGTTTGAACCAATTTGGCAACAGCAAATTTTAAATGACAACGTTGATTTATTTATATCAACTGATTTATTTATATCAACTGATTTACACATATCAACTGATTTTTTGATATCAACCGATTTATACAAATCAACTGATTTTTTATATCAACCGATTTACACAAATCAATTGATTAACGCATATCTTACGCATATCAACTGATTTACACATATCCCCTGATTTAAGTTTGAACCAATTTGGCAACATAGCAAATTTTAAATGACAACGAATTTATTTATATCAACTGTTTAACGTATATCCCCTGATTTAAGTTTGAACCAATTTGGCAACACAGCAAATTTTAAATGACAACGTTGATTTATTAACATCAACTGATTTACACAAATCAACTGATTTACGCATATCTTACGCATATCAACTGATTTACACATATCCCCTGATTTAAGTTTGAACCAATTTGAAACATAGCAAATTTTAAATGACCACGTTGATTTATTTATATCAACTGATTTACACAAAATAATCGATTTACACATATCAACTGATTTACACATATCAACTGATTTACACATATCAACTGATTTACACATATCAACTGATTTATTTATATCAACTGATTTACACATATTAACTGATTTATTTATATCAACTGATTTATTTATATCAACCGATTTACGAATATCAACCGATATACGCATATCCCCTGATTTAAGTTTAACCAAGTTGGCAACACAGCAAATTTTAAATGGCAACGTTTATTTATTTATATTAACTGATTTACGCATATCAACTGATTTATTTACATCAACTGATTTACACATATCAACTGATTTTTTGATATCAACCAATTTACACAAATCAACTGATTTACGAATATCAATTGATTTACGCATATCATCTGATTTAAGTTTGAACCAATTTGGCAACAGCAAATTTTAAATGACAACGTTGATTTATTTATATCAACTGATTTACACATATCAACTGATTTTTTTATATCAACCGATTTACACAAATCAACTGATTTACGCATATCTTACGCATATCAACTGATTTACACATATCAACTGATTTACACATATCAACTGATTTATTTATATAAACTGATTTACGCATATCAACTGATTTACGCATATCAACTGATTTACGCATATCAACTGATTTACACATATCAACTGATTTATTTATATCAAATGATTTACACATATCAACTGATTTTTTGAAAACAACCGATTTACACAAATCAACTGATTTACGCATATCTTACGCATATCAACTGATTTACACATATCAACTGATTTATTTATATCAACTGATTTACACATATCAACTGATTTATTTATATCAACTGATTTACACATATCAACTGATTTATTTATATCAACTGATTTACACATATCAACTGATTTATTTATATAAACTGATTAACCCATATCAACTAATTTACGCATATCAACTGATTTACGCATATCCCCTGATTTAAGTTTAAACCAATTTGGCAACACAGCAAAGTTTAAATGACAACGTTGATTTATTTATATCAACTGATTTACACATATCAACTGATTTTTTGATATCAACTGATTTACCCATATCAACTGATTTACGCATATTAACTGATTTACGCATATCAACTGATTTACGCATATCAACTGATTTACGCATATCAACTGATTAACGCATATCCCCTGATTTAAGTTTAACCAATTTGGCAACACAGCAAATTTTAAATGACAACGGATTTATTTATATCAACTGATTTACGTATATCAACTGTATGATGATTTTAAATGACCACGTTGATTCATTTATATTAACTGATTTACACATAATAACTGATTTACACATATCAACTGATTTACACATATCAACTGATTTACACATATCAACTGATTTATTTATATCAACTGATTAACACATATCAACTGATTTATTTACATCAACTGATTTACACAAATCAACTGATTTATTTATATCAACTGATTTACGCATATTAACTAATTTACGCATATCCCCTGATTTAAGTTTAACCAATTTGGCAACACAGCAAATTTTAAATGACAACGGATTTATTTATATCAACTGATTTACGTATATCAACTGTATGATGATTTTAAATGACCACGTTGATTTATTTATATCAACTGATTTACACATTTTAACTGATTTACACATATCAAATAATTTACACAAATCAACTGATTTATTTATATCAACTGATTTACACATATCAACTGATTTATTTATATCAACTGATTTACACATATTAACTAATTTACGCATATCAACTGATTTACATATATCAACTGATTTACACATATCAACTGATTTATTTATATCGACTGATTTACACATATCAACTGATTTATTTATATCAACTGATTTACACATATCAACTGATTTATTTATATAAACTGATTTACGCATATCAACTGATTTACGCATATCAACTGATTTACGCATATCAAGTGATTTACACATATTAACTGATTTATTTATATCAAATGATTTACACATATCAACTGATTTATTTATATCAACTGATTTAAACATATCAAGTGATTTATTTATATAAACTGATTTACGCATATCAACTGATTTACGCATATCAACTGATTTACGCATATCAAGTGATTTACGCATATCAACTGATTTACGCATACCCCCTAATTTAAGTTTGAACAATTTGGCAACGACAAATTTTAAATGACAACGTTGATTTATTTATATCAACTGATTTACACATATCAACTGATTTTTTGATATCAACCGATTTACACAAATCAACTGATTTACGCAAATCAACTGATTTACGCATATCCCCTGATTTAAGTTTGAACCAATTTGGCAACATAGCAAATTTTAAATGTCAACGGATTTATTTATTTTAACTGATTTACGTATATCCCCTGATTTAAGTTTGAACCAATTTGGCAACATAGCAAATTTTAAATGACCACGTTGATTTATTTATATCAAATGATTTACACATATCAACTGATTTATTTACATAAACTGATTTACACATATCAACTGATTTATTTATATCAACTGATTTACGCATATCAACTGATTTACGCATATCCCCCGATTTAAGTTTAACCAAGTTGGCAAAACAGGAAATTTTAAATGACAACGTTTATTTATTTATATCAACTGATTTACACATATCAACTGATTTATTTACATCAACTGATTTACACAAATCAACTGATTTACGAATATCAATTGATTTACGCATATCATCTGATTTAAGTTTGAACCAATTTGGCAACAGCAAAGTTTAAATGACAACGTTGATTTATTTATATCAACTGATTTATTTATATCAACTGATTTACACATATCAACTGATTTTTTGATATCAACCGATTTACACAAATCAACTGATTTTTTTATGTCAACCGATTTATACAAATCAATTGATTAACGCATATCTTACGAATATCAACTGATTTACACATATCCCCTGATTTAAGTTTGAACCAATTTGGCAACTTAGCAAATTTTAAATGACAACGAATTTATTTATATCAACTGTTTAACGTATATCCCCTGATTTAAGTTTGAACCAATTTGGCAACACAGCAAATTTTAAATGACAACGTTGATTTATTTACATCAACTGATTTACACAAATCAACTGATTTACGCATATCTTACGCATATCAACTGATTTACACATATCCCCTGATTTAAGTTTGAACCAATTTGGAACATAGCAAATTTTAAATGACCACGTTGATTTATTTATATCAACTGATTTACACAAAATAATCGATTTACACATATCAACTGATTTACACATATCAACTGATTTATTTATATCAACTGATTTACACATATTAACTGATTTATTTATATCAACTGATTTATTTATATCATCCGATTTACGAATATCAACCGATATACGCATATCCCCTGATTTAAGTTTAACCAAGTTGGCAACACAGCAAATTTTAAATGGCAACGTTTATTTATTTATATCAACTGATTTACGCATATCAACTGATTTATTTACATCAACTGATTTACACATATCAACTGATTTTTTGATATCAACCAATTTACACAAATCAACTGATTTACGAATATCAATTGATTTACGCATATCATCTGATTTAAGTTTGAACCAATTTGGCAACAGCAAATTTTAAATGACAACGTTGATTTATTTATATCAACTGATTTATTTATATCAACTGATTTACACATATCAACTGATTTTTTGATATCAACCGATTTACACAAATCAACTGATTTACGCATATCTTACGCATATCAACTGATTTACACATATCAACTGATTTACACATATCAACTGATTTATTTATATCAACTGATTTACACATATTAACTGATTTATTTATATAAACTGATTTACGCATATCAACTGTATGATGATTTTAAATGAACACGTTGATTCATTTATATCAACTGATTTACACATATCAACCGATTTACACATATCAAATGATTTACACATATTAACTGATTTATTTATATCAAATGATTTACACATATCAACTGATTTTTTTATATCAACCGATTTACACAAATCAATTGATTAACGCATATCTTACGCATATCAACTGATTTACACATATCCCCTGATTTAAGTTTGAACCAATTTGGCAACATAGCAAATTTTAAATGACAACGAATTTATTTATATCAACTGTTTAACGTATATCCCCTGATTTAAGTTTGAACCAATTTGGCAACACAGCAAATTTTAAATGACAACGTTGATTAATTTACATCAACTGATTTACACAAATCAACTGATTTACGCATATCTTACGCATATCAACTGATTTACACATATCCCCTGATTTAAGTTTGAACCAATTTGGAACATAGCAAATTTTAAATGACCACGTTGATTTATTTATATCAACTAATTTACACATAATAATCGATTTACACATATCAACTGATTTACACATATCAACTGATTTACACATATCAACTGATTTATTTATATCAACTGATTTACACATATTAACTGATTTATTTATATCAACTGATTTATTTATATCAACCGATTTACGAATATCAACCGATATACGCATATCCCCTGATTTAAGTTTAACCAAGTTGGCAACACAGCAAATTTTAAATGGCAACGTTTATTTATTTATATCAACTGATTTATTTACATCAACTGATTTACACATATCAACTGATTTTTTGATGTCAACCAATTTACACAAATCAACTGATTTACGAATATCAATTGATTTACGCATATTATCTGATTTAAGTTTGAACCAATTTGGCAACAGCAAATTTTAAATGACAACTTTGATTTATTTATATCAACTGATTTATTTATATCAACTGATTTACACATATCAACTGATTTACACATATCAACTGATTTATTTATATCAACTGATTTACACATATTAACTGATTTATTTATATAAACTGATTTACGCATATCAACTGATTTACGCATATCAACTGATTTACGCATATCAACTGATTTACGCATATTAACTGATTTACACATATCAACTGATTTATTTATATCAACTGATTTACACATATTAACTGATTTATTTATATAAACTGATTTACGCATATCAACTGATTTACGCATATTAACTGATTTACGCATATCAACTGATTTACACATATCAACTGATTTTTTGAAAACAACCGATTTACACAAATCAACTGATTTACGCATATCAACTGATTTACGCATATCCCCTGATTTAAGTTTGAACCAATTTGGCAACAGCAAATTTTAAATGACAACGGATTTATTTATTTCAACTGATTTACGTATATCCCCTGATTTAAGTTTGAACCAATTTGGCAACAGCAAATTTTAAATGACAACGGATTTATTTATATCAACTGATTTACGTATATCAACTGTTTGATGATTTTAAATGGCCACGTTGATTCAATTATATAAACTGATTTACACATATTAAATCAGTCAATCACATATCAACCGATTTACACATATCAACTGATTTATTTATATCAACTGATCTACACATATCAACTGAGTTATTTATATCAACTGATTTACACATATCAAATGATTTATTTATATAAACTGATTTACCCATATCAACTGATTTACGCATATTAACTGATTTACGCATATCAACTGATTTACGCATATCAACTGATTTACGCATATCACCGGCCTCGGTGGTGTAGTGGTCAGAGCTCCTGGGTACGAGCCGAGAGGTCGTGAGTTCGAATCCCACTTGGGTATGGTTGTTTATTTGTGTTTGTCCATTGTGTATAGTCCTTCGGAGGGGACTTTAAGCCGTCGGTCCGTTCCTACCCCTAACCCGCACAAGCCATTCAGTTGGCATAAGCCCATAAGGGACATCTTAGTTTGGATGTAAGGGTGGAACTAAAAGAGCACTTTATAACTTTTATAACTTTATAACTGATTTACGCATATCCCCTGATTTAAGTTTAACCAATTTGGCAACACAGCAAATTTTAAATGACAACGGATTTATTTATATCAACTGATTTACGTATATCAACTGTATGATGATTTTAAATGACCACGTTGATTCATTTATATTAACTGATTTACACATATTAACTGATTTACACATATCAACTGATTTACCCATATCAACTGATTTATTTATATCAACTGATTAACACATATCAACTGATTTATTTACATCAACTGATTTACACAAATCAACTGATTTATTTATATCAACTGATTTACGCATATCAACTAATTTACGCATATCCCCTGATTTAAGTTTAACCAATTTGGCAACACAGCAAATTTTAAATGACAACGGATTTATTTATATCAACTGATTTACGTATATCAACTGTATGATGATTTTAAATGAACACGTTGATTCATTTATATCAACTGATTTACACATATCAACCGATTTACACATATCAAATGATTTACACATATTAACTGATTTATTTATATCAAATGATTTACACATATCAACTGATTTTTTTATATCAACCGATTTACACAAATCAATTGATTAACGCATATCTTACGCATATCAACTGATTTACACATATCCCCTGATTTAAGTTTGAACCAATTTGGCAACATAGCAAATTTTAAATGACAACGAATTTATTTATATCAACTGTTTAACGTATATCCCCTGATTTAAGTTTGAACCAATTTGGCAACACAGCAAATTTTAAATGACAACGTTGATTTATTTACATCAACTGATTTACACAAATCAACTGATTTACGCATATCTTACGCATATCAACTGATTTACACATATCCCCTGATTTAAGTTTGAACCAATTTGGCAACATAGCAAATTTTAAATGTCAACGGATTTATTTATTTTAACTGATTTACGTATATCCCCTGATTTAAGTTTGAACCAATTTGGCAACATAGCAAATTTTAAATGACCACGTTGATTTATTTATATCAAATGATTTACACATATCAACTGATTTATTTACATAAACTGATTTACACATATCAACTGATTTATTTATATCAACTGATTTACGCATATCAACTGATTTACGCATATCCCTCGATTTAAGTTTAACCAAGTTGGCAAAACAGGAAATTTTAAATGACAACGTTTATTTATTTATATCAACTGATTTACACATATCAACTGATTTATTTACATAAACTGATTTACACATATCAACTGATTTATTTATATCAACTGATTAACACATATCAACCGATTTACACATATCAAATGATTTACACATATTAACTGATTTATTTATATCAAATGATTTACACATATCAACTGATTTATTTATATCAACTGATTTACACATATCAACTGATTTATTTATATAAACTGATTTACGCATATCAACTGATTTACGCATATCAACTGATTTACGCATATCAAGTGATTTACGCATATCAACTGATTTACGCATACCCCCTAATTTAAGTTTGAACAATTTGGCAACGACAAATTTTAAATGACAACGTTGATTTATTTATATCAACTGATTTACACATATCAACTGATTTTTTGATATCAACCGATTTACACAAATCAACTGATTTACGCAAATCAACTGATTTACGCATATCCCCTGATTTAAGTTTGAACCAATTTGGCAACATAGCAAATTTTAAATGTCAACGGATTTATTTATTTTAACTGATTTACGTATATCCCCTGATTTAAGTTTGAACCAATTTGGCAACATAGCAAATTTTAAATGACCACGTTGATTTATTTATATCAAATGATTTACACATATCAACTGATTTATTTACATAAACTGATTTACACATATCAACTGATTTATTTATATCAACTGATTTACGCTTATCAACTGATTTACGCATATCCCCCGATTTAAGTTTAACCAAGTTGGCAAAACAGGAAATTTTAAATGACAACGTTTATTTATTTATATCAACTGATTTACACATATCAACTGATTTATTTACATCAACTGATTTACACAAATCAACTGATTTACGAATATCAATTGATTTACGCATATCATCTGATTTAAGTTTGAACCAATTTGGCAACAGCAAATTTTAAATGACAACGTTGATTTATTTATATCAACTGATTTATTTATATCAACTGATTTACACATATCAACTGATTTTTTGATATCAACCGATTTACACAAATCAACTGATTTTTTTATGTCAACCGATTTACACAAATCAATTGATTAACGCATATCTTACGAATATCAACTGATTTACACATATCCCCTGATTTAAGTTTGAACCAATTTGGCAACTTAGCAAATTTTAAATGACAACGAATTTATTTATATCAACTGTTTAACGTATATCCCCTGATTTAAGTTTGAACCAATTTGGCAACACAGCAAATTTTAAATGACAACGTTGATTTATTTACATCAACTGATTTACACAAATCAACTGATTTACGCATATCTTACGCATATCAACTGATTTACACATATCCCCTGATTTAAGTTTGAACCAATTTGGAACATAGCAAATTTTAAATGACCACGTTGATTTATTTATATCAACTGATTTACACAAAATAATCGATTTACACATATCAACTGATTTACACATATCAACTGATTTACACATATCAACTGATTTATTTATATCTGTTGTTATTACGAGGTAATCGAGTAAAACTCGCGTGATTCAAGAGCAACTATTTGATTGAAAATCCGTTTATTTTATAAACTTCAAACTTACATTAATTACTTCTGTCAAAACTCAACAATACAAATGTAGACTAGATATTCTAAGAAGGCGGATTAAACGCGTACATGTTTAAATCGAACTCCAACACTTCCCCTCGATTTAAAATTTTTTGTTCCAGCGTTTTCTTTATTCTTTACAATATGTCGATGCCCAATTTTGTAATACATTTTGAATGTTTTTGATAAGAAAGTGCTTTCGTAAGCACATCAGCGGGCATTTCTTCGGTAGGTATATATTTTATCTCGATATCGTTTCTATCCACGCATTCTTGTACAAAATGGTGACGAATGTCTACTTGTTTCGTACGGTTGTGAAAAATGGGATTTCTAGTTAACAGCCCAGCTCCCTGGTTGTCGTTGAAAATAGTTGTAGTGCATTGCTTCCCCAGAATTTCGTACAGGAATCTCCGCAGATGTATGGCTTCCTTCGCTGAGTCGGCTAGTGCCATATATTCGGCCTCGGTGCTTGACATAGCAACAGTTCTCTGCTTTCGTGATTCCCAGCTGACGGAGGCATTTCCTAATAAAAATGCATACCCCGTATATGATCTTCGGTCGTCGACGTTAGAACCCCAATCTGCGTCTGCGTAACCGATAAGTTCTTCCCCAGTTTTTCTGAAAATTAATCCTAAATTTTCTGTTCCTTTAAGATACCTGAGTACTCGTTTTGCCGCCATCCAGTGTTGAGCACCGTGGTCCGTGTTGAACTGGCTCAGTACACTCACTGCGTGTGCGATGTCGGGTCTCGTTGATATTGCCAGGTACATCAGGGATCCAATTAGGCTTTGATATGGCAGTTTTTTCGCTTCTCTTTGTTCCTCTTCATTTCTCGGGCACATGGACTTTGATAATTTTTCGCCAACGTTCAAAGGCGTTGACACGCTTTTGCAGTTTTCCATGTTAAAACGGCGGAGGACATCTTTGATGTATTTTTTCTGCGACATTTTTATTTCTCCATTTTTCTTGTTCTGTATAAATTCTATTCCGAGACAGTAATTTAAAGGACCCAAATCTTTCATGTCAAAGGAATTTGACAATTCATATTTCAGTTGGAAGAGTTTATTCGGGTTGTTCGACGCTATCATCAAATCGTCCACATAAATGATGACAATCAATATTTCTTCGCTATCTCGTCTTGTGTAGACGCAGGGATCAGCTTTTAGTGGTTCTAATTTCATATTTTTCAATTTTTCGTCCAACTTTTTGTACCATTGTCGCCCTGATTGTTTTAGGCCATACAATGCCTTTTTAATAAGGCATACCTTTTTTCCAATAAATTTATCATTTTCTTTTCTCCCCAATATTTTGTGAAGTGCTTCAGGCACTTCCATAAATATTTCTTCATCAATGTCACCATTGAGGTAGGCGCTCACAAAATCAAGTTGATTAATTTCGAGCCCAAATTCGACGGCGAGAGCCATGAGCAACCGTATTGAGCCCATCCGTGCCACAGGAGCGAAAGTTTCGTTAAAATCAATGCCTGGTATTTGTGTAAAACCTTTAGCAACCAACCTTGCTTTTCGACGATCGACTTCTCCATTGGCTTTGAACTTCGTGTGCAGGACCCATTTTGATCCAACAATCTTCTTTCCTTCGGGACGATCTACAATTATCCAAGTTCCGTTCTTCTTGAGTGCTTCGTATTCCTTGACCATTGCATCTCGCCACTCGTCTGCTTCAGGGCCGGAAAGTGCTTCAATAGCTGTCAATGGGTCAGAATTTTCTACAAAATTCGCGAAATGTTCTTGAAGATTTTGAATTTCATCTTTTTCTATCGGATCTTCAATATTTCGTACAGGGAAGACTTCGTGAAACAGTTTTTTCGGTCTACCCTTTCTTCCAGTTTTCTCTATTTTTGGCCTTCCTGGACCCCTTTTCGGAGCTTCTGTAGTTTCTTCTTTTTCCAAGAAATATTTATCGGTGTCTTCCTCTGTGTGTTCAAATTTTTCTTCTTGGTTTTCTTTATTCTCTTCATGCCAATGGGTCTTGACATAGACTTCTGGTTTTCTTTCCCAAATTTCTTGGTCGATGAATTCGGCGAAATTCTTTTCTTCTTGATAAAGACCAGTGAACTTAACGTCTCTGCTTCGGAGAATTTTTCTGGATTCAGGATCCCACAGTCGATATGCTTTTGACTGAGTCGAATATCCGATGAAGACACATTTCTTAGACCTTGGGTCAAATTTTCCTTTCCCAATCGTCTTGTCTAGCATAAAAGCTGATGTTCCGAATCTTTGGAAATAGCTGACTACTGGTATTTTTCCAGTCCATATTTTGAAAGGGGTTTCTCCATTCAAGCTTCTTGAGGGACAACGATTTCGAATGTGATTCGCTGTTAGAATAGCTTCGGCCCAAAAACCTCCTGAGATTCCGGATTGCAGCATCATGCACCGTGCCATTTCCACCAGGGTTCGATTCTTTCTTTCTGCCACCCCGTTTTGCTGTGGAGTATATGCAACAGTAAGTTCGTGTTTTATACCTTCTTTCTTGAGGAAATCATCTAGGTAATGGCTAACGTACTCGAGGCCATTATCGGAACGGACTTTCTTAATTTTTTCCCCAGTTTTCTTCTCAACCATAGCCTTAAATTCTTTAAATTTTTCAGGTACATCGTTCTTCTTTTTCATAAAATAAATTTCACACCACTTGGACTTGTCGTCAATAAAAGTCACAAAATAGCGTGATCCAGCTAAGGATTCAATTCGCATAGGCCCACAAACATCGGAGTGGATGAGATCCAGAATTTTTTCAGACTTGGTACTGGACAACGAGTACGGTTTCTGGGTCTGCTTCCCCACGATACATGTTTCACATACAGGTAGTTTTTCTTCTGTTTTTATGTTGATTCCATCTACTTTTTGTTGGCGGATGAGGTCCTTCAGGTCATTCTCGTTGAGATGACCAAACCGTTCATGCCATTCTTGTAATGGCGACATTATGGGCTGTGCGATTCTGCTTTCTTCTGCTTGGCTGGTGGATTCGGTGACGTAATACAGATCTTTTTTTCTTGTTGCAGTCATGACTTTTGCTTTTGTCCTAGGGTCCAGGACTACAGCTTCATCCTTCTTGAAAATGACTTCAAATCCATGTTGAGTCATTTTACTTACGGATAGGAGGTTTGACCTGAGGTCAGGTACAAACAAAGTATCTTCGAGATTTGCTGTGACCCCTTCCTTCGTATTAAGTTTCACGACACCACTTCCTTCAATCTTCGTGGAGTTGTTGTTAGCCAGGTTGAGTACCTGTGGTTTCGCAGCTGTTACTACTCGAAATTTTTCTTTTTTCGAGCACATATGGGAAGATGCACCGGAATCCAGGCACCACTGCTCTTCATTCTTCGTGTTTGCTTTCATGGCAACTTCGGATTCGACATGGATCGATTCTTCGGACATTCTGCCCGCTTCTGGGGTATTCTTTTTTCTGTAAAATTTTGATTTACAATTTCGAGCATAATGCCCTATTTTTCCACAAGTATGACAAGGAAATTTAAAACGTTCATTTTTCTCTTTTTCTTTTAGTTTACCTGGATTATAATTTCCTTTACTTTGATTGTGTTTTACAAACATAGCCCCCTGGATTTCCTCATTATTTCTTTTCCGGGCTTCGTATTCTTCTTGGAGTTTTATTTTCAGGTTCTCTGGGCTTGGTAATTTTTCTTGTGTTTCGATAGCGATCCGGAAAGATTCGTATTCGTCGGGGATGCTGTAGAGAAGCAGGATGGTGAGCATATCCTCGACGATCTCCAGGTCCATTTCTTGCAGTTTGTCCACTATGTCGAAGAAATTTTTCAAATGATCGCGCATATCTACCCCATTTTTCATTTTTAACAAAATTAAAGATTTCAGGAGCGTAGCTTTTCGAGCGGGACCCTTCGATTGGTAAACGCTGTGTAATTTGTCCCAAATTTCTTTGGAGCTAGTGCAGTTTTTAATCTGCTTCAATTCGGGAGGACTAATTGCTAAGATTAAATCAGACCTTGCCTTCGCGTCGTTGGTTTCCCATTTCTCGACTTCTTCTGTTGGTTCAATTGGTTTCTTCAGGATTCCCTTTACATACTTCCAGGTTTCATTTTTGATGAGCAGCGCTTCGACTTGGATTTTCCAGGTGTCAAAATTGTCCCTTCCAAGTGGTTCGATTTTGACGGCTGAGTAACTCATCTTCGGGGATTTTCTTCTTCGTGCTCACGCGTTTTCACTTCGTTCACTCTTTGGCGCAGTGGAAGCGTCGAGGGTCTATAACCTGTTGTTATTACGAGGTAATCGAGTAAAACTCGCGTGATTCAAGAGCAACTATTTGATTGAAAATCCGTTTATTTTATAAACTTCAAACTTACATTAATTACTTCTGTCAAAACTCAACAATACAAATGTAGACTAGATATTCTAAGAAGGCGGATTAAACGCGTACATGTTTAAATCGAACTCCAACAATATCAACTGATTTACACATATTAACTGATTTATTTATATCAACTGATTTATTTATATCATCCGATTTACGAATATCAACCGATATACGCATATCCCCTGATTTAAGTTTAACCAAGTTGGCAACACAGCAAATTTTAAATGGCAACGTTTATTTATTTATATCAACTGATTTACGCATATCAACTGATTTATTTACATCAACTGATTTACACATATCAACTGATTTTTTGATATCAACCAATTTACACAAATCAACTGATTTACGAATATCAATTGATTTACGCATATCATCTGATTTAAGTTTGAACCAATTTGGCAACAGCAAATTTTAAATGACAACGTTGATTTATTTATATCAACTGATTTATTTATATCAACTGATTTACACATATCAACTGATTTTTTGATATCAACCGATTTACACAAATCAACTGATTTACGCATATCTTACGCATATCAACTGATTTACACATATCAACTGATTTACACATATCAACTGATTTATTTATATCAACTGATTTACACATATTAACTGATTTATTTATATAAACTGATTTACGCATATCAACTGTATGATGATTTTAAATGAACACGTTGATTCATTTATATCAACTGATTTACACATATCAACCGATTTACACATATCAAATGATTTACACATATTAACTGATTTATTTATATCAAATGATTTACACATATCAACTGATTTTTTTATATCAACCGATTTACACAAATCAATTGATTAACGCATATCTTACGCATATCAACTGATTTACACATATCCCCTGATTTAAGTTTGAACCAATTTGGCAACATAGCAAATTTTAAATGACAACGAATTTATTTATATCAACTGTTTAACGTATATCCCCTGATTTAAGTTTGAACCAATTTGGCAACACAGCAAATTTTAAATGACAACGTTGATTAATTTACATCAACTGATTTACACAAATCAACTGATTTACGCATATCTTACGCATATCAACTGATTTACACATATCCCCTGATTTAAGTTTGAACCAATTTGGAACATAGCAAATTTTAAATGACCACGTTGATTTATTTATATCAACTGATTTACACATAATAATCGATTTACACATATCAACTGATTTACACATATCAACTGATTTACACATATCAACTGATTTATTTATATCAACTGATTTACACATATTAACTGATTTATTTATATCAACTGATTTATTTATATCAACCGATTTACGAATATCAACCGATATACGCATATCCCCTGATTTAAGTTTAACCAAGTTGGCAACACAGCAAATTTTAAATGGCAACGTTTATTTATTTATATCAACTGATTTACGCATATCAACTGATTTATTTACATCAACTGATTTTTTGATGTCAACCAATTTACACAAATCAACTGATTTACGAATATCAATTGATTTACGCATATCATCTGATTTAAGTTTGAACCAATTTGGCAACAGCAAATTTTAAATGACAACTTTGATTTATTTATATCAACTGATTTATTTATATCAACTGATTTACACATATCAACTGATTTACACATATCAACTGATTTATTTATATCAACTGATTTACACATATTAACTGATTTATTTATATAAACTGATTTACGCATATCAACTGATTTACGCATATCAACTGATTTACGCATATCAACTGATTTACGCATATCAACTGATTTACACATATCAACTGATTTATTTATATCAACTGATTTACACATATTAACTGATTTATTTATATAAACTGATTTACGCATATCAACTGATTTACGCATATCAACTGATTTACACATATCAACTGATTTTTTGAAAACAACCGATTTACACAAATCAACTGATTTACGCATATTAACTGATTTACGCATATCCCCTGATTTAAGTTTGAACCAATTTGGCAACAGCAAATTTTAAATGACAACGGATTTATTTATTTCAACTGATTTACGTATATCCCCTGATTTAAGTTTGAACCAATTTGGCAACAGCAAATTTTAAATGACAACGGATTTATTTATATCAACTGATTTACGTATATCAACTGTTTGATGATTTTAAATGGCCACGTTGATTCAATTATATAAACTGATTTACACATATTAAATCAGTCAATCACATATCAACCGATTTACACATATCAACTGATTTATTTATATCAACTGATCTACACATATCAACTGAGTTATTTATATCAACTGATTTACACATATCAACTGATTTATTTATATAAACTGATTTACCCATATCAACTGATTTACGCATATTAACTGATTTACGCATATCAACTGATTTACGCATATCAACTGATTTACGCATATCACCGGCCTCGGTGGTGTAGTGGTCAGAGCTCCTGGGTACGAGCCGAGAGGTCGTGAGTTCGAATCCCACTTGGGTATGGTTGTTTATTTGTGTTTGTCCATTGTGTATAGTCCTTCGGAGGGGACTTTAAGCCGTCGGTCCGTTCCTACCCCTAACCCGCACAAGCCATTCAGTTGGCTTATGGGACATCTTAGTTTGGATGTAAGGGTGGAACTAAAAGAGCACTTTATAACTTTTATAACTTTATAACTGATTTACGCATATCCCCTGATTTAAGTTTAACCAATTTGGCAACACAGCAAATTTTAAATGACAACGGATTTATTTATATCAACTGATTTACGTATATCAACTGTATGATGATTTTAAATGACCACGTTGATTCATTTATATTAACTGATTTACACATATTAACTGATTTACACATATCAACTGATTTACCCATATCAACTGATTTATTTATATCAACTGATTAACACATATCAACTGATTTATTTACATCAACTGATTTACACAAATCAACTGATTTATTTATATCAACTGATTTACGCATATCAACTAATTTACGCATATCCCCTGATTTAAGTTTAACCAATTTGGCAACACAGCAAATTTTAAATGACAACGGATTTATTTATATCAACTGATTTACGTATATCAACTGTATGATGATTTTAAATGAACACGTTGATTCATTTATATCAACTGATTTACACATATCAACCGATTTACACATATCAAATGATTTACACATATTAACTGATTTATTTATATCAAATGATTTACACATATCAACTGATTTTTTTAAATCAACCGATTTACACAAATCAATTGATTAACGCATTTCTTACGCATATCAACTGATTTACACATATCCCCTGATTTAAGTTTGAACCAATTTGGCAACATAGCAAATTTTAAATGACAACGAATTTATTTATATCAACTGTTTAACGTATATCCCCTGATTTAAGTTTGAACCAATTTGGCAACACAGCAAATTTTAAATGACAACGTTGATTTATTTACATCAACTGATTTACACAAATCAACTGATTTACGCATATCTTACGCATATCAACTGATTTACACATATCAGTTGATTTAAGTTTGAACCAATTTGGAACATAGCAAATTTTAAATGACCACGTTGATTTATTTATATCAACTGATTTACACATAATAATCGATTTACACATATCAACTGATTTACACATATCAACTGATTTACACATATCAACTGATTTATTTATATCAACTGATTTACACATATTAACTGATTTATTTATATCAACTGATTTATTTATATCAACCGATTTACGAATATCAACCGATATACGCATATCCCCTGATTTAAGTTTAACCAAGTTGGCAACACAGCAAATTTTAAATGGCAACGTTTATTTATTTATATCAACTGATTTACGCATATCAACTGATTTATTTACATCAACTGATTTACACATATCAACTGATTTTTTGATGTCAACCAATTTACACAAATCAACTGATTTACGAATATCAATTGATTTACGCATATCATCTGATTTAAGTTTGAACCAATTTGGCAACAGCAAATTTTAAATGACAACTTTGATTTATTTATATCAACTGATTTATTTATATCAACTGATTTACACATATCAACTGATTTACACATATCAACTGATTTATTTATATCAACTGATTTACACATATTAACTGATTTATTTATATAAACTGATTTACGCATATCAACTGATTTACGCATATCAACTGATTTACGCATATCAACTGATTTACACATATCAACTGATTTATTTATATCAACTGATTTACACATATCAACTGATTTTTTGAAAACAACCGATTTACACAAATCAACTGATTTACGCATATCAACTGATTTACGCATATCCCCTAATTTAAGTTTGAGCCAATTTGGCAACAGCAAATTTTAAATGACAACGGATTTATTTATTTTAACTGATTTACGTATATCCCCTGATTTAAGTTTGAACCAGTTTGGCAACATAGCAAATTTTAAATGACCACGTTGATTTATTTATATCAAATGATTTGCACATATCAATTGATTTATTTACATCAACTGATTTACACATATCAACTGATTTATTTATATCAACCGATTTACGCATATCAACTGATTTACGCATATCCCCTGATTTAAGTTTGAACCAATTTGGCAACATAGCAAATTTTAAATGACCACGTTGATTTTTTTATATCAACTGATTTACACATTTTAACTGATTTACACATATCAAATGATTTACACAAATCAACTGATTTATTTATATCAACTGATTTATTTATATCCACTGATTTACACATATTAACTGATTTACGCATATCAACTGATTTACACATATCAACTGATTTACACATATCAACTGATTTATTTATATCGACTGATTTACACATATCAACTGATTTATTTATATCAACTGATTTACACATATCAACTGATTTATTTATATAAACTGATTTACGCATATCAACTGATTTACGCATATGAACTGATTTACGCATATCAAGTGATTTACGCATATCAACTGATTTACGCATATCCCCTGATTTAAGTTTGAACAATTTGGCAACGACAAATTTTAAATGACAACGTTGATTTATTTATATCAACTGATTTACACATATCAACTGATTTTTTGATATCAACCGATTTACACAAATCAACTGATTTACGCAAATTAACTGATTTACGCATATCCCCTGATTTAAGTTTGAACCAATTTGGCAACATAGCAAATTTTAAATGTCAACGGATTTATTTATTTTAACTGATTTACGTATATCCCCTGATTTAAGTTTGAACCAATTTGGCAACATAGCAAATTTTAAATGACCACGTTGATTTATTTATATCAAATGATTTACACATATCAACTGATTTATTTACATAAACTGATTTACACATATCAACTGATTTATTTATATCAACTGATTTACGCATATCAACTGATTTACGCATATCCCCCGATTTAAGTTTAACCAAGTTGGCAAAACAGGAAATTTTAAATGACAACGTTTATTTATTTATATCAACTGATTTACACAAATCAACTGATTTACGAATATCAATTGATTTACGCATATCATCTGATTTAAGTTTGAACCAATTTGGCATCAGCAAATTTTAAATGACAACGTTGATTTATTTATATCAACTGATTTATTTATATCAACTGATTTATTTATATCAACTGATTTATTTATATCAACTGATTTACACATATCAACTGATTTTTTGATATCAACCGATTTACACAAATCAACTGATTCACGCATATCTTACGCATATCAACTGATTCACGCATATCCCCTGATTTAAATTTGAACCAATTTGGCAACATAGCAAATTTTAAATGACAACGAATTTATTTATTTCAACTGATTTATTTATATCAACCGATTTACACAAATCAACTGATTTACGCCTATCAACTGATTTACGCATATCCCCTGATTTAGGTTTGAACCAATTTGGCAACATAGCAAATTTTAAATGACAACGGATTTATTTATATCCACTGATTTACGTACATCAACTGTATGATGATTTTAAATGACCACGTTGATTCATTTATATCAACTGATTTACACATATTAACTAATTTACACATATCAACCGATTTACACATATCAACTGATTTATTTATATCAACTGATTTATTTATATTAAATGATTTACACATATCAACTGATTTATTTATATAAACTGATTTACGCATATCAACTGATTTACACATATCAACTGATTTATTTATATCAACTGATTTACACATATTAACTGATTTATTTATATCAACTGATTAACGCATATCCCCTGATTTAAGTTTGAACCAATTTGGCAACAGCAAATTTTAAATAACAACGTTGATTTATTTATATCAACTGGTATATTTATATCAACTGATTTACACATATCAACTGATTTTTTGATATCAAGCGATTTACACAAATCAACTGATTTACGCATATCTTACGCATATCAACTGATTTACGCAAATCCCCTGATTTAAGTTTAAACCAATTTGGCAACATAGCAAATTTTAAATGACATAGAATTTATTTATATCAACTGATTTACGTATATCCCAGCGTTGTTTTGGAGTAGATAAGCTTGGTGTCATTTTTAATTTTAAAATAAATTAAAAACAGTTTACCGGTCATATTATTTAAAATACCTGACAACAAATTCAGAAGTGAGATCTGGATCGAGAGTGCAGTGCCTGGAGATAAGTGAATTGGAGAAAATAAGTGGTGATTACCTGTTGTTGTAAAAAGCCGATTTGTGGTTAGGTGTGCCACGTGCTGAAATTCAATTGGAGACAAAAGGAGGACAATTATTACGTTTAATTGGAGACTTAGTTGGAGTAGAGTCGAAACAAAGGTGAGGCGCATTCGTTATATTAATAGTTGGAGAAATTTTAGAGTTTTTATAAAATGAGCGACCACCTGTCGATCAATTTGGAGGATGACGAGGCTATGCTGAGTCAGTCAGAGCAGGGTTCACGCAGGGAGACGGCTGCCGGTTAAAATGAACCAGTTGCTGACAACATGGCTGTGATGCGGGGCTTATTCAAGGAGTTGCTCGAGCAGCAAGGACGGATGTTGCTTGATCAGCAGCGTCGAGCAATAAGACAGGAGTCACGTCTAGCTGTGGGAGAATGTATGGAGGAAATCGCTAGTACGCCATCTAGCCATAGGTACGACAAGTCCTCAAGCAACTATCGAGGTGGGGTTATAAGCTTGGGACAGGAGCTGGTGATGCCGTTTAACCCTGAAAATAAGAGCACCAATATGGAGAGGTGGCTCGAGAGAGTTCAGGAGTTAGCTGAAGCTAATGCGTGGACTGATAAGGAGCAGTTACTAATCGCGCAGGCCAAATTGGAGGGGGCTGCTCGTGAATGGTACAATGGTGTCCAAGCTCCGAGAACGTGGGAGGAATTTTCAGGAGGTTTGACAGCGGCATTTCCAAGAAGAGCTGATTTTGCTGACACCCTTAAGCAAATGGTGCTTAGAGTCAAACAAGATGGAGAGAGTTTGACTAATTATTATCATCGAAAGTTGGAGATGATGCGTAGAGTGGACCTGCATCAGGGGGAGCGTGCAGTTTCGCTGCTTATTCAGGGCTTGCCGGAGGATCTCAAAATTGGAGCTTTGGCGTCCAACTGCAAGACCCCTGAAGCATTGTATACGAGGTTTTTAACTTCGGTGCAAGCAGGGCAAGAATCCTGCAAGGAGCAAAGATTGGAGAAGAGAAGTGGAGCCTCTACCAGCGGCGTGTCGCGGATTCGCTGCTACAATTGTCAGAAGATGGGGAACCATCTAGGCAAGGATTGTCCTCGCCCACGTGTGGAGAGATGCATTCGGTGTGGCAAGGTGGGGCACCGAGCACGTGACTGCCCTCTTGGACCATTTCCGAGCCGACAAGGAGGATCATCTGGAGGAAGTCAGGAGGGAGCCACAGAACGAAACACTAGGGTGAGTCTTTTAATTAATCCTATAGATTCTGTTTTTAAGGTGCTTGGTTATGTTGGGAAAGTTAGTGCTCGATGCTATATTGATACAGGAGCAGAGGAAAGTTTGGTGTCCCTTGCTTTTGTGGAGAAAATTGGAGCTCCAATTAAGCCATTGAGAGAAGAGGTGATTCTCAAAGGTTTTGGAGGTGGAGAAACAATGGCGCTAGGCAGGTGTTTGGTGCTACTTACAATAAGTGGCCTTAAAATTAACATCTGGCCGCTGGTGACAGATGCTGACATGGGTCGCATCTAGATATTGCTCGGGACTGAGGCTATCACTCAGCCTGGCCTGACAATGGTGGTCAGACAGGGCAAAGCCATGTTGTTGGAGGAGGAGAGTCCGGACAAATGGATGAGCAGCTTTGGTATGCCTGAAGTGGAGGAGGGCAAATATGTGATTCGGCTAGCAGAAGAGCTATGTTGCGAATCATTTGCGTCTCAGATGGTCAAGGTCGACGTGAGTGGTAAACAAAGTGGCGATTTTGTTATGGTGGACAAAGTTGTAACCACTGAACACGGCTACCTCATGATACATGGCCAACTTCTGAAGCTGGGAATGGAAAACCAGTTGCTGAAGGTGACCAATCTCACAAAAAAGGAGATTCATTGGAGAAAGGGGCGTGTATTGTTTCGTTTGGAGTTAGGAGGCAACAAGGAGGCCAAGGCTGGAGAGAAAAAGAAAGCAACCAAAACTACACAGGTTTCACGACGATAGGTAAAATGGAGATTAAAACAACAACCGATGTACCGATATTTCACAGACCCTATCGATTGTCACACTCAGAGCGAAGTTTGGTGAGAGAAAAAATACAAACACTTAAGGAGGCTGGTGTTATCCAAGATTCAGAGTCCAATTACGCTAGTCCAGTGGTGTTAATACCAAAGAAGACAGGAGATGTGCGCATGTGCGTAGATTATCGTGCTCTTAATGCAATAACGGTAAAGGACAGGTACCCATTGCCGCTGATTGAAGACCAATTGGAGAAATTGAGTGGCAAAAGGTATTTTACTACCCTGGATATGGCTCAAGGCTACCATCAGATGGCAATGCATGAGAATTCGGTGGCAAAAACAGCATTTATAACACCTGATGGACACTACGAGTATTTGAGGGTTCCATTTGGTCTGGCCAACTCCCCAGCTGTATTTCAACGAATGGTGGACAGAATGTTGTGTGAATTGAGACACAAGGAAGTGCTAACATACATGGATGATATCTTAATACCTTCACATGGAGAACAAGATGGTCTTAAGTTATTAAACTGTAACGTATTTTTTGCTAATAAGTGGTAGTTGTCGGTTTGACTTCGTGAGCAGGATCGTGTGTTGTTGTTGGTTACTGGAAATTTAAGTTTTATTAAAAGATGTTTGTTTGAGTGGGCGCCAGGTATTTCAAATTAAACTGTGTATTGAGCAAGTGAGCGAAATATTGATTTTTACTTGAAAGGAAAATGTATGTAATGGATGTTGGATAGAGGATTTTGTGGATATTGTTTGGTTTCTGAAATGAAACAAAAAGATGATAAAATGGAAGAACCGGTTTTTGCACACAGTTTTTTAATACGCGGACAACAAAACAAGTGGAATCTACTTGTGATTGCATAGCACAGTGAAGAGAAAACAACTGCTGATATTAAGCATACACTGGAGGAAGTGGTAATAATGATTGATTTGTGCAATTCATAAAATTGGTAACAACAAGGTGGTGGAGGGCTGCAGTTTGCCTTTTACAATTATATAAAATCAGTTGCTTCGGTTTGGTCGCTGAACCTTCGGGATGGTTCGCGGGTAGATGGCGATGTGCAGGGGTGACACGAGGGACAATATATTCTTCACAATCTAACGGATTACTTTGTGACTTCTCCAATTTCCTCAAGGGAGGTGAATGCAAGGATGTTCCAGGAATTGTCCTTGTTCTAACTCCTCAAAATTTATATTTGATAATAAAGTGAAGTTAATTAACTTTTAAAAGTTGTACCCATAAAAAGGTGTACTCAAATAAAGGTGTACTCAAATGAGGGTGTACTCAAATAAAGGTGGCAATTGTTCTACAGCAAAGTGAAGCATTGGGGGGGTTGCCATGTGGCCACATTGACAGGGTGCCAAGGAAGATCAAGAAAAATCCAGCTTCAATTGTCGAAGAAAAATAATAGGGAATATTCTTGAAATTGAATTATGAAGAATAATTGCATAAGTCTTGAACAATGGTTATTTAATCAATGGAAATTAAACAAAGAAAGAAACGTAAACAAGCGCAAATTGCAAATGACAGCACTTACAAGAGAGCTATCACCTATTCCTGGAATCTGCTAGGAAGGCGAAAAGGGACTTAAACATATAAATATAGGATTCATAGAAAATACATGAAGGTTGTAACGGGCAAAAGTGCCGTTACAAAAATTTTAATTGGAATTGTGAATTTTAGTCATATTTATGCTTACAGAAAATATTGGTAATAAACATCTGCATAATTATACTGTGTTAAAATGCAAAGGTAAACAATAAAATGAGTTAGTTTCATAATTTATTTCAATTCTGCTCCATACTGTATTATATCACTTTTAGTTATTTAAATTTTGTCCAATATTTCCAGCCATAACCTCCACATGACCTTCATGACTCTATGAATCCTAAAAACAAATACTAATGTACTTGCAAAGTATTAGTTGTATTATAAAATAGAACCTACCTATATTTATGTGTTTAAGTTTCTTTCCGTTTTCCTGGCAGATTCTAGGAATGGGTGATGGTTTTCTTGTAAGTGCTGTCATTTGCAATTTGAGTTTGTTTGTGTTTTTTTGTGTTTAATTTCCATTGATTGGATAACCATTGTTTGGGACTTGTGTGATTATTCTTCATAATTTGATTTCATGAATATTTTTTTGTTATTTTTCTTCGACAATTGAAGCTGGCTGAAAATTAAAAATAAATTAAAATCTAAATTAAATTCAAATTTAAATACACATTATTTTTTTTATTCACATTAATTAAAATATTGGTAATGCCCATAGTTAAAGCTAAAATCCTCTAAACAAATTTGGTTCTAAATGAAAATTAATAATTTTTTTTAAGATCTAGCCACGTTCTTTTCTATTCGATACTTTGAAGAAGTCGGTTGTGTTTCAAGCCAAATAAAAATTTATTTAATTCTATTTTTATAAAGAACAAGTCTTACGCTCGGCACGCGTGATGGACTCCTCCGCGGGGGGGTGCAGCCTCCCGTAGCCTCTGCGGGGGATGGTCTACACCAGTGTTGCCAGATTGGGCGATTTATCACAAATTGGGCGATTTTTAAGTCGCTCTGGCGACCATAAATTTACAAAAACCACAAGTCGACATTTGGCGCATTTTCGGCGCTAGACCGGAGTCAGCTCCAAGGAGGGTAAAATAATTTTCCTTGACTCACCAAAGCTATGATCGGAATATAAATAGGTTCATCGACATAAAACATATGTTTTATGTCGATGTCGAATGTAAATATGTAATATAAAGAAGATTGTACGCTGATTGTAAATGTTAACTAAACGATGTTATTTAAATAAATCATGCGTGAATGTTCAGTTATTTTTTTATTTTACAAGTAAAAATTCACAAAAAATTAAAAAATTAAAAACTTAAAAAAAACTGGCGACTTTTACTTTATTTTGGCGACTTTCGCCGCCTCTGGTGGCGACATGAAATTTTTTATCTGGCAACACTGGTCTACACAGCGGTAGTCGTAGTACGATTGCCGTTGTGTGGATTGTCTTCCGGGGGAGCCGCGGGGGGTTGTATTTCTTTGCGAGGGAGTTTATCATGTGTGTCGATTATCGTACCAGCGGCAACATACGACCTAAACACCTGCAGGAAAGACAAAAAAGTCGGTAGACCATGCTTCACATCTCATGACACGTTAGCACAAAACATGCACTTCCCACAAATTTACAAGACCAGTTGGGAGCAACTAAGCAACAATAAAAATAAAATAAAAAAAAACAACCGACACATTTTACCAAGTTCAGGAACTATCCGTCACGGACAATGACAATAATGAACAAGACGAAGACCTCGACTAGGAAACTACACCCCTGCAGCGTAATAACAACTCCCCAACTCCAAATAGTAATCCCAAATGTTTGGAGTAATACTAACCGACTGGTCTAGGGGGATTCCGCGTCGTACTTAGTTTTAAGTCGGCGTAATTGTCCCCCAAAAACCAACTCCCTCCTGTCCCTCATCCATACCCCACTGAGCGTATAGCATAGGCTCGGCGAACCCGGGAACGGCTATTATAACTATTCGCCTCTCGCTCTCGAGCCCCATATAGGGGACAGTACGGAACGCAATGGACATTCGCACCCAGCAAACACGGGTGAAGCCGTGCAGTTGTTGGGGAAGAAAAAAAATCGGCGTAAGTAAACATAGGCCTGTACGGGGTTCGAGAGTCAAGAGAAAATGGGGCTGGTTATACGTCTCGAACCAATTTGGCAACATAGCAAATTTTAAATGACCACGTTAATTTATTTATATCAACTGATTTACACATATTAACTGATTTACACATATCAACTGATTTACACATATCAACTGATTTATTTATATCAACTGATTAACACATATCAACTGATTTATTTATATCAACTGATTTACACATATCAACTGATTTATTTATATCAACCGATTTACACAAATCAACCGATTTACACAAATCAACTGATTTACGCATATCAATTGATTTACGCATATCCCTTGATTTAAGTGTGAACCAATTTGGCAACATAGCAAATTTTAAATGAAAACGGATTTATTTATATCAGCTGATTTACGTAAATCAACTGTATGATGATTTTAAATGACCATGTTGATTCATTTATATCAACTGATTTACACATATTAACTAACTTACACATATCAACCGATTTACACATATCAACTGATTTATTTATATCAACTGATTTATTTATATTAACTGATTTACACATATCAACTGATTTATTTATATAAACTGATTTACGCATATCAACTGATTTACGCATATCAACTGATTTACGCATATCAACCGATTTACACATATCCCCTGATTTAAGTTTGAACCAATTTGGCAACACAGCAAATTTTAAATGACAACGTTAATTTATTTAAATCAAATGATTTACACATATCAACTGATTTATTTACATCAACTGATTTACACATATCAACTGATTTATTTACATCAACTGATTTACACATATCAACTGATTTTTTGATATCAACCAATTTACACAAATCAACTGATTTACGAATATCAATTGATTTACGCATATCATCTGATTTAAGTTTGAACCAATTTGGCAACAGCAAATTTTAAATGACAACGTTGATTTATTTATATCAACTGATTTATTTATATAAACTGATTTACACATATTAACTGATTTTTTGATATCAACCGATTTACACAAATCAACTGATTCACGCATATCTTACGCATATCAACTGATTTACGCATATTCCCTGATTTAAATTTGAACCAATTTGGCAACATAGCAAATTTTAAATAACCACGTTGATTTATTTATATCAACTGATTTACACATTTTAACTGATTAACACATATCAAATGATTTACACAAATCAACTGATTTATTTATATCAACTGATTTACACATATCAACTGATTTATTTATATCAACTGATTTACACATATTAACTGATTTACGCATATCAACTGATTTACACATATCAACTGATTTATTTATATCAACTGATTTACACATATCAACTAATTTATTTATATCAACTGATTTACACATATCAACTGATTTATTTATATAAACTGATTTACGCATATCAACTGATTTACGCATATCAAGTGATTTACGCATATCAACTGATTTACGCATATCTCCTGATTTAAGTTTGAACAATTTGGCAACGACAAATTTTAAATTACAACGTTGATTTATTTATATCAACTGATTTATTTATATCAACTGATTTACACATATCAACTGATTTTTTGATATCAACCGATTTACACAAATCAACTGATTTACGCAAATCAACTGATTTACGCATATCCCCTGATTTAAATTTGAACCAATTTGGCAACATAGCAAATTTTAAATAACCACGTTGATTTATTTATATCAACTGATTTACACATTTTAACTGATTAACACATATCAAATGATTTACACAAATCAACTGATTTATTTATATCAACTGATTTACACATATCAACTGATTTATTTATATCAACTGATTTACACATATTAACTGATTTACGCATATCAACTGATTTACACATATCAACTGATTTACACATATCAACTGATTTATTTATATCAACTGATTTACACATATCAACTGATTTATTTATATCAACTGATTTACACATATCAACTGATTTATTTATATAAACTGATTTACGCATATCAACTGATTTACGCATATCAAGTGATTTACGCATATCAACTGATTTACGCATATCTCCTGATTTAAGTTTGAACAATTTGGCAACGACAAATTTTAAATTACAACGTTGATTTATTTATATCAACTGATTTATTTATATCAACTGATTTATTTATATCAACTGATTTACACATATCAACTGATTTTTTGATATCAACCGATTTACACAAATCAACTGATTTACGCAAATCAACTGATTTACGCATATCCCCTGATTTAAGTTTGAACCAATTTGGCAACATAGCAAATTTTAAATGTCAACGGATTTATTTATTTTAACTGATTTACGTATATCCCCTGATTTAAGTTTGAACCAATTTGGCAACATAGCAAATTTTAAATGACAACGTTGATTTATTTATATCAAATGATTTACACATATCAACTGATTTATTTACATCAACTGATTTACATATATCAACTGATTTACTCAAATCAGCTGATTTACGCATATCCCCCGATTTAAGTTTAACCAAGTTGGCAACACAGGAAATTTTAAATGACAACGTTTATTTATTTATATCAACTGATTTATTTACATCAACTGATTTACACATATCAACTGATTTTTTGATATCAACCAATTTACACAAATCAACTGATTTACGAATATCAATTGATTTACGCATATCATCTGATTTAAGTTTGAACCAATTTGGCAACAGCAAATTTTAAATGACAACGTTGATTTATTTATATCAACTGATTTATTTATATCAACTGATTTATTTATATCAACTGATTTACACATATCAACTGATTTTTTGATATCAACCGATTTACACAAATCAACTGATTCACGCATATCTTACGCATATCAACTGATTCACGCATATCCCCTGATTTAAATTTGAACCAATTTGGCAACATAGCAAATTTTAAATGACAACGAATTTATTTATTTCAACTGATTTATTTATATAAACCGATTTTACACAAATCAACTGATTTACGCCTATCAACTGATTTACGCATATCCCCTGATTTAGGTTTGAACCAATTTGGCAACATAGCAAATTTTAAATGACAACGGATTTATTTATATCCACTGATTTACGTATATCAACTGTATGATGATTTTAAATGACCACGTTGATTCATTTATATCAACTGATTTACACATATTAACTAATTTACACATATCAACCGATTTACACATATCAACTGATTTATTTATATCAACTGATTTATTTATATTAAATGATTTACACATATCAACTGATTTATTTATATAAACTGATTAACGCATATCAACTGATTTACACATATCAACTGATTTATTTATATCAACTGATTTACACATATTAACTGATTTATTTATATCAACTGATTTATTTATATCAACCGATTTACACAAATCAACTGATTTACGCATATCAACTGATTTACGCATATACCCTGATTTAAGTTTAACCAATTTGGCAACACAGCAAATTTTAAATGACAACGTTGATTTATTTACATCAACTGATTTACACATATCAACTGATTTATTTACATCAACTAATTTATACATATCAACTGATTTTTTGATATAAACCGATTTACACAAATCAACTGATTTACGCATATCAACTGATTAACGCATATCCCCTGATTTAAGTTTAAACCAATTTGGCAACAGCAAATTTTAAATAACAACGTTGATTTATTTATATTAACTGATATATTTATATCAACTGATTTACACATATCAACTGATTTTTTGATATCAAGAGATTTACACAAATCAACTGATTTACGCATATCCCCTGATTTAAGTTTAAACCAATTTGGCAACATAGCAAATTTTAAATGACATCGAATTTATTTATATCAATTGATTTACGTATATCCCCTGATTTAAGTTTGAACCAATTTGGCAACATAGCAAATTTTAAATGACCACGTTGATTTATTTACCGATTTACACATATCAACTGATTTACACATATCAACTGATTTACACATATCAACTGATTTACACATATCAACTGATTTACACTCACGTGCAAAATAATCGGCCCACACAAATTTTCGATGAATTACAATAGCAAATAACTTTTTTATTTGATGTCGGATTTAAACGAATATTAAAGAATATTGTAGATAAATTAATGAACATTCGCTCACATTTTAAAAAAATACTACAAAATAGACTTACGTTTATAATATACAGGTTTAAACAAAAAGATGTTTTTTTACCATGAGTTTAAGACACTCTGTAGAGTGGCAAAACCGTATATTGTTTTAAATTAAGTTTTATTTATCAAGTCACATCTATTCTTAACAGTTTTGTTTTTGGTTCACCTCGATATATTTATTTTTGTGGAAAATATGGATTTTTTTAAAAAACATTGCAATTTCCAATATTTTTCCTGTATGAAGAACTAAGGTTGCTATGGTCCATCCATAGCCTATGGAGAATGACAGTGACAGTTTTGTTGAATCATCCCATACTTGGACATGTCATATACAGCTTTCAAAAGCTATCAAATTGTTTTTTGTAAATTAATGTGTTAATTTTGAGGTGTCTTCTTACTTTTAAAAATGACTCCGACTGATATTGCCCTTTGTACTTTACTTCTTATGACGTTTAAAACACTTGCCACGTAATACTGTGACCGTCCATCCTGGATTAAATTAATAGCTCTGGCAACATCAGTCGGAGACATATCCATTTTATAAAGTAAGAAGACACCTCAAAATTTAAACATTAATTTGCAAAAAACAATTTGATAGCTTTTAAAAGCCGTGTATAACATGTCCAAGTATGGGATGATTCAATAAAAATGTCACTGTCATTCTCCATAGCCTATGGATGGACCATAGCAACCTTAGTTCTTCATACAGAAAAATATTGGAAGTTGCAATGTTTTTTTAAAAAATCCATATTTTCCACAAAAATAAATATATCGAGGTGAACCAAAAACAAAACTGTTAAGAATAGATGTGACTTGATAAATAAAACTTAATTTAAAACAATATACGGTTTTGCCACTCTACAGAGTGCCTTAAACTTATGGTAAAAAACATCTTTTTGTTTACACCTGTATATTATAAACGTACGTCTATTTTTTAGTATTTTTTTAAAATGTGAGCGATTGTCCATTAATTTATCTACAATATTCTTTAATATTCGTTTAAATCCGACATCAAATAAAAAAGTTATTTGCGATTGAAATTCATCGAAAATTTGTGTGGGCCGATTATTTTGCACGCGAGTGTATTTACATCAACTGATTTAAGTTTGAACCAATTTGGCAACATAGCAAATTTTAAATGAAAACGGATTTATTTATATCAACTGATTTACGTAAATCAACTGTATGATGATTTTAAATGACCACGTGGATTTGGCAACACAGCAAATTTTAAATGACCACGTTGATTTATTTATATCAACTGATTTACACATATCAACTGATTTACACATATCAACTGATTTATTTATATCAACTGATTTATTTATATCAACCGATTTACACAAATCAACCGATTTACACAAATCAACTGATTTACGCATATCAACTGGTTTACGCATATCAACTGATTTTTTGATATCAACCGATTTACACAAATCAACTGATTTACGCATATCAACTGATTTACGCATATCCCCTGATTTAAGTTTAAACCAATTTGGCAACATAGCAAATTTTAAATGACCACGTTAATTTATTTTTATCAACTGATTAACACATATCAACTGATTTATTTATATCAACTGATTTACACATATCAACTGATTTATTTATATTAACCGATTTACACAAATCAACCGATTTACACAAATCAACTGATTTACGCATATCAATTGATTTACGCATATCCCTTGATTTAAGTTTGAACCAATTTGGCAACATAGCAAATTTTAAATGAAAACGGATTTATTTATATCAACTGATTTACGTAAATCAACTGTATGATGATTTTAAATGACCATGTTGATTCATTTATATCAACTGATTTACACATATTAACTAATTTACACATATCAACTGATTTACACATATCAACTGATTTATTTACATCAACTAATTTACACATATCAACTGATTTTTTGATATCAAACGATTTACACAAATCAACTGATTTACGCATATCAACTGATTAACGCATATCCCCTGATTTAAGTTTAAACCAATTTGGCAACAGCAAATTTTAAATAACAACGTTGATTTATTTATATTAACTGATATATTTATATCAACTGATTTACACATATCAACTGATTTTTTGATATCAAGAGATTTACACAAATCAACTGATTAACGCATATCTTACGCATATCAACTGATTTACGCATATCCCCTGATTTAAGTTTAAACCAATTTGGCAACATAGCAAATTTTAAATGACATCGAATTTATTTATATCAATTGATTTACGTATATCCCCTGATTTAAGTTTGAACCAATTTGGCAACATAGCAAATTTTAAATGACCACGTTAATTTATTTACCGATTTACACATATCAACTGATTTACACATATCAACTGATTTACACATATCAACTGATTTACACATATCAACTGATTTATTTACATCAACTGATTTAAGTTTGAACCAATTTGGCAACATAGCAAATTTTAAATGAAAACGGATTTATTTATATCAACTGATTTACGTAAATCAACTGTATGATGATTTTAAATGACCACGTGGATTCATTTATATCAACTGATTTATTTATATCAACTGATTAACACATATTAACTGATTTATTTATATCAACTGATTTACACATATCAACTGATTTATTTATATCAACTAATTTATTTATATCAACCGATTTACACAAATCAACCGATTTACACAAATCAACTGATTTACGCACATCAACTGATTTACGCATATCCCCTGATTTAGGTTTGAACCAATTTGGCAACATAGCAAATTTTAAATGACAACGGATTTATTTATATCTACTGATTTACGTAAATTAACTGTATGATGATTTTAAATGACCACGTTGATTCATTTATATCAACTGATTTACACATATTAACTAATTTACACATATCAACCGATTTACACATATCAACTGATTTATTTATATCAACTGATTTATTTATATTAAATGTTTTACGCATATCAACTGATTTATTTATATAAACTGATTTACGCATATCAACTGATTTACACATATCAACTGATTTATTTATATTAACTGATTTACACATATTAACTGATTTATTTATATCAACTGATTTATTTATATATACCGATTTACACAAATCAACTGATTTACGCATATCCGCTGATTTAAGTTTAACCAATTTGGCAACACAGCAAATTTTAAATGACAACGTTGATTTATTTACATCAACTGATTTACACATATCAACTGATTTATTTACATCAACTGATTTACACATATCAACTGATTTTTTTATATCAACCGATTTACACAAATCAACTGATTTACGCATATCAACTGATTAACGCATATCCCCTGATTTAAGTTTGAACCAATTTGGCAACAGCAAATTTTAAATGACAACGTTGATTTATTTATATCAACTGATTTATTTATATCAACTGATTTACACATATCAACTGATTTATTTATATCAACTGATTTACACATATCAACTGATTTATTTTCATCAACTGATTTATTTATATCAACCGATTTACACAAATCAACTGATTTACGCATATCAACTGATTTACGCATATCCCCTGATTTAAGTTTGAACCAAGTTGGCAACTGTGTTGACCCGCCCTCCGTCAAACGAGAAAACGCAACCAAGAATACATCTACGCGTAAAGCATCCTACCTATTCGAAATTAGACATTTAAATTAATGTTAAGTTTTTAAAATAATGCAGCGTTGCCCTTTCTTAAAAATACTTGAATTATATAACGTATAATTACTTGGGTTGTACGGTTTGGTATTTTATGAATATTTCAAATGGGGTCCTGTTTAACCGAGCGCGCTAAAGCCGGCCCTGTCGCCTTAGGTTGGGTGGGGATCGAGAACTGGGCCGAGCGACAGATGGGAAGCAACAGGTGAAGGAAAAGGTACGTCCGAGTGAATCGGGGGTTTTCGTGTTGTGAAATAAACCTTGTAGGTAAGCTAAAATGATCCTTTACCTTGTTTAAATTAACTAACTAAGGTGGTTGTATCTTTTAACCAAGTTTAATAATGTAGATTTGTTGTGTTTTGGGGATATTTAGCCGAGAGTACGTTACGCGGCTTTTTGCTCCGTAAGATGGCGGACGGGCGTGAAAAATGCTTGTCTAATGTATTGTGCCTGCTCGCGATAGGGAATAGGGTTATAGGAGGTATTATTATTATTAAATAAGGTAATCTAATCTAATCTAATCTCTTCACAAGACTAGAGCTCGCCAATAGAGTTCCTAACCGCCAAAGGGGTCATACTGTGATATGTAATATGGAAACTATGCATTTATTATGTACACTGTAGCGGAATATGTTTAGATAGCTATAAAAGGTTTCAATACACTAGACAAAACGGTTTGCATCCAATAATAATAATTTTATAACCTGTTGTATTGTTGGGAGGGGTAAATTGCACTTGTAACATTTTATAAATCTGCTTTATTAACGCTTGGTATGACAAAGTCCAAATAACAAACGCTAACTAAAAACCAATATTCAATAAACACTGCAATACATAAAACGCTAACTACCGTCAACCAAACCTTTGTAAAAACTCCATTGTAAACAAACAATGAATAGAGAAAACATACAACCATACTTATTGTGTTTTATTACCTAATCTGGTCTCCTCTCATTGGCTACTCCACCTATCTAGAAGCGAACTAAAATAACACAACGTAGGGTCTCCTTTTCTATTTTCTAGACGATCACTTCTTTTGGCCAAACTTGACAACACTGCTTGCGCTGTCAATATTTAAATTTAGTTCGCGCGATTCTTCGAATCGCCTTGGGTTACTGCCGTTTGCATGAGTGTGGGGTACCCCCACCCCGTGCCCATCACAGAATGGTGCCGTGACCAGGATTTGTCGGATTTGCTTGGTTTTCTTTGGTTTCGACACAGTGCACGGTGTCGTTTCCGGAGCTATGCTGAGCTTGTTGGATTTTTTCTTGGTTGCGGCACAGAATGTGGCCGCTGCATAGGAGGATAGGTTTGGAGTGCCTGAGAGGAGGTTATATTTTGTAATTTGGTTTATATATAGGTATATTGTTGGTTGTTCTTGTTCGGGTGTTGGCTCTTTTATTCTTTAAGGTTACCCCCCCACCGTTTGGAAGACGTGCTGACTCAGTGGGATTGTTTCCTGTTGAAATGCAACTCTAGTATCCAAGGTATACTGCTGGATATGCGACGCTTGCTGGAAAACTCCTGCGGTCCATATTTCCTGCTGGACTCTCCTGCTGGGATTGTCACTACTGTTGGTCGCACTTCCGCAAGCCACACTTTATGGATCATGCGGGCCCTGCAAGCCATCCTACTGGGCTTATTCCTGCGAGCCATTATAATTGGTTCATTCCTGCAGACCCTGTTGCTCCCGCTGGTCCTAATGTTCCTGCGGTACATGTCACATCCTGCTGGGCTTACTTCTGCGAGTGATCCTGCTGAGCTCACTCTTGTTCCTGCAGACCATTTTGCTCCTGCTGATCCTGCTGATCCTGTGAGATAGACCAATCCTGCTACTCCTGCTGGCTATGACTGCCTAGTGATTAGGATCCTACGTTTTGCAGCCACACGAAGATAGCTGACAATAGCGGGTGAGTTTTTCTAAGATTTTATTTGCTTTAACTTTTTGGGAGGGAAGTTCTGCACCTTTGAGCTGAGTTGCGCTCTATAAAGGGTAACGTAATGAAGTCCAATTGAGAGGGCCATGAAGTCAAAATGTATTTATTGGCTCGAAATGTTGGTCGTTTTGGGTAGGTCAGTCTTAATCAATTTTATTTTCAGCTTGGTAAAGAAAAAATTGAAAATATGACAAACTCTTTGAAGTCTGTATTTATTATTAGTAGTGGAATCTTCTTTAAAGCCAGCTACTGATTTTGACTTGTTGTTACTTTCCATTTCAGCAATTTCTTGATTGTAGCTACATATTCTTTTGCAGCTAGCTTCAAAACATGTTTTGAAGGTGCCCTACACAAAACGCAGTTAAATCATTTAAAAGGGCAGCTAATTTAAGTACTAGGGGCGCAGCTGGATATTCTATGAACACAGTTGTTTGTTTTGAAAATCATTTTAAAAACTGTTACTTTCCAAAGC
Source organism: Brassicogethes aeneus (assembly GCA_921294245.1). Classification (NCBI taxonomy): domain Eukaryota; kingdom Metazoa; phylum Arthropoda; class Insecta; order Coleoptera; family Nitidulidae; genus Brassicogethes; species Brassicogethes aeneus. The sequence continues at coordinate 9,427,020 of OV121136.1, forward strand.
GACTATGTACTTGTAGTTGATCAATCATTGGTTATTATACCTAGAGTGTTTGGTGTTGTCCTTAACCCATTCTTATTATATTTTCTGGTTTCCTACCAAGTTTGCTCTGCTTTTAAGAACGGAGTGCTGCCGCTGACGAGGGGTCGGTTAAGTAGGGGCGAGCTGACACTTTAATGTTCTTAGGCGCTCAGAAGAATCGCAGGAACTTCTAACAATCAAACAACTCTTCCTTTTTCTTTCTCTTTTATGTTTACAATTTTTCTGGTGACATTTTTGTGGTCTACAATAACTTCAAAAAAAAAATCTTTTGTTTCAGCTTACGTCTGGGTTTGAAAGGTTGAGGGCGGACAGACCAACTATCATTTAATCTAACAACATGTTATTGTAATAAGTTTGAAGTATTTTAAAATTTTACTTACAAGGTATTGTTTTCTTAAGTCTAGAGTGCAACTTCCATAAATCCCAAAGCTGTCTGATATTTTTTTCTCGTAGTCGTATTTTTGGTATTGTTGGTTTTGGAGGTTATGTGGATTTTTCAGCAAGTCAAAGAGTCGTTCCTGTAATGTTTAAATTTTTAGATTATGATAGTTTTGTTTCTTACAAGGTGATAGTTTGTGATCCACCATAGGGGCGGCAGTGTACCACCAAAATTCGAAGTCTTAGGAATCCAGTGGTTGTATGTTTCTTCGACTAGTATGCAGGACTGGTTGCTGGTTTCAGCGGGATACCAAATAGCCATTGAGTGGTTTGTGTAAATTTTTGGTTCTTGCTGGTTTCAATCGAAAGGGGCGAAGGGTGAGGTTGGTCTCAGAAATACGCTGCTTCAGTTACCCTTGGGGTTGGTTACTAACAACTTTATTCTAGCAAATAATAAATTTACCCAAGCTGTAGAAAATATACCGTAGTACTAACTAAATAAATGTAGTGGCTTTGTAGAATGTTTGTATTGTATTTATTTATGCATTGTACTCATCACTCTCTGTTCTCTGTTTACATGTACACTGTGATGTCCTTTGGGAGCGGCAACCTGAGGAACTGAATGGCAGTAAGATAAAGACACCTACTACCGGACCTCGTCGGCCCAGCGGGTTCAACTGTTGAAGTTGAAAGGATGACCAAGATTCCTACAGCCTCTTCGCCATCTTTCGAAGGGGCGTCTGTGTTGACCCGCCCTCCGTCAAACGAGAAAACGCAACCAAGAATACATCTACGCGTAAAGCATCCTACCTATTCGAAATTAGACATTTAAATTAATGTTAAGTTTTTAAAATAATGCAGCGTTGCCCTTTCTTAAAAATACTTGAATTATATAACGTATAATTACTTGGGTTGTACGGTTTGGTATTTTATGAATATTTCAAATGGGGTCCTGTTTAACCGAGCGCGCTAAAGCCGGCCCTGTCGCCTTAGGTTGGGTGGGGATCGAGAACTGGGCCGAGCGACAGATGGGAAGCAACAGGTGAAGGAAAAGGTACGTCCGAGTGAATCGGGGGTTTTCGTGTTGTGAAATAAACCTTGTAGGTAAGCTAAAATGATCCTTTACCTTGTTTAAATTAACTAACTAAGGTGGTTGTATCTTTTAACCAAGTTTAATATTGTAGATTTGTTGTGTTTTGGGGATATTTAGCCGAGAGTACGTTACGCGGCTTTTTGCTCCGTAAGATGGCGGACGGGCGTGAAAAATGCTTGTCTAATGTATTGTGCCTGCTCGCGATAGGGAATAGGGTTATAGGAGGTATTATTATTATTAAATAAGGTAATCTAATCTAATCTAATCTCTTCACAAGACTAGAGCTCGCCAATAGAGTTCCTAACCGCCAAAGGGGTCATACTGTGATATGTAATATGGAAACTATGCATTTATTATGTACACTGTAGCGGAATATGTTTAGATAGCTATAAAAGGTTTCAATACACTAGACAAAACGGTTTGCATCCAATAATAATAATTTTATAACCTGTTGTATTGTTGGGAGGGGTAAATTGCACTTGTAACATTTTATAAATCTGCTTTATTAACGCTTGGTATGACAAAGTCCAAATAACAAACGCTAACTAAAAACCAATATTCAATAAACACTGCAATACATAAAACGCTAACTACCGTCAACCAAACCTTTGTAAAAACTCCATTGTAAACAAACAATGAATAGAGAAAACATACAACCATACTTATTGTGTTTTATTACCTAATCTGGTCTCCTCTCATTGGCTACTCCACCTATCTAGAAGCGAACTAAAATAACACAACGTAGGGTCTCCTTTTCTATTTTCTAGACGATCACTTCTTTTGGCCAAACTTGACAACACTGCTTGCGCTGTCAATATTTAAATTTAGTTCGCGCGATTCTTCGAATCGCCTTGGGTTACTGCCGTTTGCATGAGTGTGGGGTACCCCCACCCCGTGCCCATCACACAACATAGCAAATTTTAAATGACAACGGATTTATTTATATCAACTGATTTACGTATATCAACTGTATGATGATTTTAAATGACCACGTTGATTCAATTATATAAACTGATTTACACATATTAACTGATTTACACATATAAACCGATTTACACATATCAACTGATTTATTTATATCAACTGATTTACACATATCAACTGATTTATTTATATTAACTGATTTACCCATATCAACTGATTTACGCATATAAACTGATTTACTCATATCAACTGATTTACACATATCAACTGATTTATTTATATCAACTGATTAACACATATCAACTGATTTATTTACATCAACTGATTTACACACATCAACTGATTTACGCATATCCCCTGATTTAGGTTTGAACCAATTTGGCAACATAGCAAATTTTAAATGACAACGGATTTATTTATATCTACTGATTTACGTAAATTAACTGTATGATGATTTTAAATGACCACGTTGATTCATTTATATCAACCAATTTACACATATCAACTGAGTTATTTATATCAACTGATTTATTTTTATTAAATGATTTACACATATCAACTGATTTTTTTATATAAACTGATTTACGCATATCAACTGATTTACACATATCAACTGATTTATTTATATCAACTGATTTACACATATTAACTGATTTATTTATATCAACTGATTTATTTATATATACCGATTTACACAAATCAACTGATTTACGCATATCCCCTGATTTAGGTTTAACCAATTTGGCAACACAGCAAAATTTAAATGACAACGGATTTATTTATATCAACTGATTTACGTATATCAACTGTATGATGATTTTAAATGAACACGTTGATTCATTTATATCAACTGATTTACACATATCAACCGATTTACACATATCAACTGATTTATTTATATCAAATGATTTACACATATCAACTTATTTATTTATATAAACTGATTTACGCATATCAACTGATTTACGCATATCCCCTGATTTAAGTTTGAACCAATTTGGCAACACAGCAAATTTTAAATGACAACGTTGATTTATTTACATCAACTGATTTACACATATCAACTGATTTATTTACATCAACTGATTTACACATATCAACTGATTTATTTACATCAACTGATTTACACATATCAACTGATTTTTTTATATCAACCGATTTACACAAATCAACTGATTTACGCCTATCAACTGATTAACGCATATCCCCTGATTTAAGTTTGAACCAATTTGGCAACAGCAAATTTTAAATGACAACGTTGATTTATTTATATCAACTGATTTATTTATATCAACTGATTTACACATATCAACTGATTTTTTGATATCAACCGATTTACACAAATCAACTGATTTACGCATATCTCACGCATATCAACTGATTTACATATATCAACTGATTTACACATATCAACTGATTTATTTATATCAACTGATTTACACATATCAACTGATTTATTTTTATCAACTGATTTATTTATATCAACCAATTTACACAAATCAACTGATTTACGCATATCCCCTGATTTAAGTTTGAACCAAGTTGGCAACATAGCAAATTTTAAATGACAACGGATTTATTTATATCAACAAATTTACGTATATCAAATGTATGATAATTTTAAATGACCACGTTGATTCAATTATATAAACTGATTTACACATATTAACTGATTTACACATATAAACCGATTTACAAATATCAACTGATTTACACATATCAACTGATTTATTTATATAAACTGATTTACCCATATCAACTGATTTACGCATATCAACTGATTTACGCATATCCCCTGATTTAAATTTAAACCAATTTGGCAACACAGCAAAGTTTAAATGACAGCGTTAATTTATTTATATCAACTGATTTACACATATCAACTGATTTATTTATATCAACTGATTTACACATATCAACTGATTTATTTTTATCAACCGATTTACACAAATCAACTGATTTACGCATATCAACTGATTTACGCATATCCCCTGATTTAGGTTTGAACCAGTTTGGCAACATAGCAAATTTTAAATGACAACGGATTTATTTATATCCACTGATTTACGTAAATTAACTGTATGATGATTTTAAATGACCACGTTGATTCATTTTTATCAATTGATTTACACATATTAACTAATTTACATATATCAACCGATTTACACATATCAACTGATTTATTTATATCAACTGATTTATTTATATTAAATGATTTACACATATCAACTGATTTACGTATATCCCCTAATTTAAGTTTAAACCAATTTGGCAACATAGCAAATTTTAAATGACCACGTTAATTTATTTATATCAACTGATTTACACATATCAACTAATTTAAACATATCAACTGATTTATTTATATCAACTGATTTATTTATATCAACCGATTTACACAAATCAACCGATTTACACAAATCAACTGATTTACGCATATCAACTGATTTACGCATATCATCTGATTTAAGTTTGAACCAATTTGGCAACATATCAAATTTTAAATGACAACGGATTTATTTATATCAACTGATTTACAAATATCAAATGATTTTTTGATATCAACCGATTTACACAAATCAACTGATTTACGCATATCAACTGATTTACGCATATCCCCTGATTTAAGTTTGAACCAATTTGGCAACAGCAAATTTTAAATGACAACGTTGATTTATTTATATCAACTGATTTACACATATCAATTGATTTATTTATATCAACTAATTTATTTATATCAACCGATTTACACAAATCAACTGATTTACGCATATCAACTGATTTACGCATATCCCCTGATTTAAGTTTGAACCAATTTGGCAACATAGCAAATTTTAAATGACAACGGATTTATTTATATCAACTGATTTACGTATATCAACTGTTTGATGATTTTAAATGACCACGTTGATTCAATTATATAAACTGATTTACACATATTAACTGATTTACACATATTAACCGATTTACACATATCAACTAATTTATTTATATCAACTGATTTATTAATATCAACTGATTTACACATATCAACTGATTTATTTATATCAAATGATTTACGTAAATCAACTGTATGATGATTTTAAATGACCACGTGGATTCATTTATATCAACTGATTTACGCATATCAACTGATTTAGGCATATCCCCTGACTTAAGTTTGAACCAATTTGGCAACACAGCAAATTTTAAATGACCACGTTGATTTATTTATATCAACTGATTTACACATATCAACTGATTTACACATATCAACTGATTTATTTATATCAACTGATTTATTTATTTCAACCGATTTACACAAATCAACCGATTTACACAAATCAACTGATTTACGCATATCAACTGATTTACGCATATCAACTAATTTTTTGATATTAACCGATTTACACAAATCAACTGATTTACGCATATCAACTGATTTACGCATATCCCCTGATTTAAGTTTAAACCAATTTGGCAACATAGCAAATTTTAAATGACAACGGATTTATTTATATCAACTGATTTACGTATATCCCCTGATTTCAGTTTGAACAAATTTGGCAACATAGCAAATTTTAAATGACCACGTTGATTCATTTATATCAACTGATTTACACATATTAACTAATTTACACATATCAACCGATTTACACATATCAACTGATTTATTTATATCAACTGATTTATTTATATTAAATGATTTACACATATCAACTGATTTACGTATATCCCCTTATTTAAGTTGGAACCAATTTGGCAACATAGCAAATTTTAAATTACCACGTTAATTTATTTATATCAACTGATTTACACATATCAACTGATTTAAACATATCAACTGATTTATTTATATGAACTGATTTATTTATATCAACCGATTTACACAAATCAACCGATTTACACAAATCAACTGATTTACGCATATCAACTGATTTACGCATATCATCTGATTTAAGTTTGAACCAATTTGGCAACATAGCAAATTTTAAATGACAACGGATTTATTTATATCAACTGATTTACAAATATCAAATGATTTTTTGATATCAACCGATTTACACAAATCAACTGATTTACGCATATCAACTGATTTACGCATATCCCCTGATTTAAGTTTGAACCAATTTAGCAACAGCAAATTTTAAATGACAACGTTGATTTATTTATATCAACTGATTTACACATATCAACTGATTTATTTATATCAACTGATTTATTTATATCAACCGATTTACACAAATCAACTGATTTACGCATATCAACTGATTTACGCATATCCCCTGATTTAAGTTTGAACCAATTTGGCAACATAGCAAATTTTAAATGACAACGGATTTATTTATATAAACTGATTTACGTATATCATCTGTTTAATGATTTTAAATGACCACGTTGATTCAATTATATAAACTGATTTACACATATTAACTGATTTACACATATTAACCGATTTACACATATCAACTGATTTATTTATATCAACTGATTTAATTATATCAACTGATTTACACATATCAACTGATTTATTTATATCAACTGATTTACGCATATCAACTGATTTAGGCATATCCCCTGACTTAAGTTTGAACCAATTTGGCAACACAGCAAATTTTAAATGACCACGTTAATTTATTTATATCAACTGATTTACACATATCAACTGATTTACACATATCAACTGATTTATTTATATCAAATGATTAACGTAAATCAACTGTATGATGATTTTAAATGACCACGTGGATTCATTTATATCAACTGATTTACGCATATCAACTGATTTAGGCATATCCCCTGACTTAAGTTTGAACCAATTTGGCAACACAGCAAATTTTAAATGACCACGTTGATTTATTTATATCAACTGATTTACACATATCAACCGATTTACACAAATCAACTAATTTACGCATATTTACTGATTTACGCATATCAACTGATTTTTTGATATCAACCGATTTACACAAATCAACTGATTTACGCATATCAACTGATTTACGCATATCCCCTGATTTAAATTTAAACCAATTTGGCAACACAGCAAAGTTTAAATGACAGCGTTAATTTATTTATATCAACTGATTTACACATATCAACTGATTTTTTGATATCAACCGATTTTCACAAATCAACTGATTTACCCATATAAACTGATTTACGCATATCAACTGATTTACACATATCAACTGATTTACACATATCAACTGATTTATTTATATCAACTGATTAACACATATCAACTGATTTATTTACATCAACTGATTTACACATATCAACTAATTTACGCATATCAACTAATTTACGCATATCCCCTGATTTAGGTTTAACCAATTTGGCAACACAGCAAAATTTAAATGACAACGGATTTATTTATATCAACTGATTTACAAATATCAAATGATTTTTTGATATCAACCGATTCACACAAATCAACTGATTTACGCATATCAACTGATTTACGCATATCCCCTGATTTAAGTTTGAACCAATTTGGCAACATAGCAAATTTTAAATGACAACGGATTTATTTATATAAACTGATTTACGTATATCATCTGTTTGATGATTTTAAATGACCACGTTGATTCAATTATATAAACTGATTTACACATATTAACTGATTTACACATATTAACCGATTTACACATATCAACTGATTTATTTATATCAACTGATTTAATTATATCAACTGATTTACACATATCAACTGATTTATTTATATCAAATGATTTACGTAAATCAACTGTATGATGATTTTAAATGACCACGTGGATTCATTTATATCAACTGATTTACGCATATCAACTGATTTAGGCATATCCCCTGACTTAAGTTTGAACCAATTTGGCAACACAGCAAATTTTAAATGACCACGTTAATTTATTTATATCAACTGATTTACACATATCAACTGATTTATTTATATCAAATGATTAACGTAAATCAACTGCATGATGATTTTAAATGACCACGTGGATTCATTTATATCAACTGATTTACGCATATCAACTGATTTAGGCATATCCCCTGACTTTAGTTTGAACCAATTTGGCAACACAGCAAATTTTAAATGACCACGTTGATTTATTTATATCAACTGATTTACACATATCAACCGATTTACACAAATCAACTGATTTACGCATATTTACTGATTTACGCATATCAACTGATTTTTTGATATCAACCGATTTACACAAATCAACTGATTTACGCATATCAACTGATTTACGCATATCCCCTGATTTAAATTTAAACCAATTTGGCAACACAGCAAAGTTTAAATGACAGCGTTAATTTATTTATATCAACTGATTTACACATATCAACTGATTTTTTGATATCAACCGATTTTCACAAATCAACTGATTTACCCATATAAACTGATTAACGCATATCAACTGATTTACACATATCAACTGATTTACACATATCAACTGATTTATTTATATCAACTGATTAACACATATCAACTGATTTATTTACATCAACTGATTTACACATATCAACTAATTTACGCATATCAACTAATTTACGCATATCCCCTGATTTAGGTTTAACCTATTTGGCAACACAGCAAAATTTAAATGACAACGGATTTATTTATATCAACTAATTTACGTATATTAACTGTATGATGATTTTAAATGACCACGTTGATTCATTTATATCAACTGATTTACACATATCAACCGATTTACACATATCAACTGATTTATTTAAATTAAATGATTTACACATATCAACTTATTTATTTATATAAACTGATTTACGCATATCAACTGATTTACGCATATCCCCTGATTTAAGTTTGAACCAATTTGGCAACAGAAAATTTTAAATGACAACGTTGATTTATTTATATCAACTGATTTCAAATATCAAATGATTTTTTAATATCAACCGATTTACACAAATCAACTGATTTACGCATATCAACTGATTTACGCATATCCCCTGATTTAAGTTTGAACCAATTTGGCAACATAGCAAATTTAAAATGACAACGGATTTATTTATATCAACAGATTTACAAATATTAACTGATTTACACATATCAACTGATTTACACATATCAACTGATTTATTTATATCAACTGATTAACACATATCAACTGATTTATTTATATCAACTGATTTACACATATCAACTGATTTATTTATATCAACCGATTTACACAAATCAACTGATTTACGCATATCAACTGATTTACGCATATCCCCTGATTTAAGTTTGAACCAATTTGGCAACAGCAAATTTTAAATAACAACGTTGATTTATTTATATCAACTGATTTATTTATATCAACTGATTTACACATATCAACTGATTTACACATATCAACTGATTTTTTGATATCAACCAAATTACACAAATCAACTGATTTACGCATACCAACTGATTTACGCATATCCCCTGATTTAAGTTTGAACCAATTTGGCAACACAGCAAATGACAACGGATTTATTTATATTAACTGATTTACGTATATCAACTGTATGATGATTTTAAATGAACACGTTGATTCATTTATATCAACTGATTTACACATATCAACCGATTTACACATATCAACTGATTTATTTATATCAAATGATTTACACATATCAACTTATTTATTTATATAAACTGATTTACAAATATCAAATGATTTTTTAATATCAACCGATTTACACAAATCAACTGATTTACGCATATCAACTGATTTACGCATATCCCCTGATTTAAGTTTTAACCAATTTGGCAACATAGCAAATTTTAAATGACAACGGATTTATTTATATCAACAGATTTACAAATATTAACTGATTTACACATATCAACTGATTTACACATATCAACTGATTTACACATATCAACTGATTTAAACATATCAACTGATTTATTTATATCAACCGATTTACACAAATCAACCGATTTACACAAATCAACTGATTTACGCATATCAACTGATTAACGCATATCATCTGATTTAAGTTTGAAACAATTTGGCAACATAGCAAATTTTAAATGACAACGGATTTATTTATATCAACTGATTTACAAATATCAAATGATTTTTTGATATTAACCGATTTACACAAATCAACTGATTTACGCATATCAACTGATTTACGCATATCCCCTGATTTAAGTTTGAACCAATTTGGCAACAGCAAATTTTAAATGACAACGTTGATTTATTTATATCAACTGATTTACACATATCAACTGATTTATTTATATCAACTGATTTATTTATATCAACCGATTTACACAAATCAACTGATTTACGCATATCAACTGATTTACGCATATCCCCTGATTTAAGTTTGAACCAATTTGGCAACATAGCAAATTTTAAATGACAACGGATTTATTTATATAAACTGATTTACGTATATCATCTGTTTGATGATTTTAAATGACCACGTTCATTCAATTATATGAACTGATTTACACATATTAACTGATTTACACATATTAACCGATTTACATATATCAACTGATTTATTTATATCAACTGATTTAATTATATCAACTGATTTACACATATCAACCGATTTATTTATATCAAATGATTTACGTAAATCAACTGTATGATGATTTTAAATGACCACGTGGATTCATTTATATCAACTGATTTACGCATATCAACTGATTTAGGCATATCCCCTGACTTAAGTTTGAACCAATTTGGCAACACAGCAAATTTTAAATGACCACGTTAATTTATTTATATCAACTGATTTACACATATCAACTGATTTACACATATCAACTGATTTATTTATATCAAATAATTAACGTAAATCAACTGTATGATGATTTTAAATGACCACGTGGATTCATTTATATCAACTGATTTACGCATATCAACTGATTTAGGCATATCCCCTGACTTTAGTTTGAACCAATTTGGCAACACAGCAAATTTTAAATGACCACGTTGATTTATTTATATCAACTGATTTACACATATCAACCGATTTACACAAATCAACTGATTTACGCATATTTACTGATTTACGCATATCAACTGATTTTTTGATATCAACCGATTTACACAAATCAACTGATTTACGCATATCAACTGATTTACGCATATCCCCTGATTTAAATTTAAACCAATTTGGCAACACAGCAAAGTTTAAATGACAGCGTAAATTTATTTATATCAACTGATTTACACATATCAACTGATTTTTTGATATCAACCGATTTTCACAAATCAACTGATTTACCCATATAAACTGATTTACGCATATCAACTGATTTACACATATCAACTGATTTACACATATCAACTGATTTATTTATATCAACTGATTAACACATATCAACTGATTTATTTACATCAACTGATTTACACATATCAACTAATTTACGCATATCAACTAATTTACGCATATCCCCTGATTTAGGTTTAACCAATTTGGCAACACAGCAAAATTTAAATGACAACGGATTTATTTATATCAACTAATTTACGTATATCAACTGTATGATGATTTTAAATGACCACGTTGATTCATTTATATCAACTGATTTACACATATCAACCGATTTACACATATCAACTGATTTATTTAAATTAAATGATTTACACATATCAACTTATTTATTTATATAAACTGATTTACGCATATCAACTGATTTACGCATATCCCCTGATTTAAGTTTGAACCAATTTGGCAACAGAAAATTTTAAATGACAACGTTGATTTATTTATATCAACTGATTTCAAATATCAAATGATTTTTTAATATCAACCGATTTACACAAATCAACTGATTTACGCATATCCCCTGATTTAAGTTTGAACCAATTTGGCAACATAGCAAATTTTAAATGACAACGGATTTATTTATATCAACAGATTTACAAATATTAACTGATTTACACATATCAACTGATTTACACATATCAACTGATTTATTTATATCAACTGATTAACACATATCAACTGATTTATTTATATCAACTGATTTACACATATCAACTGATTTATTTATATCAACCGATTTACACAAATCAACTGATTTACGCATATCAACTGATTTACGCATATCCCCTGATTTAAGTTTGAACCAATTTGGCAACAGCAAATTTTAAATGACAACGTTGATTTATTTATATCAACTGATTTACACATATCAACTGATTTATTTATATCAACTGATTTATTTATATCAACCGATTTACACAAATCAACTGATTTACGCATATCAACTGATTTACGCATATCCCCTGATTTAAGTTTGAACCAATTTGGCAACATAGCAAATTTTAAATGACAACGGATTTATTTATATAAACTGATTTACGTATATCATCTGTTTGATGATTTTAAATGACCACGTTGATTCAATTATATAAACTGATTTACACATATTAACTGATTTACACATATTAACCGATTTACACATATCAACTGATTTATTTATATCAACTGATTTAATTATATCAACTGATTTACACATATCAACTGATTTATTTATATCAAATGATTTACGTAAATCAACTGTATGATGATTTTAAATGACCACGTGGATTCATTTATATCAACTGATTTACGCATATCAACTGATTTAGGCATATCCCCTGACTTAAGTTTGAACCAATTTGGCAACACAGCAAATTTTAAATGACCACGTTAATTTATTTATATCAACTGATTTACACATATCAACTGATTTACACATATCAACTGATTTATTTATATCAAATGATTAACGTAAATCAACTGTATGATGATTTTAAATGACCACGTGGATTCATTTATATCAACTGATTTACGCATATCAACTGATTTAGGCATATCCCCTGACTTTAGTTTGAACCAATTTGGCAACACAGCAAATTTTAAATGACCACGTTGATTTATTTATATCAACTGATTTACACATATCAACCGATTTACACAAATCAACTGATTTACGCATATTTACTGATTTACGCATATCAACTGATTTTTTGATATCAACCGATTTACACAAATCAACTGATTTACGCATATCAACTGATTTACGCATATCCCCTGATTTAAATTTAAACCAATTTGGCAACACAGCAAAGTTTAAATGACAGCGTTAATTTATTTATATCAACTGATTTACACATATCAACTGATTTTTTGATATCAACCGATTTTCACAAATCAACTGATTTACCCATATAAACTGATTAACGCATATCAACTGATTTACACATATCAACTGATTTACACATATCAACTGATTTACACATATCAACTGATTTATTTATATCAACTGATTAACACATATCAACTGATTTATTTACATCAACTGATTTACACATATCAACTAATTTACGCATATCAACTAATTTACGCATATCCCCTGATTTAGGTTTAACCAATTTGGCAACACAGCAAAATTTAAATGACAACGGATTTATTTATATCAACTAATTTACGTATATTAACTGTATGATGATTTTAAATGACCACGTTGATTCATTTATATCAACTGATTTACACATATCAACCGATTTACACATATCAACTGATTTATTTAAATTAAATGATTTACACATATCAACTTATTTATTTATATAAACTGATTTACGCATATCAACTGATTTACGCATATCCCCTGATTTAAGTTTGAACCAATTTGGCAACAGAAAATTTTAAATGACAACGTTGATTTATTTATATCAACTGATTTCAAATATCAAATGATTTTTTAATATCAACCGATTTACACAAATCAACTGATTTACGCATATCAACTGATTTACGCATATCCCCTGATTTAAGTTTGAACCAATTTGGCAACATAGCAAATTTAAAATGACAACGGATTTATTTATATCAACAGATTTACAAATATTAACTGATTTACACATATCAACTGATTTACACATATCAACTGATTTATTTATATCAACTGATTTACACATATCAACTGATTTATTTATATCAACCGATTTACACAAATCAACTGATTTACGCATATCAACTGATTTACGCATATCCCCTGATTTAGGTTTGAACCAATTGGCAACATAGCAAATTTTAAATGACAACGGATTTATTTATATCAACAGATTTACAAATATTAACTGATTTACCCATATCAACTGATTTACACATATCAACTGATTTATTTATATCAACTGATTAACACATATCAACTGATTTATTTATATCAACTGATTTACACATATCAACTGATTTATTTATATCAACCGATTTACACAAATCAACTGATTTACGCATATCAACTGATTTACGCATATCCCCTGATTTAAGTTTGAACCAATTTGGCAACAGCAAATTTTAAATAACAACGTTGATTTATTTATATCAACTGATTTATTTATATCAACTGATTTACACATATCAACTGATTTACACATATCAACTGATTTTTTGATATCAACCAAATTACACAAATCAACTGATTTACGCATACCAACTGATTTACGCATATCCCCTGATTTAAGTTTGAACCAATTTGGCAACACAGCAAATGACAACGGATTTATTTATATTAACTGATTTACGTATATCAACTGTATGATGATTTTAAATGAACACGTTGATTCATTTATATCAACTGATTTACACATATCAACCGATTTACACATATCAACTGATTTATTTATATCAAATGATTTACACATATCAACTTATTTATTTATATAAACTGATTTACAAATATCAAATGATTTTTTAATATCAACCGATTTACACAAATCCACTGATTTACGCATATCAACTGATTTACGCATATCCCCTGATTTAAGTTTTAACCAATTTGGCAACATAGCAAATTTTAAATGACAACGGATTTATTTATATCAACAGATTTACAAATATTAACTGATTTACACATATCAACTGATTTACACATATCAACTGATTTACACATATCAACTGATTTAAACATATCAACTGATTTATTTATATCAACCGATTTACACAAATCAACCGATTTACACAAATCAACTGATTTACGCATATCAACTGATTAACGCATATCATCTGATTTAAGTTTGAAACAATTTGGCAACATAGCAAATTTTAAATGACAACGGATTTATTTATATCAACTGATTTACAAATATCAAATGATTTTTTGATATTAACCGATTTACACAAATCAACTGATTTACGCATATCAACTGATTTACGCATATCCCCTGATTTAGGCATATCCCCTGACTTAAGTTTGAACCAATTTGGCAACACAGCAAATTTTAAATGACCACGTTAATTTATTTATATCAACTGATTTACACATATCAACTGATTTACACATATCAACTGATTTATTTATATCAAATGATTAACGTAAATCAACTGTATGATGATTTTAAATGACCACGTGGATTCATTTATATCAACTGATTTACGCATATCAACTGATTTAGGCATATCCCCTGACTTTAGTTTGAACCAATTTGGCAACACAGCAAATTTTAAATGACCACGTTGATTTATTTATATCAACTGATTTACACATATCAACCGATTTACACAAATCAACTGATTTACGCATATTTACTGATTTACGCATATCAACTGATTTTTTGATATCAACCGATTTACACAAATCAACTGATTTACGCATATCAACTGATTTACGCATATCCCCTGATTTAAATTTAAACCAATTTGGCAACACAGCAAAGTTTAAATGACAGCGTTAATTTATTTATATCAACTGATTTACACATATCAACTGATTTTTTGATATCAACCGATTTTCACAAATCAACTGATTTACCCATATAAACTGATTAACGCATATCAACTGATTTACACATATCAACTGATTTACACATATCAACTGATTTATTTATATCAACTGATTAACACATATCAACTGATTTATTTACATCAACTGATTTACACATATCAACTAATTTACGCATATCAACTAATTTACGCATATCCCCTAATTTAGGTTTAACCAATTTGGCAACACAGCAAAATTTAAATGACAACGGATTTATTTATATCAACTAATTTACGTATATTAACTGTATGATGATTTTAAATGACCACGTTGATTCATTTATATCAACTGATTTACACATATCAACCGATTTACACATATCAACTGATTTATTTAAATTAAATGATTTACACATATCAACTTATTTATTTATATAAACTGATTTACGCATATCAACTGATTTACGCATATCCCCTGATTTAAGTTTGAACCAATTTGGCAACAGAAAATTTTAAATGACAACGTTGATTTATTTATATCAACTGATTTCAAATATCAAATGATTTTTTAATATCAACCGATTTACACAAATCAACTGATTTACGCATATCAACTGATTTACGCATATCCCCTGATTTAAGTTTGAACCAATTTGGCAACATAGCAAATTTAAAATGACAACGGATTTATTTATATCAACAGATTTACAAATATTAACTGATTTACACATATCAACTGATTTACACATATCAACTGATTTATTTATATCAACTGATTAACACATATCAACTGATTTATTTATATCAACTGATTTACACATATCAACTGATTTATTTATATCAACCGATTTACACAAATCAACTGATTTACGCATATCAACTGATTTACGCATATCCCCTGATTTAGGTTTGAACCAATTTGGCAACATAGCAAATTTTAAATGACAATGGATTTATTTATATCAACTGATTAACACATATCAACTGATTTATTTATATCAACTGATTTACACATATCAACTGATTTATTTATATCAACCGATTTACACAAATCAACTGATTTACGCATATCAACTGATTTACGCATATCCCCTGATTTAAGTTTGAACCAATTTGGCAACAGCAAATTTTAAATAACAACGTTGATTTATTTATATCAACTGATTTATTTATATCAACTGATTTACACATATCAACTGATTTACACATATCAACTGATTTTTTGATATCAACCAAATTACACAAATCAACTGATTTACGCATACCAACTGATTTACGCATATCCCCTGATTTAAGTTTGAACCAATTTGGCAACACAGCAAATGACAACGGATTTATTTATATTAACTGATTTACGTATATCAACTGTATGATGATTTTAAATGAACACGTTGATTCATTTATATCAACTGATTTACACATATCAACCGATTTACACATATCAACTGATTTATTTATATCAAATGATTTACACATATCAACTTATTTATTTATATAAACTGATTTACAAATATCAAATGATTTTTTAATATCAACCGATTTACACAAATCAACTGATTTACGCATATCAACTGATTTACGCATATCCCCTGATTTAAGTTTTAACCAATTTGGCAACATAGCAAATTTTAAATGACAACGGATTTATTTATATCAACAGATTTACAAATATTAACTGATTTACACATATCAACTGATTTACACATATCAACTGATTTACACATATCAACTGATTTAAACATATCAACTGATTTATTTATATCAACCGATTTACACAAATCAACCGATTTACACAAATCAACTGATTTACGCATATCAACTGATTAACGCATATCATCTAATTTAAGTTTGAAACAATTTGGCAACATAGCAAATTTTAAATGACAACGGATTTATTTAAATCAACTGATTTACAAATATCAAATGATTTTTTGATATTAACCGATTTACACAAATCAACTGATTTACGCATATCAACTGATTTACGCATATCCCCTGATTTAAGTTTGAACCAATTTGGCAACAGCAAATTTTAAATGACAACGTTGATTTATTTATATCAACTGATTTACACATATCAACTGATTTATTTATATCAACTGATTTATTTATATCAACCGATTTACACAAATCAACTGATTTACGCATATCAACTGATTTACGCATATCCCCTGATTTAAGTTTGAACCAATTTGGCAACATAGCAAATTTTAAATGACAACGGATTTATTTATATAAACTGATTTACGTATATCATCTGTTTGATGATTTTAAATGACCACGTTGATTCAATTATATAAACTGATTTACACATATTAACTGATTTACACATATTAACCGATTTACACATATCAACTGATTTATTTATATCAACTGATTTAATTATATCAACTGATTTACACATATCAACTGATTTATTTATATCAAATGATTTACGTAAATCAACTGTATGATGATTTTAAATGACCACGTGGATTCATTTATATCAACTGATTTACGCATATCAACTGATTTAGGCATATCCCCTGACTTAAGTTTGAACCAATTTGGCAACACAGCAAATTTTAAATGACCACGTTTATTTATTTATATCAACTGATTTACACATATCAACTGATTTACACATATCAACTGATTTATTTATATCAACTGATTTATTTATATCAAATAATTAACGTAAATCAACTGTATGATGATTTTAAATGACCACGTGGATTCATTTATATCAACTGATTTACGCATATCAACTGATTTAGGCATATCCCCTGACTTTAGTTTGAACCAATTTGGCAACACAGCAAATTTTAAATGACCACGTTGATTTATTTATATCAACTGATTTACACATATCAACCGATTTACACAAATCAACTGATTTACGCATATTTACTGATTTACGCATATCAACTGATTTTTTGATAACAACCGATTTACACAAATCAACTGATTTACGCATATCAACTGATTTACGCATATCCCCTGATTTAAATTTAAACCAATTTGGCAACACAGCAAAGTTTAAATGACAGCGTTAATTTATTTATATCAACTGATTTACACATATCAACTGATTTTTTGATATCAACCGATTTTCACAAATCAACTGATTTACCCATATAAACTGATTTACGCATATCAACTGATTTACACATATCAACTGATTTACACATATCAACTGATTTATTTATATCAACTGATTAACACATATCAACTGATTTATTTACATCAACTGATTTACACATATCAACTAATTTACGCATATCAACTAATTTACGCATATCCCCTGATTTAGGTTTAACCAATTTGGCAACACAGCAAAATTTAAATGACAACGGATTTATTTATATCAACTAATTTACGTATATCAACTGTATGATGATTTTAAATGACCACGTTGATTCATTTATATCAACTGATTTACACATATCAACCGATTTACACATATCAACTGATTTATTTAAATTAAATGATTTACACATATCAACTTATTTATTTATATAAACTGATTTACGCATATCAACTGATTTACGCATATCCCCTGATTTAAGTTTGAACCAATTTGGCAACATAGCAAATTTTAAATGACAACGGATTTATTTATATCAACAGATTTACAAATATTAACTGATTTACACATATCAACTGATTTACACATATCAACTGATTTATTTATATCAACTGATTAACACATATCAACTGATTTATTTATATCAACTGATTTATTTATATCAACTGATTTACACATATCAACTGATTTATTTATATCAACCGATTTACACAAATCAACTGATTTACGCATATCAACTGATTTACGCATATCCCCTGATTTAGGTTTGAACCAATTTGGCAACATAGCAAATTTTAAATGACAACGGATTTATTTATATCAACAGATTTACAAATATTAACTGATTTACCCATATCAACTGATTTACACATATCAACTGATTTATTTATATCAACTGATTAACACATATCAACTGATTTATTTATATCAACTGATTTACACATATCAACTGATTTATTTATATCAACCGATTTACACAAATCAACTGATTTACGCATATCAACTGATTTACGCATATCCCCTGATTTAAGTTTGAACCAATTTGGCAACAGCAAATTTTAAATAACAACGTTGATTTATTTATATCAACTGATTTATTTATATCAACTGATTTACACATATCAACTGATTTACACATATCAACTGATTTTTTGATATCAACCAAATTACACAAATCAACTGATTTACGCATATCAACTGATTTACGCATATCCCCTGATTTAAGTTTGAACCAA
This sequence comes from Brassicogethes aeneus, assembly GCA_921294245.1. NCBI lineage: Eukaryota > Metazoa > Arthropoda > Insecta > Coleoptera > Nitidulidae > Brassicogethes > Brassicogethes aeneus. Next base: position 9,447,433 of record OV121136.1, read on the forward strand.
TTTGGCAACACAGTAAATGACAACGGATTTATTTATATCAACTGATTTACGTATATCAACTGTATGATGATTTTAAATGAACACGTTGATTCATTTATATCAACTGATTTACACATATCAACCGATTTACACATATCAACTGATTTATTTATATCAAATGATTTACACATATCAACTTATTTATTTATATAAACTGATTTACAAATATCAAATGATTTTTTAATATCAACCGATTTACACAAATCAACTGATTAACGCATATCAACTGATTTACGCATATATCCTGATTTAAGTTTTAACCAATTTGGCAACATAGCAAATTTTAAATGACAACGGATTTATTTATATCAACAGATTTACAAATATTAACTGATTTACACATATCAACTGATTTACACATATCAACTGATTTAAACATATCAACTGATTTATTTATATCAACTGATTTATTTATATCAACCGATTTACACAAATCAACTGATTTACGCATATCAACTGATTTACGCATATCATCTGATTTAAGTTTGAAACAATTTGGCAACATAGCAAATTTTAAATGACAACGGATTTATTTATATCAACTGATTTACAAATATCAAATGATTTTTTGATATTAACCAATTTACACAAATCAACTGATTTACGCATATCAACTGATTTACGCATATCCCCTGATTTAAGTTTGAACCAATTTGGCAACAGCAAATTTTAAATGACAACGTTGATTTATTTATATGAACTGATTTACACATATCAACTGATTTACACATATCAACTGATTTTTTGATATCAACCGATTTACACAAATCAACTGATTTACGCATATCAACTGATTTACGCATATCCCCTGATTTAAGTTTGAACCAATTTGGCAACATAGCAAATTTTAAATGACAACAGATTTATTTATATCAACTGATTTACGTATATCAACTGTTTAATGATTTTAAATGACCACGTTGATTCAATTATATAAACTGATTTACACATATTAACTGATTTACACATATTAACCGATTTACACATATCAACTGATTTATTTATACCAACTGATTTATTAATATCAACTGATTTACACATATCAACTGATTTATTTATATCAAATGATTTACGTAAATCAACTGTATGATAATTTTAAATGACCACGTGGATTCATTTATATCAACTGATTTACGCATATCAACTGATTTACACATATCAACTGATTTATTTATATCAACTGATTTATTTATATCAACCGATTTACACAAATCAACCGATTTACACAAATTAACTGATTTACGCATATCAACTGATTTACGCATATCAACTAATTTTTTGATATCAACCGATTTACACAAATCAACTGATTTACGCATATCAACTGATTTACGCATATCCCCTGATTTAAGTTAAAACCAATTTGGCAACATAGCAAATTTTAAATGACAACGGATTTATTTATATCAACTGATTTACGTATATTCCCTGATTTCAGTTTGAACAAATTTGGCAACATAGCAAATTTTAAATGACCACGTTGATTTATTTATATTAAATGATTTACACATATCAGCTGATTTACGTATATCCCCTGATTTAAGTTTGAACCAATTTGGCAACATAGCAAATTTTAAATGACCACGTTAATTTATTTATATCAACTGATTTACACATATCAACTGATTTAAACATATCAACTGATTTATTTATATCAACTGATTTATTTATATCAACCGATTTACACAAATCAACCGATTTACGCATATCAACTGATTTACGCATATATCCTGATTTAAGTTTTAACCAATTTGGCAACATAGCAAATTTTAAATGACAACGGATTTATTGATATCAACTGATTTACAAATATCAAATGATTTTTTGATATCAACCGATTTACAAAAATCAACTGATTTACGCATATCAACTGATTTACGCATATCCCCTGATTTAAGTTTGAACCAATTTGGCAACAGCAAATTTTAAATGACAACGTTGATTTATTTATATCAACTAATTTACACATATCAACTGATTTATTTATATCAACTGATTTATTTATATCAACCGATTTACACAAATCAACTGATTTACGCATATCAACTGATTTACGCATATCCCCTGATTTAAGTTTGAACCAATTTGGCAACATAGCAAATTTTAAATGACAACGGATTTATTTATATAAACTGATTTACGTATATCAACTGTTTGATGATTTTAAATGACCACGTTGATTCAATTATATAAACTGATTTACACATATTAACTGATTTACACATATTAACCCATTTACACATATCAACTGATTTATTTATATCAACTGATTTATTAATATCAACTGATTTACACATATCAACTGATTTATTTATATCAAATGATTTACGTAAATCAACTGTATGATGATTTTAAATGACCACGTGGATTTATTTATATAAACTGATTTACGCATATCAACTGATTTAGGCATATCCCCTGACTTAAGTTTGAACCAATTTGGCAACACAGCAAATTTTAAATGACCACGTTGATTTATTTATATCAACTGATTTACACATATCAACTGATTTACACATATCAGCTGATTTATTTATATCAACTGATTTACACATATTAACTGATTTATTTATATCAACTGATTTATTTATATATACCGATTTACACAAATCAACTGATTTACGCATATCCCCTGATTTAGGTTTAACCAATTTGGCAACACAGCAAAATTTAAATGACAACGGATTTATTTATATCAACTGATTTACGTATATCAACTGTATGATTATTTTAAATGAACACGTTGATTCATTTATATCAACTGATTTACACATATCAACCGATTTACACATATCAACTGATTTATTTATATCAAATGATTTACACATATCAACTTATTTATTTATATAAACTGATTTACGCATATCAACTGATTTACGCATATCCCCTGATTTAAGTTTGAACCAATTTGGCAACAGCAAATTTTAAATGACAACGTTGATTTATTTATATCAACTGATTTATTTATATCAACTGATTTACACATATTAACTGATTTATTTATATCAACTGATTTATTTATATCTACCGACTTACACAAATCAACTGATTTACGCATATCAACTGATTTACGCATATCCGCTGATTTAAGTTTAACCAATTTGGCAACACAGCAAATTTTAAATGACAACGTTGATTTATTTACATCAACTGATTTACACATATCAACTGATTTATTTACATCAACTGATTTACACATATCAACTGATTTTTTTATATCAACCGATTTACACAAATCAACTGATTTACGCCTATTAACTGATTAACGCATATCCCCTGATTTAAGTTTGAACCAATTTGGCAACAGCAAATTTTAAATGACAACGTTGATTTATTTATATCAACTGATTTATTTATATCAACTGATTTACACATATCAACTGATTTTTTGATATCAACCGATTTACACAAATCAACTGATTTACGCATATCTCACGCATATCAACTGATTTACATATATCAACTGATTTACACATATCAACTGATTTATTTATATCAACTGATTTACACATATCAACTGATTTATTTTTATCAACTGATTTATTTATATCAACCGATTTACACAAATCAACTGATTTACGCATATCAACTGATTTACGCATATCCCCTGATTTAAGTTTGAACCAAGTTGGCAACATAGCAAATTTTAAATGACAACGGATTTATTTATATCAAATAATTTACGTATATCAACTGTATGATAATTTTAAATGACCACGTTGATTCAATTATATAAACTGATTTACACATATTAACTGATTTACACATATAAACCGATTTACAAATATCAACTGATTTACACATATCAACTGATTTATTTATATAAACCGATTTACCCATATCAACTGATTTACGCATATCAACTGATTTACGCATATCCCCTGATTTAAATTTAAACCAATTTGGCAACACAGCAAAGTTTAAATGACAGCGTTAATTTATTTATATCAACTGATTTACACATATCAACTGATTTTTTGATATCAACCGATTTTCACAAATCAACTGATTTACCCATATAAACTGATTTACGCATATCCCCTGATTTAAGTTTGAACCAATTTGGCAACAGCAAATTTTAAATAACAACGTTGATTTATTTATATCAACTGATTTATTTATATCAACTGATTTACACATATCAACTGATTTACACATATCAACTGATTTTTTGATATCAACCAAATTACACAAATCAACTGATTTACGCATATCAACTGATTTACGCATATCCCCTGATTTAAGTTTGAACCAATTTGGCAACACAGCAAATGACAACGAATTTATTTATATCAACTGATTTACGTATATCAACTATATGATGATTTTAAATGAACACGTTGATTCATTTATATCAACTGATTTACACATATCAACCGATTTACACATATCAACTGATTTATTTATATCAAATGATTTACACATATCAACTTATTTATTTATATAAACTGATTTACAAATATCAAATGATTTTTTAATATCAACCGATTTACACAAATCAACTGATTTACGCATATCAACTGATTTACGCATATCCCCTGATTTAAGTTTTAACCAATTTGGCAACATAGCAAATTTTAAATGACAACGGATTTATTTATATCAACAGATTTACAAATATTAACTGATTTACACATATCAACTGATTTACACATATCAACTGATTTAAACATATCAACTGATTTATTTATATCAACTGATTTATTTATATCAACCGATTTACACAAATCAACCGATTTACACAAATCAACTGATTTACGCATATCAACTGATTTACGCATATCATCTGATTTAAGTTTGAAACAATTTGGCAACATAGCAAATTTTAAATGACAACGGATTTATTTATATCAACTGATTTACAAATATCAAATGATTTTTTGATATTAACCGATTTACACAAATCAACTGATTTACGCATATCAACTGATTTACGCATATCCCCTGATTTAAGTTTGAACCAATTTGGCAACAGCAAATTTTAAATGACAACGTTGATTTATTTATATGAACTGATTTACACATATCAACTGATTTACACATATCAACTGATTTTTTGATATCAACCGATTTACACAAATCAACTGATTTACGCATATCAACTGATTTACGCATATCCCCTGATTTAAGTTTGAACCAATTTGGCAACATAGCAAATTTTAAATGACAACGGATTTATTTATATCAACTGATTTACGTATATCAACTGTTTGATGATTTTAAATGACCACGTTGATTCAATTATATAAACTGATTAACACATATTAACTGATTTACACATATTAACCGATTTACACATATCAACTGATTTATTTATACCAACTGATTTATTAATATCGACTGATTTACACATATCAACTGATTTATTTATATCAAATGATTTACGTAAATCAACTGTATGATGATTTTAAATGACCACGTGGATTCATTTATATCAACTGATTTACGCATATCAACTGATTTAGGCATATTCCCTGACTTAAGTTTGAACCAATTTGGCAACACAGCATATTTTAAATGACCACGTTGATTTATTTATATCAACTGATTTACACATATAAACTGATTTACACATATCAACTGATTTATTTATATCAACCGATTTACACAAATCAACCGATTAACACAAATTAACTGATTTACGCATATCAACTGATTTACGCATATCCCCTGATTTAAGTTAAAACCAATTTGGCAACATAGCAAATTTTAAATGACAACGGATTTATTTATATCAACTGATTTACGTATATCCCCTGATTTCAGTTTAAACAAATTTGGCAACATAGCAAATTTTAAATGACCACGTTGATTCATTTATATCAACTGATTTACACATATTAACTAATTTACACATATTAGCCGATTTACACATATCAACTGATTTATTTATATCAACTGATTTATTTATATTAAATGATTTACACATATCAACTGATTTACGTATATCCCCTGATTTAGGTTTGAACCAATTTGGCAACATAGCAAATTTTAAATGACCACGTTAATTTATTTATATCAACTGATTTACGTATATCCCCTGATTTCAGTTTAAACAAATTTGGCAACATAGCAAATTTTAAATGACCACGTTGATTCATTTATATCAACTGATTTACGCATATCAACTGATTTACGCATATCATCTGATTTAAGTTTGAACCAATTTGGCAACATAGCAAATTTTAAATGACAACGGATTTATTGATATCAACTGATTTACAAATATCAAATGATTTTTTGATATCAACCGATTTACACAAATCAACTGATTTACGTATATCAACTGATTTACGCATATCCCCTGATTTAAGTTTGAACCAATTTGGCAACAGCAAATTTTAAATGACAACGTTGATTTATTTATATCAACTAATTTACACATATCAACTGATTTATTTATATCAACTGATTTATTTATATCAACCGATTTACACAAATCAATTGATTTACGCATATCAACTGATTTACGCATATCCCCTGATTTAAGTTTGAACCAATTTGGCAACATAGCAAATTTTAAATGACAACGGATTTATTTATATAAACTGATTTACGTATATCAACTGTTTGATGATTTTAAATGACCACGTTGATTCAATTATATAAACTGATTTACACATATTAACTGATTTACACATATTAACCCATTTACACATATCAACTGATTTATTTATATCAACTGATTTATTAATATCAACTGATTTACACATATCAACTGATTTATTTATATCAAATGATTTACTTAAATCAACTGTATGATGATTTTAAATGACCACGTGGATTTATTTATATCAACTGATTTACGCATATCAACTGATTTAGGCATATCCCCTGAATTAAGTTTGAACCAATTTGGCAACACAGCAAATTTTAAATGACCACGTTGATTTATTTATATCAACTGATTTACACATATCAACTGATTTACACATATCAACTGATTTATTTATATCAACTGATTTACACATATTAACTGATTTATTTATATCAACTGATTTATTTATATATACCGATTTACACAAATCAACTGATTTACGCATATCCCCTGATTTAGGTTTAACCAATTTGGCAACACAGCAAAATTTAAATGACAACGGATTTATTTATATCAACTGATTTACGTATATCAACTGTATGATGATTTTAAATGAACACGTTGATTCATTTATATCAACTGATTTACACATATCAACCGATTTACATATATCAACTGATTTATTTATATCAAATGATTTACACATATCAACTTATTTATTTATATAAACTGATTTACGCATATCAACTGATTTACGCATATCCCCTGATTTAAGTTTGAACCAATTTGGCAACAGCAAATTTTAAATGACAACGTTGATTTATTTATATCAACTGATTTATTTATATCAACTGATTTACACATATTAACTGATTTATTTATATCAACTGATTTATTTATATCTACCGATTTACACAAATCAACTGATTTACGCATATTAACTGATTTACGCATATCCGCTGATTTAAGTTTAACCAATTTGGCAACACAGCAAATTTTAAATGACAACGTTGATTTATTTACATCAACTGATTTACACATATCAACTGATTTATTTACATCAACTGATTTACACATATCAACTGATTTTTTTATATCAACCGATTTACACAAATCAACTGATTTACGCCTATTAACTGATTAACGCATATCCCCTGATTTAAGTTTGAACCAATTTGGCAACAGCAAATTTTAAATGACAACGTTGATTTATTTATATCAACTGATTTATTTATATCAACTGATTTACACATATCAACTGATTTTTTGATATCAACCGATTTACACAAATCAACTGATTTACGCATATCTCACGCATATCAACTGATTTATTTATATCAACTGATTTACACATATCAACTGATTTATTTTTATCAACTGATTTATTTATATCAACCGATTTACACAAATCAACTGATTTACGCATATCAACTGATTTACGCATATCCCCTGATTTAAGTTTGAACCAAGTTGGCAACATAGCAAATTTTAAATGACAACGGATTTATTTATATCAACTAATTTACGTATATCAACTGTATGATAATTTTAAATGACCACGTTGATTCAATTATATAAACTGATTTACATATATTAACTGATTTACACATATAAACCGATTTACAAATATCAACTGATTTACACATATCAACTGATTTATTTATATAAACTGATTTACCCATATCAACTGATTTACGCATATCAACTGATTTACGCATATCCCCTGATTTAAATTTAAACCAATTTGGCAACACAGCAAAGTTTAAATGACAGCGTTAATTTATTTATATCAACTGATTTACACATATCAACTGATTTTTTGATTTCAACCGATGTTCACAAATCAACTGATTTACCCATATAAACTGATTTACGCATATCAACTGATTTACACATATCAACTGATTTACACATATCAACTGATTTATTTATATCAACTGATTAACACATATCAACTGATTTATTTACATCAACTGATTTACACATATCAACTAATTTACGCATATCCCCTGATTTAGGTTTAACCAATTTGGCAACACAGCAAAATTTAAATGACAACGGATTTATTTATATCAACTAATTTACGTATATCAACTGTATGATGATTTTAAATGACCACGTTGATTCATTTATATCAACTGATTTACACATATCAACCGATTTACACATATGAACTGATTTATTTAAATCAAATGATTTACACATATCAACCTATTTATTTATATAAACTGATTTACGCATATCAACTGATTTACGCATATCCCCTGATTTAAGTTTGAATCAATTTGGCAACAGCAAATTTTAAATGACAACGTTGATTTATTTATATCAACTGATTTATTTATATCAACCGATTTACAAATATCAAATGATTTTTTAATATCAACCGATTTACACAAATCAACTGATTTACGCATATCAACTGATTTACGCATATCCCCTGATTTAAGTTTGAACCAATTTGGCAACATAGCAAATTTTAAATGACAACGGATTTATTTAAATCAACAGATTTACAAATATTAACTGATTTACACATATCAACTGATTTACACATATCAACTGATTTATTTATATCAACTGATTAACACATATCAACTGATTTATTTATATCAACTGATTTACACATATCAACTGATTTATTTATATCAACCGATTTACACAAATCAACTGATTTACGCATATCAACTGATTTACGCATATCCCCTGATTTAGGTTTGAACCAGTTTGGCAACATAGCAAATTTTAAATGACAACGGATTTATTTATATTCACTGATTTACGTAAATTAACTGTATGATGATTTTAAATGACCACGTTGATTCATTTATATCAATTGATTTACACATATTAACTAATTTACACATATCAACCGATTTACACATATCAACTGATTTATTTATATCAACTGATTTATTTATATTAAATGATTTACACATATCAACTGATTTACGTATATCCCCTGATTTAAGTTTGAACCAATTTGGCAACATAGCAAATTTTAAATGACCACGTTAATTTATTTATATCAACTGATTTACACATATCAACTGATTTAAACATATCAACTGATTTATTTATATCAACTGATTTATTTATATCAACCGATTTACACAAATCAACCGATTTACACAAATCAACTGATTTAATAATAATAATAATAATAATAATAATAATCTTTATTAGTGTTTTAAAAGAAAGTACAATTTTACACACGTCATACAAGAAAGAAGAAATTACATTTAAAATAGATTTAAAAAGTGTGTACAATACAAAAAAGTGTATATTAAAAATAAATAACATTTATATGGATACAAAATTTACAGTAACTAGATAAAAAGAAAAAAACAACTATATTGATTTAATTTAGGAGGTAGCACTATATCACAGCATTTAAATACTCTTCAAAAGAGTAATAGGCTTTTTCAGTAAGAAGTCTCTTTATGCAACATTTAAAAGCATTTCCGTTCATTTGCCTGATGTGTTCAGGAAGCTTATTATAAAAGGCCTGAGAGTAGTACGATGTTGAGGTTTTTGATTTTGCTAGCCTAAGTGAATTTATTCGTAGGTCGGTTTTTCCCCTTGTGTTATGGTTATGGATGTTCATCCCCGAATTATATAAAGGCAGATTGTTTTTTGCAAACAAGATACATTCGTATATATACCTTGAAGGTACTGTCATTATATTTAGGATACTGAATTGGTGCTTTACATCATCCCTAAATTTAAGCTTTGAAATAATTCTTATCGCCCTTCTTTGTAAGGAGAAAATACGTTTTGCATGCGCCGACTGACCCCATACAAATATACCGTATATACATACACTTTGGAAAAGTGCATGATAGGCCGTAATTAAAACGTTTGTATCTACTGCAATTACCAATTTTTTCAACACAAAAATTGCCCTACTCAATTTATCTGAGATTACACTTACATGGTTTTCAAACTTTAATGTTGGATCTAGATGTATTCCTAAGAAATTGACATTTCTGGGATAATCCTCATTATCATATTTTCTTAAGGAGAATATCATATTTATTGTCTTGGTTTTATTGAGACTTAAGCGCATTGAGGAAAACCACTCTTCAATACTGGAGATAGAGGCACTCATGCAGGCCTCAAGCTGACTTTGGTCATTATGTATATTAATAAGAGTTGTGTCATCTGCATATAAAACTAGCTTACCAGTTGGCAAAGCTGTCCTTATGTCATTTATGTAGATAATAAATAGTAGAGGCCCCAAAATAGATCCCTGAGGAACTCCATAACGATTTGCCTTCACTTCAGAAAACTCTCCACCATAGAAAGTTACCTGCCTCCTATTGGTGAGGTAGCTGGACATCAATTTCAGACCCACATCACTCACCCCATAATATTTTAGTTTTTCAATTAAAATTTCATGCGAGACACAGTCGAAGGCCTTGGAGAGATCACAGAATGTAGAGCCTACATGCATGCCCTCCTCAAAACCCTCCACCACTGCCTCACAGAGTTCTGTAACTGCTAGAATAGTAGATTTATTTGTTCGAAATCCAAATTGATGAGTGCTAAATAACTGGTTATATTCAAAATATTCATAGAGTTGACATTTAAGCAATGATTCAAAAATTTTAGATAATATTGGGATGAGTGCTATGGGTCTGTAATTGCCTATCTCCTTAGTGCAACCTTTTTTATAAACTGGTATCACTTTGGAAATTTTAAAACAGTCAGGATACACTCCCTCTTTTATACATTGGTTAAAAAGTTTTGTTAGTGGAGTTATGATAACATCTATAACCGATTTTATTAATTTTATATTAAGTTCGTATATGTCCTGACTGCTTTTGTTTTTTAAGTTGTTTACCGCATCTCTAACCTCTATCATGGAGAATTCTCTAAAGTGAAAACTCAGTAGAGGAGGGACCCTTATGTTTTTAAGAAAATCCTCAAAATGAACTCTTGGAGCCTCTAGTTCATCTATTATATTTGTGGGAACCTCTACAAAGAAATTATTAAAACTATCTGCATGAATACCTGTATCTCCAGCAGTGAATACACCCTTTCTGTTTGAGTTAATAATATTCCATGCCGCTTTTATTTTGTTACTTGAATTTGCTATATATTTGGAATTTGCTTTAAATTTTGCTTGAGTAATGGCTTTTTTGTATTTGATTTTATATTTTTTGAGTTGATCAGACAAATTTTGTGTTTTAAAATTGGAGTACAGCTCATTTAGTAGTTTTAGTTGTTCCCGCATATTTTTAATATCCTTACTAAACCATGAAATTTTGTTTTTGCTTCCTGAAACACAACGCTTTTTAATGACTGGAAAAGCCAGATTTCTGTAACATAAAACTGTATTTAAAAAATAGTTAAACTTATCATCTATACCCATTTTAGAGTTTAAAAAAGCCCATCCCTCATTTTGCAGCATTTGATACATATTAAATGTGCCTATATAAGAAATTGGTCTAACACAAGTATACTCAGTCTTATCAATATTTTTAGTTAACAATTTACTTATGTCTATTGAAACATTAATAGCACAATGATCGGACAAAGCCGGATTAAAAACATTGGACTCACAATTTAAAATATCACTAAAATTTAAAAATATATTGTCTATACAGGAGTTAAAACGAGTATTTTCAAAGATCATTTGTTTAAAACCATATGATTTTATGACATCCAAAAAATCATTTGATTTAGAGTATTTTTGATTAAAATTAATATTAAAATCCCCATTTATAACTACTTTTTTGTTAAAATTAAATATTTTATCACAGAGCAGATTCACAATTGATAAAAAAATATTAAAATCGCCTTTTGGTGGTCTGTATACAGTTATAATAATAAAACCTAACTTTAAAATTTCAATTGCACTAATTTCACAATCCATTTCGGCACTTAAATTTACCAACTCAATATTTTCACTAAAACTAATTTCGTTCTTGACCAGGATCATGGTTCCTCCATGTCCATGAAGAGATCTTGCAAAAGATGATGCTATTTTGTATCCATGAAGAGTGAATGAACTTATTTCTATTTTATTTAAAAAATGTTCTGACAAACAGATAATATCGTATTGATCTCTATCCATTAGAAATGCTTCTACTTCATTTAATTTATTTCTGATCGAACATATGTTTAGGTGGAATATATTTAAAAAACTTTTACTTGGCAGCTTCTCTTGGTTTTCTTGCAAGAAAAAACCGATTTATTTTAGTACCTTTAGGCCAAATGTTAGGATCATTTATCTTTGGTGCATTTTGTTCATCCACTGCAACTTTGAACGATGAGTAATAATCTGGGTGTTGGGATTTTAATTTTTCACATAGTACCTCTGGACACATAGGCTTTATATATTGCACTATATCCGCATATCAACTGATTTACGCATATCATCTGATTTAAGTTTGAACCAATTTGGCAACATATCAAATTTTAAATGACAACGGATTTATTTATATCAACTGATTTACAAATATCAAATGATTTTTTGATATCAACCGATTTACACAAATCAACTGATTTACGCATATCAACTGATTTACGCATATCCCCTGATTTAAGTTTGATCCAATTTGGCAACAGCAAATTTTAAATGACAACGTTGATTTATTTATATCAACTGATTTACACAAATCAACTGATTTACGCATATCAACTGATTTACGCATATCCCCTGATTTAAGTTTGAACCAATTTGGCAACATAGCAAATTTTAAATGACCACGTTAATTTATTTATATTAACTGATTTACACATATCAACTGATTTAAACATATCAACTGATTTATTTATATCAACTGATTTATTTATATCAACCGATTTACACAAATCAACCGATTTACACAAATCAACCGATTTACACAAATCAACTGATTTACGCATATCAACTGATTTACGCATATCCCCTGATTTAAGTTTGATCCAATTTGGCAACAGCAAATTTTAAATGAAAACGTTTATTTATTTATATCAACTGATTTACACATATCAACTGATTTATTTACATCAACTGATTTACACATATTAACTGATTTTTTGATATCAACTAATTAACACAAATCAACTGATTTACGCATATCAACTGATTTACGCATATCCCCTGATTTAAGTTTAAACCAATTTGGCAACAGCAAATTTTAAATAACAACGTTGATTTATTTATATCAACTGATTTACAAGGAAACCCCTTTTTCTTAAATTTTGAATTACAGCGCCATCTGTTGATAAATTAAAAAAAACTTTTAAATAAAAGTTATTCATTTTTTTATGTACTACCAAACTCTGTGAAAAAAATCGGGTCATTCCATTTGACTTTCCAAAGTTACCCCCCGTTTCACCCTTAAGGAGGGGTAGGGGGTGGCTAGCGGTAGCACCAAATAATGTCCCCTTTAGTCACATTAACCTTTTATTTAAGACATTTTTCCGTGAAATGCGTATTTCTCGAGATATTGAGCTGTCTCAAGTTAAAAGAAACACCCTGTATAAATAAATTAGTTGATATAAATAAATCAACGTTGTCATTTAAAATTTTTCGTTGCCAAATTGTTCAAACTTAAATAAGGGAATATGCGTAAATCAGTTGATATGTGTTAATCAGTTGATATAAATAAATCAGTTGATTTGTGTAAATCAGTTGATATAAAAAAATCAGTTGATATGTGTAAATCAGTTGATATAAATAAATCAACGTGGTCATCTAAAATTTGCTGTGTTGCCAAATTGGTTCAAACTTAAATCAGGGGATATACGTAAATCAGTTGAAATAAATAAATCCGTTGTCATTTAAAATTTGCTATGTTGCCAAATTGGTTCAAACTTAAATCAGGGGATATGCGTAAATCACTTGATATGCGTGAATCAGTTGATTTGTGTAAATTGGTTAATATAAACAAATCAGTTGAAATGTGTAAATCAGTTGATATGTGTAAATCAGTTGATTTGTGTAAATCGGTTAATATGTGTAAATCAGTTGATATAAATAAATCAACGTGGTCATTTAAAATTTGCTATGTTGCCAAATTGGTTCAAACTTAAATCAGGGGATATGTGTAAATCAGTTGATATGCGTAAATCAGTTGATTTGTGTAAATCGGTTGATATCAAAAAATCAGTTAATATGTGTAAATCAGTTAATATAAATAAATCAACGTTGTCATTTAAAATTTGCTGTTGCCAAATTGGTTCAAACTTAAATCAGGGGATATGCGTAAATCAGTTAATATGCGTAAATCAGTTGATATGCGTGAATTAGTTGATTTGTGTAAATTGGTTAATATAAATAAATCAGTTGAAATGTGTAAATCAGTTGATATGTGTAAATCAGTTGATATGTGTAAATCGGTTAATATGTGTAAATCAGTTGATATAAATAAATCAACGTGGTCATTTAAAATTTGCTATGTTGCCAAATTGGTTCAAACTTAAATCAGGGGATATGTGTAAATCAGTTGATATGCGTAAGATATGCGTAAATCAGTTGATTTGTGTAAATCGGTTGATATCAAAAAATCAGTTAATATGTGTAAATCAGTTGATATAAATAAATCAGTTGATATAAATAAATCAACGTTGTCATTTAAAATTTGCTGTTGCCAAATTGGTTCAAACTTAAATCAGGGGATATGCGTAAATCAGTTAATATGCGTAAATCAGTTGATATGCGTAAATAAGTTTATATGCGTAAATTAGTTTATATAAATAAATAAGTTGATATGTGTAAATCAGTTGATATAAATGAATCAACGTGGTCATTTAAAATTATCATACAGTTGATATACGTAAATCAGTTGATATAAATAAATCCGTTGTCATTTAAAATTTGCTGTGTTGCCAAATTGGTTAAACTTAAATCAGGGAATATGCGTAAATTAGTTGATATGCGTAAATCAGTTGATATAAATAAATCAGTTGATATGTGTAAATCAGTTGATGTAAATAAATTAGTTGATATAAATAAATCAGTTGATATGTGTACAACGGTTGATATGTGTAAATCAGTTGATATAAATAAATCAACGTGGTCATTTAAAATCATCATACAGTTGATATACGTAAATCAGTTGATATAAATAAATCCGTTGTCATTTAAAATTTGCTGTGTTGCCAAATTGGTTCAAACTTAAATCAGGGGATATGCGTAAATCAGTTGATATGCATAATATATGCGTAAATCAGTTGATTTGTGTATATTGGTTGATATCAAAAAATCAGTTGATATAAATAAATCATTTGATATAAATAAATCAACGTTGTCATTTAAAATTTGCTGTTGCCAAATTGGTTCAAACTTAAATCAGATGATATGCGTAAATCAGTTGATTTGTGTAAATTAGTTGATATCAAAAAATCAGTTGATATGTGTAAATCAGTTGATGTAAATAAATCAGTTGATATGTGTAAATCAGTTGATATAAATAAATAAACGTTTTCATTTAAAATTTGCTGTGTTGCCAAATTGGTTAAACTTAAATCGTGGGATATGCGTAAATTAGTTGATATGCGTAAATTAGTTAATATAAATAAATCATTAGATATGTGTAAATCAGTTGATGTAAATAAATCAGTTGATATGTGTAAATCATTTGATATAAATAATTCAACGTGGTCATTTAAAATTTGCTATGTTGCCAAATTGGTTTAAACTTAAATCAGGGGATATACGTAAATCAGTTGATATAAGTAAATCCGTTGTCATTTAAAATTTGCTATGTTGCCAAATTGGTTCAAACTTAAATCAGGGGATATGCGTAAATCAGTTGATATGCGTAAATCAGTTGATATGTGTAAATCAGTTGATATAAATAAATCAGTTGATATAAATAAATCAACGTTGTTATTTAAAATTTTTCGTTGCCAAATTGTTCAAACTTAAATAGGGGAATATGCGTAAATCAGTTGATATGCGTAAATCAGTTGACTTGTGTAAATCGGTTGATTTGTGTAAATCGGTTGATATAAATAAATCAGTTGATATGTGTAAATCAGTTGATATAAATAAATCAGTTGATATAAATAAATCAGTTGATATGTGTAAATCAGTTGATATAAATAAATCAGTTGATATAAATAAATCAGTTGATATGTGTAAATCAGTTGATATAAATAAATCAGTTAATGGGCCCATTGATGTAACTTTCCTGTTAACTGGTTATGTTAAAAATATCACCAGAAAAGAAATAAGTATTGGTTTGCGTTTTATTACCTGACAAGCTGATACGTTTCATTTAATGTAGTCTTGTTTCCCCCACTACGTGTTTTTGGCTGTTTATCTTTATGATATCCAAGCAACCATGACTCATAAATCAATTTTAACATATTCTAACCTCGAAATTTAAACGGCTGCTTCAGAGATCCCGTTAAAAATTTAATTAAAACATGTTAAATTTGAATTTAGCGCCACGATCGGAAAGGAAGTATATTCTTTTTCTATGAAGGGTTGGTTACCCTGACCTCTCTCGTGTTCTTTGCGGCATGTTTATAACCTATCTTTTGTTGATCATAGATTTGATAAAACGTTTATTTTACGGATTGTGGTTTATTTATAGTTAATTAATTATTGCTATACTCAAAAATGAACGATTTGGGAAATGAAATCGAGCAACTAATTGTGGAAGAAATCGAGGAAATGATAGAAGGTGAAAATCAAAGGTAAGTAATAATTGATTAATTTGGTAAATACATTGAAAATGTTTCGTACTCCCAGGAAAATAGTGGCATAACCTTAAATTAGTACCTAGTTTGGTATAATTCAAATGTAAAAACTGGAATTTGTTTACCTATTTAAATAGTTTTAATAGGTTCTCCATATACTTAAGTATAACAATAAACAAATTAAAATAAACAAATTCGAGTCTTTGCAATTTAATTTCTCCAAACTAATTATTTTAAGGTACGCTACAATTTTACTGAAAGTGCGATTTATATAAATTACACTCGAAGTAATATTAATTATGAATTTTTATATTTTTAGTCATGAACTTAATTTGCAACGCCGAAGGCTGCGTGATGACAGCAATCCTTTTAATTTGGAGAATAAAATGTTTCTGCGATATTCTAGGGTACCTAACTAAATTTGTTGCAGAACAAATAATTTTCAAATTAGAACCATTTTTAACGCAGGGGCAACGGAAAACTGCAATTTCTGTTGAACTAAAGGTAAATTATTGAAGTATTAATAATTTATATTGCAAAATGCAATAATAATAAAATAATCCATTCTAAAATAATATTTAAAAATATACAGGGTGTCCTCCAATTAATGGTATACAGCAAAATGATTCTTTAGGTAAAAGTATTACTCCCACAATTTAACCATTGATATGGATTTAACCCACAGACCGACAAGTTTATACAGCATATAGGGTGACCTAGTGAAATGTTTGTTTTTAAAAAACAAATGTTTTTTGGCAAAAAGTTTGGTAATTGGGTATATTTCAGAGCAGAAATTTTAAATTTCCTAAAAAACTTAATGTAGATTTTAAAGAGAGCAGTCTGCAACGCATTGCATATAGCCTATTTTTTACTTTTTCAGGTTGCTTCATGAATTTAAAATGTCAAAACTTGTTTACATACATACATAATACAAAATTCTATTGTCCTTTATTGGTAAAACCTGATTTACCTAAATTAACAATTTTAAAAAATAGGCAAAGGAAAAACTTTATTTTACTTTAAACATATACAATGTTTTGCATACAGCGCCCTCTAAAAACTAATCCGTTTTTTTAGAAAATCCTCTCTGAAAAATACCAATTTTTGTGCAAAAACGTCGGTTTTTTCCAAAGTTATTTAAAAACACCCTGCATCTTGGTTATAATCAACTTTTGAACATAGGTAAATAATTTTAAATCTCATTATTTTTACATACAGAATCTGGTTTTGATGTTTATCATTAATTAATGGACACCCTGTATGTTTATTTTAGGTAGATTATAAATATCTATGCATTTGTTTTAGGTGCTATCTACTTTAAATTTTTTTGGTCAAGGAAGTTACCAGAAATCCATTTCTGACAACTTCCTTTTTCCCTTTGAAGTTTCCACCTTCTGTAAAATTTTAAAGGAAACTACAAGTACGTGCGTTTCAGCATTTACTGCAGGACCACATTCAGTTTCCTCCTGCTGGTCCTGCAAGAGATGAAATTAAGCAAGGGTAAGTACCCCCTTTCTAATAATATAAACTTAATTATTTATGTGTTGTTTGTAATTTGTAGGTTTGAAACAATGTTTAATCTTCCGGGGGTGATAGGTGCCATTGATTGCACCCATGTGGCAATTGTGGCTCCTGCTACTGAAGACCCTGTAAGGCCTGGGATAGCCTACTATAATAGAAAGGGGTATTACAGCCTTAATGTTCAAATGGTATTTAGCAATAATTTTATTAATATTTAATTTGCAATAATACTAACTTTATTTTTTTTAGATTTGTGACCATGAGTTGAGAATTCTAAACTGCAATGCCAGATTTCCAGGCTCAACTCATGATTCTGGAATTTGGGCATTAAGTTTGGTAAGAAATATGTTGCACGAGCAATATGTTTCAGGGCAGTGGAATGATGAGTGGCTAATTGGTATGATAAATGTTTTATATATTTTTTAATAATTATTTACAAATATGTAATATGGTTTATCTCCACGCGGTCTATAATTTAAACTTTAATGTTTTCAACATTCGATAAAGAAATACCTTGTTATGGCCTAGGCCGATAAAAATTTTTATGAGGCAAGTAATTAGTTCGATTTTTTCTCGCTAGGGGTATTTTTTTCACAAATTAATCCTTTTCTAACAAATTAACGTACTAAACTGGTTTAATTTATTTATAATAAGCACTAATTTGTTTGTTTTACTGTTAATGTTTAATATTTTTCATTAAATTATTGTAAAATTAAATATAAAACAAAAAGTGAGGTTAGGCATCCAAGAAAACGCACGATTCTTTTTCTACGATTTAAATTATCTTTAAGTTTTAATTTGTTTTAAGTTTTCAGTGAAATTAAATGTTAAACACAGCTTAAACATTCCAAACTACCTATTTTTTAAATAAAAATCCAAACAAATTGAAATTAGATACCTACCTATTTATTAAACAATTAATTGAATTCAATGTACCTAATAGCAAAAATCCATTTCTACTTAAATCATGTTGCTAGGTATTGTCAAACTATTACCTACTGCTTCTAAAAGCAATAATAATTATTGTACATTTAATGTAATCTTTACCTAATAAATAAATGAGATTCTAAAAAAGTAAGGTTAGGCCTCTTTAATGTTGAATTAAATTGACCTATATAAAGTGCTTTGAAGATAAAATGTTGTATGCCATTCGGCCAAGAAGTGCCTTTTTGTGCTTCGCTCAATTGTAGGCCTCCGCTACGCGTCGGCCTTCAAACCTTGAGCTTAGCACAAAAAGCCTTACTTCTTAACCTAATGACATAAATAACTATTATTAGCATACAAAAGGTTCAGTACATATATATATATTAGGGTGTTTCAAAAAAATTAACAATTATTTTTTTTCCAATGGTGTTGAAAAATTAATAGTACATTAAAAAACAAAAATGTTGGCGCCTATTTGAACCCTTAATATTAATATTAAGGTTTGCCTCAATTCATTTTTTGTTTTTCCGTTTCAATAACACGGGAATTTTTATTTTTTTCATTTTGAATTCTTATAACTTTGGAATGGTTTGTTTTCTTAACACCCAATCGAGAGGAGTTATAGACAATTTCACGCTCTACAAAAAACATCTGAAGGTCAAAGTTCTTCAGATCAACCGTTTCAAAGATATCAGCGATCATAAATAATACTAATAAAAAATTTCAAATATTTTTAAATAAAATACAAAAAAATATCAAATGCCTTATTTATATTATTTTTTATGTAAAATCACTTTAATTCTGTTAACCTGAGACTGTAAACTTTTATACATATATATATATATATATATATTAAACCCCCTGTATATATATACAGGGTGTTCCGAAATTAGTGCACCATACTTTAACAGCAGATTCTACTTGCAAAAATAAGAAAAAAGTTCCTATAAATATAGGTCGAGAAATGCCTCCTAAGGGAGCTACAGCCCCCGAAAAGGGAGCCCCTGAAGATGGTTTTTATCTAATATAAATAAAAAAGTAGAAACACCCTATCACTTACTACATGAAACTGTCACCTGTCTTGAATTATTCTATTTTTTCCTTAACATGGCAGCCGTATTCCAAGGACCACGCGAGTCCATTTCTATGGTTGTGATTTAATTGTGAATTTTTATGCCATGTAAAATAATTTTCAAATCGATTTTATGCGAAAACGGTGTATGTTATCGAAGTTTAACAAGAACCTTTTTTATGTGCAAAACTCTAAAATTTCATAATCTGACACCAAATTCTGGTACAAGAGACGTACAAAAAAGTTAAGGTGGTTTTAACCCTACTTCCTATCAATCTGACCCAAACCTCATAAATTTTTTTAAATTGTTATTGTTACGTCTTATTGGTCATAAAAAGTTTAATTAATTCCCAAATTTCACTTTTATATCTTTAACGGTTTTGGAGATATTAAATAAAAACCATCTTCAGGGGCTTTCCTTGTGGGGACTGTAGCTCCCTCAAGGGGCATTTCTTAACCTATGTTTATAGGGACTTTTTTTCTTATTTTTTCACGTAAAATCTGCTGTTAAAGTATGGTGCACTAATTTCAGGACACCCTGTATATATTTATATAAATAAAAAAAAATTTTTTTCCACCTTCTTAGTAAATGACAGTTTATAGGTTAATTTTGTTGTTTTTGTATCCAAGTAAACGATACATTATGGGAACAGACCTGTAATATTTTACGGGCTTGTATAAAAGGCCTGTAAAGTTTTACAGGCTTGTAGAAAAGCAATTTATTAAATGAAATGACACATTTGACACATTAATTGAAATTTTAAACTTGAAAATCTTTATCTAAAGGTGAAAATAAAAGTTTGTACGTATCACGCTTTGCAATGAATCTTTACTAAGCTCACTGGATTATGCGTCGCTCACCCCACAAACTTCCAGCTCGCCCGTAAAGATTCATTTACAAAGCTTGACACGTAAATAACTATTATAAGGTATATTTACCTACCTTTAAATTTATTAGACAGCTAACTAATGAGGGGGCGGCACGATTAAAATTTTGACATCGGTCAAATAAGAACCACCCTAATATAATATAATATGTATACACCTAGAGTACTTGCACCCTGTATATATTTTTTAATTTAAATATACTAAACTTTTTGATATGGGGTCATCAATAAAGGACTTCACGCTTTTTTAGGGGATTTTTGACCCTCCTCCTACTTGTCACAGCAGAGCAAACCATGTCAGGTTACAAATTTAAAAAAAAAACAGTATTATGTTTACAAAAATATTTAATTTTGGAGAAATAAAATAAAGAAAATTATTTTTGAAAAAAGTCCAAATAAAGTGGTCACGTTTTGCTAGACACACCTCCCCCACTAGTGCGTGAAATCCTTTATGGACGACCCCTATGCTAATGAATCAAACATACCAACATATCGTAGTTAATACTGCAAAATGTCGTATTATACGACGTATTAACGACGATGTGTTCATTGACATATCAAAAAGTATAATTAATTTAAAAAATATATAGGTCAAGGCCGGATTTACATTTTTAGGGGCCTTAAGCAAAATAATTTGTGCCAATACTATTTATTCTTATAATTGCTGTTCAAATCTATTATGTAATATTATTTTTCTTTAATTTACAAAAATTTTAGATGCATACAACTACAAAATTGCCATGCCTGTGTGAATAGGGGCCGTCGTCGAACCGAGGTCTTGGGCAATTGCTTTTAGGTAAATCCGGCCCTGATATGAGTATATTATAAAAAAATCATTAACTTTTCAGAACAAAAAAACGTTACTGTGTACATTTTTAAAAACCTAAAAGCATAAAGAAATGTACAAAAATAAAGCACAAACCATTTTTTATAGGTTTTTAGAAAAATACATGATTTTTAAAATATAAAAGTTAAAGATTTTTAAAATTCAACCTTTTGCAGTATCAACGACGATATTTAAATTTTTTTTTATTTTAGGTGACTCAGGGTACCCCTTGGCAGCCAAATAGAGTATTACTTTCATAATCCAAAATTTAACATGGATTCCTGGAGCCCTACAAAGCATAACTTCATATGAAAAAAAAACAATTTTTTTTACCAAAGACCACTGTAAATTTCCTCCTAACCTTACTGGTACCTACCTATATGTATAAGTATTTATTAATGTATATATATAAATATGTATATTTATTAATATGATGTACCTACTTATGTACAAGTATATTATTATTGAATAACGTAGTAAAGAAGTTCTGGAATTAAAAAAATAAATAAAATTAACCTTAATTCTGTGAGGGCCCAGGGCTTGTTGTATACAAATATATAAATAAATAACATTAAATAAAAATTATCTGTTTTTATTGGTACAATTGTTTACTTACATTTAAATCAATTTAATATTCAGTTTATTAACAAAATGAAACTAATAACATGTTTTAATTTATCCTAAAAGCAATTTTAAAAATGTAGATTATAATTTGTATAATACCTATACCTAATATATTATATAAACTCACATTACAATTTTATTAAATTAAATTTAACTTTGGTATAGGTAGTATACAGCCCATTATAAATTGTACTTATAAATTAATTCCCTATAGCACCACACCCATTTTTATGTTAACTGAATTTTTAACTTAATTTTGTAAAATATGCTTGGTTATTATGATAATACATTGATATTTGTTGTCAGCATTACAATTATTTTTTATTTATTATTTCTTAACATTTGCAAATGTACCTTTAAAATAAAATGTTCATGAGGGAGAACACAGTAAATAGTGGAATATTATATTATACAGGGTGTTTCATAATATATCCGTAGGACTTCAGGATGTGATAGCTCATCCAAAAAGATGAAAAAAGTCGCTATTAACTTACCCTCTAAAATACACAATTTTCGAGATACAGGGTGTTGAAATTTTAGAAAAAAAATCGTTTTTAGAATATCTCCGCAACCGTTTATCGTACAAAAAGCAGCTTTTGTAAGCATTTTCTGCTCATAATAAGCTTTGTAAGCATTTTCTGCTCATAATAAGCAATTTTTTGTATCAGAAAAAAAATTTTTTACTCATAATTGGTGGAGATTTTGAAGGTGTAGCGGGTGTTTTTCTCCTCAACTTCTACGCCCCTGAAAAAAGTACGGTTTTGAGAGGCCCATTCGGACGGCCAATGTTTTCTACACAAAAAAGGTACTCCTGGTTATAAGCTCTAAAGTTGACCGTTTTCGAGAAAAATCAACTTTTATGTTTAAAAACATGGTCAATTTAAAAAAAATTTTTTTTTACTAATTAAACAAAATTTATTTTAACGTTAGAACAAGTAAACAAGTAACCAAACGATAATTGCAAAATTAAAAAAAAAATAAAAAATGATTCAAAAGTTGTCTTTGCAAAATTCTCCAAACTGTAAAGGTAACGCATTTCGCACATTTCAGCATTTGTGTAAAAAATCATTTTTTTTTAATTTTGCAATTATCGTTTGATTTTGTTACTTGTTCTAACGTTAAAATAAATTTTGTTTAATTAGGAAAAAGTTTTTTTTAAATTGACCATGTTTTTAAACATAAAAGTTGATTTTTCTCGAAAACGGTCAACTTTAGAGCTTATGACAAGGAGTACCTTTTTTGTGTAGGAAACATTGGTGGTTCGAATGGGCCTTCAAAATCTCCACCAATTATGAGTAAAAAAAATTTTTTTCTGGCACAAAACATAGCTTATTATAAGTAGAAAATGCTTACAAAAGCTGTTTTTTGTACGGTAAACGGTTCCAGAGATATTCGAAAAAAAACCGATTTTTTTTCTAAAATTTCAACACCCTGTATCTCGAAAATTGTGCATTTTAGAGGGTAAGTTAATAGCGACTTTTTTCATTTTTTTGGATGAGCTATCACATCCTGAAGTCCTGCGCATATATTATGAAACACCCTGTATAAACATTTATTTTAAGGGAACATTCACAAGTATGAATAGTAACTTGTTATTGCTATTACATAAAGAATTTCAACGAAAAACTTTCACACAGTATTTTCACTCCACCTGGATGGGCAAGTCTTGAAAAAAGGGTGTATTACCATTGTTTTTATACTATTTTATTGATACAACATAAAATAGGCTGTACACAAAACTATCTTTTATCTTATACTTAATACATTTTAATATTTAAGAATCTGATCATTATTTTAAAGATAAAATATATTTTATTAGGGTCATTTCATAACAAGGCGCCAATAATATTGCTCAATACTTTTGCTTTTTATCCATATTCTTATGAAAGACCAAATTAATACTAATTTTTTAAAACTTATACCTCAATAACACTTCCCCTCAGAGCTTGAAACCTTATTTAAAATATGAAACCTTTAAAAATTTAACCATTGCTGCAACTCAATATAGTGTCTTGGCAACCTTCATAACTTAAGCATCTTTCATTACGAGGCCTAAAATAAAGTATTCATGTAACCTTTATGAGTAACATTTGAATTTAAGCTAGCCCCTCTTAGTTGGAGGGTCTAACTCAAATCCCCAAAGCATATAAAAAAATGAACCTTTGAAAACCATTAAAGTAAAAAAGCTATAACTCCAACTATTTAATTTTCCCTCTAACTTTAACATATGAAGGTTCTAATATAATTTTGAATACTTGCCTATATTAATTCAATTAAGTATAAACCAACATAAAAAGGCAAGTTGATTGTTGAATAGTAAACGAGTAATTTGTTTTATTTGTAATCAAACATTTTGATTTGTTAAAAGTTTGGATGGTTGATTCCTTTTTTTCAACACAACACAATTATTTACAATTTCACACTTTTGAGACACTTATTGCTCTCGGAACCCCACATAATATAAAGAACCAGAAATAAGAAACCATAATAAACTTGTGTTTTGATGGCCCAACTTGATTCAAGTAACTTGAAGGCTAAAATTAAATAAAAATGTGTAAAAAAACTATGTACTTAATTGTAAAATGCGTCGTATTACCTGATTTTTGTTACATAAATACAACTTGTGCTTAATTATGATCAGAAATATTTTTATTTATGATTTATAATTTTAGGTTATGTCAGCGTTGCCAACATAAAAATAATACCATTTTTATTATATAGACAAAATAAATAAAAATAAACGATAATATAAAGTAAAGGAAATAAAAAATATTAAATAATAATATTATTTCTTTATGAAAGGCCTTATATCTCATTCTGTGGAGGTATAACCATAGAAAAAGGATATAACAGAGATACGACCCTGACTCAAAACTTTCTTCCAAACCGTGTTACCACCACTAACATATTAAGCAAAAATTACTGTTTTAACAGACATGTTAAGTTACATCAATGGGCCCAATATGTGTTAATCAGTTAATATAAATAAACCAGTTGATGTGTGTAAATCAGTTCATATGTGTAAATCAGTTAATATGTGTAAATCAGTTGATATGTGTTAATCAGTTGATATAAATAAATCAGTTAATATGTGTAAATCAGTTGATATAAATAAATCAGTTGATATGTGTTAATCAGTTGATATAAATAAATCAGTTGATTTGTGTAAATCAGTTGATATGTGTAAATCAGTTAAAATGCGTAAATCAGTTGACTTGTGTAAATCGGTTGATTTGTGTAAATCGGTTGATTTGTGTAAATCGGTTGATATAAATAAATCAGTTGATATGTGTAAATCAGTTGATATAAATAAATCAGTTGAAATGTGTAAATCAGTTGATATAAATGAATCAACGTGGTCATTTAAAATCATCATACAGTTGATATACGTAAATCAGTTGATATAAATAAATCAGTTGATATGTGTAAATCAGTTGATATAAATAAATCAGTTGATATGTGTAAATCAGTTGTAATAAATAAATCAGTTGATATGTGTTAATCAGTTGATATAAATAAATCAGTTAATTTGTTTAAATCAGTTAAAATGCGTAAATCAGTTGACATGTGTAAATCGGTTGATATAAATAAATCAGTTGATATGTGTAAATCAGTTGATATAAATAAATCAGTTGATATGTGTAAATCGGTTAATATGTGTAAATCAGTTAATATGTGTAAATCAGTTGATATAAATGAATCAACGTGGTTATTTAAAATCATCATACAGTTGATTTACGTAAATCAGTTGATATAAATAAATCCGTTTTCGTTTAAAATTTGCTATGTTTCCAAATTGGTTCAAACCTTAATCAGGGGATATGCGTGAATCAGTTGATATGCGTAAATCAGTTGACTTGTGTAAATTGGTTGATTTGTGTAAATCGGTTGATATAAATAAATCAGTTGATATGTTTTAATCAGTTGATATAAATAAATCAGTTGATATGTGTAAATCAGTTAATATGTGTAAATCAGTTGATTTAAATAAATCAACGTGGTCATTTAAAATTTGCTTTGTTGCCAAATTGATTTAAACTTAAATCAGGGGATATGCGTAAATCAGTTGATTTGTGTAAATCGGTTGATATTAAAAATTCATTTGATATTTGTAAATCAGTTGATATAAATAAATCAGTTGATATAAATAAATTAACGTTGTCATTTAAAATTTGCTGTTGCCAAATTGGTTCAAACTTAAATCAGATGATATTCGTAAATCAGTTGATTTGTGTAAATTGGTTGATATCAAAAAATCATTTGATATGTGTAAATCAGTTGATGTAAATAAATCAGTTGATATGTGTAAATCAGTTGATATAAATAAATAAACGTTGTCATTTAAAATTTGCTGTGTTGTTCAAACTTAAATCAGGGGATATACGTAAATCAGTTGATATAAATTAATCCGTTGTCATTTAAAATTTGCTATGTTGCCAAATTGGTTTAAACTTAAATCAGGGGATAGGCGTAAATCAGTTGATTTGCGTAAATCAGTTGATATGCGTAAATCAGTTTATATAAATAAATCAGTTAATAGGTTTAAAACAGTGGATATAAATAAATCAGTTAATATGTGTAAATCAGTTGATATAAATAAATCAGTTGATATGTGTAAATCAGTTGATATAAATAAATCAGTTGATATTTTTAAATCGGTTGATATGTGTAAATCAGTTGATATAAATGAAACAACGTGGTCATTTAAAATCATCATACAGTTGATTTACGTAAATCAGTTGATATAAATAAATCCGTTTTCATTTAAAATTTGCTGTTGCCAAATTGGTTCAAACTTAAATCAGGGGATATGCGTAAATCAGTTGATATGCGTAAATCAGTTGACTTGTGTAAATCGGTTGATTTGTGTAAATCGGTTGATTTGTGTAAATCGGTTTTAAAATTTGCTATGTTGCCAAACTGGTTCAAACATAAATCAGGGGATATAAGTAAATCAGTTGAAATAAATAAATCCGTTGTCATTTAAAATTTGCTATGTTGCCAAATTGGTTCAAACTTAAATCAGGGGATATGCGTAAATTAGTTGATATGCGTAAATCAGTTGATTTGTGTAAATCGGTTGTTATCAAAAAATCAGTTGATATGTGTAAATCAGTTGATATAAATAAATCAGTTGATATAAATAAATCAACGTTGTCATTTAAAATTTGTCGTTGCCAAATTGTTCAAACTTAAATCAGGGGATATGCGTAAATCAGTTGATATGCATAAATCAGTTGATATGCGTAAATCAGTTGATATGCGTAAATCAGTTTATATAAATAAATCAGTTGATATGTGTAAATCAGTTGATATAAATAAATCAGTTGATATGTGTAAATCAGTTGATAAAAATAAATCAACGTGGTCATCTAAAATTTGCTGTGTTGCCAAATTGGTTCAAACTTAAATCAGGGGATATGCGTAAATCAGTTGATATGCGTAATATATGCGTGAATCAGTTGATTTGTGTATATTGGTTGATATCAAAAAATCAGTTGATATGTGTAAATCAGTTGATATAAATAAATCATTTGATATAAATAAATCAACGTTGTCATTTAAAATTTCCTGTTGCCAAATTGGTTCAAACTTAAATCAGATGATATGCGTTAATCAGTTGATATTCGTAAATCAGTTGATTTGTGTAAATTAGTTGATATCAAAAAATCAGTTGATATGTGTAAATCAGTTGATGTAAATAAATCAGTTGATATGTGTAAATCAGTTAATATAAATAAATAAACGTTGTCATTTAAAATTTGCTGTGTTGCCAACTTGGTTAAACTTAAATCAGGGGATATGAGTAAATCAGTTCATATGCGTAAATCAGTTGATATAAATAAATCAGTTAATATGTCTAAATCAGTTGATGTAAATAAATCAGTTGATATGTGTAAATCATTTGATATAAATAAATCAACGTTGTCATTTAAAATTTGCTGTTGCCAAATTGGTTCAAACTTAAATCAGATGATATTCGTAAATCAGTTGATTTGTGTAAATTGGTTGATATCAAAAAATCATTTGATATGTGTAAATCAGTTGATGTAAATAAATCAGTTGATATGTGTAAATCAGTTGATATAAATAAATAAACGTTGTCATTTAAAATTTGCTGTGTTGCCAAATTGGTTCAAATTTAAATTAGGGGATATACGTAAATCAGTTGATATAAATTAATCCGTTGTCATTTAAAATTTGCTATGTTGCCAAATTGGTTCAAACTTAAATCAGGGGATAGGCGTAAATCAGTTGATTTGCGTAAATCAGTTGATATGCGTAAATCAGTTTATATAAATAAATCAGTTAATAAGTGTAAATCAGTGGATATAAATAAATCAGTTAATATGTGTAAATCAGTTGATATAAATAAATCAGTTGATATGTGTAAATCAATTGATATAAATAAATCAGTTGATATTTGTAAATCGGTTGATATGTGTAAATCAGTTGATATAAATGAAACAACGTGGTCATTTAAAATCATCATACAGTTGATTTACGTAAATCAGTTGATATAAATAAATCCGTTTTCATTTAAAATTTGCTATGTTGCCAAATTGGTTCAAACTTAAATCAGGGGATATGCGTAAATCAGTTGATATGCGTAAATCAGTTGACTTGTGTAAATCGGTTGATTTGTGTAAATCGGTTGATATAGATAAATCAGTTGATATGTGTAAATCAGTTGATATAAATAAATTAGTTGATATGTGTTAATCAATTGATATAAATAAATCAGTTGATTTGTGTAAATCAGTTGATATGTGTAAATCAGTTAATATGTGTAAATCAGTTGATATAAATAAATCAACGTGGTCATTTAAAATTTACTATGTTGCCAAATTGGTTCAAACTTAAATCAGGGGATATGCGTAAATCAGTTGATATGCATAAATCAGTTGATATGCGTAAATCAGTTGATATGCGTAAATCAGTTTATATAAATAAATCAGTTGATATGTGTAAATCAGTTGATATAAATAAATCAGTTGATATGTGTAAATCAGTTGATAAAAATAAATCAACGTGGTCATCTAAAATTTGCTGTGTTGCCAAATTGGTTCAAACTTAAATCAGGGGATATGCGTAAATCAGTTGATATGCGTAATATATGCGTGAATCAGTTGATTTGTGTATATTGGTTGATATCAAAAAATCAGTTGATATGTGTAAATCAGTTGATATAAATAAATCATTTGATATAAATAAATCAACGTTGTCATTTAAAATTTCCTGTTGCCAAATTGGTTCAAACTTAAATCAGATGATATGCGTAAATCAGTTGATATTCGTAAATCAGTTGATTTGTGTAAATTAGTTGATATCAAAAAATCAGTTGATATGTGTAAATCAGTTGATGTAAGTAAATCAGTTGATATGTGTAAATCAGTTAATATAAATAAATAAACGTTGTCATTTAAAATTTGCTGTGTTGCCAACTTGGTTCAAACTTAAATCAGGGGAAATGCGTAAATCAGTTGATTTGTGTAAAACGGTTGATATCAAAAAATCAGTTGATATAAATAAATCAATTGATATAAATAAATCAACGTTGTAATTTAAAATTTGTCGTTGCCAAATTGTTCAAACTTAAATCAGGAGATATGCGTAAATCAGTTGATATGCGTAAATCAGTTGATATGCGTAAATCAGTTTATATAAATAAATCAGTTGATATGTGTAAATCAGATGATATAAATAAATCAGTTGATATGTGTAAATCAGTTGATATGTGTAAATCAGTTGATATGTGTAAATCAGTTGATATGTGTAAATCAGTTAATATGTGTAAATCAGTTAATATGTGTAAATCAGTTGATATAAATAAATCAACGTGGTCATCTAAAATTTGCTGTGTTGCCAAATTGGTTCAAACTTAAATCAGGGGATATACGTAAATCAATTGATATAAATTAATTCGTTGTCATTTAAAATTTGCTATGTTGCCAAATTGGTTCAAACTTAAATCAGGGGATAGGCGTAAATCAGTTGATTTGCGTAAATCAGTTGATATGCGTAAATCAGTTTATATAAATAAATTAGTTAATAAGTGTAAATCAGTGGATATAAATAAATCAGTTAATATGTGTAAATCAGTTGATATAAATAAATCAGTTGATATGTGTAAATCAGTTGATATAAATAAATCAGTTGATATGTGTAAATCGGTTGATATGTGTAAATCAGTTGATATAAATGAAACAACGTGGTCATTTAAAATCATCATACAGTTGATTTACGTAAATCAGTTGATATAAATAAATCCGTTTTCATTTAAAATTTGCTATGTTGCCAAATTGGTTCAAACTTAAATCAGGGGATATGCGTAAATCAGTTGATATGCGTAAATCAGTTGACTTGTGTAAATCGGTTGATTTGTGTAAATCGGTTAATCTAGATAAATCAGTTGATATGTGTAAATCAGTTGATATAAATAAATCAGTTGATATGTGTTAATCAATTGATATAAATAAATCAGTTGATTTGTGTAAATCAGTTGATATGTGTAAATCAGTTAATATGTGTAAATCAGTTGATATAAATAAATCAACGTGGTCATTTAAAATTTGCTATGTTGCCAAATTGGTTCAAACTTAAATCAGGGGATATGCGTAAATCAGTTGATATGTGTAAATCAGTTGATGTAAATAAATCAGTTGATAGGTGTAAATCATTTGATATAAATAAATCAACGTGGTCATTTAAAATTTGCTATGTTGCCAAACTGGTTCTAACATAAATCAGGGGATATACGTAAATCAGTTGAAATAAATAAATCCGTTGTCATTTAAAATTTGCTATGTTGCCAATTTGGTTCAAACTTAAATCAGGGGATATGCGTAAATTAGTTGATATGCGTAAATCAGTTGATTTGTGTAAATCGGTTGTTATCAAAAAATCAGTTAATATGTGTAAATCAGTTGATATAAATAAATCAGTTGATATAAATAAATCAACGTTGTCATTTAAAATTTGTCGTTGCCAAATTGTTCAAACTTAAATCAGGGGATATGCGTAAATCAGTTGATATGCATAAATCAGTTGATATGCGTAAATCAGTTGATATGCGTAAATCAGTTTATATAAATAAATCAGTTGATATGTGTAAATCAGTTGATATAAATAAATCAGTTGATATGTGTAAATCAGTTGATATAAATAAATCAACGTGGTCATCTAAAACTTGCTGTGTTGCCAAATTGGTTCAAACTTAAATCAGGGGATATACGTAAATCAGTTGATATAAATAAATCCGTTGTCATTTAAAATTTGCTATGTTGCCAAATTGGTTCAAACTTAAATCAGGGGATATGCGTAAATCAGTTGATATGCGTGAATCAGTTGATTTGTGTAAATTGGTTGATATAAATAAATCAGTTGAAATGTGTAAATCAGTTGGTATGTGTAAATCAGTTGATATGTGTAAATCGGTTAATATGTGTAAATCAGTTGATATAAATAAATCAACGTGGTCATTTAAAATTTGCTATGTTGCCAAATTGGTTCAAACTAAATCAGGGGATATGTGTAAATCAGTTGATATGCGTAAGATATGCGTAAATCAGTTGATTTGTGTAAATCGGTTGATATCAAAAAATTAGTTAATATGTGTAAATCAGTTGATATAAATAAATCAGTTGATATGTGTAAATCAGTTGATATAAATGAATCAACGTGGTCATTTAAAATTATCATACAGTTGATATACGTAAATCAGTTGATATAAATAAATTCGTTGTCATTTAAAATTTGCTGTTGCCAAATTGGTTCAAACTTAAATCAGGGGATATGCGTAAATCAGTTTATATGCGTAAATCAGTTGATATGCGTAAATAAGTTGATATGCGTAAATCAGTTTATATAAATAATTAAGTTGATATGTGTAAATCAGTTGATATAAATGAATCAACGTGGTCATTTAAAATTATCATACAGTTGATATAAGTAAATCAGTTGATATAAATAAATTCGTTGTCATTTAAAATTTGCTGTGTTGCCAAATTGGTTAAACTTAAATCAGGGGATATGCGTAAATTAGTTGATATGCGTAAATCAGTTGATATAATTCAATAATAGCCACTTGAGCGCGTAGTACATCTTTGTTGTGTGCTGATGTGGCCGAATTTATTTCTTTGTTAAATAGCATAAATAATTTGCGGTTTTCTTAATAAAACTCCTATTTTCTCCTTGAACTCCAATAATTTATAATAAATTAAAAAAAAATTTGTCTATTAGAAAATCATTAATATTTAATTGTATGAAAATTAATAGTATAGTGGATTACATTATTAAACAAATGTTATTATTGTATGTATAATGAAATCAATATTAATATAAATCTTCGGAACCTTGTTATAAAAGCCATTAAAAATCTAGATAAATAGATTTCATAAGTAAATTCGCATAACTAGAACTCAGGTTCTTAAGTTAAGTTACAAAGTATACTAGTCCCAAACTATTCGCACAGCCCAGATGGCCCTAGTGTTAGATTTATTTACATGCCATAATTTTATTTAAGCCTGCTCAACTGAGCTACCCCCTACTACCTTTGTTTACATTAGGAAACATCCAACTAAGGGAGTTTTAAAACATTTTTGGTACCTATTACTTTTACTCCTTGTCATTAATTTTATTTCATACTATTATATTTAGATTAATTTGTTGTTGAATTTAATAAAATACACGCAAATTATGCTAAATAGAATTAACGTAAACCTTTTATACTAAGAGAAATTCTTCTTTTTAAAGAAAAAAGTGTGGTTCTTAAAAGAACCGTTTTTAAAAGTCAAATCTTTAAAATCGAGCAACCATGCCATTTCATTTTTAAGAGATAAATGTGGATCTTAAAAAGAACAGTTTTTAAATGTTCAAAATCGAGCAACCACGCCATTTCTTGCTATTCGGCCGGCATCAAGAAGGTGATCATGAACTAAAAAAATTGTTATTATTAGTACTTATAGTAAAACGATGAAATGAAGTATAATTAAAGTAATAAAGGAAGAAGGATAAT
Organism: Brassicogethes aeneus; assembly: GCA_921294245.1. Classification (NCBI taxonomy): domain Eukaryota; kingdom Metazoa; phylum Arthropoda; class Insecta; order Coleoptera; family Nitidulidae; genus Brassicogethes; species Brassicogethes aeneus. Next base: position 9,481,525 of record OV121136.1, read on the forward strand.
TTTTATTGCTATAAATAATAAAAAAAATGTTTTTCCTTTATAACTTAATATTGAAGATACTGTTTGAGCATTGTAGGGCAGTAGGTACAGGGTGATCCCCTATAATGTCGCCCCCCTTTAACTTTTTTATTTTAAGTGTCCCAAAAAATTTAAAAGTGTGGTTATGTAGGAACTAAAAAATACTTTTTTTCTACGTATAAAGAAAATTGGAAAATTGATCAGTATACAGGGAAAAACAAAAAGTTAATTTTTTTTCAATGGATCACCCTATATATGAATTTATTTTTTGATTCCTTGTAAAATTCTAAGCATATTTCATATATCATACCATATACCTAAATTCAACCGTTTCTGAAATATTTAAAATATTTTTAAGATAATAAGTTGAAATAGTTTGTCTTTCTCTGTCTGAGTACGCCATTTTTACTTATTTAACAACACTTATTGACATAATGTCACTGTAGTAATTTATTTTCAATAAAAATTTTGCTGAGGCTGAGGCTTCTTGATTTTTAACAGTTTAAAAAAACATTTAATGATGACATTTTGAATGCGAATATTTCAGAAACGGTTGAATTTAGGTATAGGGCCATTCCACGCTTAACGGATAGGACAGCCGCCGTGTTTTTATTTACAAAATAATATTGTTCCACCATATTACCAATGTCAAATTTTTATAAATAGCTCTAAACAAAAGCTGTTTAGCAAGGTTTTTATTTGGCAAAATTAGGTATCGTGATTGACTGTCCAATTCCTTAAAAATTAATAATATAAAGCGTAACGGGCGGGACTATTGCAAAGTCCCGACCGTTACGCTTTAAATTATTAGTTTTTAAGGAATTGGACAGTCAATCACGATACCCAATTTTGCCAAATAAAAACCTTGTTATAATATTATACTAATAAACTAGTTGTTCTTTATTTCGTTCAATTAAAATTTAATAAATAATCACTAAATATTCCGTGCGATTATAATTAATATAATTAATACAACGTGATTGCTTTGTATGAAATGCTAAATTAATTTGGATTTACTTCTATCCCTAGGCTTTTTTGAGTTTTTTGTCTGCCGCTAATGAAAAAGACGCACTTCAACTATCTCTATACAGACATATAAGGTTGTACATCATGGCCGCTTGAAAAAAAGTATTTTTTAGTTCCTACATAACCACACTTTTAAATTTTTTGGGACACTTAAAATAAAAAAGTTAAAGGGGGGCGACATTATAGGGGATCACCCTGTACATATATGTTATATATTATTAAACAGTAGTTTCATATTAACAATATGCTACAATGTACTGTAATGGTTCCGAAAAAGAAACACCCTGTATAAATTTATTAGAAAACATGTTATTATAATTTTATTTTTCTAATATTAAAATAGGATTAAGTAATAAAACTTTATTTAATAAATTTCAAATTTAGGTAGAAAAATTATCAAACAAACAAGAGAGGTATACTTGGAGCTTGAAAAAAGGTACATCTGGCGTATACATCGGGCTAGGAATTTCCACTAGAGGTAAACGAAAAAGGTTTTTGAAAAAGAGAGATGAGGCAGAAGCGTTTTGAATTCGGTGCAGTACAGTTCGTTTTCTTTGGTAAAATTGTAAAAGTAAATTATTGTTCTAAAATCATTGTTAAAAGTGTTGTTAGTGTATTCTACAAGGTTAGTTCTAAATATTTAATCTATTTAAATGTGTAGTAAAATTAACTAAACGTAATATTGTGCATTTTCAAATTTTTAATATTATTATTATATAATTATTGCTATTATGAGTATATTTACCCTTTTCTATTACGTTTAGCTGTATTTTACGTTATTTTTAATCCTTTTCTTTTAGCTATTACCACCCCTATTCTCGCTTTTATTATTATCACTATAATTTTAATGCTTTGCTATGCTCAATGCTTGTACCGCTTAAATGTAACCTTGTATTTTGTTTGTGCTTAACCCATCATTTTGTACCCTTTTCTATAACGTGGTTAAGCATTGTTTTATGATCAGTCCAAAGTTATTAATGTATTGCGAAATTACTCGGTGCTTAACCAGGAGTGCTGACCGTTATTGTTCCAACTTTGAGTACTCCTTGTTTGTGTGCGTGGGCCTTTGTTGTATGGACTAATATTTTTCTCCCGTGAGGGGAAAAGGTTGCCCTAGGTTCCCTAGGGTTGCATCGCTTTTCCCCGACCCTTCAACTAAACTAGGCGGGTTGCCTCCCATATTGGGACCTCGTTACATTCTGGGCCTAGCCCGGCTAACTAACCCGGCTAACTAACCCTAATATTCTTCAGTTTTAAATCTTTGTTTAAATGCAGTATCGAGCCATATCGCCAATACATTAATTTGCGTAATTAGTACAATGCCTGACCGCGTATTCCTTTGCTACTCCATAGCCGACCAGGGTTTTGTCTCAGGCTCTTTTTCCCTGGCCGAACCCTCCTAAGAGCCACCCCTTGCTTGTTTGTAAAAGGTTAACGTAAATTAAATTGGGGTAAATTAAGCCACTGTATTTTATTTCTTATAAACCTATTTCTCCCACGTATCATTCTTAAAGCAATGCATCTAATAAAACAAGTAAGTAAACACAGCGTAGAGGTCCAAATTGGGGTAAGACGATCACGAGCCAAAGCCACGAAATATTTAATTTATCAATTATTCATAAAACTTGTTTTAACGAAACTGGGGGTAAAGAGAAATCTTTAGAGTACTTATCATATCCAACGGAAATAATAAAACAATTAAAACCCACAACAAAAACGCAACTTCAGCTCCTCGAAACAAAGGGATCCTATGAACACCTGCAAGAAGATGATGCAATGGTCAGCCCAGCCCCACTCTTGATTTTCAATTTCAATATTGTATTATATACTTTTAAAACCACTCTTCTCAAAGCTCTCATATAAAACGTTTACTAAGTAAACTCCAATTTGTAAATTAAAATATTAAATTATATAAGTCGAGTCACGAAACAACTGTAACCCAAAAAGTGAAATAAATCAAATATTAATTAAAACTGTGTTTGTGTGTGAAAACAAAAAAATAAACTTTTTTTAAAAACTAAATATTGGGATCCAAGACCCAACAATTGGCGCAGTCGTAACGGAATTGTGATCTATCGTTTTGAGTGAAAAAAAAAGGGACTCTTTTAGATAAATTCGCGAACGGGAAAAACAAGTTTTGGAGGAAGGAACACCCAGTGAAGCCCCTGTCCAAGCAACATTCCCAACGAACCACAAGAAAATCAGAGAAAGGAACATCCAGTGAAGCCCCTGTCTGATCAAAACAACACAGAAAAACAATTCAGAGGAAGGAACACCCAGTGAAGCCCTGTCCGAACTGTCAACACTTTTTGTCGAAGGAAAAATACCCATGTAAGTCCGATTTTTATCAAGACTGTATTTCCTTTCATACAATTTCCAAAGCCAAATTAAATAGCAAAAACTATTTAATCAATATTGATTACAATCTAGGAGGATTATATGTAAACTTCCTAATTGTTTTAATCCAATTTCAAATTTGATTTCGTTGAATCAAATCTTTATCTACAACTTGATAAGCAATAATCAATTAACAAAAATTTTTATATTAAAATGACTGACAACAATATGCCAGATCAACAAGGTTCGCAAAATCAGCAACCCTCAACTACAAATGCAAGTTCTACCATAGAACCTTATCAATTGAGAGAACTATTTATGTTAATCCCAGAATATGATGGTGATCAGATTCTTCTAAATGCTTTTATAAATTCATGCGACATAGCATTTTCGATTGCTGTAGACCAGCAAGAGTTTTTATTAACCGTTCATATTAAAAATAAACTAAAAGGCAAAGCATCACAATTAATAAATTGTAGAAACGTTGAAACTTGGCGAGATATAAAACAACTATTAATCGTACATTTCGGAGATTCGCGTGATTTGAATAGTCTTATTCATGATCTGCAAACATTAAAACAAGGTCCAAAAGAAAGTGCTTTATCCTTCATAAACAGAATTCAAAGTCATAACGCAAAATTGCATTCTTCGGTAAATCAGCAAAATTTTACTGCTGAACAAAAACAATCACAATGCACGTTGATAGACTCAATGTGTCTTGACGCTTTACTTACGGGACTCGATCAAAAAATTGGTTCCATTGTCAGAGCTTCAAATCCAAAGGAATTAGTAGACGCTGCAATACGCATTAAGCGAGAATTACAACTTTCTTACTTTGAAACACAAAAATCGCCATATCAAAATCGATACAATAAACCAAAATTTGAACCAAAACAAAATACACAAAAATTATCATGTAATTATTGCAAAAAACCAGGTCATTCAATTGATCAGTGTTATAAAAGAAATTATAACAATCAAAACAAGCAAAATAGTAATTATCAAAATAATAATTACAACCAAAATAATCAAAACCGCAATTTTCAAAGTAATTCCACAATTACTTCAAATACTTCGCAGAATAACGCAAATAATTCCAATCAAAATCAAAGAAATAACCAACCACCAAATAACAACCTTTTTTACAAAAATCGCCAACATCATTTAAACTCCCAAGAGAGTCAAGAAACGACTGGTACTTCGACTCTAGAAAACCAAACCAGTCAACCCCAAGTTCAAGAGAACGAAATGTTCCAAACATTCCAAACAATGAGCATGTAAAACAAAATAACATTATAAAACTACACAATTTTAATTCCCCAAACCTTTATTATATTTATGACTTAACAAAAACATACAAATTCTTAATCGATACTGGAGCCGGTATCTCGTTGATACGCCCACACACCTTAACCAATTTCGATTTAAATAACGAAAACATTTTTATTCAAGGTATTACTGATGGTAAAATAAAAGTTGAAAAATCTACATGGTTACCATTAAAAGAAAATGATCCACACAAAGTTTATGTTGTAGAAATACCAATTGAATTTGACGCAATATTAGGTAGTGATTTTCTTGAACATTATGAATGTAACATTGATTACAAAAACAAAAAATTACATACTAATTTTAAAACAATAGATTTATATTGTTTAAATCAAAATACAACAAGTAATCATCAAAACATTTTATTAGATCAAAGCCAAAATAAAATAAAAAATACAATAACAATCGAACCACGTACGGAGACAGTTTACAAATTAAAATGTAATTTGAGAAAGACGGATGCCGTATGTCCTTGTTTAAACACTGATTACGTCAAATTAGCAAGTTCACTAGTACACGTAGATAACTCAGGTCAATTTATAACTACACTAGCCAACTCAAACAGTATTTCCAAAACAATAACATTACCAGAATTAATGTTAGAACCAATAAAATTAGAAAGTGTATTAAATTACAACAAATTTAATAACAATAAGCAAATAAAATTTGAAAGACAAAACTTAATTGTAAATCAATTAAGATTACAACATTTAACTATGATTTCGCGAAAGAATCGAACGATCGATTTACAACACATCTCAGATTTTTTTTTAATTTTAATATTTTGTTTATACATCCAATTTAACACTAAATCTAAAATTTTTCTTTCATCTGACTTAAACTTTAGCTCCTAGAAACCATTTAATTTTGCCTTTCACAAAAAGGCCAAATTCCATTATTTTGGCATACATTTTTTATTAAAATACTGAATGATTTGAAATTTGGCCCATGTATGACCCCTATTAGTACCTACAATTCTGTCAAAAAAAAGTTTTAATTTTTTACATACAGGTGGCGCTGCAATTTTTTTTTCTTCGAAAGTAGACGTTTTTTGAAGACAAAAAATTCTCTTAAGCAACAATGCTCAAAAAAACTAAATAGCGTACCAGATAATATAGATATTCCTTTATAATTCGACATATAAAAATTTACTTGCAAATGATGTTGCCGCCCGTAAAGCCAACTTATAGTTTGGTCTACCGCATTAAAAAAAATTGAATTACACTTTCAACTCTATCCTTATTTTTAAACTAAGGAACTCCAGGTGATGGCTTTTATTGGTAACTAAAACGCAACAAAAAAAAGTTTTATTTTTTTATATACAGGGGGCGCTGCAGCCTTTTTTTCAAAAATAGACGTTTATAAAGACCATAAAGTTACTTAAGCAACATTGCTTAAAAAACTAATGACATTATTTATAATGTATCAGATAATATAGATATTCTTTTATTGTTTGACATATAAAAATTTATTTGCAATAATTAATGCCTGTTGTAGGGACGATTAAAATTATAACTAGTGCACGTACCCGCATATTGTTATATAAACGCCTTTTTTCGCTTTTATTGTTGTATGCGGACAAAAGGTAACAAAACCAAAGAAATTTTAATTTCAAATGGTAACAAGTATTTCAGTGACTCTATAGTAATAGTAATATGACCATTTGTTTAAATATATTTTAGTATATTTCGAGAGGCAAAGCATTCTTTATTATCGTACTTTAAAATTAAACTAAAGTCAAGCCTATAGGCTGGGAATCAAGTTACCCCAACAGTTGACAGTTACGGTCAAACGGTAACCATAATAACATTTAAAATTTTGCCGTTATTACAAATCATGCTTTTAAAGGTACGCAAAGTTAATAAATTTTCTTTAAGTAAATCAAAATTCTAGGAATTGAATTTTCTTCTGGAGTAAACATGAAAGTTCCTTGGACATCATCGAGTCGACAAAAGGAAAATCTAAATAATTTAAAAGCAATTAAATATAGGTGCGACGAAGATGATCTTCTAAACCACCTTAAATTTCAAAATCATAAATTTCCTGAAATTAGACAAACTATAGGTGATGTTGCTAGATTGGAATTTTTAAAACAAAAAGATGTTTTAACTGCAACTAGTTCAACAATATCTACCGTCAATATATGCCCAACTGAAGAAGATAAAAATACGTTTTTTCGAGTATATGCAAAAGGGTTCGGAAGGCGCAAAATTAAAAAATCACGTTTTAATGAAAAACAAAAATATTTGTTGGCAACCTTTTTGAAGAAGGTGAAAAAACTAAAATTAAATATACGCCTGAATATATAGCAACAGCTTTACAAAATTATGAAATAAATGGCAAATTTTAGTTTTCTTCAAACGAGTATATGCATCCTAATCAGATACGCGGCTTATTATCAAGATTATCGTCAGATAGAAGGTTAAGCAAAAATAGAAAAAGGAAATTAAAAAAATTGCCGGAAGAAATTAAAGAAATTAGCCCAGAAGCGGATGAAGTTTTTTTGAAGCTTTATCAGTTTTAAAGTAGTTCCTTTGCGGCCTAAGTAACTTTTAAGTTATAAATAACCCTGGTTAAAATCTCTAGACTGATTCTGAGAATCGCTCTAGAGATTTGAACCAGCCAGTAGGATATAAACCAGGGTTATTTATAACTAAAAAGTTAGAGCCCAACAAGTTTAAAATTTAATGTAAAGGTAATAATTATTATTATTATAATAATTATTAGGATATATCTTTATTATTTAATATATGCAAATCTTGCAGATAAATTGTTATATGTTAAATATTAAAGAAATAGTAATATCAATAATAATAATAAAGAAAAACATAATAAATAAAATAAAGAACAAACCTATTAAATAAATAAAGGAATACGTATATAGTTTTTAAAGAAAAAAAGCTGCAGCGCCCCCTGGGTGTGAAAAAATAAAACTTTTTTTTGCTGTGTTATTGTTACCAATAAAAGTAATCTCCTGGAATTCCTTAGTTAATAAATAAGAATAAAGTTGTAAGTGTAATTCAATTTTTTTTAATGCGGTAAACAAAACTTTAAGTTGGCTTTACGGGCGGCAACATAATTTGCAAGTAAATTTTTATATATCGAATTATAAAGGAATATGTATATTATCTGGTATACTATTTAGTTTTTTTAAGCATTGTTGCTTAAGAGAGTTTTTGGTCCTCAAAAAACGTCTATTTTTGAAGAAGAAAAAATTGCAGCGCCACCTATATGTAAAAAATTTAATTTTTTTTTGGTAGAATTGTAGGTACTAATAAGGGTCATTTATGGACCACATCTCAAAACATTCAGTATTTTAATAAAAAAATTATGCTAATATAATGAAATTATGGCTTTTTGCGAAAGGTAAAATTAAATGGTCTCTGGGATCCAAAGTTTAGGTCAGATAAAAGAAAAATTTTAGATTTAGGGTGGAATTAGATGTATAAACACAATATTAAAATATAAAAAAAATCTGAGATGTGTTATAAAAAAATACCCCAAAATCGTTCGATTCTTTCGCGAAATCATAGTTAAACGATGAGGAATCAGAAAAAATAATCAACGTATGTTTAAAGTATTCAGATATTTTTTACCTTGAAGGAGACCAATTATCCTTCACAAGTCAAATAAAACATAAAATTGACACTGGCAATTCAAAACCTATCTTTACAAAAAGTTATCGTTACCCACAAGTTCACAAACAAGAAGTAAAGTCACAAATTTCCAAGATGCTAGAACAAGGCATTGTTCAACCATCTATTTCTCCATGGTCCTCACCAGTTTGGGTCGTACCCAAGAAGTTAGATGCTTCTAATACCCAAAAATGGCGCGTAGTTATCGATTACAGAAAACTAAACAAAGTTACTGTAGGAGATAAATACCCCCTTCCGAACATAACAGATCTTCTAGACCAACTAGGCAAATGTCAATATTTCTCAACCCTAGATCTTGCCTCAGGTTTTCATCAAATCGAAATAGAACATTCCGATATTCAAAAAACAGCTTTTTCAGTCGATAATGGACATTTTGAGTTCAAACGAATGCCATTCGGACTCAAAAATGCTCCAAGTACCTTTCAGAGAGTGATGGATAACGTCATGTCAGGTATACAAAACGAAAGATGTTTGATATACATGGACGATATAATAATTTTCTCATCCACACTAGACGAACACATTTCTCGTCTAGATGAAGTATTTTCCCGATTACAAAATAACAACCTTACTTTACAACCCGACAAATGCGAATTCCTGAGAAAGGAAGTGTCTTATCTAGGACACATCATAACAGAAAATGGTGTAAAACCCAACCCTGCAAAGGTTGAATGTGTTTTAAAATATCCTCAACCACAAAATGTTAAAGAAATAAAGAGTTTTCTAGGACTCGTAGGTTACTACAGACGATTTATTCCCAACTTTTCCAAAATAATAAAACCATTAACAAGCCTTTTATCAAAAGACAAAATATTTCATTTTGATTCAAAATGTCTCGATTCTTTTAAAGAATGTAAACAATTACTTACATCCGCACCAATATTAATTTACCCCGATTTCACCCAAGATTTTGTTTTAACCACTGACGCAAGTGCATTCGCCATCGGATCAGTGCTTTCCCAAGGAACAATAGGTAGAGATCTTCCAATCGCCTTTGCTTCCAGAACTTTGTCCAAACCCGAATGTAAATATTCCGTAATTGAGAGAGAACTTTTATCAATCATTTGGTCAGTAAACCATTTTAGACCATATCTCTTCGGTCGAAAATTTAAGCTCGTTACCGATCATAGACCACTCACATGGCTCTTCTTTATTAAAGACCCTGGTAGCCGTCTTGCCAGATGGAGACTAAAATTAGAGGAATATGAATATGAAATTTTGTATAAACCAGGAAAACTAAACAAAAACACCCATCAATAATCTCTCATACAAATCTTTTAAATGAATTAAAAAACATTTACAGCTATAACAAAAAAGGAAATTTACCATTTGACTTAAATTTTAACAATCTTGCATATTACTACGATATAATTCAATTAGAAGCTTTCAGAACACATTCAAAAATAATCTTTGTTATTTCAATTCCCTTAGTCGATCAAATTAAATATAAATTGTTACATTTATATTCAATACCCATACCTGATTCAAGAACAACCCTTTTTCATACAATCCTTACAAATTCCAAATATTTAGCAGTCTCTGATGATAATCGTTTTTACACGAGTGTTTACGATATTGACAAATGTAAGAATATAAACAGCCGAACAAAAATATTAATTTGCAAAAATTTTGTAACATATCCAATCGATTCCAATGCAGCATGTGAAGCACAAATACTACAAAATCTCCAAATACTTCCAGTCAACTGTAAAATAAGAACATTCGACATAGAAGACTACAACGTACAATTAATAGAAGAAAATTCATGGTTAGTTGCAATTTCCAGAAAGATCCCCTTAACATTTACATGTGATGACACCACAACCAACTCCGCCTTTATAACAATAAACAGTATAATAAATATAAGTCCAAGATGCCAAGGTTACATTGGTTCCACAAGAATACTTCCAACCAACGATCAAACTTCAAACTTCTCTTCAATAATCCAAACTTCACTCATACCTTACAAATGTTGTGACAAGATACCCACAACAATAGAAAAATTCAAGCTCAATCCAATTAAAATTAACAAATTAAATCTCGATAAACTTAATTTGGCAGAACACAAATTAAACAAATACAGCGAACAATTAGATGACCTCATCAACGAAAACTTCATACAAAAATACACTCCATGGTTCACCTACCTTTTAATTCTACTCATCATATATGCCTCTACATATTTTGCAAATGCCGCAAAAAAAAGAAGATCCATTCCCAAACTCCAGATTTCTCCAGGTGACTTTCCACAACCACCGCCAGATTCACAAACAATTAGAGAAACTGTAAGAAATATAGTTGAAAGACGACGTCCTCCTCGAAATATTCGAAATCCAGATATTGAATTAGAAGAAATATCAATTCCTAATTTCAACAAATCAATACCAGCCTAAATTGTTGCTATTCAATAACCAACAATTTTTATAAGGAGGGAGATGTTATATATTATTAAACAGTAGTTTCATATTAACAATATGCTACAATTTACTTATCATATCCAACGGAAATAATAAAACAATTAAAACCCACAACAAAAACGCAACTTCAGCTCCTCGAAACAAAGGGATCCTATGAACACCTGCAAGAAGATGATGCAATGGTCAGCCCAGCCCCACTCTTGATTTTCAATTTCAATATTGTATTATATACTTTTAAAACCACTCTTCTCAAAGCTCTCATATAAAACGTTTACTAAGTAAACTCCAATTTGTAAATTAAAATATTAAATTATATAAGTCGAGTCACGAAACAACTGTAACCCAAAAAGTGAAATAAATCAAATTTTAATTAAAACTGTGTTTGTGTGTGAAAACAAAAAAATAAACTTTTTTTAAAAACTAAATATTGGGATCCAAGACCCAACATATATATTATAAAAAATATATATAAATTAATTATTGAAATTAAATACATGTATTTATATAATTTTTTAAGTTATTTCTGTTTTAAATATACCTAGTAAATAGTTTTTTCTGATCCTGTAACTTTTTTTTTCATACTCTTTGGTTATATTTGATAATATTTTTTTATTAGTTTTTACATATCTTGCTTTGTATAAAGTTTATTTAATAAAAATAACTAGTGACCATACTGATGGCATTGTAAAAATAATTAAAATGAATAAAAATGATTGTGTTAAATTTCTGAATAAATTTTAAATTAAGAATCATATCAAATATCCTAGGAATTTAATTTTATTATCAAATATAAAAATTCGGTAAGGTGTAACAAATTTTTTTGTGATTTTAGACCCCTGTCACCCTGTTACATACATATCTTGGTAACACAAAGTTATTTTTTTAAATTTGGTGTGAGAAACCTGGGACATATTTATAAAAATTTTAAAAATACCTTGCACTACTGGAATTACATCATCTTCTTCATCTTCAGCAAGTCTCTCTTCATCATCATCCTCAAGGTCATCTCCTCCAGCATTAATTATCATGTTATGGATTACCACACATGAATAAATAATTTCTGCTGCCTTGACAGGATGATAATGTAAGGTTCTGTGTTTGCTCAGGCACCGAAACCTTAGTTTAAGAACACAAAAGCATCGCTCTATTACATTTCTTGCTCTTATATGAGCTGCAGTAATGCGACCTTCTGGTGTATTTTCTGGGGCATCCATAATAGGGGTAAGCAAATACGGTAATAGTGGGTACCCTGAGTCACCTCATAATATTTTATACAGGGTGTCCCATAATTAGCGTGCAATACTTTAACAGCAATTTTACGTACAAAAATAAGAAAAAAAGTTCCTATAAACATAGGCGGAGAAGTGCTTTCTAAGGGAGCTACAGCCCCTGAAAGACAAGCCCCTGAAGAAAAAAGTTAGGGTAGTTTTACCTCCACTCCCTATCTATCTGACCCACACCTTATGAAATTGAATTTGTTATCATTCCAACTTATTGGCCATAAAACGTTTGATTTTATCCCAAAATTTCACTTTTCTATCTTGAATGGATTTGGAGATATTAAATGAAAACATCTTCAGGGGCTGAAGCTCCATTGGCAAACATTGCTCAACCTATTTTTATAGGAACTTTTTTTCTTATTTTTGTACGTATAATCTGCTGTTTAAGTATTGCACGCTAATTATGGGATACCCTGTATATGTTGGTATGTTAGCATAAAAAAGGCTCAGTATATATATATATATATATATATATTAGGGTGTTTCAAAAAAATTAACAATTATTTTTTTTTCCAATGGTGTTGAAAAATTATTAGTATATTAAAAAACAAAAATGTTGGCGCATATTTGAACCCTTAATATTAATATTAAGGTTTGCCTCAATTCATTTTTTGTTTTTCCGTTTCAATAACACGGGAATTTTTATTTTTTTCATTTTGTATTCTTATTACTTTGGAATGGTTTGTTTTCGCAACACCCAAGCGAGAGGATTTATAGACAAATTCACGCTCTACAAATGCCTTATTTATATTATTTTTTATGTAAAATCGGTAAAATCACTTTAATTCTGTTAACCTGAGACTGTAAACTTTTATATATTATATATATATATATATATATTTATATAAATAAAAAAAAAATTTACAGTCTCAGGTAAAAAATAATATAAATATGGAATATTATATTTTTTTGTATTTTATTTGAAAATATTTGAATTTTTTATTTGTGTTATTTTTGATCGCTGATATCTTTGAAACGGTTGATCTGAAGAACTTTGACCTTCAGATGTTTTTTGTAGAGCGTGAAATTGTCTATAACTCCTCTCGATTGGGTGTTGAGAAAACAAACCATTCCAAAGTTATAAGAATTCAAAATGAAAAAAATAAAAATTCCCGTGTTATTGAAACGGAAAAACAAAAAATTAATTGAGGAAAAACCTTAATATTAATATTAAGGGTTCAAATAGGCGCCAACATTTTTGTTTTTTAATGTACTATTAACACCATTGGAAAAAAAATTGTTAATTTTTTTGAAACACCCTAATATATATATATATATATATATATATATATATGTACTGAACCTTTTGTATGCTAATAAACAATATTACATATTTGTAAATAATTATTTAAAAATATATAAAACATTTATCATACCAATTAGCCACTCATCATTCCACTGCACTGAAACATATTGCTCGTGCAACATATTTCTTACCAAACTTAATGCCCAAATTCCAGAATCATGAGTTGAGCCTGGAAATCTGGAATTGCAGTTTAGAATTCTCAACTCATGGTCACAAATCTAAAAAAAATAAAGTTAGTATTATTGCAAATTAAATATTATTAAAATTATTGCTAAATACCATTTGAACAATAAGGCTGTAATACCCCTTTCTATTATAGTAGGCTATCCCTGGCCTTACAGGGTCTTCAGTAGCAGGAGCCACAATTGCCACATGGGTGCAATCAATGGCACCTATCACCCCCGGAAGATTAAACATTGTTTCGAACCTACAAATTACAAACAACACATAAATAATTAAGTTTATATTATTAGAAAGGGTGTACTTACCCTTGCTTAATTTCATCTCAGGACCAGCAGGAGGAAACTGAATGTGGTCCTGCAGTAAATGCTGAAACGCACTTGTAGTTTCCTTTAAAATTTTACAGAAGGTGAAAACTTCAAAGGGAAAAAGGAAGTTGTCAGAAATGGATTTCTGGTAACTTCCTTGACCAAAAAAATTTAAAGTCGATAGCACCTAAAACAAATGCATAGATATTTATAATCTACCTAAAATAAACATACAGGGTGTCCATTAATTAATGATAAACATCAAAACCAGATTCTGTATGTAAAAATAATGATTTAAAATTATTTACCTATGTTCAAAAGTTGATTATAACCAAGATGCAGGGTGTTTTTAAATAACTTTGAAAAAAAACGACGTTTTTGCACAAAAATTGGTATTTTTCAGAGAGGATTTTCTAAAAAAACTGCAAATGCAAAACATTGTATATGTTTAAAGTAAAATAAAGTTTTTCCTTTGCCTATTTTTTAAAATTGTTAATTCAGGTACATCAGGTTTTACCAATAAAGGACAATAGAATTTTGTATTATGTATGTATGTAAACAAGTTTTGACATTTTAAATTCATGAAGCAACCTGAAAAAGTAAAAAATAGGCTATATGCAATGCGTTGCAGACTGCTCTCTTTAAAATCTACATTAAGTTTTTTGGGAAATTTAAAATTTCTGCTCTGAAATATACCCAATTACCAAACTTTTTGCAAAAAACATTTGTTTTTTTAAAACAAACATTTCACTAGGTCACCCTATATGCTGTATAAACTTGTAGGTAAGTTTGGTTAAATCCATATCAATGGTTAAATTGTGGGAGTAATACTTTTACCTAAATAATCATTTTGCTGTATACCAATAATTGGAGGACACCCTGTATATTTTTAAATATTATTTTAGAATGTATTATTTTATTATTATTGCATTTTGCAATATAAATTATTAATACTTCAATAATTTACCTTTAGTTCAACAGAAATTGCAGTTTTCCGTTGCCCCTGTGTTAAAAATGGTTCTAATTTGAAAATTATTTGTTCTGCAACAAATTTAGTTACCCTAAAATATCGCAAAAACATTTTATTCTCCAAATTAAAAGGATTGCTGTCATCACGCAGCCTTCGGCGTTGCAAATTAAGTTCAAAAATATAAAAATTCATAATTAATATTACTTCGAGTGTAATTTATATAAATCGCACTTTCAGTAAAATTGTAGCGTACCTTAAAATAATTAGTTTGGAGAAATTAAATTGCAAAGACTCGAATTTGTTTATTTTAATTTGTTTATTGTTATACTTATGTATATGGAGAACCTATTAAAACTATTTAAATAAACAAATTCCAGTTTTTACATTTTAATTATACCAAACTAGGTACTAATTTAAGGTTATGCCACTATTTTCCTGGGAGTACGAAATATTTTCAATGTATTTACCAAATTAATTAATTATTACTTACCTTTGATTTTCACCTTCTATCATTTCCTCGATTTCTTCCACAATTAGTTGCTCGATTTCATTTCCCAAATCGTTCATTTTTGAGTATAGCAATAATTTATTAACTATAAATAAACCACAATCCGTAAAATACACGCTTTACCAAATCTATGATCAAAAGATAGGTTATAAACATGCCGCAAAGAACACGAGAAAGGTCAGGGTAACCAACTTCTTTCATAGAAAAAGAATATACTTCCTTTCCGATCGTGGCGCTAAATTCAAATTTAACATGTAATAAAACGCAAACCAATACTTATTTCTTTTCTGGTGATATTTTTAACATAACCAGTTAACAGGAAAGTTACATCAATGGGCCCATTAACTGATTTACACATATCAACCGATTTACACATATCAACCGATTTACACATATCAACTGATTTATTTATATCAACTGATTTACACATATCAACTGATTTACACATATCAACTGATTTATTTATATCAACTGATTTACACATATCAACTGATTTATTTATATTAACTAATTTACACATATCAACTGATTTATTTATATAAACTGATTTACGCATATAAACTGATTTACGCATATCAACTGATTTACGCATATCAACTGATTTACCCATATTAACTGATTTACGCATATCAACTGATTTACGCATATCCCCTGATTTAAGTTTGAACAATTTGGCAACAGCAAATTTTAAATGACAACGTTGATTTATTTATATCAACTGATTTACACATATCAACTGATTTAAGTTTAAACCAATTTGGCAACAGCAAATTTTAAATGACAACGTTGATTTATTTATATCAACTGATTTATTTATATCAACTGATTTACACATATCAACTGATTTTTTAATATCAACCGATTTACACAAATCAACTGATTTACGCATATCTTACGCATATCAACTGATAATGATTTAGCAAATTTTAAATGACAACGAATTTATTTATATCAACTGATTTATTTATATCAACCGATTTACACAAATCAACTGATTTACGCATATCAACTGATTTACGCATATCTCCTGATTTAAGTTTGATCAACTGTATGATGGTTTTAAATGACCACGTTGATTCACTTATATCAACTGATTTACACATATTAACTGATTTACACATATCAACCGATTTACACATATCAACTGATTTATTTATATCAACTGATTTACACATATTAACTGATTTATTTATATCAACTGATTTACAAATATCAACTCATTTTTTGATATCAACCGATTCACACAAATCAACTGATTTACGCATATCCCCTGATTTAAGTTTGAACCAATTTGGCAACATAGCAAATTTTAAATGACAACGGATTTATTTATATCAACTGATTTACGTATATCCCCTGATTTAAGTTTGAACGAATTTGGCAACATAGCAAATTTTAAAAGACCACGTTGATTAATTTATATCAACTAATTTACACATATCAACTGATTTATTCACATCAACTGATTTACACATATCAACTGATTTACGCATATCCCCTGATTTAAGTTTGAACCAATTTGGCAACATAGCAAATTATAAATGACAACGAATTTATTTATATCAACTGATTTACGTATATCCCCTGATTTAAGTTTGAACCAATTTGGCAACATAGCAAATTTTAAATGACCACATTGATTTATTTATATCAACTGATTTACACATATTAACTGATTTACACATATCAACTGATTTATTTATATCAACTGATTTTTTTATATCAACCAATTTACACAAATCAACCGATTTACACAAGTCAACTGATTTACGCATATCAACTGATTCACGCATATCCCCTGATTTAAGTTTGAACCAATTTGGCAACATAGCAAATTTTAAATGAAAACGGATTTATTTATATTAACTGATTTACACATATTAACTGATTTACACATATCAACCGATTTACACGTATCAACTGATTTATTTATATCAACTGATTTACACATATCAACTGATTTATTTATATCAACTGATTTACACATATTAACTGATTTATTTATATCAACTGATTTACACATATCAACTGATTTATTTATATAAACTGATTTACGCAAATCAACTGATTTACGCATATCAACTGATTTACGCAAAACAACTGATTTATTTATAACAACTGATTTACACATATCAACTGATTTATTTATATCAACTGATTTACACATATCAACTGATTTATTTATATAAACTGATTTACGCATATCAACTGATTTACGCATATCAACTGATTTATGCATATCAACTGATTTACGCATATCCCCTAATTTAAGTTTGAACAATTTGGCAACGAAAAATTTTAAATGACAACGTTGATTTATTTATATCAACTGATTTATTTATATCAACTGATTTACGCATATCACCTGATTTAAGTTTGAACCAATTTGACAACATAGCAAATTTTAAATGACAACGGATTTATTTTTATCAACTGATTTACACATATTAACTAAATTACACATATCAACTGATTTACGCATATCAACTGATTAACGCATATCCCCCGATTTAAGTTTAACCAATATGGCAACACAGCAAATTTTAAATGAAAACGTTTATTTATTTATATCAACTGATTTACACATATCAACTGATTTATTTACATCAACTGATTTACTCATATCAACTGATTTTTTGATATAAACCAATTTACACAAATCAACTGATTTACGAATATCAACTGATTTACGCATATCATCTGATTTAATTTTGAACCAATTTGGCAACAGCAAATTTTAAATGACAACGTTGATTTATTCATATCAACTGATTTACGCATATCAACTGATTTTTTTATATCAACCGATTTACACAAATCAACTGATTTACGCATATCCCCTGATTTAAGTTTGAACCAATTTGGCAACATAGCAAATTTTAAATGACAACGAATTTATTTATTTCAACTGATTTATTTATATTAACCGATTTACACAAATCAACTGATTTACGCATATCAACTGATTTACGCATATCCCCTGATTTAAGTTTGAACCAATTTGGCAACATAGCAAATTTTAAATGACCACGTTGATTTATTTATATCAACTGATTTACACATATCAACTGATTTATTTATATCAACTGATTAACACATATTAACTGATTTTTTAAATGACAACGAATTTATTTATTTCAACTGATTTATTTATATCAACTGATTTATTTATATCAACCGATTTACACAAATCAACTGATTTACGCTTATCCCCTGATTTAAGTTTGAACCAATTTGGCAACATAGCAAATTTTAAATGACAACGGATTTATTTATATCAACTGATTTACGTATATCAACTGTATGATGATTTATATCAACTGATTTACACATATTAACTGATTTACACATACATGTTAGATGTGATAGATTAAAATGCACTTTTTAAAAAAACAACATTTACTTTATTAAATAACTTTTCTACAAGAAATTAAATTGAAGTTAACTTAATAAGATATAAAATATAATGAATACAGAATGTAACTAGACAGTCCTATTTATATGTTTTAGGAACTATATTAAATTCAAGGATTATAATTAAGATTAAACTAACATGAAACTGAAATAACTTAAAATAAAGGTTCTATTGAAATTTGTTATTACACAAATAGAATAATAATGAAAACAATAAGTCTTTATACAAAATAAAAGTCAGCAATGGAATATTTCCATCAAACTGCGTATTGTCCTTGATATATGCCGTTTAGGCCGATATAACAACACCTCCCGCACTTAAAGAATTTTTGTTCTATCAAAGAACTAAAATTTCACTAAAAAGGCCATAAAACTGTTTTTACACTGGCACAAACTTGGAAAATGAAGGGTTGTTAATGTTCATGTCACCCATTTCGATGTCTTCTTCTATGTCAGGGTTTCTTACCCTGTTGAGAGATGGACGTCGGGATGGTGATCTTCTCATAAAGGTAGGAATAAGTTCTCGTGAACCAGAGGGTGGTGGAGGCGGCTGAGAGGTAGTCGTCACAATAGCCACCGTACGTCGTCTTCGTCGTATTTTGCAGATTTATCCATAGGTTTAATGAGGATGTCTTTACACAATTTTGTTTCGTAGCTAATACTTTTGCATTGTTGTAAAGTGTATTCATTTATGCTTGCATACAATCGATCTATTTGGGAAGTAATTAGGTATTTTTCGGAATTGGATATTGTATGATAAAATTTTGTTTTAGGATCTTTAATGGGAATGGAGTACAAATGAAATAAATTGTAATCAATCATATCTACTATTGGAATGCTTAATATAAAAACAACACGTTGATCTGTCTGATATGCTTTTAAGTCTATTAAATTAAAATATTTAGATATTAATTCTTTACTGGGTTTAAGGGGTAAATTTTCACTTTTTAAATGAGCATTAATAATTATTAATTGATTTATTAATTCTGAGGGTAAAATAACAGAAGGATGTAGAACATCTAGTCTTGCAAATGTTATACTATTTAAAATATTATTCAATTCGTCATTTATGTAATTAAGAGATTCTAATAATTGTTCACAAATGTCAAAAAGTTTTAATTTTACCTCAAACAAATTTTGTGAATCAGTTAAGTTAGTTATTGTGTGAATAATTTTTATATCTTCATTAAATGTACGTTTATCAATTTGTAATTTTTGAATTGTATAATTGAAATTTTTAATAGTTGAGGTTGTGACAGAAATTTGATTTTTCATTAAATTTTCAATTCTATGGTCATTATTATTAATTTCATTTATACATTTTTCATAATATTCTCCGTCTGTTGCGTCTAAATTACCAGAAATAGCTTTCCATATAGAACCTAACGCGTTAACAAAACCACGCTTTGCTCTATACTATAATTTTCAGTGTCTAATTTTATTTCATTAAGTTTATTTTCAATTGAATAGATAATACGTTCTAGTAATTGTTTGTGTGTTCGTGTATCACCAGAAAAATACAGAATTTGATTGAATTCAGTTGTAAACATAAAAAATAAATTTTCAACAATTAATTTATCATTATTGAAAGCATTTTGAATCATTCCAAGATCTTTATAAACAATTAGTTGCCAATTATCATTTGAAATCTTAATTTTACCTTCGGGATAATAATATAATCCGATGGTTTGATTTATTGGGATAATTTGAACATTTGCAGAAATTATCCAAATATTAAGGAGAAATAAGAATCTGAAACAATAATTATGCATTACGTTCGGTATATGGTTTTAATCTATCAAAATTTACTTTTGTTGTATAATTGTCATTTGAAATAATAGCACAATTGGGTAAAATTATTTTTGTGATGTTAAAGGGACCAATATATTGTTTATTTCTTTTAATTTATTGCCTATCTGAGATTCTTTTAACCACACTTTTTGATTTACTTCAAAATTATGTTGGTAATTAACGTGTTTATCAAATCGTTCCTTTGCTTTGTCTTTAGATCGTTCGGTATTTAAACGCGCTTGTTTATAGTAGTATGAAGTTTTATTCTGCAAATCTCGCATATGTTTAGAAATTAATTCAGAGTGACTTAAATATTGTTCAGGGGATCTACTTGATGTATGACCAAATATTAATTGAAATGGAGTATAACCTGTAGTTTTATTCTTAGTATTATTATAAGAAATAATTGAATATGGCAAAGCATTGATAATATGTTCGTTAGGGTTTTCTATTTTATAAATTCGTATCATCTCCAAAAGTGTAGCATGAAATCTTTCAAGACTACCATTACTTTTGGGGTGTGATACAGAACTAAAAGTGAATTTAAAATTATATAATTCCGCCAAATCTTTTAATTGATTATTATTAAACTCTTTGCCATGATCACAGTGAATTCGTAGAGGTACACCAAAGTGTTGGAAATAAATTAACAAAGTTAAAACGACTTGTTGAGCACTTTTATTCTTTAAAGGATAAGCTTGTGTATATTTAGTTAATTAATCGCGTACAGTTAAAACATAATTTTTAGGTGGAATTTCTAAAATATCAACATTTATACGTTCAAAAGGAGTTTTAGGAGTTTCTGTAATAACAAGAGGTTGATCCATATTTTGTCTATTAATTTTCATTCTATTACAAACTTCACAGGACTTAATAAAATTGTCTATGTCTTTTTGTAATGAGGGCCAATTATATTTTTCTCTAATACGTCTAAAAGTTTCATTTATACCTCTGTGGAGATTTTGTTTACCATTATGATAATTTTCTAAAATAATTTTACGTTGATCTAGGTCAGGTTCTTGAACAATATTTTTGCAGATTACAAAGTTAATTTCGTCGTCAGCAAATAAGTAAGATAATAATTCAGCTAAGTCAATGTCGTGTATGATTTCTATTATGTTTTGTTTCGTTCTAGTTCGTCTTTAAATTTATAAAATAAAGAGAAAATATGCCATTTAGCATCTTCGGTATCAATAGGAATTGGAACAACAAAATATGTTCTATTAGTAACTCGTGAGCTAAGTGCAATATTAATTTTATTTGGCATAAAAAGTATATCTTGATTTAAAAAGTCTTCGATAATATCTTCATGCATACGATTTAACTTATTCTGTTGAAAAAATGTAATTATATTTTTATGTGATTTAATTAATAGATCATCATTAGTGAATGAAATTTTTGAGTAATCGGTAACAGAACGAGTTTGGCATAAATTTTTAAATATTTTATATTCTTCACAAACAGTTTCTTGAGCAATTTCAGTAGTGGTTGACTCATTATCTGGAATTTCATTATAGAAAATTTCTTCCTTTTGATTTGGGTTATTAATTCTTATTCTGGAAAGTGCATCAGCATTCTGGTTGATTTTACCTGGTTTATAAACAATATTATAATCATATTCTTCGAGTTTAAGACGCCATCGAGCTAATCTCCCCGAACCTGGGTCTTTAATAGAAAACAAATAAGAAAGTGGCTTATGATCCGTAACTAATGTAAATTTTCTTCCGAAAATATATGGTCTGAAATGACTTACAGCCCATACTATAGCTAGAAGTTCTCGATCAATTACAGGATATCGAGTTTCTGCAGGATTAAGAGTACGTGAAGCGTAAGCAATAGGTAAGTCTTTACCAATGGGACCTTGAGAGAGAATGGCACCAATTGCAAATGCAGAAGCATCTGTGGTAATTATAAATTCCTTTTCAAAATCAGGATATTGTAGAATAGGAGTAGAAGTAAGAAGTTGTTTACAAGTTTTAAATGAATCTTTACAAGAGGAATCAAAATCAAAGAAAGTGTTAGATTTTAAAAGATTGGTTAATGGTTTAATGATTTTTGCATAGTTATTAATAAAACGTCTATAATAACCGGTAAGACCTAAGAACATACGGATTTCTTTAACATTTGTTGGTTGAGGAAATTTTTGTACAGCAAGAATTTTATCAGGATTAGGTTTTAATCCATCGGGAGTAATTACATGACCAAGATAACAAACTTCTTTACGTAAAAATTCACATTTATCAGGTTGAATTCTTAAATTAAATTTCTTCAAACGTTTAAAAACTTCCGTTAACCTTTTTAAATGCTCTTCAAGAGTAGCAGAAAAAATAATAATGTCGTCCATATAGACAAGACATTTTTCGTTTTGAATACCAAACATAACATTATCCATAACTCTCTGGAAAGTACTAGGGGCATTTTTTAATCAGAATGGCATACGGGTAAACTCGTAATGACCATGGTCGACAGAAAAAGCGGTTTTAGGAATATCTTTTTCATTTACTTCAATTTGATGAAAACCATTAGCTAAATCAAGAGTAGTGAAGTATGTGCATTTACCTAGTTGATCTAAAATATCTGTTATATTAGGTAGAGGATATTTGTCAGAAACAGTAACATCATTTAACTTTCTATAGTCAATAACCAATCGCCATTTAATTGTTCCACTTGCATCGGGTTTCTTTGAAACAACCCATACTGGAGAAGACCAAGGAGAAACAGAAGGACAAATTATATTTTGATCAAGCATTTTGGAAACTTGACTACGCACTTCAGTTTTATGAATTTGGGGATATCTGTAAGACTTAGTAAAAATTGGACGTGCATTTTCTGTATCAATTGAGTGTTTTATTTGATTCGTAAATGATAATCTATCACCTTATAAATAAAATATATCCGAATAATCAAGACACAATTTTTGAATTAAAAATATTTCTTCTTTATTTAAATGTTCTGTTCTTAATAGTTCTATAATTTTATCGTTTCTAGAAAAATGTACATGTAATATTTTATTTTCATTAAAACAATTAATTGACTCAGTTAAAGGTATTTCAGTTAATTCGAAAGGTTTTACTTTCAAAGAAATATGTTTTTCACTTGTGTTGCAAATAGTTGTGTAAAAATTACCATTAATATTTTTAACTAAAGCTTCTGGGATTATTAAATTATTTGACAAATATTGACATGAACAAATACCTTCTTTTAAATTAGAAGTAGTTTGTAATTTAACAATTTGTTCAGTCCTAGCAGGTATAGTTAAATCAATTAAATTATCATTTGAAATAAAAGTCTCAATTGTATAACATAGGAATTTCTTGATTTGGTAAAATTAATTTACTCGTTTGTAAATTTATTAAGGCATTATAAAATTTAAGAAAGTCCATTCCAAATATACCGTCATATTTAAGATTTAAATTATAAATATAAATTTCAAAAGGTTTATCGAACATTTCGAATTCACACTTTTTATCATTTAAAAGAACTATTAACGCTATTGATTAGAATGGTACAAGGAAAAATATCGGTAGTCTCAGAAATTACGTGTGGTTTAACAACACTAATAGAAGATCCACTATCAATTTAAAATTTAAAATTACCCTTATTCATTTTTGCTACAATAAAATATAAACCACGGCTTGAATTAATATTACTCATTTGATGCGTTTGTATTGTATTAATACTTTTACTTTCTTTATAAAGATAAGGTAATATAAGAAAAATTTTAGCGTTTGTCCTTTTAAGAGTAAAATTGATCGAATCAACTTTACCATCTATAACTCCCTTTTGTTTAATAATAATTTTATCAATAAAACAATCAGAACTCTTTTTCCAAATATACACGAAATCTTGCATTTCGCATTTTAATAGATTAGATGAAAATATTGTTATCTCTTTAAATGTATCATTTTTTATAACAGTTAAATCTTTATCTAAACCAACAATAAATTTATATAGACCCTTTGTAAGGCGACATGTAATTAAATACACATGTGGTATTTTTACAATATTATAATAATTACTTTCGTTAATGGTTAACAAGTTACTTTCACGAATATTAAACTTTTTATTTATACTTAATTTCTCATTTTCATCTTTATATACAGTGTGCTTCGTAGCATCATCTGAATTATATATTTTATTAACATTTGTATCATTATTTTTCTTATGAACATTGGAAAAATTAAACATAGTTTTAATAACTTTATTATAATCAATATTAGCATTATTAGCATTATTACAAATATTATCAGTGCGCTTCGTAGCAACCACTGACTTAATATTTTCATCTTTAAGACAAGTACCATCAACAGATGCATACAAAGTATCGTCAACCGACGTATACAGTGTTTTATTAGAATCATTAAAATTATTATAATTAATAAAATCAGTCTCATCAATAGATGGACAAGATATATTTTCTTCCAAGTCATTATTTTTAAAATTATTTGAGAAATTAGTGTAAACATTATTAAAGTTTAAAATTGAGTCTTTTCTTTTGATGTTGAAGGCTTTGGATTCTCGTAAAGGGCGTTTGTCGTCGGGGTAGATTTGCCCACGTTCTCCCCTCGTTTGAAGTTTAAATTATTATTATTAGCTTCCCTCTTTAATTTAAAACAATCGGCTCTAATATGACCAATTTTATTACAATATGAACAAGTTTTTGATCGGTTAAAATTCCGGTTTACTGGTTCAGGTACATAGTTTCGTGTTGCTCTTTTAATTTCATTATGCAAAAACCCTGGCTTAAAGAAATTTTCTTCCCAGTAATCGTTAAAGCTTTGATTTTTATTTGATGGGAAGGTATTTTTATTATTAAAATTTTTATTTGGATTAAAATTATTGTTCCTTGAAAGATTATTAGAATGATTAAAATTATTATTTCTGTTAAAATTATTAGAACGAATAAAATTATTAGAACGAATAAAATTGTCATTTCTATTAAAATTTGAGGACTGAGAATAATTTTGATACCTCTTGTTTTCTTCAAAATAAGTTAATTGTAATTCACGTTTAATACGAATGGTTGCTTCGTATAAGTTGTTGGGATTAGATGCACGGATTATTGGAGCTATTTTATGATTTAGACCTGTAAGAAGAGTATCAAGACACATGTTATCAATCATGTCTCTCTGACTCTGTTTTTGCGCTTCTAAAATATTTTGGGAATTTATTGAAGCATGTAATTTAGAACTAAATGTAGAAATTTTATTTGCGAAAGTTAAAGGTGTGTCATTAGGCAACTGTCTCATTCGATGAAGATCATTTATTAAAGAATTTAAGTCACGCGAATCGCCAAAATGTGTTTGGAGCAAAACTTGAATTTCATTGAAAGTGTTAAGGTTTCTTGAATTTATTATCTGAGAAGCCCTACCACGAAGTTTATTTTTAATATTAACTAAAACAAGACCTTTTTCATTATCGTTTGCAATATCCAACGCTGTTTCGCAAGAAGTTAAAAACGAATTTAACAATATTTTATCTCCGTCATACTCGGGAATCAAACAAAATAATTCAGATAATTTAAATCCTAACGCAGCATTATTAGGATTAACATTGGCTTTGGCACCAGCAATACCGTTATCAGGTTCATTACCGTGTTGAGACATTGTTATTAATTAATTAAATAATAAAAAACACAAATTTAACCAGATTGATTACAAAATATTAGGAAAAGGAAAGTATAAAAGGACTTAAGATTGTTGCATAGTTCTTGATGATCCACAAAGTATTGGAAATACACCAGCGAAATTCTTCAGAGTGTTTTTCTTTCTTCAACTTTTCGAAATTTTTCAAAAATGCTGTTGGACCATCCTACCGACTGCGCCAATTTGTTAGATGTGATAGATTAAAATGCACTTTTTAAAAAAACAACATTTACTTTATTAAATAACTTTTCTACAAGAAATTAAATTGAAGTTAACTTAATAAGATATAAAATATAATGAATACAGAATGTAACTAGACAGTCCTATTTATATGTTTTAGAAACTATATTAAATTCAAGGATTATAATTAAGATTAAACTAACATGAAACTGAAATAACTTAAAATAAAGGTTCTATTGAAATTTGTTATTACACAAATAGAATAATAATAAAAACAATAAGTCTTTATACAAAATAAAAGTCGGCAATGGAATATTTCCATCAAACTGCGTATTGTCCTTGATATATGCCGTTTAGGCCGATATAACAAACACATAAACCGATTTACACATATAAACTGATTTATTTATATCAATTGATTTACACATATCAACTGATTTATTTATATTATCTGATTTACACATATCAACTGATTTATTTATATAAACTGATTTACTCATATCCCCTGATTTAGGTTTGAACCATATTGGCAACACAGCAAATTTTAAATGAGAACGTTGATTTATTTATATCAACTGATTTACACATATCAACTGATTTTTTTTATATCAACCGATTTACACAAATCCACTGATTTACGCATATCAACTGATTTACGCATATCCCCTGATTTAAGTTTGAACCAATTTGGCAACATAGCAAATTTTAAATGACAATGGATTTATTTATATCAACTGATTTACGTATATCCCCTTATTTAAGTTTAAACCAATTTGGCAACATAGCAAATTTAAATGACCACGTTGATTTATTTATATCAACTGATTTACACATATCAACTGATTTTTTAATATCAACTGATTTACGCATATCAACTGATTTACGCATATCCCCCGATTTAAGTTTAACCAATTTGGCAACACAGCAAATTTTAAAAGACCACGTTCATTAATTTATATCAACTAATTTACACATATCAACTGATTTATTCACATCAACTGATTTACACATATTAACTGATTTATTTATATCAACTGATTTACGCATATCAACTGATTTACACATATCCCCTGATTTAAGTTTGAACCAATTTGGCAACATAGCAAATTTTAAATGACAACGAATTTATATATATCAACTGATTTACGTATATCCCCTGATTTAAGTTTGAACCAATTTGGCAACATAGCAAATTTTAAATGACCACGTTGATTTATTTATATTAACTGATTTACACATATTAACTGATTTACACATATCAACTGATTTATTTATATCAACTGATTTTTTTATATCAAACGATTTACACAAATTAACCGATTCACACAAGTCAACTGATTTACGCATATCAACTGATTCACGCATATCCCCTGATTTAAGTTTGAACCAATTTGGCAACATAGCAAATTTTAAATGAAAACGGATTTATTTATATCAACTGATTTACGTAAATCAACTGTATGATGATTTTAAATGACCACGTTGATTCATTTATATCAACTGATTTACACATATCAACTGATTTATTTATATCAACTGATTTACACATATTAACTGATATATTTATATCAACTGATTTACACATATCAACTGATTTATTTATATAAACTGATTTACGCAAATCAACTGATTTACGCATATCAACTGATTTACGCATATCCCCTGATTTAAGTTTGAACCAATTTGACAACATAGCAAATTTTAAATGACAACGAATTTATTTTTATCAACTGATTTACACATATTAACTGATTTACACATATCAACTGATTTACACATATCAACTGATTTATTTATATCAACTGATTTACACATATCAACTGATTTATTTATATCAACTGATTTACACATATCAACTGATTTATTTATATAAACTGATTTACGCATATCAACTGATTTACGCATATCAACTGATTTATGCATATCCCCTAATTTAAGTTTAAACAATTTGGCAACGAAAAATTTATTTATATCAACTGATTTACACATATCAACTGATTTTTTGATATCAACCGATTTACACAAATCAACTGATTTACGCAAATCCCCTTATTTAAGTTTGAACCAATTTGGCAACATAGCAAATTTTAAATGACAACGGATTTATTTATATCAACTGATTTACGTATATCCCCTGATTTAAGTTTGAACCAATTTGGCAACATAGCAAATTTTAAATGACCACGTTGATTTATTTATATCAAATGATTTACACATATCAACTGATTTATTTACATTAACTGATTTACACATATCAACTGATTTATTTATATCAACTGATTTACGCATATCAACTGATTTATGCATATCCCCCGATTTAAGTTTAACCAATTTGGCAACACAGCAAATTTTAAATGAGAACGTTTATTTATTTATATCAACTGATTTACACATATCAACTGATTTATTTACATCAACTGATTTACACATATAAACTGATTTTTTGATATCAACCAATTTACACAAATCAACTAATTTACGAATATCAACTGATTTACGCATATCATCTGATTTAAGTTTGAACCAATTTGGCAACAGCAAATTTTAAATGACAACGTTGATTTATTTATATCAACTGATTTATTTATATCAACTGATTTATTTATATCAACTGATTTACACATGTCAACTGATTTTTTTGATATTAACCTATATACACAAATCAACTGATTCACGCATATCTTACGCATATCAACTGATTTACGCATATCCCCTGATTTAAGTTTGAACCAATTTGGCAACATAGCAAATTTTAAATGACAACGAATTTATTTATTTCAACTGATTTATTTATATCAACCGATTTACACAAATCAACTGATTTACGCATATCAACTGATTTACGCATATCAACTGATTTACGCATATCCCCTGATTTAAGTTTGAACCAATTTGGCAACATAGCAAATTTTAAATGACAACGAATTTATTTATTTCAACTGATTTATTTATATCAACCGATTTACACAAATCAACTGATTTACGCATATCAACTGATTTACGCATATCCCCTGATTTAAGTTTGAACCAATTTGGCAACACAGCAAATTTTAAATGACAACGAATTTATTTATTTCAACTGATTTATTTATATCAACTGATTTACGCATATCAACTGATTTACGCATATCCCCCGATTTAAGTTTAACCAATTTGCCAAAACAGCAAATTTTAAATAAAGTTATAAAGTTATAAAGTGCTCTTTTAGTTCCACCCTTACATCCAAACTAAGATGTCCCATAAGCCAACTGAATGGCTTGTGCGGGTTAGGGGTAGGAACGGACCGACGGCTTAAAGTCCCCTCCGAAGGACTATACACAATGGACAAACACAAATAAACAACCATACCCAAGTGGGATTCGAACCCACGACCTCTCGGCTCGTACCCAGGAGCTCTGACCACTACACCACCGAGGCCGACAACGTTTATTTATTTATATCAACCGATTTACACATATCAACTGATTTATTTACATCAACTGATTTACACATATCAACTGATTTTTTTATATCAACCAATTTACACAAATCAACTGATTTACGAATATCAACTGATTTACGCATATCCCCTGATTTAAGTTTGAACCAATTTGGCAACATAGCAAATTTTAAATGACAACGAATTTATTTATTTCAACTGATTTATTTATATCAACCGATTTACACAAATCAACTGATTTACGCATATCAACTGATTTACTCATATCCCCTGATTTAGGTTTGAACCATATTGGCAACACAGCAAATTTTAAATGAGAACGTTGATTTATTTATATCAACTGATTTACACATATCAACTGATTTTTTTTATATCAACTGATTTACACAAATCAACTGATTTACGCCTATCAACTGATTTACGCATATCCCCTGATTTAAGTTTGAACCAATTTGGCAACATAGCAAATTTTAAATGACAATGGATTTATTTATATCAACTGATTTACGTATATCCCCTTATTTAAGTTTAAACCAATTTGGCAACATAGCAAATTTTAAATGACCACGTTGATTTATTTATATCAACTGATTTACACATATCAACTGATTTTTTAATATCAACTGATTTACGCATATCAACTGATTTACGCATATCCCCCGATTTAAGTTTAACCAATTTGGCAACACAGCAAATTTTAAATGACAACGGATTTATTTATATCAACTGATTTACGTATATCCCCTGATTTAAGTTTGAACCAATTTGGCAACATGGCAAATTTTAAAAGACCACGTTCATTAATTTATATCAACTAATTTACACATATTAACTGATTTATTCACATCAACTAATTTACACATATCAACTGATTTATTTATATCAACTGATTTACGCATATCAACTGATTTACACATATCCCCTGATTTAAGTTTGAACCAATTTGGCAACATAGCAAATTTTAAATTACAACGAATTTATGTATATCAACTGATTTACGTATATCCCCTGATTTAAGTTTGAACCAATTTGGCAACATAGCAAATTTTAAATGACCACGTTGATTTATTTATATCAACTGATTTACACATATTAACTGATTTACACATATCAACTGATTTATTTATATCAACTGATTTTTTTATATCAAACGATTTACACAAATTAACCGATTCACACAAGTCAACTGATTTACGCATATCAACTGATTCACGCATATCCCCTGATTTAAGTTTGAACCAATTTGGCAACATAGCAAATTTTAAATGAAAACGGATTTATTTATATCAACTGATTTACGTAAATCAACTGTATGATGATTTTAAATGACCACGTTGATTCATTTATATCAACTGATTTACACATATTAACTGATTTACACATATCAACCGATTTACACATATCAACTGATTTATTTATATCAACTGATTTACACATATCAACTGATTTATTTATATCAACTGATTTACACATATTAACTGATATATTTATATCAACTGATTTACACATATCAACTGATTTATTTATATAAACTGATTTACGCATATCAACTGATTTACGCATATCCCCTGATTTAAGTTTGAACCAATTTGACAACATAGCAAATTTTAAATGACAACGAATTTATTTTTATCAACTGATTTACACATATTAACTGATTTACACATATCAACTGATTTACACATATCTACTGATTTATTTATATCAACTGATTTACACATATCAACTGATTTATTTATATCAACTGATTTACACATATCAACTGATTTATTTATATAAACTGATTTACGCATATCAACTGATTTACGCATATCAACTGATTTATGCATATCCCCTAATTTAAGTTTAAACAATTTGGCAACAAAAATTTATTTATATCAACTGATTTACACATATCAACTGATTTTTTGATATCAACCGATTTACACAAATCAACTGATTTACGCATATCCCCTTATTTAAGTTTGAACCAATTTGGCAACATAGCAAATTTTAAATGACAACGGATTTATTTATATCAACTGATTTACGTATATCCCCTGATTTAAGTTTGAACCAATTTGGCAACATAGCAAATTTTAAATGACCACGTTGATTTATTTATATCAAATGATTTACACATATCAACTGATTTATTTACATCAACTGATTTACACATATCAACTGATTTATTTATTTCAACTGATTTACGCATATCAACTGATTTATGCATATCCCCCGATTTAAGTTTAACCAATTTGGCAACACAGCAAATTTTAAATGACAACGTTTATTTATTTATATCAACTGATTTACACATATCAACTGATTTATTTACATCAACTGATTTACACATATAAACTGATTTTTTGATATCAACCAATTTACACAAATCAACTAATTTACGAATATCAACTGATTTACGCATATCATCTGATTTAAGTTTGAACCAATTTGGCAACAGCAAATTTTAAATGACAACGTTGATTTATTCATATCAACCGATTTACACATATCAACTGATTTATTTATATTAACTGATTTACACATATTAACTGATATATTTATATCAACTAATTTACACATATCAACTGATTTACGCATATCAACTGATTTACGCATATCCCCTGATTTAAGTTTGAACCAATTTGGCAACACAGCAAATTTTAAATGACAACGTTGATTTATTTATATCAACTGATTTACACATATCAACTGATTTTTTGATATCAACCGATTTACACAAATCAACTGATTTACGCATATCCCCTGATTTAAGTTTGAACCAATTTGGCAACATAGCAAATTTTAAATGACAACGAATTTATTTATTTCAACTGATTTATTTATATCAACCGATTTACACAAATCAACTGATTTACGCATATCAACTGATTTACGCATATCCCCTGATTTAAGTTTGAACCAATTTAGCAACAGCAAATTTTAAATGACAAGGGATTTATTTATATCAACCTATTTACGTATATCCCCTGATTTAAGTTTAAACCAATTTGGCAACATAGCAAATTTTAAACTACCACGTTGATTTATTTATATCAACTGATTTACACATATTAACTGATTTACACATATCAACTGATTTATTTATATCAACTGATTAACACATATCAACTAATTTATTTATATCAACTGATTTACACATATCAACTGATTTATTTATATCAACTGATTTACACATATCAACTGATTTATTTATATAAACTGATTTACACAAATCAACTGATTTACGCATATCCTCTGATTTAGGTTTAAACCAATTTGGCAACACAGCAAATTTTAAATGAGAACGTTGATTTATTTATATCAACTGATTTACACATATTAACTGATTTATTTATATCAACTGATTTACACATATCAACTGATTTATTTATATCAACTGATTTATTTATATCAACCGATTTACACAACTCAACTGATTTACGCATATCCCCTGATTTAAGTTTGAACCAATTTGGCAACACAGCAAATTTTAAATGAGAATGTTGATTTATTTATATCAACTGATTTACACATATCAACTGATTTTTTGATATCAACCGATTTACACAAATCAACTGATTTACGCATATCAACTGATTTACGCATATTATTAGGCGACGTTCACAACTACAACGACGCCCACGACTGCTGCGACGCCCACGACCGCCGACGTAGCGATGCCCACCAAGGCCGCGACGCTCACCGACGCCGCGACGCCCATCGCCGCCGCGACGCCCATCGCCGCCGCGACGCCCATCGCCGCCGCGACGCCCATCGCCGCCGCGACGCCCATCGCCGCCGCGACGCCCATCGCCGCCGCGACGCCCATCGCCGCCGCGACGCCCATCGCCGCCGCGACGCCCATCGCCGCCGCGACGCCCATCGCCGCCGCGACGCCCATCGCCGCCGCGACGTCCATCGCCGCCGCGACGCCCATCGCCGCCGCGACGCCCATCGCCGCCGCGACGCCCATCGCCGCCGCGACGCCCATCGCCGCCGCGACGCCCATCGCCGCCGCGACGCCCATCGCCGCCGCGACGCCCACCGACGCCGGGACGTTCACCGCCACCGCAGCTCCACCGCTTGGCCCCACGGCCCCGCTGAATGCCCGTTGTGACGAGAAGCCAGACGCACGCCGAACGACTCTCCGCACGCGCACCCGCCATGGCCGACACGCAGACCACCGGCACGCAGACAACCGGCACGGGCCTCGCGCCCCCCGGTTCTGCGTCCGACACGACCGAGGAATACGTTGGCAGCTCCGGAGGTGACGCGCCCCTCGCTTCGTCTCTGGATGTACAAGAGACGGCCCTCGGGGACCACCGGACGGGATTGGACACCCTGGGGGACCACCGTCTACAACATTAAGTTTGAACCAATTTGGCAACATAGCAAATTTTAAATGAAAACGGATTTATTTATATCAACTGATTTACGTAAATCAACTGTATGATGATTTTAAATGACCACGTTGATTCATTTATATCAACTGATTTACACATATTAACTGATTTACATATATCAACCGATTAACACATATCAACTGATTTATTTATATCAACTGATTTACACATATTAACTGATTTATTTATACCATTGATTTACACATATTAACTGATTTATTTATATCAACTGATTTACACATATCAACTGATTTATTTATATAAACTGATTTACGCAAATCAACTGATTTACGCATATCAACTGAGTTACGCATATCCCCTGATTTAAGTTTGAACCAATTTGACAACATAGCAAATTTTAAATGACAACGGATTTATTTTTATCAACTGATTTACACATATTAACTGATTTACACATATCAACTGATTTACACATATCAACTGATTTACACATATCAACTGATTTACACATATCAACTGATTTATTTATATCAACTGATTTACACATATCAAATGATTTACACATATCAACTGATTTACACATATCAACTGATTTATGCCTATCAATTGATTTACGCATATCCCCTGATTTAAGTTTGAACAATTTGGCAACGAAAAATTTTAAATCACAACGTTGATTTATTTATATCAACTGATTTATTTATATCAACTGATTTACACATATCAACTGATTTTTTGATATCAACCGATTTACACAAATCAACTGATTTACGCATATCAATTGATTTACGCATATCCCCTGATTTAAGTTTGAACCAATTTGGCAACATAGCAAATTTTAAATGACAACGGATTTATTTTTATCAACCGATTTACACATATTAACTGATTTACACATATCAACTGATTTACACATATCAACTGATTTACACATATCAACTGATTTATTTATATCAACTGATTTACACATATCAACTGATTTATTTATATAAACTGATTTACGCATATCAACTGATTTACGCATATCAACTGATTTATGCATATCAACTGATTTACGCATATCCCCTGATTTAAGTTTGAACCAATTTGGCAACATAGCAAATTTTAAATGACAACGAATTTATTTATATCAACTGATTTACGTATATCCCCTGATTTAAGTTTGAACCAATTTGGCAACACAGCAAATTTTAAATGACAACGTTTATTTATTTATATCAACCGATTTACACATATCAACTGATTCATTTACATCAACTGATTTACACATATCAACTGATTTTTTTATATCAACCAATTTACACAAATCAACTGATTTACGAATATCAACTGATTTACGCATATCATCTGATTTAAGTTTGAACCAATTTGGCAACAGCAAATTTTAAATGACAACGTTGATTTATTTATATCAACTGATTTATTTATATCAACTGATTTATTTATATCAACTGATTTACACATGTCAACTGATTTTTTTGATATTAACCTATTTACACAAATCAACTGATTCACGCATATCTTACGCATATCAACTGATTTACGCATATCCCCTGATTTAAGTTTGAACCAATTTGGCAACATAGCAAATTTTAAATGACAACGAATTTATTTATTTCAACTGATTTATTTATATCAACCGATTTACACAAATCAACTGATTTACGCATATCAACTGATTTACGCATATCCCCTGATTTAAGTTTGAACCAATTTGGCAACATAGCAAATTTTAAATGACAACGAATTTATTTATTTCAACTGATTTATTTATATCAACCGATTTACACAAATCAACTGATTTACGCATATCAACTGATTTACTCATATCCCCTGATTTAAGTTTGAACCAATTTGGCAACACAGCAAATTTTAAATGACAACGTTGATTTATTTATATCAACTGATTTACACATATCAACTGATTTTTTGATATTAACCGATTTACACAAATCAACTGATTTACGCATATCCCCTGATTTAAGTTTGAACCAATTTGGCAACAGCAAATTTTAAATGACAACGGATTTATTTATATTAACTGATTTACGTATGTCAACTGTATGATGATTTGAAATGACCACGTTTATCATTTATATCAACTAATTTACACATATTAACTGATTTACACATATCAACTGATTTATTTATATCAACTGATTTACACATATTAACTGATTTATTTATATCAACTGATTTACGCATATCAAATGATTTACGCATATCCCCTGATTTAAGTTTGAACCAATTTGGCAACATAGCAAATTTTAAATGACAACGGATTTATTTATATCAACTGATTTACGCATATCCCCTGATTTAAGTTTGAACCAATTTGGCAACATAGCAAATTTTAAATGACAACGTTGATTTATTTATATCAACTGATTTACAAATATCAACTGATTTATTCACATCAACTGATTTACACATATCAACTGATTTGTTTATATCAACTGATTTACACATATCAACTGATTTACACATATCAACTGATTTACACATATCAACTGATTTACGCATAGAATAGAATAGAAAATAATAGAATAGCATATTTATTTCATTAATCAAAAGTTACTTGAAATGTCACACAAAACAAGAGGTTTAAATTTGATACAAATATAAAACAAAAATATACGACAATACTGCCGTGCTTAATGAAAACGCCGTAACCAACAATTTTGCAATTTTTGGTTTACGGCATTTCTACTAGAAAAATTCATCCTGCGTCTATCCCCGGTACTCAAAAACCGTATCTATATATATACGGTTTTTTGAGTCCCGGGGATAGACGCAGGATGAATTGTTCTAGTAGAAAATGCCGTAAACCAAAAATCGCAAAATTGTTGGTTACGGCGTTTTCATTAAGCACGGCAGAATAATAAATATAAATAAATATGTAAAAAATAAATTTGGTAAATGGTTAAATAGTTTCGCTCCTTATTAGTCCAGGCCTTGCTGGGTTCTCTTTTTAAAATGAAGTGGTATTTGTAATTTATTTTTGTTTCTGGTGTTTATTTGGTGTTGGCCTACTTGTGCAAATATTTGCATATTATTTTTTACATAATTTACACATTCAAAAATATAGAGTGACGGTAAGGTAAGAATATTTTCTTTCTTAAAGTATTTTTTACAGCTTTCGGTTTGTTTAAGGTTGCATAGAGCCCTAAGAGCTCTTTTATGTAATTTAAATAGGTTGGTAGCTGCTGATGATTGGCCCCATAACAAAATACCATAGGACAGGATGCTATGACAATTTGCGTAGTAAGCTGCTTTTGATATTTGTGATGTACCAATTTTTTTCTTCATGTGTATTGTAAATATTGCTTTGGAGACTTTTTTTTCTATCATTTCTATATGTGCAGTCCAGTTAAGTTTATTGTCTATTACTATGCCTAAGAATTTAAGGTTATCATTTACATTTTCTTCAATCTATTTGGGTTTTATCTTTGTTAATTTGAAGTTTGTTTGAGGTAAACCAGTTTGCACTTTTATTAAGTATATTGTGTTCATTGTCTTTTAGGTCAGCATAAGTAGTATTGCGAATCAGATAGGTGGTATCGTCTGCGTATAGGTAAGTATTAACATTTTCATCTTTAAATAGTAAATCGTTAATGTAGATTATAAATAGGATTGGACCAAGTATTGAACCTTGTGGGACTCCATGTTTTAATGTAAGTTTATTTGATGTTTTATTATTCCAAAATACGAGTTGATTTCGGTTTTCAAGAAAACTTTTTATTAGTTTTAATTGGTTTCCTCTAATTCCATAATAAAGCCTTAGATAGATCGCATGATATTAACTCAATTTTTTTGTTTTCATCATCCGCTTGGTATAGCTCCTTTAACATATCTATTATAGCTGAAATCGTACTTCTTTTCTTTCCAAAGCCATATTGTTGATGTCTAAGAATATAATATTTTTCCATAAAGCTTAGCAATCTAGCCTTTATAACATTTTCAAAAATTTTTGAAAATGCCGGTAGTATTGATATAGGTCTATAATTTGTTGGCTCATTTTTTTATAAAAAAGGTTGTCATGTCATAAATATCTTTTGTATCCATATGTGTTGTTTTTATTATTTTGGTTATACTTGAGACTTCTTTGTGGGTTACTGGTTCGAAAAAACACGTATATGGGCATCTATGGGTATATTTCTTTAATTGAATTAATGCTTGATTTGTGTCTTTTGGCATATTTTTTATTATGTTGTTCCCAACATTTGAAAAGAACACATTAAATGTATTGGCACTTATCATGGATTCTGGTTTGACTTTACTTAGGTGTTTTGTTTCATCGTTGATTATTTTCCATATCATTTTCGTTTTATTTTCTGAGTATAATATAAGGTTTTAATTTTTTTCCCTTCTTATTTCATTAATTCTGTTAATATAAATATGTTTGTATTGTTTGTAGGCATTTAACGCTTGTGTCTTTTGTACTTTAAATATCGTGTGTAGTGCATTAAGAATGTTTTCCATTTCATGTAATTCCTGTGAAAACCAGTTTAATTTATTGGGTTTTTTGTTTATTACTTTCCTTTTTACAGGTGCAAATTTATTTAACATTAATGTAAGATTATTAAAAAATATTTTAAATGATTCCTCACATTTTTTATTATAGAATAAAGTTGGCCAGTCTATTGAATTTAAGGATTTTTTTTATATGGTTAGTACTCTCAACTGATATATTTCTACCAAATTGTATTTCATTATTATATATTTCTTTTTTTGCCTCTAATTTTATAAATTGTGCATAATGGTCGCCAAGGTGAAGATTTTGAGTTTTTACTTGGGCCCTTGATACATTAAAGTTGCAGAATATGTTATCTATACATGTGGTCGATTGTGCTGTTACTCTACTGGGTTCATATATAATATATTTCATATTATAGCTAATAAATAGATTAAGTAGTAAATATTTTTCCCTTGAAGTTTCTAAAAAATTTACAATAAAATCACCACTAACTATTATCTTATGTACGTTAATATTTAGGGTTATTAGATTTAAGGCTTCATATAAGTTGTTAAGAAAAATATTAAAGTCTCCATTGGGTGACCTATACAGGGTGGAAACCTTAAATGGAATAAATTCTGTATTTTAAAAACCACTTACTTTTTTAAAAAATCCAAAAAAGGTCAATTTATAAATTTACCTGGGTAAATTGTGGTAAATCTTAAAAATATAAGAAACTACCCTTTGAGGGTGCAACCAACCCTAACTTTTTTTTTCAAATGCTGCCATAAATCTTTTTGATTTAGATTTCTGATTTTTGGCAACGCATTATTTTGCATCAACATCTTCTACCTTTGTTTTTGCGTGTTTCGAGACATAATTTTTTATTATTTCTTCTATAACCGACTCATTTAATTTACTTAGAAACAGCCATATTTTTTTGCTTTTTCCCGATGAATGATTTGTTAATTCTTCGTCATCTTCTTTAATTCCTATCTGTATTGTTTTATTTTTCCTAATTTCTACCCATTTGTTTACTTCTTTATTATTTTGTTTGGATTGTTTATGTTTTTTTGATTTAACTTCAATAAATTCTTCTTCTTCTTCTCCATTGTTTACGGGCAAGTTTATCGGTGCGTTGATTACTACTGGTAGTTCAGATGTAATTTGTTTATTATTAATATTTTTGGACTGTTCCATTATTTGGTTGCTAGCTTCAGGTTTAATTTCATGGTTTGTTGATGTTTTAGGTGTATTGTTTAAATTTTTTGTACTCACATTCTTTAGTTGATTTTTTTAAAAAATGGCCTTATCTTTTCATAATTGGCAGTTTTCCATTAATAAACCATTTTTTTCCTCCAATCCACTGATTTATTTATATCAATTGATTTACACAAATCAACTGATTTACACATATCCCCTGATTTAAGTTAGAACCAATTTGGTAACACAGCAAATTTTAAATGACCACGTTGATTTATTTATATCAACTGATTTACACATATTAACTGATTTACGCATATCAACTAATTTATTTATATCAACTGATTTACACATATCAACTGATTTATTTATATCAACTGATTTACACATATCAACTGGTTTATTTATATCAACCGATTTACACAAATCAACTGATTTACGCATATCAACTGATTTACGCTTATCCCCTGATTTAAGTTTGAACCAATTTGGCAACATAGCAAATTTTAAATGACAACGGATTTATTTATATCAACTGTATGATAATTTTAAATTACCATGTTGATTTATTTATATCAACTGATTTACACATATTAACTGATTTACACATATCAACCGAATTACACATATCAACTGATTTATTTATATCAACTGATTTATTTATATCAACTGATTTACACATATCAACTGATTTATTTATATCAACTGATTTATTTATATAAACTGATTTACGCATATTGTTAAAGCCCAAGTTTAACAGAAAAATAGTTCAACATATGTTTATTATTATTGTTTAGATATCACTCGTACAAGTAGCGTAAAAGCGACCTTGTGCTATAAACTACTTAGTCAGCAAAAGTTCCAGTCAGTAGCGTACAGAATAAAATACAATTAAAAACACATGTTTTGTCTAGTGCGCTACTGATATTTGTTTTGAATATAATTATAAAGTGTTTTAAGTTTATAGTTCGAAAACATCAAATAATATGATATGTTTTATAAATTATTTAAATTTGTTGAATATAAAACTCAGACAACTTTTAATAAAGACATAGTTTAACACTGCTTACTCTATCATTTCAATAGAATCTTAATTGATCTCTATTCATGGTCCTTCGAACTACTTGCTAACGCTGGGAGGTGAGCATCATCAAAGAGAAAATCTTTGTACTCGCCCAGTGCTTAGCATAAAAAACCAAGTCTTAAAAAAAATCTTACACTGGGAGGACAAACTGATTCAGCAGCCCAGAATATTTTGGAGTAAAGAAGAGCACAGTCCTGAAAAGTAAAGAATCCGGACCTCTATTCGCCTCCACATTACCAAAAATGCCATCCGACGACCAAATTTCACTTCAAAAAGTGAACGAAATGGCACTCCACCAAGAAACATTGGGAAAGAAATTACGCCAGATCCTAACAAACATGAAAAAGGATTCATCATCCCGAAAGACCGCCATCTATATCCAACAAAAAAGATTGGACTTGGACAATACATTCCAAGAAGCAATATCCATTGATGAACAACTAGAAAAAGAAAAAATACCATCCCATTCATATTTCCAACAAAAATATATGAAACAAATTCGAGAAACGTACAACGAAGCAATTGCATACCTAGACAAATGCAACGAAAATCTGCCACAAACGCCCAGCACCGATGCCACAACTAATAACGAAGAGGAAATCGAACACCTTCAAAATACAGATCAAATCAAGCGCATTCGACGCCAAAATGTTAGAATCCAGATGTTGGTCCATACACTCGAGGAAGCTGAACGAGATCTATCTGAACCGCGTCCGAGCATCAGATATGAGTCACTAATACAAACGGCTACTTCACAATGCACGTCAGTAACGCAATTGCATGAAGAAATTGAAGCTGAAGCTACCGAAACAGGCCACCCCTACTTTAAAGAAAGATTGTTCTGGACGACTTAAGAAAAATACCGTGAAATGGTCAACAGATTAGAAGACAGAATTGCTAGAAGCAGACAATCGAGCAAACCGAATGTGCCCCTACCAAAAACTCACCTTCCACAATTCAAAGGAGGGTACGAAGATTGGGTTACATTCAACGATTTATTTCGTCAAGTGATTCACGAGAATACCAATTTAACCGATGTTGAACGAATGCAATATCTAAAAACGAACGTAAGAGGAGAAGCCGCCAGAATAATCCAACATCTACAAATAACTGAAGCCAACTACCAAGCTGCGTGGAACCTTCTACAGAAAAGATACCAAAACACCAGGCTCATTGTGGCAAAACTAGTTGACAGAATCATAGACTTGCCAATGGTTCAGAAAGAGTCAGCGCGTCAAATTAGACAACTTTATGACACCACTAATGAATGTCTCCAAGGCCTAGAAAATCTAGGAGTCGACACTAAACAATGGGACCCAATCATCGGAAGGATGATAATAAGAAAATGGGACTTTGAGACCAATAGGATATTCGAACAATCTATTGGCAATCCCAACGAAGTACCAAATCTGTCCGAAATAATGATGTTCTTAAAAAAAAGATTTCAATCGCTTGAAACCACAAAGTTTTACACAGAAAAGGAAAGTAGTAAAACTTATAATACAACTTATAATACATATAATAAAAATTTACGTCCATGGAACACACAATCCTGTGTAATATGCAACCAACCACACGGCATTTATAGATGTACTGTATTTATGGACAAGACCATCGAAGAAAGAAGCAAAATGGTACGAGAGAAGGGTCTCTGCACTAAGTGCATTGGACATCACAACAAGGAACAATGCATCTCCCAGAAAAAGTGCCAAATCTGTGGCCAATCGCACCACACAATATTACATTTTGAAAGGAAAGAAGAGAGAAACCCTCGGAAAACCAATTCACACACAGGCACTACCGAAAAACCAGCCGACAATGTGAGCTGCAAAGGGCTAGAAGATACAGTACTGTTAGCAACAGCACTCGTCAAAGTTAAATCAGCATCTGGGACCTTAGAATACATTAGAGTTCTGATCGATTCCGGCTCACAGGCCGCTTTACTAACTGAAAGGGCCGCTCAATCATTGGGACTACTCCGGCAGAAAATTAGCACAGAAGTATCCGGGTTAGGCGATAACCAAGCAAAAATGTCAAGAAGCAGGATTCAGTGTCAAATAACTCCAAGATTTCCCAGTACATACGCACTTAACGTTAGTTTTATTGTGCTACCAAAATTAACAACAACACTCCCGTGTAGGGATGTGAAATATGACATTCCGGAGAGCTGGCACAACCAGATGTTAGCAGATCCTCTATACAACAAGGCAGGTCCGATTGATGGAATTCTAGGAGCCGAGGAACTTAGTCACATACTGGAAGGTGGGCTAAAACGGACTAAAACCGGACTCTTTGGTCAAGAAACCAAGATTGGATGGATATTATCAGGTACCATAACGCGATCCCAAAACGAAGAAACTAGGGTAATTAGCATGATCAGTAGAATGAAAGAAGACATGCAACTCACCAAATTTTGGGAAGTAGAAGAAGCAGAGCCAGAAGCACCAGTCCTATCCAAAGAAAACCAGGAGTGCGAAAAACACTACGAGGAATCCACAACAAGGGATTCTACAGGAAAATACACCGTAAGAATTCCGTTTAAAGAGAACACTGTATCCCTCGGGAATTCTCGTCCAATGGCAATGGCAAGATATTTTCAATTGGAAAAGAAATTAGAAAGAAACTGTAACAATAACCTGAAGACACAATACCATGCTTTCATGCAAGAATATTTGACACTTGGACACATGGAAAAGGTACCGCAAGAACAAGCTGGCAAAGGGATGTACTACATACCTCACCAACCAGTTATCAGAGAAGAAAGCGTCACCACTAAATTACGGGTGGTGTTTGACGCGTCAGCCAAATCTAACAATGGAATTAGTCTAAACGAAAACATGCATATAGGACCCAGACTTCAACTGGAGTTAGCAGATATACTGCTAAAATGGAGAAAACATGCCGTGGTATTCTGCGCCGATGTAGAAAAGATGTACCGACAAATCCAGTTGGCCACAGAAGATCGAGATTACCATCGCATCTTGTGGAGATTCAGCGATAAGATGCCAATCAAAGAATATCGCCTCACGACGGTTACATATGGCACTGCGTCTGCTCCCTACTTGGCCGTCAAAACGCTACAAAGACTGGCCTTAGATGAAAGATCCAAATACCCAAAGGCGTCCAATATCGTCATACAAGATTTCTATGTCGATGACCTAATGACAGGCGCCGAATCCATCGCGAAAGTCAAGAAACTGCAATCAGACATTATCAAGCTACTACAAACTGGAGGAATGACACTACGAAAGTGGT
The DNA here is from genome assembly GCA_921294245.1 of Brassicogethes aeneus. NCBI lineage: Eukaryota > Metazoa > Arthropoda > Insecta > Coleoptera > Nitidulidae > Brassicogethes > Brassicogethes aeneus. The sequence goes on from OV121136.1 coordinate 9,525,676, forward strand.
CCAGCAATAGACAGGAAATTCTAGCCAACCTTCCAGAAGAATTAAGAGACCAAACCATTACAGAAATAAGTGAAGACAAAGTTAAAAAAGCACTAGGTGTTTGTTGGTGCCCTCAAGATGACACATTTCGTTTTAAGGTGAATCGTCTAAAAGAAACAGAATTTACCAAGCGAAAGGTTATCTCTGAAGTTGCAAAAATATTTGATCCATTGGGTTGGCTCGCACCAGTAGTAGTATCAGCTAAAATACTCATCCAGGAACTATGGGCACAAGAAATAAAGTGGGATGATCCTCTTCCTGTGGACTTGCACAAGAATTGGATAAAATTGTACAATAAGTTAGAAAAAGTGGAAGAAATAAGGGTACCTCGCTGGATTCACACCGCGTTAGAAAATAGACATTTGGAATTACATGGATTCTGCGATGCTTCCGAAAAGGCGTATGGAGCAGTAATATATGCAAGAAACATGAACGAAAACGGAGATGTCACCATTGACCTTTTAACAGCAAAATCAAAGGTAGCACCCATAAAAACAAAAATCAGTTTACCACGGTTGGAGCTATGTGCAGCTGCGCTGCTATCAAAATTAATGGATCGCACAAAAAAGGCACTAGCAATCAGCAATGTAAAAGAGTTTGCATGGTCAGACTCAATGATCACTCTAGCCTGGATAAAAGGAGATCCATCCAGGTGGAAAACATTTGTCGCCAACAGAGTGAGCGAAATCACATCCAAGATTCCCGTAGAACAGTGGGGACATGTTGGAACAACAGACAACCCTGCGGATGCCATATCAAGGGGGATATGTCCATCCAAGATAAAGGATACTACGCTCTGGTGGAATGGACCAACCTGGCTTCCAAACAAGGCAAACTGGCCAAAAAATAACAATAATCCACAAACACAATTAGAGGAAAAACGATGCTTACAAGTGAAGATAAACTCTACGCAAGATGCTTCACTTTATGACCGGTTTTCATCTTTTACAAGAATGGTCCGAGTATTATCACATTGCAGAAGATTTATAAAAAACGCTGCAGGCCAGAAAAGAACAGGTCCACTCACCACAGAAGAATTACACTGGACCACGATTCAAATCGTCAAAATGGTTCAAGAATCAAACATGCCTAATGAAGTGACAGCCCTTCGCGCCAAAAATCAACTTCAAAAGAATAGCAGACTGTTAACATTGAAACCTTTTTTGGACGAAAATGGAATTCTAAGGGTTGGGGGAAGACTTAGCAACTCAGAATTACCATTCGAACAAAAGCATCCTGCAATCTTACCAAACAACGATCACGTAACAAAATTGATCATCAATCAGGCACACGAACAAACCTTGCACGGAGGAAATCAACTAACCCTCGCACACATCAGACAAAAATACTGGATTCCAAATGGAAGAAAAAATGTGCGAAACCAAATTCACAAGTGTGCCAAATGCATCCGATACAAGGCTCAAACGGCGCAACAAATAATGGGAAATCTACCAGGTCCAAGAGTAACGCCATCCCAACCATTCTGTCATACAGGAGTCGACTACGCTGGACCAATTTCCATACGGATGACAAAAGGACGAGGCCATAAGTCATACAAAGGATACATAGCACTATTTGTATGCTTCGCAACAAAGGGAATTCACTTAGAAGCCGTAAGCGATATGACAACGGAAGCCTTTTTAGCAGCATTTCGTCGATTCACATCCAGGCGAGGTCAAGTGTCAGTCATGTATAGCGATAACGGAACAAATTTCGTCGGAGCAAGCAATGTCTTAAAAGATGAAATCACAAAATCAGTAACCAACGACAAACTAATAGGCAAACTCGCCACGTTAGGAACCCAGTGGAAATTCATACCGCCAGCCAGTCATTTAAGAAGGGTGTTCGAAAACTCCACACTAACCTTTGAGGAGTTAACAACGCTGCTGTACCAGATAGAGGCATGCCTCAATTCCAGGCCACTGTGTCCACTCTCCAGCGACATAGATGATATCGAAGTCATCACCCCTGGACATTTTCTGATTGGACGAAACCTTTTAGCGCCTGGACCTCTAGAAATGCTTGATGTAGGAACAACACTCTCAAATCGCTGGAGAACCACACAAAAAATGAAAAAAGATCTCTGGAGTGCATGGACGCAAGAATACCTCAGTAATCTACAGCAGAGGTACAAATGGAAAAGAACCCACGAAAATATCAACATTGGAGACATCGTCATAATAAAAGAAAAAGACATAAACCCGTGCAAATGGCCATTAGCTAAGATAACAAAAACACACCCAGATAAAGACGGAGACGTCCGAGTAGTGACAATAAAAAAAAGTCACGGACAACCAAGCAAAAAGAACATACATCAACTAATTCCACTACCTGCAAACAAAGAAAACAGAAAGTCATCAAAGGACAAACCAATACAAAGAAACGTAGCAACAACACTTCTAACAATTATGTTAGCAATGAGTGTAGCTGCCCAAGGTTGTCACGCTACACCATTTAACGTGTCATCCCTAAACCCTGGCTTCTACGTTGAGCATCTAGGTTTTGCTAAAGTAGAAAGAGGAATCTTTCAGGTTGAAACACGATATGAAAGAGTGAGACTAAAGGAAGAAGTCAACACAGTTCTAAACGTTACAAGTGAATTTAAAAAGTTGTGCACTGAAGCCAAAAGATTAACAAAAACCGTGCAATGCACAACATTAACAAACCATCTAAGTAACTTAGTAGAAGAAATACAAGTAATCCAAACCACGATCGAAGATGACATAAGTCGTGAAAGAAGAGGACTGCTTGGAAAACTAATGACATCAGTGTTTGGGGTCAATGACGAAGTTTACGAAGACATTGAGAATCTACATAAAAATCAAGACAAAATTATTCAAGCCAGCAATCACCAAACTAAAGTCATGGTATCATCACTAGCAATAATCAATGAAACTGAAGCGAGGATAAACCAACATTGGAAGAATTTCGCCAAAAAATAAATCAAGTAATGCAAGAAATAACAAAAATGGACAACTGGTTTGCTACAATCGATATAAACAAACTCAACATTCATCTAATAAGCGCATATCAAGTAGCAAACAGTATCGCTACGGATTGCCTTAGAAGACACAGTGCCTTGTTAGATGTCCGTTCCCGTCGTGGCAGCTTACATGATTTACTTCCACCATCTCATGTAAACAAAATTCTAAGAAATGCCCGGAAGAAACTACCTCCAACACTTAACATAATTAATGATCCAATAGTGAAGACAACTTCGACAATCGACAACGAATACTTGCATTTCTACAGTCAGTTCCTGTTAGTTGGGATGAGTAACTTCACCTTGCTAAAGATCACTCCCGTGCCACTACGGATTGAAAACAACTCCTACTGGACAGCAGAAGTACCGGAAGGTGTATTAGCAGTCGACTACAACCAACAACTCTATTTTGAAATAAACGATATGGACTTTAAAAACAGCATACAAACCTCGCCAACGAACTTTGTATGCTCTCCGGCAACCATCAGACAAATGGAATCAAGTCCAAATTGCATTGTGAATGAAATCTTTCAACGAACAAACCCCACAAAATGCAAAACAGTACAAAAAAGTATGTTTGGAATGACCTGGAAAGAACTGTACATGCCCAACGCCTGGATTGTGATAACTGGAAAAGAATCACACATCTCCATACACTGCAACGGAGAAAGAGAGGACGTCATCATATCAAACACTTCAATTATCCAAATAAATCAAGAATGCTCAATAAAAACGTCGCAGAACATTCTAACCCCCAGACGGATCACAACAAACCCGGTATTAGCATCATACTCGAAATCAACAGTAGAAGAACTGAACGAGTTTAAACCACAAAGCCGCCCAGACTGGAAACCTATTGAGCCCGTCCTAAGAAACAGTAATGGACTTGACGATCTACAACATGCAGAAGACGACATTTCAGAGAGATTACAATCCACCATCTGGAAGAAAGTCCACCACCACTCCCTGATAACAAGCACAATTACAACAATAGTTATTGTCAGCAGTGCAGGAATCTCAATCAAGGTTGTTTTACACTTGATACAATGCAGACGGACCCACCTCCAAAACAACACTCCAGACGCTAAGTCAACTCATGATGAAGAGGAACGTATGGTCGAACTTCAACCTCTACGCAGACCATCACCTCTCCCTGGCCGGCAGAATGTTAAAGCCCAAGTTTAACAGAAAAATAGTTCAACATATGTTTATTATTATTGTTTAGATATCACTCGTACAAGTAGCGTAAAAGCGACCTTGTGCTATAAACTACTTAGTCAGCAAAAGTTCCAGTCAGTAGCGTACAGAATAAAATACAATTAAAAACACATATTTTGTCTAGTGCGCTACTGATATTTGTTTTGAATATAATTATAAAGTGTTTTAAGTTTATAGTTCGAAAACATCAAATAATATGATATGTTTTATAAATTATTTAAATTTGTTGAATATTAAACTCAGACAACTTTTAATAAAGACATAGTTTAACACTGCTTACTCTATCATTTCAATAGAATCTTAATTGATCTCTATTCACATATCAACTGATTTACGCATATCCCCTGATTTAAGTTTGAACCAATTTGGCAACACAGCAAATTTTAAATGACAACGTTGATTTATTTATATCAACTGATTTACACATATCAACTGATTTTTTGATATCAACCGATTTACACAAATCAACTGATTTACGCATATCCCCTAATTTAAGTTTAAACCAATTTGGCAACATAGCAAATTTTAAATGACATCGGATTTATTTATATCAACTGATTTACGTATTTCCCCTGATTTAAGTTTAAACCAATTTGGCAACATAGCAAATTTTAAATGACCACGTTGATTTATTTATATCAACTGATTTACACATATCAACTGATTTATTTACATCAACTGATTTACACATATCAACGGATTTATTTATATCAACTGATTTACGCAAATCAACTGATTTACATATATCCCCTGATTTAAGTTTAACCAATTTGGCAATACAGCAAATTTTAAATGACAACGTTGATTTATTTATATCAACTGATTTACACATATCAACTGATTTACACATATCAACTTATTTACGCATATCAACTGACTTACGCTTATCCCCTGATTTAAGCTTGAACCAATTTGGCAACACATAAATAAAATAAATCAGTTGATATAAATAAATCAGTTGATATGTGTAAATCAGTTGATATAAATAAATCAACGTGGTCATTTAAAATTTGTTATGTTGCCAAATTGGTTAAACTTAAATCAGGGGATATGCGTAAATCAGTTGATTTGCGTAAATCAGTTGATATAAATAAATCCGTTGATATGTGTAAATCAGTTGATGTAAATAAATCAGTTGATATGTGTTAATCAGTTGATATAAATAAATCAACGTGGGATATGCGTAAATCAGTTGATTTGTGTAAATCAGTTGATATAAATAAATCAGTGGATATGCGTAAATCAGTTGATATAAATAAATCAGTTATTATATGTAAATCAGTTCATATGTGTAAAACAGTTGATATGTGTAAATCAGTTGATATGTGTAAATCAGTTGATTTAAATAAATCAGTTAATATGTGTAAATCAGTTAATGTAAATAAATCAGTTGAAATGTGTAAATCAGTTGATATAAATAAATTAACGTTGTCATTTAAAATTAGATTTGTTGCCAAATTGGTATAAACCTTAATCAGGGGATATGCGTAAATCAGTTGATATAAATAAATTAACGTTGTCATTTTAAATTAGCTGTGTTGCCAAATTGGTTCAAACTTAAATCAGGGGATATGAGTAAATCAGTTGATAATTAATTAACCTTGTCATTTAAAATTTGCTGTGTTGCCAAATTGGTTCAAACTTAAATCAGTTGATATGTGTAAATCAGTTGACATGTGTAAGTCAGTTGATATAAATAAATCAGTTGATATAAATAAATCAGATGATATCTGTAAATCAGTTAATATGTGTAAATTAGTTGATATGTGTAAATCAGTTGATATGTGTTAATCATTTGATATAAATAAAACAGTTGATATGTGTAAATCAGTTGATTTAAATAAATCAGTTGATATGTGTAAATCAGTTGATATAAATAAATCAGTTGATATGTGTAAATCAGTTGATATAAATAAATCAACGTTGTCATTTAAAATTTGCTGTGTTGCCAAATTGGTTCAAACTTAAATCAGGAGATATGCGTAAATCAGTTGATATGTGTAAATCAGTTGTCATTTAAAATTTGCTATTTTGCCAAATTGGTTCAAACTTAAATCAGGGGATATCCGTAAATCAGTTGATATAAATAAATCAACGTGGTCATTTAAAATTTGCTATGTTGCCAAATTGGTTTAAACTTAAATCAGGGGAAATACGTAAATCAGTTGATATAAATACGGCCCTTTGTCTCTTTAATTTATATTTAAAAATGTACCATAAAGTAGACTTAATAATATAACTAATTAAATTTAGCATTAAAACTCAAACGAATCTTATCTTATTGATAAAAAAAGCCATGATATACATATCATAAAAATCTATAATCATGGAAGATTATATATATATCTCAAATTTTTCTGTGTTAATCAAAATTTATAATAGTTCATTTATAAGTACAATTTATAATGGGCTGTATACTACTTATACCAAAGTTAAATTTAACTTAATAAAATTGTAATTTGAGTTTATATAATATATTAGGTATATTATACAAATTATAATCTACATTTTTTAAATTGCTTTTAGGGTAAATTAAAACATGTTATTAGTTTCATTTTGTTAATTTTAGTCTTTTTAACACTATTTAAAATCGTAAATGCCTAGGTTTGTTTGATTATATTTGTTTATTTCTTAATTTTGTTTCTGCTATATATTAATGTTTAATTTGGTAATAATTTTTATATAATTCGTCGACTGGTTTATATTATAATAAAATATATCTATATTATAGATGATTAAAAATTGCCTTTTTTCAATAAACTTAAATCCTAAAAATTCATCAACTTTGACGGGCTATAACTTTATAATTAAAAAACTAAATTTAAATTCCTTGAAGTTTTTTCTATATGACTGCATGTTTCAAAATTTTCTAGTAAAAAGTGACCCCTGAAGTACTTTTGTCCAAGGTCAGCCCACCGTGCGTTGGGGCCATTAAGTGGATGTGTGGCTTTATTGTTTTGTGAAGCTAGGGCCTTAATTGTTCTCCAAAAATCTCTTGAACCAACCTCCAGCCAGCTGTCTTACCTCCCATCTAGAGTTGGCTCTTGCATCTATTGAATGCAGTTTTGTCAGCAGGGTAGAGCGTTCTTTCCGCTACCTTATTTCTAATGAGCCTCTGGATTCTATCTGGTATTTGGTAGGGGCTTTGAGACTGGTGATTAGTCCTAATGGTGGAATCTGCTATTGCTTTGTTTATTAATGTGGATCTGCCCTTTTGTCGATTTCCTGTGGGTTAGTTTTGCCCAATGGTAAGAATTATTGGGTTATGGTCAGAAGCAGAATGGTATGAGGTGGTCAAGATCGTACGGTAATGAAGGACTGGTAATAAAGACGTCTAGTACGTCCGGTCTGGAGGCACCTTTGAAGAATGTAGGCTCCAAGGTTCCAATAACTTTCCAGTAGTTGCTTCTGAAATTGATTCCCTGATCAAAAATGCTGTCATAAACAACATTAAGGTAACCAAATATTTTTTTCCAAATGAGTCTAGAATTCGTTTTTATTAGTACTAAATAAGCAATAAATAAAATTAAAATTATTTAATTACCATTTCGCCTGTACGGGCCCCAACCTCGGCTTTCTTCGTAATTGTATTTTGTCTATTAAAACTGTAGAAAACCACCTTCCAGCAAATTAATTTTTTCACCTGATTTTACATACATGATCTTATAATTTATTAAAAGTATGTATTAGTGGTATAAAAACATGCATATTTTGTTGTTTTATTAAAAACATTTTACATTTAATAGCATCAATGTCATACATTTGTAACAAATAGTTGAAATAATACTGTTTAGTATTCTTAAACAAGGCGTTTGAAAGATTTTCTATTTAAATAGGTTATTACAGTTTCATACTCGAAAACCTAAGAGTAAAATTTTACCTTTTACCTTTCACTTTTTTTCCACAATTAGGTTGTGGGGGACGAGATTGTGTGTAAAAATCACAGCCCCAAACTTGGAAAATAAATATTGTGCTTTTTGAAATTGTCTATTTATTATTATTTCTGTCATATTGTTGTTTTCAATTTCTTCGTTTTCAGTTATTTATTTGATTTTTTTATTCTCCTCATTTAATATAAACCCTATTGCCTTTTCCATTTTTGCTAATGCCACCTTCTGTCTTTGGATTAAGCAGCTTTGTTTTTCCATTATTTGTGTAAGGTAATTTAAATCCCCCCCATCATACTAAATGATTTCTTCTCCTGATTTGGAATGGCCCAAAATAATTTTATAAAGGAAATAATTTTAATTTTTTAAAATAATATCAATCATTTTCTTGCCCAATTTTTTTCCATCCAAATTTGTTGAAAAAAAGTTTTCAAAATATTTGTTATATTTTCTGCTTAACAATATCTTTTTGTCCAACTCCTTTATTTCTTATGGGGAGTTAAGTGGAAATATAAATAAATTTTCAAAATCTGTGGATACAAGTATCTCAGGTTCAATATTTTGTTGAAGTTTGGACCTAATTAGTTTTTCGATATTGTCTACTTCTTTGATCCCGGCATTATCTTTTATAATGTTGTCACATTTTTGTTCAACTAAAAAATATCTCTATTAATTTTATCATTTATTTTAATTTTAATTAAGGTTGCCACCATTTGCAGTAAGTGTTGTTAAACCTAAAGATGCATTAGTACTACTATTAGATGTAGTATTAGTATTTCTACTTTCTACTAACATAAATTAACATCTTTTTTGGGACTGCTACTTCCAAATGATGTATCTGTGGTCAGGATCAGTTTTGAATTAGCAGTAGCAGTATTCGTAAATGTTTAGTTTAGTACATTTTGTCATTTTTATACAAATATTGTATAATTAAGTAAAGCATAACACATAAATGACGTTTAATATACAGGGTGTTTCACGTACGTAGTGCGTTAGAAGTTTCTAGGGAATCGCGAAAGACATCGATTTAAAATTTTAAAAGCCTAAATTATTCGATTTAGACTTTTTTCCTAAATTATTTTGAACAAAATAATACTTCCTGTTTTACCGGGAATGTCTTTAACTTTGATATTTTAAACAGGACACCTCATATATTTTTACATTTTTTAATTCTACATAAAATTCCGAGTAAAATGGCTATACCATATCAATATTTTTTAATCAAATATTTTAATTAATTTTAAACATATTTAATGGTAACTATGGATACTGTCACATTAAACCACATGTAGAATTTCATAGGTTTTTTGATACAAAATAGTATTGAAAATATTAGAAATTGTTAAATGTCTCTGAAATTTTAACTTTAGGAAACAGTTATTATAATATAATTATAATCAAAAGATTCTTTAATGTTCTATTTATAATAAAAACGTTATTATTGTTTGAAGTGTGCCTAATTTTAAGTGGTTTTTCTCAAAGTATTTGTTAAAAAACCTTTAAAGAATTAAATTATTTAAACAATGTTTTAATATACCGACTTTAACCCTTTTATGAAAAATCTTTCCGCGCTCGATAAAATTAACATTTATAATTTGTTGGTCTAATCCTGTCAATTGAGCGATTCTATTGAGTTTATATTACAGAATCTGTGTTTTAAAGAAAGAAATGGGATTTATTACACTTTAAAATTATATATATCGCATCAGTGCAAAACTCTTAGAAAAATACACGCGTTAAAATTTCTATATTATGCGCAATTCTTTGGAATGATGATCCTTGGTAAACTACAGGTCGAGTTTTTATTTTTTTATCGGTAATCCCTTGCAATAGATGTATGTCGCTGCTAACACGTGTCTTATGAAAATAAAATAAAATATTGAGTTAATTTTATACGGAAAATACACTGTGAGACAAAGTTACCCGCAACCAGGGGGTAACTTTGCACATCCACTTTTTAATTAATATTCAATGTAATATTATAACATAGTTATTATGAAAGAGCAACTCAAGACTCAAATTTTGGTATACAAATGTTACTGTTTATGATTTTTAAATTTTTAAGCTTAAATTTGAAAGTGAGCTTAAGCCACCCATGTTTACGGTACCCCATGTCATCAAACATAATAACAAAAAAATTAGAGGCTATTTTTGATTTACGTCCATTTAGCAAAATTTTAACGAAAAAAAATTATTATTTTGAAAACCATTGACTTTAGGTATAGTCTAAATCAAATTGTATTTGCTATTAAAATTTCAAATCCATATTGTTTGCGATTCTCCAGAAACACCCTATATTATATTAAATATAAAAAAATGCAAAAATTACAAAAAATCGAAAAACAACTGAATGAAAAATATAGATATGTATATATATTTGGTTAGCTTATTGGAAAATATATAAATGTATTAAATAAATAAATAAATACATGGCCGATTGCAACATAAAAAAGAAAGTCTTTACTCTAATTTATTTATTGGGTAAATATTACTTTCCTTAGTTTGTAATTAAAATTGAAGCTTGCTTATCGAGTAAAAAATAAATTAAAGCTTGATTGTGGAGCAAAAAATAAAATTAAACTAGGTTATAATTTCTAACTTGCTGACACTGTCTATTATTATTATTTAGTTTATTCATTTTAATTAATTAATGATGCCTACTATGATAAAAATTAGAAAACTTGAAAGAATTGTATGTTATATATAATATATTATATGTAATATATAATACATTATCCTATAAATATGATAAAAGAATATTTAATTTGTAAAAGGCGATAGTTTATGCTCTTTGAAGGGGTTATTTATTATAGGATTTAAAAAAGTTTACGTCATTTTAAAGCACATTAGAAAAGGTTGAAAAAATAACAATTTTATTATTTTTGTTTTAAAGGTTGAAAATTTTTTTATCATTTTTGTTTAAAAAAAAACCTTCATAACTTGGAGTTATTGGGTTATTTATTATCGCATTTTCAAAAAGTTTACATTTTAAAGCCCAATAAAAAAGGTTAAAAAAATAATAATTTTAATTTTTTTTTAAAAGCCCATTAAGAAAGGTTGAAAAAATAACAATTTTATTATTTGTGTAAAAAAACATCTATAACTTGGTTATTTATTATCGCATTTTAAGTCACATTAAGAAAGGTTGAAAAAATAACAATTTTATTATTTTTGTTAAAAAAACCTCTATAGTTATATTATTGATTATTTTTGTATTTATAGGTAAATAAATAACAGTTTGTGGGGACTCAACAATTTTAAATCCGGCTGCTACAGTTGGAACGAATTCGTGTAATGTATGACCTTGTCTTCCATTATCATACGTACCCATTGCAATATTGCATAAAATTTTTATTGCGTTTACTTTCATTATGTAGACTGTTTTTTTGGAAGTGTATTTAGTATTTTTTGTAAGTTTTTCACTATGAAAACCCAATAAATCTCCAATTGACAATTCAGCAATGTTTGTAAAATCAATATCGTGAGTAGATTTTATTTCGCAATTTAATGTATTTAAATTCGCTGTTAACGATAAGAATAATTTATCATTTGTTGCTCTATTTAAATCATTGATTTTTTCATTTAAAAAACTTTTAATATTATCAATATCATATGTTCCTTCGGGAATTTCAATTTTGTGCGAGCCAATGTAAAACATAATTTTATCTTTATAAATATTTGGTATAGCATTATATACTTCTAAACTTAAAAGTCCTATAACAAAATCATTATCAAAATGTCTTAAATCTATCGGTGGATAGAAATCAGCACTCAAAACGTATTCCGTCCCCGAAAAACTGAACGTCCTCATTGCTTAAATGCCACTATTTCACTAACGTTTACTTACATGATTATGAATAATTATATAAAAATTGCAAACATAAATGCCTACAGTTTAAAGAATTATAATTTTGAAACTGCGTATGATTGTATGTGATTTTTACGGGTTGTTGAGTTGAAGTGTAAAAATACGATGCAACTTTTGTTGGCGGCATAAGATTACCAAAACTATCGTAATACAAAACGTTTTTATTTTTTTTAATGTATGCAGTCCAGTGTGTTCCATCTCCCTCATTACTATCTAAGTTAATAATTCCAAATTCGAATTGTTTAATTTTATGTGGCAAGTCGTCCTGCATAAACATTCCGCGAAAATTTTGAAATTTTTTAGCATATTTATTTAAATCTATATTTGTTAGAGCTCGTTTTGGTAATCTTCCTATGGAAATTTTTTTTGGGTGTGTAGTAAGAATAGGGATTTACAAATAAACCAAGGCCTTTTTTATATTGTTTTAATTGCAATCCCTTTCCCATGGCTATTGTCTCCATTTTTTCATTATGTTGTTGTTTTTCTTTAAGATCTTCTTGCGCTGATTTTGCTTTATTAACGGCACTAGCGATTGAGCTAGCACCTCCGGCCAAAGCTCCAAGTGCACTCAATCCCGCAAATAATGGAATAAGTGGTAGAAATCCACCGGTTTTTTGGTAAAGCAATTATGCGAGCACGTTTATCTTTTTTAATGCCCTTAACAGCTTTTGCAGCAATATTAATCGCGGATCCGATATCTTTGGGATTATTCCACCCTTCTTTGCTTTCTTTTTTTGTTTTCTCTTTTGTTTCAAACCCATACCTAGTTTTACTTTTGCCTTCATAGCAGTTTTTCGCCAATACCAGAATCACGAGCCAATACCCTTTTTAAAGCGCTGCTAGCCAAAATTTTATCTGCCTCGTGTCGTTTATCTAATTCCGCGTTTTTCGAATAGGCAATGTCGTGTATTTTACAAGCTTCATCCAATGGATTTATACCCTTATCGTTTCGTGCTAATCGTTAACTTAGCTTAGTTCCGGGTCCACAGTAGTTATAACTTGGAATGTGTAATTCAAATGGAAGCCTATCAATTAATTTGTTAACAAAAGCCTTACCACCTTTCACTCGAATTGGCTTTTTGGGAATGGCGCTATTTCTATCGTAACACTTCATTTATACATGTATTTGCATCAAAGGCCAAAATATGACTGATGGTTTTTTATTAATTTATTTTTAATATATGATATTACAAATATAAAAATGTTTAGTATTACACTATGCATTTAGTTAAACAGACCACAAGTCTCAAAATTACAAAATTTGAAGATTCTCAGCAGCATGAGCTACGACATGGCGCATTGTTACCTTCTACTATTCGCTGTATAATTTCAGGTTCATCTAATTGCGGTAAAACGAATGTAATGTTAAATTAACTTGAAAATATAAACGGTCTACGTTTTGAAAATGTATATATTTATTCCAAGTCTTTGTACCAGCCGATCTATAAATATTTAAAAAAAATTATTTAAGCCCATAAAGGGTATTAATTATTATGAGTATAATGAAAATGAAAATATAAAAACGCCCTCAAATGCAAAATCAAATTCTGTTTTTATTTTCGATGATGTAGCTTGTGAAAAGCAAAGCATAATAAAAGATTTTTTTGCAATGGGCAGGCATAATCTTATAGATTCTTTTTATTTAACGCAAACTTCTTATACGTGACAATGCAAATATGCTGATAATTTTTAAACAAGATGACATGAACCTAAGACATATTTATAAAGATCATGTTAATACTGACATGTCGTTTGATCAGATTCATGAAATGTGTTCATTATGTTGAAATGATAAATATGGCTTTCTTGTATACATGTAATGTGTAAAGAATTTGATATTAATAAAGGTCGCTTTAAAAAATGATTTAATCAATACATAATTTCAAAATAATCGCTTTATAAACAGCACACTGTTTTTTTAAAAAACAGTGTGCTGTTTTCTAAAAAACAGTGTGCTGTTTTTTAAAAACAGTGTGCTGTTTTTTAAAAACAGTGTGCTATTTTTTAAAAACAGTGTGCTGTTTTTTAAAAACAGTGTGCTGTTTTTGGAGGGTTTGATAATTATAATAATAATAATAATAATAAAAGTAGAGTAGTAACGCCATCAACCTATCCACCTTACAGGCAAAGCCTATAAGGTTCGGTTCTTCACCTACTGTTTAACGTGGAATCCGAACCACGGTCCTCGATGAGTTAGACTCATCTACCAACTTTCAACGCGCACAACAACCAAGGCTGTGACCGGGAATCGAACCCGCTACCTTTCGAGCGCAGTTTGTCTCGGCATAGCCGCCTAACCCACTGCGCCACCGAGGCCCCTAATAATAATAAATATACTTGTTTCGTAAAATTAATTTAGTATTTAAAAAACCTTGTTGACTGATGTCAATTTTAATACACGCACACAAATATAAAGGACAAAATATTAACCAAAAAGTTAATAAAAATTAGGAGGGATATTAAAGCTAAATTAAATGCTATTAAATCTGGCAGATTTCAAACAGAGTTCGAGTTAATTAATTAATATCAAAAGCTTCACCGCAGCCCCCGACGCAAACACAACCATTATTGGCAGATATTTAAAAAAAAGAGGCAATAAAAAGCGAATATGATGTTAAAAAAACCCATATACCAAAAGAATTAACACCTAGTCCTATAAAAAAAATAATAAATAAATATTGATGATGGTGAAATATTTGATAGCACATAACAAGACGACACATTACAAGACAGTTATTTCTACATCTTTTAATTTGTATTTAGATCAATTTGATGAAATGCCACGTGAATATGTTAAAAGATTTATACGAGACACTGAAAATAGATTTGATACTCATTATTTAACTTACGAACCAGTTTTGGGAAAATTTCACTATGGAAATTCAGAAATGGATTTTAAAGGAAATGATATTGTTATAAAGGACAAAAATAAAAAGGAAGATATAAGGGTACTTATGGTTTATATGAATTCTTGTTTAAAAATAAACCAAACGAAAGTTTAATGAGTCCAGAAGATATAAATAATTATAGAAATATTATATTGAGCACAAATGCACAAAAAAGAAATTTTGATGCAAATGCACAAAAAGCAGGAAATAGAGGTAATAAGTATATAAATGTAATTAAACCTTTACTTGATTTAGAGGAATCAAACAAACAAACTGAAACCCAATACAGATCGAAATTAAGAGTGCCACAAACAAAACAACGACAGCAACGTCTTGGGAAAGAATTACAAATGCAATACACAAATAAATTAAAAAAATATGTGTATTGGGATGACTGTAATGAGTTAGTTGAACGATTAAGATTATTAATTAGTTCCCAATATGCAGGGAATAATAGTCATGCAAATGAAATAAAAAGCATAATTGAAGAGTTAAAAGAAGCCAATATAATCGATTAGATTTCATAAATTAGAAACATTTTTATCATGTCCGTTGACAAGTTCGGACGTAGTTTACTTAATCATTTAAGAAAAAACCAAGAGAAAGAAATATCCACATATGGTTTATTAAAAATTACATTAAAAAGTGCTAACTACCACATGCAAGCTAAAAAAATTGTGTATGATTTAAGCACTAATTACAAAATTTATGAATTTCCACTAAAAGAGTAAATTATATATAAACAATAAATTGTATAAACCCGACAAATTGTTAAATTTTAAACTACAATTGGGTGATAAAATTTCATTAGAATCGATCAAGGTCATTACGTATGTTTTTCTGGAAATGATTATTAAATATCCGATTTGAACAGAATAATTAGAAAGAAAATTAAAAATAAATCTCAATTGTCTTCAATAGATTATAAACGTGAAATAGTAAGTGAATTACACGCACCAGCAAGAAAAAAATTCAAGCGTAGAAGAGTTGTTATTCGCGGATTAAATGATTTATTTCAAGGTGATCTGGTTGAGATGATTCCTTTTGCAAAACAAAATAAAGGATTTAAATATATTTTGGTAATTATTAATGCATTTAGTAAATTTGTGTGGGGTTTACCTATAAAGAATAAAACTTCAAAAGATGTAACACAGGCAATAAAAACAATTCTAATTAAACCAAATATTCCGAAAAACTTACAAACAGACGCAGGGAAGGAGTTTTATAACAAAGACTTTAAGGGCCTTATAGATAAGTTAAAAATTAATCATTATAGTACATTTAGTACTAAAAAAGCATTTATTGTGGAACAAGTTAATCGAACATTAAAATCGTTAATGTGGAAGGCAATTATAAGTGGTTAGAATTATTGCCTAAAATAGTACACAAATAAAATTCTACTAAACATGGAACTATCAAAATGAAACCGATTGATGTGAATGCAAAGAATGAAAAAAGTTTGTTAAAATCAACCTTTAGCATATTAAAAATGTTCAGTCCAAATAATAAATTTAAATTTAAAGACAATGTTCGGATAAGCAAATATCGCGAGGCATTTTCTAAAGGGTACACGCCAAATTGGTCAAATGAAATTTTCACTGTAAAACAGGTTAAATTAACAAATCCTACAACTTACATCTTGAAGGATCAGTATGGAAAAGCTATTCTAGGAGGTTTTTATGAATTCAAATTGCAAAAGGCAAAGTTTCCCAATATTCATTTGATTGAAAAAATTTTAAGGCGAAAAGGAACAAAGTATACGTGAAATGGTTTGGAGAAAACGAGAAGAGTTGGATCAACAAAAATGACTTAGTTTAACATTATAATGTATAATTAATAAAATACCAAATAAAAAACAATTTAGGATTTAAAAGTTTTATTTTCTCATAGTATATCATCTAATATGCTTTCAAATAAACTGTCTAAACTTTCAATTTATTTCATTAATTATAATCCATTAATCCTGCATCAACCAACTCGTCTTTAACTTCAATGCGTATGTCGTAGTCGTCATCACTATTTTCAATATTTTCACGTTCACGTATATCCTGGATCATTTGTTGTATTAAAGTTGCAATATCTTAAACAACTGGTAAAGATTGTTTAAATGGAATCCAGTCCAGTTTTAATGGTTCATGTCGTATACACAATGTTTGTTTCGATGCCCCAATCATGTTTTGATGGTCCTGAAGATGTCATTTTATATTTATTTTAAAACACAATAGCCTTGGGGGTCCGGCTGGTGGACCTTGAGATCATGTTTTAAAGTATTTCACTTTAAATAAATTTTAATATTTCGCTCAAATCATAAGCTCATTTAGTTCGTCAAATGGAGCTTTTAGTCTTTTCTCTAGAATTTTAGTGCGTTGTGTGTGATGATAAATATAGGAATTTATAACAGATACGCAACATAAACTAATACTAATTATAGGTTGCAGTAGATAAACAAAAATATAAAGTAACGCACAGGATAATAAAAAAATTAAAAATTGTGAGGAAACA
The DNA here is from genome assembly GCA_921294245.1 of Brassicogethes aeneus. Classification (NCBI taxonomy): domain Eukaryota; kingdom Metazoa; phylum Arthropoda; class Insecta; order Coleoptera; family Nitidulidae; genus Brassicogethes; species Brassicogethes aeneus. The sequence continues at coordinate 9,543,061 of OV121136.1, forward strand.
AATACAATAAAGTCAAATAATACTATAATGCCCCCAAGGCAGAGTATCGTGCGAATCATTTAAAAGGGATCTTTTATCGGTTAACTAAATAATGAAAAATAATCGATTTGCTCTCTTTAAATAACAAACTTCCTTCCACTGTTTATAAATAAATAAACAAAATTGAACCGCAAACTTATTTACCCAATTAAATATGCAAATCATAAAAATATGTGCCACCAGTGTGGCGTCAGTCTTCATGAGTCATATTTTTACATTTTGCAATATTGCACAATATTTAATAATATTTTATTTTTTTGTTCAACACTAGCAGGGGCAATGGGGCTGTGGGGGTGGCGGAAGCCGTATTTGCAATTTTAACACATCATTTTTGACAACTGTCATTTTTGATACTTATATATTTCGTTAATTTCCGATCAATTCCGAACGTTTCCGAATTCTTCCGGTAGCTCAAATGTTTTCAATGTCATAATAAAAAAACACATGCGAGAATTATGAATAAATAAATGTATTTATAGCATTTTTGCATTTAAATGGCTTCTTTAGTCACGTAATATGATAATTTTAATACAGGTATTTTTAAGTTATACAAAACATATTTTGCATTTTAATTAGAGGGAATTCAAAGAAGGAATTTTTAACACCTGTCATTTTTGACACTTGTCATTTTTGACACCTGTCATTTTTGGCATCTGTCATTTTTGACACCTGTTATTTTTGACACCTGTCATTTGTGACACCTGTCATTTTTGATAAATTCCGAACGTTTCGGAACCACGCAATTACATCTCACCACTGTGAATATATTAATTACAATTACAATTTTTAGGTTAATTTTGTGCGCCCCAGTAATATTTGGTACGAGCTTAATTTGTACGCTCCTGTAGTATACGTATAGTTCCAGCAGGTGGCGTCACAGGTATTTTTAAGTTATACAAAACATATTTTGCATTTTAATTAGGGGGAATTCAAAGATAAGGAATTTTTAACACATGTCATTTTTGACACTTGTCATTTTTGACACCTGTTATTTTTGACACCTGTCATTTTTGACACCTGTCATTTTTGACACCTGTCATTTTAGCACCTGTCATTTTCAAGGTCATGCCAAGGTCACGTCAAGGTCTTGGACACCCGTCATTTTTGATCAATTCCGAACGTTTCCGAACCACGCAATTACATCTCACCACTGAGAATATATTAATTACAATTACAATTTTTAGTTTAAGTTTGTGCGCCCTTGTAATATTTGGTACGAGCTTAATTTGTACGCTCCTTTAGTATACGTATAGTTAAAGCAGGTGGCGTCACATGCGGAAAAAATTCGAAATATCATGCAAGGTTGCGACCGCCCAATGGGGCCCCTATGTGTGAGAAAAACAACGCTAGTGTGGCGCCAGAATAAATTAAAATTTCGAAATATTGTGCAATTACTAAACTTGAGAATCAACCGGGCAAGTGGCGCCACCACGAGTCATAATTTTGGATTTCCCAGTATAACTTTTACAATTGGTTGGCGGCCATTTTGAATTCAACAAGCCCCGCCCATCATTATTTCTGCAATTGGTTGGCGGGCGGCGGGCATTTTGAATTTCCCGCCCATCGTGTAACGCCAACGAGTGCACAGCCCAGCATGTGGCGCCACCATGCGGCTGAAATGTGAATAGTGAGCCAGAAGCCCATAGCTATTCTACTGCTATCTATTTTAAATTTTTATATTTTCAAAATTCTGGATATTAAAAGATTTAGGGCTTTTCATTGAAAATTTGATTTTCTTTTTAGAAAGAAACATTGCCATCATTCATTCCTTATGTTAATTTTCATATGCTATCTATTTTAAAGGTTTTATATTTTTAAAATTATGAAAATTAAAAGATTTAGGGCTTTTCATTAAACATTGTATTTTCTTTGGGATGGTTTTATATTTTCAAAATTATGGAAATTAGAAGATTTAGGGCTTTTCATTGAAAATTGTAAATTCTTTACTATTAATTTTCCTATGCTTTATATTTTCAAAATTCTGAATATTAGGGCTAAGGGCTTTTCATTGGAAATTAGAAATTCTTTAGGATGCTTTTTTAGAAAAAAACATTGCCATCATCCATTTCTCATGTTAATTTTCCTATGCTATCTATTTGAAATGTTTCATATTTTCAAAATTCTGGAAATTAGAAAATTTAGGGCTTTTCATTGAAAATTAGAAATTCTTTAGGTTGCCTTCTTGTAAAGAAACATTGCCATCATCCATTTCTCATGTTAATTTTACTATGCTATCTATTTTAAAGATTTTATATTTTCAAAATTCTGGATATTAAAAGATTTAGGGCTTTTCATTGAAAATTAGAATTTTTTTAGGATGCCTTTTTAGGAAGAAACATTGCCATCATCCATTCCCAATGTTAATTTTCCTATGCTATCTATTTTAAAGATTTATTATTTTCAAAATTCTGGATATTAGAAGATTTAGAGCTTTTCATTGAAAATTGGATTTTCTTCAGGATGCATACTAAACATTGCCATCATCCATTCACCATGTTAATTTGTCTATGCTATATATTTTAAATGTTTTATATATTCAAAATTCTGGATATTAGAATATTTAGGGCTTTTCATTAAAAATTGGATTTTCTTTAGAATGCTTTCCTGGAAAGAAATATTGCCACCATCCATTCCTCATGTTAATTTTCTTATGCTTTATATTTTCAAAATTCTGAATATTGAAAGGTTTGAAATTAGAAATTCTTTTGGATGCCTTTTTAGAAAAAAACATTGCCATCATCCATTCCTCGTGTTAATTTTTCTACGCTATCTATTTGAAATGTTTCATATTTTCAAAATTCTGGATATTAGAAAATTTAGGGCTTTTCATTGAAAATTAAAAATTCTTTAGGTTGCCTTCTTGTAAAAAAACATTGCCATCATCCATTCCTTATGTTAATTTTACTATGCTATCTATTTTAAAGATTTTATATTTTCAAAATTCTGGATATTAAAAGATTTAGGGCTTTTCATTGAAAATTAGAATTTTTTTAGGATGCCTTTTTAGGAAGAACCATTGCCATCATCCATTCCCAATGTTAATTTTCCTATGCTATCTATTTTAAAGATTTTATATTTTCAAAATTTTGAATATTAGAAGATTTAGGACTTTCCATTGAAAATTGGATTTTTTTTAGAATGCCTTCTTAGAAAGAAACATTGCCATCCTCCATTCCTCATGTTAATTTTCCTATGCTATCTATTTTAAATGTTTTATATTTTTAAAATTCTCGATATTAGAAGATTTAGGGCTTTTTATTGAAAATTGGATTTTCTTTAAGATGCCTTTTTAGGAAGAAACATTGCCTTCATCCATTTCTCATGTTAATTTTCCTATGCTATTTATTTTAAAGGTTTTATATTTTTAAAATTCTGGATATTAGAAGATTTAGGGCTTTTCATTGAAAATTGGATTTTCGTTAAGATGCCTTCTTAGGAAGAAACATTGCCATCATCCATTCCTCATGTTCATTTTCCTATGCTATTTATTTTAAAGGTTTTATATTTTTAAAATTCTGGATATTAGAAGATTTAGGGCTTTTCATTAAAAATTGGATTTTTTTAGAATGCCTTCTTAGGAAAAAACATTGCCATCATCCATTCCTCATGTTAATTTTCCTATGCTATCTATTTTAAATGTTTTATATTTTCAAAATTCTGGATAATAGAAGATTTAGGGCTTTTCATTGAAGATTGGATTTTCTTTAGGATGCCTTCTTGGGAAGAAACATTGCCATCATCCATTCTTCATGTTAATTTTCCTATGCTTTATATTTTCAAAATTCTGGATATTAGAACATTTAGGGCTTTTCATTAAAAATTAGAAATTCTTAAGGATGCCTTCTTGGAAAGAAACATTGCCATTATCCATACCTCATGTTAATTTTCCTATGCTATCTATTTGAAATGTTTCATATTTTCAAAATTCTGGATATTAGAAAATGTGGGGCTTTTCATTAAAAATTAGAAATTCTTTAGGATGCCTTTTTAGAAAGAAACATTGCCATCATCCATTCCTCATGTTAATTTTCCTATCCTATCTATTTAAAATGTTTCATATTTTCAAAATTCTGGATATTAGAAAATTTGGAGTTTTCATTAAGAATTAAAAATTCTTTAGGTTCCTTTTTTAGGAAGAAACATTGCCATCATCCATTCCTTATGTTAATTTTTTCATGCTATCTATTTTAAATGTTTTACATTTTCAAAATTCTGGATATTAGAATATTTAGGGCTTTTTATTGAAAATTAGAAATTCTTTAGGATGCCTTCTTAGCAAGAAACATTGCCATCATACATTTCTCATGTTAATTTTCCTATGCTATCTATTTTAAATGTTTTATATTTTCAAAATTCTGGATATTAGAAGATTTAGGGCTTCTCAATAAAAATAGGATTTTTTTAAGGATGCCTTTTTAAAAGAAAACATTGCCATCATTCATTCCTTATGTTAATTTTCCTATGCTATCTATTTTAAATGTTTAAATTTACAAAATTCTGGATATTAAAAGATTTAGGGCTTTTCATTAAAAATTGGATTTTCTTTGGGATGGTTTTATATTTTCAAAATTATGGAAATTAAAAGATTTGAGTCTTTTCATTAAAATTAAAATATTCTTTAGGATGCCTTCTTAGGAAAAAACATTGATATCATCCATTACTCATGTTAATTTTCCTATGCTATCTACTTGAAATGTTTTATATTTTCTATATTCTGGATATTAGAAGATTTAGGGCTTTTTATTGAAAATAATAAATTCTTTAGGTTGCCTTCTTGTAAAGAAACATTGCCATCATCCATTCCTCATGTTAATTTGTCTATGCTATCTATTTTAAATGTTTTATATTTTTAAAATTTTGGATATTAGAAGATTTAGGGCTTTTCATTAAAAATTGGATTTTTTTAGGATGCCTTCTTAGTAAGAAACATTGCCATCCTCCATTCCTCATGTTAATTTTCCTAGGCTATCTATTTTAAAGATTTTATATTTTCAAAATTCTGAGTTTTAGAAGATTTAGGGCTTTTCATTAAAAATTGGAAATTCTTTAGGTTGCCTTCTTGTAAAGAAACATTGCCATCATCCATTCCTCATGTTAATTTGTCTATGCTATCTATTTTAAATGTTTTATATTTTTAAAATTCTGGATATTAGAAGATTTAGGGCTTTTCATTGAAAATTGGATTTTTAGGATGCCTTCTTAGTAAGAAACATTGCCATCCTCCATTCCTCATGTTAATTTTCCTAGGTTATCTATTTTAAAGATTTTTAATTTTTTTAAAAATTCTGAATTTTAGAAGATTTAGGGCTTTTCATTAAAAATTGGAAATTCTTTAGGTTGCCTTCTTATAAAGAAAAATTGCCATCATCCATTCCTCATGTTAATTTTCCTATGCTTTATATTTTCAAAATTCTGGAAATTAGAAGATTTGGGGCTTTTCATTGAAAATTGGAAATTCTTTAGGTTGCCTTTTTGTAAAGAAACATTGCCATCATCCATACCTCATGTTAATTTTCCCATGCTTTATATTTTCAAAATTTTGAATATTAGAAAGTTTAGGGCTTTTCATTGGAAATTAGAAATTCTTTAGGATGCCTTTTTAGAAAAAAACATTGCCATCATCCATTCCTCATGTTAATTTTCCTATGCTATCTATTTGAAATGTTTCATATTTTCAAAATTCTGGATATTAGAAAATTTAGGGCTTTTCATTGAAAATTGGAAATTTTTAAGGTTGCCTTCTTGTAAAGAAACATTGCCATCATCCATTCCTCACGTTAATTTTACTATGCTATCCATTTTAAAGATTTTATATTTTCAAAATTCTGGATATTAAAAGATTTAGGGCTTTTCATTAAAAATTAGAATTTTTTTAGGATGCCTTTTTAGGAAGAAACATTGCCATCATCCATTCCTCATGTTAATTTTTTTATGCTATCTATTTGAAATGTTTCATATTTTCAAAATTCTGGATATTAGAAAATTCTTGTAAAAAAACATTGATATCATCCATTTCTTATGTTAATTTTACTATGCTATCTATTTTAAATGTTTTATATTTTCAAAAATCTGGATATTAAAAGATTTAGGGCTTTTCATTGAAAATTGGAAATTCTTTAGGTTGCCTTCTTGTAAAGAAACATTGCCATCATCCATTCCTCATGTTAATTTGTCTATGCTATCTATTTTAAATGTTTTATATTTTTAAAATTCTGGATATTAGAAGATTTGGGGCTTTTCATTGAAAATTGGATTTTTTTAGGATGCCTTCTTAGAAAAAAACATTGCCATCCTCCATTCCTCATTTTAATTTTCCTAGGCTATCTATCTTAAATGTTTAATATTTTCAAAATTCTGCATATTAGAAGATTTAGGGCTTTTCATTGAAAATTGGATTTTTTTTATGATGCTTTCTTAGGAAGAAACATTGCCATCATCCATTCCTCATGTTAATTTTCCTATGCTTTATATTTTCATAATTCTGGATATTAGAAGATTTAGTGCTTTTCATTAAAAATTAGAAATTTTTAAGGATGCCTTCTTAGGAAGAAACATTGCCATTACCCATACCTCATGTTAATTTTCCCATGCTATCTATTTATAATGTTTTATATTTTCAAAATTCTGGATATTAGAAAATTTAGGGCTTTTCATTAAAAATTAAAAAATTTTAAGGATGCCTTCTTAGAAAGAAACATTGCCATTATCCGTACCTCATGTTAATTTTCCTATGCTATCTATTTTAAATGTTTTATATTTCCAAAATTCTCGATATTAGAAGATTTAGGGCTTTTCATTGATAATTGGATTTTCTTTAAGATGCCTTCTTAGGAAGAAACATTGCCATCATCCATTCCTTATGTTAATTTTCCTATGCTATCTATTTCAAATGTTTTATATTTTCAAAATTCTGGATAATAGAAGATTTAGGGCTTTTCATTAAAAATTGGATTTTCTTTAGGATGCCTTCTTAGGAAAAAACATTGCCATCATCCATTCCCTATGTTAATTTTCCTATGCTTTATATTTTCAAAATTATGGATATTAGAAAATTTAGGGCTTTTCATTGAAAATTAGAAATTCTTAAGGATGCCTTTTTAGAAAGAAACATTGCCATTATCCATACCTCATGTTAATTTTCCTATGCTATTTATTTTAAATGTTTTACATTTTCAAAATTCTGGATATTAGAATATTTAGGGCTTTTTATTAAAAATTTGAAATTCTTTAGGATGCCTTCTAAACATTGCCATCATCCATTCCTCATGTTAATTTTCCTATGCTATATATTTTAAATGTTTAATATTTTTAAAATTCTGGATATTAGAAGATTTAGGGCTTTTCATTAAAAATTGAATTTTTTTAGAATGCGTTTTTAGGAAGAAACATTGCCATCATTCATTCCTCATGTTAATTTTTTTATGCTATCTGCTATGTTTTATATTTTCAAAATTCTGGATATTAGAAGATTTAGGGATTTTCATTAAAAATAAGATATTCTTTAGCAAGCTATCTTGGGAAGAAACATTGCCATCATCTATTACTTATGTTAATTTTCCTATGCTATCTATTTTAAATGTTTTATATTTCCAAAATTCTCGATATTAGAAGATTTAGGGCTTTTCATTGAAAATTGGATTTTCTTTAAGATGCCTTCTTAGGAAGAAACATTGCCATCATCCATTCCGCATGTTAATTTTCCCATGCAATATATTTGAAATGTTTCATATTTTCAAAATTCTGGATATTAGAATATTAAGGGCTTTTTATTAAAAATTAGATATTCTTTAGGATACCTTCATTCTGGATATTAGAAGATTTAGGGTTTTTTATTAAAAATTAGAAATCTTTAGGATGCCTTCTTAGGAAGATACATTGCCATTATCCATACCTCATGTTAAATTTCCTATGCTATCTATTTGAAATGTTTTATATTTTCAAATTTCTGGATATTAGAAGATTTAGGGATTTTCATTAAAAATAAGATATTCTTTAGCAAGCTATCTTAGGAAGCTATCTATTTTAAATGTTTAATTTTACAAAATTCTGGATATTAGAAGATTTAGGGCTTTTTATTAAAAATTGTATTTTCTTTAGGATGCCATCTTAGGAAGAAACATTGCCATTATCCATTTCTCATGTTAATTTTCCTATGCTATCAGTAGAATAGCTATGGGGCTTCTGGCTCACTATTCACATTTCGGCCGCATGGTGGCGCCACATACTGGGCTGTGCACTCATTGGCGTTACACGATAGGCGGGAAATTCAAAATGGCCGCCGGCCGACAACCAATTGCAGAAATAATGATGGGCGGGGCTTGTTGAATTCAAAATGGCCCCCAACCAATTGTAAAAGTAATACTGGGAAATGCAAACTTATGACTCGTGGTGGCGCCACTTGCCCGGTTGATTCTCAAGTCTAGTAATTGCACAATATTTCGAAATTTTAATTTATTCTGGTGCCACACTGGCGTTATTTTTCTCACACATTGAGACGAACTTCCCTAGAGGCCCCATTGGGCGGTCGCAACCTTGCACGATACTTCGAATTTTTTCCGCATATGACGCCACCTGCTGGAACTATACGTATACTACAGGAGCGTACAAATTAAGCTCGTACCAAATATTACGGGGGCGCACAAAATTAACCCAAAAATTGTAATTGTAATTAATATATTTACAGTGGTGAGATGTAATTGCGGGGTTCATAAACGTTCGGAATTGATCAAAAATGACAGGTGTCCAAGACCTTGACGTGACCTCGACGTGACCTTGGCATGACCTTGAAAATGACAAGTGCCAAAAGTGGCAGGTGTTCAAAAATGACAGGTGTCAAAAAAAGACAGGTGTCAAAAAATGACAGGTGTCAAAAAATGACAGGTGTCAAAAATGACAGGTGTCATTCTTTATCTTTGAATTCCCCCCAATTAAAATGCAAAATATGTTTTGTAAAACTTAAAAATACCTGTATTAAAATTATCATATTACGTGACTTAAGAAGTCGTTTAAATGCAAAAATGCTATAAATACATTTATTTATTCATAATTCTCGGCTCATTAATATTCGAAACCTGTTATATTGTATTTAATTATTGGATTTTTTGCTTGGGCAGCGAAAAACGCTGAAAGACGAACACTTTTAACAAAGGAAGATAGGAGCTTCAAAGGCCTTGTTGTAGACGGTGGTCCCCCAGGTTGTCCAATTCCGTCCGGTGGGCCCCGAGGGCCGTCTTTTGTATTTCCAGAGACGAAGCGAGGGGCGCGTCACCTCCGGAGCCGCCAACATCCTTATCGGTCGTGTCGGACGCAGAGCCGTGGGCCGCGGGGTCCTTGCCGTTCGTCTGCGTGTCGGCCATGGCGGATTCGCGTGCGGAGAGTCGTTCGGCGTGCGTCTGGCTTCTCGTCACAACGGGCATTCAGTGGGGGCCGTGGGGCCGAGCGGTGGAGCTGCGGTGGCGGTGAACGTCACGGCGTCGGTGGGCGTCGCGGCGTCGGTAAGCGTCGCGGCGTCGGTGAGCGTCGCGGTGGCGGTAAACGTCACGGCGTCGGTGAGCGTCGCGGCGTCGGTGAGCGTCGCGGCGTCGGTGAGCGTCGCGGCGTCGGTGAGCGTCGCGGCGTCGGTGAGCGTCGCGGCGTCGGTGAGCGTCGCGGCGTCGGTGAGCGTCGCGGCGTCGGTGAGCGTCGCGGCGTCGGTGAGCGTCGCGGCGTCGGTGAGCGTCGCGGCGTCGGTGAGCGTCGCGGCGTCGGTGAGCGTCGCGGCGTCGGTGAGCGTCGCGGCGTCGGTGAGCGTCGCGGCGTCGGTGAGCGTCGCGGCGTCGGTGAGCGTCGCGGCGTCGGTGAGCGTCGCGGCGTCGGTGAGCGTCGCGGCGTCGGTGAGCGTCGCGGCGTCGGTGAGCGTCGCGGCGTCGGTGAGCGTCGCGGCGTCGGTGAGCGTCGCGGCGTCGGTGAGCGTCGCGGCGTCGGTGAGCGTCGCGGCGTCGGTGAGCGTCGCGGCGTCGGTGAGCGTCGCGGCGTCGGTGAGCGTCGCGGCGTCGGTGAGCGTCGCGGCGTCGGTGAGCGTCGCGGCGTCGGTGAGCGTCGCGGCGTCGGTGAGCGTCGCGGCGTCGGTGAGCGTCGCGGCGTCGGTGAGCGTCGCGGCGTCGGTGAGCGTCGCGGCGTCGGTGAGCGTCGCGGCTTCGGTGAGCGTCGCGGCGTCGGTGAGCGTCGCGGCGTCGGTGAGCCGTGTTCTTCATGGTTATCCCGAACCGCTGGCAGAACCGCTCCTATTTGCCGATGGTGAATTGAGCGGCGAAATCGGCGACGATAACTTCTGGGGCGCCGTACCTTTGGAACAGCTCCTCCAGGTAGTTGGTTATCGTCTTCACGGTGATGTTCTGCACTGCTTTGGCTTCGGTCCATTTGGTTAGAACGTCTTCCACGACGATGGCGTATTCGGGTCCTGTGCCGGCATCTTGGTACCGACCTAGCGTGTCGATCGAGAGCATCTGCCATGCTCTCGTGGGCTGGTGGGTGCCCATAGGTGCTGCTGTTTGGAGGTTTCGGCCCTTGATCTGCTTGCACGTTAGGCAGCTCTTTACGAACCGGTTCAACTGTGCTCTCATCTTTGGCCAGTGAAAGCGTTGGTCGATCGCCCTCCAAGTCTCCAATTGGCCTGGGTGGGCGGCGTCATCTCCGGCGTGGTAGGTCTCCAAAACCTGGGCCGCATTCCTTTGGGTACGTAGACGCGACAGGAACCTCCGGTTGCCGCAGGAACAGGTTGTTCTCCTCGGAGACGATAAAGTTCTCGAGCAGGGTCCGGTCGGTGTCGTTCTGGGGCCGTTGACCTCGGCCTCCGAAATGCGACGCACCAGGGGTTACGGTGTCGACGAGCTGCCCGGCCAAGATTCTTTTCACTAGCGGCTCGACCTGCAACAAACATACCCGGGGGGTGGGATTAGTTCGGTATAACTTACCCGCGCCTACTCGTTGGTATCTTCGGGGTTTCTCGACAGGTAATCCGCCAGCTGGTTATGTTTCCCGGCGATGTGCTCCACCGTGAACGCAAATTCCTGCAGGAGCAGCGACCACTGCGTCAGCTTAGCGCGGTCGTCCTGGTGGTTCTGGAGCCAGATCATCGCTTTGTTATGGGTCCGGAGCGTGAAGTGTTGGTCCTCAAAGTATTGCTTGTACCGGCGGATGGCCCATACCATAGCCAGGCACTCCTTCTCGTTCACATGGTAATTCTTTTCGGCCGGATGGAATTTAGCCGAACTGAAGTGGATAATATGCCTGCCTCCCTCGGGATCCTGTTGCATCAATACGGCTCCCATCCCCAAGTCGGAAGCGTCGACCTGGAGGACGTAGGGCCAGCCGTGGTGGGGTCGTTCCAGGCGTTGAGGCTTGGCCAGCGCGGTCTTTGTGAGGCGCCAGCTTTCCTCGCACGCGGGCGTCCACTGGAACGCGCCTTCTTTGCACGTCAGGTTCGTGAGGGGCTCGATGATGGTGGCCAAGTTGGGAATATATCCGCGCAGCCAGTTCACTAGGCCAAGGAACGCTTGGACGAAATTCTTGACTTTGAGTAGGTGGCAGTCACGGGGTTTGGTGAACTTTCCATCCACGCAGTAACCAAGGTACGGCAGGGTGCTGGTCGCGAGGCGGCACTTGGCGGGGTTCAACCGCAGCTGGTGAACCTCTACCCGCTCAAACACCGCTTGGAGATGCCTGACATGATCCTCGTGGTTCATGGAATACTCACGATCACATCGTCTAGGTACACTTTTACAAATTTGTTCAACACTCCCGCGAAAATGTCAGTCATAGCCCGCTGGAAGGTGGCGGGCGCCAGCTTGAGTCCGAAAGGCATGGCGGTGAACTGGTATTGTGCGCCGGATGGCGTGAAGAAGGCGGTGTACTTCTTGGAGGCCTTCTCCATGGGCAGTTGCCAATACCCGTTGGTCAAGTCAAGGGCGGTGAACACGCGGGCCTCCCCCAGGTCCCGAACCGTCTCAATAATCGGCGGCAGAACACTGCAGGCATCCTTGGTTCGCTTGTTCAGCTCGCGGTAATCCACACAAAACCGCCAGCCCGCTTCTTTCTTGACCAGTACCACCGGTGATGCGTACGGGGAGTTGCATGGTTCGATAATGCCCCCTTTCAGCATGGTCTCCACCTGGTGGTCGATTTCTTTTTCCTTCTCCAGGCTGTATTTCCGCGGCCGGCATTTGAACGGAGTTGTCGACGACAACTCGATGCGGTGGCTGCGCAGCACCTCGGAAGGCGGACGATTTTCTCCGCTAAAAAGAAATTTAAAATTATCAAGGAGGGGCCTATACTGTAGCAGCTTGGTTGCTCTTTTTTTTATATGTATATATCCCGGGCACAGTACGAGGGTGAGTCGTTTTCGTAAATGCGAGCAATAGGGGGTTTACACCGAAATTATACTTACATTTGCTCAGGTTGGAATTTATGGGCGCCAACCATCCAAATTAAGAGTTTACCTAGTGTCTAGGGTTTGAATGGGTTTGGTTGTTTAAATTAAAGAAAAATTAAGAATTACTTCGCATATATAATAAGAGGTTCCAATCATACATTATATGGTTTCAACAGATATAAACCAAAATAAGAGATTTATTTATGCAATATTCAATAGATATAAATCAAAATAAGATATTTATTTATGTAAACAAATATTCAATAGATATAAACCAAAATAAGATATTCACCTTTGCACAAAATCATTAACCGTTCAATATTTATGGCCATAAAAACTGTACGTTTGGGAACCTTAGGGACATAACTCTGCTCCACATACGCAAGCTCTGGTTCGATATCTTTTTAAAGCAGATGAATTTTGATGGTAAGCTTCGTCTAACTTTCGGCAAAGCTCACCCAAGTGTTCTATATCGGTAACAGTAACAAGCGCCAGGTGCCTTACGTACGTCGGCAGAAGCTTTTGTCCGATAAGTTTAAGTTGTTCCTGTGGAGATGGTGGTTCAGATAATTTATTAAATAGAGATAACATAAAAGCAATAAAGATTTGTACTGATTCCGTTTTCCCTGTTTTCTCGATCTTATTTGTTCCCAAAGTTTATCTTCATAGTGCAAGGGTTGGAAATCGCGCTTTTAAAATTCTACTTAAATATCCCAACTCTCTACTTTAGATCTAATACTGCGCCACCAATGCAATGCTTTACCGCTAAACAAATCAACTGAAGCTCTATACAAGTCGGATTTAGAAACACCTCGAGCTTCTGCAAGCTCTTCAACTCTTTGAATAAAAACGCCGACTGACATATTGTCGCCATCAAAGGTAATATCCCACTTGTATACAGCCACAGGTTTAGGACTAGGTAATTGCGAAACAGAATTATTTAACACGGTAGTATTCAACGTAGTATCATCCAGACTAATAGAAGGTTCAGACGTTCGTGATTTATCGAAAAGATCTGCTTCGATCATAATAGAAGTGGCAAAAGATTCATTTTGAAAAGTTTTTTCAGCGGTACTATTGTCTGATATAATCATCCTCTGAATACGGTTCTTTAAATGAACAAGGCGTAATTCAATTCTCTTAAACATGTTATCAGATTTAGGACCTTCAAAGTCTGCAACTAAATTTTCAAGAGTTTTAAGTGACTCTTCAATCACTTTTTGTTCATTTTTAAACACGTACTCAGGGTCTGTCAAAACTTTATCAGCAGGGGTTGTGTCTAATAATCTGGATAACATCTTACGTTTCTCAACTACGGTCTTTGAACTTTGCACACCTCTAATTCGCAACTCATAATCTATTTCGTCCGCAAGAAGATATTTTAAACGTAGCTTAGACATGATTATTAAGTTATAAGGTCAATAATAAGTTAAATTCGATTTGGTCTGGTAAAGTTATTAAAATTATTAAGATAAAATGTTAAATATGACTGATGAATACAAAAAAATGCAGATCTACACCTAATTTAATATAATACATGCGAATCTTGTCGACTGATCAAATGTAAGTTTATTTTTTCGGGCCCCACGTTGGGAGCCAATTTTGTAGCAGCTTGGTTGCTCCTTTTTTATATGTATATATCCCGGGCACAGTACGAGGGTAAGTCGTTTTCGGAAATGCGAGCAATAGGGGGTTTAAACCGAAATTATACTTACATTTGCTCAGGTTGGAATTTATGGGCGCCAACCATCCAAATTAAGAGTTTACCTAGTGTCTAGGGTTTGGATGGGTTTGGTTGTTTAAATTAAAGAAAAATTAAGAATTACTTCGCATATATTATAAGAGGTTCCAATCACACATTATATGGTTTCAACAGATATAAACCAAAATAAGAGATTTATTTATGCAATATTCAATAGATATAAATCAAAATAAGATATTTATTTATGTAAACAAATATTCAATAGATATAAACCAAAATAAGATATTCACCTTTGCACAAAATCATTAACCGTTCAATATTTATGGCCATAAAAACTGTACGTTTACATTAAACGTGTTTTTTCATTTGATAAAAATATATATAATATAAAATCAAGTAACGTGAGTGTAGGTCCTGAAGAGGCCTAACTCAAAACAAAATATATTTAAGGATATTAATAATATAAAAAGTGAAACAAGGATAGACCCTGATGGGGACTAACTTGGTGTAAAAAAAATATATAGTCAAGTAGATTACTAAAGCATTTAAGACTTCCAATGGGTACGTTACCACACGCGTCCTCCTGGCTGGTTCTTGCACGTTAGGCAGCTCTTCACGAACCGGTTTACCTGTGCTCTCATCTTTGGCCAGTGAAAACGTTGGTCGATCGCCCTCCAAGTCTCCAATTGGCCTGGGTGGGCGGCGTCGTCTCCGGCGTGGTAGGTCTCCAAAACCGCATTCCTTCGGGTACGTAGACGCGACAGGAACCGTCGTGTCGACGAGCTGCTTGGCCAAGATTCTCTTCACTAGCGGTTCGACCTGTAACAAACATACACGGGGGGTGGGGATTAGTTCGGTAAGTGGGGAATATATCCGCGCAGCCAGTTCACTAGGCCAAGGAATGCTTGGACTTGTCGCTTGTTCTTTGGCTGCTCGAAATTCTTGACTTTGAGCAGGTGGCAGTCACGTGGTTTGGTGAACTTTCCATCCACGCAGTAACCCAGGTACGGCAGGGTGCTGGTCGCGAGGCGGCACTTGGTGGGGTTCAACCGCAGCTGGTGAACCTCTACCCGCTCAAACACCGCTTGGAGATGCCTGACATGATCCTCGTGGTTCATGGAATACACGATCACATCGTCTAGGTACACTTTCACAAACTTGTTCAACACTCCCGCGAAAATGTCCGTCATGGCCCGCTGGAAGGTGGCGGGCGCCAGCTTGAGTCCAAACGGCATGGCGGTGAACTGGTATTGTGCGCCGGATGGCGTGAAGAAGGCGGTGTACTTCTTGGGGCCTTCTCCATGGGCAGTTGCCAATACCCGCTGGTCAAATCCAGGGCGGTGAACACGCGGGCCTCCCCCAGGTCCCGAACCGTCTCAATATTCGGCGGCAGAACACTGCAGGCATCCTTGGTTCGCTTGTTCAGCTCGCGGTAATCCACACAAAACCGCCAGCCCGCTTCTTTCTTGACCAGTACCACCGGTAATGCGTACGGGGAGTTGCATGTTTCGATAATGCCCCCTTTTAGCATGGTCTCCACCTGGTGGTCAATTTCTTTTTCCTTCTCCGGGCTGTATTTCCGCGGCCGGCATTTGAACGGAGTTGTCGACGACAACTCGATGCGGTGGCTGCGCAGCACCTCGGAAGGCGGGCGATTTTCTCCGCTAAAAAGAAATTTAAAATTATCAAGGAGGGGCCTATACTTACCTAGGGCCTCCTCGGGGATATCGATCGGTAGCTCGGGAAGCGGGAGCACCTCCTGGGTGCACCGTGCACGCGGCGTCCAAAATACCGTCTGCCGTTCTTCTTTCCCTAGGTAGACGCATCCTCTGGCGACGTCGACGAGCGCTCGCTGCTCTGTGAGGAAGTCCATACCTAGTATTACGGGAACCGGAAGGCGTTGCACGACGTGCATGGTGTACCGGTACGCGCGGTCTTGGATTGTGAAATGAAGTTGGACGTAGCCGAGGATCTCTACGGTGTTACCGCCTACGGCTAAAACTCGCGCCTGCTTCTTCACGTAATCCGGCGCGTACTCTGCAGCCACTACCGACATATCCGCACCTGTGTCAATCAACGCACTTAATCTACCTACTTGCCCGCGGCACTTAATGTCTATCACGGGACTTGTCTTTTTTTTCACTGTTATAGTGTTTATCTCGGAGTCACACTCTCCCCCGTGTTTCTCCGGTCGGAGTTTTCCGACGGCTGGGCGCGGAACCGAATTGCCGTGGCGCGGTTAAAGTCGCACCCACGCATGTCGGCCTCCGTAATGCGTGTCCGACGGGTCAGCGTTGCCATATCCGCGATGTTTTCCGCTCGGAGCACGTACTTGAGGCGCGGCTGGAGCAGGTTAAACACTACCCGCACCAAGCTTGCCTCCGGCACCTCGGGCAGCAGCCACTGGGCCATTGACCGCTTCCGCTGAATAAAGCGGGTGACGTTCTCGTCTTCTGGCTGCCGCTCCCCGTAAAACTTGGACGTCAGTTTCACCACGCGCTCCTCGTCCATGAATGTTTGTGAGAAGATTTCTCGGAAATCTCCCCACGACAGCTCCTGGCTCCTGTACCACAGGAACTCCTGCTCCTGGGCCCCCTTTATTTGGCCCAGTGCGTGGAACGCCAACGTCATCATCGGTCGTGTCGGACGCCGGGCCATGGGCCGCGGGGCCCGTGCCGGTCGTCTGCGTGTCGGCTATGGCGGATTCGTGTGCGGAGCGTCGTTCGGCGTGCGTCTGGCTTCGCGTCACAACGGGCATTCAGTGGGGCCGTGGAGGCCAAGCGGTGGAGCTGCGGTGGCGGTGAACGTCACGGCGTCGATGGGCGTCGCGGCGTCGATGGGCGTCGCGGCGTCGATGGGCGTCGCGGCGTCGATGGGCGTCGCGGCGTCGATGGGCGTCGCGGCGTCGATGGGCGTCGCGGCGTCGATGGGCGTCGCGGCGTCGATGGGCGTCGCGGCGTCGATGGGCGTCGCGGCGTCGATGGGCGTCGCGGCGTCGATGGGCGTCGCGGCGTCGATGGGCGTCGCGGCGTCGATGGGCGTCGCGGCGTCGATGGGCGTCGCGGCGTCGATGGGCGTCGCGGCGTCGATGGGCGTCGCGGCGTCGATGGGCGTCGCGGCGTCGATGGGCGTCGCGGCGTCGATGGGCGTCGCGGCGTCGATGGGCGTCGCGGCGTCGATGGGCGTCGCGGCGTCGATGGGCGTCGCGGCGTCGATGGGCGTCGCGGCGTCGATGGGCGTCGCGGCGTCGATGGGCGTCGCGGCGTCGATGGGCGTCGCGGCGTCGATGGGCGTCGCGGCGTCGATGGGCGTCGCGGCGTCGATGGGCGTCGCGGCGTCGATGGGCGTCGCTTTCATAGAAAAATTAACATGAGGAATGGATGATGGCAATGTTTTTTCCTAAGAAGGCATCCTTAAGAATTTCTAATTTTCAATGAAAAGCCCTAAATTTTCTAATATCCAGAATTTTGAAAATATAAAACATTTAAAATAAATAGCATAGGAAAATTAACATGAGGAAGGGATGATGAAAATGTTTCTTTCTAAAAAGGCATCCTAAAGAAAATCCAATTTTTAATGAAAAGCCCTAAATCTTCTAATATCCAGAATTTTGAAAATATAAAGCATAGGAAAATTAACATGGGGAATGGTTGATGGCAATGTTTCTTCCTAAGAAGGCATCCTAAAGAAAATCCAATTTTCAATGAAAAGCCCTAAATCTTCTATTATCCAAAATTTTGAAAATATAAAACATTTAAAATTGATAGCATAGGAAAATTAACATGAGGAATAGATGATGGCAATGTTTCTTCCTAAGATAGCGTCCTAAAGAATATTTTATTTTTAATGAAAATCCCTAAATCTTCTAAAATTTTAAAAATATAAAATCTTTAAAATAGATAGCATAGAAAAATTAACATGAGGAATGGATGATGGCAATGTTTCTTCCTAAGAGGGCATCTTAAAGAAAATCCAATTTTCAATGAAAAGCCCTAAATCTTTTAATATCGAGAATTTTGAAAATATACATCTTAAAGAAAATCCAATTTTCAATGAAAAGCCCTAAATCTTCTAATATCGAGAATTTTGAAAATATAAAACATTTAAAATAGATAGCATAGGAAAATTAACATGAGTAATAGATGATGGCAATGTTTCTTCCTAAGATAGCGTCCTAAAGAATATCTTATTTTTAATGAAAATCCCTAAATCTTCTAATATTCATAATTTGGCAATGTTTGTTCATAAGAAAGCATCCTAAAGAAAATCCAATTTTCAATGAAAAGCCCTAAATCTTCTAATATCCAGAATTTTGAAAATATAAAATCTTTAAAATAGATTGCATAGGAAAATTAACATAAGGAATGCATGATTTCAATGTTTTTTTTTAAGAAGGCATCCTAAAGAATTTCTTATTATTAATAAAAAGCCCTAAACTCTTTTAATATCCACAATTTTGAAAAAATAAAACATTTAAAATAGATAGCATAGGGAAATTAACATGGAGAATGGATGATGGCAATATTTCTTCCTAAGAAGGCATCCCAAAGAATTTCTAATTTTTAATGAAAAGCCCTTAATTTTCTAATATCGTAAATTTTGAAAATATAAAACATTTAGAATAGATAGCATAGGAAAATTAACATAAGAAATGGATGATGGCAATGTTTCTTTACAAGAAGGAAACATAAAGAATTTCCAATTTTTTTTGAAAAGCCCTAAATCTTCTAATATCCAGAATTTTAAAAATATAAAGCATAGGAAAATTAACATAAGGAATGGATGATTTCAATGTTTTTTTCTAAAAAGGCATCCTAAAGAATATTTTATTTTTAATGAAAAGCCCTAAATCTTTTAATTTTCATAATTTTGAAAATATAAAACCATCCCAAAGAAAATCCAATTTTTAATGAAAAGCCCTAAATCTTTTAATTTTCATAATTTTAAAAATATGGAAAATTATTATAAGGAATGAATGATGGCAATGTTTCTTTCTAAGAAGGCATCCTAAAGAAAATCAAATTTTCAATGAAAAGCCCTAAATCTTTTAATATCCAGAATTTTGATAATATAAAAATTTAAAATAGATAGCAGTAGAATAGCTATGGGGCTTCTGGCTCACTATTCACATTTCGGCCGCATGGTGGCGCCACATGCTGGGCTGTGCACTCGTTGGCGTTACACGATGGGCGGGAAATTCAAAATGGCCGCCGGCCGCCAACCAATTGCAGAAATAATGATGGGCGGGGCTTGTTGAATTCAAAATGGCCGCCAACCAATTGTAAAAGTAATACTGGAAAATGCAAAATTATGACTCGTGGTGGCGCCACTTGCCCGGTTGATTCTCAAGTCTAGTAATTGCACAATATTTCGAAATTTTAATTTATTCTGGCGCCACACTGGCGTTGTTTTTCTCACACATTGAGATGCACTTCCCTAGAGGCCCCATTGGGCGGTCGCAACCTTGCACGATACTTCGAATTTTTTCCGCATGTGACGCCACCTGCTTTAACTATACGTATACTACAGGAGCGTACAAATTAAGCTCGTACCAAATATTACGGGGGCGCACAAAATTAACCTAAAAATTGTAATTGTAATTAATATATTCACAGTGGTGAGATGTAATCGCGGCGTCGATGGGCGTCGCGGCGTCGATGGGCGTCGCGGCGTCGATGGGCGTCGCGGCGTCGATGGGCGTCGCGGCGTCGATGGGCGTCGCGGCGTCGATGGGCGTCGCGGCGTCGATGGGCGTCGCGGCGTCGATGGGCGTCGCGGCGTCGATGGGCGTCGCGGCGTCGATGGGCGTCGCGGCGTCGATGGGCGTCGCGGCGTCGATGGGCGTCGCTTTCATAGAAAAATTAACATGAGGAATGGATGATGGCAATGTTTTTTCCTAAGAAGGCATCCTTAAGAATTTCTAATTTTCAATGAAAAGCCCTAAATTTTCTAATATCCAGAATTTTGAAAATATAAAACATTTAAAATAAATAGCATAGGAAAATTAACATGAGGAAGGGATGATGAAAATGTTTCTTTCTAAAAAGGCATCCTAAAGAAAATCCAATTTTTAATGAAAAGCCCTAAATCTTCTAATATCCAGAATTTTGAAAATATAAAGCATAGGAAAATTAACATGGGGAATGGTTGATGGCAATGTTTCTTCCTAAGAAGGCATCCTAAAGAAAATCCAATTTTCAATGAAAAGCCCTAAATCTTCTATTATCCAAAATTTTGAAAATATAAAACATTTAAAATTGATAGCATAGGAAAATTAACATGAGGAATAGATGATGGCAATGTTTCTTCCTAAGATAGCGTCCTAAAGAATATTTTATTTTGTAATGAATCATTACTAACGATACACATTACGACATCTATGAGACGATTTCCTAACTACCCGACGTCAAGGAAAGAGTTGGACTACCAGAAACCTGCAGTTAGACGGAACTCCAACAGATGGCGCTGTGACAGATGTCAACAGCATATGTTGTCAACACTTGTTGCACACGGCCCGTGAGATGAATTTATTTCACACGGCCCCAATTGTTTTTCATCAAGTCTGTCATCAGAATTTCGTCTATAAAACCGCTGCATTTTTCAATGGACAATCAGTCACCTTTATAATCTGTGAATCAGTCGTCTGGTGGCTCAGTTCCAAATGGTGTTATCAATTGTGAGCCCAAAACCAACCACTTAATCACAGAGAATTCTCAGTGGAATATTAACAGTAAGTTAACCTGTTTTTAATATCAAAGGGCTTTAAGCCGTACAATATTAAGCTTTAATAGCAGAGTTAATGAAACTGTAAATCCTGTATGCATATAACATAACCTAACAACATGTATTTTTCCACTAGAGTCCAATTGCAAATCTGCCCTGTCTCTCTGTAGGACTGAAAACTACGCCCGTGCCTGCCAGTTGCCTGTGAAAAGCCCTGGAACATTTGCCTGTCCTGATTAAAGGCTATGCAAGAACCTTTGTGGGCAAAGTCTACGATACTTTTGTAAATACTGTAAATACTGTATATAATTCTAATATAATTTTGTACATACTTTTATGTTGGTAAATAAACCAGTTTAAGTTACTTTTTGCATTTTAAATTAAACCACCAACCCTAACTGATTCTTATAAACCCTACTTTCTCCACTGAATAAAAGCAACCCGAGGTAGGTATTCCTCTATATCTGAAGAGTCAACCGGAGAGGAACCTTGGTGAAGTACTTAAGGCCATAACCAGCCTAGGTACGACACAAATTTGGCGCCCGAGCAGGGACCCGGGTTTTCCTGAAAATTCCTGTAACCTAACCTGAAAAGTTTTCATAGAAAACATAACCTGCAAATATCCCGTGAGAATCAGTAAGGTGGTTTAATAATTACATTTTAAAATGCCAAAAACAAAGCCCAGCCCGTCAAAAAAACCAGAAGAGCAAATTAAAACCCAAAGCACTCCTCAGGCAGAGGCTGGAAATTCTTCGACAGAAGGTACAGCTGGCACTGAGGTAAAACAAGGACTAAGCTGGATATACACCCTGCGTAAGGAAGGTTTAGTGGATGTTTGTAAGGGTTTTGGTTTGGAAACATCCGGCACAGTAAACGATTTACGTTTACGAGTGCGAGATCATGTCACCAAAGAGAAAGAAGCACCAGCTAATATATCACTTTGGGAAGCATCAATTTTAGGTACACCACAAGATGATCGAAAGGTCTGTGACCAGGTGAGAAAGTGGAATGTACACTTTGATGGCAATACTAATGCAGTTTCATTCCTCGAAAGAATTCAAGAGCTTAAAATATGCTATGATTTTGAAGAGGAAAACTTACTAAGAGCATTACCGGAACTGTTAAGGGGCAGTGCCCTATTGTGGTATAGAAACTGGAAAGCTGGCTGGGAAGAATGGGATGATTTCGTAGAGGATTTTAAGCAAACTTATTTTCCCAGTAGGTATACCGAGGACCTACTCGAAGAAATCTCTCAAAGAAAACAACGTCCCAAGGAAAGGTTTCGAGAGTACATGATTGACATTCAATCACTTATGCGACGACATGGAAAATACAGCTCAGAGGAAGAGTTGTACACCCTGTATAAAAACTTAAGGCCATAACCAGCCTAGGTACGACACAAATTTGGCGCCCGAGCAGGGCGTAATGAATCATTACTAACGATACACATTACGACATCTATGAGACGATTTCCTAACTACCCGACGTCAAGGAAAGAGTTGGACTACCAGAAACCTGCAGTTAGACGGAACTCCAACAGATGGCGCTGTGACAGATGTCAACAGCATATGTTGTCAACACTTGTTGCACACGGCCCGTGAGATGAATTTATTTCACACGGCCCCAATTGTTT
Source organism: Brassicogethes aeneus (assembly GCA_921294245.1). NCBI lineage: Eukaryota > Metazoa > Arthropoda > Insecta > Coleoptera > Nitidulidae > Brassicogethes > Brassicogethes aeneus. The sequence continues at coordinate 9,565,567 of OV121136.1, forward strand.
TTCATCAAGTCTGTCATCAGAATTTCGTCTATAAAACCGCTGCATTTTTCAATGGACAATCAGTCACCTTTATAATCTGTGAATCAGTCGTCTGGTGGCTCAGTTCCAAATGGTGTTATCAATTGTGAGCCCAAAACCAACCACTTAATCACAGAGAATTCTCAGTGGAATATTAACAGTAAGTTAACCTGTTTTTAATATCAAAGGGCTTTAAGCCGTACAATATTAAGCTTTAATAGCAGAGTTAATGAAACTGTAAATCCTGTATGCATATAACATAACCTAACAACATGTATTTTTCCACTAGAGTCCAATTGCAAATCTGCCCTGTCTCTCTGTAGGACTGAAAACTACGCCCGTGCCTGCCAGTTGCCTGTGAAAAGCCCTGGAACATTTGCCTGTCCTGATTAAAGGCTATGCAAGAACCTTTGTGGGCAAAGTCTACGATACTTTTGTAAATACTGTAAATACTGTATATAATTCTAATATAATTTTGTACATACTTTTATCTTGGTAAATAAACCAGTTTAAGTTACTTTTTGCATTTTAAATTAAACCACCAACCCTAACTGATTCTTATAAACCCTACTTTCTCCACTGAATAAAAGCAACCCGAGGTAGGTATTCCTCTATATCTGAAGAGTCAACCGGAGAGGAACCTTGGTGAAGTACTTAAGGCCATAACCAGCCTAGGTACGACACAATTTTTAATGAAAATCCCTAAATCTTCTAAAATTTTAAAAATATAAAATCTTTAAAATAGATAGCATAGAAAAATTAACATGAGGAATGGATGATGGCAATGTTTCTTCCTAAGAGGGCATCTTAAAGAAAATCCAATTTTCAATGAAAAGCCCTAAATCTTCTAATATCGAGAATTTTGAAAATATACATCTTAAAGAAAATCCAATTTTCAATGAAAAGCCCTAAATCTTCTAATATCGAGAATTTTGAAAATATAAAACATTTAAAATAGATAGCATAGGAAAATTAACATGAGTAATAGATGATGGCAATGTTTCTTCCTAAGATAGCGTCCTAAAGAATATCTTATTTTTAATGAAAATCCCTAAATCTTCTAATATTCATAATTTGGCAATGTTTGTTCATAAGAAAGCATCCTAAAGAAAATCCAATTTTCAATGAAAAGCCCTAAATCTTCTAATATCCAGAATTTTGAAAATATAAAATCTTTAAAATAGATTGCATAGGAAAATTAACATAAGGAATGCATGATTTCAATGTTTTTTTTAAGAAGGCATCCTAAAGAATTTCTTATTATTAATAAAAAGCCCTAAACTCTTTTAATATCCACAATTTTAAAAAAATAAAACATTTAAAATAGATAGCATAGGGAAATTAACATGGAGAATGGATGATGGCAATATTTCTTCCTAAGAAGGCATCCCAAAGAATTTCTAATTTTTAATGAAAAGCCCTTAATTTTCTAATATCGTAAATTTTTAAAATATAAAACATTTAGAATAGATAGCATAGGAAAATTAACATAAGAAATGGATGATGGCAATGTTTCTTTACAAGAAGGAAACATAAAGAATTTCCAATTTTTTTTGAAAAGCCCTAAATCTTCTAATATCCAGAATTTTAAAAATATAAAGCATAGGAAAATTAACATAAGGAATGGATGATTTCAATGTTTTTTTCTAAGAAGGCATCCTAAAGAATATTTTATTTTTAATGAAAAGCCCTAAATCTTTTAATTTTCATAATTTTGAAAATATAAAACCATCCCAAAGAAAATCCAATTTTTAATGAAAAGCCCTAAATCTTTTAATTTTCATAATTTTAAAAATATGGAAAATTATTATAAGGAATGAATGATGGCAATGTTTCTTTCTAAGAAGGCATCCTAAAGAAAATCAAATTTTCAATGAAAAGCCCTAAATCTTTTAATATCCAGAATTTTGATAATATAAAAATTTAAAATAGATAGCAGTAGAATAGCTATGGGGCTTCTGGCTCACTATTCACATTTCGGCCGCATGGTGGCGCCACATGCTGGGCTGTGCACTCGTTGGCGTTACACGATGGGCGGGAAATTCAAAATGGCCGCCGGCCGCCAACCAATTGCAGAAATAATGATGGGCGGGGCTTGTTGAATTCAAAATGGCCGCCAACCAATTGTAAACGTAATACTGGAAAATGCAAAATTATGACTCGTGGTGGCGCCACTTGCCCGGTTGATTCTCAAGTCTAGTAATTGCACAATATTTCGAAATTTTAATTTATTCTGGCGCCACACTGGCGTTGTTTTTCTCACACATTGAGACGCACTTCCCTAGAGGCCCCATTGGGCGGTCGCAACCTTGCACGATACTTCGAATTTTTTCCGCATGTGACGCCACCTGCTTTAACTATGCGTATACTACAGGAGCGTACAAATTAAGCTCGTACCAAATATTACGGGGGCGCACAAAATTAACCTAAAAATTGTAATTGTAATTAATATATTCACAGTGGTGAGATGTAATTGCGTGGTTCGAAAACGTTCAGAATTGATCAAAAATGACAGGTGTCCAAGACCTTGACGTGACCTTGACGTGACGTTGGCATGACCTTGAAAATGACAGGTGTCAAAAATGACAGGTGTCAAAAATGACAGGTGTCAAAAATGTCAGGTGTCAAAAATGACAGGTGTCAAAAATGAAAGGTGTCAAAAAGGACAGGTGTCAAAAATGACAGGTGTCTTAAGACAGGTGTCAAAAATGACAGGTGTCAAAAATGACAGGTGTCAAAAATGACGTGTCAAAAATGACAGGTGTTAAAAATTCCTTATCTTTGACTTCCCCCTAATTAAAATGCAAAATATGTTTTGTATAACTTAAAAATACCTGTATTAAAATTATCATATTACGTGTCGTTTAAATGCAAAAATGCTATAAATACATTTATTTATTCATAATTTTCGCATGTGTTTTTTTATTATGACATTGACAACATTTGAGATACCGGAAGAATTCGGAAACGTTCGGAATTGATCGGAAATTAACGAAATATATAAGTATCAAAAATGAAAGTTGTCAAAAATGATGTGATAAAATTGCAAATACGGCTTCCGCCACCATCACAGCCCCACCGCCCCTGCTAGTGACGAACAAAAAATAAAATATTATTAAATATTGTGCAATATTGCAAAATGTAAAAATATGACTCATGAAGACTGACGCCACACTGGTGGCATTTTTATTATTTGCATATTTAATTAGGTAAATAAGTTTTCGGCGCCACACTGGCTGCACATATTTTTATTATTTGCATATTTAATTGCATCTACTTATTCAAACGTAATTCTCGGAATTTTCCAGTTCAAGTTTGTTTATTAATTTATAAACAGTGGAAGGAAGTTTGTTATTTAAAGAAAGCAAATCAATTATTTTTCATTATTTAGTTAACCAATAAAAGATCCCTTTTAAATGATTCGCACGATTTTTTATTATCCTGTGCGTTACTTTATATTTTTGTTTATCTACTGCAACCTTTAATTAGTATTAGTTTATGTTGCGTACCTGTTATAAATTCCTATATTTATCATCACACATTGATACTTATTATTTAACTTACGAACCAGTTTTGGGAAAATTTTACTATGGAAACTCAGAAGTGGATTTTAAAGGAAATGATATTGTTATAAAGGACAAAAATAAAAAGGAAGATAGAATATATAAGGGTACTTATGGTTTATATGAATTCTTGTTTAAAAATAAACCAAACGAAAGTTTAATGACGCCAGAGGATATAAATAATTATAGAAATATACAAAAAGCAGGAAATAGAGGTAATAAGTATATAAATGTAATTAAACCCTTACTTGATTTAGAGGAATCAAACAAACAAACTAAAACTCGAAATTAAGAGTGCCACAAAAAAAACAACGACAGCAACGTCTTGGGAAAGAATTACAAATGCAATACACAAATAAATTAAAAGAATATGTGTATTGGGATGACTGTAGTTAAACGATTAAGATTATTAATTAGTTCCCAATATGCAGGGAATAATAGTCATGCGAATGAAATAAAAAGCATAATTGAAGAGTTAAAAGAAGAATAGATTTTATAAATTAAAAACATTTTTATCATGTCCGTTGACAAGTTCGGACGTAGTTTACTTAATCATTTAAGAAAAAACCAAGAGAAAGAAATATCCACATATGGTTTATTAAATATTACATTAAAAAGTGCTAACTTCCACATGCAAGCTAAAAAATTGTGTATGATTTAAGAACTAATTATTCAATTTATGAAATTCCACTAAAAGAGGGATTATAAGATAGTCTTCAAATTAAGATAAACAATAAATTGTATAAACCCGACAAATTGTTAAATTTAACTACAATTGGGTGATAAAATTTCATTAGAATAATCTAAGCTCATTACGTATGTTTTTCTGGAAATGATTATTAAATATCCGATTTTAACAGAATGATGAAGAAAATTAAAAATAAATCTCAATTGTCTTCAATAGATTGTAACCTCTACCATGAGACTAATAGTGATTTAACACGGTTTTGGCACAAACACACGACAGCTGTACGCCGGTGAGCACTAGGTTGTGGGTCAAGGCAAGACAATAGAGCACTGTGCGCCTAGGCGCCACTAAATTTTAGTTTATGGGATAAAATTTAGAAAATACCAAATAGGTGTATATGTGAAATGTAAACTAAAATAAAATTCGAAAATTAACCCCGTATTATTTAATTTGACAGTTGACAAATTAACAAGTTTATCAATTATCTATCATTAGATAATCAAAATACAAAATATACTCCCTGCTTATAAACTAAAGTCTTATTCTAACTTAATATCTACCCCTGTTAGATGATTCAATGATATAAACCGTGTTTAGTAAATGACATGTCTCAATATTTTAAAAAAAATTAAAGAAAATTTATATCATTAAATTCTCCAAAATTAAAATAAACTTAAACTTAAAATAAGGTGTGCACTATGCTCAACATAGTCACAACTTTAAATATTTTTAACACAAAATTAATAGGTTTTACCCCCTCCGTTGGAATCACAAAAAATATAGTCTAATTAGGTTTTACCCCCTCCGTTTGGAATCACAAAAAAATATAGTCTAATTAGGTTTTACCCCCTCCGATTGGAATCACAAAAAAATATAGTCTAATTAGGTTTTACCCCCTCCGATTGGAATCACAAAAAAAATATAGTTTAATTAGGTTTTACCCCCTCCGTTTGGAATCACAAAAAATATACTTTAATTAGGTTTCACCCCCTCCGATTGGAATCACAAAAAATATAGTCTAATTAGGTTTTACCCCCTCCGATTGGAATCACAAAAAAAATATAGTTTAATTAGGTTTTACCCCCTCCGTTTGGAATCACAAAAAATATACTCTAATTAGGTTTCACCCCCTCCGATTGGAATCACAAAAAATATAGTCTAATTAGGTTTTACCCCCTCCGTTTGGAATCACAAAAAAATATAGTCTAATTAGGTTTTACCCCCTCCGATTGGAATCACAAAAAAAATTATAGTATACTTGCTATTGCGTTGTAATTTCATGTATTGTAGTCCTAGTGCTACGTAGTTCAACTATCGTCCAACTTAAATCCAAATGTGCACTCTTCGAGGGATTAGCTTATGCATTGGAAATCTCTGGCTAGGATTTTAAAACCCCAGGCTAGGACCCTGAATAAACAGATTTATGTAGAAAACCCCCAACTAACCCAAATCACTTACCTCTTATTAAAGAGGGCTTCTAAAAAAAATCCTACTATGTGACTACAGTTTTGTGGACTTCAAATATTTGTTGCAATAATATATGCGGCACTAGGGTACAATTACAATAGATCGGCAACAGTATATTGGAATTATAATTCACACGATATTTTCGAGAAGGAAGATCTCTACGATAAGGATGATCCGGAAAACAGCGGTAATATCTTTAAAACGTCCTGATGATTAACGATAAAATTTTAGTTGATCACAACCCGCCATTCACCACTTTCGGTAGCCGGAAGAAGACGGGGGAAAAAGTTAACTCTCGAACCTTCTAGAACGTACTTCGATCGAAAAACATAAGATGGCGCTTTACAACAAAATTAATTAATTATTACTTATTTAACCGAAATATTAAATTTTAACCGGATTAACCATTTACCAGCCCTCCAATAAATCTTCCAGGAAACAAAACTCAATAAAAGTTGAGAAGGGAAACGAAACAAAGAATTTGTAATACAGAAATATTTTGAACGAAAACAAATTTGGTAGCACCGTCAATGATTCTCGGCAATTAATGTTTGGCCCGCAACACATCAAAACAACAACCTCAGAGAGGGGTTTTATAATTATTATAATCTTAAAATCATTAAAAATAGATATTTCACAATAATAACAGTTAACTGCAATTGTTTTCGTTAGTACCATTTTACGTCAACAGATGACCTTGGCCTTAATTATTAAGTATTATAATTTATTATTTTTAAAATGCTACACCACCCCTCTCCTAAAGAAAATCATAATAACGACCGTTATTATTATTTTAACATGCCGCTAAACCAAAACAAAAACCAAACATTCACGATACTACCAAACTCTAAACAAACGGTATGAGATCAACGATCAACTTCTAATCCATATTCACTGATACACTAGAATTAGAACCATAGTATGGCTTAAGATCCTTTATGTGCCAGTCACCAGCAGGTGTACCATCTGAGTGGTTGAGAGTATACGCTAACCGAGATTTTCGTCTTACTATTGTACAAAGGATATATTTGGGGGCTAACTTGGCGGTAAACTGATTTGCAGCGTCCGACAAAACTTTATTTCTGCGCCATACCTTGTCACCGACAGTAAAAATAAATTCCCGTTTCCGAAGGTTATATGTCTTCTCATAACGACGATGAGAGTCATGTAAACGTTGACGTACTTCCTTAAAAATTTCCGATAACTTCAAAAGTTCTGATGCGTACCCATTCCGATCACCAGGAGATATTTCAACATCAGAGGTATTTAAAACTTCCCCGTAGAATTTACCACTTAAGGGAATATGTCGACCGAAAACTAGGAAGGAAGGCGTAAATCCGGTAACTTCATGTCTCGCGGTATTGATAGCTTGTTGGACTTTATGTAAAGTTAGATCCCAATCTTTATGCTTATCTACATAACAGCGTATGGCTGTACCTACCGTTTTGTTATTGCGTTCGACGAAATTACATTGAGGTGAGTATCGACAGTTGTACCAAATTTTCTGTACCTGATATTCCTGGGCTAATTTTTTAAAGACCGATCCTGCAAACTGTGTACCGTTATCGCAAAGAATGTATTGTGGAGCCCCGAATTTCAAAAACACTTCATTCTCCATAAATTTCACGATATTTTGTGCCGTTGCTTGGCGCATTGGATGTACTAAAGTATATTTTGAAAACCAGTCTCCGACAACCAGTAAGTAAGCGTTACCCCTTGAAGATCGCGGAAAAGGACCCATAATATCACACGCAATTATTTGAAACGGAACTTGTGCGGACTTTTCACGACCCATAAGACCCATACGCGGCATATTTGAATGCTTTTGTGAAGCACACACTTTACAAGATTTTACATACTTAAGGATATCTTGCCTCATCTTAGGCCAATAGTAATAATCTTGAACTCGAGCTAAGGTTTTAAAGAAACCGAAATGGCCACTAGTGGGTGGGTCGTGACATGAACGAAGTATCGTCTCACGTTGTGTTTTTGGCACTAAAAATTTCCATTCAGGAACGTCTGTCGATATTTGCACAACTGACGGTATCATTTTAAAAATTAAGTTATTCTCTACTTTCCATTGAGGATAGTCTCCCGGGTTTTCCGTAATCTTCGCTCTCATGGTTTCATACCATGTATCCGCGGTATTAGGGTCGATATCGATTAATGCAACTTCAGTTTCAGCAGGAATTCGAGAAAGGGCATCTGGTACAACGTTAGACGTTCCCTTGCGGTGGATTAACTCAAAATTATGCTGGCGAAGGCGCACTGCCCAACGAGCAAGCTTACCGGTAGGATTGGAAATACTATTCAGCCACAACAAGCTATAATGGTCAGTTACCACCTTAAATTTAGTACCTTCTACATAGGGTCTAAATTTCTCGATACAAAAAATTAACGCCAAGAGTTCACGCTCCGTCACACTATAGTTACGCTCCGAACGGCTAAGGGAACGGCTAGCATATGCTACCACCGTCTCATTCTCATCCAAATATTGAGTCAACACACCTCCTAATCCAGTATTGGACGCGTCGCAGTGAATAACGAAAGGTTTAGCAAAATTGGGGGATGATAATATAGGGGCAGAAATCAGGGCTTCTTTAATTTTTCTAAAGGAATCCTCTGCTTCAGTAGTCCATACTATAGCCTGTTTTTTCTTTTTACCTTTTAAGAGATCGTTAAGAGGCGATACTAAAGTCGAAAAATTATTAACAAATCTACGGTACCAGGAACATAGCCCTATAAAACGCTTTACCTCCGTTGAAGTTTTCGGACGTGGATAATTTACCATGCACATAACCTTTTCAGGGTCAGTGCGTAGACCTTGAGAATCCACAATATAACCTAAATACTTTAGTGACGTACGAAAAAACTCGCATTTCTCAAGATTAATCGTTAAGTTGGCCTCTTTGAGTCGTTGCAATACCTGTTTTAATAAAGAAATATGTTCATCGTACGATGATGAGACTACGATAATATCATCAAGATACGTAAAGACTTTTGGCTCGAACTTGGGTCCGAATAAAGCATCAACCAATCGCTGCTGGGTTTGTGCACTGTTGCACAGTCCAAATGGCATAACTGTAAATTGAAATAATCCCCTTCCTGCAACACTAAATGCAGTTTTTTCGCGTGATGACTGTTCTAAAGGAACCTGCCAAAAAGCCTTACGTAAATCGATACTTGAAATGAATTTAGCATCGCTCAACATACTCAAGATTCTGTCTATTCGCGGCAATGGATATGAATCATGTTTAGTCACCTCATTGAGTTTTCGTCCGTCAAAACAAAATCGGTAATCACCGTCTGACTTTTTTATTAAGAGTACTGGACTACACCATGGACTGTTAGAAGGCTCTATTACTCCTAATTTTAGCATAGAATCTAGCTCATCATTCAGAATCTTGAGCATATAGGGCGAAAGGGGGTATTGTTTAACTTTGAATGGTTTTGCATCTCCGGTATCGATAGAAAAAACTATTTTGTTCGTACGACCTAACTTATCTTTATTCGATATTTCATTAAATGCTTCTAATAAATTATCCACGTCACGGCGCTGTTCAACGGTAAGCTCTGCTATACTACATATACTTGAACTCGGATTGAGTTCTATATCATTTGCCAAAAGGTTTCTTTCAGAAAAAACACCCTGTACATGCCAAGTACCATCTCTAAAATCTAACTTAATATTAAATTGCCTACAAAAGTCTATACCGAAAATGAATGAATGAGGTAGAGTAGGAACAACTGATGCTTCCACCAAATGGCAAATACCTTCGACACAAATCGGCAAATCAGCGGTACCGCATACGGACTGTTTAGTGCCATCGGCAGTTTTAATATATTTGGTTAGTGAGACTTCTTTAAGTTGTATGTTAAGTATCTCCAAAATTTTTAAACCTTTCGACCCTACTATGGTAATACTTGCCCCTGAGTCTAGTAATCCGGTAATTTTTTGACCTAGTAAATTAACCTCAATATAAGGCCTATTATCGTTACTCTTTTGATATAAAATAGGTGAAATTTTATTGGTTTGTCGAAACTCTTTATTATAGAATTCTTTAACAAAATGTTTCCACTTTAACCAGTCTTCGAGATTAAATTTATTTGTAACACTATGGATTTCAAGATGTTTAAATTTGTCTTCAAAATTTTTGGCCGGGGTCTTGCGTGAGGATGTATGGCCAAATAAACACACCTCACTCTCTAGTTTCCCGCGCAATTAGGACATGTTTTTACGGTACAGTCAGCCGCTCCGCATTTAAAACAAAATAATTTAGTGCGCTCTACTTTACAGTCGCTGTATAAATGATTTTTTTCTAAACAGTTCCAGCATACCATTTCGGCTGGGTTATTGGTTTGGCTACTTTTATGGGGGGTTTTATTTATAATGTTCCCACCGTGGGAGTTTTGGGGTTGGGAAGGTTGGCGGAAGTTAACTGGACGGGAGTTATGGGAGTTAGTAGTTGAGGGACCGTTAGTGAAGCGAGCGTCATTAGTTTGACGGGGATTAGTATGTGAGATACCGTTACGAAAGCGAGCGTTATTGGCCGGATAGGAGTTAGGAGAGTTAGAGTGAGATATGCCATTAGTAAAGCGTGCGTTATCGGTAGGACGGGAGCTAGGGGTGTTAGTTGGTGAGAGACCGTTAGTAAAGCGTGCGTTATTGGGACTATAATTGTTGGGGTTATTGGGGCGATATTTATTGGGGTTATAAGGGCGATAATTATTGTTGCCAATGGATTCCGCTGAATTACCTTTTGTGTCTAAATTGCCAAAGGCTGAGCAACACTCGCTCAGTTCCTTCTCACAAAGGCTGACCTTATGTTTTGGTGGGCTTAAATTTAGGAAATCGGTAGATTCTAATTTCTTAAGCAATACTGATAATTCCGTTACAGTGGATACGTCATGTAGTGCAATAGCAGATTGGTACTCGGGATAAGTAAGTTTCCGCAACCACTTCACCTTAGTCGCCTCGGCAGGATCTCTACTCAATCGAGAAAATAATGTATTTACCACAGCGAAGAATACTGTGATAGATTCGTTTCTTAATTGTTTTCTGGATTTTATTACTTCCCATAATTGGTCGTCATAATCTACATAATAAAAATCCCTTTTTAAAACTTCTACTAGACTATCCCAATCACTAACTTCCTGTAAAATTTGTCGGTACCAATACCTGGCCTTACCAACAAATAGGTCTCTAGCTGAATTGAACAATTGAGTTTTGTTTACATTTCGAGCTTGCATTAACTCTGTGACATTCTCGAGAAATGGAATTAAGTTTTTACTTTCCCCATCAAAAGTTTCTCCCCATTTGTAAACTGGAACATAACCGGTTTGGTTTGGTGGTTGCGTAAACATAATAGGAGGATTAGGGGTGTTATTGCTATTCACTTGTTCTGGATTAGGTGGTGTCGTAATGCGTTCATATAAATTAGCTTCTAACTCTATGCATGAAGCGTAGGAGTCGTTTTTAAATTTTTCTTCCACGGCATTGTCTGGCGTTACTTGTATACGTTTTACGCGGTAAGTTAAGTGCGCGATACGGGTGCGTAATCTGGCAAATAAGGAATCTGTGATAGGACCTTCAAAGTCCTGAACTAATAAGTGAATAGACGCAATCGTATCGTTGATCTCATCCCTCTCAGCATCCAGCTCAAACGTAGGATCTACCAAGACAGTTGGATCGAACCTTTGTTCCCGTTCCTTATCTAGTAACCTAGCTAAAATTTTTCTCTTCGCGTCTTGCGCTTTATCGCAAACTATTCCTCTTATTCTCAACTCATAATTAAGTTCCGCTACCAACAGGTGATTTACTTTAAAGGTAGTTTCCATATTGAAGATCTCAGCAAAATGATATTTTGGAAGTATAAAAAGTGACGATAAGCTCTAGGACGATATAACGAAAATATAAGTTGGGCGATAAGAAGTGGTCAATAAGAGGTAAGATAATTGGGCAATAAGTTGGTCGATAGTTGGGCGATAAGTGGTCGATAAGTTGGGCGATAAGTTGTCGAAAAGTTGAGCGATAAGTTGGTCGATACTCGAGCGATAAGTTGTCGAAAAATTGGGCGATAAGTTGGTCGATAATTGGGCGATAAGTGGTCGATAAGTTGGGCGATAAGTTGTCGAAAAGTTGAGCGATAAGTTGGTCGATAATCGAGCGATAAGTTGTCGAAAAATTGGGCGATAAGTTGGTCGATAATTGGGCGATAAGTTGTCGAAAAGTTGGGCGATAAGTTGGTCGATAATCGGGCGATAGGTTGGTCGATAATCGGGCGATAAGTTGTCGATAAGTTGGGCGATAATTGGTCGATAATTGGGCGATAAGTTGTCGATAATTGGGCGATAAGTTGTCTATAATTGGGCGATAATTGGTCGATAAGTTGGGTAATAATTGGTCGATATAATTTGTGATATTTTCAATAGTTGGATAATTTCGGTAAAATTTATTTCAATTCACATATCATTCACATACACCTTTAGTCAATTACGTTAACTGAAATATTAAGCACAGTGCTGATGTTAAAGCAAAACTAAATAAAAATCTGGCCCCACACGTTGGTCGCCATTTTGTAACCTCTACCATGAGACTAATAGTGATTTAACACGGTTTTGGCACAAACACACGACAGCTGTACGCCGGTGAGCACTAGGTTGTGGGTCAAGGCAAGACAATAGAGCACTGTGCGCCTAGGCGCCACTAAATTTTAGTTTATGGGATAAAATTTAGAAAATACCAAATAGGTGTATATGTGAAATGTAAACTAAAATAAAATTCGAAAATTAACCCCGTATTATTTAATTTGACAGTTGACAAATTAACAAGTTTATCAATTATCTATCATTAGATAATCAAAATACAAAATATACTCCCTGCTTATAAACTAAAGTCTTATTCTAACTTAATATCTACCCCTGTTAGATGATTCAATGATATAAACCGTGTTTAGTAAATGACATGTCTCAATATTTTAAAAAAAATTAAAGAAAATTTATATCATTAAATTCTCCAAAATTAAAATAAACTTAAACTTAAAATAAGGTGTGCACTATGCTCAACATAGTCACAACTTTAAATATTTTTAACACAAAATTAATAGGTTTTACCCCCTCCGTTGGAATCACAAAAAATATAGTCTAATTAGGTTTTACCCCCTCCGTTTGGAATCACAAAAAAATATAGTCTAATTAGGTTTTACCCCCTCCGATTGGAATCACAAAAAAAATATAGTCTAATTAGGTTTTACCCCCTCCGATTGGAATCACAAAAAAAAAATATAGTTTAATTAGGTTTTACCCCCTCCGTTTGGAATCACAAAAAATATACTTTAATTAGGTTTCACCCCCTCCGATTGGAATCACAAAAAATATAGTCTAATTAGGTTTTACCCCCTCCGATTGGAATCACAAAAAAAATATAGTTTAATTAGGTTTTACCCCCTCCGTTTGGAATCACAAAAAATATACTCTAATTAGGTTTCACCCCCTCCGATTGGAATCACAAAAAATATAGTCTAATTAGGTTTTACCCCCTCCGTTTGGAATCACAAAAAAATATAGTCTAATTAGGTTTTACCCCCTCCGATTGGAATCACAAAAAAAATTATAGTATACTTGCTATTGCGTTGTAATTTCATGTATTGTAGTCCTAGTGCTACGTAGTTCAACTATCGTCCAACTTAAATCCAAATGTGCACTCTTCGAGGGATTAGCTTATGCATTGGAAATCTCTGGCTAGGATTTTAAAACCCCAGGCTAGGACCCTGAATAAACAGATTTATGTAGAAAACCCCCAACTAACCCAAATCACTTACCTCTTATTAAAGAGGGCTTCTAAAAAAAATCCTACTATGTGACTACAGTTTTGTGGACTTCAAATATTTGTTGCAATAATATATGCGGCACTAGGGTACAATTACAATAGATCGGCAACAGTATATTGGAATTATAATTCACACGATATTTTCGAGAAGGAAGATCTCTACGATAAGGATGATCCGGAAAACAGCGGTAATATCTTTAAAACGTCCTGATGATTAACGATAAAATTTTAGTTGATCACAACCCGCCATTCACCACTTTCGGTAGCCGGAAGAAGACGGGGGAAAAAGTTAACTCTCGAACCTTCTAGAACGTACTTCGATCGAAAAACATAAGATGGCGCTTTACAACAAAATTAATTAATTATTACTTATTTAACCGAAATATTAAATTTTAACCGGATTAACCATTTACCAGCCCTCCAATAAATCTTCCAGGAAACAAAACTCAATAAAAGTTGAGAAGGGAAACGAAACAAAGAATTTGTAATACAGAAATATTTTGAACGAAAACAAATTTGGTAGCACCGTCAATGATTCTCGGCAATTAATGTTTGGCCCGCAACACATCAAAACAACAACCTCAGAGAGGGGTTTTATAATTATTATAATCTTAAAATCATTAAAAATAGATATTTCACAATAATAACAGTTAACTGCAATTGTTTTCGTTAGTACCATTTTACGTCAACAGATGACCTTGGCCTTAATTATTAAGTATTATAATTTATTATTTTTAAAATGCTACAAGATTATAAACGTAAAATAGTAAGTAAATTATACGCACCAGCAAGAAAACAATTCAAGCGTAGAAAAGTTGTTATTCGCGGATTAAATTAATTAAATTTATTTCAAGGTGATCTGGTTGAGATGATTCCTTTTGCAAAAGAAAATAAAGGATTTAAATATATTTTGGTAATTATTAATGCATTTATTAAATTTGTGTGGGCTTTACCTATAAAGAATAAAACTTTTAAAGATGTAATATTCCGAAAAACTTACAAACAGACGCAGGGAAGGAGTTTTATATTAAGTTAAAAATTAATCATTATAGTACATTTAGTACTAAAAAAGCATCTATTGTGGAACGAGTTAATCGATATAAAATCGTTAATGTGGAAGGCAATTATAAGTGGTTAGAATTATTGCCTAAAATAGTACACAAATACAATTCTACTAAACATGGAACTATCAAAATAAAACCGATTGATCTGAATGCAAAGAATGAAAAAAGATTGTTAAAATCAACCTTTAGCAATTTAAAAATGTTCAGTCCAAATAATAAATTTAAATTAAAAGACAATGTTCGGATAAGCAAATATCGCGAGGCATTTTCTAAAGGGTACACGCCAAATTGGTCAAATGAAATTTTTACTGTAAAACAGGTTAAATTAACAAATCCTACACTTACATCTTGGAGGATCAGTATAAAAAACCTATTCTGGGGGGTTTTTATGAATTCGAATTCGATGGGCGTCGCGGCGTCGATGGGCGTCGCGGCGTCGATGGGCGTCGCGGCGTCGATGGGCGTCGCGGCGTCGATGGGCGTCGCGGCGTCGATGGGCGTCGCGGCGTCGATGGGCGTCGCGGCGTCGATGGGCGTCGCGGCGTCGATGGGCGTCGCGGCGTCGATGGGCGTCGCGGCGTCGATGGGCGTCGCGGCGTCGATGAACGTCGCGGCGTCGATGGGCGTCGCGGCGTCGATGGGCGTCGCGGCGTCGATGGGCGTCGCGGCGTCGATGGGCGTCGCGGCGTCGATGGGCGTCGCGGCGTCGATGGGCGTCGCGGCGTCGATGGGCGTTGCGGCGTCGATGGGCGTCGCGGCGTCGATGGGCGTCGCGGCGTCGATGGGCGTCGCGGCGTCGATGGGCGTCGCGGCGTCGATGGGCGTCGCGGCGTCGATGGGCGTCGCGGCGTCGATGGGCGTCGCGGCGTCGATGGGCGTCGCGGCGTCGATGGGCGTCGCGGCGTCGATGGGCGTCGCGGCGTCGATGGGCGTCGCGGCTGCGATGGGCGTCGCGGCTGCGATGGGCGTCGCGGCGTCGATGGGCGTCGCGGCGTCGATTGGCGTCGCGGCTGCGATGGGCGTCGCGGCTGCGATGGGCGTCGCGGCTGCGATGGGCGTCGCGGCTGCGATGGGCGTCGCGGCTGCGATGGGCGTCGCGGCTGCGATGGGCGTCGCGGCGTCGGTGAGCATCGCCGCGACGCCCATCGACGCCGCGACGCCCATCGAATTCGAATTCATAAAAACCCCCCAGAATAGGTTTTTTATACTGATCCTCCAAGATGTAAGTGTAGGATTTGTTAATTTAATCTGTTTTACAGTAAAAATTTCATTTGACCAATTTGGCGTGTACCCTTTAGAAAATGCCTCGCGATATTTGCTTATCCGAACATTGTCTTTTAATTTAAATTTATTATTTGGACTGAACATTTTTAAATTGCTAAAGGTTGATTTTAACAATCTTTTTTCATTCTTTGCATTCAGATCAATCGGTTTTATTTTGATAGTTCCATGTTTAGTAGAATTGTATTTGTGTACTATTTTAGGCAATAATTCTAACCACTTATAATTGCCTTCCACATTAACGATTTTATATCGATTAACTCGTTCCACAATAGATGCTTTTTTAGTACTAAATGTACTATAATGATTAATTTTTAACTTAATATAAAACTCCTTCCCTGCGTCTGTTTGTAAGTTTTTCGGAATATTTGGTTTAATTAGAATTGTTTTTATTGCCTGTGTTACATCTTTAAAAGTTTTATTCTTTATAGGTAAAGCCCACACAAATTTAATAAATGCATTAATAATTACCAAAATATATTTAAATCCTTTATTTTCTTTTGCAAAAGGAATCATCTCAACCAGATCACCTTGAAATAAATTTAATTAATTTAATCCGCGAATAAGAACTTTTCTACGCTTGAATTGTTTTCTTGCTGGTGCGTGTAATTTACTTACTATTTTACGTTTATAATCTATTGAAGACAATTGAGATTTATTTTTAATTTTCTTCATCATTCTGTTAAAATCGGATATTTAATAATCATTTCCAGAAAAACATACGTAATGAGCTTAGATGATTCTAATGAAATTTTATCACCCAATTGTAGTTAAATTTAACAATTTGTCGGGTTTATACAATTTATTGTTTATCTTAATTTGAAGACTATCTTATAATCCCTCTTTTAGTGGAATTTCATAAATTGAATAATTAGTGCTTAAATCATACACAATTTTTTAGCTTGCATGTGGAAGTTAGCACTTTTTAATGTAATATTTAATAAACCATATGTGGATATTTCTTTCTCTTGGTTTTTTCTTAAATGATTAAGTAAACTACGTCCGAACTTGTCAACGGACATGATAAAAATGTTTCTAATTTATGAAATCTATTCTTCTTTTAACTCTTCAATTATGCTTTTTATTTCATTCGCATGACTATTATTCCCTGCATATTGGGAACTAATTAATAATCTTAATCGTTTAACTACAGTCATCCCAATACACATATTCTTTTAATTTATTTGTGTATTGCATTTGTAATTCTTTCCCAAGACGTTGCTGTCGTTGTTTTGTTTGTGGCACTCTTAATTTCGAGTTTTAGTTTGTTTGTTTGATTCCTCTAAATCAAGTAAGGGTTTAATTACATTTATATACTTATTACCTCTATTTCCTGCTTTTTGTATATTTCTATAATTATTTATATCCTCTGGCGTCATTAAACTTTCGTTTGGTTTATTTTTAAACAAGAATTCATATAAACCATAAGTACCCTTATATATTCTATCTTCCTTTTTATTTTTGTCCTTTATAACAATATCATTTCCTTTAAAATCCACTTCTGAGTTTCCATAGTAAAATTTTCCCAAAACTGGTTCGTAAGTTAAATAATAAGTATCAATGTGTGATGATAAATATAGGAATTTATAACAGGTACGCAACATAAACTAATACTAATTAAAGGTTGCAGTAGATAAACAAAAATATAAAGTAACGCACAGGATAATAAAAAATCGTGCGAATCATTTAAAAGGGATCTTTTATTGGTTAACTAAATAATGAAAAATAATTGATTTGCTTTCTTTAAATAACAAACTTCCTTCCACTGTTTATAAATTAATAAACAAACTTGAACTGGAAAATTCCGAGAATTACGTTTGAATAAGTAGATGCAATTAAATATGCAAATAATAAAAATATGTGCAGCCAGTGTGGCGCCGAAAACTTATTTACCTAATTAAATATGCAAATAATAAAAATGCCACCAGTGTGGCGTCAGTCTTCATGAGTCATATTTTTACATTTTGCAATATTGCACAATATTTAATAATATTTTATTTTTTTGTTCGTCACTAGCAGGGGCGGTGGGGCTGTGATGGTGGCGGAAGCCGTATTTGCAATTTTATCACATCATTTTTGACAACTTTCATTTTTGATACTTATATATTTCGTTAATTTCCGATCAATTCCGAACGTTTCCAAATTCTTCCGGTATCTCAAATGTTGTCAATGTCATAATAAAAAAACACATGCGAAAATTATGAATAAATAAATGTATTTATAGCATTTTTGCATTTAAACGACACGTAATATGATAATTTTAATACAGGTATTTTTAAGTTATACAAAACATATTTTGCATTTTAATTAGGGGGAAGTCAAAGATAAGGAATTTTTAACACCTGTCATTTTTGACACCTGTCATTTTTGACACCTGTCATTTTTGACACCTGTCTTAAGACACCTGTCATTTTTGACACCTGTCCTTTTTGACACCTTTCATTTTTGACACCTGTCATTTTTGACACCTGACATTTTTGACACCTGTCATTTTTGACACCTGTCATTTTTGACACCTGTCATTTTTGACACCTGTCATTTTCAAGGTCATGCCAACGTCACGTCAAGGTCACGTCAAGGTCTTGGACACCTGTCATTTTTGATCAATTCTGAACGTTTCCGAACCACGCAATTACATCTCACCACTGTGAATATATTGTCACGGTTCACTTTTCAGTGGGCGCTATCTAAAATAATATCTAGTTTTAAGGGCTCTGCCCGACTCTATAGTTGCTCAGGGGTGTGGGTTATAAAGGGATGTTCGTAGGCGCCACGTGATTTAAGTGGCCCTTAAAACGTAGAAAGAGAAAATCACGAAATAGATATAACTAAAGGTTTATTACTGATATATAATTTAAAATAACGCAATAAGTGATTATACTTGTGTTTAGGATAAATACCAAAAATAATACCAAAGTGATCACTTGGGTTTACAACCCTTTTGGTAGTTACGAACTACAAAAACAATCTATATATTCTGCAAGTAAAATACCACTCTGTAGCTGAGGGCTACCAGGGCAAAACAAAAAGTAAGTAAAACTGATGCTTAAGGCAACCAGGGCAAAACAAAAATGAGGTGACACTACAAGTTAAGCTTGTAGGTGTAACAAGGTTAGCAACCCGAGGGTTGCAACATGATCTGGGTAAACCTGGTTATACGGTCAAGCTTAACCAAATCAGTTCGCAACACAACGAACAATACTGACCAATAAAAATAAAGAAAGTCAAAAATAAATTGGCCGTTGGTCTGGATCAAAACCAACCAGCAGCTGGTTATACGGGCAAAAGCTGGTCAGCCTTAACACAGAACAACAAACCTCACAAAAATAATCATATAACAAAATAACGTATACTCCGGTATAAATACCACACAATAAAGTAAAGAATAAAATGGAGATAAACTTATCCTGCTGCCAGGCGTTGTCACAATCGGGTAGTCGTCAAATCCGGGGAAAGTGTCTTAATCGGGTGATGGGTGAGATGGCAGACGTCGATCTCAGTCCTACCTCGGCCAACTCACAGTCGTCGAATCCAGGAGAAAAACTAGGCTTGTCCGGGTACCTTCGCGGTAGTGTATGCCCCGGAACAAGGGTCACAATAGGGGTGGATATCGGGGAGATAATCCGTCGTGTCCAAGTTGTGTAAAAGTTACACGAATAGGGTTATGAAAACCCAAAAACAAAACCAAAACAAAAACAGAAAAAAAAGAACCCTAAAAGAGAAAAGTAAAGGTATGGAATAGGTCTACCAAAGAAATTATTTGTACTTACGCCTGGCTGAATAAATTATTGTACAACGATGTCAAGTTATAGCCGTGGGATTTTATTCAACGATGTTATGTGCGGTGTAGTGTGAAATGACGCTGGCTTGATCACTAAAATAGGCTTAGATAGAATAAAAACCATGAAATAGACAAAAGACGCTTACCTAGAGCATGTGCATTTTAAATCCGGACGAATCCGCTAAATCCATAGACCAAAGATACAAAATCCAAAACGATAACGGTCTAAATGGATCCAATATAGGTTTCTCTGAAGACAAATCCCGCAAATAAGAACGGATGGTGGAAATAAAACCAAATCTTCAAAGCACCTGTTGCACACGCTCACAAGCCTAACGCCAAATGTCAAGGAAACCAAGCGTCACCTCAGCAGGAACGTTACATAACTTTAACGTTGGCAACACTGAATTTACAGTCTGCAACCCACAGATAAAATCTAGGTGTGCGATTAAAATAACGTTGGCAACACTGCTACTTGACAGATGTAATGTAAACAGAAAATGGCTATATCAAAACACGATTATAAAATATAGACAACCAAGGCAAATACAAATAATAACCCAACGAAGGTATTCCTAAAACCAAACTCAATCTCTTAGGAAACGAAAAGAGTCATGTTAAAACCAAGGTCCCTGCAAAAAAGTAACTTAAAACAACGGTAGAAAACATACGACAAACAAGGTAAATTAAGTACCTAGTAGAACTAGACAATAATAATAAATGTAATAAAAATTTTAGTAAGGAGAGAAAAGGTCATAAAACTAACCAGGCATTACCGGCAAAATCAAAAGTAGGACAGAAAAATTATACTGTACGATACCACTTAAAATATGTTATAAACCAAATTAGAGAAAATAAAAGTAGTACAGCAAGTAAAGTATGGAAATTAAACTAAATAATAAAGTGCCGATAAGTAAGTTTTAGTTTTATTAGCAAAACAATACCAAATTCATAAAATAAACTAAGAGTCTTTTTGACACGTTACAATATTAATTACAATTACAATTTTTAGGTTAATTTTGTGCGCCCCCGTAATATTTGGTACGAGCTTAATTTGTACGCTCCTGTAGTATACGTATAGTTCCAGCAGGTGGCGTCACATGCGGAAAAAATTCGAAGTATCGTGCAAGGTTGCAACCGCCCAATGGGGCCTCTAGGGAAGTGCGTCTCAATGTGTGAGAAAAACAACGCCAGTGTGGCGCCAGAATAAATTAAAATTTCGAAATATTGTGCAATTACTAGACTTGAGAATCAACCGGGCAAGTGGCGCCACCACGAGTCATAATTTTGCATTTTCCAGTATTACTTTTACAATTGGTTGGCGGCCATTTTGAATTCAACAAGCCCCGCCCATCATTATTTCTGCAATTGGTTGGCGGCCGGCGGCCATTTTGAATTTCCCGCCCATCGTGTAACGCCAACGAGTGCACAGCCCAGCATGTGGCGTCACCATGCGGCCGAAATGTGAATAGTGAGCCAGAAGCCCCATAGCTATTCTACTGCTATCTATTTTAAATTTTTATATTATCAAAATTCTGGATATTAAAAGATTTAGGGCTTTTCATTGAAAATTTGATTTTCTTTAGGATGCCTTCTTAGAAAGAAACATTGCCATCATTCATTCCTTATAATAATTTTCCATATTTTTAAAATTATGAAAATTAAAAGATTTAGGGCTTTTCATTAAAAATTGGATTTTCTTTGGGATGGTTTTATATTTTCAAAATTATGGAAATTAAAAGATTTAGGGCTTTCCATTAAAAATAAAATATTCTTTAGGATGCCTTCTTAGAAAAAAACATTGAAATCATCCATTCCCTATGTTAATTTTCCTATGCTTTATATTTTTAAAATTCTGGATATTAGAAGATTTAGGGCTTTTCAAAAAAAATTGGAAATTCTTTGTTTCCTTCTTGTAAAGAAACATTGCCATCATCCATTTCTTATGTTAATTTTCCTATGCTATCTATAATAAATGTTTTATATTTTCAAAATTTACGATATTAGAAAATTAAGGGCTTTTCATTAAAAATTAGAAATTCTTTGGGATGCCTTCTTAGGAAGAAATATTGCCATCATCCATTCTCCATGTTAATTTCCCTATGCTATCTATTTTAAATGTTTTATTTTTTCAAAATTGTGGATATTAGAAGAGTTTAGGGCTTTTTATTAATAATAAGAAATTCTTTAGGATGCCTTCTTAAAAAAAAACATTGAAATCATGCATTCCTTATGTTAATTTTCCTATGCAATCTATTTTAAAGATTTTATATTTTCAAAATTCTGGATATTAGAAGATTTAGGGCTTTTCATTGAAAATTGGATTTTCTTTAGGATGCTTTTTTATGAACAAACATTGCCAAATTATGAATATTAGAAGATTTAGGGATTTTCATTAAAAATAAGATATTCTTTAGGACGCTATCTTAGGAAGAAACATTGCCATCATCTATTACTCATGTTAATTTTCCTATGCTATCTATTTTAAATGTTTTATATTTTCAAAATTCTCGATATTAGAAGATTTAGGGCTTTTCATTGAAAATTGGATTTTCTTTAAGATGCCCTCTTAGGAAGAAACATTGCCATCATCCATTCCTCATGTTAATTTTTCTATGCTATCTATTTTAAAGATTTTATATTTTTAAAATTTTAGAAGATTTAGGGATTTTCATTAAAAATAAAATATTCTTTAGGACGCTATCTTAGGAAGAAACATTGCCATCATCTATTCCTCATGTTAATTTTCCTATGCTATCAATTTTAAATGTTTTATATTTTCAAAATTTTGGATAATAGAAGATTTAGGGCTTTTCATTGAAAATTGGATTTTCTTTAGGATGCCTTCTTAGGAAGAAACATTGCCATCATCCATTCCTCATGTTAATTTTCCTATGCTATCAATTTTAAATGTTTTATATTTTCAAAATTCTGGATAATAGAAGATTTAGGGCTTTTTATTGAAAATTGGATTTTTTTTAGGATGCCTTCTTAGGAAGAAACATTGCCATCATCCATTCCCCATGTTAATTTTCCTATGCTTTATATTTTCAAAATTCTGGATATTAGAAGATTTAGGGCTTTTCATTAAAAATTGGATTTTCTTTAGGATGCCTTTTTAGAAAGAAACATTTTCATCATCCCTTCCTCATGTTAATTTTCCTATGCTATTTATTTTAAATGTTTTATATTTTCAAAATTCTGGATATTAGAAAATTTAGGGCTTTTCATTGAAAATTAGAAATTCTTAAGGATGCCTTCTTAGGAAAAAACATTGCCATCATCCATTCCTCATGTTAATTTTTCTATGCTATCTATTTTAAAGATTTTATATTTTTAAAATTTTAGAAGATTAGGGATTTTTATTTAAAATAAGATATTCTTTAGGACGCTATCTTAGGAAAAAACATTGCCATCATCTATTACTTATGTTAATTTTCCTATGCTATCCATTTTAAATGTTTTATATTTTCAAAATTCTCGATATTAGAAGATTTAGGGCTTTTCATTAAAAATTGGATTTTCTTTAGAATGCCTTCTTAGGAAAAAACATTGCCATCATCCATTCCTTATGTTAACTTTCCTATGCTATTTATTTTAAATGTTTTATATTTTCAAAATTCTGGATATTAGAAGATTTAGGGCTTTTCATTAAAAATTGGATTTTCTTTAGGATGCCTTTTTAGAAAGAAACATTGCCATCATCCATTCCTCATGTTAATTTTCCTATGCTATCTATTTTAAATGTTTTATATTTTCAAAATTCTGGATATTACAAAATTTAGGGCTTTTTATTGAAAATTAGAAATTCTTAAGGATGCCTTTTTAGGAAGAAACATTGTCATTATCCATACCTCATGTTAATTTTCCTATGCTATCTATTTGAAATGTTTCATATTTTCAAAATTCTGGATATTAGAAAATGTGGGGCTTTTCATTAAAAATTAGAAATTCCTTGGGATGCCTTTTTAGGAAGAAACATTGCCATCATCCATTCCTCATGTTAATTTTGCTGTGCTATCTATTTTAAATGTTTTAAATTTACAAAATTTTGGATATTAGAAGATTTAGGGCTTTTCATTAAAAATTGGATTTTCTTTAGGATGCCATCTTAGGAAGAAACATTGCCATCATCCATTCCTCATGTTAATTTTCTTATGCTATCAGTAGAATAGCTATGGGGCTTCTGGCTCACTATTCACATTTCGGCTGCATGGTGGCGCCACATGCTGGGCTGTGCACTCGTTGGCGTTACACGATGGGCGGGAAATTCAAAATGGCCGCCGGCCGCCAACCAATTGCAGAAATAATAATGGGCGGGGCTTGTTGAGTTCAAAATGGCCGCCAACCAATTGTAAAAGTAATACTGGAAAATGCAAAATTATGACTCGTGGTGGCGCCACTTGCCCGGTTGATTCTCAAGTCTAGTAATTGCACAATATTTCTAAATTTTAATTTATTCTGGCGCCACACTGGCGTTGTTTTTCTCACACATTGAGACGCACTTCCCTAGAGGCCCCATTGAGTGGTCACATTACAAGACGACACATTACAAGACAGTTATTTTTACGATGACAGTACTCGCGAACAGCAATTTGCTACCATGGATGATTACATAAATCAAGATACATCTTTTAATTTGTATTTAGATCAATTTGATGAAATGCCACGTGAATATGTTAAAGGATTTATACGAGACACTGAAAATAGATTTGATACTCATTATTTAACTTACGAACCAGTTTTGGGAAAATTTCACTATGGAAATTCAGAAATGGATTTTAAAGGAAATGATATTGTTATAAAGGACAAAAATAAAAAGGAAGATAGAATATATAAGGGTACTTATGGTTTATATGAATTCTTGTTTAAAAATAAACCAAACGAAAGTTTAATGACTCCAGAAGATTTAAATAATTATAGAAATATTATATTGAGCACAAATGCACAAAAAAGAAATTTTGATGCAATTGCACAAAAAGCAAGAAATAGAGGTAATAAGTATATAAATGTAATTAAACCTTTACTTGATTTAGAGGAATCAAACATACAAACTGAAACTCGAAATTAAGAGTGCCACAAACAAAACAACGACAGCAACGTCTTGGGAAAGAATTACAAATGCAATACACAAATAAATTAAAAGAATATGTGTATTGGGATTACTGTAATGAGTTAGTTGAACGATTAAGATTTTTAATTAGTTCCCAATATGCAGGGAATAATAGTCATGCGAATGAAATAAAAAGCATAATTGAAGAGTTAAAAGAAGAATAGATTTCATAAATTAGAAACATTTTTATCATGTCCGTTGACAAGTTCGGACGTAGTTTACTTAATCATTTAAGAAAAAACCAACGGAAAAAAATATCCACATATGGTTTATTAAATATTACATTAAAAAGTGCTAACTACCACATGCAAGCTAAAAAATTGTGTATGATTTAAGCACTAATTATTCAATTTATGAAATTCCACTAAAAGAGGGAATTATAAGATAGTCTTTAAATTAAGATAAACAATAAATTGTATAAACCCAAAAAATTGTTAAATTTTAAACTACAATTGGGTGATTCATTAGAATCACCTAAGCTCATTACGTATGTTTTTCTGGAAATGATTATTAAATATCCAATTTGAACAGAATAATAAAGAAAATTAAAAATAAATCTCAATTGTCTTCAATAGATTATAAACGTGAAATAGTAAGTGAATTACATGCACCAGCAAGAAAACAATTCAAGCGTAGAAGAGTTGTTATTTGCGGATTAAATGATTTATTTCAAGGTGATCTGGTTGAGATGATTCCTTTTGCAAAACAAAATAAAGGATTTAAATATATTTTGGTAATTATTAATGCATTTAGTAAATTTGTGTGGGCTTTACCTATAAAGAATAAAACTTCAAAAGATGTAACACAGGCAATAAAAACAATTCTAATTAAACCAAATATTCCGAAAAACTTACAAACAGACGCAGGGAAGAAGTTTTATAACAAAGACTTTAAGGGCCTTATGGATAAGTTAAAAATTAATCATTATAGTACATTTAGTACTAAAAAAACATCTATTGTTGAACGAGTTAATCAAACATTAAAATCGTTAATGTGGAAGGAATTTAGTTATCAAGGCAATTATACGTGGTTAGAATTATTGCCTAAAATAGTACACAAATACAATTCTACTAAACATGAAACTATCAAAATGAAACCGATTGATGTGAATGCAAAGAATGAAAAAAGTTTGTTAAAATCAACCTTTAGCAATTTAAAAATGTTCAGTCCAAATAATAAATTTAAATTAAGACAATGTTTGGATAAGCAAATATCGCGAGGCATTTTCTAATTGGTCAAATGAAATTTTCACTGTAAAAAATTAACAAATCCTACAACTTACATCTTGGAGGATCAGTATGGAAAACCTATTCTGGGAGGTTTTTATGAATTCGAATTGCAAAAGGCAAAGTTTCCCGATATTCATTTGATTGAAAAAATTTTAAGGCGAAAAGGAACAAAAGTATACGTGAAATGGTTTGGAGAAAACGAGAAGAGTTGGATCAACAAAAATGACTTAGTTTAACATTATAATGTATAATTAATAAAAGACCAAATAAAAAACAATTTAGGATTTAAAAGTGTTTTATTTTCTCATAGTATATCATCTAATATGCTTTCAAATAAACTGTCTGAACTTTCACTTTATTTTATTAATTATAATCCATTAATCCTGCATAAACCAATTCGTCTTTAACTTCAATGCGTATGTCGTAGACGTCATCACTATTTTCAATATTTTCACGTTCACGTATATCCTGGATCATTTGTTGTATTAAAGTTGCAATATCTTGAACAACTGGTAAAGATTGTTTACATGGAATCCAGTCCAGTTTTAATGGTTCATGTCGTTTACACAATGTTTGTTTCGATGCCCCAATCATGTTTTGATGGTACTGAAGATGTCATTTAATATTTATTTTAAAACACGATAGCCTTGGGGGTCTGGCTGGTGGACCTTGAGATCCTGTTTTAAAGTATTACACTTTAAATAAACTTTAATATTCCGCTCAAATCATAAGATCATTTAGTTCTTCAAATGGAGCTTTTAGTCTTTTTTCTAGAATTTTAGTGCGTTGTGTGTGATGGTAAATATAGGAATTTATAACAGGTACGCAACATAAACTAATACTAATTATAGGTTGCAGTAGATAAACAAAAATATAAAGTAACGCACAGGATAATAAAAAATCGTGCGAATCATTTAAAAGGGATCTTTTATCGGTTAACTAAATAATGAAAAATAATCGATTTGCTCTCTTTAAATAACAAACTTCCTTCCACTGTTTATAAATTAATAAACAAACTTGAACTGGAAAATTCCGAGAATTACGTTTGAATAAGTAGATGCAATTAAATATGCAAATAATAAAAATATGTGCCACCAGTGTGACGTCAGTCTTCATGAGTCATATTTTTACATTTTGCAATATTGCACAATATTTAATAATATTTTATTTTTTTGTTCGTCACTAGCAGGGGCGGTGGGGCTGTGGGGGTGGCGGAAGCCGTATTTGCAATTTTAACGCATCATTTTTGACAACTGTCATTTTTGATACTTATATATTTTGTTAATTTCCGATCAATTCCGAACGTTTCCGAATTCTTCCAGTAGCTCAAATGTTGTCAATGTCATAATAAAAAAACACATGCGAGAATTATGAATAAATAAATGTGTTTATAGCATTTTTGCATTTAAACAACTTCTTAAGTCACGTAATATGATAATTTTAATACAGGTATTTTAAAGTTATACAAAACATATTTTGCATTTTAATTAGGGGGAATTCAAAGATAAGAAATTTTTAACACCTGTCATTTTTGACACCTGTCATTTTTGACACCTGTCATTTTTGACACCTATCATTCTTAACACCTGTCATTTTTGACACCTGTCATTTTTAACACCTGTCATTTTTGATCAATTCCGAACGTTTCCGAACCACGCAATTACATCTCACCACTGTGAATATATTAATTACAATTACAATTTTTAGGTTAATTTTGTGCGCCCCCGTAATATTTGGTACGAGCTTAATTTGTACGCTCCTGTAAAATACGTATAGTTAAAGCAGGTGGCGTCACATGCGGAAAAAATTCGAAGTATCGTGCAAGGTTGCGACCTCCCAATGGGGCCTCTAGGGAAGTGCGTCTCAATGTGTGAGAAAAACAACGCCAGTGTGGCGCCATAATAAATTAAAATTTTAAAATATTGTGCAATTACTAGACTTGAGAATCAACCGGGCAAGTGGCGCCACCACGAGTAATAATTTTGCATTTCCCAGTATTACTTTTACAATTGGTTGGCGGCCATTTTGAATTCAACAAGCCCCGCCCATCATTATTTCTGGAATTGGTTGGCGGCCGGCGGCCATTTTGAATTTCCCGCCCATCGTGTAACGCCAACGAGTGCACAGCCCAGCATGTGGCTCCACCATGCGGCCGAAATGTGAATAGTGAGCCAGAAGCCCCATAGCTATTCTACTGCTATCTATTTTAAATTTTTATATTATCAAAATTCTGGATATTAAAAGATTTAGGGCTTTTCATTGAAAATTTGATTTTCTTTAGAATGCCTTCTTAGAAAGAAACATTGCCATCATTTATTCCTTATGTTAATTTTCCTATTTTAAATGGTTTATATTTTTAAAATTCTGGAAATTAGAAGATTTGGGGCTTTTCATTGAAAAATTGGATTTTCTTTAGGATGCTTTCTTAGGAAGAAACATTGCCATCATCCATTTCTCATGTTAATTTCTCTATGCTATCTATTGAAAAGATTTAAATTTTCAAAATTTTGGATATTAGAAGATTTAGGGATTTTCATTAAAAATAAGATATTCTTTAGGACGCTATCTTAGGAAGAAACATTGCCATCATCTATTACTCATGTTAATCTTCCTATTCTATCTATTTTAAATGTTTTATATTTTCAAAATTCTCGATATTAGAATATTTAGGGCTATTCATTGAAAATTGGATTTTCTTCCTCATGTTAATTTTCCTATGCTATATATTTTAAATGTTTTATATTTTTAAAATTCTGGATATTAGAAGATTTAGGGCTTTTTATTGAAAATTGGATTTTCTTTAGGATGCCTTTTTAGAAAAAAACATTGCCATCATCCATTCCTCATGTTAATTTTCCTATGCTTTATATTTTCAAAATTATGGATAATAGAAGATTTAGGGCTTTTCAAAGAAAATTGGAAATTCTTTAGGTTGCCTTCTTGTAAAGAAACATTGCCATCATCCATATCTTATGTTAATTTTCCTATGCTATCTATTTTAAATGTTTTATATTTTCAAAATTCTGGATATTAGAACATTTAGGGCTTTTCATTGAAAATTAGAAATTCTTAAGAATGCCTTCTTACGAAAAAACATTGCCATTATCCATACCTTATGTTAATTTGCCCATGCTATCTATTTGAAATGTTTCATATTTTCAAAATTCTGGATATTAGAAAATTAAAAATTAAAAATTAGAAATTCCTAGGATGCCTTTTTAGGAAGAAACATTGCCATTATAAATTCTCCATGTTAATTTTCCTATCTATTTGAAATGTTTCATATTTTCAAAATTCTGAATATTAGAAAATTTGGGGTTTTCATTGAGAATTATAAATTCTTTAGGTTCCTTTTTTAGGAAGAAACATTGCCATCATCCATTCCTCATGTTAATTTTCTCATGCTATCTATTTTAAATGTTTTACATTTTCAAAATTCTGGATATTAGAATATTAAGGGCTTTTTATTAAAA
This sequence comes from Brassicogethes aeneus, assembly GCA_921294245.1. NCBI lineage: Eukaryota > Metazoa > Arthropoda > Insecta > Coleoptera > Nitidulidae > Brassicogethes > Brassicogethes aeneus. The sequence goes on from OV121136.1 coordinate 9,595,072, forward strand.
ATTAGATATTCTTTAGGATACCTTCATTCTGGATATTGGAAGATTTAGGGTTTTAAATTAAAAATTAGAAATTCTTTAGGATGCCTTCTTAGGAAGAAACATTGCCATTATCCATACCTCATGTTAATTTTCCTATGCTATCTATTTGAAATGTTTCATATTTTCAAAATTCTGGATAATAGAAAATGTGGGGCTTTTCATTAAAAAGTACAAATTCTTTAGGGTGCCTTCTTAGAAAGAAACATTGACATCATCCATTCCTCATGTTAATTTGCCTGTGCTATCTATTTTAAATGTTTTAAATTTACAAAATTCTGGATATTGGAAGATTTAGGGCTTTTTATTAAAAATTGGATTTTCTTTAGGATGCCATCTTAGTAAGAAACATTGCCATCATCCATTTCTCATGTTAATTTTCCTATGCTATCAGTAGAATAGCTATGGGGCTTCTGGATCACTATTCACATTTCGGCCGCATGGTGGCGCCACATGCTGGGCTGTGCACTCGTTGGCGTTACACGATGGGCGGGAAATTCAAAATGGCCGCCGGCCGCCAACCAATTGCAGAAATAATAATGGGCGGGGCTTGTTGAATTCAAAATGGCCGCCAACCAATTGTAAAAGTAATACTGGGAAATGCAAAATTATGACTCGTGGTGGCGCCACTTGCCCGATTGATTCTCAAGTCTAGTAATTGCACAATATTTCGAAATTTTAATTTATTCTGGCGCCACACTGGCGTTGTTTTTCTCACACATTGAGACGCACTTCCCTAGAGGCCCCATTGGGCGGTTGCAACCTTGCACGATACTTCGAATTTTTTCCGCATGTGACGCCACCTGCTGGAACTATACGTATACTACAGGAGCGTACAAATTAAGCTCGTACCAAATATTAAGGGGGCGCACAAAATTAACCTAAAAATTGTAATTGTAATTAATATATTCACAGTGGTGAAATGTAATTGCGGGGTTCGGAAACGTTCGGAATTGATCAAAAATGACAGGTGTCCAAGACCTTGACGCGACCTCGACGTGACCTTGGCATGACCTTGAAAATGACAAGTGCCAAAAGTGACAGGTGTCAAAAATGACAGGTGTCAAAAAATGACAGGAGTCAAAAAATGACAGGTGTCAAAAATGACAGGTGTCATTCCTTATCTTTGAATTCCCCCCAATTAAAATGCAAAATATGTTTTGTAAAACTTAAAAATACCTGTATTAAAATTATCATATTACGTGACTTAAGAAGTCGTTTAAATGCAAAAATGCTATAAATACATTTATTTATTCATAATTCTCGGCTCATTAATATTCGAAACCTGTTATATTGTTTTTAATTATTGGATTTTTTGCAAAACGCTTAAAGACGAACACTTTTATTAAAGAAAGATAGGAGCTTCAAAGGCCTTTTGTGGTTTTAATAATAGGTCAGACGGAAGACTGAACGATGTTGCTATATAAACTATATGTGATTAAATATTTATAAAGTGCATCAAAATCTATACCAAGTCTACCATCACCCGTGAGTATTACTCCAGTTTTTATACATTTTTTTAGTAAATATTTTATCTCTTAACAGATGAACAGAGCATTATTGGACAAGGCAAACAAACAAGCCAACATCAAGAAACTTTTGGACTTGGATATACAAAAAAAATATACAATAAATACAGTGTCATCTAAAGATACCATAATCGGCAGGGCTGTAATTGCTGACTTAGGCGAACATGGGTGGGTATGGATTCCCAAGAAATTTAATTTAATCGAATATATTTCATAAATTAGAAACATTTTTATCATGTCCATTGTTGACAAGTTCAGACGTAGTTTACTTAATTATTATTATTATAAATTGTGTATGATTTAAGCACTAATTATTCAATTTATGAATAATAGGGAATTATAAATCACGTAGCTGTTAATGAAGATAGTCTTCAAATTAAGATAAACAATAAATTGTATAAACCCGACAAATTGTTAAATTTTAAACTACAATTGGGTGGTAAAGTTTCATTAGAATCACCTAAGCTCATTACGTATGTTTTTCTGGAAATGATTATTAAATATCCGATTTTAACAGAATGATGAAGAAAATTAAAAATAAATCTCAATTGTCTTCAATAGATTATAATTGTGAAATAGTAAGTGAATTACACGCACCAGCAAGAAAACAATTCAAGCGTAGAAGAGTTGTTATTCGCGGATTAAATGATTTATTTCAAGGTGATCTGGTTGAGATGATTCCTTTTGCAAAACAAAATAAAGGATTTAGGTATATTTTGGTAATTATTAATGCATTTAGTAAATTTGTGTGGGGTTTACCTATAAAGAATAAAACTTCAAAAGATGTAACACAGGCAATAAAAACAATTCTAATTAAACCAAATATTCCGAAAAACTTACAAACAGACGCAGGGAAGGAGTTTTATAACAAAGACTTTAAGGGCCTTATGGATAAGTTAAAAATTAATCATTATAGTACATTTAGTACTAAAAAAGTATCTATTGTGGAACAAGTTAATCGAACAATCAAATCGTTAATGTGGAAGGCAATTATAAGTGGTTAGAATTATTGCCTAAAATAGTACACAAATACAATTCTACTAAACATAGAACTATCAAAATGAAACCGATTGATGTGAATGCAAAGAATGAAAAAAATTTGTTAAAATCAACCTTTAGCAATTTAAAAATGTTCAGTCCAAATAATAAATTTAAATTAAAAGACAATGTTCGGATAAGCAAATATCGCGAGGCATTTTCTAAAGGGTACACGCCAAATTGGTCACTGTAAAACAGGTTAAATTAACAAATCCTACAACTTACATCTTGGAGGATCAGTATGGAAAACCTATTTTAGGAGGTTTTTATGAATTCGAATTGCAAAAGGCAAAGTTTCCCGATATTCATTTGATTGAAAAAATTTTAAGGCGAAAAGGAACAAAAGTATACGTGAAATGGTTTGGAGAAAACGAGAAGAGTTGGATCAACAAAAATGACTTAGTTTAACATTATAATGTATAATTAATAGAAGACCAAATAAAAAACAATTTAGGATTTAAAAGTTTTTTATTTTCTCATAGTATATCATCTAATATGCTTTCAAATAAACTGTCTGAACTTTCACTTTATTTCATTAATCCTGCATCAACCAATTCGTCTTCAACTTCAATGTGTATGTCGTAGTCGTAGTCGTCATCACTATTTTCAATATTTTCACGTTCACGTATATCCTGGATCATTTGTTGTATTAAAGTTGCAATATCTTGAACAACTGGTAAAGATTGTTTAAATGGAATCCAGTCCAGTTTTAATGGTTCATGTCGTATACACAATGTTTGTTTCCATGCCCCAATCATGTTTTAATGGTACTGAAGATGTCATTTAATATTTATTTTAAAACTCGATAGCCTTGGGGGTCCGGCTGGTGGACCTTGAGATCCTGTTTTAAAGTATTTCACTTTAAATAAATTTTAATATTCCGCTCAAATCATAAGATCATTTAGTTCTTCAAATGGAGCTTTTAGTCTTTTTTCTAGAATTTTAGTGCGTTGTGTGTGATGATAAATATAGGAATTTATAACAGGTACGCAACATAAACTAATACTAATTATAGGTTGCAGTAGATAACCAAAAATATAAAGTAACGCACAGGATAATAAAAAAATTAAAAATATATAATGCCCCCAAGGCAGAGTATCGTGCAAATCATTTAAAAGGGATCTTTTATGGGTTATCTAAATAATGAAAAAAAATCGATTTGCTCTCTTTAAATAACAAACTTCCTTTCACTGTTTATAAATTAATTAACAAACTTGAACTGGAAAATTCCTAGAATTACGTTTAAATAAGTAGATGCAATTAAATATGCAAATAATAAAAATATGTGCCGCCAGTGTGGCGCCGCAAACTTATTTACCTAATTAAATATGCAAATAATAAAAATATGTGCCACTAGTGTGGCATTAGTCTTCATGAGTCATATTTTTACATTTTGCAATATTGCACAATATTTAATAATATTTTATTTTTTTTTCGGCATTAGCAGGGGCGGTGGGGCTGTGCCGTATTTGCAATTTTAACACATCATTTTTGACAACTGTCATTTTTAATACTTATATATTTCGTTAATTTCCGATCAATTCCGAACGTTTCCGAATTCTTCCGGTAGCTCAAATATTGTCAATGTCATAATAAAAAAACATGCGAGAATTATGAATAAATAAATGTATTTATAGCATTTTTGCATTTAAACGACTTCTTAAGTCACGTAATATGATAATTTTAATACAGGTATTTTTAAGTTATACAAAACATATTTTGCATTTTAATTAGGGGGAATTCAAAGAAGGAATTTTTAACACCTGTCTTTTTTGACACCTGTCATTTTTGACACCTGTCATTTTTGACACCTGTCATTTTTGACACCCGTCTTTTTGACACCTGTCATTTTGACACCTGTCATTTTTGACACCTGTCTTTTTGACACCTGTCATTTTTGACACATGTCATTTTTAGCACCTGTCATTTTCAAGGTCATGCCAAGGTCACGTCAAGGTCTTGGACACCTGTCATTTTTGATCAATTCCGAACGTTTCCGAACCACGCAATTACATCTCACCACTGTGAATATATTAATTACAATTACAATTTTTAGGTTAATTTTGTGCGCCCTTGTAATATTTGGTACGAGCCTAATTTGTACGCTCCTGTAGTATACGTATAGTTCCAGCAAGTGGCGTCACATGCGGAAAACTTCGAAGTATCGTGCAAGGGTGCGACCGCCCAATGGGGCCTCTAGGGAAGTGCGTTTCAATGTGTGAGAAAAAAACGCCAGTGTGGCGCCAAAATAAATTAAAATTTCGAAATATTGTGCAATTACCAGACTTGAGGATCAACCAGGCAAGTGGCGCCACCACGAGTCATAATTTTGCATTTCCCAGTAAAACTTTTACAATTGGTTGGCGGCCATTTTGAATTCAACAAGCCCCGCCCATCAATATTTCTGCAATTGGTTGGCGGCCGGCGGCCATTTTGAATTTCCCGCCCATCGTGTAACGCCAACGAGTGCACAGCCCAGCATGTGGCGCCACCATGCGGCCGAAATGTGAATAGTGAGCCAGAAGCCCCATAGCTATTCTACTGCTATCTATTTTAAATTTTTATATTTTCAAAATTCTGGATATTAAAAGATTTAGGGCTTTTCATTGAAAATTTGATTTTCTTTAGGATGCCTTCTTAGAAAGAAACATTGCCATCATTCATTCCTTATGTTAAAAATAAAATATTCTTTAGGATGCCACACTGGCGTTGTTTTTCTCACACATTGAGACGCACTTCCCTAGAGGCCCCATTGGGCGGTTGCAACCTTGCACGATACTTCGAATTTTTTCCGCATGTGACGCCACTTGCTGGAACTATACGTATACTACAGGAGCGTACAAATTAAGCTCGTACCAAATATTAAGGGGGCGCACAAAATTAACCTAAAAATTGTAATTGTAATTAATATATTCACAGTGGTGAAATGTAATTGCGGGGTTCGGAAACGTTCGGAATTGATCAAAAATGACAGGTGTCCAAGACCTTGACGCGACCTCGACGTGACCTTGGCATGACCTTGAAAATGACAAGTGCCAAAAGTGACAGGTGTCAAAAATGACAGGTGTCAAAAAATGACAGGTGTCAAAAAATGACAGGTGTCAAAAATGACGTCAAAAATGACAGGTGTCAAAAATGACAGGTGTCATTCCTTATCTTTGAATTCCCCCCAATTAAAATGCAAAATATGTTTTGTAAAACTTAAAAATACCTGTATTAAAATTATCATATTACGTGACTTAAGAAGTCGTTTAAATGCAAAAATGCTATAAATACATTTATTTATTCATAATTCTCGGCTCATTAATATTCGAAACCTGTTATATTGTTTTTAATTATTGGATTTTTTGCAAAACGCTTAAAGACGAACACTTTTATTAAAGAAAGATAGGAGCTTCAAAGGCCTTTTGTGGTTTTAATAATAGGTCAGACGGAAGACTGAACGATGTTGCTATATAAACTATATGTGATTAAATATTTATAAAGTGCATCAAAATCTATACCAAGTCTACCATCACCCGTGAGTATTACTCCAGTTTTTATACATTTTTTTAGTAAATATTTTATCTCTTAACAGATGAACAGAGCATTATTGGACAAGGCAAACAAACAAGCCAACATCAAGAAACTTTTGGACTTGGATATACAAAAAAAATATACAATAAATACAGTGTCATCTAAAGATACCATAATCGGCAGGGCTGTAATTGCTGACTTAGGCGAACATGGGTGGGTATGGATTCCCAAGAAATTTAATTTAATCGAATATATTTCATAAATTAGAAACATTTTTATCATGTCCATTGTTGACAAGTTCAGACGTAGTTTACTTAATTATTATTATTATAAATTGTGTATGATTTAAGCACTAATTATTCAATTTATGAATAATAGGGAATTATAAATCACGTAGCTGTTAATGAAGATAGTCTTCAAATTAAGATAAACAATAAATTGTATAAACCCGACAAATTGTTAAATTTTAAACTACAATTGGGTGGTAAAGTTTCATTAGAATCACCTAAGCTCATTACGTATGTTTTTCTGGAAATGATTATTAAATATCCGATTTTAACAGAATGATGAAGAAAATTAAAAATAAATCTCAATTGTCTTCAATAGATTATAATTGTGAAATAGTAAGTGAATTACACGCACCAGCAAGAAAACAATTCAAGCGTAGAAGAGTTGTTATTCGCGGATTAAATGATTTATTTCAAGGTGATCTGGTTGAGATGATTCCTTTTGCAAAACAAAATAAAGGATTTAAGTATATTTTGGTAATTATTAATGCATTTAGTAAATTTGTGTGGGGTTTACCTATAAAGAATAAAACTTCAAAAGATGTAACACAGGCAATAAAAACAATTCTAATTAAACCAAATATTCCGAAAAACTTACAAACAGACGCAGGGAAGGAGTTTTATAACAAAGACTTTAAGGGCCTTATGGATAAGTTAAAAATTAATCATTATAGTACATTTAGTACTAAAAAAGTATCTATTGTGGAACAAGTTAATCGAACAATCAAATCGTTAATGTGGAAGGCAATTATAAGTGGTTAGAATTATTGCCTAAAATAGTACACAAATACAATTCTACTAAACATAGAACTATCAAAATGAAACCGATTGATGTGAATGCAAAGAATGAAAAAAATTTGTTAAAATCAACCTTTAGCAATTTAAAAATGTTCAGTCCAAATAATAAATTTAAATTAAAAGACAATGTTCGGATAAGCAAATATCGCGAGGCATTTTCTAAAGGGTACACGCCAAATTGGTCAAATGAAATTTTCACTGTAAAACAGGTTAAATTAACAAATCCTACAACTTACATCTTGGAGGATCAGTATGGAAAACCTATTTTAGGAGGTTTTTATGAATTCGAATTGCAAAAGGCAAAGTTTCCCGATATTCATTTGATTGAAAAAATTTTAAGGCGAAAAGGAACAAAAGTATACGTGAAATGGTTTGGAGAAAACGAGAAGAGTTGGATCAACAAAAATGACTTAGTTTAACATTATAATGTATAATTAATAGAAGACCAAATAAAAAACAATTTAGGATTTAAAAGTTTTTTATTTTCTCATAGTATATCATCTAATATGCTTTCAAATAAACTGTCTGAACTTTCACTTTATTTCATTAATCCTGCATCAACCAATTCGTCTTCAACTTCAATGTGTATGTCGTAGTCGTAGTCGTCATCACTATTTTCAATATTTTCACGTTCACGTATATCCTGGATCATTTGTTGTATTAAAGTTGCAATATCTTGAACAACTGGTAAAGATTGTTTAAATGGAATCCAGTCCAGTTTTAATGGTTCATGTCGTATACACAATGTTTGTTTCCATGCCCCAATCATGTTTTAATGGTACTGAAGATGTCATTTAATATTTATTTTAAAACTCGATAGCCTTGGGGGTCCGGCTGGTGGACCTTGAGATCCTGTTTTAAAGTATTTCACTTTAAATAAATTTTAATATTCCGCTCAAATCATAAGATCATTTAGTTCTTCAAATGGAGCTTTTAGTCTTTTTTCTAGAATTTTAGTGCGTTGTGTGTGATGATAAATATAGGAATTTATAACAGGTACGCAACATAAACTAATACTAATTATAGGTTGCAGTAGATAACCAAAAATATAAAGTAACGCACAGGATAATAAAAAAATTAAAAATATATAATGCCCCCAAGGCAGAGTATCGTGCAAATCATTTAAAAGGGATCTTTTATGGGTTATCTAAATAATGAAAAATAATCGATTTGCTCTCTTTAAATAACAAACTTCCTTTCACTGTTTATAAATTAATTAACAAACTTGAACTGGAAAATTCCTAGAATTACGTTTAAATAAGTAGATGCAATTAAATATGCAAATAATAAAAATATGTGCCGCCAGTGTGGCGCCGCAAACTTATTTACCTAATTAAATATGCAAATAATAAAAATATGTGCCACTAGTGTGGCATTAGTCTTCATGAGTCATATTTTTACATTTTGCAATATTGCACAATATTTAATAATATTTTATTTTTTTTTCGGCATTAGCAGGGGCGGTGGGGCTGTGCCGTATTTGCAATTTTAACACATCATTTTTGACAACTGTCATTTTTAATACTTATATATTTCGTTAATTTCCGATCAATTCCGAACGTTTCCGAATTCTTCCGGTAGCTCAAATATTGTCAATGTCATAATAAAAAAACATGCGAGAATTATGAATAAATAAATGTATTTATAGCATTTTTGCATTTAAACGACTTCTTAAGTCACGTAATATGATAATTTTAATACAGGTATTTTTAAGTTATACAAAACATATTTTGCATTTTAATTAGGGGGAATTCAAAGAAGGAATTTTTAACACCTGTCTTTTTTGACACCTGTCATTTTTGACACCTGTCATTTTTGACACCTGTCATTTTTGACACCCGTCTTTTTGACACCTGTCATTTTGACACCTGTCATTTTTGACACCTGTCTTTTTGACACCTGTCATTTTTGACACATGTCATTTTTAGCACCTGTCATTTTCAAGGTCATGCCAAGGTCACGTCAAGGTCTTGGACACCTGTCATTTTTGATCAATTCCGAACGTTTCCGAACCACGCAATTACATCTCACCACTGTGAATATATTAATTACAATTACAATTTTTAGGTTAATTTTGTGCGCCCTTGTAATATTTGGTACGAGCCTAATTTGTACGCTCCTGTAGTATACGTATAGTTCCAGCAGGTGGCGTCACATGCGGAAAACTTCGAAGTATCGTGCAAGGGTGCGACCGCCCAATGGGGCCTCTAGGGAAGTGCGTTTCAATGTGTGAGAAAAAAACGCCAGTGTGGCGCCAAAATAAATTAAAATTTCGAAATATTGTGCAATTACCAGACTTGAGGATCAACCAGGCAAGTGGCGCCACCACGAGTCATAATTTTGCATTTCCCAGTAAAACTTTTACAATTGGTTGGCGGCCATTTTGAATTCAACAAGCCCCGCCCATCAATATTTCTGCAATTGGTTGGCGGCCGGCGGCCATTTTGAATTTCCCGCCCATCGTGTAACGCCAACGAGTGCACAGCCCAGCATGTGGCGCCACCATGCGGCCGAAATGTGAATAGTGAGCCAGAAGCCCCATAGCTATTCTACTGCTATCTATTTTAAATTTTTATATTTTCAAAATTCTGGATATTAAAAGATTTAGGGCTTTTCATTGAAAATTTGATTTTCTTTAGGATGCCTTCTTAGAAAGAAACATTGCCATCATTCATTCCTTATGTTAAAAATAAAATATTCTTTAGGATGCCACACTGGCGTTGTTTTTCTCACACATTGAGACGCACTTCCCTAGAGGCCCCATTGGGCGGTTGCAACCTTGCACGATACTTCGAATTTTTTCCGCATGTGACGCCACTTGCTGGAACTATACGTATACTACAGGAGCGTACAAATTAAGCTCGTACCAAATATTAAGGGGGCGCACAAAATTAACCTAAAAATTGTAATTGTAATTAATATATTCACAGTGGTGAAATGTAATTGCGGGGTTCGGAAACGTTCGGAATTGATCAAAAATGACAGGTGTCCAAGACCTTGACGCGACCTCGACGTGACCTTGGCATGACCTTGAAAATGACAAGTGCCAAAAGTGACAGGTGTCAAAAATGACAGGTGTCAAAAAATGACAGGTGTCAAAAAATGACAGGTGTCAAAAATGACGTCAAAAATGACAGGTGTCAAAAATGACAGGTGTCATTCCTTATCTTTGAATTCCCCCCAATTAAAATGCAAAATATGTTTTGTAAAACTTAAAAATACCTGTATTAAAATTATCATATTACGTGACTTAAGAAGTCGTTTAAATGCAAAAATGCTATAAATACATTTATTTATTCATAATTCTCGGCTCATTAATATTCGAAACCTGTTATATTGTTTTTAATTATTGGATTTTTTGCAAAACGCTTAAAGACGAACACTTTTATTAAAGAAAGATAGGAGCTTCAAAGGCCTTTTGTGGTTTTAATAATAGGTCAGACGGAAGACTGAACGATGTTGCTATATAAACTATATGTGATTAAATATTTATAAAGTGCATCAAAATCTATACCAAGTCTACCATCACCCGTGAGTATTACTCCAGTTTTTATACATTTTTTTAGTAAATATTTTATCTCTTAACAGATGAACAAGGCAAACAAACAAGCCAACATCAAGAAACTTTTGGACTTGGATATACAAAAAAAATATACAATAAATACAGTGTCATCTAAAGATACCATAATCGGCAGGGCTGTAATTGCTGACTTAGGCGAACATGGGTGGGTATGGATTCCCAAGAAATTTAATTTAATCGAATATATTTCATAAATTAGAAACATTTTTATCATGTCCATTGTTGACAAGTTCAGACGTAGTTTACTTAATTATTATTATTATAAATTGTGTATGATTTAAGCACTAATTATTCAATTTATGAATAATAGGGAATTATAAATCACGTAGCTGTTAATGAAGATAGTCTTCAAATTAAGATAAACAATAAATTGTATAAACCCGACAAATTGTTAAATTTTAAACTACAATTGGGTGGTAAAGTTTCATTAGAATCACCTAAGCTCATTACGTATGTTTTTCTGGAAATGATTATTAAATATCCGATTTTAACAGAATGATGAAGAAAATTAAAAATAAATCTCAATTGTCTTCAATAGATTATAATTGTGAAATAGTAAGTGAATTACACGCACCAGCAAGAAAACAATTCAAGCGTAGAAGAGTTGTTATTCGCGGATTAAATGATTTATTTCAAGGTGATCTGGTTGAGATGATTCCTTTTGCAAAACAAAATAAAGGATTTAAGTATATTTTGGTAATTATTAATGCATTTAGTAAATTTGTGTGGGGTTTACCTATAAAGAATAAAACTTCAAAAGATGTAACACAGGCAATAAAAACAATTCTAATTAAACCAAATATTCCGAAAAACTTACAAACAGACGCAGGGAAGGAGTTTTATAACAAAGACTTTAAGGGTCTTATGGATAAGTTAAAAATTAATCATTATAGTACATTTAGTACTAAAAAAGTATCTATTGTGGAACAAGTTAATCGAACAATCAAATCGTTAATGTGGAAGGCAATTATAAGTGGTTAGAATTATTGCCTAAAATAGTACACAAATACAATTCTACTAAACATAGAACTATCAAAATGAAACCGATTGATGTGAATGCAAAGAATGAAAAAAATTTGTTAAAATCAACCTTTAGCAATTTAAAAATGTTCAGTCCAAATAATAAATTTAAATTAAAAGACAATGTTCGGATAAGCAAATATCGCGAGGCATTTTCTAAAGGGTACACGCCAAATTGGTCAAATGAAATTTTCACTGTAAAACAGGTTAAATTAACAAATCCTACAACTTACATCTTGGAGGATCAGTATGGAAAACCTATTTTAGGAGGTTTTTATGAATTCGAATTGCAAAAGGCAAAGTTTCCCGATATTCATTTGATTGAAAAAATTTTAAGGCGAAAAGGAACAAAAGTATACGTGAAATGGTTTGGAGAAAACGAGAAGAGTTGGATCAACAAAAATGACTTAGTTTAACATTATAATGTATAATTAATAGAAGACCAAATAAAAAACAATTTAGGATTTAAAAGTTTTTTATTTTCTCATAGTATATCATCTAATATGCTTTCAAATAAACTGTCTGAACTTTCACTTTATTTCATTAATCCTGCATCAACCAATTCGTCTTCAACTTCAATGTGTATGTCGTAGTCGTAGTCGTCATCACTATTTTCAATATTTTCACGTTCACGTATATCCTGGATCATTTGTTGTATTAAAGTTGCAATATCTTGAACAACTGGTAAAGATTGTTTAAATGGAATCCAGTCCAGTTTTAATGGTTCATGTCGTATACACAATGTTTGTTTCCATGCCCCAATCATGTTTTAATGGTACTGAAGATGTCATTTAATATTTATTTTAAAACTCGATAGCCTTGGGGGTCCGGCTGGTGGACCTTGAGATCCTGTTTTAAAGTATTTAACTTTAAATAAATTTTAATATTCCGCTCAAATCATAAGATCATTTAGTTCTTCAAATGGAGCTTTTAGTCTTTTTTCTAGAATTTTAGTGCGTTGTGTGTGATGATAAATATAGGAATTTATAACAGGTACGCAACATAAACTAATACTTATTATAGGTTGCAGTAGATAACCAAAAATATAAAGTAACGCACAGGATAATAAAAAAATTAAAAATATATAATGCCCCCAAGGCAGAGTATCGTGCAAATCATTTAAAAGGGATCTTTTATGGGTTATCTAAATAATGAAAAATAATCGATTTGCTCTCTTTAAATAACAAACTTCCTTTCACTGTTTATAAATTAATTAACAAACTTGAACTGGAAAATTCCTAGAATTACGTTTAAATAAGTAGATGCAATTAAATATGCAAATAATAAAAATATGTGCCGCCAGTGTGGCGCCGCAAACTTATTTACCTAATTAAATATGCAAATAATAAAAATATGTGCCACTAGTGTAGACGGTGGCCCCCCAGGGGGTCCATTCCCGTCTGGTGGTCCCCGAGGGCCGTCACTTGTACGTCCAGGGACGAAGCGAGGGGCGCGCTACCTCCGGGCCCGCCGAGGTATTCTTCGGTCGCGTCGGACTCCGTACTGGGTGCCGCGGGGTCCGTCTGCGTGCCGGCGGTCTGCATCTCGGCCATGGCGGGTTCACGTACGGGGTGTCGGTCGGCGGACGTCTGGCTTCGCGTCACGACGGGCATTCAGTGGGGCCGTGGGGGCCGAGCGGTGGAGCTGCGGTGGCGGCGAACGTCCCGGCGTCGATGGGCGTCGCGGCGGCGGCGATGGGCGTCGCGGCGGCGATGGGCGTCGCGGCGGCGATGGGCGTCGCGGCGGCGATGGGCGTCGCGGCGGCGATGGGCGTCGCGGCGGCGATGAGCGTCGCGGCGGCGATGGGCGTCGCGGCGGCGATGGGCGTCGCGGCGGCGATGGGCGTCGCGGCGGCGATGGGCGTCGCGGCGGCGATGGGCGTCGTGGCGTCGCGGCGGCGATGAGCGTCGCGGCCTTGGCGGGCGTCGCTACGTCGTGGGCGTCGGTGTAGTGGTGGGCGTCGTGGAGCGGCGCGGCAGCCGTGGAACGTCGCTTAATACTTACCCAGCGACCCGTGGTAATTGATTACTCGAAGTATTTCTTTCTTTTTTTTATACGTCGGTAACGTGATTATCGAACAGTTATTTCTTTCTTTTTATATGTAGGCTGGCGAGCAATCGTCCGGGTGGACCGATGTGCGAGCAGCGAAGGTAGGTCGTTGAGTAAAACCACAGAGTATCTTCAGCAAGCAGGCTTGACCTTTCTGGCACCTAAGTCTCGGTTAGGAGCCTTAGATGTGGAGCAGTCGAAGGATGGCGCGGAAGAGAGAATGAATGCTCGCTTGCGCCGCCTTTTAAGCAAGTCGAGCTGATCAGTGCAGTGTGAGCGCTAGCCAATCACTGACCAGTCGTCGACATGCCCCCCCCAAAAAAATCAAGCCTCTAATTTATTTATAAAAGAAACTTAACCTATCATGCACTACCCTAACAATATATCTAGCCTAATTATAACAACTGTAAACCTAGCTGAACAGCAGTTTTTCAAAACTAACTTATAATTAACTTAACCTAAGCGCGTTGTATCGTCGTCGGTGCTGGTCTCAGGTCATCTACATGTAGGCGGGAGTGGCGGTTGTCCATCTCCACCTCGTAGATGACAGGTGAAAGTCGTCTCAGGATCGTGAATGGGCCTATCCATGGGTCATCGAGGGCTCCTCGGTGGCGATTCCGTACGAGCACGTGGTCTCCACGGGTGAACGCCACGGTGATGTCGTCCGGGTTCCCAACGTATTCTCGCACGAAAATACGTTTTCTTTGGCGGAGCTGCCCATCGTGCTGCTCTCGATCCTGGCGGAGCTCTTCGGCGGCGGGGATGTACCAGTCTCCCGGGGATTTGGGTTCAAATCCCAGGAAGGCTTTCGCGGGTGACTCTCCCGTCGCGCGATTCCTCCTGGAGCGCAAGATAGCGGTGGCTTTTGGCAACAAGCGGTACCACTTCTCGCGCGGATGGTTCTTCCGGAGCGCCCGGAGGATCTTCTTCACCTCCTGGACCTGGCGCTCCACTGGGTTGGCCCTCTGGTGGTAGACGGCCGTGTTCTTCATTGTGATCCCGAACCGCTGGCAGAACCGCTCCCATTTGCCGAGGGTGAATTGCGCGGCGAAATCGGCGACGATAACTTCTGGGGCGCCGTATCGTAGGAACAGCTCCTCCAGGTAGGTGGTTATCGTCTTGACGGTGATGTTCGGCACGGCTTTGGCCTCGGTCCACTTGGTGAGGACGTCTTCCACGACGATGGCGTATTCGGGTCCTGGGCCGGCATCCTGGTACCGACCCAGCGTGTCAATCGAGAGCATCTGCCATGCTCTCGTGGGCTGGTGGGTGCCCATCGGTGCTGCTGCTTGGAGGTTCCGGCCCTTGATCTGCTTGCACGTCAAGCAGTTCTTCACGAACCGGTTCACTTGGGCTCTCATCTTGGGCCAGTGAAAGCGTTGGTCGATCGCCCTCCATGTCTCCAATTGGCCTGGGTGGGCAGCGTCGTCTCCGGCGTGGTAGGTCTCCAAAACCTGGATCCGCATTCCTTCGGGTACGTAGACGCGACAGGAACCGTCCGGTTGTCGCAGGAACAGGTTGTTCTCTTCGGAGACGATGAAATTCTCGAGCAGGGTCCGGTCGGTGTCGTTCTGGGGCCCGTTGACCTCGGCCTCCGAAATGCGACGCACCAGGCCCTGGGTGACGGTGTCGACGAGCTGCCCGGCCAAGATTCTCTTCACTAGCGGTTCGACCTGTAACAAACATACACGGGGGGTGGGGATTAGTTCCGTATAACTTACCCGCGGCTCCTCGTTGGTATCTTCGGGGTTCCTCGACAGGTAATCCGCCAGCTGGTTATGCTTCCCGGCGACGTGCTCCACCGTGAATGAGAATTCCTGCAGGAGCAGCGACCACCGCGTCAGCTTAGCGCGGTCATCCTGGTGGTTCTGTAGCCAGATCAGCGCCTTGTTGTCGGTCCGGAGCGTGAAATGTTGGTCCTCAAAGTACTGCCTGTACCGGCGGATGGCCCATACCATAGCCAAACACTCCTTCTCGTTCACGTGATAGTTCTTTTCGGCCGGGTGGAATTTGGCCGAACTGAAGTGGATAATGTGCCTGCCTCCCTCGGGATCCTGTTGCATCAGTACGGCTCCCATCCCTAAGTCGGACGCATCGACCTGGAGGACGTAGGGCCAGCCGTGGTGGGGTCGTTCCAGGCGCTGAGGCTTGGCAAGCGCGGCCTTCGTGAGCCGCCAGCTTTCCTCGCACGCGGGTGTCCACTGGAACGCGCCTTCTTTGCACGTCAGGTTCGTGAGGGGCTCGATGATGGTGGCCAAGTTGGGAATATATCCGCGCAGCCAGTTCACTAGGCCAAGGAACGCTTGGACCTGGCGTTTGTTCTTTGGCTGCTCGAAATTCTTGACCTTGAGCAGGTGGCAGTCACGGGGCTTGGTGAAATTCCCATCCACACAGTAACCAAGGTACGGCAGGGTGCTGGTCGCGAGGCGGCACTTGGCTGGGTTTAACCGCAGCTGGTGGACCTCTACCCGCTCGAACACCGCTTGCAGGTGCCTGGCATGATCCTCGTGGTTCAGAGAATACACGATCACATCGTCCAGGTACACTTTAACAAACTTGTTCAGCACTCCCGCGAAAATGTCCGTCATTGCCCGCTGGAAGGTGGCGGGCGCCAGCTTGAGTCCGAAAGGCATAGCGGTGAACTGGTATTGGGCGCCGGATGGTGTGAAGAAGGCGGTGTACTTCTTGGAGGCCTTCTCCATGGGCAGTTGCCAATACCCGCTGGTCAAGTCCAGGGCGGTGAACACGCGGGCCTCCCCCAGGTCCCGAACCGTCTCGATAATCGGCGGCAGAACACTGCAGGCATCCTTGGTCCGCTTGTTCAGCTCGCGGTAGTCCACACAAAACCGCCAGCCTGCTTCCTTCTTGACCAGCACCACCGGTGATGCGTACGGGGAGTTGCATGGTTCGATGATGCCCCCCTTCAGCATGGTCTCCACCTGGTGGTCAATTTCTTTCTCCTTCTCCGGGCTGTATTTCCGCGGCCGGCATTTGAACGGAGTTGTCGACGACAACTCGATGCGGTGGCTGCGCAGCACCTCGGAAGGCGGGCGATTTTCTCCGCTAAAAAGTAATTTAAAATTATCAAGGAGGGGCCTATACTTACCTAGGGCCTCCTCGGGGATATCGCTCGGTAGCTCGGGAAGCGGGAGCACCTCCTGGGTGCACCGTGCACGCGGCGTCCAAAATACCGTCTGCCGCTCTTCTTTCCCTAGGTAGACGCATCCTCTGGCGACGTCGACGAGCGCTCGCTGCTCTGTGAGGAAATCCATACCTAGTATGACGGGAACCGGCAGGCGTTGCACGACGTGCATGGTGTACCGATACGCGCGGTCCTGGATCGTGAAGTGAAGTTGGACGTAGCCGAGGATCTCGACGGTGTTACCGCCCACGGCTAAAACTCGCGCCTGCTTCTTCACGTAATCCGGCGCGTACTCTGCTGCCACTACCGACATATCCGCACCTGTGTCAATCAACGCACTTAACCTATTTACTTGCCCGCGGCACTTAATGTCTATCACGGGACTTGTCTTTTTATTCACTGTAATAGTGTTTATCTCGGAGTCACACTCTCCCCCGTGTGTCTCCGGTCGGAGTTTTCCGACGGCTGGGCGCGGAACTTAATTGTCGTGGCGCGGTTGAACTCGCACCCACGCAGGTCGGCCTCCGTAATGCGGGTCCTCCGGGTCAGCGTCGTCATGTCCGTTATTTTCTCCGCTCGAAGCACGTACTTCAGGCGCGGCTGGAGCAGGTTAAACACTACCTGCACCAAACTCGCCTCCGGCACCTCGGGCAGCAGCCACTGGGCCATTGACCGCTTCCGCTGGATGAAGCGGGTCACGTTCTCTTCTTCTGGCTGCCGCTCCCCGTAGAATTTGGACGTCAGCTTGGCCACTCTCTCGTCGTCCATGAATGTTTGTGCGAAGATTTCTCGGAAATCTTCCCACGACATCTCCTGGCTCCTGTACCACAGGAACTCCTGCTCCTGGGCCCCCTTGATTTGGCCTAGGGCGTGGAACGCCCATTCTTCGGCCGGAATTCGCCGCTTTTTAAGGGCCTCCTCCATTTTCCGCAGAAAGAACTGCGGGTTTTCGTGGTCCTCCCCTTGATATGTGGGGAAAACCACACGCTGCATGGGTACCTCCTTTAACCCGATGGCGAGCTCCTCGAGTAGCACTCCCAAGTCCGCCCTGGGTATCCTGGATGATGGGGGGACTTGTCCGGGGTCCAAGTCCGATGCTCGGGCGCCATGTTGTAGACGGTGGCCCCCCAGGGGGTCCATTCCCGTCTGGTGGTCCCCGAGGGCCGTCACTTGTACGTCCAGGGACGAAGCGAGGGGCGCGCTACCTCCGGGCCCGCCGAGGTATTCTTCGGTCGCGTCGGACTCCGTACTGGGTGCCGCGGGGTCCGTCTGCGTGCCGGCGGTCTGCATCTCGGCCATGGCGGGTTCACGTACGGGGTGTCGGTCGGCGGACGTCTGGCTTCGCGTCACGACGGGCATTCAGTGGGGCCGTGGGGGCCGAGCGGTGGAGCTGCGGTGGCGGCGAACGTCCCGGCGTCGATGGGCGTCGCGGCGGCGGCGATGGGCGTCGCGGCGGCGATGGGCGTCGCGGCGGCGATGGGCGTCGCGGCGGCGATGAGCGTCGCGGCGGCGATGGGCGTCGCGGCGGCGATGGGCGTCGCGGCGGCGATGGGCGTCGCGGCGGCGATGGGCGTCGTGGCGTCGCGGCGGCGATGAGCGTCGCGGCCTTGGCGGGCGTCGCTACGTCGTGGGCGTCGGTGTAGTGGTGGGCGTCGTGGAGCGGCGCGGCAGCCGTGGAACGTCGCTTAATACTTACCCAGCGACCCGTGGTAATTGATTACTCGAAGTATTTCTTTCTTTTTTTTATACGTCGGTAACGTGATTATCGAACAGTTATTTCTTTCTTTTTATATGTAGGCTGGCGAGCAATCGTCCGGGTGGACCGATGTGCGAGCAGCGAAGGTAGGTCGTTGAGTAAAACCACAGAGTATCTTCAGCAAGCAGGCTTGACCTTTCTGGCACCTAAGTCTCGGTTAGGAGCCTTAGATGTGGAGCAGTCGAAGGATGGCGCGGAAGAGAGAATGAATGCTCGCTTGCGCCGCCTTTTAAGCAAGTCGAGCTGATCAGTGCAGTCTGAGCGCTAGCCAATCACTGACCAGTCGTCGACAGCCACTAGTGTGGCATCAGTCTTCATGAGTCATATTTTTACATTTTGCAATATTGCACAATATTTAATAATATTTTATTTTTTTTTCGGCATTAGCAGGGGCGGTGGGGCTGTGCCGTATTTGCAATTTTAACACATCATTTTTGACAACTGTCATTTTTAATACTTATATATTTCGTTAATTTCCGATCAATTCCGAACGTTTCCGAATTCTTCCGGTAGCTCAAATGTTGTCAATGTCATAATAAAAAAACATGCGAGAATTATGAATAAATAAATGTATTTATAGCATTTTTGCATTTAAACGACTTCTTAAGTCACGTAATATGATAATTTTAATACAGGTATTTTTAAGTTATACAAAACATATTTTGCATTTTAATTAGGGGGAATTCAAAGAAGGAATTTTTAACACCTGTCTTTTTTGACACCTGTCATTTTTGACACCTGTCATTTTTGACACCTGTCATTTTTGACACCTGTCATTTTTGACACCTGTCATTTTTGACACCCGTCTTTTTGACACCAGTCATTTTGACACCTGTCATTTTTGACACCTGTCTTTTTGACACCTGTCATTTTTGACACATGTCATTTTTAGCACCTGTCATTTTCAAGGTCATGCCAAGGTCACGTCAAGGTCTTGGACACCTGTCATTTTTGATCAATTCCGAACGTTTCCGAACCACGCAATTACATCTCACCACTGTGAATATATTAATTACAATTACAATTTTTAGGTTAATTTTGTGCGCCCTTGTAATATTTGGTACGAGCCTAATTTGTACGCTCCTGTAGTATACGTATAGTTCCAGCAGGTGGCGTCACATGCGGAAAACTTCGAAGTATCGTGCAAGGGTGCGACCGCCCAATGGGGCCTCTAGGGAAGTGCGTCTCAATGTGTGAGAAAAAAACGCCAGTGTGGCGCCAAAATAAATTAAAATTTCGAAATATTGTGCAATTACCAGACTTGAGGATCAACCAGGCAAGTGGCGCCACCACGAGTCATAATTTTGCATTTCCCAGTAAAACTTTTACAATTGGTTGGCGGCCATTTTGAATTCAACAAGCCCCGCCCATCAATATTTCTGCAATTGGTTGGCGGCCGGCGGCCATTTTGAATTTCCCGCCCATCGTGTAACGCCAACGAGTGCACAGCCCAGCATGTGGCGCCACCATGCGGCCGAAATGTGAATAGTGAGCCAGAAGCCCCATAGCTATTCTACTGCTATCTATTTTAAATTTTTATATTTTCAAAATTCTGGATATTAAAAGATTTAGGGCTTTTCATTGAAAATTTGATTTTTTTTAGGATGTTAAAAATAAAATATTCTTTAGGATGCCTTCTTAGGAAAAAACATTGAAATCATCCATTCCTTATGTTAATTTTCCTATGCTTTATATTTTCAAAATTCTGGATATTAGAAGATTTAGGGCTTTTCAAAGAAAATTGGAAATTCTTTAGGTTGCCTTTTTGTAAAGAAACATTGCCATCATCCATATCTTATGTTAATTTTCTTATGCTATCTATTTTAAATGTTTTATATTTTTAAAATTCAGGATATTAGAAAATTAAGGTGTTACACCTAAATTTCTTCGCAAGCTTATTTCGGTGTAACGGTGCCAGCGACTAGCTATTAGTGAAGAGGGGAGTGGATACAAAAAATAGTTGATGTTAATTTTGGGAGCCAGGTAATTTACTTATAATACGTCAGGCACGATAAGTCTTCTTCTTCTTTGAAAAATTACCAAAAGAAAAGAAAAAGGTAAAGCTACTTAAGGAAAAATATATAAATAAAAGATATAACATATATTAGGTATATTGAAATATAAATGTAGACAATTTTTCTGGTTGTTGAGTGTGTACAATTATTGAATGGTTACCTATGCAGTCCTAGAGTAATTATATCAAACAGAAAATATAAAAGAATAATAGAGTATTGGTGATATATACAGCGATACGCTCACGCGCTGATATAATTAATAAACTATTATTAAAGTATCAATAATATAAGCTAATTCGTTAAATTTAATTAATAATGATAACACAAAAACCAACTTGATTTACTATTTTACCAAAGTGATCACTAAGGCGCACAGAGTAACTAATATGTCTAAATATAATATTTAAAATTTACATATGCCGGTAGGCAACCCAGCATACACACAAAATTGAACCTCCCAATGTCGGTTTTGTTTAAGATTCACTATAATATCTCCTAGGCAGTCGTAATTGAAGGTAAAATGGCAAAAGAAAAATAAAAATACAATTTTCCTGAACTGACAGGGAAAAACTTACTCGGTATTAGCGGTTAGACTAAGATATAACTTAAATGACAGCCCTGGAAATAATATATCTTATTATTATTCAATATATAGATTTTAAAGATAACAAAAAAAAAGAAATTATGATTCTTGTCAAAATGACAGTTAGTACGTATGGTACACTTTTATCAAGTAAATAAGAAATGGGGTAAATGGTAAGTTAATTCAATTATTTAAGAGAGAGGTAAGGAAAGTAAACTTATCCGTATCCTTGTCTGGTCAGCAGCAGATGATGAGGAACCAGTGTAAAGCTAGTTTGTCTAATCCGGGTGGTGGTCAAGTCGAGGTGCTACTCATTCGGAGTAGTCTTGTCACTGTGGGCGGGAGTTAGTTGTCACAATCGGGTATTTTTCTTGGCAGGTCCTTGTTCCAGTGGGGCTGTATCTCCAATATATATGTATGTATATATCCAACAGGATATCCAAACGCCAACCAAAGAAGAGAACGCTGGTATACTGAGTGTAGACGTATGATAAATCACAGCAAAATAAACGTACGATAAATTCCTCGTACGGCTAAAACAAAAGCCTATTGCTAAGGCAAAAAAAGGAACCCTACAAAAAAAATACAGGAACATTACACGTCTGACAACGAATTTTTATTAGGTTACTTACGCCTAGTCGAGGTAATTTTGACCCACGAAAGGGAATGAAATAAATGCCTCGACGGTGGAGGGTGCGGTTGAAGATTTTGTACAATGCTACAGTCCAAGAAGAAATAAAAGTGAATATTTCCAATATAAAGGTAAATTGATGCTTACCTCGCGTGCTCAATTGATCTGGCAAAGCCGAAGGATTTGAAGACTCCAAATCACCAAAATAGGCACTACAATTAGCCTTAACAAATCCAACACAAGTTATTCTACAGATTGATCCCACTTTCGATAGCGGATGGTTAAAATAAAACCACTTGTAGAAATTCTTGGAGACACGCACTCAGCATCAAGCATTGAACAATAATGAATATGGCCGGAACCTATTTTCCGGTCCCCTAATAATGCGCAGTTGATAACCAATCCAAATTAAATTAATTATTATAAAAACTTTAAATTTTTGAACATAACCTGGGGATTTTTGGAAAGGTATGGAATTCCCTAGCTTTCAATTAACGAACTGTCTTTATTCGCTGTTGGCAACACTGATCTTTGACAGCCGTACTATCATGGCGAAGTAAACAAACTTTGCAGATACAATTAGGGACAAATCTCAGTAAGTACAATATGATTTTACTAAATAGCGATGGTGAATAATTTATTAACCCATAATTAACCTTTTAGAAACAGCCTAAGCTCACTTCTCGACGAGGTTATTCACAAACAAAGACATGGTAGAAATCACCTCTACTTGGGACAGAAAGGTAAGTTTATTTAATGTATAGAGGAAGGATATTAGGTAAATATTGAGTATTTTAGGTTATCAAGTCCCAAGAACTCCTTGCACACCCAGACAAAGCAGAATTCTCTGAATGGGGCTGGATCACGGTCAACAACTGAATTACCAACATTCCTACCAAATGGACAAAGGGAACTGATGTTTTATGGCTACAACGAAAAATTATAGCTGTATAATATAATAATAATAATTAGAGAACTATCGGCCAATGACAGCCAGCATTAGATAGATAAGGTTTCGTCAATAAAATAATTAATTCAATTAATTTGATTTGATTACAAGCAAAAATAAAAAAGGTAACAAAGGGCTTTTCATTAAAAATTAGAAATTCTTTGGGATGCCTTCTTAGAAAGAAACATCATCCATTCTTTATGTTAATTTCCCTATGCTATCTATTTTAAATGTTTTATTTTTTCAAAATTGTGAATATTAGAAGATTTAGGGTTTTTATTAAAAATTAGAAATTCTTCTTAAAAAAAAACATTGAAATCATCCATTTCTCATGTTAATTTTCCTATGCTATCTATTTTAAAGATTTTATATTTTCAAAATTCTGGATATTAGAAGATTTAGGGCTTTTCATTAAAAATTGGATTTTCTTTAGGATGCTTTCTTAGGAAGAAACATTGCCAAATTATGAATATTAGAAGATTTAGGGATTTTCATTAAAAATAAGATATTCTTTAGGACGCTTTCTTAGGAAGAAACATTGCCATCATTTATTACTCATGTTAATTTTCCTATGCTATCTATTTTAAATGTTTTATATTTTCAAAATTCTCGATATCAAGATTTAGGGCTTTTCATTGAAAATTGGATTTTCTTTAAGATGCCTTCTTAGGAAGAAACATTGCCATTATCCATTCCTCATGTTAATTTTCCTATGCTATCAATTTTAAATGTTTTATATTTTCAAAATTCTCGATAATAGAAGATTTAGGGCTTTTCATTGAAAATTGGATTTTTTTTAGGATGCCTTCTTAGGAAGAAACATTGCCATCATCCATTCCTTATGTTAATTTTCCCATGCTTTATATTTTCAAAATTCTGGATATTAGAAGATTTAGGGCTTTTCATTAAAAATTGGATTTTCTTTGGGATGCCTTTTTAGAAAGAAACATTGCCATCATCCATTCCTCATGTTAATTTTCCTATGCTATTTATTTTAAATGTTTTATATTTTCAAAATTTTGGATATTAGAAAATTTAGGGCTTTTTATTGAAAATTAGAAATTCTTAAGGATGGCTTCTTAGGAAAAAACATTGCCATCATCCATTCCTCATGTTAATTTTTCTATGCTATCTATTTTAAAGATTTTATATTTTTAAAATTTTAGAAGATTAGGGATTTTTATTAAAAATAAGATATTCTTTAGGACGCTATCTTAGGAAGAAACATTGTCATCATCTATTACTTATATTAATTTTCCTATGCTATCTATTTTAAATGTTTTATATTTTCAAAATTCTCGATATTAGAAGATTTAGGGCTTTTCATTAAAAATTGGATTTTCTTTAGGATGCCTTCTTAGAAAGAAACATTGCCATCATCCATTCCTCATGTTAATTTTCCTATGCTTTATATTTTCAAAATTCTCGATATTAGAAGATTTAGGGCTTTTCATTAAAAATTGGATTTTTTTAGGATGCCTTTTTAGAAAGAAACATTGCCATCATCCATTCCTCATGTTAATTTTCCTATGCTATCTATTTTAAATGTTTTATATTTTCAAAATTCTGGATATTAGAAAATTTAGGGCTTTTCATTGAAAATTAGAAATTCTTAAGGATGCCTTCTTAGGAAGAAACATTGCCATTATCCATACCTCATGTTAATTTTCCTATGCTATCTATTTGAAATGTTTCATATTTTCAAAATTCTGGATATTAGAAAATGTGGGGCTTTTCATTAAAAATTAAAAATTCTTTGGGATGCCTTCTTAGGAAGAAACATTGCCATCATCCATTCCTCATGTTAATTTTGCTGTGCTATCCATTTTAAATGTTTTAAATTTACAAAATTCTGGATATTAGAAGATTTAAGGCTTTTCATTAAAAATTGGATTTTCTTTAGGATGCCATCTTAGGAAAAAACATTGCCATCATCCATTCCTCATGTTAATTTTCTTATGCTATCAGTAGAATAGCTATGGGGCTTCTGGCTCACTATTCACATTTCGACCGCATGGTGGCGCCACATCCTGGGCTGTGCACTCGTTGGCGTTACACGATGGGCGGGAAATTCAAAATGGCCGCCGGCCGCCAACCAATTGCAGAAATAATGATGGGCGGGGCTTGTTGAGTTTAAAATGGCCGCCAACCAATTGTAAAAGTAATACTGGGAAATGCAAAATTATGACTCGTGGTGGCGCCACTTGCCCGGTTGATACTCAGCTTTAGTAATTGCACAATATTTCGAAATTTTAATTTATTGTGGCGCCACACTGGCGTTGTTTTTCTCACACATTGAGACGCACTTCCCTAGAGGCCCCATTGGGTGGTCACATTACAAGACGACACATTACAAGACAGTTATTTTTACGATGACAGTACTCGCGAACAGCAATTTGCTACCATGGATGATTACATAAATTAAGATACATCTTTTAATTTGTATTTAGATCAATTTGATAAAATTCCACGTGAATATGTTAAAGGATTTATACGAGACACTGAAAATAGATTTGATACTCATTATTTAACTTACGAACCAGTTTTGGGAAAATTTCACTATGGAAATTCAGAAATGGATTTTAAAGGAAATGATATTTTTATAAAGGACAAAAATAAAAAGGTAGAAGATAGAATATATAAGGGTACTTATGGTTTATATGAATTCTTGTTTAAAAATAAACCAAACGAAAGTTTAATGACTCCAGAAGATTTAAATAATTATAGAAATATTATATTGAGCACAAATGCACAAAAAAGAAATTTTGATGCAAATGCACAAAAAGCAGGAAATAGAGGTAATAAGTATATAAATGTAATTAAACCTTTACTTGATTTAGAGGAATCAAACAAACAAACTGAAACTCGAAATTAAGAGTGCCACAAACAAAACAACGACAGCAACGTCTTGGGAAAGAATTACAAATGCAATACACAAATAAATTAAAAGAATATGTTTATTGGGATGACTGTAATAAGTTAGTTGAACGATTAAGATTAATAATTAGTTCCCAATATGCAGGGAATAATAGTCATGCGAATGAAATAAAAAGCATAATTGAAGAGTTAAAAGAAGAATAGATTTCATAAATTAGAAACAATTTTATCATGTCCGTTGACAAGTTCGGACGTAGTTTACTTAATCATTTAAGAAAAAACCAAGAGAAAAAAATATCCACATATGGTTTATTAAATATTACATTAAAAAGTGCTAACTACCACATGCAAGCTAAAAAAATTGTGTATGATTTAAGCACTAATTATTCAATTTATGAAATTCCACTAAAAGAGGGAATTATAAGATAGTCTTCAAATTAAGATAAACAATAAATTGTATAAACCCGACAAATTGCTAAATTTTAAACTACAATTGGGTGAATCATTAGAATAACCTAAGCTCATTACGTATGTTTTTCTGGAAATGATTATTAAATATCCGATTTGAACAGAATGATAAAGAAAATTAAAAATAAATCTCAATTGCCTTCAATAGATTATAAACGTGAAATAGTAAGTGAATTACATGCACCAGCAAGAAAACAATTCAAGCGTAGAAGAGTTGTTATTCGCGGATTAAATGATTTATTTCAAGGTGATCTGGTTGAGATGATTCCTTTTGCAAAACAAAATAAAGGATTTAAATATATTTTGGTAATTATTAATGCATTTAGTAAGTTTGTGTGGGCTTTACCTATAAAGAATAAAACTTCAAAAGATGTAACACAGGCAATAAAAACATTTCTAATTAAACCAAATATTCCGAAAAACTTACAAACAGGCGCAGGGAAGGAGTTTTATAACAAAGACTTTAAGGGCCTTATGGATAAGTTAAAAATTAATCATTATTGTACATTTAGTACTAAAAAAGCATCTATTGTAGAACGAGTTAATCAAACATTAAAATCGTTAATGTGGATGGAATTTAGTTATCAAGGCAATTATAAGTGGTTAGAATTATTCCCTAAAATAGTACACAAATACAATTCTACTAAACATGGAACTATCAAAATGAAACGGATTGATGTGAATGCAAAGAATGAAAAAAGTTTGTTAAAATCAACCTTTAGCAATTTAAAAATGTTCAGTCCAAATAATAAATTTAAATATCGCGAGGCATTTTCTAAAGGGTACACGCCAAATTAGTCAAATGAAATTTTCACTGTAAAACAGGTTTAATTAACAAATCCTACAACTTACATCTTGAAGGATCAGTATGGAAAACCTATTCTGGGAGGTTTTTATGAATTCGAATTGCAAAAGGCAAAGTTTTCCGATATTCATTTGATTGAAAAAATTTTAAGGCGAAAAGGAACAAAAGTATACGTGAAATGGTTTGGAGAAAACGAGAAGAGTTGGATCAACAAAAATGACTTAGTTTAACATTATAATGTATAATTAATAAAAGACCAAATAAAAAACAATTTAGGATTTAAAAGTGTTTTATTTTCCCATAGTATATCATCTAATATGCTTTCAAATAAACTGTCTGAAATTTCACTTTATTTCATTAATTATAATCCATTAATCCTGCATAAACCAATTCGTCTTTAACTTCAATGCGTATATCGTAGTCGTCATCACTATTTTCAATATTTTCACGTTCACGTATATCCTGGATCATTTGTTGTATTAAAGTTGCAATATCTTGAACAACTGGTAAAGATTGTTTACATGGAATCCAGTCCAGTTTTAATGGTTCATGTCGTATACACAATGTTTGTTTCGATGCCCCAATCATGTTTTGATGGTACTGAAGATGTCATTTAATATTTATTTTAAAACACGATAGCCTTGGGGGTCTGGCTGGTGGACCTTGAGATCCTGTTTTAAAGTATTACACTTTAAATAAATTTTAATATTCCGCTCAAATCATAACATCATTTAGTTCTTCAAATGGAGCTTTTAGTCTTTTTTCTAGAATTTTAGTGCGTTGTGTGTGATGAAAAATATAGGAATTTATAACAGGTACGCAACATAAACTAATACTAATTATAGGTTGCAGTAGATAAACAAAAATATAAAGTAACGCACAGGATAATAAAAAATCGTGCGAATCATTTAAAAGGGATCTTTTATCGGTTAACTAAATAATGAAAAAAAATCGATTTGCTCTCTTTAAATAACAAACTTCCTTCCACTGTTTATAAATTAATAAACAAACTTGAACTGGAAAATTCCGAGAATTACGTTTGAATAAGTAGATGCAATTAAATATGCAAATAATAAAAATATGTGCCACCAGTGTGACGTCAGTCTTCATGAGTCATATTTTTACATTTTGCAATATTGCACAATATTTAATAATATTTTATTTTTTTGTTCGTCACTAGCAGGATCGGTGAAGCTGTCGGGGTGGCGAAAGCCGTATTTGCAATTTTAACACATCATTTTTGACAACTGTCATTTTTGATACTTATATATTTCGTTAATTTCCGATCAATTCCGAACGTTTCCGAATTCTTCCGGTAGCTCAAATGTTGTCAATGTCATAATAAAAAAACACATGCGAGAATTATGAATAAATAAATGTGTTTATAGCATTTTTGCATTTAAACGACTTCTTCACGTAATATGATAATTTTAATACAGGTATTTTTAAGTTATACAAAACATATATATATATATATATATATATTTAGTTATACAAAACATATATATATATACAGTGTGTCCCGCTTAAGACCTTACCACCCTCGTAAAATTTGCATTTTTCAACCGATTCTCGTAAACTTTTTTTTGTTGGATAGATCTCTGAAAAAGGCTTTAATCACATATGTCACTTGTTTTAACGACTAAACTCATGGCCAACTATGATCTCTTTTTGGGGTCGAAATTTCGACTATAAGGGATTTTTTCAGAGAAAAAGTAACCACGGATTATTGTTCGGGGCCACTTATAACCCAACTATATCAATTTTTACCGTTCTTAAATACAGGGTGTTCCAGATGGACGTTTTTTAATTTCTCGTAAAATTTGAATTTTTCAACTGATTTTCTTAAACTTTTTTTGTTGAAAAAGGCTTATTCGGGACCACTTAAAACCACACTAAACCAATTTTTATCGCTTTTAGATACAGGGTGTTCCAGCTGGACATGTTTTAATTTTTTGATAAAACCCTCGTAAAATTTGCATTTTTCAACGAATTTTCTTTAACTTTTTTTATGAAAAGGGCTTATTCGGGGCCACTTAAAACCCCACTAAACCAATTTTTATCGCTATTAGATACAGGGTGTTCCAGCTGGACATGTTTTAATTTTTTGATAAAACCCTCGTAAAATTTGCATTTTTCAACTGATTTTCTTATACTTTTTTGTTGAAAAAGGCTTATTCGGGACCACATAAAACCCCACTATACCAATTTTATCGCTATTAGATACAGGGTGTTCCAGCTGGACATGTTTTAATTTTTTGATAAAACCCTCGTATAATTTGCATTTTTCAAACCGATTTTCTTTAACTTTTTTTGTTGGATAGTTCCCTGAAAAAGGCTTTAAATGCATATGTTTTAGCGACTAAAGTCATGACGAACTGTGATATATTTTTAGTTTATCGAGATACGTAATGAAACACTTTCCGTCTCGCATTGTAATGTACTATTAATTAAAATCCGAATGGGAAAATTATCATTTAACCATCTCCTTATGCACAATAAATTCTATTAATTAAGAAAAGTATACCATGGAAAAAATTGAAAAGTAATCAACAACTACTGTCACTGTGCTTAACATAAGAAATATGGCATATTCTTTACAAGAAAAAGTGGAAATTGTACGATTAGTAGGCGACCGAATGCGTAGTTTTAGGAGAATTAATTTATTTTTTAACAAACACGGAAATGTAAACAAACTCTCCATTCAGCATTGTAACCGTGAGGTTCCAGCAAATCAAATAATTCTTGATAATTTTAATGAGAATCCCCGCTAAAGCATTAGAGGGGCAAGTAGAGTTTTAAATATAGGAAAAAAAAACTATCTGGAAATGCTTGAAAAAAAAATGGTAAGCAGCCAAAATTTCTCCATACACTCGAAGCTGGCGACCCTGAAAGAAGAATGGAATTCTGTTTATGGTTGCAAGGTATGTATTTGATTGATTGATTGATTTGAAGGGGAGCCTTTGCAGGCAGCACTTAGGCACACATACGGCCCATTGTGCAAACCCCCTTTTGGTGAAGCTCTGCCTTACCTTACGAGCCCGCAGCTTTTAAGAAAAGCGCAGACCCGCTCTAGTCGGGCATGCATTATTTCCTCTGGTTCCAAGTATCTGTCCCCTAGGTGTCTTAGTCTACTATTGACTAGAGCGTCGCATTCGCAGACTATATGCTCGGTAGTTTCGTCTACTTCGCTGCAGTACCTACAGTCCGACTCGTTGCTGAGTCCGGTTTTGTGTAGGTGGTATTTCACTACCCAGTGTCCTGTTAGGACTCCTGTGATGGTTCTTAACTGGTTCCTGTTAAGTTTCAGGAATCTTTTTGCCTCTTTGCAGGTAGTAGGACTCTTTATAAAGTCCCTTGACTGCCTGAGGCCTTGTTGTTCACGCCATTTTTTCTGGAACTGGTCGTTAGTCCAGTTCCTGATCTTGGTTTTTACCAGACAGGAGGCGACCCCTATGACAGGTTCCGGCCCCAAGAAGGCCGTGTTGCTGCCCTCACGAGCCAGCTGGTCTGCTTCTTCGTTGCCTCTGATGCCTCGATGACCCGGTACCCAGATAAGGTTAACCTTGTTGAGCACACTGAGTAGTTCGAGGGTTTTTATGCAGTCCAGTGTAAGTCTCGAGTTGACCCTTTCCGAGTGAAGAGCCCGGAGTGCTGCTTGACTGTCGCTGCATATGTAGATATGTTTACCCGAGTAGCCTCTCTAGAGATTCTCCTGGGCGCATATCTGGATGGCAAAGATTTCAGTCTGGTATACCGTTGGGTATCGACCTAGTGCAAGGCTTATTCTCGCCCCAGGTCGCTCTCCATATACACCAGCTCCTGCACCTTCTTTCATTAAAGACCCGTCTGTATACCAGATGAGCCCTTCCGGTTTGAGAAAGCCTGGGTCAGGCTCGCTCCAGTCGTTTCTGGAGGGAAAAACCACTTTATATCTCCTGTGGGGGGTAGACGTCTTTGGCATTGCATCCCTTCTTGTGAGAAGGGGGTCCCGGTTGATAGTCTCAGTCCAGGCCCTTGCATGCCCTGAGTTCTCCCCCCCGTGAGTCCACTGTCCCCAATCGTTGAGTCTGACTGAGGCCTCCCGAGCCCGTGCCTCCACAAAGAGATGTAGAGGCGCCAGTCCCAGTATGGCCTCCATTGCCAGTGTTGGAGTGGTTCTGAAAGCTCCAATTATGCCCATGCAGGCAAATCGTTGGAGCTTGTCCATCTTCTTCCTGTAGGTGGGCTTGCTTAACGCATTCCACCAAACAAGGCTGCCGTATGTGATCATTGGCCTTATGACTGTTGTGTAAAGCCAGTGCACTATGTGGGGTTGTAAGCCCCAGGTGCGTCCAATGGTCCTTCTGCATGCCCATAGGCTATGAGTGGCCCTCTGGACGACCCCGTTGACATGTTCCTTCCAGGTCAGCCTGGAGTCAATGATGACTCCTAGATACTTGACTGATTTGGATGGGATCAGTCTTGATCCAAAAAACGTGAGCCCCTCAAGGTTAATGTTTCTTCGGTTGGTGAATGGTACTACTTCTGTCTTATCCGGATTGACGGATAGTCCGTGATCGTTGCACCACCTTTCGACCTTATTAAGAGCTCTTTAATAGTGTTTGGTACCCTTCCGGCTACGACGATGACGAGGTCGTCCGCGTAGCCTTGAGTGTATATGCCTTCCTCGTTTAGGATACGAAGTAGCCCATCCAGCACTAGGCACCACAGCAAGGGCGATAGTACTCCTCCTTGCGGGCAGCCTCTGGCTACGGTTGAGCTGATCTCCGTAGTTCCAATCGAGCTTGTAATGATCCTGCTTTCCAGCATGACACGGATCCATTTGACAATGGTATTCTCTATGCCAAAGCCTTCTGCAGCTCTATTTATCGACTCGAAGGAGGTGTTGTTGAAAGCTCCTTCAATATCTAGAAACGTGCCCAGAGCCATCTCTTTAGGACGAGTCCCTCTCTCTAGTCTTGTCACAAGGCTGTGAAGAGCGGTCTCCGTCGACATGGCTGTCCTGTAGGCGTGTTGATTGGGATGCATGGGAATTCTTTTTAGTGCCCCGTCCCTAATAAATATGTCCACCAGTTTCTCCATAGTTTTTAAAAGAAACGAGGATAGACTGATGGGTCTATAGTCCTTTGCCGTATCGTAGTTACAACGTCCTGGCTTGGGGATAAACACCACTCGAACCTTTCGCCAGGATTGTGGCACGTAGCCTCGTGCCAGGCAGGCTCTCAAGAGGTGTATCAAGTGCGGTGTCAGTGGTTCTAGTCCCTTTTGTAAGAGAGCCGGAAAGATGCCATCTGGTCCCGCGCTTTTAAAAGATCCAAATGAGTGGATGGCCCACTTTATGGAGCTTTCTGTCACTACCTTTGCAGCTAACTTCCAGTCAGTCGGTCTTGCACCCGCTGGTGGAGCCCGCCTTGATGGTTCAACAGTTTCCAGGATTTTTGAGCCTGGAAAGTGAGTTTCCAGGAGCCATTTAAGTGCCTCCTCCGCGGTGGTGCTATAGTCACCGGAGGGAAGCCTTAATGTCCCCAGCTCTCGTCCCGGATCCTTTGAGAGAATCTTTTGAAGCCTGGCGGCTGCTGGAAGCTCGTCTACGTTACCGCAGAACGTCCTCCACGATTCCCTTTTAGACCTTCTTATGAGATCTTTGTATCTGCGCTGAGACTGCTTGTGGCTGTCCCAATCCGCAGGCGATTTAGACCGCATGGCCCTGTTAAAGAGCCTGCGGGTTTCCTTGCGAGCCTTATCGAGGTCAAAGTTCCACCAAGGGGTTTTCTTTTTTCCTCGATAGACCCGAAGCTGGCAGCTTCGTTCGTACGATGTGATGATTGCCTCGCGTACGAATTCGGCTGTCTCCTCCACTTGCCGAGAGCTGCGGCACGTTATGGGAGAGTCCTCTAGCTTAGTCTTTAGCATCTCAACATACTGGTCCCAGTTAGTGTTCCGGGGGTTCCTGAACCTACTGAGCCCAGCATCGTGAGTTAGGTCTAAGCTAAAGAGAATGTGTCTGTGATCTGACAGGGATGGCTCTTCAGACACCTTCCAATTTCTTGTCATCGGGGCCATGGAGAGGGAGCCCAATGTCAAGTCTATCACCTCTTGTCTTCGTGACGTGACAAAGGTCGGTGTAGTGCCGCGGTTTAGGATTTCCAGACCGGTAGTATGTAGATACTCTAAGAGGCTGAGCCCTCTCCGATTCGTGTCGGTGCTTCCCCACACCGTATGGTGTGCGTTGGCATCGCATACGAGGTTTTTATCAAAAAATTAAAAAACATCCATCTGGAACACCCTGTATTTAAGAACGATAAAAATTGGTATAGTGGGGTTATAAGTGGTCCCGAACAATAATCCGTAGTCACTATTTCTCTGAAAAAATCCCTAATAGTACTTTTCGAAATTTCGACCCCAAAAAGAGATCACAGTTGGCCCTGAGTTTAGTCGTCAAAACAAGTAACATATGTAATTAAAGCCTTTTTCAGAGATCTATCCAACAAAAAAAAGTTTACGAAGATCGGTTGAAAAATGCAAATTTTACGAGGGTGGTAAGGTCTTAAGCGGGACACACTGTATATATATATTTTGCATTCAAAGATAAGAAATTTTTAACACCTGTCATTTTTGACACCTGTCATTTTTGACACCTATCATTCTTAACACCTGTCATTTTTGACACCTGTTATTTTTGACACCTGTCATTTTTGACACCTGTCATTTTTAACACCTGTCATTTTTGACACCTGTCTTTTTTGAACCTGACATTTTTGACACCTGTCATTTTCAAGGTCATGCCAAGGTCACGTCACGGTCTTGGACACCTGTCATTTTTGATCAATTCCGAACGTTTCCGAACCACGCAATTACATCTCACCACTGTGAATATATTAATTACAATTACAATTTTTAGGTTAATTTTGTGCGCCCCCGTAATATTTGGTACGAGCTTTTTTTGTACGCTCTTGTAAAATACGTATAGTTAAAGCAGGTGGCGTCACATGCGGAAAAAATTCGAAGTATTGTGCAAGGTTGCGACCGCCCAATGAAGCCTCTAGGGAAGTGCGTCTCAATGTGTGAGAAAAACAACGCCAGTGTAGCGCCAGAATAAATTAAAATTTTGAAATATTGTGCAATTACTGGACTTGAGAATCAACCGGGCAAGTGGCGCCACCACGAGTCATAATTTTGCATTTCCCAGTTTTACTTTTACAATTGGTTGGCGGCCATTTTAGTTCAACAAGCCCCGCCCATCATTATTTCTGCAATTGGTTGGCGGCCGGCAGCCATTTTGAATTTCCCGCCCATCGTGTAACGCCAACGAGTGCACAGCCCAGCATGTGGCTCCATCATGCGGCCGAAATGTGAATAGTGAGCCAGAAGCCCCATAGCTATTCTACTGCTATCTATTTTAAATTTTTATATTTTCAAAATTCTGGATTAAAAGATTTAGAGCTTTTCATTAAAAAATTGATTTTCTTTAGGATGCCTTCTTAGAAAGAAACATTGCCATCATTCATTCCTTATGTTAATTTCTCTATGCTATCTATTATAAAAATTTAAATTTTCAAAATTCTGGATATTAGAAGATTTAGGGATTTTCATTAAAAATAAGATATTCTTTAGGACGCTTTCTTAGGAAGAAACATTGCCATCATCCATTCCTCATGTTAATTTCTCTATGCTATCTATTATAAAAATTTAAATTTTCAAAATTCTGGATATTGGAAGATTTAGGGATTTTCATTAAAAATAAGATATTCTTTAGGACGCTATCTCAGAAAAAAACATTGCCATCATCTATTACTCATGTTAATCTTCCTATGCTATCTATTTTAAATGTTTTATATTTTCAAAATTCTCGATATTAGAATATTTAGGGCTATTCATTGAAAATTGAATTTTCTTTAGGATGCCTTCTTAGGAAGAAACATTGCCATCATCCATTCCTCATATTAATTTTCCTATGCTATATATTTTAAATGTTTTATATTTTTAAAATTCTGGATATTAGAAGATTTAGGGCTTTTCATTGAAAATTGGATTTTCTTTAGGATGCCTTTTTAGAAAAAAACATTGCCATCATCCATTCCTCATGTTAATTTTCCTGTGCTTTATATTTTCAAAATTCTTTTTATTAAGAAACATTGCCATTATCCATTCCTCATGTTAATTTTCCTATGCTATCTATTTGAAATGTTTCATATTTTCAAAATTCTGAACATTAGAATATTATGGGCTTTTTATTAAAAATTAGATATTCTTTAGGATACCTTCATTCTGGATATTGGAAGATTTAGGGTTTTTTATTAAAAATTAAAAATTCTTTAGGATGCCTTCTTAGGAAGAAACATTGCCATTATCCATACCTCATGTTAATTTTCCTATGCTATCTATTTGAAATGTTTCATATTTTCAAAATTCTGGATATTAGAAAATGTGGGGCTTTTCATTAAAAAGTACAAATTCTTTAGGGTGCCTTCTTAGGAAGAAACATTGCCATCATCCATTCCTCATGTTAATTTGCCTGTGCTATCTATTTTAAATGTTTTAAATTTACAAAATTCTGGATATTAGAAGATTTAGGGCTTTTTATTAAAAATTGGATCTTCTTTAGGATGCCATCTTAGTAAGAAACATTGCCATCATCCATTTCTCATGTTAATTTTCCCATGCTATCAGTAGAATAGCTATGGGGCTTCTGGATCACTATTCACATTTCGGCCGCATGGTGGCGCCACATGCTGGGCTATGCACTCGTTGGCGTTACACGATGGGCGGGAAATTCAAAATGGCCGCCGGCCGCCAACCAATTGCAGAAATAATGATGGGCGGGGCTTGTTGAATTCAAAATGGCCGCCAACCAATTGTAAAAGTAACACTGGGAAATGCAAAATTATGACTCGTGGTGGCGCCACTTGCCCGGTTGATTCTCAAGTCTAGTAATTGCACAATATTTCGAAATTTTAATTTATTCTGGCGCCACACTGGCGTTGTTTTTCTCACACATTAAGACGCACTTCCCTAGAGGCCCCATTGGGCGGTCGCAACCTAGCACGATACTTCGAATTTTTTCCGCATGTGACGCCACCTGCTGGAACTATACGTATACTACAGGAGCGTACAAATTAAGCTCGTACCAAATATTACGGGGGCGCACAAAATTAACCTAAAAATTGTAATTGTAATTAATATATTCACAGTGGTGAAATGTAATTGCGGGGTTCGGAAACGTTCGGAATTGATCAAAAATGACAGGTGTCCAAGACCTTGACGTGACCTCGACGTGACCTTGGCATGACCTTGAAAATGACAAGTGCCAAAAGTGACAGGTGCCAATAAATGACAGGTGTAAAAAAATGTCGTCAAAAATGACAGGTGTCAAAAATGACAGGTGTCATTCCTTATCTTTGAATTCCCCCCAATTAAAATGCAAAATATGTTTTGTAAAACTTAAAAATACCTGTATTAAAATTATCATATTACGTGACTTAAGAAGTCGTTTAAATGCAAAAATGCTATAATTACATTTATTTATTCATAATTCTCGGCATATTAATATTCGAAACCTGTTATATTGTTTTTAATTATTGGATTTTTTGCAAAACGCTGAAAGACGAACACTTTTATTAAAGAAAGATAGGAGCTTCAAAGGCCTTTTGTGGTTTTAATAATAGGTCGGACGGAAGACTGAACGATGTTGCTATATAAACTATATGTGAATAAATATTTATAAAGTGCATCAAAATCTATACCAAGTCTACCATCACCCGTGAGTATTACTCCAGTTTTTATACATTTTTTTAGTAAATATTTTATCTCTTAACAGATGAACAGAGCATTATTGGACAAGGCAAACAAACAAGCCAACATCAAGAAACTTTTGGACTTGGATATACAAAAGAAATATACAATAAATACAGTGTCATCTAAAGATACCATAATCGGCAGGGCTGTAATTGCTGACTTAGGCGAACATGGGTGGGTGTGGATTCCCAAGAAATTTAATTTAATCGAATAGATTTCATAAATTAGAAACATTTTTATCATGTCCATTGTTGACAAATTCGGACGTAGTTTACTTAATTATTTAAGAAAAAACCAAGAGAAAGAAATATCCACATATGGTTTATTAAATATTACATTAAAAAGTGCTAACTACCACATGCAAGCTAAAAAAATTGTGTATGATTTAAGCACTAATTATTCAATTTATGAATAATAGGGAATTATAAATCACGTAGCTGTTAATGAAGATAGTCTTCAAATTAAGATAAACAATAAATTGTATAAACCCGGCAAATTGTTAAATTTTAAACTACAATTGGGTGATAAAGTTTCATTAAAATCACCTAAGCTCATTACGTATGTTTTTCTGGAAATGATTATTAAATATCCGATTTTAACAGAATGATGAAGAAAATTAAATATAAATCTCAATTGTCTTCAATAGATTATAATTGTGAAATAGTAAGTGAATTACACGCACCAGCAAGAAAACAATTCAAGCGTAGAAGAGTTGTTATTCGCGGATTAAATGATTTATTTTAAGGTGATCTGGTTGAGATGATTCCTTTTGCAAAACAAAATAAAGGATTTAAGTATATTTTGGTAATTATTAATGCATTTAGTAAATTTGTGTGGGGTTTACCTATAAAGAATAAAACTTCAAAAGATGTAACACAGGCAATAAAAACAATTCTAATTTAACCAAATATTCCGAAAAACTTACAAACAGACGCAGGGAAGGAGTTTTATAACAAAGACTTTAAGGGCCTTATGGATAAGTTAAAAATTAATCATTATAGTACATTTAGTACTAAAAAAGCATCTATTGTGGAACAAGTTAATCGAACAATAAAATCGTTAATGTGGAAGGCAATTATAAGTGGTTAGAATTATTGCCTAAAATAGTACACAAATACAATTCTACTAAACATGGAACTATCAAAATGAAACCGATTGATGTGAATGCAAAGAATAAAAAAAAGTTTGTTAAAATCAACCTTTAGCAATTTAAAAATGGTCAGTCCAAATAATAAATTTAAATTAAAAGACAATGTTCGGATAAGCAAAAATCGCGAGGCATTTTCTAAAGGGTACACGCCAAATTGGTCAAATGAAATTTTCACTGTAAAACAGGTTAAATTAACAAATCCTACAACTTACATCTTGGAGGATCAGTATGGAAAACCTATTTTAGGAGGTTTTTATGAATTCGAATTGCAAAAGGCAAAGTTTCCCGATATTCATTTGATTGGAAAAATTTTAAGGGGAAAAGGAACAAAAGTGAAATGGTTTGGAGAAAACAAGAAGAGTTGGATCAACAAAAATGACTTAGTTTAACATTATAATGTATAATTAATAGAAGACCAAATAAAAAACAATTTAGGATTTAAAAGTTTTTTATTTTCTCATACTATATCATCTAATATGCTTTCAAATAAACTGTCTGAACTTTCACTTTATTTCATTAATCCTGCATCATCCAATTCGTCTTCAACTTCAATGTGTATGTCGTAGTCGTTATCACTATTTTCAATATTTTCACGTTCACGTATATCCTGGATCATTATAGTACATTTAGTACTAAAAAAGCATCTATTGTGGAACGAGTTAATCAAACATTAAAATCCATAATGTGGAAGGAATTTAGTTATCAAGGCAATTATAAGTGGTTAGAATTATTGCCTAAAATAGTACACAAATACAATTCTACTAAACATGGAACTATCAAAATGAAACGGATTGATGTGAATGCAAAGAATGAAAAAAGTTTGTTAAAATCAACCTTTAGCAATTTAAAAATGTTCAGTCCAAATAATAAATTTAAATTAAAAGACAATGTTTGGATAATCAAATATCGCGAGGTATTTTCTAATTGGTCAAATGAAATTTTCACTGTAAAACAGGTTAAATTAACAAATCCTACAACTTACATCTTGGAGGATCAGTATGAAAAACCTATTCTGGGAGGTTTTTATGAATTCGAATTGCAAAAGGCAAAGTTTCCCGATATTCATTTGATTGAAAAAATTTTAAGGCGAAAAGGAACAAAAGTATACGTGAAATGGTTGAGAGAACGAGAAGAGTTGGATCAACAAAAATGACTTAGTTTAACATTATAATGTATAATTAATAAAAGACCAAATAAAAAACAATTTAGGATTTAAAAGTGTTTTATTTTCTCATAGTATATCATCTAATATGCTTTCAAATAAACTGTCTGAACTTTCACTTTATTTCATTAATTATAATCCATTAATCCTGCATAAACCAATTCGTCTTTAACTGCAATGCGTATGTCGTAGTCGTCATCACTATTTTCAATATTTTCACGTTCACGTATATCCTGGATCATTTGTTGTATTAAAGTTGCAATATCTTGAACAACTGTTAAAGATTGTTTACATGGAATCCAGTCCAGTTTTAATGGTTCATGTCGTATACACAATGTTTGTTTCGATGCTCCAATCATGTTTTGATGGTACTGAAGATGTCATTTAATATTTATTTTAAAACACGATAGCCTTGGGGTTCCGGCTGGTGGACCTTAAAATCCTGTTTTAAAGTATTTCACTTTAAATAAATTTTAATATTCCGCTCAAATCATAAGATCATTTAGTTCTTCAAATGGAGCTTTTAGTCTTTTTTCTAGAATTTTAGTGCGTTGTGTGTGATGATAAATATAGGAATTTATAACAGGTACGCAACATAAACTAATACTAATTATAGGTTGCAGTAGATAAACAAAAATATAAAGTAACGCACAGGATAATAAAAAAATTAAAAATTGTGAGGTAACAAATACTATAAAGTCAAATAATACTATAATGCCCCCAAGGCAGAATATCGTGCGAATCATTTAAAAGGGATCTTTTATCGGTTATCTAAATAATGAAAAATAATCGATTTGCTCTCTTTAAATAACAAACTTCCTTCCACTGTTTATAAATTAATAAACAAACTTGAACTGGAAAATTCCTAGAATTACGTTTAAATAAGTAGATGCAATTAAATATGCAAATAATAAAAATATGTGCACCCAGTGTGGCGCCGCAAACTTATTTACCTAATTAAATATGCAAATAATAAAAATATGTGCCACCAGTGTGGCATCAGTCTTCATGAGTCATATTTTTACATTTTGCAATATTGCACAATATTTAATAATATTTTATTTTTTTTTCGGCATTAGCAGGGGCGGCGGGGCTGTGCCGTATTTGCAATTTTAACACATCATTTTTGACAACTGTCATTTTTAATACTTATATATTTCGTTAATTTTCGATCAATTCCGAACGTTTCCGAATTCATCCGGTAGCTCAAATGTTGTCAATGTCATAATAAAAAAACATGCAAGAATTATGAATAAATAAATGTATTTATAGCATTTTTGCATTTAAACGACTTCTTAAGTCACGTAATATGATAATTTTAATACAGGTAATTTTAAGTTATACAAAACATATTTTGCATTTTAATTAGGGGGAATTCAAAGAAGGAATTTGTAACACCTTTCTTTTTTGACACCTGTCATTTTTGACACCTGTCATTTTTAACACCTGTCATTTTTGACACCTGTCATTTTTGACACCTGTCATTTTTGACACCCGTCTTTTTGACACCTGTCATTTTGACACCTGTCATTTTTGACACCTGTCTTTTTGACACCTGTCATTTTTGACACCTGTCATTTTTAGCACCTGTCATTTTCAAGGTCATGCCAAGGTCACGTCAAGGTCTTGGACACCTGTCATTTTTGATCAATTCCGAACGTTTCCGAACCACGCAATTACATCTCACCACTGTGAATATATTAATTACAATTACAATTTCTAGGTTAATTTTTTGCGCCCTTGTAATATTTGGTACGAGCTTAATTTGTACGCTCCTGTAGTATACGTATAGTTCCAGCAGGTGGCGTCACATGCGGAAAACTTCGAAGTATCGTGCAAGGGTGCGACCGCCCAATGGGGCCTCTAGGGAAGTGCGTCTCAATGTGTGAGAAAAAAAACGCCAGTGTGGCGCCAAAATAAATTAAAATTTCGAAATATTGTGCAATTACTAGACTTGAGAATCAACCGGGCAAGTGGCGCCACCACGAGTCATAATTTTGCATTTCCCAGTAAAACTTTTACAATTGGTTGGCGGCCATTTTGAATTCAACAAGCCCCGCCCATCAAT
The DNA here is from genome assembly GCA_921294245.1 of Brassicogethes aeneus. Classification (NCBI taxonomy): domain Eukaryota; kingdom Metazoa; phylum Arthropoda; class Insecta; order Coleoptera; family Nitidulidae; genus Brassicogethes; species Brassicogethes aeneus. The sequence continues at coordinate 9,636,329 of OV121136.1, forward strand.
ATTTCTGCAATTGGTTGGCGGCCGGCGGCCATTTTGAATTTCCCGCCCATCGTGTAACCCCAACGAGTGCACAGCCCAGCATGTGGCGCCACCATGCGGCCGAAATGTGAATAGTGAGCCAGTAGCCCCATAGCTATTCTACTGCTATCTATTTTAAATTTTTATATTTTCAAAATTCTGGATATTAAAAGATTTAGGGCTTTTCATTGAAAATTTGATTTTCTTTAGGGCGCCTTCTTAGAAAGAAACATTGCCATCATTCATTTCTTATGTTAAAAATAAAATATTCTTTAGGATGCCTTCTTAGGAAAAAACATTGAAATCATCCATTCCTTATGTTAATTTTCCTATGCTTTATATTTTCAAAATTCTGGATATTAGAAGATTTAGGGCTTTTCAAAGAAAATTGGAAATTCTTTAGGTTGCCTTCTTGTAAAGAAACATTGCCATCATCCATATCTTATGTTAATTTTCTTATGCTATGTATTTTAAATGTTTTATATTTTTAAAATTCAGGATATTAGAAAATTAAGGTGTTACACCTAAATTTCTTCGCAAGCTTATTTCGGTGTAACGGTGCCAGCGACTAGCTATCAGAGAAGAGGGGAGTGAATACAAAAAATAGTTGATGTTTATTTTGGGAGCCAGGTAATTTACTTATAATACGTCAGGCACGATAAGTCTTCTTCTTCTTTGAAAAATTACCAAAAGAAAAGGTAAAGCTACTTAAGGAAAAATCAGATATAACATATATTAGGTATATTGAAATATAAATGTAGACAATTTTTCTGGTTGTTGAGTGTGTACAATTATTGAATGGTTACCTATGCAGTCCTAGAGTAATTATATCAAACAGAAAATATAAAAGAATAATAGAGTATTGGTGATATATACAGCGATTTTACCAAAGTGATCACTAAGGCGCACAGAGTAACTAATATGTATAAATATAATATTTAAAATTTACATATGCCGGTAGGCTGTAACGGGCAAAAGTGCCGTTACAAAATTTTTTATTGGAATTGTGAGTTTAGTCATATTTATGCTTACAGAAAATATTAGTAATAAACATCTGCATACTTATACTGTGTTAAAATGCAAAGGTAAACAATAAAATGAGTTAGTTTCATAATTTATTTTAATTCTGCTCCATACTGTATAATATCACTTTTAGTTATTTAAATTTTGTCCAATATTTCCAGCCATAACCTCCACATGACCTTCATGTATTTTCTATGAATCCTGAAAACAAATAGTAATGTACTTGCAAAGTATTAGTTGTATTATAAAATAGAACTTACCTATATTTATATGTTTAAGTTTCTTTTCGTTTTCCTAGCAGATTCTAGGAATAGGTGATAGTTTTCTTGTAAGTGCTGTCATTTGCAATTTGCGTTTGTTTATGTTTTTTTGTGTTTAATTTCCATTGATTAAATAACCATTGTTTAAGAGTTATGTAATTATTCTTCATAATTTAATTTCATAAATATTTTTTTATTATTTTTCTTCAATAATTGAAGCTGGCTGAAAATTAAAAATAAATTAAAATCTAAATTATATTCAAATTTACATACACATTAATTTTTTTATTTACATTAATTAAAATATTGGTAATGCCTATACTTAAAGCTAAAATCCTCTAAACAAATTTGGTTCTAAATGAAAATTACTAATTTTTTTTAAGATCTAGCCACGTTCTTTTCTATTCGATACTTTGAAGAAGTCGGTTGTGTTTCAAGCCAAATAAAAACATATTTAATTCTATTATTATAAAGAACAAGGCAAATCTTTATTTTAAGGTAAATCTTTTAATTATTTTCTTTTTATTATTTAATTTATTAATTTAATATATTACTTACATTTTTCTTGATTTTTTTGGCACTTTGTCAATGTGGCCACATGGTAATTTTCCTAATGCTTCATTTTGTTGTAGAACAATTGCCACCTTTATTTGAGTACACCTTTTTTTGAGTACACCTTTATTTGAGTACACCTTTTTATGGGTACACCTTTTAAAAGTTAATTAACATCACTTTATCAACATATCATCTTTAATATAAATTTTGAAGAGGTAGAACAAGGAAAATTCTTGGAATATCTTGTATTCATTTCTTTTGTGGAAATTGGAGAAGTTTTACACAGTAATCCGTTATATTAGATTGTGAAGAATATATTGTCCTTTGTGTTACCTTTGTACATCGTCATCTACTTGTAAACCATCCTGAAGGTTCAGCGACGAAACCGAAGCAACCTAGAAAACAACAGGCCTTAGGAACATCGCCTATTTAAAATAAGGAAATACTACCTACTCACTGATTTTATATAATTGTAAAAGGTAAACTGCAGTTTTCCATTATTTTGTTGTTGCAAATTTTATGTATTGTATAAATCAACCATTATTATTATTTCTTCCAGTGTATGCTAAAAGGGGTATAGTATTTTACTTAATTTTGTTATGAATAGTTTTACAAGCTTACCTTAATATCAGCATTAATAACAGTTGTTTTCTTTTCACTGTGCTATACAATTATAAGTAGATTTTATTTGTTTTGTTGTCCGCGTATTAAAAAACTGTGTGTAAAAACTGGTTCTTTTATTTTATCATCTTTTTGTTTTATTTCAGAAATTAAATAATATTTATAAAATTTTCTATTTAACATCTATTACATATATTTTTTTTCAAGTAAAAATTAATATTTCGTTTACTTGTTTAATACATAGTTTAATTTGAAATATTTGGCGCCCATTTAAATAAACATCTTTTAATAAAACTTAAATTTTTTAGTAACCAACACCAACACACGATCTAGCTCACGAAGTCAAACTGACAACTAGCCGGCGTGTGCGTTATTTTATTATTATTTATTAGTAAAAAATACGTTACACAATTTGGCTCCCAACGTGGGGCACGACAGAGTTGGTTACTACTACTGAGAATCTGAAATAAAACACAAGGAAAAGAGACAACAGGACAGTACTGGGTAAGTGCATTATTTTATGTTGAAGGATTCTTATAATTTTATATACATTTATTTTCCTTATATAATTAGAGGTGGTAATTCAGTATAATAATAATAATAATAGAAACTCTCTGATTTGTTTGGTTTACCTTTGCAAAACACATAGAAAAGCAATTATCTTGTTAATTTAAGTATATTACGTCCCTTATTTTATTTTACCAATTCAGGTAAATTTATTGTTTATATATTTCTCTCTCTCGCTACAAATACATATTTGTGGCATTTCGATATATTACATCATTATTTAAATATCTATTAATTTAATAGTAAATTTTTAAATATGGAATCACCCTATAAATTAAGAATAAATTTTCTTTTAAAAGAACAACTTGACTATGAACTGCGCATACGTAATGTGGTAACTAATAAACAAGAGTTTAATGAAAAACGAGGTATTTTAGCTAGGTTATACGATAAAGAAAGTAAGAAAGGTATTTTACTAACATTAATTGATCCTAAATTTGACTTCGAAAGTGAACAACTGGTTATTAACGAAACTTTTGATAAAATTAAAGAAATTATTTTAGAATTTGAAGGTCCTGAGACTGATAGTAATTTTATAAGAGGCTTAACCTATATTGATTACATAACAAAACGAGTTTTGAGAATTCCAACTACCAATGATGTTGACAAAACTATCGAAAATTACAAGTCAGAAACTTATGCCAGTTGCCTATCTTTAGAAGCCAAATTATACGCCAAAATTAAAAATGAAGAAAAAATTTGCGTTCCTATTCCTATCGCTAATTCAACATTAATTAGTCCAAACTTAACAATTCCTCAAATTTATAAAAAAGATAAACATCCGGTTTATAAATGGGACGTCACTTTTTCTGGCGAAAAGGATAGTAATTTACAAGGTTTTCTTGAGCGTATAGACGAACTTATGGAATCACGTAACGTCACCAAAGAAGAAGTTTTCAATTGTGCTACCGATATATTTGTATCTAATGCTTTACTTTGGTGGCGCAGCGTTAAACATAATATTAAGATTTGGGACGAACTTGTCGTAGAGCTAAAAAATTATTTTCTCCCCACTGACTACGTTGATCAGGTATGGGATAGTATTAGGGATAGATATCAAGGAAAAAATGAACCTATTCATATTTTTATAGCAGTTATGAATACTTTGTTTAGTAGATTAGGTCAAAATACACCTGAAGTAACCAAATTAAAATATATTAGAAGAAATATGTTACCACAGTACGTATCACAGTTAGCTTTAACTCCCATTAACTCAATAACTGAACTTTTGTCATTATGTAAAAAGATTGACAATGCTAATGTACAAAAAAGTAAATACCATGCACCAAGTCTTAATTTTTCTTTAGAACCTAATTTAGCATATGTAGGCTCTAGTTCTTCTACCGATAATCTAAATCTAAATCATAATAAAACTAGTAAATTTCAAAATATTAAATCAAATAACCAAAATAAAAATAACTTCTTTAAAAAATCAAACAATTTTTCAGAAAAAGGAAATAAAGGCTCAGAAATAAAATGTTATAATTGTCAACAAATAAATCATACCTATCAAAATTGTAGAGCTCCCCGAAAAAATAAATTTTGTTATAAGTGTGGCATGTTGGATCAGACAACAAGAACTTGCCCTTGCTCAAAAAACGAGTAAAGGAGGTGTACCCTTACAAATATAAGTATAAGTTTGTAAATAAAAATTTTAAGGTTACACCTCGGTCTCCTTATAAAAATAAAGTTAATAATTTGAGTTCAAATAAAAGAAGCAATTTTGATAAATCCGATTGGGATATGTGGTTAAAAACCGTTAAAAAATTTTATGTTAATTATAAAACTCCTGAAGTTTCGCCTATGTTAGTAAATAAATGTTTAGATAACCGACCTTATATCATAGTAAATATTTTTAATATTAAAGTTACAGCACTTTTAGATTCAGGTGCAATGCAATCGGTTATAGGAAATAAAGGCTTGGATTTAATTAATAAATTTGATTTAAAATTAGATAAATCTTTAGAAAAGTTTGTTGTCACTGCAGATGGCAATAAACAATTAGTGTCAGGGTGTGTTTATTTACCAGTAGTTTCAGAGAATATTTGTAAAGTAGTTCGTGTTTTAGTTGTTCCCTCTGTTGAACATTCTTTAATTTTAGGAAGTGATTTCTGTAAGTTGTTTTCTGTAGAAATTAATTTTAGTAATAATACTTGGCATATACATAATAAAATAAATAACTATATTTTTTCTCTTTCAAATTCTAATAACTTGGGTCAAATAAATTTTATAAATTCTTTGGATAATTTATCTGAGTTAGAGAGAAGAGAGGCAGATTCGGTTATAAACTCATTTAAGGACATTTCGGGGAAGGAAAAATTAGGGGTTACTAATAAAATGATGTTGGAGATAAATACTGGTGATGCAAAACCTTTTCGCATGCGTCAGTACCCGATGTCACCGTACATGTTAGAATTATTGAATAAAGAAGTGGATGACATGTTAAAGTTAGGGGTATGTGAACCTTCATTTAGCTCTTGGAGTTCCCCAGTTCTCTTAGTGAAAAAGAAGTCTGGTGAAATGAGATTCTGTTTCGACGGTCGACGCCTAAATTCTGTCACTAAGCCGGATGCGTATTGTCTCCCGCGCGTTGACCGTATTCTAAGTCTTCTGGGCGAAGCTCGTTATATTTCTTCCATAGATCTTCGTAAAGCCTTTTGGCAGATCCCTCTTCATTCCGATTCAAAAGAGAAGACGGCGTTTTCTATCCCTGGGAGAGGACTATTTCATTTTACTCGTGTGCCTTTTGGTCTCATAAACTCAGCGCAAACGCAACAGCGACTAATGGACGCTATATTCGGTCCAAAATATGAGCCAAAAATCTTCGTATATTTAGATGATATTATTATAACTTCATCAACTTTTTCTGAACATATACAGCTGCTCAAGGAAGTAAAAGCTATTTTACATCAAGCAAACCTTACTGTAAATCTAGATAAATGCGAATTTTTTAAGACATCTTTAAAATACCTAGGTTTTATAGTCGATCTTCATGGCCTTAGAACAGATCCAGATAAAGTTGCTTCCATGGTGAACTATCCACAACCTTCTAACACCACTGAAATTAAACGATTTATTGGTCTTACTTCCTGGTATAGACGTTTTATACCTCATTTTTCTTCTCTAGTGTCTCCTCTTAATTCGTTGCTCTCTGGAAGAGTTAGAAAAAAGGGAAACATTCAGTGGACCAAAGAAGCTGAAGAAGCTTTTATAAAACTTAAGCAAGCTCTCGTATCGGCCCCTATATTGCAAAGTCCAAATTTTAATGAACCATTTATTATTCAATGCGACGCCAGCGACACCGGTTTAGGTAGTGTTTTGTTGCAAAATATTGAAGGAAAGGAATCGGTCATTTCTTTTGCAAGTCGATCACTTACTAAGCAAGAGCGTAACTTATCAGTCACACAGAGAGAGCTTCTCGCAATGTTATTTTCTCTTGAAAAATTTAGGATGTACGTCGAAGGTAAGCATTTTACCCTTGTGACTGACCATTCAGCTCTTAAGTGGTTAAAAAATCTTCAAAATCCTACTGGCAAATTGGCTCGTTGGTCGTTAAAGTTACAACAATTTGACTTTGATGTTATTCATCGTAAGGGTAAGTATATGGTCGTTGCAGATGCTTTGAGTAGAATTCCTCCTTCTTTAAATATTCTAGATGTTTCTCTCAACGATTTAGATAAGTTTTATTTAGATCTTCGAGAAAAAGTTCTAAATAAACCGGATATGTTTCCACAATGGCAGGTTGTTGATAATTTCTTATATAAACATATTCCCTCCAAATTGTCTCTCAAATCTAACCTACCAGAATGGAAGCTGCTTGTACCGAAATCTCAAAGAGTAAATATTATGCGTCAATGCCATGATCCTCCTACATCTTCTCATTTTGGGTTTTTTAAAACATTCTCTAAAGTCCAAGAATTTTACTACTGGCCAAAAATGCGTAAAGATATCTTAAAATATATCAGACAGTGTATAGTGTGTGGTGCCCAAAAAGTATCTCAGGAAGCTCGTCCTGGCTTTATGGGTAAAGAAAAAAAGGCTGATTTTCCCTGGCAAATTATTGCAGCTGATCTCTTAGGTCCTTTACCTAGATCTCCAAGTGGGTACACATATTTGTTGGTAGTGACAGATTGGTTCACTAAATTTTCATTGTTACACCCACTTAGAGCAGCTACTGCCAAATCTGTTGTCAAGTTTATGGAATCGGTGTTTCTTAATTGGGGTGTTCCTCAATTCATTATCGTGGATAATGGCACTCAATTCGCAGGCAATGAATTTAAAAGGCTGGCTGATAAATATAAGGTTCAAAAGACATGGTATTCCGCAAGGTACCATGCTCAGGTTAATTATGTAGAACGGGTTAATAGAGTCATAGGTACCGCGATTAGGTGTTATATAGAACAACACAAAGATTGGGACAAATACCTTAATGAGATTCAGCATGCTTTAAATAATTGTAAAAGTGAAGTCACGGGGTATAAGCCGAGTTTTCTCAATTTTGGTAGATATGTACCATTAAGTGGTGAATTCTATGGTATCGTAGAAAATACCAAGGGAATCGATTTATCAATAGGTGACAGAAATAACTATGCAACTGAGTGTGCTAAGCTGTCAGAGATTTTTGAAAATGTCAAAGTAAATTTAAATAAAGCCTTTCAAACCAATTCAAAACATTATAACCTTCGCAAGAGGGAGCTCTGTTTTAATGTGGGAGAAAAGGTTTGGAAGCGCAATAAAGTGCTAAGTGGTGGTGCAAATAAATTTACCGCAAAACTTGCACCAAAGTTTATATTATGTACAGTTAAGAAAAGGTTGGGTAACCTTGTTTATCAATTAGATAATTTGGATGGCTCTGATGCTGGCCGCTGGCATGTGAAAGATCTAAAGGTTTATTTAGGTTCTAATTCTAATGTGTCAGTCGGTTAGTTCATAATAATTCATATTAAATTTTAATATTTAGTTTTAATTAGGTTTTGTAAATAAATTTAGATTAGGTGTTAGTAAACTTGCAAGTAATTTTTTTGTGATTTCGTTTTGCTTATTATTGACTTACCGATTTTGTCGCTTTATGCCGTTTAGTACGCGTAGATACTTTTATCATCTTATGACCTTAACAAATTATGACTCCTTAGGGATGTTTGGTACACAGAGATACCACAAATATGCTTTACGACACAAATTGTTTTTTTGATATAGAAAATATTGTATACAATAGGTATTTCAGTTCTTAAAAAAAAATTGACTTTCAATTTTTTTCCGTAGGAGAGAGGTGGTGTAACGGGCAAAAGTGCCGTTACAAAATTTTTTATTGGAATTGTGAGTTTAGTCATATTTATGCTTACAGAAAATATTAGTAATAAACATCTGCATACTTATACTGTGTTAAAATGCAAAGGTAAACAATAAAATGAGTTAGTTTCATAATTTATTTTAATTCTGCTCCATACTGTATAATATCACTTTTAGTTATTTAAATTTTGTCCAATATTTCCAGCCATAACCTCCACATGACCTTCATGTATTTTCTATGAATCCTGAAAACAAATAGTAATGTACTTGCAAAGTATTAGTTGTATTATAAAATAGAACTTACCTATATTTATATGTTTAAGTTTCTTTTCGTTTTCCTAGCAGATTCTAGGAATAGGTGATAGTTTTCTTGTAAGTGCTGTCATTTGCAATTTGCGTTTGTTTATGTTTTTTTGTGTTTAATTTCCATTGATTAAATAACCATTGTTTAAGAGTTATGTAATTATTCTTCATAATTTAATTTCATAAATATTTTTTTATTATTTTTCTTCAATAATTGAAGCTGGCTGAAAATTAAAAATAAATTAAAATCTAAATTATATTCAAATTTACATACACATTAATTTTTTTATTTACATTAATTAAAATATTGGTAATGCCTATACTTAAAGCTAAAATCCTCTAAACAAATTTGGTTCTAAATGAAAATTACTAATTTTTTTTAAGATCTAGCCACGTTCTTTTCTATTCGATACTTTGAAGAAGTCGGTTGTGTTTCAAGCCAAATAAAAACTTATTTAATTCTATTATTATAAAGAACAAGGCAAATCTTTATTTTAAGGTAAATCTTTTAATTATTTTCTTTTTATTATTTAATTTATTAATTTAATATATTACTTACATTTTTCTTGATTTTTTTGGCACTTTGTCAATGTGGCCACATGGTAATTTTCCTAATGCTTCATTTTGTTGTAGAACAATTGCCACCTTTATTTGAGTACACCTTTTTTTGAGTACACCTTTATTTGAGTACACCTTTTTATGGGTACACCTTTTAAAAGTTAATTAACATCACTTTATCAACATATCATCTTTAATATAAATTTTGAAGAGGTAGAACAAGGAAAATTCTTGGAATATCTTGTATTCATTTCTTTTGTGGAAATTGGAGAAGTTTTACACAGTAATCCGTTATATTAGATTGTGAAGAATATATTGTCCTTTGTGTTACCTTTGTACATCGTCATCTACTTGTAAACCATCCTGAAGGTTCAGCGACGAAACCGAAGCAACCTAGAAAACAACAGGCCTTAGGAACATCGCCTATTTAAAATAAGGAAATACTACCTACTCACTGATTTTATATAATTGTAAAAGGTAAACTGCAGTTTTCCATTATTTTGTTGTTGCAAATTTTATGTATTGTATAAATCAACCATTATTATTATTTCTTCCAGTGTATGCTAAAAGGGGTATAGTATTTTACTTAATTTTGTTATGAATAGTTTTACAAGCTTACCTTAATATCAGCATTAATAACAGTTGTTTTCTTTTCACTGTGCTATACAATTATAAGTAGATTTTATTTGTTTTGTTGTCCGCGTATTAAAAAACTGTGTGTAAAAACTGGTTCTTTTATTTTATCATCTTTTTGTTTTATTTCAGAAATTAAATAATATTTATAAAATTTTCTATTTAACATCTATTACATATATTTTTTTTCAAGTAAAAATTAATATTTCGTTTACTTGTTTAATACATAGTTTAATTTGAAATATTTGGCGCCCATTTAAATAAACATCTTTTAATAAAACTTAAATTTTTTAGTAACCAACACCAACACACGATCTAGCTCACGAAGTCAAACTGACAACTAGCCGGCGTGTGCGTTATTTTATTATTATTTATTAGTAAAAAATACGTTACAAGGCAACCCAGCATACACACAAAATTGTACCTCCCAATGTCGGTTTTGTTTAAGATTCACTATAATATCTCCTAGGCAGTCGTAACTGAAGGTAAAATGGCAAAAGAAAAATAAAAATACAATTTTCCTGAACTGACAGGGAAAAACTTACTCGGTATTAGCGGTTAGACTAAGATATAACTTAAATGACAGCACTGGAAATATTATATCTTATTATTATTGAAAATATAGATTTTAAAGATAACAAAAAAAAAGAAATTATGATTCTTGTCAAAATGACAGTTAGTACGTATGGTACACTTTTATCAAGTAAATAAGAAATGGGGTAAATGGTAAGTTAATTCAATTATTTAAGAGAGAGGTAAGGAAAGTAAACTTATCCGTATCCTTGTCTGGTCAGCAGCAGATGATGAGGAACCAGTGTAAAGCTAATTTGTCTAATCCGGGTGGTGGTCAAGTCGAGGTGGTACTCATTCGGAGTAGTCTTGTCACTGTGGGCGGGAGTTAGTTGTCACAATCGGGTATTTTTCTTGGCAGGTCCTTGTTCCAGTGGGGCTGTATCTCCAATATATATGTATGTATATATCCAACAGGATATCCAAACGCCAACCAAAGAAGAGAACGCTGGTATACTGAGTGTAGACGTATGATAAATCACAGCAAAATAAACGTACGATAAATTCCTCGTACGGCTAAAACAAAAGCCTATTGCTAAGGCAAAAAAAGGAACCCTACAAAAAAAATACAGGAATATTACACGTCTGACAACGAATTTTTATTAGGTTAATTACGCCTAGTCGAGGTAATTTTGATCCACGAAAGGGAATGAAATAAATGCCTCGACGGTGGAGGGTGCGGTTGAAGATTTTGTACAATGCTACAGTCCAAGAAGAAATAAAAGTGAATATTTCCAATATAAAGGTAAATTGATGCTTACCTCGCGTGCTCAATTGATCTGGCAAAGCCGAAGGATTTGAAGACTCCAAATCACCAAAATAGGCACTACAATTAGCCTTAACAAATCCAACACAAGTTATTCTACAGATTGATCCCACTTTCGATAGCGGATGGTTAAAATAAAACCACTTGTAGAAATTCTTGGAGACACGCACTCAGCATCAAGCATTGAACAATAATGAATATGGCCGGAACCTATTTTCCGGTCTCCTAATAATGCGCAGTTGATAACCAATCCAAATTAAATTAATTATTATAAAAACTTTAAATTTTTGAACATAACCTGGGAATTTTTGGAAAGGTATGGAATTCCCTAGCTTTCAATTAACGAACCGTTTTTATTCGCTGTTGGCAACACTGATCTTTGACAGCCGTACTATCATGGCGAAGTAAACAAACTTTGCAGATACAATTAGGGACAAATCTCAGTAAGTACAATATGATTTTACTAAATAGCGATGGTGAATAATTTATTAACCCATAATTAACCTTTTAGAAACAGCCTAACCTCATTTCTCGATGAGGTTATTCACAAACAAAGACATGGTAGAAATCACCTCTACTTGGGACAGAAAGGTAAGTTTATTCAATATATAGAGGAAGGATATTAGGTAAATATTGGGTATTTTAGGTTATCAAGTCCCAAGAACTCCTTGCACACCCAGACAAAGCAGAATTCTCTGAATGGGGCTGGATCACGGTCAACAACTGAATTACCAACATTCCTACCAAATGGACAAAGCGAACTGATGTTTTATGGCTACAACGAAAAATTATAGGTGTATAATATAATAATAATAATTAGAGAACTATCGGCCAATGACAGCCAGCATTAGATAGATAAGGTTTTGTCAATAAAATAATTAATTCAATTAATTGGATTTGATTACAAGCAAAAATAAAAAAGGTAACCCTTGCCCACTTGCCCGGTTGATACTCAGCTTTAGTAATTGCAAAATATTTCGAAATTTTATTTTATTCTGGCGCCACACTGGCGTTGTTTTTCTCACACATTGAGACGCACTTCCCTAGAGGCCCCATTGGGTGGTCACATTACAAGACGACACATTACAAGACAGTTATTTTTACGATGACAGTACTCGCGAACAGCAATTTGCTACCATGGATGATTACATAAATTAAGATACATCTTTTAATTTGTATTTAGATCAATTTGATGAAATGCCACGTGAATATGTTAAAGGATTTATACGAGACACTGAAAATAGATTTGATACTCTTTATTTAACTTGCGAACCAGTTTTGGGAAAATTTCACTATGGAAATTCAGAAATAGATTTTAAAGGAAATGATATTCTTATAAAGGACAAAAATAAAAAGGTAGAAGATAGAATATATAAGGGTACTTATGGTTTATATGAATTCTTGTTTAAAAATAAACCAAACGAAAGTTTAATGACTCCAGAAGATTTAAATAATTATAGAAATATTATATTGAGCACAAATGCAAAAAAAAGAAATTTTGATGTAAATGCACAAAAAGCAGGAAATAGAGGTAATAAGTATATAAATGTAATTAAACCTTTACTTGATTTAGAGGAATCAAACAAACAAACTGAAACTCGAAATTAAGAGTGCCACAAACAAAACAACGACAGCAACGTCTTGGGAAAGAATTACAAATGCAATACACAAATAAATTAAAAGAATATGTTTATTGGGATGACTGTAATGAGTTAGTTGAACGATTAAGATTAATAATTAGTTCCCAATATGCAGGGAATAATAGTCATGCGAATGAAATAAAAAGCATAATTGAAGAGTTAAAAGAAGAATAGATTTCATAAATTAGAAACAATTTTATCATGTCCGTTGACAAGTTCGGACGTAGTTTACTTAATCATTTAAGAAAAAACCAAGAGAAAAAAATATCCACATATGGTTTATTAAATATTACATTAAAAAGTGCTAACTACCACATGCAAGCTAAAAAAATTGTGTATGGTTTAAGCACTAATTATTCAATTTATGAAATTCCACTAAAAGAGGGAATTATAAGATAGTCTTCAAATTAAGATAAACAATAAATTGTATAAACCCGACAAATTGCTAAATTTTAAACTACAATTAGGTGATTCATTAGAATCACCTAAGCTCATTACGTATGTTTTTCTGGAAATGATTATTAAATATCCGATTTGAACAGAATGATAAAGAAAATTAAAAATAAATCTCAATTGTCTTCAATAGATTATAAACGTGAAATAGTAAGTGAATTACATGCACCAGCAAGAAAACAATTCAAGCGTAGAAGAGTTGTTATTCGCGGATTAAATGATTTATTTCAAGGTGATCTGGTTGAGATGATTCCTTTTGCAAAACAAAATAAAGGATTTAAATATATTTTGGTAATTATTAATGCATTTAGTAAGTTTGTGTGGGCTTTACCTATAAAGAATAAAACTTCAAAAGATGTAACACAGGCAATAAAAACATTTCTAATTAAACCAAATATTCCGAAAAACTTACAAACAGACGCAGGGAAGGAGTTTTATAACAAAGACTTTAAGGGCCTTATGGATAAGTTAAAAATTAATCATTATAGTACATTTAGTACTAAAAAAGCATCTATTGTGGAACGAGTTAATCAAACATTAAAATCCTTAATGTGGAAGGAATTTAGTTATCAAGGCAATTATAAGTGGCTAGAATTATTGCCTAAAATAGTACACAAATACAATTCTACTAAACATGGAACTATCAAAATGAAACGGATTGATGTGAATGCAAAGAATGAAAAAAGTTTGTTAAAATCAACCTTTAGCAATTTAAAAATGTTCAGTCCAAATAATAAATTTAAATTAAAAGACAATGTTTGGATAATCAAATATCGCGAGGTATTTTCTAATTGGTCAAATGAAATTTTCACTGTAAAACAGGTTAAATTAACAAATCCTACAACTTACATCTTGGAGGATCAGTATGGAAAACCTATTCTGGGAGGTTTTTATGAATTCGAATTGCAAAAGGCAAAGTTTCCCGATATTCATTTGATTGAAAAAATTTTAAGGCGAAAAGGAACAAAAGTATACGTGAAATGGTTTGGAGAAAACGAGAAGAGTTGGATCAACAAAAATGACTTAGTTTAACATTATAATGTATAATTAATAAAAGACCAAATAAAAAACAATTTAGGATTTAAAAGTGTTTTATTTTCTCATAGTATATCATCTAATATGCTTTCAAATAAACTGTCTGAACTTTCACTTTATTTCATTAATTATAATCCATTAATCCTGCATAAACCAATTCGTCTTTAACTTCAATGCGTATGTCGTAGTCGTCATCACTATTTTCAATATTTTCACGTTCACGTATATCCTGGATCATTTGTTGTATTAAAGTTGCAATATCTTGAACAACTGTTAAAGATTGTTTACATGGAATCCAGTCCAGTTTTAATGGTTCATGTCGTATACACAATGTTTGTTTCGATGCTCCAATCATGTTTTGATGGTACTGAAGATGTCATTTAATATTTATTTTAAAACACGATAGCCTTGGGGGTTCTGGCTGGTGGACCTTGAGATCCTGTTTTAAAGTATTACACTTTAAATAAATTTTAATATTCCGCTCAAATCATAAGATCATTTAGTTCTTCAAATGGAGCTTTTAGTCTTTTTTCTAGAATTTTAGTGCGTTGTGTGTGATGAAAAATATAGGAATTTATAACAGGTACGCAACATAAACTAATACTAATTATAGGTTGCAGTAGATAAACAAAAATATAAAGTAACGCACAGGATAATAAAAAATCGTGCGAATCATTTAAAAGGGATCTTTTATCGGTTAACTAAATAATGAAAAAAAATCGATTTGCTCTCTTTAAATAACAAACTTCCTTCCACTGTTTATAAATTAATAAACAAACTTGAACTGGAAAATTCCGAGAATTACGTTTGAATAAGTAGATGCAATTAAATATGCAAATAATAAAAATATGTGCCACCAGTGTGACGTCAGTCTTCATAAGTCATATTTTTACATTTTGCAATCTTGCACAATATTTAATAATATTTTATTTTTTTGTTCGTCACTAGCAGGGGCGGTGGGGCTGTCGGGGTGGCGAAAGCCGTATTTGCAATTTTAACAAATCATTTTTGACAACTGTCATTTTTGATACTTATATATTTCGTTAATTTCCGATCAATTCCGAACGTTTCCGAATTCTTCCGTTAGCTCAAATGTTGTCAATGTCATAATAAAAAAACACATGCGAGAATTATGAATAAATAAATGTGTTTATAGCATTTTTGCATTTAAACGACTTCTTCACGTAATATGATAATTTTAATACAGGTATTTTTAAGTTATACAAAACATATTTTGCATTCAAAGATAATAAATTTTTAACACCTGTCATTTTTGACACCTGTCATTTTGGACACCTGTCATTTTTGACACCTATCATTCTTAACACCTGTCATTTTTGACACCTGTCATTTTTAACACCTGTCATTTTTGACACCTGTCTTTTTTGACACCTGACATTTTTGACACCTGTCATTTTCAAGGTCATGCCAAGGTCACGTCACGGTCTTGGACACCTGTCATTTTTGATCAATTCCGAACGTTTCCGAACCACGCAATTACATCTCACCACTGTGAATATATTAATTACAATTACAATTTTTAGGTTAATTTTGTGCGCCCCCGTAATATTTGGTACGAGCTTAATTTGTACGCTCCTGTAAAATACGTATAGTTAAAGCAGGTGGCGTCACATGCGGAAAAAATTCGAAGTATCGTGCAAGGTTGCGACCGCCCAATGGGGCCTCTAGGGAAGTGCGTCTCAATGTGTGAGAAAAACAACGCCAGTGTGGCGCCAGAATAAATTAAAATTTCGAAATATTGTGCAATTACTAGACTTGAGAATCAACCGGGCAAGTGGCGCCACCACGAGTCATAATTTTGCATTTCCCAGTATTACTTTTACAATTGGTTGGCGGCCATTTTAGTTCAACAAGCCCCGCCCATCATTATTTCTGCAATTGGTTGGCGGCCGGCGGCCATTTTGAATTTCCCGCCCATCGTGTAACGCCAACGAGTGCACAGCCCAGCATGTGGCTCCATCATGCGGCCGAAATGTGAATAGTGAGCCAGAAGCCCCATAGCTATTCTACTGCTATCTATTTTAAATTTTTATATTTTCAAAATTCTGGATATTAAAAGATTTAGGGCTTTTCATTAAAAATTTGATTTTCTTTAGGATGCCTTTTTAGAAAGAAACATTGCCATCATTCATTCCTTATGTTAATTTTCCTATGCTATCTATTTTAAATGGTTTATATTTTCAAAATTCTGGATATTAGAAGATTTAGGGCTTTTTATTGAAAATTGGATTTTCTTTAGGATGCCTTCTTGAAAGGAAACATTGCCATCATCCATTCCTCATGTTAAATTTTCTATGCTATATATTTTAAATGTTTTATATTTTCAAAACTCTGTATATTAGAAGGTTTAGGGCTTTTCATTGAAAATTGGATGTTCTTTAGGATGCTTTCTTAGAAAGAAACATTGCCATCATCCATTCCTCATGTTAATTTCTCTATGCTATCTATTATAAATATTTAAATTTTCAAAATTCTGTATATTAAAAGATTTAGGGATTTTCATTAAAAATAAGATATTCTTTAGGACGCTATCTTAGGAAGAAACATTGGCATCATCTATTACTCATGTTAATCTTCCTATGCTATCTATTTTAAATGTTTTATATTTTTAAAATTCTCGATATTAGAATATTTAGGGCTATTCATTAAAAATTGAATTTTCTTTAGGATGCCTTCTTAGGAAGAAACATTGCCATCATCCATTCCTCATGTTAATTTTCCTATGCTATATATTTTAAATGTTTTATATTTTTAAAATTCTGAATATTAGAAGATTTAGGGCTTTTCATTGAAAATTGGATTTTCTTTAGGATGCCTTTTTAGAAAAAAACATTGCCATCATCCATTCCTCATGTTAATTTTCCTGTGCTTTATATTTTTAAAATTCTTTTTATTAAGAAACATTGCCATTATCCATTCCTCATGTTAATTTTCCTATGCTATCTATTTGAAATGTTTCATATTTTTAAAATTCTGAATATTAGAAAATTTGGGGTTTTCATTAAGAATTAGAAATTCTTTAGGTTCCTTTTTTAGGAAGAAACATTGCCATTATCCATTCCTCATGTTAATTTTCCTATGCTATCTATTTTAAATGTTTTATATTTTCAAAATTCTGGATATTAGAACATTTAGGGCTTTTCATTGAAAATTAGAAATTCTTAAGAATGCCTTCTTACGAAAAAACATTGCCATTATCCATACCTTATGTTAATTTTCCCATGCTATCTATTTGAAATGTTTCATATTTTCAAAATTCTGGATATTAGAAAATGTGGGGCTTTTCATTAAAAATTAGAAATTCTTTAGGATGCCTTTTTAGGAAGAAACATTGCCATTATTCATTCCTCATGTTAATTTTTCTATGCTATCTATTTGAAATGTTTCATATTTTCAATATTCTGAATATTATAAAATTTGTGGTTTTCATTGAGAATTAGAAATTCTTTAGGTTCCTTTTTTAAGAAGAAACATTGCCATCATCCATTCCTCATGTTAATTTTCTCATGCTATCTATTTTAAATGTTTTACATTTTCAAAATTCTGGATATTAGAAAATGTGGGGCTTTTCATTAAAAAGTACAAATTCTTTAGGGTGCCTTCTCAGGAAGAAACATTGCCATCATCCATTCCTTATGTTAATTTGCCTGTGCTATCTATTTTAAATGTTTTAAATTTACAAAATTCTGGATATTAGAAGATTTAGGGCTTTTTATTAAAAATTGTATTTTCTTTAGGATTCCATCTTAGGAAGAAACATTGCCATCATCCATTTCTCATGTTAATTTTCCTATGCTATCAGTAGAATAGCTATGGGGCTTTCGGATCACTATTCACATTTCGGCCGCATGGGGGCGCCACATGCTGGGCTGTGCACTCGTTGGCGTTACACGATGGGCGGGAAATTCAAAATGGCCGCCGGCCGCCAACCAATTGCAGAAATAATGATGGGCGGGGCTTGTTGAATTCAAAATGGCCGCTAACCAATTGTAAAAGTAATACTGGGAAATGCAAAATTATGACTCGTGGTGGCGCCACTTGCCCGGTTGATTCTCAAGTCTAGTAATTGCACAATATTTCGAAATTTTAATTTATTCTGGCGCCACACTGGCGTTGTTTTTCTCACACATTGAGACGCACTTCCCTAGAGGCCCCATTGGGCGGTCGCAACCTTGCACGATACTTCGAATTTTTTCCGCATGTGACGCCACCTGCTGGAACTATACGTATACTACAGGAGCGTACAAATTAAGCTCGTACCAAATATTACGGGGGGCGCACAAAATTAACCTAAAAATTGTAATTGTAATTAATATATTCACAGTGGTGAGATGTAATTGCGGGGTTCGGAAACGTTCGGAATTAATAAAAAATGACAGGTGTCCAAGACGTTGACGTGACCTCGACGTGACCTTGGCATGACCTTGAAAATGACAAGTGCCAAAAGTGACAGGTGTCAAAAATGACAGGTGTCAAAAAATGACAGGTGTCAAAAAATGACAGGTGTCAAAAATGACAGGTGTCAAAAAATGACAGGTGTCAAAAATGACGTCAAAAATGACAGGTGTCAAAAATGACAGGTGTCATTCCTTATCTTTGAATTCCCCCCAATTAAAATGCAAAATATGTTTTGTAAAACTTAAAAATACCTGTATTAAAATTATCATATTACGTGACTTAAGAAGTCGTTTAAATGCAAAAATGCTATAAATACATTTGTTTATTCATAATTCTCGGCTCATTAATATTCGAAACCTGTTATATTGTTTTTAATTATTGGATTTTTTGCAAAACGCTGAAAGACGAACACTTTTAACAAAGGAAGATAGGAGCTTCAAAGGCCTTTTATGGTTTTAATAATAGTTTGGACGAAAGACTGAACGATGTTGCTATATAAACTATATGTGATTAAATATTTATAAAGTGCATCAAAATCTATACCAAGTCTACCATCACCCGTGAGTATTACTCCAGTTTTTATACATTTTTTTAGTAAATATTTTATTTCTTAACAGATGAACAGAGCATTATTGGACAAGGCAAACAAACAAGCCAACATCAAGAAACTTTTGGACTTGAATATACAAAAGAAATATACAATAAATACAGTGTCATCTAAAGATACCATAATCGGCAGGGCTGTAATTGCTGACTTGAGCGAACATGGGTGGGTATGGATTCCCAAGAAATTTAATTTAATCGAATAGATTTCATAAATTAGAAACATTTTTATCATGTCCATTGTTGACAAGTTCGGACGTAGTTTACTTAATTATTTAAGAAAAAACCAAGAGAAAGAAATATCCACATATGGTTTATTAAATATTACATTAAAAAGTGCTAACTATGCAAGCTAAAAAAATTGTGTATGATTTAAGCACTAATTATTCAATTTATGAATAATAGGGAATTATAAATCACGTAGCTGTTAATGAAGATAGTCTTCAAATTAAGATAAACAATAAATTGTATAAACCCGACAAATTGTTAAATTTTAAACTACAATTGGGTGATAAAGTTTCATTAGAATCACCTAAGCTCATTACGTATGTTTTTCTGGAAATGATTATTAAATATCCGATTTTAACAGAATGATAAAGAAAATTAAAAATAAATCTCAATTGTCTTCAATAGATTATAATTGTGAAATAGTAAGTGAATTACACGCACCAGCAAGAATACAATTCAAGCGTAGAAGAGTTGTTATTCGCGGATTAAATGATTTATTTCAAGGTGATCTGGTTAAGATAATTCCTTTTGCAAAACAAAATAAAGGATTTAAGTAAATTTTGGTAATTATTAATGCATTTAGTAAATTTGTGTGGGGTTTACCTATAAAGAATAAAACTTCAAAAGATGATACACAGGCAATAAAAACAATTTTAATTAAACCAAATATTCCGAAAAACTTACAAACAGACGCAGGAAAGGAGTTTTATAACAAAGACTTTAAGGGCCTTATGGATAAGTTAAAAATTAATCATTATAGTACATTTAGTACTAAAAAAGCATCTATTGTGGAACAAGTTAATCGAACAATAAAATCGTTAATGTGGAAGGAATTTATAAGTGGTTAGAATAATTGCCTAAAATAGTACACAAATACAATTCTACTAAACATGGAACTATCAAAATGAAACCGTGGTTAGAATTATTGCCTAAAATAGTACACAAATACAATTCCACTAAACATAGAACTATCAAAATGAAACCGATTGATGTGAATGCAAAGAATGAAAAAAGTTTGTTAAAATCAACCTTTAGCAATTTAAAAATGTTCGGTCCAAATAATAAATTTAAATTAAAAGACAATGCATTTTCTAAAGGGTACACGCCAAATTGGTCAAATGAAATTTTCACTGTAAAACAGGTTAAATTAACAAATCCTACAACTTACATCTTGAAGGATCAGTATGGAAAACCTATTCTAGGAGGTTTTTATGAATTCGAATTGCAAAAGGCAAAGTTTCCCGATATTCATTAGATTGAAAAAAGTTTAAGGCGAAAAGGAACAAAGTATACGTGAAATGGTTTGGAGAAAACGAGAAGAGTTGGATCAAAAATGACTTAGTTTAACATTATAATGTATAATTAATAAAAGACCAAATAAAAAACAATTTAGGATTTAAAAGTGTTTTATTTTCTCATAGTATATCATCTAATATGCTTTCAAATAAACTGTCTGAACTTTCACTTTATTTCATTAATCCTGCATCAACCAATTCGTTTTCAACTTCAATGCGTATGTCGTAGTCGTCATCACTATTTTCAATATTTTCACGTTCACGTATATCCTGGATCATTTGTTGTATTAAAGTTGCAATATCTTGAACAACTGGTAAAGATTGTTTAAATGGAATCCAGTCCAGTTTTAATGGTTCATGTCGTATACACAATGTTTGTTTCGATGCCCCAATCATGTTTTGATGATACTGAAAATGTCATTTAATATTTATTTTAAAACACGCCTTGGGGGTCCGGCTGGTGGACCTTGAGATCCTGTTTTAAAGTATTTCACTTTAAATAAATTTTAATATTCTGCTCAAATCATAAGATCATTTAGTTCTTCAAATGGAGCTTTTAGTCTTTTTTCTAGAATTTTAGTGCGTTGTGTGTGATGATAAATATAGGAATTTATAACAGGTACGCAACTTAAACTAATACTAATTATAGGTTGCAGTAGATAAACAAAAATATAAAGTAACGCACAGGATAATAAAAAAATTAAAAATTGTGAGGTAACAAATACAATAAAGTTAAATAATACTATAATGCCCCCAAGGCAGAGTATCCTGCGAATCATTAAAAAGGGATCTTTTATCGGTTAACTAAATAATGAAAAATAATCGATTTGCTCTCTTTAAATAACAAACTTCCTTCCACTGTTTATAAATTAATAAACAAACTTGAACTGGAAAATTCCGAGAATTACGTTTAAATAAGTAGATGCAATTAAATATGAAAATAATAAAAATATGTGCCGCCAGTGTGGCGCCGCAAACTTATTTACCTAATTAAATATGCAAATAATAAAAATATGTTCCACCAGTGTGGCATCAGTCTTCATGAGTCATATTTTTACATTTTGCAATATTGCACAATATTTAATAATATTTAATTTTTTTGTTCGACACTAGCAGGAGCGGTGGGGCTGTGCCGTATTTGCAATTTTAACACATTATTTTTGACAACTGTCATTTTTAATACTTATATATTTCGTTAATTTCCGATCAATTCCGAACGTTTCCGAATTCTTCCGGTAGCTCAAATGTTGTCAATGTCATAATAAAAAAACACATGCATGCATTTTTGCATTTAAACGACTTCTTAAGTCACGTAATATGATAATTTTAATACAGGTATTTTTAAGTTATACAAAACATATTTTGCATTTTAATAAGGAGGAATTCAAAGAAGGAATTTTTAACACCTGTCTTTTTTGACACCTGTCATTTTTGACACCTGTCATTTTTGACACCTGTCATTTTTGACATCCGTCTTTTTGACACCTATCATTTTGACACCTGTCATTTTTGACACCTGTCATTTTTGACACCTGTAATTTTTATCACCTGTCATTTTCAAGGTCATGCCAAGGTCACGTTAAGGTCACGTCAAGGTCTTGGACACCTGTCATTTTTGATCAATTCCGAACGTTTCCGAACCACGCAATTACATCTCACCACTGTGAATATATTAATTACAATTACAATTTTTAGGTTAATTTTGTGCGCCCCCGTAATATTTGGTATGAGCTTAATTTGTACGCTCCTGTAGTATACGTATAGTTCCAGCAGGTGGCGTCACATGCGGAAAAAATTCGAAGTATCGTGCAAGGTTGCGACCGCCCAATGGGGCCTCTAGGGAAGTGCGTCTCAATGTGTGAGAAAAACAACGCCAGTGTGGCGCCAGAATAAATTAAAATTTCGAAATATTGTGCAATTACTAGACTTAAGAATCAACCGGACAAGTGGCGCCACCACGAGTCATAATTTTGCATTTCCCAGTAATACTTTTACAATTGGTTGGCGGCCATTTTGAATTCAACAAGCCCCGCCCATCATTATTTCTGCAATTGGTTGGCGGCCGGCGGCTATTTTGAATTTCCCGCCCATCGTGTAACGCCAACGAGTGCACAGCCCAGCATGTGGCGCCACCATGCGGCAAAATGTGAATAGTGAGCCAGAAGCCCCATAGCTATTCTACTGCTATCTATTTTAAATTTTTATATTTTCAAAATTCTTGATATTAAAAGATTTAGGGCTTTTCATTGAAAATTAGAAAGAAACATTGCCATCATTCATTCCTTATGTTAAAAATAAAATATTCTTTAGGATGCCTTCTTAGGAAAAAACATTGAAATCATCCATTCCTTATGTTAATTTTCCTATGCTTTATATTTTCAAAATTTTGGACATTAGAAGATTTAGGGCTTTTCAAAGAAAATTGGAAATTCTTTAGGTTGCCTTCTTGTAAAGAAACATTGCCATCATCCATATCTTATGTTAATTTTCCTATGCTATCTATTTTAAATGTTTTATATTTTTAAAATTCAGGATATTAGAAAATTAAGGGCTTTTCATTAAAAATTAGAAATTCTTTGGGATGCCTTCTTAGGAAGAAACATTGCCATCATCCATTCTTCATGTTAATTTCCCTATGCTATCTATTTTAAATGTTTTATTTTTTTAAAATTGTGGATATTAGAAGATTTAGGGTTTTTATTAAAAATTAGAAATTTTTCTTAGAAAAAAACATTGAAATCATCCATTTCTCATGTTAATTTTCCTATGCTATCTATTTTAAAGATTTTATATTTTCAAAATTCTGGATATTAGAAGATTTAGGGCTTTTCATTGAAAATTGAATTTTCTTTAGGATGCTTTCTTAGGAAGAAACATTGCCAAATTATGAATATTAGAAGATTTAGGGATTTTCATTAAAAAAAAAGATATTCTTTAGGACGCTTTCTTAGGAAGAAACATTGCCATCATTTATTACTCATGTTAATTTTCCTATGCTATCTATTTTAAATGTTTTATATTTTCAAAATTCTCGATATTAGAAGATTTAGGGCTTTTCATTGAAAATTGGATTTTCTTTAAGATGCCTTCTTAGGAAGAAACATTGCCATCATCCATTCCTCATGTTAATTTTCCTATGCTATCAGTAGAATAGCTATGGGGCTTCTGGCTTACTATTCACATTTCGGCCGCTTGGTGGCGCCACATGCTGGGCTGTGCACTCGTTGGCGTTACACGATGGGCGGGAAATTCAAAATGGCTGCCGGCCGCCAACCAATTGCAGAAATAATGATGGGCAGGGCTTGTTAAATTCAAAATGGCCGCCAAGCAATTGTAAAAGTAAAACTGGGAAATGTAAAATTATGACTAGTGGTGGCGCCACTTGCCCGGTTGATTCTCAAGTCTAATTTATTCTGGCGCCACACAGGCGTTTTTTTTCTCACACATTGAGACGCACTTCCCTAGATGCCCCATTGGGCGGTCGCAACCTTGCACGATACTTCGAATTTTTTCCGCATGTGACGCCACCTGCTGAAACTATACGTATACTACAGGAGCGTACAAATTAAGCTCGTACCAAATATTACGGAGGCGCACAAAATTAACCTAAAAATTGTAATTGTAATTAATATATTCACAGTGGTGAGATTTAATTGCGGGGTTCGGAAACGTACGGAATTGATCAAAAATGACAGGTGTCCAAGACCTTGACGTGACCCTGGCATGACCTTGAAAATGACAGTTGTCAAAAATGACAGGTGTCAAAAATGACAGGTGTCAAAAATGACAGGTGTTAAAAATTCCTTATTTGAATTCCCCCCAATTAAAATGCAAAATATGTTTTGTATAACTTAAAAATACCTGTATTAAAATTATCATATTACTTGACTTAAGACGTCGTTTAAATGCAAAAATACTATAAATACATTTATTTATTCATAATTCTCGGCTCATTAATATTCGGAACCTGTTATATTGTTTTTAATTATTGGATTTTTTGCTTGGGCAGCGAAAAACGCTGAAAGACGAACACTTTTAACAAAGGAACATAGGAGCTTCAAAGGCCTTGTTGTACACGGGTGACTCGGTGCTCGGGAATCGCCGTGGATTCTTGCACCGGCACCTGGAAACTTCCGGGTTGTTGCCCGACGAGGATGGTACTGGTTGACGATGGTGGCGAAGGGTTTCCTACCTGGTGGACCGGATCATCGGCGCCTGTGCCCTCTATGAAGCTGTCTTCGGCTGGGTGGTATTCGACCTCTTCGTCCTCGGTGGTAGGAGCCCCCAAAGGCACATGGTTCGCGTCCATCTGGGCCTGGGACCTGGTAATGATCATACGTGGCCCCTCGAATCCCCTGGGATCGTCCCTAGTAGCAGGCCTGGATCGGCCCTGCGAATGGCCTGGGATCGGCCCCACTGACGGACCTGGAGCGGCCCTGCTAGCAGACCTGGATCGGCCTTGATGTCGGACCTGGGTCGGCCCTGCTGGTGGACCTGGATCGGCCCAGCTGGTGGACCTGGCACGGCCCCGCTGGTGGATCTGGTCGGCGATGTTGACCACCTGTGCAACCTGGTGGTTGGGACGTCGCTCGACCTCGCTGGCGGTGCTGGTATCCAACGGTTGGGACCTGGTGTTGTCTTCCACGTTGAAGAAGTGTTTTCTTTCTTTTGAAAGGTAACAAACTACTCAAAGATTTTCTCTTTTTATTATTTGTTCTTAAAAGAACAGTTGCTTTCCCTACTTTCGAAAGCAGCAGTAAGGAAATGGTAGCCCTCAGGTGGATGGAATGAAAATCGAAGTTCGAATATAGAAGCGGCGACTTGTACTGGTAGACAACCAGGAAAGCTGTTGTCTTGTCGAGTGGTAAGCTCGTACTGAATTTGAGAGGTCCGTGTCGAAGCACTGGTCAGTGATTGGCTAGCACTCGCACAGCACAGACCAGTTCGACTTGCTTAAAAAGCCGCACAAGCGAGCACTCATTCTCTCTTCCGCGCCATCCTTCGACTGCTCCACATCTAGGGCTCCTAACCGAGACTTAGGTGCCAGAAAGGTCAAGCCTGCTTGCTGAAGATACTCTGTGGTTTTATTCAACGACCTACCTCCGCTGCTCGCACATCGGTCCATCCGGACGATTGCTCGCTAGCACATATAAAAAAAAAGAAAGAGTTAACTGCTCGGTAGTCAGGTTACCTACATATAAAGAAAGAAATACTGCGGGTATCAAATCACCACGGGTCGCCGGGTAAGTATTAGGCGACGTTCACCACTGCCGCGAATCCACACGACGCCCACGACTGCTGCGACGCCCACGACTGCCACGACGCTCACCGACGCCGCGACGCCCATCGCCGCAGCGACGCCCATCGCCGCCGCGACGCCCATCGCAGCCGCGACGCCCATCGCAGCCGCGACGCCCATCGCAGCCGCGACGCCCATCACCGCCGCGACGCCCATCACCGCCGCGACGCCCATCGCCGCCGCGACGCTTACCGACGCCGCGAGGCTTACCGACGCCGCGACGCTCGCCGACGCCGCGACGCTCGCCGACGCCGCGACGCTCGCCGACGCCGCGACGCTCGCCGACGCCGCGACGCTCGCCGACGCCGCGACGCTCGCCGACGCCGCGACGCTCGCCGACGCCGCGACGCTCGCCGACGCCGCGACGCTCGCCGACGCCGCGACGCTCGCCGACGCCGCGACGCTCGCCGACGCCGCGACGCTCGCCGACGCCGCGACGCTCGCCGACGCCGCGACGCTCGCCGACGCCGCGACGCTCGCCGACGCCGCGACGCTCGCCGACGCCGCGACGCTCGCCGACGCCGCGACGCTCGCCGACGCCGCGACGCTCGCCGACGCCGCGACGCTCGCCGACGCCGCGACGCTCGCCGACGCCGCGACGCTCGCCGACGCCGCGACGCCCATCGACGCCGCGACGCCCATCGACGCCGCGACGCCCATCGACGCCGCGACGCCCATCGACGCCGCGACGCCCATCGACGCCGCGACGCCCATCGACGCCGTGACGCCCATCGACGCCGCGACGCCCATCGACGCCGCGACGCCCATCGACGCCGCGACGCCCATCGACGCCGCGACGCCCATCGACGCCGCGACGCCCATCGACGCCGCGACGCCCATCGACGCCGCGACGCCCATCGACGCCGCGACGCTTATCGTCGCCGCGACGCCCATCGACGCCGCGACGCCCATCGATCCGCGACGCCCATCGACGCCGCGACGCCCATCGACGCCGTGACGTTCACCGCCACCGCAGCTCCACCGCTCGGCCCCCACGGCCCCACTGAATGCCCGTTGTGACGCGAAGCCAGACGCACGCCGAACGACGCTCCGCACACGAATCCGCCATGGCCGACACGCAGACGACCGGCACGGGCCCCGCGGCCCATGGCCCGGCGTCCGACACGACCGATGATGACGCGCCCCTCGCTCCGTCTCTGGATGTACAAGAGACGGCCCTCGGGGACCACCGGACGGGATTGGACCACCTGGGGGACCACCGTCTACAACAGTCCGTTCCTCTCTTTTATAGGAAATCGACTGATGTCGAATTTCAACAGCCTTTTTTCGTTTTAATAATAGGTCGGACGGAAGACTGAATGATGTTGCTATATAAACTATATGTGATTAAATATTTATTAAGTGCATCAAAATCTATACCAAGTCTACCATCACCCGTGAGTATTACTCCAGTTTTTATATATATTTTTTTGTAAATATTTTATCTCTTAACAGATGAACAAAGCATTATTGGACAAGGCAAACAAACAAGCCAACATCAAGAAACTTTTGGATTTGGATATACAAAAGAAATATACAATAAATACAGTGTCATCTAAAGATACCATAATCGGCAGGGCTGTAATTGCTGACTTAGGCGAACATGGGTGGGTATGGATTCTCAAGAAATTTAATTTAATCGAATAGATTTCATAAATTAGAAACATTTTTATCATGTCCGTTGTTGACAAGTTCGGACGTAGTTTACTTAATCATTTAAGAAAAAACCAAAAGAAAGAAATATCCACATATGGTTTATTAAATATTATATTAAAAACTACCACATGCAAGCTAAAAAAATTGTGTATGATTTAAGCACTAATTATTGAATTTATGAATAATAATGAATTATAAATCACGTAGCTGTTAATGAAGATAGTCTTCAAATTAAGATAAACAATAAATTGTATAAACCCGACAAATTGTTAAATTTTAAACTACAATTGGGTGATAAAATTTCATTAGAATCATCTAAGCTCATTACGTATGTTTTTCTGGAAATGATTATTAAATATCCGATTTTAACAAAATGATGAAGAAAATTAAAAATAAATCTCAATTGTCTTCAATAGATTATAAACGTGAAATAGTAAGTGAATTACACGCACCAGCAAGAAAACAATTCAAGCGTAGAAGAGTTGTTATTCGCGGATTAAATTAATTAAATTTATTTCAAGGTGATCTGGTTGATATGATTTCTTTTGCAAAACAAAATAAAGGATTAACATATATTTTGGTAATAATTAATGCATTTAGTAAATTTGTGTGGGCTTTACCTATAAAGAATAAAACTTCAAAAGATGTAACACAGGCAATAAAAACAATTCTAATTAAACCAAATATTTCGAAAAACTTACAAACAGACGCAGGGAAGGAGTTTTATAACAAAGACTTTAAGGGCCTTATGGATAAGTTAAAAATTAATCATTATTGTACATTTAGTACTAAAAAAGCATCTATTGTAGAACGAGTTAATCAAACATTAAAATCGTTAATGTGGAAGGAATTTAGTTATCAAGGCAATTATAAGTGGTTAGAATTATTGCCTAAAATAGTACACAAATACAATTCTACTAAACATGGAACTATCAAAATGAAACCGATTGATGTAAATGCAAAGAATGAAAAAAGTTTGTTAAAATCAACCTTTTGCAATTTAAAAATGTTCAGTCCAAATAATAAATTTAAATTAAAAGACAATGTTCGGATAAGCAAATATCGCGAGGCATTTTCTAATTGGTCAAATAAAATTTTTACTGTAAAACAGGTTAAATTAAAAAATCCTACAACTTACATCTTGGAGGATCAGTATAGAAAACCTATTCTGGGAGGTTTTTATGAATTCGAATTGCAAAAGGCAAAGTTTCCCGATATTCATTTGATTGAAAAAAATTTAAGGCGAAAAGGAACAAAAGTATACGTGAAATGGTTTGGAGAAAACGAGAAGAGTTGGATCAACAAAAATGACTTAGTTTAACATTATAATGTATAATTAATAAAAGACCAAATAAAAAACAATTTAGGATTTAAAAGTGTTTTATTTTCTCATAGTATATCATCTAATATTCTTTCAAATAGGCTCTCTGAACTTTCACTTTATTTCATTAATTATCCATAATCCTGCATAAACCAATTCGTCTTTAACTTCAATGCGTATGTCGTAGTCGTCATCAATATTTTCACGTTCACGTATATCCTGAATCATTTGTTGTATTAAAGTTGCAATATCTTGAACAACTGGTAAAGATTGTTTAAATGGAATCCAGTCCAGTTTTAATGGTTCATGTCGTATACACAATGTTTGTTTCGATGCCAAAATTATGTTTTGATGGTACTGAAGATGTCATTTAATATTTATTTTAAAACATGATAGCCTTGGAGGTGCCGCTGGAGGACCTGGAGATCCTGTTTTAAAGTATTTAACTTTAAATAAATTTTAATATTCCGCTCAAATCATAAGATCATTTAGTTCTTCAAATGGAGCTTTTAGTCTTTTTTCCAGAATTGTAGTGCGTTGTGTATGATGATAAATATAGGAATTTATAACAGGTACGCAACATAAACTAATACTAATTATAGGTTGCAGTAGATAAACAAAAATATAAAGTAACACACAGGATAATAAAAAATCGTGCGAATCATTTAAAAGGGATCTTTTACCGGTTAACTAAATAATGAAAAATAATCGATTTGCTCTCTTTAAATAACAAACTTCCTTTCACTGTTTATAAATTAATAAACAAACTTGAACTGGAAAATTCCGAGAATTACGTTTGAATAAGTAGATGCAATTAAATATGCAAATAATAAAAATATGTGCCACCAGTGTGGCGTCAGTCTTCATAAGTCATATTTTTACATTTTGCAATATTGCACAATATTTAATAATATTTTATTTTTTTGTTCGTCACTAGCAGGGGCGGTGGGGCTGTGGGGGTGGCGGAAGCCGTATTTGCAATTTTAACACATCATTTTTGACAACTGTCATTTTTGATACTTACATATTTCGTTAATTTTCGATCAATTCCGAACGTTTCCGAATTCTTCCGGTAGCTCAAATGTTGTCAATGTCATAATAAACAAACACATGCGAGAATTATGAATAAATAAATGTGTTTATAGCATTTTTGCATTTAAACGACTTCTTAAGTCACGTAATATGATAATTTTAATACAGGTATTTTTAAGTTATACAAAACATATTTTGCATTTTAATTAGGGGGAATTTAAAGATAAGAAATTTTTAACACCTGTCATTTTTGACACCTGTAATTTTTGACACCTGACATTTTTAACACCTGTCATTTTTGACACCTGTCATTTTCAAGGTCATGCCAAGTTCACGTCAAGGTCACGTCAAGGTCTTGGACACCTGTCATTTTTGATCAATTCCGGACGTTTCCGAACCACGCAATTACATCTCACCACTGTGAATATATTAATTACAATTACAATTTTTAGGTTAATTTTGTGCGCCCCCGCAATATTTGGTACGAGCTTAATTTGTACGCTCCTGTATTATACGTATAGTTAAAAAAATTGAAAAAAATTCGAAGTATCGTGCAAGGTTGCGACCGCCCAATGCGGCCTCTAGGAAAGTGCGTCTCAATGTGTGAGAAAAACAACGCCAGTGTGGCGCCAGAATAAATTAAAATTTCGAAATATTGTGCAATTACTGGACTTGAGAATCGACCGGGCAAGTGGCGCCACCACGAGTCATAATTTTGCATTTCCCAGTATTACTTTTACAATTGGTTGGCGGCCATTTTTAATTCAACAAGCCCCGCCCATCAAAATTTCTGCAATTGGTTGGCGGCCGGCGGCCATTTTGAATTTCCCGCCCATCGTGTAACGCCAACGAGTGCACAGCCCAGCATGTGGCTCCACCATGCGGCCGAAATGTGAATAGTGAGCCAGAAGCCCCATAGCTATTATACTGCTATCTATTTTAAATTTTTATATTATCAAAATTCTGGATATTAAAAGATTTAAGGCTTTTTATTGAAAATTTGATTTTCTTTAGGATGCCTTCTTAGAAAGAAACATTGCCATCATTCATTTCTCATGTTAATTTTCCTATGCTATCTATTTTAAAGGTTTTATATTTTTAAAATTATGAAAATTAAAAGATTTAGGGC
The DNA here is from genome assembly GCA_921294245.1 of Brassicogethes aeneus. Taxonomy (NCBI): domain Eukaryota; kingdom Metazoa; phylum Arthropoda; class Insecta; order Coleoptera; family Nitidulidae; genus Brassicogethes; species Brassicogethes aeneus. Next base: position 9,667,602 of record OV121136.1, read on the forward strand.
TTTTCATTAAAAATTGGATTTTCTTTGGGATGGTTTTATATTTTCAAAATTATGGAAATTAAAAAAATTAGGGCTTTTCATTAAAAATAAAATATTCTTTAGGATGCCTTCCTAGAAAAAAACATTGAAATCATCCATTCCTTATGTTAATTTTCCTATGATTTATATTTTCAAAATTTTGGATATTAGAAGATTTAAGGCTTTTCAAAGAAAATTGGAAATTCTTTAGGTTGCCTTCTTGTAAAGAAACATTGCCATCATCCATTTCTTATGTTAATTTTTCTATGCTATCTATTTTAAATGTTTTATATTTTCAAAATTCAGGATATTAGAAAATTAAGGGCTTTTCATTAAAAATTAAAAATTCTTTGGGATGCCTTCTTAGGAAGAAACATTGCCATCATCTATTACTTATGTTAATTTTTCTAAAATATTAAAATTTTAGAAGATTTAGGGATTTTCATTAAAAATAAGATATTCTTTAGGACGCTATCTTAGGAAGAAACATTGCCATCATCTATTACTCATGTTAATTTTCCTATGCCATCTATTTTAAAAGTTTAATATTTTCAAAATTCTCGATATTAGAAGATTTAGGGCTTTTCATTGAAAATTGGATTTTCTTTAGGATGCTTTCTTAGGAAGAAACATTGCCATCATCCATTCCTCATGTTAATTTTCCTATGCTATATATTTTAAAGGTTTTATATTTTTAAAATTCTGGATATATGAAGATTTAGGGCTTTTTATTAAAAACTTGATTTTTTTAGAATGCCTTCTTAGGAAAAAACATTGCCATCATCCATTCCTCATGTTAATTTTCCTATGCTATCTATTTTAAATGTTTTATATTTTCAAAATTCTGGATAATAGAAGATTTATGGCTTTTTATTGAAAATTGGATTTTCTTTAGGATGCCTTCTTAGGAAGAAACTTTACCATACCGATTGATGTGAATGCAAAGAATGAAAAATTGGATTTTTTTTTAATGCCTTTTTAGGAAAAAACATTGCCATCATTCATTCCTCATGTTAATTTTCCTATGCTATCTATTTTAAATGTTTGAGACTTGAGAATCAACCGGGAAAGTGGCGCCACCACGAGTCATAATTTTGCATTTCCCAGTATTACTTTTACAATTGGTTGGCGGCCATTCAACAAGCCCCGCCCATCATTATTTCTGCAATTGGTTGGCGGCCGGCGGCCATTTTGTAACGCCAACGAGTGCACAGCCCAGCATGTGGCGCCACCATGCGGCCGAAATGTGAATAGTGAGCCAGAAGCCCCATAGCTATTCTACTGCTATCTATTTTAAATTTTTATATTTTTAAAATTCTGGATATTAAAAGATTTGGGGCTTTTCATTGAAATTTTGATTTTCTTTAGGATGCCTTCTTAGAAAGAAACATTGCCATCATTTATTCCTTATGTTAATTTTCCTATGCTATCTATTTTAAAGGTTTTATATTTTTAAAATTATGAAAATTAAAAGATTTAGGGCTTTTCATTAAAAATTGGATTTTCTTTTGGATGGTTTTATATTTTCAAAATATTGAAAATTAAAAGATTTAGGGCTTTTCATTAAAAATAAAATATTCTTTAGGATGCCTTCTTAGAAAAAAACATTGAAATCATCCATTCCTTATGTTAATTTTCCTATGCTTTATATTTTCAAAATTTTGGATATTAGAAGATTTAAGGCTTTTCAAAGAAAATTGGAAATTCTTTAGGTTGCCTTCTTGTAAAGAAACATTGCCATCATCCATTTTTTATGTTAATTTTCAATTTTAAATGTTTTATATTTTCAAAATTCAGGATATTAGAAAATTAAGGGCTTTTCATTAAAAATTAGAAATTCTTTGGGATGCCTTCTTAGGAAGAAACATTGCCATCATCCATTTTTCATGTTAATTTCCCTATGCTATCTATTTTAAATGTTTTATTTTTTCAAAATTGTGGATATTAGAAGATTTAGGGCTTTTTATTAAAAATTAGAAATTCTTTAGGATGCCTTCTTAGGAAAAAACATTGAAATCATCCATTCCTCATGTTAATTTTCCTATGCTATCTATTTTAAAGATTTTATATTTTCAAAATTCTGGATATTAGAAGATTTAGGGCTTTTCATTGAAAATTGCATTTTCTTTAGGATGCTTTCTTAGGAAGAAAATTGCCAAATTATGAATATTAGAAGATTTAGTGATTTTCATTAAAAATAAAATATTCTTTAGGACGCTATCTTAGGAAGAAACATTGCCATCATCTATTACTCATGTTAATTTTCCTAAAATATTAAATGTTTTATATTTTCAAAATTCTTGATATTAGAAGATTTAGAGCTTTTCATTGAAAATTGGATTTTCCTTAAGATGCCTTCTTAGGAAGAAACATTGCCATCATCTATTCCTTATGTTAATTTTTTTATGCTATCTATTTTAAAGATTTTATATTTTTAAAATTTTAGAAGATTTAGGGATTTTCATTAAAAATAAGATATTCTTTAGGACGCTATCTTAGGAAGAAACATTGCCATCATCTATTACTTATGTTAATTTTCCTATGCCATCTATTTTAAAAGTTTTATATTTTCAAAATTCTCGATATTAGAAGATTTAGGGCTTTTCATTGAAAATTGGATTTTCTTTAGGATGCCTTCTTAGGAAGAAACATTGCCATCATCCATTCCTTATGTTAATTTTCCTATGCTATCTATTTTAAATGTTTTATATTTTCAAAATTCTGGATAATAGAAGATTTAGGGCTTTTCATTGAAAATTGGATTAACTTTAGGATGCCTTCTTAGGAAGAAACTTTACCATACCGATTGATGTGAATGCAAAGAATGAAAAAAGTTTGTTAAAATCAACCTTTAGCAATTTAAAAATGTTCAGTCCAAATAATAAATTTAAATTAAAAGACAATGTTCGGATAAGCAAATATCGCGAGGCATTTTCTAAAGGATACACGCCAAATTGGTCAAATGAAATTTTTACTGTAAAACAGGTTAAATTAACAAATCCTACAACTTACATCTTGGAGGATCAGTATGGAAAACCTATTCTGGGAGGTTTTTATGAATTCGAATTGCAAAAGGCAAAGTTTCCCGATATTCATTTGATTGAAACAAATTTAAGGCGAAAAGGAACAAAAGTTACGTGAAATGGTTTGGAGAAAACGAGAAGAGTTGGATCAACAAAAATGACTTGGTTTAACATTATAATGTATAATTAATAAAAGACCAAATAAAAAACAATTTAGGATTTAAAAGTGTTTTATTTTCTCATAGTATATCATCTAATATGCTTTCAAATAAACTGTCTGAACTTTTACTTTATTTCATTAATTATAATCAATTAATCCTGCATAAACCAATTTGTCTTTAACTTCAATGCGTATGTCGTAGTCGTCATCACTATTTTCAATATTTTCACGTTCACGTATATCCTGGATCATTTGTTGTATTAAATTTGCAATATCTTGAACAACTGGTAAAGATTGTTTAAATGGAATCCAGTCCAGTTTTAATGGTTCATGTCGTATACACAATGTTTGTTTCGATCACGTTTTGATGGTACTGAAAATGTCATTTAATATTTATTTTAAAACACGATAGCCTTTGGGGTTCGGCTGGTGGACCTTGAGATCCTGTTTTAAAGTATTTCACTTTAAATAAATTTTAATATTCCGCTCAAATCATAAGATCATTTAGTTCTTCAAATGGAGCTTTTAGTCTTTTTTCTAGAATTTTAGTGCGTTGTGTGTGATGATAAATATAGGAATTTATAGCAGGTACGCAACATAAACTAATATTAATTATAGGTTGCAGTAGATAAACAAAAATATAAAGTAACGCACAGGATAATAAAAAAATTAAAAATTGTGATGTAACAAATACAATAAAGTCAAATAATACTATAATGCTCCCAAGGCAGAGTATCGTGCGAATCATTTAAAAGGGATCTTTTATCGGTTAACTAAATAATGAAAAATAATCGATTTGCTCTCTTTAAATAACAAACTTCCTTCCACTGTTTATAAATTAATAAACAAACTTGAACTGGAAAATTCCGAGAATTACCTTTAAATAAGTAGATGCAATTAAATATGCAAATAATAAAAATATGTGCCGCCAGTGTGGCGACGCAAACTTATTTACCTAATTAAATATGCAAATAATAAAAATATGTACCACCAGTGTGGCGTCAGTCTTCATGAGTCATATTTTTACATTTTGCAATATTGCACAATATTTAATAATATTTTATTTTTTTGTTCGACACTAGCAGGGGCGGTAGGGCTGTGGGGGTGGCGAAAGCCGTATTTGCAATTTTAACACATCATTTTTGACAACTGTCATTTTTGATACTTATATATTTCGTTAATTTCCGATCAATTCCGAACGTTTCCGAATTCTTCCGGTAGCTCAAATGTTGTCAATGTCATAATAAAAAAACACATGCGAGAATTATGAATAAATAAATGCATTTATAGCATTTTTGCATTTAAACGACTTCTTAAGTCACGTAATATGATAATTTTAATACAGGTAATTTTAAGTTATACAAAACATATTTTGCATTTTAATTAGGGGAATTCAAAGATAAGAAATTTTTAACACCTGTCATTTTTGACAACTGTTATTTTTGACACCTGTCATTTTTGACACCTGTCATTTTTGACACCTGTCATTTTTGACACCTGTCATTTTTGACACCTGTCATTTTTGACACCTGTCATTTTTGACACCTGTCATTTTTGACACATGTTATTTTTAGACACCTGTCATTTTTAGCACCTGTCATTTTCAAGGTCATGCCAAGGTCACGTCAAGGTCTTGGACACCCGTCATTTTTGATCAATTCCGAACGTTTGCGAACCACGCAATTACATCTTACCACTGTGAATATATTAATTACAATTACAATTTTAAGGTTAATTTTGTGCGCCCCCGTAATATTTGGTACGAGCTTAATTTGTACGCTCCTGTTGTATACGTATAGTTCCAGCAGGTGGCGTCACATGCGGACAAAACTCGAAGTATCGTGCAAGGTTGCGACCGCCCAATGGGGCCTCTAGGGAAGTGCGTCTCAATGTGTGAGAAAAACAACGCCAGTGTGGCGCCAGAATAAATTAAAATTTCGAAATATTGTGCAATTACTAGACTTGAGAATCAACCGGGCAAGTGGCGCCACCACGAGTCATAATTTTGCATTTCCCAGTATTACTTTTACAATTGGTTAGCGGCCATTTTGAATTCAACAAGCCAACATAGCAGGTACGCAACATAAATTAATATTAATTATAGGTTGCAGTATATAAACAAAAATATAAAGTAACGCACAGGATAATAAAAAAATTAAAAATTGTGAGGTAACAAATACAATAAAGTCAAATAATACTATAATGCCCCCAAGGCAGAGTATCGTGCGAATCATTTAAAAGGGATCTTTTATCGGTTAACTAAATAATGAAAAATAATCGATTTGCTCTCTTTAAATAACAAACTTCCTTCCACTGTTTATAAATTAATAAACAAACTTGAACTGGAAAATTCCGAGAATTACCTTTAAATAAGTAGATGCAATTAAATATGCAAATAATAAAAATATGTGCCGCCAGTGTGGCGACGCAAACTTATTTACCTAATTAAATATGCAAATAATAAAAATATGTACCACCAGTGTGGCGTCAGTCTTCATGAGTCATATTTTTACATTTTGCAATATTGCACAATATTTAATAATATTTTATTTTTTTGTTCGACACTAGCAGGGGCGGTAGGGCTGTGGGGGTGGCGAAAGCCGTATTTGCAATTTTAACACATCATTTTTGACAACTGTCATTTTTGATACACATATATTTCGTTAATTTCCGATCAATTCCGAACGTTTCCGAATTCTTCCGGTAGCTCAAATGTTGTCAATGTCATAATAAAAAACACATGCGAGAATTATGAATAAATAAATGCATTTATAGCATTTTTGCATTTAAACGACTTCTTAAGTCACGTAATATGATAATTTTAATACAGGTATTTTTAAGTTATACAAAACATATTTTGCATTTTAATTAGGGGAATTTAAAGATAAGAAATTTTTAACACCTGTCATTTTTGATAACTGTTATTTTTGACACCTGTCATTTTTAACACCTGTCATTTTTGACAACTGTTATTTTTGACACCTGTAATTTTGACACCTGTCATTTTTGATACCTGTCATTTTTGACACCTGTCATTTTTACACCTGTCATTTTTGACACCTGTCATTTTTTACACCTGTCATTTTTGACACCTGTCATTTTTGACACCTGTCATTTTTGACACATGTTATTTTTAGACACCTGTCATTTTTAGCACCTGTCATTTTCAAGGTCATGCCAAGGTCACGTCAAGGTCTTGGACACCCGTCATTTTTGATCAATTCCGAACGTTTCCGAACCACGCAATTACATCTTACCACTGTGAATATATTAATTACAATTACAATTTTAAGGTTAATTTTGTGCGCCCCCGTAATATTTGGTACGAGCTTAATTTGTACGCTCCTGTTGTATAATAATAATAATAATAATAATAATAATACCGTTTATTTGTTCAAAAAATACCATAATACAATAGTGTAGAACATGTCAAAAAAAAGAGAAATTAATTAATACAAAATCATTCATAAAATAAAGTGTAAATATACATAACAACAAAAAAAACAATAAAGAAATTGTATTAAACAAAAACATGTGTTATTGTTTGTTTGGGTCGGCCTTAACATTCCATAAATCAAAAGATTGAATTTGTCGGTCATTCATGAATCCTTCAGTGTAATAATAACATTTCTTTGACAATACAAGTCTCAGACGATTCTTTAATTTTTTGAGTGGAAGTTCTCTTACGATAGCAGTCATATTTTTACTATTTTATAACAAACATTTTTTTGTAGATAGGAAAATCGTATTAAATCTGTTGTTAGGTTTTGCTTGTATCTTGTACTATAAATATGATCTTGACTGTTAAACAAGTCCTATATACGTATAGTTCCAGCAGGTGGCGTCACATGCGGACAAAATTCGAAGTATCGTGCAAGGTTGCGACCGCCCAATGGGGCCTCTAGGGAAGTGCGTCTCAATGTGTGAGAAAAACAACGTCAGTGTGGCGCCAGAATAAATTAAAATTTCGAAATATTGTGCAATTACTAGACTTGAGAATCAACCGGGCAAGTGGCGCCACCACGAGTCATAATTTTGCATTTCCCAGTATTACTTTTACAATTGGTTGGCGGCCATTTTTAATTCAACAAGCCCCGCCCATCATTATTTCTGCAATTGGTTGGCAGCCGGCGGCCATTTTGAATTTCCCGCCCATCTTGTAACGCCAACGAGTGCACAGCCCAGCATGTGGCGCCCCCATGCGGCCGAAATGTGAATAGTGAGCCAGAAGCCCCATAGCTATTCTACTGATAGCTGTCACGGTTCACTTTTCAGTGGGCGCTATCTAAAGTAATATCTAGTTTTAAGGGCTCTGCCCGACTCTATAGTTGCTCAGGGGTGTGGGTTATAAGGGGATGTTCATAGGCGCCACGTGATTTAAGTGGCCCTTAAAACGTAGAAAGAGAAAATCACGAAATAGATATAACTAAAGGTTTATTACTGATATATAATTTAATATAACGCAATAAGTGATTATACTTGTGTTAAGAATAAATACCAAAAATAATACCGAAGTGATCACTTGGGTTTACAACCCTTTTGGTAGTTACGAACTACAAAAACAATCTATATATTCTGCGAGTAAAATACCACTTTGAAGCTGAAGGCTACTAGGGCAAAACAAAAATTAAGTAAAACTGGTGCTTGAGGCAACCAGGGCAAAACAAAAATGAGGTGACACTACAAGTTAAGCTTGTAGGTGTAACAAGGTTAGCAACCCGAGGGTTGCAACCTGATCTGGGTAAACCTGGATATACGGTCAAGCTTAGCCAAATCAGTTCGCAACACAACGAACAATACTGACCAATAAAAATAAAGAAAATCAAAAATAAATTGGCCGTTGGTCTGGATCAAAACCAACCAGCAGCTGGTTATACGGGCAAAAGCTGGTCAGCCTTGGCACAGAACAACAAACCTTACAAAAATATTCATATAACAAAATAACATATACTCCGGTATAAATACCACACAATAAAGTAAAGAAAAGAATATAGGTAAACTTATCCGGCTGCCAAACGTTGTCACAATCGGGTAGTCGTTAAATCCGGGGAAAGTGTCTTAATCGGGTGATGGGTGAGATGGCAGACGTCGATCTCAGTCCTACCTCGGCCAACTCACAGTAGTCAAATCCAGGAGAAAACTAGGCTTGTCCGGGTACCTTCGCGGTAGTGTATGCCCCGGAACAAGGGTCAAAATAAGGGTGGATATCTGGGAGATAATTCGTCGTGTCCAAGTTGTGTAAAATTTACACTAATAGGGTTATGAAACTTCGGAAAGGAAAACCCAAAAACAAAACAAAACCTAAACAAAAACCCTAAAAGAGAAAAGTAAAAGTATGAAATAGGTCTACCAAAGAAATTATTTGTACTTACGCCTGGTTGAATAAATTATTGTACGACGATGAGAAGTTATAGCCGTGGGATTTTATTCAACGATGTTATGTGCGGTGTAGTGTGAAATGACGCTGGCTTGATCACTAAAATAGGCTTAGATAGAAAAAAAAACATGAAATAGACAAAGGAAGCTTACCTAGAGCATGTGCATTTTAAATCCGGACGAATCCGCTAAATCCATAGACCAAAAATACAAAATCCAAAACGATAACGGTCTAAATGGATCCAATAACGGTTTCTCTGAAGACAAATCCCGCAATTAAGAACGGATGGTGGAAATAAAACCAAATCTTCAAGGCACCTGTTGCACACGCTCACAAGCCTAACGCCAACTGTCAATTGTCAATCAAACCAAGCGTCACCTCAGCAGGAACGTTACACAACTTTAACGTTGGCAACACTGACTTTACAGTGTGCAACCCACAGATAAAATCTAGGGGTGCGATTAAAACAACGTTGGCAACACTGTTATCTGACAGATAAGATGTAAACAGAAAATGGCTACATCAAAATACCATTATAAAATATAGACAACCAAGGCAACGAAGGTATTCCTAAAACCAAACTCAATTTCTTAGGAAACGAAAAGAGTCTTGTGGAAACCGAGGTCCCTGCAAAATGTACCTTAAAACAACGGTAGAAAACATAAGAAAAACAAGGTAAATTAAGTAGTAGAACTAGACAATAATAATAAATGTAATAACAATTTTAGTAAGAAAAGAAAAAGTCATAAAACTAACCAGGCACTGTACGATACCACTTAAAATATATTATAAGTTAAGAAAATAAACCAAAATAGAGAAAATAAAAGTAGTACAGCAAGTAAAGTATGGAAATTAAACTAAATAATAAAGTGCCGATAAGTAAGTTTTAGTTTTATTAGCAAAACAATGACAAATTCATAAAATAAACTAAGAGTCTTTTTGACACGTTACATAGCATAGGAAAATTAACATGAGGAATGGATGATGGCAATGTTTCTTCCTAAGATGGCATCCTAAAGAAAATCCAATTTTTAATGAAAAGCCCTAAATCTTTTAATATCCAGAATTTTAAAAATATGAAATATTTCAAATATATAGCATAGAAAAATTAACATGAGGTATGGATAATGGCAATGTTTCTTCCTAAGAAGGCATTCTTAAGAATTTCTAATTTTCAATGAAAAGCACTAAATTTTCTAATATCCAGAATTTTGAAAATATAAAACATTTAAAATAGAAAGCATAGGAAAATTAAAATGAGGAATGGATGATGGCAATGTTTCTTTCTAAAAAGGCATCCCAAAGAAAATCCAATTTTTAATGAAAAGCCCTAAATCTTCTAATATCCAGAATTTTGAAAAAATAAAACATTTAAAATAGATAGCATAGAAAAATTAACATGAGTAATAGATGATGGCAATGTTTCTTCCTAAGATAGCGTCCTAAAGAATATCTTATTTCTAAAGAAAATCCCTAAATCTTCTAATATTCATAATTTGGCAATGTTTCTTCCTAAGAAAGCATTCTAAAAAATCCAATTTTTAATGAAAAGCCCTAAATCTTCTAATATCCAGAATTTTAAAAATATAAAACATTTAAAATATATAGCATAGGAAAATTAACATGAAGAATGGATGATGGCAATGTTTCTTCCTAAGAAGGCATCCTAAAGAAAATCCAATTTTCAATGAAAAGCCCTAAATCTTCTAATATCGAGAATTTTGAAAATATAAAACTTTTAAAATAGATGGCATAGGAAAATTAACATAAGTAATAGATGATGGCAATGTTTCTTCCTAAGATAGCGTCCTAAAGAATATCTTATTTTTAATGAAAATCCCTAAATCTTCTAAAATTTTAAAAATATAAAATCTTTAAAATAGATAGCATAAAAAAATTAACATAAGGAATAGATGATGGCAATGTTTCTTCCTAAGAAGGCATCCCAAAGAATTTCTAATTTTTAATGAAAAGCCCTTAATTTTCTAATATCCTAAATTTTGAAAATATAAAACATTTAAAATAGATAGCATAGGAAAATTAACATAATAAATGGATGATGGCAATGTTTCTTTACAAGAAGGCAACCTAAAAAATTTCCAATTTTCTTTGAAAAGCCCCTAAATCTTCTAATATCGAGAATTTTGAAAATATAAAATATTTAAAATAGATAGCATAGGAAAATTAACATGAGTAATAGATGATGGCAATGTTTCTTCCTAAGATAGCGTCCTAAAGAATATCTTATTTTTAATGAAAATTCCTAAATCTTCTAATATTTATAATTTGGCAATGTTTCTTCCTAAGAAAGCATCCCAAAGAAAATCCAATTTTCAATGAAAAGCCCTAAATCTTTTAATATCCAGAATTTTGAAAATATAAAATCTTAAAAATAGATAGCATAGGAAAATTAACATGAGGAATGGATAATTTTAATGTTTTTTTTAAGAAGGCATCCTAAAAAATTTCTAATTTTTAATAAAAAGCCCTAAATCTTCTAATATCCACAATTTTGAAAAAATAAAACATTTAAAATAGATAGCATAGGGAAATTAACATGAAGAATGGATGATGGCAATGTTTCTTTCTAAGAAGGCATTCCAAAGAATTTCTAATTTTTAATGAAAAGCCCTTAATTTTCTAATATCCTAAATTTTGAAAATATAAAACATTTAAAATAGATAGCATAGGAAAATTAACATAATAAATGGATGATGGCAATGTTTCTTTACAAGAAGGCAACCTAAAGAATTTCCAATTTTCTTTGAAAAGCCCTAAATCTTCTAATATCCAGAATTTTGAAAATATATAGCATAGGAAAATTAACATAAGGAATGGATGATTTCAATGTTTTTTCCCAAGAAGGCATCCTTAAGAATATTTTATTTTTAATGAAAAGCCCTAAATCTTTTAATTTTCATAATTTTAAAAATATAAAACCTTTAAAATAGATAGCATAGGAAAATTAACATAAGGAATGAATAATGCAATGTTTCTTTCCAAGAAGGCATCCTAAAAAAAATCAAATTTTCAATGAAAAGCCCTAAATCTTTTAATATCCAGAATTTTGAAAATATAAAAATTTAAAAATAGATAGCCAGTAGATAGCTATGGGGCTTCTGGCTCACTATTCACATTTCGGCCGCATGGTGGCGCCACATGCTGGGCTGTGCACTCGTTGGCGTTACACGATGGGCGGGAAATTCAAAATGGCCGCCGGCCGCCAACCAATTGCAGAAATAATGATGAGCGGGGCTTGTTGAATACAAAATGGCCGCCAACCAATTGTAAAAGTAATACTGGGAAATGCAAAATTATTACTCGTGGTGGCGCCACTTGCCCGGTTGATTCTCAAGTCTAGTAATTGCACAATATTTCGAAATTTTAATTTATTCTGGCGCCACACTGGCGTTGTTTTTCTCACACATTGAGACGCACTTCCCTAGAGGCCCCATTGGCGGTCGCAACCTGCACGATACTTCGAATTTTTTTCGCATGTGACGCCACCTGCTTTTACTATACGTATACTACAGGAGCGTACAAATTAAGCTCGTACCAAATATTACGGGGGGCGCACAAAATTAACCTAAAAATTGTAATTGTAATTAATATATTCACAGTGGTGAGATGTAATTGCGTGGTTCGGAAACGTTCGGAATTGATCAAAAATGACAGGTGTCCAAGACCTTGACGTGACCTTGACGTGACCTTGACGTGACCTTGAAAATGACAGGTGCCAAAAATGACAGGTGTCAAAAAATTGAGGTGTCAAAAATGACAGGTGTCAAAAATGACAGGTGTTAAAAATGACAGGTGTCAAAAATGACAGGTGTCAAAAATGACAGGTGTCATTCTTTATCTTTGAATTCCCCCCAATTAAAATGCAAAATATGTTTTGTAAAACTTAAAAAATACCTGTATTAAAATTATCATATTACGTGACTTAAGAAGTCGTTTTAAATGCAAAAATGCTATAAATACATTTATTTATTCATAATTCTCGGCTCATTAATATTCGAAACCTGTTATATTGTATTTAATTATTGGATTTTTTGCTTGGGCAGCGAAAAACGCTGAAAGACGAACACTTTTAACAAAGGAAGATAGGAGCTTCAAAGGCCTTGTTGTAGACGGTGGTCCCCCAGGTTGTCCAATTCCGTCCGGTGGGCCCCGAGGGCCGTCTTTTGTATTTCCAGAGACGAAGCGAGGGGCGCGTCACCTCCGGAGCCGCCAACATCCTTATCGGTCGTGTCGGACGCAGAGCCGTGGGCCGCGGGGTCCTTGCCGTTCGTCTGCGTGTCGGCCATGGCGGATTCGCGTGCGGAGAGTCGTTCGGCGTGCGTCTGGCTTCTCGTCACAACGGGCATTCAGTGGGGGCCGTGTGGGGCCGAGCGGTGGGAGCTGCGGTGGCGGTGAACGTCACCGGCGTCGGTGGGCGTCGCGGGCGTCGGTAAGCGTCGCGGGCGTCGTGAGCGTCGCGGTGGCGTAAAACGTCACGGCGTCGGTGAGCGTCGCGGCGTCGGTGAGCGTCGCGGGCGTCGGTGAGCGTCGCGGCGTCGGTGAGCGTCGCGGCGTCGGGGTGAGCGTCGCGGCGTCGGTGAGCGTCGCGGCGTCGGTGAGCGTCGCGGCGTCGGTGAGCGTCGCGGCGTCGGTGAGCGTCGCGGCGTCGGTGAGCGTCGCGGCGTCGGTGAGCGTCGCGGCGTCGGTGAGCGTCGCGGCGTCGGTGAGCGTCGCGGCGTCGGTGAGCGTCGCGGCGTCGGTGAGCGTCGCGGCGTCGGTGAGCGTCGCGGCGTCGGTGAGCGTCGCGGCGTCGGTGAGCGTCGCGGCGTCGGTGAGCGTCGCGGCGTCGGTGAGCGTCGCGGCGTCGGTGAGCGTCGCGGCGTCGGTGAGCGTCGCGGCGTCGGTGAGCGTCGCGCGTCGGTGAGCCGTGTTCTTCATGGTTATCCCGAACCGCTGGCAGAACCGCTCCTATTTGCCGATGGTGAATTGAGCGGCGAAATCGGCGACGATAACTTCTGGGGCGCCGTACCTTTGGAACAGCTCCTCCAGGTAGTTGGTTATCGTCTTCACGGTGATGTTCTGCACTGCTTTGGCTTCGGTCCATTTGGTTAGAACGTCTTCCACGACGATGGCGTATTCGGGTCCTGTGCCGGCATCTTGGTACCGACCTAGCGTGTCGATCGAGAGCATCTGCCATGCTCTCGTGGGCTGGTGGGTGCCCATAGGTGCTGCTGTTTGGAGGTTTCGGCCCTTGATCTGCTTGCACGTTAGGCAGCTCTTTACGAACCGGTTCAACTGTGCTCTCATCTTTGGCCAGTAAAAGCGTTGGTCAATCGCCCTCCAAGTCTCCAATTGGCCTGGGTGGGCGGCGTCATCTCCGGCGTGGTAGGTCTCCAAAACCTGGGCCGCATTCCTTTGGGTACGTAGACGCGACAGGAACCTCCGGTTGCCGCAGGAACAGGTTGTTCTCCTCGGAGACGATAAAGTTCTCGAGCAGGGTCCGGTCGGTGTCGTTCTGGGGCCGTTGACCTCGGCCTCCGAAATGCGACGCACCAGGGGTTACGGTGTCGACGAGCTGCCCGGCCAAGATTCTTTTCACTAGCGGCTCGACCTGCAACAAACATACCCGGGGGGTGGGATTAGTTCGGTATAACTTACCCGCGCCTACTCGTTGGTATCTTCGGGGTTTCTCGACAGGTAATCCGCCAGCTGGTTATGTTTCCCGGCGATGTGCTCCACCGTGAACGCAAATTCCTGCAGGAGCAGCGACCACTGCGTCAGCTTAGCGCGGTCGTCCTGGTGGTTCTGGAGCCAGATCATCGCTTTGTTATGGGTCCGGAGCGTGAAGTGTTGGTCCTCAAAGTATTGCTTGTACCGGCGGATGGCCCATACCATAGCCAGGCACTCCTTCTCGTTCACATGGTAATTCTTTTCGGCCGGATGGAATTTAGCCGAACTGAAGTGGATAATATGCCTGCCTCCCTCGGGATCCTGTTGCATCAATACGGCTCCCATCCCCAAGTCGGAAGCGTCGACCTGGAGGACGTAGGGCCAGCCGTGGTGGGGTCGTTCCAGGCGTTGAGGCTTGGCCAGCGCGGTCTTTGTGAGGCGCCAGCTTTCCTCGCACGCGGGCGTCCACTGGAACGCGCCTTCTTTGCACGTCAGGTTCGTGAGGGGCTCGATGATGGTGGCCAAGTTGGGAATATATCCGCGCAGCCAGTTCACTAGGCCAAGGAACGCTTGGACGAAATTCTTGACTTTGAGTAGGTGGCAGTCACGGGGTTTGGTGAACTTTCCATCCACGCAGTAACCAAGGTACGGCAGGGTGCTGGTCGCGAGGCGGCACTTGGCGGGGTTCAACCGCAGCTGGTGAACCTCTACCCGCTCAAACACCGCTTGGAGATGCCTGACATGATCCTCGTGGTTCATGGAATACTCACGATCACATCGTCTAGGTACACTTTTACAAATTTGTTCAACACTCCCGCGAAAATGTCAGTCATAGCCCGCTGGAAGGTGGCGGGCGCCAGCTTGAGTCCGAAAGGCATGGCGGTGAACTGGTATTGTGCGCCGGATGGCGTGAAGAAGGCGGTTGTACTTCTTGGAGGCCTTCTCCATGGGCAGTTGCCAATACCCGTTGGTCAAGTCAAGGGCGGTGAACACGCGGGCCTCCCCCAGGTCCCGAACCGTCTCAATAATCGGCGGCAGAACACTGCAGGCATCCTTGGTTCGCTTGTTCAGCTCGCGGTAATCCACACAAAACCGCCAGCCCGCTTCTTTCTTGACCAGTACCACCGGTGATGCGTACGGGGAGTTGCATGGTTCGATAATGCCCCCTTTCAGCATGGTCTCCACCTGGTGGTCGATTTCTTTTTCCTTCTCCAGGCTGTATTTCCGCGGCCGGCATTTGAACGGAGTTGTCGACGACAACTCGATGCGGTGGCTGCGCAGCACCTCGGAAGGCGGACGATTTTCTCCGCTAAAAAGAAATTTAAAATTATCAAGGAGGGGCCTATACTGTAGCAGCTTGGTTGCTCTTTTTTTTATATGTATATATCCCGGGCACAGTACGAGGGTGAGTCGTTTTCGTAAATGCGAGCAATAGGGGGTTTACACCGAAATTATACTTACATTTGCTCAGGTTGGAATTTATGGGCGCCAACCATCCAAATTAAGAGTTTACCTAGTGTCTAGGATTTGAATGGGTTTGGTTGTTTAAATTAAAGAAAAATTAAGAATTACTTCGCATATATAATAAGAGGTTCCAATCATACATTATATGGTTTCAACAGATATAAACCAAAATAAGAGATTTATTTATGCAATATTCAATAGATATAAATCAAAATAAGATATTTATTTATGTAAACAAATATTCAATAGATATAAACCAAAATAAGATATTCACCTTTGCACAAAATCATTAACCGTTCAATATTTATGGCCATAAAAACTGTACGTTTGGGAACCTTAGGGACATAACTCTGCTCCACATACGCAAGCTCTGGTTCGATATCTTTTTAAAGCAGATGAATTTTGATGGTAAGCTTCGTCTAACTTTCGGCAAAGCTCACCCAAGTGTTCTATATCGGTAACAGTAACAAGCGCCAGGTGCCTTACGTACGTCGGCAGAAGCTTTTGTCCGATAAGTTTAAGTTGTTCCTGTGGAGATGGTGGTTCAGATAATTTATTAAATAGAGATAACATAAAAGCAATAAAGATTTGTACTGATTCCGTTTTCCCTGTTTTCTCGATCTTATTTGTTCCCAAAGTTTATCTTCATAGTGCAAGGGTTGGAAATCGCGCTTTTAAAATTCTACTTAAATATCCCAACTCTCTACTTTAGATCTAATACTGCGCCACCAATGCAATGCTTTACCGCTAAACAAATCAACTGAAGCTCTATACAAGTCGGATTTAGAAACACCTCGAGCTTCTGCAAGCTCTTCAACTCTTTGAATAAAAACGCCGACTGACATATTGTCGCCATCAAAGGTAATATCCCACTTGTATACAGCCACAGGTTTAGGACTAGGTAATTGCGAAACAGAATTATTTAACACGGTAGTATTCAACGTAGTATCATCCAGACTAATAGAAGGTTCAGACGTTCGTGATTTATCGAAAAGATCTGCTTCGATCATAATAGAAGTGGCAAAAGATTCATTTTGAAAAGTTTTTTCAGCGGTACTATTGTCTGATATAATCATCCTCTGAATACGGTTCTTTAAATGAACAAGGCGTAATTCAATTCTCTTAAACATGTTATCAGATTTAGGACCTTCAAAGTCTGCAACTAAATTTTCAAGAGTTTTAAGTGACTCTTCAATCACTTTTTGTTCATTTTTAAACTCGTACTCAGGGTCTGTCAAAACTTTATCAGCAGGGGTTGTGTCTAATAATCTGGATAACATCTTACGTTTCTCAACTACGGTCTTTGAACTTTGCACACCTCTAATTCGCAACTCATAATCTATTTCGTCCGCAAGAAGATATTTTAAACGTAGCTTAGACATGATTATTAAGTTATAAGGTCAATAATAAGTTAAATTCGATTTGGTCTGGTAAAGTTATTAAAATTATTAAGATAAAATGTTAAATATGACTGATGAATACAAAAAAATGCAGATCTACACCTAATTTAATATAATACATGCGAATCTTGTCGACTGATCAAATGTAAGTTTATTTTTTCGGGCCCCACGTTGGGAGCCAATTTTGTAGCAGCTTGGTTGCTCCTTTTTTATATGTATATATCCCGGGCACAGTACGAGGGTAAGTCGTTTTCGGAAATGCGAGCAATAGGGGGTTTAAACCGAAATTATACTTACATTTGCTCAGGTTGGAATTTATGGGCGCCAACCATCCAAATTAAGAGTTTACCTAGTGTCTAGGGTTTGGATGGGTTTGGTTGTTTAAATTAAAGAAAAATTAAGAATTACTTCGCATATATTATAAGAGGTTCCAATCACACATTATATGGTTTCAACAGATATAAACCAAAATAAGAGATTTATTTATGCAATATTCAATAGATATAAATCAAAATAAGATATTTATTTATGTAAACAAATATTCAATAGATATAAACCAAAATAAGATATTCACCTTTGCACAAAATCATTAACCGTTCAATATTTATGGCCATAAAAACTGTACGTTTACATTAAACGTGTTTTTTCATTTGATAAAAATATATATAATATAAAATCAAGTAACGTGAGTGTAGGTCCTGAAGGGGCCTAACTCAAAACAAAATATATTTAAGGATATTAATAATATAAAAAGTGAAACAAGGATAGACCCTGATGGGGACTAACTTGGTGTAAAAAAAATATATAGTCAAGTAGATTACTAAAGCATTTAAGACTTCCAATGGGTACGTTACCACACGCGTCCTCCTGGCTGGTTCTTGCACGTTAGGCAGCTCTTCACGAACCGGTTTACCTGTGCTCTCATCTTTGGCCAGTGAAAACGTTGGTCGATCGCCCTCCAAGTCTCCAATTGGCCTGGGTGGGCGGCGTCGTCTCCGGCGTGGTAGGTCTCCAAAACCGCATTCCTTCGGGTACGTAGACGCGACAGGAACCGTCGTGTCGACGAGCTGCTTGGCCAAGATTCTCTTCACTAGCGGTTCGACCTGTAACAAACATACACGGGGGGTGGGGATTAGTTCGGTAAGTGGGGAATATATCCGCGCAGCCAGTTCACTAGGCCAAGGAATGCTTGGACTTGTCGCTTGTTCTTTGGCTGCTCGAAATTCTTGACTTTGAGCAGGTGGCAGTCACGTGGTTTGGTGAACTTTCCATCCACGCAGTAACCCAGGTACGGCAGGGTGCTGGTCGCGAGGCGGCACTTGGTGGGGTTCAACCGCAGCTGGTGAACCTCTACCCGCTCAAACACCGCTTGGAGATGCCTGACATGATCCTCGTGGTTCATGGAATACACGATCACATCGTCTAGGTACACTTTCACAAACTTGTTCAACACTCCCGCGAAAATGTCCGTCATGGCCCGCTGGAAGGTGGCGGGCGCCAGCTTGAGTCCAAACGGCATGGCGGTGAACTGGTATTGTGCGCCGGATGGCGTGAAGAAGGCGGTGTACTTCTTGGGGCCTTCTCCATGGGCAGTTGCCAATACCCGCTGGTCAAATCCAGGGCGGTGAACACGCGGGCCTCCCCCAGGTCCCGAACCGTCTCAATATTCGGCGGCAGAACACTGCAGGCATCCTTGGTTCGCTTGTTCAGCTCGCGGTAATCCACACAAAACCGCCAGCCCGCTTCTTTCTTGACCAGTACCACCGGTAATGCGTACGGGGAGTTGCATGTTTCGATAATGCCCCCTTTTAGCATGGTCTCCACCTGGTGGTCAATTTCTTTTTCCTTCTCCGGGCTGTATTTCCGCGGCCGGCATTTGAACGGAGTTGTCGACGACAACTCGATGCGGTGGCTGCGCAGCACCTCGGAAGGCGGGCGATTTTCTCCGCTAAAAAGAAATTTAAAATTATCAAGGAGGGGCCTATACTTACCTAGGGCCTCCTCGGGGATATCGATCGGTAGCTCGGGAAGCGGGAGCACCTCCTGGGTGCACCGTGCACGCGGCGTCCAAAATACCGTCTGCCGTTCTTCTTTCCCTAGGTAGACGCATCCTCTGGCGACGTCGACGAGCGCTCGCTGCTCTGTGAGGAAGTCCATACCTAGTATTACGGGAACCGGAAGGCGTTGCACGACGTGCATGGTGTACCGGTACGCGCGGTCTTGGATTGTGAAATGAAGTTGGACGTAGCCGAGGATCTCTACGGTGTTACCGCCTACGGCTAAAACTCGCGCCTGCTTCTTCACGTAATCCGGCGCGTACTCTGCAGCCACTACCGACATATCCGCACCTGTGTCAATCAACGCACTTAATCTACCTACTTGCCCGCGGCACTTAATGTCTATCACGGGACTTGTCTTTTTTTTCACTGTTATAGTGTTTATCTCGGAGTCACACTCTCCCCCGTGTTTCTCCGGTCGGAGTTTTCCGACGGCTGGGCGCGGAACCGAATTGCCGTGGCGCGGTTAAAGTCGCACCCACGCATGTCGGCCTCCGTAATGCGTGTCCGACGGGTCAGCGTTGCCATATCCGCGATGTTTTCCGCTCGGAGCACGTACTTGAGGCGCGGCTGGAGCAGGTTAAACACTACCCGCACCAAGCTTGCCTCCGGCACCTCGGGCAGCAGCCACTGGGCCATTGACCGCTTCCGCTGAATAAAGCGGGTGACGTTCTCGTCTTCTGGCTGCCGCTCCCCGTAAAACTTGGACGTCAGTTTCACCACGCGCTCCTCGTCCATGAATGTTTGTGAGAAGATTTCTCGGAAATCTCCCCACGACAGCTCCTGGCTCCTGTACCACAGGAACTCCTGCTCCTGGGCCCCCTTTATTTGGCCCAGTGCGTGGAACGCCAACGTCATCATCGGTCGTGTCGGACGCCGGGCCATGGGCCGCGGGGCCCGTGCCGGTCGTCTGCGTGTCGGCTATGGCGGATTCGTGTGCGGAGCGTCGTTCGGCGTGCGTCTGGCTTCGCGTCACAACGGGCATTCAGTGGGGCCGTGGAGGCCAAGCGGTGGAGCTGCGGTGGCGGTGAACGTCACGGCGTCGATGGGCGTCGCGGCGTCGATGGGCGTCGCGGCGTCGATGGGCGTCGCGGCGTCGATGGGCGTCGCGGCGTCGATGGGCGTCGCGGCGTCGATGGGCGTCGCGGCGTCGATGGGCGTCGCGGCGTCGATGGGCGTCGCGGCGTCGATGGGCGTCGCGGCGTCGATGGGCGTCGCGGCGTCGATGGGCGTCGCGGCGTCGATGGGCGTCGCGGCGTCGATGGGCGTCGCGGCGTCGATGGGCGTCGCGGCGTCGATGGGCGTCGCGGCGTCGATGGGCGTCGCGGCGTCGATGGGCGTCGCGGCGTCGATGGGCGTCGCGGCGTCGATGGGCGTCGCGGCGTCGATGGGCGTCGCGGCGTCGATGGGCGTCGCGGCGTCGATGGGCGTCGCGGCGTCGATGGGCGTCGCGGCGTCGATGGGCGTCGCGGCGTCGATGGGCGTCGCGGCGTCGATGGGCGTCGCGGCGTCGATGGGCGTCGCGGCGTCGATGGGCGTCGCTTTCATAGAAAAATTAACATGAGGAATGGATGATGGCAATGTTTTTTCCTAAGAAGGCATCCTTAAGAATTTCTAATTTTCAATGAAAAGCCCTAAATTTTCTAATATCCAGAATTTTGAAAATATAAAACATTTAAAATAAATAGCATAGGAAAATTAACATGAGGAAGGGATGATGAAAATGTTTCTTTCTAAAAAGGCATCCTAAAGAAAATCCAATTTTTAATGAAAAGCCCTAAATCTTCTAATATCCAGAATTTTGAAAATATAAAGCATAGGAAAATTAACATGGGGAATGGTTGATGGCAATGTTTCTTCCTAAGAAGGCATCCTAAAGAAAATCCAATTTTCAATGAAAAGCCCTAAATCTTCTATTATCCAAAATTTTGAAAATATAAAACATTTAAAATTGATAGCATAGGAAAATTAACATGAGGAATAGATGATGGCAATGTTTCTTCCTAAGATAGCGTCCTAAAGAATATTTTATTTTTAATGAAAATCCCTAAATCTTCTAAAATTTTAAAAATATAAAATCTTTAAAATAGATAGCATAGAAAAATTAACATGAGGAATGGATGATGGCAATGTTTCTTCCTAAGAGGGCATCTTAAAGAAAATCCAATTTTCAATGAAAAGCCCTAAATCTTTTAATATCGAGAATTTTGAAAATATACATCTTAAAGAAAATCCAATTTTCAATGAAAAGCCCTAAATCTTCTAATATCGAGAATTTTGAAAATATAAAACATTTAAAATAGATAGCATAGGAAAATTAACATAAGTAATAGATGATGGCAATGTTTCTTCCTAAGATAGCGTCCTAAAGAATATCTTATTTTTAATGAAAATCCCTAAATCTTCTAATATTCATAATTTGGCAATGTTTGTTCATAAGAAAGCATCCTAAAGAAAATCCAATTTTCAATGAAAAGCCCTAAATCTTCTAATATCCAGAATTTTGAAAATATAAAATCTTTAAAATAGATTGCATAGGAAAATTAACATAAGGAATGCATGATTTCAATGTTTTTTTTTAAGAAGGCATCCTAAAGAATTTCTTATTATTAATAAAAAGCCCTAAACTCTTTTAATATCCACAATTTTGAAAAAATAAAACATTTAAAATAGATAGCATAGGGAAATTAACATGGAGAATGGATGATGGCAATATTTCTTCCTAAGAAGGCATCCCAAAGAATTTCTAATTTTTAATGAAAAGCCCTTAATTTTCTAATATCGTAAATTTTGAAAATATAAAACATTTAGAATAGATAGCATAGGAAAATTAACATAAGAAATGGATGATGGCAATGTTTCTTTACAAGAAGGAAACATAAAGAATTTCCAATTTTTTTTGAAAAGCCCTAAATCTTCTAATATCCAGAATTTTAAAAATATAAAGCATAGGAAAATTAACATAAGGAATGGATGATTTCAATGTTTTTTTCTAAAAAGGCATCCTAAAGAATATTTTATTTTTAATGAAAAGCCCTAAATCTTTTAATTTTCATAATTTTGAAAATATAAAACCATCCCAAAGAAAATCCAATTTTTAATGAAAAGCCCTAAATCTTTTAATTTTCATAATTTTAAAAATATGGAAAATTATTATAAGGAATGAATGATGGCAATGTTTCTTTCTAAGAAGGCATCCTAAAGAAAATCAAATTTTCAATGAAAAGCCCTAAATCTTTTAATATCCAGAATTTTGATAATATAAAAATTTAAAATAGATAGCAGTAGAATAGCTATGGGGCTTCTGGCTCACTATTCACATTTCGGCCGCATGGTGGCGCCACATGCTGGGCTGTGCACTCGTTGGCGTTACACGATGGGCGGGAAATTCAAAATGGCCGCCGGCCGCCAACCAATTGCAGAAATAATGATGGGCGGGGCTTGTTGAATTCAAAATGGCCGCCAACCAATTGTAAAAGTAATACTGGAAAATGCAAAATTATGACTCGTGGTGGCGCCACTTGCCCGGTTGATTCTCAAGTCTAGTAATTGCACAATATTTCGAAATTTTAATTTATTCTGGCGCCACACTGGCGTTGTTTTTCTCACACATTGAGATGCACTTCCCTAGAGGCCCCATTGGGCGGTCGCAACCTTGCACGATACTTCGAATTTTTTCCGCATGTGACGCCACCTGCTTTAACTATACGTATACTACAGGAGCGTACAAATTAAGCTCGTACCAAATATTACGGGGGCGCACAAAATTAACCTAAAAATTGTAATTGTAATTAATATATTCACAGTGGTGAGATGTAATCGCGGCGTCGATGGGCGTCGCGGCGTCGATGGGCGTCGCGGCGTCGATGGGCGTCGCGGCGTCGATGGGCGTCGCGGCGTCGATGGGCGTCGCGGCGTCGATGGGCGTCGCGGCGTCGATGGGCGTCGCGGCGTCGATGGGCGTCGCGGCGTCGATGGGCGTCGCGGCGTCGATGGGCGTCGCGGCGTCGATGGGCGTCGCGGCGTCGATGGGCGTCGCTTTCATAGAAAAATTAACATGAGGAATGGATGATGGCAATGTTTTTTCCTAAGAAGGCATCCTTAAGAATTTCTAATTTTCAATGAAAAGCCCTAAATTTTCTAATATCCAGAATTTTGAAAATATAAAACATTTAAAATAAATAGCATAGGAAAATTAACATGAGGAAGGGATGATGAAAATGTTTCTTTCTAAAAAGGCATCCTAAAGAAAATCCAATTTTTAATGAAAAGCCCTAAATCTTCTAATATCCAGAATTTTGAAAATATAAAGCATAGGAAAATTAACATGGGGAATGGTTGATGGCAATGTTTCTTCCTAAGAAGGCATCCTAAAGAAAATCCAATTTTCAATGAAAAGCCCTAAATCTTCTATTATCCAAAATTTTGAAAATATAAAACATTTAAAATTGATAGCATAGGAAAATTAACATGAGGAATAGATGATGGCAATGTTTCTTCCTAAGATAGCGTCCTAAAGAATATTTTATTTTGTAATGAATCATTACTAACGATACACATTACGACATCTATGAGACGATTTCCTAACTACCCGACGTCAAGGAAAGAGTTGGACTACCAGAAACCTGCAGTTAGACGGAACTCCAACAGATGGCGCTGTGACAGATGTCAACAGCATATGTTGTCAACACTTGTTGCACACGGCCCGTGAGATGAATTTATTTCACACGGCCCCAATTGTTTTTCATCAAGTCTGTCATCAGAATTTCGTCTATAAAACCGCTGCATTTTTCAATGGACAATCAGTCACCTTTATAATCTGTGAATCAGTCGTCTGGTGGCTCAGTTCCAAATGGTGTTATCAATTGTGAGCCCAAAACCAACCACTTAATCACAGAGAATTCTCAGTGGAATATTAACAGTAAGTTAACCTGTTTTTAATATCAAAGGGCTTTAAGCCGTACAATATTAAGCTTTAATAGCAGAGTTAATGAAACTGTAAATCCTGTATGCATATAACATAACCTAACAACATGTATTTTTCCACTAGAGTCCAATTGCAAATCTGCCCTGTCTCTCTGTAGGACTGAAAACTACGCCCGTGCCTGCCAGTTGCCTGTGAAAAGCCCTGGAACATTTGCCTGTCCTGATTAAAGGCTATGCAAGAACCTTTGTGGGCAAAGTCTACGATACTTTTGTAAATACTGTAAATACTGTATATAATTCTAATATAATTTTGTACATACTTTTATCTTGGTAAATAAACCAGTTTAAGTTACTTTTTGCATTTTAAATTAAACCACCAACCCTAACTGATTCTTATAAACCCTACTTTCTCCACTGAATAAAAGCAACCCGAGGTAGGTATTCCTCTATATCTGAAGAGTCAACCGGAGAGGAACCTTGGTGAAGTACTTAAGGCCATAACCAGCCTAGGTACGACACAAATTTGGCGCCCGAGCAGGGACCCGGGTTTTCCTGAAAATTCCTGTAACCTAACCTGAAAAGTTTTCATAGAAAACATAACCTGCAAATATCCCGTGAGAATCAGTAAGGTGGTTTAATAATTACATTTTAAAATGCCAAAAACAAAGCCCAGCCCGTCAAAAAAACCAGAAGAGCAAATTAAAACCCAAAGCACTCCTCAGGCAGAGGCTGGAAATTCTTCGACAGAAGGTACAGCTGGCACTGAGGTAAAACAAGGACTAAGCTGGATATACACCCTGCGTAAGGAAGGTTTAGTGGATGTTTGTAAGGGTTTTGGTTTGGAAACATCCGGCACAGTAAACGATTTACGTTTACGAGTGCGAGATCATGTCACCAAAGAGAAAGAAGCACCAGCTAATATATCACTTTGGGAAGCATCAATTTTAGGTACACCACAAGATGATCGAAAGGTCTGTGACCAGGTGAGAAAGTGGAATGTACACTTTGATGGCAATACTAATGCAGTTTCATTCCTCGAAAGAATTCAAGAGCTTAAAATATGCTATGATTTTGAAGAGGAAAACTTACTAAGAGCATTACCGGAACTGTTAAGGGGCAGTGCCCTATTGTGGTATAGAAACTGGAAAGCTGGCTGGGAAGAATGGGATGATTTCGTAGAGGATTTTAAGCAAACTTATTTTCCCAGTAGGTATACCGAGGACCTACTCGAAGAAATCTCTCAAAGAAAACAACGTCCCAAGGAAAGGTTTCGAGAGTACATGATTGACATTCAATCACTTATGCGACGACATGGAAAATACAGCTCAGAGGAAGAGTTGTACACCCTGTATAAAAACTTAAGGCCATAACCAGCCTAGGTACGACACAAATTTGGCGCCCGAGCAGGGCGTAATGAATCATTACTAACGATACACATTACGACATCTATGAGACGATTTCCTAACTACCCGACGTCAAGGAAAGAGTTGGACTACCAGAAACCTGCAGTTAGACGGAACTCCAACAGATGGCGCTGTGACAGATGTCAACAGCATATGTTGTCAACACTTGTTGCACACGGCCCGTGAGATGAATTTATTTCACACGGCCCCAATTGTTTTTCATCAAGTCTGTCATCAGAATTTCGTCTATAAAACCGCTGCATTTTTCAATGGACAATCAGTCACCTTTATAATCTGTGAATCAGTCGTCTGGTGGCTCAGTTCCAAATGGTGTTATCAATTGTGAGCCCAAAACCAACCACTTAATCACAGAGAATTCTCAGTGGAATATTAACAGTAAGTTAACCTGTTTTTAATATCAAAGGGCTTTAAGCCGTACAATATTAAGCTTTAATAGCAGAGTTAATGAAACTGTAAATCCTGTATGCATATAACATAACCTAACAACATGTATTTTTCCACTAGAGTCCAATTGCAAATCTGCCCTGTCTCTCTGTAGGACTGAAAACTACGCCCGTGCCTGCCAGTTGCCTGTGAAAAGCCCTGGAACATTTGCCTGTCCTGATTAAAGGCTATGCAAGAACCTTTGTGGGCAAAGTCTACGATACTTTTGTAAATACTGTAAATACTGTATATAATTCTAATATAATTTTGTACATACTTTTATCTTGGTAAATAAACCAGTTTAAGTTACTTTTTGCATTTTAAATTAAACCACCAACCCTAACTGATTCTTATAAACCCTACTTTCTCCACTGAATAAAAGCAACCCGAGGTAGGTATTCCTCTATATCTGAAGAGTCAACCGGAGAGGAACCTTGGTGAAGTACTTAAGGCCATAACCAGCCTAGGTACGACACAATTTTTAATGAAAATCCCTAAATCTTCTAAAATTTTAAAAATATAAAATCTTTAAAATAGATAGCATAGAAAAATTAACATGAGGAATGGATGATGGCAATGTTTCTTCCTAAGAGGGCATCTTAAAGAAAATCCAATTTTCAATGAAAAGCCCTAAATCTTCTAATATCGAGAATTTTGAAAATATACATCTTAAAGAAAATCCAATTTTCAATGAAAAGCCCTAAATCTTCTAATATCGAGAATTTTGAAAATATAAAACATTTAAAATAGATAGCATAGGAAAATTAACATGAGTAATAGATGATGGCAATGTTTCTTCCTAAGATAGCGTCCTAAAGAATATCTTATTTTTAATGAAAATCCCTAAATCTTCTAATATTCATAATTTGGCAATGTTTGTTCATAAGAAAGCATCCTAAAGAAAATCCAATTTTCAATGAAAAGCCCTAAATCTTCTAATATCCAGAATTTTGAAAATATAAAATCTTTAAAATAGATTGCATAGGAAAATTAACATAAGGAATGCATGATTTCAATGTTTTTTTTAAGAAGGCATCCTAAAGAATTTCTTATTATTAATAAAAAGCCCTAAACTCTTTTAATATCCACAATTTTGAAAAAATAAAACATTTAAAATAGATAGCATAGGGAAATTAACATGGAGAATGGATGATGGCAATATTTCTTCCTAAGAAGGCATCCCAAAGAATTTCTAATTTTTAATGAAAAGCCCTTAATTTTCTAATATCGTAAATTTTTAAAATATAAAACATTTAGAATAGATAGCATAGGAAAATTAACATAAGAAATGGATGATGGCAATGTTTCTTTACAAGAAGGAAACATAAAGAATTTCCAATTTTTTTTGAAAAGCCCTAAATCTTCTAATATCCAGAATTTTAAAAATATAAAGCATAGGAAAATTAACATAAGGAATGGATGATTTCAATGTTTTTTTCTAAGAAGGCATCCTAAAGAATATTTTATTTTTAATGAAAAGCCCTAAATCTTTTAATTTTCATAATTTTGAAAATATAAAACCATCCCAAAGAAAATCCAATTTTTAATGAAAAGCCCTAAATCTTTTAATTTTCATAATTTTAAAAATATGGAAAATTATTATAAGGAATGAATGATGGCAATGTTTCTTTCTAAGAAGGCATCCTAAAGAAAATCAAATTTTCAATGAAAAGCCCTAAATCTTTTAATATCCAGAATTTTGATAATATAAAAATTTAAAATAGATAGCAGTAGAATAGCTATGGGGCTTCTGGCTCACTATTCACATTTCGGCCGCATGGTGGCGCCACATGCTGGGCTGTGCACTCGTTGGCGTTACACGATGGGCGGGAAATTCAAAATGGCCGCCGGCCGCCAACCAATTGCAGAAATAATGATGGGCGGGGCTTGTTGAATTCAAAATGGCCGCCAACCAATTGTAAACGTAATACTGGAAAATGCAAAATTATGACTCGTGGTGGCGCCACTTGCCCGGTTGATTCTCAAGTCTAGTAATTGCACAATATTTTGAAATTTTAATTTATTCTGGCGCCACACTGGCGTTGTTTTTCTCACACATTGAGACGCACTTCCCTAGAGGCCCCATTGGGCGGTCGCAACCTTGCACGATACTTCGAATTTTTTCCGCATGTGACGCCACCTGCTTTAACTATGCGTATACTACAGGAGCGTACAAATTAAGCTCGTACCAAATATTACGGGGGCGCACAAAATTAACCTAAAAATTGTAATTGTAATTAATATATTCACAGTGGTGAGATGTAATTGCGTGGTTCGAAAACGTTCAGAATTGATCAAAAATGACAGGTGTCCAAGACCTTGACGTGACCTTGACGTGACGTTGGCATGACCTTGAAAATGACAGGTGTCAAAAATGACAGGTGTCAAAAATGACAGGTGTCAAAAATGTCAGGTGTCAAAAATGACAGGTGTCAAAAATGAAAGGTGTCAAAAAGGACAGGTGTCAAAAATGACAGGTGTCTTAAGACAGGTGTCAAAAATGACAGGTGTCAAAAATGACAGGTGTCAAAAATGACGTGTCAAAAATGACAGGTGTTAAAAATTCCTTATCTTTGACTTCCCCCTAATTAAAATGCAAAATATGTTTTGTATAACTTAAAAATACCTGTATTAAAATTATCATATTACGTGTCGTTTAAATGCAAAAATGCTATAAATACATTTATTTATTCATAATTTTCGCATGTGTTTTTTTATTATGACATTGACAACATTTGAGATACCGGAAGAATTCGGAAACGTTCGGAATTGATCGGAAATTAACGAAATATATAAGTATCAAAAATGAAAGTTGTCAAAAATGATGTGATAAAATTGCAAATACGGCTTCCGCCACCATCACAGCCCCACCGCCCCTGCTAGTGACGAACAAAAAAATAAAATATTATTAAATATTGTGCAATATTGCAAAATGTAAAAATATGACTCATGAAGACTGACGCCACACTGGTGGCATTTTTATTATTTGCATATTTAATTAGGTAAATAAGTTTTCGGCGCCACACTGGCTGCACATATTTTTATTATTTGCATATTTAATTGCATCTACTTATTCAAACGTAATTCTCGGAATTTTCCAGTTCAAGTTTGTTTATTAATTTATAAACAGTGGAAGGAAGTTTGTTATTTAAAGAAAGCAAATCAATTATTTTTCATTATTTAGTTAACCAATAAAAGATCCCTTTTAAATGATTCGCACGATTTTTTATTATCCTGTGCGTTACTTTATATTTTTGTTTATCTACTGCAACCTTTAATTAGTATTAGTTTATGTTGCGTACCTGTTATAAATTCCTATATTTATCATCACACATTGATACTTATTATTTAACTTACGAACCAGTTTTGGGAAAATTTTACTATGGAAACTCAGAAGTGGATTTTAAAGGAAATGATATTGTTATAAAGGACAAAAATAAAAAGGAAGATAGAATATATAAGGGTACTTATGGTTTATATGAATTCTTGTTTAAAAATAAACCAAACGAAAGTTTAATGACGCCAGAGGATATAAATAATTATAGAAATATACAAAAAGCAGGAAATAGAGGTAATAAGTATATAAATGTAATTAAACCCTTACTTGATTTAGAGGAATCAAACAAACAAACTAAAACTCGAAATTAAGAGTGCCACAAAAAAAACAACGACAGCAACGTCTTGGGAAAGAATTACAAATGCAATACACAAATAAATTAAAAGAATATGTGTATTGGGATGACTGTAGTTAAACGATTAAGATTATTAATTAGTTCCCAATATGCAGGGAATAATAGTCATGCGAATGAAATAAAAAGCATAATTGAAGAGTTAAAAGAAGAATAGATTTTATAAATTAAAAACATTTTTATCATGTCCGTTGACAAGTTCGGACGTAGTTTACTTAATCATTTAAGAAAAAACCAAGAGAAAGAAATATCCACATATGGTTTATTAAATATTACATTAAAAAGTGCTAACTTCCACATGCAAGCTAAAAAATTGTGTATGATTTAAGAACTAATTATTCAATTTATGAAATTCCACTAAAAGAGGGATTATAAGATAGTCTTCAAATTAAGATAAACAATAAATTGTATAAACCCGACAAATTGTTAAATTTAACTACAATTGGGTGATAAAATTTCATTAGAATAATCTAAGCTCATTACGTATGTTTTTCTGGAAATGATTATTAAATATCCGATTTTAACAGAATGATGAAGAAAATTAAAAATAAATCTCAATTGTCTTCAATAGATTATAAACGTAAAATAGTAAGTAAATTATACGCACCAGCAAGAAAACAATTCAAGCGTAGAAAAGTTGTTATTCGCGGATTAAATTAATTAAATTTATTTCAAGGTGATCTGGTTGAGATGATTCCTTTTGCAAAAGAAAATAAAGGATTTAAATATATTTTGGTAATTATTAATGCATTTATTAAATTTGTGTGGGCTTTACCTATAAAGAATAAAAC
Organism: Brassicogethes aeneus; assembly: GCA_921294245.1. Classification (NCBI taxonomy): domain Eukaryota; kingdom Metazoa; phylum Arthropoda; class Insecta; order Coleoptera; family Nitidulidae; genus Brassicogethes; species Brassicogethes aeneus. The sequence goes on from OV121136.1 coordinate 9,698,024, forward strand.
TTTTAAAGATGTAATATTCCGAAAAACTTACAAACAGACGCAGGGAAGGAGTTTTATATTAAGTTAAAAATTAATCATTATAGTACATTTAGTACTAAAAAAGCATCTATTGTGGAACGAGTTAATCGATATAAAATCGTTAATGTGGAAGGCAATTATAAGTGGTTAGAATTATTGCCTAAAATAGTACACAAATACAATTCTACTAAACATGGAACTATCAAAATAAAACCGATTGATCTGAATGCAAAGAATGAAAAAAGATTGTTAAAATCAACCTTTAGCAATTTAAAAATGTTCAGTCCAAATAATAAATTTAAATTAAAAGACAATGTTCGGATAAGCAAATATCGCGAGGCATTTTCTAAAGGGTACACGCCAAATTGGTCAAATGAAATTTTTACTGTAAAACAGGTTAAATTAACAAATCCTACACTTACATCTTGGAGGATCAGTATAAAAAAACCTATTCTGGGGGGTTTTTATGAATTCGAATTCGATGGGCGTCGCGGCGTCGATGGGCGTCGCGGCGTCGATGGGCGTCGCGGCGTCGATGGGCGTCGCGGCGTCGATGGGCGTCGCGGCGTCGATGGGCGTCGCGGCGTCGATGGGCGTCGCGGCGTCGATGGGCGTCGCGGCGTCGATGGGCGTCGCGGCGTCGATGGGCGTCGCGGCGTCGATGGGCGTCGCGGCGTCGATGGGCGTCGCGGCGTCGATGGGCGTCGCGGCGTCGATGGGCGTCGCGGCGTCGATGAACGTCGCGGCGTCGATGAACGTCGCGGCGTCGATGGGCGTCGCGGCGTCGATGGGCGTCGCGGCGTCGATGGGCGTCGCGGCGTCGATGGGCGTCGCGGCGTCGATGGGCGTCGCGGCGTCGATGGGCGTCGCGGCGTCGATGGGCGTCGCGGCGTCGATGGGCGTCGCGGCGTCGATGGGCGTCGCGGCGTCGATGGGCGTCGCGGCGTCGATGGGCGTCGCGGCGTCGATGGGCGTCGCGGCGTCGATGGGCGTCGCGGCGTCGATGGGCGTCGCGGCGTCGATGGGCGTCGCGGCGTCGATGGGCGTCGCGGCGTCGATGGGCGTCGCGGCGTCGATGGGCGTCGCGGCGTCGATGGGCGTCGCGGCGTCGATGGGCGTCGCGGCGTCGATGGGCGTCGCGGCTGCGATGGGCGTCGCGGCTGCGATGGGCGTCGCGGCGTCGATGGGCGTCGCGGCGTCGATTGGCGTCGCGGCTGCGATGGGCGTCGCGGCTGCGATGGGCGTCGCGGCTGCGATGGGCGTCGCGGCTGCGATGGGCGTCGCGGCTGCGATGGGCGTCGCGGCTGCGATGGGCGTCGCGGCTGCGATGGGCGTCGCGGCGTCGGTGAGCATCGCCGCGACGCCCATCGACGCCGCGACGCCCATCGAATTCGAATTCATAAAAACCCCCCAGAATAGGTTTTTTATACTGATCCTCCAAGATGTAAGTGTAGGATTTGTTAATTTAATCTGTTTTACAGTAAAAATTTCATTTGACCAATTTGGCGTGTACCCTTTAGAAAATGCCTCGCGATATTTGCTTATCCGAACATTGTCTTTTAATTTAAATTTATTATTTGGACTGAACATTTTTAAATTGCTAAAGGTTGATTTTAACAATCTTTTTTCATTCTTTGCATTCAGATCAATCGGTTTTATTTTGATAGTTCCATGTTTAGTAGAATTGTATTTGTGTACTATTTTAGGCAATAATTCTAACCACTTATAATTGCCTTCCACATTAACGATTTTATATCGATTAACTCGTTCCACAATAGATGCTTTTTTAGTACTAAATGTACTATAATGATTAATTTTTAACTTAATATAAAACTCCTTCCCTGCGTCTGTTTGTAAGTTTTTCGGAATATTTGGTTTAATTAGAATTGTTTTTATTGCCTGTGTTACATCTTTAAAAGTTTTATTCTTTATAGGTAAAGCCCACACAAATTTAATAAATGCATTAATAATTACCAAAATATATTTAAATCCTTTATTTTCTTTTGCAAAAGGAATCATCTCAACCAGATCACCTTGAAATAAATTTAATTAATTTAATCCGCGAATAAGAACTTTTCTACGCTTGAATTGTTTTCTTGCTGGTGCGTGTAATTTACTTACTATTTTACGTTTATAATCTATTGAAGACAATTGAGATTTATTTTTAATTTTCTTCATCATTCTGTTAAAATCGGATATTTAATAATCATTTCCAGAAAAACATACGTAATGAGCTTAGATGATTCTAATGAAATTTTATCACCCAATTGTAGTTAAATTTAACAATTTGTCGGGTTTATACAATTTATTGTTTATCTTAATTTGAAGACTATCTTATAATCCCTCTTTTAGTGGAATTTCATAAATTGAATAATTAGTGCTTAAATCATACACAATTTTTTAGCTTGCATGTGGAAGTTAGCACTTTTTAATGTAATATTTAATAAACCATATGTGGATATTTCTTTCTCTTGGTTTTTTCTTAAATGATTAAGTAAACTACGTCCGAACTTGTCAACGGACATGATAAAAATGTTTCTAATTTATGAAATCTATTCTTCTTTTAACTCTTCAATTATGCTTTTTATTTCATTCGCATGACTATTATTCCCTGCATATTGGGAACTAATTAATAATCTTAATCGTTTAACTACAGTCATCCCAATACACATATTCTTTTAATTTATTTGTGTATTGCATTTGTAATTCTTTCCCAAGACGTTGCTGTCGTTGTTTTGTTTGTGGCACTCTTAATTTCGAGTTTTAGTTTGTTTGTTTGATTCCTCTAAATCAAGTAAGGGTTTAATTACATTTATATACTTATTACCTCTATTTCCTGCTTTTTGTATATTTCTATAATTATTTATATCCTCTGGCGTCATTAAACTTTCGTTTGGTTTATTTTTAAACAAGAATTCATATAAACCATAAGTACCCTTATATATTCTATCTTCCTTTTTATTTTTGTCCTTTATAACAATATCATTTCCTTTAAAATCCACTTCTGAGTTTCCATAGTAAAATTTTCCCAAAACTGGTTCGTAAGTTAAATAATAAGTATCAATGTGTGATGATAAATATAGGAATTTATAACAGGTACGCAACATAAACTAATACTAATTAAAGGTTGCAGTAGATAAACAAAAATATAAAGTAACGCACAGGATAATAAAAAATCGTGCGAATCATTTAAAAGGGATCTTTTATTGGTTAACTAAATAATGAAAAATAATTGATTTGCTTTCTTTAAATAACAAACTTCCTTCCACTGTTTATAAATTAATAAACAAACTTGAACTGGAAAATTCCGAGAATTACGTTTGAATAAGTAGATGCAATTAAATATGCAAATAATAAAAATATGTGCAGCCAGTGTGGCGCCGAAAACTTATTTACCTAATTAAATATGCAAATAATAAAAATGCCACCAGTGTGGCGTCAGTCTTCATGAGTCATATTTTTACATTTTGCAATATTGCACAATATTTAATAATATTTTATTTTTTTGTTCGTCACTAGCAGGGGCGGTGGGGCTGTGATGGTGGCGGAAGCCGTATTTGCAATTTTATCACATCATTTTTGACAACTTTCATTTTTGATACTTATATATTTCGTTAATTTCCGATCAATTCCGAACGTTTCCAAATTCTTCCGGTATCTCAAATGTTGTCAATGTCATAATAAAAAAACACATGCGAAAATTATGAATAAATAAATGTATTTATAGCATTTTTGCATTTAAACGACACGTAATATGATAATTTTAATACAGGTATTTTTAAGTTATACAAAACATATTTTGCATTTTAATTAGGGGGAAGTCAAAGATAAGGAATTTTTAACACCTGTCATTTTTGACACCTGTCATTTTTGACACCTGTCATTTTTGACACCTGTCATTTTTGACACCTGTCTTAAGACACCTGTCATTTTTGACACCTGTCCTTTTTGACACCTTTCATTTTTGACACCTGTCATTTTTGACACCTGACATTTTTGACACCTGTCATTTTTGACACCTGTCATTTTTGACACCTGTCATTTTTGACACCTGTCATTTTCAAGGTCATGCCAACGTCACGTCAAGGTCACGTCAAGGTCTTGGACACCTGTCATTTTTGATCAATTCTGAACGTTTCCGAACCACGCAATTACATCTCACCACTGTGAATATATTGTCACGGTTCACTTTTCAGTGGGCGCTATCTAAAATAATATCTAGTTTTAAGGGCTCTGCCCGACTCTATAGTTGCTCAGGGGTGTGGGTTATAAAGGGATGTTCGTAGGCGCCACGTGATTTAAGTGGCCCTTAAAACGTAGAAAGAGAAAATCACGAAATAGATATAACTAAAGGTTTATTACTGATATATAATTTAAAATAACGCAATAAGTGATTATACTTGTGTTTAGGATAAATACCAAAAATAATACCAAAGTGATCACTTGGGTTTACAACCCTTTTGGTAGTTACGAACTACAAAAACAATCTATATATTCTGCAAGTAAAATACCACTCTGTAGCTGAGGGCTACCAGGGCAAAACAAAAAGTAAGTAAAACTGATGCTTAAGGCAACCAGGGCAAAACAAAAATGAGGTGACACTACAAGTTAAGCTTGTAGGTGTAACAAGGTTAGCAACCCGAGGGTTGCAACATGATCTGGGTAAACCTGGTTATACGGTCAAGCTTAACCAAATCAGTTCGCAACACAACGAACAATACTGACCAATAAAAATAAAGAAAGTCAAAAATAAATTGGCCGTTGGTCTGGATCAAAACCAACCAGCAGCTGGTTATACGGGCAAAAGCTGGTCAGCCTTAACACAGAACAACAAACCTCACAAAAATAATCATATAACAAAATAACGTATACTCCGGTATAAATACCACACAATAAAGTAAAGAATAAAATGGAGATAAACTTATCCTGCTGCCAGGCGTTGTCACAATCGGGTAGTCGTCAAATCCGGGGAAAGTGTCTTAATCGGGTGATGGGTGAGATGGCAGACGTCGATCTCAGTCCTACCTCGGCCAACTCACAGTCGTCGAATCCAGGAGAAAAACTAGGCTTGTCCGGGTACCTTCGCGGTAGTGTATGCCCCGGAACAAGGGTCACAATAGGGGTGGATATCGGGGAGATAATCCGTCGTGTCCAAGTTGTGTAAAAGTTACACGAATAGGGTTATGAAAACCCAAAAACAAAACCAAAACAAAAACAGAAAAAAAAGAACCCTAAAAGAGAAAAGTAAAGGTATGGAATAGGTCTACCAAAGAAATTATTTGTACTTACGCCTGGCTGAATAAATTATTGTACAACGATGTCAAGTTATAGCCGTGGGATTTTATTCAACGATGTTATGTGCGGTGTAGTGTGAAATGACGCTGGCTTGATCACTAAAATAGGCTTAGATAGAATAAAAACCATGAAATAGACAAAAGACGCTTACCTAGAGCATGTGCATTTTAAATCCGGACGAATCCGCTAAATCCATAGACCAAAGATACAAAATCCAAAACGATAACGGTCTAAATGGATCCAATATAGGTTTCTCTGAAGACAAATCCCGCAAATAAGAACGGATGGTGGAAATAAAACCAAATCTTCAAAGCACCTGTTGCACACGCTCACAAGCCTAACGCCAAATGTCAAGGAAACCAAGCGTCACCTCAGCAGGAACGTTACATAACTTTAACGTTGGCAACACTGAATTTACAGTCTGCAACCCACAGATAAAATCTAGGTGTGCGATTAAAATAACGTTGGCAACACTGCTACTTGACAGATGTAATGTAAACAGAAAATGGCTATATCAAAACACGATTATAAAATATAGACAACCAAGGCAAATACAAATAATAACCCAACGAAGGTATTCCTAAAACCAAACTCAATCTCTTAGGAAACGAAAAGAGTCATGTTAAAACCAAGGTCCCTGCAAAAAAGTAACTTAAAACAACGGTAGAAAACATACGACAAACAAGGTAAATTAAGTACCTAGTAGAACTAGACAATAATAATAAATGTAATAAAAATTTTAGTAAGGAGAGAAAAGGTCATAAAACTAACCAGGCATTACCGGCAAAATCAAAAGTAGGACAGAAAAATTATACTGTACGATACCACTTAAAATATGTTATAAACCAAATTAGAGAAAATAAAAGTAGTACAGCAAGTAAAGTATGGAAATTAAACTAAATAATAAAGTGCCGATAAGTAAGTTTTAGTTTTATTAGCAAAACAATACCAAATTCATAAAATAAACTAAGAGTCTTTTTGACACGTTACAATATTAATTACAATTACAATTTTTAGGTTAATTTTGTGCGCCCCCGTAATATTTGGTACGAGCTTAATTTGTACGCTCCTGTAGTATACGTATAGTTCCAGCAGGTGGCGTCACATGCGGAAAAAATTCGAAGTATCGTGCAAGGTTGCAACCGCCCAATGGGGCCTCTAGGGAAGTGCGTCTCAATGTGTGAGAAAAACAACGCCAGTGTGGCGCCAGAATAAATTAAAATTTCGAAATATTGTGCAATTACTAGACTTGAGAATCAACCGGGCAAGTGGCGCCACCACGAGTCATAATTTTGCATTTTCCAGTATTACTTTTACAATTGGTTGGCGGCCATTTTGAATTCAACAAGCCCCGCCCATCATTATTTCTGCAATTGGTTGGCGGCCGGCGGCCATTTTGAATTTCCCGCCCATCGTGTAACGCCAACGAGTGCACAGCCCAGCATGTGGCGTCACCATGCGGCCGAAATGTGAATAGTGAGCCAGAAGCCCCATAGCTATTCTACTGCTATCTATTTTAAATTTTTATATTATCAAAATTCTGGATATTAAAAGATTTAGGGCTTTTCATTGAAAATTTGATTTTCTTTAGGATGCCTTCTTAGAAAGAAACATTGCCATCATTCATTCCTTATAATAATTTTCCATATTTTTAAAATTATGAAAATTAAAAGATTTAGGGCTTTTCATTAAAAATTGGATTTTCTTTGGGATGGTTTTATATTTTCAAAATTATGGAAATTAAAAGATTTAGGGCTTTCCATTAAAAATAAAATATTCTTTAGGATGCCTTCTTAGAAAAAAACATTGAAATCATCCATTCCCTATGTTAATTTTCCTATGCTTTATATTTTTAAAATTCTGGATATTAGAAGATTTAGGGCTTTTCAAAAAAAATTGGAAATTCTTTGTTTCCTTCTTGTAAAGAAACATTGCCATCATCCATTTCTTATGTTAATTTTCCTATGCTATCTATAATAAATGTTTTATATTTTCAAAATTTACGATATTAGAAAATTAAGGGCTTTTCATTAAAAATTAGAAATTCTTTGGGATGCCTTCTTAGGAAGAAATATTGCCATCATCCATTCTCCATGTTAATTTCCCTATGCTATCTATTTTAAATGTTTTATTTTTTCAAAATTGTGGATATTAGAAGAGTTTAGGGCTTTTTATTAATAATAAGAAATTCTTTAGGATGCCTTCTTAAAAAAAAACATTGAAATCATGCATTCCTTATGTTAATTTTCCTATGCAATCTATTTTAAAGATTTTATATTTTCAAAATTCTGGATATTAGAAGATTTAGGGCTTTTCATTGAAAATTGGATTTTCTTTAGGATGCTTTCTTATGAACAAACATTGCCAAATTATGAATATTAGAAGATTTAGGGATTTTCATTAAAAATAAGATATTCTTTAGGACGCTATCTTAGGAAGAAACATTGCCATCATCTATTACTCATGTTAATTTTCCTATGCTATCTATTTTAAATGTTTTATATTTTCAAAATTCTCGATATTAGAAGATTTAGGGCTTTTCATTGAAAATTGGATTTTCTTTAAGATGCCCTCTTAGGAAGAAACATTGCCATCATCCATTCCTCATGTTAATTTTTCTATGCTATCTATTTTAAAGATTTTATATTTTTAAAATTTTAGAAGATTTAGGGATTTTCATTAAAAATAAAATATTCTTTAGGACGCTATCTTAGGAAGAAACATTGCCATCATCTATTCCTCATGTTAATTTTCCTATGCTATCAATTTTAAATGTTTTATATTTTCAAAATTTTGGATAATAGAAGATTTAGGGCTTTTCATTGAAAATTGGATTTTCTTTAGGATGCCTTCTTAGGAAGAAACATTGCCATCATCCATTCCTCATGTTAATTTTCCTATGCTATCAATTTTAAATGTTTTATATTTTCAAAATTCTGGATAATAGAAGATTTAGGGCTTTTTATTGAAAATTGGATTTTTTTTAGGATGCCTTCTTAGGAAGAAACATTGCCATCATCCATTCCCCATGTTAATTTTCCTATGCTTTATATTTTCAAAATTCTGGATATTAGAAGATTTAGGGCTTTTCATTAAAAATTGGATTTTTCTTTAGGATGCCTTTTTAGAAAGAAACATTTTCATCATCCCTTCCTCATGTTAATTTTCCTATGCTATTTATTTTAAATGTTTTATATTTTCAAAATTCTGGATATTAGAAAATTTAGGGCTTTTCATTGAAAATTAGAAATTCTTAAGGATGCCTTCTTAGGAAAAAACATTGCCATCATCCATTCCTCATGTTAATTTTTCTATGCTATCTATTTTAAAGATTTTATATTTTTAAAATTTTAGAAGATTAGGGATTTTTATTTAAAATAAGATATTCTTTAGGACGCTATCTTAGGAAAAAACATTGCCATCATCTATTACTTATGTTAATTTTCCTATGCTATCCATTTTAAATGTTTTATATTTTCAAAATTCTCGATATTAGAAGATTTAGGGCTTTTCATTAAAAATTGGATTTTCTTTAGAATGCCTTCTTAGGAAAAAACATTGCCATCATCCATTCCTTATGTTAACTTTCCTATGCTATTTATTTTAAATGTTTTATATTTTCAAAATTCTGGATATTAGAAGATTTAGGGCTTTTCATTAAAAATTGGATTTTCTTTAGGATGCCTTTTTAGAAAGAAACATTGCCATCATCCATTCCTCATGTTAATTTTCCTATGCTATCTATTTTAAATGTTTTATATTTTCAAAATTCTGGATATTACAAAATTTAGGGCTTTTTATTGAAAATTAGAAATTCTTAAGGATGCCTTCTTAGGAAGAAACATTGTCATTATCCATACCTCATGTTAATTTTCCTATGCTATCTATTTGAAATGTTTCATATTTTCAAAATTCTGGATATTAGAAAATGTGGGGCTTTTCATTAAAAATTAGAAATTCCTTGGGATGCCTTTTTAGGAAGAAACATTGCCATCATCCATTCCTCATGTTAATTTTGCTGTGCTATCTATTTTAAATGTTTTAAATTTACAAAATTTTGGATATTAGAAGATTTAGGGCTTTTCATTAAAAATTGGATTTTCTTTAGGATGCCATCTTAGGAAGAAACATTGCCATCATCCATTCCTCATGTTAATTTTCTTATGCTATCAGTAGAATAGCTATGGGGCTTCTGGCTCACTATTCACATTTCGGCTGCATGGTGGCGCCACATGCTGGGCTGTGCACTCGTTGGCGTTACACGATGGGCGGGAAATTCAAAATGGCCGCCGGCCGCCAACCAATTGCAGAAATAATAATGGGCGGGGCTTGTTGAGTTCAAAATGGCCGCCAACCAATTGTAAAAGTAATACTGGAAAATGCAAAATTATGACTCGTGGTGGCGCCACTTGCCCGGTTGATTCTCAAGTCTAGTAATTGCACAATATTTCTAAATTTTAATTTATTCTGGCGCCACACTGGCGTTGTTTTTCTCACACATTGAGACGCACTTCCCTAGAGGCCCCATTGAGTGGTCACATTACAAGACGACACATTACAAGACAGTTATTTTTACGATGACAGTACTCGCGAACAGCAATTTGCTACCATGGATGATTACATAAATCAAGATACATCTTTTAATTTGTATTTAGATCAATTTGATGAAATGCCACGTGAATATGTTAAAGGATTTATACGAGACACTGAAAATAGATTTGATACTCATTATTTAACTTACGAACCAGTTTTGGGAAAATTTCACTATGGAAATTCAGAAATGGATTTTAAAGGAAATGATATTGTTATAAAGGACAAAAATAAAAAGGAAGATAGAATATATAAGGGTACTTATGGTTTATATGAATTCTTGTTTAAAAATAAACCAAACGAAAGTTTAATGACTCCAGAAGATTTAAATAATTATAGAAATATTATATTGAGCACAAATGCACAAAAAAGAAATTTTGATGCAATTGCACAAAAAGCAAGAAATAGAGGTAATAAGTATATAAATGTAATTAAACCTTTACTTGATTTAGAGGAATCAAACATACAAACTGAAACTCGAAATTAAGAGTGCCACAAACAAAACAACGACAGCAACGTCTTGGGAAAGAATTACAAATGCAATACACAAATAAATTAAAAGAATATGTGTATTGGGATTACTGTAATGAGTTAGTTGAACGATTAAGATTTTTAATTAGTTCCCAATATGCAGGGAATAATAGTCATGCGAATGAAATAAAAAGCATAATTGAAGAGTTAAAAGAAGAATAGATTTCATAAATTAGAAACATTTTTATCATGTCCGTTGACAAGTTCGGACGTAGTTTACTTAATCATTTAAGAAAAAACCAACGGAAAAAAATATCCACATATGGTTTATTAAATATTACATTAAAAAGTGCTAACTACCACATGCAAGCTAAAAAATTGTGTATGATTTAAGCACTAATTATTCAATTTATGAAATTCCACTAAAAGAGGGAATTATAAGATAGTCTTTAAATTAAGATAAACAATAAATTGTATAAACCCAAAAAATTGTTAAATTTTAAACTACAATTGGGTGATTCATTAGAATCACCTAAGCTCATTACGTATGTTTTTCTGGAAATGATTATTAAATATCCAATTTGAACAGAATAATAAAGAAAATTAAAAATAAATCTCAATTGTCTTCAATAGATTATAAACGTGAAATAGTAAGTGAATTACATGCACCAGCAAGAAAACAATTCAAGCGTAGAAGAGTTGTTATTTGCGGATTAAATGATTTATTTCAAGGTGATCTGGTTGAGATGATTCCTTTTGCAAAACAAAATAAAGGATTTAAATATATTTTGGTAATTATTAATGCATTTAGTAAATTTGTGTGGGCTTTACCTATAAAGAATAAAACTTCAAAAGATGTAACACAGGCAATAAAAACAATTCTAATTAAACCAAATATTCCGAAAAACTTACAAACAGACGCAGGGAAGAAGTTTTATAACAAAGACTTTAAGGGCCTTATGGATAAGTTAAAAATTAATCATTATAGTACATTTAGTACTAAAAAAACATCTATTGTTGAACGAGTTAATCAAACATTAAAATCGTTAATGTGGAAGGAATTTAGTTATCAAGGCAATTATACGTGGTTAGAATTATTGCCTAAAATAGTACACAAATACAATTCTACTAAACATGAAACTATCAAAATGAAACCGATTGATGTGAATGCAAAGAATGAAAAAAGTTTGTTAAAATCAACCTTTAGCAATTTAAAAATGTTCAGTCCAAATAATAAATTTAAATTAAGACAATGTTTGGATAAGCAAATATCGCGAGGCATTTTCTAATTGGTCAAATGAAATTTTCACTGTAAAAAATTAACAAATCCTACAACTTACATCTTGGAGGATCAGTATGGAAAACCTATTCTGGGAGGTTTTTATGAATTCGAATTGCAAAAGGCAAAGTTTCCCGATATTCATTTGATTGAAAAAATTTTAAGGCGAAAAGGAACAAAAGTATACGTGAAATGGTTTGGAGAAAACGAGAAGAGTTGGATCAACAAAAATGACTTAGTTTAACATTATAATGTATAATTAATAAAAGACCAAATAAAAAACAATTTAGGATTTAAAAGTGTTTTATTTTCTCATAGTATATCATCTAATATGCTTTCAAATAAACTGTCTGAACTTTCACTTTATTTTATTAATTATAATCCATTAATCCTGCATAAACCAATTCGTCTTTAACTTCAATGCGTATGTCGTAGACGTCATCACTATTTTCAATATTTTCACGTTCACGTATATCCTGGATCATTTGTTGTATTAAAGTTGCAATATCTTGAACAACTGGTAAAGATTGTTTACATGGAATCCAGTCCAGTTTTAATGGTTCATGTCGTTTACACAATGTTTGTTTCGATGCCCCAATCATGTTTTGATGGTACTGAAGATGTCATTTAATATTTATTTTAAAACACGATAGCCTTGGGGGTCTGGCTGGTGGACCTTGAGATCCTGTTTTAAAGTATTACACTTTAAATAAACTTTAATATTCCGCTCAAATCATAAGATCATTTAGTTCTTCAAATGGAGCTTTTAGTCTTTTTTCTAGAATTTTAGTGCGTTGTGTGTGATGGTAAATATAGGAATTTATAACAGGTACGCAACATAAACTAATACTAATTATAGGTTGCAGTAGATAAACAAAAATATAAAGTAACGCACAGGATAATAAAAAATCGTGCGAATCATTTAAAAGGGATCTTTTATCGGTTAACTAAATAATGAAAAATAATCGATTTGCTCTCTTTAAATAACAAACTTCCTTCCACTGTTTATAAATTAATAAACAAACTTGAACTGGAAAATTCCGAGAATTACGTTTGAATAAGTAGATGCAATTAAATATGCAAATAATAAAAATATGTGCCACCAGTGTGACGTCAGTCTTCATGAGTCATATTTTTACATTTTGCAATATTGCACAATATTTAATAATATTTTATTTTTTTGTTCGTCACTAGCAGGGGCGGTGGGGCTGTGGGGGTGGCGGAAGCCGTATTTGCAATTTTAACGCATCATTTTTGACAACTGTCATTTTTGATACTTATATATTTTGTTAATTTCCGATCAATTCCGAACGTTTCCGAATTCTTCCAGTAGCTCAAATGTTGTCAATGTCATAATAAAAAAACACATGCGAGAATTATGAATAAATAAATGTGTTTATAGCATTTTTGCATTTAAACAACTTCTTAAGTCACGTAATATGATAATTTTAATACAGGTATTTTAAAGTTATACAAAACATATTTTGCATTTTAATTAGGGGGAATTCAAAGATAAGAAATTTTTAACACCTGTCATTTTTGACACCTGTCATTTTTGACACCTGTCATTTTTGACACCTATCATTCTTAACACCTGTCATTTTTGACACCTGTCATTTTTAACACCTGTCATTTTTGATCAATTCCGAACGTTTCCGAACCACGCAATTACATCTCACCACTGTGAATATATTAATTACAATTACAATTTTTAGGTTAATTTTGTGCGCCCCCGTAATATTTGGTACGAGCTTAATTTGTACGCTCCTGTAAAATACGTATAGTTAAAGCAGGTGGCGTCACATGCGGAAAAAATTCGAAGTATCGTGCAAGGTTGCGACCTCCCAATGGGGCCTCTAGGGAAGTGCGTCTCAATGTGTGAGAAAAACAACGCCAGTGTGGCGCCATAATAAATTAAAATTTTAAAATATTGTGCAATTACTAGACTTGAGAATCAACCGGGCAAGTGGCGCCACCACGAGTAATAATTTTGCATTTCCCAGTATTACTTTTACAATTGGTTGGCGGCCATTTTGAATTCAACAAGCCCCGCCCATCATTATTTCTGGAATTGGTTGGCGGCCGGCGGCCATTTTGAATTTCCCGCCCATCGTGTAACGCCAACGAGTGCACAGCCCAGCATGTGGCTCCACCATGCGGCCGAAATGTGAATAGTGAGCCAGAAGCCCCATAGCTATTCTACTGCTATCTATTTTAAATTTTTATATTATCAAAATTCTGGATATTAAAAGATTTAGGGCTTTTCATTGAAAATTTGATTTTCTTTAGAATGCCTTCTTAGAAAGAAACATTGCCATCATTTATTCCTTATGTTAATTTTCCTATTTTAAATGGTTTATATTTTTAAAATTCTGGAAATTAGAAGATTTGGGGCTTTTCATTGAAAAATTGGATTTTCTTTAGGATGCTTTCTTAGGAAGAAACATTGCCATCATCCATTTCTCATGTTAATTTCTCTATGCTATCTATTGAAAAGATTTAAATTTTCAAAATTTTGGATATTAGAAGATTTAGGGATTTTCATTAAAAATAAGATATTCTTTAGGACGCTATCTTAGGAAGAAACATTGCCATCATCTATTACTCATGTTAATCTTCCTATTCTATCTATTTTAAATGTTTTATATTTTCAAAATTCTCGATATTAGAATATTTAGGGCTATTCATTGAAAATTGGATTTTCTTCCTCATGTTAATTTTCCTATGCTATATATTTTAAATGTTTTATATTTTTAAAATTCTGGATATTAGAAGATTTAGGGCTTTTTATTGAAAATTGGATTTTCTTTAGGATGCCTTTTTAGAAAAAAACATTGCCATCATCCATTCCTCATGTTAATTTTCCTATGCTTTATATTTTCAAAATTATGGATAATAGAAGATTTAGGGCTTTTCAAAGAAAATTGGAAATTCTTTAGGTTGCCTTCTTGTAAAGAAACATTGCCATCATCCATATCTTATGTTAATTTTCCTATGCTATCTATTTTAAATGTTTTATATTTTCAAAATTCTGGATATTAGAACATTTAGGGCTTTTCATTGAAAATTAGAAATTCTTAAGAATGCCTTCTTACGAAAAAACATTGCCATTATCCATACCTTATGTTAATTTGCCCATGCTATCTATTTGAAATGTTTCATATTTTCAAAATTCTGGATATTAGAAAATTAAAAATTAAAAATTAGAAATTCCTAGGATGCCTTTTTAGGAAGAAACATTGCCATTATAAATTCTCCATGTTAATTTTCCTATCTATTTGAAATGTTTCATATTTTCAAAATTCTGAATATTAGAAAATTTGGGGTTTTCATTGAGAATTATAAATTCTTTAGGTTCCTTTTTTAGGAAGAAACATTGCCATCATCCATTCCTCATGTTAATTTTCTCATGCTATCTATTTTAAATGTTTTACATTTTCAAAATTCTGGATATTAGAATATTAAGGGCTTTTTATTAAAAATTAGATATTCTTTAGGATACCTTCATTCTGGATATTGGAAGATTTAGGGTTTTAAATTAAAAATTAGAAATTCTTTAGGATGCCTTCTTAGGAAGAAACATTGCCATTATCCATACCTCATGTTAATTTTCCTATGCTATCTATTTGAAATGTTTCATATTTTCAAAATTCTGGATAATAGAAAATGTGGGGCTTTTCATTAAAAAGTACAAATTCTTTAGGGTGCCTTCTTAGAAAGAAACATTGACATCATCCATTCCTCATGTTAATTTGCCTGTGCTATCTATTTTAAATGTTTTAAATTTACAAAATTCTGGATATTGGAAGATTTAGGGCTTTTTATTAAAAATTGGATTTTCTTTAGGATGCCATCTTAGTAAGAAACATTGCCATCATCCATTTCTCATGTTAATTTTCCTATGCTATCAGTAGAATAGCTATGGGGCTTCTGGATCACTATTCACATTTCGGCCGCATGGTGGCGCCACATGCTGGGCTGTGCACTCGTTGGCGTTACACGATGGGCGGGAAATTCAAAATGGCCGCCGGCCGCCAACCAATTGCAGAAATAATGATGGGCGGGGCTTGTTGAATTCAAAATGGCCGCCAACCAATTGTAAAAGTAATACTGGGAAATGCAAAATTATGACTCGTGGTGGCGCCACTTGCCCGATTGATTCTCAAGTCTAGTAATTGCACAATATTTCGAAATTTTAATTTATTCTGGCGCCACACTGGCGTTGTTTTTCTCACACATTGAGACGCACTTCCCTAGAGGCCCCATTGGGCGGTTGCAACCTTGCACGATACTTCGAATTTTTTCCGCATGTGACGCCACCTGCTGGAACTATACGTATACTACAGGAGCGTACAAATTAAGCTCGTACCAAATATTAAGGGGGCGCACAAAATTAACCTAAAAATTGTAATTGTAATTAATATATTCACAGTGGTGAAATGTAATTGCGGGGTTCGGAAACGTTCGGAATTGATCAAAAATGACAGGTGTCCAAGACCTTGACGCGACCTCGACGTGACCTTGGCATGACCTTGAAAATGACAAGTGCCAAAAGTGACAGGTGTCAAAAATGACAGGTGTCAAAAAATGACAGGTGTCAAAAAATGACAGGTGTCAAAAATGACGTCAAAAATGACAGGTGTCAAAAATGACAGGTGTCATTCCTTATCTTTGAATTCCCCCCAATTAAAATGCAAAATATGTTTTGTAAAACTTAAAAATACCTGTATTAAAATTATCATATTACGTGACTTAAGAAGTCGTTTAAATGCAAAAATGCTATAAATACATTTATTTATTCATAATTCTCGGCTCATTAATATTCGAAACCTGTTATATTGTTTTTAATTATTGGATTTTTTGCAAAACGCTTAAAGACGAACACTTTTATTAAAGAAAGATAGGAGCTTCAAAGGCCTTTTGTGGTTTTAATAATAGGTCAGACGGAAGACTGAACGATGTTGCTATATAAACTATATGTGATTAAATATTTATAAAGTGCATCAAAATCTATACCAAGTCTACCATCACCCGTGAGTATTACTCCAGTTTTTATACATTTTTTTAGTAAATATTTTATCTCTTAACAGATGAACAGAGCATTATTGGACAAGGCAAACAAACAAGCCAACATCAAGAAACTTTTGGACTTGGATATACAAAAAAAATATACAATAAATACAGTGTCATCTAAAGATACCATAATCGGCAGGGCTGTAATTGCTGACTTAGGCGAACATGGGTGGGTATGGATTCCCAAGAAATTTAATTTAATCGAATATATTTCATAAATTAGAAACATTTTTATCATGTCCATTGTTGACAAGTTCAGACGTAGTTTACTTAATTATTATTATTATAAATTGTGTATGATTTAAGCACTAATTATTCAATTTATGAATAATAGGGAATTATAAATCACGTAGCTGTTAATGAAGATAGTCTTCAAATTAAGATAAACAATAAATTGTATAAACCCGACAAATTGTTAAATTTTAAACTACAATTGGGTGGTAAAGTTTCATTAGAATCACCTAAGCTCATTACGTATGTTTTTCTGGAAATGATTATTAAATATCCGATTTTAACAGAATGATGAAGAAAATTAAAAATAAATCTCAATTGTCTTCAATAGATTATAATTGTGAAATAGTAAGTGAATTACACGCACCAGCAAGAAAACAATTCAAGCGTAGAAGAGTTGTTATTCGCGGATTAAATGATTTATTTCAAGGTGATCTGGTTGAGATGATTCCTTTTGCAAAACAAAATAAAGGATTTAAGTATATTTTGGTAATTATTAATGCATTTAGTAAATTTGTGTGGGGTTTACCTATAAAGAATAAAACTTCAAAAGATGTAACACAGGCAATAAAAACAATTCTAATTAAACCAAATATTCCGAAAAACTTACAAACAGACGCAGGGAAGGAGTTTTATAACAAAGACTTTAAGGGCCTTATGGATAAGTTAAAAATTAATCATTATAGTACATTTAGTACTAAAAAAGTATCTATTGTGGAACAAGTTAATCGAACAATCAAATCGTTAATGTGGAAGGCAATTATAAGTGGTTAGAATTATTGCCTAAAATAGTACACAAATACAATTCTACTAAACATAGAACTATCAAAATGAAACCGATTGATGTGAATGCAAAGAATGAAAAAAATTTGTTAAAATCAACCTTTAGCAATTTAAAAATGTTCAGTCCAAATAATAAATTTAAATTAAAAGACAATGTTCGGATAAGCAAATATCGCGAGGCATTTTCTAAAGGGTACACGCCAAATTGGTCAAATGAAATTTTCACTGTAAAACAGGTTAAATTAACAAATCCTACAACTTACATCTTGGAGGATCAGTATGGAAAACCTATTTTAGGAGGTTTTTATGAATTCGAATTGCAAAAGGCAAAGTTTCCCGATATTCATTTGATTGAAAAAATTTTAAGGCGAAAAGGAACAAAAGTATACGTGAAATGGTTTGGAGAAAACGAGAAGAGTTGGATCAACAAAAATGACTTAGTTTAACATTATAATGTATAATTAATAGAAGACCAAATAAAAAACAATTTAGGATTTAAAAGTTTTTTATTTTCTCATAGTATATCATCTAATATGCTTTCAAATAAACTGTCTGAACTTTCACTTTATTTCATTAATCCTGCATCAACCAATTCGTCTTCAACTTCAATGTGTATGTCGTAGTCGTAGTCGTCATCACTATTTTCAATATTTTCACGTTCACGTATATCCTGGATCATTTGTTGTATTAAAGTTGCAATATCTTGAACAACTGGTAAAGATTGTTTAAATGGAATCCAGTCCAGTTTTAATGGTTCATGTCGTATACACAATGTTTGTTTCCATGCCCCAATCATGTTTTAATGGTACTGAAGATGTCATTTAATATTTATTTTAAAACTCGATAGCCTTGGGGGTCCGGCTGGTGGACCTTGAGATCCTGTTTTAAAGTATTTCACTTTAAATAAATTTTAATATTCCGCTCAAATCATAAGATCATTTAGTTCTTCAAATGGAGCTTTTAGTCTTTTTTCTAGAATTTTAGTGCGTTGTGTGTGATGATAAATATAGGAATTTATAACAGGTACGCAACATAAACTAATACTAATTATAGGTTGCAGTAGATAACCAAAAATATAAAGTAACGCACAGGATAATAAAAAAATTAAAAATATATAATGCCCCCAAGGCAGAGTATCGTGCAAATCATTTAAAAGGGATCTTTTATGGGTTATCTAAATAATGAAAAATAATCGATTTGCTCTCTTTAAATAACAAACTTCCTTTCACTGTTTATAAATTAATTAACAAACTTGAACTGGAAAATTCCTAGAATTACGTTTAAATAAGTAGATGCAATTAAATATGCAAATAATAAAAATATGTGCCGCCAGTGTGGCGCCGCAAACTTATTTACCTAATTAAATATGCAAATAATAAAAATATGTGCCACTAGTGTGGCATTAGTCTTCATGAGTCATATTTTTACATTTTGCAATATTGCACAATATTTAATAATATTTTATTTTTTTTTCGGCATTAGCAGGGGCGGTGGGGCTGTGCCGTATTTGCAATTTTAACACATCATTTTTGACAACTGTCATTTTTAATACTTATATATTTCGTTAATTTCCGATCAATTCCGAACGTTTCCGAATTCTTCCGGTAGCTCAAATATTGTCAATGTCATAATAAAAAAACATGCGAGAATTATGAATAAATAAATGTATTTATAGCATTTTTGCATTTAAACGACTTCTTAAGTCACGTAATATGATAATTTTAATACAGGTATTTTTAAGTTATACAAAACATATTTTGCATTTTAATTAGGGGGAATTCAAAGAAGGAATTTTTAACACCTGTCTTTTTTGACACCTGTCATTTTTGACACCTGTCATTTTTGACACCTGTCATTTTTGACACCCGTCTTTTTGACACCTGTCATTTTGACACCTGTCATTTTTGACACCTGTCTTTTTGACACCTGTCATTTTTGACACATGTCATTTTTAGCACCTGTCATTTTCAAGGTCATGCCAAGGTCACGTCAAGGTCTTGGACACCTGTCATTTTTGATCAATTCCGAACGTTTCCGAACCACGCAATTACATCTCACCACTGTGAATATATTAATTACAATTACAATTTTTAGGTTAATTTTGTGCGCCCTTGTAATATTTGGTACGAGCCTAATTTGTACGCTCCTGTAGTATACGTATAGTTCCAGCAGGTGGCGTCACATGCGGAAAACTTCGAAGTATCGTGCAAGGGTGCGACCGCCCAATGGGGCCTCTAGGGAAGTGCGTTTCAATGTGTGAGAAAAAAACGCCAGTGTGGCGCCAAAATAAATTAAAATTTCGAAATATTGTGCAATTACCAGACTTGAGGATCAACCAGGCAAGTGGCGCCACCACGAGTCATAATTTTGCATTTCCCAGTAAAACTTTTACAATTGGTTGGCGGCCATTTTGAATTCAACAAGCCCCGCCCATCAATATTTCTGCAATTGGTTGGCGGCCGGCGGCCATTTTGAATTTCCCGCCCATCGTGTAACGCCAACGAGTGCACAGCCCAGCATGTGGCGCCACCATGCGGCCGAAATGTGAATAGTGAGCCAGAAGCCCCATAGCTATTCTACTGCTATCTATTTTAAATTTTTATATTTTCAAAATTCTGGATATTAAAAGATTTAGGGCTTTTCATTAAAAATTTGATTTTCTTTAGGATGCCTTCTTAGAAAGAAACATTGCCATCATTCATTCCTTATGTTAAAAATAAAATATTCTTTAGGATGCCACACTGGCGTTGTTTTTCTCACACATTGAGACGCACTTCCCTAGAGGCCCCATTGGGCGGTTGCAACCTTGCACGATACTTCGAATTTTTTCCGCATGTGACGCCACTTGCTGGAACTATACGTATACTACAGGAGCGTACAAATTAAGCTCGTACCAAATATTAAGGGGGCGCACAAAATTAACCTAAAAATTGTAATTGTAATTAATATATTCACAGTGGTGAAATGTAATTGCGGGGTTCGGAAACGTTCGGAATTGATCAAAAATGACAGGTGTCCAAGACCTTGACGCGACCTCGACGTGACCTTGGCATGACCTTGAAAATGACAAGTGCCAAAAGTGACAGGTGTCAAAAATGACAGGTGTCAAAAAATGACAGGTGTCAAAAAATGACAGGTGTCAAAAATGACGTCAAAAATGACAGGTGTCAAAAATGACAGGTGTCATTCCTTATCTTTGAATTCCCCCCAATTAAAATGCAAAATATGTTTTGTAAAACTTAAAAATACCTGTATTAAAATTATCATATTACGTGACTTAAGAAGTCGTTTAAATGCAAAAATGCTATAAATACATTTATTTATTCATAATTCTCGGCTCATTAATATTCGAAACCTGTTATATTGTTTTTAATTATTGGATTTTTTGCAAAACGCTTAAAGACGAACACTTTTATTAAAGAAAGATAGGAGCTTCAAAGGCCTTTTGTGGTTTTAATAATAGGTCAGACGGAAGACTGAACGATGTTGCTATATAAACTATATGTGATTAAATATTTATAAAGTGCATCAAAATCTATACCAAGTCTACCATCACCCGTGAGTATTACTCCAGTTTTTATACATTTTTTTAGTAAATATTTTATCTCTTAACAGATGAACAGAGCATTATTGGACAAGGCAAACAAACAAGCCAACATCAAGAAACTTTTGGACTTGGATATACAAAAAAAATATACAATAAATACAGTGTCATCTAAAGATACCATAATCGGCAGGGCTGTAATTGCTGACTTAGGCGAACATGGGTGGGTATGGATTCCCAAGAAATTTAATTTAATCGAATATATTTCATAAATTAGAAACATTTTTATCATGTCCATTGTTGACAAGTTCAGACGTAGTTTACTTAATTATTATTATTATAAATTGTGTATGATTTAAGCACTAATTATTCAATTTATGAATAATAGGGAATTATAAATCACGTAGCTGTTAATGAAGATAGTCTTCAAATTAAGATAAACAATAAATTGTATAAACCCGACAAATTGTTAAATTTTAAACTACAATTGGGTGGTAAAGTTTCATTAGAATCACCTAAGCTCATTACGTATGTTTTTCTGGAAATGATTATTAAATATCCGATTTTAACAGAATGATGAAGAAAATTAAAAATAAATCTCAATTGTCTTCAATAGATTATAATTGTGAAATAGTAAGTGAATTACACGCACCAGCAAGAAAACAATTCAAGCGTAGAAGAGTTGTTATTCGCGGATTAAATGATTTATTTCAAGGTGATCTGGTTGAGATGATTCCTTTTGCAAAACAAAATAAAGGATTTAAGTATATTTTGGTAATTATTAATGCATTTAGTAAATTTGTGTGGGGTTTACCTATAAAGAATAAAACTTCAAAAGATGTAACACAGGCAATAAAAACAATTCTAATTAAACCAAATATTCCGAAAAACTTACAAACAGACGCAGGGAAGGAGTTTTATAACAAAGACTTTAAGGGCCTTATGGATAAGTTAAAAATTAATCATTATAGTACATTTAGTACTAAAAAAGTATCTATTGTGGAACAAGTTAATCGAACAATCAAATCGTTAATGTGGAAGGCAATTATAAGTGGTTAGAATTATTGCCTAAAATAGTACACAAATACAATTCTACTAAACATAGAACTATCAAAATGAAACCGATTGATGTGAATGCAAAGAATGAAAAAAATTTGTTAAAATCAACCTTTAGCAATTTAAAAATGTTCAGTCCAAATAATAAATTTAAATTAAAAGACAATGTTCGGATAAGCAAATATCGCGAGGCATTTTCTAAAGGGTACACGCCAAATTGGTCAAATGAAATTTTCACTGTAAAACAGGTTAAATTAACAAATCCTACAACTTACATCTTGGAGGATCAGTATGGAAAACCTATTTTAGGAGGTTTTTATGAATTCGAATTGCAAAAGGCAAAGTTTCCCGATATTCATTTGATTGAAAAAATTTTAAGGCGAAAAGGAACAAAAGTATACGTGAAATGGTTTGGAGAAAACGAGAAGAGTTGGATCAACAAAAATGACTTAGTTTAACATTATAATGTATAATTAATAGAAGACCAAATAAAAAACAATTTAGGATTTAAAAGTTTTTTATTTTCTCATAGTATATCATCTAATATGCTTTCAAATAAACTGTCTGAACTTTCACTTTATTTCATTAATCCTGCATCAACCAATTCGTCTTCAACTTCAATGTGTATGTCGTAGTCGTAGTCGTCATCACTATTTTCAATATTTTCACGTTCACGTATATCCTGGATCATTTGTTGTATTAAAGTTGCAATATCTTGAACAACTGGTAAAGATTGTTTAAATGGAATCCAGTCCAGTTTTAATGGTTCATGTCGTATACACAATGTTTGTTTCCATGCCCCAATCATGTTTTAATGGTACTGAAGATGTCATTTAATATTTATTTTAAAACTCGATAGCCTTGGGGGTCCGGCTGGTGGACCTTGAGATCCTGTTTTAAAGTATTTCACTTTAAATAAATTTTAATATTCCGCTCAAATCATAAGATCATTTAGTTCTTCAAATGGAGCTTTTAGTCTTTTTTCTAGAATTTTAGTGCGTTGTGTGTGATGATAAATATAGGAATTTATAACAGGTACGCAACATAAACTAATACTAATTATAGGTTGCAGTAGATAACCAAAAATATAAAGTAACGCACAGGATAATAAAAAAATTAAAAATATATAATGCCCCCAAGGCAGAGTATCGTGCAAATCATTTAAAAGGGATCTTTTATGGGTTATCTAAATAATGAAAAATAATCGATTTGCTCTCTTTAAATAACAAACTTCCTTTCACTGTTTATAAATTAATTAACAAACTTGAACTGGAAAATTCCTAGAATTACGTTTAAATAAGTAGATGCAATTAAATATGCAAATAATAAAAATATGTGCCGCCAGTGTGGCGCCGCAAACTTATTTACCTAATTAAATATGCAAATAATAAAAATATGTGCCACTAGTGTGGCATTAGTCTTCATGAGTCATATTTTTACATTTTGCAATATTGCACAATATTTAATAATATTTTATTTTTTTTTCGGCATTAGCAGGGGCGGTGGGGCTGTGCCGTATTTGCAATTTTAACACATCATTTTTGACAACTGTCATTTTTAATACTTATATATTTCGTTAATTTCCGATCAATTCCGAACGTTTCCGAATTCTTCCGGTAGCTCAAATATTGTCAATGTCATAATAAAAAAACATGCGAGAATTATGAATAAATAAATGTATTTATAGCATTTTTGCATTTAAACGACTTCTTAAGTCACGTAATATGATAATTTTAATACAGGTATTTTTAAGTTATACAAAACATATTTTGCATTTTAATTAGGGGGAATTCAAAGAAGGAATTTTTAACACCTGTCTTTTTTGACACCTGTCATTTTTGACACCTGTCATTTTTGACACCTGTCATTTTTGACACCCGTCTTTTTGACACCTGTCATTTTGACACCTGTCATTTTTGACACCTGTCTTTTTGACACCTGTCATTTTTGACACATGTCATTTTTAGCACCTGTCATTTTCAAGGTCATGCCAAGGTCACGTCAAGGTCTTGGACACCTGTCATTTTTGATCAATTCCGAACGTTTCCGAACCACGCAATTACATCTCACCACTGTGAATATATTAATTACAATTACAATTTTTAGGTTAATTTTGTGCGCCCTTGTAATATTTGGTACGAGCCTAATTTGTACGCTCCTGTAGTATACGTATAGTTCCAGCAGGTGGCGTCACATGCGGAAAACTTCGAAGTATCGTGCAAGGGTGCGACCGCCCAATGGGGCCTCTAGGGAAGTGCGTTTCAATGTGTGAGAAAAAAACGCCAGTGTGGCGCCAAAATAAATTAAAATTTCGAAATATTGTGCAATTACCAGACTTGAGGATCAACCAGGCAAGTGGCGCCACCACGAGTCATAATTTTGCATTTCCCAGTAAAACTTTTACAATTGGTTGGCGGCCATTTTGAATTCAACAAGCCCCGCCCATCAATATTTCTGCAATTGGTTGGCGGCCGGCGGCCATTTTGAATTTCCCGCCCATCGTGTAACGCCAACGAGTGCACAGCCCAGCATGTGGCGCCACCATGCGGCCGAAATGTGAATAGTGAGCCAGAAGCCCCATAGCTATTCTACTGCTATCTATTTTAAATTTTTATATTTTCAAAATTCTGGATATTAAAAGATTTAGGGCTTTTCATTGAAAATTTGATTTTCTTTAGGATGCCTTCTTAGAAAGAAACATTGCCATCATTCATTCCTTATGTTAAAAATAAAATATTCTTTAGGATGCCACACTGGCGTTGTTTTTCTCACACATTGAGACGCACTTCCCTAGAGGCCCCATTGGGCGGTTGCAACCTTGCACGATACTTCGAATTTTTTCCGCATGTGACGCCACTTGCTGGAACTATACGTATACTACAGGAGCGTACAAATTAAGCTCGTACCAAATATTAAGGGGGCGCACAAAATTAACCTAAAAATTGTAATTGTAATTAATATATTCACAGTGGTGAAATGTAATTGCGGGGTTCGGAAACGTTCGGAATTGATCAAAAATGACAGGTGTCCAAGACCTTGACGCGACCTCGACGTGACCTTGGCATGACCTTGAAAATGACAAGTGCCAAAAGTGACAGGTGTCAAAAATGACAGGTGTCAAAAAATGACAGGTGTCAAAAAATGACAGGTGTCAAAAATGACGTCAAAAATGACAGGTGTCAAAAATGACAGGTGTCATTCCTTATCTTTGAATTCCCCCCAATTAAAATGCAAAATATGTTTTGTAAAACTTAAAAATACCTGTATTAAAATTATCATATTACGTGACTTAAGAAGTCGTTTAAATGCAAAAATGCTATAAATACATTTATTTATTCATAATTCTCGGCTCATTAATATTCGAAACCTGTTATATTGTTTTTAATTATTGGATTTTTTGCAAAACGCTTAAAGACGAACACTTTTATTAAAGAAAGATAGGAGCTTCAAAGGCCTTTTGTGGTTTTAATAATAGGTCAGACGGAAGACTGAACGATGTTGCTATATAAACTATATGTGATTAAATATTTATAAAGTGCATCAAAATCTATACCAAGTCTACCATCACCCGTGAGTATTACTCCAGTTTTTATACATTTTTTTAGTAAATATTTTATCTCTTAACAGATGAACAGAGCATTATTGGACAAGGCAAACAAACAAGCCAACATCAAGAAACTTTTGGACTTGGATATACAAAAAAAATATACAATAAATACAGTGTCATCTAAAGATACCATAATCGGCAGGGCTGTAATTGCTGACTTAGGCGAACATGGGTGGGTATGGATTCCCAAGAAATTTAATTTAATCGAATATATTTCATAAATTAGAAACATTTTTATCATGTCCATTGTTGACAAGTTCAGACGTAGTTTACTTAATTATTATTATTATAAATTGTGTATGATTTAAGCACTAATTATTCAATTTATGAATAATAGGGAATTATAAATCACGTAGCTGTTAATGAAGATAGTCTTCAAATTAAGATAAACAATAAATTGTATAAACCCGACAAATTGTTAAATTTTAAACTACAATTGGGTGGTAAAGTTTCATTAGAATCACCTAAGCTCATTACGTATGTTTTTCTGGAAATGATTATTAAATATCCGATTTTAACAGAATGATGAAGAAAATTAAAAATATATCTCAATTGTCTTCAATAGATTATAATTGTGAAATAGTAAGTGAATTACACGCACCAGCAAGAAAACAATTCAAGCGTAGAAGAGTTGTTATTCGCGGATTAAATGATTTATTTCAAGGTGATCTGGTTGAGATGATTCCTTTTGCAAAACAAAATAAAGGATTTAAGTATATTTTGGTAATTATTAATGCATTTAGTAAATTTGTGTGGGGTTTACCTATAAAGAATAAAACTTCAAAAGATGTAACACAGGCAATAAAAACAATTCTAATTAAACCAAATATTCCGAAAAACTTACAAACAGACGCAGGGAAGGAGTTTTATAACAAAGACTTTAAGGGTCTTATGGATAAGTTAAAAATTAATCATTATAGTACATTTAGTACTAAAAAAGTATCTATTGTGGAACAAGTTAATCGAACAATCAAATCGTTAATGTGGAAGGCAATTATAAGTGGTTAGAATTATTGCCTAAAATAGTACACAAATACAATTCTACTAAACATAGAACTATCAAAATGAAACCGATTGATGTGAATGCAAAGAATGAAAAAAATTTGTTAAAATCAACCTTTAGCAATTTAAAAATGTTCAGTCCAAATAATAAATTTAAATTAAAAGACAATGTTCGGATAAGCAAATATCGCGAGGCATTTTCTAAAGGGTACACGCCAAATTGGTCAAATGAAATTTTCACTGTAAAACAGGTTAAATTAACAAATCCTACAACTTACATCTTGGAGGATCAGTATGGAAAACCTATTTTAGGAGGTTTTTATGAATTCGAATTGCAAAAGGCAAAGTTTCCCGATATTCATTTGATTGAAAAAATTTTAAGGCGAAAAGGAACAAAAGTATACGTGAAATGGTTTGGAGAAAACGAGAAGAGTTGGATCAACAAAAATGACTTAGTTTAACATTATAATGTATAATTAATAGAAGACCAAATAAAAAACAATTTAGGATTTAAAAGTTTTTTATTTTCTCATAGTATATCATCTAATATGCTTTCAAATAAACTGTCTGAACTTTCACTTTATTTCATTAATCCTGCATCAACCAATTCGTCTTCAACTTCAATGTGTATGTCGTAGTCGTAGTCGTCATCACTATTTTCAATATTTTCACGTTCACGTATATCCTGGATCATTTGTTGTATTAAAGTTGCAATATCTTGAACAACTGGTAAAGATTGTTTAAATGGAATCCAGTCCAGTTTTAATGGTTCATGTCGTATACACAATGTTTGTTTCCATGCCCCAATCATGTTTTAATGGTACTGAAGATGTCATTTAATATTTATTTTAAAACTCGATAGCCTTGGGGGTCCGGCTGGTGGACCTTGAGATCCTGTTTTAAAGTATTTAACTTTAAATAAATTTTAATATTCCGCTCAAATCATAAGATCATTTAGTTCTTCAAATGGAGCTTTTAGTCTTTTTTCTAGAATTTTAGTGCGTTGTGTGTGATGATAAATATAGGAATTTATAACAGGTACGCAACATAAACTAATACTTATTATAGGTTGCAGTAGATAACCAAAAATATAAAGTAACGCACAGGATAATAAAAAAATTAAAAATATATAATGCCCCCAAGGCAGAGTATCGTGCAAATCATTAAAAAGGGATCTTTTATGGGTTATCTAAATAATGAAAAATAATCGATTTGCTCTCTTTAAATAACAAACTTCCTTTCACTGTTTATAAATTAATTAACAAACTTGAACTGGAAAATTCCTAGAATTACGTTTAAATAAGTAGATGCAATTAAATATGCAAATAATAAAAATATGTGCCGCCAGTGTGGCGCCGCAAACTTATTTACCTAATTAAATATGCAAATAATAAAAATATGTGCCACTAGTGTGGCATCAGTCTTCATGAGTCATATTTTTACATTTTGCAATATTGCACAATATTTAATAATATTTTATTTTTTTTTCGGCATTAGCAGGGGCGGTGGGGCTGTGCCGTATTTGCAATTTTAACACATCATTTTTGACAACTGTCATTTTTAATACTTATATATTTCGTTAATTTCCGATCAATTCCGAACGTTTCCGAATTCTTCCGGTAGCTCAAATGTTGTCAATGTCATAATAAAAAAACATGCGAGAATTATGAATAAATAAATGTATTTATAGCATTTTTGCATTTAAACGACTTCTTAAGTCACGTAATATGATAATTTTAATACAGGTATTTTTAAGTTATACAAAACATATTTTGCATTTTAATTAGGGGGAATTCAAAGAAGGAATTTTTAACACCTGTCTTTTTTGACACCTGTCATTTTTGACACCTGTCATTTTTGACACCTGTCATTTTTGACACCTGTCATTTTTGACACCTGTCATTTTTGACACCCGTCTTTTTGACACCAGTCATTTTGACACCTGTCATTTTTGACACCTGTCTTTTTGACACCTGTCATTTTTGACACATGTCATTTTTAGCACCTGTCATTTTCAAGGTCATGCCAAGGTCACGTCAAGGTCTTGGACACCTGTCATTTTTGATCAATTCCGAACGTTTCCGAACCACGCAATTACATCTCACCACTGTGAATATATTAATTACAATTACAATTTTTAGGTTAATTTTGTGCGCCCTTGTAATATTTGGTACGAGCCTAATTTGTACGCTCCTGTAGTATACGTATAGTTCCAGCAGGTGGCGTCACATGCGGAAAACTTCGAAGTATCGTGCAAGGGTGCGACCGCCCAATGGGGCCTCTAGGGAAGTGCGTCTCAATGTGTGAGAAAAAAACGCCAGTGTGGCGCCAAAATAAATTAAAATTTCGAAATATTGTGCAATTACCAGACTTGAGGATCAACCAGGCAAGTGGCGCCACCACGAGTCATAATTTTGCATTTCCCAGTAAAACTTTTACAATTGGTTGGCGGCCATTTTGAATTCAACAAGCCCCGCCCATCAATATTTCTGCAATTGGTTGGCGGCCGGCGGCCATTTTGAATTTCCCGCCCATCGTGTAACGCCAACGAGTGCACAGCCCAGCATGTGGCGCCACCATGCGGCCGAAATGTGAATAGTGAGCCAGAAGCCCCATAGCTATTCTACTGCTATCTATTTTAAATTTTTATATTTTCAAAATTCTGGATATTAAAAGATTTAGGGCTTTTCATTGAAAATTTGATTTTTTTTAGGATGTTAAAAATAAAATATTCTTTAGGATGCCTTCTTAGGAAAAAACATTGAAATCATCCATTCCTTATGTTAATTTTCCTATGCTTTATATTTTCAAAATTCTGGATATTAGAAGATTTAGGGCTTTTCAAAGAAAATTGGAAATTCTTTAGGTTGCCTTTTTGTAAAGAAACATTGCCATCATCCATATCTTATGTTAATTTTCTTATGCTATCTATTTTAAATGTTTTATATTTTTAAAATTCAGGATATTAGAAAATTAAGGTGTTACACCTAAATTTCTTCGCAAGCTTATTTCGGTGTAACGGTGCCAGCGACTAGCTATTAGTGAAGAGGGGAGTGGATACAAAAAATAGTTGATGTTAATTTTGGGAGCCAGGTAATTTACTTATAATACGTCAGGCACGATAAGTCTTCTTCTTCTTTGAAAAATTACCAAAAGAAAAGAAAAAGGTAAAGCTACTTAAGGAAAAATATATAAATAAAAGATATAACATATATTAGGTATATTGAAATATAAATGTAGACAATTTTTCTGGTTGTTGAGTGTGTACAATTATTGAATGGTTACCTATGCAGTCCTAGAGTAATTATATCAAACAGAAAATATAAAAGAATAATAGAGTATTGGTGATATATACAGCGATACGCTCACGCGCTGATATAATTAATAAACTATTATTAAAGTATCAATAATATAAGCTAATTCGTTAAATTTAATTAATAATGATAACACAAAAACCAACTTGATTTACTATTTTACCAAAGTGATCACTAAGGCGCACAGAGTAACTAATATGTCTAAATATAATATTTAAAATTTACATATGCCGGTAGGCAACCCAGCATACACACAAAATTGAACCTCCCAATGTCGGTTTTGTTTAAGATTCACTATAATATCTCCTAGGCAGTCGTAATTGAAGGTAAAATGGCAAAAGAAAAATAAAAATACAATTTTCCTGAACTGACAGGGAAAAACTTACTCGGTATTAGCGGTTAGACTAAGATATAACTTAAATGACAGCCCTGGAAATAATATATCTTATTATTATTCAATATATAGATTTTAAAGATAACAAAAAAAAAGAAATTATGATTCTTGTCAAAATGACAGTTAGTACGTATGGTACACTTTTATCAAGTAAATAAGAAATGGGGTAAATGGTAAGTTAATTCAATTATTTAAGAGAGAGGTAAGGAAAGTAAACTTATCCGTATCCTTGTCTGGTCAGCAGCAGATGATGAGGAACCAGTGTAAAGCTAGTTTGTCTAATCCGGGTGGTGGTCAAGTCGAGGTGCTACTCATTCGGAGTAGTCTTGTCACTGTGGGCGGGAGTTAGTTGTCACAATCGGGTATTTTTCTTGGCAGGTCCTTGTTCCAGTGGGGCTGTATCTCCAATATATATGTATGTATATATCCAACAGGATATCCAAACGCCAACCAAAGAAGAGAACGCTGGTATACTGAGTGTAGACGTATGATAAATCACAGCAAAATAAACGTACGATAAATTCCTCGTACGGCTAAAACAAAAGCCTATTGCTAAGGCAAAAAAAGGAACCCTACAAAAAAAATACAGGAACATTACACGTCTGACAACGAATTTTTATTAGGTTACTTACGCCTAGTCGAGGTAATTTTGACCCACGAAAGGGAATGAAATAAATGCCTCGACGGTGGAGGGTGCGGTTGAAGATTTTGTACAATGCTACAGTCCAAGAAGAAATAAAAGTGAATATTTCCAATATAAAGGTAAATTGATGCTTACCTCGCGTGCTCAATTGATCTGGCAAAGCCGAAGGATTTGAAGACTCCAAATCACCAAAATAGGCACTACAATTAGCCTTAACAAATCCAACACAAGTTATTCTACAGATTGATCCCACTTTCGATAGCGGATGGTTAAAATAAAACCACTTGTAGAAATTCTTGGAGACACGCACTCAGCATCAAGCATTGAACAATAATGAATATGGCCGGAACCTATTTTCCGGTCCCCTAATAATGCGCAGTTGATAACCAATCCAAATTAAATTAATTATTATAAAAACTTTAAATTTTTGAACATAACCTGGGGATTTTTGGAAAGGTATGGAATTCCCTAGCTTTCAATTAACGAACTGTCTTTATTCGCTGTTGGCAACACTGATCTTTGACAGCCGTACTATCATGGCGAAGTAAACAAACTTTGCAGATACAATTAGGGACAAATCTCAGTAAGTACAATATGATTTTACTAAATAGCGATGGTGAATAATTTATTAACCCATAATTAACCTTTTAGAAACAGCCTAAGCTCACTTCTCGACGAGGTTATTCACAAACAAAGACATGGTAGAAATCACCTCTACTTGGGACAGAAAGGTAAGTTTATTTAATGTATAGAGGAAGGATATTAGGTAAATATTGAGTATTTTAGGTTATCAAGTCCCAAGAACTCCTTGCACACCCAGACAAAGCAGAATTCTCTGAATGGGGCTGGATCACGGTCAACAACTGAATTACCAACATTCCTACCAAATGGACAAAGGGAACTGATGTTTTATGGCTACAACGAAAAATTATAGCTGTATAATATAATAATAATAATTAGAGAACTATCGGCCAATGACAGCCAGCATTAGATAGATAAGGTTTCGTCAATAAAATAATTAATTCAATTAATTTGATTTGATTACAAGCAAAAATAAAAAAGGTAACAAAGGGCTTTTCATTAAAAATTAGAAATTCTTTGGGATGCCTTCTTAGAAAGAAACATCATCCATTCTTTATGTTAATTTCCCTATGCTATCTATTTTAAATGTTTTATTTTTTCAAAATTGTGAATATTAGAAGATTTAGGGTTTTTATTAAAAATTAGAAATTCTTCTTAAAAAAAAACATTGAAATCATCCATTTCTCATGTTAATTTTCCTATGCTATCTATTTTAAAGATTTTATATTTTCAAAATTCTGGATATTAGAAGATTTAGGGCTTTTCATTAAAAATTGGATTTTCTTTAGGATGCTTTCTTAGGAAGAAACATTGCCAAATTATGAATATTAGAAGATTTAGGGATTTTCATTAAAAATAAGATATTCTTTAGGACGCTTTCTTAGGAAGAAACATTGCCATCATTTATTACTCATGTTAATTTTCCTATGCTATCTATTTTAAATGTTTTATATTTTCAAAATTCTCGATATCAAGATTTAGGGCTTTTCATTGAAAATTGGATTTTCTTTAAGATGCCTTCTTAGGAAGAAACATTGCCATTATCCATTCCTCATGTTAATTTTCCTATGCTATCAATTTTAAATGTTTTATATTTTCAAAATTCTCGATAATAGAAGATTTAGGGCTTTTCATTGAAAATTGGATTTTTTTTAGGATGCCTTCTTAGGAAGAAACATTGCCATCATCCATTCCTTATGTTAATTTTCCCATGCTTTATATTTTCAAAATTCTGGATATTAGAAGATTTAGGGCTTTTCATTAAAAATTGGATTTTCTTTGGGATGCCTTTTTAGAAAGAAACATTGCCATCATCCATTCCTCATGTTAATTTTCCTATGCTATTTATTTTAAATGTTTTATATTTTCAAAATTTTGGATATTAGAAAATTTAGGGCTTTTCATTGAAAATTAGAAATTCTTAAGGATGCCTTCTTAGGAAAAAACATTGCCATCATCCATTCCTCATGTTAATTTTTCTATGCTATCTATTTTAAAGATTTTATATTTTTAAAATTTTAGAAGATTAGGGATTTTTATTAAAAATAAGATATTCTTTAGGACGCTATCTTAGGAAGAAACATTGTCATCATCTATTACTTATATTAATTTTCCTATGCTATCTATTTTAAATGTTTTATATTTTCAAAATTCTCGATATTAGAAGATTTAGGGCTTTTCATTAAAAATTGGATTTTCTTTAGGATGCCTTCTTAGAAAGAAACATTGCCATCATCCATTCCTCATGTTAATTTTCCTATGCTTTATATTTTCAAAATTCTCGATATTAGAAGATTTAGGGCTTTTCATTAAAAATTGGATTTTTTTAGGATGCCTTTTTAGAAAGAAACATTGCCATCATCCATTCCTCATGTTAATTTTCCTATGCTATCTATTTTAAATGTTTTATATTTTCAAAATTCTGGATATTAGAAAATTTAGGGCTTTTCATTGAAAATTAGAAATTCTTAAGGATGCCTTCTTAGGAAGAAACATTGCCATTATCCATACCTCATGTTAATTTTCCTATGCTATCTATTTGAAATGTTTCATATTTTCAAAATTCTGGATATTAGAAAATGTGGGGCTTTTCATTAAAAATTAAAAATTCTTTGGGATGCCTTCTTAGGAAGAAACATTGCCATCATCCATTCCTCATGTTAATTTTGCTGTGCTATCCATTTTAAATGTTTTAAATTTACAAAATTCTGGATATTAGAAGATTTAAGGCTTTTCATTAAAAATTGGATTTTCTTTAGGATGCCATCTTAGGAAAAAACATTGCCATCATCCATTCCTCATGTTAATTTTCTTATGCTATCAGTAGAATAGCTATGGGGCTTCTGGCTCACTATTCACATTTCGACCGCATGGTGGCGCCACATCCTGGGCTGTGCACTCGTTGGCGTTACACGATGGGCGGGAAATTCAAAATGGCCGCCGGCCGCCAACCAATTGCAGAAATAATGATGGGCGGGGCTTGTTGAGTTTAAAATGGCCGCCAACCAATTGTAAAAGTAATACTGGGAAATGCAAAATTATGACTCGTGGTGGCGCCACTTGCCCGGTTGATACTCAGCTTTAGTAATTGCACAATATTTCGAAATTTTAATTTATTGTGGCGCCACACTGGCGTTGTTTTTCTCACACATTGAGACGCACTTCCCTAGAGGCCCCATTGGGTGGTCACATTACAAGACGACACATTACAAGACAGTTATTTTTACGATGACAGTACTCGCGAACAGCAATTTGCTACCATGGATGATTACATAAATTAAGATACATCTTTTAATTTGTATTTAGATCAATTTGATAAAATTCCACGTGAATATGTTAAAGGATTTATACGAGACACTGAAAATAGATTTGATACTCATTATTTAACTTACGAACCAGTTTTGGGAAAATTTCACTATGGAAATTCAGAAATGGATTTTAAAGGAAATGATATTTTTATAAAGGACAAAAATAAAAAGGTAGAAGATAGAATATATAAGGGTACTTATGGTTTATATGAATTCTTGTTTAAAAATAAACCAAACGAAAGTTTAATGACTCCAGAAGATTTAAATAATTATAGAAATATTATATTGAGCACAAATGCACAAAAAAGAAATTTTGATGCAAATGCACAAAAAGCAGGAAATAGAGGTAATAAGTATATAAATGTAATTAAACCTTTACTTGATTTAGAGGAATCAAACAAACAAACTGAAACTCGAAATTAAGAGTGCCACAAACAAAACAACGACAGCAACGTCTTGGGAAAGAATTACAAATGCAATACACAAATAAATTAAAAGAATATGTTTATTGGGATGACTGTAATAAGTTAGTTGAACGATTAAGATTAATAATTAGTTCCCAATATGCAGGGAATAATAGTCATGCGAATGAAATAAAAAGCATAATTGAAGAGTTAAAAGAAGAATAGATTTCATAAATTAGAAACAATTTTATCATGTCCGTTGACAAGTTCGGACGTAGTTTACTTAATCATTTAAGAAAAAACCAAGAGAAAAAAATATCCACATATGGTTTATTAAATATTACATTAAAAAGTGCTAACTACCACATGCAAGCTAAAAAAATTGTGTATGATTTAAGCACTAATTATTCAATTTATGAAATTCCACTAAAAGAGGGAATTATAAGATAGTCTTCAAATTAAGATAAACAATAAATTGTATAAACCCGACAAATTGCTAAATTTTAAACTACAATTGGGTGAATCATTAGAATAACCTAAGCTCATTACGTATGTTTTTCTGGAAATGATTATTAAATATCCGATTTGAACAGAATGATAAAGAAAATTAAAAATAAATCTCAATTGCCTTCAATAGATTATAAACGTGAAATAGTAAGTGAATTACATGCACCAGCAAGAAAACAATTCAAGCGTAGAAGAGTTGTTATTCGCGGATTAAATGATTTATTTCAAGGTGATCTGGTTGAGATGATTCCTTTTGCAAAACAAAATAAAGGATTTAAATATATTTTGGTAATTATTAATGCATTTAGTAAGTTTGTGTGGGCTTTACCTATAAAGAATAAAACTTCAAAAGATGTAACACAGGCAATAAAAACATTTCTAATTAAACCAAATATTCCGAAAAACTTACAAACAGGCGCAGGGAAGGAGTTTTATAACAAAGACTTTAAGGGCCTTATGGATAAGTTAAAAATTAATCATTATTGTACATTTAGTACTAAAAAAGCATCTATTGTAGAACGAGTTAATCAAACATTAAAATCGTTAATGTGGATGGAATTTAGTTATCAAGGCAATTATAAGTGGTTAGAATTATTCCCTAAAATAGTACACAAATACAATTCTACTAAACATGGAACTATCAAAATGAAACGGATTGATGTGAATGCAAAGAATGAAAAAAGTTTGTTAAAATCAACCTTTAGCAATTTAAAAATGTTCAGTCCAAATAATAAATTTAAATATCGCGAGGCATTTTCTAAAGGGTACACGCCAAATTAGTCAAATGAAATTTTCACTGTAAAACAGGTTTAATTAACAAATCCTACAACTTACATCTTGAAGGATCAGTATGGAAAACCTATTCTGGGAGGTTTTTATGAATTCGAATTGCAAAAGGCAAAGTTTTCCGATATTCATTTGATTGAAAAAATTTTAAGGCGAAAAGGAACAAAAGTATACGTGAAATGGTTTGGAGAAAACGAGAAGAGTTGGATCAACAAAAATGACTTAGTTTAACATTATAATGTATAATTAATAAAAGACCAAATAAAAAACAATTTAGGATTTAAAAGTGTTTTATTTTCCCATAGTATATCATCTAATATGCTTTCAAATAAACTGTCTGAAATTTCACTTTATTTCATTAATTATAATCCATTAATCCTGCATAAACCAATTCGTCTTTAACTTCAATGCGTATATCGTAGTCGTCATCACTATTTTCAATATTTTCACGTTCACGTATATCCTGGATCATTTGTTGTATTAAAGTTGCAATATCTTGAACAACTGGTAAAGATTGTTTACATGGAATCCAGTCCAGTTTTAATGGTTCATGTCGTATACACAATGTTTGTTTCGATGCCCCAATCATGTTTTGATGGTACTGAAGATGTCATTTAATATTTATTTTAAAACACGATAGCCTTGGGGGTCTGGCTGGTGGACCTTGAGATCCTGTTTTAAAGTATTACACTTTAAATAAATTTTAATATTCCGCTCAAATCATAACATCATTTAGTTCTTCAAATGGAGCTTTTAGTCTTTTTTCTAGAATTTTAGTGCGTTGTGTGTGATGAAAAATATAGGAATTTATAACAGGTACGCAACATAAACTAATACTAATTATAGGTTGCAGTAGATAAACAAAAATATAAAGTAACGCACAGGATAATAAAAAATCGTGCGAATCATTTAAAAGGGATCTTTTATCGGTTAACTAAATAATGAAAAAAAATCGATTTGCTCTCTTTAAATAACAAACTTCCTTCCACTGTTTATAAATTAATAAACAAACTTGAACTGGAAAATTCCGAGAATTACGTTTGAATAAGTAGATGCAATTAAATATGCAAATAATAAAAATATGTGCCACCAGTGTGACGTCAGTCTTCATGAGTCATATTTTTACATTTTGCAATATTGCACAATATTTAATAATATTTTATTTTTTTGTTCGTCACTAGCAGGATCGGTGAAGCTGTCGGGGTGGCGAAAGCCGTATTTGCAATTTTAACACATCATTTTTGACAACTGTCATTTTTGATACTTATATATTTCGTTAATTTCCGATCAATTCCGAACGTTTCCGAATTCTTCCGGTAGCTCAAATGTTGTCAATGTCATAATAAAAAAACACATGCGAGAATTATGAA
This sequence comes from Brassicogethes aeneus, assembly GCA_921294245.1. NCBI lineage: Eukaryota > Metazoa > Arthropoda > Insecta > Coleoptera > Nitidulidae > Brassicogethes > Brassicogethes aeneus. Next base: position 9,735,780 of record OV121136.1, read on the forward strand.
TAAATAAATGTGTTTATAGCATTTTTGCATTTAAACGACTTCTTCACGTAATATGATAATTTTAATACAGGTATTTTTAAGTTATACAAAACATATATATATATATATATATATATTTAGTTATACAAAACATATATATATATACAGTGTGTCCCGCTTAAGACCTTACCACCCTCGTAAAATTTGCATTTTTCAACCGATTCTCGTAAACTTTTTTTTGTTGGATAGATCTCTGAAAAAGGCTTTAATCACATATGTCACTTGTTTTAACGACTAAACTCATGGCCAACTATGATCTCTTTTTGGGGTCGAAATTTCGACTATAAGGGATTTTTTCAGAGAAAAAGTAACCACGGATTATTGTTCGGGGCCACTTATAACCCAACTATATCAATTTTTACCGTTCTTAAATACAGGGTGTTCCAGATGGACGTTTTTTAATTTCTCGTAAAATTTGAATTTTTCAACTGATTTTCTTAAACTTTTTTTGTTGAAAAAGGCTTATTCGGGACCACTTAAAACCACACTAAACCAATTTTTATCGCTTTTAGATACAGGGTGTTCCAGCTGGACATGTTTTAATTTTTTGATAAAACCCTCGTAAAATTTGCATTTTTCAACGAATTTTCTTTAACTTTTTTTATGAAAAGGGCTTATTCGGGGCCACTTAAAACCCCACTAAACCAATTTTTATCGCTATTAGATACAGGGTGTTCCAGCTGGACATGTTTTAATTTTTTGATAAAACCCTCGTAAAATTTGCATTTTTCAACTGATTTTCTTATACTTTTTTGTTGAAAAAGGCTTATTCGGGACCACATAAAACCCCACTATACCAATTTTATCGCTATTAGATACAGGGTGTTCCAGCTGGACATGTTTTAATTTTTTGATAAAACCCTCGTATAATTTGCATTTTTCAAACCGATTTTCTTTAACTTTTTTTGTTGGATAGTTCCCTGAAAAAGGCTTTAAATGCATATGTTTTAGCGACTAAAGTCATGACGAACTGTGATATATTTTTAGTTTATCGAGATACGTAATGAAACACTTTCCGTCTCGCATTGTAATGTACTATTAATTAAAATCCGAATGGGAAAATTATCATTTAACCATCTTCTTATGCACAATAAATTCTATTAATTAAGAAAAGTATACCATGGAAAAAATTGAAAAGTAATCAACAACTACTGTCACTGTGCTTAACATAAGAAATATGGCATATTCTTTACAAGAAAAAGTGGAAATTGTACGATTAGTAGGCGACCGAATGCGTAGTTTTAGGAGAATTAATTTATTTTTTAACAAACACGGAAATGTAAACAAACTCTCCATTCAGCATTGTAACCGTGAGGTTCCAGCAAATCAAATAATTCTTGATAATTTTAATGAGAATCCCCGCTAAAGCATTAGAGGGGCAAGTAGAGTTTTAAATATAGGAAAAAAAAACTATCTGGAAATGCTTGAAAAAAAAATGGTAAGAAGCCAAAATTTCTCCATACACTCGAAGCTGGCGACCCTGAAAGAAGAATGGAATTCTGTTTATGGTTGCAAGGTATGTATTTGATTGATTGATTGATTTGAAGGGGAGCCTTTGCAGGCAGCACTTAGGCACACATACGGCCCATTGTGCAAACCCCCTTTTGGTGAAGCTCTGCCTTACCTTACGAGCCCGCAGCTTTTAAGAAAAGCGCAGACCCGCTCTAGTCGGGCATGCATTATTTCCTCTGGTTCCAAGTATCTGTCCCCTAGGTGTCTTAGTCTACTATTGACTAGAGCGTCGCATTCGCAGACTATATGCTCGGTAGTTTCGTCTACTTCGCTGCAGTACCTACAGTCCGACTCGTTGCTGAGTCCGGTTTTGTGTAGGTGGTATTTCACTACCCAGTGTCCTGTTAGGACTCCTGTGATGGTTCTTAACTGGTTCCTGTTAAGTTTCAGGAATCTTTTTGCCTCTTTGCAGGTAGTAGGACTCTTTATAAAGTCCCTTGACTGCCTGAGGCCTTGTTGTTCACGCCATTTTTTCTGGAACTGGTCGTTAGTCCAGTTCCTGATCTTGGTTTTTACCAGACAGGAGGCGACCCCTATGACAGGTTCCGGCCCCAAGAAGGCCGTGTTGCTGCCCTCACGAGCCAGCTGGTCTGCTTCTTCGTTGCCTCTGATGCCTCGATGACCCGGTACCCAGATAAGGTTAACCTTGTTGAGCACACTGAGTAGTTCGAGGGTTTTTATGCAGTCCAGTGTAAGTCTCGAGTTGACCCTTTCCGAGTGAAGAGCCCGGAGTGCTGCTTGACTGTCGCTGCATATGTAGATATGTTTACCCGAGTAGCCTCTCTGGAGATTCTCCTGGGCGCATATCTGGATGGCAAAGATTTCAGTCTGGTATACCGTTGGGTATCGACCTAGTGCAAGGCTTATTCTCGCCCCAGGTCGCTCTCCATATACACCAGCTCCTGCACCTTCTTTCATTAAAGACCCGTCTGTATACCAGATGAGCCCTTCCGGTTTGAGAAAGCCTGGGTCAGGCTCGCTCCAGTCGTTTCTGGAGGGAAAAACCACTTTATATCTCCTGTGGGGGGTAGACGTCTTTGGCATTGCATCCCTTCTTGTGAGAAGGGGGTCCCGGTTGATAGTCTCAGTCCAGGCCCTTGCATGCCCTGAGTTCTCCCCCCCGTGAGTCCACTGTCCCCAATCGTTGAGTCTGACTGAGGCCTCCCGAGCCCGTGCCTCCACAAAGAGATGTAGAGGCGCCAGTCCCAGTATGGCCTCCATTGCCAGTGTTGGAGTGGTTCTGAAAGCTCCAATTATGCCCATGCAGGCAAATCGTTGGAGCTTGTCCATCTTCTTCCTGTAGGTGGGCTTGCTTAACGCATTCCACCAAACAAGGCTGCCGTATGTGATCATTGGCCTTATGACTGTTGTGTAAAGCCAGTGCACTATGTGGGGTTGTAAGCCCCAGGTGCGTCCAATGGTCCTTCTGCATGCCCATAGGCTATGAGTGGCCCTCTGGACGACCCCGTTGACATGTTCCTTCCAGGTCAGCCTGGAGTCAATGATGACTCCTAGATACTTGACTGATTTGGATGGGATCAGTCTTGATCCAAAAAACGTGAGCCCCTCAAGGTTAATGTTTCTTCGGTTGGTGAATGGTACTACTTCTGTCTTATCCGGATTGACGGATAGTCCGTGATCGTTGCACCACCTTTCGACCTTATTAAGAGCTCTTTAATAGTGTTTGGTACCCTTCCGGCTACGACGATGACGAGGTCGTCCGCGTAGCCTTGAGTGTATATGCCTTCCTCGTTTAGGATACGAAGTAGCCCATCCAGCACTAGGCACCACAGCAAGGGCGATAGTACTCCTCCTTGCGGGCAGCCTCTGGCTACGGTTGAGCTGATCTCCGTAGTTCCAATCGAGCTTGTAATGATCCTGCTTTCCAGCATGACACGGATCCATTTGACAATGGTATTCTCTATGCCAAAGCCTTCTGCAGCTCTATTTATCGACTCGAAGGAGGTGTTGTTGAAAGCTCCTTCAATATCTAGAAACGTGCCCAGAGCCATCTCTTTAGGACGAGTCCCTCTCTCTAGTCTTGTCACAAGGCTGTGAAGAGCGGTCTCCGTCGACATGGCTGTCCTGTAGGCGTGTTGATTGGGATGCATGGGAATTCTTTTTAGTGCCCCGTCCCTAATAAATATGTCCACCAGTTTCTCCATAGTTTTTAAAAGAAACGAGGATAGACTGATGGGTCTATAGTCCTTTGCCGTATCGTAGTTACAACGTCCTGGCTTGGGGATAAACACCACTCGAACCTTTCGCCAGGATTGTGGCACGTAGCCTCGTGCCAGGCAGGCTCTCAAGAGGTGTATCAAGTGCGGTGTCAGTGGTTCTAGTCCCTTTTGTAAGAGAGCCGGAAAGATGCCATCTGGTCCCGCGCTTTTAAAAGATCCAAATGAGTGGATGGCCCACTTTATGGAGCTTTCTGTCACTACCTTTGCAGCTAACTTCCAGTCAGTCGGTCTTGCACCCGCTGGTGGAGCCCGCCTTGATGGTTCAACAGTTTCCAGGATTTTTGAGCCTGGAAAGTGAGTTTCCAGGAGCCATTTAAGTGCCTCCTCCGCGGTGGTGCTATAGTCACCGGAGGGAAGCCTTAATGTCCCCAGCTCTCGTCCCGGATCCTTTGAGAGAATCTTTTGAAGCCTGGCGGCTGCTGGAAGCTCGTCTACGTTACCGCAGAACGTCCTCCACGATTCCCTTTTAGACCTTCTTATGAGATCTTTGTATCTGCGCTGAGACTGCTTGTGGCTGTCCCAATCCGCAGGCGATTTAGACCGCATGGCCCTGTTAAAGAGCCTGCGGGTTTCCTTGCGAGCCTTATCGAGGTCAAAGTTCCACCAAGGGGTTTTCTTTTTTCCTCGATAGACCCGAAGCTGGCAGCTTCGTTCGTACGATGTGATGATTGCCTCGCGTACGAATTCGGCTGTCTCCTCCACTTGCCGAGAGCTGCGGCACGTTATGGGAGAGTCCTCTAGCTTAGTCTTTAGCATCTCAACATACTGGTCCCAGTTAGTGTTCCGGGGGTTCCTGAACCTACTGAGCCCAGCATCGTGAGTTAGGTCTAAGCTAAAGAGAATGTGTCTGTGATCTGACAGGGATGGCTCTTCAGACACCTTCCAATTTCTTGTCATCGGGGCCATGGAGAGGGAGCCCAATGTCAAGTCTATCACCTCTTGTCTTCGTGACGTGACAAAGGTCGGTGTAGTGCCGCGGTTTAGGATTTCCAGACCGGTAGTATGTAGATACTCTAAGAGGCTGAGCCCTCTCCGATTCGTGTCGGTGCTTCCCCACACCGTATGGTGTGCGTTGGCATCGCATACGAGGTTTTTATCAAAAAATTAAAAAACATCCATCTGGAACACCCTGTATTTAAGAACGATAAAAATTGGTATAGTGGGGTTATAAGTGGTCCCGAACAATAATCCGTAGTCACTATTTCTCTGAAAAAATCCCTAATAGTACTTTTCGAAATTTCGACCCCAAAAAGAGATCACAGTTGGCCCTGAGTTTAGTCGTCAAAACAAGTAACATATGTAATTAAAGCCTTTTTCAGAGATCTATCCAACAAAAAAAAGTTTACGAAGATCGGTTGAAAAATGCAAATTTTACGAGGGTGGTAAGGTCTTAAGCGGGACACACTGTATATATATATATTTTGCATTCAAAGATAAGAAATTTTTAACACCTGTCATTTTTGACACCTGTCATTTTTGACACCTATCATTCTTAACACCTGTCATTTTTGACACCTGTTATTTTTGACACCTGTCATTTTTGACACCTGTCATTTTTAACACCTGTCATTTTTGACACCTGTCTTTTTTGAACCTGACATTTTTGACACCTGTCATTTTCAAGGTCATGCCAAGGTCACGTCACGGTCTTGGACACCTGTCATTTTTGATCAATTCCGAACGTTTCCGAACCACGCAATTACATCTCACCACTGTGAATATATTAATTACAATTACAATTTTTAGGTTAATTTTGTGCGCCCCCGTAATATTTGGTACGAGCTTTTTTTGTACGCTCTTGTAAAATACGTATAGTTAAAGCAGGTGGCGTCACATGCGGAAAAAATTCGAAGTATTGTGCAAGGTTGCGACCGCCCAATGAAGCCTCTAGGGAAGTGCGTCTCAATGTGTGAGAAAAACAACGCCAGTGTAGCGCCAGAATAAATTAAAATTTTGAAATATTGTGCAATTACTGGACTTGAGAATCAACCGGGCAAGTGGCGCCACCACGAGTCATAATTTTGCATTTCCCAGTTTTACTTTTACAATTGGTTGGCGGCCATTTTAGTTCAACAAGCCCCGCCCATCATTATTTCTGCAATTGGTTGGCGGCCGGCAGCCATTTTGAATTTCCCGCCCATCGTGTAACGCCAACGAGTGCACAGCCCAGCATGTGGCTCCATCATGCGGCCGAAATGTGAATAGTGAGCCAGAAGCCCCATAGCTATTCTACTGCTATCTATTTTAAATTTTTATATTTTCAAAATTCTGGATTAAAAGATTTAGAGCTTTTCATTAAAAAATTGATTTTCTTTAGGATGCCTTCTTAGAAAGAAACATTGCCATCATTCATTCCTTATGTTAATTTCTCTATGCTATCTATTATAAAAATTTAAATTTTCAAAATTCTGGATATTAGAAGATTTAGGGATTTTCATTAAAAATAAGATATTCTTTAGGACGCTTTCTTAGGAAGAAACATTGCCATCATCCATTCCTCATGTTAATTTCTCTATGCTATCTATTATAAAAATTTAAATTTTCAAAATTCTGGATATTGGAAGATTTAGGGATTTTCATTAAAAATAAGATATTCTTTAGGACGCTATCTCAGAAAAAAACATTGCCATCATCTATTACTCATGTTAATCTTCCTATGCTATCTATTTTAAATGTTTTATATTTTCAAAATTCTCGATATTAGAATATTTAGGGCTATTCATTGAAAATTGAATTTTCTTTAGGATGCCTTCTTAGGAAGAAACATTGCCATCATCCATTCCTCATATTAATTTTCCTATGCTATATATTTTAAATGTTTTATATTTTTAAAATTCTGGATATTAGAAGATTTAGGGCTTTTCATTGAAAATTGGATTTTCTTTAGGATGCCTTTTTAGAAAAAAACATTGCCATCATCCATTCCTCATGTTAATTTTCCTGTGCTTTATATTTTCAAAATTCTTTTTATTAAGAAACATTGCCATTATCCATTCCTCATGTTAATTTTCCTATGCTATCTATTTGAAATGTTTCATATTTTCAAAATTCTGAACATTAGAATATTATGGGCTTTTTATTAAAAATTAGATATTCTTTAGGATACCTTCATTCTGGATATTGGAAGATTTAGGGTTTTTTATTAAAAATTAAAAATTCTTTAGGATGCCTTCTTAGGAAGAAACATTGCCATTATCCATACCTCATGTTAATTTTCCTATGCTATCTATTTGAAATGTTTCATATTTTCAAAATTCTGGATATTAGAAAATGTGGGGCTTTTCATTAAAAAGTACAAATTCTTTAGGGTGCCTTCTTAGGAAGAAACATTGCCATCATCCATTCCTCATGTTAATTTGCCTGTGCTATCTATTTTAAATGTTTTAAATTTACAAAATTCTGGATATTAGAAGATTTAGGGCTTTTTATTAAAAATTGGATCTTCTTTAGGATGCCATCTTAGTAAGAAACATTGCCATCATCCATTTCTCATGTTAATTTTCCCATGCTATCAGTAGAATAGCTATGGGGCTTCTGGATCACTATTCACATTTCGGCCGCATGGTGGCGCCACATGCTGGGCTATGCACTCGTTGGCGTTACACGATGGGCGGGAAATTCAAAATGGCCGCCGGCCGCCAACCAATTGCAGAAATAATGATGGGCGGGGCTTGTTGAATTCAAAATGGCCGCCAACCAATTGTAAAAGTAACACTGGGAAATGCAAAATTATGACTCGTGGTGGCGCCACTTGCCCGGTTGATTCTCAAGTCTAGTAATTGCACAATATTTCGAAATTTTAATTTATTCTGGCGCCACACTGGCGTTGTTTTTCTCACACATTAAGACGCACTTCCCTAGAGGCCCCATTGGGCGGTCGCAACCTAGCACGATACTTCGAATTTTTTCCGCATGTGACGCCACCTGCTGGAACTATACGTATACTACAGGAGCGTACAAATTAAGCTCGTACCAAATATTACGGGGGCGCACAAAATTAACCTAAAAATTGTAATTGTAATTAATATATTCACAGTGGTGAAATGTAATTGCGGGGTTCGGAAACGTTCGGAATTGATCAAAAATGACAGGTGTCCAAGACCTTGACGTGACCTCGACGTGACCTTGGCATGACCTTGAAAATGACAAGTGCCAAAAGTGACAGGTGCCAATAAATGACAGGTGTAAAAAAATGTCGTCAAAAATGACAGGTGTCAAAAATGACAGGTGTCATTCCTTATCTTTGAATTCCCCCCAATTAAAATGCAAAATATGTTTTGTAAAACTTAAAAATACCTGTATTAAAATTATCATATTACGTGACTTAAGAAGTCGTTTAAATGCAAAAATGCTATAATTACATTTATTTATTCATAATTCTCGGCATATTAATATTCGAAACCTGTTATATTGTTTTTAATTATTGGATTTTTTGCAAAACGCTGAAAGACGAACACTTTTATTAAAGAAAGATAGGAGCTTCAAAGGCCTTTTGTGGTTTTAATAATAGGTCGGACGGAAGACTGAACGATGTTGCTATATAAACTATATGTGAATAAATATTTATAAAGTGCATCAAAATCTATACCAAGTCTACCATCACCCGTGAGTATTACTCCAGTTTTTATACATTTTTTTAGTAAATATTTTATCTCTTAACAGATGAACAGAGCATTATTGGACAAGGCAAACAAACAAGCCAACATCAAGAAACTTTTGGACTTGGATATACAAAAGAAATATACAATAAATACAGTGTCATCTAAAGATACCATAATCGGCAGGGCTGTAATTGCTGACTTAGGCGAACATGGGTGGGTGTGGATTCCCAAGAAATTTAATTTAATCGAATAGATTTCATAAATTAGAAACATTTTTATCATGTCCATTGTTGACAAATTCGGACGTAGTTTACTTAATTATTTAAGAAAAAACCAAGAGAAAGAAATATCCACATATGGTTTATTAAATATTACATTAAAAAGTGCTAACTACCACATGCAAGCTAAAAAAATTGTGTATGATTTAAGCACTAATTATTCAATTTATGAATAATAGGGAATTATAAATCACGTAGCTGTTAATGAAGATAGTCTTCAAATTAAGATAAACAATAAATTGTATAAACCCGGCAAATTGTTAAATTTTAAACTACAATTGGGTGATAAAGTTTCATTAAAATCACCTAAGCTCATTACGTATGTTTTTCTGGAAATGATTATTAAATATCCGATTTTAACAGAATGATGAAGAAAATTAAATATAAATCTCAATTGTCTTCAATAGATTATAATTGTGAAATAGTAAGTGAATTACACGCACCAGCAAGAAAACAATTCAAGCGTAGAAGAGTTGTTATTCGCGGATTAAATGATTTATTTTAAGGTGATCTGGTTGAGATGATTCCTTTTGCAAAACAAAATAAAGGATTTAAGTATATTTTGGTAATTATTAATGCATTTAGTAAATTTGTGTGGGGTTTACCTATAAAGAATAAAACTTCAAAAGATGTAACACAGGCAATAAAAACAATTCTAATTTAACCAAATATTCCGAAAAACTTACAAACAGACGCAGGGAAGGAGTTTTATAACAAAGACTTTAAGGGCCTTATGGATAAGTTAAAAATTAATCATTATAGTACATTTAGTACTAAAAAAGCATCTATTGTGGAACAAGTTAATCGAACAATAAAATCGTTAATGTGGAAGGCAATTATAAGTGGTTAGAATTATTGCCTAAAATAGTACACAAATACAATTCTACTAAACATGGAACTATCAAAATGAAACCGATTGATGTGAATGCAAAGAATAAAAAAAAGTTTGTTAAAATCAACCTTTAGCAATTTAAAAATGGTCAGTCCAAATAATAAATTTAAATTAAAAGACAATGTTCGGATAAGCAAAAATCGCGAGGCATTTTCTAAAGGGTACACGCCAAATTGGTCAAATGAAATTTTCACTGTAAAACAGGTTAAATTAACAAATCCTACAACTTACATCTTGGAGGATCAGTATGGAAAACCTATTTTAGGAGGTTTTTATGAATTCGAATTGCAAAAGGCAAAGTTTCCCGATATTCATTTGATTGGAAAAATTTTAAGGGGAAAAGGAACAAAAGTGAAATGGTTTGGAGAAAACAAGAAGAGTTGGATCAACAAAAATGACTTAGTTTAACATTATAATGTATAATTAATAGAAGACCAAATAAAAAACAATTTAGGATTTAAAAGTTTTTTATTTTCTCATACTATATCATCTAATATGCTTTCAAATAAACTGTCTGAACTTTCACTTTATTTCATTAATCCTGCATCATCCAATTCGTCTTCAACTTCAATGTGTATGTCGTAGTCGTTATCACTATTTTCAATATTTTCACGTTCACGTATATCCTGGATCATTATAGTACATTTAGTACTAAAAAAGCATCTATTGTGGAACGAGTTAATCAAACATTAAAATCCATAATGTGGAAGGAATTTAGTTATCAAGGCAATTATAAGTGGTTAGAATTATTGCCTAAAATAGTACACAAATACAATTCTACTAAACATGGAACTATCAAAATGAAACGGATTGATGTGAATGCAAAGAATGAAAAAAGTTTGTTAAAATCAACCTTTAGCAATTTAAAAATGTTCAGTCCAAATAATAAATTTAAATTAAAAGACAATGTTTGGATAATCAAATATCGCGAGGTATTTTCTAATTGGTCAAATGAAATTTTCACTGTAAAACAGGTTAAATTAACAAATCCTACAACTTACATCTTGGAGGATCAGTATGAAAAACCTATTCTGGGAGGTTTTTATGAATTCGAATTGCAAAAGGCAAAGTTTCCCGATATTCATTTGATTGAAAAAATTTTAAGGCGAAAAGGAACAAAAGTATACGTGAAATGGTTTGGAGAAAACGAGAAGAGTTGGATCAACAAAAATGACTTAGTTTAACATTATAATGTATAATTAATAAAAGACCAAATAAAAAACAATTTAGGATTTAAAAGTGTTTTATTTTCTCATAGTATATCATCTAATATGCTTTCAAATAAACTGTCTGAACTTTCACTTTATTTCATTAATTATAATCCATTAATCCTGCATAAACCAATTCGTCTTTAACTGCAATGCGTATGTCGTAGTCGTCATCACTATTTTCAATATTTTCACGTTCACGTATATCCTGGATCATTTGTTGTATTAAAGTTGCAATATCTTGAACAACTGTTAAAGATTGTTTACATGGAATCCAGTCCAGTTTTAATGGTTCATGTCGTATACACAATGTTTGTTTCGATGCTCCAATCATGTTTTGATGGTACTGAAGATGTCATTTAATATTTATTTTAAAACACGATAGCCTTGGGGTTCCGGCTGGTGGACCTTAAAATCCTGTTTTAAAGTATTTCACTTTAAATAAATTTTAATATTCCGCTCAAATCATAAGATCATTTAGTTCTTCAAATGGAGCTTTTAGTCTTTTTTCTAGAATTTTAGTGCGTTGTGTGTGATGATAAATATAGGAATTTATAACAGGTACGCAACATAAACTAATACTAATTATAGGTTGCAGTAGATAAACAAAAATATAAAGTAACGCACAGGATAATAAAAAAATTAAAAATTGTGAGGTAACAAATACTATAAAGTCAAATAATACTATAATGCCCCCAAGGCAGAATATCGTGCGAATCATTTAAAAGGGATCTTTTATCGGTTATCTAAATAATGAAAAATAATCGATTTGCTCTCTTTAAATAACAAACTTCCTTCCACTGTTTATAAATTAATAAACAAACTTGAACTGGAAAATTCCTAGAATTACGTTTAAATAAGTAGATGCAATTAAATATGCAAATAATAAAAATATGTGCACCCAGTGTGGCGCCGCAAACTTATTTACCTAATTAAATATGCAAATAATAAAAATATGTGCCACCAGTGTGGCATCAGTCTTCATGAGTCATATTTTTACATTTTGCAATATTGCACAATATTTAATAATATTTTATTTTTTTTTCGGCATTAGCAGGGGCGGCGGGGCTGTGCCGTATTTGCAATTTTAACACATCATTTTTGACAACTGTCATTTTTAATACTTATATATTTCGTTAATTTTCGATCAATTCCGAACGTTTCCGAATTCATCCGGTAGCTCAAATGTTGTCAATGTCATAATAAAAAAACATGCAAGAATTATGAATAAATAAATGTATTTATAGCATTTTTGCATTTAAACGACTTCTTAAGTCACGTAATATGATAATTTTAATACAGGTAATTTTAAGTTATACAAAACATATTTTGCATTTTAATTAGGGGGAATTCAAAGAAGGAATTTGTAACACCTTTCTTTTTTGACACCTGTCATTTTTGACACCTGTCATTTTTAACACCTGTCATTTTTGACACCTGTCATTTTTGACACCTGTCATTTTTGACACCCGTCTTTTTGACACCTGTCATTTTGACACCTGTCATTTTTGACACCTGTCTTTTTGACACCTGTCATTTTTGACACCTGTCATTTTTAGCACCTGTCATTTTCAAGGTCATGCCAAGGTCACGTCAAGGTCTTGGACACCTGTCATTTTTGATCAATTCCGAACGTTTCCGAACCACGCAATTACATCTCACCACTGTGAATATATTAATTACAATTACAATTTCTAGGTTAATTTTTTGCGCCCTTGTAATATTTGGTACGAGCTTAATTTGTACGCTCCTGTAGTATACGTATAGTTCCAGCAGGTGGCGTCACATGCGGAAAACTTCGAAGTATCGTGCAAGGGTGCGACCGCCCAATGGGGCCTCTAGGGAAGTGCGTCTCAATGTGTGAGAAAAAAAACGCCAGTGTGGCGCCAAAATAAATTAAAATTTCGAAATATTGTGCAATTACTAGACTTGAGAATCAACCGGGCAAGTGGCGCCACCACGAGTCATAATTTTGCATTTCCCAGTAAAACTTTTACAATTGGTTGGCGGCCATTTTGAATTCAACAAGCCCCGCCCATCAATATTTCTGCAATTGGTTGGCGGCCGGCGGCCATTTTGAATTTCCCGCCCATCGTGTAACCCCAACGAGTGCACAGCCCAGCATGTGGCGCCACCATGCGGCCGAAATGTGAATAGTGAGCCAGTAGCCCCATAGCTATTCTACTGCTATCTATTTTAAATTTTTATATTTTCAAAATTCTGGATATTAAAAGATTTAGGGCTTTTCATTGAAAATTTGATTTTCTTTAGGGCGCCTTCTTAGAAAGAAACATTGCCATCATTCATTTCTTATGTTAAAAATAAAATATTCTTTAGGATGCCTTCTTAGGAAAAAACATTGAAATCATCCATTCCTTATGTTAATTTTCCTATGCTTTATATTTTCAAAATTCTGGATATTAGAAGATTTAGGGCTTTTCAAAGAAAATTGGAAATTCTTTAGGTTGCCTTCTTGTAAAGAAACATTGCCATCATCCATATCTTATGTTAATTTTCTTATGCTATGTATTTTAAATGTTTTATATTTTTAAAATTCAGGATATTAGAAAATTAAGGTGTTACACCTAAATTTCTTCGCAAGCTTATTTCGGTGTAACGGTGCCAGCGACTAGCTATCAGAGAAGAGGGGAGTGAATACAAAAAATAGTTGATGTTTATTTTGGGAGCCAGGTAATTTACTTATAATACGTCAGGCACGATAAGTCTTCTTCTTCTTTGAAAAATTACCAAAAGAAAAGGTAAAGCTACTTAAGGAAAAATCAGATATAACATATATTAGGTATATTGAAATATAAATGTAGACAATTTTTCTGGTTGTTGAGTGTGTACAATTATTGAATGGTTACCTATGCAGTCCTAGAGTAATTATATCAAACAGAAAATATAAAAGAATAATAGAGTATTGGTGATATATACAGCGATTTTACCAAAGTGATCACTAAGGCGCACAGAGTAACTAATATGTATAAATATAATATTTAAAATTTACATATGCCGGTAGGCTGTAACGGGCAAAAGTGCCGTTACAAAATTTTTTATTGGAATTGTGAGTTTAGTCATATTTATGCTTACAGAAAATATTAGTAATAAACATCTGCATACTTATACTGTGTTAAAATGCAAAGGTAAACAATAAAATGAGTTAGTTTCATAATTTATTTTAATTCTGCTCCATACTGTATAATATCACTTTTAGTTATTTAAATTTTGTCCAATATTTCCAGCCATAACCTCCACATGACCTTCATGTATTTTCTATGAATCCTGAAAACAAATAGTAATGTACTTGCAAAGTATTAGTTGTATTATAAAATAGAACTTACCTATATTTATATGTTTAAGTTTCTTTTCGTTTTCCTAGCAGATTCTAGGAATAGGTGATAGTTTTCTTGTAAGTGCTGTCATTTGCAATTTGCGTTTGTTTATGTTTTTTTGTGTTTAATTTCCATTGATTAAATAACCATTGTTTAAGAGTTATGTAATTATTCTTCATAATTTAATTTCATAAATATTTTTTTATTATTTTTCTTCAATAATTGAAGCTGGCTGAAAATTAAAAATAAATTAAAATCTAAATTATATTCAAATTTACATACACATTAATTTTTTTATTTACATTAATTAAAATATTGGTAATGCCTATACTTAAAGCTAAAATCCTCTAAACAAATTTGGTTCTAAATGAAAATTACTAATTTTTTTTAAGATCTAGCCACGTTCTTTTCTATTCGATACTTTGAAGAAGTCGGTTGTGTTTCAAGCCAAATAAAAACTTATTTAATTCTATTATTATAAAGAACAAGGCAAATCTTTATTTTAAGGTAAATCTTTTAATTATTTTCTTTTTATTATTTAATTTATTAATTTAATATATTACTTACATTTTTCTTGATTTTTTTGGCACTTTGTCAATGTGGCCACATGGTAATTTTCCTAATGCTTCATTTTGTTGTAGAACAATTGCCACCTTTATTTGAGTACACCTTTTTTTGAGTACACCTTTATTTGAGTACACCTTTTTATGGGTACACCTTTTAAAAGTTAATTAACATCACTTTATCAACATATCATCTTTAATATAAATTTTGAAGAGGTAGAACAAGGAAAATTCTTGGAATATCTTGTATTCATTTCTTTTGTGGAAATTGGAGAAGTTTTACACAGTAATCCGTTATATTAGATTGTGAAGAATATATTGTCCTTTGTGTTACCTTTGTACATCGTCATCTACTTGTAAACCATCCTGAAGGTTCAGCGACGAAACCGAAGCAACCTAGAAAACAACAGGCCTTAGGAACATCGCCTATTTAAAATAAGGAAATACTACCTACTCACTGATTTTATATAATTGTAAAAGGTAAACTGCAGTTTTCCATTATTTTGTTGTTGCAAATTTTATGTATTGTATAAATCAACCATTATTATTATTTCTTCCAGTGTATGCTAAAAGGGGTATAGTATTTTACTTAATTTTGTTATGAATAGTTTTACAAGCTTACCTTAATATCAGCATTAATAACAGTTGTTTTCTTTTCACTGTGCTATACAATTATAAGTAGATTTTATTTGTTTTGTTGTCCGCGTATTAAAAAACTGTGTGTAAAAACTGGTTCTTTTATTTTATCATCTTTTTGTTTTATTTCAGAAATTAAATAATATTTATAAAATTTTCTATTTAACATCTATTACATATATTTTTTTTCAAGTAAAAATTAATATTTCGTTTACTTGTTTAATACATAGTTTAATTTGAAATATTTGGCGCCCATTTAAATAAACATCTTTTAATAAAACTTAAATTTTTTAGTAACCAACACCAACACACGATCTAGCTCACGAAGTCAAACTGACAACTAGCCGGCGTGTGCGTTATTTTATTATTATTTATTAGTAAAAAATACGTTACACAATTTGGCTCCCAACGTGGGGCACGACAGAGTTGGTTACTACTACTGAGAATCTGAAATAAAACACAAGGAAAAGAGACAACAGGACAGTACTGGGTAAGTGCATTATTTTATGTTGAAGGATTCTTATAATTTTATATACATTTATTTTCCTTATATAATTAGAGGTGGTAATTCAGTATAATAATAATAATAATAGAAACTCTCTGATTTGTTTGGTTTACCTTTGCAAAACACATAGAAAAGCAATTATCTTGTTAATTTAAGTATATTACGTCCCTTATTTTATTTTACCAATTCAGGTAAATTTATTGTTTATATATTTCTCTCTCTCGCTACAAATACATATTTGTGGCATTTCGATATATTACATCATTATTTAAATATCTATTAATTTAATAGTAAATTTTTAAATATGGAATCACCCTATAAATTAAGAATAAATTTTCTTTTAAAAGAACAACTTGACTATGAACTGCGCATACGTAATGTGGTAACTAATAAACAAGAGTTTAATGAAAAACGAGGTATTTTAGCTAGGTTATACGATAAAGAAAGTAAGAAAGGTATTTTACTAACATTAATTGATCCTAAATTTGACTTCGAAAGTGAACAACTGGTTATTAACGAAACTTTTGATAAAATTAAAGAAATTATTTTAGAATTTGAAGGTCCTGAGACTGATAGTAATTTTATAAGAGGCTTAACCTATATTGATTACATAACAAAACGAGTTTTGAGAATTCCAACTACCAATGATGTTGACAAAACTATCGAAAATTACAAGTCAGAAACTTATGCCAGTTGCCTATCTTTAGAAGCCAAATTATACGCCAAAATTAAAAATGAAGAAAAAATTTGCGTTCCTATTCCTATCGCTAATTCAACATTAATTAGTCCAAACTTAACAATTCCTCAAATTTATAAAAAAGATAAACATCCGGTTTATAAATGGGACGTCACTTTTTCTGGCGAAAAGGATAGTAATTTACAAGGTTTTCTTGAGCGTATAGACGAACTTATGGAATCACGTAACGTCACCAAAGAAGAAGTTTTCAATTGTGCTACCGATATATTTGTATCTAATGCTTTACTTTGGTGGCGCAGCGTTAAACATAATATTAAGATTTGGGACGAACTTGTCGTAGAGCTAAAAAATTATTTTCTCCCCACTGACTACGTTGATCAGGTATGGGATAGTATTAGGGATAGATATCAAGGAAAAAATGAACCTATTCATATTTTTATAGCAGTTATGAATACTTTGTTTAGTAGATTAGGTCAAAATACACCTGAAGTAACCAAATTAAAATATATTAGAAGAAATATGTTACCACAGTACGTATCACAGTTAGCTTTAACTCCCATTAACTCAATAACTGAACTTTTGTCATTATGTAAAAAGATTGACAATGCTAATGTACAAAAAAGTAAATACCATGCACCAAGTCTTAATTTTTCTTTAGAACCTAATTTAGCATATGTAGGCTCTAGTTCTTCTACCGATAATCTAAATCTAAATCATAATAAAACTAGTAAATTTCAAAATATTAAATCAAATAACCAAAATAAAAATAACTTCTTTAAAAAATCAAACAATTTTTCAGAAAAAGGAAATAAAGGCTCAGAAATAAAATGTTATAATTGTCAACAAATAAATCATACCTATCAAAATTGTAGAGCTCCCCGAAAAAATAAATTTTGTTATAAGTGTGGCATGTTGGATCAGACAACAAGAACTTGCCCTTGCTCAAAAAACGAGTAAAGGAGGTGTACCCTTACAAATATAAGTATAAGTTTGTAAATAAAAATTTTAAGGTTACACCTCGGTCTCCTTATAAAAATAAAGTTAATAATTTGAGTTCAAATAAAAGAAGCAATTTTGATAAATCCGATTGGGATATGTGGTTAAAAACCGTTAAAAAATTTTATGTTAATTATAAAACTCCTGAAGTTTCGCCTATGTTAGTAAATAAATGTTTAGATAACCGACCTTATATCATAGTAAATATTTTTAATATTAAAGTTACAGCACTTTTAGATTCAGGTGCAATGCAATCGGTTATAGGAAATAAAGGCTTGGATTTAATTAATAAATTTGATTTAAAATTAGATAAATCTTTAGAAAAGTTTGTTGTCACTGCAGATGGCAATAAACAATTAGTGTCAGGGTGTGTTTATTTACCAGTAGTTTCAGAGAATATTTGTAAAGTAGTTCGTGTTTTAGTTGTTCCCTCTGTTGAACATTCTTTAATTTTAGGAAGTGATTTCTGTAAGTTGTTTTCTGTAGAAATTAATTTTAGTAATAATACTTGGCATATACATAATAAAATAAATAACTATATTTTTTCTCTTTCAAATTCTAATAACTTGGGTCAAATAAATTTTATAAATTCTTTGGATAATTTATCTGAGTTAGAGAGAAGAGAGGCAGATTCGGTTATAAACTCATTTAAGGACATTTCGGGGAAGGAAAAATTAGGGGTTACTAATAAAATGATGTTGGAGATAAATACTGGTGATGCAAAACCTTTTCGCATGCGTCAGTACCCGATGTCACCGTACATGTTAGAATTATTGAATAAAGAAGTGGATGACATGTTAAAGTTAGGGGTATGTGAACCTTCATTTAGCTCTTGGAGTTCCCCAGTTCTCTTAGTGAAAAAGAAGTCTGGTGAAATGAGATTCTGTTTCGACGGTCGACGCCTAAATTCTGTCACTAAGCCGGATGCGTATTGTCTCCCGCGCGTTGACCGTATTCTAAGTCTTCTGGGCGAAGCTCGTTATATTTCTTCCATAGATCTTCGTAAAGCCTTTTGGCAGATCCCTCTTCATTCCGATTCAAAAGAGAAGACGGCGTTTTCTATCCCTGGGAGAGGACTATTTCATTTTACTCGTGTGCCTTTTGGTCTCATAAACTCAGCGCAAACGCAACAGCGACTAATGGACGCTATATTCGGTCCAAAATATGAGCCAAAAATCTTCGTATATTTAGATGATATTATTATAACTTCATCAACTTTTTCTGAACATATACAGCTGCTCAAGGAAGTAAAAGCTATTTTACATCAAGCAAACCTTACTGTAAATCTAGATAAATGCGAATTTTTTAAGACATCTTTAAAATACCTAGGTTTTATAGTCGATCTTCATGGCCTTAGAACAGATCCAGATAAAGTTGCTTCCATGGTGAACTATCCACAACCTTCTAACACCACTGAAATTAAACGATTTATTGGTCTTACTTCCTGGTATAGACGTTTTATACCTCATTTTTCTTCTCTAGTGTCTCCTCTTAATTCGTTGCTCTCTGGAAGAGTTAGAAAAAAGGGAAACATTCAGTGGACCAAAGAAGCTGAAGAAGCTTTTATAAAACTTAAGCAAGCTCTCGTATCGGCCCCTATATTGCAAAGTCCAAATTTTAATGAACCATTTATTATTCAATGCGACGCCAGCGACACCGGTTTAGGTAGTGTTTTGTTGCAAAATATTGAAGGAAAGGAATCGGTCATTTCTTTTGCAAGTCGATCACTTACTAAGCAAGAGCGTAACTTATCAGTCACACAGAGAGAGCTTCTCGCAATGTTATTTTCTCTTGAAAAATTTAGGATGTACGTCGAAGGTAAGCATTTTACCCTTGTGACTGACCATTCAGCTCTTAAGTGGTTAAAAAATCTTCAAAATCCTACTGGCAAATTGGCTCGTTGGTCGTTAAAGTTACAACAATTTGACTTTGATGTTATTCATCGTAAGGGTAAGTATATGGTCGTTGCAGATGCTTTGAGTAGAATTCCTCCTTCTTTAAATATTCTAGATGTTTCTCTCAACGATTTAGATAAGTTTTATTTAGATCTTCGAGAAAAAGTTCTAAATAAACCGGATATGTTTCCACAATGGCAGGTTGTTGATAATTTCTTATATAAACATATTCCCTCCAAATTGTCTCTCAAATCTAACCTACCAGAATGGAAGCTGCTTGTACCGAAATCTCAAAGAGTAAATATTATGCGTCAATGCCATGATCCTCCTACATCTTCTCATTTTGGGTTTTTTAAAACATTCTCTAAAGTCCAAGAATTTTACTACTGGCCAAAAATGCGTAAAGATATCTTAAAATATATCAGACAGTGTATAGTGTGTGGTGCCCAAAAAGTATCTCAGGAAGCTCGTCCTGGCTTTATGGGTAAAGAAAAAAAGGCTGATTTTCCCTGGCAAATTATTGCAGCTGATCTCTTAGGTCCTTTACCTAGATCTCCAAGTGGGTACACATATTTGTTGGTAGTGACAGATTGGTTCACTAAATTTTCATTGTTACACCCACTTAGAGCAGCTACTGCCAAATCTGTTGTCAAGTTTATGGAATCGGTGTTTCTTAATTGGGGTGTTCCTCAATTCATTATCGTGGATAATGGCACTCAATTCGCAGGCAATGAATTTAAAAGGCTGGCTGATAAATATAAGGTTCAAAAGACATGGTATTCCGCAAGGTACCATGCTCAGGTTAATTATGTAGAACGGGTTAATAGAGTCATAGGTACCGCGATTAGGTGTTATATAGAACAACACAAAGATTGGGACAAATACCTTAATGAGATTCAGCATGCTTTAAATAATTGTAAAAGTGAAGTCACGGGGTATAAGCCGAGTTTTCTCAATTTTGGTAGATATGTACCATTAAGTGGTGAATTCTATGGTATCGTAGAAAATACCAAGGGAATCGATTTATCAATAGGTGACAGAAATAACTATGCAACTGAGTGTGCTAAGCTGTCAGAGATTTTTGAAAATGTCAAAGTAAATTTAAATAAAGCCTTTCAAACCAATTCAAAACATTATAACCTTCGCAAGAGGGAGCTCTGTTTTAATGTGGGAGAAAAGGTTTGGAAGCGCAATAAAGTGCTAAGTGGTGGTGCAAATAAATTTACCGCAAAACTTGCACCAAAGTTTATATTATGTACAGTTAAGAAAAGGTTGGGTAACCTTGTTTATCAATTAGATAATTTGGATGGCTCTGATGCTGGCCGCTGGCATGTGAAAGATCTAAAGGTTTATTTAGGTTCTAATTCTAATGTGTCAGTCGGTTAGTTCATAATAATTCATATTAAATTTTAATATTTAGTTTTAATTAGGTTTTGTAAATAAATTTAGATTAGGTGTTAGTAAACTTGCAAGTAATTTTTTTGTGATTTCGTTTTGCTTATTATTGACTTACCGATTTTGTCGCTTTATGCCGTTTAGTACGCGTAGATACTTTTATCATCTTATGACCTTAACAAATTATGACTCCTTAGGGATGTTTGGTACACAGAGATACCACAAATATGCTTTACGACACAAATTGTTTTTTTGATATAGAAAATATTGTATACAATAGGTATTTCAGTTCTTAAAAAAAAATTGACTTTCAATTTTTTTCCGTAGGAGAGAGGTGGTGTAACGGGCAAAAGTGCCGTTACAAAATTTTTTATTGGAATTGTGAGTTTAGTCATATTTATGCTTACAGAAAATATTAGTAATAAACATCTGCATACTTATACTGTGTTAAAATGCAAAGGTAAACAATAAAATGAGTTAGTTTCATAATTTATTTTAATTCTGCTCCATACTGTATAATATCACTTTTAGTTATTTAAATTTTGTCCAATATTTCCAGCCATAACCTCCACATGACCTTCATGTATTTTCTATGAATCCTGAAAACAAATAGTAATGTACTTGCAAAGTATTAGTTGTATTATAAAATAGAACTTACCTATATTTATATGTTTAAGTTTCTTTTCGTTTTCCTAGCAGATTCTAGGAATAGGTGATAGTTTTCTTGTAAGTGCTGTCATTTGCAATTTGCGTTTGTTTATGTTTTTTTGTGTTTAATTTCCATTGATTAAATAACCATTGTTTAAGAGTTATGTAATTATTCTTCATAATTTAATTTCATAAATATTTTTTTATTATTTTTCTTCAATAATTGAAGCTGGCTGAAAATTAAAAATAAATTAAAATCTAAATTATATTCAAATTTACATACACATTAATTTTTTTATTTACATTAATTAAAATATTGGTAATGCCTATACTTAAAGCTAAAATCCTCTAAACAAATTTGGTTCTAAATGAAAATTACTAATTTTTTTTAAGATCTAGCCACGTTCTTTTCTATTCGATACTTTGAAGAAGTCGGTTGTGTTTCAAGCCAAATAAAAACTTATTTAATTCTATTATTATAAAGAACAAGGCAAATCTTTATTTTAAGGTAAATCTTTTAATTATTTTCTTTTTATTATTTAATTTATTAATTTAATATATTACTTACATTTTTCTTGATTTTTTTGGCACTTTGTCAATGTGGCCACATGGTAATTTTCCTAATGCTTCATTTTGTTGTAGAAC
Organism: Brassicogethes aeneus; assembly: GCA_921294245.1. Lineage (NCBI taxonomy): Eukaryota > Metazoa > Arthropoda > Insecta > Coleoptera > Nitidulidae > Brassicogethes > Brassicogethes aeneus. The sequence goes on from OV121136.1 coordinate 9,757,865, forward strand.
AATTGCCACCTTTATTTGAGTACACCTTTTTTTGAGTACACCTTTATTTGAGTACACCTTTTTATGGGTACACCTTTTAAAAGTTAATTAACATCACTTTATCAACATATCATCTTTAATATAAATTTTGAAGAGGTAGAACAAGGAAAATTCTTGGAATATCTTGTATTCATTTCTTTTGTGGAAATTGGAGAAGTTTTACACAGTAATCCGTTATATTAGATTGTGAAGAATATATTGTCCTTTGTGTTACCTTTGTACATCGTCATCTACTTGTAAACCATCCTGAAGGTTCAGCGACGAAACCGAAGCAACCTAGAAAACAACAGGCCTTAGGAACATCGCCTATTTAAAATAAGGAAATACTACCTACTCACTGATTTTATATAATTGTAAAAGGTAAACTGCAGTTTTCCATTATTTTGTTGTTGCAAATTTTATGTATTGTATAAATCAACCATTATTATTATTTCTTCCAGTGTATGCTAAAAGGGGTATAGTATTTTACTTAATTTTGTTATGAATAGTTTTACAAGCTTACCTTAATATCAGCATTAATAACAGTTGTTTTCTTTTCACTGTGCTATACAATTATAAGTAGATTTTATTTGTTTTGTTGTCCGCGTATTAAAAAACTGTGTGTAAAAACTGGTTCTTTTATTTTATCATCTTTTTGTTTTATTTCAGAAATTAAATAATATTTATAAAATTTTCTATTTAACATCTATTACATATATTTTTTTTCAAGTAAAAATTAATATTTCGTTTACTTGTTTAATACATAGTTTAATTTGAAATATTTGGCGCCCATTTAAATAAACATCTTTTAATAAAACTTAAATTTTTTAGTAACCAACACCAACACACGATCTAGCTCACGAAGTCAAACTGACAACTAGCCGGCGTGTGCGTTATTTTATTATTATTTATTAGTAAAAAATACGTTACAAGGCAACCCAGCATACACACAAAATTGTACCTCCCAATGTCGGTTTTGTTTAAGATTCACTATAATATCTCCTAGGCAGTCGTAACTGAAGGTAAAATGGCAAAAGAAAAATAAAAATACAATTTTCCTGAACTGACAGGGAAAAACTTACTCGGTATTAGCGGTTAGACTAAGATATAACTTAAATGACAGCACTGGAAATATTATATCTTATTATTATTGAAAATATAGATTTTAAAGATAACAAAAAAAAAGAAATTATGATTCTTGTCAAAATGACAGTTAGTACGTATGGTACACTTTTATCAAGTAAATAAGAAATGGGGTAAATGGTAAGTTAATTCAATTATTTAAGAGAGAGGTAAGGAAAGTAAACTTATCCGTATCCTTGTCTGGTCAGCAGCAGATGATGAGGAACCAGTGTAAAGCTAATTTGTCTAATCCGGGTGGTGGTCAAGTCGAGGTGGTACTCATTCGGAGTAGTCTTGTCACTGTGGGCGGGAGTTAGTTGTCACAATCGGGTATTTTTCTTGGCAGGTCCTTGTTCCAGTGGGGCTGTATCTCCAATATATATGTATGTATATATCCAACAGGATATCCAAACGCCAACCAAAGAAGAGAACGCTGGTATACTGAGTGTAGACGTATGATAAATCACAGCAAAATAAACGTACGATAAATTCCTCGTACGGCTAAAACAAAAGCCTATTGCTAAGGCAAAAAAAGGAACCCTACAAAAAAAATACAGGAATATTACACGTCTGACAACGAATTTTTATTAGGTTAATTACGCCTAGTCGAGGTAATTTTGATCCACGAAAGGGAATGAAATAAATGCCTCGACGGTGGAGGGTGCGGTTGAAGATTTTGTACAATGCTACAGTCCAAGAAGAAATAAAAGTGAATATTTCCAATATAAAGGTAAATTGATGCTTACCTCGCGTGCTCAATTGATCTGGCAAAGCCGAAGGATTTGAAGACTCCAAATCACCAAAATAGGCACTACAATTAGCCTTAACAAATCCAACACAAGTTATTCTACAGATTGATCCCACTTTCGATAGCGGATGGTTAAAATAAAACCACTTGTAGAAATTCTTGGAGACACGCACTCAGCATCAAGCATTGAACAATAATGAATATGGCCGGAACCTATTTTCCGGTCTCCTAATAATGCGCAGTTGATAACCAATCCAAATTAAATTAATTATTATAAAAACTTTAAATTTTTGAACATAACCTGGGAATTTTTGGAAAGGTATGGAATTCCCTAGCTTTCAATTAACGAACCGTTTTTATTCGCTGTTGGCAACACTGATCTTTGACAGCCGTACTATCATGGCGAAGTAAACAAACTTTGCAGATACAATTAGGGACAAATCTCAGTAAGTACAATATGATTTTACTAAATAGCGATGGTGAATAATTTATTAACCCATAATTAACCTTTTAGAAACAGCCTAACCTCATTTCTCGATGAGGTTATTCACAAACAAAGACATGGTAGAAATCACCTCTACTTGGGACAGAAAGGTAAGTTTATTCAATATATAGAGGAAGGATATTAGGTAAATATTGGGTATTTTAGGTTATCAAGTCCCAAGAACTCCTTGCACACCCAGACAAAGCAGAATTCTCTGAATGGGGCTGGATCACGGTCAACAACTGAATTACCAACATTCCTACCAAATGGACAAAGCGAACTGATGTTTTATGGCTACAACGAAAAATTATAGGTGTATAATATAATAATAATAATTAGAGAACTATCGGCCAATGACAGCCAGCATTAGATAGATAAGGTTTTGTCAATAAAATAATTAATTCAATTAATTGGATTTGATTACAAGCAAAAATAAAAAAGGTAACCCTTGCCCACTTGCCCGGTTGATACTCAGCTTTAGTAATTGCAAAATATTTCGAAATTTTATTTTATTCTGGCGCCACACTGGCGTTGTTTTTCTCACACATTGAGACGCACTTCCCTAGAGGCCCCATTGGGTGGTCACATTACAAGACGACACATTACAAGACAGTTATTTTTACGATGACAGTACTCGCGAACAGCAATTTGCTACCATGGATGATTACATAAATTAAGATACATCTTTTAATTTGTATTTAGATCAATTTGATGAAATGCCACGTGAATATGTTAAAGGATTTATACGAGACACTGAAAATAGATTTGATACTCTTTATTTAACTTGCGAACCAGTTTTGGGAAAATTTCACTATGGAAATTCAGAAATAGATTTTAAAGGAAATGATATTCTTATAAAGGACAAAAATAAAAAGGTAGAAGATAGAATATATAAGGGTACTTATGGTTTATATGAATTCTTGTTTAAAAATAAACCAAACGAAAGTTTAATGACTCCAGAAGATTTAAATAATTATAGAAATATTATATTGAGCACAAATGCAAAAAAAAGAAATTTTGATGTAAATGCACAAAAAGCAGGAAATAGAGGTAATAAGTATATAAATGTAATTAAACCTTTACTTGATTTAGAGGAATCAAACAAACAAACTGAAACTCGAAATTAAGAGTGCCACAAACAAAACAACGACAGCAACGTCTTGGGAAAGAATTACAAATGCAATACACAAATAAATTAAAAGAATATGTTTATTGGGATGACTGTAATGAGTTAGTTGAACGATTAAGATTAATAATTAGTTCCCAATATGCAGGGAATAATAGTCATGCGAATGAAATAAAAAGCATAATTGAAGAGTTAAAAGAAGAATAGATTTCATAAATTAGAAACAATTTTATCATGTCCGTTGACAAGTTCGGACGTAGTTTACTTAATCATTTAAGAAAAAACCAAGAGAAAAAAATATCCACATATGGTTTATTAAATATTACATTAAAAAGTGCTAACTACCACATGCAAGCTAAAAAAATTGTGTATGGTTTAAGCACTAATTATTCAATTTATGAAATTCCACTAAAAGAGGGAATTATAAGATAGTCTTCAAATTAAGATAAACAATAAATTGTATAAACCCGACAAATTGCTAAATTTTAAACTACAATTAGGTGATTCATTAGAATCACCTAAGCTCATTACGTATGTTTTTCTGGAAATGATTATTAAATATCCGATTTGAACAGAATGATAAAGAAAATTAAAAATAAATCTCAATTGTCTTCAATAGATTATAAACGTGAAATAGTAAGTGAATTACATGCACCAGCAAGAAAACAATTCAAGCGTAGAAGAGTTGTTATTCGCGGATTAAATGATTTATTTCAAGGTGATCTGGTTGAGATGATTCCTTTTGCAAAACAAAATAAAGGATTTAAATATATTTTGGTAATTATTAATGCATTTAGTAAGTTTGTGTGGGCTTTACCTATAAAGAATAAAACTTCAAAAGATGTAACACAGGCAATAAAAACATTTCTAATTAAACCAAATATTCCGAAAAACTTACAAACAGACGCAGGGAAGGAGTTTTATAACAAAGACTTTAAGGGCCTTATGGATAAGTTAAAAATTAATCATTATAGTACATTTAGTACTAAAAAAGCATCTATTGTGGAACGAGTTAATCAAACATTAAAATCCTTAATGTGGAAGGAATTTAGTTATCAAGGCAATTATAAGTGGCTAGAATTATTGCCTAAAATAGTACACAAATACAATTCTACTAAACATGGAACTATCAAAATGAAACGGATTGATGTGAATGCAAAGAATGAAAAAAGTTTGTTAAAATCAACCTTTAGCAATTTAAAAATGTTCAGTCCAAATAATAAATTTAAATTAAAAGACAATGTTTGGATAATCAAATATCGCGAGGTATTTTCTAATTGGTCAAATGAAATTTTCACTGTAAAACAGGTTAAATTAACAAATCCTACAACTTACATCTTGGAGGATCAGTATGGAAAACCTATTCTGGGAGGTTTTTATGAATTCGAATTGCAAAAGGCAAAGTTTCCCGATATTCATTTGATTGAAAAAATTTTAAGGCGAAAAGGAACAAAAGTATACGTGAAATGGTTTGGAGAAAACGAGAAGAGTTGGATCAACAAAAATGACTTAGTTTAACATTATAATGTATAATTAATAAAAGACCAAATAAAAAACAATTTAGGATTTAAAAGTGTTTTATTTTCTCATAGTATATCATCTAATATGCTTTCAAATAAACTGTCTGAACTTTCACTTTATTTCATTAATTATAATCCATTAATCCTGCATAAACCAATTCGTCTTTAACTTCAATGCGTATGTCGTAGTCGTCATCACTATTTTCAATATTTTCACGTTCACGTATATCCTGGATCATTTGTTGTATTAAAGTTGCAATATCTTGAACAACTGTTAAAGATTGTTTACATGGAATCCAGTCCAGTTTTAATGGTTCATGTCGTATACACAATGTTTGTTTCGATGCTCCAATCATGTTTTGATGGTACTGAAGATGTCATTTAATATTTATTTTAAAACACGATAGCCTTGGGGGTTCTGGCTGGTGGACCTTGAGATCCTGTTTTAAAGTATTACACTTTAAATAAATTTTAATATTCCGCTCAAATCATAAGATCATTTAGTTCTTCAAATGGAGCTTTTAGTCTTTTTTCTAGAATTTTAGTGCGTTGTGTGTGATGAAAAATATAGGAATTTATAACAGGTACGCAACATAAACTAATACTAATTATAGGTTGCAGTAGATAAACAAAAATATAAAGTAACGCACAGGATAATAAAAAATCGTGCGAATCATTTAAAAGGGATCTTTTATCGGTTAACTAAATAATGAAAAAAAATCGATTTGCTCTCTTTAAATAACAAACTTCCTTCCACTGTTTATAAATTAATAAACAAACTTGAACTGGAAAATTCCGAGAATTACGTTTGAATAAGTAGATGCAATTAAATATGCAAATAATAAAAATATGTGCCACCAGTGTGACGTCAGTCTTCATAAGTCATATTTTTACATTTTGCAATCTTGCACAATATTTAATAATATTTTATTTTTTTGTTCGTCACTAGCAGGGGCGGTGGGGCTGTCGGGGTGGCGAAAGCCGTATTTGCAATTTTAACAAATCATTTTTGACAACTGTCATTTTTGATACTTATATATTTCGTTAATTTCCGATCAATTCCGAACGTTTCCGAATTCTTCCGTTAGCTCAAATGTTGTCAATGTCATAATAAAAAAACACATGCGAGAATTATGAATAAATAAATGTGTTTATAGCATTTTTGCATTTAAACGACTTCTTCACGTAATATGATAATTTTAATACAGGTATTTTTAAGTTATACAAAACATATTTTGCATTCAAAGATAATAAATTTTTAACACCTGTCATTTTTGACACCTGTCATTTTGGACACCTGTCATTTTTGACACCTATCATTCTTAACACCTGTCATTTTTGACACCTGTCATTTTTAACACCTGTCATTTTTGACACCTGTCTTTTTTGACACCTGACATTTTTGACACCTGTCATTTTCAAGGTCATGCCAAGGTCACGTCACGGTCTTGGACACCTGTCATTTTTGATCAATTCCGAACGTTTCCGAACCACGCAATTACATCTCACCACTGTGAATATATTAATTACAATTACAATTTTTAGGTTAATTTTGTGCGCCCCCGTAATATTTGGTACGAGCTTAATTTGTACGCTCCTGTAAAATACGTATAGTTAAAGCAGGTGGCGTCACATGCGGAAAAAATTCGAAGTATCGTGCAAGGTTGCGACCGCCCAATGGGGCCTCTAGGGAAGTGCGTCTCAATGTGTGAGAAAAACAACGCCAGTGTGGCGCCAGAATAAATTAAAATTTCGAAATATTGTGCAATTACTAGACTTGAGAATCAACCGGGCAAGTGGCGCCACCACGAGTCATAATTTTGCATTTCCCAGTATTACTTTTACAATTGGTTGGCGGCCATTTTAGTTCAACAAGCCCCGCCCATCATTATTTCTGCAATTGGTTGGCGGCCGGCGGCCATTTTGAATTTCCCGCCCATCGTGTAACGCCAACGAGTGCACAGCCCAGCATGTGGCTCCATCATGCGGCCGAAATGTGAATAGTGAGCCAGAAGCCCCATAGCTATTCTACTGCTATCTATTTTAAATTTTTATATTTTCAAAATTCTGGATATTAAAAGATTTAGGGCTTTTCATTAAAAATTTGATTTTCTTTAGGATGCCTTTTTAGAAAGAAACATTGCCATCATTCATTCCTTATGTTAATTTTCCTATGCTATCTATTTTAAATGGTTTATATTTTCAAAATTCTGGATATTAGAAGATTTAGGGCTTTTTATTGAAAATTGGATTTTCTTTAGGATGCCTTCTTGAAAGGAAACATTGCCATCATCCATTCCTCATGTTAAATTTTCTATGCTATATATTTTAAATGTTTTATATTTTCAAAACTCTGTATATTAGAAGGTTTAGGGCTTTTCATTGAAAATTGGATGTTCTTTAGGATGCTTTCTTAGAAAGAAACATTGCCATCATCCATTCCTCATGTTAATTTCTCTATGCTATCTATTATAAATATTTAAATTTTCAAAATTCTGTATATTAAAAGATTTAGGGATTTTCATTAAAAATAAGATATTCTTTAGGACGCTATCTTAGGAAGAAACATTGGCATCATCTATTACTCATGTTAATCTTCCTATGCTATCTATTTTAAATGTTTTATATTTTCAAAATTCTCGATATTAGAATATTTAGGGCTATTCATTAAAAATTGAATTTTCTTTAGGATGCCTTCTTAGGAAGAAACATTGCCATCATCCATTCCTCATGTTAATTTTCCTATGCTATATATTTTAAATGTTTTATATTTTTAAAATTCTGAATATTAGAAGATTTAGGGCTTTTCATTGAAAATTGGATTTTCTTTAGGATGCCTTTTTAGAAAAAAACATTGCCATCATCCATTCCTCATGTTAATTTTCCTGTGCTTTATATTTTTAAAATTCTTTTTATTAAGAAACATTGCCATTATCCATTCCTCATGTTAATTTTCCTATGCTATCTATTTGAAATGTTTCATATTTTTAAAATTCTGAATATTAGAAAATTTGGGGTTTTCATTAAGAATTAGAAATTCTTTAGGTTCCTTTTTTAGGAAGAAACATTGCCATTATCCATTCCTCATGTTAATTTTCCTATGCTATCTATTTTAAATGTTTTATATTTTCAAAATTCTGGATATTAGAACATTTAGGGCTTTTCATTGAAAATTAGAAATTCTTAAGAATGCCTTCTTACGAAAAAACATTGCCATTATCCATACCTTATGTTAATTTTCCCATGCTATCTATTTGAAATGTTTCATATTTTCAAAATTCTGGATATTAGAAAATGTGGGGCTTTTCATTAAAAATTAGAAATTCTTTAGGATGCCTTTTTAGGAAGAAACATTGCCATTATTCATTCCTCATGTTAATTTTTCTATGCTATCTATTTGAAATGTTTCATATTTTCAATATTCTGAATATTATAAAATTTGTGGTTTTCATTGAGAATTAGAAATTCTTTAGGTTCCTTTTTTAAGAAGAAACATTGCCATCATCCATTCCTCATGTTAATTTTCTCATGCTATCTATTTTAAATGTTTTACATTTTCAAAATTCTGGATATTAGAAAATGTGGGGCTTTTCATTAAAAAGTACAAATTCTTTAGGGTGCCTTCTCAGGAAGAAACATTGCCATCATCCATTCCTTATGTTAATTTGCCTGTGCTATCTATTTTAAATGTTTTAAATTTACAAAATTCTGGATATTAGAAGATTTAGGGCTTTTTATTAAAAATTGTATTTTCTTTAGGATTCCATCTTAGGAAGAAACATTGCCATCATCCATTTCTCATGTTAATTTTCCTATGCTATCAGTAGAATAGCTATGGGGCTTTCGGATCACTATTCACATTTCGGCCGCATGGGGGCGCCACATGCTGGGCTGTGCACTCGTTGGCGTTACACGATGGGCGGGAAATTCAAAATGGCCGCCGGCCGCCAACCAATTGCAGAAATAATGATGGGCGGGGCTTGTTGAATTCAAAATGGCCGCTAACCAATTGTAAAAGTAATACTGGGAAATGCAAAATTATGACTCGTGGTGGCGCCACTTGCCCGGTTGATTCTCAAGTCTAGTAATTGCACAATATTTCGAAATTTTAATTTATTCTGGCGCCACACTGGCGTTGTTTTTCTCACACATTGAGACGCACTTCCCTAGAGGCCCCATTGGGCGGTCGCAACCTTGCACGATACTTCGAATTTTTTCCGCATGTGACGCCACCTGCTGGAACTATACGTATACTACAGGAGCGTACAAATTAAGCTCGTACCAAATATTACGGGGGCGCACAAAATTAACCTAAAAATTGTAATTGTAATTAATATATTCACAGTGGTGAGATGTAATTGCGGGGTTCGGAAACGTTCGGAATTAATAAAAAATGACAGGTGTCCAAGACGTTGACGTGACCTCGACGTGACCTTGGCATGACCTTGAAAATGACAAGTGCCAAAAGTGACAGGTGTCAAAAATGACAGGTGTCAAAAAATGACAGGTGTCAAAAAATGACAGGTGTCAAAAATGACAGGTGTCAAAAAATGACAGGTGTCAAAAATGACGTCAAAAATGACAGGTGTCAAAAATGACAGGTGTCATTCCTTATCTTTGAATTCCCCCCAATTAAAATGCAAAATATGTTTTGTAAAACTTAAAAATACCTGTATTAAAATTATCATATTACGTGACTTAAGAAGTCGTTTAAATGCAAAAATGCTATAAATACATTTGTTTATTCATAATTCTCGGCTCATTAATATTCGAAACCTGTTATATTGTTTTTAATTATTGGATTTTTTGCAAAACGCTGAAAGACGAACACTTTTAACAAAGGAAGATAGGAGCTTCAAAGGCCTTTTATGGTTTTAATAATAGTTTGGACGAAAGACTGAACGATGTTGCTATATAAACTATATGTGATTAAATATTTATAAAGTGCATCAAAATCTATACCAAGTCTACCATCACCCGTGAGTATTACTCCAGTTTTTATACATTTTTTTAGTAAATATTTTATTTCTTAACAGATGAACAGAGCATTATTGGACAAGGCAAACAAACAAGCCAACATCAAGAAACTTTTGGACTTGAATATACAAAAGAAATATACAATAAATACAGTGTCATCTAAAGATACCATAATCGGCAGGGCTGTAATTGCTGACTTGAGCGAACATGGGTGGGTATGGATTCCCAAGAAATTTAATTTAATCGAATAGATTTCATAAATTAGAAACATTTTTATCATGTCCATTGTTGACAAGTTCGGACGTAGTTTACTTAATTATTTAAGAAAAAACCAAGAGAAAGAAATATCCACATATGGTTTATTAAATATTACATTAAAAAGTGCTAACTATGCAAGCTAAAAAAATTGTGTATGATTTAAGCACTAATTATTCAATTTATGAATAATAGGGAATTATAAATCACGTAGCTGTTAATGAAGATAGTCTTCAAATTAAGATAAACAATAAATTGTATAAACCCGACAAATTGTTAAATTTTAAACTACAATTGGGTGATAAAGTTTCATTAGAATCACCTAAGCTCATTACGTATGTTTTTCTGGAAATGATTATTAAATATCCGATTTTAACAGAATGATAAAGAAAATTAAAAATAAATCTCAATTGTCTTCAATAGATTATAATTGTGAAATAGTAAGTGAATTACACGCACCAGCAAGAATACAATTCAAGCGTAGAAGAGTTGTTATTCGCGGATTAAATGATTTATTTCAAGGTGATCTGGTTGAGATAATTCCTTTTGCAAAACAAAATAAAGGATTTAAGTAAATTTTGGTAATTATTAATGCATTTAGTAAATTTGTGTGGGGTTTACCTATAAAGAATAAAACTTCAAAAGATGATACACAGGCAATAAAAACAATTTTAATTAAACCAAATATTCCGAAAAACTTACAAACAGACGCAGGAAAGGAGTTTTATAACAAAGACTTTAAGGGCCTTATGGATAAGTTAAAAATTAATCATTATAGTACATTTAGTACTAAAAAAGCATCTATTGTGGAACAAGTTAATCGAACAATAAAATCGTTAATGTGGAAGGAATTTATAAGTGGTTAGAATAATTGCCTAAAATAGTACACAAATACAATTCTACTAAACATGGAACTATCAAAATGAAACCGTGGTTAGAATTATTGCCTAAAATAGTACACAAATACAATTCCACTAAACATAGAACTATCAAAATGAAACCGATTGATGTGAATGCAAAGAATGAAAAAAGTTTGTTAAAATCAACCTTTAGCAATTTAAAAATGTTCGGTCCAAATAATAAATTTAAATTAAAAGACAATGCATTTTCTAAAGGGTACACGCCAAATTGGTCAAATGAAATTTTCACTGTAAAACAGGTTAAATTAACAAATCCTACAACTTACATCTTGAAGGATCAGTATGGAAAACCTATTCTAGGAGGTTTTTATGAATTCGAATTGCAAAAGGCAAAGTTTCCCGATATTCATTAGATTGAAAAAAGTTTAAGGCGAAAAGGAACAAAGTATACGTGAAATGGTTTGGAGAAAACGAGAAGAGTTGGATCAAAAATGACTTAGTTTAACATTATAATGTATAATTAATAAAAGACCAAATAAAAAACAATTTAGGATTTAAAAGTGTTTTATTTTCTCATAGTATATCATCTAATATGCTTTCAAATAAACTGTCTGAACTTTCACTTTATTTCATTAATCCTGCATCAACCAATTCGTTTTCAACTTCAATGCGTATGTCGTAGTCGTCATCACTATTTTCAATATTTTCACGTTCACGTATATCCTGGATCATTTGTTGTATTAAAGTTGCAATATCTTGAACAACTGGTAAAGATTGTTTAAATGGAATCCAGTCCAGTTTTAATGGTTCATGTCGTATACACAATGTTTGTTTCGATGCCCCAATCATGTTTTGATGATACTGAAAATGTCATTTAATATTTATTTTAAAACACGCCTTGGGGGTCCGGCTGGTGGACCTTGAGATCCTGTTTTAAAGTATTTCACTTTAAATAAATTTTAATATTCTGCTCAAATCATAAGATCATTTAGTTCTTCAAATGGAGCTTTTAGTCTTTTTTCTAGAATTTTAGTGCGTTGTGTGTGATGATAAATATAGGAATTTATAACAGGTACGCAACTTAAACTAATACTAATTATAGGTTGCAGTAGATAAACAAAAATATAAAGTAACGCACAGGATAATAAAAAAATTAAAAATTGTGAGGTAACAAATACAATAAAGTTAAATAATACTATAATGCCCCCAAGGCAGAGTATCCTGCGAATCATTAAAAAGGGATCTTTTATCGGTTAACTAAATAATGAAAAATAATCGATTTGCTCTCTTTAAATAACAAACTTCCTTCCACTGTTTATAAATTAATAAACAAACTTGAACTGGAAAATTCCGAGAATTACGTTTAAATAAGTAGATGCAATTAAATATGAAAATAATAAAAATATGTGCCGCCAGTGTGGCGCCGCAAACTTATTTACCTAATTAAATATGCAAATAATAAAAATATGTTCCACCAGTGTGGCATCAGTCTTCATGAGTCATATTTTTACATTTTGCAATATTGCACAATATTTAATAATATTTAATTTTTTTGTTCGACACTAGCAGGAGCGGTGGGGCTGTGCCGTATTTGCAATTTTAACACATTATTTTTGACAACTGTCATTTTTAATACTTATATATTTCGTTAATTTCCGATCAATTCCGAACGTTTCCGAATTCTTCCGGTAGCTCAAATGTTGTCAATGTCATAATAAAAAAACACATGCATGCATTTTTGCATTTAAACGACTTCTTAAGTCACGTAATATGATAATTTTAATACAGGTATTTTTAAGTTATACAAAACATATTTTGCATTTTAATAAGGAGGAATTCAAAGAAGGAATTTTTAACACCTGTCTTTTTTGACACCTGTCATTTTTGACACCTGTCATTTTTGACACCTGTCATTTTTGACATCCGTCTTTTTGACACCTATCATTTTGACACCTGTCATTTTTGACACCTGTCATTTTTGACACCTGTAATTTTTATCACCTGTCATTTTCAAGGTCATGCCAAGGTCACGTTAAGGTCACGTCAAGGTCTTGGACACCTGTCATTTTTGATCAATTCCGAACGTTTCCGAACCACGCAATTACATCTCACCACTGTGAATATATTAATTACAATTACAATTTTTAGGTTAATTTTGTGCGCCCCCGTAATATTTGGTATGAGCTTAATTTGTACGCTCCTGTAGTATACGTATAGTTCCAGCAGGTGGCGTCACATGCGGAAAAAATTCGAAGTATCGTGCAAGGTTGCGACCGCCCAATGGGGCCTCTAGGGAAGTGCGTCTCAATGTGTGAGAAAAACAACGCCAGTGTGGCGCCAGAATAAATTAAAATTTCGAAATATTGTGCAATTACTAGACTTAAGAATCAACCGGACAAGTGGCGCCACCACGAGTCATAATTTTGCATTTCCCAGTAATACTTTTACAATTGGTTGGCGGCCATTTTGAATTCAACAAGCCCCGCCCATCATTATTTCTGCAATTGGTTGGCGGCCGGCGGCTATTTTGAATTTCCCGCCCATCGTGTAACGCCAACGAGTGCACAGCCCAGCATGTGGCGCCACCATGCGGCCGAAATGTGAATAGTGAGCCAGAAGCCCCATAGCTATTCTACTGCTATCTATTTTAAATTTTTATATTTTCAAAATTCTTGATATTAAAAGATTTAGGGCTTTTCATTGAAAATTAGAAAGAAACATTGCCATCATTCATTCCTTATGTTAAAAATAAAATATTCTTTAGGATGCCTTCTTAGGAAAAAACATTGAAATCATCCATTCCTTATGTTAATTTTCCTATGCTTTATATTTTCAAAATTTTGGACATTAGAAGATTTAGGGCTTTTCAAAGAAAATTGGAAATTCTTTAGGTTGCCTTCTTGTAAAGAAACATTGCCATCATCCATATCTTATGTTAATTTTCCTATGCTATCTATTTTAAATGTTTTATATTTTTAAAATTCAGGATATTAGAAAATTAAGGGCTTTTCATTAAAAATTAGAAATTCTTTGGGATGCCTTCTTAGGAAGAAACATTGCCATCATCCATTCTTCATGTTAATTTCCCTATGCTATCTATTTTAAATGTTTTATTTTTTTAAAATTGTGGATATTAGAAGATTTAGGGTTTTTATTAAAAATTAGAAATTTTTCTTAGAAAAAAACATTGAAATCATCCATTTCTCATGTTAATTTTCCTATGCTATCTATTTTAAAGATTTTATATTTTCAAAATTCTGGATATTAGAAGATTTAGGGCTTTTCATTGAAAATTGAATTTTCTTTAGGATGCTTTCTTAGGAGGAAACATTGCCAAATTATGAATATTAGAAGATTTAGGGATTTTCATTAAAAAAAAAGATATTCTTTAGGACGCTTTCTTAGGAAGAAACATTGCCATCATTTATTACTCATGTTAATTTTCCTATGCTATCTATTTTAAATGTTTTATATTTTCAAAATTCTCGATATTAGAAGATTTAGGGCTTTTCATTGAAAATTGGATTTTCTTTAAGATGCCTTCTTAGGAAGAAACATTGCCATCATCCATTCCTCATGTTAATTTTCCTATGCTATCAGTAGAATAGCTATGGGGCTTCTGGCTTACTATTCACATTTCGGCCGCTTGGTGGCGCCACATGCTGGGCTGTGCACTCGTTGGCGTTACACGATGGGCGGGAAATTCAAAATGGCTGCCGGCCGCCAACCAATTGCAGAAATAATGATGGGCAGGGCTTGTTAAATTCAAAATGGCCGCCAAGCAATTGTAAAAGTAAAACTGGGAAATGTAAAATTATGACTAGTGGTGGCGCCACTTGCCCGGTTGATTCTCAAGTCTAATTTATTCTGGCGCCACACAGGCGTTTTTTTTCTCACACATTGAGACGCACTTCCCTAGATGCCCCATTGGGCGGTCGCAACCTTGCACGATACTTCGAATTTTTTCCGCATGTGACGCCACCTGCTGAAACTATACGTATACTACAGGAGCGTACAAATTAAGCTCGTACCAAATATTACGGAGGCGCACAAAATTAACCTAAAAATTGTAATTGTAATTAATATATTCACAGTGGTGAGATTTAATTGCGGGGTTCGGAAACGTACGGAATTGATCAAAAATGACAGGTGTCCAAGACCTTGACGTGACCCTGGCATGACCTTGAAAATGACAGTTGTCAAAAATGACAGGTGTCAAAAATGACAGGTGTCAAAAATGACAGGTGTTAAAAATTCCTTATTTGAATTCCCCCCAATTAAAATGCAAAATATGTTTTGTATAACTTAAAAATACCTGTATTAAAATTATCATATTACTTGACTTAAGACGTCGTTTAAATGCAAAAATACTATAAATACATTTATTTATTCATAATTCTCGGCTCATTAATATTCGGAACCTGTTATATTGTTTTTAATTATTGGATTTTTTGCTTGGGCAGCGAAAAACGCTGAAAGACGAACACTTTTAACAAAGGAACATAGGAGCTTCAAAGGCCTTGTTGTACACGGGTGACTCGGTGCTCGGGAATCGCCGTGGATTCTTGCACCGGCACCTGGAAACTTCCGGGTTGTTGCCCGACGAGGATGGTACTGGTTGACGATGGTGGCGAAGGGTTTCCTACCTGGTGGACCGGATCATCGGCGCCTGTGCCCTCTATGAAGCTGTCTTCGGCTGGGTGGTATTCGACCTCTTCGTCCTCGGTGGTAGGAGCCCCCAAAGGCACATGGTTCGCGTCCATCTGGGCCTGGGACCTGGTAATGATCATACGTGGCCCCTCGAATCCCCTGGGATCGTCCCTAGTAGCAGGCCTGGATCGGCCCTGCGAATGGCCTGGGATCGGCCCCACTGACGGACCTGGAGCGGCCCTGCTAGCAGACCTGGATCGGCCTTGATGTCGGACCTGGGTCGGCCCTGCTGGTGGACCTGGATCGGCCCAGCTGGTGGACCTGGCACGGCCCCGCTGGTGGATCTGGTCGGCGATGTTGACCACCTGTGCAACCTGGTGGTTGGGACGTCGCTCGACCTCGCTGGCGGTGCTGGTATCCAACGGTTGGGACCTGGTGTTGTCTTCCACGTTGAAGAAGTGTTTTCTTTCTTTTGAAAGGTAACAAACTACTCAAAGATTTTCTCTTTTTATTATTTGTTCTTAAAAGAACAGTTGCTTTCCCTACTTTCGAAAGCAGCAGTAAGGAAATGGTAGCCCTCAGGTGGATGGAATGAAAATCGAAGTTCGAATATAGAAGCGGCGACTTGTACTGGTAGACAACCAGGAAAGCTGTTGTCTTGTCGAGTGGTAAGCTCGTACTGAATTTGAGAGGTCCGTGTCGAAGCACTGGTCAGTGATTGGCTAGCACTCGCACAGCACAGACCAGTTCGACTTGCTTAAAAAGCCGCACAAGCGAGCACTCATTCTCTCTTCCGCGCCATCCTTCGACTGCTCCACATCTAGGGCTCCTAACCGAGACTTAGGTGCCAGAAAGGTCAAGCCTGCTTGCTGAAGATACTCTGTGGTTTTATTCAACGACCTACCTCCGCTGCTCGCACATCGGTCCATCCGGACGATTGCTCGCTAGCACATATAAAAAAAAAGAAAGAGTTAACTGCTCGGTAGTCAGGTTACCTACATATAAAGAAAGAAATACTGCGGGTATCAAATCACCACGGGTCGCCGGGTAAGTATTAGGCGACGTTCACCACTGCCGCGAATCCACACGACGCCCACGACTGCTGCGACGCCCACGACTGCCACGACGCTCACCGACGCCGCGACGCCCATCGCCGCCGCGACGCCCATCGCCGCCGCGACGCCCATCGCAGCCGCGACGCCCATCGCAGCCGCGACGCCCATCGCAGCCGCGACGCCCATCACCGCCGCGACGCCCATCACCGCCGCGACGCCCATCACCGCCGCGACGCCCATCACCGCCGCGACGCTTACCGACGCCGCGAGGCTTACCGACGCCGCGACGCTCGCCGACGCCGCGACGCTCGCCGACGCCGCGACGCTCGCCGACGCCGCGACGCTCGCCGACGCCGCGACGCTCGCCGACGCCGCGACGCTCGCCGACGCCGCGACGCTCGCCGACGCCGCGACGCTCGCCGACGCCGCGACGCTCGCCGACGCCGCGACGCTCGCCGACGCCGCGACGCTCGCCGACGCCGCGACGCTCGCCGACGCCGCGACGCTCGCCGACGCCGCGACGCTCGCCGACGCCGCGACGCTCGCCGACGCCGCGACGCTCGCCGACGCCGCGACGCTCGCCGACGCCGCGACGCCCATCGACGCCGCGACGCCCATCGACGCCGCGACGCCCATCGACGCCGTGACGCCCATCGACGCCGCGACGCCCATCGACGCCGCGACGCTCATCGACGCCGCGACGCTCATCGACGCCGCGACGCCCATCGACGCCGCGACGCTCATCGACGCCGCGACGCCCATCGACGCCGCGACGCCCATCGACGCCGCGACGCCCATCGACGCCGCGACGCCCATCGACGCCGCGACGCCCATCGACGCCGCGACGCCCATCGACGCCGCGACGCCCATCGACGCCGCGACGCCCATCGACGCCGCGACGCCCATCGACGCCGCGACGCCCATCGACGCCGCGACGCTTATCGTCGCCGCGACGCCCATCGACGCCGCGACGCCCATCGACGCCGCGACGCCCATCGACGCCGTGACGTTCACCGCCACCGCAGCTCCACCGCTCGGCCCCCACGGCCCCACTGAATGCCCGTTGTGACGCGAAGCCAGACGCACGCCGAACGACGCTCCGCACACGAATCCGCCATGGCCGACACGCAGACGACCGGCACGGGCCCCGCGGCCCATGGCCCGGCGTCCGACACGACCGATGATGACGCGCCCCTCGCTCCGTCTCTGGATGTACAAGAGACGGCCCTCGGGGACCACCGGACGGGATTGGACCACCTGGGGGACCACCGTCTACAACAGTCCGTTCCTCTCTTTTATAGGAAATCGACTGATGTCGAATTTCAACAGCCTTTTTTCGTTTTAATAATAGGTCGGACGGAAGACTGAATGATGTTGCTATATAAACTATATGTGATTAAATATTTATTAAGTGCATCAAAATCTATACCAAGTCTACCATCACCCGTGAGTATTACTCCAGTTTTTATATATATTTTTTTGTAAATATTTTATCTCTTAACAGATGAACAAAGCATTATTGGACAAGGCAAACAAACAAGCCAACATCAAGAAACTTTTGGATTTGGATATACAAAAGAAATATACAATAAATACAGTGTCATCTAAAGATACCATAATCGGCAGGGCTGTAATTGCTGACTTAGGCGAACATGGGTGGGTATGGATTCTCAAGAAATTTAATTTAATCGAATAGATTTCAGATTTCATAAATTAGAAACATTTTTATCATGTCCGTTGTTGACAAGTTCGGACGTAGTTTACTTAATCATTTAAGAAAAAACCAAAAGAAAGAAATATCCACATATGGTTTATTAAATATTATATTAAAAACTACCACATGCAAGCTAAAAAAATTGTGTATGATTTAAGCACTAATTATTGAATTTATGAATAATAATGAATTATAAATCACGTAGCTGTTAATGAAGATAGTCTTCAAATTAAGATAAACAATAAATTGTATAAACCCGACAAATTGTTAAATTTTAAACTACAATTGGGTGATAAAATTTCATTAGAATCATCTAAGCTCATTACGTATGTTTTTCTGGAAATGATTATTAAATATCCGATTTTAACAAAATGATGAAGAAAATTAAAAATAAATCTCAATTGTCTTCAATAGATTATAAACGTGAAATAGTAAGTGAATTACACGCACCAGCAAGAAAACAATTCAAGCGTAGAAGAGTTGTTATTCGCGGATTAAATTAATTAAATTTATTTCAAGGTGATCTGGTTGATATGATTTCTTTTGCAAAACAAAATAAAGGATTAACATATATTTTGGTAATAATTAATGCATTTAGTAAATTTGTGTGGGCTTTACCTATAAAGAATAAAACTTCAAAAGATGTAACACAGGCAATAAAAACAATTCTAATTAAACCAAATATTTCGAAAAACTTACAAACAGACGCAGGGAAGGAGTTTTATAACAAAGACTTTAAGGGCCTTATGGATAAGTTAAAAATTAATCATTATTGTACATTTAGTACTAAAAAAGCATCTATTGTAGAACGAGTTAATCAAACATTAAAATCGTTAATGTGGAAGGAATTTAGTTATCAAGGCAATTATAAGTGGTTAGAATTATTGCCTAAAATAGTACACAAATACAATTCTACTAAACATGGAACTATCAAAATGAAACCGATTGATGTAAATGCAAAGAATGAAAAAAGTTTGTTAAAATCAACCTTTTGCAATTTAAAAATGTTCAGTCCAAATAATAAATTTAAATTAAAAGACAATGTTCGGATAAGCAAATATCGCGAGGCATTTTCTAATTGGTCAAATAAAATTTTTACTGTAAAACAGGTTAAATTAAAAAATCCTACAACTTACATCTTGGAGGATCAGTATAGAAAACCTATTCTGGGAGGTTTTTATGAATTCGAATTGCAAAAGGCAAAGTTTCCCGATATTCATTTGATTGAAAAAAATTTAAGGCGAAAAGGAACAAAAGTATACGTGAAATGGTTTGGAGAAAACGAGAAGAGTTGGATCAACAAAAATGACTTAGTTTAACATTATAATGTATAATTAATAAAAGACCAAATAAAAAACAATTTAGGATTTAAAAGTGTTTTATTTTCTCATAGTATATCATCTAATATTCTTTCAAATAGGCTCTCTGAACTTTCACTTTATTTCATTAATTATCCATAATCCTGCATAAACCAATTCGTCTTTAACTTCAATGCGTATGTCGTAGTCGTCATCAATATTTTCACGTTCACGTATATCCTGAATCATTTGTTGTATTAAAGTTGCAATATCTTGAACAACTGGTAAAGATTGTTTAAATGGAATCCAGTCCAGTTTTAATGGTTCATGTCGTATACACAATGTTTGTTTCGATGCCAAAATTATGTTTTGATGGTACTGAAGATGTCATTTAATATTTATTTTAAAACATGATAGCCTTGGAGGTGCCGCTGGAGGACCTGGAGATCCTGTTTTAAAGTATTTAACTTTAAATAAATTTTAATATTCCGCTCAAATCATAAGATCATTTAGTTCTTCAAATGGAGCTTTTAGTCTTTTTTCCAGAATTGTAGTGCGTTGTGTATGATGATAAATATAGGAATTTATAACAGGTACGCAACATAAACTAATACTAATTATAGGTTGCAGTAGATAAACAAAAATATAAAGTAACACACAGGATAATAAAAAATCGTGCGAATCATTTAAAAGGGATCTTTTACCGGTTAACTAAATAATGAAAAATAATCGATTTGCTCTCTTTAAATAACAAACTTCCTTTCACTGTTTATAAATTAATAAACAAACTTGAACTGGAAAATTCCGAGAATTACGTTTGAATAAGTAGATGCAATTAAATATGCAAATAATAAAAATATGTGCCACCAGTGTGGCGTCAGTCTTCATAAGTCATATTTTTACATTTTGCAATATTGCACAATATTTAATAATATTTTATTTTTTTGTTCGTCACTAGCAGGGGCGGTGGGGCTGTGGGGGTGGCGGAAGCCGTATTTGCAATTTTAACACATCATTTTTGACAACTGTCATTTTTGATACTTACATATTTCGTTAATTTTCGATCAATTCCGAACGTTTCCGAATTCTTCCGGTAGCTCAAATGTTGTCAATGTCATAATAAACAAACACATGCGAGAATTATGAATAAATAAATGTGTTTATAGCATTTTTGCATTTAAACGACTTCTTAAGTCACGTAATATGATAATTTTAATACAGGTATTTTTAAGTTATACAAAACATATTTTGCATTTTAATTAGGGGGAATTTAAAGATAAGAAATTTTTAACACCTGTCATTTTTGACACCTGTAATTTTTGACACCTGACATTTTTAACACCTGTCATTTTTGACACCTGTCATTTTCAAGGTCATGCCAAGTTCACGTCAAGGTCACGTCAAGGTCTTGGACACCTGTCATTTTTGATCAATTCCGGACGTTTCCGAACCACGCAATTACATCTCACCACTGTGAATATATTAATTACAATTACAATTTTTAGGTTAATTTTGTGCGCCCCCGCAATATTTGGTACGAGCTTAATTTGTACGCTCCTGTATTATACGTATAGTTAAAAAAATTGAAAAAAATTCGAAGTATCGTGCAAGGTTGCGACCGCCCAATGCGGCCTCTAGGAAAGTGCGTCTCAATGTGTGAGAAAAACAACGCCAGTGTGGCGCCAGAATAAATTAAAATTTCGAAATATTGTGCAATTACTGGACTTGAGAATCGACCGGGCAAGTGGCGCCACCACGAGTCATAATTTTGCATTTCCCAGTATTACTTTTACAATTGGTTGGCGGCCATTTTTAATTCAACAAGCCCCGCCCATCAAAATTTCTGCAATTGGTTGGCGGCCGGCGGCCATTTTGAATTTCCCGCCCATCGTGTAACGCCAACGAGTGCACAGCCCAGCATGTGGCTCCACCATGCGGCCGAAATGTGAATAGTGAGCCAGAAGCCCCATAGCTATTATACTGCTATCTATTTTAAATTTTTATATTATCAAAATTCTGGATATTAAAAGATTTAAGGCTTTTTATTGAAAATTTGATTTTCTTTAGGATGCCTTCTTAGAAAGAAACATTGCCATCATTCATTTCTCATGTTAATTTTCCTATGCTATCTATTTTAAAGGTTTTATATTTTTAAAATTATGAAAATTAAAAGATTTAGGGCTTTTCATTAAAAATTGGATTTTCTTTGGGATGGTTTTATATTTTCAAAATTATGGAAATTAAAAAAATTAGGGCTTTTCATTAAAAATAAAATATTCTTTAGGATGCCTTCCTAGAAAAAAACATTGAAATCATCCATTCCTTATGTTAATTTTCCTATGATTTATATTTTCAAAATTTTGGATATTAGAAGATTTAAGGCTTTTCAAAGAAAATTGGAAATTCTTTAGGTTGCCTTCTTGTAAAGAAACATTGCCATCATCCATTTCTTATGTTAATTTTTCTATGCTATCTATTTTAAATGTTTTATATTTTCAAAATTCAGGATATTAGAAAATTAAGGGCTTTTCATTAAAAATTAAAAATTCTTTGGGATGCCTTCTTAGGAAGAAACATTGCCATCATCTATTACTTATGTTAATTTTTCTAAAATATTAAAATTTTAGAAGATTTAGGGATTTTCATTAAAAATAAGATATTCTTTAGGACGCTATCTTAGGAAGAAACATTGCCATCATCTATTACTCATGTTAATTTTCCTATGCCATCTATTTTAAAAGTTTAATATTTTCAAAATTCTCGATATTAGAAGATTTAGGGCTTTTCATTGAAAATTGGATTTTCTTTAGGATGCTTTCTTAGGAAGAAACATTGCCATCATCCATTCCTCATGTTAATTTTCCTATGCTATATATTTTAAAGGTTTTATATTTTTAAAATTCTGGATATATGAAGATTTAGGGCTTTTTATTAAAAACTTGATTTTTTTAGAATGCCTTCTTAGGAAAAAACATTGCCATCATCCATTCCTCATGTTAATTTTCCTATGCTATCTATTTTAAATGTTTTATATTTTCAAAATTCTGGATAATAGAAGATTTATGGCTTTTTATTGAAAATTGGATTTTCTTTAGGATGCCTTCTTAGGAAGAAACTTTACCATACCGATTGATGTGAATGCAAAGAATGAAAAATTGGATTTTTTTTTAATGCCTTTTTAGGAAAAAACATTGCCATCATTCATTCCTCATGTTAATTTTCCTATGCTATCTATTTTAAATGTTTGAGACTTGAGAATCAACCGGGAAAGTGGCGCCACCACGAGTCATAATTTTGCATTTCCCAGTATTACTTTTACAATTGGTTGGCGGCCATTCAACAAGCCCCGCCCATCATTATTTCTGCAATTGGTTGGCGGCCGGCGGCCATTTTGTAACGCCAACGAGTGCACAGCCCAGCATGTGGCGCCACCATGCGGCCGAAATGTGAATAGTGAGCCAGAAGCCCCATAGCTATTCTACTGCTATCTATTTTAAATTTTTATATTTTTAAAATTCTGGATATTAAAAGATTTGGGGCTTTTCATTGAAATTTTGATTTTCTTTAGGATGCCTTCTTAGAAAGAAACATTGCCATCATTTATTCCTTATGTTAATTTTCCTATGCTATCTATTTTAAAGGTTTTATATTTTTAAAATTATGAAAATTAAAAGATTTAGGGCTTTTCATTAAAAATTGGATTTTCTTTTGGATGGTTTTATATTTTCAAAATATTGAAAATTAAAAGATTTAGGGCTTTTCATTAAAAATAAAATATTCTTTAGGATGCCTTCTTAGAAAAAAACATTGAAATCATCCATTCCTTATGTTAATTTTCCTATGCTTTATATTTTCAAAATTTTGGATATTAGAAGATTTAAGGCTTTTCAAAGAAAATTGGAAATTCTTTAGGTTGCCTTCTTGTAAAGAAACATTGCCATCATCCATTTTTTATGTTAATTTTCAATTTTAAATGTTTTATATTTTCAAAATTCAGGATATTAGAAAATTAAGGGCTTTTCATTAAAAATTAGAAATTCTTTGGGATGCCTTCTTAGGAAGAAACATTGCCATCATCCATTTTTCATGTTAATTTCCCTATGCTATCTATTTTAAATGTTTTATTTTTTCAAAATTGTGGATATTAGAAGATTTAGGGCTTTTTATTAAAAATTAGAAATTCTTTAGGATGCCTTCTTAGGAAAAAACATTGAAATCATCCATTCCTCATGTTAATTTTCCTATGCTATCTATTTTAAAGATTTTATATTTTCAAAATTCTGGATATTAGAAGATTTAGGGCTTTTCATTGAAAATTGCATTTTCTTTAGGATGCTTTCTTAGGAAGAAAATTGCCAAATTATGAATATTAGAAGATTTAGTGATTTTCATTAAAAATAAAATATTCTTTAGGACGCTATCTTAGGAAGAAACATTGCCATCATCTATTACTCATGTTAATTTTCCTAAAATATTAAATGTTTTATATTTTCAAAATTCTTGATATTAGAAGATTTAGAGCTTTTCATTGAAAATTGGATTTTCCTTAAGATGCCTTCTTAGGAAGAAACATTGCCATCATCTATTCCTTATGTTAATTTTTTTATGCTATCTATTTTAAAGATTTTATATTTTTAAAATTTTAGAAGATTTAGGGATTTTCATTAAAAATAAGATATTCTTTAGGACGCTATCTTAGGAAGAAACATTGCCATCATCTATTACTTATGTTAATTTTCCTATGCCATCTATTTTAAAAGTTTTATATTTTCAAAATTCTCGATATTAGAAGATTTAGGGCTTTTCATTGAAAATTGGATTTTCTTTAGGATGCCTTCTTAGGAAGAAACATTGCCATCATCCATTCCTTATGTTAATTTTCCTATGCTATCTATTTTAAATGTTTTATATTTTCAAAATTCTGGATAATAGAAGATTTAGGGCTTTTCATTGAAAATTGGATTAACTTTAGGATGCCTTCTTAGGAAGAAACTTTACCATACCGATTGATGTGAATGCAAAGAATGAAAAAAGTTTGTTAAAATCAACCTTTAGCAATTTAAAAATGTTCAGTCCAAATAATAAATTTAAATTAAAAGACAATGTTCGGATAAGCAAATATCGCGAGGCATTTTCTAAAGGATACACGCCAAATTGGTCAAATGAAATTTTTACTGTAAAACAGGTTAAATTAACAAATCCTACAACTTACATCTTGGAGGATCAGTATGGAAAACCTATTCTGGGAGGTTTTTATGAATTCGAATTGCAAAAGGCAAAGTTTCCCGATATTCATTTGATTGAAACAAATTTAAGGCGAAAAGGAACAAAAGTTACGTGAAATGGTTTGGAGAAAACGAGAAGAGTTGGATCAACAAAAATGACTTGGTTTAACATTATAATGTATAATTAATAAAAGACCAAATAAAAAACAATTTAGGATTTAAAAGTGTTTTATTTTCTCATAGTATATCATCTAATATGCTTTCAAATAAACTGTCTGAACTTTTACTTTATTTCATTAATTATAATCAATTAATCCTGCATAAACCAATTTGTCTTTAACTTCAATGCGTATGTCGTAGTCGTCATCACTATTTTCAATATTTTCACGTTCACGTATATCCTGGATCATTTGTTGTATTAAATTTGCAATATCTTGAACAACTGGTAAAGATTGTTTAAATGGAATCCAGTCCAGTTTTAATGGTTCATGTCGTATACACAATGTTTGTTTCGATCACGTTTTGATGGTACTGAAAATGTCATTTAATATTTATTTTAAAACACGATAGCCTTTGGGGTTCGGCTGGTGGACCTTGAGATCCTGTTTTAAAGTATTTCACTTTAAATAAATTTTAATATTCCGCTCAAATCATAAGATCATTTAGTTCTTCAAATGGAGCTTTTAGTCTTTTTTCTAGAATTTTAGTGCGTTGTGTGTGATGATAAATATAGGAATTTATAGCAGGTACGCAACATAAACTAATATTAATTATAGGTTGCAGTAGATAAACAAAAATATAAAGTAACGCACAGGATAATAAAAAAATTAAAAATTGTGATGTAACAAATACAATAAAGTCAAATAATACTATAATGCTCCCAAGGCAGAGTATCGTGCGAATCATTTAAAAGGGATCTTTTATCGGTTAACTAAATAATGAAAAATAATCGATTTGCTCTCTTTAAATAACAAACTTCCTTCCACTGTTTATAAATTAATAAACAAACTTGAACTGGAAAATTCCGAGAATTACCTTTAAATAAGTAGATGCAATTAAATATGCAAATAATAAAAATATGTGCCGCCAGTGTGGCGACGCAAACTTATTTACCTAATTAAATATGCAAATAATAAAAATATGTACCACCAGTGTGGCGTCAGTCTTCATGAGTCATATTTTTACATTTTGCAATATTGCACAATATTTAATAATATTTTATTTTTTTGTTCGACACTAGCAGGGGCGGTAGGGCTGTGGGGGTGGCGAAAGCCGTATTTGCAATTTTAACACATCATTTTTGACAACTGTCATTTTTGATACTTATATATTTCGTTAATTTCCGATCAATTCCGAACGTTTCCGAATTCTTCCGGTAGCTCAAATGTTGTCAATGTCATAATAAAAAAACACATGCGAGAATTATGAATAAATAAATGCATTTATAGCATTTTTGCATTTAAACGACTTCTTAAGTCACGTAATATGATAATTTTAATACAGGTAATTTTAAGTTATACAAAACATATTTTGCATTTTAATTAGGGGAATTCAAAGATAAGAAATTTTTAACACCTGTCATTTTTGACAACTGTTATTTTTGACACCTGTCATTTTTGACACCTGTCATTTTTGACACCTGTCATTTTTGACACCTGTCATTTTTGACACCTGTCATTTTTGACACCTGTCATTTTTGACACCTGTCATTTTTGACACATGTTATTTTTAGACACCTGTCATTTTTAGCACCTGTCATTTTCAAGGTCATGCCAAGGTCACGTCAAGGTCTTGGACACCCGTCATTTTTGATCAATTCCGAACGTTTGCGAACCACGCAATTACATCTTACCACTGTGAATATATTAATTACAATTACAATTTTAAGGTTAATTTTGTGCGCCCCCGTAATATTTGGTACGAGCTTAATTTGTACGCTCCTGTTGTATACGTATAGTTCCAGCAGGTGGCGTCACATGCGGACAAAACTCGAAGTATCGTGCAAGGTTGCGACCGCCCAATGGGGCCTCTAGGGAAGTGCGTCTCAATGTGTGAGAAAAACAACGCCAGTGTGGCGCCAGAATAAATTAAAATTTCGAAATATTGTGCAATTACTAGACTTGAGAATCAACCGGGCAAGTGGCGCCACCACGAGTCATAATTTTGCATTTCCCAGTATTACTTTTACAATTGGTTAGCGGCCATTTTGAATTCAACAAGCCAACATAGCAGGTACGCAACATAAATTAATATTAATTATAGGTTGCAGTATATAAACAAAAATATAAAGTAACGCACAGGATAATAAAAAAATTAAAAATTGTGAGGTAACAAATACAATAAAGTCAAATAATACTATAATGCCCCCAAGGCAGAGTATCGTGCGAATCATTTAAAAGGGATCTTTTATCGGTTAACTAAATAATGAAAAATAATCGATTTGCTCTCTTTAAATAACAAACTTCCTTCCACTGTTTATAAATTAATAAACAAACTTGAACTGGAAAATTCCGAGAATTACCTTTAAATAAGTAGATGCAATTAAATATGCAAATAATAAAAATATGTGCCGCCAGTGTGGCGACGCAAACTTATTTACCTAATTAAATATGCAAATAATAAAAATATGTACCACCAGTGTGGCGTCAGTCTTCATGAGTCATATTTTTACATTTTGCAATATTGCACAATATTTAATAATATTTTATTTTTTTGTTCGACACTAGCAGGGGCGGTAGGGCTGTGGGGGTGGCGAAAGCCGTATTTGCAATTTTAACACATCATTTTTGACAACTGTCATTTTTGATACACATATATTTCGTTAATTTCCGATCAATTCCGAACGTTTCCGAATTCTTCCGGTAGCTCAAATGTTGTCAATGTCATAATAAAAAACACATGCGAGAATTATGAATAAATAAATGCATTTATAGCATTTTTGCATTTAAACGACTTCTTAAGTCACGTAATATGATAATTTTAATACAGGTATTTTTAAGTTATACAAAACATATTTTGCATTTTAATTAGGGGAATTTAAAGATAAGAAATTTTTAACACCTGTCATTTTTGATAACTGTTATTTTTGACACCTGTCATTTTTAACACCTGTCATTTTTGACAACTGTTATTTTTGACACCTGTAATTTTGACACCTGTCATTTTTGATACCTGTCATTTTTGACACCTGTCATTTTTACACCTGTCATTTTTGACACCTGTCATTTTTTACACCTGTCATTTTTGACACCTGTCATTTTTGACACCTGTCATTTTTGACACATGTTATTTTTAGACACCTGTCATTTTTAGCACCTGTCATTTTCAAGGTCATGCCAAGGTCACGTCAAGGTCTTGGACACCCGTCATTTTTGATCAATTCCGAACGTTTCCGAACCACGCAATTACATCTTACCACTGTGAATATATTAATTACAATTACAATTTTAAGGTTAATTTTGTGCGCCCCCGTAATATTTGGTACGAGCTTAATTTGTACGCTCCTGTTGTATAATAATAATAATAATAATAATAATAATACCGTTTATTTGTTCAAAAAATACCATAATACAATAGTGTAGAACATGTCAAAAAAAAGAGAAATTAATTAATACAAAATCATTCATAAAATAAAGTGTAAATATACATAACAACAAAAAAAACAATAAAGAAATTGTATTAAACAAAAACATGTGTTATTGTTTGTTTGGGTCGGCCTTAACATTCCATAAATCAAAAGATTGAATTTGTCGGTCATTCATGAATCCTTCAGTGTAATAATAACATTTCTTTGACAATACAAGTCTCAGACGATTCTTTAATTTTTTGAGTGGAAGTTCTCTTACGATAGCAGTCATATTTTTACTATTTTATAACAAACATTTTTTTGTAGATAGGAAAATCGTATTAAATCTGTTGTTAGGTTTTGCTTGTATCTTGTACTATAAATATGATCTTGACTGTTAAACAAGTCCTATATACGTATAGTTCCAGCAGGTGGCGTCACATGCGGACAAAATTCGAAGTATCGTGCAAGGTTGCGACCGCCCAATGGGGCCTCTAGGGAAGTGCGTCTCAATGTGTGAGAAAAACAACGTCAGTGTGGCGCCAGAATAAATTAAAATTTCGAAATATTGTGCAATTACTAGACTTGAGAATCAACCGGGCAAGTGGCGCCACCACGAGTCATAATTTTGCATTTCCCAGTATTACTTTTACAATTGGTTGGCGGCCATTTTTAATTCAACAAGCCCCGCCCATCATTATTTCTGCAATTGGTTGGCAGCCGGCGGCCATTTTGAATTTCCCGCCCATCTTGTAACGCCAACGAGTGCACAGCCCAGCATGTGGCGCCCCCATGCGGCCGAAATGTGAATAGTGAGCCAGAAGCCCCATAGCTATTCTACTGATAGCTGTCACGGTTCACTTTTCAGTGGGCGCTATCTAAAGTAATATCTAGTTTTAAGGGCTCTGCCCGACTCTATAGTTGCTCAGGGGTGTGGGTTATAAGGGGATGTTCATAGGCGCCACGTGATTTAAGTGGCCCTTAAAACGTAGAAAGAGAAAATCACGAAATAGATATAACTAAAGGTTTATTACTGATATATAATTTAATATAACGCAATAAGTGATTATACTTGTGTTAAGAATAAATACCAAAAATAATACCGAAGTGATCACTTGGGTTTACAACCCTTTTGGTAGTTACGAACTACAAAAACAATCTATATATTCTGCGAGTAAAATACCACTTTGAAGCTGAAGGCTACCAGGGCAAAACAAAAATTAAGTAAAACTGGTGCTTGAGGCAACCAGGGCAAAACAAAAATGAGGTGACACTACAAGTTAAGCTTGTAGGTGTAACAAGGTTAGCAACCCGAGGGTTGCAACCTGATCTGGGTAAACCTGGATATACGGTCAAGCTTAGCCAAATCAGTTCGCAACACAACGAACAATACTGACCAATAAAAATAAAGAAAATCAAAAATAAATTGGCCGTTGGTCTGGATCAAAACCAACCAGCAGCTGGTTATACGGGCAAAAGCTGGTCAGCCTTGGCACAGAACAACAAACCTTACAAAAATATTCATATAACAAAATAACATATACTCCGGTATAAATACCACACAATAAAGTAAAGAAAAGAATATAGGTAAACTTATCCGGCTGCCAAACGTTGTCACAATCGGGTAGTCGTTAAATCCGGGGAAAGTGTCTTAATCGGGTGATGGGTGAGATGGCAGACGTCGATCTCAGTCCTACCTCGGCCAACTCACAGTAGTCAAATCCAGGAGAAAACTAGGCTTGTCCGGGTACCTTCGCGGTAGTGTATGCCCCGGAACAAGGGTCAAAATAAGGGTGGATATCTGGGAGATAATTCGTCGTGTCCAAGTTGTGTAAAATTTACACTAATAGGGTTATGAAACTTCGGAAAGGAAAACCCAAAAACAAAACAAAACCTAAACAAAAACCCTAAAAGAGAAAAGTAAAAGTATGAAATAGGTCTACCAAAGAAATTATTTGTACTTACGCCTGGTTGAATAAATTATTGTACGACGATGAGAAGTTATAGCCGTGGGATTTTATTCAACGATGTTATGTGAGGTGTAGTGTGAAATGACGCTGGCTTGATCACTAAAATAGGCTTAGATAGAAAAAAAAACATGAAATAGACAAAGGAAGCTTACCTAGAGCATGTGCATTTTAAATCCGGACGAATCCGCTAAATCCATAGACCAAAAATACAAAATCCAAAACGATAACGGTCTAAATGGATCCAATAACGGTTTCTCTGAAGACAAATCCCGCAATTAAGAACGGATGGTGGAAATAAAACCAAATCTTCAAGGCACCTGTTGCACACGCTCACAAGCCTAACGCCAACTGTCAATTGTCAATCAAACCAAGCGTCACCTCAGCAGGAACGTTACACAACTTTAACGTTGGCAACACTGACTTTACAGTGTGCAACCCACAGATAAAATCTAGGGGTGCGATTAAAACAACGTTGGCAACACTGTTATCTGACAGATAAGATGTAAACAGAAAATGGCTACATCAAAATACCATTATAAAATATAGACAACCAAGGCAACGAAGGTATTCCTAAAACCAAACTCAATTTCTTAGGAAACGAAAAGAGTCTTGTGGAAACCGAGGTCCCTGCAAAATGTACCTTAAAACAACGGTAGAAAACATAAGAAAAACAAGGTAAATTAAGTAGTAGAACTAGACAATAATAATAAATGTAATAACAATTTTAGTAAGAAAAGAAAAAGTCATAAAACTAACCAGGCACTGTACGATACCACTTAAAATATATTATAAGTTAAGAAAATAAACCAAAATAGAGAAAATAAAAGTAGTACAGCAAGTAAAGTATGGAAATTAAACTAAATAATAAAGTGCCGATAAGTAAGTTTTAGTTTTATTAGCAAAACAATGACAAATTCATAAAATAAACTAAGAGTCTTTTTGACACGTTACATAGCATAGGAAAATTAACATGAGGAATGGATGATGGCAATGTTTCTTCCTAAGATGGCATCCTAAAGAAAATCCAATTTTTAATGAAAAGCCCTAAATCTTTTAATATCCAGAATTTTAAAAATATGAAATATTTCAAATATATAGCATAGAAAAATTAACATGAGGTATGGATAATGGCAATGTTTCTTCCTAAGAAGGCATTCTTAAGAATTTCTAATTTTCAATGAAAAGCACTAAATTTTCTAATATCCAGAATTTTGAAAATATAAAACATTTAAAATAGAAAGCATAGGAAAATTAAAATGAGGAATGGATGATGGCAATGTTTCTTTCTAAAAAGGCATCCCAAAGAAAATCCAATTTTTAATGAAAAGCCCTAAATCTTCTAATATCCAGAATTTTGAAAAAATAAAACATTTAAAATAGATAGCATAGAAAAATTAACATGAGTAATAGATGATGGCAATGTTTCTTCCTAAGATAGCGTCCTAAAGAATATCTTATTTCTAAAGAAAATCCCTAAATCTTCTAATATTCATAATTTGGCAATGTTTCTTCCTAAGAAAGCATTCTAAAAAATCCAATTTTTAATGAAAAGCCCTAAATCTTCTAATATCCAGAATTTTAAAAATATAAAACATTTAAAATATATAGCATAGGAAAATTAACATGAAGAATGGATGATGGCAATGTTTCTTCCTAAGAAGGCATCCTAAAGAAAATCCAATTTTCAATGAAAAGCCCTAAATCTTCTAATATCGAGAATTTTGAAAATATAAAACTTTTAAAATAGATGGCATAGGAAAATTAACATAAGTAATAGATGATGGCAATGTTTCTTCCTAAGATAGCGTCCTAAAGAATATCTTATTTTTAATGAAAATCCCTAAATCTTCTAAAATTTTAAAAATATAAAATCTTTAAAATAGATAGCATAAAAAAATTAACATAAGGAATAGATGATGGCAATGTTTCTTCCTAAGAAGGCATCCCAAAGAATTTCTAATTTTTAATGAAAAGCCCTTAATTTTCTAATATCCTAAATTTTGAAAATATAAAACATTTAAAATAGATAGCATAGGAAAATTAACATAATAAATGGATGATGGCAATGTTTCTTTACAAGAAGGCAACCTAAAAAATTTCCAATTTTCTTTGAAAAGCCCTAAATCTTCTAATATCGAGAATTTTGAAAATATAAAATATTTAAAATAGATAGCATAGGAAAATTAACATGAGTAATAGATGATGGCAATGTTTCTTCCTAAGATAGCGTCCTAAAGAATATCTTATTTTTAATGAAAATTCCTAAATCTTCTAATATTTATAATTTGGCAATGTTTCTTCCTAAGAAAGCATCCCAAAGAAAATCCAATTTTCAATGAAAAGCCCTAAATCTTTTAATATCCAGAATTTTGAAAATATAAAATCTTAAAAATAGATAGCATAGGAAAATTAACATGAGGAATGGATAATTTTAATGTTTTTTTTAAGAAGGCATCCTAAAAAATTTCTAATTTTTAATAAAAAGCCCTAAATCTTCTAATATCCACAATTTTGAAAAAATAAAACATTTAAAATAGATAGCATAGGGAAATTAACATGAAGAATGGATGATGGCAATGTTTCTTTCTAAGAAGGCATTCCAAAGAATTTCTAATTTTTAATGAAAAGCCCTTAATTTTCTAATATCCTAAATTTTGAAAATATAAAACATTTAAAATAGATAGCATAGGAAAATTAACATAATAAATGGATGATGGCAATGTTTCTTTACAAGAAGGCAACCTAAAGAATTTCCAATTTTCTTTGAAAAGCCCTAAATCTTCTAATATCCAGAATTTTGAAAATATATAGCATAGGAAAATTAACATAAGGAATGGATGATTTCAATGTTTTTTCCCAAGAAGGCATCCTTAAGAATATTTTATTTTTAATGAAAAGCCCTAAATCTTTTAATTTTCATAATTTTAAAAATATAAAACCTTTAAAATAGATAGCATAGGAAAATTAACATAAGGAATGAATAATGGCAATGTTTCTTTCCAAGAAGGCATCCTAAAAAAAATCAAATTTTCAATGAAAAGCCCTAAATCTTTTAATATCCAGAATTTTGAAAATATAAAAATTTAAAATAGATAGCAGTAGAATAGCTATGGGGCTTCTGGCTCACTATTCACATTTCGGCCGCATGGTGGCGCCACATGCTGGGCTGTGCACTCGTTGGCGTTACACGATGGGCGGGAAATTCAAAATGGCCGCCGGCCGCCAACCAATTGCAGAAATAATGATGAGCGGGGCTTGTTGAATACAAAATGGCCGCCAACCAATTGTAAAAGTAATACTGGGAAATGCAAAATTATTACTCGTGGTGGCGCCACTTGCCCGGTTGATTCTCAAGTCTAGTAATTGCACAATATTTCGAAATTTTAATTTATTCTGGCGCCACACTGGCGTTGTTTTTCTCACACATTGAGACGCACTTCCCTAGAGGCCCCATTGGGCGGTCGCAACCTTGCACGATACTTCGAATTTTTTCCGCATGTGACGCCACCTGCTTTAACTATACGTATACTACAGGAGCGTACAAATTAAGCTCGTACCAAATATTACGGGGGCGCACAAAATTAACCTAAAAATTGTAATTGTAATTAATATATTCACAGTGGTGAGATGTAATTGCGTGGTTCGGAAACGTTCGGAATTGATCAAAAATGACAGGTGTCCAAGACCTTGACGTGACCTTGACGTGACCTTGACGTGACCTTGAAAATGACAGGTGCCAAAAATGACAGGTGTCAAAAAATGAGAGGTGTCAAAAATGACAGGTGTCAAAAATGACAGGTGTTAAAAATGACAGGTGTCAAAAATGACAGGTGTCAAAAATGACAGGTGTCAAAAATGACAGGTGTCAAAAATGACAGGTGTCAAAAATGACAGGTGTCAAAAATGACAGGTGTCAAAAATGTGTAACGTTTCACTTTTTGTATGGGCTTATTTTTTTTAAAATTATCAAAAATTTAACAGTAACTCTAATAGTTTACCTGAACATAGTTTCTAACAATAAAATCCATGGTTTTGCTTAATATTTGTCTTTATTAGGACATTACGATCATTAATATTATTTGGTAGGTTATTGTTAATATTTCTTAATTATGGTAGTTGGGCACTGGCTTCCTTAGTCATTGTGGCTATATATCACAGGCGGTCGACCTGAAAATGAATATTTCGTAATATTTCAATGTTTAAACGTAGATTTTGTAGCATTACTTACCCAAAATAATTACTCGTTAGATTTCATCCGTGGAGGCCTGGCGGATTGTGTGAAACCTCGTTATGTGTTGTTAGTTTTGTTTTTCATCTAAAATCGGACATAGTTTTGACCATTTACATTTATTTTGGCTTTAAAATGTATTGTTTGGGATCAGCTGTCAATTGGAGGTTATAATTTAAACCGTTGGAGTTTCAAGGCCAAACGTAGTAAAGTGTGTCATCCCATTGACATTCGTAACGTGTAGATAGATATTGGTCGTTTACTTATGGACATTTGCAGGGTTATCTTGGAATTCGTTACGTTACAATTATAGTAACTACTTTATATGACATATTAGTAATACGGATAATCCTAAATCCAACCTGGAGATTCAATCAATTGGAGTTATGCGTAATTCTATATTTTTCTATGTCAATGTGATTTTCAGTGGACGTAATTAGGTCATTTGCGCAAGCAACGCTTTGAAAATTCCAAACCACTTCCTTTAACTATATTTCCGGCATCATCTTTGTGTTAACCGTGCAACCTGTAAGACCGAAGCCTGCATAATTTGAAATATTAAGTGCTTTTTGAGCCATCCAAGTACACACATGGAAAAAAGTTAGGGATATTAATAAATTATAAACTTATGCTAGATTTTTCTTCGAGCAAAGAACCCACCAATATTGTACATCACTTATAATTCAATACACTATATATATATATATATATATTTCATTTTTTTAGTGTATTGAATTATACAGTGATGTACAATATTGGTGGTTTCTTTGCTCGAAGAAAAATCTAACATAAGTTTATAATTTATTAATATCCCTAACTTTTTTCCATGTGTGTAGTTTGGGATTAATCAAGTTAAGCAGAAGAATAGAGGTGTGTTGAGGATTGTTGATTTTTGGTTTTGATTGTGGATTCCTCACACACAGCGGGTTTATTCCGGATCACAAAGTTCTTACAGGGTAAGCCATCTTGGTTCTTTAGTTTTTTGTACTTATCATTACAATAGTATTTCTATTTAGTTTCACGGTTCCTCCAAAGCGCCACACTTAGACCGCACACACCATCGTGTCGAAACTTTTGTTAATTTAGTCAAGACACCAGCGTAAGTGGATTAATTCTGTCTGATGCCATGTGGTATATTTTTTGTTATGTACTTTTAGGGTCCAAATATATAGTATATAGTCCTGATTTTCACCACCACCTTTTACCGTCGGTGTAATCCAGCTACCCGACCATATTGATATAATACCGATTTTGACCAACACCTTTTTCTGACCTGGGTGACCGCGACATTCCATACCGCGAAGGTAGTCCGGATCACCCTGTGTATATTACCTGATGCGACGTTTGTGACGACACCACCGGCCACGACACCTACCCGATTTGACGTTACCACTAGACCATACCGGTAACCTAGACAGGTTGTCGCGGGAGTCACCGCACCAGGATATCGGTATCACTTATTTAGTTTATTGTTTTTTTATATATATTGCAAAACTCAGGTGTTTTTATTTTGTCCAAAGTAGGATCGCATTATTGTGTTACATTGTAGCAGCCCTAGCTGCATAGTTGATTTTAATTTAATTTACTAGCATTGTTAAATGTTGCCAAAGTTAGTATATAACTTTTATTGAATATAGTTAAGTTCACGCTGTGAACCCTGTGATCACACGGTACATATTTTATATTATTTAAACGAGCGTTAATAATATTAGTTAATATTTATTATAAGAATTTTGGTGCATATTTAGTTATTTCTTAAAACTGACAGTATATATTTTCTATTGGAATTACAAAATATTGTGTTCAACAAATAAACAAGTGTTATCTATTTTCTCGGTTTTTTATTGTAACATTTGAATTAGTAACCGCCCTGCTGAAATATTTATCAAATCGAGTGGTGCCCACTTTTATATCTTATTTACCCACGCCCACGCAACCCCTAAGCTGGGCAATATTTCAGCAGAGCCGCAACGTAATTTGTAATTCGGTGGAACACCACTTTTATTTCTTTCAATTTTTATAATTCTCATAATTAATTTTTTTGACGTTGCAAATGACAGGTGTCAAAAATGACAGGTGTCAAAAATGACAGGTGTCAAAATGACAGGTGTCAAAAATGATAGGTGTCAAAAATGACAGGTGTCAAAAATGACAGGTGTCAAAAATGGCAGGTGTCAAAAATGACAGGTGTTAAAAATTCCTTATCTTTGAATTCCCCCTAATTAAAATGCAAAATATGTTTTGTATAACTTAAAAATACCTGTATTAAAATTATCATATTACGTGACTTAAGAAGTCGTTTAAATGCAAAAATGCTATAAATATATTTATTTATTTATAATTCTCGCATGTGTTTTTTTATTATGACATTGACAACATTTGATCTACCGGAAGAATTCGGAAACTTTCGGAATTGATCGGAAATTTACGAAATATATTTGTATCAAAAATGACAGTTGTCAAAAATTATGTGTTAAAATTGCAAATACGGCTTCGTGTTTTAAAATAAATATTAAATGAGATCTTCAGTACCATCAAAACATGATTGGGGCATCGAAACAAACATTGTGTAAACGACATGAACCATTAAAACTGGACTGGATTCCATTTAAACAATCTTTACCAGTTATTCAAGATATTGCAACTTTAATAC
This sequence comes from Brassicogethes aeneus, assembly GCA_921294245.1. Lineage (NCBI taxonomy): Eukaryota > Metazoa > Arthropoda > Insecta > Coleoptera > Nitidulidae > Brassicogethes > Brassicogethes aeneus. The sequence goes on from OV121136.1 coordinate 9,795,333, forward strand.
AACAAATGATCCAGGATATACGTGAACGTGAAAATATTGAAAATAGTGATGACGACTACGACATACGCATTGAAGTTGAAAACGAATTGGTTGATGCAGGATTAATGAAATAAAGTGAAAGTTCAGACAGTTTATTTGAAAGCATATTAGATGATATACTATGAGAAAATAAAACACTTTTAAATCCTAAATTGTTTTTTATTTGGTCTTTTATTAATTATACATTATAATGTTAAACTAAGTCATTTTTGTTGATCCAACTCTTCTCGTTTTCTCCAAACCATTTCACGTATACTTTTGTTCCTTTTCGCCTTAAAATTTTTTCAATCAAATGAATATCGGAAAACTTTGCCTTTTGCAATTCGAATTCATAAAAACCTCCCAGAATAGGTTTTCCATACTGATCCTCCAAGATGTAAGTTGTAGGATTTGTTAATTAAACCTGTTTTACAGTGAAAATTTCATTTGACTAATTTGGCGTGTACCCTTTAGAAAATGCCTCGCGATATTTAAATTTATTATTTGGACTGAACATTTTTAAATTGCTAAAGGTTGATTTTAACAAACTTTTTTCATTCTTTGCATTCACTCGGTTTCATTTTAATAGTTCCATGTTTAGTAGAATTGTATTTGTGTACTATTTTAGACAATAATTCTACCCACTTATAATTGCCTTCCACATTAACGATTTTAATGTTGGATTAACTCGTTCCACAATAGATGCTTTTTTGGTACTAAATGTACTATAATGATTAATTTTTAACTTATCCATAAGGCCCTTAAAGTCTTTGTTATAAAACTCCTTCCCTGCGTCTGTTTGTAAGTTTTTCGGAATATTTGGTTTAATTAGAATTGTTTTTATTGCCTGTGTTACATCTTTTGAAGTTTTATCCTTTATAGGTAAAGCCCACACAAATTTACTAAAGTGAAGTCAAATCCAAGACAAACTAAAACAAAAAACGCCAGACGCGTGATCAGTCGTTTGCAGGTGGATAGAACGGTTCTTATTGGGCGATTCAAGGTTGTGAAGCGTGCCGAAAATTCTTGCCAGGGCCGCATTATGTCCATTGCGGTTATTAATAGCGTATTGTTTGATTACTTCCTTGTTTTCGCGGCTTTCATCTTTGTGGTTATTTTTGTTATTGTTTTATTATTAATACTTGTTATATAACGTTATTTGTTGTTATTGTTGTTGTTATTGCTATCATTGTTTTGGTTATTTGGTTTTTATTGTTATTATTATTATTCAATTAAGTGCGATGTCTAGCACAGACGAAGCTGAACATTTTGAGGACTTAAGCCCAGTTAAAAAACGGTCTAAAAGAAATCACTTAAGTGTGGAAATAAAAGAGGTTATTATAAATGTTTTCATTAAACTCTAATTATTAAAGTTTAAAACAATAAATTTAAAACAAATCAAAAATTTCGTGAAGTTAATTTAAAAAATATAATTTTCGTAAAAAATTTAAAAAGTTTACATTAAAGTTTAAAAAAATAAATTTAAAATAATAATGAAATTATTTCCCAAAATTTTGTTAATTTCGTAATTTAAAAAATATAACTTTTATAAATATTTTAACACCTTTCCATCAAAGTTTAAAAAATAAATTTAAAATATTAAATGATCAATAATATTGATTCAATATATTTTAATACGGCCCAGTGCAACAATTTTCGTCGATCACGTGAATAGAGCATGGACAACGCATGATTGTGTTTATGTCGAGTTCGGCTTGGATTTGACTTGACTTTAAATGCATTAATAATTAACAAAATATATTTAAATCCTTTATTTTGTTTTGCAAAAGGAATCATCTCAACCAGATCACCTTGAAATAAATCATTCTTGCTGGTGCGTGTAATTCACTTACTATTTCACGTTTCTAATCTATTGAAGACAATTGAGATTTATTTTTAATTTTCTTCATCATTCTGTTAAAATCGGATATTTAATAATCATTTCCAGAAAAACATGCGTAATGAGCTTAGGTGATTCTAATGAAATTTTATCACCCAGTTGTAGTTTAAAATTTAACAATTTGTCGGGTTTATACAATTTATTGTTTATCCTAATTTGAAGACTATCTTCATTAACAGCTACGTGATTCCCTCTTTTAGTGGAAATTCATAAATTGAATAATAAGTGCTTAAATCATACACAATTTTTTTAGCTTGCATGTGGTAGTTAGCACTTTTTAATGTAATATTTAATAAACCATATGTGGATATTTCTTTCTCTTGGTTTTTTCTTAAATGATTAAGTAAACTACGTCCGAACTTGTCAACAACGGACATGATAAAAATTTTCTAATTTATGAAATCTATTCTTCTTTTAACTCTTCAATTATGCTTTTTATTTCATTCGCATGACTATTATTCCTTGCATATTGGGAACTAATTAATATTCTTAATCGTTTAACTAACTCATTACAGTCTTATATTCTTTTAGTTTATTTGTGTATTGCATTTGTAATCATTTCCCAAGACGTTGCTGTCGTTGTTTTGTTTGTAGCACCCTTAATTTCGATCTGTATTGGGTTTCAGTTTGTTTGTTTGATTCCTCTAAATTAAGTAAAGGTTTAATTACATTTATATACTTATTACTTCTATTTCCTGCTTTTTGTGCATTTGCATCAAAATTTCTTTTTTGTGCATTTGTGCTCAATATAATATTTCTATAACTATTTATATCTTCTGGAGTCATTAAACTTTCGTTTGGTTTATTTTTAAACAAGAATTCATATAAACCATAAGTACCCTTATATATTCTATCTTCCTTTTTATTTTTGTCTTTTATATCAATATCATTTCCTTTAAAATCCATTTCTGAATTTCCATAGTGAAATTTTCCCAAAACTGGTTCGTAAGTTAAATAATGAGTATCAAATCTATTTTAAGTGTCTCGTATAAATCCTTTAACATATTCACGTGGCATTTTATCAAATTGATCTAAGTACAATTTAAAAGATGTATCTTGATTTATGTAATCATCCATGTTAGCAAATTGCTGTTTGCGAATACTGTCATCGTAAAATAACTCTCTTGTAATGTGTCCTCTTGTAATGCGCTATAAAATATTTCACCATCATCAATAAAATGTGGTACTGCTGCCGGTTTTTTTTATTTTTTTATAGGACTAGGTGTTAATTCTTTTGGTATATGGGTTTTTTTAACATCATACTCGCTTTTTATTGCCTCTTCTTTTTAAATATCTGCCAATGATGGTTATGTTTGCGTCGGGGGCTGCGGTGAAGCTTTTGATATTAATTGTTTTAATGGTTCCAACTCGAACTCTGTTTGAAATCTGCCAGATTTAATAGCATTTAATTTAGCTTTAATATCCCTCCTAATTTTTATTAACTTTTTGGTTAATATTTTGTCCTTCATATTTGTGTGCGTGTTAATGTCAACAAGGTTTTTTACATACTAAATTAATTTTACGAAACAAGTATATTTATTATTATTATTATTATAATAATTATGATAATTATTAAACCCTCCAAAAACAGCACACTGTTTTTAAAAATCAGCACACTGTTTTTAAAATCAGCACACTGTTTTTAAAAAACAGCACACTGTTTTTTAGAAAACAGCACACTGTTTTAAAAAAAAACAGTGTGCTGTTTATAAAGCGATTATTTTGAAATTATGTATTGATCAAATCATTTTTTAAAGCGACACATTTCATGAAACTAATCAAACGACATGTCAGTATTAACATGATCTATATAAATATGTCTTAGGTTCATGTCATCTTGTTTAAAAATTATCAGCATATGTTTGGGGATGCGGGCATAAGTTTGCGTTAAATAAAAAGAATCTATAAGATTATGCCTGAACATTGCAAAAAAATCTCCTATTATGATTTGCTTTTCACAAGCTACATCATCGAAAATAAAAACAGAATTTGATTTTGCATTTGAGGGCGTTTTTATATTTTCATTATCATTATACTCATAATAATTAATACCCTTTATGGGCTTAAATAATTTTTTTAAATATTTATAGATCGGCTGGTACAAAGACGGAATAAATATATACATTTTCAAAACGTAGACCGTTTATATTTTCAAGTAAATTTAACATTACATTCGTTTTACCGCAATAAGATAGACCTGAAATTATACAGCGAATAGAAGAAGGTAACAATGCGCCATGTCGTAGCTCATGCTGCTGAGAATCTTCAAATTTTGTAATTTTGAGACTTGAGGTCTGTTTAACTAAATGCATAGTGGAATACTAAACATTTTTATATTTGTAATATCATATATTACAAATAAATTTATAAAAAACCATCAGTCATATTTTGGCCTTTGATGCAAATACATGTATAAATGAAGTGTTACGATAGAAATAGCGCCATTCCCAAAAAACCAATTTCAGTGAAAGGTGGTAAGGGTTTTGTTAACAAATTAATTGATAGGCTTCCATTTGAATTACACATTCCAAGTTATAACTACTGTGGACCCAGAACTAAGCTAAGTAAACGATTAGCACGAAACGATAAGGATATAAATCCATTGGATGAAGCTTGTAAAATACACGACATTGCCTATTCAAAAAACGCGGAATTAGATAAACGACACGAGGCAGATAAAATTTTGGCTAACAGCGCTTTAAAAAGGGTATTGGCTCGTGATTCTGGTATTGGCGAAAAACTAGCTGCTTTAGGTGTCACAACTGCTATGAAGGCAAAAGTAAAACTAGGTATGGGTTTGAAACAAAAGAGAAAACATAAAAGAAAGCAAAGAAGGGTGGAATTATCTCATTTAATAAAGCCTTAAAAAAAGCTTAAATTGCAATTCCAAATAATAATCCCAAAGATATCGGATCCGCGATTAATATTGCTGCAAAAGCTGTTAAGGGCATTAAAAAAGATAAACGTGCTCGCATAATTGCTTTACCAAAAACCGGTGGATTTCTACCACTTATTCCATTATTTGCGGGATTGAGTGCTCTTGGAGCTTTGGCCGGAGGTGCTAGCTCAATCGCTAGTGCCGTTAATAAAGCAAAATCAGAGCAAGAAGATCTTAAAGAAAAACAACGACATAATGAAAAAATGGAGACAATAGCCATGAGAAAGGGATTGCAATTAAAACATATAAAAAAGGCCTTGGTTTATTTGTAAATCCCTATTCTTACTACACACCCAAAAAAAAATTTTCCATAGGAAGATTACCAAAACGAGCTCTAACAAATATAGATTTAAATAAATATGCTAAAAAATTTAAAAATTTTCGCGGAGTGTTTATGCAGGACGACTTGCCACATAAAATTAAACAATTCGAATGTGGAATTATTAACTTAGATAGTAGTGAGGGAGATGGAATACACTGGACTGCATACATTAAAAAAAATAAAAAAGGTTTTGTATTACGATAGTTTTGGTAATCTTATGCCGCCAACAAAAGTTGCATAGTATTTTTACACTTCAACTCAACAACCCGTAAAAATCACATACAATCATACGCAGTTTCAAAATTATAATTCTTTAAACTGTGGGCATTTATGTTTGCAATTTTTATATGATTATTCATAATCATGTAAGTAAACGTTAGTGAAATAGTGGCATTTAAGCAATGAGGACGTTCAGTTTTTCGGGGAAGGAATCCGTTTTGAGTGCTGATTTCTATCCACCGATAGATTTAAGAGATTTTGATAATGATTTTGTTTTAGGACTTTTAAGTTTAGAAGTATATAATGCTATACCAAATATTTATAAAGAAAAAAATATGTTTTACATTGGCTCGCACAAAATTGAAATTGAACATATGATATTGATAATATTAACAGTTTTTTAAATGAAAAAATCAATGATTTAAATACAGCAACAAATGATAAATTATTCTTATCGTTAACAGCGAATTTTAATACATTAAAATGCGAAATAAAATCTACTCACGATATTGATTTTACAAACAGCAATTCAATTGGAGATTTATTGGGTTTTCATAGTGAAAAACTTAAAACAAATACTAAACACACTTCCAAAAAACCAGTTTTAAGCAATATTGCAATGGGTACGTATGATAATGGAAGACAAGGTCATACATTACACGAATTCTTTCCAACTGTAGCAGCCGGATTTAGAATTGTTGAGTCCCTACAAACTGTTATTTATTTACCCATAAATACAAAAATAATCAATAATATATGCTTTAAAATAGTCAATTTCCGAGGAAAGACCATCACGATAAGAGCTCATTTAAAGGCCCAGCAGCAGCTGCTGCAGTAATGGTTTTAAAATATAACAAAAGTGCGGCAACAATTAATGCCAGTCTCAGTCAAACGGTTAACCAGTTAACACCTGCTAATATCGCATACCTTAAATCTTTAGGAGTTAAAATAAAAAATTATGAGTATTTTAATAATTCTCTTGTAAATGTAGAGAAACATTCCCATCTACCATATAACTCTAGCGCATTCGAGAATAATGATGAAATACGAATTTGCATACCCCAAACTCAAATGTTTACTCATCCTTCTATGAGTTGTATTTATATTGAGGGAAAATTACTTAAAGAAAATTGCTCTGTATCTACAACAGCAGAATTTGTTAATTATTTTAATCATTTATTTAGTGAAATTCGATTGGAAATTTCGGGAAAAACTGTAGATCATGTAAGAAATCCTGGAATTACTACAACCCTTAAGGGATACACATCATTTAATAAAAATGATGTTAATCGTTTAAAAAATTCCGGTTGGAATATTGAAAGCCCAGATTGCTTGTTGGACGTAAACGACATCGCAACCGGTGAATTTAATCTGTGTGTATCATTAAATATGATTTTGGGGTTTGCCGAAGATTTTAAAAAATATATTATTAATTTAAGAGAAGAATTAATTTTAATTCGAAGTAATTCTGATCATAATGCAATTTATAATAGCGCTGCCAATGAAAAAAATAAAATTACAATTAACAAAATTGTTTGGAAAATGCCCCACATATCGGTGGCTGATGTTGAAAACTTAAAACTACCAGAACTTATTGAAAATGGAAGAGAACTGAAAGTGGCTTTTAGAAATTGGGAATTAATAGAATATCCTTTGTTGCAAAAAACAAAAAATCATACGTGGAACGAAAAATCTGCTACGCAATTGGAAAAACCGCGTTATGTTATTGTAGAATTTCAAACAGATCGTAAAAATAGTTTTCATAAAAATAGCAGTTTATTCGATAATTGTACTTTAAAAAATTTAAAATTGTATTTAAATTCGGAAATTTACCCCTACGATAATTTGAATATTGATTTTGACAAAAATCAATATTCTATGTTGTATGAAATGTACTTGAATTTTCAACAATTATATTATGATCGCGAGAATGAGCCTCTTTTAAATCCAAAAGAGTATAAAAGTATTGCCCCTGCCAGACACAGTTTTGCTTAATATTGCACGATCGCCTTGTATATTACACCCCACTTAGGGGCATAATTCGCGATATGTAAAAGAAAGACTAGGAAAATTGAATTTAGTTTTATCAAGACCAACTTAATACCTTAAACATGAACAATTTTGTTTTTGTTGATTTTCAAGGATTCCAATTTAAACAGTTAAAGTTTATTTGTAAAGAATTATCAATTAAGCATACGGGCGAAGAAACAAAACATTTCATTTTTAATTTTAATACTGAGTACTTTTCGTTTACGGAACAATTTCGAAAACAGGTGGATTTTCTAACAAAAAATATTCACGGACATAAATGGACAACTTGAACAAACGCCAATAATGTTTATTGTTACTCGGAAATTAAAAAAATAGTTAATAGAAAAATAAATGATAGAAATTTTGAAATTATATTTGTAAAGGGACCCCCAAAAATTGAATGGTTAAAACCATTCATTATGCCACACATAAATATTGTAGACTTGAAAGTTTAAATTGTCCAAGTATATTAGAATTTAAAATAAAAAATAAAAATAGGCAACATTGTAAAAAACATTTTTACAATCATTTAAATTGTACTATTGAAAATGTGCTTTTATTAAGAAATTGGTATTTCAACAATGTTGCCTCCCCCCACTCTTAAAATAGTTTGTGTATATAGGTTAAAAAATAAAATAAATATCCTCAGTAATAATAATATTTAAGAAACATCAACATGTCTGTTTATTATGTGAGCTTTGGTACAGTTAAACCATTTACGATTGAAGAAATTATTGAATTGGCAAAATGTTTAACTACATCTGCAACACCTCTCGATGATTGGTATATATTGGCGTAAGCTTGAGAGGGGCCCTTATTATTTTTTTTTTATTATTACTATTGTAGCGAGTACCGCCCTGGATATCGGAGTGATGACTCATCGCCGATTAGTCATTGCCGGTGAGTCATCGCCGGTGACTCAGCGCTCGAATAATCGAGAGTGTGGAGCTCGCTGGAATGTTCCAGAATACTTGGGCGCTGAATATATAAGAAACGAAGCAACACAGAGCAGTTAGTTAAGATTTGGTACGCGCGAAGAAATAAATAAATATAAGTGCAAATAAATAGACTCTTGAACAATAGTGATATATAAATAATTAGTAGTTAAGTGTTTAGTTAGTTTTATAGTGTTTTAAGTGTAGTTAAGTTATTAAATAAATAGTTTAGTTCGTTAATTAACCAGTGCGTGTTTTAATTCACACTACGAACAGTTAAAAACGTTACAATTGGTGTCAGGAGTGCGGTTAGTGTGAAAGTTCGCGAAAATGGTTTCGTTAATTGACTTAAAAGTGGCGGACCTTAAGCAAGAGCTAGAAGAAAGGAAATGTGATACAACTGGAAAAAAGAATGTGTTGCAGCAGCGGCTTCGGGAAGCGTTGGCACAGGAAGGTGAAAATCCAGATGAGTATTTATTTGAAGGCCCGTGTGATATGCATTTAATGTTGCAAAATTTAAATGATTTAAAACAGAGAATGCTAGAAAAATCTAACGAGTTACAACAGAAAATGCTGGAAAATTCTAGTGATTTAAAAGTTGATTTACAACAAAAGATTTTGGAAAATGTCAACGATTTAAAGGATGATTTGCAACAGAAAATGGTGGAAAATTCTAGCGATTTGAAAATCGATTTACAACAGAAGATTCTGGAAAATGTCAACGAATTAAAGGACGATTTGCAACAGAAAATGCTGGAAAATTCTAACGATTTACAACAGAAAATTTTGGACAATTCTAACGAGTTTCAACAGAAATTGCTAGAAAATTCTAAAAACCTAAAAGAATATTTGGAAGGGAAGATTCTAGATAATGTCAATGAATTAGAAGAGAAAGTAGGACAGAAAGTTGACGATGTAAGGATGGAATTAAATAACGTAAGGATGGAATTGAATGACGTAAGGATGGAATTGGATTGGAATTGGAAATTAAAGAAATAAATAGTAAACTGACAGCTGTAAATCTACCTATGATGCTGGCGGAACCAGGAACAATGCCAGAGGGAAGTCGAGTACGGATGAAACCACCTCAGTTCGATGGAAAAACTTCTTGGACCAACTACATCCGTCAGTTTGAGGCAGCAGCAAAAGCAAATGGCTGGCTACCAGAAGAGAAGGCTACAGCATTGACTCTGGCTTTACGCGGAGATGCAACGGACATCTTGCAGACACTCTCTCCCAACGAACAAGAAGATTACGAAGCGTTGGTTAAACATCTGGAACTGCGATATGGCCAGACACATCTGGAACATGTGTACCATTCCCAACTGAAGAATCGCTGCCAGAAATCTAACGAGACTTTACAAGAATTTGAGGCTGATATTGCACGCTTGGTCCGTTATGGAACGATTAGCGGTTCAAGCCTTTTTGGATGGACTTCGGGACAACGAAACAAGACAGGCTCTGACGTTGGCTCGTCCGAGCCAACTGGTTGATGCATTGGCCCGAGCTTTGGAATTCGAGGCGGCAAAGCAGAGCTGCAGGAGCCAGCCTAGAATTAGGAGAGTCGAGGAAGAAAAAGAGGAGGAACCCAGTATAATTGAAGAAATCAGGCGAGTTCTTAGAGAGAATCTACCAAAAAAGAAGGAAATCCGGTGTTGGAGATGTGGAAAGCTTGGACATATACGAAGTCGTTGCAGAAAAAGCCTGGAGGCGCCGACTTCATCTCAGTCGGAAAACTAGATAGGGTCGAGGAAAAGGGGCTACCGTCGACCTGTAACCAGCATGCCCCAGAGAATATCGAACGTGTTGCATCTCTTCTACACCAGTCCAGCAGTGTTTTTGTGGATGGTTTAATTAATGGAAAATTACATGTGCTGCTGCTGGATACAGGTGCGACGAAGACAATTATTCGGCCAGATATTGTCGAAAAGTCCAAGATTAAATCTACCAATCGGCGACTACGTACTGCAACGGGAGATACTGCTACTGTTCATGGAGAAGTGGACATCACGATGGTCATAGGAAACACGAAATTTAAACATCGAGCATTAGTAGCAGATATTGAAGATGAAGTTATTGTAGGCATGGACATTATAAACTCTATAGGATTTGAACTAAACTTTCAACAAGGAATATTGAGAGTAAATGGAGAAGAAGTCGTGTTGCATCGATCGAAAGAAAAGAATATTCGTGTAATGTTAACAGAAGATGCTTTGATACCGGAACAAAGCGAGATGATATTGAAGGCTTCCTTAAATTGTAAATCAGAAGATGGAAGTATAATGCTTCTGGAGCCGAGAATTGATGATAAAGAGATCGGTCGAGGAGTTGTAGTGGGGAAGACTTTAATACGTGTCGGAAAAGAAGTGCCAGTAAGAGTATTGAATGTTAATGGTTACTCTGTGAACTTGAAAAAAGGAATCGTTTTGGGGAACTGTTCTTCTGTTTTCTCAATTATTAGAAGCATTCGTGAGTCTGGAGTTCCGGCCAAGAAAATTAGCAATGAATTGACGACTCTGCTTTCGACTTCTTCAAAGGACCTAAAACCAAATGAGAGAATAAAGCTGAGAGAGCTAATACACAACTATCAAGACGTCTTTGATGATGGACAAGAAAAGAAGGGTAGGACAAGAATTGTCCAGCATAAAATTAACTCCGGTGATGCACAGCCTATTCGACAGTCGGCAAGAAGGCTGCCACTTGCCAAGCGAGAGGAAGCTGATAAAATTGTGTATGAAATGGAGAAGGAAGGGGTGATCGAACCATCCAACAGCCCCTGGTCTTCCCCAGTGGTGTTAGTTAAGAAAAAGGATGGATCAACTCGATTTTGCGTCGATTTTCGTCAGCTGAACAACGTGACGAAGAAGGACAGCTACCCTCTGCCTAGGATAGATGACACCCTGGATACATTGGCTGGATCCCAAATATTTTCGACTCTGGATTTGAAAAGCGGTTACTGGCAGGTTGAAATGGCACCAGAAGATAGAGAAAAGACGGCGTTTACCGTGGGTGCTGGACTGTGGCAGTTTACTGTCATGCCGTTTGGACTATGTAATGCCCCTGCAACTTTTGAAAGGCTCATGGAAATGGTTTTGAAGGGACTATCCTGGAAGACTTGCTTGGTGTACCTTGACATCATTGTGGTTGGGAAATCATTTGAAGACCATATGAAGAACCTGAAGGAAGTCTTTCAGCGCTTAAGAAGTTCCGGCCTGAAGCTAAGCCCGAAGAAATGTCACTTGTTCCAGAAGGAAGTGCAGTATTTGGGCCATGTTGTTTCGAGTCAAGGAGTGGCAGTGGACAAACAGAAGGTGAAGACGGTGCGGGAATGGCCAATACCGAAGAACAAACATGACTTAAGAAGCTTTCTTGGATTATGCACCTACTACCGTCGGTACGTACCAGGATTCGCAAAGATTGCTAAGCCTTTGACACGTTTAACAGAGGGAGAAAGACGATTCCAATGGGACGACGAATGCCAAGAAGCCTTTAAAAACCTGAAAAACGCGTTGACCAGCTCACCAGTCCTGAGTTATCCTCTTCCGGATGGTGAATTTATTTTGGACACGGACGCCAGCAATGTGGGACTGGGAGCTGTTTTATCGCAGATTCAAGAAGGAAAAGAGAAAGTTATTGGATACTTCAGTAAAACTCTATCGAAACCAGAGCGAAATTACTGTGTTACTCGACGCGAACTATTGGCAGTGGTAAAATCAGTCGAACACTTTTACAAGTATCTGTATGGAAGAAAATTCTTGCTAAGAACGGATCATGCTGCCCTTAAATGGCTTTTGCAATTCAAGAATCCTGAAGGACAGGTAGCAAGATGGATTGAGAGACTACAGGAGTTCGACTTTGACATAGAACATCGGGCTGGGACCATCCATAGAAATGCTGACGCCTTGTCAAGAAGACCGTGCCCGGAAGACTGTAAACATTGTCTCAGGGCCGAAGAAAAGGATGTGTTTGTTCTCAGGACTACAATCGTGGATGATCATTGGCAATCCGCTGAGGTTCAACAAGATCAGGAAAGGGATCCGGATTTGAAGCTTATCATCGATTGGAAGAAGAACGACCGTAAACCAACGTGGCAGGAAGTCGCCCAATATTCGCCGAATGTGAAATCGTACTGGGCCCAATGGAATTCCATCATCTTAAGTGACGGGCTTCTAAAGTGCGTTCTGGAGATGCCAGAAGGGGGGGAAGACCGGAAGCAGATAATAATCCCCAGAAACAGGATACCAGAAGTGCTGCAGGAAATCCATGATGGAACTACTGGAGGACATCTTGGGGTCACCAGGACGCTCGGAAGACTTAGGGAACGGTTTTATTGGGTCAACAGCCAACGAGATGTAAAGGAATGGTGCAAGAAGTGCGCCGTTTGCGCGGCAAGCAATGGACCCCAGAAGCGCCCAAAAGCCCCAATGCGACAGTACAATGTGGGCAGCCCATTTGAAAGAATTGCAATTGACGTGGCGGGTCCATTTCCGGAAACAGAATCTGGAAATAAATACATCATCGTTGTAATGGACTACTTTAGCAAGTGGGCAGAAGCGTACGCCTTGCCAAACCAGGAAGCCGCCACAGTAGCCGATGCCCTTATTAAGGAGTGGATTTGTCGTTTTGGTGTCCCAATGGAAATGCATTTAGACCAAGGCAGGAACTTTGAATCTATATTGTTCCAGAATGTGTGTAAGATTCTTAACATTCGGAAGACGAGGACGACCGCATTACATCCGCAGTCTGATGAAATGGTGGAACGAATGAATCGAACGATAAACAGGTACCTTTCGAAGGTAGTCTCTGATCACCAAAGAGACTGGGACCGCTTCCTCCATCTGTTCCTGTTGGCGTACCGTTCTTCTATCCACGATACAACCGGCCAGACACCCGCTAGCATTGTTATGGGGCGTGAACTTCGTCTACCTTGTGACCTGAGGTTTGGTTGCCTACCAGGGGATGATATTGCTGGAGAAGATTACGTCAACAATTTACGTAGGAAAATGAGCGACATTCACAGCCGAGTTCGTTTAAACATCCAGAGTGCCAGTGATAGAATGAAAGAGGCATACGACATCAAGGCGGAAAATGGAGGATTTCAACCTGGAGACCTAGTTTGGTTATACAACCCTCAGCGCCGTCGTGGTTATTCACCGAAGCTGCAGACTTCTTGGGAGGGACCTTACGAAGTCATGGATCGAATAAATGACATCATCTACAGGATCAGGAAACAACCAAGAGGAAAGCCGAAAGTGATCCATTTCAACCGATTGGCTCCTTACGCTGGAAATAATGATCAAATGGACGATGCTAGAGTAAGGAGAGTTAATCTGCCGGAAGACGATTTGCCTTTTGAAGACTTCATGTATTTATATTCGAGCGGTAAAAAAGCTCGCTATGGTGTCACTCAAGAAGAACAAAAAGATCTGTTCACGGTTTCGACCGATTACTCCTTGGCTCACTGTGTTGCAGAAGACCTAAGGATATCCAGGGGAATAGCGGTTGTCTTTAAAAACAAGTTTGGACGGGTCGACGAGCTACGAAGGCAGAGTCCCAAAGTTGGAGGGGTGCTTGAAATTGTGGAAAATGAGCAGATAGGCAACAGAAGTATCTTATATCTGGTAACGAAGCAGCTCTCCCATCAGAAGCCAAACTACCGTGACGTATGGAATGCCTTAAATAAATTGAGGGATACCCTTTTGTCCAAGGACATCATGAACCTGGCGATACCAAAGATTGCTTGTGGACTTGACGGTTTGGACTGGAGAATAATTAGAAGTATGGTGGAAGTTATCTTCAGATTTAGTGGCATACACATTCTTGTCTGTTGCCACAACCCTAAAAGAACAACCGGAAGGAAGACCGTAGACTGCTACTTCTATAGGACGTCACAATGCAAGTTTGGATCTCTATGCAAATATCGCCATGGAGCTGAGGACCATTTTCGGGACGAAAATGTTTAAAGACAGGGGCATTGTAGCGAGTACCGCCCTGGATATCGGAGTGATGACTCATCGCCGATTAGTCATTGCCGGTGAGTCATCGCCGGTGACTCAGCGCTCGAATAATCGAGAGTGTGGAGCTCGCTGGAATGTTCCAGAATACTTGGGCGCTGAATATATAAGAAACGAAGCAACACAGAGCAGTTAGTTAAGATTTGGTACGCGCGAAGAAATAAATAAATATAAGTGCAAATAAATAGACTCTTGAACAATAGTGATATATAAATAATTAGTAGTTAAGTGTTTAGTTAGTTTTATAGTGTTTTAAGTGTAGTTAAGTTATTAAATAAATAGTTTAGTTCGTTAATTAACCAGTGCGTGTTTTAATTCACACTACGAACAGTTAAAAACGTTACACTATTATTATTATTATCTCAGCTCATAGATATTCTTCTTAAATCATTACCGATCCATTTTTAAATTTAATAATAATATTATTTTCCAATTATTTTGGAGTATATTCGTCATATAAAGGTTATATATACTTTTAATGTAAATTATATCAATAAAGTTTGTGGATTGGGAAGATGAGAGAGAGGTATGACATGGGCTTGGAGTTGTAAGATTTGTTATGTTGTTGTCACTCGTGTTCCTTACGCGGATGACAGCATCGTGGCAATTTTTACTTTAGGGGTCTCCCCCTCTCTCTCTTCTTCTTCTTCTTCTTATATTGAAAGAAGAATGTTGTACAAGCTTGGATGATTTAAAATATTTATTGGAAAAACAATTAAAACAAAATCAACAACAATTTACTAATACCGAACAAAATCAGCAATGTCAATTAATTGATACAAATGTTGAAGAGAACATATTCGATGTTTCAACTGATTTATTGGAAAAGCAGTTTCAACAAAATCAGCAACAGCAATCTACCAAAGAATACTGCTCTTATAGTCAAATGTATTAACACGACGCCCTCCACCGCAACGACGCCCACGACTGCCGAGACGCTCACCGACGCCGCGACGCTCACCGACGCCGCGACGCTCACCGACGCCGCGACGCTCACCGACGCCGCGACGCTCACCGACGCCGCGACGCTCACCGACGCCGCGACGCTCACCGACGCCGCGACGCTCACCGACGCCGCGACGCTCACCGACGCCGCGACGCTCACCGACGCCGCGACGCTCACCGACGCCGCGACGCTCACCGACGCCGCGACGCTCACCGACGCCGCGACGCTCACCGACGCCGCGACGCTCACCGACGCCGCGACGCTCACCGACGCCGCGACGCTCACCGACGCCGCGACGCTCACCGACGCCGCGACGCTCACCGACGCCGCGACGCTCACCGACGCCGCGACGCTCACCGACGCCGCGACGCTCACCGACGCCGCGACGCTCACCGACGCCGCGACGCTCACCGACGCCGCGACGCTCACCGACGCCGCGACGCTCACCGACGCCGCGACGCTCACCGACGCCGCGACGCTCACCGACGCCGCGACGCTCACCGACGCCGCGACGCTCACCGACGCCGCGACGCTCACCGACGCTCACCGACGCCGCGACGCTCACCGACGCCGCGACGCTCACCGACGCCGCGACGCTCACCGACGCCGCGACGCTCACCGACGCCGCGACGCTCACCGACGCACGCCGAACGACTCTCCGCACGCGAATCCGCCATGGCCGACACGCAGACGACCGGCAAGGACCCCGCGGCCCACGGCTCTGCGTCCGACACGACCGATGAGGACGTTGGCGGCTCCGGAGGTGACACGCCCCTCGCTTCGTCTCTGGATGTACAAGAGATGGCCCTCTGGGCCCACCGGACGGAATTGGACAACCTGGGGGACCACCGTCTACAACATGGCGCCCGAGCATCGGACTTGGACCCCGGACAAGTCCCCCCATCACCGGGAATACCCAGGGCGGACTTGGGAGTGTTACTAGAGGAGCTCGCCATCGGCCTCAAGGAAGTGCCAATGCAACGCGTGGTTTTCCCAACCTACCAAGGGAAGGACCACGAAAATCCGCAGTTCTTCCTGCGGAAGATGGAGGAGGCCCTGAAAAAACGGCGAATTCCCACGGAGGAGTGGGCTTTTCACGCACTGGGCCAAATAAAAGGGGCCCAGGAGCCAGGAGCTGACGTGGGGAGATTTTCGAGAAATCTTCTCGCAAACATTTATGGACGAGGAGCGCGTGGCGAAACGGACGTCCAAGTTTTACGGGGAGCGGCAGCCAGAGGACGAGGACGTCACACGCTTCATTCAGCGGAAGCGGTCCATGGCCCAGTGGCTGCTGCCCGAGGCGCCGGAGGCGAGCTTGGTGCGGGTTGTGTTTAACCTGCTCCAGCCGCGCCTTAAGTACGTGCTACGAGCGGAGAACATCGCCGACATGGCGACGTTGACCCGTCGGACCCGCATTACGGAGGCCGACATGCGTGGGTGCGACTTTAACCGCGCCACGGAGATTCGGTTCCGCGTCCAGCCGTCGGAAAACTCCGACCGGAGAAACACGGGGGAGAGTGTGACTCCGAAATAAACACTATAACAGTGCAACAAAAGACAAGTCCCGTGATAGACATTAAGTGCCGCGGGCAAGTAGGTAGATTAAGTGCATTAATTGACACAGGTGTAGATATGTCGGTAGTGGCTGCAGAGTACGCGCCGGATTACGTGAAGAAGTAGGCGCGAGTCTTAGCCGTAGGGATCCTCGGCTACGCATTTCTCGATCCAGGACCGCGCGTACCGGTACACCATGCACGTAGTGCAACGCCTGCCGGTTCCCGTAATACTAGGGATGAACTTCCTCACAGAGCAGCGAGCGCTCGTCGACGTCGCCCGAGGATGCGTCTACCTAGGGAAAGAAGAACGGCAGACGGTATTTTGGACGCTGCGTGCACGGTGCACCCAGGAGGTGCTCCCGCTTCCCGAACTACCGATCGATATCCCCGAGGAGGCCCTAGGTAAGTATAGGCCCCTCCTTGATAATTTTTAATTTCTTTTTAGCGGAGAAAATCGTCCGCCTTCCGAGGTGCTGCGCAGCCACCGCATCGAGTTCTCATCGACAACTCCGTTAAAAGAAATCGACCACCAGGTGGAAATCATGCTGAGAGGGGGCATTATTGAACCATGCAACTCCCCGTACGCATCACCGGTGGTACTGGTCAAGAAAGAAGCGGGCTGGCGGTTTTGTGTGGATTACCGCGAGCTGAACAAGCGAACAGTGTTCTGCCGCCGATTATTGAGACGGTTCGGGACCTGGGGGAGGCCCGCGTGTTCACCGCCCTGGACTTGACCAGCGAGTATTGGCAACTGCCCATGGAGAAGGCCTCCAAGAAGTACACCTTCTTCACGCCATCCGGCGCACAATACCAGTTCACCGCCATGCCTTTCGGACTCAAGCTGGCGCCCGCCACCTTCCAGCGGGCCATGACTGACATTTTCGCGGGAGTGTTAAACAAATTTGTGAAAGTGTACCTAGACGATGTGATCGTGTATTCCATGAACCACGAGGATCATGTCAGGCATCTCCAAGCGGTGTTTGAGCGGGTAGAGGTTCACCAGCTGCGGTTGAACCCCGCCAAGTGCCGCCTCGCGACCAGCACCCTTCCGTACCTTGGTTACTGCGTGGATGGAAAGTTCACCAAACCCCGTGACTGCCACCTGCTCAAAGTCAAGAATTTCGAGCAGCCAAAGAACAAGCGCCAAGTCCAAACGTTCCTTGGCCTAGTGAACTGGCTGCGCGGATATATTTCCAACTTGGCCACCATCATCGAGCCCCTCACGAACCTGACGTGCAAAGAAGGCGCGTTCCAGTGGACGCCCACGTGCGAGGAAAGCTGGTGGCTCACAAAGGCCGCGCTGGCCAAGCCTCAACGCCTGGAACGACCCCACCACGGCTGGCCCTACGTCCTCCAGGTCGACGCTTCCGACTTGGGGATGGGAGCCGTATTGATGCAACAGGATCCCGAGGGATATTATCCACTTCAGTTCGGCCAA
Organism: Brassicogethes aeneus; assembly: GCA_921294245.1. NCBI lineage: Eukaryota > Metazoa > Arthropoda > Insecta > Coleoptera > Nitidulidae > Brassicogethes > Brassicogethes aeneus. The sequence continues at coordinate 9,813,650 of OV121136.1, forward strand.
ATTCCATCCGGCCGAAAAGAATTACCATGTGAACGAGAAGGAGTGCCTGGCTATGGTATGGGCCATCCGCCGGTACAGGCAATACTTTGAGGACCAACATTTCACGCTCCAGACCGATAACAAAGCGCTGATCTGGCTCCAGAACCACCAGGACGACCGCGCTAAGCTGACGCGGTGGTCGCTGCTCCTGCAGGAATTTGCGTTCACGGTGGAGCACGTCGCCGGGAAACATAACCAGCTGGCGGATTACCTGTCGAGAAACCCCGAAGATACCAACGAGGAGCCGCGGGTAAGTTATACCGAACTAATCCCCACCCCCCGGGTATGTTTGTTGCAGGTCGAGCCGCTAGTGAAGAGAATCTTGGCCGGGCAGCTCGTCGACACCGTAACCCAGGGCCTGGTGCGTCGCATTTCGGAGGCCGAGGTCAACGGGCCCCAGAACGACACCGACCGGACCCTGCTCTAGAACTTTATCGTCTCCGAGGAGAACAACCTGTTCCTGCGGCAACCGGACGGTTCCTGTCGCGTCTACGTACCTGAAGGAATGCGGCCCCAGGTTTTGGAGACCTACCACGCCGGAGACGACGCCGCCCACCCAGGCCAATTGGAGACTTGGAGGGCGATCGACCAACGCTTTCACTGGCCAAAGATAAGAGCGCAGGTGAACCAGTTCGTGAAAAGCTGCCTAACGTGCAAGCAGATCAAGGGCCGGAACCTCCAAACAGCAGCACCACGAGAGCATGGCAGATGCTCTCGATCGACACGCTAGGTCGGTATCAAGATGCCGGCACAGGACCAGAATACGCCATCGTCGTGGAAGACGTCCTAACCAAATGGACCGAAGCAAAAGCAGTGCAGAACATCACCGTGAAGACGATAACCAACTACCTGGAGGAGCTGTTTCTAAGGTACGGCGCCCCAGAAGTTATCGTCGGCGATTTCGCCGCTCAATTCACCATCGGCAAATGGGAGCGGTTCTGCCAGCGGTTCGGGATAACCATGAAGAACACGGCCGTCTACCACCAGAGGGCCAACCCAGTAGAGCGCCAGGTCCAGGAGGTGAAGAAAATCCTACGGGCGCTCCGGAAGAACCATCCACGCGAGAAGTGGTACCGCTTGTTGCCAAAAGCCACCGCTATCTTGCGCTCCAGGACGAATCGCGCGACGGGAGAGTCACCCGCGAAAGCCTTCCTGGGATTTGAACCCAAATTCCCGGGAGACTGGTACTATGCTCCACACTTCAAAGTCCCACCACGTGACCAGGTACGGAACGCAGTCTTTTGAAAATTTGTCATTTAAGGCTTTTCAGGTTATGTATCTGTCAAAGTATAGTCAATGAAATAAATAATATTTATACTGTTACCGTTTATGTTTTTTAACGCTTAAAAGCGTTAAAAGTTTATAAATCTTTATAGTATCACAGTAACAATGGTTGGTTTAAGAGTTTAGGAGTATAAATTCTGCATTTAATGAAATTCTAAAGTGTATAGTGCCAAATAAGTAAAATTTTTGTGCATTTTGTCTACATAATATGTTAATATATTATATCTGGTTTTATCCATAAAATAGTTTTAACTAAACGGCATTTATTAAAAAAATGTAGCTTCTCTATTATGGAATAAGAATATCTGTATCAAAGGTAGGCCGTTCGTAGAACGAAATTCAACTGATTGAATTTATTTTGAATTAAACTTCGAAAGATTCGTAGTTGAATTATTTTTGATATTTAAAAAACAGTTCGTAGAACTAAAAAACTTGTAAATTCAAGTGATTGAATTTATATTAAATTAAAATTCGAAAGATCGAATTTAAATAAAAGAAAAGGTAAACTTCTGCTTCGATAAGAAGAATTTGAAGAAGTTAACTAAAGTAAGGGATACTTTGGTACGTTCTTTCAAGTTCCAACTTAAAGCCCGTTGTCCAATTTACCAAATTGTCCGAAATGTCATTGTCAATGCCAATGGGGATTTAATTGAAGATTTGATGGATACCAGCCGCCAACAAAGTCAATGATATGCCCATTACACGCTCAGCTTCCAAAATAGCGAAGTTAAACGAAGTTACTGAAGAAATCAAGGCTTCTGTGGACAACGTCTTCGAAGACATTGATTTGATTTCCAAAGTCAATACACATTTAGAATTGGTTGGAATTGCTGCCATGGACAGCGTTGCCGACGTGACCACGCACGTTCCACGTTACCAGATGGACCTTTGTGTACCCCAGGTTCTACAAGAAGCCCAATCTGGGACAACCCTGCATAACAGCGCTGCTAGCGTTTGTTTCAACACTTCAGGTGCATGTAGCACTATTTTGCCTGCCCAATCCGATCCTCAGTCAGCATGCACCCTTCAGGAAGAACCAAGAGGACGTCATTCCTTGGACCAACCGATCCAATCACAACAAGGCCTTTGAAGCTCCTATCTTCCTTTGTTAAAAGCAAAAAATCCAATAATTAAAAACAATATAACAGGTTTCGAATATTAATGAGCCGAGAATTATGAATAAATAAATGTATTTATAGCATTTTTGCATTTAAACGACTTCTTAAGTCACGTAATATAATAATTTTAATACAGGTATTTTTAAGTTATACAAAACATATTTTGCATTTTAATTATGGGGAATTCAAGGAATTTTTAACACCTGTCATTTTGGCACTTGTCATTTTTGACACCTGTCATTTTTGACATCTGTCATTTTTCACACCTGTCATTTTTTACACCTGTCATTTTTGACACCTGTCATTTTTGACACCTGTTATTTTTGACACCTGTCATTTTTGACACCTGTCCTTTTTGACACCTGTCATTTTTGACATCTGTCATTTTTGACATCTGTCATTTTTTGACACCTGTAATTTTTTGACACCTGTCACTTTTGGCACTTGTCATTTTCAAGGTCATGCCAAGGTCACGTCAAGGTCACGTCAAGGTCTTGGTCACCTGTCATTTTTGATCAATTCCGAACGTTTCCGAACCCCGCAATTACATCTCACCACTGTGAATTTATTAATTACAATTACAATTTTTGGGTTAATTTTGTGCGCCCCCGTAATATTTGATACGAGCTTAATTTGTATGCTCCTGTAGTATACGTATAGTTCCAGCAGGTGGCGTCACATGCGGAAAAAATTCGAAGTATCGTGCAAGGTTGCGACCGCCCAATGGGGCCTCTAGGGAAGTGCGTCTCAATGTGTGAGAAAAGCAACGGCAGTGTGGCGCCAGAATAAATTTAAATTTCGAAATATTGTGCAATTACTAGACTTGAGAATCAACCGTTCAAGTGGCGCCACCACGAGTCATAATTTTGCATTTCCCAGTATTACTTTAACAATTGGTTGGCGGCCATTTTGAATTTTCCGCCCATCGTGTAACGCCAACGAGTGCACAGCCCAGCATGTGGCGCCACCATGCGGCCGAAATGTGAATAGTGAGCCAGAAGCCCCATAGCTATTCTACTGATAGCATAGGAAAATTAACATGAGGAATGGATGATGGCAATGTTTCTTCCTAAGATGGCATCCTAAAGAAAATCCAATTTTGAATGAAAAGCCCTAAATCTTTTAATATCCAGAATTTTGTAAATTTAAAACATTTAAAATAAATAGCACAGGAAAATTAACATGAGAAATGGATGATGGCAATATTTCTTCCTAAGAAGGCATCCTAAAGAATTTCTAATTTTTAATGAAAAGCCCCACATTTTCTAATATCCAGAATTTTGAAAATATGAAATATTTCAAATAGATAGCATAGGAAAATTAACATGAGGTATGGATAATGGCAATGTTTCTTCCTAAAAAGGCATCCTAAAGAAAATCCAATTTTTAATGAAAAGCCCTAAATTTTCTAATATCCAGAATTTTGAAAATATAAAACATTTAAAATAGATAGCATAGAAAAATTAACATAAGTAAGAGATGATGGCAATGTTTCTTTCTAAGATAGCGTCCTAAAGAATATCTTATTTCTAATGAAAATCCCTAAATCTTCTAATATTCATAATTTGGCAATGTTTCTTCCTAAGAAGGCATTCTAAAAAATCCAATTTTTAATGAAAATTCCTAAATCTTCTAATATCCAGAATTTTAAAAATATAAAAGATTTCAAATATATAGCATAGGAAAATTAACATGAGGAATGGATGATGGCAATGTTTCTTCCTAAGAAGGCATCTTAAAGAAAATCCAATTTTCAATGAAAAGCCCTAAATCTTCTAATATCGAGAATTTTGAAAATATAAAACATTTAAAATAGATAGCATAGGAAAATTAACATGAGTAATAGATGATGGCAATGTTTCTTCCTAAGATAGCGTCCTAAAGAATATCTTATTTTTAATGAAAATTCCTAAATCTTCCAATATTTATAATTGGGCAATGTTTCTTCCTAAGAAAGCATCCTAAAGAAAATCCAATTTTCAATGAAAAGCCCTAATCTTTTAATATCCAGAATTTTGAAAATATAAAATCTTTAAAATAGATAGCATAGGAAAATTAACATGAGGAATGGATGATTTCAATGTTTTTTTTTAAGAAGGCATCCTAAAGAATTTCTAATTTTTAATAAAAAGCCCTAAATCTTCTAATATCCACAATTTTAAAAAAATAAAACATTTAAAATAGATAGCATAGGGAAATTAACATGAAGAATGGATGATGGCAATGTTTCTTTCTAAGAAGGCATCCCAAAGAATTTCTAATTTTTAATGAAAAGCCCTTAATTTTCTAATATCCTGAATTTTGAAAATATAAAACATTTAAAATAGATAGCATAGGAAAATTAACATGAAGAATGGATGATGGCAATGTTTCTTCCTAAGAAGGCATCCCAAATAATTTCTAATTTTTAATGAAAAGCCCTTAATTTTCTAATATCCTAAATTTTGAAAATATAAAACATTTAAAATAGATAGCATAGGAAAATTAACATAATAAATGGATGATGGCAATGTTTCTTTACAAGAAGGCAACCTAAAGAATTTCCAATTTTCTTTGAAAAGCCCTAAATCTTCTAATTGTAACGTTTTTATAAATCGTATTTCGATCTATTAAAACTAAATTGCGGAGTATGTGTTTTCAATGCCAAACTCATAAAAAAAACATCTCAAGGTGGTAGAAGGTCATTGTTTTCGGTGCTGGAATTTTCGCGAATGTTTTACGCGCGAGGGCGAAGGGTTTAAATCTCAAAAGTACATAACCGTATTACGTTTAATTTTGTTAAAACAATACTAGAGCAAATGTTATTGAATTATAGGTTTTATGCTACAGTTAAGTAGGAGTTGGCGATCAGACAAATAATATTGCAGTTATTTTAAGTAAATTAAATATTAGGGATTTTTGTTTCACATAATTGGCAATAATGCATTTTAACGGTAGACGCGTTTGAAATTACGTTGTTCAGCAGTGGCAGACAGACAGTGGTCAAGAACGGACAAAGTCCGATTAGGTGTTGAATTCTCTGAAACACGCGTAGTGTCTTGGAACTTGTAAAGTTATTAATTAATAACGTATTGTGATACATACAGGCTGATTAGTCTAGTTAACTAAGTTTTACTACGTGAGTTGAATAAACCACCTGTCTGCTGCCAAAGTGATCGTTCTCAATACGATTATCTTTGAGTTTTTTAACCATCCTTGGTCTGAACGTCACTTTTTATTTGATTTTAGTTCCACTAAGATTCTAATCAAGTCTGAGTAATAATATTTTTTGAGTTTAAGTAAAAACCGGACAAATATCCGTAAGTGAAATTTATTTGTGGGAATGCGGTTATGTATTTACTTTTGATTTAAACCTAGGGTTTTTCCGGGGAATTCGATAATATTCCGAACTGGATGACGTGTTGTGCCTGTGTCCAAGCCATTTGAGTTCTACAGCGCTTCGATAAGCGTTTCACAGGGTATTACGAGCCTTATACAGTAAGGAGTCCAGTCAGGAATCCAGTCAGGAGTCCAAGTCCAGAAGTCTAGTTTCCAGGCGTGTCCTTGAGTCCGGATTCAAGTTTTTCAGTACAGTACGAGCAGTGAAAATGTCAGAGCCACAAAGCTGAGTATTCTTATTCTTTTTAGACACTTTTGTAATAAGTTTTGTTAAACAGTAAAATTGAATCGTACAGTGTCAGTTGAATATTCTATTTCTTTTTAAACATTTTTTTAAACTCTAAAGCCAAATTGTACAGTATTAACTGAGTATAAATGTTAAATATAAATTCGATCTAAGTATTTTTTAAGTATAAATTTAATCATTAAAGTGCATTCATTCTGGAATTATTTTCCGTTTTAGCCCTTCGAGGACTTGTTAAGTATTAATTATTGTAAATATAAATTTGAATGTTTTATACCATTAAATATTCTGGCGCCTGACAAATTATTTTATTTATATTAAGTGATGATAAACACAACCAATTCTTTCCTTCGTCAACCTACGACCTAAAGCTCTCGAAAAAGGTAAGACTGCCGCTAGCATTTTGTGAAGCCTAATTAGAAAAACCAAAAAAGGTTACATAATATCCAGAATTTTGAAAATATAAAGCATAGGAAAATTAACATAAGGAATGGATGATTTAAATGTTTTTTCCTAAGAAGGCATCCTTAAGAATATTTTATTTTTAATGAAAAGCCCTAAATCTTTTAATTTCCATAATTTTGAAAATATAAAACCATCCCAAAGAAAATCCATCTTTTAATGAAAAGCCCTAAATCTTTTAATTTTCATAATTTTAAAAATATAAAACCTTTAAAATAGATAGCATAGAAAAATTAACATTAGGAATGAATAATGACAATGTTTTTTTCTAAAAAAGCATCCTAAAAAAATCAAATTTTCAATGAAAAGCCCTAAATCTTTTAATATCTAGAATTTTGAAAATATAAAAATTTAAAATAGATAGCAGTAGAATAGCTATGGGGCTTCTGGCTCACTATTCACATTTCGGTCGCATGGTGGCGCCACATGCTGGGCTGTGCACTCGTTGGCGTTACACGATGGGCGGGAAATTCAAAATGGCCGCCGGTAGCCAACCAATTGTAAAAGTAATACTGGGAAATGCAAAATTATGACTCGTGGTGGCGCCACTTGCCCGGTTGATTCTCAAGTCTAGTAATTGCACAATATTTCGAAATTTTAATTTATTCTGGCGCCACACTGGCGTTTTCTCACACATTGAGACGCACTTCCCTAGAGGCCCCATTGGGCGGTCGCAACCTTGCACGATACTTCGAATTTTTTCCGCATGTGACGCCACCTGCTTTAACTATACGTATACTACAGGAGCGTACAAATTAAGGTCGTACCAAATATTACGGGGGCGCACAAAATTAACCTAAAAATTGTAACTGTAATTAATATATTCACAGTGGTGAGATGTAATTGCGTGGTTCGGAAACGTTCAAAATTGATCAAAAATGACAGGTGTCCAAGACCTTGACGTGACCTTAACGTGACCTTGAAAATGACAGGTGCTAAAAATGACAGGTGTCTAAAAATGACAGGTGTCAAAAATGACAGGTGTCAAAAATGACAGGTGTCAAAAATGACAGGTGTCAAAAATGACAGGTGTTAAAATTTCTTATCTTTGAATTCCCCCTAATTAAAATGCAAAATATGTTTTGTATAACTTAAAAATACCTGTATTAAAATTATCATATTACGTGACTTAAGAAGTCGTTTAAATGCAAAAATGCTATAAATACATTTATTTATTTATATTTCTCGCATGTGTTTTTTTATTATGACATTGACAACATTTGAGCTACCGGAAGAATTCGAAAACGTTCGGAATTAATCGGAAATTTACGAAATATATTTGTATAAAAAATAACAGTTGTCAAAAATGATGTGTTAAAATTGCAAATACGGCTTCCGCCACCCCCACAGCCCCACCGCCCCTGCTAGTGACGAACAAAAAAATAGAATATTATTAAATATTGTGCAATATTGCAAAATGTAAAAATATGATATGATAATTAGGTAAATAAGTTTGCGGCGCCACACTGGCGGCACATATTTTTAATATTTGCATATTTAATTGCATCTACTTATTTAAAGGTAATTCTCGGAATTTTCCGGTTCAATTTTGTTTATTAATTTATAAACAGTGGAAGGAAGTTTGTTATTTAAAGAGAGCAAATCGATTATTTTTCAATATTTAGTTAACCGATAAAAGATACCTTTTAAATGATTCGCACGATACTCTGCCTTGGGGGCATTATAGTATTTATTTGACTTCATTGTATTTGTTACCTCACAATTTTTAATTTTTTTATTATCCTGTGCGTTACTTTATATTTTTGTTTATCTACTGCAACCTATAATTAGTATTAGTTAATGTTGCGTACCTGTTATAAATTCCTTTATTTATTATCACACACAACGCACTAAAATTCTAGAAAAAAGACTAAAAGCTCCATTTCAAGAACTAAATTTATTTAAAGTGAAATACTTTAAAACAGGATCTCAAGGTCCACCAGCCGGACCCCCAAGGCTATCGTGTTTTAAAATAAATATTAAATGACATCTTCAGTACCATCAAAACATGATTGGGGCATCGAAACAAACATTGTGTATACGACATGAACCATTAAAACTGGACTGGATTCCATTTAAACAATCTTTACCAGTTGACAAGATATTGCAACTTTAATACAACATGATCCAGGATATACGTGAACGTGAAAATATTGAAAATAGTGATGACGACTACGACATACGCATTGAAGTTGAAGACGAATTGGTTGATGCAGGATTAATGAAATAAAGTGAAAGTTCAGACAGTTTATTTGAAAGCATATTAGATGATATACTATGAGAAAATAAAACACTTTTAAATCCTAAATTGTTTTTTATTTGATCTTTTATTAAATATACATTATAATGTTAAACTAATTCATTTTTCTCCAAACCATTTCACGTATTTTTTTGTTCCTTTTCGCCTTAAAATTTTTTCAATCAAATGAATATCGGGAAACTTTGCCTTTTGCAATTCTAATTCATAAAAACCTCCCTAAATAGGTTTTCCATGCTGATCCTCCAAGATGTAAGTTGTAGGATTTGTTAATTTAACCTGTTTTACAGTGAAAATTTCATTTGACCAATTTGGCGTGTACCCTTTAGAAAATGCCTCACGATATTTGCTTATCTGAACATTGTCTTTTAATTTAAATTTATTATTTGGACTGAACATTTTTAAATTGCTAAAGGTTGATTTAACAAACTTTTTTTATTCTTTGCATTTACATCAATCGGTTTCATTTTGATAGTTCCATGTTTAGTAGAATTGTATTTGTGTGCTATTTTAGGCAATAATTCTACCCACTTATAATTGCCTTCCACATTAACGATTTTAATGTTGGATTAACTCGTTCCACAATAGATGCTTTTTTTGGTACTAAATGTACTATAATGATTAATTTTTAACTTATCCATAAGGCCCTTAAAGTCTTTTTTATAAAACTCCTTCCCTGCGTCTGTTTGTAAGTTTTTCGGAATATTTGGTTTAATTAGAATTGTTTTTATTGCCTGTGTTACATCTTTTGAAGTTTTATTCTTTATAGATAAAGCCCACACAAATTTACTAAATGCATTAATAATTACGAAAATATATTTAAATCCTTTATTTTGTTTTGCAAAAGGAATCATCTCAACCAGATCACCTTGAAAAAAATCATTTAATCCGCGAATAACAACTCTTCTACCCTTGAATTGTTTTCTTGCTGGTGCGTGTAATTCACTTACTATTTCACGTTTATATTCTATTGAAGACAATTGAGATTTATTTTTAATTTTCTTCATCATTCTGTTAAAATCGGATATTTAATAATCATTTCCAGAAAAACATGCGTAATGAGCTTAGGTGATTCTAATGAAATTTTATCACCCAATTGTAGTTTAAAATTTAACAATTTGTCGGGTTTATATAATTTATTGTTTATCTTAATTTGAACCCTATCTTCGTTAACAGCTACGTGATTTATAATTCCTTTTTTTAGTGGAAATTCATAAATTGAATAATTAGTGCTTAAATCATACTCAATTTTTTTTAGCTTGCATGTGGTAGTTAGCACTTTTTAATGTAATATTTAATAAACCATATGTGGATATTTTTCTCTTGGTTTTTTCTTAAATGATTAAGTAAACTACGTCCGAACTTGTCAACAACGGACATGATAAAAAATTTCTAATTTATGAAATCTATTCTTCTTTTAACTCTTCAATTATGCTTTTTATTTCATTGAAATATTGGGAACTAATTAATAATCTTAATCGTTCAACTAACTCATTACAGTCATCCCAATACACATATTCTTTTAGTTTATTTGTGTATTGCATTTGTAATCCTTTCCCAAGACGTTGCTGTCGTTGTTTTGTTTGTAGCACTCTTAATTTCGATCTGTATTGGGTTTCAGTTTGTTTGTTTGATTCCTCTAAATCAAGTAAAGGTTTAATTACATTTATATACTTATTACTTCTATTTCCTGCTTTTTGTGCATTTGCATCAAAATTTCTTTTTTGTGCATTTGTGCTCAATATAATATTTCTATAATTATTTATATCTTCTGGAGTCATTAAACTTTCGTTTGGTTTATTTTTAAACAAGAATTCATATAAACCATAAGTACCCTTATATATTCTATCTTCCTTTTTATTTTTGTCTTTTATATCAATATCATTTCCTTTAAAATCCATTTCTGAATTTCCATAGTGAAATTTTCCCAAAACTGGTTCGTAAGTTAAATAATGAGTATCAAATCTATTTTCAGTGTCTCGTATAAATCCTTTAACATATTCACGTGGCATTTCATCAAATTGATCTAAATACAAATTAAAAGATGTATCTTGATTTATGTAATCATCCATGGTAGCAAATTGCTGTTTGCGAATACTGACATCGTAAAATAACTGTCTTGTAATGTGTCCTCTTGTAATGTGCTATAAAATATTTCACCATCATCAATAAAATGTGGTACTGCTGCCGGTTTTTTTTTTTTTTTTTTTATAGGACTAGGTGTTAATTCTTTTGTTATATGGGTTTTTTAACATCATACTCGCTTTTTATTGCCTCTTCTTTTTAAATATCTGCCAATGATGGTTGTGTTTGCGTCAGGGGCTGCGGTGAAGCTTTTGATATTAATTGTTTTAATGGTTCCAACTCGAACTCTGTTTGAAATCTTCCAGATTTAATAGCATTTAATTTAGCTTTAATATCCCTCCTAATTTTTATTAACTTTTTGGTTAATATTTTGTCCTTCATATTTGTGTGCGTGTTAATGTCAACAAGGTTTTTTACATACTAAATTAATTTTACGAACCAAGTATATTTATTATTATAATAATTATGATAATTATCAAACCCTCCAAAAACAGCGCACTGTTTTTAAAAAAACAGCACACTGTTTTTAAAAATCAGCACACTGTTTTTAAAATCAGCACACTGTTTTTAAAAAACAGCACACTGTTTTTAAAAATCAGCACACTGTTTTTAAAATCAGCACACTGTTTTTTAGAAAACAGCACACTGTTCTTTAGAAAACAGCATACTGTTTTTTTAAAAAAACAGTGTGCTGTTTATAAAGCGATTATTTTGAAATTATGTATTGATCAAATCATTTTTTAAAGCGACCTTTATTATTATCAAATTCTTTACACATTACAAGGAAGCCATATTTGTCATTCCAACATAATGAACACATTTCATGAAACTGATCAAACGACATGTCAGTATTAACATGATCTATATAAATATGTCTTAGGTTCATGTCATCTTGTTTAAAAATTATCAGCATATTTGCATTGTCACGTATAAGATGTTTGGGGATGCGGGCATAAGTTTGCGTTAAATAAAAAGAATCTATAAGATTATGCCTGAACATTGCAAAAAAATCTCTTATTATGATTTGCTTTTCACAAGCTACATCATCGAAAATAAAAACAGAATTTGATTTTGCATTTGAGGGCGTTTTTATATTTTCATTATCATTATACTCATAATAATTAATACCCTTTATGGGCTTAAATAATTTTTTTTAAATATTTATAGATCGGCTGGTACAAAGACTTGGAATAAATTTATACATTTTCAAAACGAAGACCGTTTATATTTTCAAGTAAATTTAACATTACATTCGTTTTACCGCAATTAGATAGACCTGAAATTATACAGCGAATAGAAGAAGGTAACAATGCGCCATGTCGTAGCTCATGCTCTGTTTAACTAAATGCATAGTGGAATACTAAACATTTTTATATTTGTAATATCATATATTACAAATAAATTTATAAAAAACCATCAGTCATATTTTGGCCTTTGATGCAATCACATGTATAAATGAAGTGTTACGATAGAAATAGCGCCATTCCCAAAAAGCCAATTCGAGTGAAAGGTGGTAAGGTTTTTGTTAACAAATTAATTGATAGGCTTCCATTTGAATTACACATTCCAAGTTATAACTACTGTGGACCCGGAACTAAGCTAAGTAAACGATTAGCACGAAACGATAAGGGTATAAATCCATTGGATGAAGCTTGTACTTTGCCTATTCGAAAAACGCGGAATTAGATAAACGAAACGAGGCAGATAAAATTTTGGCTAGCAGCGCTTTAAAAAGGGTATTGGCTCGTGATTCTGGTATTGGCGAAAAACTAGCTGCTTTAGGTGTCACAACTGCTATGAAGGCAAAAGTAAAACTAGGTGTTGGCGCCAAGTATTGCGCCATGGGTTGGTTTAAGTTGTCAATGTGACTTTGGTTACATAACCTTTATTTTGTGACATTGTTAGTTGAGAGTCTCAAGACTATCGATAATATCTTTGATACTTATATATTTAAAAATAGTTATCCATGATAACTATAACAAAAATAACATAACATAATAATAATAATAAAAAATATATATAAAAAATCATAATCATAAAATTTATATAATTTAATATACCTACATCATAAAATATAAATAAAATAAATAATATATAATATACATAAACAAAAAATAGACAATATAAAAGAAAATTATACCTACGAGAAGAAATACAAGAAAAAATATAAGAAAATTACACGAATAGAATAAGAAGAATGAAATAAGAAGAAAGATAATAAATAAAGAAAATATAAGAAGAAAGATATTCATGGATATGGAAGAAATAAGATATTAAAATATTTATTTAGATGAATTTCAAATTAAAATTATAAATTTCATAATAATTACACATAATATATAAATCATAAATAAAGGAATATAACTGTAAGTACAATCTCTTCTTTTATTAACCTGTGGTGCTTTGATACACCACTAGGTATGGGTTTGAAACATTGAAAATATAAAAGAAAGCAAAGGGTGGAATTATCTCATTTAATAAAGCCTTAAAAAAAGCTTAAATTGCAATTTCAAATAATAATCCCAAAGATATCGAATCCGCGATTAATATTGCTGCAAAAGCTGTTAAGGGCATTAAAAAAGATAAACGTGCTCGCATAATTGCTTTACCAAAAACCGGTGGATTTCTACCACCTATTCCATTATTTGCGGGAGCTGCTAGCTCAATCGCTAGTGCCGTTAATAAAGCAAAATCAGCGCAAGAAGATCTTAAAGAAAAACAACGACATAATGAAAAAATGGAGACAATAGCCATGGGAAAGGGTTGCAATTAAAACAATATAAAAAAGGCCTTGGTTTATTTGTAAATCCCTATTCTTACTTACTACACCCAAAAAAAAAATTTCCATAGGAAGATTACCAAAACGAGCTCTAACAAATATAGATTTAAATAAATATGCTAAAAAAATTTAAAAATTTTCGCGGGAGTGTTTATGCAGGACGACTTGCCACATAAAATTAAACAATTCGAATGTGGAATTATTAACTTAGATAGTAGTGGGACTGCATACATTAAAAAAAATAAAAAAGGTTTTGTATTACGATAGTTTTGGTAATCTTATGCCGCCAACAAAAGTTGCATAGTATTTTTTACACTTCAACTCGTTAAAATCACATACAATCATACGCAGTTTCAAATTATAATTCTTTAAACTGTGGGCATTTATGTTATGCAATTTTTATATGATTATTCATAATCATGTAAGTAAACGTTAGTGAAATAGTGGCATTTAAGCAATGAGGACGTTCAGTTTTTCGGGGACGGAATCCGTTTTGAGTGCTGATTTCTATCCACCGAAAAATTTATAGTACAGTCATCTTAGTCAAAAAAAGGGATCAACCTCGGAATCTAACGGAATAAGCTGAATTTTTGTGAAAACCTTTATTTTAGCATTACAAATGTTGTCTCAAAAGTCACATATGCCAACGTGTGAGCGGCCTTAGATATTCAAGGTCAAAGGTCGCAAAAATCAGTTTTTTAAGAATATCTCGTTTTTTCTGCCTCCTATCGTATTTGCATTAATTATAAAAGTTGTAGAAAATAAAATTCTCTACAAATTTTGTATACAAAATTTTTTTATACGTCGAACCGTTTTTGAGATAGAGGGCGCAGAGTGTGGAGCGCTCAGCCATACGTACCTTTAGCGCAAGGTAAATCGTGAATCCCAATCTATTATACCGTTTTTTTTAATTAATTATATAATAAATATTACTAAAATAAAAATTTATACCTACCTATATTTAGTTGAAAATTTTAGTAGGTAACTCAATAATATTATGTTTCTTTTTCAAAGTTTATTTTGTTAACTAAAAATTGTCATATATTTTATTTTATTTTCTTTTTATATTTTGTCCTGTTATTAGATCTTGTATCTGTTGGACAATAAAGATTATTATTATTATTATTATTATTATTATTATTATTATTATTATTATTATTATTATTATTATTATTATTATTATAATTCTTTTAAATCAAATATATTTTATCTTCATATATATCTTATATTTTAATTTAATTTTAATGAAGGATAATTGAATCGGAGTAGGAAAAAATGTTTTTATTTATATCAATATTGTTATTATTATTATTATTATTATTATTATTATTATTAATCTTTATCTTCTTCATCCTCGTCGTCTTCAGGTTGGCCAGCAATTTCAGACTCATTCTCATCATCACTCTCCTCGTTATCATTGACATTAATTGTCATATCTTCAAAAACTTACTTATAACGCGTTTGTACTTTGCAGATTTTTTTTGCCTTTGTTGCCTCATCTGCGACTTCACCACAAAATAAGCAAAATATTTTAAAATCAAACACATCATTCCCTTTTTTACGAGGTACAGTTGATGACGTTGAAGGCGTTCAAGGCGACGTTTTGCTGCTGCAATTTTATTATAGTACGCCAAAGATAATTATCTTTGTAGTACGCTATAGCGTCACCCTAATATAACAAGGTTGTATGTTAAAAAAACCGAAAAATTTAAGTTTATGCTTTCACAAGGTTTTATGTAATCCACCCTTTATAAAGGGTTGTATATATGTATACATACAACTTGAAAATAACTCTATATATATGTATACATAGAATATACATTCTATAGAATTATTTTTAAGTTGTATGTGAAGCGTAGGCCACGTATAATCCTGTAGAAACATAGACTTAAATTTTTCGGTTTTTTTTTACATACAAACTTGTTATATTAGGGTAACGATAGCGTAAAATTTTCGACACTCAATATGAACGTTCACAGAATTCAAATTATTTAGGTAGTTTATGTTTATTTCTCTCAATAATTGCTTCTTTTAAAGTCTTTATACTGCGCACAGAAGTCACAGAATCACCTTCAGAAAGTAACTTATTACAAATAAAACACAAATCAGCCATGTTAACCTTTAAAATATTACGAATATTACCTGTCACAACCCTAGACCTATACCTAGGGTCACAACTTGCTTTAAAACTTAATATACGTTTACCTAACCTTTTTATTTATAGCAAGCCCACTATATTATTTCCAGGTCTGTTATTTTAAAAGCAATATCTGGATCCAAGAGATGACCAGAGACATATTTAAGGCAAATTCATTTAATGTCTTTTCTTCTTAAAATGCATTTATCATTAATTAGAATAACATAAGAATATATTTAGAATGATTCACTTCATTATTTAATTATTTGTATCTCAAAAGTAAGTAATATTTAATGACTATTTGTTTAAAAAAAATGTATAAAAATAAATATAAGGTATTAAATTGTTATTTAAGTAATATTTAATAAATAATTAATTAAAAAAACGGTATTAATATTGGGATTCATGATTTACCTTGCGCTAAAGGTAAGTATGACTGAGCGCTCCAAACTCTGCGCCCTCTATCTCAAAAACGATTGGACGTAAAAAAAAATGTTTTAAACAAAATTTGTAGAGAATTTTATTCTCTACAACTTGTATAATAAATGCAAATACGATAGGAGGCAGAGAAAAGGAGATATTCTCAAAAAATTGATTTTTGCGACCTTTGACCTTGAATATCTAAGGTCGCTCACACGTTGGCATATGTGACTTTTGAGACAACATTTGCAATGCTAAAATAAAGGTTTGTACAAAAATTCAGCTTATTCCGTTAGATTCCGAGGTGAAATGCCTATATGACTGGACTTATTAAGAGATTTTGATAATGATTTTATTGTAGGACTTTTAAGTTTAGAAGTATATAATGCTATACCAAATATTTATAAAGATAAAAATATGTTTTACATTGGCTCGCACAAAATTGAAATTCCCGAAGGAACATATGATATTGATAATATTAACAGTTTTTTAAATGAAAAAATCAATGATTTAAATAGAGCAACAAATGATACATTATTTTTATTGTTAACAGCGAATTTAAATACATTAAAATGCGAAATAAAATCTACTCACGATATTGATTTTACAAACAGCAATTCAATTGGAGATTTATTGGGTTTTCATAGTGAAAAACTTACAAAAAATACTAAACACACTTCAAAAAAACCAGTTTTATGCAATATTGCAATGGGTACGTATGATAATGGAAGACAAGGTCATACATTACACGAATTCTTTCCAACTGTAGCAGCCGGATTTAGAATTGTTGAGTCCCTACAAACTGTTATTTATTTACCCATAAATACAAAAATAATCAATAATATATGCTTTAAAATAGTCAATTTCCGAGGAGAGACCATCACGATAAGAGCTCATTTAAAGGCCCAGCAGCAGCTGCTGCAGTAATGGTTTTAAAATATAACAAAAGTGCGGCAACAATTAATGCCAGTCTCAGTCAAACGGTTAACCAGTTAACACCTGCTAATATCGCATACCTTAAATCTTTAGGAGTTAAAATAAAAAATTATGAGTATTTTAATAATTCTCTTGTAAATGTAGAGAAACATTCCCATCTACCATATAACTCTAGCGCATTCGAGAATAATGATGAAATACGAATTTGCATACCCCAAACTCAAATGTTTACTCATCCTTCTATGAGTTGTATTTATATTGAGGGAAAATTACTTAAAGAAAATTGCTCTGTATCTACAACAGCAAAATTTGTTAATAATTATTTTAATCATTTATTTAGTGAAATTCGATTGGAAATTTCGGGAAAAACTGTAGATCATGTAAAAAATCCTGGAATTACTACAACCCTTAAGGGATACACATCATTTAATAAAAATGATGTTAATCGTTTAAAAAAATCCGGTTGGAATATTGAAAGCCCAGATTGCTTGGTGGACGTAAACGACATCGCAACCGGTGAATTTAATCTGTGTGTATCCTTAAATATGATTTTGGGGTTTGCCGAAGATTTTAGAAAATATATTATTAATTTAAGAGAAGAATTAATTTTAATTCGAAGTAATTCTGATCATAATGCAATTTATAATAGCGCTGCCAATGAAAAAAATAAAATTACAATTAACAAAATTGTTTGGAAAATGCCCCACATATCGGTGGCTGATGTTGAAAAATTAAAACTACCAGAACTTATTGAAAATGGAAGAGAACTAAAAGTGGCTTTTAGAAATTGGGAATTAATAGAATATCCTTTGTTGCAAAAGACAAAAAATCATACGTGGAACGAAAAATCTGCCACGCAATTGGAAAAACCGCGTTATGTTATTGTAGGATTTCAAACAGATCGTAAAAATAGTTTTCATAAAAATAGCAGTTTATTCGATAATTGTACTTTAAAAAATATAAAATTATATTTAAATTCGGAAATTTACCCCTGCAATAATTGGAATATTGATTTTGACAAAAATCAATATTCTATGTTGTATGAAATGTACTTGAATTTTTAACAATTATATTATGATCGCGAGAATGAGCCTCTTTTAAATCCAAAAGAGTATAAAAGTATTGCCCCTGTGGTAGTAATTGATTGTTGAAGACAAAACGAAATTCTAAACTCCGGCACTGTAGAAGTTCGATTGGAATTCGAAACTACTAAAGACATGCCAGACAATACTTCAGCCTTTTGCTTAATATTGCACGATCACCTTGTATATTACACCCCACTTAGGGGCATAATTCGCGATATGTAAAAGAAAGACTAGGAAAATTGAATTTAGTTAAAGTTTATTTGTAAAGAATTGTCAATTAAGCATACGGGCGAAGAAACAAAACATTTCATTTTTAATTTTAATACTGAGTACTTTTCGTTTACGGAACAATTTCGAAAACAGGTGGATTTTCTAACAAAAAATATTCACGGACATAAATGGACAACTTGAACAAACGCCAATAATGTTTATTGTTACTCGGAAATTAAAAAAATATTTAATAGAGAAATAAATGATAGAAATTTTGAAATTATATTTGTAAAGGGACCCCCAAAAATTGAATGGTTAAAACCATTCATTATGCCACACATAAATATTGTAGACTTGAAAGTTTAAATTGTCCAAGTATATTAGAATTAAAAATTAAAAATAAAAATAGGCAACATTGTAAAAAACATTTTTACAATCATTTAAATTGTACTAATGAAAATGTGCTTTTATTAAGAAATTGGTATTTCGACAATGTTGCCTCCCCCCACTCTTAAAATAGTTTGTGTATATAGGTTAAAAAATAAAATAAATATCCTCAGTAATAATAATATTTAAGAAACTTCAACATGTCTGTTTATTATGTGAGCTTTGGTACAGTTAAACCATTAACGATTAAAGAAATTATTGAATTGGCAAAATGTTTAACTACATCTGCAACACCTCTCGATGATTGGTATATATTGGTGTAAGCTTGAGAGGGGCCCTTATTATTTTTTTTTATTATTACTATTATTATTATTATCTTAGCTCATAGATATTCTTCTTAAATCATTACCGATCCATTTTCAAATTTAATAATAATATTATTTTCCAATTATTTTGGAGTATATTCGTCATATAAAGGTTATATATACTTTTAATGTAAAGTATATTAATAAAGTTTGTGGATTGGGAAGATGAGAGAGAGGTATGACATGGGCTTGGGGTTGTAAGATTTGTTATGTTGTTGTCACTCGTGTTCCTTACGCGGATGACAGCATCGTGGCAATTCTTACTTTAGGGGTCTCCCCCTCTCTCTCTTCTTCTTCTTCTTCTTATAATGAAAGAAGAATGGTGTACAAGCTTGGATGATTCAAAATATTTATTGGAAGAGCAATTAAAACAAAATCAACAACAATTTACTAATACCGAACAAAATCAGCAATGTCAATTAATTGATACAAATGTTGAAGAGAACATATTCGATGTTTCAACTGATTTATTGGAAAAGCAGTTTCAACAAAATCAGCAACAGCAATCTACTGAAGAATACTGCTCTTATAGTCAAATGTATTAACAAAAATATTTAAAAAATAAAATATTATTTAACCTATCCTTCAACAATTAATCGGTGAGGTTAAAAATAAAAATATTAATTATTATTCAAGAAATTTATTTTTTAACAAATTATTAGATAAGGTTTTACTTCTTTTTTATTCTTTTAATTGTCGTACAATTATTTTGAAACCTTTCACCTGCTGCCATTTACTACTACTGCTGCAATCTACAAGGCACATTTTTTCAAATAATCTAACCATTTTAATTTTTTCCTCATATCGATTAATTTGTCTTTTTAATGCTTGCAAATCTTTATTAAATTTTAGTTTTCTTTGCAATAAAGATTCTTTGCAATCCATTGCATGCACTGTATACACGTGAGCTTTTTAAATTAAAACCAAATTATATTAATTTTATTTTTATACCCTTTTTGTAGGCTCCCCTCCTAAGTCTGTCTGTTTTATTTAAGGATATTGCGGGAAAAAAATAAAACAAAATATTAATCATACATAATTTTTTATTTAATAGAAATCACACAATATTTGTATTCAATAAGAATGAATTTCAATAATTGCACAATCCCTTCCCTTTATAGTTCTTTTGTCAATCAAAACTACATACAATGTTTTGCCTGCTTTGGTATTGTACTCCCACTATTGCTTTTTCATTGAAAAAATCATTAAATTTTTTGGGAATCCATACCCACCCATGTTCGCCTAAGTCAGCAATTAAAGC
Source organism: Brassicogethes aeneus (assembly GCA_921294245.1). Lineage (NCBI taxonomy): Eukaryota > Metazoa > Arthropoda > Insecta > Coleoptera > Nitidulidae > Brassicogethes > Brassicogethes aeneus. The sequence goes on from OV121136.1 coordinate 9,834,097, forward strand.
CCTGCCGATTATGGTATCTTTAGATGACACTGCATTTATTGTATATTTCTTTTGTATATCCAAGTCCAAAAGTTTCTTGATGTTGGCTTGTTTGTTTGCCTTGTCCAATAATGCTCTGTTCATCTGTTGAGAGATAAAATATTTACTAAAAAAAATAAATAAAAACTGGAGTAATACTCACGGGTGATGGTGATGGTATAGATTTTGATGCACTTAATAAATATTTGATTTGATTGTGGCCTAAATTGCTGGGCTTCGGCCCGAGCAAGGGTCAGGTCAGATTGGACCTTTTGCCCTTCCTCATATGTGGATAGTTGGAACTTTTAGAGAGAGAGCGGGACAGTGCTTTCGCACGGACTGGGAAAGGGTACAGGGTGTTTTTTGGAACCGCCAGCGGCCTAAAAACGCTTATTGTCTTTTTATATTGCAGGGGAAAGGGGACAAAATGCCTATAGAAGACATGTGCCCCCTTTGTCTGCTTGGGATACGGAATTCCTGGTTTATGGTAATTGTTAGTTTGAGGGGACTCCTTTTTTTTTTGTTTGTTAGTAGCCTTGGTTGTTTTGAGATAAAATTTTTGTTTTGCTGTTACTTTGAGTTTAGATATTTTAGTTTTATACTATATATTTGACGTTACTTTGGTTAATTGTTGACTTTGATGTTAATATGTTTAGATATTAGGGCTAGAATTCAAATTTATGTTTGAGTTTGGAAGAAACTGTATATTGGTTTAGACTAAAAGTTTGAGAATTTTGAAAATTTTGATATAATGTGTATTATACAAAGCCTGGATCAAAAGGATGTAGTGTTTGTGACAACCTACGACATCGAGGTGGTGCTAGTTTAGTGAGTTTACTTTATGTTTTAGTGGCTAGATGCTAGATACTTTTGTATTGAAATTGTGTTTAGAAACTTGAGTGGAAAATGAGTTGTACTAGCACCACTCTCCAAAAATGTTTGAGTACTTTTAGTCCGGCACTGGCGTGATTGTGCCTCTGATTCCTCTATACAGTCTTCTACCTGCGGGATTATAGTCCACCGCCGCCGCTAATACTGTGTTATCTATCATCTCAATTCTATCCAAGACTGCCCTGGTGGTGTGTTTGATGTGCTCCACCATAGTTTTAATCTTTAGGTCCTCTCTAATTCTGTGGTTTCTAACAAACCAGGGGGCTGCTATAATTGCCCTTAGTGTTTTGCTTTGGAGGGCCTCATGTTTCTTGAGGTGGCTATGAGCTGCCGTACCCCAGGCAGCGCAGGCGTACGTCGCCACCGGTCTTAGGATCGCTGTCCAAAGCAACTTTTTGTTCTTTAGACTGAGTCTAGACCCTGGGGCATATAGTGGCCTTAGGGCGGCCGCCATGGCTCTCACCTTTTTCCCAGTTTCTTTCAGGTGTGCTTCCCAAGTGAGTTTAGCGTCCAGGGTTACGCCCAGATATTTCGCTGTTTTTTTCCATTCTATTACCTCTCCTTCGTAGCTGAGTGCATTTGGCGTTCTTTGTCCTTTTTGAAAGATTAGCGCCTGTGTTTTTTGCGGGTTGATCTTAATCCTCCACTCCCTTGCCCAGCCCTCTAGGCTGGTTAGGGCCTCTTGGAGTTTGTTTCTAGCCAGGATCTCGCTGCGGCTTCTTATAAATAAGGCTGTGTCGTCGGCGTACATCGCCAACTCCACTCTAGGAATTCGGGGCATATCTGTGGTATACAAGTTAAATAGCATCGGTCCCAGCACCGAGCCTTGCGGGACCCCAGCCGTTATGTTTCTATACGCTGAGGTGGCATCCTGGAACTTCACTTGGTAGTTCCTGCCCGTTAGGTACGACGCCGTAAGCTTCACCAGAGGTGCTGGCATTCCCAGCCGGATCATCTTAAGCAGGAGTCCGGTGTGCCACACCTTGTCAAAGGCTTTACTCACATCCAACAGCACGATTCCAGTTTTCTCTTTATGATCAAACCCGCGACTTACGTGTTCCGCTATCCTGACAATCTGCAACTCCGTAGAGAGCTGGGCTCTGAAGCCAAATTGTTCTTCCGGTAGCATGTCTTTTTCGGTAATTTCTACATTTAGGCGTTCTTTGATTATTTTCTCCAATAATTTCGCTAAAGAGGGTAGCAGTGATATGGGGCGGTATCCTTCTGTAGTTTGTCTGTTTTTTTGGCCCTTGGGTTTTCCATTTTCTTGGGAAGTGTCCTCTTGCAAGCACGTTGTTGAAGAGTCTGCATAGTTTTACAATCATGTTGCATGGGAGGTGTTTTAGGGCCTTGTTCGTGATGTTGTCCTCTCCTGGGGACACTTTTGGCCTAAGGTTGTTAATGATTTGCCTGATTTCGCCTACAGTTGTGGGGGAGATATTTTGCTGAGTTGCAGTTTGGAGGAACTCAGCCACCTGCCTAGTTTTGCTGTTATTTTCGTCGTAATATTCTGGAGAGCTTGGGTTTGGGCTGAATTGTTCCTCTAGGCTATGCGCGAAATGCTCTGCTTTCTCTTGATCTGAGAACAGGAGACCCGTCTCGCATCGAATAGGGAGCACCTGCTTGGGCTCTGTTTCTTTTGGTGCCCTAATCGTCTTCCAGACATTTCGGTCACCTGTGTCCATGCTTTCCAGTTTATCTTGCCATTTTTCGTTTCTATGCTTCTGTAATGCCTTTTTGACCTCGTAGGCAAGCCTGTTAAATTCTCTGCGGTCTACTGGGTCCAAGGTGCGTTGGGCTCTCCTTTTTGCCCTGCGCTTTTCGCCTATTTTGTTCTTTAGCACGTCGGGGATGTTATATGTGTCATTTGCCGGTCTGAATGGCCCTATGTCAATAATAACAGGATTATGGTCTGAAGTTGTACCTATTTGCGTCCTCAAAGTTATATTATGTACGTAATTTTTAGTGACGATGATATCCAGCACATCTGGTTGGAAATTTAATAAATATTTAATCACATATAGTTTATATAGCAACAGAGTTCAGTCTTTCGTCCGACCTATTATTAAAACCAAAAAAGGCTGTCGAAGCACTGGATTAGCTAGCACTCGCACCGCACGGACCAGGCGACTTGCTTAAAAAGCCGCACAAGCGAGCCTTCACTCTCTCTTCCGCGCTAACCTTCGACTGCTGTACATCTACGGCTTCTAACCAAGACTTAGATGCCAGAAAGGTCAAGCCTGCTTGCTGAAGATACTCTGTGGTTTTATTCAACGACCTACCTTCGCTGCTCGCACATCGGTCCACCCGGACGATTGCTCGCTAGCACATCTAAAAAGAAAGAATTAACTATTCGGTAGTCAGGTTAACTATATATAAAGAAAGAAAAAACTTCGGGTATCAAATCGCCACGGGTCGCAGGGTAAGTATTGGGCGACGTTCACAACTGCCGCGCATCCACACGACGCCCACCACCGCAACGACGCCCACGACTGCCGCGACGCCCACGACTGCCGCGACGCCCACGACTGCCGCGACGCCCACGACTGCCGCGACGCCCACGACTGCCGCGACGCCCACGACTGCCGCGACGCCCACGACTGCCGCGACGCCCACGACTGCCGCGACGCCCACGACTGCCGCGACGCCCACGACTGCCGCGACGCCCACCAAGGCCGCGACGCTCACCGACGCCGCAACGCTCACCGACGCCGCGACGCTTAAAGACGCCGCGACGCACCCCGACGCCGCGACGCACCCCGATGCCGCGACGCACCCCTCGCTTCGTCTCTGGATGTACAAGAGACGGCCCTCGGGGCCCACCGGACGGAATTGGACAACCTGGGGGACCACCGTCTACAACATGGCGCCCGAGCATCGGACTTGGACCCCGGACAAGTCCCCCCATCACCCAGAATACCCAGGGCGGACTGGAGGAGCTCGCCATCGGCCTCAAGGAAGTGCCAATGCAACGGGTGGTTTTCCCAACCTACCAAGGGGAGGACCACGAAAATCCGCAGTTCTTCCTGCGAAAGATGGAGGAGGCCCTGAAAAAACGGCGAATTCCCACGGAGGAGTGGGCTTTTCACGCATTGGGCCAAATAAAAGGGGCCCAGGAGCAGGAGTTCCTATGGTACAGGAGCCAGGAGCTGTCGTGGGGAGATTTCCGAGAAATCTTCTCACAAACATTTATGGACGAGGAGCGTGTGGCGAAACTGACGTCCAAGTTTTACGGGGAGCGGCAGCCAGAGGACGAGAACGTCACACGCTTTATTCAGCGGAAGCGGTCCATGGCCCAGTGGCTGCTGCCCGAGGTGCCGGAGGCGAGCTTGGTGCGGGTTGTGTTTAACCTGCTCCAGCCGCGCCTCAAGTACGTGCTACGAGCGGAGAACATCGCCGACATGGCGACGCTGACCCGTCGGACCCGCATTACGGAGGCCGACATGCGTGGGTGCGACTTTAACCGCGCCACGGCAATTCGGTTCCGCGCCCAGCCGTCGGAAAACTCCGACCGGAGAAACACGGGGGAGAGTGTGACTCCGAAATAAACACTATAACAGTGCAACAAAAGACAAGTCCCGTGATAGACGTTAAGTGCCGCGGGCAAGTAGGTAGATTAAGTGCGTTAATTGACACAGGTGCAGATATGTGGGTAGTGGCTGCAGAGTACGCGCCGGATTACGTGAAGAAGCAGGCGCGAGTTTTAGCCGTAGGCGGTAACACCGTAGAGATCCTCGGCTTCGTCCAACTGCATTTCACGATCCAGGACCGCGCGTTCCGGTACACCATGCACGTAGTGCAACGCCTGCCGGTTCCAGTAATACTAGGGATGGACTTCCTCACGGAGCAGCGAGCGCTCGTCGACGTCGTTCGAGGATGCGTCTACCTAGGGAAAGAAGAACGGCAGACGGCATTTTGGACGCCGCGTGCACGGTGCACCCAGGAGGTGCTCCCGCTTCCCGAGCTACCGATCGATATCCCCGAGGAGGCCCTCGGTAAGTATAGGCCCCTCCTTGATAATTTTAAATCTCTTTTTAGCGGAGAAAATCGTCCGCCTTCCGAGGTGCTGCGCAGCCACCGCATCGAGTTGTCGTCGACAACTCCGTTCAAATGCCGGCCGCGGAAATACAGCCCGGAGAAGGAAAAAGTAATCGACCACCAGGTGGAGACCATGCTGAAAGGGTGCATTATTGAACCATGCAACTCCCCGTACGCATCACCGGTGGTACTGGTCAAGAAAGAAGCGGGCTGGCGGTTCTGTGTGGATTACCGCGAGCTGAACAAGCGAACCAAGGATGCCTGCAGTGTTCTGCCGCCGATTATTGAGACGGTTCTGGACCTGGGGGAGGCCCGCGTGTTCACCGCCCTGGACTTGACCAGCGGGTATTGGCAACTGCCCATGAAGAAGGCCTCCAAGAAGTACACCGCCTTCTTCACGCCATCCGGCGCACAATACCAGTTCACCGCTATGCCTTTCGGACTCAAGCTGGCGCCCGCCACCTTCCAGCGGGCCATGACGGACATTTTCGCGGGAGTGTTGAACAAATTTGTGAAAGTGTACCTAGACGATGTGATCGTGTATTCCATGAACCACGAGGATCATGTCAGGCATCTCCAAGCGGTGTTTGAGCGGGTAGAGGTTCACCAGCTGCGGTTGAACCCCGCCAAGTGCCGCCTCGCGACCAGCACCCTGCGCTACCTTGGTTACTGCGTGGATGGAAAGTTTATCAAACCCCGTGACTGCCACCTGCTCAAAGTCAAGAATTTCGAGCAGCCAAAGAACAAGCGCCAAGTCTAAGCGTTCCTTGGCCTAGTGAACTGGCTGCGCGGATATATTCCCAACTTGGCCACCATCATCGAGCCCCTCACGAACCTGACGTGCAAAGAAGGCGCGTTCCAGTGGACGCCCGCGTGCGAGGAAAGCTGGCGGCTCACAAAGGCCGCGCTGGCCAAGCCTCAACGCCTGGAACGACCCCACCACGGCTGGCCCTACGTCCTCCAGGTCGACGCTTTCGACTTGGGGATGGGAGCCGTATTGATGCAACAGGATCCCGAGGGAGGCAGGCATATTATCCACTTCAGTGATCATGTGAACGAGAAGGAGTGCCTGGCTATGGTATGGGCCATCCGCCGGTACAGGCAATACTTTGAGGACCAACATTTCACGCTCCGGACCGATAACAAAGCGCTGATCTGGCTCCAGAACCACCAGGACGACCGCGCTAAGCTGACGCGGTGGTCGCTGCTCCTGCAGGAATTTGCGTTCACGGTGGAGCACGTCGCCGGGAAACATAACCAGCTGGCGGATTACCTGTCGAGAAACCCCGAAGATACCAACGAGGAGCCGCGAGTAAGTTCTACCGAACTAATCCCCACCCCCCGGGTATGTTTGTTGCAGGTCGAGCCGCTAGTGAAGAGAATCTTGGCCGGGCAGCTCGTCGACACCGTAACCCAGGGCCTGGTGCGTCGCATTTCGGAGGCCGAGGTCAACGGGCCCCAGAACGACACCGACCGGACCCTGCTCGAGAACTTTATCGTCTCCGAGGAGAACAACCTGTTCCTGCGGCAACCGGACGGTTCCTGTCGCGTCTACGTACCCGAAGGAATGCGGCCCCAGGTTTTGGAGACCTACCACGCCGGAGACGACGCCGCCCACCCAGGCCAATTGGAGACTTGGAGGGCGATCGACCAACGCTTTCACTGGCCAAAGATGAGAGCGCAGGTGAAGCGGTTCGTGAAGAGCTGCCTAACGTGCAAGCAGATCAAGGGCCGGAACCTCCAAACAGCAGCACCTATGGGCACCCACCAGCCCACGAGAGCATGGCAGATGCTCTCGATCGACCCGCTAGGTCGGTATCAAGATGCCGTTACAGGACCCGAATACGCCATCGTCGTGGAAAACGTCCTAACCAAATGGACCGAAGCAAAAGCAGTGCAGAACATCACCGTGAAGACGATAAACAACTACCTGGAGGAGCTGTTCCTAAGGTACGGCGCCCCAGAAGTTATCGTCGCCGATTTCGCCGCTCAATTCACCATCGGCAAATGGGAGCGGTTCTGCCAGCGGTTCGGGATAACCATGAAGAACACGGCCGTCTACCACCAGAGGGCCAACCCAGTAGAGCGCCAGGTCCAGGAGGTGAAAAAAAACCTACGGGCGCTCCGGAAGAACCATCCACGCGAGAAGTGGTACCGCTTGTTGCCAAAAGCCACCGCTATCTTGCGCTTCAGGACGAATCGCGCGACGGGAGAGTCACCCGCGAAAGCCTTCCTGGGATTTGAACCCAAATCCCCGGGAGACTGGTACATCCCCGCCGCCGAAGAGCTCCGCCAGGATCGAGAGCAGCACGATGGGCAACTCCGCCAAAGGAAACGTATTTTCGTCCGAGAATACGTTGGGAATTAATTACTGTTTGAATTAAAATTCAAGTAATTGAATTTATTTTGAATTAAACTTCAAAAGATTCGTAGTTAATTTATGTTTGATATTTAAAACCCGTTCGTAGAACGAAAATTCAAGTAATTGAATTTATTTTGAATTAAACTTCGAAAGATTCGAAGTTAGATTATTTTTGATATTTAAAAACAGTTCGTAGAACTAAAAAACTTGTAAATTCAAGTGATTGAATTTATTTTTGAATTAAAATTCGAAAGATCGAATTTAAATAAAGAAAAAGGTAAACTTCTGGTAAAATAATGCTGTACGATAGCAGAAATTTGAGGAAGCTAACTAAAGTGGGGGATACTTTAGTACGTTCTTTCAAATTCCAATTAAGAGCCCGTCAGCCCACGTACCAAATTGTAAGGAATGTTATCCTTAACGCGAATGGAGATGTGATTGAAGATTTGATGAAAACCCACCGTCGCCAGAGTCAACAGGAACACTGATATGCCCATTACACGCTCAGCTGCCAAAATAGCGAAGTTGAACGCCGATACTGAAGAAATAAAGGCTTCTGTGGACAACGTCTTCAAAGACAACGAATTGATTTCCCAAGTCAATAATCCTTTGGAATTGGTTGGAACTGCTGCCATGGACACCGTTGCCGACGTGCCCATGCACGTTCCACGTTACCAGATGGACCTTCATGTACCCATGGTTCTACAAGAAGCCCAGTCTGGAACCACCCTGCATAACAACGCTGCTAGCGTTTGTTTTAACACTTCAGGTGCATGTAGCACTATTCTGCCTGCCCAATCCGAACCTCAGACAACATGCAGCCCTCAGGAAGAACCAAGAGGACGTCATTCCTTGGACCAGCCGATCCAATCACAACAACTCTCCTAACGCAGAGTTAGTTAGTTTTTGGAAGTCTAAGTATTAACTTATCCTAAATACGGTCAAGTGTCGCCTAAACTGTTTAACTTTGTGTAATTTTGTGACCTACCAAACGATTTCAGAAAATCCAAGTGCCGAGAACGGGTCTGGAGAACTTGGTCGCGACATCATCGAAATTCCGCAAAACATCGGTTGGACCACGCTGCTGCGCGCAAGTTCGCGAAGTATCAACTAGACCACGCCTTCGCTCGCGAAATACGCTAAATAAACCGCGGCGTATCGGTTAGACCACGCCTCCGCGCGCAAGATACGCGAAAAAATCCGCGGCATCCCGCGAAATGAACTAGGCGTGTTTCTGACCGAAAACAAATGCCAATCACATAATACCAAGCCGCGCGGAACCAAGCCGAACGTGAATTGTTAACTAGCGATAATAATATACAGGATGTTTCAGTAATCCGGGACATCCAGTCATCTCTGGAGATCACCGCGAACGCCGCGGATTCCAGCGCCGACATGTCCGCCGGTTCGTCCACGGTAGCTCCGGGGAGCTCCAGCGTTGCGTCGTGGATGCCCGCAACTTCACCGTTGGTTGCGTTGAAGCCTAGCGGAATCCAGGATGCTTCCGCGTTGGGAGGTAGCCAAGGTGCCACTTCGGATGCTCCAAGACGCTCCGACGTGGGGGTGACACAGCATCCATACGTGTTGGCTGGCGGCTTGCCTGAAATTAACTGCCATGATGCTCCGGGGCATGCTGGACCCTGGATTGCTCAGCAACCTAGCATGATGGCTTCCGGGTCTTTTCCGGCTGTAATCGGTGCTGCTCCGGGATGCTTCGACCCTTGGAGGGGCAACCCACATCCCACGATGTCATCCGGACCTTTCTCCACTGTGGCCAATGCTGCTCCGGGATCCTCCGACCCTTGGAGGGGCAACCCGCAACCCACGATGTCATCTGGACCTTTTCTAACCATGTTCAATGCTGCTCCGGGATGCTCCGGCTCTTAGGAAGGGAATCAGCGTTCTAACGTCGCTCCTGACGTTCATACCACCGCAGCTCTGGCTGCTCCGAGTTATTTAGCTTCAGCAGTACCTGGACCCGGCCATAATAGATGCTGCTTTGGGATGCTCCGACCCTTGGAGGGTCAACCCACATCCCTTGATGGCTCCCGGACCTTTTCCAACCATGTTTAATGCTTCTTCGGGATGCTCCGGCTCTTGGGAAGGGAATCAGCGTTCTAACGTCGCTCCTGACGTTCATAACACGGCTGCTCCGAGTTATTTAGCTTCAGCAGTACCTGGACCTGGCCAAGGAAATGTCCAATATTTCAAAGAGCAGCCGCACCCTGTAGATATCATCGGAGCTGGACCATCCAACCCCGATGTCTTACGTTTACAACAAGGCTATCGAGAAGTTCTGTTTCAACCAATCAAAACACAGGAAATTTTACGAAAAAGAAACGTTTTCTATTGGCTTTTACAAATTTCAAGAAACATTTGTTTCCAGCCAATCAAATGTCAAAACGCTTTCTATTGGCTGTACTAAGTTTTGCTAAAATTTTACATTTTCCAAATGCCCTTATTTGGTCATACGAAATTCCAAAGCTTCTATTTTGTTCTAGAAACACGGTTTTCGTGACCAAATAATGTAATGAAATGAAATATCGATTATTATTGGTTTCAAAACCTTCCCAATTTAATATAAATAGTAATGCCTGCTGCATTAAAATCAGTTCAATTTACGAGCTCAAAGCGACTTCCAGCTTTGACTCTACTTGATGTGTCATCTCGACAAACCAACTGGTAACTTATTTTGACTTTGAATATTGTTTGTTATTGTTTGCCTTTTAAAATTAATTTCCTTCGGAAATTAATTATTGTTTGAATTAAAATTCAAGTGGTTGAATTTATTTTTGATTAAACTTTGAAAGATTCGTTGTTAAATTTATGTTTGATATTTAAAACCCGTTCGTAGAACAAAAATTCAACTGATTGAATTTATTTTGAATTAAACTTCGAAAGATTCGTAGTTGAATTATTTTTGATATTTAAAAAACAGTTCGTAGAACTAAAAAAGTTGTAAATTCAAGTGATTGAATTTATTTTAAATTAAAATTCGAAAGATCGAATTTAAATAAAAGTAAAGGTAAACTTCTGGTACGATAAGAAGAATTTGAAGAAGTTAACTAAAGTAAGGGATACTTTGGTACGTTCTTTCAAGTTCCAACTTAAAGCCCGTTGTCCAATTTACCAAATTGTCCGAAATGTCATTGTCAATGCCAATGGGGATTTAATTGAAGATTTGATGGATACCAGCCGCCAACAAAGTCAATGATATGCCCATTACACGCTTAGCTTCCAAAATAGCGAAGTTGAACGAAGTTACTGAAGAAATCAAGGCTTCTGTGGACAACGTCTTCGAAGACATTGATTTGATTTCCAAAGTCAATACACAAGTAGAAATTAAAAGGGAGTTCCAGCACACTTTTCCAGCACACATTTCCAACACACATTTCCAGCACACTTTATTTTTAAAAAAAATTTTTTTTAATTTTGGTACGTTTCGATAGTTGGGTGGTATGTATTCCGATTGGAGCCTAAAATAATTAATTTTATGTTATTAATTTTATCAAAATATTTAAAAAATATTTGATTAATATTTTGATATACCCTGTATTTTTATTTCATGTTTGTGTTTAAATACAAAGTAAGCAAGTACCACCTGCAGACTTGATATATTGCATACGCTCTTCTTATCCATATAAATTTAACAAAAAATATTTGATTAATATTTTAATATACCCTGATTTTTATTTTTATAATTGCGTTCATACACAAAATAAGCAAATACCACCTGCAGACTTAATTTATTGCCTACGCTTATTTCTTATCCATATAAATTCCACAAAAAATATTTGATTAATATTTTGATATACCCTGATTTTTATTTTTATAATTGCGTTCATACGCTCTTCTTATCCATATAAATTCAACAAAAAATATTTGATTAATATTTTAATATACCCTGATTTTTATTTTTATAATTGCGTTCATACACAAAATAAGCAAATACCACCTGCAGACTTAATTTATTGCCTACGCTTATTTTTTATCCATATAAATTCCACAAAAAATATTTGATTATTATTTTGATATACCCTGATTTTTATTTTTATAATTGCGTTCATACACAAAGTATGCAAGTACCACCTGCAGACTTGATTTATTGCCTACGCTTTTCTTATACACATTAATTAAACATTCTTTTTTTCTTTTTAAGTGTTTATGCTACTGCCGGTTTTATAATATGTATTCTGCTCTATAGACGCTTAATACTCTTCTTAAATATGTATGTTTAAATAAGGTGTAGTTATTTTTAATATGAGTCTCGATAAGTTTGGACATCATACTTCTATTTATAATAAAAATAATGATAATGATGTGGTTAATAAAAAATATCTTGAAGACTATTTGAAAAATTTTTATAATTCTGTATACGACTCAATACAAAGTATAATAGATAGTAATGACATTGAATTCGACAAACTTAAAAAAAACATTCAAAATTTAAAAAATATTAGTAATAATAATAATAAAAACATTAAATTATCAGACGTTAATTTAAAATCAACAAAACAACAGGTTGTAAAATTAGAAAAAGATTTAAAAAGTAATTTAACTAAAATACAAACAGATTATAAAGACATAGTAAATAAAACAAACTTTAAAACCGATTTAAAACAATTTCAAGACAAGCAAAATAAAATATTAAACGAAGCGATAGAGAAAACATTAAAAAAAATATTGGATGCATTTCAACTAATTGAAAATATAGAAAAAAAACTTGATAAACAAGAAAAAATTATAAATAAAAACGAAAAGTTATTAGATCAACAGGTAATTGATAATAAAATTAATAATATATCTTTTAGTGCAAAATTTGATGACTTTATAAGTCAATTAGATCAATTTAAAAAAGCTATTAAATATTATGAAATTCAATTAAATTCTAAAAACAGTTATTTTATTATGAAGTTGGATAATATGGAAAAACGTATAGAAAGGTTGGAAACATCATCCATACCACCTTAAAATATTATAAAATTAAAAATATTAAATGTAAAACTTGATCTCTTTGCTTTACTCTTGCGTAGACAAAATAGTATTAAAATAGTGGAGGGGTAAGTCAATATATAAAGCCAGCTTGCATCTAGTTCTATTACATTCATTTTAAAGTTTGTATTAAGTGCCTATCTACTATCAACATGAGTAACATTTTAGCAAAACTTAATGAATGTACCCATTTAGCTTTCATTAAAATAAAGGATCTTGAAGACAACAAAAAATATGAAATGGTTTACCTAGAAAAAATGGATGGAAAATATGGTGAGTTTATTATAGTTAAAGTAAAGGAATTTCCAAATTTTATAATTTTACCAAGAAGATTTAATAAATTAATTCCTGAAATTGAAAAAATTAATAAGGAGGCTTTAAAGAAAAGAATCTTTATGACCACCGAAATTTCTGATGAATATACAAACATAAAGTTTGAATAGTTTTTATCAATGCTTTTTATTATTATTAATTGGTGTAGGGTTTTATAAATGTATTTTAACTTTTTAGGAATATATAATCACTAATACTATTTTTATGCATATAACCTTTATTATGTTTTAGGATTATATATTTTGAATTATATTTTAACATTTAGGCACCTTATTTAGTACAACAGCAATATCAACATTAGAAGATATGGAGATCTGATTTTAGGTTTTTTTTTTTTGGATGAGATATTACAACGATTTTAGAAGATTCTTATATATTTTTATGTGATATTTGAAAAATTAAAGTTGTTAAATATTATGTCTACCAACCTTATTGCAATAAATCTTTTAAATTTATTTTCTTGTTTTCTGCTTTACTCCCTTCCATAAGATTAAATAAAATGGTAAAAAGAGTAAGTATATATAAGATACCTTTGTACACACATCAACAGATTAATTTACAATGAAACATTGCTATTGCGATATTTGTGTATATTTTAGATTTAATAAAATTACACGTTTAAATAGAAAACTCTTAAGAACAAAAAATGAAGAATTGCAGAATGAAATCCCCGAAGATGACTTAGAATTATTTGATTTTTGGGGGATTTTTTGGATGTTTAGTCAAAGGTAAACATTGAATTTTCTCAGTTTCTTTAATTTTTTAGTTAATTTTTTCTTTAAGGTCAGGGGAGGAACACCCCGTAAATGATTGGAGTCATAAAGCATGGCACCATGATTTTGTGTGGCTCTATAATTTATAAAACTATGTAAGTAAAAATATTGTTTTTTAAAATATAAAATAAAGTAGGGAAATGGAGGGGTAAAAGTGGATGTAAAGGTAGGGACAAACTATGTAGATATATAAAAAGTATGATGTATTTTATAAAGTTTTGTTTCTGTTAAATCTTCAAACGTATAGCTAATACTAAAACATATATAATGAGTTATGTAAAAATCAATTCAGTTTTTAAACATAAAGTTGAACGCACTAACAACAAATTAAGGTTGATTGCTTTAAAAAAGCTAATAACTGAACAAGAAATAAAATTAAAAAAGAAAATGGTATTTTATAAAAATAAAAATCATCAAACTAAATTACTTGCTTTAAAACAACAAATAATGGAGCATATATTAAAACTAAAAAATAATATAACATATTATAAACTTATTTATAATTTTAAAGAATTATCTTTATAAAGCTGTAAGACCGAACAGTGGAAAGGGTAAATATATAATATTTGTATGCTTTTATTTACTTTGCAGTGTGTGTTTGGATGTGTAATGATAATAAACTAAAACCGTATTTGTTTTTTTGTAGTGACTATGGAAAACTTATTTTTGTGTAATGGACAACAATTTTGTCCACAAAGTGTTGCAACCACAGAAATCAAAAATAATATATTTGAAATTTTTCCCAATTCAGTTCCTGAAGATAATATTTTTCCAAATATAATTAAAAAAAAAACAGCATGTCACCCCGAATTTGTATTAAACCAAGAACGTTTGTATTCGTTTGAAGACTGGCCAGAAGCATTGAATCAAAAACCTCATCAAATGGCAAGTGCAGGATTTTTTTATACTGGGTTATCAGACCGTGTCATTTGTTTTCAATGTGGATTAGATTTAAAGGGATGGTTAAATATTGACGATCCGTGGACAGAACACGCTGCCTATAATCCAAATTGTACTTTTTTACAATTAAAAATGGGTCCTGAATATGTTAAAAAATTAAGAGATGAATTTGTAAATTGGATGGTTTCTGAGATAATGGATAGTTCTCCAACTCCAACACAACCATGTACAACACCGTGCTTAGAAGATGGATTTCAACCTTGTTCAGAAATAACAGAAAAAAATTGTATTGAAAACAGTGATGATATAAACTTATGTAAAATATGTTATAAAAATGAAATATCCATAGTTTTTTTTCCATGCAAGCATACTGTTACTTGTGTAGATTGTGCAATTCCAATAAATAATTGTCCAATTTGTAGAGACAATATTGAAGCAAGTATTAGAATTTTTTTATCATAAAATATAATAAACAAATTATACTATGTTTTTATTATACCCAATTTAGAAACTAAATAACTTAAGAATATGTTTATTTTATATTATATTTCAATTTAAAAATAAATAGTTTAATAAAATTAAAGGTTTTTATTTATTAAAATAAACATATATATATATATATATATTTCAATTTAAAAATAAATAGTTTAATAAAATTAAAGGTTTTTATTTATTAAAATAAGAATATGTTTATTTTATATTATATTTCAATTTAAAAATAAATAGTTTAATAAAATTAAAGGTTTTTATTTATTAAAATAAACATGATTAAAAAAAAAAATGTTTACACATACCTTTATGTTTCTCAAGTTCATTTTAATGTATATTATTCAATAATATATTTTTCCTTATGTTATGTATTATACCCAATTTAGAAACTAAATAACTTAAGAATATGTTTATTTTATATTATATTTCAATTTAAAAATAAATAGTTTAATAAAATTAAAGGTTTTTATTTATTAAAATAAGAATATGTTTATTTTATATTATATTTCAATTTAAAAATAAATAGTTTAATAAAATTAAAGGTTTTTATTTATTAAAATAAACATGATTTAAAAAAATGTTTACACATACCTTTATGTTTCTCAAGTTCATTTTAATGTATATTATTCAATAATATATTTTTCCTAAATCTTTGCAACTACTAAACGGGTTTAAATTAAAATCAAAAATTATTTTAAAATTTTATTAAGTAAAGAAATATAAAATTTATATACTTTGTGTAAAATCTAAATAGTTGTTTAAATCATGTTCAATGTTATATTCCATATCCCTATTTTCATATTGTTTAACAATTGTGTTTTCCTGTTGTTTTTGTTCTTTTACCAACTGTTCTTCCAGCACAAAAGATGAAAAATTGCTCACACTTGCATACCATTCCTCTTCTAAATCATGTAAATCTTGAAATGGAGTGGTGGATTGAAAACATTGTACTAATCTAGTAATATCTTGAATTGTTAAAGGTTTAGCAATGTCGTAAGCTATATAAAATAAGGACATGTTGTCTTTTCTAAAACTTAACAAACATTAAACCAACTTATAAAAAAGAGTTAGTATTTAAACCTAAAAAATAAAAAAATAAATTAAAGGTGGGGAGGTTCTCACCTTTAATTTATTTGTATAGGTACCTAATTCTATTCTTATATTTAATTTTATTAAAATAAAACATATATTTTTATTTTAAACATAATTGGTTTGCTTATAATGAATTAATTATTCCTGTTAGAGGAATATAGCGAATAATACGATCATGTAAAATAATGCAATAGGCAGATGTTTTATCTGGAACATCTCTACTTGTTTCCCATTCTAACCTAATATCAACAGTACCAGTATTTAGAACATCATTTTGTCTAGAACAATCTATTACAACAATAGGAGCCATTTTTAAAAATTGTTGAGGAGATAAAAGAGGTTCGTTTTCTTTTTCAAAATATGATTGTTGAAAATTTGAATACATTTCATATAATAAAGAATATTGGTCTTTATCAAATTGCAGCTGAAGCTGATCGTATGGAAATTGTTCGGAATTCAAAAATAATTTTATATTCCTTAAAAATATGTTATCAAAATATCCATTGTTTTTATATAAATCATTTTTACGATCAGTTTGAAAAGCAACAATAATGTATCGAGGTTTTTCAAGCTGCGTTGCTGATTTAACACTCCAAGTATGGTGTTGAGTTTTTTGTAACAAAGGATATTCAAACATTTCCCAACTTCTAAACCCAATTTCAAATTCTCTACCACTTTCATACAAATTAAATAACTTTAATTTTTCTTCATCAGCAACAGAAATATGAGGCATCTTCCAAACTATTTTACCTATTTCAATTTTATTTGTTTCAGTTTTTAATGTGTTATAAATTGCATTTTGATCAGAATTACTTCGTATTAACGTTAACTCTTGCCTCAAGTTTATAATAATTTTTTTAAAGTCTTCTGCAAAACCAAATAAAGTTTTTAATGGTACGCATACATTAAAACATCCTGTGCTACTATGAACTTCGTATAAAGATTCTCCGCTATCAATATTCCACCCAGCATTTTTTAAACGTTCTAATTCGTTTTTATTAAATGAAACTAAACCTTTTAAAGTAGTAGTTGTTCCAGGATTTTTTACACGGTCTATTACTTTACCACCGATTTCTAAACGTATTTCTTCAAATAAATGTGCAAAAAAGTTATTAACTAATTTAGCTGTTGTGGATATTGTTCCATCTGCTTTTAATAATTTACCCTCGATGTATATAAAACTCTCACTTGGATGAGTAAACAAATCAGATTGATTAATTGGAATTCTAATTTCGTCATTGTTATTAAACGAGTTGGAAACATATGGTAAATATGAATGTTTTTCTACGTTTACTAGTGAATAATCAAAAAAAGCTCTATCAGTTACGTTTAATATATTCATAGTTGTGGTTGTTTTTTATTTTAAACCCCAAAGACTTGAGGTATTCAAGATTAGCAAATGTTAATTGTTTGGAGGATGTTAACCGTTAAGCTATTGGTTTAACACTAAAATTAGTGTCTGGTGCAGATTTATTATATTTAAAAACCATTGTTCGAGAGAGGTTTTAAATGAGCTCTTAACGTTATGGTCTCTCCTCTAAAATTAAGTAAATCTCCATCTTGGTCGACTATTTTAAAGGTTAAATTAGTTACAAAATTTGTGTTAATTGGTAAATAAATAACATTTTGTGGTGACTCTACAATTTTAAACCCTGCAGGAACGGTGGGAAAAAATTCGTGAAGAGTATGTGCCGGGATTCCATTTTCATAGGAACCGCTGACTATATTACATAAAATTTTAATTGAATTTACTTTCATAATATTTACAGGGTTTTTTGATTCATGATGTATGTCTTTTGCTAAAAGTTCTTTACCAAAACCTAATAAATTACCTATCGAATCGTCTTTACTAAAGTCAATATCTTGATTGGATCTTATAACACATTTTAAAGTATTTAAATTAGCTCTAATATATACGCTGAAAGTTATACCTTTTACTTTTTTTAATTCATCCAATTTTAAATTTATAAAATCATTAATATTATCCACATCATAAGTTCCTGTAGAAATTTCAATAGCTTCATTTCCAATGTAAAATTTATTATTACCTTGAGATATGTTTGGTATAGCATTATAAACTTCTAAGCTAAGCAAACCTATAACAAAATCATTTGCATATTCTCTTAAATCAATAGGTGGATTAAAATCTGCACTAATAATTGATTGGGTTGAAGTAAAACTAAACGTCTTCATCATCGAAATTGTAATAATTAACTAAATATAAAATATAATATTAAACATTATTATATAAAAATTGAAGAGATAAATGACCACAGTTATAATTTAAATTTTGATAACGAGTATGATTATAAAATATTTTTATGGGACCTGAACTTTTAAAGTATTTTACAACATCATTAGGAGGTTTAAGATTACCAAAACTATCATAGTAAAAAACATTTTTATCTTTTTTAACATAAGCAGTCCAATGACTGCCTGAATTGACTTGACTGTCAAGATTAATTATACCATTTTCATTTTTATAAATTTTAAATGGTAAATTATCTCTCATAAATATTCCACGAAAATTTGATAAATTTTTAGTATTTTTTAACAAATCAACATTAGTTAGTGGACGTTTTGGTAGTCTATTTATAAAAAATTTTGTTTTCCTTTATAATATGAATAAGGGTTTACAAATAGTCCGTATCCTTTTTTATAAGGTTTTACAAATAATCCTTTACCCATAGCTATAGATTCCATTTTTTCATTATGTCGTTGTTTTTCTTTAAGTTCGTCTTGTGCACTTTTTGCTTTATTAACAGCGCTTGCAATTGAGCTAGCACCACCTGCTAAAGCCCCTAACGCAGATAAACCTGCAAATATTGGAATCAGTGGTAAAAAACCACCTGTTTTAGGAAATGAAATAACTCTAGGATATTTTTTATTTCTTTTAATTTTTTTAAATTCTTTCATTGCTATTTTAATAGCAGAATTTATATCTTTACCTTTACCATTATTTTTAAGTGCTTTATTAGCATTTTTAAGAGCTTTATTAAAAGTAATACCTTTACCTAATGTGTGTTTATTTTTATTTTTATTTTTATTACGTCTTTTTTTACCACTACTTTTATGTTTAACACCCATTCCAAGTTTAACTTTTGTTTTCATAGCTGCTGTAACACCTAGAGCAGCAAGTTTTTCCCCTACACTAGAATCCTTAGATTTTACTCTTTTCCATGCCTTATCCGATAAAATTTTATCTGCTTCGTGTCTTTGTTCTAAATTATCAAATTTTGAGTAAGCAATATCATGAACTTTACACGCTTCGTCTAACTGATTAATACCTTGATAGTTTCGTGCTAATCGTTTATTAAGCTTAGTTCCAGGACCACAAAATCTATACCCACCAGGAATATGTGCCTCAAAGGGTAATTTATTTATTAATTTATTTAAGAGACCGCTACCTTTTCGTTTGACTGTTTTTTTACAAATGAGTTGCATACTTTTATGTTTACTTATTTATCAAATTTGATTTTTCCTAATCTATTGATTTTATTAAACTAATTAATTTATAAATAGTGGTTTTATTTATATAAGAAGATGTAAATCAAAAATATATTTAGTTGTTAAACATGCGAATAGTTAAACAAAAGTGTCAATTACCGGTTACAAAATTTGATTTTGCGAATAATAATAAACTACTTAGGCATGGAATTTTGTTGCCTAGTACAATTAGATGTATAATAGCAGGCCCCTCTAACTGTGGAAAAACAAATGTTATGCTAAATTTGCTTGAAGATGTTAATGGTTTACGTTTTGAAAATGTGTATGTTTATTCTAAATCATTATATCAACCAATTTATGTTTATTTGAAAGAATTATTAAAACCTATTAAAGAAATTAAATATTATGAATATAGTGATAATGAAAATATAGTAAACCCTTCTGATGCTAAACCCAATTCGATTTTTATATTTGATGATGTTGCATGTGAAAAACAAAGTGTTATTAGAGATTTTTTTGCAATGGGTAGGCATAACCTTATTGACTCTTTTTACTTAACTCAAACTTATGCTCATATACCAAAACATTTGATTAGAGACAATGCAAATATGTTAATTATTTTTAAACAAGATGAAATGAATTTAAAACATATTTACAAAGATCATGTTAATACAGATATTTCATTAAATAATTTTTTAAAAATGTGTTCAAAGTGTTGGCAAGACAAATATGGGTTTTTAGTTATATGCAAAGATTGTGATATTAATTATGGTCGTTATAGAAAGGGATTTGATTCTTTTATATTTTCATAACTGTTTTTTCTTCCACACTGCATATTTAAACAGCTGGTTAACTATTTAAACAGCATGCTGTTTTAATAAAACTGGCTGTTTAAATACCTGTTTTACTGTAAAAACAGCAGTCGGTTTTTTTTTTAACAGATGAGGTTTTGTATTACTATAAATATAAAAAATAATAATTTATTCATCAGTTATAATAAAATTGTTGTTAATAGTAGTTAACATGGATCAAAAAACAATAACAAAAAAATTAATTAAAAAAAGAAAAGATATTAAAACTAAATTAAAAGCATTAAAACTAAATAGATTTCAAACGGAACATGTTTTACAACCCTTTAAACAATTAATTTCCTATTCTGTTCAACAAAATGAACCAAAAGTAAAATTAGAAAGTATTAAAAAAGAGGAGAAAAAAGATGCAGAAGAAGACGAAAAAGAAAAAAAATTCTATACAAATAAAAAAAATGTTGGAACCAGTCCTATAAAAACAAATAAAAGGGACTTTGGAACCAGCCCTGTAAAACATGATGAAACATTTGAATATTCAAATATAGCAGATCATACGTTACAAGATGCATTACAAGGCAGTTATATTTATGATGACAGTATTAGCCAACAGAATTATCAAGATATTGGGGATTATATAAATCGAGATGAGTCTTTTAATTTGTATTTAGAAGATTTTGATGAAATACCTCGTGAATACGTTAAAAAATATATACGAGACACTGAATCTATATTTGATACTCATTATTTAAATTATGATGTAATTACATCAAAATTTCGTTTTGGGGATTCAGAAATGGATTTTAAAGGAAATGATGTTGTTATAAAAGGAAAAACAATGCTTGTTAAAGATAAAATATATAAAGGTACTTATGGATTATATGAGTTATTGTTTAAAAATAGACCAAACGAAAGTTTAATAACTCCAGAAGATAGAGAAAATTTTAAAAATATTATGCAAAGCACCAATGCACATAAAAGAAATTTTATTGCGAATGAACAAACAGCCGGTAATAGAGGTGAAAAGTATAAGTATGTAATTAAACCTTTACTTGATGAAATTGTTAAAGAATCAAAAGAAAAACAAAAAAAACAAGTATCAAAGATAAGATTACCTCAACCCAAACGTCTCGCAGAATATTATGATGATGAGGAAAATGACAGAGCAACAACCTCCACAACACGTCGCGGTCGTGGTTTATTAATGCAATATAATAATAAACCCTTTGAATACGTACATTGGGATGATCCTAATGGCATCACAATTTGCAGGAAATGACAATCATAACAACGAAATCGTTAGTATAATTGAAGAATTAAAAGAAGCAAATATAATTTAATAATTAATTTAAATTATTCATTAGTAGTAAAACCTTTAAAGGTTTTAGTTGTAAAATATGAATAAAATAATTGATTTTAAAAGAGAAATAATTAATGAATTGCACAAACCAGCTAGAAAAAATTTTAAACGTAGACATGTTATTATTAAAGGTTTAAACGATACATTTCAATCAGATCTAGTAGATATGCAGGCTTTTTCTAAACAAAACGGTGGGTATAAGTATATACTTGTTGTAATTAATACATTTAGTAAATTTGTATGGGCTTTGCCAGTAAAAAATAAATCTGGTAAGGAAATTACACAAGCAATGAATAAAATTTTGAAAAATAATTATCCAAAACATATGCAGACTGATATGGGAAAGGAATTTTATAATAAAGAATTTAAGACTTTAATGGATAAATTAAAAATTAATCATTATTCCACGTTTAGCACTGTAAAAGCTTCAATTGTAGAACGAGTAAATAGAACTTTAAAATCTTTAATGTGGAAAGAGTTTAGCTATCAAGGTAATTACAAATGGATTAAATTATTGCCTGAAATAGTTTTAAAATATAATTTAACAAAACATGGAACTACAAAAATGAAACCTGTTGATGTTAATAAAAGAAATGAAAAATATATTCTTGACAAGTTTAATCATATAAAAACATGTAGTTTATTAAATAAATTTAAAGTTGGTGATAAGGTTAGAATAAGCAAGTATCGAGAGGCATTTTCTAAAGGTTACACACCAAATTGGTCCAACGAAATTTTTATTGTTAAAAAAGTTAAATTAACTAATCCCACTACATATATTTTAGATGATCAATATGGGCATCCAATTTTAGGAGGATTTTATGAATATGAGCTGCAAAAAGCTAAGTTTCCGGATGTTTATCTTGTAGAAAAAATACTAAGAAGAAAAGGAACAAAGGTTTATGTAAAATGGTTTGGTATTAATGATAGGCAGTGGATTGATAAAAAAGATGTATTATAATAAATGTATTGAACATTATTTAAATTATTTTATTTAATACCTTTTCATTGTTACAAAATACGAGTAGTATAAAATAATAATTAATAATACAAAACTTAAACAACAAATACCTAACAAAAGAGATGTTATTTTATAAACATTTAATTTAGATTTGATGGTCATCATATAATTATTTAAAGCAGTTGAATTAATTGGTACAGTTTGCAGTGTGTCAATAAATTTATAATACTTATTATTTAGTAAATATCAAACTTTAAAATATATAAAATTACTATTTTCAACATCGAACGAACATGCTTCATTTTGTTTATTCATTTCTTTCCAACCTTGAGACCATCTCTCATCGAGTACAGCATTTTTTATATTATAAGTAATAAAGCATTTTTCAGTATATTTTGGGTAATTGATGTATAAAGTATTATTTAAAACAGAAGATAACACTAGAAACACTGTTACTGATTGCATGTTTGTTTAGTAACGTCTAACACAAAACTACTTCAATTATCATATATTAAACTATATTTAAATAAAAATAAAAAGAAGTGGGATACAATTTTTATTCTAAACTATAACCCCATGGTAATGTATTAATACCATCTTCTAGTATAACTCTTTTATCGTCGTTAGAAGATAAAACCATTTTTTTTGACGGGTGGTAAAAACCTGATGGTTTTTTGAAGAAATTAAATATTGAGGTTTAATTATAGTTGTACAATTATTTAAACATTCTAAAAAATCATTAAATGTAATTTGTCGAATTACTGGTTTTCGAACTCCTTTTATTTTTTTAATACTAGTTTGTGGTTCCACTTTATATGAATACATTTTAGCTTTAAGACCTACAAATTCAGTCATAATTTTACCACAATTTTCATCTTTCATAAGACCTAACTCCTTTTTATTTAATTGTTTAATTTTAAAAACATTATTTTTTGGATATTCTGATGTATCAAATTTATGAGGAAAGCGTTTTATAATATCATATACATCATTATTAATAATCTCGTAAATTAAACTATCTGTATCTGTATACAACAAATTTGAATTATTTGGAATTTCTTTTTTAATAAAATTATAATGAAAATCATAAAGAAATGTTTTTGATATATCTAAAATAGAAATGCCAGCATAAATTGGTTTATTTATGGTTACTTCAGTTTTCTTTAACTCTATTAAAATTATATTTTCATCTATAATAACAGAATTATAAAAGTTTGGTTTGGCAATATATTTTTCTGCACTTTTCCACGTATTAACAACTTTTATAATTCTATGTTTTCGGACATTTTCAAGTGTTTTTCCAAAAATAGCGTTAATAAGAAGCTTATAATAATTTTGTTCGGATTTAAAAATAGATTTTTTTCTTAATTCTATGTTTAGTGAAATATACTTTTCTAACCAAGGTGCTTGTTTAAACTTAATAACCCTATGTATTTTTTTAACAACAAGCCCATTTTCTATTGCTTGCTTTAATAATGTACAATGAATAACATATTTTTCTTTATTATTTAATGTAGCTAAAAGCTTTTTTTCTTTTGATTTTGAATTTTGGGGAGTTAAATGCTCTGCACAAAAAGGAAGGTCTTTATGCAAACTGTGGAGATGCCTGGGATACTCAAGATCTACTTCTAAAATATACCCTGTGTCAGAGTTATTTTCTGGTAATTTTGTAACATCAATTAAGTCTGGATCTACCCATTCAAAATCTTTATAAGGTAGATACGTACTCATGCTGCTGCCATATAAATTATTGATATCTAATAATATAAGATAATTATCAGGTAAAGATGGATCATATTCAGTCATATATTTATTATTTGCCTTGGAATATCTTTTACTGCATTGAACAACCCCCCCTCTTATACCTTTTTCTATAAGCATACACATATCGATATCAGTTAATAATTCTAATTCATAATCTATTGTTTTTAACATTGCCTGAAATGAAAATGATGGGGCGCTAACAAAATTTGTGGGATCAAGCTTATATGTTTTAACTAGTTTTACGAAAATTTTCAAATACATCTGATAATAAAAGTACATCAGTTTTTAAATATAAATCGCTATAGTCTCCTAAATTCTTAATATTAAAAACTCGCCAAACTTTTAATGCTGTTTCATATTCCTCATCCGTAATATTTGAATCGTTTAAAGAACTATAAAAATGATTTTTTTCTGGTAATTTATCTTCATTTAATTTATCCCAAGAGTCAATATATTCATAAGGAAATACCCCTTTTTTACATATTAAATCAAATTCTTCTTCATTTTTACAATTTGCTTTAGTAATTATTTTTTCAGAGTCTTCCAACTGTGATGCTAATGTACTTAAGCTTTCAGGTAAAAATCTAAACGAATCTATAAATCTAAGATAAATTTGAGCTTCTTTAACAAATTTTGAAAAAGAAATATATTTTTCCTTATTGCTTGGTAATACATTTAAATATCCTTCATATTGATTTAGTAATTCTTTAATTAAAAAATGAGAATCATAATTACTAAGATTGTGAAAAACTACTGGAATAGTTTGAATTTTTTTAAATTGTAAATTACACAAGCTATGGGCCGGACCCCTGTAATTTGTTTTTTTAGAGTTTATATCATTACAATTTGAGGCAAGATGAAAATGGTCTTTAACTTTTTCTTCATTGAGTTTAAAAGGTTCCTCCCAAATGTGACAATGAGTAGCATTTTTAAATAAATCTTTTTCAGAATTTGTTAAAGGATCGATTTTTGTTTCAGTAATATTTTTAAATTTTAATGCAATATTTTTTAATTCTGAAACAAACCATTTTATACAATCCTTTCCTCGATACAACTTAAATTTAGATAAAGAATTATCGTATGAACATTTAAGATAATATGAAACGCTAAAAGGAATATGTTTGTGAACATTGAATGAGTTTTTATTTAAATTATTATCACATAATTCTAAAATGCATTCTATATCGGCATAAACTACAAATGGTACTTTCTGTTTGGAATGATATTGAGTAAATTTTAATATATTTTCTCCCTTACTAGGCACAATTGTTTTACATTCAGTAATATTAAAACAGGTTTCCAAATGTTTATCTAGTAAATCTTGACGTGAAAAAGAATTTATACATCTATAACAAATAAATTTTTTACCGTTATGTTTTGAAATTTGGTTTGAAACTAATCGAGATAAATTTTTTATTAATGTAAAGTGAAAATTATCGTTTGATGATGGTATTGCTAACAAATTTATATAATCTTTATTTTGCGTTTTATTCTTACTTAAAACAATTGGTACAACAAAATTATTTTCAATGGAATAAACATTAATTGATAAATTATTTAATTTTTCAAATTTTTTTATATCTTTTAATTTTATAGGAAAATGTATGTTTTTATAATTTAACCGTGAAAATAATTTTTTATAACTCGATGGGCGATTTGGGTTATGCAATTTAGGGAAAAGGGCTGCCAGTATGCAATACAAAAAACAATATTCGTCATTATTTTTAATGTTTACCACCGCATTTTTAATTTTAATATTTTGAGGCAAATCTGTGTAGGTACCAATACTTATGGGACAATATTTATTTATATTTATTTTTAAACCTGCAATTTCTAATAAAGACCAACCGCTATCGCGTTCTTGAAAATCTTCTAATTTAACATTTATTTTATCTACTATATTCTCATAAAACCATTTTTTTAAATTGGTTTCCAAATCAATTACTGCATTTGCGGTTGTAAAATGTTTTAAATCTGTTTCGCGAGTGCTAGGTTGAACAAAATTAGCATATAAAATCGAATTAACTTTTATAAGACCCAAAGTTAAAACGTTTTTAATTTTAGTAGCAAAACTACGATATGCTTTTTTAAAGAATATATCAACATTTTTAATATTATTGTTAACAATTATTCCTGTAAAAATACGAGAATTAAAGCATGATTCTAAATCTTGCCAAAAAATTTGTTTTGTATTTTTTTTTCGAGTCTGCAAACCTTTTCCTGACTTCAATTTATTTTTAAAAAAATTACGATAATACACTAAATTACATAAATCTCCTTCAATTTTAAACTTATTTTCATTGTTTTCAAATGTATTCTCACGAATCGCTTTCCTCAATATTAAAATAGTTTTGTTAATATATTTTATTTGTCTTTGATAGTCTAAATTTTTTTTTAGTAAAGGTATTATTTGTTTTATTTTATGAATTGTATGTGAGAAAGAATAATAATACTCTTTCCGTTTAAATTAAAGTCTATTTACTATTAAAAATATAAAGAGATTAATATAATTATATAACAAATTAATAGAGAACGTGTGTCGAGTAAAGGGTGAACTCTGACTGCCTTTCAGAATGTTCCTCGTCGTGCCTGTGCCTCTCAGGGAAGATAGATAAATTCCTAAAAGCCACCTGCATAAACAAACAAATGTCTAGCCTGGCGCTTAACGGGATCGACTCCCACGATCGCTCTTGAGTCGTCTCAAATTTCGTTACAGTCGGCCATGCTACCCCTTTTTCCGTCCTCGGAAAATATTCGTTTAATCCTATGGAAAATGTCAAATTACTAAAAGATTACATTGCGTAATTTATTGTGGGTTCAACATCCATGAACAAATAAATTAAACCAAAATAAACAAATCATAGCCTTTTTGCTACATACTAAATTACATTTCTTTTTAACCGAAATTTGTCATGAACGGATCCCAATAAATTTTATGTCACATTATGTATTTGTGTGTTTGCTTTACCAAAAACCCAGAAAAACAACACGATTTGGTTCTCACGTCAGAACTCAAACAGTGAAGGCCCTGAATTCTTTGTAAAGCAAACTAAGCTCTTATTCATTCTTAAATTCTACGTCAGAATTTAAGTCTGAATCGTTTTTACTACAATCGTGCGTAGTGTAGAGCTTCGTCTTGTCTGCAGCATAAATTACGTTTTACTCACTCACGAGTTCTACGTCAGAACCTGAGTTTGAGTCGTCACTACTACAATCGTGCGTAGCAATGTATGGCTTTAATTTATCTGCAGGACATACACCCTGATACTTTTTCCGTGCTCGTCGTGTGCCCGGTAAATCGTTGATCAGGTACCTATCGTGATTAAGCACTTTGGTCACAACGTATGGACCGTTGTATTTAGGTAGCAGTTTCTTACTTTTACCCTCGTTAGTAAAAGCATTCCTTCGTAGGAGTACCTGCTCACCTACGTCGTATACAATAGGCTTTTTACGTTTAGCATCGTAATATGCTTTTTGCTTTGACTGTGCAGCCGTTATCCGTCGTGTAGCTTCTTCTCTAACCGTACTCATATCGTGGTCAACATTTTCGTTCTGTTCGACTTCATGAGCCAGAAATGCGTCGTGGATTCCCTTAGGTTTATACCCGAAAAGAAGCTCGTGTGGGCTTTTACCCGTAACGCTCTGCACTGCCGCATTAATTCCAAAACGTATGGAACCAATGACGTCATCCCACTTCCTCTCGTCGTCAGCCGTCGCTGACAGGGAAGTCAGGATCGTACGGTTGTATCTTTCAACCTGCCCGTTGGCTATAGGTGTTGCTGTTGCGTTTAGCACTACCTGTATTCCAAGACATTTCGTGTAGTCTTGAAAAAGTTTACTCGTATAACAAGTCCCTCTATCACATATTATTCTGTGAGGCACCCCAAAAGTGGTAAATGTTTCATCACAAAATTTTATTACAGGAGCCGTTTTTGTTGATGATACTGCCTTTGTCCATAAATATTTCGTAAAGCCATCCACTGCAACTATTAGGTAACTGTTTCCTTTGCTACTTTTTACAAAAGGTCACAGATGGTCAATATGAATGGTGTGCATCGGTTGTGGTACTTTCTCAATGGGGTGTAGTAAACCTTCTTGTTTTCCCGCAGGTACTTTATTATATAAACATCCCAAACAACAAGTTATATACCGTTTAATGTACTTTCGCATTCTCGGGAACCAATAACACTCGCTCATAGCTTTAAGGGTCTTATCTGTAGCCAGATGTCCTCGTTTATCGTGGTAATATGACACTAAAATACGGCGAGCCCTTTTTGGCACGTACCATCGTAACCCTCGGTCAGTGACCTTATAAAGTCGTTCGTTTTTAATCGCATATTCTTTATGTACGTACTTGTCGTTTGCATCGATTGGCTTTTTAGATAAAATTTCAACCAGTGATTTGCATTGTTCATCCTGTAACTGTGCTGATAAAATCCAATCATCTTCCGTAATGTTTACTTCAAGAATACTTATTATTTCAGGTAAAACTGCGTTTTCTTCTACCGGATTCCTGCTAAGGGCATCTACATGACTCATTTTCGTACCCGGTCGATATTCTACAATAAAATTAAACTCTTGGACGGCTAACTACCATCTTGCAATACGCGGAATTAAGTCTCGTTTAGACATAGCTGTGCGAAGTGCATTACAATCTGTAACCACTTTAAATTCGGCACCCAACAGGTAGACTCTGAACTTTTGTAGAGAACACACTACTGCTAGGGTTTCAAGTTCGTACGAATGGTATTTTTGCTCTTCTGGTGTAGTCTGCCTGCTAAAATACATAACCGGTTTTAAATTTTCGTCTTCCTGCCACTGTAGTAAAATTCCTCCAAGACCTCGACTCGAAGCATCTGTATGTAGTTCAGTCTTAAATTGGGGGTTAAAAATTGCAAGCGTAGGTCTACTTATTAAATTTTCTTTAATAAGCTGGAAAGCTTTTTGTTGTTCTTCAGTCCAAAGAAAATTAATATCCTTTTTGGTTAACATCGTCAATGGGCGTGCTATTTGGGCAAACCCTTTGATATATTTTCTAAAATAAATGGCAAGGCCCACAAATTGTCTGACCTCGTGTACATTTTTGGGTACTGGGAAATTTTCTACGGCTCTAATCTTTTCTTTACCTGGTCGTACTCCTTCAATGCTAAGTTCATGTCCCAAATAATCTAGCTCTGTTTTAAAGAAATGGCATTTACTTAGTTTAAATGTTGCACCATAAGATCGAAACGCATTAAATATTTTCTTTAAAGCTAATAGGCCTGTTTCAAAATCAGTACTAGGTATGAGAATGTCATCCAAGTACGCAAGCGCTGTAACATTTTCTATATTTCTAATAATGCGATTTACTGTTCTTTGAAACACTGCAGGAGCATTTACTAAACCAAACAGCATGCGCAGGTATTCGTATTGTCCGTCTGGGGTGACAAATGCGGTTTTGTCTCTGGAACTTTTCGCTACAGGAATTTGATGATATCCACTGGCCATGTCCAAGGTTGTAAAATATTTTTGATTAGATAACATTTCTAAGTGGTCATCAGTTCTAGTCATTGGGTAATTGTCTTTAAGGCACTTAGAATTTATTGCACGGTAATCGACGCACATTCGAATGTCCCCGCTTTTCTTTTTAACGAGCACTATAGGACTTGCATATGGCGAATGCGATTCTTGAATTATGCTATTATCTAATAAATCGTCAACAATTTCGCGCACGCACTGTCTTTCTTGAATGGAAAGGCGATAAGGTCTATACGTCACAGGTTTCTCGTCTTTTAAATTAATTTCCATTTCCACTCCTTTAATACAACCTAATTCGGTTATATTTTGTGCAAAACAGTCTCGATATGTATTAAGTGTATTAAGCAAAATGTTTACATTATCTTTACCAATGTTATTATTTACTTGTTTTTCAATATCGTTTAAAGTAAATTTTAATAGCACTTGTTTATTTAAAGTATTTATTCTTACCTCGTTTTCGCTGCATCCTACGTCAGGAATACACGCAACTCCTCTCGTAACCAATTGTTCCGCGTCGAAACTCATCGGTTGTTCTGAGGCATTGTAGATAGGTAATACTCCCAAACTTGCTGAGGTGACACAACTGGGTATGATGTATTCGCCACCTGGCTTACTGGACTGTCGACGTTCAATAAATACATCCCCTTTGTAGTCGTCCATTGGTTTACAAGTGAGTAGCCCGATGTGATTTGGCGGTATCACTGCTGGTTTCTTGCAGACCAATTTTAAAGATGTGGGAAGGTTGTCGAGTTCTGGCAACAGCGCCATTTCTGAATTAAAAATTCTCAACTCTCCGTTCCTCATAACTAACGTTGCACCCGTTTTTCTTAAGAAAGTCTGCCCTATCAAAACGGACATATTTTGCATTTGTTGGGGCACAATTATTACGTCCACTTGAGTTGAAAATAAATCCACTCGTAACTCAACCGTAATTTCGCCTAAGGCCCTAGTTCGACCACCCCCATAGCCATTAATCACAATACCGCATGGTTGCCATTTCAAACCAAGTTTTCTCGCTTCGTTTTCCCGTATGGTGACAATTTCGCATCCTGTGTCGATAAATCCATCCAGTGACAGGT
Organism: Brassicogethes aeneus; assembly: GCA_921294245.1. Classification (NCBI taxonomy): domain Eukaryota; kingdom Metazoa; phylum Arthropoda; class Insecta; order Coleoptera; family Nitidulidae; genus Brassicogethes; species Brassicogethes aeneus. The sequence goes on from OV121136.1 coordinate 9,864,919, forward strand.
TATTTATGTAACACACGACTCCTAAACTTTGAGAATCAGACCGTTTGTCCAGGGTCGTATCGCAAACAAACACTTTTTTTGAAGTACTTGGTTTGTTTTTGTAACATTCGGTTACTACATGTCCAAGTCTTTTACATAGAGTACATTCTTTTCTTGGTTTAGGACAATTGCGTTGAAAATGTCCAAAGTCGTTACAATTATAACATTTGTTTGGCCTAGATTTCGGCTTTTCGTGGGCCCTTTTGTCTACCAGGTCATGTTTCGATGAAAAATGTGAGGGCCTTTTATCTGGTTTGAACGCTTTTTCGTCAGGTAAAGCGGACAAATACTCTCGGTACAAGTCCTCAGGGGTGCTGTAGCGGCCTGCTTTTGCTCCAGCTTGAATGGCAGGGTCGTGAATGCCATCGATGAGCATAGCAACAGCATTCTTTCCCGCTATATCACATTGGCGTAGTAACTGCATTTTCTCAAAATAATATTCTGTCCATTTTTCGTTACTGGACTTGTGTCTAGCTATTAACGACTTAAGTGTGGATGGAAAATCTTGGTGATCAGGAAATGCGTTAATTAAAAGATTTTTCCATTCAACCCAGGTGTAATCATAAAAATCTAAATTATGATACCACGTCTGTGCTAAACCTTTCAGCCTGGTCTGCATGTGATAAATTTGTGTAGCTTCGTTCCAACGATTGACCGATGCTAATTGTTCTATTTTGCCCAACCACTTAGCACAACTTGTATTGGGCTTACCTGGAATAAATTCCGGTATGCAGTCAGCTCTTATAGTGACATGTGACGTGCGATCCTTTTCCAAAAGTTTCATTACCATATTTTCAAGGACTTTAATACGTTCCTTGTCAACTGATTCTACAGCGGAACTACTGCTTTGCGTATCGTCTACGACTGCAGCCTGAACCTGAGTAGCAATAGGTTGAGGTGAAACTACGGAACTACTGTTTTGCGTAACGTCTACGTCTACAGCCTGAACCGGCGTGGAACAACTTTGCGGAGCATTCATAGCATTAGATTTTCGCGTAACATCTATAACTACGCTTTGCACCTGTGGAGTATGTCGCCCTCGACGGGTCGCCCTCCTGCTTCTACGTCTATAGCGACCAGCATCGTTATTATCACTATCTGACCGTGCGGAACCACTACTTGAAGTACTCGTCGTGCTAGGACTACGACGACTATGCCTGCGTTTTCCCATTGTTTTCAAAATGCACACACTAAGTACAAATCACTAAACTAATCGTAATCCAAAAACTTGCAGCACTTAAACAAATGCACATAGACACAATACAAACTAATGATTTCGTTAATTAGGCACTTATAAACGAATATCACAATCTCCTACGAAAAACCGTGAGCACTATCCCGCCGCTGCTCTGTGAGAAAGAATAATAATACTCTTTCCGTTTAAATTAAAGTCTATTTACTATTAAAAATATAAAGAGATTAATATAATTATATAACAAATTAATAGAGAACGTGTGTCGAGTAAAGGGTGAACTCTGACTGCCTTTCAGAATGTTCCTCGTCGTGCCTGTGCCTCTCAGGGAAGATAGATAAATTCCTAAAAGCCACCTGCATAAACAAACAAATGTCTAGCCTGGCGCTTAACGGGATCGACTCCCACGATCGCTCTTGAGTCGTCTCAAATTTCGTTACATGTATTAGTAGAAAATTCGGTTAAAGATAACATTGCACTTACATGTAATCAATAGAAGCTTCTAGACTGTTGAACTGTACTGCTCCAATACTATAACCAAACTAAGAATATACTTCCTTGCGTTTTTCTCCAATACATCTCTCTTTGTTTAACCAATAAGAAACAAACAGCTACAGTAAACCAAAAATTCCTAAAAAATAATACTTAAATTAGTTAATTATTAAAACCCTACACCAAATTTGATATAAAAATAAGCAGTAATAAAAAGCAATTACTTAAAATAAGCATAAATATAAAACTTAAATTTAATATTTAAATACTGGTTTCATATGTTTTTATTGTAGCTATAAGACTTAATAACGATAAACTTTGAGAGTTGTAAATTTTTGAATCGATTTTATCATGCTTAATATATAATAATAAATACTCGCGTTCTTCATCACATAGACAATAATTTAAATTATTACTTAAAAAGAGTTTGTTTAAATTAAATTTAACTAAAAAATAATTAAACCCATTTGCATTAGGTTCTAAATATATAGCTAACTTACAAACATCTGCTTCAAAACCATTTAAAATTCTTACTACAAATTGTTCCATGGTAGTCAAATGAGAAAAATCACCTACGTAAAAATAATTATATAAAATAATATCATCCATACAAGACCTCATAAAGTAAAAAGATTCAATACAATCATTAGTTGCGTACCATGGCTTGTAATTTTTCCAAATTTGCAGATGATCATAATTATGATCATAATTATGATCATGATCTGTACTAAAATCATATGGATCCATATTTCCTTCGAAACATATATCAATTCCTGTATAACCAGGAGTAATGCCTAACACAAATAAAACAAAGTTTCCCGTGATAAAAACACGTTTTTGTTGTGCAAATGTTTTGATTTCGTTGGTAACATCAATAAAAAGTTTGTTGTCAAGCAATAGTTTTGGCTCCATAAAATTAAATAAATTAATACTTACAAACTTAATGTGGTTTAAATCCTGCATTGTTTTTAGACGTCCTTGTAATTATTATGTAACTTACTCTCTATTATCCTTGTAACCAAACTAAGAATATATATCTATTTGTGTTTTTACCAATCCATCAATATTTGTTTAACCCAAAAAACAAAAAAACAAATAGCTACAGCAACCCTAAAAAATAAAATAAATTAAATTAGTTTATTAATAAACTGAGGATTTATAATGAAAATAAGCATTAATAAATCTTAAATTTAGTTTAATTGTTTGCAACATCCATGATGTTAAATAGTAATTAATAATTTTTAAATCAATTATATAAATTTATACTTACAAATATATTTGATCCTATATTAAACAACACTTAAAAACGAACCGTACCTTTAAGCGAATGTTAAGAAATAAAATTTTAGAGAGGAGAAAACATCAAGGTAATAAAACTGGTATTTGAAAAGGTCAATTTTAAACAAAGAAAAAAGCAAAGCGCAGGTGAACCAGCCTGCAAAAGGCGAACAAGTTTCTCTACCTGCTTACTAATTTTTAAAGGTAAGCAAGTTTCTCTACCTGCTTATAAGCACAGCTTTGAACACAAACATGAAATAAAAATACAGGGTATATCAAAATATTAATCAAATATTTTTTAAATATTTTGATAAAATTAATAACATAAAATTAATTATTTTAGGCTCCAATCGGAATACATACCACCCAACTATCGAAACGTACCAAAATTAAAAAAATTTTTTTTTAAAAATAAAGTGTGCTGGAAATGTGTGTTGGAAATGTGTGTTGGAAATGTGTGCTGGAAAAGTGTGCTGGAACTCCCTTTTAATTTCTACTTACACATTTAGAATTAGTTGGAATTGCTGCCATGGACACCGTTGCCGACGTGCCCACGCACGTTCCACGTTACCAGATGGACCTTCATGTACCCCAGGTTCTACAAGAAGCCCAATCTGGGACAACCCTGCATAACAGCGCTGCTAGCGTTTGTTTCAACACTTCAGGTGCATGTAGCATTATTTTGCCTGCCCAATCCGATCCTCAGTCAGCATGCACCCTTCAGGAAGAACCAAGAGGACGTCATTCCTTGGACCAACCGATCCAATCACAACAAGGCCTTTGAAGCTCCTATCTTCCTTTGTTAAAAGTGTTCGTCTTTCAGGGTTTTTCGCTGCCCAAGCAAAAAATCCAATAATTAAAAACAATATAACAGGTTTCGAATATTAATGCCGAGAATTATGAATAAATAAATGTATTGTAGCAAGTACGGCTCTGGATCTCGGAATGCTGACTCATCGCCGATGAGTCATCGCCGGTGACTCAGCGCTTGAATAATCGAGAGTGTGGAGCTCGCTGGAATGTTCTAGAGGACGTAGGTGCTGTAATATATAAGGAACGGCGCTGCATGGAGCAGTCAGTTGAGCTTTGGTACTCGCGAAGAAATAAATAAATATAAGTGCAAATAAATAAACTAGTAGTGATATAAATAATTAGTAGTTAAATGTTTAGTTAGTTTTATAGTGTTTTTAGTGTAGTTAAGTTATTAAATAAATAGTTTAATTCGTTAATTAACCAGTGCGTGTTTTAATTCACACTACGAACAGTAAAAACGTTACAATTGGTGTCAGGAGTGCGGTTAGTGTGAAACTTCGCGAAAATGGTTTCGTTAATGGACTTAAAAGTGGCGGACCTTAAGCAGGAGCTGGAAGAAAGGGAATGTGAAACAACTGGAAAAAAGAATGTGTTGCAGCAGCGGTTTCGAGAAGCGTTGGAACAGGAAGGTGAAAATCCAGATACGTATTTATTTGAAGGACCCTGTGATATGCATTTAATGTTGCAAAATTTAAACGATTTAAAACAGAGAATGCTAGAAAATTCTAACGAGTTACAACATAAACTGCAAGAAAATTCTAGCGATGTACAACAGAAAATGCTCGAAAATTCTAACGAGTTACAACAGAGAATGCTAGAAAATTCTAACGATTTAAAAGTCGATTTACAACAAAAGATTCTGGAAAATTCTAACGAGTTACAACAAAAAATGTTAGAAAATGTCAACGATTTAAAGGACGATTTGCAACAGAAAATGCTGGAAAATTCTAGCGAACTACAGCAGAAAATTCTGGAAAATTCTAAAAATTTAAAGGAATATTTGGAACAGAAGATTCTAGATAATGTAAATGAATTAAAAGAGAACGTAAGGATAGAATTAGAAGAAAAAGTAGGACAGAAAGTTGACGATGTAAGGATGAAATTGAATGACGTAAGGATGGAATTAGATGATAAATTGGAAGTCAAAATTAAAGAAATAAATAGTAAACTGACAGCTGTAAATCTACCCATGATGCTGGCGGAACCAGGAACAATGCCAGAGGGAAGCCGAATACGGATGAAACCACCTCAGTTCGATGGAAAAACTTCTTGGACCAACTACATCCGTCAGTTTGAGGCAGCAGCAAAAACAAATGGCTTGCTACCAGAAGAGAAGGCTACAGCATTGACTCTGGCTTTACGCGGAGATGCAACGGACATCTTGCAGACGCTTTCTCCCAACGAACAAGAAGATTACGAAGCGTTGGTGAAACATCTGGAACTTCGATATGGCCAGACACATCTGGAACATGTATACCATTCCTAACTGAAGAATCGCTGCCAGAAATCAAACGAGACGTTACAAGAATTCGAGGCTGATATTGCACGCTTGGTTCGGCTAGCATATCCAGCTACTCCAACGACCGTTATGAAACGATTAGCGGTTCAAGCCTTTTTGGATAGACTTCGGGACAACGAAACAAGACAGGCACTGACGTTGGCTCGTCCGAGCCAACTGGTTGATGCATTAGCTCGAGCTTTGGAATTCGAGGCGGCAAAGCAGAGCTGCAGGAGCCAGCCTAGAATAAGGAGAGTCGAGGAAGAGAAAGAGGAGGAACCCAGTATAATCGAAGAAATCAGGCGACTTCTTAAAGAGAATGTCACGGTTCACTTTTCAGTGGGCGCTATCTAAAGTAATATCTAGTTTTAAGGGCTCTGCCCGACTCTATGGTTGCTCAGGGGTGTGGGTTATAAAGGGATGTTCGTAGGCGCCACGTGATTTAAGTTGCCCTTAAAACGTAGAAAGAGAAAATCACGAAATAGATATAACTAAAGGTTTATTACTGATATATAATTTAAAATAACGCAATAAGTGATTATACTTGTGTTTAGGATAAATACCAAAAAATAATACCGAAGTGATCACTTGGGTTTACAACCCTTTTGGTAGTTACGAACTACAAAAACAATATATATATATATATATATATATATATATATATATATATTCTGCAAGTAAAATACCACTCTGTAGCTGAAGGCTACCAGGGCAAAGCAAAAATTAAGTAAAACTGGTGCTTAAGGCAACCAGGGCAAAACAAAATTAAGTAAAACTGGTGCTTAGGGCAACCAGGGCAAAACAAAAATGAGGTGACACTACAAGTTAAGCTTGTAGGTGTAACAAGGTTAGCAACCCGAGGGTTGCAACCTGATCTGGGTAAACCTGGTTATACGGTCAAGCTTAACCAAATCAGTTCGCAACACAACGAACAATACTGACCAATATAAATAAAGAAAATCAAAAATAAGTTGGCCGTTGGTCTGGATCAATACCCACCAGCAGCTGGTTATACGGGCAAAAGCTGGTCAGCCTTGGCACAGAACAACAAGCCTTACAAAAATATTCATATAACAAAATAACCTATACTCCGGTATAAATACCACACAATAAAGTAAAGAATAAAATAGAGGTAAACTTATCCTGCGGCCAGGCGTTGTCACAATCGGGTAGTCGTCAAATCCGGGGAAAGTGTCTTAATCGGGTGATGGGTGAGATGGCAGACGTCGATCTCAGTCCTACCTCGGCCAACTCACAGTAGTCAAATCCAGGAGAAAACTAGGCTTGTCCGGGTACCTTCGCGGTAGTGTATGCCCCGGAACAAGGGTCACAATAAGGGTGGATATCTGGGAGATAATCCGTCGTGTCCAAGTTGTGTAAAAGTTACACTAATAGGGTTATGAAAATTCGGTAAGGAAAACCCAAAAACAAAACAAAACCCAAAACAAAAACCAAAACCCTAAAAGAGAAAAGTAAAGGTATGGAATAGGTCTACCAAAGAAATTATTTGTACTTACGCCTGGTTGAATAAATTATTGTACAACGATGGCAAGTTATAACCGTGGGATTTTATTCAACGATGTTATGTGCGGTGTAGTGTGAAATGACGCTGGCTTGATCACTAAAATAGGCTTAGATAGAAAAAAAACCATGAAATAGACAAAAGACGCTTACCTAGAGCATGTGCATTTTAATTCCGGACGAATCCGCTAAATCCATAGATCAAAGATACAAAATCCAAAACGATAACGGTCTAAATGGATCCAATAACGGTTTCTCTGAAGACAAATCCCGCAATTAAGAACGGATGGTGGAAATAAAACCAAATCTTCAAAGCACCTGTTGCACACGCTCACAAGCCTAACGCCAACTGTCAATTGTCAATCAAACCACTGTCACCTCAGCAGGAACGTTACATAACTTTAACGTTGGCAACACTGAATTTACAGTATGCAACCCACAGATAAAATCTTGGTGTGCGATTAAAATAACGTTGGCAACGTTGTTATCTGACAGATAAGATGTAAACAGAAAATGGCTACATCAATATACCATTATAAAATATAGACAACCAAGGCAAATACAAATAATAACTCAACGAAGGTATTCCTAAAACCAAACTCAATCTCTTAGGAAACGAAAAGAGTCCAGTTAAAGCCAAGGTCCCTGCAAAATGTAACTTAAAACAACGGTAGAAAACATAAGACAAACAAGGTAAATTAAGTAGTAGAACTAGACAATAATAATAAATGTAATAAATATTTTAGTAAGGAGAGAAAAAGTCATAAAACTAACCAGGCATTACCGGTAAAACCAAAAATAGGACAGAAAAATTATACTGTACGATACCACTTAATATATATTATAAGTTAGGAAAATAAACCAAAATAGAGAATATAAAAGTAGTACAGCAAGTAAAGTATGGAAATTAAACTAAATAATAAAGTGCCGATAAGTAAGTTTTAGTTTTATTAGCAAAACAATAACAAATTCATAAAATAAACTAAGAGTCTTTTTGACACGTTACAAGAATCTACCAGAAAAGAAGGAAATCCGGTGTTGGAGATGTGGAAAGCTGGGACATATACAAAGTCGTTGCAGAGGAAGCCAGGTGGCGCCGACTTTATTTAGAAAAATAAATAGGACTGAAGAAAAAGATGTATGTATTCGTAGGACTACAATCGTGGATGATCATTGGCAATCCACTGAGATTTAACAAGACCAGGAAAGGGACCCGGATTTGAAGCTCATCATCGATTGGAAAAAGAACGACCATAATCCAACGTGGCAGGAAGTCGCCCAATATTCGCCGAATGTGAAATCGTACTGGGCCCAATGGAATTCCATCATCTTAAGTGAAGGGCTTCTAAAGCGCGTGCTGAAGACTCCAGAAGGGGTGGAAGACCGGAAGCAGATAATAATCCCCAGAAACAGGATACCAGAAGTGCTGCAGGAAATCCATGATGGAACTACTGGAGGACATCTTGGGGTGACCAGGACGCTCGGAAGACTTAGGGAACGGTTCTATTGGGTCAACAGCTAACAAGCAATGGACCCCAGAAGCGCCCAAAAGCCCCAATGCGACAGTACAATGTGAGCAGCCCATTTGAGAGAATTGCAATCGACGTGGCGGGTCCATTTCCGAAAACAGAATCTGGAAATAAATACATCATCGTTGTAATGGACTACTTAAGCAAGTGGGCGGAAGCGTACGCCTTGCCAAACCAGGAAGCTGCCACAGTGGCAGATGCCCTTATTAAGGAGTGGATTTGTCGTTTTGGTGTCCCAATGGAAATGCATTCAGACCAAGGCAGGAACTTTGAATCTATATTGTTCCAGAATGTGTGTAAGATTCTTAACATTCGGAAGACGAGGACGACCGCATTACATCCGCAGTCTGATGGAATGGTGGAACGAATGAATCGAACGATAAACAGGTACCTTTCGAAGGTAGTCTCTGATCACCAAAGAGACTGGGACCGCTTCCTCCATCTGTTCCTGTTGGCGTACCGTTCTTCTATCCACGATACAACCGGCCAGACACGCGCTAGCATTGTTATGGGACGTAAACTTCGTTTACCTTGTGACCTGAGGTTTGGTTGCCTACCAGGGAAAGATATTGCTGGAGAAGATTACGTTAGCAATTTACGTAGGAAAATGAGCGACATTCACAGCCGAGTTCGTTTAAACATCCAGAGTGCCAGTGATAGAATAAAAGAGGCATATGACATCAAGGCCATCACAATGCAAGTTTGGATCTCTATGCAAATATCGCCATGGAGCTGAGGACCATTTTCGGGACAAAAATGTTTTAAGAATGTAGCAAGTACGGCTCTGGATCTCGGAATGATGACTCATCGCCGATGAGTCATCGCCGGTGACTCAGCGCTCGAATAATCGAGAGTGTGGAGCTCGCTGGAATGTTCTAGAGGACGTAGGCGCTGTAATATATAACGTACGGCGCTGCATGGAGCAGTCAGTTGAGCTTTGGTACTCGCGAAGAAATAAATAAATATAAGTGCAAATAAATAAACTAGTAGTCATATAAATAATTAGTAGTGTAAAAGGGTTTTATTTCCCGGGGGAAAACTTTCCTTTTTAAGCTTGGCGTCACTTACCGTGCTGACTTTCTAATAAAATCTCGAGCGCCAACTTCAACGGGTTTAAAGTGGTTGAAGTTCCACTATGTGCGAGGGTAGCTTTTAGGGTCAACAGTGGAGATAAAATTCCAGGGTTCCGGGGAATTTAAGAATAAATGATGTGTTTCGGTTAATACATATATTAAAAATAAATCCTCGTATGTACAAAACAATAAATAAAATGGAAAAAGAATTTACAAAGAATAATATGAAAATAAAAGGGAAGTCTCTGAAACAAACAAACAAACAGAAAATTAGTTACTACAACTTACTTTATCTTCAGCAGTCGGACGGTCGGGTGGCGGTCGGTCGGTCGGTCGTAGTACTCGCCGCACTGATGAGAAGTGATAAGTGATCCCTTCGAAGGCGCTGCGCCCGCTTATATGCCCTCTGGTCTCCCTCCTAGGGCCGGCTGCGCGAGCCTCCAGCATGATGTCAAGATTGACCAATCCCGGCGTTGTGGCAAATCTTTTGACATGACGGTGCTCTCGGTTGCTGCTTGGCATAAAAACGCTTCGTCGAAAGGCAGAAGTAAACAATCTGGCTGTTTTTTGCTGTGCGCTTTGACTGTCCTACGGGTCATTCCGGTGGGGCGCTACATATGGGCTATTCCGGGGTCGTTTATGACTTACGTGAAATAAATCATTTAAATCGGGATTCTGTAACACAGGGTAGGGATAGGGAAAAAGTAACTTCGTTACATCCCCCCCTTTCTTCGGGAAAAAAGAAATTTCATTTCTTTTTCTTTTGACCTGACGTCACGGCGATATCCTGTCGGATATCAATCAAACGGGGTGTTCTGGGCATTTCACACGTTATTGCTGGGTTTGTTTCGGGGCGTGTGTTCTGGGACTATTTCAAATTGAAACAGTGTTAAGTAAACGGTAGCGGATATGCATCCTTTCGGGTTGCTGCATTAACTTTTTGGAAATCAATACAAAAACGGGGTTTTCCATCCTTTTTCCGGACAATAACTACTGGCGAGCTCCATGGACTCCGGGACGGTTCGATTATGCCTTCGGCCAGCATTTTATCGACCTCTGAGTTAATAATCTCTTGCATTCGGGGGTTTTGCGGCCGATAACGCTGTTTTATCGGTTCGGGGTTTGTCAGGCGTATCTCATGACTTACTAGAGATGTGGTTCCTTTTATATTCTCAAAGGCGGGTAGTTCGGCGGTTAGAAAATCGTGAAGCTGAGCTTCTTCTTGTTCGGACATTTGGTATTCGGCATCTACCTTCGGTTCGGAACGATTCGGATCGGTTCGGTTCGCTGCAGCTCGGTTCGGTTCGGTTCGCTGCAGCTCGGTTCGGTTCGGTTCGTTCCGGTTCGGTTCGGTATTTGCCAATTCATCCTTACGGACGGCGGTATCGGTGCCTGATTTGCACGGGGTTATTACTCCAACCTGGGCCGGAAAACACATCGTCAGCCTACATTGGGCCAAATCAAAGGCTACTCTAAACTTTGTCAGGAAATCCATCCCGATCAGTAGATCGGAGGATAATTTGGGCAGGTGCCCAAAAGTTCCAGACACGGTGCGGGCGCCTATCGAAAATGTCATTGGATAAGTTCCCGGTATAGGAATCTGTTGTCCATTGGCCATTACTACGTATATGGCATTGACATTTTGTTGCGGGTAGCCTAGAACAGCACACTGTTCAGCTATTCGGTCCCCCATATAGGAGTAGGCAGCGCCGGTGTCAATTAGGGCTAAATACCGTTGATTATTAAACTCAATCGGTATATGTGGCCGCTGATCTATGGTTATTATTTCCACAGAACTGACAAAGCTTGAAGACGGGGACGGTGTTGGATCAGCTACTGTCACTTTCGTGACCTTTGGTAGCTGACGTAACCCTTGAGTAGCAGTTGGCAGGCAGACGGGTGCTCTTCCCGCCAGGGAAGGTGCTTTTATCGGTGCATTCAGGGTCGAGGCGGCGGACTTGCGGTACTGTGTTTGCCTCGGCACTACACAGTCCTGTTCGGGTTTCCCGGACACGGGCAGTCTCTGGAATACACGTCTGCCTTACGGCACCGGGAACAAAATATTTTCCTTTCGTTCGTGCATCTTTGCCGGGTGTGTCCGGACTCACCGCACCTCCAGCAAATTAAATTTGCTGATCCTGCCGTAGCTGGCCGCGACTGGGCGGTCGCCGGGGTGGCGGATGTGGCGACGGGGGGTCGGGGCTGCTGGCTTAACGTCATAGCCTGCACGGGCAGCTGTTTCGGGATGTTAACTGGCAGGGCGCCTTGGAACTGATTGCGGGAGGAACGGTTCAGTTCTTTGCGCAACGTGTCGCATTCCTTTACCGCTTTGGTAAACGACGGGAGATCTAGGCAGTCAGACCGACGCACCTGTTGTCTAAATTCGGGAGCTAGGTTTCGGTATAACCACTGGAGCTCTTGCTCTGCGGAAATCGCGCCGTGGCGGCGAATAAGGGTTTGCATATCGGTAATGTATGCGGTTATCGGTTCTTGCAGCTGGTGCAGCCGGCGGCTGATTTCAGCTTCCAAGTCGGTCAGGTAATTTGTCGGAAAATAATGTATCTTAAAGTCGGTAACAAAATCGTTCCACTGGTTCCAGAACCTTTTGTTATTTCGGAACCACAATGCCGCCTCTCCTTCTAGGATCTGGGGCAGTGGGGATAACAGGCGGTTTAACGAGATATGCTGGGCCTCGCAAATTTCCTCGATGCGTTCCAGGAACGCTACGGGGTCTCCTCTCCCGTTAAAGGAGATTTTCCACTTATCCACCCTTATACACGCTACTGTTGACGGGGTAGCTGTACTTTCGGGTTCATTGGACATTGGTGTCGGTGACGGGGAAACCTGGCGGGCTATATATGTGGCGGTGTTTGGCGTTGCAGCCATACGCGGGGATATTGCAAGGTGGGCAATATCTTCGGTGATGGTCGGCGTTGTTACTGGCCGCGGGGATATCGCGAGAGGGATTGCCAAAGTCGGGGCTGTCCATGTCACCGTCGAGGACGCATTTATCGGGGCTGACGTATACACTGGGGCAGGGGTCACAACCTTTGCCGGGGAGGAATGGGCTAGCAAGTTAAACGATTCATTTTGATCGACAGTTCTCAAGGAATTACTTTTTCCTGTCCGGAGAAATTGTATTAGTCGTTTTCGTTTGTCGACTCGGGTACCTGTCGTATCTAAATCGAATTTACTTAATTCATCCTCCAGCTCGGCAGATTTTAAAAGGTAAACCCAACCAACGCGAGCGTCGGTATCAGGTACAGGGTCAGAAATTACGTTTTCGACTTCCAGAGATTCTGGATCAGCCTGACGGGACTGGCGTTTGGCTCCCTTTCCCATTGGGGCGGTGTTTCTGGGCTACTACCGGCCAAAACTTAAGCAAAACCGCTCTAATCGCAAAAATCTTGGCACAACCGGCTTCAGTGACCCTGGTTTACTACCAAACGAGGGGTCGCACTGCTATTCGGAACCGAAAATTTTCCACCGGCCCTTTAGGCCAAAAATTTTCTCAAAAACGGCTTCAGCGACCCTGGTTTACCACCAAACGAGGGGTCGCACTGCTATTCGGAACCGAAAATTTTCCACCGGCCCTTTAGGCCAAAAATTTTCTCAAAAACGGCTTCAGCGACCCTGGTTTACTGCCAAACGAGGGGTCGCATTGGTATTCGGAACCGAAAATTTTCTTACCGGCCTTTCCGGCCAAAAATTTTCTCAAAAACGGTTTCCGCGACCCTGGTTTACTGCCAAACGAGGGGTCGCACTGTTATTCGGAACCGAAAATTTTTTACCGGCCTTTCCGGCCAAAAATTTTCTCAAAAACGGCTTCAGCGACCCTGGTTTACCACCAAACGAGGGGTCGCACTGTTATTCGGAACCGAAAATTTTCCACCGGCCCTTTGGGCCAAAATTTTCTCAAAAACGGTTTCAGCGACCCTGGTTTACTGCCAAACGAGGGGTCGCATTGGTATTCGGAACCGAAAATTTTCCACCGGCCCTTTAGGCCAAAAATTTTCTCAAAAACGGTTTCAGCGACCCTGGTTTACTGCCAAACGAGGGGTCGCATTGGTATTCGGAACCGAAAATTTTCTTACCGGCCTTTCCGGCCAAAAATTTTCTCAAAAACGGTTTTAGTGACCCTGTGTTAGTACCAAACGAGGGGTCACACGGCTCTTCGGTACCGAAAATTTTCTTACCGGCCTTTCAGGCCAAAAATTTTCTCAAAAACGGTATTAAAAAGTCCCTGCTCGGGCGCCAATTTGTAAAAGGGTTTTATTTCCCGGGGGAAAACTTTCCTTTTTAAGCTTGGCGTCACTTACCGTGCTGACTTTCTAATAAAATCTCGAGCGCCAACTTCAACGGGTTTAAAGTGGTTGAAGTTCCACTATGTGCGAGGGTAGCTTTTAGGGTCAACAGTGGAGATAAAATTCCAGGGTTCCGGGGAATTTAAGAATAAATGATGTGTTTCGGTTAATACATATATTAAAAATAAATCCTCGTATGTACAAAACAATAAATAAAATGGAAAAAGAATTTACAAAGAATAATATGAAAATAAAAGGGAAGTCTCTGAAACAAACAAACAAACAGAAAATTAGTTACTACAACTTACTTTATCTTCAGCAGTCGGACGGTCGGGTGGCGGTCGGTCGGTCGGTCGTAGTACTCGCCGCACTGATGAGAAGTGATAAGTGATCCCTTCGAAGGCGCTGCGCCCGCTTATATGCCCTCTGGTCTCCCTCCTAGGGCCGGCTGCGCGAGCCTCCAGCATGATGTCAAGATTGACCAATCCCGGCGTTGTGGCAAATCTTTTGACATGACGGTGCTCTCGGTTGCTGCTTGGCATAAAAACGCTTCGTCGAAAGGCAGAAGTAAACAATCTGGCTGTTTTTTGCTGTGCGCTTTGACTGTCCTACGGGTCATTCCGGTGGGGCGCTACATATGGGCTATTCCGGGGTCGTTTATGACTTACGTGAAATAAATCATTTAAATCGGGATTCTGTAACACAGGGTAGGGATATGGAAAAAGTAACTTCGTTACAGTAGTTAAAAGTTTAGTTAGTTTTATAGTGTTTTAAGTGTAGTTAAGTTATTAAATAAATAGTTTAGTTCGTTAATTAACCAGTGCGTGTTTTAATTCACACTACGAACAGTAAAAACGTTACAGTATTTATAGCATTTTTGCATTTAAACGACTTCTTAAGTCACGTAATATGATAATTTTAATACAGGTATTTTTAAGTTATACAAAACATATTTTGCATTTTAATTAGGGAGAATTCAAGGAATTTTTAACACCTGTCATTTTTGACACCTGTCGTTTTTGACACCTGTCGTTTTTGACACCTGTCATTTTTGACACCTGTCATTTTTGACACCTGTCATTTTTGACACCTGTCATTTTTGACACCTGTCATTTGTGACACCTGTCATTTATGACACCTGTCATTTATGACACCTGTCATTTATGACACCTGTCATTTTTGACATCTGTCATTTTTTGACACCTGTAATTTTTTGACACCTGGCATTTTTTGACACCTGTCACTTTTGGCACTTGTCATTTTCAAGGCCATGCCAAGGTCACGTCAAGGTCACGTCAAGGTCACGTTAAGGTCACGTCAAGGTCTTGGACACCTGTCATTTTTGATCAATTCCGAACGTTTCCGAACCCCGCAATTACATCTCACCACTGTGAATATATTAATTACAATTACAATTTTTAGGTTAATTTTGTGCGCCCCCGTAATATTTGGTACAAGCCTAATTTGTACGCTCCTGCAGTATACGTACAGTTCCAGCAGGTGGCGTCACATGCGGAAAAAATTCGAAGTATCGTGCAAGGTTGCGACCGCCCAATGGGGCCTCTAGGGAAGTGCGTCTCAATGTGTAAGGAAAACAACGCCAGTGTGGCGCCAGAATAAATTAAAATTTCGAAATATTGTGCAATTACTAGACTTGAGAATCAACCGTTCAAGTGGCGCCACCACGAATCATAATTTTGCATTTCCCAGTATTACTTTTACAATTGGTTGGCGGCCATTTTGAATTCAACAAGCCCCGCCCATCATTATTTCTGCAATTGGTTGGCGGCCGGCGCACATACAGGTATTTGCACGATCTGGGCGGCCAAAATTATTTGTATGCTTAAATGGTATGTTAACCATTCCAATAGATTAATTAACTTGTTTTTAACAAAAAAAAATACTAATTTACAATACTTTTACTAAACGGCACAATGGAGTATTAAGAAAAATATGCTTAGTCAGATTCTTAGAATAATTGTAATTGTAATAAGAGTAATTATTACACCTGGTACACCAAAGACAAACATACACTTTGAAAAATGGCCAAAATAAAAAAAAATAATATTATTTATAATAAAAATAATATTATTTATTTTTTCGATTTTTTTATCCAAAATTTTTGAAGTATCAAAAAAACAAGTTATCCGGAATTTTCCGGGCAATCTTTTGGTGTTATTTATTAAAAGAAAGGGTAAATATTACATAAAAATTAAAACCATAGCTTGATCTAGCTTGATATCATAACAAATACCTTCGTGAAAGAAAAAAATCATTAAAACTAGACTAAGAAAAAGAGTTCACTTTCAATAATAAAAAATTTCTATTTAAATAAGGTATTTATATTTATTATATGATAATTTGTAAGTTTATTACCTGGTGTATTAGGATCCATCAATTTTAACTTGTTAGATTAACTTGCGGTGCAAATATTCACATAAAAAAAACAGGTTGTCTTATAGGCACGCTAAAAATTGATATGTACTCTAGGTTAGAAATTTAAATTCAGACTAATCATACGTACGTGGGGTGCGCGGGAAAAGGGAGTAAGCGTTTGGATACGGTTCTCAGAAGCGTTGTCCAACGCAGGTTGTCTGTTTTAACGATGTCATTCAAACTTTGATAACAGGCATTTTGGCCGCCAAGATCTTAGAAATACCTGTATGTGCGGCGGTCATTTTGAATTTCCCGCCCATCGTGTAACGCCAACGAGTGCACAGCCCAGCATGTGGCGCCACCATGCGGACGAAATGTGAATAGTGAGAGAGAAGCCCCATAGCTATTCTACTGATAGCATAGGAAAATTAACATGAGGAATGGATGATGGCAATGTTTCTTCCTAAGATGGCATCCTAAAGAAAATCAAATTTTTAATGAAAAGCTCTAAATCTTTTAATATCCAGAATTTTGTAAATTTAAAACATTTAAAATAGATAGCACAGGAAAATTAACATGAGGAATGGATGATGACAATGTTTCTTCCTAAGAAGGCATCCTAAAGAAAATCCAATTTTTAATGAAAAGCCCTAAATCTTCTATTATCGAGAATTTTGAAAATATAAAACATTTAAAATAGATAGCATTGGAAAATTAACATAAGTTTGATGGCAATGTTTCTTTCTAAGAAGGCATTCTAAAAAAATCCAATTTTTAATGAAAAGCCCTAAATCTTCTAATATCCAGAATTTTAAAAATATAAAACATTTAAAATATATTGCATAGGAAAATTAACATGAGGAATGGATGATGGCAATGTTTCTTCTCAAGAAGGCATCCTAAAGAAAATCCAATTTTTAATGAAAAGCCCTAAATCTTCTAATATCGAGAATTTTGAAAATATAAAACATTTAAAATAGATAGCATAGGAAAATTAACATGAGTAATAGATGACGGCAATGTTTCTTCCTAAAATAGCGTCCTAAAGAATATCTTATTTTTAATGAAAATCCCTAAATCTTATAAAATTTTAAAAATAGATAGCATAGAAAAATTAACATGAGGAATGGATGATGGCAATGTTTCTTCCTAAGAAGGCATCCTAAAAAAATCCAATTTTTAATGAAAAGCCCTAAATCTTCTAATATCGAGAATTTTGAAAATATAAAACATTTAAAATAGATAGCATAGGAAAATTAACATGAGTAATAGATGATGGCAATGTTTCTTCCTAAGAATATCTTATTTTTAATGAAAATCCCTAAATCTTATAAAATTTTAAAAATATAAAATTTTTAAAATAGATAGCATGGAAAAATTAACATGAGTAATAGATGATGGCAATGTTTCTTCCTAAGATAGCGTCCTGAAGAATATCTTATTTCTAATGAAAATCCCTAAATCTTCTAATATTCATAATTTGGCAATGTTTATTCCTAAGAAAGCATCCTAAAGAAAATCCAATTTTCAATGAAAAGCCCTAAATCTTCTAATATCCAGAATTTTGAAAATATAAAACATTTAAAATAGATAGCATAGGAAAATTAACATGAGAAATGAATGATATCAATGTTTCTTTCCAAGAAGGCATCCCAAAGAATTTCTAATTTTTAATGAAAAGCCCTTAATTTTCTAATATCCTGAATTTTGAAAATATAAAACATTTAAAATAGATTGCATAGAAAAATTAACATAAGAAATGGATGATGGCAATGTTTCTTTCTAAGAAGGTATCCTAAAGAATTTCTAATTTTTAATAAAAAGCCCTAAATATTCTAATATTCAGAATTTTGAAAATGTAAAACATTTAAAATAGATAGCATGAGAAAATTAACATGAGGAATGGATGATGGCAATGTTTCTTCCTAAAAAAGGAACCCAAAGAATTTCTAATTCTCAATGAAAACCCCAAATTTTCTAATATATTTTTAATAAAAAGCCCTTAATATTCTAATATCCAGAATTTTGAAAATATGAAACATTTCAAATAGATAGCATAGGAAAATTAACATGAGGAATGGATGATGGCAATGTTTCTTCCTAAAAAGGCATCCTAAAGAATTTCTAATTTTTAATGAAAAGCCCTAAATTTTCTAATATCCAGAATTTTGAAAATATAAAGCATAGGAAAATTAACATGAGGAATAGATGATGGCAATGTTTCTTCCTAAGATAGCGTCCTAAAGAATATCTTATTTTTAATGAAAATTCCTAAATCTTCTAATATTTATAATTTGGCAATGTTTCTTCCTAAGAAAGCATTCTAAAAAAATCCAATTTTCAATGAAAAGCCCTAAATCTTTTAATATCCAGAATTTTGAAAATATAAAATCTTTAAAATAGATAGTATAGGAAAATTAACATGAGGAATGGATGATTTCAATGTTTTTTTTTAAGAAGGCATCCTAAAGAATTTCTAATTTTTAATAAAAAGCCCTAAATCTTCTAATATCCACAATTTTGAAAAAATAAAACATTTAAAATAGATAGCATAGGGAAATTAACATGAAGAATGGATGATGGCAATGTTTCTTTCTAAGAAGGCATCCCAAAGAATTTCTAATTTTTAATGAAAAGCCCTTAATTTTCTAATATCGTAAATTTTGAAAATATAAAACATTTAAAATAGATAGCATAGGAAAATTAACATAATAAATGGATGATGGCAATGTTTCTTTACAAGAAGGCAACCCAAAGAACTTCCAATTTTCTTTGAAAAGCCCTAAATCTTCTAATATCCAGAATTTTGAAAATATAAAGCATAGGAAAATTAACATAAGGAATGGATGATTTCAATGTTTTTTCCTAAGAAGGCATCCTTAAGAATATTTTATTTTTAATGAAAAGCCCTAAATCTTTTAATTTCCATAATTTTGAAAATATAAAACCATTCCAAAGAAAATCCAATTTTTAATGAAAAGCCCTAAATCTTTTAATTTTCATAATTTTAAAAATATAAAACCTTTAAAATAGATAGCATAGGAAAATTAACATAAGGAATGAATGATGGCAATGTTTCTTTCTAAGAAGGCATCCTAAAAAAATCAAATTTTCAATAAAAAGCCCTAAATCTTTTAATATCTAGAATTTTGAAAATATAAAAATTTAAAATAGATAGCAGTAGAATAGCTATGGGGCTTCTGGCTCACTATTCACATTTCGGCCGCATGGTGGCGCCACATGCTGGGCTGTGCACTCGTTGGCGTTACACGATGGGCGGGAAATTCAAAATGGCCGCTGGCCGGCAACCAATTGCAGAAATAATGATGGGCGGGGCTTATTGAATTCAAAATGGCCGCCAACCAATTGTAAAAGTAATACTGGGAAATGCAAAATTATGACTCGTGGTGGCGCCACTTGCCCGGTTGATTCTCAAGTCTAGTAATTGCACAATATTTCGTAATTTTAATTTATTCTGGCGCCACACTGGCGTTGTTTTTCTCACACATTGAGACGCACTTCCCTAGAGGTCCCATTGGGCGGTCGCAACCTTGCACGATACTTCGAATTTTTTTCGCATCTAACCCCAAGCAGCATTTTAAGTAAAAGCGTAGAGCTTTGAGGCAATATTACTTAATTTAAGTAAATATTTTGTTAAATTAACCTTAAAAATTTACTTTGAAGTAAAACTTTTTTTAAAGTTATAATATAAGTTTTATTTATGTTATTTTTACCTATTTTAATAACCCTTAAGTTTCAACACTTTAAAGTATTATGAGGGACGTAATTTTTACGAAAGAAAATACTTATTAGTGTATTTCACCTAAAGGAAAATTTAACGGTAATTTTAACGTGAAAATTTTTACTTAATGGTAAATTTTACTCATAAGTCATAATTTTACGATATTAAGACCACTTTATAACCGTAAATAATTCCTATTCGCCTGGTATTTTTTAGGGTTATTAGTGGGTAATAAACACTAATAATATTGACTAAACAAGGAAAAATAAGCTTAAAGTGAAAAATAAAACTTTGCGGGAATTTTTTTTTAGGCCGTCATAATGAGTTTTTTAAGATGGCAATCATTACTTATCTAAACATTTATATAATATTTTTTCATGGATATCTTTCTAAAATATAATAAGAAAAGTTTTAGTTTTTAAAAAATGATTAAAACTAAATGATTTTTAAAAGATTTTATAAAATTTTGTAGGTTTTAAGTTTTGTTGAATCTTTACCCAAGCAATAATTTTTCTTAAAACCGTAAAATATTTAGAGGGCATATAATTTTTAAGATGTATCGTACCTATTTTTATCAATAAAATAATGTGCGTTTGAGATTTAATGCAAAATATCAATGGTTTTGACAATTTAAGTTATATTTTTAAATTTTACTCTAGGGTGGCCTTTATTACTTTGTAATTAATTAAGTTCCTACCATTTTGTAAAATATAAATTAAAAGAACAAAGAAATTACGAATATCAATGTTTAAGAAAGAGAGCAAACAGTTAGTAATTATAGCGTTATTTTTACGTAAATTTGTGGTATTTATATTGTTTTTATTACGTAATTCTCTTAGTAGATCAAAAAGGTTATTATGTGGGTAAAATAACGAAATAAACCATTCCCCAAATTTGGTAATTTTTCGTATCTATACCGTTATAAAACCGTTTTGGTTAACCGTAAAAAATACTTTAAAGTTGACTTAGTAGTAAATTTGTAGTTATTTAAACTTAAAATGCTGCTTGGGACGCCACCTGCTTTAACTATACGTATACTACAGGAGCGTACAAATTAAGCTCGTACCAAATATTACGGGGGCGCACAAAATTAACCTAAAAATTGTAATTGTAATTAATATATTCACAGTGGTGAGATGTAATTGCGTGGTTCGGAAACGTTTGGAATTGATCAAAAATGACAGGTGTCCAAGACCTTGACGTGACCTTGACGTGACCTTGGCATGACCTTGAAAATGACAGGAGCCAAAAATGACAGGTGTCAAAAAATGACAGGTGTCAAAAATGACAGGTGTCAAAAATGACAGGTGTCAAAAATGACAGGTGTCAAAAATGACAGGTGTCAAAATGACAGGTGTCAAAAATGATGGGTGTCAAAAATTACAGGTGTTAAAAATTCCTTATCTTTGAATTCCCCCCAATTAAAATGCAAAATATGTTTTGTATAACTTAAAAATACCTGTATTAAAATTATCATATTACGTGACTTAAGAAGTCGTTTAAATGCAAAAATGCTATAAATACATTTATTTATTTATAATTCTCGCATGTGTTTTTTTATTATGACATTGACAACATTTGAGCTACCGGAAGAATTTGGAAACGTTCGGAATTGATCGGAAATTTACGAAATATATTTGTATCAAAAATGACAGTTGTCAAAAATGATGTGTTAAAATTGCAAATACGGCTTCCACCACCCCCACGGCCCTACCGCCCCTGCTAGTAACGAACAAAAAAATAAAATATTATTAAATATTGTGCAATATTGCAAAATGTAAAAATATGATATGATAATTAGGTAAATAAGTTTGCGGCGCCACACTGGCGGCACATATTTTTATTATTTGCATATTTAATTGCATCTACTTATTCAAACGTAATTCTCGGAATTTTCCAGTTCAAGTTTGTTTATTAATTTATAAACAGTGGAAGGAAGTTTGTTATTTAAAGAGAGCAAATCGATTATTTTTCATTATTTAGTTAACCGATAAAAGATCCCTTTTAAATGATTTGCACGATACTCTGCCTTGGGGGCATTATAGTATTATTTGACTTTATTGTATTTGTTACCTCACAATTTTAATTTTTTTTATTATCCTGTGCGTTACTTTATATTTTTGTTTATCTACTGCAACCTATAATTAGTATTAGTTTATGTTGCGTACCTGTTATAAATTCCTATATTTATTATCACACACAACGCACTAAAATTCTAGAAAAAAGACTAAAGCTCCATTTGAAGAACTAAATTTATTTAAAGTGAAATACTTTAAAACAGGATCTCAAGGTCCACCAGCCGGACCCCCAAGGCTATCGTGTTTTAAAATAAATATTAAATGAGATCTTCAGTACCATCAAAACATGATTGGGGCTTTGAAACAAACATTGTGTATACGACATGAACCATTAAAACTGGACTGGATTCCATTTAAACAATCTTTACCAGTTGTTCAAGATATTGCAACTTTAATACAACAAATGATCCAGGATATACGTCAACGTGAAAATATTGAAAATAGTGATGACGACTACGACATACGCATTGAAGTTGAAGACGAATTGGTTGATGCAGGATTAATGAAATAAAGTGAAAGTTCAGACAGTTTATTTAAAAGCATATTACATGATATACTATGAGAAAATAAAACACTTTTAAATCCTAAATTGTTTTTTATTTGGTCTTTTATTAATTATACATTATAATATTAAACTAAGTCATTTTTGTTGATCCAACTCTTCTCGTTTTCTCCGAACCATTTCACGTATACTTTTGTTTCTTTTCGCCTTAAAATTTTTTCAATCAAATGAATATCGGGAAACTTTGCCTTTTGCAATTCGAATTCATAAAAACCTCCCAGAATAGGTTTTCCATACTGATCCTCCAAGATGTAAGTTGTAGGATTTGTTAATTTAACCTGTTTTACAGTGAAAATTTCATTTGACCAATTTGGCG
Organism: Brassicogethes aeneus; assembly: GCA_921294245.1. NCBI lineage: Eukaryota > Metazoa > Arthropoda > Insecta > Coleoptera > Nitidulidae > Brassicogethes > Brassicogethes aeneus. Next base: position 9,887,732 of record OV121136.1, read on the forward strand.
TGTACCCTCAAAAAAATGCCTCGCGATATTTGCTTATCTGAACATTGTCTTTTAATTTAAATTTATTATTTGGACTGAACATTTTTAAATTGCTAAAGGTTAATTTTAACAAACTTTTTTCATTCTTTGCATTCACATCAATCGGTTTCATTTTGATAGTTCCATGTTTAGTAGAATTGTATTTGTGTACTATTTTAGGCAATAATTCTACCCACTTATAATTGCCTTCCACATTAACGATTTTAATGTTGGATTAACTCGTTCCACAATAGATGCTTTTTTGGTACTAAATGTACTATAATGATTAATTTTTAACTAATCCATAAGGCTCTTAAAGTCTTTGTTATAAAACTCCTTCCCTGCGTCTGTTTGTAAGTTTTTCGGAATATTTGGTTTAATTAAAATTGTTTTTATTGCCTGTGTTACATCTTTTGAAGTTTTATTCTTTATAGGTAAAGCCCACACAAATTTACTAAATGCATTAATAATTACCAAAATATATTTAAATCCTTTATTTTGTTTTGCAAAAGGAATCATCTCAACCAGATCACCTTGAAATAAATCATTTAATCCGCGAATAACAACTCTTCTACGCTTGAATTGTTTTCTTGCTGGTGCGTTCATTAACAGCTACGTGATTTATAATTCCCTCTTTTAGTGGAAATTCATAAATTGAATAATTAGTGCTTAAATCATACACAATTTTTTTAGCTTGCATGTGGTAGTTAGCACTTTTTAATGTAATATTTAATAAACCATATGTGGATATTTCTTTCTCTTGGTTTTTTTTTAAATGATTAAGTAAACTACGTCCGAACTTGTCAACAACGGACATGATAAAAATTTTCTAATTTATGAAATCTATTCTTCTTTTAACTCTTTAATTATGCTTTTTATTTCATTCGCATGACTATTATTCCCTGCATATTGGGAACTAATTAATAATCTTAATCGTTCAACTAACTCATTACAGTCATCCCAATACACATATTCTTTTAGTTTATTTGTGTATTGCATTTGTAATCCTTTCCCAAGACGTTGCTGTCGTTGTTTTGTTTGTAGCACTCTTAATTTCGATCTGTATTGGGTTTCAGTTTGTTTGTTTGATTCCTCTAAATCAAGTAAAGGTTTAATTACATTTATATACTTATTACTTCTATTTCCTGCTTTTTGTGCATTTGCATCAAAATTTCTTTTTTGTGCATTTGTGCTCAATATAATATTTCTATAATTATTTATATCTTCTGGAGTCATTAAACTTTCGTTTGGTTTATTTTTAAACAAGAATTCATATAAACCATAAGTACCCTTATATATTCTATCTTCCTTTTTATTTTTGTCTTTTATATCAATATCATTTCCTTTAAAATCCATTTCTGAATTTCCATAGTGAAATTTTCCCAAAACTGGTTCGTAAGTTAAATAATGAGTATCAAATCTATTTTCAGTGTCTCGTATAAATCCTTTAACATATTCACGTGGCATTTCATCAAATTGATCTAAATACAAATTAAAAGATGTATCTTGATTTATGTAATCATCCATGGTAGCAAATTGCTGTTTGCGAATACTGTCATCGTAAAATAACTGTCTTGTAATGTGTCGTCTTGTAATGTGCTATCAAATATTTCACCATCATCAATAAAATGTGGTACTGCTGCCGGTTTTTTTTATTTTTTTTATAGGACTAGGTGTTAATTCTTTTGGTATATGGGTTTTTTAACATCATACTCGCTTTTTATTGCCTCTTCTTTTTAAATATCTGCCAATGATGGTTGTGTTTGCGTCGGGGGCTGCGGTGAAGTTTTTGATATTAATTGTTTTAATGGTTCCAACTCGAACTCTGTTTGAAATCTGCCAGATTTAATAGCATTTAATTTAGCTTTAATATCCCTCCTAATTTTTATTAACTTTTTGGTTAATATTTTGTCCTTCATATTTGTGTGCGTGTTAATGTCAAAAAGGTTTTTTACATACTAAATTAATTTTACGAAACAAGTATATTTATTATTATTATCATTATAATAATTATGATAATTATCAAACCCTCCAAAAACAGCACACTGTTTTTAAAAATCAGCACACTGTTTTTAAAATCAGCACACTATTTTTAAAAATCAGCACACTGTTTTTTAGAAAACAGCACACTGTTTTTTAGAAAACAGCACACTGTTTTTTAGAAAACAGCACACTGTTTTTTAAAAAACAGTGTGCTGTTTATAAAGCGATTATTTTGAAATTATGTATTGATCAAATCATTTTTTAAAACGACCTTTATTAATATCAAATTCTTTACACATTACAAGGAAGCCATATTTGTCATTCCAACATAATGAACACATTTCATGAAACTGATCAAACGACATATCAGTATTAACATGATCTATATAAATTTGTCTTAGGTTCATGTCATCTTGTTTAAAAATTATCAGCATATTTGCATTGTCACGTATAAGATGTTTGGGGTTGCGGGCATAAGTTTGCGTTAAATAAAAAGAATCTATAAGATTATGCCTGATCATTGCAAAAAAATCTCTTATTATGATTTGCTTTTCACAAGCTACATCATCGAAAATAAAAACAGAATTTGATTTTGCATTTGAGGGCGTTTTTATATTTTCATTATCATTATACTCATAATAATTAATACCCTTTATGGGCTTAAATAATTTTTTTTTAATATTTATAGATCGGCTGGTACAAAGACTTGGAATAAATATATACATTTTCAAAACGTAGACCGTTTATATTTTCAAGTAAATTTAACATTACATTCGTTTTACCGCAATTAGATAGACCTGAAATTATACAGCGAATAGAAGAAGGTAACAATGCGCCATGTCGTAGCTCATGCTCTGTTTAACTAAATGCATAGTGGAATACTAAACATTTTTATATTTGTAATATCATATATTACAAATAAATTTATAAAAAACCATCAGTCATATTCTGGCCTTTGATGCAAATACATGTATAAATGAAGTGTTACGATAGAAATAGCGCCATTCCCAAAAAGCCAATTCGAGTGAAAGGTGGTAAGGGTTTTGTTAACAAATTAATTGATAGGCTTCCATTTGAATTACACATTCCAAGTTATAACTACTGTGGACCCGGAACTAAGCTAAGTAAACGATTAGCACGAAACGATAAGGATATAAATCCATTGGATGAAGCTTGTAATATACAAGACATTGCCTATTCGAAAAACGCGGAATTAGATAAACGACACGAGGCAGATAAAATTTTGGCTAGCAGCGCTTTAAAAAGGGTATTGGCTCGTGATTCTGGTATTGGCAAAAAACTAGCTGCTTTAGGTGTCACAACTGCTATGAAGGCAAAAGTAAAACTAGGTATGGGTTTGAAACAAAAGAGAAAACATAAAAGAAAGCAAAGAAGGGTGGAATTATCTCATTTAATAAAGCCTTAAAAAAAGCTTAAATTGCAATTCCAAATAATAATCCCAAAGATATCGGATCCGCGATTAATATTGCTGCAAAAGCTGTTAAGGGCATTAAAAAAAATAAACGTGCTCGCATAATTGCTTTACCAAAAACCGGTGGATTTCTACCACTTAAAATGCAGGGAAGGAGTTTTATAACAAAGACTTTAAGGGCCTTATGGATTAGTTAAAAATTAATCATTATAGTACATTTAGTACCAAAAAAGCATCTATTGTGGAACGAGTTAATCCAACATTAAAATCGTTAATGTGGAAGGCAATTATAAGTGGGTAGAATTATTGCCTAAAATAGTACACAAATACAATTCTACTAAACATGGAACTATTAAAATGAAACCGATTGATGTAAATGCAAAGAATGAAAAAAGTTTGATAAAATCAACCTTTAGCAATTTAAAAATGTTCAGTCCAAATAATAAATTTAAACTAAAAGACAATGTTCAGATAAGCAAATATTGCGAGGCATTTTCTAAAGGGTACACGCCAAATTGGTCAAATGAAATTTTCACTGTTAAACAGGTTAAATTAACAAATACTACAACTTACATCTTGGAGGATCAGTATGGAAAACCTATTCTGGGAGGTTTTTATGAATTCGAATTGCAAAAGGCAAAGTTTCCCGATATTTATTTAATTGAAAAAATTTTAAGGCGAAAAGGAACAAAAGTATACGTGAAATGGTTTGGAGAAAACGAGAAGAGTTGGATCAACAAAAATGACTTAGTTTAACATTATAAATTATAATTAATAAAAGACCAAATAAAAAACAATTTAGGATTTAAAAGTGTTTTATTTTCTCATAGTATATCATCTAATATGCTTTCAAATAAACTGTCTGAACTTTCTCTTTGTTTCATTAATCCTGCATCAACCAATTCGTCTTCAACTTCAATGCGTATGTCGTAGTCGTCATCACTATTTTCAATATTTTCACGTTCACGTATATCCTGGATCATTTGTTGTATTAAAGTTGCAATATCTTGAACAACTGGTAAAGATTGTTTAAATGGAATCCAGTCCAGTTTTAATGGTTCATGTCGTATACACAATGTGTGTTTCGCTGCCCCAATCAGGTTTTGATGCTAATGAAGATCTCATTTAATATTTATTTTAAAACACGATAGCCTTGGGGGTCCGGCTGGTGGACCTTGAGATCCTGTTTTAAAGTATTTCACTTTAAATAGTTCTTCAAATGGAGATTTTAGTCTTTTTTCTAGAATTTTAGTGCGTTGTGTGTGATAATAAATATAGGAATTTATAACAGGTACGCAACATTAACTAATACTAATTATAGGTTGCAGTAGATAAACAAAAATATAAAGTAACGCACAGGATAATAAAAAAATTAAAAATTGTGAGGTAACAAATACAATAAAGTCAAATAATACTATAATGCCCCCAAGGCAGAGTATCGTGCGAATCATTTAAAAGGGATCTTTTATCGGTTAACCAAATAATGAAAAATAATCGATTTGCTCTTTTTAAATAACAAACTTCCTTCTACTGTTTATAAATTAATAAACAAACTTGAACTGGAAAATTCCGAGAATTACGTTTGAATAAGTAGATGCAATTAAATATCCAAATAATAAAAATATGTGCCGCCAGTGTGGCGCCTTATTTACCTAATTATCATATCATGTTTTTACATTTTGCAATATTGCACAATATTTAATAATATTTTATTTTTTTGTTCGTCACTAGCAGGGGCGGTGGGGCTGTGGGGGTGGCGGAAGCCGTATTTGCAATTTTAACACATAATTTTTGACAACTGTCATTTTTAATACAAATATATTTCGTAAATTTCCGATCAATTCCGAACGTTTCCGAATTCTTCCGGTAGCTCAAATGTTGTCAATGTCATAATAAAAAAAGACATGCGAGAATTATCAATAAATAAATGTATTTATAGCATTTTTGCATTTAAACGACTTCTTAAGTCACGTAATATGATAATTTTAATACAGGTATTTTTAAGTTATACAAAACAAATTTTGCATTTTAATTAGGGAGAATTCAAAGATAAGAAATTTTTAACACCTGTCATTTTTGACACCTGCCATTTTTGATACCTGCCATTTTTGACACCTGTCATTTTTGACACCTGTCATTTTTGACACCTGTCATTTTTGACACCTGTCATTTTTGACACCTGTCATTTTTGACACCTGTCATTTTTGACACCTGTCATTTTTGACACCTGTCAATTTTTGACACCTGTCATTTTCAAGGTCACGTCAAGGTCACGTTAAGGTCTTGGACACCTGTCATTTTTAATCAATTTCGAACGTTTCCGAACCACGCAATTACATCTTACCACTGTGAATATATTAATTACAATTACAATTTTTAGGTTAATTTTGTGCGCCCCCGTAATATTTGGTACGAGCTTAATTTGTACGCTCCTGTAGTATACGTAGTTAAAGCAGGTGGCGTCACATGCGGAAAAAATTCGAAGTATCGTGCAAGGTTGCGACCGCCCAATGGGGCCTCTAGGGAAGTGCGTCTCAATGTGTGAGAAAAACAACGCCAGTGTGGCGCCAGAATAAATTAAAATTTTGAAATATTGTGCAATTACTAGACTTGAGAATCAAGCGGGCAAGTGGCGCCACCACGAGTCATAATTTTGCATTTCCCAGTATTACTTTTACAATTGGTTGGCGGCCATTTTGAATTCAACAAGCCCCGCCCATCATTATTTCTGCAATTGGTTGGCGGCCGGCGGCCATTTTGAATTTCCCGCCCATCGTGTAACGCCAACGAGTGCACAGCCCAGCATGTGGCGCCACCATGCGGCCGAAATGTGAATAGTGAGCCAGAAGCCCCATAGCTATTCTACTGCTATCTATTTTAAATTTTTATATTTTCAAAATTCTGAATATTAAAAGATTTAAGGCTTTTCATTAAAAATTTGATTTTTTTTTAGAATGCCTTCTTAGAAAGAAACATTGCCATCATTCATTCCTACTGTTAATTTTCCTATGCTATCTATTTTAAAGGTTTTTTTTTTTAAATTATGAAAATTAAAAGATTTAGGGCTTTTCATTAAAAATTGGATTTTCTTTGGGATGGTTTTATATTTTCAAAATTATGGAAATTAAAAGATTTAGGGCTTTTCATTAAAAATAAAATATTCTTAAGGATGCCTTCTTGGGAAAAAACATTAAAATCATCCATTCCTTATGTTAATTTTCCTATGCTTTATATTATCAAAATTCTGGATATTAGAAGATTTAGGGCTTTTCAAAGAAAATCGGAAATTCTTTAGGTTGCCTTCTTGTAAAGAAACATTGCTATCATCCATTTATTATGTTAATTTTCCTATGCTATCTATTTTAAATATTTTATATTTTCAAAATTTAGGATATTAGAAAATTAAGGGCTTTTCATTAAAAATTAGAAATTCTTTGGGATGCCTTCTTAGGAAGAAACATTGCCATCATCCATTCTTCATGTTAATTTCCCTATGCTATCTATTTTAAATGTTTTGTATTTTCAAAATTCAGGATATTAGAAAATTAAGGGCTTTTCATTAAAATTAGAAATTCTTTGGGATGCCTTCTTAGAAAGAAACATTGCCATCATCCATTCTTCATGTTAATTTCCCTATGCTATCTATTTTAAATGTTTTATATTTTCAAAATTCAGGATATTAGAAAATTAAGGGCTTTTCATTAAAAATTAGAAATTCTTTGAAAAGCCTTCTTAGAAAGAAACATTGCCATCATCCATTCCTCATGTTAATTTTCCTATGCTATCTATTTTAAAGATTTTATATTTTCAAAATTCTGAATATTAAAAGATTTAGGGCTTTTCATTGAAAATTGGATTTTATTTAGGATGCTTTCTTAGGGAGAAACATTGCCAAATTATAAATATTAGAAGGAATTTTCATTAAAAATAAGATATTCTTTAGGACGCTATCTTAGGAAGAAACATTGCCATCATCTATTACTCGTGTTAATTTTCCTATGCTATCTATTTTAAATGTTTTATATTTTCAAAATTCTCAATATTAGAAGATTTAGGGCTTTTCATTGAAAATTGGATTTTCTTTAAGATGCCTTCTTAGGAAGAAACATTGCCATCATCCATTCCTCATGTTAATTTTCCTATGCTATATATTTTAAATGTTTTATATTTTTAAAATTCTGGATATTAGAAGATTTAGGGCTTTTCATTAAAAATTGGATTTTTTAGAATGCCTTCTTAGGAAGAAACATTGCCATTATCCATTCCTCATGTTAATTTTCCTATGCTTTATATTTTCAAAATTCTGGATATTAGAAAATTTAGGGCTTTTCATTGAAAATTGGAAATTCTTAAGGATGCCTTCTTAGGAAGAAACATTGCCATTATCCCTACCACATGTTAATTTTCCTATGCTATCTATTTGAAATGTTTCATATTTTCAAAATTCTGGATATTAGAAAATTAAGGGCTTTTCATTAAAAATTAGAAATTCTTTAGGATGCCTTCTTAGGAAGAAACATTGCCATCATCCATTCTTCATGTTAATTTCCCTATGCTATCTATTTTAAATGTTTTATATTTTCAAAATTCAGAATATTAGAAAATTAAGGGCTTTTCATTAAAATTAGAAATTCTTTGGGATGCCTTCTTAGAAAGAAACATTGCCATCATCCATTCTTCATGTTAATTTCCCTATGCTATCTATTTTAAATGTTTTATATTTTCAAAATTCAGGATATTAGAAAATTAAGGGCTTTTCATTAAAAATTAGAAATTCTTTGGAAAGCCTTCTTAGAAAGAAACATTGCCATCATCCATTCCTCATGTTAATTTTCCTATGCTATCTATTTTAAAGATTTTATATTTTCAAAATTCTGAATATTAAAAGATTTAGGGCTTTTCATTGAAAATTGGATTTTATTTAGGATGCTTTCTTAGGGAGAAACATTGCCAAATTATAAATATTAGAAGCAATTTTCATTAAAAATAAGATATTCTTTAGGACGCTATCTTAGGAAGAAACATTGCCATCATCTATTACTCGTGTTAATTTTCCTATGCTATCTATTTTAAATGTTTTATATTTTCAAAATTCTCAATATTAGAAGATTTAGGGCTTTTCATTGAAAATTGGGTTTTCTTTAAGATGCCTTCTTAGGAAGAAACATTGCCATCATCCATTCCTCATGTTAATTTTCCTATGCTATATATTTTAAATGTTTTATATTTTTAAAATTCTGGATATTAGAAGATTTAGGGCTTTTCATTAAAAATTGGATTTTCTATTAAAAGATTTGGGGCTTTTCATTAAAAATAAAATATTCTTTAGTATGCCTTCTTAGGAAAAAACATTGAAATCATCCATTCCTCATGTTAATTTTCCTATGCTATCTATTTTAAAGATTTTATATTTTCAAAATTCTAAATATTAGAAGATTTAGGGCTTTTCAAAGAAAATTGGAAATTCTTTAGGTTGCCTTCTTGTAAAGAAACATTGCCATCATCCATTTATTATGTTAATTTTCCTATGCTATCTATTTTAAATGTTTTATATTTTCAAAATTTAGGATATTAGAAAATTAAGGGCTTTTTATTAAAAATTAGAAATTATTTGGGATGCCTTCTTAGGAAGAAACATTGCCATCATTCATTCTTCATGTTAATTTCCCTATGCTATCTATTTTAAATGTTTTATATTTTCAAAATTCAGGATATTAGAAAATTAAGGGCTTTTCATTAAAAATTATAAATTCTTTGGGATGCCTTCTTAGAAAGAAACATTGCCATCATCCATTCTTCATGTTAATTTCCCTATGCTATCTATTTTAAATGTTTTATTTTTTCAAAATTGTGGATATTAGAAGATTTAGGGCTTTTTATTAAAAATTAGAAATTCTTAAGGATGCCTTCTTAAAAAAAACATTGCCATCATCCATTCCTCATGTTAATTTTGCTATGCTTTATATTTTCAAAATTCTGGATATTAGAAAATTTAGGGCTTTTCATTGAAAATAAGAAATTCTTAAGGATGCCTTCTTAGGAAGAAACATTGCCATTATCTCTACCTCATATTAATTTTCCTATGCTATCTATTTGAAATGTTTCATATTTTCAAAATTCTGGATATTAGAAAATATGGGGCTTTTCATTAAAAATTAGAAATTCTTTAGGATGCCTTTTTAGGAAGAAACATTGCCATCATCCATTCCTCATGTTAATTTTCCTATGCCATCTATTTATTTGAAATGTTTGATATTTTCAATATTCTGGATATTAGAAGATTTGGGGCTTTTCATTAAAAATTGGATTTTTTTTAGGATGCCCTTTTAGAAAGAAACATTGCCATCATCCATTCCTCATGTTAATTTTCCTATGCTTTATATTTTCAAAATTTTGGATATTAGAAGATTTAGGGCTTTTCATTAAAAATTGGATTTTCTTTTGGATGCCCTTTTAGAAAGAAACATTGCCATCGTCGATTCCTTATGTTAATTTTTCTATGCTATCTATTTTAAATGTTTTATATTTTCAAAATTCTGGGCTTTTCATTGAAAATTAGAAATTCTTAAGAATGCCTTCTTATGAAGAAACATTGCCATTATCCATACCTTATGTTAATTTTCCTATGCTATCTATTTGAAATGTTTCATATTTTCAAAATTCTGGATATTACAAAATGTGGGGCTTTTCATTAAAAATTAGAAATTCTTTAGGATGCCTTTTTAGGAAGAAACATTGCCATTATCCATTCCTCATGTTAATTTTCCTATGCTATCTATTTGAAATGTTTCATATTTTCAAAATTCTGAATATTAGAAAATTTGGGGTTTTCATTGAGAATTAGAAATTCTTTAGGTTCCTTTTTTAGGAAGAAACATTGCCATCATCCATTCCTCATGTTAATTTTCTCATGCTATCTATTTTAAATGTTTTACATTTTCAAAATTCTGGATATTAGAATATTAAGGGCTTTTTATTAAAAATTAGATATTCTTTAGGATACCTTCATTCTGGATATTAGAAGATTTAGGGTTTTTTATTAAAAATTAGAAATTCTTTAGGATGCCTTCTTAGGAAGAAACATTGCCATTATCCATACCTCATGTTAATTTTCCTATGCTATCTATTTAAAATGTTTCATATTTTCAAAATTCTGAATATTAGAAAATGTGGGGCTTTTCATTAAAAATTAGAAATTCTTTAGGATGCCTTTTTAGGAGGAAACATTGCCATCATCCATTTCTCAAGTTAATTTGCCTGTGCTATCTATTTTAAATGTTTTAAATTTACAAAATTCTCGATATTACAAGATTTAGGGCTTTTTATTAAAAATTGGATTTTCTTTAGGATGCCATTGTTCAATCACAGATTGAACAGATAAATCTTGAGCCGGCAGAAGGTTCAATCATAGGTTAAAACCCATGTTTAACAGAAAAATAGTTCAACATATGTTTATTATTATTGTTTAGATATTACTCGTACAAGTAGCGTAAAAGCGACCTTGTGCTATAAACTACTTAGTCAGCAAAAGTTCCAGTCAGTAGCGTACAGAATAAAATACAATTAAAAACACATGTTTTGTCTAGTGCGCTACTGATATTTGTTTTGAATATAATTATAAAGTGTTTTAAGTTTATAGTTCGAAAACATCAAATAATATGATATGTTTTATAAATTATTTAAATTTGTTGAAAATGACAAGTGATAAAAGTGACAGGTGTCAAAAAATGACAGGTGTCAAAAAATGACAGGTGTCAAAAATGACGTCAAAAATGACAGGTGTCAAAAATGACAGGTGTCAATCCTTATCTTTGAATTCCCCCCAATTAAAATGCAAAATATGTTTTGTAAAACTTAAAAATACCTGTATTAAAATTATCATATTACGTGACTTAAGAAGTTTAAATGCAAAAATGTTATAAATTCATTTATTTATTCATAATTCCCGGCTCATTAATATTCGAAACCTGTTATATTGTTTTTAATTATTGGATTTTTTGCAAAACGCTGAAAGACGAACACTTTTAACAAAGGAAGATAGGAGCTTCAAAGGCCTTTTTTGGTTTTAATAATAAGTCGGACGGAAGACTGAACGATGTTGCTATATAAACTATATGTGATTAAATATTTATAAAGTGCATCAAAATCTATACCAAGTCTACCATCACCCGTGAGTATTACTCCAGTTTTTATACATTTTTTTAGTAAATATTTTATTTATTAACTGATGAACATAGCATTATTGGACAAGGCAAACAAACAAGCCAACATCAAGAAACTTTTGGACTTGGATATACAAAAGAAATATACAATAAATACAGTGTCATCTAAAGATACCATAATCGGCAGGGCTGTAATTGCTGACTTAGGCGAACATGGGTGGGTATGGATTCCCAAGAAATTTAATTTAATCGAATAGATTTCATAAATCAGAAACATTTTTATCATGTCGGTTGTTGACAAGTTCGGACGTAGTTTACTTAATCATTTAAGAAAAAACCAAGAGAAAGAAATATTTACATATGGTTTATTAAATAATACATTAAAAAGTGCTAAATACCACATGCAAGGTAAAAATATTGTGTATGATTAAAGCACTAATTATTCAATTTATGAATAATAGGGAATTATAAATCACGTAGCTGTTAATAAAGATAGTCTTCAAATTAAGATAAACAATAAATTGTATAAACCCGACAAATTGTTAAATTTTAAACTACAATTGGGTGATAAAGTTTCAATAGAATCACCTAAGATCATTACGTATGTTTTTTGGAAATGATTATTAAATATCCGATTTTAACAGAATGGTGAAGAAAATTAAAAATAAATCTCAATTGTCTTTAATAGATTACAAACGTGAAATAGTAAGTGAATTACACGCACCAGCAAGAAAACAATTCAAGCGTAGAAGAGTTGTTATTCGCGGAATAAATGATTTATTTTAAGGTGATCTGGTTGAGATGATTCCTTTTGCAAAACAAAATAAAGGATTTAAATATATTTTGGTAATTATTAATGCATTTAGTAAATTTGTGTGGGCTTTACCTATAAAGAATAAAACTTCAAAAGATGTAACACAGGCAATAAAAACAATTTTAATTAAACCAAATATTCCGAAAAACTTACAAACAGACGCAGGGAAGGAGTTTTATAACAAAGACTTTAAGGGCCTTATGGATAAGTTAAAAATTAATCATTATAGTACATTTAGTACTAAAAAAGCATCTATTGTGGAACGAGTTAATCGAACATTAAAATCGTTAATGTGGAAGGCAATTATAAGTGGTTAGAATTATTGCCTAAAATAGTTCACAAATACAATTCTACTAAACATGGAACTATCAAAATGAAACCGATTGATGTGAATGCAAAGAATGAAAAAAGTTTGTTAAAATCAACCTTAAGCAATTTAAAAATGTTCAGTCCAAATAATAAATTTAAATTAAAAGACAAAGGATAAGCAAATATCGCGAGGCATTTTCTAAAGGGTACACGCCAAATTGGTCAAATGAAATTTTCACCGTAAAACAGGTTAAATTAACAAATCCTACAAATTACATCTTGGATGATCAGTATGGAAAACCTATTCTGGGAGGTTTTTATGAATTCGAATTGCAAAGGGCAAAGTTTCCCGATATTCATTTGATTAAAAAATTTTAAGGCGAAAAGGAACAAAAGTATGCGTAAAATGGTTTGGAGAAAACGAGAAGAGTTGGATCAACAAAAATGACTTAGTTTAACATTATAATATATAATTAATAAAAGACCAAATAAAAAACAATTTAGGATTTAAAAGTGTTTTATTTTCTCATGGTATATCATCTAATATGCTTTCAAATAAACTGTCTGAACTTTCACTTTATTTCATTAATCCTGCATCAACCAATTCGTCTTCAACTTCAATGCGTATGTCGTAGTCGTCATCACTATTTTCAATATTTTCACGTTCACGTATATCCTGGATCATTTGTTGTATTAAAGTTGCAATATCTTGAACAACTGGTAAAGATTGTTTAAATGGAATCCAGTCCAGTTTTAATGTTTTATGTCGTATACACAATGTTTGTTTCGATGCCCCAATCATGTTTTGATGGTACTGAAGATGTCATTTAATATTTATTTTAAAACACGATAGCCTTGGGGGTCCGGCTGGTGGACCTTGAGATCCTGTTTTAAAGTATTTCACTTTAAATAAATTTTAATATTCCGCTCAAATCATAAGATCATTTAGTTCTTCAAATGGAGCTTTTAGTCTTTTTTCTAGAATATAAATATAGGAATTTATAACAGGTACGCAACATAAACTAATACTAATTATAGGTTGCAGTAGATAAACAAAAATATAAAGTAACGCACAGAATAATAAAAAAATTAAAAATTGTGAGGTGACAAATACAATAAAGTCAAATAATACTTTAATGCCCCCAAGGCAGAGTATCGTGCGAATCATTCAAAAGGGATCTTTTATCGGTTAACTAAATAATGAAAAATAATCGATTTGCTCTCTTTAAATAACAAACTTCCTTCCACTGTTTATAAATTAATAAACAAACTTGAACTGAAAAATTCCGAGAATTACGTTTAAATAAGTAGATGCAATTAAATATGCAAATAATAAAAATATGTGCCGCCAGTGTGGCGCCGCAAACTTATTTACCTAATTAAATATGCAAATAATAAAAATATGTGCCACCAGTATGGCATCAGTCTTCATGAGTCATATTTTTACATTTTGCAATATTGCACAATATTTAATAATATTTTATTTTTTTGTTCGACACTAGCAGGGGCGGTGGGGCTGTGCCGTATTTGCAATTTTAACACATCATTTTTGACAACTGTCATTTTTAATACTTATATATTTCGTTAATTTCCGATCAATTCCGAACTTTTCCGAATTTTTCCGGTAGCTCAAATTTTGTCAATGTCATGATAAAAAAACACATGCGAGAATTATGAATAAATAAATGTATTTATAGCATTTTTGCATTTAAACGACTTCTTAAGTCACGTTATATGATAATTTTAATACAGGTATTTTTAAGTTATACAAAACATATTTTGCATTTTAATTAGGGAGAATTCAAAGAAGGAATTTTTAACACCTGTCATTTTTGACATCTGTCATTTTTGACACCTGTCATTTTTGACACCTGTCATTTTTGACAACTGTCATTTTTGACACCTGTCATTTTTGACACCCGTCTTTTTGACACCTGTCATTTTGACACCTGTCTTTTTGGCACCTGTCATTTTAAACACCTGTCATTTTTAGCACCTGTCATTTTCAAGGTCATGCCAAGGTCACGTCAAGGTCTTGGACACCTGTCATTTTTGATCAATTCCGAACGTTTCCGAACCACGCAATTACATCTCACCAACTACACTACAATTTTTAGGTTAAATTTGTGCGCCCCCGTAATATTTGGTACGAGCCTAATTTGTACGCTCCTGTAGTATACGTATAGTTCCAGATGGTGGCGTCACATGCGGAAAAAATTTGAAGTATCGTGCAAGGTTGCGACCGCCCAATGGGGCCTTTAGGGAAGTGCGTCTCAATGTGTGAGAAAAACAACGCCAGTGTGGCGCCAGAATAAATTAAAATTTCGAAATATTGTGCAATTACTAGACACCACGAGTCATAATTTTGCATTTCCCAGTAATACTTTTTTGAATTCAACAAGCCCCGCCCATCAATATTTCTGCAATTGGTTGGCGACCGGCGGCCATTTTGAATTTTCCGCCCATCGTGTAACGCCAACGAGTGCACAGCCCAGCATGAGACGCCACCATGCGGCCGAAATGTGAATAGTGAGCCAGAAGCCCCATAGCTATTCTACTGCTATCTATTTTAAATTTATATTTTTTCAAAATTCTGGATATTAAAAGATTTAGGGCTTTTCATTGAAAATTTGATTTTCTTTAGGATGCCTTCCTAGAAAGAAACATTGCCATCATTCATTCCTTATGTTAAAAATAAAATATCCCTTAGGATGCCTTCTTAGGAAAAAACATTGAAATCATCCATTCCTTATGTTAATTTTCCTATTCTTTATATTTTCAAAATTCTGGATATTAGAAGATTTAGGGCTTTTCAAAGAAAATTGGAAATTCTTTAGGTTGCCTTCTTGTAAAGAAACATTGCCATCATCCATATCTTATGTTAATTTTCCTATGCTATCTATTTTAAATGTTTTATATTTTCAAAATTCTGGATATTAGAAGATTTAGGGCTTTTCATTGAAAATTAGAAATTTTTAAGAATGCCTTCTTAGGAAGAAACATTGCCATTATCCATACCTCATGTTAATTTTCCTATGCTATCTATTTGAAATGTTTCATATTTTCAAAATTCTGTATATTAGAAAATGTGGGGCTTTTCATTAAAAATTAGAAATTCTTTAGGATGCCTTCTTAGGAAGAAACATTGCCATCATCCATTCCTCATGTTAACTTTCCTATGCTATCAGTAGAATAGCTATGGGGCTTCTGGCTCACTATTCACATTTCGGCCGCATGGTGGCCCCACATGCTGGGCTGTGCACTCGTTGGCGTTACACGATGGGCGGGAAATTCAAAATGGCCGCCGGCCGCCAACCAATTGCAGAAATAATGATGGGCAGGGCTTGTTGAATTCAAAATGGCCGCCAACCAATTGTAAAAGTAAAACTGGGAAATGAAAAATTATGACTCGTGGTGGCGCCACTTGCCCGGTTGATTTTCAAGTCTAATTTATTCTGGCGCCACACGGGCGTTGTTTTTCTCACACATTGAGACGCACTTCCCTAGATGCCCCATTGGGCGGTCGCAACCTTGCACTATACTTCGAATTTTTTCCGCATGTGACGCCACCCGCTGGAACTATACGTATACTACAGGAGCGTACAAATTAAGCTCGTACCAAATATTACGAAGGCGCACAAAATTAACCTAAAAATTGTAATTGTAATTAATATATTCACAGTGGTGAGATTTAATTGCGGGGTTCGGAAACGTACGGAATTGATCAAAAATGACAGGTGTCCAAGACCTTGACGTGACCTCGACGTGACCTTGGCATGACCTTGAAAATGACAAGTGCCAAAAGTGACAGGTGCCAAAAAATGACAGGTGTCAAAAAATGACGTCAAAAATGACAGGTGTCAAAAATGACAGGTGACAAAAATGACAGGTGTTAAAAATTCCTTCTTTGAATTCCCCCCAATTAAAATCCAAAATATGTTTTGTATAACTTAAAAATACCTGTATTAAAATTATCATATTTCGTGACTTAAGAAGTCGTTTAAATACAAAAATGCTATAAATACATTTATTTATTCATAATTCTCGGCTCATTAATATTCGGAACCTGTTATATTGTTTTTAATTATTGGATTTTTTGCTTGGGCAGCAAAAAACGCTAAAAGACGAACACTTTTAACAAAGGAAGATAGGAGCTTCAAAGGCCTTTTTTGGTTTTCATAATAGGTCGGACGAAAGACTGAATGATGTTGCTATATAAACTATATGTTATTAAATATTTATTAAGTGCATCAAAATCTATACCAAGTCTACCATCACCCGTAAGTGTTACTCCAGTTTTTATATATTTTTTTAGTAAATATTTTATCTCTTAACAGCAAAAGCAAAAGCATTATTGGACAAGGCAAACAAACAAGCCAACATCAAGAAACTTTTGGACTTGGATATACAAAAGAAATATACAATAAATACAGTGTCATCTAAAGATACCCTAATCGGCAGGGCTGTAATTGCTGACTTAGGTGAACATGGGTGGGTATGGATTCCCAAGAAATTTAATTTAATCGAATAGATTTCATAAATTAGAAACATTTTTATCATGTCCGTTGTTGACAAGTTCGGACGTAGTTTACTTAATCATTTAAGAAAAAACCAAGAGAAGGAAATATCCACATATGGTTTATTAAATATTACATTAAAAAGTGCTAACTACCACATGCAAGCTAAAAAAATTGTGTATGATTTAAGCACTAATTATTCAATTTATGAATAATAATGAATTATAAATCACGTAGCTGTTAATGAAGATAGTCTTCAAATTAAGATAAACAATAAATTGTATAAACCCGACAAATTGTTAAATTTTAAACTATAATTGGGTGATAAAATTTCATAAGAATCATCTAAGCTCATTACGTATGTTTTTCTGGAAATGATTATTAAATATCCGATTTTAACAGAATGATGAAGAAAATTAAAAATAACTCTCGGTTGTCTTCATTAGATTATAAACGTGAAATAGTAAGTGAATTACACGCACCAGCAAGAAAACAATTCAAGCGTAGAAGAGTTGTTATTCGCGGATTAAATTAATTAAATTTATTTCAAGGTGATCTGGTTGATATAATTTCTTTTGCAAAACAAAATAAAGGATTTAAATACATTTTGGTAATTATTAATGCATTTAGTAAATTTGTGTGGGCTTTACCTAAAGAATAAAACTTTAAAAGATGTAACACAGGCAATAAAAACAATTCTAATTAAACCAAATATTCCGAAAAACTTACAAACAGACGCAGGGAAGGAGTTTTATAACAAAGACTTTAAGGGCCTTATGGATAAGTTAAAAATTAATCATTATAGTACATTTAGTACTAAAAAAGCATCTATTGTGGAACGAGTTTATCGAACATTAAAATCGTTAATGTGGAAGGAATTTAGTTATCAAGGCAATTATAAGTGGTTAGAATTATTGCCTAAAATAGTACACAAATACAATTCTACTAAACATGGAACTATCAAAATGAAACCGATTGATGTGAATGCAAAGAATGAAAAAAGTTTGTTAAAATCAACCTTAAACAATTTAAAAATGTTCAGTCCAAATAATAAATTTAAATTAAAAGACAATGTTCGGATAAGCAAATATCGCGAGGCATTTTCTAAAGGGTACACGCCAAATTGGCCAAATGAAATTTTCACTGTAAAACAGGTTAAATTAACAAATCCTACAACTTACATCTTGGAGGATCAGTATGAAAAACCTATTCTGGGAGGTTTTTATGAATTCAAATTGCAAAGGGCAAAGTTTCCCGATATTCATTTGATTGAAAAAATTTTAAAACGAAAAGGAACAAAAGTATACGTGAAATGGTTTGGAGAAAACGAGAAGAGTTGGATCAACAAAAATGACTTAGTTTAACATTATAATCTATAATTAATAAAAGACCAAATAAAAAACAATTTAGGATTTAAAAGTGTTTTATTTTCTCATAGTATATCATCTAATATGCTTTTAAATAAACTGTCTGAACTTTCACTTTATTTCATTAATTATAATCCATTAATCCTGCATCAACCAATTCGTCTTCAACTTCAATGCGTATGTCGTAGTCGTCATCACTCTTTTCAATATTTTCACGTTCACTTATATCCTGGATCATTTGTTGTATTAAAGTTGCAATATCTTGAACAACTGGTAAAGATTGTTTAAATGGAATCCAGTCCAGTTTTAAAGGTTCATGTCGTATACACAATGTTTGTTTCGATGCCCCAATCATGTTTTGATGGTACTGAAGATGTCATTTAATATTTATTTTAAAACACGATAGCCTTGGGGGTCCGGCTGGTGGACCTTGAGATCCTGTTTTAAAGTATTTCACTTTAAATAAATTTTAATATTCTGCTCAAATCATAAGATCATTTAGTTCTTCAAATGGAGCTTTTAGTCTTTTTTCTAGAATTTTAGTGCGTTGTGTGTGATGATAAATATAGGAATTTATAACAGGTACGCAACATAAACTAATACTAATTATAGGTTGCAGTGGATAAACAAAAATATAAAGTAACGCACAGGATATTAAAAAAATTAAAAAATGTGAGGTAACAAATACAATAAAGTCAAATAATACTATAATGCCCCCAAGGCAGAGTATCGTGCGAATCATTTAAAAGGGATCTTTTATCGGTTAACTAAATAATGAAAAGTAATCGATTTGCTCTCTTTAAATAACAAACTTCCTTCCACTGTTTATAAATTAATAAACAAACTTGAACTGGAAAATTCCGAAAATTACGTTTGAATAAGTAGATGCAATTAAATATGCAAATAATAAAAATATGTGCCGCCAGTGTGGCGCCGCAAACTTATTGACCTAATTAAATATGCAAATAATAAAAATATGTGCCACC
Source organism: Brassicogethes aeneus (assembly GCA_921294245.1). Classification (NCBI taxonomy): domain Eukaryota; kingdom Metazoa; phylum Arthropoda; class Insecta; order Coleoptera; family Nitidulidae; genus Brassicogethes; species Brassicogethes aeneus. The sequence goes on from OV121136.1 coordinate 9,907,320, forward strand.
AGTGTGGCGTCAGTCTTCATGAGTCATATTTTTACATTTTGTAATATTGCACAATATTTAATATTATTTTTTTTTTTGCGTCACTAGCAGGGTCGGTGGGGCTGTGGGGGTGGCGAAAGCCGTATTTGCAATTTTAACACATCATTTTTGACAACTGTCATTTTTAATACTGATATATTTTGTTAATTTGCGATCAATTCCGAACGTTTTCAAATTCTTCCGGTAGCCCAAATGTCATAATAAAAAAACACATGCGAGAATCATGAATAAATAAATGTATTTATAGCATTTTTGCATTTAAACGACTTCTTAAGTCAAGTAATATGATAATTTTAATACAGGTATTTTTAAGTTATACAAAACATATTTTGCATTTTAATAAGGGGGAATTCAAAGATAAGGAATTTTTAACACCTGTCATTTTTGACACCTGTCATTTTTGACACCTGTCATTTTTGACACCTGTAATTTTTGACATTTGTCATTTTTGACACGTGTCATTTTTGACACCTGTCATTTTTGACACCTGTCATTTTTGACAACTGTCATTTTTGACACCTGTCATTTTTGACACCTGTCATTTTTGACACCTGTCATTTTTGACACCTGTCATTTTTGACATCTGTCATTTTTGACATCTGTCATTTTTGACACCTGTCATTTTTGAAACCTGTCATTTTTTACACCTGTCATTTTTGACACCTGTCATTTTTGACATCTGTCATTTTCAAGGTCATGCCAAGGTCACGTCAAGGTCTTGGACCCCTGTCATTTTTTATCAATTCCGAACGTTTCTGAACCACGCAATTACATCTCACCACTGTGAATATATTAATTACAATTACAATTTTTAGGTTAATTTTGTGCGCCCCCGTAATATTTGGTACGAGCTTAATTTCTACGCTCCTGTAGTATACGTATAGTTCCAGCAGGTGGCGTCACATGCGGAAAAAATTCGAAGTATCGTGCAAGGTTGCGACCGCCCAATGGGGCCTCTAGGGAAGTGTGTCTCAATGTGTGAGAAAAACAACGGCAGTGTGGCGCCAGAATAAATTAGACTTGAGAATCAACCGGGCAAGTGGCGCCACCACGAGTCATAATTTTTCATTTCCCAGTTTTACTTTTACAATTGGTTGGCGGCCATTTTGAATTCAACAAGCCCTGCCCATCATTATTTCTGCAATTGGTTGGCGGCCGGCGGCCATTTTGAATTTCCCGCCCATCGTGTAACGCCAACGAGTGCACAGCCCAGCATGTGGCGCCACCATGCGGTCGAAATGTGAATAGTGAGCCAGAAGCCCCATAGCTATTCTACTGCTATCTATTTTAAATTTTTATATTTTCAAAATTCTGGATATTAAAAGATTTAGGGCTTTTCATTGAAAATTTGATTTTCTTTAGGATGCTTTCTTAGAAAGAAATATTGCCATTATTTATTCCTTATGTTAAAAATAAAATATTCTTTAGGATGCCTTCTTAGGAAAAAACATTGAAATCATCCATTCCTTATGTTAATTTTCCTATGCTTTATATTTTTAAAATTCTGGATATTAGAAGATTTAGGGCTTTTCAAAGATAATTGGAAATTCTTTAGGTTGCTTTCTTGTAAAGTAACATTGCCATCATCCATTTCTTATGTTAATTTTCCTATGCTATCTATTTTAAATGTTTTATATTTTCAAAATTCAGGATATTAGAAAATTAAGGGCTTTTCATTAAAAATTAGAAATTCTTTGGGATGCCTTCTTAGAAAGAAACTATTAAAGGAGTAACTGTATATTTTGATGACATATGCATAGTGTTGACTGTGTTCCTATTTTAGGTCTTACATCTTGTTTAGAATTTAATTTGATCAGACATATTGATGTAGTTGTTTCACAAAAATATTCATCCGATAAAATAAAACTTTATAAAAAATATAACACTTGCTTCGATGGTTTAGGTTGCTTTCCTGATACTTGCAAAATAAAATTAAAAGATGGTGCAATATCCTATGCTAGTTCTGCTAGACGAATACCTTTCAAAATAAGAGAAAAATTCAAGCAGTCTTTAGATTCTTTAGTTGAAAAGCAAATTATTGTACCTGTAAATGAACCTGTTGAATGGGTGTCTAATATTGTAGTAGTTGAAAAACCCAATGTTTCTTTAAGACTATGTATTGATTCAAAACATTTAAATCAATATATAGTTCGTGAACGGTTTACTATTCCTACAGTTGAAGAACTGGCATTTTCACTCGCTAATAAAAAGTTTTATAGTGTACTTGACTTGAAGGATGGTTTTTATCATCTTAAACTTGATGAAGATTCTAGTATGCTTTGTGCTTTTAGCACTATTTTTGGAACGTATCGATTTCTCAGAGCACCTTTTGGCCTTTGTAACTTGCCAGAACTTTTTTATAAATTGGTCTATAAATATTTTGGGGATATTAAAGGAGTAACTGTATATTTTGATGACATATGCATAGCATCAGAAACAAAAGAAGGACATAATGAGGTCCTTAAAAAGGTTTTAGAAAGAGCTAATCACTATAATGTAAAATTTAATTTTGATAAATTTTAATATTGTTTGTCAGAAATCAAATATTTAGGCAATATTTTTTGTGAACAGGGTATTTTACCTGATCCTTCTAAAATTGAAGTTATTAAGAATTTTCCAGATCCTAAAAACAAAACAGAGTTACAAAGAATTTGGGAATGATAAATTATTTACGTCAATTTATACCAAATTTATCCGAAATTATTTCTCCTTTAAGGGAACTTTTGAAAAATAATATTGAATGGACTTGGACTTTTATTCACGAGAATGCTTTAAAAAAAATATATATAATATGTAGCTCTCAAGTTCTTTCAAATTTTGACTCATCTTTGCCAGTTATGATGTGATGCTTCTAAAGATGCAGTTGGTTGCTGTTTGCTACAAAATGATAAACCTGTTGCGTTTGGTTCTAGATCATTAAATTCTACTGAAATTGAATATGCTCAGATAGAAAAATAACTTTTAGCTATTACTTTTGCATGTCAAAAGTTTCACAATTATATTTATGGACATCAATATGTTACAGTACATACAGATCATAAACCTTTGGTATCAATTATATCTAAAGAAATTGGAAAAATTCAAAATAATCGAATACGACGTTTAAGAATAAAGTTGCTAGTATATTATTTTGATTTAAAATATCTTCCAGGTAAATATATGTACATAGCTGATTTTTTGTCGCGATGTAACATCTACACTAAGGAATCTGAAGATATACTAATGAAGGATGTTGTTCATTGTGTTTCTAAAAAAACAAATTTCTGAAGATAAAATGAAAAAATTCCGACAGGAAACTCTAAAAGATAAAATATTAGGTGAAGTTGTGAAGTTTTGTATGTCTGGGTGGCCAAAAAATATAAATTTTTCAGGTGAATTAGTTCATTACTTTAAACTTAGACAAGAAATAACGGTGTGTCAAAAATATCGGGAATTGTAAAAAATTTATTTTACTGGCCTGCAATTCTTGCAGATATAAAAAATTTAGTTGCTACTTGTTCATTATGCTGTAAGTACCAAAGATCTAAGCGAAAAGAGCCTTTAATTTCTCATGAAATACCTTAACATCCATTTTTAAAAATTGGTGTAGATTTAGCGGAATATGCTGGAAAAAATTATTTAATTATAATGGACTACTTTAGTAGATGGCTTGAAATTATTCCAATTAAAAATAAAAGTAGTTTTTGTATTATTGAAAAGTTGAAATATTTATTTGGCAAATTTGGTATACCTTCATTATTAATTTCTGATAATGTTCCTTTCAAAAGTCATGAATTCATAGTTTTTTCTAAGGAATGGAATTTAAGCATTAGTACATGTAGTCCATATTATCATCAATCAAATGGTCTAGCTGAAAAAGCGGTTGATATTGCTAAAAATATGCTTAAAAAAGCCCATGAGTCTAGAACTGACTTAAATTTATATTTATTAAATTATAGAAATTCTTCTGTTGCTAATTTAGAATATTCTCCAGCACAACTATTGCAAAGCAGGATCTTAAGATGTAAACTTCCTATTCCTTTTTGTAATTAAAGCCCAAAGTGGTACCAGATTGTATTAACAATAAAATGAAAACCAATCAAAACAAGCAAGGACTATTTTATAAAAAAAATACAATCAAAGAAATTTATTTTGAAAAAGGGGAAAAGGTTTTGGTGCAACATATTTTTAAAAAGACTTGGCACCCAGCAATTGTAATTAAAAAATGTGAAACACCTAGATCGTATTTAATACAAATATGTGATACTAATCAAATTTTACGCAGAAATTTATAGAAGATTTATAAAGAAGGTTGTTGGTAACAACTTCTAACCTTAAGCTGTTTTAACTTTGTTTTAAAAGGGGAAGATATTTAGTAAACCACCTTGTTTCATATTGTTGTATAGTTTAGGATTGTTGTATGTTGTCAGATTCTGACTTAATCAATTTTAATAAAACATAAATTATTATAAATTGTATAATAAAACAGAAACATTGCCATCATCCATTCTTCATGTTAATTTCCCTATGCTATCTATTTTAAATGTTTTATTTTTTCAAAATTGTGGATATTAGAAGATTTAGGGCTTTTTATTAAAAATTAGAAATTCTTTAGGATGCCTTCCTAGAAAAAAACATTGAAATCATCCATTCCTCATGTTAATTTTCCTATGCTTTCTATTTTAAAGATTTTATATTTTCAAAATTCTGGATATTAGAAGATTTAGGGCTTTTCATTGAAAATTGGATTTTCTTTAGGATGCTTTCTTAGGAAGAAACATTGCCAAATTATGAATATTAGAAGATTTAGGGATTTTCATTAAAAATAAGATATTCTTTAGGACGCTATCTTAGGAAGAAACATTGCCATTATCTATTACTCATGTTAATTTTCCTATGCTATCTATTTTAAATGTTTTATATTTTCAAAATTCTCGATATTAGAAGATTTAGGGCTTTTCATTGAAAATTGGATTTTCTTTAAGATGCCTTCTTAGGAAGAAACATTGCCATCATCCATTCCTTATGTTAATTTTTTTATGCTATCTATTTTAAAGGTTTTATATTTTTAAAATTTTAGAACATTTAGGGATTTTCATTAAAAATAAGATATTCTTTAGGACCCTATTTTAGGAAGAAACATTGCCATCATCTATTACTCATGTTAATTTTCCTATGCCATCTATTTTAAAAGTTTTATATTTTCAAAATTCTCGATATTAGAAGATTTAGGGCTTTTCATTGAAAATTGGATTTTCTTTAGGATGCCTTCTTAGGAAGAAACATTGCCATCATCCATTCCTTATGTTAATTTTCCTATGCTATATATTTTAAATGTTTTATATTTTTAAAATTCTGGATATTAGAAGATTTAGGGCTTTTCATTAAAAATAGGATTTTTTTAGAATGCCTTCTTAGGAAAAAACATTGCCATCATCCATTCCTCATGTTAATTTTCCTATGCTATCTATTTTAAATGTTTTATATTTTCAAAATTCTGGATAATAGAAGATTTAGGGCTTTTCATTGAAAATTGGATTTTCTTTAGGATGCCTTCTTAGGAAGAAACTTTACCATACCGATTGATGTAAATGCAAAGAATGAAAAAAGTTTGTTAAAATCAACCTTTAGCAATTTAAAAATGTTCAGTCCAAATAATAAATTTAAATTAAAAGACAATGTTCGGATAAGCAAATATCGCGAGGCATTTTCTAAAGGATACACGCCAAATTGGTCAAATGAAATTTTTACTGTAAAAAGGTTAAATTAACAAATCCTACAACTTACATCTTGGAGGATCAGTATGGAAAACCTATTCTGGGAGGTTTTTATGAATTCGAATTGCAAAAGGCAAAGTTTCCCGATATTCATTTGATTGAAAAAATTTTAAGGCGAAAAGGAACAAAAGTATACGTGAAATGATTTGGAGAAAACGAGAAGAGTTGGATCAACAAAAATGACCTAGTATAACATTATAATGTATAATTAATAAAAGACCAAATAAAAAACAATTTAGGATTTAAAAGTGTTTTATTTTCTCATAGTATATCATCTAATATGCTTTCAAATAAACTGTATGAACTTTCACTTTATTTCATTAATTATAATCCATTAATCCTGCATAAACCAATTTGTCTTTAACTTCAATGCGTATGTAGTAGTCGTCATCACTATTTTCAATATTTTTACGTTCACGTATATCCTGGATCATTTATTGTATTAAAGTTGCAATATCTTAAACAACTGGTAAAGATTGTTTAAATGGAATCCAGTCCAGTTTTCCAGTCGTCATCACTATTTTCAATATTTTCACGTTCACGTATATCCTGGATCATTTGTTGTATTAAAGTTGCAATATCTTGAACAACTGGTAAAGATTGTTTAAATGGAATCCAGTCCAGTTTTAATGGTTCATGTCGTATACACAATGTTTGTTTCGATGCCCCAATCATATTTATTTTAAAACACGATAGCCTTGGGGGTCCAGCTGGTGGACCTTGAGATCCTGTTTTAAAGTATTTCACTTTAAATAAATTTTAATATTTCGCTCAAATCATAAGATCATTTAGTTCTTCAAATGGAGCTTTTAGTCTTTTTTCTAGAATTTTAGTGCGTTGTGTGTGATGATAAATATAGGAATTTATAGCAGGTACGCAACATAAACTAATATTATTTATAGGTTGCAGTAGATAAACAAAAATGTAAAGTAACGCACAGGATAATAAAAAAATTAAAAATTGTGAGGTAACAAATACAATAAAGTCAAATAATACTATAATGCCCCCAAGGCAGAGTATCGTGCGAATCATTTAAAAGGGATCTTTTATCGGTTAACTAAATAATGAAAAATAATAATGCAGTTTCAGCTTTTTATCGATAAATCCTTGTTCAGGAAGGTAGTAATTCTTGAAAGAAGCTAAATGCTGATTAAGTTTTCAAGTTTGAAGAAAGTTAATAGTAGAACATTTAGTAGAAGTTGTTATATACCTATATATGGAATTTTGGAAAACGTTTAATACAGAAAATACAGCCAAAATACATATAGGCTGTTTGGTAAGGGTGTTTAGTAAAAGTGTTACTTGCACTTACCGGTGGATCTAGATCTAGTGTCCACGAAGATTATTGCCTGGATTGCATCCTGTGTTTGGTATCTTGGGATCATTTGTTTGGAATGCTGCATGTTAATCCTGCCAGGAGTTACCGATAAAGTTGCTGAAACTGCTTCAAGCCGCACGATCCTGTATGCCGGCGCACAGACAGTTCTAAAGGTAGTAAATTGAACTTATTAGATATTGTAAAGATCTAGACGTACTTGTTTTGCTGAAATATATTAGTAGATTGTTAAGAATAGGTGATTAGTATATAATTACTTACCTGTATTGTAGTTTAAGTAGTTTTTAAAAAGTATTTCACTGACAGGTCGACGTGTTTACTAGTTTTAGGTAGGTTAGGTTAATAGTTTTAAGATTGGTAGTTCTAGTGACGCGGTGTAGCCACGTTTACTCAGCGTAGGCAGATACGGAGTTTGCGGCGTTGCCGTACGTAAATATTTGTTTTAAAATCATATGTTCATAAAATCATAGGTTACACAAGTGTGTAACCTTAACTTTTCGTGATTTTTTACTTTACTTACTTACGTTCTGAGGTTACTTACGGCTGCTGCTAAATTCGGGGCTGGGTGTGGGTTCGTTAAATCTTTATTTTAATCTTTACTACTTTAAATTGGGCGCCAGTCGAGACCAAATCGACAGGTGGTCTAAGGTGAGTGAGGAATACCAACAATACAATTTTAATACAACAAAAATATTTATTAATAAAAATATTCGACGGTTATTGATTTTTATATTATAAATTAATAAAAATATTCGAAGGTTATTGAATAACTTATGATTTTATGAACATATGATTTTAAAACAAATATTTACGTACGGCAACGCCGCAAACTCCGTATCTGCCTACGCTATGCAAACATGGTTCAAAAGAAATATCAACCACCTCCGAAAAGAAATATCTCCACTTTAGAGCCGGACCTCGCGTTTTTATCAAGAGACGTGCAAGTCAACAGAGGAGCAGTGGAGGAGTTTAGGTGTTTTAAATGCAATGGAGTTGGACATATGAAAAGAGATTGCCAATCGAGGTATCCTAAAGAGTTGGTGTGCCATGGATGCGGGAAGCCGGGAGTAATTAGACCAAACTGCCCCCAGTGTTCAAAAAACGCCAAAGCCGGGAGTTCCGCGTAGCCTTAACTTTTCGTGATTTTTTACTTTACTTACTTACGTTCTGAGGTTACTTACGGCTGCTGCTAAATTCGGGGCTGGGTGTGGGTTCGTTAAATCTTTATTTTTATCTTTACTACTTTAAATTGGGCGCCAGTCGAGACCAAATCGACAGGTGGTCTAAGGTGAGTGAGGAATACCAACAATACAATTTTAATACAACAAAAATATTTATTAATAAAAATATTCGACGGTTATTGATTTTCATATTATAAATTAATAAAAATATTCGAAGGTTATTGAATAACTTATGATTTTATGAACATATGATTTTAAAACAAATATTTACGTACGGCAACGCCGCAAACTCCGTATCTGCCTACGCTGAGTAAACGTGGCTACACCGCGTCACTAGAACTACCAATCTTAAAACTATTAACCTAACCTACCTAAAACTAGTAAACACGTCGACCTGTCAGTGAAATACTTTTTAAAAACTACTTAAACTACAATACAGGTAAGTAATTATATACTAATCACCTATTCTTAACAATCTACTAATATATTTCAGCAAAACAAGTACGTCTAGATCTTTACAATATCTAATAAGTTCAATTTACTACCTTTAGAACTGTCTGTGCGCCGGCATACAGGATCGTGCGGCTTGAAGCAGTTTCAGCAACTTTATCGGTAACTCCTGGCAGGATTAACATGCAGCATTCCAAACAAATGATCCCAAGATACCAAACACAGGATGCAATCCAGGCAATAATCTTCGTGGACACTAGATCTAGATCCACCAGTAAGTGCAAGTAACACCCTTACTAAACACCCTTACCAAACAGCCTAAAAGAAACAATCATAGCTAGAATCCTATTTAATTACTTAGTAAACAACGTTTCCAAGGTCAATTGTCATTTCTCCTTTCAAAACTTTTTTTTGTAGGTATAAAAAAACTACACATGAAGCCATGTGTTTCCTTAATGGTTATAAATACATTTTTAAAGTATCAGAGGAACAAAATTAAAATATCACTTACTCAGTTTTCTGAAAATTAAGCTATTTAAGCAAAAATTTAGTCATTATAAAGCAAGAAAAAAACTAACTTGAAACTGCACCTACCTAGATGTATTTTGGCTGTATTTTCTGTATTAAACGTTTTCCAAAATTCCATATACAGGTATATAACAACTTCTACTAAATGTTCTACTATTAAATTTCTTCAAACTTGAAAAGTTAATCAGCATCTAGCTTCTTTCAAGAATTACTACCTTCCTGAACAAGGATTTATCGGTAAAAGAACGCTAATTCGCAATTCATGATTGAAGTAAAAAATTTAATTAGAGAGGGGGACCTCTAGGGACTTTAAGTTTTGTTTTATTGATTGACATTTGACTCGTTAACTCCAACAATATTGGTAATAAATTAATTAATCTATTTTTATACTTTAAAATAATAATTTCTATTTCTTTATTTTCTAGGATTCTAGCACATCATTGTTGTTTGGACACTTGACACTTTGGACACTGAGACAAACACAACCCAAACCCGCCACAACACACAATAAGGTGCAAACGTACATTTACCCCTTTTATATAATTATAAAAACAAATAAACATTCTAATAACTAAGGTATGTAGTTTTAATAAAAAATAATTTAGAGTTTAGAGTTTAGAACCGTTACACACCACCCTTTCTTGGATAAAAAAATAAAATAAAAAAACTATTGTCAACCTAACACCTTTAATTTAATTTTATATATTCTATTCTACTATATTTTATTTTATTTTTTTCTTTTTTTTTTTTTAACCCCCATAAACTAGACACCACAAACATCTGAAGATAAACAAATAATATGTTAGGCGCACTATAATATTAGGAACTTAATTTCTGGCCAAAAAAAATAATTGCCTTTACCTGAAGACTGACAGTTTAATGTTATCACCCTAGTCAACTGTTTTCTTTACCTCACTCATTCTTAGTTCCGCTTTCATTCTACTTTCACGAGATCAACCATCTAACTTTCAAAATCACTCATTCCATCTCTTCTTTCCAGGGTTTAAGGTCCTTTTGGTGGAATGAACCCTGATCCACTCCTTTTGCGTCTTCTAACTGGAACACTAGTGGTGACAGTCTCCTGACTATTTTGCAAAGAATATACCTAGGTGCCAACTTGGCCGAAAACTTGTCAACTGCGTTACTCAACACATAGTTTCTTTTCCAAACCTTGTCTCCAACCTGGTAATTTTCTCCTGGCCTCTTCCTTAGGTTATATCCGTGTTGGTTTCTCTGATATGCCTCCTTTAACTTTCTTTGTACCTCTACATATACATGGGGTAAATCTCCCATTGCCTTAGCATATTTTTCTCTGTCAAATGGGTTAAAATTAAAATCTTTGGCCTTGCCCACCTCTCCATAAAAATTCCCACTTGTCGGTACTAACCTACCGAAATTTAAATAAGCAGGGCTGAACCCCGTCGATTCGTGTACCGCTGTCCTTAAGGCAAATCCGATTTTTGCCAATTCTTGCGGCCATTTTTTGTGTTGGTGGTCTTTTATATAGGATCTAATTGCTGCTCCTATTACTCTGTTAACTCTTTCTACCTGGTTAACTTGTGGATGATAGCGAGCATTAAACCATACCTTCGCATTATATCGTTCTGCCAACTCCTTAAAAAGTTTACCTGTGAATTGCGCCCCGTTATCGGCTGTTATCACTTGCGGCGCACCATATACCAAAAATACTTCGTCTTCTAAAAACTTTACGATTGTCGTCGCTATAGCTTGCCTCATCGGATGCAGCAAAACATATTTTGTAAAATAATCTGATACAACTAGTATGTAAGCATATCCACTACTTGATCGGGGTAAAGGGCCGAGTATATCCACGGAAATCATCTGCCATGGATAACATACTCTTTTTGGTTTTCCCATAAAACCTGGTCTTCCGTCGTTTCGGGACTTCTGGGCCGAACACGTTTCGCACGACTTAATGTACCTCTTGACATATGTTTTCATCTTTGGCCAGTAGTAGCTTTCTTTTACTCTCATGAGTGTTTTGAACACCCCTAAATGTGCTGAAGTAGGGGCATCGTGGCACTCCTTTAGAATCCTACCCCTCTGATGCCTCGGAACTACCCATTTCCACTGTGGAAGATTGTTATCGACCACCATCTCTGAAATAAAGTGCTTGTACAGAAGACCTCTCTCATCGATCATCCATTCCGGATATTGTTGAGGTTCATCTCGCACATTCTTACACATTTTTTCATACCAGGTGTCCTTCTTACAGTCTTCTGCTTTTAATTCCAACCACGCCACTTCGACTGGCGCTCTGGACAGTGCATCAGGAAGCACATTCAAGGCTCCCTTTCGATGCTCTATTTCAAAATCATGCTGCGATAACTTCACAGCCCATCTTGCCAAACGTCCTGTCGGACTCTTTAAATTGTGTAGCCATAGTAAACTATAGTGATCAGTAATCACCTTGAATTTTACCCCTTCAACATATGGCCGAAACTTCCCACGCGCCCACGTTGGGCGCCACTTGTGTAACCTTAACTTTTCGTGATTTTTTACTTTACTTACTTACGTTCTGAGGTTACTTACGGCTGCTGCTAAATTCGGGGCTGGGTGTGGGTTCGTTAAATCTTTATTTTTATCTTTACTACTTTAAATTGGGCGCCAGTCGAGACCAAATCGACAGGTGGTCTAAGGTGAGTGAGGAATACCAACAATACAATTTTAATACAACAAAAATATTTATTAATAAAAATATTCGACGGTTATTGATTTTTATATTATAAATTAATAAAAATATTCGAAGGTTATTGAATAACTTATGATTTTATGAACATATGATTTTAAAACAAATATTTACGTACGGCAACGCCGCAAACTCCGTATCTGCCTACGCTGAGTAAACGTGGCTACACCGCGTCACTAGAACTACCAATCTTAAAACTATTAACCTAACCTACCTAAAACTAGTAAACACGTCGACCTGTCAGTGAAATACTTTTTAAAAACTACTTAAACTACAATACAGGTAAGTAATTATATACTAATCACCTATTCTTAACAATCTACTAATATATTTCAGCAAAACAAGTACGTCTAGATCTTTACAATATCTAATAAGTTCAATTTACTACCTTTAGAACTGTCTGTGCGCCGGCATACAGGATCGTGCGGCTTGAAGCAGTTTCAGCAACTTTATCGGTAACTCCTGGCAGGATTAACATGCAGCATTCCAAACAAATGATCCCAAGATACCAAACACAGGATGCAATCCAGGCAATAATCTTCGTGGACACTAGATCTAGATCCACCAGTAAGTGCAAGTAACACCCTTACTAAACACCCTTACCAAACAGCCTAAAAGAAACAATCATAGCTAGAATCCTATTTAATTACTTAGTAAACAACGTTTCCAAGGTCAATTGTCATTTCTCCTTTCAAAACTTTTTTTTGTAGGTATAAAAAAACTACACATGAAGCCATGTGTTTCCTTAATGGTTATAAATACATTTTTAAAGTATCAGAGGAACAAAATTAAAATATCACTTACTCAGTTTTCTGAAAATTAAGCTATTTAAGCAAAAATTTAGTCATTATAAAGCAAGAAAAAAACTAACTTGAAACTGCACCTACCTAGATGTATTTTGGCTGTATTTTCTGTATTAAACGTTTTCCAAAATTCCATATACAGGTATATAACAACTTCTACTAAATGTTCTACTATTAAATTTCTTCAAACTTGAAAAGTTAATCAGCATCTAGCTTCTTTCAAGAATTACTACCTTCCTGAACAAGGATTTATCGGTAAAAGAACGCTAATTCGCAATTCATGATTGAAGTAAAAAATTTAATTAGAGAGGGGGACCTCTAGGGACTTTAAGTTTTGTTTTATTGATTGACATTTGACTCGTTAACTCCAACAATATTGGTAATAAATTAATTAATCTATTTTTATACTTTAAAATAATAATTTCTATTTCTTTGTTTTTTAGGATTCTAGCACATCATTGTTGTTTGGACACTTGACACTTTGGACACTGAGACAAACACAACCCAAACCCGCCACAACACAAAATAAGGTGCAAACGTACATTTACCCCTTTTATATAATTATAAAAACAAATAAACATTCTAATAACTAAGGTATGTAGTTTTAATAAAAAATAATTTAGAGTTTAGAGTTTAGAACCGTTACACACCACCCTTTCTTGGATAAAAAAATAAAATAAAAAAAAAACTATTGTCAACCTAACACCTTTAATTTAATTTTATATATTCTATTCCACTATATTTTATTTTATTTTTTTCCTTTTTTTTTTTAACCCCCATAAACTAAACACCACAAACATCTGAAGATAAACAAATAATATGTTAGGCGCACTATAATATTAGGAACTTAATTTCTGGCCAAAAAAATAATTGCCTTTACCTGAAGACTGACAGTTTAATGTTATCACCCTAGTCAACTGTTTTCTTTACCTCACTCATTCTTACTTCCGCTTTCATTCTACTTTCACGAGATTAACCATCTAACTTTCAAAATCACTCATTCCATCTCTTCTTTCCAGGGTTTAAGGTCTTTTTGGTGGAATGAACCCTGATCCACTCCTTTTGCGTCTTCTAACTGGAACACTAGTGGTGACAGTCTCCTGACTATTTTGCAAAGAATATACCTAGGTGCCAACTTGGCCGAAAACTTGTCAACTGCGTTACTCAACACATAGTTTCTTTTCCAAACCTTGTCTCCAACCTGGTAATTTTCTCCTGGCCTCTTCCTTAGGTTATATCCGTGTTGGTTTCTCTGATATGCCTCCTTTAACTTTCTTTGTACCTCTACATATACATGGGGTAAATCTCCCATTGCCTTAGCATATTTTTCTCTGTCAAATGGGTTAAAATTAAAATCTTTGGCCTTGCCCACCTCTCCATAAAAATTCCCACTTGTCGGTACTAACCTACCGAAATTTAAATAAGCAGGGCTGAACCCCGTCGATTCGTGTACCGCTGTCCTTAAGGCAAATCCGATTTTTGCCAATTCTTGCGGCCATTTTTTGTGTTGGTGGTCTTTTATATAGGATCTAATTGCTGCTCCTATTACTCTGTTAACTCTTTCTACCTGGTTAACTTGTGGATGATAGCGAGCATTAAACCATACCTTCGCATTATATCGTTCTGCCAACTCCTTAAAAAGTTTACCTGTGAATTGCGCCCCGTTATCGGCTGTTATCACTTGCGGCGCACCATATACCAAAAATACTTCGTCTTCTAAAAACTTTACGATTGTCGTCGCTATAGCTTGCCTCATCGGATGCAGCAAAACATATTTCGTAAAATAATCTGATACAACTAGTATGTAAGCATATCCACTACTTGATCGGGGTAAAGGGCCGAGTATATCCACGGAAATCATCTGCCATGGATAACATACTCTTTTTGGTTTTTCCATAAAACCTGGTCTTCCGTCGTTTCGGGACTTCTGGGCCGAACACGTTTCGCACGACTTAATGTACCTCTTGACATATGTTTTCATCTTTGGCCAGTAGTAGCTTTTTTTTACTCTCATGAGTGTTTTGAACACCCCTAAATGTGCTGAAGTAGGGGCATCGTGGCACTCCTTTAGAATCCTACCCCTCTGATGCCTCGGAACTACCAATTTCCACTGTGAAAGATTGTTATCGACCACCATCTCTGAAATAAAGTGCTTGTACAGAAGACCTCTCTCATCGATCATCCATTCCGGATATTGTTGAGGTTCATCTCGCACATTCTTACACATTTTTTCATACCAGGTGTCCTTCTTACAGTCTTCTGCTTTTAATTCCAACCACGCCACTTCGACTGGCGCTCTGGACAGTGCATCAGGAAGAATATTCAAGGCTCCCTTTCGATGCTCTATGTCAAAATCATGCTGCGATAACTTCACAGCCCATCTTGCCAAACGTCCTGTCGGACTCTTTAAATTGTGTAGCCATAGTAAACTATAGTGATCAGTAATCACCTTGAATTTTACCCTTTCAACATATGGCCGAAACTTTTCAATGCCAAACAACACGGCAGCTAGTTCTAACTCAGTTACTGTGTACTTTCGCTCTTGATCAGAAATGGTTCTACTGGCGAAAGCACAAACAAGCTCCTGTCCATCCTCTGTTTTCTGAGTCAGCACTGCTCCAAGGCCCACCAAAGAAGCATCACACTGTATATAGAACATCCTTGAATAGTCTGGATTTGCCAAAATCGGAGCCGTTACCAACGCCTCTTTAATCTTTAGAAAGCATCTATCTGCTTCCTCGGTCCAGTTAAGCTTCTGTGCCTTCTTTTTTCCTTTTATCAACGAAGTCATGGGGCTGGTCATTGAAGAATAGTTTTTTATAAACTTCCTGTACCATCCGACAGTACCTATGAAGCGTTTCATTTGTGTCACCGTTTCTGGCCTTGGGAAGTTCAACATGGCGGAAACTTTCTCTGGGTCAGTTCTGAGTCCAATTTCATCCACTATGAATCCGAGATATCTCAGAGAAGACCGGCAAAATTCGCATTTTTCTACATTTATAGTTAAATTGGCCTCTTTTAGCCGGCGATGAACTTCGTCTAATATCTCCAGGTGTTTTTCAAAAGTGGGTGTTGCGATTATGACGTCATCTAGATATACAAATACGTAGGGGTCAAGTGATGGTCCCAAAATTGAATCCATTAGACGCTGCTGAGTTTGGGCGGCATTTGTTAATCCAAACGGCATAACAACGAATTCATACAAACCCCTGCCCGTGACAGTAAACGCGCATTTTTCTCTGGATCTCGGGTCTAAGGTGACCTGCCAGAATGCTGATTTCAAGTCTACACTTGACAGGTATCTAGCTCCGGTCAGCTTGTTCAGGATGTTTTCAACTATGGGCAGAGGATATGCATCTCTTTTTGTTACAGCGTTGAGTTTTCGTCCGTCAAAACACAGCCTGTACGTTCCATCCGTCTTCTTTACCAGCAGAATTGGGCTGGACCAGGGACTTTCTGACGGCTGCACTACTCCCAATTCTAACATCTTATCTAATTCCTTATATATGTGATCCAACATATACGGAGACATTGTGTGTTGTCTCTGCTTGATCGGTTCACAGTCTCCCGTGTCTATCCTGTGGACTGCCCTATTGGTTCTACCTAGCTTGCTACCGTTTTTCCATGAAATTTCTTTAAACTTGTTGACCATTTCTTTCAAATCACTCATCTCTCTCGTTTAGCCCCTCTTTTGACTGAATTACGTTAATTTCACTTGCTCTTGACTTCGTTTCTTCCACAGCAATCGATCTACTTCTAAAGTTGACTGCTATCTTAAATTCTTCACAAAAGTCTGACCCCAGTATCAATTTGTGACATAGTGACGGCACCACTAAAACCTTTAAGATTTTTAAAACTCCGTCTATCTTAATCGGTAAATTTAGGTAGCCTTTAACTTCTTGCTCCTTTCCATCGGCAGTACAGATGATTAAGTTCGGGCTATTATAAATATGTAAGTTGTAACGGTCTATAATATGTATACCTCTACTTCCCATCACAGAATGGCTCGCCCCGCTATCCAACAAGGCTATGATATCTTCCCCAAAAATTTCGACCTTAAGATAAGGTCTATTGTCTCCGGTTCTCCTTACAAACAAGGCATTGTTATCATGTTCTTTCGGATGCTCTTTACAGAATTGCTTGACGTATCGGCACCACTCAGTCCATTCAGATTGGCTGGTTGTAGGGTATTTTTGCGTTTGGGAGCGCCGTTCTACGCGGAACTCCCGGCTTTGGCGTTTTTTGAACACTGGGGGCAGTTTGGTCTAATTACTCCCGGCTTCCCGCATCCATGGCACACCAACTCTTTAGGATACCTCGATTGGCAATCTCTTTTCATATGTCCAACTCCATTGCATTTAAAACACCTAAACTCCTCCACTGCTCCTCTGTTGACTTGCACGTCTCTTGATAAAAACGCGAGGTCCGGCTCTAAAGTGGAGATATTTCTTTTCGGAGGTGGTTGATATTTCTTTTGAACCATGTTTGCATCCTCCAAGATCCTGCATACCTCGGTCAACTTCTCCAAAGTGGTTATGTCTTGGAGTGCGATCTGTACTTGGTAGCATGGCAATATGTTTCCCCGGATTACGTCTAACCTAACCTTTTCCTTAGGTACTTCTGATAATCGATTGAACATGTTTATCATCGTTGCAATATATACCGTTACCTTCTCAGTTGGGCCCTGGGTACGACTTCTTATCTCCGTCCACAACTCGTTTTCGAAATTTCTTGGTAAAAAGTCTCTGCGAAGCGCTTTCTTCAGACCTCCCCAGCAATCTACTGAATCTTTCACAGCCCTATACCAGATTAGAGCCTGGTCTCTAAATAAATCTACTGCTGATTCGTATAATGTTCCTTCTGAAGTGTGCCTTGCTACCCTTAACTCCTCTACTCGTTGAAGGAAGCTATTGACTGAACCGTTCTTAGTAGTCCCATCGAATGTCACACTCCATTTGTACACTGGCGTGATTAATTTGCTCGACGCCGTACTGGTTTGGTTAGGTGGGGTTGGGCTTTCGTTTATCTCCAGAAAAACATCATTCATCTCACACATGTAAGAGTTTAGCTCTATGAGGGTCTCAGCTATGTAATTTTCTCTTTCTTCATTGGCATCAGCACCTTGAAGTCTTTTTAATCTGTCTGTTACATGTAAATATCTTGATTTAAATCTTTTTAACACTTCTTCTCTAGAACCATCAAAATCATCTTTCACTTCTTTTAGTGTTTTTAGGCTGGTGGCTATCTCGACTTTTTCTATTGCGAAATTACCGTCTTCGTTGTTGTATTCTACCGGATTCTGAGCCTCCTGCCTTAAGCATTCCCTTAGACATTTTCGTTTCATTGACATATCTGCATTTTCGCTAAAGAGTTTTCTGATCTTAAGTTCATAGTTGATCTCATGGGTTCGTAAATGAAACGGATCCATCGCGAGTATCAGTTGACGAGAGTTAAAACAATTTAAACTGTTACCTTATAATTTATTTGCCTTATTTTTCTTTAGCCTTAAAATTGTTCTTATTACTATGATATCCTATTTTTATAGATGTAGTTACCGGTAAAGTTTGCCAACCAAAATTCGATACTAAGTATACTAAGTCTTAAAGCTATAATTGTATAAACTGTATTGTTGATGGGGATAGGTTTGAGGGATATGACAACCCGATTGGTATACCTCAGAAAATTTAGCATAAGGCCCCACGTTGGGCGCCACTTGTGTAACCTTAACTTTTCGTGATTTTTTACTTTACTTACTTACGTTCTGAGGTTACTTACGGCTGCTGCTAAATTCGGGGCTGGGTGTGGGTTCGTTAAATCTTTATTTTTATCTTTACTACTTTAAATTGGGCGCCAGTCGAGACCAAATCGACAGGTGGTCTAAGGTGAGTGAGGAATACCAACAATACAATTTTAATACAACAAAAATATTTATTAATAAAAATATTCGACGGTTATTGATTTTTATATTATAAATTAATAAAAATATTCGAAGGTTATTGAATAACTTATGATTTTATGAACATATGATTTTAAAACAAATATTTACGTACGGCAACGCCGCAAACTCCGTATCTGCCTACGCTGAGTAAACGTGGCTACACCGCGTCACTAGAACTACCAATCTTAAAACTATTAACCTAACCTACCTAAAACTAGTAAACACGTCGACCTGTCAGTGAAATACTTTTTAAAAACTACTTAAACTACAATACAGGTAAGTAATTATATACTAATCACCTATTCTTAACAATCTACTAATATATTTCAGCAAAACAAGTACGTCTAGATCTTTACAATATCTAATAAGTTCAATTTACTACCTTTAGAACTGTCTGTGCGCCGGCATACAGGATCGTGCGGCTTGAAGCAGTTTCAGCAACTTTATCGGTAACTCCTGGCAGGATTAACATGCAGCATTCCAAACAAATGATCCCAAGATACCAAACACAGGATGCAATCCAGGCAATAATCTTCGTGGACACTAGATCTAGATCCACCAGTAAGTGCAAGTAACACCCTTACTAAACACCCTTACCAAACAGCCTAAAAGAAACAATCATAGCTAGAATCCTATTTAATTACTTAGTAAACAACGTTTCCAAGGTCAATTGTCATTTTTTTTTTTTTTTTTTTTTTTTTTTTTTTGAATATTAGCCCTAAACTTTTCGTGATTTTTTACTTTACTTACTTACGTTCTGAGGTTACTTACGGCTGCTGCTAAATTCGGGGCTGGGTGTGGGTTCGTTAAATCTTTATTTTTATCTTTACTACTTTAAATTGGGCGCCAGTCGAGACCAAATCGACAGGTGGTCTAAGGTGAGTGAGGAATACCAACAATACAATTTTAATACAACAAAAATATTTATTAATAAAAATATTCGACGGTTATTGATTTTTATATTATAAATTAATAAAAAATATTCGAAGGTTATTGAATAACTTATGATTTTATGAACATATGATTTTAAAACAAATATTTACGTACGGCAACGCCGCAAACTCCGTATCTGCCTACGCTGAGTAAACGTGGCTACACCGCGTCACTAGAACTACCAATCTTAAAACTATTAACCTAACCTACCTAAAACTAGTAAACACGTCGACCTGTCAGTGAAATACTTTTTAAAAACTACTTAAACTACAATACAGGTAAGTAATTATATACTAATCACCTTTTCTTAACAATCTACTAATATATTTCAGCAAAACAAGTACGTCTAGATCTTTACAATATCTAATAAGTTCAATTTACTACCTTTAGAACTGTCTGTGCGCCGGCATACAGGATCGTGCGGCTTGAAGCAGTTTCAGCAACTTTATCGGTAACTCCTGGCAGGATTAACATGCAGCATTCCAAACAAATGATCCCAAGATACCAAACACAGGATGCAATCCAGGCAATAATCTTCGTGGACACTAGATCTAGATCCACCGGTAAGTGCAAGTAACACCTTTACTAAACACCCTTACCAAACAGCCTAAAAGAAACAATAATAGCTAGAATCCTATTTAATTACTTAGTAAACAACGTTTCCAAGGTCAATTGTCATTTCTCCTTTCAAAACTTTTTTTTGTAGGTATAAAAAAACTACACATGAAGCCATGTGTTTCCTTAATGGTTTTAAATACATTTTTAAATTACAAGGGGAACAAAAGTAAAATATTACTTACTCAGTTTTCTGAAAATTAAGCTATTTAAGCAATAATTTAGTCATTATAAAGCAAGAAAAAACTAACTTAAAACTGCACCTACCTAGATGTATTTTGGCTGTATTTTCTGTATTAAACGTTTTCCAAAATTCCATATACAGGTATATAACAACTTCTACTAAATGTTCTACTATTAACTTTCTTCAAACTTGAAAACTTAATCAGCATTTAGCTTCTTTCAAGAATTACTACCTTCCTGAACAAGGATTTATCGGTAAAAGAACGCTAATTCGCAATTCATGATTGAAGTAAAAAATTTAATTAGGGAGGGGGACCTCTAGGGACTTTAAGTTTTGTTTTATTGATTGACATTTGACTCGTTAACTCCAACAATATTGGTAATAATTTAATTAATCTATTTTTATACTTTAAAATAATAATTTCTATTTCTTTGTTTTTTAGGATTCTAGCACATCATTGTTGTTTGGACACTTGACACTTTGGACACTGAGACAAACACAACCCAAACCCGCCACAACACAAAATAAGGTGCAAACGTACATTTACCCCTTTTATATAATTATAAAAACAAATAAACATTCTAATAACTAAGGTATGTAGTTTTAATAAAAAATAATTTAGAGTTTAGAGTTTAGAACCGTTACATTGCTCTCTTTAAATAACAAACTTCCTTTCACTTTTTATAAATTAATAAACAAACTTGAACTGGAAAATTCCGAGAATTACCTTTAAATAAGTAGATGCAATTAAATTTGCAAATAATAAAAATATGTGCCACCAGTGTGGCGTCAGACTTCATGAGTCATATTTTTACATTTTGCAATATTGCACAATATTTAATAATATTTTATTTTTTTGTTCGACATTAGCAGGGGCGGTGGGGCTGTGGGGGTGGCGAAAGCCGTATTTGCAATTTTAACACATCATTTTTGACAACTGTCATTTTTGATACTTATATATTTCGTTAATTTCCGATCAATTCCGAACGTTTCCGAATTCTTCCGGTAGCTCAAATGTTGTCAATGTCATAATACAAAAACACATGCGAGAATTATGAATAAATAAATGTATTTATAGCATTTTTGCATTTAAACGACTTCTTAAGTCACGTAATATTTAATACAGGTATTTTTATAAATATATAAACAAAACATATTTTGCATTTTAATTAAGGGGAATTCAAATATAAGGAATTTTTGACAACTGTTATTTTTGACACCTGTCATTTTTAACACCTGTCATTTTTGACAACTGTTATTTTTGACACCTGTTATTTTTGACACCTGTCATTTTTGACACCTCTCATTTTTGACACCTGTCATTTTTGACACCTGTCATTTTTGACACCTGTCATTTTTGACACCTGTCATTTTTGACACCTGTAATTTTTGACACCTGTCATTTTTAGACACCTGTCATTTTTAGACAACTGTCATTTTTAGACACCTGTCATTTTAAGACACCTGTCATTTTTAGCACCTGTCATTTTTTCAAGGTCATGCCAAGGTCACGTCAAGGTCTTGGACACCCGTCATTTTTGATCAATTCCGAACGTTTCCAAACCACGCAATTACATCTTACCACTGTGAATATATTATTTACAATTACAATTTTAAGGTTAATTTTGTGCGCCCCCGTAATATTTAGTACGAGCTTAATTTGTACGCTCCTGTTGTATACGTATAGTTCCAGCAGGTGGCGTCACATGCGGAAAAAATTCGAAGTATCGTGCAAGGTTGCGACCGCCCAATGGGGCCTCTAGGGAAGTGCGTCTCAATGTGTGAGAAAAACAACGCCAGTGTGGCGCCAGAATAAATTAAAATTTCGAAATATTGTGCATTGTGCAAGTCTAGTAGTTGCACAATGTGCAATTACTAGACTTGAGAATCAACCGGGCAAGTGGCGCCACCACGAGTCATAATTTTGCATTTCCCAGTATTACTTTTACAATTGGTTGGCGGCCAACAAGCCCCGCCCATCATTATTTCTGCAATTGGTTGGCGACCGGCGGCCATTTTGAATTTCCCGCCCATAGTGTAACGCCAACGAGTGCACAGCCCAGCATGTGACGCCACCATGCGGCCGAAATGTGAATAGTAAGCCAGAAGCCCCATAGCTATTCTACTGCTATCTATTTTAAATTTTTATATTTTCAAAATTCTGGATATTAAAAGATTTAGGGCTTTTCATTAAAAATTTGATTTTCTTTAGGATGCCTTCTTAGAAAGAAACATTGCCATCATTCATTCCTTATGTTAATTTTCCTATGCTATCTATTTTAAAAGTTTTAAAAGAATTATGAATAAATAAATGTATTTATAGCATTTTTGCATTTAAACGTCTTCTTAAGTCACGTAATATGATAATTTTAATACAGGTATTTTTAAGTTATTCCAAACATATTTTACATTTTAATTAGGGGGAATTCAAAGATAAGGAATTTTTAACACCTGTCATTTTTGACAACTGTTATTTTTGACACCTGTCATTTTTAACACCTGTCATTTTTGACAACTGTTATTTTTGACACCTGTCATTTTTGACACCTGTCTTTTTTGACACCTGTCATTTTTGACACCTGTCATTTTTAGCACCTGTCATTTTCAAGTTCATGCCAAGGTCACGTCAAGGTCACGTCAAGGTCTTGGACACCCGTCATTTTTGATCAATTCCGAACGTTTCCGAACCACGCAATTACATCTTACCACTGTGAATATATTAATTACAATTACAATTTTAATTGGTTGGCGGCCATTTTGAATTCAACAAGCCCCGCCCATCATTATTTCTGCAATTGGTTGGCGGCCGGCGGCCATTTTGAATTTCCCGCCCATCGTGTAACGCCAACGAGTGCACAGCCCAGCATGTGGCGCCACCATGCGGCCGAAATGTGAATAGTGAGCCAGAAGCCCCATAGCTATTCTACTGCTATCTATTTTAAATTCTTATATTTTCAAAATTCTGGATATTAAAGGATTTAGGGCTTTTCATTGAAAATTTGATTTTCTTAGAAAGAAACATTGCCATCATTCATTCCTTATGTTAATTTTCCTATGCTATCTATTTTAAAGGTTTTATATTTTTAAAATTTTGAAAATTAAAAGATTTAGGGCTTTTCATTAAAAATTGGATTTTCTTTGGGATGGTTTTATATTTTCAAAATTATGGAAATTAAAAAAATTAGGGCTTTTCATTAAAAATAAAATATTCTTTAGGATGCCTTTTTAGAAAAAACATTGAAATCATCCATTCCTTATGTTAATTTTCCTATGCTTTATATTTTCAAAATTTTGGATATTAGAAGATTTAGGACTTTTCAAAGAAAATTGGAAATTCTTTAGGTTGCCTTCTTGTAAAGAAACATTGCCATCATCCATTTCTTATGTTAATTTTCCTATGCTATGTTTTATATTTTCAAAATTCAGGATATTAGAAAATTAAGGGCTTTTCATTAAAAATTAGAAATTCTTTGGGATGCCTTCTTAGGAAAAAACATTGCCATCATCCATTCTTCATGTTAATTTCCCTATGCTATCTATTTTAAATATTTTATTTTTTCAAAATTGTGGATATTAGAAGATTTATGGCTTTTTATTAAAAATTAGAAATTCTTTAGGATGCCTTCTTAGAAAAAAAACATTGAAATTATCCATTCCTTATGTTAATTTTCCTATGCTTTATATTTTCAAAATTTTGGATATTAGAAGATTTAGGGCTTTTCAAAGAAAATTGGAAATTCTTTAGGTTGCCTTCTTGTAAAGAAACATTGCCATCATCCATTTCTTATGTTAATTTTCCTATGCTATCTATTTTAAATGTTTTATATTTTCAAAATTCAGGATATTAGAAAATTAAGGGCTTTTCATTAAAAATTAGAAATTCTTTGGGATGCCTTCTTAGGAAGAAACATTGCCATCATCCATTCTTCATGTTAATTTCCCTATGCTATCTATTTTAAATATTTTATTTTTTCAAAATTGTGGATATTAGAAGATTTAGGGCTTTTTATTAAAAATTAGAAATTCTTTAGTAGGCCTTCTTGGAAGAAAACATTGAAATCATCCATTTCTCATGTTAATTTTCCTATGCTATCTATTTTAAAGATTTTATATTTTCAAAATTCTGGATATTAGAAGATTTAGGACTTTTCATTGAAAATTGGATTTTCTTTAGGATGCTTTCTTAGGAAAAAACATTGCCAAATTATGAATATTAGAAGATTTAGTGATTTTCATTAAAAATAAAATATTCTTTAGGACGCTATCTTAGGAAGAAACATTGCCATCATCTATTACTCATGTTAATTTTCCTAAAATATTAAATGTTTTATATTTTCAAAATTCTCGATATTGGAAGATTTAGGGCTTTTCTTTAAAAATTGGATTTTCTTTAAGATGCCTTCTTAGGAAGAAACATTGCCATCATCTATTCCTTATGTTAATTTTTTTATGCTATCTATTTTAAAGATTTTATATTTTTAAAATTTTAGAAGATTTAGGGATTTTCATTAAAAATAAGATATTCTTTAGGACGCTATCTTAGAAAGAAACATTGCCATCATCTATTCCTCATGTTAATGTTCCTATTCTACCTATTTTAAAGATTTTATATTTTCAAAATTCTGGATATTAGAAGATTTAGGGCTTTTCATTGAAAATTGGATTTTCTTTAGGATGCCTTCTTAGGAAGAAACATTGCCATCATCCATTCCTCATGTTAATTTTCCTATGCTTTATATTTTCAAAATTTTGGATATTAGATGATTTAGGGCTTTTCAAATAAAATTGGAAATTCTTTAGGTTGCCTTCTTGTAAAGAAACATTGCCATCATCCATTTCTTATGTTAATTTTCCTATGCTATCTATTTTAGAGGTTTTATATTTTTAAAATTATGAAAATTAAAAGATTTAGGGCTTTTCATTAAAAATTGGATTTTCTTTGGGCTGGTTTTATATTTTCAAAATTATGAAAATTAAAAGATTTAGGGCTTTTCATTAAAAATTGGATTTTCTTTGGGATGGTTTTATATTTTAAAAATTCTGGATATTAGAAAATTTAGGGCTTTTCATTGAAAATTAGAAATTCTTAAGGATGCCTTCTTAGGAAGAAACATTGCCATTATCCCTACCTCATGTTAATTTTCCTATGCTACCTATTTGAAATGTTTCATATTTTCAAAATTCTGGATATTAGAAAATGTGGCGCTTTTCATTAAAAATTAGAAATTCTTTAGAATGCCTTTTTAGGAAAAAACATTGCAATCATCCATTCCTCATGTTAATTTTCCTATGCTATCTATTTGAAATGTTTCATATTTTCAAAATTCTGGATATTAGAAAATTTGGGGTTTTTATTGAGAATTAGAAATTCTTTGGGTTCCTTTTTTAGGAAGAAACATTGCCATCATCCTTTCCTTATGTTAATTTTCTTATGCTATCTATTTTAAATGTTTTACATTTTCAAAATTCTGTTATTAGAATATTTAGGGCTTTTTATTAAAAATTAGAAATTCTTTAGGATACCTTCTTAGAAAGAAACATTGCCATCATCCATTTCTTATGTTAATTTTCCTATGCTATCTATTTTAAATGTTTTATAATTTCAAAATTCAGGATATTAGAAAATTAAGGGCCTTTTATTAAAAATTAGAAATTCTTTGGGATGCCTTCTTGGAAGGAAACATTATTATCATCTATTTCTCATGTTAATTTTCCTATGCTATCTATTTTAAATGTTTTAAATTTACAAAATTCTGGATATTAGAAGATTTAGGGCTTTTCATTAAAAATTGGATTTTCTTTGGGATGGTTTTATATTTTCAAAATTATGGAAATTAAAAGATTTGCGGCTTTTCATTAAAAATAAAATATTCTTTAGGATGCCTTCTTAGGAAAAAACATTGAAATCATCCATTCCTTTTGTTAATTTTCCTATGCTATCTATTTTAAAGATTTTATATTTTCAAAATTCTGAATATTAGAAGATTTAGGGCTTTTCATTGAAAATTGCGTCACATGCGGAAAAAATTCGAAGTATCGTGCAAGGTTGCGACCGCCCAATGGGGCCTCTAGGGAAGTGCGTCTCAATGTGTGAGAAAAACAACGCCAGTGTGGCGCCAGAATAAATTAAAATTTCGAAATATTGTGCAATTACTAGACTTGAGAATCAACCGGGCAAGTGGCGCCACCACGAGTCATAATTTTGCATTTCCCAGTATTACGTTTACAATTGGTTGGCGGCCAATTTGAATTCAACAAGCCCCGCCCATCATTATTTCTGCAATTGGTTGGCGGCCGGCGGCCATTTTGAATTTCCCGCCCATCGTGTAACGCCAACGAGTGCACAGCCAATCATGTGGCGCCACCATGCGGCCGAAATGTGAATAGTGAGCCAAAAGCCCCATAGCTATCTATTTTATATTTTCAAAATTCTGGATATTAAAAGATTTAGGGCTTTTCATTGAAAATTTGATTTTTTTTTGGATGCCTTCTTAGAAAGAAACATTGCCATCATTCATTCCTTATGTTAATTTTCCTATGCTATCTATTTTAAAGGTTTTATATTTTTAAAATTATGAAAATTAAAAGATTTAGGGCTTTTCATTAAAAATTGGATTTTCTTTGGGATGGTTTTATATTTTCAAAATTATGGAAATTAAAAGATTTAGGGCTTTTCATTAAAAAAAATATTCTTAAGGATGCCTTCTTAGGAAAAAACATTGAAATCATCCATTCCTTATGTTAATTTTCCTATGCTTTATATTTTCAAAATTCTGGATATTAGAAGATTTAGGGCTTTTCAAAGAAAATTGGAAATTCTTTAGGTTGCCTTCTTGTAAAGAAACATTGCCATCATTCATTTATTATGTTAATTTTCCTATGCTATCTATTTTAAATGTTTTATATTTTCAAAATTTAGGATATTAGAAAATTAAGGGCTTTTCATTAAAAATTAGAAATTTTTTGAGATGCCTTCTTAGAAAAAAACATTGCCATTATCCATTCTTCATGTTAATTTCCCTATGCTATCTATTTTAAATGTTTTATATTTTCAAATTTCAGGATATTAGAAAATTAAGGGCTTTTCATTAAAAATTAGAAATTCTTTGGGATGCCTTCTTAGAAAGAAACATTGCCATCATCCATTCTTCATGTTAATTTCCCTATGCTATCTATTTTAAATGTTTTATTTTTTCAAAATTGTGGATATTAGAAGATTTAGGGCTTTTTATTAAAAATTAGAAATTCTTTAGGATGCCTTCTTAAAAAAAACATTGAAATCATCCATTCCTCATGTTAATTTTCCTATGCTATCTATTTTAAAGATTTTATATTTTCAAAATTCTGGATATTAAAAGATTTAGGGCTTTTCATTGAAAATTGGATTTTCTTTAGGATGCTTTCTTAGGAAGAAACATTGCCAAATTATAAATATTAGAAGATTTAGGAATTTTCATTAAAAATAAGATATTCTTTAGGACGCTATCTTAGGAAGAAACATTGCCATTATCTATTACTCATGTTAATTTTCCTATGCTATCAATTTTAAATGTTTTATATTTTTAAAATTCTCGATATTAGAAGATTTAGGGCTTTTCATTGAAAATTGGATTTTCTTTAAGATGCCATCTTAGGAAGAAACATTGCCATCATCCATTCCTCATGTTAATTTTCCTATGCTATCTATTTTAAAGATTTTATATTTTCAAAATTCTGAATATTAGAAGATTTAGGGCTTTTCATTGAAAATTGCGTCACATCCGGAAAAAATTCGAAGTATCGTGCAAGGTTGCGACCGCCCAATGGGGCCTCTAGGAAAGTGCGTCTTAATGTGTGAGAAAAACAACGCCAGTGTGGCGCCAGAATAAATTAAAATTTCGAAATATTGTGCAATTACTAGACTTAAGAATCAACCGGGCAAGTGGCGCCACCACGAGTCATAATTTTGCATTTCCCAGTATTACGTTTACAATTGGTTGGCGGCCAATTTGAATTCAACAAGCCCCGCCCATCATTATTTCTGCAATTGGTTCGCGGCCGGCGGCCATTTTGAATTTCCCGCCCATCGTGTAACGCCAACGAGTGCACAGCCCAGCATGTGGCGCCACCATGCGGCCGAAATGTGAATAGTGAGCCAGAAGCCCCATAGCTATTCTACTGCTATCTATTTTAAATTTTTATATTTTCAAAATTCTGGATATTAAAAGATTTAGGGCTTTTCATTGAAAATTTGCTTTTTTTAGGATGCCTTCTTAGAAAGAAACATTGCCATCATTCATTCCTTATGTTAGTTTTCCTATGCTATCTATTTTAAAGGTTTTATATTTTTAAAATTATGAAAATTAAAAGATTTAGGGCTTTTCATTAAAAATTGGATTTTCTTTAGGATGGTTTTATATTTTCAAAATTTTGGAAATTAAAAGATTTAGGGCTTTTCATTAAAAATAAAATATTCTTTAGGATGCCTTCTTAGGAAAAAACATTGAAATCATCCATTCCTTATGTTAATTTTCCTATGCTTTATATTTTCAAAATTCTGGATATTAAAAGATTTAGGGCTTTTCATTGAAAATTGGATTTTCTTTAGGATGCTTTCTTAGGAAGAAACATTGCCAAATTATAAATATTAGAAGATTTAGGAATTTTCATTAAAAATAAGATATTCTTTAGGACGCTATCTTAGGAAGAAACATTGCCATTATCTATTACTCATGTTAATTTTCCTATGCTATCAATTTTAAATGTTTTATATTTTCAAAATTCTCGATATTAGAAGATTTAGGGCTTTTCATTGAAAATTGGATTTTTTTTAAGATGCCATCTTAGGAAGAAACATTGCCATCATCCATTCCTCATGTTAATTTTCCTATGCTATCTATTTGAAATGTTTCATATTTTCAAAATTCTGGATATTAGAAAATTTGGGGTTTTCATTGAGAATTAGAAATTCTTTGGGTTCCTTTTTTAGGAAGAAACATTGCCATCATCCATTCCTCATGTTAATTTTCTCATGCTATCTATTTTAAATGTTTTACATTTTCAAAATTCTGTATATTAGAATATTTAGGGCTTTTTATTAAAAATTAGAAATTCTTTTGGATACCTTCTTAGAAAGAAACATTGACATCATCCATTTCTTATCTTAATTTTCCTATGCTATCTATTTTAAACGTTTTATATTTTCAAAATTCAGGATATTAGAAGATTTAGGGCTTCTCAATAAAAATAGGATTTTTTTAAGGATGCCTTTTTAAAAGAAAAAATTACTATCATCCATTCCTCATGTTAATTTTCCTATGCTATTTATTTTAAATGTTTTAAATTTACAAAATTCTGGATATTAGAAGATTTAGGGCTTTTCATTAAAAATTGGATTTTCTTTGGGATGGTTTTATATTTTCAAAATCATGGAAATTAAAAGATTTGGGGCTTTTCATTAAAAATAAAATATTCTTTAGGATGCCTTCTTATGAAAAAACATTAAAGTCATCCATTCCTCATGTTAATTTTCCTATGCTATCTATTTTAAATGTTTTATATTTTCAAAATTCAGGATATTAGAAGATTCAGGGCTTCTCAATAAAAATAGGATTTTTTTAAGGATGCCTTTTTAAAAGAAAAAATTGCCATAATCCATTCCTCATGTTAATTTTCCTATGCTATTTATTTTAAATCTTTTAAATTTACAAAATTCTGGATATTAGAAGATTTAGGGCTTTTCATTAAAAATTGGATTTTCTTTGGGATGGTTTTATATTTTCAAAATTATGGAAATTAAAAGATTTGGGGCTTTTCATTAAAAATAAAATATTTTTTAGGATGCCTTCTTATGAAAAAACATTGAAATCATCCATTCCTCATGTTAATTTTCCTATGCTGTGGCGCCACCATGCGGCCGAAATGTGAATAGTGAGCCAGAAGCCCCAAAGCTATTCTACTGCTATCTATTTAAAATTTTTATATTTTCAAAATTCTGGATATTAAAAGATTTAGTGCTTTTCATTGAAAATTTGCTTTTTTTTAGGATGCCTTCTTAGAAAGAAACATTGCCATCATTCATTCCTTATGTTAGTTTTCCTATGCTATCTATTTTAAAGGTTTTATATTTTTAAAATTATGAAAATTAAAAGATTTAGGGCTTTTCATTAAAAATTGGATTTTCTTTAGGATGGTTTTATATTTTCAAAATTATAGAAATTAAAAGATTTAGGGCTTTTCCTTAAAAATAAAATATTCTTTAGGATGCCTTCTTAGGAAAAAACATTGAAATCATCCATTCCTCATGTTAATTTTCCTATGCTATCAGTAGAATAGCTATGGGGCTTCTGGCTCACTATTCACATTTCGGCTGCATGGTGGTTTAATGAAAAGCCCCACATTTTCTAATATCCAGAATTTTGAAAATATGAAACATTTCAAATAGATAGCATAGGAAAATTAACATGAGGTATGGAAAATGGCAATGTTTCTTCCTAAGAAGGCATCCTTAAGAATTTCTAATTTTCAATGAAAAGCCCTAAATTTTCTAATATCCAGAATGTTGAAAATATAAAACATTTAAAATAGATAGCATGGGAAAATTAACATAAGGTATGTATGATGGCAATGTTTCTTTCTAAAAAGGCATCCTAAAGAAAATCCAATTTTTAATGAAAAGCCCCAAATCTTCTAATATCCAGAATTTTGAAAATATAAAGCATAGGAAAATTAACATGAGAATTGGATGATGGCAATGTTTTTTCCTAAGAAGGCATTCTAAAAAAATCCAATTTTTAATGAAAAGCCCTAAATCTTCCAATATCCAGAATTTTAAAAATATAAAACATTTAAAATATATAACATAGGAAAATTAATATGAGAAATGGATGATTGCAATGTTTCTTCCTAAGAAGGCATCCTAAAGAAAATCCAATTTTTAATGAAAAGCCCTAAATCTTCTAAACATTGCCAAATTATGAATATTAGAAGATTTAGTGATTTTCATTAAAAATAAAATATTCTTTAGGACGCTATCTTAGGAAGAAACATTGCCATCATCTATTACTCATGTTAATTTTCCTAAAATATTAAATGTTTTATATTTTCAAAATTCTCGATATTGGAAGATTTAGGGCTTTTCTTTAAAAATTGGATTTTCTTTAAGATGCCTTCTTAGGAAGAAACATTGCCATCATCTATTCCTTATGTTAATTTTTTTATGCTATCTATTTTAAAGATTTTATATTTTTAAAATTTTAGAAGATTTAGGGATTTTCATTAAAAATAAGATATTCTTTAGGACGCTATCTTAGAAAGAAACATTGCCATCATCTATTCCTCATGTTAATGTTCCTATTCTACCTATTTTAAAGATTTTATATTTTCAAAATTCTGGATATTAGAAGATTTAGGGCTTTTCATTGAAAATTGGATTTTCTTTAGGATGCCTTCTTAGGAAGAAACATTGCCATCATCCATTCCTCATGTTAATTTTCCTATGCTTTATATTTTCAAAATTTTGGATATTAGAAGATTTAGGGCTTTTCAAATAAAATTGGAAATTCTTTAGGTTGCCTTCTTGTAAAGAAACATTGCCATCATCCATTTCTTATGTTAATTTTCCTATGCTATCTATTTTAAAGGTTTTATATTTTTAAAATTATGAAAATTAAAAGATTTAGGGCTTTTCATTAAAAATTGGATTTTCTTTGGGATGGTTTTATATTTTCAAAATTATGAAAATTAAAAGATTTAGGGCTTTTCATTAAAAATTGGATTTTCTTTGGGATGGTTTTACATTTTAAAAATTCTGGATATTAGAAAATTTAGGGCTTTTCATTGAAAATTAGAAATTCTTAAGGATGCCTTCTTAGGAAGAAACATTGCCATTATCCCTACCTCATGTTAATTTTCCTATGCTACCTATTTGAAATGTTTCATATTTTCAAAATTCTGGATATTAGAAAATGTGGCGCTTTTCATTAAAAATTAAAAATTCTTTAGGATGCCTTTTTAGGAAAAAACATTGCAATCATCCATTCCTCATGTTAATTTTCCTATGCTATCTATTTGAAATGTTTCATATTTTCAAAATTCTGGATATTAGAAAATTTGGGGTTTTCATTGAGAATTAGAAATTCTTTGGGTTCCTTTTTTAGGAAGAAACATTGCCATCATCCATTCCTCATGTTAATTTTCTCATGCTATCTATTTTAAATGTTTTACATTTTCAAAATTCTGTATATTAGAATTTTTAGGGCTTTTTATCAAAAATTAGACATTCTTTTGGATACCTTCTTAGAAAGAAACATTGACATCATCCATTTCTTATCTTAATTTTCCTATGCTATCTATTTTAAACGTTTTATATTTTCAAAATTCAGGATATTAGAAGATTTAGGGCTTCTCAATAAAAATAGGATTTTTTTAAGGATGCCTTTTTAAAAGAAAAAATTGCCATCATCCATTCCTCATGTTAATTTTCCTATGCTATTTATTTTAAATGTTTTAAATTTACAAAATTCTGGATATTAGAAGATTTAGGGCTTTTCATTAAAAATTGGATTTTCTTTGAGATGGTTTTATATTTTCAAAATTATGGAAATTAAAAGATTTGGGGCTTTTCATTAAAAATAAAATATTCTTTAGGATGCCTTCTTATGAAAAAACATTGAAGTCATCCATTCCTCATGTTAATTTTCCTATGCTATCTATTTTAAATGTTTTATATTTTCAAAATTCAGGATATTAGAAGATTTAGGGCTTCTCAATAAAAATAGGATTTTTTTAAGGATGCCTTTTTAAAAGAAAAAATTGCCATAATCCGTTCCTCATGCTAATTTTCCTATGCTATTTATTTTAAATGTTTTAAATTTACAAAATTCTGGATATTAGAAGATTTAGGGCTTTTCATTAAAAATTGGATTTTCTTTGGGATGGTTTTATATTTTCAAAATTATGGAAATTAAAAGATTTGGGGCTTTTCATTAAAAATAAAATATTTTTTAGGATGCCTTCTTAGGAAAAAACATTGAAATCATCCATTCCTCATGTTAATTTTCCTATGCTATCTATTTTAAAGATTTTATATTTTCAAAATTCTGAATATTAGAAGATTTAGGGCTTTTCATTGAAAATTGCGTCACATGCGGAAAAAATTCGAAGTATCGTGCAAGGTTGCGACCGCCCAATGGGGCCTCTAGGAAAATGCGTCTTAATGTGTGAGAAAAACAACGCCAGTGTGGCGCCAGAATAAATTAAAATTTCGAAATATTGTGCAATTACTAGACTTGAGAATCAACCGGGCAAGTGGCGCCACCACGAGTCATAATTTTGCATTTCCCAGTATTACGTTTACAATTGGTTGGCGGCCAATTTGAATTCAACAAGCCCCGCCCATCATTATTTCTGCAATTGGTTCGCGGCCGGCGGCCATTTTGAATTTCCCGCCCATCGTGTAACGCCAACGAGTGCACAGCCCAGCATGTGGCGCCACCATGCGGCCGAAATGTGAATAGTGAGCCAGAAGCCCCATAGCTATTCTACTGCTATCTATTTTAAATTTTTATATTTTCAAAATTCTGGATATTAAAAGATTTAGGGCTTTTCATTGAAAATTTGCTTTTTTTTAGGATGCCTTCTTAGAAAGAAACATTGCCATCATTCATTCCTTATGTTAGTTTTCCTATGCTATCTATTTTAAAAGTTTTATATTTTTAAAATTATGAAAATTAAAAGATTTAGGGCTTTTCATTAAAAATTGGATTTTCTTTAGGATGGTTTTATATTTTCAAAATTTTGGAAATTAAAAGATTTAGGGCTTTTCATTAAAAATAAAATATTCTTTAGGATGCCTTCTTAGGAAAAAACATTGAAATCATCCATTCCTTATGTTAATTTTCCTATGCTTTATATTTTCAAAATTCTGGATATTAAAAGATTTAGGGCTTTTCATTGAAAATTGGATTTTCTTTAGGATGCTTTCTTAGGAAGAAACATTGCCAAATTATAAATATTAGAAGATTTAGGAATTTTCATTAAAAATAAGATATTCTTTAGGACGCTATCTTAGGAAGAAACATTGCCATTATCTATTACTCATGTTAATTTTCCTATGCTATCAATTTTAAATGTTTTATATTTTCAAAATTCTCGATATTAGAAGATTTAGGGCTTTTCATTGAAAATTGGATTTTCTTTAAGATGCCATCTTAGGAAGAAACATTGCCATCATCCATTCCTCATGTTAATTTTCCTATGCTATCTATTTGAAATGTTTCATATTTTCAAAATTCTGGATATTAGAAAATTTGGGGTTTTCATTGAGAATTAGAAATTCTTTGGGTTCCTTTTTTAGGAAGAAACATTGCCATCATCCATTCCTCATGTTAATTTTCTCATGCTATCTATTTTAAATGTTTTACATTTTCAAAATTCTGTATATTAGAATATTTAGGGCTTTTTATTAAAAATTAGAAATTCTTTTGGATACCTTCTTAGAAAGAAACATTGACATCATCCATTTCTTATCTTAATTTTCCTATGCTATCTATTTTAAACGTTTTATATTTTCAAAATTCAGGATATTAGAAGATTTAGGGCTTCTCAATAAAAATAGGATTTTTTTAAGGATGCCTTTTTAAAAGAAAAAATTACTATCATCCATTCCTCATGTTAATTTTCCTATGCTATTTATTTTAAATGTTTTAAATTTACAAAATTCTGGATATTAGAAGATTTAGGGCTTTTCATTAAAAATTGGATTTTCTTTGGGATGGTTTTATATTTTCAAAATCATGGAAATTAAAAGATTTGGGGCTTTTCATTAAAAATAAAATATTCTTTAGGATGCCTTCTTATGAAAAAACATTAAAGTCATCCATTCCTCATGTTAATTTTCCTATGCTATCTATTTTAAATGTTTTATATTTTCAAAATTCAGGATGTTTCGTCTTCGCGAAATGTTTAATATTTGTTTAATTTGATTACATTTATTTAAATATTATATTTAGCTTATTGCCCCCCAACGCGCATGTTTATCGCAACTATTTTTAATTACCCATGTGTATTAATTAATAAGAGTTCGAACGGCGAGCATCCCCGCGAACGAGAGTGATCTACCACGCGACATTATACCCGCTTTATCCCGCTTGAAACCAACGCTGACAGCCAGAAACCAGACCAGGGCCCTGAGTGTCGTCATCAGCACCAGCCACAAGGTAGAACTTTATTAATATTCTTACTGCCCACGTTTTATCTTGTAACATAATTCAGTCAACTAACACCACCATCCCCTATTTCTCACAGTTATACAGTCCACTGCCTACCATTTTGGTCCTTCGAGTATTTTTTTTGAGCCGATGGGGTGTTTGTTGACCGAAAAATCTTTTTTAAATTATTCGCCTGGGTTCCGGCAATAAGCGCCATTTTGTTTATTCATAATTTCGTAGAACGAGACATTCGTTCGGCCCTTGACCTTGAAATTTATTTTACGCTCACAGCTGATTTAAATTGCAATACCTTGATAATTTGATTTAAGTTAATAATTTTATTATTTAAGGTTGTGTTTATTTATTAAATAGAAACTACTTATTTAATAATTGTGACAAGGCTTGGACTCCACAATTTGCGTTACATATTTGTACTAGGAAGTCTACGGAAAATCATAAATTTTTCCAAAATTTGTTTTGATCGCTTTACGCCAATAATTTTCGTTCATTCGCTGCAGTCGCTGAATATTTAAATATCACCGCATTGATTGTTGACATCGCACCGCATATTTGTTTACATTCAGTTTTTTACCCGCATTTTTTATAAAATTTATATTTAATATAAATTTAATCGCTTTCGGATATTTTATAAATTACTTAAAATATACCAATATAAAAAATAAATACCGCGTAATAAAATATTGTTTATTTTTCTCGTTTTTTTGGGGGGGAATAAACTGCGCTATCGCTTCGATTAGTTTCATTAAAATATTTTTTAAGCTAATTTAAAATGACAGATACAACCGCTACGGCTACCGTTGCCGTTACTAGAGTAAATACCGCCATTGCACAGCGTGACAGTGTTGTCATTCGAATGAAATCAATATTTGAAGCAGCCGAATCCGCTGAAGACAGTGACGTTAAACGTCGTGGTTTTAAAGTAAGATATGTGCAAGTAAAAACCTTGTATCAAACATTTTTTAAACAACATAGTATTATTCTCGCTCATTTGGCCAATACTGCGGGTTCAGACTTAGAATCACATCATAAAATTTGCAACGAATTCGAGGAAATGTACTATTATATACAGGGTGTCTTTTCAAATTACGAACCAGACACCTCCGCTAATGATTCTTTTGCTTCGCAAACGAACACAAATGTAACTCCGAATATATCAAGCCATATAAGGCTTCCGCGCATAGAGTTACCAAAATTTTCGGGCGAAGTTCGGGAATGGAAAACATTTATTGATATGTTTATAGCAATGGTTCAAGCCAACGCGTCGTTAAGTAATGTTGAAAAATTTAACTACCTTCGTGCGTCGTTAGTGGGTTCTCCGTTGGCTATTGTTACTCAGCTTCCGTTAACTGGGGCCAACTACAAGATTGCCTATGCTGCCTTGTTAAAACGATACGAAAACAGGCGGATTCTTGCCACCGCACACTGGCGAGCCATTGAAAACGCAAATAAAATTCCTGAAAATTGTTCATCTCCCGAAACCATCCGCCAACTTATTAGTACATTCACAGAAAACATTGCCGCGTTAAAAAATTTAAAATTTCCAACCGCTAAATGGGACTTTATCTTATTTCAAATGTTGTTAAGCCGCTTAGATACCGCCACATCCACACGTTTTGAGCTGGAGCAAGGGGATAGTGTCGATACAATCCCTAGTTTTGAGGAACTAGAGGAGTTCCTTACCAAACAATGTACTGCCTATGAAGCAGTTGCCTTCAGCGCTCCCTCTGCGCCTAAAAGAACCCCGCAAACTTCTAAATCTTTACCGCCACCAAATAATAGTTTTTCTAAACCGCGTCAAACAAATAGTTACCTAAATAATGTCGCTACCAATTTATGTCCGCTATGCAATGTTGACCATTTGCTTTACAAATGTCCCAAATTCTTGGAAAAAACGCCACGTGATAGGTTTGAACTTATCAAGACACGCAAATGGTGTGTCAATTGTTTAAGTTCGAAACATACATTGTTTGCTTGCCGATCTGAAAATGTTTGCCGTACATGTAACAAGAGACACCACTCGCTTATTCATTTTACAGAAAATATTAATTCTAATCCCACATCTTCGCAATCGCACGCTATCGCATCTACCTCCGCTACGCTCTTGTCTAATTCTAACGCTTCGCACTCTATTTTACTCGCAACCGCTGTCGCTGAAATATTAGATTCGCGCAATAAATATCAAAAAATTCGCATTTTACTTGATTCCGCAAGTCAGTGTAACATAATTACACAATCATGCGCAACTAAACTCGGTCTCCGATCTACTAAATCGCCGTTGTCCATTAAAGGCCTAGGTTCCATGAATGTCTCCGCCACACTTTCCGCAGAATGTCATATTCGCCCTGCAAATAATAAAACTTCGAATTTAGACTTTGAAGCCATAATTTTACCGCAAATTTGTAACCATATGCCAACTTCTGTCATTATGGCAGATTGGCCACACATTTCAAATTTAAAACTCGCTGATCCGCAATTTTGTTCTCCCGGAGATATTGACATGCTGTTAGGTGCTGAGATTTTCCCATACATTTTATTACCAGGTCGCGTTCAGGGTTCTAAACATCATCCCGTCGCGTTAAACACCATTTTTGGCTGGGATCTCATGGGAAAAATTGGCAGCTTACCTGCTCCTCAAGTCAACAATTTCTTAACGATTTCCAATGACGAACTAAATAATACGCTTAAAATGTTTTGGCATGTTGAAGAGGTGCCCAAAACCTTGGCCATTTCCGATGATGACAAACTTTGTGAAACGACTTTTACTAAAACCCATACTCGCAATACCGCCGGGCGTTACTGTGTTACGTTGCCATTTAAAAATACCGCCCCGCAATTTAATAATTCTCGCTTTCCCGCCTTAAAATGTTTTTACAACTTAGAACGCAAACTTGCCGCAAACCCGGATTTATACGCACAGTATTCAGACTTTATGCGTGAGTACCTGTCAGAAGGGCATATGGAGGAAATCAAAAATATTTACCCCAATGAAAACGCATATTACATTCCTCATCATGCCGTCGTGACATCTAAGTTACGTGTCGTGTTTAATGCTTCCTTTAGAACCGCGAACAATTTATCGCTTAACGATGCTCTTTTGATTGGCCCAAAATTGCAGCAAGACCTCCTGTCAATTTTACTTAATTTTCGCTTAAATCGAATCGCTTTTACCGCCGATATTCGCCAAATGTACCGTCAAATTGAAGTTACGAAAAGTCATCAAGATTTTCAAAGAATTTTGTGGCGCTTCTCGCCTACGGATCCCGTTTCTACCTATCGCTTGTTAACTGTAACGTACGGGGTAAATTCTAGCCCATTTTTGGCTATTCGCACTATCCAGCAGTTAGCTAATGACGAAGGTAGGGATTTTCCGCGCGCCGCAAATGTTCTAAATAATGACATGTACGTCGACGATATTGTGTCTGGCGGATCCACGTTGGATGACGCTAAAAATCTACAGAACGATTTAATAAGTATTTTAGGAAAAGGGGGTTTTGAACTGCGAAAATGGGCAAGTAACTGTCCTGCGTTACTCGCGCACCTACCGGAATCGTATAAACAAGTAGGTTCTTGTGATTTTGAACAAGAAACCACCGTAAAAATACTTGGTTTACGGTGGAACTCCGCCACTGATAGTTTTCTATATCAGGTTGAACCGCAACAAAATTCTACTTGTACAAAGCGCACTATTTTATCACAAATCGCACGAATTTTTGACGTTGTTGGCTTTCTTTCTCCCGTCATAATAACCGCTAAATATCTGGTACAACATTTGTGGAGCTTAGGGCTTGATTGGGATGAACCACCCCCCGCAGATGTGTTAAATAAATGGCAAACCTTTAAATCTGAATTACCGCTTCTTTCTAATGTTTCTATCCCGCGTTTTGATGCCGCTTTAACTCAGTCTTGTCAACTACATGGCTTTTGTGATGGTTCCGAAAAAGCCTACGCTGCCGTTGTTTATTTACGCATCTCTCCAAATGATTCTGACCAGGCGCAAATTTATTTAATATGTGCAAAATCGCGCGTCGCACCGCTTAAACGTCTCTCGGTTCCACGCTTGGAATTATGTGCCGCTGTTTTGTTGGCCGATTTGCTTTATTATGTTTACGAAACATATAAAAATAAATTAACATTTGAGAATATTTATGCCTGGTCCGACTCTACAATTGCTTTATCATGGATTAAATCCTCGCCGCACCGTTGGCTTACTTTCGTTGGCAATCGAGTAAGTCATATTCAAAGTAAAGTTGCGCCGGAAAATTGGAGACATGTCTCTACGCTTTGTAACTCAGCAGATTGTGCGAGCCGTGGTGTAATGCCGTCCGAAATCGTTTCACATGCACTGTGGTGGACGGGGCCGCCGTGGCTTCAGCTGCCTGAATCGTCGTGGCCACGTACGTTAAATCCGATTGATAATACGCTAGCGGTCTGCCATGAGGAACGCAAAATTACGCTTGCTAATGTTATTGAAACAACTCCTCTTGATAATTTAATACATAAATATTCGTCGCTAAACAAATTACAACGCATTATCGCATATGTTCTCCGCTTTATAAATAACGCAAAACCCGCTCACAAAAAACGCACCGATTTTTTCACTCAAAGTGAATTACATGATTCATTATTAGTTTTTGTAAAATATGTACAAAAAGTTCACTTTTCTGCCGAAATTTCTGCGCTAATAAAGCATGGCCCTGTATCTAAATACTTACGCAAATTAAATATTTTTCTTGACTCTAACAATATTGTTAGGGTGGGGGGACGGCTTCGACACTCGAATTTGAGTTTTGAACAAAAACATCCCGCGTTATTACCTGGTAACCACCGCTTTGTCAAGCTTTTAGTTCAGGAAACGCATAATAAACATTTACATCCAGGTACTCAAACAATGCAGTATTTATTAGCACAGAATTTTTGGATATTGTCTTCAAAACAAGTCATACGCAAAGTAACTTCAAAATGTTTAAGATGCTGGAAACTAAATCCAAAATCTCCGCAACCTCAAATGGGGGATTTGCCAACCCTACGCATCTCGCAATTAAAATGTTTTTCGGTTGTCGGCGTAGACTACGCTGGCCCATTTTCTTTACTAATGAGTAAAAACCGCGGTACTCGAACATTAAAAGGTTATATATGTGTTTTTATATGTTTTGCCACGAAGGCAATTCATTTAGAATTAGCTTCTGACCTATCCCGCGAAGCCTTTCTTGCAGCCTTACGCCGCTTTATTGCACGTCGCGGAAGATGTTCTCAAATATTCAGCGATTGTGGCACCAATTTTGTTGGCGCAAATAAGCAAATTCTCAGTTATTTTAAAACCGCGGCTGCTTCCGAAAGTCTAAAATGGAGTTTTAACCCTCCTTCCGCTCCGCACTTCGGAGGTTTGTGGGAAGCTGGCGTTAAATCGGTCAAAACACATCTTTATAGAGTCATTGGTGAACAAATTCTATCTTATGAAGAATTTTATACTGTATTAACGCAAATTGAGGCTATCCTTAATAGTAGACCGTTGTGCTCATTTTCCGTAGATCCCAATGATGTTCGAGCCCTTACACCAGGTCATTTTCTGACTCTGGAACCTTTATCATGTCTTCCCGATCCCGATTTACAATCCGTTCCGCTAAACCGCTTATCCCGTTGGCAGCTGTTGCAGCGTATGCACCAGGACTTCTGGGCACGTTGGCATGCAGAATATCTCCATACCTTATCCCAGCGCATAAAATGGACATCCGAGTCTTGTCCCATTAAGGTGGGGTCTGTAGTTCTCCTCAAGAACGAGCTTTCGCCACCCCTTCAATGGCGCCTTGGCCGTGTTGAAACGCTTCACCCCGGTAAAGACGGGGTTGTCAGGGTTGTTACAGTGCGAACAAACCTAGGCACCTTTAAGCGACCTGTTGTTAAAGTGTGTCCTTTACCGCAAGCCGATCTTCAATGATTTGCATAACGCCGCCTTTTTTAAGTTTAATTTTGTTTATTTATACCGAGAGGTATTTTCTTTATTTTAATTTTTGGGCTTACAATTTATCTTATAAATTCGCAAATTTAATTTATTTTTAGTTATTTTTAGTTTTTTTTTCTCGCTTAAAACCCATGGTTTTAATGGCCGCCAGAATGTTTCGTCTTCGCGAAATGTTTAATATTTGTTTAATTTGATTACATTTATTTAAATATTATATTTAGCTTATTGCCCCCCAACGCGCATGTTTATCGCAACTATTTTTAATTACCCATGTGTATTAATTAATAAGAGTTCGAACGGCGAGCATCCCCGCGAACGAGAGTGATCTACCACGCGACATTATACCCGCTTTATCCCGCTTAATCCCGCTTTATCCCGCTTGTGCATCTCAACCGCTTGAAACCAACGCTGACAGCCAGAAACCAGACCAGGGCCCTGAGTGTCGTCATCAGCACCAGCCACAAGGTAGAACTTTATTAATATTCTTACTGCCCACGTTTTATCTTGTAACATAATTCAGTCAACTAACACCACCATCCCCTATTTCTCACTTTTCATACAGTCCACTGCCTACCACAGGATATTAGAAGATTTAGGGCTTCTCAATAAAAATAGGATTTTTTTAAGGATGCCTTTTTAAAAGAAAAAATTGCCATAATCCATTCCTCATGTTAATTTTCCTATGCTATTTATTTTAAATGTTTTAAATTTACAAAATTCTGGATATTAGAAGATTTAGGGCTTTTCATTAAAAATTGGATTTTCTTTGGGATGGTTTTATATTTTCAAAATTATGGAAATTAAAAGATTTGGGGCTTTTCATTAAAAATAAAATATTTTTTAGGATGCCTTCTTATGAAAAAACATTGAAATCATCCATTCCTCATGTTAATTTTCCTATGCTGTGGCGCCACCATGCGGCCGAAATGTGAATAGTGAGCCAGAAGCCCCAAAGCTATTCTACTGCTATCTATTTAAAATTTTTATATTTTCAAAATTCTGGATATTAAAAGATTTAGGGCTTTTCATTGAAAATTTGCTTTTTTTTAGGATGCCTTCTTAGAAAGAAACATTGCCATCATTCATTCCTTATGTTAGTTTTCCTATGCTATCTATTTTAAAGGTTTTATATTTTTAAAATTATGAAAATTAAAAGATTTAGGGCTTTTCATTAAAAAGTGGATTTTCTTTAGGATGGTTTTATATTTTCAAAATTATGGAAATTAAAAGATTTAGGGCTTTTCATTAAAAATAAAATATTCTTTAAAATTGGATTTTCTTTAGGATGCCTTCTTAGGAAAAAACATTGAAATCATCCATTCCTCATGTTAATTTTCCTATGCTATCAGTAGAATAGCTATGGGGCTTCTGGCTCACTATTCACATTTCGGCTGCATGGTGGTTTAATGAAAAGCCCCACATTTTCTAATATCCAGAATTTTGAAAATATGAAACATTTCAAATAGATAGCATAGGAAAATTAACATGAGGTATGGATAATGGCAATGTTTCTTCCTAAGAAGGCATCCTTAAGAATTTCTAATTTTCAATGAAAAGCCCTAAATTTTCTAATATCCAGAATGTTGAAAATATAAAACATTTAAAATAGATAGCATGGGAAAATTAACATAAGGTATGGATGATGGCAATGTTTCTTTCTAAAAAGGCATCCTAAAGAAAATCCAATTTTTAATGAAAAGCCCCAAATCTTCTGATATCCAGAATTTTGAAAATATAAAGCATAGGATAATTAACATGAGAAATGGATGATGGCAATGTTTTTTCCTAAGAAGGCATTCTAAAAAAATCCAATTTTTAATGAAAAGCCCTAAATCTTCCAATATCCAGAATTTTAAAAATATAAAACATTTAAAATATATAACATAGGAAAATTAATATGAGAAATGGATGATTGCAATGTTTCTTCCTAAGAAGGCATCCTAAAGAAAATCCAATTTTTAATGAAAAGCCCTAAATCTTCTAAACATTGCCAAATTATGAATATTAGAAGATTTAGTGATTTTCATTAAAAATAAAATATTCTTTAGGACGCTATCTTAGGAAGAAACATTGCCATCATCTATTACTCATGTTAATTTTCCTAAAATATTAAATGTTTTATATTTTCAAAATTCTCGATATTGGAAGATTTAGGGCTTTTCTTTAAAAATTGGATTTTCTTTAAGATGCCTTCTTAGGAAGAAACATTGCCATCATCTATTCCTTATGTTAATTTTTTTATGCTATCTATTTTAAAGATTTTATATTTTTAAAATTTTAGAAGATTTAGGGATTTTCATTAAAAATAAGATATTCTTTAGGACGCTATCTTAGAAAGAAACATTGCCATCATCTATTCCTCATGTTAATGTTCCTATTCTACCTATTTTAAAGATTTTATATTTTCAAAATTCTGGATATTAGAAGATTTAGGGCTTTTCATTGAAAATTGGATTTTCTTTAGGATGCCTTCTTAGGAAGAAACATTGCCATCATCCATTCCTCATGTTAATTTTCCTATGCTTTATATTTTCAAAATTTTGGATATTAGAAGATTTAGGGCTTTTCAAATAAAATTGGAAATTCTTTAGGTTGCCTTCTTGTAAAGAAACATTGCCATCATCCATTTCTTATGTTAATTTTCCTATGCTATCTATTTTAAAGGTTTTATATTTTTAAAATTATGAAAATTAAAAGATTTAGGGCTTTTCATTAAAAATTGGATTTTCTTTGGGATGGTTTTATATTTTCAAAATTATGAAAATTAAAAGATTTAGGGCTTTTCATTAAAAATTGGATTTTCTTTGGGATGGTTTTACATTTTAAAAATTCTGGATATTAGAAAATTTAGGGCTTTTCATTGAAAATTAGAAATTCTTAAGGATGCCTTCTTAGGAAGAAACATTGCCATTATCCCTACCTCATGTTAATTTTCCTATGCTACCTATTTGAAATGTTTCATATTTTCAAAATTCTGGATATTAGAAAATGTGGCGCTTTTCATTAAAAATTAAAAATTCTTTAGGATGCCTTTTTAGGAAAAAACATTGCAATCATCCATTCCTCATGTTAATTTTCCTATGCTATCTATTTGAAATGTTTCATATTTTCAAAATTCTGGATATTAGAAAATTTGGGGTTTTCATTGAGAATTAGAAATTC
The DNA here is from genome assembly GCA_921294245.1 of Brassicogethes aeneus. Classification (NCBI taxonomy): domain Eukaryota; kingdom Metazoa; phylum Arthropoda; class Insecta; order Coleoptera; family Nitidulidae; genus Brassicogethes; species Brassicogethes aeneus. The sequence continues at coordinate 9,952,123 of OV121136.1, forward strand.
TTTGGGTTCCTTTTTTAGGAAGAAACATTGCCATCATCCATTCCTCATGTTAATTTTCTCATGCTATCTATTTTAAACGTTTTATATTTTCAAAATTCAGGATATTAGAAGATTTAGGGCTTCTCAATAAAAATAGGATTTTTTTAAGGATGCCTTTTTAAAAGAAAAAATTGCCATCATCCATTCCTCATGTTAATTTTCCTATGCTATTTATTTTAAATGTTTTAAATTTACAAAATTCTGGATATTAGAAGATTTAGGGCTTTTCATTAAAAATTGGATTTTCTTTGAGATGGTTTTATATTTTCAAAATTATGGAAATTAAAAGATTTGGGGCTTTTCATTAAAAATAAAATATTCTTTAGGATGCCTTCTTATGAAAAAACATTGAAGTCATCCATTCCTCATGTTAATTTTCCTATGCTATCTATTTTAAATGTTTTATATTTTCAAAATTCAGGATATTAGAAGATTTAGGGCTTTTCATTAAAAATTGGATTTTCTTTAGGATGCCTTCTTAGGAAGAAACATTGCCATCATCCATTCCTTATGTTATATGCATACAGGATTTACAGTTTCATTAACTCTGCTATTAAAGCTTAATATTATACGGCTTTAAGCCCTTTGATATTAAAAACAGGTTAACTTACTGTTAATATTCCACTGAGAGTTCTCTGTGATTTAGTGGTTGGTTTTGGGCTCACAATTGATAACACCATTTGGAACTGAGCCACCAGACGACTGATTGTCCATTGAAAAATGCAGCGGTTTTATAGACGAAATTCTGATGACAGACTTGATGAAAAACAATTGGGGCCGCGTGCAATAAATCCTTTACACGGGCCGTGTGCAACAATTGTTGACAACCTATAGGCGGTTGACAGCTGTCCAAGCGCCATCTGTTAGAGTTTCGTCTAACTGCAGGTTTCTGATAGTCCAACTCTTTCCTTGACGTCGGGTAGTTAGGAAATCGTCTCATAGATGTCGTAATGTGTATCATTACACATTTTTATATCCGTCATTTTGACATCCGTCATTTTGACATTTGTCATTTTGACATTTGTCATTTTGACATCTGTCATTTTGACATCTGTCATTTTGACATCTGTCATTTTTGACATGGGTCATTTTTGACAAGTCATTTTTGACATTGGTCATTTTTGATATATGTCATTTTTGACATGGGTCACTTTTGACATGGGTCATTTTTGACATCTGTCATTTTTGACATTTGTCATTTTTGACATCTGTCATTTTGACATCCGTCATTTTTGACATTCGTCATTTTTGACATCTGTCATTTTAACATCCGTCATTTTGACATTCGTCATTTTGACATCCGTCATTTTTACATCCGTCATTTTGACATCCGTCATTTTGACATTTGTCATTTTGACATTTGTCATTTTGACATCTGTCATTTTGACATCTGTCATTTTGACATCCGTCATTTTGACATCCGTCATGTTGACATCCGTCATTTCGACATCCGTCATTTTGACATCTGTCATTTTGACATCCGTCATTTTGACATCCGTCATTTTGACATTCGTCATTTTGACATCCGTCATTTTTACATCCGTCATTTTGACACCCGTCATTTTGACATTTGTCATTTTGACATTTGTCATTTTGACATCTCTCATTTTGACATCTGTCATTTTGACATCCGTCATTTTGACATCCGTCATTTTGACATCTGTCATTTTGACATTCGTCATTTTGACATCCGTCATTTTGACATCTGTCATTTTGACATTCGTCATTTTGACATCGGTCATTTTGACATCGGTCATTTTGACATCTGTCATTTTGACATCCGTCATTTTGACATCTGTCATTTTGACATCCGTCATTTTGACATACGTCATTTTGACATCCGTCGTTTTGACATCCGTCATGTTGACATCCGTCATTTTGACATCCGTCATTTTGACATCCGTCATTTTGACATCTGTCATTTTGACATCTGTCATTTTGACATCCGTCATTTGTGTCGTACCTAGGCTGGTTATGGCCTTAAGTACTTCACCAAGGTTCCTCTCCGGTTGACTCTTCAGATATAGAGGAATACCTACCTCGGGTTGCTTTTATTCAGTGGAGAAAGTAGGGTTTATAAGAATCAGTTAGGGTTTGGTGGTTTAATTTAAAATGCAAAAAGTAACTTAAACTGGTTTATTTACCAAGGTAAAAGTATGTACAAAATTATATAAGAATTATATACAGTATTTACAGTATTTACAAAAGTATCGTAGACTTTGCACACAAAGGTTCTTGCATAGCCTTTAATCAGGACAGGCAAATGTTCCAGGGCTTTTCACAGGCAACTGGCAGGCACGGGCGTAGTTTTCAGTCCTACAGAGAGACAGGGCAGATTTGCAATTGGACTCTAGTGAAAAAATACATGTTGTTAGGTTATGTTATATGCATACAGGATTTACAGTTTCATTAACTCTGCTATTAAAGCTTAATATTATACGGCTTTAAGCCCTTTGATATTAAAAACAGGTTAACTTACTGTTAATATTCCACTGAGAGTTCTCTGTGATTTAGTGGTTGGTTTTGGGCTCACAATTGATAACACCATTTGGAACTGAGCCACCAGACGACTGATTGTCCATTGAAAAATGCAGCGGTTTTATAGACGAAATTCTGATGACAGACTTGATGAAAAACAATTGGGGCCGCGTGCAATAAATCCTTTACACGGGCCGTGTGCAACAATTGTTGACAACCTATAGGCGGTTGACAGCTGTCCAAGCGCCATCTGTTAGAGTTTCGTCTAACTGCAGGTTTCTGGTAGTCCAACTCTTTCCTTGACGTCGGGTAGTTAGGAAATCGTCTCATAGATGTCGTAATGTGTATCATTACACATTTTTACATCCGTCATTTTGACATCCGTCATTTTGACATTTGTCATTTTGACATTTGTCATTTTGACATCTGTCATTTTGACATCTGTCATTTTGACATCTGTCATTTTTGACATGGGTCATTTTTGACATGTCATTTTTGACATTGGTCATTTTTGATATATGTCATTTTTGACATGGGTCACTTTTGACATGGGTCATTTTTGGCATCTGTCATTTTTGACATTTGTCATTTTTGACATCTGTCATTTTGACATCCGTCATTTTTGACATTCGTCATTTTTGACATCTGTCATTTTAACATCCGTCATTTTGACATTCGTCATTTTGACATCCGTCATTTTTACATCCGTCATTTTGACATCCGTCATTTTGACATCTGTCATTTTGACATCTGTCATTTTGACATCTGTCATTTTGACATCCGTCATTTTGACACCCGTCATTTTGACATTCGTCATTTTGACATCCGTCATTTTTACATCCGTCATTTTGACATCCGTCATTTTGACATTTGTCATTTTGACATTTGTCATTTTGACATCTGTCATTTTGACATCTGTCATTTTGACATCCGTCATTTTGACATCCGTCATGTTGACATCCGTCATTTCGACATCCGTCATTTTGACATCTGTCATTTTGACATCCGTCATTTTGACATCCGTCATTTTGACATTCGTCATTTTGACATCCGTCATTTTTACATCCGTCATTTTGACACCCGTCATTTTGACATTTGTCATTTTGACATTTGTCATTTTGACATCTCTCATTTTGACATCTGTCATTTTGACATCCGTCATTTTGACATCCGTCATTTTGACATCTGTCATTTTGACATTCGTCATTTTGACATCCGTCATTTTGACATCTGTCATTTTGACATTCGTCATTTTGACATCGGTCATTTTGACATCGGTCATTTTGACATCTGTCATTTTGACATCCGTCATTTTGACATCTGTCATTTTGACATCCGTCATTTTGACATACGTCATTTTGACATCCGTCGTTTTGACATCCGTCATGTTGACATCCGTCATTTTGACATCCGTCATTTTGACATCTGTCATTTTGACATTCGTCATTTTGACATCCGTCATTTTGACATCTGTCATTTTGACATTCGTCATTTTGACATCGGTCATTTTGACATCGGTCATTTTGACATCTCTCATTTTGACATCTGTCATTTTGACATCCGTCATTTTGACATCCGTCATTTTGACATCTGTCATTTTGACATACGTCATTTTGACATCCGTCGTTTTGACATCCGTCATGTTGACATCCGTCATTTTGACATCTGTCATTTTGACAACTGGCATTTTGACATCTGTCATTTTGACATCTGTCATTTTGACATCTGTCATTTTTGACATGAGTCATTTTTGACATGTCATTTTTGACATTGGTCATTTTTGACATATGTCATTTTTGACATGGGTCACTTTTGACATGGGTCATTTTTGACATGTCATTTTTGACATTTGTCATTTTTGACATCTTTCATTTTGACATCCGTCATTTTTGACATTCGTCATTTTTGACATCGGTCATTTTGACATCCGTCATTTTGACATCCTTCATTTTGACATCCGTCATGTTGACATCCGTCATTTTGACATCCGTCATTTTGACATCCGTCATTTTGACATCTGTCATTTTGACATCTGTCATTTTGACATCCGTCATTTGTGTCGTACCTAGGCTGGTTATGGCCTTAAGTACTTCACCAAGGTTCCTCTCCGGTTGACTTTTCAGATATAGAGGAATACCTACCTCGGGTTGCTTTTATTCAGTGGAGAAAGTAGGGTTTATAAGAATCAGTTAGGGTTTGGTGGTTTAATTTAAAATGCAAAAAGTAACTTAAACTGGTTTATTTACCAAGGTAAAAGTATGTACAAAATTATATAAGAATTATATACAGTATTTACAGTATTTACAAAAGTATCGTAGACTTTGCACACAAAGGTTCTTGCATAGCCTTTAATCAGGACAGGCAAATGTTCCAGGGCTTTTCACAGGCAACTGGCAGGCACGGGCGTAGTTTTCAGTCCTACAGAGAGACAGGGCAGATTTGCAATTGGACTCTAGTGAAAAAATACATGTTGTTAGGTTATGTTATATGCATACAGGATTTACAGTTTCATTAACTCTGCTATTAAAGCTTAATATTATACGGCTTTAAGCCCTTTGATATTAAAAACAGGTTAACTTACTGTTAATATTCCACTGAGAGTTCTCTGTGATTTAGTGGTTGGTTTTGGGCTCACAATTGATAACACCATTTGGAACTGAGCCACCAGACGACTGATTGTCCATTGAAAAATGCAGCGGTTTTATAGACGAAATTCTGATGACAGACTTGATGAAAAACAATTGGGGCCGCGTGCAATAAATCCTTTACACGGGCCGTGTGCAACAATTGTTGACAACCTATAGGCGGTTGACAGCTGTCCAAGCGCCATCTGTTAGAGTTTCGTCTAACTGCAGGTTTCTGGTAGTCCAACTCTTTCCTTGACGTCGGGTAGTTAGGAAATCGTCTCATAGATGTCGTAATGTGTATCATTACACATTTTTACATCTGTCATTTTGACATCCGTCATTTTGACATTTGTCATTTTGACATTTGTCATTTTGACATCTGTCATTTTGACGTCTGTCATTTTGACATCTGTCATTTTTGACATGGGTCATTTTTGACTTGTCATTTTTGACATTGGTCATTTTTGATATATGTCATTTTTGACATGGGTCACTTTTGACATGGGTCATTTTTGACCTCTGTCATTTTTGACATTTGTCATTTTTGACAACTGTCATTTTGACATCCGTCATTTTTGACATTCGTCATTTTTGACATCTGTCATTTTAACATCCGTCATTTTGACATTCGTCATTTTGACATCCGTCATTTTTACATCCTTCATTTTGACATCCGTCATTTTGACATTTGTCATTTTGACATTTGTCATTTTGACATCTGTCATTTTGACATCTGTCATTTTGACATCCGTCATTTTGACACCCGTCATTTTGACATTCGTCATTTTGACATCCGTCATTTTTACATCCGTCATTTTGACATCCGTCATTTTGACATTTGTCATTTTGACATTTGTCATTTTGACATCTGTCATTTTGACATCTGTCATTTTGACATCCGTCATTTTGACATCCGTCATGTTGACATCCGTCATTTCGACATCCGTCATTTTGACATCTGTCATTTTGACATCCGTCATTTTGACATCCGTCATTTTGACATCCGTCATTTTGACATCCGTCATTTTGACATCCGTCATTTTGACATCCGTCATTTTGACATTCGTCATTTTGACATCCGTCATTTTTACATCCGTCATTTTGACATCCGTCATTTTGACATTTGTCATTTTGACATTTGTCATTTTGACATCTCTCATTTTGACATCTGTCATTTTGACATCCGTCATTTTGACATCTGTCATTTTGACATCTGTCATTTTGACATTCGTCATTTTGACATCCGTCATTTTGACATCTGTCATTTTGACATTCGTCATTTTGACATCGGTCATTTTGACATCGGTCATTTTGACATCCGTCATTTTTTACTTCCGTCATTTTGACATTTGTCATTTTGACATCCGTCATTTTGACATCCTTCATTTTGACATCCGTCATTTTGACATCTGTCATTTTGACAACTGGCATTTTGACATCCGTCATTTTGAAATCCGTCATTTTGACATCTGTCATGTTGACATCCGTCATTTCGACATCCGTCATTTTGACATCTGTCATTTTGACATCTGTCATTTTGACATCCGTCATTTTGACATCCGTCATTTTGACATCCGTCATTTTGACATTCGTCATTTTGACATCCGTCATTTTTACATCCGTCATTTTGACATCCGTCATTTTGACATTTGTCATTTTGACATTTGTCATTTTGACATCTCTCATTTTGACATCTGTCATTTTGACATCCGTCATTTTGACATCTGTCATTTTGACATCTGTCATTTTGACATTCGTCATTTTGACATCCGTCATTTTGACATCTGTCATTTTGACATTCGTCATTTTGACATCGGTCATTTTGACATCGGTCATTTTGACATCCGTCATTTTTTACTTCCGTCATTTTGACATTCGTCATTTTGACATCCGTCATTTTTACATCCGTCATTTTGACATCCGTCATTTTGACATTTGTCATTTTGACATTTGTCATTTTGACATCTGTCATTTTGACATCTGTCATTTTGACATCCGTCATTTTGACACCCGTCATTTTGACATTCGTCATTTTGACATCCGTCATTTTTACATCCGTCATTTTGACATCCGTCATTTTGACATTTGTCATTTTGACATTTGTCATTTTGACATCTGTCATTTTGACATCTGTCATTTTGACATCCGTCATTTTGACATCCGTCATGTTGACATCCGTCATTTCGACATCCGTCATTTTGACATCTGTCATTTTGACATCCGTCATTTTGACATCCGTCATTTTGACATCCGTCATTTTGACATCCGTCATTTTGACATCCGTCATTTTGACATTCGTCATTTTGACATCCGTCATTTTTACATCCGTCATTTTGACATCCGTCATTTTGACATTTGTCATTTTGACATTTGTCATTTTGACATCTCTCATTTTGACATCTGTCATTTTGACATCCGTCATTTTGACATCTGTCATTTTGACATCTGTCATTTTGACATTCGTCATTTTGACATCCGTCATTTTGACATCTGTCATTTTGACATTCGTCATTTTGACATCGGTCATTTTGACATCGGTCATTTTGACATCCGTCATTTTTTACTTCCGTCATTTTGACATTTGTTATTTTGACATCCGTCATTTTGACATCCTTCATTTTGACATCCGTCATTTTGACATCTGTCATTTTGACATCCGTCATTTTGACATCCGTCATTTTGACATCCGTCATGTTGACATCCGTCATTTTGACATCTGTCATTTTGACAACTGGCATTTTGACATCCGTCATTTTGAAATCCGTCATTTTGACATCTGTCATTTTGACATCCGTCATTTTGACATCCGTCATTTTGACATCCGTCATTTTGACATCCGTCATTTTGACATCCGTCATTTTGACATTCGTCATTTTGACATCCGTCATTTTTACATCCGTCATTTTGACATTTGTCATTTTTGACATTTGTCATTTTTGACATCTGTCATTTTGACATCCGTCATTTTTGACATTCGTCATTTTTGACATCTGTCATTTTAACATCCGTCATTTTGACATTCGTCATTTTGACATCCGTCATTTTTACATCCGTCATTTTGACATCCGTCATTTTGACATTTGTCATTTTGACATCTGTCATTTTGACATCTGTCATTTTGACATCTGTCATTTTGACATCCGTCATTTTGACATCTGTCATTTTGACATCCGTCATTTTGACATCCGTCATTTTTTACTTCCGTCATTTTGACATTTGTCATTTTGACATCGGTCATTTTGACATCCGTCATTTTTTACTTTCGTCATTTTGACACCCGTCATTTTTTACTTCCGTCATTTTGACATTTGTCATTTTGACATCCGTCATTTTGACATCCTTCATTTTGACATCCGTCATTTTGACATCTGTCATTTTGACATCCGTCATTTTGACATCCGTCATTTTGACATCCGTCATTTTGACATCCGTCATTTTGACATCCGTCATTTTGACATCCGTCATTTTGACATTCGTCATTTTGACATTCGTCATTTTGACATCCGTCATTTTTACATCCGTCATTTTGACATCCGTCATTTTGAAATTTGTCATTTTGAGATTTGTCATTTTGACATCTGTCATTTTGACATCTGTCATTTTGACATCCGTCATTTTGACATCCGTCATGTTGACATCCGTCATTTTGACATCCGTCATTTTGACATCCGTCATTTTACATCCGTCATTTTGACATCCGTCATTTTGACACTTGTCATTTTGACATCTCTCATTTTGACATCCGTCATTTTGACATCCGTCATTTTGACATCTGTCATTTTGACATTCGTCATTTTTTACTTTCGTCATTTTGACACCCGTCATTTTTTACTTCCGTCATTTTGACATTCGTCATTTTGACATCCGTCATTTTTTAAATCCGTCATTTTGACATCCGTCATTTTAACATCCTTCATTTTGACATCCGTCATTTTGACATCTGTCATTTTGACATCCGTCATTTTGACATACGTCATTTTGACATCCGTCGTTTTGACATCCGTCATGTTGACATCCGTCATTTTGACATCTGTCATTTTGACAACTGGCATTTTGACATCTGTCATTTTGACATCTGTCATTTTAACATCTGTCATTTTGACATCTGTCATTTTTGACATGAGTCATTTTTGACATGTCATTTTTGACATTGGTAATTTTTGACATATGTCATTTTTGACATGGGTCACTTTTGACATGGGTCATTTTTGACATGTCATCTTTGACATTTGTCATTTTTGACATCTGTCATTTTGACATCCGTCATTTTTGACATTCGTCATTTTGACATCCGTCATTTTTACATCCGTCATTTTGACACCCGTCATTTTGACATTTGTCATTTTGACATCTGTCATTTTGACATCTGTCATTTTGACATCCGTCATTTTGACATCCGTCATGTTGACATCCGTCATTTCGACATCCGTCATTTCGACATCCGTCATTTTGACATCTGTCATTTTGACATCCGTCATTTTGACATCCGTCATTTTGACATTCGTCATTTTGACATCCGTCATTTTTACATCCGTCATTTTGACACCCGTCATTTTGACATTTGTCATTTTGACATTTGTCATTTTGACATCTCTCATTTTGACATCTGTCATTTTGACATCCGTCATTTTGACATCCGTCATTTTGACATCTGTCATTTTGACATTCGTCATTTTGACATCCGTCATTTTGACATCTGTCATTTTGACATTCGTCATTTTGACATCGGTCATTTTGACATCGGTCATTTTGACATCTGTCATTTTGACATCCGTCATTTTGACATCTGTCATTTTGACATCCGTCATTTTGACATACGTCATTTTGACATCCGTCGTTTTGACATCCGTCATGTTGACATCCGTCATTTTGACATCCGTCATTTTGACATCTGTCATTTTGACATTCGTCATTTTGACATCCGTCATTTTGACATCTGTCATTTTGACATTCGTCATTTTGACATCGGTCATTTTGACATCGGTCATTTTGACATCGGTCATTTTGACATCTCTCATTTTGACATCTGTCATTTTGACATCCGTCATTTTGACATCCGTCATTTTAACATCCGTCATTTTGACATTTGTCATTTTGACATCCGTCATTTTGACATCTGTCATTTTGACATCCGTCATTTTGACATACGTCATTTTGACATCCGTCGTTTTGACATCCGTCATGTTGACATCCGTCATTTTGACATCCGTCATTTTGACATCTGTCATTTTGACATTCGTCATTTTGACATCCGTCATTTTGACATCTGTCATTTTGACATTCGTCATTTTGACATCGGTCATTTTGACATCGGTCATTTTGACATCTCTCATTTTGACATCTGTCATTTTGACATCCGTCATTTTGACATCCGTCATTTTGACATCTGTCATTTTGACATACGTCATTTTGACATCCGTCGTTTTGACATCCGTCATGTTGACATCCGTCATTTTGACATCTGTCATTTTGACAACTGGCATTTTGACATCTGTCATTTTGACATCTGTCATTTTGACATCTGTCATTTTTGACATGAGTCATTTTTGACATGTCATTTTTGACATTGGTCATTTTTGACATATGTCATTTTTGACATGGGTCACTTTTGACATGGGTCATTTTTGACATGTCATTTTTGACATTTGTCATTTTTGACATCTGTCATTTTGACATCCGTCATTTTTGACATTCGTCATTTTTGACATCGGTCATTTTGACATCCGTCATTTTGACATCCTTCATTTTGACATCCGTCATGTTGACATCCGTCATTTTGACATCCGTCATTTTGACATCCGTCATTTTGACATCTGTCATTTTGACATCTGTCATTTTGACATCTGTCATTTTGACATCCGTCATTTGTGTCGTACCTAGGCTGGTTATGGCCTTAAGTACTTCACCAAGGTTCCTCTCCGGTTGACTTTTCAGATATAGAGGAATACCTACCTCGGGTTGCTTTTATTCAGTGGAGAAAGTAGGGTTTATAAGAATCAGTTAGGGTTTGGTGGTTTAATTTAAAATGCAAAAAGTAACTTAAACTGGTTTATTTACCAAGGTAAAAGTATGTACAAAATTATATAAGAATTATATACAGTATTTACAGTATTTACAAAAGTATCGTAGACTTTGCACACAAAGGTTCTTGCATAGCCTTTAATCAGGACAGGCAAATGTTCCAGGGCTTTTCACAGGCAACTGGCAGGCACGGGCGTAGTTTTCAGTCCTACAGAGAGACAGGGCAGATTTGCAATTGGACTCTAGTGAAAAAATACATGTTGTTAGGTTATGTTATATGCATACAGGATTTACAGTTTCATTAACTCTGCTATTAAAGCTTAATATTATACGGCTTTAAGCCCTTTGATATTAAAAACAGGTTAACTTACTGTTAATATTCCACTGAGAGTTCTCTGTGATTTAGTGGTTGGTTTTGGGCTCACAATTGATAACACCATTTGGAACTGAGCCACCAGACGACTGATTGTCCATTGAAAAATGCAGCGGTTTTATAGACGAAATTCTGATGACAGACTTGATGAAAAACAATTGGGGCCGCGTGCAATAAATCCTTTACACGGGCCGTGTGCAACAATTGTTGACAACCTATAGGCGGTTGACAGCTGTCCAAGCGCCATCTGTTAGAGTTTCGTCTAACTGCAGGTTTCTGGTAGTCCAACTCTTTCCTTGACGTCGGGTAGTTAGGAAATCGTCTCATAGATGTCGTAATGTGTATCATTACACATTTTTACATCTGTCATTTTGACATCCGTCATTTTGACATTTGTCATTTTGACATTTGTCATTTTGACATCTGTCATTTTGACGTCTGTCATTTTGACATCTGTCATTTTTGACATGGGTCATTTTTGACATGTCATTTTTGACATTGGTCATTTTTGATATATGTCATTTTTGACATGGGTCACTTTTGACATGGGTCATTTTTGACCTCTGTCATTTTTGACATTTGTCATTTTTGACAACTGTCATTTTGACATCCGTCATTTTTGACATTCGTCATTTTTGACATCTGTCATTTTAACATCCGTCATTTTGACATTCGTCATTTTGACATCCGTCATTTTTACATCCGTCATTTTGACATCCGTCATTTTGACATTTGTCATTTTGACATTTGTCATTTTGACATCTGTCATTTTGACATCTGTCATTTTGACATCCGTCATTTTGACACCCGTCATTTTGACATTCGTCATTTTGACATCCGTCATTTTTACATCCGTCATTTTGACATCCGTCATTTTGACATTTGTCATTTTGACATTTGTCATTTTGACATCTGTCATTTTGACATCTGTCATTTTGACATCCGTCATTTTGACATCCGTCATGTTGACATCCGTCATTTCGACATCCGTCATTTTGACATCTGTCATTTTGACATCCGTCATTTTGACATCCGTCATTTTGACATCCGTCATTTTGACATCCGTCATTTTGACATTCGTCATTTTGACATCCGTCATTTTTACATCCGTCATTTTGACATTTGTCATTTTGACATTTGTCATTTTGACATCTCTCATTTTGACATCTGTCATTTTGACATCCGTCATTTTGACATCTGTCATTTTGACATCTGTCATTTTGACATTCGTCATTTTGACATCCGTCATTTTGACATCTGTCATTTTGACATTTGTCATTTTGACATCGGTCATTTTGACATCGGTCATTTTGACATCCGTCATTTTTTACTTCCGTCATTTTGACATTTGTCATTTTGACATCCGTCATTTTGACATCCTTCATTTTGACATCCGTCATTTTGACATCTGTCATTTTGACATCCGTCATTTTGACATCCGTCATTTTGACATCCGTCATGTTGACATCCGTCATTTTGACATCTGTCATTTTGACAACTGGCATTTTGACATCCGTCATTTTGAAATCCGTCATTTTGACATCTGTCATTTTGACATCCGTCATTTTGACATCCGTCATTTTGACATCCGTCATTTTGACATCCGTCATTTTGACATTCGTCATTTTGACATCCGTCATTTTTACATCCGTCATTTTGACATCCGTCATTTTGACATTTGTCATTTTTGACATTTGTCATTTTTGACATCTGTCATTTTGACATCCGTCATTTTTGACATTCGTCATTTTTGACATCTGTCATTTTAACATCCGTCATTTTGACATTCGTCATTTTGACATCCGTCATTTTTACATCCGTCATTTTGACATCCGTCATTTTGACATTTGTCATTTTGACATTTGTCATTTTGACATCTGTCATTTTGACATCTGTCATTTTGACATCTGTCATTTTGACATCCGTCATTTTGACATCTGTCATTTTGACATCCGTCATTTTGACATCCGTCATTTTGACATCCGTCATGTTGACATCCGTCATTTCGACATCCGTCATTTTGACATCCGTCATTTTTTACTTTCGTCATTTTGACACCCGTCATTTTTTACTTCCGTCATTTTGACATTCGTCATTTTGACATCCGTCATTTTTTAAATCCGTCATTTTGACATCCGTCATTTTAACATCCTTCATTTTGACATCCGTCATTTTGACATCTGTCATTTTGACATCCGTCATTTTGACATACGTCATTTTGACATCCGTCGTTTTGACATCCGTCATGTTGACATCCGTCATTTTGACATCTGTCATTTTGACAACTGGCATTTTGACATCTGTCATTTTGACATCTGTCATTTTGACATCTGTCATTTTGACATCTGTCATTTTGACATCTGTCATTTTTGACATGAGTCATTTTTGACATGTCATTTTTGACATTGGTAATTTTTGACATATGTCATTTTTGACATGGGTCACTTTTGACATGGGTCATTTTTGACATGTCATTTTTGACATTTGTCATTTTTGACATCTGTCATTTTGACATCCGTCATTTTTGACATTCGTCATTTTTGACATCGGTCATTTTGACATCCGTCATTTTGACATCCTTCATTTTGACATCCGTCATGTTGACATCCGTCATTTTGACATCCGTCATTTTGACATCCGTCATTTTGACATCTGTCATTTTGACATCTGTCATTTTGACATCCGTCATTTGTGTCGTACCTAGGCTGGTTATGGCCTTAAGTACTTCACCAAGGTTCCTCTCCGGTTGACTCTTCAGATATAGAGGAATACCTACCTCGGGTTGCTTTTATTCAGTGGAGAAAGTAGGGTTTATAAGAATCAGTTAGGGTTTGGTGGTTTAATTTAAAATGCAAAAAGTAACTTAAACTGGTTTATTTACCAAGGTAAAAGTATGTACAAAATTATATAAGAATTATATACAGTATTTACAAAAGTATCGTAGACTTTGCACACAAAGGTTCTTGCATAGCCTTTAATCAGGACAGGCAAATGTTCCAGGGCTTTTCACAGGCAACTGGCAGGCACGGGCGTAGTTTTCAGTCCTACAGAGAGACAGGGCAGATTTGCAATTGGACTCTAGTGAAAAATACATGTTGTTAGGTTATGTTATATGCATACAGGATTTACAGTTTCATTAACTCTGCTATTAAAGCTTAATATTATACGGCTTTAAGCCCTTTGATATTAAAAACAGGTTAACTTACTGTTAATATTCCACTGAGAGTTCTCTGTGATTTAGTGGTTGGTTTTGGGCTCACAATTGATAACACCATTTGGAACTGAGCCACCAGACGACTGATTGTCCATTGAAAAATGCAGCGGTTTTATAGACGAAATTCTGATGACAGACTTGATGAAAAACAATTGGGGCCGCGTGCAATAAATCCTTTACACGGGCCGTGTGCAACAATTGTTGACAACCTATAGGCGGTTGACAGCTGTCCAAGCGCCATCTGTTAGAGTTTCGTCTAACTGCAGGTTTCTGGTAGTCCAACTCTTTCCTTGACGTCGGGTAGTTAGGAAATCGTCTCATAGATGTCGTAATGTGTATCATTACACATTTTTACATCCGTCATTTTGACATCCGTCATTTTGACATTTGTCATTTTGACATCTGTCATTTTGACATCTGTCATTTTGACATCTGTCATTTTTGACATTTGTCATTTTGACATCTGTCATTTTGACATCTGTCATTTTGACATCTGTCATTTTTGACATGGGTCATTTTTGACAAGTCATTTTTGACATTGGTCATTTTTGATATATGTCATTTTTGACATGGGTCACTTTTGACATGGGTCATTTTTGACATCTGTCATTTTGACATCCGTCATTTTTGACATTCGTCATTTTTGACATCTGTCATTTTAACATCCGTCATTTTGACATTCGTCATTTTGACATCCGTCATTTTGACATCCGTCATTTTGACATTTGTCATTTTGACATTTGTCATTTTGACATCTGTCATTTTGACATCTGTCATTTTGACATCTGTCATTTTGACATCCGTCATTTTGACATCTGTCATTTTGACATCCGTCATTTTGACACCCGTCATTTTGACATTCGTCATTTTGACATCCGTCATTTTGACATCCGTCATTTTGACATCCGTCATTTTGACATTTGTCATTTTGACATTTGTCATTTTGACATCTGTCATTTTGACATCTGTCATTTTGACATCCGTCATTTTGACATCCGTCATGTTGACATCCGTCATTTCGACATCCGTCATTTTGACATCTGTCATTTTGACATCCGTCATTTTGACATCCGTCATTTTGACATCCGTCATTTTGACATTCGTCATTTTGACATCCGTCATTTTTACATCCGTCATTTTTACATCCGTCATTTTGACATCTGTCATTTTGACATTCGTCATTTTGACATCCGTCATTTTGACATCTGTCATTTTGACATTCGTCATTTTGACATCGGTCATTTTGACATCGGTCATTTTGACATCGGTCATTTTGACATCCGTCATTTTTTACTTTCGTCATTTTGACACCCGTCATTTTTTACTTCCGTCATTTTGACATTTGTCATTTTGACATCCGTCATTATGACATCCTTCATTTTGACATCCGTCATTTTGACATCTGTCATTTTGACATCCGTCATTTTGACATCCGTCATTTTGACATCCGTCATGTTGACATCCGTCATTTTGACATCTGTCATTTTGACAACTGGCATTTTGACATCCGTCATTTTGACATCCGTCATTTTGACATTCGTCATTTTGACATTCGTCATTTTGACATCCGTCATTTTTACATCCGTCATTTTGACATCCGTCATTTTGACATTTGTCATTTTGACATTTGTCATTTTGACATTTGTCATTTTGACATCTGTCATTTTGACATCTGTCATTTTGACATCCGTCATTTTGACATCCGTCATGTTGACATCCGTCATTTTGACATCCGTCTTTTTGACATCCGTCATTTTACATCCGTCATTTTGACATCCGTCATTTTGACATTTGTCATTTTGACATCTCTCATTTTGACATCCGTCATTTTGACATCCGTCATTTTGACATCTGTCATTTTGACATTCGTCATTTTGACATCCGTCATTTTGACATCTGTCATTTTGACATTCGTCATTTTGACATCGGTCATTTTGACATCGGTCATTTTGACATCCGTCATTTTTTACTTTCGTCATTTTGACACCCGTCATTTTTTACTTCCGTCATTTTGACATTTGTCATTTTGACATCCGTCATTTTGACATCCGTCATTTTGACATCCGTCATTTTGACATCCGTCATTTTGACATCCGTCATTTTGACATCCGTCATTATGACATCTGTCATTTTGACATCTGTCATTTTGACATCGGTCATTTTGACATCCGTCATTTTTTACTTTCGTCATTTTGACACCCGTCATTTTTTACTTCCGTCATTTTGACATTCGTTATTTTGACATTCGTCATTTTGACATTTGTCATTTTGACATCTGTCATTTTGACATCTGTCATTTTGACATCCGTCATTTTGACATCCGTCATTTTGTCATCTGTCATTTTGACATTCGTCATTTTAACATCGGTCATTTTGACATCGGTCATTTTGACATCGGTCATTTTGACATCCGTCATTTTTTATTATCGTCATTTTGACACCCGTCATTTTTTACTTTCGTCATTTTGACATTTGTCATTTTGACATCCGTCATTTTTACATCCGTCATTTTGACATCAGTCATTTTGACATCCGTCATTATGACATCTGTCATTTTGCCATCGGTCATTTTGACATCCGTCATTTTTTACTTTCGTCATTTTTTACTTTCGTCATTTTGACACCCGTCATTTTTTGACAACTGTCATTTTGACATCTGTCATTTTGACATCTGTCATTTTGACATCTGTCATTTTGACATCTGTCATTTTGACATCTGTCATTTTTGACATGAGTCATTTTTGACATGTCATTTTTGACATTGGTAATTTTTGACATATGTCATTTTTGACATGGGTCACTTTTGACATGGGTCATTTTTGACATGTCATTTTTGACATTTGTCATTTTTGACATCTGTCATTTTGACATCCGTCATTTTTGACATTCGTCATTTTTGACATCGGTCATTTTGACATCCGTCATTTTGACATCCTTCATTTTGACATCCGTCATGTTGACATCCGTCATTTTGACATCCGTCATTTTGACATCCGTCATTTTGACATCTGTCATTTTGACATCTGTCATTTTGACATCCGTCATTTGTGTCGTACCTAGGCTGGTTATGGCCTTAAGTACTTCACCAAGGTTCCTCTCCGGTTGACTCTTCAGATATAGAGGAATACCTACCTCGGGTTGCTTTTATTCAGTGGAGAAAGTAGGGTTTATAAGAATCAGTTAGGGTTTGGTGGTTTAATTTAAAATGCAAAAAGTAACTTAAACTGGTTTATTTACCAAGGTAAAAGTATGTTCAAAATTATATAAGAATTATATACAGTATTTACAGTATTTACAAAAGTATCGTAGACTTTGCACACAAAGGTTCTTGCATAGCCTTTAATCAGGACAGGCAAATGTTCCAGGGCTTTTCACAGGCAACTGGCAGGCACGGGCGTAGTTTTCAGTCCTACAGAGAGACAGGCCAGATTTGCAATTGGACTCTAGTGAAAAAATACATGTTGTTAGGTTATGTTATATGCATACAGGATTTACAGTTTCATTAACTCTGCTATTAAAGCTTAATATTATACGGCTTTAAGCCCTTTGATATTAAAAACAGGTTAACTTACTGTTAATATTCCACTGAGAGTTCTCTGTGATTTAGTGGTTGGTTTTGGGCTCACAATTGATAACACCATTTGGAACTGAGCCACCAGACGACTGATTGTCCATTGAAAAATGCAGCGGTTTTATAGACGAAATTCTGATGACAGACTTGATGAAAAACAATTGGGGCCGCGTGCAATAAATCCTTTACACGGGCCGTGTGCAACAATTGTTGACAACCTATAGGCGGTTGACAGCTGTCCAAGCGCCATCTGTTAGAGTTTCGTCTAACTGCAGGTTTCTGGTAGTCCAACTCTTTCCTTGACGTCGGGTAGTTAGGAAATCGTCTCATAGATGTCGTAATGTGTATCATTACACATTTTTACATCCGTCATTTTGACATCCGTCATTTTGACATTTGTCATTTTGACATTTGTCATTTTGACATCTGTCATTTTGACATCTGTCATTTTGACATCTGTCATTTTTGACATGGGTCATTTTTGACAAGTCATTTTTGACATTGGTCATTTTTGATATATGTCATTTTTGACATGGGTCACTTTTGACATGGGTCATTTTTGACATCTGTCATTTTTGACATTTGTCATTTTTGACATCTGTCATTTTGACATCCGTCGTTTTTGACATTCGTCATTTTTGACATCTGTCATTTTAACATCCGTCATTTTGACATTCGTCATTTTGACATCCGTCATTTTTACATCCGTCATTTTGACATCCGTCATTTTGACATTTGTCATTTTGACATTTGTCATTTTGACATCTGTCATTTTGACATCTGTCATTTTGACATCTGTCATTTTGACATCCGTCATTTTGACATCTGTCATTTTGACATCCGTCATTTTGACACCCGTCATTTTGACATTCGTCATTTTGACATCCGTCATTTTTACATCCGTCATTTTGACATCCGTCATTTTGACATTTGTCATTTTGACATTTGTCATTTTGACATCTGTCATTTTGACATCTGTCATTTTGACATCCGTCATTTTGACATCCGTCATGTTGACATCCGTCATTTCGACATCCGTCATTTTGACATCTGTCATTTTGACATCCGTCATTTTGACATCCGTCATTTTGACATCCGTCATTTTGACATCCGTCATTTTGACATCCGTCATTTTGAGATTCGTCATTTTGACATCCGTCATTTTTACATCCGTCATTTTTACATCCGTCATTTTGACATCCGTCATTTTGACATTCGTCATTTTGACATTTGTCATTTTGACATCTCTCATTTTGACATCTGTCATTTTGACATCCGTCATTTTGACATCCGTCATTTTGACATCTGTCATTTTGACATTCGTCATTTTGACATCCGTCATTATGACATCTGTCATTTTGACATTCGTCATTTTGACATCGGTCATTTTGACATCGGTCATTTTGACATCCGTCATTTTTTACTTTCGTCATTTTGACACCCGTCATTTTTTACTTCCGTCATTTTGACATTTGTCATTTTGACATCCGTCATTTTGACATCCTTCATTTTGACATCCGTCATTTTGACATCTGTCATTTTGACATCCGTCATTTTGACATCCGTCATTTTGACATCCGTCATGTTGACATCCGTCATTTTGACATCTGTCATTTTGACAACTGGCATTTTGACATCCGTCATTTTGACATCCGTCATTTTGACATTCGTCATTTTGACATTCGTCATTTTGACATCCGTCATTTCTACATCCGTCATTTTGACATCCGTCATTTTGACATTTGTCATTTTGACATTTGTCATTTTGACATCTGTCATTTTGACATCTGTCATTTTGACATCCGTCATTTTGACATCCGTCATGTTGATATCCGTCATTTTAACATCCGTCATTTTGACATCCGTCATTTTACATCCGTCATTTTGACATCCGTCATTTTGACATTTGTCATTTTGACATCTCTCATTTTGACATCCGTCATTTTGACATCCGTCATTTTGACATCTGTCATTTTGACATCCGTCATTTTGACATCCGTCATGTTGACATCCGTCATTTCGACATCCGTCATTTTGACATCTGTCATTTTGACATCCGTCATTTTGACATCCGTCATTTTGACATCCGTCATTTTGACATCCGTCATTTTGACATTCGTCATTTTGACATCCGTCATTTTGACATCTGTCATTTTGACATTCGTCATTTTGACATCGGTCATTTTGACATCGGTCATTTTGACATCCGTCATTTTTTACTTTCGTCATTTTGACACCCGTCATTTTTTACTTCCGTCATTTTGACATCCGTCATTTTGACATCCTTCATTTTGACATCCGTCATTTTGACATCTGTCATTTTGACATCCGTCATTTTGACATCCGTCATTTTGACATCCGTCATGTTGACATCCGTCATTTTGACATCTGTCATTTTGACAACTGGCATTTTGACATCCGTCATTTTGACATCCGTCATTTTGACATTCGTCATTTTGACATTCGTCATTTTGACATCCGTCATTTCTGTTGAAATGCAGATTATTCAGTAGCCAATTGCGTTAGCAAAACTTGTAAAATCGAAGAGATTAAAAAACTTCATTCACAGTGTTTGACATATATTTATTCAACAACATTTCTTGACAACCAAAAACAACAATGGTTACAAATCAAAGCTTCCTACAGAAATACATACAAATATAGTTTATTAATAGATACATTGATTCAATTCTTAATATATTTCAACACCCCCACTTATTAAAAATTGAAATTATTACAGATATTAAAATTAAAATAAGCGGTTCTAAAAACATATCAGAATAACAATAAATTATTAAACTAAGCCTAATTGCGATACAAATTTATTGTGTTTGATAATTGGCAAACTCTTTGTTAAAATATCTGCAGTCATATCAGAAGATGCCAAATAATGTAATGTAATAATATTATTGGCTACTGTTTCCCGAACAAAATGATATCTAACATCTATGTGTTTAGAGCGAGAATGAAGTATTGGATTTGCTGCCAATTTCTGAGCTGATTGATTGTCAACAAACAAAACCAAAGAATCCAACTCTTCATTAAGCTCCTCATATAGATTTTTTATATAAATGGCTTCTTTTGCAGCCTCGCTCATTGCCATATATTCAGCCTCGGTACTGCTGAGAGCTGTACTTTTTTGCTTAAAACTTTTCCAGGAAATGGCTCCTCCTGCTAACTTAAACACAAATCCAGTATAGGACTTTCTGTCCAATTTATTAGACCCCCAATCTGAATCTGAATACCCTTCTAGATTGCAGCCATTTTCTGTAAAAGTCAGGCATTTAGTTTTGGTACCTTGCAGATATCTTAACAGTCTTTTAGCACTCTTCCAATGTGCATCTGTGTAACAAGTGTTAAACTGGCTTAAAAAACTAACTGAGTAAGCTATATCCGGGCGTGTTAAAACTGCTATGTACATTAAGCTACCTATCAATCTCTGATATGGAATACTGCTATTACATGTATCCTCGGATTTTACATCACCTACTTCTAAGTTTAAATTTACTTCAAGAGGTGTTGCTACACTTTTACAATTATTCATGTCAAATCTTTTCAAAACTTGATCAATATAACCCTCTTGATCCAATTTAATTTGACCCTGTTCCCTTCTTACTCTTACCCCTAAAATCTGTTTAGCTTCCCCCAAATCTTTAATTTTAAAATAGCTGCTTAAATGACTTTTCAACGACTCAATTTCTTTTTGATTATTTCCAAAAACAAAAAAATCGTCCACATATAATGCAACAATTGTTAAAGATTCATTAAATTTTTTAATATAAATGCATGGCTCGTATTTAGATTTAGAGTAATTAATTTCTAACAAAACTTCATCAACCCTTTTGTTCCATGCTCTACTACTCTGTTTAAGTCCATAAACAGCTTTTTTCAATTTGCACACCTTGTTTTTAAAACCCTTATTCTCAAAGCCCTCTGGCTGTCTCATAAAAACATTTTCTTCAAGATAGCCATTCAAAAAAGCTGTTTTTACATCCAAGTGAAAAACTTTTAAATTAAATTTCACTGAAAATGCAAAAAGCATTCTTATTGAACTGTGTCTTACCACGGGTGAAAAAGTTTCTTCATAATCTAGTCCTGGTTTCTGTGTAAATCCCTTTGCCACTAACCTTGCACGGTAAACAAGATCAGTTTCTGAATCACACTTGATTTTAAATACCCATTTGCAATCAACAATAGTTCCACGGCTTGGTATGTCGACTAAATCCCAGGTATCATTTTCTTCAAATGATTGCATCTCGTCCATCATAGCTTGTCTCCATTTTTCTTTGTCAGGTCTTGATAAGGCTTCCTTGACACTCAATGGAACATCTTCTAGATCTATATCACTCTTGCACATGTATGTGACATAATCTTCTAGCATCTTGTTTGGAACTTTGACTCTCTCTGATCTTCTTGGGATAACAGGTTCTCCATCTTCTGACTTTAAGCTTACAAAACTCTTTCTCTCTTCATTTTCCCCCACTGAATCCTTGTTTTCTTGATTCTTTTTGTTTAAGCTGTCAACATTACTGATTACTATTTCTGCGTTTTCTTTTTCATAAATAATGACGTCCCGGCTTGAAATAACTTTTTTATCAATAGGATCATACAACCTATATCCTTTGATATTATCTCCAAAACCAATTAATATCATTTTTCTTGATTTCTTATCCCATTTATGTCGCTTGGTTTTTGGTATATGAACCATAGTTTCGCTACCAAAAATTCTAATATGGCTGATATCTGGCATTTTGTTATACCAAAGCTCATATGGCGTTTTATACTCTAGACCTCTAGCAATACACCTATTTCGTAAATATATTGCTGTATTAACTGCCTCAGCCCAAAATGTTTTTGACAGGTCAGCTTCAAACATTAAACATCTGGCTTTTTCAATAATAGTTCTATTCATACGTTCGCTCATTCCATTTTGTTGGGGTGTATGAGGATTTGTCTTTTGATGTACAATCCCTTCTTTCTTAAGATACTTTTCAAAATCACTTCCACAAAATTCTCCACCATTATCTGAACGTAAACATTTAAATTTTAACCCAGTTTGAGTTTCAACAAGCTGTTTAAATTCTTTAAAATAACCCAAAGCTTCATCTTTTGTTCTCAAAAAATAAACATGAGCATACCTGCTAAAATCATCCTCAAAGAGCAGAAAATACCTTGAACCTCCCAAAGAAACTTCTTCCATGGGTCCACACAGGTCAGTATGCACCACCTCCAATGGTAACTTGGCTCTTTTACCTTCATGTCTAAAAGGTAACCTTGATTGCTTTCCTTCGCAACAAGTTGCACACAATTTATTTGCACAAACATTGCCATTCATACTGCTTAAACCTTCTACTGAATTGTGATTTTTCATAGCTGTCAGATCTTGAAAATTCAAATGTGCCAATCTACGATGCCATACTTCTTTTGAAACTGTCAGGTTCAAAACTGCATTATCTGATTTCATAACATCACATATTTTGCTGCCTTGTAATAAACATCTATTTAACTTATAAACATTTTCATTAAACTGAGCAATGGCAATAACATTTCCATCACTGTTAGTGACCTTGCAATTTTTTCGACTAAAATTAACTTTGTTTCCATTGTTAATGATCTGTCCAATGGATAACAAATTAGTTGTCACTCCTGGAACATATAAGACATTTTTAATTTCTATATCATGCTTTTGTCCATCTACAATGGTTATAAGTCGTATGTTTCCTGTACCCAATACTTGTAGTTTGGTTTGATTAGCTATAGTTATCTCCCTTGGTTCAACGACTTCTTGAAAATCACTTATCCAGTCTTTTTTACATGTAACATGATGACTGGCCCCTGAATCCATGTACCAATCGCTGCTGCTGAACTCTCCGCTCATAAAGACTGCACTAAGAGCACTGACACCTTTTCTTTTATCATTTGAGCTATCACTGCTGCCTTTGGGGCACTTATTCATGTAATGGCCAAAATTTTTACATCGATAACACTTGACATTCTGCAATTTTGAGCTCTCTTTTCTCTGCTGATAATTTTTTCTTCCATAACAATTATTAGGCTTTCCAGCAACAAAAGCCGAACCTGTTGACTTATGAGAACGTTCTTGAGACATATCTAGCAACTTAGTTTTAATATTCTCCGTTGTGATATCAATTCCACTATGCTCTATTGCCATAATCATTGGAGAAAACTTATCTGGTAATCCTGCTAAGAGTAGTGAGCCTACCCATTTATCATCAATGGAAAATCCCGTTTTCTTTAATTTTTGTGCAGTTTCAACCACTTGTGTCACATAGGACTCCACATTCTCACAATTTTCTAATCGTAAAGATATTAAGGCTCGCAATAAATAAATCTTACGCGTAAAGCCTGTATCTGCATACATAGTTTTTAACGTCTCCCACAAAGACTTTGCATCCTTAGAATCACGAACATGAACGAACAATGAAGGATCAATTGTAAGCACCAACTTTGCTCGTGCCTTGTTTTGTTGAGGGATGTCGGTTTCTAAACCACATAAACATTTTTCTAAACCTTCCAGAATTAAAAAATTCTCCACGGCAAAACTCCATTCATCATAATTATCTCGCCCAGTCAATTTAGGCACACCAGACATAAAATTTATGGACACCATTTTACCGGTCATACACTTTTAGAGACAATTTTTTTTTACTGATTACGAAGTTCACTACACAAACCACGAGTGTTAAAGGCTCTGGGCCCATAACCTGTTGAAATGCAGATTATTCAGTAGCCAATTGCGTTAGCAAAACTTGTAAAATCGAAGAGATTAAAAAACTTCATTCACAGTGTTTGACATATATTTATTCAACAACATTTCTTGACAACCAAAAACAACAATGGTTACAAATCAAAGCTTCCTACAGAAATACATACAAATATAGTTTATTAATAGATACATTGATTCAATTCTTAATATATTTCAACAATTTCTACATCCGTCATTTTGACATCCGTCATTTTGACATTTGTCATTTTGACATTTGTCATTTTGACATCTGTCATTTTGACATCTGTCATTTTGACATCCGTCATTTTGACATCCGTCATGTTGATATCCGTCATTTTGACATCCGTCATTTTGACATCCGTCATTTTACATCCGTCATTTTGACATCCGTCATTTTGACATTTGTCATTTTGACATCTCTCATTTTGACATCCGTCATTTTGACATCCGTCATTTTGACATCTGTCATTTTGACATTCGTCATTTTGACATCCGTCATTTTGACATCTGTCATTTTGACATTCGTCATTTTGACATCGGTCATTTTGACATCGGTCATTTTGACATCCGTCATTTTTTACTTTCGTCATTTTGACACCCGTCATTTTTTACTTCCGTCATTTTGACATTTGTCATTTTGACATCCGTCATTTTGACATCCGTCATTTTGACATCCGTCATTTTGACATCCGTCATTTTGACATCCGTCATTATGACATCTGTCATTTTGACATCTGTCATTTTGACATCGGTCATTTTGACATCCGTCATTTTTTACTTTCGTCATTTTGACACCCGTCATTTTTTACTTCCGTCATTTTGACATTTGTCATTTTGACATCGGTCATTTTGACATCCGTCATTTTTTACTTTCGTCATTTTGACACCCGTCATTTTTTACTTCCGTCATTTTGACATTTGTCATTTTGACATCCGTCATTTTGACATCCTTCATTTTGACATCCGTCATTTTGACATCTGTCATTTTGACATCCGTCATTTTGACATCCGTCATTTTGACATCCGTCATGTTGACATCCGTCATTTTGACATCTGTAATTTTGACAACTGGCATTTTGACATCCGTCATTTTGACATCCGTCATTTTGACATTCGTCATTTTGACATTCGTCATTTTGACATCCGTCATTTTTACATCCGTCATTTTGACATCCGTCATTTTGACATTTGTCATTTTGACATTTGTCATTTTGACATCTGTCATTTTGACATCTGTCATTTTGACATCCGTCATTTTGACATCCGTCATGTTGACATCCGTCATTTTGACATCCGTCATTTTGACATCCGTCATTTTACATCCGTCATTTTGACATCCGTCATTTTGACACTTGTCATTTTGACATCTCTCATTTTGACATCCGTCATTTTGACATCCGTCATTTTGACATCTGTCATTTTGACATTCGTCATTTTGACATCCGTCATTTTGACATCTGTCATTTTGACATTCGTCATTTTGACATCGGTCATTTTGACATCGGTCATTTTGACATCGGTCATTTTGACATCCGTCATTTTTTACTTTCGTCATTTTGACACCCGTCATTTTTTACTTCCGTCATTTTGACATTTGTCATTTTGACATTTGTCATTTTGACATCCGTCATTATGACATCCTTCATTTTGACATCCGTCATTTTGACATCTGTCATTTTGACATCCGTCATTTTGACATCCGTCATTTTGACATCCGTCATGTTGACATCCGTCATTTTGACATCTGTCATTTTGACAACTGGCATTTTGACATCCGTCATTTTGACATCCGTCATTTTGACATTCGTCATTTTGACATTCGTCATTTTGACATCCGTCATTTTTTCATCCGTCATTTTGACATCCGTCATTTTGACATTTGTCATTTTGACATTTGTCATTTTGACATTTGTCATTTTGACATCTGTCATTTTGACATCTGTCATTTTGACATCCGTCATTTTGACATCCGTCATGTTGACATCCGTCATTTTGACATCCGTCTTTTTGACATCCGTCATTTTACATCCGTCATTTTGACATCCGTCATTTTGACATTTGTCATTTTGACATCTCTCATTTTGACATCCGTCATTTTGACATCCGTCATTTTGACATCTGTCATTTTGACATTCGTCATTTTGACATCCGTCATTTTGACATCTGTCATTTTGACATTCGTCATTTTGACATCGGTCATTTTGACATCGGTCATTTTGACATCCGTCATTTTTTACTTTCGTCATTTTGACACCCGTCATTTTTTACTTCCGTCATTTTGACATTTGTCATTTTGACATCCGTCATTTTGACATCCGTCATTTTGACATCCGTCATTTTGACATCCGTCATTTTGACATCCGTCATTTTGACATCCGTCATTATGACATCTGTCATTTTGACATCTGTCATTTTGACATCGGTCATTTTGACATCCGTCATTTTTTACTTTCGTCATTTTGACACCCGTCATTTTTTACTTCCGTCATTTTGACATTCGTTATTTTGACATTCGTCATTTTGACATTTGTCATTTTGACATCTGTCATTTTGACATCTGTCATTTTGACATCCGTCATTTTGACATCCGTCATTTTGTCATCTGTCATTTTGACATTCGTCATTTTAACATCGGTCATTTTGACATCGGTCATTTTGACATCGGTCATTTTGACATCCGTCATTTTTTACTATCGTCATTTTGACACCCGTCATTTTTTACTTTCGTCATTTTGACATTTGTCATTTTGACATCCGTCATTTTTACATCCGTCATTTTGACATCAGTCATTTTGACATCCGTCATTATGACATCTGTCATTTTGCCATCGGTCATTTTGACATCCGTCATTTTTTACTTTCGTCATTTTGACACCCGTCATTTTTTGACAACTGTCATTTTGACATCTGTCATTTTGACATCTGTCATTTTGACATCTGTCATTTTTGACATGAGTCATTTTTGACATGTCATTTTTGACATTGGTAATTTTTGACATATGTCATTTTTGACATGGGTCACTTTTGACATGGGTCATTTTTGACATGTCATTTTTGACATTTGTCATTTTTGACATCTGTCATTTTGACATCCGTCATTTTTGACATTCGTCATTTTTGACATCGGTCATTTTGACATCCGTCATTTTGACATCCGTCATGTTGACATCCGTCATTTTGACATCCGTCATTTTGACATCCGTCATTTTACATCCGTCATTTTGACATCCGTCATTTTGACACTTGTCATTTTGACATCTCTCATTTTGACATCCGTCATTTTGACATCCGTCATTTTGACATCTGTCATTTTGACATTCGTCATTTTGACATCCGTCATTTTGACATCTGTCATTTTGACATTCGTCATTTTGACATCGGTCATTTTGACATCGGTCATTTTGACATCGGTCATTTTGACATCCGTCATTTTTTACTTTCGTCATTTTGACACCCGTCATTTTTTACTTCCGTCATTTTGACATTTGTCATTTTGACATCCGTCATTATGACATCCTTCATTTTGACATCCGTCATTTTGACATCCGTCATTTTGACATCCGTCATTTTGACATCCGTCATGTTGACATCCGTCATTTTGACATCTGTCATTTTGACAACTGGCATTTTGACATCCGTCATTTTGACATCCGTCATTTTGACATTCGTCATTTTGACATTCGTCATTTTGACATCCGTCATTTTTACATCCGTCATTTTGACATCCGTCATTTTGACATTTGTCATTTTGACATTTGTCATTTTGACATTTGTCATTTTGACATCTGTCATTTTGACATCTGTCATTTTGACATCCGTCATTTTGACATCCGTCATGTTGACATCCGTCATTTTGACATCCGTCTTTTTGACATCCGTCATTTTACATCCGTCATTTTGACATCCGTCATTTTGACATTTGTCATTTTGACATCTCTCATTTTGACATCCGTCATTTTGACATCCGTCATTTTGACATCTGTCATTTTGACATTCGTCATTTTGACATCCGTCATTTTGACATCTGTCATTTTGACATTCGTCATTTTGACATCGGTCATTTTGACATCGGTCATTTTGACATCCGTCATTTTTTACTTTCGTCATTTTGACACCCGTCATTTTTTACTTCCGTCATTTTGACATTTGTCATTTTGACATCCGTCATTTTGACATCCGTCATTTTGACATCCGTCATTTTGACATCCGTCATTTTGACATCCGTCATTTTGACATCCGTCATTATGACATCTGTCATTTTGACATCTGTCATTTTGACATCGGTCATTTTGACATCCGTCATTTTTTACTTTCGTCATTTTGACACCCGTCATTTTTTACTTCCGTCATTTTGACATTCGTTATTTTGACATTCGTCATTTTGACATTTGTCATTTTGACATCTGTCATTTTGACATCTGTCATTTTGACATCCGTCATTTTGACATCCGTCATTTTGTCATCTGTCATTTTGACATTCGTCATTTTAACATCGGTCATTTTGACATCGGTCATTTTGACATCGGTCATTTTGACATCCGTCATTTTTTACTATCGTCATTTTGACACCCGTCATTTTTTACTTTCGTCATTTTGACATTTGTCATTTTGACATCCGTCATTTTTACATCCGTCATTTTGACATCAGTCATTTTGACATCCGTCATTATGACATCTGTCATTTTGCCATCGGTCATTTTGACATCCGTCATTTTTTACTTTCGTCATTTTGACACCCGTCATTTTTTGACAACTGTCATTTTGACATCTGTCATTTTGACATCTGTCATTTTGACATCTGTCATTTTTGACATGAGTCATTTTTGACATGTCATTTTTGACATTGGTAATTTTTGACATATGTCATTTTTGACATGGGTCACTTTTGACATGGGTCATTTTTGACATGTCATTTTTGACATTTGTCATTTTTGACATCTGTCATTTTGACATCCGTCATTTTTGACATTCGTCATTTTTGACATCGGTCATTTTGACATCCGTCATTTTGACATCCTTCATTTTGACATCCGTCATGTTGACATCCGTCATTTTGACATCCGTCATTTTGACATCCGTCATTTTGACATCTGTCATTTTGACATCTGTCATTTTGACATCCGTCATTTGTGTCGTACCTAGGCTGGTTATGGCCTTAAGTACTTCACCAAGGTTCCTCTCCGGTTGACTCTTCAGATATAGAGGAATACCTACCTCGGGTTGCTTTTATTCAGTGGAGAAAGTAGGGTTTATAAGAATCAGTTAGGGTTTGGTGGTTTAATTTAAAATGCAAAAAGTAACTTAAACTGGTTTATTTACCAAGGTAAAAGTATGTACAAAATTATATAAGAATTATATACAGTATTTACAGTATTTACAAAAGTATCGTAGACTTTGCACACAAAGGTTCTTGCATAGCCTTTAATCAGGACAGGCAAATGTTCCAGGGCTTTTCACAGGCAACTGGCAGGCACGGGCGTAGTTTTCAGTCCTACAGAGAGACAGGCCAGATTTGCAATTGGACTCTAGTGAAAAAATACATGTTGTTAGGTTATGTTATATGCATACAGGATTTACAGTTTCATTAACTCTGCTATTAAAGCTTAATATTATACGGCTTTAAGCCCTTTGATATTAAATACAGGTTAACTTACTGTTAATATTCCACTGAGAGTTCTCTGTGATTTAGTGGTTGGTTTTGGGCTCACAATTGATAACACCATTTGGAACTGAGCCACCAGACGACTGATTGTCCATTGAAAAATGCAGCGGTTTTATAGACGAAATTCTGATGACAGACTTGATGAAAAACAATTGGGGCCGCGTGCAATAAATCCTTTACACGGGCCGTGTGCAACAATTGTTGACAACCTATAGGCGGTTGACAGCTGTCCAAGCGCCATCTGTTAGAGTTTCGTCTAACTGCAGGTTTCTGGTAGTCCAACTCTTTCCTTGACGTCGGGTAGTTAGGAAATCGTCTCATAGATGTCGTAATGTGTATCATTACACATTTTTACATCCGTCATTTTGACATCCGTCATTTTGACATTTGTCATTTTGACATTTGTCATTTTGACATCTGTCATTTTGACATCTGTCATTTTGACATCTGTCATTTTTGACATGGGTCATTTTTGACAAGTCATTTTTGACATTGGTCATTTTTGATATATGTCATTTTTGACATGGGTCACTTTTGACATGGGTCATTTTTGACATCTGTCATTTTTGACATTTGTCATTTTTGACATCTGTCATTTTGACATCCGTCATTTTTGACATTCGTCATTTTTGACATCTGTCATTTTAACATCCGTCATTTTGACATTCGTCATTTTGACATCCGTCATTTTTACATCCGTCATTTTGACATCCGTCATTTTGACATTTGTCATTTTGACATTTGTCATTTTGACATCTGTCATTTTGACATCTGTCATTTTGACATCCGTCATTTTGACATCCGTCATTTTGACATTTGTCATTTTGACATTTGTCATTTTGACATCTGTCATTTTGACATCTGTCATTTTGACATCCGTCATTTTGACATCCGTCATGTTGACATCCGTCATTTTGACATCCGTCATTTTGACATCCGTCATTTTACATCCGTCATTTTGACATCCGTCATTTTGACACTTGTCATTTTGACATCTCTCATTTTGACATCCGTCATTTTGACATCCGTCATTTTGACATCTGTCATTTTGACATTCGTCATTTTGACATCCGTCATTTTGACATCTGTCATTTTGACATTCGTCATTTTGACATCGGTCATTTTGACATCGGTCATTTTGACATCGGTCATTTTGACATCCGTCATTTTTTACTTTCGTCATTTTGACACCCGTCATTTTTTACTTCCGTCATTTTGACATTTGTCATTTTGACATTTGTCATTTTGACATCCGTCATTATGACATCCTTCATTTTGACATCCGTCATTTTGACATCTGTCATTTTGACATCCGTCATTTTGACATCCGTCATTTTGACATCCGTCATGTTGACATCCGTCATTTTGACATCTGTCATTTTGACAACTGGCATTTTGACATCCGTCATTTTGACATCCGTCATTTTGACATTCGTCATTTTGACATTCGTCATTTTGACATCCGTCATTTTTACATCCGTCATTTTGACATCCGTCATTTTGACATTTGTCATTTTGACATTTGTCATTTTGACATTTGTCATTTTGACATCTGTCATTTTGACATCTGTCATTTTGACATCCGTCATTTTGACATCCGTCATGTTGACATCCGTCATTTTGACATCCGTCTTTTTGACATCCGTCATTTTACATCCGTCATTTTGACATCCGTCATTTTGACATTTGTCATTTTGACATCTCTCATTTTGACATCCGTCATTTTGACATCCGTCATTTTGACATCTGTCATTTTGACATTCGTCATTTTGACATCCGTCATTTTGACATCTGTCATTTTGACATTCGTCATTTTGACATCGGTCATTTTGACATCGGTCATTTTGACATCCGTCATTTTTTACTTTCGTCATTTTGACACCCGTCATTTTTTACTTCCGTCATTTTGACATTTGTCATTTTGACATCCGTCATTTTGACATCCGTCATTTTGACATCCGTCATTTTGACATCCGTCATTTTGACATCCGTCATTTTGACATCCGTCATTATGACATCTGTCATTTTGATATCTGTCATTTTGACATCGGTCATTTTGACATCCGTCATTTTTTACTTTCGTCATTTTGACACCCGTCATTTTTTACTTCCGTCATTTTGACATTCGTTATTTTGACATTCGTCATTTTGACATTTGTCATTTTGACATCTGTCATTTTGACATCTGTCATTTTGACATCGGTCATTTTGACATCGGTCATTTTGACATCCGTCATTTTTTACTATCGTCATTTTGACACCCGTCATTTTTTACTTTCGTCATTTTGACATTTGTCATTTTGACATCCGTCATTTTTACATCCGTCATTTTGACATCAGTCATTTTGACATCCGTCATTATGACATCTGTCATTTTGCCATCGGTCATTTTGACATCCGTCATTTTTTACTTTCGTCATTTTGACACCCGTCATTTTTTGACAACTGTCATTTTGACATCTGTCATTTTGACATCTGTCATTTTGACATCTGTCATTTTTGACATGAGTCATTTTTGACATGTCATTTTTGACATTGGTAATTTTTGACATATGTCATTTTTGACATGGGTCACTTTTGACATGGGTCATTTTTGACATGTCATTTTTGACATTTGTCATTTTTGACATCTGTCATTTTGACATCCGTCATTTTTGACATTCGTCATTTTTGACATCGGTCATTTTGACATCCGTCATTTTGACATCCGTCATGTTGACATCCGTCATTTTGACATCCGTCATTTTGACATCCGTCATTTTACATCCGTCATTTTGACATCCGTCATTTTGACACTTGTCATTTTGACATCTCTCATTTTGACATCTGTCATTTTGACATCCGTCATTTTGACATCTGTCATTTTGACATCTGTCATTTTGACATTCGTCATTTTGACATCCGTCATTTTGACATCTGTCATTTTGACATTTGTCATTTTGACATCGGTCATTTTGACATCGGTCATTTTGACATCCGTCATTTTTTACTTCCGTCATTTTGACATTTGTCATTTTGACATCCGTCATTTTGACATCCTTCATTTTGACATCCGTCATTTTGACATCTGTCATTTTGACATCCGTCATTTTGACATCTGTCATTTTGACATCCGTCATTTTGACATCTGTCATTTTGACATCTGTCATTTTGACATTCGTCATTTTGACATCCGTCATTTTGACATCTGTCATTTTGACATTTGTCATTTTGACATCGGTCATTTTGACATCGGTCATTTTGACATCCGTCATTTTTTACTTCCGTCATTTTGACATTTGTCATTTTGACATCCGTCATTTTGACATCCTTCATTTTGACATCCGTCATTTTGACATCTGTCATTTTGACATCCGTCATTTTGACATCCGTCATTTTGACATCCGTCATGTTGACATCTGTCATTTTGACATTCGTCATTTTGACATCCGTCATTTTGACATCTGTCATTTTGACATTTGTCATTTTGACATCGGTCATTTTGACATTCGTCATTTTGACATTCGTCATTTTGACATCCGTCATTTTGACATCTGTCATTTTGACATTTGTCATTTTGACATCGGTCATTTTGACATCGGTCATTTTGGCATCCGTCATTTTTTACTTCCGTCATTTTGACATTTGTCATTTTGACATTTGTCATTTTGACATTTGTCATTTTGACATCTCTCATTTTGACATCTGTCATTTTGACATCCGTCATTTTGACATCTGTCATTTTGACATCTGTCATTTTGACATCCGTCATTTTGACATCTGTCATTTTGACATCTGTCATTTTGACATCTGTCATTTTGACATCCGTCATTTTGACATCTGTCATTTTGACATCCGTCATTTTGACATCCGTCATTTTTTACTTCCGTCATTTTGACATTTGTCATTTTGACATTTGTCATTTTGACATCTCTCATTTTGACATCTGTCATTTTGACATCCGTCATTTTGACATCTGTCATTTTGACATCTGTCATTTTGACATCCGTCATTTTGACATCTGTCATTTTGACATCTGTCATTTTGACATCCGTCATTTTGACATCCGTCTTTTTGACATCCGTCATTTTACATCCGTCATTTTGACATCCGTCATTTTGACATTTGTCATTTTGACATCTCTCATTTTGACATCCGTCATTTTGACATCCGTCATTTTGACATCTGTCATTTTGACATTCGTCATTTTGACATCCGTCATTTTGACATCTGTCATTTTGACATTCGTCATTTTGACATCGGTCATTTTGACATCGGTCATTTTGACATCCGTCATTTTTTACTTTCGTCATTTTGACACCCGTCATTTTTTACTTCCGTCATTTTGACATTTGTCATTTTGACATCCGTCATTTTGACATCCGTCATTTTGACATCCGTCATTTTGACATCCGTCATTTTGACATCCGTCATTTTGACATCCGTCATTATGACATCTGTCATTTTGACATCGGTCATTTTGACATCCGTCATTTTTTACTTTCGTCATTTTGACACCCGTCATTTTTTACTTCCGTCATTTTGACATTCGTTATTTTGACATTCGTCATTTTGACATTTGTCATTTTGACATCTGTCATTTTGACATCTGTCATTTTGACATCCGTCATTTTGACATCCGTCATTTTGTCATCTGTCATTTTGACATTCGTCATTTTAACATCGGTCATTTTGACATCGGTCATTTTGACATCGGTCATTTTGACATCCGTCATTTTTTACTATCGTCATTTTGACACCCGTCATTTTTTACTTTCGTCATTTTGACATTTGTCATTTTGACATCCGTCATTTTTACATCCGTCATTTTGACATCAGTCATTTTGACATCCGTCATTAGGACATCTGTCATTTTGCCATCGGTCATTTTGACATCCGTCATTTTTTACTTTCGTCATTTTGACACCCGTCATTTTTTGACAACTGTCATTTTGACATCTGTCATTTTGACATCTGTCATTTTGACATCTGTCATTTTTGACATGAGTCATTTTTGACATGTCATTTTTGACATTGGTAATTTTTGACATATGTCATTTTTGACATGGGTCACTTTTGACATGGGTCATTTTTGACATGTCATTTTTGACATTTGTCATTTTTGACATCTGTCATTTTGACATCCGTCATTTTTGACATTCGTCATTTTTGACATCGGTCATTTTGACATCCGTCATTTTGACATCCGTCATGTTGACATCCGTCATTTTGACATCCGTCATTTTGACATCCGTCATTTTACATCCGTCATTTTGACATCCGTCATTTTGACACTTGTCATTTTGACATCTCTCATTTTGACATCTGTCATTTTGACATCCGTCATTTTGACATCTGTCATTTTGACATCTGTCATTTTGACATTCGTCATTTTGACATCCGTCATTTTGACATCTGTCATTTTGACATTTGTCATTTTGACATCGGTCATTTTGACATCGGTCATTTTGACATCCGTCATTTTTTACTTCCGTCATTTTGACATTTGTCATTTTGACATCCGTCATTTTGACATCCTTCATTTTGACATCCGTCATTTTGACATCTGTCATTTTGACATCCGTCATTTTGACATCTGTCATTTTGACATCCGTCATTTTGACATCTGTCATTTTGACATCTGTCATTTTGACATTCGTCATTTTGACATCCGTCATTTTGACATCGGTCATTTTGACATCCGTCATTTTGACATCTGTCATTTTGACATCCGTCATTTTGACATCTGTCATTTTGACATCCGTCATTTTGACATCTGTCATTTTGACATTTGTCATTTTGACATCGGTCATTTTGACATCCGTCATTTTGACATCTGTCATTTTGACATCTGTCATTTTGACATTTGTCATTTTGACATCGGTCATTTTGACATTCGTCATTTTGACATTCGTCATTTTGACATCCGTCATTTTGACATTTGTCATTTTGACATTTGTCATTTTGACATTTCTCATTTTGACATCTGTCATTTTGACATCCGTCATTTTGACATCTCTCATTTTGACATCTGTCATTTTGACATCCGTCATTTTGACATCTGTCATTTTGACATCTGTCATTTTGACATCCGTCATTTTGACATCTGTCATTTTGACATTTGTCATTTTGACATCGGTCATTTTGACATCGGTCATTTTGACATCCGTCATTTTTTACTTCCGTCATTTTGACATTTGTCATTTTGACATCCGTCATTTTGACATCCTTCATTTTGACATCCGTCATTTTGACATCTGTCATTTTGACATCCGTCATTTTGACATCCGTCATTTTGACATCCGTCATGTTGACATCCGTCATTTTGACATCTGTCATTTTGACAACTGGCATTTTGACATCCGTCATTTTGAAATCCGTCATTTTGACATCTGTCATTTTGACATCCGTCATTTTGACATCCGTCATTTTGACATCCGTCATTTTGACATCCGTCATTTTGACATTCGTCATTTTGACATCCGTCATTTTTACATCCGTCATTTTGACATCCGTCATTTTGACATTTGTCATTTTTGACATTTGTCATTTTTGACATCTGTCATTTTGACATCCGTCATTTTTGACATTCGTCATTTTTGACATCTGTCATTTTAACATCCGTCATTTTGACATTCGTCATTTTGACATCCGTCATTTTTACATCCGTCATTTTGACATCCGTCATTTTGACATTTGTCATTTTGACATTTGTCATTTTGACATCTGTCATTTTGACATCTGTCATTTTGACATCTGTCATTTTGACATCCGTCATTTTGACATCTGTCATTTTGACATCCGTCATTTTGACATCCGTCATTTTTTACTTCCGTCATTTTGACATTTGTCATTTTGACATCGGTCATTTTGACATCCGTCATTTTTTACTTTCGTCATTTTGACACCCGTCATTTTTTACTTCCGTCATTTTGACATTTGTCATTTTGACATCCGTCATTTTGACATCCTTCATTTTGACATCCGTCATTTTGACATCTGTCATTTTGACATCCGTCATTTTGACATCCGTCATTTTGACATCCGTCATTTTGACATCCGTCATTTTGACATCCGTCATTTTGACATTCGTCATTTTGACATTCGTCATTTTGACATCCGTCATTTTTACATCCGTCATTTTGACATCCGTCATTTTGACATTTGTCATTTTGAGATTTGTCATTTTGACATCTGTCATTTTGACATCTGTCATTTTGACATCCGTCATTTTGACATCCGTCATGTTGACATCCGTCATTTTGACATCCGTCATTTTGACATCCGTCATTTTACATCCGTCATTTTGACATCCGTCATTTTGACACTTGTCATTTTGACATCTCTCATTTTGACATCCGTCATTTTGACATCCGTCATTTTGACATCCGTCATTTTGACATTCGTCATTTTTTACTTTCGTCATTTTGACACCCGTCATTTTTTACTTCCGTCATTTTGACATTCGTCATTTTGACATCCGTCATTTTTTAAATCCGTCATTTTGACATCCGTCATTTTAACATCCTTCATTTTGACATCCGTCATTTTGACATCTGTCATTTTGACATCCGTCATTTTGACATACGTCATTTTGACATCCGTCGTTTTGACATCCGTCATGTTGACATCCGTCATTTTGACATCTGTCATTTTGACAACTGGCATTTTGACATCTGTCATTTTGACATCTGTCATTTTGACATCTGTCATTTTGACATCTGTCATTTTGACATCTGTCATTTTTGACATGAGTCATTTTTGACATGTCATTTTTGACATTGGTAATTTTTGACATATGTCATTTTTGACATGGGTCACTTTTGACATGGGTCATTTTTGACATGTCATTTTTGACATTTGTCATTTTTGACATCTGTCATTTTGACATCCGTCATTTTTGACATTCGTCATTTTTGACATCGGTCATTTTGACATCCGTCATTTTGACATCCTTCATTTTGACATCCGTCATGTTGACATCCGTCATTTTGACATCCGTCATTTTGACATCCGTCATTTTGACATCTGTCATTTTGACATCTGTCATTTTGACATCCGTCATTTGTGTCGTACCTAGGCTGGTTATGGCCTTAAGTACTTCACCAAGGTTCCTCTCCGGTTGACTCTTCAGATATAGAGGAATACCTACCTCGGGTTGCTTTTATTCAGTGGAGAAAGTAGGGTTTATAAGAATCAGTTAGGGTTTGGTGGTTTAATTTAAAATGCAAAAAGTAACTTAAACTGGTTTATTTACCAAGGTAAAAGTATGTACAAAATTATATAAGAATTATATACAGTATTTACAAAAGTATCGTAGACTTTGCACACAAAGGTTCTTGCATAGCCTTTAATCAGGACAGGCAAATGTTCCAGGGCTTTTCACAGGCAACTGGCAGGCACGGGCGTAGTTTTCAGTCCTACAGAGAGACAGGGCAGATTTGCAATTGGACTCTAGTGGAAAAATACATGTTGTTAGGTTATGTTATATGCATACAGGATTTACAGTTTCATTAACTCTGCTATTAAAGCTTAATATTATACGGCTTTAAGCCCTTTGATATTAAAAACAGGTTAACTTACTGTTAATACTGAGAGTTCTCTGTGATTTAGTGGTTGGTTTTGGGCTCACAATTGATAACACCATTTGGAACTGAGCCACCAGACGACTGATTGTCCATTGAAAAATGCAGCGGTTTTATAGACGAAATTCTGATGACAGACTTGATGAAAAACAATTGGGGCCGCGTGCAATAAATCCTTTACACGGGCCGTGTGCAACAATTGTTGACAACCTATAGGCGGTTGACAGCTGTCCAAGCGCCATCTGTTAGAGTTTCGTCTAACTGCAGGTTTCTGGTAGTCCAACTCTTTCCTTGACGTCGGGTAGTTAGGAAATCGTCTCATAGATGTCGTAATGTGTATCATTACACATTTTTACATCCGTCATTTTGACATCCGTCATTTTGACATTTGTCATTTTGACATTTGTCATTTTGACATCTGTCATTTTGACATCTGTCATTTTGACATCTGTCATTTTTGACATGGGTCATTTTTGACAAGTCATTTTTGACATTGGTCATTTTTGATATATGTCATTTTTGACATGGGTCACTTTTGACATGGGTCATTTTTGACATCTGTCATTTTTGACATTTGTCATTTTTGACATCTGTCATTTTGACATCCGTCATTTTTGACATTCGTCATTTTTGACATCTGTCATTTTAACATCCGTCATTTTGACATTCGTCATTTTGACATCCGTCATTTTGACATCCGTCATTTTGACATTTGTCATTTTGACATTTGTCATTTTGACATCTGTCATTTTGACATCTGTCATTTTGACATCTGTCATTTTGACATCCGTCATTTTGACATCTGTCATTTTGACATCCGTCATTTTGACACCCGTCATTTTGACATTCGTCATTTTGACATCCGTCATTTTGACATCCGTCATTTTGACATCCGTCATTTTGACATTTGTCATTTTGACATTTGTCATTTTGACATCTGTCATTTTGACATCTGTCATTTTGACATCCGTCATTTTGACATCCGTCATGTTGACATCCGTCATTTCGACATCCGTCATTTTGACATCTGTCATTTTGACATCCGTCATTTTGACATCCGTCATTTTGACATCCGTCATTTTGACATTCGTCATTTTGACATCCGTCATTTTTACATCCGTCATTTTTACATCCGTCATTTTGACATCTGTCATTTTGACATTCGTCATTTTGACATCCGTCATTTTGACATCTGTCATTTTGACATTCGTCATTTTGACATCGGTCATTTTGACATCGGTCATTTTGACATCCGTCATTTTTTACTTTCGTCATTTTGACACCCGTCATTTTTTACTTCCGTCATTTTGACATTTGTCATTTTGACATCCGTCATTATGACATCCTTCATTTTGACATCCGTCATTTTGACATCTGTCATTTTGACATCCGTCATTTTGACATCCGTCATTTTGACATCCGTCATGTTGACATCCGTTATTTTGACATCTGTCATTTTGACAACTGGCATTTTGACATCCGTCATTTTGACATCCGTCATTTTGACATTCGTCATTTTGACATTCGTCATTTTGACATCCGTCATTTTTACATCCGTCATTTTGACATCCGTCATTTTGACATTTGTCATTTTGACATTTGTCATTTTGACATTTGTCATTTTGACATCTGTCATTTTGACATCTGTCATTTTGACATCCGTCATTTTGACATCCGTCATGTTGACATCCGTCATTTTGACATCCGTCTTTTTGACATCCGTCATTTTACATCCGTCATTTTGACATCCGTCATTTTGACATTTGTCATTTTGACATCTCTCATTTTGACATCCGTCATTTTGACATCCGTCATTTTGACATCTGTCATTTTGACATTCGTCATTTTGACATCCGTCATTTTGACATCTGTCATTTTGACATTCGTCATTTTGACATCGGTCATTTTGACATCGGTCATTTTGACATCCGTCATTTTTTACTTTCGTCATTTTGACACCCGTCATTTTTTACTTCCGTCATTTTGACATTTGTCATTTTGACATCCGTCATTTTGACATCCGTCATTTTGACATCCGTCATTTTGACATCCGTCATTTTGACATCCGTCATTTTGACATCCGTCATTATGACATCTGTCATTTTGACATCTGTCATTTTGACATCGGTCATTTTGACATCCGTCATTTTTTACTTTCGTCATTTTGACACCCGTCATTTTTTACTTCCGTCATTTTGACATTCGTTATTTTGACATTCGTCATTTTGACATTTGTCATTTTGACATCTGTCATTTTGACATCTGTCATTTTGACATCCGTCATTTTGACATCCGTCATTTTGTCATCTGTCATTTTGACATTCGTCATTTTAACATCGGTCATTTTGACATCGGTCATTTTGACATCGGTCATTTTGACATCCGTCATTTTTTACTATCGTCATTTTGACACCCGTCATTTTTTACTTTCGTCATTTTGACATTTGTCATTTTGACATCCGTCATTTTTACATCCGTCATTTTGACATCAGTCATTTTGACATCCGTCATTATGACATCTGTCATTTTGCCATCGGTCATTTTGACATCCGTCATTTTTTACTTTCGTCATTTTTTACTTTCGTCATTTTGACACCCGTCATTTTTTGACAACTGTCATTTTGACATCTGTCATTTTGACATCTGTCATTTTGACATCTGTCATTTTTGACATGAGTCATTTTTGACATGTCATTTTTGACATTGGTAATTTTTGACATATGTCATTTTTGACATGGGTCACTTTTGACATGGGTCATTTTTGACATGTCATTTTTGACATTTGTCATTTTTGACATCTGTCATTTTGACATCCGTCATTTTTGACATTCGTCATTTTTGACATCGGTCATTTTGACATCCGTCATTTTGACATCCTTCATTTTGACATCCGTCATGTTGACATCCGTCATTTTGACATCCGTCATTTTGACATCCGTCATTTTGACATCTGTCATTTTGACATCTGTCATTTTGACATCCGTCATTTGTGTCGTACCTAGGCTGGTTATGGCCTTAAGTACTTCACCAAGGTTCCTCTCCGGTTGACTCTTCAGATATAGAGGAATACCTACCTCGGGTTGCTTTTATTCAGTGGAGAAAGTAGGGTTTATAAGAATCAGTTAGGGTTTGGTGGTTTAATTTAAAATGCAAAAAGTAACTTAAACTGGTTTATTTACCAAGGTAAAAGTATGTACAAAATTATATAAGAATTATATACAGTATTTACAGTATTTACAAAAGTATCGTAGACTTTGCACACAAAGGTTCTTGCATAGCCTTTAATCAGGACAGGCAAATGTTCCAGGGCTTTTCACAGGCAACTGGCAGGCACGGGCGTAGTTTTCAGTCCTACAGAGAGACAGGCCAGATTTGCAATTGGACTCTAGTGAAAAAATACATGTTGTTAGGTTATGTTATATGCATACAGGATTTACAGTTTCATTAACTCTGCTATTAAAGCTTAATATTATACGGCTTTAAGCCCTTTGATATTAAAAACAGGTTAACTTACTGTTAATATTCCACTGAGAGTTCTCTGTGATTTAGTGGTTGGTTTTGGGCTCACAATTGATAACACCATTTGGAACTGAGCCACCAGACGACTGATTGTCCATTGAAAAATGCAGCGGTTTTATAGACGAAATTCTGATGACAGACTTGATGAAAAACAATTGGGGCCGCGTGCAATAAATCCTTTACACGGGCCGTGTGCAACAATTGTTGACAACCTATAGGCGGTTGACAGCTGTCCAAGCGCCATCTGTTAGAGTTTCGTCTAACTGCAGGTTTCTGGTAGTCCAACTCTTTCCTTGACGTCGGGTAGTTAGGAAATCGTCTCATAGATGTCGTAATGTGTATCATTACACATTTTTACATCCGTCATTTTGACATCCGTCATTTTGACATTTGTCATTTTGACATTTGTCATTTTGACATCTGTCATTTTGACATCTGTCATTTTGACATCTGTCATTTTTGACATGGGTCATTTTTGACAAGTCATTTTTGACATTGGTCATTTTTGATATATGTCATTTTTGACATGGGTCACTTTTGACATGGGTCATTTTTGACATCTGTCATTTTTGACATTTGTCATTTTTGACATCTGTCATTTTGACATCCGTCGTTTTTGACATTCGTCATTTTTGACATCTGTCATTTTAACATCCGTCATTTTGACATTCGTCATTTTGACATCCGTCATTTTTACATCCGTCATTTTGACATCCGTCATTTTGACATTTGTCATTTTGACATTTGTCATTTTGACATCTGTCATTTTGACATCTGTCATTTTGACATCTGTCATTTTGACATCCGTCATTTTGACATCTGTCATTTTGACATCCGTCATTTTGACACCCGTCATTTTGACATTCGTCATTTTGACATCCGTCATTTTTACATCCGTCATTTTGACATCCGTCATTTTGACATTTGTCATTTTGACATTTGTCATTTTGACATCTGTCATTTTGACATCTGTCATTTTGACATCCGTCATTTTGACATCCGTCATGTTGACATCCGTCATTTCGACATCCGTCATTTTGACATCTGTCATTTTGACATCCGTCATTTTGACATCCGTCATTTTGACATCCGTCATTTTGACATCCGTCATTTTGACATCCGTCATTTTGAGATTCGTCATTTTGACATCCGTCATTTTTACATCCGTCATTTTTACATCCGTCATTTTGACATCCGTCATTTTGACATTCGTCATTTTGACATTTGTCATTTTGACATCTCTCATTTTGACATCTGTCATTTTGACATCCGTCATTTTGACATCCGTCATTTTGACATCTGTCATTTTGACATTCGTCATTT
Organism: Brassicogethes aeneus; assembly: GCA_921294245.1. Taxonomy (NCBI): domain Eukaryota; kingdom Metazoa; phylum Arthropoda; class Insecta; order Coleoptera; family Nitidulidae; genus Brassicogethes; species Brassicogethes aeneus. Next base: position 9,996,262 of record OV121136.1, read on the forward strand.
TGACATCCGTCATTATGACATCTGTCATTTTGACATTCGTCATTTTGACATCGGTCATTTTGACATCGGTCATTTTGACATCCGTCATTTTTTACTTTCGTCATTTTGACACCCGTCATTTTTTACTTCCGTCATTTTGACATTTGTCATTTTGACATCCGTCATTTTGACATCCTTCATTTTGACATCCGTCATTTTGACATCTGTCATTTTGACATCCGTCATTTTGACATCCGTCATTTTGACATCCGTCATGTTGACATCCGTCATTTTGACATCTGTCATTTTGACAACTGGCATTTTGACATCCGTCATTTTGACATCCGTCATTTTGACATTCGTCATTTTGACATTCGTCATTTTGACATCCGTCATTTCTACATCCGTCATTTTGACATCCGTCATTTTGACATTTGTCATTTTGACATTTGTCATTTTGACATCTGTCATTTTGACATCTGTCATTTTGACATCCGTCATTTTGACATCCGTCATGTTGATATCCGTCATTTTGACATCCGTCATTTTGACATCCGTCATTTTACATCCGTCATTTTGACATCCGTCATTTTGACATTTGTCATTTTGACATCTCTCATTTTGACATCCGTCATTTTGACATCCGTCATTTTGACATCTGTCATTTTGACATCCGTCATTTTGACATCCGTCATGTTGACATCCGTCATTTCGACATCCGTCATTTTGACATCTGTCATTTTGACATCCGTCATTTTGACATCCGTCATTTTGACATCCGTCATTTTGACATCCGTCATTTTGACATTCGTCATTTTGACATCCGTCATTTTGACATCTGTCATTTTGACATTCGTCATTTTGACATCGGTCATTTTGACATCGGTCATTTTGACATCCGTCATTTTTTACTTTCGTCATTTTGACACCCGTCATTTTTTACTTCCGTCATTTTGACATTTGTCATTTTGACATCCGTCATTTTGACATCCTTCATTTTGACATCCGTCATTTTGACATCTGTCATTTTGACATCCGTCATTTTGACATCCGTCATTTTGACATCCGTCATGTTGACATCCGTCATTTTGACATCTGTCATTTTGACAACTGGCATTTTGACATCCGTCATTTTGACATCCGTCATTTTGACATTCGTCATTTTGACATTCGTCATTTTGACATCCGTCATTTCTACATCCGTCATTTTGACATCCGTCATTTTGACATTTGTCATTTTGACATTTGTCATTTTGACATCTGTCATTTTGACATCTGTCATTTTGACATCCGTCATTTTGACATCCGTCATGTTGATATCCGTCATTTTGACATCCGTCATTTTGACATCCGTCATTTTACATCCGTCATTTTGACATCCGTCATTTTGACATTTGTCATTTTGACATCTCTCATTTTGACATCCGTCATTTTGACATCCGTCATTTTGACATCTGTCATTTTGACATTCGTCATTTTGACATCCGTCATTTTGACATCTGTCATTTTGACATTCGTCATTTTGACATCGGTCATTTTGACATCGGTCATTTTGACATCCGTCATTTTTTACTTTCGTCATTTTGACACCCGTCATTTTTTACTTCCGTCATTTTGACATTTGTCATTTTGACATCCGTCATTTTGACATCCGTCATTTTGACATCCGTCATTTTGACATCCGTCATTTTGACATCCGTCATTATGACATCTGTCATTTTGACATCTGTCATTTTGACATCGGTCATTTTGACATCCGTCATTTTTTACTTTCGTCATTTTGACACCCGTCATTTTTTACTTCCGTCATTTTGACATTTGTCATTTTGACATCGGTCATTTTGACATCCGTCATTTTTTACTTTCGTCATTTTGACACCCGTCATTTTTTACTTCCGTCATTTTGACATTTGTCATTTTGACATCCGTCATTTTGACATCCTTCATTTTGACATCCGTCATTTTGACATCTGTCATTTTGACATCCGTCATTTTGACATCCGTCATTTTGACATCCGTCATGTTGACATCCGTCATTTTGACATCTGTAATTTTGACAACTGGCATTTTGACATCCGTCATTTTGACATCCGTCATTTTGACATTCGTCATTTTGACATTCGTCATTTTGACATCCGTCATTTTTACATCCGTCATTTTGACATCCGTCATTTTGACATTTGTCATTTTGACATTTGTCATTTTGACATCTGTCATTTTGACATCTGTCATTTTGACATCCGTCATTTTGACATCCGTCATGTTGACATCCGTCATTTTGACATCCGTCATTTTGACATCCGTCATTTTACATCCGTCATTTTGACATCCGTCATTTTGACACTTGTCATTTTGACATCTCTCATTTTGACATCCGTCATTTTGACATCCGTCATTTTGACATCTGTCATTTTGACATTCGTCATTTTGACATCCGTCATTTTGACATCTGTCATTTTGACATTCGTCATTTTGACATCGGTCATTTTGACATCGGTCATTTTGACATCGGTCATTTTGACATCCGTCATTTTTTACTTTCGTCATTTTGACACCCGTCATTTTTTACTTCCGTCATTTTGACATTTGTCATTTTGACATTTGTCATTTTGACATCCGTCATTATGACATCCTTCATTTTGACATCCGTCATTTTGACATCTGTCATTTTGACATCCGTCATTTTGACATCCGTCATTTTGACATCCGTCATGTTGACATCCGTCATTTTGACATCTGTCATTTTGACAACTGGCATTTTGACATCCGTCATTTTGACATCCGTCATTTTGACATTCGTCATTTTGACATTCGTCATTTTGACATCCGTCATTTTTACATCCGTCATTTTGACATCCGTCATTTTGACATTTGTCATTTTGACATTTGTCATTTTGACATTTGTCATTTTGACATCTGTCATTTTGACATCTGTCATTTTGACATCCGTCATTTTGACATCCGTCATGTTGACATCCGTCATTTTGACATCCGTCTTTTTGACATCCGTCATTTTACATCCGTCATTTTGACATCCGTCATTTTGACATTTGTCATTTTGACATCTCTCATTTTGACATCCGTCATTTTGACATCCGTCATTTTGACATCTGTCATTTTGACATTCGTCATTTTGACATCCGTCATTTTGACATCTGTCATTTTGACATTCGTCATTTTGACATCGGTCATTTTGACATCGGTCATTTTGACATCCGTCATTTTTTACTTTCGTCATTTTGACACCCGTCATTTTTTACTTCCGTCATTTTGACATTTGTCATTTTGACATCCGTCATTTTGACATCCGTCATTTTGACATCCGTCATTTTGACATCCGTCATTTTGACATCCGTCATTTTGACATCCGTCATTATGACATCTGTCATTTTGACATCTGTCATTTTGACATCGGTCATTTTGACATCCGTCATTTTTTACTTTCGTCATTTTGACACCCGTCATTTTTTACTTCCGTCATTTTGACATTCGTTATTTTGACATTCGTCATTTTGACATTTGTCATTTTGACATCTGTCATTTTGACATCTGTCATTTTGACATCCGTCATTTTGACATCCGTCATTTTGTCATCTGTCATTTTGACATTCGTCATTTTAACATCGGTCATTTTGACATCGGTCATTTTGACATCGGTCATTTTGACATCCGTCATTTTTTACTATCGTCATTTTGACACCCGTCATTTTTTACTTTCGTCATTTTGACATTTGTCATTTTGACATCCGTCATTTTTACA